>CM069929.1:7500-5007500 GCA_036172225.1 Cryptocoryne crispatula var. balansae | reverse complement strand
TGGTTCTTCTTATAAGGAGGCACATACGTTAATGAAATGGATGACAAGTGAGAATTTTTGGAAGAAGTGAGATTGGGTCCATTCGTAGGGGGGCTTGGCCTTGGTAGCCTTCACCCCCTCCGGTGGGAGGTTTCCTTCCTCACCTCCAGCACTTGCCAACATCCATTCCACCCCCGGCAGGAGGTTGGTTCCCATCTTCCTCTCCTTTTCCTAGCAGCCTCCATGTCGTTCTTTCCCCTTCCCCTTCACAGTTTCAAGTTTCCCCTATTGGCATCTTCATCTTTGGCATCACCACGCTGGTCATCTAGAAACCCTCCAAGTTCTATCCAATCCCTGGACAGATCTAGAAGTCTATCAAGTTCACACTTCACACTTGACATAGAGGGGAGTCATGTAAATGATGATGATCAACTGACAGTCCAGCACGGAGAGGTTGCCCCAACGTCGTCTGACAATTCCTCCCTCCTCTCCAACCGCTGATGCAGAAGCCATCGCCCCAACGTCCAACCCTTCCTAGTTCCTTCAACAACGCCAGATTCTGCAACTTCCTCAACATCAACATGTTCTCTCGCTCATCCAGCGACACCGACAGCCCAGGGTTGTCTTCTTCTGCTGCATCCATCTTCCCATTCCAGACTGACCGGAACCGGCCGGGCTCTGCTGCTGCTGGAGTACCATCCAGAGTGGCCATCTTCCACTCTTCTGGAACCACCATTGCATGCCGCCTACTCATCCCCTTCTGGATCCACCAGAGCACCTTGAGGCTCACCCATGTGCCGCCAACACCTCCATCGTCTGCACCCACCCACCTCTCCTGCTCAGCGACCACATGTCACCCTTGCCTGCTTCGCCTCTGCCTTCTGAACAATGACAATGGTGAACACGGAAGACAAAGAAGCCCCCGGTCCCGACAATTTTGTCAGGGCCCTCCGAGGCACTTTCCAATCGCCTTCGGGCACCAGCCACAACCCCCTTCGCCCGGGAGCCACCACGAGAGGCCACACCCCCAGGGGTTTAAGTCGCTTGCAGCTCAGCCAGTACACGGCCTACCCGGCCAGTCGAACTAGTTTAGCCCCAGACTGTCTGGTTCAACTGCTTCAGAGCGAGTTCACGCCAGTTCCGTCCAGTTCAGATGATTCAAGGCCGGTTTAGGACCCAGATCAGCCGATTCGGTAGGTTTTAGCCAGGTTCAGCACACTTCAGGACCGGTTCTGGGCATTTCAACCAGGTTCAGGTCCAGTATGGGCATTTCTACCCAGTTCAACTGTTTTCAGTTTGGTTCAGCTCCAATTCACTCATTTCCAGTCCGGTCACAGACATGTCAAATATTTAATGATCAGTTTGGGCCTGCTTACATGTGCAGATAGCAGCATCTTCTTTTTGGTCCCACTTCACAACACCTCACTTGTAGAAAGATGTAAGCCTCAAGGTAGAGAAGAGAGGGTATTTTAATGAAAAGTTAGAAAAAGAATGAGTTACCAACTGTCTCCATATGCAAAAATACAAAATATTTCATCTTCCTGTCACAAACTTTTATAGCATTTTTTTTCCTCCTAAAAAAGGACACATTGGCTTGGCTATATTTTTTATGAGCACTTTTTTGCTGAATCTATAGAATTTATTTGATTGCCATATGACTATATAAATAAACAATGTCAAGTATAAAAAATTGCATGTGCTGAATAAATTATTTAGGTTTAAATGTTATTGAAACAAAGTTTTACACGTTTTATACTGAAGATTAATCAAACTTTGTTAATTTATACAACATAGAAGTGTAACAAATTAATAATTAGTTATACTTTGTTTAATGTTAATATTTTAAATAGTTCAAGAATTGCATGATTATTTATTTAAATATTTATAGATTATATTTTTAAAATTTTAAGACTTGGGCCTCAATAAATTTTGAAATTTAGACCTCACGAGGCTTTGGCAAAACACCTCAAAACCATCTCAAGACTTTACAAACATTGCCCGAAGAGCTAAGAGATGGTTTTAAACCATAAATAAGATTTATTACTTAAAATCATGGCCCGATCTACAACATGGATAAACCTGTTGGCAATACCATCTTAAAATATAGGGGAAGAAGTCTGTAAAAACAACAAACTGGCCAAAGAATGACAATAACGATCCATTCAGAGAACACCAACAAGGTTGGAAGTTTTCCTCGTTGCTGCAGTATGCAGTACGTAGTATGCACCATAAAAATTAAAATGAAAACATAGTTGGCTTAAGACACATTTAATTTCCCATCGTAGATATGGATAGGCAACCTAGGATAAATCATTTCTGAAAAGAACATAGTGCATCAGGAATATGAATATGTTAAATATAAAAGAGCATCCAAGAGCAGAGAATCAGAGTAGAGCTCTCAATGCAAAAGATAGCACAAGATTCATGTCCCACCTAGACAATCCGAAAAAGAAAAGAATGGATCAAAAGACAAATTATAAAATCTAAAAATGCCCCCCAGTACAATAAGATTTAAACAAGTTTCAACGCTGCAGACAAACAAGAGAACACAGTGACTCAGGCATACCAGCCTCTTTCAGAAATTTCATGAGCTTCTTTCTACAACTCCCAAGGGAAAGAATTAAGGTGCTAACTACCAAATGATCCCTTCACCATCAAGAAGTATCCACAGCCTGCCTCATTGATGAAACAGGAATCTACTAACACAATCTAAAGTAAACTACACAAAAACATGTCAAATAGCCGGTGTTTTATCTATAGGCTCTACTCAACACACCACAAAAGGGTGATACAACGAACCTGTGAACTGGATGTATCCCATGAAAATGCTAGAGAAAATCTTTAATATGATATTCTAAAGCCCCCAATCTGATCTGACACTAAAAGAAGCCCAATACTTATAGTTCAGAATTATACCATAAGGTACCTAATAAAAAAAAGCAAAACAAGAGTTGGGTTGGGACTTCTCTCCCGATGGCAATGTAAATGTGAATTCCATCTGCCCCTACTTTGACCACTGCGAAAAGCCTGGGAACCATAGCTTCTTTCCCAATTTCAGGTTCTCCTTTCATTTTATTGAAGCTGGTTAAATGTTTTTCAATGGGTTATTTTCTGTGGAAAAGACGATGTATGGGTGTATATTCTCGCATCTCTCCACCTTTGTAACAAGTGGGGCTAGGGACCTAACCCCTCCCCCAAAAAATGATGCCTTTTTGTATTCATCAGAGACCATGTTCAAATATATTATGGCACTCTAGCTTTAGCATATCAAATTATAATCCTCAATTTTTAATATGATTCATCAAATAATTCAAAAGATAAGCATAATTTACATGGTACATATCTGGACAGATCAACAAACCTGATGTATTGATATGATAATTGTGCAGCAGCAACTAAAGCTTCGTCCGTATAACGAAGCTTGTGATGTATCTCATACCGTTCACGCAACCCTCTGAGAATCTGTATTGTCTCATCAACTGTTGGTTCAGGTACTCTCACAGGTTGAAATCTTCTCTCCAGGGCTGGATCCTTCTCTATGTGCTTTCGATACTCATCAAGAGTTGTGGCTCCAATGCACTGAAATAGAAGTATTTTGCATTAAGCAAAGCATTTATACAACTTAATTTCTATCGTTAGAAATGCAGACATGTCCCAACAGTAGGATTTCAACTTCTAACGTGCTTCTGTTTGAGGATAGCACATGCAGGGGACAAAGATGACTTATCCCATCCCTACTCAGACACATGTAAGGTATGAGTATGAGGATGGGAATATAGAAATGATTCATCATTCATTCAATAAAAGGTAATAGGACCAGGACTAAGATAAGAGGAGAAAAAAGAAAGATGATGTGGGACAAAGCAGTAGAAACTGAAATATAACGCTAACAAATGAGTTAATCTAAGCAGAATTAAAACAGACGAATTAAAAACCAGACTGAAGTAGAGCAAACCAGATCCAAACTGGTGTAAATTATTCTGAACCAAACTAAACTAGATTAGGTGGGCCAGAACCAGCTTAAAATGAAGTGAACCAGCCTGAACCGGTGAACCTAAGTGAACCAATTGAGACTCATTGTTCCTTCGTTGATGTGCATTCTGGCTTCATGTAGACATGGCTTCAAAGGCAGAAACAGGGAAAAGAACAGGGTGGATTCAGTTTCACTGTCTAGAGGCACTGTTGTCATGCGAGCTTCGAACATAGAGAAGGGGTGATAGGTGATGCAGGATCTGACAGCGAGCTTGGCAGGGAAGATTGCTGGAGTGAGGAAAAGAGGTAATGATAGGAGGTTCCGTTGACACAAGGAATTGATGGCAGAGCTGATGATTCCAATGGAGTAGAAAATGCCTAAGGAGCTTCACAAAGGAGGCAATGCTGGAGTCCAAGGTAGCTTGGCATGATCTATGGTGGAGTGACGGATGCGCAAGGGTGTTTGGGGATCAGAGTGGACATCGTCAATCAAGGATCTCTGCTGCAGAGAAGCATCGGAGATGACGTCGTCGGAACTCTGCAGGGAAAAAGAACTCTGTGGAGGAAGTGTTTCCATCCGATAGCCATAAGACTGTCAGAAGCTGAACACCTCCAATCGAATGCCAACCAGACAATAAAGAGAACATTGCCTAAGACTACCAGTAGAGCCAGGATATATGCAGGAGTATCTGAAAGGAGACGAATGTCTATGACCTTGACCTGGGATTGCCAGTTGGTTGATGAAGACTCTGCTGCTGCAGAAACCGAACTCGATCAATGATGCCAAAGATGATCAGGGAATTGTAGCAGAACCAAGAAGAAAAACAGAGAGGAATGGTGTGGAGGCTGAAGGGTGAGGAGGTGGAGAAAGCCCTTGACTGGAAGGTGAATATATGGGATGGCCTCCTTGACCGATTGAGGGAGTAAATAACAAAACTACTCGGGGCATGGATTGCAGAATCGGCCGATCCGGATCAGGATCGGCCGATTCTTGGATTGGATCGGACCTCTCCAATCCGATTCCCGGTGGAACTACCGATCCGAACCGAAGATCAGTGTTTGTAGGTGGAATCGGTGCCATTCCCTCGCCGGAATCGGCCCACATACCGCCGCGGCGGCCCTCTTCCCCACCCGATATCCCCGCCCTATCGGGCGGGGAAGATGAAGCTACCGGGTCCCGGCAATTTTAAGCGTCCTACCGGTTGAGGATCCGGTGCCGGGTCTGATGGACCCGGTAAGGCCGTCTTCCCCGCCCGATAAGACGGGGAAGACGTCACTGCGGCAAGCTGCCGCTGTGGCGGCGATTCCGGGCCACTTTTGAGCCCAAAATCGCCCCATAATCCTTATTTAGTTATTTTTTTGTGTTTTAGGGTTTTTTTAAGAGTCGATCCAGATTGACTTTTCTTCCGACGAATCAGCCTGGATCGAACCGATTCCGATCCCGCGATCCTTGACTCAGGGTCAAGCCTCCCATGAGATGAACACACCCACTGGGACTCTAAAAATTCCACTCAATTTATTGCTTCTCTCGGGAGTACATGGGTTCCATTTATGGAGTCAGTTTTAACAAAAACCTCTAAAGAAAATTATCTACAAACATGTCTTTTTCAGGAAAAACAGAAATTAAAACTAAAAAAAGACTAAACCGAATTTCCATCAAAAAAGTTCCCAGGAAAGGACTAGAAGATGGCTGACCATAGAGAGAGGTCTACTATGGGTATCCTTGGGCTAGCTCCTACTACACATGGTTGAGTGTGCGATGAGAATAGTAGATTAGTATGAAAGCTAATTTGGAAAATCCAGGTTTGAATATTGCAAGCTCCACAAAGCATTGCAAACATTGGCACCTTCTCCAACTCCATCAAGAAGAGGTGGAAAGAGAAGGATAGAGGGGGAATAAGAGAAAACATAAAAAACATAGCTGGCTTCTGCCAGTGCTATTAATGACATGAGAGAACAGCATGCAAACAGTGATGATGGGAACGAATACAGAACCAGGAGAGTATGCATTGACCTGGGTTTCGGAAAGAAGACAAGATGAAACTTCAGATTAGTGGGACAATGGGCAAAAGGAAGGGAAAGATAGAGACATTTTACAGTTTCGCATTCCACACTGTGGAACACATAGTTTTAGTATCCACATTCCCTTTTTCTTACATACTATACGAGGTAATAAAGAAATTTCATCCCCACCCTCGTCGTCAAACCAAATAGGACCACAAGTACAAGTTTGTGCTTCAGATGCTGAGCAAACTGAATAATGATATTTAGCAGAGATAACACGTGGTTTAATTAGTTTTAAGAACAAAGCAAAACCACACCCATCCTATAAGTTATGCACCAAACTAACTAGGGTTTTACCACCACCTGATGGAAATTAGCTCAATGATTCTTAACATTTTCTAAAAATTCTGATACAAGATGAGGATGTCAGGTTCTAACAACATAAAAGTGATGAAAACTGGAAGCTGATAACCCAGTCCCATTGGAGATAAGTCAGATGACTACATAACAGGTAATATATAAATATATATATATATATATATATTAATATCTTCAGAGAATGGGAATCCTGCTACAGCTACTATGTTACATGAGTGGATGTTGTTTCTATTTATCAAAGGACAAGTTCTGTGACCAATGCATCAACTCATCTTGGTGACAAAGGCAACCATATATGAAATGAATAGACACATCTACATGCAAAATTATGCTATCAAATCCGTAATATACAATAAAACAAATATATATTGATTTTTTCACGTTAAAATTAATTTAAGCATTCATTTTCGGTATAGTTCATAGGTAGTCTTGTTTTCCCTTTTTGTCTTTCATATTTATGTTGTAACTTTGTATTTGTTCCCTCTTCAATAAATGACATGTGGCATTTTCTACCTTCAAATATACTAATTTAAGCATTAAGTCAAAGCAACTATGGCAGGTTGAACACTACCTAGCAGGGCACTGCACCTTAGTATCTAGGTGATAGCCTCAGGCACCAGTTATAAAAATTAAACAGACTTAGAACTTGTTCTTCATATTTGAGATAAAAAATACAGTTTTCTAAGAGGATGGAAGCAAAATCAACTGAGAAAAATAGTTTTGACATATCCTATTTATCATTAAGAGAGAAAAAAAGTCCCATGCATCTTGATACCTGAAGTTCACCTCTTGCAAGAGCGGGTTTGAGAATGTTTGCTGCATCTATTGCACCCTCAGCTGCTCCAGCTCCAATTAGTGTATGTACTTCATCAATAAAAAGAATTATCTCATCACTCTGTTTAATTTCTTCCATGAGCTTTTTCAATCTTTCCTCAAACTCTCCACGATACTTTGTACCAGCCACCAAAAGTCCCATATCAAGAGTGATTACCTGGCAAAGTTGAAAGCAACTGATAATTAAAATTCAGAAGTCACATGACAGCATTGAAAGAAGGAAGAGAACAAGCAACTTAGCGACTTGTACCTTCTTTCCCTCAATTGTCTCAGGGACATCACCATTTGAAATGCGCTGTGCGAGCCCTTCAGCTATTGCAGTCTTTCCCACACCTGGCTCTCCAATAAGGCAAGGATTATTTTTTGTCCTCCTGCCTAGAATTTGGGTCACACGTTCTATTTGTTCCTGCCTGCCAACAACAGGATCCAATTTACCCTGCAAACAAGACACGATTAATACCTTCCAAACTAAAATTTCATATTTTCAAGAAGAGAATCAAAGAGCCAAGGACTACAAAACCTCCTCAGCTAATTTCGTCAAATTGGTTCCATATTCCTCTAATGTTGGCATCTTGTTACTGCCACTGCTTCCTCCCCCAACCCCAGCACCAACAGCCTCTGCACTTTCACCCACCATCCTGATAACCTGTGTGGGCATGTGCATACACACTCATACCTTGAGATCAGGCAACCATTTGAGCATAGAAAGATGAAAGCATTAAAGAGGACAAACTAAACTTGCCTGTGTTCGAATGTTGCCAGGATCAGCGCCAAGATTTTCAAGCACACGAGCAGCAACACCTTCACCCTCACGAAGCAAGCCAAGAAGCAAGTGCTCAGATCCAATGTAATTATGACCTGAAAGTTTATTGAATATTAAGTTTGCTCTCTAACCATGATAAAAATTGTCATCTCTGTTTCACAATGAACACAATCACTCAGTTATGTTCTACAGATTCACCATGATTATTCATATCAGCCAGTTACTCACATGAAGATTCAAGAATCTTCCTCAGAAAATGCTTAACAGATGTTATGACAGAAGCATTAAGTTAGTACGTTTCATCTTGAAACAACTATGATTGCTGGCAAATGCATAAAAAATGTTAATAATAATTTTTTTATACATACATTGCATAAAGCAATAACTCAATGCGTCCTATCACATGAGAAGATCACCCTTGCCAGTCAAGGTTTTTTTCACTAACTATAAATCCAACAATGATTAGACCAATTATCGTTCTGTATGATTTTCCCATGAAAGACATCCTCTTCCAGACATGCCCTACTACTACTAAGTTGCACAACATAAATTTCATTCTAACTCCTTACACTATGGTTGATGATCATATAATTTATGGCCAGATAAAAGCTAAGAACTGTTGTACACTCTCATAAAAGGTAAAAACTTAAAAACTGTCAGTGTCATCAGACCCCACATAACATGAACGATCAGGCAAGAAACTGCATGGTACCTAAAAGCTTCAAAGAAACAAGAAAACATGATCAGATGTTTAACGAGAATACCAAGCTGCCGTGCTTCCTCTAGTGAAAGTTCTAATACACGCTTTGCACGTGGTGTAAAAGGTATCTCCACAGCCACAAATCCACTACCCCTTCCAATAATTTTTTCAACCTCCACACGTGCATCCTTTAAATTGATGCCCATAGACTTCAGAACTTTAGCAGCAATTCCAGTGCCTTCACCGATAAGACCCAACAGTATTTGTTCAGTACCAACAAAGTTGTGTCCAAGTCTCCTGGCTTCTTCTTGAGCAAGCATAATAACCTTAATGGCTTTCTCGGTGAAGCGTTCAAACATGGCAACAGTAACTCCACGGCTTGCTTTCCCTCTTGGCGCAGAGATGGCAGCCGCCACCACAGAGTGAAAAGTCCGGTCAGAATTTGCAGCAAGATCCAAAACATTGGAGCAGCGCAATCCCATGAAACCCTGAACTCTGGAAGGCTTTGCTCCTCTAGCGCAGAACATTCTTGCAGACCTTCTGGATTTCCTAGAGCCTTGGGTATGGTTATGTCGTCCATTTGCAACAGCAGCTGGAAGAATAGGCGTCTGAATCAAAGCCCCCGTCATGATGACAACTATGAAGCAGGGTGTACAAACACGTACAAAGTTTAATTTTTGTACAGGTTCCTGAGTCCCAAGAACAGCAATTCATTAGTCATGAGGTATTGGCAATAGCAACAGTAACAACAATGATATAGTATGCAAACAAGTAACACTTTGCGGCAATCAGATCTTAACCAGGATAAGCTCTGACCATAGAATAAACAGAACCGTCCGACAAAAAGAAGGAATGCTTCATAAACAGACTCCTATGGGAGGAAAAAAAAAAACCTGTGACAGATCATTCTTTCAAATGTTCGCAACGGTCGGGACCTGTGCCTATGTTTTAACAGGTGACTAACCTTCCCTAAGAAGGACTTAGTTGTATAAACAAAAAGGGAAATGTAAAAGACCCACCTACAAAAAACACGCTAACGCAACGGCGAACAGGCTTCTGCCTGCGGCAGAGGACCCGGAGAACACGAACGCAGCGCAGAAACAGCCGATCCATACATCGAGTCCATTAACTTGCTTCAAAAACCCGATATTAAATCATTCCGGCCGTAAACCTCAAAAATATATCGCCACAAACGCGAAGCTCGTACACGGGACACAAAATTCTCTCAATCGCCTCACACTGCCAACGCATGTACATCGTGCAGGGGGGTTTGCATACATCGAACAGGTTTGGAAACGCCGATTATCAGGAGCACGCGCAAAGAACGACAAATCATCCTAGTTGGAGCAGAAAGGATATGAAGAGAGATTACCACCGAGTAACCGCGAGCCCGGTGGAGTGGAAGAAGCGACGGAAGGAAGCGAGGGAGGAGACGAAGGGAAGGTAGCGCAGCGCCCTTCTACTTCTACTCCCCCGGGCCAGGAGGAGATGGCAAGCGGAGAGCTTGATACCGAAGAGGTATTGGACCGAGGAGTAAATATTTCTCCTCCGTATAAGTCCCTCCGAGCAAGTTTAATCGCAATAAGCTCCTCTTTCTGATGGCGGTCGGAGCGGATAGGCACGTGGACGGTGGTGAGCCGCGTAAACCCCCGCCGCCCCGAGGAACATCAAACACGTGCGAGTCACGTGAGAGCTATCGTAGTCCAACTACGTGGCGACTTGCTACTGGTTTTAGACTCGGATACCGTCACCGTCGTCGTAGGATACCGAGAACCCGCAGAAGGGGCAGCCTGATCCAGCGGTTTTGCGTGCCGTTTGGGGTTCGTCAACCCCCGCGATTTTTTTAGGGTTCGCCCCCCGGATATTTTTCACCTTTTTCGTGCACCAAAGTTATTTGTTTTCTTCTGATTTTTTACTAAATTCTTCGGTAATTTCGATTGCAGGTTAAAAAGAAGCTCTCGGAATAAATTTTAATCGGACGTAAAACATAACCAGAATTATGTTGGAAGAGGACACATTTCCACCTAAAAATGTGGTTCCCAAATAATGGAGAATTTTTTGCTGTTGTTTCAAAGAAAAATATATCCTTGGGGGGAATGACTGGTAATTTGCAGATGGACCCTCGTATTGTATGGTCTCTTCGTCTGGATTTGGTTGAGATTGTGTACCTATTTGACATATTGATTTTGAAAGGTGATGTTAATGGGGGTGCTTGGTTGGTTGTATGATAAATTGTTTATTTGTTATATTTTTATGTTTATTAAAAATATGTGTTATAAAAATACTATACTTTTATGTTTTTAAAAAAAAATAGACAAAAAAGAGGATGCCACTTTTTTTCTCTTGTCGTTCCCAACTTGTTTAGTCATGTATAGTATCCACTTATTTTTATCGTACTTTTTCAAACATAATAATTCTATGCGTTCGCATTTTATTTTAATATAATTGTTTGTCGTAAAATGTATAAAATTTGCAGGGCAACCAAACACCTTATAAACATCTAAAATATTAATTTTATGTTTGGTTTGAAAATAAGGTTTACATACTTGTAAGTAAAATTTATATATTAATATATTTAGTGAGACATGATGACAAGAGGGGGGGGCATTGCAACTGAAAGATAAAAGACTACAAAAAAATGCCTCGTGTTTTTATCTGAGATTAATTAGTTACAAAAACATATTTTCGTAGAAATTTTTTGTTTCATCATGCAACCAAATATCTTATAGTAGTAATTTTATGTTGTAAGAAAATATAAAGGCTTAATTGTATACTCAAATAAAAATTTGTACCAATATTAAATAAATTGTTAGATATAGTGTCGATTTTATCATTAATGTATCCGATGTCAATATCAGATGTGACATATAACTCTCATTTGATTGGTCTTAACACACCGTTAACGTTCGATCTGGTCAGAGATTTATAGATTCATAGAGAATTTAATTTTATGCAATTTTCTGTATCTGTTGAGATGTAATTATCTCTTTGTTGAGAATATGAGTAGCATAAATAATTTACAGAGATGTAAGAAATATAATTAAATGTTATTTAAGGTTGACCCACTCACGAATTTCATTCGACAATCCGTGGGTTGAGTGTGAAAAGAGTAAAATCCAGGGAAAATTTTACGTTAGCAGGGAATAGATGATATATATATATATAAAAATAAAACTGGCCTCAATATAAACGCAATTTAGTAAATTTGAACAAGAAAATTTTTTTGATTTGTTGATTACCAATCAAAATTGAGTAGACTTTTGCTCCATTCAAAACACTCGCCAACAGCTTGATTAAACATTCAATTAAATATCTGATTTAAAAACTAATATAAATTCGTAAGTATATATTGTCTATCGAATTTATTAAGTAAGTTGGAGATTGGATTTAACTCGAGTTCAAAATTTAAATCGTACTTTAATTGATGAGTTCATATTTGAGTTTCATAGATGAGATTAGATCAAACTCGAGTTCGAGTTCGATAAACAAGGTCACATTGAGCTCAAACTCGAGCTCAAACCAAGTATAAGTTGAACCAAGAGTTCTTATTCTATCTTAGCTGGATCAAATAAACAAATAACTCAAGAAGCCAAAGCTAGAGCACAAATCAAACATCCTCCCGGCTGGACTCGACTTAATTTGTTTTGGTTTAATTAATGTCTAGCCACTTAGTCGGTTAGAAATTAAACATGTGTGGCTTTTTGGTAAAACATCCAAGCAAGAACTTCTCCAAGATTATTTGTGTTTCATTATACTTTTTTATTTTCGAACATCGATGACTAAGATTTTATGTTATAGTAGAGGAATTAAAGATAAAATTAAGATTTTAGATATTTCGTTGAACCAGATAAAATTCCACCTCCTTGTACACAAAAAACAAGTCAAAACTTAAACAACATAATACTTTCGGACTCGAGTCTTCGTCCCGAATTTGACGAATAACCAAAGGAAGTTATTGCACCACGGGAAACAACCCCCAGATCAGCACCGGGAGTGAGGCCCATTTCTAGCCCACGAAGCCCACAATCTCATCTCATCGGCCCCCATTTGATTAGGGTGTCAAAAATTGATACTAACATCAAAATATTTCGTCTGTGATGCAAGCTTCAGAATTGACACCATTGATGACTCATATTAAAATTAATAGCGATAGAAACGAACAATAATGTCGCCGGGGAGATAGGACGGGGCGGTGACACCATGGTCTATTGACTCTCCTGCATTTGTAACTAATGGCGGATCTAGGATTTTAGGTTAGTGGGGTCATCTTAAATTTTTTAGTGGGATCATTCTTTATAAATATTTTATAATTCATTTTATTTTTGATAAAATTATCTAAACTTATAATATATTTCTCAAATTTTAGTGCACACACGGGGGAAACGTATATCGGTTTCGGGTGCTTCTGGAAATTTCGAAGTGCTACAGTTGTGACTCGTGTATCTAACTGTAGTTTTTCATTGCTCTTATACTCCAATGGCAGCTACGTACATTTATCGTACCGTCGATGAAGGAGGCAGGAGAAAACATTAGCAAGCCAGAACAAAAGAAAAAAAAAGTGTGATTAACTCTATTTGATTAACTTTCAATCAAGTATAGTTTAATCATGTTGCAAATAAGATGAAATTTGCAGTCGGAAGTTAACATATATAAAGCCAGGGGTGGGATCAATAATTAATTTCAGGCCCTAAAATAGGACCTGCAACTGAATATCGCATGACAATTATTAAATACTCATGTAACATCGTGTGGGAACCCACGCCTTGACTTCACTTCTACCTAGTTAACTACTTACCGTTTAATAATAAAGAATGATTAACGCACCTCCTCCTCATCCCCCCCTCTCTCTCTCTCTCTCCTCTGTTATGTATGGGTTTCGAGATCCACCGTCCGGTATGCATCTTTCGAATAATCTCCGATCTGCTCCCCGCGCGTGGGGCGCCAACCAGCCTTACTAGAGCCTAGAAAACAGCTTGTTATGAGCGGCGAGCAAGCTATCTCCCCCGTGATCTCTTTGGCCTGTCGGAGCTCGCCGCCGCCGCCGCTGCGGCGGCGCGCCTTGGATGGGACGGCGGAGCAGGGTTTCCCCCACGCTTCGGCAAAACTCCCGGCGAGACAGCAGGCGACTCTCGACGGTGGCCGCCGCGGGTTCGGGGGGAAGGGAAGATGCCCCCAGCTTGGTTCTCGGTTCCGTCGCCGCCGTAGCTCGCAGTAGATCGCAGCTGGCGTGCGCCCTCCTGGCCGGGGCCGGGGAGCGAGCACGCCGGCCGATCTTTCTTTTTTTTTTTTTGTTCACGGAGATAATTATATTAACTAAACGTTAATTATATTAACACGCCGGCGGATCTTGTTTGTGTACGAACATGATTTTCTCTTTTCGGACCACTTTGGCTTGTACATAATAGCATGAGTGTTAAAATTTAAATAATAATATCAGTCCTCCGGAAGAGAAATGACGTGTCTGGAAGCCGTCCTCCGTACCCGCATCCCTAGGAAAAGTGGTCTCTTCTTCTGCGCCGCCGTGTGCGCGGTAGAGTGTAAACGGGTCAGATTCGGTAACGAAATCACGTAATCCGATTTTGATTCTGATAAGAGATAAAGTGTTTCGATTTCGATTTCGATAATTTTGGAATCATCGTGTTCCGATTTCGATTCAATAATTCCGATTTCGTTATCGAAATCAGAATCGAATCCGATAATTTTTGATTCTAATATTAGATATTAATTTTTATTTAAAAATTTATTAATAATTTACATGTATTTAATAAATTTCGATATAATATTTTAAAGTTTTATCTTTATTATTTTATCAATTTATATATTATATTTTATGATTTATTTGACTTTATTTTGATTATTTTTACTTTTATTTATTTATTTATCATCGAAATCGAATAAACGGAAACGGAATCACCCAATTCCGATTCCGGTGCCGATAAACTATCGGAATATCCGATTCCGATAATTTATAGGATACAAAAATAATTTTCAAATCGGTTAATTTTTATCGGCATCGAATCGAAATTTCAGATTATCGGATTCCGTTTACACCCCGGGTGCGCGGTGACTTCAGCAGGATTAATCTTATTTTGAAAGAGTTTAATCGCAGAAAAAATGTCCATCAAAATTAATATAACTATGGTCAAACAGGTGCTCGTGTCTTTTCTACCTTTTTTATTTTAGAAAGAAAAAAACAAAAAAATGTACTCAAACAGAACCAACCGAATCAAGTTCGATTCACAGTCTGCCAAGGATCAGATCGATTCAGCTCAATTCTTACTAAAAGAAAAAGTAAAATCCAACCGTACCTCAATACACTGCGATCACAGATTCTCGGTGTACCGTCTCGATGCACATTATTTCTATAAATTATCTTATGTTATATTTAATTTAATTATCTTTAATATTTTTAAAATTATAAATTTCAATATTATTTAATTATCAATAAAAATATAATATTTTTTAAATATATTCTCCTCTAAGTTAATTATTTTTAATATATTTAAAATTATAAAAATAAATATTAATAAAAAATCATTAAAAATATAATATCGACAAATATTTGAACATTTTATATTCTGCAATAAGTTAATTATAAACGTAATTTAAATAAATACGTAAAAATATAATTAATATTGATTTACACGAAATATAATATTATATCCTATCATATTTATTTATTAATATTTATAATTTAAAAAATATTAAAAATAATTATTGAGATGCACACGGCGGTGCACAGCGGATCCGGCCCCAAGGTATCATACGATCAAAATGCGAGGGGGCAGCGAGCAGGCACGGCGACGACCCCGATTTACAGAGTTCGAATCACGTCAATAAACCGAGTTCTTGAAGGAGTCTCTCTCTGAGACTTCTCGTATTTTTGTATTAAATGTACGATCATATATATAGTCAATTAATATATGATAAGATAAATATTTAATGTAAAAATACTAATGACCTCGAGGGGCTCCGGAGTCCGGACTCCCGGAGTGATCCGAACTCCGGTCTACGCCGAGCTAGCTTCCTTCCCTGTCGCCGCCCATCTCCCCGATCAGCCAGCCGTCGCTGCGGCGCGCGGCCAAAAGGCAGGAGCTGGATATGCGCGTCGCGACGCGCGCGACTGCCCGCACCGTGTCTCCTCCGCATATTATTGCCGCTCGTCGGCCAAGAGTCGCGGTAGCAGGTAGAGAGGGAAGGTAGCTAGGTGGCTCCCCCCCCCCTCTCGTCCTTTTCCCTTCTCGTTGTTGCCGTTCAACGCCCGCAAGGTGATCTGTGCCCAGGCAGGCAGCTCGCCGGATGAGTACATAACAATGGTCGGGGATGGCGGTCGCGTTTGCCGGCCGCAGAGAGATCCGAGAGCCGTCGTCGTACCTAGCTAGAGCCGCGTGCAGCGCACAGCGAGGGGGCGGCGGAGAGCAGGGGAAGGCCGAGGATGATGCCGAGAGTCGCCGTCGCCCGGTTGCTTCCTCCCCCCCATCCGTCTTCTTTCGATTCCCTCCCCCGAATCCTTCGTCTCGTTTGATCCATAGTTGTCTCGTCTTGGTTGCCGGATGCGACAGGTCGCTCGCGGGCGTCACCGCCGCCCCAGCCCGCTACTCCCGCCGAGCCGGTTTTGCTTTTGCCTCCGGAGGAGGAGGAGGAAGGTACTTCAGTTGCTCCGACCGACCCCTCTTCCTCCGCCTCCTCCTTCCTTCCTCCGGACGTCTCCTCGCCGGTGCGGCAATATGTATAGAGAGGTCGGCCGCCGCCGCCGTTTGATCGATGCGATGTGTGTGTGTGTGTGTCGTCCGTGGCCGGCGCAGGCTGGAGGGGAAGGTGGCCCTCATAACGGGCGGCGCCAGCGGGCTCGGCCGGGCCACCGCCGAGGAGTTCATCCGGCAGGGCGCGCGCGTCGTGCTGGCGGACGTCGACGCCCAACGGGGGGCGAAGGCGGCGGCGGAGCTCGGCCCCCGCGCCAGGTTCGTCCCGTGCGACGTCGCCGTCGAGCGGGAGGTGGCGGACGCCGTGGACTTCGCCGTGGCGGAGCACGGCAAGCTCGACGTCGTGCACAACAACGCGGGCATCCCGGGGCCGATGGCCCCCCCGAGCATCGCCGACCTGGACCTGGACGAGCTCGACCGGGTGCTGCGCGTCAACGTGCGCGGCGTCGTGGCGGGCATCAAGCACGCCGCCCGCGTCATGGTCCCGGCGGGCGCCGGGAGCATCCTCTGCACGGCGAGCGTCAGCGGGATCCTGGGCGGGCTGGGGCCCCATCCCTACACCATCTCCAAGTTCGCCGTCCCGGGGATCGTGAAGTCGGCGGCGTCCGAGCTGTGCCGCAGCGGCGTGCGGGTGAACTGCATATCCCCGTTCGCGGTGGCGACGCCGCTGGTGGTGGGGCAGCTGGCGCCGTTCTACGCCGGGATGGGGAGGGAGGAGGTGGCGGAGATGGTGAGGCGGCTGGGGGAGCTGAAGGGGGCCGTGTGCGAGGAGGCGGACGTGGCGAAGGCGGCGGCGTACCTGGCGTCGGACGAAGCCAAGTTCGTGACGGGGCACAACCTGGTGGTGGACGGCGGCTTCACCTGCTTCAAGCGCCTCGACCTGCCCGTGCCCGGCGACCCGCGGCCGGCGTAGCAGCGGACGACCGACCGCCTGGACCTGGAAACTTGTCGCTTCGGAGGTTGGTGATGAGGTCGTTCCGCGTCTTCCTGCTCTTACTTTTTTATATGGCGTTTGGCAACACTTCCGAGACTAGCTAGCTGTTCATAATCCGCTTGGATGATCTAGCTTCCATCCGAGGTTTGGACAGTCCCTAAATCCACTTCTTAAAGAAACCGATCGGTGATAGACATAAGTAGTTTATCTCCTCAACTTGGTTGATCTGGTTACAAGCTCGCATACGTGCCTAGAAGTATATAAGTAGCTATTAGGTTCATTGCTAATTAGCTTAGACAGAAATCGGCTTCGTAATGTAGAGGCAACATTTGAATTTTCATCACTCATCACCAAGAGTCTGCCGTCTGATCATCAAAACTCTTCTTAGCTGGTAGGAAGTGAAATGGGCAACATCTATCCCAAATCCACTGCTTGTTCCCATGTCTCAAAAATTAACAAAAAGTAAATGTCATTTTAAATGTGACAACCACAAAATATACTTCTCTCAGGCTTTAAATTGTTTGAATTAATGTAAAATAACGTATTTTAAGAGAATGTTCCTTGTTTCATTAAATGAGTGGGTGGAAACCAAAACAAGATCATCTACTTTATTTTTCATGTATTTTGTAATTTAACCAAGTAAAAGTTTTTTTTCAAATTTAAAATCAGAGGATTGTAATATAACAAATAGGCACTAGGAAGAAGACTTTAGGAGCCCTTCCGAATTAACTTGGGTCAGACTCCAGAGCCAAGAAGAGTAAAAATCCCTGGCTCAAACAGCCATCCACAAATGGGTCATCATTCAGCCCATTATTCTTTAATGGGCCCAACTGTGATGATCATGTGTGGTCTCAACAATCATTTAATTAAGTGATTTATCGTACCTAAAAATTGGTCTTATCTAGTGTTTGATCGTTTACGCAAACTTACGAGATCATGGAGACCATACATTACAATAAACGGTGGATTAAGTGGTCTCCCTCTATCCTTTTCTAAGAGAAACTTTTCTTTAAAAGTGCTTTAGCCATAGTTGCTAAAGCTTTTCATTAAAATTGTATTGTAAAAATTATTTTTGCCAAAAAAATATAATTAAAATTTATTCTTGGGTTCTAAAATTATAGAGAAATCGTTTTAAGTCGCACTAGGTAAGGTTTATAAGCAAACAATGGGGTCTGGTAATTTGAAAAAAAAAATTGATTTACTTCACACGCAAATATGTTGTCAAGACTTGTTAAAAAGAAATTACAATATGGCAAGATAGAAGATACCTCTAAAAGGCGGATATTCAAATGAATCCGGTCTCCCACACCACCTACAACCATGCCCATTGACAACTTCTCAGCTGGTCACTCATTCTAAATGACTATATTCTAAGTAGAGTATACTTAATTTTGAAGATCTTCTCAACTCAACCTTTGAAAACATAGTTAAAGTTGTGGCCCATCCCGCTGATTTGATCTATCAACACATTCTTAAACTATAGTGTTTCAAACTTAAAGAAGATTTGGAGTCATATTTAGCCTCTAAAATATATCCCCCTCATGTCTGACTAAACCTCTTTAGATTGAGCTTTATCATTGTAGCTTTTAGACATAGTCGATCTAGATGAAAAAAAATATATAATATGGATTTAAGTAAAAACTAAATTAGTTACTCAATAAACACGTTAATCAAGTTAAAAATAATTTTTCACTGTAAAACCAAGATGTTAGATACACGAAATTGTGACTTCACAAATTTCATATTATAAGCTAAAAGCTTGCTTCCCTTGATTTACTGAGCTTCCAAGAAGAGGATTGTCTCCCGCCAAGGATGATCATAGACGCACTGGTCTGTCTCTTCTTCCCCCTTTCTCTGGTCCGATCGATCTCTAAAGCAGCGAGATCATATATATGTATATATGCGTTCGCCGTGCAGGCGGGCCGGATCGGCGGCGGAGGCGGAGGAGCCGGACTCCATTCTTCCGGACGGCCGACGTCCGAGCAATGCGGCCATCCAAGGAGCGCTGCCGCCGCGCAGCCTTTACGGCCGCCTCGTTAAGCTTACCTCGTCGACATCGCAACGTGCCGATCTGACAGGCGGACATTGATGGAGGTCACGACATACGTACGCGCAGCTATCGCCGGAGAAGACGAAGGTCTCGCCGCTCGCCGGTGAATTGCTCTCGGAGCTCGGGAGTGAGAAGACAAGCGCCGCCGGATTTGGGGGGGGGGTGTACGTAGCAGATGAGTTAGTTAACAATAAATGGGCATCCCGGCGGAGCAGAGCAGCGGCGCCGCCCATGCCTCCGAGTTAATGCGCCCCGCCCCGGCAGCGCCGCTCACCGATTGCTATCTCCGGCCGGCGGCCGACACTCCCAGAAGAAGACTGACAGTTCCCGATTGCCTTCCTCCCAGGAAGCCCTAGTTTCCTGCACGGACGGCGGCTTTCTCCCGTCCGGTCCGGCGCGCGCAGCTGCTCTGGCTCGCCGTGTAGCCTGGTAATCTAGGGATCCATCCCAGCCGATCGACGTCAAATGATTACCGTCGCTGCTACCTCCCTGCGCACGGATCGACGGCAGGAGCAGGAGCAGGAGCGGCGTTACGGCGGGATCCTGAGAGCTCGTGAGAGAGATAAGTGAGGACTCCGGCCGGCCTGGCGGGCCTTCGCATTAACGTGCGGGGGGCGGTGGCCGCGCCGGACGGAGAATCTGATCCTGATCGGAATCAAACGGTGATCTGAGATTCTGATATCTTAAAATTAAAAGATAAATTAAAAGTGTACAAAATACGTAGACATCGACAAAAATACTCGTCAAAACTCTAATGGGGTGTTTGGTTGCACGATAATTTTTTGTACACTTTCATGATAAAAAATTGTATTAAAATAAAAAGTGAATCAACTCATGACATAAAATTATTATGTTTGGAGGGATGTGATTACAAAAAAGAGTAACCACAGCACATGACCAAATAAAGTGGGGGACCACAAGAAAAAAGAAAGATGTGAGACTCTCTTTTTTTGTTTAAGAAGAAAATCACTTTCAAAACATAAAATTGTCATGGTTGTCAAACACCTCTTTTAACAAGTTTTCTTACAATTTTTAAAAATTAAAATAAAAACCTCAATTATAATGCAACCAAACACCCCATAATACAGTTATAAGTTGTATCTACATCGTAAAACACTTAAAAAGGATATGATAAAACTTTTCCATTCGCTCTAAGATATATTGGTGGTACGTCCAATCATACATCTTGATTAGCATATACGATTATCGGGCAACAGGCTCGGTTCGATGCGCATCTAATTTGTATCCGTTAAGTTTATAAGTTATCCCAATACTATTATGTTGTCGAGAGAAACATCTGATTATTTCAAAAATATTTGTTAACTTTGTAACGGTCAACTAAATCAGTTGACTGCTCCAACAATCGTACCAATTAGTAGTCTTTTTAGGAGGTCACTCGTCCTTAGCCTACTCCCAACAGAACACGCTTAATTTCGGAGTTCTTTCAACTCAACTTCCTAAAAATAATTAACCCGTGTTGTTGGTTGTCCACTGATTTAATATCTTACTGGACCTTCCGGCTGAGGTCATGCTCTGATCCCATATATAACGATTGACCAAGTCAACTAATTGGCCCAGTAACCGTGCTAATTAGTAGCTTTTCTAGGAAGTTATCCATCCTTGACCTACACACATTTAATTCCGAAAATTTTTCGACTCAATATTCGAAAAATGATTAATCGGTGTTGTTGGTTGTCGACTGATTTAATCTCTTAACGTATTTATAAATCGAAACGTTACAAACTTGATGAACGGGACAAGTGTAGTCGGATTATCGATTATGATTGACACTAGTAGGAAATAAATCACATTTTTGTTCTCAAGACGAGCCAGGTTTATATTGTACGTAAGTGATGCATCTAACCTTTCTAGTCTAATTTTAAATAGATTTTAATGTTATCCAGGGCTTCCAGGATAAGAATAATTTGGTCCCAGAAAGTAGGCCTCTTACTCCAAACTCGTCTGATTAACTCATAGAAGTCATATAAGTCTGAACTTAACTATATGCACTATTTAATTAGGAGGAGGGGTTTTTTTCAGCTCAATCTAAATTTTGAAATCTTATGTTTAACCTCTTAATTTGTGATAAAAAGTACATGACTTATATTAAGATATAGCGTGATGTTTGGTCGTACGATAAATTAAGTTTTCGTTATAATTTTATATTTTAAAAGATATATTTGATAAAGTTCTTAAAGAGTTTTTTGTTTTTAACAAAAAAGATAGAGAGGATGTCACCTTTAGTGAAAATTGTACGTAATTGATCAATTTATATTTTAATAATATATTTTATTTAACACAGAAATATAAAAAAAATCATCGTGCAACCAAAAAAGTTACAGAAAATCAAGTCGTGGTGGTCACTTCGAGTGCAACCGCCGTGCCAGCATCGGAACTCCAATGGGCCAGTTTGTTTAGACTTTTGATATGTCTAATATATGAATCCCTTTTTTTTGGTCAGGGGCACAGTGGCATGCAAGCGTGCAGCGCCGCACGCGATTGAACGTTCGAGCGGGCTCAAACGTCACAAGACGCCGCCCCCCCGGGCAGCCGGTTGAGCGCCCGCTCGAACCATCGACGGCCTGTCCCCCATAGACAGGCGGGTGCCAATCGACCTAAGGTCGATCGGCTAATATATGAATCTCATTCAGACCATTTGATAAAAAGTCTCAATATAATAACAACTTCTTGAATAAACCATAAATTTAAGTGGTTCAACTTATTTTTTTAGGAGTTGATTCTCATATTTATGTCACAACCGGAATAATTCCCATGTAGTTGTTATTTCATTTTTCTCAACAGTAACGAGGTAAAACAGGGGCAACATTAAAATATATAAAAAATGTGGGGATTGAGAAAGACAGAGGATGAGAGATAAGGGACAGAGAGAGAGAGGGAGAGAGGGGCCAAAGATTGAGGCGAAAATGATTCATAGGTATCTGATTCGGTAAAGTTCAAGTTTTTTTTTTTTTTTAGAACAACGGGTTGTTTAAAAAAAACAAAAAAGTTGATAGTTTTTTTTAAGATGTGGATATTTACAGAGGTATTTAAATTAAAATACATTTCTAGTTAATTTTTAGGTGTTTTTATATTTGGTTCTTACAGTTACACATATTTCTCGTCATGTCCTCTTAATACTTGAAAATGTTGATAAATTCCTAACGTGATTTGTTGCTGAAACAAATATTGTCATATAAAAACTCTGAAAAATACTAATTAAATATTTTTAATTTTTATTTTATAAATTCTTTTTTAATACTATCTTCGTTTAGGGGTGCAAACGAATTAATACATTCGACAAGTAATTAATTCGAAACCTAACTTGATAAAAATTTGACTCGACTTTTTATTATGTTAAATGAATAAATTTGAATAAAAAATAAAACTCGACTTATTGAACCAGTCGAGGTTAAATAGATTTCTACTAAATTTGATAAGTTCGTGAGTAGCTCGATTAAATATTTTATTGAATATTTATTTTTAAAAGTTAATTTATGAGTGTTAGTAGTTATATATTGTCATTTAAATATATTAAATAATTTAAAATTTAAATTTAAAATAAATTTTATAAATGAGCTAAATCTAAAATTTTACAAATAATATTTCGTTAATTTTTAGTTTTATAGTTGACATTGTATATAACTTAAACTTGAACGTGAATTGATCTTTAGTCTAACTACTTCTCGAGCTCGAGCTTGACTCGACTTAATTTATAAATAAGTTAAAGTTGAACAAAAATTTAACATACTCGTTAAAACTCGAGTTCAAATTCAAACTCATGTAACATAAATGAGTCAAACTTAAAAATCATACTAATCAGTTTATTTGCACCCATATATATATATATATATATATATCTCTTACACTGTCTTTTATCCCTTGAGAAGAGAATGTAGAGAATATTTTTGGGAAAAAATTTCAAAAATACGTTACTAGTGACATTTTGGAGAGCAAGTGCTTATTTTTCAAAAAAAATTCAAAGATTCATTAGGATATTTGTTGCCTTAAAATGTTTATAAATAAAAATAATCATCGGGGCTGACACGTAAGGATCCTTATTTTTTAACGTCACCAATAGTCCTCTTCAGAGGTCTCAATGGACCAACCAATGGTCTATGGTAACGCACCCTACCAAACCAATTAAGAATTAGTCTTTCATTTATTTTATTCGCTCGGTCATAAATTCAAATAATTGGTGAAATTTATCCGATATTGTAGGTGTCATGATACATAAAATACATCATATTATGCAACTACGAGAAATAACTAGTCCCTATCCTTTTTCTTTTATTCTTCACAGGTAAAATTGTATTTAACGCGAGGCAAGATAACTGGAAAAATGAGTCATTGCACTTGACAGGTAGCTAAATAAAAAAACTTGATTTATTAATTAGTAAATTTTAGATAGACTCTTGCTCCATCGATGCACTTGACAAGTATTTGATTACATGTTTATTAAAGATATCTACTAAAAGCTAAATAAATAACTAAATCAATAAAAAAATTAAAAACTATATGATGGGTTAATGTTAAATTTAGTTCCAATTAATTTAGAATATTTAAAATCAAGCTTTATAAATAATTTTAAATTAGAGTTTTATAGAGAAAATTGAAAAGCTTGAAATTGGAGCACGCCGCAGAGTGCCTTCGTCGTTCCGCAGGTTGACTCCGTCAACAGATTCGGCTACGCCTCCGGCTCCCGGCGAGCAGCGCCGCCGCGTTCCAACACCACGCGACGGAGCTGCTCGCCAAACGACGGCCGGCTCCCCGTCGGCGGTGGACGGGGTTTGTCCCGTTACCTTCTCTGTCGCTGTCTGCGGTGCACGGCGGAGGTTGCAGACTCCATTATCGATCGAGAGAGAGAAAGCGGGCAATGCGCCAAGTGGTATGGCGGTGCCGGCGGTGGCGGAGGAGAAGGTTTGCTGTACTGGGTGGTGGTCCTTCTCGGGAGGAGGAGGAGGAGGAGGAGGAGGAGGGAATTGCTTTTGGTGCGGTGGACGGGGGTGCAGTCACGGGAAGCTTGGGCGCCGTGGAAGTGAAAGTGAAGGGCCTCTCCCTTCCCTTTCACCCTCAAATTTATTCCCACCTTCGCCGCAGCTTCTCATTAACCTCTCTCGCGCGCCATGATCTCAGCCCCGGCCATGCACACCGAGACGCAGGTTCCCCCTTTCTTGTCTCCTCCGCCATAAATGGCGCGCTCGCCCTCCTCCTCCTCCTCCTCCGGCGGTCAAAGCGGAGGGCCGCCGTCCTTGTCGCCAAGGAGGAGGGAGGGGGGTTGCCTGCGCTGCGCGGCACGGAGAGCTGTTTCATCACACTTGGGTCGGCGCGGGGGGAGGGCGACTGGCCATCTATCTATCTATCTATCTATCTCCCTTTTTTAATTTGCTTGCTTCTTCTTCTTCTTCTTGTTGCACTACCCGCCCTCGCCGCCGGGGGTTTCCCGCCGGCGACGGCAGCCGGCCACCGTAAACATCTTGCCTCCCGCCGTGGGGGTTGAGCTCGAGCGTGTGGTCCGCCAGGTGCCTCGTCTCGCCGCCGGCGGTGACGATATGTCTCTCTACTTTCATCTCCCGCGACCAAGATCATCTTCGAAGAATCAATTATTTAAGATGAGGCTTTTTTATTTAAAACTAGAGTTTGTGTTTTTTTTTTCGATTTTTTAAAAACACACAAAAGTTTGGGCGCAGTTTGGTAAAGTGTATTAGACCTTTGTTATCCGAATTATTAATTTCGACATTCAGAAACATCAGATTTGACATAGATACAGTGGTGGATCAAAACTTTGTGGACAGTAGAGTCACTAAAATATTTCGGTGGATCACCTCTTTTATAAATTTATTAATATCAAATATTTTAATAAAATATTTAATATTTTCTAATATAAATTTAAATTATTAGGAAGGTCAAATGACCCCACTTACTATATGCTGGATCCGCCACTGCGTCGATGTATCCGATGCCAATATCAAATTAACGTGGCAGTACCGCATGAAGTCTTTACAATTATTTCGATACAAAAAAATGTGAATGATTAGACCGTATGCATGACATATAAAGTACGTACCAAGGAAGCTAAAAAAGTAGAAGACTAATATCTGAGTAGATCGTATTCCGTCAATCATATAAAATTGATCAACTAATTTCGAATCAAAATAACGGATCGTACGTATGTATAAGTTAATTTGAGAAAAAAGATGGCGACTCTGATGTCAAATTCAACGGCAGAATAAAAAAAAAAAGCAGACGAAGAATCGGTACGTGCTACGATGATTAATTCCACCGCTGGAACCAAAATAAAATAAAGAAACTAATGATTTCCGCCTTAGAACGCGACCCATCCGGTCTTATATATCTTGGACCGAAGAGTTCACCGATCAAGCACATCCTAGACACAAAGTTCGATCCGGGGTCAGGATGCAGTTCAGTTTTCCTTTTTCTTTTCTTTTTAATTCTCATAATCATTTGCGACTTGATTAATTTCACCTACGTTTTAACTGTTTTGTGAACAAATCGATCGCTACACCCTCTCAATGTTTCTGTGTGAAACAGCGACGATAAAAGAGATCATCATCTCCAAATTAATTTTGTGGGCCAAAGGAGTAGGAGTTTTCCAAGAGAGAGAGAGAGAGAGATTAACGAAAAGGGACATCTCCGACAAAATCCGACCTTCTGAATATTGTCATGATTTATGTGGAATTTAAGCCCACACTCGAAGAATATATATATATATATATAAATTGTATATGTTATATTGGCTTTCTCAAACCAGTATCATAGGAAATTCTCTTCACCGTAGACACAAAAATTTAGAAAATACACTACTCTGTTGTGTGTGAGTCTCACGTATCACATCATGTTAAATTATAGATCTATCAATTAACACATATTTCGTGTGGTTCCTTGTCCTGCTGTCCATGCGAGACATGCTCATATAATGTGTCTGGCCATCCCCATCTCAACTCTTCAAAAGTATTTTGTCAACGGAAAATCTCTAGAATGCAAATAAAAAAAGAATCTAAGATTTTGCTCTTCGCAAGAGAAATTATCGGCGAAATCAAAACCTAAACATTTCACGAAGTCAAGTTAAGCATCTAGCAGGATTGGGAGTGGCTCGATTTGAGTCGGAATCGGAGAGAACCAATCCGGACCGATCTCTCGAGTATTAACAGATGCGAAAACATAGAAAATCATTCAGGATCAGCGGCCGGGACGGGGGCACGTTGCTCGATTATTGATATCGATATCAAGTATGACGTGTAACACAAACGATCACATATGGTAACTATTGAGATGACGAGTATCATCAATCTAGACTTCGAATCAAACCCCTCTCGACCAAAACCGCTGGATCCTACGAACCATGGTGGGACAAAGACGACCCGGAAAGCCGTCCCGCTTTCCGGAGGTAGGAGCCTCCCCCGCCCCCTCTCTTATTTTTTTCCTCCTCAGAGTCATAATTGCGTAGACGCATGTAACGCTTCCGGCGGGTCAATACGGCCACGAAGAGAAGAAGCGCGCGCGGGAGCGCCGGTGACGCTAACCGAGACCGCTGGTCCGCGTGCCGGTGCCCGCCAAGGGGAGGAGGCCGCCCGGCGGCGTCGTGGTCGTGCCCATCGCGAGCCGTGCCCGTGACAACCGCCGTCCCACGTGGCCACGTCTCACCGCCACGCGTGTCGACGGGTCGTGCATGGCCCTGCCCGGCCCGGGTCCCGGGTATCCGTCGGGTCCGGGTCTCGGACTACCGCGGACGGAGGCGACCCGTTTCCGTCATTTCGATCAAGGGGAGCCCCGGTAGCTCTCCCTCTCCCTCCCGGCGACGGCGAGCGCAGATAAAGAGAACCACACGTCGCCTCTTCGGAGCAGAGCGTTCAAACCTGTCTTATCCCGTCTATCTTCCTTCTCTCTCTCTCTGTCTTCCCGACGGCGGTGGCCGGCGGGAACCGGACAGAAACGGCGGGAGAACAGAAGCGCATTTCTCCGCTCTTCCGCCGATTTACCTCTCGGCTTCCGCGCTCTAGCGTCGTCGGGGGGGCGAGCGGTGAAGATGCTCTCCAAGAAGGTCGGTGGTGTCGTCTGGATGGAGGAAGGCGGCGTGGGGGGAGGAGGGGAGGACGAAGACGCGGTCTCGTGGACGAGGGGCCACGGCGGGGTCGGGGGCCTGCAGGGTGGGGGTGGCGGCCCGCTGGAGCCGGGGGAGGCCAGGGACGAACTGGGGCTTGCCAACTTCAAGTCCATGTTCGAGGACGACTGGTACCTGTCGACGTCCGCCGCGGCCGGCACCTCCGGGCAGCCGTCGGCGCACCAGGGGTTCGTCGGCGCTTTCGAGGATGCACACCACCAACACCTGCACCAGCATCGGCCAGGGCAGCAGCAGCAGCAGCCCCATCACGCGGGGTTCGGTGCCAACCCCGCACCGGCGGAGAACCTGCTGTTCCAGGCGCCGGTGGACTCCTCCTCTTCCTGCTCGCCGTCCTCCGTCTTCAGTCTCTATCCGTCCCAGCCCTTCTTCCCCCAGAAGGGCACGCTCTCCTCTCTTCTCACCGCCATGTGCTCCAATCCCTTCGATGCCGCCGCCTTCGACCTTGGCTGCGACGGCTCGGGCATCCCGGTGGGGACTTCGCAGATGTCGAATTCTTCCGGGCTGCTGAACAGGGGAGGATGCGACATAGGGGGCAATGGAGCGGCCGGTGGCGGCGCCGGCCTCGGCTTCGGAGGGCTGAACCCGTGCGAGCCGATGATGGGAGCCCAGGATCTGAGCCCCAGCGCGCAGTTCCAGAGCAGCCGTCTCGTGCCGCTGCCAGAGAGCAGCAGCGCAGCCGCAGCCGCCAGCTTCAGCCCCGCCGCGGGCTTCGGGATCTTCGACGCCAACCACATCCTCAACAGGTCCAAGGTTCTCCGCCCGCTGGACATGTTCCCGCCGGTCGGCGCCCAGCCAACGCTCTTTCAGAAACGCGCCGCCTCCCTACGACAGAGCTCGTTGGTGGGCAGCCCGGGTGCCGTGCCTGTGGACGACAAGGGCGGAAGCTTGGGAGACTTCATAGGGCAGGAGAGTGCTGTTGGGACTGCGAGCTATGGAGATGGCGCCGTCGTAGAGGAGCACGAAAAGAGGAAGAGGATGAACGAGGAGGATGACATGGACGAGGCCAGCATGGACGGCTCGGGCTTAATTTACGATTCCGACGAGGTCATACCGGAGGGCGTGAAGTTGGAGGACGGCGTGAAGGCAAGCGGCGGCGGAAACACCTCAATCGCCAACAGCAACGTCACGGGCGGCGGCGGGATCAGCGACCATAGGGGAAAGAAGAAAGGGTTGCCTGCGAAGAACCTCATGGCGGAGAGGCGGCGGCGGAAGAAGCTAAACGACCGGCTCTACATGCTTAGATCCGTCGTCCCGAAGATCACCAAGGTGAGGAAAGGAAACCATTCCGAGCATTGCCGCTCGGCATCATCATCTGTCTTCCTCTTCCTGCTTCTTGTTTCTCTAACCCTTTTTTTTTTTTTTTTACTTTGCCTTGGCAGATGGACCGGGCGTCCATTCTGGGCGACGCCATTGAGTACTTGAAGGAGCTTCTGCAGAGGATCAACGACCTCCACAATGAGCTAGAATCCGCCCAGTCCGGCTCGTCGCTGGCCGGCGCCGCCGCCACTACAAGCTTCCACCCCTTGACGCCGACTCCCCCCACCCTCCCCTGCCGTGTGAAGGAGGAGCTGTGCCCAAGCTCCTTGCCCAGCCCGAACAGCCAGCTGCCGCGGGTTCGTTCCGTTCGGACGCTCGCCGCCCGTGTCCGCGCACGGGATGTGTTTGCGAAAATGTCTAAACCGTGGTTTTATAATCTCTTGCGCTCAAAGGAACGTCTTGGTGCGCAGGTGGAAGTGAGGGAAAGGGAAGGGCGGGCGGTCAACATCCATATGTTCTGCGCCCGCAGGCCCGGCCTCCTGCTCTCCACCATGAGGGCTCTCGACGGCCTGGGGCTCGACATCCAACAAGCCGTCATCAGCTGCTTCAATGGCTTCGCTTTGGACGTCTTCCGGGCCGAGGTATTATACTTCCTCCTCTGTTGCCCTCGTCGGCGCCGCCGCCTTCCGAGCTCCTCTCTCTGCGCGCCGCCGCACGGCCAGATTCCGTCTTCCGAGCCCTTACTCCATTGCCCACCTCCCTTTGATCGGAGGCTTGACGTCTCTTGCGCTTCCTGGTTGCAGCAGTGCAAGGATGGCCCCGGCGTCCGGGCCGACGAGATTAAGGCAGTGCTGCTGCACTCTGCCGGCTGCCATGGTCCGATATAGACCCAGAGGTCGACAGCGACGGGCTCCTCCGACGCAGAATTACCGGCTCCGGCGCATCGAGGAGAGCCGCGCCATCCTCGAATCCCAAATGCAATAAGTAGGAATCTGTCTGATATATATATATAAACTACACATGTAGCTCAGCTTCCTTCTTGTAGCCCGTGTTTACTTTGATCTTATATAGTTGCGGCCTCGTAGAGCACTTGTGCCTTCCATCCGGATCTTTCAGTTTCAGACCCTCCTCCTCCGATCTTTGGTTCATTCTTTTGTGGATCAGAATCAAGAAAAGGGTGGGTTCTAAAAATCCGGTCTTTGATTCGTTGACACTTGCAGAAGATTAGTTTCTCCGACCGGCCGGATGGAGAGGCGCCGGCGGCAACATTCAAATATCATCACCGTAGGGCTTTTGGCCGACAGGTTCTCTCTATTCCAAACAGGAGCCTTTACAAGTACAGCGCTGTTTCTAAAGTGTCTATTTTTGATTCCCCCTCCTTCCCGAGCTCCGAGAAGAACAGCAGCGGTTGCAAAAGTAGTCGGAGCGGCCGGCGGGGGTGGGGAGGAGGTTGGGGGTTTAGACGAGGAGAGGAGGAGACATAGGTTGTCCCCGTCCTCGAGCTCCCAGCATCGTTTTCCTCTCAACGCCATGTGCTCATGGGGTAGGCGGCGCTGCGGAAAGGGGTCAGCTTTCTCCCCGCTGCTTGTCCCCAGCGCCGTCTGTGTCGCCGCCCCCCCCCCCCTCGTCCTTCCTCTTGTCTCTTCTCTTTGTTCTGTGTGGTGATGCCGATCCATCGGGGCTCTCCCGTGGACCGCCGCTTCCTGTCGTTTCTGGGCAGCTGATCCAGGGTGGTCCGGCGGAGGCCGACGGCTTCAGCTAAGGATTCCCCCACGTTGCCGCCGTCGCCGTCGCCGCCGCCGCGGTCCCCGACCACCCAGAGGAAGGAGAGTCTGAAATATGTACCCAAAATCAAAGCAAGGAGATTGGGCTCTTGGCAGACATCTCCAGCCCAGATCAGTAGACCCTAACAGGATGAGCATTGGCTGATTTAGGTGCTGCCTGGATTCTGCAAATTACAAAAAAAAGAAGAACGTCTTTAGTGACAGTGAACTGCCTCCAAGATAAATCAACAAGATGTCAAGTTAGTCTAGATTTCAACCTAGTGTAATAATACTGGAGAAAAGAAGAAGAGAGGGGATTGGATGAGTTGGGGTATTGATCTCTGTTCAGGTGAGGAGTATTCCGTGTTACTGCGATTTTTGTGTTCTGTAGTTCACCGACATTCAACCCAGGCGTGATCCCACGTCTGTCACAACTTTAATATGGGGGTAAAATTGGTTTGTCTTCGTTTTTTTGGGGGGGATAACCAGGGTTGCCCTTATGTCAAACAGAAACCAAACGAGTAATGTTTGGCACAAGTTTAATTCGGAGATAAATGTGATTTGATTTACCCATATGGCATCACTTGGCACATGTTTAATTTATGGATAAATGTGATTTACCCATAAGTCTTGGGGATAAATCAGGGTTATCTCTAAATTTAACTCCTGCCAAAAGGGTAACAGGCCAAGCTCATGGATCAAGTACTTGGGATAGAGCTAAGGTCTTATCGGTATAAAAATTCGGCTAGACTCGTTTATTATGATAAATGAACAAGCTCGAATAAAAAATAAAATTTGACTTATTAAACGAGTGGAGCTTGAACAAATTATTATTTAGTTCGATAAACTCGCGAATGGTTCGATTAAATATTTTTATTTTTAAAAATTAAAGTATGAATATTAAAAGTTATACATTATCATTTAAATATATTAAATAGCTCAAAATTTGAATTTAAAATTAGATTAAGTTTCATAAATGATCGAAATCTAAAATTTCATAAATGATTTCTCATTGATTTTGAGTTTTATTGACGAGTTTGTCTATGGTTTAAATTTGAATGTGGATCGAACTTTAGTCTAACTACTACTCGCGCTTGAGCTTGACTCGGCTCGATTAATAAACGAATTAAGTTTGAACAAAAGTTTTAACATATTCGTTAAAACTCGAGTTCGAATTCGAATTCGAGTAAAATAAACTAGTCGAACTTGAACACTATGCTATTCGACTCGACTCAACTCATTTGCACCTCTAGTCGTAGAGTTGTAAAGTTCGTGACATTGTGTAGGGCTATAATTAACAGATTCGGACAAGATCTTATAATACTTCAAATTGGTATTTGTTATCTAGACAGTATCTGATTGCGAGATCTCGTTCACGGCGATAAGAAATTTTTAATTTGATTCGAGTTCCTATTCTAATTAAATGTCCTAGTTTGTGTTAAGTTAGAGTTTCTCCTTATGTGTCCCGGTTTGAGTCAATGCTGAAGCTCCTAGTTATGTGTTCTAGTTTGAGTCAAAGTCGAATTTAATTTTGGGTAATGTTTGAAACGAAGTCCTAGTTAAAACAGAACATTAGACTCCTATTTATATCTTGTCATCCCTCGTGGACATTGACGATCGAATGAAATTTTGAACACCTGTTAGTTTAATTTTGGAGGATTCCACAACCCCCCCCCCCGATAAATAATTTATGAAATTATATATTCCGAATTACTTGTTTGATATTAATAAATGTACGACAATTCTATATTTTAAACTTCTGAAAAATATATATTTATACATTAAACTTATTAATAAAAAGCAATTAACATTTTACTTTAGATTTTATCTCCAGTCATTCCAAATTTAGAGAATATTCGGATTATAAAAGCAGGGACGCGTGGCGCACTCTCATGAAGTGTTTGGTTGCAAGATAAAAAATATATATATATTTAAAAAAAAAACTTGTTGGACAAAGGAGTTTGATAATCATGACGCAAACAGCATTTTACAGAAACGTTTTTCGGATGACAAAGAGGTGAGGGGAGATCTTCTTTCTTTTGTCACCATCCATGTTTAAGTTGTATATGATTTCCACCTGCGTTTATCACATCTCACGGAGCACGATAAATTTTATATTAAATTATAATCAGGCCCCTTTAAATATAATATAATATCCCGGATGCTTCTTATATAAGAATTTTAAGGAGTGCACTTAAAATCAACCTAAATTAGGGTGGTGTGCATTATTGAGTCAGAAAAAGAACTTTGGACTTGTCCGGTTTGATTGATCTTAATGGCTCGGGTGGATTCAGTTGCTCCAGGAGTCTTTTAAATCGAAGCAAATTAGACTAATGCCCTGTTTGGTTAGAGTTCCCTTCTTGGTACCATATCAATATTGATGTTAATATTTTCAAATTTCAGAGTATCAATATCGAAAATAATATAAGTGTCAACACTTGTATTATTACCTGATATGTTTTGTCTGTACTACAAATTTTAAAATTGATACGAGTAACTAAACACTTCTTAATGATTCCTGTCGATATCAATTTTAAAATCGATAGTGATATGGGACACCTAATAATGTTACCAACCGGGACGTCACTAATTCAACTAGGATACTACGATGATGTTATTATATTGTTAATAAAATAATATTCGTAATAGAAAAATATTTATCTCAATTATTCATGATTAGAAATAAATGTGCATGAAAATGGTTAAATATTTTAAAGTATGCATTTAAATTTTGGTCGAATCAAACCGAATGGAACCGCTTAGATTTGAGAACCATGCCAAGCTGAAAACGATTTAAAAGAAAAATCTAGAATCCGACGAGTGTTCCGAAACAGATCCAAACAGTTCGCGCACGGTCAAGGGAGGAGGGAACGGGAAGTTACGCACGCCAACGTACGGGCACCACACAGAGTTAAGTCAACGAGCCACGTCGGACGGCCAAGGGCCACTCAGATTCAAACAGATGGCGAACGTAGCACCACGTAGATAAAAGGAAGAGAGCAGCCGCTGCTCGTCAACGGAGGAGTCGTCCTACCGCCAGCATCCACGTGGCTCGATGCTACAGCTGCACACGTGGATGACCCGCGTAGGCTCGCCACGTATGTACCATACATATATGATATATTCAGAGAGAGCGAGAGAGAGAGTGGGTGGAAACCAACAAATATACTGCAGAACCGGTCTGCTCTGTAAAAACTGTACTCAACTTATTTATTATGTTAAATAAATAAATTTGAATCAAAAAAATGTAACTCATTTAAATGAGTTTTACTCTTTTTGATAAATTGACAAATAGTTCGATTTAACACTTGATTAAATATTTATTTAAAAAATTAATTATAAAAATCAATAATTATATATTATCAATTAAATATATCAAATAAATTTGAATCTAAATTTAGATTAAATTTTATGAATAAATTAAAATTATATTTTTACAAATAATTTATAATTAATTTTGAGATTTAACTCGTAAAGAATTTAAATTTAAACATGGATTGACCTATAATCGAGTTGTTATCTGAGTTCGAGCTCTAAGTCAACACAATTAAATAACAAATCAAATTTGAACAATGGATCGATAATTTAATCGATACCACATAATCGAACGAGCATTCCTTTGTTGAGTTCTTTCAAAGGAACATTTAAACAAGTATTACCTTTACTCACAAGCTTCATGTATCAAGAAGGGTGATTAGAGTCTGCTCAAGTTGAATCCGTCAGCATGTCCAGTTTTCTTTTCCTTGTTCAATTTGTTGCCGGTGGACGGTCTTAGCGCCTCTATCCGGGGTACGTGGTAATGGATGGAGAATGAAGGCTCTGCAGTCTTGTATTCTTGGACTCATGAAAACGATCCTTTATGGCCTGTTTGGTTAGAGTATCAAAATTGATACTATATCAAATTTGATATTGATATTTCAAGAAGATAGAATATCAATATCAAAAGCATTAGTATTAAATCTCTGAGTGTTTGGTATTATTATATTAATATTAAAATTGATATTAAGTGTTTGATAATACAATATCAAAATCAAATTATTATTACATAATTGATTGGTTAAAGTTAAAATTATGATTAATATCAAAATAAAATATTAATATCAAAATATATTATTAAAAATATAAAAATAATTATGTTATTTACAAAAAATATAAATGTATACTTATCAATTTTAATTTAAATAATAAAATTAAAGTAAAAATAAAATATATATATATATATATTTGACCATTTTCAACCAATTGAAATGTCAATCTCATATTTTGTTGGCCTAGACATATACAAGTACTTGAGCACAACAACATAATATTCTCTTAAAAAAACCTAAATAGCTATTTGGACAAGAACAAATAATTACCATCTCAGTCCATGTAATTGTGAATTTGGGCAATGCCATTCTATCGATATGAAACTTGCCTCATTTATCTTTGACTTGAAAATCAATGAACAAATTCAAATATTGTTCAAAACTGGAGTCGTTGAAAGCTTTATACTGTTATACATACCACTTGGAAGTAATCACTTCCCAATTTCTAACCTTGCGGCAAGAGGACGGTGGGTGGATTAAAGGTCCCAGCAAAGGATGGACAGGGAAATATAAAGGCAAAGACTGAGAAAATGTACTTGTTCCTCATCCTTTTTGGTAAAACTGCTCTCAGCTCGGTCTCCATTGTTGAACGCTGCGTACTGCACACCCATTCCCCTCTTAATCCTGCTGGACGACACTTCCAGAGCCCATTGCAACATTTCATCAAGCACAACAAATGCAAGGGGGCCCATGCATCCCCGTGAAGCTAGCACAATTCAACCACGCTATCAGAGTAACCCACCTCATCGCTAGACGGCAGAAAGTAGCAAGATTGCAACAGTAAAAGAGATGCCATCTTCTTTTTTTTCGACTTGAGAGAAATCGATCATAAAAGAGAAAACCTTTTGTTCCGATGCAAGTCGGGAGGCCATTCGTTTGTTCGATTGCGTGTGGCTGATTCAACGAACTCTTTGGTCACAGGTCGAATCTACCGAAGCGGGGTAGCGTGAGATTAAAGGCCGATGTGGATGCCTGCTACCTGCCCAAAGGCCTACACCATCTATGCTCCACGGTGGAAATTGAAGGAAGGGTCTCCCTCTGTAAACAGTGTAGATTGGCCGGCCTTCTCTGTAGAAACGCAACCACGGTGCAGGGTAATCGCTTTCAAATGTTCGGTGCTCTTCCTCCTCCTCCTCCTCCTCCTCCAACTCCTCTAGTTTATGCCCCGAAATAGGTCGAGATCACATGCCCCCGAGCGCAAATCATGTCGACTTGCAGAGCACCCCATCGGCCATAGCTCTATCAATCTGAAGCTGTGCGGAAAAGGCTATGCTGGCAGGAACCTCGACAAGAAGACATTGCTCTCAACACGATCGGAGAGGAAAGGCCACTGGGAGGAGTCGATCAAAGAGGAGCAGCCGCAGGATGCAAGGCTGCACAATCAGGAGCTAGGGCAAGGCTGCATGACCGGAGAGGAGAGGCTATTTGAAGAAGTCGACCGGAGAGGAGCAGTCGCACGCGAGGCTGCGTGATCAAGAGCTAGGGTGGGCTACACGATTGGCACAATCGGGAGCTAGGGTGAGCGTCCGGAATATCAAATTTGATACAAGTGAAGAGCTGTATTAAATTTGATACAACTTTCTACTATTAATTTTAAAATCGATACAATTATCCAAACACTCCTCAATGACATGTACTAATATTAGTTTTAAAATTAATATTAATACAGCAACTTAATAGTGTTACCAAACAGACTGTTAAGTAAGTTAAATACTTTATACCATGTTTGGTTAGAATTTCATTTTTGATGCTATATCAATATTGATATTGATATTTTCAAATGTTGGAATATCAATATCAAAAATAATACAAGTTGACACTTGCATTACATAATATATTTTCTTTGCATTATATATTTTAAAATTGATACAATCAATCAAACACTTCGTAATGATTCCTATCAATATCAATATTAAAATTGATAGTGATAGGGTTACCTAATAATGTTACCAAATAAGGCATTAATCATCTTCTATTGAAGCCGTCTGTCTGATGATGCATTTGAAAGATTTTATCACCTCTGTGAGTTAGACAATTTCCTTTGTGTTTCACAAGCATATATTTTTCTTCCTGCAGATTATGCATCTTAGACGCATTAGTATGCACAATTGACAAGACGCCCAAAAATTTCACAACATTTTGTTGATATCTTTCATCCGCCAGGATATTCAGAGAACAATGAAATAAAATGCCTAATTCTTCTATCCGGTCGGGTGGAGAGAGATTGAGGTATATATATGTCCGAGAAGCGCATTTCTAGGCAACTGAATCTCTCTGTTTTTTTCCCCTTTTTCAATTACATGGTGAGAACGAAAGCAAAGCAAAGGCATCCACATATGGGCTTCAATCGCTTTCTCTTATGTGTTACGCACGTTCACTCAAACAAAGTTGCAAAACAAAAACGAAAACGTTTTTTTTTTTTTTTTTGCAAACGATGATTTTATAACCAGAGCTTTACGGTGGAACAGACAACCCTCAGTAAGGTATTAAACTACGTTACGCTATATATTTTCGACATAAATTTTTCGGCTAAAATATACAAAATAACAGACTTCCCGGAACAAGATAGAGACAGACCTTTGGCTTTGATCCTCATTTTTGGTTTCTACCTTCAAGGCCGCGTTTTCTCCGCCTAACGTAACAATTACGTATCTTTGCCGCATTGGATTTTACTTCAATCGTTTTTTTTTTTACAAGTAAAAGTAACTTGCTCGCCACTCGTGCGTGTATGGAGAGGCAGACACGCAATGAAGGATCACTGATATATGGAGACGACATAAGCGAAGTTTGCAATGGCATGTATGGAAATACAATTATGCAAATATTATTTATTTCACTCGATCTTCCATGTTAACACATCATTTCAAAAAAAACTTCCACCACAACCAAAAAAGTTAAACCTCGGCAGATTCAGACAGCGTCGAGGGCACTCAAAAAACGTCTCGTGTCTGATGATCGCGGTACGGCGTCGAGCTCGTGCAACGGGCTCGCCGTATTCGTCGAGCCAGGGCCTGTCCGGTTGGTACGTTAAAATACTAAATTTAATATGATACCACCATTCATACTTCTGGCAGACACGTCAATCAAGCGATTTCTAGCAAGAACCAATATCAGAAGTGGACATGGTACTCGGTGGTCACTGCTCTATCCCAACGGGGTCCTTAACTCACACGTGCCATCATGACCCCCTCCGCAGTTGGTGGGGGTAGGCAGGCGGCTCTCACTCTTGTCATTCCCCTCGCCGGGTAGGGTCTGCCACAGCACTGCGTTTGGACAGGAGGAGAGGAATAATTGGTGGGGGTGGGCACGAGGTGCTTGCGCCGCTTCCGACCCCTAAACAAGAGCCAACAAAAGCCGGAGAATCTTCCCGTGTGGCCCGCACTCGAGGGGGGGGGGGGCTGCACTCGGAGGAAGGGTGAATTCTAGGATCAGCGGCAGCGCCACCAAGCCCTGCACGGAAACCTATTCAACAACACTAATCACTCTCGTCGATGATGGGGGGGGGATCCAAACTTCGACAGGCTGGGGTCAAGAAAACGGTGGCGGGCAATGGGCATGTTCCCAAATATATGAGTACGATGATGAACGCTACCAGCGATCTGGGTCAAGTCGCCGAAGCATAATACTGTCGACTAGTACTTGGGTAAATTCTGAAGGATCCTCTGCTAGAATTATGGGATGTGGCTGAATTTCGACCGTTCTTGACTCAGTTAACCAGGTCGAGATGGGAGGGGGGGGTAGCCAAAATCAAAATCTAGCACGCACAACATGCATCAACTACGCACGAATAACTAGGGCTTGGGTGGTAACCCAATATGCCACAAGAGCTGCAATGAGCGATCAGACTACCCCGTTTCATCTTTCTTAACAAGAGATCATTCCACTCCTACTACTCTGCAAACGTCAAGGACCAGTGGACGAGAAGCGTTGCACGAGAAATGAGAAACGAGAAAGCAAGAGGAAAAGAAACGGTATTCAACGCTCACGAGCGCGCGCAGAGCAGACGGATATGGGCCCTGCCATCTCTCTTCGATTCGGTTCGATGCGAGCAAACCATGAATCCCGCTCGATTTTGTGTGAGCAAAACCCATAAAGCGAAATCTACGGGGCATATATATATATATATAATCGAGACGTAATTACTGTGCGGAGTTTTTATATACAACGGACCTAAGAAGCTACGATTCAATCACCCTGTCAAAATACAGTATAACGGCAGAAAGAAGATAAAGACAAAAAATAAAATAAAAAGGGCAATAAAGTACAAGATTGCACCCCAACCCCCAACAAAATATAATTACAAACAAAACCGAAGAACACGTACTAAAGTGGGCACCTCGAGACGATCGAGCAGCAGACTCTATGAGAGAGGAATCCACCACCACGATTAGATATATATGGCTTCCTCCCGCTTTACCCTAACCACAGACCTGCAAAGAATCGCAATGTACGTGTAGGTCAGGATTCTCTCTGTGACTGTTTTCGTCTCTCGCCGGTACAAAGAGACAGAGATGCCTCCATGATAATTAGCATCCGTGTCCTGACCGATGAAGCCATAAATCGGTGTACTGTATTATGCTCTAGAAGCAACGAAGAAAAAAAGTAGTGATACGCCTATCAGTGCTCGACGAAACTAGACCCCTGATGCATAACATGCTGCAAAATCATCCCAGTTCGACAATGACATCCAGCAATGATTTTTAACGGTATAAGTCAGCCAAATCACAAACAACGTGAGGTTGAGCATGTGAGATGACATAAGTTGAAAAATAAGACGGAAATGGGGCACTGTCAGACGAAACCTGGTAAAATTGGTTTAGTATCTCCCAAATCTGCTTACCCTCGAGGAGAAGTCTAAGCGTCGCGTAGCTTAGCTGCCGCCGCCACTGGCTGAGAATTTGCTTCCATGACAGCAGGTTTTTCTTCAATAGAGGCAGCAGAATCTTCATTCGGCATTAGGGTCCCTGGATTCATCTTCTGGACCTCCTCTCGGGTATAGATGACAATCTTGCGAACCATGCTGCAAAATTCTCTGTAAACCAAAAGAAAGTGAAGACGCTGTCAGGACTGGAAATCAGAAGCGCAATCACAATTATCAACTCTGACCAAATAACTACTTACGGCCATGGATCGTCACCAACAAGCATCATGTCCCCCTCATTATCCGTATAAACGACCAGCCAATTTTTGTTGGAAGCCATTAGTTCACCGTGAAACTCAAAGATCCTATCTAGCTCCGCAGTCAGCTCATCGTAACCATTAAACTTAGTGAGATCGACAGACCTTCCCAGTGCAATCCCCTGTTTATGAACCTGACATAAGCACAGTAAAGTTACTAAGTAACAAAAAAAAGACGGTAGTGAAAAGGTGGATGGCTTGGCTAGGCAATTTAATTACAGAAAAATAAGTGAAAAATAACTTATAAGAAACTTTGCAGCCAAATGAAAAGGGAACCGATGATAAGCTTCTCAGTCAAACAAGCAAAAAGTAATTTAACATCTATCACACAAAAACTATTACTGATAAAAATTGCTATCCTCACATGGAACAGGCACATTGTTAAAAGCTTTTAAAACATGAGATGTAACATATCAATGAATGACGAGTACCTTAGTAAGAAAAAATAGTACCTTAGTGCAGCTTCTCATCACAGTACTTTGAGTATTGTTCGGAACTTCTTTCAAAAGTAGCGTAGAAGGTTGAACTTGCTTCTCTTGCTCACTTGTGGCTGCGGAGTCCATTAGCCTTCCACCTGTAGATTGCTCATACTGTTTAAACTCTGGTGCCCCTGTTTGGTTCCACAATATGGCAGTTGTGCCTTTTGTTGAGTCATACGACTGTTTCACTTCAGGTGACTGCGTTTGGTGCCTTGATGCTACATGCGCAGGGACCTCTGCCTCATGCAATTGATTAACATGAGAAAGAACTTGTTCAGATGTTATACTGCTGCTGTTCAGGTTGATACCAAAAATCTTCAAGTTACCACTACCCTGCGGCTTTATGAACTCATTTGATCCAGATTCCCGAGGAGTAATTATTGCTCTTGATGGATGTGTTAAAAGACTTCCGTTTTCCTTTTCATCCATAGAACCATGCAATAACTGGATACCGCTTACACCTCCAAGTTTAATGTTTCCATCCTTCTGATAGGCAAGGTTGATATGTGAATCCATACTCAAGCCAGACTCTTTTGTACAAAATGCCCTGGAAGGTACTACAGACCATGGAACTGTAAGCATAGAGAACTTGCTGTCCAACTCTTGAAAATGATGATTTGAAGAATAAACATCTCCTGGCTTTCGATCAAAGATTTGTGAATGAAATGCATGCAAGTCCCGAGGTGCCTGGAAGCTTGACAGCATATCAGTGTAAGTCGGCTCATGTCTCATCATGTGCATCCAAGTCTCCTGTGCAGGTCTTATTTGATCTAAACCATCATGCCTCTCATCATCATGAAGAGAAGGCCACATTACACTTTTTGAGGCATAACTCAAATCATTACTTTCCACTAGATTGTTCCGCAAAGTCATAGTTTCTTGACCTTGCAAGACTGTTGTAGCTCCCTGCGTGCTGGTGGCCTCTCCTGTGCTTTTAGATTGACCTAACATCATAAAGAATTGAATTACATAAAAATATTACACAAAGAGATAGAATGAATCCTCCTGTGTTGATAAAGTTGAATCTCTACCTTCTCGAGTAAGAACAGAAGAATTGACAGGTGAGACCATCAGAGTTGACCGCGGTCTTTTGTTTCTAGGAGCTGGAAGGGGGTTCACTGGTGGTGGCGGAGTCATAGCGGGTTCTATCTCCCAGGATGAAACTCTCTCAGGGCGTAATATAGAAGAACTCTCATCCCATCGCACCTGACAAAAAAAGTACAATGTCAAATGCAACGCCCTACAGATTTGGATCATAAGAGCTGTATAAAAGCAAATCAGCTGGCACTTCATCTGGTAGAACCTTGAGAGACCTCCACTTTGAGCCACGCCAATTATTAGGATCAACATCCCCAACACCGATGATGGTACCTGTAAACCTGAGAAAACAATAAACCGGTCGAAGAAAGTTGATACACAGTTCTCTTCCCATTTTTCCAATTGGATACTTGATTCAAAACTTGCTTGTTTGAGAGATGAAATAAATCTACACATTGTACCTCTGTTCTGGAGCCTCTTCTCCCTCAAACCTCATCTTAAATCTCATTCCTATTGAGTAGTTTCGCTTAATAGATTCCATATATTGATCACAGGGAATAATGAATTCAGAAGGACTAGTCCTGTTTGTGAATAAAAATGTCAGGATTAAATAAACTAATAGAATATAAGGTGCAACATAGCTCAACAAGATGCACAAGATGTAGTAATATTCAAAGTATGCTACAGGATAAGAGCACCAGTAATTTGCTGGATAGTATATTGCCTATAATACAAAAGAAGAACTGACTTTATATCCACTTCACCCACCTTGGCTTATAGAAAACAGTGAACATTGTTCCAGTTGAGACAGCATGCCATGCTGTTGCCAGAATGCCAAGATGCATACTATGACTTGAAATAACTGAAGTTGGAATATTTGGCTGTTGTCTCATTGCTCGTCTCACTCCAACACGAAGTTCACAATTTTCACCCCTGTGATGTATGATCAAAGGATGGCTCATATTATTCCAAAAACATTAGTAAAAGAAGAAATACAAACATCCAGAGGAACAGGAAACGATCAAACCTAAGAAAAATGAATGCATCTCCTGCTACAAGCTTTTTAGAACTAACAAAGACACTCCAACCACTTTGAAGCAAATGTCTACGTGGCTGACCTGCAGTTTAAAAGTAGGAAAATATTTAGTAGTTTCTAGACAATCATTAGAGTTGATCGCAAATAAGCCGAGGTGTATTAAAAGATAATTGCTACTTAAGAGCCTGTTTGGTAGAAGTATTAGCACTTCTATCATTATTAATTTTTAAATTGATATTAATATACATTATCACATGTTTGGCTATTAATAACAACAAATTTGTGGTACAAACAAGGCACTAATTGTAATACAAGTGTCAACCTGTACCAATCTTGTTATCGATACTCTTACTCAGGAAACATCAAAAATCAAAATTGAAATAATTTCATTTTAATATTTAAATCAAACAGGGCTAAAGTAGACAATTGTTGCCATAGTGCCGCAAGCAAGATGAAGATGAAACAACTCACAGGGATGCAGAGTCAAGAAACCAAGAATGAACTAGGCAATAATGTGAGTCAGATAAAACTAGCCCCATAAGATACTTATTCTGCTCTCAAAGCTTCGAAGGCATCATCACTTAAGGAAAAGATCACCCCAGGAAGATGGCACTTGTTGACTACCAATAGGGTTAACTGCAGATGAGTCGAAGTGTATTGAAAGATATTTGCTACTTAAAGCAGAAAACTGGAACCATGCTGTTGCATGCAACATGAACATGAAACATCACATAAAAACGCAAAGTCAAGAAACCAAAGATGAACCAGCGGTAATCCTATTCAGATAAAACTAGTACCATAAGATACTTATCCTGCTCTCTAGGCTTCAAAGGCATAATTTCAGAAGAATAAAACCCCAGGTGGATGCTCCTGGAGTGACCAAAACATGATCAAGCACCTAACTACCAACTCAGACAAGATACCAAACCAAGACAAAATCCTGGTTGACATACTTTACATTAGAACAGGCACATTCTTACTCATCAATGGTTGTGATCACATAAGATATTGACAAAAGAAAGCATGAAAGTCCTTGAAGATAGAAATATGTTAGATACCACGGAAGATATGGCGAAAACGCCATTCCACACCATGCAGGTCCTTGGCTACCAGCTCTTGAGTTGGAGGCTGCTTGGACATATCCTGATGAAAACAAAACCTTGCAAAATCAGTATTCTCCAAAATTATTATTATTACGAAGACAACTATGGAAAAGAGGATGGCACCCTGACCAGTGGTGGAAGACACTCATCTGCATGCCTACGCAGAACAGAGAACCCGCCATGGGTACTAGTGTCAGAGGCGGTTAGAGTCTTGCAAAAGGAGTGCACATGTGGCCGTGGAGGGGGAGGTGGCAAGGGCTCCTTTTCTGCACTATTTTCATCTTGCTGATAAACGTAAACAATATATGAGTAAAGCGTTATTCTCATAGAGTGGCAAAATTTTTCGGATGGGGGACATACGTTGGCCTCCGGTAGCAAGGTGACCTGCGCAAAAACCTCATCTGTTTCTAGTTCCGCCTATAAGTTTACAAGAACTACCGCTTAGAACATCGTGATACAAAGAAAATTGGAAATAAATTATGTTTTTCATTTCAGATGAAGCGGGATCACGGGCAACATACCTTCAACTCTACGTTCATAACTCTACAGATGATCTTGGCTGGAAGATCGTACATCGGCATCTGCTGATTGTAAGACTGGTTCGTCGACGCCTCAACCTGAGCGGCAGAGAAAGATGGAAGGTTAAGAAACTTAAACAGAAAAAAAGAACTGCTACGCGTTCCAGTTCGTGAACAAAGGACTGCAGGTGAATGATAAACGGAGGATCAAACTCAAAATTCCCAAAAACAAAAAAAGCAAAACCGAAACATGGACACATGATTCGCGTATAGTGCACTTACCTGCTCTATGTGCCCCTGAGGGAAGTAGATAACCCTGTCATCCCGACGGGGAACGGTAACCAGAGGGCCGGCACACGCATGCCAAAGCTCCGAGTATAGAGCATCCTCCATGTCTGCAAAAGAAGACCAAAAGGGCAGAAAAAGCAAAGTGAGACAAGGGGAAAAAATGAAAGCTAAGGAAACACAAGCAGCTAGATCCGTTCCAAGGGACCGGCAACGGACCTTTCCCGCCCCCCGGCGCACCGGAGAGACCCCGACTGCCCTCGAAGCATCCGCTCCTTGCAGATCCTCCGCCGTTGGGATCGGTGCAGGTAGACGAGAAGCTGTCTCCTCTCCCATTACTGCAATTCCCCTTCGCGGAAACCTCGGAAGAAGCCATGCCAGCCACAAGGACGCTCCTAGCACCACCTTAGCTCAAATCTCTCATGAAAGCCGAATCCGCGCACCCTCCCGCCTAACTCCGCCACCCCCGCAGCCCGACCCACCCGAGCAGCACCGGATCGGTCGAATTGGCCGCCAATTCCGCGCGCGCGCAGCCCTCAACCTCCAGTCCCCCCACCCCTCGCCGCCAGGCCGCCGAAAAACTCTACAAGAGGTAGACGACGACGGCTGAGAACCCCAGGGAAGGCGTGGCTTCCCGACGCCGCAGCAAGCGTCGCGACTTTATCCTTCGCCTTCCGCCCCTCTCCATCCTCCTCACCCTCCCCACTCCGCCGGCCGTGTCCGCTACCACTCTCCGCCCGCCCCCCCTTTTCCTCCTCCTTTTCCCCCCCTCTGGGCCTCGCGACGACAGCAGCAGCGACCTCGGAGATGTCGTCCTTGGCTGCCACGGCACAGAGAGAGCGGCCCGTGGTGCGAGCAGTCAGTCATCTGCTCGGCCGTCCCGTGCCTAACCTAACCACGGGTTAAGACTGTCGCCCCCATCTCCAACCCTGGTTAGTTTCCTGCACCGCCCCGGGGACCGTTAACGGAGCCGACGCCGTCCGTCTCTGGACGGAACCCCCCCCCCCCCTCTCCGCTCTATCTTCCAGGTGGTCGAACCAAAACCTAACCCACCCTCAGGAGTTTCCAGCAGCTTCACCATGCGAAAAGCGACTAACCTCCCAATCCCATAGGAGAGATCATTCAATCTATTTATTTATTTAAATTGAATAACAAAGGTAGGGTTTATGACGCGCCGGTCTAACGGCGTCGGTTTCGCGGGAAAAAGGCAGCCGTTCCCCGTTCGCCTGCTTTGCCGAAGACGGAGCGCCGCTGTGTCGCGCCATTAAGGGGCAGGGTTTAAGAGGGGGGGGAAACGCCGTTACGCCGGGCGGTGGTGGGTGGTGGGGCCGCTGCTCGACACGTGGCGGTAGGCGGCCGCGTCCCCGTCCCGGCAGACGTCGTCGCCCTCCGGCGGACGCCGGGGAGCGCGGCGAAAGCGACGAGACAGCGTGACACGGACGCCTTCTCCGCCGTCGAGATCGTGGGGCTCTCTCCGCCAGCCGTTGATCGGGGACTCCTTTGAGGTTGAGCCCCAGCGGGATCCGCCCGGTTATCCGTGCAGCTTCGGCCCGACCCCACCCACCCCCGTTTCGGGACACACTTATGAGGAGGCCGTACCCCGTCGCGCCGGCTCACCCAGCCCGGCCAACGGGTACCGTCCAGCGGATTCGGAGCGCCCGAGATCTTTCGGTTTAGCCAGTTCAAAAAAAAAAAAAAAGATCTTTCGGTTTAGCGGATCCTCCGTTTCCCCGCGCGCGCGCCGCGCGTGACTCCGGTGGGGCCCGCCGCGCCGGTCCGGCCTGCTGATCCCGTCACCCGCTAACCAACCCATGTGTGGAATCTCCGTCGACGTAAGACTGTGAGATAAGACTCCGAGCCGGCCGGCCCGACGAACGCAGGCGGGCGAGACACGTTTGTCGACTGGAGTTACCCCGCCGCGCCGTGGAGCCTCGTCGGTCTTCCCGCCGAAGACCCCGTTGTTTTTTAGCGTGCCATGCCATTCCATTCCCGTGGAAGATATGGTTCGGGGAGGATAAGGTCGGCTCCCGTCATCTCCGCGCCGCCCATGCGACCGCCGCCGCCGCCGCCGTCTTCGGGGAAATATGAACCGGGGCCCGAACTCCCGGATGCCCCGGCGGCGCGCGACATGCGCGGGTTGTCTTACCCTTTCGGGCCGCGCAGCCGACGGCGGAATAGCCGCCTCCGTCTTGGCCCCAGTCCCCGCGCGGCTCCGTCCGTCTTCCGGTCCCGAGTCCCTCTTCTTCTTCTTCTTCTTCTCACCGCCGGAGGACCACCGGATCAGATGCTCCGGTGCCGGCGCGGCAGGCCGTCACCCCGGCCCTTCTTCGCCGTAACTCGCTCAGCTTACCGGAATTTAGGGCGGATGTCAGCCAGCCGCCGCGACGGTGGCGGATCACCCCGCCGACGGTCGTGATGCGAGGTCCCACGGGTCGGCGGCCGGCCCGTGCGGCAGCCATTAGGATTGGGATGGGGCCCGGGGGACCGCCGAGCTCCGCCCCCACCTCCGCCGCTCACCCCCCCGGAAGGCCGAAAGGGGCGTGGGGGAAGGAGGTAGTACGGTGCGAGGGGGGAGTAGTCACTAGTCAGTCCACCACCGGTTTGGACGTCGGTGCTCCTCCCGGGAAGCACGTGGCCAGCGGAACCCGGCCGCCGAGGGTCCGCGCCGTGCCCCCTCCCGACCGGACACCACCCGGTGCCCGGACCCACTGTTAGCCGCGGCTGACACCGAAAGCATCACCACCACCACCTCCGTGCCCTTTTAATTAAGATCCGGTCCTAATGACACTTCTCATAATACGGCAAATAATGTGCATGATTATATATATATATAGTTAAAAGTATACTTAAAGTCATCTGATATACCCTAGTATATATCCTATGCTGGCATTAATAAGAATACGGTAGGTTTTGTGTCTTAAATTTTATTTCCGCGTGTGTTGTGTATTATCGAGCATGTGATCAATAAAAAAAGAAGAAGATAGTTGACATTTTGAACGGGATGTGATCGGTATCTGGTTCGAATTCGATTAATATCTGATTTATAATATGCACATGTGAGTTGTCCGGTCGACTACAAAGAACCGATATGGACTTATCATGTCCGCACCTTATCTATTTGACTTGTTTATTTTACGAAAGTTTGAGCTCGAATCCGAGTTTTTACCTGTACGTTGAACCCTTGACTTAAGTTTGGTTAGTTATTTAACAAAAATGAGTTACTCAATTTGAGTCTGCAATCGAGTTGAAAACTGGATATTGAAACAATAAGAGATTCAGACTATGATTTTAACTCCATCATTAAATTCAATTCAAAATTTAGTTCTACATTTTCATATATTTAAGTGATAATATGTAATTATTAGTATTTGTACTTTATTTTTTAACTAAATATTTAATATATTATTGAATCAAGACCATTCTTGAGTTTATCCAGTCAAATAAACAGAACCCGTACGAAAAATATCATATTTGCTATGTATCTACCCGATTTTACAACCCTGTAGCTAGGGGTACAAACAAACCGAGTCAGGTTAAATATTGTGTTCATGCTTGACTCATTTATCATACAAGAATTCGGATTAAAACTCGAGTTCTTTCTAAACTCTTATTCAAGTTAGGTCCGTTATGTAATCGAGGCAAACTTGAGCCCGAATGATGCCTCAACTAAAATTAAGTCTACATTCTAGCTTAAAACTCGATACAAAATTATTTATAAAACTCATAATCAATCCAACATCGTAAGTCGAACTATAATTTTTACCTCACTCAAAAGTCTGACCTAAGTAAATTTCAATTCAAATTTTATGTATACATATATTTAGATGTCTTTTTTTGAACATATATAATAACATTAAACACACATCTCTGTACAAAGTTTGACAGTGAGATACTTAGGTAAATGGAAAGGAAACTCAGCCTGAATATTACTAATCAACGCCCATCTTGCTAGAGAATGGGCTACATCATTTGACGACCTATTTACATAAGACACTGACAAATGAGCAAAGCTTGATAACAAAGATAGACATTTGAAGACAATATACTGAACCCGCCATAGCATGGGTCCTATGCCATTAATAGCTTCTACTACTCCCTTGGCGTCACTCTCCACCAAAGTAGGCATCTGCTGAGAGGCCGCCCATGTAAGAGCTTCAAGTATCGCTGAAGCCTCCAAAATATCTGCCCGGTGCATAGAAAAAAGCTTGGATTTCCAGAAAATAAGATCCCCTCTCTCATTCCTAACTATCAAAACTAAAACACCAGAATCAGAGGATGTTGCACAGTTTACATTTACCTTTAGATGATTAAAAGGAGGAGGAATCCATCGATGCTCAGAATGCAGAGAAAATACTAGGCCATGCGCTAGACAAAATCGTACTGTATCCATTGCCAAAGGGAATATGAAATTAGGCATCTCCTTCTTCTGTCTAAATTGGGAGTGACATCTAGATAACCATAAATGCCGTGTAATAGAACAAGCAATCACTCCCAACCGAGACAGGACAGTATCTTTAAAGATCAACCAAGATAACCAAGTAGATATTAAAGCTGGTAAAGAAAACTGACCCCATGAGCTATTCGATCCAAGTGGAGACAGCATCCAAACGGCTCGGGTCCGAGGACAGTGAAGAAACAAATGCTCTTGAGATTCAGACTCTGACTGACAGATAGAGCAAATGGGACTTATATGAGAACAACGCTTATGTATTTCAAAATTTGTAAGAAGATTACCTGTTAAAATTTTCCATAAGCAATATATCATTTTGGAGGGTAAAAATTTAGCCACCAACGGATGCCAAAATTTCCTCCAAATATCATTGTTAGATGAGGCAGGCGGGAGGTGAGACTCCAAAAGAAATCTATAAGCTGATTTAATAGAGAATTCTCCATTTGCCGTAAAAGGCCACACCAAGGTATCATGAGCTAAATGAGATTGAATAGAAGTATTTAAGATCCTGCTAACAGGATTTGGAGAAAACCAGTTAAGCAAGGTGGGAGTATGCCAATCGCCATTGATAATAAGGTCTTTAAGATAACCCGGAAAGAAAACACCAGGGGTTTTGGGCATAAGTGGTCCCTTGTCGTCTAGCAACCAATTATGAAGCCACGGGAGGATGTGACTTCCGTCCTTGACCAACCAAATACCCACCTTAAGCAAAAAAGATCTAACAGAGAGTAAGAAGTGCCATACCTTAGAATTAGAACTCCTAGGCACCACCTGCCAAATATCCGTGTTTCTGAGATATTTTGCTAAGAGAACTTGAACCCATAAAGCATGCGGTTTATGCAGAAAATGCCATAACAATTTCATACCAGCAGCTAAATTCAATAATCTTAAATTTTTAATCCCCAGACCTCCGAGCAACTTTGGTCTAGTGATAGTATCCCACTTCGAAAAATGGATACGTTTAGATGGAGATGCATGATGTGCCCACCAAAAATTTCTTTGGAGTTTTTCTAGCTTATCCAATAACTGATAAGGTAAATGTGAGACTGACATGGCATAAATGGGAATATGACTAACTGTGGAATTTATGAGCATGGTCCGCCCTCCAGTAGATAGTAAATTTACCTTCCACCCTGCCACCTTTTTTTGACAAATAGATAACAGATGATGCATTTGGAATGACTTACCTGCAGAAGGGTCCCAAGGAAGCCCTAGATAGAGATCATCCTTTGAAGCCATACTAAAACCAGATAACTTACAAATAGAGACAGTGAGAGGAACCGGGACATTTTTACTGAAACAAATTTTTGATTTACTGAAATTAATAGCCTGACCTGAGAAAGATTCATATGTCTGAAGCAATTGAAGAAGATTATGAATTTCTTGTAAAGAAGCCTTACCACAAATGACCACATCATCTGCAAACATAAAGTGAGTAAGTAGTGGACCAGTTCTTGAAAATTTCACTCCTGTCAGTCATTTATCCTGCACGGCCTCAGATATCATGTAAGATAAAACTTCTGAGCACAGAATATATAGATAGGGAGACAAAGGGCATCCTTGCCGAATACCTCTATGAGGTAGAATCTGTTTTGATAAGTGACCATTCAGATTTAGAAAATAGGAAACTGACCGAGTGCAAGCCATAATAAGCTGAATTAATCGTATGGGAAACCCCATCTTATGTAAGACAGCATGTAAAATGTTCCAATCCAATTTATCATATGCCTTGTGGATATCCAATTTGACCATGAAAGAGCCAAACTTACCACGAGACTGTTTAAAAGTATTTCGTACCTCCTGAACCAAGACTATATTATCTGTTCCTGACCTTCCTGGCACAAAAGCAGTCTGCAAATCAGAGACCAAATTAGCCATCATAGGTTTCAGACGAACAGCAATGAGTTTAGTTAAAATTTTAAACAGTACATTGCATAAGCTAATTGGTCGATAGTGATCCGGAGAGACTGCATTGTCCCGCTTAGGTATAAGAGTAAGAATAGTCTTATTCAGATGCGCAGGAATATCAGATGTGATAAATAGGTGACAAATAAACTTATAAATATCCTACTGTATGAGTGGCCAATAATGTTGATAAAACAAAGGGGGAAAACCATCCGCCCCCGGGGATTTATCAGGCTTCATAGAAAACACAGCACACTTGACCTCATCCAGCGTAGGATAAGCCAAAAGCAGGTCATGCTGGTCCCGAGAAGGAGCAGGTAAAGGTAAACAGTCAAGCAGGTGGAAATCAGTACATGGAGCATCATGGGAAAATAGATTATGAAAATGATTGACAAAAACAGACTGAATATCATGGAAGGCTGAGGACCACACCCCATCAGCTTTAAGCACACCATTAATCCTATTCCATTTTCTGCGAAGCAGGACTTGAGTATGAAAAAATTTGGTGCATCTATCTCCATCTTTATGCCAGTAAACCTTAGCACGTTGACGCCAATAGGTACTCTCAAGATCTTCCAACCACTTGAGATGTGCAATCAGCCTGTTTTCATCTTCAATGGACTGCTGAGAACAAGCATGAGATTGGAGCTTAGCAAGGGAAGCCTGAGTATCCTTTATGCGGTTCCGTAAACTACCACACACACGAGCTCTCCAAGTAGTCATAGCCCTTGCTAGATATTGCATTTTAAGGGTATAAGACCTTAGCAAGTCCGGAGACTGAGTCCAAGAATACAAGACTAAAACATGGAAAGAAGGAAATTTAAGCCACATAGCTTCCATGCGAAACAAATAGCGCTTGGGTAAATTAGGTGGAGACGTATTAAGGTACAAGGGACTATGATCACTATAATAGCAGGGTAAAACATGAAGCTGAACAGAAGGATAAAGAGTAAACCAATCAGCAGAACCCAAACAACGATCCAGCTTTTCTCTAATATGAAAATGAAAAGATCGTCTATTAGTCCAAGTAAAGATAGGACCATCATTTCGGACATCTAGTAATTTATTTGACTGAATGAAGAACTCAAAATTCCTCAGGTAGGCCCAACTAGGTGTGTGTCCCCCCTGCTTTTCAAAAGAATAGCGGACACAATTCCAATCCCCAAGAAGGCAGACCGGTAAAGATAGCTCCCGAATAAAAGAAGAGATATTGGACCACATGATAACCTTGTCCTTATTTGATACAGGAGCATATACAGTAATAAGTAGCCAATGATGGTTAGTAGAAGGATCGAGAATGATACCTCCAATCCAAGAAGTAGCCGAAGAAAGGATTTGGAACTGACAATCCTCATCCCACCACAACCATAAGCCACCCTTACGGTCCACCGATGGGACAATAAAGTAGTTATGAATACCTCTAACAGAGAAAAACCGTTCACTAACCTCCTGAGTGCATTTGGTTTCAGAGACAAAAAAGATATGAGGCTTGACCGAATGGGCTAACTTATCAATATGATGAATTGTCGGGAGCCCATTACATCCCCGACAATTCCAGCTTATGATCCTCATGGTGAAGCTGGCAGCTGTGAGGGGCCAGCTGCCTCAACCCTAGTAGTCAATTGAACAGAAGATAAAAACGGCCTGATGGCCTGAGTGTCCTGTGTCATATTAGGATTACTATCTTGTTGAAGAGCATGTGTGAAAACCTTCCACTTCTTCTTCTCCCTCATTCCAGATTTCTTCATGGGGACTTTACAAACAGAGTCAAAGATTTAGCCAGAGAAAGAGCCATACCAGAAGGCCGGGAATGTAGGTTCTCCAGCAGCGCGTTAAGACTGGGACCCGGAACCGAAGAAGAGTCCTCAAGATGCATATTATTGGACGCCATGGGGGTATCCAAACATTGATCAAACCGACTAGCAGGAAGAGAAAACTCAGTTTTAATAGGTACCGTAACTAATGAATTATCATTAGTAGGTTGCACGCGTGGCGGCAAACCCAGCAATGGCTGCGCAGGAATCAAAGATAAACTAGCAGGTACCTGATCTCTGGAAACCATGGCAGCATTCTGTGCCAAATCCACTGAGCGTTCAACACAGGCTGAAACCGTACTCGGCCTGCCCCCCTTAGCTTCACGACCAAGAGTAGAGAGCCAATCCCCATACCTGAAAGATAATTGGGCATTAAGACTAGACTGTAAATCCTGTGAAAGTGAGGGGGAGATAAGAGCTCGAAGTGCCTCCAGCCGAGAGCACCCCTCATTCTCATGCCCAATATGCCCACAGAAATAGCAAAATTTAGACAAGCGTTCATATGCCACCTCGAATGTGTTAGTCGAGCCATCTAGAAAAATCACCGAAACATCCTTTTGTAAAGGCATACGAAAATCAATCCTTACTTTAATACGGGCAAACAGGCTCCATGTAGCAACGATGTCAGAAGGAGGATCCCACGGGGTGCCGATTTGTGAAGCCAACGCCATAACCAGGTCCTTGCACAATAGTTCTTGGGGTAAATCATAAATACGCACCCATAAATCTCCAAAGAGGAACTGGTAAGCTGAAGGTGAGGTAAGTGGCCGGGCCTTCTCAAGAAAAACCAGGTCGGAGTTAAAGAACCAGGGAGCGCGGCGACATATCTTATCCACCTCCGCCTCCGAATGAAGATGAACAATAAACGCATCATTTGGAAAATCCAAGAAAGACCAAGGAGGAGTAGGGTTCCACATCTTGCGTACCCAATCTTTAAGACCCGCAGGTCTAACCTTAGAGGAAGAACAAATCTTGAGGACTAAACTGCGTTGCCATAAGGGAGAAGTAGAAACCTCGGATGAGGAGAGTCTTAAGGGTGAATGAGAAGTGGGAGATTGAAGAAGCTGACGGAAACCATTTCTTCATCCTCGGAGGAACCCGAAGCCATAAGGTCAGCTCCTAGAACAAGCACACAGAAACAAAGCCAGGAAGAAGAACGCACAAGATTAGAAACAGGAAAGGGGGTCAAGAAGAAAATCGGATACAAAGAACCAAGAGCTTGGAGGATACAGAGCAAGAGTGAAGTGTGGCGGTCAGGACGAGCAGAAACCCTAAATAACCAGCACCAAGAAAACGACGCTATTCGTAAAGAACACGGTAGAACACTCTAGAATTCCCATGGGTCGAAACGATGGGTAGACTTAACCCTCGAGCTGTCATCAGGATTAACTCGAGTTAAAAACAACTGGACTTCAAGAGAGAAGTAAACCACCAAAAAGGCACGAAATAAGATCCGAAAAACACTGTAGCAGCACCAATGGTAAAAATCGCCCAGAAAATAACAAGAAACGTTAGGAGGAAAGGATGAAGGAGAGAGGAACTAGAATAGAGCCCCAAGAGATCGATGAAAATTTCGTGAAAGAAACTAACAACGATTAAGAGAAAGAAGAGGTGAAGCAAGGAAAGGGAAGACGGAAAATAGAATATACACTACCCGATCATAAAAAGGAAGCACATTAAAGAACTGTTTCGTCCCAAGATCACAACATAAAACATCGACAAGCAAAGAAGAAAACTTCCAGGAACCCTCAGACCAAAAGTTCCTGCACAAACCCGGAGCGCAAAGCACCCTCAAACGAAGAAAACCCAGATCCACACTGAATCTGTCCCTCCAGGAGGAAGAAGAGGCCGTCCTCCGGGAAGAGAAGAACCGCTACCAACGGCGATGGTGGCCAGAGAATCCGGTGCGCGGAGAAGACCCCCCCTCGGCCGAAGAAGAGGTTGGGCCCTGCTCCAGCTCCCTCGTCAGTTGGTCGACGAACAGAGATGAATTTATATTAATACTTGCACTTTAATATTTTAAAATAAATATTTCATCGAACTATTGTCGAGTTTAACAAGTCCGAAAGAGTCTCTTCACCTTCGATAGACGTTTATTGAATCAAAATTTATTCTTTTACATAAATTTGTCGATAAATAAGTCATATCAATCTTTTATCAAGTCCACAGCCTGCCAACGGTCTGGGGAGGTGGGCGGTTCGCGGTTTGATCACGCCCGGGTCACAGCGGCCAGCAAAGCCGGACCGGACCGGTGGTGCGGTGGGCCACCGCGTTACTCCCCGCTGGCCCGCCTGGCCCACCACGACACGTGGCCGACGTCCCGGCATCCCTTCTCGCGCCCAGCGAGGCTGCCGTTTGGACCGTCGCGGCGGGTGGTGCGCGGGCAGCGGGCACGAGTAACGTGCTGCGTCCCCGTCGCACGAGCCGGGCGCCGTCACGTGCGCGCCACGTCATCCCCTGATATAACGAGCGGTCTGATTATTCGGTCTCGGTTAGGTAAGATAGGACTGGGCGACGTGTCCGCTCGAACAGGAGGCGCGGCCCCCGCGGTGAGCTTATTGCCCTATCCGAATCCTCGGACACGACGTGACCCCGTGCTCTGTTCCTGTTCGCCGACAGACAGGGATAGGGTGGGCACGGTTCGGTTTGGTCCGGTTTGGACCATTTTTTTTCCAAATCGAACCAAACCGAATCACCCTCCCAAACCGAACCGAACCAAACCGAATCAATTCGGTTTGGTTCGATTTGGTTCGGTTTAAACCGAAAATAAATAAAAATATTTAAATTAATTATTTTTTACATATATATACTAGTTTTTATGTTAAAAATAATGAAAATAAATATTATTTTATTATAAAATTTATAAAAATATCATTTTTATTAATACTATAATAATTTTTTTATATTTTTTTGATTAAATCGGTTTAAACGGTTTGGTTTGGTTTAAATCGATTTGTAGATTTTCCAAACCGAACCAAACCGAAGGGGGTCCAAACCGAACCAAACCGAACCGAATGGGCTGGTTCGGTTTGGTTTCTCGGTTTGAACCGTTTTGTGCCCACCCCTAGACAGGGAGCGTGGCTGAGTGGATAGTCGGCGGGAGGTAACCGGAGCCGGAGGTGACTGCAACTCCTCACCCGTTAAGACGATATTCCGTCGATAAAATTAATTAGTGGGCCGATTAAAAAAATTTAATGCAACGAGAGATACGGCGATTAAAAATATTAGCAGGCAATTCACTGTTAAGCATGTATTTTATTCCGAGTCCATTTTATCGACCACCGTTTAAATTTTTTTAAAAAAAATATTTCATGTTTCCGCTTGTCACACAGCAATATGTTAAAACCGATGCTTATACCATTAATAATGGGATGTTTAAAACCATGTATAAAAAATTAAAACATGGTATACTTTAGTAGAATAGGCATGGTAACAGAGAGCTCGAGAATTACAGATAAGTAAAAGTCTTAAAACCTACATAAAAGTATTGTATTTTTATTTATCGAGGGATAAAAATACGTACAAAATATATTTTTAGCGTGATTATCGGATATTTCTTGAGAAACATATTCTTTTAGCCATTTTATGGAGCCAAACAGCGCGTAATTAAGTTAGCTTTATATCTTAATCAAGTCGTCATCTTGTTAACAAGGTGCTCGAGTGCGTGATAAATAATCTTTAGCATAAAAATATATTTCTGACAAGTTGTATATATTAAGAGTATTTGATATGCATGATAAAAATGTGATTCACAACCGAAAATATGATTAAACCCATGAACACTTGAATTTATTGATAGACTTCAAAATATCTAAATAACTTGATCAATCTGACAAATCAAAATAATCAAGCGACTCTAATTAAACGGCAAAACTATCACTTTATTACACTTATAATATATGATGGTACATGCTCTCCTCGAGGGAACCCAAATAATATGTTTAAGAGAACGAACCTCTTAATCAAATGAATTATTTAGTCGTACCTAACATTTAACTAGGTCCCATGGAATGTACTTTCTATGTTTCTTATTTTAACCCCTTGTTTATATAATATATATATATACACACACACACGAAAACTTCCCTTCGTCGCTCTTAAAATTAAAGATCTAATGGCAGAGATAAGAGTCAAGTAATTTTTTTAATTTTTTAGTGTAAGATTACGGAACACGTGACAAACTCCTCGCATCTAAATTAAATTAAAGCTCGACATCATATATGATCAACAATCATGTCGCATACATGTTAATCTCGTTATTTTTATGTGATCCATGGTTAATCTCACGTTTCACTTATCTTCCATACCGCACTTGATTCGATCTGCTGGTTAGATATGGAGATGGCATGCTGAGCTCAGTTGCTACATGGCTTGGTTGCTTATTTCGAGAGTTCGTTCGTTGTTGAGAGTTGAGGTGGAAGCTCCTTAGTTGAGGGCGGATGAACGTCCGGAAAACACCGGGATGCCTAAGTGGACAAAAGAAGTGTTGACTGAACATTGGAAGCTTCGAGCAACTTGGCCTTGCCGGTGATGGAGTTTGCAAGTGGTGGAGACATTGGAAGATCAGAGTAGGGAGAAAATTGGAGGAACAAAGTCACCTTCTTCGAGGGCATCAAGTTGGTGATACTATTGACCGATCAAAGTTTTTGATGTAGATGATGCTCTTCACAAGCTCAAGATATTAGGCGATTTGATACCTCTCGGAGGATCCTCCCTCACAAAGGTGATGAAAAACACTTATTTCAAGTTTAAATTTCTTCGGAATTGTAGTACAACCAGGATACATTGAGATGTTTTTACAACCTCATAAAACTCCTTTTAAAATCCCCCCCCCAATATGTCCCCTCCAACTAAGAACTACATATTAACTTAGGGTGCATTTAGTAGGGATTTAAAAAAGAAATTCCAATCATTAAAAATATTTAATAGATCAAGTGTGTAACCAAATACACCAACTTCTCAAAAACCTACGCACAAGAGAGAATTCATGAGAGATGAGAGAGAAAGAGCCCCTCAAAAGCTAAAGGGGCTAACTTTCTATGCTCACAATAGGTTTTCAAAGTAAAAGGACACTTTTATTCTTATTTCACGTTTTCAAAGAATGATAGATTTGTCAAATAATAAAAAATATGGGTAAAACATATATTTGACTTAAAAATCTCTTGCATGTCTGCCTAACAAGATTTAACACTAATCAAACAGTTACGTAGTATGCATATAGTGTCTAATAAAAGACACGCATGAGATTTTTGTGGAATCCATAGACTAATAAGTCTTACCAAATGCACTCTTAAAACCACTGGTCTTCGAAAGACTACACTTCTTGATTTACAAACGATTATAAACGTAAAATAATCAAAAATCGTCAAAAAACTACACTTAAATTAAAAACAATTACTTGCAAATTAAAAGCTACTAACATTCCTAATTAACGAAGGAATACTCTATTACGCAAGAAGGAGTGAGAGAGAGAGTCACCGTTCTTAGGAAGAAACAAACGGCGAAGTGGAACCAAATCCAAGCCACATAGTGTTGATAGCTCGATCTCGACGTGAATTGATTCTACCGGATCGAGAATGTCGACTCAAACCGGTAGCCCCACCACTGTGGTGAGTAAACCATATATCATTAGTATTGCTGCGTTTGCTTGGTTGCCATGCTACTACTGCTCCCCTGCTCATCTGTTTATTGCCTTTTTCAATGCTGCACGATAGACGCCCATGAGGGCTTGCCTCTGAGTTGTTGCAATCATGGGAGAGCTTTTTGTTTGAATTTATACTGTCGTTTTATTTTTTGACTTTCAAAAGTTTAAGCTTCATTTACATTTTGATAAAAGAAACAATAGATTTATAATTTTTATTATTTTAAAAGTCATAATGACATTTACCCAGGAAAATGTTAGTGCCTAATTTGAGAATTATTTGTTCCACCACCATCAGCAATCAAGATTTTTTTGACACAAGTCTTAAGTTAGATGGGTTGAATGATTTATGAATAGATGTATTGGATGCTTCAATATGGTTATCTGTTACTTTTCATTTTCATTACATTTGATTCGCCGTTTACCATTTTTGTATGGATTAAATCAGTTTCACTGCGTTAACAACCGTGTTAATTAGTAACGTTCTTGGAAGGTTGCTCATCCTCGGTTTATTCTCAACAAAAAATGTTTAACATTAAAGTTATTTCAACGCAACCTTTGAAATTAACCGGAAATGTTGGTAGTTAATTGATTTAAGAGCCTTTTTGTTTGCCATGAAAACTTCGGCATGATGTAACTTTCTCTGAAAATATGTTTACATAGTTTGTTTGCTTGCATGCAAAAGAGGAGTCCGCGGAAAATAATATACCTAAGACCTCCCCCCATCCTGATTTTGGCATCCGATGAAGATAAAAGATGCCGTTTTCAGCGAAAGGTCTCCAAGTTTTTAGCTTATTAAAACATACATGCAAGTTTTATTTATTAAATAAAATTATTTATGATCTACAACAAAAAATAAATTTTTTATTAAATAATAAAAAATAAAATTTTTATTTATTAAATAAAATTTTAATATATGTTTATTTACAAACATAAGTTTTTCAACTGATAAAACTCTTGAAAGAAAGTTTTACATATGACAACCTATTTAAAAATATTTCTTAAAAAATAATTTTTACATCAAATAAATGATAGAACACATTTTATGTTTTATAGAATTGTATATACTTTTATATTAATATGCTATTTATATACATGCCAACAAATGAATTAAAAATTAATTAAATCACACGTTCCACTTCTCTGAAAAGATATTATTTTACAACCCACTAAGAGAAAATTTTTAGAGAACATTTTGCAATGTTCAAATGAATAAAAATTTTTGTAGAAAAACTAATTTACGTTCATTTAAATTATGAAGTATTTTTTCGAGAAAAACTGTTCACATACAACCAAATAGCATATTATGTTCCAATTTTCTTGGAAAACTACTCCAAGGAAAATGATTTTGTTTTTAGATTGATTTAACTGGGCTGTTAATTTCTTAGCATATTTACAAACTGAGGTGTTACGGTCTATTTTCTTTAAAAACTTGACATCCTTGTCAAGGCTCCACACACATCATATATCATATACTTAGGTAAGTCACAATGTATTTTCTGGCTAATCATGTTCTAATATCATATGTAGAGCTAAGTTAGTTGATTGATCTAACAACCGTATTAATTAATATTTTTTATGAGGCCACTCATTCTTGACTTATTCTCAATAAAATACGCTTAATTTTGAAGTTATTTCAACTTAACTTTCGTTAAGTACCACTGTTGGTAGCACAACTAACTTAATCTTTTAATATGCTCATACATTGGGATGTTACATTTTTTTAAATAAATTATATTGAAATCAAAAGAGAAAAAAACCTTTCTTTTGTGTCTTGTTAAAATGAGTTCCTGGAAAAAGAAACTATTTTCTTTCCATATGTCCTCACTTCAGAATTGTTTTCTTAGGGGAAAAAAATATAAGTGTATTACGGCAGCAATATTTGTTCTTTTTCTCAGTTGTACGTGGTGTATATGTAGATAATATGCATACCGCTTGTCATCATCAAGATCATGGGCAGATATTGGTGTTGACAAGCAACATATTAGTACTTGAGAAAATATGGGATAAGATACAGCATGCTTGAGTGGCCAGAAGTATGTAGAAGGTTGTTAATGTTCATTTCAACTCTTAGCGAGCTAGGGTGTTCATGATTTCATATGGTTTTGTTTTTGAGAATTTTAATTCAGTTTGGCTTGATTTAATTCGGTTCAAACCATATTTTTATCAAGGTCTATTATATATCTCACCATTTAATTTTTTTAGTTGGTTTTAAACTATATTTTATTAAAATTTAGTGTACACGGAGTTTTACTTTTAAAACTTTTAAACTATTTATTTTTATATGAAAATATATATATATATATATATATATATAAGCATTGTTAACACACCTAAATGTTAAACCTAGTTCAGGTTATTCAATTTATTGGTTTAGTTTGGTTTTAAAAGCTTTAAATAAATCAAACCAATTCCAATTAATTTCTAACCAAATCAAATTGAGCTGAATAATAGTCTGATTTTTTTTTAGGTTGAACCCAATGGTGCACACCTCCAGTCTTAGCCTTTAAAATTAGTGATAAAAATCACAAAGATTAAACTTAAAATTTACTTGGCACGAATGAACAAACCCAACAGCAACAGAGTCCACAAAACGCGTTCAAACTTGAGTACTTTTAACACAATCAAGTAACTCAAGAACCAAATCTGAGCACAACAAACTTGTAACAGGCCAAACTCTAGCAAGAGGCTCAAGCCAAGCTCAGCTTGCTCAAAATTGGAGAAGCCAAGTAATACCTGCACTCCTAGTTGGGTGATGTTGACATCCAACCGACTCAATAATCACTCTGGTTGCCTTTGGGTGAATTTCTGGGCGGAATGATCATGCAGATAATTCATTCTCTCTCCTACAGAAACTGTCTCGGTTACTCCCTTTTTGATGGAAAAGAGAAGATTAGTGAAAATCTCATTTGAACCAAGCTTTGCCAGGTTTGCATTTCTTTCTTGTCATGATTTCAAGTCATTGCAATCCTTCCGAAGTGTATGTAGTACCCAAACGAGCCCCAGATCCAGGGTTATGTTCGAGGACGAACCAAGGGCGAGAGACCGGTTACCGGTCCTTTCTGGGGTCATCTGTTTTGTCACTAGTAGTTTTCAAATCGATATGAATATGGACCAATTATGAAATTTATGATATAAATGAAATGATTATAATACAAGTGTGCACCCGTATGATTCCTGTTATCGATACTATCCACTGTGGTTTCATTTTTCAGTTTTCTAACCAAACAAGACATTTTCTTACCATCGAGCTCTAATTAGGCGACGGTGAAGTGAACATGGGTCCGAATTGCAACAACGATCCGGGAGAGGTCACTCCTACAATGAAATAAAATACAGAAAACGAGGAATTTGCAGGAAGTGAAGATCAAGAAAGGTGATCGGCAACACAGATGAGATTTGAGAACATATCTTCGTTAAAAAATGGAGGCGATCTTCAACCTTCCTGGAAGATACTCCCCAAGTAAACCACCAAAGTCACTTCTCAGATCTCGCTGCCGAAGATGAGAAGATGCAAGATTTTCCCTGAAGATGTTAAAGCACAACCTCGGAAGGCTGAGCACCCCACATTCTGAAATCTGAAGAACCAGAGTATTTATCGAACCACGGCATCATGCTACTTCTCTGGAAAGTTAGCAAGTTCGAAGTTTATCACATGGTGGAAGATGGTTAGATGTCAAAACATCACGCAAGAGATGCGTTAATAGAGCTCTGCTTTCATACTCTGCTACTGGGTGCGATATATAGATGAATGCTGCAGCTAAAAATGTCACGGGTGCTACCTATCCACCAACACTGCTGAAGTCAACCAAGCGCCTGGGATGATGTCACAACAGATCGAACTGAAGAGGAGCATACAAGAAAGACAAGTTAACTCCTCGGTATACAGATTAACACCAGATTATTGCCAATTTGGGATGAACGAGAGCCATGTGCTTATCTGATTTGCATTTACAAAACAGAGAGCCAAGAGACAGTTTCACTTGAATTAGGAGGTCATCAAATTTGAGAGAAGATTGATCGGAATGGTAAGGTTTTGACTGCTGGAGGGAGGTAGATGCCGAGTCAGTTCAGCGTATAGCTCGGCTGTGTATGTCTAACTAGTTTCAAGATTCAAGTATTATCTGCCATAAAATGAAATTCTCCAATAGCTGCTTTCTTCTGAAAAGGAAAGAACTATGATTGATGGGGTCTTCCTATAATTAGCCCCGAATTGAACAATGTGGAGAAAGAAAAGACTAGGGGGTTAAAAGTTAATGCTCCAAAAAATACAAAGGTACACAACGTACAAAGGTGAGAAGACTAAATCACATACCAGTACGCCACTGCCACTCTCTCACAGCACATTTTATTAAGAAAAAAAAGGAGACTTTCAGCTGCAGAAGATTCCTTCCTATACTGTCTTGGATTTCTTTTGGTCCATAGCACCCACAAGGTAGCTTGTAGAATCACCGAACACATTAAAGTGTCATCTTTACCTCACCAAGTTACATTCAACGAAACAAGAGATCCCCAACTAAAGGGAGCTCCCCTGGAGGGGTGCCAGGAAGATGATAAAAGATAAGCTCCCACAGAGACTTGGCAAAGAGCAAAATAAGAAAATGTGATCGGCAGATTCCTCTTCATCAGCACAGAGAGCAATCAGCATTGCCGTAGTCCATAAATGCCTTCGGATAGTCCAAAGCATAATCAGCAAAGCCAAGTCCCAAAGAAGAGGCTCTTTTTTTTTGGAAGAACCAAAGAAGAGGCTCCTTTCTATTCTACTGCTGCACTAAAATTGACACACCAACAGGTTCATCCCACGCCACAAACCAATTGAAAAACGGAACTCTCCATAGAAATGCAATAACTCCACAATGCATAAAAAGGCGATCAATGTCTTTTGAGAAAGAGCCGCAAAAAAACACATCAGTTAGTAACAATTGGAAAGATTCTCTGCAAGTGAGCCATTAAAGGTAACCTTCCTTAACAAATTTTCCAAGAAAGATTATGATCTTCATTGGGGCCGCCAAACTACCTTCCACCAAGAAAATTCAATCCCCTGTGAAGGATGATAAGTCTTTGCCCGGGATCCATCTCAGCTTATCTTCTTGTCCATGCACAGATCTAAAATCCTTCAACACATCCATTAATGGGTTGTTTGGTGACCCTATTAAGATCCAATATCAATATCAGTTTTAATATTGATATTAATAGAGGCTTAAATGGTGTTTGTCTATGAGTATTAGAATTAAAAGTAATAGTGTAAAAGACATCCTGAAATCAATACAGGTTCGAGGCTGTGTTGAAATCGATATTGGACCTGATCCGAAACCTCTCGCTCCTCCTGAAAACTCACTAGTGGCTGGCCGCCTTCCCGGCATCTTTCCTCTCTTCACGACAATGCCTCCCATTCCAACCTCCCGAAACCTCACCAAATCTTCCTCGCGGCCAGCCAATTTGCTATGGGCATCCCCCTTCGTCCGAGTTCTCCACTGCCCATTGCGGCCAAAGCTCAGTCAATGTAGCTTGTCCGGGCCAACTTGGTGGTCAAGGAGAGAGCACCCCAAGCCATCAGAACCACTCTTCTATTCCAGGTGCATGGACAATGGCCTTGGAGTCCTCTGCTGTGCCTCTGGCGCAGTCTACTGGCGCCAAGGCTGGCGCTGCTGATGTGTGTGCCTCCTGCATTGAGCAAGAAGCTTCGTGTCCATCCACCTCCAAAAGGAAGCGGAATCTGCCATGGATGCTAGGTATACTGTTGGAAATAATGGTGGGGCATGGAAATTAACTTTGCAGCATCCCGTGTTTCCCTTTTCTTTTAGCGATGGGAAAAAAAATTCCCAATCTCTTGTGTTATCTTTGCCATATCCAGACACTGAGGTGGTGGCTTTGAGGGTGGATGTGTTGACGGCGACAAACTGGTACGTGTGCGAGATATGGGGCATGGGATTGCCCTGCCTCCCGATGCTTCTTGCCACTAGATTGCCCTGCCTGTCGAAGCTTCTTGCCACTGGATTGCTGGACAACGCCAGAGAAAGGTCGAAGTTAAATTTATTTGATTTACTGTTGTGATATAAAAATTAGGAAATTCAGTCCCTATGAAGACTTCTCTATAAATGTTCTATAAGAAGTGCTTCAAACACAGACTCGTACCAGTCCTAACTGAAAAATCAATGCTTCAATCTTCTCTATATTCTGATGGTTGTTGTTCTTAAATCAATATAAGATTACCAAACACTTAGAATGATTTGATACTACCACTTTTGATGTTGATACTACGTCCTCTTAAAATATCAATACCAAATGATACTCTAACCAAACAGGCCATAAGCTAGCAAATTCAGCCACCACAATATCCTCCATAGGCTTTCTGAAAGAGAAAATCTAGTCCTGTGGAACCATTCCGTCCCAGTGTGATTCCATAGTAGTATGTTTGTCCCCTGCTAACATGTACAGGCTAGGGGAGCAGAGATCAAAGGGTCTAGGACCAGCCCATCTGTCCTTCCAGAAAAGGGTCTTCCTGCCACTACCCACAAAGAAAGAAGAAGAGAAAAAATGCCAATTTTGAAGAATGCCCTTCCAAATGCAGGAAAGTCTCATGCCGCACGAAAAGTCACGAATCCACTCATGTTCCCCATCTAATATGTACTTTGACCTGACAATCTTACTCCACAAGGAGACCTCATCGTGATTAAGTTTCCAAATCCACTTGGTAAGAAGTGCATTGTTCATAGTGTAGTGGGTGTAGGCACACACCCCCTTTCTGCTCCTACAGATATGGTTCCACTTGAAAAGTTGGAGTCTCTTGTCTCCAGCTCCACCGTGCCAAAAAAAGAACCTCTCAAGCTGTCAATTTTATCACAAAACCACCTAGGAACTTTGAGTATCAAAAAATGATACAGCGATAAATTCTGTAGCACATTCAGTGATAAGACCATCATTCCCTCGGTTGAAAACAATCTTGTCCTTCCAATCTTGTAGTCTATTCTCCACCTTTTGGATAAGGAGTTGCCACTCTCTCACACTAGACATACCGTCAGACAGAAAAAGACCAAGGTATTTGATAAGAAGTGAAGTCCAAGACATGCCAAATACATTATATAACCCTCCCTTCACCTCTTGTGGAATATTAATGCTGACCAACTCACATTTATCAAGATTAATTTTCAGCCCCGTGATAGATTCCAAAAAGTATAACCTAATCCTCAACCTGATGCATTTGTCCCATGAAGTAGAGGTGAACAAGGAGTCGTTTGCAAACTGAATATAAATAACATGCATTCTGTTGGCTTGTATCTCAATCCCTTCAATGATACCACCTGCCGAGCAACTAAGGGGGCAGCAGGACACAACTTGGAGAAGAATCTGTAAGCCTGAGGAGATAGGTGGCTTGAGAATCAGAGATATGAAGACTTTTAACCTTCCACTTCTTGCTAAAAATGGATTTGGAAATTGAATAATGTTAACTCTAGCCTATGGAGAAGAACTGTGCTCGAAAAGTATTACTTTGGATGCCCATGGTCGTAATCTTGAGAGAGAAAACACAAGCAAGGAATCTAGAACTGAGTTGCAAAGAACAAGTCTTCCTCCATAAGATAAAGTCTTGCTTTTCCATAATGTCAGCCTTTGGTTAAAATGCTCAACTAGAGGATGCCAATCCTTAACTTTAAGACACCAAGAGAAAAGAGGAATGCCCAAAATGATAGGAAAACCTTTCATAGGGCAACCCAAAATCAAAGAAGCAGAAAGAAGGGTGGTCGTAAAAATTGATACCAACCACTTTGTTTTTGCTACAGTTGATCTTTAGGCCTAATATTATCTTCCCACCCATACAGTTGATCTCCAACAGCAGTCTAATATTATATGGTTGCTTGCTATCCCCCTTGATGAAAAGGATCATGTCATCAGCAAGTGAAAACTCACAACTGCTCTTCTTTCACTTCTTGAAATGGTATCACCCAATTGAGAGATTCTGACCTAATGCGGGACGTCAGATCCCCATCATGACCCTTTCCAGATACTACTGAAAATGCTAGAAAATAAGACAAATAGAAGAGGGAAAGGGGGTCCTTTTGATGACACCTTCTGCCACTATAAAAATAAGGTGTTGGCATGGATTGCAAATTCAGGATCAGCATAGGCCAACTGAATCCCAAGAGAGGAGCCAAATCCCAATGATGCTTCCAAGATCCAACACTGAACCACCTGGATTGGCGGTGGAGGGGCGGTGGTGCTGCTCCCTATCTTCCTTGCCTGTCGTATCAGGTCCGTGTCCATCGGACCTGATACACTCTCTTTAACAGGTCTTTACTGGATCCAAAGTATATGGGTGGGAAGATAAACGGGCTGCCGCCGCCAGCCATCTGCCACCCAAAGTACTGCCAAATAGATCTGAACCAACCCAGATCAGCTTCCCCTCCACCATGAACTTTTATTTTCTCTGTTTTTGTTTTTTTTCAGATTTTAGAAGACCAATTAAGGCCGATCTCAACCCAGAATTCCTTGGGTGTTGGTTGGTTGCTAATAAGAATAGAGAAAGAATTAGATACTACACACTGTCGATCCCAACCTGATCACCTATCTCCAAAACTCATATGCTTCAAAACAAAGCAAACAAGGACATCCAACTGACCTCGTCATCAGCCTTTCCAAAATCTAGCTTAATCACCAATTTGACCCTACATGATCTTTCAACTGCATGTGCACACTCTTTTGCCACCAAAAGGCTTTTTGAACTTATCTTCCTTTAATAAAATGCAGTCCTAAAGTACAATCAGCTTGTTGATAAATGTAAAGTCAGAATGTTCATTGAACAACCAGACAATAAAAGGTACAAAGGATGAATGTGGAGGGTAAGATATTCAGCATCAACTCATTCAAACAAGATGAAAAATTTTCTGATTTAGTCTGTTTAGAAAGGAAAGCAATGTAAGCAGTATAGATCTTGTAAGGGAGTTCCTAAATTCAAATCAGCTCATGCTTGCTAATGCTTCAAATAGCTTTTAGTAACAAGCAAAGTGCACATAAAAATAAGTGAAAAGATAAAATAACAACAATGATGGTGACTAAGCCTGTTTGCATAGGTGAGTGCAAAAAGGCAGGGGGTTGGGATGAGACCATGGATTGGCCAAGGTCAAGCCAAACTCTGATTGAGGATCAGATTGGCTGGACAGGTTAGATTGGTGAAAGACAAAATTTGGCTGATTCCAGCTTGATTCAGCCCGACTCGGCAGTAGGTTGATCAAACCCAGTTGGAGTCAGGCTGGAAGTGGCCAATTCCTAGCTAGGACTGATCTCCCAGGCTCAAGAACTGTCAATCCTGGCAGATATCAGCCAGGACAATTTTGTCAACCATGCAAGCGCTATGGAGATCTTTCTTGATGAATTGCAGAGTGGTTTCCTGCTTTCTTTCTTCTGACTGAAAGCTTTGGCTATCTTCACCACTATGTATCGGCTTTGTTGGCAAAGTTCTATCAAGGGGTGCAAGTAACAACCAAAACAAAACAGCCACCAGAAAACCCAGGCAATACAAAACCCCGCACTAACATTACAAGGGACTAACATTTTTGTGAATGTTCTGCAAGTATATTCACGTTGCTGAATTTATTGGTAACCAGCCTAGGATGGCATTGAAAACTTTGCTCAATCCTCAGAAAACAGCAACCAAAATGGTCAACATAACATGGATGGATCGTGCCGTACAAGGAAATTGTCTTCTGATAATGAGAATCTGGACCCTTTTACGGGAGAATAATAAACAGATAGAACGATAAAAGCATGAAGTACGGAAGAATATATACTTCGTTGCAAGGCCTTAGATTTGCAATTGGAATATGAATATATTGAGATAAAGGGGGCAAGCAACCTGAAACATTTAATCAAACATAAACTGCCAAATGAAGGCAAATTGCCGATCCTTCATCACACGACTTACACCTATTCGATGCAACTGATGAATCACCATAAGTAACTATTTGCGCTTGCACTCCTCATTCTCACATTACAAGCAACATCATTCTATAATTTCATAACAGGCTACAAGCTTTCTCGCCACCCACACATGAGCTTTGGCTTCCAAATGTTATGTAAAACTATTCAACTTTAATTGACGTCTCGTACACTAGAACCTGAATAACACCAACCTGCCTCGAATAACAATTCAAGCCCAGAAGGACACAACGCATGCAGACGAGGATAATTCAAAGGTTTCAGAGATCGCGGACAACCTCGATACCCATGGTGTTAGCGGTGCCGATGATGGATTTGCAGATGGACTCGAGGGACATGTACTGGCAGTAGGGATCAGATTGCTTGACCTTGGCGATCTCGTAGACGTGGCGTAGGGTGATGGAGGAGGCAGGGACGTGGCCAGGGCGACTGCTGCCGGACTCGATTCCCGCGGCTTTCTTGAGGTACCAGGTGACGGAGGGGGAGCGCACCGTAAACTCGAAGGTGTTATCCTTGTACGCGGTGATGACAACGGCCATCGGCGTCTCCGGCCTGTACTTCTGCGTTCGCGCGTTGAAGTCCTTGCAGAACGCCATCAGGTTAAGCCGGTACTGCCCCAGCGCCGGCCCCACGGGCGGCGCCGGCCGCGCTCCGCCGGCCGGCACGGTCAGTCGGATCGTCGCAGCCACCGGCCGCCGCGTGAGGATCTCCCGCAGCGTCGCCATTGGCACCCTCCCGTTCGGAGCTCCCGAGGGTTTTGCCTGGGTAACCCGAGGAAACGACCGCTTTCGGTTTCGGGCAGTATGGGCCGGATTCGGATCTCGGGTCTGATGAATCATATATCCGCCAAGTACCGGTACTCGATTCCTATTCCTGTTTCTGTTTCACTTGAAGATGATTTCTTGGTTGTACGAAATTCTCACCTGAGGTAGATAACGATGATAAACTTGTATGAAAACATAGGCCTTTACTAAGGGAGCCCAAGGTAAAAAGAGCCAAAGAGGGGGGAAATGAGATCGACATGGGTTAACTTGGGCAAAGAAAATATGAATTCTTTTGTGGGTGAGAGAAAGAAACGACTTGATAAACTATATTATTTTGATGTTTCAATGGATACACACCGACCAAAGAGAACCCAAGTTGCTCAAGTCATATATTTCTAGTGGGAAACTCTAGCCTGATCGGAGTGATGAGCTCAAACATCAAGAAAAATTGTCAAATTCGAAAGCCACATTTTGAGGTTGAAGGGCCCAAGTAATATAAGTAAATGGACACTCTTAATACCATCAATGTGAGACTATGCTCACTATTTTAACACTCTTCCTTGTTGCCAAGATGAGCAGGCAAAATAAAAGTTGAGAAAATCAAAGATTAGAGATTAGTTGAGATGCCGAACACTTCATCATGTCTAGCAATAGTTGACTAGAGATCATGCCCACTATTCCAACATATATTTATTTGAGGATCAGCCATACTTTTGTTCAGCTTTAAATTTGATATCATTTTTTGTCGAGGATCGAGCTCTCTGCCTAGAAAGGTGAGATACAAGGACCAAACAGTTCTTCGTCCGAAGTTGATCGAATCGATTCAGCTCCCTCATTTTCTTGAGAGATCACTTCAGTATCAAAGTTGATCACATCCGAGCTTTGGGTCGGGTTCGGCTTTTAATTTTGAAACGACAGGAACAAACAATAGCAGATAATTAAATGATGAATCCATTAATCTTTACTTTAGAAGCAAACTATTTGTTTTGTTTTTAAACTTTTAAGCTCATCCGATACCCTTTCTTATTAACCAACTTAACTAGTCCTGCTTGTGAACGACAACAGCCAACCGAGCATAGAATGCGTTCACGATCTGATGCTTGATGTCAGGGGAAAAAAAAACCTCGAAAATTGTACACCACACCCTCAACCAAAGGAATCTCTAGTTTTGTGTTTATTTTAATGACTCATTCCGGAAATTACATGCTTGACTAACATTGTTTAACAGAAGACCCCTAACGATTCTTCCAGATTTCACCGAAAAACTGTTTCCAGTTCTCTCTCTCTCTCTCTCTTACATCTTTCGTCTCACATCTTGAACGTAATGATCATGTACCACCTAAAGATAAAGGGGTTCCTGCAGCCGTGAATGATCTTGGTTCCCTCTGCTGCGCGCATTATTTCAATCATTTCTACGACCAAGATGCAAACTTTGGCTTGCCGGCCAAGAACAGAGTGTTCAGAATCTGATGCGCAGCACGAGCTTGGCAGGAAGGTAATGCAAGAGCTGCTGAAGGGAGACAAGATGGGGGGATTTCAGAAGCTGTGGAGCTGCGTGAGCATCGCCGCCAGCTCGTCGCTCGATGGCCTGTCGGCCGGCAAGTCCGAGAGGCACACGGCGGCGATCCTCACGGCCATCAGCATCTCCTCTTCCTCGGCCTCCTCCCCGGCGACTGCCTTGTCCAGGGCCTCTCGCACCTCGCCCATCTGCTGCAGCTGCCTCAGCCACCTCCCCAGGCCGCCGCCGCCGCCGGCAGCCTCGCCGCCGAAGAACGGATCACACGGGTCCCTCCCCGTGAGCAGCACCGCCAGTATCACCCCGAAGCTGAAGACGTCACTCTTGTCTGTGTACCTGGAACGATTGAACGCACACATCATGACCATAAGAAGGAGACATTCGATGGTATTATAATAATCAGAGATCTCAGAAATCGCACATTTTCGATGATAAGGGTTGCTCTTTTCTCTAATCAATCAACTTCAGAGAGAAAAAAGAGAGGATGCAATTGAAGACGACACAGAGAGCAACACGAAACCTGCCTGCAACTCTGCAGACACTCCGGTGCGGTGTAGCAATTGCCGGGCTGATGCTGCGCGCCGCCGCCGGCGGCGAAGCCCGGCAGCCTTGCCAGGCCGCAGTCCCCCAGGCGGGGCTCGAACTCGTCGCCCAGCAGCACATTGGAGGGCTTGAGGCCGTAGTGCAGGATCCTGGGAGTGCACTCGAAGTGGAGGTGGCGCAGCCCCTTGGCCACCCCGACGGCGATCCGGTGGCGGGCGTCCCACCCCAGCCGCAGCAGCCCCGACCTCGCCCTCTTCAGCGCGTCCTCCAGGCTGCCGCCGGGCACGTAGTCGTACACCACCCACAGCAGCCCCTCCCCGCCGTCGCCCTGCACGTACGCGCGCAGCCCCATCACGTTGCGGTGGGCCACCTTCGCCAGTGCCTCGAGCTCCCGCTGCGCCCGCCTCCTCTCGGCGTTGCCCCGCCGGGGGGGCGCCGCCGGGGGGGCGGCTCGCTCGGAGGGGGCGGGGCGCTCCAGCCGCTTCACTGCCACCACCAGCCCGTCGTCGAGAACGGTGCGGAAGTACCCGCCGCCGGCGCCGGGGAGCGGCGCGAGTCGGGTAGCGTCGGAGAGCGAGGAGAGGAGGGACTTGGCGGAGATGGCCGGGGAGAAGACGACGGGGCCACGGAGGATGGGGGCGCGCCTGGCGTACAGAAGGCAGAGGCGGAAGGAGAGGAGGATGAAGAGGGAGAGAGAGGTGCCCGTGAGGGAGCCGAACACGACGCCCAAGAGGAGGCGTCGGACGCGATGAGACGAGGGGTCCGGGCCGGGGTCGGGCGCCGCCGCGAGGGACGGCGGAGACGAGGTCGGCGACAGCATCCGGGAAGAGTAGACATGGTCGGTAGGAGCGACGGGGGAGGCCTGCCAGAAGAGGAGGAGGAGGAAGGCGAGGAGGGAGAAGGCAGAGGTTTTGAGGGGGTTTTCGTTCTCCATGCGAGAGACCGCAGGGAGCGCAGGAGGGGAGAACAGGGCGAAGGCCGGTGAGCTCGCGAGAGCAAGACCCGTCAGGAAAGGAAGCCCCTCCGCCGGTACTCTCCTCCGGCTTTAGCGGTCAGGCAGGCGTCTTTCCGCTCTCCGTCTCCGGGGACGGGGAGAGGAAAAGACTGCATCTTTATGCACGTCTTTCCAGGAAGGCCGGCCGGAGCGGCAGAAAAGGCTCCGTCTTTCATCGCAGGGTCACTGCAAAGACGGGTTTTTTCCCCCCTTCTACCTGCGGTCATACTCCCCGTCTGCAAGAATCTCTCCCTCCATCTCTCTATCTCTGCAAGTCGTCTTCGTTCTCTCTCTCTCTCTCTCTATCTCTGTCTCTGTCCGAAAGCGTGGCTCTGAGCAGGTCGCTACTCCAAGGCGGCGTGGGCGATTCCGTTCCCGCTCGACCGCGCAGTCTGCTGCGCTTCGCGCGCCCCCTTCCTGCTTTTCTGTCGCTGCAGCAGGCGGCCGCGGGGCCCGCAGCGCCACGTCACCCGTGGCAGCTCCACGAGGCGAGAAGGCGACACGTCGGAGTGCGTGCGGGTACCGACGTGGAGCCAAGGGTGGGCGTGGGATACGTCGAGCCGTCGGATCGACGCCGGATGAAGTCGGGCCGTTGCTTGGTCGGATGTTCGAATTTCGGGACCGTACTTTTCCTCCGGTGCTTTTTTTCTCAGACCAGGCGCTTATTTACTTTTTTTAGTAAAGCGCTGAAATTACGTAAGACACTAATTACGTTTGGGGGGACAAAAAAAAAGAAGAATATAAAATTTGGAAAAACGGGAGTCATCTATAAAGTTAATTCTCCACGATTTTTTATACAAGTAATGGATCGTTTCTGAACTTTTCCGCACCAGAGAAAATTAGATTATATATTCCACTGCTTTAAAATTATAGAAAGGGATAAAAATCCTTTCGATGGGTCTGACGTGTCGGGGTGGAGCAAGAAGCGGAAAGCCCCGTAGGCAAATGGATTCGGATTCGGATTCGGATTCGGGGTCAGTGGGAATGAAATCCTTTTGGGTCGTCGTGCACACAAATTTTTACTTTGTCTTTTTTTATTTTTTAATCTGTCAAAAGATGCACCCGGTAGTAAATTAACTGCAATAGACACAGGTTGCAGCTTCTCGGATGCATTACAGTGGAGAAAGAGTTGTCCCTGTGGGTGCAAACGAACCGAGCGGGTCGAGTAGTATGATATTCAAGATCGGTTATTTCTTCATTTCCCGCGAGCTCGAGTTTGAACTCGGGTCTTCGTAAATATGTCGAGTCTTTGTTAAAATTTGATTCATTTATTAGTCGAGTCGAATTTAACTTGTATCTGAACTCGAGTAATAGGTAGATTAATTTTTAATTTAATTTTTAACAATAAATATTTAGTACAGATTTTAATTTAGTTACTCGTGAGTTTATCGAACAGAGTAGAAGTTTGTTCAACTTTGACTTGTTTAATAAGTTGAACTTTATTTTTTCTTCGAACTCATTCATTTAACACGATAAAACGAGTCGAGTCAAATTTAAAATTATTCGTCGAACACACTGATCGTTTGCATCCCAAAGTTGTTCCTATGTCTGAGATTCAAATGTTCATGAGTTGGCAGTAAGAATGATTTGTACCCGCAACGAAGATTTTACTGAATAGAATCCCAGATGAGAAAAAAAAATGAAAGGTGGCATTTGATTCCGCCGGTTTGTGATAAGTTTTAAGTACTTAATTTGATTAAGATCTTAACCATAACGAGAAGATAATTTCACCTTAAAACGCATGGGCTACAGTGAAGAGATATGCTGGAACTCTCGACGTACGTCTAAATAAAAAAAATTATTTCCATTCACTTATTTTTACGATGTGTTTTCAGATTTAAGATATGCACTTAGATAATGTTTAAGAGGTGATGTCTGTTCGAGTCAGTCGTTCAGCTGATTCAAAACAACCCCCAAGTAAACGAGGTACGACTAATTAAGACGACATTTTATTTGACCCAACAAAATATCTAAACTCTTGATTATATCTTTAATCGTATAGAACACAAAAGTATAATTATCCATTTATAAAAATAATAAATTTATATTGAATCACTTTAAATTGAATGATTTTTAACAAGTCGTTATTATTATCTTTCGACGTTTCATACAATAGTTTAAATGCTCGGATCAATTCAAAGATTAGACAACAATTAAGTCCAAAGGGGCTAGTCAAGAAAGTTTTTTTTTTCACAAGAATTCTCTTTCCATCGTGGGAAAAGCCTTTCATTATAAGTTCCTCGAACATGACAATTTCAATTGTCTTTATAATAGAAAAAAAACAAATTATCTGCGTGCTCCCTCGGTCAGAAATGCACCTAAACAAAGTTAATTAATGGGGGTGTTGGGTTGCACCACAACGAGAGTTTTTATTTTAATTTTTAAAAATTGTAAGAAAACTGGTTAAAAGAGACGTTCGATCATCACGATAATTTTATGTTTCGAAAGTGATTTTCTTATCAAACAAAGCAAGAGTGTCTCACCTCTCTCTTTTTTCTTGTGGTCCCCTCACTCTGTTTGGTCATGAATAGTAATTACTCTTTCTTGTTATCACATCCCTCCGAAGACGTCAGGTTTATGTCACGAGTTGGTTCACTTTTTATTTCAATATAATTTTAAATTTATCGTGAAAATGTACACAACATTGTCATGCAACCAAGCACCCCCACCCTGAGAAAAACGTGACTCGCGCTTGTATCTTCAACTCTGGTAGTCTGGTGAAACTTGCTTGTGTTGACGTAGAAAGAATTCTGGTTAGAAATGTCTGACAAGTTTCTAATACACCAAACTAGATTGGTAGATTTTTAACCGACAAGAAAAAAAAGGGGGGGGGATGACCCGTCAAAGTAATGTTTCAGTGAAATAGCTAAAAACACAAGTTTCAGAGATTTTGGCCGACCGACAGGGCCTTACCAGTAACCAAATGAGTTACTCCTCCTCTTCCAAATTCAAAATTGTTCTCTACTTTCTTCCTTAGAAGCATCTGTTGGAGCTAGGGGTGCAAACGAACCAATACACTCCACGAGTAGTTCGAAGCTCGGCTCGATAAAAATTCGACTCGGCTCGTTTATTATGTTAAATGAACAAGCTTGAACAAAAAATAAAGCTCGACTCATTAAACGAGTCGAGCTTGAACAGACTCCTGCTCGGCTCGATAAACTCGCGAACAGCTCGATTAAATATTATATTATACATTTATTTTTAAATATTAAATTTTAAGTATTAATATTTATATATTGTCACTTAAATATATTAAATAATTCAAAAATTGAGTTTAAACTTAGATTGAGTTTCATAAATGAGTTAAATATAAAGTTTCACGAATGACTTTTCATTGATTTTGGGTTTATAAAGGAGTTTGTATATAACTTAAGTTTGAATATGAATTGAATTTTAGTCTAACTACTACTCGAGTTCGAGCTCGACTCGGCTCGATTAATAAACGAACCAAACTTGAACAAGGGTTCCACATACTCGCTAAAACTCGAGCTCGAGCTCGAACTCGTGTAAAATAAACGAGCCGAGCTTGAACACCATACTACTCGGCTAGGCTCGACTCGTTTGCACCCCTAGTTGGAGCAGTGACGAAGAAATGTCCCAAGTTGACGACGGCACAAGAAGGGTCCACTCGCTCGTGTCTCCGGCTCTTCGGAATCGCAAGCCGATCTTAGTATAATTTTTGATGATTTTAACTCCTGCTTTTGTTTTTTCATCTCGAGATGTTGACGTGGTGGAGATAGTTTCGCTTCGATGATCCGCAAACAAATTTTAATTTCTTCTTATAAACCATGAACCCTTCGACTTGAATGTCGTGGTTTCGGAATTTCGTAAGATGATATCAGGAGTATTGATCTCATCGCAAGTTCTTATCGCCCTAGCCTTTGTTCTTGGTGCTCGTCTAGGCGGCGAAGGAGGATGTGGAAACGGTAGGTACCGTGCCCACATCCAAAGTATATGGAAAAAAAAGTTTATAGATGCTTATAGATTCCGGATTAGGGGTGGACACAAAACGGTTCGAACCGAGAAACCAAACCGAACCAGCTCGTTCGGTTCGGTTTGGTTCCATGTTGGTTTGATTCGATTTAGGAATTCTCCAAATCAATTTAAATCAAACCAAATCGTTTAAACCGATTTAATCAAAAAATTACAAAAAACTATAATAATATCGATAAAAATAATATTTTTATAAGTTTTATGATAAAAATAATATTTACTTTAATTATTTTAAATTAAAAATTATTGTATGTACGTAAAAAATAATTAATTTAAATATGTTTATACATTTTCGGTTTAAACCGGATCAAATAGAACCGAACCGAATTGGAATCGGTTTGGTTCGGTTCGATTTGAGAAGTTGAATCGGTTCGATTCAGTTCGAAAAAAAATAAATAATCCAAATCAGATCAAATCGAACCGCACCCACCCCTGTTCGATCGGGAGTCATTCAAGCCCAACTGGCCTCAAATATTCCAGACCCACAACTTGTGATCAGCCGTGTCTGTCGTTGTTTGTTTATACGGCACCCCAAGAAGAAGGAAGGAGATGGCGAGGAATCTGATGCGCCCCGGTGTGGCGGGTGGCGTATGGAATATTCCGAGCATCTCTCTCTCTCTCTCTCTCTCTCTCTCTCTCTCTCTCTCTCTCTCTCTCTCTCTCTCTCTCTCTCTCTCTCTTTGGAAGTTGTAATGAGATGGACTGTTGTTGTTCTTATATCTTCCCCCACCCATGGCCAGGGCTGAGCACCCAACGATTCTAACCGACCTGGTCGGTTCGATTTGATTCAATTTGACTCGTTTAAGAATCTTCCCAACTGACTTAAACTAAATCAAATCGTTTATTAACACAGTAATAATAAAATTTAATTTTATATAATGTTTATGATAAAATAATACTTATTTTGATTATCTTTAACTTAAAAACTAATATACGAAGAAGATAATTAATTTAAGGAGTTGATTCGACTGGTTTTAATTTTTACAGAGTTGTTCCCGAACACAAAAGGGCATAGAACAGGAGGAGGAAGAGACGTCATTTTCTTACAAACCCCAAAAATTATAATGTTCAGGGCCAGAATATGTAAGTACAATATTAAGTCTCGAATAGTCAACACGAGACTATTCCCACAATTCTAACACTCCCTCTCACTGTCAGAGTGGACAGCGAAAATAAGAGGTGAGATAATCACGTATTAAAAATAGATAAGTGTCCGTTCCGATAGCATCTTACAAACTCCTCTAAAATTACGACGTCCAGATGAAGCGACCCAGGATACGCGCAAGCACGATATCAAATCTCAAATAGTCGTTATAAGACTATTCTCACCATTCTAACACATTTGAACGAAGTGCCCACTCAGCGAGTTCGTGGGCAACCTCATTTTCCGTCCTCCGACAGAAATCGATCCGAGAATCCAAGATTTCTTATTAAGACCTAACAAAAAGACATAAGAGCTAGTCACGGTTTTTTTTAAGCCACAGGCCCCTGATTAAGAATAGCGTCCACGATCAGTTTGGCATCAGTGCTGATGATTGAAACCTTCGGTTCAGAAGAGGCCCAACCAAGAGCGGGCTTCCAGCAGAGCTACTGCCTCCAAGATCTAGGGGTCTGCAAAAGGTGAATGACTTGTTTTCCTTCGGCTTCCATCAGTGTTGTACAGTCTACATTAATCTTGAGATGCTGTGAATCCGGAGGAACCCACCGGGAATGAGGAGAGAAAATATGGGTTGCGGAATGCGTAGCACGGTTGGCGTCGCCCCTCCGCCTGGGGGCGGAGGGCGCGGGTACACCTCTCGGCGGCGACAAGCCGGGCACCCCCGCGGGGGGGGGGGTGACCTGTGGGGTCCGAGCGGGGGTTCGAACCCCCGCTGGCCTGCTACGCTGTAGGCGTCTGGACGCTGGGCCACCGTCAGTCAAAAAAAAAGTACCTTCTCTCTGAGCTTTGTTGAGAATAACACCCGGATGAATAAACCTCCTCTGAAAATTTGGGTTGCACCTAACTTTCCAAATTTGAGTTGAACCTAGCCTTGGCGATAGGAGTGCTCATGATGTAGTTTGGTTTGATTTTTAAGTATTTTTTTTCTCAAATTAAACTAAACCAAATTATCTCTGGAATCAAACCAAACCAAACTTAATCGAATTGGTTCGGTTTAGTTCGGTTCAAGCCATATCTTATTAAGGTAGAGTAACTATGACAAAAAAAAAAAGAAATACGGTCGAGCTCAAACATAAATGAATGGAGGAAGCTCAAACAGAAGTATTGCTCGGCTCAAAGTTTGCAACCCTATCATCATATTTGGCAAAGAAATTATTTGTTTTCAATTATTTGATAAGTGTTAAGATACATTGATCTCGATTCTAACGGAATGAAAATCAATATATTATAGTTGTATTAGGAAAAACGAGAATACGTAATATTTGTTGTATAATAGAACCTTTTACTGATTATTTTAATAGAATATGAAGATTACTTTCAAAAAAATAGACTCATTGAAAGTTATCATATTTTAATAAGTTCCCATCATCCTGTCATACCAAGCTTAAAGAATACTATCATACTTTTCTAACCGAAAAAGAAAATAGAAGAGTTGGAACAAATAGTCTATCTCCTAAAATTAAATGTGGAGTAACATTTTTTATATAATACCGTAGAGAATCATCTTTAATTCAACCCTTTCATAAATCACAATATTTATTTAAAGAAATTCACCAAATCCTTTAAATTGTTATGAAAAAAATTTACCGACTATTTTGTACGGTTGTAAATCAACACTCTTTTATATGGTTTGTATTTTAATTTTACTGGGTTAAGGGCCTGAGTTCATATTTCACTTTGGACGACAATGCAGACAAATCAACTTAACTAACTCCCTCAACAGCCACCTTAACTGAAGTTATAAGGTATCAACTGTGCCTCCCTTCTTAATTTTAAAACCGGTCTAAATCGAACCAAACCAATAAAATTAGATTAGTTTCATTCTGTTCAAAAAAAAAAAAAAATCGAATACCGGCCATATTCTTGGTCTGAAGTGCAGTTTTATTCTATTCAACTTACCCATTACCCCCAATCATTCCAATTTCCAAGGAAGAAGAATAATGAACATTTATCTGGTAGGTATGTATCCCCATGGTTCGCCACGCCGGTTGAATACATTTTTTTTAAATTTTCTAATTATAGTTTTTTTTTTAAAATGAGTCTAGTTAGTTAAATTAATTAGGACCAATTTATATGTCAACGTTAGTTTTTAACTCGCGGACTTAATGATAACATTCCGGTCGAACAAAATCTATAATGAGTCGAAAGAGTGTAATGAGATGTTTGGTTACATAATAAATTTTTTATATTTTTATGATAAAAAATTATCTTAAAATAAAATATAAATCAACCCATGACGAAAAATTATGACGTTTGAAGGGACGTGATAACAAAAGAGTTTAACTATTATATATGACCAAACAAAGTGTGGAGAACAATTTAATCGTGAAATAACATTCAAATTTAAAATCAAAATTATTAAATATTATTTTATAATCACAAAATAACATATTAACATTTCATCTTGTGTTTTTTTTTGCAATTTTTATCAAACATGCCTATAAAATATTAATAATAAACATATTAAATTAATAAATCTAGATAATAAAATAAATTCGTATCTATCATTTAAATTATTAAAAGGAAACACAAAATAAATAAGATGCAGATAATAAAAAGCATATGCATCTAACATGTGAAATGTCATTAATAAAATTATTTTTATGCTTTTAATAAATCTTGGATATATTTAATTTGTATAAAAATCTGAAAATAAAGTAATTAAAAAAATAGTGATGACGTCTGGTTGTTTTGAATAATCTAATGGCCCATTTATAGTTTTAGACAAATTCAACCATCTTGGTAAAGTAAGCATGTGGTGATCAGATGGCGGGAGAGTGACAGCGGGTGCCATGCCTTTTTCTCTTTTTTTTTAAAGAGAAGGGCGCCATGTGGTGATCAGACGTTGACTATATGATTTATTTTCTTTAAGATCTTAACATGACTGGATTATCAAACGCTCTGAAAAATTCAAGATCTGACCGAGTCAGACTTACGAGCTTGTTAAGCTCAAATAAACGGGGCCTGTGAGTCCGAACGTTTGAATCTTATTTTTATTTCCAATCCGTTCACCAACGTCAAAAAGACATTTAATCTCATTAAGAGGCAAACTCAATATATGGTTTTCGCTCTTTTTATCATCCTATCACACCAAACACGATACTTTTGTATTCTTAGTTTTCTTAAAAATTATTTTAATGTATTATTTTATCATAACATGTATAAACATTTTTATGAAACAACCATACACAAGTCATTAGCTTATATATATGAGAACAAAGTTAGCCAAGCTCTCTTTCCTTTGCACCGGTGACCAAAATTAATCAACCAACATATAAATCGCAACAACCATACAGATGGGGGCGCAAAATGCCCCGAGCGGACTCCTGAGACGACTCCCTCGAGTCGTTAAGGAGAGGGGGGCACCACATCAATATATTATTAATCAACTAACTCGTTAATTTGTAGATATTGTAAGGCTAGGGCAATAAAATAAAAAATTAATGAAATATTAATACATCAGTTGGCAACAAAAAAAAGTTGAAACAATCACGTGACCATTTAAATGGCAAGTGAAACACGGCTCCCTCTCGTTGAGTGTATCTTCCATCTTTTGTGTCTCAGTGGACACTCTAATACTATGTATATATAGGGTTGACTGACTTTCAGGCAGTAGATATATATATAAATAAATAATATATAAATATATAGAGAGAGAGGGGGGGTGAGATCGGAATGACGTACAGTGCTATACAATTAACAGCTAGGAGACCCCCTTTGAGACGGAAACTCTTGGTACGTACCTGCATGGTTCTCGACTAAAAGAAAGTCGACCTTTGCATCACAGCGTTCATACGTTGATTTTTCTTTTTTTTGGGGGGGTTTAAACTCGCAACGTTGGATCTGCTGGTAACAGCTGCTGGTAGGAACGTGCATATAATAAAGCTAGAGAGGCATATATATATATATATGTATGTATGTATCCATGGAGCAAAGGCTCGTCTAGTGGATTCGATCGATCCGCGAGCAAGTTAATAGGCAGGAACTGAAGAAGAACGGGAGATCAGATCGAAGAGTTAAATAGATAGCTGAAACACGCAGGTTCTCGAAGCCGAATCGCTTGAAACTCTCGCTCAGCTCGATTTAATTATATATATATATACATAGAAAGAGAGAGAAAAGGAAGAAGAACAACGAAGAGAGATATATAACTAACTCGATTTTCGGATGATGTTGACGCTTGAAATGGGCCTCTTCTCGGCCGCTTCGGCCCAACCGCGGCGTGCAGGAAGACGCGATCGGGTGAGTCCTGGCCGTGGGGGGGCGACCCGGGTGCAAACGATCCAATACACTCGATCGACTGGTAGCTCGAAATTTGACAACTCGTCTATTATGTTAAATAAATAAATTTGAATAAAATATAAAATTCGACTCGTTAAACGAGTCGAATCTGAACAGATTCTTACTCATTTTGATAAATTCACGAGTAACTCGACAAAATATTTTATTGTGTATTTATTTTTAAGAATTAAATTATAAATAGTAATAACTATGTATTATCATTTAAATATTTTAAATAGTTCAAAAATTAAGTTTAAACTTAATTCAAGTTTTACCCTAGTTAAACTTAAAGTTTTATGAATGACTTTTTACTAATTTTGAGTTTTATAAACGAGTTTGGATTGAATTTTAGTCTAACTATTATTCGAGTTCGAGTTCAACTCGACTCGACTAATAAATGAATCAAGAACGGCTAAACGTATTTGTTAAAATTCGAACTCGAACTCTCGTAAAATAAATGACTCGTTTGCACCCCCAGCGGCGACTGCCGCCACGTTGCAGGTGTGCCGCCTCCGGGAGCGACGCCACCAGTTTATGAACGGGTGACGGTGGTTCAAAGGCCGCCGATTTGACCGGGCGCCACCGCCATGAACGACCGGCCGGCCGGTCCGTCGTCCACCTCGCGTGCCACGACGCCAGCAATGTATACGTACGTACGCGCGCGAGTAGTCTACGAGCGCCTGGAATCGCCCTTTTTTGTTGGACAGAAAATATATTCATTCATTCATGACAGAGAAATACATAGATGACAAACAACAACAGACCTAAAAAGAAAAATACCCGGCCGAATTAACGATGAAAATATTTAATTTGGAAATTAAAATTTCCAAAAACCAAACATCAAACCACAGAACGACCAGCACACAAAGGTGCGTCAAAGGTCGAATTGCAGAATTAGAAACTCCATCAGAGGAGTTTGACAACTGCCTCGAGACTGGATGATCACTCCAGAAAGGAGTGGATTTCGCCCAAACTAACAGTCTCGGAAAAGAGTTAGCAACTATGAAGCTAACAAGGAGGGACTGCAAGACATAACTCGGCCAACCGACTATTGACAACAACAAAAAAGAAAATACAAGAAACAGGCATAAATAAACCGAACTCCATGATTCTAACGTAACAAAAGGAGACAAAATGCCTAAGAATACACTTAAGCAAAACGTTAGACATGGAGTTTGGGAGGGAGGAACGCCCCTTCCTCCCAGGCCGAAAACTACTTCAAAACGGCAACGACAATTACCTACCACGAAAAATACTAAGCAACGATCGGGTGATAGAGCAAGAGAAGAGATGGGTTGTAGAGGCGAGACTAAGGGAAGGGGGTACCTCGGCGAATGAGGGAGACTTCAATGGGAGGAATCAAAATAAGGGGGGAGATGGAGAAAGAGAGACGAGTCTACCAGGAGGGGGTCTCTCTAAAAATCAGACAGAAAAGGATAAATGCGTAGAAGAACGAAAATGTGAGAGTCCGATGTAAGAGTGGGATTAATAGACAGAAATGCAGATCAAGCTGAAAATTGGGATTGTGGCACACAAGAAGGGCGAGGGGAAAGAGCTCTCGGTGTAGGAGGGTGCAGTCGGAGGATGCGAACAGGTGGAGGTGCCTGAGGACGATGGCGAGGACAAGGAAGAAAAGGGAAGGGAAGGACTCACGGGAAGAGGGCACAACCGGAAGGGGTGCAGCCAAGAGGGGGGTTTCCGCTAGGGAGTGCTGCCGTCGGGCGAGGGTGCCGCGAGGATGCAGCCGCCGTGAGGGTTCCGCCAGGCGAAGCCAGCTGACGGGCGAGGGTGCCGCGAGCCAGCCACCGCCGCCGCGAGGGTTCCGCGAGGCGAAGCCAGCCGCCGCCGCGAGGATGCAGCCGCCGTGAGGGTTCCGCCAGGCGAAGCCAGCTGACGGGCGAGGGTGCGGCGAGCCAGCCGCCGCCGCCGCGAGGGTTCCGCGAGGCGAAGCCAGCCGCCGCCGCGAGGGTTCCGCGAGGACGCCGCCGCCGCGAGGGTTCCGCGAGGCGAAGCCAGCCGCCGCCCCGGTCCCCACTCTCTCCTCCGGGGCCTGGAATCGCCCTTCGGGCAGCGCAGTCTTCCTTTCGCAGAGAGAGGTATGATGTAATACACTACACGACTTCGTTCTGTATTAAAATAAGAGGATGACGGCGACGCTGCAGGCGGCCAGAGAGGAGCTGGGAAGGAAGTGTATTATGCTCTATATATATATATATATATTGACGATCGACATGGCTGCGGCACCTGTATATTGGGGAATACCGGAATACTCCCGATGCGAGAAGGAAGAAGGTGAGACCACTTCTCAGCCTCGCTTCTGCGGCGGCGAAGAAAGAGGCGCAGAGGAGAGGGAGAGAGATATCCTTCGAAGCCGGCGCTGAAGTACCGATCGGGAGAAATGTCGGGAGCTTGACGGAGAGGCGCGCGGCTCCCCATGGAGAGGGCACCCAGGCAAACGCTTCGGCGCCTGGAGAACCTCACCCTCCCCGAGGTATGACGCACGGCGAGAACATTAATTCGTTCCTCTCTGTCGATCTATCTATCGATATACCCTTCCGTTTACATGACGACGAAGCACTAGATTTCACATTTCTTTATCCCGCGTGGGTTGAAGATCATCCCCATCAAGTTCTGCTCACCAGAATGAAACAGGAAAGCGGATTAATTTGGTTCTTGCTCTCCGCGATTGACGACAGCCGTTTGTTTGTGTCCACTGAAAGCCTCTCGAATGCCCTGGTGAGATCGATCGTGAAAAACCCGTCCTTGGCCCTGAATTAACATATCATTCAGGCTTCTGGGTGTGCGTGTTCTTCGCCAGATTGATCAAACCAAGAACATTAATCCTGCTAATAACAGTTTTATCGCTTCTCCGCGCAGTTCTGAGCCTTATGATCAGACTGCACCACCCACATATTGCGTTCACGGGACTCCGGGGGCATCCCTGCCCTTTCCGGCAACTCTCTATCTGTTCATCTACCCATCTGTCAATCTGTCTCGCAGTTAATCCTCACTTTCTGTCTCATTTTCACATGAACGATAGATAGATCAAAAAATTAAGACAGAGAGAAAAAAGAGGGGGGGGGGGGCGGACATGACACAGATCGAAGCCCAGGTCGCGCGCGCGGCATCTAATTACTCTCCGACTCCCCCTATCTCGTATTTCAAAACAAAAAAAAAGACTCCCCCTATCTCACCTAACCATGAACACCCCGTAGATGTATATATAATTGGGTGTTCGGCAAGTTGGGGGCGCGACAGCGCGTGCTGTTTCTCCGCCGCCGACGCAAACGGCAGATGGGTCGTTGGCCTTTGGATGAACACAGATGTTTCGTAAACAAGCTTATATACATACGTTAACACCATGTTTGTTTGGTAACACTATTAAGTACTCCTATCATTATTAATTTTAAAATTGATATTGATAGGAATCATTAAAAAATATTTGATTAATTATCAATTTTAAAATTTGTAATGCACACAAAACATATTATGTAATACAAGTGTCAACTTGTATTAATTTTGACATTGATACTCTAACATTTGAAAATATTAATATCAATATTGATATAGTACCAAAAATGAAATTCTAACCAAACGGGGCATAAAGTGGAGATAAGATTGATAGGATAGAGATAAGCCACTCTTGGTCTCTATCATATGTTTAAAAGATAATTTTGTACTATGTTTGGTGCCACACATGATTATTTATTTTGAAATGAATAGTGATATATATAAATTATTTGATTGTTAATATAAATTTTACAATTTATATCATAAATATTACATAAATGATAATACACAATATTTTATGGAGTGACTATTCATAAAAAAAATTAGAGATAAAAAAATCTCAGATAGACACTAGATAGGATAACTTATTACTCACTTTATCCTCTTTTTTGAGATAAATGGAGTCGAGTTAATTTATATTAAGTCCCATTTAATTTGTAAAATAAAAAAAGAATTGAAGATAAATCAAATTTATCCATAATTATCTCAGTATCAAAACATAATGCCCTCTTTGGTTAGAGTTTCATTTTTGGTACTATATCAATATTGATATTAATATTTTCAAATGTTGAAGTATCAATATCAAAAGTAATACAAGTTGACACTTGTATTACATAATATGTTTTGTTTGCACTACAAATTTTAAAATTGATATAATTAACCAAACACCTCTTAATGTAATTGATAGTGTGATAGAGGTACTTAATAGTGTTACCAAATAGGGTATAACCTAACCGATCGACTCAGGAGGAGCAAACAGGGTCCTGTTGCATCAGTACAAAGGGCCACGCCATCATCTCACTTGATCTAGCATTAGGGTGTTTTTTTTTTTTTGCTAGTACATGCATATGTTATTAACCTCTTATAGTATGTTACTAATATTTTTTATTGATTGCTGACCCTAACCTTTCAAACAAAAAAAAAACTTGATCCAGTCACAGAGGCATTTTAAGTGTGGGGGTGGTGTGTAGGGGTGGCAATGGGCCGGGTTGGCCCACGGGTTCGCGGGCCGGGTCGACTGCGGGTCATTTGACGGGCCAGAGATTTTGGCCCGCGGGCTTTAGTCGGGCCGACATACGGGCCGAAGCGGGCCGACGCGGGCTAAAACGGACCAAATAACTTTCAATTTTTTATGTCAAAAATTTCATTTTTACTTATTAAAAATATTTGTTAATTAAATTATTATTAATTTTATAATATTATCTTAAATAATTAAATTTATCATATTTAATAAATATTTATTTATAAAATATATAGTTGGGCCGGGCCGGGCCGGGTCGGACCAAGTCAATAATTTTTGCGGGCCGGGTCGGGCCAGGCCAACAATGTAGTGCGGGCCGGGTTGGGCCGGGCCAATATATTTTGGACCGGGCCCTAAGCGGGCCGACCTCAGGCCGGGCCCGGCCCGGCCCATTGACACCCCTAGTGGTGTGGCCCGCCCGATCCGGACTCTGTAAGGTAGGGCTGTTCACTGTTTGGTTCAACCCGAAAAACCAAACTAAATTAGTACTTTGGTTCGGTTTGGTTTGGTTTGAACTACCGATCGGTTTGGTTTGGTTTCTATGACCCTTCAAACCAAATCAAACCGGTAAACCGAATAACCCGAATTGGATTAAATATTTTAGTTTAAGTTATATATAAGATAGTATTTATGCATCTTTTCTTATAAAACTAAATTTGTTTAAGAGTTTTTAAGGTAAAATTAACGTAATGTATAAACATATACACAAGATTTTAATAGAATATGATTTAAAACACACAAAATAAAATTATATATTGATATATCTACTACACCTTAGTAAAATATGGTTTGAACCGAACCAAACCAAACCAAACCGAACCAAATATGGTTTGGTTCGGTTTGGTTTGGTTTGGAAGATAATTTGGTTTGGTTTGGTTCGAGAAAAAAATACTCAAAAATCAAACCAAACCAAACCATGAACACCCCTGCTATAAGGTGCATGGCTCCTTATTTTTTCGGTTTACACGCAACACACAATACTACCTATTTGGGACAAAAAAAAGATTAAACTAACGTATTTTAAAAATTATTTTCTAAAACTAGCACATACAAAATTTTATCTTCAAAGCCAGCACGCGTGTTCTAAGAACTCTGATTACTCAAATCCGGCTTTCAAAATAAAAGATGAATCAGGCGGATTTAACCAACTAACGAGACTCCCACGAAAAGTGAGAAGCAGAATTTTAAAGCGAAGTGGAACTTTATGGGGGTGTTTGGTTGCATGATAATTTTTTGTACACTTTCATGATAAAAAATTATATTAAAATAAAAAGTGAACCTACTCATAATATAAAATTATCATATGTTTGGAGGGATGTGATTACAAAAAAGAGTAACTACCACACATGACCAAACAAAGTGGGGGACCACAAGAAAAAAGAAAAAGGTGAAACCCTCTTTTTTTGTTTAAGAAGAAAATCACTTTTAAAACATAAAATTGTCATGGTTACCAAACATTTTTTTTAACAAGTTTTCTTAAAATTTTTAAAAATTAAAACAAAAATCTTCATTATCATACAACCAAACACCCCATTAGTAACCTGATTTTGGTGGTGTTTGATTTAACTTAATCTGAAAAATCTTAACTCTTAATTTCACATCTAACCTCTTAACAAGTGGTGAAAAAGTGCTGAATTTGAGTAAGAGATAAGTAATTTATGTTGTTTGATAAAAAAAATCTGAATTAAAATACGTGTACGAGCGTTGCGAAGAGACAGAGGGGCATGGGCCGGCCGACGCAACAGATCGTATCCCCGGAGCTCCCCCCGCGGCGTCCCCCTTCCCCCCCTCCTTCCCGGCGGTCCGCCCCCCCTCCCGCAGACACCCCCTTCCCCCCGCTCCCCCTTCCTTCCGGGAGCTCCCTCCCCGAGCTCCCCGCGGCGCCCCCCTTCGCCCCCCCTCCACGGAGCTCCCCCCCCCCCCCCCGCGCGGATTTCCCTCTCGCGGAGCTCCCTCCCCGAGCTCCCCGCGCGGCGCCCCTTCACCCCCCCTCCGCGGAGCTCCCCCCCGCGCGCGGATTTCCCTCCGCGGAGCTCCCCCCCGCGGCGATGGTCACCCGCCGCCACCCGCCTCACCGCCGGCTCCTCTGTGCGCTGCGGCAGCCTGCCACTTGCGCATGGTGCGGGGGAGCAACTGCGCGGACGATGAGTAGGAAGAGCAAGATGGCGTCGCGGAGGCTGGGCAACGTCTGAACCCCAAAAAGCTAGGTCACGGATCTGAATCACTCAGACCATTTTAAGAGATTAGATCTTCGTTCAGACACCACTTCAGTGATTTTATCAAACATTGTCAAATATCTTATCTCTGACCGAATCAGAGATAAGTGGTTGATTAAGCCCTATCAAAAAGGGCCTTTGTAAGGAGGGGGGGGCGGCTAGGTGGCAGATCTAGTGGACTAATATTGTTGTATGAATATGTGGGCACAAATCTACGAAGGCAATAGTTTTTTTTGGTGTGTTTTAGTTTTAGAAAAGAATTTTTAAGGTAGATTAATCTCAAAATTTTCTCTGCACGTACGTGTATGTTGCAGGTCCAAGTGGTCGTGGTGAGGGCTGACGTGGGCTGCAGCCACTGCCGCAGCAGAGTCTCCCAGGTTGTCGCCAAGATGAGCGGTGGGTTATTCTCAACTTTCCATCCATTGTGTGTACGTATACATAGGAGTACGTGCAGATCATCTCTAGAGAAAAATGTTTGAGATTGTAATCTCAAGTCTCTCACACAGATAACATCATTTAATTGATGATTTAATAATTTTTCAACTCCCGAAATTTTAAATGCTGTCATTTATGTTAAAGAGACTTGAGGTTATCGTCTCCGACATCCTTTCGAAGTGATCTGCATGCACTCTCTCTCTCTCTCTATATATATATGTATGTATGTGTGTGTGTGCCTGTTAATTAATTATTGCAGTCATTGATTCTTCTTCGTATTAGCTAGAAACAAAAGGGAATCTATCACTCTCACGCCGCGCGTGGTTGAGTACAAGAACTGATCAGATTCCTTTATCGTTAATATACCCCTACTCACCTTCAATCATTGTGACGACGTACGATAGTAGTGTGGCATGCATTTTCTATCGTATATCTATATAGTACGTACGTATTCAGAATATATATGTAAGACGCCCAAATGAGGGCAGGTCGGGATAGATCAACTGGCTAATTATTAGGTGATCTGTTGTAATACAAGAGTAGTTGCGACGAGATCACAGCAAACGGTGAATGACATCCGTCCTATATTTACGTTGGCAATCACAATTAGTTTACTTTAATCCAAACCTTAACTGAATTAAAGCATGCATCCACGATCATTTGTTGTTGTTGTTGTTGTTAACGGAGAGTTGGATCCATTTTTTTCCTCAAGTGTAGAGGAAACAAAACAACGTCCTCCTCTTTATACACAAACATGAGAGGAATCCATTTGCCTTGAATTTGTTGCAGGCATTGTGGGTAGATAGATATGCAGTGTGTGGGTGCTGGCCCAGAAGGCAAAGATGAATGGGGTCAAGGTTTTGGACGGGATGGTGCTATAATCAGTATAAGAAAACAGAGTATTAGCGACGGTTTTAAAAAATTGTCCCTAACCAAATTACTTGGGATGGCTAAATAGAGTCACCGTCAGAAGTAGGCGAATCCTGATCACCTCGAGCACTTGAAAAAGGGATGTCCCTCGGTTACCAAAAAGAGAGAGCTACATATTCCTGACCACTTAGTAAATTTTTATTATCTGATTACTAAATCACTTCTATAGGTACTAATTAAGTAGTGCATATAATTACTAATCCACTATTTTCGAGTTACTAACTCCTCAAAAAAATTATTACCCTCTTTTAGTAATTATATGCACTTTTTTATAATTTTTAGAAGGGGTTAATAACTTAAAAATAACAGATTAGTAAATATACGTACCATTAGTAACTATAGGAGCAGCTTAGTAACCATATAAAAAAACTTACTAAGTGGCCGTGGATATGTGACTTTCTCTGATTGGTGATCGAGGAATTTTTCTCCTACGGGTGCATGAAGTGATCTGGACTTTAAGTAAATATGTATATAGTGATGATGATTAGAAAGCACCGTTGGGACAGCTGGCCATGGTCAATATCGGTGATGACTTATGGCATGTTTGGTTAGAGTATCAAAAATAATACTATATTAGTATTGATATTGATACTTTTAGAAGATGGAGTATCAATATCAAAATTGATACAAGTTGACACTTGTATTATATAACATGTGGTGTTTGCACTATAAATTTCAAAATTAATACTATTAGCCAAACACACCTCAAAGTGATTACCATCAATATCAATTTTAAAATTAATAATGATAGAAGTGTCTAATAATGTTACCAAACAGGGTGTATTAATTAAGTTGTCCACATAACTATTCGATCTCAAACTAGAGTTACTCATGTTGTACAGTTAATATTCGTATATATATCATTGGGCTAAGCGGAACTGATAACTCCAACATTGTAAAATCAAACCCCTTTATCCTTTATCTCACATGTAGGTACGCATGCATAGAATTTCTATGCACCTTCAAAATCGATCCAACTGTTCATGTGTATATACGTATATATATATATCAAAATATAAAGCTCGGAGCGCAATGGCTTAATCATGTATGGGCGTGTAATTCTCTTCGATCACAGCAGGGCTGCTGGATTACGTGGTGGACCTGCGGAAGAAGGAGGTGGTGGTGCGAGGGGTCGTCGATCTCAAGAGGGTGATGTCGCTTCGGAAGCTCAGCCGCGGCGGCAGGAAGACATCCTCCTCCCACCTGCTCGCCGCCCTGATGAGATTATTCGCCTCCTGCTCCTCCGGAGGGGCGGAGGTGGAGCACTGATCGATCGATCCCTTTGCTCACTTCTTCACACCACATAAATATAATTAGATTTTGTATTGATTTTTAGTGATTCTCATACGTATATATATAGACACTTCATGCGGATCACACATATTATTAGAGCCCGGTTAAAATCATATTCATATTCATTCATATGTATATATAACTAGGTAGTATATACGTACCTGGCAGCTTGACCTGCATCTGTCTCGTGTGTCTCTCCTACTATGTATGTTATAAACGTGTGTTAAAAGATTCAGGCACTGTTTGTTTGGACTTTTTAACCTTTGAATCAACCAGAGATTAAGTATTCAAACCGTTCGATGAAACATCTTACTTCGAATTATGTCAAAACTTTTGTCGGAGGTTAGAGATGGTTTAGTAAAATGTTTGAATGTGTCGAAACTTTTTTTTAGAAAATCACTAATAAGTGATTCATTATAATTATTTTTTCAAAGATAAATAACCGAGATTGCCGTGTCCTCGCAAGATAAGAGATTAGAAATAAAATTAAGAGTTCTGAAACAAATGCCATGCCAATAACACTTGCTTGGAGTAGTCTAGAAGTTAAGAAGCTACTTTCCTGGAAAAGTCATCAATCAACATTGTTATTGGGTCAATCAACTATTTGATTGTTACTTACGATCAGACCTGTAAATGGACACTGTAAACCCGATATTCAGCCTGAATTCGATTTTGAAAACAGGGTTCGGACATTTGGTTGGTGCCCCCTAGCAGACTTGAGCATCCGATTATAATATACCCGATTTGAAACAAATCCGAATGTTACCTGTCGGGTTATATTTGAGAACCCGATCGGGCGATTGAAGGACCCGATTGCCCCTGCCACCTCTCATCCACTCCGCCTCTGGTGCCATCGAGGCCTCCTCCCGCCATCCGCGACACCGCCTGCTGGCTAAGCACCCGCCGCCCGCAAGCTCTCTCCGTGAGCTCCTCCCCCACCCTCCGCGCCATCTGCGACTTCTCCCTCCGCCGACTGACCACCCACCATCGGCTGAGAACCCCCCACCAGCGAGATCTCTCCGTGACCTCCCTCCCCCACCCTTCGTGCCATCTGCGCCTCCCCCTGCCGGCTGAGCTCTCCCCCGCCAGCGAGATCCCTCCGCGACCTCCCTCCTCCAACATCCACCCCGTCCATGACTCCCCGCCGGCTAAGTGCCCCCGCCAACGACATCCCTTCGCAACCTCCCTCCCCCACCCTCTCGCGCCATCCGCGACTCCCTCCACCGGCTGAGCACCCCCCCGCCTGCGACATCCCTCTGCGACCTCTCTCTCTCACCCTTCACGCCATCTGCTACTCCCTCCGCTGGCTGAGCATCCACCATCGGCTGAGCACCCCCTGCTCGTGACCTCCCTCCCCCACCCTCCGCATCGTCCAGTCGTGACACCCTCCGCAGGCTGAGCACCCACCCTAGGCGTCGACCTCCCCCCTGATTGGAGTACTGCCATGGGGAGGGCCCTAATCCCGGAGCTTGTCGACGATAGACAACGCCAAAGAATCCGGCCTGGGCCCCCAATCAGTCGGAGATGCCCAACAGCGCAGCAGGAGGAGGTGCGACTCGGAGGAGGACACTTCGAGAAGGGGATGATAAGGGGTGATTTGAGGCAGATTTGCGTTCATCGGCAAGCAACGACCACCCATGGCTCTCTCCTTTTAAATAAGATGGTCGAACGGCCTCAGGTCAGCCCTAACTCAGCGGTTCTTTTCCCCCTTCCGCCGGGCAAGAGCAGAGGGAGAAGGACGACGGCCGGAAAAGGTAGCCGGAGGAGATCGAGTGCGGCGGGGTGAGGTCAACCTGGAGCGATGAAGCTCATGTGGTGTCCCGACACGGTGGCCAAGCCCTATATTGATACCGTGAGGATGCTCGGCGACGGCGTCCCTGACGAGTCCGACGTTGCGGAGCTGCTTCCTCGGAGAATAATGGTGCGGCGAGGAGCTACTTCCTCGCCAAGTAACTGTGAGAGAGAAAGAGAGAGGTGCACGCAAGGGGGCTTCGACAGTCGACCGTGGACTGTCTAACGGGTTTCCTAATAGGTAGATCCGGATCCGAAATTATTTTCGAATCCGGATATGGATTTAGATCCAAAATCTCATAATGTATAAGATCTGTTATTGGATTCAGATATATTTTATCGGATTCGGGTTCGGATCTTGAAAGATCCGACCCAAAAAGATCCATTGACAGGTCTACTTACGATATCAAGGTTAATTATGACCCAACAAAAATATTAACCTACAAGCTGGGGCTGGGTGTGTACTATACTTGATGCAATTTTATGTGATATGACAGGGTGTACACCTTGACAACGAATATCTTGGAACACCAAAACAGTCCACTATTAAAAACTCCAACTAACTACCAACTTCGAAGTTAAGGGGGTGTTTGGTTGCATGATAATGGATATTTTTATTTTAATTTTTAAAAATTGTACTAAATTTTTTTAAATGAGATATTTGGCAAGTATGACAATTTTATGTTTTGAAAGTGATTTTCTTCTTAGACAAAAAAGTGAGTCTCCCCCACCTTATTTGGTCACATGTGATGCTTACACTTTTTTGTTATCATATCTCTCCAGACATGATAATTTTATGTCATTGGTTAGTTCAAAATTTCTTTTAATATAATTTTTGATCATGAAAGTCTACAACAAATTACTGTGCAACCAAACACCTCATAAACATACTCGATTAGGATAAATTAAATTAATTTTAATAGTTGTTACGATTAAATAAAAATGCCATCACAAAGAATAAATAAAAAATGATGTCCTTTTATTTGATGGAAAGAGAACTCTGCTAATCGATTTTTTTTGCTATTAATTCAAAGATGTTATTTTAATGAAACAAATACAACTAAACATATAAACTCAAGAAAATGGTAACTATATATGATCTTATCCAGTGCAATAAATAATAATAGTAAAGGCATATATTACCACACTTTAGGTTCAACAGAAGAATTGTATTTTATTTTGTGGAAGGAAAGAAATAACCAACTCCATTTCGTTTGCCCTTCACAAATTAGACCTCTCTGAGAAGATAGAAAGAAAAAAGCACTTTTAAAAACATGTAAAAGATTCCTTTATCTTATAGTTCAGCGTCGCATTTAGCAGAGATTTAACGGAAGACCTTAATCATCAAAATCTCAAAGAATATATAATTTCAATCAAAACTCTATTTCTGTTCAACTTTTTTTTTTGGCTACCGACTTTAGATTTGTGAGAAAGAAATAGAGTGATACGCATGTTTTCATCTGTCGAAGTTCCAAAAGATATCAAGAGTCGATTATATAGATGATAAAATTATTATGAAATGGACAAATTTTAAAAAGTGAAGAGAGGATAAAGATTATTTGACAACTTTCTTCTTAACATGATCATTGGGACTGCACGAGGGGAAATTTGTAAAATGATCTTTATCTCTCTCCATTGTTTTAAAAAATGTGAATTTTATGGTTGACACTTGACACCAATTTAAAGTTGAGAAAGAAGATAAGATATGAGCTTAATTATCTCCAGCTTTTCTTAAAAATATAAACTCAATCACTGTATTCTAAAAGTAAAAAAAAAGATGTTGTGCATTTAAATGCAATTGTGTTGCTACATAATATAACGACCCAAATCCCTTTCACAATCTCAGCCAAATTTAACCTAAATATGGTTCTACCACCTTTTGTTTTGTTAATTCATAGTTTGGTGCACAAATATGTTTTTTTATGTATTTTTTGATTAAAATATTTATTAAAATAAATTTTAAGATAGATAAATGTATAAACTTATCGTGTTCTGTCAGATATGATAGCAAAAAAGGGGTGGAGATAGATGACAATTAAATAAAAGAAGGTCTCTCATTTTTTTTATCTAAGAAGTAGTTCTCTGAAATTTTATTTTGTAATAATTGCCAAACATTTTCAAAAGGTGGAGACAACGTATATTATTATAAAAGATAGAAGATGATAATTAAACAATACAAGGCCTCACATCTGTTTTTTATCATACAAAAAATACTAGGGCTGTTAAAAAAATTGACAAATTGGTAAACCGAACAGGGTAAAAATAATTAATTTGGTTTGGTTCAAACCCCTCTCTAAATTGAACTAAACCAGTAACGTGGTTGACTCGATTTATCATGCCCTCCACTCTTTTTAGTCCCACATATGTTGGATCTTTTTGCCTTTACCTGCTCCTTAGTTTATAAAAATAAAAGATGTACTAGCCTAGTGGCTACATAAACTATTCTTTAATAATTTTAGCTTCTTTTAAAAATAAGTTAACCATCAATATGATTGTGCTAACATTAAATAATTTATCATAAATTTATAGGCAATAATATATATTAAATTAATGAAGATATTGGAACTGAACTAATAAATATATATGTCTATATCTATATATATATATGACACCGAGGCTTCGGCGAAGAAGGCTTCGGTCCGGTAGGAGAGCTCAAAGAGGCGGTTGCCCTCGATCCAGAAGCGCAGAGCGGCTCCTCGAAGTTGGAAGTTGTTCTCCAGCTTCAGCCATGGACGACAGCTTCAAGGTGCGGGTGGAGAGGCTCTTCGGCTCCCGCCTATTCGAGTCCGTTCCAACCTCCTCCTTCCCCAAATCCTCCTGGTCCGTCACCGACGGCGAGGTCGAGAGGAAGGAGTGGAACCGGGGTAGAAACGACCCATTAGACGACCGGGAGGACTTGCCCTGCGCTTCGGCCTTCGACGAGTGCTTCTACAAGTACGTCGAGAGATCCCGGCTGCCGAAGAATCAAGGGTTTCAGGATGAGCTCGATGAGCTCGATGGCGGGGAGGAAGAGGGTGAGGCGGGAGGGGAAGGGGATGACGACCACGCCGAAAAGGAGGAAAGGGAGATACGGTCTTCTATAGGTCTGGATCCCACGCTGGATTACGAGGTGATTGTCATCCCTATCCTGTATTAGCTCTTTTTTCCGTCGTTGGTCGGATGCTTCTTTTCCTTTGCGCGAACGGTTCTTCAATTTCGTCTTATTATGTGGTGGACAGTCTTTTATCTTCGTCGAGCATGATGTTTGAACTTCTTCTCTGTTGTCGTCTGATTCATCTTTTAGATAGATTGCTTTGGTTGGTTCCCTGGAGAGAGTGCTAACACCGCAAAGAGGTACATTGGCAAAAAGCAGCGATTGATGAGAATTGAGAAGCACTTAGAAGCTAGATGGCTACACATGTTAGTTATCTTGTATCATCTATCTAAAAGTAGATGAATGGCAGCTATTCCGTTAGGGGATACCTGCACCGTTACCATGGAGGATGATGACACCTCAGTAGAGTGTTAAATAAGAACTTGTTAATCTTCTGAGTTTATGTAGGATGTGATATTAACTTTGTTGTCAATGTACTGGTTATTTTTGGGGAAGAGACAAAGGAATCACGTTGTTGATGAATTAAATGAAAATAATTGACTTAAGTTGGTGGTAAAATGGGAGACATGTATTACTTCTAACTCATAAAGAAAGCATTGCATTCTTAGTCTTCATCAGTAGATGATAATAGATAGGCAAACGGTTGTCTGTGTGATTTATGTTTTTATATAAATTCATTTATCTTGGAGGTTCTCTAGGGTATACCGATGGTTGTTAACTTCATCATCTTTGTGTGTCTTCATTAACAGTTTTGTCACAAAAATGAACTGTATGTTATTTCTCAACTATAATATCTTTATGGATATCTTTGTCATCTAAATAAGTTCTCTAATTCGTTACTCAAATGTGCTAGTTAAAACACACAATTCTTTTTGTTTCACTCCCCGTGTTCTCAAAAGTGATATAATTGGAGGCACATACTTGACTCTTATTGGCCTATTGCGCTCTATCTTCACCTTTGTTGTGGCATTGACCAGAGCCATGTCATCTGTCCTGGCTCTCTCTTCCACACTATTTGTGTCAATTTTGTGTTGTAGCTGGTTCATCTCTACAAGGCAGGAAAAGTGATTTGACTTAGCAGGTTCCCCTTGAGGTGCCTCTGAATTAAGTATTTGTTATATTTCCACTGATAGTTCTGTTGCAGTGGTGGATCTAATGTAGAGTTCAGAGGGATCAAGTCATCTCTCTGAGTGTTGAGAATCTATTATATTTTAGAGAAATATGATTAAATTTACATAAAATTATGATATTTTATAAGGTGGGTGACCCCATTATTTTCAAGGCATCACCTAGGCGACAAAGCACCTTGTCACATGTCAAGGCGAAGGGTGCCTACGAGACCAGCACATTATCATCCTCTTTCGTCTGATTTAGTAATAAATAATATTAATCAAGTATCATTTTCACTTAATTTAGTGTTTTTCAAGTAAAAATAACTAATTATAATAGTTAATCTGATTATAAATAGATATTTTGATGGAATAATAATTAAAATTAAGTATTTATTAATAATTAATACAATTTAGTATTAAATTAACTTAATTTAGTAGTTCTACTTAGGTAATCTTGGTATTTAGTCTACTTAACTATGCACTTGCATATTATCAATTGACTTACATGTTGTCATAGTTATTTACTAAATTTTTATGTAGTATTTGTGATGCGGGACAAACTGACAAAAGTGGACTAAACAGACCGAAAATAAAACGACGAACCCAAAACGAAGCGAACCGGACTCTAACCGGCTAAAACAGGCCCTAACCTTCCCGAACTGAGCCGAACTGGCCGATTTCAGGCGTTAAACCGGCTGAACCAGTGTGAACCGGTCGAACCAGCTCTGCAGCCTGGTCTGGGCCTTTGACCGATCGGCACGAGCCACTGGCCGCGAAACCGCGGCTGAACCGCGGGCGGCGAACGCCGAGCTCGTGCGCGCGAACGTACTTCGGGGGTGTTGTGGCAGCGCGCGAGGGAAAGTCGCCCAGGGTGGCGTGGCCGGTCGTCGACCGTCGGTCACTGATCGTGTGGCGGCATCGCGGGCAGCCGCGTGAGGCATGGGGGGGCCGCGACAAAAAGGGAGAGGGTGGGCGGCGCCCGTGTCGTTGTCGCCGTCCGGACGGCCCCGGCGCATCGTCGCTGTCGTCCGGTGGTCGCAGCACGCAGGCGGAGCAAAGGGAAGGATCCGGGGACCGCCGGATCTGCCCCTTCCTGCACTCCTTCTTTCGTCGTTGTCGCTCGGGTGAGGGAGGAGGCCGCGAGCGAGCACAGGGGGGATGTCGCGGCCGCTCGGACACTTGAGCCTCAGACCCTCGCTGCTATGCCGCTGCGGCGCCATCTTCGTGCGGACGGAGCCGGAGGAAGTCGAGCGCGGCCTCGCCATCACCACGGGTGGAAGGAAACTCCGGAGGACAGAACCCGGAGGTCCGCTGGGTCTGCCTCTTTCGTCCCGCTCCGAATCTGAAGGTGCTGGGGTCGACGTCGCCGAATGAAGTCGCTTGCCTCGGTGGAAGTAGAACCGGGAAGCATGGAATGCGATCTCCCGAGAATCTCTCGAGATCTCCCGAGAATCTCTTTTTTTTCACACGTCCGAGAAACGAGATCGCCGAGACGAGAATATCCTTATAATATCTTTGGTACCTTGATCTCCTTTGCCTATTACTATTCCTAACTTGTTAGATGACCTTAAGTTTGATTCATATATTTTCAATTTTATTATGGAATCCATACAAGTATTTATCTAAATATTATTGTTTGATAAAATTTTATAACTTAATATTTTTATGACTAAAGATGTACAATTGACCCAAGATGTCATCAATCTTCTATGTTCTATCCATATTGTTCAAGATGAAGTTTTAGTCTAACATAAGATCTCTTATATGTCTCATGTTAATAATAGTTCACCCTTTCTGTATTACACTTTTAATTCTCTCATATCTTATTTTGATGTTTATTATGAATTCTCTTGTTCTTTTTAAAGAGATTACATAACATTTTACATCTAAACATGTTCATTGATTGTTATTTTCAAGATCCAATCTCTTTAGATTTTTTCGAAATCTCTTCTATTCAGTATCTATGAGATCAATCTAGATGCAAAATGGCAATTCTTGAGTAAGACATACCCTATATAAATGAAATCCGAGATCTGATCTCCCGAGATTTTTCCGAGAATCTCACGAGATCTCTTCTCTTTCACCCTTCCGAGATGAAGCCGAGATCCGAGATGGCAATCCTTGCCGGGAAGGGGAAGAGGGAGGAACGGCGCGGAGGCCGGAGGGTGAGGAGGAGGAAGAAGATCGGCTACCTGCTGGATTTGGAAGATGGAAGGGGAAGGATAACGGCGCTCCTCGCCGGGATTGAGGGAGGAAGAAGAGCCAGCCACCTGCCGGAGGTTGGAAGAGAAGGCGGCGCTCATCGCCAGGGTTGGAGGAGAAATGAGGGGCCGCAGCCCCCTATGCGGGAGACACACCCGAAAGGGCTTCCAAAAATTCCTTCAATTGCACTGTTTTTCATATGTACATCGATGATGCCATTATATAGAAGTGGCATATTAAAAAAAAGACTCTTTAAAGACTCTATTTACAAACTTATCCTCTTAAGGACCTAAATATAAAGGACCAAATATTAACTCAAAATTTGTCCCCATCAATTTGTCACTCATATATTTGTTATTTTATCAATTTTATTATAAAGAAATGTTGCCTAAGGCATCACCTTATTGCCTAAGTGACAAGGAGGTATTACGTCACCTTGGTTGCCTTGATCACTTTGAAAACTATGGGTGACCCACTGATCTTGTAGGTGACCCTACTGAAAAAATATCCTAGATTTTCCACAGGTTCTGAAAAAAAAAAGAATGCATTCCAGTAGCCAGTAGGTCAAGAGAGTGGGTATTCTCACGGTTGTTCAGATAATTAATCATCGAGTAATGTAAGGGAGTACCTTTAGGGATATCTGTTTGTGCCTTTTCTTTACCAAAGAGTCCTGCATTTTTAGTGGGATGCAGTCTGGAACTTTGAGGTTGATGTGACTGCCTTGTGGCTATTTCTGTCCCATGCTTTTGGCAGAGAAAAGAATGCCAAATCTGTTCAAGTAAGTTCCTGTCTGATACTCCTAGTCCAAAGCAAGATGATTCTTCTTGTTCAAGGGAGGTAATTTGATTTATCCCTGCCAAATCTTTCTCCCTTTGTATATATCATTCTTTCTCGGTTTCTCCTTTTTCTTTAGTCCATATTTAATGGGGTGGCAATTGTCATCAGTGTCGAAAACTCCAAAGTTCTTTCCTTACATTTATCCAAACATTTATGGCTGAGACTTTTGAACAACCTTGTATAATTTCAGCAGAACTTGATCCAGACATCTTAAATCAGTCCCTTTTCCCTCTCACGTCCTTGCGCCCTTTTTCATTGTTCCCCTTTGCACCCTCCCGTTCATCAGTATCCTTTGCATTTGTTCCATTAGAATTAGTAGCATGGTTTGCGGGATCAGCTGGTGCCATTCAGATGCAGGGATGAGCCCAATCCCAAGACCAATATCTGCAGGGATTGGGCTAGGCTCTATCAGATCAGCCTGGATTGGTTGATTCTGAACTGATACAGGGTTAGGAGGTGCAAACAAGCCGAGCCAAGCCTTTTGTTTCAAGTTTGGCTTTTTTATTTTACACGAATATGAGTTCAAGTTTGAGCTTTCATGAGCACACTCAACTCTTGTTTAAGCATGGATCGGTACTTAATTGAGTAGAGCTCGAATAGTAGCTCAACTCAAGTTCATTTCACATCTAAGTTTATACTTGATATGAACTTATTTATAAAACTCAAATCAATTCAAACTCATATGTGAAACTCTAATTTTAGTTCATCCAGGGAACTCGGTCTAAGTTTAAACTCAAATCAAATAAAATTTTGAATTATTTCTTATATTTAAGCGATAAATATATATTTATTAATACTTATAATTTATTTTTTAAGATAAATGTTTAATTGAGATACACTCAAACTTAACGAGTCGAGTAGGAGTATGTTCAAGTTTGGCTCTTTTAATGAATCGGGTTTTATTTTTTTGTTCAAACTTGTTCATTTAACGTAATAAATGAGTCGAGTCGAGTTTTTGTTCGAGCTGAGTTTCAAGCTACTTGTCCAGTGTATTGGTTTGTTTGCACCCTTTTCAGGGGTTGATCCGAGTGTGATTGCTGCTGGAACGTGGTGGTGGGATTGGCCCTAGTACCAGTGTGAAAATACTATTCTTTTTATGTTTTTCTTTTTTTTTTCTCACCTTCTAGAAGAACCAATCCAGGTCGATCTTGGATTTGTTTCCTTTGGTCAAATAAGTTGAACTATCTGATCTTGATCCAGATTGGGATCAACCATGGCCGATCTAGGGACCAATCTCATCCCAAATACCCCACGCGTTCCGTTGGATGTAGGCAAGGCTGTATTCTTTATCTCAAACAAATTTAAGGAAAAATGAGTAGCATAAAATGTATGGTTGCTTACATAAACACCTAAAGTTTTCCCTTCCTGCACTCACGCAGCTGCCATGGTACCCTTTACATACAAAAAATACAAAAATGTTGAGATCATGCCATTAATGTATTTTTCCATTGTCATTTTTAAGTACCGTAAAGTAGGGGTACAAACGAACCAATACACTCGACGAGTAGTTCGAAGCTCGGCTCGATAAAAACTCGACTCGGCTCGTTTATTATGTTAAATGAACAAGCTTGAACAAAAAATAAAGCTCGACTCATTAAACGAGCCGAGCTTGAACAGACTTCTGCTCGGCTCGATAAGCTCACGAGTAGCTCGATTAGATATTTTATTATATATTTATTTTTAAAAATTAAAATTTGAGTAATAATAATTATATATTGTCACTTAAATATATTAAATAATTTAAAAATTGAGTTTAAACTTAGGTTGAGTTTCATAAATGAGCTAAATCTAGAGTTTTACAAATAACTTTTCATTGATTTTGAGTTTATAAACAAGTTTGTATATAGCTTAAGTTTGAATGTGAATTGAATTTTAGTCTAACTACTACTCGAGTTCGAGCTCGACTCGGCTCGATTAATAAACGAACCAAGCTTGAACAAGGGTTTCACATACTCGCTAAAACTCGAGCTCGAACTTGAACTCGTGTAAAATAAACGAGCCGAGCTTGAACACCATACTACTCGGCTCGGCTCGACTGGATTGCACCCTACTGTAAAGTTACCTAGTTAACCAAGTAAATTACAAATTAACCTTTATTCCAACCACCTCTCTCCCCTTAACCTGCAGCTCTCTTCAAGGATTGCGGGATCGGGATCGGGATCGTTGGGTACCAATCAGATCCAGATGTGTCCGATCCCATTCGATCCACTGGAACAAAACCGACCCAAAATCGGTAAAAAAAATTGATCCCGATTCTAATCCTATCCTGACTGATCCTGGCCAATCCGGACCGATCCCGGCTGATCCGGCCGGAATAGCAAAACCTAAAAAACTGATTTGATTCTGATCCTATCCCGAGCGATCCGGCCGATCTTGACCAATTTTGTCGGAACTTTTTTCTGGATCGGTCCTTCGGCCAAGAATCAGATTGGCAAATTGGCTGATTCCGCAATCTATGGTTCTCTTTACCTTCCCTCTGATCACCTTGTCCTACTTTGGTAATCACCACCATATAGGGGTGCAAACGGAATCCAAGATTCTGAAATTCTGATTTTTCTAATAAAGATTAACGGATCTGGAATATATTAATGTATCTTATAAGATATTGAAATTGAAATTTGGATGAGTTTATTATGTACCCATTTTTTATATTTTGATAAAAATTTAATATAAATATAAAAAATAATATCATAATAAATTAAAAATACATAAGTTGTAAAAATTATGAAAATAGAATGAAAAGAAAGGCAAAAAAATGAAGTTATTAGATCAATTTTTAGGAGTTATATACGATATATGAGCTTATTTTTGAACAAAAATGAATCTTATAGTATATGTTTCGTAAATTATTGAATTTGGCTTCAATTTTGATAATGTCATTGGAATAAAATCAGACTACCATGATTTTGATTCAATTGGACTCAAAATTGGAATGCCAGAAACTTAAATCAGAATATCATGTCTAATTGCCTTAAAGGGGCTACTTGTGGTGGCAACTGGTGAGGAGGAGGGGGGTACCGGTGAGCATAGGAGAGGCAGTGGCGACGGCAAGGAAAGGGGGGGGGGGGAGGGTGGCTCTGTCTTGGCTGCTCGCGGCGGCAACTGGCGAGGAGGAGGAGGAGGAAGGTGCTGGTGAGCAGAGGAGGGGCAGGAAGCAGTGATGGCGAGGAAGGGGGTAGCTCTAGTTCGGCTACTTGCAGTGGCAACTGGCGAGAAGGAGGAGGGTGCCGGTGAGCATAGGAGAGGCGGTGGCGACGGCAAGGAAGGGGGAGGACGAGGGTGGCTCTGTCTTGGCTGCTCGCGGTGGCAACTGGTGAGGAGGTGGTTGTTGGTGACTGGCAAGGTGGAGGAGGTTGGGACTCCGGAGGAGGGCAGTGACGAGCTACTGACACCTACTCGTGCTCACGAGTTGAGGAAGAATTTGTCCACGGGCGAGGAGAGGGGCGGTGAGGAGCGGACCGGGTCAACTAGTTTACCGGTTTGACCTAGTTCGGGGAGAAGCCAAACCAAACCAAACCAGTTTGAACTTACCGGTTCAGTTCAGTTCAAAAAACCAAACATGTATTTTCTTGAACTGAACCGAGTGGTCCGGTTTACCGGTTCATCAGTTTTTTTTGTTCAGCCCTACTTGGAAGGTTGTTTTTCTAGGGTATTCGCATAAGGTCTTTCTTTCATGTGCTTTATTTTTTAAACTATTTGATTCATTTTTTCTGTGATGAGCATCTTAGTGTGCAGTTCACGAAGTAAAAGACAAGTCTTATGAGTTGACCATGCATTGCCTCACGAAGGCTTGCGCGTTTCAGTTTATCGTCTGTTGTTTTGTGCTTCTATGATAGTAGGAGAATAAGGATGGTCAATTTCCAGAATGCAAAATATGAGTAGGTACATTTCACATGAATCTTCATGTAATACCTATCTCAGCTAATAGGAGATCAATGAAAATAGCTTGCTAGACGCAATTTTGCTTTGTTACATCTGCTAGGATAATATTTAAAAGTGTATGCAGTAATTTAATGATAATTGCTTGGATTCGATTGTATTTGTGCAGTGTCTGTGTTGGCAGTTTCTGTTGTCATAAAGTAATTCTTGTTCTGATATCAATGCTGAGAATCTGAGATATCATTTACATTATGAAAGACGTTCATTCTTGGGATATAATAACTTTGGTTAAAGTTTCTTCATTATTTTCGGCACTGGGTCTGAAACCCGATTTTCTGGAGCTCTTGAAGGCTAAGACTTATGCTCTGTTTGTTTAGAGCATTAAAAATGATACTATATCAACTTTTGTATTGATTTCGATGACAAAATTGATACGGTTGGACTAATGGTGACAGAGGTGTTTAATTTAATACTGTTACCAACCAAGCTGTTAAGTAGTTAATATATCCATGGTTAAGTTTGCATATTTTTTCTTTCTACGGGTGATATTTTGACAAGTACTTGCCCGAATATTAATTGCATGTTTCTTGTTTCTTCATCAGGAAGAGGAGGATGAGTATGACATGACAGCCGTGGGCAGCGAGGCTGGCCCTGAACGTATGTACATGAGAGACATCAAAGACCGCGGTACTTACTTGAATTTCCACAATGTCATTGAGGATTCAGGTGACGAAGTAAACTTTTCTAGAGATCCTCGTGCTGATCACTCGGCGGCAAGTGCTAGACTGAAGGAAGACACAGCTACCGGGGTAATTCTTCAGCTTGATTCAACTACCAAGTATGCTGCGCCAAATGCCAATTTCGCCGAGGGTGATTTCTGTCTGAAACCAATCTTGAAACGAAAGAGTGATCTGACCGATTCAAGGCCCAAAAAGCAAGTCAGGTTCGGTTTCCCTTGCGAAGATCACCCTGTCGGACGATCAAGTGAGTCGAAAGATTCATTGTCGACGCCGGAGGCAACCGATGCTAGAACACTTGCTGAAACGGGCACTCCGTTGCCTGAAGATTCTCGGTCAGTTCCTGATTATGTCCGCAATCCTTCCAAGTATGTTCGATATACTTTTAACGCAGAAGACGATGTTAGCGATGAGTCCAACCGGCGTGCCCTAGCTGATGTCTGGAACATCTTAAGGGCATCCAAGACCGAGAACGAGCAAGATGCTGCTCCCGATGGCAACAGTACAGAACCTCCCAAAACAGTCATCTTTACACCGAGAAAACGAGCAGCCGAGGCTACCACCGTTGATCATAGCTTGGGAGGCGACAGCGGCGGCGTTCCCTCGAAGGAAGCTGTGAATGTGATTGTCTGCTCACTCGGCATCGCTGCTGCAGAGGCGCAAGGGAGCGACGCATGCGCCATGGAGGAAGACCCCATCGCCGTGGGTGTTACCGAACAGAGGCGGGCTGCTTCACAGAAATCATGTCGCCAGTACCGCTCAAGAACGCATTCGGACGATTCTGTATCTTAGCTGCTTTGAATGTTATGCGCGTTTTCTTCAACAAACAGCGCTCTTCTGCCGTTGTCAGTTTTCAACTTTTAAGCGCAATTACGTTTTATCTTCCAGCTTTCGTTGTCGTTTCGCGTTCTCGATGATGCTGGGTGTAGATATGTAAATGAACTTGCCCGTAGTGTATGCTGTTGGGATGGTTCGAGTCGATCCCCTCTTCTTTCTTTCCGCGTGAACTTGCCCATACTTCAACGCTTTATCAATTCTGCTTGCTGCAAATTGACTGTCTGAATGGCTCGGTCACCAAGCAAGAGGTTGCATGGGGGTCGCTGGATCTGTCGACACGGTCACCCAGCAAGAGACATATTTGCGAGGAAGTTTGAGATTTCAACCGAGATAAAGAGCGATGATCTTCTCTTTTAAAGTTGAATTTTTTTGATTGTTTTCTTACACGTCTCGGTTCAAATCATTCTCTCTATCCGTCCAGGGAGAAATTTACTCATAAAAAATGTAGGTGGAATATCTACCGAGTCCGTCGGAAAACAAAAATTCCTGTCTATGTAGAGGATTGCCATCCAAATGAGATAGAATTTTAGTTTTGGGTTAAAATTCTACCACACCAAATTTCTTTTCGTCGACGACCACTTATTAAGTTATGTATATAAATTTATGTTTCAACACCATTTTCATCAACTACCCGTAGCTTTTGGTACAAAAACAATAAATTTATACATAAATTTTAATAAATGTCCAAGAAGACATAAGATCAAGAAGGCAAGAAGTTTATTCTATCCGTGCCGGTCTACGCACACTAGTTCCTTACTGCACCAGATGAAATCTGCCTGTGGTGGAGTGGATACTGGGGGAATCTCTGGGGTGCCACGTTCCTTTTATTTAAAAGCTTTGTTTCTACGTACGTAGTTCATATCTTTCTCGATTGCGACCTATTTCGATAATATAAGGTCCGACGTGGTAATGTAATTAATATATATATAAAAAGTATGGTAAGAAGGATTGAATCTGATCGGCCAGGCGTATCGTCTATGACGTTCGATAGAGGAAGAGGGAGGGGGGAGCATCGAGAAGATTCTAGCTGCCGCCTCATATTTTGGAACCTTCCTTCGTATTCTCTGACTCGCCGCACTTCGATGGTTTATCTAATTATTTTAAATGTGCCTTTCAAAAAAAGAAAAGAAAAGAAAAAGAGAGCCGTATCGTCTGACGCTGTAGCGGGTCTCAGATCGATCGTTCCACCTGGGAGACCTAATTTTATTTTTATTAAATTTTAATTTTTATTGTTTTAATTTAATTTATTTTAAATTTTATTTTATTTTACACACGATCTTAAGACCCGTTTGGTACGCTATTATTTAAGAGATAAATTTAACTCTTCTAAAATTTGAGGACAAACTAGATTTATCTTTTGATTCATAGTGATCAACTGCGATTTAAATTAAACAAATTCTGTTTGGTTCGGTACGGTTCAAATCATATTTTATCACGATACAATATCTATGTAACTTTATTTGGTATGTTTTAAATCACATGGTATTAAAATTTAGTACGTATGTATATATATGTACTTCATTAGTTTTATCTTAACAACTTTTGAAAAAAATTACTTTTATTTAAAAAATATATAAATAATGTTAATACATCTAAATTAAAATAAATATTTAATCGATTTAAATCATTGAGGTTATCGATTTAGTTTGGTTGGAAGAGTTTTAAAATCAAACTAAACTGACCTATTGTTCAAACCAAACCAAAAATATGACTAGAATATATAAATTTAAGTTCACTTTCATTATCGGAATCAATAATTTTCAAAATATATATTATGTATTAATTTAAATTCAAAAATAAGTCAACAACTTACATATAATCACCGAATTCTGATATAATATTCGTAAATATATTTATGCTCACTATTGTATCACTTTATATATCATGTTTCATGATTCATTCAACTTTATTTTAATTAATTATATAATTTTATATACTTATTTTTATCGAAGAAAAAGTAGCAGAACCAACTGATTTCGTCTCCAAATCTGGTCATTTATAAGAAAGAAAAACAAGCTCGACACCCATTAAATTTTTACCGGAATGAAACGGAAATTTTAAAATATCGAATTCTCTTTATCAGTTTGGTTTGAATCGTAGGAGGTTGAAATACAACACAGACGTCACAAGGAGAAGAAGAAGAAAAAAGAAAAAAAAAAGGGGGGGGGGAGGAGGTGGTTGGGTCCCATATATATCATGTCAAGAAAAGGTAAGATCCGATACGATGCTGGAGCTCTCAATTTAAGAGCGATGATCTCAGTGCTTGCAAGGTAAGAACAGGTGCACGGTGGTGAGTGAGACGCTCTGTTCAATCAAGCAAAAAAAAAAAAAAACAGTACTGTCCAATATGCGTAGAGTTCCCTTCCTTCTACAGCATCCACAAGAGATAAGATCTTGCAGTTTTCTCTTGCACTCCCTGCCTATACATGTTAACAATATTAGGTAACTCTGTCGTTATTAATTTTGAATCCATATTACCAGGTACTCAATAAACAAGCCAGGTTAACTTTGAAATTGTAAATACAAACATTAAATAACATAAAATATAAACACTAATAATTATATTATTTCATTTAACACTTGCCAAATAAAATAAACTAAAATATTATTTGCGTTTATATATAGATTAAATTTTATACATGAGCTAAAGTTCGAGTTTTGGAAGTATGTTTAAATCAACTTTAAATTTTGTAAAACAAGTTTTCGCCCAGTTCGAACTAAAATTTATATTGAACTTGAGTCGAACGGTTAATTTTGTTCGATCTCGAGTTTGATTTGATTAAGTAGTAGTCTAAGTTTGAACAAGACTTGGACCTACCGTTAAAAACTAATTGAGGTCGAATTGAAACTCGCTAACAAGGCGGTCCTTCGTTTGGGTGATCAGGAGGAGATGACCTCAATGGAAAGAAAAGCATATGAGATGAGCCTAAAACTCTCGTATGTGTCTGTGTCCCTAAATTTTAAGAGAAGTTCTCACTTCAACATTAATAACTGAAGGAGAAAATCCTCACCTTCTCAAGAGCGGAGGGGCGTGGGCATTATTCCTTCCAGAAAGGCCGGCCCTCGTTGGTGCATGCACACCGAATCCTCAACAATCAGACCCCAAGACAATCTTGTCTTTTAATTATAATGGCTCAGAGAGTGAGAGAGAGAGATTAGTGGGGAGAGCACAAAACAATCTGCAGATAAACATAATCAGAACTTCACCCCTTCAAGAAGGATCGATTCCGGGCAGGCTTCCGTTTACAGGAAGTGGGTCTTAACAAGGATCAAAAGCAATTTGACAGGGCATGGGGACCCCCCCCCCCCTCTCTCTATATTCCCTAAGAGGGGTGGGTGAGGGGAGAAGGAATCCATCCATCCTTACGTCATCATCACGATCGAAGGGGCACTCAATACATCTCTCTCTCTCTCTCTCTCTCTCTCTCTCTCTCTCTTTATATATATATATATATATGGAGGAAAGAGAAATAGACAAGAAAATAACAGAATACCAACTTGACGTCTCCATGACGGATGCCCACCTCCACTTGCGGCCGTGGACACGCCTACCATGACCATGTGTTATCCCTTGTGTGTGTGTGTGTGTGTATTGGGGGCGGGGGGGGGGGGTAGCATGCATGCGAATCTCTTGTCCCTTCTCAACTCGCCAACACTCTCTTTGCAAACACCAAAGCCACCGGGGGATTGAGATCTAAGGGTCCATGATATATATAATTACTCGTATCTGTAATATGGTAAATATGATGACGAAAATATTCTAAGGTTCCCAACACTCACTTGTGTCACCGGGCTGCCATGAAAAAAGTGAAAGATAATTAAGTATTAAAGAAAGATAAGTAATTATTCCGATACTGTCTTGCAAATTACGACGTTATGGTGTTAAGATTGAAAGACTAACATCAATAATCTTAACATCGCCCGGCCGCATCTTTCACGCAAGAGTTCTTGAGACCCATACCACCCCTTATTTTCACTGTTCATCCGGGCATCCCCACCACTAGGGGGTGCAAACTAGTCAAGCGGTCGAGCTTAATTAGACTGATACCAAGGTTTGTTGGAGTTTAGGTCATTTAGTTTTACTCGGACTCAAGCTCAAACTTTAACGTATAATAGCTCATTAAGTATTTATTATGTTTGAGCTTGGCTCCTATGCTTATCTAATTAATCCAGCCGAAAATAGAGCTCAGATAAGAGTTAAAAACTCACGTAATCTGAACTCATTTCTGAAACTCAAATTTGAACTTATTTACGACGACGATCTAAGTTTAAACTCGGTTCAGTTTATTGAATATGACCTCGGTTTAGTTTAGTTAACACAGATTTAATCGACCCTATACAATTATAAATATTTATGCTTTATTTTATAAAATAAATATTTGATCGAGAATAGATTCACTCGAGCTCCGTAGAATTTTTTTTTATTTTTTTCACTTAGATAAACTTACTCATTCTACGTAGCAAATGAGTCAAAGTTAAATTTTTATCCAGCCTACTTTCTAACTACTTGTCAAGCAGTTCGTCTGCACCCTTTTGATTTGTGGTGGTTGGATTGGAGTGGTATTTGAACATAATTCTGTAAGAAAATATTTGTTGATGGAACATGTGGTTTAGCTCGCTATTGTTTGAAGAAATATTTTTTTTTTGATTTGACCTTTTTTATGAAAAAAAAGATATGCGATGATAAATTAAATCGTTTCCCCATATTCTGAATACCACTATCAAATTTATGTAAACTATGTTTCGCTTCTTTCTCGAAGATAGAGATGATCAAATGGTTCTCATGCACTCGTGATCTTTGCGGATCAGATAGCATGGAAGAGAGAACTCTGAAACATTTGTCATCCTTCCAGTTTAATGACATGTCGGATTCCAATCTGGGCAAAAGACGAGGGAGTTGAGCTCACCGCTGTCTAGGCGGTCACCAGACCCACTGTCTTTCGACCGGATGTAGGGGTGGGCACAAAACGGTTCAAACCAAGAAATCAAACCGAATAACTCGACTTTCAAAAGTCGAGTTATTTAAACTCGACTTTTAAACTCAATTTTTAATCAACACTTTTAACTAACGGGATCACTGTTAAAGTGGAAAATCGAGTTTTGAAAACTCGGGCTTGGGCTAGGCGGTCACCAGACCCACTGTCTTTCGACCGGATGTAGGGGTGGGCACAAAACGGTTCAAACCGAGAAATCAAACCGAATAACTCGACTTTCAAAAGTCGAGTTATTTAAACTCGACTTTTAAACTCAATTTTTAATCAACACTTTTAACTAACGGGATCACTGTTAAAGTGGAAAGTCGAGTTTTGAAAACTCGGGCTTGGGCTAGGCGATCACCAGACCCACTGTCTTTCGACCGGATGTAGGGGTGGGCACAAAACGGTTCAAACCGAGAAATCAAACCGAATCAGTCCATTCGGTTCGGTTTGGACCCCCTTTCGGTTTGGTTCGGTTTGAAAAATCTCCAAACCGATTTAAACAAAATCAAACCGTTTAAACCGATTTAATCAAAAAAATATAAAAAATTATTATAGTATTAATGAACATGATATTTTTATAAATTTTATAATAAACTAATATTTATTTTCATTATTTTAACATAAAAATTAGTATATATATATGTAAAAAAATAATTAATTTAAATATTTTTATTTATTTTCGGTTTAAACCAAACCAAACCGAATTGATTCGGTTTGGTTCGGTTCAGTTTGGGAGGGTGATTCGGTTTGGTTCGGTTTGGAAAAAAAATGGTACAAAACGGATCAAACCGAACGGTGCCCACCCCTAACCGGATGGATGGTCCAGTGACCTACAAGGCAATGGTCGTGGAGAGACGTAGTCGGGTGGGAGCCGTGATGTCCTCCAAACAAAAAAGGCCTCTTATTTTATGAGGGAGAGGAGCCCATCAAGTACATCCCCTCCCCCTCCCCAACCATGTCCTGTATCTTAATGACGTTATTAATATTGTGCTTGGATCATGCTTTGTGGGATTTGGGGGGAGATTTGGCTTGATCGGGCCATTAAGGGGGAGACCCTGCCCTTCTTCTTCCTCCCTTCTCCCCTCGCAGGAAGGGCAGCTGAGTCGAGTCGTACAAGGAGAGGAGACTCCTCCATTACTGGCTCTCCCCTCCCCCCGTTTTCAAACCGCCGGTAAGCTGACCGTTGGATCACGTGCATCTCCTCCCCGCTCCTCTCTCTCCCAACCGGGTGGTGGTGTTGGGCTGCCCTTCTCATCAGGGGAGGATCCTATCCTACGATGGCGGACGCCGTTAAAGGGGGTCGGTACGAGGAAGGGGGCGGCGGCGGGGGCGGGTGCCCGAGGCCGCCGAGGCTGCCCAGATGGACGCGGCAGGAGATCCTGGTGCTGATACAGGGGAAGAAGGTGGCGGAGAGCAGAGGGCGCGGGGGGCGCGCGGGCAGCCGCGCCCACCAGGCGGGGCTCGTCGCCGCCGAGCCCAAGTGGGCGATGGTGTCCTCCTACTGCCGGCGGCACGGCGTGAGCCGAGGCCCCGTGCAGTGCCGTAAGCGGTGGAGCAACCTGGCCAGCGACTACAAGAAGATCAAGGAGTGGGAGCGCCGCCGGAGGGGGGACGGCGGGGAGGAGTCCTTCTGGGCGATGAGGAACGATCTGCGCCGGGAGCGGAGGCTGCCCGGGTTCTTCGACAGGGAGGTGTTCGACATCCTGGAGGGGGGGACGGCGGAACCCGAACGGGAGGCGGCGGAGGAGGAGCAGGAGGAAGACTCGTGGCGCAGAGGGAGAGCAACGGAGCCGCCGCGCGAGCCGCTAGCGCCGGCGCCGGCGGAAGAGGAGGAGGACGAGGAGGAGGAGGAGGAGGAGGAGACCGCCACGCCCGTGTTCGACAGCGGGCGCACCGCGGCGGAGGACGGGCTGTTCTCGGATTCGGAGCACGAGCAGGACGAAGGCAGAGAGGAAGAAACCAAAGAGGAGCAGAGGCCATTGCCGCCGGTGGCGGCGGCGGCGGTCACCCCCGTAACAGGTATCTGCAAATCCCAATCTCCCCGTTATACCGGCAATTAGAAGACCAAAACAACGGATTCCGATGAACATCATTAGAAACCGCATCTCCTCGAACACAGATTCCATCAATCGCTTCGTCCCCCTTTCCAATTCTGGAGAAATTCAGGAACTTGCCGGGGGGACTAATTCCGTTTCCACCTTCAGACATCGCTGTTCTTCCCCAACATCGTAATCCTGTTGGGACCTACGATCGGTTGTCCGGTTGTTTTCTTGGCTGTCTCCTTTACATCCATAACAGTATCCGATCGAGCAAAGCCGCTTCACTCGTCCCCAGTCAAGATTCTTGCCGATCCGCCGCCATGGCTGATCGATCCGGTGTCCTGCAGGAACGGCGAGCGAGAAGCGGCGGGAGGAGGAGAACCCGGAGAAGGGCTCCACGTCGAGGGGAGGGCAGAAGCGGAGGCGACCCACCGTCGAAGAGGAGGACCCCGAAGAAGACGACGGCCTGCGGAGGCAGCTGACGGAGGTGATCGAACGGAACAGCAGGACGTTGACGGCTCATCTGGAAGTGCAGAACCTGAACAGCCGGCTCGACAGAGAGCAGAGGAAGGAGCACGCCGATAGCTTGGTCGGCGTCCTGAGCAAAGTCGCCGACGCGCTGGCCAAGATCGCCGATAAGCTGTAGCCCGCAAGAGACCTCGCCGGCGGTCTCATCGGCGTGCATATACAACGAGGTGAGGAACTCCGACGAGACGACCGAATCGCGCGCGGTGATGAAAGGCACTGCACCGCGTTGCTGGTCGGCGCCCCACAGGTTAGACTACAGTGAAGAACAGGATCATGAGAACGCTTCGGGAGAACAATGGCGAAGAAGACTTTTTTTCGGGGGGCAACCAAAAAAAAAAAAAAGATTTTGGATCTTCATATAAACGCGATTCTTGTATACTGCTATGTTTTCGATGGCTATATTGTATTCTTGTCGAAAATCTATACATAATTTATTATTATATTTTAGTTGAACTTTCTCGGTGAAAAAATATAAGAAAGAAAAATTAATTAAAGATTCATCATTAAAACGATCTTAATAAAAAGAGTCTGTTGACCAAATATTGTTAACAAAAGAGCCGGTCAACATGCATGGAATTTTTAATAACTCCTCCCATATCCAACACTCCCTCTGCTGATTGGCTAAGAATTAACTATGTCAATAGTTACTGATTATTCGATTATTTAATCCGTTCATTAATTAACAAATAGTTAAAAGATAATTTTAAATTTTTGAATAAACTATCTACGTTCATTTTCAGTTAACTATTATTTTAATGGATATGATCGTGAATACACCATAGATAGAACTCAAAAATTATTATATGTATTTGTTAATCAATATATATATATATAATATAACAACTCATGGTTTGTGACATCTAACCTTATAAATATGTCTAATCGGGAAAAGATTATTGTTCCTCACTCCCCAATTTACCCTCCTCTCTCGGGTATTGACATTGAACAAGTCTTGACCTGCTGTCTGATAGCGACGTCTTCTTCCTCTCCAGCTTTCTAATGGTGCAATCCAATACACGATGATGTCTCCTTCCTCTCCTTAATCCAACTATCGTCGAATTTGACATCCCGACTCCCGAGAGACCTGCCATACTGTAGAAACTCATCAACTATGCGATCCACTGGATGGTCGACGGTAACACAAATTAAGAATAGACATTGTAGTCTCACAAAAAGGTATTTCACTTTTGTTACGTATCGACTATCTCATATTTTATGTTGGACACTTATAGGTTTGGATATATAACTGAGATTTTTTTTCTATCTCATATTTTATGTTGAACATCTATCTGTTTATTGTACATTCAAAAATCATTTTTACCATAGACTCGTAAATCATTTATTTCTATCTTATATTTTATATTGGACATATAACTAAGGAATTTTTTAGTACATTGATATAAGTGGATACTACAAATTGTAATAAATATTTTTATGTGTGTTTCTATCAATAAAATTATTTTTACTTTTTATTTTATTTAGTTGAATCATACATATGTTATATTTTTATATATTCGTTAATCGTCCATTATCTGATTATAAGTCATATTTAAGCAGCTATAATAATACAGTTCATGGATAAACTAGATGCCAATAGTTAACTAAGTGTAAGTGGTTATGCTTTTTTCTTATAAAATACTAATATAGATAATACTATCATTCGACTTTGTATTCACCCGTTGACAATATTCTTGCCAAGAAGTCACGTGCAAGACCTACGACGGCTTGGAGGAAGCATCTTAGTTTCACGTCTAGTCTAATAAATTACTTAATATTGCTAAGTATATATTAACAAGTCGTATAACATCAGAATGCATGTATATATCGATCTTAAATTTATTTAAACATAAATCAAATAAAAATAATTTTTACTCCTTTTCTTTCTCTGTTGTGGTGTTTGATCTCAAATCATCATTAATATTTGTCTATTTTTATGCTAATTTTGACAATAGTTAACTCATTTCAAATTTTATTTCGATTAAATTGGAATTTTGTCTTTGTTTTGATACTCTCATCGAAATAAAAAATTCAATAATTTTTAAATTATAATTTATATTAAATTTAAAAATTAGTTAACAAATCTCATGTTATTATTAAAATTTGATCTAATATGTTTACCATTTAATTTATTTTTTTATCATTTTTATAACATAATTTTAATTAGTTATACATTATATATTATCATGTTAGTTTGTAAATAAATTTAATTATTTATATTAAAATAAAAGTTTATGTGCAGTCAACTATTTTTTATATTGGTTCTAATATACTATCAGAACATACAATTTTAATTATAGTCATTTATAGGATTCTAAATTCATTAATAATTATTGAAGGCAAAGCGGATTATCAAAATCTCACATTTCACTTCCACCCATACCCACTGAGACCCACACCTGAATTCTTGAAAACCATGATTGCTCAGAATAATTTAAAAATATGTCATAAGCAGAAAAAAAACATGAAAATATAAAATAATTTGCCTCTTGTAATTACAAGAAGAGAGTTGCATAATTGGAAGGTGCCAAAATGGATCAAGATTTAAAGTAATTGGGAGAAATATATATCTATATAACATCAGATACTTGTGGTCGGACTAATAATTAAGTTAACGTTCTTAAAAAAATAATTTCTCTATGATATTTGATACATATATACCAGGCATGTTTCTACATGGGACATAAGCAAGTAAATGCAGAAGAGAAGAAGAAGATCTCTCTCTCTCTCTCTCTCTCTCTCTCTCTCTCTCTCTATGACAAGGTTAAAGACGTGTTTGATAACATTATTAAACATATCTTTATTATTAATTTTAAAATTAATATTCATAGTAATCATTAAAAGATATTTGATTAATAATATCAATTTTGAAATTGATATTGAAACAAAAATATTATATAATATAAATGTCAATTTATATTAATTTTGATATTAATATTTTAAAATTTTAAAATATCAATATCAATATTGATATATTATCAATTTTAAAATTCTAATCAAACAGATTATAAGATTGTTATGCTCTACAAAACAATAGATTAAAGATAAAATAAAGAACTTAAATGTTCAGATTAGGTCAAAACAAATATCAGTGGCATCTTCGTCTTCTTTGATGCGTTACTAGAGAGTCAGATAGTTCTATATGGGGAGAAAAAGAGAAGATTTGATGTTTAAAATTGTGGACCTCTCTAATTCAAGATCTTAATTTTAAGTCGATTAAAATGATATCAAAGTAAAAAGTCAGCAGATTCGCTTCATCATTATTCGTAACATCATCAAGATGTCAAAGTCAGAAAAACTTATTCGAGAGGATAATCCAATGAGAGCAGCTCTCTATCTCAATTCCTCTCACAAAGAGACTAAAGGAACAATGATTCGATGCTCCTCAAATTTTTGTCTTATCACTGTTTTCGACCTCTTTGTGAGAGAGACTGAGGGGAGCAGCGTCTAATCCAATATGAGGAGAAACATAGGAGGTTGAATGCCGAGATTTTGGATCCGTTAACACGGATTGTTGAAGGGTTTAATCCCATATTGGCCACCGGAGGAGTATTCTATGCCTTTATCATAGCCTGGACCTGGGTCTCCTCAGCGCACGTGCGTTTTTAGAATTTCACATGGTATCAGAGCTGGTCAGGCTGTAGGCTCTGTCCTCCGGTGGATTTGCTCCTGTTTTCGCTCGGCCCTGCCCCGTGTATTCCTATTGTGGCTTTGACGGTGGTGGCTGGCCGAGAGGGGGAGTGTTGAAGGATTTAATCCCATATTGGCTACCGGAGGAGTATTCCATGCCTTCATAGCCTGGACCTGGGTCTCCTTAGCTCACGTGCATTTGGAGACCCAGGTCCAGGCTATGATAAAGGCATTGGACTATCCTCCGGTGGCCAATATGGGATAAAACCCTTCAACAATCCCCCTCTCGGCCACCACCGTCGAGCTACGCAGAATACACGCGCACGAGAGCAAAAGCCCTCGAGTGCAGCTCTACAAAACCGATACTGTGAAATTCTAAAAACGCACGTGCGCTGAGGAGACCCAGGTCCAGAATATGATAAAGACATGAAATACTACTCCGGTGACCGATATGGGATTAAACCCCTGAAGGGAGAGCCGGACAGCCGCGGACGGCTCAAGAGAGATGAACGCTTACGTGTGGACAAGGAAGAGCATGCAACGTCTCAGCTTCCTCCACCACGCTACTCCCTCCATCCCTCCGGCATGCATAATGGCGCGATTGAGACCCAGCGGGATCTGACGACCACACGCCTCCTCCGGATCGAGCCAGTCGTCGTCCCCAAGACTCCCCCCCACCATATTTTAAGCTCGTACGTATTGATCGCCGCCGCCGGTCTGTCTCGATAGATCGGTGGTCGCCATGGACCTGCTCATCCGGAGAGCGAGGCCCTGGGCGGCGCTCCTCGCCGCGGTGCTGCTCTTCTGGCAACCGCGAGGGGGAGCGGCGGCGGCGGCCGTCGGAGGCGGCTACGGGAAGCCTTCCAACTGCTACTCCCTCCAGTGCCCCTCGTACCAGGTCCTCCATCGCCAGGCGGACTTCGAGATCCGGAGCTACGGCGAGGCCCTGTGGATGTCCTCCGCTCCGATCAACGGCACCTCCTACACCGTATCTTCTAACCTGGGCTTCCTGTCGTACGTGTTCTTCCTCCGTTCTAACCTTTATTCAAATTGGATTGTTTAGCATGGTAAAATTAAGGTAATCCTGAGTTTACTAAGTACTCTAGCCCTCGTGTGTGCACACACGGGCAGCCTCTTCTCGTACATTCAAGGGGAGAACGACCGAGGGGTGAAGATAGAGATGACGGCGCCCGTCCTGGTCGACATCTCCCCGTCGGCGGGGTACAGCACCAAGTACGTGGTGCGTTTCTACCTGCCGGCGGAGTTCCAGAGGGCGCCCCCGCGGTCGGACCAGGTGCACCCGGAGGTGTGGCCGGCGGGGCCGCGCTACGCGGCGGTGCGGCGCTTCGGGGGCTTCATGAACGACGCCAGCGTCCCGCTGGAGGCGGCGGCGCTGAGAGACAGCCTCCGCGGCACCCCGTGGGAGGCAGCCGCCGCCGCCGGTGGGGCGGCGGAGCCGTCCAGGTACACCGTCGCGGGGTACAACTCCCCCTTCGAGATCGTGGGTCGCGTCAACGAAGTGCTGTTTCTCTTCTGAGGGATAGTTAAACCATGCTTGGCTTACTCATGAGATCAGTCGGGGGTTCCGTCCATACACAAGTGTACTAAGAGAAATAATGAATAAACATTTGATGGTTTGACGCATCAACACTTGTGTAAAATATAAAATAAATGAATCGAACTTAGACATCATACTATACTTCTACTCTGCTCGGCTCGTTTGCACCTCCTAACTAGTCTTCTTGACCACTGCTGCCAATATGTACACACTGTCTAATTAGGCCGTAGAATCAACGATTCTGATTCCAACAATGGTCGAGTTATATTTAGATTTTGATAGTTTCGTAACCATTATGTTTTGATTTTTTATTTCGTTATCCTAATCAAAATGCGATCACATAACATCCAAAACATATCATATGTCCAATTTTATTTTGAAATAAGTAACAATTGACGTATAATTACTAAAGTTTGATATAATATTTTAATATTTATCTATATCATGTCTTTTGATTTATTTGGTTTGATTTTAATTATTTTTAATTATATATGTATTTTTTTTAAAATCTGATAAATAGAAATCGGATCAGCTCAACAGGATTCCAATAACTCGTAAAATACAAAAAAAATAAGTTCCAAACATGTTTACTTTTATCCTAATCACTCTAAATTTCGAAATATCTGATCTCGTTAACACCCCCTGATCTCCACAGCACTCGAGTGTTGGTCAGGTCTGAGCAGAGCAAATTATGAATTGATGGTCGAGCGAAACTAAAATTAGATTTTAGGCTCATTTATTAATTAACGTTGGTATTATATATATATATATACGGGGGAGTTCCAGTTCGCATTTGAACCTTGATCCATCGTCATCAAGTTTCAGCCCAGCTCAACATAAGCTTGGTCCTGCTTCAGATGGGCTTAAGCTATATTAATTAATTGCTTAATATTAATGTGTAACCGAGCAGGTCGATCGTTACTAGCTAGTTCGATGGTATAAGTCTAATGTTTGATAGGTTAATATCAAAAGGCAATATTAATGTATAGCCGAGCAGGTGGTTTAATATATATATATATAGTTTGATGGTATAATTCTAATTTTTGATAGGTTAATATCAAAAAGCAATATTAATTAATGTATTGCCGAGCAGGTCGTTGGCCGATTCCAAGTACACATACCATTCATACATTTAATCATGGGCTTGACCCTTTGCTTTCACCATTAAATTGCAAGTTCTATGGTCTGCATGGTTTGATGGCTATATATAATTAATGCTGCGGTTCGCGAACAGGAATTTTGATAGGCTCTGATTACGAGGTGTTTGGTTGCAAATTAAATTTTTATACATTTTTGTCATAAAATTATACCTTAAAATGCATGGATAGCTCGACTAAAATTCCAAACCCCAATTATTTGATGTCAGTAATATGAATTTTTTTTCTTCGCGCACGTCCCGGTGGAGTTTAATTATTTCTCCGTAGTTATTCAAATCATCTTAATTAATCGTATTGAATTGTGCACACCCATTTTAAGTTAACTTAGATTTATCCAGCCCTTTTATTTTTATTATTTTGATGATTTTACTTTTATAACCGAAACCTTTTAATATAATCAAAGCATCTCAGTTAGTGGCTGCTATTCTCATATTTTCTCTAATAATTTTTTTACGTATCGTATAAGCATATGTTTTTGGTAGGGTACGATAAAAGGAAAGAGTGGGATGTATATATAACCATTACATGACATAAAAACCACAAGGTAAAAAGATCTTATTTTTTTTGTAATTGTCCTCACATAAAATGAAGCTAAAGAGGCCCATATGCGTACGTGTCTATATACATGTACGATCCTTCTTTACTTCTTGTAAAGTATGCTGCCAAATCAAGATTTCTTCTATTCACATACGTACGCATCAACACGATATCGGCGTTAGCCACTTCTTCTTCTTCTTGTTTTTTTTTTTTTTAAGTAGAACATGAATAGTGCTCAAGTTGACCATGACATGGGAATCAATCCAAGCTTTCGTTGACAAGTTTGACCCGGCATTTATACCGTCAACTTGTTTGACCACCAGCCTCTCAATAAATCGCGGGAGCCTCCAAATCCCGGGCTCCGTTCACTCTGAAGGGCTCGGCTGCCGATAAGCGAGAAAGGGCGCAGGCTGGAAGGATGGACGGACGACGGCTCTGCACGTCGGAGCTCTCCCGACCACCGGCGAGCTCTCCACTTGACCGTGAACTGCCGTGCTAGGGACTGGGAGGGTCCGGGCTACCGCAGCCGCACGGCTCTCCTCGATGATCTCAGCTATATATAGATGCGTACCCCGGCGGCAGTACTGCAAGTCCCCGGTCGAGCTTCATACTTGGACTGGCCAAGGCACCGCCGCCGCCATGGGGTTCGTGCCAAGAACCTATCTTTGGGGAACACTGCTGATTTTGCTGCTGTACTCACGGCCGGCGGCGGCGGCGAAGATAGGTGGCTACGTGAAACCCGCCGCTTGCAGCTCCTTCCAGTGCCCGTCCTACCGGGTGATCCATTCGCAGCAGGATTTCGAAATCCGGAGCTACGACAGAGCCGTGTGGATGTCCACGCCGGTGATAAACGCGACCTCCTACACGGCGGCCTCGATGGAAGGCTTCCAGGGGTAAGCGCCGCCGCCTCCCCCCAACCTTCTCTTCCTCCTCCCCTCTCCGTTCGACCCTGATCTCACAAACGCCGCGCCCCGCTTCTTCGCCGTGAGCAGCGTGTATTCGTACATCCAAGGGAAGAACGACAGGGGGGCGAAACTGGAGATGACGGCGCCGGTGCTGGTCGACGTCGCCCCCTCCGCCGGACCCTTCTGCAAGTCGAGCTTCGTCGTGCGCTTCTACGTGCCGCGGGAGCACCAGAGGGCGCCCCCCGGCTCCCGCGACGTGCACCCGGAGATGTGGCCGGGGCCGGGCTACGCGGCCGCCGTGCGGCGATTCGGGGGTTTCATGAACGACACCAACGTCCCGCTCGAGGCGGCGGCGCTGAGGGGCAGCCTCCGCCGCACCCCGTGGGGAGGACGGGCCGGGCCGGCGGGGTACACCGTCGCCGGGTACAACTCCCCCTTTGACCTGGTGGGCCGGGTCAACGAAGTTATGTTCCTGCTGTGAGAGGGCAACGTGTCGATCTACGATAGGGTTCCGATTGTCAAGTACCGAAAACTATCGGATCCGATAAGCCACTTACTACCGCTACAGCGCCACTACTACGGTCTACGGGTTTGCTCTGCTTCGGGCGTTTGTTGCGTTAAATAAGTAAGTTTGAGCAGAACAATAAAACTTTATTTATCAATAAGTCCAGTTTGAATAAACTCTGGTTCAACAAATATTGTAAAATATTTAAATATAACATAAATATAAAAAAATTATTTATTTTGAATTTAGACACACATCAAATTTTATAAACAATCTCAAGATCAAATTTCACAAATAAATTTTGATCGATCTCTAGTTTTATTAATGACTTCATATCATGTCTGAACCCAAGTTTCGAATGAATTTGAGACAAGCTATTATGCTCTCTTGATTAAATAATGTGTCGAACTTGAACAAAATTCAATTCTACTCACAAGGCCTTGTGTAGGGATGTCAATGGTAGCGGATTATCCGATTATCCGACCCGTTCGTTAACTTAATGGACGGTTAAAGGATCATCAAAAATTTCCGAATAGGGTATCCTTAGCCGTTTACCGATTATCCGTCTTTTTAACGGATACGGTCACGGATACAGTATAAACCGAACCCGATAAACCGTTTCCGAACCCGTTAAGTAAAACTTGATCCAACGGTTGAAAATATATCAGCATTTAACGTTCAAGAAATATGTCAATCTCAAAAACCCTAAAATTAATTTGTGAGAATCTCCGAGTCCGACCTTTCAATTTTTGCCTGTTCTTTCTTCCTTGCCCGACGCCCTACCTGTTGCATCATTGCACCTTCACCTTGACGTGGCGGTCAACGGCTACGTCATGGACCTGTTGGTTTTGGGTGGTCGGTGTGACCTCGGCTGCACTGTTGTGCCTAGCGACGTCCGCGTCCGCGTGGCGCCTGCGAGGCTCCCAACTCTCTCTCTCCTCTGGTTCACCCGCAGCATTGTCACCCCTCTCTCGCTCTCGTCTTGAAACATTCTCATGAACTTGACAGACGTGGGCCATTGTATGCAATCGTCTATGTTACTTAGTTACTTTGGATCATAGGTCAAGTTCATTTCATACTTTTGTTGCAAAGGTATATTATTTGGCAAATATTTACTTCATGGTGCTAGAATACATGATATCTCTGTATTATCTTACTACGATATTTAAGTATACATGTTAGGAGGAAGCTAACATTTTTGTGTGTATATTAAATACCTTCTAGTAATGCTTATATATTCGTTAATTGACCGTTAACCGACCGTAAACCGTTTTTAAGCGGATATTACAATGAGGTTCGCGGATACACCCATTACCGATAGTTAACGAACAGTAAGTGGATACTTCTTTTTTTATAGGATACGAATACGGATAATACTATTATTCGACCCGTATCCGACCCGTTGACATCCCTAGCCTTGTGCTCCGTCGTCTAGAATTCAAGTAAAAAATAAATAAATCAAGTAGAATAAACTAGTGATCAAGCTTCAACACTATACTACTCCGCTCAACTCGGCCCTCATCAAGTTTACATGACAATAAACTCCTTTTTTGGAATTAATCGGTTCAGTAATCTAATTGTGGTAAGTATATTTGGATCTTAATTTTATGGTTGTATCCGCATATACAAATTCATTTATATACTAGGATATATCTAGATGTGGAAACTATCTAACTGCTAAACAAAAATGACATTTGCAACACTAAGATCTGAAATTTGATGTCTAAAATTATTTAAAGTTATATACACTAATTTATTTGATCTAACAAATATAATTACAATTATTTTTTAAAAAATATATATTAACAGATCATCTAATACACACTAATATGTTTAGTTAATATTTACAAAGATATTATATGCTTTATATTTTACAATTTATTACTGCTTAAACTTTTAAATTAATTAAAATTTTATTATTTTCTTATATATATTGAGATAGCCAACATCATAGTTCATACTTCTAATGTTATTAAGAGAGAGTGCAATAATTTTCTTCGTAATTACAAGCACCGGGAACATCCTTCGTATAGACTTAATTGTTGAAAGAGAAACCTAGTGTCATTCAAAACACTACATGAAAATTTATTATTAGTGATTGTTGAAAGTCTTCGTCAATAACAAGCACAATATCGTCATCAATATGTATTGGTGATGACTTCTAGACCATCACGGGTCTGCTCTTGATAAACTTGTCGCCAATGATTATTGACGACGGTTTGTAGATGAGCCGTCATCATAGCCATCCATAGTAGGGATATTGGTGATGGTACTAGCCGTCACCAATTATTGGAGATGACTCTTTTTATCCTCAACATTTTTTATTCATAAAAATATTTTTATGTATTAAATTTTTTTATAATTATATAGATTTATTTGAAAACACATGTAAAATTAAAAAATACATATTCATGTAAATACACAATTAATTTGTATGGTTTTCTCATGCAATCATAAACATACACAAGTTGTTCAATACTAGGTAATACAATTAATTTCATACAAACCATTCCATACATCATGCACATATGCAATGTTTCATAAAATATGTTTATTCAATATATTTCATAGAACTGTTTCATACAACATGTACATATAACATGTTAGAGCACATAACATGTTCATACATACAACATATACATACATTTTATTCATATAAGGTGTTTCATATAACATTTACAAATCAATGTACAACATGCAAATGTAGAAAATGAGAAAAATAAAGCACATGAAGAACTAAGAAATTATATGTGAAGTGTTTATGTACAATAAACTCATAACAAGTGTACCATGGTATAATAATAATACAATCCCACTCATCATCTCTGGTCCTCATCATCCTAGTCATCGACCTCTTTTTCATCCTCATTTTGTGTTGGAGGTGGCATCGAGGTCGACAAATCATCTTGTCGAGAATCAATTTGGCCTTTCATAATTAACATTATATTAAAATAAATATATTCACATATCATGTAAAAAAATAATAACACATCAATAATAGTCTAGATGGATAGAACTCGTAGCAAATAATCAACTACATTGTCCAACAAGATTTGTTAATTATATGTGTGCCATAATTTACTTCCCTTGTAGATGAACAAGAAGAAGCACAAAAATTAAATAAGAAGAAGAATGACAAAGAGAAGAAGAAGTAGAAGAAAAAAAATGGAAGGAGGAGGAGAAAAAAATAACAGAGAAGATGAAGATCTAGAAGAATGACAACGAGAAGAAGACGAATGAAAAACAGAAATGAAGAAGGAGAAGAATTCTTAATATGAAGAAAAAGAAGAAGGAATGATGAGGAGGAGGAGGAGGAGAACACATAGAAGACAATTGAGATGTAGAAACAATGAAGAATACGAAGATTGAAAAGAATGACAAAGAGAAGAGGATAAATGAAAAGTAGTAAAAAAAATGAAGAAGAAGAAGAAGATGATGATGATGATTATGATTGAGAAGTAGAAAATAAAAAAGAAGAATGACAAAGAGAAAAAAAAGTAGAAAAAAATGGAAGAAGATGAAGAAGACAAATGAGAAGGAGAAAAAAAATGAAGAAGATGAAGATTGAGAATAAGGACAAATAGTTGAAGATGTGTGGAAAGTAGAAAAAATGAAGAAGAAGAAGTAGAAGATGATGACGACGACGACGACGAATGAGAAGTAGAAAATAATAACAATAATAAGAATGACAAAGAGAAGAAGAAAAAAAAATGGAAGGAAGAAGAAGATGTAGAAGAAGAAAAAAATAGAATAAGGAGGAGGAGGAGGAGGTGGTGGTGGTGATGGTAGTAGTGGTGAAAAAAGAAAAAGAATGAGAAATAAAAGATTCTTAATATGAAGAAGAAAAAGAACAAGAAAAAAATGAGAATAATAAAAATTAGTAAGAAGAAGAAATAGAAGATGATGAAAAAAAAGTTAAAGATAAATATATGATGAAAAAAATGAGAAATAAAAAAATGAAGAAGAAGTAGAAGTAGTAGTAGTAGTAGTAGTAGTAGTAGTAGTAGTAGTAGTAGTAGTAATAGAAATAGAAATAGAAATAGAAATAGAAATAGACGATAATGATGATAGAAAATTAAGAAGAAGAAGACGATGAGGATCACAATGATGATGATGAAAATTGAGAAGAAGAAAATAGAAAAAAGGAGGTGGAGGAGGAGGAGAACATGAAGAAGATGAATGAGAAGTAAAAAGAATAAAGAAGATGAAGAATGACCGAGAAGAGAAGAAGGATGAGAAGTAGAAAAGGAGCAGGATGAGAAAGAGAAGCAGAGGAATTCTTAATACAAAAAAATGAACAAAATAAAAATTAAGAATAATAAAAATGAATAATAATAATAAGAAGAAGAAATACAACACTCCGGTTTGTGAATATGTTAAGAAATTAAATCAGTGGTTTACCAACAACATCGGATAACTATTTTTCAGAGATTAAGTTGAAAAAATTTCTAAAGTTAAGCACGCTCCATTAGAAATAGGCCAAGAATAGGTGACTTTCCAAGAAGGTTGTTAATTAGCATAGTTGCTGACCAGTTAGTTGATTTAGTTGATCGTTACAAGTTGGTATCATATTATTAACCTGGCTATAATGACTATTTTGTCATGTCCGGGTGTATTAGATCGGTTTGGATTAGATGAAAGTTAAACATGGAAGAAAATGATCTTAAACAAAAAAAAATAATTTAGAATATCTATTAGATTAGATGGCATGAAAATTTGATGTTAGATTATTGAAAATTTACATTGGATGATTAATGATATCATTTTAAGATTTAGGAAATCTTGAAGTTTAGATTTATGTTACCAGGATAAGACTATCAATTTGAATTTGTTAGATTTTAGTATTAGATGGTGATTAGGTAATTTGAGATTTAGATCGAATAATTAATGCATGCTAACTAATTTTCAAATTTGATTGATCTTTCAATTTGGCTTAATGAAAAATTATTTTTACCAATTTAAGTATAATAAGAGTTTGGTTGCACAATAAAATGAGCTTCTACTATAAACTTTTATTAAAAAAAAACTTTTCAGAAGGAGTATTTTAAAATAGTTTTAAAAAATATATTTTATACAATTTTTCTTAGATAAAAAGAAGGGGGATATTCTTCTTCTTTTTTCTTTTGCTTCTTGTGGTCCCCATCCTTTTTGCTTATACGGTGGTCTTCACCCTTTCTCTTATCAGATGGCATCAAACATGATAATTTTATTTTTGTACGTAGTTTTACTACAGAAATATGTAAAAAAGTACTTTTACTACCAAGAACTACAAATTCATAATTTAGTACGTAGGCGTCTAGATTGGTCTTGGACCATGTGTAGGGTGAACCTGAAATGAGTGTTGCAACTATCAGGTTTCTTTTCTGCAGGAGCTTGGCTACAGATTGCCATAGGTTAGGAATCATGGCTGTTGTGTTAAAAACGAAACAGCAAAAGTTAAAGCTCAACGTAAGGGGCATTCCGAGAATTGAACTCGGGACCTCTCGCACCCTAAGCGAGAATCATACCACTAGACCAAATGCCCTTTACGTGATATGCTGGTTGGTAGATTTTTTTTATCAAATATCTTGAATAGCTGAAAGTTTCTGAAAATGTTTGACTAAATTGACTTACAGAGAGGATAGAAGATTCAACGCAATCAAGCTAAAATCAGGATATCAATATCTCTTTTAGTTGTTTTTTGTAAGTATTTCAAAATAATATGTTGAAGAGTCACTACAAGAATTATTGTTACTGGCGACGGCTTTTAAGCCGTCGCAAAAGCCGTCGCCAATGACCATAAAGCCGTCGCCAATACTTGTTGGCGACGGCTTCACAACCGTCGCCAAGTCGTCGCAAATAAACCCGTCGCCAATAATATTGGCGACGGCTTGGTCAAGACCGTCGCCAATAACCATATACGCGACGTTTAAAAGCCGTCTCTTATACTAGTCTTCGAATATTCTCCCCCTGTACATATGCAATTTCAAACCAAACGGTGCCATCCTATACTATTCTGCACGGATGGACCAAATGTGGGTGATCTGGTATAGAACTTGGTTTTCAGACGTTTTCATATGCTAAATGGGTACACGGTACACAGATAATATTGATAGCTTTTTTTATGTTATCGTTTCTCTTGTCATAAACATCACCATATTGGATGCCAGTTTCTCTCATGGATCTTCAACTCATTTGATCCGCTGATCTGTTCTGTACTGGATTCTAGATGTCATAAAGTTTGCAGAAATGACGACCATTTTTTATTTGGATCAATATCAGCTGATCTACATCGGCTGGGATAGGCACCATCTGATCTTGGTTGCCAATTCAGGACTTCTTCTTTCAACCCTTTGTATCTGCATCTCTTTGAAACTTACTAATTGGTTATTCCTTCTAAGACCATGAAAATTACTTGGTTATCTCCTTGAACTGGATTTAACCAAAGTGGATCATCCTTGTCCAGATAATCTAATCCCGACTTGGAATTGGCTGGGATCAACCAGAGTCAATTGGCATGTTATGGAGAACCCGATCCGCTAATAGGAAAATTTTGGATTTGAGTTTTCTTTTTAATTTGGTGTCCTAGTTTGAGTCGAAGTGGTGAGTTTCTAATTATGTGCCCTAATTTGAGTCAAGCTAGAGTTTCTAAATTTTAAGTTTTCTTTATTACATGTCCTAGTTTAGCTAGATTCCATTTTAGTTTTAGTAATGTTGAGGCCCAGTCGAAATAGGACATTAGTCCTATTTATATGGCTGTATTGCTCTCACTAATGACATCGCGAGTTGCTCCTCTTCCTCTCTTCTGGCGGAGGCTTAATCCCTCTTCTTTCTTTCTTTCTCTCTTCTGGCCAAGGCCTAATCCTCCCTCCTCTCTCCCAACCCCTCCTTTCTCTGTCTTCCTTCACCATACGTAGCCTTACCCGTCCTGCGCCGGCATGGGTGGTACCTATTCCAATCTGGATGATTGTCTGTGTCATGCCTTGGATTTTCTACGTACGCAGCGGAATATAATCCGATGATGTAACCGGAGAAGAAAAAGAAGGGGGAAAGGCACGGCGGTCGCGGAGAGCTCGTTGCGCGACGGCGACGGCGACAAGAGATGGCGACCAGGGGGAAATAAAAAGAGGGAAGAAGTGGTGATGGGAGGCAGTGGAAGCAAGAGGCGACGATGACGAAGGTTCGAGACCTTTTTTTTAAAAACTTTACGGGTGTTACAGTCTGATCCGAAAATGGCAGGATATGTGTAATTGACCCTCGCTGTAGTGTTAATGATATGCCTGCTCTACGGGAAATCATGTTTGTTCACATCTTTCAGAACTGATAGCCTGGCTTTAGAAAAGGCAGTATATGCAACTGATCCTCTTACACTTGGGAATCTCAGAAGCAAAACAATTCTAGTTTGTTAAAGACGGAGTTGACTATTATTTCATCAAAACCTGTCTTTCAACAATGTAAAAAATTGACGGCTCAGCTTCCTGCTTCTTCCTCAATGTAGGGGTCAAAGAAAACAGATTGCTCATTTCTCTATGCAAATATCATGTTACATAACCAAGGACGACCATACACCATATCCATTGGGCCAGCCTATCCAACCGAAAATTTTTTGGTCTGGCTAATAGATACCAATATGGATCTCATCTGGAGTGGGTGCTATGGAATCTGGATCAGCAGTACCAGGCCCATTTTAAGGTTCCCAAGTATACTTTCGATTCCAGATCTGAAGATTTAGACCACATATCAAGGTTCCCAAATGTAATTTTTTTTATTACGGCCGGATCGATTGATCCACCAGGCCTATTTCATAGCTCACAAATGTGATTTTGATTATATTTATCAGAGTTTTCGTGGTTAGGCGTATTCATATTTTATTCTATTCAGATGATCCCTTTTCTCTTATTCCCCCCTTGCGCGCCGGAGCCCTTCCCAATGGGGATCAACAGTAGATAATGGCCAGGGGGACCCAGAACAACAATCAATGAGGATAACCATGCGGCCGGGGAAACTGACTTCAATAGAGGGCGACTTCAAGAGAGGATAACCGGACACCCTCTCCAGCAGCTGCTACACCCAAGAGTTCAGAATAAATTATCGAGCTGTGCATCCTGAACACTAACCACGGATGAAGAAGACTTGCAATTTCACCTCATTTACCCTGGATTTTTCTTTATTACATCAGTTTTTCTTGATATTTTTGTGGTAGTGTGCTGCCTAAGGATTGGCTTGAGTGACTCCTAGGTGTGCCCGACAATCTTGCTGATTAGCAACTTTATCGAGAGGACAGTCATCTTTGGATTACTCCCAACAAAATATGTTTAATTTTGGACTTTTTTTTAACTCAATCTCCTAAAATGATTAACCAAAGTTACTAGTGGTGTACTAATTTAAGCTTTTGATATTATCAAACCAGGTGATGAAATAATCTATCTCTTAAAGACATGGTATCCTCGTTAAGACCGTACACATATATCACACACACCTTGATAGTGTCACAATGTATGCTCTAGTTAGGTCGTAGCTCTGAAATCATATCTAACAATTAAATTGAGTGATTAGATGAACAACCATACTAATTACTAGCATTTCCAAGAAATCATTCATCAATAGATTACGAACAAAGTATGCTTAACTAACTGGAGTCACTGGTAGTATATTGATATAATCTCTTGACATATTTTCAAACAAGAGTATTACAACCGACACTTTATAGTTTTGACATCCTCATCAAATCCACACATGTCGCATATCTCAATAGGTCATAATAAATTTTTTGATTGAGTTACATGATCTCTGATATTATATATAATGAGTAATTGATTAACCAAACAATTATGTTACTTAATAGTCTTCCAAAGGGATCACCCATCCTCAGATTGCTTTTAACAAAACAGCTTAACTTTGAATCGTTTTAAACTCAATCTCTTTTGATAGTTTACTGGTTTAATCTTTTAACATATCTTTAAATTAGATATTATATTTGTGTCTCTCATGAGTATATAATTGTGTTCTCTCTAGCTAATTTTAAAATGGGGATTGAGACGACTATTATCTTTCTCAATTATTTTAAAACAACATTTGTTTCAGCACGAAGGAAAGCATCCATATCACCTTTCTTTCTTTTTCTTATTCTATTGTTTGGTCATTCTCATGGACCGATTGGATGGTTTAGTTTACTATCAAAGAAGGGTGAGATAGGGGATTTTGGATTTTGTTTTCCCAACTCTCTCTCTCTCTCTCTCTCTCTCTCTCTCTCTCGCTCTCTCTCTCTCTCTCTCTCTCTTGATCGAATAGAAGGAAGGATGGAGACACCTGCTCTCTTCATGATCAGGGATCTCTTTACGAAGTCAAAGGCTCTTCTTTCTAAGACAAGTTTGCAGGCCGTGAAATCTCTAGAAATTAAGTGGAGTCCATGCCATGTACATATCAAAAGTGAACGCATAGAATCAGCGGGTGAGATATCATTTTGAAGAGAGGAACATGGCAATTGTGTTGAGTTAAAGTTGGTCAAAATTGGGGGCATACTTGTCCTTTGGGCCCCCAACCCCCTTTTGTGCATCACGTTTTTACGAACGTGTGTCAACAGCCACGGCTGTGACTTGTGATAGCACTTGTGTACTGCAGACCTATTTAAAAGGGTGCTATCTAGAGGCAGGCCAAGAAGGTTGAAGATTACTCCGTCTAAAAAAGATCATTCTGTATTCCTTTTACAATTAATGAATTCTTTTACTTTAGTCATAGATATAAGAAAATGTATCATCTCTCCAAACAATATAAATCCTGTGTCTCATTGTAATTTTCTTGTCTGTCATATACTCTATTATTGTTAATCTTTCTTACACGAAGTTATTTGTTGCATTACATATTTGTTGTGCTGGAAGAGTGTGTCGTTGTCTAAGAGGTAGTTTCATAGTTTATCAAAGACTATTCTCTCTATGATAAGTTTGCTGGAAGTGAAATCTCTAGGAAGCGGAGTCCATGCATGTCATCTACATATCTAAAGTGATACAATCAGCTGGCGAGATATCATACTCCGAGAGGATCATGGTAATTTCATCATTTCTGGTTAAGTGGACATCCAATTATCTCCAGAAATCTTTAATGTAAACGATGGCGAAATCTTTTTTTTTGAACAAACACCACAACTAACTTTCATTGATAACAAACCCAGGAGTACATAGTTGAGATTACAAAGACATCGATAGAAAAGACAAAGAAAAGACACACTTCTACGTTGAAGATAACCAAACTTATGTCGAAAGTCATCTTCGACAGACTAAAACATAGCCATGGAGCGGCCAGCACAGAAATGTGCTTATAAGGTCGCTCGGAAGAGGTAGAGACTCCATAAAAGAAGTTTGATAACTGTCATGAGATCGGATGAACACACCAAAAAAGTGTGAATAACGTCCAAACTAACGATCTCATAAGAACGATGATGACTATGTAAAAGTCATGAAAAGACAACCAGACAGACAGAGACCACTGGACATGCAACATAACCAGACAATATACATAACATCCAACTAGATATGCCGACCACCACATTTCCAGTAATACAAAAGACAAGAGACTTAAATACATAGGCGGACAAAACACTGGAATGTGGACATACCTACAAGAACCAAAACATTAGGAGGGGGAGGGAGGCCGTCCAAAATTACCTTAAAATAAAACGTGGAAGGCAACGTCCAAAATTTTCGTGTAGACGAGCTAAGCTGGCAAGACGTAAAGAGCAAATCAACTTGGGTAGGTTGAATAGATAGGAAGGCGGATGGAACGGGAAATTGAAACGGTCGAGCAGAGGGGTAGGGTGCTGGAAAGGGGATAAACAGGGAGATTACCAGAGAGGGATAGAGAGAAAGTGGGAAAGGGGCGTGAGGCTCTAGACGATGGCAAGGGCACCAATGAAGTAGTCGAGAGCAGATACAGAGTTTATCGGAAGCGAAAATAAATAGAAAAGAGTATTCGGCAAGAAGAGAGCCGAGGGCGCAGTGGGTAGTCGAGAGCCTCACACGGAGATTCGCCGGAGATGGAACGTCGCAGCTCCTACAAGACGTCTCGGCGAGGAATCGACAGGATGCTGGGAGCGGCGGAGATGGAGCACTTAGACTCCTGTGAGGTGCCGCTGGAAATCAGGATGCTGGGAGCGCCGGAGACGGAGCGTCGGAGACAGAGCGCCTAGACTCCTGTGAGGCGCCTGGAAGCCAGTATGCTGGGAGTGCCGGAGACGGAGTGCCTAAACTCCTGCGAGGCGCCACCGGAAGCGGCCAGACTTGACGCCGATGAGAACGGCGAGGTTTCCGCCGAGGTCGGCGAAGCTTCCAGACCCCGCGAGAGGTCCGCCCCGTAAACGATGGCGAAATCAATCTTAAATAAAATGTAATGTTGATGCATATATTAGATATATCAAAAGTAATACTATATTAAATTCAATACTTATCAAATAGGCGCACTTAGGCACTTCGCCTTTGCTTAAGCTACAAAAAGTTGATTTTCAAGGAACATATTTTCAAAAAATAAATAAGAATAAAAATATACAATGAGAATATATCTTCACTAGTAGACTCAAGAAGAACATCATTTGGATTTTATGAAAATAAAAAGATGATGTTGATAAATGCATGAGAGGGGTCATTCATTCTTAGATCAATTAAACAATTAGCTCTTGGTCAAAATCCGTCCAACTTCAGCCAAACTCAAGTGTGACTTGGTCTGCTACAAGTTCAGGCTAGCTTGCTGATATGCGCTCAGGACCTGCTATTTCAACTGGATTAGTCAACCATAGCTGACCCCTAAAGATCTTCCCAGAATCCTATTGAAATATATACTGAGGATCAACATTCAATACTACAACCCATACAATCAGAACAGCTGGAGATATTCTCACAGTATATACAGGTGTTGTAATTTTGTTGTTGTACTACTACAGCTTTTTAAGTATCAGTATCGAAATTAAGGTAGTATTAATTTTATTACCTTAGGCCCTGTTTGGTAACACTATTTGACACCTCTATCACTATCAATTTTAAAATTGATATTCCCAGTAATCACCAAGAAGTGTTTGGTTAGTAATATCAATTTTGAAATTGGTAGTGAAAACAAAGCACATTATGTAATACAAGTGTCAACTTGTATCAATTTTGATATTGATACTCCAACCTCTAAAATTATCAATATCAATATTGATATAGTATCAAATTTAAAACTCTAACCAAACGGGCCATTAACCAAAAAGAGCATAAAAATTGTTTAAACCTGCCAAACGGGATCGACCAGATGGTAGGTACGGGGGATAGTTTGCCCTCCCTTGGAAGCAGAGACAAATAAGGGTAACGAGTTCTGTATGCATATATTTGAAATACAAACGGGAATATATACTTGATGAGAAGCAAACACATAATTCTCGTATTTTTACCCTTTAATTGTTAGTTCAGAAATAAATAGGATTTTTACTGAGAAACTAATAACTACTGTCGTTAAAACACTTACAGGGTGTTTGGTTGCATGATAATTTTTTGTACACTTTCATGATAAAAAATTGTATTAAAATAAAAAGTGAACCAACTCATGACATAAAATTATCATGTTTGGAGGGATGCGATTACAAAAAAGAGTTACAACCACACATGATCAAACAAAGTGGGGGATCACAAGAAAAAAGAAAGAGATGAAATCCTCTTTTTTGTTTAAGAAGAAAATCACTTTCAAAATATAAATTTGTCATGATTGCCAAACACCTCTTTTAACAAGTTTTCTTACAATTTTTAAAAATTAAAATAAAAACCTTCATTATCATGCAACCAAACACTCCATTAGATATATATATATATATATATATATATATATATATATATATATATATATATATACATAATTGTGTTCTGAATCTGGCTACAAGCCAGATCCAAGGATAAGCTGGCGAAGAGTGGGGTTTGGCGCTACAATAGAAGAAAACATATTACTCTTGTCATTTTGAAATTTTGGCATACAAAAGAAGATATATAAATTTAGGGTTATTTTTAATACTATAAAATAAGGTAAAGTAAAAGTATCTTTTGTCATCTACCAGAAGAGTTGTTCAATGTTTGGTTTGCTTTGATTTTAGAGATTTTTTTTAAAATCAAATTAAACAAAACTATCTCTTAAATCAAACAAAAGTGAATTAAATTGATTTTATTTTATTTGAGTTTGATCATATTTTATTTAAATATAACATAAATTTCATCATATAATTTTATTTGAGTAGTTTTTAATTACATTTTATTAAAATTTAGTGAGAATATCTATGCATTTTATTAATTTTTATTTAAAAACTCTAGAAACAAATTAATTTTAAGAGAAAAGATATATAAATATTATATTACATATAACTTAAAATAAAATATTTAATCTAACTTGAATTATTCAATTCAATTTAAGATAAAAATTCATAATAATCAAATCAAACCGAACAGAGTCAAACCAAAATGCTGATTGTGTTTGACTTTTCGGGATAAACCCTATTTACCGGTCAACTCCCATCCCGTCCGCCCCGACCCCACTCGATGAACGAGGATGCATATAAAGTTGCGTACTACTGACGTTATAATGACGGAGCGGGATGAAACAGTGACTGGTTCTTTTAGTCAACGCGTCTCCGTCAAACAAGGCAACGAAATTCAAACAGGAAGATCTAGTCCATCGGCCATAATGGGTAAGATCTACAAGAGTTTCAAAGTCAAACCTCAAAAAGAACTAGCTTAATTCCCCCCCTCATCATCTAGGGGTGCACAACTGTTCTAACCCGGCCAAGTAGCAAGTTGTTTGAGCTCATGATTTTTATGTTTTTTTATGAACACAACTAGTTAATTGAACAAGTTTGACTTTTGTTTAAGTTTGACTTGATAAGAGCTTAGATATATTCACTTTGAGATTACTTATTTATACAAAAGATTAATCCAGTTTGAATATGAACTCGACTCAAATTCCATCTAAACCTTAATTAAATGTGTTTGTTTACGAAGTTTAAACACAAACTTGACCTAAATGTACTTGTGAAACTTAAACTTGAATTTGTATATAGAATTCAAATTCAAATCGGATCATTTACACGTGTTTAAAATTAACTTAACTTAAATTTCACGTATTTAATAGATTTAATCGACACCATTCAAGTAATAAGTATTTATACTTCAATTTTAAATAAATATATAATCAAAAAATTAACACCAAACCATTCATAAAATTTATCCTGCGGTCAACCATGTCAATTTATTGCCGGACTGTGCCCCATGCCGAATCTAAATTCTTCTTCTTCTTCTTTTTGTTTAAGATCTACCTTATGGCGCTCGTTTTCTCGCCTCTCCTTTTCCAGGCGGTCAAATCGCTCTTGGTTTCTCCGCGGGGCCGGTCTTGTTAACATCAGAATGATATGAGAGAGAGCTTCTTCTCAGGGGCCTTTTCTTGTATATATAGGTTGAATTTGCTTTGATCCGGTTCTTCTGTGGGCATGCAGACAGTATATACATATATGCTTGGCCCTCCGACACTGTACATGGTATTCCTAGCTAGGTCGCCGCCGGTTGAACCAAGGAGCTGGTCGACGCACGGAATGGGGAAGGACTTCGTCAAGTCGCCGGAGCGAGTGCCCGCTCCGGCGTCGATGCCAATGCCCTCTCAGATGCCGGCGGCGGCCGTCGACGACGACGACGGCGAGCTCGACATATTGTGAGTGTGAACCGGTTCGAAACTGGAGCGGAGGCTAAGCTGAGGGCAAACAGTACAGTAGTGGCCGTAACAGTCTATACTGGTATATAAAGAGCAAAAGGTTAATCACCAAACATATTATATGTAGTGTACAGCCACCAGCGATGCCCTAGATACCTTCTTATCAACAGTCCCCGATCCCCCCCCCCCTTGCAGTCGCTTTCCGGTTCCCTCTTCCTGCCTCTTCATCTCACACCCTTCTTCCTCTTCAATTCCTTCGCCGCCGATCGATCGCCACAAGTCGATCGGAGCACTCCGGCGGAGAATAACCTAGTTCGACGCGGTTTGTATGGCAGAAGGGGCGAATTGAGAGATCTGGATCGGAGGCATGGGAAGAGGGCTCTTTTTCCCGACCAGCCGGAGGAGAAGGAAGAAGATCTAGATGACCTGCACATCAGGTTGGCCGCTGAGAACGCCAGCCGTGATGTGACGGCCATGGTGTGCGCCCTCACCCACGTCATTAGCACCGCCCAAGCCGGAGCGCCGGCGGCGGGTCAGCTTTCAGGCATGGATCGTCAGAACCCTCAGATGCCGGCCGTGAGAGCGCCGGGCGGGTTGGAGGAGGCGGCGGCGGACAGGAGCTCCGATCAGGAGCCAGGTGCTTGAACTGATCATTCCGGCAATCTTTTCGCGTTGCTATGTATATATATAAGTAGTGTTCTCTTATATATGCCTCTATTTTATGTGCAAGTCGGCCCTGCGAGACGGAGGCACTACAGAGGGGTGAGGCAAAGGCCATGGGGGAAATGGGCGGCGGAGATCAGAGACCCGAAGAAGGCCGCCCGAGTATGGCTCGGCACCTTCGACACCGCAGAGGGGGCCGCCGCCGCCTACGACGCAGCAGCCCTGCGCTTCAAGGGCGCCAAGGCAAAGCTCAATTTCCCGGAACGGGTGCAAGGCCGGACGGATCTCGGCTTCGTGGTCTCCCCGGAAATCCCCGCCGGGGCTCCAGATCCGGCGGCGCAGCCGCCGCCCAGCTCGTACCCGGACCTTGTTCAGTACGCGCAGCTCCTCCGCGGCGGGGACGGAGATCTCCGAAATCTTGCGCCGGCCGGTGGTTCCCGCAGTCGCCGAGGCGTCTTCTTCCCGAGCTCCAGCACGTCGAACGCGTCCTCGCCGTCGTCGGGGGACTCTTCTCAGGCCATGATCTGGAGCTTTTCTTCGCCACCGTTCGAGGGCGCTTCTTCGAGCTCCGATCAGGATAGGGAGAGAACGAATGCCGGTGGTCGGTGGAAGTAGCCACGATGAGATTGCAATATCAGTTGGCCAGTGCAACGGACGAAAGCTTTGCTAGGTGAGTCTGGCGAGTTAACTCGGAAGGTTATCAAATCAGACCTAAGCTAACAAGTTTTCCCATTTAACAGATATCTCGACCCGGTGAGCTATATATATATATGTATATATATACATAAATCGAAGGGTGAGCCTGGTCAGAATTCAAGCCTTTGACCTGAAAAGCATGCACATCAAGGAGAGTGCGCAGTTCGTCTCGATCGAATTCAAGCTTTAGTTTGCCGCCACAATAATTTTACCCTCTGGGTTACTTCATTACTTTCTTATCGTTTGTTTAATTTCATCGGTCTTTCTTTGTTTTGTTGATTTGCTACTCCTTCGGCATCATGCCCTTCTTGGGTTTGGACCTTCCAGCATTATATATATATTGGGGTGCTTGATTGATTAGTACTGAGATTTGAGAAACGCTTCTTATCACTATAACATTTCCAGATTAGAAAATAAATTAAAGGAATCACCAACAAAACTACGGGTACGTAGGTTGATTAATTAGAAGTGTGTTTAATTTGTCGGGAAAAGAAGGGAAGAGGATGAGTGGCAACCTCAGTCTGTTGATTTATTCCTTACATATGATATCAAATATTACTGAGTGACCTTGTTGAGTATGTGTTGTATGTGATATAGGTCTTGAAGATGATGCCAAATCTTAAAGGAAAGGAAATGGTAATTCTCTGATTTGAGAATATGTTAGGAAATTAAACCATTGACCATTAACAAACCTGATAGACTAAAAAAGAACTTCTAAAATTAAACGTACATTTCATAGTAGAATCGGGAGATAAGTGATATCAAGAGAGACGAGACAATGGAAATTAATATATGATTTTGTCCTTGCAATTATCGGCCTCTTGTGTTGTCAGTGAGTTCTACTTCTTCGCGACGTCTCCCCTAGCTAGTGGTGCAAACTTTTGACGTGGTTGTCAGACGAACAGGGGAGAGGGCTGCAGCGTGCCCTATTTTTTCCTGTCCAGTTTCGGCGCAAGGGGAGACTCCCCCCCTCCCGGCGCACGTGGCCGTGCAGGGAGGCTTCTGCAAGAATCTTGCAAAATATATACGAAAAGATCGACGTACGTAGGGGGCATCCCGGCCTGTTCGAGCATTCCTGTGATGGGTGTGTGGGAAAAGATTCCGGGACAAAGGAGTAACACCGATCGAGAGAGAGGTGCCACCGATATGTATGATCGTGACGTCTTTCTTATCAGTATTATTCATAGATCCATGGGTGTCGTTAATTAGATGCCCTCTCTCGAAGACCCCTTTTGATTTGCTGTTTACTACACATACGTATATAGATATATATAATTCGAAGTACCATATGATGGATGGGGATGGCATGATAATACTTGCTTGCTTTGCTATAATTCTCTTGTTTGAAGATCAATTGTTTAAAAACAAATTTCTTTCTGGATTTTAAAACGAGAGTTCTTTCTTGGTTACGGCCAGGTGGCCACATTTCCATCCTCCTCCTCGTAAAATTTTTAAACGAGAAGTATTTTAAAACCTTTTCCTTTGTCAATGTTTTACATCGACCCAAACAAGAAATTGAAAGTCTGCAAAATGGAACTAGCGGCGCACCGTTGTGCAGAAAGTTGCAATCAAACGAAACAAGCCCTTAGTCTTTTTTGAACGGCGTTGTACTGTGCTCTGTAAGATATGCGCACAGATCTCAGGTATATATATATGGAGGAAGTCCAGTATATCCTCTCCTCTCCTGTTTCTTCTTGCCTCATCTAACTTTTACAGCCGACCATGTTGGGGCCATAGAAAGGGAGGATCGGTGGTGTGGAGATCATAATCCCACATCTCAATAGCATTGGATTTATCGATGCTTAATTTTACTTTTTAGGCTTCTCAACATTGGACTTGTACTGTGTCTCTCATCATCTCTGTAACAAGCTCGCAAGCGCTGAATGCCCCTAAATCTGCCTTCCCTTGCCCTTAAATATAATGTGGAAGCCCAAATATATATATATATATCGTAGACACATGGGTATATACATATGCTGATTCGAACGGTAGATCAGTTTTGCATCTTGGAAATTTTCTGATCTAAAATAGTCAGCAGAAGTCAAAGAATTCGGCGAGTGGTGCGCAGGTGCACGAATTCAAGTTGCGTGGGCGGGGTGACGGTTCACACATGCAAACCGCCCTTACGAAGGTCAACGAGCTGACCTATTTAGAGGATGCGTTCAGAGTAAGGGCGCTCATATATGTTTAATAGAAATAAATAGAGGAAATCAACTCCCGCCCCCATGTTTGGCCTATGAATTATTTTTTTGTCCCAACCGTCCCATTCATTATTTTTTAATCCTACTATCATAAATTAATCAACTCCCGCCCCTACTGTACACTAACACCGTCAGTTGACCTCTCGTTGAAAATAAGTTTCCCATTTTACCCTCTTTTTAATACCGCCGGCCTATTCTCTTCTGGCGATTTTTTCTTAAAAAGAAATTCCACCGGCCTGTTTTTCTTGGCCCCCTTGCAGAACCATTGCATTCTTTTTTTTAATTAGTTAAAAATATGAGAGCTGAATATATTTTTGATTAAACGCCAAGTCGGTTAAAAATCATGTAAAATCTGTAAAATATGTAAAAATATGTTAAAAATCTGCATTATAAATCGGTTAAAAAGCTGAATAAATTTTGAACGTTGAAAACATCATGTTAAAAATCTGTAAAATCTGCTAGAACGCCTCTGCGGAAGGGGAAGACGTCTCTGTTAGAATGCCTCTGCTAGACCACACAACACCAAACGGAAGAGGAAGACGCCTCTGCTAGAACCCTCACGCCTCTGCGGAAGGGGAAGACGCCTCTGCGGATCTGGCTGCGGAAGGGAAGACGCACCTGCAAATCGTGAGGGTTCCACAAATCGGGGAAGACGCCTCTGCGGATCTGGCTGCGGAAGGGGAAGACGCTGCGGAAGGGGAAGACGCACCTGCAAATCGTGAGGGTTCCGCAAATTGGGGAAGGAGGAGTCCGAGCGAGAAGGGAACTTCGCGAGGCCGTTTCTGTCGCAAAGGAGGAGTCCGAGCGCCCGAGGCCATTTCTGTCGCGAGTCCGAGCGCGGGGCGAAGGAGGAGTTCGCGAGGGTTCCGAGCGCGCCGCTTCTCTGCGAAGGAGGAGTTCGCGAGAGCTCGCGAGGGTTCCGTGGGTTCGATGGAGGGCAATTTCGGATATACAAATTAGGGATCAAGTGAGATAACGGCGGGGACATGAAAATTTGATTCCATCAAACGTTGGGACTTTTAAATAAGTACGTAAACGGTGGGAATTTTAAATAATTTTATGGACGTAATAGGACATAGAATTAAAATCCCCAAATAAATAACATATGTTTGCAGCTGTATGTGTCTCAAATAATAATAGATCTACGATAACTAATTAAGTACAATCACACGTACGTATTCTACTTAATCCTGTTATATATTTATGGTCATAGATATATATGTTGCTTGAGTGAGTTAAATAGGGGGTACGTGCAAGCATGCATGCATGCTGCATTTTTATTAAAAATTGAAGAATCTCTCTCCAAGATCAAGCAAAGTATATACACAATACGCTCAAGCCCCAAATATCTTGATTTAATTCAGCCCCTATTGGGGGGAGAAATTCTTCCACTTCGATCAGATAGAGTTAACCCAGACAAGCTAGTCTTCAATGGAAAAAAATTGGAGGACCATGGTATCTCTGATTTTATTTCCATCTAAAGAAGGCTGACTTTTTCCGACGATTACACACCCGCATTCAAGCAATATGCATGTGTACTAATGACGCGACGTAGATCCGCCATGCAATAGAATGGTGCATATATGCATGAGGATGACAATGTCACAGCGGCCAGCTTTGAAGCCGCCCTCTCTGGCGCGTATAGAATTAATGTTGTACACTGCATAATGCACCGTACAGGAATGATAATTATCAGCGTGTGGTAAGAAATACACTGCATACATAATGCTGCTCAAACAGTCGTCAGTTCATCAACGCAGAATTACTTTCATTAAAGAATGTTAGGAATATGCCTTTAAGAAAAGAGTGTAGATGCCTAACTGAGGCGACTTAGGCCGTCTCCTATCACCAACCCCCATGTCAAACCATGTCAAAAAGGGCACATAAGTTGTTTTTTGTATTCTTATTATTAAATCGTGTAATATGCTACTAAACAACTTATGTTTTTTGGTTACCAACCATTGTAAACTTATTACAAACATCATTTAATGAAAACCAAAAAAAAAAAACTCAGGTGACTACATTTAATGAGGGAGGGGGTGTGGCAGTGATGGATAAGAGACTATGGGAGTCACCTTAGGCAACTAAAATGATCTGCACTCTTGAGAAAAATATGATTACTTGCTACGATTCCATTGTTAACATGGGTTGGAGGGGAGGGTGTAAGGAAGACAGAAAACTCCTTAAGTGTATTTAAAATTCTCTCCAACAGCTTGCTGCGGCTAGACGTTCATGGTTTAATTGATTTTTTATAAATTTTTTCTCAAATCAAATCAAATCAAATCAAATCGAACCAAATTTATCCGGTTTGATTTAGTTTGGTTGGATTCCGACCATATTTTGTTAAGATATAGTACATATGTCAATATATAATTTTATTTAGTTTGTTTTAAATATTATTCTATCAAAATTTAGTGTATATATACGTTATAATATATTTCGTTACTTTTGTATTGACAAATTTTGACACAAATTTACTTTTATAAAAAAGATATATAAATATTAAATTATTTATAAATTATAATATTTAATTTGATTCGATTTATCGGTTTAGTTTAATCCGAAAGGTCCTAAAAATCAAACTAAACCCATCACTAGTTCAAACTAACCCAAATCAGATCAAACTACTGATCTGATTTGATTTTGAGGGCCGACTGATGCGGGACAAACTGGCTAATCCGGCCAAACCGAACGAAAACGACTCAAAACCGGTGCTAATCGCCCTAAACAGAACTAAAGTAACCCAAAATGACGCGGAACCGATCCAAACCGCTCCAAACAGGTCCGGACCGGGCTCAAGATGGTCTGAATTGGTCCAAACCGGCTCGGGACACTCTGAACCGGGCTGAACCGGCCGGTTCAGGCCCTGAACCGTGCTGAACCGGCTTGAACCGGATCAGAAACCGGTCGAACCGCCCAACCGGCCGGTCTGGGCCGCGAACCGGCTGGCCGTGAACCGGCGCCGGTCGCGCAGTCGACCGCGCTCGCGGGCGCGAGGGGCGGGGTGTCGTGGCCGCGCGGTGGATCGCCGCGTACCCCGACCGGGGTGATCTCCTCGTCGTCGCCGCAGGGGGGTCGTGGCGTCCGTGCGCGGAGCCGCGGAGGGTCGCGTGGCCACGCGAGGGCCGTCGCCGTTTGCTACCGTGGAGGCATCGCGGCCCTCCCTCGCGGAGGCGCACCGCGACAAAAAGGGGAGAGGGGGCGTGAGCGGCGACGCGCTCCGCCCGCGTCTTCGTCGCTGCCGTCCGGAGGGTGCCCGCGCGCAGGCGGCGTAGCAGGGGGGCAGAGCCGGAGATGTCGCCGGGAGGGAGCCGCGGGGAGGTGGCCGCAGGGGAGGTGGCCTCAAGGGACCGCCGGATCCTCCTCTACTTCTTCTTCTTCTTCTCTCGTCCCTTCCGCGGCGCCGGAAGAGATGGATCTCGCCGTGTTCCGTCCGCCGGGGAGGAGATCCGGTGATGGCTACCGGAGGAGGCCGCAGGGGAGGAAGGGCTCCGGGGATCGCCGGACCCTTCTCCCGTAGCCTCTTCGTCGACTCCTTCTACGGCCTTCTTCTCCTTTCGTCCGTATCCGCAGAGGGCAGCCCCGCCGCCCTCGTCGAGGGAGGAGACCACCGGAGGAGGAAGATGGGGGGGTCCGACTGGTGAAGTGCTGCTGTCGGACCTGTGAAGAGAAGTGGGAGGAATGGCACGGAGGCCAGAGGATGAGGAGGGGGAGAGGATCGGCTACCTGCCGGTTCTGGAAGATGGAAGGAGAAGAAGGACATCGCCATGGGGGGGGGGGTGGAGAGGAAGAAGACCGGGGCCGCAGCCCCTACTCGGGACACCAAGCCTTAGGTTCCAAAAATTCCAATCGATTGATTTTCGTATGTACATGGGTCCTCCTTTTATAGGGGGAAGGAGACATTTAATTAAAGAAAAGACTAACTAATTTTTCTATTTACAAACTTGTCCTCGTAAGGACACAAGTAAAATAAAAGCCCAAAATATGTCCCCATCACCGACTCTAGGGTCGAATCAAGTAGTGAACGGCCATACCGGTCGGGCAGGATCCGGACCGGATCACAGGGTTGTGGTATCCTGTCTGAAACATTAATTTCACACCGTGAGCAGAGCGTTGTGTGTTCTTTCTTGCCGTATAGCGTATCTTATATACAACCTGATTTTATTGCATATGGTTGGCAAACATGCCCTGCAAGAACTTACTTTGCTTCGCATTTTTGGGATGCGCCATTAAATGATAGGTATATGGTATGCTTTAACATTTAATTGGTACATAAGTTTTCCATTGTCTCACACCAGTACAAAAACAAGGTATTAACGTTGGAAAGCTACATCGTTTAACCGCAAGTCATCCATCACCAACTGTTAGAATCATGGGGATAGTCTCATATTGAATATTATAGATTTGATATTATGTTTATATGTTATGAACTCTTCTATCTCAACACCATGATTTTAAAGTTTGTAAAATGGTATCAGAGTAGACATTTATCTTATTTTAATATTTGATTATCTTACCTATTATTCTCACTGTCTATTTTGACAATGAAAGGAAATGTTAGAACTGTGGAGATAGTACCATATTGAATATCCTGGGCCCTTCTACCTTGACACCATGAGAGCGGATCCCATCGGGAGATCTCTTGAGGAGATTTTCTTAGTCTCCTCACATAAATGAGGGTGTAAAGAAATTAAATCACCATTGAATGGAGGTACGAGGGAGCATTAAATCATTCTTACATCCTCATTTATGTGAGGAGACTGAGTAGATCCCCTTAGGATGCCTCCTAAGGGGATCCGCTCTCACCATGATTTTGGAGTTTATAAAACTAACTTTTACAAGTTGCTCTATTTAATTAGATCCACTCTCACCCTGATTTTGGAGTTTGTAAAATTAACTTCTACAAGTTGAACTATTTAATTAGCGACGACATCAGTCCTCGCTGCCGGTCGCATGTCTCTCTAATTTACATACGGATTAGCTATGGATACTTGTCCCTTGTTCCTTCTCATTTTACGGTTTAGCAATGATTTCTTTTCGTAACTAATCTAGCTAGGTGGCACCTTGGCGGCCGTTTTTTTTTATCTCACACTCTCGGTCTCTAAATCTAGTTTTTCTTATAGCGAGACATGGAGAAATATTTTCCTTCTTGTCAGAGTTTCATCTGAAATGACAACAATAAACTAGTCATGCGTTTTACAGGTGCACATTAAAAAAATTGTCGAGAGCATCAATATATGTGAAAGGGACATGCACAGTGCCATCATCTAATTATACTAGTAAGTTAAAAATCTTCTTGTTAATTAGGGTTTGCTCGAGGAAAATTGTCACTGGCTTAGCACACTTCTTGGCGACTCTCCGTCGGACGTCCTTGTAAATAAACCCAACGATTTATGCAGTAGAACACACTTCAATCCATATATCTCGATGTGCTGAGATTCTCACAGTTCGCTTCAAGATCTCAGTATGAACCGAAGGGCAAGTCCAAGAAATCGGCCGAGTCTGCCACGATCTAGTGATCGACCCGCTCGGTACTCGATAAACAAAGGGCAACCGACGGTTGAAGGACCTTGTCGAGATCTGAGAATAGAATGCACACTGATTTTCTTGGACTGATATATATATATATATTTATATGCTCGAGTCAAACGCGGTTTACGTACTGACGTCTGACTTTGACCGTATGGGTTTCTTCAACCGGCGGTGGTCAATGTTTGCAGCCTGGTGGGCGACACAGCGTACGCACTCGAGACAGGCCGCTAAAACAAGATTCAGAACCGACGGTGGTGTGAGGAAAGAGAGAAGTACCCCAAGGGAAGTTAGACAAAAGACAAGTTTCCGGCAAGCTTGTTTGGCGAAGAAATCAGAGCGTTTGATTTTCGTTCTTTTTTCATGTTTACTTTGGGAAGTTAGACAAAAGACGAGTTTCCGGCAAGCTTGTTTGGCGAAGAAATCAGAGCGTTTGATTTTCGTTCTTTCTTCATGTTTACTTACTTTGGGAAGTTAGACAAAAGACAAGTTTCTGGCAAGCTTGTTTGGCGAAGAAATCAGAGCGTTTGATTTTCGTTCTTTCTTCATGTTTACTTTGGGAAGTTAGACAAAAGACAAGTTTCCGGCAAGCTTGTTTGGCGAAGAAATGCAGGGGAATCAAAGCGTTTGATTTTGGTTCCTTCATGCTTACTTTCTGATGAATAATACCCTGCAGAATCATATCATACTGATCGATTTCTTGATCCATGTAAACCAAGGCATTTCAGCATTTCATTAGGGTCAACTGTGTGAAAGTAATGCTCTTGGATTATTGTGAGTATATATATATATACATATATATATTTATGCAAGTTGTTCGTCATGTGTAGGCAAAAAAAACACTTATAGGGTGTTTGGTTGCATGATAATTTTTTGTACACTTTCATGATAAAAAATTGTATTAAAATAAAAAGTGAACCAACTCATGACATAAAATTATCATGTTTGGAGGGATGTGATTACAAAAAAGAGTAACTACCACACATGACCAAACAAAGTGGGGGACCACAAGAAAAAAGAAAGAGGTGAGACCCTCTTTTTTGTTTAAGAATAAAATCACTTTTAAAATATAAAATTGTTATGGTTACTAAACACCTCTTTTAACAAGTTTTGTTATAATTTTTAAAAATTAAAACAAAAAACTTCGTTATCATGCAACCAAACACCCCATTAGTGAAGTCCGTAAAAACTATGACTTATCGATCGGACCATATGTATATTTGATATTTTAATTATTCTATCTGGAATTGTTGATAACTCACCATACTATTAGCGCAGTGAATACTATTTATGAGGTGTGCGGTTGTAAAATAATTTTCATATACCTTTATGATAAAACAATGTGCTAAAATAAAATGTAAGATATTTAAATACATAAAACAACCGTGCATGTTTGGTGAGGTTGGATGACAACAAAAAATTGAGGACCATGAGTTATATACCTGAAAAAGGTGAGGTTGTCACAAGAAATTAAAAAAGAAGAGATTTCTCCCCTCCTTTGTATCAAAGAATAAATTCTTTATAAAATTATATTTTCATCACAATTGCCTAACACTTCTTTTGACAAGCGTCATTACAAAAATAATTTTTCTTGAGAAAATACTTGATAATGCAACCAAGTTAAAACTCTATCAATATTAACTCTATCAAGTTAAAACACGTCATTCGGGACTGCAAGCGTTCCCTCCAATGGAGAATTGAGGCGATCATAACTCCTTAATCTTCAGTTCGGAGCAGCATGCATGTACAACATGTGTAAAATAATAAGACTAATTATATGCCGCTGGGCGCCAGCACAAAGGAAAAGCAACTGAAAGCTGTAGATACGAACGGGGGAGACGAAACAAAACTGAATCAACGTACCGAATAGAATGGCATCGATCGGCTTGATAAGAAAAGGGGGCATATATATGCTTTTCTTCCGCATCGATATAAAAAATCGCCATCAGGAGAGGTTAGATCGATAGATGCGGAGAGTTTGATTGTGACGCAGAATACTGCTATGTCATACATCAAAAATTTTATTTCTTTTAATGGAATCGGGAATAGAATTATAATGATAGCAGAGAATAAGTGCGCGCGCATTGAACAAAACCATCACCTCTTCTCCTCTCCTTTCCTTCCCGTGGCTGCTTTTTCTTCGATCGTGTGTATACGGGGAAGCCCCGATCAAGTTGGGCGGACGGCGGCGGCGGCGGCAGAGGTCGACCGATCTCGGGAGAGAACGATCCGCGTGCGCCACCGCCCGCACTGGAAAAAAAGCTCGCCGAAAGTTTCGGCGCCGGCGTCAAACTTTGCGGCAGGCGCCGCGCGCAGAGGGGGAGAAAAGGAAGGTCCTCCGGCGCCAGATGAACTGAACTGCATCCCTTTGTGTGCAGTATTCTCTCGATCGATCGCGTACACATCGTATGATTTATCTCATCTGTCGACGCGGACATATGTATCGATTCCATCAAGAGAGAATCGCGTGCTTCAATCTCTGTACATGTCAGGCGTGATGGACATGCGTATACATATGGCGTATGTACATGTTGCAGGCGGTCGATCGATCTGCAGCAATATATCGAGGAAGAAAGAAACGCAACAGTACAGAGCTAGCTAGCTAGCTAGGGTTCTCTTCCTTGTCATGTGGTGTTCTTGCCGTCCTAAGAACCCTAGCGCATACGGCCAGATCAGAAGGAACAAAGACAAATGAGGATCCGCCGCCGGATACGAAAGTGACTCTCTGATCTCGCGAAATCGACAGCAAGCATGATACGAAATACCCATATTATATAGACATAGATATATTCGTATTCTTTGCATGCCGTTAAAGCCCAATGCCCGATCAACTCACCACATTCGGGGTACGCAAAAGAAGGTGTATGACGACAGATCATATTGACGTTAACTAACACCCAGTTTGGTAACACTATTAGGTACCTCTATCACTATCAATTTTAAAATTGATATTGATAAGAATCTTTAAGAGGTGTTTGGTTAATTGTATCAATTTTAAAATTTATAATGCAAACAAAACATATTATGTAATACAAGTGTCAACTTGTATTAATTTTGATATTGATACTCTAACATTTGAAAATATTAATATCAATATCGATATAGTACCAAAAATGAAACTCTAACCAAACAGGGCATAAGGCCACTCAGCCGGCTTTGGACGAGTTTTTTTTTAAACTAACACTGTTTTTTTTATTATTATAAAATTAACATGGTAAAAATTTTTATTGCAAAAGTAACACGGTTTGCTCAAAGTCGAGTTTCGAAAACTTGACTTTTCCCTTTAACAGTGATCCCGTTGGTTAAAAGTGTTTATTAAAAATCGAGTTTAAAAGTCGAGTTAGACAAACTCGACTTTCAAAACAGAAAAAAATGCACGCACCAATGCATTCGAAGCATTCGGAACATAAATGCGTACAGTAACCTTAATTTTTTTATCTTCCACTTAAAAAAATCGGATACTCCGATTAAAATTGTTCGATCCACTCGGACCAATGCATTCGGAGCATTCAAAACTATAAGGTTGAATTTTTAAAAATTTTGAAAAGTGCAAGTTTTATCATTGGATGGTCCAGGATGCTCCGATTTAAAATTTTAAAATTTATCGAAATCGGGATATTGAAAAATATAATCTTAAGTATTTCGATTTTCTAAATTTATTGGACGGAACGGATCGTTCAAATTCAAACCCAATAAATTATAATAAAAAATATAGATAAAATTGAATTTATTTTTGTAAAAAAATTTACAGCGCATTTAATGCTGTGCGCTTTGCGCACATTGATTTTTTTAAAAATCAAACCATGTTTACCTATATTTTTAAATTATAATTTATCGAGTTTGAATTTGAACGATCCGTTCCGTCCAATAAATTTAGAAAATCGAAATACTTAAGATTATATTTTTCAATATCCCGATTTCGATAAATTTTAAATTATTAAATATGAGCATCCTGGACCGTCCAATGATAAAACTTGCACTTTTAAAAAATTTAAAAATTCAACCTTATAGTTTTGAATGCTCCGAATGCATTGGTCTGAGTGTATCGGACAAATTTTAATCTGAGTATCCGATTTTTTTAAGTGGAAGATAAAAAAAATTTAAGGTTACTGTACGCATTTAATGCGTACTATGTGCGGGCATTTTTCTTTTTGTTTTCCTGTTTGAAAGTCGAGTTTGTCTAACTCGACTTTCAAAAGTCGAGTTATTTAAACTCGACTTTTAAACTCGATTTTTAATAAACACTTTTAACTGACGGGATCACTGTTAAAGGGGAAAGTCGAGTTTTCGAAACTCCACTTTGGGCAAACCATGTTACTTTTACAATAAAAGTTTTTACCATGTTAGTTTTATAATAATAAAAAACACAGTGTTAGTTTAAAAAAAAACTCGGCTTTGGACTGGTTGTTTCGACTGTAGAAATGTGCGAAAGATCAGTGTATTTGTTCTATTTTGCTGTACTTCAGTTCAGTTATATCATCAGCTGGGTACGTACTAATATAAAACATTGCATTTGGAAACTAATGCTTGTTTTAGACGATGATTGGTAATAATAGTATTAGACATCCTGTACATGTCGCTATTGATCTTAAAAGTAATATTATTTTTAAATCATCGAGGGATAATATATTTGTCTCGTAGCATGCAGTATCAAAAAACTTGCAGGATAAACGATATGCATGTTATGTAACATAAGAGTTGATAATCTATATATCCCGTAGAAATCTTCATATCCAAATTGATAAGAATCATTTCTGACACACTCTATCCGAAACATGGCATTATAATTGCTATATTTTACGATTCATAAAGAAACTTATCTTTGAGTAAATAATTTTGTAACATTAAAATTATAATAAAACAAACGATTCCCAGAATGTGCAGGGAGGGGGGGGGGATTCCCTTGGACGACGAAGCTTCTGCTTCAAGTACCCTTGGATTAAATTAAAGCTAGCTAGATAGGTTCGCTGCAGCTGGCTTGCTGCAGGCGGTGGGCGAGAGGCTGTCCACCTTCACCTCATTCCAACCACGAACGTGCAACCTGACAAATCTCAGTTCTACGAGAATCTCTTCTCGGTCACTAGCTACATATAAATAAATAAAATATACTTAGTGTATATATTTAAATTGAAAGAGAAGAGAGTTTCGTCTCTCTACGTGCCTGATGAATAAATGAGCACTCTTTAACTGTAGGGGTTGACCCGATAACCATTACATATTCCAGCTACCATAAACTGGGAACATGGAATATATATTAAGGTGCATGCATGGATCGGGGTTATTTTATTCCATCCTCATGAGAGTCGTCGTCTTGGGAATGGGGGCACCCCACATACACCACATGGAAGAACTGTAAGCTGGCTTGAGTGTTATCGGCGGCCTGACGATGGTTAGAGGTTTCACGAGTGCGGATTTTCTAAGGTGTCTGTACGATGGAATACTTTCCATCCAAACACAAAAGATATAGAATGCATGCACTCTTTGATTTATCCGGTGAAATTTACATGACAGATATAGATTAATATTTTTGTGTTGAGTAGGGAGGCAAACGAACCAATACACTCGACGAGTACCTCGAAGCTCGGCTCGATAAAAGTTCGACTCGGCTCGTTTATTACGTTAAATGAACAAACTTGAACAAAAAATAAAGCTCGGCTCATTAAACGAGCCGAGCTTGAAGCGGCTCTCGATTAAATATTATATCATACATTTATTTTCAAAAATTAAATTTTAAGTATCAATATTTATATATTGTCACTTAAATATATTAAATAATTCAAAATTTGAGTTTAAACTTAGATTGAGTTTCATAAATGAGTTAAATCTATAGTTTAACAAATGACTTTTCATTGATTTTGGGTTTATAAAGGAGTTTGTATATAACTTAAGTTTGAATATGAATTGAATTTTAGTCTAACTACTACTCGAGTTCGAGCTCGACTCGGCTCGATTAATAAACGAACCAAGCTTGAACAAGGGTTCCACATACTCGCTAAAACTCGAGCTCGAACTCGAACTCGTGTAAAATAAACGAGCCGAGCTTGAACACCATACTACTCGACTCGTCTCGGCTCGTTTGCACCCCTAGTCTGGAGAGTGTTCTTCATTGCATCATGCCTCAGCAGGGACGAAGATTGTTATTGAAATATTAATCTCTTACGTGAATATTGTATGGAAAGAAATTATCCCTGATCAGAGTTAAAAAGCTTTCTATGTTCTCCACCCACCCGATAGGACAGAAGATGCTCTCTCTCTCTCTCTCTAAAATTAATCTAAATCATTACACTCCGAAAGTTAGAAAGGGATAAGATTAATTATATGCTGATGAAGATTTTGGTGAACAGAATCCCTTTTAATATCCCAGCCAAACGCACACCCTAATGAGGTGTTTGGTTGCATGGCAACTTGAGTCGTTCTTACGTACAAAGATAACTTTACGCAACAAAATTAGTTTTTTGTCAGCCATTAGAAAACACACTTTTATAGAGAATATATACTTTCTTGGATACATGGTCCCCACGCTTTTTGTCAACATATCTGACCATGCAAACATTGTAATTTTGTCTTTTTACTTATCTTAGATTTTATTTTAATATATATATATATATATTTTTATTAAAGTGTATACAAAAATATTATTCAACCAAACACAATGAGTGGTCTCATCTTATGAAATTTGTTGTGAAGCCTAGGTCATATATGGAAAAGTAAATCGAGCCATGTGATTATGTCCGATTAGAGAAGATCTACTTATATGTGTAACACACTAATCAGACAATATATGAAGATATTAAATAAATAGACCAATAATAACTCTGATTAACTATTTTTTACAAATTGAGTTAAAAAGAACTTTAGGTTACTAATTAGTATATTTAGTTGCTGAGTTAGTCAAATAATTTAGTCATAAAATATGACATCATACACCCATGACCTAATTAGAAGATTTACTATGACCTAGCTAGCTGTGTGTGTTTCTTATTTGTTGTACGTAGTCCTGAGGATAATATAGTCTTTAAAGAAAGTAAATTATAACATCCCGATTTGAAAATATATGTTGGACTACCAACAGTTCAAGTTAACTTTTTGGCAGTTGAGTTGCAAGTAATCCATAAATTAAATATGTTTTATTGAGAGTAGTCTTCCTTTAGTGACCTCTTAAATAAGTTGTCAATTAGTATAATTGTTAAGCTAGTTAACTATTATTATAGTGCATCCCAATTTTAGGTACCTCGTAACTTATCCTGGGGAAATTAAGGTACGTAATCTTCCACAAATGCAATAGCCAACATGCTATTTTCAGTTAATCACTTTGTAAATTATCTGCCGTAAAAATTTATAAAAATAGATTTACGGAATTTCAAAATGCAAGAAAAAGGCTTGAGATATATCTTGGAGTGTAAAGAGAGGAGCAGCATATACATATATAATCTTCATCTTTTTTCTGTGTGGTTCTATGACCTAAGTTTGATTGAGAGCAATAATATTCCTATATATCATATACCAAACTTTATTTTTTTCATGGAATTCATAATCATGAATAGACAATACTAATGACGGAGAATAACTTCGAATTATCCCTTCCTCTTCTTGTCTTCCCGTGGCTGTTCTGTTTAATGATAGGGCAATTCTATGGGCAGACTGATCTCGATCGACGGAGAGGCACTGGAAAAGGTTATCGAGAGCTACGGCGCCGGCGTCAAACTTTGCGGCCGGCGGGCAGCCAGCTGCGGCAGAGGAAGAAAAAGAAGATCTTCTCTCCTCTGGCACCACAGCGGTAGACGATCGACGACACCACAGCATTAATCCGCTCGCGAAGACAGGCGATCTCTGCAGCGATTCCGTCTGCACAGTCTTCTATCGCACACACAACCGAAGTAGGGATAGCTCGTGTCATCTCCTTGGAAGGACGGGGTCGTTCTTATTTTTTGTCGACGCTGATCGATTCTATGACGAAAAATGTCATAGAGTTGATAGAATCGTGCAGTGAAATCTGTACATTTCAGACGTTGATCTGGTGTGCGTACGATAATATATTGAGATCTGAGAGAACATGGAGCACAGGGCTAGGGTTTCTCCTTTCTTGTCATGCAATGCGATCCTAATTAAGAGCCCTAACGCATAGGGCCGGCGACGTTCCCCAGGAGCACACACTAGCAGACAAGGCCAGCCCTAACCGAACTGGATTATTGATATAAGAATTAATGACTAATAATTCAGGAGTTTGCATGCCGAAATATATAGCTAGGTGCCCTAAAATGTTTAGTATAACCAGCACAAATATCTTTCAGAACCAAGAACTCATATATACACACACACACACGTATATGGATATGGGCATATTATCCCATCTAAAGACATTAGGCTGGGATGTCCACTATACGTATTTATATTTATATATATTGCTCTCTGTGTTCGAGCTCTCTCATAAACATCATCAACAGATGTTTATGATGACCTTACTATTTTTTGAAGTGTCAACTGTCAACCTCTAGGAAATGAAAACCATCATGGATTGACTTGAGCTATATAAACAATACTATGGCCAAACCATCAACTTCGCAAAAAAAAAGGTGTCTTCTTCGATAATATCAATTAAACCTCTGGAAATCAAGCACCACATAAATGCAGGCATTATTGCAAGCGACATGCACTCTCACAGACAGGACACATATCTAGGAGCTAGCCCCAATTATATTTGATAGACAACAGATCAACCTTTTCTAGCCCATTGAAGAAAGATGGATCTCCAATGTTAATTAGTAGGTTGGAAAGCCAACCCTTTTGTCTACTGTCGGAAGGACAGTGACAATTAAGTCAACTCTTGGTGTTATTCCATTACACACATAGCATCCACCCAAAACCTCCTTACTGCATCCCTCAGAAGATTAGACCAAATTCAAAACAATTTCTAGTGGATCATTGCCAGGACAAATGGAAAATTCACTTCATTCAATGAGGGGAGTAAAATTGGGCAAAAAAAATCATAGATTTTGTGATAACATAATTAATCTCTCGATAGTTTTTTTAAAAGTTGAGTTACGAGTCTACATCTCACTACTTAGGTTAATTAGGTTAGCAAGCACCATTCTGGTAAAGTTTCAGCATAAGAATGTGTAAGGAAATATCAGTTTGCAGTAGTACAGCAAAGGCGAATCAGCATAAGTTTGCTTATGCTTTTAGCCTTGGCATCCTAATTCTACGAAAACATAAGGGTACATTTGTTTGGGATTATAAGAGAAAGAAATTACGAATTAATCTTTATAAGAGAAAGATATTTTGTACAACGTGGACTTGCACAAAATATCACGGCATAACTAACTAACATGTTCCTTTCTCACAAAACAAAATGCAAAAAATAATGGGAAAATTAATTAGGGGCCCAATTTTCAAATTTACTTTAATTAAAAACCCATTGACCAAATACTGTTTGTAATAAACCCAGTCAACCCAAAACATATAACGAAAAACTCTTTCCGTTGAGTTGTTCGTTAAGCCACAGTCCCATTTAAAATTTTTCCCCATTCTACCCCCTCACCGCATCATGCCCATTTCTCTCACCCAACTAGTCCTGTTCGACGGCTCTCTCACAAACCATCTTCCACGCCCATTTTTCTTTTAATTTTTCCAATTATTAAAAAATTTTATTATTTTTGGAATTTTATATATCCAAAATTTATTTGTCCAGACTATTCTTAATTTTTTCAATTTTTAATAAATTTATTATAATAAATAACAAATTTCTTACGATGAAAAGGATGCATCACTTTTTCTCTTCTATACATATATATTTTTAAATCTTCTTCGTACAAATAATAGTCGATTCAAACTATTGTTAGGGGGCAAAACAGACTTTTTGTTACTCTATCTAACACTTATCATCAATTTTTGGGTGGAAGTTGTAATAATTTCATAGACTGGGTTTTTTATCGAAACAATTTTGACACTGGGCCTTCGGTTAAACTAACATTTGTAAACTGGGCCTTGTGTTAATTTCCTCAAAAATAATTGTCTTACATACACAAAATACAAGATTTAATATATATGTATATAGAATATAATTAAACTAAATCTATAGTGAATTTAAGTAGTGATATATACATGTAAGATAGATTGCGGTGTTCAAAATCAAAAGACATTTCCAACCATTCTAATCTCATAGTCTACGGACATGCTGACTATAGTCCAGTGACCACATAATAAAATGCAGCAACACATTTCATATTTTACTATATTCACAACTCAAGAGCACATCCATGGTGTTCAATTTTTATGAGTTTGTCAATCTATGACTAAGAAAACATCACATGTATATGTCTTCAAATCACATGTTAACATGGCTAAGTCCACCATTATCTTCAGTAGAAATGTTTCCATGGATTCAAGGAAGATTATTTGCAGGTCTTCTGGCTTTGCCCAAGGCGCTACTTCTGATTTCTATCTGGGAGTCCCTTTTAGCCAGTCCAGAATCAGCAAGGTCAACTATGAAAAGCTTATGGCTACCTGTACCTCTAAGTTGGCTTCTTGGAAAACAAACCTTCTGTCCACCGGAGGTAGAACGGTCTTTATTAAGTCTACGCTCAGCCAGATGCCTCTTCATCTCATGTGTCACGACCCGAAAAATGCAACGGATTTTTTTTCGGATTATGACAGCGGGATAAAACCCATAAATAAGGAGGTTTGGTAACAAAAACACAATCACTAAACATAACCAAATTTAACATAAACTAATCCAACATCACACCCATCATCCAAATAAGCAAAGCTAGATCAACATCAAATCACATACTAAACCGTTCACAACTCCATGATCAAATAACAACATAACATAACTAAAGGTCCCAAATTAAACAATCTAAACAACTCCAATTGAGACACCATAAAGTGCTGAAAAATAAATGTTATAACAACTAAACAACCATCTCGAACACCGAGAACACGGATATCAAACGTCTCCAAGGTCAGTGTAATCCTGCTCCACCAATGGCGTCTCTTCCAAGACTGCCTCGGTATTCTCCTCCTCCTCCTCAAGACATGTTGAAATAATTAAACCACGGGGTGAGTCATATAAAATGACTCAGTAGGCACTCCATCATCCGCTAGATCGGATAGCCAAAAGGCCCTAAAATGATATTTACATAAATACTCAGACCTGCACCCTTTGTAGGCATATAAGTAAAACTAGTGAATATGTTAACGATTGACTTAAATCACATCTTTTACACCACCAACCAGCCTTATGCCCATGATGACCAGCACCTATATGCACTTTGATATATTCTAAAAAGACTGAATAAACATAGACACCTACATGCATAGACATCTAGTATATGCTCCACAGACAATATACTATAAATGAGACATTCAAACATACCCTATGCAACACAAAGTGGTAAATGACAAAAATAAACTACCTCACCAAACCAACTATGCCATACAATGCAAACATGCACCTATCCTTTACAAAAGAAATTACATCTTTTCTTATTGGCAAGGAAAGCGTCGTCTTGCCACCTCAACTAGCTAGCACCAGATCTATCATATATAAAAGTATCATATACTAATCGAAATCCCATAGTGCACCTAGGCAGTGGTGGCACTTAGGATGCCCGCGGGGTCTGGGATCAAAGGATGCACCAGATGGTTCTAACCCCTCGCTGCCCTCGAGTCACGACTAACTAGTCTGGTGTAGCTCAGTTTTCCATTCACAGTTTCAATGCGTCATGCATCCATATCAAACATGCCATGCCATGACAACGTATCATCAATGCAAAATAACATGAGCAACCACAACTACATAACCTGTTCATGATGCTAGAACCATAAAATGATAAGATTTGATGAGAGCTAACATGTAACTACATCATACATTCAACCCAACATGATATAACCTTAAAAAAATCAGACCTTGACACCTGATTTAATGACATAAACATGGCCGGAAAAAATGAGTTAGGTAAGCTAACTAAACAATATCTAGTTGAATTATCCTATCACCATAAATATATTACAATAGTACTCCAAAGGAAAAATCAATAGACTAACTAGACAAGATATCTAAAGGATATCTAAAGGAGTTGAAATCAATCAGAAATATGACGTTTAACATGCTGGAGATAACACACTTCAACTTAACAAAAACTCCATTATATGCAAAAGGAACAATACCACCGCTATCTTTACTAATTACCCACAACGTATACAACAAAACCGGCTAATTAAACTAATGATATTCACTACGGGTCATGGAGAGTTTATTATAGAATTTTTAATGATAGTAGACACGTCAAGAGTGCCTACTGGAAACGGTGCTGGAGCAATCGGAAATTGGTGACCGAAAAAGATATTGAACGTTGACAACACGATGCACCGCTTGAACCGGTCGAAAAGGGTTAATTCTCACCACTTAGGCTGCTGGAAAAAGAGTATACACAAGGAAATATAAGCTGTTGGATCAAGGGAAAAATTTAGAAAAATTATTTGAAGAGAATAATATCAAGTATGAACAATAGATAGAAGAGAGAGAGGAAGAGAATAGGAGAGAGAAGGGCTCACGGTGGCGGATAGGGGGGCGGCGCACGGCGGGCGCACGGCGGCCGGGGGGGCACACGGCGGCGCTGAGCGCGGGAGGCCGCGTGAGCGGCGGCGGCGCGCCGACCGCGCGAGAGGGGGGGGGCGTTGACGGGCCGAGGCGGCGCCGCGCGGCGTTGACCGGGGTGCCGCGCGAGGCTGCTCGCGCGTGTGCGTGCGCGCGCGGACGAGGGCAGTCGCGAGGCGGCGGACGTCGATGCTGACGTCGGCGACGGAAGCACCGCGGTGACCGCGCGGAGGCGCTCGCGGATGGAGAAAGAGCGGCGACGGAGAGAGAGAGGGATGAGGCGACGCTCGCAGGGAGGGAAAGAAAAATTGGCCGACGACACTGCTCGGCAGAGACGGTTTTGCGAGGGGAAGACGGCAAGACGATCTAACTAGGGTACAGAAGGGGAAAAAATGGTAAAAGTGGAGAATAATTAGGGAAGGGTTTAAATAAAATAAAACACTCCTAAAAATTAATTTAAAAATATTCTTAACCTATATAAAAAAAACCAAACGTTACATCATGTCTGTCCACAAGCTTCCTGCCCAAGTGATCAAGAGATTTGAATCTTTGCAGAATGCATTCTGGTGGGGTCAGAGTTCCCAGGATAAGAATAAGATTCACCTGTCTTCTTGAAATTCCATCAAACAACCGAAACTTAGTGGTGGTTTGGGGATTAGAGATTTCAAACATATGAACCTTGCCAGAATCATGAAGCTTCTTTGGGACTTTATTCATAACAAACATATGTTGTGGGCAAAGATTCTCCACGCTAAGTACCTCCGCCGGAAAAATGTTTGGGAGGTCAAGCCGGTTTCCTCGGCTTCCCTTGTCTGGAGGAACTTGTTATTAGTCGGGGGGGACCTTCTCAAGGGAAGCCTATGGAAGATCAAGGATGGTCATAAAATTCACATATGGAATCACCAATGGATTTTGGACAAACAGGGCCCACCAACTTTAAAATCCAATGCTATATATAGACCAATTGTGGTATATGAACTCATTACTAACGGTAACTGGGACCTCAGAGTTCTGCATGATTCATTTGATCACAACTCGGTTATGAGGATTCTCAAGACCCCTATCTTCAATAGTTGTGCTGAGGATACTATTGTCTGGCCTTTCACCCAGGATGGCTCTCTTACTTCAAAAGCCGCTTACAGATTTTTGGCGGATAAAACTAGACCTCCTGGGCCCTCCGATACCTCTATCTGGCAGCTCAATAGGCATCCCAAGGTGGCAAGAGTCTGCCCCCCCAAAGGTAGTGTTTTTCTTATGGAAATGCTTGGCAAACAATCTGCCCACAAATCAAGTCATGGCCAGGTGGTGTCCGAATATTACAAACGTTTGCCATACTTGTCTTGTTGAGCAGGAATCCACTCAACATATGCTTCTAGACTGTCCTAAAAGTAGAGCCGTCTGGCTCATCTCCCCTCTTGGAGGACTGGATAAATGGGCTAACAAGTACCTCCACAATATCATTCACTCATGGCTGGAATGGATCAAACAGGATCTATCAGGTCTTCAATATATGGGTACTCTGGCAATTAGTATTCTCTAGAATATCTGGAAGGCTAGGTGTGATTTCGTCTGCAGGAACCGCTGCTAGAAACCGTTAGATATCTTCAGGCGAGCTAATCAGGAGGCAAATTTCTACCTGAACCAGTGCAGTATACCTAAGATTAAGTTCCCTCTCACCTGGCAGCCGCCTCCTAAGGAAATGATAAAGATTAATGTGGAATGTGGTACATCCTCTGATTTGGGCTCTGTTAATCTGATTGTAAGAGACGATAAGGGGGCTCTTCTGGATTGGAAGGTTTTCTTGGAACATTTTGTCGATTCCCAGATTCTTGAAGCTTTGGCTATCCTATATGCTTGCCGCTGGGCATCCCAAGCTCATACCAAAGCTATCATTGAAAGTGATGCAAAAGTCATAGTTGATGCTATCATGGCCTCTTCACCGGGCTTGTGACGTGCGTAGGAAGCCATTCTCCAGTGCAAAATGCTATCCAAGGCTTTTGATTTGCAGATTTTCTTTATACCTAGGAGTTGTAATCAGGCTGCCCACCTTCTAGTTAAGTGGGCCCTGAATTTCCCTTCCCTATCTAGTGTTCCTTCTGATCTCCCCTCCTCTGTTAGGCCTTGTTTGGTATGGGGATAACCTAGGATAAACTTGGTTTATCCCTAATCCCTTGTTTGGTACACACTAAAAAATGAAGTTAACCTGGATTAAGTTAATCCAGGTTATCCCCAAAATTAAGGATAAGTACAGGGATAAATCATCCCACCTAATACTTGGGATATCTTACTCCCATAATGATATTTTGAGGATACGTGCGGGAAGGGGGGGTGCCGCGGGGGGACATCCGCGCGCTGGGGAGGGGAGCTCCGGGGAGGGAAATCCGCGCGGGGGGGGGGGGGGGGGGGGGGGGCTCGGGGGCGGGGGCGGTGCGGCAGAGGCGGGGGGAGCGCCGGGAAGGAAGAGGGAGCGGGGGGAAGGGGGCGTCCGCCGAGGAGGGGGGTGTACGCGGGAGGGGGGCGGACCGCCGGGAAGGAAGGTGGGGGGCACCTCCGCGGGGGAGGGGGGTGGGGCCGCGGCCCCCTGTTCGCGGGCCGCCGCGGGGGGAGATGCTGTCTGTGGGAACGCACTTGTTCCCCGTTGGAATCGTAAGAAGAAGAGGAGCCGATGGCGAAGACGGTTATAGACGGGACGGGAAGGGGGAGATGAATCGTGCGGGGTAGGCGAAGGGGGGCTCAGACGATTCCGGGAAGCCGGGGCGAACTTGCGGTGACCGTGTGGCGACGGAGGAGATCCAGGATGGTGCGGGAAGGACGGTGGAGGGCCGTCAGAGGGAGACGATGAAGTCTCTGGGATTGACAGTAGCCGGGAAGGAGGCCGGCCATTGTCGGAGGCGGAGAGTGGCTGGAATCGGCCGGCGACGGGGGGTGGAACGGAGGCCGGCCGTTGCCGGAGGCGGAAATCCAACCCTCCCATAGGGGCGGAGGCCGCAGGCCAGTCTTCTCGCCGGAGGTGGAGCGAAGATCGGAAGAGCTGATCGTCGAGAAGCAGGAGGACCGCGTGGATTGCCCTCTCCGCGGCGTCTCCGAGGTCGCCCAAGAACCTTTGGGAACGCTGGGGACGGAAAGACAGAGCACCAGGACAACGGGAGCGGACCGGAAATCAATATTTTCTAATTTAATTGAATTTTAAAAATAAATTTCAAATCTGATTTGCACTATCGGATTTTTAAAATTATACTATTTATATCTTCAAATATATATTTTTAATTGTATTCTTATTTATATTTTTAAATTATATTTTATATTTATTATATGAATATGTAAGTTGGTTAAGATCTTTATCAATATGTTATAGGAAATAAAATAAGACTATAAAAATAAAAGTTAAAATATAAGGTTATCCTCAAATTTATTGTGAACATACCAAACATAGAATAGGTTATCCTTAAAATTTATCCCAAGTCAAACCAAACACAGTGGGGAGAAGATTAGTCATAAGGAGTGACTTATCCCTATCCCTTATACTTTTATCCCGATACCAAACGACGCCTTAGGGATCAGGTGTGTACGGACTTTTGCTAGTTAATTTCCATTAGCTGTTTTCCAAAAAAAATTAAATCACATGTAACCATCTTTACCGGGCTCTCTGATTTATAATATAGAATACACCTTATACATGTATGCTCTAACCATTAGCATCAGAAGATTTAGATGAGAACTAAAAACAGGGCAAACAATTGATCGAGACATAATCCATGTGATATCTACATATACGTGTTTCATGAACTTGACCGTAGACATAACAAAGAAATCTACAATCTAAATGTATCTGTCATTTTATATATATATAATTAATATCATTTCACATATTTTAATCCAAAGACATATCATTACAAAATAAAAATAAAAAACTTTCATTTTTATCAACTTGCTGTCTTCCAAATCAAGGTATATGCTACAAGACATATCATTACAATTCAAATTCAAGTAGAAAGATATATATATATATATCCGATCAACGATTTAATTCCTAAGCTCACACGCAGTCCGAAGCGGTCGGGAAATGAACGAATGAAGATGAACGGGTTTGGTGCATTGTTCTAGTCACAATGTGACATCATGCAACTGACAACTGAGGGACTCACCTCAGGAGGGGTCTTGAGGCGATCTGAACTCATATATATATATATATATGTGCCGGGAGGCATATTGTTGAGACGCTGACAGCGGAGGAGAGTTGAGAGTGGGAGGAGATGCCGATGATAGCGACTGGATGGCTTAGCCACGACGGGAGGCGTCGTCTCTGTGCAGCGGCGGCAGCAGGCAACACTGTAACGGAGAGAGCGAGGGAGAGAGAGAGAGGGCTCATGGCAGCAGGGGGCGATGCAAGCGGCGGTGCAGTTCACAGTAGTGTGGCGCCGTGGCGGAGTAGAAGAGGTGAGGCCGCGAGCTGGGCAGACCCTATTAAATAATAGAGTAGTCCAATCAAAGTATATTTATTTTTTAAAATTAAATCATAAAATTTTAAAATTATATGTTTGTCATTTAAATATGTTAAATAATTTAAAATTAGATCAAATTTTATAAATAATTTTTCATTAATGTTGAATTTTTTAAATAAGTTTTATAAATGACTTGAATATAAATTGAATTTTAGTTCAATTATTACTTAAGTTCGACGTACTCGTTAAAATTCGAATTCAAATTCAAACTCACGGGAAATAAATGAGTCAAATTTGAACACCATATCGTTTACTGGGCTTGTTTGCACCTGTACGCAAAGATGCGAATGGGTTGGGCTGAGAACGGAACATGTATATATGTAAACGAGTGGCTATGATCTGTCATCTCCGTCGAGCTAACGGGATAAGCAGTCCGATAGAGATACGGATCACATATCTTAAACTGTAATATTTCGATTCGGAGCGGGTGAAGATAATATCTAATTCAGAATTTTAATTTAAATATATTTAATTGATGTGTTTAATCATGCATTCCCTAACGTTGACCAAGTACAATGATGTACAATAACTAATAACTATCCGTATTTGTAAATATATCAAGTTAAATAAATAATTATACACATTATGTATATATATTATAAAAGACTAACGGAGTTTAAAAGAAGCAGAGCGTCGTTTCGTGCCTACTTTTATCATCATTAAGTTGATATCCGTACCTACATATTTGCTTCCCGAATATCTTAAAATTGGATATTATTTATACAAACAAATACGAATCCGGAGGAAAATCATATTTTATCCAGATCTGTTTACAAAGAAGGAAAGAAAGCAGAGGACCTCAGCCATATTACAAGTAAGACTGTTCAATTAAGTTCGGTTCAATTCATTATCCTTTTTCAAAGTCCAAAATTGGTTGTCAGCATCTCAGGATGACCAAGTAAACAATATCTTAGGCCTTATAACATAACGGAAACTAGATGCTACTAGAGCAGTAATAGATACTTGAACATTTGTGACCAGAACTATCATGTTCAAGTAGAGACTTGCTAAAACTACATGCTATTGATCATGCCGGTGAATAGGGATGTAAGCGAATCAGCTAGACTCAAATCTTCAAAAAAAAATATCAACTTATTGGTAAGCCAAGCTTGAGCCTTGAGTAGATCCCTAGTTGCTCAATAAAACTTGTAACTAAATTGTTTATACTCCAATTAAATTTTTACATTTTTATTTGAATAGTTCAATAAAAATAAACTAGAACGTTCTCTAAAATTATCAAACAATCTAAAATCAAGCTTAGTCTGAGGCTAAAATCAAGCTCAAATTCAATCTCCACAAAAAAGTTTCCAATTCAAGCTCCCTAAATAAGCTTGGATCACATTTGGAGCTCTTATTCAAGTTTGAACTTGAGCTAGACTCGAAATTGAAAAGCTGTGATCCAAGTCCAACATATCAAGCTCAAAACGAGTCCAACTCAAATATAGGTCAAGAGTGTTGAAGTATTGGGCTCTAACTTCAAATCAATGAGTCACTCATGCCTACTCAGGCTCAACCCTTATGCAACCTACCAATAAATTCAGAGTCGACAATAATCTGACAAGGGCATTCAGTTTCAGAACCCAAACCATGTAACCAACGATAAATGCTTGTAATAAGTAAAAACACCTACTGATCAGCTATTAATTTTGGAAATGTTTTCATCACTATTGATTGGTTGATAGCAGTATTAAACACTTAGTATTAATTGCACTATGGAATACATAAAGATGAAACGTGTAATCAACAAAAAACGCTTACGATCAGTGAAAACATATAGATTCAGCTAACCACAAAATGACAACAGTAATATCTAGATTCTGCTAGAGCGCATGAAAGTTGTGTTAACTATAATGGCCAGCATTTGGAAGAAGTTGCATAATGAAAACAAAAAAGCCATTCCATGAAAGACAACTGAAGCATACTTTTCAGTTCAGACATTGAAAGAAGTCTTCTTCCTTTTGGGGTCAGACTTGACATTGCCGACATCCTCTTCTGAATTGGAAGCATTAATTTCAGAGTCCCCATCTACCGCCTCTACACTTTTCTCAGCTATGTCATCAACATTTATCTGCTCTTCCTCACGTTGGAGTGACTCTATCAAATCCATCATTTCTCTGTTAATCTGGAACCATAAAAAGCTTTCAGTTAGCATACGAAATCTCATTTACAAATCCCTGACATATATAGCTAAGGAGAGCTCCTAAGATAACTGGCAACTCAACAAGTGACCCATAGATACCTGAGGATTTTGCAGAAAATCAGAAATATCACTTGGGCAGCAAGGGCATTTCCTGATAATTTTTTGTGCCCTAAGAGTCCTTCCCCCACCAGTTCTTTCCCTTACAGCAGATAGACCATTGAATGCACCCAGCAAGCATGATTTGCAGAAGTTGTGAGCACACGGTGTTGTCAGCGGCGAATTAAGGACATTTTTGCAGAGAGAGCAGTTGAATTCTGCATAGTCAACAAAATGTAATATTGCAAATATCTTCACGAATAGAAAACTAAAAACAGATTGGCTCTTAATCTAGTATTTCGAAAATCAACTGAATAAATGGGTCAATTAAAGGACTGGCCTTTCAAAAGCCTGTCTCGTACAGAGCTGTGCTTATGCCTGATATCTTTCCTGCCTCGTTTTCTACCATCAGAATTTTGGATGTCAAATGACACCTTTCTGGTAGCAGGAGGTGGTTTAAACCATTTCCAGCCATCATGCTCCTGAAATGGCTCTTGGTGAAATGATTAAAAATATAACTCTAACGCAAAATCAAGAATTATAAATGGAAGAAAATGCATGAACTAACGTCATAGTCCCATGATGGGGTTCCCTCCCTTCTTGTAATGTCACTTGCATTTTTAAGTTCAGCGACTTTGGGCAAAGGTCTTGGGCAATCACCGACTGTATCACTAAGCTCAAGAAGAAAAAAAAGTTACAAAAAAAAAACAGTTCAGAAGCAATATCGGCAGAGTGCTTCAACACATACCTTGTCCATGGTGCAGGATCATTATCACAACGAACAAAAAGATATCTACATACCTTAAATCCCTACATGAAAATTAACTTTCAAAAATGATATATAGGTAAAATTAAGAACAAATAATCCAATACAAAAATATTATCAATTGTGAAAAATGATGATAAACAACAAAGACAAAGGACTAGCAATACATGTAGGACAGATGCAGCCATCCAGATACATATACATGGACTACGGCGTAAAATCAGCACAGTAAAACAAGATGATAGTAGAGTACTTGAATTCCAACTTTTCGCCAGCACATCTCAATCCTATACGTTCCATCATAACGAACACCTTTCTCAGGTGCATAGGAGGATCTCTTCTCCTTGTGAGACCTGATCACAGGAGTACTCAAGTAAATGATCGCATTGGAAGAACCAATCACATACATCTGATAGATATAAGAACATAGCCCATGAATGAAGAAAGAATACTTTATGCATACAAGAACATGGCGTACAGTCATCAAGATACGTGTGATAATAAAAAAAGGGTTAGCAAAATCTGTGTTAACAACTACAAGAAGTCCTGAAAGAAAAGCCAAGGTACCTAACCACCCGAACAGGATAGCCCTTCCGGCAGCTAACTCGTAATGCCTGATTAAGCTTCTCAAATTTTTGATCAAAAGATTGCTCCTTGTTAGTTCTTTTATTTCCACTCAGATCTCGTCCGCCACTGCCATTAAAACAAATTAGAATTAAATGCAGAAAGAGACAACTGCGAAAAACTAAGCTAACTCAAGGATAAAAACACATCATAAAACAAGGTTTGATCAAGATACTTGATAGATGACTTCCGTACCACAACATTGTGATAGTAATTAAAACATTAAATAAAATCAAAAATGGAAAATATCAAGATGTCCTATTTTGCAGCTAATCTCAACATTAAAGAACGCAGCTCAATCAAAACAATTAAGGAAATTTGCACAAGGAAACGAGCATGTATCAAACCTGCCAGTGTAAAGAAACCATTCACCATGATCTTCGTCATCTTCATAACCCCCTGATAGAGCAACTGACTGGGCACCATAATCAGATTGCCCTGCTATACCAGCAACATGTGGAAAATGGGCACCCCATTGCCTGCATTCTAGTCGATCATCCCAAGTCCTACCCACATAAACACCTTCCCCATACCTCGGGTCATACTCTTTTGTGATTGGTCCAAAATGATCAGGCGGTATAGTAACGAAGATCTGGCCACTGCATGCATTAGCTTTTCCAGACTTTTTAGCTCGTTCAGTCCTGAATGCCTCCTCAGGTCTATCTTCATTGCGAACATAATGAACAACATGGGCTGACCCCCCTGAAGCTAATGTCTTTGATGCCTTCGCCATTCTGATTGCAAAGACAAGGGCAGAGTTGATTCTCGGAAGTGACACCATGCTCTGGGGTATTCGAGCACGGCATTTTACACATGTGTGCTTTGATTGGCTGACCCACTTCTGGAAGCATTTTAGACAGAAGTTGTGCCCGCAAGGTGTCTGTAACGAACAACCATAAGAGAAAACCAGAAATTAGAAATAAATACTGAAGGTAACTGCTGTCAAAAAAGTAAAGAAATAAGACGATAGTCTGTTTCCCTATAAGCTTGCAGATTAGTGACACCCGGAGCATAGATCGCAGAATCGGCCAATTCCTGGATCGGATTCTTGGCTGAAAAACTGATCCGAAAAAAATTCCGGCAGAATCGGTCGGGATCGGTCGGAATCGGTCCAGAATCGGATCGGAATCGGTCCGGAATCGGATCGGAATCGGAATCAGATCGGCCGAATCAGTCGGGATCAAAAACGGATCAGTTTTTTCTTTTTTTGCTATTCCAGTTGGATCAACCAGGATCGGCCCGAATTGGTCTGAATCGGTCCGGAATCGGATCGGTTTTTTTTTTTGCTTTTTTTCTTACCGATTCTGGATCGATTTTCTTCCATTGGATCGGTCAGAATCGGTCTGATCCGATCCGATCCGGATTGGATCGGTACCCACCGATTCCGATCCCGCGATCCTTGACCCGGAGAGTGAAAACATGAAGCACTATTAAAGGAACACAGAAAGATTATGTGTAGATTTCCACAAAAAAACATTCGGTGACTAAAGAAATGAGTAAATGTCGCAATGTCGAACCTAAATGTAAACGGAAGAATCTCCCCGCATTTATAATAAGGCGACCAGTTGAAACGTGGCTGGTCATCCTAGAAATTTCAAATAAAACAACGAAGGTGGGGGGGCCTCAGGTGTCCATCTGAGGTTGCACCCGAATCTTCTTTCACAAAAATGCTTTAAATACACCATTAAATACATGATTTAATTACCCATCAAATTATGTATTTAATGAGATTTTATGAGAGGACTGAGGGTGAAGGCGCAATCTCAAATGTCCACCTTAGCCCCCCCCCCCTCTAAAACAACATACGCCAAATGCATTGGCTGAAGAACAAGTTGCGAGTGGAATTATCAAATCCAGCATTGGGAAACTACATGTTCATCTATTAGATCAAAATGTAGCATTAATATGAGAGTGGTGTTAAGAACAGAAACACCACTAACAGTACTACCGTACACACGTGATAAGTCCAAAGAAATACCAACCAGTCAAATCAGAATCTTCTCGACGAGATATGAAAGCAGAAGTTAAACTAGAAGAATGTCACTGTTTTACAAAAATGTTTATGAAAAATCGTGGTTCCAATATGCAAGATGTTTCTTTACCCACTTCGACGACATTTGCATAGCAGCAAGAAAACTGCAAGCGTCAGATTTACTCACCCTGACCAAAAACAAGAAAAAAAAACAAAAAAGACAGATTTACTCACAGTAACAGGTCGATCCGGCAACTGCATACAGATAGCACATTTGAACTTCTCGTCGAGCAGATCCAGCATATCGGACCCCTCTTGTTTCTTCCGCTCGCTTCCATCCTGTTCCTTCCCTTCCAGAACAGGCGCTCCTCCGCTCACAAGTTCCTGCCGCTTCCTCGCCTTCTCCTGATCCGTCAGCGTTGCGTCCGCCTCGATCTCCCTGATAGCTGCGACGAGGCAGGATGAAGCGCCGGCAGCGGGCGGCCTCCCGCAGGTGAGGGCACCATCTGCCGGAACGACGCAGTCGGGGCACTCCCAGGAGGAGACGGATGCCATGGACTCGGGGGGATTCGAGAGGCATGGGACGTGCCATGGCGTGGCGCAAGTGCGGCAGTGCACGGACTCTTCCTCCAGCGCCTTCTTCTTGCAGATCATGCATACGCCATCGCCATCGCAGGGGAGGTCGGCGGTGGCCATAGCCCCGCGGAGATGGTGGCAGGAAGAGAGCGGGGCAGGCGGCGGCGACGGGCTGCTCGGCGGGGATAGAGAAGACTGAAGAGAGTGGTGGATTTTGGAGGGGGAAAAAGGAGGACGAGAGGCGGGCCTTCGAAATTTTCAGAGAGGAGGCTTTTGAAATTCGTGACTCTGCCACCTGGCAAAATGGTATTGGCTAGAAACGAGGAGTTTTCGCAATGGTGCCCGCCACTTCACGTCTCCTCTCACGAAAGGACGCCTGCATACGCTATAGTATTAATGACAAGACGGGCCCTGCAGTAACGCCGTTGGCTTCATGGGCTGGGCCATGCCGTTCGTTTAATTATTTTTGGCCCGATAAATCTATGTCCAAAAAATTCTTACGAAGTGTTCGGTTGTACATCATCGTGATAAAAAAATTATATTAAAATATAATATCAACTGATCAACAACAAAAAATTATTATGTTCGAAGAGATGTGATAAAAAAAGAGTAACTATCCTATATGACCAAATAAAGTGGGAGGAACAGAAGATAAAAAAAGGTGAGACTCTTTTTTTTTCTAGAAGAAAATCACTTTAAAAATATATGATTGTCATAGTTGTTAAACACCTCTTTTAATAAGTTTTATTAAAAAAATATAAAATTATAACAAAAATTCAAATTATCATGCAACCAAACACCCCATTATAATATTTACCAAAATCTCAGACTCGGGACTGTGGGGGGTAATATATATATAATTTGTGGGCCATTTTTTATAAAAGTTTAAAAGAAAATAATAAGCAGACATTTTCTTGTATCAGCCCTCATAATTATTTATATTCATGAATGTGTTCTAAAAATAAATAAAATATTTATATTTTAAAAAAGTACTTCGGTCCTAAAAAGACCACAAAATATATTGAGTCCAGGATTTTAAAAAACATTGACCGCAATTCCCCCATTCAAGGGTGGCAATGTCATTGTTGTATAATCTCATTAATATTTTAAGCAGATGTGTAGGTATTTTGGTATCAAGATGCTGAAATCTCACTGTTTTCATTTCACCAAGTCATGGCAGGTGAAGTGGGAAGGAGAAATCAAGGCTGGTGAAGAAGCAAAGAAAGTGAACAAAATGGACTATGGGGTAGTGAATGATTGCTCTCGCAAATTTCTGGGCTTACAAGTCAAGAATGTCATCATCAAAGAAGATACAACGGTTGAAGAGGTTGAAGATAGTGACTACATGGCAAGGGCACGAAGTTGGGTTATTACAAAAAAAAATAGTCATATCCAAGTAGTTTATAGAGTGTTTGGTTGCATAATAATTTTTTATACATTTTTATGTTAAAAAGTTGTATTAAAATAAAATGTGAACTAATCAATGACATACAATTATCATGTTTGAAAAAAACATGTTGACAAAAAAGAGTGAATATTGTATATGACTAAACAAGGTGGGGTACCACAAGATAAAAAAAAGTGGTGGTACCTCTTTTCTTGTTCAAGAATGAAAATATTTTAAAAACATAAAATTGTAATGGTCATCAAACATTTCTTTTTAACTAGTTTTATAGCAAAAACATAAAATTGTAACAAAACCCTAATTTATCATGCAACCAAACACCCTATTATATACACCCTTTCTAAAGGAAGATTAGTCATTAGTGGGCTCTTTCCACTTAAAAAAGAGGCACATTAACTTAATGTATGACCAAATCAGAACTATTATCCGATAACAATTTTTATGATTTTCTGATCATAAAGAGTACAAGTCATATCTTATGATCTCAAATAACTTTGAGGAGTTAAATGACATTCATTGAGTATTTTCATCATCAATTACCAACATATTTAAATCTTCGTCCATACAATGTCCCAGTCAGTCAAGAGTTCGACACTGACTGTAAACTCCTAGATAATCTAACTCCATGAGATCCTGTACTCGGGTTCGAATCAATTGGAAAACTTATTTTTCAATTATCTTAAGTATATTGGCAAAGGATTTAGAGTACTATCCTACAGGATATTCTCTCACTCCTACCGAGAGTGAACAATCCCTTGTTGTCCACTCAATTATCTCCACCAAGTTTCTCTTGCACCCAATACATCAACTATACTGGACTATCAAGATGATGATCCATAAGTCAATAATCAAAGTACAAGATATATCCGGTAAGACATCTTTGGTGACTCAAGTCAAAAATCTAACTATGTTATTAAAATGTAAGAATAAACTTATAGACAGTTCGGTAAGATATCGATCATATTTTATAAATTAGTCAATTAATTGAACTCATTCCACTAATGAGCACTTATGTGTATATCTCAATTTTCTTACACTAATGACTAATGAGATCGGTCATCTTCATCACATGAGAAGACATCACACACACTGGTTTATCCGGATCATTGATATCACATGCCAAAGATCCTATGACTAAGAACATTTAGATCATATACCTCTAAATGATTGATCTCATTATCATTATCTCATCATGCTTCAATCATCATTGTATGTTATCAAGGACTTCATTACAATGTACACTTTTAATAAGAGATAGTAATGAAGATTTACCTAATCAATTGAATTAGATATTTCTAGAAATGTCGAATCGTATAATATATGATTAACTTATAGGGCATACATTTCTATCAAGAAGGGAACCATGATCACATGAAATAAAAATGGCCAATCAAGAATAAAAGGCATTGTCATTACCAGTGTATCTGTCAAGATATGATAGTCTCTAATCAACCTAGTTGATGGATCCATATCACTTACAAGGCCTATTGAAACTCCTGCAACATGTTCTCTCAAAGAAAAACTATCATCCATAAGAGCCAAACTTTCTAAAAAAGATCTATTGCAAAAGAAATCACTTATATATAAGTAACTACTCGTCTTTGTTTCAAGATGTAGATATTATATGCATATAGGGAAGTAGTAACCCTGAAGTACATGCATTTGAAAAGGGGGAGGGGTTGAAATATAGGACAGAGTTTACCTACAAAAACACTTGGCATTGAAGTTAAACCAATGAAGATAAACATTTCTATGTGACAAATGGAAAGATAAACATTTGTTATACATGATATTTCCCAAAATTTTAAAAAAGTTTAAAAATATGGTAACTTGGGCAATTTTTCCAATCGAGACTAGAAAAATGAATCAATGAAAAGATGGAAAACACAAAATTTTAAAATATGTGAAAATTTACAAGAGAATTATGTGGCCCAATGAAGATATACAAACAACAAAGTAATCAACTAATTTGCTCATGGGAAAAAGTCATTGAGAAGGTCTCACTATCATTGGAGAAACAAGCTAGAGAAGACGCCTATTATCAAATGAGATCAGATTTTAGGAAGAAGAAAAGAGATATTAACAAGCAAGTTCACAAATATGTAAATCCATTTTAATAAACAGAATAAAAACTAAAATACCAAGGTTAGGCAGTTCAGTTAAACACTACTTCAAGCCACATTCCTTTTCTTTCTCAACAAGGATGTTTGAAGAAAATTTGAATGGAACATAACAAGTTTTGTTGGAGGAATAGCACGAGAAAAGACAAACAAATCACAAACTTCAATTATGCATGCTATTTGTGTTTCAAGCAGCTTTAGGTATCAACATTCCATATTTAGGATCATCGTCCTCTTGATTCAATCAGTGAAAAGCAAGAAAGTGTATATAGGGTACCTTATTATGCCCACATGAAAAAACAGATGAACTAACTAATATGTTATTTGTTTTAGTTTTGCAATGCAAATGTCTAACTTCATCAGCTCTAAACCCTTTTTTCAATAATTCTTCTCCAAATCACCTATTAGTTAAGAATAAAATATCTAATGTCATAGTCAAATACAAAAATGAAAAGACATGGCAATATAGAAAAGTTTATTTTACTTAACTGCATTTTCATGGAAGATGTCTAAACACTTCAATAGCTAGCATAGTCCCCTTAATTCAATCAGCAAAAGGTAAGAAAATGTATATAAGGTACCTGATTACTACATGAACAAATAGATGAACTAGGTAACTTGGGACATGTTTCAATTTTGCAATTCCAAGGTCCAACTTCACCAAGATGTCTGACATCAACTTTGAGCCCTTTTTTAATAATTGTTCTCTAAATCACCTTTTAGTTAAGAACAAAACATCTAATGCCAGTCAAATACTACAATGAAAAGACATGGCAATATGCAAAACTTTCTTCTACTTGACTGCACTTTTGTGGAGGATGCCTAAACACTTCAACAACTGACACTTCAATAAAAATTGTCCTTGAAACTAAAGACCAATTGATAGAAAAACTCCAACATCTCTAATCAATTAAAATGATGTCCGTAACTCGAACTTTAATTCTTATAAAACATGCAACCAATTATCATGGAAATGTCCCATAGAGATGCATTGCCCTAAATTATATTCTATTAGGAAAGACCATAAATGTCGCTTGTTTTTGTTCCCACACAGAAGACCAACTTGATTTTGATACTAACTGTCACGCAACTAATCCACTAAAAGAAAAAAAATCTGATAACAAAGAACCATTTAGGGGATCCACTAAAAGAAATTGCTTACTGGCATAAGTAACCAGGAAATGAACATACTAGGATTGAATATTTTCTCTCTATATAAGGATATAACATATTTCCTCATGCTAGTTCGGAACAAAATAGAACTGCATCTTGATCCCATAGGGGTACAGTTCTCTGTACAAATCACAATTCCAAATTACTCCAAGTACTTATTCATCATCTTTCTGATTTGCTAGTGATTAATTGCACAAAACACCCCTCGTAGGATAGGTGAACAAAAAATGACACTCATAGTGTGGCTGACGAAATTATTACACACAAAGATTGGATCAGCAAAACCATTTTGCTCATGCAAAAGAACCAAACATGGAAGCAAGGATTCTAGATTAGGATCAAGGTTGGAATCGGTTGGCTTGGCCAATTGAACAAAAGCAAAACTGATCAAGGATTAGTGCCCTTCAAAAAATTACAAAAACAAAGAAGTGATCCAAATCGATCCATGGGGAAACAAAGGACTGGATTGAGCAACATCAAGTGCTTCCACAATTGGCTGGCCCTCCACTGCGGGGAGTGGCCAATCTTGTAGAGATCGACCATTCAAGTCTATCTAAAAGATTTATGCCCAATCCCAGTGAAGACCAATGCCAAGATTGGATCACTACTTGCCTATCCTGATCCAAGATCGGTTGACCCCAATCCCATGCATGGAAGCAACAGTCCAAAGACAAATGATGTATACTTTTTTTTGTAACATTGTCAACCTCTCTTTCTATAGAGTGGAAGTTCATCTTATCACCTTGCCCTTCGAGTACCAATTTTGCATTCTATTTGATTCCAGACAAGGTTGCTTTCAAGAGAGCCCGTTGGAAGAAGATAATAAGCGTTATTAAATGAAAAGACCTAACTGTATTATCCTTGTTCAAAATGTAGTTATTTGGAAACATAAAAGCAATAAAGTTTTATAAACACCCATACTCGATTAAACAGGAAAAAAAAGTGATAGAGGACCAACATAACCTCGTCATAAGATGGCATTGAGAGAGTAGACTTTATTTTTACTTTAGTCAAGCAACTATTTTTTCATCGTTGTCTCTGGCATCAAGAATAACCTACATTCTTTCTTGCTTTTACCGGCTTTCTTGGCCAACATGATATGAGGCAGAATACATTGGAGAGCTAGATAAAAAAGATGACATCAAATCTGCTAATCATGGTAACCTAAAAAATGATGACACTTCACACTTGTCAGCACCAAACCAAGATCTTATGCACCAAGCTAGAAAGAATGTATGTTGCAATCTTGGCACTTCTTGGTTGGTTTTAAGATTGTGTATTAACTAAACACATACCTCATGATGAGCATGCCTTAAATAAGCTTTCAAATCACTATTAGTGATTTCACGAGTTTACATATTAATCATCATAGTTTTTTCACGTGTGGATGCGTAAGTCAAATTCAGATCACTTAAGTTAAGCTGCAAGAGATCAAAGGAAGTGATAACTACACATGTAAATAAATATATGAGTAAAATATTGTTAAAAACAAAAAAACAAAAAAAAAATACATTTACAAGCTCACAACTTAAGAAGATAGTTCCTACAATAATAAAAAGAACTCAAAAATGAATTAAAAAACCACATCCATAGTTGGATTGAAAATAGGTTGCCTCTCTATTCTTCTTGCACATATCATGCCAATAGGTCCATCCCAAGGTACATCTGATAACAAGAGAGCAGCAGAGGTGGTAGTCGCAACTATGACATCAAGATATTGATGTCCATCAAAAAATAAGACATTTACCATGACCTGTACAATAAAAGAAGGATATATTGTCATCAAACAGATGCCAATACAAACAGGTCATGAAATGTCAACCAGAAAAACTATTCAAACCTGTATTTTAGGATTAAACATGGGTGGAAAAAGAGATCTTATCGGCCTATCAACAAGCTGGTGGCACAAAAGCTCTCACTCCTTTGGAGCACCTTCGCCCCTTATGGATTTGGTCGGGGTAACAATTTGATCATAGTGTTGTTCTTTACAACAAACCTATACATTGAGAAAACAAATGTATGCTCAACTCTGCTACAAGGAGCTACAGCATACTAGAAGCTATAGAGAATTCGTTACTCATGTTTTCCTTACTCTGTGATATCATATATTCCTTGCTTCTTAGGAGAAGTCACGAATCATCATTTTGTTTTTGATCAAGAGCTTCTTGCTTCTTTGAGGGGATGGCAAAACTTCAAGTAACTACTTCTTTTAGTTTTTCTTTCTATGGTCTTTCCACTATCTTACCAATAACCAATGCAAGAGATTGGACTTTTCCTATTTTATAGTTATGTATCTTTTCTTCTGAATGAACATAAACTACGACCTTCAATAAGGTCATCAATCAATGATAATAAAAAAAACTAAAAGATTCAACAATTTGTGTCAAAATTAACCACAGTTCTATATGGGCATTTACATGACAAAGAACATATTAGTCTCAAGATCTAGTGTCTACAGCCAAAATATTAAGTATTGAATAAAACAACAACTGAAAAGATGAGGTCACTAGTGTACTGCAAGTTCCAAAACTTACAGACTTTGAGTTCTTTTACTAACAAAAAATGTCAAACCTTGACCGTTACAATTGCAAGCATGCAATGCAATGAGGCAAAAACACATGTGAATAGCCAATAGAAAAAGGTGAAACATATCTTAATATGATGGCAACAATGGTAGGAAAATCTAGTGGATGCTTGTTTAGAATTCGACATTTTGACCTTACACTTCGTTTCATTTACATCCACCTATCATGTCCTTGAAATGACTTATCTTCGTATCATTTTCGATCCAATTTGTGAAAGCTACTAATAACTTTGGTACATCAATCATCAGAAAACTCCATCACAAAACACATGGTTGATAGGTTCTTGACTTCCTAAATATCAATTAAGGATCACAATACATAATTATCCTATGGCAAGTTTGTATTTTCCCTAAAAAGTTTTCTATATCAAGTGGTTTGTGCTTCTAACTTAATCTTATCTGATGCAAGGGTGAACATTTGACATAGCATGGCTTTGTACAACTACGTATCCACTATATCAAATTAGACCTCCACCCTGTTGAACTGATTCTAGTTAAAATCAATTTAAGATCTTTGAAAAAAATAAAGAAGATATGATATGCATTGCTCACACCTACCTTTCAGCTATTGGGATTGGTTGTGAAGCCCCATTTGTAGACATGGAAAATAATGGAATTTTAGAAAAAAAAATATGTAATTTGCAACAAATGTCCATTCAGGCAAAAGTCACAAAGGACAAACTACTGCCATGTGTTCCCTGTAGTCTACAACACAAGGTTTACTGAGAGATCATAAGTTGTATTCAACTTTTTACATAGCATCCCAAATATTTGTTTCTACCAGAACTTGCTGACCACCATGGCACAATAGTACTCAAACTCACAAATTCATGTCACATACATAAATATATGAGGCTAAACGAAAAGATCTGACAAATAGAGGGTGCAATGATATGACACGACATAATCAACAAAAGTAGATTTTCTAACGGTAGGAACACGATTCTTCTTGCTTAAAATACTATGAGCACCCACCTTTCATACTAGTCTGGACTCAGAGACATGTACAAAATACTAGAGGCGGAAGCATAAAAGTATCTACAGTGTATGGTGAGAAATACGAAACTTGTGATGTCACCCCAATTGTTTTCGGATATAACCGTGAACTGAATGACTGTGTACTCTGTATTTATCACTATGGACCCATTAGTGGATCACAGGATCTTCCCCGTCTCAAGCGTGATGGGACGCGAACCCAATTCAAATTCTTCCTTGAAGACCTCATGAGTGTCCGTTCCAAGGCAGGGAGAAGATTGGACAGGAGTATCAGGGCAGTCGTTACAAATACTTGGCATCCAAGCACCCTAGAGATGAGGAAAGGCATTGTTGCGGTCCTCCAGTGCAGAATCACCATCCCAAAAGAAGGAGATTCGTGTGCTTCAAATATAGAAGCACACCCTATTTGAAAATACCCATGATAGTTTAATCTAACATTCGACTAATGCGTGTAGAAACACACATTGCAAAGTAGAAATTCTTACTAGAAATATTTATTCCTTAGAATATCCTCTAGCAATCGAACATTTTCAAAGAATATCCCCCAACCCCTTTCCCTCTAAAAAAATAAATAAATACATATATATGCACCTATATTTTTGTCCCTATCTTGTTTCGTCATTGACAAGGGTTTCTATTACACGGAATTCGCATTGACTACCGAGCTGGTACGGCGACCATCGGATCTTAAACGAGGCCGCCGTAAGGAAGGGAGAAGGGGGTGACTGCCGAGAAATAATGGCGGAGAACGAGGGGAATATCGCATCATGGACTCAAGGAGCACCCTGTTGCCGGCAGCTCCTTCCATGGAGACGTACTACTTCTTGTGGCCGGCAGAGTACCCTTCCTTCGTTCCGTGCGGAAGACCACCCCCACCACTAACATGAATAGTTATATATATGGTCGACGGTTTCCCCAACATACGTATGTTGTCACTCCCCGGATTTAATCCTGCACAGCGGAACATAATTCGACGACGTAACTGGGGAAATAACCCAAAAATTATATCGATTTGGAACAAATGAGACTAATATCACAATTCCCAAGATTCCTTCTAACATATCATGCTAATAATACAATCAAATAAAACATATACCAATCTATGACATAAAGATCATCTAATTGTCTTCTCGAGAATCGATCCACCACGTTTCTGCTACGCTAAACCTGATTACCTGAAAAATTGATAAGAGGATTGGGATGAGTACGACGACTCAGTAGACACCCCATCATCCGCCAAATCGGATAGCCAGAAGGCCCTAGATGTTAATTAAATAGGTACCCAAATCTACACCAATTATATGTAAATATAGGCTAGTCAATACGTTAGATATATGACTTAATCCATGTGTTTTACACCACCAACCAAAGCCTATAATCACACCAACCAGCACCTATATGCATCATAACATGACCTAGAAAGATGGTATGAACATATGCATAGACACCTACTATATGCTCCATATGATGATATACTACAAATGAGACACACCATACATACACCATGCTACATAACCTGATACTTGACAAAATAAAATACATCACTAGACCACCTATACCATACCATGCAAAATACATCTATCCTCTAACAAGAATCACATTCACACATATGCACCTATCCTCTAATAGATGCACATATCATGTACACAGATTTTCATTAGCAAGGAATGCGTCGTCTTGCCACCTCAACTAGCTACCACCAGATCTATCATATATAAGTACCATATACTAATCGAAATCCCATAGTGCACCTAGGCAGTGGTGGCACGTAGGATGCCCGCGGGATCTGGGATCGAAGGATGCACCAGACGGTTCTAACTCCTCGTTGCCCTCGAGTCACGACTAACTAGTCTGGTGTAGCTCAGTTTTCCATTCACAGTTTCAATGCATCATGCATCCACCTTAATCATGCCATGCCATGACCACCAACATGCAAGATCAACGAACATCAACAATACTATGCCATGACATAACAACACAAACTATGAACATTAACTTGAATATATACACAACCAAACTATGTTAGACAACCATGCTCAAAATGAACTAAAATGAGACAATATCAACATACAAACACCTAAGCATGATTAAACATGGACATAACTAGATGCTAGAAGATTAATCACCATAACCTCTATTTTTTGTTAACCTATGATCACAAATATAACAAGGTTCACTTGTTCTATATACACTAATATACAACCGGATGACAAATTAAAAGGATCAATATTACACTACTACTAAGTATGATCTCATATATCTATAACTAATACATAGAAGTGGAAATCCCACTTTTTCGTCATTGATCTCCTCTCAAGTATGCCCCCATCGTGTCTGCTCACATCGCATCGTTTCCATGGCCGCCTCTTCAACTATTAACGCTAAACACCTCTTCATAGAACCTTGTTGCAGTTGCTTTTCCCATGCCACCCCATCCGCACGTTTGGCCGCCGTCACCCCATTCTTGCATGTGCAACCAACGTCGCTGCCACCCCTTCGATCCAACCACCGTCTGCAGTTTCTCTTACCAGTGGCACCCCCTTCTTCCATGTGTAATAATAACCGCTATTGGCACCATCGCCCGTAATTTCGGGCGCCACTGCAACACCGCTTCCAGGTGCAAGTGCCACTCTTTCCAACTGCTATCCTCAAGTTGCTTTTGCCAGCGGCACCCTCCTTTTCCAGACATCACTACCTTCTTACGGAGATCCCAGATTCAACCGCTACAGTCGTACACCCTTTCTTCCGGGCACCACCACAACAGGTGCATCCAACCGCAGCCGCCCACACCGCCACTCCTTCCAACCGCTATCTTTGAACCTACTATTACCCATCCTAGCATCCGCACCAAACACATTCTTCAACCCTCGATTTCTATCCCCTTGACACCGCATCCAACATCCCGTCATGTCCTCGTCTTTGCACCATGGAAAGCACTGGCTATTTATCTCTTGACACCACATCAAACGTCCTGCTCTTTGGTCATCTTCGTGGAAAGTATTGACCGTGAAATCAACAGGTAATTTCCATTCAAAACATATTAGACATATTTTAGTTGCTTGTAATGGAGGGACCTATGTTGTGTTTTTAATAAATGTTAAAATTATTTTGATTTGGAACAAAAACATCGCACGATATCAATCTAGATGATTAAATAATATATAAAATATCTAATTATATAATGATATAATATTATTTAAAAAATCACAAAAAATGGAACAGCGGAGACACAGCTTTAGTTTCAAAAATTAAATAAATATTCATAAAAATAAAACATCCGAGGCACGGAGACAATTTTGTGCTTCGCACGAAAATAGTCTACAATATTTATAAAGAAAATATTTTGGCATGTACCAAATAGGTGACCTTTTATTTTCCCGAAATAATTAATCACATGTTAATAGTTTTCAATGTATTTACTTTTCTCTCAACTAAACAGACCATTAGTTAATGCCTAACATAGAAGTTCGGTTGTGTTACTATTAAATTATTAACATAAATTTAACACTCAAGCTTGTTAGCATAATTTAGTCTTGAGCTCCAAGTTCATAAAAATCATAAATGTTAGTTATATCTAAAGTACTTAATATTTAAAATTTAAAAAATATAACTTATGACCCATGTTAGTTGATAGAGAGTTGCATCTTGGGTGGATATATATATATATACATCTCTCACGGTCTTAGATAAGAGGTCATATTTCTTTTATGAAGTTGTTTGTTTAATCCTTTGGTAAAACAGTATATGAACTGATGCTATATTAATTTTGATATTGATATTTTTAGAATATAGTGACAATATTAAAATTGGCATAGATGGGCACTTGTATCACATATAATGTCTTGTTGGTACAAGTTTCAAAGTTGATATTAGTAGTCAAAACACCTCTGAATAATTTATATTAGAGATGTTTAGTATTGTCATCAATCGAACTATTATATTTAAAATTTTCTAGATCACAAATTAGACCCATAGCGCCCAAGCACAACTTGTCTCCACTATCCACTACTCTTCCCACCACTTCCAGGTGCAATGGTGTATAGAAATAACGTCTCTAGCGTCAACTATTATGTGTGTGACATTACCCGTCCTTCACTCTTCAAAGTTCAAACCATTGCCTACACCTTTTGTCTCAATTCCTTCTATTTGTTAACTCTGTCTCCAACAAAACCGCCATTGCTTATCTCTTGACCATTTTAAGCATCCATTGCTATAAGGATAAGAAGATTATGATGAAGAAGGTTAGATACTTATTTTATCCTTGGCTTTCTCCACTTGGGTTGAAGATTTTAATATTGTAGATGTTAAGACTTACTAACGGGAATTTTGTTTTCTTTCTTGCCATAGGTTTTCTCTTAACAACATCAAAATTAATTTCAACGCTACAAGTGTTATGTTCTCATCTTCGGGGCGAGATAAGTAAATTCTAAACTTTATATGTTTTGACTTTACTAAACATTTGTAAAGTTTGGCCGCTTTTCTTTGTTGTTTCCTTGGAGCAGACTATAAGCATTAACAAGCAATAAAAAGTGTAATTTCTTTTTGACAGGCAAAATGAGAGGAGTTATATTTTTTGTGTAGAATGACTTACTTATATCAACATTCTATGTTGATCGATCAATAGACGAACAAATGGTGCTGCACCCCTTTAAGAGGAGACCTAGCTAAGTGATTTTTGTAATATTGTATCTTATTTTCTGTTTCTTAATTGTGTATAGTTGACCACTAACCTGGAAAAATCAGTAAATCCTTGTAATGTAAGTGGATTAAGTATTCAGGGAAGTGGTTAACTTTTATTTCACTTTTATCATAATAAACTATGATATATTGTATCATATTTTTAGACTTTAGTGTTTACATACATGATGATAAAATATGAGATGGTTAAATTTCATTTTTATGAATATGTTCATAATATGTAAATCTTTATAATTCATCCTGTAGTTGATAATGAATTAGTTTATTATAAATCATAATTAAAAATATATAAATGATTTTTTATGTTTAAATATATTATTTCATGTAAATATTTATAAAAATTACATGTACACGTGCGAAGCATGTAGCTTAAATATATATATATAAACAACGACAAGCACCTATCAACACATATTACTATGCATCTAGCTAATTAACCCACGTTAACTCACAAATTACGTAAAACGTAACTACACACCCCTTTAATAAAAAGGCCAATTCTATATATCATAGAGAATTAAAATAGAAATTTTAATGATAGTAGACACGTCAAAGATGCCTACCGGAATCGATGTTGGAGAAATCGGGAACCGGCGACCGAAAAGGATATCGAACGTCGGCTACGCGATGCACAGGTTGAACCGGTCGAAAAGTGGTTAATTCTCACCACTTAGGCTGTTGGAAAAAGAGTATACATAAGGAAAATAAGCTGTTGGATCAAGGGAAAATTTTTAGAAAAATATTTGAAGAGCATAATATCATGATATGGGCAATAGATTGAAGAAAGAGGATGATAGAATAGAAGAGAGAGGGCTCACGGCGGCGATAGGGGTGGCGGCGCACGGATGGCGCACGGCGGTCGGGGGCGCAAGGACGCGCACGCGCGCGCGAGGCTGCGAGGTGGCGCTGGGCGCCGGCAGATGACGCACGCGGGCGACCGCGGCTGGCCGCGGGTGCTTACGAAGGTGGCGTTGACCGCGCGCGGGGTTGACGGTGAGGCGGCAGCGCGCGGGCGGTGGCGGCTGGCCGCACAGGGGCGCTCGTGGAGAGAGGAAGAGCGGCCAATGGCGTTGAAGAGAGAGAGAGGGACGAGGCAGGCGACGCACGCGGGGAGGGAAAGAAAAACGTGGCCGGCGGTGCACGCTCGCGAAGGCGATAACCAGAGGGAAAGAGAGCGATGAGGCAGCGACGGTTTTCGGGGAGGGGAGAAAGAGAAGGCGGCGGTTTCGTGAGGGGAAGATGGCGACGGTGAAAAATAGGGTATAGAAGGGAGAAAAAAATAGTAAACGTGGAGGATAATTAGGAAGGAGTTTTAAATAAAATAAAACACTCCTAAAAATTAATTTAAAATATCTTTAACCTATATATAAAAAAAACAAAACGTTACATACGTACCCACATTGCACGGTAGCAAATACCAGATCAACGTCGATATATATATATATATGAATCAAATTATAACTTGTGTAAGTTGGACTGTCCTATTCAGTATGCTGTGTATATATATTGCTCATGATCTGTCCGGACACCAAGACGCTGCAGATGTGCCCAAATAGCAACTCCGGTGTGCACACAATGAAGAGACGGGCGGGATTCCTGAATTTGATAACTTCGATTATCGTCGGCCGGGACACGGTAAACAGGGCCAGGGGCGCTCTGAAGTTTGAATATCTCTACCTGTCTGAAACCATTTTGGGTTCTCATGTCTGATCAACGGAAAGCAAGGTCGGGAGAGGAGACAAACAGGCAAGAGAACAAAGGAGGCCAAGCACCTACATACAGTTTTCAAGCATACCGTCACACGCAATAGGGTTAGGGTTAGGGTTAGGGTTAGGGTTAGGGTAATCCCACTGCGTGAGCGTGAATGGCGACCCGAATTGGAACAGTGAACTTCATTAACAAGTGTGATTGGGTGACATATACATATATAGATGTCTATAACAATGATTATATGTTAATAGAGGGTAGAGAGAGGGACCGAAAAAGAAATAATTTAAGAAGAAATTCTCTATAAAAATATAATTTTATCGTGATCATTGTCAAACATATTTTTTTAATAATTTTTTGTCGAAATATATTTTTGCACAGATATCTATTTCATCATGAAACCGAACACTCACAAGTGTTGTTGGTGTCTGAATGTCAAAGCAAAAGAGTATATATGCACAATAACGCCTGCAATTAATCATTTATCAGGTGACCACACACTCTGGGATGTATCATGTATACATACGTACGTATTTTATAATTAATGCATAAGGGAAAAAGAAGAGATTAACTATATATCAGATTGATTATGTCCTTAATTAATTATTGTACGAAAAACGACAACTTGAACTTTAAATAAAACGAAGTAATTACCCACTTCAATATGCAGATGGCAAAACAAGAGAGACACTGATGACACTCTTTCTCATCTATCTTTCACCACGCGATAAGATCTCATCAGATCAGTATGACTTTGCTTGCTTATTTCTTATTTGGTTAATAAGTGTATACAAAGCGACATTATATATATATATATATATATATATATACACACACACACACATGCGTGCGTCTAACTAGTTTTTCCATATCAGGGAGACGAAAGCAGAAGAAAGAAATACTCGCTTGCTTTTCCAACCATGAACTCCCTTAAACACTTCGAAACATGATGACGAAGACCTGGCCACCTGGAACTTATAAATGATCTCAGTATAATGAACTTACAGTTCTGTATTACTGGGCTCAAGTTTATTACCTCCTATATCGAATGATACGGGATACTCTTAATCCGTTCACAACGCCTTTAGATAAAGAGGCTGCTCAAATAAACAAATGAAACATCTCACGAGAATCAAATACAACAACAATGCGTAGACATCTTCCTTGGACACTTCTCACCTCCTACAGTCTCAAACTTTCCCTGCTAGCTAGAACAGGGGTTTGAAGACAATGGTGCTGACTACACTAAATGCGCTGGTAAAGAATCCGTTGTAGGTGAATTGACAGGCATCTGGAGATCAGGGTTGAGAGGGAACATCTCACACTGCGCCGTATGTGCCATAAGCTGATCAACAAGTACCAGGGCTACCATTGCTTCGACCATGGGGACAGCTGTAACATCCAAGATAAGAGCATTGGGTAAATTATCGGCCTGAAAGGGATGCACATACACAAGTATAAATAGCAGAATTTGGTTAAAGTTACCTCTAGGAACAACACATGGATCATGACGACCCCGTGCTATAAGCTCGGTCTCATGACCATCCCTTGTTACAGTATTTTGCTTCTTCTGCAGATGTCATAGTATTCGCAGGTGTACTGTGTTAGAATATGACTGTTTAAGCTGAGAGAAAAGATTTAAAACCATTCTCATTAATCATTAATTTGTTCTGAAAACTTTTCGTGGTTTATGCTTTCCAAATTTCAATCAAATGTAGCACAACAATTTTGGAAGCTCAAATATGTATAAGAACTCAGGATGCAACTAGAAGATAAAAAGTGTAAATGCCAAGAAAACTTACACCAATGGTGGATGTTGGTTTAAAGGCTACTCTCATGTATATGGTCTCACCATTAGATATCCCTCCCTGAACCAAAGGAAAACAAACATATTAGAGCATGAAACAAAAGGTGAGATCTTCTATCATGAAGAGTCGTTAGTTTGATTTCCAATTGCCCGCTGGGAGAGAATCAAAACCTGGACTCCCCCTGATCTGTTTGTTCTTGTTCTAGTTCTTCCATTATCGTCTATGTAAAACTCATCATTATGCTCGCTTCCACACAAGAAAGTACCTGAACAAGAAAAATATAAACAGAAGCAAGCGATTTGAGATAACATACAGAAGGTGGGAAAAGACCCAGAACTTGAAAAAATATATATATATTGAATATCTTGGTTAACCAAAATTTTCTGGTAACTGGTGAATCTTTAAATCACAAGCTGCAAATTAAAATGAAACTAGGTAAAATAAGATATAAACCATTCACTTTGAAATTATTTACACTGACATAGGTCCCCTGATCCATTGTAATCTTACCTTCAAAACCACTTCCAATTTCAAATCCTTTTGTTGCAGGCAGTGACATAACAGATTTGGCAAGGTCAGCTTCAAGCTTATCAAAGACTGGAGTGCCAAGGCCCTGAGTGTAGGCAACACAATGTCCATAACAACATTAGAATACTTAGCCATTGCCACATCAAATTATATTATATGTTTTTCTAGTACTTCTATGAAAGTTCAATCATCGTTTTGAGTTCACCTTCGCCACCACAATCCAATCCAATACCGTGAGGCACAACTAATGCTAGTTGACATCCTTTAAAGGAATTATATTATTGTGTGCCACCTAATCTATGGGACAAGTTAACAGCTAGTGAAGAAAGTATATATGCTCAAACATTACGATTTTGTTGGCCAAAACCTTAGATCCTCAAGTTTTTGGTGCTGGTTACATGATCAAGAACTACAGTTACTACACTATATCAGCATTTCTATAATGAATGTATATCAAGAATCAAATCTTTAGAGCATAATATTTGGGAAAAAAGACAGGAGAAAGACCACATCAAATAAGAAAGAGTAACGAGTGAACATCCTGAGACAGAGAAAAGAGAACAGCAAAAAGTCTCACACGTGGTACATTCCTGACGATGCATGTAACAACTCCACCAACCGAATCACCTTTCACTCTAACAGCATCAATAGCATCAATCATTTTCTGTGCATATTCTGGATCTGGACATCTGACAATGTTGCTTTCAATCTGTACATATGTACGATAAGATTCCAACAATTTAAAGGCATCAAAAAGCTTGGAAATCAGGAATTGCATGTAAGCAAACCTGCTCAAAAGTTACAGACTCGTTGTCAACTAGTTCTTCTGGAAGTACAACTTTGTGTACTTGGGAAACGTAAGCTAAAACCTGAATTGTTCAAGTGATATCAATGTAAGAAAGAATCATTTTTATGACCACTTTATTGAACAAAGACCAAGATGTAAAATCCTGCTTATTGGTCGTATATTGAATTGAAGGGACCAAGCATCAAAACTCCGAAATGTACTTCAGGAAAAATGAACATGGTTAAACAACACTTCTCCCTGTATCCTATAAAATTAGAGAAAAGGCAATCCACATAACATGACCACATTTTCATACTTTCTAGAAGTGTTTAGAATTATCTTGGTGGTAACGCTAACATCAACAAGCGTCACTATCTGCAAGCATAAAATATCCTAAAGTTTTCTTTTTCGTAACTTAAGTATCTCATTTGTTGACAGAACTGAGGGGCCACGCTAAGCACCTTAATTAAGAGGGAACAGTACAGAAACTCAAGTGCTCCAAAATAATGTGATGGGAAATTTTCTGAATGTAGTGCAACTCATTAACTCTCCACCAATCTAGGATTGCAGGGTCATGATACAACTCTTCTTGACCCTCCTTGAGAGAGTAGTGTAATGAAGCATCCGAGCAAACTGATTGTTGTCCTCAAATATCCACATACTAATTTAAAAAACATAAATTGGCCTCATCCTGGGACTGTCCTAGACAAATCAGGGTTGATCCCATGGTTCGTAGAATCGGCTGATTCTGGATCGCAATCAGGCCAATCAGCATAGACCAACCCAATTTAGGAGGGAAATTCCAATACCCCCAGGATTTATGTCTGAATCAGTCAAAATCGACTGAATTGGCCAATGGCAGAGGCGGCAGCACCGCAGGGCACTGCTGCATCTTCCCTGCCATAGGTTGCATCGGGTCCATCGGACCTGATAGGAGATATCCATGTATCTGATGACTTACCCGATATTCAAAGAACCCCTGGTTGTATTGAGTCCACCTGCCTTCCCTGTTTATGGGGAGGAGAAGATGCCGCAGTGGCGCCTCGTTGCTGCTCTGCCACCTTGGCTTCAGATCCAACCCCAAAAGGGTCAGACTGAACCGGAATCCCCTTAGAAACATATCTATGTTGTTTTTTTATGTTTATTGAAAAAATGATCTAGGTTGATTCTGATCAGTTTTTCTCTCCTCCGTTGCATATTGGATCGGAATCGACACTAGCTGATCCGGTCTCCAATTCCGATCCTACCATCCTTGCTGGTCTAGGCAAATCTCATTAGCTTGAAGAAACATCACAATTATTTAGAGAACTTTTACCCAGTCAAAGCCTACACAACTTCATAAAAAAGGTTTTTTTACCTCTGTATCCGTACATGTTGTATTTAACTTACTGCCTGTAATCAACAACTTTGAATGTGCCCTTGAATTTGTTGTATCTACCACATGCCCACATCATTAGGATCAGCCAGTTGAACTAAATTGTTGGTTACATTCGACATTTCACATGATACATGGGATCCGCATAAGAATATTTTTGGATTAGTGAATACTTCATATACGGTTTCAAAGCAACCAGAAGAAAATTTTCATCCTTCAAACTCTGCTTAACTTGGAGGGACATAGCCACTACATCTTGGAGATTCTAGAGTTGTATTTGTATATTCAAAAAAGACAAGACTCAAAAGGCAGTAAGCCAAACATAATTATGAACTTCAAATAATGAAACACATAAGTAGAACCATAAACCCACAACCTATTATACAGGTATATATTGTGTTATGTTCAAGTGATGCTTCCTTTGTATGTTACTCAAATCTTTGTTGAAACATACATGTGAACCACATGCTCCCATCGAAGGGCAAGGACCATGGCAGTCTAACTTGGGAAATCTGTTAGTAAAAGAATTCTCAATAATCATTCTTTCAGGAAGCATAATTTAACATTTTTTGCCTACATGACATAGCATAGAATCTAATAAAGTAAAAATTAAGAAGAAGCCATAGACATCATTCCCTGTGAACAAATAAACTTAAAGGAGAATACACTTCTCAGAAACATAATAAACCAGTGCATAAAAGCATACAAGAAGAACATAATAACTTAGCTGAATCAAAAACATAAATTAACCAAAACATGTTCATGAATCCCACAGAAAAAACTGAGGTAGACATTGCACTGAATTGAGATAGGAGACATGACAAACATACTTCAGTCCCAGTCTTCAACTTGAGAATCTTTTTGGCAACAGCACCAGCTGCAACTCTCCCAATGGTTTCTCTTGCTGAAGATCTGCCACCACCCTACACCAATAAACATGCATTTATGCACCTTGAGTTGTGCTTAAAAAATAAGCCATAGCATCTGGAAAATCCTTTAATAATTAAAATAACAAAGATATATATGTGAGAGTACCTGAATTGATCTCACACCATACTTCCAGTCATATGTGGCATCAGCATGAGAAGGACGGTATGCTTTCGACATTTCCGTATAATCCTGAATAAGTCAATCAAGTAAAGGTTCACACTATGCATAAACTACCAGTTCATGCACTTTGAATGTAGTTGAGTACATCATATTGTTTTTTACATCAAACTCAAGTTTCGAAAAGAAACATTTTATTTACTTTTATGCCCTCTAATCCTCCAACTAAAAGAAAAAAAAATCAAAGAAGGAAAGTAAAGCACCTCTCTTAACAGGAAAAATATGCTAAGCATTGTAATGGTAGCCAACAATAGGAGATCATAATAGGTGCTCTAAGTATTATAAACATTGGATAGTGCTCAGTTTCTCGGATCTCAAATATGTACTCACATATCCTCTTTGATCTTTATTTGGTACAGAAATACTGATCGCAGTTCCTGTGGTCAATCCTGCAGTGTACATCTGCATCAGCATCCAATAGAGAAACTGGCATGATGACATACAATGTGATAAAGTCCTAACCATCTGCAATTCCAGAGTTAATTCGGCATGTGTCTGTCTCCTTCCTTGGTGTGGTTATCCTGCTCTGCCCCGGCCTCCTGTACATGGCCAATAGGTCAATAACAAAAAGATACATACTTGATTCTATTTTCAGTTGACTGAAACAGTATCTGAAAGAGCAGAGAGATGAGTAAGAAGCACCTCCTATCAAGTTCGACCTGCACCTCGGCTTCTGAAAGGGGCAATCTAGGTGGACACCCGCTGATTATGCAGTCAACACTTCCACCGTGGGATTCGCCGGATGTAGTAACTTGGAAATACTTACCAAACTTATTTCCAGTGGCCTGAATATCTACATTCCAAAAGCACCAACACATTCAGACAACTGAAAAACGAATCGGCAAAACTTAGTCATTTATCAAGCATCAACCAAAAAAAATAAAAGTTACTACATGTTCCACTCGGACAGCCTTCTCTGTTGATATCTACTTCAAGAAGCAAACAATCAGATGCGAAGAAAACACATCCAGATGGGCAAATCTAAAACATGCCGGAATAAAAACAAAATAAACAAAATAAAAAGACGAACTGTTTCCCCTTTCAGACAGCTCCCGAGCAAGAATGATGCCCAAGAATTGCGGAGGACCATGAGCACTCGCAAACCCGAGAGGCCACACACCGGAAGCAAAATCACGGAAACACAAGCACACACCACTCTCTACATGGTCAAGCCTCGCTGACGGACATGAGAACCTTAACAAATCCGGACTAATTGGCCCGAGGGATGAACTCACCTAGCCTCCTGGGAGGAGCAGCGCCCCGCCGCTGGATGGATACGTTTACAGCCGGCGCGGCCAGCAGACGGAGATCCGACCGCTGTAGAAAGCCGCCGCCACAGCTGCCATCGGTCCTCGCGGCCTTGAGGAAGGAGCTCGAGGAGAGGGACGACGAAGCCATGGCCGCCGATCGGTCAGACCAGACGGAAAGAGCGAGCGAGCGAGCGAGCGAGAGAGGTAGGTAGGTGGCAAGTCGGGGAGAAGAACGGATCCCATAAAATGGTTGCCGTCCACGCCTACTCCCAACCCCACCAACCCCCTCCGAGCCGCCCCGCCTCCCACCCCGGTAAGACGCCCTGCGTCACCGCTCAGAGAGAACTCTATCAGTATATAGCACATGAGAGGCTACATTTTTTCCTAAAGCCCGCAAGGACATCATGTGTTGAGTTTATACCATAATTTCTGTAGCAGGTGAGCATCTTTCCGCGAGCGGTCCAAAACTGGACCGGCAAGGCCGGCTCCCGAACAAGATTTGATCCGACAAGATTTACGTGGTTTTTGGTTACAAGATAAATAGAGTTTTCATTGCAACTTTATATTTTCATAATCAAATATTTATAGAAGGTGTTTGACAACTATTACAATGAGATTTCTCTCTTGGACCAAAAAAAAGGTGTCCCTCACATTTTGTACTTATATATAATCACTCTTCCTTTATTATCACATCTCACAATTTTACGTCCTTAGTTAATTTTAAATTCATTTTAATATACAAAATATATTTACTTAAAAGATTTCTCTCCCTTTTTTTATCTCGTGATTCTCTACATCTTTTGATCTTACATGGTTTGACCGTCCCATCTTCTCATGACAATTTTATATCACTGTATAGTTTAAAATTTATTTTAATATGCTTTTATCGCAGAATTATATAAAAATATTATACGACGACAAAAAATATTACCCTCATATATAATTGAATCAACTGACTCGTCGACTTTGGCTCGTAACTCCTTCGTTGGGCTGTCTCCTCCTCTTTTGTCAAGAAACGCTACCAGTTGATTATATTTTTTTTAAAAGTTGAGTTTAATGGAACTTCAAATTTCGGTATTTTAAATTGTGAACAAATTTAAGATAGGAAATATTTTGGAAAAACTACAAAAAATAATCAGCCAACTTTTCGGTCGCTACATCTTTGCATGCACGCTAGTGCTATTAAGATTACCAAAAATATTTGAGAAAATTAAATTTGAGACCCAATTAATAAAATAACTTTAATAAAAAAACTAAAGATAAAATATGTTTAATAATAAACACAGTCGTTTGAATATTCTTAACTTGGGACCCAGTCCGTAAGTCTCCGTCGACCAAGGCGTCACATTGTGACTCCCCTTCCAACTTTGCCCTTTGTTGCGACGGATGCCCCAACCGGCCTGACGCCCTGCCAAGTCTCGCAGCAGATGAATCCGAGCGGCGGCTGAGCAGCGGTGCGACACAGCAAAGGGGGCTACGGCGACGGCGAGAGAAGGGGGCTGAGCAGCATCGAGACGGCAAAGGGGGCTACGGTGACGGCAAAGGAATTTCTAGGGCTGAGCAGCGGTGCGACAGCAAAGAGGGCGACGGCACACGAATCCCTAGCAAGCAACAGCGGCGCGACAGCAAAGGGGGCGATGGCGAGAAGGTGAAGAAGAGATCGCAAAGGAGCAACGGGTAACGGATCCCCACCACGTATACTCTCTCTCATTTTAGTCGTTCTGATCTATCAATCGATTCATTCCGGCGTGCCCTAGCTCGTAGAAGATTTTACCGAGTTTCAACCGTCATTGCTCCAATCTGCCGTAAAAAAATACAAGCAGCGGTCTGATTCAATCCAACGTACCCTGGTTCTGTTGGCGCCAGCCCTCTATTTTTTGTGCTTTTATTCTGTTTTTTTTCCTCTTGTTTTGTCTCAGTTATCCTTTTTTAACTGAAGCAAGAAGTGAGATTTATGCAGAAATCTTTCCGTCTGATCCAGCCCCTTCGATCTTTGCCCTGAACGCTTGTTTGCCAACCCGTGGAGATATTTGTGCAGCACTGTCTGTCAACCCGTGGGGAGATGTTTGTGCCATGAACGCATGTTGTTATCTTCTGTTTGTTCTTTTCATTTAATTTCGAAGTTGTTTTTATTATCTACATTATTTTTTGTTCCATTTCCTTGTATTTAATTTGCTCAACACTGTCTAACAGGTTATGGATAACATTTCAATAATTTTGAATTATAATGGGGAAGGACATATACTTCCATATAGTGAAGAATTAACGGTAAATGAAGTTATTGAAGTTGTCTCAAGTAGATGGAATTTGAATCATGAACATGTCGAGTTGAGATATGTTGTGCCTGAACAGTTATCTATTTCATTTTGTATCACTAACGATGGGATCTAAAAAGTGCAATCCGTATTTACCTATCTTTGGGGAAAATTCTCATAAATATTAATATTGTAACCCACTATTCTGAGGTGTATCATTCTCAAAGGTACTATTCATGGAGATCAAGGCCCGTAGATTTTGCTAGGTAGAATATGAGACTGGCCAATAATTCAATCCAAGTGCACCCTTAACTTTGTAGAAATGCCACCAATTTAAGAGATTCAACGAATCACTTTTTACATTGACACTCTGAATTTGAAAGCATGTAAATAAGACAGTAATTTTTGTTTTTACAAAAAAAATAAAAAGAAAAGCGAGCAGATGAGATTCAAAGCAAACCGAATACATATTTTAATTAATACTGGACTTATTTGACACCTATTTGAGTCCGCTAATTAATTAACACATCCATATATATACATATATTATCCGAGTCATCTTATTTGTAGCTAGGCATGCTTGAATTTAATAGCAGCGTCCCAAATCACCATCACGTTTTGCAATGTTATAGCTTTTATTTGTCTAGCATTAAATCGGGGCAGAACTTACATGTGACGTGTGCTCTTGTCAAGGGGCAAATATGTCAATTGAGAAAAGTTAAACGCCGTTTTCATCGAATTGGGGCGGAAGTTAGGTGAATTTCAAAAGTTGGATTTTACCTTGAAGTAATTCTGACATAGGGTTTTCTACTAAACTGTTTTACTCACGTTGAGGCGGGTGTTAATTTCTTCAAAATATTTTAATCATTAGAATGTAATCAGCGGTAATTTCGAATCTTTGGATGTAATCTCCATACATGTTTTTTCTGTTGCCTTTTAGAATGTAGCGATTGAGTTCAAATGTTTAAAACTCTTAAAAATCATCCACGGATAAATTACAGAGATAAATAACAGGATGCTCATGCTCCGATCACAAAAACCGAAGGGAGCTTAAACAAGCAGATGATCCGTATCATAAGCATCGGGTACAGCAAGCAGACAGGAGCCTCCAGACACATCTCATCTCCAGGACTACATAAAACTAAGCTGATAGAGAGCTGAGCATGGCTGAACTGACTGGTTCCTGGAGACGAGGGTTGATCGCGAACATCTCGCACTGCGCCATGTGTGCCATCAGCTGGTCGACGAGCACCAGGGCTACCATGGCTTCCACCACCGGAACGGCTGCAACACCAGATGGTGGGATCGGTCATCAGGTAAGGCAATGGAACGAGAGAGATGCATGATCGGAGAGATAATTAATGGGCGTCGTCTGATCGCGATCCAAGTCGGGATCAGGTCGCCCAGCTCAGGTAATTTGAATCGTGAAACTGTTCATATTTGGTTGATTGGTTTTTGATAATGTTTTTCCAAGCCAAAAAAAAACCTGTGGAACTGGACCAATTTGGTTTGGTTGGAAACCATTTGATAGTTTCACCAAAGCAAACATAACCAAATTGATGACTTGATTTGATTTTTCAGGTTGAACTCAACAGTGAGCATCTCAATTTTTTTTAATTTGAAAAAAATAAAATAAGAAACTAAAACCCTATCATCCCCGCCACCCTTGTGTCTTCTCTGCCCTAAAGGCGGACCTGATATTCTATGAACCCGGTAAATGGGGATTGGGAAGGTAAGATACAGAGGCAGCTGCACCATCCACCAATCCGCAGTCTCCAAGCACTTATCCAACCCTGATCAGTGTCAGTCAGATCAGAATAGGCTAATCTAAACTGATCTGGAAACTTGAAGCCCAATCTAAAAAGAAATTCCTTCTGAGATTGGACACTCCCCCGAATCGGGTTGGGAGATTCCCATCCTCATCCCAGATCTTGCAAACTATTTTGCTTGGTATCAAGGAGAAGAGATGCTAGGCATATCAATGACTGACCTCTGGGAACAACGCATGGGTCATGACGACCCCGCACTACAAGCTCTGTCTGCTGACCATCCCTGGTGATAGTACGCTGCTGCTTCTGCAAGCTCAGCACGGCCGAGTATATATATATGCATATATTAAGATGAAAAAAACTTACCAGTAAAGGACAACGTGCTCTATAAGCATTTTTAATGGCATATTCTTTCCTAATTTTATTCTGGCGTAGCATAATGGTATGCCGAGAACTGTGTGCGAAGAGCAAGTTAACTCACAGCAATGGTGGGTGTTGGTTTGAAGGCCACTCTCATATAAATGGTCTCACCATTGGAGATCCCTCCCTGGAGCAAATGGAACACAGAGAACATCAAACATGGTATGAACATTCTATCCCCAAAATGGAATGAGTTTAAACAATCAAATGCCAACATGCGAAAGACCTGGATTCCCCCTGATCTGTTTGTGCTTGTTCTAATTCTTCCATTGTCATCTAGGTAAAACTCGTCGTTGTGCTGGCTTCCATACAAGAAAGTGCCTGAATTATGTACCCAGAAGCAGGCAACTTGAGCTAACATGCAATAGGAGGCAAAATCCCAAGTTTACATATAAACGTAATGAACATCAAATACTTGGATTTTAGATCACAAAGCAGCAAATTTTGACAGGAGAAAGTTGTAAATGACTCCCCTGGATATTGATTCACAGATGCAATACCAATAGTGCCCAATCAAAGGTATATGTACCTGAAAAACCACTTCCAATTTCGAACCCATTGCTGGCAGGCAAAGACATGACAGCTTTTGCAAGGTCAGCTCCAAGCTTGTCGAATACTGGGGTGCCAAGACCCTGAGATTAGGCAGCAAAATTTTGTCTAATCTACTTTAGTATTTTTTTTTCTAACAGGACTGGAAAGGTCAACTTTCTATTGATGGCAAGAATTAGTACAAAACTTCTACCAAGGGAGTAAAAGTAGAAGAAAGAGAAATAGCCAGGGGAAAAACAATTTCAAAGAAGAGAATTTGTCCCTGAAGGTGGACTCATCCAAATGCCCTCCCAACCAAGCATATTACCAATTCTTGACAGTTCGTAGTCAGGAGGAGAATCAAAGATGGCTTCTCAAAGGGATCTTCGAAAATCCTGTTGTTCCTGAATAGTTAAATTGTCCCAAAATAGTAGGTAAGATGATCATCCACATTCTCGAATTAATTGGCCATGGATTCCAGTATGACCACTCCAACAAAAGATTCGTTTTCCCTAGGTTCTAACCAGTTTAAATTCTAGCTCTCCAACAACAGTTTTCAGAGTGAATAATCTCAGTGGATAAATAAGTGATCAATATCTAACCTACTTTACTATAGCATCCCCTATTACGGCACTTGTATGAAAAAGTTTTATGTTCGTTTCTGTATACGGTTTTCATTACCATCACCGTGCATTTCTTTGTCCTCAAGATCATGGAAAAGTAGAAACAATTGGATACCAAGGTTGTGTTTGGTTGCATTACCATTAACGATTGTACAAATTGTTGGACAAGTGTCCAAAAGAAGAAGAATGTAATTACAGATTAACTATGATTCATGTAACTAATCTTACTGTGGAAGGTTCTGGAAAAGGATTCCATTAGTCTGAAATCTCACAAATTTCTAGTGCAACCAAATGCATCGTATACTTTTTGGATTTCATGTAAAAAATAGGAGATTTTAAAGAAACAGAGCAAGATTGACAAATTAAGTTGCGTAAGAAAAATAATCTCAAAGCTCATGTCCATGAATTTTTAGAAATTTTGGCAGGTAAATGGTACTTGCCATCCCAACCAAATTCACTCTAAGCAACATCATGAGAGAAAAGCAGAAGGAAGTCTTACCAGAGGTACATTCTTCACAATTCATGTGACAACCCCACCTACTGAATCACCCATCATTCTTGCAGCATCTATGACGTCAATCATTTTCTGAGCATATTCTGGAACTGGGCATCTGACAATGTTGCTTTCGATCTGTATATATATGCTGTGATATAAGAATCCCACGAGAAAGGATGGGCAATCCAGTTTTGTTTCAGTACACTGAATCATCTATTAGTCACTCTGTTATTTGGTACTTGTATTTCAATATTTGTTAACTACAAATGTTATGTAACAGAGTACATGTACATGCGTTATATTACTCCTTGACCATAGTTTACAGAATCGGCTGATTCAGATAGAAAATAGTTGATTCCTAGATCAGATCAGCAGCAGCAAATCTGATTTTGTCTTGGAGTCCTGATCCAAGCCGGAATTGATTGAAATCGGTCAAATTGGCCAATTCTAAACAATTCCGGCGATTCCTCATCCGAATTGCTGAAAACAGCAGCCGCAGTTGCCCACCCAAGAAGTTTTACCTGGACCATCGGACCACAGGGTAAGCTATGACACGGTGACTCCTGCCATATTGGCTCCCAAAACATGGCATACCTGTAAGGCATATCTAATGGACCCGGTAAGCCTATCTTTCTCGCTGGATAGGGTGGGTGGTGCTGTGGCAGGCGGTGGCCATTTCAGGGGCCCCAAAATAGCCGGAATCCAATCTAGCATATTGTTTTGTGTTTTTTTAGGGTCTCTTGAAGAATCGATCTGAACTAATTTCAAATCAGTTTTTCTTCACAAGAATCAGCCAACCTGGTCCCGATTATGATTCCGCGTACTTGAGATGTGTATAGCATCATAAAGAATTATAGGCATTGAAATACAAATATCGTACAACTCACGTATGAGAAAGTGAAAACCGAGTAGACGCAAACGTACCTGCTCATAGGTTAACGACTCGAAGTCAACCAATCTGTCTGGAAGCACAATGTTGTGAGCTTGGGACGCATAAGCCAGAACCTGAAATGTCAGCTTCCGTGAAAAATCTTACAAAGGAGAAACTAGCCTGCAAGAATACCTTTTTACCTGAAATTATAAGTTTATAAATACAACACATCCCCTCTATGTTTTGACATTACTATTTTTTATCGATTAAAATACAAATTCCGGCGCCCGCGGCACCTTCTCTTCGTCTTTCTCTCTCTCTGTAGGGCACGGTTTCTGGCGCCCGCGGCGCGGCACCTTCTTCGTCGTCTCTCGGTGAGTGACATCCCTTTCATTCCGGCGGCGTCTCCCCCATCTTCCAGACGGGAAAGCTTCCGACCATTCCGCTCTTCCCCTTCATCTTGCCCTGCTTTGCCCCTCGCCGTCTTTCTCGTGCAGATCCCACCGTTTCGCCTCTTCAACGGAGCTTGGTCTCTCTCACCGGCCCAGCAGACTGGAAGCCAAGCGCTTCCGCGGATCGCAGCCGCCATGTCCGATCTTCATCCTCACGCGACACGATCCCGGGCTCTTAGGGCCCGTTTGGTACAAGATCAATGAGGAAGAAATTAAGTTTATCCTTAGAGATAAATCAGATTTATCCCCGGTTAGCTAGGGCAGTCTGTCACGACCCGGATTTTTAACATGCACAGCGGAAGATAATCCGGCGACGTAACGAGAAAGGATATCGGTCTGGAACCAAATAAGACTAAAATTACAATCCAAATACATAATTCCACACTTTACAACTTAATAACATAATAATCAAACATCTATCTAACAAATTAAATACCAACATTGAATGAGTAATCCACTATCTCCTTGAATTCCACAACACCACTACGCTTCTGCTGCGCTAAACCTGTACTCCTGAAAATATTAACAACGGAAGGGGTGAGTCATGAAAGAGACTTACACCCGAACTACCCCATTATAATAATGATTCTAGTGGTATACTATACATATTAAGCCTAAAAATCAGATTTAATACATAGGATTTAACTAATCATATATCTTTAATTAATTCATTACAAGGTCATTCAACTACCCCATATTATAACTAGACTCTAAATGCATTAGACCAACATAACCTACACATTAAACCACTCTAGGTATGCCCAGAACACATAGACCTGACATAAAACCAATGACACATCTATAACATACCATCTATGCCAATCTACACAACTAGACACACGTATCGAGTAAATAACCACGCCTCCATCTGATAAAATGAATACATCACAAAACTACAGCACATTTACCATATGTTATAGTAAATACATAAGAATTCTAAATCCCATAGTACCCCTGGCGAGGGAGTACTTAGGATAAACCGCGGTATATCCGGGATCGAAGGATGCTCCAGATTGTTCTAATTCATCTCACGCCCACAGGACCTAACCATAGTCCGGTGAAGTATATTTCCATCACAATGCAAACAGACTAACCACATTCCACACCATGCAAGCATTTAATTAACTCAGACAGTAAAACAGGAATATTCAATTGGCAATCAAACATGAAATACATAAATGAACACCCATGGTTCTATGCACCACATATTTGCATACCACACCACAGTATAACACAAACTAATGCATATAAATGAGATCATGCAATTTACAACCTAAACATGACAATTACATGCTTAAACAGAACCATCTATCTAATAAAAGAAAATAAACTAAATTCTAACCACACTATGCCTAAACTTTACAACGGCTTTTTATCAAATCGAAATATACATGATTAAGGTTATCGTGATGCGAAATATACTAAACTAGCTAGATTAAACATATACAACCTATCATGATGACCAGCATACTTGAATAACCGAATTAATCTAAGCATGCACGATCTAGACAAATTAATCTAACTCTAACTAAACATGCTAATAAATCCAAAACAGCCCATTAATTACAATCTTCTAACCCTGATGATCTAAACATGATTCTTAAGGTTTAATCAAAATATTAGAGTGCTAAGAATAGTCGAGACGCCTACCTTGACGGCAACGGCGAAAGGCGCACGGAATTCCAACGGAGTCGAATTTGGCGACGAGACTGCCGCGGTTGCGTCGGCGTCGAAAAACTGAGTCAGGTAGGTATTCTTAAAATCTGCTGGAAGAAGAAGAATAATGAACTATAGAGTTAAATAGAAGGTGATAGGAGAGAGGGGATATGAGAGAGAATGAGAGAGAGAGATCGACCGGCTGAGGGGGGGTGGCGGGTTGGCGCACCTGTGGCCCACGGGGGCGCACGCGCGGGCTACGCGCGGAGGGTGGCGCACGGGTGGCGCAGCGGGGGCTGGCCGGCGGCGAGCGGGAAGCCGGTGGAGGCGGCGGCGGAGGGCGTAGACGCGGGCGGCGCAGGCGGCGACGGCGGAGGGTGCAGGCGGCGTCGCCGGCGACCGGGTGGCCGAAGGTGGCCGGCGTGGGCGGTCGCGGTCGCGGGACGGTGGCACTTCGGCGGCTGACGGTGGCTTCGCGACGGCGGGAGGCAGGGAGACGGCGGACGATCGGGCGAGCGGCGGCGTTGTCGCGCGGAGGCGGAGGTGATGGCGGCGGGGCTGGCGCGCGCGGGGGCGGCGCCGGCTGGTGCTGGGCGCGCTGGGCGGTGGCCGGCGGGCGACGTCGGGCGACGGCGACAGCGCAGGGAGGCGCTGCTGGCGGCGGGCGTCGGCGGGGAGATGGCGGCGGCGGCGCTGCGCGCGCTCACGGCGGACGGCGACGGCGGAGGTTGCAGGTGGGGTGGCACCGCGGGCGGCGACGGGGTGGCCGGCGGTGGTCGACGCGCACGGCGCGCAGAGGGGAAGAAGAGGAAGGAAGGAGGGAGGCGGGGCCGGCTGGGGCAGCGGGGGTCGCGGCAGACGGTGGGCGGGGGGGGGTTCGACGGGCAGGGACGGTGGGGGGGGGGGTGTCTGGGTGTTGCACCCGCGCGGGAGGGAAGAAGAGGGAAGGAGAAGGAGGGCGGCATCCGGCTGCTGCGCGCGGCGCTGGTTGTGCAGGGCGGCGACCGGCGGTGGCGTGGAGAGGCTGGCCGGCGGCGGCAGGCGGCTTGCAGGTCCGCTGCTGCGCTCGCGGCAGAGAAGGAGAAGGAAGGAGAAGGAGGCGGCGCGGGGGACTACAGCACGAGTGCTCGCGGGAGAAGAGGAAGGAGGCGAGGGTGCAGGGTTGGGGTACGCGAGAAATAAATAGAGAGGGGGGAGAGTCCGACGGAGACAGAATTCGATTGGAAGAGGGGGCGGCGGTTTAGGAAGGTTATCGGGAGGAAGAGAAAAATTGGAAGGATAAGGAGGAAAGTAGATTAATAAAACTAATAATAAATATAACAACTATTTTATTTATTTAAATATCCGGGGTATTACACAGTCACGGACCATCTTCATAAACGCCACAGAAGAAGCAATAGATTCAACCAGATCAAGCCGGAACAAGAGATGTGGCTGACATACTTCAGTGCCAGTCTTCAACTTGAGAATCTTCTTCGCAACAGCCCCAGCTGCAACCCTGCTGACGGTTTCTCTTGCTGAAGATCTGCCGCCACCCTGCACAGTTGCATATTAAACACATGTACATAGTTGCATGTATATGAACCTGAGGTAATTCGAGGAGAAATTCAAGACAATTCTTCGAATAACGAAATTGGCAGAGATGTGCGCACGAGAGCACCTCGATCGATCTCACCCCGTACTTCCAGTCGAATGTCGCATCCGCATGAGAAGGTCTGTATGCTCTGGACATCTCCTGATATTCCTGTGATACCCATTGTGTTCAAGTAAATGCTTTACAGTTTACACCACGGTAGGAGCTACATGAAACAACTGTGCCTCTAGAAATGTTTTCTCCCGCCCATCTTGGGGAATTACTTTGATGTTCGAATTTCCCATTCTATGATTTTATTTATCAAAAAATTTGACCCACCCCGATTTTCCAACTCCAGCTCTTTAGACAGATCCTTGTAAGGAGAGAGGAGGATGTTCTCTCCGGTACTCTCCACTGCCTAGCAACAGATTTCACGAGCTTTCTTCGGCTCCATGAATGTTTTGATGTTGATAGCTTGGTTAAGGTTCTCTAATTTTGATTTGATAAGATCAAAATCAAGACACTCTAATTTTGTTCGAAGTAGATATACTATATTAATTTTTATTCAAAGACAGACTAATAAAAAAAATGTCTTGTACATGTATATAGCTACCGAAAACTTAAAAAAAAAAAGCATTGAAGATTTACTTTTGCCAACCTTGTCATTCTGTGCCATAACTTTTACAACTCATTCATCTATGTCGTTTATTTTTTACAGCAATCCCAGAATCTAAGATTCTCTTGGCATCTATTTTCCATAGAAACACCAAAACATACGCGTGGTGTGTTTCAAGGATCTTAGTCGAGAACCGATCACCCCACCTGTCCCCTTCGATCCTCGTTCCGCACGGAAATGCATATCGCGGTTCCTGTTGTCATCCCTGCAGCGTGCCGTCGTCGTCGTCGACAGTCAGAAACCAAGAACTGGCCTATCAGACCAACACGGAGAACACCTTACCGTCGACGACGCCGGAGTTGATTCTGCACGTATCCGTCTCCTTCCTCGGCGAGGTTACCCTGCTCTGCCCTGGCCTCCTGTGCGATCGATATATATATATATATATATATATATATATATATATATATGCATTCAAGAGTCAGAAGACCTGGAAGAACATTCGATCTAGCAGGGAGAGACGTACCAGAGAACAGAGAAATTACAAGCACAGGGGGTGTACCTACCTCCGATCGAGGTCGACCTTCAGATCAGCCTCCGAAAGCGGCAGTCTCGGCGGGCACCCGCTGATGATGCAGTCGACGCTCCCGCCGTGAGCTTCGCCGGAAGTGGTGACTTGGAAGAACTTCCCGAACTGATCTCCGGCGGCCCGGACGTCTGCTTCTCACAACAGAAAACGCTCAAACACGTCGCTTGCAGAGAGAACCCGGGACCAGATGCTCACCTAGCCGTCTGTTTATTCTGGGGGTGGGAGGAGCGGCGGCGGCGCTCCTTCCGCCGCTGGACGACGGATATCTTTGTCGCCGGCGCGGCCAGCCGATGGAGGCCCGAATACTGGAGAAGGGCAATGCCGGACCTGCCGCCGGTCTGCGTGGCCTCGAGGAAGAGGCTCGAGTGGAGGGTCGACGAAGGCGAAGCCATGGCCGAGAAATCTCTCCTCGGGGGTCTGCCCTCTGCGAGCGAGAGACTGGTACGTAGGGGTGCAAACGAACCAATACACTGACAAGTAGTTCGAAGGTCGACTCCATAAAAATTCAACTCGGCTCGTTTATTTTAAATGAACAAGCTTGAACAAAAAATAAAGCTCGACTCATTAAACGAGTCGAGTTTGAACAGACTCCTGCTCGGCTCGATAAGCTCGCGAGCAACTCGATTAAATATTATATTATATATTTATTTTTAAAAATTAAATTTTAAGTATTAATATTTATATATTGTCACTTAAATATATTAAATAATTCAAAATTTGATTTTAAACTTAGATTGAGTTTCATAAATGAGTTAAATCTAAAGTTTCACGAATGACTTTTCATTGATTTTGGGTTTATAAAGGAGTTTGTATATAGCTTAAGTTTGAATATGAATTGAATTTTAGTCTAACTACTACTCGAGTTCGAACTCGACTCGGCTCGATTAATAAATGAACCAAGCTTGAACAAGGGTTCCACATACTCGCTAAAACTCGAGTTCGAACTCGAACTCGTGTAAAATAAACGAACCGAGCTTGAACACCATACTACTCGGCTCGGCTCGGCTCGTTTGCACTCCTACTGGTACGGTGAAATTAGAAATAAATCAGTGAAGCGAGATTTATGTGCGCGGATAGGGTGGGCATTATTTGGGTTCGAACCGAAGCGTTGGAGGCTTGGGGGTGAACGGTCTGTCAAATTGAATCGAATCATTCAAGACCAAATCAATTGTTAAACCGAACCTACCTATTAAAGATATTGGGCTAGATCGAATTTAGTTAAATTCATACGTTTGTGATAAATTTAAACATATTATGTGCTTGTTTAGCTTGATGTTATGTTTGGGAGAGATTTAAACATGTTTTGTTTGATTGTAATTTGAATTTTATTTTTAAAAAAGTTATATTTACAAATTGTTTACAAGTAATTTTGTTTAAAATTAGAAAAGACTCGTTGAATAAAGTGGAACATGCCCATTAAAGACCCAAGCTGTGGACCAAACCGAATCTTGTTTGGTTTGGTCTGGTTCAATTTGGAGAGTTTTGCGGTTTGGTTTGGTTCGGTTTCAAGACTCAACTCGATTTGATTTGGTTTGGTTTCTGAAAAAAATTCAATAAACCAAACCAAACTAGGTCATACCCACCTCTATATGCGGATGGAGAGCGGACGGTGGGTGGAAAACCCTCCATCTCCTAGTAACAAATGTGGGTCCTACTCCTATTGTCACGCCCCGGATTTTACAACAGGCGCAGCGGAATAAATCCGGGTACGGGACCGGGGAATTAACCCCTAAACTACGTCGGTTTGGGAAAATTGAAGACTAACAGGTCCCCGTTCATTAAAATAAATAAATCAATCCAAAAATAAATCATACCTTGATTTCAATAAACCAAATTCTCTAATCTCTTCTGCACTAAACCTGATCCACTATGCTTCTGCTGCGCTACCTGATTTCCTGAAAAATGTTAAAGGAATAGGAGTGAGTCACATGGACTCAGTAGGACTTATACCCAACTTTCCTAATATACTAACAAATCTAACTGCTATTTATATGCATAAACCAGACCCACCAATTGCTATAATATCATATAGGCTATTTATCGTGTTTATTTATTTAAATGGGATTTCTTTCACTAAATTATCAATTAAACATGCCTCTACATGAACTTGGCTACCAACCACACTAAACTATATGTTTATGCCATCTAGACTAGCATGAGCCAACTGTGCATGCTTTAATACCATTTCCATTCCATGTGTCTGAGTAAATCATATGCCATATTTGGTCCTCTCAACTCCAGCTCTAAATATATATAAGAAATACCATATAGTAAGCTAGATCCTTAATACACCTAGGCAGGGAGTACTTAGGATAAACCGCGGTATCCGGGATCAAATGATGCACCGGATCAATCTATTTCCACCGTTGCCCACGGGCGATTCTATCATATGCTGGAGGAGCAAATATTATATCACATGCATCAAAGCATCAATAACATTTCACAAGCAAGCCATACAATTACTCAGACAATTCCAATTCGATCCAATATGCCAATATACACAATTACTGAATCCAATATGCAAATTTACCAAACCAGATTTACACAATACCAAATCATGCAGACTATTCAATTAATGCATATATTCATGCAAAAGACTCAATCAGGAACAATATGCAAGTGTATCCAGTCATGCAAAACAATTTACCTTAATTCACAATTTCATATACTAGACCCAATCAAGAACAATATACACCACAATCAGACATGTTAACACGAATTAACTGTGATTTAATACCAATTCACAAATTTATGCACATTTCATGATCAAGCAACTATTAATATTAATTAATCCTATTCCATAATTATCATGACATCATCTTCTATTCCAATATTAGTATTAATGATTTAAGATCATTCAGAACATGAATCGGATATAATTATAATCATTAAGGCCACAAATCATTTTCCATACATCAATACATGTCATTTTATTTAATCAATCACATTATATCTAATTTAATAATTACTAATCAAGATTAACTAAATTTTACATCTGACTAATGTAAATCATGTGATTAAGCACAACTATACATGCATGGCATGATTAACATCTAATTAAACACACGCAGACAATCAAATAACTAAATCATCATTTATTCATCATTTTCTAACTAATAATCTAATAAATATATTTTAACACATTAATTATAATATCATGTGTTAAGGATAAGTTGGGATGCCTACCTCGATGAGGTTGATAATTGCGAAGTTCAGGAAGTCCCAACCGATTTAGACATGAGGCGACGAAGACAATGGCAAATTGGGTTATCCTATAGCCCTATTAACATTAAAAAGAATAAAATAATTAATTAAAATTTAAAAGAGATACGTAAGGAGGAGAGAGAGGGAGAGAGAGAGAAGAGAGACAGAGCGGGGTGAGAGAGAGAGCGCGTAGGGGGGGAGGAGAGAGAGGCAGGAGGGCGGCGTAGCCGCATGCGCCGGGTGGCGTAGCGGCCCCGGGTGCCCACGCGGGCACGCGCACGGGAGAGCCGCGCGGCGAGGCTAACAGGGTGTTTGGTATCACTTTTAATTTTAAGACAACCTCATTTTTGAAATCAAGATAACTTGACTTCTCAGTTTTATTTTTAAAATCAAAAATAGTCCAATTATTTTGTGTTGGGCAAAACTGTCACAAATTTTAAAAATTAGACAACAGTGTTTGATTATGAATTTAAATTCATGACACTGCTGTAGCGGCGGGCGCGGGCAACTTGTGGAAAAGAAGGGTGGCGGAGTGGGCATGGAAGAGTCGCTCGGCGAAATCTGGACGCTCGAGGATGTCGTCTTTGAGAAGCGGGGCGGAGTGACACTGCCTCTTCTCCCGACATTGCTCTACAGGCGGACCTCGGACGAGACGATGTTAGAGTTTGAGCACGTTCAGCGGCAGCCGCAGAGCTACTGCGAGGGCGGGGTGAAAAACCAGAGCAATTTCGCGAAGAACGTTGCCAAATACTGGAGCAACGGGCTCGATTTTGGAGGAGGGGGCGGGGCGGGGGGAGCCGGGGCGGGGGTAGCCGGGGCGGGCTCGCCGAAGAACTAGATTTCCCCCCCCCCCCCCCCCCCCCCGGCGGCCCGACAGACGCCCCCCCCCCCCCACCGCGGATAGCGGCGGCCCTCCGCGCGATACCCCCAGCACCCCCCCCCCCCCCCGGCGGCCCGACAGACGCCCCCCCCCCCCACCGCGGATAGCGGCGGCCCTCCGCGCGATACCCCCAGCACCCCCCCCCCCCCCCCCCCCCCCCCCGCCGCGTTCCCCCCCCGGCGGCCCGCCGGAACCCCCCCCCCCCCCGGCGGCGGCGGCCCCCCCCCCGGTCCGCCCCGGCGGCCCGCCGGAACAGGCGTCTCGGCGTCTCGCAAGCATCTCCCTCGCAAGTCGGGGGGGGGGGGGGGAGAGAAGAGAGAGAGAGAGAGAGCGCGGGAGAAAGGAGGGGGAGTGCAGGAGCGCGGCGACGGCAGCCCGCGGTGATGGCGGCCGCGGCCTGCGACGACGGTGGCGACGCGGCGGGGTGCGGCGACGGTGTGCCGCCGGCGCACGCTCGCGCGGGAGGCGAAGGGAAGAGAGAGAGAAAGAAGAGGGAGAGCGGCGGCGACTGCGGCGGCGACCGCGGCGACGGTGACTGTGGCGGCAACCGCGATGGCGACCGCGGCGGCGGGCTTGGGAAAGAAGAAGAAGAGGAGGAGGAGGAGCGGAGGCGGAGGTGACGGCTCGCGGCGGGAAAGAGAGAGGGGGACAACCGCGGCGACGGCGGCGGCGGTTGACGGCGGCGACGTCGACGGCGGCCCTCGGCAACGCCAGCAACAGCGGAAGAAGAAGAAGAAGAAGAGGAAGAGAGGGAGGCGAGATGTCGGCGACGGCGACAGTGGGAAGGAGAGAGGGAGATGGCCGCGGCGACACGGCGTCGGCAGAGCCCGAAGAGGGAGAAGAAGAAGATTCTGGGGGGGGGGGAAGATTCGAGAGAAAGTTTTTTTTTTAAGCAGACATTACACCTACCATATAATTTGGGTCAAATTAAATTAAACCATCATTAAAATTTGATAATTTGTTGTGAGAGAGTGAAGAATGTTCACTTCACTTCACCGCTCTCCTAAACTACCTCAGATAACCTCCCGGCGTTTGGATCATTTCATATAACCGAAGAAGTTCCTCTCTCCATTTACGAGGATGGGATAGTATTTATGATCTTACTCTTTTTTTATTTTTCTCTCTAAGTAATTTTCAGTGATTGAAGATGAAACGAGTTCTCTTTCTCTGGTTATCTAAGATGATTCGAACTCTTTTTGGCGGTGAAGAAGGAGACGTCGCAGTCTCTGATTCTTGCTTATTATTGCCTTTCTAACAGTTCTTTTGACGATCATCTCAATTTTTCGACGGAGGAAAGCCCAGAAGTCATCAACCGGGAACAATCACAGTCCTCCCTCCACTTAACATGTTACCACATAGTAGCCAGTTTCGCTACTGTGCAATAGTAAGTCATCGAGCGAGAAAAAGAATCTCTCAATTGATAGATTGTGAGAGTTTCTTGATTTTCTTCAGTGGAGAAAGAATTGAGGTGATTTTTTTTTTGATGAGCCTGGATCATGGGTCGGCGGAAGACAATTGTCGCTCGCCAAGTGGAGATTGCGACCGGGTCAGTTCCCGGAGTAGGTCTCCTGGCCCAGCCGGGTGACCTCGATCGATTCGGATCTAAACGAGTTATTAGAGATAGCATGACTCATTGGGACCGGTCGGGTGGGCAACCCGGTTCCACTCACACTCGATGAGTCTATTTGGATCTCATTCGAGTTCGGATCATCTCAGTCCCCGAGTAGAGAGAGTATCCTCAGTCTCCAATTAAAATCAGCCACGACCCCAAGCCACTTACTTAAGTGGCAGTTCAAATAACAAGTTTGGTGAATTGCTACCGAAAAGGATTGAACCGCTACCATCATCTTACTAACTCACTACCCGTCGGTAGCGAGTTGTATTAAGTTCGGTAGTGAGTTGGTAAGACGTCGATAGTGGTTAAGTAACGATTCACTGACTTATTAACTCGTTACCGATGAGGTTGAATTGCTACCGACGTTTTACTAACTCACTACTCATCATTTAAGTGGTTAAGATCGTGATCTTTTTTCATTGAAGATTGAAAGTATTCCTTCTATCCGGAGAATGATGTGATCTGAAGTAATCTCGTTTGGGTACATCAGGCCTGGATTAGGCTAGATCGGTCGTTTTTTTTTTTTTGGGTGGGGGGGTGAAACTTATTTCGTCCTCTGCTGCATAATGGAGGCAGCAGCGGTACTGTCTTTTTCTTTGGGCAGTTATGGCGCTGTCTCTGTGTATTTTCTGTGGCAAAGACAAGCATACGCCTTGTCGCTCTCATGCATCCGAATTATTGGTTATCGCATCTGCAATTTTCTCGCTCCATCTTCTGATAAACGGGAGTGAGCCACCGTCAAGTTTTGAGATCAACTCCCCAGGCTGATTGTCGAATCTGTGCAGAAAATATAGGGTTGATTTTTGCTGATCGGTCAATAAATCACTCGGCTTATGTTTTAACTAAGTTTTTTTTTTTTTTTTGGGGTTGTTGTCTGTGCCACAACAGTGATGAGGACTCAGTTCAAACATTATGTATGACCTCTTGAGACATTGTTAATATGGGATAGCTGTGAGGTGCACACACACCTATATATGGTCGAACCCCACCATGATCCTCTGTCGCTGGAGACTGATATATTTACAGCGCGTCACGGCGAGGGGTCGGTTTTACGCAGTCGGAACTTCGTGAATTTCAGCCTATTCTTCTTCGTAGTAGTTCCCTTCGCGTGTCCTACGTTTACGGCTGGATTTTGCAAGCAGGATGCAGACGAGTTGAATCAATATTCAGAGTAGTATGATCTTAGAGTTGGACGTATTCGAGTCAGAGCTCGGTTTTACAATTCAAACTTAGTCCATTAATTAATCGAGTCCATTTGTAGCTTGAGGTCAAACTTGAATAATTTGCTGAATCTAATTCAATTCACATTCTAAGTTCAAACTTAAGCTCAAACTTAATCAAAAATCATTTCCACTGAGCCAGCGTCGTTATCTCGTCTTCTATATGCAGAGGCCCATCGTTATCATAATCTATCCCTTTGCAAAGCCGAACAGAGCTGGACCTTGCTGGCAAGGTGAGGGGAGCCTCCTTGATAGGTCACCGTCGCGCGTGTTTCTCGCATGGAGTGCTTGGTTGGTTGCACGACTAGAAAAAGGCTCTACATATACTGCTACGGTAAAACTGAAAGAAAAATAATTTGAAGATCAGAGTCTTCGTAGCAAAGACGTTTTAAAAACGGGTTGGACCTTTTTAGGCCCCGGTATACGTAGCACTTCTTTTGGCAGCCCAACTTGGCATTTATGAAGAAGTACAGAAATTATTATTGCAACCAAACATCCTATTAATTGCTGGCATTGTGAACCTCCTACGGATTTTAATCTCAAATTGTTTATTTTCTAAGGTCTCGCGGGTAAGTACAACTCTTGTTCAAGTTTGACTTACCATTTAATGGGGGCATAACACAAACCCAAATAACACCACTCAAGTTCAATTTATAATGGATACAAAAAACAATATAAACTCATTTATAAAACTTTAAACTCGATCAAACTCAGCTGTAATACTCCAACTTTAGTTCGTAAAACAATCTCAACCCAAGTTTAAACTCAAATTAAAATTTATATTAACTTATTTCACATATCTAAACGAGTACATAACTATAGACAAATATAATTTATTATTTAATAAACATTCGATCAAATATTTAATTGAATTACTCGTGACCTGTCGAAGTTGAGCGAAAATCTGTTCAAACTCAGCTCCATAATAAATCAAACTTCATTTTATTGTTTAGAATTGCTCTACCATAAGAAATGAGCGGACTTTAGTTTTCGTCGAGTGGAGTTTTGCGTACTCATTTTGGATATTCCCACTTAACAACTAACAACAGCGTGCGACCGCATTCAATGGGCGAGCGCATCTCTTCTCTTTGGAACAGATCACTTGAGACAGGATCACCCAAGGGTGACCCGTGACCCCGGTGCTAAACGAGAGGGGATTAATAAACCATGAGACCCACCCTCATGTGAGGTAGGTGATCCCATCTCTATATGCCTCCAATATTTTCCCATTCTCAAGCAATAAAAGGTGACCGAGAGGCTATTCCGTGCAGGAAATTCATCTCCTTCAGTTGCCTGAGGTAAAAAAAAAATTTCCTTCCAAGCACCAGAGGTAGTGGGCACAACGACAGCCTGCATGAGCTGTTCGACACGGCATACAGTTCCTGTCCTCCCTTCAAGATAGGTGAGAAATATGCATACAATAACAACATGCATTTCGTACGGGTTTCTCCAAAATATTCTACTTTCATGGCCTCTCCATACGCCAAGAAATTCCTAAAATGCATTCGGAAGTCAAGTACAAGGTATTCCAACTGCAACCGCAAAGCATTGTTAATAATCTCTCACAGTTTCCAACGACCCAGTCGACGAGGAAGAGGAATAAGCAAAATGAAGAAAAAGGAAATTTTAAATAAGCAAGTCAAATAAAGACTTGGGTGCACATCCCCACACGGTTTCGGCTGCTTCCGGTTACACCCGCCACTGCCCCAGTGAGTAGTGATTCGCACACTCAGTCTTGATCGAAAAGAAATGTGCATCAAAATTTGCTTGGGAGACCGGAAAGGAAAACAAGCCGGGTTGCTACACAGGCACCACATTTCAGGAACAACATTAAACTTCATCCTTCATAATACCTTGTATCTACTATTTTACAACGGATGGTGAATGTCAATCCTCCCACAAAAATAGCACAAGGAAACATGGGAGATGCTAGCTAGAGAATACTCACTTCGAACCCTGAACCTGTGCTTATTACTGAACTTATGATGACGTCGATTACAATCAATAAATTTGGAAATCCACAAAAGCTGCACTCAGCATAATGGATCCTGCCGCAAACTAGACACGGTACCGAGCTATGAAAGTGCTCTCAATGGTAGGCAGATGATTGCACTGCTCACATCCCGAACGCCAAATTTAAGCAATAATGTAAGCATCAAAATTCTGTACCTGTTCACAGATCTAGAGCTCATGCCATCTTTGTCTGAATTTGCCTATGTATATGAACGAGAAATTCAACATAGGAAAGGCCACTGGGTGACTTATCTTCAACCATGTAAGAGAAGAAGAACATGCCTGCAAAGAAAATGAAGTGGATCATCATGTTTATATATACTGTCTAATGCACTATCAGTTAGACCTGGAAAAAAATAATTAATAGACCCTTCAGAATTAGAAGGATGGCATACCAGAAGGATCCCCTTTTTTACATAGCCGCAAGCTAAAAAACAGGTCACAACGGCAGTTAGGCAGAGTAATTTCACAACAGAAAACTAAACCATCAAACATACAATAATGACTATCTTGCAATGAATAAAGAACCAATAAGTACCGCAGATAGGAGCATCTCTGACGCCTAATCTCATTTATCACATCGTTCAGTTTTCTTGACAAGTCATTGTCATACTGCTGCAACACAAACTGTAAGAATGATGGAAAGAGATTATCAGGAGCGCCAGGATAGTTTAGAGAACAAAAAACATAACCTAATAATTTTTATATTCGTTCAATATTATTTTCCATTTTTTTATATTTGGTCCCACAAAAAAAGGGTCTTTGGTCAAACTGCTCAGCAGATATGAGGCAAAAAGCCTAAAGAAGCCATTTCTAAACAAATGTAGTTCAAATTTTAGTGATTTATGCTTGCATTTGCTTGATAAGCTACAAGATAGAAGTCAGATTAAGTATCCATGATAACAAGTACTTGCAACACGCTGGCACATAATACCTACGCACCAAGGCAAGGCGGACAACCTTCTTGCTTAGGCCTTGGTCGCCAGAGGCATTTGCCTCAAGCCACCTCACATGCCTAGGTGGCCGACGTCTCCCTCAACCTGATCTGATAGACCTAAGACCCATGCAGGGAGTGCCAAAGCCCTAGTGCTGAAAGTTGCTGCTGCTGCCGCCGACCATAGTTTGCAGAAATGGACGATTCAGATTGAAATTGGCCGATTCTTGAATCGGATCGGCCCTTGCAATTCCTAGTAGGACTACTGATCTGGAATTGAGTCATGGGGCAATCGGTTAGGATCAGGAGGATAGCTACTGGATCGGCCGATCCCCGAAACTTGTTAAGTTTCAGAATTGAGTCTATCTGGGAGGATATCGGACTGATCCCCCCTTGTCTAGGGCAACCTCTGATTTAAACTATCCATGTGGCTGAGAGCCCTCACAGCCCAGGCAAGACAACCCAATTATTAGGGGCGTGCTCTACCATTGAGCTAATAGCCCGTCATGTGGGCCTCCCACCATTGATATTGATATACCAAGCATCTGTTGATACAAAATATTCTGACAATCCTCACGATCTGAGTCTGAGCTGTACCCCCCCCCCAATATATGATTCAATAGCAATTTCACAAGGGTAGATTGTTGGAAACTTTTAGAAAAATGGCCACACGTAAGTGCGTAACCCAATAGATAAAGTACATGAGAAAATGGGTCAGATTCTACATTATCAAAACTATAGGACTTGAAAAATTATGGAAGGGAATAAAAAAGAGAGGGAAAGACAAAAAAATAGAAATAAAAAAATAAAACAAAATCTTCTCTTTCAGATAGGCCCTGAAAGGAGAAGGAAGATGGTGCTGAAGTAACCCATGTCATACTCCTAAGAAAAGCTCGAATGACCTTCAACAAAACGGTACCTATATCTGAAACTGACACAGATGTGTAGGTAGAGAATACTTATGGGCGCAATAAAACTCTCTCAAAGGAACTTGAAAAAATAGCCAGTAACTTCAGGAGAAGGTGTGCCTCCTCCTCATAAAGGGGTCATAATGACCAAGCCCAGGCGACTGTTTACCAAAAACACCTCTTCGTAACATCATAAACCATGTACTGGGGCTGACGCTTGCCCAGTGCCAAAAAGTCAAGGAAGTTGATGACCTAATGATAGGGGAGCCAGTGACCGAAGCCCCAGTGAATGGCGGCCATAATTATAATAGTCTTAAGGTAGCAAAATTCCTTGTCGGGTAAGTTCCGACCCACACAAAAGGTATAATGATCTAAGTATTGTCTCGGAGAGAAAATCGATGAAATAGACACGTTAGTGAAAATACAAACTACCTACACATGAACAGAAAGACCCTATGAAACTTTACCGTTCCTTGGGATTGGCTTTGGACTTTTCCTATGCGCTTGGGTGAAAGGTGAAGAAGTCCTCCTTTCAGGGAGGCCTGAGCTATTAGCAAGATACCACTATGAAAGAGTTAGAATTCTAACTTTGTGTTAGGGGCTAAGGAACAATTTCACGTAGATAGTTTCCATGAAGTGTAGGCCTTCCAAAAGGTAATGGAGGCATGCAAAGGTTTCCCTTGGCCAGACGAAGATTGGCCCTTAGAGTGCAAAGACAAAAAGGAGCTTGACCGCAAGACCCACCTGTCAAGCAGAAATGAAAGTCAGCCTAAGTGATCTGATAGTGCCGAGTGGAAGGGCCATCGCTCAACATATAATAATTACTCTACGGATAAGAGATTGATCTTCCCTAAGAGTACACATCAACAGGAATGTTTGGCACCTCGATGTTGGCTCTTCGCCACCGGGGACTGTAGTATGTTCCAAGGCTTGGGTTGTTCGCCTGTTAGTGGTATGTGAGATGGGTTCAGAATGTTGTGATACAGTTTACTCCATATCTGATGTAGGCATTAGAGCATTGAGAGGACCTTTCCTTAATACGAGAGGACCGAGAAGGATCCTTAATACGAGAGGACCGAGAAGGACGCATCTCTGGTGTATTAGTTATCATGCCCACAGTAAACACTAGATAGCTAAGTGCGGAGTAGATAATTGCTAAAAACATCTAAGTAGTAAGCCCACCTCAAGATGAGTGCTCTCCTATTCTGATTTCCCCGGAGTTTTTGGTAGCATAGCCGAGAAAGCTATGGGCTGAACTATTACAAGAATTGGGTTCATTGATATTCCTAGTATGGTAGATGCTATCACACATTCAGTCATACTCAATTCGATGGAATTGTTTGAACTTAAAAACAAAATTCTATAATTTCACACGAGGGGTTATTTCTTGGTTTCAGGGTGTTCAACTCTGAAGGAGAGATCCCTATTTTCATAAATGATTTTAACCAAATGGCCCAATCCTTTTTTCATATAGATATGGCTCGATCATGATTGATCAAAGTCAGTGAAGCATCTAGAAGAATGAGCAGCAAGACAGATTAGAAGAGACAGTTTGGTGGTTGGTGGTGAGAAGGTATTTTTTCTATTATATTTGAGTTGTATTTGCATTATCTTTTCTATTATACTTGAATTTTGATTTTTACTTGTACCATCTTCTTTATTTAATAGAATGAATGTTCATGGAATGAGTTTTGGAAGAAGTTTGTATCATAATAGACTTGTATGTGAGTTTGTTTCACTCGGAGACATGTCTCTTATAATGCCAGTTTTTTCCAACATCACAACATTTTTTAATATTTTCCTTATTTTTATGTATTTTTAAAAATTTTCCTGAAATTTCTGATTTCTTTATTGAAAAAACAAACCTGACCAATTTCAGATCGATTTTTGTTCTGGCGGATCGGTCAGGATCAGATTGATCTGATCCGATCTGAATTGGTATCCAATGATCCTAACTCTAATTCTGTTCCCGTAATCCTTGCCGCCTACCGAGCTTCTCTCAGAACTCGGGAGAGCTTCCAATTGAAATGCAGAGTTCATGCTGCTAGGGTGCATTCCAGCAAGTGTGGACAACTCAACACTTGTGCAAGAGGTCCAAGTAGCCATCCAACAATGCATAGGTTCCTCCTCCTCTAGCACCAGTCGGAAGCTTCTCCAGTAGCATTACTTCTACAGGCCACAGCACCTCTGGTGCACGCTGGCCAGAGGAGGGAGAAACAAGTGTGCAGCTGAGGCAAATAATTTCCGCTTTAATTTATTTGCTTGGCATGCATGGTTCTAATGCCCGTCTCCTAGTTGGGTTCTCTTATTCCTAGTCATGACTTCTCTCACCTCCTAGCAAGCACAAGCTGGCTAAGGTCGACTACCTGAAGTTTGACAGTCATTGTTTCAACGCTGGTCCTCGGATATCAAAAACACCAAGCTGGCAAGAAAGTTGGATCTCGCATTCTTACACAACAGTTTTAGAGATGTAGATATATAGTTTGGGCTATTAACCTAGTCGCCGGGCTCATAGCTGTCAAAGCAACAAGGTGCCCAAGGCATTGAACGGTACCAATTCCACTTAGGCGACAAGACGACCACTTAGGCGTCGCCTAAACAGTCAAGACAGTATTCAAGGAAGGCTGAGTTGGGAGGTCGGTATACATAAAAATATGCATAAATATAATAATATTTTTATGTTATAATTGAATATGAGTGTTTTATCTATGTATATAAGTAAATATGATGTATGTGTGAAAAAGAAGAAAGTTAAAATAAATTTTTATAAAATTTAAGTATACAACATATTTATGATTATAAAATTTATATAAGTGCGATAGTATAAGTGATAGTAAAATATTGTTATAAAATGGGGGGCACAGAGTAGTCATAGATTGACCTGCACGGTCAGGTCACGGGAGTCAAGGGGGCAACGCCCCTTGTGTGAAGTTGTCAAGGGGGCAAAGCCCCCTGAAAAAAAAAGTATGTAATAGTATAAGTGATCTTATATATGTAACTATGAAAATGTGAGTACTTATTTTTATATAAGGAGTTAATCTTGATAAATTAAGTGAGAGAGAGAGAGGGAGAAGAGAGAGCTAAAAGAGAACTTTATAAATTTTAAATATATAATAAATTTTAAATATATATGATAGCATAGGTAAAAGTGAAATATAATAATATGTTCAAACTATCATTAAATAGGTGTCCCTTGTGGGGTATATCAAAAAGAAAACCTCCCAAAATTATTTTTTTAACCATGTAAAAGTACCTAGGGCACCTTGCCTAGGCGCCATAGTTGTCAAGGTGACCAAGGCAATCAAGGTGACACAGTACCGCCTTGGCGATAAGACGAGGCGTTAGGTGACGCTTTTTTATATAGTATAATGGATAAAATAACAAAAATATATGTAAAAAATGATGCAAAATAACTTTGACACTATGCAAATTAATTAATAATGTGAGAAGTGCATAGTTACATAGACTAAATAACTTGACAAATTAGTTAATTTTACTATTTAAATTCTATTAACTATTAGTAAACACTTAAGAAATTATTTAAGCGTAACTATTATTTCATCAAAATGTTAATTTATAGTCAAATTAACTATTAGAACTAGTTATTTTTACTCCAAAACAACTTAATTATGTGATATTGACACTTAACTAACATTATTTATTATTAAAATATATAAAATAGTTATTTACGGTAATGGGCGCCTAGGCGCCCATCGTCTTGTCCCCTCTGAGGGCGCCTTGTCGCCTAGGCAACGTCTTGAAAATAGTGTTGAGTGCCTTCGACGCCTTGGGCACCTAGGCAGGCGCCTTGGGCACCTTTTTTGGCTCCCCAAAGGCGCCTTGGCAAGGCACTTTGGCACCTAGGCGCCGCTCCGCCTTGAAAACTATGGTCGGGCTGGCAAAGACTAAGTATAATCCAATAAATTTGAATTGAATAGAAACCTAGATCATTGGACCACAGCCTTCCGCCTGGTTCATTAGTTCTTCATCCCATCATGTTAAACTTTTTTGCAAAGATGCTTATTAATTTGCTGCATTTATTTTAGTTTGTTTTAATGTCATTGTTCTTAAAATTTTGTAATCTTCTTATGTTATTACTGCATTTTAAAACTTCTATATAGATAAAATAATATATATTAAAAATTATGCCTCGCCTCAAGTGCATGAGGTGAGTTACCCCTCTCCTCGCTATGGGCTCCTCGCGTCTCAGATAACATAGGGCAAAAGTGTGTCTCCACAGTGTCTTCCCCATCTAGGTTGAATTCTTAGGCAAGGCATGGTTCATTTAGCTAGGATCCGTTATTTAAGTTGTGGATCCTCACAGCCATTAAATGGGCTTGTGTGGGTCCGGAATCTGGACGATCTCAGACCCTCATGGATCAGGCAGGTAAGTCGGCACCCTCCAGCACCAACAGCTAACACACCCTTTTCCGGCATGAGTGTTTCACCTCCCTCAGATCTCAGCAGCTTGTCAAGACCGAGATTTTGGTGAGATCTTGCTGAGATGGAAACCATGGCAGTAGGTGAGAATGGGTGGGTGTAGGCCAGGGAGCAGAAAAGTATGGCTTGTTATTGGTGCAGGGCCAGGCAGGGAGCAGGAAAGATGGAGGGAGAGGGATTAAACCTAAAGTGGGGATGTTTTGGTATTTTCAACCACATCAACTAAGTTTAAATAACAACGCACGTGTATATATGGCACATTTCACAAATGTAGAGGATCCACAATCTAAATATTCTTTTATCATTTATGTGCAATTTAGGATACTTAAAAGAGTGGTTCCAGACAAACATTAAAAACTTTAATTTTAAATAACTCAGAAGTTTCAAACTCACAGAGGCCCAAGCAATTTAGCTTTGGGCTGCCAAATGGTTAGTGGGCCAACCAGCACACTGGACCAAGCTTGATCAGCCCAATCTGGCGGCACATGGAAGCAAGCCAGATAAACCTACTTCCAGCTGATGTACAGAAAGTAGATTTGGATCCAATTTGTTTTACAAAAACCAAACAAACGTTGCTGGTACAATTGAAACAAGGATCGCGGGATCGGAATCGGAATCGGGATCGGTGGGTACCGATCCGATCCGGATCGGATCGGATCGGACCGATTCCGACCGATCCAATGGAAGACAAACGATCCAGAATTGGTAAGCAAAAAAAAAAAAAAAAAACGATCCGATTCCGATCCGATCCGATTCCAGACCGATCCGGACCGATTCTGGCCGATCCGACTGGAATAGCAAAAAATGAAAAAAAACGATTCGATTCCGATTCCGATCCCGACCGATTCGGCCGATCCGATTCCGATTCCGATCCGATTCCGATCCGATCCCGACCGATCCGGCCGATCCCGACCGATTCTGCCGGAACTTTTTTCCGGATCGGTCCTTCAGCCAAGAATCGGATCGGCAATGGCCGATCTGATCCAGGAATCGGCCGATTCCGATCCGGATCGGCCGATTCCGCGATCTATGAATTGAAATGATGAAATTTCATTCCATCTCAAACATAATGGGTTGCAGGAATAGCCAAATAGGGCAGTAGCTAAACAGGAGACTTATTCCATGCGGATTTCTTAGTGGGCATGGGCTGTAGACCAACCGAAAATGAAACAACGTCATACCTGAGTAGAAATTCCATCAAGTGAAGAAGCTCCAAAAATTTGATCTAATATCCCCTTATCCACTGAATTTCCAACATAAATCAAAGCATCTTCTCCATTTTCCAGCAGATAGATACCATCATCAGCTATGTGCTCACTGGAAAGGGCAATCAAAGCAGGCATAGGAGACCCATCGGCTTCCTGCCAAACCAATTAGCAAATATTTCATGTACCGTTGATGACAAAAATGAAGACAACAGCTCATCAAGCATGCTCCATACCCTTGTTGTCAAGTCATGAACTGCAAACATTCGAGGATAAACAAGAGCAGCAGCCAATGGCGTAGAAAGTGATGCAGCACGGGTCACCCAGTAGGAACGATCATCCAATCGCCCATCAGCTCTCAGTCCTGCGCTCTTCACAAGAGCTAAAAATAACAGGATAAAAGAAGTAAGTATCTAAAAGCTCACTTTGATATGTAATGAGTCTACTCAAGAAAAGTCACTTGATTAAGAACTCCATGAACTTAACTGTTATAATTAAGAATAAAAACTACCATTTTAAAAATACATTAATAATTCATGAAAATGGATGCAAACAAGCGACAAGGATCACTCCTGTTTATCTGAAAGTTTACATAAGTAGTAATTGTTATATAATTTAAGAGTACAAAGTAACATTAAAAGAGACCAACAATATAAAATAAAATGTTTGCATTCCAATTATTCCTGTTGCAAGAGAAAAATTGAAACTAAACCAGACTGCATTTTATCAAAGCAGCATGATCCAAGTAAAGATAACTGTAAGTAAATTCAACAAAAAATTCAGGAAAAAAAATACTAGTGGTGATGAAACTAAGCTAGAAGCAATAAAAAATGAACTAGAATGAAGACAAGATTGAGCATCACGACAGGCTGCAAATTGAACACCAGATACAATACAAAGAAACAAACCATAAGAACGAGATTCCATGCATCCGGTAAGTTGTTGAAACAAAAAAGGAAGCTATTAATTGAGTGGCCAAGAGCCATTCAAAGGCGCATTGCATGAGTTGGATTAACACTGCAAATAAAAAAGATTTTTGAGGGGTAGTAGATGCAGCCATCTTGTGTTACTTTCCATTTATCTCTGAGCAATTTTTGCAAGAGGTAAATACGACAACATTTCCGAATTGGCAATAATGATTACCATAAAATACCTTTATATGATCTTCCATTGCCCATGTAACAAAACGAAGAGTCACCCATTTAAAAATAGGCATTTAAACCATTTATCGTCCACCATAAGTAACTCCATGTGATTGTGGGTCTATCAGAAGTTACAGTTGAGAATGAACTACAGCATTTCTTGGGAGTGCTGACAAAATGTCCAGTTTAATTAGAGCAACTGTTGCATCAAGATATCAATACTAGATCTTGCCACACAGAGCCAAAGAAGAATTCTAATTTTTATACATCTGGGATGGTCAAACTCACCCCCACACATTCACCAGGATCAACCAGGATTACGAGCTCTAAAATGTAGAAAAAAGAACTCATACCATGCACCATAGCTAACAATTCCATTACTGTCACCTTGGTAATACCATTAGAGAGTATGCATGTTTCTCTCACCCATCCAATGTGGCCGAATTGCAAGGCTCCCCTAATCTTCTTGCCACTAATTTTGCAAAAAAGTTCACACATCTAAGTCAGCAGCATTGCAGGTGTAAAAGGGGAGGGTACTTTTCTTCACACTAGCACTGTTCCATGGATAATCTGTCTCAACTAGAATGATTTTGCTCTACTTCATAGATGTTTATAACCAATCACTCTAAATTATGAGAATGTACAACGAGAAACAAACCTACCTGATGTACTTAAACTAAGTAAAGTTATTCACGAGTTCAACTCAATGTAAGAATAGAGAAAAAGAAACAGAAAGGAGGAAGTGACAGGCATGCAACTGTCACAATGCTCTATCTGCTCCTCCTCCCCTTCGGTGCACATACAGCATATGCAAGGTTGCAGACTATTTCTATTCAGCTTAGTCAGGTATAGAGATCCTGTGGTTCAGCCAGAAGGATGAACCACTTGACCATTTAATGGAACGTATACCTACAGCTTCAGCATTTTTCTCAGAAGTGTACACTGTACAGTATCAGAGTTTAACTAAACGTGAAAAGCTACAGTAAAGAAAACTACAACCAACCCATATACAAAAACCTCACAGGCACCAAAAAAATCACAGTACACAGACAGTGGACCCTCCACCTTTACCTTCACTTTTCAATATCATATGAATTTGAAGTAAACATGGTGCACCTTTAACTTATACAGAGAAGGTGAGATGCAGTTGTATGTGCATATCTAGAATTTGGAAGGACACTGTTACCATTTGGGATAATGACAGGTGGGGAATGTAAAATAAACCCTTTGAAAGGATGCATGGTTGGAAAATAACAGTCAAAACATTGGTTTCCTGCGATCTATACTTAAGCATCCCCTAAAGAATGCACGGTGGCTAGCTGCATGGAAGGAGAGGCAGTGGGCAGTTGCTGGAGTTCAGCTTTGCAAAGAAATTTTATGGCTGGTGAGGAGAAATTCTGGAAGTTGTTGACTTTGCTACAGACAGTCTGCTTAGACCCGAATAGGAAGGTGTGAACACCGAAATTTCTCCACAAAAAAAATATAATCTTTTTACTATTATTATTTTTTCCTTCCATCTCAATTGAAAATCAAGAAAATCATTTGGAGTCCTATTATTCATTGATCTTTCCTTGATAAATCTCCATTCCCTTGCAATTCTGGCCCAATTTGAACGTATTGGCCCATTTGGCTCACTTTTCAAAGAAATAATATTTATCCTATTTTTTATTCTGAAAATAGGGATAAACATTCAAAATTTCAAGAAAAATACAATTCACCACCCAAAATTCATTGAAAATTCACAGAAAATATCCAAAATCAATTTTCTGTAAATTCCAAAAAATACAGAAAATCACTTTTCTCTTTCTAGAAAATCCAATATTGGGTCAAAAATAATTTTCCATGCCCGATATTATTTTTTGGAAGACCTGAGAATATTTTATAATGTTTCCACATTTTTTGAGCTCGAAGATCTTTTTCTCTGCCTTTTTTGGGTATTTTCCTATTGAATAATCCAGAAAGTTGTTGGATAAACTTCAGAAATTCGGAGATAATCCAAAAAAACCTCAGAAAATATCCAGAAGCTTCCCACATCCATCTCTTTACGCTGGATTCTGTTAGGATGGGGTCCACCACTTAAGAAAAAGGGAAATTCGCGCTGAAAATGCTTAGAAAATAGTAAATCACCCCTATTTCTTCTCCACCTGATTTTATCTCTCGGTGGAGATAACTCTTAACCCCAACTGCCTCCCACGAGGCTGCATGACCTTCCTTCCCTTATAAAAGCATCCCTTCAAGGTCAAAAAAGAGGACGTACGCACAAGCTCATGTTCCAGCCGCTGCCAACTTCTGAAGAGAGAGAATAGAGAAAGAGGAGAAGAAGAGAAGCTGTCTCAGCCCTCCAGTTCCTGCGTACCAGCATTGGCAGCCCAAGAAGGAGTCAAAGAGAAGGAGAAAAAGCAAGGAAGAGAGGGGGGAGGTCTGTCCCCTGCTGTCGCACCAAGAAAGGAAGAAAAGAAGAAAGGAAAAAAGGTAAGAAAAGGCCTCATCGGTTGCACCTTTCCTCCTTCCTATTCCCCCTTTTTCTCCTTCCATTCTCCCTTAGATCTCTTTTCTTTTAGGCCTGTTCGACCCACATTTCTGGCCCACAGGTTCATCCCTTCATCAATCTCGATGTGACCCCATGTTGGTCCCATTTTCAAGCCCCAGTCCATCAAAAGCCAGCACCTATCTGACCCTTTAAAACAGGTCCTATAGGGTCCGCAGTCCCCCTTACACAAGTCTTTCGGAGACATCAAAAAAAAATCATTCCTTGTTCGGTCCCCCAGTTGGCCCATTTGCCTAAGCCTGCCAGACCCTTAATTGACCCTTAAATCCCATCCCAAACAGCCCACATATGAACCCTCAGTCAGACCCAAAAACTGGTCTTTAAAACAGCTCTGAAGATCCTCCATATGCAGTCTCCTCGGTCAGCCCAATGACCCCAAATAGAACCTGTTTTCAGACCATAAAAAAACAGACCTGGATCCCTTCCTTTTAGGGTCGACGCTTTGAGATTCTCGGAATCCGCCGGACGGACCGAGACTACTCGGGCGGGCCCTCAATTCCCTATTTGAAAGACAAGGAGGACAGGGTGAAGTTCAAGGTGCAAATATGCCAAACATGCTCAAGGAAATGCAAGCCGGATCAGCCGGGCTCACAAGAACATGAAGCTGACCAGCAGGGTCATGAATGACATGACAGCAGCCCAATGGGCCTTGGACATAAAAAATAAACTTAAACAAAATCTGAAATGCAAAATGCCAAATTTAATAAGGAGTTAGTCCACCACTGGACGCTCCACCTTGGACGGCTAACCCGGGCCCGACCCGGCATGTCGCATCCTGGACGTAGGCACGGGCCGGCTCCCGTTGTCGACGGATCCTTCCCTCGGTGTGGCGAGTCAAAAGACTAAGCCATATTGGTGGTAAATTCCATTCGATCAAGGATGGGTCGGCGTGCCATCATAATGCCGATTTCTTATCTTTGATCCTATGGAAATACACCTTGAGGGAAGGAAACCGTCATTTTCAGACTTAGTCCCATGTAGCGACTTGATGTATTCCGACATGGAATGGAATGAAATGAATGATTCAAGTGCCGATGTGTATGTTTGAACTGGGCACCGGATGTTAACCCAATGGACCGGATGGGATGCAAACCCAAAATTAAATAAACAAAACAAAATAAATATAAAAAATGACTTCATTAAATCTGAAAAATAAAAGATCAGATTTAACCAATCTGTAAAGTCATTTAAAAAAATCACTTAATCTATGAAATTAAATTTCTAAACAAGTGATAATTAAATAACTTCAAAGAGAATTAAATAAACAATATTCGAAACATTTAAAAATTTCATCAAAAAACAGTTCTTAAACATTAAAAAAAATCATCATCAGATCACAAAACTAAATGAAACTCAAAGAACAAAATAAAAAACATAACTCAAATGAGCCAATCAACACTAAAGACAAATCAAATCAAGATTAAAATCAAAACATACCAAAATCAACATACATCATGAGAATGATAACATCAAAAATCTGAAACATTTAAATCAATTTAATTGTGACTTACTCATCAGATCCCAAAAGTGAGATAAAACATTCAAATTGAACATAAACCAAACATAAGTCCAAACATAAAAACAAACTCAAATACAGTTGATATCAAATCTGGAAATAAATCCAAACCAAGTTAAAATCAACATCAACCACATCTTAAATCAACATGGTTGCATCTCATCGAGCCCATGGGACTATCGCCCATTGTGTATTTATTTTATATGGATGTGCATCTTCTACCAAACAGGTTGCTATGGCGGTTAATCAAGGGTCTTCGAGTCGTTGCTCGATGTAATTAACGTCGGATATTCGCACCATCCGACGGGGAGAGGTCAAAAATCAAAATTTCAAAGAACCCGATAACCTCGGTTCTTTACTCTTTTAATATCACCCGGACTATCTAGTATTTTTTATGGTCTATCACCTATTTTACTAGAAAATTCAGGTATGATATTTCAACATAAAAAATGATGATAATTTTAAACACATTTGAAAGAAATGAAAATCGAGGTTTCACAGAAGGATAACAGAGAGTGGTGCTGGGAAACAATGAAAGTTCTCAACTAAACCAGTGATCCAAATTCTCAGTAGAGGGGGACACCAAATGAACCAAGCAGCATGATTTGGTGGAAAAGATTACATATAAAAATTCAATCGTTCATGTCTTTGTGGAATTAAACCTGAAGGCCAGGACCACCTGTTCAGTAATTGTTTTATTACAAAGGATTATAGGCAGTGCTGTCTAGATTCCTATTTCCAACTGAAATGGGTGTGTAAGCGATATGATTACACAAGGGCATGCTATTCAGCATATGCAATCAGACAGAAGGATCTAGAAGGCAACTCCACTTGCAATTCTTTGGGCTATCTAGAAGATTAGAAATCACAGAATTTTCAACAATGAAAGTCTGCCAATTAAACACAGCGCCTTCATGGCTGTCAACCAAATCAGGGACTGAGCTGTTTTTTAGGGTGATAGAAAACCTGTCACACGTTACATTAAGCAATAAAAGGTAAACAAAGGATAGCAAGAAGAAATGATAAGAGAGAAAAGACAACCAAATAAAGATAGGAGAAGATGGGATAGGAAGGTAAGTACATGGGAAACCAAAGGTGTTTATTCAATCAAATCAACTAGTCATTTTGCAAGGAGTGTAAAGATTCTATGAAAAAATCTAATGTGAAATAAAATATATCCCACCAAAATCAGCATATTCCTATGGAATATTATATGATGCGGATACCAATTTGTGCACATTTAAGATAAGCTAAATATTCAGAGCTAGCTTGTATTTTTCGTGGATCAGCCCTAGAAATCGAGCATCTGTTCATAACCTGTGGTATTGTCCATTAACTATGGGCAATACCCTTGCAACAAGAGTAAAATTCTAGTAGAAGATGATGGGCATGCTAAGTATATGACAAGAAATGAATACAAGAGAATATGATACCTCACTAAAGGACTGGGATGTAGTTGGAGGGTGGATAGAAAGGGATGGCATGTCTCTTCTTTTAATGGGAGGGACAGTTTCTTCCTTTCATTCTGTTCCATTTTGTGCTCGAGGACTATGAGGGGCCTTTTTGTTTCTGCTGTTTCATTTTCTGTTTCCTGGCTGACGTGATTGATTCACTCAACGAAGCCGTTGCCTCAGCACCTTTTTGCTCTTTGCTTGATCAGCCTTAATTTTGTCCATGGAATGCCATCTCGCGAGATCTCGCCGAGATCTCGCGAGATCTCGGTCTCGCCAAGGGGGCCGAGAAACGAGATTGCCGAGATCTCGTCCCAAGTAGCCTGGTCCAAAAAACAAATTTCTTCGGGGGGCTTTGCCCTCTGATACTATAGTTGTCAATGTGGGCGACAAGGCACTACTTGACCAATGCCTTTTGGGAAGTCCCCCAAAATTTATACATAATACCAAAAAAATCCTCTCGGGGGGCTTTGCCCCGCTGACACCCCCCCACAAAGGGGCGCTGCTATTAATATATCTCACTACTCTGCGCCCCCCCCCATTTATGATAGTGTAAACATATTAATATATCTTACTATCACTTATACTATCGCGGATAAAAATGTGCTACAAGTTTAATACCAAAGTAGTATTTAAATATAATTGTATGCAAGATTAAATCTTTTAAAAGCACAAAGATCATTTTTTTGGTATTGAGAGTACTTTGTAATTGTTCATTCACACAATTGATGTATAAATGTGTTATATATTTTCATGTAAATTCATTGATGTACTCCTATATTTATAAGATATTATGTTATGTTTCATATATATATACATTTTGATCCGAGAATCCGAGATCCGATCTCCCGAGATTTTTTCGAGATCTCTCCGAGATCTCTTCTCTTTCACCCTCCCGAGACGAAGCCGAGATCTGAGATGGCAAATCTTGATTTTGTCTGCTATGTTTTATCAAAGGAATTCTTAGATAGCAATCCTTACAATTATTCAAATCTCAGAACATGTCCTCAGAATACTTGAAAATTCAAATAAGTCCCTAAAATCTTCAATTACTGCTTGTTGCCTTAGTATCTTAGTTAATTATTTTAAACTTTATGAAAAAAAAACATTTAATACTTTCTCTCGGTTTCTAATAAGCCTCTTTCAATAAAGAAGCTCCAACAACTTATGGCACTTAGCAGAGACAATGTTCGATGCATAGTCTTCATGTCTTATATTTGGCAAACGTTTCATGACATCTTTACGCCACAATATCAAAGCACATATCTAAACAACAAATGGTTCAAGCTACCAATTCCTCCAATACTTTATCGGTGCTTTTAAATACGGTTGAAATAAACAGTCAGAATTTTACCCAGGGTGTATAGAGGCAGAAGCTTGAGGGCTTCAGGAAGTATAAGTTGTCCAGATGATGATACAGTCGCACAAAATTTACGGTAAGAATGTAAAATATTGATGCAAAAAGTTGTCATTTGCTCCTGGACCTGAGACAGAGGACTGCTTTGGATTCCATTGGCAGCTATAAAAATAAATGGAAAAAAATGAAGTCAAAATAGTGGCCAGGAAGACAAAAGTAAAAACTAAATAAATGAAATAAACTATTGAGAGAAAAGGACACAAGAAAGCATATCAAGGGAGTTTACCTTGTTTTAACATACAGGTAAACTGTGTATCGAGATCAGCTGAACGGAATAGATTGCTGAGCATAGTTGTGCATGGAAGTGATAGTGTTGTAACTCGAATTATTCTTTGCCCATAAATTGTTGTGTAAAGAAGTGCACACTGGACCCAAAAGAAGAATGATTTAACACAGAATGATTTAACACGTGTTTGCTGTATTAATTTGGCATGTTGGTTCTAAGTAAAATAAAATAACTCTCCAATACTAAAACAGGCGGCATCAGAAAGACAATATTAATAGCTTCCCTTTCGAAGTACCTGAAAAGAACATTCTGTACCCTCTTGGAATTTATCGTCATGCTTGAAAGTCACCATAATAGTTTTGTCACAGTCAATCTGAAATGGCAGTCGACAAACCAGGAGACAAAGGAGCAAACGTTACACTTACTCCACATGGTGTAGGTATTTAGAACAAAATTATTAGTTTAAGTGAATAAATATAATAGACAAACAAAAGAAGGTAGCAACTCAAGAATCTCGGACATGATTCAAAAACTAAACAAAATTAATACCAACAAGCACAATCTAACATAGAAATTCTTCTAGCAAAACCTGGTTTCTCGTTGAAATACTTAAGAAGAAATGTTTAAATAATGTTTCTCACTTTGGCAATGATGAAACAATGTAAATGTATACTTCAATGAATGCTGGCAATGACAGCTAGAATAAATATCTAAAAATAGAATGTAGGATCAGCACACAGAGACAACTATTTGCCATGACAACTAAAATTCCTGGGGGGTACAAGCTGATTGATGCCCATTTCCTGTTGGTATTGGCAGGGATCGACTGATCCAGCTTATCTGCAACCGATAAACCAGAACCAGCCTGTCAAGGGTCAACCAGGATCAGCCAATCTTGTCTCGAGATTGGACAAATCCAACAGTCAGGCCAATTCTTGGCTGACTAGCAGATTCTCTGCTTCCCCTGAATCAACCGATCCAATCTCGATCCAAGTCAATTCTATCATGGTTGACCTAAAGCCCTATATGATCTGGCGACCCATCATCTGAACAGGAAAAGGATTGCAGAATCTGAAATGGGGTTTGGAACGGCCATAACCGATTCCAATTCTAAACTTGATTGGTCGGCCAAATTGGTTGATCCTCTTGATACAAATCGACCCTGATTGTTTTTTTTTTTGTAAAAACCAAAAAAATTCAGGAAAAAACATCTAATCTGATATCAGGACGATTTTGATCCAATTCCAGCCGATTCTGTGATTCAGGAAAGGAATCAAATCACCCCTACATCAGGTCAGCCTGTGTCAACTCCAATCCAGAATTCTACGAACCATGGAACAAAATGAACGTTTGCATTTCTCACGATTGTTACAATATGGGATTACACGCTCCGCTATGACGCTCGAACTGATTTGAATGTTTCAATATAATCAATAAAACATTCTTCCAGCTATTATTAACCCACTTAAAGCCTATACTGAACTCAACTATAGCCTTAATCCCAAATCATTTGAGGCCAGCCCTATGGATCCTCATTCTTCCTTCACATCAATTCAACTTAATCCCAAATCATTTTAGGCCAGCCCTATGGATTCTCATTCTTCCCTCACATCAATTTTGAGATATTTCTTCAGAGATATTTAAATCATCCAAATGATATTGAATTGCCTCATTCAGGTTAGCCTGTACACCATGCTCTTTTCTCATTTCTAATATTTAGATATTTTTCATTTTGTTAACTGGAGCTTCCTTAGATCTACTTTTAATATGTTCAAACCACTCCAATCTCGCTTATTTAAATTTGTATACAACTTCTACAACGTCCGTTACTCCCACTTTCTCTATTAATTCATTATGCATTCTATTTAATCTAGTACGACACCATATCTATCTTAGCATTGTCATTATTTTAAAAACATATTTTTTTCTTCGTTGTCTAATATTCATTACCATACAATATTACAAGTTTTATAGTTGTAAGATAAAGTTTCCTTTTCAACCTTAATGGAATCTTATGATCGCATAAAATCTGTAAAACTAATCTCTACTTTATTCTTTCTGCTAAAATACCATGATTAATGTCTTTATCACACCTCATCTTTTCAAATAATTAAACCAAGATATTTTGAGATAATATTACCCCATACAAATAACCTCTCATCTTCTTCTCCAGGTTTTTCATTAAATTTACAATACACATTGTCTCAGTTATACTTATTTTGCTCTTAAATTCTGAAGTGTATCCTAAAATTCCAACCTCCTAAAAACTCTGAGTTGCATCTACCAATACAACATCGTTTTCTGACATCATACACCAGTACACCACCATATGCCATCTTAAATATTCTTTATTAATTCATATTAAAATAAGTTATATCCATTGTGTTTTATGTTTCTAGTAAAATTATCATTAAAATAATTATCAAAATATTTTATCTATCTTTATTTAATATCATCACCTTTAATCAAAACCTTTACCTCATTACTCTTGATGTATCTAACTTGGTTAAGATCTTGAGATCTTCTCTTATCCTTGCTAATCTATAATATCTTTTCTGCCTTCTTCATTCCAAATATCTCATACATCTGTTTGAAGCCTCGTCTCTTGCATGTCTAGGAGGCATTTTTACTTCACTTTTTGTTATCTTATATTGTTCACAAGCTTTGTTATTATATTTAGGTAATATTTTATTCTTCTATTAATTATCATCTTTTGCATTTTTTTTCATTCTATCATCATCTCTACCTTTTCATTCGATCCAATCTGTGTAGTGATGTTCATCCCAACATTAGTTGTCATGCCTGACACTCAATCATTTATCTTGAAATGTTCTTTCTTAAATATCTCTTGCTTCACCCCATTTAACCCATTTAATTCCCACTATTTTATTTCAGACAATTCTTTTTCGTTTGAATGTATTGTATGTATCTTGATCTTAACATCTAAAATCACTAACTTATCTTAAACTTGTTAGAATTTCATTAGAAATAACTTTACAATCATTGCAAAGAACACAATTAGTCTTACTTTAAGAATACAAGTCAAATTGACTTTTATTTTGTCTATTTTTAAATATTATTAAATAATATTCTCCTTTAAAAAAATGAGTATTTGTTCATATTAGATCATAAACCACAATAAAATTAAGGATATTTTCCCCTTTCATTAAAAATTTTATATCCAAAAGCTCCATGAACTTTTTTATACCCATGACATTCATTTCTAGCCCACTGAGACCTCAAATAAGTATAATCCTCGTTTAGTATACTCTACATAAGGTTATTAGTATCCTCCCAAAGCTTTCTTTAACACTGCATCATTCAATGTTTTATCAACAATGATACGTGTCCCACTAGACATTTTCTAACTATGATTTACTGGTTTATTTGGATAACAGAATGATCAGAGAAATGTGGATGTTATTGTATATAACCTCAACCATTTTGCTGCTACATGACTTCTATCCAAACAAGGTACATATTCCAATCTGCTTAGTAAACCTGAAAGATATAAATCCTTCTTTCTTTAACATTTTTAGGAGTGTTATGAGCTTGCACAGTTTTTCTTCTTTATTGTACTCCTCTATCATCCTGGTAGTTTTAATGTAGATGGGATTATGAGAAGAAGACATAGGAAAGGTGAACTCACTGCAGGAAGATCAATATCTGTGGGAATTCGCTTGCAGAAGTTTCCATGGTACTCATGAACTTGAATCCCCTATAAAAAATTATTAGGCAAGGAATTATACCCAATGCAAAATTCGACCTAATACTTGATATGTCATGAAAATTACCTGGCTGCATCTTACACGCATTACAGCTTCAAACCCTTGAGGCCTAGTTATGTTCCATCTAATATCATTGTAGAGCTTTGCAGAATCAGAAAGAGGAGAAAATGGACAGTAATAATATACCTGTAACATACCGCATGTTCAAGTCAAACATATGATAAAAACGGTAAAATGATGAAGGTAACAAAGAATGGGCACAAAAGAGTGAATATACATTTGAAACACATTAAATACCTTCCCCAAACAAAATAAAATTCATCAACAACAGAAGAAATACAGAAAAAAAAAGTTATCAAGAAGAGGTAGTTAAGGCGACCGAGTGATTGCCTTGCCTCATGGCTGAGAGGGAAATCGACAAGGTGATTAAAGTAATCAGCTTAACTAGTGTCTTAAACTTTATTTAAGAAATATATAATGCTAAATATGTCAAAAATAGGCATAAGAAGCTCAAAAATTACAAATGTAATAGAATTGTGTACATCATAGTGACAGATATGACAAAACATGCATGATAAATATAAAACAAAAACTTAATTATCATATTAACAATGTAACCAAATTTTTATTAAAATAAAAAATCATGTCTTTCCTTTTGGAAAAGAATTTGATTATGATTGTTTAGCTTTAACAACTATGAAAATATGTGATATCTCATAGGAGTATTAGCTAATTCATGATACACAAAAAATATGTATGTTGAGGTTGTTGGATTCTAAAAAAAATATTATTTTGACCTCTCTCCATCAGACTTGCAAAGTTCAGATGTTAAATTAGAACACATAAAAATTTGGATATGCTTAATTAACCGCCACATCAGCACATAAATTGGAACCACACATCCACAATATAAACACATGAGAAAAAATAGCCCCATAAGCTCAATGGAATGCAAACCTAGAAATTTAAGTTTGATTGAAGTTATTTTATTTTTTTATTGAAATGCATTTGATTGGATTTTTGACATGATGTCCTTTATCTTCATTTTTTGTTGGTTTGCCCTTTGTCTTCCTTGACTTTTTGCCAACCAGATTTGGTGTTTTGGATTCTTTTTTTGAGATTTAAATTTTTGGGGTTCCAAATTGAGGATTTATTCCTTTGGATTTAAGGTTTCAGACTTGGTGGTCTTTAAGGTCAGGATTTGAGCATTTGATCTTTATCTTGGTTCCGTTAAGATCATAGATTGAGATTTGGGGATGTTTGATTTGCATACTTTTACTCCTATTCAAAGTTTTAACATTAGACATTGAGTTTGGAGCACATTAGATCCAAAATCTGATATCAATGGTTTGATCTTGTGATTGGTACAATTTGATCTAGTAATTAATCATCAGCCAAGGTTAACTTAGAGATTAAGATTCATGACCAAAGCCATGGTCACCTTAGAGATTAAAATTCATGATCTTGATTCTAATCTTTAAAATTTTCTTATCCTTTGATTTCAAGATTTTGCATTTGAATGAACTTTGGTGTATGAAGATCCTTGGGTTTCAGATTTAAAGTTTATAGGATTTGGCCATTAAAACTTTCAGATTTGGTAGTATTTCACATTTCGGTTTCACACTTGAGACTCTTCTTCCAGATCTGCAGATTTATTGACAATTTAACTTTGCGAAGCTTCAGATTTTAAACTTCTTTAATGTTCTCATTCCTCTTGATAAATTTGGATTATGCTTCTCTACAGCCCATTGAGTAATCCGGTTACAATTCTGCAGAATTTACATTTACAGTCTTTCAGGCTTGAAAGTTTGGAGAATTCAGATCTCTGATTTCCATTCATCAGACTGATTAGGGGCTTTAAACCTCACAGACTTGGGATTTCTCAGATATGAGAATTGATGCCTTTAACTTCTTAATTTAAGCAAGCTTGATATTCAGGTCACCATCAGGAAGAGTTTTCAACTTGTCAACCTTTCTGATTCTGACAGAGATTCCTTTTTTTCAGTTCGAGACCCAGCTCATTACCACATTACTGATTTCAAAATTTTTTGGTCTATTCGAGTCAAATACATACATATGTTTAAATGGTTTTCCCATTTTTTTTAACTTCTATGATTCTGACAGAGCTCCCTTTTTTTGTTGAAGACCCAGCTCATTACCACTTTACTGATTTCAGCTTCTTCTTTTTTGTTCTGTTTGAGTCATATACATACACATGTTCTGATGGGCTCCTTTTTGCACTTTTTATATTAGGTAGTCCGAAGTTCATTAGATAAGAACTTGCTGGATTCTCAGACTTTCGGTGTTCATTGAATTTATTAAGATTTTCAGATTTCTCTTTGGTGTTCTATGCATTTCATCAAGGTCCATGAGGGCTATTAAGAATTCCCCAATCATACACATGGACATTTAAAAGGAAAATGTCATTCATATGAGGTATATTGGAGTACTGAGTACATATATGTGTGGGAAAGGTATAGAGAGCCATATTTTCCCTTACATCAATATGTGGGATATTTTCCTTAACCATATATAGACATGGAATATTTCCCCATATCCCCACTTAATCTTAAGATCGGATTAGCATGGTGACATGAATAACCTCCTTACATTAGTGGGAATTTTCCCCCTTTACTAGATGGAGTATTGTACTTCCTACTTTGAGAGAAGAATCGGTGTATCATTGGGCAAGCCCATATACCCGTCTCAGATTAGTACACTCTGGGGAGTGCTCATGTGACTATCCAAATTATGAGGGGGGCCTAAATAGGTTTGTCCTCTTATATTTTTTGTTTGATTTCAGTATTTAAAACTGTTTTTTATAGTTCAATGGCCTTGAATGCCTATAAGAATTATAGTCCTTTCGGCCATGGTGGCCCATTGCTTGACTTGATGCCATCTTCATTTCAATCCTTGCTTTGAACTACTGCTGAGCATCCGATTTTTCTGGCCTAGTATGCTGCCTGTTTCGGCTGATTATCAGACCTCTGATTGATCAGTGTGAATGCTAGGCAAGGTTAAAGGTATGGTTGCTTTGAAGCATCTCTGCAGGTTTAGATCAAGAAGTTGAGTGGCTGAATTTTTTGGTCTTAACAGGCTTAGCTAATGGGGTTACTCAAGAGAGTAAGATATGTACTTGTGGCCTATTTCGACAGGTTAGAATGGTGGGAGTTCAGGTCTGTCATAGGCCTGTTTGTAGATCATCCTAGGCCAGGCTGAGACCAGGTTGAAGCCATACTAGGGGACCGAACAGAAGGGTTATAGTTAGAACAGGAGGGCTCCTCAAGGGGTATACCAGGTCCAAAAATAGGCTTGAAATTGGCTATTAGATAGACCCTTTGGGGGATAGATCCGGGGCTAGAATCATAGCTATGTCAAGGGTAGATCTAGTTCCGGATTCAGACCATACTAGGACTGGTGATAAGACTGGATCTCATCCTAAATTCTATCAGTATATGGAGTCCTAATAGGCTTAGTTTGATAGAAACCATAAGCCATGTAGAAATTGAAGCATAAATATCTCTGGCAGGTAGGGTCGAGGTTAAGGAGGCTATATAGATGAAGAAGGGGGTGATGGGGAGAGGGCACAACACCATGAAGAGGTGTTCCTCGCCTTAGAGTTTCTTCTTCTCCTTCGGATCTTCTTCTTCTTGGCCTCTTCTGACCGGTAAGCAACAGCAAATCAGAACACCTTGAAAGCCTATTCTCCTGCTTGTTCTTTGTCTTGGCTGGTTCTCTTCGTGCAGTAGATGGCAGACCTTTTGCTGGGCTTAAGAATACTGATGCTATCCCTCCAGAACTTTGCTCTGACCCTCAAACCTTGTTCTCTATCTCCAAAACCCTTGACAGATGGCTGAGGGACTTATTATATAGAGACTCTGATGGAAGAGTCAGTCCCGATAGGGAATGTTATGGATGAGTGGCTCTGCAGCTAGAAGATAGGGAGGCCCAGTCAAATGTGTTGAACATGGAGACTATCTCCCACCAGAACAGTTTATAGTCTCCTATCTTTTAGGCTTCTCTCCGATGGCAACTGTTTCAACTTAGTTACATGTGCAGTTACAGCCTATTTCTTAGGCACTCCCGCAGCTGCCAGGTAAACATGACATCATATTATTTAGGACTCCTTGGTAGCTGCATTTTTGACAAGGTAAACAGGCTATCGGGTGGCCATCAGACCCTGATTTTTTGGATAAAAAATTAATGCACAATGAGATCCCTTTTGAGCCAGATTTTAAGTTCCAATTGCGTTTATTCCAGGTTGACATTGACCCCGATTAATGTAAGCTCTGATCCTGCGCATAAAGGCCCCATATCTGGCCTGATCTAATGCCAATGTCCAACCCATTGACATGGATTTAATGCTGTACAGATAGGCTACGGAATTGGGCTTGATCCTATTACCAATCCTTAGCCCATTAATTATTAGAAGTGACTTTATGCACCCATATTTAAGATCATCTAATTCAGCCCATTTGCAATAGGATTTGTATCAATTATATGGTGAACATATTGCCTAATGTCCTCATTTTGCCAAACAATCCTCAATTGAATTCTCTAGGCCTCGAGTATCAAATTGATCTACCAAGATCCTAGTTTTCAAGCCAAATCTGAGATTTAATTTGTTCATATAGTTCTGATAATTTGTTGGAGCAATAATTGTTTGTCAACATGGTGATCTTGTGCCGGTCTTTGAATTTTGATTGGGCCTAACCTTCACTTGGTATCCAGCCCAATTAAGAGCTTGTGCAATGGCTTTGACATTGGGACTAATTTTATGTCAATCCTTATCCCGATAGACATAATATGTGACATTGAGTGGGCCTTATAATTAAGCCTAATTTCATATTGGTGCTCATCCCACTTTGTATATCATTTAAATCTTGCGTCAATGGGCTTCATATTTAGTCAAATCAGGCCCATAGAAGGGACAGCCTGGGCTAATTATCCAATTAATTGCCCTTGATCCTCTTATTTATTTAAATAAAAATTTGGTCTAGTCCTACTAGGATTAGGAGTGGCAGTGCAAACCAACTGGGGCTTGACTAGGATCCGGACCTAGTTAAGGATCCAAATCATATTCAAACCCTTCTTTGGTCTAAATAAATGTCCTTTGGTAATTCTGGTGCAAGATCTGACTTGCAGTCTTCTTCCTTCTCTTTTCTTTCTTCCTTTCTGCCATGGTGGTCACTTGCTGGTATCAGATCTATTGAGTTTTGCATCAGCTGCCAGGTGCCCAATTGAGCATCTGCTGAGCTTGAATTGCAGAGGGGACATCCCTTTGCTGTTCTAACTCTTCACCAAGACCTGCCAAGATGAGGTTTTCTTCTCTCAGGGCTCCAATTTCCTGTCTACCAAGCTGGCTTTCAGAGGAATTCTCAATCCTCTTAGCCTGGGCATCAGCAGTAACAAGCATGCTTTTCTATTCCCTTTGTTTTGTTGCCATTGTATCCTAGATGCATAATTAAGCATCTTCCGGGCCTATCAAGCCCCTCTTTTTTTTGTTTTCTCTTCAATTGTATGTAGATTACACATAGACACATTGCTTCCATTTGGACGGTGAGGAGAGCCAACTTGGCCAACTGTTTGACCATTTAAGGACCAGACAGATCCAATTTCCCTGCCTATGCGCACATGTGCCAACCAGATGTGCATATGTACCAACTGGCTGCATCTCAGCTGTGCTCAGATTTGCTTGCATCCATCTGGGTTGTGAGGGGATCAGTCCCCTTATGTTTTGGTGATCTTCAAACTTACCAAGATTCGGATTCCCCTATTTCTCAATCTGTCTTGTCAATTGGTGGATCAGAAACCAGAGAACATAGATCTTTCTCTTATCTTCCATTGGGAATATCAGGTATATGTTCCTTTGCTTCAATTGAGATGATTTTGACCTTGATAAATTACAGATTACTTAGCCCCCAGACTCCTGGGAATTCCTAACTGAATAAACAGTCTCCTGATTGTTTTATCTCCCTCGTCTATGGAAGAATCCAAAGGGGAAGACCCCTCCTAATACTGAGTATTCTCCAGATCTGTCGTGCCCCAGTGCTCCTCATTTAATCCACCCTTAGGCGGTCTTAGGTTGAGAAAGACTACCCTTCTTGATGTTCTTGGTATTCCCAGAATTGTGAAGCCATGTATTTTTTGTTGTCTCCATTATTTATCCTTGATTGGCTCTCGATAATGGTAGATATGAAGTCAAGATTTCCTCTCAATTCATCTTCATTGGCAGAATCAGAACTGTATTTTCCTGATTTTGTTCCATGACTTTGATGCCTTGAGGTCTAACAGCCCTTCAGATCATACCAAATTCCTTGATAGAGACACACTTGAAGGAATATATCCCCATCCGTCTTAACTATTGTTAGTCCAGCCATCAATTTAGGTATGTAGGACATCCCCTAAACTGAATATATGTCAATTTCCCTGCTGGTTCTGCTTGCTTTAGATCCTAATTTGTTTTGGATGTGAATTCCACATGGAATAGGATTTCAGTGGAAGTAGTATTTCTATCTGTTACGTCCTCCAAAAATTTGTGCAAATATTAGATGCCAACAATTAATAATATAAAGCCTGAAATTATGCTAGAAAGCCTTAGGTGACATTTCAGGAAGGCAAGGAGGAGCTGTCTCCCCTTGCTTCAATGCATAAGCTGTTGCCACAACCAGTTTTCATAAAAGTAGAAAAATGGCTAACCAAAACATGTAGAGAAACCATCAACTCCAAAAGCAAGGCAAAAAATTTGACAAAACACCTGTTATGAAAGCATTTAATTCCATCCATCAGGCACCCAAATAAAGTAAAACCATCATAAGAAACTTAGTTTCCAATAAAGTAACTAGTTGACTAGACCACAAAGTGCTCTCATTGGCTCACAAGCATCTTCAAAAACATCTCTTGCACCAGCCACTCAAACATATCAAAGCAAGAAAGGCATGATCAAAATCAAGGACCGGATCGGCTAGTACCAATTTCGATTTGATCCAGAATGGATCATCCAACTCAAAGGAAGAAAAACCAGTTGGAGTTGGCCCAAATCGGTTCTTCAAAAAACATAAAAATTAATAGAGATGCATTCTTAAGAGGAATCTGTTCAAGTCCAACCGGTGCCAGGGCAGCAGCAATGCTGCAGGACACCACCCCCTGCATTCTCCCGGAGAAGGCAGATCATATCAGGTTAGACCACCAGATATGAGGATATCTCCAAAGTCATCGGATCAGTTGGGTTGAAAAGATGCAAGTGGTACCCTGTGATGCTGCCACCATTGTCGGTGGCCGATTCTAGAATGTAGTCGATATCTCCAGAAGTCATTGGATCCCATATGGCATGAAAGATGCAAGCAGCACCCTGCGGCACCCCCCGTGCCTGAATTGGCTCCAATCCATGGCCAATTCAGTTGATTCTCATCAATTCAGGTGAAAATCCGGGGCAGATTGGACTCCATCAGTGGAATCTGGTTGGAAAAGGCCAATCCCGAACCAGATCGACTAATTCTGTATTCCATGTATAAAAAGTAAATAGCAAGAATAAGAACATGTCATATGCCTCAATTAATATGAACATGTAATGTATTTCAATGATACAATATTAAAAGCAGAACATCCAAAACACTATCTAGTTGAACCTTGAATACCTTAGAACATGTATTATGTGCCAAATTAACTTCACGTTGTGACAATTTAGAAAAAGAAATAAATGATATATGTTTCAAAATAACCACACAGGCAGCATGTTTTCCTCCTCTGCTCAAAAATCCACAGCAATTTTCTCACTGAAGATAACCTGTCACAAGAATCTTCATAGATGTATGAACCTTTTAACAGTAACCTTTTATTTCACTACATTACATCCTCCCCTTGAACTTTGGAAGTTGATCTAACAAACTCAAACTCAAAGCCATAGTCCCAAATGATTGGGATTGGCTACATGAATTTGTCTTTTTCATTCTCCACAATTTTCCGCTAGCTACTCCTGTATCCCTAGTTCCTCTAAGTCATATTGGATACAACTTTGTTAAGTTAACATTGGCCTACCTCTCCGCCTCTTCTGTGCCAACAACAATAAGGTATCAACTTTTTTGACAGACATCTCAAGGGGGCACCGCCAGATATGCCCAAACCATTAAAGTCTTTCCTCCTTTATAATATCCTCGATTCTCTCAACTCTCACTTTATACCTAATACACATGTTGCGGATTATATTTAACCAAGTGTGGCCACACATCCAACTTAGCATTCGCATTTCAATTACACTCAATTTAGTAATATGTTTCTTCTTAATTGCCCAACACTTACTGCCGTAGATCATGATGAGTCTTAATTGTCCAAAACTCACTTCCAAGTTACATTTTTATGATCATTTGAAGCAAAAAAACAAAGTATCATCTAACAACTAAAGGTGGGTAATGCGTTCACCGTTAGACCCCACATAAACACCTTCTACTAAACCACCTTGACTGGATTTAGCCCACATAGTACTTAGCACTTGTCCGATTAGCACAAAATGGAGAGGGGATAATTGGTCTTCCTATCACAATCCTCTCAAGGTCACAAAGAAACCAAAATACTTACTTTAATGTCAATCTAGAATTTGGCTGTACAACTCATAGTCCAAGTGATCCACTTGTTACTGAATGCCACAAGCCCCACGAGCCCCATACTCAGTTTAAACATCTTGGATCAACCATTCAAAAAGATGGATAACATGATGATGATATTGATCACATAATCAAAGCAAATGAATGAAGTGAAAATTGACTACAAAGGTTTTGTGAATGTAAAATTCCATTAAAATTAAAATAAAAAATTTATTGTATAATTATAAGACCAACAATGTTGCATGGCAGCGAATGATGAACAAAGAAAAATATACTTCCAAAATAAGTGTTGCTAAAATAAAAATTGTTAACATGAATATATTCAAGAAAATATGAGAGTAACGGTAGTTGTAGATAGACATTGAAAGAAAAGATATTGAGATGGTTTGAACATGTTAAATGTATACCTAAGGAAGCTCTAGTTTAAAAAGTAGAAAATATCAAGCTCAATGCTAAAGGCTGTAGATCAACACGACAGTGAAGACCACTGGACAACCAGTAACAATATGCAGATAGTATGGTGGCAGGCCTTACCATGGTGGGTCCCTGCCAACCAGAGAGCATGGATAGAGCCTCCTCTTAGATTAAGCTGACAGCTTTGCACCTTACCCACCTGACAGCCTTGCACCTTCCCCGCCTGATTAGGGTGGGGAAGGTGCAGGGCAGCTGTTGCCACCCCTCCACCAACAGTAGGTGGCAATCCTGCCCAATCCAGGCTTGACCCTCCATCAGGAATCCAGCCAGACCAAAATTTTGTTTTCTTTTCAATTTTTTTGAAGGACTGATCCTGGATCGTTTCCTTCCCCATATTGGCTTTTGTCCAATCCAGATTGAGATTGGCCAACCCCAATCCCGAAAAGGAATACTTTGCCTATACTTTGCCACCATTGCTATGTGAGACACCAAAAACCTCCTCATCTTCAAACACCTCAAGGATGACCCAATGCAAGATAAAAGTAGAAAAGGAATTTGTTGCCACCATGCTGCAAATAAGTCAGTATAACAACATGCACAGACGTTGCTATGGAAATAGGAATAATGGACATGCAAGGTAAGCCGGTCTGAAAGAGGGCAAGAACATTCAGAAGCTATGTTGCATAATAAGAGTTTAATTATCTCAATCCACCTACTATAAACATTTTATCTCATATTATGACTAGAAAAATTCAACAAAAAAGGACATTTTCCAAAAGTTCCAATTCTACAACAAATACTCACAATACATGGACAATACAAGATGCTTTATTACCTGCCCCCCGGTGGTTCTTGATATAACAGAGATGGAAGCAATGTCAACATACGTCTGAGTAGTAATAAAGATATCCACGCAGACCTGACAAATGGTGGGTCTGAGTTAAAGAGGAGGAATAAGACTCCACCGGACTTAAAATCTGGAGAAAACAAAATGCATTTCTCTCTGATGGAAGCCAAAGTCTTACCTGATATTCTGCAAACTCCATTGCCATACTCTTGAGAGACTTGTCGATTGGCTGGAGCAACTTATGAACCTCCTGAGATTTAAAACAAGCATGGTCAAACTGCATGCAACCAAGGATCCTTAAAAAGGTATGATCCAAAATAAAGAGTATCTTTATACTTGATATTGCTCTTCTTATCTTCACAAATCTACAAGATATTTCTACAGTATGATAATTACCTTCTTATCTATAAATATCTTTAATTTCCAGTATTGAAATAACAGCATCAACAGAACCCAGAAAGTCAAGAAACATTTTGAATGTACTTTCTATTTACTCTTAAAATAAACATAAACCCTTGAAAAGTATCTGTTGCATAAATATTGGTATGTATAATTTCAAGAATGTGGTAGAAAATAAGAATATTTTAAATTTTAAATTGAGTAGATTATGGCTATGCTGAAGAAATATTTTGATTCACCAGCTAGATTCAAATTGCTTCTTCACTGTTGTTCAGTTTCCATTTATTTGTGGAGTCACTGAAAGAAAGAGCCGAAATAGTCTTAGGATTAAATAAAGATAATACTCTACTCTGAAAAAAATTGTGCGCTATATATGCCCCTGAGATGTGTCCTTTGAACAACTAGATCATAAGAAAGAGCTGAAGGTTCCTTAAGATCTGCGGCTTTGAGGGTATGCCAACTTGTTCTGAAACACAAGGCCCTTGTGAATTCTGAAATAATAAGTGGAGAAATGTGTATGATGACAGTGAGGGTGCGGTGCAAGCTGCTAGGATTTTGCCCTTTGTAAGGCAGTGATAACGTAGGAAAAAAATTGGAAGAGTAATGAACAAGAAAGAGGGTATATAAAGGTTGGGGTTCACAGTAATAATGTATATTGAGGCACAATGGATCAGGTAATAATCTTCTAGTAAGTGCTCAAGCTGGTGCCAGTGCAGGGCCACCTCTACTAAGTATTCTTGGTGTCCGGGCAGGGTCAGGTCATTAAGCAAAGGGCTGCTATCAGTCACTATAGACCAGTTAGTTCATTGAATAGGATATACAAAATTTTCAATGAGCCAATGGTTAATCAGTTGTGAAGAGTTATCAGTGTGCTGATCTGTCATGAGCATTTGCCTCTTGTCAAGCAAAATTTGTCCCAAATAAGTATACAACAGCATTTGAGAGCCTTCATGCAGAGAAGGAAATTAACTGATGCTAACCAGGTGGATTTAAAATAAGAAAACACATGACAGAGTTAATTCACCATACATAGGTCTATATATGACGGCTTCTGCTGCTAGATGGACGTCCTGAGCGAAGCTTTTTGTGAGATATGCTAGCTTTTCTATTTGGATCAGCCATCATCTGATGGAATATGTATTAAACTCGGATAATTAAATTTTCAAAAGCTCAAGAGGCATTGAAGATGAGGAAAACAAGCAACAAGTGACCCCGATAACACCCATATTGAAGTAGTTTAGAAAGATTTGGATTGGAATGGCTAACTTGACATTTTAACAAAACCTTAACCTCTAAGAAAATATTAAATGAATAGAAAAGAGAATCATCATATTTATTTATTTATTTTAAAAAAAGAGAGATACAAGACTGCTCAAATTGTAGAGGTGTCAACCTCATGAGTCATACTAATGAATTGTGAGAGAGACTTGTAGAGTGGTGATTAAGAGATAATACAAATATTTCAAACAATCAATTTGGATTTACAGCTCAACTTCAAGGATCATGCCAAAGGGTCCCCACCTCAACTTCAACAACTGGGAGATTTGTTTGCAAGCTCAAGTGGAAGAATAAATGTCTAAAGAAGTGGACAGGCACTACTTTCAACACCTCAGCCAATGTTCGGAAGGAGTGGATCTCTAAGATTAATTGTTTTGAGTGTTTGAATGATGATGGCCTGATTGAGTTCATAAAGAAGAAAGGAATGACTTAAATGATGCATATAAGGAACGAAGTCTGAAGGACAAGATCAAATGGAAACATGGTTAAAAGGAGATTTGATTGAAAGAAGGTGATAAGAACACCAAGTTCTTCCAAACTCGGGCTTCTATCAGAAAGAAAAAGAGCACCCTCTATAATTTAAGGATGAACGGGACTAAATGAGTTGGGACTGAACACATTCGCCTTCATGCTATAAATTTTTTTATAGATAACTCTTCAATGATGACTAATGTTGGAGTCCTTTACTAAACTCCAACATGCTAAAAAAAGTTAAGGATTTTGAAGCAGAGGTACTTATTTGCAACTTCTCTGAGCACGAGGTGCTAGAAAGCATCAAGGGCATGGATTCATACAAAGCTCTCAACCGTAATGGGTTTTTAACTAAATTCAACTTTCATTGTCGGAACATCATCAAGGTTGGCTTTATTGTCCTAATTAAAGAATTTAAAAAGAACCCAAGATGCATCAAGTTTCTGAACTTGACAACGTTGGTTTTGTCGCCTAAAAAGAAGAATCCGGATGATATTAAAGACTTAAAGCTGATCAACCCTTTAAATTGTACACAATAAAATTGTCACTAAAATTCTCACAACTAGACTCAGCAAGTATTTCGACAAGCTGACTAACTCTTTACAGTCCACTTTCCACTTTTATTCTGGGCAAGATTCATCTTAGGATAATTTTATGACTGATCACGAATGTTTACATAGCCAACAACTTAGACATAATGAGTACATCATGATAAAACTTGGTTTCGAAAAAGCTTATGACAGGGTTGAGTGGAATTATCTTTTCAGAATCATGCAGCTTGAGTTTTAAGAGCAAATAGATAGGGCCCATCAAAAGTTACATTACTACTGTAAAATTCTTAATTGACATAAATGGGAAAGATTTTGGTTTTTCTCTTCCTTGAAAGGTGTCAAGCAGGGAAATCCTATTTCTCCACTTCTCCTTGTTCTTATAAGCCAAATCCTCAACATTATGTGGAAAAAGGTCAAGCAAGCTAGCTTGATAGAAAGCATTTAAGTGGGAGCCAACCATGGATTCCGGAATCGGAATCGGTTGCGATTCCGATTCCTGGGAAGAGAATCAATTCCGGATCGGTCTGGAATCGGTTTTTTTTTTTTTTTCGTCAAAAAAATTCAGAAAATTCAGAAAAAATTCTAAAAAATAGGAAATGAGTTAGAAATTTTTTTAAAAATAACCAATGCATTCATCCACAGGACCACATCGAATAAATACTAATGAACTCCAATTCAAGACTTGAAGTTAAGTACATATTCCAATTCCATTGATTCAAAAATCAAAGAGATGATACATCATGAAAAAAAAAATTTACATCATATCAATCTACTACCAAAATCTAGGATATAAATATGGGTCTTCCGCCTCTCCCTGCTGCGCTTCACGCTCCTCCCTCGTGCTCAGTCTTGTATGCTGTCCGGGACCATATCCATATGAAAATAATGCCGATGCCATGCCATCAAGGTCGTATGGATTGGACTGCGAGACGACCGGGACGTAAGCAGAGGATGGTGGAGCTAGTGGTGTAATCCACTGCTGGTCAACCTGGCTAAATGCTGGATACTGTGGCTCCATAATATAAAAATCAGGTGTCTGCTCATCCAGCGTGTAATACGGCTTTGGATGCCATGAATCAGGAGACTCAGTTGCTGCCGATGGCTGCATCGCTGGTATGCACTCCTCGTCATCATCACCTGAGAAGCGAGAAGGAGCCTGCGTGCTGTCATCTGGGCTGACAGGACGCCTGACCTCTAGCTTCCTTCTCTTCACCTCTGCAGCCCATCTCTCGAAGTACCGAAGATCCGGAACCCAAAGTTTTTTTCAACTTTGCAAATCCTCCCATTTTCCGTGCAGTCACCTTTGTTTTCGTTTTCCCGGACCGCGAATGGGCCGGTAGCGGCCGCCGGGACCGAGCCGGGGCTAAAGCCGCCGGTGGTCGCTCCATAGGCCGGACCATAGCCGCCGGGGGCGAAGAAGGCCCCGCCCGAGCACGAGAAGTAGATGGAGGTGGAGCCGGAGCATCCTCCTCGGCTTCAACACCATCCAACTCTCCTTCAACCTACGCACGGTCATCGGGATCAAACTCACCGCATGATCCCCGGCTTCCTCTCCTCTATCCAGAGGCAAGTGCATGCTCCTCCCGGGAATATCTGGTCCATGTCCACCTCATCGGGTGGTGGTGTGGCGGAGGAATGCCTCTGCTCGTACGGGCCACCTGCGAATCATGCAAATCGTGCCTCGCTGATCTTCTGTCGATCCTTGATGTTCTTTATGCGCAGTCTCATGTTGTAATGACAGAAGACCAGCTTCTCCAGTCAGTCTGAGGTCAACATGTTCCTCTTTTTCGCATGTATCAGGTTTAATGTACTCCAGTTCCTCTCACAATGGGAGGAACTTGTGCTCTTGCTGAGTATTCTGATACCGATGGCAGCAAGTGGATTCCATCCACTCCTGGTGTTCACCTGAACCCACCACTCAGCTGTAAGAAAAAAACAAGAAGAGAAAAGGTAAACAATTAGCCCATCATCTACCATAACTTATATGAAAAGAAAATAAAATCTTCATCAAGCTATTACTATACCAGGTGACACTTTATCAACTGAATATTTCAGGTCAGCATCTGAGTATACGCCGACCCTCATCTTATACTTCTGCATCTTAAAATTTTGTAAAAAAAAATATTAGATGCCTGGTAAGGCTACGCCAAGGTATTTAATGAACTCTAACTTACTTCTATCTCAGCCTCTATCCTGTCCTACTGAGATCGGCACAGACGCTGAATGACAGCAAGTGTACCCCGCATCACCTCGTTGTCGTTCACCACCTGTCCTCCATATTAGATGCGGGGGTTCAAAAAATATCCTGCAAGATTTTATTAGTTAACACTGTGCATATAAGACAATTATACAGCAAAAATAATTTTTTAACCAAGTTACCTGCAGCATGGACATCGTGGTGCAAGGTCTTGTCCCATCGGTCATCTATGATCTTCCACCACTTTTTGTAACATCTGAGATTTTTTTCTTTGATTTTCAGCTTTGCCCGGTCCATGGCATCATACAGCGTGCATATCTGGTCCCTGTCATCTGAGTCTACTAACCTCAAGACAACTACCAGTGGCTCAATGATTGCCAAGTAGTAGGCAATCCTCTCCCAAAACCTCTTGTCAGTGATCTGCTTCTCAGACCTGACAAGAATCTCCAACTGATCTTTCTTGTCGTACGCAGGTTGTCCACCATATAGTTGTAATACTCCTCGGACTGTGTGAACCTAACCAATGCATGCCTGTGCCGGTGTAAACTCTCCAACGCAATGAAGTTCGTGGCAAATCGTGTCGGACCGGGCCTAACAAGATCGTGCCCTCCTGTGTGTGATCTCATGATATGTAGCAGGCGGGGATGCGAATAAATAAAAGATGTGATCGTCTGCGCCTGCCTGACAAGTGTCGATACACCCTCCTCCTTGCCTATATCCTCTAATATGAGATCTATGGAATGTGTTGCACAGGGCACCCAGAAGATGTGCTTCCTCTTCTCCATCAACTTCCTCCCAGCCGCCTTATATGATGGTTCATGGTCAGTGACAACCTGAACCACATTGTCCTCCCCGATCTCCTCCACCACCCCATCCATCAGAGAAAAGATGAAGTCGGCATTTTTTATCTTCCCAGAAGCAACTACAGACTTCAAGAATGTAGTCCCCTCAGAACAGTACACCAAGAAGTTTATCATACTCCTCTTGGTGATACCCGTCCACCCATCGCACATAATTGTGCAATCTCTCTCCTTCCACACCAACTTAAATCCATCCATCCACTCATTCAACTCCTGAACCTCCTCATCCAGGCCAGCGCCGTATATGTGTCTGCTGCCCGGGGCTTGCAAACCCGGTTCAGCCTCACCCACGGCATCCACCATTGTCTGGAAGTAGGGGCTGGTGGCTGCATGTGCTGGGATGCCTACATCAAGTTAAAAAAATTTGGGATCAGGCTAAAATTAAGTTTAAGCAAATAAAGCACACATAATGTCAATAAAAATTTAAACAATGATACATGCATGTAAAAACCATTTCACAATGTGGCGAACGGCTCTCTTTGCAGCCGTTCCTGTTGCCTTCACCCCTTTCATTGCCTGTTTTATCCCCATCTGCCCAGCACTCTGTTTCCGAAATAAATACTCGTCGCTCGGTGTAAATCGAGTGCTGGTAGAAGTAGAACGGCGGTGTGGCTCCTGCCTGGGGTCAGTCTCTCGGTCCCAACTCGAGATAGGGCGAGCCGATGCTGATCGGCCCAAAGCAGGGTCAACTCTGGACCCAGACCCTCGTGCTCCCCTCCTCCCCTCCACCTCCTCAGCAAATGCACGCTTGCTAGCGTGCCTAGCACGTCTAAGCTCGGAGTCTGTGGACTCGTCCTCGCTCTCTGGCTCCGGCTCAGCTGGTGCCTTCCCCTTGCCTTTCCCTTTTGAGGTAGGCAAATCGCGGTCCCTCCTCCTCTGGAGTAGCTCGTCGTGCAACTCCTCCCTCTGCTCGATCCTAACAACCCGTTGAGAGGCTCTACCTGTCATGTAGCCTCTCATCTCCTCACTCTTCTCCCTGGGCACCTTGTCACATTTCTTGACATTCCCACCTGTTCCGACAATATGTTGTTTCAGCCGGAACACCCCCCCGTTCATCTCCTTCCCACACCATTTGCACTGTACCCTCTTCCTGACTGGGTCTACCATCTGCCCGTGTTCCCAACCCACGTCGGAAGCACGTGCTGCTGCTGCATCACCTTGATCGGCCATTGCTTATATCTGCAAAAATTGTAAACAATGCACTAAAAATGATTAGATAACATAAAAATTGATTTAGACGCTGTTCGGGAAGCAGACAACCCAAGTAACACACCATTCGGTATATTTAAAGGGTTACGTATTTGCCGGAAATCGGTCGTAAATTAACGTACGGCATATCCGGAATTTTTCCCGTGCAAAATGAACTTAAACGGATAGTTCAAAACTTGGACGGACTTGTTCGGTCGGAAATCACAACGTTTAACGACGCTCGGACTCGTCGAAAACGCGTAAGAATGGACGTACGAAGTTTTCGGCGAAGAAATCTTACCAAAAACCGGTAAAAGATCGAAGAAGACGTTGATTCAAGGCCGATCGGAGTTTGGATCGGCGGAATCGGCTGAAGGAATCGCTTGGAATCGCCGGAATCGCCGCGGGAAGAAGCTGGAATCGGTGCTGAATCGCTGGAATCCTTCAGGAATCGGTGCTGGCAACTCGGATCGACGCCTGGATCGCCGGATCGAAGTTGGAATCGCCGCGGAATCGCCGGAATCGAGCCCTACCGCCGCGGGATCGACGAAATCGACCGCGGCGGTCGATTCCGGCCCTAAAAGGGCCGGAATCGGTTCGATTCCCAGTCCAGAATCAAACCGGGAATCGAATCGGGCCGGTTCAACCGGTCTTCCGAAGGAATCGACCGATTCCACAAGGAATCGGTCGGAATCGATTCCAGGAGATTCCGCGGAATTATTCCCGGAATCGGTCCTTCCGCCAGGAATCGGATCGGAATCCACCGATCCGATTCCGGAATCGATCGAAATCGGACCGATTCCGCCGATTCTGCAATCTATGGAGCCAACAGGAAATGAGTTACACACGTTCTATTTGTGGATGACACGTTGCTTTCTCTATGAGAAAAACTGATAGATGTTTCTATTTAAGAATCATGCTTTCCTTGCTGCAGACAGTGACAGGGTTGAACATCAACAAGGAGAAATGTGAACTCATTGACATCAACATGAATGAGGCCCAAAGAGGTCGATTCCATAGCATCTTCAACATGCATTGGACCTCTCAAGCGTGCCACGGGTTGCCATTCTCAAACAAAGGCACCAAGAACAGTGATTGGCAAATGTGTGATCCATCAGATGGAGGGTAAATTGCAAGTTAGAAAAAGATAGAATGTTATCTGCTAGTTGTAGGTGGTTGTTACTTAAGACTATGCTGAAAAGTATTCCACTATTTTTCTTTTCCATCTAAAAATGCCAGAAGGCATATGAAAACAGCTGGAGCATAACAGGGCCAAATTCTTCTGGCAAGGCTTGAATGAAAAGAAGGGACTACACCTCATCAAATGGGATCATGTTTGCAGATCAACTAAAGAAGAGGGTGTGAGATTTGCTCCTCTGGAATCTATTAATAATGCTTTTCTTTCCAAATGAATATAGAAGTTAAACACTAAAAAAGACACTGTGGGCTAGGATTGCTAGCTCTAAATATGGTGTTGGGGTGAACGGTGCGTGGATTAGAGACTTCAGGTGCAGAGATGGAGTATTTATAATATGGGAAGGAATCTTATGCAAATGGGAACTCTTCAACCCTTCATATACCATCATGGTGAAGAATGGCAAGAAAACCCCTTAATGCAAACATGCCCCTTGGCTGATATATTTCCCACCCTTTTCAGCATATGTTGCACAGCACAAGCCAGGGTGTCTTGTAAATGGGATTTCAGAGCTAAGTGGTGTCTACTATTAAGAAGAGATCTCAAAAAAAAGAAATTGGCTAACTTTTTAATTTGGTGGAGATACTTGTTAATCGCTAGTACATTGAGGATAAGAAGGATAAGCTAATATAGCTACCTTGTAACAAATCTGTGTTCACATTTAAGTCTATTTATGACGAGTAACCCTGGGAGGTGAGAAAGTTTCGTGATATCAAGTAGTTTGGAAGCATTCTCTACTCATCAAAGTCAAGTCTTTCCTGTAGAAGATTGGCAAGCAGAGACTTCCTACGAGGTGTCATCTTAACAAGATTTTTTTAAATATCTCCATTGTTTGTGTTCTGTGGTTGGAGGGAAGAAATCGTTGATCATCTTTTCATCAAATGTGGGGTCATCAACCGACTCTAGATAGTTTTGTTCAAGGGTTGGAAGACTCAGTTGTTGGAACTTATCAATGTTATCTCTCTTTTACATGCTTGATCGTGCATGAACCCTTGAGCCTCAGAATCTAAATTTGTGAGAACTCATTCTAACTGCCATGTTGTGACCTATTAGGCACACAAGGAATAGACAGATCTTCATTGATCATTTTGAGCACTCAAGAATGATCCTCGGCCTATGTAAAATATTGGACATTAGCTCACTCTGGCAACTTTATAGATGAGGCTATTTTCATGGACAAATTCTTTCACTTCATATCTTTTTTTCCATAGTTCCCGCACCCCTCTACCATCTTGGTAGTTATGGGTCTCTTTTGTTTTTTAGTTTCCTTTCAGTTGTACTTCGCTTCATGTTAATGGAAATTGTGATCTTTTGAGTTTTGACCATTCACAAAAAACAAAACATGGATTCGTTTAAGTGAGCCACATCACTTATGTTTGTGAATTGTAAGGACATAAGTTTTGAAGGACAAATGGCTGGATTACACTAAAGCTGGCAGATCTCCTCTGATTCATAATATTTCTACAAATAAAGAATGCTGGTAGCTGATGCCAATACCATTCTAAATATTGTTGTTTTCAGAAACCCAAAGGCTGATGAATAAGCTCGCATGTTTGATCTTTTAGAGGTTCTTAAATCTTTTCAACCTAGGCAGCATCGAAGGAAAGAAAAAAAAATAGTTGTCAAGGACAATTTTCCATCAAATAAGCTATACAAATTTTATCTACAGGTACAGTGTAAATCAACTGGGCTAATATGATGCAATTGCCAAGGATTGTTATCTCGTCTCTCAACTTCATATAGGAAGGGATTGAAGAAGAGATCACGGAAAGATCCTGAGAAAATCTCGGGATACCAGATTTTGGAAATGTTAATCCAAGTACATGTTTGAGTGTAGAATGGGATGATATTCTCTTCAAAAGACGTTGAGATTGAGGACTAAGACTAAGACAAGCTAACAAAACAAAATTGGACTGTAATATAGGGAGGGTGAATACTGTCCACAAGGGACACACATCAAGGAATTTGGGATCCTAAGTTGAATTAAGGCTTCAACTTGACCAATTTTAAGATGACGTCGCAAAAAACTCAATTTGAAAATTTGAGGGATTGATGTGAGATCTTAGATAATATAAAGCCATTTAAAATGTTAATTTACAAAAAGTAGTGAAAAAGAGATAGCAATACCCAGATAACCCTTTTGGATGGATGCAATAATAGAGTTGTTAATATATGAAACAAAATGGGTTATCTTACTAAAATAAAATTTTGAAATAGACTTGAGAGGGAATGGGAGCAATAGAGACCATCTGTACATGGACTTGGAATGTAGAAGTAGCAACAAGTGTTGAAAAATTAAAAATTAGATACATTTATAAGATATTGCGATTTCAGTGTTCTAGTTTCTCTAGGAGGTGGAAAAAAAAGAAATTATCGGGAGATCACATTTCATGCTACCAACTACTAATAAAAAAACACACTTTCTAACAAAAATGCCTGGGACTCATTGACAGCAAGTTAAAAAGAGTACTTTGATTGATTCCTAGCAAACTTCTCCCATTTTGATGGATAACATCTCAGATTTGAGTATTCGACACAAGAGTTGTTTGAATCCATACAAAGAGAAAAATAATCTTTGTGGGATATGGTTTTACCTGCATTGTTGTGAACTGTTGGAATGCAAGAAATAGAACAGCCCTTTAATGACCCATTCATCCTAGTTCAAGATCTGTTCGGAAGGAAGGCCCAGTGGCTATATCAGGCATTCTTATGTTCCCCTCTAGCCTCTAAAATGGGCCACTGGAAGGAATACTTTCGTAAGGTTCCTTGGGATGACATCTGTTTGTAAACGTTCCCTTTTTGTTATTGATTCTGACATATTGATGGATCTTAACTTCTTGATTGTGTATGGTCATTTTGTTTCAGTTACTATGTTGATCTCCATCGGTCACCACACCACCAAAATGAAAATACATAACCACAAGCAGTGAGCTAAATGTAGAAACTAGTGCAAAAACATGGACCATAAGAAAGCTAGACAAAAAATTACTTTGTCACCAGAAGTAACATTTGCCCTTCCTTCAGCTTCCCTGGCAGACAAAGAACCGATCCCAACAGAGGGCAAAACTGTAAATAACAAAAGAGACAATGTAATCCCTTGTTTGTTTCATCCAAATTTACACAATGATGAACTCTAATAGAGCTTCACAATGACATAAACTGGTTTTGTGGCTTTATAAATATGTGACATTCTTAGTTGCCTGATTATGAATGACAATGCCATGAACTTAAAATTTCAGGAAAAATTGTCTCATGAACTGGTCAAACTCAAACTCAAAGCCTTAGTCCCAAATGATTGAGGTCAACTACAAAGATTCATCTTTTCTATTCTATACAGTCCTTCGCTAATTCTTCCCTTAGTCTCATAAACTAGCCGAAATACAATATAACATGATAACAATAATAGGAGAAAAAAAAGAAACTTCAGATTCAAAATTTATGAAATCAGTTTAGTATGACACAAATCAATCTCCTAATGTGGCATAAACATACATGTAGAGAAAATACAATAGAACTAGAAAGTAAAAATCATATGAATGTCAAATTTACACCACAATAATAAAATGATGTAACTAAAATGAGCATAAGAAATAAAATAGGATAACTTTCATTTTGCAACAAAACATCAATTTTGATTGTAATGTTGATAATGAAATCACATCATGCATTTGGTAATATTATAAAAAAATTCAATTTTACTTAAAAGGAAGGCATAGTTGTCAAGGCGCCCGCCTAGGCGGCGCAGCAAGGCGCTTTTCCAACAGTGCCTTGCCAGGGCGCCTTGTCTGGAGCCAAAAAGGCGCCCAAAATGCCAGCTTAGGCACCCAAGGTATTTTTACATGATTAAACAAATAATTTTGAGGAGTTTTTCCCCCTTGATACCCCTCACAAGGGACACTTATTTAATGATAATTTGAATATATTAATATATTACACTATCACTTATACTATCATACATACTTAAGATTTATGATTATAAACATATATTATATACTTAATTAAGTTCTTTTTCAGCTCTTTCTTCTCTCTCTCTGTCTCACTTAATTTAGCAAGATTAACTCTTTATCCAAAAATAAATATCCACACTTTCACAATTACATATATAAGATCACTTATACTATTACATACTTTTTTAGGTTCGGGGGGCTTCGATCCGCCCATTTAATAATATTATAACAATATTTCACCATCATTTATACTATCGCACATATGTAAATTTTATAATCATAAATGTTATATAATTAAATTTTATAAAAATCTATTTAACTCTCTTCTCTTTCACACACACATCATATTTACTTATGTGCATAGATAAAACACTCATATTCAATTATAACATAAAAATATAATTATATTTATGCTTATTTTTATGTATAACAACCTCCCGACTCAGTCTTCCTTGAATACCGCCTTGACCGCCTAGGCGACACCTAAGCGACCGCCTTGTCACATAAGCGGAATCGGTACCCTTCAATGCCTTGTCGCCTTGACAACTATGAAGGAAGGCCTAAAATACCATAAAGTTAAAAACATTATATCACAGCCTAGAACCGTGAATGCTAGCAAGAATTCCAGGAAGTGACTGGGTGAATGCCAGAAGCTGGAAGTGCGCCAGAAGACACGAGTATGACTGAAAGAAGCATAGGATGTCCAGAGATAATTGGAGATGAACTCATAGGGTCCAAGAGGTTGATCAAAAGGCTTATAAAGGTTTCCAGACACAAAAAATTCAGACATTCACTGGAAAAAATAACTTAGTAAATATGTTTCTCTCAAGTTAAAATGTCGGCAGACCAGACATTTTAGGACCTTAATGTCAGCATGGTGAGTTTAAAAGAGCAAGAGCTATTTCTTAAAAAATGATGCTGCCTGGATGCCTGTCACTGACCAATTTGGGCCTTGCGCCTACCAACAAAACCCTCACTTGCATTTTGTGGGATCCCTTGACCAGAGGATTGGAGGTACCAAGGTGCCTCAACTTGCCTCGGTGGGATTCTTCAGCTCGGAGGAACCCATCAAGGCTAACATGAATTTTGATGAGTTTGATTAGTTTTCAGTTGGCTCAAATAGGTTTTTTTTCTTTGCACCAAAAATTGGAGAAGATTTACAACCACTTAAGATTATATTAACACCAGATTCAAGAAAAATTGTACCATCATCATGGCATAAAGAAATGTCAAATTAATAAAAAAGACTAACAAGATACTAATGAATAAAGTAAAAATAAATAAAAATAACAAAAATATAAACATTGTTAGAACCTAAACTCTTGAATTGAAAAACATGGGAATATAAAAATCATTCTCTTGTATTGTTATACATGTCACAAATTAAAACATTGCTTTATATTATGTATTGCTCTCGTGGTTAATCAAAGGTTGTTGAGCTACCGCTTGACATAATTAACATCGAGTAAATCCAAGAAACCTCAAATTGTCAAATATAAAAGAACTCAAAAATGTCCTACCTAAAATAAAAAACCCAATTTCCTATGAGAAAAAGATTAAAAAAATTTATATGTGGTGAAAACTCAAGGTTTCCAGATTGCACAAATCCAATTAGGGACAAAAGCACCAAAAGATATCAACCCCTAATTCAACTCAACTTGAGTCTTAGTCCCAAATTACTTGAGTTACTTCTTCATATATATTTAATTATCTAAATCATATTGAATTACCCTCCTCTAAGTTAACCTAAGTCTACCACATCTTTTTTTTGTTATTTTAATATTTTATACTTTTCTATGGAACCTCCTTAGGTCTATATTTAATACATCCAAACTATCTCAATCTCTCTTCTCTCAATTTGTTTACAATTGTCACTACTCCTACATTTTTTCTAATATATTTATTTCTTATTCTATCTGATTTAGTATGACCTCTTATCATGGATTGCAGAATCGGTCGATCCGGATCGGGATCGACCGATTCTTGGATCGGATCGGTACCTACCGATCCGATTCCAGTCGGAATTAGCGATCCAGCCGGGAGTCCCGGCTGGATCGGCCGGAATCGGTAGGATCGGTCGATCCCGGACCGATCCACCCGGATCGATCCCAAAATCGGTCGATCCGGACCGATTCGCCGGAAAACCGGAAGACCTGGAATCGAACCGATTCCGGGATCGATCCGATGCTGTTTTAAGGTCCGATCACCCCCTATTTGGGGTCGATCCGGACCGATTCTCCCCCCACTTGCCCCCTTCTGCTTCTTCTCCTTCCCCCCAAGGCTCCTTGGAGATCTAGGGCTTCTCCTGCCGGCGATCCAGCAGTTGGAGGGCCGATCCAGCCTTCCCAAGAGGCGATCCACCCTACACAAGGTTTGTAAGGCGGGGGGGACCTTCGATCTCCTCTTCCCCCCCCCTCCCCCCCCGGGCCTTGGCCCCGGGCCCCGGGCCGCCGCAGCCCGCCGCCTGCAGGTTTGGGATTCTCCCCCCCATTGGGGGGATTATTTCACCCCCCAATGGGGGTGGAATCACCCCTTCGGGGGTGTTGAACGATCACCCCGAAGGGGTGCGGCCGACGCCCCCCCGGGGGGGGGGGCTGGTATGAAATCCCCCCATTGGGGGGATTATTTCACCCCCAACGGGGGTGGAATTGCACCCCGAAGGGGTACTAATCACCCCTTCGGGGTGTTGAACGATCACCACCGAAGGGGTGACTGTTTCAGCGACGCCCCCCCTGGGGGGGGGGGCTGGTATGAAATCCCCCATTGGGGGGGATTATTTCACCCCACAATGGGGGTGGAATTGCACCCCGAAGGGGTGCTAATCACCCCTTCGGGGTGTTGAACGATCACCCCGAAGGGGTAATCGTTTGACGCCCCCCCGGGGGGGGGTCGGTATGAAATCCCCCCATCGGGGGATTATTTCACCCCCCAACGGGGGTGGAATTGCACCCCGAAGGGGTGCTAATCACCCCTTCGGGGTGTTGAACGATCATCCCCGAAGGGGTGATCGTTACGCCGCCCCAGGTGTGGGGGGGGGCTGGTATGAAATCCCCCATCGGGGGATTATTTCACCCCCAACGGGGGTGGAATTGCACCCCCGAAGGGGTGCTAATCACCCTTCGGGGTGTTGAAGTCACCCCCGAAGGGGTGACTGACAGGCCCCCCCCCACGGGGTTGGTATGAAATCCCCCATCGGGGGGATTATTTCACCCCCCAACGGGGTGGAATTGCACCCCGAAGGGGTGCTAATCACCCCTTCGGGGTGTTGAACGATCACCCCGAAGGGGTGACTTTTCTGATGCCCCCAGGTGGGGGGGGCTGGTATGAAATCCCCCATTGGGAGGGATTATTTCACCCCCCAACGGGGGTGGAATTGCACCCCCGAAGGGGTGCTTAATCACCCCTTCGGGGTGTTGAACGATCACCCTCGAAGGGGTGACTTTTTACGTGCCCCCGGGTGGGGGGGGGGGCTGGTATGAAATCCCCGTTGGGGGGATTATTTCACCCCCCAATGGGGGTGGATTTAATTGGCCTAATATTGTGTACGGTTTTATGTATTGTAGATAAGATGTCGGACGAGGAGCATGGCACCGGACCCGCAGCATTCGTGACATTGGATGGCAACATGGCCATCTCTCGATTCGAGAGAAGAAGAGAGTTAGATGCAAGTGGTGCCAAAAAGAGATGAATGGAGGTGTGTATCGGCTCAAGCAACATATAGCCAGGACGGGTGGCAATGTAAAGAAGTGTGATAAAGTACCGGCTGAGCTGAGGGAGGAGATGAGAGGTTATATAACTGGAATGGCATCACAGAGGGAGATGAGAATTGGTCAGAGACAAGACCTACATGATGAGTTGCTAGGTCGGAGAGGCGCCGATCTTATGGCCGGAAAGAGCAAGAAAGGGAAAGGGCCAGCACATAAAAGGGTCCAAGTTGATTCTTCATCTTCATCAGATGAGGAAGAGGCCCAGGTTAGGAGAGCCGTTCATGAGAGTAGGGCTCAGGCCCGTGAGGATGAGGAACGAAGACGAGGAGCAGGAGGTTCGGCTGCTAGACGATCTGATGTGGGGGCGGGCACACGCCCTGTTCAAGAGCCTGAAATTCGGATGACACATTCTGTTCGATTGATGCCGACAGGAGACACTGCCATGTATAGGGAGAGTGGCAGAGGTCAGAGGGGTATAAAACAAGCATTTAAAGGGGTGAAGGCATCGGCGGGGCGACGAAAAGAAAGCCCTAAAGCATATGGTCAAGTTCTTTCTACATGCAGGTAAAGATTTGTTTATGCAAGTGGTTAACATTTGCTTGTCGATATGACTTTCTTGTTAGGTTAGTTATTATTAACAACCCTCTCTTTTCCCTTATCTTGTTTATGAATTTGTAGGTGTCCCAGCACATGCAGCCACCAGTCCATATTTCCAGACTATGGTTGATGCGATTGGTGAGGCCGGGCCTGGGTTGAAAGCCCCTACATCAAAATATATATATGAAACAGGCTTGGATGAGGAGGTCGATGAGTTGACCTCATGGATAGATGGATTCAAAACCATCTGGAAGGAGAGGGGGTGCACTGTAATGTGCGATGGATGGACTGGAATCACAAGGAGGTCACTTATAAACTTCCTTGTGTATTGTTCTGAGGGCACCGTATTTCTGAAGTCGGTTGATGCATCAGGTCAGGTGAAAAATGCAGATTACCTATTTGGCTTGATGAACACTGTGGTGGATGAGATAAGGGAGGCCAACATTGTGCAGTTTGTCACTGACAATGAGGCCTCATATAAGGCTGCAGGAAAGAAGCTAATGGAGGCCTGACCTCACTTGTTTTGGGTGCCCTGTGCGGCACATTCTATTGATCTGATGTTAGAAGATATTGGCAGGGATGCTAATGTCAAGTCCTTGGTCAACCAAGGACAACTTATCACCTCATTTATCTATGGTCATCCACGACTTTTACATATCACGAGGCGACACCGATGGTCATGATTTGATCGACCGGGTCCCACAAGATTTGCCACTCATTTTATTGCATTAGAGAGCCTATACAGTACAAGGCTAGTTTAAAAAGGTTCATTCTCTCCACTCGCTTATCGGAGTACATGGATACATACAGAGCTCCTTGGATCGGTACGAGATACCGCTAAAGATGAAGCGGTGATAGAAGATAACGAGGTGGTGGGAGAAGGTGCGGTACTACTTGTCCGTCATAGAGCCTTTGGTGCGGTACTTAGGTTGGTGGATTCAAATGACAAAAATCGGATGGGTACTGTATGATGCTATGGATAAAGCCAAGTTGAAAATTAAAGAGAAGCATCCCAAGGGTTACAAGAAGTGGTGGAAGGTGATTGACAACAGATGGGACAAAACCCTACACCACGACATTCATGCTGCAGGTATACTTTACTAGTGTGATATAAGTGTATTACAAGTTCTATTTTTGTGTGTTACCCCTAATACTAATGGAGTAATTATGTCGTTACAGGGTACTTCTTAAACCCAAGGATACAGTATGGTGGCCAAGTATGTAATGATGGTGAAGTATTATCAGGCACACTATCTGTAATTAAACGACTATGTAAGACCCAAGAAGACAGAACGTGTGCTGAGGTTGAAGTAAGTAATACGTTTCATATTAATTACACTTTTAACTTTATCTCAAGAAGAGAAGATAACTGATTTATTTTGCCTCTTCAGATGACTTCATACAGGCACAAGATTGGGGTGTACGGGGATCCAGATTTGCAGTACTCACATGATAGGGTCCCCCTAGTAATATGCTTACCCTCATTAATGACTCTTTGGTTACTTGATTTTTTTTACATAACGTTACTGATGCTTGTAATTGTCTTCTTTACAATTACAGCTGAGTGGTGGATTATGGTGACAAACAGGACTGGATGGAATCCACTCGCATCCGTTGCAATTCGGGTGCTAAGTCAGAGCACATCATCATCCCAGTGCGAGAGGAATTGGAGCACCTTCAACCTTATTCATACGAAGAGGAGAAATAGGTTGAAGACAGAAAGACGGAGAAGCTTGGCTACCGCCATTACAATACGAGGTCGAGGATCAAGAATATCAAAGATAGGCGAAGACATCGGAGCGAGAGAGATTTGCCCGGTTTACGTGTGGATTGTACCAAGAAAGAGCACAGCCCAAGCTACTCGGGGCTTGTCCCGGGCGGATGTGGACTTGGAATATCTATTCCAAGAAGAACATCCACTTGCGGCATGGGTGGAAGACAAGGATGCCGAGGGAGAGCCGCAGTTCGACCCGAACGACGGATCACGGGCCGAAGGAGAGCTTGACAACGTCGTTGGTGAGGAAGAAGACATGCAGGAAGCTGAAGAAAGTCAAGTTCCGTGCACAGCTCCACTTCCTGATCCACCCCGGACTACAGCTTCTCCAGAGAGACATCGAGCTCCCCCCCCCCGCCGCTACAGCTCCAGCTCGGATTCCAGTTGCGGGTCCATCTACCACCACCACCACCAAGAAGAATGGTGGATTATTTAGGGCTTTAAAGAAAGTATGCTTACCTTCACAGCAAGCAAGTCAAGGAGATCCTACATTGAAGAGGAAGAAATTAAGTATCAAACGGCGACATCATCTCCTTGACACCGAGACCACTCAGCCACCTTCATCAGATGAGGATGAAGAAGAATTTGTCCCACCCACACAACAACAGCGTACAGGGGGTGGAGGTGGAGGTGGGGGTGGCGGAGGTGAGGGTGGCTCTACTAGTAGTGCACGCACGAGTGGAGCAGGTCCAGATGATTTGAGTGATAAAAGACACTCATGTTCGAGTGGCGGGGCGCGGACGCCGGACGAGGATGAATGTTTTCGACGACTTCGCATCTTCCTATCCAGCCTCGCTCGTACGGTGAGCCCGGCTATCCACCTCCACCATCTTTTCTACCTCCACCTCCGACCGATCGGGAGTTTATGAGTTTACCGACATGGCCCAGTCTTTATTTTCTTATGGATACGGGCCAATTATGACTGACCCTAATCAATGTAGATTTGCAGAAAATCAGAATGACCAGAACAGAGATCCAGATCCGTCCTACTCCGGACATTACCATAGTTGGTGGTGATGGCATATGTATAATGTATTTCGTTTGTTTATTTCACGCAATGTAATATGAGACTATGAGTGGTAAGAAGAATATGTGTTGTACTATTGTGTGATTGGATATGATTGTTTGTTTGGTAAAAATATGTATCTTATTTGATGTATGATGTGTTCTATTGTGTGATTGGATATGATATGTGTTCTATATGATTGATTGTTAATTTGTTATATGTATGAGTGTTCCCTATATTTTTTTCACATTTTTTCCGAGTCCTATGTATTTTTATAGATTTTTTGGCGATTTTTCCAGATTTTTTCATAGAGCAAAAAAAAAAAAAAAAAAACCAATCCAGACCGATTCTGGATCTGTCTTGCTCCATTGGAATCAGCCTGGATCGGTCCGATCCGATCTGATCCGGATCAGATCGGACCCCACCGATCCAGGATCTGATCCCGATCCTTGCCTCTTATCCATCATGACATTCTCATTTCAGTAACACTTATTCTATAAAAATATTTACCTTTTATTATCCAACATTCACTACTATACAACATTACATGTCATATACTTGTACGATAAAAATTTTCCTTCAAATTTATTAGACTCTTGCGATCACATAGACACCATGTAGCTAATCCACACTTCATTCAACCTACCTCAATCACATTATCCATCTTTATGAATAATTGATCCAAGATACTTGAACTTAATTTTTTAAGATAATATTACCCCATCTAAACCAACACCATCATGTATATATTTAGTTTCAATTCTACTAATCTTGAAATCCTTATTTCTAAAGTATTTTTTCATAATCTAACTTTCTATTCACTCATTCTGGTGTCGCATTTATCAATGAGATATCGTCTGCGAATAGCATACAAAAAGGTATATCATCTTGTATAATCTTTATTAATTCATCCAAAACTAATATAAAAAGATAAAGACTTATTGTACACCCTTGATGTAAATTAATTGAAAATAAAAAATCTCTTGTTTCTCCTCCAATTATGCATACACTAATGGCTACTTCATCGTACATGCCTTTTATCATTTGTATATACTCAACAAACACCATCTTTCGTTCTAACACCCACCATAAAATCTTTCTTGGAACTCTATCATACGCCTTTCTCAAGTCAATAAACATCATACGTAAATCTTTCTTCAAATCTTGATAATTCTCCATCAAACTTCTAAAAAGAAAATTAACTTCATTTGTAGATTGGCTGTGCATGAATCCAAATTGGTTAGCAAATTTATTTGTACAATTCCATAATGGCTGCTTGATAACTCTTTCTTATAATTTCATATTATGACTGTTAACCTCGAAAAGGTTAATGGCATTTCGTAATTATGAACAGATCAGATTCCACCTATACATGACTTCATTTGAAACCATAGAATGGTGGATTCCAACCTTTACCTTGCTTACATATCCACTTGGTTTCTTGAATACACACAATATTAATCTTTCTCTTTTCCATACTATCAACAAGTTCCATAAATTTTCCTATAAGGGATACAATATTCCAAGTACCAATTCTTATCCTTCTTTCAATTTTTTCTTTCTTAAATTTCATTCTATAACAATGGCTATTTATTTTTGACTTTATTCTAGATCTTAGATATTGCTCTATATTGCTCTCCACTGTTGACTAACTTCTTTACCCTCACCGTCCTTGATGTGGGAACCATTGCTTAACTAACGTCATATTAGAGCTCTTATGTAGCACATCGCATGCACATCGCATGCAAAGAAGATCCTCACCTTGGATATATTTGCTGTCACACCTAGGCTCCAATGTAATGCGTCATAAGAGAAGTCATAATAAAAAGATATCAGCCCCAAAGGGGAGAGAAAAGTCATAAAAAAAGTTGACAGGTCATGATTACATTAGAAGCATGGAATGCGATCTCCCGAGAATCTCTCGAGATCTCCCGAGAATCTCTTTTCTTCCGTGCGTCCGAGAAACGAGATCGCTGAAACGAGAATATCTATGTAATACCTGTGATACTTTGATCTTCTCCGCCTATTATTATCCCCAACTTGTTAAATGATCTTGTTAAGTTTCCTTCTTATATTGTCAATTTTATTATGAAATCCATCCAAATATTCATCTAAACATTATTGATTAATAAAATTTAATAGCTTAATATTTTAATGACTATATATGTACAATTGACCTAAAATGTTATCAATTTCCTATCCATATTGTTCAAAATGAAACTTTGGTCTGACATAAGATCCTTTGTATGTCTCATGCTAACAATAGTACACCATCTCTGTATTACGCTTTTAATTCTCTCACAGTTTATTTTAATATTTAATATGACTTCTCTTGTCCTTTTTAAAGAGATTATATGACATTCTACATTTAAACATGCACATTGATTGGTATTTCCATGATCTAATCCCTTGAGATTTTTCGAGATCTTTTATCTTCAATCTCCGTGAGATAAAATATAGATATGAGATGGCAATCATTGGGTGAAGTATACTTTGAATAAATGAAATCCGAGATCCGATCTCCCGAGATTTTTCCGGAATCTCACGAGATCTCCTCTTTCACGCTTCCGAGACGAAACCGAGATCCGAGACGGCAATCCTTAATTAGAAGGATGGTATAAATATTAACCTTGGCAGCCTCAGATTTTAGTGCAGGTTGATTTTTTAGATAGTACTAACTGTAACATTCTGTTTTCATTTGGCAAATATCGAGCAGGATCACTTCTACGGGACATAATTACAACTTAAAGCAAAATCAGCAGTAAACTTGAGAAGATAAAATAAAAATAGAATGAATTACCAGACTGAAAGACAAGTAACTTTCCACCGGTGGGTTTCATAGCTAAAAACGCAGCCTGAAATATGAAGCATTTAAAAACAAACTTGAGCATACTTCAAGTCATGAAATAAATAAAAATTATTCACATTACACTGAATGTGGCACGAGAGCCTTTAAATCTAGATTTCTCACATCTAATGCATTCATAAAAAACAGAACAGGCAAAGGAGACTGAGAGGAAAGGTGTGAAACAGAACAAAGCCATACCTTCACTGCAGCACCAAAGGCAGACTCACTAACTCTGTTATTCTCAAACATTGAAGGGATGCTCTCTAGCAACTGTTCCAAGTGCTTGCGGCACTACATGATCAAACAAATCTTCATTTATAATATAGAAGCGGCATGCTCAATAAAGCATATGTCAACCAAATCATGGCAGCCAAACCTCGGTAAGCTGAACAATGATGTCAGAATGAAGAGGGGTGTAGACATCTTGCACATCAGGAACAATCAACATCAGGGGCTGCAAAGCAGAACTAAGCCCAATCATCTCATGTGATCAACAGCGTTTGCACAAAAAATGAGAAATAAGTGATCCAAAGAAGTGAAAGGTCACGTGATCCCAGAAAAGATGCAATAATTAACCACAAATAGAGACAACAGCTAAACCTTTCCAACCATCTTAATTCCAAAAAAAAACTATCTCACTAAAGACTCCAAGTCTCCTAAACAGCCTGATTCATGGTTTTACATTAAAAATAATATATATAATTTTGAACAGACAATGCAACATCCAGCAAGAATTTGTTTATCCTAAAAATCTACAAAATGAATACTTTAATATCAAAAAAACAATGTAGTAATAGAACTCATAAGACAATTGATCAGGACCACTAATCTCATCTGAAAACAAATAACCTAACAAACAGATCACAGAAGCAAGCCGAAGTCTCCTCTGAAAAACAGCATTCATGACAGAGGCATACAAAAACTAAGGCCAGCTTTAAATGATGATCAATATTTTCACGAAGCACCTTTACTCAAAAATGCTGACACATTTTTTATTTGCACAACCAATAGCATTACAAAGATCAAGGCACAAAAAGGTGCTGCAAAAGTTACTGAATCATGAAACTGCTGCAAGAAACAAAATAAATATAAAAGGAAAAATGAAAACAGATAGTCAATTTACAATAAATACCTGTTGGAATGCTCTTTTTAGATTATAGAAATGGATCGTTGAGTCAAAAGTTGCCAAGCCAACCATAGTACGGGGACCATCCTATAGAGTGGAAAAAGAGCCGACATCAGAAATGGAATAATGTTCCTAAGGAGGATCATGCATAACTTCACATAACAAGGATTACAAAAGTAAGGAAAGATTTGTGCGTATGTAAAATGTTTTGCAAGAGTAAAGGCTCACATAAAGTAAAATGTGTTCATTGTTTATGTCATTAAGAAATATTGTAGGTCATCAATACAAACAAGACATAATATTTGTAACATGGTTCGCCAGCTTGACCAGTCTGGATCGGGGATTGGCTATGGCTAACCCTGGTCCAGCTCTGATGAACCAATCAGAATCTAAACTGGAATAACCAATCCGGTTAAAACCGGCACTGCCAGACTGAGATAAATCAGAATTGGCCAATCTGGAGCCTGGACCTACTGATCCCAGTTACAATTCCAGCATAAGTCAGGGATGAATCGGCCCGATACGAGTTGACTCTTGGCTTCCAGCAGATTGGCTGGATCCGATCCTGGATAAGCCTGGCTGATCAGGATCTGATCCCTACCCTGCCTTCATCTGCACACTAGATGGTAGAGAAAACTACTCTGGTCTCCCGGTTGCCAAAAAAACACACCAACATATTATTTGATAAACATGTGGAAGTGTATTGTAACTAAACCAAAATGCCTTTTCAGCAGCATAATTGAAGCAAGAACTAGCAAACTACAGTAGGTTAAAGTTCACAAACGAACAGGTGAATATGAAGATGGAAATCAGCCTGCTGGAATCATGTGAAGATGAAAACACATGAACCAGTCAACCATCCAGCTTCGGTGAAGATGAAATAGCAAACAGATGATAAAGATCATCTTTCAACTTGGTATACCGACAGCCCACTAAAAAACCAAAAGTGACCTTTTAGACCATCCGTAGTGTTCAAGGAGGTCAAGATGACCAATGCCAAATAGTATCGCCTGTTGCTTAAGCAATATAACGAAGTGTTAAGCAACATCTTTTTTCATAGCAATAGAATATATATGCCTCAATGGGTTTCCCCTTTCCATCCCACATCAGATAGCAATTAATGTAGCAAAAAAAATAATGATTACAGAATCAGCCAAATCGGATCAGAATCAACCGATTCCAGAATTGGATTGACCGATGTCAATCTTATTACCACTTGGAGGATCGATTCACAATCGATTCCCAACGAAATCAATTTGGAATTGGTCGATTCCGCAGATCCCGCTGACGGGACTTAAGCCCTGGGCCCAGACTGGTTTCAAGTCCAATTCAGATCCCATATCGATCTGATATCAAGTCAATAAGTGAGAATCGGCCTGATTCCCTCATTATCACCTTGAAACCCTTAAACTCCGACGATTCCATGGTGTTTCTCCAATGATCCATCGATCCTCCGGCAATTCATCATCGAATCATCGATCCAGTGATCCTAGGTCGATCCTCCAACAATCTTTGCAATCCTCCAGCGATTCGAGCAATTCAGTAGCAATCCTCCAATGATTTTGGTGTTTGGTCAACAATTCTCCAGTGATTACAAGCCTTCCACTAGCAATCCAATGCGATCCAGTAAGATTTCTACCATTCCTCCTACTCCCTTCCCCCTAGGTTCCCTCCCACCCTACCCCCATAACTTCAAGAAACAGTCGCCGGTCAGCTGAAACAATCACTGACCGGTGACTATCAGCTGATGCTCAGTTTTCTTCTCAGCTTTGACAGTTATCATTCAGCAATTTTTACACTCATAAGTGGTGAAGTTTACTTCTTAATTTTTATTAATAACTTAATGTTGTAGATCAAGAACAAGGAGGGTCGATCAAGGAGGCAGTGATGCAATGCCACTCGTGATATCGGGTGGGAACACAAGTTTAAGCAATGTGGTGAACAAATGAATAGGGAAGTCTTCAGTTTAAACAACATATAGGTGGGGTGGGTGAAAAAATCATGAAATGTGACAATGTGCCAAGAGAGAATAGTGAGTTTATGAGAGCGTACCTCAAAGGGAGAACCTCGCAAAGAAAAATTCGTATTAAACAACAAAAATAATTGCATGAGGACCTGTTAGAAAGAAAGGATGATAGCTCCAGCCAAAAAGATAGAGAAAGGACAAACTCAAGAGTTTGAGATATCGACCAAGTATAATGAAGATGAAGGTATGAGAAAAACATTTCATGCAAATAAACAATCACAAAAAAACAAAAGAAGATAATAGAATGAGGGGAGCAAGATGTTCTAGAACCGGGATATCATCGGTCTCACTCAATTCTACCCACACCCATTGAGAATGTAAGAGTATGAGAGAGAACATTTCGTCGATCAGTTTCGACACAACCCGGACCCAATGAGGATGTTCATCATGGAATGCGATCTCCCGAGAATCTCTCGAGATCTTCCGAGAATCTCTTTCTCCTCGCACGTTCGAGAAACGAAATCGCCGAAACGAGAATATCTATATAGTACCTCTTATACCTTGATATAGTCTGCCTATTACTATTCCTAACTTATTAGATGGCCTTGTTAAGTTTGTTTCATATATTGTCAATTTTATCATGGAATTCATCCAAATATTCATCTAGACATTATTGTTTGATAAAATTTTACAACTTAATATTTTTATGACTATTTATGTACAATTGACCCAAAATGTCACCAATCACCTATCCATATTATTCAAGATGAAGTCTTGGTCTAACATAAGATTCCTTATATGTCTTCTGTTAACAATAGTTCATACTCTATGTATTAAGCATCTCATTCTCTCTCAACTTATTTTGATGTTTAAAATGAGTTTTATTGTCCTTTTTAAAAAGATAACATAACATTTTACACTTAAATATGCACATTGATTGGTATTTATGAGGTCTAATCTCTCAAAAAAAATTCGAGATCTATTCTTTTTAGTCTCCATGAGATAAAATATAGATACGAGATGGCAATCCTTAGATAAGATATATCCTATATAAATGAAATCCGAGATTTGATCTCCTAAGATTTTTTCGAGAATCTCATGAGATATCTTCTCTTTCATCCTTCCGAGACAAAGTCGAGATCCGAGACGGCAATTCTTGATGTTCATACGTTCATAAGACAGAATAACTTACAAAGAACGATAAAAAAATTTAAATAGATCAAGGTGACAACTTCTACAGCAAAGCAAGTAGTCAAACATATTTACAATTGATTTTTACATGCATATAATAATATGTTATATGCCATTGTCATTGATCATATCAAGCATATGCATCATTTATTCTTCTTCAATGGGTCAATAACAATTATTTGTGCTAAATGCAGGCGTTCCAGCACATGACATCACTAGCCCCAACTTTCATACCATGGTTGATATAATTAGTGAAGTTAAACCAAAATTAAAAATCCCAACTATTGGCATATCTATGCCATCAACCTAGATAAAAAGGTAGACGAACTCAAAGTCTAAATAGATTGTTTCAAGTTGGTCTCATGGAATGTGATCTCCCGAGAATCTCAAGATATCCCGAGAATCTCTTTTTCTCCACACGTCCGAAAAATGAGATCACCGAAACAAGAATATCCATATAATATCTTTGATATCTTGATCTCCTCCGCCTATTGCTACTCCTAACTTGTTAGATGGCCTTGTTAAGTTTGATTTATATATTTTCAATTTTATTATGGAATCCATATAAATATTTATCTAAACTTTATTTTTTGATAAAATTTTATAACTTAATATTTGTATGACTATATATGTACGATTGACCCAAAATGTCATCAATCTCCTATCTATATTGTTCAAGATGAAGTTTTAGTCTCATATAAGATCTCTTGTGTGTCTCATGTTAACAATAATTCGCCCTCTCTGTATTACGCTTTTAATTCTCTCGTATCTTATTTTGATGTTTAATATGAATTCTCTTGTTCTTTTTGAAGAGATTACATGACATTTTACACTTAAACATGTACATTGATTGTTATTTTCAAGAATCAATCTATTGAGATTTTTCCAAGATCTCTTCTATTCAGTATCTATGAGATAAATCTAAATGCAAAATGGCAATTCTTGAGTAAGGCATACCCTATATAAATAGAATCTGAGATCTGATCTCCCGAGATTTTTCCGAGAATCTCACGAGATCTCCTCTTTCACCCTTCCGAGATGAAACCGAGATCCGAGACGACAATCCTTGGTTGGTCTGGATGGAAAAGTGATGCATAATGATACGTGATGGGTGTGCATGCATCATAAAGAGATCAATGGTTAAATTTCATGATAAATAGTCAAAGAGCACGATATTTATGAAGTCCATTGATACTTATAATCATATAAAGAATGTAAACTATATATTTTCATTTATGGACAACATTAAAAAATTAAGGAGAAAAATATTGTCCAGTTTGTGACAGATAGCAAGTCCTCATACAAGGTAGTAGGGAGAAAGTTAATGGAGAAGAAGTCACACCTCTTCTAGATATGTAGTACACTCCATCGATTTGATGTTGGAGAACATAGACAATGAGGCATCAGTATCTACAACTACCAACCAAGCACAGTTGGTCATTTTATTTATCTATTCAAATCTTTATTTGCTACACCTCATAAGGGATTATATCGATGGCACAAATTGATTAGGCATAGTCCTACTAGGTTTGCTACAAATTGTATAGCCTTAAAAAGTTTGAGTCGACATAGACATGTACTTGTCCGTTTAATAATATCGGAACATTTTATTTTCTATATGGTAGACTTGCACAACATGATGGATCAGTTAGAGATCTTTGCATAGATACAACATCTAATGATGGACAAGCATTTTTTGAGCGAATTTAATACTTCTTGTACATCGGTGAGCAACATGTAAAGGTATTAAAACTAGTGGACTCAGACGAGAGAACCAACTCCACCCCTAACTCCAACAAGAACCTCTCCAGGTCAAAGGACAAAGTCCATGACAAGTAGATTAGGCCAATTTAACGCACGGAAGAAGGTATATCAATGGGGTATAGAATTAAAAGTTCATCCAAAGTTGATGAGAAATGAGCAAAAAAAAAGAAAAGAAAGCAAAAAATCAGGTGAGGACCTGTAATTCCAATAAGAGGTACACAGACACCCTCCTCAAATGATGAAGATGAAAAAAAATTCATTCCACCAATACAACAACAAATTACAAGACTCAGGTGGAAGTGAAGATGAAGCGCAAGAGGAGAAAGAAGTGGAGGTTCCTCTAATAATGCACGTACCAATGGACTAAGAGTCAATGATTTAGAGCAAAGACAACATTCAAATGGCAGAAGTCAACGTTGAAATCAGATGGGGTTCTTTTATGAGTGCACGACAGCCAATTGTCCAAAACCCCCTATGTATCAGGACTTTCAACTATGCATTCCAATCACATCTCCCGTGCATGACATTGTCTATGATTTTACTCAGATAGCCGATTATTTATTTTCTTACAGATACGGGCCACTCATGACAAGTAACTCGCCACGAAGCATACAAAAGAAAACAACGATTGCAAAGGCCATTCCAAAAAATATTGGTGAGAAAAAGTATAACATAGTTAGATTCTATTTTCTTATTTATGCATCATTTGTATCATGTTAAATTTTTTTGACACCAATGGGAAAAATAACTTATATCTAGTTATGTGTTGTAACGACATGCAATATGTTAAAGACTTATAAGTGACTTTTTTATTTTTGGATTGTTATTGGCTTTCCTAATGTTTTAAAAAAAATAGTGATTTTATGAATGTTTATGATGAAAAAAAATGATCTGGACTGATTCTCGATTGATTTTCTTTCCGAAAAATCAGTCCGAATCTACCGATCCCCTCCAATCCGAACCAAATTGGTACCCACCGATCCAAGTATTGATTCCGATCCGGAAATCCTTAAAAGGAAGAACATTCAGACAAGATTCACCCAAGTTAAATATACTTACAGACATTTGTCTCAAATACCGATCCAGGATCCGATTCTATTCCAGAAATCCTTGAAACAGATGATTCAAACAAGACTCACCCAAGTTAAATATACACTGTTATGTCTAACCTTATTGAGATGTGTTTCAGCCCTCCTTGTCCCAAGTGTGCATCTGGCAAACTACAAGAAACGGCATAAACAATAACGTAGACTATTTATTGCTGTCGCTAGGTTGAATAGAAGAATTCTTTAATTCCATGACAGCTACTAAGAGGGATGGAAAGATCAAGCTTCAAAATTGTACAATAAATAAACATTAAAACATAATCGAAAAATACTCATCCATAATAAAGGCATGCAACAAGCAAAGCAGTTACAGAACCAACCTTTTAGTACACAATGAACAAATGACAAAAAAAGCATGGCCTCATCTACTGCATGCATGCACAAAACCAACAAAAAAAATATCGATAGACGAGAACCAGCTTACAGGAAGATCTGCAATAGCTTGACTAATTGCACCACAAGCTGCAGCTGTTGCACCAGTCTGAACAGCATTCATAGAGACATCAACAACAAAAAAGAAAACCGGAGGCATTGGGTCACGCACCTGATAAATGAAACACATAATAACATTAAAAAGACCAGATACATGCTAATCAATGACAACTAGAAACTATCAAAAGGTAAAATGGGGTGAATCAGGATAATTCAATACAGTTTCTCCTTGTGAGAGAAACAGCCATATGCAACAAAGAGCAGTGTCGGCAAAATATGATAAAGTCGATGAACAAAAAGCCTGATACCAGATTACATGATCAATTATAAAATATTGCATTTTATAATTTGAAAACAGTCCATATTATTTTGTCCTTTTAGCATTTTTCTGTTGCATCTGTTACCTTTTTATCAATAAAGATCTGTGGCTTTGGTCACCGTAAAAAAAATAATTTGAATACAAGAGTGTATCCACAATGTCGCATGGAAGATGCTGGGTCAAAAATGGTTATGGTGCTTTACCCTCCCATTTAAAAGAGAAATCTTTCTACCGTTTTATAGAGTAAAATAAATCAAGAATTGTCGTCTTGCCTCAGTTGAAACCTTATTTAAAAAAACTTTTTATAGGAAAAAGTTTCTTTATCTTGATTTTCATTCTAGCATTGACGACCATGAAATTATATGGTATTCATAAAAATATTAACTAATTTTGTGTGATATTCATATATAAGAACAGATAAAGGGTTCCTGTTGGCACCTAAAAAATATCATGACATCCAGAACTAGCAAGTTTGGGGCAAAATACATGAAAGAAAATCGAACAGGCAAGTGTGATCCACTTTTCATCACATTTAGGGCCAACGGGCCGAACGGGCCCAATAAGCCTTATTGGGCCCGACCAGCCGGATGACGGCTCGATAACGGTCAGACATCACCATCTTGTCCATCTAGCTCAAACTTGAGCAACACCGAAGTCGGATCGAAAATCCGACTTGAATTCAAAAAGTTATGGGTCAAACGGTGAAAACACTCTCGAATGGCCTTTGGTAGGCCTAATGGGCCCAAACGACAACACAAGTGAGCCCACGGTACTGTACCGGTCAAGACATTTCCAACGGCGCCCAAAATGTCAAAATCTAACTTGGGACAGTAAAATGACCGTTTTGCCCTTGTGAGATCCGAGCAATCTGGGAAAGATCCAAGGAAAAGTGGCACCACCAGAATGTCTACTTGACTTCCAGATAAACAATTACAGAGTCAGATCGGCAATCCGACCCATATTTGGAAAATTATGAGGAAAACATTGAAAGTCAATTTTCGAATGGCCTTAACAATGGCATATCAGATCCGAAAGACAAAACAAGTGGGTCCATGGGATTATATCAGTTGAGGGCTTCGCAACGGTACCCCAAATGTCAAAATCCGATTTCGGATGGTAACCGAACGATAAAATGACCTCTTTCGCCCTTGGTATGTTTGGACAATTCGGGATAGGCCCGATAATATCTTGGTGCATCATTAAGTCTGCCAAGCTTCATATTGAGCAACATTGAAGTCAAATCAGAAATCTGACTTGTATTCAGCAAGATATGGGCAAAACAGTGGAAGTGGACTTCCAGGCATAGTTGTCAAGGCGACAAGGCGCCCAAGACGTTGAAGGGTACCGATTCCGCTTAGGCGACAAGGCGGCCGCTTAGGCGTCGCCTAGGCAGTCAAGGCGGTATTCAAGGAAGGCTGAGTCGGGAGGTTGTTATATATAAAAAAACATAAATATATTTATATTTGTTATGTTATAATTGAATATGAGTGATTTATCAATGCACATAAGTAAATATGATGTGTATGTGAAAGAGAAGAAAGTTAAATCAATATTTATAAAATTTAAGTATATAACTCATTTATGATTATAAAATTTATATATGTGCAATAGTATAAGTGATGGTAAAATATTGTTATAATATTATTAAATGGGGGGGCGCAGAGTAGTCGCGGATCGACCTTAATTAAGTATATAATAGTATAATAGTATAAGTGAGACAGAGAGAGAGAGAGAGGAAAGAGTTGAAAAAGAACCTAATTAAGTATATAATATATGTTTATAATTATAAATCTTAAATATGTATGATAGTATAAGTGATAATACAATATATTAATATATTGAAACTATCATTAAATAAGTGTCCCTTGTGAAGGGTATCAAGGGAGAAAAATCCCTCAAAAATTTTTTTAATGATGTAAAAATACCCAAGGCGCCTTGCTTGGGCGCCTTGGGCGCCTTTTTGGCCCCAGACAAGGCGCCCTGGCAAGGCGCCGCCTAGGCGGACGCCTTGACAACTATATTAATATATGTTTATAATTAATTAGGCGACCTTAATTAGTATTAATAGTATAAGTGAGACAAAGAGAGAGAGAGGAAAGAGTTGAAAAAGAACTTAATTAAGTATATAATATATGTTTATAATCATAAATCTTAAATATGTATGATAGTATAAGTGATAATACAATATATTAATATATTGAAACTATCATTAAATAAGTGTCCCTTGTGAGGGGTATCAAAAGAGAAAAATCCCTCAAAAACTTTTTTTAATGATGTAAAAATACCCAAGGCGCCTTGCTTGGGTGCCTAGGCTGGCGCCTTGGGTGCCTTGGGCGCCTTTTTGGCCCCAGACAAGGTGCCCTGGCAAGGCGCCCTTGGAAAGGCGCCTTGCCGCCTAGGCGGCGCCTCGCCTAGGCAGGCGCCTTGACAACTATGCTTCCAGGTGGTCTTTACTGGACTTGGTGGGACCAAATGACCAAACATGTGTGTCAACAGTATTGCCTCGACAGGGAACTTCATAACGGTGCCTTGAATGTCAGAATCCGACTCTGAGTGAAAAAATGACCGTTTTGCCCCTATTGGACTCGGACAAATCCAGACAGACCCACTAACAACTGGCACCACCAGAAAGTCCGCCTGACTTCCAGATAAACAACATCGAAGTTGGATCATCAATCCAATCCATATTCGGAAAGTTATGGGCAAATTTTGAAAAAATTGCAAAGTTGGCACGCACTCCGAGACAGGGCGGAACTGTCCAAATATTTTCAGATAGTAAGATCTATGCATGGAAACAAAAGCTCCGGTGCATAGATATTTAATTGTATTTTAAATACCATTTTCAAATTTTTCGAGGGCTGAGATTGCACCGATCGGGGAAATTCACCGAGTCAGTGATCTCTCGATAAATTGAGAATTATCGACCGTTGATATGATTAAGCACAAGTTCTATGGTTATCAGAACATCTTCTAGATTATTCCGGTCAATTTCAAAGTTAATTAAATTAATTTCATCCGGAATTAATAACGATTATTGGATGGAACCATCAATACGATGTGAGAAGGGTGCACAGATCCGATGGACATGATGTATTCTCAATTTAAATAATGGATCATACCTATGATCAATGGTTAGAATTGGATGATCAAATGATATGTTATCGTGATTGGATCTAGAAGATTAAATATCCACCGTTGGATTTAAATCCTTGAGATGGAGATTAAATTTAATGTTGCAGCCGCACTCTCCTGCAACCGCACAGGACCAGGTCAAAAAAGATGATGTCGCACATCCCTTCCCACTCTCCCACGTCCCTCTCTCTCTCCCACGGACTTGTGGCACATAACGAGAGGGCTGGCGATTCTTCTTCTCGGGGGAGGGGGGGAACGGTGGAAAAAAGACCGAACACTGTCGGATGGATCCAAGGAGGAGATGAAGAAGGCTGTGGCGTCAACTCCTTCAAGGTTGTTCTCTACGTTGCTGTTGCTGCCTTCTCCTGTCACTTCTGCCAAGGAGGAGCCGAGGGCTGCTACCAGTTTGCCTCCATGCTGCCGATAGAAGCCTTCTCTCCCTGATGCTGAAGAGGAAGGGAGCAGCCCATGCTGCATTTACCACACCGGCCCACGGAAGTCCCTGTTGTCCATAGATTGCAGAATCGGCGGAATAGGTCCGATTTCGACCGATTCCGGAATCGGATCGGACGATTCCCGGCGGAAGGACCGATTCCGAGAAGAATTCCGCGGAATCGGAATGACCGGCCCGGTTCGATTCCCGGTTCGACTCTGGACCGGGAATCGAACCGATTCCGGCCCTTTTAGGGCCGGAATCGACCCGCGGGGGTCGATTCTGTCGATCCCGCGGCGGACGGAGACTGCGCAGGCGATTCCAGCGCGATTCCGTCGATTCCGGCCTCGATTCCGTCGATCCAGCGTCGATTCCGGCCGATTCCGTCGATCCAAGGTCCAAGCTTGGATCGATTCCGGCAATTCCGGCGGCGATTCCGGCGATTTCAAGCTTAGTCTTCAAGGGATTCTGCCAATTCAAGCTCGGACCGGCATCGAATCAACCTCTTCTTCGATCTTTGTAAGGTTTTTGGTAAGATTTCTTCGCCGAAAACTTCGTACGTCCATTCTTACGCGTTTCCGACGAGTCTGAGTGTCGTTAAACTTTGCGATTTCTGACCGAACAAGTCCGTTTAAGTTTTGAACTATCCGTTTAAGTCCATTTTGCACGGGAAAAATTCCGGATATCCCGTACGCCTATTTTTACACGTTTCCGACGACTCCGAGTAGAGTTAAACTCGGTGATTTTTGATCGAACAACTCCGCTCAAGTTGTTTGAACATCGATTGGATGTTCTTTGTACGGGAAAAATTTCGGATACCCCGTACGTTAATTTACGACCATTTCCGGCAAATACGTAACCCTTTAAACATACCGAATGGTGTGTTACTTGGGTTGTCTGCTTCCCGAACAGCGTCTAAATCAATTTTTATGTTATCTAATCATTTTTAGTGCATTGTTTACAATTTTTGCAGATATAAGCAATGGCCGATCAAGGTGACGCAGCACCAGCACGTGCTTTCGACGTGGGTTGGGAACACGGGCAGATGGTAGACCCAGTCAGGAAGAGGGTACAGTGCAAGTGGTGTGGGAAGGAGATGAACGGGGGGTGTTCCGGCTGAAACAACATATTGCCGGAACAGGTGGGAATGTCAAGAAATGTGACAAGGTGCCCAGGGAGAAGAGTGAGGAGATGAAAGGCTACATGACAGGCAGAGCCTCTCAACGGGCTGTCAGGATCGAGAAGAGGGAGGAGTTGCACGACGAGCTACTCCAGAGGAGGAGGGACCGCGATTTGCCTACCTCGAAAGGGAAAGGCAAGGGGAAGGCACCAGCTGAGCCGGAGCCACAGAGCGAGAACGAGGGGGGGTTGCAAGTGCTCATCACCTGGGGGTGGCTTCATTCGTCGTGGGGGGGCTCCGCGAGGGTAGGGCAGTCGTTTCCGTAGGGGTGGTTCTGGAGGGTCACAGAAGGTGCTCTCCGGTCGAGTGCAGGGGGTCATGAAAGGCAAATGGTGCTCGGGGAAGAGTGCTCGTCGGTAGGGTGCACACATCATCGAGAGGTGGGGGCGCTCACCTGTGGGGTGCAGGGGGGCTCGTGGAGGGCAGAGGGCGCTCGCCAGCCGGTTGCAGGGGGCTTACAGACGATGTGAAGGGAGGAGGACACATGAGGGTTGTTGGCCAAGAGGGGGGTGAATCGCCTTGCGGTGAATATCGGGAGGAGATTTTCTGAAGTTAGAAGGAGAAAAAAACTCCTCCTTACTTCTAACTTCTACGAGAATGAGAAGTGAATATTAATAGGTATCCAAACACCCTACTGAAAATAAGAAGCACTTCTTATTGGAAGAGAAGTAAAAAAGTACTTTTAGTGGATTCCCAAACACACTCTGCATCGCAAGAATATCTCAGATCAACATTTGAGTATATCCTGACTCTTATCTTCTACCTCTGCATCTAAAAAATGATAAATAAAATTGATTAGTTGCCATTACTTCTATCTCAACTTCTACCATATCCTACTAAGATCGGCAGAGGCGCTGAATAACTAAGAGTGTACCCCACATCACCTTATTGTCGTTCGCCACCCGTCCTCAATATTAGATGTGGGGGTTCATAAAATATCCTGCAATCATTTATCAATATTAGTATTTTATTATGAACAAAATAATTATTGACTAAGTAGAAAGTAGATAAGCACAAATAATTTATTCACTAACTAATTTGCAGTATGTACATCATTATGCAAAGTCCTATCCCATTAGTCATCTATGATCTTCCATCATTTCTTGTAACTTCTGGGATTCTTCTCTTTTATTTTCAATTTGGCCCGATCTATTGCATCATAAAGTGTACCCATCTAGTTCCTGTCATCAGAGTCTACCAACATCAGCATAACTACCTATGGCACTATGATTGCTAAATAGTAGACAATCCTCTCCCAAAATCTCTTGTCAATGATTTTCTTCTCAAACTTGACAAGAATATTCAACTGGTCTTTCTTGTTATGTAGGTGATCCACCATATAATTATAATACTCCTCGGACTGGGTGAACCTGACAAATGCATACATGTGGCGATGTAAGCTCTCCAATGCAATGAAGTTCGTGGCAAAACAAGTAGGACCGAGCCTGACAATATCGTGCCCTCCAGTGTATGACCTCGTAAAATGTAACAGACACAGATGTGAATAAATAAATGAAGTGATAGTCTGCGCCTGCCTGACAAATGTGAAAACCGTCTCCTCCTTGCATATATCCTCCAATATGAGGTCAATGAAATGTGCTGCGCAAGGCACCCAAAATAGATGTTGCCTCTTCTCCATCAATATTTTTCCAGCCGCCTTATAGGAGGGTTCATTATCAGTAACAAATTGAACCACATTCTCCTCCCTAATCTCCACCACGGCATCCATCAAATATATATATAGTCAGCATTTTTTATCTTCTTATAAGCATCCACCGACTTCAAAAATGTTGTGCCCTCTGAACAATACACCAAGAAATTAATCATGGACAACTTTGTAACGTCAATCCATCCATCGCACATAACTGTGCAACCCCTTTCCTTCTATACCAATTTAAACCCATCCATCCACTCCCTCAACTCATGCACCTCCTCATCCAGCCCACCACCATATATATATGCCTGCTGGTCGGGATTTGCATTCCCGATCCAGCCTCAACCACAGTATCTACCATCGTCTGGAAGTAAAGGTTGGTGGTTGCATGTGTTGGGATGCCTACATTAAGTTGAGAAAATATCTATCAGCTATAAACAAGGTTAACTAAATAAAGCATACATACATGTCATTTTAAGAATGATACCTACATATAAAAACCACTTAACAATGTGACAAACTACTCTCTTTGCAGCCGTTCCTGTTGTCTTCACCCTTTTCATTCCTTGTTTGATGTTCATCTGTCCAGCACTTTGTTTCTTAAATAGGTACTCATCACTCGGTGTAAACCGAGTACTGACAGAATAACAATGTAGCTCTTGTCTCCCTCCCTCAGTCTCCCAGTCCCAGGTAGGATGAGCCGATACTAATCAACCAAGATTTGGATCAACTCTAGACCCTCTTGCTCCCCTTCTCCTCTCTTCCTCTGTAACAGCTGCACATTTGGTAGCATGCCTAGCTCTCTTGAGCTTGGAGTATGTGGAGTCGTCCTCACTCACCAACTCCGACTCGGCTGGTGCCTTCCCCTTGTCTTTCCCTTTGCAAGTTGGCAAATATCAGTCCCTCCTCTTCTCAAGCAACTCATCCTGCAGCTTTTTCCTCTGCTCAATCCTAATCTGCTGTTGAGAGGCTCTACTTATAAGTAGCCTCTCATCTTTTCACTCTTCTCCCTAGACATCTTATCACATTTTTTTTACATTGCCACCTAGTCCGGCAATGTGTTGTTTAAGCTGAAACACATCCTATTCATCTCCTTACCGCACCACTTACATTGTACCTTCTCATTTAATACGTCTACCATGTGGCCGTGTTCCCAACTGACGTCAGAAGGACATACCGGCGTTACATCATCATGATCGGCCATTGCTTATACTTACAAAATATGTAAACAATTCATAAAAGCATGTTAGACATGCATACAATTGCTTTAAGAGCTGATCGGAAAGAGAACAGCCCATTAGTTGGGTTTTTCGGTATGTTGAAACCACTTCGGAGTCGTCAGAAAGCTGTAAAAATTAACTCATGGCTATTCCGGTGGCCGAATGTTATTAATAAGATGTTACCAACGTATAAAAAACTTAAACGGACCAATTCGGGAAGCGAACAATCCGTCGAACGGGCTATTCGGTATGCTTAGAAGGTTATGTCTACATCGAAAAGGGTCGTAAATGATCGTATGAGGATTCCGAAATTTTTCCCTTACCAAGAACATTCAATCAATGTTCTTACAGATTGAACAGAGATGTTCGGAAAAAATTAACCATGGTCGGAGTTGTCGAGAACGCGTAGAAATGGGCGTACGGGATTTCCAGCAAAGAAATCTTACCAATAACCTTTAAACGATGGAAGAACACGTTGAACAGAGGTGGAATGGAGCTTGGATCGCTGAAATCTCTTGAAGAGATTGTCGGAATCATCGAAAGATCACCGGAATCGGTCTGATTATACTGTAGAACGCTGGAATCGTGCGATTCCAAGCTGGATTGAGCGATTCTAGGCTGGAATTACTGGTGAAAGAACTTGTCAAAGGGGGGATCGACGGGGGGATGTGTAAGACCCTTCGAAGGGGTCGATTCCGGGTCTAGTTCGGACCCGGAATTGATCCGAATCCGAAAGTTAAGTCTTTCGACGAAATCAGTCGGATCGAGAGATTACACAGTGAATTAGCTGGATTCGGATCGATTCCATCCAATTAAAGCGATTCAGACCAATTCCTATGGGATCCTTCGGCTATGGTTCGGATCGAATTTGACCGATCCAATTCCGGAATCAGCCAATTCCGATCCAATCCGGCCAATTCTGCAATCAATGACCTGGACAGAGGGATATTGGATAACAACATAGGTACTTGTTAGATGTGGGAAAGAAGATAGTAAAATGTAAATGGCATCAAAATAATATGAAAGGAGGTGTTTTCTGTCTCAAGCAACATATAACTGATATGAGTGGGAATGTGAAAACGTGCGAGGTCCCGGCTAAGTTGAGAGAGAAAAATGAGATGTTAAGAAAGTATCGCAGAGAGATTAATATTGAGCACAAAGTCAAGCTACATGATGACTTGCTCGAACAAAGATACATAAATCTCATTTAAGGGGTAATAAGGGAAAAGTACAAGTTCACATGCAAGTTGATTCATCATCTTCGGATGATAAAGAGGAGATGGATAAGTGAAGAGTCATGCATGCTAGTAGGACTTAGGCCAGAGAGGATGAGGAAAGAAGAAAGGGACAGGAGGTTTGAGTGCCAGAGTCAAACAATAAGATGTGAAAGGTAGTCGGCCTACACAAATGTCAATGCGAGATAGGGAGTTCAAACGGTCCCAGTCAGTTTGACCGATGGACACCACCATGTATAGGTATAGTGACAAAGGGAAAAGGTCTATCGAGCAAGTCTTTAAGGAAGTAAAAGCTACTACAAGGATTACAAAGAAGGCAGTCAAACATATCTACAAGTGGTTTCTACATGCATGTATATGAAAGTTAAGTTTTTCTAACAGTATGTCTTACGTATTTTTCAAATAAACATGAACGATACTTACGCATTTTTCAAATAAACATGAACGATGATATGATCATCTTCCTTCGTGCAAGTGGTCCAACACATGTAGTGATCAATCCATATTTCCAAATAATTATAGATGTCTTTGGTAAGGTTGGACCAAGGTTGAAAGTCCCCATCACCCTGTGCATTTATGGGAAGGGGTTGGATGCAAAGATCAATGAGTTGACCTTACGGATAGATAGATTCCGATTCAAATGAAAGAAGAAAGATTGCACTGTAGTTTGTGATGGATGAACGGGAATCACAATGAGACCGCTTATCTATCTCTCTCTCCCCAACAACTTCTTCGCAAAGGATGTTGCGGCGAGTTCGAGCTTTGAGCTTGGTGACGGTCTCCCCTCACAGTGGTGTCCTCTCCTTCTCCTTCTCCCACTCCAATCGAGGGCGGTTCTTAATGATGACAACAACAATGATCATGGCTCGCCATCTCTGGCGACGGTGGCAGCTTGTGGAGGATACGATGACGACTATAAGTGGATGAGATAAAGGTGGCAACATATTTCGTGTGCCCACAAGGTCCCACCAGGAAATGCCTTCTCTGACTCTTGTCTGCTCTCTCTCCTGTAGTTGGGCTTGCAAGTGACGGAGTCCTGCTGGGGACTCTACTTCTCCTCAAGCAACTACTCTTCACAACATCCTCCCCTTTCAATGGTAGCGACAACAGCTTGAGGTGAAATTCCAAGGGGCAGTTCCTCCTCTACATGGTTCTTTCTGACAATGGGGGTCTTCTTGGCATTAAGGCAGAAGCTTCAAACCATGGCCATGCCTACGGTGGTGGAAGCGGCCTCTGATAGTGGGGACTATGACAACAGTGGCTGCAACAGAAGGCACTACTGACAACCCCTTCTGAAGGTGACACCGATGATGGCGGCCACTATTCTCCTCGACCATGGCTTTTGATGAACATGGACTCGGAAGGTGTTAGTGACGGCCTTGGTAGCCTTGCATCCTAGGCAACAACGAGACCCCTTGAGCTCTTTGATGCTTACAGGTTCAATTTTCTTCATTTCTTTATTTTTTGGAACAACGTCCAGGACTTTTTTTGAAGATATAACAAGGGCTTAGTCCCCTCGTGATTAGGCCTCTTAGAAGGTCATTGTTGTCCCTTAAGAAACTCAAGGGGGTTTATCCCCCAGGATCAGGTCTCTAGCAGTTCAATGCCTTGACTGAGTGAGAAAAAACCAGGTAAAAAATTTGTCATCCCTTGAGGGACTTAGCAGGGACCAGGGGTCTATCCCTTGAGGATCAAATCTCTAAAAGATCATTGCCACGTGATGCGGGACAGGACCAAGGGTCCCATTTTTCTAAGTTCAGAAATAACCCAGAGAATAACCAACAAGTAGAAAAGCCAAACAGCAATTAAAATGCCACAGCAAGCGGGATGCTAACAGCAATACTAACAACCAGAACCTGTCAGTTTAATGTGCACAATATACCAGTATGCTGATATTCAACAGATTATGCAATTAAATCAACAAGACAACCTCAGCAACAACAGAGAAAATATCCTCAATAGCATACAACCCTCAGAAAAGTAATAACCATATCAGCAGGAAAAGACAGCAGTAGGACAATCTATTGAGAGGGACAATGGCTCAGAAATCAATTCATCACAGCTGTGGGGAATTAGGGAAAACAGGGAATATCATCATATGCATCAGGAGTCCTCCTAATTAATAATACCGGCAACTAATTAAAGCTACCAAGGCACCATTTACCTGATTTCATCATCATTTTCCCCATGGAATGCCGGGTCGCGACCCGGGTCGCGACCCGGCCCCGACCCGGTCGGGTTTAGGCCCGACCGGCCCGGTCGCGACCCGGTCGGGGCGACTCCCCCGGCCGGGTCGCGGAGTCGTGGCCGGGTCGCGCGAGTCGCGCGACCCGGCCGACCGGGTCGCGCGACCCGGTCTGGCAACGGTCACTTGACCGTTGCCAACGGTCTTGGGGGCGCAGCCCCCATTCAACCCCTCGGGGGCTATTTAAAGCCCCGGGGCTCTCCTTCCTCCCACCCCCCCCTCTCCCTCTCAACCTGTCCTTTGTGCTCTCATTGTTCTCATTGCTCAACTTTTTTTTCTCATTTCCTTAATTATTTCATCAAGCATTTCATTAGTTCATTTAGTATATTTATTTAATATTAGTTCCATTGATTAGTGGGTTAAGTAGGTTATTCTTTTTAATACTTATTTGCTTACTTGCATAGTTAGTTAGCTAGAAGATTAGTTAGATATTTAGTTTAGTAGTTACTTAACACATCATTACGTTGAACGAATATTAATTACTTATTTAATTATATATTTAGTTAATCATTCAATTTATATAAATAAAAATATACTTACATTAGTAGTCACTAATTAAGGTTATTAGCTATTTAAATAATTAATTACTTACTTAAGTAATTATTTACTTAAAAAATGTCTTCTCCAAGCCAAACAACTCAAACTACTGGCGCGACCCGGAGTGATCCGGCTTGGTTATATTGCAATTTGATCTCCATGGCGGAAAGAAAACTGCAATGTAAATATTGCGACAAAGTAATATTCGGTGGTATTTATCGTTTAAAATTTCATCTTGCAGACATGAAGGGAAATGTTCTTCCTTGCACACGGACTCTGCCGGAGGTCAGAGCTCAATTTCGTAGGCACCTACAAGCGATGGAGCAAACGAAGGGAACTAGCAAAAGACATAAAGAGACCGTCCGAGAAGAATTGCAACAACCGGGGAGACGATCCGTACACATTTACGGAACCGGACAAGAGAGGCCGGATATTTTTGGAGACGAAGAGTGCGAAGGTATGGGAGGTGTTACTCATAAACGTTGTTCATTATTCTATTTTAAAGGATAATTAAGTAGCCTTGATACTTAAATGTTTTTTAAAAAGATGAACTCTCACGAGGGATGGAAGCAAGTCGAAGATCATTCGCCGAGGAAGACTTCTATAGACAGAGAGGCCGAATGATGGGTCAAGGGTCTGGAAGTGGGAATGGTCGAGGTAGCGGAAGAGGATCTAACAACCAACCGCAAGATCAGGTTCATGATCTCACACAAGACGACGACTCGGCAGTAGGTCCCGTGGATCCCGTAATCACCAGACCACGGCAACGTCAAACAACAATCACGACGGCGATGAAGAACCTCAAATTATGTAAGGAGAGGATTGGTCGGGCAATGTCAAGGTGGTTCTTTCACCACGGCATTCGGCGAATGCCGCGAAGGGACCATACTACGAGAACATGATCGACACGATCGCGTACGTCGGGAGGGGAGTGCCTGGTCCAAACCCAAAGGAGATATACAATGTATATCTTCCTATGGAGGTGTAAGAAACAAAGAAGTATGTGGCATCATTTGAACGCATCTGGGAGGAACGAGGTTGCACGTTAATGACCGACGGATGGACCGGTAATTAAATTTTCTTTTACTCATTCATATTATATGTATTAACATTCTTTTTTGGTATAACTTAGTTAACATCTTATACTTAACAGGTATTACTAGGAAGACTATGATCAATTTCCTAGTGTACAGTCAAGCCGGCACGGTCTTTTGGAAGTCGGTCGACGCATCAGGACAGGTAAAGAATGCGGAGTATCTTTACCAATTGATAGATGGAGTGATAGAAGAAATAGGAGAGAGCCGGGTAGTTCAAGTAGTCACAGACAATGCGGCGGCATACAAAGCGGCCGGTCAGATGCTTATGGTCAAAAGACCAAAGTTGTATTGGACACCCTGTTCCGCCCACTCTTTAGATTTGATGTTGGATGATATATGCAAGGATCCTCAAATAGACAGGGTAGTTAAGCTAGCCCAGTTTATTTCTTCATTTATTTATAACCACAACTTTGTCCTTGCACTTATGAGGGAACACACCAAGGGGCGAGAGTTGTTACGGCCCGGTGCAACCCGGTTCGCCTCCCACTATATTTCTGTTGGCATCAGATTTTTCAAGAAAAAAAAACAGCAAAAAATAGGAGGGAGGAATGGCATGATCAGACCAAGCTCCAGCTGGCCCAGTCCTTAATTGGGCCAAAGCAGGCCCCAATTTGACCCATGAGCACTATTTCCAGCTGTCTAGCCCTTTATATTTCATTTAATATAATTATTTTCCAGCTCCTATAGCCCACTTACGTACAGCCCATTGAGAGGGAAGGAGAAGTGGGCCGCGGCCACCTGCAGGCCCAATTCAGGCCAGACCATCTGCAGGCCCAGTGTGAACAGGCTGCGGGCCCACCTGCCACATCAGCAGGTCCCAGCCGCACCAACCCATCTGCACACCTGCCACCTCACCTGCCAGGTCACCTTTGACTGGTTAATGGCGTGGGGAAGCTGAGGGGACTGGTCAACATGGGGAACACCAAAGGACCAGTCAAATCTTTAATATCCTTGGACAATTCAAGGATTAAGAGGAGTTTAAACACATAGAAGAAGGTGAAGGAGGCCATCTACGTACTCCCCAGCTGCCTCTCCATCTCCCCCTCATCTCCTATAAAAGGAGGAGGGCTCCCAAGGGAAAGGGAGGCTGACTGATCAACGCCGACAGGCTGCTGCCCCAGCCACTGCCTGCTCTGCCTTCAGCACCTGCCAGCGGTCAAGAAGAAGAAGAGGAGGAGGAAGAAGAAGAGCTCCAGCTGCTGCCCACGTGCATACCTGCCAGCGTAAAGAAGAAGGAAAGAAGAAGAGGAGAAGAAAAGGTAGGGACATACACATATTAACTATGTAGCCCTTTAAGGGCACCCCTTCCTCCTCTTCTAAATTCTCTTCTCAACCCCTCTCATGGCCTAAACCGGTCTTCACCGTCATTGGCAACCCATGACCCAGAAGATTGGTCCCGACCAGCCCCTGTTCGGACCACCTAAACAGTCCCTGTTCTAGCCCTTTGCGCACCCCACTGAATAGGCCAAAAAAAAACTCTCTGTAGGCCCCTCAAACAGGCCCCATTTAGACCCCTCTTAGTCTGCCAGGACACCCCAAACCGGACCCCTGTTCAGCACTCATTCAGGCCCTGAAATGCCTCCAAAATCAGACCCCAGCAGGCCCTGTCCGGTCTCCAAACCAGACCCATGTACAGACCTCACCCGGTCCCACTTCAGAGCTCTGCACAGGTCCTGTTAGGTCCCCATTTCAGACCTGATAACAAACCCCTGCAGGTTCACTTTTGGTCTAGCCAAACGCCCCCTTTGTGCAGACCCATTCCGGCCCACCTGAGCCCACTCAAACAGACCCCAAATCGGTCCCAAATCAGGCCTAAAAATGCCCCTTGCGCAGGCCTACTTTCAGTCTAATTAAGGCAACCTGGTCAGCCCCCCCTTGTGGCCCATCAAAACCGACCCCAAAACAGGTCCCAAACAGCCCCCTTGTGGCATGACCGACAACCCCAAAACAGGTTCTGTCCAGCCCCCTTGTGGCATGACCGACAACCCCAAAACAGGTTCTGTCCATCCCCCTTTGTGGCATACCAAAAAGAAGGCAAACAGCAGCCCCCTTTGTGGCTCAAAATGCAGCATATTTGCGGCCCAGTCAGCAGCCCCCTTGTGGCCTTCCGGAGAAGACACCAACACATGAAGCTCCAAAAGAGAAGCAGGTCTGCAGCAGCCGGCCAAGCTACACAAGTCTGCCATTTTCCAGCATGGTGGGCAGGGGCGATGTCCCGGACCCTCTCGGAATCCGTACGACGGGCCGATTGTTTTGTCCGGGCGGGTCCTTGCCCTACCACCAAGATGGAGGGATGGCGCACAAGTCCAAAAACAGGCCCTTCCAGCCCGAGAAGACCGAAGACCGGCTTTGAACGCCGATGGAACTCAAAACCGGCCCAAGTGGCCTTTTAAAACAATAAAAACAGAAAACAAAACTAAAAAGAAATGGACGGCTCCCAGGGTCGCCCCGGGATGTTGATCCGGACGTCGGCCTTGAGGCATGCTCCCGTAGCCGGTGATCCTTCCCCCAATTTTGGCTAAGTCACCGACTAGTCTTGATTGGATGGGTAAACTTTGCCAAGTTAGAAACTTGTCGGCATGCCGTTGTAATGCCGAAATTTTTCTAAGGCGGTGAAGAACCTAAATTGGGGGGAGGACTACCACTTGCTGTACACTGATGTACTTCACCTCTCATTCAATAAAAACGAAGTTCAAAGACACATTGATGCATGAAAGTGGGCACCGATTGGCAGCCCAATGGGTCCGATCAGAAGCAAACCACCAAAATTAAATAAACAAACTGTTTTTTTTTAAACAAACCTGAAAATAGATAAAGCAAATCAGATTCTGAATTGGGATTCCCCTGCCACACTTGCAGGGCTTCACGCAGACCTTTCTCTCATTCTCAATTCGGTCCACCTACAGGTGCCTACAGCAGGCCCACTTCGGCTTCTTGCAAACAGCCCACTGGATTACCCTTCAACAGGCCCATGAACAGCCCATGTCCGGCCCATCTGTTGGCCCTCGCTCGGACCACCAACCAGAGCCCAGTTCGGACCAACAACAGAACCCAATTCAGGCCCATGTCTAGCCTCAATCGATCTCCATTCCAGCCAGCCTGCAGAACCAAAAGGAGGCCCCCTGTTCAGGCCCACAATCAGGCCCACAAACAGCCCCTTTCCCTGGCCTTTGTCCAAGTCCATAACAGGTCCCTTCGAGGCCCAATTCGACCCACCTGTAGGGGCCTTGAACAGACCCTAATCCAAGTTCATCTTCAGCCCCAAATCCGGCACCCAATTAGCCCATGTTCGGTACTCAATTCAGGTCCGAAAAATAGGTCCAGTTTCGACCCGCTAAGCAGACCCAAAACTTGCTCCCAAAAACCTGCAGTAAACAACCCCTCTGCAGCCCCATCCAGAACACGCCTACACAGGCCTCAATCGGTCCATTCAAAGCCATCTGAACAGACCCCTTAAGCAGGTCCGAAGCTGCCCTTGCTCAGCCTACGTTCAGATTCTAGAACCGATTCCAAATCAGCCCTTTGCGCAGGCCCGTTTCGGCCCATCTTAATCCATTCACTCCAGCCCCTTTGTGGCTCGGTGGAATCCCAAATCAAGCCTCTCAAAATCGACTTTCAAAGTCAACCAACAAATAACAAATAAAACAAACCCGAACAAAACGGTTTGCATCTGATCGGACCCAAAAGGCCGCTGCCCTTTTGAGTTCTTTAATTTATGATTGTGGATGTGCATGTCTCCGAAAATAGGTTGCCGCGACGGTTAATCAAGGGAATTCGAGCCGTTGCTCGATGTAAGTTAACGTCGGATATTCGCACCATCCGGCGGAGAAGGGTCAAAAATCAAATTTTTCAAAGAACCCGAACCTCGGTTCTTATATTTTTAAACTATCACCGGACTACCTAGTATTTTTAGGATATCACCTATTTTCCTAGAAAAGTCCGGAAATGTCTTTCTTTCTAAAGAACAGACGCAGAGAAAAAAGAGGTTCACACAATTTCCTTAGAAAGTTTATTGAGTCAAAGGAGAGCTCTAACTCAAATGGTCATTTCACTGGGTTGGGGTAGTTGGATGGCTAGATGTAACCCATCGGATAAGAGAAAGGGGAGAAAAGTAGAAGAGACAATAGAGAGTGGAGATTTTTGGAAAGTTGTAAAGAAGACGTTAGACATCGTCCAACTCATAGTGAAGGTACTAAGGATAGTTGACGGAGATAGAAAAGCAGACATGGAGTATTTATATGATGCGATTGAGAGAGCGAAGGAAGAAATCTCCAAGACCGTGTCCGACTTCGCCAAGTGGTGGGATATTATAGATCGTCGCTGGGAGCGTACATTACATCAACCCATACATGCAGCATGTATATTTTCTTAAACATTTACTAATCTTTTTATTAATCAAAGTTGTGTATAACTTGTTTACTAATACTATTTGTTTCGTAGGTTACTTTTTCAACCCAAGATATTGCTATAGTCCACATTTCAAGGCGACGAACGAGCTATTAGATGACGTGAAGAGCGTCATCCGACGGTTGCTTGGTGACGACGACCGGGCTATTATCGCTTGCAACAAGATGTATGATTACAGAATGCGGAGTTATCACTTTGGAACGAGCGAGAGTTGAACGAGCCGTGATGATACTAAGTCCGGGTACGTAGAAATGTTTTTCATCACTTAATTAATTAAAGCTTACTTAGATAATAATGTACGACATTCAATTTATGCGGTGATTGGTGGATGGACCATGGTAAAGTACCGGGGTACGAGGACTTGGCGGACGTAGCCATCGTGGTCCTAAGTCAAACCACATCGGCTTCGGGCCGCGAGCGAAATTGGTTTACATTCGGCTTGATTCACACAAAGCAGAGAAATAGGTTGACATCGAGGAGGCTTGAAGACCTCGTGTATTGTCATTACAATACGAGGTTAAAGTTGAGGAATTTGGATAGAATGAAGCGAGAACCGGATGGAACAAAAGAGTTGGATAGCACGCGCGGCGGGACGTTCGGTCGACGAGCCGCCAATTGAAGAGGAGGATATCGATTTGGATCAAATATTCTACGAGAAGAACTCCTTAGAAGCTTGGGTAAACGACCGAGAAGGGTTGGGAGAACCGGAGTTCAACCCCCAAGACCGACAATGGGCCGAAGGAGTGCTCGACGATGTCCCTTTAGCCGAAGAATTCCAGATCCCTCCCTCACTAGCAAAGCGCCAGAGGACCGGAGAAAGAACTAGCCAAGGTACGCAAAGTAGGCGAAAAGGTAAACAAATTATGACTGATCCTTTTGATATTGCAGATGCTGATACGGTCGAAGACGATCGAGAAGATACGCCGGAGCCGAACATCCGAGTGCAGTACCAGACGTCCGAGGATTCGTCGTCAAAGAGTAGCAGCGATGATGGTGCTCGATACGGGGGCACAGACACTTTACAAGTACAAGGGACCTCAGATCCTCCCATATCTCCTACCACGTCGCTACGTTTTACCGGCGATGAGCAATATACTCGTGCGACCCAAGATACCGATCGTGGTAGAAGGCCGCCACAAGGTAGAGGAGGTCATCGTAGCCATTGAGTTGGAGCGAATACCACGATGCCTCCGACTATGTGTATGATTCATCCCAAGGCTCTTGGTTCCCTACATACGATCAAAGTCTTGTGGAATGAATTATGTGGAGTCATCGGATACTTCGATCCAATCGACCTATAGTTATGGTGATTCCTTTGGATCAAGTCTTAGGATAGTTTCCCGAGGGACAGAAGAATATGATCGTCATGTGTACATGTATCAAGCTTTGTACTCAACCCAAATGACATGGGGAGGGTACATCAACTACCTACAAAGTGTACAACACATCATGTTGGAATAAAATTGATGCATTATTTATTTAAATCATGTCATTTAATTTATCTAATTTTTCTGTATTTTTTCAGATTTTTTTTTGCATTTTTCTTATTTTTTTGAATTTTTCAAAAAAAAAAAATTTAAAAAATAGGGTCGCGACCCGGGTCGCGACCCGGTCGCGACCGGGTCGGCCTGGGGGTCCCGCGACCCGGTCGCGACCCCCGACCCTACCCTCCTTGGATCAAATCTCTAAAAGATCATTGCCACGTGATGCGGGACAGGACCAAGGGTCCCATTTTTCTAAGTTCAGAAATAACCCAGAGAATAACCAACAAGTAGAAAAGCCAAACAGCAATTAAAATGCCACAGCAAGCGGGATGCTAACAGCAATACTAACAACCAGAACCTGTCAGTTTAATGTGCACAATATACCAGTATGCTGATATTCAACAGATTATGCAATTAAATCAACAAGACAACCTCAGCAACAACAGAGAAAATATCCTCAATAGCATACAACCCTCAGAAAAGTAATAACCATATCAGCAGGAAAAGACAGCAGTAGGACAATCTATTGAGAGGGACAATGGCTCAGAAATCAATTCATCACAGCTGTGGGGAATTAGGGAAAACAGGGAATATCATCGTATGCATCAGGAGTCCTCCTAATTAATAATACCGGCAACTAATTAAAGCTACCAAGGCACCATTTACCTGATTTCATCATCATTTTCCCATTCATAAAATGTAGGCAATACTGAAAACTGTCATTGCTATAGGCTCCAAAATTAGATCAATCACAATTCAGAAAGTGCACGTAGTTTAAAGAAACTCAACAATAACTAGATCGGAACTCAGATTCCAACTAAGAGTAGGTCATCAATGTAACACAGCAACTGTAATTGAACGGTAAGACTATATCATAGCGGATTTCATCAGAATCAGTTGAGGTCAAGTTTAATCCAGAAATGCCTTTTCCAGAATAGCCAACCAAAGAGGAGTTAACATGAAACAAATTCCTGACGGGAGATGATCAGTCTTGCAAGCTGAAATCCAGTGCAGAATAATAAGGAGCAAAAACGAGATCCGAAGAAAGACTGGAAGAAGGACCAGTCTTCACTGCAATGGAGCCGGTAAATCTGAAAATCGCATCAAAAGTCAATCCCAACCTCAGTTCAATAGTCAATAAGGTGAGCAAAACTTCTTCGATTCAGATGCCTTCGGAACCAGATCGGACAGAGTTTAGGATGTTTGCATTCAGGGAGAAAGAGATATACCGCGAGATTTCTTCACATTGAGGAAAGTATCACAGGATCTGAATGCCCCAAAATAGTTATCGATGGTATCACTAACCTCTTAGAAGCACACATATACCGTCAGACCAACCAAGAAAGAGGACCATGTTGATCTTTTCATCATCAGCTTATCAGCCTCAATAACAAGCCGTCGAATCCATCATTAACAGCAGATCGGGTCATAAACTCGGTGAAGAACACCAGATAGTACCAACGTAGATGGGAAGGGATCCCAAGAAAGTGAAGGAAGATCCCTCACAGGAGCTCGCCGAAGAACACCTTCCGGAAGAGAGGAATCGAGCTGATCCAAGGGAGGAAACCGCCGTCGAGTGATGGAACACCACCACAGGAGCTCGCCGGAATAGGTCGGAGAAGGGCTCAATCATCAGTCGGACTGAAGAAGAACCCATAGAGGAGGACAAGGGGAGGAAATCTCTTCACAACACTCGGCGAGATCACCACGGGAGGAGGAGATCGGAGAAGAAGAGCCACCGCTAGGGTTTCACCATCGCGAGGGAAGGAAGAAAGGCAGCATGCGGCCGAATCGCCGCCATGAGAGAGAGAGAGAACCGGAGGGTTAAGAGATCATCGGGGGGGGGGGGGGGGGGGGGTAGAATCAGAGTAAGAGAAATTCGACAGGAGCATTTCATTTCATTCCAACCATCATATTATGTACATAGGGGGGGCTTGGGCCCTATTTATAAGACCGAGCAGCTGTCTCAAAATAAAACGTAAAAAAAAATCACTTTAAAACTAGAAAATGAGACTCATGATTCTAAAATGCCTAAAATAATAAAAAATGACTAGACATCTTAGAAAAATCCTAAAATTTGGAAAAATTATTTAAATGGACATGATATCAATCTACAATCAAAATTTACATGAAAATTGAAAATCATTAATCGTTTCTTGCGTCCCAGTTCGGTACTCATCACAAATCGGTTCTTGAACCCCAATTTGGTTCTCATCACCGCGACTACGAGAGCACAAGACATGAATAAAAATTGTCATCTAGTGAGAGACTCAACAGGGGTTTATTCACTCGGGATCAGACGTTTAGAAGGTCATTGTCTCAATTGTGTGAGCAAAAAATAGGTATAAAAATTTATAAACATACAACCACATATACTTATTCATATACAAACATATACATAGAGATGACCATGTTGGGCCAATAACAACCTCATTTAAAACATGAGTTGATTGTTGTACTCAAGTATTTGTAAAATAACAGGTTCCACTCCTCTCAGTTCCACCCCTCTCAACCTGAGCTCAGAGAGGATAAAAGGATTAAGTTTCACCAAAATCAATATTCTCACAAGATTGAGTAAGGAAGACATGTCGGAAAAGTGGACATGACTGCCACTGGGTGGTGGTCGGCGAGTGGCAGTGCATAGGAGGCAGCTCAGCGCCATCCACCGCTCCAGCAGTTTGTTTCCCCTTACTAGGATCTTGGCAGTCCATCAAAAGTGAGAACATCACGAAATTTTGCCAAAACAGAAATCCATGAAATAATGTAGTATTAGTATTGTATATGCATTGTCGTTTTTTCTTCCAGAAATACAACAGTGCATAACATAAATGCGGGTCTTGATCTGGATCATGTAACAAGGGCTGAAAATGAAAGTGAGGATGGTTCTTAATCAGGGAACACGCGTCCAAGACCAAGATTGGGAACATGATGCTTTCAAGAACCAATAAAACTCAACATGTAAATAGCAATCATTTTACAGCCTTGTCACACTAGCATCCGTTGAAGATCACCCCAAAATTCACTGCATGCAAAATATACTGACCATGTATTCCTTTGTAGCAACAAATTCAACTGTTCCTCTACAAAGCTCGGGTCTTTCATCGGCATCACGCCGCCTTCCATCTGGTCCCAGATTACAGTAGTAGTCACGTGGAGTTTCATCAGCGAATCCTGCAAGACCAGCTCTCATTAGGAGAAAAAAACCAAACAGCCAATGTTGACATTTTTGTTGAACTTCACTTGAGTTCTAATATACAAGGACTGAGTTTCAGCACAAAGACATAAGCATCTGGCAGCAACAGGGTGACCTACTTTACCCACTGGCAGAGAAAAAGGCAGCTTACAACAGTAAAAACAAAAAATAACAATTAAAATCTGTGACAATGCAACAAAAAGCATTGTCGATTTTGTGCACTTTGCCAGCTAGAACTAACAATACCAGGCAATTAATTTCATCAATGCTATGCCTTAATGATTTTGCCACATTGGCAGATGAAAGTCACCATACAAATAATAGACCTGAGCTACAACCATGATTTGCAGATCGGCACTTGCCAAAATCACAGGTTTATGAACACTTGGATGGATCACGAGTTTATAATTGATCCAATGGAGAAGAAGTGAAATGTAATGGTGTTAAAAAGAAATGAACAAAAGCATATTTCATATAAAACAGCACGTTGTCAAGACTAATGGAAATCTAAAAATTGGGAGTCCCCACCAATCTAACTAAGGTAATAAATGAGAACTTATATGACAACATGAGCTTCATAATAAGATATTCAAATTGAGTAACAACAACAGTCGAAGCAAGAGCTCCCAAGCCATAGAGGGATAGGATTGATCAGAAAAAGGGTCAAATAAGGCCATGCCTGTTGATGACTTATCTTGTTCTGATAAGCAGTAGATAAAGAAGAGAATCGCAATGCATGAAAGCAGACAAGCAAAGAGAGAAGATTAAATGACAAAAATGGTGCAAGATCTACTAATGCAAGATTTTCTTCAGAGAGACCAAAGCACTACTACTTGGTCATACATTAACAGATCTTGTTCTACTCATGGCCCCTTGGATGACTATATATGCTCAGGAAGCAGGATCATCACAAAGGATGAGAAAACAAGTGATGAAAGGTGTGTAAGGCCACCGCAAGGCAGTAAATCATATAGTCATATAGTCCTAAGATGCAATTCAAAGGCAGCAAATGTATCCTTACATGGTTCTTTTATGATTTTTGTTACAAATACTTCATCTTTTCATCTGTCATGTAAGTGTCCCAATAAATGCAGCCACTAACCATTAATGGAGAGAAGGAATAGGTTTAAAGATTTGTAACTCCATGATATATTTATGAGGCTGGCCTTGGCGAGGAGGTTGAGTAACCATAAATTGAGGATTTTAGTCTTGAGAGAGGGGATGTACCACCACATAAAGGGATAGATAGGCATCAAAAAAAATACAGCGGTTAACTTGAGTATTGCTCATAGGACACTTCATTTTATAAATTTGTTGAATTATCAAGTGCCAGAGCAGATCAATCCACCCTTTAGTGATACATGCAAGCCAAAATGGATTCAATGCAGACTGATACCTGATCCAATCAAAAAAAAAAGTAATTTTAATGATAAAATGATAAAAAAATTTCACATGTAAGTGTAAAAGTTAGAATCAAATAATTTTTGTTATGAATACTTATCTTTTGATATGTTGTTTAAGTGCCCCATAATTGCAACCACCAGCCATTACTTTTACACAATTGTTGATGCCACTGGAAAGGACTAGGTTTAAAGACTCTAACTCCGTCATATTTATGAGATTAGACTTGATGAGGAGGTATTTGAAAAACAACCATGGATTGACGATTGAGGACTTGAGAGATAGGGGATGAACCACCACATATGAGGGATGAAGAAGCATCAAAAGAAATACAGTGGTTAATTTGTGTATTGCTCGTACAACACTTCATTTTATAAATTTGTTAAGTTATTAAGTGTCCGAGCATATGAATCCTCTCTAGTGATTACTTACAAGTCAATATGGACTCAATGCCAACTGAACTGATACCAGATGCAATCTTAAATAACTCAAACTCACAAACTCAACTCGAGCCTTTAGTCCCCAATTACTTGAGGTCAACCATATAGATTCTCTTTCTCCACTCGTGTCAATTTTGAGTTACTTCTTTAAAAATACTTAAACCATCTAAATGATAATGAATTTTACCCTCCTCCAAATTAATTTAAGTCTACCATGTCCTTTTTTTGTCTTTGTTACTTTAGTGTTTTCTATTTTTCTTACTGAAGCCTCCTTAGATTTACGTTTGATATGCCCAAACTATCTCAATCTCTTTTCTTTCAATTTATTTATAATTGTCGCTACTCATACATTTTATCTAATATATTTATTTCTACTTCTATCAAATCTAGAATGACCACTCATTCATCTTAACAATCTCATTTCAATGACACTTATTTTAAAAATACATTTTCTTTTTATTATCAAGATTCACTACCATAGAACATTATAGGTTTTATACTTGTACGCATAGAATGCGATCTCCCGAGAATCTCTCGAGATCTCTCGAGAATCTCTTTTCTTCCGTGCGTCCGAGAAACGAGATGACCGAAACGAGAATATCTATGTAGTACCTGTGACACTTGATCTTCTCCGCCTATTATTATCCCCAACTTTTAAATGATATTGTTAAGTTTTCTTCTTATATTGTCAATTTTATTATGGAATCCATCCAAATATTCATCTAAACATTATTTTTTGATAAAATTTCATAACTTAATATTTTAATGACTATATATGTACAATTGACCCAAAATGTTAACAATCTCCTATCCATATTGTTCAAGAATAAACTTTGGTCTGACATAAGATCCTTTATATGCCTCATGCTAACAATAGTTCACCATTTCTGTATTATGTTTTTAATTCTCTCACAGTTTATTTTAATATTTAATATAAGTTCCTTTGTCCTTTTTAAAGAGATTATATGACATTCTACATTTAAATATGCACATTGATAAGTATTTTCAAGATATAATCCCTTGAGATTTTTCAAGACATTTTATCTTCAATCACCATGAGATAAAATATAAATGTGAGATGGCAATCATTGGGTAAAGTATACCATGCATAAATGAAATCCGAGATCCGATCTCCCGAGATTTTTTCGAGAATCTCACGAGATCTCTTCTCTTTCACGCTTCCGAGATGAAGCCGAGATCCGAGATGACAATCCTTGCTTGTACGATATTCAATTTTAGTAGAATTTTACGAACACAGATCCCTTGTAGTCAATCCCCACTTCATGCAACATGCTTTAATCCTATGATTAGTATCTTCATCACACTCTTCATTTTTTTGAATAATTGATTTAAGAAACCTGAATTGGGTTCTTTAAGATAATATTACCCCGCCCAAACTAACATCACCTACTTATCTTTAGTTTTCTCTAAATTTATAATGCACATATTCACTTATTGTGTCTCATCTATCAATACAATATCATCTACAAAATACACCAAGATACATTGTCTTATATAATCTTTGTTAATTCATCGATAACTAATGCAAAAAGATAAAACCTTATTGTAGACACTTGATGTAAACTAATCGAAATAGGAAAATCTCTTATTTCTCCTCCAATGGTACATATGCTAGTGGTTGCTTCCCCATACATGTATTTTATCAATTGTATATACCTAACAATCACCACTGTTCATTCCAACACCCACCAAATCTCTCTTGAAACTCTATCATATGTCTTTTTTAAGTCAATAAATGTCGTATGTAAATTTTTCTTCATATCTCGATATTTTTCTATCAAAAAAAAATAACTTCAATTGTTAGATTGACCAAGTATAAATCTAAATTGGCTAACTAAATATTTGCACAATTCCATAATCACTGCTCAGTAACTCTTTTCCCATAATTTTATGGTATGACTCATGAGTTAGAACACTTTATAAATAACATAATCTTATGTATCCTATTTTTTCATAAAAATAGATATAATAAAATTTTTTTTATTCATTCAGTATTTTTTATATATTAGAATCATGGCAAAAAGTCAAGTTAACTATTCCATCTTAAATCTTCAAAACATTTCCACACTTTAATACAAATGTTATCTAGACCCCATGTCTTACCTACTTTCAACATCTTCAATGTTTTTTAATTTCTAAAAATTTCTCATAATATAATTCAAATTAAATATAGTCACATTCACTATTCCATCTATGTTTTTATTAAAGTTGTCATTAAAAGAACTATCAAAATAATTTTTCCATCTTTCTTTCATATCACCTTCGATCAAAACTTTTCCTTATTTATCATTAATGCATCTAACTTGGTTAAGATCTTGAAACCTTTTCTCTCTCATCATTGCCAATATATAAATATGTTTTTCAACTTCATTAGTACCAAGTTTCTTGTACATATGTTTAAAACATTATCTCTTACTCATCCAACAGTCCTTTTTGCTTCATTTTTCGCTATATTGTACTATTCATAAACTTCATTGTTATCACTCTTGGACAATTAATTATACCAATCTCTCTTATTCCTTATCGCCCTCTGCACTTCTTCATTCCACCACCAAATCTCCTTTTTCGGCAAACCATGTTTTTTACACTCTCCAAGTACTTTTTTAGCAATCTCTCAAATATTTATAGTCATGTTCATCCATAGCATTAACGTCAACGTCCAACTTTCAATCTTTTATCTTAAAAAGTACATTCTTAAATATTTGTTGTTACATCCCTTTTTGTTCCCACCATTTTATCCTAAGAGAAATATTTTTTATAAATGTGTGTATTTGTAATTTAATTTTAACATCTAAAACCACTAACCTATGTTGACTTGTTAGAGTTTCAAACTTTACAATTTACAACTAGCACAATTAGACTTTCTTATAAAAATGAAGTCAATTTAACTTTTATTTTGTCTAATTTTAAATGTTATTAAATGAGATTCTCTTTTAATAAAATAAGTATTTGTTAGAATAAGATCCTAAGCCATAACAAAATCCATAATATTTTTCCCTTCTTCATTTAAATTTCCATATCCAAAACCTCCATGAACTTTTTCATATTCATGGCATTTGTTTCCGACAAGTCCATTGAGATCTCCGCCAATAAATATATTGTCTTCATTTGATATACTCTACATAAGGACATCCATATCCTCCAAAAAAAAAATTTAATCTAACTATTTAATTCAATTTGTGGAGCATATGCACTAACTATATTAATTATCTATCTTTCTATAATCAATTTTACCGTAATAATCATATATGCTCTCTTTTTATTGAAACAAATACATCATTTAATGTTTTATCAACAATAATACCTACCCCATTTTTATTTCTCTTTTCCTATATATCATAGTTTATAACATGTATAACCTACTTTACATTTCTCTCTTGTCCACTTTGTTTCTTAGATACACAATATTAATCTTTCTCCACTCCATACTATCAACAAGTTCCAAAAGTTCTCCTATGAAGGATCCAATGTTCCAAGTACCTATTTTTATCCTTCTTTCACTCTTTCTTGCTTAAATTTTTTCTATAATAATGTTTGTTTGCTTTTGAATTTGTTTGAGAACTTACATATTGATCTCTATCACGAACTTCTTTACCCACACCCGTCTTTGATGTAAGAACATTTGCTTATTTAACACCACATTATGATGCTTATGTGGTGCTTAGTTGCCACACCTGGGCTCTATTAAGTGAGTACGTCACAACATTTATATCATTTGAATCTATATCATGAGAAGTGACATTGTTTTACATTGATTGCCACCTATTACAACCATCCTTCTTTCTCATCCGAACTTGAGACAAGTCATTATAGAGTTGGATGCAATCTTAAATAACTAATTTTAATAATAAAAAATCAAAAACTTGCCAAAAGTAGTAAAAATAGAAAATATGTACATTATCATTTATAAACAAAACAATATAAAATATATGAATGGTATGATATCAATATTATTAAAAAGTATAAGAAAAAAAGTGTTTCAAGTTTGTTTCCAAAAGTACCAAAGTCAAAATTCATTTATATGCAATCAAATGAAATTACAAAGCAAGGAGATAGGTGAGTTGTATCTTAAGACATCCTAGTAAGACAGTAGGATGACCAGACTGAATTGTGTTTTACAATACTTAGTTTGAAAGGAGATAGGTGAGTTGTATCTTAAACTTAATTTTCTCAATATATCCTTCATTTTAAATATTTTTAAAAGTTTAAAGATTTATTAACATTTTTTATTTTTTAGATTTCAAAACAACATGAATGATTTAATGTTCTTTAAAAGAAGAAAGTGCATGAAAGAAAGAGAACACTAAATGAATATAATACAATGCCAACCTTAGTCTATTTGAGTTACTTGTTTAGAGATAATTAAGTCATTCAAACCATAATTAATTAGCCTCCTCCAAACTAACATAGGTCTACCACGTTTTTTTACTGTAATATTTTCTACGTTCTAAGTAGAGCCATCTTAGATCTGCGTTTTATTCACTCAATCTCCCCTCTTTTAATATGTCTGCAATTGTTGTTACTCTTACATTTTCTTTAATATATTCATTTGTTATCCTATCTAATCTACTATAACCACTCATCCAACTTGACATTCTCATTTCAACAACACTCATTTTAGAGACATTTTTTCTTTTATCATCTAACATTTACTACCATACAACATTGCAAGTATTATAGTTAAACAAAAAAAAAATTAACTTTCATGGAATTTTAAAAAACCCATGTAGACAATCTCCTCTTCATCCAACATGTTTTAATCGTATAAAAAAAAATTCATTGATGTAACTTCAATTTTTAAAACAATCATCTCCATGGAATGCGATCTCCCGAGAATCTCTCGAGATCTCCCGAGAATCTCTTTTCTTCTGTGCGTCCGAGAAACGAGATCGCCGAAACGAGAAAATCTATGTAGTACCTGTGATACTTTGATCTTCTCCGCCTATTATTATCCCCAACTTGTTAGATGATCTTGTTAAGTTTCTTTCTTATATTGCCAATTTTATTATGGAATCCATCCAAATATTCATCTTAATATTATTATTTGATCAAATTTCATAGCTTAATATTTTAATGACTATATATGTACAATTGGCCCCAAATGTTATCAATCTCCTATCCATATTGTTCAAGATGAAACTTTGGTCTAACATAAGATCCTTTGTATGTCTCGTGCTAACAATAGTTCACCATTTCTGTATTACACTTTTAATTCTCTCACAGCTTATTTTAATTTTTAATATGAGTTCTCTTGTCCTTTTCAAGGAGATTATATGACATTCTACATTTAAACATGCACATTGATTAGTATTTCTAAGATCTAATCTCTTGAGATTTTTTCGAGATCTTTTATCTTCAATCTCCGTGAGATAAAATATAGATGTGAGATGACAATCATTGGGTAAAGTATAAATGAAATCCGAGATCCGATCTCCCGAGATTTTTCCGAGAATCTCACGAGATCTCTTCTCTTTCACGCTTCCGAGATGAAGCCGAGATCCGAGACGACAATCCTTGATCATCTCTCACTTTTTTGAACAAAAGACTTGTTTTTTATTTAGCTTTTACAACTGAAAAATGTCTTCTTCTATAGAAGTATTAGTATGTATTGAGGCTATTGGATTCCTTAAAATTATTTTATTTTGACCCCTCACCATCAGACTTGCAAAGTTTTCATGTTAATTACATCGAACAACAACTTGAATACTCTTGATTAACCAAAATAATAATTTGTAAATAAAAGACATACATCTTCAAAATAAACAATCAGGAACAACACCCTATAAACTTGAGGGAATGCAAACACTTAGTGTTTTGATTTTGGTTTAATTTGATCTTTTTATTGTTCCTTTTAATTTGAGTTTGTCTGAGAGTTTGGTTCTATTTTTTTTAATTAAGTCCCAGTGTCTTTTATTTTAGCATTCTGTGAGTTGATTAAGGTTTGTGTGAGGATTTGGTTTGTTTTTAACTGGTTGCTCATTCCTTTTTTATAAAACTTAATGTTTTATTAGATTTGTGCCGGATTTAATTTAAGGAGCTTAATGAAGTTTCAGAAGATTTTTGAATTTAAAGTTATAGGTCTCAAATTTGTTTTTTACTTCAGATTTAAAGATTTTAGATTTGAAATGTTTGATTCAGCTTTGGTGTTAAAGGAAGTTCCCTTTTTTTTTCTTTAGTTTTGCTGTTTGGAGGTTTGAGACAGGTTGGAGTTTAAACTCTGGATTCTGTTTTGTCTAGAAGGTTTCGATTTCATGAACTTAAGTTGGGTGTTTTTGGACATTGATTGGTCTGATTTTTTTTTAGTTTCAGTTTTCTAAAAGCTCTTCCAGATTTGATGACTTCTTAATTGGGGTTATTCTTGATTTTGGATTGTACGTATTTATTTTAATGTGTTGAATTTCTTGATTAGGGTTCATATTTCAAGCCTAGTTTTTTTCTTTGAATTTGATAAGTTTTTTTAGATCTGGGTTCTCATATTTAAAATTTGTTGTCCTTGACTTTATATCAATTGTCCTTCGAGCGAAGCTCTTATTATCTTTGAAGAATTGGGTTTCTTTTGTGTTTTTGTTTTGAATTTCGGATGGTGTTGTTATCATTTGAATTCCAATTACAGATACCTCGTTTCCAATTCCTGAACTTTGAAAGCATTTTTTATCAAAGGTTTGGACTTGTTGCTTAATAATCTTGAATCCCACTCTAACTTCTAATTTTAAGCTGGAGGCTCATGAGTTTGATCAGGTTGTTATGAGTTTTGTTTACCCTTTCCTTTTTTATTTGAAATTTGGGCTTAGAGTGATAATTTTCAAATCTGATTTCCTTGGTCATTACTTCCCATGTTTTACTTTTCTTTTTGTCTGAGGATTCAAGGAGCATACTTCGGATTTCTGGTTCTTTGGAATTTCATATTTCTAAAAAAAATTGATCTCGGCTCTCCTTACTCTGGAGTTTGACGCAAGAATCTGGTGTTCTGATTCAAAAAGCCTGGATCTTCTCACTTTTTTTTGAACATCACCTTTGTATGACTTGGCAACCTAGAGTCTTTTGTAACACTGCAGATATGAATTGTGAGAACTGCAGATTCCTCCTATTTTTTTATTAATCTCAGCACTCAAGTCTGAGGGTCTACAGATTTGGTTCAGTCTTGAGTGAAATGGTTGGCTTTTGGTTAAATCTTAAGAATTTGATGTTCTCCCCTTTGAATTTGCATTCTTTCAAGCTCATTGAGCTATTGAAATTCCCTTTCACATAGACATCATTGGTGAACATCGATTACTCCTACTGCTTGTATCCTTTGGATATACATATGCATTGCATTGGGAGAGGTATGAATGCCATAGTCCCTTGATGAAATAAAGATAGATTTCTCCCTTAGTGTTTGATAGACATTTGGGGCATTCTTCCCATTAAATTGATCTTAGAATAGGGTCTCCCTTGGCTTTTGATAAGCATTCCCCCCCCGACTGATTCCATCATCGGCCTATGGTACGGCATCTTAGCTTGTTTATATGCATTGCCTTCCCATGGCTTGATAGGTTCGGACCTCCCTTAGCTTATGGATTAATTCCAAGCCATAGGGGGTGAAAAAGGTATGACATTGGGGTCCAATCTCTTTGTAGAATTGACCTTTGGATGCCATCCTTAATTTAATTTTTTTGTTCTTTTAAGTTTTGCCAAAAGGTATAGGACTTATAATCCATAGGATCGACCTATAATTAGCTTTGATTGTTTACTAATTTGATGCATTCTTATTTAGTTTTAAATACGACTAAAGGGCCTGGTATTAAGCCATTCCCGCACACAGTCTTAATTAAGGTTTATTTTATTTCTAACCAAGACTAAAGGGACTGGCATTGAATCACTCCCACACACCTTCATGCCTAGATTTATTTATTGATCTTTGGATCCAAGAAGGTAGCCGCTTAAGACTCCCTACCATTGCTGCCATCAAATCATCTTTCAATGTAACCTACGTTGAATTCCACCATCCAGAGAAAATTTAAACCTCTGTACTGTCTGCTGTCCCCTTCGGGTCTGAATCTGACTGATTTCTTTGCTCAAGGAGGTCCAATTGATTGACTACATGGGCAGGGGAATGGGCTGACCACTAGAATAGCATAGAAGCTCTATTGTAGAGGGTAAGCTAGGGATTGTGCAGTGGTGTTTGTGAACTCAGGCTAGGACTAATTCCAGAGGACATGAAAGCTAACAAGATACCTAACAGGAGGGACCTATTCAGCAGATTTGGAGCCCACTTCAGTGTGTTCTTAAGGTGGAGAAAATGGGAAATACGATGGAGGGGGGAATGATGTTGAGATATCACTCTATCAGACAACTTTAACTTACCTTTCTTTCTTTCCTCTCTTCCCCCCTCGGGTGCATGAGATGCAGTCATGGAATGCGATCTCCCGAGAATCTCTCGAGATCTCCCGAGAATCTCTTTTCTTCGGTGCGTCCGAGAAACGAGATCGCCGAAACGAGAATATCTATGTAATACCTGTGATACCTTGATCTTCTCCGTCTATTATTATCCCCAACTTGTTAAATGATCTTGTTAAGTTTTCTTCTTATATTGCCAATTTTATCATGAAATCCATCCAAATATTCATCTAAGCATTATTGTTTGATAACATTTCATAACTTAATATTTTAATGACTATATATGTACAATTGACCCAAAATGTTATCAATCTCCTATCCATATTGTTCAAGATGAAACTTTGGTCTGACATAAGATCCTTTGTATGTCTCATGCTAACAATAGTTCATCATCTCTGTATTACGTTTCTAATTCTCTTACAGCTTATTTTAATATTTAATGAGTTTTCTTGTCCTTTTTAAATAGATTATATGACATTCTACATTTAAACATGCACATTGATTGGTATTTCTAAGATCTAATCCCTTGAGATTTTTTTGAGATATTTTATCTTCAATCTCCGTGAGATAAAATATAGATGTGAGATGACAATCATTGGGTAAAGTATACCTTGCATAAATGAAATCCGAGATCCGATCTCCCGAGATTTTTCCGAGAATCTCACGAGATCTCTTCTCTTTCACGCTTCCGAGACAAAGCCGAGATCCGAAACGACAATCCTTGGATGCAGTTGACACCAAGGTCAACCTATGTCGAAGATCTTGACTCAAAAGTGTGCTCCCTTGAGATCCGGTTCCTCCTTATGCTTCAATGGATTCCAACTGCGGGTGAGAGAACAAGCTTCCGTGGCACTTCTCTCCTCCTTCAACCTTGGCAGCTTCCGGCCTCCCCATCTTCATCAGCCTCCAAACCTTCTAACCCTTTTCTAACCCCTCTGGCAGTGGCCGAGGGAAGTCTTCTTATAGTCTCCTTTGCTGAGTATCTCAAACCCTACCACCAAGGCAGGCAGATTTTCAGACCGAGGACAGCATTAATTGGGAGGAATCTGACAGATCCTCCTTCCTCTTGGTGGCCCTCCATCGTGCCCCCTGCTGTCTTCATAGGCATCAGATTTATTTGACCCCTTTTCTGGATGAGAGAATCTCTCATTAATTGAGGGACTAAACAAACTGTCCGGTGGAGGACAAATCTTAGAAATAATTCAAATTCCCCTTGGTGGGAAAAGTTTGCATAAAAAGAAATCTTGCACCTTCTTTGGAAAGTCTTCCCGCGGCCTACTCCTGCTGCTCACACACGTGCCAGTTTTGGCAAACACTTAAATTTTGCTCTAGGCGGGAGGATATTCCATTGATGGGTCAAGTTTGGCTCTCCTTGACAGATCCTGCCATCTATGACTGCAGGCCCTTGAACAAAGTAAGTGCTCCCCTCGTCCAACCAAAGATGATTCCACTTACTCCCATTGACAGGTCTGATTCCCCCTGCTATCCTTCATTTATTTCGGCTAATTCCCATTGTATATATTTTCTAATTAAGGATGATGCCTAGAAGCTTCCTTGTTACCAACAATATGGAAAGAATAGCGTCCTTGACTGCTGCGCAGAAGTGTTTGTGGGCCCGCGCTAGTACTCAATCGGGCCTGCCTTTCTGAAGATATTTACCCAATGACCTCACATAAGATAGGCTGTGTAGTCAAATAATAGGTGAGCCAGAATTGCAATTAAGATGGGCTGTGGTCATCATAAAGATAAGACAATCTCTTCAAAAACTGAAAACCCACGCAGGCTTCTCACAAGAATTTCATACCGGGTCTATTTCGGTGTTAATTCAATAACATCCCTGTGGTGTAAATGGGGTGATAAGCAGGCCCTTCTTGCTTCTTCAACAATAACCATATACCAAGAACACTTAGCCCACCATGGTTCTAGACGCAATTAGACTTAGTGTGCCATCATTATAATGAATTCCAAATAAGAATAGAGCTCTTTAGACCTCTGCTAGCTAGGCCTATCATGTTTGGCCCATATCTATCTTGGGCCATCAGATCTTAATCCGAATGGGGTTATGGCTAGAGGTGTTCATGATTTGGTTTGGTTTGGTTTCATTTTTGAGTTTTTTTTTCAAACCAAACCAAACCAAACTATCTCCCAAACCAAACCAAACCAAACCATGGTTTGGTCTAGTTCAAACCATATTTTATTAAGGTAGAGTAAATATGTCAATATATAATTTCATTTTATTTGTTTTAAATCACATTCTATTAAAATTTAGTGTATTTATTTATACATTTCAGTAATTTGTCTTAAAAACTCTTGAAACAAGTTTATTTTTATAATAAAAAACACATAAATATTGTATTATATAACTTAAAATAAAATATTTAATCTAATTCGGGTTATTCGATTTAACAATTTGGTTTGGTTTGAATGGCTCTAGAAACCAAACCAAACCGATCGGTAGTTCAAACCAAACCGAACCAAACCAAACTACTGATTTGGTTTGGTTTTTCGGGTTGAACCAAATAGTGAACAGCCCTAGTTATGGCCTACAGCGCAAGAAGGTTTTGTGTTAAGTGAGATTTAAAATTAATTTTTTAGCCCACATCCTCACTTAAATTATTCTCCCATCTAATTGAGCTCATCCTCTTAGACTATTGACACCAAAGCCCTGCCCCCGACCAATTTTTCTGTTCTTTCAGTTGGCTGTGGTGGCACTAACAGTTATTCCCTTGTCACAGCTCCTGGATCTTCCTCAGGGCAGCAAAGAGAGGATGTCTCCTTCACTATCCGGGCTTCCCCTGATCCCTGGGTGTCTGAACCTTCTGTTTCTACTATCTGTTGCCTCCGGCTGCACAAGAAGAAGCCCCCCCTTTCTCCCTTCCTGGTAAACATTCTGCTTTTGCACTTCTTGTTGTTCTCAGCCCAAATCTTCTGATTGTCTAGCCCGAAGTCCCTTTTGTCCCTTTTGTTGTGCAGCCTCCTTGCTATGCGGAATTAAAGGGACTGAGCCTCTTCATCTCCCCTTGGTCAGTTGATCAGAAGGTATGGTTTTCCTTGCTCCTTTTCTTTTCATTTCATTTCACCCATGTTGTTCCCTCTTTTTTTATATGTCTGAACATTGAAAGATATGAAATTCTGACTGTGAAGCCTCGGGGGCCTTTTGACTGAGCAAAATTGAAGAGGATCAGAGCCTCCCTTCATCTCCTCTTACTCCCAGGCCCCAGCAGGTATAGTTCTCACTGTCATACATGCCCTTCCTCTTTTCTTTCTACTGAGAGACCAGATAAGCAATTTTTACTTTCTGCTTTCTTCTATTTCTAGCCCTCCCAGGCACAATTAGATCTGATCTTTTCTGATTGCCAGGTCATGGATCCCCTTGTTGAGCAGGGTCAAGTAGATTGATACCCTCCCCTCCCCACTTCATTTCCTCTATTGTGACAAGCAGGTATGGTCTTCATTTTTTTTCCCTTGACGTGCTTTGTAGCCTCCTTTATTGGCTGCAACCAAGCTGTCTATAGAGAGGGGGTCTTCTTTCTTGGTATTCTTGCATTCTCTGGATGTAGGGAGTTGACTCTAACCTTCATGTCCTGCGGCATACTCATACTCCAATCATGTCTTGGATGCTTGGCCGAATAGGGCATATGGGGTATCCAACAATACATCCCGTACCCTGCAGTCAGCCGGGCCCCAATTGTGGGGCCCTTGATGGTCTCGGACCTGGCTTACCATGGACCCACTAAGGCTTAATGCTCCCCATGGATCCAATTTCCTTTTACTTTCATGTCTGTACGGTCATTCTTTTCCTTTCCCTCCTCCTTATTTAAAATAAAAATTGAGTGTCAACAATCACATTCTCCATCATTTTGAATAATTGATCCAACATACTTTGAACAAAGTTCTTTGAGATAAAATTATAACATCCAAACTAACACAGTCACTTTCTTCTCTTTGATTTTTATTAAATTTACAATGTATATTTATCTTAGAACCTTTAAACTCTAAAAGATTGTTCCAAAGTTCTAACTTCCTATACACTTCTTCTCGTGTCTTGTCTATCAATATGATATCGTCTAAAAATATCATACACCAAGATATATCATCTTGAATAGTCTTCGTCAATTCATTCACAACATGACTAATACATAAAAATAAATACTTATAGCATACCCTTAATGTAAGTTAATTGAAATAAGAAAATGACTTGTTTCTCCTCCAATCATGCATACACAAGTGATTGTTTCATCATACATGTCTTTTGACACTTGTACCTACCTAGTAGGCATCATCTTTTGCTCTAACACCCATCACAAAATCTTTCTTGAAACTCTATCATAGGTCTTTTCAAAATCAATAAATATCATATATAAATCTTTCTTCATAAGTTGATATTTCTCTATCAAACTCTTAAGATCAACTAGTCATAAATCAAAATTGACTAGCTGAAATATTCATACAATTCCGTAATCATCACTCAACAACCTTTTACCATAATTTCATAGTATAACTCATGAGCTTGATCTCTATATAATTTGCACACTACTGTATATCTCACTTTTTTATTAAAAATATGTATGATGATGCTTTTTCTCCATTCATTCAATAATTTTTTAGATATTAAAATTTTGTGAAAAAAATAAATTTAAATATTTAACTATTCCACCCCTCATCTTCCAAACATTTTCATAATTCAACGAAAATGTTATTTGGACTATATAGTTTTCATCTTCTTGCTTTTTAACTTCTGAAATTTGAATTGTTCTAATATAACTTAAAATCAACTTTGTATTCTACATTTTTAGTAAAGTTGTCATTACTAAAGTATCAAAATAATTTGTTCATCTTTTTCGATATCACCATCCTTAATCGAAATATTTTTCTTATTTATCATTGATGTACCTTACTTGGTTAAGATTGTAAGACAATCTTTCTCTCATCCTTGTTAATTTATAAATATCTTTTTTCATCTTATTTAGTTATAAATTCCTTATATATCCTATATTATAAAAGGCACTTGAGACGACTGCTTAGGTGACGAGGCGATGCAAAACAGCCCTTCTCTACCTTGATTCGGCCCTCATCACCTAGGTGAACCTCTTTTGCCACCAAGGTCTCCAATGAGCTCCTGCGATGCTACGGAGCTTTCTTACCAGAATTGAGTGGAGAAGACAGGTCAAGCAAACCCAGTTTGATGGATCTAGATTTAAAAAAAATTGCCCAAAGAATTGAATTGCCCAGTTGGACTGGCCGATTCAATACTTTAGAGGGCGGTTAGTTTTAAGTCTTGAATCCCCCTATCGAGTCCACCAAACCCAAATGGCCTTTCTTCCCCGCCCGATGGTTTCCTCGCTAGACACGTTAAGTGTTGGCTCTCAGGCACAAGTTTAGCCTCTAGAAACCCTCCCCTCACTAGTATACTATGTCTATCTTTGAATACCCTCCTATAGCTTCCTAAGATGTTTATACCCCCCCCCAAAAAAACTCCTCTTCGCCTTCTCTTCTTTGCTCAAACATGGATGGACCGCATTGATCGCCTCCATCATTTAAAGCGATGGGGCGAGGCAATGGATCCCTCACCTCACACCCTTGCTAGAATAACATACATCTATTTAAAAGCATCATATCACGTGGACCTATCGTTATTTTGTATTATTTACACACCTCGTCGTTAACGCATTCGAAAAATTTTAATACCAATCTCTTCTATTCTTAATCGCCTCTTATACTTCTTCATTTCACTGCCATGTCTCTTTTTTTGGTGAGTCATGTCCTTTATACTCTTGAAATAGTTTTTTAACAATCTCTAATCTTTGTAGTAATGTTCTTCCACGTAGCATTAACGTGAATGTTTGACATCCAATCACTTGCTTAAAAAATTCGTTCTTAAATATTTGTAGTTTCATCTCCTTTAATTCACCATCATTTTGTTTTAGGAGAAACATTTCTTTCATGTGTTTGTTTGTCTTTTAATATTAAGAATACTAACATATATTAACTCATTAAAGTTTCACTCGGGATAACCTTACAATCCTTGCAATAGCATGATTAGATTTTCTTGTGAGACTGAAGTCGGTTAACTTTTATTTTGCACACTTTTAAATATTTTTAAATGAAATTATCTTTTAATAGCGTAAGTATTTGTAAGTATAACATTTTAAGCCATTGCTGCAAAACATACAACACTTTTTCCTTCTTCATTTAAATTTTCATATCAAAAATCTCCATGAAATTTTTCATATATATGGCATTTATTTCCAACATGTCCATTGATACCTTCTCTAACAAATATATCTTCTTCATTAGGTATACTCTGCATAAAGTCATACATATCTTCCACAAGTTTTTTTTAATCTCACTACTTGATCCAATTGTGAAACACACACTAAATAGATTAATTGTTTTTATTTAATTATTTTTACCAGAATAATCTCACCTCCTACTCTTTTCACTAAAACTATTGTATTCTTTAATATTTTGTCAACAATCATACCTACCCCATTTTAATTTCTCTATTTCCTATGTATCCTAGTTTACACTTTGTATTTCTTACTTATGTACATTTCTCTCTAATGCACTTGATTTCTTAGATGTACATAATATTAATCTCTCTCATCTTCATTCTATCAACAAGTTCCATAAGTTATCTTGTAAGGGATCCAATATTCCAAATACTTATTTTTATCATTCTTTCAAACTTTTCTTTCTTCGATTTCTTTCTATAATAATATTTATTTATTTTTAAGTTTATTTTAAAACTTATATCTTGCTCTCCAATACAAACTAACTTCTTTACCCATATTCGTTCTTAATGTGGGAACATTTGCTTATTTAACACCACATTAGGACACTTATGTGAAACATCGCATATGGAGAATGCCCACACCCATGTTGTATTTTTTTACTGCACATGGGCTGCAACACGTCATAAGGTGAGTATGCCTCAATGTTTATATTATTTGAATCTGTATCATGAGATATAACGATAGTTTTATGCTAACTATCACCCACCGCAATCCTCCTCTCTCATTTGGACTTGAACCAGCAATAACAGTTTGTATAACACTTTTGTAAATTTTTCTCTGAAGAGTAATGTTCATGCTAAAAATAGCAGAAGATACAAAAGATAATTAAAAATATAAATCTTATATCCATCAATATTGAGTGAATTGGGAGGCTTGCAGCCAGATCAACCCGGGTGGCAGGTACACCTACCTCCCCCCCCCATCCACACACAAATATGACAGGTCAGATGATTCATTGCAGAAGCATAACGGTTCCCACTGGATCCAATCAGATCAGCAAATCCAATTGGACATATCACGATGGGACCATCAGTGTACACATTACGATTAGAAGCATCAATATCTTTCTTATAATTATACTCCATCCAGGCAGCCATACTCCGAGGAGAGCAATGTTGGATATAGAGAAGATGACACATACAAAAGTCAAATGTCATCTACATAGAGCACTCAGTGTTCTGGGTACTCAAGAAGACAGTACATACTTGGTTCATCAGAGAGCATTCTGCTTCGGGTTATAGAGGTGCCACGTAACTTCCCCAAAACAAGCATGCAGATAGAATTCCAAGAATCAGTACATTATTTTTTTTGTTGCAACAATTGATGAATCACAACTTCATGTGAGTGATACACAACAAGAATTACAATTCACGTTAAGAATCCTCTGGGTCTTACAATCATTATCAATCATGTTTATTGCATTTCTAAGGTACTTCAAATTTAAAACATGATCTTAATGTAAATTTTGTGTATTTTACTTTTAATTACCATGGTAGACATCAAACGATACATGCAAAATTTTGTTTCTTTTTTTACTTAGTATTCCAAATTTTTATTTATGCAAAAAAATTAAAACAGAGCCAATCTAGATCAGATTTTCTTCTCTTGGATCAACCTAGCAAGCTGATCCTGAGCAATCCTTGGTCCAATCCCGACTCAGAAACCCTTGGCTACAACTGGTTAAATGGGCAAGCAGTAACGGCTCCATCTCCTCTGACTGACTCCAAAAGTGTGTCATGGTACAATGATTTGCAGGAGCAGCCAATACGAATATGCATCAGCAATCGCAATCCAGGCCAACCCAGATCTGTAACAGAAGCAGCTGATTCAGGTGGACACTACATGCCTGAATAGCATACCTGAGAACTGATAAAAGATGGCACGTCATAAAATAGTTCAAGCATGGTTAATGACATGACATCAGTTTTCTTTATTCAAAAAGAAATAAAATTACATAGGTAAACACACCCTCCATCAATGAACCAGGAGGTTTACATTGATGGCCAAAAAGACACTCAACCCCTCAACCTATATATAGTCTCTTGATCTGTTTATCTTCTCTTATTGATGGTAAACTGAGCTCTTGGCTCAAAAATCTCCTTCGTGTTATTGTTACACAAAACTAGTATGTTGGTCAAGCTAATTAGTCTGCATTTTCTCATTTGTGAATGAACAAAATTTCAGCTGCTGCATCAACTCCCTCACTCTAACATAAAGAGCAATTTCACCACCTCACAATATTCTCAGTCTCAATGAGCAGCCGACATCCAACGGCATGAAAATGCCAGTGAGAACACAAGACAGAGTGCTTGCGAGATCATCTGCGAAAATGCAGTTTGATTCTTGTGGAACCATGGAGGCTGCCGGAGGGTGAGGAAGACACCCTGACAGCATGGAGCTGCCTCCCTCTGTGCCACCGCCCTCCAACACCTGTCTCCACTGCAGCTCATCTGCCCTGCCCCTTATCTGCAACATTCTTCCAAGATCTCACAAAGGTCCCAGTCCTCCAACTATCTCAAAACAACTTCAGGATGCAACGTGGCAATCATTGTAATCTACCATGAGTTTAACCTACATTCAATGGTGTTTAAATCCATCAATCTGTCACCTTATCCATTAAACATTCCTTCATTGTCCACTTGATTTCAAATCTGAAGAACCTGGGCATGCTGCTGTTGTTCTTGCTAATTTCTAGCACAACAGAATAGTGGTCAGACAACCATAGGAAAACACATTGCCCTATACTGCCCAAATATGGTTAGCCACTCAGTGGAAACAAAAACTAAACAAATCTTAGAATTGGCCAACTTATATAAAAAATAAAAGTTAAAAGAAACCATTCCCAAAATAAGCCACACACTGAGCACGTATTCAAGCCACAAATAAATCAAAAAAAAAAAACAATTCGCTGTGTGTGCACTGACTAATGCAACAAAACCGAGCACATGTTGTAACATGCCCCCACCCCAAACTAGTTTTATAATCCCGGACTATTTGGCCCATACTAAACCTAGTTATAGTTAATATTCCATATAAAGTTCAAATGCACCCTATAGCTTCTTATCATTGCATATGAGGCTTATGAGATAGTAGAACAATGCCATAAAAGCAATAAATTGAATTGAAATTCACGAGTACCTCAGATGGAAAGATGCTCACCACATAAGTTACAGATGAAACGCTTTCCCTGATCAATGAACTTCATGAAAGGATTTATATACCCCTTGCAGCGAGAACATCGAACAGGTCCACCTTCGCCAAAATCCACAATCTACAAAAATAAAATTATAGTGAAATAAAAATAATTTTACGCAGTAAATCAGAAGTTAAAGTTTGCAGAGTAACCCTGTACTAACAGGATGGCCATTTTGCTAGTTTCTACCAAACATGAGGACAAGAAAAGCAACCTCAACTAAACTTCTACCTAGCTCACAAAGACTGCTGCTAAGAGAAGCCACAACTTAAGTCAGGATGCTGAAACTTGTATTATTGTAGTCAAAACTATTATGGTTAACAAACAAACACATGGTTGTTGATCAATAACCAATAACAACCCAGCTTTTGCATAGAGAACAAAATAAAAAACATCAAGGAGCAAAAATGGCAAAGTTAATATGTCATCCAAGCATGGAACAGGCAGGCATCATCAGATGCCACGGCCACGGGATTCCAAGACCATCTTCTTGGCATCGACTTGGGGATCTGAACAATCTCACCAACCTACCTATCAGCAACGGGAACTTCAGGGGTTGATCTCCAAAATATCCTGAGTGGTGCAGAGAAGTGTCAGATAGTTCTATAAAGTGTGGAGAAGACAAAAAAGATCCCATGAGGTTCCCTCTCTCTCTCTCTAGAAAGTGTGAAGAATGCGGAAAAGATCCCATTAGGTGCTAGGAGCACCGGGGTGACACGGCAAGGAGGTCTTGAGTAAAGGTAGGTAGTCCGAATGAATTGTGAACATTCATTTTGTAGAAACTAATTGATGCTCTTCAAATATATTCATGTGTAAATAAAAAATGAATCGAATGGCTTGTGCTAGGTTGATGTGTTTGATAAATGCTCAAGCATACTTTATATTTATATCTTCAATCACGTATTTGAGAATGTTGGGTTAGAGTCCTAGCACCCAGTGATGATAAGATGGAAAGCAAATGGATAATGAAACTATTTGCAATGTATGGAAGAAACACCATGTGCATGTTAGGAAGGACCAATTCATGGCATCTACTAGCCTCCCTAACGACCTTATTGCAGACCGTCCTCTGCCACCAGGAGACATTAAAGTTCTTAAGGATGCACGCAGATCTCCCAACCTTTCTTATCCACTAGGGCTTCCTCTCCAGCCATAGGGCCATTAAGATGGACTTACAATCCTCCTCCAACAGGCCAAAGGTAGTAGAGTCCTCAAATTGACAAAATGAGGCATTTCTCCAACCATAATCTTCCAAACGCCAAAGGATGAACAATGTTCTCTCCGGCACCTGACACCCCTCCAACTTGCACAACCCACAGCACTCTTCTTTTTCTAACTTCTGTTGGCAAGCATAATGTGCCCCTCGGGTTCCACTAAAGCTCAACAAACTTACTCCAAGCACCCTGGCTGCCCTGCACCTCCTTCCCCTTCATTCTCACAAATTCTTCCTTGCTTAGTCACCTCTTGTTGCCAATGCCCCAACACGAGGAGCACCAGAACCTGTTTCTGCAATCCGTAGCCAAATAGCCTACTGCTAGACACCTTACACATTGGTTGTCGTCCCAACCTGCTCAAGATTGAAAAGCAACAATAATTGGATATGAGATTTAGAGCATCTAGTAAACCTTCTAGAATTTGGAAAGGTATTCTTCAATATTGAGATTTATTCAATTCTTCCATGGTTACTTCTATAGGAAACAGCCTATGTAATGAGAAATGCAAGGTGGCTGAAGCAACGTCTCCACGGAAGTGCCACCACAGCATTCTTCCCCGCCCGGGTCCATTGGGAATCGGTAGGTGACTTAAGTCACTAGATCCAGCAACTTCAAGTCTCGATAGAACCAATAGACCGGATCAGGTGACTTAAGCCTCTACCGGGTCCTTACCCAAGAACGCTGAAGCAGAGGCACCCCTCCTCATCGCCAAAGGCGGCAACCACAGTTGCCTCAGGCGACGAGAGCCAAAGTGAGGTGCTAAGGCCTTGACTGGCCTCATTGCCTAGGCAACCAAGGCAATTGCCTCCGATAACATAGGAAACGACAAGAAAACCTTATTTTCAAATGATTGTTGGGCTTGATACATGCCTCTTGTTGATCAGTATAAAAGGTTGATCAAAATAAGGTTGGCTCCTTTTTATATAGGAATGCATTGGAAGTTTTTTTGTTTTAAATATGAGCAAAAGAAAAAATTTATATTGATATGAATAAAATTACAATAAACATAATAAAAAACAACAAACAAAAAGAGAGAGAGAGACTCATCCTCCAATATGGCAGAGGAGTCATAATACTACAAAAAAAGAGTCTATAACGCATATATTTGCCCCTGAAAGAAGCCCCATCCAAATGATTGCTAGAGTGAGTTAACGACCAATCTTTGACATAAGTTGACATAACATGCAGGATCAAACCAGGGTTCTCAAAATGCTCTTTAAAGATTCATCTACTTCTTGAGTGGCAGATAGACCAAAGCATAGCAGGTAAAGTGAGCTTCCACAAGTTAAGCTCCAAAGATTATGGGAACAAATGGGGACAAACCTAGGAGATGGTACTTACAGGTAGAGCTTCCAACTCTTGAAGAGGATTTTCCGGATAGAGTTAATGGCCCCACATTGAATGTGGGATAAAATTTTACCAGCCATGATGTGGTCCATCTAGTGCATTTTTAAAGTTTTTATCAGTAACAAAATCTTTATAACGTGTCTTTTCTTGTCAAGAACAAAATGCTCACCTCATCAGGAAGCACTATGAATTTGCTATTTTTCCAGGATAAATTCCAACTGTTTAGGCACTTCTGTGTAGCCCCACTCTACTACCTCATTGGTAGCAGATATTTTCCTCCTCTTTTATTCTTGTCTCTTTCCTATTGTAAGCTCCTGATCAATTATTTGCTTTAATAGAAATTAGTCTGTACACCTTTCAAAAAAATACATCACTTAATCAATGTACTTAATTCTTCATGAGAATCAATGTACTTAATCCTTCATAAGTTAAAGCAAATATTTTTAAAAAAATCATTATGTTTTGGTGTTCTAAACCATAGTTTATACACATTTATCAATATATCTTGTTAAATATTTGATCATTTCGGTCACTTTAAGTAAGAAGCAAAGCAAACAACAGGTCGCTCACCTAGACCACCCCTTGCCTTTGATGACATGAAAATAATAGATAGTGGTAATAGTTGATACACTAAAATGATATTAGGGCAACAATTTAATGACATTAGTAAAATTTTGGTATATCATACCCTAATTTAACATGCTTAATTGCATAATTATGTTTGTAGCTAATGAAAAACATGGGTAGCCTAGAGCAACTAGGCACTTGCCAGTGTGAGGTAACCCCTTCTCACCTCGGGTGCCTCTCTACTCTAACAACACAGTTTCAGCTTTTTGTTTTGGGTGACAGTCACAATTTATTGATACAAAAAGAACAAAAGTACAGAGCTGAAAATAAAAATAATAGGTACACCACATCAATCGACAAGCCCTCTCTACCAAGGCATAACAGTCAGGGAGAAAAACCCTAACAACTACAATCTACTGAAAAAATCTCTTCCAAGCCATCAACTTGACACCAAAGACTTCGGGATCCATCAGCCAGCCAATGTTTGACATACGTTGCGCCTCGCAACAAAATAGAAGAGGGATCATCGAAGTGGTCTTCAAATATCCTCCAATTCTGCACCCTCCAAATGGACCAAAGCACCAGCAGCAGAGAAAGAGGCCGTAAAGCAGTATTACTAAAACAACACAGTTTCTTTTACAGACCAATGAGCAATTGTCCAGATAATAACCACCATGACATGGATAGCTTATGGATACCTTCCCACTTCATACAAGACTTCAGTCAAATCATATGGCAATGTAATAACTGTGAATCCAATTAAAAGGGCATATATGTAATAAGAGAATTTTAAGGATTGAAACTTAAATAAGAAAAGAGAAAGGATATAGATGTAAACATCCTTAACACTGCCCCTGCCCCTGCATTCGCCACCTCTTACTCCTCCTCATCCTACCTGTTAAATGCTTCTTAACCACCTCTCCCATGTCTCTTCTAGTTTCAGAACATTGAGCTTCTCAGCCATCTGATCAGTCACCAGGATATCAATAGTAACTAAATATCCGATTATCCAACCCGTTCGTTAAGTTAATGAGCAATTATAATATAGTTTGAGAACTCCCACAACTTATGGTATCAGTAAAAGATAATTCGCAAATTCAACAGATACAAAAAACGAATAACCTCAAACTGAACATGTTATCCAATAATAGTATCAGTTAATTAAAGTGTACCACCAGACCATTGTTTTCTAGGTGTCGCCTAGGCGACAAGGCGCCCCCAGAGAGGGCAAGGCGATGGGCGCCTAGGCGCCCATTGCCTTAAATAACTATTTTATATATTTAAATAATAAATAATGCTAATTAAGTTTCAATATCACATAAGTAAGTTGTTTTAGAGTAAAAACAACTAAATCTAATAGTTAATTTGACTATAAATTAACATTTTGATATAATAATAGCTACGCTTAAATAATTTCTTAAGTGTTTACTAATAGATAATAGAATTTAAATAGTAAAATTAACTAATTTGTCAAGTTATTTAGTCTATGTAACTATGTGCTTCCCACATTATTAACTGATTTGCATAGTGTCAAAGTTATTTTGCATCATTTTTTACATATATATTTGTTATGTTATCCATTTTACTATATAAAAAAGGTGTCGCCTAACGCCTTGCCTTGTCGCCAAGGTGGTACTGTGTCGCCTTGATCGCCTTGGTCGCCTTGACAACTATGCACCAGACCCATATTCTAAGCTAACCCAACACCCAAATTGTATCAAATATGAGAAAGCAATGATGTTGTTTTATTTTTTTCCTTTTTTCTATAATATGTTGAAGAGTTTTATTATATAATTTATAGATGCAAATTGGAACTATCTTGTAGTATCATGAGTACTTTGTGCAAATGCTTATAATTTGTATTTTCTTTTATGCTTCGAATATTGTCACTTATGTTTTAATGTATTAAATCATTGCATATACTGCCTATATCCATTAACCACCCACCAACTGACCGTTAACCATCTTTTGGCACATAGCATAAAGTAGTTTGAGGATATACCCATTCCAAACAGTCGATTTGATAGAAAAAATGTTTCATTGCCATAGATATTCTGACATTTTCATTCCCTAGATGGTTTCATTTAAATAAATCAAAGTAACATTCACAACATCTAAGTTGTATCCAGAGTCTAGACAGTCCAACTCATATCATCACCACTCAAATATAAAGAATGAACAAAACGATAAAGATAAAGGAAATTCATAGAACAATAGTTGCAGAAATAAGAAGGAAACAGAACAAGAAAACAAAAGCATTACTTGGATGGGTTCCTCGGAAGGATGAGGAAGAGCAAGAGGTTGAACCATTAAGGCCAGAGGCATGCTGGATGTCGAAAGAATGTCATTGGTGCATGGAATCTGGAGCGCAAACAAGATTGCTAGTTAATGTTTGCAAAATAGAAGAAATTAATTACTTCTCTTGGGGGGTGAGGGAGAGTGAAAGCATAGCACATAACACTTCGTGAAATGCAAAAATCTTATGCATCTAAAGAAGTGGACAGAAGCAAAAGCAACTGTTGGTTTTTTACCTGATTAAGGGTACATCTCATAAAACGAGGACTGCAATTACCAGTATCCTTGACAATGTAATCACTTGATGCAGGCTTAACATAGAAAAAAACAATCTTTCAGGTCAAAGAGCTTTGAAAAGTGTTGAAGCTAAACAATGTCTGTAAACAGGAATGCTGTTCCCCAGAATGAGGCATAAGATTCTAGGTTCTGGTTGAAAAAGCAATCTCAACAGCTTACCGGAGGAACATTTGCCTGGTTGCCCTGACGTGTATCAAACACAGTCACTGAAGAACTAGGCATGGGCCTTGGAATTTGGTTAGGATCAATTTTTGATGGAGACGATCCTTGAGCACCGGCAAGTGAATGACCCATTGTCCCAGGAACTGACCCCATAGGTGGAGGTGGCATGCCATACATTCTTGGTGGTGGCTGCATAGAACCTGGCATTGCCGGAGGACCCTAAAGCAAAAGTAGCTAGCTGGTAAACAAAAAAAGTTGCAGGAAATGTTCTTTTTTTACAGGAAGTATGTTTCATTCAGCACCAGAAGGCTTGACTACAAACACACTGAAGGCGAGACATCCAAAAATGCAAGTCAATTTATGACAAGAGACAACCTTGGAACCAGAATAGAGGTGACAAAGACCAATATTCCTGTTACAACCTACCTGAAGGGGTGATTGTGTCGACAACATTGGAGACCCGTATGGAGTAGCAGAGGCCGGCGGCCTGGAGAACGTTGGAGGAGCTGTTGGAGCAGCAAATGAATGTGGTGTGGGCGTGCCTGGAAAAGCGGGCGGCAACGAGGGCCCTGACGGCGGCTGAGCCATGGGCATGGCAGAAAAGGGCATGGATATTGGAGGGACGGAGGCGGTCTGCGAAGCAGGCCGACCTGGGAATGTTTGAGGGAACGGAGGACCTGGGAACTGCGACAGCACTGCGCCACCAGAAAATGGCTGAGACGTCTGTGGTAGACCCGAAACTGGCCGTGATGTAACTGGTGGACCTGCGAAAGGCCGTATCGGAGAAGAGCCGGGGTGGAACACCTGAGACGCAGGAAGGCCGCCAGGTATCGGCTGCGGTGCCGTATGACCCGGGAATGGCTGCGAGCCTGGTGGAATCATCGAAGCCCCCGACGGTGGGCTTCCTGGAAAAGGCCGAACATTCTGCACCTGTGGAGGCGCAGAACCGGGAGCCCTCATCGTAGACGCCGGAGGCACAGACGCCGGCGGCCCTGGCTGCTGCTGCTGTAAACTCGACGGAGGAGGGAACCGCTGGCCTGGTGGTCCAGTCGCGGAAGGCCCGTTGCTCGTGATCGATCCGATTGGCGGGGGCACCTGCGGCCGGGTTGGAGCGGCGGGAGCGCCGAACGGCCGCTGGGGCTGGGTAAAAGGGGACGGCGCACCGGCGGGCCACGTAGGAGGACCGGGACGGGAGATCGGCGCCTGTCCAGGAAAAGACGACGGCGGAGAGGCAAATTGGAAAGGCGCACCGGCTGCCGGAGGTACGGCGCCTGGCGGGGGCGGGGGAGAGGCGGATCCGATCTGGAGGTTCTGCATGTGGCCGGCGAGGGCGTTAGGGCTGGGCTGGCGCGGATTCGCGAAGGGCGGGGCGTAACCAGCGGGAAGCCTCGCCGGCGCGCCAGGCGGGCCGGAGGGTGATGCCATGGATCTGGACGAGGAAGCGGCTTCCACCCCGTGTCGACTTGGGAACTCCGACGGGAAGAGCGGAGCGGCGCAACGAGGAAGAGGGGAAGACGGCGAAGACGGCGAAGAAGAATGGCGAGGAAGGGCAAAAATATTAAATATTAATATCGGCAGCCAAAATTGGGGGCTCGTCCGAAGAAGGATGCGTCATGCCGGAGTATCTTTTTCTTTTACCACTCTGCTGTTACCGGTTCGGGAGGCTTGTTTCTTACAGCGGGGGATACCCGTTTCTCCAGACGAGTCAAAGTAATCAAGTCAGCCTAACGAGGTGTTTGGATCTAAATTTTCTTTTTCTTAATCATTTTGAACTCGATGCTGATTAATATAAATTTTGAAATTTTTAAAAAATATATATAGTACACAATCTGATCGGCCTTATTTTATGTGTCTAAATTCTGAATTTTTTTCTCTGCAATTTGTAATTGTGTGTCCCGTTTGATGTCGATGTCTAGAGCATACAAATTGGGTGAAACACGTGGTTAATCTCTTCGGCCTGGATAAACTATACTGTTATTAAACTCCAACAACTAATAGATCCCAATACCAAACTCTGAACCATGACCTTGTCAAATAATATAGCATGTAAAACATAAAATTTCAAAACGTCATATTATATATTTTGATTACAATGTTTCTACAACAATGTATTAAAATTTCACCATGTATAAGTTTATTCTCTAGGCCCAAGATAATATCAGGATTCCAGCACTCGCTCATCGATTTTCACCACTATTTTAGAATCAAGATATCATATATATATGCAATATCTATTTTTAAATCATAAAGAATTTGCTAAGTTATGCATATAATAGCAGTTATGCCGATATTATACTATTTTTATGTTCAGTATCATAATTATTGCTAAAAAAAATTACTAAACTACTTACACAAGTTCAAGACATACTTAACAATATCGCATGCAGTATTTTTCTAAAATAAGTCATATACGAGTTTGGAACACATAATTGAATTTATATGAAATTTTCTGATTTTTTTTCCTTATTTATCTTCCTTTTCTAATTTTTCTTCTTCAAAGACGCACCTTCTGTGGCCGTAGCAGTGGGCCGACTGGGCCGCTGGGCATGTGAGCGCTGGGCCGGGTCCACGGCTGGTGTGTGCCGTGGATCGGATGACGTGGCAACAAGGCAGCGATCGCGCCATGGCCAGTCGTAGGCCGCTTCTCTTATCCTGTGGAGCGTCCGCTGTTCACTGCGATATAGAGGGGGGATGCCCTGGGACTTACCCGACCGGAGGAGGATAAGGGAGAGGGTAACCGGAGGAGATGGCGCTCCAGGCACCGACTGCGCTCAAGCCCAATGCGGCGGCGGCGGCGGCGGCCAACAGGGCTAGTGCGGGTCCCCTGTATTCTCCCGAAGGAGGGCGGCTGGGCCTGAGGCGGCCGTCGGACCGATACGCCCTCCGATCAGCCTTCTTCTCGCCGTCGGTTCGTCTATTGCTCGCTCCTCATCAAGCGCTGCCCGCCGCCGTGGCGCCCAGGTTCTCCATGAGGGTCACCTCCAAGCAGGCCTACATTTGCCGAGACTGCGGGTAATTCCGCCTTCTCCTAGTTTTCCCTTGACATTCTTCGTCGGTCTTGCCTTTTCGGTTCTCACACTATTACCTCTGCTTAATTTCTGAATTTAAGCGATGGTTGTCAATGTTGCGCTTGCAGCTACATCTACAATGACCAGAAGCCTTTTGAAAAGCTGCCAGACAAGTACTTCTGTCCCGGTGAGTTGCCTTTCTTCCATTCCTTCGGGCTTCCCCCTATGTTCTTCCAAGATACTTCGAAGTTCTAAGAACTCCCTCCTATACATTCCTCCTGCATCCCTACTTCTTCCAAATCAATATCTCAAGGTGACAGAAATCGGTCTGTCCGAGCTTTTTGATCGAAGCCCGGCATGGATTCGCAGATCCTCAATACTTGATATAGGATCATGGGACGTCCGCCTTAGTGTAGATTGTCTTTAGGAAGAAGGATTTTGGAGATAACTACACTACTCCTATTGTATGTACTGTATCGCTGACTGCCTGAGGTCTTCCGCAGTCTGCGGTGCGCCGAAGCGGAGATTTAGAACCTACGATCCAGCAGTAACGAAGAACGCCAACGACGCAGACGTCCGGAAGGCTCGGAAGGCGCAGATCAAGAGAGATGAAGCCGTCGGGTTAGCACTGTATTCTTTACCACTTCTACTATTTTTTCATCAATGGCACAGAGTTTCTCTATTCGGGCAGGGTTGTTATAAAAATATTTGTTCCTTCTTTTGCAAATTAACTTTATAGAAATGGAATTTTCGCATATCTATATGCCTAAGTTCTTCGGTGCAGGATTGACTCTGCAGAACGCTACAAAACAATCGCGTATCTTCATGTGTTTATATATATCACGAAGGACGTCAAACATGTCTTAAGAAATCATCTTTTTGGTTACACATTTGTGTATATACATGGAGCGTATGTATATACGTATCATTGAAAACTTCAAATGTCTAAAAGGACTTTGGTCAGTAAATTAGCTGAACATCTCTGATATTCTGAACGGTGAATACAGTAGTACTGTAGTAGCCAATCTCATCATCCGTCAATTAATAGATTGGAACTAGTCCCATCTGGAGGGTCTCAAAAGCCCTATTTAGTAGGTTTAAACAGGAAAATTAGTCAGTCAACCAAAATTTGTATGCTTGGGGACGTTTATGCCCTGTAAATTTCTGTAGTTTTTTTTATCACATATGTAATTGTGATTTTTTTAACTAAGTAGTTGTCACCTGGGGGCTGGGGGTCAAGGCCATGTTTCTTTACACTTGAGAGATAATATTAGGGGACTGATAAGTAAAAAACTACATTTTAATGGTCAAAATAACAATAATGACTGGAGAAAAAAAATTAAGTGCATCGGCCCATCATTGTCTCTTGTGCCATTTGGTACTATTCGTAAAAGTCACCATTCGATGAGCTCTTGTACAGTTGTACTGACCATGATAGAAAATATTTTACTATCCCGCCGAAGCCATGTCATATATCAAGGCATCATACACACATATATCACATATATGCATATGGTATATATATATATATATGTATGTATGTATGTATGTATAGGCACACTTACGAATGAATGAGGCATTTAGCTCGGATGGAACTTATGGCTGTAAACAAAGCGATCTGATTTAATACACAAGGTAAAATGCTAATAACAAACATTGATAACAAAACTTTATTGTTTTTTCCCAGAATCTGCAGTTGAAAGATGGCTTTTATTTTTCTCTCCAACAACCATTATATAGAGAACTCTACGGTAGATTCAATCTTTGATTACAGTTTCTGGTGCCGTAGCCTTGACGTGATGACGGTCATCACATCTTGTTTTTTTTTTTCAGGAATGTTTTGCCCGTGGCCATAGCCCTTGGCGTAGCTGCCCTTGCCGGGCTGTACTTCTACCTCAACAACACCTACTGATGCGTCTCTTTCAGGGGATCGAAGTGCTTGGATGCGTCTCCCAGGCTTTGTCGCTTAATTTTGTTGTGGGGTGCAAAATGTTCCCAATGGGTTGTTCCGGGCAAAAATGCCTGCCAAATGTTATAGCTACATATTCTCCCCTGTCAGACCATTTTGTTCTTCTACATCGTACAAACAATCGATTGTTAATCTTCCTGTCTTCTGAGCTTGATAAATTCAACAATATTTGTTTCTAAGAGCGATATGCAGGAGATGTGGAGGAGGGGAAACATGGTTGCTCGAGTGTACGGACTCGTTGTCCTGTTCCTCTTGTCATGCGTGGAGATTGAGATTGTGATAAGATTACGGCGTTATTGCATAGCTTCGGAACATTTGAAGAACTGTCTTTGGGCATACATAGCTGAAATTTAGAGCAGGGTTTTTGCTCTTGAGAAAAAAATTGCAGCATTTATCAAGAAATGTAAAAGATTCCTATATATGGTTTTTTTTTCAATTTACATTCTAGGCACAGTTTGATTTAGTTTTTATTTGTTTGGGGGGTTGGGGGGAGGGGCTCTCCCCCTCCCTAACCAAGTCATATATGCTATTGCTTAACTGTCAGGGGATCTAACCTTCCAGTAAGTACCAAACATTTTGTCAATTCCACAATTTCTTCACGTATCTTTGTGTCTTTTTGAAGTTTTTTTTGACTTTTCTAAACTTTGTAGATGAGTTTGGAGTTGTGCTTGTATCTCGGGGTGGAGTTTATGTGTACGGTGTCACATCTCTTTTGATAGTGATGAGATAATACTTCAACTAATAAATTCTGCTAGCTCTTTTGACACTAACGTGTAATGGAGTTAAGTCGGTTCGAATGAGAACTCTCACCTGGAGAAGACATATTGAATAAGAAAATTTGACAAACTAAGAATAATACTTTAAAATGGGAATAGCAAATGAACTAACAAAAAATAAATTAACAAGGTAATTAGCACAAACTTAAATTAAAAAGTATCGAAACATGGAGAATTTTAGAGAGAGAGTGAGTGAGTGAGTGAGAGGAGTGGGAGGGAAGAGAAGGCCTTGGAGAGGGGGGTCCCCACGATGCTAACGGTCAGCCACTCAGGTTTCGGCCCATTAAACAAAATTACTTGTGAAGGGAAAGTCATGATCTCTCTCTCTCTCTCTCTCTCTCTCTCTCTCTCTCTCTCTCTATATATATATATATATATATAGATGCATATAGTAGACGATTGTGTGTGTATATGTATGTATATAGCATGAGGTATCCAAGGAAGTCACTGGTAGACCTAGGGGTGCAAACGAACCAATACACTCTGACAAGTAGCTCGAAGCTCAGCTCGATAAAAACTCGACTCAGCTCGTTTATTATGTTAAATGAACAAGCTTGAACAAAAAATAAAGCTCGACTCACTAAACGAGCCGAACTTGAATAGACTCCTGCTCGGCTCGATAAGCTCGCAAACAGCTCGATTAAATATTATATTATATATTTATTTTTAAAAATTAAATTTTAAGTATTAATATTTATATATTGTCACTTAAATATATTAAATAATTTAAAAATTGAGTTTAAACTTAGATTGAATTTCATAAATGAGTTAAATCTAAAATTTCACAAATGATTTTTCATTGATTTTGACTTTATAAAGGAGTTTGTATATAGCTTAAGTTTGAATATGAATTGAATTTTAGTCTAACTACTACTCGAGTTCGAGCTCGACTCGGCTCGATTAATAAACGAACCAAGCTTGAACAAGGGTTCCACATACTCGCTAAAACTCGAGCTCGAACTCGAACTCGTGTAAAATAAACGAGCCGAGCTTGAACACCATACTACTCGGCTCGACTCGGCTCATTTGCACCCCTAGGTAGACCTGTCAAACAATCCGGGCTGACCCAAAGGCCCGTCAAAAAGCTCGTGATGGGCTAGGCCCAAGCCCTGTAACTTATTAAATGGGCTTAACATAAAAAAATTTAAAACTTTGATGTTGATTAGCGGGTTGGCCCAACGGCCCGTGAAAGAGCCCGTCATGGGCGTCCGTTGCGATGAGCACCTTGGTCAACCACCTGACTGACTTTGACGTAAAATTGTTAATTAATTTTTTTAATGTCAGAGCATTAAATGCTCATGAATATCGGTATCGGAGACTCTTGGGATTGAATTTGAACGATCCGTTCGGTTCAATAAGTTCAGAATGTTTGAAACTATAGGACCGTACTTTTAGATATCTGAATTTCGACTAAAAAAAATTAATAATTCGGAGCAACCTCGACCGTCCGCGTCCAATATAAAAAACTACCTCTTTCGAGAAGTTTAAAAGTTCAATCCTATAGTATCAACTGCTCCAAATTCACCGGTCCAAGTGAATCGGATAAATTCAAAGTCAATAATCCGTAATTTAAGAATACTATGCATTAGATGTTTATTTATTTAATTCATTTATTAAATAAATAAATCTCTGACCGTGTGATGCGTAGAAATTCTTAAATTGTGGATTATCGGCTTTGAATTCGTCCGATCCACTTGGACCGGTGAATTTGAAGCAGTTGAAACTATAGGATTGAACTTTTAAACTTCTCGAAAGGAGTAATTTTTTATATTGGACGGTCGAGGTTGCCCCGAATTATTATTTTTTTTGAGTTGAAATTCGGATATCTAAAGGTACGATCCTATAGTTTCAAACATTATGAACTTATTGAACCGAACGGATCGTTCAAATTCAATCCCAAGAGTCTTCGATTTACCGATATGCATGAGCATTTAATGCTCTGGCGATTTAAAAAATTTAATTAACAATTTTACGTGATAAGGATTATACGACTTATAACATGTCGTGTTTTTTTATCCGATTTTATATCAAAGTCTTAATTTTGGATTTTGACTTTATTTTTGGTCGTAAAGTCGGTGTTTCAAAGTCTGACTTTTGCTAAACTGCATTACTTTTACAAATAAAAGTTTTGGTGCGTTATTCTTATAATTTTTAAAATAAACTGCGTTATTTAAAAAAAAATCTTTCCTAGCTAGCAGACTGTCTAGCTTCCAAGTATGCCCAATGGGCCAAAGATGGGCTTCTATGACCCGTTGGGCTAAGCCCATTTACATAGTCAAAAAATGTATTGGGCTGGGTTTGGGCTTTTTACAAATGGGTTTAAGTTGGGCTTGGTCCGGGCTGGCCCAAGCCCGCCCATTTGACACCCCTAGTCACTGATAATTTAAGAAACACATGGTGCAACGTTATAACTTATAAATAACCCTTGCTTACGAAAGATATTAAAGAACAAAGGTTATAGGAAGCGAGGACCAATACCTAAGACACCCCATAGGGGTGCAAATTGTTCAAGCTCTATTTTTTATTTTATACTAATTCGAGGTGCAATTTTTACATGTTCTTGTTTAAGTTTGATTTATTACTTAATTGAGTTGAGCTAGAGGTCGAGCTTGAGCTCGAATAACAACTTCACTCAATTTTAATTCACATTCAAATTCATTACAAAATTATTTACAAAATTTAAAATTAATTAAAATCATGAATGAAACTCTAATTTTAATTAATTTTATGTGTTTAAATTCAAATTAATTTTGATTTTGATTTATTTCATATATTTAGGTAATAATATATAACTATTAAAATTTATAATTTAATTTTTAAAATAAAATATTTAATTAAATTACTCGTTAACAAGTTCAACTTGTTTAATCAATCAAATTTTATTTTTTATTTGAATTTGTTCAATTAAAATAATAAATAAATTGAGTCAAGTTTTCAACACTTGTATTGGTTCGTTTGCACCATGACGTGGGAGTAATCTGGTGGTAATCTAAGGAGCAGGTTGGACCTAAACTTTATAAATAAACCTTCGAAAGATATTAAAGAATAAAACTTTCAGAATCAAGGACCTCCCAGTTACACTAGCTATCTGAATGCAGTAGGACTCTTCGCCGGAAACTGAGTAAAAAATCGGAATGTTTTTCTTACTATCCGATATCCAAGAAATTGCCTTTGCTTTTTTTAAAAATGGTTCTAAATTTTAAATAATTGATCTCCTAAGTTTGGGGTGCTGTAGATGATTAAAAAGAATCTTGGAACCCAACAGCGTCATCTAGCATTTAGCGTCCAAAAAACGTCTGGGCCACCAAATTTGTTTCCCGGACTATATTAAATAACTTGTTTTTAATAAAATGCAACACACCAGTTTGGTTCATTAATTCCATCTCCTTCTGCGACAGTCCGAGAGTAGACACACGTCAAATTATTACGAGAAAAATACCTGTTGCGTGCATAAAACATGATCCATACATAAAGTAATTGACTTCCATAGTTACCTTAAAATTAAAATACTACAATTTTATTTTTAACTTTAAAAAGCTTTAAAAGACAGCGCATCTCACGACGTTATGGATAATCACCACCGACCATGTTTCGCCGTATCTTTTACTACTGTTTTTTATTATTTAAGTGTATAAAAGTTTATCATAAAAATATATAAGAATTTATCGTGCAACGAAATGCCCTGTGATCTTCTACCACATTACACGCCCGACCTATTTGGCCACCTCCAAGACATCCGAATTCAGACCTTTCCAACCGAAGAAAACGTCGACCTGTATGTTACACGCCAAGATTTCCTTCGAGACGAGAATCTGTAACGAATAACGGCAATCACACGGAGGGGAAGAAAGTCTCCTCCTAGGCCGAGCAGTGGAGATGCTATTGAGCGAAACCTGGCACTATAATAGATAAAATAACGAACTAAAATTTTAATATTGACGTTGAATATATATACACGCTGGCGCATACATGGGTGCTAAGCCTATTCCTCCATCACAAAAGACCCTTCTATCCTCTTCTCCAAAGATACCGCTGTGGACAGGTTTAACGGTGAGAACATATCACTGAAGCTGGATCTTGCTGCGGGAGCTGTTGCCGGCTTGAACTCGTAAGGGCCGTCCTTCACCCCCCATATCTGCTTGCCAAAGTCAACCAAATTTATCATCACCGACGAGTCGTTCCATACGAGGGAAAAAAACTTCAATTTATTGGATTTTCCTTCTGGATTATAAATGCAGCACAGGCCTACACGAACTCACGACTCACCTGATTTCCATCTGAATCGTAGCCCCTGTCCCATGTATGTATCTCTCCGTTTTTGTGGACCACTATGTCGGAGGTACAGTATGACGCACCGTTCTATCAAACATGTACAACAGAGAATATTGGTGAGAAATACCTTTCAAAGTAGTATGTTGGCACAAGCATGCTAAGAAAGTATTACCCAAGAATTGGGGAACCCTCCAGGTGGTGTTGAACCCTCATACAAGCAGCGCTTCCCCCGTTCACAACGGGACAGATGAATAGTGGTTAGATGTTCTGCAATATCCTGCCCATTGAGATGGAGTATACTTTTAGAACCTTGTTCAGTTAGTGGTTTTTGACACAGCACCAAATGTGTTGGGTAAATAAAATTCCTGCCAACTAAAGAAGGAAAGAGATGAATGGATTCATTTTAACAATGTAAAGAAAGTGGAGACATCATTGCCCTCAACCTAAATTGCAAAATGCTTCATGATATTTTGTTCCTTAAGTACAAAACATGAGAGGAGGCATTAGAAAGCCCCATACAACACTCAGTCTTAATGACAAAATACATCATTGATTCATTATAGACCCATATGGCCAAAAGAAACTAGGGCTATACCACGTGCCGAAGAGAATAGATGCCAACCTAGGAGTGAAAGAGCTGAGTAGCATCTGCATATGATGTTAATTTGAGAGACTTGATGATCTAGAAATTTCTGTGCTCACATTTGTTAGAACCTTACAGGCTTACACTACGGTTCTTCTATTTAACTCCCAGCAGCAAAAAATACGAAACTCAACAAAATAAAAGCAAAACAAACTCAAGTGAGGTGATACAGATAAAGTATCCTCTGTACGGCCACATCATTCGAGAATGCAGTCCGAGGTAGACATACTGAAATCCGCAACATCAACTATATACAGTGAACCTGTTTAGCATAGAGAGCCAGAATATGGCACGGCATGCACCTGCAGTTGAAACCAGGTTAAAACCAGTTTTGGCTTTAATTATCAAGGTAACTAGTGTTGAAAGTTTTGACAAGCTGCTCCCATGGTTTCCCGAGTCCTGGTATTAGTAGCATCACCTTGCTGCCACATCAACCCTAGCAATTGAAAGCATGGAATACGAGGTCGGGACTTGGGTCTTGACCCGCGCCTGACCTGCTCAGTTTTTGAACTGACCGACCTGGTCCCAACCCTGAGACCCTGACCCCATAAACATTTTTAAATTATTATTTTATTATCTGTTATTCCAATCCCGGCCAACCCAAATCTTGACCCCAGCCGACCTAGGTCAATTTTGGCCCAACCGACCTGCTCCCGACTTCCAACCCCGCCCCGTCTGCCTTGGCTGAAAGTGAAATACTCCCCAAATGAAATATATAGACACTTGAGGCCCTCGCTAATGCAATCTGAGAGGACTGATGGATCCCAATGTGATATTCTTTTGCAATAGATATTACAGTGCTTCAAAGCTCTTTTACTCCAAATCAACTGATGATGTACCTATTAAAGGAAGAGCTCTTTGATAACTAGGATTATGATAGACAGTTACCAAGACTTGACTAAGCCTTAATCCTGAATTATTTGAGTCAACCATATGAAATCTCTTACTCCACTCATGTTGATTTTGACATATTTCTTAAAAGATATTTAAATCATCCAAATCATATTAAATTATCCTCCTTTAAGTTAACTTAGATCTACCATGTCCTTTATTGTTTCTATTTTTTTGACATTTTCATATTTTCTATCTGGAGCTTCTTTAAGTCTATCATCTCAATTTTCATTCATTCAATTTGTCTATACTCACATTTTCTCTAGTACATTCATTACATATTATATTTAATATAGTATGACTACACATCCATTTTACAATTCTTATTTCAACAACGCTTACTTTAAAAGTATGTCTTTCCTTTACCATTCAACATTCACTACCATATAATTGCAGGTCTTATAATTGTATGATAAATGTTTTCTTTCAATTTTAGTGAAATCTTACAATTACATAAGACTCTTGTAGCCAATCTCCACTTCATCCATCTTATTTTGATTACATGGTCAACATCATAGTCACATTCTCTATCTTTTTAAATAATAAAGCCAAGATACTTAAACTAAGTACTTTAAGATAATATTACTTCATCCAAATTAACTCTTTCACCTTCTTCCCTTTGGTTTCATCAAATTTATAATGCATATATTCTATCTTAAATGTATAATTAGATGTTAATACCAACATATATACATGTGCATATACATACATATACGGTTAACATTTGAACTAATCACTATTGAACATGATTGACAAGGCGTCAAAGCAGCCACTTAGACATTGCCAAAGTGATACAATTAGATGTTAATACTAGTATGCATACATGTGTATATACATATATACAAGTATATACACAAATACAAATATATATAATTAGATGTTGTTAATACTTAATACTATATATTTATGTATATATAAAAACATATAAACATAAATATAATTATATTTGTATATTATAATTGAATGTGTGCTTATGTGTGCATGCATGTTTGTGTGAATATATATTTTTGGTAAAGAGTTAATCATGATACACTAAGTGAGGGAGAAAAAAAGGTTAAGATAGAACATTATAACTTTTAAGTATATTTATAAGTGATGATGAAATATGTTTACACTATCAATACATGGGCTAATGGGTTGGGCATCCAGGAATTGCAGATTGACCTGCACAATTAGGTCGCACAGGGTCAAAGGGGCACCGTCCCGGTCCCCGGAAGACAAATTAAGGATTAGGGCACCCAACGAAGCGTAGAGATGTTATAATTCCTTGGGTCAACTTGAGAGACCGAACTGTCCCAACTTAAAACCAACTTGAAAATATCAAGGATTAGGTTGGGAGTTGGCATTGGCTTAATTCAGTCTAAAAGATTAATACCCATGTAACCCGATGATGAAATATATTTACGCTACCATTAAAAGGGCTAATGGGTTGGGCATACACAAATTGTGAATTGACTTGTGCAATTAGGTCGCAGAGGGTCAAAGGGGCACCATCCCGGAAGCAAATATTTCTTGGGTCAACCTGAGAAACCAAGCTGACCCAACTCGAAAATGTTGAAGATAATTGGGTCTAAAAGATTGTAACCCATTTAAACTGGACGAAACTTACTACGCCAAGTCGCACCATGAAAGCTTGGTCTAATGGGAATATAGTGTGCACTGAAAAATAATACATATGGGGGTGTACAGTTTTAAGATTATCCAATATGGGACCATCTGGTAGCCTTCTCTTCCTTTAATTCCACAGCGGAGATCCCAACGCAAATGGACTCCTGATCGTTGAAGGACCTCAGCAGAGTCAACACGATGGGTTCCATGAGTACATTTTTTGACCCATTTGCCCCTGCGCTTGATTATATTGAATGGCTCAACATTTGGGTTTGACATATAGTTTATAAATTAAAATTTTATAAACTGATTTGATATCTTTAATTAAAATATGATATGCTTTTTTTAAAGTTGTTGGACTCTTTTGGTTCAACCGTACCAATCCCATTAATATTGGTTTGGGTTAAGAAGAATGATCTGTTTGGTTTGGGTTGATTTTTTTTTTGCCTCAAGCCAACCCAAGCCAACCCATGACCACCATTAGCCAAGGATCTTTTAGGCTCCCAGAAAGGTGCCCTAACTAGGCTGCAAAGGTGCCTTGGCACCTGTAAAATTATAACTGACTATCTGATATTTTCTAGCATCTAACCAATAATTTTCTTCCCCATAAAACTCATTGATGCGGAACAAAGCAAGTAATAACCAAAATATAATGCTATAAACTAATTAAACTAAACTTAATTTAATAAAATCAGCCAAACCAGATTAAACTAATCAAATTGAGAGGAACCGGCTAGACAAGACTCAAGTTTTGGCATGTGCAAACACTACGTGGGAGAGAAAAAACGGTGTGTGGGAGGATGAAATGGCAAAAACGTGTGATGAGGTAAGGGCATATGTGAAACAGAAGAAGAGGACAATATAGGACAAACCTGAAATGTTGTAGCTTCGTGAGCTCCACACTGCAGCTTGTTGAATGGGTTTGAGCGCACTTCGTGAAGTGGGAAAACAGGGACGGAAGGTGCAAATTGGAAACCAATAAACCGAACCAAAATCAAGTGATGGATGTTTGTTTTTTTGAACCGAACCGAATTGATATCATTTAATTAGTTTGGTTCGGTTTGGCCCCTCCACAAATTGAACCGAATTGATAAACCGATTGACCCAGTTGACCGTATTAATTTATATGTTATATTAATTTTAAATATATTGTTAAATATATATGTTATGAAAGATAAAAATATAATTATTTATTACAAAGCATACTCGACCGGATAGATTAGCGTGTGATCTAAATGTTTCTAGTCATAAAATCCTTGAAATGAGACATCAAGAATCCGAATAGACTAGTATGTGTGATATCTTCTCTTATGATGAAGATAATCGATATCATTGGTCATTAGTATGGAGACACTGAGATACACATACAGGTGTTTGTTAGTGGAATGAGTTCACTGAACTCGATCAATCATTATACCGAACTATCTTAACAGTGATCCATAAGTAAATGACCAAAGCACAAGTTCCATCAACAAGACATTTTTGGTAACTCAGGTCAAAAATTCAATTATGCAACCGCGATGATAGAATATTCTGATTGACAATTCGGTAAGATACTATACAAGGTTTCTAATTTGATCAGTTTAGTGAACTTATTTGACTAATGAGCACCTATATGTGTATCTAAATGTCTCCACACTAATGACCAACGAGATCGGTCATCCTTATCACATGAGAAGATATCACATATATTAGTCTATCCAGATTCTTGATGTCCCATCTTAAGGAACATAAGACTAAGAACATTTAAATCACATATCTCTGGATAACTAATCTCATTATCATGATCTCATCATGATTCAATCATCATTATATGTGATCAACGACTTCATTACGATGTACGTATCAAATAAGAGCCAGTAACGAATATTTGTCTAATTAATTGAATAAGATATTACTATAAATGTCGAATCATATCATATATGATCGGCTTGCAGGACATACATTTCTATCAATTTTGAGGGTATATGATGGCAAACTCCCACTTGTTCAATCTAGAACTTCCCAACTATATTTCTCTTTTTAGTTTCTCCTGGAGCAAGGCCATCCAATCAAGAATCTCAGCTATTTCTATCTCAATCTTCAGCCTGTTCTTGAAATCTGCTAACAATCACATACATTGCAAGACTGATTCATAGCCGAAAAAAATGCTCTATATGGACTTTGAGGAAAGCAGAAATCTAATCATCCTAACATGACAAGAAATAATCATTAGGTCAGTGTTGGCACCTAAAATGTTCATAAGGAATTGAACGAGAGGGAAGATTCCACGCAGAAAATTCAAGGCCCCTTGTGGTTCCAACCTAATGAGAAAAATGGACTTATCAAGCCCGTTGTCATTGCCACCTCAACAAAGGCCCGAGAGACACATTAAAAAAAACAGAAGGCCGACTGTGTCTCCTAAAAAAAATAGGCACCACAAAGGGTAAGATACCCATCGTGAACACTCAACGGTGCAGCTATCTATCCTGGGTCAATCGTCCATGAAGATCGATGGCCGACAGAGCTCATCAGCTAGCATTCAGACTCTTGACGACTCTAAACAACAAGGAGGATCGTAATACATATCTTGTAGCCTTCGGACATCATGGAAGATCCACAAGCGCCACATGGAACCAAACTGCCCTCCCATAGAAGGAAACTCCAACCAGGGCTTTCGATAATAACAAGTCTCCCGCAACACAGCAAGCCAACTACGATCAAATTAGAACCCCAGTTGGACTCTTCCAAAAGGCGATCCTGTGAAGAAAGGAAAAGATCATAACTTCTGCTAAGTGCAGTGCCAAGTCCGATCGGGAGTCCTTGGAGAGATAGCATGGTTATGGTAGGGCCTATCAAGGGAAATCCTGACTATCGCGGGGTGTCCCGACTCACACACGAATCCAAATTGCCATTCGTGACCTTTTCGGAATTGAAGAGGAGAAGGGAGTCTATAAAAAAGTGGCCATTGAGTTCACAGAGAGAGGGGAGATTGAAAAAAAAAAAGAGGGAAAGAAGAAAGGGGACGAGCGGAAAAAAGAGTGAGGATACTGTCGGGTTTGTTTTCCCCTTCTGCCGAAACCATTAGGGTCTTCTTCCTCCTCCCACAAGTTCGGCGGGCCTTGCTCCACCTTCCGGTCGCACCACAACGCCTTCAACTTCCTTCTAATAGGGCCATCGGGCCTTGCTCCCTCCTCTAATTGCACCGCCAAGCCTTGATCCTCCTCCGGTTGCACCGTCGAGCCCATCTTCACCTTCCCGCAATGTTGCAGGGCTCCGGTTCCTCCTTCAAGCAGTGCCACAGGTCCCCGATCCTCCTCTAAGTAACGCTACATGTCCCCGATTCTCCTCTAAATAACCCCGCCATCTCCGGTTCCCCATTCATGCAGTGCTGTTGGTATCTTCTCTGCCTGCTCGTGCCATTGTCGAGAGCCCAGAGGGTCGTAGGAGCATCGCTAGGAAGAGACGAAGACCTGGTCCTCATACCCCCCCTTTAGGTGCCATCGTGATTGGGACTCTGATCAACCCTCGACATCACCTGGTCGAGTTGACCAAAGAGGAACCCGGCGCGATTAAGCCGGCAAGCTCTTTCCCTCGCCCAATTCAAACCATGTGGGGCCCACAAGAAAAAAATGTAAAAAAAAAGAAAGGGGTAAAGGCACTGGTCAGCTGGACATAGGGATGTCAACGGGTCGAATACGGGTCGAATAATAGTATTATCCGTATCCACATCCTATAAGAAAAAGGTGTATCCACTTGTTGTTCGTTAACTATCGGTATCGGGTGTATCCGCGAACCGCATTGTTCTATCCGCTTAAAAACGGTTTACGGTCGGATAACGGACGGTTATCGAATATATAAAGAGATAATATGTGTATGAACCCAGCAAAATAAAGAAGTAAAGATAATTTTACCGATAAAAACACACATAAATATATATATATTACAATTAAACCTTCTATTTATAGCAATGAACAAAAATAAAATTCTTAATTATATATCTAACACAAAATATGAGATACACAAAATAATTTACAAGTATATAGTAACAATATTTTTTTAGTCGGTGGTAAATAATTAGATATGCAATACAAAATATGAGATAGAAAAAAATCTTAATTATATATCCAAAATAATATATGTCTAATATAAAATATGAGATAGTCGTTTTGCAGCAAAAGTGTGTACGTGGATTGCACCATCAAGAAGCGGAAGAGGACGTCAGGGCAAGATTTGTCCGATGTTAAGGTCGAGGAGGGTGAACCGGTGAGTTAAGGATAATAAGATTTTCTAGATGGGACATATATATGCTTAGATGTCATAAATTGTGAGTCATCGTATTATATATTAATTAACGAATACGGATAACGGTTTTCGGGTTCGGTTTATGGTGTATCCATGACTGCGTCCGCTAAGATAACGGTTAATCGGTAAACGGACGCGGATAGCTTATTCGGAAAATTTTAACTATCCATCAACTGTTTGTTAACTAACGAACGGGTCGGATAATCGTATAATCGGTAACCATTGACATCCCTAGCTGGACAGGCCCAACAGTGGTCTTCGACATGGGCCACTCAAGACTCAAAGAAGCTCATTAAGTCCCCGGATGAACAGTATTCCAACGCCATGCATGATCAACATGATCAACATATGCTACGCCATGCATGATCAACATGCCGATATGCCAAAACATATGCTAATGAACTTTCTCAAAATAGTGGGAAGAATGCCCATATGCCTATCATAGGCTGGGTATTTTCAATCTCAAATCGATTGAGACATATTCCATCAAGGATTTAGTGGGCCAGATTTCAAGCCATTCAAAATGTAAAATCATGTCTCGGATTGAGCAAACATAACGAGAATATCATGTTCTGTGCACAATTGATGATGTTAGGAGCACAAATAGCTCATAATGAAATTGTTGAAATGCAAGCACGTATAAAAAAAGAAAAGAAAAGTCCCGCAGGATACTGGTTCACAACATATCCCGAGATTAATGAAAAACTTTGTGGGAAGATGATTGAATGGTTGGACAGTTTGATCAAATGAGATTGGGACCGATTGGAGCATCCAGTTTAATACTTGACAGGTTCAAAACGTCTAGAGGACTGGTCAAACTTAGTCTGTATAGTGTGAGGTCCGGTTAAGATGAACAATCCCAGACTTAGAAAAAAAAGGAGGGATCATCCGAAAATAAATCAACTGGATCAGAAGCTGGCGGGGATATTAAAGCAAACCCATCACCATCTGTTGATCGGCAGCTCAAGGTGGATGGATTGAGGGGACAGTGCATTTCTTAAGCAGAGGATCCGAATCAAGGAGAGGGAAAAAGAAAGTGGGGATCTAAAAGCATTTTAAAAAAAGAAGAAAAAAAGAGAGAAATCAAATTCATAACATGACAAACATATTAACCAAACTCAAGTCAAATTCTTAACATATCAAGTCTTAATGGCCAATCCAAAGAAATTAACTCCTACCAGAACATACCAATTTAAATTAAACCCAAATCTCAAAAAAAATCTCAAGTCAAAGTTCAAACAGAATTCAAACCAAAATTTAATGAAAGTCTCTAGCATTCTAAGCCTTGAATAAACTCATATTAAATCCTTAAAACAAATCCATACCAAATCCAAAACCAAATCATGCCTTAATTAACTTAAATCAGATTTCAAATTAATTCAAAAAATAATATAACAATATAATAAAAGGTCATCAAGTTCATCATCAGAATAACTCAATCTAAGACAAGTTCAATTCAATTGAAAGCAAAATCAAACTCAAAAACATCCAACTCAAAACAAATCTAACAACTCATAAACCTTAAATTGAACCTTAATCAAGATTAATACAATTTTCAGTAAAAGAAACTCCAAGCTTGAAAGTTGAAATCCAAACGGAGCTAACTAAAAAAATCTCAAATCTCATATTTGAAACTAGAACCAGAAATGTCAAATTTCAAAAGAACATAAGAAACTCAAATAAAAAATAAAACTTAAAGCAAGAGAAACCTGGATCCTAATTCCTAAATCAAGGAGATTTTAAATCTTAAAGTGATTATCTTCAAATTTTAAAAATTGAAAACCCAGAACTTAAAAAGAACAAAACTTTAAATGCCAAACATCTTCCTAAAGCAAGTAAATTCCAAATCAAAACATTTTCAAACAAATCATGAACTCACTCAAATGAACAAACAGAACCTGCAAACTCAAAACAAACCCCAATCCTATAACAGATCTCAACAAGCTTTGGGCCTTTATTTTAAACCAAAATCTGAAAATAGTCTTGAACCACAAACCAAATCAAATCCTCACATGAAATGGAACAAATCTCCCAATAAATTCAAACCAGCAAAAGACCAAATCAAATCAACAGAAGCACACATCTAAGACAAAATCTCAATCAAGATCTAAAACAAGATAATTGACTTGAAGCAAACAAAGATCCCTAATTAAACCTCAGCCAATTCAAATTTAAATTGATCTCAAAGATAAAAGTCACAACTCATAAACAAATCAAATCCCCCAAATTCATCTCAAAACAAACTAAATTTAAAACACATTAAGTGTTTGCATTCCATCAAGTTCATGGGGCCGTTGTTTCTACTTTCTATATGTTTATTTTTTGTGGATGTATGTTTTCTATTTCATAAATTGATATAGCGGATAATCAAGAGTATTCGAATGGCTGTTTGATGTCATTAACATCGGTACTTCACAAGTCCGATGTGGAGAGGTCAAAACAAATTTTCAAAGAACCCAACAACTTCAACTTATATTTTCATACATATCATTGACCTAGCTAGTACTTTTATAAAATATCATCTATTTTCCTAATGGTCAATGCTAAGTAAATCAAAACCGAAATCTATAATTTTGAGGTTACATCAGTAGGCAATGGTGCACTTAATCTTTTGTGACAGAAATAAAATGCCGGGAAACTGAGGACCGATCAAAGAACATGGAGTGGTCATGTTCCATTGGTAGGTGTAGATGCCCTCTGATTGGACATGGTTGCTGGTGGTACCAAGACTGCAGGTCTAAACACAGAACCACTGAAACCATTCAAATGCCAATTTTCATAAACAGCGGTGTTTGCTCCTTTACCGAAATTGCCTATTTGGAATGGACATATGAAAATACAAGGAATTAGCAGTGGAAGCAAGCAATGTAGAGACATGATGTAACCTAAAAATTTAAAATTTAATTTAATCTCGAAATTCGTTTTCCTCTTTGGATTTTGAATCGACCTTAGCATTCACTTCTTTAGAAAAATAGCTGGTATTCCATAAAAGTACTAACTAGGGTCAATGATATGTATAAAATTATAGGTTGAGGTTGTTAGGTTCTTTGAAATTTATTTGACCTCTCCCTGTCGGATGATGCGAAGATCCGACATTAATTACATCGAAAGTACTCGAATACTCTTGATTATCTGTCATAGCAACTCAATGGATAGAAGAACATACATCCACAAAATAAACCTTCACACACACACATAGGAGAAAACAGCCCCATGAGATTGATGGAATACAAGCACTTAATTTGTTTTTGAATTTGACTTGATTTGGATTGATTTAAATTTTGTTTGAATTTGATTTGTTTGTGGATTTATTAAAATTCAGTTGGATTTGAGAGATTTATTTGATTGAAACTGATTAGAATTTGGTTGATTTGGATTGATTTTAAGTTTAATTAACATTAGGTTAAAATTAGCTTATTCGATTCATTTGATTTATTAGATTTCAGTTAAATATGGAGATTTTTGAATTTCATGAATTTGACATTTTTTGGGTTTTCTTTTATGCAAATTTCATACTTAAGTAAACTGATTTGGGTTGATTTTGAATTTGAATTTTCTTATTGGTTTGAGTTCATTTGAATTCCATTTTTTATTTAACTGATTTGACTCTGTTTGAAGATTTTTGATTTGGGTATGAGTTATGCCCTGAATTTACGTGCAGATTATGTTTTTAAATTTGATTATGTTTGAGCTTGATGGGCGGCCAGATTTGTGTTGGTTTGGAAATCTAACTTTGCTTACAGATTTGGTTGACAGATCATGGCTTGTCATTTGATTTTGCTGGAGTTGAACAGAATTTATTTAACAGATGAATTGGGTTTAGTTCATTTCGGTTTTTTTTTCATCTTGATATTGAACAGGTTGGGTATTATATGGGTTGGGAATTTCGTGATTGCAGCCTTTTTTATGTTCTGATTTCAGAAATTTCACACATTTTTACTTGTCATCTGGTTTGCTGATCCTCTAAGAACCTTTTCAGATTTTATCTCCGGATATAAAGTTCAGATCTTGCATATTTCAGATTTTTTAGATTCTGCATGTTTCAAATTCAGATTCAGAGATTTTTTTTAGATTTGACGCCCTTTGCAGATTTTTACCACTTTTAGACCTTTTAGATTTTGATTTACAAACTGCAGGTTTTTTTCTTCTTTTTTTTTCGAACTTCGGTTGCAGGTTTGAATGTATTTTATCTGTTGAGGTTTAATTTAATTGAAAGATGGTGTTTTCAGGTTCAATGGGGATTTTGTTCAGGGGTTGATTGAGCTTCATGTTAGCTTAAAAGATATTTGGATCTCCAAGTCTTACAATTCCCAGATTCTGCATTCACTCAAGTTTTTTTTAACTTGGATCCGATGAACACCTCCTGTTTAAGTTTATCCTGGCACGTCCTGAAGGATTTGGAAAAATTCAGATTTTGATTTTTTAGCTTTGAAATTCTATTCGTTCTCTCCCTTTTTTTATTACATACCTTAAGGATTTTAAGGCTCTAGGTTCTTCTTTGATTACAGAACTTAAAAGATCTTTTGTTTTTCCTTTTTTATTTAGATTCTGTCGGAACCGCAGCATCTCAGGGGCTCTTTTGGCGTTCACAGATTCGGCTCTTCGATTCTTGGTATTTTCAGATCCAAGCTGACTTGAGAGATTTTTTGTTTTTTGTTGTTGTGACATTCTGTATGTCCAGGTTGCTTCATTCTATTTTGCTTCTCTTCCTTCTTTTTTTTTATTTGCAATTCTCTCAACTTCATGGGAACGTTGATCTTCCATTCAAGATCACTTGTACATAACTCCTTTTATTTGTTCAAAACCGGAATCAAACATCTTTACAACTCCAACTGATCTTCATGTGGTCCTTGCTGGACAGTGAAGTACTTTATCAACTTTTGAGTGGAATATACCCGATCTGGGACAGACTTATGGGCATTTCCCCTCGTCACCTATTTTATTTCATTAGCATATAATTGGCTTATCGGCATGTTGATGATGCACGGCCTCCTATAGCTTAATGAACATGGTAAGACATTGAGGTCATTTAACGACCTTTGTATATCTACCTTAAAAAAAATTAAAGGGAAGGTTTAGAACCGACCCACAAATTCTTTTAAGTTTAGCCAAGACCATGTGGCGGGTTTTTTAGCTGGACATGCTCGTCTCGGTTTGTGGATTAATTAAATAGATTTTTACTTAATTTCTGTTTATTGTTTGTTCTATTTTTTATTTTTATTTTTTATGGGTCAAGAGACATACTTAAAAGTCGGCATATTGCTTTCCTATTTATTTTTCATTCTTTTAAGTTATGCCGAGATCATGAGGCGGGTTTTTAGCCGGCCAGATGCTCGTCTTAGTTTGTTTAAATTAAATAGATTTTTTATTTATATTTCTGTTTTGTTTGTTTTATTGTTTATTAAAAAAATTGAAGTCCTCCACTGTTGAATGCTGCATACTGGGCCTTCCTGCAGCCCACTGTCCCTGGGGGACCATCTCCTTTCTATTTTTTAACACATTTTTTGGTGGGCCCCACCACCTGGTTGACCGCGGGTCAACTCCTCTTCCGCCGCGGCCCTTGGCCGGCTCTCACACGCGCCTCTTCCCACGGTCGACTGCGTGGCCTCGTTTTCTTTTCTTTTTTTTACACTGGAGGGCCCCACGGTGCTTTTCCACCGTGGATCAAGGTTGGGGGGACATTATTTCCCCTCGACGGCTCCTTCCTTGCGGCGATGTTCACCCATTTCGGCTGCCTCCCGGACACCTGCGGCAGCAGCGGAGGAGGAAGAGGAAACGACAGTGGCGGAGGAGGAGGGGGGTCCGGTAGTGGCGGTCTTGGGAAAGGTAGAGACCTCCTCCGGCAACGACGGTGTCCACGGCGGCTTGCGGAAGGAGGCCACGGCTCGACGGCGTTCGGTGGAAGAAGAATGGGAATCCGGTGGCCTAGCTAGCTCTGGTGGAAAGAGAAGAGGAACCGGTAACCCCTTCGATGCTTCACCCTCAATCTCCCGACCCTCTCTCCCTTGGCCTTTCTCTAGTCTTCTCTCTCAATCTCCCCTCCGTCCCTTTTTTTCTTCCACCCTCGCGGACCCTCTGCCCCCCTCTTATAGTTGTTCTCCGGAAGTGGGGCTCCTCCGTAAGTCCGTGGGAGTCTGGATAGACTCCCAGTCGGTGTAGGGTGCTGTTGTAAGGTCTGGCAAAGGGGCAGGCCCCCTATTCTGGAGATCCTGTAAGGGGATCACCCCCTCCTACGCACTCGACCGTAAGTCAGCTATGGTAAAGCAACCTGCCGCCCTCCCGTTTATGTTGGTCTTCGCCCCTTTTTCCTTTTGCTTGCCAGTCGATCTCCATCCCTCATTGTTTTCTCTTCCTTTTCCTCTTTTTTTTTTTGAAATTCCAAGTGTCAACAAGGCACTATGATAATTCTCTAGAACTTGTGAGATAGATATATCATCTTCTTGCTTCTTCAATGTCTCAAGGCTCTTATGCTTTTTGAACAAAAAACTACTATTATCTTTTTGAAAAAGTGGCAATCGAGGTCCTCACACTACAACTCTAGAGCCAACTCTAAAGTCTCCTGCCACAATTCTAGGTCCTTCTACTGTCCAGAAGAGTACACAAAGAAAAAACATTCGAAGAATTCAAATCATTAAAGATATACTAACGCAATATTGGACAAGGTACTCAAATGATAATGAGATTGAGTTCATTTCATTAACAAAATAACAAAATCAAACGTGGTTCAAGTGGAGAAGGAGAAGTGATGGGAACCGAATTTGGGTTCAAAAACCAATTCATGAGGAGTACCGAATCGGGATACAACAACAGATTAATGATTTTCAAATTTCATGTAAATTTTAGATCGAAATTAGGTCCTTCTAAATAATGTTTCTAAATTTTAGAATTTTTTCTAAGATGTCTAGCCATTTTTTTGATCTTTATAAGCATTTTAAATCATTAGTTGGCATTTTCTTATTTTACTTGGCTTTTTCCATGTATTTTTTTAGGTTGCCTTGGCACCGCTCGGCCCTATATAAGGGACCGAGCTCTCTTGTAAATAGATGATGGCATATTGAAATTGAAAGTTACGTTGTTTTTTCACTTTCTGATTTTGTCCTCTTGATTCTCTTAAACCCTCAGTCTCTCTCTCTCTCTCTCGGCAGACAACGCTTCGACCGCGAGCTCTTTCCCTCCCCTCGCGATGGCAAAACCCTAGTGGTGGCTCTTCCTCCCCGATATCCTCCTCCCATGGAGATCTCGTCGAGCGCCAGTGAAGAGATCTTCTCCCCTCGTCCTCCTCTACGGGTTCTTCAGTCCGACTGATGATTGAGCCCTTCTCTGACCGATTCCGGCGAGCTCCTGTGGTGGTGTTCCATCACTCGATGGTAGTTTCCACCCTTGGATCAGCTCAATCCCTCTCTTCCGGAAGGTGTTTCCTGGCGAGCTCCTGTACAGGTTCTTCCTTCACTCGTCTGGTTCATCCTCCCGTCCTGATCGGGTTCCATACCTCAGTGCTATTGCTATCGACGCTCCACAAGTCTTCCCGAAGTTGATCCCTGGTTCGTAAGGCCTTATCCGAGGTGCGAAGTTGATGACGACGAGATCTTCGATCTCCCTCCCTCGTATGACCCTGGTTTATCTCAGTCCGATTTTCATGGAAGGTTAGTATATGAACTGAGGGTGTCTATGCTGGATTTCTGAACTCTCGATGAGGTACTGCTTCCTCCCTCTCTGAAAGATCCGCAGTCTATCAACCTAAAGGTCGTGATTGACTCTATCTCGTGGAATAGTACCAACGCTCCATTGCCTGCGGACTGGTCCCCTTCAGATCCAGTTTCGATTGACTTTCGAGATCCGTAGTTCCTTTGAGTTATGTTTTTGATAAGTGTTGCCTCCTGGATGAGCCAGATCGACTCCTACTTCATCACTGCCTATGTTCAGTTGTCGTGCTGTTTTTTCCGAACTGCTATTTCAATCTGTGGCTGGTTTTGATTTATGGCATTGTGGTATTGAGACTAGACCTCGCTCCAGTCAACATTGCAGTCATAGTCTGATCTACTTATTTGATTTCGTGACCTGTCAGTTCCTTATTTGAGATATCGATCTGGTTTTAGTTTAGTTCCTGATGTAACCTCAAAATCTCCAAAAGATGATTTGATATCTTTTGTTTTGGAAATTCATTTTCTTTTTGAATTGGAATTTGATTTGGTTAGACCTTAGCATTGACTTCTTTAGGAAAATAGATGGTATTCCATAAAAGTATTAACTAGGGTCAAAATTTATGTTGAGGTTGTTAGGTTCTTTGAAAATTTGATTTTGACCTCTCCCCGTCGGATGGTGCGAAGATCCGACGTTAATTACATCGAGATTTCTCGAATACCCTTGATTATCGTCATAGCAACTCATTGAGTAGAAGACATACATCCGCAAAATAAACATTCACACATAGGAGAAAACAACCTCATGCAATCAGTGGAATGCAAGCACTTAATTTGTTTTGAGTTTGATTAAATTGATTTGAGTTGAATTAAATTTAATTTGAGTTGAATTTAATTGGTTTTGAGTTAAATTGGTTTGATTTGCATTAATTTAAGTTGAATTGAATTGATTTGAATTTAATTTGAATTTGATTGAATTGAATTTAGTTTTAAATTGAATTTGGTTTGTTCATTTTAATTGAAATTAGTTTGTTGATTACTTGATTTAAGTTTGTTTCAATTTGAATTGGTTGATTGATTTTAAATTTGATTTGGGTTAAGGACAGTTTGTTTATGGATTAATTTGAGTGGGATTTGGGTTTAACCTACGAACTATGGTTTGCTGGAATGGGGTTTGGCTTTGGGAAATTTGGGTTATGTTGGATTTGGTTTAATTTGAGTTATCAAGTTTGGTTCATATTCTGTTTTGAGATTTATTGAATTTGTGATTTGTTTTATGGCTCAGTTTCAGATTTGCTTGAATTTGGATTATTTAGAGAAGTTGATTTGATTGAATTAGAGTTGAGTTTTGATTTGAGTTCAATTTTTGGTTGGTTTGGATTTCATTTAATTCTGCAGATTTCAGATGCAAATTTTACAGATTTTGGTTTCTGCAATTTCTACAGTCTTCGATTCCTTGCAAAGTTCAGATTTCCTGCTTCTTCAAATATTAAACTCTAGATTTCTGCATTTCAGATTTGCAGTCTTTCAAACTTCCATATTTCTTACTGACTTCAAAATTTCAGACTTTAAATTCTGCATTTTTTTCGAATATTTCCAGATTTGCAGATTCTTAAAAAAGTCCAATACAAATTCAGTTTTCAGATTCCAGATTTTAGGCCTCGGCTCCTGTAATGCCCAGATTTTCTGATTTCTTCAGATTCCAAACTTCAGGCCTCTTGCAAATTTTGCATCTCTTCAAATTGCAGATTTTTTTAAGCGGGTTTCTGCACCAAAACAGATCTTCAGATTTTCAGGCTCTGCACAAATTCAGATTCATTAAACTTCAGACTTTCAGACTTCTGCACTTCAGATTTTGAAATGGGTCCTGGCTTCTACTTTTCGGTTTGCTGTAGATTTTGGGTCACAAATCTAAGTCTGGCCTTAAGGATGAGAATTCAGATTTGTGTACGGATCCAGAATTCAGATTCTGCGCCACTCCAAATTCCAGATTTTTGTTTCTCTCCCAATTCCCAGATTTTTGCAGTAATCCGGATTCCCTTTCTTGTTTTGAATCTCCCGGAATTCAGATGTTGAATCTCTAAATTCTAGATTGCAGAATTTTATTTAGCTCGGACTTCTTCCAAATTTCAGGCTCTCTGCAAATTCTGCACGTGGATCCAGATTTTTTAGACCCTGCCTTGAATTTCAGTTTCAAGTCTGATTTTGCAGATTTTACAAGCTACAGGTCCAGAATTTTGATTTTTAGAATTCAGATTTTTGTTTATGGATTTAATTGAGTTCGTGATTTGTTTGAGTGTTTTGATTTGGGATTTGGTTGTATAAAGATTTAGATTTCAGATTTACAGGTTTTAAAATTTTAAAGTCTTTTACAGGTTCAGAATTTTTTTAAGGTTATTTGAACCCTTTGTTAATTTTTTTTTGTTGTCTTGCATTCCAGAAATTCCATGTGATTGTCTCTCCTCCTTGTGACATCAATCTATGCACCGAATCATGAAGTTCGCTTGTTCTCTTAAATATGAGACATGATTACAATTTGAATGACCAGAAATCAGGTCCTTTCGAGTCCTTGATGAACATGGAACTTGTCTGATCAATTTGAGATGGAAAAACACCCGGTCTTTGATAGACTTATGGGCATTCCTCTCACTGGTTTGAGATTGAGCATGTCCCGGCTTTTGATAGGCTTGTGGGAAATTAGCTCCTCTCTATCTTCATGGCTTCTCCAGAAGTTGATGAACTTGTCATTTCATGGGCGGCATGTACCCGGTCTTTGATAGACTGCATGGGCATCCCCACCGTTTTCGAGATTGACTACACCCGGCTTTTCGATAAGCTTGTGGGCGATCATCTCGACGATTTGTCATCCTCATTAGCCTATGGTTTGGGCATATCGGCATGTTGATCGTACATGGCCTTCCCATGGCATAAGGGGTAAGTAACTCTCTCTTGGGGCATGGTAAGACATTGGGGTCTTTTCATTAGACCTTTGTATGTCCACCTTAAAAAGTTAAGGGGAAGGTTTAGAACCGACCCACAAATTCTTTTAAGTTTAGCCGAGACCATGTGGCGGGATTTTAGCCGGCCAATGCTTGCCATCGGTTTGTTTAATTAGTTGATGAATTTTTATTTAATTTCTGTGAATTGTTTGTTTTATTTTGGTTTTTTTCGAATTATGGGGTCAAGAGGCGTGCTTCGAAGCCACCCTATTGCTTTCACATTTGTTTCGATTCTTTTAAGTTCACTGGCGGCGGGTTTTTAGCCAATGCTTGCCATCGGTTTGTTGAATTAGTTAATGAATTTTTATTTAATTTCATTTGATTGTGTATTTTAAAAGAGAGACTTTTTTTTACATGCTTCAAACTAATCGGGCCTCGGCCCATCTCCTCCTTTGCGCCTGCTGGGCGGTCCAGCAGGCCTCCCCTTTTTTTAAACTCTTTTACCAGTGGGCCCCACTTCACGTTGACCCGCTGGTCAATGGCCCTCCCGCGACAGCCACAGCACGCGGCTCACGCGCCCGCACGACCGGCGGCGCCTCCCTGCGGCTGTGACTTCTTTTTCTTTTCTTTTTCCCTTTTTTTTGTGGCCGGCTCCCTCCCCCCGCTGTTCACGTGTCCACCGTGGGCCAAAGTGGGAGAAAATACACCCGGGCCTCCACTGTTCACTCGACTCCGGAGGGAGAGCCCGGCGGAGAGAGAGAGCGCGCGGCGGGGACGGCAGCGTGCGTAGGGGTTTCCGGCGAGGAGCGACCACCTCCGGAGGGTACTCCGGCCGACGATGGTGGCTTCCACCAGACCTCCGTGGACGTCCGCGGCTTCCGCAAAGGCTTACGGCGACGACGGCAAGTTTTGAAGGCTTGTCCGGCGACTGCGGCTGCTGCAAGAGGGGCTTCCGGCGATGACAACAGCTTCCGGGGGAGCTTCCGGCGATGACAACAGCTTCCGGGGGAGCTTCCGGCGGCGATAACAGCTGCGGGAAGGAGATCCGACGGCAAGAAGGGCTTGCGGTATGCTCTCTTCTCTCTCTCGGCCCTCTTCTTTTGATTTCTCTGTCTCCCCTCTCTCTTACTCGTCGATTGCTCTCCCGGGCGGGGTCTTCCTCTTGTGTGATTCCCTCTTTTTTTTTTTCGGGCGCCTCTCTTTTTCTTGCGCGATGGCTTCCGAGAGGTTTTATAGGCCTCCGGCTCTCCTTCTTCCGTAGGGAAGCTTGCCGAACAATGCCTCCCGCTCCGAGGCGGACTCGGGGAGATCCCGGATTTGTGGGATCCGTTTTCCATTTTCTTCTCCAACTCCTACCGCGTTGGAATACCTTCCATCAAAGAGGATTCCGTTTCCTCTTCTTCCGTAGACTACTTCGTAAAAGGGCTATCCTAGTCCGCGAAGGACTCTAAATGGCTCGGGACTAGGAGACGACCCGTATCGGTTTGTTTAGCAGTTCTCCCCTCGCCCATAGGATTCTTTCTCTGTTCTGTCCGTTGGAAAACCTCGCCGAACAAGGAGTCTCAACCTCGAGACGGATTCTCGTGAGGATCCGCTCGTACGCAGGATCAATTCCAACCCCTTTTAGGACTCTGATAGCCTTACTCCGGCAGTCTCTCCATGTTTATGGGATTTATCTTTTGGCAGTTAATTGGCGGATTGTCAATCAATTTGGGCCTGACCAGAACATAGCCCATTCACCCCCCGGAAGGTGGTCCAAACAAGTCATTTGGTCTTGAATTCTTTTAATTGGATAATCAACTTAATGTTTGAACTGTCGAGCCCACTTCTTCTCTTTTTTTTTCTTTTTTTTCTTTTTTTTTTGTAAAAAATCGTGCGCCAACAGTTCCCCATAGCAATTGGAGCTACAGTAATGGTAGATTCCCCTAGTTCTGCCTAAATTTTATAAAAGAGAAGATGATGATGAAACAAAGTAACAGTGTCTTGGTAGCTTTAATTAGTTGCTGGTTACTGGTTATTGGGATGTTTCCTGAAAAATGATGAACATAATCAAGGGTATTCGAGTATCTCGATGTAATTAACGTCAGATCTTCGCACCATCCGACGGGGAGAGGTTAAAATCAGTTTTTCAAAGAACCTAACAACCTCAATATAAAATTTTATACATATCATGAACCCTAGTTAATACTTTTATGGAATATCACCTATTTTCCTACGAAGTCAATACTAAAGTCAAATCAAGTCAAAATCAAATCCAAAAAAAATAAATTTCCAAAAATCCAAAAATTGTTAAAATTTTGAGGTTACATCAGTAACTAATCAGTAATAACCATCCTAATTCCTAACTATCCATCTAATATATTCTACTATCTATCTAACATCATATGCCAGTTGGAAAGAATCAGCTCCAAAAAACTGATAATGGGTTTCCACTGGAACAGAAAGTACAATCATTTATACACTGCAACTACTCTCCTTCATGCACAAGTCATACCGCAATAACTTCTTCCTCCTGGGGCCGCTGATCCTTAGAGCGATCACAGAAGTTTTTGTACTCTTCAGCATCCCTTATGGCATATGTCCTCACCTGTTCATTCATATTTAGAGTTTTAGATATTTTGATATTAAGATACAAGGTGAACAATCTCATGATAGAAAAAATAACATATTACAATGAGGATACTCATACAGAAACACAACAATTCCTCCTTTTTTGACAAGGGCTTCCCTAGAGAATATCTTAGTATAAATGAATCATGTATCAAAGAGTATGTTTGAAGTACAGCGGCAACTTCCGAGCAGCAAGGTTGCAAAACCAACAAATTAATAACATGATTATTTCACTTAGAAAGACAAGGATAATTGTTTGCTTATGATTAAGCTTTCCAGCATAAAGAAATAGAAGAAAGCTCACCTCAACATCGCATCTCATCTCCTTTGGACAAGGCTTGACCATGTAGAACCTCTGAATGCAGAAAATGACTATCATTCATTTGGAAAGATAGTATTAGAAAAAAAACTTTAGCTTCAATGACCAGAGTCGATTCTTATTCATCTCCTTTCAGAAAAATAAAGTACAAAGGGTCCTAAATCTCTGCTCTATCAGTACCTATCAGCTTCATCAGGAAAAATAACCTCCTTTGTAAAGAAGGAGCCAGAAGGCAATAACTTCAAATTACATGTATACTAACTTCGCAGATAAGAAAATCAATTAAAATGCTAGAGAATATTAGGATCAAAGCCATAGTTCAGAGATACAAGATAAGGAAAAGAAAACATGATCAAAAGTGAGAGTTTTGTTTGTTGACACCATAGATTGTGGAATCGGCCAATCCGGATCGGATCGACATCGGCCGATTCCTGGATCGGATCGGCCATTGCCGATCAGATTCTTAGCCAAAAGACCGATCCGGAAAAAAATTCCAATAGAATCGGTCAGGATCGGCCAGATCGGTCGGAATTGGATCGGAATCGGATCAAAATCGGAATCGGATCGGCCGAATCGGTCGGGATAGGAATCGGAATCGGAATCAAATCGTTTTTTTTTCATTTTTTGCTATTCCAGTCGGATCGACCAGGATCAGTCAAAATCGGTCCGAATCAGCCGGAATTGGATCGGAATCAGAAACGGATCAGTTTTTTCTCTTTTATTTGCTTACCGATTTTGGATCGATTTTCTTCCATTGGATCGGTCAGAATCAGTCCGATCCAATCCGATCCGGATCGGATCGGTACCCTCCGATCCCGCGATCCTTGGTTGACACATGAAGTGAAGTTCTTTTCTTTTTTATTTTAAAAACAAGCACACCCCTGATCTACCTGCCACCTAAGTCAGAACTATGGTGATTACGGCTTTCACTGGATGGAGGATGAGTATGTAGGGTCAAACCCAAGGGGATCGTGGAGTCAGTGGACAGAGTGTATATAACAGAATGGTGCACTACCTATAACATTTCACTTGGAAGTGGAGAGGTGAAAGGAAATGGGTCCCCAAGTGAACTCGTGGCTCCATTACTAAACTGCTCCCAACTAGAAAAAGAAAACTCAAATGATGTGGTAATTGAAAAACTAAATTTAATGTATTTCAATGTGCAAAGTGCTATATGGAAATCATAACCCATATTAATATCAAAGAATACAATGACCAGTGAGCCGTTATGTGCGGTAGTGCTTGCTTGTAAATGTATGCCAGACTAGATTTCTAATATAACCAATATGGCACATAGACCCCTAAAATGTATTGAACGCTGAGAGACGTAAGAAAGGCAAACAACAAATCTGGCATGCTGAGAAACTTCCATAAATTCTTGAAGTAGCCTGCAACATCATGAAATGTGTCTCGTGATCCCCAAACAATCATCAGCAGGAAGCAGAGTTCACAAAATAGACTGATTCAGATCGGGATTGGAAGATTCTCGGATCAGATCTAGCCTTGCCGATCAGATTTTGGCCCGAAACTACCTATCGGGAGCCGACTCCCAAAGGAATCAGCCCAGAATGGCTGGATCAGCCCAGGATATGCCAATTCTCATAGAATCAAATCGGGAATCGGCCGATCCAACTGATTCCCCAAGACCAAGATAGATCAAAATTGGGCCCAATTTCAAACATATTCGGGCAATTCCTCACCAGAATCAGCCCCAAACACCATCGCCACAGCACAGTGCAGCCACCGCAGTCTTCCCAACCCGATGGGCTGGGATTTGTGGTTACTGGGTCCTAACATCTTCCCCACATTATAGGGTGGGAAAAAGGCAGTGGCCACCGCGGCACCTTTTAGGGACCATAGGGTCAATTTCGGCCCCAAAATAGTCTAGATCAGATCGGAATCCAATCTAGGTTATTTTTTGTAGTTTTTTTCGTGTTTTATGGCCTTTTTAAGAATCAATCGGGACCCACCGATCCAGATCCTGATTCCAATCCCACGATCTTTGGTGGGAAGTGAACACAAACTTGGATTTTAATCCTCCAAACAAGAGGCAGTGGTCTGTTAAGAGAATGAAGCCCTGGCACAAGGCAAGAAGACAAAGGGTTGCGCAAGGCCTTTTATGGGCACAAGCAAGGAACCTGAAAGGTATGCCTCCCAATGCAAGCCAAGAGCACAGTTGTCAAGGTGACAAGGCACACAAGGCATTTATAGGTATCATTTTTGCTTAGGCAACAAGACTTCCGCTTAGGTGTTGCATTAACAGTATAATTATATCTTAATAGTAAATATAAATAAATATATATACACACAATATAGAGAGAGGAAAAGTATAGAGTAGACTTTTAAGTATATACTTATAATTAAAATCTTAAATATATAAGATACTATAAGTGATAAGAAAAAATTTAATATAATTTCACTATCAATAAATGGATGCCCATGATTGGCTGATCAAACGCCTAGTGATATTGAATAATTTTCTTTTATTACTTATGCAGTGATATGGAAGGGTCTAGTCCCCCCTAGGCAGGTACCTTGGGTGCCTTTTGTTCCCCCACAAAGGTGCCTGGGCGCCTAGGGCCTACAAATGCACCTAGGCAGCTTGACAACTAGGGCCAAGATAGAAGAACCCAATTGCCATCCTCCCTAAGCACCAATAGTGTCCAACTAGGCTACATCATAGAGTGTTCTAAACTTCTACTGCTCCAAAATATGGACTCATACGAAATGCAAAAAGCTTGGCACCCCTCATGATGAAGCAAGTCTTGCATGCATCCAAGTCAAGAAATCTCAATGAACTCCGTGCACCCTCCCTGTGTGAATAAATAAGGGAAAAAGCAAAGAATAAAATAGGGGATTCTCTCACTGAGAATGGTGGGGGTCACATGGTAAGGGAAAGTCACATGTTAATCCTTAGCCGGTCCTCTTGGCAAGCCAGCAAAGGACAAGAGAAAAAAAATAAAAATAGATACAAAAGTACTGTATGGCAGTGTGGAGTGGACTCCCTCACCAACCTCGGTGATTTGGTAAATGTTGCCTGATTAGGGAGGCTGATCGTGCACAGACCACAGAACATTAACAGGTCCTGTTGACAAGTCAGTCACGAAATAAAAGAAAAGAAAAACACCAACCATCACCAAATCACATTCATCAAGTATATCACCACAGTATTTATATATAGAGAGAGAGTGAGAGAGTTTAAAGCACACTTATGAAGTGAAGAAGAAAAAAACACAAACATCAAACACCCGGAATGTTGTACTCTTTACATGGAATGCAATCATGGCAAGATCTTGCAAGATTCTCAGTCTCGGCAGATTGATCCAAGGCACGTGAGAGGGACCACCAGAGTGCCACCGGTTGACATTGTCTTACCCTAACCGGACATTTGGGTATGTGACCCGGTAGAGACCTGGAAAAGAGAGATTGCAGTCCTCGGAGCCACCACTAAATCCACAACTAAAGTTGTCAGTCCACCTCTTTTAGGATGCCATTGCATCTGAGAATCTGGACTGGGCAACCCATCAACCCTGCCCTACACCAGCACAAAGGAGCCTCACTCTGCAGCACCAATCGTCTCCACCCCTCCATGGTGTCTTCCCCGGCCCGATCTTGTGAGATCTAGGTTCAACCCAAGGTGAGGTATAGATCTAAACCTCCTTGACTTCTTGCCTTGAAACACAAAAAGTCCCTCAGTGAAGGGACACCAAAGGCTTTAAGCTCAAGAAACCTCTTGACAAAATCTGGTGCCGATAACCAAGAAGATGAAAGATTCCACAATAAAAGAAAGGTTGCACCTATCCCAGTGTAAAATGCACTCAGGCAAGGGTGCTTGAGTAAACCCCTTGTCAAAGCACCTCACCGAGAGGCCCATAAACACCTCATCAAGTAAATTAAGAAACCTAATACAATCTCACAATGGATCTTAAATAAGACATTTTTAATAGACCAATCTTACCCATCAACCAAACCAAAAAAGTATAGAGCATATCAAAACCCTGCAATACATTGTTGGCACTCAAAATTTCTATATGAAATATAAGCATATGTAAATAGGGAATGAAAATATTTAATTCCCTATGGCCTACCAATTAAGAAAGGCCTAAGGTCATATGCCCAAGACCGGCCAAGTATGGCATATGAAGAAATGAAGCCCCCTCCATATGATGAATATGCTCCCCTAAATCAGGACCTCCCGATGCAATCCACCATGTATATGGATGCAAAGCACATGGCATATGACCCAAGATATGCTGCCGATGGACACTTGGAAAGATGGGAGGGCCGGAGCCAGCCCTCAAGAGCCTGATTGGCTCCTGTTTGGAGGCCTCGGATATATGCATATATATATATCCAGCTAGACACATACTTGATTTCTGATATGAGGACATGCTCACAACAAAGTTTTAAAGAAAGAGGGCCGGAAATCACAAGACAGAAATCAAGTTGGACAGACCCGGCCATAATCACCTAGGTGATATGCTATCAATAGAGGGCTCATAGCCAGATATATATAGAGGGACATGCTTATAATTGAGCACATGGCAGCCGAACAGACCCATCTTAGGGGTACCCAATTCAGCTGGGTTCTCAACTTCATATGTGTGTTTGTAGGACATGTGTCCTGTTTAGACAGGAAGGAGGAGAGGCCGGGGACAAGAGGCTAATATAGCTTCTGTTTGGAGCCCCGGAGATGCATACTTACAGCTGGACATATGGCAGCCAATGGATCAACCAAGGGATCCAACTTAAGAAGACCCAATCCGGCACATTGAAGGGCCGGATCCCCAAGGTCATATAACACACCTTCTGCCCCCAACAGAAATTCAGACAGAAGCCATAGCCGGGTTCTATCTAAAATCCACACATGCTTATATAAGTAACAGGCTGGAGAGCAGCCATTTGGCCCGGGAATTGGGAGAAAGCCCAAGTCAATATGTTGAAGAGACGGGTCCTCACATGAATATTCAGATTGAGAAGCATACACTTCAACACAGCCGATCATATACATACAATTACAGTCAAGCATAAAATAGAATAATTGGAGTCGGGGGTATACTGTCGACAGATGGCTTACAGCTAGACATAGAAAAAAGGGAGGGGCAATCAATAAACTTACTCAATGGGACTCAATTCAGCATGAGAAGAGGCCGGGTCCTCAAGGATATCCATATATGCATATACTTGAGAGATACAAGGGGTAATTGATGGAGACCCGACTGAAGATGATGCATGATAGAACCGGACTGAGTATATAAATCAGAGGGGTGGACATATAGGGACATCCCCACATAGCCGGCCACACATGGATATGCAAAATGCAAGCATAATAAGAGGAATTGAGATACTGCCGACAGAAAGTGGAAACTAGTATATATATGATGCACTGGGGAAAGAAAGATTACCATACATGGGATTGAAGAGATAAGCACATAGGCTTTACTCACCCGGAGGTAGCTAAGAGGATGTCCACCTTCACAGATTAGCACCAAGGAGAAGGGAGGGCACTCAGGAGCTCCAATTAGCCAGCCCGGTGGCTTCTCTTAGCAATGCCCAAGTTGCAGCAGGGTCTACTAGGAGAGGAAGGTGCGACAGGAGCAAGGAAGAAGGCCAGCTATAAAGGAGCTCGCGGTTGGACAAATATATCTCCCAGTGGGAGACTTAACAGAAACAGCAAAAAAGGGGGAAAGAAGGGTGATCCGCGGGGGAGAAAACAACATGAGCAATTCAAAACAGATCCGGGACCATCCAATGGACAGGATTGGTCAATCAATGGATCAATAGAAGGGTGGATCTCCCCGGCTCATTGAAATGACCCTACCGGATCCTTAATAGGATAATATCCATTGGATCCTTCATAGTGGGATATCCGGTAGATGCCCATAAGCAAGGATGATTACCGGATGATAAATCCTCTTGGATCCTTAATAGGATTAATATCCATTAAGTGATTGATTGGATTAACATGTGATTAAGGGCCGGGATTGATCAATTATCAAGATTATTAAAGCAAAAGATGCTCCCGGTCCATTGAGATGATCAAATTGGATCCTTAATAGGATTAATATCCAATAAGAGATCAAAGGTCTTGATTGATTGGAAGAACACATAATCAAGGGCCGAGATGGACCAATTGACAAGTTTATTGAGCATAAAAGCCCCCGGTCCACCGAGAGATGATATTATTGGATCTCCTATGGGATAATATCCACCGGATCCAGCCCTATTGGATATTTGATTAGAGGGATTAATTCCCTTCACGTGAGCTACAAGACTTAGCCCAATTAACCAAAGAATGATACATAATCGCCTTCGTCAGATCAAGGGAAAAGAAGCTCACATGAAGCTATCAAACGGGGATCCGAGGACATCTAACCAAGGGTCCAGATCCTCCATCAACCGCCAAGACTTGGTCAAGCCCCCACTCTCTCCACGTTCAAGGAGAAGTGGCCCCACTTTCCCCATGCATACACCGCACGTTTCTGCCTATCTCCCGGGTGAACACCACCTATCCAAAGGCCTATAAATAGGCCAGCCCCCGCACATGGAAAGGGGGGGGGGAGAAGAGAGGAGACAGGAAAAGAGTAGAAAGGGGAAAGAAGCTTCTGCAAGTTTTCTGCCAAAGAAGGTCATCCGAGCAAGTTCAAGGCAGGGAGGGTTTTTTTGCAAGGGAATCCAGGACAGGTCTTGAAGGATTTAAGGTAAGGTATCATACCTATTGACCAAGCCGTCCCCTCCTTTAGATAATATGATCATTAGGAGCCCAATTCCCTTATCTACTTTCCTATATTAGTAGATGATCTCCTCAATTGAACCCGCAAATTCTCATATATATATATATATACTGTGACCATATAGACCCCCCCCCTCCACTCCTCAAGCTTCTCGGGCATATTGGGCCTAGTCCCGAAATGGGAGGAAGGCCATACTTGAACTGACCCCATGTTTGAGCCTATATTGCCCCCGGATATCCTCCCATATATTTTCATAGACCTCGAGACAGACCTGCCGCTCTCTCATTTTCCCTCATAACAGTCCCCTTCGGCTCGGAAATGATGATCAAAATCCCCCAAAGCTCAACTACAACAGAGGTGGAGTAAGGCATGTGAGGATGAGGTTGTGCCAGGTCTATTTGGAACCCATATGATGGTCCAAATGCCCCCCGGGTAGCCTTAGATAAAGTACAAGGCAGGGGAAGAAGATGGCCAACCGGGCCTTGAAGAGATTATGATATCCGACCATGGAAAGGAATATATCACATGAAATTACCCTCCGGTTATAAAATCAGGAGGTCGCAGGTGCCAAGGGACTGATTTATGTTCATACAGGAGATACGAGTATAGCCCAATATTGAGCATGGTTCTATGAATATGCCCCGGCAAGATCATATATATACATTTGGTCCTTCGGGTCTATCTTACAATGAAGAAGACCAAGTTCGGGACAGAAATTCATGACAAGGAGCCTTGAATAAAGAGGCTATGGATATATGTACACCTCACCATACGAGGATGTGTAAATTGCCATATGGTACATGATTAATATACATATGATGATGTTCATAGAAAGATAAACAAAAAATGCATACCTACACATTCCGGTCATGGGAATCATGTGCTCATAACAGTCATTATGGATGCCTAATATTAGGTCAAGTCCTAAGCCATTTCACAAGACAGAAGAGGGTGAGATGACCTTAATACGATGATGATTGGAGTTCAACTCCGCGTTACATACCATATGAATTCAATTGAATGGATATGCCGATATGCATATGATGGTGATCAAGGACCAATGCTTATATATATCTATATTTATATATGAAGCCCACCGAGAAGGCCAATCCCGAACATGCATATAGTTTGATGTAGTCATCTGGATTGGGCACTAACCTTTGATTTCGTGCATATTCTAAACCTCGAGGGAGTTGACTCTCGAATTGACGAGAAATGGAGGATCGCATATGTAAAACTTAAAGACTAAGAAATATTGATCTAAGTTAGGCCATAAGGTCAAGAATTATCCTCAAATAGCACTGGGTGTCATATTGAAAGCTCATATCTTTCGCACCCCGATTAGAATATAGGAGGGATACAAGGAATTGTATTCGTGGCATTATAAGCCTTGGAATCTTAATAAGATCTGAGGGTCCTCACCCCGGAATCTTGCATTTTTAAAGGCCCTAATTCCGATCATACGAAGGGGAAGGTGTCAAAGGGCTTTTAGATCCGAACATAATCGCATCATCGAGAGCTACAGAAGAGGCTTAGGTGAATATTCCATGACAAATCGAACTTGGGTGTCTCGGAAAATATGCATCTCAACCCATGGTTCGCGTCGGATAATGACCGCCTAAGGTCAATTTCCCCAAAGCATCGATTTCGGGTCCCGAACCCCGCCATACCTGTGTCTGGGCCTTGGAGTTCCAGCTTTGGCAATAGGGTTCGAGGATCCCTACCCCGGAAGATTATATCTCTCGACCTTGACTCCCGCCATAGGCCGCCCGGTTCATAAAGAGAAGATGTTCAATGCCCTCGTAGATCCGAGCATAATCGCATCCTAAGAGGCCAAAATAGGTATCCCATGCTATATGCGCATATGTATATACAGGGACCCATACGGTAAACTTATAATCAAACTTATGGTTTATATAAGCTCAAAGTGTTGGGTATGAGATCATTAAGAAGCTCCAATACATAACTTGGTGCTTCGGAGGTCTATATATATGTATACAATTTAGTCCTCAAGTTTTTGACTTTAAGTTTGATCTCGGTCCTGAACATAATCAGGTTATTCCATAGACTATACAAATCCGACTGATTTTACTTTAGGCTGAGATCAGGGCTTGAATATGGGCATGTTTCAGAACGGAGCCTGACATATGGTTAGGTATAGAATCCTGAATTTTAGGACCCCATCCCGGAGGTTCATATTCCGGTAAATCTCAAGAAGGATTCCAACCATAGGTAGCAATGGTCTTGCTTCCGGAATTTTAATTCTAAGTGTGGCCAGCTCCGAGGGGTAGATGAGGATAAAATTTCGGTTGGTCTTGGATCCGAATATAAACAGGTCATAGATGATGTGACAGGCTAAGACATGCCTTTTAGCCAATGTAAAGGGTCCGATATGCGGTGGTTTTGGCCAGTTTTGGTAATATAAGAGATGGATATCTCACGCCCGGCTAGTCTCAACTTCGAGACAGTTTCGTGCGTATATCCAATCGGCCTAAGGTCGCATATTCGGCATATAAGTCATCTATTAATCCCCCTCATCACTACATAGCAACCCTCCATTGACCTATGTACAGGTCACCTATTGTCCCTTCTATCCGACCTATGTATGGGCCATCTATTCAGCCCTTGTCGACCTATATACAGGTCATTGGGTTCAGATACATCAACTCCACAGAATGGTCATGTATCTAGCCTTTAGTAATCCCATAATTGGTCATATTTTCTAGCCTATATTGACCCATATACAGGTCACGTATTATCCCCCCTATTGCCCCATATATTGTGTTATATGTTCAGCTCCTATCAACCCATATCAGCCCCACACACAGGGTACATACCTGCCCCCCCTCATCATCCCATTTATAAACTACCCGATGTACCCCCGTTCGACCCATATACGTGTCATCTTCCAGCCATATAGTGACTCTACAACCGGTTACCTATTCAAACCCTATCAGCCCATATACAGGACATTTTGTTTAGAGGCATATCAACCCCCATAGTTGGTTATGTGTCTAGCCTATATTTGCCCCATAACCGGTCATATGTTCACTCTCTACTGACCCATAAATAGGTCACCTTTTTAGCCATTTACCGACCCCATACATAGGTCATATCCCAGTCCCTTATTTACTTTATACATGATCCATACCTCAACTCATCGCCCGACCCCATACATATAAAGACTAGAAATTGCCTATAGCTTCAGAGTTATGTGGAAATCAGGATCGGAAGTCAAGGCACAGTGTTTATTTCCAAGACTCTCAAATCCTAGATGTCTTCGAATGATTCCATTTGTTCAATAGACAAGAACTTATAGAAAATCGATATAGATTTTGATCCGAATATGCTCGGATCTTGATTAGCTCAATAATTCAACCTATGTCTTAATATAAGAAGTTAGGTTGAGAGACTAATCTATCGCAAGGTGTTGAAAAAATCCTCGCCTATACCTTCAAGTCTAGATATTAAGTTCTCGGCATCGTCATTGTCGATTATGCATGTCGATTTAAATATTAAATCTGCATTCCATTGCTTTTCTGGGTCATAATACCCAGATCCTAATATTCGTGACGAGTGTTCTCTTTCATATGCAAATTGCTACGACAGTTAATCAAGGGTGTCCGAGAGTCTCGGTATAATTAACATCGGAAATTCGCAACTTCCGATGGAGAGAGATCCAAAGACAAACTTTATGAACCTTAACCTCGATATATATATATTTTTTATATATGCATACCACATATTTTGGCTAATATTTTCTATGAAATATCATATACTTTCATAGTAGCCAAAGAAAAGATAACGAAAGTTCATTTCCCAAATAAACGGAAATCAAATGAATTTTCAAACTATGTCATAGACAATATATATATATTTTTATACATACATTTTTTATCCATAGATTCTTCGAGGTTTCACATACATATTCTTTTAAATTGTAAATAAAAAGAAGCTTACCCACCCAACAGAGCAGAGTTCTATCTTTAATGTACATCATATGTTCTTATACTGTGTTTGAGGTTCAAACTTTTCTTCCATCACAAGCTATGACTCTATTGTGTAGTTGGAAGGGAATATGTTGATCGGAGAAATGAAGAGACAAGACTTGTCTTGATCAGTTTCAATCACACAAACTAGCAGATGAATTTAAGCATTTTGACAAGTTGCATCTTTACAAAGGAGAAAAGAATGGCACAGATGCAGGAAACCATGGCACCTGTCGAAAAGGCCTTTGAGGAGTCCTCCAGAATGCCTGTATCAATGAGGGGAGATAGAAATTCATTAAGTATGGTGTAAACTTAAGTATTGGTACAAATTAGACTGTCATCATATCAAACTAACTTGTTCATTATATAAAACCCTCGAACCATCAACCATCTCCGCCACAGGACATGTAAGCATTCTGCATGATCATGAGCAAAAAATTAAAGCATTTCTTATCGACTTGAAGAAAAATGAACAAAAAATATATACCTTATCATGATGACATAAAATCATTTCAGTTTGCGCTCAAACAAACATACATTTTATCAGAATAAATTTGACATTGTGCTTCCTGAACTCCTTGGGAGTCAGTGTTGGATCTTGTTAATCTCAATAAAACCTTTCTACGTCTCTTTAAGCAGTTAACTGCCTAAATAAATATCAGCCTATAAGAAAAAAATATAAAATATACATGGCAACATGACACAAATAGAAAAGGGTTTTAAAGAAAGGTGGCATTCATGAATTCAGAGATGGCGATCAACAGCAAATGAGAAACTGAAGTAGTTGATCAATAATCATGAACAATATTTACTAAACCAGTAAAGGGAGACTCGATGATGTCCTTGAAATAGGGCAATGAACACAATAGAGCCCTGCCACTTAAATGGAGTTTGATTCTGACACAAGTCGGTTAGACATGGGTTAGGCAGAACTAGGAGACCAATAACTCCTGCAACTAAACACACTCAGAAGGGACCACCTACCTCAATGGAAAGCCTCCTCCAGTGCTCAAGTCAGTATGGTAGAAGCAATGGCATTTGTTAATACCATGATACAATGTCTTCTCAGGACTGACTTTAGAGTCATTGGGGGGTTGCCACTGAGACCTCTGTGGTTCCTTTTAACTGTCCTTCAGTTGCAGGAGTTTTTGGTCTACGTCTGCATTCTGCTTCACCTTCAGCAAGCTGAAATGTGGCAACATTAGAGCTAAAAAGAAAAAAAAATGAAGAATCATTGCTTTTTAACTTCAACATTGATTATTATAAGCAGATAACAAGTTCCTTGAGAGGCACCCTACAAGACATACGGATTGATTTCCACAAACCAATGATAGATGGTTGGCCTATATCTAGACTTACAGATTGATTTCCACAAAGGATGTAACCAATTGCTTAGAAAGAGAAAGAGAGAAGGGAGAAAATGTTTTACAATGAGGTGCACTTGATGGGTAATTATGGGGAATAAAGAACCTATATGATAACAAAAGAAGGAATGAATAAATACACAAAAGGTCAATGAACTTAAATAACTACTAACTTATTTTTTCATGTCTAACTATATTTTATAATGATACTAAAATTTCAATGAAATCATTTTTATGATATGAATTAAAAAAAGGAGTAGTAAAAGGTTGATACTAAATTTTTTTTTAAAAAAAGAGAACAATAGTTCTATGAAAAGGATCGCATGATAGATGAATTTATTACACACTTCAGGATTCTTATACCTTACATTGTTTTTGTATATTAAATTAAGTTTTCATTCATAGAATTTTTTATTATAAATGAAATAAAGAAGTTGTTATCCATCAATTTTAGTATATTTGGATTCAGTTTTATAATTTATGAACAAAAAATATAATTGCTTCACTTTGTATCATGCAAAAGAAATTGAGCTTATTTGAGTTTGTCAAATTGCATGATACCTTATAGAATACCATCCTAAGTATGATATCTTATAGAATACCATCCTAAGTGGTGCATCACTAGTTATTTCATGAATAATGCAGGCATTAGTCCAGGTGATAATACAAATTTTAGGAATTCTACATCCATCTATGATGTCCAAAAGAGTGAGGTATTACAGATTGTCGTACCGAAATCGGCCATGCCCGATTAGAATTATAGGACAGGAATCAGCTTGGGATCAGCCAATTTCTTGCCAATCTGAGAGGATATAAAATTAAACTGAGTTTCCCTTTTTTTTCTCCCAAACACGCTCGGACTTAACTATCAGAATTAGAATTGTAATGGGTGATTCTGACTAATTGGCTGATCTATATCCAAGTCAGATGATATTGGATTCGAATAATGAATCCCTGCATAAAGAGGATGCTGGTCTTTTATGGTTGTGCATGATATGAACCAGACAAGTCTCAGGCTCACCATTGCTTTGTCCACAAGAAAATGAATCTATCCAAGAAAGCAAATAACTAAAGTTTTAACACACTAACATAATAATTCATAATATTTGCAAGTGGCTACATCAGCTATGTAAGGTTGTTCCTAACCCAAGATAGGCATCTTTGCCCTTACTACCATCTTCAAAATGTTGGAGATGTGAGGGGACAGCCATTTGGTGTAGAACTGCTCGGAAAAGGTATGCCCCTCACCCTTCCATGCACATGTGAAACCACACCACACACTGATCGAGAAAAAGGAAGCCCAATCTCAGAAAGGAGACCCTGTTACACAAGCAGCAAAGGTATGGTCTTCTCTTGGTCTAATATCTTGGATCTGGCTACTTCCTAACAGTTTTCTTCCCCATGTAAACAGGTTGAGAAGATGGCCTGGCAGCAGGGGCAGCAGATTGTCGTCCGGGAGGGCAGTGTCCAATGCTGATTCAACCCCATCAAGCAGGAATCTGCCCATATTCCATCATTTGTAACTTTTTTTACATTTTCTCTCCTTTTTTGTTTTTAAAAGAGATGATCCAGACCAAATACAGATTGATGTGTCTTCCCTTAGATCAGCTAATCCGATATGGATTGGATGGGAATCGGCAATAGCCAATCCAGACCCCAATTCTGATATGGCCTTCCTTGAGTTGCACACCATAAGGTAAAGATTCAGCTTTTCCTGTGAATAGATCTAACCAAGATCTCATACCTAGAAAAATCATTTTGCATGCCATGATTAACACCAAGGTTAAAGTGTGATATGCAGAAAAGGTCAATATGTCAGAACTAGGTCATAGAATGCAATTTTAGAGTGTATTTTTATCCATGGCACAGTGGAACTATTAGATCTACTATGGATCATGTTAAGAACCAAGTTATCCCAATAATATAATCTCAAATTGCTTAATTGACATGACTAATACATTAACAAATTCCGCCTGTCATTTCTTCTAGACTGTTAGTTGATAATAAAATGTTGCATGTGCCTATTAGCTGCATGCATTCACCCAAATATGATCCAGTACATGAAGAGTTGGCCAATTATCACATTTTGTCCAAATTATGTATGCATATGTGAAACCTCGAGATTCATATATAAAAAATATATTTTTGGTAGAAAAATAAGTAGAAGTATGGCATGGTTTGGAAATTCATTTGACTTCCGTTTATTTGGGAAACGAACTTTCATTATCTTATCCTTGGCAACTATGAAAATATATGATATTTCATAGAAGATATTAGCCAGAATATGTGGTATGCATATAAAATATATATGTCGAGGTTAGGGTTCATAAAGTTTGTCTTTGGACCTCTCTCCATCGGAAGTTGCGAATTTACGATGTTAATTACATCGAGATTCTCGAACACCCTTGATTAACTGTCGTAGCAACTCGTACATGAAAGAAAACATTCATCCACAAAACATCAACGTATGGGAATTATAGCCCATAAAATCAATGGAATGTAAACTTAATGTTTAAGTTTGATATATGAAATATGGGTAAGGATTCCAACCATATCTAAATACTTTGCATGAGATTAGCCATTTCAACATATGTTGGATTATTAGAGCTAATCTAGATCATATTCAGATCAAATTTTATGTTGATTTCATATAAGTTGTCATGAAATCTGACCACACATACCATTTTTATGGTATAATTCCCTTCTTTATTGGACTTATGTTATCCACATTTAAGTCTATTGTCTTAAATTTAGTGATGAAAACAGAATTTTATTTAAGTCTTTATGCCTTGACTTAACAAGATGCAACCTTACTCATAAATTTCGGAGAGTCCAAGAGTGATATATACTTGGATCCGGAAAAAGACCAATGTCTCCCCTTATGTTTAACCATGGGGTTCTTGAGGATATCCTAGGCTCGGGTAGTTGGACACTCCCGAATTCCAAGTCTTTAGACTTAGACTTGGTGAAATAGCATATGCGCCTCATCATTGTAAGTCTTCTCATTATAAGACTCTTCTTCTTCATATGCTTCTGATTTATGAACTTAGACATGCTCCAACCTGATTTTAGAATACTCAAGGTCATGGCTAGAGTCTAGGACTTATCTCTAGGGGCCTTCATTCTAAGTATATCATACTGCCTTACTAGGTCCGAACCTGTCATGCTAGCGAGGATTGAACCCATGGTCTGGGTTGTCACATGGCTTAGCTATTATGTACACAAGATTGGACCTAGGACTTAATGCCCAAGTTTTATGCTTATGGGATTCATGAGGGTATAATAGACCTAGGTAATCCTGACTTCTATGGTATCGGATTATGCATACTTAAAACCTTATCCATCATACTATCTTCTCTTAGACCCCCAACTGGCTCAACCAAAGGCATGTTTAAAGTACCGGCCCTAAGGAGATATATTCCCAGGATACCCCGGTTTTAGGACTTTCTAACATCATCATTCAGATTTTGAGCTCAGAAAATTGCCCCAAAACCTATCTTGTCAAAAAAGGTCATACATGGGTTATGGGCTCTTGCTCTTGTCTTACACCCTGTTTGGTAACACTATTGGGTACCTCTATCACTATCAATTTTAAAATTGATATTGATAAGAATCATTAAGTGGTGTTTGGTTAATTGTATCAATTTTAAAATTTGTAGTGTAAACAAGGCATATTATGTAATACAAGTGTCAACTTGTATTACTTTTGATATTGATACTCCAACATTTGAAAATATTAATATCAATATTGATATAGTACCAAAAATGAAATTCTAACCAAACAGGGCATTAGGTATTGATGGATGAGAGCTCCGGTTTGCCCTATATTTTGACATAAACAATTGGCCTGAGCAATTAGCTCCTAATTGTTGCCGGGACTTAACTTCAAATCTGTCCCCTATACTGCCTTATCCTAAATCTTGACATACCCAACTTAGGATTTATCAAAAATCATCATTCGGATTCTGAGTTTTTTGAATTTAAACTCATAACTCATTTCCCCCTTAGACTTAACACCCGGGCTTCACCAGAATTTTATTTAAGTTAAGCCCTGCTTATCTGTGGGCTCTAGATCTTGGCTATTATCAGCCATGCTCCCGAGCAACCAACTCCTAAATACCACATGGGTTCGGGTCTATATCTGACCCTGACAGTGGTCATGGTTCCACCTTGAGGTCTACTCTTAATAGATACTCTATCTATACACCAGATATCATAAGGTTCATTTGGACCAAATGTACATAGATTCACAGCCGGGATCTCCTCTATCCACCCTTAGCACCTGGACTTGACTATGGTTCAGTGAAAACTCAGTCGAAACCAGGTCCTACTTGCATATGGGTTATGGACCCTTGCCTATCTCCTTGGAATCCTGGATACTTAAGGATGATGACCCCGACTAGCTTGAGATTTATACAATTGTATCCAAAATCTGGAATTCAATAGTTTAGATATGGGCATTTAGCTGCTAGGATTCAGGCCCATAGCTGACCCTGAAATTGACCTTAGATTGGTCAGGATTCTACCTCAAACCAAGCATTAAGATCTACTGAAATACCATACAAAATAAGGCTTACATAGGCCTGAAATGTCTATCACCTGACCCACCCAAGTTCGGCTACAAGCCTGACCTACAAGACCTCTTGTACAAGCCCCTCAATGATCTGATTGTATCTAGGTCCAAGGCCTGCTAACCCTTTCCTCTATCTGCCCCCTCGGACTAGCTGAAACCAGGGTCAGGGTGAGGGAAGTCTTTAAACCCTTTTGATAAAGTTGGAGCTTCAAGGCCTATGATGCCTTGGGTGTTACTGAGATTCAGACCCAAAGTCGACCCTGTAATTGACTCTAGATTGGTCAAAAGTCAGCACCAAACCATGCATTGGAATCTGCCTTGTGATAGATGTTAAATCTACCCTAAAATCTCATACAAAACCAGGCTCATATGAACCTGAAATGTATGTCACTTGAGACAGCCAAGTTCGGCTATCGATCTGCCATGCAAGACCTTTGTATAGGCCATGGAGTATTCATCTTAGCCTCCCGCACAAACCTCCAATGATCTGGTTATGCTCAGATCTAAGGACAGCTGAACATCTTCTTTGATAGACCAGGTGGCCTATGGCCGGGAGGCCCATATTGTCAAGGTCAAAAAAAAAAAAAGCTTCCGGGGTGGGGATTCTTACACCCTATTGCTAAAGCTGAAACTCCAAAGCCCAAGATGCCCTGGGGGGGTCAGATTTGAAAGTCTATTTTGAGGGTGAGTCCCATGACTCCCCTCCTTCTCTTTGACCTGCAACCATTCATTTTTATAAAGCCTAGATGATTGCCTTATTTACTGGGATTTAACTTCTTGTAGTCCCTAAATAAATGTTTTACTTTTGAAAGCCCTCATTTGTATATGTTGATGCATGCACAATAGGTCATACACTGTTATGATAGATTTAGCACTAACATGCTCCGCAGTCTTAATATTATAAGACCTGTCCCAAATCAGGCCTTAATAACGGATATTACTAGCTTGGGAGACTCCTCAGATGAGCTTTTTGCAGAATATGAGGTCTGATCAGACTGTGCTCGGATCTGAATTAAGCATGGCAGCTTGATTCTTCTCATCCTTGAGATTCTATGCTTTTGTTTAGGTTAGTACCCATATGCTCTCTTTGTCCTCTTATTTTCGGACTTAGCTTTCCAATCAGATCCTGGTGACTTGGATTCTATATTACATAGTATATGCAATGGTCCTTGATCATCATCATATGAATATCAATACATGTGCCTTATTCATGCCATACATTGCAGAACATATTCTGATATGGTAGAGTTTAAATATGACCACAAATTTATCATGTCGAGGTCATCTCATCCCTTTTTGGGAGTTCAGACTTCTACACATGAAAGCTATTACTCATCTCATGGGGGTCTGCTCCACTGTTGGCCTTCTCTATTATGAGATGGACCAAAGGACTGTATACATAATTTCAGTCCTAACCGGGGCATATGCATTGAACTAGGCCCAACATTAGGCCACAATCATATCCTGCTGTAGGTATGAATTTGTCTATAGGCACTCTCGGCCTCCTGATTTCATGCTCAGTAGATAATTCATCCATAACTTGTGCACTTTTTGTGCTCAGCCATCATAGAATCTTCAAGGCCCGGCTGGCCATTCTCTCTTCATAGAATCTTGGTCCATCATGTGGGTTCCAAAGAGGCCGGGTATAACCCCTCTCTACCTTGGTGAGATAAAAATATCCTTCAACTTCTGTCGGAATGACAAGGCTTTGAGGACTTGTCTTGCAGAATTTCAAGGCCGAGGGAGGCTCAGAAGAGGGGGTCAAGAAGGGGGTCAAACCTGTCCATGTATATATAAAGACAGGCTTCATATATGGAGTTACAGAACTGTACCCGAGGGAAGACAAAAATGAACTCAATTATGGGGGTCAAATAGTATGTCCGGATATGGGAAGATAATCATCAACTTGGTATTATTATAACCAAATGAATCCATCCAAGACTCTGGTCCTTAGCCATTCCCTTGATGTCCGGCAGATGAAGGCTTCCTATAGACCTGACCTCTTGGTTTAGATTATTGAAATGTATGGGACAATGAGGGTAAATTTCAGGCCTGTGGTTGACAATCACAGGACCCGCGGGATTCTAATAACATATCCAGGAATATCTGGCCCAAATAAGGTGGTATTTGCCAATATTAGCAAGGGACTATGGGTATTGAGCAGTCAAAGGACATGGTGTTTGGAGGGGGACGGATAGGGTGATAGTAATTGGTCAATTGATGGGCATGGTGTTTGGAGAAGGATGGATGAGGGAATGACTATGATTTCTCACCTTGTAACCTTTAAATTCTCCTATTGATCCTCTGCAAAGTAACCGCAGGACCTCCAATTGCTTCTCCTTCTTGGTGCTTCGGTGATGCAGCTAGATAGGACTAATGCCCTCCTTCTAGCTGAGATGACTTTGGCAGAATCTCTCCTCTCCTTTTCCTGTCTCTCTCCCCCTTTCCATAGGCCGCGGGATGGCCCTTTATAGGACATGAAATCCCCCCTTGCTCCGGTAGTGGGGGAAGGTCATGGGCTCATGTCCGGAAGTGAGGGGAATGTGGTACATGATATGCATCACTTCCGGAGCAAGTCTCCTTGGGAGATCATGGGGGGACAGGTGGCAGTCCCACCTCCTACATTCTCTCACGTGAGAGGCATCCAATGAGACATCTCTCATCAAATCCCGGCCCTCCATTTGATGGATTTTTCTGGTTGGCTGGTTGATGGGAATCGAATCGGGACATAAGAACCGATTCATGTTATTAATTGAATTGGGATGCCAGAAACGATTATTGATTTTCAAATCTCATGTAATTTTGATTTTTAGGTCAATAATGGGTCCATTTAGGTATTTTCCTATTTTTTTAGGATTTTTAGTTGATTTGTTTGAGCATTTTCCAATTTCTTTTCATTTACGGACTTTTTCTGCATTTTAACCCTATAAATAGGGGCCCATGTATACGATACAGTATGATGGTTGAGATATAATGAAATGTGCCTTCCGATTTTGCCCCTTCCTCTCTCCTGTGCGCAGGTGACTTAAACCCGCGAGGGTTTTCTTCTCTCACTCTTCCGTCTTCACTCGCGGCGGCTGGTCGCGTTTCTTCTTCTCTCGGCGGCGGACGTCTTCCTCCCGGCGGCACGTCTCCGTCTTCTTCCCGGCGTGGACGGCTGGTCTACACGGGTGTTTCCTCCTCTCTCTCTGTCCGTCGTGGCGGCTAGCTACGGTCCTCGAGCTCCTCCGGCGGCGAGCCCTAGCGCGGTTTACATCTTCCAGATCTCCTCTCTCCGATGGAGCAATGGCGACGCGCCTTTGGAGAACTGCTGGTTCCTGGTCATATTTACTGATTTCAGTCTGCTGTTAGTTTCTGTTTGGCATTCTATTATCTGCTGTGTGATATCTTCTGGTTTATTTGAGAAACATGGTCCCGTCCCGCATCACTGGTGCTCCATTCAATCATAGCTTTCCATCTCTTTATTGGATATTAATCCCATTAAGGATCCGGTTGATCCATAGTGCTGTACCGTTGAAGATCCATGAGGATTATAACCCATTTGACTTATTCAACATCCAATCCCGGCCTTTGAACATGTATCCTTCCATCCTAGCCCTCCATTTGATGGATTGTGTTGAGTATATGGTTCATCCGATTGATGGATGTTCCATTTAATCCAAACCATTGATCCTTTTATTGGATATTAATCCTATTAAGGATCCGGTAAGGCCTTGTCATCCGGTAATTAACCTTGCCTATGGATTATCTATCGGACACCCACTAAGGCTGGATCCATTGGACATTATCTCATTAAGGATCCAATTAGGCTATCTTAATACACCGATGAGGATCCATGGATATTAAGATCCAATTGACTTATTAATTAGCCAATCCCGGCCATTGGATGACCTCGGCCTCCCTCTCGGATTTGTTTTGAATTCCATAGGTTGTTTCCCCCGCGGATCATCCTCCTTGAAGGCTTCTGTTTAGTCTCCTAGCTGGAGACTAACTCTTCCACCCGCGAGCCATCTTATAGCTGGTCCTCTTCTTCCTTCCATCACACCTTTTCTTCTTAACAGATTTTGCAGCAGCCTGTCCTGCCAAGAGAAGCCACCGGGGGCCCCTGCTGTTAGAAGTCCTTGGGCGTCTCCTTCACTCTTTTGGGATCTAGCCGAGGAGGTGAATACCATCATAGGCACACCCGGGTGGGCACACTTGGTGGATTTCTCTCTTCAACTTTGTGCATTGGTAATTTTCTCCTCTTCTCTCCACCGGACATTGTGGTGCTATGCTTCCTCTTCTATTTTCTGTCGACAGCACCTCAATTGTCCCATATCATGCCTTCCCTTTTTATAAGTATATATGTAGCCGGCTGTATTGGGATGTCCTAGTTTAAAAGGACATGTTTATCATATGCAGGGGCTTGGCTCCTTCATATGCCACCCTTGGTCGGGTCTTTATCAATTTCCCCTCTTCTTTTTTTGTTAGACAAGATATATGTCTTACAAGCATATGTATATATAAATTTGTTTGAGGACCCGGCTTCTTCATGTGCTCGGTTGGGTCTTCTTCCAACTTTCTGTTTTTCCGGAGGGGTCTTTGTGTTTTCTTTTGTTTGAACAGGAGCTCATCAGCTCCTGTTATGTCATTACCGTCCCTCTCTTTTCTCTCTTTCTTTCTTTCTTTTTGAGTGGGTCTATTGGCTGCCCTCTTTCTTCTTCTTCTATTTCTGAATCTATGCCCAATCTTCATTCATATCCGGCTATAAGCAGTCTGTTGATAGCATTCTTTCTACATCTTATTAGTGTATGTATGGCTGAATATATCCGGAACCTTTAAACAGGAGCCAGTTTGGCTCTTGCATATTATTTCCGGCCTTCCTTCTTCCAAATTCTTGTTGGCAACATGCCTCCTGTCGTATGCCACGTCTCAAGCATACATAATACCGCATGTATTGAGGTATTCTCATTGAAGAAGCATGCTTATTCCCTTGTTTCTCCTCTTGCTTTGTATGTAAGGACCTAGCTTCTTCATAGGCCATCATTGACCGGGGTTTTTATCACAACCTTTGGGGTGCAAATTTTCTGTTTGGACACGAGCCTATCAACTCCTAGATAGGTGAACTCCTTCAAATTACATGATGGTCCGGGGGTGTGGGATGTAAGACACTCCCGGCCTTCCTTATTCCCCTTTCCATTCCCTTGCTCTGGGGTTACCTATTGGCCCTTCTTTGGTCAGCAGGGGGTTGGAATACACATTAAAGTTTTTGTTTTCTTGCTATGTGCCTAATTGGATTAGGCTTTGAGTCTCCTTTGTGTATTCACACCCAATTATACATATCCGACCTCAGATATATGAGCTTGACTCCTCCTTTAATTCATATACCGATGGTAGGCTATAGGGAATTAAGTATTTTTATTCCCTATTGTTTCGCTTTCCTTTCTTCCATCCTCTCATCTCATGGTGCCCAGGTGCTGCAGTTGGTGTTGACTTGGTCATCGGGGGGGGGGGGGGTATAGGCACATGGAACCTCCTCCCCTTCTTGCATTCATATCCAATTAGGTATATCTGTCCTTAATCACGTGTTTGAGTCCATCCTTTATCGGTCTCCTTTATTTTGCTCCATATAATGGTGGTGGGGTGCAGGGAATTAAATATTTCTAACTCCCTTTTGCCTTAGTCTTAACATATGTCAATGTTTCATCTAAAATTCTAAGTGCCAACAGCATACAGTACCATAATGCTACTAAACGATGCTTACAGCATACAGATAAAAATAACAAAAAAGCTCCAAGAAGAATCTACTTCATATATTTGTGAGAAAAAAACAAGCAATTGAAATTCATAAGTCACACAAAAAAGCCATTATGATTTAAATGAAAATTTAAATGGCTATCCAGCTTAAAATATTAAAAGAGCCCGGAAAGCCCCATCCTTGAGATGATGAAGCAAAATGACAAAAAGGATGAGGAAAGTTTAAGTAAAGATAGTAAAAAAACTAGCATAAAAATTCTAACTCAAGTCAACTCAAACTCAAGCCTTAATCCCAAATTATAAGATGTCAGCCCAAATAAGGACAAATTGAAATCAACGTCCAAATAAGCTAAGCTGATTCAAGAAAATAAAAATCAACCTAGAATCGACCCAAATTAGCTCTTCCCAGAGCGAGAGAGAGAGAGAATTGCAAATGATGGAATATGGGAGCTCAGGGTCAAATTAACACAAGAAATGATCCTCTAGGCAGCATAGTACCACCCCAGACATGGGGCCGTATTCTCCTCTTCTTCAAACAAAATTGGCCGAATCCTGGCACGATCTAGGCCGATTTCAGCTGATTCAAGGGGAAATCCAATCTTAGATTGAACTTCCCCTGAATGGGTTTGGTATATGCCAATCTCGATTTTGAGTTATATGAATTCTTTTTCTCCACTCATGTTGATTTTGAGTTAATTTTTATGAGATATTTAAATCATCCAAATCATATTGAATTGCCCTCCTTCAAGTTAACTTAGGTCTATCATGCTCTTTTTTATTTCTATTATTTTGATATTTTATATTTTGTAAATTAGAGTTTCCTTGTGTCTACTACGTTCAATATGTCCAAACCACCTCAAGCTCTCATTTTTCAATTTGTCTACGAATGTTGTTACTCTTGTATTTTTTTTACTCTTGTATTTTCTATAATATATTCGCTACGTATCTAATCTAGTATGACCAAAATTCCATCTTAACATTCTCATGTCAACAACACTTATTTTGAAAATATTTTTTTTGTTGTCCAACATTCACTACCATATAACATTGCACATCATATAATTGTAAACAACAAATTTATTCTTTCAACTCAACTCAACTTGAGCCTTAATCTCAAATAATTTAAGGTTGGCCATATGAATTCTCTTTCTCCACTCACGTCATATTTGAGTTATTTTCTTCAAGATCTTTAAATCATCTAAATCTCATTTAGAGAAAATTATAGAATACAGAATAGAAATATTATGTAAATGAAGTCATGACAGACACTATAAGTAGATAAAAAGCTAGATATTCAGAATAAAATGAAATAAAAGTAATAGAGTATCGGCGTCTCCTGAAAAATTAACTCCATTGGCAATTCATTGCCTACTTCTGAGCTAAATAAGAAAAAAAAACAAAGGCATAAAACTGAAGAGAAAACAACTAGAAAATAATAATAAGTTGTTAAATTGTTCGGAAATTTAGATTATCCAAATAAACCTGTACAACGCATGCAAGAAAAGGGGAGTTCGGACAAGACTTCGAACAAAAGAAATACAACACACCTGAGATTGAAGTAATTATCTGGATCTCTGCTGGCTTGTTCACGAGAAAACTTCGAGAGACATAAAGAAAGATCGAGCGTCACGCGAATAACCGAGCATAAACAAACAAGGAGGAGACTATATGAGATTGTCCAGGTTCTGTGAGTCCTGACCTTCTCGCCAGAGAGGGAGTCCGCAACGATGCGCGCATGGTCCCCTCTGGTGGTGACCTTGGTCAGCCTTTTAAGTAGAAACGCCCCGCCTATGAGCACGAGCGCCTTCAGGAACAAACCACGGACGCGGCTGCCGCTTCCTCTTGCGCCATCCGAATTCGACCCCATCTTTGCCTCATCGAAGCAGACGGAGGATCGGATGCCAGATCAACTGGCACGATTCGATCCAAAGATCCCACGGTCATCAACAGGTTGAGACAACAATCAACAAGATAAACGGGGAACAGGCGAGCGGACCGGCACGGCACTCACCACCATCGCTCCGGGAAAAGGGCGAGAAAAGGGTAGCGGGAAATCCACGTTCACTGCAGACGTAGACGCGCACCGGGGATTGGAAGGTCGAAGAATTCGCCGCAGCGTCGAAAAGCACGGCCAGGAAGAAGCGAGCCCGCAACGAGGACGGGTCAAGTGAGCGAGTTTGCTGCGGGGCCGACTCGGTGGAGCGCGGCTGCGGTCTCCAGCTGTGCACCCCGTTGTCGTTGTGTAATGAATATCTAGCTTTTTTTTCTTTGACTTGCACGAACCAATATTTTAATACACGGTTCAGTTCGACTTAAACTTTTCTGTGACTCGAACGGAACTGATAAATTAGTTGTCATATGTACTTTAATAAAAATAAATCAAATTTTCAATAGGTTTAAAATATTTTATCTATATTACATGGAAATAGGTTGAAAATGATCCTGGGGGGGATATATTACATATGTTTGGAAAAACTGTCGTGGAAATAAATTATCGTGAATACAAGTGTCGAAAACGTTATGTTACTGGTTTCTTTAAATTACAATAGTATTCTTTTTTTTGGTCACGTTAAAAGCAAATTCTATTAAATTTTTGTTTCTTTATATTGCAATAGTCATTTTTGGTTTAGAGCTTGTTTTGTAACAACGTCAAAATCATGATATTAACATTATATATACGACACATCAGTAAGTAAAAATAAAACTAGTAATAACGTGCCATATTAATATAAAAATAAAACTAGAAATCTGGTAGTTATCGGTAAAATTATAAAATTGCTGATGAGGTGTTTAGTTGCAAAAAAAAATTATATATTTTTGGAATACAATTATGCATTAAAATAAAATACAAATTGTTAAAAATAAAATTTGTTATACTGTGTAAGATACAATAATAAAAAAAGTAGAGACAACATAGAAACGGGAAGATACCACACGGAAACAGGGATCTCGCCCTTTTCCCAAAAAATCCAAAAAAAAACTATGTTTTTTTCATAATTATCAAATACCTTTTTAAACAGTTTAAAAATATGTATTTATATCAAATAAATCTTTTTTTTACCATGCAACAAAACATTCTAAAGTGTTGAATTTAACTTTGATAGAGATGTCTGACTCTATCCGTACGACGCTTATCCCTGTCTGGATATACAATAAAAATAATATAAAATAATAATATAATAATTATAAGATTATTTTTTATTTTTTAGTTGACAGAATATCAATAATAAAATTGATACAGTTAAAAATTAGCATTACATGTCGTGTCTTATATGTACTATAAATTTTAAAATTGACAATAAATAAGCAAACATCTTCTGATGATTCGTATCAACATTGATTCCAGAATTAATAAATATCTAATACTATTATCAAGCAGATTATTAGGCATTGTTTGGTAACGTTATTAAAAATATTCATCACTATCCATTTTTTAAATTCATATTGATACTAACGTCTGACTAAAAATATTAAAATGCAAGTGAAACATGTTATTCAATACAAATGTCGACTTATGTTAGTTTTGGTATTGACATTTGTAGAAAATATAGTATCGATTTTGATATTCTAACCAGAGAGGCCACTAGCCATATCAAGCACCTTCATCACTACTAATTTTGAAATTGACAGTGATAAGAGTTATCAAAGAGTGTTGATATTAATATCAATACATAATCCCTTAATACAAACAAAACATCATATGTGATACAAGTGACCACTTGTACCATTTTTGATATCGACATGATATCATTTTTGATAATCTAACCAAATATGCTATCAAGTAAACGAGGGAGTTATGCATGCCAACCATGAGACTTGTAGTGCTTGTTCAAGCAACCAAGGACTCGTTGATAATTCACTTTAGAAATTTGAAGGCCTAGACATTTTACATAAAAGCGAGAGTAAATCCTTTTATTTTTTACTATGTTGCGTGTCATTATTTTTACGTTAAGAATATCAATATTTTTTTATATTTTGGTATCATTATCTGACTTTGAAATAATTTTTCTAGAGATATTAAAAACAAAAAGTGGTTATTTGATTTTTTATAATAATGTTTTATTATAAATAATTTATTAATATTATTTTTAAATTATTTTTTATAATCTTGTATGTCATTGTTTCTTACTGTATAGCCTATAAGTAAATTTATTAGATAATATCACATTCAATAAGACTGGCTGTAAAAATATGTCTAAATTTTAAATAATATTTTAAAAAACAAAGTGAGTTTTTTTCTGACATAATAAATATTTTTTTATAACCTTAGCACTTGAACTCAGAATAATTATTTTAAACAAAATAGTTTATTTAATAAAATAACTTTTTTTCAACAATTAAACTCATTATATTTAAATTTTAAAAAAATAATTTACATTCAAGAATGTTAATTTGGCATTTATATATATGCATATTTCAATCTACTATTTCCTTATGCTTATAATAAACTCAGGAATTAGCACCGATCTGGAAAATCGTGTACGATTTTTTTTCTGCCGAAACCAAAATTCTTGATTTTCTCCATGTGAAAAAAAAGGGTTCACCTGAAAAGTAACTATATGCAACCAAATAACGTAAACATCAGTTTAATTTTACGAGAAAACAAATAGACCCTTAAACTTTTATTTTTAATATAACTTTTCGTAACCACAAATGTATAAGATTTTGCTGTGAAATGAGCACCCTATAAGGGTGAGTTTGGCTGGGGTCATTGGTGGAAAAATTTATGAACTAATAATTAACGTTTTCCACTTTTAAAAAATTTGGATAGTGTAATAATTGGCAATCTATTGGTTGTTTTTAAAAGATACGTGTGTGAAGATAATATATGACTCGATCTTTCTTCTTTGAAAATCTAAACGTAATCACTACAATCCAAAGGTCAAAATCAAATCTGATATGTTTGGATGAGACCGTGTGAATTTAAAGATTTTTAACGATTAAAACTCTTTTAATAATCAAAATAAATTATGAACTAATCTGTATGTGGTGTTTGTGTGTATGATAGTTTGAGTTTTTACTATATTCTTATATTATTGTAATAAAACAAGTGTTTGACAATTATTACAAACTTATATTTTCAAAGCAATTTTTTTAGACAAAAAGAGTCTCACTTATTTGTTATAACATCCATCCAAGCATGGCAATTTTGTCTCTCAAAAAAAACATGACAATTTTATGACATTGGTTAGTTCATATTTTATTTTAATATAATTTTTTATCATCGAAATATACAAACTTTTATTGTGCAACCAAACATCCTATTAACCTTTTTCACTTTTCAGAAATTTAGATGGCGTAATAACTGGTAATCTATATAACTTACTTTTTGATAGTTTTTAAAAGTTGCAAGAGAAGATAATATATGAATTTATCTTTCTTCTTTGAAAATTTAAACACAGTCACTACAATCTAAATATCAAAATCAAATCTCATATATTTGGATGAGATTGTAAGAAGTTAGAGATTTTTAAGGATTACAATTCCTTCCACAATCCCAGTATGTTTGATTGGGACTGCAGGGAGGAGAAAGTATGAAACATATTTTCTCTCTCCACTTAAAAACACATATAATTTGTGATAATTAACAATCCCTATAAGCTTTTACAAGCTAAATGGAGAAGATAATTCATATATTGTGTTTAAATCTCTCTTAACTTTTAAAAAAAAATTTAAATTCAATGATTACAATTTGAAATTCAAAAAGATGTGGAATCATGTGGTGCCGGAGATAGTGACGGAAGAGAATTTCTTGCACGGGAATACTACGTAATAATACGTACCTTTCAGGGAGACGTGCCAAAATGATCAATTCGTAGGGTATATAAGTAAAACACCAGACAAGTGGGCACTTCCTCCGTACTCGTAATTATCCTAATACAAAAAAAGTGACATTATATTTAATTTAAATGAAAAATCTAATTATGATTCATCACGTCGGTGATTCGGTCGGCCGAGTCTACCGATTATCTCAGCCACACAACCTTGATACGATTATTAATTTAAAATAGATGTTTTATTATTTTTTTGCTCTTAACTTGACCCGAGTCATGATCATAATCGACTCAAAGTCAATTTTAGATTCGATTGACTCGATCCCTACCTTGACCCACCTTTCTTGTTTCTAATTCCCTTCTTGTCCGGTTCCGGCTGAAATTGCGCGTGCACCCGCTGCGGTACGCGCTGCACCGCCCCCGTACGTTCGTACCAGACATCGTGAGGAGTAAAAATATCAATCAATCAGATACCATCGAATAATAGTTTTATTAGTATCTCTATCCTATAAAAAAATGTATTCATTTGTTATTCGTTAATTATCAATATCGAGTGTATTCGCGAATCACATTATTACATCTACTTAAAAATAGTTTATGATTAGATAACGAATGATTATCAAATATATAAAGAGATAACATAGGTACGATACTCAACAAAATAAAAAAGTAAAGATAATTTTATCGATGAAAATATACGTAAAAAATTATATTATAATCAAAATATTTATTTATAACAATGAACAAGAAGAAAAATTTTAATTATATATCCAACACAAAAATGAAAAAAATACAAGTCTATAGTAAAAATAATTTTTGTGTCTGTAGTAAATAATTAGATGCGTAACATAAAACATGAGATAAAAAAAAAATCTCAGTTTCATATCCAAAATAATACATGTGCAACATAAAACATGAGATAATCAATTTGCAACAAAAGTGTGCACTTAGATTGAACCATAAAAAAGCGGAAGAGGAAGAAGACATCGGTGTCGGATGCCAGGGCAATATATACTTGTCTAATGTTAATGTCTCAAAGAGGAGGGTGAATCGGTGAATTAAGGATAATAAGATTTTCTAGATGGGAGATATATATACTTAGATTTTATTAATTGTGAGTTATTATATCATGTATTAATCGACGGATACGAATAAAATTTTCAGATTCAATATATAATGTATGCACGACTACATCTTTTAACGTAACAATTAATCGGTAAACGAACACGAATAATTTATTCTAAAAATTTAAATTATATATCAACTGTTCGTTAATTAATCAACGGATCGAATAATCGATAGTGATTGACATCCGTCGTGCGAAATCTCGTCCACGTCATCAAGCCCCGGTGGTCGTCTCGTCGGTCGGCACGTCCTGGCCGTTGGTTCCTGCAGCCTGCTCGTCCGCGACTGGCTTTTCACTTTCATGTGCTGCGCACCCAAGCCGACGGCGGTACTAGTGGAGAGGGCGGCGCTCAGTAGGCTCCCGTGCCCGCCGGCGGCCTCGCGCGAGGTCCTCGTCGCTCCTGCTGTCCTGCACAGGCCCCGTAGAGCCTGGTAATGGCGTCTTCCCGCCGCCATCAAGCCGAGTAATTGCCGCTCCGCGTACCATCCGTGCCATGAGATCTGGCAGGTTGCGGCGCCCGCGTCTGCTTTATTGTTTACATCCCACCCCCGGCTGCGAGGCCGCCCACTGCAACGCGTTACCTACGCGCCCCACCGAGGCCGCCGCCGCCGCCACGCGCTTGTCCGGTGTAGGGAGCGGTGTAGCTTTGCGGGGGGGAGATGGGCACGAAGGAGATCAGGTCCCCAGCGACCTCGGAGAAGTCTCCCCTGCCGGCGCCGGCGAGGGACAGGACCTCCGAATCGTTCCGCAGAAAGAAGCTGCAAGTGTACTTCGCCGAGAGTGATGAGAGGGTGGCGGGGCCGCCGGGGACTGATAGCGAGCACCCGACGGGGACGACTCCGGTGGATATCCGCGGGAGGCCGATCGAGGACCTCTCGAGGACCGGAGGCTGGCTTGCCGCCTTCTTCATCTTTGGTCAGTCGGTTTGCCTCTTGTTCATGTTTTACCTGGTGATTATATTTGCTAGGGACTCTGCGAATTTTGCCATCTCGCGTCTGTTCGTGCACGTATGCATTTCTGAAGAAGCATCCGGAATTAGATCGTGTATGACAATCTTTAATCGTGACGATCACGGCGAAGTGTTGATGGTTCCTTCTTGAATTTGGCGGCCATTTAATCTTCATCTCTTGCTTCTGTATATTCCCGTTCGCGCTGAAAAATCTTCCTGTTAGTTTGGAGAAATTAAAGATGGTAGGTTTTCGACGATCAACCATTACAACCGCTTTTTCTTCCTAAATTCATTCATCTTCTCTTGATTATCACGTCGAAAAAACAAAAGTCTACGGCTCATATGAGGTGATTGAGCTCGGAGCCGACGAGCATCGTATCCATGATCAGAGTTACTTCGTTCGGTGACGCCTCAGACGTGCTGAAGCCAATCCGTAAGCTAGTTCTTCTAATTTTCTGTGTAATTTTGCATGCAGGGAACGAGATGGCGGAGAGATTGGCCTACTTTGGGCTCTCAGTTAACATGGTGGCATTTATGTTCTATGTTATGCATCGGCCGTTCACGAGTTCTGCAAATGCGGTGAACACCTTCCTGGGCATATCGCAAGTGTCATCAGTACTCGGTGGCTTCCTTGCAGATGCTTTTCTTGGAAGATACTGGACGATTGCCATCTTTACTACGATTTATCTTCTTGTAAGTGCCAAAAGCTGGAATCACCTTTCCCTCTTGAAGGCCAAGAAAAAAAAAAGTGAAACACGGATCTTTCTCCCCCGCCTCTCTTGCGCCCAAGCTTTCACACATATTTGAATCAAAGTACATGTGATGCATGATACCTCCTATCTAGTCTCAACATAATTTAGTTCTTTCTTCCTTTTAGATGAAAATCATTGCAGAGATTTCTTATATTTTCTTTTTCACTTGCTAGGGTTTGGTTGGGATTACCATACTGGCTTCAGCAAGAGTTTTTATCCCGAACCAGGGTAACTGTGATCAGATATCCCTTCTTTTAGGTGCCTGTGAGAAGGCAAGACCATGGCAGATGGTGTACCTATACGTCGTTCTCTATGTAACAGCGTTTGGAGCTGCTGGGATAAGGCCTTGTGTTTCGTCTTTTGGAGCTGATCAGTTTGATGAGAAGGATAAGGATTATAACGCGCACCTAGACAGGTTCTTCAATTTCTTCTATTTGTCAGTTACAATTGGGGGGATTGCTGCTTTCACTCTGGTGGTTTACATTCAAATGGAACGTGGTTGGGGCTATGCCTTCGGCATGTTGGCTGTAGCAATGGGCATTTCAAATGTGCTCTTCTTTGTTGGGACACCTCTGTATCGACATAGACTGCCTGGAGGCAGTCCCCTGACACGAGTTCTCCAGGTCCTGGTTGCTGCATTCCGCAAGAGGAATGTGCCTTTCTCAAGCAGTGACATCATTGGTCTTTATGAACTTCCCGGTAAACGATCTGCCATCAAGGGCAGTGGGAAAATAGAACATTCTGATGATTTCAGGTAACAAACACCTTCACTTGTTAAGTCACCACAGCACCTTCTAATTTATTTGTTGCCTGTTGTTCAAGAGAGTAATTCTTTCTCGGCCTATCTTCTCAAGATACATGGGTTTTGGTATATGCAGATGCCTGGACAAGGCTGCTTTGAAGGTCGAGGAGGATGGACCTGAACCTCGTCCTTGGAAGCTGTGTACAGTGACTCAGGTTGAGGAGGTCAAGATCCTGATCAAAATTCTCCCCATACCTGCATGCACGATCATGCTAAATTTAGTCTTGACCGAGTTTCTAACGCTGTCAATCCAGCAAGTGTACACCCTGAACACCCACATGGGTCGCCTGAAACTTCCGGTCACATGCATGCCTGTCTTCCCTGCACTGAGTATCTTCATAATGTTATGTCTGTATTACTCTACCTTTGCACCTCTGTCGCGTCGCATAACTGGTCACCCTCAGGGTGCATCTCAACTTCAGCGGGTAGGCCTTGGCCTGGGTATATCAATTCTATCCGTGGCTTGGGCCGGAGTTTTTGAGAGGTTCAGAAGAAACTACGCAATTAGGCATGGCTACCAGTTTATCTTCCTTACTCCTATGCCGAACCTCAGTGCATTCTGGCTGCTGATTCAGTATTGCCTTATCGGGGTAGCTGAAGTATTCTGCATCGTTGGTCTTCTGGAGTTCCTTTACCAGGAAGCACCTGATGCCATGAAAAGCATCGGCTCTGCATATGCTGCGGTTGCCGGCGGACTGGGTTGCTTCTTCGCCTCCATTTTGAACAACATTGTGAAATCAGTGACAGGAAATGATGCTGAGGGCCAGCCATCTTGGCTTTCCCAGAACGTAAATACTGGAAAATTCGATTGTTTTTACTGGTTGTTGACGGTCTTGAGTGTCATCAACTTCTGCGTTTTCATATTTTGTGCCCAGCGATACAGATACAGAGAAAAGGTTGTATTTGAGACGATTACTTAGGAGGAGAACGGCTGTATATGGCAGCTGAAGGTTGGAAGATTATTCCTTCTGTTCTCCTGTCTTGGTTTCAAGAAAGTCATAGACTCATAATATATATTTTTGTATTACAGGATGCGTTCAACCACGAATAGAAGATGGGTTATGGTATTTCACATAGGGTAAAATTATTGCAATTGATGATGTGGCCTTTCATTTGGGATTATGCATGCTCTTTTTCTATAGTCCACCTTTGTACGTAGAACAGGCATGGGGTTAACAGCCCAAGCGATTGCTGTTCATGAAAGGTGAAAAATCATAGTTACATAACGCACAATCTTGGTAGCATATATACACAGGACCACGGAGGCCAGCCCGTCCACCTGCTTGGAAGCTGGCCGGGTTTCTGTTGCCAGTTTGGGATCAGTACGCTCAGTTTTGTCTTCACTAAACTCTCTGTCTTTCTTTCTTTTTTCATATTTTTAATATTAGTTTCTGTAATCTTTCTTATTAATACTTTTAAAATTTTTAAAAAAATTAAAATTATTTGTTGCGGGGAATAAGTTCCAGGCTGAAACTCCCAAATACCATTATATAGACATTTTAAAATTTTTCGATAAATCTTTCTCTGTCTCTCTCTCTCGCTCTCGCGAATAGAGAAGATGCTTTTGTTAAAAAAATAAATAAAGAAAAGTGCGTAACGGATGATATTTTGGAGGTGTTCAAACAGACATAATTATTTTTAATATCATAAAATTTTAAGTTTTTTTAAGCTTAGCTAGCAAGCCTTTTAAATGTTTCGCCCAACTTTTCTTTCAAAACTTTTAGATAAACCCGTTAATTTCATTGGAAGGTTGTACCTGAAACTGTTATTCAGAATATCTCAAAATGTATAACCCGGACTAATTAGTAATTACATGCGCGAAAGGACGTCTTAAACGTAGATCAAAGACCACGAAGCATTCACAATTATAAAAATATTGCATGATATTTATTTACATTCACAATTTTAAAAATATTTAAAATAACTTATACTATTATAAAATAAGATGATTTATTGAAGTGGTGTAGATTGGGGTGCGCACGCGGAGGATCCGGCCCCCAATTTGACACTCCTAATCGTAAATCTGGAATACCTCCAATTAATTAACGAATTGTTTGCAACAGGAATTAAAGTTTTCTCATTGTTTTAAACGGTTCGTGCAAAATTAAATCGTGGTTCTCTTTGGTCATGCCCTGTGGCCGTTAACAGATGAATATGCTGATCTACTTATTTATTTCTAAATCTTAAAGGTGTTTGGTTGTACGATAACTCGAGTTTTTATTATAATTTTATATTTTTATAATAAATTTTATTTAAAAATGTTTGATAAATACGATGATTTTATATTTTTAAAATACTTTTTTTCTTAGGCAAAAAAGGAGGATTTCATCTCTTTTCTATCTTGTGGTCTCTCACTTTGTTGAGTCATATACGATAGTTACTCTTTTTTGTCATCACATCTCTCCAAACATGATAATTTTATGTCGTTGGTTAATTCATATTTTATTTTATTATAAATTTTTTATCTTAAAAATATAAAAAAAAATTGTGCAACCAAACACGCCATAAGTAATAACAGCGCTAGGTAGTTAAGTGCTTAGTTATGATAGAAATTTTCATATACTGCTGTGATGAAAACATAACAAATAAAAAGTAGGATGGCTAAAATATAACCCTTTCGTCTATGATAATAAAATGATAGGCTATGAATCATGTATAGCAAAAGGAGGATGGCGACAACAAAAAATAAGTCAAGCCTCTTTTTCATCTAAGAACAAATTCCTCGTGGAGTTGTTAAAGAGCTTTTTCAACAAGTCCTAATCACAAGACCATAATTTTACATTATTCTACATAAAATTGATGTATATATATCATGTTTCCATGTGACTCCGAATGGGTTATGGCCGTGAACACCCACTCGTTGACTATAACTAGTGATCGGCAAAGGTACAAAATATGCATCTGATGGAAGTGATGGTGGATGGTGTAATTGTCTATTCAACGTTGACACCCCCCGGGATGGACCTAGGCGACCTGACAACAATATTAAAAATTGATAGCAATATTATCTGTTTCATATTTTGATTTCAACTAACGATTAAGGGATTCAAGTTTTAATTTTATTTAAATTAAGATTATGATATATTAATTCCATTTCAATTCTGACTTTATTTTAAATTTTAACAATTTGATAATTCTGAAGTATGTAATATATATGTATCAATTTTTATTAATGAATTAATAAATAATATAACATCTCGATTTATGAATATGTTAAGAGATTAAATCAGCAGACTATCAACAATATCGGTTAAGTATTTTTCGGAGATTAAGTTGAAAAAACTCCGAAGTTAAGCGTGCTATCTCTAGAGGATGGGTGACTTCCTAGAAAAGCTGCAAATAAGTATGGTTGTTAGATCATCTAACTAATTTAATCGGTTGTTACTTATAATATTAGAATATGACCCAACCGGAAGATACTTGTGACTCGTTTAGATATGTGACATGTGTGATGACCACCCGAGAAGGATGTTAATAAGCATAGTTGTTGAACTAGCTAGTTGATTTAGTGGATCGTTACAAATAAATTTCGTATTATTAAAAATTATTGACAAATAATTTTAAATTTTAACTTTTGTTAATTTTAATATTTATTTATCACAATTTAAATAATTTAATAATTTATCGTATATTATAATAATATTTGTTAACAAAATTATCTGAATAGATAAAAAATTGACTATTCCTTACTTTGATAACACACGGAATATAACAAGATACCATCAATCTATTACTTTTTATCAAAATCGAATCAAAATATCCAAATCGGGAGCACCTCAAAAACTATTCCTTTCAAACCCAAAAAGTAAATCAAATCAGTTATTCGGCAATTAACCATCAGTCTTGTTTGATCTCAGAGACCTTTCAAAGAAAATTAAATAGGTATATTTAAAGCTCTGATTTATAAATTAAGTAATTACTTTGAGTTCAATATATATATTAATAAATGTACATCACTATTCATCTAAATAAATATCTTAAAAATCTTTAAGGGAAAATAAAATATTTATTTAGAAACATATATCACATTTAGCAAACTATGATTTGAATTCACTATATAGAATTACACATGAACATTTATATTACTTTAACAGACTATGATTTGAACCAAATCAAATCAAATCGAATTAGCACCGTAGAATTTGCTGCCAACTTTCTGATATCTGATGCTTGTTTGATAGTTTTAACGTACAAAACTTGGTTCAGTCCGAATGCAACGGGATTCAAGATCAGACGTAAAAGACGACAGAAGAGGTTACTAAACTTCAAAATCCAGAGCAAGCAACTTGTACTCAAAAAGTAACGTCCAAGCAAATTTACAATAGTGAATCACAAAAAGAGAATCTCGTCTGCAAAATCGGTGTATTAAAAGAACACAACGGGGAGGGGTGAACAGAAACAATCTGACAGAAATACCTAAAGCAAAGAAAGAAACAATCTCCCTAAAGCAATCTATCATATAAACCTGTGTCACCACAAAAAACTAACAAAAAAAACTCAGCACAACAATTTAATAACTTTAGCACTACATTGGCAGAAAATTACCTAAAACTGCACACTGTTCCGAAACTAGGCTGGAGTTTGAATCAGGAATGGAACTTATCTTGAAATCATTCTTGTCGCTCGACTGCCTTTGAAAATGACAAAAATCTGCATTCTCTAGATGTGTCCTGTCTGATACAAAATGAGGCTTAACATCATGATTCTCTAGGTTGAGTTCACCAGTAAATGATGTTCCGTGGGCAAAAGTTTCATGCCTCCTAAAAACCATATCTCTTTGTGGTGCTGCCACAAAACTCAGATGTCCCACCCCGGTAAAGCTACCGCCTTCGTATGTTTCGTCAATAGGCAAATCAAAGGGATTTCGACCAGGCAATAAAACAGATGGTGCTGAACCAGGTATTGGGGGTAAAGTAATGTTCTCTACTGAATCATATGGAAGATCGAACGGATTGCGTCTCGATGTGGAAATGTGTGGAATCTGTAATTGAATGCGAGAAAGATCTTCCATCTCATTGCCACCAAGATCTACCGAATCCTTTTCAGCTGCCATGCTAAAAATTTTCCTAGCTTTGCGCTTTGCAATCAAGTTCTCTAACCTCTGATTCCTTTCTAGTTCAGAAGTGCCAAGAACCAAAAGAGTTTTTGCATCATCTTCTGTCCATTTCACTGCCAGTACAGCACCATCTTCTTTATCCTCCGTTATCTCATCATCTTCTCCCAGGTTTTCCGTCTCTTCTGCTCCACTGCCATCATCTGTTTCTCCATCTTCAGAATTACCGGATATAGAATGCAAGTCATCTATGGAGGCATTGACAGGCTGAGGATCTTCAGAATCTAAGAGAGGATGGAGCTCATAAAGCATCGGAATGATGTCAGTCATTGAAGCATCAGGAGAAGAGCTCTCAGCATGATCTGAGTCAGACTCAGACTCATCATGATTACCAACAAATTTCAATGATGGAAGAATAGAGGGGTCTAGTTCACCATCAACTGCAGGTTCCTGTGCTTCCACCTGATTATGGATGCTAGTTGTTAAATGAGCATTTTTAGATAACTCAGTTTGAAGATATGCTAGATCATGTATCCCAGCCATTTGAAAACCTACTACGTCTTTCACTGCTCCCTCTTTGTTTGTCATTTCCTCAATACGCACTTGTCTTACATCCACCTCAGGTGGCATGATTGCATCAGAAAACGCTTCGAGTTCCCTTCCTTCCTCTTCACTAGATGCTGACGGAGGGACTCCACTTTCTGATTTCACAAAACTACACATTACATCAGCAGAGTTATCTTCTGCTGTAGCAACCTCTGCTGCTATTTCTCTATTTTGTACATCTCTCACAACAGGGCAAGTTTTCTCATCATTATCTTCCTTCTCATCAGCAACAGCATGCACCCGTAAAGGGGAAGAGTCTTGGGTTTTCTCATCTTCTTCAATTACGGGATTATTTGGTTGCCCAAAACTAAGAAGTATCCCGAGGAGAATAGCAGTGCAGACCAGGATGGGAGATGAAGATATCAGCAAGCCAAATAGAAAAGGTAGAAAGTGGTATAGTAGAAGCAAGAAAAAGATTAATCCCAGGACAAAGGGATGCTCCCATGCTGCTATGTAAATATGATATACCAGGAAGGCCATAATTTTCCCTGTATAGGTCATGATATCCTTCATTTTGGTACTCATCCTCAGCTTTCCTCCTGAAGTTTCTAAGAACCTGCTTTCAGAAAAAAATATATAGGGAGAATGGGATTAATCTGTCAATATAATCAGATCGTTTAACTAAAATTTTTAGCAATAAAAATACGTAAATAACACATTTAATCCCTGCTCCATCACCTTCTGTATTTTGCGTTAAGAGTTTTGGACATCCACACACCACAAAATAGACAATCGCCAAAGCAAATGAACAACATGATCATGACCCGTTGATAGATCAACAGAAATAGGTGATAATTGACATTATGCCAAAGACTAAATGCCCTATTCTTCCTCCTTAAAACAATGTAATCATGCATGAAATCTTGCTTAGACCAAAGGTGAGAACCTATTGATCAGAAGACTTCATCTTCACAAAACGGGGGATATTAGAATGAGAAAAAAGTCATTCTCTTCTAAGTACTCATCTCTTCTTAGAGTATGGTTTCCAGTTACACATCAGAACTGAAGAGTTGAGAAATAGTAAGTCTAACATGCTTCCCGTGAGCCACCAGAACATTCAAGAAATGCTACAAAAAATAAAAGAATGGCACATAAACAACTGAAAAGTTGGTAAAAATGTTGGGATAGACATAAACAAGGAATGCCTACCTTGTAATATATGTATGTATGGTCCGTGTATGAAAGATACTGCCTCTCTTTTCAAATAGATGAGTGAAAGAGGATAAACTAAAGGACCAAAGCCCACCTCATCTTCACCTCCGTAACACCTGCAGTGTTATGTGGTAGTGGTGAGCAGGACTGTGAGAGCCTGGTTACGCATGCAAGGAAGAAGCCGTGGTTCCGCAAAGAACAATGTGTTTCCGTTTTTTTTCTTCTTATACGCATAGCGTTCACTCTTCTTCTAATAAATTCTTCTTATTGATAGCACAAGTTGTTCCTCTTCACGTCGGTGTCAAATTGTATTGGATTTACATAATCCTTCAAAATAAGTTTAATAGTTTTTGTTTTGTTTTCTTGTTTTACTTCAACTTTCAATAGTTCTAGTATACTGGTTAGTTTTTTTTTTGTGTGGTTATAGCAAACCGGTTAGATTTTTATGGTGTATCTAATATACTAATTAGTTTCTTTGTATATTTTTAATATACCGTTTAGTTGTAATATTCCTATTAGAAACTTAAAATAAATATATTTCATTTACTATTTAATGGTTTAATACTTTTACTTAATATTTTTTTCTTTTCTTGTAGCAAATTGGTGGACAAATTAGGGAAGTAAAGTTCCTCAATTACAAAAGTTGGTAATAAGAATTTTTAGTATTACTTGTAGTGCATCTAGTTGTGAACGTAATTGGAATACATTCGAACACGTAACTTACTTAGACAATCCCAAAGTCTTCTTTCTTTTATAACCCTTGAGTCTTATGCATCCAAATTTCGATATATTTCTTATAGGTGTACGTGAAAAAAAAAGTTGGTGCAAAAAACCATAAATGATATTGTGTACGTTCAATATAATCAAAAATTTTGAGATTGCTATTTTAGAATGGAAAATCTTAATATGGATCCAACATCTTTGGATGACATTGATAACTTTCATGAGTAGATGACTAAAGAGGATGATGATCTTGTATATGAAACAAGGGCCATACATAGAGGTTTGTGGAATTGGCTACTAGAATTGACGAAGAGAAATGTCAAAGCACCTGGCAACAACTTGTAAAAGACAAAGGATTGACAAGGAAAAGCGGTTTGTGGCCATTAAAGAGCATGACACCAACTCAAAAAAGCAAGAAATTCAAATTAAATATTCAAACTCCGATTGATGAGCGTTCTTTTATATTGTTGACATAGACTTTGAGAGATGACATTCTTATATGTTATGTTGTTAAGTTGGTCTTTTTGTATGGAGTTAAAGAGTTGGCACGAAAACTTGAGTTGATAGTTGATACTTAATGTTATTTAGTTATTTACGCTTGTTAGTTACTAACTTGTTCAAACTTCATTTGTTTCAAGCTTTATTACGATGTTATTGGTTTTATTGGTGTTATTGTTATGTTACATGTTATTTATTTAATATTATTGCTACATTAATTATCTTATTGTTCTCTTTTTATGTTGTCCTTTATTTAATTTTTCTTGCAAGCAAAGTTATCGACTTGGTCAACCATTTCAATTTTCGCAAGTATTTTTTGCAATTTTCATTTTTCCCAACAACTATATGTATTACTAAAATATATATATATATATAACAAATATATAAAAAAACTTGCCTGGGGTGATGTGAGAGGTCCCTTGCCTAGGGTGCCTCGTGCCTCAGGCAAGAAGTCCCTCGCCAAGGATGCCTAGCACCTCTAACAACATAGCCTACATGTGTAAAAACAAAAGAATTTAAATTATTTTCGTTGGCTTGGTGTGAAATTGTATTAATCTGAAATATGGATAAAAATGAATTTTTGGTAATAACAGAAATTCAACTCAGAAGAATTTTAGTTTCATTTGTAAATCACCATTTTCTACGAAAGAAATCCAACTTTGTGGAAGCCTCTTAAGTAGATATAAACAAACACAAGGATCCACATAGTTTGTTCATCTGCTGCAAAAACATGTATTGCCATTCCCCTCCTTCCCTACAATATGTGGTCCAAATTCAAATGCATGCACTACTAAGGACACTTTAAAGTTGCCTACAGGCAGCGAGGTAACAAGTACAACGAATTGAATCTATCAATTAAGCACAAACAGAACAGAGGAAAACTACATACATAAAACCATGCGGTTGGGAAGGAATATTCAGAGTGAAAGAACGCTTTGCCAGTTGAGTTAGAGAAATTTGAGAGAAAATATTAAGCAAATGAACTAACAGAATAAGATAAATGAAATGGGAAGTGTTCATATATTACAACTTTCTGGTGAACAACGAGAAAATTAAATGGAAGAAAAAGAGCCAAGGACATTGGCTAAAAGTAAGAGGTGAACACAAGATTTTTCTACATGATAGTTAAACAGAGAAAAAGAACAAAAATCATTGAGAAAACCAGCCTTGACAATCAGCAGTTGCAACAAGAAGAAGATATTAGCAGTGCAATAAGTAATATTCAATAAGTAATATTCATGTACAGCCATTCGGAGAAGAAGAGACTTGGAGACCTCTTATCAACACGAGCACTTTTTGTCGGCTCACTGAGAAGATAGAGCTTCTATCTCAATAAACGGGAGAGAAAGAAATGAGGGATGTGGTCCTCAATATGAGTGAACACAAATCTCCAGGACCTGATGAGTTCTCTTCTGCATAAAGTTTTTCAATGTTTCTAATCATTTATAAGGGGGGACTGATGGCAGCACTGCGGGAAATTCAAGAAAGTGCACTCTTAATGAAACACTTCAATACAACTCATTAGGTCATTATCCCTAACAAGGAAGCATCAGAGGAAATTGGTGGGATCACCCTACTACTCTTCTTTTTAGAAGGTGGCAGAGGTCACAATTCATTAATTCAAAGAGAAAGAAGCAAGCACATGACAAAAGAGTGAAAGAGAAGGAAAGGAGAAACAGCAATACAGGATACAGCCGGACCCACCACTAAGGTAGTAGTGGTGGAAGTAGTGGTCGAGAGACCTCGAAACACAATATCCCTTCCAACTTAGAAATATCTCCATCAAGGCAGCCCTGTCCAAAGAAGACACAAGTGCCAAAATACCAGTCCTTGATGAAGGAAGCCATCAGATTGAGAATCCCAGACTATAAAATGTAATGTGTCCATCAGAGCCAAATGAACTGCCAAATATTGCATGTAGCATGCAAGTATGTAATACCTTTAAACTTTATGGTTTAGTTCACAAGCTAGACCAAAGACAACGAAGTATTTTCAACAAAATGATCTTACAATACACTACACAGGTATGTATAAAGAATTAATAAATTTTTAATGATTTTCACATAGCCACCAGATAGAATGCCTATTTAACATTTGGTTTCAGTCTTCGTAACATACCAAATAAACAGCATTTTCTGAAAAAAACTGTGGGAGACAAAATACATTAATCCCCTTCACAAAAGGAACAAAAAAGTGTCAAATTGACTTGGCTTGTCTGCTACATCAAGATTATAAGTTATTTAAACCACAATTCTGTATGCCTCTGTCAGCTTTTATGTCCCCTCAAAGTAGAAGCATAATAGGGTCATCACCATGTTACATAGCCTTCCTCTTCTTTTTTATTGAAGTACGACTTTCCTTAAGAACAAAGAGAAAACCTTGGAATAGTGAAGATAAAATTGAAAGAAATTTAAATAAAGATGAATGTTGAAATCGTTGTTGGCGAGGTTCTGTACTATGCAAAAAGTGCCTTAAAAAACAAGGTGCTTCTGTGCCTTTTCTCAGGGAGCGGGAGTGGGTGTTGACCCCTGGAACCTGACCACACAAGTTGATACACAAACAAAGGTGCCATTATAAACATAGTGAAATCATGTTAACTTATTTAATTATTACTTAAATTTTTAAGTAGTTTTAAAATCTTTAATCATACATATCTACCTAAAAGACTCACAAATATATAAGTATACATGGAGAACTTATTTCTCTTACACCTAAACCTTTCAAAGACTATTGTATACCCTCCCTAACTCTTCTCTCCCTCTCCCCTCCCCGCATCTATACTAGCATTCAATTCTACCGCTTAACATCTAAGCAGCCACCTTATCACCTAAACCGAAAGGGCCAATTTCAACACTTTGGACACCTTGTCGCCTTGACACTATGGATCAAGTTCTTGGAGAAGAAATTTTCAACTATCTTCTTATGTCGATGATATCAAAGACTATGATAGGTAGGGATGATCACTGCAAGCTCTCTAAACCAGTAACATAACTATCAACCAAACAAGATATGAACAGACAATGATATATAAAAGCAGACAATGCCAATAGACACATCTATGAGGGACATTCGGGAATAGAGTTGTCTAGAAGCCTCTGAAGACATACAACAAAGGTGAGATCAACTTCCACCCCTACTTTTCTATCTCCATTTAATTCTTAGCGCCGTCGACTTATTTAGTTATTTTATAGTCCCAAATGAAATTGTTTTCTAACTTTTACCCCTACATAAGATTAACACTGTTAATTCTAATGGTGTAACAATTCTATTTCCACTTTTACCCATCTCTATCCCAATTTCACCATGTGCTTTATATTTCCTGATGGTCACTGGTGTAGGATGTAGGTGATAGAAAAAGGTGGTAACATAGAGTGGCGTAGGATCAGATCAGATCATGGCCATACCTAAAAACCTGATAATAAATATGAAATCAGGTCTTTGACGAGATAAGACATTTGGCAACCTTGTTGGTGGCGTGCCAGGAGAGCTCCAAAAGCGTGGTCACCGGACTCGAGGGGTGGATCTACATCGTTGGGTGCTGCCTCATCATCGGCACTGGTACAGTCTCGTAGCACAGAAGCAATGGAGCTCGGGGGTGGGTGGATTGGTAGGTGGTAAAGGGGATGCAGGAATTCGTGGATCTAGCACCCTGTAATTCGCAGGTTCTCTACGCTCGAACATGTGGTGCAACCCCACCAACTAACCTAAAGGAAAGCTTGGCATATCTGCTTTGGGTAGGAACTATACATTGTCTTGAGCGGAAGACAGCTTTAGGAATAACATATTTGTTGAACGGAGGGGCCTAAAGATACTGGAATCATGCATTTCATGTTTTAAAATTGAAAACTAGGTTGGTTACCAGATATGGTACTCGCTATAAAGCCCATTCTGTCATTATAAGAATTACAGTAATTGTGATCGTTGATCAATATTCACTTCACTTTGCATCCACGCTCTTAATTGAGAATTTGAGATGTTTTCACCACGATCTGATGACCAGTACGGGAAACACTTGCGGAAATCTCAAAGCATCAAAAGATAGAAAAGAAACATCTATGATCGAACAAATACAAGCAAAACGACAGAACGTTAAACACGAGAAAATAACTCACCAGGAAGATCGAAGGAAGGACCTCGCGGACGCTGAATCACTCATCTGACAGGCCACTCCTTGCTGAACAAGTTACTATCGTGTGATCTGTGAAGGCTAAGCAAAAGAACGCTTTCGCTGAAATGTTCCGACACCAAAGCGAACAACAGGACCAAAGTATCTCAGCCTCGATCGGATATCGAAAGGGAAAATGCTTCCGAATACCATGCCAATGAGATGATCGGCAGCAAGGGAGCAAGGAGGACCTTTCCTCTCTACAGGAAAAAACACGAGTAGGCAAGGTGCTGGGTTTATGATGGAAGCACGGTGGTCGCTCTTCCCCGAAGCCTTTTATATGTCGCGTTAGGTGGATGATCCCACGCGTTAGACCCCACCACAAGATGACGGGTTTAGCTCTGCGAATAACATGGGAGGAGGAGCAGGAACGTCGAAAAACTCTTCAACGCTGTCATCGGAGCAGAAGGAGAAGGGTGGCGGAGTGCCATCTGGAATATGATGGGATCAGAAGTCAAGCGCCGCCACCCCCACCGAGAGCGGAGAGCAGATTCTACCTTTGGGTTTCTCTTACCTTTTTTTTTTTAACTCTCCTCTTTGGTCCAAGGGATGTTAATGGGTCGACTCCGTAGCAGACCCGAACAAGGCCCAATCGAGACCCTTGATCCAAAATTGGATGGCTGTGGCGTGATCGGGCAATAAAATATAAATTCGACCGCATATCATCTTTCTTTTTAATCTTATATTTTTATAATTCTTAAACATAAAATATGTTCCCGAAAAAGTAACGAAGACATCCCCATCCATATAGATCAGTCAAACACTAGATGTTAAAGTTAATGGGATATTTGGTTGCATGATAGTACACATTTTTATTTTTATTTTTAAAAATTGTAATAAAAACTTTAGTAGAAGGTGTTTGTTAACATTACAATTTTTTGTTTTAAAACCTTTTTACGGTTTCTCCGATGAAAAAAAAATAAAGAGGTGTTCATCTCTTTTATTTTCAAAAACAATCTCACTTGGTCCCCGGACCCCCGACGAACCCTCGTTTGGGTCCTCGACTTCGTGATGCTCTTCGCCGCTGCAGTTCCTTATTCGCGATGCTTCTCCGTGGCGGCGGCAGCCTCCTCCTCGCCCCCTTCTTCGAGAGCTCACGGCAGCACATCCTCGGCGATGGCCTCCTCTAGGTCTCCCTTCTATGCCCCTTCTTCGTGAGCTTTCTCCACGATGGCTTCCCTGCCGATGACCACCCTTCTTCAAAAGCTCGCAACGGCACATCGCTAGCGGCGGATTCCCCCTGTTGCACAAGCTTGGAAGATTGTGCAGTTGTCGATCTTCGTTCAATTTAGATAGGGAGGGGGAGGAACCAAGTATTCTGTGCATTTTCTTAGCATCCACTGGCTCTTGAAGAAATGTGGTTCCCATCACCCTGCCATCAAAATGTAATGCCTTGCTCGGCTACATCAATTTTGACGTTGGCATTTCAAGAAGATAGAATATATCAATATCAAAATTGATACAAATAAACACTTGCATTACCATTCGTATCATCATCAATGATGGAGATTTATGATACCATTACCAATCGAGCTGTAAAATAATGATCTAAGGAACGTGGTACCTGGGAGTGTCTGTAACCATAGGGCATCGATGAACATTGTTGTGGTGATGGGCACACCAATGCCTTTATAGTGTACTATTAAGTCATAAATCTCAAGCATTGTCACGTTATTGACTGATGACTCGATCGGTAAGTAAAAGAAACGCGGAGCATGGATGAACACGACTATGGTGGAGGGAATAAAGTCTTATAGAGTGTACTCTGAAGTAAAAAATCTGTATGTAAAGATGGTTGTGTCTCCTTTTGTTTGTATTTGTAGAGCATTTTTTTAACTGTAACATGTGGAGAATTCCATCCTTTTTTAATCACCGTCAAACTAGACATTAAAATTCTATTGGCTCTGACTTGCTCTCGGTAAAAACTTGTTTGGGTTTGGTTGTTCTAATGTAATTCTTTTGTTTCAAAAGTACTTGTTTAGAAATAAGATTCTTCATGAATTTTGAAACAATATTTTTTGTTTGGTTAATCTTGTAAAAGAAAAAAAATAGCAAAGTAGGCGGTCAGCATCCAACTTAGAATCTCTTGATTTTTTATGTGTAATATATATATACCCCAAATATTAAAAAGTATATACAAGACAAACGGTTGGATCCCAGCATTCACATAGAAAAAAATATTCTATGTGGTTGGAATGATTCTTCAATGAAAAATCATGTACCTGGCCCTCATTTCCTGCCCTTCTTTATCTCAAAGTTTGAAAAGTTGTAACATAAGAAAAGAACATTAATGAAGACATATACATGTAGCTAGATCATAAAGGGTTTTGACACCTCTTGTCAATGAAGTTTACATTTGAGTTAAAGTTGCATTGACTTCTATATATGTCTACAAGATTTGTTCATCTTTTCGTTCTCAGTACACACTCACAACCAGATTTTAAAGTCTTCTACTACTTTTGAGCTAAAATTTTGATGGTCTGGCTGTGTACATGTTGTGAATACCCAACTCCCCGAATATAGCCGGCATGACGGTTCTTTGTTAGCTGCCTAGGCAACCCCTTTGTCCTGCTTTGGTGCATCAGTCGAACTATCAGTACCATGCTACCCACCGGTCACTCAACTTAGCTGGTGACTTGTTACTCATGTCAAATGGCCTCTTCAAAAGAGTGCTCTTGTCAGTCCTAATTTCGTATCTTTCTTCTCAAACTCCACTTCCATCAAGAGCAACTACTGTCTAGAGCTCATGCAACGGGGACTACCTGCCACTCAGTTTCTAGAATCTGCTTGCCCTGTCTTGCAATAGTCATACTTTTTTTTTGGTCATGGCCCAGTGGCCCGAACCCCGCAGGCGCCGCGGGTGGCGAGGGTTCGACCCCCCGGTCGAACCCCACAGGTCGTCCCCCCCTGGGGACGCCCGGCGTGAAAAGCCGCCGGGAGGCGACGCGCTCGAAGCGCAGACCTGCGCCCCCAGGCGCAGGTCCCCGTACCAGTCGAGCCACGCTCGACCGGTGCAATAGTCATACTCAAGTGTGTGTGTGTGTGTGTGTATGTGTGTCGACATCCATGTTATCGCTGCTCTAAGTTGAATGAAATCAATAAATTTAGTAGTGGTATGGGATGGTTAGACCTACAGAAAGCCTTTATTCAGCTGGTTTCCTTGATTAGTCATCCTAGATTTTTGTCATGGAAACATATAAAAACTCTTGGTCTATCAAACACCTCATAAGCTTTAGAAATTTGAGATAAAAATAAAAAAATTGTGCATAAAATGTGGAGAGTTCTCGTATTTCACAAATGTTCAATTCTTGGTGTGCTTCAGTTCAAGAAAATCTTCTTTTCTTATCTTGCTTGGCTGTTTAGATAAATCATCCTTCTCCGATTGTTTTCACTTTAGGTCACATCGATGAGAATTTCATAAAGTATCCATGAACAAACTCACAAACTTCACTTTAGTTCTGTCCAACAGAGAAACAAAAAAGAGAAAAATATTTGAATCATTTTCGAAAAATACCCATTCGGTTGGTCCAAAACAATTTCGCCACATGTGGATAGATTTTTTTCTTGCATCAAAGAATAGTATGCTTCATCTATTCTCATTGTGTGGAAATATACATGCAAAACTCAATTAACCTTGTTTTTTCATCAGATATGGGATAAATCACATTAAGAATATTTTACTGAGTTATTACTTGCTTGCAAAAAAAGGAGATAATGGATGGAAACTAGAAGCATGGTCATATATACATAATACATTTCAAATAAAGTTTAAGTTAACTATTTCTATCGGTCAACTTACAGCAAGAGTTCAGGACATGAAAAGAGAGTATGGAATTCTTAAGGACGTTGAAACAAAGTGAGTTTGGTTGGAATCCTGTAACAAAAATGATGAAAAAGCAGACGATATTTGGGATACTTATATCAAGGTGATATCTTTATTTCATTGTAATTATTTTAGTTTTTTTATATATATTTTCAACATTTTTTTCTTGTATCAACATAAAAAGAAAGCAAAAAAAGGGAAAATAAGTTAGCTCCACTATATAACTAATGGTTTAAACTCCTTGATGATAATTTTTATTAATTTTTTAATAAAAATATTTGAATTAAATAACTTATTGAGTCATTTTTATTTATTTTAGGTTTAAAAACAGATGGAAAAAGATAAATAACCACACTCTCTTAACCTAAATCTTAAAGTAAAAATAAAGAGTTACATTCTAGTCCTCCACATTATATGCAATTAATTTCAAATGAAGAAGATAGTACAACATCTAGCTCTTCTACTCTTAAAAGAAGTTCAAGCAAAGAAAATACAAGTCATGGAGCAAGAAGCATAGGACAACAAATGAAACTAGTATTGTTAAGGTTATCCATGTTGCAAGAGAGGAGTACAAGAAGATGCATGTTCCAATTAGTATTGTTATGATCGGCGAAGATTTGAAATGTGTATCTAATAAAAGCAATGGTGGATGGTGTGGTTTTCTGTTCGGCGTTGACACCCGCTAGATGGACGCAAGCGACCTGACAACAATGGTAAAATTTGGTGGCAACATTATCTGTTTTTTTTATTTCAACTACGATTAAGGGATTCCAGTTTTGATTTTGATTTAGTTTAGATTATGATATTACAATTCCATTCCAAGTCTGACTTTGTCATTAAAATTTTAATGATTCCATAATTCCGAAGTATGTAATATATACCATTTTTTATTGATAAATCGGTAAATACACTTCATATTATTAATAATTTTTGACATAACATTTTTAAAATTTTACTTTTGTTAGTTTTAATATTTATTTATCACAATTTAAATAATTTATTAATTTATTATATATTATAATATTATTGTTTAACAAAATTATCTGAAGAGATATAAAATTGACTATTTCTACTTTTGACAACTCATAGAATATAAAAAGATACTACCAATTTATTATTTTTTGATTAAAGTTGAATCAAAATATCGAAATCTCCAGCTCCCCGATCAGTATTCCGTTCGAACGGAAAAAGTAAATCAAATCAGTTTTCTTTGATCTCACAGGCCTTTCAAACTAAACTAAATAGATAGATTAGAAGATCTGAGTTATAGATTAAATAATTACTTTGTGCTAAACGTATTAATAAAATGTACATATCATTTCATGTAAACAAATATATCTAGAGTTTTTAAGGTACAATTAAACATTTATTTATTAATAGCAAACGCTGATTTGAATTCACTAAATGAAATTACGTATAAACATATATATATTATTTTAGCAAACTATGATTTGAACCAAATCAAATCCAATTAGCACGATAGAATTTGCTGCCAAGTTTCTGATATCTGATGCTTGTAAGATAGTTTTAACGTATAAATTTTTGGTTCAGTCCGTTAATGCATCAGGATTCAAGATCTTCTGACAACCGAATGCGCTAAAAAACAACAAGCAGATAAGATCAGACGTAGGCGACGACAGAAGAGGACATGCAAATGGTCAAAATCCACAGCAACCAATTTGTACTCAAAATGTAACGTTCAGGCTAATTTACAATAGCGAATCACTCTGACCAAAAAAAAAACAATAGTGAATCACAGAAAAAAAAGAAGAGAATCTCGTTTGAATAATCGGTATATTAAAAAAACACAACGGGGAGGGGTGAACAGTAAACAATCTCCGAGAAATACTTAGAAGGAAAGAAAAAATATCCTCCCTGAAGCAATCTATTATATAAACCACTCTCACCACAAAAAGCCAAGCCCAAAAAAAACTCTTGGGTTTTATCAGAAGAATCGTCAAGACTTTTTTTTTTGTTTTGGCGTCACTAGTTGAAGCATCAAATTTGTTTTCTATCAGCTTTAATGAGAACTCATCGTTGCATCTGGATAAATGTTAGGAACCCACCTATGTATCTTCATCAAGATGATGGCTGCAGACTTGCATACATGAACAATCAAATAGTCTTTGCTTCACTTTCTTGAGAGCTCGAAATGAATTCAGTTTCTATTGGCTCAGTTGCCCCAGAAATGTGCATCGGTATTGCATGTACGTCATCGAGAGATCTTGCTTCAATTTCTTCAAGGTCTCTTGATTCCTCCGGCAAGTCCAAATGTGTCTCAACAAGTGAAATTTTACATTCAGTTTCAGATATAATGTAACTTGTCTTTTCACCGAGTACTTCTTCATTAACAGTGTATTCAGGACTTGATTCTCTTCTGCTATCACTTGACCTGAATTCTTCAACACGGAAGTCACCAATGGCATCCAACTCCCTCAAAAGAGCTTCGCCATCTATCCCCTTAAGAGTCTCAACTTCAACACTAGACTTGTCTTGGTTGCTAATGGACAAGTCAGCTTCTTTACTTTTTGCATGCAACTCCATCCGCTGAAATTCTACACTATTGGAAGTGCTGATTGGGATGTGAACTCCAGGTAAAAGGGCTACAACGTCTCCATTCTCAGAAGCAAAGACTTTTTTATTCACATTGTCATTGTCAATCATTTTCTCAGTGGAGTTACTGTGAAAATAAGGTTCTTCTCCAATGTGAGAAATATTAGAAGAGGAAACTCCATCCAGTGAAGAAATCAACTCATTGTTTGTCAATAAAGCTGAGGTATTTTTGTACTCATTTTCATGTACATAGCATTCTGAAACACCCTCAGCACTTGCATGTGACATTGCAACAACTTGGTTTCTAATAGGGGTGTCAATAGATGCTTGAGTTGCTGAGCTCTCCAGTAGTGGTACTGACTCCACACCATTGATAAAATTGTCAGATGTGCCCAGAGCATCTAAATGTGGTGCATCACCAGCTATCTCCTCCCCATCGACCATGTTGGTCACACTGTCTTTGCTTGACTCAGAGTCAGAGTCAGACTCACTCGAGTAAGATAAGCTTGGCTCTATGGCAAATTCTGGTGGTTCTGTTGCAACACGATGATCATATTCATCAATATCTTCTGTAAACTCAACGTGAATAATATCTCGCTCCCTTATCTCTCCCACCTCTCTGGATCTTGATTCATTTTCTTCAACACATGATAGGCTAGAAGGTGGTAACCAAGGTTCTCCGTTATGTGATGCACACACTTCTCCCATGCTTCTGGTGCTAGATACAGAAGTGACAATCGCCGAGGAAATGTTTCTGTCAGCTATGACCTGAGAACCTATTCCAGATGTCTCTGCTGGTGAATTAAAGTCAAAACTCCTCTTATGTGAAAGTGTATTAAAAAGAGACTTTTCTATTGTTGAAGGACTTGAATCGTAGACAGGTTCTACATAAGGACGATCATTTACGATCTCAACTGTCTCAGTTGTTGAGTGCATAGAAGAGCTTGAATCATTTGAGGAACCGCGACTGCGTAGCTGATGCTCAGATGATCCTTTTTTCTTTGTACAATGGTTCTTCATGCTCAATTCTGAAGAACTTGAGGAGCCTGATCTAGTGGACTCTTCAGCTACATTTGACTTTGCAGCATCTGAAGTAGGTGAGTACAAATCCAGGTCATTGAGTCCTTGCCCATCAATTTTTCTGAAATCATCACCGTTGTCATTAACTGATGCCTCAAATGCTTCAGTAGTGCCAGAATCAATTTCTTGACTGCTGTAGACACTTACCTCGTCATTTCTGCATAGAGTGTTGACTGAGTTCACTTCATTCGAAGAACTCGTTTCCCTTTCCACACGTTTAGCGTGATCAGTAGGAGAGATAAATTCATATCCGCTTCCTTTATGAGAATTTTGCACTGAAAGTTCATCATCATTATCCAGATCTGCAACTGAGGAAGCTGTTTCAGAATCGGGACTGGAACTTATCTCAGAATCACTCTTGCTGCTCAACTGTCTTTGGAAATGACTAAAGCCTGCCTCATCTAGATGTGTCCTCTCTGGTAAAAAAAAAGGCCTAAGCTTAACATCATGCTTCTCTGGGTTGAATTCACCAGTAAATGATGCTCCAAGGGCAAAAGTTTCATGCCTCCTAAAAACAATATCTCTTTGTGGTGCTGCCACAAAATTCTGATGTCCCACCCCTGTAAAGCCATCACCTTCGTCTGTTTGGTTAATAGGCAAATCAAAGGGATTTCTCCTAGGCAATAAAACAGATGGTGCTGAACCAGGTATTGGGGGTAAAGTAATGCTCTCTTCTGAATCATATGGAAGATCGAACGGAATGTGCCTTGATGTGGAAATGTGTGGAATCTGTAATTGAATGCGAGAATGCTCATCCATCTCATTGCCACCAAGATCTATCAAATCTTTTTCGGCTATCATGCTAAAACTTTTCCTAGCTTTGCGCTTTGCAATTAAGTTCTCCAACCTCTGATTCCTTTCTAGTTCAGAAGTGCCAAGAACCAAAAGATTTTTTGCATCATCTTCTGTCCATTTCACTGCCAGTACAGCACCATCTTCTTTATCCTCCTTTATCTCATCATCTTCTTCTCCCTGGTTTTCGTTCTCTTCTGCTCCACTGCCATCATCTGTTTCTCCATCTTCTGAATTACTAGATATAGAATGCAAGTCATCTATGGAGGCATTGACAGGCTGAGGATCTTCAGAATCTAAGAGAGGATGGAGCTCATAAAGCATCGGAATGATGTCAGTCATTGAAGTATCAGGAGAAGAGCTCTCAGCAAGATCTGAGTCAGACTCAGACTCATCATGATTACCAACAAGTTTCAATGATGGAAGAATAGAGGGGTCTAGCTCACCTTCAACTGCAGGTTCCCGTGCTTCCACCTTGACAACTTCCACCTGATTATAAATGCTAGTTGTGACATGAGCATTTTTAGATAACTCAGTTTGAAGAGATGCTAGATCATGTATCCCAGCCATTTCAAAACCTACTACGTCTTTCACTGCTCCCTCTTTGTTTGTCATTTCCTCAATACGCACTTGTCTTACATCCACCTCAGGTGGCATGATTGCATCAGAAAATGCTTCGAGTTCCCTTCCTTCCTCTTCACTAGATGCTGACGGAGGGACTCCACTTTCTGATTTCACAAAACTACACATTACATCAGCAGAGTTATCTTCTGCTGTAGCAACCTCTGCTGCTATTTCTCTGTTTTGTACATCTCTCACAACAGGGCAAGTTTTCTCATCATCATCTTCCTTCTCATCAGCAACAGCATGCACCCGTAAAGGGAAAGAGTCTTGGGTTTTCTCATCTTCTTCAATTACGGGATTATTTGGTTGCCCAAAACTAAGAAGCATCCCGAGGAGAATAGCAGTGCAGACCAGGATGGGAGATGAAGATAAAAGCAAGCCAAATAGGAAAGGTAGAAAGTGGTATAGTAGAAGCAAGAAAAAGATTAATCCCAGGACAAAGGGATGCTCCCATGCTGCTATGTAAATATGATATACCAGGAAGGCCATAATTTTCCCTGTATAGGTCATGATATCCTTCATTTTGGTACTCATCCTCAGCTTTCCTCCTGAAGTTTCTGAGAACCTGCTTTCAGAAAAAAAAATATAGGGAGAATGGGATTAATCAATATAATCAGATCATTTAACTAAAATTTTTAGTAATAAAAATACGTAAATAACACATTTAATCCCTGCTCCATCACCTTCTGTATTTTGCGTTAAGAGTTTTGGACATCCACATACCACAAATTAGACAATCGCCAAAGCAAATGAACAACATGATCATGACCCGTTGATAGATCAACAGAAATAGGTGAGAATTGACATTAAGCTAAAGACTAAATGCCCTATTCTTCCTCCTTAAAACAATGTAATCATGCATGAAATCTTGCTTAGACCAAAGGTGAGAACCTATTGATCAGAAGACATCTTCACAAAACGGGGATATTAGAATGAGAAAAAAGTCATTCTCTTCTAAGCACTCCATCTCTTCTTGGAGTATGGTTTCCAGTTACACATCAGAACTGAAGAGTTGAGAAATATTAAGTCTAACATGCTTCCCGTGAGCCACCAGAACATTCAAGAAATGCTAAAAAAAATAAAAAATGGCATATAAACAACTGAAAAGTTGGTAAAAATGTTGGGATAGACATAAACAAGGAATGCCTACCTTGTAATATATGTATGTATGGTCCATGTATGAAAGATACTGCCTCTCTTTTCAAAGAGATGAGTGAAAGAGGATAAACTAACAGACCAAAGCCCACCTCATCTTCACCTCCGTAACACCTGCAGTGTTATGTGGTAGTAGTGAGCAGGACTGTGAGAGCCTGGTTATGCATGCAAGGAAGAAGTTGTGGTTCCGCGAAGAATGATGTGTTTCCGTTTTTTTTCTTCTTATACACATAGCGTTCACTCTTCTTCTAATAAATTCTTCTTATTGATAGCACAAGTTTGTTCCTCTTCACATCGGGGTGAAAGTTGAAACTGTATTTGATTTGCACAATCCTTCGAGGTAAGTTTAATAATTTTTGTTTTGTTTTCTTGTTTTACTTCAACTTTCGATAGTTTAGTATACTGGTTAGTTTTTCTGTGGTTATAATAAACCGGTTAGATTTTTTAGGAAATCTAATATACCAGTTAGTTTCTTTGTATATTTTTAATATACCGGTTTGTTGTAATATACCAATTAAAAACTTAAAATAAATATATTTTATTTACTATTTAATGGTTTAATACTTTTACGAAGATGTTTCAATCCGTGGAGGAAACTCAATAATCTTTTCTTTGCTTGTAGCAAATTGGTGGACAGATTAGGGAAGTAAAGTTCCTGAATTACAAAAGTTGATTACAAGAATTTTTAGTATTACTTGTAGTGCATCTAGTTGTGAACATAACTGGAGTACATTCAAACATGTACCTTAGACAATTCTAAAATCTTCTTTCTTTTATAGCCATTATGATTCTTATGCATCCAAATTTTGATATATTTCTTATAGGTGCACATGAAAAAAATAGGTTGGAGCAAAAAAAACCAAAATGACGTTGTGTATGTTAAATATAATCAGAAACTTTGAGATCGCCATTTTAGGATAGAAAAGCTTAATTTGGATCCAAAATCTTTGGATGACATTGATAACTTTCATGAGTAGATAACTAAAGAGGATGATGATCTTGTACATGAAAACAAGGGCCATACATAGAGGTTTGTGGAATTGGCTACTAGAATTGGTGAAGAGGAATGTCCAAGCACCTGGGCAATGAAAGACAAAGGATTGACAAGGAAAAGCGGTCTGTGCCCATCAATGAGCATGACACCGACTCAAAAAAGCAAGAAATTCAAATTAAAATTTCAAACTCTGATTGATGAGCGTTCTTTTATATTGTTGACAGACTTTGAGAGATGACATTTTTATATGTTAAGTTGTTATGTATGTCTTTTTGTATAGAGTGAAAGAGTTGGCACAAAAACCTGAGTTGATAGTTGATGATGTTATTTAGTTATTTACGCTTGTTAGTTGTTAACCTGTTCAAACTTCATTTGTTTCAAACTTTATTACATTGTTATTGGTTTTTTCGGTATTATTGCTATGTTGCATGCTATTTATTTAATATTGTTGCAACGTTATTTATCATACTGTTATATTTTTATGTTGTCCTTTATTTATTTATTTTGTTTGCAAGCATAGTTATCAAATTGGTCAACCATTCCAATTTTTGGAATTTTTTTTCATTTTTTAATTTTTTGCCAATAACTATATGTATTACTAAAATTAATATATAATAAATATATTATAAAAACTTGCTTGGGGTGATGCGAGAGGTCCCTTGCCTAGGGTGCCTCGTGCCTCAAGCAAGGGATCCCTCGCCAAGGATGCCTAGCACCTCTGGCAACATAGGGTGCGTTTGGAAACCACTCAGAAAGACTTTTTTTCACTTCTCCTTCTCTCTAAAGTGCTTCTAATTTTTATGATAACGTTTGGTTACACTTCTATTTTCACTTCTCCTCCTTGTCGAAGGCAGAAACTCGGAGGAGACATTTTCTCCTTTTGAAAATTGCTTCAAGCACTTCAAACGCTTCAAACGCTCCCGTGCCAGTCATGGAATGCGATCTCCCGAGAATCTCTCGAGATCTCCCGAGAATCTCTTTTCTTCCGTGCGTCCGAGAAACGAGATCGCCGAAATGAGAATATCTATGTAGTACATATGATACCTTGATCTTCTCTGCCTATTATTATCCCCAATTTGTTAGATGATCTTGTTAAGTTTTCTTCTTATATTGCCAATTTTGTTATGGAATCTATCCAAATATTCATCTAAACATTATTGTTCGATAAAAATTCATAGCTTAATATTTTAATGACTATATATGTACAATTGACCCAAAATGTTATCAATCTCATATCCATATTGTTCAAGATAAAACTTTGGTTCATGCTAACAATAGTTCATCATCTCTGTATTACGCTTTTAATTCTCTCACAGTTTATTTTAATATTTAATATGAGTTCCTTTGTCCTTTTTAAAGAGATTATATGACATTCTATATTTAAACATGTACATTGATTGGTATTTTCAAGATCTAATTCCTTGAGATTTTTTCAAGATCTTTTATTTTTAATCTCCGTGAGATAAAATATAGATGTGAGATGTCAATCATTTGGTAAAGTATACCTTGCATAAATGAAATCCGAGATCCGATCTCCCGAGATTTTTCCGAGAATCTCACGAGATCTCTTATCTTTCACGCTTCCGAGACGAAGTCGAGATCCGAAACGACAATCCTTGGTGCCAGTCCCCCCGACATTGTTCTTCCACGAGCGCCCCCCGGCAGCGGACTCCCCTTCGCGACCCCCACCGCATCGGCAAGCCCCCTCCCCCACCGGTGAACCCTCCTCCGCGAGCCCCCTCCCCCACCAGCGAGTCCTCTCTGCGAAACCCCCCCCCGGTTGGCAAGCCCCCTCCCCCACAGGCGAGTCCCCTCGCGAACGCACCCCTATTGGCGAGTCCCCTCTGCAACCGCTATCCATGGCGAGCCCCCTCTTGGGTCAACAAGCCCCCTCCCTCTACGCCAACGACAAAAATGACTTCTTCATTTGCCAAAAAAAATCCAAACGTCTTCTGCTTCTATAAACAAGAAGCTCTTCAAAACGAAGTGCCTTCTAAAAGAAGATCCTTCTACAAGAAGTCCTCCAGTCGAATTGCCAAACGCACCCATAGCCTACAAGTGTGAATAAATAAAAAAAAGATTTAAATTAATATCGTTGCCTTTTTGTGAAGTTGTATGAATCTGAAATTTGAATGAAAAAGAATTTTTGGCAATAACAGAAATTCATCTCACAAGAATTTTAATTTTATTTGTAAATCACCATTTTCTACGAAAGAAATCCAACTTTGTGGAAGCCTCTTAAGTAGATATAAATAAAACACAAGGATCTGCATAGTTTGTTCATCTGCTGCAAAAGCATGTATTGTCATTCCCCTCCTTCCCTACAATATGTGGTCCAAATTCAAATACATGCACTACTAATGACACTTTATAGTTGCCTACAGGCAGCGAGGTAACAAGTACAATGAGTTGAATTTGTCAGTTAAGCACAAACAGAACAGAAGAAAACCACATAAGTAAAGCCATGCGGTTGGGAAGGAATATACAAAGCGAAAGAAAGCTTTCCTAGTTGAGTTAGAGAGATTTGAGTGGAAATATTAAGCAAATGAACTAACGGAATAAGATAAATGAATTGGTAAGTGTTCATATATCACAACTTTCTGGTGAACAAAGAGGAAATTAAAAGAAAGAAAAAGAGCCAAAGGACATTGGCTAAAAGTGGGAGGTGAACACAAGATTTTTCTACATGACAGTTAAATGGAGAAAAAGAACAAAAATCATTGAGAAAATCAGCATTGACAATCAGCAGTTGCAAGAAGATGAAGATATTAGCCGTGCAATAAGTAATGTTCATGGACAGCCATTTGGAGAAAAAGATACTTGGAGACCTTTTATTAACACGAGCACTTTTTGTCGGCTCACTGAGGAGATAGAGCTTCTATCTCAATAAATGGGAGAAAAAGAAATGAGGGATGTGGTCCTCAATAGTCAATATGAATGCATACAAATCTCCAAAACGTGACGAGTTCTCTTCTCCATAAAGCTTTTCATGTTTCTGATCATTTATTAAGGGGGGAGTGATGGCAGCACTGTGGTAAATTCAAGAAAGTCCACTCTTAATGAAACACTTCAATACAACTCATTAGGTCATTATCCCTAACAAGGAAGCAGCAGATAAAATTGGTGGGATCACCCTACTAGTCTTCTTTTTAGAAGGTGGCAGAGGTCACAATTCATTAATTCAAAGAGAAAGAAGCAAGTACATGACAAAAGAGTGAAAGAGAGGGAAAGGAGAAACAACAATAAAGGATACAGCTGGACCCACTACTAAGGTAGTAGTGGTAGTAATAGTGGTTGAGAAACCTCAAAACACAAAATCCCTTCCAACATAGAAATATCTCCATAAATGCGGCCCTGTCCAAAGAAAACCCGAGTGCCAAAATACCAGTCCTTGATGAATGAAGCCATCAGATTGAGAATCCCAGACTCTAAAGTGTAATGTGTCCATCAGAGCCTTGTTTACAAAATGAACTGCCAAATATTGCATGTAGCATGCAAGTATGTAATACCTTTAAACTTTATGGTCTTGTTCACAAGCTAGACCAAAGACAACAAAGTATTTCAACAACAGGATCTTACAATACACTACACAAGTATGTACAAAGAATTAATAGATTTTTAGTGATTTCCGCATAGCCACCAGATAGAATGCCTATTTAACATTTGGTTTCAGTCTTCGTAACATACCAAATAGACAGCACTTTCCAAAAAAAACTATGTCAAAATACAATAATCCACTTCACAAAAGAAACAAAAAATTGTCAAATTCACATGGCTTGTCTGCTACATCAAGATTATAAGTTATTTAAACCACAATTCTGTATGCCTCTGTCAGCTTTTATGTCCCATCAAACTAGAAGCATAATAGGGTCATCACCATGTTACATAGCCTTCCTCTTCTTTTTTATTGAAGTACGACTTTCCTTGAGAACAAAGAGAAAGATGTGGAATAGTGAAGATAAAATTGAAAGAAATTTAAGTAAGGATGAATGTTGAAATCGTAGTTGGCGAGGTTCCACGCTATGCAAAAGGTGTCTTACAGAAAACAAGGTGCTTCTGTGCCTTTTCTCGGGGAGGGGGACGAGTGTTGACCCCTAAAACCCGACCACACAAGTTGATACACAAACAAAGGTGCATTATAAACATAGTGAAATTATGTTAACCTATGTCATTATTACTTACACTTTTAAGTAGGTTTAAGATCTTTAATCAAACATATATACCTAGAAGACTCACAAATATATATAAGAATTAAGTATACATGCAGAACCTTATTTCTCCTACACCTAAAGCTTTCAAAGACTATTGTATGCCCTCCCTAACTCTTCTCTCCCTCCCCCCTCCCCCCATCTATACTAGCATTCAATTCTACCGCTTAGGCAACATCTAAGTCGTCACCCTATCACCTAAACCGAAAGGGCCAATTTGAACACTTTGGACACCTTGTCGCCTTGACACTATGGATCAAGTTCTTGGAGAAGAAATTTTCAACTATCTTCTTATGTCGATGATATCAAAGACTATGGTAGGTAGGGATGATCACAGCAATCTCTCTAAACCAATATCATAACCATCAACCAAACAAGATACGAACAGACAATGATATAGAAAAGCAGACAGCGCCAATAGACACGTCTATGTGGGACGTTTGGGAATAGAGTTGTCTAGAAGCCACTGAAGACATACAACAAAGGTGAGATCAACTTCCACACCTACTTTTCTATCTCGATTTGTCTTTTAGCCCTGTTGACTTATTTAGTAATTTTATAGTCCCAAATCAATTTGCTTTTTAACTTTTCCCCTACTTATGATTAACATTATTAATTCTAATAGTGTAACAATTCTACTTCCACTTTTGCCCATCTCTATCCCAATTTCACCATGTGCTTTATATTTCCTAATGGTCAATGGTGTAGGATGTAGGTGATAGAAAATGGCGGTAACATACAGTGACGTAGGATCAGATCTTGATCATACCTAAAAACATGATAATAAATATGAAATCAGGTCTTTGACGAGATAAGACACTGAACAACCTTGTTGGTGGCATGCCAGGAGAGCTCCAAAAGTGTGGTCACCGGAATCGAGGGGTGGATCTACATCGTTGGGTGCTGCCACATCATCGGCATTGGTACAGTCCCGCAGCGCATAAGCAATGGAGCTCGGGGGTGGGTGGATTGGCAGGTGGTAAAAGGAATGCAAGAGTTCGTGGATCTAGCGCCCTGCAATTCGCAGGTTCTCTATGATTGAACCTGTGACGCAACTCCGCCAACTAACCTAAAGGAAAGCTTGGCGTTTCTGCTTTGGGTGGGAACTATACATTGTCTTGAGCGGAAGACAATTTTAGGACTAACATATTTGTTGAACAGAGGGGCCTAAAGATAATGGAATCATCCATTTTATGATTGAAAATTGAAAACTAGGTTAGTTACCATATATGGTACTCGCTATAAAGCCCATTCCGTCATTAGAAGAATTACAGTAATTGTGATCATTGATCAATATTCACTTCACTGTACATCCACGCTCTTAATTGAAAATTTGAGATGATTTCATCACGATCTGATGACCAGTACAGGAAACACGTGGAAATCTCAAAGCATCAAAAGATTGAAAAGAAACATCTGTGATCGAACAAATACAAGCAAAATGACAGAACGTTAAACAGAAGAAAATAACACACCAGGAAGATAGAATGAAGGACCTCATGGACGTTCAATTACACATTTCACAGGCCATTCCTTGCTGAACAAGTTACTATCGTGTGATCTGTGAAGGCTAAGCAAAATACCTCTTTCGCTGAAATGTTCCGACACCAAAGCGAACAACAGGACCAAAGTACCTCAGCCTCGATCAGATATCGAAAGGGAAATGCTTCCGAATACCAGGTCAATGAGATGATCGGCAGAAAGGGAGCAAGGAGGACCTTTCCTCTCTACAGGAAAAACACAAGTAGGCAATGTGCTGGGTTTATGATGGAAGCACGGTGGTCACTCTTCCCAGAAGCCTTTTATATGTTGCACTAAGTGGAACCCATGGGTTAGACCCCACCACAAGATGACGGGTTTAGCTTTGCTAATAACATAGGAGGAGGAGGAGGAATGCTGAAAAACTCTTCAATGCTGTCATCGGAGCAGAAGAAGACGGTCAGGCTCGGGTGGGGGAGCGCCGTCCGGAATATGATGGGATCGGAAGTAAAGCGCCGCCAACCCCCGCCGAAAGCAGAGAGCAGATTCTGCCTTTGGTTTTCTTTTACCCTTATTTTTTTTCCTTTTAGCTCTCCTCTTTGGGACAAGGGGTGTGAATGGGCCAAGTCTGGAGCGGACCCAAACCCAGCCCAATCAAGACACTTAACTCAAAATATGACGATTGTGGCATGATCGAGGTATAAAATAAAAATTGGACCGAAGATCATCTTTCTTTTTAATCATATATGTTGTCTTTTTCTAATTTTTTAAACATAAAATATGTTCCCGAAGAAGTAATGAAGACGTCCCAATCCATATAGATCAGTCAGACACGAGATGTTCAAGTTAAAACATTATATTGCATCATGTACGAGGATATATACACCAATGTTTTCTCAAAAAAAAAAGTAAGCTCTTCCGGCCTAAAACTAAAATGAAGAAGAGAGAGATATCATAACTCAGACGAGCAACAGAAGCAAAATTTCTCCGTTAACATATTGATTCATCGAAGCAAAAAAGAACAAGAAGAAATGATACCAGGAAATGCCTACACCGTATCGGCGGGCAGGGTATTTCCACAAACTACCAAGTCATACCATACGTACCCGCGAAATGCCTAGATCATATGGGAATCAATATTCTGTCTCTTCACATTCTTCACGGCCTCACCTTTTTCCTCCGATTCCCCGAGCACCTCCTTCGTCGACATCAAAAACCCGATACCAAGAACGTCCAACAGGATACCCCGTCGCTCCCCCCCCTTCCCGGGCCTAAAGGACGGTGAGACAGAAACCTACCGCTGCGAGAAAAATCGTACAACATGAGCGTTAATCTGATCCTTCACAAACCACGGATGTATCGAGCAACCGGGAAAATACAAGGATACCTCGAGAACAGAACTCAACTCAGCTTGGATCGATCAAAATCAAAGCTCGATCGATCCCATCCCGTGGTCCAGGACACGATACCACGTCGCCGGCCACGGTGGAACTTGTCTTCTACGCCTAGCGGCGGGCCCACGCAGGAGACGACGCCCTCCGCCGAGGCGGTGACACGGCGACGTCGCGGGAGAGGAAGAAACGACGGCGGAAGAAACCCTCGCGATCGGGGAGAACGCGGTCCGCGGTTGGCTCGAAGAAATGTCCTACGGGAGCCTGCGGGCTCGTTAGGCTGGCCCGAAATCTGGCCCGAGGGGCCAACCCGGTTCAGTCTCGTAACACAACAAACGCGTCTACCCCTGATAAATTACATATTCGATTTATTTTTGCATCTATCTTTTTTTTTTGTCACGATGGCCCGGTGGCCAACACAAGGCGCAGCTCCCGCGCCGGCGAGGGATCGCGGCAGCGCTCGATCCCCACTAGATGCCACCTCTCCCCCCATGGAGAGGTGGACCCGGTAGTCCGTCGCATTCTAGATCATATGGGAATCAATATTATGTCTCTTCACATTCTTCACGGCCTCACCTTTTTCCTCCGATTCCCCGAGCACCTCCTTCATCGACATCAAAAACCCGATACCAAGAACGTCCAACAGGATACCCCGTCGCTCCCCCCCTTCCTGGGCCTAAAGGACGGTGAGACAGAAACCGACCGCTGCGAGAAAAATCGTACAACATGAGCGTTAATCTGATCCTTCACAAACCACGGATGTATCGAGCAACCGGGAAAATACAAGGATACCTCGAGAACAGAACTCAACTCAGCTTGGATCGATCAAAATCAAAGCTCGATCGATCCCATCCCGTGGTCCAGTACACGATACCACGTCGCCGGCCACGGTGGAACTTGTCTTCTACGCCTAGCGTCCGGTTCACCCAGGAGACGACGCCCTCCGCCGAGGCGGTGACACGGCGACGTCGCGGGAGAGGAAGAAACGACAGCGGAAGAAACCCTCGCGATCAGGGGAACGCAGTCCGCGGTTGGCTCGAAGAAATGTCCTACGGGAGCCTGCGGGCTCGTTAGGCTGGCCCGAAATCTGGCCCGAGGGGCCAACCCGGTTCAGTCTCGTAACACAACAAACGCGTCTACCCCTGATAAATTACATATTCGATTTATTTTTGCATCTATCTTTTTTTTTTTTGTCACGATGGCCCGGTGGCCAACACAAGGCGCAGCTCCCGCGCCGGCGAGGGATCGAGCGCTGCAGCACTAGATGCCACCTCTCCCCCCATGGAGAGGTGGACCCGGCAGTCCGTCGCATTCTAGATCATATGGGAATCAATATTCTGTCTCTTCACATTCTTCACGGCCTCACCTTTTTCCTCCGATTCCCCGAGCACCTCCTTCGTCGACATCAAAAACCCGATACCAAGAACGTCCAACAGGATACCCCGTCGCTCCCCCCCCCCTTCCCGGGCCTAAAGGACGGTGAGACAGAAACCTACCGCTGCGAGAAAAATCGTACAACATGAGCGTTAATCTGATCCTTCACAAACCACGGATGTATCGAGCAACCGGGAAAATACAAGGATACCTCGAGAACAGAACTCAACTCAGCTTGGATCGATCAAAATCAAAGCTCGATCGATCCCATCCCGTGGTCCAGTACACGATACCACGTCGCCGGCCACGGTGGAACTTGTCTTCTACGCCTAGCGTCCGGTCCACGCAGGAGACGACGCCCTCCGCCGAGGCGGTGACACGGCGACGTCGCGGGAGAGGAAGAAACGACAGCGGAAGAAACCCTCGCGATCAGGGGAACGCAGTCCGCGGTTGGCTCGAAGAAATGTCCTACGGGAGCCTGCGGGCTCGTTAGGCTGGCCCGAAATCTGGCCCGAGGGGACAACCCGGTTCAGTCTCGTAACACAACAAACGCGTCTACCCCTGATAAATTACAAATTCGATTTATTTTTGCATCTATCTTTTTTTTTGTCACGATGGCCCGGTGGCCAACACAAGGCGCAGCTCCCGCGCCGGCGAGGGATCGAGCGCTGCCGGGTGCAGCGCTCGATCCCCACTAGATGCCACCTCTCCCCCCATGGAGAGGTGGACCCGGCAGTCCGTCGCCGGGGTCGAACCCCACCCCCCCCCCCCCCCCCCCCCCCCGCGGGGGTGGCGTCGTGCCAACCGAGCCACGCTCGGTCAGCTATTTTAGCATCTATCGTCGGGTGCATGTTTGTTATAGTTTAATTTTTCTTGTTTTTAATAATATATTATTTAAAATTATTTTATTTTAATTTTAAAATGAGTGTTTCTATTTGGTTAAATTTGTAAAAGACATTAAAAAATAGAAGATGGCATGATTAAGATAGTTTTGTATATATAATGTTTTTTTTTGTTTTATATTCCTTACTCGTGTAACTGAAATAAGAATTTGTAATTATAATATGTGTGTGGGAATTTAATAATTAAAATGACTATAAATATAACAAATTCAAATATGTGTTTGAACCCAAGAAGAGACTCCTTGGCAGCGAGCGGATGTTCACTCTACCAAACAAACACTGCTTAAATAAAACCGGGTTCAATCTAGTTTTGCATCTAACCTACAGACTGGTAAGGTTGCTTCGACTAATGTCATTGTCTTGCCGGTGCCTGGAGGACCATGAATTATGTATGGACGGGCTCCTCTGCATCCTAGGATTTTCCTGACAGAGTTCAGCTGCTCAGGATTCAGAGACTTATTTGTTGGAACCATGGAAGTCCTCGACCTTGTTCACCTTTTGGTTATTTCAGATGGAAATAGAAGCTCACGAGGCTATCACTTCGACATTGTTGGTGAAATTCCTAGGCAAATTTCAACAGTACCTCATCAACCTCAACCCTGTAGACATAACCCTGAAAAGTTTACACCCCATATCAGAGTAAAGCACATACATCAATAGACCGCAATGGACTAGTATCTTATTTTGCAAAGAAACACGAAATTAATGATGAAAACTAATGACAAACCTGGAAGGGACGAACACTGACATGGAGACCATATGATGCATTTTTTTTTGCAAAAACGAAGTCACCATAAACAGTAGAAGAACTCCTCCCTGCCAATCTAGGAACCTCAAGAGCCGAGAGATAGTTATCTTTCCTTCTCATGACAACAGACTCCATGTCACCGCAAATACCCAGATAGGTACGTATCTACTTACTATTTCTTCTATGAGTGGGAGAAAAAAATCTTATTTTATAAACTATTACATAATTAGTTCAGCAGTTAGTTAAACTACTTATTTTATAAACTATATTTCTAATTATTCTCTGTAGTTTCCCAAAATGTATTTGTCTTCGATATAATGTGTACAAAATGTCAAAATCAAGTTCAAAGGCAATAGGATGTTCCGATTATTGGGAGAAAACCTGTAGAGAGAAACAAAATCCGAGCGACACAATATTTTGGTAACTTAAGTTATGGAGAAATTTGTATGCTGATAAGGAGGGACAACTGTTCAAGCAGAGATAGAATACGTTGAAAGTTATGTGCATTTCAGCGAGAGGAGAAGGGGTTGGGCTGTAACCAAGTGGCAAAATTCCAGGTGCACTGAAGTGCCATATGCATCATTTAGCTTGGGATTAGCCCCTGAATCAACCAGCAGCTCAGCTGTTACAATGTAAGGAAAACTGATCCAGGATCATCCTGAAGTCTGAACCATTACTTCCAAAAATGCACAAAGTAATAAATAAACAAGAACACATTCTAATTGGTCCACGCTGGTTTTCCGGTTGGAATTGCCACCAGGAGTCACCAATCCCACCAGAATCAGCACCGGATCAGTCCAAAGTCGGCTGATCTGGTTGTATCTACTAGCCTGTGCTCCACCAAGATGCTGGCCTTGTTTAAACGTGAAGGCTTGAGCGTTCAAATGACACCCAGCTTGTTAATGACGCTACCTCAACCATATATAAACTCAATAAATATAAGATTGCCCCCACTATGGCTCTGTTCCAAAGCAGTGGCCCACGGAAAGAATTCAACCTTCTCTGCTCCACATAAATCATAAACTTTTATGACGGATGACAAGGCATCATTCGTTGAAATGAACAAGCACAATCGCGAGGTTATCACGGAGAAGTGTGCATTCAAATACTGGAAATTTTGGTACCCTACATTTCGGGCCAATGTATTTGCTGAAGATCAATACAACAGACTACATTCATACCTATTGAATGTATCTTAATCACTTTGAATTGTACTGAGAAAAGGGGCAGACAAAGATGAGAATTCTCATACCTATTGATCACACCATTTTTCATTTAAAGAATATAAGAATACACCAGATTTAAGAATACTATCTTCTTGGCTGTTGTGGACCGACAACCTGTAAAACTCAGCAACATATTAATTTTTGGTTAGACAGGATATGCTTCTAACTGCTCATCATTGTGCCTTTCACTTGGGTGGTGATATAAAATTTTATGGTGCCAAATGGGCCCTTAATGTACTAATCTCAAACATGGCATAAAATATCAATACCAATATTAGTTATAATTAGTGTTTTCATGTTATGAATTTTAAATTTTGATATTAATAATCTAACAACATTCTATATTAATATCAAGTTTAAAACTAATATTGATAGACATTCAAATCTTTTTGACATTGATGCCTATTAAAGTACCCCGAATAGCGTTTATAGTAAAGAAAAAAAAATAAAATCCAAAAAGTGCTCTATTGCATAGTCAGGATCTGACTAGATCAAAGATCTTCCCAACCCATAAATGATCCCCCCACATATTTTCTTTTCTCTTTCCAATAAATATCTTCCCATAGCCTTTTCATGGCAGTTAGGTATGCTATGTACACTCTCTCCGAACCTCTCAAAAACTCCCCATCACTTAGTGCTCTTTCTTCTCTTCTTTTACTCTTGAGCACTCAATGTAAATTCATATTCGCAGAGCTCTCTTGAGGGGCTGGTTGACGAGAGAAAAAGGTGTCATGTACCCAAGGGTCATCGTATCTCTAGAAGATCATTACCACATGAAATGCACATTGATTGGCAATAAAATTCTTAGTTTTAACAATTACACATTTCAACCCAATAAGTTATACTTCTAATTCTATTTACTTGATTCTAATTAGATCATATTGTGGTGCTTACTGATTTTCCCGAAGACTACCGAATAATAACACCCTCCGCTGGGGTAGTAAGACGGTGACGTTGCGGGAGAGGAAGAGAGGATAGAGGAAGCCCTCGTGATCAAGGAAGATCATTCCACGATTGGATCGAAAAATGTCCTACTGAAGCCTACGAGCTCATTAGGCTAGCCCAAAATCAAGCCTATGCTAACTCACGTGCCCTGTAGCATCATTTTATTACAACAATATACAAAAGAAAAATCACAATCAATCACTTTATAAGTAATTTTTTAGCCACAGGTTACACGTTATTGTTCAAATTTGAATAAGGATTTAACATATTCATTATAGCTCTAGCTTGAGCTCAAACTCACGTAAAATAAATGAGCCTAGTTTATGGCCCGTTTGGTTAGAGTTTCAAATTTGATACTATATCAATATTGATATTGATAATTTTAGAGGTTGGAGTATCAATATTAAAATTGATACAAGTTAACACTTGTATTACATAATGTACTTTGTTTTCACTACCAATTTCAAAATTGATACTATCAACCAAACACTTCTTAGTGATTATTAGGAATATCAATTTTAAAATTGATAGTGATAGAGGTGTTAAATAGTGTTACCAAACAGGGCCTTACGCCCTGTTTGGTAACACTATTTAACACCTCTATCACTATCAATTTTAAAATTGATATTGATATGAACCATTAAGAAGTGTTTGGTTAATTGTATCAATTTTAAAATTTGTAGTGCAAACAAAGCATATTATGCAATACAAGTGTCAACTTGTATTACTTTTGATATTGATTCTCCAACATTTGAAAATATTAATATCAATATTGATATTGTACCAAAAGCATTAAGTAGTAGCTCGACTTAAGTTCAATCCACGTTCAAGCTTAAACTTGATATACACTTATCTATAAAACTCAAAATCAATCTAAAATCATTGGTGAAATTTTAAATTTAACTAATTTATGAAATTTGATTTAAGTTAAAATTTAAATTTTAACTTATTTTTAAGTGACAATATATAACTATTAACATTCGTAATTTATTTTTTATAATAAATATTCAATCGAATATTTAATCGAGTTACTTGTGAACTTATCGAGACAAGTAAAAGTCTGTTCAAACCTGGCTCATTTAACAAGACAAGTTTATTTTTTATTTAAGTTTGCTGATTAAACATAATAAATTAGCCAAGTCAAGTTTTTATTGAGTCATGTTTTGAACTATCTGTCGAGTGTATTGGTTCATTTGCACTCCTAGCTGGCGGCAAACCCATAAGACCGGCATATTTTGAAAAATTTGACCAAACAAAATTTTAGAGAATAATTATTTATTAAAAAACAAATATTGTTGCATTTATGTAAGTTTGTAATTGTTTTTTAATTGTTTTTTATTTTGTTTATTTGAAATAATTTTTTTATTATTATGAAAAATGATAACAAAGAACTTCCACTTCTGTAAATGATAAATACTTTTACGTAAAATATCTCTTTCCATAAATGCTTTGAAGTCACAGGGTCTCAAAGAGACCCTAATGCAGTATTTGTAATACTATTTGGTACTTCTATCACTATCAAATTTAAAATTGATATTGATAGGAACTTTTAAGAGGTGTTTGGTTAATTGTATCAATTTTAAAATTTGTAGTGCAAACAAAACATATTATGTATTACTTTTGATATTGATACTCTAACATTTTAAAATATTAATATTAATATTGATATAGTACAAAAAATGAAATTCTAACGAAACAGGGTATAAGATGTTTTATAAAGTGTTTATTGGAAAATAAACATCCAATATAGCTCCGTACTGAATTAAATATTAGAGCAAATTTCAAAATAGTTGAAAACATTAAAGAGGCTATTTTTATAATTATTAAAAGTATTTAATAATACAATACATACATATAAAGTAAAAAGTAATAAAAAAACTAAATGGATATATAAAAAATTAGTAATCATACATTATTAATTAATTATATTTGATTGTGATATCAGTTAGAATTAATTTAAATGAAATCAAAACTCAATTACCTCAAATTACTAGGAATCAAAATATCATAATCTGTTATCCAAACGAGGATCGAATAATTCAACTACCAATCCGACGTGTTCGCAACCCTACCCACAATAATACGACACGAGCAGACAGCGGCCCGCCTCGTTGTGCCGGGGGAGGCTGTCGGCCGGGTGGGACCGCCGCCACGTCGTCTCGGCCCGCATGTCCAATTATTCAAATGTGGCACGACCAGATCAAATGGGGGAAGGCTGACGTGGCAGATGGTGCTTGTATTTTGCTTCCTCGGCGAGGTGGACGCTGGACCGCTGGACCATCGAATCAGACGGTACAGTCAGCAGGGCCAACGTCGGCGGCCAACAGATCGGACGGCTTCTGACGACGCAACCGGCGACCGGCAGATCGGACGGTTTCTTACAGTAGGCAACGCCAATGCCCTGGATTCTGAACGTCGCTCACAAACAATTCCAGATCTCTCTCTCCACTCTCTGCTTGTCGCTCCCGCACGAATTCTTGAAGTCCTGGAGCGGCTTTGCGCTTCTTCGGCTTCTTTTTTTAAGGCGTCTCTCTCTCTCTGCCTATCTCGTTATCTCCTTTCGCGGGCAGTGGAGTAGTTTGTCTTGGCAATGGGGGAGAGGAAGGACGTGATGAGGATTGAGCGCGAGTCCGTTGTGCCGGTTCTCAAGCCCAAGATTGTCATGCACCTGGCTGGCCTCATCGGTGCTGCTTTTCTTCCTTTCGGATGTCAACGTAGATTTTGCTACTTAGTATTTTCTTTACACAGCTCCTGGTCGGTAGGTGGCATCTTAAACTCGGTTGTGGTTTATAGGCCACCACTGAAGTTCCCTGGTGTCCGGGGCTGCTTCTTGGCCTTATCTCTGTGCGTGCAAACCTGCTTTTAGGTAGCTTCGCGGAGGTTGGATTTGTCTCGTCCGATGCTCCGTCCACCTGTATTTTAACGCTTAATCGAATTTTTGTCATTTGAGCTTCTACTATTACTTGTATGATATAGAATAAGATTTGTATCGATGAATCAAGTTTATGGGTGATTTTTTGCACGAGCGTTCGTCGCCTTCAAATTACTTGTGTTACGATCAAATTAGTGGTGGTCCCCCGGTTACCTTTGTTTTTCATGTACGTGCAGAGCATGCTTCTGACCGCGCTGAATTTTTGAAGCTATGCAAGAGGGTTGAGTATACAATACGAGCGTGGTACCTACTACAATTCGAAGACCTGATGGTTCGCATTTATGTTTTATTTTATGTTTCTTGAAATCACGTTTCGCTTTGTTCATTATCTGAATTACGATAGTTTTCTTCACTTGTAGCAACTGTATTCGCTCTTTGACCCCATTCATGGTGGTCAGAAACTGGAAGAGCAAAAGCTGTCTTCAGAAGAAATCGAAACCCTCGAACAAAATTTTCTGACTTATTTGTTTCAGGTAAATAAACTTTGCCTGTACATGTCACGCTTCTTAGAAGCTTTTGTCCTTTTAATGTACTTGCTAGATTGAGACTTGAGAGGAAAACAATGCCAATACTAGTCATATGCCAACCAGCAGATGTTTTTGTTCTTATGAAGAGAGTAATAAACTCTTATCATTCTAGGAAGCAGAATTTGTCTCTCTGAAGTGAGTAAATCATTAACCATATATAAAAATTTTTGCTGATCGTGTCATTTTGTACCACAACGGTGGTATGTAACATTTAATCAACTAGTTGGATCATAAATGCATGATACAGAAGAGGAATAAGCGCAAGTGTTTGTGGAAGGGAGGGAATAAGCTTAAGTGTTTACTGAAGGGAGTAAAGGGCTCAACAAGTAACCTGCAGTAAGGCCACAAGACGTGTATGATGGGGGATGGGGAATGGGTTGCAGGAGCTGTTGGAATGATTTCTTAGGACTGCCATGCAGGACCTGCTGTCCTTGCCAGCAAGCCTCCCAAATCTCCTAGTGGAGAGTTTTGGCAAGTTGCCTCCCATGGCAAATGACTGGCTTCTTCCCAAGTGTGTCTTGTGGGAGGGAGGTCTTCACCTTGCCATTTCATTTTGAAGCTTTTCAAGGAAGGATGCTTGTGCAGTGCAAGGTGTCTAGAGAGAGGGCATTGGGCTGTGATGTGCAGGAATGGTGTTTAGTGTACATTGTGTCTGGATGTGGGTCTTAGTTCCTCCACATTCCCAAGTTGAATGTTTATTTCAAGTTACATCCCATTGTGAATGAATGGTTTCATATGACGTGTTGCCATGGTAGTTAATCATGGACATTTAAGTTATTGCTCAAATAATAAAATATAAATATAATAAATAATGATAAATGATGGCTAACGAGCAAAAATATATGAACACATATGCAACATAACAACTTTAAAAACTTTAAAAAATATTAAAGATGAATAAAAATGAATAAAAATGAAAAACATGTTGTATAGATCAGAAATACAGTGTTGTCAAATTAGTAAAATAAATCATCCAAATCACAATAAGCCATGTTAATAAAAATGATAAAAGATCACATTTGAACAAATGAAAAAATATAACAAAAAAAATAATGATATAAAAATAAAACAATTTAATGAAAAAATGATTTATAAGTTCACATAATTTATGAAATCATAAAACCTCAATTGCATAATAAAAATGTTGATAGATAAAACCAATAAATGAACAAATCATATGAAAAGTCCCAAGTTAAGGACCATGGGAAACAAATCTTTTTATGTTTTTATCCACGATTATTGTGAATCAATGGTTTTATGCGATACATTGCTTTGGTGCTTAATCAAGGATATTAGAGTCGTTGCTCGATATAATTAACATTGAAATGATCCAAATTTGGTGAGGATAGGTCCAATTACTCATGAACTCACATAATAACGTCAAATATTTTTCAAGTGTGAATAAGCTTCTTAAACATGGTTGTCAAGGCGGATGCCCAGGCGGTGCCTAGGCACAAAGGGACTATCCCCCCATTACCTTGCATGAGCTCCTTTTGGGAATCCCAAAGTCCCAAAAGGTGCCCGCCTAGGTGCCAAGGTGTCCCCAAGGCACTTGGCTAGGCACCCCCAACTTTTCTTCAATGTGACCTAACCATGATGGTTGATCTGCGATTCGTGAGCACCCATTTTATGATAGTGTAAACATATAATATGTTTCACTATCATTGATACTATTAGATATATTATATTTCACTATCACTTATTCTTTTACATATATTTAAAATTTATAATTATAAATATATGTCATATACTTAATATTTTTAAAGATTTATTTTAAGTCTCTTTTCTTTTCCTTTCAGTTAATTTATCAAGATTAGCTTTTTTCCAAAAAATATATATCCACACATGCATACTTACGTAAATGTAAACTCATGCACACATAAACACACATCAAATTATAACATACTAATATAATTATATTATATATGTTTGTATGTATACATAAATACATATAGTACCAACATCTAATTATGTATATGATTGTATATAGGTATATACACATGTACACATGTATATATAAATATCTAATGTTACCGCCTAGGTGACTCCTAAGCGGCCACCTTGTCGCCTAAGTAGACCCTTGAATACCTTGGGCGTCTTTTCACTTGACAACTATGTTCCTAAATGAGGGGGAATATGTGTTTATATCTATGACTCCTTTCAATCATATTATCATATGCACCGATTTTTACACATAGGAAGTCTGGGAATTAACATGTTTTTCCCACATACCATATCACTTTAAATATTTATGATATGTTGAAACATAAGATTTCCACAACTAGGTTGTTACTTTTTTTACATTCTAAAGAGATTCTTTACCTTTTCTATCTAATCCTGAGTCTTCGTTTTTTTTATTATTGTTTTATTAATGAATGTGCACGACTCTATTTTTTACCCTTCTTACATGTGTTGTTAGTCCCATGTCCTCAATGGAATCCTATTATGCTATGGGGCTGGCTACTTTTTATTCCAGTTTATATTCTTGGATAAAATGTTTGTGTATGAAGGTGATGGAAAAGAGCAACTTCAAAATAGTTTCTGATGAGGAAATCGAAGTTGCACAGGCTGGACAGTACCTCTTGAACCTTCCAATTAAAGTTGATGAGTCAAAGGTTCAAATTGAACTTATGTTTGATTGACATCTCATCATCTGAATAGTTCATTGTATAGTGTGCTGTGCGTAAAATTGCAGCTTGATAAAAGGCTTTTGTCTACATACTTTGCAAACCATCCTCATGAGAATCTCCCGGAGTTTTCTGATAAGGTATGATTCGGACATATAATGGTCATGCACATGCTCTTTGAATAATTAGAGGAGTATCTTTTTACATCTTGTTTTCGATATTATGTTGCAACATCTTCTTAACATCATATGCTTTGGAGGACATAGTTCTTTCTATTGAGTTAGATAGATATTGAAACTTGTTCATTTTTTTACCTTGATCAATTTTTATTTATAAGAACTATGTCTTGCATTTGGTTAACTAGCTAATGTTTCTACTGAATAGGATATGGCGAGAACTAATAATTTGAATACATACATACCATGTAGACATTTCAGTTGGTTGTCCTAAAACCTCAATGTAGTATTGCACTGGGTTTGCAAGAGATCTTCATGCAAGTCACAAGATTGTGGTCCTATTCTGCTTTATAACAAGCACGCTCTGCTCTTCAACATTTTTTAGATCTAGATTCAGGTTTAGGTAAAACATAACTTCAATATCTGGTTACACCATATTAACATAATAACTTAAAGGCATCAACATTCTAGCTAGTTAATATTTCCATTATGCCAGAGCACATATATTAAATATATCAAGCTTTTTTAACAAAGCATCAAAACAGGCAACACTAAAAGCCTTTAAAACTGACAAGCTGATTGTGTGTAAGAGTGAAAGAGATAGTTACTTTTGATATGTAATTTCATTTTAGATTAAATGAAAATCAACTTTTCTGTCTACTGTGCTTATCAAACACAACAAATATTGATGCTACCAGCCTACAGATTACACCTCATCACCATGAGATGAGACTTGGATGGTTTGTCTTACAATTTTCTAACAACTAAATTAGCCACACTTTTCACATATGGGCCACGACGTGTCTTAAGCTTTGATATTGTACTGGAACGAACATTCTATGCTTCTTTCTGTTCCAAGCAAGGATTTGGGTTGGGATCAGCTGCGCAGCTGTTCTGGTGGAAGGAAACCAATCTAGGATTGGCCTGATCAGTTCTCCAGAAAATAAGAAATCAGTCTGGATCAGTACCTGGTGGAGTGGCAGCCCGGGTCATGTGGGAATACCACCTTTTGTGATGGAGGGGCGGCCGCTGCCTGCACCTTTCCCTCTCAATATAGACCTAATGTGAGTCACCTTCCTCACCTGATTAGGGCAGCGAAGGTGCAGGGCAGGTAGGATCGGCTGATCTTGAAAACCATGGTTCAAAGTTACAAGATTACCACCAGTGTAACTGCAATAGCCTGAGATGGATCATATCTCTATTTGAGACCCTGCATACTGCAAGGATTTTTGGGTCAAAATTGGACCATAGATCAGACAGGTCCAATCCCAATCTTGATAAAGACCAATAGAAAAATAAACTTAAAAATAGAAAAATCAAGTAAAACAATAAACGTTAGAAAAAAATCATCAACTCGTTGTTTGATATTAGATACAGTAAATTATATGCATACAATATGAAGTTAGCTAAGGGCCCATTGGCTTTAACAAACCTCTGACCTCTGATGGGTCAGAGGTTGGTGCATTTAGTGTGTTTGATGTAATGTTTAAATTAACTTCTAAACTTACCTTTTATGTCTTAATAAGCCTCTTAAAAATTAGTTGCAAAGTTAAGCTTTTTAGTTTTCAGACATAATCTCTTTATAAGGGATAGAAGTAACATACATAATATACCTTAGATAAACATTAAATTGATTGACATGTAACCATCTTAATCAAATTAAGTACTTAATTTTACCACAAGTCAAGAGGTTAAACATGAAATTAAGAGTTCATATTACATACTATAATGAAAAATGTTATAAATTAACTTATGTTTGAAATAATAATATAGATTATTATTTTAGTATTTTGTATGAATGCATTCATTTGTTTTAGTCACAGTAACAAAAGATATATCTATACTAGCAATAGCATCCACTATATTTGTATAAATTTGTAATATTTATATTTTTTATTTGTGTACTATATAAATATACATGATTATGTTTAATACTGAATGATATGAGCTAAATGTTTTTATGTATTCTGTGCTAATGTATTTAGCAATTAATATATTAATATGTTTATTAATAAAAACAGTAAACTCATGCCTCTGGTTTTGGCCTTCCACTAGTTTGGCACAAATCAGCAAGAATCAGCCATCCTGTCCTGCAGGCACAAATCAAAAGATGTCTACTTATAGGGCATGAGACAAAAACATCAAAATGATAAAGTATACTAAACTTACTAAAGTGGTATATTTAAAAGAAATATACTGTCAAAACCAAACAATTTTTAATATCATGTGAGATAATTCTTTCAACAGTGAAAATTCCATGGTTCATCCGAAACAAATAAATCCCAGATCACAACATCCATTTTCATGCGTTTCTTTTCTTTTTCCCTTGGCAATACTGCCATTACCAGACATAATATCTGGCTTCTTTTATGCATCAGATGGTCAAGAAAACTTCTTTTCAAGATATGTTGAATTGGGCATCTAACATGCATGATAGCATCTCCTGATTGGATTCAAATCCTTATGTGACGATGCCTATAGTTCCTCTAGGTAGCACCTGAGCTGCATTTGGAAGACCCAACTGTGAATGTAACAAGAAACTCAAATTACATCTATGTTATTAGAGGTGCTCATGTTAGGCACCTAGGTGTTGAGGCAAGGTGTTGCCTTGTCAGGATCCGGACCAAGTGGGCTGGATTTGGTAACTTAAAATCCTCTTCCCCCACCCCGGAACCCCTAATGCTTAGTCTTTCACCCTGAGGTCCCCAACATACTGATGCCCTGCAGGCCCTAGTAGTGAGTGTTTAGCTTTTTTATGTTTTTGTTCAAGAGTTTTAATGTTATATATGATTATATATTATCAAACATATAAAAATTATTAGAAATATAGCTCCGGCTCCTAGCCCCGCCGATAACATAGGATTACATAGCAATTGTGGCCAAATTATTAGCTTGTTATTTCTTGTATGTTTTGAATTTGCATGTTTGTTAAACATGCTGTGAGTATTAACTATAGTTTCCCTGTCTGAGTATACTTTGTATCAGTCATCACTCATCCCGTCTGACTTAGTTCTGTGATCTTTATATGGAAATTCTGTAGTACATAATCTTTCGCCGGGGCATTGGAAGTGACACAACAACAGATTTCTTCTTCATGGAGAAGTTGGATGTGATAATTGCTTGGATTTGGGCATGGTTTCTCAGGGTTACCAGGCAAGAATAATTATTCCTGTAGACAACTTCATTAATTTTTATTTTCTGTTTATACTTATATTCTATGTTTTTGGTACTGGCATGGGATGGATAGAATTCAAAGGATTTTGATGAAAAAAGCAAGAGCAAGAGCCAAGGAGAATTCTAAGAAGAATGATGATTTGAATGCTGAAGCCGATCAAGATGATTTTATTGTTGAACGGAGGCGACTTGAGAATGAACTAAGGTTACATACAATCTAGACATCTCTTTGAGTTCATCTCATAAATGTCTTATAATTCCATATCTTCACGTTTTTGGCACATGCAGCAAAAAGAATGTGTTTGGCAAGATCACTATCCAAGAACCAACTTTTGACCGGATGATTGTTGTATATCGGTAAAGAGTTCTTCACCTTTAGTATTTTGTAGGAAATAGGCAGTAACAGAGTACAAACTTTGACAAGAAATGGTTTGCCGAATGAGTGTAAATCACTGTAACTAGATGTCTAGAAGGCTTTTTTTTTTCTATTTGATGTTGCAATGGTCTTAAGAATTTTGTAATGTCTGTCAGCTGTTGTTCTCACCAAGGCATAGTTACCTTGTGCTGATTAAATGGTAAAACTTTGCAGGCGGGCAAGCACCAAGAACAAGACAGAACGGGGAATATATGTGAAGCACTTTAAAAATATTCCCATGGCCGATATGGAGTTGATTTTGGTAAAATTTCTCTAACTGGAGGGTTTACAGGATATTGGCTTTTAAACTCTTAGTCTCATGTATTGTTCAGTCACAAGCATTCTATGGTCACAGCCAGAGAAGAAGAATCCAAGTTTGACACCAATGGACTGGGTCAAGTTTCTCATTTCTGTTGTTCTTGGGCTGGTATTGCTTCTGCATAATTAGAGTAATGTCTGAAAATTTGTTTAGCATCTTGTTTTCTTATAGTGGATCATGTTGACAGGTTACTCTTGTCAGCTCGCTTGAAATGCCAAAAGCTGATATCTGGGTTGTTATTGCTATTCTCTCTGGTCTAATCGGTTACTGTGCAAAGATCTATTTTACGTACGTATCACCTGCATCAAAACTAATTTACTGCAGTGGCATGCTAAGTTGTCTGGTTCTATGATTAGCATTTTTCTTAATATGGTAGAATTCTTTTTGTTAGTAGAGACACTGAGATACCGCCCTTTAAATGGCTCATGCCTGAAGTGATAAAGATGCATTTGTAGTGTCATTTTGTTCAAATTTATAGTCCTTGCTTAATTCAAACCTCGGAAAATGCTTGCTGATGCTTTTATTCATATTTATGTTTCAAAGGGAAAATCAAACATATATAAGAAAAATAACAGGTTATGCTGGCACTTATAGTCTTTGGTAATGGGACCCACACTTTTTTTTGGGAGGATAAATGGTCAGGGCACACATCGTTGGCCCCCCTTCTGTTTTCTTCTTTTCTAGGTTGAGGTGCCATCCACATGCTAAGGTCCATTACAATTGGGATAGTAGAGCCAAGTGGCGCTTCCCTTTTAGAAGGGCTCTCAAGGAGAGGAGATTTCTGTCCTCTCCAATCTTCTCTCCATGCTAGATAATCTCTTTTGTATTGAGAATAATGAGGATGAGTTGGTTTGGTTGCCAGGAAAAAAAACAAACTTTTATGGTTAAATCGGTAATATGTAGACTTTCAGTGGGGGGGGTGTTAGAGTTTTGTGGTTTGATGATGTTTAGAAACCATATCTTCCTGTCAAGATTAAGTTGTTTTTGTGGAAGATTTGCAAACTTCACTTGCCCACCAGAGATTATTTGAAGTCTATCTTCTCAGCTATGGCTAGTGATTGTGTCTTCTGTGGTTCCAAGAATGAAGATATTGATCATAATTTTATTAGATGTGGGATCATCAATTACCTGTGGATAATTTTGTTCAGATTATGGAAAATTCCTTGGTGTGAGGAGGTCAATATTCACAGTCTACTCCATAATTGGTGACTTCTGAACCCTCGGCCTTCAAAACCTGTTTTGTGGGATCTTACCTCACCTGCCATGCTGTGGACTATATGGTGTATGAGGAATAGACAGATTTTTGAGATTCAGTTCAACCATCCAAGACGTATTTTCATTGGATGCTCTGCTTCATCAAAAACTGGCATCTAGCTTACAAAGGAAACTGTTTGGAGGAGGTTGAGCTCAAGGATAGTTCTTGTTTGCTCTCCTCTTTCATCGTGTAGTGCTCCTTTTCTGGCTACTTCCTTGGCAGTCTGATTGCTCCTTCCCTCAGGACCTGGGGTGCCCCTTTTGTCTTTGCTCTTTTTTATTTTTTTGGCTTTACGCCCCCTGTTTTGTACCTTTTCTCCTCTTTTAAATTGATTTAATGAAATTGTGGTTTCCGCCACTATTAAAAAAAGAAAAATAGCAGGTTACAATTTCTAAGAAGCTTTAGTGCTTAAAGGACATGAGAAACCTCGTTTTGAACATATCAAAAATATATATGGGTTTGAAAATTTATTTAATTTTTATTCATTTTGGAAACGAATCCTCATTATCTTTGGCTATCATAAGGTACTATGAAAACACATGATATTTTATAGAAGTATTAGCCAAAATACATTGTATGCATAAAATATATATATTGATGTTTTGAGTTCATTAAAATGTCTTTGGACTTCTCTCCATTGGATGATGCAAATTTATATTGTTAATTACATCGAGACACTCAAATATCCTTGGTTAACTATCATAGCAACTTGTAACATATAAACATTTATCCACAAAACAAAAACACTCGCGGTAGCTATGACTCCATAAATTTAATAGAATGCAAATTTACTATCTTAAGTTTAATTTGAGTTTTATTATGTTTTATGATGGCATATTTTAAGATTTTAACATTATAAGGATATGTTCTTAGTGGATTCTTAACCAGTTTTAGACTTTAGAAGCCTTGGGATTAACATTGATCTTTAGGTATCATAAGATCGCATGTTGAGATTTGATCATATTTGACATGGATTTAACTCTTTCAATTCATGATTTAATATTAAGACAGATTTTGAATTGTTCGAGTCTATTTAGATCCGAAGTCTATAAAAGACATGGTTCAGACTGAATTTCATTAAGTATCATGTATTTTGATAATGTGATCTTCATTCCAATTCTATTTTTGTATCTAAATTCTGACATTTTAGACTTAGCGAGATTTGCTTAAATTTGATATTTATTGTATCGGATTAAAGCGCTTTCATTATCATCTTGTTTTTTTTTGTTCTAAGTTTTTTTATTAGGCATATTAAACTTAGGATTTATTGTGCATTCATTTAAAGTCTTATATTTTTATGGATCCAAAATTATCATGTAAAAATCTGTTTCAAAGCATCCTTCCTATTACACATAAACTAGGACTTAGAGCACTTCTAGAGATCCTCATTCCGACCCTCTTTCTCATGGGATAGATTCTTGGGCAATCCTCATCCATGCCTTAACCTTAAGATCTATCAGATCTAAGACAGGAAACTGGGACTGACAATCGGACTGAACATCTCCAGATGTGAAAGTCATCACCCTGAGACCTGATTTCACCTAGCGTGATAATCCAATAATTATCATACCATGTGAATAAATAAGCCTTAGGACTTGAAGGATTTCATAGCATCCATGCTCACCATTAGTCATCTTAAATCTTAATACCTATGATCTGCCCTTTGGATTTGTACATGATTCAGGTTCAATACCTCTTGGGATTTGGAGGGAAATCCTATCTTTTATGGTTCCTGATTTCTAATCTTATTGATCATTCTCAAAGTATATAGATTCCACACTAGGACCTAGGCATCAGATTTTACAATTCCTCCAATTTCTTATTTTTGAAATTGACCTCCTTGTCTACATTCTATTCCTAGAGACAAGCTTATAAATCCATGATCAATTCAAATTTGAAATTAGCATGAATGTTTTGGATTCATCACATTTCGAATATGTGTTATATGTTGACTACATTAAATGTAAAAATTAGCCTCTTGATATTTTGAGATCATATTCTCAACATCGGTTTCATATCCAATTACTTAAATTACATCCTCTTATGTTTGCATTCATAAGGTTCATGTGAATGCATGAATGTTTTGGATTCATCACATTTCGAATATGTGTTATATGTTGACTACATTAAATGTAAAAATTAGCCTCTTGATATTTTGAGACCATATTCTCACTATCGGTTTCAAATCCAATTACTTAAATTACATCCTCTTATGTTTGCATTCATAAGCTTCACGTGAGTTACATAATACTCCCTAACCATTGATATGTTTGCATCGACAACATATTGTCATTCATATAACATGGGGTATATCGAAATACATATGGATAGGGAAGGGCATGCAAGTCAAAGCTCTCATCGGATGAATATGATATGACTTAATTAGCCTTTCATAGGCATTAGAGGGTTGATCCAATGTATTAACCTTATGGGGTGTTTGGTTGCATGATAATTTTTTGTACACTTTCATGATAAAAAATTGGTATATCGAAATACATATGGATAGGGAAGGGCATGCAAGTCAAAGCTCTCATCGGATGAATATGATATGACTTAATTAGCCTTTCATAGGCATTAGAGGGTTGATCCAATGTATTAACCTTATGGGGTGTTTGGTTGCATGATAATTTTTTGTACACTTTCATGATAAAAAAATGTATTAAAATAAAAAGTAAACCAACTCATGACATAAAATTATCATGTTTGGAGGGATGTGATTACAAAAAAGAGTAACCACCGCACATGACCAAATAAAGTGGGGGACCACAAGAAAAAAGAAAGAGGTGAGACCCTCTTTTTTTGTTTAAGAAGAAAATCACTTTCAAAACATAAAATTGTCATGGTTGTCAAACACCTCTTTTAACAAGTTTTCTTACAATTTTTAAAAATTAAAATAAAAACCTCAATTATCATGCAACCAAACACCCCATTATCGTTTAGGTACAAGCATGTTGGCATGGGGGAACCTATGCTCAGAGTCTCCCGTAACTTCAAGGTTATGAACATGATATATGATATGCAATATGATGCATGATGCATGTTACATTGATTTGCATGGTGCATATTACATGGATGTGCATGGTGAATGTTATATCGACATGTACGTGGGAGGACAGTAAGGAGCCATAATTTTCATTCAAGTTGACATGATGGATCTTTTCCTTGGTATCATCCTCACTTAATTTAAAGGGTAATCTAGCAATTAAAGGTGGAGCGAACAACCCCTTAAGGAGGCTGTTGACATCTCGGGTGACTATTTAAGTGATTGGGGGTGGGGGGAGGCAATGGGGCACGACGGGGACCAGGAACAGCTCCTTAATTGGACAGGTGGCAAGGTGCTCATGGGGGGAACCGGGGGTGGGGGAAGAAACTACAACCCCTTGGGGTGTTTGTTTAACAAGGGTTTCCAAATTAGAATTGGTCACCGAAGCGGTGGGGGCTGATCTGATTCAAATCAAATCGGATCGTACCAATTCAGACTGATTCTTAAGAAGAGAAACCAATCTGGAATTGGGATTTTTTAAAAATTTAAAAAATTCACATTCTGATTTGGACCGATCCTGGCCGATTCGGCTTGAATCTTTTAAAAAAATCTAAAAAAATCAAGATTCCGATTCCAATTTCGATCAATTCAGTTTGATTTCAGTAGAATTCAAGTCAGAATTGGTCCTTCAAGTGGGGATTGGATCAAAATTGACCAATCCAATTATGGAATCGGCCAATTCCAATCTGATTCGTCCAATTTTGCAATCCATGTTGTTTAAGGGGTTAGGGGGAGGCAAGAACAAGGCAAGGCTGGGGGAGGGGAAGAACCAAAGAGCATGGATTGTTCTTCACCTCAATTAATTACCTTCGGGTGACTGTTTAAGGGGGGCGGGGGTAGGGCAGAGAGGTAAGAACCTATCCACAAGGGGTTCCGAAGGGGAAGAAGTTACCGGAGGGGGTGGATTGATGCCGGTATAAAGAGAGTCGCCACTCTAAAAGACTAGATTGTAGGAGGAATAGCCGGATCAAGAAGAATTGCCCTCCATAGCTCAAGATCTTCGGAGGAATGGCCGGGTTGATGGGATCACCGTAGAATTGCTTGAAGATTGCTGGTGCCCTAGGATGATTGGGAGGAAAATGTGGGGATCGGCCTATCGGGGCCATTATCACCCCCGAATTGGGCCCAATATCGATACGAGAGTGGGACTTGAGTTTCCCAGTCAAATCGGCAGAATTGGCTGATTCCGATCCATCCAATCCTTGTATTTCATTGATTTAGACCGATTCTACCGAGAATCTAGTTTGAATCGATCCTCCTATGTGATGTAACCTCAAAAATCTAAGATTCTTGTTTTTTGGAAATTCATTTTCCTTTTGAATTTGAATTAGATTTGATTAGACCTTAGCATTGACTTCTTAGGAAAATAGATGGTATTCCATAAAAGTACTAACTAGGGTCAAAATTATACGTTGAGGTTGTTAGGTTCTTTGAAAATTTGTTTTGACCTCTCCCCGTCGGATGGTGCGAAGATCCGACGTTAATTACATCGAGATTACTCGAAAACCCTTGATTAAGCGTCATAGCAATCCATTGAAGTAGAAAAAACATGCATCCACAAAATAAACATTCACAAACACATATGGACATAGGAGAAAACAATCCCATAAACTTGATGGAATGCAAGCATTTGATTTGTTTGAATTTGATTTGAGTTGAATTGAATTGATTTGATCTTTGGTTTGAGTTTGAGACAATCTGTTTTAAGATTTGATTTGAGTTTGAAAATTGATTAGGGACTGATTTAATTTCAGTTTGTTTTAGATTTATTTGGTTAAAGTTAATTTGTTTTGAGGTTTGATTTAAGAAATTGATTTGGATTGAGTGAAATTGATTTAAATTTGCTCAAGTCAGACTTGGCTTGAAATGAAGTTTGTTTGGGTTAGTTTTGTTTGATTGAAATTAACTTGAGTTTAATTTAAGAGTTGGAGAAATTTGATTTGATTGAATGGGATTGATTTGGATTGAATTGAATTAGAGTAGAGTTTGATTTGAGTTTAATTTAGATTGAATTTAATTCATTTGACTCATTGGTTTAAATTAACGGTCCGTTTGGTTTCATGTAAATGTAAATTTTTATGATATTAATTTACAAGTAATCACTTTTCCACGAAAACTGAATACATGATACCTTATTTGGTAACCTGTAAAACAATCTCATCCAACATTTGCCCCTCTACGAAAATTGTTGACATATTTTTTATTTTCTTGAATTTTAATGGTAATTATTATTCAAAATTTATTATGTGATAAACAATATATTTGAGTCACATTTTTAGAAAGAGATTTAATTTTAAGATTATTATTTGAAATATAAAATATTAATTTAATTTAAATTAGATTTGACAAAATTATTTAGACATGAAAATATAAAGTAAGATATATTATACCATTAAGACAATGATGTATTTGGTTGTGATAAAAATAAGAAACAATGAAAGTAGTTTTTAGAGGATTTAATTTTAATAAAAAATAATCATAAATTAAAATTAGATATTTTATTTTTAAATAATTAAGTTGGAGCAAGTCTTTATATCATATAGATTTACATGTGCGGTGTTCACCGAAAATGGCGTCTTCACCGAAAATGGCGTCAGGAGAAGTTTCCCGGATGCCAAAATCCAGGTGCTGGACAAGTCAACGTAACACATTTTCCTTTGACTGTCATTTTACTTGTAACCAAATAGATAAAATGATGGGCATTTCCTGAAAACTAGCCCATGCAGCACATTTTACAAGCATCCAAATGGACCCTAAATTTCAGTTAATTCTGCAGAGTTTGTATTTCATGAATTTGACAGCTTCCGGATTCTCTCTTATGCAATTTTCAGATTATGATTTGGGACGGTTTTGAATTTGAATTTTCTTATCGGCTTGAATGGTTTGGGACTACCTGATTGCGGATCATCTTCTGACTTGTTTAAATCTAGGAGGCTCAAATTTGGAACGGGCCCGTGAATTCCATGATTGCAATGTTCTGATTCATACATTTGGTTTGCTGATCCCCTCAAAAACTTTCTCAGATTTTTTATCTATGAATAAAGCTCAGATTTTGAATCATTGAAATTCAGATTTGAATCCTCAAATTTCAGATTGCAGAATTTTTTAGTTCGGATCTCCTGCTGATTTCAGGTTTCTTACAAATTCTGCACATTGCAGACTCCTGAATTCTACAGGTTCTGGCTTCTGGCTTCCAGGTTCCAATTTCTGATTTTTCAGGTTTGTTTCAAATTTCAGATTTGGGTCTCAGATCTAAGTCTGGTTTTTTCAGATTTTTTAAATGGCAGTCCTGCACATGGACCCAGATTTCAGATTCTACACCATTCCCGATTTGGAGATTTTGGATTCCTCTTCAAATTTTCAGCTTCCAGATTCTGCAGCAATCCGGATTTCAGATTCCCAGCTGCGGCTTGAGTTCCAGATTTCCAGATTTTGTTTCTTTTCAAATTTTCTGCATGCTTCCAATCTCAGAATTTAACCTTCAGATTTTTACGGAATGTGTGATTTATGGGGTTAAATTTCTGTTTGCAAATCAGAGCTTGATTTTGCCAGAATTTAAACTTGATTCCAGGTTCGATTACAGATTTGTGTTCTGTTTTCTCTCTTTTTTTTTAAGTGCTTGGTATCCCATTGGATCAATGAGATCATTGACTCCTTTCAATGATATAGATCAAAAGTACAGTTTCCTGAATGTCTGTCTTGGACATTCACAGTCCAGAAAATACAACTTCACAACTTTGATAGGTTCTGAGAACATCCCTGCTCAATCCTTGGTGGATATGGTGACTGTCAATCCTTTGAAAGGAATACACCCGGTCTGACACAGACTTATGGGTATTTCCCTCCACTGTTTTTGATGATTCCCTTTGCATATAATCGGCTTAGCGGCATGTTGACCATGCACGGCTTCATATAGCTAAAAATGGTAAGACATTGGGGTCTTCTATAGACATTTGTATGTCTACCTTAAGGACGTAGAGGCGGATGGTTAGTCGACCCCCCAACTAGTCCGAATTTTGAATTCTTTTAAGTTAAGCCGAAACGTAGGGGCGAATGGTTAGTTAACCCCCCAACTAGTCCGGCTTGTTGAATTAAATGTAGATTTTCATTTATTTTTCACTTGATTGTTTATTTTAAAAATCTTTTTTTCTTTTGTTGAAGGCCCCAGCCTGCGTAGGGCTTTGCTGCGTAGGGCTTTGCTTCAACCGAGAGAAGACCCCTGCACTGTTCTGGACCGGCGGTTGCTTCTGCGCGGGACCGGCCGGCTTCTCCCGGTTGGTTCTCCTCTTTTTTTTTGCGTTTTTTTCCTCATGTGGGCCCCACCATTTTCCATGCTGGACGTAGGTTCGGGAGACATATTTTTCCCCCCGCTACAGTTCCCGCTCGAGACATCTCCGGCACCCGACGGCAGCGCGGCCTGTCTCCGGCGGCTCCCGGCTTCGTTCGACGGTGACAGCACCGGCAGAGGGAGGAGAAGGGGCCGTCGGCCCTAGGGGAGGAGGAAGAAGCCCTCACCGGTGGTAGCAGGAGGGGCTATTAGCTCTACGGCTTGCCGCGGCGACTTGCAGAAGGTCTTGCGGCGTCCAGAGGAAGAAGAAGAAGAAGGGGGAGCACCGCGCGGCTTCAACAAGACTCCAGGGGACCGGTAGACTTCTCCTCCCTCTCCTTTCTCTGTTGCTCCGCTCTCTACAGCTTCTTCTCCGATTTTGTTTGCTTTTTCTCCCTCCTCCCCGCAGCGGCCTGCGTCTGGCTTTTTATAAGCCTCCGGGTTTCCTCTCCCGATCGGGGGATCGTTCCGGCTCCGGGATGGTCTCGGACCCTCCTACAGCTCTCGGCCCCGTATCCTGGAAGGAGATTGGGATCCTTTCAAATAGGGAAGGCCTCCGTCGACCGTTGCCTTAGTTGTTTCCGAGTAGGACTCGGAGCTTCCATAATATGCAGAATCAGACACCGATAGGGACTCAATAGCTCGTCGCCATCCCAGGACAGGTCTCCTACTTGCTCTGCCCGACCTCCTGCCTTTGTTTAACAAAACTCTCTTTCTATTTTCTGTCGAGCCCACCCTTGAGCAGACCCGCGGGCTGCTTCCTTAGCTTATTTAGAAGAATATCCGGCCCATTTTTGAGCAGGCCCGTGGGCCCTCTGTAGAGTGGATGGTGATGAATTGCAGAGGGACTTTACAGCCAGCTGAATTGGGGCCGATCAGGGTCCTATTATGGGCCTTGGAGATGGACCGCCCATGAACCTGGGGGGGCAGTTTAGGGGGCCTGCAGGTGGACTGAATTGGGCTTGTCTACGGTGCCTGTACATGCTGTACACAGCCCAGATTTTTAGGGAGGCCGGGCATGCCATTTCTTTTGTTTCTCTGTTCTTTTTTTTTTTTTGAATCGGCCTTGTCAACACAATTTTTTTTCACAAAGTTGGGTGTCAACACTATGTTAATCGGAATCTGCCAATCCTGTTTCTATCAAGCTGATTCTGCAATCAATTTTGGTGCCAGAGTAGAATGCTGAATAGGGGAGAGAGCTGGAGCCTGGAGACAATCAAGCAGAGAGAACGAAGAGAGAGGTGGAAGGTGCATACCGCCTAGAAGAAGGATGAAGGCTCTCCGGGCCAATCAAGTGAGAAGGAGAGGGAGAAGATACTGGGTCAAAGCCCCTACGAGACCTTCCAATTCCAAAATGTCCTTCACGTTTTTCTCACTTGTGTAAAGTACAAGAGCTCTATTTATGAAGTTGCTTTGGACATTTTGACCCTCTTTGTCCATACTGCAAAAAAAGACTAATAAAACATTTTAAGATACCCACATTAATTTCCCATCATTTGCTAAGCCCATTTTTTGCAGTCAAATTACATTTGTCAGGTGTAAATATCTAACTTCTAGTTTTTAATTGAAGGTATCTTTTTTAATTCTGCACCATCTATTTATAAAGACCTTTGAGTTTTTAGAGTAAATACCAATTCCCTTCAGTTGTCTGAACTTTACTTAATTTATTATCATAATTTTGAAATTTGTATTGTAGTTGAAAGCAAACTGCAAAGCCTGCTGTTTATTATTTAATATCAAGGTGAGTCCAATGTTAGGAAATTTCTCACCTTCACTTGAATTTTTGGTTGGTTACAGTTTTCAGGCGAATATGGCCACTTATCAGAACTTGATCACTCGGTCAATGTATGACAAGCAATTGGACAGTGGAAGGGGTACACTACTACATTTATGTGACGATGTTATTCAACAGGAAGTAGGTTTCTGAGTATACAGTTCTCCAAGACTGCATAATTTCAAGAATTTATTATGTCTAGTAATGTAATGGCAGAGCTTCTAGATGGATATTTCTTACTTATTTGGAAATATAATCATGGAAAGGTTGATAATTGGAAGTCTTATTTGCAGGTGAAAGAAGTGATAATTTCCTTTTTCATTTTAATTGAGCAGGGCAAAGCCACAATACAAGTATGCATAACTATTCTTCATATACTTTTTCATGACATAAAATTTGAGTTGCATATTGCTATATTTTTATTTTTTTTCAGGACCTTGACATCCGTTGTGAGGAGCTAATCAAAGAAGAATTTGGTGCTGAATGCAATTTTGATGTTGTAGATGCCGTACAAAAGCTAGAGAAGCTTGGCATTGTTTCCCGAGTAAGTGCTTAATGTTTATCAAGTCCTGCTCAACAAAACTATTTAGTAACAATAACTAACAGCATTTTTTTGTCAGTTTTTGCAATAAACAATTACTATAATGTAAATAGAAATTTGTGACTCCTTTGGTTATGTTGATGCATATCAAATGCCATATGTGCAAATAGGGAGCGTTTGTGGTCATTTATTAATGCTTAAATTATATCCTTTCTTGCACGCACGAACTGTAGACATCCTCCACGGAAATTCAGTTTGTACCCAAGAAAGGTCTTTTATCCGCAAGCTAAGAAAAATGGATTTCCTTTTTTCATTAAATAAACGAAGTTAGAAAGGAAACAAATGGGGTATTTGTTGCGTGATAAATTGAGTTTTTATTATAATTTTATGTTTTTGTAACAACATTTGTTAAAAGAGGTGTTTTGCAACCGTTACAAATTTATGTTTTTAAAGAGATTTCTTTCTTGGACAAAAAATGAGATAATGCCTACTTTTTTTATCTAGTGGTCACCCCACCTTTTTTGGTCTTACATGGATCGTTGGATCAAAATTGGTACCCAGATCGGTGGGTACTGATTCGATTTGGATTGGCTGATCTTGGCCGATCCTCTAGGAGGAATCCTGATCCAGAATGGGGAAATCAAAACAATTATGATTTTGATTTTTATTCCAATCTGATTCTTGCCTATTCAGCGTGATTCCTTTTTTAGAAAATCTAAAAAAAGTTAGGATTTTGGTTTTAATTCCATTCTGATTTAGCCAATTTTTGACCGATTCTACCGATTTAGATTGATTCCACCAAGAATAGATTCTGGATCGATCTATCATGCTGTAATCGGATTGAGAGTAGCCGATTCCGATCCGATTCGACTGATTCTATAAACCATACATGGATCTCATGCTTTTTGTTATCACATTTTCCCAAACGTGATAATTTTATGTCATTAGTTAACTTACACTTTATTTTAATCTAATTTTTTCTGTGAAAGTGTATAAAAATTTGTTGGGCAATCAAACATCCTTTAAGAAATTTTAATTCTTTCAATTGCATCTGTAGATGCATCGTTGTAAATGTTGTGAATGAATAAATTTACCACAAAAATAGGCATCGTGGGAAAGAACAATGTTTCATTTAAGTTTAGGCAAAATACCACAACATTGTATGGACTTACCTTGATATTCATCATATTCGTGCATATGTGGCTATAAGTGGTAAATCTACCACCTTTTGACGATAATATCATGTATGCAAAAAATCTTATATATGCATGTTTTTTCAAATTTGTCCAAATGTTCGATTGAAAACCTTAATTATTCTCTCTTGTAATTGCTAAGGTGCCTCTCTTGTGTAAGTTAGGTGCAAATGCTGTTTTTTAGGGTTGGTAAGGTTTTTTGTTGCCCACCCAAGGCACTCTATCAAGGCAGTTGCTTTTAGGTTCCATGGTTGAGACTTGAGAGAGTCTGCCTTAGGCTTATTTCCTTTATTATTACATATACTTTATAACGCTTTTTGGGATTATGATAGATTTCTCCCACGGACAACTACTTTATGCCCTGTTTGGTTAGAGTATTATAAATGATACTGTATTAATATTGATATTGATAATTTTTGAAATTGAAGTATTAGTATTAAGATTGACAGTATTAAATTTTTTAAGTGTTTGGTATTAGATGAGGTTTTCCGACTACGGCGTCTGTGGACTCCGGCTGCGGAGGCGTCGGCGGGGAGGGGGGGTGGGCGCGTCTGCGGCGGGGACTCCGGCTGCTCTTGCGGGGGGGACTCCTGCTTGTCCTGCAGCCGCGGGGGTGGACTCTGGCTTCACTCCGCAGCCGCGGGGGGGGGGAGGGGGAGGGGGGACTCCGGCTTCTCTCCGCAGCCGTGGGGGGGAGGCGACCGCGCGGGGGGGAGGTGTCTGCCGCGGGGAGGGGAGGCGACCACGCTGGATGATTTTAATACAGGTCTTCACCTGTATTGTTTATGATATTTTTTTTAACTATTAATCTTAAAATTAATATTGGCATCCAAACACCTACCGATACAAAGTATCAATATCAGTTTTGAAACTGATATCAATATAGGTGCTTGATACTGTAAACAAATAGGCTGTTAAATTTTGCCTACTAGCCTGTCTGTTAACAAATTTAAACACTTCTTACACTAAATTTGGAAATTGATATCGGCATAAATCATCACTGTTTGGTTATTAGTTTAAATTTTGAAATTTGTAGTAGAAACAAGGCACGATTTATAATACAAGTGTTGTTATTGTTAGTCTTATCCTCTAGAAATATCATTATCGGAATTAATATAATATCATTTCTAATACTTTGACTAAACGGAGGATAAGCAAGAACCTTTAATTGCTTGAGCTGTCAGAAGACCTATATACACCTTTGACTACTTCTTGACAACTGTTGACTAAACGGAGGATAAGCAAGCACCTTTAATTGCTTGAGCTGTCAGAAGACCTAAATACACCTTTGACTACTTCTTGACAACTGTTTTCTCTATATTGAACTAGTTCAGTTACTAAGCTTCGTCCACTTTGGTGTAGGTTGGGATGTTTGTTGAATATTTCTTGTCTGCAATTATTTGCTCGATTTTTCCATCTCTGAATGACTGATGAAAGAGACCTATAAATTGCGCTTCTAGGATTCTATTGGAAGAATATACTGTGTGGGTCTGAAACGTGCCAATGAGATCATAGGCACTACCACAGAGGAGCTGGTGCTGAAAGCCAACCAAGTGACTGCCTCCTGATGCATCTTTCATGGTAAGTCTTTTCTTTGTCAAAAGACTAAGAACAGAAGAGAGCATACTATATAGATGTCCAACCTCGTTTCCTTCCCAGATCGGCGTGAATCATCATAGTGTGGTCTATAGAACTGCAAACGGGTCAGATTCTGTAGCAGATTTCTGTTTTCGATTTTGTAAGGTTAAGTCACTGTTAATCTGATCAAATTTGAGTCATGATATTCAGCATCTGTTGTCACAATCAAAACAATCCAATAATTTCTTATTTTTTATTTTGTATTATTTTTTAATAAAAATGAGCTAGCTAATCTCAGATTGCTACTAGAATTTGATTGAATGAATACCTATAAAATTATACTTTTTTGTCATTTATATATTATATTTTTAATCATTTATATACTTTTTGTTTATTATTATATTAAGATGTGTATTGATTTTTTTATTAAAGTTGGGACAATGAATACGGAATTGATTTGCTTATGATTCTCATTCTAATAAGTTATTAGAATATTTAATTGTGATTTCAATAACTTATTGTCACTGTACTGTTGGGCACCACGGCCTTTGCCTTTTCCTCCCCGCAGGGAGACGGGTTCGAACTCTCGGTGGCACCTTGGCGCGAGTAGCCGCAAATGGCTGCGGCACTCTCTCAAAAAAGAAAAAAAAGAGGATAACTCACAGGGTACATAAATAAGTGTCGGAGCCCTTGTTATTGAAATTGAATCTGATTTGTTGGTATCTCAAAATCCTTTTATACCCCAGCGGTTGCTCTCCCCCTCACCCAATGGCCACTGACCATGTCTACATGTTCAATTGATGTTGTTTGTGCACCGTAAGTTATGATTTCTAGTCTCACTGTTCATTTCGGCAGTCAGATCTAGAGGTTCAATGAAGGAGAAAAGAATGGACAATGACCCGTTGCTAATATTATCTTTTCTCGCTTTCCCCCCAGGTTGCTGTGCTAATCATCTGAAATGGATCGTACATTCTCTCATTCGAGCTCTTTATGTTCAGTTCGGTTTTGAGTTTATGGTACACTTCTGTGTAATTCGGTCTTATCCCTCCTAACCGTTTTGAGTCAAGCTTTCTTTATGTGTGAAGTCCTTATTGTTCTTTGTATTAATGTTGATAATGTTAGCTCCCGAAAGGTTTGAAATAGTTGATTTCCATACCATTCAGAAGCAGTTTAGATGTTCCTTTACTGAGGGATTGCTTGTCGTCTAGGAACAAATCATGAATGTTTGGTATACCGTAATGATGTGATATGTATGTTACCATATAAAGCCCTATCATCGGTGTCAAGATCTAAGGGGTATGGATGAATTATGAATCGATATGTTCTACGCCATATACTAATAGGGTGTTTGGTTTCATTTTTTTACCTCTTTTTTATCTTATTTTTTAAAATAAGGAAGATACCATGTTTGGTTAGTTTTTTTCAGTGCTCTTTTTTTTTTTGAAATCAATCTCGTTCCTTTGTTACTTCTATTTCGTAAACAAAACAACCAACGCGTTGTTTTATTTTCGGAAGAGCCGACCCTCTCACGTCCTGCTTCTCTCTCCCGTGTTCGACCGTGCTCGACTTTCCTCGCGGCGGACGACTCGCGGCGGACGACCACGGAGATGCCTGCGAGCGGACGAGGGGGCGGAGGGGGGGCGCTATGAGCTTCGACCGGGGGGGGGGCGCTGCCGGGGGGGGGGAGCTCCGTCCATGCGGCGGGGACGCGCTGCCAGGGGTAGGGGTGCTGCGAGCGAGCTCCGTCCGTGGCGGGGACGCGCTGCCAGGGGTGGGGGTGCTGCAAGCGAGCTCCGTCCGCGGCGGGGGGTGGGGGAGGGGGTGCTGCGAGCGAGCTCGTCCGTGGGTGGGTGCTGCTGCGAGCGAGCTCCGTCCGCGGCGGGGGGTGGGGGGGTGCTGCCGGGGGGATGGGGGTGCTGCGAGCGAGCTCCGTCCGCGGCGGGGGGTGGGGGGGGGTGTTGCCGGGGGATGGGGGTGCTGCGAGCGAGCTCCGTCAGCGGCGGGGCTCCGGTCGGGCGGCGCCTTGCTTCTGTTTCACCGGCAAAAGCGAACGGCGGCGCCGGGAGGGGCGGCCGGGGGAGGGGGGCGTGGCTCCATTCGCGGGGGCCGGGAACTTGGGAGCTCGTCCGCCGGGGGGAGGGGCGGCGGGAGCTCCGGTCGGGCGGCTCCGTCCGGGGGAGGGGGGCGGCGGGTGCTAAGAGCTCCCTCCTCCGCGGGGAGGAGGGGGAGGGGGTGGGAGCTCTAGTAGGGCAGCCCCTTGCTCCCTGTATCACCGGCTTCGGGGAGAAGGTGTTGGGAGTTATTTTGATTTTAAAGTTATAACCAAACAGTATTCTTTAAATTTTAAAAATTTTGACAATTTTGCGAAAAACAGGATCGTTAAGTTTTTTTATTTTAAAATTAAAATTGAGAAGTCAAATAATTTTGATTTTAAAAATAAGATTGTCTCAAAATTAAAAAAGTTACCAAACACCCTATAAATAAGCTGGATTGGACAAGAAAAAAAAACTTCTCAACAAGTTGAGCTTAAATTAATTCTTACCGGACTTTATTAAAATTTGTAACTTGAAATTACTCAACTGGATGGCCGATTAACTACTTCATTAGTTTCTTAACTATTTATTTTAATATGAGTTGTGTTTGAGGCCTGAGTTTCGTCAACTTTTGAATTCAATTTTGATAAACGAGATACGATTGGAGATCAGCTCCAACCGTCAGTTCGGCAAACATATGCTTGATTAATTAGCCATTTCGCCTCTCTGCTTTGACAACCGACGATTGATCCGTGTTCATGGATATAAATTTTACAAAGATTCTCAGCGATGTCCGCCATGTTGCGTCGTGGGAATGTGCATTGACTGGTTCAAATAGTCAAATTGAATCGATTAAATTATCTAATTAAAATGTAATAAAACTATTATCCCATCAGTTAGTTTTGAAAATTAATATTTACGTATATTACTATGATAAAATTGTATTTATTTTAATTATTTATAATAAATATATTTATGAAAATTAATTAATTGTTAACCTCAAATCGGATAAAATTGCAATGGTGTTCAGTTTGATTCGATTTGAATGTTCAATTTGATTTGGGTAGATTTTAGAAGGAAAACTAAATTGTAACTTGTAAGGGTGTGCATGGCTCAGTTTTGTTCCATTTGAGATATTTTCTTACAAACTAAATTAATCTAAACTGATTCAATTCATTTTGATTTGATTTAAAATAAAAATAGATGAAATAATCAAAGTAATTATTTTTTATGTATTGATTTGTAAATTATAAGTTATTAAAATAAATTATATTTTATTATAAAAAGAACATATATGTTATTTGTATTAATAATATAATAGTATTTTTATAATAGTTTAACTATTTCACTTTAAACCGTTCAGTTGGATTTGTGAGTACGGTTTGTAGATTTGAATCGCTTAATTAATGCACTCCCCCAGCTAAATTGATCCAATTTAGTATAGTTTGACTTGAATTCCTAATTTAAGTATATTTAACTTTAAAAGACAAATATAATATTGGACTCCCTGACTACTTGTTAACCAAGTGCATGTTCCCTCTGGTGCCCATTTAAGGGAACACTCTTCATCTCAGACATAAAAAATATGGATCTCATCACTGTCATGTGGAGTCCACTGGTTAAAGCAAAGAGTTAATTATGGTGGATCTTATATTCTTTGTGTCCAGTGGGATGTTTGGAAGTTCTTTTAATTTTGAGATAACTTTTTTTTGAAATTAATAATATCTAATCTCTCAATTTTAAATTTTAAATTAGAAAAACACAACTCTTTTATGTTTGGTAAAATTATCGTCGACTTTAAAATTAATAGAATGTTTGATTACATTTTTAAAATTAAAATTTCTATCAATATTTGCTTCCGCCCTCCTTGGTCGGAAAGAACCCGCTTAGTAGACAAGTCCACCCCCTCCCAGGCGCTTCCCTCTGCCTCTACCGGGCCGTCACGCCATCGTCGGCACTCAAGTGAGATGCGATGGACCCCCCAGTAGCGGAGAAGTCCCTTCCCTCCCGGCCGCTCCCCTTTGCCTCTGACTGGCCGTCACGCTGTCGTCGGTGCTCGACTAACGCAACCCCCCCTCGAAACGGCCCCTCGGCTACCGCTTTTGCGCCCCCTTGGTCGTGATGCCCCTTGCTTCCGCCCCTCAGTCGGGACATGCTGCCCCCCTCCCGCTTCCGACTGCTTCTACCCCCCTCCCCCGGGCGCTCCCCTCGGCCCCCCGGCTACCACTTCCTCATCCCCTCAGTCGCGATGGACACCAGCGACCCCCCCGGCGGCTTCCACCCCCTGGTCGAGACGCACCCCCTGCTCCCTCCTGCTTCCGTCCCCCCGGCGTTCTGTCGCGGACCCCACCGGCTTCTACTTCCGCGCCCCCTTGGTCGCAATGGCGGTATTTTCCCCAGTCTGGACGCCGCCAAGACCTTCTTGGGGGGCTACTGGCAGCGCGAGCCGCGTTACCTGCGCCCACATCGGTGCCACCTCGGCGAGGGGTCCGTGCGGACGCGCTCCCCCCCCCCCCACTCCCGCCTACTTCCGTCCCCTGGCATTCTGTCACGGACCCCCCCCCGGCCGGGTCCATGACAAAGTCCTCCTGCGTGTTCGTGTTGAGAGGGAGACGGAGACGGAGGATGACGCCGAGCAGATCCTCACCGGTCCTCTGCAACGTCCTCCTGCGTGTCTGCGTCGAGAGGGAGATGGAGACGGCCAAGTTGATGACGTCCTCCTGCGTGTCCGCGTAGGGAGCGTAGTCCTCCGCAGGGGTGGGCAGAAAACGGTTCAAACTGACAAATCAAACCGAATCAGTCCATTCGGTTCGATTTGGACCTCCTTTCGATTTGGTTTGGTTTGAAAAATCTCCAAATCAATTTTAATCAAACTAAACCGTTTAAACCGATTTAATTTAAAAAATAAAAAAATTATTATAATATTAATAAACATGATATTTTTATAAATTTTATAATAAAATAATATTTATTTTTATTATTTTTAATATAAAAGTTAGTATATATATGTAAAAATAATTAATTTAAATATTTTTATTTTTTAGGTTTAAACCGAACCAAATCGAATTGATTCGGTTTAGTTTGGGAGGGGTGATTCGGTTTGGAAAACAAATAGTCTAAACCGGACCAAACCGAACCGTGCCCACCCCTAGTCCTCTGCCAAGCTGATGATGCCGGAGAAGGTTGAGAGCGGGGAGACGGGCACCGGGAGATGGCGAGAGCGGGGAGACGGGCGCGGGAGAGACGGCGAGAAGGTCGGGCACCGGGGAAACGGGCGCGGGGGACATCGAGCGCATGTCTCTCTCGGAGATAAAACACCCATTTCCCAATTTTGTTTCCGAGAAAGAGATTAGAAATAGGATTGTGCATTTCTAAAAAAAAAAGAGTGCTCCGGAGAAGTAATCAAACATGTTACTTTACTCATTTTTAAAATTTAGGTAAAAAAAGAAAAAAACTGTATCCAAGCACCCCATAAGTGAATGATGTTCTCTCAAACATTGGTCAAAGTAAAGAGTTAATCGTGATAAATCCTACATTTTTTGTGTTTAAATGAAAAGTGAATTTTCAAACTGGTGTCTTGTAGAACCCACGCTTGAACTAACCGATCTTGACCACCTCTAACCGAGACGGAATCACGATGGATGGTCGATTTACGCTATGTAACTTAGAATATTAAATGGGGGCATTAACGGACAGCCAACGATCATGTTAGGGCGGTGGACCGTCCCGGAGAAGACTACCGTCTCCGTTTACTCCGAACGGATGCCTTTCTCCCTGATCTTGTCTGACCTAACTTGGCCGGGAATGGCTTGTATGCAGCTGTGTTTTAGAGTGCGAGTTTCCTCGAATGTTCGTCCCAAAGAACACTTTTCAGCTTAGATACCAAAAAGAAGAAGAAGAGAGATCTACTTCTATTAATGAATTCTACGAGTGAACTCAAGAAGTTAACCATGATAAACCTCATATTTTTTTGCGCAAATGCACACTAGGTCCGGTTTGGGGCTACTGCTTTCACGATAGGTCCTTTTTCAAAACCGTTTTGTCACTAAGTCCATCTTTTAAAAATACCATCACACCCACTCCATTTTAGATTTGAAAAGTCTGTTTTACCCCCCACACGTTGAAGAAGATGCCTTACTTGTATTCTCTCTTAAATATTAAAAATGAAAACTTGAACTACTGTTATTTTAAACATATGAAAAATTAAAAAAATGCTGAACATCACGTACAGATAAAAACATGTCTGATTTATGATATAGATCATAATTAAAAATAAAAATATTAAAATCTCGTTGAATCTAAGGCTATTTAAAACAGTTGAAAAAAATAAAGAAACGTTGAAATAACGTACAAATAAAAGTGTATGATTTTTGATAAAAATATGTCTGATTTCACATGTTATAGCTGGTCAGCTGGATGTTAGATTCAGAAATAAAAGCTAGCTTAATCAATGATGATCATCCCATTTCACATATATGAACTACTCATTCTTCCATCAAGAGTCATCTTCACACCGGATAAATAAGGTACACAAACAAGTATGAAGAAAACGGAGAGAAGGTTGGGTAGAATGGAGATGATGGAAGAAAGGTAAACCAACTGATATAAAAGCATACCGGGCCAATAATTAAGGAACACAACACTAGTCCCCATCTTCAACTGCCAAGAAGCCGAATCCAAAAAAAGGACAAAAAACTAAATACGCCGAAGCTGATCGTGAGGAGGGAATCGAGATCCGTTTCATCCGAAGCAAATAGAACCTTGGCCCTCCGGGAACCCGAAGAACCCAAATCGTCTTCGCGAAGATCAACGATGGAAGCTAGAGAGTCCGCTTTTGAAGAATCACAGACACGAAAAGGCATCATCGATCTTCGGTGGTGATCAGAGAGCAACAACCTGAAGGGCACTGGACCAGAAGCCGTGGCCTGGACTACAGCCGCCTTTGCTGGACATTGGACCAGAAGCCGACGCGCCTGGACTGCAGAAGCCCTCGCGAACAAGGGGCGACGGAAGCCCTTGCGACACAGCTCGGGAGATCACAGGCGCCGCGGCGAACAAAGGGCGAGAAAGGGGCGCGAGGTGCCGAGCGGCAAACAAGGGGCAAAGCTCGAGAGGTCGCGAGGGCTGCGAGAACACCGGGAAGGGCAAAGCTCCGGAGGTCGCGAGGTGCCGCGAGAAAAGGGGAAACGCGAGGTCGCGACTTGCGAACACCGGGAAGGGCAAAATGGGGATACCGGGACAGTCGCTTGGCAAAACGGACCAAATGGTAATACAATGTGTTGTCAACGGATTAAAGGGGATGAAAAAGTGGTCAACGGAGTTTTTGGTAAACCGATTTTCTTAAATGGACCTTGTGGTAATTTTCCCTATTTTTTTCATTCGAGCGAAAACCGCTCTCTCACACGGACAAGAAAATTACCACCAGGTCCGTTTAAGAAAATCGATTTACCAAAAACTCCGTTGACCATTTTTTCATCCCCTTTAATCCGTTGACAACACATTGTATTACCATTTGGTCCGTTTTGCCAAGCGACTGTCCCGGTATCCCCATTTTGCCCTTCCCGGTGTTCGCAAGTCGCGACCTCGCGTTTCCCCTTTTCTCGCGGCGCCTCGCGACCTCCCGAGCTTTGCCCCTTTCTCGCCCCTTGTTCGCCGCGGCGCCTGCGATCTCCCGAGCTCTGTCACAAGGGCTTCCGTCGCCCCTTGTTCGCGAGGGCTTCTGCAGTCCAGGCGCGTCGGCTTCTGGTCTAGTGTCCAGCAAAGGCGGCCACGGCTCTTCTGCTCGACGGCTTCTGCTTCAAGGGCGGGGGCGGCGTTCCAGCAAGGCGTCCGCAGCTTTGGTTGACGGCTTCTGCTCCAAGGGCGGCATCCAGCAAGGCGTCGACGGCTTCTGGACGCAGGGCTCTGTTTGCGGAGTCCAATAGGTGCGGCGTCCACGGATACGGTCGAGGGCGCATCTTCAACGTGTGAGGGGTAAAACAGACTTTTCAAATTCAAAATGGAGTGAGTGTGATGGTATTTTAAAAAGATGGACTTAGTGACAAAACGGTTTTGAAAACGGACCTATCGTGGAAGCAGTAGCTCCAAAACGGATCTAGTGTGCATTTGCGCGGGACACTCCGCGCTCGCTGCTTTTAAGGCCATACGTGCCGACGGGCTGCCATATCCACTCGATAGATGTGGTCGTCAGCCATCGGCTGCTTGGACGACTTCGTATGGAACGGAAGAGACGCGTCCCCAATGCTGCTCTGCTGCTTTACCAGTACGTTCACCCCCTCGCCAAAAGCATGCCTGCCCGATGGAATTTCCGCTTCCTCCTCCTCCTCGTCGCCTTTTCCAGCACGGCGGCGGCCACCGGCTCGGCCGCCCCGACACCAACGCCCTGGCCGGAGAGGTTCCACGCTCTTCTGTACTCGAACCTGTCCAGCTTCCGGAAGATCAGGGTGGACAACCTCTGGTACGACTGGCCCAACCGCAGGAGCATGTTGGCGGCGCAGCAGCAGCTCTCGGACCTGCTCTACGACGTCGAGTGGGACAACGGCACCTCGTTCTACTTCACCCTCGGTGCCCGCCGCAGCTGCCGCACCGAGAAATTCCCAGTCGGGATCGTCCGCCCGGACTTCCTGCAGACGGGGACCGTCTACCTCGGGCGGGTGTACACCGACGGCTTCTTGTGCGACCTGTGGAAGAAGCTGGACTTCATCTGGTACTACGAGGACGTTGCCACCGGGCGCCCCGTCCGGTGGGATTTCTACGACGGTAAGCGGCGAATTATGATACCTCGATCCGTAGAGTTCGAATCACCTCGGTCGGTCCTGGGTGGAGAGTACTTTCGATCTCAAATAGAAATATTTCTTTCACCCAAAATTTGAGGTGATCTGAGCTCCGATATGTAGTATCCCGGAACTGGCTTGGCCTCTACGCAGCAGTCGGGAGCTTGTGCTGATCTGTGGCGCGCGCGCAGGTATATCGATGCACGTAATGACGTTCGAGGTGGGCGCCGTCTTGGATGGCTCGTACTGGCAGGCTCCCGCTTACTGCTTCGACGGCGAGGTCGATGGGGAAGAGAGTGCTCGACCCGGTGGCTTCACACCGGAGAAGTACAGGCGGCTACGCTTCCTCGACCATGCCGGCGGCGATGATCTTCACTTTTCACCGGCGCAGAGCAAGAGCTTCCGTATGGAGAGCGTAGATCATCTCGTACGTACTGAGTGTAAATCCCTCGCCCCGCGACCAAAAATAGTCATGTATCTCTCGGGAGTTCGGATCACAACTGAACGGCTTAAATGAGGGTGCACGAAGGTTGCGACCGTTTTTTATTGGGAACTTGGATTATTTTGGAATTGAGATGATTCAAACTCATTTCTTAGTTATTTAATATTTTTTATTACTAAATTACTCGTATAATTGTTAAGTAGTGTATATGATTACTAAATTTACTACTTTTGAGTTCCTAACATCTCTGAAATGTTAACAAGATCTTTAGTAACTATATATATACAAGTAATATTTTAGAGGATGCAGCTGGTAACCTAAAAATAGTAGATCATCTAGTGATCATATACATCACTCATTAATTATTAGAGCAATTTATTAACCAAAACATAAATAATAAGTGACTAATGGATCGTACGTAACTCTCTCTTCTTGATGACCGAGAAACTTCTCTCCTCTGAGCATCGGAGGTTATATATTACAGTACTCTTCTGTATGTAGTTTTGACATTTCGCGTGGGCTGAAACGTCTGATTTTTTTAGAAAAACTTAATAATAGACTGGTTCATTTATAGGAATGTTTTAACTCAGATCTGTTGGAAGAGCTATCAAGTCAGACTCCTAACCGTAGAGCTCACCGGAGAAAGAGGTTGAGACCGCGACGAAGGAGATCATAAAAAAATTAATGGTAAGTCTATTTAAGAAAATAATTTTATTGTTTAGCCTGTTTTCAATATCACTTTAATATTATGTTCGGTTCTAAACTGTTTCATAAAATTTATTTTAATTTTAACTTTAAGATTTTTACAATTTTTTAAAATTACTCCCAGCGTTCACTTTCTATTGAATAGCATCGTAGAAGATTATAGGACTTCATTAAATATCATTAAAACATAGGTTAATATATAGGTAGAAAAAGATTTAAAAACTATCTCCACTTGTATTTTAAGGGTCTAAAATATGAATGGCTAAGTAAATGTTATTTACTTTTTGATGCCCAACTAGGCGGGGTATGCGACGAGTGGGGTCGATGCTCTTTCTTTCTCTATTTGTTTTTGCCTTTTTTTGACTAGAGTAATTATTTATTTCTTTTACGATATGACATTATTTTTAAGAATTTACAACATATATCTGGACATCTAAATTTTAAAATCCGATAAAGAAGAATATGTTACGTAGCTGAAGCATAAGTGAAAATAATTTTGAAAATATTTTTTTATCTATATATCAACATATATATTAATGATATTTATCGAAGTCTTGAAACTTTATTAAATGTCTTTTAGCATAGAAGTGATTGTATTGCACAGGAACATACGCACCGGTATTGCAAACATGCCGTTGACTTGTGTGTTTCTATTTTTTTAAGGTGGCCCAGAAGTGAGGATGTTTCTTCCGGAGGAACTATCGAAATTTCGAATTGTTCAGTTCTGTTTGATTAGCGTCGCTGTTTCGTCTTATAAACTAAACCGAAACAATATATGATCAACAAAAAAGAAGCAGCAGCAGCAGCCCGTCGAGTGAACGTCTGGGCGCGATCGGGGACCGGATCCTCTGTGCACCGCGGTGTGCACCTCCATGCACACCACTTTAATAAATCATCTCATGTTATGTTCGAAATAGTCATTTTTAATATTTTTAAAATTGTGAATATGAATAAATATCATGTAATATTATATTTTATATAAATCAACATTAAATATATTTTTTACATATTTATTTAAATTAAATATATAATTAACTTATAATATAGTATAAATTTTAAAAATATTTGATAATATTACATGTTTTATTGATATTTAAATAATATTCATATTCACAATTTTAAAAATATTAAAAATAACTATTTTGAACATAATATGAGATGATTTATTGAAGTGGTGTGCATGGAGGTGCACACAGCGGTGCACAGAGGATCCGGTCCCGCGCGATCGGGGGCTAGATAGACCAAAGCGGGCTCGAGAGGTTTGGAGACTTGTTGGGTCTGCACGAGATGCAACCGTTCAAACTAGACTCGCGCGGAGGAGGCGGCTTGCTTGGTCGCGGCGACTGGAGAAGGGCCGCGGTTTGGAGGGGATCGGATCCTCTGTGCACCTCGGTGTGCACCTCAATGCACACCCTTTCTTAAATTCATCTAATTATGTGATCAAATTAGTTATTTTAATCATTTTTAAGATCGTGAATATAAATATATATTATGTATTGATAAAAAAGAAGTAATATTAATATTTTTTCAATTTATACTATTTTTTAAATTAATTATATTTTTAATTTAAATAAATATGTATAAGATATATTTAATGTTGATTTTCATAAAATATAACATCACATAGTATATATTTATATTCACGATCTTAACAATGATTAAAATAACTAATTTGATCACATAATTAGATGAATTTAAGAAGTGGTGTGCATTGAGGTGCACACCGAGGTGCACAGAGGATCCGGTCCCGGTTTTTTTTGGAGGGGCTCTGGTGGATGGCTGGCCGGCGACTCTCGCAGGCAGATAAAATAGAGGAGACGAGGTGGCTGCGGCCGGCCGGGGTTCTCGGCGCTAAAACCAAAAGGGGTTATGGCTTGGTCGCCAACGGGGCATGAGGGCCCAGGGGTACGCGGACGGGAAGAAGGGCAAGGGTTTGTATTCACACACGCGTGCGGGGGCGGAACCGGCGACCGCGACCGGAGCGGCCAGGGGGGAAAAACGGCGATCGTGGCGAAGGCGACGTCGCGAGGGAAAGAAGGCGGGGGTGAACGGAGGAGACAGGAGACCTGGGGGGGTGAAATGTCGCGCGCGCAGAGGGCTTGAGGAAGCTTGATCGTGGGCTTCGCGCGCGGCCCAAGGAGGAGGGGGCGACCGGCATCGCGCGCGAGCGCGTTTGGGAACGGGGAGACGGCTGCGGCGAGGGCTTCGCGCGCACGTGCCCGCGGTGGAAAGAGGGAGGCGGCGAGGGGGCGAAGCTCGCGGGGGGGAGACGGCGACGGCGACCAGAGGAGGAGGGTCTTGCGGGCCTGCGGCCGAGGGAGAAACGACGGTGACTCGCGGCGGGACAAGGAGACACCGCGGCGACGAGGGGGTGCGACCGACCGGACCGAAGGGGGGGGGGACAGCGAGTGAGGAAGCGGCCGCAGCGAAACAGGGGAACGGCGACGACGTCGTTTGCGGCGGCGAGGGGAAGCGACGACCGCAAGACTACTGAGAGAAGGCGACGGCGAACGGGCGACGGCGACGAAGAACAGAGGTAAAACCTCACCTGTCTCTCTTCTCTCCCTCTCCTCCGTCTATCCTCCTTCCTCCCGAAAAATCACCCTTCCGCGTCTGCTGTCGATCGGCCCTTATCGTTGCGGTTGTGCTCACCATGCGGGAAGGCCGCCCGAATCTGCCGTTACTCGGCTGGTTTTGCGTGACCGTTGCGACCTTTTCACCTCCCCGGGGACGTTGTGCGAGGAGTGGAACTTGGATGATGACGCCGGCAACGTCGTCCACTCGCGACGACAGCTACGCTCGGCTCTTGATGAGCCCGTTAATGCCATCAATGGCATTGTTCTGCTCTGCTGACGGGGCTCGGACGAACGTCTGGGTTGCCGAAAAACCACTGCGACGTCCTCGATCGTCTTTCGTCGAAACGTCGGTTTGCTGTACGGGTTGTGAGGAATCCGACCAGCGTTTAAACTGATCGAAGAAATGCTGCGACATCCTCGATCGTCTTTCGTCGACATCGGAACGTCATTCGAGTGTTAAAACTCATCGCATGAACGACGTCGTCATTTCACGCTGTCGACGATGTGTCTTTCCTCTCTTTTTCTTAGAGGTTGTCGAGCGTCTTATCGACTCCGTTCAAGCTCGCTCGTCTTTCTCCCTTTTAGGCGTCAACAACTAACAAAATGCCGAAGAAGTATAGTTAACGGATAATATTATTGGTACGAGGACCAATAGACGTAGGGTGCTCTTTTTCTTCTCCAAATAGTTGCCCATACATGCTTTTTAGTAAAAACAATTACTTGTATTTATCTTTCTCAACTTTCGAACTTAATTACAGCTTGGTCATGTCCTGCAACTCTACCATTGAAATTTTACGTCTAACATTTACTTTATAAACAAATAAGAAATGGGACAATTTGTTTGGAACACCAGAACTAGAGGGATTTATTCAGAAAAAGCAGATTATTATGTACAAGATGTGTAAGAATACCAAATGTTTATTTACCAGAATGTGCACTCTTTGTATTAATCTATGAAGTAGGAAGCATGAGTATAGTATAGCATGCTGTGCTATGGTTCTTTTATTGTTTCTTTCTTTTTCTGTCCAACATTTCTCAGACATCTGCTTAGTTCTTTTTATATGATATATGTGTATATACTATATATACATATCTGTGTCCATGCATGCATGCACGTGTTGAAATGGGTGTATGTGGTTGGGGGTGTGCATGTGGGTGTGTTTGTGTTTCACATCCGTGCCCTTTTTCTGTCAAGGTGAAGAGTTCTTTGAAAACTTTATTGTACTTCCCGATTGAAATTTTTTTTTTTTTGATTCTTGATGGGTGTGCAATCGGTCCGCTTTCTATCCTTCTACTAATATTAACTTTTTAGCCTATAAGCTGCAGATGGAGACTCAGAATATGAATGAAAATGTTGCACCCTGCAAATCATGTGAAGGGGATGGTGATGCAAATATAAGGAGTGCAAGAACTTCTGGCAACGATGATAAGCAATTTCATGAATGCTCCAATTGCCAGGTAGTCTTCGATGTCACTCTCAGTCACATTTCATTTGATCATACATAATTTTTCTGAAGATGATGAATCATACATTCCTTTTTTGGAAAGGTTTTCGATATGAACTAACATTTGAGCATTGAGGGACTGCATACTAAGAAATAAAAGAAACTTTCTAGAAAAAGAAAAAAAGGAAAAACAGGAAGCACTGATGAGTGATGACCATGCCACAACTTAAGGTGCTTGATGAAAATTGATGAAATCAATAAAGGGGTTACTGAAGTTAGAAAGCATCTTGTTGTTTGTAAGGAGACATAATCGGAAAAAAGCTATAGAGGCTCGAAGTAATGTGATTTCTGAAGATTTCATTAGTTGGAAAATAACTTATGTAAACTAATGGGAGACATCTCCTAAACCTTTGCTATTTTGCATGTGCAAAAATCACAGAAATGGAGATGTAGTTGATTATTGCCTTGTTGGGAAATGATCTTGGTTCATAAGGTGGCATAAAGGTTAATGGGGTGTTTGGTTGCATGATAATTTGTTGTACACTTTCATGATAAAAAATTGTATTAAAATAAAAAGTGAACCAACTCATGACATAAATTTATCATGTTTGGAGGGATGTGATTACAAAAAAAAGTAACTACCACACATGACCAAATAAAGTGGGGGACCACAAGAAAAAAGAAAGAGGTGAGACTCTCTTTTTTTGTTTAAGAAGAAAATCATTTTCAAAACATAAAATTATCATGGTTGTCAAACACCTCTTTTAACAAGTTTTCTTATAATTTTTAAAAGTTAAAATAAAAACCTCAATTATCATGCAACCAAACACCCCATAAGTAACAGTTGATTCTTTACAAATTACTTGCATCAACCCCAAAATAGAAGGATGAATATATAGGACTTTTGAAAAGTCCTTCAGATTGAAGTGCCTTCACATGAAGTATCTTCAGGAAAAATAATACTTCTTTGAGGTTGAAGTGAAGGTTATTTGACTTACTAAAATTTAATATTTTAATCTATTTCTATAATATTTTGTTTAGTTATATATTTATGCAAAATAGTTATTATATATTTACCCTCACAAAGACCGATAGCTCCTATCTGCAATGTGAATGGAATTAGTGAGCTTTGTTGCCCTTTCATCACGGTGCTTGGTGCAAGGCGGCAGTTCTCAGATGGAGGGCATCTTAATGCGATGGATACATCTTTATTGCTCTCCAATCTGGCTGATATTCCAAAGATTACTAGGATTCAAGTGGAGCATGTTAGGTTTTTGTTGGCGCCAATTTTTTGTTAAAAAAAATGAGCTGGTCCGGCCCTCAAATTGGGTAAATCAGGCTCTCCATGGACCCATCGACCCAACTTCTAGCTGACCAGCCATTGTTTTCATTTAAATAGTCATTTTCTGGCCCTCTTTAAAGCCCACCTACGTACAGCCCATGGGAGGAGAGAATTGAGCTGTGGTCAAGGCCAATTGGCCCAGTCAACAGGCCCAGCCGACCTGTCCAGCTCAGCTGCCACCTCAGCGGGTCCCACTGCCCAGTCCACCTCAGCTGACACCCCAGCTTTGACTCATTTATAGTGTGGGGAAGGCCAAGGGACAGCTTAACATTTAATGCCATGGGAGAACTCAAAGGTCAAGTCAAATATTGAATGTCCTAGGAGATTTCAAGGAGTTAAATTTAATTAAAATTACCTAGGACAGACCAACAACCATCTCACGTACACCACCAGCTGTCCCTTCATCTCCCCCGATTCCTATAAAAAGAGAGGGCGCCCAAGGCAAAAGGAGAAGCTACTGAAGACGCCGACAGGCTGCCCCTCTGCTGGCCGCTGTGCGCCTGCTCTAGTCTCCCCTGCCCGCGGCTAAGAAGAAGAAGAAGAGAAGAAGGAGAAGGAGCAGCACCCCCTGCAGCTCTCATTGGGGCAGACCGGCCCATGTCCTTCATTCGATGCCAAGAGAAGAAAAAGAAGAAGGGTAGGGGTGTACTAATATTAGCTATGTAGCCCTCTAAGGGCACCCCTTCTACCTCTTCCAACTTTCTCTTCTCAACCCTTCTCATGGCCTAAATCGGCCTTCATCGACATCGGCAACCTATGGCTTTAATCAAAGCTTCTTGCCAACCTCATTTCAGCCAGCCAAAATACCTCTAAACAGTTTTCGTTCCGGCTCTTTGTGCACCTCATGAACAGGCCAAAAACTTTATCTGTTCGATCCCTGTTCAGTCCACCTGAAGGCCATTTAAACAGGCCCCATTTATACCTTCTTTTTGGCCTGCCAGGAGACCCCACACCAGGTCCCTGTTCAGCCCCCTTTAACAGGTCACAAATGCCTCCCTGTTGACCTTCTGGTCGACCCACACAAGCAACCCCCCATTGAGGTTCTAAAACAGTCCCTTTTGGCCCATCTTCAGACCTTCACACAGGACACTTCCAGCCACCTGTTCGGCCCCTTTAAAGACCCCATGCTAGTCCCTCTTCAGCTGTACAAACAGCCCCAAAACAGGTCACGCTCAGACCCTCAAAACAGGTCTCTACAGCCCCCTGCCTTGGACCCCTAAACAGGTCCTGAAAATAGGACAGTTCTGCCATATTTTCAGACCCTTACATGCGCCGTCTCCAATCCTCGCTTTGACCCATATGCAGGTCCAAGAAAAAAAAAACAGGTCATCCCGACCCATATCTGAAACCCCAAACAGGTCACTTTCTGAACCTTGTTCAGCTCCCAATCTGGTTTCAAAAACAGACCCCAAAACAGGTACTGTTTACTTCCCCCCCTCAAAAAGAAAAATTTAGCGGTCCCCTTGTGGCTCACCGACAGCAGGTCTCTTGCAGCATAAAAAATAGGCAAATGGCAGCCCCTTTGCGGCTCAAGATGCAGCACCTTTCACGGCTCCTAAGAGTGCAGAATCTGTCCACCACTGACATTGGTGGGTAGGGGTGATGTCCCGGACCCTTTCGGAATCTGATCGTTTGTCCTGGCCGGCCCTTACTCTTAGGGGTGAGCATTAATGGTTCAAACCGAAAAATCAAATCGAACCGGCCTGTTTGGTTCGGTTTGGAAGTCCTCCAAACCGGTTTAAATCAAACCAAACCGTTTAAACTGATTTAATTAAAAAATTATATAAAAATTGTTATAATATTATTAAAAATGAGATTTTTATAATTTTTATAATAAAATAATATTTATTTTGATTGTTTTTAACTTAAAAACTATTATATATATGTAAAAAATAATTAATTAAAATATTTTTATATATTTTCGGTTTAAACCGAGTTTGGTTCGGTTTGAGGGGTTGAATCAGTTTGGAAAAAAATGGCCCAAACTGGACCAAACCGAACCGTGCTCACCCCTACTTACTCTACCATCAAGACAATCAAAGGCACAACTGTACCAGAAAAATCCACAGGCCTTCCAGCCCAAGAAGCTTAAAGACAGGCCCTTCCGGCCTTAGAAGACTGAAGACCGGCTATGAACGTCAATGGAACTTAAACCGGCCTGAACGGCCTTGACAAAAAAAATAACAAAACAATAAAAATCAGAAATGCAAAATGCTAATTGAAAATATGGAGTAAACACCCTTTCACTGGTACTCCATCTCTTGGACGGCTCTCTCAGGTATGCCTTGGAATATCGATCCGGATGACGGCGCGGGCATGCTCCCGTAGCCGGCGATCCTTCCCCCAATATGACTAAGTAAAAGCTGCTCATTTTTGGATGGTTAAAACTTCACTAAGGTGGAAATGACCAGCATGTCGTTGTAATGTCGAAATTTTCCTAAATTGGTGAAGAGCCTATATTGGGGGAAGAAATACTTATTTCTTTCACAACATTGTACTTCTCATTAGCAATGAAATGAAATGACCTCCGATGTCAACTCGGAATGCATGAAGCCGGGCACCGAACGGTAGCCTGACGAGCCGGATGAGATACAAACACCAAACTAAAAAAAAATAACATAAACAAATCTGAAAATATAATAAAAAATAAAAAAATCAGAATTAAAGTAAGTCTAAAACTTAATTCAAAACATCTTAATTCAATAAAAGAAACCGAACCACAATAGGGAAGATATCTGTTGGCGCACAATTTTTACAAAAAAAAGAAAGAAAAAAAAAGAAGAGGGGGGTGAACGGGCTATGTTTTGGTCAGGCCCAAATTCATTGAGCAATATAGGCCCACGTCAAGGTGTATTAGACAATACGTCAACTAAGCACATTGGGCGCCAAACTCAAACAAATCCGAGAAGATTTTGGGCGTTCCGAGACTTCTACGGCAAGAGGAGACCCTCCCGATCGGTTGCCACGCTTGGTTGGATTCCTCCAATGGGAAGGAATCCCGTAAACATGGAAAGACTGCCTAGATAAGGTGGACAGAGCCGTTAAAGGGAAGGGGATCAATCCTGGCTATGAACGAACCCTCTGAGTCCGTCTCGAAGCTGGACTCCCTGTTTCGGGAGGTTTCCTAGTGGAGGAAGGGGGTGTCGAGGCCTATAAAAGCCTGCCCGAGGCTGGTCGCTAGTGGAGGGAGAGGAGATCAAAAAGAAGAGGGCCGCGCGTAAGAGGGAAGCGGCGAAGAGAGTCCCGCAGGTGCGTGAAACCCCCCGAGGCTGCGTCAACACCCCCGAGAGAGGCCGAGAGCCAGAAAGTAAGAGAGAAAGAGAGATAGAGAAGAAGGGTAGAACCTGCCGACGTCGCCGGAAGTCCTTCCGGAGCTCGCCTCCACCACCGGAATCCCTTCCGGTCTTTGTCGTCGTCGCAGGAGCTCCTTCCACAGCTTGCCGGCATCGCGGGGACTCCCTCCGGAGCTAGCTGCCGCCGAGACCTTCCTCTGGAGCTATCGAAGCCTCGCCGGAAGCCGCCTCCAAGCCGCGAAGGTCTCCTCTTCCGCCGTCGCAGCCGCAGACGCAGCCGGGGCCGAGCGAAGACGACGGTCGCCGGGGGGATTATTTTCCCCCCGACTTATGTCCACCGTGGCATCATGCTGTGGGGCCCACCTGTTGTGAAAAGAAAAAAAAGAGAGGGGCGACGGTCGCGTGAGCCACGCGTGCGCCCGCCGTGGCCGCGTGAGCCGCGCGTGAAGGAAAAGTTGACCTTCGGGTCAACTAGCTGTGGGGCCCACCTATGAAAAAGAGTTTAAAAAAAAATATAGGGCCTGCTGGACCAGCCAGCAGGCGCAAAAGGAGGAGGATGGGCCGGGCCCATTAAATGTGAAGCATGCGGACAGAAAATAAGAAAAAGAGAGATTTCTCTTTTAAAATACACCATCAAGTGAAAATTTAAATAACAATTCATTAATTAATTTCACAAACCGATGGCAAGCATTGGCCGGCTAAAAACCCGCCACATGGTCTCGGCATAACTTAAAAGAATCAAAATAAATGGGAAAGTAATAAGCCGGCTTTTAAGCACGCTTCTTGACCCATAATTCAAAAATCAAAATAACAAAAACACTTCACAGAAATTAAATAAAAATTCATTAATTAATTTCACAAACCGATGACAAGCATTGGCCGGCTAAAAATCCGCCACATGGTCTCGGCTAAACTTAAAAGAATTTGTGGGTCGGTTTCAAACCTTCCCCTTAACTTTTTAAGGTGGACATACAAAGGTCTATTTAAAAAGACCCAATGTCTTACCATGCCCCAAGAGGGAGTTACTTACCCATTATGCCATGGGGAGGCTGTGCATGATCAACATGCCGATATGCCAAACTATGAGCTAATGAGGTTCAATCAGTGAGATGAGTCCCCACAAGCTTATCAAAAGCCGGGTACGCTCAATCTCAAATCAGTGAGTTGATTGCCCATAAGCTTATCAAAAGCCGGGTACTGTCAATCTCAAAACAGTGGGGGATGCCCATAAGTCTATCAAGACCGGGTACATGCCGCCCATGAAATGACAAGTTCATCAACTCATGAAGAAGCCATGAAGATCGACATATGCCAATTTCCCATAAGTCTATCAAGACCGGGATATGCTCAGTCTCAAGACAATGAGATAAGTCCCCACAAGCCTATCAAAGGCCGGGATATGCTCAATCTCAAATCAGTGAGAGGAATACCCACAAGTCTATCAAAGACCGGGTGTTTTTCCATCTCAAATTGATCACACAAGTTCCATGTTCATCAAGGACTCAAAGGGACCGGATTGCTATTCAAGTTGTAAATCATGTCTCATACTTTTGAGAGAACAAGTGAAATTCATGTTCGGTACATAGATTGATGTCTCAAAGAGGAGAGACAATCACATGGAATTTCTGGAATGCAAGACAACAAAAAAACTAACAAATGATTCAAATAACCTTAAAAAAATTCTGAACCTGTAAAAGACTTTAAAGTTTTTAAAACCTGTAAATCTGAAATCTGAATCACCTCTGAATTCAGAGATTAAAAAATCTGAAAATCTGAACTAATCCAAAATCTGTTTTGGTGCAGAAACCTCTGAAAGTGCAGAATCTGGACTCCGAGGTCTAAAATCTGAAAATCAATTTAATGTGTAGAATCTGCAACAAAATTGAAATCTGCAGGAGACCAAAATCTGAACTTCAACAAATCTTAAGCAACTCCATTCAATGTTATAAATCAAAATTGAACAAATCTAATTTAAGCAAACCAAACTGACACCCACAAGCAAATTAAAATTAATAAATCAAATCAACTTAAAAAGAACACACAGTCAACACATAAAAGATCAAACTTAAATCAATCCATACAATCTGAAAATCCAAGTTAATGAACAAACAACAAATTGTAATCAACTCATCAAATCCAAAGATGAAACAATCAGTTAAATATCAAAGCAGATTTAATTTCTCCAAATCAAATCAAACAAACTTAACCCAAATTAAATAAACAATTTCCAATCTGTACCTTAAATCAACTCAAATACAAATTAAATCAAACTCAGATCAAGTTTAAAATCAATCGACAAATTCAAATCAAACTTAAATTAATAAGCAACTCAAAAAATGAATAAATCAAATTCAACTCAAACTAAATTCAACTCAACCAAAATCAAACCAACAAATTTAATTCAATTCAAATCAAAACAATTTAATCAAAATTCAAACACATTAAGTGCTTGCCTTCCATCAAATTCATGGAGTTGTTTTCTCCTATATTTGTGTGATTGTTTATTGTGGATGTATGCCTTCTGCTTCAATGGATTGATATGACGATAATCAAGGGTATTCGAGAAATCTCGATGTAATTAACGTCGGATCTTCGCACCATCCGACGGGGAGAGGTCAAAACAAATTTTCAAAGAACCTAACAACCTCAAATTACAATTTTAAATATCATTGACCCTAGTTAGTACTTTTATGGAATACCATCTATTTTCCTAAATAAGTCAATGCTAAGGTCTAATCAAATCAAATTCAAATTCAAAAGGAAAATGAATTTCCAAAAACAAAGAGAATAAATCTTTTTGTTAAATTTGAGGTCACATCAATATCAAAGATCAATCTTAAACCAAAAAAATCAGACTTTAATTATTCCAAAAACACATAAAAATCAGATTTAAATAATCTGGGAACTCAATAAAAAATTACCAAAGTTCAAATCATAACTCCAAACCAAAAAAATCAGATTCCAACCAACTTGTAAGCGCACACATAAAAAAAATCAGAATTGACAATCTGAAAATTCATTTAAAAGACACCGAACCTTGCTCAAAAAATCGACAAATGGTCAATTTCAAAGGGGACTAAATAAATAACATTTTAAACGTTTAAAACATGCTAAAACCAACATAAAAGAATAAAAGTCAGATTGTTAATAAAATAAAATAAAATCAACCAAATCAAAATTCCACATTGTTTAAAACACTTCAAACTCATCAAAAGAAATTGAAATCAAAACCACTTGAACCGATCAAACCCAATTTAAAACAAACCAAAACCAAACTGAAACCAAATAAGAAAAGAACAAATCAAACAACTGCACTTAAAACTGAAACCTATAAAACTGACTCTAAGTCAACTAAAATCAACAACAAGCAAATAAATTAACCCTAAACAAAAAAAGTTTGCATTTCATCGGGCCCAAAAGGCCACTGCCCTTTTGAGTTTATTATTTTCCTATGGATGTGCACGTTCTCCGAAAGCAGGTTACTATGACGGTTAATCAAGGGCATTCGAGCCGTTGCTCGATGTAAGTTAACACCGGATATTTGCACCATCCGGTGGAGAGGGGTTAAAAATTAACTTTTCAAAGAACCCAAACCTCAGTTCTAATACTCTTAAATTAATACTGGGCTACCTAATATTTTTAGGGTATCACCTATTTTGCTAGATAAATCCAGGGCATTGACATAAAACTTTTTTGCGAAACAAAAAAACGAGGTTCACACACTTTTCAATTAAAGTTTACGTTCATGGGGAACCCATGACGTTGGTGCTAGAATTTTCAGATGTACAGAGGTTGAAGACAGTCTTGGAGGGTGGGTGATACATGATTGTGCCTACATCCTACCCATCAGTTCAAATTCGAACAGGCATGCCAGAACAGTGATGCCATCGTTCACCGAATTGACTGATCTTAAATCAGATTAGCATTGGTCAGCTCAATGCCTCAATCTAGAGTGTATTACAAAAATCTAATCTCTATAACTCTAATCGGCATGTGAGAAAAAAAAGAAAAGGTGTTCTGAACAAATAACCTTTTGAATCTTTCAGAGTATTATTGAGTTACAAGTTGTTGCGATCAGCTTTGTACAAATACAGCTGTTGTAGGGGACTGGTGGAACTGGAAAGTGCGAGAGATTATTCACCATTTAAGGGCCAGAGCTTGCTTTTGATGTAATGTTTTCATTGGTGATCTGTGCTTTTTGTGTGTGTGTGTGTGGGGGGGGGTCTTTTTGTCTCAGTAACTCTCTTCTTGGTATAGCTACTTGTAGAAATTTTTTCGTTGATACCATTTTTAGTGGTTGCTTTAATAAGAGGTTACTATAGTATGACAGTTCCAACTCTTATCACTTGAAAGGATATATATATCCCATGTTTTCTGTTCTCCGTTCATAAGTACTTGGGTATATAATATTGACATCTATTGTGTTTTGTTATTTTAATGGTTTTACAGGTCTTCAAAAGTGGGCCGCTTTTCATATCATCCAAAGGTAACTGATATTTATTTTCTTTTGCAGTTACTAAAATGCTAGTAACTTTTTTAAATGACTTTTATCTGTACGGCCACAATTTCTTGCCATAAGTCAATTTTAATAATCAGTCACGTGTGATTGAATTGTGTTATTTATCCACATAATTTGTGTGGTATTTCTTAGATTATCTTATTTTTCTTTTCTTAATGCAATGCACTACATGTTAATTAGGCAATCAGTGGGTTTTTGATTTTTAGGTTTGTGAATGGTACCATTCCTGATAAGATTCAGATTTTCTGGAATTTGTTAGGATCATGCATTCATTAAAGGTTGCTGCTTTTATGAATTGTCTCTGATTCTTTTCCTTCCACATCCACCACAAGGTTGCCTGAAGATCATTCACTGGGTAATCAAATCCTCGTTTGCTTTCCAATCTCTGTTTCATTGCAATAGAAATCCCATTATAGAAGGCAGCCATGGAAGTGCAACTAAATCTCTTGAAAGATGTACTTTTACATATGCTTTTCACAAGAGCATTGAATGAATAATTGATCAATTGATTCTAGTTCAGAAGCACAAAAACTGCAACAATCTTCCTGAATGTGAATGGATTGCTTCAATATTTTACGCATAGGTAACCTTCCAAGTGCCATTCACTATATAAACATCCTGGCTTTCAAAGAAGCAGGTGGCTTCTACTTCAACGAGACGAAAGGGAAAGTCAAGCTATTAAACATCATTGTCTTGTATGCTCGTGTCATAAAGAAGAGACCCTTGCTGTCTGTGAAACCTCGGATCTTCATATTAATAACATATAAAGATAATGTATAGGTTTAAAATTTTTTATTTGATTTCCATTCAATAGTGAAAGAATTTTTATTATCTTTGGCTATCATAAATTATTATGAAAACACATGATATCTTATAAGAGTATTAGTCAAAGTACATACTGTGTATGAAAATTTGATATTGAGATTTTGAGTTCATTCAAATCTTTTTGGACCTCTTTCCGGAATGTATTGATTTCCAATGTTAATTATATCGAGACACTCAAATACTCTTGTCTTGATTAACCGTCCTAGCAATTCGTAAAAATGGAAACATACATTATCAAAGCAAAAACACATGGGAGCTATAACCCCATAAACTCAATGAAATGTGAACTTAGTATCTTAAGTTTGATTTGAATTTCATTATATATTATGAAGGTGTATGTTAGGATTTCAATTTTATGGATGTGTTTTTAGTGGATTCTTAAACATATTTGTCATATTTGATATGGATTTGACTCTTTTAATTTAGGTTCTTACCATAAATACATGTTCTGAATTATTAGTGTCCATTTGTATCCGAGGTCTATAAAGACATGGTTTAGATTGAATTTCCATATGGAATTATGTATTTTGATCATTCGATTTTTATACCAATTCTATTTTTTATTTAGGTTTTGACATTTTAAACTTAGGAACATTGCTCAAATCTGATTTTAATGGCATTTTATTAAAGCAAGTTCATTAGCATTTCATTTATCATGTTTTAAGTCTTTTCATTAATCATGTTAAAATTAGGATTCTTTATGAATTCATGTTAAGTCTTAAAATGGATCCAAATTTAGAACGTTTAAGATCTAACTACCATGCCATTGGCAGTTCACCAATTAGAGATTCAACCTATAGGCTTTAGAAGTTAAGTTTTTGGCATCATCCTGATCGGAACCCATATTTGAACAGCTAATTCTCACTACCTTTGTTATAGAAATCAGATTTAGACATGGTGGAGGCCTTAGGACTTTTCAATGATCTCCCACAGCTTGATCTTATGCCAATTAGGGCTTTTTAGCTTAAGATTTAAATACCCAGATAGTGCCAATAGTGGGTAGCATCCAGAGGCCCCTGAGATCTATGCTGTCAAAGGCACGAGACACCTAAGCGAGGAGGGCCTCATCTCGCCTGAGGCAGGTGCCTTAGGCACTTGAGGCAAGGTTTTTTTAATTATTATTAGATATTTATAATAATAATGTATATGCTTATAATTGGAAAATGAAAAGAATGCATAAAATACATATAAAAAATACAGGAAACATTTATAAAAATGCAGGTTATATTTATAAACATATTTGCAATAAAAACATAAAAGACAATAACATGAAAAATTTATGAGAAGTTAACAACATAAAAGACCTAACCATAACAATAACACCGAAAATAGTATGCAATATAGGGTGATGGACTAATGTTCTAAAATGATTTGAAGAATAGCATTCTGATTGGTTGAATCATTCTAATGTGAAGGCGGCAGTACAAATTTTCAATGTTTTAAGAGTAGCATTTTGTAGTTCTGTTTCATAATCTTCCAAAGAGGGCAACATGGAAACTTTTAATTTGTGAAATTTGAACTCTGTCCACTGTCTTGCAGGTTTGTTACCTGGTGTTGGAATAAACGCTTGGTTAGGCGCTTGCACATACATTCAAATTAATCTATTTTATTATATTTTTTACAGGGATAGGATGGACATCATGGAAGAAGAGGTGGTTTATCCTTACACGTACATCCTTGGTTTTCTTTAGAAGTGATCCGGTGAGTATGAGTTTTTTTAACGGTTTCTTATCTGGGTCATATTGTGGAGGAAATACGTTACTCTTTTGCCTTTGATAATTATAAAGCAGTGATTTTCGCAGACAACAACCAGTTGATTGGAGAACTGCAACAAACATTTTTCCTCCAACTAAAATAGACATTAAATCTTAATGCTGTTTTTCTAAAGGTGAAAAGGATATTTATCAGCATTGAGTGAAGTTGAACCCAATCATACATGAATAGATGGATATCTGTTTGCTGGATATGCTTGGGCCATTTGAGGGCTTGGAACAGCTGACCTCATTTCAAGAATATCAGCTGGTTGTTGGTACTTTTTGAGTTTGTATGAGACTGCTTGAAAATTGGCTTTTCATGGTCAAGGGATACTTGGAAGTTAAGAGTTTGAGTTTCTTCTTTGTGTGATACACTCAAACCATGGGAGGGTTTCTTTATGATGATCTTGTTTGCTTACTGACATTTTATCTGTGTTTCTTTTTTCTCTTCTTACGGTGTATTTTTTTTATTCTGTGATATATGATTATGGCTCCTTTTTATGTTTTCATCTTAAGAAGCATCTCGGGTATGGGTTTACATGATTCCTACTATCATATTATCTTGTTGATTTACGAGCATGATACTCATCGATATATCTTTAGGCACTTTCCGTGACCGTGTGATATGAATAGTTTGTTTGAAGCATTCTGGAATTCTGCTTCAAAGTTTGCTACATTGTACCTCATTACTATATTTTGTTTTTATTTTTTTGTAGTTCTATGTTTACTTGTGAACTTCGATGGTGAAGTATAACTTCTTTTTCAGAACCTACCGGCTCAAAGGGGAGGTGAACCAAATCTTACACTTGGTGGTATTGACCTTAACAACTCCGGAAGGTAGATAACTTGTCTCTGTGGTTCATCCTTACCCATTCATCGTATGCTATTTTTTACTTACACCATGATCTTTCTAGATAAGCAATCAATACTGAAATTATTTTGATAACAATTTGGCAGCGTGGTGGTGAAAGCTGATAAGAAGCTTCTGACTGTACTGTTTCCAGATGGTCGAGATGGGAGGGCTTTTACTCTAAAGGTTGTGTTTAATGCTTGTGCTGGCTTCCTCATGTCCTTTTTAATTAACTGCTGTTAACCTTTTTGCTTTTGCTCAAAAGGCAGAGACTTTAGAGGACTTGAATGAGTGGAAAACTGCCCTAGAAAATGCTTTGGCGCAAGCACCTAGTGCAGGCCCTGTCATGGGGCAAACTGGAATCTTTCGGAGTGATGTAACGGAATCAATTGACTCTTCTGTTGAAAAATGTAACATCTCATGCTTCTACCTTTTGTTATCTTCATCAGCTCCACATATCTAGACATGTGCCCAGACACTTGGTCCATTAAGTGAACACTGTTCTTATCTGAAATTACAAGCATACTAGGTGTAATATACTTTTGGTTATGGTCTGTGTTTGCTTTAATATTCTTATAATTGTGATGCCCACTATTTTCTTGCCAAGAATTGAGTCTGTGATTTTATTTTCTGTTACTGGTATTTTTCTTTTTCTGTTGTACGGGCACATCTGCGGGCACATCTGCATTGAGTTTTTCTTGGGTTTATCATCTTGGTAGTCCTGGGGCTTTATTTTGTTTTTTCTTTCACATTCTTGTTCCTTGTACTTATTTTTTATTTTTATTTTTTAAAATTGCACCTTAATTTTTCAGGTGGCTTTCAACAAATTGTTATGATCCTTTGATGTAAAGTGACACTTATTAAAAGAGTAGAAGACATCATTAATGGACATTGTTTAAGGAAAATCTAATAAGCTCAAACCTAAAGTGTGCTTAGTTGTTTTTAGGTTGTTTTGAACTTCTCCTTTACTAATGATTTTAAGTGACAGTGCATCATAGGGATTGGTCCTTGTAAGCTTGACTTCTTTTTAACTCTGTCTCCTACTTTTTTGTGAAGATGTTAAAATTAAATAAATTTTGACCTCATATTTTGTTAAGGCATTGTGTTCGTTTTTGGCCTAAAGGGTGCACTCGGCACATGGCCAAGTTGCATGGTTCACAGAATTGGTTGATTCCCAGATTTGATCGGCACCCACCAATATAAGTTTGGCTTGGAGTCTGATCCAACCCTGATTTCCCCTCATAATCGGCTGTGGCTCGGACCAGCCAATTCTGGAAGCGACTCCTCATTAGAATCGGCATCATGACGGCCTAGGCATAGTGGCTGCCATTTCACCACCATTTCAACACCAATTACGGCATAAAAAGAGGTGGATCGTGCCAGAATCAGGTTGAGGCACCAATTTTGAGTTTTTCTTTTCTTTTCAATTTTATGTGTTTTTGAAGAACTGATCTGGACTGATTCCATATCGGAAATTCTTTCAAAAAATTGGGCAATTTATGATCCGATCCAGATTGGAATCACAATCAGCACCCATTAGTCTGGTAACTGATTCTGATTTTGCCATCCTTGCTAGGTGGTCCTTTGGCCTGGACTCTTGACTCAGCAATGAAAGTGGGCCTAGCCACTATATATACTTGCAAGAAAAGTTTTTCTTGTTCATTTATGCCGGTGTTATTTTTAAAAATTATAACATATTATTATATTTTAATAAGTATAGGAGTATATCATAAGCTCTCCTCTCTGTCTTCATTTATTTCCTTACATCTGTTGGTTTCACCTCATTCCTGCGGCTTGAGCGACACGAAAGTGGGCATCTGGTCACCCTAGCTTTCAAGGATGTTTTGACTTTTGAATGCCTCATACCATTACAAGGATCGCAGTATCGGGATTGGATCGGTCTGATCCCGACCGATCCTCCGGAAGGGAGACCGTTTCAGAATTGGTCTGGTTCATTTTTTTTCTTCTTTCAAAAAAAAAATAGAAAAATCAGAAAATTTTTAAAAAGTCTAAAAAATGAGGAAAAATTGTTAGAAATAAGAACACAATAAATTTGTCCAATCTTTTACTTTTTCACACAACTTTGAGTCTACGAGACATTTCAACACAAGTGGATACAATCTTACAATACAAAGTAACATTAATATTCATTACATATTTCATTAAATATAAGAAAAAGTATAAGTCATACAAAGATGCCTTACAATGATGATGTTGTAATCATCACCAACTATGAAATTGCCCTGAATCTCTGTAGTACTCGTTTCATTTTGTTGGATTTTCCATTGATCAGTCATGATTGGCCCGTACCCATAAAAAAAGCAACTTGGCCATCGGGCTAAAATCATTGTTGATAATACATTAAAAGATGTATTAATTTCAATAAAAAGAGTAAGAGATATGATTATTATGGTAAAAAGGATTATTAAAAGAGAGAATTTGTATAGTTAGTGCGTATGCTCCACAAATTGAATTAAGTAGCGAGGTTAAAGAAGAAGTTTGGGAAGATATAGATGACCTCATACAGAGTATACCAAATGAAAAAAATATATTTATTGAAGGAGATCTCAATCTATATGTTGGAAACAAATGTCATGAATTTGAAAAATTTCACTGAGGATTTAAATATGGACCATTAATTGAAGAAAGAAAAAATATTTAGGATTTTTTATGGCTTATGATCTTATGATAACAAATATTCATTTTATTAAAAGAGAATCTCATTTAATAACATTTAAAAGTGGACAAAATAAAAATCAAATCGACTTCACTCTCACAGGAAAGTCTAATTATGCTATTTGCAAGGATTGCAAGGTTAGTCTAGGTGAAACTTTAACAAGCCAACATTTGTTAGTGCTTATGAATGTCAAGAGCAAAACACAAACAAGCACATTTAAAAGAAAATTTTATTTTATAATAAAATGGTGGAAATTAAAAGAGATGAAACAATAAATATTTAAAAATAAATTTTATTAAGATAAATGATTGGAAGTCAAATGCACGCGTTAATACTATGTCATTGAACATGGCTATAAAGATTAGAGAAATCGCTAAAAAAGTATTGGAGAGTCTAAAGGACATGTCCCATCTAAAAAGGAGACTTGGTGGCAATGATTACCATCTCGGATCTCGGTTTTGCCTCGAAAGGGTGAAAGAGAAGAGATCTTACGAGGTTCTTAGGAAAATCTCTGGAGATCATATTTTAGATTTCATTTACATAGGATATACATTACCTAACAATGTAAATAAGAAAAAAGTAGAAAAAAAACCAAAAAATAAGCTTGCGGATAGGTTTCTATGGAGTTTATTGTCCAATTTGACCCATTTTGGGTTGAATCGACACTTAATTCGGGATACAAGGCGATGCCACACCGCAATAGCTTCGTGCTGCACTTCCTTGCCTAATAGGGTGGGGAAGAGAAGTAGCGGGGTTGCTGTGGCGGCTCTGTTGTCTTACAATTGGCGCCAACCCTCGAACCAACGGAACAACCTATTTTGGCTTTTCGGATCTTGCAAATCCAACGAGGCTGAGATTCTCGTAAGAATCATGGTCTTACGAGATCTCGCGATGGCATTCCATGCTTGGTGGTAGAATGAGGAAGTGCAAAAGGCGATAAATAATAAGAGATATTGATATAAGATTGTTTAAATGTGATGACAATGAAATAATCGAAACTTATGAACAATATAAGATATCAAAAGAGGAAGGTAAAAAGACTATTAGACGAGTAAGAGATGAGATTTTTAAAGATATGTATGACAACCTTATAACTAAAAAAGGCAAAAAACGTATCTATAGATTAGCAAGGGTGAGAGAGATAGGGTTTCAAGATCTCAACTAATTTAGATGTATCAATGATCTTGAAGAAATTTTTTTGATCAAAGATAATGATATCAGAGAAAACTGAAAAAGTTATTTTGATACTCTTTTATGACAACTTCGCCAAAGGCATATAAGTAATCAAAGTTGATGTGAGTGGAGAAAGAGAATCCGTATGGCTGACCCCAAGTAATTTGGGATAAGGTTCGAGTCGGGTTGTAGTATCTAAAAAACAAATACACATTATTGTAGAAGGAAACCTAAGAAAGACAAGATCGAAAGAAGTATGAGCATATGTATGTAAAAGTTTTAGTATTGAGTCCCTTACAGGAATACCTTTGGTACTTGTTGATAATACGGAGATAAGAAAGATTAGTATTGCTTGCATTTAGAAAACCTAATATATAGGAAAGAAATATAAAGAAATGTGAAATACATATTATGAACTATGATATATTTGTATTGGGATGCACCGATGGCCGGGTAACCAGCAGGGTCCTTTGGGTCCCTAGTGTGGCTGTGTTGGTGCTTGTGGTGTCTGCTTAAGCACCCAGCGTGACTTTTGAACATCTGGGAAAGCTGTTTGGACACTGGGGAGGGTACTTTGATCTCTGAGGAAACCATTTGGGCACCAGGAGCAGTGTAACAGTGTTTGCCACATATGGGGCACGTATTCAGGCTTGGGCTGCATCTTTTCTTCTTTTTTTCAGCTCAATTTTTGTGACAGCAGCTTGGTAGTTGGGAAATCAAATCAATAGAATCCGCTTCATGGAGCCAAAATCTACATGAGATGTCATCGCCTCTAATTTAATATCGACCCTCCTTAGGTGGTATTCGATAATCCTGAGATATGAAATATGTGACGTGAGATTCATCTCTTATAACTTAACAGGTTGTATAGATATCCGAAAATTTAATGACTCAAGGTTTTTTTTTGAAAAATTGACAATTACTATCTAAATTTGAAAATTTAGTAGATTAAGAATACTTGATAAACATGAATATGCAAAAAACATTTAATAATCACAATAATATCTAAATATGAATAATTCTTTCTCATTATGTCGATGCAATAAGGAAAATTGGCATAAAAGAGACAAGAAACTAAAACTTTTCTATCTAGAGTACTTAGATATTAGATGGTGGAATGCTACCTAATGATCATTTGGCACAGTTCTTTAATTCTTCAGTATTCATATGGATACCTGGCAAGACTATAAACTAGGCTTGCAAATGGGTTGTATTGGGTAACGTACTTGCATGTTTTCGATTTTGAGACTGATAAAGGTTAAGTGGTTCCGATTCCAATTCCTATTTTGCTCTAATTCTGATTTTGTTATCAGAATCATGACTGAATTCAAGAATTTACAAAATGTACAAGAGGGTTATAATTTTCTATAATTACTAAAACTTGATATAATAACTTTAAAATTATACATTTACTTTTTAATAATTTATATTTAATAATCTTTGTAAGTTTTAGATTTATATATAGGTTTATCAAAATCAACAAAATGGATATGGATCTGGCTGAATCCAATTCAGATTTCAATAGTTTATATGATACAAATATAGGTTCCAAATCCATTATATGTTATCAAAATTGAACTACAATTTCAGAATTTAGGATTCCATTTGCACCAAGGATCGCGGGATCGGAATCGGAATCGGGATCGGTGGGTACCGATCCGATCCGGATCGGATCGGATCGGACCAATTCCGACCAATTCAATGGAAGAAAATCGATCCAGAATCGGTAAGAAAAAAAAAGCAAAAAAAAAAAAAAACGATCCGATTCCGATCCGATTCCGGACGATTCGGATCGATTCGGACCGATTCTGGCCGATCCGACTGGAATAGCAAAAAAAGAAAAAAAACGATCTGATTCCGATTCCGATTCCGATTCCGATTCCGGACCGATTCCGGCCGATTCCGGACCGATTCCGACCGATTCCTACCAATTCCGACCGATTCCACGGAATTCATGCCGGAATCGGTCCTTCCGCATGGAATTCCGATCCGATTCCGGAATCGGTCGGAATCGGTCCGATTTCACCGATTCCGTAAACAATGATTTGCACCCCTGCTGAACACTAGAACAATATGAAAAATTGATCTACCTGTTAATGAAGGGAAAAAATAACATAAGAAAAATGTAGCTAATGATTTTTGAAATATATCCATGAAGTATAAAGCAAAGAAAATCAATACAAGATATGACTACTTTGTGCCTTATCTCAACGTGTCAAAGTATTATCAATTTATCTTGACTATCCGTGATTGATTGAGTCCTGCAAGCAGATGAATGCAGCTCTAAGTGGATGTCTTCCCACTTAGCGAAAAGACCCTAAGCACCCATTTTGTTTCTCCAGATATTAAACTTAAAAATTTTCAAGAAATCTAAAGGGTTCGAAGTTTGACTGGATCAGACTTCAGAGGCTTTTTGCTCATTAAACACAGCCTTAGTAGAGTTATTTTTAACTCAAATTAAAATCCAGTGAGGAAAAAGAGTTTCAAAATTAAAGCAAGTATAAAAAGTCAAGTTCTTACAGTAGGTTGAGCATTTGTTTTAGTTTTGTTTGGATAATTAAACATATATGCAATAATATTTTAAGATTATGTTAGTACATACAAGAACTTGTTTATTTGAGAGTATCAGAGTATGCATGCAAAAATGTTAATTTAAAGGGGAATATGAGTAGAATTTTTTATTTTATTACATTTTACATTAACTTATTTTATAGCCTTTGCTGAACAGCTGTGTTTTTCATGCTGGTTGCATAAGACTAAAGTCACCTATAGACATGGGTGGTGTCTAGTCTATGCAAGACATATTGGTCTGAGTCTAAGGAGGAATATTGTATAATCTTGCAGGTAAAGACAAAAAAGCAACAACATCTACGATTATTGGAAGGCCAATTTTACTTGCTTTAGAAGATGCTGATGGAAGCCCATCCTTTCTGGAGAAGGCACTGAGGTTTATTGAACAACATGGTAAAGCAATTCATCCATATGTTTTTTTTTGTGGTGCCAGAGTTGCTTTATTTTATTTGAAATAAAATAGATTAATTTGGATTTTCGAGTAAACTTTGTCATTGTGCTGTTGAATAAAAACTCATGGCGGTCCTTTGGTTATGTTACTTTTTACAAAAGCTTACATCTGTCTTTTATGGTCAGGAGTTAAAGTCGAAGGTATCTTGCGGCAGTCAGCTGATGTGGAAGAGGTTGAACGCCGGGTCCTGGAGTATGAGCAAGGTATTATTCTTTATGCTGTTAGAGCTCCACATTGCTCTCTTTTCCGCAGTCAGTTTTCTTTTATTGCACTTTTGTCCAGTTTATAGCTAAATGAACAGGAATGACTGGCTTCCACTGCAGTTCTTTTACCTCAGAGCCTTGTCCAACCCTGACGTTTCTATGGTGTTGGAATGGATTCATTTTGATGTTTAGGAACTGTCTCCTGCACCTCACCTGAATATGTTAATATTGTTCAGGGAAGGATGAATTTTCCCCAGGGGAGGATCCACATCTTATTTGTGATTGTATAAAGGTATCTTTCTTTATGTGTTATCTTAGTGTATATGATAAAGTGTATCAGCTTTACTGTATATCTTATTTTGCAGCATGTGCTACGAGAGCTGCCATCATCCCCAGTTCCTGCATCTTGTTGTAAAGCATTATTAGAGGCATTTAGTAAGTCATGCCGTGATACTTCCATCAGGCCATTTGCTTGACAAACATTATGGAACTGATAATGTAAATATTTCTAGCTTCAACTGTTCTTGCTATTACCAGTTATCTCACTCATGTTTCAGAGACAACAAAGATTTGAGCATAACCTACTGTTTTATGTTATTGTAGTAGTTAAGGGAGTTTGGATGGATATGTAAAGGGAAGAAACAGAAGAGGATGAAATGTATGGATATGGGACAAGTATTTATGCCAAGCATTTCTGCCAGATAGTCCACACAAAAAAGCATGTAGAGACGTTTGCCTGTTTTGTGCTAAGATCTTTCATGATTATCAGATATAAGAAAGTATGCTCTATGATTTTGGTTATCTTTGGATTTTATTTATAAAAGTGACCAGTTATAAGTGGAAACCTTCTTTGATTGATGTAATGGTGCAGCTAATGAAATGCCATTGAATGATAATTATTACTTAAATTTTTCTTTGCTTTTCCTGCTTCTCTTGTCATGTCTTATGTTCCTAAAGCATCGACATTGTAGTGTCTATCTTTCTCGACCCAGTTTCTGTCTGCTTGCTGGTGGTTTTCAATCCTGCTGGCAGTTCCCGCAATGCCTTAGTATTCATGCTGTTCCATCATCTTAGTTGCATTTTTCTGTCATCACCTAACCCAAACTTTAATGAATCCACAAGAGCTTATGCTTCCCTGCCAGAGTGTGAGGTCTCATTCACCACAGAAACATTTTGTTTTACCTCAAATTTGTTGTGAGCAGGTCTAGGGACCATGCAACAGCATGCTTGCTACAACAGCTTGTTGCTGGTTCAGTGGAGTTGCAGTGAGTCCTTTTCATTGCCTTTACAATTACCTCCATCTGCTTATAAAGTTTTCCTGTGATCATCCCTGCATCTTCTGGATCTACACAGCTTGTTAATTCCACTCCTAACCAACAACCTATATTTAATTTGGCTGGTTAACACCCTGATAACCACCTGCTACTTCCACTTGTCACTTCTGTGGAGACCTACAATTATACCAGTTGCAGCACTGTCTCAACTGCTTATTGGCACCCTCTTTATCCTTTCATTCATTTTGAAGACTTCTGAACTTTGAGGGCGCAGTGGGTTGTACGAGTTAAAATTTTTTTTGGGGAAAGTAAGGGTTTTTAGTGTACTGTCAACTGCCCTGTGAAGTGCTCACTTATCATTTGATAGAGCTACTTCTAGCACCTATGGGATGCTTGTTAAAATAGCACAATCAACACTAAGTTTCATACGGTGGGACCAACAGTCTTGTCCTGCATCCATCTCTTTCTTCAATCCGTGTTCTTGTTGTGTTCTTTAGGGTGGAAGATTGCTTCCAATTGAGACTATCTTGGTTTTCCTTCATTTCCTTCATTTATTTTTCCTTTCTCCAAACTTTTAATTCATTGTGGCCTTAGGACACCCAAAGAAAAGAGGGCTTACCGTGTAGCAAGTTTGACTTTAGGCTTGTAAATGTATCTAGTTCATCTGATAACCTGACCTGGATTGGAGATGCTTATTGGGTTTAGGACTCGTGATCCACTGATTTCACATCGATCGAGCTCAAATTTAGGCAAATTTCAAATTAGCTTTTTGGCTGTCCTCCGGGCCGTCTCATGGGTTCCTTGACATGCCAAGAACCCAAACTCCTGAAGGCTTGAAACAGGCTTGAAGCAAACCAAACCCTAAGTCCTACTATGTGATTGTGATGGCTCATCTGTAGCTGAACTCTATGGAGATGCGCTGATGCCAATGGATCTCCATGGTGTCCTTCTGATGTTGTTCTTTTCTGCTTGCAGGTCTTTCCTAGGTTCTGATTCTTCCACCACTAACCAGTTTTCACTTCATATCTCCATTATCCTTTACTTCTCTGTGGTGGCAACTGTGACTATGGTATTGGTGCCAGAGATGGTGTGGGAGCAAAGGTGGGTGAGAGCTTTTTCTGGTGGTTCTTTGGCGTGCATCCGTTCTTTTGAATCTTCAACATGGCATCCGCAACCATGTTGATTTCTTTTCTTGCTGGAATGATTGTGGTTGCTGTCACTTTCTCCTCCTTTTGCTCCTCAACTTCTCCAACAGTTTCTTCATCAATGCGATGGAAGCTGCCATGTCCTTCTTCTGCTTCTCTTCTGCGGGAGCATCTGTCTTTGATGGATGCAGTCCCAACTCCCAACTTCCTCGAATGGTGTCATATCTTTCTTTTCTGCTATTAATCAACTACAAAGGACAAATTTTTTCTAAATTAAATAGGTAGTGAGCACATACGCCCTTTGAAGCATGAAACGCGCATGTGTAATTTCATGAATTTTGATTTGAGATGATTAATTACAGGCTTGCAGCTAATCTATGTTCTTTTGTTGTGCGGTCATGAAAACGATGAGCTGCTCAATTTTATGGTGAATTGGTGATATGATATTATATGGCTCATTGTTACCTGACTGCAATAAGATATACGTGGCTTTTTATGAACAATTTCATGATGATCAGACAACTTCTTATCTTATTTTCAAAATGTAGCATTGAGAACTGTAAATTATGACTGGAAATTATCTTACACCTGCTTATTGAATGTTTAATATGATCATGTAGTTGTGTGATTGTTGGCGAAAATTTTTTAAGTCGGATTAGAATTTAATCCACTCCAACGCTTAATTGATCAAGGAAATAACGAATTCTCATAATTGGGCCTACTTCAAGTTCAATTAATGCTAAGATGAGCCCATTTTTACAATTCACTTCTTTAGATTTAATGAGCTATATTTTCTCAAATCAGGCCCACTAAATGTCAATTTCGACCCAATTTAGGGTCAATTTCTCAGCACCCCCTGTTTACGTCTATCGGGCTACGTTACAACTCCTAATGGGCCCATCAGTTGTCAATTTCGGCCCATTTATTGACCCAATTTCACGACTCATTTAGCACAAGCTTATTGGGCTAAGATGGATGCTTAAATATGACCCACTCAATCTCCTTTGCCACATCAACCGCCACGTCTCCTCCTCTAATTAATTTGATGGCACCGGAGATGTAAAAGGACATCATCATAAATGAAGGAGAAGACTTGATGGTTGATCTTAAAGATGGCCTTGGAGAATGATGAGACATGGGAGAGGAAGGGTCACTCCAACCATTTATTTTTCTCCACCTTTTCATTTTTCCTTCCTTCTTATAAAAAGAGGATGACCAACCAGGGGAAGGAGGTTGGACGCCATCAGCTCCTCCAACAGCATCATGCACGCCATCAGCTCCTCCACCAGGTTTCGGCACACCATCAGCTCCAGCAGCAGTCCACGCCAACAGCAGAAGAAAAAGAAGAAAGAAGAAGGATGAGGGAGAGGTAAGGGTCAAGCCATACACCCCTACTTTTTCTCCTCCTACCCCTTCATTTGTTCAACCGTACCCCTCTGCCCTCTTCCCTTTTCCCCCTCATTGGCCACCCTATACCCCACTGCAACAGCCCCTTAAAGGCCTTGTTTACCCCTTCCTTTGGCCATCTGCAGCATCACTTAAAAATCCCACTGCAGACCCCTCATCGGCCGCCACATACCCCACTGCAACAGGCCTTAAAAATCTCTTGCAACTTCCATTAAAAGACCCCCTGTTTGATTCTTTTTGGACCCCTCCACAGCAGCACTTGGACAGTTCCCTTAATGCCTCTGCTCAGCCCCTAATAACCACCTGAGAAACTCTTCAATGTGGCCTAAATCAGGCCCGATCTCACCACTTCTGTTGGTACACTTTTGACACCACCTTAACAGCTCCTTAACAGCCTCTTAAACAGTCCTTAACAGCCCCTTAACAAATGTTTTTAAAAAATAGGAGGCATGTACTAAGAATATTTGCATTCATTTTACAGAAATTTTACTCGTTCTATCTCTTCTATATGGGCTTTGTATTCTTCCCATAACATTGTAGTGTATTGGTACATAGTTTCATAAATATTATACTCGGGAGTTCCTTGCATAATTGCCCTAACATCAGAATTGGGTTCTAAGAAATCTCTAAATTAACTTTTAAAGGAGGACTAAATCGTGGTGTCCAATGATGATATATAATTCATTTTACTCTACTCTTAGTCATATGTAGGGGAACCAAGAGCATACGGGATTGTGGTTTACCTCTTGCGGAGCACGGGAGCACGTTGCCCTTCATTCTGGCGAGGTGGCGTTTTAATCTAAAAATACCACAATGCATAATTTTATCATAGTATTTACATTGCACTTTTCTCGTTGTCATGGAGATCAAAGTGCAATGTGCCCAAGTTGGTTATTTAGGGTTGACCCAAAAATTTGGGTGTCACGGCTTGGAGAAAACATACTTAATCAAATCAATCAAGAATTTAATTAAACAACTAGAAGTGTTAAGAATAATTAAAAGGCAAGCATTTAAGAACTAAGGAAAAATACTTAAAGGGTTGGGAATGGATAAGGGGTGGGAATGACCTAAGAGATCTAAGGAAGAGATGTGAGGGGTGGGGTGGGAATGGATGAGGTCTTTTGGGGGCCTTATTTTGGCCTCTAAGGGAGAAGGGGGCTTAAGAACCCCCCTTCCATTGCCTCCAATGGGAGGAAGCATCTGCAAAGGGATCGTGGGGTCCCACCGGGTCACGTGACCCCTTGCTGGGTTGGGCTGACCAGATCCTGATCGGTCTGGTCGGCCCATTTTCTGATTGGGTCAGGCCCAGGTCCTGACTCGGCATTCCATGGGGCCTGCATGCATCGGCGGTGGCAGCAAGTGATGCTGCAGCAGCATGGAGGAGCATCCATCGGCTTCATCAGGAGCAGCTAGAGAGGCAGCAGCAGCACCTCGGACCATCAGGAGGAAGATGAAGTATTGATGTCATCATCAGGAGCAGTAGGAGGAGCTGATGGCCTCTCCTTCTTCTCCTGTTGTTGCAGCCTCAAGAGAGAGGTGCAGTAAAAGGGGCATGGAAGAGGGGAATGCTTCTCCGGGATGATCTTCCAACTTCTTCCAGAGAATTTTTAAGAGGGGGCATGGAAGAGGGCTTACTTATTTAACACAATAAATGTTTCAGGTTAAGCCTTTGTCGAGCCAATTCTTGAGCAACATTTTGAGTTGATTAGCTTGTTTGCACCTGTAACTTCAAGAGAGGGAAGAATAATTCTTTGTTGGTGAATATTGCGTTTGAGAAGTTCTATCATAGATTGACTTGAAATATTTTAATAGAGTCATCTATGTAAGAAATTTAGCATTAAATGGAAATCGTGGATCACAAAATGTATGGAATCAACAAAAATCCCTGTTAGTCTGTCTGGTTATCTAATGGTTTTTTCTATTAAAAAAGGCTCTGCATTTCTCGCATGTACTGGGTATCGCTGCTAATCAGAATGTTCTGGATGCAATCAGAATGTTCAAGATGCTAATATTTTCCCACACTTTCTTAGTTGAGATATTATTTTTATATTATTTTTTAATTGAGGATTTTTTTAGTTTTATTTTTTTATTGAGGTGTACGGTGGTATTATACCTTTTGTACACTTACCTGATTAAGTAATACGTTAAAATAAAATTGTGAAGCCAAAAATATAATATAATCATTTGTTGTAAGATAATGCTTTTATAAGGTGAGGCCATTTTGAACAAAAAAGTTGTGGGGAACCATTAGATAGTAACCTTATGTATTTAGGAAATTCTACATTAAACATTTTAATCATGTTTTATAACAAGTTTTATCTCAAATATATATAAATATATATATATATATAATGTGGAAAAGATTGTTTTAACACTCGATTATGACTTTGCATCATTCTTCAATCTCCTTATGGGAATGACCATTGCTTTGGATCATTCGTCCATCGATGTCTTTATTTCTACTTCTTAAGAGAATATTTGGGGACTTCATACACAATTTTAGATGGCTTTTATTGGAAATTTTATCTTAGTTGATTACGGTCACACTTAACAAGCATATTTATGGCCTTTATGATCACGGTTCACCTTAATGAGTAATAAAAGTAGAAAAATCTATCCCATGTTTAAGAAAGTTCTCTCTGGTTATCTACTTTCCATCACCAGTGTCTAATGTAACTGATCGTTTCTCATCTACTTTACACATCATTTATTAATAATTCTACTTGGGTTATAAATGATTAATAGTGAAACTTCTTTCCTTTACTCTATTCAGCAACCAATATGCTGACCGAATTTTTTATTCAGGATCTAATCGAAGTAACAGAATTAATGTTATACATTCTGTTATATTTGACGTACTTCCTGAGCCAAATCGCCGTTTATTACAAAGGTAACATATTTTTTTAATTTGTACATCAACTTTTCTCTATCCAAATTATGTATTCTAGTCTCTGTTATTTGTATAGCTGTTTCAGTTTATCTTCTTTTAGTTCTCCACTGGATATTTACAGTTGAGATGTTTTGTGTGTGTAGTTGAGGCCTGATGGGTTTCTTCTTCTGTTTATCATGTACTCGTGCATGTCATTATTAAATATCACTAATCTATTCTGTGTTTTCGGATGAATGAAAGAGGCAAAAGGAAAAGAAAGAAATAAGAATAAAAAGGGAACATATATTTTTTGCCCTGGTAGTTGGTGGATCTCTTAGCTGAGGGTAGTTGGATATTCGAAGCCGATTTTTTTTCTTCTTTTTCCATGTCTTTTTTTTGCAGACATTTAATTTTCTTTGATATGTTCTGTGCATAATTTAGTTTGTCCATATATATGTATATGCATACGTCCATTTGTATGTATAAACATACTTGTGTATAACACAGTGAAGTGCTTTATATTCTCTGTTGGTCTGGACATTTCTTTAGCTGATTTTCTGGGACCAAGGGTATTCATCTTGTTAGACGTCATTTATTTCCAATTATCTAGCTTATTTTACACTTTTTATTCTTGCTATCAGGATATTGAGGATGATGTGCTTGGTTGCTTCTCATAAATCTGAGAATAGGATGGCTGTTTCAGCTGTTGCAGCTTGCATGTCTCCTTTGCTTCTGCGTCCACTTCTTTCTGGTGACTGTGAGCTTAAAGATGCTTTTGATGTGGGTGGTGATGGTTCTATTCAGCTTCTGCAAGCTGCTGCAGCTGCTAATCATGCTCAAGCAATTGTCATAATTTTATTGGAGGAGTATGAAAATATTTTTGGTGTAAGTACACTTTGTCATAATCCCATTTTTTCTGATTCCTTGTTAATTTTTTATTATCAGTTCTCTGACCATTCTATATTTTAGTTTCATACTCTTTCCCATTATACTGACAAGTTTCTCCTACAGATGCTTTGTAAGTTGTATTGTGTTGTTCATTGTAGTGGCGTTGTTCTATTATTCACGTACTCCCAAGATAGTAAAACATCAACTAAGAGTGAAAGTGGATATATTTTCTTTCTTATTTTTGGAAATATCCATTTTGCAGACTACCAACGTTTTATTTCGACATCTAATTCTTTGGATTGGAAGTGCATTGTGATGGGAGTACTAACAATTGAACAGTTGAGCAAGGCATGCAGCATAGGCAGCATAGGTGCAGGATCTGCCAATCCTGATTTGGATCAGCTGATTCTTTATTAGGATAGGCACCCCTCCAACTGATCCCGGGGAGATAGGCTGGACCTAGTCTGATCTTCAGCCAGGATTGTCCTTGATCTGTCTGGATTGGTGATACTGGACAGGGATCAGCCCGACTCATGGATTGCACATTCAGCTGATCCAGATTGGAATCAGCCAATTTCCTGATCAAATCAGCTGGTCACGATCCAATATTTGCCCAGAGGGAAGATTCAGGACAGAATCATGGCAGAATCAGCCAATTCTTCTAGGAGACCCTTAAGTCATCGGATCTCCCAAAATTGGACCCGATTTTGATTTGATTTCTCCCCAATGAGGCCCCCCACCACAGCAGAGGCCCACTATTTCTGGCAAAAAATCTTTCTTTCCCCCCTTCCTACTTGGCTCCCCTGCACTTGTAGGGCACTCCTACGATGGAGGGCTCTCCTTCCTATGGTAGACCAACTCCCCACCCTGGCACACCCCCCTGGTGGAACCACTTTCCTTGACTGACAACCCCCCTCCAATTCAAAAAAAAAGTTGAAACTAAAATTTCTTTTGTGTTGTGTGCTGGAAAATGTTAGATGAATAACATGATGCCCTATCTTGGATGGATGCATGGATTTATGTTGGATGTTGATAAGAAGCGAGTTCAATATAAATAGTGTGCGAAACAAATGAATGGAGGCATTTTCTGTCTCCCAACAACACATAAGTGGAATGACTGAGAATGTGAAAAAATGTGATAAAGTACTTGCAGAGTTGCAAGAAGAAATGTTGGCTTATTTAACTGGGAGAGCATCTCAGAGGGAAATACAGATTAAGCAAAGAACTAACTTACATGATGAGTTGCTTAGACGTAAAGACGCTAGTCCGATGAATTGGACAAGTAAAAAGGGAAAAGGAAAAGCTTGAGAGTGATGCATCAAGTTTAGATGATCAAGAGGAGTCCTAAGTAAAGGAAGCAATGCACAATAGTAAGGTTTCAACCTGTGTTGATGAGGAGAGAAGAATGAACACAGGAGGATCTGTTGCTGTTAGACATTCAAACGTGGAAAACACTCAATCCTACATCTCAAATAGTTAGGGATAGTGGGTTATGTTGGTCACAAGCAACTCAACCTATAGAGTTGTTTATGTTTAGGCAGCAGAATAGCTATCCAAGGATGATACAACATGCCTTTACAAGAGTTAAGACAATGACTTCAATTACAAAGAAGACAGACAAGCATATTTTTAAATAGTTTTTGCATGCAGGTTGATCCGATGCAACCTTACCTTTTTTTTCACATTTGTGTTATTGGATTTTAAGTGGATGTTAACATTTGTTTTCTATTACCTTAATGTAGGTATTCCTGCTCATGCTACCACTAGTGTTGCCAGTAGTCTATATATCTAGACAATGTTCAATACTTTTGGCTATTGTGGGATTAAAAGTTCTGGTTTTCAAATATATTTATGAGGGTGGATTGGATATAGAAGTTGAGGAACTGTCCTCTTGGATATATAAATTTTGTGTGGTCTGAAAAGAGAGGGGTTGCATTGTTATGTGGGACGAATTAACATGTATTACCAAGTGAAGTATAATCAACTTTTTCGTTATTGTTCTGAGGGCACCATATTTTTGAAGTCCATGGACTCATCTTGCCAGATTAGGAATATAGTTTTTTTTCTATTATGAACGATGTTGTACAGGAAATTGGTGAGAAATACATTGTTTAGTTTGTAACCAATAATGATTTTTCATATAAGGCTGCAAGTAGGAAGTTGATGGAGATAGAAGACATTTTGGGTTCCCTATATAACACATTCAATTGATATGATGTTAGAGAATATTGAGAAGGATCCATCTATCATCACGCTAGTAAGTTAGGTACAATTGATAGCCTTTTTCATTTATGGCCATCCTTAATTGCTCCATATCATGAGAAAACATACTAATAGCTATGATTTAGTATGACCTGATCCAACTAAATTTGCGACACATTTCATTGGAGAGCTTGTATAGACACATGTAGGCATGCATTAGATTCTCTCATGCTCCAGAGTATATCATGCATATAGCTACCTTACAGCACAAGATGAGCCAAATTGGCATCCTAACTAAAATGGATCATCTTATTATGGTTACTTGTTGGTGGGAGATAGTTCAGTATTACTTGTTTGTCATAGAACTCTTGAAATAGTGTTGAGATTGGTGGACTCAAATGATAGAAATTGTACGGTATACTTGTATGATGCAATGGATAAAGCAAAATGTTACAAGAAATGATGGAGAATTATAGATAACACATGTGATAAGACACTTCACCACGATGTTTTTGCAGTATATATTTGCCAATGTTTGTATTTCATTTATTTCTTATCATAATTAGTTAACTGTTTCAATCCATTGGCGCATGATATTTCTTAAACCTAAAGATGCAATATGGCAAACAAGAATGTAATGACATTGAGATTATATGTAAGTAGATCTCATGGATCCGAAAAATTGACCGAGCCCGAAAAGATTATCGAGTTCGAGTTTTAAGTGCAATTCTGATTTTAACATCTTATGGGTTTTTGTTAATCTTAAACATGATTAAAGTAACCCATAAGTCACTTTTTGAGTTTGGGGAAAAAAATTTTGGTCTTCGAATATTGTGATATGATGGGAAGGCAACAAAAAAAGAGGAGTTGCATTTGGTGGGAAGGCCATTGGCTCAATGCTTTTCGGGTTCGCATGCTCATCTTCTTCCTCCTACGTGCTTCCTTTTCCAAATTGTGCCTTGCAGTGCCTATTACCACCATAGGCCACATCCATGGCATCCACAACTTTTTTCATGGCCTTCGACTACTGTGTAGTCTTCATCTCTCTTATCTTCTCCAAGCTAAGATTCAGTAGCAGGCGGCTACCTAGGCAACCTTGTCCAACTATGGAATTTTTTTGTATGAGATTTGGCAAATCGTGGATGACAAAGAAACACTACAACTGCTTGCAGATGAAGAAGCATGCCTAAGTGAGGTTTCCTTTGGCAACAGCAACAACAACATCAACAACTCTTACGTTGGCTGATCATGGGAGCTTGGCTCTCCTGGTGAGGATGAGCCCCTGCTCATATGAGACCAGGGCTGCTAGGAGTCTGCGGCATTCCACAAGGAGCTTGAAGCCCTCTGCGGCTATGTCGATGCTACTTATTCGTGGGAGGAACAAGCACATTGCAGAGCACCAGATTTTCAACAAGCTGCGTGTCTCAAGGATTGCCATCTCGGATCTCAACTTCGTCTCGGGGGGGTGAAAGAGAAGAGATCTCGGAAAAATCTCGGGAGATCGGATCTCGGATCAAAATGTATATATGTATGAAATATAACATAATATCTTATAAAAATAGGAGTACATCAATGAATTTACATGAAAATATATAACACATTTTGTATATCAATTGTGTGAATGAACAATTACAAAGCACTTTCAATACCAAAAGATGATCTTTGAGCTTCTAAAAGATTTAAACTTGTATACAATCTTATTTAAATATTAATATAGTATTAAACTTGTAACACATTTTCATGTAATAGTATAAGTGATAGTGAAATATATTAAATGTGTTTACACTATTATAAACGGGACGTAGAGTAGTCACGGATCGACCGAGAAAAATTCTTTATGGACCAATCTACATGGGGTGAGATCTCGGCGATCTCGTATCTCGGCCCCTTGGAGAGACCGAGATTCTCGCGAGATCTCGCGAGTTCTCGGAGAGATGGAAAACCATGGCGTGTCTGCACTTTTCTTGATGGCGTCGCAGGAGGTGGATAGGTCAATTATTGATCTGAACTTTAGTGTAATTGGAGTCATATAAAGTCCGAATAGGAAAACATGGATTGTAATGGATTCCGGTTAGGTTTGGGTTTGCTATTATTAGATATAGATTCGGATTTTTTAAAACCTAACCTGGATCCAAATTGTTTATTGGTTCATATGTGGTACATTGTCAGTTATAAAGCGTCTAGATAGAATTTAATAAGACAATAGAAACTGAGTTAGAAGTGAGTGAGAAGAATGTGAAAAATACATTGAATTTATTTGTGTATTTTTTAAATACTTACTTGGATTTGGTCTCAAATTTCAGATACAATCATGTAAGATGAGAGTTAGTGTTTACTTAGATTTAGATATGATATATTTATATAACAAGGTTACTTCTGGCATGAGATACTCATTTGTTTTGCATTAACTTTTTTAAATGGCAAGGTCCCATACTTAAAGTGTTTATGTTATTCTTGCAGCTGAGTGTTGGATATAAGTCAGCAATAGAAACAAATAGAATCCACTTGCGATTATTGCATTTCATATATTGAACAAAAGCACAAATTCATCATGGTGCGAGAGGAATTATATCACATTCAACTTTATACACACAAATATAATGAATATGCTGAAGAGTGACTGATTAGATAAGTTGGTCTTCTATCATCACAATATGTGATTGAGGATTGAAAGTATGAAAGAGCGGCAAAGAATATCCGAAGAAAGATTTGCAAGATTTGCATGTGGACCATATCAGCAAAGAGCTGAAGTAGTTGGGCATGAATCCACTCCCATTGATATTGACTTGAATACCTATTCTAAGAGAAATGTCTACTTGTATCATTAAAGGAATACAAGGATGCTGAACCACCTTCAGAGTTTGACCAAAGTGATCGTACATGGGCCGAATGTGAACTTGAGAGTGTACAAGGTGAAGATGAAGAGATGTAAGAACAAACACACCCTACAATAGTTCCAGATCCAACTCTGACTCTAGCTCCAACGCCTCCTTCACAGAAACTTTATAGAGGATAAATAATTTTGTAGGATTTAAACATTTGAAGAAGATCTACTAATGTAGAATTGAAGCTAGTTCATAGGTAGAAGAACTTGGGAAGAAAAAAATAGAAATTAGGAGAACACATGTGAGTTCAAGAGAGAGTACATAAACACCCTCTTCATATGACAGTGACTCATCATTTATTGTAGCAACTCAACATCAATACAAAGGAGGTTTGGGTGAAGTAGGTGGTGGTGGAGGTGATGATACAAGTGCATGAATAAGTGGAGCGACTGAGCATAATATGGACCAATGCCAACATGGCTGAAGTCATGTTGGACACAACTGAGGTCTTTTGATAAGTACGTAACACAATGTTATTCAAATCCCCCAAAAGACTTACATCCACATTCAAGACAACCATCACAAGATAGGGTGTATGATTATAATATGTCCCGATCATTATTTGGATATGGATACTAGCCTATCATGACTTTTCATTTACAATGGACTTCAAAAAATTCAGAGATTGAGAAGTCTCGTGACATTTATCATAGATATTGATGACATAAGGTATAATATATATTGCATATCATTTGTAATGTATCGTGTATCTTTGTTGAATCTATTGGACTAGGATTGGTGGTGCAACCCACATTGGGTTTAGGTAGGATCCGGACAGGATCTCCTTTTGACTTTGAAGTAAATCTAAACCATCTATTGACCTATTTAGGCTTGTTATTTGTCAACTCCTGTGCCAGATCAAGTCCTGATCTATCTTTCTTTCTTCTATCTTCTCTCTGCACGCTGCAACTTGCTGCTGTCGCCAGACCTGTCTGGTTCAAGGCTTGCTATCCTTGGCATGAAATTGGCAATCTGTTGAGCCTGAATGGAAGAAGGGGTACCTGATTCCTGTTATGAGCATCATCCGAGCCTTGCCATTTTCTGCAGGCTTCACCTTCGGTGCTCAATTGATCATCAACACTAACAGCTGTGCCTTCAATTCCTTTTGCTTTGTTGTCATGGTAACTTAGATGCATGATTGGGCATCTGTGGTGATTGCATTCAAGAGGACTGATCCTCATCTTATTCTGAACATCATCTTGATTTCAAAATTTTATTTTTGCATCCAATTGGCCGTCGGTTATTCAGGATTTTGATGAGGTGGTTATCCCTTTCTTCCATCGACTTTGGCAGCCATAGGTGAACTGGTTATGATATCTTGGGTGCATAATTGAGCATCTAGTGTTCTCTCAGCCATGTTTAGATCCTCATACAGGCATCAGGATTGGGAGTACCAATCCCCTCACTGCCTTGGTAATTTCCAAATCTACCAAGGTCCAGATTGTTCTTTTTTTTCATAATTTTGCAATCAAGATACCTCCGGCCTTGAGAGGGGCTATTCCTCTTAGTGTTCCGGGCATATCTAGCCATAACAGATTTTAATGTTTTCTTGTTTGACTTTCACTTGACCATTGGCTGATCGTCCTATGTACAGGCATTTGATCCTTCAATTGGTGATAACAGAGCAAGGATGTGAGCTCTATGATATTGCCATTTGATATCATTCAGTAGCCTCCCACAGTTGCATTGAGCTAGTCTCTTAATTCCCATCAATTTTGGCCATTTAGCAAATCAGTATTTAGAGATCATAGTTTCTGCTCTTGGTCTCCCATCGGAGACATCAAGTATATTCTCTCTTGCTTCAATTGATGTGATTACAGTCAGAGCCATAGGAATTTCTGACTGCATAAACAGTTTTTTGACTGTTTAATCTCCCTCGGTTGTTTATATCAGACATCTGATGTTGCTCAACCCAAGGAGGATATAATATTTTTATATTCTGAACATGTTTCGGATTTGCCAAGTCCTAGTTCTTCCATGCGTTTTTATTGTATTTTCCCGGCTGTCTTTAGACCTACATATGCTCATCAAAGCTGTGAAATCTGAGAAACGTCTTCTTGATGTACAGACCATAAGATTGCCAATCCGAGTATTAGAAGTGCTTTGACTCTTTAAGTCATACTCAACAGACTTAGAACCCAAAATCAGTTGGCGATGTATGTTTCTCCATGTAAATATGTATATCCATTTCATCAATCTGAGCAATGATTTACACTGTTCTGGACTATATATGTTCCAATTCTTATGTCTGTCTTTAAATACCTGTGAAGTCTTAGGTTCTATTGAGATCCTATTAATTATGGGACGAGCATACTAAATCTTGGTATGCTTGCTAGCCTCAGACCTGTAAGGTGTGTGACATGCATGATTCCATTGTCATATAATTGAGTGTCTGACATAGTTGAAGCTGAAGGTGGTGTATCCCTCCTTCAGTTCTGAGCATCTGTTAGGCCTAGGGCTGTAAACGGATCCGGATATTATCCGGATTCGGTTCGAATTCGTATTCGGATAGCCGGATATTATCCGTTTAGGTTGCTCCGGCGGATATTTATTTCGGATTCGGATATTATCCGAAATATAAACGGAGCGGACTCGGATTCAGTGGATCCGCTTCGGTTAAGATCCGGTTCGATATGAACCATTAGATGTAAGAAGCAACGGCCAGGATCATTCACCCCCGAATCCCTAATCTCTCCGGTCTCCAGCCGGCCAGCCCCCGACTCCCCCCCGCAATCCGCATCCTCACTGTGCCTCCCGAGCGGCGAGCGCCGCGTCTCCGTCTCCCGACTCTCCGAGCTCCCGAGCGTGACGGAGCGTCCCTCTGCGGCAGACGGCGACGCTCTCGGCTCTCCCTCCCTCCGGACCCTCCCAGCGGCGGCGGCCGAGCCTCCTCGTCCCTCCCTCCGGACCAGCGGCGGCTCCCAGTCCCAGCGGCAGCGGCGGCGGAGCCTCCCTGCCTCCCTCCCGAGCCTCCCGGCGGCGGCGGCGGAGCCTCCCAGCGGCGGCGGCGGAGCCTCCAAGCCTCCCTCCCTAGCGCCCGCGGCTGAACTCCCCTCCTCCCGGATTGCCGGGCGCCGGATCACCTCCTGTTCGGCCTCCCTCTCGGTCCCTCTCGGTCCCTCGCCCCCCCCCCCCCCCCCGTTCGGCCTCCCTCGGTTCCTCCCGGATTGCCAGGCGGCACTCGCCTGCCCAATCTCCCCCCTGTTCGGCCTCCCTCTCGGCCGACCGAGGCAGGCGCCGGGCGCCCAATCTCCCCCTGTTCGCCTCCCTCTCGGCCGACCGAGCGGGCGCCCAATCTCCCCCCCCTCCCCCTGTTCGGCCTCCCTCTCGGTCCCTCCCGGATTGCCAGGCGGCAGGCGCCCGTTCCTCCCCCCCCTCCCCTTCCCCCCGTTCGGCCTCCCTCCCGGATCACCCCCCCTGCGAGCAGTAGGGCTCCCTCACTCCCGGATCACCCCCCCGAATTTACAGGTTTTTTGAGATTTTTTTCACATTTTTATAAGTTGTGCAGGTTCTAGAGCGAAGCGGATATTATCCGTATCCGCTCCGTATCCGAGAGATATCCGATTGTGAAGATCCGCTCCGTATTCGAATTCTAACCGGAGCGGATATCCGATATCCGAATTGGCTACCGGAGCGGATTCGGAAATGGCATATCCGCTCCGTATCCGCTCCGTTTACAGCCCTAGTTAGGCCTATCAGGTCCTGTTTCATTCATTTCTTCTTCTGGTCATTCTTCCTCAGCTGTGCTCCGATCTGCCAGCACCCATCAGAGCTGTAAGGGGGATTGATTTTCTTGCTGTTTTGGTGATTCCAGGGCATATCAAGGCTCAGATCGGATCCTCCTTATGTTTGTATTGATAGTCCAGCCATTAAATTAGGCATGTAGGACATTCCATAAACTGAATATGGTCCTAAATCCATATAGAATGAGATTAAGTGGAAGTAATTTTCTATTTGTTACTCTATAATTTGTGCAAATTTTAGATGCCAACTGATTGTCAACCTGGAGCAGTTAAATTATAGATGATTTTTTATTTCATGTTCTAAGGATGTGACTAATTTCTTATTTCAAGTTGTATAGTTCAACCACTTTTCGATACATCATAGTTTCTTTTACTTTTTTCTTCCGGGTACATAGGATATTGATTTTACATTTTTCTGGAGGATATTCTGCAGGAAGGTGCCTTATCATCCGAGCTTTATTCTGGTTCAGAAGAATGTGATGATGAAAATGAAGATGAAGATGAAGATGACGATGAAGATGAGGATGAGGATGAGGATGAAGAGGAAACAACTGATGATGAAATCCTGGAAGATGATGGACATGATGATACAGAGCATGATGATAAATCCACAGAGGACATCAGAAAGACATCCAGTGGATCCCCAGATGACAATAATAGTGATCTTTCGGAGGATAAGGTTATCATTTTGCTTTCTTTCTTCACTGCTATATGTGACAACGAGTAGGGAAAAAATACTTTTTTGTTAGTCCATATCAGTAGATAAGCTGTTTCTTTCTACATTGATTTTTAAGGAACTAGAGTTGTACCTTATCTTTTCCTCGTGTACCTTTATCTAAGTTTCTAATTGTTGCTCTTATGCCACCAAACTTGTAATTGTGTATTTATATATTTTTTATTAAGTTTTATTAATCTTTTTCTGCTTTATGCTGTTTGGTTTTATGAGATTTAGAATGTTTTTGATTTTATTTGGTTGCAGGATCCCTGTTCTCCATGTTACGTACCTAGTTTCATGCTTTCAGCATATGATAGGAAAAAATGATTATTTAATTAATGTCTCATCATGTCGTGCAACTAAACATTAGGATAATGAGCAGAGAGGGTTCTGCATTATAATCTCATTGTAACCATAGCCACCTACATGTGACTATTCTATGCTGTAGTCTACTACTTTGATGGTCGGACAAATCCACACTGTCATGGTCTATGAACATGGATGAACACAACTGAATTATGACTATGGATATAGCTCCTTTGTGCCATGCTGAATCTTATACATTTGGACTAAAATGCTTGAGGGTCGTGAGTTGAGATGATTGACCATTTAGATGTATTCTATTCATCATCTTGATACACTGCCATCACTTTGTGTACAGCTAAAACTTTCTCGCTATGCTTTCTTTATCATTAGTATCTCTTCGTTTATTCAAGAATTTGAATAGTTTAGCGGTTTTGATCTATCTTATGAATTTTTATCCCTGGTACTTGACGTTTCCACCCTTCCTATTGGACCTTTAGTCGTGAAAGTTGTGCAGTCTGGTATGTTGTTATTTACAATTCCTACATATTTTATAAAGATTCAAATGTTTTGTTTTCATGGTACCTCCTCCTGTGCTTACCAGAATAACCGATCCATCAATTTTTTTTTCATAAAATCTTACTGTCATTTCTTTATGCCATCTTTCTCAAATGTTTTTCTTTTCAGGCTCTTGAACATGATGGCTTAAATGTTTCCTTTTCGGAATCTTATAAAGATACCAAGGGTGCTGAAGTCATTCCTTCCATAGTGACACTACACAATATAAGAGAAGACCCATCATTTTCAACCCATGATCCGTTGCCTTGTGAAGTTGATGTAGAAAAACCTTGCCGTACTATAAGTGTAGATAACAGTTGTTCCACAAATATCACTTGTTCTTACCAGTTTTTGGAGGAAAATCCCTGTCCCATTAATTCAGTACAAATGTCACTCAGCGATACCACTTTGTGCACAACTAGGTTAACAGATAAGTTGAATCTACCAGTACCCCAACCTAAGCGCCCCACAACATTTGGACGTACTTCTGTGAGTAGCTTATTCTTGCTCCTGTCTTAGATAATATTACATTCATTTTCTCATTGACTTATGTGGCAGGCCAGGAAGAACCTTTCTTTGGAATCATTCGACTTTATCGATGACGATGAGTAAGTCTGTGTTCTGTGGTTAACATGCAAAAAGGTTATGGCTTTTTAGTTTCCAAATGTATGAATGTGGAAAAGCTTTGCCTTTCAAATTGCAAAAGAGGAGCAATTTTTGTAGAAAGTGACTTGTACCACATTTTTATAAAGAAGAAAAGTGGCAAATACAAAGAGCAATCTAGACAACAGAGGAGACTGTTGAAGAGGATGGTTAAGAACCTATGCACTGAGATGGTGCAAGCTTAAGGCGTCAAGAAAGAGAAAATATTGCAATTGAATTCATCGGTGTCTTAATGTGTCATCTCTCTCACCTTCTAACCAACAAAAGAATTACTTGTTGAGAAATAATTAATGTACGGACATCAAATTTCTGGATAATCTCATAAGAAAATTTCAATGAATATAAATATACACTAAAAATTAGTTTTAGAAGTTCCGGTTACTTTTATAAAAGTGAAGGTAAACTTGAATTTTTATAGGGATTGTTGAATCCTCATTTTTCTATTTTAAAATCAATTATATCTTCATTTTAAAAATACATGATTTGTGATATGGTCTGGAATATAGATGAATTTGGTGTGATATAAGTATAGGTAGGAATAATATACAATTGTGTTCCAAATTCTTCTAAGTGTTAGAATAGGGAAATCCCCATGACAGTATGACTAAGAACATGGTTCGCAAGGTCACGACCCCGCCCCGACCCGGTGGTTTTGAGGCCGACCGACCTGGTCCCGACCCCAAGACCCCGATCCCATAATTAATATTTTATTATTATTTTTGGCGACCCTGGCCGACCCCGTCCCGACCCGGGTCGCGACCCCGGCCGACCCAGGTCAGTTTGGGGCGAAACGGACCCGGTCCCGACTCCCGATCCCACCTTCCTTGACTGAGAAGATCCTAACAATATTTTTATATTTGTGGTTATTATGTGGCCATTGAAAATTCTTTCAACCTCTCCCCACGGGACTTGCGGTATTTCTATGTTAATTATAGCGAGCAACAACTCAAACACCCTTGATTAGCTATCATAACTCATTTTATCTAAGTCATTTATTCACATGAAATAAAAGGAATTAGGAGACATGTTCCTATGGCCTTTCGAGAATTTATTTCTCTATTGATTTTTGTTATGATTTGTGTTTGTGATCCTATGATTTGATTGGTTTTGGATTGGTAAAGTGCTTTGGATTTTGAGTTTCTTTGTTTATGGGGCAGTCAATTTCATTTATTTTGGTATTTCATCACCAAGTTAGATATTTGATTTGGATGTTGTTGAGAATTTTTGTGTGTGGGTATTTTACCGTGTTTATTTCTGTTTTCAGTTTGTTTACTGATTATTGATTTAGTTTCTATTCATTGAGTTGTTTATTTGTGTTTTTGTGTATTTATTGATTTGTTCATTCATTTTGTGTTATTCAAGCCTAAGACCATATGTTTCATTTGTTTTTGGAGTTTTCAATTAGACTACCTGAGAAAATTTATTATATCTCAGATAAAAATTTATTTCTTAAATTTTCATTGTTTATCATTTTTTCTAGTTTACTTGCCATGTTTTGTTTTGTTTCTGTCTATATTTTTTTAGTTTCAATTTCAGTTTTCAGCTTTCATTTTTGGGTTTTTTATGTGTAGTTCGGATTTTGAATATTTTATTTTAGATATCTGATTTTAATTCCATATTTTCGAATTTTGTCTTTGTTTCTTCAGTTTTATTTTTACTTTTGTTTATGTTTTATGCATTTTTTATTATTTCTTGCCTGTTTCAGTTTTTTTAGTTTTCACTTCTGATTTCAGTTTCTGTTTTGTTTTCAATTTCTGTTGTTTTTTGAATTAGGGTTTATTGATTTTTTAGGAAAATTATTGGATTTGTATCTATTATCTGACATGTTCAATTATTTATTTATTTATTTATTGGCTATTAATTACTTATTAAATTATTTAATTGATTAACTTTTTTTGTTTTTTTTAAATTTGGAATTTTTTCTTGATTTATTTTGACCATAAAAGTATTTTTTAATTATTATTATTAATTAATTACAAAGTAAAATTTTTAATTATTTTTTTCTTGAGGCCATGGGGCACAAAAATTGCTCCCTGACAGCATGCATTGACATAAAAATGAAAATTTTATATTAATGTTCATGAAGCAAAATTTACATGAATCAGAGGCATGGATTAGCCATAATCCCATTAGATTACATAAGCGGGAGGCATGAACAAGTCATAATCTCAAAGCATCTGCTTTGAAATCATCCTTAGGATGGAATTTTAATTAATTTGTGAGGAGTATATAATGAGTATGCCCCTTTACATGTTGCACGCCATTTAATTCATCCAATTTGACATAGTTTTGGGCATGTGGGCATATTTAAATATGCAAACTCATTATATGCCATGAATCTTGTAATAAGGACATCCTAGCATATTTGAAGCATCCTAGCATGAGCATGATATCACATGCATAAGTCATCTTGTATGGATTTTGTTGAATGGCATAGGGCCCATCCTTGAAGGCTAAATTGTTTTGGCTATTTATTGTCTTTTTTTTCTTAAAGAGAAAATAGATGAGGCCCCAGATGGAACCTCTCTTGGGATTTTACACAAGGTTTTTTAGGGCACTAGAGTTTTCAAGAAATTATTGATTTCACAGCCTTCTTCAGGCCTGTGGGGCCTTTAGGACTGCCTTCTTGCATTTTCATTTTTGGGCTTGTTATTAGTCCATTTTAAGGCCCATTTGAAGCCCAATTCCCTGGTGGTCTATGGTCTGTTCGGGGCCCATTTTCGATCTATTTTAGGTCTATTTTGTGGTATACTGTGTGGCCCATTAGAGCTCATTTGCATATAATTTTTAGGGCCTGTTAAAGTCTTTATGTAAGGCCTACATGAGGCCTGTTTTGGATCTGACAGAGGCCTGATTTATGGTTTGGCAGAAGGCCTATCATAGGCCTTATTTAGAAGCCTGTTTGGAGGCCTGGCAGCAAGGAAGGTGGGGTCGGGGGTCGGGACTGGGTTGGTCGGGCCTAAAACCGACCCGAGTCGGATGGGGTTGTGACCCGGGTTGGGTTGGGGTCGGGGAAAAAAATTATTTAAATATACCAACTGGGTCGGGGTCGGTCGGCCCAAAAACCGACCGGGTCGGCCGACCCGGCACACCATGCCTGGCAGGTCTCATATTTGGCCTATTTTCAGTGCTGTTTAAAGACCATTTTGTGACCTGCTTGGTGCCTATTTTGTGACATGAATCTTATAATAAGGACATCCTAGCATATTTGAATATGCATAGCTTATTATTACATGTTATTTTACAGGATTTGGAGCATCCTAGCATGATATCACATGCATTACTCATATTGTATGGATTTTTTTGAATAGCATAGGGTCCATCTTTGAAGGATAAACCTTTTTGTCTATCTGTTATCTTTTTCCTCTTAAAGAGAAAATAGATGAGGCCATGAGGCCCTAGATGGAACCTCTCTTGGGATTTTGCAGGAGAGATTTTGTAGGGCACTAGAGTCTTCAAGAAATTGTTGATTTCATAGCATTCTTTAGCTCTGTGGGGCCTTCAGGACTGCCTACTTGTATTATCATTTTGGGCCTGTTATAAGTTCATTTTAAGTCTCATTTGAAGCCCAATTCCTTGGTGGTCTATGCTTTGTTTGGGGCCTATTTTTGACCTATGTTCATGGAATGCCATCTCGCTGAGATCTTGCTAGATCTCGCGAGAATCTCAGTCTCGCCAAGGGGCCGAGATACGAGATCGTCGAGATCTCGCTCCATGTAGAGTGGTCCATAAATAAAAATTCTTCGGGGGGCTTTGCCTCCCTGATACCCCCACAAGGGGCGCTGCCCCCTTGAGTCCCGCAACCTGACCGCGCAGGTCGATCCGCGACTACTCTGCACCCCGTTTATGATAGTGTAAACATATTTAATATATTTCACTATTAGTTATACTATCACATAAAAATGAGTTACAAGTTTAATACCATATTAGTACTTAAATAAGATTACACATAAGTTTAAATCTTTTAGAAGCACAGAGATCATCTTTTTGGTATTGAAAGTGCTTTGTAATTGTTTATTCACACAGTTGATGTACAAAATGTGTTATATATTTTCATGTAAATTCATTGATGTACTCCTACTTTTATAAGATATTATGTTATGTTTCATACATATATACATTTTGATCCGAGAATCCGAGATCCGATCTCCCGAGATCTCTCTGAGATCTCTTCTCTTTCACCCTCCCGAGACGAAGTCGAGATCTGAGATGGCAATCCTTGCCTATGTTAGGTCTATTTCTGGCATACTGTGTGGCCCATTTGAGCCCATTTGCATAGAATTTTTAGGGCCTGTTCAAGTCTCTATGTAAGGCCTATTTGAGGCCTGTTTTGGGTCTGACAGAGGCATGATTTATGGCTCGGCAGAAGGCCTATCTGAGGCCTGATTTAGAAGCCTGTTTGGAGGCCTGGCTGGGCTCATATTCGGCCTATTTTGAGTGCTGTTTAAAGATTATTTTGGGGCCTGCTTAGTGTCTATTTTGTGACTGATTTCTTGGCCTGGCAAGGGCATATCTTCAGCTGTGGCTGCAGCCTATCTTTGGCCCATATTGCAGCCTTTTCAGGCCTGTTTCATTTCAAGTTTTGGCCTGAGCCCTGTTTTGTGGCCTGACTGAGTCTGAATTATGGCCTGGGTGTATTTAAGACCTTGTTGGAAGGCTGTTGCAGACCTGACTGAGGCCTAATCTGGTCCATCTTTTGGCCTTGCCAAGGAGAGGAAAATGGGAAGAAAGGGCTGCCACACCAGCTCTCTGATTTCCCTTGACTTTTTTCTGAAAGAAATCTAGAAAACAAGGGTGCCCTTGCTTTTGGTGGTTTTCTTAACTAGGGATACCTCCAAGATTTGACTTTTGGAGTGCCTTTGAATCCCTTAGATTTTCTCCAAGACTTGAGCGTTGGACTACCCTTCAAGAAGGCCTTGTGCAGCCATGGAATTCTTGAGATGTTCTCCTTCTTTTTTTATTACATTTAGGGAAGAATATGGTGGAGGAGCTGATTTGAGAGAGGAAATAAGGGGCGTGGCCCCCATTTTTTAGTTCCAAATTCCAATTGCCTCTGCTGCCAAGGGGGTGGAGAAGGGATGAACAGGGGAGGGCTGAGGAGCATACCCCCTTGCTGTTCTTGACACAAAACGAGGGATTGGTCCCTGTTTTGCTTCTTCAAGGGGTCTCCTATCCCTCTACTGGCCAGAGGAGAGGAGGTGAGGAAAGGGGCTGGCCCAATCTTTCTCTCTGCTGCAGCAGCTGAGAAAGGGGAGGGTGAAGAGTGGGCTTCATCCCTGCTACTGCTCTGGATCTTTTCTTCCAGAAGCCTTCTGTTTAGCCCCCTGTGAAGCCTTGGATGGCCCCTTGAAGAGCCTTGGCAGTTGGTACAACCTTGGAAGCCCCCCTTATATCAGCTTTGAACAGACCTGCACGGCCATCTTTTTTTTTCTGGAGAAAGGAAACCAAGAGTCAGGTTTGCTCAGCCTTAGAACTTTTGGGTTTTCCCCCCTCCAAGCTCTCAGCACAGCAGCATCTCCTCCTCTCTCTTCATTTTTTTCTGCTTTGGCCGATGGCCAATTTATAGAGGGCAATGGGAGGAGGAATCAGAAGTGGCTATGGGAGGTGGTTTCCTATTTTTTAGGAACCACTATGCACGTTGGAGAGGTGCCATAACCACATCCTTTTCATTTCTTCTTCATTTTTTTTTTGAATTTCGTTGGCTGGGATGCACCATAAATGTAGGGATAATTATCAGCCACTTTTAATTGATTTTATGGTCCAATTTCGTGGGATGGGACCCACCATAACAAAAAAGGCAATTTTGACTGATTTTATGCTTGAATTTCGTGGGCTGGGTACCATTATACGTTAAGACATAATTTTCAGTCATTTTCAATAGTTTTATGACTGATTTTTATGGTATGGGGCCCATTCAAATTGAATTCTAATTTTTAGTCATATTTTGCATTTATACTAATTGTTTTTGATATAGAAGAGTCCTACTTGGAGTAGGACATTAATTTTAATAAATTATCAGAACATTAACTCTTATTTTTATGAACATATTTTTTTCATGGTTAGAAATTTAATTTCCAATGATTTTGGCTCATAAATATTGAGTTTCTTGAATTTCAGGGAATTTACAGAACATTTTTAATGAGTTTTAGAAGGCAAAATTCCCATTTATGAAAATATTAAGTTTTTAGGAGTTGTAATTCCTTTTTTTTGTGAAATTTTGTGGGCTGGGGCGCACTGTACCATAAAACTCAAATTTCCAGTCCCATTTATTTTTATTTTCCTTGATTTTTGGAGATAAGGTTAATTATAACCATCTCCTCTCTTTTCTAGGCTTATCCATAACTTTCTCCTCCTCTTCTTTTAGATAGACATGGAAGTGTTATGGGGTTGTTAGGGAGGAGAAAATCTCTCACTTCCTATATTTCTTCCACGACATGAAGTTGGGAGAGAAAGTAGGGCTGGTGTGCTGGACTGTTGAGAGGAGAGAACTTTCAGGCTTTTCTGGTTAACTTCATAACCATTTAATGTACCAACAAAGGGTTGGAATTCGGCCCAATTTAGGCTGAAATATGGCCCATCAATTGTCATACTATAATATGGATAAATTGATTTCAAGCTGGGCTCAAAATGGGCTGAAAGTTGGGCTTAGAACAGCCCCTTTTGAAGCATGCCATTTGTTGTCCCAATTAGGTTGAAACTTGGCTAGAATGATCCTCAGAAGTGAGCAAAATTGGCTTATAATGGGCTGAGAATTAGCTCCGATTACAGCCCAAAATCAGGCCATCAGTTGGAATTATCAACGACTGATATTGCACCAATCAAGGAGATTGATAAAATCAGAGATTTGGTGCATTTCAGGAGATCTTGGCCAGAGGAAGCACAAAATCAATAGTCATTGGAGCACATTTTAGATTTTTCCGGACAAATTCAAGGGTTTATTTAATTGATTCCGACCAGAATTAATGGTCTCCGTTGGATTGAGAGCATCTGGATGGAAAAATCAAATCAAATCGACGATGATCAGCTTGGGTGCGCAACAGCTGGTCCATGCACTTAGTCTTCCTGCCCGGAAGACCTTCTTTGATTGGAATTCCTCCTTGGGAGACTCTCTTTCCGGTTAGAACTTCTCCTAAAGAGGAATTCTAAGTAAGCTACAACTCTCAACCTTATCTCCCATTGCCAGCAAAGCAGGAGAGAAGGCTGGCGCACCCATGCCCTTCCTGGGAACCAGGTTTGTGCGTTTACATCTCTTGAAGACTCCATTTCCAGATGGAATTCCTCCGAGAGAAGACTTCTATATGAGCCGAAATATCTAAGACTTATCTCCCCAACAACATTATCCTTTAGACTCCCCAGTTAGAGGGAGACAGGCTGGTGCGTCCAGCCTTCTCTCACCTGGCCAGATTGCGCACAAGAGCACCTGCTCTCCTCTCTCTCCTGGTCCGCACCCACAGCCAGCAGCTCCCTCCTCTCTCCCCTGGGCGATCCTCTCTTCCTTCTCCTGCAGCTGCACCTTCCTGCTCCAGCAACAACAGTCACAGCAGCAGCAACTCCCCTTCGGCAACACTGGCGCAAGCAAACAAGAAGGAGAAGAAGAAGGCCAGCAGCCTTCTCCTCTGGTGCTGGTGGCCTGGTCTGCCTCCCCTCCCAGCAGCAGCGACAACATTCCTCCTCCAGCACCACCTACAGCGCAAGGTGAAGGAGAGGAAGAATTTAACGGCAGCAGCCTTTACTCCTAGCGGAGCCTGCACCAAGCAAAAAAGGAGAAGGAGAATAAGAGAAGGTGCAACCAGTCCTTCCATCTCCGGCAATCCCTACGTAAGGAGAAGCAAATAAAAAAGGGAAAATAAAATGTAAGTAAAAGTGTTTTACCATGTAGCCCTTCCATTTCTTTCCTTCCCTTCTTCTTCCCTTCTCCATCCCTCTCTATGGCTAAGCCTGTGCACATACAGCCTCTCGGCCTCCCCTGTTTGGCCAACCAAGGGGTCCCAAAACATGCCCCTTTGTGCCCCCTTATCCTGTCCCCTTGAGGTCACCCATTCGGCCCCATTGCTGACCTTCATAAAAAAACCCCCTTTCTGTCCTATGTGCACAACCCTTAGATAGCCTGCAGCAGCCCTTTGCGCACCCTACGAGCAGGCCCCATCTCTGTCCACAAACAGCCATTTGGTCTCCCCTAATCATGCATGAAATGGCAGCAATCAGACCTTTCTTACACGACACCTAAACAACCCTCGTTCTGTCTTCTACACAGCCCCTTTGTCAGTGAGGGTAAAGGAATGATGTCTTGGACATTCTTGGAATCCGTCTGATGGGCCAAGTCTCTCCCGGGCAGGCTCTCAACCTCTTGTTTTGGATGGAAGAGAGGGTGATGATCTGAGCATTCTTGGAATATGTCCGACGGGCCAAGTCTTCCTCAGGCAGACTCTCAAATCTACCAAAACATTCTCCTTTGTGTGGCCTTCCTGCAATCTGAATCAGCCCTTTTGTGGCCAAAAGAAAAAAAACCACATTGTTGTCCTTTGAATAGTCCATGAAAATCTTCCATTTCCTGCTCTTTGTGCAGTATCTAATCAGCCTCAAATCTGCCCTAAAACTATTCCCTGTGCAGTCCCTTTGAAAGCCCATCAAGTTGGCCCAGTTCAGGCCCATTTCATCTCCTTTGAGGCCCATGTTGCCCACTGCTGCAGTAAGGAGAAAGGCATGCAAAAAGACAGCTGGCCCTTGAAGCTCCATACAGGCCTCGCGGCCCATGAACTCAAAGACCGACCCATTGTGCCGACATGACTTGAAGATCGGCCCCATTGTGCCGATGTGACTGAAGCTGACCAAGCTTGGACGAAATGCAACCTTAAATAAGGGGTTAGCACCACCTTGGGTGGTTAGTCCAGACATGTTTCTAGTACGCTGACACGGACGTAGGCATGGACCGGCTCTCGTTGCAGATGATCCTTCCCGTGATGCGACGAGTCAAGTACTTGTTACACCGGATGGGTAAATTTTTACACCGATCAAAAAAATAAGACAGTATGTTGCCAAAATTTTCCTAATCTCATGGGAGTTTACATTGTATGAAGGATACATTCACACTTGGACAATACATGGACACGGCATATAAGCTACCGACAATATGTACACCAACATGGACATGCAATGCAATGAACTTAAAAGTTTTCTGACTCGATTACATGTGTCCGAGCACCGATGCTGGCCCAACGGACCAAATGGGATGCGAACTGAACAGGAGTTAATCAAATCTAAAAATACACTAAAAACTTATAATTAAATCTGAAAAATGCTATAAAAATCAGAACTTCAAACAATCTGAAAATTTAAATCAAAACACTTAATACAATGGAATTTGGCTTCCTAAACAAGCGAAAACCAAATGAATCAAAGCCAAATAGATAAAACACATTAAAACACTCCAAATTAATCTTAAAGCATAAAAAATCAGATTACATAACAATCTGAAGTTTGAATTTAATCAAGTCAAATCAAAGTTCAAAACTACTTAAAACATACCGAACACATTCATAGCGGTATCAAAACATCAACCAACATAAAGAATAACAAAATACTTCAATTCAAATGTCAATCAAACTGAATAAAATCAGACTGTTTAACACATCAAAAATACACCAAATTCCAAACTCAAACAAAACAAAAGATAATTTCAAACCAATCGAAATGAAAGCAACCACAGTCAAAATTCAAACAAAATCAAAATCAAACAATTCAAAAGTCAAATGAAAAAAATATATGGAATCACCATTTCAAACTAAAAAAAACAACTTCAAAGTAGATAAAATCAACTCTTAACCAAACTTAAATAAATTTGTTCGCATCTCATCGGACCCGTAAGGCCGGAGCCTTTTATGTTCCTTTCACGTTGTGGATGTACATGCTCTCGAAATAGATTACTATGGTAGTTAATCAAAGTTGTTCGAGTGGTTGCTTGATGTAAATGAGCGTTGGATATTCGTACCATCCGACAGAGAGGGGTCAAAACAAATTTTTCACAGACCCGAATTTGATTCTATATTCTTGCAATATCACCGGACTATCTAGTAGTGTTATAGGTTATCACCTATTTTACTAGAAAATATGGGTATCGATATTTCAAACATTCAAAACATCTTTTCAAAAACAAACAAATCGAGTTTTTACACTAGCATTTATAAATAGACTAAAGTGGGTCTCTAAAGATCCTCAAAAGTAGGCCTTAAGATTGTCCTGTGACAGGTCTTGGAATTGCCTGTAATTTGGGACTGAGAGGACTCCAAATAGGCCTTAAGTTGGACACTAAATAGGTTGCTGGCTGAGAATGACCCCTTTGATGGGACTGGAAATTAGCCTTGAGCCCCCCCCCCCCCCCCGACAGGCTGCTGGTAGGGGCCTACAACAGGCCACGTACCTGCCCTAATGGACTTGTAGATGGGTCCCAAGATAGCGCATTAGTTGACCCTGAATTTGGGCTGTGGATGATTTTTGCAGGGTGCTAAAACAGTATGTGAAACCGCCTCAGGAACTGCACCAAGAATGGGCTCTGATTAGCATGACCAAGGAAGGTGGGGTCGGGAGTCGGGACCGGGTCGGTTTGGGGCCAAACCGACCCGGGTTGGCCGGGGTCGCGACCCGGGTCGGGACGGGGTCGGCCCGGGTCGCAAAAAATAATAATAAAAAATTCAAAATGGGGTCGGGGTCTTGGGGTCGCGACCGGGTCGGTCGGCCCCAAAACTGACCCGGTCGGGTCCGGGTCGCGACCCGGCGAACCATGAGCATGACTTCTCACCAAACTTTGGAGGGACATTTGATGTGGTAAAATTCCGGTTTAACAAGGGATTTTCTAGAAATTTTCTACGGTGGAATTTTATATGCATGCCTCTATTAAGCTGCATGGGCGGCCATGTAGAAAAGGGAGTAGGCATTTCCATCTCCCTTGAGGGGGGGGGCACCTCTCACCTTCTAGAGGGGGGGTGGTTCAACCTCCCAAGGGAGGAACCACATCCACCCCTCTATAAATAGGGGTGGGTGGGAGGAAAGGGGATAAGTGGAGGACTTCTCTGAAGCAACAGGAAGTTGATGTCAATGTAGTTGCTGGATATCTCATGCTTGGAATTCTAATAAACATCAGATGTGAAAAGATGGTTCAAGAACTTATTTTACTTACTGATTAAGTTGCGGGCTTTCATCTACAAGGACTTGAATACCTGTCCAAGTTAAACTCATCCCTTTGGATAAGTTTCCTAGATGATCCAAGCCACGGATTACTTGAAGATTCATCTTTTTGAACAAAAAATGCACAGCCTTACCTATCTGTCCATGAGTCAGGTTTGCTACTTTCCAACCAAAGTTTCTGCATCTTTCTATTGAATGCTTTGTCAGTTTTTCTATGCTGTCCATGTGAAGTTCGACCCTTTTCTTCAAACATATTGACAAAAAGGTGGACCAGAGGACCAGACATAAGTGCTAACTATTCTCTATGTAAGGTTATCAGCAACATAAGATGATGCGAGCAGTACCAGTTTTGTGCTACACCATATTCAAAACTAGAAGCTAAACATTTTCATTTCCTAAAAGTTTTGATATGGCATCCAACTAGAAGATAAATTATATAGATCTACATAAAAAGAAATAGACAACCTAGGCACCAGCAAATGAAATTAACTCTTCGGGCAAGCTTGTACTGAGCCAAGGGATGCTATATATGTCCAGCTTTAACTCAGTTGCACTTGAACTTGATTACAAGAGACATATGCTTATACCATCCCATCCACATTTAGCATGATCCATTTTTCTGTCTATGATACCCATTCTGAGGCTAAATTTGAGGATGACACCAAGGAAGGCTGTATCAGGATTGGACCCTGGATTGGACAGGGCTTATCAGATTGGGTCATACAGAACCCGATAATCAACCCAAGTTGGACTGATTCACATTCAGCCCTGACGTGGGCCAATAATCAGCCTGATCCAGGTAGGCTCGGGCCAGTTCTGGCCAACAACAAGTGGTATCAGCCAACCATAGCCAGTCTCAGCCTGACAGAGCTGGGTTCAACTAGATCTGCCAATTCTAGCACATCAGTGAATCTTGTCTGATTCCAGCTGAAATCTGATCCAGATTGGCCAATCCGTTGACCTAGGGATGCCACTTTCAGCAAAATGGAATGGCCTGATGGAGGTCCATATATATATTTTATTTACACATCATACTCTCAAGGGTTATAATAGGTTTCTTAATGTGAGGCTAAATAATAACTTTTCATGGACCAAATAAAGAGTTTATGGGTCAATGCTGAATTTTTGTGCTTATAAAATGACACATATAGTATTATTGGTCTCTATTTTTGTGGATTTGATGTCAATGTTGATGGTATAACTGTACTAGAACATGCAATATATTCTATGCAACAAGTTTAAGCGTCTTTATGATTCTGAATGAGATAAACATATGAAACACTCTCAAGTTGTACATGTATGATCTCTTTATTTTTATCAATTTCATGAGCTTTCAATCCTGATCTGTTGAACTCATCATTCCACGATTGCACTTAGAGGAACATTTATTTGTAAACTTGTTCAATTCATCATCATACCAGACATGACTGATGCAACCTTATCCCAACTTGGACTTTTGTACTGTGTATTTTAGCTGTCTCCTAATATATAGCAAACTCATTAACTTATGCATAATACAACTAATTTCTTAATGTCGTTATGTTTATAATTGCTGTTTACAGAAGAGTTATTCAAAGACTTGAATCTACTAAAAGTGATTTGCAAGCTAAACTTGCTAAGGAGGTACTCACAGAGTTTTATTCTTTTTTTTTTGAAATTTCATATGATAATTCCATATCTTTTTTAAACTTTTAGGTGCAGGGAAATGCAATGTTGCAAGCAAGCTTGGAAAGAAGAAAGGAGGAGTTGCATGAGCGTCGCTTGGCCCTTGAGCAAGATGTATGTACCAAGAATTACAATTAGAGTCGCATCTCTATCAATTACAGACTTTTGTTTCGTTCTCGTTGGTAACTATAGTGTGCATATTCTGATGGTGTCTAGACAGGCACATAGTTTTATTAAACCTGAACCTACAATATTAGTGGCTATAAAACTTGGTAGTTTTTATCCAATGGGTCAGACTTGATTTTCATCCATTTTAGTGTTGCAGAAAAGAATGATAGTACTGAATTTTAACAGTTCCAAATACATGTAAAACTATTTGTTTGTTACAAGGTGGTGGTTTATCTCAATGATAGTTTTAAGTTTGTCCATTCAAGACAGTATTCAAAAATTGTCTCTTCAGATCAAGAACTGTGACAGCCCTATTTTGTCTCTTCAGAAACTATTGTTTCTATAATGCGCTCAATGGATCTATCTGATTATTCTTCTAAATTGGATTACCATAGGTGAAAACATTGCAAGAGCAGCTGCAAAGAGAGAGAGATTTGAGGGCATCTTTAGAGGGTGGTCTCATGAACATGAGACCTGGGTACTTCTATCTTAACTCTTCCATTGATAGCAAGGTAGACTGCATATTTTTCACAAGCATTATAGTTCATTACTTTTTTATTTTTCAATGAATTTATGCTCTACTTTAATCATAGAAGATGAGGGCAGACCTGGAAGAAATTTCCCTTGCTGAAGCAGATATCATCAGTTTAAAGCGAAAGGTCACTGACCTCCGTGGACAGCTCAATCAGCACCATCAGAAGTATGGGGTCCTATGTGAAACATGCGGTCAACAACGATACATGAATCATGTGTCAGTTTCACTGACTTATTTTTCTTTCCCTCGTTTCCATTTCTTTGTATCTTAACATTATATTTTATACATAATATGTTTATCATAGGTATGATGTCTAAGTGTCAAAGTGTTGCTTATCCAGTCTTTCATACTTTTACAAAGTCTAGCAAATGATAAAAAAATAATATAGATGGTAAACATGTCTATATTTTCAATCTGGATTCCTCTTAAAGAGTATTCTTTGCCATGATGATGACTTGGTTTGACTTTAACATGCATTGACTAGGTAGCTTCATTAGTTCGTTCAGTTTGACATACAATAATTTCACATGTAGATGCTTTAATTTCTGGTTTTGAAGATTGCATTGATTGTTTTAACTTGTATCCGTTTTGTCCTCCTAGCCTATTTCCACCTCCCATTCAACCCATTTAACTTGTATACTATTTTAATCTTTACTTCTATTTTAACTTGTATTGACTGTGTACTTGTATTTATTTTTCATTTCTACTGAAGATTGTTTAAACTGTATATTGTATAGTGGATATCGTTTTAACTGCAGGGTCAAGTTGTCTGATTTGTTTTTTGATTGTTTGAGTGAAATAATAAATTTTATGTTTATATATACTTTATTGTTAGGATTATATTATTGTATTTGGTAGGCCAACCACAAACTATCTCAACTACTCTTACCGCATAAGTGGTGAAGGGACCCTTAGTCCTTTTGGTTGCTTTGTTGCGTTGTCAACTATGGGTTCATTAATATATATTTGGACCTCTCTACATCAAAAGGTGCGAATTTCTAATGTTAATTACATCGTGATACTTAAAACCCTTGATTTACCATCATATGCAACTTATAACAATGGAAACACATATTCATACAACACAAAACATGTATGGAAGTTATAATCTCATAAATTCAATAGAATGCAAACTTAATATGTTAAGTTTTGTTTGAGTTTAATTATGATTTAAGGTGTATTTTAAGATTCCTACTTATTAAGGATATGTTCTTTAGTAGATTCTTAAGCATCTTAGCACAATTTGTATGAATTTAACTTTTTTTTATTAGAGTTGATTTGGATCCAAAGTCTAGAATAGATATAATTCGGATCAAGTTTAATTATGTATTTTGATTGTATGATCTTCATTTCAATTCATTAAGTTTTTATTTAAGTCTCGATTATCATATACTTAACTCTTTTAGTTCAAAGTCTTAACATAGACATCTTTTGAACTGTAGAGTTCATTAATTCCAAGGTCTATTAAAGACATGTTTTGGATTCAGTTCATTACAAGGTTTCAATCATAAGATCTTAATCCAAATTCCATTTTTTAATGTCTAAGTCTTGACATTTTTTAAACTTAGTGGAATCAAATTTTTGTGACATCTGATTGGAACATGTTTATTATTATTAAGTCTTTTCATTATGTACATTAGACTTTGGATTCAGTTTTTGCATTTTATTTTAAGTCTTAGCATTATGTATCTTAGACTTAGAAGTTAAGTGGATCCAAAATCAATCATGTCAAAATGTGATTTGAAACATCTCTTACATTAACCATGATTGATGCTCAGGATGTAGCATATCTAGATATCCTTATTCTGACCATATCTCATGTTGGGGTCACTAAGACTTAGTGAACTTTCTTAACATCATGATCTATATGGACATACGATATTCCCAGATCTGAAACCATCATGTCAAAAATCTGGTTTAAGACCCGATCATGACATAAAACTTAGGCTATGTTCAGTTATTAACATGTGGGTTATGTCCTCATCAAACTCCTAAGCATACATTGACTAGGGCTTAATATCTTTCTGGACATTTGAATATTTTAGGTTTATCATTATATTTGCATTTCATATAAGCTATATAGGTTATATGATACTCCCCAATTATAAATGTATGAACATGGACGTATAAATGCCATTCACATAATCATGGGGTACATTCAATTACATATAATCATGATCTCATGATATCATGCATATCGGGTGTATGGCATATCCTTTCCTAGTATTCTCACCTAATCCAAGGGTCAATATAGCATGGCGACATGTATGACCTCGCCCTTAGATTAGTGGGATTACCCTTCTTTAGTAGATGGAGTTGGATACTTCCTACTTAAGGTGGAAAGGATCAGTATAGAATGGGAGACTTGCTCATCTATCTATCTAGGATAGATACATGCTGGGGGCTTACCCGAGTGTCCATCCGCTATTATGAGGGAGCCTAATTTAATAGACTGGTCTCTTAATCATGTTATTTGATTAAGATATTTTGGTCCAAGGCTGTTATAAGCCGGATGTCATCGTCGGGCCTCATAGGCTGGCTTCATGTCATCTTGGTCCTGGTTGGCCCATCTTCATGTCTTTTTGGCCCTGGTGGCCTGATCTTCAAGTCTTCAAGCCCAATGGGCCACCACCATCGGTTTTGACCTTATAAGAATGGTGTCCATCACTTCCTTGTTCATACAAACCAGCTGCCATCTTGCTTCGGCTCTTGGAGGCTTGCTGCCATCGGTTCAGACCATGAATGGACAGCATATAGGGGCTGAAACAGTGGTTAGGGGCTGTATGGGATGGCCAGAACAGCTGGTAAGGGACTGTTTTAAGTGATGTCTTAGATATCTATCATGGGGCGGTGGAATATGGTTTTAACCATGAATATGTATGAGCTAATGGGTATGGATTGGATTGGCATATGGGGGAGAACTAACCTCCTCCTCTTTTCCCTCCATGCTCTGTGCAGTAGCCAAGCAACTTGCAGATGACATGGATGCCAAGGGCATTAGGAGCAGCAATGACTTCTCCAACTCTTGGCCTTGACAGTGGCAGCATGAAGAAGATTCGACAGTCACAGCGGGAGGGGTAGCTGCATCCAGCAGATAGGGGGGAGGGAGTACCAGCCCTCATCTCCTTTTTGTGCCTTGTAAACAGCAGGAAGGAGAGGGGTATCGAGGGCAGAGGGTTGTGCATAAGAGGCATGTAGGAAGTGGGCTTCGGCCCACCTTCATCACCTTCTCATCTGCTCTTCAGCAGCAGCAGGAAAGGGGCAGCAACCTGTAAGACAGTAGCAGGAGAAGGGGAGCTTCTTTGACTTCTCTTCCTGGGTAGGCAGTGGCAGCAGCAGCATGAGCTGCCTCTTCTTTCTTCTCCATCTATTGGTGCAGGGAGTGGCAGGTTGTGCATGAGAGGCTTCCATTGGCAGTAGGTGCAGCATCATGTGGAGGATCAAGCTCCCTCTTTTCCTATTATCGCAGCAGCAACCAAAACATCTACATGAGGAGCCGAAGGAGCCACCATCCTCTTCATCTCCCATTTGCACCATGACCAGCAGCAGGTGAGAGAAGAAAAGGCAGCATCGGCAACAGCAGTAGCAGCATCAGTCCTCTATTGGACCCATCTCCTTCTCCTTTGATGCATACTGCAGTGGAGATAGAAGGGAGGAAGAAGAAGGCAGCGGCTGAAAAATCTTCCCCAGAGTCTCTCCAACCTGTCCTCCTGTCACACAGCACCTGTTTTATGCAGAAAGACGGGCGGCAGCAGTTGGGATTGTGGGAGAGTGGAGGAGGATCCGATCAAAACCTTGAGGAGGAGGGAAAGGTTCATCAGTTTTTTTCTCCCACCTCTCTCTATATCTTAGGAGCATCCGATGGAGACATTTACTTGGTCTATGCGGATGTGGGAGGAGGATCGCAGCATCCTCTTCCTAAGATCTCATCAACATCACATGATCTAAGGGCTTATATCGATCATGACTTAAGTAGGATCCAGATCCTTTTTAGGACCCAATAAGAGTAGGATCCAAAACCTAAGTTGTTATAAGATATCATCCGTCGTTTAATCATGACCGTTCATTACTAAGTAGGATCTGGTTCCCAATAATAACCTAATAAGCACAGGATCCATTACTTAAATCATCAAGTAATCTTAGCCATTAGATCTGGCATCAATCTCATCCTCTCATCTCATTGTATCTTTTAATCATGGCTATTGGAGCTTTTAGTAGGATCTAGACCTTGTTAAGGATCTATTAAGCTTTTAATTGACGGGGATTGAATTATACTTAATTTCTCTCTACGGATAGTGAAAAATTTTGGCGACAACAGCATCATAGATCCATATGTGGTTTAGGCATTTAAGTTATGAAAGGTATAAACACTGTAGAGGCATGTGAAGTATACATATTGTGAAGTTAAATGCAATATAGAGCCATGTGAATTACAGACATTATAAAGCTATGAAGGGATTGACATTGTAAACTCACGATGCAAAGTATAGACATTGTAGGGGCATGTGGGACATGGATTTTGTAGTGCCATGTGAAGGGTCGTGGAAGCCATGTGAAATATAGACATCGTGTAGATCCATGTGGAGCGTTGACTGTATGAAACTATGAAGGGTATAGGCACTTTAGACTTACATGGAGTATAGGCATTATAAAGGCGTACAAGGGTAGAGACATTGTAAGGACATAAATGTGATCTTCGTAAAGCCATATGAATATTGTAGAAAGATTGAAGCTCGCGAACATCACAAAAGCATGTTAAGTATACACATTATAAAAGCCTCACAAGCCATATAAAACATTAACATTATAAACAACATGCATTGGGAAACCATAGGCATCTGGGTAGCTATGTAGTTACATGGTTTTCCATCTTGCCGAGATCTCGCAAGATCTCGCGAGAATCTCAGTCTCACCAAGAGGCCGAGATACGAGATCGCCGAGATCTCGCACCATATAGACTGGTCCATAAAAAAAAATTCTTCGGGGGACTTTGCTCCCCTGATACCCCTCACAAGGGGCACTGCCCCCTTGACCCTCGCGACCTAACCGCGCAGATCGATTCGCGACTACTCTGCGCACCGTTTATGATAGTGTAAACACATTTAATATATTTCACTATCACTTATAGTATCACATAAAAATGTGTTACAAGTTTAATACCATATTAGTATTTAAATAAGATTATATAAAAAGTTTAAATTTTTTAGAAGCACAAAGATCATATTTTTGGTATTGAAAATGCTTTGTAATTGTTCATTCACACAGTTGATGTACAAAATGTGTTATATATTTTTATGTAAGTTCATTGATGTATTCTTATTTTTATAAGATATCATGTTATGTTTCATACATATATACATTTTGATCCAAGAATCTGAGATCCGATCTCCTGAGATTTTTCCGAGATCTCTCTGAGATCTTTTCTCTTTCACACCCCCTCCAGATGAAGCCAAGATCTGAGATGGCAATCCTTGTGTAGTTGTAAAAAGATGAAGCGCATGGACATTGCAAAACCGTATCAGGTATATACATTATAAAAGCCTCACAAACCATGTAATGTAAGCCATTAACATTATAACAATATGCATTTTAGAAGCCGAAAGGAGATAAATCAGATGATGTGGTATAAAAGAGCTATGTAGCAATGATCATCAAGGACTACAAGCAATAATGGGTCATATATGATAGACATCTACTTTTGTGTCTTTAGGAACTTCTCTGATGTTTATTAATATCGAGATAATTTTTTTACTTAGCCTTTTTTTATTGCCTTGAGATTATTCTTATATGATTTATATATTTTATATAGCCATCTTATTATCATTTTGTTAACCTATGTTTTCTTAATTGATTATTTTATAGTCACTATTCTTAATAGGACCGCAAGAAAATAAGTTTCAATATGTACATTGTACATACATGCATGGTTCGGGTCGGCGACCCGGTCGCTTTTTGGGCCGACCGACCCCGACCCGGCCCCGACCCCCCGACCCGGTTATTATTTTAAAATAAATTTTTTATTATTTTTTTCCCGACCCCGACCCGACCCGACCCCAACCCGACCCGGGTCGCGACCCCAACCGACCCGGGTCGGTTTTGGGGCCGACCGACCCGGGGCCGACCCCCGACTATTCTTTCCTTGCATACATGTCATGACAATGATTATGGGGGTAAAATCATAAAGAACATTCATTTCATTTCATTAATGTCAAGTATGTTACAATTTGAAGTGAAACAATAAAAAGGCATAATTCTTATTTTAACAGATGCTTGACAATAATTAGGAACATTAACAAGGATAACATTTAGAATTAGAGAACAAACATCTCTTAAATTCACTACGAATACTAGATGGTTGATTCTGTGATTTCAAGAGAACGGATGACATCAGTCTTCATTTGCTTTTGAAGTTTATTCTTGTCAATTGTTTTACTTGCTGTTACTTTATGTGTGCAAGTTTTTCTGTATTTTGGCATTTGGCACAAACAAGAGAGAAACACTATTTGTTTGACTTCTTTTAGTTGGGTATTCATGTTTTTCATTAGCATGTATATTGGCATTTTGCTTGTTATACATGGTATGTTTTCTTTAAATTGTGGAGACAAAAGTGACAAGGAATCTCTTGGCAATTGGTATACAGGAAGGGCAAACCAGATTCTATTGGTACTCCAACTAATACGGACTGCAAGCAAGATTCATCTGAAAAAATGGTAAATTTGTCCATTTCTTGTGCATTTACTTTATCAAGGATTTGCCACTAGTTCCATTTTGTTAGATTAGATAGGTGAAATAAGGATGAATTGTTTTTGAATTTTCTTGTTTTGGTATCCCTTTCTGATGCTGAAAACACATGTGTTGATAACTTGATTATCGTATAATAGTGATGGATCCTCAAGTGAAGGATTTAGACTTTATACCCTAACGGCCTAGCTGGAGAAATTGAGTATATCTGGTTCATTTAGTTGGATATATTGGACTTCTTTAGTTTTTTTTACCACCAAGGGCTTTTTATCCTTTTTTTAATTTGTAATCCTAATTTTTTATATAAGTAGATGCTAAAAAAGGTAGATGTGCAAGAGAATGATTAGAGGCATGTCAACCATCAGATGCTAACTATCATGCTAGCATCCCAAGGGATCATTTTTTTGTCCAATTTTTTCACACTGCCACTCGCATGTTGTAGGGAAGTAGAAGTAGAAGCTGCTTCTGATGGCTGAAGTCAAGAAGATACTTATGAACTATGCTTTTCATGATAAAGACTAATAGGGTGTTTGATTGCAAATAAATTTTTATACACTTTTGTGATAAATGGATGATCTTAAGCAAAGTATACCAAATAAAGAGAATATATTTATCAGGGAAGATCTTAATGGACATGTTGGATTTTGGAAATGAATTATGAGAAAGCTGAAGAAGGTTTCAGATATGGAAATTTAAATGAAGAGGAGAAAAGTATCTTTCATTTTGCTATGGCCTATGTTCTTACGCTAACAAATATATATTTTATTAAAAGAGAATCTCATTTAATAATATTTAAATTTGGACATAATAAATACAAATCAACTTTATTCTTACAAGAAAGACTAATCTGGAAGGCAAAATCAGGCAATCTTGATTGGATACAACCTGATTTTGCAACCTGATTCCGAATTGATTTGGCTTGGATCTAGGTGACGAGTGCAAACAAGATGCAATACAAGTGGTGCCAAGAACAGATGAACAGAGGTGTTTTTCACCTCAAGTAACATGTTGTTTGGGGTTAATGGTTATGTCAAGTTTTGTCAACAAATATGATTAGGTCCCAGCAAAATGAAGAGAAGAGATGGGGGCATAATTGACAGAAGGACATCACAAAGACAGAGAAGAGTTGAACAATAGAAGGATTATATCCAATAGAAGGATTATATCCACTTCGTTAGCTATTGCAGAATGTTGTTGCTGCATGTGGAGAGGTAGGACATTTGATGTGGAATGGACTGGGTTGACTCTCTAAACCAACTCCCACATACAATTCGGTTCACGGGACCAAGTACTTGGACTCAATTTGAGGCTAACAGATCATCATAGTTAAGAAACTATAACGGGAGTAAGAATGCCTACCTAGGTGAGATTTAGGTGGAAGGAGAGTAGGGAGAGGTGAGTTTAACTCAGTTCGACATGAATAAAGTAAATAACTAAGGGGAAGATCAAAAATTACTTCTACGCTCATAGGAGGACTCGGTTGACACGTATCTTGAGAACTACAATCCAAAATAATAAGTTACAAATTATCAAAATGTCTACCTCTCATAAAAGGGTAATAAGCTACATGTAATGTGTTCTTGGGACCGTTCAAGTTGACTGGTGTCGATCAAACTGATTGTTTAGCTTGCTTGCTTGTTCCGGTGGTATGTTGTTGCGAGTTGAGGTGAAAGCTCCTCGGTTGGTGGCGGACATAGATTACAGATTCGGCCAATCCGGATTGGGATCAGCCAATTTTTGGATTAGATCGGCCATTGCCGATCCAATTCTTGGTCGAAGGACCGATCCAAAAAAGGTTCCGGTAGAATCGGTTGGGATCTGCTGATTCGGTCGAGATCGGATTGAAATCGGAATCGAATATGTTGGGATCTGAATGGGATCAGAATCAGAATCGGATCAATTTTTTCTATTCCAGTCGGATCGGCTGGGATCGGCCAGGATTGGGCCGGATCGGATCGGAATCAAAATCGGAATTAGAATCGGTATTTTTTACCTACTGATTCTGGATCGGTTTTGTTCCATTGGATCAGTCGGGATTGGTCTAATCCGATCCAGATCGGATCGGTACCCACTGATCCCAATTCAGATCCTGCGATCTTTGGTGGCAAACGAACGTCGGAGAGGTGCCAGAATGCCTAGGTGGACAGACTAATTGTCGACCCAATGTTGAAAGTTCCAAGTAGGGAGAAAGTGGAAGGGAGGATGATAATGAATGGGATAGAGAAGAGGAAGAGGTGGATAATACTCCTCACGAGCTACTAATTAATAACTAGCTACTAATTAATAACTACTAATATTCTTAGTTAATGAAGCAACAATCTCCTAGACAAGAAGAGGTGAGTGGGTCCCATTCCTAGGAAGAAGCAAAAAGTGAAACATAATTGGATCCGAGCCGGATGGTGTTGATCGCCGGATCTCGGTGTGGTCCGGTCTAATTCGCTCAAGAATATTGTCTCAAACCGGTGTCCCCACCAACACTTCATTGGCAAAGATGGAGAATCTCACTGCCCTCTTTACACGCTCCAGGCATGTGGGGAAGGTAGGGAGTAGCCAAAGGTGAACCCGTTCTGGTCCATCAGATTTCTGTTTTCTGCCCCTGTGAAGGGTGAAACCACTTGAGCATGGCCGGCATCTTCCCCGTCATAAAAGCTTAATTGCCTATGCTGATGGAGAGTTTCCATTCTCTGTTTGTCTCTTTGCTGTTAATGATTGGATCGTCTTTTAGATCCTCCACATCCTTCATGGATGTAGCACCACCAGCATCCACCCTTGATCCCAATATTCATCCATCCATTGAGCATGCAGAAATCAGCAGATAATCTGTGTGGGCTTCTCTCTCTGGTTCCTCTTGATCGCCAGAGATGTGAAACATCCTGCCCCAGGTGGAGAGAACAAAACCTAGTGCATTCAACAAAATTGGATCCAACTGTTTTGCACACCTCATCCTGACACAAGGCAGGAGTGGGGTCAACCTGCCCACATTGAAGCTGCCATGATTCAACTGCCTTTTTATTATCTGAGGACTAACAAGAGTGGTGTTGCTGGCCTTTCAAGTCGGGCCTGCCGTGGGTGGCTTGCCAAGATGCTTCTCATTCTTTAATGCTGCAAAGGTGGTCTATTGGCAGCTGAGTCTGCATATTAGATGTCCTGTTCTTTACTGCATTCTTCCATTTAGGAATGCTTCATCTATCATAATCATGGGTGGAGAAGGACGAGCAAGTGCAAGGGTGCCAATCACCATCACTGTAGGTGGGGAGAAGAGAGCACTACGGGTCATCAAGTGGAGAGTGCTCAGACTGCTTCAGGTTGCAATTGCGTGGCATTGAGGTTCTTTTTTACAAAATGAGATTATCATTTGGATCTCCAGACCAACAGTTCTATTTGACTATTTCTGTGCATATCTTTAACAGAGTGAGTCTCTGTTTTTGCATTACTTCATTTACAATTTGGATAATATTCATATCCTGTTTTTGATCCATGGGATATGAGTTACTTAGATATTATCCAATTAAGCATATGCAAAATTGAATCAGATTCAGATTGTATCTGGATCCATTAACAATCCTAATCGTCAAAGGATAAGAGAGGAGGTGAGAGGAAGGACAATGAATGGAGGACTAGAGGGAGAGCAGGTCGAGCGGCTGCAGGCAGCTTCTGTTACTACATTCCAAAAGCTTCATTCAACTATATACCTCACTGGGGTACATAAATGGGCATCCAGGCGTCCTTAGAAATCCATTTTTACGTATCACTATTCTTGACCGATAGATTCCTTAAGATTCACAAACTTCTAACATGGAAGTTTATTTTTAGATAGATGTTGTACATATATGCTATATCTGTTTAAAATGCAAATTATAGTATTTATCTTTATGGGAATATAGATAAAAAAGGGGATGAGTTTTTCCCATTAAGTATAAACAAGTGAAAGTTTTAACTCCAAAACAAGACTTCTGAGGTTCTTTTTTTGTTTGATTGATGTAAGTATTACTTTTCTACTTACATAGGAAAAGACGTTAATTTTCAAGGAAATAAAAGTAGATTTATTCTAGCCTCTTTTAACTTTTATGATAGATTAGCTAACCCAAAAATGAATTGGGACGTAGTTTCTTTGAATTATCTTCCAAGATCCAAAGTTGTCTCAAAAGGTTCCATATACATTTTACGGGACTTCTAAGTAACAGTTAAGGAGATCATATGAAAATTGAATATGTTTACTTAAAAGATGCGAAATCATGGTTTGCAAAATCAGCTAATCCATATGAAGATCGGCACCTTCCGACCTGATCCAAATGGAACCCCAATCACCAAAGGAACTTTTACCGAGATTGGGCTCTGAAATACGGGTGTTCCTGGATCAGTTTTGGGTCAGTTTCATACTGATTTTTCCAAAACTGAAACCGAACCGGAATATGAACCAAACCGGTAAGCAAAATCTCAAGCCGATAATGAACCAAATTGAACAATTCGGTTCACCAGTTCAATATATATTATTTATTTTAAAATTAAAATTAAAATAAGATAAAGTCAGGTAAGATTAAATCAAAATAAAATAACTAATTAAGGTAAACTTTAAGTTTAGTATTTTATTTAAAAGAGAGAATTACCTTTCTTTGATGCTATTATATATCGGTTTACAATAATATAGGTTTACAATAATATACTTTTAAAATAAATATTAATATAAAAATATGGTTAACCAGTTTACCAGTTTGGTTCGATTGGGGCCAAATTGAACCAAATCGATTATTACAATTTTCTGGTTTGATTAGGTTCAAGAAACTGAATAGTCAAAGCCCCGAACCTAACCAAATTGGTCGATTTGGTTTTGTTTGGTTTGGTTTACTAGTTTGACGTGTTTGGGTGAACACCCCCAACTCTGAAGTGCTGGATGGGGTTGGATTGATGCCAATTTGGTGGTGGAGTGGCAACACACCACCCCTGCATCTTTCCCACCGTATGTATCAATTCAATGGACCCAATACAATAGGATTTGGTAACTAGAGTTACCGGATCAAGGGTAATCAGGCCTCTCAAACCTGATCAAATATTGTCATTTCAGGTCTGAGAAATCCGATACAGTTATCTTCCCCACCCGTTAGATTAGGAAGATGTGGGGGTGCCGCTGCCACCCATCCATTGCAAATGGGCAGCAATCCATTCCCCATTAGTATGTTGGAGATTTTTTTTTCTCTGTTTTATTTGTTATTTCAATGTTTTGAAGAATCAATCCAAGACAATACTAGCTCAATTTTCTTTTCAACAGATCAACCAAGCCGGCAAATGAGTAAAATAGATCAGTCTAATCATGATCTGGAAATCCTTGTGTAACATCGATAGTGGACCTTCCGCATATGTGCTTCATAATTAGTTTACCTAAGACTATATTTTGATTTTATCTATCACAATGACTTCAACTTTTTTTTCTTGTTTTCTGTTTAAAAAATTAATATGCTGTATCTGTATATTATATATAAATATTATACAATAAAATGAAAATTTAAGTGCAGCCAAGTTCACGGGATTGGAATCAGGACCCGATCAATGGGTCCCGATTCTGATACCATTCAAATCAGATTAGAATAATTGGCCGATTCTCAAGGGGAGAATCCGATCCAGAATCGGGATCGGTACTTCAAAAAATCTTAAAAATGGAAAAAAAATTACAAAATGAACAACTAGGTTGGATTCTGATCCAATCTAGTCTATTGGGGCCAATTTCTGCCCGAAAATAGACCGTAACAGGCCACTGTGGCGGCATTGTGCTGTTGTGGTGTCTTGACCTATCGGGCAGGGAATACAAGCTTTATAGGGTCCAGTGGCGGGGAAGATGCATGCCATCACCACGGCTGCTGTAGGCTCAATTCTGGTGACGAATCGCCGGAATTGGCGAATTCGGTGGATTCCAGTCCCAATCCATGCCAATTTGACCTATTTTGGTCAATTCCGGATGGAGTCCAGCTTGGATCGGGTCTCCAAGTTGAAATCAGATCGGTAGGTGCCGATCCGATTCAAGAATTGGCCAATTCTGATCCTACAAACCATGGGTGCAGCCCTTGTGAGTTGAATTAAAAACAAGGTACTCGGAAAAAATTCAGTTGAGTTGAATCAATGAGGATCCAACAGCCTGTTTGTTAATTGTATAAAACACCTCTATCATGATTAGTTTTGAAATTTATATTGGCATAAATCATTTTGGCTATTAATAATAATTTTGTGATTTGTAGTAGGGGTGCAAACAAATCAATACACTTGACAAGTAACTCGAAATTCGGCTCAATAAAAACTTAACTCGACTTGTTTTAATTTTTTAAATGAACAAGTTTAAACAAAAAATAAAGCTTGATACATTAAATATGCTGAGCTTGAATAGACTCATGCTCGACTCAATAAGCTCACGAGTAACTTGATTAAATACTTGATTGAATATTTATTTAAAAAGTAAATTATCAGTATTAATAGTTATATATTATCACTTAAATATATGAAAATAGAAAAAACAAATTTTGATTTGATTCTAAGCTTATATCGAAGTTTCATAAATGTGCTAAAATTTAACTCTCACAAATGAGTTTGGATCGCTTTTGAGTTTTATAATCAAGTGCATATCGAGTTTGAACATGAGTGTGGATTAACTTTCATTTAAAATAAATAAGCGAAGTTCGAGCACCATACTACCTAGCTCGACTCGGCTCCTTTGAACCCCCGATTTGTAGTACAATAAGGCATATATCGTGATAAAAGTATCAACCTGTATCAATTTTGTTATTAATATGGTATCATTTTTAATACTATAACCAAGCAGGGAAGTAAGAGATAAAAATATTCATTGCAAACATTATTTGCATTTACTCTTGCCACAATAAACAAATCTTAGAAACTACTAAAGATGATCTGGCTGATCTCAGGCAATGGAAATGACCAAGCCGTCTCCACAGCTTGCACAGTCTGCATGGTTAAGTCCGCTCCACTTTTCTTGCTTGGTTACGAATAAAAGGCATTATTTACATAAAAATATCATATTATGAGTATGAACATTTAGTTTTTTTTTGAACCAGATGGAACGAAGCTTTTCTGGTTTGGTCCAGTTTGGTTTTAGACTCCAATTCGGTTCAGTTTTGGAAAAATATGACTGAACAACCCTAGCAGTTGAAATAAGGTTGTCATCACTAGAAACAGTAATACTGTTTGAAAAAGACCACCAGAGGATTGATGAGATGCCTATTATTTTAGTTGCCATCTCTTGAGTGTGCTTTTTACACTGAAACATCAGAGTGCCTGACAACATGAAAAGAACTATCCGAGGATCGTATCCCCTAGATCAACGGCCTTCCCGGCACGGCAACATCAGCCCCATGCGAAGACACCAAACACAAAAATCTAATAATTCTGGCTTGTGTAACGAGGATTGGAGAACACCCGGATGCAGAGTTGCTTCGAAGCATTTTGCATCAAAGCGGAAGGTATTTAATTTTATCACAGAATAGTCCTTTTACCAGGATAATAGAGTAAACAATAACAATGATTTGTGCCTCCATGTTGTAAGTTGGTTCATCATAGCTAGTGATAGAGCAACGTGTTTATGCCTACTGCTTTCCCAGGATGCAGCTTCGTTGTCAACGCCATCATCACTCACAAGGCTAACCGATCGACTTAATTTCCTTAAAGAACGACGCTCCCAACCTGTAAATGAGCTCCGGAGTGTGGGGACAGACCATTCTCGAGATCCAGGAAGGCTTCCTCAAAGAGCCAACTCCAGATAACTGGGGAACATGATTTTTGGGCTTTGGCTTCAGGGCTTCAGTATTGGTTACCGTAAAAGGAGCTCATGTAAAAAGTTTTCAAGAAATCCTTTTTCAATCTGTTATTTGGTTACACGTAAAATCAAGGTCAACAGAAAATTAATTTCCTTGACTCCGCTATAGGTCTAATTTTGGCATCCGGAGGTATCCCGCGCTGGTGCTTTTATAGTTTTCTTGAAGTTTTATGTGAAACATTTATTTAAATTCCTCCCAAGGTTCTTAAGTTTTCCAGTCTGAGTGACAACCATATGGAAATGTCAGTGGGATGCATATCGTTTCAGTGTGCTAGATAGTGGAAGCTTCTAGTCTCGTGCTTGTAAATATTTGATTTTTCTGGTATATTTGCTTGGATGGGTCTCCTTCGACTCCGAAATTTAGACTACATATGATATGTGGCAGATGTTATACACACACACACACATACAGATAGGTATGCCCATGCAAACATAACGTGATGTGCGGAAATGCCCTACCAATAACATGCTCTGCAGGTGTGGCTAAAAAGGAATGGTTAACCCTTGGGTCAATGAAAAATTGGCACTATATTTAAAACATTGACAAGGTGTATCAAGTAAAAAATTAATGGAAGTTTTAGTACTATATCTCGTAAGTTGATCAGGTGTGTATCAGGTAAAAATTTGTGTGGTTCAAAGTAGGTCAATAAATATTTAGGAATTACATATTTCAAACGGTGGTAAGATGCGTATTTTCAATTTTGGTTACTTATATATTTTAAATCTTTAAGGAGCAATTTTAGGAAAGTTTTGATTTTAGAAAAATACTATATTATACAATATTTTAGAATAATGAATGCAATTGTTATATTATAAAAAAAATTAGCTAAAATATGTATTACTTTTAAGTTATAAAATACAAAGATATTGAGAACATTGAAAATGACTGGAAATGATTTACGGACAATCACATAAAAATTATGTTTTCTGGAAAATGAGATCTGGACAATCAAATGGTAGATATCCTTTTCGATCCCCTTACTCTATGAAAAATATTTTCAATGTTACTGGTGACATCAGGCTCGGCATTTGACACGGCTAAAGGTGGTGGTACAGTTTCCACCTCGTTCTTAATTATATTGTTAAGCATGCATCGAACTTCTTGAAGCCTGTTTTAAATGTTTCCTAGGAACTGCCGTGTATGTATGTGCCTCTTTTGTTTAGTGCCGATTCCCTCGAACGTTCGTCTGAATAAACATCTTTCACCTCAGACACAATAAACATAGAATTTATCTTTACAATATGGGTTTTATATGTCAAATCAGAAAATTAATCATGATAAATTTCACATTTTTTTGTGCCTGGATGAACAATGTTATCTCAAATGAACACCTGAAGAAATCCACGTTCTCTTTTGTTAGATTAGAAAACTGTTTCCCCATCTTGTACCGCGTTCCTTCCTTTACACCTACGTATTTCTTTATAAACATCTTCAAACTTCTCCGGCTCCGGCGGTTTTCCTTGTGTGTTCCCCTCGTTCGTACCCAAGTTTTAATCCAGAGGAAGCCATCGGTTCAGTTTTCTGAGTCAACGAAGGTGTGTGTGTGTGAGAGAGAGAGAGATCATTCCAGACAAATCGAATGGTGAATGAATATCTCTTGTACAGCTTGTGTGAGTCGCCTTACTTAACTATATGTTGAGCCTTCTGTGATCCATTTGCTAATGTTGTAAACGAAAAGGCCTACAGTTGTGAAAGTTCAGCTGAAGTTGACAAGAGAACTTCGATGTTGGGCGATTGCCTGAAGCCTTGAACTAGAACACGTGCGCCATTTCTTGACATTAGTCTCGCCAAGACAATCGCCGGATCTCCTCCTCCTTACTTCCTGATAACCTTCCCATTGATTTGCTGATGTTCATGTTTCTTATAAGATGGAGAATTGAAGTACGCACAACTAGGAGTGCAAACGAGACACGCTTGAGTCCGAGCTACTATGAATATATTCAATTCTTACTCAAGTTTGACTTCATATTTAATTGAGTTGGGCTCAAACCCGAGTTTGCATGAGTATCGGGCTCGACTTGATTTCAATTCACATTCAAGTTCAAAGCGTGTATGAACTTGTTTATAAAACTCAAAATTGATTTAAAATTATCTGAGAAATTCTAACTTTGACTTATTCATGAGACTCAAATTTACGTTCGAACTCAAATCAAATTCAATTTGACTTATTTTATATATTTAAGTAATAATGAATAATCATTAATATCATACTTTAGTTTTTAGATGAATATATAATTGAGTATTTAATTAAGTTATTCACGAGCTTATCAAAACAAAACAGAGCTTTATTCGACTCACTTGATGTATCCAATTTACTTTTTGTTCTTGTTTGTTTACCGTGATAAACAAGTCAAGTCATGATTTTATCGACAAGTTTAAGAGTGTTTTGGTTTAAGAGAGAGACTTAAAAACAAGGAGCGGAAATGTGTAATATTTGAGAAGGGGAGAGAGAGAGAGAGAGAGAGAGCTGAGATGAAATTCTGTTTGAGAAAGAAGGCATAAAATGGGGAAAGCGAATTTAAGATGAAATGCAATTCTCTTTGAGAAAGAAGACATAAAATGGGGAAAGGGAATTTACTCTTATGGGGTGTTTGGTTGCATGATAATGAAGGTTTTTGTTTTAATTTTTAAAAATTGTAAGAAAACTTGTTAAAAGAGGTGTTTGGTAACCATGATAATTTTATGTTTTAAAAGTGATTTTATTCTTAAACAAAAAAGAGGGTCTCACCTCTTTCTTTTTTCTTGTGGTCCCCCACTTTGTTTGGTCTTGTGTGGTAGTTACTTTTTTTTGTAATCACATCCCTCCAAACATGATAATTTTATGTCATGAGTTGGTTCACTTTTTATTTTAATATAATTTTTTATCATGAAAGTGTACAAAAAATTATCATGCAACCAAACACCCCATTAAAAATATCGCCTAGTGGGATTTATCTTTCAATAAATATTTAATACTCTTATTCAAAAATTCTTTCAAGGTCCTATCTGTATATATGAGTTATTTTAAAGTAGAAATATAATCAAACAAACTTTGGTACCAGAATTTGATGTTGGAAATAAATGTGATACAATAACAAGTGAATAGGAGAGTTTGCATTATTGGGTTCACACTGAAAATTAAATCATACCAGAATTTGTTATTAAAATAAATGTGACACAATAACAGGTGAATAGGAGACTTTTCCTTATTGGGTTTAAATCAAATCATAGGATCCTTTCCCTCCACAGAAGCTTGATTCACTTTTGTCTTCAACAGCTTCAATCATGGTGCAAGTATAATAAGTGGAATCAGCTTCTCTTTTAATAAGTTTATGTTACCAGGAATAGCATGTTAGAAAAATTAAACGATTCAATAAATCTCCAAATAAATATATCTCATAAATAGAAGAAGCCGAATATTGATTTGATATTTTGACTAATTTGTCATCTTAAAAAAATCAAATGCAGTTGAGACTTCTTTTGTCATGTAAAAATCTTGATTTGGTTATTCAGAATTTGGTAAAACTTTTTATCATTGAAATTTCAGAGTAACTTTAACCTAAATTTACTTATTTATTTTTATGAATTTCTCAAATCAGTATGTATAGATATTTATATTATTTTACTTATGTACATATATTTGTTACATTTGAAAAATGATTTGAACCATTTAATCGCAGCTTATTTATTTGGATTCGATTCACATGTCACAACCATGAAACCGCTACTAATAAAAATAGCACATAATTATTGTTAGCTTGTGGGGCAGATTCAAATTCTTCACCTATTTATACTTCAAGCCCTAAAACAGTCTTCTCTTCGGCGAAGCGGGGGACTACCGAAGGTGCCGCCGCCGCCTCCCTGATAGCTGCCGGAAGCCGCCCTTCCACCAGTTCTCTCCCTCTACCTAGGTTTGTGTGCTGTTCCGGAACATGAAGTCTCTCTGTCGTTATTTTCGTTGTTGGATTTGCAATTAGATTCACCTAGTGCCGATGATTACACGTATCTTCGTAAACTACTCTGGTTTATCGCTTATGTTCACCTTATCAGGGATCTTTTTTTTCCGAGCATAAGCAGTTTATTTTGGCTCGGTGAGGAATTCATTGGTGGAGACGTTTCGTTGTTACCCAATTCGCATCATGTTCTGTTGTTGGCCCCTGTACTGATACTGTAGAAATACTTGTTTCCTGTTTCGAATTTTCGTTTACTTTCATCATCTGATATTCCCCGCGTTAACTCTGTTGAAGTGATTATATGATTTTTTGGTGCGGCCGGTTCCTATTTTGCGATCATAATCCAGATCAACACTTCTTAAGAATAAAACCGTGTTTTTTTTGTAGATAACAAATTGATGGATATACTAGCACTTGCTTGTGCTGTGCCACATAATTTTGTCTTCTTGTCGAGAAGAATTTGTTTAATTATTAGTTTATTCGGATTTGGGAATTACATGTTCGTACCGTATTTTTTCTTGCAGGTTTTCGTTGTCTTTTGCTGTATTTTTTGGAAATGGCTGACAGTCAGGAAACTGATAAGAACATTGAGATTTGGAAGATCAAGAAGTTGATCAAAGCACTGGAATCCGCCAGAGGTAATGGTACAAGCATGATCTCTTTGATTATGCCACCCCGGGATCAAATTTCTCGGGTGGCCAAGATGTTAGGCGATGAATATGGAACTGCTTCTAACATCAAGAGTAGAGTTAATCGACAATCTGTTTTAGCTGCTATAACTTCTGCTCAGCAACGCCTAAAGCTCTACAACAAGGTTCCACCTAATGGGTTGGTTCTATACACTGGAACAATTGTAACTGAAGATGGCAAAGAGAAGAAGGTGACTATAGATTTTGAGCCTTTTAAACCTATTAATGCCTCTCTCTACCTTTGCGACAATAAGTTTCATACTGAAGCCCTAAATGAACTGTTGGAATCTGATGACAAATTTGGTTTCATTGTTATGGATGGAAATGGTACTCTTTTTGGCACTTTAAGTGGCAATACACGTGAGATCCTTCATAGGTTCACTGTCGATCTTCCAAAGAAGCATGGTAGAGGAGGGCAATCTGCATTGCGATTTGCTCGTCTTCGGATGGAAAAACGTCACAACTATGTGCGTAAGACTGCCGAGCTGGCTACACAGTTTTTCATCAATCCAGCTACTAGTCAACCTAATGTTTCAGGATTGATATTAGCCGGTTCTGCTGATTTTAAGACTGAGTTGAGCCAGTCTGATATGTTTGATCCTCGTCTACAGGCAAAGATACTGAATGTAGTCGATGTTTCATATGGAGGAGATAATGGTTTTAATCAGGCAATTGAGTTGTCAGCAGAAATTTTGTCTAATGTTAAATTTATACGGGAAAAGAAACTGATAGGGAAATACTTTGAAGAGATAAGTCAAGATACAGGGAAATATGTTTTTGGAGTGGAGGACACATTAAAGGCTCTTGACATGGGTGCTGTTGAAACACTTATAGTGTGGGAGAACCTTGATGTGAATAGGTTTGTTTTGAAGAACAATGCATCCGGGGAAATCGTGATAAAACATTTGAATAAGGACCAAGAGGCTGATCAGAGCAATTTCCGTGATTTGGCTACCTCTGCCGAATTGGAGGTGCAAGAGAAATTGTCCTTACTTGAGTGGTTTGCAAATGAGTACAAGCGCTTTGGTTGTACACTAGAATTTGTTACTAACAAATCCCAAGAGGGTTCTCAGTTTTGCAGAGGATTTGGTGGCATTGGTGGTATCCTTCGGTACCAGTTAGATATGAGGTCTCTTGATGAGCCATCAGATGATGAAGAAGTTAATGACGACTCTGATTAGCAGTCAACAAACTTATATCCAGCAGATGGCATCATGATCTGGTTGCATTTGATCATGCTGGTGATTCCTTTTCCCAAACATCTAAAAGATATGGTAAATCTGGTTCTTCTATGCTTGCTGCATATTCACCGTTGATGATTTATCTCCAGTCTGATTATTAATTATTCTCTTGTACTTCCGAGAAAAGGCAGGGTGGAAGGGCTGATGTGAGTTGTTCTTCTTTTCAACTTTGATGTTCTTCTTCTGCGGGCATACAGCAGACTAGTGACTAGGCTATTTGCTGTCTAGTGTTTTTAGTACTATTCTTTCATGGAGGTTGATGGGTACTGGATGATTTGCTGGTTTCTGATGCAAAAAAGGACCCTTCTCCAGTTCAAGGGGTTACACTTGACAGAAGGAGAGATTCTTACTCGGTCTTTTTGTTTCTACATGTTTGTCTGCTTGCTGCTTTCTTATATATGCTTGTGCTCCAGTCAATGGGCTTCCTTCCTTGGAGATAGTATAGTGTAGATAATTGCTACAAGTTGCAGATTAAGTGGTCTTCTCTTGTTAATCAATTTGTAGACATCTGTGTTCTTGTTGGTATTGTGCTGTGTCTGTGGTGTTTTTCCGTTGCGTTTGTTCATTTTCCTGCATGTACACATCCACCTATCCTGTTTCTCTTATTACCTGACTAAACGCAAAAAAGTAGTCTGCATTGTGATCCTTTTTAAAAATTTGCAAGTCAAATTTACCAGGTCCACCACAAAGCAACCTGACGTAGATCGCATCACAATGGTCATGGGCCATTGTGAACCAAGGATAACATCATGGAGTGGTGGGAGAAGGCAAGATAGCCGTGGTCGGGCATCAAGACCGGGTCGAACAGGCCCTAACTGACTGGGTCGGGAGTGGGTTGGGACCAGGGTCAGCTCAGGTCAGGTCTGGTCAGATAATTTGAAAAAATATAAAAAATTCAATAAAATAAAATTATTATAAATATTAAAATGAAAAAATATTTATTTTTTAAAAAACTTGCATTTGCTTCTTTTAGGATAATTTATTTAAATTTTATATGTTAATTTGTGTTCCAATGTCATTTTCACTAGTATTTTCTAATCAATATGATACATATATTGACTAGAAAATAGGATTTTTGGTGAGAATGGTACTGGCATAGTTGTCAAGGCGCCCGCCTAGGCGCCGCCTAGGCGGCAAGGCGCCTTTCCAAGGGCGCCTTGCCAAGGCGCGTTGTCTGGGGCCAAAAAGGCGCCCAAGGCGCCCGCCAAGGCGCCAGCCTAGGCGGCAGGCGCCCAAGCAAGGCGCCTTGGGTATTTTTACATCATTAAAAAAAATTTTTAAGGGATTTTTCTCCCTTGATACCCCTCACAAGGGACACTTATTTAATGATAGTTTCAATATATTAATATATTGTATTATCACTTATACTATCATACATATTTAAGATTTATGAATATAAACATATATTATATACTTAATTAAGTTCTTTTTCAACTCTTTCCTCTCTCTCTCTCTCTCTTTGTCTCACTTATACTATTACATACTTTCCGCGACTACTCTGCGCCCCCCCATTTAATAATATTATAACAATATTTTATTATCACTTATACTATTGCACATATATAAATTTTATAATCATAAATGAGTTATATACTTAAATTTTATAAAAATTTATTTAACTTTCTTCTCTTTCACACACACATCATATTTACTTATGTGCATTGATAAAACACTCATATTCAATTATAACATAACAAATATAATTATATTTATGTTTTTTTATATATAACAACCTCCCGACTCAGCCTTCTTTGAATACCACCTTGACCGCCTAGGCGACGCCTAAGCGGCCGCCTTGTCGCCTAAGCGAAATCGGTATCCTTCAACGCCTTGGGCGCCTTGTCGCCTTGACAACTATGGGTACTGGAACCCAAATTTACATATAAAAATGATTAAGTGTGCTTTAATAATGAAATATCTTCGGTTGGATCTAAAAACTTTTTTGAGCCCTATAGGAAAACAAAAATTCAGTCTTTTTTGGGTTGCATTTTTGTTATCCTACATATAGACCCCTTGGAGTGATGGGGAAGTGAGGAGAGTCTTGGAGTGGTGGGGAAGTGAGAGGAGTGAGGGTTTGGGAGAAGTGAGGGTGGGTTCGGGAGGAGTGAAGGAGGTGTGAGGGGAGGGGGGCCTTTTAAACCTAGTCGTTGCCCGACCCGGTTGGGCAGAGTCCAGACAGGGTTGCAGACCCCAAGCTGGGTCGGCCAACCTGTCTTGGTTCTGACGCCAGGTTGGCGACCTAGGGTTGTGACCAAGCCGGTTGGTCAGAAAACCGACCAGGTCAGGTTGACCCAGCCCGACCTGTTCCCAACCCACACTTCCATGGGAAAAGGTATGGAATCCAAAGATACCTTTAAAAATAATAATTTTACGTGGAAAACTTACTTGAAGAGAATCTCATCTTGTGCGTACCTCAAAAAGACAAATGTTTCTTCTGTGCATCGTAAGAGGAAGACATTGATCATGTGTTTTGGTAATGTTGGATAATTAATTCAACATGGGAAACTTTCGTCAGATTGAGAAACCAGACTGGTATTCATTTCTGACATTATACAGGCAGTATTGTTGAACCCTTTGTGGTCAAAGGATGAGTTATCGCAGCATTTTGATCACCTATCCAATGGACGATTTCGAAGGAAATGAATCAGCAAACTTTTAACAAGCAAGCTAGATGCATAAGGGACATCTAACATCATGCAACAACCATTGTTAAATGATGGTTTATTTGGTATTTTGTAGCTATTTTACGCATGCTGCTATCTTATTTGGAGGGTTATTTGTATTTTCTGTTTCTTTTACAAATCTCTGTTCTCTTGTACTAAGCAAACATCTTTAATGAAACGTGGCCGTGATGTCACCTTCGAGAGAGAAAATGGATAAACTCGTGAAATCGAACCCACCCAAGCAGCTAAGTAGGGGTGTGTTGTCGAAGTTTAGTGCGCCATTGGTTTCATCTGAAGTTGTGAGATAAAAAGTGCTGGAATTACGAACCTTTTGGTCTTGGGCGCAGTTCCCTGGAGAGCTGAGAAGACCAGGGAGCAGGGGTGCAAGCGAGCCGAGCTGAGTCGGGTAAGTTCAGCTCATCTATTTTACACGAATTCGAGTTCAAGCTCGAGTTTTAACGAGTTCGTTGAACTTTCGTTCAAGTTTGGTTCGTTTATTAATCGAGTCGAGTTGAACTTGAGTTAGATCAAAATTCAATTCACATTCAACTTTAAGTTATATACAAATTTGTTTATAAAATTTAAAATTAATGAAAAGTCATTTGTAAAATTTTAGATTTAACTCATTTACAAAACTCAATCTAAATTTAAATTTAAATTTTAAATTATTTAATAAATTTAAGTGAGAATATATAATTATTAATACTTATAATTTAATTTTTAAGAATAAATATATAATATAATATTTAATCGAGTTACTCGTGAATTTATTGAGTCAAACAGAAGTTTGTTTAAATTTGACTCATTTAATGAATTGAGTTTTATTTTTTTGTTCAAATTTATTTATTTAACATAATAAATGAGTTAAATTAGATTTTTTTGGAGCGGAGATTTGAACCATTTGCACCCATACTAGGGAGTAGGGACAGCGTAGTGCTCTTCAGTTTCGCAGTTAGGTTAGCGAGTTATGTTCTAATTAAATAAAGTATCTTTGACACAAAATAAGAGATCGGAAGTGCAAGGGATTTTGACTATTTGAGGCTCCCATCTTGTTGGATAAGGGTGGAGTAATAAATATCATTTTAAAAGATATGTAAAATGTTAACGCAAGGGGGGTTAACATGTAGTCTGCTATATTTACAAGGATTCAAAACTAAATGGAAAAAAAATGATATTCATGTGTATTGTGGTTTAGTTTTCATGTTGAGTCCAAACAACAACTATCTTAATCTTGTTGGTTAAGAATTTTTATTTTATTTTTTTTGGAAAATATGAAGTATCCAAGCTCTTACGTATTAAGAGTCTAAAGATTCATAGGGCTTTCGGATGCAAGATAATTTTGTATATACTTTTGTGATAAAATTATATATGAAAATACAATCTAACATGATTAAAAACACAAAAAATCATGTTTGGTGAAATGTGGCAACAAAGTATTTAGACCATGTATGACAAAAAAAACAAATAAAAAAAGCCCTCGCCGCTTCTTTTATCTTAGAATAAACTCTCTATAAAATATATATACTTGTGTCACGATTATATTTAACAAGTTTTGTTACACAAATATATATATATATATACATGATAAAAATCTATTTTATCTTGCCACCAAACACTTCATTATTAGATGTTGTTCGCTAACCGATTGCATTTTCAACTTTACTCGAGTTTAGAGTGCTGTATATATAACATGTATACTTTTAAATCGGAGCATCTGCTTGGCAATTATTTTTTTTCCGGCTTTTACTCTTCACTCACAAACTATCTAAAATCGATGGCTGTGGATTCGGCGGATCTGAATTAACTGATTATATAATGCACCAAACCCCCTCTTAAGCATCCAATAAACCAAGAACATATATACAACATCAACAGACGAAACAATGAAGAATACATTTCGTTTGCATTTCTCTGACCTTTTAGGCCTGTTAAACATCGTGCACCTATGTCGAGGTTAATTTCGAAATTTCGCTGTATTAATTTTGATGTTGATATGTCTGAACTCTAGATTGATATTATATTGTTTTTCGGCATGGTATCGATCAAGCCCGTATGTATATATTTATATGTATAGACGATCACATGTTTTGGGGGTCCGGTTTGACCAGCCGGCGAGCGCGCCCGTTGACACGCGTGATTTCCTTCTTCCCCCGCTTTTCCATCTGTTCTTCGGAGTCTGGAGTCGCGCGGGGGAGAGAGAAATCCTCTTCCTGATCCCCCATCTTACTCACCTATCCTTTACCCTGCCATGTAGCGTCTGTTCCGTCGCTTGCGCTAAATGCTTTCTCCTCCTCGGTGCTTCGATTGGCATCTCGAACTTGCATGTTTGGCGGTAAAGCCGCGCTTCTCCAGAAAAACTTGAGTCGCCCTTCCTTCTGCTCTTCGGTGAATTAGGGTTCTCTGGCAGATTTTTGCCGCGGATGCATATGTTCTTCGAGTTATTGGCTTTGACGGAGCACGTTACCTCCTTCGTGATGTTGTATGTTTCTTCATGTGGTGTTGCAGCTCTTTTGCGATAGAATCGGTCTTCTTATTCAGTTCTGGAGGATTACTTGTCACCGCGCTAGTTCCTGTGTGGTATTTGTTTTATTCTTGTCCTTCTTCGCTGAGATGCCGAGGTGGATTTTTTTCTTCTTCTCTTCTTCTGTAGTCGGTGGTTTCTCGTCCTTCGCTGATTTGTCTATGCCGTCACCAAATATTTTTTTGGGTGTTTATGCGTTTTCTTATCATCACTTTCAGTTTCGGATAGGTTGGTGCTGGACACGAGACAGCAGGCTGCCGTGATCATGAACTCGTCTAGGTCCAATAGGGTACCCATCGATGATCTTGAGCTTAGACTTGCTCTCTCTTTACCATTGAAGGGAGGGCTGCTGGCAAACAATTCTATCACTCGCTATCCACCTAGTCTTATTACGATTGATGACGAGGATGATGATGTTCATATATACTCTCCAGACCCCGTCAGAGAGGTTCTTAGTTTGTAAACGCAGAAGTTGTCATTTGGCTTTCCTATTATCTTTCTTTCTTTTTGGCAGACATCATGATTTATGTTTTATGCAGACAATAGGGTTCTTCCCTCGTTCAAGTTCATGGCCACCTGCACTCACAGAAGAAGACTTGGAGCTCAGGCTCGGACTTGGAGGTGGTATAATTAATTTACTCCTTACTTAGATGATGCTCTGTGATTTTATTTACTTATTCAAGTAAAGTATTGTTTTCTCATATTTGTTTCACATTTCTGTTCTATATGTTTCAGATGACTAATGACTTCCTTGCATCAAAAAATCTTTGTTTGTTAAACATTGACCTATGATGGCTTCATTTCTGAGTAGTGCAGTTTTTCAGTCTTGCCATAGTTTGTTATTGGTCATGTTTTTGCCAAATGTTCAAGTAATTGTACCATCTATTTAAAATCTTGAGGCCAGGGATCCATAATGTATTTTCATACACAATTACTGAAATGGGAAAATGAAACTCAGGCTATATGAGAAAGGAAAGTGGGAATTTAGGCTCAGATCTTAAAATCTTAAAAGCCCAAGAAGATGCAAGAGATGTCGGAGACAAAACAGAAAATAAAAAGGATTGGTGCAATCTCCTGCAACTATGTTTTTAACCTGTATTTTGACTTGTCCAACATGCAACTAACCTTAATATGGTTCTACTCGTAATGCCTGCATGAATCATGGGCTACATTGTCATAGTTATGTTTTTGGGTCATCCAGCTGAAAAACCTGAAGATGATGACTGAAGAATGCTTCAGCTGTGTTTTTTACACTTTCTTGGAAGCAACCATTGTGAGACTAAACACCAAGGAAGCATCTACAATGTGCAAAACATGGTTGGAACAGAAGTTCAAGCATCACTAAATCATGATTGCTTTCATTATTATTTATCTATGTTCCATCTCAGTTGAAGTTTTGCAGTATCAAGCGGTAGAAATGATTGCAACTTGGTTTTGACTTCTGAACAATATGGGAAAGACAATAAATGATGTCACCAGGACTCAAAAGCTATCTGTGTTTTTCCCCCACTTAATGGTTTATGAATTATATTGAATGTGTATGCATGTATAGATGTCTTTAAGCTAGAAATACTAGGTACAGAATGAAACCTTTTAGTTCCACGGAGCAGTGTTTTTTTTTCTTCTTAGAAGGATTGATCTGGGTATTATCTGCAAAGTCTGATGTCTAAGAGAAGAGAAGATCTATCGTCTTAGCTTCACCGTATATCATCGTGCTATTATCATCTCCTTCATGATTGTTATGTATTTCTAGTGGGAATTAAAATCTTTTCTATTTTCACTGTTCACAATGTTTCGTGCTTAACTCATAGTTGTGTACTTTGAAGAGATTACTTTTCTTACATTTTTTCCCGATTTGTGGCAGCATATTCTGGGCACTCTGGAAATTTAAGTGGACAGGTAGAAATACCTGGAGAGGGGAGTGTAAGCCAGCCAAGTGGGAAATGTGGCAAGGTAAAATGCTTGCTAAATCAGGTAAATTAGCTCATCTTATATACCTGCGATGAGGTTGAATGCTAAATCAACCAACTCACAAAATTAGACGGTGTTGCGAAAAACATGGCTACTTTTGCTTGTAATAGGTTAACCCTAAATTTTGCATATTTAGAAGCACCTTTGTTTTATTGAGGGTGGTTTTTTGAGGATGGCCACAAGGCCAAATTTCATGGATGGGAAAATAAATGCAATTATAGCCCAAGAAACACGAGTTGCCCTGAATAAAAAGGCACCCAACCCAAAGAAAAAAAGGTAAACATCTGGGAAAAACTCGAGATGATCGAGGGTTTAAACCAGAATGAAATATCCTGAGACACTGAACTACAAAGAAAACACTGACCCCACAAGTCTGACTGCCTTCAAAGGATTCCTCTGTTATGATTCTAAATATGCTTGTAGAGTAGTGAGGAATCATCCATCAGTTCTTTCACACCCTTGTGACCTCCCCCCTTCCATTTTGAAATGCAAACTTTACATGACTGCATCCTGCAAATGGCATCTCTTTCATGCTGAGTGCTTTTCTTTGGAATTTTTACATTGAGGTCCCTGAAATCAAGGGTTATTTCTAAAAATCCCTAATTTTTTTATAATTATTTTTAAATCCTTTAATTTTTAACTCATTTTTAAATAAGCCCTTCCATTAACAATTTAAATTGGCGCTCACTTGAACGTAACTAAACCAACTTAAACTAACCTAACCTTAGGCAAAATGATTAATCCACCCCTCCCTCATTTTTCTCTTCTTAACTTAGATTTTTTGTAATTCAATATTTTTGTAAATTTTTTTTAAAAATATATTAATTTCATTTGTCTTTCTAAAGAGAAAGTACAGAGTATAAAGAGAAGTTAGAATGAGTGTGTAGAGAGAAGAGAAAAAATAGAGAGAAAATTAGTGAAAATATTAAGTGAGGAAGTAGAGAGAGAGAGAGAGTGTAAACAGAGAAAGTAGAGTGAGAAATTATAGAGAATGTTTAGAGATAGATTAGAGAGACATCAATGAGAGAGAGGGAATGGGAGAATATAGAGAAACATAGAGTGAGAAAATGTAGAGAGAATATTTAGAGATAGATTAGAGAGACATCAATGAGAGAGAGGGAATGGGAGAATATAGAGAAACATAGAGTGAGAAAATGTAGAGAGAATATTTAAAGAGTGAAGGGTTAGAGAGATTGATCTGATGAGAGAGGGATTGGGAGTAGGGAGAGAGTAGAGGGAGAAAGTGTAAAGAGATAATGTTTAGAGAGAGATACAGTAATTTCGGCATTGCTAATGGCTCTAAACATACAGATTTCGAAGGTTAACCACATGAATATATGTGGAAACGGGTTAATAATTGAGAGATTTAAATTTAGAAATTTATGCGAAAATAGGCTTGACTTCATGGGTGTTAATGTAAAATTGCTTTCTTGGGGGGAGTTGGGGGGGATGTGTAACTAGTGGTTGGTTACCTTCTTTTTGTATAAATAGCAAATGTTATTACCTTGCGTGCTGGGTTAATGAACCAGCCCAACTTATTTCTAGTAGACATCTGTAGACCTGTAAATGGATCCGGGGAACCCAACAGTCTGGCCTGAATTCGAAATAGAAACCGGGTTTAGATATTTAGGTGGTGGCCTCAAAACATCTCAAACTCGGGTTTGGGTGTACCTGATTTGAACGAAACCCAAACTCCATCTCTCAGGTTCAATATTGAAACCCGATGGATGACCCGATTGCGCGACTGCAGAATCAGCGGATGACCGGATCCTCTCGGAGGCTCCGACGACATGCCCTAGGGCTCCTCTTTCTTCTCCATTGTTCTCTTCCCTTTCCCTCCATTCCTCACTTTGCTTCTCCTGCGGCACATTAGGGTACCACTCCATCTCATTCTCGATTTCTCCTCCAGGCTCTTGCAGCATGTCAGAGCAGAGTTTTCTGCTTCCTATTCCTTGTTCGCTTCTCCTTCTCCAGCGCCTTACATGGATGCAAGTACGAAGGCTGACAATGAAGACCTAAGAAAAGGTAGCAAATAAAGAGATTTCATAATCAAACTCACGAGATGCCCTATTGGATGGTTGTGCACCTCAGTCGGGCAGTGAGATTGGCATCTTCAGTCCGATGCACATGATTCTCTGCCGGAAGCCCATCTATGGCGGCAACTGATTTAGCCAAATAGCATGAAACCGAGGTACCTGTTTCAGCACGACCACCCCCTTCCCCTGTTACCTAAACCTCTTCTTATCACCTTCTATTTCTTTTAAATATCTCTAGTATTTGTAGTTCAAGGAAGTTGTACCAATTTTTCCCTTTGCTTGGAATGAAGAAAATTGGGGGATTTTCGTTGGGGGTACCACGCACATCTCCAATCTCTGTTTCTGGCATCTTGCTGGCAGCAACCACAAGGTTAGGTCTACGGAGGATAACATCCATTCCATGTCCCCTGCCATGGCATCGATCTGGTGCTGCCATCATGTACTCTGCATCCGGGCACACTGGATTGCTCTGTGCAGCTTGGTGCGAGTTTTCTTTCAACATCTTACATTTTAATTTGGCTAAGAGAGCTGCACTGTGACAATGTTGTGTAGCAATGTTGTAGCGCTATAGGTGACAGCTTGGCAGGTGACCCGAAACCTGAAAGTCACTTCGGATCTGGGTCAAAGACCAGATCCATAAGTCTAGCAAAATTCATTTCGGACTTGGGTTTGGGTTATATTTATTGGGTTCGGATCCGGAACCTTGTGGATCCGATCCAAATCCAACCCGTTGACAGGTCTAGACATCTGCATCATTATCTGACGGCTGCGTGACTTTATTTTAGGTTCTTGGTTCTTAGCTGTTAAATCATCTAGTCATCTTTATGATTTTATCCCTCGTCTAAGGTTGTTTTTGATTGGTCATGATGTCCTTTTGATCTTTTAACCTTTGCTTTGTCCAAAGGTTAGAGATATCTGGTGCTTTGTACATTTTTCTTATTTAGCATTTTAATTCTTCTGTCATCTCTGAAAATTTCTCTCGAAATCAAGTTATAATTTTCAGATGTTCTCTCCTTTTTTGAAGACAGAATTAAGGAGACAAATGTGCATGTTATAGTTTTAACCATATTTTAAGATGATTAATGAATGTATATATATATATGTATATCTTGATTAGATTAAGGTTTTTTAAAGAAGAGATTAGAAGTGAAATTACGATGTTAGGCTTTCAAATTAAGCCAAAACAAACACCAGTTAAGGTGACCTTTGAATTCACCGCTGGACACCCATCTCTATACGCCCTTCTGACTGCTGTGGATCTTTCTCTGAGCTACATCTACGCTTATATACGTTTGTCGTTTACACGTGTATGCGATGTCCCGATGGGCTTGTTGATCATTTTAATTCTACATAATCAGTGGAGATGATGTTCCTCTCCGCTACTTTGCGGTGTTATAATATGCATCATGGCATGCGACATCATTTCTGCAAGACATACTTTTCCCGTTTTCTAACATTTCTGGCGGGCATTGCAGAAAAAGCATGCACAAACGTTGCCTGACGTGGAAGAAATAAAGTTGAGGTGCGGCATTTGCATGGATGCGATGAAAGAGGAAGCTTCAACTACATGCGGTCACATTTTCTGCAATCCTTGCATCACCGACGCTGTCCTGGTCCAAAGAAAGTGTCCCGCCTGCCGCACAAAGCTTTCTACTCAGAATATCCACCGTATATATCTACCGGGAGCTACATCCTGACAGCCGTAGGCCCCCATATTGCAGCACTTGCAGCCTCTCCTCTACTGACCTATAAGAGGACTGGCAGCCTGATACGGCATACAGTGCCTTAGTAGGGTATTTCCTTCTTGAGGGTAAAGCCCGGATGTGCGGTGTGTCGTGAAGACGATGCTTTGTGCCTTGATTGGCCTGAGTATGAAAACTGATATTATATTAAATTTGGTACTGATATTTGCAGGGGGATGGAGTGTCAGTATCAAAATTGACACAAGTAGATGTTTTGTTTGCTCTAACGGTTTTAATTTTGATATTGATTAATATCGGTATCATTTTCAAAGTTGAGAGCGATTGAGGTGTTCAATATATTTACCAAACTGGGCTTAAAAAATAAGTAAACCCGGATGTCGTTTCTTCTCCGGTCCTTCGGCCCATCAAAGAGTTGCCTTGTTTACCGTTAAACCTGTGTCATGATTTGATGAGGAACTTCCGGAGCTCGCTTTTGTAGCTGCCTGTCGGATTATTGGGCTCCTGCAGAGCGGGCTAAAGATTTGCATAAGCTTCTTTTTTATAATTAGGTTAATAATGCTTTATATTATGCAACACCAAATTTGGCATAATTGAGTATAATTAAGTAGTACAATCAAACTCTAGCTCTAGAGCTTGAATTTGGTTTATGCATGGCTTGTTATAATGGTCGTACATTCAGCTTTAGAAGCTTAATCGCAGTAAACGTCATATATGCGCCTAAACACCTAGTTAATTTTGTATATATAAACCTTCGACAAGAACGTATCGTTTTGTATACCTTAAAATTACTCTGAAGTGCCATGGTAGTATTCCTAGAATCCTAATGACCAAAGGGTTGCGGTAATTGAGTACATACCACCCGCGCGCAGTGAAAAATAGCAGGAACCGGCATCGCCAAGACCTACTACTACACATCAACTAGTTCATTAAATTACCCAACTATACAGCCGCTTATTCTGCGTTGTAATGAAGAATGAGATTAAACGGGTACGGATCTCTTGCTTAGGCTGTTCTCCAGCTTATTACCAATTTGCACATACAATGGCGTGGTTTACCAAGGGTCAGCACTGCGTTTATCTTCCAGACATAAGATTGATTAGGGCCTGGTCTCCGTAAAAGGCGGCAACATCCCAGTCCTCGGTGGAGGAAGACAGTGTCATCAATGCCACCACGACTGACCGCATGTTTGGTCTCAGCTGAGGATTTTCATTCGTACAGGCCCAGGCCAACTGAGCCATCTGGAACACACAGAAGTAGAGAGAGAGGTGAGGACGAATTCACATCACAACCATCCAACAAAGGAAGAAGAATCCCGTGGCACGTATCACGGACGAAAGCTATCACCTTGTAGACAGAATCGACAGGAAAATTGCTACCCAGTCTGGGATCGACCAGCTTGGCCAGCTCTTCTCTTGGTTCAGGTTGACTAAGGACGGAGTCGAACTGCAATAAGAAGGCACAAACAGGGATTAGTTTCTGCAAGCATTCTGGGGTTGAAGTTACTTTTGCGCAAAACTGAATTTAATTCATCCAAGTGAACTGTTGTTCTACTTCTAGCAAATCTATAACCGAAGGCATTTAATGAAGCAGATTACTCGTCCTTCAATATGAACCAAAAATATCCAGGCCAGGGAGCGGGCCTTGATTTTAGGAAGCCATAATCAACAAGTTTGGAAAACCATTGACAGAGTAAAGAATGTAAAAATAACCAGTCCAACTAGCCCTCTAGATTCAGTCTCAGTTTCGCTTGTCTTGATAATAGCTCCTTTTGCTGAAATGAGTTCGTAAAGAACAACTCCAAAAGCATAGACATCTATCTTCGGGGAGACTTCACCGTACTGTGCGTACCTGCAGGTAAAATCAAAGGAGAAAGTAGGTCGATCAGTGCAACTTGTAGGAGTTAGCTAATGGGGTGTTTGGTTGCATGATAATGGAGACTTTTATTTTAATTTTTAAAATTTGTAAGAAAACTTGTTAAAAGAGGTGTTTGACAAGCTTGACAAATTTATGTTTTGAAAGTGATTTTCTTCTTAAATAGAAAAAGAGGGTCTCACCTCTTTCTTTTTTCTTGTGGTCCCCCACTTTGTTTGGTCATGAATGATAGTAACTCTTTTTTGTTATCACATCCCTCCAAACATGATAATTTTACGTCATGAGTTGGTTCACTTTTTATTTTAATACAGTTTTTTATCATGAAAGTGTACAAAAAATTATCATGCAACCAAACACCCCATAATCGTTGTAACCCAAGGGAGCTATTCATGCCTTTAGTGCAAAATTCCAGTACAGGACCTGAATTGCCACCCATTAAGTGATAGTGAGTCGCTTTGCATCTTTCCAACCAATTTTTCCTCCAAAAATATGATGCTTAAAGGTTTCAGTAATATTCGCAAGAGACATGATATGATAGACGGGTTCAAATGGTTCACTTTCAGAACATTTGTAGGCTCATCAGAGAAAATTTGAACACTTTCGTCAACTCTTTTTCACACAAGATTACATGTTCACTAAATGAAACCAAATAACCACTTAAACACAAATTCAAAAATTTTCTAATGACTTCTTAAGGATGCCCAAAGACTCTAACAAATGGATAAAACGAGGATCTTCTCAAATTCTTTTCTGCAGAAAAAAGGGTAGAAATTCTTCGGTGGAAACATCAACAATCAACTCAATAAACATGGAATATAATCTCCAAAAATTCACGAGATATCCCAAGAATTTATATCTCAATAAGCTTCAGAGTTTTAAAAAGATAAAACAAGGATCTTCTCAAATTCTTTTCTGCAGAAAAAAAGGTAGAAATTCTTCGGTGGAAACATCAACAATCAACTCAATAAACATGGAATATAATCTCCAAAAATTCACGAGATATCCCAATCTCAATAGCTTCAGAGATTTGAGGCCCTAGAGATACAGCTCAATCTGTTTAGTTCCTTTCTATTTTCTCTTGATATATTTTCTTTAATAGCTTATGCCCTGTTTGGTCAGAGTATCAAAAATTATACTTTTCATTTTTTATATTGAATATTTCTAGAGGACAAAATATAAGTAACAAAATTGATATAGGGGACACTTGAAGTACAATTCACACCTTGTTTGTACTACAAATTTCAAAACTGATATTAAGAGACAAACATCTTATGATGATATGTATCAATATCAATTTCAAAATTAACAGTGATAAAGGTGTTTAAAATTGTTACCAAACAGGTTGTCATAATCCAATCTTCCACCCTCCTGATCTTACATTGTTGAAATCTGTTCATTGTGTTGATAGTGCATTCATCACCTCATGGCAAATTGTCAAGTCTGTCTTTGCTGAACATCACTCATGTCGTTTCCATTATATTCCCCTTCGTTCACTGCTGTGTCAATTTTCTATCTACACTAGAGAATATCATTTTCTTATCATCACACGATAACACAATCAAGATAGCACATCAATCACCCAACATATTTCAAGAGATCTCTTCTATCCTTTCTACTCTTCTTTCCTTCCAAAGACAACACCAAGAATTGAGTTGATATTCAAACCTTCTAAGTAATAACTGCAACTTCTTCATTGAACTCTTCTAAAAAAATAAATCCAGCGTTTGAATTGTATAAAAACAGAAAGATGAAGTGGGACGCTCATGACAAGCAATCTAACGATATATTTCTATAAAAATGATAAATCAGACAACTATTTTTCATGCAATGTAGAGACATTAACATCCAGTATTTTAATCAGAAAGTCTCTTACTCAGGAGGCATGTAACCAAATGTTCCAACAAGGCGTGTTTGAATAGACCCACCACCTACTTCTGTAAGCTTTGTTAGTCCAAAATCTGCAACCTACATGTTGAGCAAGATATGAACAACAAATACTGCAGTCATTAACATTCAGGAGGAAATGAAGATCACCTTTGCACGTAAGTTCTTATCAATCAAAATATTTGCTGATTTAATGTCTCGATGAATATATACAGGGACTGTGTGCTCATGAATATATTCAAGACCCCTTGCTGCGTCAAGGGCAATCTGAACTCTGACAGACCATGAAAGCGGCTCCTTTCCTAGCAAAACGAAAAACATTTTTGTAGCAATGTTAGCTTGCCTTACTAAGATAAGATGCACTATATGTATGCCGAAAGTCTAGTTGAATATGCAACTTAGCCCACCAGAGACACCACGCAAGTGCTGGCTTAGGTTACCATTCTCAATGTATTCATAAACAAGGAATAAGGAGCCTTCAATACAGTATCCTATTAAACGTACCTGGAAAATGGGAAAAGGTCTAAATTGACGAGGAAAAAGACACTTTTAAAAAGGCTAAACATTTCATGACGAATGTCAAGCATAAAACAATAACTTAGGTGAAATACGAGATTTAAGCAACATAAAACAGTTCAGTAAGTAGATTATGCACGTAGGGACATATTCAGTGTTAAGTTCATAGAACAAAGCAAGACAGAAGGGAGCTGAATTCATCATACTCGACATAAGTTAAAGCAAAAAGCGAAAGCTACATTAAACAACGTGAGTTTTAGTTAATGAATCCGACTATATGAAAATCTGCCTGTTAGTTGAATCTTGCACATGCTCGTATGTCCAAGCATTAGTGCAGGCTGACCCAGATAGGGATTGGCAATGGCCGATCCCAATGACTATTTTGACCCTATATCCCTTCAAAGTCAGACAAAATAATCCAAAATCTAGGATGACCTATCCCTCATATCAAAAGAATGACATAAGAAAAGGCTAAACTAACGAAAAATAAGAAAAGAAGCAACTAGCTTAAACTTGACAGGCTAAAGATACCAAATTCAAGTGGTGAACATGTGTCAGGACTTTCAGCTCGGCAAGAAATTCATTTGTTGCTTGCATATCCATCTTCTTGATTGCAGCCTTCTACAAGACATAACAAGAAAATATATGAAAATGGTCAATCAGCAAAAATCATCAGTTTAATTTTCTGACACATTATATGTACTTTCAAGGGAAATCATATTCATCAGATAAATTAAAATCCAAATGCCAAAAAACCTCGTGAGATCTAGTAAAGATTCAAGAGTACAAGAATGAGATGGAAACATGTTGGCACCGGAAATTTCCAAAATTTTTAATTGGATTTGGATTAAACCCAATCCAACTCTCATTTGATCAAATGATATTCAATTCCCAGTATTAGACCCATAATTGAAGCCCACCTTAAGTCTAATCCATTGAGAATTGACCCTAATTAAAGTCTATTTTGGCAGCCCATATCTCTCGCACTTAATAGGTTGTATTTTACCTCAAAACTGGTCCATTAAGAGGTTAATTTTAACCCATTTCAGATTTTGCGTCTTCAGAACTGGCGCGGAGACAACGAGGACGGTCCCAGATCTTCATCTCCTCTTGCACAAGTCCGTATCCAGAAGTTTTTGGGATCCAACGGCTCTTGCATGGCCACGCCTCCCCTGATCTTGTTTGCGATGCCGCCACTTACCCTGTTCGGGGTATTTTTTTTTCCCTCGTGGATGCGTACACTTACAGGACGCCACAACCCTGCAGCGGGAAAGAAGTCTTCACACGCGCCGTCCGCTGGGTCCTCCTGCAGCATGCCACGATACCATTTCATGTGCACATGGTCTCCGGGGTGCCACGGCACCCAGCGTTTTAATTCAACATTTTTTAACTTTGGTTTCAGCATTTAAAAAATGATTTTAGTTCTTTTACTTCCGGTTTAGAGTTTTAGTTGTTTTAGTTCAATTTTTTCCCATTTTGTCCCGCATCACTCAACAAAAAAAATCCAAATCTGAAAATGCATCAAATCCCAAATTCAAACTAATAAAAACAACAACACATCAAATCTGGAAGACAACATGTTAAAAAAAAGAAACAAAACATCCCAAATGGGAAAGACATCAAGCCAAACCCAAAAGAAATCAAAATTCAAAAAAAATTCAAAGATAAAAGATATTAAGTCTTGACAGAAACAAACCACCAATCCAAAACAAACCAAAATACCAAAAAACTGAAACTTTAATCAAACTCAAAATACACCCGAAAGATAAAAGACATCAAGTCTTAATTAAGTCAAATCCAAAAAAAAAACACATCTCAAACATAATCCCAATCGAACTCAAACCAAATTCAAAACAATATCTTGAAACAAAAGACATCGAGTCTTAATAAAAACAAATCAAATCAAACCAAAATGGAATTTAATCAACTTAGATTAAATCCCAAGCAATCTCAAAAAGAAGACACCAAGTTTTAATCAAAACAACAAATAAAATCCTCAAATCAAACCAAACCAAACAAGCAAAAAATGCTAAGTTTGCACCCCAAACAAGCTCATGGGATTGTTGCTCCCGCATGTCTTTTGCACACAAATTACTATGACGGATAATCAAGGGTATTCAAATATTTGCTCAATGTAATTGACATTGGTACTTCACAAGTCCTACGAGGAGAGACAAAATAAAAAAAAATTCAAAGAACTCTAACAACGTCAATACATATTTTTATATATCATGAATTAACTAATACTCCTATGAGATACCACATATTTTCATAGTTGTTAAAACTAAACATAAAATCAAAATTCTTTACCAAAAAGAAAATCATGAATTTTGATAAAATATTGAGGTTACATCAATAGTGGTGATCTTAATGGTCATGTTGGGTTCCAAATAAGTGGATTTGAGAGTGTCCACAGAGGCTTTAGGTACAAAGAGCAGAATGAAGAGAGAAAAAATATCTTGGAGTTTGCGGTAACTTACAATTTGATCCTTATAAATACCCACTCCATCAAAAGAAACTCTCACCTAATAACATTTAAGAACAAGAAGAGTAGGAGCTAGAGATTGACTTTATCCTTATTAGGAAAACGAGCCCCACTCTAAATAAGGATTGTAAAGTCATACCTAATGAAACGTTCACAAATCAGCATAAACTCCTGGTCTTCGATTTTAAGGTCTTATAGGGTGTTTGGTTGCATGATAATTTTTTGTACACTTTCATGATAAAAAATTGTATTAAAATAAAAAGTGAACCAACTCATGACATAAAATTATCATGTTTGGAGGGATGTGATTACAAAAAAGAGTAACTACCACACATGACTAAACAAAGTGGGGGACCACAAGAAAAAAGAAAGAGGTGAGACCCACTTTTTTTGTTTAAGAAGAGAATCACTTTTAAAACATAAAATTGTCATGGTTACCAAACACCTCTTTTAACAAGTTTTCTTACAATTTTTAAAAATTAAAATAAAAACATTTATTATCATGCAACCAAACACCCCATTAGGACAGTTACAAACGAGATGGAAAAAGAGTGCCCCTAAGATCAAATGGCACGAAATCAGGTAAAGTAAGCAGGAGATATTTAGAAATGAGACCTCCAAGTTTAAGAAATGGGATTTGAATGGAGAGGCCAAGTCAATGTGGGTTAACATAACATCGATGATTAAGGCGATAGACAAAAATGTTTTTGACGAGTCTACTGGGCGAGGCCCACCTATAAATGAATCGTGGTGATGGCATGATGAAGGGCAGGGAGCAGTGAAGAACAAAAGAGAATGGTTTAAGAAATTACCTAAATGTAACATCGACGAGGTCTGAAAACAATATGAGAGAGTTAAGAGTGAAGCCAAAATGATAGTTAGACAAGTTAGAGAGTCAACATGTAGCAGGTTATATGACAAACTGGGTACAAATGAATGTGAGAATGATATTTATCGTCTAGCCAAGCTGAGGGAGAGGAGTTCTTGGGACTTAGGACATGTTCAGTGTATTAAAAATAGGGAGGGGAGGGTGTTGACCCATGACGAGAACATCCAGAAAAGGAGGAAAAGTTATTTTGAAATGTTCTTCAATGATCCTAGTTAGGAAAGCACAGCGGAGTCAGAAAGGGATTGGAGGCAAGGGGCAAAGCCCTCCCAAAATATTACCCATCTATAAGTGTGCCTTGTGCTAGGGACAATGGAGACCTCAAAAATGTGTGGTCTCGATAACATCCTGATCAAAGTTTATAAGTGTTTAGGTGAGAAATGAATGGAGTGACTAACTCTGCTCCTTAAAAAATAGTTACCTCCAAAATGATGCCAAATGAGTGGAGAAAGAGCATCATCATCCCAATATTTAAGAGGAAAGGGGACGTTCAAGATTATGAGAACTACAGAGGTATCAAGTTCATATGTCAGACTATGAAGTTGTAGGAGAAGATTATGGAGAGGAGACTTCGAGAGTGTACTAAGATCTCATGAAATTAATTTAGGTTAATGCCAGGTAGATCGACTACAGAGGCCATCTTCCTAACTAAATCATTAGTAAAGAGATATAGAGACCTAAAAAAAGATCATATATTTTTTCTTGATTTAGAAAAAGCCTATAATAAAGTTTCAAGAGAGATTCTTTGGTGAGTGTTAAGAAAGAAAATGATGACTAGCGGATTCATTAACATCATCAAGGACATGTATGAGGATTCGACTACCCATATTTTCTTTCCAAGAGTGGAGTCAGGTCCCTTCTCAATGTCAATTAGGTTACATCAAGGATCCGCCCTAAGCCCATATCTTTTTGTCTTAGTCATTGATGAAATAACTAAGGATATACAAGAGAGTCTACATTAGTGGATGACGTTTTTAGATGATATTGTCCTTATCAATGAGACTCGATAAGGTATTAATAGAAAACCTAAACTATGAAGAACCGTGTTGGAAGTCAAGGACTTCAAAATTAGTAGGACGAAGATGGAATATATGCACTTCAAATTTGGCGAAACCTTGAGAGTTAAAGAGCTCGAAGTAACTTTGGATGGATGTCCTCGTACTAGATTTCCAATTTAAATATTTAAGTTCAATCTTACATATGGACGAGGAATATGATGAAGATGTCAACCATAGGATTAAAATATGTTGGTTGAAATGGAGGCAGGTGATAGAGATTCAATGCGACCATAAAATCCCCCTAAAATTGAAAGAAAAATTATATCACACAGCTATAAGACATGTCATAATCTTTGGTAGTGAGTGTTGGGTAACTAAGAAAGTATACTGTCAAACTGAGTGCAACTGAAATGCGGATGCTATGGTGGATGTGTGGTCATACACGGGTAAATAAAATTCGCAACGAATGCATTAGAGATAAAGTGAGTTGCGAGAATCGAGGATATTGTAAAGGAAGAAGATTTTGTTGATTTGGACATATCAAGCGGCGCCCACTTGAGGCGCTTGTCAGACGAGCCAAGACCTTGATGTTGTCAACGCAGAAGAGGCAGAGAGGTAGGCCTAATTTAACTTGGCATAGGCGCATCCAGTAAACTAGGCATACGAGAGGAGTTAGCGGATGACTATGGAGAATGGAAAAGACAAATACATGTAACCGCCACCAATCATTTGGGGTTAAGGCTTTGAGCTTGAGTTTGATTGAGGTTACATCACATGTGAACAATCATTTTATTGTTAAATAGAAGTGTACACACATTTCAGGTTATTGAACATTCTTAATTTTTAACTCTTCAATACAGATTAGAAGTAACCAAACAATTGAAATTCATTGGGGCCACGTCTTTGCACCTAGTGTATAAAGGGGTTAGACATGACTTTCTCACCATACTTATGCTATTCACCGGAGACCAACCACACCATAGACCTGGTCCCCAATTGACTCTATCGATATTCAGAAAGAAAATAACACTTGTATGCCGCTCAATAGTAAATATGGGCTATTTTCTGATGAGGAGTAGGAGCCACTAATGAGTAGTATCCACGGAGAAGGTATAATGCTAGGTAGAGAGTAGAAGGAAAGGAAGGACCTAAGTAAGGAGTAGGACATGGGCCCAAAGGTTGAGTAGAAGGAATCTGCAATCAGGTCAAGCCCCACATGAAAAAAAAAGTGCAATTTTCAAGATTGGATGTGGTGCCTGTCTCTCCACATATTCATGTGGATGACCGTCACCTCATCCAAGTAAGTATCATTCATTCATCACTGATGGGACTTGGGAGTAGAAGCGAATGAGTGACTTAAAGTTGCAGATCAGGCTGCCAAGGCACCATTCATTCAGGCACTACCAGGTCTGGGAATCCAGACCACGACAGTGCCTCTTCCCCACCCAATTGGGCATTGAAGATGACAACCTGCAGCAGTGTCGTCTTCTGCAGAAGCTCAACTGCCCTGCCTCTCTGGCGGCTGGCTTCACCTCCACGAATCTCGGATGCCCAAGGAGACCTATAATCTTGCTAGCTTTCACCGAGATGGAAAATACACAACATACTTACCCTGTATTCTGTGCATATAGCAATTCTTGCAAGAACAATATTTCTACGTAAGATATGGTGTCTTTACATACCTCTCCTCTTAGTTCTGCAAGGTACACAGCGCCAAAACCACCTTCGCCAATCTTGTTAGCCATGTTAAAATCATTTGTAGCCTTTGATAGTTCAATGTAAGAGAATTCTACTGACTTCTCCATTGTAATCCGTGTAACTGCAGAACTTGCTTCATGTGGAGTCTGTAATGAACTACCTGATGCAGTTATGCTGCCTGGATGGCATATAAATAGAAAAAATTGCTTCAACTTCATGTCCCACTCATGCATGGAACACTTCCCAATTTCTCGGTAAATGACAGGAAACAGGTCTACACTAAATAATTTGTTATAAGTAAAAGAGAAAACAGACCATATTTTTACCTAACTTTCTGTTAAATCATCTATGCATCTGCCTTGGCCCCTTTCAAAAGAAATGTCAAGTTTCAGCATGCCATTAATGCACCTAATGGCTAATACCTTCGATCTCTCAGTTCAACAATTTAGCAAACACTCATGTTTCAGCTTCTGTGCCTGCTGTATCTTGTCTATGGTAAAATATGAACATAGACAATTTCAAAGGCATACTTTTGATCCCCAAAAACTGTTGGAATTATGCATGCCACTTTAGATGTCCACTCTATTACCAAATAAGATTTGGTTTCATTGATTTGCTGAGACTACATGAACCTCTTCAATATGACCTAATCTAAACTGAAGGATCTAGGAGGGCACTCAATACAATTTATATGATTTAACAATCTCTTAAGAAATAACTCAAAATCGATGTGAGTGGAGAAATATAATTCATATGGCCAACCCCAAATAATTTGGAATCAAGACTAGAGTTGAGTTGATGTGCTAGGATAAAATTAACCTTCAAACAACAGCTAGCATGTTGTGTTACGTGGTGTTAGCTAAAAGTCTATTGTTTTAAGATGGTTTCAGATAGTCAAACATTAAGAATTTAACTTTCTATGAAAAGTAACTTGGAAGAAAAGTTCTTATCTTTGACCAATCAGAAATAATATACACAACCAACTTTCCTGCAACTAGTGTTCCGTGGCTGGTGCAAGGATTGTGTTCCGATGTGATCTTGTCTCAGGGTGGTTGGAAAGACGAGATTTTGGTGAGAGTGCTGTGAGATTAGGGTGGGTAGATGCCCTGGATGGGTGGAGATGGTACACATGGCTGGGTCTGGAGGGCGCAGACAGAGGGCAGCTGCTCTGCAGGTGTGTCACAGGCCACAGCCACACCAGTCCAGATTCTTGGACCCAGCAGTCGCCCATCTTGCAGATCTCACTATCCTGGCTGCTGGACCCCATTGCAGATCCAAAAAAGATAGGCAGCCGTAGGGTCTAAGAATCCGCCACCACTATATCTGACAGCTCCAGCACCCCTCCAACGGTATCACGTGCCTGTGCCTTGGATCTCAACAGCCCAACAAGACACAGAATCTCATGAGATCTTGTTGAGATTGCTTTTTCATGGTCTGATGTGACTATGGATACATTCTACTACATTTTGGGCTTATTGGTTGTGGTCACAGTTTCAAGCTATAGCATGCTTCTCGACCATCTCTAAAGAATGCAGAGTGGAACTAGTCCATCTCTAAGAGGAAAGATCTTTCAGTTAGGCATTTTGTGGATATTATGGAGGTTGGAGAGAAACAAAAATAATCTATAACCTAAACTTTGTCTCCTATTTATGGCATCTTTGAAAGACTGCATTTGCAGAGAGATTTGATTTTGCATGGGTTGGTGAAGAATATCCAGAATATCCACATTTTGATTGCTATATGATACTAGAATCTATCTTGTAAGCATTTCCCCTATGTTATTTTACTTTCTACCTTTTTAGTTGGAAACATTTTACTTGTGCAATCCTTAATATTGCAATTGATAAAATGTGGACATCTCTCAGGGCAACTTTGAAAGGCAATAGCCTTCAAACATCCATATGCATATTAAGAACAATCAAATGCCTTATGTATTGTAAAATTAGAAACAAGAAAAATATAATCTTGAATTTCAAGGGTCTTGTTTAAGTAATTTCTAAGAAGCAAATTGTAAATAGTCAGTCTGATGTTGGGCCTTACAACCCCTTAAACTAAACTCATTGCCAGCCTCGGACTTTTATGGACTTTGGCAACAAGGCCTGCCTTAAGGTCATTAGACACTATTGCACCTCTAGTAAGAACATTTTCGAACCATTAAGGGGTGTAGACCCAGGGAAATTAGGCTCCTGTTACTCTCTCATAGTTCATCTTCTTTGCATTTCATCCACCAGTTTGGTATCTAAATCGTCAAGCCAAATACAGGGACCTGATGCCATACAACCACTAGAATTGGCTAGTGGCTGGTCGATGTATCACCGAGGAATGCAATAGAATCAAATATTTCCAACAATCCTTCTCGTTTTTTTATAGAAAATAGTAAGTGCATCCTATGGAATGGAGATCAGTCAAATTCATTTCATTTCCCAATTGTGATAGAAAGAAGGCTGTTTTCAAGGAGAACCAAAGGGAGTTTCGTTTCCATTCCCCAGACTATTGAAAATCAAAAATATAAATACATACATATATACTCATATGCAATGAAGTAAAGAATGTTAAATTATAAAACTATCATGTACAAAGTGATATTAAATAATGAGATGAATAATTAAATCAGTCAATATGTACTACAAAGTTTGGGACTTCTTGGAATTAGTACCAATTTCAATATTGGAATTGAAATCTTGACAAAGTCATACCATAATGATTCTAAACTAATTGAAATAAAATTGGAAATTCTCAGAAGATTTGGGATTAAAGATGGATGATTTTGCTACAAAAGCCAACCCATCTGCAGATATTGCCTTGAACCAAAGATTAAAAATCAGCCAATCCGTATCGGATCAAGGTCCAAGCTGATGGATCGGTCAATTCCAATTCAATCCAACCTTGAGGTTCACCTTGGGTATGAAAGGGCTTTTTTCAGATTTTCTTCAGTTTTTAGAACATATCTGAACAGATCCTGGATCAGTTTTTCTTTCCTCTGCAGATCCAATCCTGATCCCATGCTGACTCGGAATTCCTTGCCTTAGCCAAATCTCAAAGATGATGTGTCATCTTTCTCTCCTATCCAGTATTCTATGTGATCAAGCATCCATTTCCACCTTACCATCTATTCAAGAGGCCCAAAAGGTTTTTATTGTGGTAAAGGTAACAAACAAAAGATGGTAATTTTAAGAATTATACATGAGATTCGATGGATCTTCTTTTGTAAAAAAATAAAAATAAAAAATAAAGTCAAGGTTGGTGCGACAACATAAGGTTTGAAGCAAGGTTGACCAAAATCCAAAAGGGGCAGGAAAAAACCCATTACAATGTTTCTCAGCAAGCAAGCAATCTAGTTATCAAAGCATACACAGTACAGTTGTTCATCCGAACTGGTGAAACCCATAAACCAAACTGAATTGGACTAAATTGTTAGGATTAATGCAATTCAGAAGGTCAGATGTTCGGTTTCTTGAACCAAAGCAAACTATTATATAATAAATGGTTCAGTTCGGTTTAGTCCTCCCTTGACTTGAGCCAAACCAGTAAATCTGTTGACCTGATTGACCCAATTTATTTTATAGATTATATTGATTTTAAAAGTATGTCATTATAAATCTGTAGAGTGATACCAGAGAGAGAGAGTTCACTCTTAAAAAAATACTAAACTTAATGTTGACCTTAGCTGGTTACTTTATTTTAATTTAATATTATTTTATTTTATTATGATTTATTTTGTTATAAATAAATTTTTTGTGCTGAACCAGTGAACCGAATAGTTCAGTGTGGTTCATTTACAGTTCGGGCATTTACCAAACTGTTTCACTTCAGCTATCAGTTCGGTTTCAGTGTCATTAAAAATCAGCTTGAAGTTGAACCGAACATGAACACCCAAATCCATGGTGTATTTGTTGATCTCCCGGAATTGTCTTCCTCATTTACAAATTTGCTCAAGGCTGTAAGGTGCACACTTAGGGGAAGAACAGAACACTTGTGGACTCCTGTAAAAGTGGAATTCGCTGAAACCGGCAGAACAGGGAAGAGGCACATGGGCAGCGTTCCTTCCTGCTATCCTTATAAAGCCTGTTGGCAGCAAGGAATAGAAGACGATTCAAAGAGGACTTTCAGCTTCCTCAGAGGATTTTGTCAACCATTGTCATCTAATGCAAGATTGGGCGGAGGCAGGGGACTGAAATAGACAATCTGCAGGCACTTAGGGTCCATTTGGTTGAACATAAAACAAAAATAGATGAAAACAGTTTAGGTGCGAACGCCTTTTCTAGGAAATGGGAATACAAATCCTTCGTTCGGTAGACTTTTCAGAATAAATGAAAAGAAGATTGGTTATCTGGTGTCTAGGAAGAATGTTTTATTGAAATAATTTTTATTTTTATTCAAAAGTTATTATTTTTTTAATCTTATATTATGTTGTTGCTTACTCATCATCCACAAGTAGACATTATTAGATAAAATTACATTCAATAAGACAAGATCTAAAAAACTGGTTAAATTTTAAATAATTTTTTTACAAACAAAGTGAGTTTTTTTATAGCATATTAATTATTTTAAATAAATTTTTTTATAACATTATCACTTTAACTAGACTAAATTATTTTAAATAAAATTACTTTATTTAATAAAATAAATTTCTGTTTGCTATTATGATTAATTGTTCATAAAAACTATTCATTTTTAGCAAATAGACTCATTCTACATATAGTGTACAAAAAATATTTTTTATTTAAAGTTGACAAATCTACATATTTTAATCAAGAGATGCATGCAGAATATGGTGTACGCTTCATTTTGGTGGATGCCAAACTTCCTGATGTTGGTGATGCCAAGGAAAAGTTACACCCCAACCGTCACTGTAATGTGGAACCAAATAACTCAAAGTACATATTTTCCTGAAAAGCCCACGCATTAGCCCACTGTTACTTGGAAACGAAGGGGCCCTTAGCTGCATCCTTAACAGCAACAAAAGGTTTTCATGCAAAAAGTGAGTCTTCTCTCTTTTCTGTATGGGGGTTTGTGTGGGTTTATGGCCGGCAGCTTTTCTTATTCTATCTACTGGATAGATCAGCAAGATCTTCTCCCATCTCGTACACCTCTCATTTCCATTCAGTGAATTGCTCCCTTCAGTTGCCTTCAAAAAAATGGGGAATGAAGAATGCTTAAGCTGAACTTGATGGGATCTAAGAGGTTTAATCAAGTAACAGTAATCATCCAGCTAAATTTTATACTATTACATAACAACATAAGGAGTTTGCATCTCGCTGGAAACATTTCATAGGACAGTCCACAGCCTCTATAATTGTTCTTCTTCTTTCATCTTTTCTAGCGTAACATCCTGCTCTCTCTTCTTTCTTTGACGAAAGCCATGCCATGTTGGTAAAGGTGACTGAGGAAACCACCTAGGTGAAAATGGCAGGTAAGCCAACCCTCATGTCATTTCCTTGAGGCAGTGAACTAAATGGTCTTTTCTACCCATGCTTAACCATTATCATTGCCTATAGATTTGTGGAACATACTTTTATTAGTATCAGATTACCATTAACATGATATGTAGGTAAGGAATTAATAGCCTGCGACTAATTTGAGTTGAGATTCTCATGGCACTTGATCCCATTAGAAAGATACACCAGGACATGGAAGGATGAGCAGAACATCAAATTTTAGAAAGGCATAACATATTAAGACATGGAAAGATGAGAAGAACATTGAAAAATATCTGTTGTGACATGTAAGGACTTCATATTTTAAGGTTATCATATTTTCCATAACTATCATATAAAATCATGAATACAATGCTACAGTCAAGTCATGCAAAACTTAGGATCAATCGTGTACAATAATAATAATTAGAGAACATTTGTACAATAATCATTAGAGAACACTGCGTAGCAAGATGTTAAAATATGTGAGAAGAACAACTGAACCAGAATCTACATAATGACTTTGAGGTTTGCACACTTCATAAACCTTAAAACACAAGAAAGAACCACAGTAGAAACCATAAATGGTGGTATTACCTTCTCTATGCGCATGGGAATCATCATCAGCAACAGATGGAAGTAACATGCCCCTCTTTCTTTTCCTCCTATAAATTCCAACAGCTAAACATACAACCAAGACCAAGACAAGAGATATCACACCCACAGAAATTCCAGCAATTGCTCCCCCTGAAAGCCCTGTCCATTTTTATCATGGCACACTTAATTTTAAGAAGTAGCATGATGTTAATCTGAGTAAAACTTAAATTACAGTTCCAACTTAATTTGTTTTCCACAATTTTGAATAAAAAATGAACTTTTTGCATATAAACAACTTTAGATTTGGAAAAAAAGATCATTCCAACGCCCATGTGTCATATGCAAAATGACCATTCAGGTAAACTATAACTGAGAAAACCAAGAAAGTTCAGTAGATTCATAAAAGATAAAAATGTTTCTTTTTCTAATTTTGGCTTTCAAATTTGACAAGCCCAAAGGCCAACTTTGGATCTACAAATGTGCAACAAAAATAGCCTTCACGACATGAACTTCACTTCTTTCATCTTCTTGTCTGTTTCCTGCAGCAATACCAGCTATAAGAATACAAATAAAAAACAGGATAACCCTTTACCCATCCTTTCTGAAGCACCAGGACTGATTAAAAGTAAAAACTTCTATAATTCTTGGTCAAAAATAAAGATCTCTTGTATTTAAACACAAGATTAGATTATGCTTATTTCCAATTGTAAGTATAATGCAAGTTATCATGTGTTTCACCACCTCAGATTGAACAGTCAGTTAACACCCCCACCTGGCATTGCCAAGTTGCTCCTCCTCCAGACTTACATTGTATTGAGATATGCAAACTGCTACTTTCTCTAAAAGGGTTATGAAACGTGGAAGACCTACATGAGTTCAAGTTGGCTGATAGCATGACATGACTAAAAAGATAGATTATAATAGTATAATGTATAAAAAAAGGGATAATCCTTCTGCGAATAGATAAGAAGCAGTAGTAACTTGCAGTAACAAAATAACAATGAAGTGGTAACTTCTGCAGATATGACTTCAGGAATGCAGAATCTGTGATTCCTTTGGTGAAAGTGTGCAACAGATAGCACCCAATTTAAATTGGACAAGTTTCAGATAAGGTTCAACCACCTGTCCTGAAAACAAAATAAGATGTACATCTAGTGTCAGTCTGTCAAACCAAGGAACAATGACTTTGTTGAAGCAAGACCAATCACAGACCATAGCAGGCAAATTCTACCTTGTATTCAGAGGTCGGAAGCTTCCACTTTCATCTGCAATAAGTCAGGAGGAAAAAATAAAATGTTAACAAAGAATGATCTTAAAAGAAATTATTGCAAAGAACCATTTATTCTCAAAGAAACAAACACTTTATTCCAACGTATTGAAGAACTTAATGGGAAAAGCATATATCACGATGCTAGTGAGTCAATAAAAAAACCAGCTACCAGCATCAATTCTATGTCAGAATCATTATAGGAAAGTAAAGCATAACATAGCCAGTTTATTGGAAAGTAAGAGAAAAATGTCAGGGGTAAAAGAAGAAACCCGTTATCAAGTTATCCATTCTCCTAACCCTACTGGCATCCACAGATCTAAATTCTATCATTTTGATTTTTAATCAATGTCAAAGTTTACACTTAATCCTGGTAAAAAGGAAAGCCAGCCATCATTTTTTCAGTTTCATGGAGCCAGGCAGAATAACAGCAAGGACTAAGTGTCAATTTCCTAAAGTTTTCATTGATTTTAACATAAATACATTAGGCATAGACATGTATACACATTCATTATTTTCTAAAAAATAGGAGTTATTTATAGTGTATGATCATATGTCATGTTTGTGGCATAAGAAGCATTTATAGTAAATGTTTTAAGAAAGTTTAATTCAAAAATGAGTTTATTGAGAACCAAATCCCACATTTGCATAGTAAATATGGTATCTGTGTGTTCTTCCCAGGATAGTTCTGGATGTCTGGACCCAAAACCCAATAGTTGGCTTTAAAACAGGTAAGGGCATTATTCTATTATGTATCCGAAGGTGACTATAACCACAATTCATTAATTAAGGTAAAAGTAGTACAAAACGGTTCAAAAGAAGACAAGAATACATACCCTCTACTACTAAGATGGTAGAATAAGACAAGTCAGAGAAGAGTGTTTAACCAAAGCTTCCTACCCTGAAATCAATTAATTGTCCTCCAGGTAGTAGCTGAAATGTCCGAAGAATCAGCTTTTGACAAGGTAAGCTGCAAGATAGAGAATGTCCTTCATGCTTCCAGAATGGTTCTTGAAGATGTGTTGGCTCCTCTCCTCCAGATAGCTCATAGGATAGCTGGAAGGAATAGCTGCCATACATCACTATCTGACCCAATGAATTCAAATTCCATCAAGCTACATAGACCTGAGTGATGTTATGGAACATCCTTCCTCTTAAGTTTGCTGATCTAAGAAATGTTTCCCATATTGTAATAATGATTCAACACTATTAGAACAAATGATCAATATCCTCTTCAAATGTCACACAAAATAAGCTTTTATTACATGATATCAGCCTGATATGTCTCAGTAAGAATCTTGTTGAGAGTCTCTTCAAGTGAATATTCCATAGAAAAATCCTTATTTTAATTAGGAGCATTGGGATTTGGGAGTCATTATGGGTGCAAAAGAGCTAAGCCAACCTCAGCAGCATACTGCTTGAGCTCAGTTCATTGATTCTACTCATGCTTGAGCTTGACACAATAATTGACAAGTAGGGTCAACCTATGTTTGAATTTGGAGTGTTAAGAGCACACAATATGACTTGTTTACTTAATCAAGCTTAGTTAGAGCTGAAACTTGAATAGAATCTTGACCCAAGCTGAATCAAAGCTCAAGTTTGAGTTCGGTCTGAGCTTGTTTATAAAGCTCAAAATCAAGGTTAATTTAAACTTATTTATCAAGCTCCAATTTGAACTTGTTTATGAAGCTCAAACTCTAGTTTGATTTAAATTAGTGTTTAAGCTCAAATCAAATTTGAGTTTGCATTTAATAGATTTAATTGACACTATATAACCATTGAAACTAATCGTTTATTTTTTAATAGATTCAAGTTTTTTATTGAGTTGAGTTTCAAGTTTCTTGTCAAATATATCAGCTCGTTTGCACCCCTAGAAAGTAGAAACCACACTATACTCCACCAATCTACCTCCCTTCCACCCAATAATAGCTCTTTGCCACTGACTTAACAACTAAGAATCTTTTGTTGCTTTCCAATCTCAATAGTGTCCTAATTACTCAACAATCTGGATAATGAGATGAAATCCATTATTTCCCTGTCACTGAGATTAATATATTATGCTCCGTATTGGTCTAGGCCAAATACTGGTCCCACATGGGTTGACCACGATCAATGTTTAAATTTGACACAGACTCATCATTCCATTTCTCCCCTTGTATGAATGGATTATTATTTTTAGAAGATAAATTCAAAAAAGAACCACACCCATTATTCACTATAAGCAGAAATAACAGAAAGCAAAAGAGAAAGAGTTGAAAAGTGAAAAACAAAATGAGTCTAAGGCCATCCAGTAAAGGACCACGAACCTAGGACTCGACCCCACATAAACATACCAATCCATTATGCAAAAAATTACTTTCTACGGGCCTGCCCAACTAAAAAACACTAAAAACAAATGTACCATTTTTTGTCAGGCAAATACAGTTCTTGATCATACCTTGTGTGGGCTAAACCATTGTCCAAACATTCTGGTGTCATGTTCCCTTCAAACAGCCCATATCACAGTGAGACTCCGGTTGTATGGAATAAAAATCAAACTTTTTAAGACAAACTAGTCTTGTGGTATTATTTAGTCCTAGTTTTCTGTTGAACCCTAAGCAAGGAACACCGCGATTATCAACTTCAGTTTAGCAAGCAGTTTAGGACTGCTAGACAGGAATTTAAGCACATTTTATATTATGTGAAGTATCATATGGTAGGGCTGCAAATGGGTCAAATTAGGTAGCAGAATTGCCTATTTTGTATCTGATTCCAATAAGGGTTAAGCCATTCTGATGCTAATTAAATTAGAATCATGATATTTCGATTTTGTTCGCATTCTGATTTTGTTATCGGAATCAGAACAATCTGACAATTTCTGAAATCTGTAGTATATACTATTTTTTATTAAAAATAAGCTAATATTATTACAAATACCTTTAAATTTTTATTTTTTTAACATTTAAATATCATCATTTTAATCATTATATATTTTTGTTTTAATAATATCAAATTTTAGAGATCTATATTATTTTTTTATCAGAATCAGATAAACAAATACAAAATTAAATGTTTCCTATACTGATAAGTCATCGGGATATCCGATTCCAATTCTGATGACTAACCGGAAGAGTTCCAAGCCCGTTAAGTTATGGAAATCGATTTGGAATATCAGATTTTCAGATTCCCTTTGCACTTCAATAGGTAACTCATGACCCGTAGTGTTCTAAGTTTCAAAAAGATGATCAGTGAACCGTAGTGTTGAAACATACATCTAAATACTATGCACATGTACCACTGCAAAAAACCAAATACCTCCATCTAACCCGCTCATTGATACATGATGGGACGAGCCTAAGTTAAAACAAATAAAATCACAAGCCTCACCTTTTGTGGGCACGTAAATTATCCGGCCTACGGTGAAGTTGTCTCCCTGGTTATATTGCCTCAGCAGACCCAAATCGACGCCGCTCGCGTTAGCTACCCGTGCTAGCGTTTCTCCTGATCTGAGAGGATACGTCGTGAAGAGCCCGTAATCCCTCAATATATCCGAGTCGCCGCAGAAGCAGTTTACAGTCACGTTGATATTCACGTTGTCAGGTATCCGATTTGGCGAATAGTTATTCACGCTTTGCAGCGAGCTCGCCGTCGTCAGATTGTGATAGTTATCGACCGCAATCTTATCGTAGGTGTCCTCGGTCTGGGTGCGGTAGCTGAAGGTAGAGCCGAGGGAACCATCATCCTTGCAGCCGCAGGTGAAAGGGATCTTGACCCTATTGCCAGCTAGGATGCTGTCCTTGCTGGCGAGGTTGTTGGGAGGGAGAACCCTGCTGTCGATGTCTTGGAGTGTGCTGATGCCGAAGAGACCGGAGATGTATGTCAAATTCTGACCCGCATCGATGTAGTAGGAGGCGTAGGCAAGGTCACAGCCACTGCATCTGCATTCGCACCGTCGCGGTAAGAGTAAAGCGGCGACAAGGGCGGCGAACAGGAAGGACCCCGGCCAAGCCGCTCCTGTCGGCGTCGCCATGGCACCGAGTGCTCGGTAAGAGAGGTCGAGGCTTGCTCAAGGGGCTAGCTGCAGGTCCGCGTGGATCTTGCTAACCCGGTGGAGAGCTCCGGAGGAGGGGGGGGATCAGGGGATGGGGAAGGGGCATCTGGAGCGCGGAGGTTGACTCCTTCGCGACATGACCCCTGAGGAAGAAGAAGAAGAAGCTTGGTCAAGGGGGCTACAGTGTTTTTCTTACGAGGATTCAACCTCCGTTCCATGACTTTTACTGCCATGCCAACTGTTCCACTCCCCCTTGGGCCTTGGGTTGTCTGGTTGCATAATAATAAATTTATAAAAAAATCACTCAGTCAATGGTGTGAAGACGGCCCATTTGAGATAGTCATGTTTAGAGGCCTGATAACAAAAGACAGGTTTTGGAAACCATGTTTAATTTAAAAAAAAAGAAGAGCGAAGAACAAGAAGAAAAAATAGGGTTTCACCACTGGAATTGAGGGTACTCGCCCGGCAGGCACTTGAGAGATTTCTTTCTCCTTTTTTTTGTTTAATAAAAGTGTCTCTAAAAATATAAGTGTTTATGATTGAAAAGATGTGCTTTTAATGAGCTTTATTAAATATATATATATATATTCATAGAAAATTCTATTTGACATGCAACCAAACACCTGTTAAATACTAACCATCAATGTAAGTAATTGTATTAAGTATTAACCGTTACATTTCCATGCTTATTTCGAGCTGCTTTACTCAGTTGCACGTAATGATTATGACACCACATACATTGTATCTCTAATAAAAACAATTGTTTTAATACTATGACGTTAACCACCGGGGTAAAGAGTGATATATAACATGCGTTATGTAGGAAGATAAAATAAAAGAACAGTTAAATATTTTTAACATAGTTAACTAGAACTTGGTTAATAAATCATTGAGAAATCGCCCAGCATGTACAATTACAAGGATAACATTTTGAAATTTACGGTGGCACACTTGTACAACAACCATCTCAATTAGACGAGGTCACCCATTAATTCTTGATCCACTTTCATCGCTTAACTTCAGAGTTATCTAACACACACATGTATGTATGTATGTAGGTAGGTAGGTAGGTAGGTATATATTTATGTTTAACAGACCAAAGTCCCTGAGATTAGAAGAGTTTCAAGACGATAATATATATTTTGTGCCATCTAATACATCATAATCACAATTTAAGACAATAAATATTTAAATGGTAGTATAAATATACAAATATATTTAATCAATTTTTTATAGTTTTTATGTATTTTATACTATCATAATGTTCTCTCTGTACTATATTGTTAAAGTTAATACAAGTTGAAATTTTCTTCACTTATTCTAGAAAAAAAATGGCATTTGGTTAGGTTTAATATGAAAATTTTAACTCTTAATTTTATATCTAACATCTCAATGAATGGTTAAAAAGTACTTAATTTGATTAAGACATGAGTAATTTACGTTGTTTGATAAAATGTCTAAATTAAAATCTTAAACTCAAGTATATATATATTATAATATATATATCAATAGAGTACACTACCATCATACAAATTAGGCCATATACTAAATATAAAGCAATTGATATGTATAATAAATTTATCAAATATTAATACATATAAATAAATTTTAAACAGATTATATAATTTAAATTTAAACAATTTTAAATAAAAAATAAGCTGACATTTGATTTAACTTAATTTGAAAGTGTAAACTCTTAAATTCATATTTAATTATTAAATAATTAATAAAAGTACTTAATTTAGTTAGGATACAGGTGATTTATTTTGCTTGACAAGATTGTTTTAAAAATTGTTGGTAATAATTGTCAAATAAATGTTTTGATAAATTGTATTGTAAGGATGCATGTTTATATCAAAATTCTAATTTATCGTACAATCAATTATTTTAATAAAAATAAATTAACTTCATTTTTAAAACACACGTGCGGAACGTCATCATCGGGTTTCAGTACCCCTTGTTTTTCAAGAAAAGAAGGGTTTGAATATCTAAATAAAAAAAAAAACTGACAAGCAGTGGTCATCGCCACACGTGAAGAGGCACCATCTGAACCCAACCCATATATATATATATATATATATATATATATATATATATAAAACCAAACACCTTCAAAACTCCAACTTCTAAATTGTTCTCGTTCAAGCTACTATCAAGTGAGCTAAGTAATTTTCATTTATTCTATTTATATATATATATAAGTTGTTGGGTCAATCATCTCAACTCTCTAGCTCCTTTAGCGGATAGTAAGACTTAGACCAGGAAAATTGGTGAATTGAAATGTCCAATTCTAATCGATTAGAAGAGTAGACTGCTCCAACTTTTTTTTTTTGAATCGAAATAGATTAAGATATTTTTATTCATTTGGTATGGTTCAATCCACCCCTAGTTCAATCGAATCCTACCCATAAATCGATTCACTAGATTTGACCCCATTTGTGTATAGTATATTAATTCTAAATATATATATTATTATATATAAAAGTGCAGATCTATCTTACAAATAATGTATCAATCTCAATATTAATTTCGATTAATTATTTCAATTTAATTTATTATTTAGTATTTTTATGAAAAAATAATGCAGCAAGTTAAACCGAAGAATCGGACCGGGTAGTGCTGACTTGGGATTCGACATAATATTTAATTTCTTATTCAGTTTCTGAGAAGGAAAATACTCTAAAAAAGGGCAAGTACACAACAGAGAGAGAGAGAGGAAGAGAGAGAGAGATGCCCTGCTCCGACCACAAGAACGAACGATATTTAAGCAAGTTATTTAAGAGCGCGCGCACACGTGCGTGCATGAAGACCATCGACACTTATACACGTTTATAAATATTACGATCATCTCACTCTCCTGCGGAGACACCGACCGGCAAGCTTGCTCGAGATCAGAGAATGTATGTAGAGGGGGCGCTGTGATCGCGATCAGGTGGCGGCGACGGGAAGGCTGTGCAGGACGACGGTCTCCACGGTGAGGCCGGGGCCGAAGCCGAAGAGAACACCCCAGTCGAGGCCCTCGCCGGTGGTGGCCATCCCCTCCTCCGCCGCCTTCTTCCTCATCTCGTCCAGTATGAACAGCACGCAGGCGCTGGACATGTTGCCGTACTCCTTCAGCACCTCCCTCGTCGCCCGCAGCTTCTCCGGCTTGAGCCCCAGCTTCTGCTCCACCTGGTCCAGGATGGCCGGGCCGCCGGGGTGGGCGATCCAGAAGAGGGAGTTCCAGTCGCGGATGCCGAGGGGGTCGAAGGCCTCCGCCAGGCTCTTCTCGATGTTCTTGGAGATGAGGCCGGGGACGTCCTTGAGGAGGTGGAAGGTGAGGCCCACCTCCCGGAGGTGCCCGTCGATGGCGCCGTGCGAATCCGGGAGGATGGTCTGGGCGGCCGACACCAGCTGGAAGAGCGGGCGCTCCACGGCGGGGTCGGGGTCGGCGCCGACGACGACTGCCGCCGCGCCGTCGCCGAAGAGGGCCTGCCCGACGAGGCTGTCGAGGTGGCTGTCGCTGGGGCCGCGGAAGGTGACGGCGGTGATCTCGGAGCAGACGACCAGGACCCGCGCGCCGCGGTTGTTCTCCGCCAGGTCCTTGGCGAGGCGGAGGACGGTGCCGCCGGCGAAGCAGCCCTGCTGGTACATCATGAGGCGCTTGACGGAGGGCCGCAGGCCGAGCAGCTTGGTGAGCTGGTAGTCGGCCCCGGGCATGTCGACGCCGCTGGTGGTGCAGAAGACCAGGTGGGTGATGCGGGACTTGGGCTGCCCCCACTCCTTGATGGCCTTCGCCGCCGCCTCCTTGCCCAGCTTGGGCACCTCCACCACCACCATGTCCTGGCGGGCGTCCAGCGACGGCGCCATGTAGGCGCATATGTTTGGGTTCTCCTTGAGGATCTCCTCGTTCAGATGCATGTACCTCTTCCGGATCATCGACTTCTCGCCTGCAAAAACACACGCAGTACATACACACACTGCTTGATCGATTGTCTCCCAACAAAAACCATTTTACATATCTATATCTACATATATAGATAATAATATCTTAGATTAAAAAAGATTTATCATGATATATAACACGGAGTGATCAGCAACGATCGTCGAGATAAGTAGACGTAGATCAAGTGATCAACAACAGATTCACCCCCCCCCCTCCGCTCCAAAAAAAAAAAACGTCTACGGCGAAAGATAATTAATAATGTTAAAAGATGTTGATCTAGCACCACATATATCTTGCAGACCACAATATAAATATATATATGTAGCACGACCCAAGGATCACCCCGGCGACCCTCCCTGACCGACCGTGATCAGATCGATTCTCGACAGAAGATCCAAACCTAATCAGATCAACCGTGACCCGACAATATTATCCCAAGGCCGAATCTTCTCATGTACCCTCTCCTCACTGTTTCAACCCTCTCTCTGCGAGATAAGAGTAAAATAAAATAATCAAATGTTTATATAACTAGCTAGCTCCGCTAATATATCATCTCGATCTCGATCGCAAAGCCCCACGGGTAGTGCTGCTGCTGCTTACACATTCGCTTGAACTTCTCCTTGAGCTCCGTGAGGTGCTCGCTGTTGGTGATGCGGAAGTAGTAGTCGGGGTAGTCGGCCTGGTACACCACGTTGGACGGGGTGGCCGTGCCGATGGCCAGCACCGTCGCCGGCCCCTGGGCGCGCTGCGCCTGGCGGATCTCCTCGACCTTGGAGGCCATGTCTCGCGGCGGCGACGGAGCCGGAGGGGGATCACCCGGGGCCTCACCGGACCTCCTGGCTCGAAGGGGAGGGGAGGGCTAAAGAGGACGGGGGGCAGGGCGGCGCTGCCTCGGGCGGGGATCTCTGCCGTGACGGGGCGGCGGTGGTGCCCGGGCGGCTGCCCGGGCGGCGTCTTTTAATGGGCGCGCGCGGGTAGGTAAGGTGGACGGGCAGATGGAGCTCCACGTTGGCGGCCGGCGCTACCGGTCGGAAGCCCCCATGCCGGGTAGATCGGCGGCCACGTGGGAGCTACCCGCCGCCCCCGCCCGGGGGCGGGGGTTAGGTGGTAGCTAACCCGTGGTGAGAGGCAAATGCCGGAATACGACAACTGGCTCGACGGACCATGCAAATCTTATACAGTGCGGTGTATTATAATACGCGGGCGGTGTGTATTGAAATACCCATGCCTTTGGAGGCTGCTCGTTTTATTTTGACTTCGATAAAAATAAATAGATTCGAGACAAGACGGCGCTGTGCCTGACGCTGCATTACAGTTAATGATTTCTTTTTCCACAGAGTTAAATGGCCATTATTCGCGGTTGCGAAGGGGCTGCGGAAGCTTCTTTGCGAGAATGATTATTTAATAGACACGCAGCATCCAACTTGGCGAATATCAAACATCGGAAATGGTATCAACTTGGTTGGATGGATGGTTGAGGCTAGATCCAAGTATCCTCTGGGTTAGTATGTAGAGAAACGGTAACATAGTAAAAGTTCCTTCTTCTGGTAAAGAAGGAATCAAAGTGAAATATGACGTCACATGATATTTTGAGGGAGTTTTAGAAAAGGGTATACGAGTGAATGCTAACCGATTTCGACCATTTATGACCTGTTTGGTTAGAGTATCGAAAATAATACTATATTAATATTACTATTGATATTTCTAGAAGATGGAATAACAATATCAAAATTGAGAAACTTGAATTCAAAGTCAATCTAAATACAGTTATGAACGTCAAATTGAAACACATTTGTGAAACTTGAGCTCAAAGTTTAGACTCGAATTTAACGTATTAATTAACATTATACATCATTTATTTAAGTAAATAGTCAATTGATTATTTTAATAAAATTCTCAAATTCTTTATTAAGTAATCCAATGATTTGCTCAAACTCACTAATAGGCTCAGTTTTATTTTCTTGTTCAAATTTACCCATTTATCACAAGAAATAAACCAAGAATTTATCCAGCCAGGGTCCCCAACCATTTGCCCTCGTATGCAGCCCAAGTTGGAGGAGACTATTATATTTGAAACTATTATATATAAATCATATTTATACAACTATTGGATTGACCTAAATCAGCTGGTCCCAGGTCGAGTTTTCAAGTTGTTAATAAGTTTTGTAACGAAAACATACATTTTTAACAAAAGCTCAACTTATCATGCAACCAAATACCCCCATTAACTCGGAGCAATAGACACCACATTTCAGAAGTCCAAGATATGCCATCGACGAAGACTTTTGTTTAGCCCAGTAAGCCATCACCAGCTTCACCACTACTACAGTCTTACCCCATAAAAAGGGCTATAATTTAATGGAGCAGCACCACCCGCGTAGAAGGCCAGAACCGAAAGTCACCTAGCTCCGAATGGTAACTGTAACTTCTAAAGATCAATACAATCCGTAATGTAATGATGAGCAACCCCATCTTGATAAGCATCAATAGCCGTTGCTATGTCCCTGCTCATAGACACTTAGCATTTCATAAATATACAGATTTGAATACCACATACAAGTTTGACCCACAACGTTTTGACGTTCATGGAACGAGGCAGGAACGTTAATCAACAATGACGATATTCTCGCGCAGGATGATCCCATGTCCTCCTCCCTCTTCATTGACTAATTACGGTTATCCTAGGATCACCAGATGTCACGATCCGGTAAGTTTCAATCTAGCAAGCAGGTAGAAAGTAAAAATAAAAATGCAAGCGTCATAATCACCTTAGATCAAGAAGGCATTCCTAGCTCGATGTGGATTCCCACCCAAATCATCTCCAAATTCGGGGTGAATCAGTTGGGGGCGTAAATGCACGCCGTATGACGGCAAATACAGTGAAAATCTAACCACACAGAACACCTGATCAAGCGACACAGAAAACCTAATAATCCACTAGCAAAAAGCTGTCAATTTCAGCAAATAATTCAGGTTCTTAAAATTGTCCAGTTCTTAGTGAAGCGGGTTATTCCACACCATCAAAAAAGGAAACTTAGTTGATGCATCGATTGGTTTATTTCACAGGTCTTTCCCTGCCGGAGGTGAAAACATCAGTTTGTGTAACACATCCACCAGTACAATTGCAACACGGAAGCAAGAAAGAACCAAATTCAGGTTTGTAGCCTGCGTTTGAATAGCAACAGAGGTGTTCAGGTGATGTCAGAAATTTTACCAAGAAGAGCCGATATCATTAAAACTTGTTACCTGACTAACAAATTCGACCAGGGATAGCACCAAATTAAGCTTTATTAAAACGTTAAAAGTGAAAAAATCTCAGTTAGGCACCGGATCTTGATATTTGAAGGTTTCTAACAAAAGGTAAGGACACTGTAAAAAAGAAGCAATTTTTAGAAAGGACCGATAAGGAGGTGACAAACAACAAAGTCAACAAGAGATCTGAAAATGAAATGCGAAGGGAGATGGGTAATGGGTTCCAGATGAGAAAGATTCAAAAGACCTCTGAGGAGGTGAGGTGGCACAAACAAACAGAACCCTAAACAAAAAAAAAGAAGCAAGTTTATACATCATGCCAAGGTCTAATAAAACTAACACATTACAGTGTCGATAACCAGCACACGAGTAACAAAAATTGTACATATCATGCATAATTTTTCCATATAAGTTTCAAGATAAACGAAATCCAAGTCAGCAGCAAATTGTTTGCAAAACAAAAATAAGCTGCATGTCTCAACTTGATGGATATTATTTCGATAATTGGTGCAAGCACAGTTAACCAAAAACACATGTTGGGCCAATTTCATATCCTTGTATGCATACAGATATAGTTAGTCCTCGTATCTTGAACCTTCATATTTCAATCCCTATAAAATGCTAAATAACTGTACATAAGCACCTGTAATCAAATTATTTAGTTTAAAAATATTAATAGGCCAGTTTGAAGGTTAACTAACAGTTAGTTTAAGTTAGAAAGCACCAATTTACCCTTCTTCATCGATATGAGCTGGCCCATAAACCCCCACCAGCACCTTCCTCCAATGCCCACTCCCCACTGGCTCACAAGCAACCCTTTCATTCCCTCCTATCCATGGAATGTAGATTTTAACTGGAATACATTTTAAGTACGAAGCCACAATGTATGGGAAAGTCATGGAAGCCAGAATGTTTTACAGGGACTGGAAACGTAATTGCTCTATATATTAAAACATAACTACTAAAATACTACAAGCTTCTTATAGGATCCAGAAAAATCCAAATATTGAATGCATAATAAAATTGATGAAAAGCTAAAAATCAAGACTGGAGTTTAAACAAGTAGCACCTATAATTATGCCTATTTGTACCAATATCTCCACCAAAAACATGTTCCATCCACTTTCACGATACACACAGGTTCCCTTGGAGACAAGGATCATTACTCCTTACAACTGTAGCATTGACATTTGAACCCCATTTTATCCTCCCCCGTCACCCAACCACTGTCAAGTAGTCATGTTTGCATGTACCCTTTTGTTCATAACCCCACTAGGCATCCTCTATCTGCATCATGGTGGGGGTACAAGCGCTCTCTACGCACAAACAATAGCATTTTTCTGGGGCAATGTGTGGATGGGGTAAGTTTCAAGGTCACCTATGCAAACAACCAAAGACTATAAAGTATAAATAATATCACAAACAAAGGATGTACTTCACTATGGCAAAAAATATGCATGATTATGTAGCGGTATGTCAATCAAATGCCCTTACATAATGAAATCTATGATATCGTCAATTTCTACTTTATGACTTCTAATTTTTCAAGCCTGGTCTCTGCCACTGTGGTAAACGGATACTTGTTTGACATGCCAGAAAATGTGGTAGAGCGATAAAATTAGGGAACATAAAATTTATTGTTTACCAGATAATAAACAGTTATCGACCAGCTGAAACCTATTATTTTGGCATTTCATCACCGGATTTCAACGTCCATCCAGTTCCTCTATTGGAAATGCAAAGCTCATTTAATACCTGAGTATATCAAAGATCATAGTAAGTTTTTGCCATAAATCCTTTAAATGTGGCCAAGGACCACCATTCATTGGTAACTGAAAAGAAACAAGTACAAAGCCAAGATCGATCACCCTTGTATCTTCCCTGCCCAAATGGGTGGGGAAGATAATTGTATCGGGTCTTGTGACCTGACATATCAATGATCTGGTAGCTTAAGTTACCAGATCTTATCACATCAGGTAGCTTAAATAACCAGATCTTATCATATCTGCAGGACCCAATACAATGGATGGTGAAGCTACAGGGCGAAGGTGGTGCCACTCTACCACCGAATAAGAGCACAAAAGAAGCAATTTACGAATCAAGACACCTGGTTTAACAAAAAAATAGAAACAGATTTTAGAGAAAAAGAAATGGTATGAAATGTTATAGAATTTAAACACAATTACAAAAAAACAATAAGCAAAGAAACCGTAATAACTAATATCTAAAATATTCACTCATGGTTACACCCACTACATATGGTTACATTCCAAAGAACTACGTTTCCATGACCACACTTAGTTTACTTCAAGGCACAACGATAGTGAGACCAATTTTGACAAAGATACATATATAAACCGTTTTTTTATTTCTTTTAAGTTCCTTCTGACAAGCACAACATTTTACGTGTCAGATTGTAGCATTCTTTGTCATACCAACCTTTTCAACTACCCTACTTCCTCCTCCATGCACTAATTTCAATGCAAGAGTATCTTACCTGATTATAATCAGAAGTAGAAAACTGTTTTTTAAGAACCATCTCAACTGCTGCCACTATCTCCGCCTTCTTCAGCTTTTCTGTACGTGGTTTACCACGTAAAAGACTGATCACGACAGTCCTACATAAGAGAGGAGGAAAGAACATGTAATGTGTCATGACTCATAACGGATCAACAGAAAGTAAATGTCTTTTATCCTGTGTTACTGTTACCTCAATGGATTGAGTGCCGGATTGCTGCTAGACTTTGGAACAAATACATCATGAATTTTTTCTGCAACTTTGCATATGATTTCTTCAAGCTGAGCTACAGGTGCATAGGCACCACGAGCAGCAAGAACATAAATCCTTGGATCTCCCTTTGGGAGTGTAGACTTGGAGGTTGCCAAGTCCCTCAATCCCTGTCGAATCTGATCCATGCTGCCAGAAAAAGTAGCATAGCCACCCTGATCGTTAGATAAACCAATTTCATATGGTAGAGAAATGACACTATTTTTTTACTTTTATGTTCAAGTGAATTGTACTGCAACGCATGTAGATGCATGCTAACCTCTTTTTTAAAAAAAAATTCTAGGCCATTTTTTAAATTTTTCCAAATTTTTTGATTTTTTTAAAAAAAAAATCATAAAAAGAACCGATTCCGGCTGATTCTGGAATTGGTTTCCTTCTTAGGCCAGCCGATTCCGATTCCGTAATCCTTGATTCCGACGAATCTATCCCCTCGATAGATCTGTAAACTCCACCTTTTTGTTAACTGCTTGGCTGCTTATATTTCGCTCTTTGGTTTAATAAATTGTTCTTGTCTTGTTGATGAATAGCCTTCAAACGAAAAGCATCATTGGCAATCTATTAACAGGCAGCCCACCAACAACCAAGTAAACTCAGTGGCCCAGATGTCCATTTAATAACAGAATACTCAAGGCAATACCCTCACTACTCAGGCCCAAGCTACAAAATTGAGTTGCCAGCCTCGGCCCACCACAAGCCATACAACCAAGTTAGTATCCCAGTCCCTGGTACATATGCAGTCCGATCATTTGATCATTATTCAAGTAGATTGAACCGTCCATCAGCTGTGCGGGGCGTGAGAAGTGCCGATTGAGAAATCAGCATAAGCTGCAAGGACAGCACGAATGTCAACCAATCAGTTGAGATCCAAGTGCAGCATAAAATGACCCAGTTCCCTGGACACAATCCATCAAGCAAATTCAACACAGCTGGTGCCGGGTCACGCATATAACGTGGTGTTGAGAAACCTAAATTTCCATAAAAGCAGTTTGGCTTTTGTTTGAAATGTAAATGCTTCAAAAAAAACTTGTGACAACTAACTACATTGTCACCATTCCACAGGATTCTTCTTGCTGAGTTTAATGGGAATGCCCCCATATTTATCCCATCTGCATACCTCTTTTTTCTGTTTTTATAAGTATTTTAAGTGTCAGCAAGACAAATTCATGCATTTCTTCTTCAAGGAAGTTGCGGTATAAACCAACATTTAAACCTATTGGCTCACATTCTTGTGTAGAGCTATCAAATTGATGACTTAGCTGAAAGGATTTAACATTCTCAGCCTTTTACCTAAGTCCTTATGTTTAATCTTCTTAAATACAACCCAGATTGCTTCATGCTACTGTTACTCAACAAATTGAATAGCACATACTAAAATACAAAGTTCGATTGTTGTATGCATTACCTACGGACTCTTTGATTGCGGAAAAGTTCATAGAGAGCTTTTGGAAGAGCATCACGGATTTCATCTGACATGGTTGGCATTCCAGAACTCACTACTGCATCACTTCTTTTTGGAATCTGGTTAGTGCTAGTAGTAACTGGACTGGTTTGGATCCCCGGATGAAGTTTAGAATTTCTATTAGTCGGGGGTAACCCTCCACGTAGAGCATCTCTGATATGTTCCCGACGACGAGACCAATGGCTTTCATGCACTTTCACAATTTGTGAATAACGTTTTATAAAGGATAAATCAGTTGGTTCTTTAAATTTCCAATCATTGCAGACAGATCTTTCAAAAGCCAATGGGCTAAGAATATGCCTCAAGCCTTCCATAGGTACTCTTATTTCCTTCAGCTTGCTAAAGGGAATCGTGCTCTTCTCTGTAAACAGTAGCAGTATATAGTCCCTGACGACAACTTGAGAGCCACTATATAACAATGAGCTTTTTGAAACCCACAACCCTTGTACCAAAACTGCATGCTGCTGGATGACCCTTAGAACATCATCTACTGAATCTTCAGGAGCAAAATGCATAAGGGCATCAAATCGGTGCACGTGGGATCCCTGAAGTAGGCAAAAAAAAAGAAAAAAAAAGAAAAGGATAAGCCTCAACAAAAATGGTTTGAAAGAAGATAGAAACAAATAAACTACATGGTGCTGATTCATTTTACAGATTCTCCTATAATGTTTATAGATCAGGATTTCACCGAATCCACAATCAAAAAACTATCTTTTTTTTAAATATGCCCTTAATAGAGAAAAAAAAACAGAAACTGAAATGTATGACCAAACCTCAAATACCTGGACCATCCACTAGGAAACCACGATCGAGAAGAAAGATTCCATAATGACAACAGCAATTGCATCATATATTTTATCATTCAAAATAATAAAATAACCATATCCCATTGTTTACCATAAAATAAAAAATCCATTAAAAAATCAGACCTCCAGAAACAACTTCTTTATCCTCTCAACCAAAGGCATCGACAGCAAGTTCCTGCAGTCACATTATGCATAATCAATAAATCTAGAAGAACATAACTTTAAATACTAGAGTCAAGAAGCTCACACGAGAAGTCCTATAAATATAGAAATAACAGAAATAGTTGCAATTCTCCAGATTATAATGACTGGAAAAAAAACAAAAAGTGGAACACCTGGGACTCTTGCTGAAGATGCCTGTGGATAAGAAGAACATGTGCATTATCCAGGTAAAGAGGAACAGGGAATTATCCTAGGATCAGCTGGTGACTAATACCTAACCAATCCTCTATGGAACAAGTTCCAACACTCAGTTCAGCTATACCCACGCTCAAAAAAAATTCATTAAAATAAAAACACCAAATAAAAAGGGGACCTACTGATCTTAGAATATCAGGCTATGAGATTCACATATTCAAAGCAAACTAACCAGGTCAAGCTGCACTGAACCAATCCTGGCAAGGATCGTGGAATCAGAATTGGCCACCGGATCGATGGGTGCCTGCCGATTATAAAATGAATAGGGAAAATTGACCTATCCAGCAAAAGAAAAAAAACCAAACTGGAATCGATTCTTCAAAAGACCATAAAAAAAATAAAAAATCACAAACCAGCGCCTGAATTGGATTCCAGTCCAAAGCTACCCTTTTTGTGCCAGAATCAGCGCCAAAATGGGGCCAAAATGAAACACGTGGCGGCGTGTTCCCTGTTGCAGCCACTGTGGCAGCCGATTCCGGCAAGGAGTTGTCAGAATTGACCAATTCGAGCTGTTAACTCCCGATCTCAACCTAATTTGTTGAATCAGACTCGATTCAGGTCCGATTAACGGTTTTTTTTTCCACCGGAGCCAGGATCCCCTGGATCGGTCAGTTCTCGGCTGATCCTGGATCGATTCCAATGAAAAATCATGGTGAGTCGGTCTCCCCCCTCCCAATATGCCGATCATTATTAGAAGACTGGTTTCTAGACTAAATATTCAAAAGTATCCATAAATATTCCAAATCTAATACCAAAAATAAAAGAGCAAGACAACCATAATAAAATTTTAAAATAATCGGATTAAAACCAAAATAATCAGAATCAAGATTCACACTCCATTATCACATGCAATCACAGCTCATTCTGGTCAATTCCAGATCTGGTTGAATCTGGCACTCTCTTCCCAATCAAGTGGGCCGATTTCATCATGCAATCCTTGATCCATCTTATTTTTTATAATAAAGATGCAAGTGATTGTCTCTGGTCACGCTTATCCACACTTTATTAATATTTAAAATGAGAATACCCATTTTACAAAGATAGTAGAAATGTTGAAATTGATGAGATTAGTCCATTCCTAGACCAATTCAATGCCAAGGCTGCCAATTGAAGTTTGATCCTGCCAACGGATTCGTTTTCTGTCCTAGTAGAGTAATTATATTTTTCACTTAGTAGTAATGCCATCATTATCTTCATGCGTTGAAATCCAAATAACTTTCGAGTGTTATAGATTGATGGCGATGTTGTATATAAATATTTATTCAACATTTAAAAATAACATAATCAATGGATTAGGTACAATTGTGTTAAAGCATGAATAAAGAACCTTGATTCACCCACTATTGTAACACATAAAAGATAGCGGTATACAGAAAAGTGTCATGAGGGATCACTGGGGCAACATTCTGACCCTTGAGTCTCAGTTTTCAAAATTTTCCTCTACCTTTGTTTGTTTTATCAGTATTTTCTTATCTTTTTATTTGTTTTATTCAATTTTTACAATTTTACTGGTTTCATTTCAATCATACTTTTTTTAAAATTCTCACATTCCTAATTAGGTCATTTAAATTTTACAATTTTTAGGCAATATATTTATTTATAAATTTATAATTTGTCTTACTTGCCCCTGAAAAGGTGCCTAGACAGGCACCTTAACAATTATGCATGGTATCAAGCACAACGACATGAGGGTTTATAAACTTAGCAACAGATGGAGATCATTATTCTAGGTAATGGCTGATTTTGTGGTAAAAGAATGTGTAGCCTAGTTCCCACTTCCAAGTCTAAGGAATCCTGGTACAATCAGATAAATATTTTAAAAATTCTCTGCCTATGGAATACATATCCATCAAGATGGAGGTGGATCATGGATGATTTAGTGGAGATGAGTGGGAGCACCACCCTCGATTAGATCAGTTCCTTAGATCATGCTACTTTTAGTGATGTTGAGTCTTGTTTAATCCAATAGAAGTGGATGGTTTGGAATAGTTCCAAATAGCGTACATTGATAAATATTTGTATGTACACATGTGAATCAGCAAAACCATGTGGTTTTGTATCTTAGTGTATGTCATGAATTCTCCACATGACCTATTGAGTCCCTCAACTGAATGCATAAGATCAATGACATGGATCTTAAAGTAATAATAGCTAAATCAATACTTGAGGATCTTGGTCATTATAAGCCATGTTTGGTAACTGTATAGACATTTCTATCACTCTCAATTTTGAAATTGATACTGATACAAATCATCATGAGATGTTTGGATACAGGTATCAATTTTAAAACTTATAATACAAATAAAGCATATAATGTAATAAAAGTGTTAATTGTATCAACCTTGATATTGATACTCTAACCACTTGAAATATCAAAATTGTAGTATTTTTTATACTCAAACCAAACACAGCAATAAATACAAGCTCAAGATCAGCAGATCTTGGCTGACATAAGTGAATCAAATGGGGGATTGGCTGACCCTGGATGTTCAAACAAGATTGAAGCCGATCCTGGTGAAGCTCAGATTAAGATTGGCCTCCACCTTGAGGTCAAAAACACACCAGCCAATCCTGTTCCAAGATTAACCAATGCTAAAAACAACAGACTAATATAACAAGGTAAACACTCAATGCAAACCTCCTATTTTCCCCTTCAACCATATAAAACACTAAAAGTTGCTCCATCATGCATGTCCTAGCGTCATATACATATAATAGACACCATTTTTATCAACACCCACGACAAAATCTTTTGAAGCTTCTAATGAAGAAACACTTCTAGTGTAAATTGACTCTGCACAAAATCAAACTAGTTAGCCAAAACAACTATAACATCCCCTAAGCAATATTCTATAAGTCACTTAATTAATAGTATGACATGTAAGCGCAGTTCCCTTAAAGTTTGACCAAGTTTGGTATCTACTTAGCTTTTAAAAATAAATACAAGGATGCACTTTTACCACCCATGATAGTTTTTAGAAATTCGAATTCTACCAAATGGTCAAATTAATATTACCCTATTGCGTCTTCCAGAAATTTATGGAAAGCCAATGTCTCTTTAACTTCAAAATTCTACTGGAATGCAACCCCTTTCTGTCCATTCTAGTTTAAGATATAGCATAACAAGTAGTTGCTCTTTTTCAATACCAAAGAATAGATCAAGGATAATCCAGAGATATCCTCAACTATCCTGATACCAATCGGCAGCTTAAAGCTTTTAACCATGGTTAACCAGACAGTGTTTGCAACAATAGCACTTGTGTAATATTTCCTCAAAAAACAGGATCATTGCAAAGATATGGGAGCAAATCAGGTTAATTTCAAAGGTATTCATTGTATTCATGTAATTATCCCTTTATTGTATAAATGCAGCTAAAAATTTAGACATGTTGCAAACAGCATCCAAGTAAACATTGATTCTGGATGCAAAATATCCCCATTGTCAAATTATGCCATAGCCCATAGGTGGTTAAACCAATTTATATGCTACTGGGAGACTAAAGAATCCTTGTAAGCTACCAATATAGATATAGACAAAAAAGAAATTCAAAGCTTTTATATCAAGTCAAACTATAAATTGGAAACACAAAAACACAACTGTACAGCATGATCACAAATGTCAAATTATTACCTTCTTGAAGGACCTCTAGGCTTCTTGCTCTCAGCAGACGTTCCCGGGCACAAGCAGTCAAGATAATCAATCCTTTGAAACAAAAAAAAACATGTTCAACAGATCAATGTGAAACATATATCAAAAATTGTTAGTATAATTGTAATAGTTAACAAATTCAAGAGAAGACTGAGAAACTTGCATAGATAATAAATGTTGAAAACTTGAAAAAATAACTCTAAAGAAACATACAAACTCATCGAAAAAGATGTATGGCCACCATCTTTGCACAGCATCTTATTCTGGTATCCGACTGAAATAAGGTTATCCATTGTATGGTACTCAAGTGAAAGCCAGTCCTACAGTAAATGAACTTGCAGTCATACATCACCCACTTAACTAAAGAGGTAAAGAAAGATAAGCAGCAACAATACTCTAAAATTCATAAAACAATAATGTAGAACTGCAGACCTCACAAATTGAAATCTGGGCATTGATTGTAGAATCGGCCAATCCGGATCAGGATCGGCCAATTCCCAAATCGAATTGGACCTCCCCAATCTGATTTTGGCCTGGATTCCCGATCCAACCTGATCTCCAGCTGAAATCGACCAAAATCAGTCAAGTCAGCTTGGATCGGGACCGGAATCGACTTCCAATTCCGGACTGATTCTAGTGAATCCTCACCAGAATCAACAGAAAATGCAGCCACCGTGGCACTATGCCGCCGCAGGACTTTACCAGGTCCTTATGGGCCTGATAAGGGCCTATCGGCTGGGAAAGACCGCCGCAGCGGCCTATACGGTCCCATTTTGGGGCCGGCGTCAGCCCCAAAAGGGCCTAGATCGGATCAGAAACAAATATAGGCCCATGTTATGTGTTTTTTTCATTGTTAAAAACTTTTTGAAGAACTGATCTAGACCAATTCCGAATCAGTTTTCTTCCCAAAAATTGGCCAATCCGGGTCCCAATTTTGATCCCGCAATCTGTGAATTTGGAAAAGGGTTTATAGCACAGAAACAAGAACTGGCAGGATTTATCCCTAGGAACAGTCGAGCAAGGAAAAGATAAAAGATATCCACCTGAAAATTAGAGTCTATGTCATCACAACAGCTGTCAACGTTAGAAGCACATGGATGACCAGGACTGGTTCAGTTTTAGAATTTGGTTAGAGCTGAATGCATCACATATTGAACCAAATTGGAAAGATTTGTTTTAATGCTATCTGGTTCAGAATGAATCACTTTACCATATGATCCTGATATAAAATACTTCAAACTACTTGTAGAAGTAATATCAATAACACTAAACATGCATATTGACATAATAGATTTTACCTTTTCAGTTTAATTTGGTTCCACAATACATAGCATGAAAGTAAACCAAACTATGGAATGCCATATCAAATTAGATCAGTTTTGGGCTCAACCAATCTCATCCCATGCCAAACTGTACAATCCGTCTAGATCAAAGATCGCGGGATTGGAATCGGGACCCGGATCGGCGGGTCCTAATCTCATTGATCAGGATCAGATCAGTCGATCCAGGCTGATCCTTCTAGAAGAATTCGGATCCCAAATCGGTAAATTTAAAAAAAAAAAAAAGATTCTGATTCCGATCTGAACCAGACCATTCTTCGCCAATCCGGACGGGATTGCAAATGATGATCCAATTCCGATCTCGACCGATCTGGCCAATTCCACCGGGATTTTTTTCAGAATCTATCCTCCAGCTGAGAATCAGATCGGCAATGTCCAGGAATCGGCTGATTCCGCAATCTATGGTCCAAACATGTTGGGCAAGTCAGCCCATATAAGCCAATCTGGCCAGATCGGATCGGGCACATCCAGCGGTAAGACAAGTTCACTTTCTTTGAAGTTCATTGTCCTACTATCCTTTTAATTGTTTTTTCAGTTTAATTTTATTAGTGTTAACCATTTTTGAAAAATGTCAGCAAACAATTGAGATAAACAACTATTTGACCACAGAGTGACTAGACTTAGAACAATTGTATCTTAATTAATATACGACAAAGAAAGATTCAATGTTGATATTGCAACAAATTATGTCCGCTGAATATCCCAATGAAATATCATATTGTCAGGAAAAAAGGCAATGACATTCCATGAGATAAAGTTCTCCAGAGATTAAAAAATCAATTTCGTATTTTTCAAAATCATTAGAGCATGAGAAGATTTCAACTCCATGACATGAGAAAACATTAAGGAGATATAATGGTCATTCATTCACAGATTTCATATTTATGGAAATCAACGAAAGCAACCTGCTAAATGTACAATAAAGTATGAATGATTTGATGATGGCATGTTTAATATTTTTTTTTTACTTTCTTAGATCCTTAGTTGTCACAATATATTGAATTGTTAATAGATGAAATGGTAAGTGCAATAGAAGATAAACCTAAATACTTTGCAAACGATGACTTATTTACATTGACTGGACAATACATAGGTCAAAGTTCTAATATTGGACAAGATTCTAAGAATGACCCTCAGCATGACACCCATGATCTCACTAGAGATGCTAGAAAGAAGCAATATTTTGAAGGAATGTGAAGAAGATCCTACCTATTGTCGATTGATAATGAAGGTGATGCATATTGTAAAAAAAGATAAAATACATATGGACTACTTACACAACGTCATTGATCATGTAAATACAAGGATACCAAAAAATAATGACTACAGTAAATGGTGAGATGTCATGACCACCGTTGGAGGTAAACACTGCATTATCGGCTTCATTCAAGTAATCACGAATGACTTCAACATACTTTGAGCTTACAATACAGGTGTTAATTTTTATTTATATGATACTTCTTCAACCCTAGAAATAAATCATCATTCTCAATCAACCTATTAAGTATTTACAGGTGTCAATTTTTTATAGTCCATCCCTAAACATGTCAACTGAGATACTTGAAGTGGCAAAAAATGTGATTTGCACAATGCATGGAGATGATGATTTGTTTCATCATATTATGCAACAAGTTGTATGATTCCTGACTTAGTTCTATGCACTATGGGACTTCAAGAGCACAAGGAGAAATAATGTTGCACAATCTTGATATTTAGTCTGTATATCTTCAAATTTGTAAACAATCCATATTACTTTGCATAAACTAATATCATGAAAAAGCATCATGCATTGAATACTTGGCATGAGTTGTTGAGGAAGTGTTGAGTCAAACCACATTTGCTGGGTGCAAGAGTGAATGATCAACATACAACTATATTGACACCAAATAAAAGAACAAAATGACCTCTAAGAGACTAGAGCAAATTGTCTTCTACCATTACAACATATGTTTAAAATTAAGGATTCTACAATAATTGCAAAGTCACAATGTGAAAAACAACGTGGGAGGAATGAAGATATTAGTCACCTACATTTACCTTCAACCATTAGCAAAGAACTCATCACTTTGGATGAAATCTTAGAAAAATTTGCACCACAAGCATGTGTGGATGATCAAGTATCTGGGGAGCCTGAATTCAACCCTAATGACAGATCTAAGACTAAGGGAAATCAGCCAATGTACCTTCATGCATAGAATTGCAAATTTCTTATCAAGCAACAAAAAGACAATAGCACAACATCTCGAAGAAACGTAGGGGTAAGGTTAAGGAAAAACTGATTGATCTTATTGATAGTACAGATTTAGACACAATTCAAGATGAAGATCATAAAGAAATGCCAGAGTCAAGCTTAAACGTTGAGTACAAGACATCTAAATATCCAAATTCGAGTAACTGTGATGACCTAAATCACAATGAATAAACATCATCATAACATCCTCTAACCTCAAAAGAGCATCATTTTCAGCTTTTGCTAATGCAAATCATCAACAAAGAACAATACACACATACAACACAAAATACCGATCATGGTATCAAAGTCAACAGGTGGACAGCACTCAACAAAGCATGCCAAACCAAACCAACATCAACAACAATATCGTAATTGGGATCATTATTCATCATCCAATGCAATCCCAGGCTATACACATTTACCCGAACATATATCTTTGTTCCATAACAAGAGCCAGAATAACCATCAAACTTATCTCCAAGTTCCACTTATACATATCAACCTTGAGGTCAAGATGATCAAGAAAATTACATTGGTCATGGTGATTCAAGCAGAAGACCATTATGAAACGAACAAGTATAATGAATAAGTGCTTGTATACAACACGATATACTCAAGCAATATAACTTGAGACAAATATGTGCGCACTCTAGAAGAGGGGCCCAAACTTTAATTGTCATTTATTTCAAATGATCATACAGAAATTTCTTTACATATTTTTTGATATTTTTAAAATTTTAAGCATAAACATGGAATGCAATCTCCCGAGAATCTCCCGAGAGTCTCTTTTCTTCTGTGCGTCCGAGAAACGAGATCGCCGAAACGAGAATATCTATGTGGTACTTGTGATACCTTGATCTTCTCCGCCTATTATTATCCCCAACTTGTTAGATGATCTTGTTAAGTTTCTTTCTTATATTGCCAATTTTATTATGGAATCCATCCAAATATTCATCTAAACATAATTGTTTGATAAAATTTCATAGCTTAATATTTTAATGACTATAAATGTACAATTGACCCAAAATGTTATCAATCTCCTATCCATATTGTTCAAGATGAAACTTTGGTCTGAAATAAGATCCTTTGTATGTCTCATGCTAACAATAGTTCACCATCTCTATCTCTGTATTACGCTTTTAATTCTCTCACAACTTATTTTAATATTTAATATGAGTTCTTTTGTTCCTTTTTAAAGAGATTATATGACATTCTACATTTAAACATGCACATTGATTGGTATTTCCAAGATCTAATCCCTTGAGATTTTTTCAAGATCTTTTATCTTCAATCTCCGTGAGATAAAATATAGTTGTGAGATGGCAATCATTGGGTAAAGTATACCCTGCATAAATGAAATCCGAGATCCGATCTCTCGAGATTTTTCCGAGAATCTCACGAGATCTCTTCTCTTTCACGCTTCCGAGACGAAGTCGAGATCCGAGACGACAATCCTTGAGCATAAATATACAATTTTTAAATATCAAATCTAAATCAGGTCTAAATTAGATCCAAATCTAATAGATAAGTGAATCTACTCCCTAAATGCAATACTTCCTTAAACCAAACAATATGTCAAATGGATCCATGAGCTCATTTTAGTTCTATAGATTAATTTAAATTAAGCACATGGTTGTCCATGCATTCACATAAGTGTCAAAGTGCCCCAAGCAATGCAACCATTCGCTTTGTGCAGACCCAAAAATGCAATCGCTTGGGCCACTTAAGCAGAAAAGCAACCCAAGCAATCACTTTATTGCTGAAATCAGATCCGGATATGGTAGCTCACAACCAAATTTGATTTGTAAACTAGTTAACTGACGAACAGAAACTAGGTCCGTATGACTGTATCTACTTAACTCCTCTCATCCCCCCACCATCCCACCCCCTCGATCCCATCTGTTCTTTCCAATTCAACTGCTACATAGCATGGTTCGCTCAAATTCGTCCTATGCTAGTATTTGCATACATTGTGCTGCCAAAATCATGCCATCCTCACTGTGTCAATGACACTTGAAATTCTGGCCCTTATTTCTTCTTCTCCCCTTTCGTTGGTTGCTTCAGCCCCCATTTGGTGCTAGTCTCCTCCCAATCCGCCAGCATCTCCCATTCCTCTTCCACCACTCTCCTAGTCTCCTACATCTATGGTGACCATGAGCCGTGCCTTGGTTGACCGGCTTCATCCACCAATCTATCATCTGTCATTTTGATTATAACCCGTTGAAACCTTCTTTCAGGCTGTCAATCCCCAATCCTCACTTGGCCTCCCTCTCCACTCCCCAATCCAGTAGTCTCGACCTCTCTATCCCCCCTCCAGCTGTCAGTCATCAGTCCTCCCCACCTTGATGTCCTCCTTTTTGTTATTTACGTACAAATTCCATACTCTCAAGTTATCATACTAAAACTAATTTCAGTATATTTTTTTATAAAATATCAAATTTTGCATTTATACATTACATAGTTGTCAAGGCAACAAGGTGCCTGAAGGGTTCTTTATCGCCTAGGCAGTTTAGCATAGTAGGAATGGGGGTGAGGGGTAGCCAGCTGGAGAGAGGCAGTCAACGGAAAGAGAAGTGGCCAGCAAGAAGAGAGGTGGTCGGTAGACATGTGACTGGCAGGAGAAGCAGTGTCCGGTGGGAAGAAAGATGGCCAGACTGGAAGACAAGTGGCTAGCGAGAAATTGCAAGAAAAGATGTAGGGCCACAAGAGCAAGAAGAAAAAGAACATGAAAGTAACGTATGGCCGAAGAAAGAGAGAACAAAACAACCAGGATGTTTTTACCTTGTTGGAGAGGTCTGTGGCAGAGGGAATAAGTAGCGGAGGCAGTGAGCGTCGCACTGGAGGCACAGGACGTCAGCGGAGAAAGGCAGTACTGGTGGTCTGTGCAACAACACCTGTATGAGGGGCCTAGGGCACAACAGACTTAGGAGGGTGCTTCGCTGCTCAGGCCACAACATAGTTGAATTGGTGAGTACTTCAGGCCACAACATAGTTGAATCAGCTGCTCAGACAAATCGAGAGCCTTGTGCACCTAGGTGGTCCAGGCACCAGCCTTTTTAAGGGTTGAAAGGGGCAGGTTCAAGGTGAAGACGGATTGTACCTAAGCTGTGCCTACGCACTGCGTAGGTGCCTGCCATGACAACTATGCATATATTATAGATAACTGAAAAACTTTTGGTTGTTTCGACCTTATCACTCTTACCATTTAAATGCCACTCAAGTGGATGCCTCGTTGCTTAAGCCGTCAAAGACCACTTTGTCATATTTGACAACAACGATTACTCATGCACCAAATAGAAGCCACCAAGTGTCAGTGTCAGGAAGCAATGACTGCAAAAGCGGCATCACCAGCTATAAGAATCTTTGCCATCTTTTCAGTTCCATTCAAATTTCAAATTGAACCAGTCAATAAAAGTCCCAGTAAATAGTAAAAAGTTATTAAACATGTTTAAAGATGCAAAAGAATCCATAATATAATCGTTGAAAGTTACCAAAAAGGTAAAAGTAAGATGAAGTTACTAAAACAGACATTTTATTAATTAATGGGGACAAGCCCACATAGGCCACCACTAGCTTGACCCCCACCCCAGTTGCAACGTGTGAGGTTTGAGTTATGGAGTGCCTAAGAGAACTCGTGGTCAAACACACCCTGGTGGTGAATTAGGAGAGGACAGGTATTTAGCCTGAAGCACTAGCAATCACATGTTTACCCTAAGCTAAAGGGTATGGTGTGCAAAGTGTCTTAAAATCAAAACCCCTTTCACTTTCTTTGAACATGCTAATAAAAATTGAATGGGATAGAAAAGAATTTGTATTCAATATGATGTGACATCGTGGGTTGAAAAATTGACCGTCACAACAAAGAATAGGTAAATTCGGGTCAGAATTGGTTACAGTCGATCTGACCCAAGAGACTAAACCTGGAAATTAAATGACTAGAAATGGCCTAGGTAGCTAAGCCATATTTTGTACATCCACAAAGGATCAAATCAACAAAAGATAGCATCAATTCTGACCTCAATCAAGCACCCAATTCTGTCATTACAATTCGGTAAGATACATCATGAATTATGATAATCCAAAGTTCAAACTGAAAAGAATTTTCTGATGTTTAGGAATGTTTTAAATATCCTGTGATACACCAAATAGCCTCTTTGCTTGAATATAAATTTTCTCTGCCAAATCTTCTCTCCCTTTTACGCCACAAATGGTCTTTTCTAGGTTTTTCTATGTTATCAAAAGGGATGGCATCAGTTGTCCAGGCAATGTCACAAGGTGAGGTGATGGTTGGACATCTCGCCTTGGTCATGATTGCTTTAGGCCATGGTTCGCCGGGTCGCGACCCAGCCCCAACCCGATCGGAATTGGGTCTGACCGGCTCGGTTGCCACCCGGCCGGGTCGCGGGGGTTGCGCGAGTCACGCAACCCGGCGGCCGGGTCGCACGACCCGGCCCATATGGCCGTTGGCAACGGCTAGGGAGGGCTCCAGCCCCCCCATTCAGCCCCTTGGGGGCTATTTAAAGCCCCCAAGGGGCTCCCCTTATTCCCACCCCTCACTCAGTCACTCTCACTCTCAAGCTCTCATTTTGCTCTCATTTTGTTTTTCATTTACTTAATTATTTCATTAAGTACTTCATTAGTTCATTTAGTATATTTATTTAATATTTGTTTCATTGATTAGTTAGTTAAGTAGTTTCTTCTTTTTTAATACTTACTTACATAGTTAGCTAGAAGATTAGTTAGATATTTAGTTTAGTAGTTACTTAGTACATAATTAGTTATAAGGTATAGTTAATTACTTATTTAGTTACATAATTAGTTAGTCATTTATTTTACATAATTAAAAGTTTACTTAGATTAGTAATCACTTATTAACGTCATTAGATTTTTAAATAGTTAATTACTTACTTAACTAATTATTTAGTAAAAAAATGTCTTCTCCAAGTCAAACAACACAAACTGCCGGCGCGACCCGGAGTGATCCGGCTTGGTTACATTACAACTTGATCTCCATAGCAGAGAGAAAAGTGCAATGTAAATATTGCGACAAAGTAATATTCGGTGATATTTATCGTTTAAAATTTCATCTTGCAGGTATGAAGGGAAACGTTCTTCCTTGCACACGGACTCCGCCGGAGGTCAGAGCTCAATTTCGTAGGCACCTACAAGCGACGGAGCAAACGAAGGGAACTAGCAAACGGCATAAGGAGATCGTCCGAGAAGAATTGCTACAACCGGGAAGACGTTCCGTATACATTTACGGGACCAGACAAGAAAGGTCAGATATTTTTGGAGACGAAGAGTACGAGGGTATGTTTGTTTTACTCATAAACGTAGTTCATTCTTCTATTTTAAAAGATAATTAAGTTGTTGAATATTTCTTAAATAGATGACCTCTTACGAGGAATGGAAACAAGTCGAAAATCATTCGCCGACAAAGAGTTACATAGACGCACCGGCCGAATGATGGGTCGAGGGTCTAAAAGTGGGAGTGGTCGAGGAAGTGGAAGAGGATCCAACAACCAACCACAAGATGAGGTTCATGATCTCACCCAACACGACGACCCGACAGTAGGTCCCGTGGATCCCGTAATCACCAGATCACGACAACGTCAAATGATAATCACGACGACGATGAAGAACCTAAAATTATGTAAGGAGAAGATTGGCCGGACAACGTCAAGGTGGTTCTTTCACCACAGCATTCCGACAAATGCCGCGAGGGGACCATACTATGAGAACATGATCGACACGATCGCAGACGTCGGGAGGGGAATGCCTTGTCCAAACCCAAAGGAGATATACAATATATATCTTCCTATGGAGGTGCAAGAAACAAAGAAGTATGTGGCATCATTTGAACGAATATGGGAGGAACGAGATTGCACATTAATGACCGACGGATGGACCAATAGGAAAATTTTCTTTTACTCATTTATATTAAATGTATAAACATTCTTTTTGGTATAACTTAGTTAATATCTTATACTTAATAGGTATAACTAGGAAGATAATGATCAACTTTTTAGTGTACAGTCAAGCCGGCACGATCTTTTGAAAGTCGGTCGACGCATCAGGACAAATAAAGAATGCGGAATATCTTTACCAATTGATAGATGGAGTGATAGAAGAAATAGGAGAGAGCCGGGTAGTTCAAGTAGTCACAGACAATGCGGCCGCATACAAAGCGGCCAGACAGATGCTTATGGTCAAAAGACCAAAGTTGTATTGGACACCTTGTTCCGCCCACTCCTTAAACTTGATGTTGGAGGATATATGCAAAGATCCTCAAATAGACACAGTAGTTAAGCTAGCCCAGTTTCTTTCTTCATTTATTTACAACCACAACTTTGTCCTTGCACTTACGAGGGAACACACCAAGGCGCGAGAGTTGTTACGGCCCGGTGCAACCTGGTTCACCTCCCATTATATTTCGTTAGAAAGTTTGATGAGTCAAAGGAGAGCTCTAACTCAAATGGTCATTTCACCGGGTTGGGGTAGTTGGATAGCTAAATGTAACCCATCGGATAATAAAAAAGGGAGAAAAGTAGAGGAGACAATAGAGAGTGGAGATTTTTGGAAAGTTGAAAATAAGACGTTAGACATCGTCCAACTCACAGTGAAGGTACTAAGGATAGTTGACGGAGATAGGAAAGCAGACATGGGGTATTTATACTATGCAGTTGAGAGAGTGAAGAAAGAAATCTCCAAGACTATGTCCAACTTCGCCAAGTGGTGGGATATCATAGATCACTGCTGAGAACGTACGTTACATCAACCCATACATGCAGCAGGTATATTTCTTAAACATTTACTAATCTTTTTTTAATGTCAGATATGTATAAGTTGTTTACTAATGCTATTTGGTTCATATGTTACTTTTTCAACCCAATGTATTGCTATAGTCCACAGTTCAAGGCAACGAATGAGCTATTAGATGATATGAAAAGCGTCATCCGACGGTTGCTTGGTGACGACGACCGGGCTATTATCGCCAGCAACAAGATGTACGATTACAGAATGTGGAGTTTTCACTTTGGAACGAGCAGAGTTGAACGAGCTGTGATGCTACTAAGTCCGAGTATGTAGCATTGTTTTTCATCACTTAATTAATCAAAGTTTACTTAGATAATAATATAAGACATTCAATTTATGCAGCTGATTGGTAGATGGACCATGGTAAAATACCAGAGTACGAGGACTTGGCGGACGTAGCCATCAGGGTCCTAAGTCAAACCACTTCAGCTTCGGGCTGCGAGAGGAATTGGTCTACATTCAACTTGATTCACACGAAACAAAGAAATAGGTTGACATCAATGAGACTTGAAAACCTCGTGTATTGTCACTAGAACATGAGGTTAAAGTTGAGAAATTTAAAGAGAATGAAGCAAAAACAGATGGAACAAAAGAGTTGAATATCACAGGCGGCAGGACGTTCGGTCGAGGAGCCGCAAATTGAAGAGGAGGACATCGATTTGGATCAAATATTCTATAAGAAGAACTCTGTAGAAGTTTGGGTCAACGACCGAGAAGGGTTGGGAGAACCGGAGTTCAACCCAAAAGATCGACAATGGGCTGAAGGAGTGCTCGACGATGTCCCTTTGGCCGAAGAATTCCAGATCCCTCCCTCTCTAGCAAAACGACAGAGGACCGGAAAAGGAACTAGTCAAGGTACGCAAAATAGGAGAAAAAGTAAACAAGTTATGACTGATCCTTTTGATATTGCAGATGCTGATACGGTCGAAGATGATCGAAAAAATACGCCAGAGCCGAACATCCGAGTGTAGTACCAGACGTCCGAGGATTCGTCGTCAAAGAGTAGCAGTGATGATGGTGCTGGATACGAGGGCGCAAACATTTTACAAGTACAAGAAATTTCAAATCCTCCCATATCTCCTACAACGTCGTTACGTTTTACCGACGAGAAGCAATATACTCGTGCGACGCAAGACGCCGATCATGGTAGAAGGCCGCAAGGTAGAGGAGGTCGTCGTAGCCATAGAGTTGGAGCAGAATACCACAATGCCGCCAACTATGCATATGATTCATCCCAAGACTCTTGGTTCCCTACGTACGATCAAGAGTATTGTGAAATAAATTATGTGAAGTCATTAAATACTTCAATCCAATCGACCTATAGTTATGGTGACTCGTTTGGATCAAGTCTTAAAATAGTTTTCCGAGGGACTGACGAATATGATCGTCATGTGTACATGTATCAAGCTATGTACTCAACCCAAATGACATGGGGAGAGTACATCAACTACCTACAAAATGTAGAACACGTCACATTAAAATAAAGTTGATGTATTATTTGTTTAAATCATGTCATTTATTTTTCACGATTTTTCTGTATTTTTTTGATTTTTTTGCATTTTTCTTAACTTTTTTGAATTTTTTTTTTAAAAAAAATGGGGTCGGGACCCGTGACCCAGCCTTCCTTGCTTTAGGCAATCGCATCCTTTGCCACACCCCATCTAGGCAATCACATCGCCAGCCTTACTCACCTTAGAGCCAACTCAAACCACGCAAGAAACTTGGCCAGAACTAAACCAGGCAAGAAACTCAGGTTAACAACCCTGTCTCAACTTTGACAAATCCTAGACGCTTCTGATAACTTCCTCCTCCCTAAGAGTTGCTGACCTGTCAATCTCCACAACTCTCTCTCCCTCCACTCCATACTGAACCTCACTCTCTCTCTCTATCTATCTATCTATCTATCACACACACACAACTCCCTCGGAACCACTGCCTGCCTTCCCCTCAGCCCTGCATCTCCAGTCCAGTCTCTATCCCTCTGTCCACTCTCCTCTCACAGTCCTTGCTGACCCTTTAGCTTTTCCTCATTTCCTTTGACATAAAAGTTGTCCGCATTTTTATATACCTGATATTTTGTATTTCAGTTCTAAATTTATAATGTTATTAGTGATTCATAGATGTACATGTAAAATAATAGATTATAAATTATATATATACTTAAAAATAAACTTACGCCTCCCGTGCATGAGGCACCCACTTGCCTTCTAAAAGGTAGAATCCACCTTCATCTGTGTTTGCAAAAAATATATATAAAAAAACTGGTTCTAAAATTTAAGAAATGCATAATCCTGCATAGATAGAAATCAGAACTTAGCACATGGAGCAAAGATACAAAACCTAGCACTAATCAGTAATAATATAATAGGTAAAAAAGAATGAACAGGAGACCCATGAATGGTGTCTCACTAGCTAATTAGAACTTAATAAGCTCAATAAAATTGGCTAATTCTAGACTTTCGATCTTAAGATCAGACAGCACATAGATCAATAAAACAAAAAGTTTCTTTGACATTGAGGTTAACCAGTCGACACACCTCTGAATTATCAGCATTCTCATTTGATGACTCAGAAGTCACCTTTCCCTGCACATTCAAATAGCACTACATGAATAAGCATGACATTGTATTCATAAATGAATTCTTTAACCACCGAAAGTGTGTAAAAATGTGCTATCAAAACAAAATTATGAGTAAAAGAAAAGGAATTATTATCAAAGAACCAGCACCAACCAGCTAAAGTTATACACCAAACAAAGATGAAAATCGACAAGGATCAAAAAACGTTCACGCAGTTAGATAGAGCAGTCAGTACGAAACCAGACAAGTAAATCTAATGGATAATATAGATACTCAATAATTGAAAAAGTACCCAGTGCATCTTTGGTCAATGTCAAAACATTTTGCACATGATAAAATTAGATTCACAAAATGCATGTGTTGCAAAATAGGTCAAATCGGATCGAAATTGGTCAAATCCTTAATCAGATTGGTCAATGTTCATCCGATTTTTGCCTAAAGTACTAATTCAAATGCGACTCCCAGCAAAATTGGTCCTAAATCGGTCAAATCAGTCGATCACTCTGAATCAGTAAGGAATTGGATAATTTTACAAATTCGGTTGGGAGGCCTTAAGTCTCGTGATGTTAATGATATCAAACCCGATTCAGGCCCAATATCGATCTAGTATCATCAATATAAGAGTAATATTTGTCCTATTTTGCCCCTGAAACAACCTCACAAGAGGCTGTTATCCCCCCCATCCCCTTAAGGGGCCCTTGAACACTGAAAAAGTCACCTTCCGAGGGTGATTGTTTTAGTTGTACACAGACCAGAACAGCCGCCAAGGGTGGCTGCTGAACACCCCCCCCCCTTGTAGCATGACAGTCCCCTTAACAGCCTAGTTGAGGGGCTGTTTCGAGCCCCCCTCCCTTGGTTCTAGGTTCCCACTTTAATTGTTGAAGTTCTTAATTTTCTTAAATATCTTGATTTCTTGTTTATTGTAGGTCAAGAACTCCAAGAAGCAAAGGTTGAGTAAGATGCAACTGTTTCTTGCATAGATGGAAGAATCGGCCAGATCGGAATCGGAATCGGCCGATTCCAGAATCGGATCGATCCAATTCCCTACTGAAGGACCAATTCCGGGGGGAATTCCCCGGAAATCGGATGGAATCGACTGAATCCGATTCAGCCAAGAATTGGTCAATCCGACCGATTCCGCCAGAAGCCGAAAGTTCCGGTCCGGTTCGATTCCCGGTCTGGAGCGATTCCAGACCGGGAATCTAACCGATTCCGACCCTTTAGGGCTGGAATTGACCCCTTCACAGCCATTCGCACGCCCCTTCGATCCAACGCTCGATCCAGTGATGATTCCAGGGAGGAATCGATCTATCCGGCGGAGAATCGCTCGATCCCAGCTGCAGAGGGCGATTCCGACGATTCCTAAGGCGAACCGGCGATCCTGCAGCGATTCCACACTGATTCCGGCAATTCCAGCGATCCCTTCAAGGGATTCCGGCGATCCAAGCTCCGTTCCACCTCCATTCAACTTGTTCTTCAATTGTTTGAAGATTGTTTGTATGATTTCTCCACCAAAAATCCCGTATGCCCATTTCTATGCGTTTCCGACAACTCCGAGCATGGTTAAACCTGCTGGTTTCCTTCCGAACAACTATGTTCAAGCTGTAAGAACATCGATTAAATATTCTTTGTACGAGAAAATTTTCGAAAATCCCGTACGTCCATTTCTATGCATTTTCGATGACTCCGAGTATGGTTAAACATGCTAATTTCCTTTCGAACAACCTCATTCAAGTTGTAAGAACATCGATTGATTGTTCTTTGTATAGGAAAAATTCTAGAAACCCCATACGCTGATTTACGACCCTTTCCGACATAGACGTAACCTTCTAAACATACCGAACAGTCCGTTCGACGGGTTGTTTGCTTCCCAAATCGGTCCCATTAACATCTTTATATGTCATTAACATCTTATTAATAACATTCGATTGCCGGAATGGCGGTGAGTTAATTTTTATACCTTCCGGAAGTCTCTGAAGTCGATCATAAATACCGAAAAACCTGAGTAAGGGGTTGTTCTCTTCCTGAACAACCCCTAAAACAATTGTATCTATGTCTAACAAGTTGTTATGAATTGTTTACAAATGTTGCAGGTATAAGTAATGGCCGATCATGATGATGTAGCACTGGCACGTCCTTCTGACGTCGGTTGGGAACATGCCACATGGTAGATGCAGCAAGAAAGAGGGTACAATGTAAGTGGTGTGACAAAGAGAAGAACGAGAGGAGATGTTTCGGCTGAAACAACATATTGTCGGAACCAGTAGGAATGTTAAAAAATGTGATAAGGTGCCTAGGGAAAAGAGTGAAGAGATGAAAGGCTACATGATAGGTAGAGCCTCTCAACAGTAGATTAGGATTGAGAATAGGGAAGAGTTGCATGATGAGCTACTTGAGAAGAGGATGGACCGAGATTTGTCAACTTACAAAAGAAAATGCAAAGGGAAGGCACTAGCCGAGCCAGAGAGTGAAGACGACTACACAGACTCCGAGCTCAGGAGAACTAGGCAAGCTACCAAGCATGCAGCTACTGCGGAGGAAGAGAGGAGGGGAGTAGGAGGGTCCAGAGCTGACTCTGTTCTTAACCAATCAACATCGACTAGCCCTACCCGGGATCGAGAGACTAAGGGAGGGAGACAAGAGCCACATCGCCATTCTGTCAGCACTCAGTTTACACCGAGTGATGTATACCTATTTAGAAAACAAAATACTGGATAGATAGGAATTAAACAAGCCATGAAAGAGGCGAAGGCAACAGGAATGACTGTAAAAAGAGCAATTCGCCACATTGTTAAGTGATTTTTACATGCATGTATCACTCTTAAAATAACATTTATGTGTGTTTTATTTAGTTAACCTTGTATATGGCTAAGAACAATATCAATATTTTTTTCCCTTCTTGTAGGAATCCCAGTGCATGCAGCCACCAGCCCTTACTTCCAGACAATGGTAGATGTCGTGGGTGAGACTAGACCGAGTCTGCAAGCCCCGAACAGCAAGCATATATATGGTGGTGGGCTGGAGGAAGAGGTATAGGAGTTGAGGGAGTGGATGGATAGGTTTAGATTGATATGGAAGAGGAGGGGTTGCATAATTATGTGTGACGGGTGAACAGGTATCACCAAAAGGACTATGATAAACTTCTTGGTGTATTGTTCTGATGGCACGACATTTTTGAAGTCAGTGGATGCTTCTGGGAAGACAATAAACGTTGACTACATTTTTTCCTTGATAGATGCCGTGGTGGAGGAGATTGGAGAGAAGAATGTGGTTCAGTTTGTAACTAATAATGAACCCTCCTATAAGTCGGCATGAAAGAAGTTGATGGAGAAGAGGCAACCTGTATTCTAGGTACCCTGCGCTGCACATTCTATTGACCTTATATTGGAAGATATAGGCAAGGAGGAGACAGTTTCTATCATTGTCAGACAAACGTAGACCATCACTTCTTTTATTTATTCACATTCCCGTCTGTTACATACTACAAGGTCATACACTTAAGGGCACGATCTTGTCAGCCCCATTCCTACACGTTTTGCCATGAACTTTATTACACTGGGGAGTATGCACTAGCACAGACATACACTGGTTAGGTTCACGCAGTCCGAGGAGTACTATAATTATATGGTAGACCACCAGCATAACAAGAAAGACCAATTAGAGATTATGGTCAAGGCTGAGAGGCAAATCACTGACAAGAGATTTAGGAAAAGGATTACCAACAACTTGACAATCATTGAGCCGCTAGTAGTTGTCTCGAGGTTGGTAGACAAAGATAACAGGAACCAGATGAGCACGTTATACGATAAGAATGGACAATCAGAAAATATCAGAATAACAAAAATAAAAATAAATTATGAAATCTGAAACGCATCCTAAAATTGAAATCTGAAGTTAAAAAGTATAAAGTCAAAGAAATCTGAAAACTCACATCTAAAGAAACAGAAATCGGAAAGCTTCAAAAAACCAGAAAATCAAACAAAGCGGTGAAAGAAAGAAAATAACAAAAGTGAAAATATGAGAACATTCAATTCCGAAAACAACTGAAACAGGAAGAAGTCAGAATCTGAAAGGAACTCAAAATGTTATAAGACTCAGAAATCCAAGAAAAACTCAAAACACGTAAAGATCTGACTAAGGTCATGGGAACATCTCCAAATTTTGTGGATGAATGGCTTGAGAACCAAAATTGCTATGGCGGTTAGTCAAGGGCATTCAAAGTAGTTGCTCAATGTAATTAACAATGGAATCCTAGAATTTCGGTGAGAGGTCAGAATAAATTTCAAATAACCCAAATAACCTCAGCAAAGACAAAATGTGGTTCAAGTTTTCTTAAGTCATAGTACAGCCCCTATGTTCACACTTAAAAGATCTCCTGAACCCGCTTTGTGAGTTCCTACTTATTCATACCACAGTACCACACCCAATTATACACCTATGGTTTTATCACTTATTTTATTAACCATAGTAATCCAAACAAAACTTTTAATTTTAAAAATAAGGTTCTAACAAGTTCTTAGAAGAAAGTTCAGAATTTTCAAAAATACAAGACTTCAACAATTTTCTTATAATTTTAAATTTTTTGAGACATTTAGAAATATAAATATTTGTGAGGACTGATATGTAAAATCCCTAATTTGTGTACCAGTTTGAGGTTAATTCTGCAAGTCCTATTGTAATAAGCATTCTGTTGCACACCATCAGCCATTAGCTTGTTGAAAATGAAAATTAACTGAGATGCAAGATGTGGCAAACTAGGAAAAAAATCAACCAACATATATACACAGAGAAATTATATACACATCTACACACATATAATCAGTTTACTGCGAGTTCCCTGTTAGCCAAAGCCAAGCTCACCTGGCTGGTTGATGGCTTAGCAGATTCCTCTCTTTTTTCTGTATCCTTATTGGTGACTCCAGTGGTTTGTGTGACGTGCTTCTTTTTTTGTAAACTACAAGCATCAATATGTGTCATTGAAGGCCGAAGCTGCATAACTGCATGAACAGGATTCAAGTGTAACTGCAAGATAGAGCAAAAAAACTTCACAATCCTAAAGACATATCACACAGACAAATAAATAAATGTACAAGGAATATAAAAGTACATTTCTTTCTTTGATATATAACCCTGTAAGAACATAATAATAAAATTAAACAGAATGTTTTATTTATTTAAGTGATGACTCTATGAAATAACTCCGTCATGGCCAATCTCAAGCCCGGGTGAGAAATGAGGAAGGTTGCAGTAGGTCATGGCCAATCTCAAGCCCGGGTGAGAAATGAGGAAGGTTGCAGTAGGTCACAGCCAGCGTAAAACAAAGTCACCTCTTATGATATGAATTCAAATGATAAAAACGTTCAGGTGTACTCACCTAACGACGTGTTACACTGAAACTCGGATGTCGCAAAAAAATAATGAAACGGTAAGAACGTTCTCCACATGCGACGCGTCACATAAGCACATTAACGTAGTGTTAAATAAGCAAGAGTTTCCGCATCAAAAATGAGTGTAGGTAAAGAACTTAGGGTTTAGGTAAAGAACTTAGGCCATAATGAAGAATAATATACAAGCTCTCAAGCAAACTAAAAAACAAATAACATTATTATAAAAATAAAAAATTGAAAGAATAATAATAATAATAGGTAATTGGAATATTAGATCCTTATAAAAAAAACTTATATAACTTGTGGATAGTAAGGCGAGAAGAAAAGGTAATATTATGTGTATCCAAGAAAACAAGTGAATAAAAAAGAAATGTAAAGTAGTATAAAATACAAGCTATAAACTATGGTATACAGAAAAAAAAGAAAAACAAAAATTGAGTGGATATATTGTAGATAAAATATTAAAAATGCAATTGTTTCAATAAAAAAGTAAGATATAAAATTATTACAGTAAAATTAATTATATAAAAAGAGATCATTGATATAGTCAGTGTGTATGCTCCACAAATAGAATTAAGTAGCAAAATTAAAGAAAAATTTTGGAAGGATATGGACCACTTTATGAAGAATATACTAAATGAATAAAATATATTTATTAGAGAAGATCTCAATAGATATACTAGAAACAAATGCCATGCACATGAAAAGTTCACGAAAGTTTTGGATATGGAGTTTAAAAGAAGAAAGAAAAATATTCTAGATTTTCTATGGTTTATGATCTTTTTCTAACAAATACTTATTTTAATAAAAAAATCTTATTTAATAATATTTAAAAGTAAACAAAATAAAAGTCAAATTGACTTATTCTCACAAGAAAGTCTGATCGTGATATTTGTAAAGATTGTAAAGTTATTCCAAATGAAACTTTAACAAGTCAACATAGGTTAATAGTTTTATATGTTAAGATTAAAAAACAAATAAACACATTCAAAAAAAACTTCTAAAATAAAATGGTGGAAGTTAAAATAGGTGAAACGGTTTCTCTTAAAAAAAATAGTAAGAGTTAGAATGGATGAAACAACAAATATTTAATAATAAATTTCTTAGGATAAATGATTGAAAATTAGACATAGATGTTCATGCTACATGAATGAACATGGCTGTATATATTAAAGAGATTACTAAAAAAAAGTACTTGAAGAGCCTAAAGGGATGGTCCACCTAAAAGGAGACTTGATGGTAAAATAAAAAGTGCAAAAAATAATAAAAAGTATAAAAAATAGTATAAAAAATTGTCCAAGAGTGATAACAACGAAGTTTATAAATAGTACAAAATAGCAAAAACTGAAGCAAAAAGAATTATTAGACAAGCAAAAGATGATGCTTTTTAACATATGTACAAGAAATTTGGAACTAAAGAAGGCAAAAAAAATATTCATAGATTAGCAATGATGAGAGAAACAAATGTCTCAAGATCTTACAACTCAAATGCATCAAGAATAAAAAAAAGTTTTAATTAAAAATAATGATATCAAACAAAAATGAAAAATCATTTAGATACTCTTTTTATCAACATTTTTACTTAAAACATAGATGGTATAGAGAATGTGACAATGTTTAATTTGAATTATATTAGAAGAGTTCAATTTTCAGAAGTTTAAAAGCATTAAAGATAATAAAAATAAGTAAGGCACATGATCTAAATAGTATTCATATTGAAATCCAGAAATGTTTAGAAGATTTGAGAGTGGAATGCTTAACTCAACTTTTAACAAAATTCTAATATCAAAAAAGAATGAAGGAGAAAAAGCATTAATATACTTAGTTTAAAAAAATAAGATAAACAAGATTGAATAAATTATAAAGGTATCAAACTCATGAATCATAATATGAAATTATGAGAAAGAGTTATTGAATAACAATTACCTCATTGTACAAATATTTCAACTAACCAATTTGAATTTATGTCTAGATGATCTACAATTGATTATTTTTCCTATTAAAAGTTTAATAAAAAATATCAAAATGTGAAAAAGAATTACATATGGTGTTTATTAACTTGAAAAATACCTATAACAGAGTTTCAAGGGAGGTCTTGCAGTGGGTGTTGGAATGAAAGATGGTGTTTGCCGGGTATATATAAATAATAAAAGGCATGTATAATGAAGTAACCACTAGGTATGCACAATTGGAGAAAAACAAACGATTTTCCTATTTCAATTGGCTTACATCAAGAGTTACAATAAGTCCTTATCTTTTGCATCAGTTAAGGACGAATTAAAGCAGATTGGATGAAATAGAGATTGACTACAGAGTTATATGTGATTGTAAGATTCAACTTAAGTTGAAAAAAAAAATATCATACAAATATAAGACCTACAATGTTGTATGATAGTAAATGTTGGATGATTAAAAAAACAAACTTTTAAAATAAGTGTTGCTGAAATGAAAATGTTAAAATGGATGAGTGATCATTCTAGATTAGATAGAATCAGAAATGTATATATAAAAAATGTATGAGTAACCACAATTGTAGATAAATTGAAAGAAAAAAGATTAAGATGGTTTGATATATTAAATGTAAATCTAAGGATGCTCTAGTAAAAAAAGAAAAAAATATTAGAATAACAGAAACAAAAAAAGAACGTGATAGATCTAAGTTAACTTGGAAAAGAGTAATTCAATATGATTTAGATGATTTAAATATCTCTAAATAAGTAACTCAAAATCGAAATGAATGGAGAAAGAGAATATATATGGCCGACCCCAAATAGTTTGGGACTAAGACTCGAGTTGAATTGACTCTTTAAAATCATCAGGAAAAATAAATTAGGAATGATAAAAAAGAAATTTCTGTTGGTAAAAAACAAAGTACATTTGGAATATCACTGTTAAATCCTTAAGGAAAAAGTAATACTTCCGTATATTTCACGGCACTGTCATCCAAAGAAAGTGACCAAGGCTACTTACCCAAGTTAAACAACCATGTAAAAAATGATTATGTGGACTGGATTAAGCTGTTATATTGCTTATTTCTGCAAGCGTAGGGTCATAGGATGTGCTTGTTTTATGGGTCAAGAAAAGATGAACTGAAGCAGGGTGAAGTAAAATTAAACAATTTGGTGTGGTTTTATACAGTTTCATTCAAAAATGTTGGCAGAAAAACCAAAGACCAAAAGAGTAAACCAAAAAATTGCTCAGTCGATGTGCCTACTCAAACTGAGTAACCTGACAAACCAGTTGAACTGCAGGTGCCAAAATTGGTGGGCCTTGAACATCCAAAGTACTACTGTGCTATAAACTGTGAAAAAATTGGTAGCCTATTCTGACTTGAAAAAAGAAAAACTATCATAATCATTTCTCCATCTAGACACTAGAGGTTTCTAAAATTGGGACATTGAAAGCAAAATGCCCCATCATAGCACATGGATTGCAAAATTGGCCAATCCAAATCAGGATAGACCAATGCCAGATCGAGATTGGAACCTGCCAACCTAATCCATGGGGAGCCAGATCCAGGAAAAAGCTTCTGCCAAATCGGGTTCTGACTTCTGAGCTACCAGATCGACCTGACCCAGCCAATTCCAGTTGATCCAACCCTGATCAGGGTCAGATCGACGTTGGGTAATGACAGACGGGTGGTTCCACCACTGCCACGTCTGTGTCTTCTCCTCCTGTTGAGCCCGATATCCTTGGATCCAGAAATAAGTTACTGGGTCCCATCTGGGGGGCAATGGCAGCACCCCTTCTCTATCTATAAGTGCCAAATAGGGCTGTTCACTATTCGGTTCAACTAAAAAAACCATTTGTTTGGTTTGAACCATGGTTCGCCGGGTCGCGACCCAGGCCCGACCCGGTCAGTTTTGCCCCCGACCGGCCCGGATGCAACCCGGTCGGGCCGACCCGGCCAATCGGGTCGAGATTGGGTCGCACGACTCTGGCCAGGTCGCGCGACCCGACCAGATGACTGTTGGCAACGGTCAACAGACCATTGCCAACGGTAGGGGGGGCCTCCAGTCCCCCCCCCCTTTCAACCCCTTGGGGGCTATTTAAAGCCCCCAAGGGGCTCTCCTTACCCTCACTCAATGCTCTCACTCTCACTACTCTCATTGCTCTCAAATTTTACTCAACATTGTGCTCTTTTCTTCTTCATTTACTTAAATTTTTTCATTAAGTACTTCATTAGTTCATTTAGTATATTTATTTAATACTTGTTTCATTCATTAGTTACTTAATTAATTCATTCTTTTTAATACTTACTTCCTTACTTAAATAGCTAGTTAGCTAGATATTTAGTTAGATATTTAATTTAGTAATTACTTAATTAGATAATTAGTTAGAAGGTTTAGTTAATTATTTACTTAGTTAAATAATTAGTTAGTCATTTATTTTACATAATTAAAATTTTACTTAGATAAGTAGTCACTTACTAACGTCATTAGCTTTATAAATAGTTAATTACTTATGGCCTCCAACTATGGAGAAGAATACTACGATACCTCCAACTATGGAGAAGGTCACCATATGCATGGAGCTAAAGAAGAATATCAAGATGCCTCCAACTATGCATATGATTCATCCCTAGACTCTTGATTCCCTACATATGGCTAAGAGTATTATAAAATAAATTATATGAAGTCATCAGATACTTCGATCCAATCAACTTATAGCTATGGTGACTTTTTTAGATCAAATCTTAGGATAGTTTACCGAGGGATTGACAAATATAATCGTCATGTATACATGTATCAAACTTTATACTCAACTCAAATGACACGGGGAGAGTACATAAACTACTTACAAAATGTAGAATATGTCACATTAAAATAAAGTTGATAGATTATTTGTTTAAATCATGTCATTTATTTTTATCTTATTTTTCAATATTTTTTTATTTTTATTTTTATTTTTTGAATTTTTAAAAAATTATTAAAATAATGGGGTCACGACCCGATCAGACCGGGTCGGCCTAGGGGTCTTGCGACCCACAACCCTGCCTTCCTTGGTTTGAACTACTAATAGGTTTGGTATGGTTTCTAAGGCCTTCAAACCAAACCAAACTGACAAATCGAATAAACTCGAATTAGATTAAATATTTTATTATAAGTTATATATAATAAAAAAATTATATATATCTCTCTTTTCTTATAAAAATAAATTTGTTTCAAAAGTTTTAATGCAAAACTAATGTAATGTATAAACATATACACCATATTTTAATAGAATATAATTTAAAACAAACAAAATAAAATTATTATTGACATATCTATTAAACCTTGATAAATTATGATTTGAACCGGACCAAACCGAATTAATTTGGTTCGGTTTGGGAGATAATTTGGTTTGGTTTGGTTTAAGAAAAAATACTCAAAAGTCAAACCAAACTAAACCACAAACACCCTTAGTGCCAAAGTTGGCCGCTGATCCATCCTAAGAAATTTTACAATTTTTCTGTTTTTGTAAGAACCAATTTGAGCTGTTTGATTCCACCCTCTGATCGAGCTGAACAATTCGATGCCTGATACACATCGGTATGAGCCCTACTCTGAATTCGTTGCCATAGCAGCAGAAAATGGTATACACCACCCCCGAGAAAAATGCCTAAATGTGTTAGTTCATCCTTCCATCTTGGTCCTAATCTCCTAAATTCCAAAACAAAACCTAGTAGAGTCAGCAGGATGACACTTCAAGCAGCCTATGCCACGAGAGAGGCACATCATAATGGCATCGCAGGATGCTGCTAATTGAGCTTATTTACACCCTTGAACAGTGACAGACCTCGTCGTTCTGTCATGAATCATTGATGGCTCGTCTCACTCTAAAGTGACACTGTTAGTAATTGTGCTTTTGTGCCTTGCAAACCAATTACATTGGTGATGGCACTATTATTCTCAACGTGTGCTTTAAGGTATTATAGATAATATAAATATATGATGATGTCTACGAGTTGATATAATAAAAGCCGGATCATATGATGAAATTGATTATCTGTAGACGCAGATCCAAAATATTCTTGGTTGTAGGTTACTCAAGATGAGCATCGAGATAAATGGAAACCACTTTGTTATTTATCTATTCATTAGATAGAGGTAGTGCAAGTGCTCATTAGAAAAATGAGTTTACCCAATTGATCAACATTCAAGATACTATATGGTTATATGATACTAAATTATTAGATATTAGTCCATACTCCTATCTGTGAGACTGGTCCTTAAATTTGAGATAGTAAGGATATCGTATGGGATCTCATACCCTTGATGTCAGACTCATAAACTTGGCTCCTACATACTTAACATTCCCAATCATTAATACCCAGTCATCAGAGATAGCAGTTAAATTTGAAAAGACAATTAAGTATTAATAAAAAAATCATCCACTCTAGGTAGCATCAGAGAGTATCCCACAAACTCAAACTCGAAAAAATATCTATCCAAAGTAGATCGGACTGAGAAAAAATTATGTATGAGAATCTTTATTTAAGTATGCATTCATTAAGGCTTTATATTCACTTGTCATATTAACTGTCAAATATAATATGCAGACTCTGGAATATTGAATGGATGACAGACAATAAGAAGACAATTATGGTGAACGAAAAGGTTCAATAGATTGATATATTTGATAATATCTGACAACCATGACGTAGTTGCTTGATATGATTCATGATAAATGAACAAATGATTTAATTATAAAGATAATTCACTAAGTTGGAATAGTTTTAAAGTAAGCTCACAGCCAACTTGGTATTTGGCTTAGAGGATCACCCACAATAAATGATCAAATGAACCATTTAGGATTAGATGAAATAACTAACTGATGCAAATTAAATCACTGGATGGGCTTAGTGGGTTTCATCCATTAGTCGATAGTGAAAATCAACAATTGAATAAAATTCATTACTTGTCATGTCAGTACACTAATATAGCCCATTAGAATTTATGAATTCTACGTAAATATGAAAGATTGACCAAAGGATGAATTAAGTAGTCACACATGAGCCTAATAACGAACTTCCTCTCTCCGCTCTCTAAAGAAAGCGGATCGCCTCATATGCCAAGAAAAGGGAACTTCCTCGGACTCCAATCCGCACATGCCACACTATCCCCTCATTTAAAATGCTCACATAAGGAGGGTTGTTGGTAACTTCTTTTAGATACTAAACCATGTATATACTTACTAATCCCTCGTGCATCCACCATGAGCCGTGTCTCCCTCCTTCACCCATGTGATGTGATCTGGATAAGTAAAAAATAATAATAACGCCCTTAGTAACATATTGCAAAAGTTAGTAACTAAAAAATATAAGGTTAGTAACTACATGCACAGATTAGTAACTATATGCACACAACCTGACAATCAGTAGGGAGGTTGAAATAGCCCCTTAAAGAGTTGTTTCAATCCTTAAAGAACTGAAACAAGCACTGAGGGGGTGACTGTTTTGGACTTCAAGAAGATTAGGAAGAAAGGGAGCCAAAACAGCCCCTTGAGAGGTTGTTTCAAACTCAATCATTGTTTCAGATGTAATGGAGGGGGAGGGCCATGAATTAGGAGGGGGATGCATTACGGAAGAGATTCCGAAAGGAATTGGTGAAATCAAGATAAGGGGGAGAAAAATTGCATGAAGACGGAAAGAGCGTGGAGGAATTGCCACCAGATCGAAAAGATCGTTGGAATTGCCACCTGAATCACCTGAAGAATGCCAAGACGTGGAGGAATCACCACCGGATCAGCATCGGATCAATGCAAATGCCACTGGATCGAAAAGGTCACCGGAATCGTAGGAATCGCTAGTGACCTAATCGATTCGAAAGAAAAAAGATAGAATGGGCAATTTTGGGCCAATATCACCACTATAAAAGTGATATTGGATCGATTTCAGGCCGGAATTGGGCCCAATATCAATAACAGACTGGGACTTAAGTTGTTCCGGCCGAATTAGTAGAATCACCCAAACACAGATCAATTCAAAAGAATTGGCTGACTCATGACCAATTCAAATTGATTCCATCGATTAAAAACCAATTTGTCTGAAAGTCGCATCTATATTGGTGCTCTTCGAATCGACATCGACCGATCCAATTCAAGAATCGATTGATTCCGATCCAATTTGACTGATTCTGTAATGCATGGTCCCAATAGAAGTCCCAAACCATATACGATCTAAAAAAAAGTAAAATTCCAATCTTTGACAAGTTGGCTAATTTGATGGAGAATTCTTGAAGGTTTATCGAATTAATCTTTAAAGATTCGTCTATTCCATGCATAACAGATAGATCATAACATTGCCGGGAGTATCAAATTCTACAATCTCAATTCTTTCGCCATAAGCACTCCTTTGTCTAGGTTTTTAATCAAAGACACTACATCACTATGGTTTCCTCAAGATGCCTTCCAACTTTTGAAAAGGTTTCGCCAGAGAGAGTTAATAACGATGCACTCTCGGAATGGATAGTTAATAATGCCGCCAAAAAGAGTTCATATAGATGACACTCAATTTAGAAATTAGCTTAGTTGGGTTAATTATACATTGCACTTAACCTAATTAGTGTAAATGCAAGTCTTAATTCCAAACTTAAATTTAAATATATGAATTCCCTTTCTCCACTAATGGCAACATTGATTATCTTTAAGAGAAGTTTAAATCACCCAAATCATATAAAATTAGCCTCTTCCAAGTTAGCCTAGGTAGATTATGTCCTCATTTGGTTTCCACTATATTAATATTCAACTCTTTTCAACTAGAGTTTCCCTGACTCAGTGTCAATGTCAACTGTCTCTACTATCCCAATCCCTCTTTCTTCACTTTGCCTTCAATTGATACTGCTTGGTGTTTGAACTATCTCAATCTCTCTAGATTTCTCTAACTAGTATGCTTAATATCTAATCAAGTATGTGTTTGTGTTTATATCCATCTTGGCATTCTCATTTGAACACCACGTATCTTATAAGCAAGTTTTCACTCCATTAAATAAAAAAAACATAAATCATAATGTCTAATGATAAAATTTTAAAATTAAAATGGAATGGATAAAGTGGAGATTGACTACATAAGTTCTGTGCAATTGTAAAATTCCATTAACATTTTTGTGTATGGTCAGAGACCGTGATTCTATTAATCAACAGTACAAAAGGAGGACTGGTTGAGGAAGAAAATAAAAAAAGAACACTTTGTTCTTTACAAATGCAAGCAGATGTATATTGAAATATGCCAGACGGCTTGAAAATGTTTCCTTGGACGCACTACATCCTCCAACAAAGTTTCGGTAATTTATACTTGCTTTAATCGATGTTTTCACAAACAAAACTATCCTGTACTTTGAGTTTCCAAATCTATTTGCATACAAGAGCACCATTTACCACTTTATAAGAAACAATAACTGCACTGTTTACTCTTTTTGCCAGCACACTGCCATCCAGTTTAATCAACACTGGCTCCATTCCCTTCCCTTATATCCTATGCAGATAGATTTTAGAACTCAAAAATGGAAGAAGAACCTACCTTTCCTATTAGCTCAGCTGTGGATAAAATGGGTATGGCAGGGTGCTTATTCAAAAAAAATTTGTGATTTGGAACAAACTACTACCAGCCTTTGTGACAATTTGAAATGATTTAGAAATACCAGTTATGTCTGCACGTCTACATACACTTCAATTTACCACATTCCTCTTGGACTTTGTTGTAGTTAACATTACATGACCTCTTTAAGTTAGAACTGATTGGAAGCAATGGACTGACGTGTCTTCACTTTTGTTGTACTGAAGCAATGATGTTCCCTAAATCTAAAATATGATCACATGGGGTCTTTTCCTGCAGGCTACACCATGGCCCATGGGTAATCCAGAAACAGGAATAGCAGAACGTTAATCAAGAACTCAAAGGCATCTTCTCCATTATCAACAGATGATACACTCTATATCAAAGACGAGAAATTCCGTCTGTGCAGAAGCAGCATGAAGAATTCTCCATCATTTAGTTAGTCAAGAATTGGAGAGCTCTCTTCCTTAAATAGGGAAATTCATTTTCTGGTTTCCTTTGTTTTTCCTTCTGCTCTTTTGTTATCTCTTCCACCATTTGATAGAAGTTCGTACCCAAAAAAGTGGGCAAAACAAAGACATATGACTGAACAGTTCATTCCATTGGGGCATCGCCCACCATGAAAAAACAATATGCACATACAAATACAAATCGCCCGTTCATTCCCCATAACCATCTCAATTGATTCCACCAAACTGTAACATACAATGCTTGCCCACTTCCATGCCCAAAAAACATTCTTCTAAAAGCCAGGTAAATTCCACGAGACATAAGAGGCCATTGAATGTCTCTTCCTCCACATTCATCATAAATTGTTCCATCACATTCATGCATCTAAGCATCTTTAACCCCACTTAGAACAAAGAATGTCCAAAACATGTTTAAGGCATCACCTGTCATGGCGTAAAAGCATAAGACATAAGAAGTCCAGGTCAAACCTATGCCCTCCCCCAACATGTCAGGAACTCAGGACCACCACGTTTTTGTAAAACCAGCATCCAACAGTTACAACTCCATCAAGTTAGTTTTAATAAGATGACAAGAATTTTAAAATCTCCATTAAAAAATAAAAAAGATAATCAATTGCCAGATATTTATAACTGTTCTCTACATAACAATTAAAGATGAAAGAATTTATTTGGAAGAATACCTGGTTGCCAACCAGTACCCCAACTGCATGTGAAGTTACAAATGGCACTTCCGATGAAGATAATACCTGGAATAACATAGAACGAGATAAAAAAGCACGTGTAAATTTTAACGGATAAGAAATAATGGGCATGAAACTGCAGGAAGTAGATTTGAAACATGCTGTAGACAGTAACCAGACTAAGGTTGCAGTTGATAATGCTTAATACCGAATGCTGAGAGTTTTATCTTACTGAAACAAGTTCTAAATACCAAACAATTACAAATTTTGACAACTGCAAATATGTCTGAATATGAATTTGGACTGGCTATAACTTGTTGACATGAAGTGACATCCAAATTTAAAAACTAGACTGTCACTATATCATCGCATAAATATGTTATCAGCCTCATAAATGCTCTACAAACTACTCCCTCTGCAAGATGTTAGCATATAATGTATACCAGATCAAATAAGTGATTTTGGCATTAGAAAATTTTAATTAGGTTTGGTGTGGGAGAAACTCTTCCACCCCGCTCCAGCTACTGTCAGCCTGAGTGTTGATTAAGTAACAGCAAATGATATGCACACCTCGTCATTCGAAGTATCATAATCAAAGACTACGAGCAGCTTATGCTGATCAAACTCTTTATAATCAAGTACTTAGAAATGGTCAACATCGACCTAGTCAGCTTTAAGAGGTGAATAAGCTCAATCAGAGCAAAGCAACAATTTTATTGGTCCTTACACAGATGTTTAGTCATTCTTGTTGTATGCATCCAACCAAATATTAAAAAATAGCAATCATCAGCAACAAATATCCAGCATCTCAAAATCCTAGACCAACAGAAAACAAAACAACAACTCAATGCTGGTTGTTCCATTCTTGGAGAACAATCACAGTAAAAAAGAAGGTAGAGATTTGAGGCACCCATCATTCTCACATGCAAATATAGCTGTACATTAGAGAATATCACCATTTTGAAGCAGGACATCTAAAACAGCAAAATAAGCATTCTTATGATAATTATGTGTTTCTACTCAACTAGTGAAGCAATAATCTGAAATTATGAGGCAAGCAATATAAATTGTTCTTCCCTGTTCTGAATGACTTTGTGCCATGCCTCAAAAAGATTCAAGTTCACAAAATTATAGATTATCATCCTCTTCCGGGTTAATTTACATCTACAAGCATCCTTCTACACTGTTATTATCCTAATATGCTCCACATTTCAAACAGAAATCATGTAGGATACTGTTGAGTTATGTTCCCTCCGCGAGCATGTTCAACTTGCAAAATCATAAAAGGATTTTCAGCTTGAGATTGGCCCCAGGATTGGCTGAGTCCAATCTTGATCGGCCAACAGCAGACCTAGTGGAAGAAAACCAGTTCAGAATGAGACTGAATCATTTTTTAAGTAAAAAATCATAAATTCAGAAAGTTTCATGAAGTCAGTAAAATTCACAAAACTAAATTAAGAATTTATAATACATTCTAATAAAATAAATATTCAAATCATATTATTTACAAAAAAAACGTAATCTATAAACCGTAAATAGGAGTTTCAATAATCAAATTAGATTTTAAACCCTAACCAAGGTTTTCAGTTAGGAAAACCTAAGTAGGGTAAATTGCAAAAAATCCTTAAAATTTTAAAAAATACAAGAAAACAAAAAACAATAATAACATCCAAGCCAGAACAATTCTTGACTTTTTTTATTTTGACAAATAAATCTGAGATCAGCCAAGATTAGCCAATCATGCTCCATTTTGAAACTTGAGAGAGCCTTACTCTCTAAAGCCCTTCTGTGAAGAAGATACTTTACATAGAAGTATTCCTCTATCACAGAAGTGAAAACTGTTTGGTACCATTTTTTTCAATGAAAAGAAGTAGGATAAAAAAATTCAAATGAAAAAGTCAATTATAATAATATAAAAAACAAACAAAACAATAGGGCATACATCAACAAACTAATATCAGTTAAACTTCTCTTAATCTTTAAATAAAAAATTTCGATTTGCCAGTGAGGAGGGAGGGTTCCTGTGTTGCTAAGAGGAGCTCTACAGCGAGACGGTCGTGGCGATGATGGTGAGGAAACAATCACAGCAAGAGGGGTTCCCGCATTTCCAGAAGGAGCTCTGCAGTGAGACAGTCACAGCAATGCCGCGTTGCCAAAAAAGAATCTAGAAGGCCGCTGAGACAATCGTGGAGAGGGTGCGAGTTCCAACGTCGCCAAGAGGAACTTTGCAGCAGGACAATAGCGGCAATGCCATTGAGGAGACAATCCTGGTGAGAGGGGGTTCTATGGCAAGATGGTCACAGCAATGGCGCTGACGAGACAATCATAGAGAACGAGGTTCCCATGTTGCCGGAAGGAGCTCTACAGTGAGATGGTTGCAGCAATGTCGCGGTGCCGGAGGAGAACCGATCAGAGACAAACGCCGAACGAAGGTGGGTTCACGCGTTATCATGAGGAGCTCTATGGCAAGATTCTTCTCATTTTTAAGGAGGTCATCAAGAGCACATTTCAGTTATCGGAATGAAAAAAAATTCTCCTTCCCGCTTCCTCCTCTGATAAGGAGGAGAAGTGGAGATCAGAACGTAACCAAATGGCACCATCAAAATCGGAAGGTATTCCTGAAGAAGGTGAAATTATAAAAAAAAGTTCTTCTGGTTGGTTCCCAAAAGGACCCTCAGTTTTTGCAGTCTGATCTGACCAAAGTCACTTCTGAGATCAAGCCCCCCAAGACTGGATCGACAATGTCGATCATGATCCAGCCCAATCCTAATCCCAATCAAGGATTGTCGTCTCGGATCTCGACTTCGTCTCGGAAGCGTGAAAGAGAAGAGATCTCGTGAGATTCTCGGAAAAATCTCGAGAGATCGGATCTCGGATTTCATTTATGCAGGGTATACTTTACCCAATGATTGCCATCTCACAACTATATTTTATCTCACGGAGATTGAAGATAAAAGATCTTGAAAAAATCTCAAGGGATTAGATCTTGGAAATACCAATCAATGTGCATGTTTAAATGTAGAATGTCATATAATCTCTTTAAAAAGGAACAAAAGAACTCATATTAAATATTAAAATAAGTTGTGAGAGAATTAAAAGCGTAATACAGAGATAGAGATGGTGAACTAATCTTAGCATGTGACATACAAAGGATCTTATTTCAGACCAAAGTTTCATCTTGAACAATATGGATAGGAGATTGATAACATTTTGGGTCAATTGTACATTTATAGTCATTAAAATATTAAGCTATGAAATTTTATCAAACAATTATGTTTAGATGAATATTTGGATGGATTCCATAATAAAATTGGCAATATAAGAAAGAAACTTAACAAGATCATCTAACAAGTTGGGGATAATAATAGGCGGAGAAGATCAAGGTATCACAAGTACCACATAGATATTCTCGTTTCGGCGATCTCGTTTCTCGGACGCACAGAAGAAAAGAGACTCTCGGGAGATCTCGAGAGATTCTCGGGAGATTGCATTCCATGATCCCAATCAGCCAATCTTGCCAACCATGAAATTATATTAGCAGATGTCTCACCAAATTGGATCATTTGGCACTCAACAAACCATAAAGCTCAGCTTCAATGAAGGACAGAGAATGGTGATGTTGTCAATCAGGCAAGAAAAGTTTGCCATGCTTGTGTTATAGAGCTGGCACTATCTTATAGGGCATCTCATAGCAATAGACCAGTGCTCTACCAACCACCAAGCACAGCTTCAACAAAGGACGATGATGTCTGCAATGAGGCAAAGGTAGCTTTAGTCGTTAAACTCAGGAACCATCAAAACTCCACATCTACACAGGGTGAAGGTATCAAAACGTCAACCAGAATCTGTGCTCTTAAGACTTCTCATTGAGATTTTAAGCCTCCCAAGAATTTCAAACTTCCACCTCCTAAATAATCTGTAAATGCCTCTTCTGATTTGTAGGAGTATCCCACTCATCTGCATCAAAATAGTCCTCCCGTAATGTTTGTGATCGTCTAAAATAGTTCGTGACTAAGAGTGATGCTTGCTTTGTCACATAAATTATATTTTCCAGATGAAACCCTAATTGAATTTCCTTTTTTATCCATACATATTTTCTAAATCCAACATTGCTTCGTTGCTTCTTTCCTCATAATCAGTTTTCTCGTGTGCATCCTTAACTGAATTTAGAATCCAATTCATAATTGTAAAGTTTTCTTCAACCCAAACTTCGTAGGTTTCTTGGATCTACCATCAATGAAACCAAACTTCCTTCTTCCTCCAATCAGCATATTTTCTGAGGCAGGCCACTCAACATAACTGCTATTTTGTTGAGTTTTACCGGAGTTATTTGAACAGTGTAAGGCTGATAACTGGTTGTGCGTATCCCCTTTTCAACCACACCTCCCTCATTGCTGGGAGTAGCATCAGATGTGGAGGAAGCCCCCATCCCTGACTAATGAACATTTTTTATGTTAAGCCTTCCTATGAAAACTATTAGCATTCTCAAGCTCTAGACCCAAAATAACAACTCTAGATTTTCACTATGGAGAGAGAATATGTCTACCTTTTCCAACGGTTTTAGGTGATCGGGCTACATTTTTTTCCTCTCCTGCAATACCCAATCTGCCCCCTTAGAGGCGCTGAAGATTAGGATGATCAGATCTCCTGCAGGAGTGTTAGTTTGGAGCTCGCTGCAAGTTAAGAAACACCTTGAAACAAGGGTATCTCACCACAGCTAGATCTTTTCTTCTTCCTCCTTTTCTTCCTTGCACTTTGGACCAGGCTCTGATCTGATACCATAAAGAATTCCAACTCCTAAGAAGAGAGAGAATGAGAAGAAATAGTTGGGGAACAAGCAGCAAAAGAGGTGGCTAGGGTGGCTTATTTTTCCTCAAGTCACTTCACAACAACCCTCTCTCTGCTTTATATATTGTTAGGGTAATCACAATTAGTAAATACATGACAAGTTTGCCCTGATAAGCAAAAAAAATAACATATACATCAGGGTGCAAAACTGACTAGAAAGGCAGAACAATCCTGACTTTCTCTACACGAGCAAAAAAAACTTTAAGGCAAATAAAAACTGTGAAAAAACATGAGTTACAGAAGGAAGGAAAAATGATATGTAACAGTATTTGTTGACCCTTCACCATCAACTATTTGATTTCAAATATGATATGAAAATTGATATTTATTTCTTAAATATGATAGGGTTGTTGATATCCATTTCCATGTTTAACCTTATTGTTCATATATGATGACTATATGATCTCAATAGTCAAGTCTTTCTCACTACAAAACTACCTTATCTCCATTGGACATAATGTATCCTCAATAATGAAATGAAATTCACCTGATTTTGTAACTGTAGATGTTCATCAACTTCATTGTCATAATTTTCACTGTCAGTATCCAAGTTTACATCAAATTCAATTTTTGACTGCTTAGGTTTCATTCTAACCTGTTAGAAGAAAAAAAATAAGTCAAAATGCAGTGTATAGACAAAGTCTTCAGAAAACTATGACAGGAAACAATATTAGAGGCAAAAGCAAAGTTGGCATACCCCTTGGCATTGTTCATTCAATTCATATGGACGCCAACATGGTCTAAGGGGATATTGCATCACATACAGCTGTAAGAAAAAAGTACAATTCTATAACAGCCAACCATACAAGAACCTAAACAAGTTAAAAAAATGAAAGTACACTCGCAGAGAAATGTCATGATGAAAAAGAAGCAAGATATACAACATACTAGTAAATGAAAAAGAACATGAGATTAAAGACAGTGCAGGCAGACCTAGAGTGGCAACAAGCCAAGCTGTTAACAAACAACTGGAGTTTGGCTTTGCACACTGAATCACTGAAACCAACGAAGTTCAAGTTTTGAGCAGAGCTAATTACACAACCTCGGTGAGAGCTTGATCCTGTTGAGTTTGGCACAACAACCGCTTCTCTAATCCCAGATTATTAGCAGACTATAAGGAAACAATGAGATGAAATCATGCAATGCCTTGTCAACTGATAGTACATGAATCACTCCACATCAACATGTACTGCTGATGAGACAAGTATGCCCAGTTCAGAAGAAGGGACAAAAGGTGCTACTCTAAGCTGATGCTTAAACTTCATTCTTACAAGATGCCCAAAAAAGGCCATAATTCATTAATAAAGTAAAAAAAGGTAAATACAAAGCAACATCTTCGTTAAGAAGAGTGAAGAAAAGAAAGGAAACCAAGAACAAAACCAAGCTCAGAAGGTCAGACAAAACGTAAGGGAAACAACAACAGACAGCAAAGTAAAAAAAGAAAAAAAACATCCAAAAAGCAGAAGATACAACAGTATTCAAATAGAAAGTTTGTGAAATATTTCAGTTGTTAGGTAGTCTGCAACAGTCAGGTTTATCAAAAAGCTACAATGCATTCAAAAAGAAATGAAGCAATGGTCACAAAAAATTAATGCAGTGACAGAGAAAGAAAGACAAGAATTTTTGTAAGAAAAAATAGAAAATTTCAATTGGTTTAAAAATAAAGGCACCGTCTCTGATTCTGAATAGGAAGAATGGGCAGCTGCCAGATAAAAATATAATGAATGGAGCCTTGGGAAAAGAATATAATCGAATCAAAGAACCAAGAATTCCAAGCTCAGGGAAGGGAGATAAAAATACTAGATATTTTTCATACGCAGGCCAGTGTGAGGAAGAAACGTAACTCACTTCACTCACAGGTGGTGAAGGGAGTAGTTAAGGTAGGGTCAACCCAGATTGGAGAGGTAGCAGTGAAGTTTTATAAAGAATCATTTAAGGAGGATGGTAAGTGGCAGCCTTTTCTTTCTGTTGATTCTCTATCCAGGATATATAATAATGAAAGGGAAGCCTTGTGTAGGCAATTCATGAAAGATAAGGTCAAATTGGCCTGTTGATTCTCTTCATTAATTTTTAGACCCATGACTGCCTACAAAAAAAAAAGAGAGAAGTACTTTTAAGTGAACATATTTTCCCATGCTCCCAGAGATGAAAAGTAAAGTATCGTCTACAAATTAAAGGAGAGAATTTTTTTCCCTGTTCACCGCTACTTCAATACCTTCGACCAAACATGCATGCCTTAGTTCCCTCGAGGAAAAGAAATAACCATGATCCTTCCCATTAATGCAAATCGAGAATCTGGTTGTGCTAATGCATCCCTTTATCCACTTGATCCATTTACTGTTGAAACCCATTAACTGCAAAATTCTAAGAAAATTCAATCATCCTACCCCATCATAGGCTTTCTCAAAATCCAATTTCAGAAGAATTCACTCCATATGTATTTGCTTATGATCATGTAAACATTTATGTGTTGCCATAAAGTTGTCCAAAAAGTATCAACTAGAGATAAAAGCAGATTGAGAAGAATTTGTCAGCTTATCCACACACCTGCTAGGTCTAGCTGCAAGTGTATTAGTGATAATTTTATAAATACAATTCAAGAGGCTATTTGGTATAAGGTCCTTAATGTCCTTGACATTCTCTTTTTTGTACCAGAACCAAAATGGTAGAGTTGAGAAACTTGATGCACCTTGGATCAGTCTCAAATTCCCTAATAAGTGCCATGAAATCATCTTAGATGACCTCCCTACAGTGGAGATAAAAGCTAGCTGAGAATCCATTAAAACCAAGAGCTTTATAAGGATCCATGTCCTTGATGGCAGAGAGAACCACTTGTTCTGTAATCTAATATACGAGGAAATCAGCCTCCCTTTCCTCAAGAACACTGTCCATGTTAAAATCAATGAAAGGCCACCAAGATGTGTCTTCTTTAAAAAGGTTACAATAATACTAAAATCAAAAAATTCTATAAGACCACTATCATTAACCCACTCATTAAAAAAAGTCAACTCTGTAGTCCAATTTCCCTGCCATGTTCCCTCCTCAAGTCTTAAAATTGCATTGAAGTCGCCACACAAACACAAGCACCAAACCTCACTAGTCACTACTGAACGAATTGAACACCATCTTTACGTCATTGAAGAAAGAAGATTTCTCCACCTCAGATACTAGTCTATCCACATTACAAAGAAACCACTGTCTAGCTAACACTATAGTTGTGAATTTAAGAACTAGGAAATGCCGTCCTTACACCAAATCTTTAACTGAAAAGCAATTAACATCCCATGAAGATTAACATCCCATGAAGCCGCCAATCATCCACTCCTTGTTAAGGGTACACGAGAACCCTGTCGATTTATAGCATATAACGAACTTTCTGACTTGAGGATTGTCAAAACTGGCTTTAATTTCCTGTAAAAGGATCACATCCGGTTTCCATAAGGCAACAATAATCAGCAGCTCTCTATTTTTTTTCTCCACCTGCGACCTCCCAGCAATTTCAACTGATCATGAGTAAATAATAATCACCTTTCCCTCCTCCTTCCTGCTTTTGGTGTCCATAACCATCTCATTGCTCAAAATAGAATTCATTTCCTTAGTCCCGACTCTCTGATGAACAATTTTCTTTCCTACCGTGTTAGTATTAAGACACCAAGTCCAACCGCATCCTGTCAAAGAAGTTCTTTACACTCGCTCCCGGTCCAAGAAGCTCTGGCCAATAAGGTCCTTGATATTCTTTAGAGATTCATCAGAAACATGCCAATCCTACCTGGTCTCCTGAGCATCAGAGCACTGACAGTCGACACCTCCGACATAAGGCAGAATGGCCAAGTTCTGCTCACTAGTCCTTTGAAACCATCTACAGATCAATGGAGGAGACAGAAAACAGAGTAGCCTTCTCCTCGAACCAGGGTCACCCTCTCCAAAGACTCAGGTTCATGAAGATGCTCCAAAGCCTTCATAAATGTCACCGACACGGCGACACCACGCAAAGAACACAGAGAGGAGAGGAAGACAACGGTTGCAACAGATCGAGAAGTAGAGGACCAGTCAGCTGACCGTTAACAACCGTTGGTGGGCCGGTAGTGGAAAAGAGGCTTAAACCCACAGCCTCTGGTCTGAGAAGTAGGGACCCAACATGCTCAACACAAATGTCTTTTGGTGTACCGTCGACAAAAGGAATTGACAGGACGGGTCAAGCTCCCAACGCCAATCAAGGGATTGGCCCAGACCACACCCTCCAGTAAGTTATTCGGATCCGACCCTAAATGGGTCTCTTCTAGACTTGGATTTCCCGCGAACAGCCCACCAACTTCACCCCCTTCGCCTGGTAAGCTCAACAAAGCCCGCAAATCATGTGGCAAACAGTAGGCCTTCCCTGCCATAACCGCCCAAGGGACTTGCTAAAAAAGACTGAATGGCCAGACGGACCAGTCCTCCAATCTTATCCTTGCCTCCGTAAGACCAATTCCGAAAATTGGTTGTTTTGTGTCAGCTGCATATGTCTTCCACTGTGAGGTTATTATCAACCCACAACGCTTCCAAGTCACCACTTCTCCCCGTGGAGAAGAAACAGGAGAAGCCTGACAAATTGCCACACTTCAACACCTCCATGCCCTAAGGATCAGCAAAGTTCATTTTACTTTTTGCAACAAAAGCACATCTGGCTTATGGGAAACCACCATATTGTGCAATTCCTAACTTTCTCTTTGCCCACGATCCCTCTACAGTTCTAGGTTATTATACTAATTATGTATAAATGACAATACTTTTTCCTACTTTTTTCCTCATCCATTATCCAGTATGACCTCATTGCTCAAATAAAATTCATTTCTCTCAAGCCAATCCTCTATTGTGTTGTTTTATTGACCTCCTTAAAACCTTTTGAACCAAAAGCCTCCCCTTGGAGATTGTCAAAAAAATTCCAGATGTATTTAATGCCCAAAAAAACTCAACCCGATGATCTCCCCAATAGCCATGATGTCATCGTCCGAGACTCCCCAGGACTACACTTACTCTACGTAATTGAGACAAGTTGCATCCTCCCTGTTGATTGGGACTAATATCCTTACCACTGCTGTCCGCAGTGTCCTCTGCAGTTGCGCTCCCCTCTGCCACAGAGGCCGCATTCAGGCTCATAGCCTGATCCATCCCTAGTAAAAAACTCCTTAGCAGCTCTGCAGGGCATTCTGCTGAGAAGTTAATGGTCCCCCATTCACCATGCAACTGAAACACATGACACTGGAAATCAGTGCTGAAAGCACCAACAGTGATGTAAGCACCATCAAGGTCTTCACAGTCAATATTCTTCAAATCACCCACAGCAGAGAGTTAGACATTGATGGAGCATCTTCCAATCTGGACCGTTTATCAGGATAGGTAAGAATGTATCATCTTATGAAATGGAAGACTGAATTGTGACTCCTTTGATGCTGCATATTATCTTTTCAGTTTGGAAAGGAGCACTTTTCCCTTCACCAAGCAGATCAATGAGATGGCGCGTTTACAGGCACAAATTCACCTGCCCTGTCATGTAGGCAACTGGAAAGCCCCTTGTCAGTGATCATTTTTCTAAATTCTACATTTAGATTTGTCTTGTGTTCATTTTTAAAGAAAAAGGTAAAAATGCAAACCACTTTTCCTTGTTCCCTACTATCTCACTAAAAATCTAGGAGCCCCACTTTCATCGATGTAAAATGCCTTCTAAGTTTCTCAAAAAGGTACTTTCTTTCAGCCTATGTAGTCGGAGGCGAGAGGCGACAAAGGCGAGGGAGAGCTCGCCTTGCCTCGGGCGCTTGAGGTGGGCGCCTCAGGCACCCAAGGCGACATTTTTTTTATTGAAGAACTTCTCAAAATATATATATAGCATTGAAACTTTTGAAGAAGAACATAAAAAATAAAAAAAAACTCACTTCTAGGACCTATAATGCATCAAGATATCGGAGTCTTAAGGTGGAAGACTGGGCATTGGGGGTTTCAGGGTAAGGAAGGAGGATTTAAGTTACCAAATTTGACTTTCACAAGGTCCTCACCCGGGCGAGGCGAGATCTACTGAGGCGAGGTGTTTTTGTCTCGCCTCGCCTCACCTCAGCGCCTAGGCGCCTGAGGCGAGCGCCTCAGACAACATAGTTTTCAGCACTTGTCATGAAGCAGGAGATATGAAATTCTGTCAAAGAATGTAAACTGATGTTTATCCTGCAGATGGTTTTCTTTTGGGCATTAGAATAAAAAGAATGTGCAAATATTTAACAGAAGTGTACAAGTTCACATGCTTGCTGATCCCTTATATCTTGTAAAGGGGGTAGGCGTGTCCATGTATGTGAGTAAATGTTCTTTTTGTAATTTAGAAGATCTCGATACACTAATTTATGGCCGTTAAGGAATTACAAACTAAGATAAGCCTTTGTTCTATTGTTTAGCTCTGTTTAGCTTATTTTCTTTGCCTTACTCGAACGATGATCTACAAAGTTTTTCCCAACATTTACATGTGTCTTCATTTCATCTTTATTTGCATGTATACTTAAATTCTACTTCTTATTTATATGCCTGTGTATCATGTTGTCTCGAGAAAATCAAGGGATCCAGACTAATGAAAACAATTGATGTCTTTGACACAGGAATTCTAAAGTCTTCGGAAAAGTGTTTATTGACCAGTATCTAGCAAAAGTATAGGACAAATGAGGTAAATCACTGGAGCCAAGGATCCAGTAACAACAGAGAAAGCATTTGAAATTGCTCCAAAGGACACCGATCGCTTGCAGGCAAGTAGGGTAGATACATGATAGTGGCGTAGATACATGATGTAGTTGACGTGATTCACAGTAGGCCGACCAAAATCCATAGATACACACACTTGACAGATGATAATAAATTGTAAAGACATAATGCATGAACAAAGAAAATTCGGTTTGATTGTAACCCCAATACCAATATACCAAGGGCCATACTTTCCTGAACAGATTAATTCCGATATTTCAAACGCCGGAAACAACCGGTTACTTGATAAAGTTGGCAACAGATGGATAGGATCCAAAACTACGCACCTGCGTGTCGGTGTCCAAGGGGGAAGGGTTAAAGAGCACGTCAATCTCACGAACTACGACGTCCTCCTCCACCCCGTCCCCATCCACATCCATAAGTTCCACGCCTCCGTCTATTTTCTCCTCCTCCTCTAAATCCAAGCCGCTCGTCCCCTCGTGACCACCTGGACCATCCGCCTCCTCGGACTTCCCTACCGACAGACGATCCGCCTTTACGGCGCCGACGGTCGGGACAGCAAGGTTAGCAACGATTTGCTCCGGCTTGGGCATCGGCTTGCCCTTGAGCTTGGGCTGGAACTTGCCGCTGGGCCTCGCCGGCGCCGGCGCCGGGATGGCGTCGAGGTCCATGTCCAGGTCCACGTCGAGGGAGAGCATTGCAGTGCCGTCGCCCGCAGCAAACGGGTTTAAGAGGTCGTCTCCGTCCATGCCGGCTTCGTTCAGCGTCGCCGCCCTCTCTGCGGATTGCCGGAAAAAGCGCCGCCGCCTCGTTATTAGGAATTTGGAACGGGCAGGTGGATAGGAGGAGAGAAAACGCAGCGCCAAAGCCCTCGAGCATCTCGCTCTGTCCCTGGGGGTTAAACCTGCAAAGCGGCCCTGGAATTGGATTGGAAATGCTCGGACGAGGATCCGACAAGGTTGAACCCGGTTTGGACCCGAATAAGGTTAGATGGATTATCGGACAAGGTTTGCGGTATTCAGGTAGTAGAAACTCGCTCTTGAGCTTGGCCAACCTGATGACCGAGCTCAACTCAAAAAATGTAGATGTTACGGCTGCAAAAGGAGTGGTAACAATATTTTCTATTTTTAATTTATAATTCAAACAAAATCCAAATAAAAAAATTATTTAAAAATTTTATATTATTTATTATATTTTATCAAAAAATAGTAAATAGATTTATTATTTCATTACTTTATAAAATAATATCTAAAATTTTATTTTTAAAAACTTATATAACATTATATGTTAACAAATATAATTCAAAAAAATTATAATATATTAAATAATATTATATTTTTATTAATATTTATCAAAATAAAATCTGATTATGAAATTTCGTTTGCACCCGTATCTTTATACTGGTCGCTTACTAATGACCCGTTTGGTTAGAATTTCGAATTTGATACTATATCAATATTGATATTGATAATTTTAGAGGTTGGAGTATCAATATCAAAATTGATACAAATTGACACTAGTATTACATAATGTGCTTTGTTTTCACTATCAATTTCATAATTAATACTATTAACCAAACACTTCTTAGTGATTACTAGGAATATCAATTTTAAAATTGATAATGATAGAGATACCTAATAGTGTTACCAAACTGGGCCTAAGTCAACTCTGCCGTTGGATTTTATGTGTCACAACTTTCACGGCAAGCGAAGAAAAAAACACAACTTTTTGAGATGAGAAAAAACAAACTTGATCTATCTGCATTTTTTTTATATTTAACATGTTTAGTAATACTATTAAGTACATTTATCACTATCAATTTTAAAATTGATATTGATAAGAACTATTAAAATGTGTTTAATTATTGTATCAATTTTAAAATTTGTAGTACAGATAAAACATATTATGTCATACAAGTGTCAACTTGTGTTACTTTTGATATTGATACTCCAACATTTGAAAATATTAATATCAATATTGATATAGTACAAAAAATGAAACTCTAACCAAACATGATATAAAATATAACGTATGTTGACATTTAATATGTTTCAAGTGTCTATAAGTTAATAGGACCCGTTAAGTTGCCATCCGGGTGGAACCTTTTCCCTCGACAGAGTCTCTTCGCCCTAGCGGTGGTCGACCAGGTGCTACCTCCGTCGTCTCGGCGGAGTCTCCAGCCTCGACAATGCCCTCAGTCCGGTGTAATCTGTCTTTCTGCGGTGCCCTCAGCCTTGGTGATGCTTCCTACCCTTCAGTGGTGCCCCCCCCTCTTGTTAAACTTTTGCCCCTTCAGTGCCTCTCCCCTCGCCAGAACCCTTCTCACCTCTCAGCGAACCCCACTACTGGTCGGAGGATTCCCCACATCCTCGGGCAACCCCTATCGTCCTCCGACAACCACCCTCAATCCCCCCCTTCCGACCTCTATCCCTAACCCTCCTTTGACCCCGGCTTTCCCCCTCTTACCCTTTGACACCTCGGCAGACTCCCCTTCCCCTTATGACCCAGGAGAACTCCTCCTTCAGTAGATTTTCCTCCTCCCTCCAACATCCCCCTATTTTGACTTCCCCCTTTGAACCCCCCTGCCCAAGTAACCCTCTCCCTTTGCCTTGCCCTTGTTGACTCCTTTGTTCAAGGGGACCTCTTTCCCCCGAGTCGTTGTTTGGAATTGTCGTCGTAAGAGATCCTTGTCACTATTTTGAGGTTATTTTTGATCTTGGAGGGAGCAATATTCCTCTCTCTTAAACTTTGTTCTCAATATTTTGTCTAAATATGTTATTAGACGTTTTGTCACGTTTTGTCATGCTGAAAAATGTGGAATTTGAAATTTTTTCTATTGTTGTTTGTAGTTTATTAGTCAAGTTATATCTTATTGCATTTCTATATTAATTTCTTAGATGTTAAATTTTGCTCGAGATTGTTAATACGGGCATTATCTACTTCTATTGGGAGTGATCTTTCGATTTTACAACAGCTTCAAATTCTTATGACCTGATTCCTAACTCTGCTACTCAACCATGTATGTAATGCCCCGATTTGTAAATATGTTAAAAGATTAAATGGGTTTTTAATTTTTAGTCCTGCGGAGGCTAAAAAATTATTTTTTAGTCCCACCATTTATCTAAGTTAAGTTTTAATCCTGTTTCTGTCTATTTAAATTTTTTTAGTCCTTTCCGTTAATTCAAATGTCTCATTCCCATAATACCCCTTTGTCCCCGCCGTGTCCTGCCTTGCCCATAGGAACATAAATCATCCAAACGGAGCAAACCCTAGCGCATTCGGCGTCTGCGTCCAGGTGCGGCGAGACATCACCGGCGTCCAGCGTAGCACAAGCACCGTCGGGACCTGTAAGTCCGCCTCGTTCTTCCTCTCTCTCTCTCTGTGTTTGCGTCGGTGCGTCGGCAGGCCTGTCTCGGACCCCCCCCCGATGCCCCGCTCGACCTCTCTCTGTGTTTGCGTTGGCAGGCCCGCCGGAGGGGGCGGCTTCTCGTCCGCCTCGCCGTGACGGGGAGCCCGCACGCCGACCTCTCTCTCTCTCTTTTTGTGTTTGCGTCGGCCTGCCGGAGGGGGCAGCTTCTCCATCGCGATGGGGAGCGTGACGGGGAGCCCGCACGGCGTCTGTGTTTGCGTCGTCTGTGTTTGCGTCGGCAGGCCCGCCGGAGGGGGCGGCTTCTCGTCCGCCTCGCCGTCAGACGGGGAGCCCGCACGCTGGTCTCTCTCTCTCTCTCTGTGTTTGCGTTGGCACGCCGCCTCTTGAAAGAGAGGGCCCAGTCGCAGCGCCCCCTTTCCGCTGCGACCCATCAAGCCGCGCCTCTTTTTCCTGTCGCCGCGACATCTTCAAATGTCTATTTACGTACAGGGGGATGAGGGTACGTACAGGGGATATGAGGGGTAAAATTGGTAAAACAAAAGTTGTTAACGGTGAGAGGGAGAGATAGGGGCGGGAATTACAAGATTTTCTGATTTGGGATTAAAAAATAATGATACAAATGGATGGGACTAAAAAATAAAGAGGAGCCCAAAAGTGGGGGCGGGAGTTGAATTCGCCAAGATTAAATCAGTGGACTACCAACAACACCGGTTAACCATTTTTCGGAAGTTGAATTGAAAGAACTCCGAAGTTAAGCGTGCTCTGTTGGGAGTAAGCTAAGGATGGGTGACCTCCTGGGAAGGCTCTTAATTAGCACGATTGTTGGGCCAGTCAGCTAATTTAATCGGTCGTTACATATGGTATCAGAGCATGACCCAGCCGGAAGGTCCGGTGTGACTCGCCTGGGTATGTGATGTGTGTGATCTTGACGAGGGCGTCAAGTCTTTAAGGGGGGTAGATTGTAATACCCCGATTTGTGAATATGTTAAAAGATTAAATCAGTGGAATACCAACAACACCGGTTAACCATTTTTCGAAGGTTAAGTTGAAAGAACTTTGAAGTTAAGTGTGCTCTGTTGGGAGTAAGCTAAGGATGTTGGGAGTAAGCTAAGGAGGAATGACCTCCTGGGAAGGCTCTTAATTAGCATGATTGTTGGGCCAATCAGCTAATTTAATCGGTCTTACAATGTAAGCACTTGTGTGCCGGTCACTCTGTGAGTTGATGTTTGTTTCTTGAACAATTTGTTTTCCAATAAAACTCTCTCCATCGTTAACTCTGTGATGTGTCTTTCCGTTTTATTTATTTATTTTTGGTTGTATCAACGAGCGCCACGGTGATAAAAATAGTATGGTAAAATGAAAAATACGGCAACTATATTATATATGTATACTAAATAAAAAACTAGGACCGGAGAATGAACAAATTATTTAATGAATCTCTCCAACACATATATATTGTTTATATGTATTGTTGATTTTTATGCATCAATTCTATATTTTCCCCTAGATTGGTAATAGTAGGAGGCAGGAACAATGCAAACAATTCATCCAGAAAGTCTCGCATATTTTTGTATCAAAAAAATACTGTGTAAAATCATATTATATATATATATTTGTTTTTTATCGATGTTAACAAGGTTTTTAAATTTTTCGAGTAATGTAAATTTTATCGAATATCTATTTGGCATGATTTGTTATAAAAATATTTTATTTAAGATATTGACTTTCGACTTTACCGTCAGCAAATTGTTTTACCTCACTCCCCCACGTCGATGCAACTAAATAAGATCCAGAACTGACTTTTCTTTTGTCTTTTTTCTTTTTTTTGGTCACGAGAACTGACTTTTCTCGAAAAGTAGCACGTGCATCATTTTTTACGGATAATCAAACGAACTCTCGGGGATGCCATTTTCCGAGCCTGTTCCGTAATTCTTGTTGTTCAATTGAAATGAAACATATCGTTAAATAAATAAATATTATCCAAAAACTAAATATGGAATTTGTTAAATAATTTTTATTATTTACAAATGTATTCGAATATCGCACTATCATATGTATAATTATTCCATTAAATAAAATATTTATCGATAAATTTAATGAGACTGATTATTTATATTTCAATCAAATATCGTCGGTAATTAAATTTTTATTTTCTGAAAAATATAACTTTTAGTTGATATTTTTATAGTTAGATTTAAAAAATTTACATTATAACCGTTGACAGATGTTCACATGTTACCGAATAAGAATAGATGTTTTTGAGCTCCTAGAAGAAAAAGTTTCTAAAAAAGTGATTACCTCGAAGAGTGTGTAGATGGATCTTGTCTATACTCAAAAGCATACAGATCCTAAGACCCGTTTGGCACCATAAAATTTTAGAGATAAATTTGATTTATCTTTTAAAATTTAAATATAAATCAAATTTATCTCAAATTTATCTCGATACAAACAACCCCTAAATGATCTGAACATCTAGCTTAGAAATGTTCGGTATATTCCATACATCATGGCCCCCAACATGGGTCAAATCGCCCAAATTAAAACAGTCTTTCAAATCGAAGTAAACCAAATTAAATCGGTCAAATTCACTCAAGCTAAAATTTTTTATAAAATAATAGTGTATTATCAATTAAAATAAATTTAGTTTTAAAATAGAATCAAATCAGATTGAACCGATTTAATTTAATCAATTGTGTGCTCTTGCCTTGATTCGTTTGATTAAAAAATAATAATCTCCAAACGAAATAGGCAGAACCGGGCACGACGCGTCCCTCCACGTGGACATGTGGCGTATTGTGATTCGACGACCCCTTTGTAGGCCAGGGCTGACGTCATCACTCCTGATGCCCGCAAATCACGAAGCGGCTTCCCTCCGCAACGGCGACCTAAGGCGCCAGCGAGGTCACGGGGGCTGGCGGCGGCGGCGACCCCGAGCTGGGGGGGCTCCGCGGATCCGGGGGGTATATTCTGGGATTCCGGTTCAAACAAGCGCGGCATATTCATAGGCATCAACGGCCGCGGTGGGAATCACAACGCCGGCGCCGCGGCGTATACAAGGTCAAAGGTGCGCGCGCCCGCCCGCCCGCAAGGGCCTGCCTGCGCGTCGGCAGCTGGATGTCGCCGGCTCAAGCAAGCAGTTCGCCTCCCCGTTGCTGTTGCGGTGCCGTGTAAGCAGCAGCCTTCGCTTCTTCTGCTTCTTCTTCTTCTTCCCCCTCTCCTCTCCGCTGCCTCTTCCGCCAATTTCTGCTGCTGCACAAGGGGAAGGGGAGAGGGGGAGGAAGGCGGAAGGTCGGAAGAGCTAGTGGGAGCAATTGATCCGATGGAGAGCGTAGCAGAGGCCGTGGCCTCTGCGTCGTTGTCTCCCGGGAGCGATGCCGCCGTCTCGTCTTCCATCTTCTACAATTACCCGCTCTTCTCGGCGATGATCGCCTTCGCCACCGCCCAGTCGACCAAGCTCTTCACCACCTGGTACTTCCCCGTCTCTCTAACTCTCACCCGATCGTGATCTACTTCGTAGACCCCTCTCTACTTCCTTGACACGTCGTTAATTTCCTCCTACCATTGACTGGAGTAAGTTTACATCGTAAGGTCCACAACTCTGTTTGTTTCTGCGATCTCCGACGAAGCTCGACCGGGATCTGGATGGTAGACGTGATGGACAGGATAGTTTGTTGAGAATTACGATCGCATAGCGCGTTGGTTGAAGTTCTTAGCTTCATCTTGATCTTGATCGTTGATTTAAGCCAGGATACGGAAGTTGACTTAAAATTAAGGATTCGTTTTGGTGAACTCTGAATCGTAGAAAACTGTTTTCGTACTAAACTGGAAGTCTGGAACATACTAACTCCATTTGGTTGAACAACAGCAGTGCAATCAAATATTATCTAAGTCGATATCGACCTTAACGGCATCTGTGCAATGGTGATCTCCAGATGATCTTAAGGTCAACAACTTTGTCTGCTTCTGCGATCTCCGACGAAGCTCGATCGGGATCTGGATGGTAGACGTGATGGACAGGATAGTTTGTTGAGAATTGCAATCGCATGGCGCGTTTGTTGAAATTCTTAGTGTAATATTCAGATTTTTATATAGAATAAATACTATTTTATATATATATCCCTTCCTATTTTACCCTCATCGGAACCCCCCCTCCCCAAATTCACCTGTGCCCTAGCAGCCCCCGCCCCCACCCTCGATGCCCCCCTGGTTCTGCCTTGGCCGCCTGCCCCCTGGCCACCCAGCTCCCGGCTGCACAGCGGCCAATGGCCAGCCGCCCCCTCCGCCCTCAACGCCCCCCCCCGGCTCTGCCTCCTGCCGCATCGCGCCAGCCCCCCTCCCGCCCAGCGCGCCGTCGGCCTCTGCCCCCCCTTCCCCCGCGCGGAACTGCGGCGTCTCTCTCTCTCTCCCTGTTTTCTCTCTTCCGCGAACCCCCCCCCCCCCCTCAGCCCGCGCGATCCCCCCCCTCCAGTGCGCTTAGCCGCCCTGCCGCAGCCTACCCCCTCAGCGCGCAGCCGTCTCTCCCCTGGGCCGTTGGCTGCGTCGACCGGCGTTCAGCTGCCCCGTGTGGCCGTCCAGCCCCCCCTTCTGCCTCGCAGCTGTCTCACCTCCGCCCCCCCTCTCATCGTGCCGCCCCGCGCGCAGCACGGCGCCAACCCCTCCCCCTTGTCGCCCAGCCCCCCTGCCGCCTAGTGCGCAGCGCCCAGCTCCCCCTTGCCGCGCAGCGCCTCTGCCGCCCCCTCCGCCCTCGACCATTCCCCTTGCGCGCAACCTCGCGCACGGCTGCCGCCGCAGCTGCCTCCCCCACCAGCCCCGGACATCTGGCTCCCCTTCCAGCCCGCGCCCCCCCTCACAGCAGCTCGCCCCTCCTCTGTCATCGCGTTGTCCATCGCTGTTCACCTGCGCATGCGTACGCAGCCGAGCCCTCCAGGCCCCTTGGACCCTGCCTCCCCTCTGTGCGCCGCCTCTTCCTTCAGCATGCGCCAACAGGTGCCGCCGCATCTCCCCTCCATCCAGATTGCTACAGTGAGCAAGTTTTGCTATTTTCCTATTTTATATTTTCACTCCGTCATATCCTCCTTATCTTTCCACTCGGATGCTTGCAGTTAGCCTTGATTGAGGGAGAAGAATGTTTATCAATCGGTTCAAGACCCGTGCTAACCTCGGAATAGAAATCGTCGACTCCATTCCGGTAGGCATCCCGGACATGTCTATTATCACTAAATTTTTATTGAAAATATTTACATGACTTGTAGATAATAATGAAATAGATAGATGTGTAATTTAGAAGAGTGAAGTTATCTTTAGTTGTCTATTGTGATTTATTTAGTATGTAATTGCAAGTCAATTAGTGATGATCGTATAATTAGCTCTATCATAGTTAATTGATTTTATTCTTGCACGATATGTGGTAAACTTTGATTATTAATTGTCAACCCTATGGATTATGATTAGTTCTCTTAGTCCTTGATTTATATCGTGCTTAATGTGGTAGGTTAATCAAATTAGAGAGAATCCGATTTAATTATTAAATCTGAATTTTCTTGCAACACTATCAATCTTTCATATTGTGGTTATTTTAGGGGTCTACGTCATGTCGATGTTGGCATAGCATGATTATGTATAGAATGCCGTTTTGTTTATTCATGATAGATAGCGTGCTAGTAGCATGAGCGTCAAGTATCATGTCTACGTGTGTCTTTTGTTAGATTGTGAAAATGCATGGTTTACTAGCTTGTCTATTGGCTATCATGGTGGTAGGGTCTTCATTTTAAATGTGATAGTTTGTCATCGCAAATTTGTTTCATATTGTATGAGATTGATCATTGCATAGTATGAGATGCATTGTGATGCATGTGTGCATTAAAGAAATTTAATGAGACCGAGCTATCTTTTGGACTAGTAGTCGTGTCCGTGGGCGGCGGAGCTTAGAATCGTACGGTGCATCCTTCGATCCCGGATCCCGCGGGTTATCCTAAGTGCCACCCACTGCCTGGGTGCACTACGGGATTTAGCTTAGCTATACAATTACTCTCTATATATGGTAGATACGAGTCATAGCTCGTCGAGATCGCAAGACGACGCTTTCCTTGCGAAAAATGAAAATGTTAATGTTTCGTGTAGTGGATAGATGCACCGTAGAGTGGTATTAGTGTTAGCATTTATGTTGTGTTCATTAGTTCCTTTAAGCGTGTATGTTTGGTATGTTTTGCATGGTAAGTCATTTAGTCGGTGTTGCATTGCATAACCTCTTCATCTTATTAGATATACTTGTGAGAAGTCCTCTTTGGTCCTAGTGGTTGATAGGTTATGGTTTTATGTCTAAAAAATTGTGGAATGTCCAATTATATATATTGTTTAGTTTTATATGGTATGTATCAAGTACAGGTTGGGTATTGTATACATATCATGTTAGGGCCTTTGGCTATCCAATTTGGTGGATGATGGGATGTCTACTGAGTCGTTATGACTCACTCCAATCCGTTATTATATTTTCAGGAATCAGGTTTAGAGCAACAGAAGCTTGGTGGTATGGACTCCAGAGATTAATTTGAGTGGTTATTGTGCAATTTAGACCGGTATATAAATGCTTAGATTGAATTTTTATTACGTGATTTGTGATAAATGGTTAGTGTTAGAACTGTGAACTGGGACCTCTGTCTTCGAGTTTTTCCAAACCGATGTGTTTTTGGGGTTGTTTCCCCGGTTACGTCGCCGGATTGTTTTCCGTTGTGCAGGTTGATATCCGGGTCGTGACACTTAGCGTCATCTTGACCCTGATCGTTGATTCAAGCCATGATATGGAAATTGACTTAAAATTAAGGATTCCTTTGGGTGAATTTCGAACCGTAGAAAACTGTTCTTACACTAAAGTGAAGTCTGGAACATACTAACTCCATTTGGTTGAACAACAGACTTGTCACCTCTTCAGCAGTGCAATCAAAAATTATCTAAGTCAATATCGACCTTTACGGCATCTGTACAGTGGCGATCTCCGGATGCTCTTGGCAAGCTCCTCTGCAAGATGCCGTACCAAAGGTCAAAGATGTAAAGTCTTACTCATATTGCACATTAAGATGGTATCGGAGGTTGAGAATTTACATTCCTTGGTCCGAGTGTTTGCACGTTACTCCCTGATATTGGACTTTATGTGATACTTTTCTTGACTTTCACGTTTCATATTGCTATCAACAAATTCACCACGTGTACTTTGTGGACTAATAACTGTAGAAAACATTTGCGGCTGAAAACAAGAATGCCATGCTAAAGCATTCAAGTAAAACACAGAGCTTGAGACCTGGAACTAGTCGTCATTTTCCTGTTCCGTTCTGCTAATCTTTTTGGTTCTTTTAATCCTATTTTTTAAATATTCTCCTGGGATGGATGCCATTGGTTTTCATCTAGTTACATCTTCTTCTCAGGTGCGTCCACTCTTCTTTTTGGTTATCTCAAGTGTTTACCTTTTAGATTCGCAGGTATAGAGAAAGGCGATGGGATGCCAAGCAACTCATAGCATCTGGTGGGATGCCATCGTCCCACTCGGCTACCGTTACAGCACTTGCTGTAGCTATTGGGTTACAAGAGGGCTTCCGTGGATCAATCTTTGCTACTTCGATGATACTAGCGTGTGTTGTAAGCTCAATCATACTCTTTTTTTTGTTGTCTATTGCCATTCTTCTTTAAATCATTCATGTGAAAGTGCTGGGGACAACCAGGCAGCACAGAGGATACCTTGGACGTTACTTTGAGGCATTTGATCGTCTCACGATATGTTATGTGCGACAAAATTTTACCTATTCAAAACCACCAGCATCATGTTTTGGACGTTTGGGCTGGCAAACGTCCATGTATCTATTACTTGACTCTACAGAGTAAATACCTGCTGGACCCTGTGCCAAGCGTGTCCCCAGTTATTAGTTCTTGTCGAATCCTTTTATTTACTTAGTGGCAAGAAAAAAAAAACATGTGGTCAGATGGATTTAGTTGTCTAAGATGTAAAACATACATCTCATAAAAGGAGGCAAACGACCACCTGGAATATCTTCTCTGTAGTTCTTCCAGCTATGTCAGGTTGATGCATTACTTTAGTTGAATATGCCTTTGATTTTTAATGTAACAATAACCATATAATTAATGTAAGAAATATCCGGTAGAATGACAGATTTTAATAGATTTCTTTTTTATCTAAATTGGCAGGTAATGTACGATGCTTTTAGTGTGAGATTACAGGCTGGACGACAAGCAGAGGTACAGGTTATTCTGTTACTGTATTAGCATTTCATAAATCATCATTAATCATCGTTCTGACGCTATGTTCTCTGCTTCCGCTTTTCATCTTCCATTTTTGAGATGTTAAGTCTCATATCATTTGTGTTTTTGCAAACTGTGAAATATTACTCTACATCAATTTCGTTGAAATGTAATTATATGGAGCTAGTCACACCATAGCCGTTCAACATAATAATGCTAGGGCATGGGGAACAATCTATAGACCCCTTCTCCAAGCATCGGCTACTTTGGCGATCCACCGTTAGTTGCAATATTTTGTGCACAAAAGAACTGTGGTTTGTCAAGTAATTGTGCCTAGGTTCTTCTGCAGGTACTGAATCAAATTGTGTTTGAGCTTCCGCCAGAACACCCTTTAGCTGAAACGAGGCCCCTCCGAGAACTTCTTGGGCACACTCCACTTCAGGTTTGACTGATAACCTTTTTAGATTAAACTGTAAACATGTTGTGATCTATTTTCACAAGTTCGTTAGAAAATGGTAGTTGTATTTACTGAAACTATGATCTTTCTCATTCTGATAGTACAATACCTTGCTCTTGGCGAAACTGTAGCCAGAGTGACAGATAGACAAAAGTTATTTTTGCATCGAGGAATATAACAGCCGAAAGGCATAGATAACATAGGTCTGGAGGACCGAGATATCAACAATATGTTAATCATTGCGCACAAATCTTTGCAACTTGCAAGTATAGCCTGCATTACTCGTGTTTAACCGAATCCTTTCTGCCAGTTGTATCATCTTTGTCTGCTTTGTTCCTGAACTAATCTGCTCTTAGCCCGGGACTTGTACCTTCTTTTGGAAAGAAATGTACGTAATCTTGAAGGTAACAATCTAAAGGTCAAGCTAGTGGACTCGTGTTATAAAATGCTGGTAGTTGACCGTCAATGTGGATGGTTCTATTTCATAAAATTCTGTAACGTCTCTATATTTTCTTCTAAAGTACTATGTAGAAACCCCGAGAGTGTTCTCCTAATATTGGATTCGAGTGTAACATAATGTAATCACTTTAATACCCCTTAAAAGGCAACAGTCTTGTCTAAGATGTTAAGATGCCACAGTAACCAAAATGTAACTCGATCACTGTGCAGTTTTGTCTATTCGACGGTCTTGTGAATCTTTCCTGATCATCCACTTTTCATTCCCTATGAAACAAGACCGTCGTATTCATATATGTTTGTCCAACTTTAAATTAACAAAATTTTCTGTCAAGCGACGGATAATATGGTTGAGATCTTCTCGCAACAGTCCCCTCTGTGAAATGAAATCACAACATATGCAGCTAGAAATTATAGAAATCTCATTGAGAACCCTCTCTTATCCATGTTAGGTTACTGCTGGTGGTACGCTCGGTTGTGTAATAGCTGTTATTGCACACTTGATCGATATAGTTGGAAATCGAAGCTAGTGTCTCGTATTTGAGGAAAACGGCCATTTCGCGGTGAACCAGAAAATGCTCCTGTGATTTTTGGTGCAGATCATTTGTCAAAGACAACTACATAACCACTTGATTGGCTGGAGCTATGCCTTGTAGCTTTACATTCTCTCTGTTTCATTTTCTGGGAAAGTTGCTAGGCTTTATTTCTTCTATCTGTAGATAAACATTGTGAATTGGCCATTGTTTGACTAGCCAATCCTTCGATTGGGTTGGTCAGCTAGTCGTCTACTGTTTCATGCACGACAAGACTCCGGCAGCAACAGGCCGTTTGTCTTTCCTCCGGTCGGATCGCGTTGACCCGTAAGAAGTGTGACCATGCGGCATCCCTTTAAAAAAAATTGTACGACTCAGCATGACAGGTAAAAAGGTACCGGTTCCAAATTTCTCATTTGTAAGATGTTTGATTGTATAATAAATTTTATATATTTTTTGTGATGAAAAATTATATTAAAATAATGTGTGAATTAGTCAATGACTTAAAATCATATTAAAAACTTGTATTTTTAGTGGTCGCTGGGTTGTGTGACCCAACCCGACCTACTCAGGATCTTGGTCCCCGGCTTGGCATCGGTCGATGGTAGAGTTGCACATCTCAATGACCCAGCATCAGGCTTTCAAAGTCTTCCAATGGATCTTCCCTTCCCCTCACTCCCTCCCAATTTCATTCTCACTCTGAATCTCTCTCTCTCTCTCTCTCTCAAAGATTTTAATAGTACAATTTCCCTCTCGAATGTTATCAAAGACTCCCACCATTTCATCTATCACTCCAGCCCTTTTATAATATTAATTATATTAAAATGAAAATAATACTTGTTCTTATTCAAAATTTGCATAGTTTAACTTACATATCGATGCACTGATAGCACCACCATACTCGTATTCATCTCTCGCATGGGAACTTGTACCAACCAAGTATTTTGCCCTCTCCAGACTTGATAACCAAGAAGCAGACGGTCTAAAATAGAGTCCCATGAAAGGGTTTAAAATGTTACTCTTAAGATTTGAATAAAAATTAATATATTTTTTGTTTTTATCACTTCCTTATTTTTAGCATTCTTTCTTTTTTATATTTTAAAATTTTTTGGGTCCAAAGCTAACCTAATCATGAACGGTACCGACTTTTCTTCCTTGATTATAACAAAAAAAGAGTGGATATCATATATGACCAAATAAGGGTGAGATCACCTGATAAAAAAAGTAAGATCTTTTTTTGTTTAATGATTAATTTTATTTAAAAACATAAATTTGTAATGGTGATTAAACACTTCTTTAATGAGTTTTGTTATAAAAACATAAAACTGTACAAAAAAATTAATTTATCAAACAACCATAGGGTGTTTGATTTATAGAAAAAATTTTAAATTTATTTGACAATCAATACAAAATTATCTTTCACGGAGAATTTGTCCTTCGATAAAAACAAAAGGCCAGGCCTTATTATTTATTGTGCTCCGCCACCTTAACTTAGATACGGCCCACACTTCTTTTGTTATCTTACCTCTATGATTTTATATTTTTAGTTGCCTTAAATTTTATTATAATACATAGTTGTGTCTTCAAAGTGTATAAAAATTATCATGCAATCAAATACATCGTTAACTTGGAAACTGTATGGTACTCAACCACGTTGTTGATCTCTTTTCTTTTTAGTTATAGACTCTCTCCACTCTTTTTCAGATATCTCTTGGAATATGATAATTTTGTGTTAACTTAGATTTTAATTTAATATGAATTTTTATCATAAAGATATACAAAATATTGTTGTGTAACCAAACACCTCGACCCATGGACTATCATCATTAAATTCTTTCTAATCACTTGATGGACTACCAACGTCACATAGGCAAGATGCTGACCTTCGTGTAAAATTAGTGTTGTATGTTGTATCGAGCGAGGTTTCATACTAAGATTTTAAATTTTGGATTTATATGTACCATGACCAAAATGTAATTTTACTCTCTCGACCCACATCAATATATTGGTATTCGACATCCTCCCATCACCGAAAGCGAGAAAACAAGAAAATTCGAGAACGGTGAAAATGATTCGGTTGGTTTGGTTTCAAGATGATTTTCTAAAACTAAAATTGAATGGAAACTAGAACTAAACCAAACTTGAAGTAACTTAATACCAAAACGATAGTGAATCAAAATAAACAATTAATTAAGATAAATTTTAAGTTTAATATTTTAATTGTAAGAAAAAATAACTTCGTTTAATCACATTTGACATAAAATTAAAATTATATATATTTAAAATAAATCAGGATAACCGGTCAACCAATTTATTAGTTTGATTGGATATGGTCTTCAAATTGAACTAAATTTTAAAATCACTTAACAAACATTATTTTAAGGGTTTCAGGTGTCAAGACAAGAGAGCAAAATTTTCAACAACAAAATATGTTAAAAACTCACTAGGAGTTTCAATTTTTACGAGAATCAGTGAACAACGACAAGGTAGCAATATGGAGGAAATACCTCAGAAAAAGATGCCCGGTAAAGGATACTACAGCATGGAAGAATATGACGAGCCAATCTAAAATATTCGTCCGTGGCTCATTTCATAACTGTCCCTTCACGATGCATATTGTCAACTGTTGTCCACTGAAAAAGGAAAGGTTTAGCCTTCGCCTTATACAAAACTGAAAGTTCATATTGTAAACAAATATACGGTTACCACTTACCATTTTCCATTATTCAAATCCTGAAAGCCATCACCACCTTGTGAGCAATCAGCTACACATCCACCCTCAATACTGCAGAAAAGACTCTTTTCATCTCATCAACAAGATTTCCATGCAATTTAGAAGTGGCCCTCCATGCAATGTGGTCATCGGGTCTGACGAGGATGGCTCCCGCACTACTTATTTGACATAGATCCCACCATGAAAACCTAATTTCCTCCACATCTATAAAATTGTTTAGTGGCTTTAAAGCCTCTTTACTTCCCTGCTCATGGAGTGAACCGTGAGGCCATATTACACAAATCTTCAACAATATACCAAATTTCTCTGCTACCTTGAAAGCAGCATGAGCTAGATCAAAGGATTCCCTTTTTGGAGCTATAATAAGAAGGAATTCAAGTTTATCACCGGTGATAAGATCCAAAGTAGAGAAAATGCCCTGCAAACCCATCACCATGTTAGCCAAAAAGGAACACCCTTAAAAGAGGGAAAAGAACATGAATACAGCAGAACCTTTTCTCCAGATGCTTTTGCCATCCTCACAAACATATGTGGCAAGCGACATCCAGGTTGTGAAGAGGGAACATACTCTCTACACCCTCTTCTACATCCTTCTGACATTTCTGCCGTATCTTCTGTTTTATCAGTGAGATCAGGAACAAGTGCTCCTTCAATATACCTAAGCACCAGAAGTGTAACATTATCTGAATATGGGGATAATTGCAAAAAGCAAATGCAAGACAATACTAGTAGACTTGAACTATCTTTGGCTACTCCATCATCACAAGGAAGAAACTAACATATTTGCCATCAGCTTCCCGTGCTTTACATACTATTAGATAGAAACATCTAATCTACCCAGAAAAATTCATTAGAGAATGAAAAGATGCTAGAAAGGTGAAACAAGATAGTTCCCCATTGATTCTTATGTCAACGCATGATTAGATTTGCACTGAAATTAAAACACAAGATCCTTTGTTCATGATAAAAAGAGGCCCAAAATTGCTGCAGAAAGTTGGAAACTGCTGCACGAAATACTTCATTGCCTACGATGAAATTTCCATGCTTGAAACTCCATAAGTAGCTTGAATTTATTAATAAAAAAATAATCCAAAATTTTCATACCATCTAGAACACATTGTCCCATCGTTATGGCCTTGACCCAACAAGATTTATTTATACAAAAGATTGTTGGTTCAGTACTTTGATGCTTGGACATAACAGGGAAAGATAAAAATAAGCTAAACCAGCCAAACCAGCATGTACCAGGCCAAGCCAGCCAGAACCAGCCTGAATGGGGCCAACCTGGGTCCGAACCAGCCTAGACAGGACTGAGCCAGCTTGATCCGGGATGAACCAGTCTCGTCTGATGTGAACTGGGGTTAGACTGACAAGAACTGTGTTTAAACTGTTCTAACCGGGTCAAGCAGGGCGGGCCAGGACCGAACCAGGGTTGATATTGGGCAGTTCGGAGGCACAACTGGTCAGGGCCAATATGGGGCTGAAAGGTCCAGAGGTTGCCGTTTCTGTGCCGAAGGAGCAGGGTGACAGTGTCCGCAGTGTCAGTCGGGCAGGGGGGGCAGCAGCACCACCTGCGCCGCACAGATGGCACAGGAGACAAGGCGGGCATGGCAGATAGGGGATGGACATCATACGGCAGGCTGGAGATGTGTTGATCTGGTGGAGTGCTGCTTCCTCACTGCTGCTCGGTGAAGGGGGTTTTGGGGTCAGTGCTCGGTGAGTGCTAGCATATTTGTGGGGGGGGGGGACTAGTTTGGTAGACGAGGAAGGACAGAGACAGTGGGAACGGTAGCAGAGCAGGTACCGGTGAGGGTGGGGCAGGGGAGAGTGGCAGAGCAGGGATATGGTCCATAGGACTTCAGCAGTGTTCAGTGCGGAGATCGCTAGACAGTCATGTGAGGGCAACTGCCGCCGGGTGCAGAAGATGCACAGGCCACAGCAGCAGTGAGGAAGCAGGAGTCGGAGAGGAAGAGAAGGATGGGGGAAAGAAGAAGGCCCTTCTGGCCGAAAAAAGAGGGAAAAGGGAGGAGAGGATAAGGGGACGCCCCCATCAGGTTACAAAAATTAAATTTCACTTCATTTCAACTTCTTCCTTTGGTTACAAGATGTGTTACATTACATAGAGCCAACATGACATTTTTTATCCTCTTAACAAAAGCAAATTACAAATATATAAACCAAGATAACTCCAAATATCACATTTAATTCGATGTTAACATTTATTTCCCACCATACTTTTAACTAAAATATCATTTTAAACTTATTGTTCAATGTGTATGGTTCTTGAGAAGCTTCTGAAATCGTTAGACTTGAAGTTGAGCACCGTTCACCAGATGTCAAAACAAATTATCGTTGTTCTTTACAGAACCTTTTCAAGTAAAATTCATTGGGGACCTAATGCCAGATTATGTCAAAACCAACTATACATGCTTGTTTAAAAATCATATGGAACATAATGCTTGCTTCAGGTGAAAAAGAAGTCAAACTTAGACAACTAGTGCAACATTATGCAAACCTGAAACCTAAATCTTCAGAAGGGAATTGTAATTGAAGACTCTTTCCTTCACTTAATATACGCTTCACCTCAGCAAGCCTTGAAACTGCTAGAGGATTGTTTTCATTCAAAAATGGGCGTGAAACTTGGGCACGTCCCATGGCAAAAATTCCTTCCAGAAGTGCCTTCTGCAATTTAGAAGGCAGTAAAGAAAAAGCACCATCGTTGATTGCTTGATGAACTGCCAGAGAAAACAAATAGCAACCATGCAAATGGAAATAAGTAAAAAAAAACAATGAAACTGAAATAGGACATACAGTTTTTGAGAGTTCAACCTGTGCTTGCAACACTTGGGTCAAGCCCTAGTGCTGCAGGTATTGACATTGCTGCCTTGAAGTTTTCAATGCTGAGTGCTGTGTTGGATAATGCAATCTGGTAGCAGGCTATTGTCAATGTTGGATTTCTTTTGTTCGTAGGGTGAAAAGAATTAGAAGCAGCAAAAAGATACTTTACTGGTTTACGCTCCATTTCATATGTTTGAAGAATAGAAGTAGAAGAACTACCATGCAGGAGAGAAGCTATCTTCCAAGCAAGATTGTGAGCATCTTGAATACCAGTATTCATCCCTGTGATAAGAGAACAACACATCTGTCACATATCCCCTTCTGAAGCAGACTAGAAAAGAATGATGTCACAAACAGTGCTATAGTCACAGTTCCTTCTATAGACTAATATTCATACAAAATGCAACAAAGAATACTCTTGGCACGCCCACTTGCTTGTGATAGAAACCAAGCACAATGACAGCCAGGACACTGATCCTGAACTGAGGGTATAGTTGTTCATATCCTGGTAGCTACTAGATACACATTTTTTTTCCTTCTCTAAGAGAGGATATACATGGAAAAAAAGAAACTTAATGACATGTGACAGGTATATAAAGATTCATGACTAAATTCATGAAGACCAGTACGTTACAGGACATGATCTCTCAGTTACTAATTTCTGGAGACGACTAAAATCAGTCACAATTCATTTATGTGCTATTATGTTGGTATTTCTAATGAAAATTAAAAAATTGTGCACCAGGGGTGTGAACCCCCTGTTTGAACATATCAGGACTCAACAATTACATCCAGGCATAAATCGCAGAATCGGCCGATCCGGATCGGAATCGGCCGATTCCTGGATCGGATCGGCCATTGCCGATGGCCGATCCGATTCTTGGCCGAAGGACCGATCTGGAAAAAAGTTCCGGAAGAATCGGTTGGGATCGGTCGGAATCGGATCAGAATCAGAATCGGATCGGCCGAATCGGTCGGGATCGGAATCGAATTGTTTTTTTTCATTTTTTGCTATTCTAGTTGGATCGACCAGGATCGGCCTGAATCGGTCTGAATCGGATCAAAATCAGAATCGGATCGGTTTTTTTTTCGTTTTTTTTCTTATCGATTCTGGATCGATTTTCTTCCATTGGATCGATCGGAATCGGATCGGTACCCACCGATTCCGAATCCGATCTCGCGATCCTTGCATCCAAGGGTGTGCACCAATCAGTTTGGTCTACTTTCGAGCCATTTTTTTCAAAACCAAGCCAGTTCAATTTGGTTTGAGAACAAAAAGTGATTAAATATTCAAAATAAGTATGTATTTATATATACTTATTTTTAGTACTAAATAATCAAAATAAATATTATTTTATCATAAAAATTATTTGTAATAATTTTATAATATTTTAACTAAATCGGTTTGATCCAATTTGGAAAAATGCAAGCCATTGAACGGAACTGATGGTTCAAACCAAACCAAACCAATCAGTTGGTTCGGCTAAGTTGGCTGGTTGAACCAATTAATGCACACCCCAAGTTATGTCTATGCATAAGCTAGATAAGCAGGTTAGAAACTTTTAGCAACTTATGTATATTCCCATAACACATGTTATGAATTGTCTATAACACTTTCTATGCATAGTACAACACTAAAATCATTTAAAAGAACATTCAAGATTTGTGTGGACAAAATGAACTGTAACCAAGGATCGCGGGATCGGAATCAGAATCGGGATCGGTGGGTACCGATCCGATCCGGATCGGATCGGATCGGATCGGATCGGACCGATTCCGACCGATCCAATGGAAGACAATCGATCCAGAATCGTAAAAAAAAAAAAAAAAAAAAAACGATCCGATTCCGATCCGATCCGATCCCAGACCGATCCGACTGTAATAGCAAAAAATGAAAAAAAACGATTCGATTCCGATTCCGATTCCGATCCCGACCGATTCGGCCGATCCGATTCCGATTCCGATCCGATTCCGATCCGATCCCGACCGATCCGGCCGATCCCGACCGATTCTGCCGGAACTTTTTTCCGGATCGGTCCTTCAGCCAAGAATCGGATCGGCAATGGCCGATCCGATCCAGGAATCGGCCGATTCCGATCCTGATCGGCCGATTCCGCGATCTATGACTGTAACTGGACAGCACATACCACAATATCTCCTCCCCATTGTGAAACTACAGTTGGAAGTCCAAACAATGTAAATAGGGGTGTAAACAAACCGACACATACAAGTAGCATGAAACTCAGCTAAATAAAGGTTGGTTCAATTCATTTGTTATGTTAAATGAGCAATTTGAACAAAAAAATTACTTGATTTGTTAATGAGTCAAGCTTAACTGCTTAAGTAAACCCCTGCTTGACTTGATAGAACTAACAATCAACTCGATCAGATACTTGATAAAATATTTATTTTAAAAATAAATTATGAGTATTCATCGTTATATGGTGCCAATTAAATCTATAAAATAAGCTCAAATCAAATTTAGTTTAAGTTTAAACTTAGATTGAACTTCCTAAATAAGCTCAAATTTGACCTTCGTAACTGAGTTTAGATCGAGGACAAGTTCAAGTTTCATAAATGAACTCATATTGAGCTTGAGCTCAAGCTCGAATTTAGCTCCTATTTGAATTTGAGCTCAAACTTGGCTTGATTAGGTAAACAAGTACCTCAACAAACCAAGCTTAAACATAATGAGTTATTAAAGAACTGAACTTGAATGCAGGTTGAACCAGCTCGTCGAGGTTCAAGCTCAAACTTAGGCTCAAGTAGAGACAAATAAGCCAAGCTCGAGCAGCATGCTACTCAGTTTGGCTCGGCTTGTTTGCACCCTTACATGTGAAATAGCTATTGAAAAAAGAATAAAACAAACTTACCAAAACCACCAGCTGGGGGAAACCGATGTGCAGCATCGCCCACAAGTATTACTCGGTTGTTACACGAGACAAACTTCTCAGCAACCTCCGCATTCATCACCCATGGTTTTATGTCCATAACCTGGATATCTGCTAAATTCCAGCCAACCAACTTGCAAATTATTCCCTCACACACCTGCATGTCAGATGATTACTTAAAGAAAATAAACGCCGGGCTTTACTTTATGTATCATCTCAGAAAAGAAAGGAAGCTTGATTGCTATAGACAAGAAAAATAACTACTGATGTCAGGAATATGTTACTGGTAAGTGATAACCAAGGAAGGTGGGGTCGGGAGTCGGGACCGGGTCGGTTTGACCCCAAACCGACCCGGGTCGGCCGGGGTCGCGACCCGGGTCGGGACGGGGTCGGCCCGGGTCGCGAAAAATAATAAAAAATAAATAAATATGGGGTCGGGGTCTTGGGGTCACGACCGGGTCGGTCGGCCCCAAAACCGACCGGGTCGGGTCCGGGTCGCGACCCGGGTCGCGACCCGGCGAACCACTGATAACTACTATAGACCTGCGTCATAGGCAACCAAAAAATGAAAAAGAAGAAAACAGACAGATGAACTGAATGTTCTGCATGAATGTCATGAACAAATGTTAAGATTAAAATGAGATTATCCAAACTTGTCTTGTGAGTCATTTTCAAACAATACAAAAACAACACCATCATGATAAACGCTAGCGACATGATATTTCATGAAATGAACTGGTCATCTATTTGTCTTTCAGAAGAATCCTATTTAGCTATCATATTCAGTGACAATAGCAACATAAGATTTCTACTTACCCTTGAGCTGAAATCCTCAAGCGCCTGCTGAGGAGGATAGAATGGCACCTACAAGAGATGAAAGGCAAATGGATATAAAAACCAGTCATTTAATTTAAGAAAAACAATCAGAGAACCCAGTGTGGTTAATCTGGAAGCCATGAATTACCTGCAGCACAAATTCCCCTTGGATGAGATCATGAGCAACAAGGACACCAATAGCATCTGAATTAAATATAAAGAATAGCATACCAGGCTTTTCACGATGAAGGTATTGCCCCAGATCCTTGCTCAGAAAATGAACACTGACCAGATTTTGCAAAGCTCTTTCACCTTTCATTTCTACGCCTACAAATTCTCTGACCATACTTTTTGCACCATCAGATCCAACAACGATTTTGCAAGAAATGTTTCTTTCTGATAAATTGCCATCTATTAAAAATGAAGCCCTCACCTTAACACACTCTGCAAGAGGATTGATGGAAGTACACTCATGTCCCATCAAAATCCTCTTTTCAAGCATTATTTCTTGCTTCATACCTGATCCATTAGGTGTACAAAAATGAAATCCGAGGTTTACTAGCTTTTCTAACAGAAGTGAAGTCAACTTGTACTGTGAGAAGTGAGCAACGGATACTGGACTAAATACTTTTTCAAAATCTGGAGAGAAGAAGAAAAAAAGTAAGAAGCCACGAATTTAAACATGTGTTTAAATATAAAGAATTTAAAAATGACAGAAGTACCTTGTGACTGCATGTGATCTACGGAACCAAGAATTGTGCCAGATAACGACGTGCAATATACAAATTTCCTCCATAGATCCACAGGGGGTTGGAGTCTCTGGATATCATCTGCCAGACCATCCAATTTGCAGAACAACTGGAAGGATCCGATCAAAACATAAGCACATAAAACTTTGACTACTGTTCATTCTAGAAGGTAACTACTAGTCTGGTACAAGTAATGCACAGTTACAACAACAACCAACAACAAAATATGTAATAAAACCACAGAATAATTATTGTCTAAATGGGGAACCTTGGAAAGTAACAAACTCTATTCATATTATTCAGATCATATAACAGCATATCGAGACAATGCATTAATCTAGAATAATTTGACTCTGGAAAAACTTGAGTTACAAAATGAGTGATTGGAAAAAAAAATAACCTCCATAGATCGATTATTAATAAAATGAGCTTGAGGATGTTGAGAGAATGTGATGTTTTTCTCTATCACAGCACATTTGACACCTAAAAGGCAAATATTCAAAAGTCAGTCTACATTTAGACTGCTTATTGGCACAAGGAATTAAAAAGCAAAACATGGTGGAATGCTCAAAGGAAAGCATAAGTAAAGATGGATACTTAATTGCATGGTTAACTGATCTGTGTAAGATGGAGAAGAGATCACCAATTAGCTTTTTTATAGAGTGAAAAGAAGAAAATGAGCATACCCTTAAACAACTTTTTTTATAATGTTTTAATGCAACTTCAAAATTTTGAACTGGCAACCTCCTCTTATTACATACAAGCCTAAGCTACTATGTCATGAAGCCTGAGCCTCCTCTCCTTTGATAAATCTTTACACTGTAAGGACTAGTAAACACAATGCTTTGCAACTCCCAACACAAGCTAATGTTTCCAGAATATTGCACCATTCTTTTCCTCAAAAATAAGTAAGAGTGAACAGGAGTTATTTATATACCAAATAAGACTAACACAGGAGAATGGGATTCTCTTTCATTCATCTGCTCTTTTTATTACTCTTGTCATTGCCAGTCGTATCATCATGTCCTAAATGAGATAGGAGGAGAATTTTTGGTTCTTAAGGCTCAGAGGAAATTTCCAAGAAAGAATATGCTGGCATTACTAAAGATGTACACTTTACGCAAGGAGACGGAGAAGATGATATGCTTCATGACTAGTATTGAATAATTTGTAAGTCAAAGTGTCAAATAATGGCTAACATGTTCGAAGTTAGCAGAGGACTACAATGTAAATTAAGATCATCAGCAGCTTAGGTCCAAATAAACCATCAAATGAGTGCAACATAGTATATCTTGCAAAATTAGAGAGTATTTTTTCATTCTAACACTCAAGTGAGTATCATTCACATAAAATTGATTCACTCAGTGTGGCTGGTTTCAAAAACTGGTGAAATTGAACTGAAACAAACGTTGAGCTTTTCAGTTCTCTGATGGATGGCCCTAGCAGAAAAAGGTATGGAAGACAATTATAATAAATTGCACATTCAGGATAAATAAGCGAAATTCAGATCCTCCTCTACAGCCCAATACTTAATAGCTATTCAGTTTCAGCATTTAGAAACATATTTTCCATAGAAAAGCTAAAAGCATAATTTGTAGGATCAGCGGATCCAGATCGGGATTGGCAAGTATGCATGGTTTGGTTCAGTTTGGTTTTGGGCCATTTGTCAAAAACCGAACCGAATTAAATCAGTACTCAAAATGAACTAGTTCAATTCAGTTTGAGACAAAAAATTAATAAATATTAAAAATAACTAATTATTTACATATATATTCATTTTAGCCATAAATAATTAGAATGAATATTATTTTATCATAAAAACTATATAAATATTATTTTTATTAATAATCTAGAAATAATTTTACATTATTAAACTTAATCGGTTTAGCCTAGTTTGGTTCAGTTTGGAAGATCTCTGAACCAATTGAACCAAAGCGGTGGTTCAAATCGGGTTGTACCGATTAATGCACACCCCTATTATGGAGGATAGCCCAATTCTTTGCCAACCAGACTAAGATCGATCAGATCAGCCTGGATTGGCTGAATCCAGGCTGATACATGGTCAATCCCAGTGTGATCGCTGGCGGTAGGTGGCAAAGCAGCGGCATTGTCACCCCTCTGCCAATCCCATTGAAATTGGCCCCTAGACCTGTCATGAATCGTTTTTATGCAATTTTTAAGTTTTTTATGTTTTGTAAGAATCAATCCAGACCAATCTTGGATCAGATTTCCTGCCATTGATCCGGATCATGATCAGTATCAGCCTTGGCCAATCCAGGGGCTGATCCCAACCCAGAGATCCTTGGTCTAAAAGAAAATAGAAAGGCAAACACGGTAGCACTTACTCAACTGTAAGGAACTCTTGAGTAACATACAAAAATGTGACACTGGGTTATCCTCATCCTAATTATGGGAAACAGTGCTTAACATTCTTTTTCCTAGTCCATATTCTAATGAATTTGTTTATGCTTTTTGCATCCGTTGTTAAACACAGCAAGGATACATCCTCTGTTCGACCAGTTGATTCTATTTCTATTTGTACTCCTTTTGTAATCTTTCTTGCTTTCAATTGATTGTGGCCTGTCCTTTAGTCACCTTCAGAAACGGTTGTTTGTCTATAGGATAATTATTTGAAGGTGGACAGCTCCGAATCGTTATAAGAGTAAAACAGAAATCAGAAGAGAACAGAGAACTAAGCCTTTTCATTTAACTCTGATCTTACGAGGACATTGAATGAGGTTCATAAGGTGGAAACAAGCAAACTCAACGGATGGCCTATTAGCATTGGCAAGCTATAAAGCGTTTTTATTCTATTGCCAGTTTACTAAATTACCTTACTAGTAACTAGTTTACCCATGTGCATAACCGAGGTCATTACTCATGCACATTCGCCTACTAGCAGATTACTGGGAAATTATTTTCATTGAAATTATTAAAGGCATTCTCAATTACTGGCACTCGCCATCAGTTCATCAGAAGGATTTCATCCTCCTCATTGTCATGCTAGTTGATATTCTGACTAAAAAGAAGTTGGGAGAAAAGATAAACAATCAACTGATTACAGAAGGCAGGTAAATAAGTACGCACCAAACTTAGTGAGAAACAATGACAAGCAGAGACCGACAGGGCCAGCCCCTACGATTAGCACAGGAATGTCAACCTCTCCCTGCCCCCATTCTTCCCTTCCTTCTTTGCCGACACCGGTAGAAGAAGGGTGCAATGAAAGTATCTGGCATCCACAAGTCCTTCGCAAGGATGGGAAGAAAGGGCGGTTCCATCTTCTCAGAAGCATTGATCTTCCTGCCACAGAGACCAAGGATCCAAATCGAAGCTGTCGACGCCGAGAGCCCACGCGAGGAGCGGATGAAGAAACGAAGTCAACGAGAGGACCCACGATCGAGCGGCAGACAATCGATCGCTATATCTCGTTCTTTGCTGTGAAAGCACCCCAGGTTTACGGTCGTAGACGGCATACGATCGGTGGCAAGGGCCCGTGGCGGCGCCATCAAGTGATGGCAGGAGGGGGTGGAAGACCGAGTCGGCAGATGAAGGCCGCGGGTTGACCCGGGGGTACTGACATCGCAACTCGTTTGCTTCGAGAGATTCAGATTAGGGGTGGCAATGCGCCGGGCCGACTCACGGATTCGCGGGCCAGGCCGGCTGCAGGTCATTTGACGGGCCAAATATTTTGGTTCGGGGATTTTAGTCGCGTCGACATACGGGCCGAAGCGGGCCGACGCGGGCTAAAACGGGCCAAATAACTTTCAATTTTTTATGTCAAAATTATCATTTTTACTTATTAAAAATATATTTTAATTAAAATATTATTAAATTTATAATATTATCTTAAATAATTAAATTTATTATATTTAATAAATATTTATTTATAAAATATATAGTTGGGCCGGGCCGGGCCGGGTCGGGCCAAGTCAATAATTTTTGCGGGCCGGGTCGGGCCGGGCCAAGAATATAGTGCGGGCCGGATTGGGCCGGGCCAATATATTTTGGACCGGGCCCTAAGTGGGCCGACCCCGGGCCGGGCCCATTGACACCCGTAATTCAGATCACTTTGCTCTCCGAGTGCATAAAATAATCTCAGTTTCTAATAAAAAATAATCATAATCTCAAATTACTTAAGTAACAATTTAAATAATAAATTATTATTAAAAAGAGTTAATCATTATTGATATCTTACTGACTCGTTATCCATCAATAAGAATTGTATTAAATTCAACAGTGAGTCAGTAAAATGCCGATAATAGTTCAACGACGATTCATTGACATATTTATTAACCTTGTTGCCGACATAGTTGAATTATTACTGACATTTTACTAACTCGATTCATCACTTAAGTGACTGAAATTATGACCATTTTTATTAGGACTGAGGGTTTTTTTTTTTGAAGACATGACCTAGTGACCGAAGATGCGGACAATGCATAATGGACGATCGAGCCCCCGCTTGAACGTCACTGAATATTTCCCCTACCCCCGCGGGGAAGATGGCCCAACTGGCTAGAGAAGCATGGCACGAACGCGAGATGTCTACCCCTTCGAGGGCAGGTGATACCAATCCACTCGAAGGTGGATCGGTGAACCGAGATTAGTCTCTCCATCCTACGATTGAGATGACCTAAACTCTTGTTTTAAATAATTTTTTTAAGGATGACAGAGAAAACTTGAAATATTAATTTAAAGTAATATCGATACAAAAAATTGTAAGTATACTTATATAAAAACTAAATAAAGTTATTTAATTATTGTGATAAAAATGTTTTTAGAAGATATCTTCTAAACAAAAGGTCAGAGGTGTGGATGCCGAGGAGGAGGATGATGTGTGTGTGTTGCGCCGTGAGCGGTCTGTCGTCGTCCTCCCCGATGCGGACGTTTCGGTGTGGGGTGTGTGTGTATCTTCTTCCTCACGGTTTTGATAGGGTCGGTTTGTGTTAATCACGCCATAGACACGGTTGTGGATGATTCCAACAAACCGGTCTATTACCCGCCTCTTTTCATTCTTTTCTTCTCCGCACTCACCTTGATCTCCGGACTACTCAACCCTTGATATCACTTGGACATCGAAGGACCGGCCCGAGTCGTGAGGAGAATACAGGGGAAAGAAGGTCAGATAGCGGGTGGCATTATCAACACTAACTTAGCCTACAAACCGAAAAGAGGAAGGGATGGTGTGGTCACCAGGAGCCAAAGAGGCTCCTATAATAGAAATAAAAGAGATAAACTGATGAAGAGGGTGAGAGTGACCGGTTACCTCGATGAATGGGGGATTGCGGGGGTTCTATCTTCTCCTTCCTCGGCCGGCCGGGGAAGAAGAGCATTGGAGGAACTCACTTGCCTGAAAAGAAGTTATGAATGAAAGCACAACGATTAGAACTAAATAGAAAGCAGTAACTATTCATAGGAAAGAAGAATAATGGCAAAAGGGGTTGAACGAACCGGATTAGGACTAACTCCTAACCCCTCTTAAGGGAGGATCTAAATGACCTAAGGCTAAAGATGCATTAAGTTATGTTAGTGCAATATGCATGGTGAAACCCAAACGGAAAATGAAAGGAGGATAAGATAAGGAAGAAGATCGTTGGTGAGCCCGGGGGCTTCTGCTTCTGGAAGTTGCAGGCGCTCCGACTCCAGGTCACCTGGCGTCCCGTCGGAGGAGCGCTTAGGTCCTTCGGATGCAGCATTTGACACGATCTTCTCCCGGTTCCAATAAAGGGAAATTGGACTCCTGGCCCGTTTTGGAGACTTCTTGAGACCTTTTGGAATGGCTTTCAATGGCTTTTAATGGTATGAGGGGATTTGAGATGGTCTTTTGGTTGTGTTGAATGAGCGGAGTGGAAGAGATGTAATGGAAGATTGAATGACTTGGAGATGGGATTGTGGACTCTAGTGTGGCTTGGAAGATGGTGGGAGGGTGTTGGGAGGCTCAAGAAGACTCTCTGTGGAGTTATGGCTCTGGGAATCCTTTTTGGAACCTCCTTGGAACCTCTTAAATGTGGGAGAAGGGTCTCTTTTTATAGATGCACAAAAGTGACCTTAGCGCTCCGACCTGAGGACGCCTGGCGTCGCTGTATTGGAGCGCCTTCTAATCCACCGACAAGTCGGCGGATCAGCACACCCGACCATACCTGTCGCCACCTACCACCCTGCGTGTCAGGCGGCGGTTGTCAGCGGAAATCCCGGCGCTCTGACAGAGGAGCACCTACGACCAACGGCTGACACACTGCAAATTCGGCGCACGCGGAGCCTGCGGTGTCAGTTGTCAGGCGGGGATCCAGGTGCTCCGACGGCGGAGCGCCTGGACCCTCGGTACGATTTCGACAACGCACCGCTGACCGTCCTGAAAAGCCGACTATCACGGGCGGAAATGCAGGCGCTCTGGCAGAGGAGCGCTTGTACCATCGTACGTTTCTGAGTACGACGTCGTCCGGCCGGATAAAGGGGTGAAAAGGCGGGAAATGCCAGGCGCTCTGAAGTCGCGACGCCAGGCGTCGCGATGTCGGGACGCCTTTACATTTCCTAAAATTCGGTCATTTTTATGTCAAATCGACTTCTCTGATTGAGAAAATACAAGTGTTATCTATAGGAATGAGACTGTACTCTCTGTAATCTGGCCGAATTCGCGTATCTACGAGAGACAGAGCTGCTTTTGTCAACGCCAAATCTGGGGCAAACAGCCCACGGAATAAATACTTAAGAGTTAATAATATATATTTAATTATATAATTGAATAAAGTAAGATCATATGCATTAAGATCATATGCATTAAAAGTTCTCTTACGTGCAAAATACTACGACCCTTCTTATTAAAAAGTTGGGAATTCAAGAAATAGCGAAATCTCACTGTTGCCCTGGAAAATGTTATATTACGTTAAAAAGATCTCAAGGGTCAGTTTTGTTAACCCATTAATTTATATTCTCTAGAGTCAACAAGAGTTTTTTCTTCCATTACATGTCCACTGTATCAAATTTGGAGATATCAATATTAAAATTAAAATAATATCATTTTTTATATTCCAACCACATGATACAACATATTTCCAAGTGACTTGGGGTTTAAAATCTCTCTAAAGAAATAGCATAAAAGTACTGCTAATGGAGAAAGATAGCATGATAGTCGATTGTAAGGACTTTGGGAACATTCTAAAAATGTTAATTTTATGTCTAACTTCTTAGTTTGTAATAAAAATATTTAATTTAGTTATGATGGTTTTTATTGATCAGTTTGGTGTTTACTTAAAATTGTATTATATATTATGCTTTTATCGCCAATAAATAAATAATGTTCGAAAAATAAAAAGCTAAAATATACAACTTAATAAGAGTTTTATTAAGTGCAAGGAATGTGTTTAGAAGTTAACGAAGATACATAGTCAAACAATACAAATATTTGCATTTGACCAAATTAAAGTTCAAGGCTATGTTAAGCTGGAGGTAAGTTGGCATTTGTTTTGACTTCATATGAAAATTCAAACTCTCATGGTGTCTTTGGTTGTGTTAAAAATTGCTTTTTGGGAATTTTATATTTTATAACAATTGTTAAATGAGGTGTTTGGAAACATTACAAATTTATATTTTTAAATTGATTTTCTTATAGGATAGAAAAGTAGGTGGGGCCCAATTTTTTATTTAGTGGCCCCACCTCTTTTGTCCATTCTTCCTTCCACTATTTTTAATACAACTTTATTACTATGAAAGTGTATTAAAATTATTGTGTAACCAAACACCCTATTAGGTCATGTTCGTCTTGGCTTACTTTTAAGTCTAATAGGGTGTTTGGTAGCTTTTTTAATTTTAAGACAACCTCATTTTTGAAACCAAGATAACTTAACTTCTCAGTTTTGTTTTTAAAATCAAAACAGTCCAATTATTTTGTGTTTGGCAAAACTGTCTCAATTTTTAAAAATTAGACAGCAGTGTTTGGTTATGAATTTAAGTTCATGACACTGCTGCAGCGGCGGGCGCGGACAACTTGTGGAGGAGAAGGGTGGCGGAGTGAACATGGAGGAGTCGGTCGGCGAAATCTGAACGCTCAAGGATGTCGTCTTTGAGACGCGGGGCGGAATGACACTGCCTCTTCTCCCGGCGTTGCTCTACAGGCGGACGAGGCGATGTTAGTGATTTTTTTTTATTGAGGGAGGGAGGGAGGCGAAAGAAGAAGAACACCCCCCCTTGCGACTACGAGCAAGGGGTCCTCCGTTCCCCGAATTCATCAGATTCGAGTTGGTTGCGGCGGCGGCGGTTGGGCCGCGTCACCAGACGGAGGACTCACCCGGCAGCCCCTGCAGCAGCGGCAGGGACTCGTGCCACCCGCCGCTGCAGGCCCCGGAGTGGTGGCAGCGGGACGGGGAGGAGGAGGCCGCCGCCGCCGCCGCCGCCGCCTTCTTCAGCTGCAGGTCCCCGAGGGTGGCGAAAAGGGCAGATCCGGCGTTGAGGTGGCACATGAGCTCCTCGAAGAGGACCTCCTCGCAGGGGATGGAGAGGGGGCCGGGCTGGGAGAAGCCGAACTCCTCCTCGGCCCGGTGCGTGCTTCGGGAAGACGGGGTGGTTCAGGTGCGCCGCCCGCACGATGAAGCGCCGAGAGTTGGGGCCGACGCAGACGGCGAGATGCCCCGCCGGAACGTCCGATGGGGTACGCCCCCGCGACCTGAGGGCGGAGGCGGCGGCCCGACGGACGCCCCCCCCTCCGCGCGATCCCCTCCCGGCGGCTCAGCGGACCACCACCCCCCCCCGGACAGCCGCGCCCGGAGACGTCCGTGGGAGACGAGCGCCCGCGTCTCTCTCGGAAATAAAACAACTCCTCCCTTGTTTTATTTTCAAGAGAGCTATGAGACGTAGATCTCTTTGTTTTTAAAAAAAGAGGAGCGGGCAGAAAACGTGGCCAAACACCTCTCTTTCCCTGTTTTCAAATTTTAGGTAAAAAAAAGAGAAAAAAACACTACCAAACACCCTATAAACCTCCTAACATTTGGATAGTTTGGCAACATGGTTTCCTCATCTCAAACCAAGTTGGGCTAGGTCTCTCGACTCGATCGATCTTGGTAGCGACCAGGCCAATTGCAACCCATATCCAATGACCATGCTGCAAGACCCAACCGGGTCATGCAACCTGAAGAAACCAACAGCTAGTCCAATGGCTTCTCCTTCCCCTCACATCTCTCTCACTCTCTCTTATTCTCTTTCTCACTCCAAAACTCTTTCTTTCAAACATTTAATTAATATTAAATCTTTATTTTAAGTATTTAATTAATGCTTAAGCGTTTTTTTAATTGTGTTGTTAATAAACCCTTTTTGTCTAGTTGTGTAGTTAACTCCTTTCTTTTAAATGGTTTTTATTGTTTTACGTTTTTTTCTTCAACGTGTTTTCTTCGAGTCATGACACTAAAACTTTTGAAAGGACTTGAAAAGACTTGGTTTGGTTTTATTCCAACTTAATATCTATTGCAACTTTATGTATTCTTCTCAATGTCACGAAGAATATATAAATTATTCAAAAAAATAACAAAATATAAAATTCGAATAGAAACTAAGAAAAAAATTTCAAGCAAAACTTCCTATTTTTAAAAATTTTAGCAATTTTTATTTTTACATTATTTACCCTTTTTAATAATAAAAAATTAATTTACCAACTCGATCAAATTGGGTCATGACCGAGTTTGACCGATCCCAGCCCGACCCGATCCCTGACCTAGCCTTATAAAATGTTTAACCTATGCTTTGATCAAAGGTTAGACAATTCAAATTGTTTTGTAAAATGTTCAAAGTAACGTCTAAATATAACATCCTAAAAAACCAGTTAATTTTAAATGGTTCACAAACTTTTATTTGGAGGTGCATAATTAATGATATGTTCGGTTACCTTATCCATCAATTTTGATATGATATTTTAAAACGATAAAATATCAATATTAAAATTGACACAAATGGATATATATATTATAAGTTGTTTTATTTGTACCACAACTTTTAAAAGTGATCCCCTTAATCAAACATCTCTTGCTTCCTGATATTAATATCAATTTTAAAATTGACAATGTTAAGGATATCTATTACTATTACAAAATATGATCTAAGATTTTTCTGTTCGATGATATGAAAGATTAGACATAAAATTAAAATTTTACATATTCCATTAAACCAAATCAAACATCACCTTAGTTTCACTCTAACCTATTGGTTTGTGGTGAAAAAGTACCTATTGACTACGATATTTGTATATTAATCATTTTAATTTTTACTTAGTTATAGTATATTTGTTAATTTTATCCTTTATAAAGATGTTATTTTACTTAGAGTTGTATTATATAGTTGCTTTTGTTCTATATAAAAAGGTTATGTTTGAATATAAAAAACTAAAACATAAAGTTTAATTTTAAGAGGTTTATCAAGACAAAAGTGATGAATTTAAAAGTTAATTAATATATATCATCAAACACTCAAAAAGATCTAAACCTCTCAAATTAGAGATGTTAAATCTTTGCAAAGAACAATTAACGTTTTTAGACTTAATCTAAACTCTTGATTTCAAATCTAATCTCTTAATTCGTGGTAAACATAAGCTCTTAATTTGATTGAAATTATATTTTTAATCAAAGTATTATTTGTTCGGTATATTTGTTACTTCTATCATCTATAAAGAGATTATGTTTGAAACTATAAGCTAACACATATCACTTAGTTTTTAGAGTTTAATAAGATAAAGATGTGTTTTTTGGTTAACGAAAATATATAGCCAGGCAGTCTAAATGCCTATAGCTATGACCGAATCTAAAGGTAGAGACATATTAAAACAAAACAAACATGATATTTATTTTATGGCCAACCTCTTAGTCTGTAGTAAAAATAAATATTTAATTTAATTAAAATATTAATGAATTTAGTGTTTGTTTAAGTGATATTATGAGAATATGTATAAAAATAAAAATTAAAAATATACAATTAAATTTTAAGAATTTTCAACAAATGTATACTTATAATCAAAAAATTCAAATACTTGCATCTCTGACAGAGAAGTCAAAGGTCTAGTACGATCAACCAAACATCGCCCTTAAGTCCATATCCAACCTAGGTCTCAAGCTACCTAGTTTCCGTCAGTACTTAATACTCAGATATGTAAAATTTAGACACTTTTTTCTCGGATCCACATCCTAAAAGTAAATAAACAGAAAAACCACAACACCCTTTCAAAGTACACGATAAATGAAGTGTTCGATTGCACGATGAATAGAGTTGTTACTCTAATTGTATATTCTTTTGTAATAAAATTTGTTGAAAGTGATGTTTGAAAATCATTACAAATTTATAATTTTAAAATAATTTTCTTCTTAAACAAAAAAAAATTCACCTCTATTTTTTATCCTGTGATCCGTCACTTTGTTTAGTCATATATAATACCCACTCTTTTTTATCATCACATCCCTCCAAACACGATAATTTTATGTCATTGACTATGTTCATATTTTATTTTAAAAAAAATATGAAAATGTAAAAAAAATGTACAACCAAACACCCAATAGGGTGCAAACGAACAGATACATACTTCAAAAGTTGGCACGATAAAAACTTAGCTTATTTGTCATGTTCAGATAAGTTTGAATAAAAAAATCAATTCATTATCAAGTCAAGTTTGAGCAAATTATATAGTGTCAATATTGATTAAATATTTAATTAACTACCCAACATAAGATTATGCTAAATTCTAACAATCTTTTTGTAAGGTGGCATTGTTGGAAAAGTGAGATTTGTTATTAGAATTTTTGTCTATCTTAACTTCTATCCATCTTGATGGTGAAGGAAGCGTGGAAAAAGTGAGGTTGTCCCCCGGCGAAGGACGAAAAGAAGATTTCCTTGCTGATATTTTACGGGTCCTCCGACCTCAACGTCCTAGTTTTGAGGTTGGTAAGAAGTGACAAGAACAGGGGGCATGGTTGGAATTCGAGCAAAAGACGAGACGGATCTAAACAAAAGCAAACAAATAAACGCCACATCACGCAACTCGAAACAAGCTGAATGTCTTCGTACAAAATAAATTCCTTGTAAGCAGCGGCGTAACTTGCCATCTTTTTCGTCAAACCAGATAAATATCCCTATAAACATGTGTACTAACCTACAGGTGCACGAACCACGCACCATGTAGAATCAGCCTTGACCCCTGGAAGCAAAAAACATAGGAAACGGATAAGCAGCAGCGAGAAAAAAAAGGCTTTATCGTCGTATCATGGAAAGCAGGAAGGTTTTGAAGAAGATGAAGCCTACAAAGGCCGACATGAAACAGTTTGGTTACTTATGCCGTTAGCATGCAGAGAGTACATTTGACCCGATCTTAATTCTCAAAGCTGAGAGAGCAGAAGAACTTGTCTGGAAAATTTTGAGACGTCCCGGCAGAGAACAGAAGAAAAATGTAAAGAACAACTCGTTAAATTAATAACTATCTACGCACATTTGGATGAGCAAAACAGAAGCGAAAGGTCAAACGTTCAGACAATGTATGGTTCATTTCATTCAACCACTGATCTCCCATTTTAATTCTCTCCCTTGAGAGCATGCCATGCACAGAAATGCTGAAGGAAAAGAAAGATTATCGCAAGCTAACTCATCCAACAAGCCGTTCCTACATTCTCTTAGGGCCTGTTTGGTTCCATAAAATTTTGGGAATAAACCTAGTTTATCCTCAAATTTTAGGAGATAAACCAGGTTTATCCCCAAAAAATTGACACCAAACAGGCCCTTAATATACTAAAAATGTTAACAGGCGTTAAGAGTGTTTACCCTTTAAAAAAACAACCCTGACAAGCATAAATTCATTAAAAAGAAAAAAAAATTGAAGAACAAGTACACACGAGTCAGAACCATCCACAGAATAGAAACACAAAAAAATTCACTCTGGCTCAGCCCCAGCAGGAAAGAACAAAATAAGGACCACAACAAAATGACAAAGATTACACAAAAAAACATTTCCCTCCTTGAAAAACTAAAATGAATGCATTTAAATTTAAGATGATCGTCCTTTTGAGTAATAAACACGTAAAAAGAAAAGGTCACATTAGTACTTTCAAGGAAGGTGGGGTCGGGAGTCGGGACCGGGTCGGTTTGGCCCCAAACCGACCCGGGTCGACCGGGGTTGCGACCTGGGTCGGGACGGGGTCGGCCCGGGTCGCGAAAAATAATAATAAAAAATTAAAAATGGGGTCGGGGTCTTGGGGTCGCGACCGGGTCGGTCGGCCCCAAAACCGACCGGGTCGGGTCCGGGTCGCGACCCGGGTCGCGACCCGGCGAACCATGAGTACTTTAACATTGTAGAAGCAAGCCGTTTCTCCACCCAAGCGGAACAATAAGATGCTCGTGACCTAATTAAAAGAAGCACTACCCAACAGGAAACAACCATAAATTTCGTGAATCAACCTAATTGAGAGACATGGTCGGAAATATAAAAATCAATAGAGCAAAGGACTGAAGGACTGCAATATCTACCAGGAACTGTTGCTGTTGAAACTGGAAAAGAAAGATATCTTCATATCTCCATGGACACCTTCAATTTACAAGATCTCCTGAACTTTGTCCGCTTCTGAAATCAAATGAACTTGTAATTAAATACTGACGTTGACAACTTCAGAATCAATTACAGATCTGCTCTGCACCAAACAAATTGTTACCTTTATTTCAGAATAGGAGCAAAAGGAGTGGGACAAGGAGATAAAGAGTGATCTGGCAGCTGGTCAATAAGATCAGCAGTCACGTGAAGACAAGAATTTAGCATCCTCTTTTCTAACTTCAATAACCGAGCTGCAACTTTTTTCTTTGGATCCAAATTGGGATCTGCCAGCTGATTTAGAGAAGATAGTTGGAAAATCTAGTGTATATTCTTGTAATGAAAATAATAGCAGTATGTAACGTGAATGTTACCAAGGCTTCATCTTCACTTAAGGATGTTGGGTAACCAGCCAACCGAGTCTTAAAGTAGTCCAAAAGTTGGTCAAGAACAGCTCGCTCCATGCACGGACTTACCTGCGTGTGGTTCATTCATCAAACAACCAAGAAATCTAATGGGGTGTTTGGTTGCATGATAATTGAGGTTTTTATTTTAATTTTTAAAAATTGTAAGAAAACTTGTTAAAAGAGGTGTTTTACAACCATGACAATTTTATGTTTTGAAAGTGATTTTCTTCTTAAACAAAAAAAGAGGGTCTCACCTCTTTCATTTTCCTTGTGGTCCCCCACTTTATTTGGTCATGTGCGGTGGTTACTCATTTTTGTAATCACATCCCTCCAAACATGATAATTTTATGTCATGAGTTGGTTTACTTTTTATTTTAATACAATTTTTTATCATGAAAGTGTACAAAAAATTATCATGCAACCAAACACCCCATAAGTTTTCTTTCTAGAATATCTTTAACATTGCACCATCAATTTTAAAGATACATAGAAGCTACATCTAATGGAAGCTGTTTAACAACCAGATTTTGCCTGTAAAAATAGCATAAATACCGGTGACAGGAATACAGGATCCAATTTTTTAATCCCCTGAAATTCAGAAAGTGGTGATGATAAGAAGTCATTGGCCTCATGGCTTATGGGCAACAAATTGAAGATTAGCATGTAGCTAAGTTCAATTATAAAAATGTCCATTTGCTGCAACCAACATGCCATTTAACAGAATCATTTTATGCAAGAAACAAAACCTTCTCTCTCCATTCCACTGTGTATCGATGGCTAAGGTTGACAAATGGAAAAGTTGTGTTAATCCCTAATTTTTAATGACATAGTTTGAATTAATGGCCCAGCAGTCTTTCCTTGGCTCAAACATTTCCAATGCTGACATGAAGCGCCAAGTAGAATTGAACGGCAATGGTCCTCCTCCAGAGGGGTTGCCAACGGACTTTCCAAGTCTCCAAACCGAACAGCAATGGTCCTCCTCCAGAGGGGTTGCCCACGGACTTTCCAAGTCTCCAAACCGAACAGCAATGGTCCTCCTCCAGAGGGGTTGCTGATGGTCATTTCTTCAAGTCTTCAAACCGAACTGCAATGGTCCTCCTCTGGGAGGGCTACCGACAAATGTGTGGCGAGCCCAATCAGCCGATCTAGCAGGTTTAAAGGCATGTTCAGGTTCCAATGATTAAATTAATATGTCAGGCTGCGTTTCTCCACCATTAAGTCATTGTGATGGGTTAAAACCATATACCAAAGTAAAGATTTTCTCCCAAGCACAGTCAGAACCCTGATTGGGAAACTCGGTGTCAAGATCATGCTGGTATCGACCCATCTCCCTGGCAAAAATAGGCCACTGCAAGTTGCACAGAAGGCAGCATAAAAACATGATATGCACAGACAGACATTATGAGTCTATGACAGCACAATTTCACCAGCAAGAAAATGGGAATGTGATCAGCCGATGGAGAACAAGGTGCCCATCAATAACCAGTCACCTTCTGCCCGCAGAACCCAAATGGACAACAGACAGACCGCCATGATGCTTTAGCCTTGATAAAATGGGTGTGGAAGAGATCTGAAGGTCTCCCACAGCGGAGTCTGCCAGGCTCAGAAGCTGTGCGCTAAAACTTCTTATGAGTCAAACAAAAAATCAATAACAACAATGAAGAATAGGAGAGGCAGCCTTTGGGCATTCCGCAGGGTGTGATAAGAGGGCAAGAAGCCATACCTGCTGACGATGCCTCTATGCACCAGTGGGAGAGAGGGTAAAATAGCTTAGCACCATCACTTGCCAGGAAGGTCAGAGCCACAAACCAGTGAGGGAACAGCTACAAATCCCCCCAATCTCCGTGTACCATTGAGCCAAGAAGAAGTCCCTGGGTTGCAAACAGGCAAGATCGATAGGGGGAAGAGCTGAGAGTTCCCCGCTTTCGTCCTGGAGCAAGAGAAGGCAAAAAAAATCAAGGAAGCCTCTTTTCACGCTTGGGAATAAGGCGGATGTGCCTTCGACAGATGCCAGCACCCACTGCAATGGAATAAAAATCGTGGCCCAAGGGTGGTGTCTTCGGTGAAGGGATGAATCTCCGGTTGCTCTGACCCAAACCAGGTTCGTAGGGTGAACCCCATGCTGGCTCTGTGTCAGTAAGAGAAAAGAAGAAGAAGAAGAAGAAAAAGAAGCCAGAGCAGATGGGAAGCCCATGTGCCAGCAGTACATTCACTAGCGGTGTGCCGTACAGGGAGGAAAGGAGAGAAATCGAAGGAGCCGACATTGAAGAAGAGGAAAGGATGAGATCCGGGAAGTTCTCCACAATGAAGACCAGGTGAGAAGAACAGGGAAGGAGGAACCAAAGAGGGGGAGATCATCTTGCCTACGCCCTACCCCACTGCATGTGTCCGCCAAAAGGGAATCTGCCCCCACTGCCTGTAAAAGCCAGAGCATTGCACTCCTGCCGCACTGTCGCCTTGCACCCTGCTGATGCCATCCTGTGTTGACACTCAGCCGCCTCAGCACACCCAGGCCTGTCAGTGGCATCGCAGAGGAGGAATGGGCGTCGTTGCCCCTCTTGTTGGCAAAGCCCCGACACCTCCCCCTCTATTCTCCCCAGTTCAATTCCAGTCCCAGTCGACACCACCCAGTATGGGTGTTCATGGCTGCTTTGGTTTGGTTTTTGAGTATTTTTTCTTAAACCAAACCAAACTGAACCAAACCATATTAATTCGGTTTGGTTTGGTTTGGTCCGGTTCAAACTATATTTTATTAAGGTATAGTAGACATGTCAATATATAATTTCATTTTTTTTGTTTTAAATCGTATTCTATTGAAATTTAGTGTATATGTTTATACAATTCATTAATCTTATCTTAACATTTCTTAAAACAATTTTATTTTTATAAGAAGGTATACATAAATAATGCATTGAATATACTTAAAATAAAATAGTTAATCTAATTCAGGTCATTCGGTTTACCAGTTTGGTTTGGTTTCAATTGTCCTATAAACCAAACCAAACCGATCGATAGTTCAAACCAAACATGGTGGAGACACCAGATTATGTGATAAGTTTGAGCATTTTCGGAAAGTTTACAAGAGAAGACCGAGAAGTTGGGCTCTCTCTGGTTTTAACATCTGCACATAGCAATTTTTTCTGAAAAAATATATATCTATACATACTTACATATTGATCGATCCATCCCATTAATTAACTTGATTACTTAGGTATATATATATATTCCTTTAGTAACAGTCACTACATTTACTTATACTTTTATTTACATTATGTGTCTGTGAAGCCTCTTCAGCACACTGGGCACTTACGGTATACTTGTTGTCACAGTGGGTCTTTTGCTAAATGTTCACATCGGATGCCTATATATATATATGAAGGCCCGGCCCCTTACTGTAGAAGCATATGAAAAATATTTTGAAATGAAGGCTAGTTGGTCACTGTTCTCCTGTCCAAACGATTGTAGCGAGTGCTCGGTTAAACGCGATTGAAATCGGCGTGGTGTCCGCGATCGTAACACCCGACGCAACGTCTGCAGGTCACTTCACCACTCGCCTCCCACCCCCTTGCTCCCGAGCTCCAGTGATCTCCCTCCGTCCCTTTCCCTGTTCAGATCCATCCCTGAGTGCCCGACGGATCTTATTGTTGAAAAGAAACTTCCTTCTTTCTTTCTCCGCACCACTTTCTTCTTCTTCGGAGTTTTCTTTGGAGGTCTCTTTAGCGAAGATCAGAGTACTACCTTAGGGATTCGTCCCGTCTGTCGATCCTACCCATTCCTCCCGGGTAGATCCGTGGGTTTTGACTATCGATCGGTGGTATTTGCTTGGCTGGCGTGGTTGGAGTTCCATCGGGCTGAATTTCCGACTGGATTTGTTTCTTCCACCTCTATCCTAGGTTTCGCCCCAACAGATCCATAGAGATAATCATCGACAGGTGTGATCCAAAGTTGGGTACTAATGGCGGTATGGTTGACACATACCACAATCAAGAAGATCCCTCGGTAGATCTACTACCGAAGTAAGCCCCTCACCTGTACGTTCTCGCGTTGCATGCTTCTGCTCCGAGATCTTGGAGTCTAAGACTCTTTCGGGAACTCAGGTCATTCCAGGTTCGGTGAGCCTTTCTCCTTAACCAGGAGGTTTGGATGGGATATTGTGTACCGGGGGATGCCATTAGTGATGCGGGACGGGACCGGGGGTCCCATGATTTCAAATAAACCAGAAAAATATCACCCAGCAGATAAAATGCCAAACAGAAAGTAACCAGCAGACTGAAATGAACCAGCAGGTAACAGACCAAATATGAACAGACTTCCAACAGTAAGAAACTCAGCCAATGGTAAAACTGGCAATCCAAAGATCAGAAAATACTATGAATCCAGCAGATTATCTTGCAATAAAATAGTATGTTGACATCCAACAAAATATGCAATTTATCATCAGAATAAAATCAACAGGAACAGGTGGATGTCTCAATGAAGTTGGCTCAGAAAATTATTCCTCACAGCTTAAGAATCAGGTGACCACTGTACTGCTGTCCCTAAGAGGGATCCAATCCAGTCCGGCAACTTGTAAGAAGCTACCTAGGAGCTGGTTATCAAGTGGCCATCATCATTTTCCATTCCGAAAATGTAGGCGGATTCTTTCTTCTGTCCGCCCTTTACTATGGCTATCAATAGTTGTCAGAAGCTGAGTTGAGAGTAATTAAACCACTGAATAAGACTTGAATATGAAGTTGTTGCAATCAGAACTCGGAAATTGTCAAGAATCAGATGCTAAAATCCAGGAAAATCAGCTAACTGTGACTGGAAGTGGACCGATCTCGATCAGTCCCATATACTAACAAGAACTAGAATTTGACCGGAAATGGACCGATCTATAGTTGCGTAAGCTATTGGAGCACCAATGTAATAGTAAACCGAAATCCAGATCCGGTAGTATCATGTTCTTAGGCGGGAAGAGGACCAAGATTTCAAACCGGCATTTAACAAGAAATCAAACTGTATTGAATCAATTCGGAAGGAAGCAGCCGCGAATGAAAAAAGTAGTATCTGTTCCTTCAGGTTTTAAATCCCATAACAGTTGTATATCCAATCAGGACATCTTCGGTCCAACCATGTCAGGAGGAACTAAGTTCAGGCAGAGTATCAAATAGAAATATCCAGCAGATGTAACGAACTCGGAAATGAAGAGAACGTTGAAACAATACTCGGCTCCGAACAATCGTATAGCTATTGTATCAAAATCGGAAATAGCTATGCACGGTAATCCGACCTGTTGAACTACCCTCAACTTCCTTCATAGACTGAGATCAAGTAGTATCTGTTGGGGCAAGATTCCAGCAGTGTGGATCCGTAGATCCAAAGTACTCACAAGAGTAGCACCATTCTATCAATATACGTAGCCAAGGGATCAAAAGATTATACAGATCTTTAAAAGAAAGATCCCATCGTCATTGGCCATTAGCCTCGGTGAAAACAGAAAAAAAACATCATCAACATCCTCAGACAGTTAAACCGAAGCATCAACTAGCAAGAGGCAGCATCGTAGGAACTACAACCATTTAGGAAGTAGAAACGCAGCTTCCAGTAATGTTAGTTCGACACTCCGCTCAATAGTATCAACGAGAATAAGAGAATCCGACAAATGAAGGTTGCTTATCCAAGAACTAGAATCGAAGTAGAAGAAGAAGACAAGCTATCCGACTGTTGGCATCAGAATTTTCAAAAAAAAAAAAAACAACAGGAGGGCAGCGCAGCAGAAAAATGAAAAAAAAAATAAAAGAACTGGTCCAGGTCAACTGCCAACTAGATTGGCCCTCGGTGGGTCAAATCAAGTCCAGTCATACTCAAAACAGGCCCTAAATTGGGCCCATTGGCAGCCCATTTCCAGCTCTGGCCGGCCAGCCCATAATCAGGCCATGTTCAGGCCATGTGCGCAGCCCACAGGAGGGGCCTGGGCTTCTCCTCAGTCCGCTGGCCCAGAAACCAGGCCCAATTGGGCCAGGCCCACTTCAATTCCAATGAGAACAGGCCCAGCTGCTGTCACCTGCCACCTCAGCACCCCTGTACGCACCATGCAGCCACCTCAGCCAATTCATTAGTCAATTTATGGAGGGGAAACCGAAGAAGGCCAGGGGATATCAAGAGACAGCCAGCCATTCAATTGGAATTAATGGTGTAACCACCATGGGAAGGCCAAAAGCCATCCACGTACAGCACATAGGCTGGCCTTTCATCTGCCCCACTCCCTATAAAAGGAGAGGTGCGCACCAGCAAATGAGGGGACGGCTAAAGACGCCGGGGAGGCTGCTGGATTGCGCCCTGCTCCTGCTGCCTCTGCTGCACCCTACTGCTGCACCTGCTGCTGCACCTGCTGCTGCCACCCGCTGCTGATACCTGCCGCCAGGAGAAAGGGAGAAGAAGAAGAGGGAAGAGGCCAAGGTAAGAAGGCATCGTTGGCTCCCTCGTTGCCCCTTAGGGGCCCCTCCTTCTGGCGGTTTTCTTTCCTGCCCCTATCCACCTTCAAAACAACCCATTTCAGGCCCCAAATCCGGCCCCAACTCAGCCTGCTACCAAGGCCTCTCTGCGGCCCATTTAGCAGATCCCGCAAGCCCATTTTCAGTTCAGCCAAGTGCCCTTGCGCTGGCCCATTTCGGCCTCGTGCCCAGGTCCTCTAAACAGCCCATACACAGCCCATATGCAGCCCCTGCGATGCATCCAAAAATCAGATTCCAGTACCCGCCAGATGCCCCTTTGCAGGCCCGGTCCAGCCCATTTTAGTCCAAGGTGGGCCTTTCTCTTGGGTCTGCTTGAATGCCCCTTAGCAGGACCCAGTTCGGTCTCCATTGCAGGCCCAAGAACAGGTCTTGTTCGGTCACTCAATCAGACCCAATCAGGCCCACTTGCAGGACCTGCTCAAGCCCTCTTTCGGCCTGCTGTTCTAAACCCCTCCGCAGCCCATCCAGCAGACCCCAGGCTGGCCCATGATCGGCCCATTTTTCTGGTTCTTACCTAGGCCTTGAATAGCCCCAGACTCAGCCCAAGTCTGACAGTCTTCGCGTGGCTAACCTCCAGCCCCCTTGTGGCTTACCTAAACAGACCCAAGACAGGTCACCAGACAGCCCATGTCTAGCCCCCCTGTTTGGCCTCGATCCAGGCACCCCAAACAGACCTCGATCCAGGCACCCCAAAGCCGCCCAAATCCGGCCCACCTGCAGGCCCACAACCGGCCCCCTTTGCAGCCCAACCAGAGCCCACATAACAGGCGCATATACAGCCCATGACTGGTCCCTTCGTGACCCGGTTTCAGCCCATCCAGAGGCACTCTAAACAGACCCCAAACCGGTCCATTTCCAGCCCATGTTCGGCACCCAATTCAGGCCCAAAACAGGTTCAATCTCGGCTCCTTTGTAGCCAGAAAACAGGTTCAATCTCGGCTCCCATGCAGCCAGGCGCCAGCCCCCCTTTGCGGCTCAACCTAGTGGCCCTTTCACGGGTCCAATCCGCTTCCCAAGAAGCCCAACAGCAGCTCCTTGCAGCAGAAAACAGAAGAAGAGGTTGCAGTGGCCCCCTTGTGGCTTGTACCGGCAGAGTGAGGGATGAACCTCAACGGCCCTTTCACGGGTCCGGTTCTCCCCTCAACACATCAAAGGAGAAGAGAGCCTCAACGGCCCTTTCACGGGTCCGGCTTTCCCTCCCTAGAAGCTGTCCTCCCAAATTCAAGCAAATTGAAGCCCGGCTTTGAACGCCGAAGGAATGGACCGGCCCGAGTGGCCTTCATAAAATCAACAAATAAAAAATCAGAAATGCGAAAGCTACATTAAATTAAGGACTTCACCCCTAGCGGGGAACTCCACCTTGGGCGGAGGCGCGGGCATGCATCCCGTAGCTTACGACCCGGACGTCGGCGCGGGCACGTTCCCGTAGCCGATGATCCTTCCCCAATTTTGGCTAAGTCATTGACTAGCCTTGTGGATGGGTAAACTTCACCAAATTAGAAACTTGTCGGTATGCCGTTGTAATGCCGAAATTTTTCTAAGGTGGTGAAGAACCTAAATTGGGGGAAGGGTCACCACTTATTATTACACCGATGTACCCCACTCATCTTTCAATGAAATGAAATTCAAAGTCAATTCGATGCATGGAAATGGGCACCGATTGGCAGCCCAATGTGCCCGATCAGATGCAAAAAACAAACTGTTTTCAAACAATCAAAAAAATAATAATAAATAAAGCAATGCAGGTTCTGAAATGGGATTTTACAGCCACATTTTCCCAACCGTCTGCAGGTCTTGAAACCACCAACCAGAGCCCAGTTCGGCCCAAGAACATAACCCTGTTCAGGCCCTTGGTCGGTCCCCTTGTGACCTGGTTCCAGCCCACCTAAAACCACCTGCGCGGACCCCAATCCAGGCCCATGAACAGCCTCCTGTTCGGCCCACCTGCTGCCCCTTTTTCAAGCCCAATTCGAACCCATATGGTCCAGGCCCAAGAGCTGGCCCAAGTCCAGTCAATTTAACCTGCAATCAGTCCCCTTGCGACCTGATTTCCAGCCCATTTAGAGCATCTCTAATAGGTCATTTGCAGGCCCATTTTCAGCCTTGTTTGGCCTTCTGCATAGGTCATTTGTAGCCCATCCAGGGCATCTCAAACAGGCCCATATTCCGGCCCTCCAGCAGACACCCCAAACAGGCCCATATTCCGGCCCATCTGCAAGCATATCCAGAGCCTAAAACCAGTCCCTTTGTGACCCGGTTTCAGCCCATCAAGGACATCTCAAACAGATCCCCGACCGGTCTATTCAAAGTCATCTGAACAGACCCCTTAAGCAGGTCTGAAGCTGCCCTTGCTCAGCCCACGTTCAGGTCCTAGGACCGGTTCCAAATCAGCCCTCTGTGCAGGCCCATTCTGGCCCATCATAATCCATTCACTCCAGTCCCTTTGTGGCTCGATGAAATCCCAAATCAGTCCTTAAATAAAAATCATATTTTGATCAAATTCAAAACAGATGAAACTCAAAAAAATCAGAAAAAAAAATCAAAGTCATCTAAAAAAAATGACAAATAAAACAAACCGAACAAATCGGTTTGCATCTGATCGGACCCAAAAGGCCGCTGCCCTTTTGAGTTCTTTACTTTATGTTGTGGATGTGCATGTCTCCGAAAGCAGGTTGCCGCGACGGTTAATCAAGGCGTTCGAGCCATTGCTCGATGTAAGTTAACGCCGGATACTCGCACCATCCGGCGGAGAAGGGTCAAAAAATGAAATTTTCAAAGAACCGAACCTCGGTTCTAATATTTTTAAACTATCACCGGACTACATAATATTTTTAGGATACCACATATTTTCCTAGAAAAGTCCGGAGATGTCTTTCTTTCTAAAGAACAGACGCAGAAAAAAGAGGTTCACACACCGACTAAACAGGATTCAATATTCCGCTGTCAGAGTTCGGTCTCCTTCAATCAACAGAGGCAACAGCGAATGTTCTATCATCCACAAGGGTGAAGAACTTCGGCTACCAATCATGTCGATCTTAGACTTCGAATAACAGAACCGGAAAGAATAGATCCAGTCGGTCAAAGAAAGAACCGCAAGATCCAAAACCAGAGGACAGAGTAGCAGATGACTATCTTTAAGAAGGTATAAGAGAAAGAAGAAGAAGCGAGATCGAACTGTTTTCAAGTCAGAAGAAGAGATGAAGAGAACGAGCTGTCCTCAATGCGTATGGGAGGAAGAAACTACCGTAGAGATCGGAAGATCGATCCAACGGAGGTGAAGTTCAAGACAAACCAGCAGATCAAAGAGAGGAGAAAAGACTTCTCCAAAGGTGCTCTTCGTTTTCTCCATCGGAGGAAGGAGAACGGAGGGGACGAAGAACGCGCTAGGGTTCGCCGCCGGGAGAAATCGCGGGCCAGCTGCTCGCGGAAGAGGAAGAAGATTCCGGAAGGACTCCCGCGCTAGGGTTCGCCGGTAGAAGAAACTCCCGCGTGAGACCAGCCGTCCGCCGCCGAGAGGGAGTCGCAGGCCAGCCGCCGGGAGAGAGTCGCGGGCCAGCCGCTCGCGAATGAAGACGGGAGAGAGAAAAACCCTCGCGGGTTTAAAGACAGTCGCATAGGGGCAAAACCGGGAGCAGAAAAACCAACGGGCTCAATTCTATTCAAAGTGTATCATATCCCTATTACAATGGGGCCCGGGTCCTATTTATAGGATCCGGCGATGTCAAGACTACATAAAAGATAAAAAAATTGCATGAAAAGCCACGTAAAAATAAAAAAATACCAACTAATTACCTGAAATGCTAATAAAGTCCAAAAAAATGACTAGACAAATTATAAAATTCCTAAAATTTGGAAAAATTATTTAGATGGACCTAATGTCTATCTAAAATTAAAGTTTACATAAAATTTTAAATCTATTAATCGGTTCTTGCGTCCCGATTTTATTATCAGCATGAATCGGTTATTGACCTTCGATTTGATTCCCATCAATTAGTTGGTTCACCTGGCTGATTTGGTGACCTTCGTGCTCTACTTACCCTCATGTGACGGATATCTGTTGTTAAGTGCTGGTCCCTTCTTACTAATGGGATCCACGGACTCCACACCGAGGTATTTGGTGATGGATCTAGTTACGTGAGCTGTGGACAGATCATGCCATGTCCGGAGGAATATCGAGCCTCTCCCCTAGTTTTTCCCCCATTGAAGCCAACGGTCTCTATTTCATTCTGCTGCAACCAGTGCGGGTTCTCCTCTCTCCCCGCTGGATTCGGTCTTCAGCCTCTCAATCCCTAAAGGGGAATGATGATCGACGTGTAGTCATATGATGGCTGGTTTAGTCTGGATATTGGGTCCTCTCTCAGTGGTGACTCCAGCTGATGCTGTTAAGCTCCTGCTTTCCAACTGAAGGTACCTATTCCTAGGCTGACCCCACTGGTCTGGCAAGGTTGATACTCAGGTGGCCTTTAGGATGCCAGTATATAACCTCGCGATCCCCAATAAGGAATGACAACAATTGACATCCGTTGACCCCACCTTCTTCCCCATCATTGCTATGGTCAGTTTGAGTATGTCACTATATATATATATCGGTATTGGTTCCTTGGACAGTGTACTTGCAGCTTCTGGACGCACAAGACAATGCTTCAGTCTGTCCAAGCCCTACTCAACAGCAATGAAACTTCCACTATTTATGCTTCCTGGTAATCTCTGATTATTTCCCAGCTTGGAGTAAGAGGTATTCTCTGCCACCCTACTAAACTGGTTCATTTGCAAGTTCATTATTCCTGTTCGATCGTGCCATGCTTGAGAGATAGGTCCTAGCCCTTGAAATTGATTGTTGTTGGCTAGATCAAGTGAGTTCCTTAAAGTGCTACCCTGATCCAGTCAATTTAAATTTGTTTTGTTCATGGTTCTGAGCATGTCTATATTTCTTGGGGATTATCTTAATAAGCATGACTGTTGTGTCCCCTTGGTTCATTCCTTGCATGTCCTGGTTTGCTTAGCCTCTTTCTTGTGAATTGGCTTACCTACAGTTCCTGGATGTTCGTATAGAATCAGCACATTCATTTATATGTGAGCATTGCGGTTCAATTGCATAAGAGTCCCCGTTCTTCGCTAATCTGTCCCCCATCAGAACCAAGCTACTGGTTTGATTTTTTTTCTTGGGTTGTCCAGAATAGTGAACAGCCCTACCCAACAAGGTGACCTCACCAAAAGAAGACCTAGGATCCGAGCCAGTCCAGATGGATGTAGGAGAACTGGGAAGCACCCTCTCCTAGTTCATCCAGTACGAAGAGGTCCAAGCCAGCAAAAAAAAGGAAAAGAAGGGGAGCCGGTTCACTCCCAGCGGACAAAAAAGAGAAAACTACAAAAAAAGGAAAAGGGAAACCTTTTAATACAATGAAACCAAAAATTTGTATGTATATAAAAAGATAGTAAAATAATAATAAAAGAAAGTGATAACAATTCCAAAAAAAACAGAAGGTATAAAAAAGAAGTTTGATGGTTCTAAAATAATAATGATGATAAATGGTAAAAAATAATAAAAATCAAATGAATAAACAAAAATAAACCTAAAACACAACCAAAGTTAAGTTAATAAATAAATTAAGAAAATCTTTATATGCTTAGATGAATGACACTAAAAAAACGTACGTAATAGCAATAAAAAGCATCATCATTAAAGAGAAATGCATGTAAAAAAAGAAGAGTGAAAGATAGAATAAATAAGTAATATGAGTAAAGTTGATGCAAAAATCATGTTTAACAACAAAATAATGATGACTAAAAAACAAACACAAAAATCATGATATTAATAAGTTGGTAAAATAACAACAATGAAAAAGGAGGAGTTGACTTCAGTCCACATACTCAAACAAATTAATGAGAGGGGGGATTTCAAAATAAAAAATATAACATTAAAAAACAAAAAATTTAAAAATGACAGCACTTTTTCAAAAAACTCTTAAAATATGCAAAAAATATAACAAAAGATAGTTCAGTAAAAAATTAAAAATAATAATATTTAAGATAATGCATAAATAATGACAATAATAAAATATCATCATCAGAAAATAATGGAAATGAGAACTAGGCATGCAAAAAGGGGGATAACAAACATGCAATGAAGATACATATTTGGAATGCCAAAGCCGAAAAAGAAGCAAGAACATAGAAATAAGTATAAGCATGGCAGTGGACAAGAAAAGTAATACAAAAAAAAAATTCTTCAATCAGTGAGGCAATGAAAGGAAAAAAAGAAAGAAAAATTGTATATGACAAAACAAGAGAAAGAACATTGAAAAAAGAAAAGAGAAAAAAACAAAATAAGAAAGAGAGTAAAAAAGAGAAAAAAAATATGAAGAAAGTAGAGAGAGAGAGAGAGAGAGGAAAATGGAATGTAAGAAAGAAAAAGAAAATAGTGAAAAAAGAAAGACAAGAGAAAAAGAAAATAAAATCAATCAAAAAAGATAGAAGAAAAGGAAAAAGAGTTTTCATCTAATGGATGTCAAGTTCATCAAATCAATGAAGATTCATTACGTCGATCAAGTTCTATCTTGAGAAAATACCACTTAATGAATAGATAAAAGCCCATTAGGTCAGTGAAACCTGTCTTGGGTAAATGCACCTAACGGATGCCAAGTTCGACAAAACTATTGAAAGTCCATTAAACCCCCACACTTAAAGAAAATACCACTTGATGGATGATTGAATGTCCATAAAGTCGGTTAAATCCCATTTTCGGAAAATACCACTTAGATGTGAAGCCCTAGAAGATCAAGTGAAAAGCTAATATGTGGTAAGACCAGCCCAAACAACACCCTTAATGAGAATGAAGACTGGTTGACCTGATTCCCAGAAGTCAAAAGTACTGATGTCAACCCTAACCCGAATCTAACCAAATCCAAGCATGAAGCTGGCTCAAAACCTCATTCAAAAAAAGAAAAGAAATGCATGTACAAATGAAGAAAAAGCAAAGATGGTGACATATATACTCATTGTGTTAAGAAAAAGAAAATCAAATACATGTTATTTTCATGCATCCAATCTCGTCTCACACAGGTGTTATCATGGTAGTTAATCGGTTGCCAAGCCATCGCCTGATGTAATTAATCTCGATCTAGAATCGATGTAGAGAGGTCCAACTATAATTCAAAGAACTCACATCATAACCTCACCCCATATACCATACCCACGTAACCCCAAAAATCAACAACATCAAACCACACCATGATATCATACCATGTTATTTATTTATATTTTTTACAAAAAGATAAGGTTTCAACATTGTGCTCTGGTACCCAACTGAATCCAGATTTATAACACTGTTTCTCACCCTTCTGTAACCAATATGTTAAATGTCCCCAAACTACATTTCTAGAATCCCATCTACCGACAATGCTTCAATACACATCATTTCTAAGCCTTGATCAGATATTTTCCTAATTTGTCATGTTCATCCGCTGAACTCACTTTCTGAGTGAGCATTCTATACATCAGCACCTAAATTACTTCTTTTATGTGATTTTTTTTTCATTTTTTCCTGTTTTTTGTATTTTTTATTTTCATCCTTGTTTCGTTATTATTCTAATACATTGTCCCCATTAAAGGAACCAGTTTGTTCCCTTTGGCAAAGTTCACCCGATAAGCTATTTACACTGGGAAGGTATGTCTTTCTATTTTTTCGGTTTATTTATTTTTCTTCCAGTTTTTATCCTTACTCTAAGGAACTGCTTTGTTCCTCTTCGTCGGAGTTTGCCGGAAAACAGTGCATTTATGCTTTTTTTCTGTTTTCAGCTTTTTATTTGTTTTCTTGTTTTTGTTCAACTTTTGGACATTCTAGCGCACCGGTTTGTTTTCCATATGGTTATAGAAAACCGTCAAATAGAGATTTTGGTGGTTTTAAGTTCTAATATATTTACTTTACTACTTGACAGGCTTATTGTTTTTAGGTTCTAATCTTGTGAAGATGTCTCAATCAATGAAGTAAATCATGGTTCGAAGATGGGGTCAAACACCCAATCGTTGACTACAACGGGGCCTTCAATTACAAGGCATGCACCTAAATCAAATGATATGGGATGAAAATACAAAATATCAATAGATTCAAAAAATACAAACCTAGGTAGATGTACCTTATGCAACAAAGATGTAAAGGTGGGATATACAGATTGAACCAACATATTACTGGTTTATCTACAGATGTAACCACTTGTAAAAAGACTACAAGTTATGGTCCATTCGTTTCAATTTTTACAAATATTTTCTGCATTTTTTTCATTTTTAGATAACAAATATATGTATTATTAAAGTAATGTATAAAAAATGTATTAAAAAATGTTGCCTCAAGCACTTTGGGCGAGGTGAGGCCCCCTTGCTTCGGGCACCTTGCTCCTTTGACAACATAGTTATTAAACAAGGAAGACAGCTCTTGTCAGACTTTGCTCCATCTCTAACATATTATCCTCCAGTTTAGGTTGGTCACATGGAATGTAGAATCAACCAATTATTATCTGGATTAGCCGATCTAACATGATTTAAAAAGGAAATCCAGTCCCTATATTATAAAAATAGATAAAAGATACTTGAATTATTGATTAGCTTAGTCAGATCTGAAATTGAATTGATTCAAAAGATTGTAAAAAAATCAAACTAACAATAGATCCTGCAATGTTTGCTCAGTCCACTTAGTTAATCATCGGCATTCATACTAACAGGATTTACAAAGAAACTTATAAAGGGATATTATAAATGTAAAATGAACTTATTTATCCCCATTCAAATCTATCTGAAAGTAAAAACAAACAAACAAAAAACACCAATCAAGTTTAGCCCATTCATGGGCACTTGCAATGACAAACTTTGACAACCATCCAATGCCTGAAATCACCTTTTGAAAGCTCTTCCACACCTTTCAGCAAAAGTCACCCAGAAATTAGTATGGGATCAGTTGCCTAAAGTCTTGATCCCCTTTACCCTACAAAGATGGGCAAGCTAAAACAGTAGTCACTAATAGTGGTTCCTAAGAAAGGTAACGCACCAATAACACTGAACTAAACAGCTGTATAACACCATTTATTCACACTGTAACAAGAACAAGTGCTCCAATCCAAAAATCTAACTCCAAAGACTCAAGCAAAATGGGTAATCAAGTAAAAGGTCCTGCATAAAGTCCTTCAATATATACTTGGTATATAGCCTAGCATGTAAGATTCTCCATAATCCATATCAAACCATACACCAAATTAAATGTTTACCCCGAGACCATTCTACAATCTTCAGAATGTTATACTAACTACGTGAAGTGGTTTCAAAATGCATATGTACCATCAAAATTGTATGCTAGAAGGAGATAAATGGCGATAGAACAGTAAATGAACATGCGATATCCAATCATCTGACATCCAGCCAGCCAAGAACATAGCCGTTCCATATAAAACATAAATTAAAGAAGTTATGACAACTATCAAAGAATAAAACAGAAACAGATGTTTCCAATAGGAAAACAACTAGAAAAACAAAGCTCAACAACATAATGTTGAGGGGGCTATTCTTATCTTAAAACGTAAAGCATTTTTGCTGAAGGTAAAAAATATGAAGTGGCCTTTCAAGCAATTATGTTTTTCACTCCAACTTTGAACACTTAAAGCAGGTGTTTACATGTCTGTAAACGTGCCCACACACAGATTGTTGTAAGCCTAACACAGAAGCCAACACTCACAGCGCAAATGGGTCCTTGAGAAGAAATCACTGAATGCATCTCTGATGGATCAGAAACATAACCTAATCGCAAGTAAGGAAGCATATCCAAGATGGCTTCCTTTTCCTTTCCCACGTGTACCTGCAAAAAATGCAATATTCTAAAAGACAAAAATAAAAAAAAATCATAAACTCAAAAAAATCTCACATGAAAGCTTTGGATAGCCAACTTTCCATTTCTCTGGGCAACAATTCTCTTATCCTGGTATTGAGGATCTTCAACATTCAATGATGCCTAAGGTAAAGATGCAGTAAACCAGTATACTGAACAGGTAAGTTTCAACCGAGTGTGTAAGCAGGAAATCAGGCAAAGAAAATAGCCCTTACCTCAACAACCAAGCGATCATAGGGGTTCTCTTCATCAACAAAACCATAGTTCAAAAGCAATCTTGAGTTTGGCTGTGGTCCACACCTGTGTGAACAATCTTTCAGATGCCCGTGAATGGATATGAGTACAAGTAGCATCTGTGGAACTGTGTTCACACACCATAGAAATTAGCATACCATACAGAGATTGATTCCCCAGCCTTGTATGGACGATCCACCACCAACTGAACAGTGTCACCAACTGCAGCCAACATCGCTTTGCAGTTGCTCTTGTAAGCCAATAGTGGTGGCCCCAGTGGAACTAAGGCAAACCTTCGAGCCAAACTGACTTTCTGGTTCCACCAAAAATAATAAGAACAAGGATAGAACAATATATCTGGCATACGTGCCTACCAAGATACTATACGAAGCAGTAAATGAAAAGAAAATGAAACCATATATTCGGTCGTCCTCTAAACATTTGAACACAGTTAATTGGAAGGTGACAGAAAAAGATCCTGATTCATTGAAAGCATGAGTACAAAACAGAAGAAAAAATGAACATAACGGTTTCAAGCAAGAGGAGGAAACTGTACTTACTAGAAACCAACAGGAATGAAAGAGAAAAGTCCCACCTCTCACTGGAAGAAATAGATCCCAGACATAGACCCTAGAAAATGTCAGACTACCAATATTTATGTTGGTCCTTGATGAGAAACATGTGACATGCCTATACCCAGAATAGTTATCATTTGAAACGCATAAACATCCTTTAAATAGATATAAAAATTGATGGGCACCTGCCCAAAAACAGTGGCTAGTCACTTTTTTATCACAACTCATTTTCCCACACATGAATTTTAGCTTTAATCTTCATATATCCGATTCAAGAGAGTGAGATGGAATGAATAGTGCAGGAGTGCACGAGGCCAAGAAAGGTTGAGGCCTGACAACTACAAGGATTTCAACTGGGCATGGCTTTCAATATAGCTGTAAAGGTCTCACAAGAATAACATCAGAATATGGTTGGAGCTTTTTTTGTTGTTGTTGGAAAGCAAGCAGAAAAGTAAGAGGTAACAAAAGAAAGAAAGGAGGAGACCATCAAGAAGATGGCTCCTCAAACATCAAGATACACTTAGGAGAAGACCATCAAGATGATAGCTCCTCAAGCAACAAAATACACTTACAAGAAACGTAAGGAAAACACAGAATAAGACCCAAAGAAACAGCTTTTGTATTTTACATTAACTTGAAATCTTTCATTGGACCATATATCCCAGTATTTTGACTAGATTATATCAGTTGGGCCATCTCAGACGCTCATAAACTAACCCTAGAAGATGTTTTATTATGTGAAGAGTTTGTATCTCAATCTACATCAGGTATGGCTGAATACATGAGTTTTAGCGGCAAACATGATCACCATTGTGTAACATTGATGGATTTACAATTATTCGAGGTTATGAGGTTACCAGATTGCAAAATCAACATAAACTTTTGCATCAATATAACAGCAAAAGTTCATTGAGATATTACCTGCAGATGAACAACACAGGACTGAACAGCAACAAAAGCCTGCTTGAATATCTCAAAGGGAAAGGCTTCGGTGGGTATATCATAAGGGTATTGCTGAAAATTTGCAAACTGACGATAAGAAAATATTCTTTCAGAAGTCAACAAGTACAGTGAAAAATCACCTTAAATAATGACCCTGCCATGAACCACACAGTATCGAGCTCATTATATTCCCTTTTAATTCCTTCATGCCTCGCAATAACCTCAGCCTGCATTGTCATACAACAAAAAAATAATTCCTGAAGTTTACAAGTTTTTCAGAATTCTGATTTGAAATGCATTATAACAGAAAGAATGCGGCAATATCAAGGTCACAGAAAGAATGCCTTTGCCTTGTTGGCTCCCCCTGTCATCTCTTCTTCCTAAAAGTTCCTCATGCAACTCCTATCTCCGTTCAACACGAATCACACTTTATGAAACTCTTCCAGTCAAGTAAGCCGCCGTAGCTTCATTGCTCCCTAGACACCTTGTCATATATTTCCCCATGCCACCTATGTGTTGCTTCAAATGGAATACTCATTCATTCATTTGATTTACACTGCATCTTCTTCTTATCGAAATCTACTATGCGATTGTGTTCCCACCCAATATCATGGAAAATGCTTCTTAAGTCATTAATCCACAACATTTAAAATTTAACATATTTTAAAAAATTAAGAACTTCAACAATTAAAGGGGGAATCTTGAAAGCACGCGTGTGCGCACGGGGGGGGCACAAGGGTGCCGGAATAGCCCCTTAACAGAGCTATCATCCCTAACAGTCCCCTTAGTAAGGGGTGACTGTTAGGGCCTGAGGGGGCCAAAAGAACCCCTTAACGGGGTTGTTCAGCCCTAATCGTCCCCTAATGGAGGATTGTCATGGTCTAGGGGGGTTGTTTAGCCCTGACAGTCACCTAAGGGGATTAGGGAGAAGGGGCGGAATAGCCCCTTCCCGTCCTTATAGAATTGAAATAGCCACCCCCTCGGTGAATGGTTCAAACATCGGGGGAATTAGGGAGAGGGGGTCTAAAATAGACCTTAAGGTGCACTGGAGAGAGGGGGTCATGAATTAGCAAGGGGGAGGGATTCGAAAAGAGATTTCGGGAGAAATAGGTGGAATCAAGAGAAGGGGAGAAGAATCACCTGAAGAAGGCCGGAATGTGGAGGAATTGTCGTTGAATCGAAAAGATTGTTGAAATCATTGCCAAAGTCATCGGAAGGGGGAGGAATCGCTGCCGGAATGAAAAGGAATCGCAATTAGAATTGCTGAAATCAAGAGGAATTGCCGCCGGATAGAAGAGATCACTGGAATCGCCGACTAACAAGCCATGACTTAAGTTGTTCCGACCAAATCGGTGGAATCGTCTGATTCCAAACCAATTCAAAAGAATCAGCCAATTTATGACCGATTCCATCAAGAACCAGGTCTGGATCAATGCTCCAAGCCGAAATAGGATCAACATCGGCCAATTCGATTTAGGAGTCAGCCGATTCCGATCCGATTCGACCAATTTTGCAATCCATGTTGTTGGAGCTAAAGTTGTTCACGAGTCTGTTTGGTTTGGTTTGGTTTGAAGAGGAAAAACTCAAACCACACCAAGCCAAATGCATCCTTCAACTCAAACTGAACCAAACCCAAATTAAATTGGGTTGATTTGGGTTGAACCAAAAAGACAGTTACTTAAATGTAATTTTATCAAAAAAATTATTTACTGCAAGTTTTGAATTTTTCCGTTGAGCCAAGAGTCAACATAATCATAGTTGAACCTATAACTTACCGTGCAAAAGCCCGTGGTATTGAGCTTCTCTAAAAGAATTCGGCCAGCCCTTCAGTATTTAGGTTGTGATATGGGATTAAAAGGAAAATGTTGTACAGTGCACAGTGTGGGGGCACCTGAAACATCGGACATCCTGAAGCATTATTCTTTTGTATATACTATATTACTATTCTACAACAGAGTCCAACATAAACATCAAACATGCGGCAATGGGCCAAGGCTATTCGGGTTAATGGTCTAGTTTGGGTTAAGTCAGGTTGAAACTTTTTGAACCCGATTAAGTTTAACAACCTGATCCAATCCGATATTTTCGGGTTGGTTCAGATCAGTTTGTCGGGTTGACCCAAGAGGTGAACACCCCTAGCTAGAGCTTCTCCTTCCACTCGTTCTGGCCTCCAGGATGAAAGAATCTGACCTCAATCGCATCTTTCAAACCTGCTACCATCTGTCTCCAATGACAGATAACGTCTTCCCCACCTCATAGGGCTCCCTGGTCTCTGGCAACCTTTTATGCACTCAGCCATTGTAAGAGTTACTTGAAACACCTTCAGGACCCACACCTAAACAGTGGGGGCAACAACAGAGGCAATTGCTGATACGATTTGGCCTGACTAGAGGTAGACAGTGATTGTCTCCTCTCACTACATCACCTAGACAGTTACCTCAAACACCTTTGACAACATGGTTTGGTACCTTGACAACTATGACTAGAAAATCTAGATATGGTATTCATCCATTTGAAAATAACAATGCCCCTGAAAAGCATTACCTTAGTGGGGCTGCCCGTCAGGTAAGCCAGTTCACTTTCAGACCAAAGAAGTGGAGACTCCACAGCAAGCTGGCCTCTTCCTCGTTGACGATCCAACTCTCTAATGAAAGGGTACCAATAAGACTTCCGCCCCTGCTTTTTTTCATACATCAGGTACAGTGCTAAGCAGGCTAACTCTGACAATTTGTTTGTTGTAAGGAGTTCCGCTGCATAAATTGGTGACATTTAATTGCCCAAATATTACTGAGACAAAGCAAGATACAAATGTGTAATCTTAACGACACTTAAAAGTGTGAACATGGAAGTGTCATGAATTACTTTTTACATCAAAAAGCTTATCCATTGTCATATTTATTTAAATCACCTCACCAAGTAAAAGATACATAATAGACATGCAAATAGCAATAAACAGCAAAGAATAATGTTTATGTTTATCGATTGACACTTGACAGTAGCTTTTAGCGGCAATCATTATTCTATTATTCCATTTGGTTAACCACTATATTAAAAGGTGTACAACGATAACATGAATGGATATATCTGTTTACATATTGCCGGAGTCTACACAAAACTCGGAGCTAGATCCATGGTTACTACTTAAGTGCTGCTTCAATTCAAGGCACCCACCTAAGTTTCTTACAAACCTTAAAAACCATGGAGTTAAGGTTGAGAGGCCCAAGATATATAAGCACTGCAGTCTTTCTAAAATGAGCGACCTGGGATTATCCCCCACTCAAACACCCCCTCGCAGCCAATATGAGCAGTTAAAATTAAATGAGAAGCAAGATAATCAACTATTAAGATTAGTGCTCTGTACCATCTTACAAATCTTAAAGTCATGGCTTTAGGGTTGAGAGCCCTGGAAAATATTAGCATTATAATATTCTGAGAATGACTGAGAGTCCGAGACTAACCTCACTCTGGCAAAGTGCCAATTAGGCGGCATCTTCTGTAGGGAATGTGAAAGGGCGTATTTATGATGGGTCAGAAGGTGACAAAGGCACCCACCTGGGCATCTTACCCACCAACTATTGTCGTTGGTTGCACTATTGTCCGCACCTATGGCTAGCACTGCTCCCACTTTCAACTATAGCTGCTGCTTCAGCACCACCATCTACTATTATTGGCCCTCCACTAGGATCTTAGATGCATAGTTTCTTATTTTCTTGTCTCTATGTTTTGTTTTCCTGATTTTTTTCCTCTCTCCCCCCGCTATACACTTTGTTTTTCTCTTTATATGCTCCCTCTGAGCTCTTCTTATGCCTTCGCACTCTCTTAGCTTTTGAATCTTCTCTCTTTTGCTTCCTCTCTCTCTCCCCTTACCGCTTAAGGGATGGGACGCTTTTAGCAGTCAAATATCCTAAATGCCTTGGTAGCCTTGACAACGATGGCTAGATCGCCATTCAAAACATGGAGGATATTGAATTTGCAAATCGGAGATGTCGTAACTCGTTAATTGAAGTGATAAAGCTTTTATAAATGCCATATCGAATGCGCACGGTGACAGAAGATATCTTTACCTACTGTCTCGTCCCCTAGAACTCTCTCGAGCGTAACTATCAACGAGCTCGGAGCCGAGAAAACCACGTCGCCTGCCTGAAACAGTGTCGACCTTTAGACGCCATTATCTTTAAGAAGCGCGTAAACAAGAACACGAACAGCTCTGTATCGGGAGCACAGTACAACACCTGGAGGTCTTCACTAGCCGCCACATAGTGAATGGAACGGTGCTTCCCGTCACGCGAGGCCCTCTCCTTGAGCACAACCTTGCATGGAGGCAAACCCTGGCTATGTAGCCACGACTTCAAGTCCGCAGAATCCGCATCCTTCTTCTCGACGGCGGCGCGGGAAGTTGACTCCCCCTTCTGAGTCCCGGTGACAAGCGCCTCGGTTCCTCCGGAACACGAGCAAAGGTTCCGTCGGCGGAGATGGACGCAGCGGCGGGAGCGCCCGGGGGCGCCGAGGAAGGAGAGAGAGAAAACCTGAGGAGAGCAGGAGAGCATTCGGCGAGAAGGGGCGGGGACGGGAGAGGAGAGGCCGGAACTGTGAATAGACGCGAGATCCATGACGCTGCGACGGGAAACTTGAGCCCTAGGGTTGACGGAGAGAAGAGATCATCGCTGCTGGCTTCTTAGCTACAGGGGCGCGCCGCGGTCGGCCATCCGCCGGCGAAGACGATGGACGTCCAGATTATTTCCGCCTCCCCCAGCTTGTGCCGTCAGCCCGGCGGGATAAGAACCGGCCCCGCGGCGGAGAGGGAAAGCCGGCACGTGCTACCGGGCTACCGGATCGTGTGAATGTTGCCGGGGACCGGGTAAGATGTCGCATGCATAAGCGACTTTAACATGAGTTCCAGTCAGGCGTAAAAATATCTTTCACCGCTGTTACAAATAAATGAGATCTACATGATTGGAATATGGATTTAATTCGTGTGATTAACCTTTTTTTAACCACGATGGCCGAACGGCCTGCGTGTCGCGCTGCAGGCGACGGCGATCCCCACCCGAACGTATTAATTTTGTCTTAAAAACTTTTACAACAATTTATTTTTTATTAGAAAAAATGTACAAATATTATATTATGCATAATTTAAAATAAATTGTTTAATATAACTTGGATTATTCGATCTATCGATTTAATTTAATTTGAAATATCTTACAAATTAAACTAAATTAATTGATAGTTCAAACTAAATTAAATCGAATCAAATTAGTGAGTTAGTTTAATTTTTCGATTTGAAATACAGAACAATTCTATCGAGAAATATATAAATGTATTGATTTACATCTTGTGTCACGTGACACCGAGAAAAATAGGAAGGGAACAAAAAAGAAGAATTCGCATCCGCGTCAGAGAGAGACGGAAGGGGAATCGTGGAATCCTTCACATGTTAAAGAAGTCAACGGTCTCGAATATTTCAATTTTCTACATCTTTCTCAAGAGCAACGCAACCCATATAAAATATGGCTAGTGTCCCATTTTGTTCAGGACTCGAATATTCCCAAAATCAATCTTTATTTTAAGTTGAACTACCATGTAAAGATAAAATATAATAATATAGCTGAAACTAGAACAGGTAATTTAAATGAAATAGCGTATTTAGAAATAAAAACACTAATCTGATTATTTATTTTTGTGTGCTCTCGATTACTCCGGTAATTTTTACTCTGTTATTTTGAGGTCAATTGTGATTAGGGAAGGAGGTCCTCCCAAATGTTTAATTATTATTATTTTGCTTCTATTCCAGTGCCCGACCTAAATGTGTATTTAAATGTTTTATTTTTTGTTTATGTATTAGATTTGCGGAGCACAGTCTATCTATATATGTGTCTATTATTTTTTATTTTATTTTGTGTGTTGTGTTTTCTTGATATTTATTTATTTGTTTGTTTCTTAGTCTCTTTTTTAACGTCGTATGCTTCAAAAAAATATCTACTATTTGTGAATATACTAGCAATACAAATGTGAATGCTTGTACCGGTTTGAAAGAAACAAATATAGCATGAGGAAATTGTTTGAATAATTAATGGGGTGTTTGGTTACGTGATAATAATGGGTTTTGTTTTCATTTTTAAAATTTGTGAGAAAAATTGTTAAAAGAGGTATTTAGCAACTTTGACAAATTTATGTTTTGAACGTGATTTTCTTCTCATGAAAACAAGAGGGTCTCACCTCTTTTGTTTTTCTTGTGATCTTCCACTTTGTTTAATCATGTGTGGTAGTTACTCTTTTTGTGCTCACATACTCCCAAACATAATAATTTTATATCATGAGTTAGTTCACTTTTTATTTCAATATAATTTTGTATCATACAAATATACAAAAAAATTTATTATACAACCAAACACCCTATAACGTTCACTTTAGCAACAAGAGATCCCTACTGGTCGATAAACAAGAATGACCATTGACGACTTTTACTATAATTATTCTTATTTCTTAAGGGCATGTTTGGTATCATAAAATTTTGGGGATAAATTTGAGTTATCCTCGAGATTTTGAGAATAACCCAGGTATATCCCTAACTTATCCCTGTACCAAACAACACCTAAAGAAACACATATTTCTTAGGAGTTATTTTTGTTGTATTATTAGATCAAGGTGTGAGCTTTATCAGGTAAAATATCATGTTAATGGACTTGATTAATGCCGATGATGAGGATGGAAAGTAGAACAACGTGGTATTTTATTTTGTTATAGTTAAAGAAAGAAGACAGATTGATAAATTATGTTTGTACTGTCAAACAATTAGATTTAAACAAAATAATACTGTGAAATATACATATCTTACACTTTTCATGTTCTTCGGTTATTCATAATAAATATTACAACGATGTGAAACATCGGCACATTTCTAACTCTACTACGAATCATCTAACATGCTCAAAACCAAGTCATCATCAATTGTTGGATTGTAATTGATGGAGAACTCGAACAAAGAAAAAATACCAAATCACGAAGATAATGTAAAAAATAATTCAAATATAAACGATTAAACACGACTTGAAAAATCAGGTCGAGATAATATATATAGTAAAATAGATGCGAGAGAATCATGTTAGGTATATTATATTATAATTATAGCTTACTGTGCGTAGCACGGTTGGCGCCGTCCCTCCGCCCGGGGGCGGAGGGCATGGGTACGTTTCTCGGTGACAACGAGCCGGGCACCCCCATGGGGGTGACAGTGGGGTTCGAGCGGGGTTGGCCTGCTATGCCGCAGCGTGGTTGGCCACTGGGTCACGTGAACAAGAAAATATAATTATATATCTTAAAATGATTAAAATTTTCTATATCATCAATTTTTTTGTATTTTGTATGATTTACGATCTCATGGATTTATAATATTGTATGATATAAAATTATTGTCTTGGATACTTAGAAAGTTGATAAAAATTGTAATTTAAAATGTTATCAAACAATTTATCATTATTTTATTTTTTCCCAAAAACAATAATTTATTATTTTTACATTTAAAACTATAAATTTTATGTTTGTAATGTTGTTTTTATCTTGAAATCATATAAAAAATATAAAATGTAACCAAACACCTCGTAAAACAATGCAATGGCATAACTTTGTCATTGGGAGGCGCGATAAATACAGAGAGCTATGTACGACAAAAAGTGGTGAGAGGGAAGATCTTCCTTTTTTTTCTGTTGTCCAATATATATGTTTTGAAAACATAAAATGTGTACGGTAGCCAAACACCTCGTGTAACAATAATTTTGACAAGAAAATATTAAATTGTAATAAAAACTCAATTTATCATGCAACCAAACACTCCCATAAAATTTTAAAGTTTTCCCGTTAATAATAATCATACGTATGTTGTGGGCTGGAAATTAGAAAAAAGATTTATTACAATACGCGGCCTTACACACGGCTGTTCAATGGATCCGAAGCGCTGTCCCCTGTCGGGTCACGATCAGTTATCGGATCCCTCCGCCCCTTTTCCTCCTGCGACGGGGGCAACGCGCCGCCCCTCTTTTTCGCCTCACGATCGAGGTACGAGGGGCCGCCCATCCGCAGGCAGCCGGACTCGGGGTAGCGGCGGCTACTCCGTCACTGCCTCCTCCGCTTCCTGTACCTCCACCGTCGTCCGCCAAGCCTCCAAGATTGTCCGGCTCTTATCATCTCATCACGCCGTTTCCTGAATTTCATCGCCGATTGCTTCCTTTTGCTAGGTTTCTAACGATCCAACCCGCCGATCCTCCGAGGTATGTTGCTTTTTGGAATCATCATGCCATCCGTTGAATCGTTTTGCTGACCGTAGACTTCGAATGGATATTGCTGCCCTGAATTGGCTCGATTTCTTCCGGTTCGTTCTCGATTTTTAGCTTGTCTGTTTATTTCTCAAGGCCTGGATCGTTCGAACAGGGATTTCTAGTGTCTACCTCGTTGACCTTTGCCATGGCTACGGGGAAACATGGAGAATATCGTCAACACAAGTTCAGGGGGAGGGATATAGATATCGGGCATTCTGGCAGAAAGGACCTGCACCAAGACGGACGTCGGGATGGTGACAACGTTCCGGTGCCGAGCAAGAGTCGTGGTGATGTTCAGGAGAGGGTTAGAGATCGTCTGGGAGATGGCAAGGACAGAGTAGCAAATGGTTCTTACAAGTCTTCTACCAGCAGTAGCAATTCTAGCAGCGGCAGTATGCGTGAACACGGGTACAGGAGGAGGCGGGAATCTGACAGATTGGCGGACAAGGAGCCTGGGGAGTTGTCCAGTGGAAGCAGTTCGGATGATGCAGATGTGTCTGATTCCAGTGCCAAAGAAAATGGTGCTTTAAGCATGGAGGAAGTTGCCAGGGCATCTCCCACAAAGAAGAGGAAGTTTTCTCCTATTGTGTGGGACAGGGACGATGGTACTGAATTTACCGTTGCTGTTCCACCAATAAGTACAGAATCTGAAATCGACATTCCATTGCCTCCTCCCCCTCCATTGCCTCGAGGTTTTGTTCCATCACGTGGAATAACTGTGGAAGCTACAGAATTCAAGTTTCCAGCAGATGAAAAGGCAACTGGAGCAACACTCGAAGAGCAGTTCTGGGCTAATGATCATGAGCCTGGACAAGTCGAAGAGGAAGATGATTATTATTCACCTCCTCGTGACATTTCATCATCACGTTGGGCCGATGGAAATAATGCTTTCGATGAAGAAGAAGCTGGATATTCTGGTGATACTATGACTCAAAAGAAGGGACGTGCAATCTCGGACGAGTCTGCATTGATAAGATTGGGCAAGAGGGCTCCTACTCCCGAGCTTGGTGAAGTCATTTTAAGAGAATGTTCTGAAGGTGCTACTTCTAGATCTTCTGACTCAAAAGAATTTGTAGACAAGTACCATGAGTTAGATGTAGAAGACATTGATCATATGCTAGTTGACAAAGATGATGAAGCTGAACCACAGTTAGATGTAGATTCCGAGGTAGAGAGTTATCCAGCAAAGGCATCATTGCCTGTTCAGCCACCACATAGAAGCATAAATATGTTAGAAGGTTGTAGAAGTGTGGATGAGTTTGAGAGGCTAAACAAGATAAATGAAGGTACTTATGGTATTGTGTACAGAGCAAAGGACAAGAAAACATGTGAAATAGTAGCACTGAAAAAGGTAAAAATGGAGAAGGAGAGAGAAGGTTTTCCCTTAACCTCTCTCAGAGAGATTAACATCCTTTTGTCCCTTCATCATCCTTCCATTGTAGATGTTAAAGAAGTTGTTGTAGGCAGCAGCCTTGATAGTATTTTTATGGTCATGGAATACATGGAACATGATCTTAAAGGGCTCATGGAGATAATGAAGCAACCATTTAGCCAGAGTGAGGTCAAGTGCTTGATGTTACAGCTATTTGAGGGCATAAAGTATCTCCACGATAACTGGGTGCTTCATAGGTATTTTTTTACTTACTTTTTCTCTTTATCTTGTTTACTATGTGCTAAACATAAAGCTTCCATTCTTTAGGGACTTAAAGACGTCGAACCTTCTGTTGAATAATTGTGGTGAGTTGAAGATATGTGACTTTGGGTTGGCTCGTCAGTATGGCAGCCCATTGAAGCCATATACTCATTTGGTGGTTACATTATGGTACAGGTATATCCCTTCTCTTCAATCAAAATTTTAATTGAAAATTATATTTTTATTTAAGTGTGTCAAAATGCATGAAATATTTTTCCTGCTTAAAATGTCTATCAGCTTTGATTATTATTTTTGAATCTTCCTGGCTCTGAGTACTTTAGATTCGAGTACTGTTAGGTCGCCGGAGTTACTCCTCGGAGCAAGGGAATATTCCACAGCAATTGATATGTGGTCTTTGGGATGCATAATGGCTGAATTGTTAGCAAAAGAGCCACTATTTAGTGGTAAAACTGAATTTGATCAGCTTGACAAGGTAAGTATCTGCTTGGGTGTACATTTCTTCAAAGCTTTTCCAGTGCTCTCTTTTCTTATAGTCTTATCATTTTCTTATAGATTTTCAGAATTCTCGGTACCCCCAATGAAAAAATTTGGCCTGGATTTGGAAAGCTGCCTGGCGTCAAAGTCAATTTTGTTAAACAGCCGTATGTTCTTTGTTCATTCTATTTTCACATTTTGACAGCTTTATGAAGCACTCAGATATATGTGATGATTATCTTTTGTTTTTGCCACTCATATTGAACTTCAAAATGTCAGTTGTCAACAGTTATTTAGTTCTTCTTTCGTAACAGGTACAACAGGCTGAGGGAAAAGTTTCCACCCACGTCCTTTTCTGGAAGGCCCACCTTATCCGAGGCAGGCTTTGATTTACTGAACAAGCTTCTGACTTATGACCCTGAAAAGGTACACCGGTGAAGTTTTTCTTACCGATCATGTCTACAGAGGTTTCTAATTATGTCCTCTATACTCTTTTCCTTCTAATAATACTAGAGATCTGCTGTTCTTGGTGCAGAGAATAACTGCAGACGAAGCACTTAATCATGAATGGTTTCGTGAAGTTCCTCTACCTAAATCAAAAGATTTTATGCCAACATTTCCTGCACAACATGCTCAAGACAGGTATAATTCTTCAATTTCAGTTGTCATTCAATTCTGTTTGTATTTGCTCCTCTTTTTGACTTTATTAGTTAAATTCATCTTAGACGAGTTCGGAGAATGTTCAAGAGTCCAGATCCACTTGAAGAACAACGGAAGAAGGAGCTGCAACAAGGAGAAATTGGCACTGGAGGCTTGTTTGATTAGGTGAAGAAACTGAAATAGACACCTGGTGAATTGGCTGTGCTGATTATAACCATGTCAGAGTAATTTCTTGATTAAGCCTTTGAGGTGAGGGGTGACTTGCTGCAAAGTTCTGCAACTCGTTAGTGTCCAGCAGCAATTGATGCTGTCCTTTAGCAGGCACTTCGAGTTGCCGTGGATGAGGAAATTTTATGTCGTGTTTTTCTTCAACAGAACAGATTCTCTCACGGATACTTGCCCATATTGATGACTCTAAAGGTGCATCATTTATGAAGCCCGCATTGCGAGGTGTGGAACATTGGTTTTTTATTTTTGTTAAACTCAGGCTTATTTGAAAATTGTAATGTACTCACGTTTGCCTTTGCAAATGGCACTCTAAAACCTATATGTGAACATATATGATCAGTGAAATTTTCTTTTGATTTTTCACGTTGTGTTTGCAAGAGGCAATGCATATGAGGCGGAGGAGATGTTCCTTGATTCTCATACTTGAAGAAGAGAAATTTCAGAAATGAAGGTAAATAATGATTAACGTCTGAAACGTAGGATAGCATTATGTTGCATGATTTAGTCTTTTATTTTTATAATTTGGTCTTTTGTTGCATTTGGCATGTTAAAAAGGGTAACAGTCTTTGGAAGGTTTACGTGGTGATAGTTTCCGTAAAAATGAGTGCCCCTTCTATGCTGAATGTACACATTCATGTATACTCAGACTGCACAGTCTGCACTTTACGGTGTTTGTATTCAAGTGAAGCTTGTTCTCCAGTTTTGTTTGATTCCTTGGCATCAATAGCAATTATACAAAATTTTTCATAGTGCAACCTCTTGATGCATTGTAGTTGGGTATTGAATGCCATCAAATATTCGAAGAATCCATTTTGGTAGTGGCTGCCAAGTGCCAACAATGGATATTGTTGGTCCCAGACTCCCAGTTTGGTTGTTGGTGTCATTTGTTCTGTGCACGGCTGATGAGCGGGATGGCTGTTACAATATATGACTTTATCACACACCTTCGTTACTTTTGTGCTCATTTTGTGAAGAGATTGTACTGTCAATTGTGCTGCAGTTATTTTGAGCACTGTGTTGGATGCACGCCACTTTTAAGATGTCCTAGCCATAATATGAACACTATCTTTTACTATTTTAGTTCAAACATGCTGTACTATTGTTTGTTCTATTTTCATTTCATCTTGTGGGACAGTTTGGTTGGTGTTCTTCAACAAATAATACAGTATGCTTATGGTATCATCTCAATGTTTTCCTTTTGTCTCTTTCTCCCTGTCTTCTCTGTTATTTCGAGTTTGCTGTTTGTATTCTCTTTCGTTTTAATGAAATAGTGGCTTTGCCATTTAAAAAAAAAGGTTAGTACTGGGGGCACTTTATAAAGCTAAAAAGGTTTTATCTACATAATGCTAACATGGGTGTATTAAGATGCATGATGTGAAAATGTTCCTCTGATTCCCATTAACTGACTACTACGGTAGTACTGTCGGTTGATGAGTCATTGATGACTGATCAAACTTTCTCTTTCTCAACCTGACATACAACTGCCCTCAATCATCTTTCAGTTTTCAATGCTGCTCGATGCCTTAGACAGCATACTGAATGTGATTCTTGTGATGCAGTTATTATTGCATTATAATGTACATTATTTTTGTCTATATGAGGCTTATAACGTTATTTTATATGTTACCTCAGTGGCTTCTGTATAGACAGCTATCTGGTGCTTTGTCATCGAGAAACATGACCAGTCCTGAACCTAAGCAGCTTTAACTGCTACCAATTTTTTAATTGATGAATTTTTATTTTTTTTGCCATTTTTGGACAAGACAAGTTTTCTTTATCACTAGCTGGATGTATCATAGTAAGTTCATATTTTTGAGGTGCTTTTTCCTCATATATCTTATTTTTTACTTCTCTAGTCACTTGGATGCCTATTACACTTGCAATTAAATTCATACAAAAATGTGTAATGCCCATTCATTGCTCATGCCATATAAGACCTGACAAAGCCACGTTACATACAATGGTTCTTGGTTTTTAATTTGGTTTCTTGGTGCTGTGAGCGAACACCATTATTTTTGCTAGTAGCAATTTTCATGACTATTTGTCTTGAAATGTCACTGCAGTATTGGAGAATCAATTTGAAGCTGGAGAATTCGCAGTCTCCCAGAAATTAAAAATAATGCAGTTATAGGTACACATGCGTCAGAAAAATGCATTCAAGGTTATCAAGGTACAGTATTTTTGGTTTATTATAAGCAGACTGATTTGTCATGCCCCAGTCTGACATAGAGGCTGTTCCGTGCCATTAGATGCTTTGTTGATGGCTGTCAACTTTATACTTCTTTTAGGGCATCTTTCAACATAGACACTAGGAGTCAAGGTTTATTTTTTTCTCCTTACTTTTTTCTCCAGTAACTTTTTCTCGTAAACTATGTAACTTTAGTTCCATAACTTATTTTATGTTCCTGTTCGTTTCATTCTTATGATTTAACGAAGCTTACAGATTTTATGAGTGTTGAAGTCAAGATAGGGGGTTAATACTGCATTCTATTATTCTATGCTCCACAAACTCCAAACTGGTCCCTTTTCATAATGATCATGCTCTATAAACATTATGGATAATGCTGCATCAATTCTGTCCAAGCTAGTCATTGCAGAGTAACTGATAAACTTTCACATCATGCTGAAATGAACATTTACGAGTAATGCTCTATGTGGGATATACTATCTTTCTCTGGAAAAGTTTCTGTCAGTGCTCATCTTTGTTCTTATTATTTCATTAATATTTTTTTATGAATCACATTATCTTTTGTCATGAAAAAGTTTATGGATGATTTACACCAAAGATTTTTTCATTGGGATGTGCCCTGGATTGGCCGAACTATCCAATCTGGTTTAAGCTCTGGGTGGTCCATCTGATCCATGCAGCGGCGTAACTCCTCTGCTGCCAGCCTTTTTTTTTACATTGGCTGGCTGCTGTATTTGTCATCCTCTGTGTCATTCTCCATTCGCAGCCACCTGTCAGTGCAGCTGCATCATTCCTGCCCATTTTGTGTGGGGAAGAAGTTCTCAGACACATCACGATGTGCTATCTGGCAGATCTGAAACTTAGGTCTCCCTGGAAAAGTGAATCCGGTCTACCGGGGCAAGCAGCCTCCTTATCTGTGTATGGGGTGGGGAATGGCTTCCCTCCCTCTTCATCTCTGCCGATCTCCATGGGGATTGGCTAATTCAATGGGTTGTATACCCACCAGATAACAGTTATCCTGGAAAAGGTGGATCTGCTGCTATCAGGTCTGCATACTCTGGTTGCAGACACTTCATCTTCTTGATCTGTTTCGGGTGGGGGAAATGCAAGGGCCGTTGCCCGCCAACCCTTTGCCTTCATCTCTGCAGATCCCCATGAGACCAGCTATTCTCATAGGCTGAATCAGTCAGAATCGTCCATTCCAGGCCAATAAGTAGTGTCAAGGAGTCTCTTTGGCGCGATGTTTTATGTGCCAAAATATTGCTTAGTGGTTGGGATCGCTTGGCTTCATCGAATAAGTGGTGCTTCTCCTTTTGGAGGAATTTGAAGGAGATCGAAATGGTGGAGTTCACTGATTTGATGGTTCTCCTAGAAGGGTTTTTTGTATAGAGAAGAAGACTTGCTTTTATGGAAACTTGACATGGGCCATTTGTTTTTGTGAAGTCAGCTTGTCATAGACTTCGCTTTGGGGTGGTGGAAGACTGTTTGGAATTCGGGAGTGCCTTTTAAGATCAGATGATTCTTGTGGAAAATTTGCTAAGACAAGTGACCAGTGAGATCATGTCCACATAAGTTGTGCCCGTCGGAAAAGAACAACTGGGTTTATTGTGGTGGTGGTAATGAAGACATCGATCATTTGTTCCTAAGTTGCAGGGTTATTGCACATATTTGGAAGGTCTTACTTTGTAGTTGGAGCTTAGGTTGGGACGTTGATTATGGAATAGCCCGGATCGGATCGGAATCGGTTGATTCCTGAATCGAATCGGTTGATCTCAATCCAATTCCGGCCGGAAGGACCGATTCGGAATGGAATATGAAGGAATCAGTTAAAATTAGTTGATCCGACCGATTCGTTGGGACAACTTAAATGGCCGATATTAGACGCAAAGTGCTGATTCAAGCTTGCATAAGCTTAAGACTCCTCTTTTTGGCAATTCTGGCGGTGATCCAGGCGATTTTGTGGGCGATCCAACGATTCCATCACCGATCTAAGTGATTTCGGCGACCAACTCTTCTGACAACGATTTTGGCAGCGATTCCAATGACTTGCAGCGATTCTTCTTCGACGATGCATGATTTCAAGTCCTTTGTGAGTTTTTTTTCCTCGGACCCCCCCTAAAAATATGGTCCCCACTCTCACCCCCCCCGGTTCACTTTGCCGTAAGGCCGAACAACATTCTTAAGGAACTGTTCTCTTCCCAGCCACTCCCTAAACAACCCTACTACTATTTAATTTAATGATTTCATTCTTCAACTTGGTTGTTAATTTTTTTAATTGATTTTTTTGTAGTTACAACCCATGATTGAGCATGGCAAAGGCAATGTTCTCACATCGACAACGTGCGATATTGGATGGAAGCATGGAGATATGGTAGATACAACCAAGAAAAGGGTGAAGTGTAAGTGGTGTGGGACAAAGATGTATGGAGGAGTGTATCGACTGAAGCAACACATTACTGGGGTTGGCGGCAATGTTAAAAAAATGTGATAAGTTACTCAGGGAGATCAGTGAAAACTTTAGAGGCTATTTCACATGAAGGAAAAGGTGCCAACCTTTAAAGAGACGGAAGACAAGGGCTAAGTCTAAGGCTCAACCTAAGAGTGATGACTCATCCACAGATTCTAAACCAAAGAAAGTTAAGCTTGCAAGCAAGGATGCATAAAAGAAGGATGAGGAGAGGAGGGGAGCAGGAGCATTTGGAGTTGACCATGTTTTTTGTCAATCACATTCGACATGACCTACACCCAATGAGGGTGTGGGTATGAGAGCAGGAGAGGGGGTATATTGGCAATTTGAGTCGACATGCCTAGCTTCAACAACAATAGGAGGAGATGAGTATTTGTTTATAAAATAGAGTACCTCGTAGAGGACTATTCGGCAAGCAATGAAATGTGTGAAGACAACAAGAACAACTACAAAAAGAGTAGTGAGACATATGGTGAAGTGGTTTTTGCATGCATGCATAAATTTTAAATAGTTAAATTTGTTTTCTTTTTTATTTTACTATAATTAATTATAATTAATTAGATGCGAAGACAATAATATTTTTTCTATCTGTCTAAATGCAGGCATCCCATCAAACACATCCACTAGTCTATACTTTCAAACTATGTTTGATGCCATCATTGAAGCCGGACTAAGATTGCAAGTCCCAAGTAGTAGATTTTTTTTATGTTGGAGGCTTGGAGCAGGAGGTATGGATAGATGGCATCAAGTTGGTCTGGAGGGAGAGATATTGCACAATTATGTGTGGTGGGTGGACAAACATTACCTGGAAGAGCACGATCAACTTTCTAATTTATTGTTCAGAGGGTACAACTTTTTTGAAATTAGTTCATGTTTCGGGTCAGATCAACAATGCCGAGTACATCCAATGTTATCAAGGCGTGCGCCTAAGCGGCGCCTAGGCGCAAAGGCGGCCAGCGAAGGCCGCCTGGGTTGAGCGCCATGCTTAACCCAAACAAGGCGTACGCCTTGCCCACCAAGGCGTACTCCTTGGCCGCTTATTCGCCGCCTTGGCCACTTATTCACCCGGTTGAAAAGTCCCAGTTTTTTTTTCCCCTGAACCGGCCGGTCGAACATGTTATGGCATCGGTCTATTTTAAGTTTGGGAGGCCAACCCGGCCAACCCCAACGCCCGCGTCTCCATCGGAAGCTCGCGCCCCTCTGTTCGCCGCAACGTTGCGGAGGACGCCCCGCCGGAGGAAGCCGCCATCGCCGGAGCCGGAAGAGCCTTCAACCGGAGAAGCCGCCACCGCCTTCAGCTGTCGCACCACCTGTAAGCACCCAGTCTTCTAGGGTTGTTCTGGCGGCTTGCTCATTACGTAAATAGTTAGGTTCTTGATTTTTTTATTTTTCCATGAATCTCTTCTCTTTTCTTCTATGAAGTTTAACCTTACAATATGTATTACAATGTCCTTAAGCTTCCTCTACATCTCAGGTGTCCGAACTTGTCCAATATTATTTTTTTTGTTTCTTCAAACAGTTTTTTAGCTTCTACGATTAGTGGATATGTGATTTAAAATCTGATTTGTATGATTTGAATTGCGTTTTGTATGTCTGAATTTATTCAAAATTTGTTATCAATCTATGTCATTTTTGCAATTAATGTATGCCAATGTTATTAGATTTTATACATGTTGTGGTCATAGAAATTTACTTTGCTTTCATACCCCGCCTTACCGCCTAGGCGACGCCTAAGCGGACGCCTTGTCGCCTAAGCAGAATTGGCACTCTGCAATGCCTTGGGCGCCTTGTCGCCTTGACAACTATGAGTACATCTTTGTTTAGTTTGTGACTGACAATGCACCATCCTACAAGGCAACATAGAAGAAATTGATGGAGAAGAGATATTTGGTACTACGCGCAACACATTCTATTGATCTCATTTGGAGTATATAGGCAAGGAGGCTTCAATATCTACATTAGTCGGATAGGCTTAGGTGATTACATCTTTTATTTATTCACACCCCCGTTTATCGCATATTATGAGGGATCATACCGAGGAGCGTGATTTGATCATGTGCAGGTTTACTAGATTTGCTACAAATTTTACTGTCTTGGAGATTTTACATTGACATATACATGCACTGGTCAAGTTCGTAAATACCGAAGCTTACTAAAATTACATGGTTGATAACTTGCACAACAAAAAGGATCAATTGAAAATTCTATACAAGATGGAGAATTTGATCATGGACGAGATTTTAGGTGAAAATGTTCTACTAGTCAATAATTGAGTCACTAGTAGTTGTCTTAAGATTAGTTGGCTTAAATGATAGGAACAGATGGGGACTCTTTACGATATAATGAATTGTGCAAAATTGAGAATCATGGAAAAGAATCCAAACTTCAAAAAATGGTGAAAAATAATTGATGCCAGATGGAATAAGACATTGGATCATGATATACATGCGGCAGGTATTTTGTGTGTTTGTGCTTATTGTATTTTAATTTAAGTATTATATGCGACATTGACATTTGGTGGAATGATTACATATTTTTTAAACCTCTGCATCTAATATAGAGGACAAGTATCTAATGACAATAAAGTCTTGCGGGGTACTCTATTAGTGTTACATCGCTTGACCATATCTTAGTAGGATAGAATAGAAATTGAGTTGGAGATAAGTGATTCTTAATTATTTGCAATTGTTTTTAATATTTGTTTGGAAATGTTAATTTTTTTCATATTTATCAATATTCAGATGCAACACTATAAGATAAGAGTTAGAGTGTACTTATATCTATATTTTAGATACTCTTTTGACAAAGTTTTTCCTGATATGGTTAATAATATAAGATTTCATATTAATATGTTATGCAAATCCTCACTCTAAAATATAATCATTTTTTATTTGTTCAATGTTTTCAACTGAGTGGTGAGTTTAGGTGAACACAAAAAGTTGTTGGAATCCACTTACATCTATTGCAATCAAGATTTTGAGTTAGAGCACCAGTTTTTTCTATTGTGAGAGGAACTGTGGTACATTCAACCTCAATACACATTAAAAGGTGGAACAAACTGGCATCTGATAGGCCGGAGAAGTTGGTTTTTTGTCATGAGGTTGTGCATAAAGAGTATTAAAGTTCATCAGAAATTGTTAGATGAGAGATTTGCACGGTTTGTAGGTGGAGTGTATGAAGAGAGACAGACACATGAATCACTTAAGGAGATTGACATGGACTACATTTTCAGGAGTACTTATTTGTTGCTTGGATAGAGACATGGATTGCAGAATCGGCGGAATCGGTCCGATTTCGACCGATTCCGGAATCGGATCGGTGGATTCCGATCCGATTCCGGGCGGAAGGACCGATTCCGGGAAGAATTCCGCGGAATCGGTCCGATTCGTCCGGAATCGGTCGGAATCGATCCGATTCCGACCGATTCCTTGTGGAATCGGTCGATCCGACCGATTCTTCGGAAGGCCGGGTCAACCCCGCCCGGTTCGATTCCCGGTTCGACTCTGGACCGGGAATCGAACCGATTCCGGCCCTTTTAGGGCCGGAATCGACCCGCAGAGCAGCTCTCGGTCGATCCCGCGGCGGAAGGAGACTGCGCAGGCGATTCCGGCGCGATTCTGGCGCGATTCCGTCGATTCCGGCCTCGATTCCGTCGATCCAGGGCCGATTCAGCGGCGATTCCACCGATTCCGGCGATTCCGGCGGCGATTCCGGCGATTCTGGCGATTCCGGCGATTCCAAGCTTGGCCTTCAAGGGATTCCGCCGATTCAAGCTCGGATCGGCATCGAATCAACCTCTTCTTCGATCTTTGTAAGGTTTTTGGTAAGATTTCATTGCTGAAAACTTCGTATGTCCATTCTTACGCGTTTCCGACGAGTTTGAGTGTCGTTAAACTTTACGATTTCCGTCCGAACAAGTCCATTTAAGTTTTGAACTATCCGTTTATGTCCATTTTGCACGGGAAAAATTCCGGATATCCCGTACGCCTATTTTTACACGTTTCCGACGACTCCGAGTAGAGTTAAACTCGGTGATTTTTGATCGAATAACTTCGCTCAAGTTGTTTGAACATCGATTGGATGTTCTTTGTACGGGAAAAATTTCCGATACCCCGTACGTTAATTTATGACCATTTCCGGCAAATACGTAACCCTTTAAACATACCGAATGGTGTGTTACTTGGGTTGTCTGCTTCCCGAACAGCGTCTAAATCAATTTTTATGTTTTCTAATCATTTTTAGTGCATTGTTTACAATTTTTGCAGATTTAAGCAATGGCCGATCAAGGTGACGCAGACCAAAGACGTGCTTCCGACGTGGGTTGGGAACACGGGCGGATGGTAGACCCGGTCGGGAAGAGGGTACGGTGCGAAGTGGTGTGGGAAGGAGATGAACGGGGGGTGTTCCGCCGAAACAACATATTGCGGAACGGTGGGAATGTCAAGAAATGTGATAAGGTGCCCAGGGAGAAGAGTGAGGAGACGAGAGGCTACGCGACGGGTAGATCCTCTCAACGGGCGATTAGGATCGAGCGAGAGGGAGGAGTTGCACGACGAGCTACTCCAGCAGGAGGAGGGACCGCGATTTGCCTACCTCGAAAGGGAAATGCGGGGAAGGCGGCGGGCGAGCCGGAGCCAGAGAGCGAGGACGAGTCCACGGACTCCGAGCTTGGACGTGCTAGGCACGCTAGCAAGCGTGCATTGGGCGAGGAGGAGGACGGGGAGGAGGGGAGCAGAGGGTCTGGGTCCAGAGTTGACCCAGCTTTGGGCCGATCAGCATCGGCTCGCCCTACTCGGGACCGAGAGCCTGACCTCAGGAGACAGGAGCCATACCGCCGTTCCACTTCTACCAGCACTCGATTTACACCGAGTGACGAGTATTTATTTAGGAAACAGAGTGTTGGACAGATGGGGATAAAGCAGGCAATGAAACGGGTGAAGGCAACAGGAACGGCCGCAAAGAGAGCCGTTCGCCACATTGTCAAATGGTTTTTACATGCAGGTATCACTCTTTAAATTAAAATTGACATTATGTGTGTTTTATTTACTAAAACTTAATTTTACTCTGATCCCAATTTTTTTTAACTTGATGTAGGCCTTCCAAAGATACGTGCCACCGGCCCCTACTTCCGAGACGATGGTGGATGCCGTGGGTGAGGCCGGGACCGGCTCGCAAGCCCCGGCACAGACACATACGGCGCCGGCTCCGGACGAGGAGGTCCAGGAGTTGAGGGAGTGGATGGATGGGTTTAAGTTGGTGTGGAAGGAGAGGGGTTGCACAATTATGTGCGATGGATGGACAGGTATCACCAAGAGGAGTATGATAAACTTCTTGGTGTACTGTTCTGAGGGGACTACATTCTTGAAGTCGGTATATGCTTCTGGGAAGATTAAAAATGCCGACTTCATCTTTTCTCTGATGGATGGGGTGGTGGAGGAGATCGGGGAGGACAATGTGGTTCAAAGTTGTCACCGACAACGAACCATCATATAAGGTGGCTGGGAGGAAGTTGATGGAGAAGAGGAAGCACATCTTCTGGGTGCCCTGTGCAGCACATTCCATAGATCTCATATTAGAGGATATAGGCAAGGAGGAGGGTGTATCTACACTTGTCAGGCAGGCGCAGACCATCACATCTTTTATTTATTCGCATTCCCGCCTCCTACATATCATGAGATCTCACACAGGAGGGCACGATCTTGTTAGGCCCGGTCCGACACGATTTGCCACGAACTTCATTGCGCTGGAGAGTTTACACCGGCACATGCATGCATTGGTTAGGTTCACACAGTCCGAGGAGTATTACAACTATATGGTGGACAACCTGCATGACAAGAAAGAACAGTTGGAGATTCTTGTCAGGTCTGAGAAGCAGATCACTGACAATAAGTTTTGGGAGAGAATTGCCTACTACTTGGCAATCATTGAGCCACTGTTAGTTGTCTTGAGGTTGGTAGACTCAGATGACAGGGACCAGATGGGAACGTTGTATGATGCCATGGACCGGGCAAAGCTGAAAATCAAAGAAAAAAATCCCAGAGGTTACAAGAAGTGGTGAAAGATCATAAATGACCGATGGGACAAGACCTTGCACCACGATGTCCATGCTGCAGGTAACTTTGTTAAAAAATTATTTTTGCTGTATAATTGTCTTATATGCACAGTGTTAACTAATAAAATCTTGCAGGATATTTTTTGAACCCCCGCATCCAATATGGAGGACAGGCGGTGAACGACAACGAGGTGATGCGGGGTATACTTGCAGTTATTCAACGTCTGTGTCGATCTCAGCAGGACAGGATAGAGGCTGAGATAGAAGTAAGTTAGAGTTCATTAAATACCTTGGAGTAGCCTTACCAGGCAACTAATATTTTTTTTATAAATTTTTCAGATGCAGAAGTACAAGCTGAGGGTCGGCGTATACTCAGATGCTGACATTAAATATTCAGTTGACAAAGTGTCACCTGGTATAGTAATAGCTTGATGTCGATTTTATTTTCTTTTCATATAAGTTACGGTAGATGATGGGCTAATTGTTTACCTTTTCTCTTCTTATTTTTTTATTGCAGCTGAGTGGTGGGTTCAGGTTAACACCAGGAGTGGATGGAATCCACTTGCTGCCATCGGTATCAGGATACTCAGCCAGAGCACCAGTTCCTCCCATTGTGAGAGGAACTGGAGTACATTCAACTCGATACATACGAAAAGGAGGAACAAGTTGACCTCGGACCGTGGAGAAGCCGGTCTTCTCGTCATTACAACGTACGAGGCTGCGTATAAAGAACATCAAGGATCGACAGAAGATCAGCGAGGCACGATTTGCACGATTCGCAGGTGGCCCGTACGAGCAGAGGCATTCCTCCGCCACACCACCACCCGAGGAGGTGGACATGGACCAGATATTCCAGGAGGAGCATGCACTTGCCTCTGGATAGAGGAGAGGGAAGCCAGGGATCATGCAGCTGAGTTTGATCCCGATGTTGTGCGTGGGTCTGAAGGAGAGTTGGATGGTGTTGAAGCCGAGGAGGATGCTCCGGCTCCACCTCCATCTACTTCTCGTGCTCGAGCAAGGCCTTCTTCGCCCGGCGGCTATGGTCCGACCACTGCCGGCTTTAGCCCCGGCTCCGGCTCCGGTCCCCAACAGCCGCTACCCAGCCCATTCGCAGTCCGGGGAAAACGAAAACAAAGATGACTGCACGAAAAATGGGAGGATTTGCAAAGTTGAAAAAAACTTTGGGTTCCGGTCCTTCTGGTACTTCAGAGATGGCTGAAGAGGTGAAGAGAAGGAAGCTAGAGGTCAGGCGTCCTGTCAGCCCAGATGACAGCACGCATGCTCCTTCTCACTCCTCAGGTGATGATGACGAGGAGTGCATACCAGCGACGCAGCCATCAGCAGCAGCTGAGTCTCCTGATTCACGGCTTCCAAAGCCGTATTACACGCTGGATGAGCAGACACCGCAGTCTTATATTATGGAGCCACAGTATCCAGCATTTGGCCAGGTTGACCAGCAGTGGATTACACCACCAGCTCCACCATCCTCTGCTTACGTCCCGGTCGTCCCGCAGTCCGATCCATACGACCTTGATGGCATGGCATCAGCATTATTTTCATATGGATATGGTCCCGGACAGTATACAAGACTGAGCACGAGGGAGGAGCATCACGAGCAGCAGAGAGAGGAGAAAGACCCATATCTATATCCTGGATATTGGTAGTAGATTGATATGATGTAATTTTTTTTATGATGTATCAACTCATTTATTTTTGAATCAATGGAATTGGAATATGTACTTAACTTCAAGTCTTCAATTGGAGTTCATTAGTATTTATTCGATGTGGTCCTGTGGATGAATGCATTGGTTATTTTAAAAAAAATTTCTAACTCATTTCCTATTTTTTTTAGAATTTTTCTGAATTTTTTGGATTTTTTTGACGAAAAAAAAGATTCAAAAAAAAAAACGATTCCGGACCGATCCGGAATCGATTCCCTTCCCAGGAATCGGCCGATTCCGGCCGATTCCTGGAATCGGAATCGGAAATGAGTTAGATTCCGATTCCGATTCCGATTCCGATTCCGGAATCCTTGGATAGAGGAGAAGACAGCCAGAGATGAGCCACCTAAATATGATCTTGAGGATTGTGTATGGGCAGAATGAGAACTAGATGATTTTGAGGTTGAGGACATGGAAGAGGAAGTTACTGCTACACTTCAACCACAACCAATCTCATCTTTTTCCCTTACAATCATACATGTAGCTCCAGCTCTAGCAGAAGCTCCACCTCCCCACCTCAAGTTACACAACTAAATTTCACTCCAACAAAGCAAAAGATAAAAACAAGAGCAAGAAAAATCGGATGATTTACACAGTTGAAGAAAAACATGGGGTTACAAAGTTCATCACATGATACAGTACAAGAAGTCAACAAAATAAAGTTAGATATCAGGTAGGGTCCTGTGAGTTCAATAAACAGTACGCAGCCACTGAATGATGACGAGCGGGAGTTCATATTAGCCACCTAACTAGGTGGAGGGAGTGGAGAAGGTGGTGACCCTTCTACTAGTGCCTGAACTAGGGGGGAATATAGATGATTTGACTATGACACAATATTCTGGTGTGAACCAAAAGATGATGAGTCAAAGTTTTTTTTAATGAGTTTGCAGAATATCAATATCAAGAACCAGCTTCTCATCATGATTTTAAGCCATACATTCCGGGGTTGGGAGGAGCCAGTGGATGTTATAGCTTTGCCGCAGCAATGGTGTGAGTATACTATGGAAATTGAAATCTCTGCTTTGGAAGCCTTGTCAGCCTGCAATGCTGTGGTCCATGGAGAACAAGGAATAGGAGAATTTTTGAAGATCATTTTGTAATCCGATTAAATATCCTTCATTTACAGATGCAGTAGGTAAAGGATTGGTTTTACATTTCTAAGGGTCAAGCATCAATGGAGGATGTATTTAGAGAACGATTTTTCATGTGGAGTCGTTTTTACCTTTAATTGTTGCTCTTGCTTTATAGTTTTTTTGTCTCTTGGACTACTACCAAGTTTTTCTTTCTTTCGCTGTAACATGTTGTGCTTTTACTTTTTTATGTTTAATGAAATATGACTTCAGTCACCTTCTACTTTTTTTCTGAATAGACTTCACACTTAAGCTATATTATCAAGGGTGATTGAGGTTACCACTAAAGCTGTAAACGGGTTAGGTTCAGGTGAGATATGTGAATTCGAACTCAACAAGTTCAAATTCAAATCCGTTTTTGGATCCAAAAGTAATATATTATTGGATTCAAGTTAGAACCCAAACCCGATATTCACTGTCAAACTCAGATCTACCCTATAACGGATATATGCATCATTATGATCAATATAATGACTTTTTATTCATTTACACGGGATTACATATTTAAATCAGCTTGACATTTAATATATACTGTTGCAATGAAATATATGGTAAGATTCATATCGTGGATTGGCTCCGGCAATTTCAAAGGTGCCAGTTGCCGGTCGGGAGGATGGGGGGTTAGGATGAGGCTCTGGATCTGCCCTGTGGTGAAGGATGTCCTTGTTACCTTGCATGTTGCGGAAGCTCATCGTAGGTTGTCCGCGGATGACGTGCTGGGAGGGGCTATCGGAGCTCAGCTATTCAGGTGACCTGTGAATGGGCTTGTGTCAAGGGGTCCATTCTGTGGTTGTTGTTTGGAGGCCAGATATCTTGATACTGATTGCTGGAAGAGATGGAGGTGTTGGGTCTGCATGGGCTTGGTCACGGGACCTGGTGCTGCCTGAACAGGTCGGGGAGGAGGATCATTGCTCTTTATACTATTAAGAAATCTTCATCGTCTGGGGGGCTTGTCGAGTCAGTGTTCCATTGGCCTTTGGGGATTCTAATGTCTATTGAGGCTCTGAAGAAGATGGTATGGTTGAGTGGCAGAGCAATTGAGATTGATGTGGGCACCGATAGTGTTGATGGGAAGGAGAAGGTCCCATCAACACTATAAATAGGTGGTCCTAGGTTGCCTTCTTCTCCATCTAAGCAGCAAATGAGTGTTCTTTCTGAAAAATGCAATTAATGTCGAACTCTTTAGTAAGTGGTTTCTGTGTTCTATGTTTTTCTTCGTACGCTTCACATGTAAACTTTGCAAATCTCTTCTCTGACATCTTTTGATTGTCTTTTATATTTTTATGTGCAACCTTATGTTATAATGACAAAAAACTAGCTTCTCTAATTTATCAGATGTTAGATTGTTCCTCCTTTCGGTGTATATTAGGTTCAACGTACTCTCTAGCTTATAGATGTTTTGACTTATGATCTTGATAACAATAGATGAAAGTGGACTCCATCTACTTTTTGTGTTTACCTGAACCCACCACTAAGTTAAACAATTATGAAAAATTATTAGTTTTTAAGTTGAGGATTTGTCGAACAATAATATCAAATATCATATTTAACAATAACATCAAATATCATATTAAATATGTTAGGAGAAATTTTGTCACAAGAATATCTTAGATTTGGATCTGAGTACACTCTAGTTCTCGTTTTGTAGTGTTGTTTATGAAAATTGATAAATATGAAATGTTTAAGGTTTGCAATTCAATATCAAACATATTTACAAATACAAGTCTCACTTTCTTCCAACTCATGTTCTGCTTTATTCTGCTGAGTTTTGGAGAAACATTGTATGACTGACGTAGTACCTCGCAACACTTCATTGTTATTGGACATTTGTTTTACATATTAGAGACAGGGGTTTAAGAAAAATCTCGCAATCATTTAACTATATGTCAATGTCACATATAATGCTTAAGTTAAAAGAAAATAAAAACAAACAAACTCATATCCCTGTTCTCCAACTTTGTCATAAAAGAAATATCTTGCAATCATTCATATCTTTCACATTCAGCATCATAAAAGAAATAACCAATGTTTTCTACCTTTGATCTATCAATTCGTTACACATTATCGTGCAATCATACAATTTTCAATATTCTTGATCTTTAGAATATATTTCGTTAGTGTTCTTAACCATTCTTTTCAACAGAGACATCTTCAACATGTGATAATTGGGAAATCTAGAATCCGACTCAATTTGACTGGCAAGTTTAAACGTCATGTTAAAGCATCTCAATGTTGCCACATCAAGGATCGCGGGATCGGGATCGGACCCTAGATCGGTGGGGTCCGATCCGGATCGGATCAGATCGGTCCGATCCATACTGATCTGCTGGGAGTCAGACCAATCCAACATTAGTTTGGATCGTAATTTTTTTTTTGCTTTCTGAAAAAATATGAAAAAATCGTCAAAAAATCAAAAAAATACATAGAATTCAGAAAAATTATGAAAAAAATGTAGGGAAGAAGAACATTAAGACCATAGTTGTTAAGGCGGCCAAGGCGATCAAGGCGACATAGTACCGCCTTGGCGATAAGGCGAGGCGTTAGGTGACACCTTGTTTTATATAGTAAAATAGATAAAATAATAAAGATATATGTAAAAAATGATGCAAAATAATTTTGACACCATGCAAATTAATCAATAATGTGGGAAGTGCATAGTTACGTAGACTAAATAACTTGACAAATTAGTTAATTTTACTATTTAAATTATATCATCTATTAGTAAACACTTAAGAAATCATTTAACCCTTGCTATTATTTCATCAAAATGTTAATTTAGTCAAATTAACTGTTAAAACTAGTTGTTTTTACTCTAAAACAACTTAATTATATGATATTGACACTTAATTAGTATTATTTATTATTAAAATAAATAAAATAGTTATTTAACGCAATGGACGCCTAGGCGCCCATCGCCTTGCCCCCTTTGGGGGCGCCTTGTCGCCTAGGCGACGCCTTGAAACAGTGATTAAGACATTGTTCAACTTTGAACATTTCAATTTTCAAGACAACTTTAAGTCTTTAACATTTAACATTGTTAAAAGAGATGCATCATACATTAAATAAAAAACATATTTGTATCGTACAATTAATCATACCTAATCACACAATAGTACAATACATGTTCTTCGTAACACTCATATTACATTGCGTTTAATAAATAAACAAATACATGTGTCATCACCACCAACTATGGTAATATCCTGAATAGGCTGGATCTGGATCTTTGTCCTGGTCATCCTGATAGTCTTGAAATCTCTATCGATTTGGGTCAGTCATATTTGGCCCGTATCTATAAGAAAATAAAGACTAGGCTATATCGCTAAAGTCATAAGCTCCATGATCAGTCAGAGGTGGAGCTGAAAAAGATGGTGGATAGTAAGGCTTAGTGTCTGAGGCAGGCTCTGGATAGGAAGATGCGAACTCGTCAAAAATATTCATCCTCGTTCAACGTCTGCTATCCCTGTCACTCAAACATGAGTGTCTTTTGTCACTCAAATCATCTGGACCTGCTCCACTCGTGCGTGCGCTACTAGTAGAACCACCCTCACCTGAGGTGCCGCCTCCACCTATGCTGCCACCCCCACCTCCACCTTCACCCCCTGTACGCTGTTGTTGTGTGAGTGGGACAAATTCTTCTTCATCCTCATCTGATGAAGGTGACTGAGTGGTCTCGGTGTCAAGGAGATGATGTCGCCGTTTGATACTTGTCTTCTTCCTCTTCAATGTAGGATCTCCTTGACTACTTTGCTGTGAAGATAAGCAAATTTTCTTTAAAGCCCTGAATAATCCACTATTCTTCTTGGTGGTGGTGGTGATGGTAGATGGATTCGTAACTGGAATCTGAGCTGGAGCTGTAGTGGCCGGGGCGGGGAGCTGGATGTCTCTCTGGAGAAACTGTAGCTGGGGTGGATAAGGAAGTGGAGTTGTGCACAGAACTTGACTTTCTTGACCTTCCTACATGTCTTCATCCTCACCAACGACGCTGTCAAGCTCTCCTTCAGTCAATGATCTGTCATTCGGGTCGAACTTTGGCTCTCCCTCAGCGTCCTTGTCTTCCACCCATGCTGCAAGTGGATATTCTTTTTGGAATAGATATTCCAAGTCCACATCCCCCTGGGACAAGTCCCGAGTAGCTTGGGCTTGGACTCTTTCTTAGTACAATCCACCTACAAACTGTGCAAATCTTTGCTCGGATGTCTTCTGCCTATCTTTGATATTCTTGATCCTCAGCCTCATATTGTAATGGCAATAGACAAGCTTCTCCAATCTTTCTATCTTCAACCTATTTCTCTTCTTCGTGTAAATAAGGTTGAAGGTGCTTCAATTTCTCTCGCATTGGGTTAAGGAAGTGTTTTGACTTAGCACCCGAATTGCAACGGATGCAAGTGGATTCCATCCAGTCCTGTTGATCACCATAATTCACCACTCAGTTGTAATTGTAAAGAAGACAAGAAATACATGCATCAATAACTTATTTAAAAAATTTAGGTAAGCATAAGACTTTAATTCGGGTAAGCAAATTATTAAGGGGGATCCTATCACGTGAGTACTGCAAATCAAGATCCCTGTACACCCCAATCTTGTGCCTATATGAAGTCATCTGAAAATCCAAAATAAAGTAATTAACTTCATTGTCTAGGATAAAGTTCTAAGTTTAATAGATATTAAACGTAGTACTTACTTCAACCTCAGCGCAAGTTTTGTCTTGGGTTTTACAGAGCCGCTTAATTACAAATAGTGTGCCTGATAATACCTTACCATCATTGCATACTTGGCCACCATACTGTATCCTCGGGTTCAGGAAGTATCCTGTAACGGCATTGATACTCTATTAGTAAAGAGACCATGGGCGTAATACATAGAATATAAGTTGTAATACAAACAAATTACACTACTAAAGTATACCTGCAGCATGAATGTCGTGGTGTAGGGTTTTGTCTCATTTGTTGTTAATCACTTTCCACCACTTCTTATAACCCTTGGGATACTTCTCTTTAATCTTCAACGTAGCTTTATCTATAGCATCATACAGGTACTCCATCTGATTTTTATCATTTGGATCCACCAACCTAAGTACCTGTACCAAAGGCTCTATGACAGACATGTAGTATTTGCACCTTCTCCCACCACCTGTTGTCCTCTATCAGCTGCTCCATCTTTAGCAGTACCTCATACTGATCCAAGGAGCTCTTGTATGTATCCATGTACTCCTGATAAGCAGTGGAGAAGATGAACCTTTTCAAACTAACCTTGTACCTGTAAAGGCTCTCTAAAGCAATAAAATGGGTGGCAAATCTGGTGGGACCCGGTCTGATCAAATCATGACCATCGGTGTACTATCTCATGATATGTAAAAGTCGTGGATGGTCATAGATAAATGAGGTGATCAGTTGTCCTTGGTTGACTAAGGACTTGACATTAGGATCCCTACCAATGTCTTTCAACATCAAGTCAATGGAATGTGCCGCATAAGGCACCCAAAACAAGTGAGGTCAAGCCTCCATGAGCTTCTTTCCTACAGCCTTATGTGATGCCTCATTGTCTGTTACAAACTGCACAATGTTAGCTTCCCTTATCTCGTCCACCATAGTGTTCATCAACCTAAACAGGTAGTCCGCATTCTTCACCTGACCTAATGCATCAACAGACTTCAACAATACAGTACCCTCAAAACAATACACAAGGAAGTTTATAAGTGACCTCATTGTGATTCCAATCCACCCATCGCACATTACAATGCACCCCCTCTCCTTCCAGATGGTTTTAAATCCATCTATCCATGAGGTCAACTCATCGACCTCCTCATCCAAGCTTGTCTCATATATGTACTTTGATGTGGGGGCTTTCAACCCCGGCCTAGCCTCACCAATCGCATCGACCATAGTTTGAAAATATGAACTCGTGGCTGCATGTGTCGGGACACTCACAAATTCAAAAACAAGAGAAGAAGAGATCTTTGTTAATAGAAATGTATAACAACAACTTCATATCAACATTCAAATACTAACCACAACTTCATCAAAGATTTATCTGCATGTAGAAAAAACTTAACCATATGCTTTATGGCTTTCTTCGCAGCCCCAGTCGAGGCCTTCACCCCTTTAAACGCTTATTTTATACCCCTCTGACCTCTGTCACTCTCCCTATATATGGCGGTGTCTTTCGTCGGCCGAACAGAATGTGTCCGATGAAATTTAACTGGAGGAACAGGGTGTATGCCCGCCCCATATCAGAACGTGTAGATAGATGAGGAGCCGTCAAACCTCCAGCTCTTCGTCTTCTTTCCTCATCCTCAAGAGCTTGAGCCAATGATCGCGAGATCGGGATCAAGATCGGATTGGTCCGGATCGGCCGATCCTCCGGAAGAAAGGGCATCTTGGATCGGGGCAAATTTTTTTATTTTTTTTTAAATTATAAAAATTCTCAAAAAATCAGAAAAAATCAGGAAGGATCATAAAAATAAATAAATAAATTTAAAAAATAAAAAATAATGTGGGTGATATTCTATCAAACAATGCCATACAATGTAAGTTCCTTTCAAAAAACTATCATATAAGTATAAATTATTATATAAAAGAGAGAGAGAAGAGAGTTAAAATAGATCTTTATGTAAATTTAAGTATATAATATATATTTAAGATTATGAATCTTCTATATATATGTGATAATATAAGTGATAATAAATTATATTAATATGTTTACACTATCATCAGCGGGATGCAGATTAGTCGCGGATTCTTTGACCTCTTGGAAACTTCCTCCAGCCTCCATCTGGCAACCATTTCCAACTTTTCTAAGAGGCATGGAACCCATGTTTTGTTCTCTTTTTCTTCATTTGCCTATAACACCTGAGGCAGTCACCTGGTGTGTATACGGTGAGGCAAACGTTCTCTCCTCAGTTGCCCTATGCCTCGAACAACATAGCTCTTAAGATGGCCTAAAGTTAGGTTTATCTTGGGAAACAGGTCACCAATCTGTTGATCACTGTTTTCAAGTTGGCTGTTGGCTAGAGGCAGGGTTCAATGCAACCTAGGTTCTTAGCGAGGAGTCTCCTCCATCTTTGTCTACAATTATCTTGAGGGCTGCTTTGCCACTTGTGCATGTTTTAATATCAGTAATGGTTTGAACTTTGAAGGACTGAAAGATTTGATGTCTGAATTAAATGTGTCCGAAAAAGAAGTCTGGAAAAGAAGGGAAGAAGGGAAACCCTTCTCACAGCAAAGACTGAATAAGAAGTTTGATGTTAGGCATTATGCTTCTACAAACTCAACAGCAGTATTGCATTGTTAAGGTGAACAAAAAATCCTGCACACTTCGGCAGGAAGAAGGCTTTTTCTTTATGCCAAATGTTCTTGGTTTCACAGAAAATATGATGGTGGAATTTTCATTAAGGATCACATTTCTGCACAGGCATGTCATTTCCATATAAGTGTCTGCTTTTTATTTCATGATCCTGAATTGAATACACTAAATTCATAGCCTTGTCAGTTAGGTATACGGTCATTTTGATACATGCATCTTCATGTCATTTCATGGATGGGAATGCTCATCTTCTGATTTAAAATGGAACTAGATAAGAACCTTTACACCATGAACATTTCATATTATCGTCAGACAACTGCCTGCATTCCTACTATTTGGAGGAAGAGGAGCATTATCACTTTTTATGTCATCGTTTACAAAAAGCTTTCTTAACTAGGGTCTTTGCTTCCCCCATGCAGCACCCGAGATTCCTTGTTACTTTTTTACTGTGAAAAGGGTAAAAATATTTCCTCAAACCAGTAACTTTATATAAAAGGTATCACATCATATTCAATTATTCATGTGACTTTTGACATCTTGAGCAGCTCTGAGGCAAGAGTCCGATAGAGCAGTTCCCTTCGTACAAAAGCATGCAGGAGATTCAGTCATATTGGTTTATGTTTTTTTGCTGCATGAATTCGTTCGACATTCTTGATTAGCCATAATATTCTTTTCTTGCAATGATACTTATCCTTTGTGTGATTTCTTTTCTAATATTATTGTAATGGGGAATAACATACATCTTGTCCTGTTGGATTTTCTCTTATCACCATTTGGGTGTGAGATAGACTTATTTTCTTATGGTTGAAGTTCCTTGGGTACAACTTTGGTGTCAATTCCAGCAACTTCAGAAGACCAACAAAAAACATTCTTTAGGTTTATTTTTAGAATATTTTTTAATCTTTTGATATCTCATCAGCTCCTGCTGGAGCATTCACTTCAAGGTTACTAAATCTAGGGCGAGCAAGGTGACGAAGTGTCACACTGCTGGTATGCAGTAAGGTGAGATGCTAGGCAATGCCTGATTTGTATCAAAATAACATTTCTGTATCAGCTATTGAAAGCATTTCTATATTATTTGATTAAAAATTATGAATTGTTCATAATAGTAAACACTATTTTGTCGATCCACCATGTTACAGGAAATATAAACAGGCGAACTGTGATGAATTAAAGTACGCTATATCTTGGAAGCAATATTCTTTAAATAGCTAAAAAGTAAATATAAACTTTGAGCATGAAATCTTAAAGAAATGTCATAATTTAACTACCAAAGAACATAGACAAACAGTTAAAAGTCTAAGCGGTATAGCCAATATATATTTTTTTGATGGCTGAAATTGTCTGCTAAAAATTCACTACACATGAAGATGTTTATTTATACAAAAGAAATGTAACCTGTGGTAATTCTTTATCAAGGCATCCTAAGCCAGCCTAGACAAGGTAGGGGGACCTGAAATAGCCAAGGTGAGCACCTTATATGCTGCTTGCCTTGTCGTAGTTTTGCCTTGTGTGGTGATTTACACCTTGTCTTGTGGAAACATAGCCGTCAAATGTCAAGGCACCGCCTTGGAGCGAAGTCACCCTTTGTGCATCAAAGTGCCAAGGCCCCTCTTCTGGGTCCAAAATGATGCTCAATACATCTGCATAGGCAGTAGTTGTGCTTAGCATTGAATGCAATCTCTTGAGATCTCCTGATAATCTTTTTCTTTTCACACCTCTAAGAAACAAGATCACCAAAATCACAATATCTATATAAATATATCCTACACTTAAATTCTCAACATTTGTCGTTATTTCTACTTTTCAACTTCATTTTAATGTGAATTATCTCCATTCCATTGTTCCTATTTTTCTTCATTTTATTTTATATTGTTCTTTCAGTTAGATGACCTTGTTAAGTTTGTTCCATGCGTTGATGACTCTATTATTGCATCTATCTAAAGGGTTATCTAGGTATTGTTCTCTCATTTCCTATTATATTTTATAATTTAACATTTTATATGACTACATATTATCATTCCAATCTTTCAAGATTTTAAAAATATTTTTACGATATCTTTTATTTAATATTAATCAAGTTGAAGCCTAGATCTAATTTTGGATCTTAAATTTTTTGAGTGTCCCTTTTGGATGGACAATACTCAACATGGTTCATGGAATAAGCTGATTTTGAGATTGGATCAATATAAGCTGACCTGATTTAGGGGGAAGACCATTCAACTCCTGGTTTCCTGTGAGAATCGGCCTGAATTGGATCCGATTTAAGCCGAATCAGCCGATTATGGGGCAATTGCAGTTATTCCCCTTGGAATCGACCACCACAGCGGCTGTGGCAGTGCTGTGTAGTTTTCCCGCTCGGTCCCCAGACCTGCCACGACATGGATCCAGTGACTTAAGTCACTGAATCAGCCTTTTTGTGTCCACAAGACCTGTTATGGCATACCTGATATGTCAATTCCCTCAGCTTTAGAAGACCTAGTGACCTGAGTCTCTTGTCTCCGTAGACAACTATGTAGCAATAATGAACCTTTGAATGTCTTATATGCCTTGTTAACTTGACAATTATGCATAAGAGGCAACTAGGCAACGTCTTGAATATTGTGAAGAAACTTGATATTCAAATGTGTTGTTGAAATGTCTTGGGCATGTGCAGTCAATTGCAAAGAACCTTTTTAATCCATAGGTGGCATTGATTACTGCACATTAGAGGGTAGTATGATATGACCGCCATAAGAAAGATGGATCCTATATGATTGAACTTAGTAAGGTTTGAAGTCCGATTCAGTTGGACTTTAAGGGGTCGTTTGGTACCAAGTTAATTTGGGGATAAGCCCAGTTTATCTCCTAAATTTTGGGGATAAACTAGATCCATCTCCAAGTTAATCCTGTACCAAACAACCCTTAACTCATTTAGTGCGTTTGATAAATTTTGTTTATCAAGTTCTGTGGAGGGATAACTTCGATTGTTATCCTCTGAATCACTAAGTGTCGTATATCCACTTAACCAATTAGTGCTGAAGATGGGAACGTGTTGAAGACGGTGTGAACAACTCTTCAGTTATTATCTTCTCTTTTGTGCATGTATAGATGCAGGATGTATTGAAAACTTCATTTTCAGATATTAGTCGTCAATTTATGGAACAATCTTAGGTGGCATTTGATTTGGCTTAATTAAATGTCTGAAGTTTTAATTTCACCTTTAATATCTTATCTTGTGAAAAATAAATTTTTTTGTTCTCCTCCGAAAATAACAAAAAGCTATAGTAGATAACTCAGTTGTTTTTTTTAAGAGTTTGCTGTTTGCATCTAGACACTAGTTCAGAGTTTTACCAAACAGTCCATATGTCCAAAATCAGTTCAGCCCAAACAAACGAGTCCTTAGTCATTAAATTTTCAGATGTTTATGCATCTTATTCATATGTAAGAAATTAACCTCTGACCTCAGATTTCACATTGTGTTATCAAACTTTACCTTAAGCGGCTAAGCTTTGCATCTTGGAGTGTTCTGGCAGTTATTCAAATCCGTTCTAGGATCTATTTTTCTGTTGTTGCTGATGGATGTTGATTTTTAGGGTTAAAGAAATCTATCTAGCAGGCCATGAAATGGCTAGCAGCTGATTTCTCTTTTTCTGAAGTTATTGGTTTACCGTATACCTTTTTTTTATTATGAAAACTAGTAATAGCAAGTAGACGTAAAAAACCATACATGAACATGTCAATGGAAGTGATCCTCATATTAGGGCTAGGGCTAAAGATTAAGTGAAGCCTTGATCTTCATCTTGGATATCCAGATTCGTAGCATGACTGCAGACTTGGGTAAAAACACCTTGCTTGCTTGCATGGCATTTGTGAACCTTCGCTTCCAGCGAGCATCTTGATTCTTCGTAAGCAAGTGTTCCTTAGGGGTGTTACGTATGTGGCCGAGGAAGAAGTTTTTTTTTTTTTAATGTTTCTGGGTAACTTGTCTTGTGGATGGTGATGAAAGGTTTCTGATCCACTGAAATGAAAGATGATGTCAAGTACTAAAAGATTCCTGTGAGGAAGGAAGAAACTACGAGGATAAGAAGAAAACAGAAGAAAAAGCAAATAAACTATTTTGGAGCTATTGCTGTTGAAAGAGAAGATTCAACCTAAATCTTTTAGCCCCAGTCTAGTTCATTGTACTTCGAGATCTGATATGCATTTAGCTTGTTTATTTGTACTGTTGTTCTCCTTACCTGCAATGCGTGCATGATCTGGTCGTTTGTGGACAACGTCAAAAGTGTGGTTCTACACACTTCTAGTAACTTGGTATAAATCTGCGAGAAAACCCACTGAGGGTCTATTTGGCACAAGTTTAATTTGGGGATTAACCTGGCTGACCCCAAATTTCTTGGGATGTTTATCCCACATTAATATTGTACCAAATAGCTCCTAATAAATTAAGCGCACGTCATATTCTGTTGCATGGGTGTCGCTATGTCAGTTTTGGATTAATATGTGGCTGCATGATTTATCTGCCAATGGTTTGTCATGAAGAAGCCCGGTGTAGGTGGCAACTGTTTGCGTTAGGGATTCACTAGAAATCCTGCTATGCTATGCTCTATTTTGTATTTTTAGTATTTGAGTAGCTTCTGTTCTATTCCTCGACATTCGTAGGATCTATGTTGTGAAGTCTGCTATGTGAATGGCCTAGGTGGCATTTGGAACGAATACGGCATTGCTCTTTACCACGTTAATATCAAAAATAATTTTGTTATAGGTAGGTTATTTCGTCCATGCTGGGTGTGGTAACGGAGCCTTCGATGTGCTCCAACCTATCTCTGCCCTTCTGTTGTATGTAAAGGCCATCGTTTCTTCTAGATGGGTTTACCCTTCACCTGAGTTCAAAAGCTGTTTGTGGTAAACGGGAAGCTTTTACCAAAATTTCCACTTTTCTTTCATAATTGTGCTTTTAATGGTTTTGTTTACTTTCTTATCAGCTGTCAAAAGAGGCAGGAACCGGAAAGCAAAATCTTTTGTTTTATACCGTATAGCTGGTGCAGTTGTCAAGATGACAAGGTGTCTAAGACGTTGAAAGATGTCAATTTCAGCTAAGCGACAATGTAGTCTCTTAGATGTTGTTTAAGTGGTCAAGACGGTAACATTGGATGTTTATTTATACATATGTACATATATATATAATTAGATTTAATATTATGTATACGAATACATATATATATATAAATATATTATAAATATAATTATATTTGTATGTTATGATTGAATTTGTATATTTTTGTGTTCATACATTTAAATGTGAATTTTTAATTATTTATGTATATATTTATTTTAAGAAATAATTTATTTTAATAAATTTGTGGTGTGATAGAGAAAAGTTAAAGTATATTTTAAGTACATAACATATATTTATAATTATGAGATTTTTATATATGTGATAGTGTAATGGACAGTAAAATTTATTAATATGTTTACATTATTATAAATGGATGTTTGAGATTTGTGGATCAGTTTGTGCGGTTGTGGTCAAGTCGTAAGGGTCAAGCAGGTATCGGGGCAGGGCAAAGTCTGTTGGAAGAAGTTTTTTTATTATATATAAATATTTGGGGGGCGTCAAGGCGGGCTCCTTGAGTGTGCAGGCACCTTTTGTCGCCTGTACCTTAGTAACAATGTAGCCTAGTGACAGACGATGCCATCTTTTTAGTACAAAAATTTTCTTTATTTCAATTCTACATTTCTTTTACCTCCATTTTGTAGAAAGTTTGAGGTGTTTGGTTACACAATAATTTTTTTTTATATTTTCAAGATAAAAGTTGTATTAAAATAAAATATGAATTAACCAATGATAAAAAATTATCATATTTGAAGTGATGTGATAACAAAAAAGAATAACTATCAAATATGGTCAAACAAGGTGGAAGATCACATGATAAAAAAGTGAGGTGAGGTTTTCTTTTTTTGTCAAAGAAATAAATTATTTTAAAAATTAAAATTTTTATGGTTGTCAAGTATTTAATAAATTTTATTTTAAAATTATAGTAAAATTCAAATTATCATGCAATCGGAATATTTTCTTTGGTATCTATTGTGGGATTAAGTCATTCAACTGTTTGTTTGCTTTCAAATATTTATATCAATGTTGAATATAATAATTGACGGTATAATTGCAGCAAGGGGTTATATCAAATTTGATATTGTAACTAAACATGTACGTAATAGCTGCCTAGAATCCCCGTCTCCATCTCCATCAATATGTATTTTGGCGTTCGGTTGATGCACCTGAATTTAGGATCCGGTGGCTGAGAGCATATATATAAATCTCTCTCTCTCTCTCTCTCTCTCTCTCTCTCGTTTTCTCTTTCAGGACCTTGGAGCGGTTGTAAGTTTGTAACGTAGGGCCTACTTGGTTTGAATATTGAAACCACTACAATATCAGCTTTGATATTTCTATTAATGGGGTGTTTGGTTGCATGTTAATGAAGATTTTTGTTTTAATTTTTAAAAATTGTAAGAAAACTTGTTAAAAGAGGCGTTTGGTAATCATGACAATTTTATGTTTTAAAAATAATTTTCTTCTTAAACAAAAAAAGAGGGTCTCACCTCTTTCTTTTTTCTTGTGATCCCCACTTTGTTTGGCCATGTGTGATAGTTACTCTTTTTTGTAATCACATCCCTCCAAACATGATAATTTTATGTCGTCAGTTGGTTCACTTTTTATTTTAATACAATTTTTTATCATGAAAGTGTACAAAAAATTATCATGCAATCAAACACCCCATAAGATACAACGATATCATATTTGATGGTACCGAATATAGAAAATAACATGGTATTATTGAATAATGTTGTCCTAACCGGCCGGAAGCTCGATTAAGCTCTAGTATCATTTTTCGCCAACAGGATCAGGTGTTCGGTTGTATAATAAAATTTTTTTATGTATTCTCAAGGTGAACATTTATTTTAAATTAAAATATAAACTATTTAAAGACGAAATTATCGCATTTGGAGGATCGTAAAATGGATGTCACCTTTTAGAAAAAATATCTTCGAATTAAAATTCTAATAATCTGGAAACATCTCTTTTAACAACTTTTTGTTATAAAACTTATTTTTATGAAAAAGTCAATTTATCATGCAACTTAAAACAATCCATTAGGGTTGGTATTGAAAACAAGAAGAAATGTAGGAAATAAATAATGTTCTTGCTGCTTGAAGTCCTTTAAATGTAGAGAAGTTAAAAGCAGGAATGCCTCACCTTACTTGACAGCATGTTTGGTAAAAGTACTAAATAAATCAATTATTAGTTTTAATGTTGACATTAACAGAAATCATCCCAACATGTTTGATTATTAGTATCAATTTCAAATTTGTAATGCAAGGGAAACATTAATAGTAATGCAAGTGTCCACTTCTCATATAATATTATTTTAATACTCTAACCAAAGAGGGTATAAAACTTCCTCTAGCTCTTCGCAGCGTGATCTGACAAAGAATATACTAATAAAGTGATTCATAGTCTATACTCTACAGCTCACGAATTGAAGCTCAGCTTGGTTTCTTACGCGAAACAGGAAGCTGCTGGAACATGTCTAAGAATGAAGCCAACGACTCAATTTATTGAGGCCAGCACACTGAACCATCTTCGGTGCAGATAAACATTGTAAATTGTAATCCATGCAAACATGGCCTTCGTTAGATGTTCCCTTGGCAGCATATACATCCTTTGAAACAGGGAAGGCGATTAATGCACCAGAACCAACAACCAACATATACCTTATTAGCGGGCCAAACCTTGTCACAAATATATTTCAGAATAATAAATACATTTCTACAAACAGGATATACAAAATTTGGAGCTGGGAAGACAACGGATGCAACAGAACCAACCAACCAACAACCAACGTATACCTTACTGGCAGGCCAAACCCTGTCGCAAATACATCTCAGAATAATAAGTAGACTTCTATATATCATGGAAGCCTGATACGCTTCCATCAAACTTGTTAAGGAATCACGGGTTTCTTTATTGCTTCAGGCCATACATATGATCTGAATTCTGAGTGCATATTTGATCCTATGAATGGAACCCGTCTTGCTGCTTTGTAGCACAAAGTTACATCATGAATGAAAAAGGCTATGTCGAACAGCCTCCATCTAAAAGTTCTCTAATGAATCCACGATCTTAATTCTTAAGTAATGTTTTACTGGCACATTTTCTGAGACTAAATTACATGTCTTACAAAACAAGCTTTACATCTATGCTCTGGAGTCTAGGATGAAATTTAACATGTCGACTGAAGACAGCTACCGTGTCTATCTACATGACTTCTGTCCTGCTCTAGGTACCTTTTGCAATCTACATGATTTTCATCCTGCTCTGTGCTCTCCATACCTTGTTTACTACATGATTTCCCGTACTTCGTTACTTCCATACTCTTTGCACGTACTTAATTAGTCCCATGGCAAGCTCGTGTGTCTGCCTCTTCACAGCAACAATGGCTACACTACTTCACGTCCATCTTGCAGCATTCGTCACATTTAAAGACGCTTCTTCTACATTCCTTAACGCATTCCATATGCTACCTCAATAGTCATGCTCATGCAAATAACTATTCATTGATCAAGAGTCTAGGAATCTGGTTCTTGAGCTTTGATGGGTAAAAAGTTCTCCATTTGATTCAAGAATAGAAAGATTTCTCGCAAGCCCTTGAGATGAATGAAAGAATAATCATGAAACTGCTGCCTTGCTGGTTAACAAAAAGGGGAGGCCGTCAAATATTCAACACAGAACCTAAATATTCCAACTCAAACTAGATATATCACAGTGCTGGCAGACAAGTGGAATGCCAGAAGTTCCTTCCGCAACTTCTACTTCTTGTTGTCAGTTTACAGGTATCACTTCTAGTTTTCCATTCTCCGAGGCTGTTGCTACAACGTTCTCCCAAACACAAAAAGAACAAGTGACAGCTCAATTGCAAAAATAGTATTGATTAGAGCACGATCCACAGACCATCCGTAAATTGTAATGCTGCTGATGTTGGATTGCAAATACATAACTGTGAGTGCGCAGGTCAACAAGTAGGGAAAAACAATTAATTCTTCATAAATGAATAATTTAGGGGAAAAAAAAGTAAAAACACTGAGTATATCATGATGTGTTGACCGAGCATGACAGTGAGAAAGCCAAGACAAGTAATCAACTTTGCTCCTATTGGAGCATATTTAACCTAAGATTGGATCTAAACATGTAACTTCAAATTCCTACAAATTCAAGCCTTGCCTAAAAGAACTATCTTGTAATGGCTAAATGAGGTGAAAGCAAATATAAACATATTTATTCATAGGTGATCAGAGACAGAGAGGTCTACAGGCCTCTGGAAGGATGGCGAATAAAAATGGCATTAATGCCAATTAACATCAGATGGTCTTCCATTCAAGTCATTTGTTTATTTAATGACATGTTAAGGTGAATGAAAATGGCATTAATGCAAATAAACGTCATAAAAGCTTGAACCTGGCCACCTTTTCTGGTCAACTAAGCTTACAAATTCTTATTTTGTCCTAGTATGAATATGTACGGCCATCTTTTCGAAGTAATAATATTGCCTTTAAGATATAAAAGGATTGTACCAGAATCATATATAATGCATACCTAATCGCTAGCCTATATTATTGTGGAACAGCTAAATTATTGTTGACTAAAAGGTTAAGGCACCGTAGGAGAAAATAGAGCAGAATAAGATCCACTGTGGCACCTGCAGCTAGGGGTGTTCACGGGTCGGGTCGGTTCGGTTTATAGAGATTTTTCACCAAACCAAACCAACCCGATGAGAACACTCAAACCGAACCAAAATAAATCGGTTTGGTTCGGGTTGAACCGAAAAATTGATTTTATTAATTTAAGAATAAGAATTAACTTATCCCCAAAAATAAATAATCTTAGATGACCTTTAGATATAGATTAAAGTAGGATCCTGATCCTACGTAGGATCTCATCCAATCTATCTAATCTAACAATGAAAGGGTGCTAACAAGCTTTAGCCTTTACTTATAGCATTTCTCAGCCCTCTTTTTCTTGAGAGTGGCGATGTGGGACTAAAGCTTGTTAACATAAGGGCTGGACTGGGCCCAGACAGCTGGCGCCTGACATGTGAACGTGGACAGCTGGAGAGCACAGGCCGAAAGCACTCTGTTTAGTCCCATATCGCCCAGATCAGAGGCTCTTCACTGCTTATATTATTCTCAAGATTGATCCCATCACAAATGTCTGAGCGGGCTGTGCTGGTGAGGCTTTGTTGGTTCGACGCTGCCTGATATTCGGGTTTATTCGGTTTATTTTTTTAAAACCGAATAACCCGATTCTGTAGCATGACCCGAACCAACCCGACAATTATGGGTTGGTTCGGTTCGGGTCATCGGGTCAGCCCGATGAGTGAACACCCCTACCTGCAGCCCATTTGTATAAAGAATGGGATCAGAAACCCTTGATCATACTCTGAACATTGAGCATACCTCCAATTGCCAAACCTCTCAACTTCACCTTTCTGGCATGATAGATATTGATCAAAGGTAACTTTCTATGTATTTGTTCTTTCCTGGTATCAAATGGGACAGACACAAGAATTGTGAACAATAAAGGGTCTTATAGATGAGATTTGTCCAAGGAAATGGTTGCTAAGTAGAGAACATGCCAAACTACATGATTTGGATATCATGTTTGGTTACACTGCATGTTAAATTTCCTAATACACTGTCAAATTCTAAATACAATAGATATGACAATGAACTCGTTGTGAATTGTTTCTTTAATGACTAAATCAGCTAACCGACTCAACAACCATGTTAATTGGTGTACTTCCTAGAATGTCATTTATCTTAGGATGACACCAACCAAACATGATTAGTTCCGAAGTTATTTTCAACTTACCCTCTATCTTTCTTAAAAGCTTGATATTCTCATCAATGTTACCTTACACATATCACATATCCAATGACTCTAGAGGTGGCCCCACATGTTTAAGAAGTGGTTCCTGCCAACGATAGCGGTCTTGGTTCTTGACCTTACCTCAGGATATGGTTGGGAAGACAAGATCTTCTTGAGATCTTGTGAGATCCAGATGAAGCATACACTTTGGAAGGTGGACCGTGCCACTGCTTTGTCCTCTTTGCCTTATTGGGTGAGGAGGGGCTGCCTCGTAGATTCTTAGACCCAAATGCAGTCCAAATTAGTGGAATCACAACTTGCGGCGCCCTCAGGCATCACATCTCTCTTTAGCAGATATGATGCTGTTCTGATGATCTCACTAACTGTTTTTAGGGGCCTTTAATCTTGGCAGCCTGGGGAAGACCAGGAACCTAAGATCTCATCAAGATAGCTTTTCATGACTCGCATAGCATGGCACTGTCCAGTGTGTAACTTAGTTTTTGCCTTTTGATTGGGTCAGATATCATGTGTGATGACTAAATTAACTAACCCAACAACCATACTAATTGATATCCTTTTAAGTCCCATATCCTGTGACTACATCCAACCAAAGATCATAGGATCAGAATTGGGACCCAGATCAGTGGGTCCCAATCCGATCCGGATTGGATGGGATCGGCTAGATTCACCGGGAGAAAAACCAATCTGGAATTTGTTTGGATCAGTCCTTCAAAAAGCATTAAAAAATAAATTGGCCCCAAAAGGGGCCATATAAGGCCTCTGTGGCGGCCTCGTGCCGTTGTGGCATCTTCCTTGAGACAGCTTTACTAGGAGGGTGGGGAAGACCGCTGTGGCAGCGGTGTTGGGTCGATTCTGGTTCCAATTCTACATAAATTGGATCAAAATAGGGCCTTTCCTGGTCCTGGAGAATCGGCTGGATTGGCTGATTCCCACCTTGATCCTGCCCCGATAGGCCGATCCGGGGCCAATTACACCGGGAGTCGGCTCTGGATCGGTCCTTCCATGCTGAAATCAGCTCGGCAAGGATCAATCCGATCCAAAAATCGACCGATCCCAATTTGGATTGGCCAATTCTATGAACTATGCTTCCAACCAAACACAATTAACTTTAAAATTAGTCTCAAATTAACATCCATAAAATAGGTACCTAAAGTTGTTAGCAGTGTCATTTAATTCTTAACATATTCTTACGCAATATGTCATTTCATGTCGGGGCAGACATTCAAGTAAGTTCTTTCATATCAAACCACACATCATATATTAAAATATACCAAAGACCAAACATCAGACAAAAATTGATAAAACAAGGAGAGAAATGTATTGGGTTTACTTGAATCTACAAAATAAATCTAAGAAGTCATGATAAGAAAGTAAACATGCTTTTCTATCATTGATAAATGATCTTTTTCACATATCCTCTATGTAATTGACCAATAAACTAGCATCCTTGTTATCTATTTATGTTAGGTGCAGCGAAATCTAAACATCCTTCTTCCAATCAACATTTTAAACAAAAAGTAAATTGTATTATAAAAGTTAAACAAAATGGTTCCTTGGTTCAGATAAACCTTAAAGCATAGATCGATCCATGGAATTCCGGGTCACGACCCGGACCCGACCAGGTCGGAACTGGGTACGACCAGCCTAGTCACGACCCGGAGCACTCGGTCACTAGGGGGTCGCCGGGTCGTGCGATCTGCCTGGCAACAGTTATGTGCCAAGGGAGGGGGCTTTAAGCCCCCCCTTACACCCTTAAGGCCCCCAAGGTGCTCTCTTGCCTCTCACCTCTCTCTTGCTCTCAAGTTTTTGCTCTCAATTTCATGCCTTCTTCCTTGTTTAGTTACTTAATTAGTTCATTAAGTATTTCATTTCTTTATTAGTTGTTTTAGTTAGTTGGTAAATTAGCTAGTAAATTAAATAGTTAGTTGGTAGATTAAATATTCAAATAGTTTATTAAGTTCTTCATCACATCATTTAATTAGTTTGATAATTAATTTATTAGTTACATAATTAATAATTATACTATTTTATTAGTTTTACTTAGATAATTAGTTAATATTTAGTTTAGTTAATAGTTTGTTAGTTAAATAAATATTCAAAATAATTCTTTAGTTACTTAGTTAGTGACTTAATTAGTTTTAATTACATACTTTTTAGTTAATTAAAGATGTCTTCTCCAAGTCACACAACTCAAACTTTCGGTGTGACCCAAAATGATCCGGCTTGGGCACATTGTAACTTGATCTCCATGGCGGAAAGAAAAGTGCAATGTAAGTATTGTGACAAAATTAAATTCGGTGGTATTTATCGATTGAAATTTCACCTTACAGGTATGAAGGACAATGTTGCACCTTGCACATGGACTCCACCGGAAATAAAAGTTCAATTTTATAGGCCCTACAAGCAATAGAACAAGCGAAAGGAAGTTCAAAGCGGCATAAGGAGATACATTGATTCAATCGACCTATGACTATGATATCTATGGTGATTCTTTATGATCTAGTCTTAGGGTGATTTTTCAATAGAGTGACGAGTATAATCGTCATGTATATATGTACCATACTATGTACTCAACTCAAATGACATAGAGAGAGTACATTTTCTTTGTAAAAAATATAAATCATGTCACATTAGAATAAAATTACTAAATTATTTGTTAAAATAATGTTACGTAGTTTTTTCTAAATTTTTGGGTATATTTTGGCATTTTTTACATTTTTTTTTAAAAAATATTAAAATAATGGGTCCGACCCGGGTCGCGACCTGGTCAGACCGGGTAGGTCTGGGGTTCGCGACCGGCCGACCGACCCGGTCACAGCCCCGGACTCAGCGATCCTTAGATCGATCAATATATTTAAAAAAGGGGTGGAGCGGAACAAAGCCAGAATAAATGAACAAGAAAATCAAACAGAAAATATGATGTATCAAAAGTATCAAGACAGCAAAATAAAAAATAATTCAATTGAAAACTAGGGATTTCCAACTTAGGCACCAAGTTTAGTTCTTTTTCTGTTTGTAATTTTGCCAATTCAACCAGCTCTTAAATATACTAGGGGAGGGCATGGTTTGGTTTGGGCCTTTTTTTTCCAAAACCAAACCGAATCGGTTCAATTCAATTTGGTTGGTCTAAGACCAAAAGTAAATAAATAATTATTATTTAATAATAAAATATATAGATAACATTTTTATTAATAATATAATTATATTTTAATTAATTAAATTTAACTGGTTTGGTTTGGCTCAGTTGGAAAGCTCTTCAAACCAGGTGAACTGAACCACCCCTTCAAACCAAACTAAACCGAACTGAATAATGCACACCCCTCAAATATACAACCAAAGACTAATTTATTTATTAAAAATACAATTAAACAAATTCTACAACCGAAAATAAACACCCGATGACAAAATTTATATGAAATACATACCCAATGCTTGTCTCTGGTATTGCAAGGATGCAAATGATGCAAAATTTTCATTCACTTGAGCTGAAGTGTCAGACTTTATGAGACCTAAATTTGGGCAATGACTTGTACCTTGATTCAGACAAGAAACTTCAAGTTTACAGTTATGATCTAAGCTGACCTCCGAATAACCATCAGTTCTGCATGTCGCTAAAACATGCCATCTACTTGCAATGGATGCAACTCGTTGGGCCCAATGTGAAACTCTGGTGGCTGCATTCAGGCAAAGGACTATACCAGTGACTTCAACGGTTGCACACGCCTGCCAACAAAGAAAAACTACTTTGAACAGATATCAACAAAGACATCCTTTCATGTTAAATTTTGCGAAAGCATGTTGATAGTGAAATTCGATAAAAAGAGACATGTATTACTAGCAAGTATTTGTGAACTCTGAGTCATCATATTGTAATAAATAGAATTCTATATGTAGCAACAAATTTCTAAATCATTTTCCTACCCATGAAAAATAAATAAAAATATACATGTACCAAAAGAAAATTGCATCATCCTTCAAATACATGAGATCACTTACGCATACTTTAAACTGATATCTGTGACAAAGTTATGGAATATATAATCCCTTAAAACCAAACGACACATATTCAAGATTTTTATACTGTTTGACTATCATACTAACCTACCATCCCATACTCTAATATGTCATCATCAAACAACATAGCTATGATTAATTCCACCAAATTCAAAACAAAGTGAATTAGTTCATGCATTGGCTTTGAAGCAAAGCTATAGAAGATGTTCTGTACATGCATTGTATGCCCAGTGCATTACACCTCTTCTGTCAACTATTTCAAATTCTCTTTGGTTTAAGTAAGGATGCCCTGAACATGAATCCTTTGTGATCACCTTGGAATAATATGTGCTTGAACCATCAAAATAAATTGAAGAACATAAAAGCAAAGCAACTTACTGCAAAAATGCCAGCGTTAGTGAAGTCTACAAATTTAGTATATTGAGTAGCCAGTAGAAGGCTCACAAACTGACTACCCACAGATATGAGAAATACTAGCAGAAGGTGTATACGGAATCTATGACTAATCTTTGAGAGGTTATAACACAAGCTTGTATGCTCTTCCACTAGTGCGAAAACCTCAGTGTCTTGTTGCAGTAGTTCTCCAAATTCCTCAAAATGGATAACTTGAAGATTGCAGGACAAGCTAAATAAGTTGCATCCAGATAGAAACACCAGTGTCAGATAAGTCCATGACAAAACCGAAGCTAGTAGCATTGCAGCAAATTGCCACCCTGATTTATGATAAACATAAGACAAACGAAGTATTTCACGAGAAGTCTTAATGACAAGACCTGGCAAAACCCAGAAGAATGTGACACGAAAAAAGCCCTGAATATAAAATATTTTTGCGTCAGGTTCAATGTTAGAAAAGAAAAAAAAAACAAAGAACTCAAAATAGACATGGTATATTTAGTATGACTAAATTCCGTTCTGTTTCACACTAAGAACAAGTGGAATGGTAAATCCTGCACAGAAATAGAAGCATCAAATATTGAAGTGAACATTGTTCGGCAACTGAAACATTGGCAAAAAGGTTGTAATGAGAAGTATAGATAAATTTGCATGTTCAACATACAGGGAGTTTCTCCAAGTTTTCCCCTACGCTTAATTCTCTCTCTCTCTATTGTAAAATATTTTGCATTAATGAAATTTTGGCCTTGGCCAATTTCCAAACAAAAAAACAGGGAGTTGCTTTTGTTTTCATATTTTTAGGATCTCGAGAAAAAAAGAGTAGTCCTTTCTTCCGAGCTTTATCGGCTTTCGACGAATATATTGCATCTTTTGGTAGTCAGAACAGAGTTAAATCAGCTTAAATCCAATAAAGCATGAAGTCTCTGCAACTCCGTATCAGGTAATGAAACCCTCCGCATAACTAAGTCAGGTGCCGGATTCAGCCATTTTAACGAAGAACGATAATATTGTTGATGCCTTTTTCCCCACTAAACACTGGCGAAAAATCATCCTCACAGTCTTTTCACAAAGGATTCCCTATTAAATTGAGATGTTCTTCCCACTCATATTTACGCATTCCTCTACCGGCGTCATAACAGAAAGAAATACGAGTAGAGTTGAAAGTACTAGCAATTCAACGGAGCACGAAATCAGCAAGCACCTAAGTGCGTACACGAGCAGATCAGATGAGCAGAAGAAAAAGATACGGCCTCAACGATCTCTATCTTTACCTTAATTCTGGCCACATACCGCACCTGCAGCCTATCGAGCCTCTGATAGCTTTTCCTGACGAAGAGTAACTTGCGGATCCCGCGCTTGCGCAGGCTGTGCGAGACACAAAACAGTGATACCGCGGCCAGGGACGCCTCTGAGGCCATCACACAGAGCTCGAACTTCGAAACTGGCGACCAAACCCAGCGGCCACACGGGGAGCAATTAGAGAGGCGGAAGATCACCATGGGGACAAGAGCGCCGAGGAGGAGGAACAGCGTCCATGAGAAGAGAAACCAGCGGACGGAGTGCTGGTAGAAGCCCAGCAAGCAGAAGAAGATCTTCAGATACCGCATGACGCGGCAGAGGCCGGCATCGGCCTCGTCGGCGCCGGCGCCTCGGCGTGCTTCTCCGAGGAGGCGCATCACTGCGTGGGGCTGCTCCCGCTGGGCCGGCGGCGGAGACAAGCTGGCCTCCCACTCTTTTCGTCTCACGTGTATGGCTGTCAATGAACGGTTCAAACTTTTCGAATCGATTCGAGGCTTTTAACGGTGTTTGGGTTGACATAATAAATTTAAATTACTTTCACGATAAAAAATTATATTAAAATAAAATAAAAATTAAACATAAAATTACCCGAGTTGAGATAATAAAAAAGAGTGATAGTTATGTACGATAAAAATGAAAGATCACAAGATTAAAAAAAAAGTCATCATTTTTTTCTTAGAAAGAAGTCTTTTTAAAAATATACATTTATACATGGAATGTGGAGTCGCGACCTCGCCCTGACCCGGTCGGTTTTGGGGCCAACCGACCCGGTCCCGACCCTACGATCCCGACCCCATAATTAATATTTTATTATTATTTTTGATGACCCCACCTTACCCCATCCCGACCCGGGTCGCAACCGCGGCCGACCCGGGTCGGTTTGGGGCCAAACCAACTCGGTCTTGACTCCCGACCTCACCTTCCTTGCATTTATAATAGTTGCCAAACAGGACATTTTTTTTTTTTTACAAAAACACAAAGAAAAATTTTAATTCATCGTACAACCAAACTCTCCATTATGTTCCATTTTATTCTATTGCAGTGTTTTCGATAAAAATTATTATCTATGTAACGATAAAATAATATTACAATTTGCATAAATTTATACATACCGACAATCAATTATTTTAAATGTTTTTAAGAATATTAATATACTAAGAGCCCAAGAAACACAATTCTGAGGCCCAGATGGTGCTTCACATACAAAATAAAACGGGTCTGAACGTATTCATAAATTGCAATCACCGTCCTGATAAAAAAAATGATATGGATATTCATTTTTATAATATTCATAAATTCTGAGCCCAAGTACTTTGTAATATTGTACTTGGACCCCAATGATGTTGTTGACTGTGATACAGTTTTTATATTCATTTTTAAGAAAAAAAATAAGGTATGAAAATAACTTGCATATAAACTGGGGACCTCTATAATAGAAAAGTGAGGCCTGCGAGATAGCAAAAAAAAATCGCTTATTTTCTGTCAATAAATAAAATATTTATAAAAAATAATTATCTACGCCTGTCAAGTATTTTCCCAGCGAAATTTTTTACGAGAACATATGCTTTTAAAAAAAAATTCTGTGCATCCGAGTTACTTCAACTGAAATAGTTATATGGCAAGTAAAAGAATATCATTTTAGAGTTTTATTGAATACACAAAGTATTCATGAATCATCTAACATCAGAAAAAAACCTTTCATGATTTGATTAATTTTCTTGCTAAATAAAAAACAACTAATGAATTTTTTTATTTGCAAGGCGGCTTTCCGTAATCGAACCTGGATATCAGGCCGTCTCCTTTGATTTTTTGGTCGTATTTAAAATAACGGGATGTTTGATTGCATAATATTACTTTTTATGATAAAATTTTATATAAATTTCAAGACGTATTATTTGGCTAGAGGTATGAACAGACAAATCAAACACTATCTTACAGTAACTCTACTAAACATTTTTATCACACTATTAATTTTTTCAAAATTAATATTGATACATACATATGATTAAGAGATGTTTGACTAACAATATCAATTTTGAAATTTACAAAACAAAAAAGACAGCTATGTAATACAAATGGTAACTTATATGAATTTTTAAATTGATGCTCTACCTTCTAAAAATATCAATAACAAAATTAATATAAGATTATCTTTGATGCTCTAGCAAATCGTTTGTGGCTTACTTTAAAATTCTAAATTCTTAAGTGGCATTAGATTTAGCTTACCACAACTTTGAACCTCTCATTGGTGCATATTTAATTAACTTATAAACACATATCTATCTAAATGCATCTCTTGAAGTCGTATTTACTTATATTTTTTTAGATATAACATTTTATAGAAGATAGAAAAAACATACATAACATATTTTTGATTAAACACTAAATTTATCGAGATAATCGGGATACATATGAAAAAGAGTTTATACTATTTCAGATAATAAAGGCTTACCAAACTTTGATAAATGTGGATATGTGGTGCCTCTTCTTCCTTCTTCAATCAAGTGAGGAGTAGGTAAATCATAAAAAAAAGATTACCAATGATCATGGATCGAATACTTAATCGAATGGACTATCATTATTCTATTTGTAAAAGATCTAAGCATATTAGAGCAAGTTTCTCCCAAAATAAAAATATTTATTTGGTTTATTTGTTCTAAGAATTTCTTTTGTAAGCTTTTATGCATCCTTGATGTTGTTTATATGAATGGAGCTTGGGCCACATGATGGTAGTTTTCCACACTCACATGGACTATCGCTTAGCAAAACCAACTATCAATGTATGTATTATTGTTCATAATATAAACTCATTATTAATCAATTTTATTTTTGACTTTAGGACTATCAAAGTCTCGTCATTATCTCTCATTTCAAAATACTTATACATTGACAAGTTAAGCATCCATTAGTGTTGCATCTCTTAGAAGTAGCAATGAATATCACTCGGTAGGCAACTAAATACTATATTACTTGAGAGTTGGTGATCTGTAACTAGCACATAATATTTTCCATTAGGTGAAATGACAATTGCACACTACAAGATTTATCAATATTACTTGACTTTTGAATTGACGGAGAAGCCATAATTTTACCACCACATGTGCTGTTTGAGAGAGATAGTTCTCTTAGGTTGCAGTTTGTGAACAATTTTTGGGACAAACACCACTTGAGAAATTAATGCGTGATTCAGATACTACTCTTCAATTTGCGTGGTTGATGAATGAATTTGGCTCGGAAACAAATAATGTACTACCTAGTAATAATGAAGAAGAGCTAGAATTGATTTTGTTTTACACGAGCACTTATTTTGACACTTGTAGGTGTTGCACTTTTACCAAACACTAGAAATCAGGTTCAATTACAATACTTTTTTTTAAGGAGTTAATATGTTGTAAAACATATTCCTAAGATAGTGGTATTCTAGCTGTGCTTTATAGAAAGTTATATGGTGCCGTGTAATTCACGTCACCGTATTGGAAGATACCTACATCTATTACAAATATAAATTAATTTTAACACATAAAATAATAAATATATTAAATAATGTTGATTAATAAAGTTGTTTTTGAGTTATAGAGTTGGGAACAACTTCATATTGGTCGATGATGCATGCCACCACCACTTAAGGATGAATACACTGGACCTCTTAGTTGTAAGTATACATTGATCCCCAATACTGATTCCAATATATATTCTTATATTTCTATTTAATATGAGCATGTGCACTTTTTATTTATGACAAGACCAACGAATAAGCAACGATATTCTTTTTTTGTAGAAATGAGACTGGTGTACAAGAGAAGAGTCGGGTACGTTTCACTAATTTAATTATATTTTTTGTTAAAATTAGTAATAACATATATATAATCTGTGTATTTTATTTGGGAACATTATAACATACACATATATTGACAAGAGTGCCGTCCATGTCTTCGGAGAGTACCGTTCTTTGGATATTGACTTGTGTTTCTATGCTTTGTATATTTGTAATAGAATTTCATATGTCAGAAAGAATTCTCCGTCAATTTAGATATATGTTCAAGTTGCACCTACAAAACGGGAGCAATATAGTAGGAAAGATAGTTGATTAATTGTTCTACTCGACGGCACAATCAACATAGGCGATTTCAAGCATCCGCGTGCGAAAAAGAAAAAAGGAAAAGAAAACCGCTGAATCAAGTGGTTATTTTTACAGGTTGGGCGATCCATGAACAGCAGTTTATATGGCAGACGCCTGGAACTGCGCGCAGGTTCATATGTATCGTCCAGACCACGGACAGCGATGATCATGTCTATATATATATGTTTATATGTGCAGAGTTATTCACCTAGCTATATACATATATATATGCATGTATATATCGATCTGAAGCTGAAACTGATCTCCTTCAGCTCCAATAATCAAACAACCCTGGAGCTGCGATCATGGGCTCCAGCTCTCCGGAGCTCAAATGGGCGGCGCTCGAGCTTTCCTCCATGTTTAGCTCACCGAGATTGAAGGGCAAGAAAGCGTCGTCCCCCAGTATGAAGTCATAAGAGAAGCCGTCGCACGCCGGAGAATCGTCGGCGGCCACCGACCTCCGCCTCGCCGTATTCGGCTCGGGGATGAAGCTCGGCGGGGGGGCCTCATCAGAGCCCTCGGTGGTAGGCGGCGCCGCCGGCAACGGTGCCAGATTAGGAGGGAGGGCGGTGCCGTTAGGGGAGGAGCTGCTGCAGAGGGCGTCGGCGCCGTCCGCCGCCGCGGCCGGCGGCGGCTGACCGGCGAACCTCTCCATGAGCATGTGTTCTATGGATTTCATGCACTGCTTGACGTAGTCCGACAGCAGCGGGTTGCACAGGGGCTGGTGGGTGATGGGGTTGATCCCTTTGAGCACCAGCACCTTCCTCAGCTTGGTGTTCCACAGGTTCTTGATCTCGTTGTCCGTTCTGCCGGGCAGTTGCGCGGCTATCACCGACCACCTGAAACGTTCAATCACCATGCATGCATGTTCAACAGGAGAGCCGATCTCGACAACACCGTATATCGGATAGAAAGGAAACAAAAATTAAATATATGTATATATATAGTTCTCTTGTACATTAATGAGTATTAATCTTAATATTAGCTTTGATTGATTTAATTTTACCTTATTTTTGTAAATAAACAATATATACATGTTAAACAGACACAGTTTAGTTCAGTTCAAACTTCAAACTGCCGGCGGGATTGGGGTTCCGATGGAACTGGTTGGATTTATATTTCAGTTCTATTTTGATTCTGATAAGAAAGGACTCGAACGGGAACCGTACGTGTGGTCAACATGACAAACTTTTTGTGAAGGAAAGAAAATCATCTTCTCGAGTATCTACATCATCATCTTCTGCCCGGCCTGAAATATATGCCACGCTTCGTCTCTACATGCTAGAACTTCTCTCCGCAGTTTGAAAAATTATACTCTGCTACTTGTGCAAGAGAATCGTATGATCTCTTCCGTAATATCAATGAAATACAGCGATATGAGAGGTTGGATCGAAGGTACTACATGCCATCATTCACAGAGAGAGAGAGAGAGAGAGAGAGAGAGAGAGAGAGAGAGAGAGAGAGAGAGAGAGAGAGAGAGAGAGAGATTTATATTGTTGAGTAGGTCAGCAACTCGGCGGTTCACCAGAAGTTAATCACTTGCGTCTCCTGTCATGACGTATGCGTATAGCTAGAGTAGACTTTTGTGGTTTCTGGGGATCTCCAGAACAACGTCTGACACTCTAGTCAAGAGGAATAATGGATAATATGATACGCTAGCTAGCTACCAATGCTGCTTTCGACCATAATATAATATAAATCATCGTCGTGGAAGTGTGAGAGGGATTTCTAGGGTTCCACATATATATAGATTATAGAACCCGTGGGGATGGTAGGGAAAGCGACAGCAGTACTGATAGAAGATTAATCAGCAGCTCATGCACGAAAGGATTCAACTGTTCACCTTCCCCTTCATCAAACTAATCAATGATCTGCCACCACTGACGATCACTTTAGCTTCCTCTCTCAGATCTTTCCATCGAAGCAACAAGCTGTTTCAAGAGCCTACCAACCCCAGTGCGCATAATACAGAAAGGAAAAGAGAAGGCGGGAGAAGCAGCCACCCAGTAAAAACAAAGTCTCTTTTGGCACCCGTTAAGAGGATTGGAATAATTCAGCTAATTAACTAGACAGAGTACCCCTACTCAATATCATCAGAGGGTGCAATACTCTAGCTGAGTTGAGCAGATCACTACCATGTTGCTCAAGCTCCATAATCATTTATTTTACTCTAGCTTTGAGTTCTAACCAGGAGAGACTTTAGTACCCTAGTTCAAATTTTTGCTCGTTACTTAATCTCAAATTCCAGCTTGAATAACACAACTTGACTCAAGTTCAAACCAATCTCAAATTCACATTCCATATAACTAAACTCATTTATAAAACTCGAGCTTAATTTAAACTCATTTACGAAATCCAAATTTGAACTCATTTACGAAGCTCAATCTAAATTTAAATCTAAATTAAAATTTACTTAAAACTATTTCATATATTTCATATATATTATATAATAATTATTACTCATGATTTAACTTTTTACATAAGTATTTAATTCAATGTTTAATCGATCTACTCTAGTTGACAAACATTTGTTCAAACTCAGCCTAGCTAGTTAACAGCTCAGGTTTTGTTTTTTTGTTCAAATTTGTCAATCTGATTAACTTAATAAATAAGCATCGAACCGAGTTTAGAGATAGCTAGTCCTGGTGTATTTGATCGGTCTGCACCCCTATTACTCTGCAAGCTGAGGATATATATATATATATATACATCTAAAATATTAGAAGAAAGTGCCAATTAATTACTTGTTGCCTACTGCGGCATGCAGCTGGACTATGAGGTCTTCCTCCTCCGGGGTGAAGTTGCCTCTCCTGATATCTGGTCGAAGATAGTTCATCCATCGTAGCCTGCAAGATTTTCCGCACCTGATCAACCCTGCAAGAGAAAAGTTCCTACTGAAAAAAGCTCTTGGATTGAACTTTGGAAATATGATTAATTGTCGATGATCGCACAACCCCTCGTTAGGGAATTAAAACTCTTTGATTCTGGATTCCCCAACCCCATAGCATTAGCCTTCCTAAACCTTGATAATGCATATCAAATCCTGTATACTTCGGTACGTGTTGGTAAATGATCAGACTGTTGGAACTGTGTGTGGTAGTCTTTACATGATGAGAATATTTGAAAGTTCAACTACCCGAGAATATCAACACCCTCTCTTCAACCTCAATGCCATTCTTGTCTTCCTATTAATTGATCGACAGTAAAAGGAGGAGTGTTGGAATGGCGGAATAATCTCACCTCGATGAATATGAGAAGAGATCAACTACTTAAATATCTTGTTCCCTTCAACCCTCAATGCCATGTATATTTTTACAACTAAATTGTGTATGATGCGATCAAAGGGTAAAGAGAGAGCACAAACCAGCTTTCTGCGGCACCAATCGCCAGCTTGTGTTGGGATGGAGGAGGAGGAAGGATCTGAGCTTCTCATCTTCTTCATGGGTCCACGGCCCTTTCTTCAGTCCGGCGTGCTCGCCGTTGCAGCATGGCGCCCGACCCATCTGATGCGCTTGGGTGATCTGTACTCCGAGATGAAACCTGTTCGATATGTAATGGATATCTCTGGTCGGGTAGAAGGGTGCTTGGACGATCACCTTCTTGTCACATGCGCAAGGTCTCGGTGGCGCTATATATGTATATACACATACGGCCGGTATCTTCTCCACAGTTGCATTAATTAATTTAAGAATCATCTTCCTCAGCTACGTACGGTTGCTTGATGGAGATTAAGATACATCATTGAAGTATACAGCTAATTGCTGATCCTTTATGTCTGGACAGCTTCAAAGAAAACCGAAGGTGTGGTAGAACTTCATGTGTTGATATAAAATGTAATGTTAGGCACAAAGAATAATGCTGAACTTGTTTTCTGAAGTGTAAGCTAGCGGCTTAAAGACTTAGAATCTTTCTTCCTCTGATGGTGATTCACACAGGCGTACGTAGGGCTGTTCACTTCTCGCGTCGACGCGAGAAACTGAACTGGCCCAACCCGAAATTTACATGTTGGGCGGGGGGTTGACAAAGTGGATCGTTTTAATCGGGTTCAGCAGTTCTGGTTTTCTACAGTGCAATTTTTTTTTTACTAGGGCAGTGTTGGTTTGATTGTAAAATTCTTCAAAATGGTCCCTTTGTTCCGTTTCACAGTATTTTCAATTGTTTGGGTTAATTAGAAAACTTGTATTTTGAAACAATAATTCTTGTTTTAAATTACTTAAGTGGACGAAAACCCAAAAAATAAGAATACATTGTAGTTGTAAAATCATCTTACATGTGATCGATCTCCTACTTTGGTTTTTCATGTGTCTTTCACAAACTTAACCAAACAAAAGAACTCTTGTTTTAAAATCCATTTTTTTTTTTACTTTTAAACAAGTGATTTTGAAACCAAAGAACTAAGTATAATAAAACAAACAAGCCCCACACCAGCAACATAACTCTGATCTCCCGAGACTTCAAATTCCCCTTGATCAACACTTTACCAAGTCTTCCACATCTGTTTTGAATCTGAGACCATTATTCTCTACTTGGTTGCAGCCCTTTTTTGGTGAAAGGAGAAGAAACTGAGAGAAGCGGATGCCTCGCTGTGGACAAAGATCAATTCATTGCTCTAGCTGTAAACGTTTCAAAGTGTAGGAAAAATGCACAAGTCCAGACAACAACATTATTCCTACTCCTAAATCTAACTTGTGTATGCTTTCTGGGGCATAACATCATTTTAAACGGAGATCGAATAAATTATCAGAACATCGTATTCCTTTCATCTCGTCTAGTCACTACTGCTGCTTTGAAACCTTATCTCTTCAACGTATATATACAAGGTATACGTAGCCGACTCGGGCGATACTAATGTCGCAAGAGAGGCCAATAGCTAGCTGTTATGTTTAAGGACTTCGTCATCAAGGGCCAAGGATAAGGGAAATTCGGGCATCTTCAAATACCCACTTGACATATATATATATATAATATGATCAAAGACCTCTTGCATTAGTCTATAAAATTATGTATTCATCCAGAAAGAATGTAACCGGTTTCCTTTCTTTCTGCCGCAAGCTTCGAGTACGGGCGCAGTCAAAGAAAGTAATGAAGGTCGACGGCGGCCTGTACTGAGCCCGAACCGGCACAAGCATCCTGGAGTCGATCTCTGGATTATTATACTGATTAGTTAGAGGGAACGAATCTTGTCTCTTTCCTTCTGACGTCAAACAGCTTTAGCAGGACGCCATCCTTGAATTGCATCAGCACTCTTGAGGTAATGTAGAAAAGACCATGCTAACTACTGACCACCAATGTATGTTTGATATATATACACACACAACACGCACACAAATCCCCACTTTTGTTTGGAATCTGCTGACAAAAAGATAGACGATGTTACTCTTAAATTCTGTTTGAGAAAGCTCCTTTCCAACCGGCAATGACCCTTTACCGGGCTTTCTTATTCTATAACAAAGTGCGTTTTATAGGTTACATAACTAACACAAAATCCATTACAAGAATAACACACATGGGTATAAAAGTTGGACTCAACAAGTCCTAACAACTTCGACTTTCACCGAAAATGTTAACTTCTGACTTTTATCTTTACAGTCAATGCTATCAACTCCGATTCTGTTTAAAATACAAATATTAATAAGTCCATGTTCAATATCCAACTTTAAAGTCGGATTGTCCGACTTTTAAATCCGCACGCTAAATTCGAAGTTATCTAATCTAACCTATATCATGTTTTAATGAAGGTTGATCGGAGTGGGTTAGTTCGACTTTAAAAGTCGGTGTTTATTACATCCACTAGGTGACATTAAGATGCAGGTTAGGCTATTTTTTTACAAGTCGGTATGCTGTCCACACACACTGAGCTATTGTTGTAATTTGTGTGTGTGTTAGTTATGTAACATATAAAACACACTGTAAGATTAAAAAACCCCTTTCCTGTTGTAAGAAATACAAACCATCCCGAAGAGAGAGTTTTTAGGAATTATATGGCTCTCTCTTCTGCGCCCTACTGAGAGAAATATAGTAATAACCTCAAGGATGTGATAGAGGCAAGGACCCTAAACTCAAAATGTTGCCTCTTATCCAATTTTTATATAGATGCTTCTTAACTTGCATAAGCATTTGAGACTGACTAAATGTATGTCCAGAAAGGGACCTAAAAGCTGCAATCAGATTAGTCATCTTTCGATAAACTGTTACTATCATATTAGTTAGAAACCATCAGATTGTACACAGTGGCCATTGAAACCCTCTCCCAAGTCCCAAGCTGCAGGGAGGTCAAGGGCTTGATCCTATGCTGTGCCCAATCCCGTGGTATTGCTGCGGTGGACACAAAATTTCCTCTCAGGGGGTCTTAGGCTCGAACTCGTATATATTCTGTCTTTGTGGTATCATCGCTGCAACTGCTGCATCACAAAAAAATAAAAAAGAAAAAAAATTGTGAATCGCTTATCCAAAATAAATGAGGGGTTGATAAAAAAGTATGGGTGATACCCACCCCTATTGCGAGAGAGTGAAGGAGTACTCTTTACTTCTCTCCCCTGAGGTGATCCACATCCCGAAATGATCTCTTTTTTTTTTTTGAAACATAGTCTAATTACTAAAAAAAAACATAAGGTTTATACACAATATCACACAACTATAAAAAAGGAGAAAAACCAAAGATCAGTTATCGAGGCGCGTCGGCCCATAACTGATCTGTGACTTGTACAGGGAGGGGCAAAAGTGAGGCAGACCAAGGATAACTCGTCGCCTCCCGTAACGCCCATTTCGCCAAGCGGTGGGTAGCTTCATTCGCCCGCCTAGTGCTGAAGATAATGGACGACGGCACACCTTCCAGACGCCGACGACACCTGCTGAGAAAGATTGAAGCTTTCCAAATATCCGGTCCAGCATGGTTGATAGCATTCACAATAGAGAGCGCATCACTGTGGATGGATGAAGGACAAATGTCAAAGTATTCCCAAGAACAAGCTTTAAGAATGGCTTCCGTCTCCAATATCTGAGGATCTATAAACGTTGAAAGGCAAGTCTTCCAAGCAACCACTCTCCCACAATGATCTCTTATCAATATGCCCAGCGCCCCTTTTGTTGAATCCGTGGTAGCATCAACATTAATTTTAACCTGTGATATTGATGGAGGTACCCAATGTATCATAGTATCCTGAACATCCATATCCTCGCTTAGGAAGAAAAAATAAAGCATCTTTAACCGCTCTGTGAAGAATCCATAAAGGTTGTCTGTTAATATCTGCCATAGACGTCTCACATCGATGTTTCCATAATCGCCACATAATAGAAATACCAAGTGTTGCTAGATAAATGTCAGCACTAGATTTGCATATTATCCAATCCAAAAAGATAACAAGAGTATCTTGAAGCCCCTGTCGAAGCCATTGCTCATTGAAACCCAGAGAGGAAGCAAACCAAACCACCCTACTACGGGGGCAAGAAAACATGATATGCTCAATATCTTCGCGGTGCGCCTAACAAATAATACAAATATTAGAAACCTTTGGACACCTTCTAGCTATTTGATCATTCGTAGGAAGCCCCTGAACTAGTGCTTTCCACAAGAAAATTATAATTTTCAGGGGGAAAATCTTGTTAACCCGTGGATGCCATAATTTTTTCCAAATTGCTATATTTGATGGACCTGGAGGATAATTCGACTGAATGAAAAAAGAATAAGCATATTTTGTAGTCAAATTCCCATGCTGAGAGTACTTCCAAACCAATGGCTCATCCACATATATAGGGGTTCTTTGGATGCGCTCAATAGCAAGAGGATGAAAATGTCTTTGCAAATTGTCCAAATTCCACCTGCCATTCAGAATTAATTCACCAACCATACTAGGTCTGGTAGCAGCGTCTGAAATGCATTGGGGAGGGCCGAGTCCATCTATAATCCAATTATGTTGCCCTATGGTAATCGAAGAACCATCCTTAACCTTCCACATACACCCCCTGATCAGATATTGTCTTGCATCCAGAATATTCTTCCAAACTTGGGAAACATTCGACTTTACTTTAAAGTCCCAAAAGTTTACCCGAGAGAGGTAACGACTTCTAAGCACCTTAACCCACAACACAATTTATCAGAATCCCTAAGAAAGGACCAAGCCAATTTCAACAATAGAGCTTTATTAATAGAAAGTAAATCTCGGATGCCCAGGCCACCTTGGACCTTAGGTAGTTTGATAAAGTCCCAACTCTTGAAGTGAATTTTCCTCTTGCTCTGTTGTTGCTCAGCCCACCAAAAGCTAGTTTGCCAAGCTTCTAATTTGTTAATAATAGTTTTTGGGATCCTTTTCAAAGACATGATATGTATAGGCAATTGATTCAAAGTGGATTTTATAAGAGTCGTTCTTCCTGTAGTAGATAGGAATTTCATTTTCCGACTGCTAGTCGATTCGAAATCGATCCAACAACCATTGGTAATGATTAATCCGATTATCAGAAATACCCAGTGGTATCCCTAAATATTTCTCAAAAGGAGAGGCTAAAGAGAAACCTGTTAAATCACAAATCTCCTTGGTTACAGCTTCCGAAACATTTCTACTAAATAAAATACTTGATTTCCCTGCATTAATAGATTGGCCAGACATGTATTGGTATACCTTAAGTATTTCCATCATAGATTTAGCAATCTCCACAGTGGCTGTCCCACACAAAATAATATCATCGGCAAACATTAAGTGTGTGATAACTGGTCCCCCTCTATTGAGAGTGATGCCTTTATAAGTGCCCTGATCTACAGCTGTTTTGACTAGGGCCGAGAGAGAGCTTCAGCACACAATATGTAGAGATAGGGGGATAGCGGACAGCCCTGTCTAATTCCCCTCGCAGGCCTAACCTTTGTTGATGGTTTACCATTTAAGCTTAGGGAATAAGAAACAGATGTAATGCAATTCATGATAATGTCAACGATCTTCTCCGGAAAAGCATACTTTCCCAACATGAACTTTAAAAAATGCCAATTAATACTATCATAGGTCTTAGTGATGTCCAATTTCACCATAAAATGACCCCCTTGACCTGTTTTAACTCTAAAACAGTGGATAATCTCATGAACTATAATAATATTATCCAAAGCAACTTGCCCTTGTACAAAAGCCCCCTGATTTTCAGAAATCAGACCTGGAAGAATCGGTTTGAGTCGGTTTGCCAAAAGTTTATTAAAAACTTTTAACAGTACATTACAAAGGCTAATAGGACGGTAATGTTCCGGAGCACTTGGATTCTCCTTTTTTGGAATAAGAGAGATAATAGTATGGTTCAAACCATAAGGAATGTAATGTGATGAAAACATATTAGTTATAAAACTTACTATATCATCAGAGATATCAGACCACATCATTTGATAAAAACTAGGGGGAATACCATCTGGGCCCAGAGCTTTACATCCCGAAAGGATCTTGATATAGGGTGTTTGTGGTTGCTCAATAATTTTTTATACATTGCCCGGACAAAAGATGATATTAAAATAAAGTGTAAGTTAGCTGACATAAAATTGTCATGTTAATTTGTGAGATGGGATAGCATAAAAAGAGTTGGAATCCAGTATAACCAAAAGAGGCGAGGGACCACAAGATACAAAAAAAGAGGCCGTAACCTTTTTTATTTGTCCATTTTTTAAAAAAACATAAATTTGTATTAGTTGTTAAACACATCTTTTAACAAGTTTTGTTACAAAAAAGATCAAATTTTGGGGATAACTCAACTTTATCCCCAAGTTATCCCCGTACCAAACAGCACCATATTGTTTCAAACTTTCAGGAACTCATGTCAACTAAGAAGTTGAGGCCGGCCTATCTGATGTCTGAGCATCTTCTAATCAAGAATTAACTTCAGAAGATAAGAGACTTCCTCGATTGTCATCGAGGTACAGCAACCTCTTTTGTATCTATAGCACAGCTTGCGACAAAAATAATGCCCTTCGCTGCCCGTCTTGGCATTTAAATGGCAGCTGACCGGTTCTTTGAACTGCTTTCTTTTGCTTCTACGCCTCCAGAATTCAAGGGTCCTTCATTCAACACCCGTTAATTAATAGAGAAACATATTTGGTGCATGCGCAACTGTTGAAGAAGTGTGTGACATATTTCTAGAATGCGGCACACAGCAGGATTTTGATTATGACATGGCAAATACACCTGCATAGATTATATATAGTTTCTTTTCTTTACTATGATACTCAAATATTTTTTTAAACGGTTGCATTTTTCTGATTACACAGGGTAAATATGTATGCGATGCGATAAATATGGTCATGTTGTTTAGAAAAAAATGGTACCAATTTCAACAGGATTCTTGCCCTTCAAGCTGAGTTATATATTAACATCGAGATGGGTGTCGGAGAAAAGCATTGAGGTGCTGCCCATTAAAGAAGCCGATATATTGGCGCTATAAATATTAATTTTAGGAGACTTTGGCCAATGTTACTTGCTAGTATATAAAATATATATATATATCCCCCCCTTTGATCTAGCACATATCTGACGTAATGTCATCATATCAAAGCGCCCACACCCAAACCGAGAATACTTTGGTGTTTCAATCCAACCTTTAATGACCAAACTTAGTTTTAAAATACTAATTTGCTGGCTCGAAAGAACTAAACAAACAAATTTCTGTTATATATATATATATATATATATTTTCCTTCGGCTGGACTGTCACCGTCTGCTATATGCTCACGTTTACATCTTTGCTGGTCATGCCCAAGAAGAAAAGAATCTTAAGGAAGAGACGTACATACATGCTCCAAGTTTTCAGATAAGAGATTTGACTTCACTAAAGGATCCAAATATCTCGATGTCACCATTACGGTGGACAAGAAATATTTATCTGACAGCCTTATCAGCTGATAATAATGTTGAAACACGAATAACCGAAGAACTGCATATATCACATAACAATCTGAAGTGAAGAAACGTACGTCTATTTGGGTCAGATAAATTCCATCTTCAGATATCAATTTTCTGGTTTATAATTAGACGGCATATAATCATTTAAATCTCCCCTCTCTAGATCTCTCACAGTAAATTGTGCTCGCATCAGCAATTGGGTAATCTTTTCTTCTCCGTCTCTTCTCCATCATTATATATAATTTGTAGTTTGTACCTTCCTCTTGTTAACCTATCCCTTTCTGCGCCTTCCCAGCCATCTTTCCTCAACACTGAAGTATCCATATATTCTTTATATATCCTGATAGCCGAAGTTGCTAGGCCACTAATTTAAAAGGACCTCAAGCAACTGAAGTAGAAAAAAGCAACTTGATTATCCAAGTTGACCAGAGTATATACGAACATATACGAAACAAGAGTCATGGAGGACAAATTAACCACATGGTCTTACCACATAGAAGATTAATCTCATCCTCATCGAGCTATCTACATCTCTCTTTCTATATCTAAATCTTCCAGTACCACCTAAGTACATTATCTCAAGATGCTCGAAGGGTAAGTATGAATTGCTTTTCTTATGAATAGGATCTAGATAGGTGGGTACTTCTTATATATATATATATATATATATATATGTCATCCTGTATATATATAACACTTGACTATAATGGGATCCGATGTGATCTTAAGCATTTACCAGAGAAGTTCAAAAGGTTCTGAGGACGTCCTCAAATACAAATATTCTTAAACCCTCCGCGAAGCCTTGTTCTTTGTAAATAGCTTAATTACTTGGAACTGTGGGCTATGAAAAATAAAGCTTTTGACAGGTGTGTAGACACGGGAAGCAGAAATCTGACCGGCATATAATTTCCTGCGTTCACTGATATATTATAGGCCCGCTTGTCAGCTCAACGATTCTATTCTGATTTCCTATCCCCCTTAATTATAGGGGGAAGATGAAGCTTACGTACGTATATAATACTTCTGTAAGATAACATAGTATATCTCTTTTATCATATGCATTTGTTCAAAGATGACTTAATTTTCTTATTTGGGATATATATTGCTTCTCTTTCTTTGATATCGGGTGTTTAATTAGTTGCTTTGCTTCGAAGTATTTCAAATAATTTTATGTGAAATGTTACAGAAAGCAAAAGGGAATTATCCAAACTAAATTATATATATATTTATATTACTTTGTGGCATTTAATACTATAAATTGAACCCTGCCGTGGCCGTCTCAACCTGCAAGCCATTTGTATTTTTGCTTTGCCGAGTGATCTTCCAATGCACTGCCATTATGTATATAGTCTGCCAGGCACACAGGTAGAAGGCGGTACTCGTTTCATACAATCTGTAAAAAGACTCTGTAAGAGCCAACTGACGACCGATGATTCCATTTAAGGGTTTTTACGTATCGATTCTCATAATTAATTACATTTTAAAATGTCTTTGAGATATAGAAAAAAATATTAAAAATTGAAATCCTATATTTTGAAAAGTAAGTAACCCCATCTAAGAACACCCCAGGATGTCATCAAGTACTTTATTTTAAAAAAAAAAATTCTTGACAAAGATTATGCACGCCAACAAACCAACTCACTGGACAAATATAGGTTGTAACTTGACTCGATAAAAATCCGACTTAACTTGTTTATTATGTTTAAATAAATAAGTTTAAATAAAAAAACTCGATTCATTAAATAAGTTAAATTTAATAAAGTCTTGCTCGACTTGAAAAATTCATGAGTAACCCGATTTAATACTTGAAATATATTTATTTATAAATATTAATAGTTATATATTTTTATTTAAATATATAAAATAAATTAAAATAAATTTTGATTTGAATTTAAAATTTTCGTAAATAAGATAAAGTTTGAGTTACACAAATGACATTTGATTGATTTTGAGTATTATAAACTAGTTTATCTTAAGTGTAAACTTGAATGTACGTTGAACCTGACTCAAAATGCTATTCGAGCTCAAGTTCTACTCTATTATATAATGAACTGATCTTGAACAAAGATTCAATATACTCATAAAAGTTCGAACTCGAATTCGAACTATGTAAAATAAAAGAGCTGAACTACTATTTGATTCGGTTAGCATGGTTTGCACCTCCTGACAATGATAAATTTCTTTTCTAGAGAGATAAAGAGGAAGCATTAAAAACAAGGAAGAGGTAATATTGATCTATTAGAGGGGAACTTTCTCATCGCATATATACCCAAATTATACTGCCACCATAATTCCTTTTATATAATCGTTAACTAACTATTAATTTATTTTTTAGTAGCATAGGATTACTGATAAATATACTCATTCCTGAAGAGTAATAATTATATATATTATATTTACCTATAAGACATAGCAACAGCGTGTCAGCGAGTGACACTATAAGCATCATATCCTACCGGTTGACATAAGTGACATAAAAACAGATGACTGGAGTTCATGGCATCTTCTCAAAAGATGTGTAGAAAGGGTTCAGACCACCTCAATTAACACTTGAAGGAGATTCTCACTTTACCCCTAACAACATTTAACTCAAACATCACACTTATGATCATTAATAAATCCACACAAGATAAATAAAACCTTCCAAAATTAATTTAAAAAAATATAAACCAGAATAAGTAAAACATGAAAAATAACTAGTAAAGTATAAACACGGTTAATAGAATTTGTTACTCAACATCTTAATGTAGTGTTTGGTTTATACATGATAAGTTTTTTTTCCGTAGCTTTTGTAACCCAACATGATATTTTAATGTCTTTGCCAGTTTTGCCATCTTGAAATTTTAAATTTAATATAAATTTGTCATCAAAGTGTGCAACAAATTATTGTTCAATCAACGACCCCATAATGGTCATAAAAAATGCAGTTTTAAGTTAAATGTTTGTCTCCAGCCAAAGTTGGTAAATCTCTCTCTCTCTAGTTCTTCACAGAAACAGGTCATAAGAGTACTAAGGAGAAGACAGTAACCTCAGCTCAGCACAGCCTAAAAAAGGAAGTAATTTCTGGAGAGAGGAACGGAGCTCGCCGGGCTACACTGGAGAGCTGCGCCATCCGCCGTGACGGTGTACGTCTCCGGGTCGACCTGGATATCCGGCAAGGCATCATTTAGCTTCATGTCCAGCTTCGTGAGCCCGCGCACATTGCCGACGGCTTCCACCCTCTTCTTCAACCCGTACTTGGCAGCGATCCCTGCTTCCTTGGCAGCCTGACACGGATCGACAAAGAAAACTCAGCCTCAGGGTAACAAGATCGAAAGATCACTCAGGATCTATCTACGGACTTGCCTTGCTCACGAAAGCGATGGAGTTGGAGCTTCCGGCCTTGCCAAATGCACCAAACATAGGCCTCATCGTCACCTGCACCGGCAACCAAGGCATAGAGCTTCAGCGGGTATGTTCCTCGACCACGCTGCTGACTACACAACTCTCCAAGAACAGAGATGAGATGATATAATCTAAGTTGCTCGGATCTCAGCTAACACCACCATCACTATGGGAACGGCTAGATTCTTGTCTGAAAATGCTGAGAGCTGATTAGAAGTCAAAACTGAATAAGATTACCGGTTCTGGCGTAGGAATGCTGGCGTTTGGATCCCCCATGTTAGCCCATGAAATGGTGCCTCCCTTTATCACCATCTCTGGTTTAGCACCAAAGAAAGAAGGCTTCCATATAACTAAATCTGCAAATTTTCCTACCTGTATCAAATACCAAAACTTGGTGCAGTTAATCAGCAGAAGGGAAACTGGTATGAATAAAAAAACCAAAATCAGATAGCTGAGATATTGATACGTTGTCGGCGGTAGAAACACCACAATATACAGCTTCATTTCTTATCATCTTAAATTTAGGCTTCAGACCCATCAAGGCTCTTATTAGTTACCAAGGCTTCTACCAAGATGCTTTTACACGAACTGCACAGCCCTAGGCTTACTATGGAACAACCACATTGCTGTGTTGGTAGACTGGTAGTTGCATTAGAATAACATACATGACATCTAAGTGAGATAGTCCCTACCCTATCTCCAGAAACAAATGATAAGATGTTTCCAATTCAATGTTATTTCTAAGCAGCCTGTTCAATGTTTCCATTATCTAAAACTGTGTAACAAAGCAAACAAATCTTCTTCGTATTACAAGTGCTAAGTCACGTCCCATACGAAGCATGTTCACCAGATTCTTGGCACTGTATTGTGAAGGGTGAAAAGAAAGCTTGTGGCTTTTCTCCCTTGCGATGCATCACTTTGTCCAGGAACCTCAGACTTACATAACAGTTAATGCAAGAGGAACATCTGAAAGCTAAGATAAGCCACTGATCACGTGACCAAGTTGCTTGACACTAAGGTTGATTCTATGAGATTGATGAGGAGAACTAAGTTTCTGAAAGCCCCATTGAATGTGGTTCCATGTGACACATGCCCAAATTTCAGAAAACTAATACCGGTCTCAGCAGGACTTAAACATGTATTCCTTGTATTTGTCTAGCCAGCTAGCTGTGGCTCACATACTGACCTATGAGGCTATGATTCAAAATTTAAGGAAGCAGTAAACAAATACATGTTTTAAAAAGAGTAAGGAAGCATGTACCTCAACTGAACCAACATACTGAGCAAATCCATTAGCTATTGCTGGATTTATTGTATACTTTGCAATGTATCTTTTGATTCTAAAATTATCATTTTCTGAACCTGGAGGTTCAACTGATCGTCCTCTCTGTTGTTTCATCTTGTTTGCAGTTTGCCATGTCCGTGTTATCACCTGATGGGGCAAGATTTACCAAAACCACGTAAAGCTTAAATGACAAGCACAGATCTTCACAAAAGATGATATAAACATACACATAATATACGCCCACTGCTTCTAATTCTAACATAAAAAAGAGCATGCTTTGGAATCAGCTACCAAGATAAGTTATCAAAAGACTGGCTGATTTCAAATTAATGTCCCATTACATTCTGTCAGTAACGATATGCATGAAATTTATAGAAATGAAGAGCGTAAAGAGTTTTTTTTTTGGTTACAGAAATCTTCACTGCTCACAGGTAAGAAACCATAGACAAAAATTGAAGAAAATTTTAAAGAAACAATTGATTTCTCTACACGGATGACAAGGGAATAATGGAAACCTCTCCAATGCGGCCCATGGCCTGTGAATCAGAAGATATGATGCTGATGGCTCCCATGTCATGCAAAATGTCCTCTGCAGCAATTGTTTCTGCCCTTATACGAGATTCAGCAAATGCTACATCCTCAGGAATATTTCGGTCAAGATGATGGCAAACCAGCTGCAGACACCCAAGTGAATCTCTAAGCCAGAGGAATCATCTCAACAGAGGCCAGAAAACGTTTCTTACCAGCATGTCAAGGTGCTCATCTACTGTATTTGATGTGAAAGGCCGAGTTGGATTTGTTGATGAAGGTAAAACATTCTTCACACCACAGACTTTGATGATATCTGGAGCATGACCGCCACCAGCACCTTCGCTGAAGTTAGCAGGAAATGAAACACAGGCATGTTACATGCATTTGGCAGTACAAAACAATTAGTTGCTTGAGTCGATAATAACAGAGATGAATTTATCTAATTATAACCCGACTTAGACATCTGCCTCTGGCCATCATACGTACTTCCTGCTGGCAAAATGGGCCCTTGTCTGTTGTCTTTATAGGACCTGTTGGTAGGGAAATAAGGGTATAAAAATTATTAATTTTTATATTTTTGTGTTTCTATTCTTTATGATTAGCCCATTAACCCTCTCTGTTAGTCTTCAACAGCTGACCTTAATTACATCAATTGGCGGAGGTGGTCCATGGACTTCTGTTTACCTTCAACAAACAGTACTAACAAAAAGTCATTTGAATAACCGTGTCATTGAAAGAACATGCCTATTTGATATTCTATGGCTTTTACGATCTTTATCTTCTGACATTCTTAAATAAACAGAAGATAAATATAAAAAGAAGAGGCTAAATCGACATAAATCTCTACTAGTAGTTGACAGGTGCATATTTGACACAACTGAATTTTTTTATTTCTTAGATTTTACAGAAATTTAAATCCTGAACCTGTCTCTTTGGGCATGCAAAATGTAGTTGCTGGTCCCCCCAGACTGCGATCAATATATAAGTAGTCCAATGAAATGCTTAGGATGCCAAACCAAACTGGGGCGGTGAAGTCATCCAAGAATAGAGGCAATCCAAATGCCCTGTTTAGCCAGAGTATTAAAATGATACCATATCAATTTTGATATTGATATTTTCAGATGGTAGAGTATCAATAAAAAATCAATATAGCTGTACACTTGTATTACAATTCATGCCTTGTTTGTGCTACAAATTTCAAAATTGATATTAATGGCCAAACATCTTGTGATGATCTATATTAATATCAATTTCAAAATTAATAGTGATAGAGGTGTTTAATACTATTACCAAACAGGCTGTAAGAAGACACATCAAGTATGCCATAACTGCATGATACCACGTGACATGATCTAAACCATATTTCATCAAGAAAAAGTGCAATGGTCCCTTCACAAAATAGGAGAAGAGCCACTAGGTATCAATGGAGACTGAACGAAGAGGGTGAAAACAGAGAGAAGATTGGAAAGCCGTGGAAGCTTAGTTTGATTGGGATTGAAATGGATACGAATAATAGCCAACATCTATGGACAATTGGAAAGGGATACTTACTAGTTGGTGATGAATAATGCCACAAGACATAGCTGCACCAAAAAGGTGGGAGAAATATAAGATGACAAAGATCCCTGCTGGAGATAAGAAAAAGATAGGTGATCTTAAGTAAATTAAATCAGTACAATTTTGGCTAACTATTTTCAGAACTTAAGGGAAGAAAAACTGAAGTTGTGTGCTAAGTTGAAAGAAGTCATGGAATAGGTAACCCCCTAGAGAGGTGTACCAATTAACACAACTGATCTGATCATTACAAGGCTGCTTCTGCTAGCTACCTGTAGTGGCCCCGAGGAGCTGATAGTAACTAGAGAAGAAGGAACAGAGGAAACGAAGGAAATCTGGATTTCTATTTCTGAGAAAGCTTGAAAGTGACAAATATTTTCTCTGTTGTCTCCTTTCTTGAACTTTCTCTCTGTGTGAACTGGCTTTCTGTGCTCCCAAAGTGCTCCCTCTCTGAAAAATGTCAGTCTTTTGAGCCAGCTTCTATTTACAAGGCACTTCATGACGACTTGCCCAAGGGTCCAAACTCCAAATTAAAGGCAGCATCTGTCACTCTCTATTGTGCTCTTGTATGCAAACTTTACATGGTGCCCTCTGGTTTGCTGAAAGAAGAAAGCAGATGTTGATTGACCATTCACCAGAGCGATCCATACACAGTGAACCAAAGTTTGAACCCAATATATCAGGTTGTTATCTTTTTCATGTGTTTTTTTATACTTTTCACTTCCTAATAAATTATGATCTTTGATCACCTTCAAAAACATGAAAAGCTATAGAAACGTATTCCTCATTATCACTCTTTGATATTTCAGCTTAAGTATATGCCTTAAATATTTATTTTACATAATACAAGATTACACTATATCTTCCTAAGGGCAGAGAATAAGTTGCATATGCTGAGCCGAAATAGTTTCTCCTCCTCCTAAATAGAAATTTTAATCTTCATTTCCTGTTTATTGAAGAACATTATTGGCTCACTTTTTCATCAATACATATAAATTGATCTATCAATAATGTGGTTAGTGGGAAGACTTTATTGTATCTATTGTTTGGGTGCATAATAAATTGAAGGTTGCTCATGTTCCTCAGCCAAGAGTCGTGTGTATTGTACAATGACATGCTATAGGAGTAATCTATTACCTTATTGGTGGAAGTGCCACGACATGGGTATTCTTTTTAGCAAGAATTATGACACTAGTATAATGACCAGGAAAATTTGCAAGATATTATAACATTAATATCTTCAAGGTTCAGCTAAGATTTAGCTCAAAACCTCACTACTCATCATATTTGGTTTGCCATTACCACCGCGCATGACTTATGAGAGCCATGGTGATATCACTAAGGAACATTTTATTATTATCCTCCAGAATTCAATCCCTATGTATTATAAGTTTTGACAAGTAATGCCTATTGAAGTTCCTCTTAATTTTGCATTCCTACCTTAAAAACTTATTACATCTCAAATTCTCATGTAAAACATAAACAAATTATGTTTAAGATCTCAATAGAATGTATATTTGACGTCACAAGATGCAGGACTATTAGTTCAGAAATAGATCAGGTAGGGTCAATCTCGTTAAAGTACTGGATAAAGTTCCTAATTTATTTAAAAAGTAAAAAAATTTATATCATCTTGGATTGCATTGAAAGGGGCTGATTTCAAGTGCCAACTTATTCGGTAATCATTATTTGAATTAGCAAAATATATTTCAAACTCAGATGAAGTTGCCATCACATCCTTCATATTGAATCAATTCAATTGCAATGTTAAATTTAATGCAAAAACCTTCTAACAGGAGAAATTCATTGACATATGGGTGTAGAGTTCAGAGAGTTCAGAGAACATAAATGATATGGACAAGCATACACACTATGAAATAAAAAAAATCTGAGGGAAGCTTAAAGATGAGTACACTGTGCTCACTGAAACAAAAACACAAGTTTTCCATATCATTTATCTGGATCATGGTTAAGTTGGGTAAAGATCCATTATATGGCTGGAAGGAAGCATTAAAGAGATGATTACCTGTGATAGGTATGTATTGTTTTGTTCCCAAAAGCAGCTATAGTATGTTCCACACACCCTGATTCATTCAGTGTGTCAGTATGGATGTTTACCTGCATGCAATGAGTTTACAAAATAGAAACATCAGTTTGTAAGCATGATAAAAATACACAACAAAAGATACAGATAGTAACCTGAATATCAAAAGTTTCTGCTACATCCAGACAATTCCTAATAGCAGCAGGTGTGCTCCCCCAGTCCTCGTGCAGCTTTAAACCCATTGCTCCGGACTGTATTATTTCAGGCAAACCTTCTGTTTTAGCACTGTTCCCCTGGTTGTTAAAGAGCATTTGTCAACACGACCAATAAGAAGAGTATATCAACTAGAAAATGAAAAAAAACAATGAGTACAGACAAGTTAATTCCTTGTAAATGGAGGATCTACTTTAGGTCCATAATTATTTAGACATGATTGAATGCCCAAAAAAACTTTTCAGGTTTCTTTGATGTAAAAGCTTTTTCTTTTATGGTTTACCAATCATATAAAGTATTGATAAGAGAGCATTTTCACAGCAGAACAAGTAAGCCTCTAGGTCTAGGGCACGGAACCAGGTGAACTGATAAGCTCCCTAATATTTGAGAAGCTACTGTTAGGCATCCGTGGTGTGGTCATTTACACGTCCTAGAGGTAAATCTCATTCTTTTGTTGTTTCTCATCTTTTCACCTTCTATACGCAGTGCATACAAAAATGTTGATTTAACCTCTGAAATCTCCAGTTTTCACTGATCAAAAATTTAAACTATTTCTTTCCAAATTTAGATCCAAATCCTCTAATAACCCTTTCAGATACTTCATAAGGCACGAATTAAGACTTAACAGTGTTTGACAAAAATCTGGTAACTTCAGTATGTTCTGTTTTCTAACCAAACGACTTTCAAATTTCACAAAATTCAAAATATTATTAAAAAAATCTTAACCATGCTTACATTCCATAGATTATTTATATTCTAGCATGCCCAAGTTGAGAAATTACTAAACAATCCCAACTGTCTATACCAATTTATTAACTGGCGTCCCTATTCTAAGCCTTCGAAAACTTTGCTTGGCCACATGGCACCTCCTTCCCTCTCGCTTCACCCGGTGTCGCTAACTCATTGATCCACCATCCTTGTGACAACAGCCTGGTTGCCTCATCCATCAACACTGAACACTTGGTATCACCCCTTTCCTTCTGGTAGCAACTCGCAAACTCCAAGGACCTTTGTCATCTCAGCTCATTAGTCCACTGCCCTCTTGGCTCCTCCACAGCTGCCTGTGTAACGTCAGTGAGCAAGCTGAGAGGACGTCTTTGCCCTCACCTACCATCAGCATCACTAGTTAGCTCCGACCTATATTATCACTGGACATGAAGATACCCTTCAGTCCTCTGGACCGGCTCTGACCCCGACATACCATCAGGCTGATCATGCTGCCTGTCCACACTGTTCGGGTGAATATGTTGATTACCCTTGAGGTTTGAGGCTGAATAATTTTCAAATTTCTGGCTGATATCCAAAAAATGTCCAGCATTAGGATGCAGTGAGTGAGGGTGGCCTTGGCAACTTAACCGCCGACAACATCCGGGACCAGAGGCTAAAAGGATAAAAAGAGCAGGATACGCACTACCCAGACTGCAACACCAAAAGTAGGCTGAGCCATGCAGAGCATACAAATGTACACAAGGCCCGGGAGGAGTTGAAGGGTTCTTTTGCATCTCTTGGTTCTACCATCACAAAAAGACTAAATACCCATACGGGTCAATTCAGTTCGTACTTCAGGCAAGAAGTGCACACTGAATACCCAGGAATAGGTAGACTTGTTACTCTCAAAGCGTTTTTTTCTTCAGGCCATTTGAGGATCTAAAGTATTTCCTTCAGTATACTCTCATTCTTGAATACCATCTTTTTCCTTGATAGCATCAAAAAACACCTCCGTTTGTATATTCCACAATGTTCTTTATGTGAATATTAACAGTAAGAGTTGCTTGAAACTCCACAACTTCTAGAACATTATTAGTCAGTGGATGCAAAATATTTTAATGAGTAAATGCGCACATCAAAGTTCATTGAATGTCAATGTCCATCCACCACATTAATGTCATTAATTGATTACATTTTCACAAGACCATCATCCATTTGCAGTGAATACTCCAAAATGTGGAAATGACCAGTCCTTGGAAAATCCATAAGAGATTCCCAAAGTGGTCCTTGTGATTCAAAAATACATCCTAACAACTCCCATCTAGTTCAAATTATCTTTAAACCAGCAGAACATGGTCCAAACACATCGAAGAAAACCAGAATTACCAAAACAACCAATTGAAAGAAAGTTTTTTGGTCAAATAAACAAGTAAACAACCTTTAGAAAGAAGACTAGCATTTTGCTATTTCCTGCACTGATATTTGCACACATACAATTGAGTATGTATGCCATGTGTGAAAATGAATCATTTTCTGAATCTTTTATCTTCGACATATGTGCACTATAAATTCAAGGGTGTTGACTTTCCCATTTTCTTTCCAACTGTTTTCTCTGAAGAACAATGATAAGTCTTATGATTCAAATTTCAATGAAGGATATTTTCATCAATACCCAAAAAAAATAAAATGATTGCTTCTGTCCAGTAACTTTTAAAATTGCATAAACTGTTCGAACATAATTTTAATTTTCTTCTATCATAAAGATAAAATAAAACTACATTTCAACCTTAAAAAAGAAATTACAGCCATGCACAAGATTTGAAACAACTTGCAAATACTTCATAAAATTTAAAAAGAAGAAAGAAAGAAATTGCTAGATCTTAAAAGCCTTAATCAAATTATAAGGATGGTGTGATCATGACTGGACAAGGTGCACAAGATGATAAGAGACGATGTGACCATACTCAATTCAACTCAAGTCTTAATCTCAAATTATTTCGGGTTGACCATATGAATTCTTTTCCCCATTCATGTTAGTTTTGAGTTATTTCTTATAAGAAATTTAAATCATATTATATTATTCTCCTCCAAGTTAACATGATCTACCCCATCTTTTTTATTTTTACCTTTTATAATTTTTAATTAGAGTTTCTTTAGGTCTATGTGTAATATGTCTGAACCATCTTAATCTCTCTTCCTTCAACTTGTCTACGGTTGTGGCAGCTCGCACATTTTTCTATAAACCCATTTTTTTCTATCTAATCTAGTATGACTGCTCATGAATTTTAACATTTTCTTATTTCAGTAACACTTATTTTAGAGGCACGTTTTTTTCTTTATTGTCCATCATTTACAGAAGAACAACATTGTCGGTCTTACAACTGTACGATAAATTTTTTTTCAACTTTAGTGGAATATTATGATCACACAATACCCCTATAGTTAATCTCCACTTCATCCGACCTACTCAAATCCTATGGTTACCATCTTCATCACATTCTCTATTTTTTTGAATAATTGATCCAAGATATTTGAATTAATTACTTTGAGATACTCTTATCCCATTCAAACTAACTCCCTGATCTTTTTTCATTTGATTTTCATTAAACTTACAATGCATATATTCTATCTTGATTATACCTTAAAACTCTTAAGTCTCTAAAATATTTTTATATAAGTTAGCTTCATATTCACTTCTTATGTCTCATCTATCAATACTTTTGCAAAAATCATACATCATGATACATCATCTTGTATAGTCTTTGTTAGTTTATAAAGAAGCTTTACTGAGGGGGACCATTGCGTCTACAATGCTCTCCGTGATGTCGTCTAATGCCAACGTGTTCTCACGCAAGTACGCAACTCCTGTGTGGGCTTCGCCCAATCAGCTCTAGAGTCTCCCGTCAATGCTCCACGAGTTGCCGTTCACATGATTGGACTTGATTGACGATACAGCGCAACCCAATTCCTTTTGCCAAAGCCTAGTGGTTTGGCCAGCCCTATAGCCATTCCATGCCCAATTGATGCAGCCAACTCCTTCACGCGATCATACTAGCAACCCCATGCATGCCCCTAAGTCATCTGACCAAGACATCTGATCCAACCAGACTTCATTTGTTGCCCTTTTTACTTTCAACATTTAATTCCGTTGTTTATGACATTTTAATTCCGATTTAGCACTTTGCTCTGTCTTGTACATTGAACCCTTTATAATTTACACAATCTTGTATGTCTTAATTTTTTCTTAAAAATAGTTATGATGATGTTTTTTTCCATTTATATGTTATTTTCTTAGAGATTAAGATTTTGTTAAAAAGTTAAATTAACTATTCTACCCCTAAATCTTCCAAACATTTACCTAATTTAATAGGGATGCTATTTGGCCCACATACCTTGTTTTCATCCTCTTCAATGTTTCCTTAACTTTTGAATATTTAATTTTCCTAGTATAATTCAAATTAAACTTTGTTACATTATCTGTCTTCTATGTTTCTAATAAAGTTGTTATAAAAAAGAGTATCCATATTTCTTTAATGTCATTACTACTGATTAGAATATTTGCTTCTTTATCCTTGATACATCTAACTTAATTAAGATATTGAAATCTTCTCTCTCTCAATGTTACTAATCTATAAATATCTTTTTTATCTTCTTAAATTCTAAGTTTCTTATACATCTATTTAAAAATCTTATATGTTGCTCATCTTATAACCTTTATTTTGCTATCTTTTTCACCATCTTATACTATTCACAAGCTTTATTGTTATCACACTTAGGCAATCTTTTATATTAATCCCCCTTATTCTTTATTGTCTTTTACACTTCTTCATTCCATCACTAAATCTAAAGTGGACCATGATTTTTAGACTATGCAAGTACTTAAGCAGTCTCTCCAAGTTCTTAGATGATGTGACCATATTTTAAATAACTTGTAGAGTTTTGGATTTATTTTCAAATTTCTTATTTATGTAGGTTATTTAGTTCTCTTGGACATTAATACAAATTTTAGATATTTTAGACCGAAAGTAGTATTATCTTACAAAGGGACAAGGATGGAATTTACACTATGGGTGTTAGAAGTAAGAGAGAATGGGTCGGGAGTCGCGACCGGGTTGCAACATATTTATTATTATTTTTTTAAATTTTAAAAATAATAAAAAATGACAAAAATAATAATCCATTCATTTTATTCTAATTTTATACGATCTAAATTTTCTATATAATTTATGTACTTTCTCATGTACATAGTATGGTACAAAAAATAAGACGATTATACTCGTCACTCCCTCGGATAATTATCCTAACATTAGATCCCTGTTGGCACCTCAAAATCTCACGAATATTGGACGGGCAATATGGAGGTTCAGATTGCGGAAAAAAAATGATGATAATGCAAGAGGACTGCGTACAGATTGGCATGTTCAGTCCCTTAATAGACAGTCTCCTAGTGAAATAGACCCCACAAAATTGATACATTTATCAGCTGGGGGTGGCGTACCTGTGTTGGAGACAGTATGCAGCTCACAGTAGAAGTGTTGGCGACAGACAACGGAGCTTCTCGAGTCTGAATCGACAGGATGTCCGTATAATGCAATTTTTATAGCTGCTGCTGAAAAAAAAAAGAGAAGAAAAGAAAAAGAGGAAAAGAAATTGGGTGGTCTCGACCAAGGGTTGGTCCGGCGAGAATGGCCCAGCAAAGCTAGTGATCCACGGATTCAGCCAGAGGCCGGCCCACTTGCGCTCTTCTATTGAGACAGGCCTGGTCCAAGGACGTTCCCAAAAAAAAAAGGAAAAAAAAGAAAATGAATGAAGAGAAAATGACGGAACAGAAAGGCAGCAAGCTCTCCGACGAATTCCACTCCAAAACCAACACAAATGATGATCTGCGTAACAGGAAGAGAAGGGTAGGTCGATCCCGGTTATTGCGGGATTGTTACAGTCCGGAGTTGGCATACACAGAGAAAGGGATCCCGTATATATAGGCCCCGATTCTATCCCAGGGAAGGAGAGTCCTTCTCGGAACATCCCCAATGCAGGAAGCAAGGCGGGTCAATCCCGTATACGTCGGGATTGTTTTGAGTCCGTCTCGGACCCAGAATCCCCCTGCGCGGCAGGTCTCTCGGCGCAGGGAGGAGACCGCAGAGGTCTATAAAAAGCCCTGCCGGAGGCTGTGTCAAGGACCGCGAAAGAAGCCCCGAGAGCCCGAGAGAGAGCGCAAAGGAGAGAGACCCCCCCCCGTGCGCAGAGGAAGAACAGAGAAGAAGAGGGAGAGAGATAAGGGCCTACCATCCTCCCGTCGGACTCCTTCCTGCCGCTACAATCGACGGAGCCCCCCCGTGAAGCTACTAGCACCGCCGAAGGCACCTCTTGCAGCAGCCACAGTCGCCGGAAGCCCTCGCCGGAAGCTGTTCTTCCGGAGCCTCCCGCCGCAAGCCAGCCCAAACTGGTAAGGAGAACCCTCTGCCACCGCCGGAAAAATCCGGAGCACCTCCTGCCAGGGCCGCCTCCGCCGTCGGGTGCCATCGAGGTCGTCGGGAGAGCTGCGGGAGCTGTCCGCTGCCGTCTGGTCGCGGGGGGAGAAGAGGGGAGCGCCGGAAGTATTTTTTTTCCCAACCTTAGTCCACGTTGGCGCATGAATAGGGGGAGGAGGAGGCGCGGCCCCGCGTCGAACTCAATTTTGACCCGAAGTCAAAATGCCCGCGGGGCCCACAGGGGAAAAAGAAGCAAAAAAAAAAAGGCGCGGCTGTCTGCCGCACGCGCGCCGCGCAAGGCAGCGGCCAAGCCGCGCTCGCGGGGAAGAAGGGGTTGACCGGGCGGTCAAAATCCATGTGGGGCCCACCTTGTGAAATGGTTTTAAAAAAAAAGAGGCCCGCTAGATCAGCCAGCGGGCGCGCAAGACAGGGGATGGGCCGGGCCCATTAGTTTGAAGCATGTAAAAAAAAAGAAAAAGAGAAGTCTCTCTTTTAAAATGCACAATCAAATAAAAATTTAAATAAAAATTCATTAACTAATTAAACAAACCGATGGCAAGCATTGGCCGGCTAAAAACCCGCCACATGGTCTCGGCATAATTTAAAAGAATCAAAATAAATGGGAAAGCAATAAGCCGGCTTTTTAGCACGCTTCTTGACCCATAATTCAAAAAATCAAAATAAAACAAACAATGAACAGGAATTAAATAAAAATCCACTAAGTTAATTTCACAAACCGAGACAAGCATTGGCCGGCTAAAAACCCGCCACATGGTCTTGGCTAAACTTAAAAGAATTTGTGGGTCGGTTCTAAACCTTCCCCTTAATTTTTAAGGTGGGCATACAAAGGTCGAAAGACCCCAATGTCATACCATGTTCATTAAGATATATGAGGCCGTGCATGATCAACATGCCAATAAGCCGAGTATATATTGATGAAGTTCAAGAAAAGTGAAGGGAAATGCCCATAAGTCTGTGTAAGACCGGGTATATTCCATTCAAAAAATTGACAGAGACTGTCTCCATCAAGGATCGAACAGGAGTGTTTTGAAGACCAGTCAGAGTTGTAATGATGTATTTTCTGGACTATGAACGTCCAAGACAAACACACAGGAAGCTGTACTTTTTGATCTATGTTATTGAAGGGAGTCAATGATCTCATTGATCCAATGGTATGCAAAGCACTCAAAGAAAAAAAAAAGGCAGAAAATAAATCTGTAATTGAGCCTCGAATCCGGTCTAGGTTCTGGCAAAAATCCGGCTCTGATTTGCAGACAGGAACTTAACTTTACAAATCACACATTTGAATAAGTTCAAATCACGAGAATCTGTAAGAATCTAAAATTTGAAACATTCGAAGCCTTAAATCTGAAATTTGAAGTAGACCCGAAAATTGAAAATCTGAACTTGAATCCACATAAAAATCTGAAATCTGAACTTAAACCTTACAAAAATCTGCAATCTGAAAATTGAAGCTTCAACAAATCTGAAACTCCACATTTCTGAGATCCGAAACATACAACAAAAAAAACTGAAATCTGGGTCTTAAAATCTGAACGTGTGTAGAAAATCTGAAGTCTGGAGCATAGAAGTTTGTGAAAATCAGAGGACGGAGGAAGAGCCAAGGTATGAATCAGAGAATTTGAAGGTGTAAAATTCTGCAAGATAGTCAATTCTGGAATTCCAGACGTGGATATGTTGGAAATCAAAATTTTGAACTTGTAGATCCAGAGCTTGTGAAATCTGCAGAAATATAAAATCATAAGTTTGAGGCTTAAAACTGGAATTTAAGCTGGGGTCTGAAAATCCGAAATCTGCATTAGAGCCAAAGAGTTTGAATTGCACAATGATCCCCCGTCAGACTTAAATTAAAGTCTAAAATCCGGAGCTTGGAAACTGGAATCTGCAATTAAAATCCAGAAGACTTAAAATCTGAGTGCCCTATGAAATCAGCAGCTTGAAGTCTGTAAATAAAGGAAATCTGGAGATTTGAGAGCAGGCAGTCGAAAAATCAGAAGTTTGCAAAAAGCCTAGAAATCTGAACTTTGTGGCTGAGGTCCGAGATTTAAAATAAATCTGGAAACCCCAAATCTGAGGATGGGAGGTGCAGAAACCGCAGAAAGGTATGTAATTCCTAGAGGATCCGAACTAAGGAAAAAATCTGCAATTGGAATTTTGAGAATTGAAGATCAGAAGATCTGAAATTTGAGTTTGTAAGAAGCCTACAAATCTGAGAAATGCAGAATCTACAAGAAAGCTGGAATCTGGAATTTGAAGAAATCAAAATCTGAACTTTGCAAAGAGTTGAAGCCTGCAAATGCAGAACCCAGAATCTGAAAATTTGAGAATTGCAGAATTTGAAGTTTAAGGACTGCCAAATCCGAAATTCAAAACCTGGAACTGGTAATCTAAATAAAAAATGCATGCACCAAACAAACCTTGTCAATCAGTCGAATCTGAAGATAATTCGCTGAACATATAACCCCAACCTGTTTGAATCAAAAATTAAAATTTGAATCTCACATCTAAGGCAAGAAACCGGAAACTGGAGATCTGCAGAATTCTAAGTAAAAAAATCTGAAATTTGCAAACACCATCCAATTCAATTCAAAATCCAATCCTTAAATTAAGCTCAAACAGAATTAATTCAAGCAAACTTCATTTCAGGCCAAATCTGACCGGAATAAATTTAAAATCAATTTCACTCAATCCAAATCAACAAGTTAAAATCAAATCCCAAAACAAATTAAAATAAATCTTTTAACTCAAATCAATCAATTTAATTCAAATTAAGTTCCCCAAATCAAACAAATTCAACTTTAATAAGTTCAATAAATCAAAACTCAAAACAAACCAAATTTAACATAACCCAAATTTCCCAAAGCCAAATCCATTCCAGCAAACCATAATTCAAAAATAAACCCAACTCAAACAATCAATAAACTGTCTCAAACTTAAACTAAATTCAATCCATTCCAAACTTAAACTTAAAACAATTAATCAATTTCAAACTCAAACCCAAATCAATTTATAAATCTGAAAGTTGCATAAAATGTCAAATTCTCCTCAACAAATTTAACTTCAACCCAAATCAGAAACAGTTAAGTTCAGCCCATTAAACTCAAGTCAAATTTAATAAACCAAATCCAAATTAAATCAAACTCAAATCAAGTTTAAAATCAATCAACCAATCCAAATTGAAACAAACTTAAATCAAGTAATCAACAAACTAAATTCAATTAAAAAGAATCAAATTTCAAATCCAAGCTAAAAGCAATTCAACCAATTAAATTCAACTCAAATAAATTTAAACAGATTAATCAAACCAAATCAAATTCAAACCAACAAATTCAATTCAAATCAATTCAATTCAAATCAAATTCAAACTAAAATTGAGTGCTTGCATTCCATCAATTTTATGGGATTGTTTTCTCCCATGTCCATGTGTGTGAATGTTATTTTTGTGGATGCATGTTTTCTATTGCTATGACGTTTAATCAAGGGTATTCGAGTTATCTCGATGTAATTAACGTCGGATCTTCGCACCATCCGACGGGGAGAGGTCAAAATCAATTTTCAAAGAACCTAGCAACCTCAACATAATTTTGACCCTAGCTAGTACTTTTATGGAATACCATCTATTTTCCTAAGAAGTCAATGCTGAGGTCTAATTCAAATTCAAAAGGAAAATGAATTTCCAAAACAAAAGAACAAATCTCTTTTGAGATTTTGAGGTTACATCAATCCCTAAGAACCATTATAGTTGTCATAACTGTAGCTGTATGGATTGAAGTGCCTGATGAATTAATATAATCTATTCCATAATGTTATTGGTCATATGTAAAGAATCAAGAGCTTTGAAATGAATCAAAGGCATAATTGGAGACATCATGGTATTGACCTTCGTCCTGCCAGGTGTGTTCAACTCTCCACCTTGGGACCTTGCATTATGATCTATGTCTTAGGTCACATAAGCGTACTGGTCTTCGCTGGTGAAGCGTTCAACCGCTGTAGGAGCTCTTTCCACATATGAGTACCTTTGTTTGCCTGAAGCGGTGCCTCCCTCATGCCCCGCTCCATTGTTGCTACTGCTATTTGATGAAGAATCATCTGAAGTCTTGTATTGGAGTTGGATGTTTGACTTTGGCATGTCTTCTCACTCCTTATCAATTGTATTAACATCTATAATGTCAAAGAGATCAATCAAAACTTGCTTACCTTTTTGCTACTTTGTGTACCTTGATTAGATCCTTCTCCAATCTTCTGTCACTTTGCTAATGAGGGAGAAATTTGGAATTCTTCAACAAGAGGGAGTCGAGTGCACCTTCAGCCTATTGTCAGTCTGCTTGGTTGAACTCTGACTATCCCATCCCTTCTAAGTCGTTAACCCAAGCTTCAAATGAATTCTTCTCATATAATATTAATATTTGATCCAAGTCGATGTTCTCTTCTTGAATGGTTAGTTCTTCAGTTTGTCGTCCTAAAACTTTTGAATCCACATTTGTTTTTCCATCTAGTTCTGATTCATTCTCTCCAAATTCTTCAACTTTAGTCTCATATTGTAGTGATAATAAACGAGGTTCTCGATAATTAAATTGAAAATTGTTTAAAAGATTTTACACTTGGTCCATCCACCAATCGGATAGATAAAATCAATGTGTTAAAAATAATTATCTATTACAATTCGATTAACTAAGTAAAACATGTAAATGCTATGGAGACTGGACTAGGACTAAATAGCATCATAGCTCATTCCATTCCGCTTGTTTCGAATTGAAATAAATGCATTATGTAATCATACATCTTATTACAAGTAATAAGAGACCGGTCGTCATCACCGAGCATCTGTCAGATGACGCACTTGATGTCGTTAAGTAGCTTGTTCGTTGAATTGAAATGTTTGTTGTAGCAATATCGTGGATTGAAAAAGTAATCTCACAAGCTTTAGATGTTAATAAACAATTTATATCTATGTGAAATATACACAAATTAAGTACATGACTAAGAAAATATATTTGATGTATGTATAAGTTGACGTAAGTTACGTTCTCACTGATGATCAATGATGTTCCACCATTTGTCGAAGTTGAACACCATCTTAGAGATCTCTTCTTTCGCTTTCTCGGTGCATCGTACAAATAGCCCATGTCCACCTTTCTATCTCCATCAACTATCCTAAGTACCTTAACTATAGGTTGGGTTATGTTTAAAGTCCTTTTTACATGTTTCTAAAAGTCCCCACTCTATTGTCTCTTCTATTTTTCTCTATTTTATCTTATATGAAGGGCTACATCTAGCCATCTAAGTATCCCATCTTGGTGAGATTACTATGTGATTTAGTGGTTTTCTCTAACTCATCAAACTCTTTAAGAAAATGTAGTGGAAAATGAACCGGGTTGCACTGGGTTGTAGCACTCTCAGTTTATGGTATGTTCCCTCATTATGTTAAGGATGTAGTTATGATTGTAAATGAACGAGAAAATAAATTGTGCTAGCTTAATTACTCTATCTATTTGAGGATCATTGCATATATCCTCTAACATATAGTCTAAAGAGTAAGTGGAACATAATGTCCAATACAAGTGAGGTCTCTTCACCATCAACATCTATACGGTCGATTAATATGCAGGCGCGTTGTTTGTGCTTACTTGGACAACCCAGTCCTCCCCTATCTTTTGGATAACTCCATCTATCAAATCGAAAAGACACTCGACATTTTTTACTTGTCTCGATGCATCGACTGACTTCCAAAAGACAATGTCGACTTGACATTAAACTAGGAAATTGATCATTATCTTTCTAGTTATACTAACAAAACATTTAGACAAGTATTGTAAACAAATACACTTACCAATTCATCCGTTCGTCATTAATGTGCAATCTCTTTTGTCCCAAATTCTTTAAAATGATTTCATATATTTTTTTATATCTTCCACCTCCATAGGAAGATATATATATTGACTTCACATTTATTTTATATCTTCCACCTCCATAGGAAGATATATATTGTATATATCTCTCGGGTTCGGTCCGGACACTCCTCTCCTGTCATTGGCGATTATGCTGATCTCATTCTCATAGTACGATCCCTTAGCAACTTTTGCTAATATGTTGTGGTGTAAGAACTATCTTGATGTTGCTCATCCAATCATCTCTTTGCACAACTTTAGGTTTTTCATTTGTTGTTGTGATGGTCATTTGGCGTTGTCATAGTCTTGTGATGAATGGATCCATGGGACCCGATACCGGGTCGTTGGCTCGAGTAAGATCATGAATCTCATCCTCTGCTGGTTGGTTATTGAATCTTCTTCCACTTCCTCATCTACTCTCACTTCCCGACCCTTGACCCACCATTTGGCCGGTGTGTCGATAGAGGTCTTCATTGATGAAAGATTTTCGACTTGCCTCCATTGCTCAAAGGAGGTCATCTATTTAAAAAAAATTAAGTGATTAATGATAATTAAATAAGGTACTCAACTACTTTTATAAGTACTACAAACATACTATCATTGTAGTCTTGGTCTCAAGGAATATTTGGATGATCTTGCCCAATCTTGTAAATATGTACAAAACGTCTCGCTAGTTGGGACACTTTTTCCTTGATGATCTTCTTATGCCGCTTGGAAACTCTCCACTTGCTCTATCGTTAGTAGATGCCTATGAAATTGGACTCTTACCTAAGGTGGAATCTGTGTGCAAGGTGCAACATTGTTCTTCATCCTTACAAGATAAAATTTTAATCGATAAATACCTCCGAATATAATTTTGTCACAATATTTATGACACTTTTCTCTCTGTCACAGAGAGCAAGTTGCAATGTGCCTAAGCCGGATTGAACTAGGTTGAATCGGAAGTTTGAGTTGTGTGCAGAAGACATCTTTAATTAAGGTAAATAAATATGTAATTAAGACCTAAAAAATATTCGACTAAGTAATGACAAAGCTGCTAGCTAATTACAATAAAAGAAAGACAGAAAATGTAATAAAGTTTAATATTTTAACAAATTAAGTGTTAGAGAAGTAAAAGAAGATGTTAGACAAAGAAATTAATTCATTAAATACCTAATGAACTAATTAAATAATTAAACTAAAATACTTAAAGAGAGTGAAAGCACAAGAGGAGAGGTGAGGAGAAGTGAGGCCCCTTGGGGGCCTTAAATAGGCCTCCAAGGGGCAAGAGAGGAAGGGGGCTTCAAAGCCCCCCTCAGCAGGCAATGGTCATGTGACCGTTGCAAGCCGGGTCGAGTGACCCGGTGACCCGATCCCGGGTCACGTGACCCCATGACCCGGTCATGACCCGGCTACGAGTTGGCCCGGCCGGGTCGCGGTTAGGTCGCAACCTTGGTATTCCATGGTTAAAAGAACTAAACTATAAAAGTGAAGTCTCTTTAAGAGCCCTATCGATAAACCCATGGAAGGAATAACGATAAATGAATGAATATTTGAGGTTGAGGGACTGTGCCCCTTGCTCTCCCTCACTCTCCCCTATCAAGCTGAGGAGGCCTTCCTCCTGCATCTCCCTTTCTTTCTTTCCTTCGTCTAGCCAAGGAGGTGCTCCTTCCATCTCCTCCTGATTGGCCGTCATGCCTTCCTCTTCTCTTCCTTTCCCCATTGTATGTTTTCTATCCACGCTCATCCACATGCTGTCAACCTCTCATCATCTGTCAGTGAAGTAAGCCCACCATCACACACCACCCAACAAACCCCGCTGGATCACCCTCGACACACCACCACCCTTGTTGCCTCTATTGGCCACTCTCTTCTTCAGAGTTCAGACCCCATCATCTGCCACTGCCATAGCTGAACCACCGTGCCCTGTGCAGACATGCTGGCGGCATTGCCTGAAACATCCGTACAGCACGTCCCATAAGCCATACTCCACCTCCTCCCCTTCTGTCGAGGACCTCCTGCTGTCACAGCCCTTGCCACGCTCCACGCGACCAACTACACAGCCCAGCCCGGAAGATGATTGAGCCTCCCGGAGCCGCAATACCAGTGCCTATGTCTGATGCCATCATGCCCAACCACCCCAAAGCTCCCTGCCCATGCCGTCAGCACCTGAAGCTGGCTGCAGTTGCAGCTGCTTCCATCACAGCCCCCCCTTCCATCCAAGCATCTCCCCCTCCTCTTCAGTTGAGCGGGCCCCTTGCCCACATGAGCTGCACCCAATAGGCCTCTTACTGGTCATCCCTTCTACAAGAACAACCCCTGCCTCCATGACCTGGCAACTAAGAACTTTTCAGTCTCACTACACCACTGCAGCCTCCCTTGACACCACCTGTTGTTGCTGCTGTTCAGAGTCCAGGCACAAGCACTGTTCTGCCACCAAGCCCACACCTCCCACCCCTTGCCCCTGCACACCCCAGCTGAGCCGGCGCATTAGCCAGCATCCGAACCCCTCCTAGGGATCACCAACCCTCCCTGTTACTGCACCTGTCTCACTTTCCAACACCCCTGTGCCACTCCTGTTTCCCCAGCCACAGCAGCTTCTAATGACAGCACCAGCCACACTGCAGAGCCACCTGCGATCATGTAGGTCTGCCATTGGGACCACAATGGACCAGCACTTGATCTGTTAACTGCAAGTAAAATATACAAACAAGACAAGACAAAAATGCTTATAAACAATAAAAGATGCATATTCTAATAGAGAATTGTTGAGACAAGTCAAGCCATCTATTTCAAACAATTAAGCGGCATACCTTGCCTGTAAAACCGATATTTACAGGTAGTTCATCCGTGGACTGCAGCATTAACTGCATTTGAATTGGAGCAGGTGTACAAGTTGTTGCACGGGTTCCATCTGCTGGCCCCGTCCCACCTCCCACCAACGTTGTGATGCCTTACACAAGCAAAAAATGATGGCAAGTATCATGTATACTATTAGGGACTATACTAAATAGGCACACTTGTTGACAGGGTAGGTAAACCCAAAAAAAAAAGATAAGCCAATGGAGAAGATACATGACAATGTAACTGCAATGTTTACTCACTTGAAAAGCTTTATATTCTGGAAGCACCAATGTCTGCACAAAAAGTTAAATGGTACTTGTTTCTGGCAATCAAGATATATATATGAATGCATTGTACGTGTGCATCTCCAAGCACATCATTTTCTAGTGAGAAACAGTTCTTTTGAAGTTGTGGTTGATCATAATGCTCAGTTTCTCTCATGGTTTGCAGAATCGGTGGAATCGGATTGGAATCGGCCGATTCCAGAATTGGATTGGTCGATTTCGATCCAATTCTCACTTGAAAGATCGATTTAGACATGAATTCTGCCGGAATCAGTTGGAATCGATCTGATTCAGCTGATTCTTACATTGTATACGTTGATCCGACCGATTCGACTAGGACAACTTTAAGTCCCAGTCCGAATCGACATCGGACCCGATTATGGCCCGATGTCTATCCAATTTTTACCCTTTAAGGGTCGATTCCAGCCGTAGAAGTCCGCTTGGGCTTAGCTATTGGTAATTCCGACGGGAGCAGGCGATTCCGACGACTAGGGCTTGCGATTCCGGCGATCTCCTTGTGATTTTAGCATTGGAAGTGAAGAATCAACAGCGATCTAGGCGATTCTGAAGCGATTCCGGCAATTCAGCACCAATTCGGTTGATTTAACATCGAATCTGGCCATTCCTTCCTCCGATAGTTAAATCTTACTTTTGTTGGTGAGCCTCCCTCCCCCAAAACTTGGTTTTAATGAATTCTAAGTTTGGATTGACTCCGACATAGCTGATTGACCTGAAGGTTCGGAACTGTCCCGTGAGGGGTCGTTGCGGTCCCCCTTGACTTGACAGTCACTCATTGGGTAATTGTCATGGCCAAACAGTCCCCTTGGAGCTGTGTCCACATCAAACAGCCTTTTAAAAGGGTTGTTCGGTCTTAGAAAAATCCCAGTTACCTCTTTTGTGTTTATTTAATACTTTATTTGATATTTTTAAATTGTTGACATTACAGAACAAAGAATTTAAATTGTGGAACAAGGAGTATACAGTGCATTGACTTCTCATGACATTGGGTGGGAGCATGGTCACAGTGGATATGAAGAAGAAGAGTGTGCAATACAAATGATATGGAAAGCAAATGAATAGAGGAGTGTTTCGAGTGAAACAACATATAGCTGTATTTGGTAGCAATATAAAAAATGTGACAAGATGCCTAGGAAGAGCAGTGAGACTATGGAGGCTTATATGATAAGAAGAGCCTTACAGAGGTCGATCCAGATGGAACAGAGGGATGAGTTGCATGGCGAGTTCATGGGTAGAGGAAATGACTACCCGGTTCACAAAGAGAAGGGGAAAGGGAAAGCTAAGACTATACTTGAGGATGAGGAGAATGAGTCTTTCACAAACTCTTAGCTGAGGAAGGCGAGGCATGAAAGTAAGTATGCACATAGAGAGGAGGAGAGGAGGAAGGGAGTAGGAGGCTCTAGCAAGGATTGTGGGATCGGGATTAGGATTGGTGACCACCGATTTGATCCATTAGATCGAACGATCCTCCAGAAGAAAGGGCAGTCCCGGACCGGCCAAAATGTGTTCTTTTTTTAAATCAAAAAATTCTCAAAAAAATTAAAAATCATAAGAATAAATAAAAAATTTAAAAAAAATAAAAAACAATATAAATGGCATTCTATCAAACAATGTCATACAAAGTAAATTCTTTTTAAGAAACTGTCATATAAGTACAAACTATCATATAAAAAAGTTAAAATAGATCTTTATAAAATTTAAGTATATAACACATATTTATGATTACATTTATGATCATGAATCTTCTATATATGTGATAGTATAAATGATAGTAAAATATATTAATATATTTACACTATTATAGGCAGGACGCAGAGTAAACGCAAATCAGAGGCAGCTCCCCCCGAATAATTATATATATTAATATATTTACACTATTATAAGTGGGGGTATTAGGGGGGCAACACTACCGAAGAAATTTTTTTATGGTAGTAAGGAGGAGGGGGAAAAGGGATCGGAGGTCCACCCCCCCCCCCCCAAATTTGCCTATTTAGGGGGGAATCAGCCACTCCAAATGCCTGGATTGTCACTGCTCAAGGAGGATCGTCAAGGGGAGGGATCCAAAGGGAGCCCTAGACGATGAAGGGGAGTAGGGGTGGGAAGGGGGAATTAGTCCGATCGCCCCCTTATTGGGGGGGGATCGGACTAAAAAATGGTCGACTTTTCCAGGTTATAAGGAATCGCCGCTCTATACCTGAGGATGTTCTATTGTGCCGTTCACAGTCTAGCTTACCCCCACCTAGTGAGGGTGTAAGAGTAGGAGAGGAAACATTTAAGACATATCGTCGTTCATATTCCAGACACCTAACCACCGCACCATCAGTGGATGACCCTTGTTGCGTTAGAAAGTAGAGTGCTTCTCAGAAGACAATTAAAGCAAGTATTTAAATGGATCAAAGAAACTGACATAGCTGCTAAGAGAGTAGTAAGACATATTGTAAAGTTTTTCTTACATTCAAGTATAAAATTTATATTGTTAATTTATTTTATTCAACTTTTTTTCTTCAATTTTATTTAACCTTTACATATGGATGCTTATGCAAGTATTCCTACAAATGTATCCACCAACCCTTACTTTCAGACTATGGTGAATGTTATCGAGATTAAGTCCCCAATAGCTGATACATGTATGGAGCCGGCTAGTATGGAAGGAGAGGGGCTGCACAGTGATATGCGATGGATGGACTGACATTACAAAGAGGTTCATGATCAATTTCTTGATTTACTGTTTAAAGGGCACCACATTTTTGAAGTTAGTAGATGCTTCTAGTTAGATTTAAAATTCTGACAATATATTTTCTTTGATGGATGTTATTGTAGAGGAGATTAAGGGGGACAATGTTGTGCAAATTGTGACCGATAATGAGGCATCTTACAAGGCTACGGGAAGAAAATTGATGAAGAGACACCACTTTTTTTGGGTTCCTTGTGCTGCACATTCTATAGATCTTATGTTAAAACATATTAGTAAAGAGCTATCGGTTTCAACACTCAATCAGTCACAACTTATCTCATCTTTTGTTTATTCATATTCCTGTTTGCTCCATATTATGAGACAATACACAGAGTGGCACGATCTCATTAGTCCTATGCCCATAAGATTTGCTACAAATTTCATTGCCCTAGAGAGTTTACATATGCATAGACATGCATTGGTGCAATTCATTACATCCCAGGAATACATAATGTACATGGCTAATTTGCATAATATGATGGATCAATTAGAGATCTTGGCATAGACGGAGATACATTATAGACAAGGGTTTCTGAGAGAGGATTTAATATTATTTAACCATCACTGAGCCATTAGTAAATGTCTTGAGATTAGTGGACTCAGATTATAGAAATCAGATAGAAAATCTTTATAATGCAACATATATGGCAAAGTTGAGGATAAAGGAGAAAAATCCTAGATGCTAGAAGTGGTGAAAAATTGTGGATGCTAGATGGGACAAGACATTGCACCATGATGTGTATGCAACATGTAGTTTTCATAAACTTTAATTTCAATATTCTACTTTCATTGTTAAATGTATGCCTTTATCTTACATCATGTATTCAATGCAGGATATTTCTTAAACACTAAGATCCAACATAGAGGGAATGTGTCCAATGACAATGAAGTGGTGAGGGGTACAATGACAGTCATTATTAGACTTTCCATGACTCAGCAAGATAGGACAGAGGTTAAGTTAGAAGTAAGTTACAAATGAACATTGAACTTGTTTTTAAAAAACAAAGTTACTAATTTTGTAACATTTATCATTTTTTTAGATGTAATTATATAAGATGAGGGTCGAAAAGTACTTATATCAAGATTTGAGATACTCTTGTAATAAGGTTTCTCAAGGTTTGTAAATCTAAATTGTAATATTTTATTGTTAAATATATTCTTATTTGACAACACTACTAGTTTGCTTTGTTGAATTTTTTTTGCGAATTTGAATGGTGGGTGCGCATGAGCGTAAGAAGTGGACATAATCCATTAGCTTCCATTGATGTGTGCATTTTAAGCCAGAGCATCAGTTCTTATTACGATAGGAATTGGAGTACCTTTAGCCTTATTCACACAAAGAGAAAAATAGGTTGAGGTCTAAGAGGCTGGACAAGCTGGTGTTCTGTCACTACAAGATGCGCTTGCAGATCAAGAACATCAAGACTCGCCAAAGGTTGATAGAGGAAAGAATTGCAAGATTTACAAGACGGCCTTATGAAGAAAGAGCTACTTCAAAGTTGCAGGTGCCAGAAGAGGTGGATGTAGACACCATTTTCCAGGAGAAACACCCACTTACTGCATAGTTAGAGGAGAGAGAAGGGAGGGTACCACCAGAGTTTGATCCAGATGACCATGCATGGGTTGATGGAGAGCCAATGGTGTTGAGGCCGAACCTATGGAAGACATTGTTCATGAAACACAGCCTATACCACCCCTAGCTTCTATCCCACCCCCAACTTCAGCCCCACAACCCCCACCCCCAGCTTCATCCCCACCCTTAGCCCTAGACCCACCTCAGCTACAGAACCTACTCCAAAAATAACCAAGCAAATGGCACATAGGCTGCACATGCCTTTTGCAACATTGAAGAAGGTTTATCAGTGTGGGTTAGGCCTTAGGACTTCATCCCAGGTAGAAGCAGAACCTAAAAAGAGAATAGGTCAGGCGATGTCATATCATTGGAAGTAGTGATATGACCTTTGAGGATGATGGGAAAGAGTGTATACCACCCACCTAACCTTCATCGCCATCACATAGAAGAGGTGGTGGTGGTAGAGGAGGAGGAGGATTTGGGGAGGGGGATCTGGAGGAGGAGGTACTTCTACTTCTAGTACATGTACTAGTGGTGCAGGTGCATCAAATTTGGGTTCCAGGCAACATTCTAGTGGGAGAAGTCAGTGTTGGTATCAAGGGTATTTTGATGAGTATGCAGTAGCCAATTATCCAGAGCCAGAGGTTGCTTCTCCTTCAGTTTTTCAGCCATACTATTCATTGGATCCTCTCCATGAGACAATTTATGATTTAAGCCAAATAGCTAAATCATTATTTTCATATGGACCCCCAGACCCCACCCGATCATGAGGAATGATAATGAATTGAGTATTTACGAACAGAGCGAAAATGATGATGGCACTCAATATCACCAATTTTGGTAAAAGGTATATCAATTGTATAATTGTATCACTATCATTTGTCATTTATGTTTGGAATTTGTAATGATTCTTATGACAAGTTAGACACTAACATTATATTTTTAACAAATTTTTAGAGTGTTTTTAATATTTTAAAATTTTTCCTAATTTTTAAAATTTTTTTGAAGAAAAAGAATTAACTTTCTTGAGAATCAGTCAAATTGGTCCGATTAGATCCGATTCGAATCGAACCAATACCTATTGATTCTGATTCCAATTCCAATTCCAATTCCAGAATCCTTGGCTTTATCTTATTTCTAGCACTTCATTTCTCTAACGAAAGAAGCGATGAATGGATCGGCTCACTGGCATGTAACCAGGCAAATCCTTACTAGCTCAATGGAGTCATACCATCTATTTGAGGATTTTATGGTGAGTCCTACCAGCATTAAACCATGCTTGAGATTTTGTGAGACCCTGGGTGTCTGCAATGATTACCAAGTGGCTCGCTCTCACGATTCCATCCATATGAGAATTTCTAGTTGTTGCACATTTACACCTCTCTCATGGTCTTTAAAAGGACCAACTCAAGGAAGAAAGAACTATGCACCCTTGGTGATGTTGAAAGTGGTTGAAAAGATCGTCCTGGCTAGGAGTGTATATGGAATCCGATATTCTGAAATTTCAATTCGATTCTGGAAAAAAAAAATAAAGGGTTCGAAACTTGTTTTTATATCCCATAAACTATCAAAATCGAAATTAGATATTTTAATAGCTTATCCGAATCTAAACCTGTTGATTTTGTTTCCGTTTATATGATTTTGAAAAAATTAAGTATATATAAGCAAAATCAATAAAAATAAATAAATAAATCATGAAATATAATAAATAAAATAAAAAAATAAAGTTTAAAATTTATTTATTAAATTTTAAATGTAAATCATTAACTCTTTTTTAAATAAAAATAAAAATCTAATATGTATTTCATGAATATATCGGAATTGGAATCAATTTGAAATCGGAACATAGTGATTTTGAAATTAACAGAATCAGAACGTCTTAACCCTTATTGAAATTGGATACTAATGATTCCACTACTGAATCCAACCCGTTTGTAGCCCTAATCCTTGCACATGTGGAGCTTATGGGAGCGGAGAAAAACTGAAAAACCTGCGGATATGCACAAAAAATATGCAAATCTAATAACCACCTTGTGATGTCTAAACATAAAACAAGAGAACTCCAGCAGTCTACAATGAAGAGTACCCTTCAGAAGTTGATTTCTGATGCCTAGTCCAACAGTGAGAGTCTAAGAAAAGACCCTAAACATCTTGATGTCCGCTGTAAGAGGACCAGATGACGATGATGATGGCACCCAACATCCTTGTGGACCGTGGTTGGTAATGACGTTCAAGATGAAAAGGCTCTAACTATAATGGTTAATCAAGGGTCTTCCATCAAGCATTTATATAATTAACATCGAATATTGTTGATGGGAAAGGTGAAATTTTAAATAATAAACCAGATTACCAGCGTATATAACCACAGCATAGATCACAACTAAAGTTTTTACAACTCAATTTCTCATACCAGATTTAATGCTTTGCATCTTTGATTAAGATGAAACATAGAAAATTTACTACCAAGAAACCTGAAGAACCAGTATGTCCATCTGACTTTTGCAGTTTGCACTATTGGTGAATATAATAAAAGAAAAAAGCGCTCTCTTTTATGGTGCATTCTGAGAGACGAAGAACAGGAAACCTTTATCCTCTGCACAAAAACTCTGATAGAAAACATTGCCATTTTAACCTGATATCTTTGCTCATTACTTGCACCAGGCCTGTCATGAATCCTGCTAGCACCGTGCAAGAGTTGAGCCTGAACCACAGTTGGGTTGGTGACAATGATTCCAACCCCACTTTCCTCTTCTTTGTTCCTTATTTTCTTTCCTAAAAATACAGCCGTCCCTCATTTATATTCTTCTTCCCATTCATTTCTTGCACAATCACACCCAAATACCCAATCCGTCGTTGACTTTTATCTGATCTTTGTGGCATGCCCATTTCCAATGCATATTTTTGTAGCCAGTAGTCATATTTAAATAGTGCCTAATCATAGTCAAGATACATAACAAAAGTTCATGGTCATTCACAGAGCTTTCACCAAAGAAAAAGTAAGTCAGTTCAGAATAGAAAAATAACACATGGAATTTTTAAATAGCACATGAAACCTTATAAAATCAGACATGGCCATAATCAAGAAATATAGTAATTACCGCTTGAAATCGCCTGCTCAACCAGCTGGGGACATATAAAATGTACATGGCAATCTATACCACCTGCAGTGACAATCATGCCTTCCCCACAGATCACCTCAGTGTTGACCTGTGTTTGAAAGTGTGAATTTAAAAGAACAGTCAATATTATCCCTAACAGAGCGATTGGCAAGAGTGAATTACCCCTATAATCATGTCAGCATACACGCCATCCATTATATCAGGATTGCCTGCTTTTCCAATCGAAATAATGACCCCACGTTTAATACCGACATCTGCCTTGTATATTCCAGTATAGTCAATAATTATAGCATTTGTAATAACCATATCTACGCAGAGAGATGAGGCATAGCCAGTATTTTGTCCCATTCCATCACGGAGAACCTTTCCACCTCCAAATACACATTCATCACCATAAACTGCAAAATCTTTTTCAATTTCAGCAAACAAGTCCGTATCACCAAGCCGTACTTTGTCACCAGAAGTAGGTCCATACATATTAGCATATGTCTCACGTGGAATTCTTGTAGATAACAAGGATGACTCCCCAACAACACCTTCACTGAAACAAACGTATATTAAGATTAACCTTCAAATCAGACAGACAATAAACTGCTCAAATTGCAAGCAGGTTGCTTTTTATTTCTTTTTTCTTTTAGATAAAATAAAAAACCTGGCTTCTGATTGTTCTTTATGGCCAAACCCTTTGTCAGATACTGCCTTCATCACAACTTCAATTTGTGATGCATCAACACAATTATCAACAATGCCATTTCCACCCCTGATCACTTTTCTACCTCCGATGCTGACAAGGCAAACATTCTTGGCTTCACCTGGCTTTACAGATCAGTTTGCAATCACAAATGAATATAGACATTAAATAAAATAAAACTAACTAAGAAACAGAACCTCATAAACCAAGCAGAAAATCACATCATACAACTGATAATTACGTATAAACATTAGCTGATTATGCATCTAAATCAAAAAATACCAAATTACAATAAAGGCTGGCAAATATTTAATTGTCTTTCCTCTTTAAGATCTTAGAAGTTTATTAAGTTTTACCAAACAATATGGAGCAAGAATATAAGTGAGCAACCTCACCACTCACCAGCTCATCCATCATAACTTCCTCATGCACTGATAAATGCCATAAGAATGATACATAATTATTTCTAAAATAAGCTACAAGGAAAGCACATGGAAAGAACTTCCTGAGAACATATAATTGTCATAAACCTCACTTTTGCACTCCAGCAATCTTGGGCACATTAAACAAGATGACTTACGAGGTCTGACACTATGACAAGACCAAAATATCTGTCGAAGTTCTATAAAGAGTAACAGAGAATGGCATATATGTAACAGAATCTCCATAAGATAACAATCTGACCAACTACCTCAAATCGTGTGGCTGTTCCTGCTGGTATGTTTAACCGCATGCCATAAGCTCTTGTTCTATCAAAAATCATATAGGGGTTCACCTCAATAAAGTGATAATGGCTGCCTACCTGACAAAACAACAGAAAAGAGATCTCAATCATCAACCTGGACAGCATATTCTTGTATATTTGCATTTTGTCATCTGATCATTTGAAAGAGTAATACAATTCTGGTATCAAGAGTTTAAACTTATAAAGATCTAGTGTAGTTAACTGGATAAGATATAGCAGTAAAACAACAAATAAGAAATGGTATAGCCCAATTTAATTTTTGTAAATGTAGAGAAAAAATGTCCAGTCAAGTAAAAGGACATATAGAAAGCCTTGCATGATACATGACCAGGTTCAAAATTTAGAACTATAAGTGTGGATTACATGCAAAATAAATATAAACATGTTTAATCAAATTTCACTGAATGACTCAATTAGACACATTTGGGGCAAAGTCGGCAATCAGCCTGGACTCTACCAGATCAATCAACTCCAAGAGTTGACGGACAGGGAATCAGCCAAATTGGCTGATCCCAGACAGGCCCTGATGATGTTTCCTTTTTTATTATTCTTTGCACTTGATTCAGCTGTATCAGATCCACCAACATTAGCTTATCCACACCAGTTTCAGCTCATCCTGTCCAGTTCTCGATTATATCTGTACTGTTTGGGTATTTGCTACCCAGGATTTGATTACCAATAGTAGCTTCCTATTTAGACCAATTGGCTGATCCTATAAACCACAACAAGCATAAACAAAATTAATTTTAATTGTTCTCAAGTAGACAAATAGAAGACAACTTTGAAGCTTCTAAAATTAATCCTGATGCCTTCTAGTTGGCACTCTACACAAGAATTATACATTTCATCTCTCTACCCAACAACTCAACTCAACAAAGCCCGAATCATAAATTATTTGTGATAGGCTATAAGAATTGGTCCCCATTTGGACTATCTCTTCAAAGGGGTCTAAATCCTCCAAAATCTCTTCATTCAGTAAAAAATGAAAAAAAAAACTTGTACCAATCAAACCGTTGCAAGTCAGCACTACTACTGGGAATTTTGCTAAAGAAGCATCTAAAGTGAGGTGATATTAAAAATTTCCAGTCATGCCTTCATGCATTTCATCTCCCCACCAAACAAGTCAACTCAACAAATCATCCAAAATCGTTTCATTCGGCAAAGATGAAAAAAAAAACTTATACCAATCAAACCGTTGCAAGTCAGTACTACTACTGAGAATTTTACTAAAGAATCATTTAAAGTGAGGTGATATTAAATATTTCCAGTAATGCACAAATGAACAGAACAGCATGTCATACCAACTTTAGTCTCTAAGCAGCTGAGAATGCTGAAATGAAGAAGAATCCTGTTTTAATTAAAGTTAAGGCCCAAGGAGATTAAAACTTAAGGTTGATTAATGGAGGGGCCTACACTGCTTTAGCATGTTTACATGTCTCTGTGCGAGGATTTAAGGATCAATTGGACTGCTCGGCCAATCTATTGGAAGGAAATCCAATGAAGGGATCGGCATGGATTAGTCCTTCCTAAACTCAAACTCAAAACCTTAGTTCCAAATGATTGGGGTCGTCTTTTCCATTCTCCGTGGTCTTCTACTAACTCCTGATGTATACTTAGTTCCATGGTTCGCCGGGTCGGCGACCCGGTCGGCCGGGTCGCCCGACCCGGTCGCTTTTTGGGCCGACCGACCCCGACCCGGCCCCGACCCCCCGACCCGGTTATTATTTTAAATTGAATTTTTTATTATATTTTTTCCCGACCCCGACCCGACCCGGGTCGCGACCCCAACCGACCCGGGTCGGTTTTGGGGCCGACCGACCCGGGGCCGACCCCCGACTATTCCTTCATTGCTTAGTTCCTCCAAGTCATACTGGATACGTCTACACCAAGTTAACTTGGGTCTACCTCTCCATCTCTTTTGCTCCAACAACATTAGGGTCTAGACTTGTCTAACAGATGCTTCAAGGGGGTGCCACCTGATATGCCAAAACCAACAAAGCCTTCCCTCATTTACAATATCCTCAATTCTTGCAACTCACTTTATCTTTAATACACTCATTGCGGATTCTATCTACGTGTGTATGGTCACACATCCATCTTATTATCTACATTTTAGCTACACTCAATTTGACAGTATGTTTTTTCCTAAAATTGGTAAAAACAAAAAAATATTCCAAACTAGTTTCCAGTTGAGGGGCAGCCTAGAACCAGTGGGATTGCCACCCACCATGAGGTGGTGGAGGGGCGGAACTGACCATTAATTAATGGTTCCACCCTTATCAGGTCCAGATACAGCCTTCTTCCCAACCCATTTAGGGTGAGGAAGGGGTGGGGGACTGCTGCTGCCACCCCTCCACATCCTAGTGGCAATCCTCCATGGATTAGTTCCAGATCAGTCCATAATCAGTAGATCCAGAGTGATCTGACCAAGCCTAGCATAATCTTGATACGGGAACAGCTGATCCTGCAAACCATGGCGCCATGTGATATCAGACTATTCTACCATATAACATATCCCTCACATGCACAGAACTTACATACGTGCACACAAGGCCCACATTACAACCATGTGCAGAATTATACGAAGTCAAAACATATTGGGCTGTTTAATTCAAAACATTTATGGAATAACTGGCAAGTGCCCCATTGTTGAAATACGGTTATAGTTTTGACCCAACAGAATGTACATTTATTATGATAACCTCAATGGGTTTTGAACGTGAGAAGCATATATAAGTTGAACAACTAGCTAGGATGCATGGATTGTAGAATCATCCGATTCTCGGATCGGATCGGATCCCTGATTTTGGCTGGTAGACTTGATCCAAGACCATCTCCAGCCCGAATCGACCGAAATCAATCTAGTAAGCCTGGATCAGGACCAGAATCTACCGAATCAGCCGATTCAAGACCAATTTCAGCGAGCGATTCCTCGCCGGAATTGGTGTAAAGAGCCGCTGTGGTGGCCCTGTGCTGCCGAGGCTGTCTTCCCAGCCCAAAGACGTGGATCAGGACCTGATGGAGTCAAAGTTACAAATGTAGCAAGTACAAAACAAGCATCAAACTGTACAGACAAATGCATAAGGCATATCAGAAGATATTTGAGATTTTTTTACCTGAATGGGCCTGTCTGCCGTATTAACTACTTGAAGAATAACAGCTTTTCTTCCCTTGTTAATTTCAATGTATCCATCAGGGCAGATCAATTCACCAGGAAATATATCATGATCATCCTGCAGGAACTTATCAATTGATGGTACTGTGTGATTTACAGTACCATGACAAGAATTTAATATTTAAATGTTAATTTGAAGAAGAGGCATAATACTTAGAGATGGGTAGGAAAACAAAATCAAGTTTCACTTGACTACTTTGCTGGCAACATAAATAAGATTGAAGGTCATATCAGTCATGTGGCTTTTCTGCATTTCAACCTCACAAATTCAGACAGTTGAGGATTGGGCTAAGGCCTCGAGTGTGGAACCATCAGGTGAATTCTACATGGTCGATTAACTTCTTAATCGAGCAACTATAGTTGAGTTTGTACTTTTCAGTATATGCCTGTCGACATCTATCATTTTAATGGACCTGGTGTGTTTTCTTTTATACTTGTAACTGTGAAGTTGAAATAACTTCTAACCTTGCATAATAATTTTTTAATCACTATAGACTTCAAAAATATAGCACCTATGGCAGAAAATTCCACATCTATTCCAAGAACCTTCGGTTTCTTTCCAGAAGAGAAGAACAAAAACACAAGCAAAAAAAAAAATCCATAAATAATTGGAATAAACTTGTGAGTTAAGTTGACTTGATACCAAGAATCTTCAAGTTGATAGCTCAAATCTCATTTTTACCCTACCTCTAGTATAATATTTTAAATTTAAAATTGTTCATCCTTAACTCATTTAAGAGCTGCCTTGATCATCTAAACCCACTCCATTCATGATGTGAGCAGCCTCCCCTCATAGTCTCAGAAATCCAAACAGAGCATTCCCTCCCTCTACAATTTCTAGCTCACTGCTGGATAACCCCTGCCTCCTTCCCCATATTCCTCCTTAATATTGTTGGTGATCTGGGGAGAGTCCCCTTCCCCACAACACATAAGAAAAAAAATGGCATTTCCCATCTTTAGTTAAAATAATACAATATTTAAAAATGATGAGATATAGCATGGTAGGCAATAAAAGCAATTTTCTATAGGTTTGTAAGGATTTGAAATTGGGTATCTGTGGTTAAAGAATTATCACTAGATTTACAAAGGGATTGAAGTCAAAAGCCCTCAAAATAGGGCAAAAAAAAGACATACATAAGATGTAGATACAATTAGTGGCATACATAAATACACGCATATATATACATACACACATGGATATGAACAGAAAAACCCATTGCATATTGGAATGATCGCATATTAAAAAATATAAAATTACAAATAAGAATATATTGCCCTCACCACTTATCATTTTAAGGATTTAGTCGGATAGTGTACATGTGTACATGCATCCATTAGGATGTATGCACAACATAAAAGGATAAATGGCTAGCAACTAAAAATAGTAACTTGCCACAAAGCAAGATTACCAAATTTCCAATCCCATGTCTCTGCACAACCCAACTCCTATTTTGAATGATGCATGCATATGTTCATAGTCAAACCATGAGGCAGATGTGTCAACGGGCCCTCAAAGCCTGAAAACTTGGCACAACCCGAGGTATACATATCAGGCTAGGCTGCATTTTTACCACATTTAAATATTGAACTAGGATTTAAAAAGAAAACGTGTTTGCTTCTCTTTCCACAGTAGGCTTGGGTAAGGATTTTTGAGTTGAGATTGACCCTTAGAACAGTGGGGCCAATCCTCATCCAGATTGAGATCAGAATGGTCGGCCCCAATCCAACAGAAGAATTTCTGATCCAAGATTGTCTTGGATCGGTTCTTTTGAAAAACAAGAAAAAAAGTATAAAAAATTAAAAAATAGCAAAAATAGCTCTATGGGTGACTCCGAACTGATATAGGAGCCAATTTGTAGGGGATCATTGACAATGGCCAGTGGAGAAGTGGCAGCCACTAGCTCTACCAGTAACTGCGACAAGGAATGGTCTAGAATCAGCAGGATCCTGACCTCTCCCGGATCGGGTCGGCAGGTGTCAATCCTGCAAACAATGGATTGACCTAGATCACCAATATGATGATATTTATATAAATAAATCTAATCTTTTATTTTTCCATGGTTGCTAGTTCTAGTATCTCAACTTCGTATTAATACAAAATTATTATATTATTCCCGTTCTCTCTCATTGTATTTATTTCTTTTCTGAAGTGATTTTCACCACAATTCATTTATTGATAAAAAGCACTATACAAAGAATATGGATCAAGCCAAAAGTGAAAAAGGGAAAGGAAAAAGAGTGTGAAGTCCCCTAGCATTCTACTGAGAAGGTAAAATCCCACTGAACTTCTACAATGTCAGCTTTTTCCACTTAAAAAAACAACAAACTAAAAACAATAAAGTCTAGGCATTTGCCTGAGCAACCAAAATACGAATCCTGGACATAACAAAGTCATTCAGAAAAAGGATAAAGGGAGGAAAGGATTCTTCGAGCACATTTTTGTTCCAAGCTCTACAAATCGCTCAGAGTGGTGCCAGTACTCTGCGGGATCCCATAATTTGTTGCTTTCTTTGCATGGATTTTTGCTTTCTCACACCTTGAAGAGACTAATTATGTCCTGTGGCAGATTCCACACTTGATTCCAAATTTTGAATTAGGTGTACTAAAGGCTATAAATGATACTGCAGTGAATAAATAGGTGATTGACATCCTCCCTATGCAGACCACAACAACAGAACATAACCGAATCCAGTTGAATGAATCTGTGAGAACAATCCCTAGTCAGCAGACGGTATTTGTGCAATTTCAATAAAAATATGTGAATTTTCCAAGAAAAGACCGGGAGTCCAGACTAATCCTCACCAACCAGCCTCAATTCCTCCAAATGACAACCTCAGGCTAGCTGTGTGTACTAAGAAGATTGGTGACTTCCCCGTGGTTTATACAACTCTTGTCATTGGAATTCATACATCTAGCTTCTTTTAAGCCCCCCAGAAACTTAGTCACTTTCTCAATTTTCTCATCCCTCAAGTTCCTTCGAAAAAGAAAGTTTCATTTGCCACTTTGCTTCTTGCTGCCCCATAGTGAAAACATTGATGCATCTTTATTGCAGGTAATCTCAAAAAGACTTGGGAACTGTTGTGCAAATGGCATGGAACTTAACCATGCACCCTTCCAGAAGGATGTTTGAACTCCATTGCCAAGGGCAATGTCAGGGGATGAGCGGAAGGATAAATTTTCAAATATACCTTTCCAAATGTTAGAAACCTTTCCTCAGAAGGAGAAACAGCTGAACCAACCAGACTTTGTTTGAGATGAATACTTAGCATATACAATCCTGTACCACAGTGAGGATCCTCCCTGACAATATTTCCATAACCAGTTACAGAGAAGCACCTTATTGATAGTGTCTAACGGCAAGAGACCCACCCTACCTTCCTCTCTGGATTTATAAACTTGGGGCCATGCCACAAGGGGCAGCCTTTTCCTTCTTGAGACCCTTGCCAAAAGAAGTTTGATATGATTGACTCTAGTTTGTTACGTATCTCCTTCGAAATTCTCAGAATAGAGAAAAAGTATAAAAAGGCACTCTAAAGAGCATGTTCCCCTTCCAACCTTGTAGTTTTTTTTCCATACTAATTACCAAAGATTGCCAATCCTCAGATTTGGTTCCTGACCAATAGTGGGATACCAAGATACCTGATTGGGAAATCTGTCTATTCCATGATAAAGATACCTTGGATGTTGTTTAATCGGTACATTGATGCCTAACAGCTCACATTTATTTTTGTTAATCTGCAACACTGAAGCAGCCTGAAACATAAGAAGAATAATTGACAAGTAAAAGCATTTCCTGTCATCCACAACTGAAAAGAGAATCGTATCATCATAAAACTGAAGGTAAAAAAATATGGATCTGGTTGCTTTCCCCACAAAAATACCTTCAATCAACCCTTTCATCTTCCCAAATTAAGCTAAAAACCTAGCTAATTATATAAACAGAGATAGAAGATCCTCTCGGCAAAATAACAAAACAACTACCCATATATTGAAAACTTAGCCAAGGTCAAACAACATTTAACCTAGTTTATCCATTTATAGTTGAAACCCATCAACTGCATCACTATAGACAAACACTTCCAATTGACTCTATCATATTCTTTTTTGAAATCAAGTTTCAAAATAACACTCTTTCTTCCATATGTCCTCTGATTATGAATGCATTCTGAAGCTTTCATGAAATTATCCAAGATATATCTTCCCTTAATGAAAGCGAACTGATTGGGGCCAATCAAGCAATACAAACAGTCTTTGAGACTTGAAGCTAATATCTTTGTAATAATGTTAAAGGAGCAGTGGAATAGGCTAATTGGCCTTAAAATTTGTGATATCACTTACCTGGTCTTTCTTAGAGATCAAAACTAGAGATGTAGAATTCAAATACTTAATTACTTTCGGAATTTGTTCAAATTCCTTGACTATGTCCATAAGATCAGATTTAATGATTCCCCAGAAAGTTTGGATAAAAAACCAACTAAAAACCCAATTGGCCCAGATAAATTATAGGGATCCCTAGCATCAAGCCATCAATAGCCTGTTTAATCTCTTCCTCCACGAAAGGGCCGTAAAGAGATACAACTTCAATTCTGACTATCCTATTAAATTATTTGTTGTTCAGTGATAATCTCCAAACCGCATCTTCCTCAAACAAAGATTCATAGAAAAGTGTCGATGCCTGACTAATCATAGTCAGTGCCTTTTCTTTCTTTCAACCCCATCCACTACTAAGGTTTCCATGTAGTTGAGCTTCTTTCTCAATGATGGCTGATTATGAAAAAAAATATCTGGTATTCCTGTCTTCCCCTTTTAAACAGCACTCTCTACATCTTTGTTTCTATTTGCTGTCCTCCTTAGCACTTCATTCATTGTATTACTGTTTTGTAACTAGCCATTCCTCAAGCTCTGACTGAGCAAGGATCGCGGGATCGGAATCGGAATCGGGATCGGTGGGTACCGATCCGATCCGGATCGGATCGGATCGGACCGATTCAATGGAAGAAAATCGATCCAGAATCGGTAAGAAAAAAAAGCAAAAAAAAAAAAACGATCCGATTCCGATTCCGGCCGATTCCGGACCGATTCCGACCGATTCCTACCGATTCCGACCGATTCGGTGGAATTCATGCCGGAATCGGTCCTTCCGCATGGAATCTCCGATCCGATTCCGGAATCGGTCGGAATCGGTCCGATTCCACCGATTCCGTAAACAATGTGACTGAGAGAGTACAGGAATCATTCAATTTGTCAAAAGCTTTGATTCTCATCAATAGTTCTCTGCCTCTCTTGCCTTTAGCCCTACTATGACAATTTGCCCAAGTCTTTATCTTTATGATTTCCAAGCTTCTTAACCCACCTCAAAGTTGCAGAGTCCCTACATCATCACTTACCATGCTGACACTAGTTCTTTGAACATGGGTTCCTTTAATCAACACAATAAAATCTAAATTTATGATGTGTCCAAGAAGCTGAAATCTTTCCATCAATACCAATTGAAAAGTAATCTGAAACAGTTTTTGAGGTAAGAAGAAATCGTTGGGAAGGCCAAAGATTTCCACCCATCGGGTAAAGACAAAATATCTATCTAGTCTTGACTTTATATCACATTAGACCATGTAAAGTGCAGCCCACAGTCCAAAATCTCTATCAATCCGTTCACGTTGGCCCAATTGTTGAAAAGAGACATTTTGCTGATATGGAAGTATGATTAGATATGTCCTCCAGTTGTCTTAGACTGTTAAAATCCCCACATATGTGTCATATTTCATTTGGAGCTTCTAAACCTGGTTGTGAAGATCAATAAAGAAAATCTCCTTTCCCCACTCAAGTATCAACTAACAGACTATCCACTGAAGTAAGGTACCACTGGATCCCCTTCCCCTTGATTGTGAACTTGACAAAAATAGAGTGAATGTTACTCATGTAAAAGAAGCTTCCAACAAGTCCGGATTTTATTAGACAGCTATTCCCCCACTTAACCCAAAAGCCATGGACCATTGAGTTTGCCAATACATAAATAATCCTCCACTTTCTCCTGAGTGAAGCCATCTTTTGTTTCCTGCAGCGCCACAACATCACTATGCTCTTTCACCACCATAAACATCAACTCCCTAACTTATCCTTCCCATGGATCCCCCTTATGTTCCAATGTGCTCTCTCATTTTATTTATTTATTATTATTGTTATTTCAGTTAGATAACCTTGTTAAGTTTCTTCCACATGCTGACAACTCCATTATAGCATCAATCCAAAGTCTTATATAGATATTGTTACAACAATTTTCCATTATATTTTACATATTACCATTTTGTATGACTTTATATACAAATGTGATTACACCAATCTCCTGAGATTTGAAGGAAATTTCTATAAAATTTCTTCTCTCCACATTACTCAAGTCAAAGCCTAGATCCAAGTTTGGGTCCTTAGATGTTCTCCCTATCAACAATGGCCATCCTCCCTATAATCTAGTTGAGGTTCCTTTACCATTCTGTCCCAATGCAGTTCCTCAATTGTCATTCCCGTTTGAAGAAATTACCATTTAACTTTACACATATATGCATTTGGACCAGCATGTCTGAAGTATAATCTCTCAAGATTTATCCTTTCTAATCTCCTGTGAGATAGAAATCCTTGACAGGTAAGGCAACATTTCTTTTTGTTTTTTTTTGAAACTCCAAAATTTTAATGTAAACATTTTAAGAAGCATCAAGCATCCAAAAATTACAATATTTTCTTAACCATAGCCATTTATTACCTAAAGCTATTTTTATCGCACATTGTGCATTTTAATTTGTTTTTAAACAAAATCATCTAAAAGCTTTCCTTGGACATATTCTTAGGTGGAATTTGATGATTCTAAGATCTGAAATCCGAGATTCACTTTTTAGATCTAAACATGTTGTATAGAAATCTGAAAATTTAATGACTAAGATTACTTGATAAATTAACATCTGATATCTGAATCTGAAATCTAAATATAATGAAATAATTATAAATTAGCATTTGAATTTAAAAATTAAATAAGTTAACATAATTTGATAATCACAAAATACTTGTAAAAGTACATTCTTAAAATAATAAATAATATTAAAATTAATAATTTTTATTTTTAAGTATCCATCCCACTTTTCACTTAAACAAATCTATTATTTTGTAAGTAGATTTAAAATGACTTGTAATCTTTTTAACTAAATTTATATGCTCAACATATTTATTTGGAAGATAATTACATTAATTTATTTCATTTTATTTTATATTAGAATTGAAATTTTTATACGGCAAGGACAGGTACATGTGAACAAAAGTCACATGTGTGGCACACCAAAGAGACCCACGGGGATGCTTCAGTCTTCAGTGGGTGTAGACCCACTTAGTGATTCAGACGGCAAGGACTCTAATTACCCATCTTCAGATATTAACTTCAAAAATTTATCAAACGCTCTGAATTTAACAATGTCTGACCGAATCAGACTTATAAGCTTTAAGTCTACTCAAACAAGGCCTTAGAACATAATAATCTTTTCGTACGTCCTGATTATTGTAAAAACAATACATTTCAAGTAAGAATTTCCATGAAAACGCCTATTTCCTGTAAGAAATGAAATGTTGTTCTTTCTAGTCAATGAACTTGAACCCAACGTCAAGCCTGAGTTTCTATTAAAGCCCACCTGACTTTTAAAAAGAAAGAAAAAAAGTAGTTCCATTGACTTCTCCACATAGATTGAATGAGCTCAAAACAAAACAAAGATGCCAAAGTTGCACATACCAATATTTAGTCATCTACACTTGATAAATATTGTGGCTATGGCAATTGTGTACTACCATCATTTTCCTAATTCCACCTAACTAATATTGGTTCATGCATGAAGCAATATTTTTTAAAGAAGCATATTCATGCCCAAGTTTCATTAGCCAAACCAACATGCCGTTCTTTTCTTTTCATCAAACTTCTAACCTGGTAGAAAGGAACCATGCAAAGCTAGCTTCAAATTTCCATCATCACTTGCAATAGGATTGTGGATGGTGATCAACTTTGTGCCATCCTTGAAGGTACCCTCAACCTAGCAATAGAAAAAAATCAAGTCAATTGAAGGTTGAATCAAATGTAAGGAACAGTACATAAACAATTAGTATTTTTCCCATGATTAAGGACATAACTTCTGAAGAAGTCCTCAAGGTAAGAACAGAAATCTCATTCAGCTTCACAAATCTTGAAAATAGTAGGTAACACCCCATTTCATCAAAGGAAAAATAACGGACAGAAATGAGAAATCTCTAGATTAAAAAACCACTAATCCAAAATATTAAGCTACTTGCGAAGCTCGATCATAATACAGAGTCACAGATCACATATAATTCTGCATAACCCTAGCCAAACTGAAAAAGGACCATTAAGCTTGCACCTTTCAAAATTACAAATTCATTCAGCTACATTTTGACAAGCAAATGGTTAATATGACATCATCATATATGTTAAGAATAAATGCTTCCTGAGGTATTCATCAGGGTACATGCATTTCTTCAGACATAATAACCATTATGCTAGACTATTTTATAGAGTTAAAGATCTGGGCCCTCCTCCATCCAAGCATTTTTGTGCCATAGTGATGGAAGTTATTTGATATGTGCTACCCTGTATTGCCATTTCACATAGCTGTGATCATACAAAATACTACGATGAGTTTACAATCAACAATCAAATTGCAGAAGCTTTACAGTAGAAGAACTCAACATAACCTTTAATTTTTGATCTAGAGGTAAACTACCACTGATGTAGCTCCCTTTTTCCACTTGATGAATGCAATCATTTTGCACCTCACATCCAGAATATTAATGAATAAGCATGTGAAACCTTGAAATTTGTTAAATATAAAAATATATGGTTTGAAAATTCATTGATTTCCGTTCATCCAAGAAAAGAATTTTCTTTATCTTTGGCTACTATGAAAATACATGCTATTTCATAGAAAATATTAGCCAAACATATTGTATGCATATAAAATATGTATATTGAGGTTTGGTGTTCATAAAATTTGTCTTTGGACCTCTCTCCATCAGAAGTTGCAAATTTTCGATGTTAATTACATCGAAATTCTTGAACACCCTTGATTAGTAGCAACTCATCAAATGGAAACATTCATCCACAAAAAATAAACACATAGGAGCTATAACCCTATAAACTCAATGGAATGCAAACTTAGTATATTAAATTTGATTTGAGTTCAATTTATATTTTTATGAGGGAAGATTATTTTAAGATTTCAACATTTTAAGGCTTATGTTGCTTAGTCGATTATTAAATGTGTTGACATATTTTATAAGGGTTTAACTCTTTTAACTCAAGATCCTTTATCAAAACATATTTTAAATTATTAGAGTTAATTTAGGCCCGAGCATATTTCAGATCAAATCTCCTTATGAACCTTAATCAAATGATCTTCATTTCATTTAAATTCCATTTTTCCTGTTATCTAAGTCTTGATATTTCAGACTTAATAAATTTGCTTAAATCTGTTTTTTATGATATCGAATTTAAAGCATGTTTGTGGTTATTTCATTCTCTAAGTCTTAATATTAAGTACTTAGAATCATCTTTTATTCAATTTTTAGTCTAGCCTTTTATACTTGATGAAAATCAGATTTTTATGCTATCTGATTGGAGTGAACTCATGATCATATAATTATCTGCCTTAAGTCTTAGCATTAAATTTAGGAAATTTGACATGGGTCTGAAGTTGACACGTTAAGATCTGATCCTATGCAAATCAGGTCATATTGGGGGTTTACAGTATTTTGGAATCTTTATCTTGAGATCATATTCATGTTCGATCTGGATATGTTTTTGTCATTCAATTGAACAATTCATATCATCTTCTGATCTGAATTCTCATTTTAAGATCAAATTTTATATGATTTTGAGCATCAGATTTGGATTCCTTTTCATTTATACAACAAAAACTTGGGCACTTTGATCTTAAAGGTAGTTAGGCATATATGAGCTGTTGAGATCCAAGGGGACACATTTCATATCAATCCCTTCTTAAGGTCGGAATATGTCTGATCTATAGTTTATCATCATTTATTTATTATTATTATTTATCACATACCGACACCTTCAGATATACACTAAAATCTAGAAAATATATACTCCTAATTCTTAAACCTTTCAACCTGGACTAGGCTCTCAATATCATGCATAAACGGGCTAATATTAGACCTTCTTAGAAGGTCTAGGATATGATGCTCGTCAACTACTCTTGAGACTTGGGCGTTCAGACAGATTCTTAGGATATTGTGCCCCTATGGTTTCATCATATTTCATCTTTGTGATGCCTTGATCTGAGCCTATTTTAGGTTTCAGATCATGATCAGGGCATCCAAACATTCTCAATCCCCCGAGCACTTAATCCATTATAATCTGAACGCATGATCCAAATCATAGATGACCAGAATCTGACATTTCAAATCTGATTTTTTTTAAAAAAAAATCTGGTTACTCTTGGTGTTTGATTTTGTATCTGAAACCTGGAACACTCCTAATCGGCTTTATCTCACTTTTAACCCACTTGGTCTAAGTTCACTAAATCTGAGAACTTTTAATATTTGCATGAACATCTCCTCAAGTTCAGCCTTAGAGGGTCTGGTACTCTGGTATGGTCGGCTTGATATCTAAACATTATCCAGACATTTCTTAGGTATGGCCGCCCCAAGACCCAGTTTTATATTCCACGGATTATCAGGACTTGATGTCTTCAGATCACTCTAAATTTATTCAGGGCCAGAAATTGATGAGTCATGAGCACATCAGAAGACTACCTTGGTTTTATCTGATTTTTCTCAGATTTGATGAATTTTTTTACTTTTGCATTCCATAAAGCATATATGAGTTATAAAATGCTCCCCATCGTGGACATAGAGACATTTATCCATATATGCATAGTTGTCAAGGCGTACGCCTAGGCGGCGCCTAGGCGCCGCCTAGGCGTAAAGGCGCTAAACCTCGGACGCCTGGAGCAGCCGCCTTGCGGAAGGAGGAAAAGGCGCCCGCCTTCCTCGCTTAGGCGCGCAAGGCGAGTGGGCGACGCCTTGGCGCTCGCCCGGGCGGTCTGTTGGCCGTGAACCGCCAGCCCGCGCTGCCCGGTTCTCCCCATCGGCTCACCTGGACGGTTCAAGCTTTTAAAACTTAAAACCCTCAACCCGGCTAGCCGGCTCCCCCGATCATGCACGATTCCTCATAGTGCCCGTGACGACCTGACGGAAGCTTCTTCCCGACGCCGATGCCGACGCCGGAGCTCCCCGCTGACGCGACTGCTGGTGGCTTTTGAGGAAGCTCTGAGCCTCCGACGCCTCTCCACATTTGTTCTTCTTCTCCTCCACATTTCAAAGAGGGTATCTCCTCTTTCACCTCGTGACTGCCGGTAAACCTAGTTGGTAGAGTTTGATTTTTTTGATTCTTTTATCCATCTTTCCTCGTTCCTTCCTTCAAGTTTAACCTTCTAACGTGTATTAGCACATTTTAATCATCTTATACACTTTGTATAGATCAATATCAAACAAGTTTCAAATTCGAACGTGTCCGTCTCCGTGCCAATGTTTTGATCGATTTGTTTGTTCTTGTTCTTTTATTGTCTATGTCCGGACCGCATGGTGTACGGTTTATAGTGCTTGATTATAATATTGCTTAACTTCATGGTGCATTTTATTTAATTAGTTCATTTCATTATTTTAGCAGTGCATTTTTAGCATTTTTACGTTTTTAATTAGTTCATTTCATTTCATTATAATATTACATTTTAACCATTTTTTAGAACTATTATATAATGTTTATGACATATGAGACTTACATTCTTTTTCCCTTTTCATACTCCGCCTTATCGCCTAGGCAACGCCTAGGCGGGCGCCTTGTCGCCTAAGCTGTAAAAGGGCCGTCGAGCGCCTTGTACGCCTTGTCGCCTTGACAACTATGCATATATGTCATTCACATAATCAGGATTACATTTCATCAAAAAAATCATCACATTACTTAATTCAGCTCATCGAAATTATTCCTTTTCTCATTAAAAAACCTTAAGAATTTGGTCTATAATTGACCTTACCCTAGGTAAAATGAGGATTTTCCCTATTGAGTGGGGTTTATATACTCTCCCACTATGAGATGGATTAAAAACACCGAGTGCATGCTCGGAGTCCTCGTCCGGATCAAGCATTCCAGGACATACCTGATAATACCTGATAATACTTGTCCATATATCATAAAATTTGCCTGAGTATAGACTCATGTTATATATCTTAAATACTTCAATATGTCAAACTATTTTAAATTCATCAACTTTATGTCATTTAGGCCATATACGGCCTTTCTATCATGTCATCATCATCTCATGGCCTAAGTGGCTAGGTCTTCAACTCCTTTCAAATCTGGATGGACCCATCTTCATATGCTTCAGCTCCATAGTATCTTGGCTTCGCCGAGGCTACCCGGGGTGGCCCTTGGTCCATTATATGGGTTACAAGGATGCCAGATATAACCTTTCCCTCTGTTGCCATGTGTAAAAAAAAAAGCTCAGGGCAGACATCTGGAGCCTGTTATCCTCTCGAATGACTGAACATCACGTCTTCGATATCTCCATGGGTTGAATGAGATGCAATTGATGAATATGGAGCATGTTGTTTGGGCTATCCGAATATGGAGTTACATTGGGACATGGGTAAGATTCGGCTGCAGAATTACCCCTCAAAGATCAAGGGCATTATGGACTGCTTCAAAGGCTTGATTTGAGAGGGGTATGAACTGTTTTAAGTGAAACTTGGATAGAAAATTTGTCATGGATCTTTGAGAGATTTGGTGATGAGGAGGAACAATAGGTAAGATACACTGTTTAGGGGGAACATAAAACAGCAACACAAGGGCTGTTCAGGGGATGGCAGAAAATGGGGTCTTGTATGAAAAAGATAAGATTTTATTTTTTGGATGTTTCCTTGAGGGAGGCCAGTGTACAGGGAATCTCTTTAAAGCAATAGGATATGGAGCTGATAGATGGGTAACCAACTGTAGACTTATTTTATATACCACATGGGAACTGTGTACAGAAGATCGGGCATGGAAGTTGTCTCATACAATGTCTTAGGAGCATGGAGGAGTAGATAAAGACAGGAGAAGCTTGCGGCTTTGGAGAGAACAGAGGTGAAGGGAAGGAATCAAGGAGAGCAAAGAAATAAGCTGATTTTTATGTAGACTTACCCTTTTCTTTTTTCCTTCAATTTTCTTCCTCCTCTTGGGCTTCTTTCTGCCACAGCAACCTGTGGGGTGTGTGCGGATCCATCCTCCTCCAGAAGTGGGGTTTGACCAGGCAACTCCTGTTTGACCAGGCAACTCCTGGAGAGAAGGCAGCGCACGGCTTTTTCTTTTCCACCTGCATTTTCTTTATTTAAAACCCTACTTGATCAACAAGAGATGAAATCCAATGGCCCTTTGTTATCTTATCAGATATTAATCCTATTAAGGAACCAATAAGGTTAAATCCAATGAACTTAAACTCTCAGCCAATCCTAGCCCTTGGCTTATGCGCCTTCTTCATCTTCTGGCTGTCACGCAACTATGCCAACTATCGACATATTGAATCTGGTATCCATTAAAGATTCAATAAGAATAGATCTGACTGACTTAACTTCTTAGCCAATCCCGGCCCTTGATTCATGCAACTTTGCTTCCTCGTGGCTGTTATATGATCAAGACATATTGGATATGGTATTCATTAAGGGTCCTAACAAGAATAGATTCAAAACTCAGAATTTGAACCAATCATAATCATTATATCTGGTGCCAACCATTGGCCATTGGATCTCTCATTAAATCTGGTTTAGATGTGACCAGGAGATGGCAGAGGCTGACGCCCTTGGTTTGACTCCTAATTGTGACTCATTTTGACTCCAAGCCAAATCCTGATGACCAGTCAGCATCTTACCCTAATCTCCAGCAAATTTTTATTGCAAGGAGGAGGCCGTGCTTAGCTCTATCCCTTTTCCCTCTCTCTCTTTCTGTCGCGGTCATCCATCCCTGCCAGGAAGATCATCGGACTTCAATTTTTGGTGTCAGGTGTAGTTGCATCCTGTCTCTTTTTCTTCCTCCTTTCCCTTTGTTGGCACCGTGATGGCATGTTCATGCTAAGGAGGCTATCGGGTCTTGCTATTGAGCATCTTGGAGTACAATCATTCCTCCACCGGTGCCGGATTGAAGGGGAACAGATTCATTTCCCATCGGGATCATCAGGTAGGTGAAGTTTGTGTAATTTTTTATTCTCTCTCTTCCTTTCCACTAGTAGCAATTTTAAGTTGCGACTGGGCATGCTGAGCATGTGTATTTCTCTTTTTGTTATTCCATTATGACATTCCACTCTGTTGGCAACAGTATGTAGCCATCTCTTTCTCCTTTGCCATAACCTTTTAGATGCATACGTACAGTCAAGTGCATGGGACACTCAAACTTGAAAACATGTCTTCTAAGCTTTAAACTTATGTTGATCACCATAAAAAACATGTTTGTTCTGTCTTCTTTATTTGTGATTATCATAATGCATGAATTGTGCCTGACATAAGAGAGGGCATATCCTTTTCTATTCATAATTTTCTGCCGACCTATCGAGCATGTATGCATGATCCTTTCCTTGACTTCATACATCATAGCATTTTGAGATCACGACCAGTGTTTTTGGTCAAACTAATTGTGCATTGATTTGAGTAGAACCTGGTGAAGGGGTGATTTCCTTCTATTCTTGATATTACTTGCCAGGTTAAGGTGTGTTTCTCTTTGGCCGACATGCTATCATTAGCATTGTCCAAAAAAACATCTCTTGCCAAATGTGCATGTCTGAACCCAAGCATATGCATTCGATCCCATCCTTATCAGATCTTTCCTCTTCGTATCAGTTCATGTAAGGATGGCCGAATACAAGGCATACGATACTTCTGATTTTTGTATATGCATATCATGGTTCTCCTTCATCTATCACTGCATATTGATTGGTGCTGTATGTGTCAATTAACCATACTGGGGCACCTATGCAGCCATCAGCAGCAGCATGAGGAAGGCACTTTCATTATTTCACTTGTATAGGACTTAATGCATATGCACTAAATATGCTTTCGTTCATGTAAGATATCCTGCTCTGATGCAATGCATTAGCATTGATGTGTCACAGCTGCAGGAAATCCAATCATGCGTATAGGGTAATCCATAAAAGAAAATGCACCTGCTAGCCCCACATAAAACAATATCATGTATACACCTGTCTTGCATGCGAAATCTAAGTGCCAACATAGCAACAGCAAGGAAACAAATTAAGACCGTCTGAACTACAAGAATCATCCCAATACACCCATCAATCCACACAGCATAGTCCGAAATAATAGTATTATCATCACCATCAGAGTTGATGGGCACTAAGGTAGAGAGCAACAACAGAAAGTTACAGAAATATATAGGCCGATCCATATTCTCCACCACACTTATCAAAGCAGATCTTAGCTGTAGTCCTCCAATGGACATTACACGTACCTTGAGCACACCCACTAACATACGAATGAAAATTTGATAAACTGATTTTTACATAGGCCATCTTTACAAGATCTACCAAAAAATTTGGCTCCAACAGAAGAACGCTCAGTCTCACAGTTCACTTGGATTCTTCACTCTTAAATCTTATTAAATGGACAGAAAGACATTACAGTGGCATTGAGCATCCTGTCCACCCTATTAAAAAAACAATGCTCCAGGAGATGAGAAAATTTAATAAAACATTATTTACCAAAAACATGTGTTGAAAAGACTAAAACCATGTTACAGACAAAACCATGCACATGGGAAATCAAAAACAAGAGGTTCCCTAGAAAATATTTATAGATGAGCCCCTTCCGAAGCATTTCCCAAGCTCTCCTTGAACTGTGATGTCATCTCTTTAAAATTTTCATCTTCATCGAGCCTCTGAAAAAAGGCATGATGGTTTTAAACTTTAATGTCCTGAAGTTTTTTGAGAATCAGAGTACCAATTCAATACAATTCAAATAGGGAACTAAACTGGGTAATCAGGAAACAAAAGAAATATTATTTTGCAGAACACAATTGATGCATGCAAAGGTTATTGCCCATGGCTTCAAAAAAGATAGTTTGATGACATATTGATTATTAAAGATGCAGATCCGGCCATAACACCCACAAATGGGAATATCATTTTCCTCTACTACAAATGTACCATGTGCTGCAGCTCTCTAATTGACAGAGCAGATCAGCCAACTCCAAAAACACATCTAGAACTCCTTCCAAAGTTGCATAGTTGAAGTAGCAATATCTAGCCAGCAGGGATAAGATAGCTAGACAATATAGTGCTAACCACATTCTAGAGCAGAAAAAAGACAGAACACTTTATCGTAACAATATAGCTATTTCATGATTTAAGATCAATCATGTCTGTCATGTACAAGCCATGTATTTAGTCTCTCTGTCATAAGAATACAATGAATGAATAATTAGTACCCATGATCTTATAAATTTTTTGATTTGCATATTAGTAATTGTTACAAATTGTTCTCATGAATCATATAGCTCATGTTTCTATTAGTGTTCTCATGCACAACGCAGATAAATTTTCAAGTAACATCTGCATTCATTAACTTACATATTCATTTAAGATATCATAAAAGTGAGTCAACAAATTTAGAGCATAGTGAGTAGGAGACAACCTAAAAATTATATCAATGAAATTTTCATGATATATGACAAAATTTTATGTTTGAAGTCGCCTACAACGACCGTCCCCTTTATATGGACTTGACACTTGAAAAGCACAAAAAACTCACTTATAGGCCGAAGTACCCAATATATAATCAATATATTTTTTTCCATTTGTCACATAAACAAAGTGGTAGTTAACTTTTATTTTAATTTTTAGGTTTTTATAACGATTATCTTGACAAAAACCAAAATTATAAAAAAATCCCATGAAATCTCAACCCTTCCTAAACAGTCTTTACAAACATTATATTATTTCTAAGAAGCTCACTATGCAGTCAGGATTAAAGATTTGTTAACTTTGAACTCTACTTTGTAATTTACCCTTTCTACATCTGCAACAATGGCGACAATAGCAGAGACTACTGGTGGCCAGTGGCTGACAACAATAGATGGTGGCTAAGAGGTAGTGGACAGTGGTGGGTGGTGGCAGGCAATTCAGAGGCAACCAGTAATAAGCAACGGAAGAGCTGAATGGTCGAAGAGGAAGGGGCAATCCCCTTTATTTTTTTTACTGCATAATTAGGAACAGACAAAAAATAAATCTTCAGAAAACAGTAACCTGAATGATGTCGAGTAAATGGGGAACAGCTGGAAGAACTTGTCTCCTGCCAGAATAATTGAGACTGTCAAACTAATTGAGTAAGAAATTATTGTCTACTCTATCAAACTAAGCTTATAAAAACAGCAATAAGTACATGACAGAAGTAGAAAAAAGCTTAAGAAATAAAAAATATCTTATGATGTTTCACATGGGGAAAGGTGAAAGAAGCATATGAAAGGTGTCCTTTCCCTGATACTCAATGAAGCGTCCCATCAACACTGTAAAAGGCCATCTAGGCTGATCCAATAAGTTATATGGACAAGACATGAAAATTAGCTATACAATGGACAAACAATAATATGGCGGTACAACTGCTTATTAACTTTCATCTCATCTTGGAACATTCTTTAGCCCGATTATTTATTCACAGATAGGCAAAGCTTTCAAGGTAACATCTAACCCCACTTTGCAGTTATGATGTTGGTACTTCTTGATACAGCAATTATATCATCTCAAGCATTGCAGCAGCTGGTGACATACAAATATACAACCATCAGCAGATGCAGCACCGAGAACTGTGTTCTAGTCTGGAAGATGTTGATAGACTTCAATTCTTTCCTACACTTTGCAGGGGATGGGGAGTGATGTTTGCCAACTCACCTTGACCTATCAACCGCATTGGCCATGACTCCGCTAGGCAAGAACAAGAATTGAGCCAATTTCCACTAGGGTTGGCTGGAATATGACTGACAGCTTGATCAAATGATTCCAGGATGTTATCACTGGACCCAAGATCACCCAATGAACCTCTCAGTATGCCAGATATAAGGCATGGGTCTGCCAGGATCAGCCGGATGATCCTACCCTAGAATCAGGCAATTAGGGTTCAGTCATGACCACCCAAATTGTACCAATTGAAGCCCATTTTCAGCATTTTCTTGTCTTCTGCCAGATTGGTTGGATCAATCTATTCAATCCTGATCCAGACAGAATTAGCCCTGGGAAATCCATGAGCCATTTTTTTCTCCACCTTCCTTGAATAATGATGAAGCAGAGCTGCAGGAGAGCAGATCAATGAGGAAGGAGTGGCAGGGGAGTATGAAGCAGACCAAGCTGGAATATGTAGGAACATAAACTGAAACATGAGCTACAAAGATAGTTATTGAATTGTTCCCTTGTTAGTACCACATAAAAATATTCCTCCAATAGCAGTTGTTAATATGAATATCAAAAACTGTTATAGTCATTTCTGCACATTCAATGAACTCTACAGATAGAGAAATACATAAAGTTGAACATAATAAATATGAAATTAAAATATATTAAAAATTTTCATTTGAAAATTTCCCCAAAAGTTAATCAGGTTCTTGTCTCCATAGGAACAAGAGGGCTGTTATGATCATTACTAAACTTGTTGAAGAAATGAAATAGAACCAAGGTCTATCCATTTTATTAGAGGTTGAATCAATCATCAAAAAAATAATTAGGCCAAAATTTGGAATACATCATGGAAAAATGAAATTTCTTTTGAAGATAGCAAATGAAACGCTTTCATAAAAATTCATAGAACCAAGAATATAAAAACTTCACACTGGACATGTCAGATCATGAATTAGTAATGGCATCCAATCGCTGAAAAAAGTCCCAATTGTCCCAAACTATCTTTCTTTTTTTGGAATGGGATATTTATAAAATCCCCATAAATAGGATCAAATCTCATTTCATGGTATTTTCATAATCTTTCTCTTTCTTATTCTTAAGCAAGCCCTCAAGACAGCTTGCTTGATCTATGATTTATGTTAAAAGAGGGGGCAAGGACAGGTGCTGCACAATGGTGCCTAGCAGTGGCAAGAGAAGCTGACCGGGCTTACATAGGACCAGAACAGCAGTGGATAATGGCTCACTGTGGCATGCATTCTATTGCTAGGCTATGTTATCTGAGGCGCTCGCCTCAGGCGCCTAGGCGCTGAGGCGAAGCGAGGCGAGGTAAAAACGCCTCGCCTCGGCAGATCTCGCCTCGCCCGGGTGAGGACCTTGTGAAAGTCAAATTTGGTAACCTAAATTCTTCTTCCCCACCCCAAAACCCCCAATGTCCAATCTTCTACCTTGAGACTCCAATATCTTGATGCATTATAGGTCCTAGAAGTGATTTTTTTGTATTTTTTATGTTCTTCTTCAAAAGTTTCAATGTTATATGTATATTTTTTGAGAAGTTCTTCAATATAGGTAAAAACGCCTCGCCTCGGCAGATCTCGCCTCGCCCGGGTGAGGACCTTGTGAAAGTCAAATTTGGTAACCTAAATTCTTCTTCCCCACCCCAAAACCCCCAATGTCCAATCTTCTACCTTGAGACTCCAATATCTTGATGCATTATAGGTCCTAGAAGTGATTTTTTTGTATTTTTTATGTTCTTCTTCAAAAGTTTCAATGTTATATGTATATTTTTTGAGAAGTTCTTCAATATAAAAAATGTCGCCTCGGGCGCCTGAGGCGCCCGCCTCAAGCGCCTGAGGCGAGGCGAGCCCACCCTCGCCTCGGTCGCCTCTCGCCTCTGACTACATAGTTGCTAGGTCAGGGAAGCAAAGGAGAGGTGAGCAGAGTTACTTAGAGAAGCAATAGCAGACAATGATGAGGTAGTGCAGGGGTCATAAGGTGACAGGAAGGAGGTGGAGACACAGAGAAGGGGGTGAAGCATGGCGGTGGGACAGCTCAAGGCAGCGGACATCTTCACTGGTGAAGCGTAACTCCTGGCACCAGATGGCAGAGTCGATACTCCATTAAGATGTGCCCATGAAAATCACGTTCTCACATCAATTCAAGTCTATGATTCCGGTCCACAATACAACAAATGTTTTGCTCAGAATGTTAGTTCTATATGGTGCATTCATAGCTAACCAAGTTTTTCCAATAATAATCCTTCTTACAGGGTTACAAACGATTATTCTTTCACAGAAACCGAGATAGCCCATAAATCAGAACATTGAACATTGATAACCCAATGGTCCACATCCAAAAAAATCAATAATTAACAAAATTGGTGCCTGAATCCTATTATAGAATGGTCATATCCCCTTTTTGTTCAAGGAAACTAGAAATATAAAAATGAGAGTTAAACATGTTCTTCATGGGAATCAAAGAAGCCAACAATATTTGAAAACTTGATGGTTACGTGCATGGTAAGTGGTAACATATGAGCCTTGCATTTACCTTCCAAGAAGTTGTTTTCCGATGTCCATTAGCTCAGCAACTGAGTTGTTTCCATCACGAATAAATTCCAAAATCTATGATATACAAGTAGAAAAGGCACAAATTAAAGATGGGCATGCAAGTTAGGTGTCTCACATGTATGTTCCATTGTCAAATATTCGATGTCGGCTCCTGGGGAGATCATATCCATGAAGAAATTTGTAAACTTCAAACTACACAAAAAATGATGCTTCTTGTTTTCCATAGATAAATAATCATGCATAGATCTTACTTCTTAGGCATTTAACAATGCCACGTCGCATGAGCAAAATATGCAGAAGATGGGGGGGCCTTGCCTCCTCATTCCCTTTTACCTATGGCATTATGAACTTTTCTCGCTAACAGAAAACAGTTGTTTTCTCCAAGTTGATTGGGTAAGAGATTTGCCCTACTCGATGAAAGGATGCATTTTCCATTATTAGATAGATTTTGTCTCTATTGCTTGATGACAAGGGGCTTTTCCTTGTTAAATAAAAAAAAGACAAAATTATAAAAAAATAAAAGAAATGCAAGATTCAAAGGAGCTGAAAAACTCCCTTATCTCTTAGGTAGCATAAAGAAGAAGCAGTTCACCAGACACTACATCCAGGGATACCACTAAATCATTAAACCTGATGGCCCTCCATTGATTCACCTATATAAGTTGTGGCTAAAGTTGCAAAAGTAGGAGCTTGAATACTACTAGAGAGAAGAGATATATTTTACATCTCAAAGGGTTATAATCGGAGATATCATCATTTCTGGCACAAAAATTCCTATATCAATTGAAAATGCCCTACCTTTGAGCCATGAGTGTGGTTTGAACTACTTATTTACGTAACTGGAAGGCACCATCAACCTGCAAAAAGTTACTAGGAACTTTACCGAATTTCATTTCTACACAAATAATTACGTATATTGTGAACTTTAGACAGCAAGAGCACATCACCAACCAGCAGTGAGTGTGAGATTTGCAGTTAAAGTTTTAAGCCACTTGGAGATTTGTCGGTCAAGTGAATCAAGAATTGCGGGCTCTTTTTACGGTTGCAAAGAGGAAAGCATGGATCATTTATTCTTCAAGTGTGGCATTATTAGCTATCTGTGGAAAAATGTGTTCAAGAGTTGGAATGTTACTTGAATGCAACCCTCCAGCACCTACTCCTTTTTGCAAGTTTGGGTTGAAATGAATCCTTGGCCTTCGAGGAGGTTTTGTAGAAACTAGTGCCAAGGATTGTCATCTTGCATCTCAGTTTCGTCTCGAGATGATTGGAGACGAGATCTCAAAAAGATTATAGACAAATCTCAGAAGATTGGATCTCGATATGCTAGTGTAAAATGACACAAAAATTTCTTCAGAAGAAGACAAGTTTAGTGAATGAATCAAGACAAAATATATAAAGAATGATCATTGTCAATAAGAGATACATCAATAAGTTCTATCATGGATCTAGACTTTTTCTCAAGCAATATCAAGAGAACTCCCTAAAAGATTGTGTGACAATTTGAATCACTTTTACATACATAGTCATATAGAAATCTTAATTTATAAACTATAATAAATATTAGTCAATAACACCTAGATAAGACTTTGGATAGATGCATATGCAATAATAGAGTTGTTAACAATGTGTGGAAACTTCATAAGTCACATAATTAAATAAATAATAGAAAAAAGAATGAGTGATACTATGAATGATAAAGATAGTTTACATTAGTATAGAGCTTTAAAGTTGGAGTAATCATCACAGCAGTGAAAAATAAAAAATAACATATATTTATATAACTCTCATCTCAATGATCTCATTTCTTGGAGACTCTTGGAGACTTCGAGACAGAGAGATTCTCGGGAGATCTCGAGAGAATGCATTTCATGACTAGTGCTTCTGAGAATGCTATGGTCGATCTAGCGCACAAGGAACCTTCGTATTTTTGAGGAATGGTTTGAGAACCCAAAGTGCATATTGCAACTTATGGTTAATAATGTCATGGGCTGGTCATTGGCTCTCTCAGGATCCTCGCATGATGCTGACAAGTTTAGGGAATTGGCAACTGTCTTAAAATCTCCTTTTTTTAACCCATCTTTCTTTTTGTGCTCTATACCATCTCGGTAGTGGGTGTTTTGATTTTTGTTTTGTTTCCCTTTTTTCTCTGTAATGCTATAACACCCCTTACTTCTTTAATAGAAATAAGGTCGTCAGACCTTTCTCAAAAAGAAAAAAAATCAACCAGCAAGAAGAGAACCTCATAAAATAAATTTGGATATTTAAAAATAACTTAGAGAGATTCAATCCTTAAAGCAGATCATCAAATTGTTAGGTCTCAATGAGTTGGGCATTAGCCATGAAGAAGATCACGAATGTTTCTCCCAAGAATAGGCAACCACCAACCACGAGCATTTGTGCATGAAGATTACAATCTTTCCTTGTAATGGCCATCAACCACTATTTCTGGGCTTAACGTAACATGGCTCAGATCATGTGAGGAGACATCAATCCTTCTAATTATCCATCCATCTTCCAATATGCATCAGAACCCATTGACTTGCTTCACATCACTTGTTGACATAATTATTCCACTCATGGTTAGCTAGGTCGCCCAGGGGTTGGACCGGGTCGGACAACCTGATCAGTTTCTGGGCCAACTGGCCCGGCCCTGACTCGGCCGAGGCAACCACGGCAGCTTGGGATGGGGTCGCAACCCGGTCGGCGACCTGGCCAACTGGATCGGTCAACGACTAGTACTAATCGTTGGCAACATAATGGAGGGGGGCCCAAAGGGAAGCATTGTTTCCCACCCCTCTCATCTCTTACTCTCTCACTCACTCTCTTACTCTCTCAACTCTCTAACTCACTCTCTCTCAAGTTTTTTTAATATTTTTTCTCTCTTACTTTCTAGTTTAAGTTGGTGTTAATCATCTTGTTAGTTCTTTTGCTAATCTCAAATTTTAAGTGTCCTTTTCTATTTAGTTTTTTGTTTAAATTTTATCATTCGAATTTCGATATGTCTTCTCCAAATCGTGATACTTCCCACTCGATCTGAAATGACCCGGCTTGGCTCCATCGCATGGTGGTATCAATGGAGAGCAAAGAAAAGTAAAGTGTATATATTGTGATAAAGTTCTTTACGGTGGAACTTGACGGTTGAAGCATCATCGTGCTCTACCACAATATCATGGGCACAGTACATATATTATGTAGAGTAATAATATAATATTACTTTTGAGTGAAAATTGACGAAATATTTTTCTAGTCATATTTCCTAATTTTTAGAATTTTTGGATATTTTTCCTTTTTCCCTATTTTGTGTATTTTTTCATTTTTTAACAATTAAGAAAACAAAAAAAAACCCGACCCGGTCAGGCTGGGTCACGACCCGGCCTAACCAAGCTGATTTAGGGGCCGACTAACCCCAGGCCGACTCCCAACCTGGCCTTCCTTGATTCCATTGATATGTTGAAGCCTTTTGTTTAAAGGGACATCAATCACCATTTTTCCTTTGTTCAGTTATCGGCCACTATGGATTGGCTTGACAAGCACAATTATCTTGGCCCTGGCCTTGCATGGTTGCAAATTTGATCCTTGATGCCTCCTGTTCCCTCAAAAGGATGAACAAGAGTAACTGATCCGAGAAACTTCACCATCCACCAGCATTATTCCACCATAATGCATGCTGCCTTCCAGAACATCTTTCTTCTGAACCCATCTACACAACCCTCTATGAAGAATGTATGTATTAACATATCTAGATGGTTGCATCAGAATAAGTATATTGTACAAGTACATGATGCCATATATTGCCATGAAAATCCTTGAGAGACACATCTGACTATATCTGGCTGAATATGTTATTCACATTTCATCTTCCAACACATAATGTTAATACGTGGGATACATCCAGAAGCATGGTTGGCAGAACTGGCCGATCCAAATGGGAATCAGCCATGTGCAATACCAATTTTACCTCGTAGAACCAACCAATAGGCCAATGCAAGGACTGCTATATCGGATATCAATATCATCTCGAAGAGGCCAAAGAGAAGAGATCTTGGAAAAATCTCAGAAGATCAGATCTCAATATATCAGTTCAAAATGTATACATGACTAAGATATAACATAACATTTTAGAAAGATGGACTACATTAGTGCACTTACATAAAAAATATACTATATTTCTACATCTTGTGAATAAGAAATTACAAAACACCCTCAATACTAAAAATATGATCTATATGCTTCTGATTAATCACTTTGTTGTTGTTGTGACATGAAATCATCAACAAATTCACAATATTGATCTTATGAAAATAGAACAGTTGATTTCATATGCTAATAAGAAAATCATCTGATTGAATTAATAATAGGAAACGGAATAAAAGACAATAATAAATGATATAAGAAACTTTCATTACTATGAAGCTTTGATGTTGAAGTTAGCATTATATGATGAAAAATAAAGGATTAGAGGTATTATGAATATCTCGTATCAGCATTCTTGTTTCTCGGAAGTATAGAAATACAGAGATCCTTGAGAGATTGTATTCCATGGGCCAACCCCAGCAAGTATCAGCTAGCATCGGCAGGAATCAACTGATTCAAAGTCAGATTTGTCGAACACTGATTGGTATTGACCAGTCTGGTTGAGTTGGCTTGGCAGACTGGGTGGCCAATCCTGAGATCAGATCTGCCAATCCTCAATTAGAATCTGCTGATTCCGACTTGCCTCAGTTGAGGGATACTAAGTTACAGCCAAGCTAGGCCGGTTTCAGACAGTCCTTGGCCAAGTCTTGACTTCCACCAATTGGCTGATCCAGCAAGTAATATCTACATTGGATCTATTCAGCTAGGACAAATCAAGGGTCCGATTCCCTACACACCTACCTTGTCCAGAAGATGATGAAAGAGATGAAAATGGTTAAAAATACCAGAAAATACTATCATGATAATTCTAACAATTACCTGTCAATGCTGAAAATTAAATGACAAAACAGAATTTCAAGCAAGAAGCCCAGTCTCAAAAAGTGATGGCAAAAAAGATCTTAGAAACTGCAACACCACTATCTACTTAAGTACATAAATTATAAATAATGTTGCGCGTATGCTCATCCAAACAAAAATCAGAAGCACTTCCCTGTCAAACTAGTCTGCTGATACAAGAACTTCGCAGATAATCCTGTTACCAACCAGTTTGGAAATGTTGTCTAATATGCTACCTCCCACGCAGAATGATTTCAGCTCTAGGGAGTGGATCACACAAGCACAGGGCAGACCTGCATGTGGTTTCCTTTGATTTAAGCATGGACTCCAACCACATTTAACTTATTGTACTCAATACCTTAGACACAGTACCTTCACTCCACAGGCCCTCACTGTTGGAATAGTGGGCATACTCCCATATCCATGATACAAAACAAGGTTCACTTGTTTATAGATTCTGGGTCCTTTAACTTCAATGTCATTGCTTTGAGATTTGTAAGATGGTTTCGGGATATTGACCTAGTTATAACTTTTGATTATTTTAACTCCTATTTTAACTCCCCATCTTGGCAGGGAGGGAGAGTGTTGGAATAGTGAGCGCAGTCTCGTATCGTTGATATACAATAAGGTTCACTTGCTGATAGATTCTGGGCCTTCAACCGCAAAACCATAGTTTTGGGGTGGGTTTGTAAGACTCACCTCAACAACAACCAGGGCACCCGAGTTCGATGTTGCTTTATGCCCATTAACCCGGTATAGGGCTAGAAGCCTAGAACCATGCCTAGATAATCCGAGACTCAGTTGACCACGGGTCCACGACTGCTGCCAAAGCGGACAGATACATCTGACTAAACGACGGGCAGCGGGACCAGGGAGGGGGCGTTCAATCACCTGGGTGGCAACGAGAGCTACTGCCTCCGTGTAACTGAGGCGCAAGCCGCGAGCCAGGCGCTTCTGCGCCAGGAAACCGGCGCCATGCAAGGCCAACTTCTCCGCCTCCCTCGGCGTCAACTTCATGGCTCCACAGCAACTCCCCCGAGATCAGCAGGGGCTCCGAACTCGGAAGCGGGAGGGGGGAGGGGGGCTTGCTGTTCTTTGATCCGGCGCTGATATATGCCGATTTCCACGGAAGAGCCGAGATCGGTGATCCCGAGCAAGTCTGGCCCGGAGCAGATCATCATCTGACGGCACTCCCGGCGAGAGTAGAAGATCTAAAGGCAACGTCATATTATTACATAAAAATTCTGAAGAAAAATCTTCACTTTCACGTGTCTATGTTAACAAAGAAACAACGGCCTGAGTGCGCGGAGCCGTGTGCAGGAGCCACGCCAGTCGCCGTCAGATTATATAAATATATATATATATAATAATAACAAGGAGACGTTGGGACTTGGGTGGTGGCGTACGTCGGATGCTTGCTCTGTTCCACCCTTCTCTAAATCATTTCAAATTTGAAGACCTGACATTGGCGGTTGTACAGATAGGGATGTGGGTTGACTTTGGAAGAATAATAATGACATTAAGAGTGGACACAAAATAGTTTAAATTGAGAAATCAAATTGAAACAGTTCAATCTGTTTAGTTTAATTCAGTTTAAACTCTCTTTCGGTTTAGTTCAATTTAAAAAATTTTCAAATTGATTCAAACAAAATTCAATCGTTTAAATTGATTTAATCAAAAAAATATAAAAATTATTATAGTATTAATAAAAATAATATTTTTATAAATTTATAATAAAATAATATTTATTTTTATTATTTTTAACTTAAAAAATTGTATATATGTAACAATAATTAATTTAAATATTTTTATTTATTTTCGGTTTAAATTGAACCAAACCGAATTATTCAATTTGAAAAAAAAAAAGTTCAAACTGGACTAAACTGAACCGTGCCCACCCCACTCTTAAATAGCATGGTCCGGGACCGGATGCATGGTATCAAGGCTGCAAAGGGGCCGGATTGGTGATGGAGTTCGGATGTTTCTGATTAAAACTTGTGTGGTTTCAAGTTTAACTTCAACCGAATCAAGAGCATGTAACGACGTAATTCAAATTCCGAACCTACTTTGATTCCATTGTCAAAATCAAAATTAAATTCTATAACTTCTCGAAATCCATGTAAATATGTTAAAAAAATTTCATTCAATATTATAAATTGATATGTTGATTTTGAAATTTTATGTTTACTGTTGTTACCATTTTACGAGCCAGATTACTATAATCTATTTAATTTTATGTGTCATAATATTAACTTTTGGAAATATATATTACAATTGTGTTGAAATTAGAAAAAGAATACGGAAAAGATTTGACCCACTTTTAATTCTAACAAACAGTCGAAAATGGTAATTTATAGGTTATAATGATGGGTACCGAACAATTAATTGTTATCAAAATCAAATCCAAATTTTGGCATTCCCGATACATTTCCCCCCCACCCATGCGTCATATACTACTCTTCCTAGCTAGGTTTTCGCTGTAGTGGATAATCTTTATTTATCTCAACTTATAAAACTTGTGAATATACAATAATTGATAATATATATCTCTTGATAGGTTTAAAGTCTCGGGGGAGAAGATAAGAAATGAGCCTAGCCTGTCTTCTTTAGAAGTTTGAACTCAATCAATATAATCTATAAGTTATTAACGAGAAAAGATCCGTTTGGATGGGATTACATGTAGCTGGAGGTTATAACGATTAAATCTGATTCATATTTCCAATCAAACACACCCTTTTGGTGCTTAAGTTATGATCCACTCATTTTGACAAGTCATTATCACTTTATCAGTCTTTCCATGTATTAAAAACGCCGGAGACATGCAGCCTAAAAAAATAATTCAATGGAGTTGAATGTAACCATCAGAAAAAAAAAGAAAAGAAAAAAAGGGAAGAGTACCGATTAACTGGCACATCTGAAAATCTCTATAAAGATGAAGAAGCTAAGCAACCCCCCCCCCACTCCTCCTAGCATTTGAAGAGTATAACGTAAAATACAAGGGTTAAAAACATGACTGCGTGTAGATGTTATGCAAGGGAGTGTGGGTGTGTGTGTGAATGGATATTTTCAAGAATACAAGGGAGCATCAGACACGTGCCATGGTAGTTTCTTACTTTCTTAATCCTTGCGGTGACTTATGCCCTGTTTGGTTAGAGTTTTATTTTTGATACTATATCAATATTGATATTAATATTTTCAAACGTTAGAGTATCAATATCAAAATTAATACAAGTTGACACTTGTATTACATAATGTGCTTTGTTTGTACTACAAATTTTAAAATTGATACAATTAGCCAAACACCTCTTAATGATTCCTATCAATATCAATTTTAAAATTGATAGTGATAGAGGTACTTAATAGTGTTACCAAACAGGGTGTTAAGTTAGAGGTGTAAGATCACACGCGTCAAATCGTGTCGGACGGTGTCGCCATGTGCGGATGCCGTTTCAACTGAAAACTTCAACTCTTGCTCCTCCACCAACAGTATACAACTATTGCCTCAAGTTGAATAAATCCGATATCCGACAAGCAGCACAGAAAGCATTTTCCTTTCGATCAACAAACAAAACGGTCCATGAGATGGAAAGCGCAGGAATGGAAACGTCAGACTTTTCCTTTCTGACGACTTTTACTTGGTGCTTGGAAACGTCAGACTGGTCAGACGTCCAGTGAATTGGAGCTGATGTATGGGTTAATTCAATTGAAGTTGAACCACGTGGCTCATCTCGCAGGGGGAGAAGAGGAGCACAATAACGGGGATTAGCTTCACGTGCATAACCCCATTGTGGAGCAGGAGCAAGGTTGCCAATACGAGAAGAGATCTAAATACAGACCTGCGAGAACTCCACATTGGACGGGGAATAGGCACTTGTGAGGTATGAGAGATGAATCTCAGATCTCATAACTCGGATGTCAGATCTCAGGCGTTATCAAACGGCAACTATGCTTTTTTTGCCTTTCGGGCAAGGTAACGTTGGCGAGCTGCACGTATTTTGTCTTCCACATCATTATCTGTGACTGTCTGTTTTTCTGTTGACTCCGTGTTGAGGTTTCTATGTTCTTGCTCCTTTGAGGTAGAAGTGCCGCCGCTGCATGATAAAAACATTTAGTTGTCTAGTCCCCAGATCGAGGTTAGATTATCTCTAACCGTCGTGGAATTATAACAATGAAACTCAAATCAGTATTCAACCCTACTCTTTTAGACCACTTGCCTGAGCTTATTGACATTTATCTTCTCTACTTTCTTCAGGACTGGTATAGCCCAAGACATGTCAACTGAACAAACATTTCTCATGAATGCATTAGGTGTGGATATGAGCTCATGGTACACAACGTAATCTGGTAACCGTCCATCTTCGTCTGCTTGCAGAACAGAGGAAGGATGTACCTACAACTAAGAACCGAAGTCAATATATTCAATAGCTTATGCTCTGTTTGGTTGTATTATTAAAATGATACTATATCAATTTTGGTATTGATATTTCAAGAGTATTGATAACAAAAGGATACAAATGAACATGTATTAAGATTCATGGTTTTGTCTGTCCTGCAAACTTCAAATTTGATATTAATGGCCGAACACCTTGTGATAATCTATGCCAACATCAATTTCAGTACTAATAGTGATAGAGGTTGTTACAAACTGGCTGTAAGGTAACTTCTAAATTGATATTAGTAGCCAAACACCTTGTGATGACCTATGCTCACATCAATTTCAGTATTAATAGTGATGGTTACCAAACTGGCTGTTAGGTAACTTTAAAACAATGATGTACCCAAAATTCACATAAAGTAGCAACATGTAACAGCCAAAACTTAATAATTTCACGTCTTAGGTGCAGATGGTAGATGCTTCACAAACATAACCTCTATCCCGTTCATGCTTCGGAGCATAAAAGATGCCTCGTTCACGCTGAAGACTGAAAATCCCGTGCATTTTTCCTTGGGGATCATCATAAACAGGATGTACATGATCAAGTGGTATTTGGCATTCTGGAAAATCTTTTTTAAAATTTCTATACCTATCACCGAATCTAATGTGACCTAAATACATGGAAGAAAAATGAATAAACAAGTACCTGAACAAGTTGCGATCTGAAACCAATAGATCGATACCCATTGTGGTGGAGCATTCTCTGAGCAAGTTGGTTTGCATAGCCCTTACATAAAGCCTTCCTCAACTTCCTATAGTCATGTTCCCCTCCTTTCCGCTCTGGACTCCATTCTACATCCAATGGAACTGAATCAAAAAACATGAAACAATTATTGATCAATTTATTGGTGTTATTTGCCTACACGTGCACCACCTGGCATTCATATTCAAGCCACCCGCCAACTCACACAACTGTTTTTCCACAAAAAACGCTTCATCCAAATTCTCTTAAAGTAGAAACACCAAATCAAGCAATTCAGGATCAGAATGAGCAAGGTATTGACATAATATCAATCCAGGCTAGGGATAAGTCAAATTGGCTATATCAAGGGCTGTCAAGCAAGGATTGCAACCGATTCTGATCCTTATCCAGAATGAATTGGAAAATCGACCGATTTTCAGGGAGAATTTTCAATCAGGAATCGGTCTATATCGGTTTTCCCATATTGATCGGAAAAAAAAATCGGTGCTTAAATTAGATTCCGGTCCCAATCCAACCTTTCTGGGCCGGAATTGGTACCGAAATGGGAGGCAGATCCAAGGGACCCAATATGGAGGACCATGGTCTCGTGGACCCATTATGGAGGATTATTCACCAGATCCTGGGCTTATCGGGTCTAATGGACTGGGTAAGAAGCTTGCTGATATGGCCAATTCCAATGGGAAATCGAGGTTGGATTGGAATTCTCCCCCAAAGTCGAGTCAACATATGCCAATCTAATCCCAGAATCAGCCGAATCCATGAACCATGCCATCAAAGATTTCTAGATCGGGATCAGGATCAGCCAGGTTGCTCAATCTGGGAGTGGAAAGGATCAATTTTAACTAAAAATTGATAAAACTCATAAAATTATAAAAAATCAGGAAATCAGAGAAAAATAAAAAACAAGTTTACTTGTACCATTACATTGAAGCCATTTAAGTTTTAAATATCTACAAAACTCAAGTACACATAATTTAAACAGATATCCAAATCACATTAACTATAAAACATAATTTATAAGCCCTGATTAAAATTTTCAAATTATAGATTATATTGTTAACTCTAATGAGATGTTTTTTTGCTTGAAAAGCCTAAATAAAGTAGATTAACTAAACTCTAAATCACCTAGAATCCAATGAGAACAACCATAATTAGGGTACCTAATTAAATTAATTAAAACCCTAAGTACATGTAGAACTTCAATCTAGAGGACTAAATCCTTAGGTTACAATTATTGCCTAGTCCAAAAGGAAAAAACCTAAAAATAAGTTTTTATCTGGAGGATCTATGATCCTAAGTAAAAAATGGAAATAGAAGAAAACGAGAAAAAGAGAGAGAAAAAGAACTTACCTAGTGCTATGGATCAGACCGGATCAGCATATGACAGCCGATTCAGCCCAATCCCAATGGACATTGGCCCCTAGACAAGGATCGCGGGATTGGAATCGGAATCGGGATAGGTGGGTACCGATCCGGATCAGATCGGATCGGACCGATTCCAACCGATCCGAAGAAAATCGATCCAGAATCAGTAAGCAAAAAAAAAAAACGATCCGATTCCGATTCTAGACCGATTTGGACCAATTCAGGCCGATCCTAGTCGATCCGACTGGAATAGCAAAAAAAAAAAAACGAACCAATTCCGATTCCGATTCGGCCGATCAGATTCCAATTCCAGTTCGATTCTGACCGATCCGGCCGATCCCAACCAATTCTGCCGGAACTTTTTTCCAGATCGGTCCTTCGGCCAAGAATCGGATCGACCATTGCCGATCCAATCTAGGAATCGGCTGATTCCGATACGGATTAGCCGATTCCGCGATCTATGTTCCTAGATGTGGCAGGGCTCCTCCACCCCTTCCCCCAACACACGTGACCAACGCTGCCTCCTAAACACGTGATCAGATTGGAACCTGCCAAACCTGATTCGGATAAGTGGATCCAGCCAAGGAAGGTGGGGTCGGGGATCGGGACCGGGTCAGTTGGGCCTAAAACTGAAACGAGTCGGCTGGGGTCGGGGTCGAGGTCGGACCCGGGTCGGCTAGGGGTCGGAATAAAAAATAAAAAAATTAATTTTAAAACAGTCACCAGGTCGGGGTTGCGGGGTCGGGACCGGGTCGGTCAGGACAAATACCGATTGAGTCAGTCGACCCAGTCCAACCCAGCAAACCATGGATCCAGCAAACCATGAGGGATGCAGAGAATCAGAATCAGCCACTTCCAAATACCGTGCACCAGATCAACACTTCAAAGCATAACAAGGAAGAAAATAACACAACCTGCCCATTCAAGGTTTGCGGGATGGGCCGATCCTAGATTGGGATTGGCACCTGCCAACCTGATATGAGGTGGGAGCCCAATCCAGAAAGAGCTTCTGCTGTATTCAGCTCCTAGATGCCAGATCAGCCAATTTCGGACTGATCCGAAGCTCCGAGCCACATGGGTTTCACTGCTGCCCCTACACTGCCAAAAAATGTGGTCCCCGTCAGGATTGGCGATCCATACACACTAGACATATTTGACACCTTTTTATGTTTTTTGCTTTTCTTTCCAATTTTTGGAAGTACTGATCCCAGCTAATCCTGGATTGGACTTCCAGCGGATCAGCAGATCCTTCCCAACCGAGAAATCCTTGTCTACATTACATTACAAATTAAAGTTGTTTCAATTCCATCCACAGCGATCTTCCAAACAGTACGCCCTCTGAATCTTTGGACTTTGGGACTTTTTAGATTTTGGAAGTTTCTTTTTTTTTTGAACATACAGCCTTCAACCAGGAATCATGCAGTTTAATAGTTGCCCTTTTCATAACCTATGAAAGCTAATTGACGTTTGCCAAGTACAAAAGAAGGTTGATGGAGTTCACCCTGTCATATAACAAGAATGAACCTAGAGTCTCAAAATGAAAAATACATCATTGTCAAGTGGACTTTAGCATCACCAAAAGATACGCATATAACATTGGTACATGCTACATGAAATCAAGAACTTACTTTTTGGAGGTATTATATCAAAATTCATTCCAATTTTTGTGGAATCCGATGGCCAACATCTGGCCTTCCCAAGTCATCAACAGAAACACCAGCTTTCATTTTCTTTTGTTTATTTTTGTAACAGCACGGCCATCCACAGTGGAGGTGCATGTTGGCCTTCCCTCTCGGATATGGCTGATGTCTGGTCTTTCCAAGTGATTGAATTAACTCCCCTTGCCCTCTGGACCTCCCTTCTTCCTTATAGATGATGCAGTTGACCAATCAAGAGGTGGAGAAAGCAACTGGACTGAAAACAGAGGGGGCGTGACAGATGACATGAGCATGCAGTACAGGCATCTCCATTGGGCACAACAGAAGTGGTGTCTGGGTGACAACAGTGGGGCAATAATGTCAGTCATTGTGATGGTGGAATGGGGAGGCCACGAACATTGCAGGAATGAGGATGAATGTGGCATCAGATCAGCCAATCCAACTAAAGATAGAAGATTGGATCAGCCAATCCAGACATCCTGATCCACTTCTGACCAATCTATCCACTCTGCTAATGCAGATCATGGATTCCAGCGCAAGGTCAGGGATCAGTTCACTCGAAGCTGATTACCAATCCAATCCAGATAACACTGCAAATGAGCAACCTAGTATTTACATAAAATTTGGCTGATAAAAATTTTAAATTTTGGCAAATAGAATTCTAAACATAAATGTATTAGAAGTATAACATTCCTAAACAATCTTTAATTGCAAAAATCCATTTTCATGAAAAAAATGAAGTTATATGTTGTTAGGCACATCCATCTAACCAACTATTGTAAATGCATGGTTATCTTCATGTTTTTATCTTGGATTATTGCACAGACATAGAATGAGCATAACCAATGAACATCACCCGTGAACATCACCATGTAAAGCACAAAGAAGCAGATGTCAGGTAGCATTCAAATAGCTGGTACCAAGGAAGGAAGGATAGAAGTTTGGGTCAGGATCAACCAATTCAAATGAATAAAAATCGATCTGGAGTCAGCCAAGAACGGTTCTTAAAAACACATAACAAATTAAAAAAAATTGTAAAAAAAGGTAGAGATACATTCCTAAAGAAATTCTGGACCAATACAACCCATTTGGGGTTGAATTGGTGCTGGTGCTACCCTGCGCCTTCCCAGCCCCAATATAGGTATGACCAGGTCCACTCACTTGATGGGATCTGATGTGGACCCAATATCTTCCTGCAAGAATCAGTCCTGAATTGGTCAAATCGGTCCCAATCAATTGTCGATTTGGGTGAGAATCCAGGGATGGATCGTACTCCCCCAATGGAATTGGGTTGGCATAGGCCAATTCTGCATTCTATGGCTTGGCTGGTACTTCCCAACAACCATAAAGACTCTAGATGCAAAGACACAAAGTGTAACAAATCATTTACCCTTTGCTGTTTTCTGTGTAATCTGACATAGTTGCTTGCGTATATCCTTGGCAAACATCATTCCACGAACCTGCAACCATAGAAGATATGAGAACAGCACAAGTAATTCCACCATGCCCAAGACAAGTATTTAAATCAGAAAATGAATCCTTTCAATCCAGGCTTCTCTCTACCGATCAAACTGCTGCCGTAACATGAGAAGCTGTGATATTTCCATCAGCACCAAGACCAACAATTGACCAGTCATGAATTCCTCAAAAGCCATGAAATGGCAAGAGAGAAGCAAGCAGAGTGGCAAGGTAATTTTTACACCATGCAACAAAGGGATGCTCAATGTCAAAACCATGAGCTAAGGGCAGAAAACAGGTTTAATGCTTTAACATGTACCAAAGATGCCCAGATACAAATGATATAGGCACTCGTTACCTAATGTCGTATTTGATTAAAATAAAAAATTGCACTATATCAATTTTGATAGTGATAATTCTAGAGGATAGAGTATCAATATCAAAATTGATACAGGTGGCCACTCGTATTACATCATGCCTTATTTGAAATTTTGAAGAATTTCAATATTGATATTAACAGCCAAACACCTATATCAATATCAATTTCAAAATTAATAGTGATATAACTGTATGATATTGTTGCCGAACGGCCCTAACATAGGTTTCTGACCAGTAAAAGCTGACAACACTTCTAATAAAAGAAAACTAATGGTTTGTTTGGAAACAATAATCAAATGCAATCTCGCTCAGAAAATATGGAAGTGATCTAGGAGGGTCTCTTGAGTTTAAGGATTAAAGGGATTCCCAAAGATCTAGAGGGTTCCTTGATGCAGGACAGCGCGGGTGGACCGACGGCTAAACGCTGCAAAATGGTTTTAGGAAGCTCGAAATAACTAAAGCATGCTGAAATTAAAGCGAACCAGCCTTAAAACTGGTCAAAACAGGCCACCAGCCTTGAACCACACCGAACCGGCCCAAAAGTTGCTGAATCAGGCTTAGACCGGCCCAAAACACCCTAAACTGGAGTGAACTAGCCGGTTTAAGCAGTGTACTGGCCTCTAGCACACTGAACCAGACAAAACCGGCCGGACAATCTGTCGGCCAGCCTGAGCAGTAGGGGCAAACTGGTCCGCAGCGCCATCTTCGTGCGGGAGGGGAAGACATAAGACGGAGCCTCCACAGGACAGGGGTGCCCTCGCACAAAGGAAAAGAGGAGGGAGAAGACGGAGGGGGGCTTGAGGGGGCTGAGCCCTCGCCGTCGCCGTTGCAGGAGGAAAGAGACCGAAGGGGGAACCGACGGGCATCCGTCTTTGCACGGAGAGGGAGGATCAGAGGAGGCCATGGGAGGGGGGGTCTGGTAGAACCCTTGGAGCCAGCGCGTTATCTTCGACCCCTTCATTCTCTCCTTCTTGGCTGCTCATTGTCGTCTTGATGAAAGAGAGGAGGGTGGAAGCGGGGGCCAAGAGCGGAAGGGAGGGGTTCGAATAGGGGGGTGAATGTACTCCGGGGATTGTTGGAGGTGAGGGTGTTAACAACAGTGGGGGTAAACGATGTTGGAGATGCTGAAACGGACGGAGATGGGGATGAACGGGGCGTCGACAAGGTGGTTAACTTGGACCGGTAAAGGGGGAGGAGAACGGGAATGGCACGGAGACTGATTGGAGATAGGGAAGGGAGACGTTGAAGCCGACAGAGCCATCCAGTGCTGGAGACAAAGAAAACGACCTCCATTCAATGAGGAGGTGGAGGAGAATGGGGCAGTGCCCCTGCACACCAGACCAGCACTAGGGCTTCAAAACTTCCAAATCAACTCTCTCTCTCTCTTTCTCTCTATTTCCAAGATATGAGCCCTCTTAAATAGAAGAGCCATTTATAAAAAAGACTTCTTAAATGATTATTTAAAAAATAGACAATAAATAAAAGAAAAAGGACCCAAAAGACTTCAAATATATACAAACATCTTCAAAGAGGAAATAAACAAAAATAAACCCCAAAATGGACCAGACCCCACTTGTGGATTTGTATGATATGGCTTAGAAATTCACTTTTTTCTTATTTTTCTTCATTTGGGAACTGATGGTGGATTCCTTCTACTCCTCCCCACCTTGGGACCAACCACCTACTTCCAACTTGGAGACCTCCTTCTCTTCTGCCCGCACCATGCTCTACACTCTCCTCTCAGGAAAACTGCATCTTTTGGCCTATTGACTGTTATAAATTGAGAGGGGCAGCAATGTGTGGCCCGAGGTGCATTTTTTTCATCTGAGTCTGTCATCACAAACCAGCTTGTCGTGCCCAAAGCAGGAAGCCAATTGCTGCCACCATCAGAGCACATAATCATCGTCATTAATGAAAATCCGAGACAAAGATGAGAAACAGAAGAAAGAATAAGGATATTATGAAATGTGAAAGCCCCTTGTTCTCTCTAGGTTCCATAAAAAGAAATTAGGGTTCTCCTACCTGTTTTTCGATGCTTGGTTAGTCCTCTCACGCAGACTAGCCTGTTAGATAGGAAAACATACCATGTGAAAACTCTTTTACTCATTAAGAGCTCCCACAACCAAAGACTACAAACATATATGGTCTTCTGAACAGAAGTCAAATGAAATGGAGTAAATACCAATAAAATTTTAGAAAATAAAGCCAAAAAACACAGAAAAAGATAGAAATAAAAGGTAATCTTGTTTCAGTATGGAATAATAATCGGGAAATCAGCATCTAATGCCAAGGCGTAGTGAAATATATATATGTGTGAACCTCTTTTTTCTGCATCTGTTCTTTAGAAAGAAAGACATTTCCGGACCTTTCTAGGAAAATATGTGATATCCTAAAAATATTAGGTAGTCCGGTGATAGTTTAAAAATATTAGAACCGAGGTTCGGATTCTTTGAAAATTTCATTTTTGACCCCTCTCCGCCGGATGGTGCGAGTACCCGGCGTTAACTTACATCGAGCAACGGCTCGAACGCCTTTGATTAACCGTCGCGGCAACCTGTTTTTGGAGACATGCACATCCACAAAATAAAGTAAAGAACTCAAAAGGGCAGCGGCCTTTTGGGTCCGATCAGATGCAAACCGTTTTGTTTGGGTTTGTTGATTTGTTATTTGGTTGATTTTTGGATTGACTTGAAAGTCGGTTTTGAGTTTTGAAATTTGAATCAATTTGTTTGATTGATTTGGTTTTTGATTTGTTTTGGATTGAATTTGGTTGATTCAAGTTGTTTTGTTTTGAATCTGTTTTGGTTTTGATTTTGGACTTGATTGGTTCAAGTTTTTGTTTTGATTTCAGTTTGATGTGCTTAAAGTTTTAAACATGTTTGGATTTTTGATTTGGTTGATTTTGATTTTTCTGATTTCTGAATTTTCTGGTTTTGAGTTGATTTTTGTTTTAGGTGGATTTTGATCCATGTTTTGAGATGCCGAAACATTGCTTATTTAGTTTCTTTTTGGGATTGATCTTTTGTTTGGTTGAAGGTTTGATTGAATGAATTTTCCAGATTATTGAAATCTGATTTTTTTTTTGAGTTGACAGATTTGATTTAAATCTGAATTTTGTTTTGGCAGATTTTGTGTTTGAAATCTGATTTCGGTTTGATTTGCTTCAAAAACCGGTTCAATCTTGTTGAAGATCGGTTGTGAGTTCAAGTTTGAATTTCAGATTTATTTTAATTCTGATTTTTTATTGTTTTCAGATTTGATTTAATTCTGTTTTTGCTTGAATTGTTAGGTTTGATTTTCTGTTTTTTGATTTTTCTGTTTGAATTTCCAGATTGATTTTGAAATGGTTTTATTTAGTTTGGCGGTTTGCATCGCCTCCGACCCATCGGGTCACCTTGGATGCCCGATTTCATGCATCGATATGAACATCAAAGCTTCATTTCATTGAAAGATGAGTGGGGTACATCGGTGTACAATATGGTTGATCCTTCCCCCAATGTAGGTTCATCTCCACTACTTTGGAAAAATTTTGGCATTACGACGACATGCCGGCTATTTTTCCAACTTAGTGAAAATTTACCCATCCAAAATAGCCAGCCTTAGCTTAGCCATATTGGGGAAAGGATCGACGGCTACGGGATTCATGCCCGCGCCCCCGTCCGGGTCGTAAGCTACGGGATGCATGCCCGCGCCTCCGCCCAAGGTGGAGTCCCCCCGCTAGGGGTGAAGTCCTTAATTTAATATTGCTTTCGCATTCTGAATTTTTATTTATTTATTTTTTAAGGCCAGTTCGGGCCGGTCCATTCCATCGGCGTTCAAAGCCGGGCTTCGATTTGCTTGAATTGGACGGACAGCTTCTTGGAGGCCAAGCCGGACCCGTGAAAGGGCCGTTAAGGCTTTCTCCTTCTTTGATGTGTTGAGGGGAGAACCGGACCCGTGAAAGGGCCGTTGAGGTTCATCCCTCACTTGATGTGTTGAGGGGAGAACCGGACCCGTGAAAGGGCCGTTGAGGTTCATCCCTCACTTTGCCGGTACATGCCCCAAGGGGGGCTGCTGCAACTTCTTCTTCTGTTTTCTGCTGCAAGGGAGCTGCTGTTGGGCTTCTTGGGAAGCGGATCGGACCCGTGAGAGGGGCCCTTGATTGAGCCGAAAGGGGGCTGTACGACAGGCCTATATGGACCCGGTCATGGGCTTGGGCAAGGGGCCTGTTCAGTGTGCAGAACTGGGCCGGTTATGGGCCTGTTTAGGGTCTGCGCAGGTGGTTTCAGGTGGGCTGGAACCTGGTCACAAGGGGACCGAAGATGGGCCAGCATGGGGCTGGGTGTGGACCGAGCAGAGGGTCTGGTTATGGAGACCGGCTGGGGGGCCTGATCGATGGGGCTCTGGTCGGGCCGAAGTAGGCCTGCACATGGGCATTTTGGGGACCTGATTTGGGACCGGTTTTGGGGTCTGGTTTAGGGACCTGCTGGGGCCTGATATGGGCTGGACAGGGGCCTGGTTTGGGCTGGACGGCTGAGGCCTGATTGATGGGGCTCTGGTGGGGCCGAAGCAGACCTGCACATGGATACTTTTGGGGGCCTGATATGGGCTTGCGCCAGGATCTGTTTGGGGTATACTTTGACTGAGCAAAGGCCAGCCGAGGAGGACCATCCAGGGGCTGCCTTGAGTCGACCAGGCAATTAAGGGAGATTGAGTAGAGGAAGAAAGAGGAAGGGATGAGAGGGGAAGCCCTTAGAGGGCTACATATCCATAATATTCACCCACCTGTTCTCCTTTCTTCTCCTTCTCTTCTGGTCTCGGGTGATAGCTGCGGGTGCAGCAGGCAGGTGGCAGAAGGTGTAGCTTCTTGGTGCAGCAGGCAGGTGGCAGAAGGTGTAGCTTCTTGGTGCGCCAAGCTTCCTCCTCCCCCCTTTTTTTTCTTCTTCTTCCTTGGTCGCAGGCAGCAGCAGCAGGTGGCAGAGCAGCAGCCTGTCGGCGTCCCCAGCCAGCCCCTCATTCTTTGGCGCGCCCTCCTCTTCTTATAGGAGATGGGGGGAGATCAAGGGCCAGGCTGTGGTGTACGTGGATGGCTATTGGCTTCTCCAAGATTGCTTTAATTGGCCTTGACCAGACCTTTGAGTTCTCCCATAGAAGACTTAATGGCCATGCATTAATCCTTGAGTTCTCCCATGTTGACCTGCCTTTTGGGTTTCCCCATGCAATTAATGGGTCAAGGATGAGGTGGCAGGCTTGGTGCGCACAGGGGTGCTGATGTGGCAGGGCTGGTGCGGCTGGGCCTATTCTCATTGGAATTGAAGTGGGCCTGGCCCAACTGGGCCTGGTTTCTGGGCCAGCAGGCTGAGAGGAGGCCCAAGCCCTCCTATGGGCTGCGCACAAGGCCTAATCTTGGCCCAATTGTGCCAATTATGGGTTGGATGAATCCAGCCCCTGCTGGGGTGTCCAATTGGGCCCAATTGTGGCTGATTAATGGGCTGTTGGCCCAGCTCCTAAGTCAGCCCCCTCTGCTCTCTCTTTTTTTTGAAAAAATGTATGCCAACAATATATTTATATAAATATATATGTATATTTAAGCGCTTGCACTTTCACATCTTCCCTTACGTCTAGAAAGCTCCTCTTACTCCATCTATTGTCCCACCCATGAATCCAATGCTTATACCGTCAGGATAACTAAAAGATACATGTGGGAGGATCTCCAAGGTGAATTCAACTTTGGGTTTTCCTCAGTCAAAACTGGGACATACAACCTGCAGCCAGTATGGGCTTGGGTTCAGGAAATGAGGTTAGTTCGATCTCAGAGACCTAAAAAAGGTAAAATGCAATGAATGCCTACTCAACACTCTTAAATGCATCACTTTCCAGATCACATATAGCAATGGGCCAGCTAAAAGCTACCTCAGACTGTTTCATGGTTGCTAGACTTCTTGAGGTGATAACATTTTGTTACAACTTAACTGGCTTTGTGATAATTCATGAAGATTAGTTTTTATGAGCAAAAAACAAAAAATAAATGATAACCTTAGCCGATATATTGTTGTTGAAGAGGATATAAACCTAGCTGTGCAAGGTGGAACAGGGAGAACCATAGACCCAAGCAAAAAAGCTACTATGCTCCAGGTCCATTTGTAGGCTTTAAACTTTCTTAATGCCAAGACAGTCAACAGTAACTTACAGGAGCGCAAAGACAAGAGTGGCTATAAGTCTTGAAAAGGCAAATGTGAACATTTGAAATACCTGTATGCCATTATCGATGCACCAATTTGGACTGTAACTTTCATGGCCCCACTTTTCATACAATTGGAGCAACCTAATATGATCTCCCCACCCAGAGCCATCCGGTAAAGATGAAACGGGTTGCTTCCTCTTCTTCTGATTGTCCTTACTGCAAGTAAGTACAATGAAAAAAACTATAGCAAATTGAAGTGTAGTACAGTAAGCACATATAAAAGAAAGCACCATATAAATGATTAAAATATTCACAAGAAGCACAACTCTAATCAAAACATAAATGTATTCCGCTAGTAACAGTCATCTTCTGACAAGTGGATGGTACCACAAGCATAAAAGATGAAGAATCTACACTCAAGACACCGGGGGGTTCACACCAACAGAAATTCTTTACCCAAAAAGGGGCACGCCAAGGGGTGCCTGTGCCTCAATCCCAACCATGTAAGAGTATAGAAAGAAGGATAAAAGATCCTGCAGAGGGATGGCACACAAATCAAGAAATGCATGTGATGATGCCAACATCATTTGACTGACATGATATCATCTTTTTGAACTGATAATGACTACAATATAAAAAATTTACATTTTATTTAACAAGAATTAGTACCCTCATCGAAAGAGGAGAATAAGAAGAAACTAGAAATATAGTGGACAACGTCAACTACAGCCTGCATCAGAATCAGGATCTCATTAAGAATGAACCCAGTTGACTTTTATAGTATCCTTCCTCCAGCATCTGCCAAGCTATGTTATCAATGGCGGTCAATGCGAGTTGGAGGCGAGGCAGCCCCTTCCCACCTTGATTTGGCCCAGATTACCTAGGTGATCACAGCTCCCACCGAAGTGGGTATTTAAGGCACTTCCAGTGTCTCAGATGGCTCGCCGGCAGTATGACAGGGCTGCTGGTGGCCATGTAGGGTGCCTTGATTGGGCGGGGGACACAAGATCCATCATGGATCCCAGAACCCAGAGACTTCCTCCAGTCTCTGATGATCCCCTCTAACCTTCCAGTAGGCAAGAAACTGGTGCTGCCTGAGGCAATCACCAAAAGTTCCCGAGGCTGGGTGATCCCTCCTCGAGTCAGGTGCCTCACATCTTGGGCAAATAACTGCCAAGATGTCGCCACCATCTACCCTGCTGATGGGCCATCTGTTCATTGGTTCAGCCGCTCCCAGTACTATACAATGCCTCTCCCTCTCTGCAGGGCTCATCACCATCACTGTTGATACACCCTGATCCACTGGTGAACCCCCTCCATGTGGCCCCACTCCCCAAAGGCACCCCCACTCTCTTCAGTTCTCTCTGGTTTTCTCTTCCCTCCCCATGAAACACTACCCAACCCCTAGCACTACGTCCAGTTAAGTCTCTTCTCTCCATAGAGCACCTTTAATTTCTGCAACTTCTTTCCTTGGCCTCTCACCACCTCAAACCATGTCCTCCAAGGATATTCTTGTGCTTTATCTGACAAAAATAATGCTGGTTTTAAGAATTAACATTCATTAATCCTCAAGGGTAATAATGGCCGCATTTAAACTAGTATACATGTACATGTGCTAACAGGTAAAATCAGAAGCACAATACATATGTGGTCATTAACGAGGGTATAAATACAATAAACCCTTTATTTCCATTAAAACAACTTTCCCATCTCACAATACCGTTAGTTAATTTGCATCGTTTACACCTGACAATATCCATTCGATCAAACATTTCACAAGCAGACTTTTACAACTGAGACATTCTTATACTTTCTATCAAAACTTCCAGGACAATTGAAGGATCAAAAGGATGTGCCAAGCTGCAATGCGGAAGATCATAAAGTAAGGCATGTGAGATGCAAGAATAAAGAACTACTCATAAGCAAGGACATGCAGCCACCTCCAAGTAGAATTAATTGTTATTTCGGCAGATAACATGGCAGCAACAGTTAGAGCCTGAGGTAAACATCCCATCTCATTTGCTGCAATCAGAGTGCGAGAAAGTGAAGGTTCCAAGGGTAGTTCTGCATATGTTAATTGAATAAAGTAGAATAGTCAATTACTAAAAATTTAAAAATACCATCCAAGATTCAACAATCGATAATCTATAGCATTAGAATGACAAAGTACCAACACACAAATTCAGTCTAAAACATCTAAAATAATTAATCTTAGGATACACAACAATTATTTGTCTGATGACCAATTGAACTGCAAAACCAAGTTCAAATTTGACACATTGCATCATGCTGTGGTCCTCCCCCCCCCCATATTTATCCACAACGTGCAACATGCAACATGCAATAATACATAAAAACATAAAAGTGGAGCTAATATAAAACAACCAACCAGGTCTAACAAAATAGATCCGATAAGAAAATTCCAAATCCATCTCATGTGAATCTGGTTAATTTAAGCGGCCCAAACCGACCAAAGCTGGCACTTTGGGCAACTTTACCATTTACCTATGTTATCGGAGGTGATCACCTTGGTCACCTAGGCAACGAGGTGAGGTGAGGCGAGCTCATCCCACCTCGAGTCATTGTCGATCTCCTGAGGCAGTCGCCTCCTCTGCCTCAGCCGCCTAGGCGACCGAGGCATGAGGCGAAGGCTGAGGCGAAGGCCTCAGCCTTAATGGATCCAGGCCAGGTCCAGATCCCATTGACTTAAACCCCTTAAGCCCCTTTCGCCATCTCTCTCCCCCACCCGACATTGAGCACTCTGCCACCAGAAGGAGACCGCAGCGCCATCGCCGATTGCTAGAGTTGACCTCCCCAACTCCGCCGATCGCCGGAGACGGCGCCACCGCCAGTCGCTAGAGACCTCCCTGCCATCCCTTTCCTTCCACGGAGAAGCCGTCCGGACCGTTGGAGGAGCTGTCCAACATGTCAGTTTTAGAGTTTTGACAACTTTTTTCCTCATTTTGTTTTGTTTTTTTTTACATCTTTCTTCTAATAAAAGAACCTCATTTTATGTTTTAGTTTATTCTTTCTTAATGTAAATTGTTGGACGACCAAATTTAGACGTAGAAGGTACATTCTTTTGATTTTTTTTCATTGTAATGTAATTCAACTATTTTTATTAGCACACCGGCAAGGTGGAGAAGGCAAAAATTCAATTAATCGAAATTGAAAAAAATTACCAAACAACTCGGACATTGTCTGAAATGTATAATTTCTGTTTATTTTCATTTTTTCATACGTATTTCTTTTATTTTGTTAAGGTTCAACTTAATAGTTTAATATGTTCATACAAGGAAGGCGGGGTCGCGGGTCGGAAGTGAGTCGGTTGGGTCCAAATAGATCCGGGTTGGCCAGGGTCGGGACCCGGGTCGGGACTTGGGTTGGCCAAGATCGGAATAAAAAATAATAAAATAATAATTTAAAAAAACCTATGGGGTCGGGATCTTGGGGTCGGGATCGGGTCAGTTGGCCCAAAAACCGACCGGGTCGGGCCCGGGTCAAGACCCGGATCCCGATCCAGCATTCCATGTGTTCATATATATACTTCTTTCATTATTTTAATTTAGTCGGACAACATGTTTATTATTTGTTTGGAACTGTTTTTATTTACATTTTTTGGTTTTAAATTAAATTTGATTTTTTATTGTTGTTGATGTTAGTTAGCAATGTTAAATTGTCGGACAGCACATTAATTATTTTTCTAATTTTTAATGTTTTAGTTATTAAATCCTCCTCTTAACCAGAAAAGTGTCAATATATGTCATATGTTTCGTACATTCATATATTGTCATATATTCTAATTGTTTAGTTTAAATCTATTTTTTTTGTTGATGTTAGTTAGCATCGTTAAAATGTCGGACAACATGTTAATTATTTTTTTCTATTTTTTAATGATTTAGTTATCAAGTGCCCGTCTTAGCTAGAAAGGTGCCAATATATGTGATATGTTTAGTATATTCATATAATGTCATATATTATATTTATTTAGTTTGAATCTGATTTTTTATTGTTATTGATGTTAGTCAGCATCGTTAAAATGTCAGACAACATGCGAATTTTTTTCTAATTTTTTCTGTGTTTATTGTTGTTAATGGACTTGATATTTGTTTATTTTTTATGAAGTTGTCTCAAACTGTGGAACAAGATCATACTTCAGGGACAGAGTCAAACACTCAAATGACTTCAATGGACCCTATAATTTCAAGACATTCTCCTAAATCAAAGGATGCCAGTTGGAAATATCAAATTTTGGTGTATCCAAAAAATAAAGATCTTGTTAGATGTTCATTTTGTAACAAGGATTCCAAAGATGAGATATATAGATTGAAACAACATATAGCCAATTTATCCACCAATATCACAAGTTGCAAGAAGGGTACACCGGAGGCGAAAGAAGATATTAAACAACAACGTATGGGGCAAGCCAAACAAGTTCGCTTTGGAAAGGATGTGGTTATAAGGGAGACTGAAGGAAGAAATAATCTTCTTGGTATGAATAATTCGGAGGCAACACAGAAGCCGAAGACACATTTTTTTTGTGATCCAACAATCTTGCCTCCTCGTTTGAGAGGACCTATGGACTAGTTTATGAGGCAAAATCCAGAAGTTTCTAAAAAGAAAAGTGTAAAGGACACGAAGCATTTGAAGGAAGAGAGGGAGAAAGTTGTGCAATATATTGCTCGATAGATCTACCAAGTAGATATTCATTACAACACCGTACGTTTGAATAGTTTTCAGATCATGTTAGAGGCTATTGGTCAATTTGGCCCAGGTTTGAAAGGTCCGTCATATCATTTAGTTCGTGAAAATTTACTTGTGAAAGTGATTCAAACAACTAGGGAATTAGTTGAAAAAGAAAAAGGGAGTTGAGTGAAATACAGATGCACTATCATGTCTAATGTTTGGACAGATAGAAGAGGGCGGACATTAATAAATTTTTTAGTTAACACACTTTCAGGCACAATGTTTCTAAAATCAGTAGATGCATCTTCATAAGTCAAAGATATATATGGTTGTTGGCTGATTTGTTAGACAAAGTTGTGGTCGAAGTTGGAGAGAAAAATGTTATTCGAATTGTAATAGAAAACTAGGTTAGTTACATGATTGCAAAGAGAATTTCAACGATCATGCATCCTCGTCTGTTTTGGACACCATGTGCAACCCATTGCATTGATTAGATGCTGGAAGATGTCTCTAAATTGTCGGGCATCAAGTTCACAACTAGACATGTCAGGTATGTGACGACATTTATTTATGGTCATACAAAGGTTATTGCCATGATGAGGAAGTTTACCAATAGAAGGAATTTGTGAAGAGTAGCGGTCACAAGGTAATATCTCAAAGTTGAAACTTGTTTTTACGATGTTTCATTTTGGTTTGTGAAGTATGACCGTCAATAACATGTTATTTTTTTAGCAAGGTTTGCAACAAACTACCTAAATCTATAGAGCCTACACAACTTGAAAGCTGAATTGAAAATGATGTTCACATCTAAAGATTGGACTGTCTCTATCAACCGATGGGCTAGGCAAACTAAGAGAAAAAAAAGTCATGTGATATCATTTTAAAACAACTTTTTGGAGAGGTGTGGCCTACACTATCAATTGTCTTACGTCTAGTGGATGGTGAGAAACCGACAATGGACTACATTTATGAAGCAATTGACTGCAAAAAAAGACATTAAGAGTGCCTTAGATGATAAGTTCGACAAATATAGTCCAATTTGGGACATTGTTGATAGGAGATGGGACAATCAACTCTATCGTCCATTACATGCAACATGATATTATCTTAACTGCCAATTCTTTTACTCAAATACGGATGTTGAAAGTGATAGAGAAATAAAATAAAGACTATATGATACAGTTGAGAGGCTAATTGAAAGTCCTGATGAACAAAATTTGATTACCAAGCAACTAAATACATATAGAGATGCTGAGGCCTATTCGGCAGAGATATGGCCATTAGACAAAGAAAAACGTCTGTTCTAGGTTGACATTGAACTTTTACAACTTTTCACTTTTACATTCACATTATTCTTTTTAATTTGATTCATTGTCATTTTTCTTTTAGCAAATTGGTAGAAGGATTAGGGGAACAAGGTTCCTCAATTGCAAAGATTTGCCATCAGGATTTTGAGCCTCACTTGTAGTACATCTAGTTGTGAACGCAACTGGAGTAGCTTTGAGCAAGTATGTACTAGTAATAATATTCATTTTTTAGCATGTTTCATTTGAAAATTTAAAGTGATTTTCAGCCTTATATTATAGGTGCACACCAAGAAAAGGAATAGTATAAAACAAAAGAGGCTAAATGATCTTGTCTATGTCCAATGCAATCAACGGTTTCGAGATCGCCATTTTAGGAGAAATTCAATCATGATCCTATTTCTTTAGATGATATCGATGAGGCCGATGAGTGGATTACTAGAGATGATGAAAACTATGTGCATGAAGAAGAGGATCTCACATGGAGGGAAGTTGAGCTAGCAACAGGCGTCGAAGAAGAGGAAGGTCCATCCACCAGAGAAGAGGGCTCTAAAAGGCAAAGACTTGAGAAGGGAAAGAGTGTGGCCATCGACGAACATACCTCAGAATCTGATGGGAAAATTCATGTTCATCTTACCAATGAGTCTTTCGACTGATATTTGTGTTAATCGGATGAGGGCATTAGTTGACTGTACTCTTTAATGGTGTTTTAAACAAGTAGTTATTTATGTACTTCTATGGTTGATTTACAATTATTGTTCAAATGTTGTCTACTTGATCTATTGCATTTTCCTCAAATGATGATGAGAAAGAATTCATTCCACATACACAACAGCAACATGTACGAGGTTTCAGTGGAGGTGGAGTAAAAAGATTCATTGTTCCTAATATTGCTTCATCTTAATTGTTATTTGAACAAAAAAAAAGTTTAACCTTGGTATGAGTGAAAATAGCATTTTATTTTCATTCGTATTAATCTTGTAAAAATGATTATAGAAAAAGAGATAATTAAACGCTTATACTCCACAAATTGTAGTTATTTGGCATCTTTACTAATCTAATAGATACACATTTTATTATAAATATAGCCAGTACGATTTCTCACCTTGTTACAGATCACCAACTCAATGTATTTTGAAGTTAGGAAGACTGCATATTACATTTTTGTTTAAGCTTTTTAAATCACTACAACCAAGGGACTACACTGATACACACCCCTTGGATGTAGGACACGGCTTGCTAAATCAGTCAATCCAGAACAAGATTGGCACCCCTTGATCCAATCCCTGGAGAAAGGCCAATCAAGGTCCAATTTTCAGCCAATCTGGCCGGATCATCCCGCATCAACTGATTCCGCACCAGCATCAGTTTGATCCATGCCTGATCCAGGCTGATCTGGTTGAGCTAGATTGGACGAGTTGAGATCACCTGGATCAGCCAATACTGAGACAATTAACAGATCCTAGCTTGGGAACCGCCAGAATGGTCGCTCAAACTGAGCCTTGGCTGAGGCAGCCCAGGATTGGTGGCCAATCCACCGATCCAATCACAATTCTGATAGGGACAGGCCCCAAGACGATCTAGTGTCTGGTCCCAACCACGAAATCTTGGACGCAGGATGGTTTCCTCAGATAAGTAAGAGTTGCAAGCCCTTTAAATGCATTTCTGGGGCCTGCGGAACAGCCTTTTATGTTAGGAAAAGTGAATTCAGTGAAACTCCTTATCAAAGGCAATGTCAGCACTCAGCCAACTTCTTTTACCATATTGTACTACATTTAAACAAAATAACGCATCTAAGAAATGATAACCTGCCATTCTCCGGCCCACTTGTGTTATCTGTCCATTTTCATCAATTGCATCAATCAGATACAATTGCCTTAAAGCATCTTCCAGTGATTCACCTGAAAAATCAGTAGCACAGGCATAAAAACAGAAAGGTCCACAAACATCTACTGCAAGCTCATCACAAGGGCTAATTTCTATGTAGAAAAAAAAAGTTTGCTCTTAAGATGGAAATCCATACGTGAAGGTGGGTCAAGAAAATCGAAGTGTAGAATATCCATATCAGGAAGATCAAGAGATTTTAGATAAAGAACAGTCCCAGCAAGTGATGATCTTTGTATTTCAGGAACAGTGGCATCAAGAAACTCCTCAAGGTATGCCTTTGAGGGGTATAATCTATAACATTTTCCAGGTTGGGTTCTTCCCGCGCGACCACCACGTTGATCAGCTTGCACTCTGTAAACAAACATACTCGATGCTTTAAGAGGTGTTAAATCATTAAATTTTATCAATCAAGAAACAACCGAGACTACAAAAGGTTAAATTCTTGACAAGGTGCATTGAATGGGAAATAGAGCATTTAATAGACGACAACACTTGCAAGTACCTAAACCTACATACTCAACCAACAGAAGTCCAGAAAAGACCAGATACAAGTGGCTAAAAATTATATACCTGCTGATCTGCACAACATCAAGTGCATACATTCCAGTGGAAGGATTGTATTGGCGTTGTTTCACATATCCAGAATCAATAACATACCTAAAATAAGATCAAATGAACTCAGATATTATTGAATAAAACAAATTGATAATGAAGAAAACAGAAACTACAGAAAACCTAGAATCAGACTTCACCCACAGAGAAAAGTTAGTGATGTAAGATGGTAGAAACTTCTTGCAAATAAGATGAGTCCCTTCATCTAAAAGACAAAAAAGTAAAGGTATAAATTAAACAGAGTGACCTAAGATCCTCTCCAGTCCTTGACTTTACTATCACAATGGTTTAGTCATCCAACAAGCCTGGAAAGCCAAAACAAGAAAACACTCAGCATGTCCAAAACCAAAGGCCTGATAGACATACACTACTGTTACAGTCAAGTTCCACCCCAAGGTGTATAAGTCATCTAGGATCAACGATCATGGAATTGGAATCAAGACTGCATCGATCAAATCAGCTTATTTTTAAAAATAAAAAAACGATCCAAAATCGGTCCAAGTTGGTTCTTCACAAAGCCCTAAAAACGAAAAACATCACAAAATAAAAGGCTACACTGGATTCCGATCGGAAACAGCCTCCGCAGCATCTTCCCTGCCCTACAAGCTATAGCACTTGCCTTGATCTATCATCAGGTCTAGGATTCGGTGACTTCCTGCCATATCAGGTCCCTGATATGGTGGATCCGGTGACTTAAGTCATTGGATCCAAGCCTTAATGGGTGCGATGGACCTGGTAAGGCTTCTTCCCCACCAGATAGGGCAGGAAAGAGGCCACTGGTGGTGGCCACAATTGGGCCAATTCCGGTGATGAATCACTAGAATCGGTGTGGAATCAACTGATTTGAGATTCTGGTCCCAATACAGGCAGATTCAACTGTTTTGGTCAATTCCATAGCAAGTCCGGCTTGAATCGGGACTCCAAGCCAAAATTGGATCGGTGGGTACCAATCCAATCAGGAAATCAATTGATTCCAATCCGTATTGGCCAATTCCGCAAACTATGGCAAGGACTCAATGCTCCTTGAGAATCGGTGATGGATAAGATGGGTTTTGTTAAGGATGGATAGGGTTGACTGATTGGTTTGCCGAATAAACCTGTCTCATTGTTGTCAAGTTTAGTACGGTTTTATTGTTCAGTTTGTGGCCCATGTTGTTGACTTAATGATCAGACATCAACCTATTTAACTGGACAGGCTTGAGGCAGGCAAACCATAACCCCAATTTGTTTTTTGGTCAATTCTTTTATAAGGCAAAAAAAATGCCACAACTAGATGTTGCAATAAAAAAAAGCTAACACAAAAAGAGTTACTAAGGAGTAACAACATAATGAAAAAGAAAGACCAAAGGGTAGCTTTACCCTAGGATATGGAAAGTTGAAGATCTAATGTACATGGAACACCACTGAAGGCCGAAATTAAGAGAAAGATATCAACCAATTAAATCAACAATGTGAGGACAACAGAGACCTAAATAATGTCAACGAATGTCAAAGTGCCAATCTCCAAAGAAGAAAGATACTTAATATGAAATTGTATTTGAGATTGAGGTGAAGACCTAAAAAGGATTCTTCTTTATGCAGCAGATTACTCGCTGCTGCAGACCCCCTTCAACCAGATTGGTCTAGTTTAGGGTCTTCTTGATGTGGAACCCCTAGCAAAGGAGAAAACCTCCTGAGGATCATATTTTTGAAGGCTCTGGAGCCAAAGCTTGGCTGAGGTCTAGGAGCTCTCTCTTCTTGAGCTTGCACAGCTCTCATATAGACTGAAAATCCTAGTAAATGTCCATTATCTTGGGTTTAAGGGGAAGAAAAAGTTACGACATGCCACTACCAACCTTTTCCTCCAGGAGGCATACAACTATACAAGAAACATTTCTTCTCAATAAAATAGCTATCTCAGCTCCCCAAAGGGAAAATCCGTCTGCAATTGCATTTTCAGTGCATGTACCAAAAGTTGTAGGAAGTGGCACACATTATTTGCATCCTATTACATCATCCCCAAATAATGGATCAAGAAAATTCGAAGAAGTCCCATTTTCTGTGAACATGTTTATCAATCTGTCCAACTCCAGTCACGACAGGCATTTTTGCCCAGGGCAGTAAAAAAAAAAGAGAGAGAGATGAAAGATTACAAACTGACCCAAGCATATTCCACCTGTCCCTGCGACTCCACCAGAAACCTGCAGCGAGGGCCATCCAGACCAAGAAAATGTAATCTCCTTGCTGACTCAAAATGTAATAATTTGTAGTTTACCCATATGGAAGAATTTTCTTAAAAAAGAACTGGGATGATTTCATAAATTTCCATCCAAAAAAGTTTGCAATACAATAATATCATATGAAATGTTACCCCCCCTTTATTTCACCGAAATCAACTGAATCAGCCATGGATAAGACTGATTCGGCCCGAATCAGCTGATTTTGACACCTTCCCCGCCCTACTGGGCAGGAAAGGTGCCCGTACTAGGTTCCAAGAACCCAATAATCCAGATCCAATGACTTTTTAAGTCATTGGATTCTGGTCCTTTCAGGACTAGGGCCCACCCAATAGAGCAGAGGAGGCACATCAGCGGTCTTGCAGTGCTGCTGCTGGCTTGACACTGGATCCTGGCGTCGATTGGACCTCAAAAGTGCTGGATTGGACCAAAATCTCATGGGAAAGCTATCAGCTAAAGTCTTCTGTTTCTTTTTTCATTTTTTATGATATTTGAAGAATTGATCCAAACCATGGAATGCCATCTCGGCGAGATCTTGGTCTCGCCAAGGGGACCGCGAAACGAAATCACCGAGATCTCACCCCATGTAGTCCAGTCAGAAAAACAATTTTCTTCGGGGGCTTTGCCCCCCTGATACCCCCCCCCACAAGGGGCACTGCCCCCGCGACCTGACTGCGCAAGTCGATCCGCAACTGCTTTGTGCCCCGTTTATGATAGTGTAAACACATTTAATATATTTCACTATCACCTATACTATCACATAAAAATGTGTTACACGTTTGATACCATATTAGTATTTAAATAAGATTACATACAAGTTTAAATCTTTTAGAAGCACAAATATCATCTTTTCTGTATTGAAAATGCTTTATAATTGTTCATTCACAATGTTGATGTACATAATGTTATATATTTTCATGTAAATTCATTGATGTATTCCTATTTTTATAAGATATTATGTTATGTTTCATACATATATACATTTTGATCCGAGAATCCAAGATCCGATCTCCCGAGATTTTTCCGAGATCTCTTCTCTTTCACCACCCCGAGACGAAGCCGAGATCCGAGATGGCAATCCTTGATCCAAACTAACCCCGGATCAGTTTTTCACCTATGGAATTGGCCAATTAAGCCTGACCATGATTGGATTGGAATCAGCACTAGCTGATCCTGTCTCCAATTCCAATTCTGCTTTGCTTAGAAAACAAAATGTGTATACATTTTTACATTTTATTTAAAAAAACAAGACCAAACACTGGATTATCCAAACCCATTAAGAGAATATAAACATGGAACATCAAATTTTCATATTATACTTGCACTTACTGGTTCACAGCACCATACAAAATATATTTCATTCATAAAAACCTGTTCAAAAATATATGTATTGTGTTCATCTCCTGATTCTCCTCTAGTCCTCTGTTCAGTTCAGTGAGGGTAAATCAATTGACCTGCTGTCACCATTGTTTACGGAATCGGTGGAATCGGACCGATTCCGACCGATTCCGGAATCGGATCGGTGGATTCCATGCGGAAGGACCGATTCCGGCATGAATTCCGCGGAATCGGTCGGAATCGGCCGGAATCGGTCCGGAATCGGAATCGGAATCGGATCGTTTTTTTTTCATTTTTTGCTATTGCAGTCGGATCGGCCAGAATCGGTCCGAATCGGTCCGAATCGGCCGGAATCGGTCCAGAATCGGATCGGAATCAGAATCGGATCGTTTTTTTTTTTTTTTTGCTTTTTTTCTTACCGATTCTGGATCGATTTTCTTTCATTGAATCGGTCGGAATCGGTCCGATCCGATCCGATCCGGATCGAATCGGTACCCACCGATTCCGATTCCGATTCCGATCCCGCGATCCTTGGCTGTCACCAAGTCTTGTATGGAACTAAGTGCATCCAAGCATTTCAATGTTTCATATCATCTATGTCTCAGTGTTCTATGTGATGTCTATAAAGAATGATCATCTTAAGATAAACAAAAATAACACCCAATGTTATCAAGAACAAATGGTAATCAATGTCAAAGCTTAAAATAAACAACTAAGGTCTTACACAACACCATCGACAGTCAAAGAAGTTTCAGCAATATTTGTGGCAACAATAATACGCCGACAGTTGGGTGGTGGTGGACTAAATACACGGACCTACAGAGGGAGGAAAAAAAAAGAAATTAGAAGTTATTGGCTTGTTTGGTTAGAATATTCAATATATACAATATTAATTTTTGACATTGACATAGAAGACATCAATTAGTCAATACTGAAAATGACATCAGCAAATAATTAAATCAAGGGATTGTATTAAGCCCTCAAGGATGTCAAATTTCAAACTGCATGAAATTTCAAGTCTGCTTAAAGATGCTTATAAATGTTACACTAACTCTAGTATTAATCACAAATTATTTAGTGTCAGCCATATGGATTCTCTTTCTCTACTCATGGTGATTTTGAGTTATGTTTTCAGAGAAATTTGAACCCCTTCCTCATCAATTCAACTCAACTTAAAGTTTAATCACAACTTATTTGGGGTCGGCCATAGCGATACAGACTCTCTTAATCCACTAATGTTGATTTTGAGTTATTTAACCATCTAACTCGTTGAATTACCATCCACCAAATTTGCATAGGGCTACCACATTTTTTTGCTGTCTACTATTGTGATATTTTCTACTTTTCTAATTAGAGCTTTTTTAGATATACTCATTATGTATTTTACTCAATATACTATGACAACATACCCATCTTAACATTTTCATTTCAGCAACAGTTAAGCTAAAGTATGCATTTTCCATCATTGTCCAGTAATTACGCCACAACATTACGTTTCATCCTTGTGGAATAAAATTTTCCTTGCAACTTAAGTGGAATATTACCATCACATAAAATTCATATATTCAATCTCCACTTCATCTATCCTACTTGAAACATATGATTAGCATCTTCGTCACATTCAAATATTTACATTAAATATTTTGTGACAATATTATTTCATCCAAACTAACATTTTTATCTTTCCTCTTTAGATTTCAATAAAGTTACAATCATAGTTGTCAAGGCGCCCGCCTAGGTGGCAAGGCACTTTTCCAAGGGCGCCTTGCCAGGGCGCCTTGTCTGGGGCCAAAAAGGCGCCCAAGGCGCCCGCCTAGGCGCCCAAGGCGTCCAAAGCACCAGCCTAGGCGCCCAAGACGCCTTGGGTATTTTTACATCATTAAAAAAATAATTTTGAGAGATTTTTCCCCCTTGATACTCTCTCACAAGGGACACTTATTTAATGATAGTTTGAATATATTAATATATTACATTATCACTTATGATTATAAACATATATTATATATTTAATTAAGTTTCTTTTCAGCTCTTTCTTCACTCTCTCTCTGTCTCACTTATACTATTACATACTTTTTTGGGTTCGGGGGGCGAGCCCCCCTGACAACCCCCCACAAGGAGCGCTGCCCCCTTGACCCCCGCGACCTGACCGCGCAGGTCGATCCGCGACTACTTTGCGCTTCCCCCATTTAATAATATTATAACAATATTTTACCATCACTTATACTATTGCACATATATAAATTTTATAATTATAAATGAGTTATATACTTAAATTTTATAAAAATTTATTTAACTTTCTTCTCTTTCACGCACACATCATATTTACTTATGTGCATTGATAAAACACTCATATTCAATTATAACATAAAAAATATAAGTATATTTATGCTTATTTTTATATATAAACCTCCTGACTCAGCATTCCTTGAATACCGCCTTGACCGCCTAAGCGGCCGCCTTGTCGTCTAAGCGGAATCGGTATCTTTCAACACCTTGGGCGCCTTGACAACTATGGTTACAATACACATTGTATTTTATTTCTACTTATCTTGAAAATCTTAAACTTCAAAGTATTTTCCCAAAATGCTAACTCCATATGAACTCTGTCTCATCGATCAAATACAATACCGTAAACATCATGTAGACGTGTATCTCATGTTGTGTATTCTTTGTTAATTAATTCATATTTGATGCAAAAAAAGAACTTAATGTAGATATTGATGTAAACTAATTGAAACAGAAAAAATTCTCTTGTTCCCCTAATACTAATGTAGGTACTAGTGGTTGTTCCATCGTATATATCTTTTATCACTTGCATATACAAAATGAGCACTATCTTTTGTTCCGACACCCGCCACAAAACACTTCTTAGAATTCTATCTTAAGCTATTTCCAAGTCAATAAAAATCATATATAAATTTGTATTCATGTCTTGATATATCTTTATCGAACTTAGCAATAAGAAATTTAGCTTCTATTTTAGGTTTACCAGGTATAAATTTAACTTGGTTATACGAAACACTTATAGTATCCTGTGAGCAATACTCCATAACTCTCTCCCATAAATTCATAATATAACTTGTGAGTTTGATCCGTATATAATGTAAATCATTTTTTATATGTCATTTTCATCCTTTGGTACTTTATTTGAGATTAAGATTTCTTTTAAAAGTCGCGTTAACCATTCCACCGCTAAATCCTTTCACATATTTACACCCTTCAATAGGGATTCTATAGGGGCCACTCTTGCCTATTCATCCTCTTCAATACCGCCTTTAACTTCAAATAATCTACTAATCCTCTTAGTACAATTTATATTATGTTCTACTGTATTCTCTATATCTTCTATATTTATAACAAATTTATAATTAAAAAAGTATCAAAATGACTTCATATTTATTTAATGTCAACACCTTTAATCAAAATCTTTGCTTCATTATTCTTGATACATCTACCTTGGATTCATGAGATATCTAATCCTTAGTAGTCTATAAATGCCTTTTTTTACCTTCTTTAGTTCCAAATTTCTCGTATATCTTTTCGTAAGTCTCATTTCTTACTCCTCTAATAGTCTTTTTTACTTCACTTTTTTCCTATTTTGTACTATTTGTACGCTTCATTGTTATCAAACATACATAATTTTTATACTAAAGTCTCTTATTCTATATCGTCTTTTGCACTTCTTCATTCCACCGACATCTCTTTTTTAAGTAAATCGTATCGTTTAGAATTTACAAATACTTTCTAACTACCTCTCTAATATTTATAGTTATATTCACCCACGTAGCATTGGCTTTTACATCTGACCAAGATAGGTTCGGACAACGTCAGCCAGACACAGACCAACCCAAATTGCCCCTGATGACCCGAGTCAGACTGAACCCAGCTTGGATCCGAAATTCAAAAAAAAAAAAAACTAAAAACTTTGTATGTCATTAAACAATTAAATATGCCCAGCAATAACAAAAAACTTAATCGCAATAAACATTACATACCGCATATACAGGGTGATAGTCTATATCTGCTTCCTATGGAGATGGATGTGTGAAAAATCGGAAGAATCCTTTCTTTTTCACTGCGAAAGCACCCGAATGCATCATCAACGTTGCTCACGGATTTCTAAAGGTGTAGACTGATTACGATGGATGAAAAAGATCTACCCAGACTAGTAGGAAAATGACAATTTCCATATGGGCAGCTTCTATTGCATTAAACAACAGTCTTCGTTTTGGGCTCAAATTTTTGTTTTCTTACGTTTCGAGAAAGAGTAGGAAAGTGACTACCGATCCGATTCGAGAATCAGCCGATCCCAATCCGGATCGGCCGATTCTGCAAACCATGGTAGCGCCTACATGCATTGCCAAGTGAAGTGCTGCAGGCAGGACCTTCCAACGACAAAACTGGTGTCATCATGGGTTTCGGATACAAGATGGACAGGTAGTATCAACATTGGCCAAAATTGCAGCCAGAGACGACAACCATGACAGGAGGTCATGGCTCAACCAACGCAGTGCACTAATAACAGCTGTGGATCGGTTTGGGTGGAGGCAGAGAGGTTCCAACGGACCAAGGAAGAAGCAGCATGAGTGGCAATAGCTATACCATGCTCACCTGGTGGAAGTAAAGCAACACAAGGAAGATCCCTGAGGCACCATGGTTTGCAGAATTGGTCCAGACCATTGTTCGGCCAATCTGAGAAGAACACTGCCTCTCAGCAGCAATCCAGGCCAGAACACCATTGTGGAGTGATAATAATTAATAAATACCTGTTTATGTTTTTTTTACTTTGAGAAGAACTGATACAGGTCGATCACTGATCAATTTTTCATCCATTCCGACCCATCAGATCCGGTCCTGACCCACGGCTCGCAGAATTGACTGATTCCAAGATCAGTAGGCTATCAGGCTGAATCGACTCCAAATCAGCCAATTCAGGCAATTCCAGGGGGGTAAATGAATCGGGTCCAATTCCTGGAATCGGGGGTAAGGAATTTTCTCAACCCTCTCTTCCTGCACCTGACATAGCAGACACAGAAGGATTTCCTCCTTACCTTCGCTTCCAGAGCTGCTGCGCCAGGATGCCTGCACCAGTGCCACCGAACGATGCCACCACTGGATCTGATAGCTATTTGTCCCTCTTTTGAGCACTTTTGAAGATCCACCGCTGTAAAAGAATGCAGGAACTGCCACCGCTGGATGCCCAACCACTGCCAGATTCAAGGGCTAGCGCTGCAGATCACCCCTGCCACCTCCCTTTGGGTGGTTTTGATGCACTGCTGGCCAAATTCCTTCACCAGATGCTGCTGCCAATTTTTGGCAAATTTTGAAGTGTAGCCACCATGTTGTTTCTGAAGCATCAAAGTCTCTTGTAATAGCCATAGTGCTTTGAAGGGCAGCTGCCATTATCTGCTGTTGCTGCCAGCATGTTTTGAAGTGTGATCCAATACAAGGTGATTCCAAATCAACTGGTCGCTAGATCGCATATGGACCAATTCTAGATCAGCTGGATCCGGTCCAGATCCACACCCAGATCACATTTGGTAATTGGTTTTGAGTAAATTTGACATTAATAATTTATTTACTTTATTTAATATGCTTTGTGTAAGACTATGGCCAATCAAGAACATAATGGAGCCGAATCCCATGATATTGGGCAGGGCCATGGATTTATGATAGATGTGGTAAAAAAGAAGACGCAATGTACATGATAAGGAAAACAAATGAATAGAAATGTTTTCTACTTAAAACATGTTGATGGGATCAGTGTAAATGTCAAAAATGTGGTAAAGTCCCTGCAGAATTAACCATTCTCAGATGAGTTGGGTATTCGACCCACCAATCTGGCTGAACAAATAGAGTTTGAAGAAATGGCTCAATCACTTTTTCGATATGAATATAGACCTATTATGACTTCACATTCACAGTCGACATTATTGTAACAGACCAACGACAAGAAAATGAGTCATATGATAGTTATCGCCTGTTTTGGTGATCACAAAGTTATAATTGTATATCATTTGTATTTTTAAATTTAAGAAAGTATGTATTTGATATTTCATATTCTTAAATTTGGGTAAGTCATACCATTCAAATTGAAATGTGTGTTTGGATGTTCCCTATTTTTTCTATTTCTGTTTTTTCAGATTTTTTTAATTAAAAAAAAATCAGGCCGATTCCAGATGGTTTTCGGTTTGGAGTAACGACTGATTTGGCAGATCCGATCTGGATCAGAATCAGAATAGGGGGCCTGGCAGATCTGGGACCTGATTCTCATTACATTTTCCTTGTCCTGACCTGTAATACCTTCATGGCATGTTGAACACCGTAGGATGCAAGAAAAAGAAGTAATTATAATAGAGATAGAGGTAGAGGGTATAAAAAAAAGATTCCTCAGAAAAAAGGATGCGAAATGGGGTGGAAGAGAAGAGGGAGCACATGGTTACATGGTAGGGGGACGAACAGGGTTATAGAAAATAGGGTTCCATTTCCAGACAAATTTATTCACTGCCCCTTTTAAAGAGGGGGGACATTATTACATCGAAATCTGCAACATTTCTCTCTTCTAAGTACTCAAAACCTCAAATTGCACCACTTTTAACCTAGAACTTCACAAATGTCAAATATATTATTAAACTTAATGTACTAATTAAAAGAAAAAAATACATTTATAAATTCAAAATATACTACTAAAATATATGCTAATATCAATCATTCTAGACCCTTGAAATATATGCTAATGTCGGATGCTTTAGACCCAGTGAGTAACTCAATCCGGCTCAAGCTTCCATGCATACATCAACAATGACACTCCCATACCAGGTAGAAAAATGTGACATTCGGTACTGTACATGGGCAACTAAGTTTCATTTGTTTTACAGTAAATAGCAGTATCATGCATTGCAAACAGTTCTGCTATGTAACCTAAACAAGCAACACCACAGAAGTTATGGTTCCAGCTAGTCTACATTGATCACCATAGATTAGCTTACCAAACCCTGTTGCATACAAATAAGATGGTAAAAATGCTTGTAGGCTCGTCATTTCGTGTATACCATCCTAAAGAACTAACATCCAGGCAGTATACGATTGAATTAATCACTGACTTGCTGAATGTACCTGCTTACAGTAAGAAACTAGACAACAGAAGATAGAAATTTTGCCTGCATTTCAGGTGGTAAAGATCCGTGAAGTGGCAGGACAAGAGCATCCATACATGAACCTTCCTCCAGGTTCAGAATCCTTTCCTCCAATTTTTTCACCATTTTCTCTATGTCATCCTAAGGAAAAAAAATACATCATTGAATTCTGTCTATCACCAAGTCCATTCTTAGGTAGAAATGAATAGAATTATACTTTTCCTGTCAGAAATACAAGGATATCACCAGGTGGTTCCAGTGTATGAATATCTGTAACCAAGTACAAGACAAATTAAACCCAAAAACTGAGCAAGAGACAGCTCCAAATAAGCAGAATATTTAAAACATTAAATAAAGAAATGAAAAGAAGGTATAAAAATAAATGTTTCTGTCTGTTTCTAAAACCATTGTATAACAATTAGTAGCGATGACCATGCAAAGCATGCAAAGAATTTACATATTAGTCATGAAGTAGTAGTGGTTGATTCTCGATGCCAAATGCCTAGGCAAAATCAGGGATGGAATCCATCCAAGATGGCCCACTCTAGTTTAGAAATATTTCTTCAACTTTCAAGGTCCTGGTGACATTTTGCAAGAAACTGGAAGCCATCATGGCCAATTTCTTTTGGCAAGTAGAAAATAGAAACAATGGCCAGCACTTGAATGACTGTTACATGTTTGTAAACATATTAAAAAAATGGGTACATATTGAAGAATATGGAAATGAGATAAAGGTTGGTACTTTTTTCTGTTCAGTCAACATGGGCACTAATACACGTGGAAACGTGCTATATGAAATAAGATCACCATATGAATGAAAAAAACAGCTCCAAACTACCTGCTAGCAAATTTCTGTTTTACGGTACATTTATAGATAATGTGGATCCATTTGATAAAATATCTATAAAGGATATGTACCTTCAACGTTCTGAATGAAGCTTAAAGTTACAATTAAAACATTATGTCATTTCATTTCTGATGAATTGAATAAAATCTCCTTTGACTATGGTATTATTGAGGTGTTGTGATCATGTATCTTCAACCTTCTCAATGCATCCTGGAGTTGAGTTATTTGGGCAATCCAGAAGGAGAGGAACTCAAGAACTTTCAGATAACGTTATTGTCGCAACCATCATTGGTCTATCTCTTTTCTCCATAGTGGTATTGTTACTTAAAGGTCTCTGAGGCCAAGAACAGTTCCATTTTTTTAATATGACCAGAATAGGTAGTGTTTTATTAATGAGATAAATTAAGTTACAATGAGAAGATAAAACAGAACAGGAAAACTTCCATTTTTTAACATGACCAAGACGGCCATTGTCATTATATCAAAATAAAAAGCATATTTACAATACTTCTACTAAGAAAGTGAAAGACAAAAAAAGATAGACAAAAAACAATCTGAAGGATGTGAATCTTTCCTTAAAAACAGCCTCCTCAACAACTACTCCCAACCAGGTAAGATACCAGTCCCTTAAAAGATTAGCCATCAAATGAAGAATATCAGCAGGATTTACAAAACGGTCTTCAAAATTCTTCTACTTCTAGACTGCCAAATCGCACATAACATTGCTGGTAGAATGATCCTCCATAGTTTTAGGTCTGCTGGCCACGGATTTCATAATGGCCACCTGATCAATAGATCGGTTGTGTTCCTAGGCTCTGACCGGTTTACATTCCAGCTCCTGAAAAGGGTTAACCAAAGTGAGTGGATAATGCCACAATGTACAAACAGATGGTCAATATCTTCCTCAACTCCACACTCCACAGAAAACACGCAGTAAGGATTTCATTGGTATGATTTTGTGCAGATGACATGTAGAGGGTAATCCCTGTCTATCAATCTTTCACATGAACAACTTCATCCTTTTCGGAACAAACGAGATCCAAACAGATGGTCAATACCTTCCTCAACTCCACAGAAAACACATAGTAAGGATTTCATTGGTATGATTTTGTGCAGATAACATGTAGAGGGTAATCCCTGTATACCAATCTTCCACATGAACAACTTCATCCTTTTCGGAACAAATGCGGTCCAAACAGCCTAATGCCAAATGGTTTCCAAACCTTCGAAATTCAATTTTCTTGTTGCTGATTCAACCGAGACAGCCCCTTCCCCTCCAGTAGCCATAGCAGTCAATCATCAACATTCTCTGTACATTTGCTCCTCTCCAACATATCCAACAAGCTTGCTATCTGTGTGACTTTGGCATCCTTCAGATTTCTTTTGAAACTAAAATTCCACTAGGTCCTATTATTCCATTATGTGCAAACCTTACCCAGAGAATTGCGACTGAGGCTATGTAGGGATGGGTAGAGGTTGGCTAAAGGTGCTTCACCTATCCAATGATCCTTCCAAAACATGGTTTTCTGTCTATCACCCAGAACTATAGCAGAAGATGAGGTAAAGAGATCACAGTTATGTAAAATGCCCTTCCAAAGGCTAGAGAGTTTTCCTCTGTTCCTAAAATAAAAAATTCAGCCGCCAAAGCTTCAAATGTCAACTTTGGAGCAAACTATTCTGGCCCAGAGAGCATTGTTATTATGATTCAACTTCCATATCCATTTGGAGAGCAAAGCATTGTTGATAGCCTCCAATGAAGCTAGTCCCACTCCACCTTCATCAATTGGTCTACAAACATGGTTCCATTTAACTAAATGCAATCATTTCATATCACCATTTCCATGCCAAAAGAATTCAGCTCTTAAGGCTTCCAGTTTGTTGCAAATTCCTTTAGGCAGCTTGAGGATATAGAAGAAAATAACGTGAGATCTTTGGAGCACTGATTTAGATAGAATTCATCATCCACCAGAGCAAAGCACTCTACTTTTCCAACCTTGTAGCCTAGAACAGGAAAACTTCTACCAAGGTAGAGGTCAAAACAAAACTACAAAAAAAAATTCATAAAAAGAAATTTATCCCTTCAAGACGACTTCCTCAAGGCATTCCAATCCCTCAAACAAGATTTGCAGCACAACTTGATCTTCTCTTGCAGGGATGGTTCATGTTGCCATCACGGTTCGTCATCTCGCGAGAATCTCGCGAGATCTCGCGAGATTCTCGGTCTCGCGGCAACGGCGAGAAACGAGACAACCGAAATCAATCGGTTGCATCTCGCCACTTCGTTTCCTGGTCTCGCAGGGTCGCATAGGCATACAAGGGCACAACGGTGGCCTCCCCCATGTTAACAGAAGAAGTGTCCAGCCGGTCGGCCATGCGAGGTCACTGAAGAAGGGGGTAGAGAGGGGCACCGGGCAGGTGGACGCACTCCAACGGCAAAAGCCTCATCGGTCGGCCACGCCATTAGTCACACCGCACGCTCGACGGGGGCCGGTCGGCCCACGCGAACTCACGGAAGGCGGGTTGAAACCCATCGTCACACCCCCGACGGAAGATAGAAGAGGAAGAGGCGACCTAACCTCTCGCGGCGGCGGCCGAAGCGGCTGCGACGAGGCAAGTTCTCCGGCTCGACGGCGGTGACCAACGGCTGCGGCAACATCTTCTCCGTGTGCGGCGGCGACCGGCGGCTGCGCAACTCCGGCTTTTACGGTGGCGACCGACGACGAAGGCAGCTCGGCTCTTACGGCGGCGGCATCTTGTGACGGCGAGGGCATCGTCTCCGGTGGGGACATCTGTGAGCGGCGGCAACTCCGGCGGTAGACGAGGCGGCGAGGGCTCGCTCGCGGCTTGCGCGGGGAGCTCGGGACGAAACGAGGTCTCGGCTCGGTCGGTGACTACGCGCAACGTAACACGGTGGAAGGTAAGTTAAATATTTACTTTTATATTTTTTTGTTAATTATAATATTAAGTAATAAGATTAATATATAATTTTAACATATATTTTTATGTTAAATATAGTAAGATTGTCACATTATTATTAAATTGAAATTATTTAAAGTTTAAGTATGATCTAAAATGTTAAATGTTGATCTGTTATTTCATTTTTTTAATTTGAAATTTATTTATTAAATATAAAAGGATTATGTATAATTATTTTGTATATATATTAAGATTATATAATGTGTAGTTTACAGTTTAAATATAATATTATTATGGTTTAAATATAGTGTAGTTTAAATATAAAGTGTAGTTTAATTATAATATCATTTTATATTTTAGTTTTATTGTAGTTTACAGTTCAAATATAATAGTATTAATTATGATAAGTTATATAAAGTTTAAATATATTTCTTTCATAATTTATAAAAAATAATTATTAATTATAAACATTATGTTTTATATTTTTTCTTATATATTATACGTTAACAATTAAAAAAAAACACAATAATAACACATTAAATATATAATTTTTAATATTTATATAAAATTACTTCTTGAAGGATTTTTTGTTTTTGACAAATAACATAGGCCTCTTTTATACCATTGGAGAGCTTCACTCTTACTCTCCCATCTGGCATCCTAAGGGTTTCAACATTTTTTATTTTTTTAAAATTTTTATATTTAAATAAAATACAAATTTATTATTTATAACATATAATATTATAAAATATTTACATTTAGTTAACTAAATATAATAATTTATTTATATTATATTATATATGTTTTTAAATATTAAATATTATTTTAAAGTAACACAATGAAAATAATTTATTTTAAAATTTTATTTTATTTATTTATTAACGCTGTTTTAAATATATATTTTTTAAAATATTAAATTATAAATATTTATTAAAACCATATTTTTATAAAAATATGAACATAGTACAAGATATATATATGAACATATTTTTAGGTTTTTTAAATTTTTAGTTTAAAATTTAGATGTAATAAGATTAATTATAATAATACTATATAAAGTTTATATAAAATAAAAGTATTACATAATCATTTATTTATTAATTTTATTGCAGTTTGTAGTTTAAATATAATAAGATTATATACAGTTTATATGTAAAATAAATTATTCAATATTAATATAGGTTTTAGGTTTTTTTAAGTTTTCTGTTTAAATATAATAAGATTAAAAAACCTAACAAATTATTAAATATTTTTTTAATTTTAGGATTTATTATAGTTTGTATATATATGAAGATTAAATAAAGTGTAGTTTACAGTTTAAATAAGATTATATTTAGTAAAATAAATAAGATTATATGCAGTTTATATGTAAAATAAATTATTAAAAACCAATATTGATTGTAGGTTTTTTAAAGTTTGCTGTTTAAATATAATAAGGCTAAAAAACCTAACAAATTATTAAATATTTATCTATTTTGTAAAATTATTATAGTTTGTATACATATTAAAATTATATAAGGTCTAGTTTAAAGTTTAAATATAATATTATTATGGTTTAAATATAATAAATTCTAGTATGTAGTTTAAATATAATAAATTTTTTTAAATATTCTGTGAATATTTAACTTACTTGTGAATAGTTTTGTAATTTAAATATAATAAGATTATATATAGTAAGATACTATCCATTTTAAATATAATGAAATGTATAATAAGATATTATACTGTTTAAATATAATAAAGATTCAGTTTACCACGAGAGGGAGATCATCAGCCTCATATGTCATGGGGTCAATATCGTGATTTTGTTGGTGATTTTGTGGCACAACAATCACAAAGTGACCAACAAAGTGATATATCAGAAGCACATAGATCATCTTTTTGGTATTGAGAGTGTTTCCTTATTGTTCATTCACACAGCTGGTGTGAAAGTGGAGTTTGACATTAAGAGTGTTTTGTGATTGTTCCTTCACACAATTAGTGTGCAAAAATATTGTGTTATTTATTTTCATGTAATGTATGTGAATTCATTGATGTACTCCCATCTTTATAACATATTATGTTATGTTTGTCATTTTATACATATTACATATATACATTTTGATCCGAGAATCCGAGATCCGATCTCCCGAGATTTTCCCGAGATCTCTCCGAGATCTCTTCTCTTCCACCCCCCCGAGACGAAGCCGAGGTCCGAGACGGCAAACCTTGGTTGCCATTCCACCTGGATCTGCACCTGCTGAATGAACACCCGCTGCAACATGCCATGCTCCACAGCCACTACCATTCTGACAGAATTAACCATTGCACTGAGGACCTTGATGCTCCAGAGGTGGCTAGGGACCCTGTTAGTGAACACCAGGACACTAAAGGAAGGGACTTTAATCAACTCAACTTCGCATGCCGGATGCCAAAGGGAGAGCTCCACGTCAACACCAGACGAGTCTACGAACCCTCTACAGAGGGTGACAGAAGCCCACTGCTTAAGAGGTTAATTTTTAATGAGCCACTGGCATTTTAAAAGTGCAGCGTCCACACTGCCTTGACTCTGGCCAGAGGCTCATAAGTCATAAGCTCCTTTTCTTCCAAAAAAGCTGAGTGACCTGTGTCTGAAAGGTTTGCTGATAAAAACCCCTCAAGCCACTGTCTGGACACTGTTCAACCTCCTGCCCCCAAGGTAAATCCACAATCTTCGGTAACAGGGATGGTGCTGGACATTTCGGTGGACACTCCTCCAGCAGGACCCAAGCAGGGTTCTGGCTGCCTCCCCTTACCAAAGAAGAGAATTATTTCACTCGGTCAACAGATAGAACTCCGATGACCAACTCCTAAGCACCTCCAGCACCAAATGCCATTCCTACATGCCACATTCTAGTGACCCCACTCTAAGCATCTGGCATATGCACCCCCACGTAGTAGCAGAAAAGAAGGATTCAGAAAGCCCTTACCTCCCCAGATGATCACCAGAACTGCAAGACCTCCCATAGCCTCCTTATGGCCTTCAGCTCTTGCAAAACCTCCTGCCACCATGCTCACAACCATGGGACAGTTTCTCATAACCGATTATGGTTGACCTCTATGGTGAAGCTGCACCTGGATGGGGCTCCGGAGTAAACATAGAAAGGGCAGTGAAATCAGAGTGAAGAGAGAAAGGATGAAGCTTCTACACCCCCTTCTATGGAAGAGGAGCATACCTTTTCTTTCTGTATTCACAGCCGAATGACCAAGCAAGATGTGGTATGGAAGAGAGATGGCAGATTCCGCAAGAGGTCTCCGAGCTCCTGAGAATGTTGGCGACAATAATTGCTGATAACGTGAAAACTATACGCCACTAGACGCAAGCTCCATTAGTTGAAGTTTCTAGCTTTAGGATTAACTTTGAGAATTCACTCAAGCAATTTAGGATCCCAGTGCCAACTACATTCCAGACCAGAATACAACAGCTGGTCTATATGGGATGAGACCTCATGGTGCAGGTGAGCCTATATGTGTTGTGGACAAGATTGAACCACCCATTTTGTCTCTTCTTGGTTGTTGATTTATCATCTGAACACAATGAACTTCAATTATCCTTTTTCTATCAATAGAAATGGGGTAAGAACAGATCCACATTTTGCTGTGGAAACACATCAATTTTGTCAGAATATTTACCCTGCATTAAAAGCTAAATCTTTTAGATGAGGACGTAAACATTCAATTATAAAAGTTTTTTAATAGTCATTATACATATTTAAAATAAAAAAGTAAGGACGATCAATTAGGTGAAAATCAAGTATAAGTCTGACAGTTCATGCTAAAAGTGAAAAAATATAAGTAAAATCAAGTCGTGCTCTTATGTGATTAATAAGTGTCCACTCTGCATGATCTACATTTAAATGGATTGTCCCGAACAAGGAAACCAACATAGTAGCTCAGGAACTCCATTCTCACCTAACAGATAGCTTCAATAAATACCTAAAAAGATACTAAGGGTACACACATTCAGAAAATATGCCAATCAGATTAGCACAAGTAGTAGGCATAAAACATGCACACGATGAAAAGATTCGAGGTTATAATGATGTAACCTATGTTATCCGAGGCATGAGGCGCCCGAGGCGAGGAACCTAGCGCCTCGCCTCGGGCACTTGGGGCGGGCGCCTGAGGCGTTTTATATTATTTAATTATTTTAATTTAAATAATACATATATCTCATACAAATAGTTGAAATAAATCTAAAAAAATACTTGTAATATTGAAATAAATGCATCATTTTAATAACTATGTATTGTGGCCATCACTCAATAATGTTATAACAATAAAAGAAGGTCAATAACAAACATAACATCATAACAACTAACAAGAGTAGAGTACAAATCAAGCATAACATAGCATAACAACTTAATGAGAGTAAAAATCAAATACAAAGAAAACAAATATCATAATTAAATTAAAAAATGGATCATATTTGACCAGATTTGTTTGACTTGGGCGGGGCGAGGCGTTTTGGGGCGAGGTGAGGCGTTTTGCCAGTGCCTCACCAGCCTCAACCACCTAGGCGGTTGCGGTGAGCGCCTCTAATAACTATGGATGTAACCAGATAAAATGTTCAAAAATAATCCAATCATATCCATGCATGATTAACTCGTACCTATTGCTGTTTTTAAGCAAGATTCGATGTAGTTTGTAGGACGCTCACTGACGTATAATTTTTCAACAGGAAATAATGTCCCCGGTATATTTAGTATGGGACAACCTGAAAAAAAGTTGGATACTTTGACACCATCGAGTGTTGCTGAAGTGATAAGAACCTTAAGATTTGAGGAGCGCATCCTAACAAGATGCTTCATTAATCCAAGTAGAATATCACTGCTGAAAAAAAAAAAGTAAGTAAAACTCTAGCTTATAGAACTGAAGTTTAATAGTCATTAATATTATGGACGAAAAGTTAGCAAATTGTAGGAAATCATGAAGAACATTGTGAGTGCATGTATACAGACGTTATATGAACCACATTTCACATACTTCACATTAATCACCCCTTTCATAAAGGTGACGTGCTTGCAGTCAAATAGAAATTGTGGAAACACAACCGAACAACAAAAGAAAAAAAAACAAGATATCAACAGAATATCTAATGAAGAACATGGTTAACAGACTTGGATGATCCAGAGAAATCAGTCAATATGGAGTAAGAGTGTTTGCGCTTCAGTTCAGTTACAAGCCGATGATGTTGAAACCAAAAAAATAGCTGAATCAAACCAGTTTCGTAAAAGCCCAACCCATCGGCAAACCATTCGGTTCGGTTTGTTGGTTCAGCACATATATTTTATTTATAAAAAAATATTAAATTAAAATAAGATAAGATAAGATTAAGATTAAACTAAAATAAAATAACCAGGAGGTCAATCTTAAGCTTAGTAATTTATTTGTGGCAGAGAATCATCTCTCTCTAGTATCACTCTATATAGATTCATAATACTATACTTTTAAAATCAATACAACATATAAGATGAACTGGGTCAACTGGTTCACCAGTTTGGTTCAGATCAGAAAGGGGAGTGAAACCAACCAAACTATACATTAAAATATTATATATTGGTTCGGTTCGGTTCACAAAACCGAACAGAGCTGGCCTTCTGAACCAAACCAAAACAAACAGTTCAGCTCAGTTTACCAGTTTTACAGGTCAGATTATTGCCCTTATTTTGAAGGGCAAGATCAGAATCAGCCATGTCTGGTCCTGGTTCTGCCTATATGAAGTGATCCTTGGCTTATTAGAGAAGTGATCAGCCAGGGACCCAGGACTGGTCAACATCAACCAGGATTGGCAGGCCTGTGGCCCGAATTTGGCTAATATAGACCTGGATCGGACGAACCTGCTTGGCCAGGTCGGACCAAGACCAGCTACCTCAATCTGACTTACCAGAATAGGCCAATGGCCAATACCGGTTTGGTTGGTTACAGGCTTCCATTGGATCAGATGGATTAATTAAGCCAACAGAGGTCAAAAAATTGAGATGCCAGTCTAAAAGGTGAGGGTGAACTCATGAAATACCCCCTACCTGTTAGTCATGGAGGTCAGGATATGAGGCCGCATAACTGGCCCTACCACCAATCTTCCTCAAGACAAGAAAATGTCTACATTCACTCTGTAGATTATCCACATTCAACCATATAAGAAAAGGACCTTCAATTGCATGAGTAATTGATGATTCTTTCGGAGCCAGCTTTTTCTCTACTCACCAAGCAAGCAAAGAAAAGGACTAGGTGAGCACCGACTCAACTTCTATATATGACTGCTGCTGATCCCCCTCACATGCCATATAGATGCAGGGCTTTCAAGTGGAAAACAAAACCACCAAGGAGATCCATGTGTCCAGAAATTTGAAGATCAATTATTCACAAAACACTCAAGAATATAGAAAGGAAAGGCCTTGCACTATGCTTCGCCTGCAAACCAACTCATTATATAGTGTATCAATTGATCAATCAATATATAAATAAACTCTGGGATAACTGAAAGTCGTGGTGTCCATCAAATCTTAGATAGGTTTAATTTAAACTGTCTCTGACTCCCTGTTAAGTCATAACCAAAGAAAGTGTAATTAGAATCGACCATTGTATCAGCTAGTGCCGATTCCAATTCGATCTGGATCAGATCAGAAAAATCAAACAATACTATGAGAGAAAAAATAATCCAGAATCAGTGCAGATTGGTTCTTCAAAAAACAAGAAAAAAAAAGCTTCAGAAAAAGCTTTCCCATGATATTCCAGTCCTTTCTGACTCTTTTAGAGCCGGAAACAGCCGGGAAATGCAATGGCAGCGGCTCAAGGCCACGGTTGTGCCGGCACTAGCCATAAGTCATTGGATCTGGATTATCGGATCCCCTGGACAAAACGTGACATATCCGGTAAGTTTAAGTCACCTAATATTGGTCCTATTGGGCCCGATGGACCAAACAGGACCATATCAGGTGGGGAAGACATTGAGGCACAGCAGGAGCGCCACCACCGCCTTGACAGCCACTTCGCTGGGATTGGTCCAGAATCAGCTAATTTGAGCTGAATCAGTCCCAATCCAGGCTGATTCAATCTATTCAAGCTGATTTCGGCAGGAATTTGGGGATGGATTGGTCCCTATCCCCTAAAAAAGGGTCAGTTATGCTGATCCAAACCCGGAATCGGCCAATTCCGCAAACGATGGTCATATCATGTCTAAAAAGTATGGGCCATTTAATGGTGATAGATTCTAGAAACATCCGAATAGCCCAAGATACTAAGATAACCATTTAAAAGATTAAAACTGAAGAAAAGGCATATAATTATTGCATGCCTTAACTAAGTAACCCCAAATACTAGTTAACCAAACTACTATGACTTGTACAATAACCCTCATTGTCCCTGATCCAAACTAGAAATTGAAAAGTGAAACAAAACACAAGCAGGCATTATGATGATAAATATAACCCAGGCTGCAATATGTAACCGAGACAAAAATCAGAAAATTGCAATTGCACTGAAACCCCAAAAGGTTGTAAAATAATACATAAATGTTTAAAAAATAAAACAATAGAAATAACAATTAGCAATATAGAACTTGACGCCATAAATGGTACACTGACTGCCAAAACATAGAAGTGCATTTATACTCAACATATAGCAAAATTCATGTGCAGAAGTTATAACCAAGAAAAGTATTAAAAATGGCAATCAGTGAACAACCCCAAACCTTTTGTAAATTTACATGAAGAATACACTAGTTCATTAAAAGCATGCATTAAACTCTGCAGAATAAAAATGTTTACCTAATTCATTAATCAATCCGAATGCACTTGAACACTACTAAAGATGTAGAGTTACGTTGACCCCTTATATAGATTTTTTTAAAGCAAATCCTCCAAAATTTGTAAATTGCAACTGTAACCTAGTTGTCCAAAACCTTTAAATCAGCAACCTGACTGACTATAGCCTGTATAAAACACATAAGAAACTAGATTCCCAAAAAAACAAGCAAGGTGTGATCAGTAGCTTCCACTTTTATTTGAGTATCCATAGCAATGTTTCAAGAAGACAAGCAATGGTGGATTTGTCAGAAATCGGGGAGCCTGTTCCTATCCTTCCCAGCTTGGATAGAAGGTGTAGTCAGTAAAGAGTTTGCAGGGCTGGAGGGATCAATAGTCCTCTTCAGTCAATGGAGTCCAGAGAAGTTAGTTGGTTCAGTCTGTATGATTTGGAGGCAGGTCATCCTCTCCAGTTTGTCGTTGTTTGCTTGATCCTCGTCGGCTATTGGCACTGTTATCAAGGCCATAGACAAAGTCTGTCATGGTGATCGGAATTATTCTTCTTGACCAATGAAAGGTAAGGTGTCAGCATGGATAGAAGTTCTGGAGAAGTTGCTTCACATGCAAGGGAAAAGTTTTTGACATTCAGATTGATCTCATAGAGGTAATTCCGGCAGGATTGGTAATTGACACATCGGAGCAAAGCAATCTGTCACAAAACTCGGAGATTCTATAAGAAGGCCTTGAATTTTTTGGCAATGACGTGATCTCTGGAGACAATTCAGAGCAAGCTATATTGATTCGGAGAAGGGAGTCGTATAGAACTCAAACGGAGAGCCAACAGGATTGGCCTCCCCTGTTTTGGAAGGTTTAGGAGACATCAGGGTACGATCAGGCAGAGGAGGCAGGTTGGGCCCGGTTGAGACCCATTATGGGCATGATCCGCTTAGCTTAGCAGCCAGTCCATAGGTAGCCAAGCCACTGATGGGCTTTGCTGAACCGGTAGACTCTGGCCAAGTCCTTGTTCGTAAGTACCGGTCTGGTGTTAAGTGTGAGGCGAACTGGCCAACTACAGTCAAATGGGTCAATCTGGGCCGTGGCTCGGTTGCTAGGCCGCAGATCCTGTATCCCCTTCCACCCGATAGACATGCAGACAACTCAGCTCCCTTGTGAAAGCATGAAGGCGATGGTGGGGAAGTGAATGATGACACTGGCCACAGTTCGATGTGATGTCCAGTCCAGGAAAAAAAAAGAACCCAGTTTCATCAATGGGCACTCCAGAGGGCCATCAGGTCTTCTTCTCGGGATATCAGAGCTAGTGTTGTGGATCCTCAATGCAGTGTGGCATATTGATCAGTTGGCTTTAGCAGTGGTTCAAGAAGAACTGGAATGTTCTCATGTGTTGTCAGAAGAAGGTGATGGAAATAGGTTGGGGATCTTGTTGGAGAGCAACATACTCCACATAGGAGAGGTTGTCAGGATTTGCTTCACAGGCAGAGAGGCCACAGTTCACATCTTTTTTCAGAAATTAAGGAAGGACCTTAACTTGATTGAAGGCCCGGTATCAGTGAGAAGGCCACTGCAGTCAAAGGTTGGTGCGAGGGAGGTTAAATTCCTCATGGGTAATAGCATCGCAATAGAATCGAGGAGGACAGGAAAGGGAGGGAAGAAGGTCGTACAATGTTAATAGTTAAGATAATAAGTTGGAAAAGTAGGGGCTCACCGGGGGCAGACCAGCTAAGGAAGATTAGGAGTTTTATTGCAACTCAAAAGTCAGATGTGCTCGCGCTTCAGAAAACTAAATCTGACTTTAATAGTCAAGAGGATGTCGACAAGCTGAAAAGGGGTTATCTCAACGTCTTCTTTTCTCCAGCAACGGGAAGAAGTGGAAGCATGGTAGTAATGTGGAATGAAAACTCGTTGGATGCTACTCTAAACAGTAGTAGAAATGCACAAGCCCTGAGTTTTATATGCAAAGACAGCGGAAATCCCTATAACTTTGTCAGTGTTGTCTAGCATTATTTCTTTTCATGGTTCTGAGTTGTGGTTCATCTGTGGAGATTTAAATGCAACGAGGAAACCAGGAGAAAGATCGAACCAACTGGATTGGATAAGAGAAATATCTCTCTTCAACAGAAAGTTTAATGAGCTTGCCTTGTTAGCATAGCTGTCAAGGTGACGAGGTACGCAAGGCGTTAAAGGGTGTCAAATCCGCTTAGGCGGCAAGATAGCCGCTTAGGCATCACCTAGGTGGTCAAGGCAGTAACATTAGATGTTTTTATGTATATACACATGTGCATAGACATATATATACATATATACAAAAAAATATATCCAATTAGAAGTTAATAATATATAGCTATGTATATATACAAACATATTATAGAAATACGATTATTTTTATATGTTATAATTGGATATGTGTTTATGTGTACAAGGAGGCAAAATGTCCCTTATGGGAGGTACCAGAGGGAAACCCCAAAAAAAATTCATGAATGAGACCTAGGGCGCCTAGCCCAACTGCCTTGGGCACCCTGGCAAGGCACCCTTGATAAGCACCTTGCCGTCTAGCACCTTGACAACTATGTTAGTTAGAAATAAATAACAATGGTCTGAACTTTACGTGGGGTCGTGGACTAATGTTGTTTCCAAATCTAAGTTAGATTCGTTGTTTCAGGGTGGTTGAGTGAGAGATTTCAAATGTCTTTCATATTTCAAGAGTGGTCTGTGATCAGTTTCCAATCGGTATAAAATGGGGGAATTGCTCAGTATCAAGTAAGAAAAAATTCAGGTTTGAATTATACTGGTACAGACAGGTTTCATTGATAACATGAGAACTGGGTGGAAACAAGGTAAGCATGTCTGACTTGTCTAGGAGTTCAGCCTTTGTTGTAAAGCTCAGATATGTTAGATCTAAACTAAAAGAGTGAATAAAAGGCTCCTTTGGTATTCGGCAGCAGAGAGGAAGAGATTAATTGATAATATTGGTAGATTTGATAAGTTCAATGATCAGAATATGTTGAGCAAACAATAGAGGGGGGAATGGCTGGAAGTGAAAGACAAGTACAAGAAGTGGTCCATTAGACAAGATAAAATGGAAGCAAAGATCGAAAGAAACTTGGACTAGGAATGGTGATAAGAATACAAAATTCTTTCACACCCAAACATCTCTAAGAAACAAAAAGAATTTTCTACAGTGCATGGGTTGATTGTGAAGGCACAGATCAGATTGGCTTTGCAGCCGTTCATTTTTATGAGAAGCTATTTAGAGAAGTACTGAAGTAGTAGGTTGAAGGCTTGAAGCCTACTGCTTAAATTTGAACCACTTGGCATACTCACATAAGAGGAAGCGCGTGCCCTTGGTAGACACCTCTCTGAAAAAAAAAAGTCCTGTTGACAGTGAAAGCATTGAACTCTTAGAACATTCTGGGTCCAGACAGGTTCTAGCAGAATTCTATCAGAAATGGTAAAAGGTAATTAAAGATGATTTCATGAAAATGATTAAGGAGTTCGAGGTGAACCCAAGAAGCATCGGATATGTGAGCCCAGCTTTTCTGGTTCTTATTTTGAAGAAAGCCAGTGACAATGATATTAGGGACTCGCAGCCTATAAACCTTCTTAATTGTAGTTATCAGATTATTACTAAGGTCTTGACTAACAGACTCAGTTCAGTTACAGATAAATTGGTCAGTTCTTCTCAACCAGCCTTCATTCAGACCAGATATATTCTTGATAACTTCATGGCAGCACATGTGTGTATCCACGATCTAAAAAATAAAAAAAGGAAGGACTTCTTACACTGGATTTTGAAAAAACCTACAACAGAGTTAGCAGAAAATGTCATTATTGGTTCAGATGGGTTAAGGAATGTGTATGCACAGCAAAGTTCTCTATAGATATCAATGAAAAATCCTTCAGTCACTCTAGTTGTTCTAGGGGCATCAAGGAGAGCCTATTTCAGTGCTTCTGTTTGTTCTTGTTGGGCAGGTGTCGAGCACTGTGTGGGAGAAGGTCAGGTTGGGTGTGTTGAGCACTGTCTGGGAGAAGGTCAGGTTGGGTAGCTTGATTGAGGGAGTTTCGGTGGATGCTAACAATGTACATTCAATTTACAGATGATATTATTTTATTTGCAGATAATGATGTGAAGTGTGCCAACTTATGAATCGTGCTCTATCTGCTTGGAGCTCTCACTGGGTAGAAAATTAACAGGGATAAATGCAAGTTGATTAGCAGAACTTGCAGGAGGATGTGATGGAGAGAATGCAGAAGATCTCTGGTATGCCAACGTCGTCTTTCCCAATCAAGTATCTAAGTTGCCCCTTTCTGATAGGGGTACAAAGCAAGGGGATTGAGAGAATATGATTTCGAAAGAGAGATAAGTTTCAAGGACAGAAGACTAAAATGTTTTCTCCAAGAAGAAGGCAGATACCGTCAGAGTTTGTTCTTGAAAGTATCCCACTTTTTCTTTTGTATTCTCAAAGCTCCCAAGAGGGTTTGCAAGAAAATGTAAAGTATCAGAGCTTTTTTTTTTCTTTTTTGGCAAGGCAAGAGAGGAGAAAAGGATTTTTTTTAATCAAATGGAATCATGTTTGCAGAAACTTAAGAGAAGGTGTAGTTGGACTTGTGCCGCTTAGATGAAAAACAGTGCTCTCTTTATCAAGTGGTTATGGAAGCCTAACCAATATAAGAACTATTTATGGGGCATGCAAAGTATGGGATAGGTAGTGATGCATTGGATAAAAGACCTCAGACAGTGCTAGGGTGCCCAGCATTTGAAAATGGGGGATTTTTCAGCTCATCAACTCACATTGGCATTGGAAATGACAAGATAACACTTTTTGAAGGATCGTTGGTAGGTCACGATAATTTAGCTTCCAGTTTTCCTGCTCCTTTAAAAATTGCTATCAATAAGAATGTTCGAATCCACTCTGCCTGGGACTAGCAAACAAGGTGGAGTCCTCATTTCAAGAGCAATCTCAAAGAGACAAAATTGTTCAATTTACAAAGCTGATGGATACCATTGGAAGCTTCACGTGCACAGTTGGTCATGAAGAATGATAGGGACCGATTCAATTAGTTTTGAGTTCATTTTACATTTCTGTCCTTAGAAGAGTAAGTTTGTAAATAGTTAGTTTAAGAGGTCTTTTTGTAAATTGAGCTTGCTCTATAAAAAGAGCCGTATACTCCAGTCAAAAGGACATAGTTGAAGTGGAAATCAAATTTTTGAGGGTTCTTGGTTCGGGAAGGAGTGTGTGTGCCCTGTTTCTTCCTTGTCATCCTCCCCTCTCGGCCAAGGAGGCCATTCCATTTCCACCTTATTGGTCAGCGAGCCACTCTCTCCTTCATCTCATCCTCTAGACTCTGTGTTGTTCTTCTATCCTTCTCCCTTCTCCAGCTCTAATGGTCCAACAACACCTACGACTTCATTGGCATTTTCTGTGTATTTGCACCTCTGGCGATACCCGGATTCCTGAGCAACAAAACAATGCTGGGTGTTCTCAGAGATACAAGATGTGTGATGTCTCCACCTATGTTATCTGAGGCGCTCGCCTCAGTCGCCTAGGCGCTGAGGCGAGGCGAGGCGAGGCGAGGCAAAAACGCCTCGCCTCGGCAGATCTCGCCTCGCCCGGGTGAGGACCTTGTGAAAGTCAAATTTGGTAACATAAATTCTTCTTCCCCACCCCGAAACCCCCAATGCCCAATCTTCTACCTTGAGACTCCAATATCTTGATGCATTATAGGTCCTAGAAGTGATTTTTTTGTATTTTTTATGTTCTTCTTCAAAAGTTTCAATGTTATATGTATATTTTTTGAGAAGTTCTTCAATATAAAAAATGTCGCCTCGGGCGCCTCAGGCGCCCGCCTCAAGCGCCTGAGGCGAGGCGAGCCCACCCTCGCCTCGGTCGCCTCTCGCCTCTGACTACATAGGTCTCCACCTCTTGTGTCATCGGCAACGCATCACTTCGACAACGTGAAGAACATGGGAACCTAAGCAGCACAAGGAGGTAGATCCGGCGATCTCTAGATCTGCACAAGTCTCGCACAGAGCATCTTCCCAGTCAACGCCTCTCTTCACAACAGCGTTTCCCCTCTCCAATGAGGCCCCGTTCTTCTCTGTTGCTGTTCTTCGTCTTCCTATGTCTTCGACGCTTCGTCACGAATTCCTTTCCTCGATGCATCCCTTCTACGGGATTCCAGATCTAAGATAGGCACACAAGACAGTGAATGTGAAGACCTAGATCTTCTTCCCCTTATGTGTCATCCTTATCGTCTTTCAATTCCATCTGCAATCCTCCAGATCCCTTGTTCCCGTTTCCAGTAAATAAAGGCATTGAACAGTGCAATATGCAGAAGCTTTACAAAAGAGGCAACCGTGGCTATAGTGTCAATCAGAGGAACTCTTGTGCGATGTCCACCAGCCACGACCCCCGGGTCATCTCGGCAGTCACTTGGGGTTGCCACAGCCCAGGCTAGCTCTGTGCCAAATGGCCCGACTGATTCTGCATGCACCAATTTCCTCATGCATGTGCACGCACACACATGGGCAGCCACACACCCACATCAAACGCCGCCGAGATCCTCCCTGATCCCTCCCGTGGTCTCCAGACAAAGCAATCCTCCACGATACGTCGATACCCCAATCGTGGTTAAGGGAACCGGCAGACGCCAATTCGCCATAGCCGGCCCAAGCCAGTCCTTCATAACATTTTTTACAGCATTTTAGTTCCCCTTCAGCATTTTAATTCTGGTCTTAGTATTCCGGTTGCTTATCAAAGACTAGCTCACTTTGATCCCTTCAAAGAATAGAATCTTCTCAGTGAAGATTGTCCGCCAGAAGTTGAGTCAGGGTGGCACTGGCATGGAAGTTGTCTGGTGGAAATAGCCTTGGAACTCAGTTTTACCAATGAGGATAATATTATTTCTTTGAAAAAATCACAACCCAAGCATTGAATCACAATATCTCCCCTATCCAGTCCACTACAACTATTTTCTGTAGGAGATTCGTAAAAGATTTGAATCATCTCTTCTTGAAGTGTGATATCATCAATACCCTGTGGTGCACACTCTTCAGGAATTGACATATTGTCTGGCCAGACTTTCAAATTGTGTCTTCATTACTGATTCAGTGGGAAAGCCTGAACCCTTGGAGGGAAACACAGAACTGAAGGTCAGTTGGCTTGGCAGCTATTTTACGATCAATTTGGAAGGCTTGGAATAAGCAAATCTTTCGAGAATCCGAAAGTGGTGCTTCAACATAATAGGTTTTTTTGTCAGAGATTGGATGTTTGCTCATTTTAATTCTCATTCGATTTGGTCTTCATATGGGGATAACTTCCTTAAATGAAGACTCTTTTACATGTAGTTCCTTCTAGAATACTACTACCGCGGTAGTAATGTGGATTTTCCATTTTTTTCTAAACTATATTCATGATTTTCCCTTATTTTATTTTAATGAATTGTGGCTACAACCACCTTCAAAAAAAAAAAAGAAATCTTTCTTGATAGACAATCATAGAGGTCCAGTCTATCACTCTCTCCGGTAGAAATAATCAACATTGATAAAGGTCAGTAGAAAGAAGTAAAATCAACAGTCCACGCTGCTTGATCCAACCAATCCATCGTGAGCAATCCTTAAATTTTGCGTAATTGGTTTCACAGTACTGAAAAAATATTAAATTACAAATAACTCTTCTATGTTGCAAATTTTCTGTTTAAATACTATAAATCTCTATAAATAAATTTGATCGGAACCTTTATTCCATCTGCTATCTATCCTCCTTGAATGAAGTGATCCTCAATTCAAAAAAGGTCTGTAGAAAACACTGATTCTAAAATATAACATAAATTGCTGCTATGAAAAAATACAGCATCTTTTCTAAAATGCACTGGCTTAATGGAATGCTGCTAGGTTGCCGGTTCCCTCAAAAAATGGTAGATTTGACAAGCTAATGGCACAGTATAGTGTAGTTAAACTGAAAAAATGCTTGTTGCCAGCAAGTCTATATGATAACCACAAAATATTCAAATGCAATGCGAATGGGCCAGTCAGATAAGTATAGATGTTCACGTGTTTAAACTCCTCTCATGAGCTTCATCCAAGATAATGACAGAATATTGACTCAGGTCCCTGTTGGACAGGCTTTCCCGGAGAAGACAACCATCCGTGAGATACCTAAAAGTTCCAGAGACCAAAGTATGCCAAAGTACATTAATAAATGAACTTGTATAACTGTGTACAATATATCAATAATCTGACCTACTTTATGCAAGTTTTCTCCGTCGTGCGATCCTCGAATCTGATTGAATAACCAACTTCCTCACCTAGCGGTACACCAAGTTCCAGTGCGACCCTCCTGCAGCAGGCAAATTTGGAAAAATGGTGCTTCTCCGTGAAGTACAACGCACCCTAAATCGGCGAAGACATGGACGGAGGCGACGAAGATGAAAAGGAACCCGCCAGTGAAGGACGTGCCGCTACCTGGCAACGGAGACGGCGGCAACTCTGCGCGGCTGAGTGACGGCGATGATCCCCCGCTTTGTATACCCGCGACGGTGGAGGATCTGAGATAGCTGGGTGCTCTTCCCGGAGCCGGTCTCGCCGATTATCACCACGACGGGATTCTTCTCGACGGTCTCCAGGATCTTCTCTTCGAACTTGAGGATGGGGAGGACGACCATCGTCGGAGGGACAGGGAAGGCTGGGCTGGTAAGGATGGCGATTGGCGAGCCGAGGGGTTTCGGGAGGGTTTTGCGATACAAGAGCGGTAGCTTGAAACAGCGGCAGGCGGCCGAAGTCGCCGGAAGCTCTTCTCCGAAATCACTATTCAGTATAAAAATTGTTAAATCTACAAATCCAAAAAATTTATTACCATTTGTTTTATAAAAATTTAATTTGGGTTTTTGTATTACTCAAATAAGTAAAAATAAAATATTCAAACATTAATCAAATTTTTAGCGAACAAATCAATTGAACAATTCAATGACCACATCAGTTTGTAGACTTTTTATTACAAGAAATGCCTAAGCAAGAGCAAATATTCTTTTATTTTGTTAACTTAATTTTTTAAAAAACATCTAAGGATCAATACGCGATATATATATATGTCAGAATAAAATTAAGAACAATATGTGTAAAAATATATGGCATAGAGATATAAAAATAATTGAAACGAACAAAAATTAGGATAAATCAAGTTAAATTGAAGAAGATTATAGAATATAATCTATATGAGTCAAAAATTTTATGGAGTGATTACTATAACTATGAAGAAACAATTAACTTTTATATAGACGGAGAAAGAGAATATGTATGACTTGCACTACCTGGTACTGAGATTTGAGTTGAGTTAAATAAAAATTTTAAAATTTATTTATAAAAAATGATTTTTTTTGCGAAATAAATAGATTTTAAGTACAAATTGTGTATTATATAATAAAACATGTTTTAATGTGTTTAAGAATAATGATAAAAAATGGTTCTTAATTAATCATTTACTTTGGGGGGAAAAGGTGCTATTTTATTTCTGGTAGCTCCCCACTGATATCTTTTGTGCATGGTCCTCACACTTTTTGCCGTTATATCTCACCAAGCAAATAGTATCAATCTCACTACCAGTGCAATACCCATCACCCCCAAAATCATCACTACCAGATCTTGAAAGTAATATTGGTATGTTGACCTAATATCAACATCCAAACTGGGTCTAAGACAGGTGTTTGTCTCCAAAACAATTTTTATACAATTTGCGATAAATTATATGAAACAATAAATCAAAGCTAGTTAAAACGTGAAATTGTCATATTTGGAAAATATGCCATGGTGGTTGTACAAAAAAAGGTGGAGGACCATAAGGACAAAAAAAAAGAATTATCTCCTCTCTCTGTACGAAGGAATTTCTATACAATATATTAATATGGCAACTAACAAAGACTTTTCTCAACAAGTTTTGTTATAAGAATATATTTTCTAGTTGGAACAAAAATTTTAATTTGTGCTCCCTCATCTTCTTTCACCAGCATGATAGCATGCAGCTTGATGTATTGCCTTGAGCCAAAATCTGTCCTAATCATCTCACTTTAACACTAGCCTGAAATGAACCTTAGTTGACTCCATCGCCGAAAAATTAGCAACAAAATGTAACTCCGGGTGTCCTCTCTTTTTTTTTTGTTGAACAAACAACACCCACTAATTTTATAAATAACCAAACAGAGTACAGGGACACGAATAAACAAAAAGATTAATAAGACACAATTTGACTACCAAGATCACCGAAAGTCTGCCGAAAGTCATTGTCACCAAAGTAGGACAGAGCCATAAGGTAACCAGCATATTAATGTGCTGAGACTGTCGGTTGGCAGAGATAGATACTCCATAGTAGGAGTTTGAGCAAGTCCACGAGACCGGAAGAACACACCCAAAAGGTGTGATTAACGCCCATCCTAATAGTCTCGTACCGGAGAGAAAAACTAAGACAAAGACATACGACACTGATAAGACACACAAACACCCAAATAAGTACATCGAGTTCCACACTTCCAGTGTACCAAACGAGACGACTTCGTTATACATATATAGACAAAACAAAAACACTGGAAAGTGGACAAACCTACTAGAACTGAACATAAGGGAGGGAGGACATCCCTCCCCCTCCCAAGATTACCTCAAAATAAAAACGCTATGCAACCGAAGGCGCTGAAGATCGGACGCCGAAGATGCAACTGGAAACCACTAGGGTGCCGCTAAGGAGAGCAACCAGACACCGAACAAGGAGCTGCGGGTCGGTTAAGATCAGATGAGGAAGGGTTTTTGCCGGACAAGGACAGAGGGAGAGGTCGACGGATTGTCAAGGGAAAATTGTGGAGAAACAGGGGAATGGAGTCCAGAGATTGAGGGAAACAAACGAGGTGAGGGAGGAAAAACTGTAACTAAGAGGGCAAAAGGGCTGTCACGAATCGAGTGAGGGAGCTGCCGGTGGAGAGTCGAGGGTGCCGCCGATGGGGCGAGGGTGCCGCCGGTGGAGGGGACGAGGGTTCCGCCGGTGGAAGGGCGAGGGCGCCGCCGGAGGGCGAGGGTTCCGCCGGTGGAGGGCGTCGGAGGGCGAGGGTTCCGTCCAAAACTGCCGAGTATTCACTCCGGGTGTCCTCTCATGGCATAACTTGTCCACATTCTCCCATTGTTGGTAAAACATTATCTCCCAATGTTGGTAAAACAATATCCAACAGTGGGTATCATCTCCAAGGGTGTGGACAGATCGGTTTGATCTGATTTGAATCATTTTTTTTTCTAAACCGAACCGGACAGCTGGCCTTCAACCCGAACTGAACCAAACTAATTTCAATTTAGGTTGGTACAAATTTAAATAAAATTAAATAAGTTTTAATTAATTAAGTTTTACATATAGATATTGACTTTCAAGTAAAACGTAGTCAAAGTAAATATTATTTTATTATATAAATTATGTAAGTATCATTTTCTATTACTAATATAACAATAAATTTAATATTTCAATCGAATCGATTTGAACTATTTGAGTTGGTACAGATCTATTTGGAAGACTCCCAAATTGACCCGGACCGAAACGATGATTCAAATCGAACCGAACCGAATAGAGGGAATCGATTTTGATTTTTTGATTCAAACTATTTAATGCACACCCCTAATCATCCTAAAAAGACTATTTCGAGCGTTGTCCGTATTACTACGACGCTGGTACATCTTGCCCGTATCCTAACAACCTAGGTAAAGCTGGTACAGAAACATTCACACCCATGGCTTCAATGTTTCTGAAGTACGTGCTTCTTTAAAATGGAAAAAAAAAGAAGAAGCAAAGAGTATGTGTATTGTACAACTTAAAGTATTTTATTACAAGACTTATCTCTTTAAAATAATTATACATTATTTATGTTTTTAACTTACTTAAAAGATGTTTTTAAGTATTAACATTTTATAAATTATCATACATAACTCTTTTCATCAGGTGTAAGGTTCAAGTCGGATGCTCTTAACATGTCCGGCCGACATGTATACTGAACCTTATATATATATATATATCGATACGATTCGTCTTAAGATTTTAATTCAGGTATTTTATCAAAGAAACTGATCACTTTATAGCTTAATCAAACCAACTACATTTTTTATCACCAACTAATTAAGAAGCTGAACATTAAATTTTAAGTGGTTTGCTGTTAAACTATGCAGTCCCTTCACTATGATTAAAATGTAAACGCGTGCGATGGTCCCAAACTGTTAAATCCAACGCTTTTACTACTTTTTTATCATACGAATTAGAAACGAATTGAATATTACAAGACGGAGAACCTTTGAATTCAAATTCGAAACGAATACAAATCATATCAACTTGTCATGTTAATTTTAAATTTCATTTAATTAATATAATTAATAATGTATAAAAAATTACAAAATAAAAAATTATTATATATTTACTCTTAGTATACTGATATATAATAAAAATTATTTAATTAAAATTTTTAAATATAATAATTATATATAATTATATATGTTATACATATATTATCAAAAATTGATTTGAAACCGATGTCAAACAGAATGAAATAGATATTTTGTCACGACCCGGATTTTAACAAGCACAGCGGAAGATAATCCGACGACATAACGTGGATAAGATATCGGTTTGGAACCCAATAAGACTAAAATCACAATCCAAATAAACAATTCCGATAATTCTGTCCAAATAACACTATGAAGTTACAATATAAATAATACCAACATTGAATAAGTACTCCACTAGCTCCTCGGATTCCAAAACACCACTACGCTTCTGCTGCGCTAAACTTGCAATCCTGAAAATATTAACAACGGAAGGGGTGAGTCACCACAGACTCAGTAGGACTTACACCCGAACTACCCCACTATAATAATGATTTCTATTGATATACAATACATATTAAGCCTAAAAATCAGATTATAATATATAGGATTTAAGTTAATTATATATTTTCAATTAAGTTATTACAATGTCATTCAATTACCCCATATGATAACCAGACTCTATATGCACTACAACCAACATATCCTGCACATTAGACTACTCTAGGTATGCTCATTACACACATAAACCTGACATCAAACCAAGGACACATCTAAAACACTAACATCTATGCCAAAATGCACAACTAAACACATATATGAGTAAATATCATGCTCCATTTGAATAATGTAGTCACATCACAAAACTAGCACCAGATTTACCATACAGTAGGAAGTAACATGTAGTAACTAAATCCCATAGTACCCCTAGGCAGGGGAGTACTTAGGATAAACCGCGGTATCCGGGATCGAAGGATGCTCCGGATTCAACTAATCTCCGCTACCCACGGGCCACTAACATAGTCTGGTGAAGTACATTTCCATAACAATGCAGCTCACTGCACTAACCACATTCCACACAATGCAAGCAGATAAATAACTCAGACAGTAACCATGAACATGTAATTGGCAATCTAAACATGAAATACATAGAAGAACACACATGGCTCTATGCACCACCTATTTGCATACCACGGCACAATCTAGTACAAACTAGAACCAGTCTATCATATGATGCATCTAAATAAGATTATGCAAGCTACAATCTAAACATATCAACACATGCTTAGACAGAAATATCTATTACATAAAAGAAAATAAACTAAACTCTACCACCACTATGCCTAATACTTTACATCGACTTTTTATCAAATCGGGATATACATGTTTAAGATTTATCGTGATGCAAACATGCTAAACTAACTAGGTTTAAACATATAAAACCTATCATGATGACTAATATACATGAACAACTAAACTATTCTAAACATGCACGGTTCAAACAGGCTAATCTAACTCTATCTAAATATGCTAATAAATCCAAAACAGCTCATTAATTATAATCTTCTAATCCTGGTGATCTAAGCATTATTCTTATATTCGCGCGGAGGGAGGTCGGCCGGTCAACGGGCGGCGCGAAGGTGGCTGCGCAGGGGGGTGGCGGCACAGCACCGGTCGCGGGCGGACGGCGGCTGCCGTCGCGCGGAGGGTGGCAATGGTAGAGTGGCCGGCTGCGGGAAGTGGCCAGGTGACCAGGGGAGGGAAGAAGAAGGGGGCGTCGGTGCTTCACGCGGGTGGCCGCAGGTGAATTCAACTACAAAGAAGTTAAAATCTACGAACTTCCCTTGATCCCAATATCTTCGTCATCACTCATCGAATATATCGATCATAAAACTTCGCCCCCATGGTATGGAGCCAAAATCCTTTTTCGAGTTTCGATCTGACCAAGAGGACGAGACTAGACCGGCGGAGGGCATTTTTACAACTAGGAAAATCGCAAACTTTACAGGCGTTGTAGAAAGAGAGCGGATTACCTCAGGTGGACTCTTGAAGGAGTCCACCTCAAGTCACTCACGTATGGACATTTAATACATGATATGATGAGTCTTAAATACATTGACATAATGGGCATTGAATGTCCATATGTGAGTAACCTGAGTGGACTCCCTAGGGAGCCCACCTGAGGTGATCCGCTCCCTTGTAGAATGGAAAGAAGAAGAAGAAGGAGGAGGAGGAGGGGGGAACAGTTTAGGGGGGCAAGGGGGGAATACTCCGACTTCGAGATGAAGTACCAGCAGCAGCTACAAACGTTACCAACATCAACAACCAGCGGCACATACTACACTCCCAACCCACGCGGTTCCACCGGTCATACACCGGCAACATCTCCCTGTTTCACCCCTTCATTCCTCCCAGCCTCCGACTCCCTGGTGACCAGCAGGATGCCCCTCGCCCACAGCCGAGCCCCTTCGTCCCCGCCGTCGCACACGAAGTGTATCTCCCTGCCCCTGTTCGTCACCACGCGGAAGACCCCGGCCTCGGCGGCGTCGCCCTTCCCCCGCCGGTTCCGCCGGAACGCGGCGCTGGGGCCGGCGTCCGCCTCCCGGCACACCACGTTCCGCCGCCTGGACTCGCCCCAGCGCAGCACCCCCCCGCCGGCCACCATCGCCAGCACCTTCGCGTGCGGTGACCCCTTGCCGCACTTGGTGTGCTTCCTCACGGGGGCGCCGCGCAGGACGAGCGCGCGCGCGAGCGCGTCCAGTATCACCTGCTCGGCGTCGCCTCCCGCGCCGGCGCTCCGCCGGGCCAGCGCGAGCGGCGTCTCCCCGCCGCGCGACGCGGCGTCGCACCGCGCCCCGGAGGCGATGAGGAGGGCGCACAGGCGGCCGTGCCCCTCCCGCGCGGCCAGCATCAGCGGGGTGTAGCCGTCCTCGTCGGGGACGTTGACGTCGTAGCCCCTGCCGGTCAGGAGGCGCGCCGCGGCCAGGTCCCCGCGGCGCGCGGCGCAGTGCAGCGCGTAGAAAGCGCCGCCGGCGATCCCCGTCTCGAGGGCGAACTCGAGCATCACCTTCTCGAAGAGGTCCCTCTTCTCCCCGTTCAGCTGAGAAATCGTGATGGCCGTCTCGCCGATCTTGTTGCAGGCTTTCACGTCCGCGCCCGCGAACACCAGGCAGCGGAAGGCCTCGACATGGCCCTCCTTCGCCGCCGCCATGACCGGGGTGCAGCCGTCGCCGTCTCGCTCGTCGATGCTCGCATCCGGCCGCGAGAGCAACGCTTGCAAGGCTCGGACGTCGCCAGCCCGGGCGGCGAACATCACCGGAGAGAAGACCGAGCGATCGCTCGAGGAGGGGGCGGCACCCGAGTGTACGGCGGCGAGGACCGCCCGCTGGAAACCGAGGCGCCACCGGTTCGAGCACGCGACGGAGGCCGCGCTGAGACCGGACGAGTCGACCAGGCCAAAATCGGCCCCGGCTGCCGCGAGGACTCGGATGCACTCGTCCCGCTTGTGCCTCGCGCACAGCATCAGGGCCGTCTCGCCGGACTCTGTTCTGGAGTTGACGTCGCAGCCGGCTCCGACGAGGCGGCCCACTATCGCCGGGAGACCCAGCCGCGCCGCCAGGTGGATCGGCCGGAACTCCACGCCGGAGTGCGTCTTGACCGGCAACTCGGCGCTGACGCCGGCACCCAGCAGCACATCCACGGCGCCGGAGCTCGCGCAGAGGATGGCGTGGTGGAGGAGGGACCTGCCGTTGTGCAGGGCGTTGGGGGGGTGCTGCTCCAGAAGCATCCCGAGTATGGTGCCGGTGGACTCGAAGTACTCCACGGCGCACCACACCACGCCGTAGGGGTCGGCCAGGCCGGCGCCCACCCGGAACTCCTCCCCGCTGTCTGTGTCCCACGACCATCTTCCCAAGCTGACCTTCGCTTCCCTTTTCGCCCCCGCCTGGTGGCATTGGAACAATCAGCGGCAGTAATCGAACAGATCATTCGTACTCGTGCAACCTCAAGAAGTTCACATCTTTTTACTGTAAAATTCAGAATGTCACGACATATATATATATATAAATATACCTGTAAAAGCCGTCGGACAACGGCCTCCTGCCGGCTTACGACGGCCGCCACGAGGGCGGTGCAATCCACGTTGGCGTGGAGGGATGGCTTCAAGGAGCGGAGGAGCACCCTGTCAGTCGCGTTGGCATCGACACCAGACTGTAGAAAAGGGCGGTTGTCAGCGAGAAGGTGAGGGGCTTTTGAAGACTGCAAGTGCAAGGCAGGAAGAGCGGGAGGAGACAGCCCAGAGCACCTTCATCAGCGAGTCCACCACGTCGACGAAGCCGCGGCAGCAGGAGAGGACCAGCGCATGGACGGCGGTCTGGTTCCGGATCAAGTCCGATCCCATGAGAAGTTCCACCAATTTTGCCCGCCCATGGCAGCAAGCCTCCAGCAAGGCTTCCTCGCAGGCCGGCTGAGACGCCCCGGCTTTGAGGAGGAGCTCCACCAGGTCGGTCCGTCCTTCCCTTGCTGCCGCCGTCATGGCATACCCTCGGAACAGCTTCTGGTTGACGTCGGCACCTGAAGTCTATTCAGACACGACGCCAATGAGGAAACCGTAGCCATTGCGGATGCTCCGAGCAAGAATGGGAGCAAGACAGAGAAAAAGTCAGCTATTTCTGTTTTAGCAATAATGCCCAGAAAACTGGAAGAGAGAATATGGCTGTACAACATTAAAGCGAGCATTATTGATTCGTTACAAATTGCTAATCTCCAGTTTAATTATTTGAAGCGTAATTAACGAAATACGCATGCCTTAAATCGAATCAGGTCCAGTTCACCATTGGCAGAAGTAACCAAAGTAAAAACCAGATAACAAAAAATACCCATATACCTTCTTCTGATCAACGTTCAGGATTAAAGTTAATGCATTCAAGATAAAAATACGAAGCTAGTCATGATTGATCCAGTGTTGTAAGGATCAGGGTATCGTGCAAAGCATTTGGGATGCATAGCAAATTAAGGGTTGGCATGTATGTGTGAAAAACAGGATGTTCTCATTTCTCGTGGAATGCTGAAAATCTAAATCTAAACGAGTAAACATGCTTTGGTTTATTGGTATCGCAAATTAGCATGCCAAACTAACCGAAACCTTCATTTTCAACTGTTTGCAGCACCTCAAGGCCCGTTCGGTCAGAGTATTAAAAAAGGATAATATATTCATTTTGAATATTAATATCTTTAGAAGTTAGAGTATCAATATCAAAGTTACTGGATACAAGTTAACGTTAATATTCCATAAGATGCCTTGTTTTTATTAGGAGTTTCAAAATTGATAGTGTTAACAAAACAGCTTTTTGATAAATTACATTAATATCAATTTTTAAAATTGGGGGGGGGGGTCTAATATTGTTACCAAACAAGACCTAAACAAAATTCGATAAGCAACAACCAAACACATGAAATGGGCAAATGCATTCACACCTGGTATTTAATTGTTTCTGAAATTAAACCATGGGATCCTTTGGAAAGAAAAGTGTAGAGGATATTTCACGTCCACTTTCGTTTGAGTTGTATGGGAATTTCAGAACCGATAAACACCATCCTTCACATCCATTATCTGGACTACGAGAACAAATCAACTAATTACTGGGTTCCTGATGAGTCAATGAAAGTAGTTTATCTATAGGTGCAATCCACTATTTTGCTTACTAACACTAGTATCTGTAGTCTGGAAATTTGAGTCTACTATCTAGAATCTAAATCGAAAACCTTTCACGTCCTATCTCCTGCTTCAGCATAAAAATGTATAGTGAAGTTCACCCAACATAATCATGAAGAATTCAGGTTGATTGATAGGATGGGCCTAACGAAAACCAATGGCATGATGGGGAAGCGACAGGTTGGGAGCTATGAGGAAGAATATCTAATAACGAACTACCTTTTGTAGGTAACAAGTGAGATAAATTTCACAAACTTTTGGACTTTTGATTCTAAAGAAATCATCGAATAACCTAAAAGCAAAGCACCGGACAGAATGATAGCTTAGAGCTTCATCAACCATACAGCAGGAACTGCAAGAAACAATTTATAAGAACAACTTGTCTAAATTGTCAGTGATTCAGGTACAATCTAGGACAGGGCCATTGAGAATACATGCATCAAAGCCGTCCACCATCTCTTTTGTTCCTATACGATTGTTGACTTCGTACATGGCCTTTGACCATGAGAACTGGAAAACACTGAGATGTCTCCTTGGATTATGGGAAGATAAAGCAGTTTAGTTGCCTCTCGTAAATTCAGGGGACCCATGTGTGACTTATCTGATGCCGTCAGATCAGGGAACGAACAAAAACACATGCTTTGCATAAGCCAACATCTTATGGCAGCATGTGTAGTCACAGTTGGATGATAAACCAATAGTTGATTCTCAAACTCCCAAGACAGATCCACACATCACCCCAATTACTACAGACATCAGCTAAAAGTCCGTTACCAGTAAGAGCGTGGAACAACCTACATACGGGAACGTGGGACAAAAACGTCGAATCTCCACTTGCTCACATACATCCGGAGCAAGAAGTGCAGACGTCATCACTTCAACCATCCAATTCTTTTTTTTGGACACAAGACTCAGGGGCCAAGCACAGCGCACAGCACACAGTGCAGTGCGCGTCGGATAATCGTGCCCACCCCAGACTGCCCCCTAGAGGCAGAAGGCCCAGCAGCCACAGCAGGTTCAAGCAGAACTCAAACCCAAGTCGCCTGCCCCCCCCCAAGGGCAGGACATACCAACCCACCTAAGGTCAGTCGGTCAACCATCCGATTCATCTCATCTTATGAATGTAACTAAATCCTTCAAGCGGCAAGCATGTAACTTCTTAAGCTCCAATTTTCACTCTCAATATTTCTAGTGGCATTTGCAGACTTAAGCGAGAGGAAAGTACGAGATTCATTTTTTTTCTGTTCTTTTACATCCAGGATAAGGAAACTAGCACCGACGGTTTTTCTGCGTAGAACTGTGTCGCATAAGAAAAAACAGATGCTTCCCGGAATATGCATTCAACAACCAAGAAGAGGGAGGGCAATGTCATCAAGGAAGAAGGAAAAAAAAAAACTACCTGACGCCTTCATGTGAATCGACTACCGCTTGATGATATGACTTGTTAGGGACAGCCAATATCGGTAGCTTTCAAGGAAGAAAGAACGGCTGTGTTTTACTCCAAACGTAGACTTGTCGGTTCCCCGATGCACGCCGTCGCACAGCATGACAGCATTGGCGACCAGGAGTGGTATGGTATGGTACATCTATTGCACATACAGTAGACAAACAAACGAAGACGTGACACCACCTCGCCACTTCCTTACTGTCGGGTGCACATGCACTGCATCCTGAAAGGACCTATACGGCTCGAGGGCAAGGGACATGGGCCACCGACGGGTACCGGCCGACAAATCAAAGGCCCGACGGCAATGTCATTCCGAAGTATCCGAGGCGGGATACCCCTAACAACGAGACGGGTTTCACCCAATTGCTCATTCTTAACTCATTCGGTAGTTGGCATCATCCATCTCACTACCCCAAACCTTACGGAGCCCGTTCTCAGAGGTCTCCAGCTACGATCCATTTGGGCCGAACAAAGGCCGGCGCGACACAAGTAGCACGATTCAATTGAAAGCCCGCAGTCATCGGAATCCTCTTTAAGGGAGTACGGGGAACCGGTGGAATCAGAGGGAGGGACAACTAGCAAAAGCAAGTTACGTACCGATGAACACGGTACATAACTACACACAGTGCCGCGCACAGTGTACAGCACCAGAACGAGATTTATGGAGAGCTAGGAGGTGGTTCTGATCGGCGTTCACGCATGTGTCCATATCCGCATAAGGTACAGCCAAATTGAATGACTTCATAACATAACAACCCCTCCCCCCCCTCGCCCTATACGGCGCCGTGCGTTCGGTACCAGCAGCGCGCCTGCACGCCCACCTACCGCCGCTGGTTCGCACCAGAAAGACGAACAGAGGGGGTCTCGGAGGTCCACGCGGGAACCGCACCGAAACCTGGCCCTTTGCCGAGAGGTTGACCGTTGACTGGTAGTCTGGGGGCTCACGGATAACCGGCAAGGCCAATAGTGGACTGGAGATAACTAGACCTGTAAATGGATACAGGGTATCCGATATGAAGCCTGAATCCGAAATCTAAATTGCCCTATCGATACATCTCCATGGTTCGGCGTATGTCTTATTTCGGATTCGGGATACGCCTGTTTTGGTATAGACCCGAAGCGATCTTTTCGGATGTGCGTACGAAAACCCTATCGGGGCTGCCAAACCCGCGATGGTTTCCTCTGTGCGAGTGCGACTGTCTGCGGCCCGGCTTCTCAGCTCCCGCGGCGGCGGCACCTTCTCCACCTTCGCCGCTGCTCTCTCCTAGGGTTTCTCACACTACGGGCGGCGGTCAGCTCCCGCGGCGGCGGCACCTTCTCCACCTTCGTCGCTGCTCTCTCCTAGGGTTTCTCACACTACGGGCGGCGGTTGCGTTGTCCTGTTTGGTGTGGTACTCGCCGTCTGTAGTTGAGGAAGGAAAGGGGAGGAGGATTCACAGGTTTGGCGTCCTCGGCGTCACCAAGAGTTCGATTCGAGAAGGTGAACATTGAAATCTGCGACTCCATCGATCTGATCACTGGTGAGTTCGGTGGCGTGGCTCCGCCAGGCTTAACTTGTTGATTTCCTTTATACATAAATTTCTGAAGATTTCCTTATGTCGTTAATCATAAGGAAAGCAGAGGTCGCGTAACTGTAGCTTAACTTCTCAATTTCCGTAGAAGATTTATGGGATTCCGGAAGATTTCTCTTTTCTTAACGTTGTTCTTCACTAGGTCTTTTTGATTAGCGATCTGGTTGGCATCTCCTTTTGGGTGTAATACAAACTTGCTTTCTTTAACGGTCTACCATCTCATTGAAAATTGGCTTCGTTGGGTGTCATCCGCGGATTTCAGTCAGATCAGACTGGGGGTTAATGTTTTATATGATTGCCTTCTCTTCAAAAAAAAAAAAAGAAAAAGGAATGGGTTGAAACCGAAAATTTATACAGAACCGATCTGAATCTTTTTCGATTTGACTTGATTCGAGAGTCTTCCAAATTAATTTAAATCAAATGATTTGATTCAAAAATTATTGTAATCCTATTAGATATGCATGTTGACCAGACGACGATCTCCTTCATGCAACGGCAAATCTCCCATGTAAATTAAGCACGAAGATCCGGCCCTAATTCAAGAACTTGCTATTTGAGCTTACTGGGTTTTGCATCGGTTGTTTTGAAAATATATTTTTTCTTCTGATTTTAAGATTCCCCGATTTGGTTCCAGTTTCGGATTTGACATTCTTAAGGTTAGCTTTCAAATTTGGAAAATTTGATTCAATACTTTAGTCTTAGGGGTTTGAATTTTTTTTAGATTCAAGATCTGTCACTTGTAACTAATAGATTTCAATTACGTAACTGATAATTAAGAAATGGATTTCACTTTTGTGATTTCTTTCAACTATGTGTGTATGAGTTATCCTTTTATCCCTTCACTTTAAGTATTGACCATTTGATACATTCTTGTGTCTCCCTTTCTATACATATAAGAAACTTGCATCACCATACCTGCATTTGTGTGCATCACCATGCTTCGGTGGCTAATGCACTATACACCACCTCTCAGAGCAGTACTGTCAGCCCTTTTGATGAAGGTGCTTCCAAATGAAGGGTACTCATTCCACCATATTATATGTAAAAAATAATATTTATTTTTTATATTATCTTATTTTATTACTCATAACATATTTGTAAATATCTTAACTAACTTACATATTTATATAATAAATTTAAATTATTATTTAAATATATAAATAAAAAATAAACTTAAATGTTGACGAAACTCAACCCGACTCCCCTCCGGACAGAATTCGGCGGACAGTGCTCCCCGCCCCCCTTCTTGACTAGGGGTGAACAGAAAACAGTTCAAACCGAGAAATCAAACCGAACCAAACTCATTCGGTTCGATTTGAACCCTTTCAGTTTGGTTCGATTCGCAAAACCTCTAAACCGATTTAAGTCAAATTAAACTGTTTAAATCGACTTAATTAAAAAATATATAAAAAAATTATAATATTATTAAAAAAAAACTATTTAGCAACCCCCGTCACTCCGCGCGCCCCCATTCACCCTCCCCCTCCCGGAGCTCCCCCCCCGGCGCGGATGTTCCCCCTCCTCAGCCCCCTCCCCCTCCCGCGGAAGCACCTGCCCCCCTCCCCCCCCCCCCCGGTCACTCCGCGCGCCCCCATTCACCCTCCCCCTCCCGGAGCTCCCCCCCCCGCGCGGACGCCCCCCATCTGGATACAGATCTGGTTGATCCCTTAATGCTGAGTTAATTACATGGGATGTGCGTGAACGATATGGAGGAGTGGATGGGATCTCATTCCACCATCATCGCGTTGCCGCACAGAACTGTAAACGCCCGGCGGAGAATCACCGGAGGGGTTATCCGCACAAGACGATTTTAGGATGGGGAGATCGTGCCGACACGGTGCGAAGACGATCCCGTGGGCCATGATTAGCGTGGGCTGGGGGAGGCCAAGTGGGGTATTAATGAAGAGAAAGCGCGATTCCCGCGGTCCAAGCAGCAATTAAGAGCGGCCGCACGGGGGGGGGGAACAGCTGGGGAGGGCAGGAGGGGACCAGCACCGTCCGAGGCAAGCGGATGCGAATCCTTGAATGAAGGCGAGTTTACAGGCAGAGTGATGCTGCAGGACGACGAAGGGAAAGGAGCTCATCCGGCGGATCACGAGCGGCGAGTTGCCGTAAAATGCGGCACAGCTTAGCAGGGAGACCACCGTGAATGGCTTTCTTTCCTGTGTATGGCGTCCGCACTTCCGAAAGAACGGGGATTGCCAGCCGCCCAGCAGATGGGTAAAAGTTAATGCGAGGATGGATTCATGGATGTGACAGGACAACATTCAAAAGGATGCTGAACAGAGTCGCCTTATACAGAGAACATAACATGTTTTGGAAAAAAATATCGGGAGTCTCTATCATTCGCCACAGCGGTAATGATCAAATCGGGCATTGATCTTCCGCATACTTCTAATCCAGGAGATTGGGATATCTTCGATTTCGTCAACCTCATAAATCAGGCACATAAATCATTCGAACTACTAAGAAACATCAATAAATACTGATGTGCCTTAAGAGTGAAGCTTACCGCGGACGAAAAGGGGAAAGTGTTCACGTCAGCCAGCCATTTTGTCTTTTGCCAAGATGGGGGTAACACTGCTTTTAAATAAAAAGGGAACACCGGAGAAATTCATAAAATACATTTGCTTATTGCGGCATGCAGAGAGCACAGACGTTTCAAAAACTGAAAAGGAAGAACAGGAAAAAAAACACAGGAAGAGAATATATGCAATGAGATGCAGATAGAACTGAAAGAAAAGTGGTAATCGCAGCAGCGGTGGACTCAGAAGAAGTATGATATCCATAGATGAAACACGGAGCTGAAACCTCATCGCTGTACCGATTTATGAAGTCTTCGAGCAAATCGATGGGAACACAGCAAGAACACCATCAGCGAAGAGGAATAGAGGCTAACCAGGAGCTTCCGGGCGAGTTGAAGGTTGCCAGCGTGGGCGGCCAGGAAGAGCGCTGAGGCGTCCGTGCGGAGCTCCTCGTACTCGACCTTCACCTCGTCCGGCGACTCCTCGTGGAGCACCACCTCCGTGCGGCGCCCCTTGAGCGTGACGGCGCCGGCGTAGTTCACGTCCACGGAGGGATCGGCGAGGCACTCCACCACGGCCCTCAGGTCCCCCCGCAGCGAGGCGTCCACCAGCCTCTGCAACACTTCCGCCTCGTAGTCCACCGGGAACACCTGCTGCGCCGCCATCATCATCTTCCCCGTCCGGAATCCCCCGCTGGGGTTCCCGAACACCGTCATCTCCTCTCTCCGCCGCCGCGACCGGTGAGACCAGCTCCCCCTCGCGGCTCCCGCCAAGGACGCGATCGACGCCGCTGCCGGAGTGCCGATCCCGTGCTCCCTCCGCCGGCGGGAGGAGGGTTTTCCGGGGCTTTCGTGGGGGTCTGCGCCTCGCCCCCCCTCTCTCTCTGGCTTTCTCAAAAACTTGAAAGAACCGAGCGGCGAGTGCCGGCGAGTGAAACGCAGCGTGGTGGAGGTGATTTATAGCGGTAGTTGACTGGCATTAACCGCGGTTAAAGCGAGAAACAACAGGATCCACCGTGGCCCCACGATAGATTCTCATTCGACCACGTGGCGCACAGTAAACCGCGGTCTGGTTCCCAACCGGCTCGACCGAGCCAGCGCCGAACCGGTGGTACTGCGAAGCACGGACCGGCGCCGCCTTTAACGGCGCTTCCGGTAACGCGATCGCGGTGTACCGTGTACGTCTTTATGGAAACCCGCCTCTACTCGTGCCACGTTGCGTTGGAGTTATGACGTGGACCCGGGCGCACGCCCATAAATGACGCCGCAGGCCACCAGAGCACGCCACGGCGACACGAAGGCGGCGGGACGGCGCCCATGACTTCCGCGCCCGCTTCGGCAAGTCGGCTGTCCACCACGTCAATGCGGCGCACAGTCTGGACCGCCGGCGCCAGGATGGCGGGTCTAGCGCGGTGAACCGCGATAGGCTCGGTACGGCGGACCGGTCTGTGCCCACCGCGCCTTCCTCGTCGGCAGATCCGTGCCAGCTGTGCGACAGTCGTGTCACGTGACACGTCGCGCATCGCCACCCGGTTGTGTCCTTACTGACTACTGAGTGCAGATAAGCGGGGCTGCCAGCGTGGCAAAATCCCGTACTTTCGTTTAACGCCGAATGTACTGTCTTACGTGTACTTACTTTCGGTAGACAGATTATTGATAAAAATTTAAACGGCAAGGCTTAGAAAAAAAAACACTCGATGTCAAAAATTCTGAATAAAACGAAATTATTATTATTTCTACAAGCTATTGCCATAGTGCTGTCTAATTTTAAAAAAAAAATTGCGGTTAACTATTTGAAGATGTATACGCCTATTTTTAAGGATTCCTTGGTACTGGTGTACATAAGATATATAGTAAGGAATATAAAGTGTTATGAGCACTGATATGAAAAAAAAATCCTATATGTTAGCTCAAAAGAGTAAACGATATGTACGTCCTATGTCTACCGCTTGTACAGGTGCAAATCGGTTGGGTTCAGAAATAGAATTTATTATGTTTTATTTTTATAAACTATAAAAAGTAATTCATTTCATTGTCATAATTTTACGCTTTTTATTTTGTATTTTATATACAATAAATTATAATTTCACAATTTTTATTTATAAAATAAGTCGATAAATTATATAACTCTTAAAATATGAAATCATACATTTATTATTCTTTTATTTAAATATCATGATTTTTACACTTATAATAATTTATTTTGCAATGTTTTTTCATAATTCATCTAAAATTTATTGAATTCGAAGAAAAAGATAAAAATTTGACCGAATCTAATTTTGATTTGCTAAATTATTAAATATTTGTTTTTCATGATTTTTGCACATAGTAAAAAAGTAATTATTTATTCTTTATCAAAATCAAAGTAAAATTTTGACATTTCTTATCCTCAAAGGGACATGAGAATGCCCATGTAACATCTAACTAAATCAGATGATTGACCCAACAAGTATGTTAAATTAGTAGCTTTTATAAGAAATCACCCTTCATTAATCTACTTCCAACAAAGTACACTTAACTTTAGAGTTATTTCAATTTAATATCTAAAAAATAGTTAATCGGTATTGTTAGTAGCCCATTGATTCAGGCCCTGTTTAGTAGCACCGTTAAATATCTCTATCACTATGAATTTTAAAATTGATATTGATAATAATCATTTAAAAATCTTTGATTAATGGTATCAATTTTGAGATTCGTATTGCAAATAAAGTATGTAATGTAATACAAGTGTCTACTTATATCAATTTTGATATCGATACTCCGATCGAACGAGTCGTTAATCTCTTAACATATTCACAAATTGAGGTGTTACGGTTCCAACGAGAAATTAAAGAAAAACAAAACGACGTGGAGTGAAATTAAATAGAGAAAAAAAATAAAAGTTAAAACTTTATATTAAAAACTAGGCAAGATTAAATAGTTCTTTGTAGGTTGACAATTTCTTAAATATTTTAGAGATTAAATAACATTTGTTTACAAGAGTATTGACGAGAAACTATATATTAATCAATTTGTCGTCCTGCACAGCAGTAATTCAAGTGATTATGTGTTCTTTTGGGCTTGGAGAAATATAAAATGATTGTGCTGTTTTAACATCACATATATCAAACTAGAAAAGCTACACGTATAATCTCCATTAGTTGTTCGTATTGCGTATAAATTCAGAATACCAAAAATACACGGTGTAAAATAATGGATTAAGGTAGGCAGCTAAAATGTTAAAATTACCATGCTTGTCTTAAACATTTATTTCAGCAAGTAACGACTTGATCTCTGTCGAGGACGGTGAAGAAGGGAAGACCGGAAGCAAAGGTCCAAAGGAGAAGCGTTGGATGCTTCGTCCCGAGGAGAGGTCCGCGCGGCGGCGACGGGCGACCGCTCTGCCGCGCAGCGCTGCTGTCGGGGGGAGCGACAAGCGGGTCTTCGGACATCACACATGCGTGGAGGCCTCGGACCGACGGGTCTGCTCGATCGCCGGCTCCGCCTTTGTCCGCCGAACAACAGCGCGATGGCGACGGCGGCGCTGTCGCTACCGGCAGCGGCCCGGCACAGCCGAGCCTCCGTCCCGCCGTCAATCAGCAGCTCGGTGTGGTCAGTCGAGCGCCGCGGGTGCTTCGCCAGAACAGGAGCACCCCGCGGGCGTCGGCGCGCGAATCACTCACCCGGCCGACGGTGTCCGGTGGATAAGAATGTGCCGCCGCCACCGCCGACGGCGGCGGCGGCAGCTCCTCCTCTCCTTGGGAGGGTGCCGGCCGGGTGACTCTGTCTCTGGTTGGTGGGTTCTGCGATGCGGACTGCTGCGGTGCCCACGCGGTCACGCGCGCACGAAGGCGCGTCGGCGGAGCCACCGGCGGCCTCGCCGGAATTTTTGGGGGAGGTCTTCTCTTTCTCTTCTTACCGTCGCCGGCGGCGGCGGCGGCGGCGTCGTGCAAGTGCAAGGCATGTGAAGGGGAACCATGCGTTATAGTATTCTATGAGTAAATATTGTATAGCTCACTATTTATTAATCATCATGAATGGATGTATCTGGCAACCATCTATCATGTGCGCTATATATATATATCTGGGGAAGTATCTGCTAAAAAAAATAAAAACAGTTTGTTAGCGGACGGTTAAAGGATACATAATGATATAGATCTAATTATTAAAATAAAAAGAAACATTATGTCGATGACAAAGTCTGGCACTACATAGGGAATAATAAAAGTTAGAAACACCAATACAAGATAATTTTAGGCTGTGCCTCGTTCTCAACTATAAAGTTGAAAAATAGTAAATGAAACCACGTACAGTTGTAAACTATTTTGCGACCACTTTAAATCAAGTGTTTGACCGTCACAAATGAATTTAGAAGTCTTTCTCAGTACATTAACGGGTGATGACTTTGGTTGAGCTATCACCTCATCGCCATCCATTTACAAAATGACAGGTCGTTACTTTTTTGCGCAACACATTTATAGAATGTTTGGTTGCATGATAATTTTTTGTACACTTTCATGATAAAAAATTGTATTAAAATAAAAAGTGAACCAACTCATGACATAAAATTATCATGTTTGGAGGGATGTGATTACAAAAAAGAGAGACTACCACACATGATCAAACAAAGTGGGAGACCACAAGAAAAAAAGAAAGTCGTGAGACCCTCTTTTTTGTTTAAGAAAAAAATCACTTTTAAAACATAAAATTGTTATGGTTGCCAAACACTTCTTTTAACAAGTTTTGTTACAATTTTTAACAATCAAAACAAAAACTTTCATTGTCATGCAACCAGACACCCCATTAGCGACGACTCGATCACCAAAAATTTCCGATTCAAAAGAAGATTATTGACACGAAACAAAGAGGAGAAGAAAATGGCGCGGGAAGAAAACTCCCACCGAGTTTATGGTGAATTTTTATCATCACGTGTGTTTGTTACGGTGAAAAAAAATAAATTATTTTTGTGGGAAATCTCTCGTAACTTAAAATCCCAACCTAATGTAAAAGACAAAAGGAGATGAAAAAAATCTGTACAGTAAAACTAGAATCTAAGAAAACAAAGGTGTGTCCCCAATTCATCCGAGTTTATGGTGGATTTTCTTCATCATGTACGTTTCTTCTTCTTTTCTTTTCTTTTTTTTCCTTCTTCCACCGAAATTTCTCCCCAAGTCAACAGTCACAGGGTGCATTTGATTACACTCCGAAGTCAATGTGAATTTCAAAGCATTAAAAATCTCTGTACAAGTCTGTACCAGCCACTCGCATAAACAAACTGTCGTATACATATCTAGATAACGGAAAGCATTACTTTACAAAAAATAAAAAAAATAAAACTCCGTATAAACTTGTGTTTATGCTTCTCGTGTCCATTAATTAAATCAACGGACTTGTCTGATATTAATATAAGCGGAACGATGGGACGTACCTCTGGGGGGGGGAGGGGCGCTGACGGGGGACCGCCGAGGCGTTTACCACCCCTCCGCCGCCGGGACAGGGGGACGCCTCCGGCGCCGACGAGGTTTCACGGGGGAGGGCTGTCGCCTGCTGACCCACCGCCAGCTGGCCGGCGACGGCGCCGACGACGACGGCCGCGATAAATGCCAGGCACCGGCTGAAGGCCCCGCACGTACGTGCGCTATATCTCGAGGTGTCTGCCGGAGAATCTTCCGGTCCGCCCAGCCCACCGTCCGGTCTGGTGGCCGAGCCGCCGTCGGATCCGGTGCCGCGCCACCCCGAGGAAGGCCGCCGTCGGCGACGACAGGGTCGGACCTGCGTGTGGGCTCGCACCGGCGGGTACGCAGGGGTGTCAAATGAACGGGCTGGGCCCGTTGGCCCGTCAAAAAACCCACCGCGGGCCGGGCTCAAAGCCCTTGAAAAGGTGAAATGGACTTAGATAAGAAGTTGATTGTCATTTCCGTTTCATCGACTGGCCCGGTGAGCCTGGCCCGCTGGCCCGTTTAAAGCCCGGCGGGCTGTCACTCCGTCGGCCGTCAGCGACGCGAGCTCCGTAGCACCTAAATCATGCTACGGAGATGCGGCGGCGGAGGGTGGGAAGCGGAAGGCGGCCGGCCTCCGTCCTTTAGCTCCTGCAGCCGGAGATGGATGGTGTGCACGCTGTGCTGGGCGTTGAGGTTGAGCAGCCCGCAAGGGGGGAGCACCGACAGGGCGGCGTGGGAGGGGAACCAGCGGAACCGGTGGGGCGCCTGGGCGCCGCCCGGCCCCGCCGCGGCGGGGGAGGCGGCGGCGGCGGCGGCCTGGAGGTGCAGGAGGTTGAGGTAGGCGTCGGGGTCGTAGAGGCGGCGGGCGGCGGCGTCGTAGGCGAGGGCGGCCTCCTCGGTGGTGGAGAAGGAGCCGAGCCAGAGGCGGGTCCGCTTCTTGGGCTCCCGGATCTCCGCCACCCACTTCCCCCAGGACCACTGCCGCACCCCTCGGTACTCGCAGGAGGCGTTCAGGGGACCGCCCTTCCCCCGGCTGGGCCCTTTCTTCCACGGTCGGAGGTGGGCTCGCCGGCAGTTCTCCATGGCCGGAGGAGGGGGAGGCGGTGAGAGAGAGCGAGCGAGCGCCTGCCTCTGCGTGTGGCGGTGCGGGTATATATATATATATATATATATATATATATATATATATATATATATATATATATATACACACGCGCGCGCGCGTAGATTTGACCTCTTGACGTAATTTTAGAGATACATATTTTAATTAGTCCAATATCTTAAATCATGGTAAAAAATTTTAATAGCATAAATAGAAATTAATATTGTGCCCTCTTAATTTTTGGTCTTCGATCCATAGTCATTATTCAAGACATAACTGAATTTTGTAATAAAAATTTTCACATTTTTATTAATTTTATGATTTTTGTAAAATTTTTATTTATGATTATTTTACAAAAATTCAAGCTCGTTGGGCTAACGGGTTTTGGCGGGTCAAACCCCATTTACACAATCTAAACTCGTTGGGTTTTCTATATGGGCTTGGGTTTGGGCTCTATATATATGGGCTGAAGTGGGCCTGGGCCGGGCCAGCCCAAGCCCGGCCCATTGACACCCCCTACGGGTACGACGTTCTTCGTCTCTCTCTCTCTCTTGCTTTTATTTTTTTTTATAAGCAGCACATGATTTTTAAAATTACACAACTGACGATGGACAAAATAAAAAAATTCAGAAGAATAGCACATCTAAAGTGAAATTCAGGCATAAAAGAATCCGACTTTCATCCAAATCGCAGAAATCGGTTTCTTTGAATCTGACTTCAACTTTACGGCAGAAGATGTGTACTACGACTTTGTTTATGACCACAGATGCCAACGAGTCGGGGTCTCATACACCAAATCGGATCACTATTGTTCCGATCTGTATTATATTGTGATATCTTTTGTTTAAACGTCGACCGACATTGGTTCAACCTTAAAAGTTGGTGTCTTTTATGTCCACTCGATGATTTTAACTGAGATCAGACCAAGACTATAACATTTTTTATAAATCTTTTAACACCATTCTTTCTTTCTTTCTTTTTTGTTGGATGGACCAGCACTATGGTCAAACCCGAGAAGAGACTCCCCACTGGGGAAGATCACTTTTTTTTTTTTTTAACAAACAACACCGCCACCATATTTCATTTACTACGTAAAGAGTACATACAAGCAGATAGACCTGGAGATTAAAACCACAGAAAAGACACAAGATTAAACCACACATAACGACAGCTCCAAGAGGATACCTCTTTTCTAGGTGACTCAAACATAGCCACAAATCGACCAACACATATAAATGTTTAAATGGTCGAACAGTAGATGAATGGACTCCATCAGAGGAGTTTGATAATTGTCTTGAGACCGGAAGATCACACCAAGAAGGTGTGGATAACGCCCAGGCCATCGGTCTCGAGCTAAACCAGGTGACTATGTAGACAACTAGAAGAGACACCATCAAGAAACCAGACCACACGACGCCAAACAGAAACAAAGACCTAAAAACACACAAGCCTATATACGTAAGCCGGGCTCCGCATCGTCAACACCGCAAAAAGATACAAAACGCCTAAACCCATGTTTAGGCAGAGCATTGAAGAGGGAGCGGGGGAGGGAGGAACAGTTCCTCCCAACCAAAAACAACTACAAAATGATAAAAAGAAACTTCCCACCGATTCAAAAACGAGGAACGAAAACAATGCAGCACCGGGAGGTTGACAACAGAAAACAATTGGTGCAAATTTCACCCTTCGAAAAAGACCGCTTCCACGAAGGTGCCGAGGGAGGGTTTCTGGAGACGCTGACAGGCACCGCAAGCAAGAGTAACGCCCCCAACCGAGGAAGCCGCCCCAAGGTCTTGCCGCCGACGAGCGCCGCGAGGATGGGTTGCTACTGCCGCGAGCGAGGTGCCGCCGCGGTTTCCGCTGCGAACGAAGGGGCCGCCGCGAAGGTTCCGAAGCCGAGCGAGGGAGTCGCCGCGAGTTCCGCCGCCTACTAGGGCCGCGAGGGGGTTGTCAACAGTCGCGAGCGGGTGGCCGCCGCGAGATTCCGCCGCCGGGAGAAGATGCCGCCGCGGAGGAGAGCCGCGTGCGAAGAGTCCGCCGCCGACCGAGAGGCCGCCGCGAGATGCTGCCTCCGGGGGGACGTCCGCCGGGTGAAGATGCCGCCGCGGAGGAGAGCCGCACGAAGATTCCGCCGCCGGCCGGGGGCCGCCGCGAGATTCCGCCGCCGGGGGAGCGTCCGCCGGGAGCGATCGAGCCCTCCGCCGCGAGATTCCGCCGCCGGGGGAGCGTCCACCGGGAGCGATCCCGAGTTCCACTTGGGAAGATCACATCCACTCAACCACAGGTGAGAGACTTTTTTTAACATCATTCGCTCTCACCTTCCGAGCGAAAGTCAAAAAAATTCTTGTACTTCCGCTCCAAGTGTTATTACTATTCTTTTTTTTTCCTTTTACGTCTAGGCTCCGCAATTTAGAAAAAAAAATTGTGCAACGTATAAAAAAGGACCGGAACGTTCTTCAGCTGCTGTGTTGTATATTGGAGCGGTCAACGGGTGGAGGAGGCAAGCCAAGAGAGCGTGACTGGAGCCGCACTGCCCACGTGACTAGAATATAGGTAGAATCAGGGATGCAAAAGAACAGAGTCCAGTTAAGTTGAGTAATATGGTATTCAAGTTCGGTTCGTCTATTTTACGCGAGTTCGAATTTGATCTCGAGCTTTGACGAGTATGTTGAATCGTTGTTCAAATTTGGTTCGTTTATTAATCGAGTCGAGTCGAACTCGAACTCGAGTAGTAGTCTGACCAAAATTTAATTCACATTCATACTTAAACTATATACAAACTCGTTTATAAAACTCGAAATTAATGAAAAATTGTCCGTGAAACTCTAGATTTAACTTATTTATAAAATTCAAATTAACTTTAAACTCAAATTTTAAATTATTTAACATATTTAAGTGACAATACATAATTATTAATACTCGTACCTTAATTTTAAAAATAAATATGTAATATAATATTTAATCAAGTTACTCGCGAAATTATCAAGTTGAGCAGAAATATGTTCAGACTCGACTCGTTTAATGAGTCGAACTTTATTTTTTGTTCAAACTTGTTCATTTAACATAATAAATGAGACGAGTTGAATTTTTATCAAGTTGAGTTTTGAATTACTTGTCGAGTCTATTGATGCGTTTGCACCCCCTAGGACGGGACGGAGGCTACTTTTTAAACTAACACCCGTTAAAATTTTATTTATAAAACTAGCTAACTTGTTATATATTTTATCATCAAAACTAACGTACATATCACAAAAAGTCTGATTTCTAAGGCTGAGGGTGAAGTCGGTCAGAAAAAAAATCAAAAAAGTCGGATTTTGAAATTTTATCTTTTAAAATAAATTATGACGGACTGTCGGTAGATGCCTGACTTCATGTGACTTTGTTTTTTGCTTAGGACAAAATGAAGAGGTATCCCGTTTTAAATATTAAGAGGGTAAGCAGTTTTATTTTTAGTGTCTTTTTTTTTTCGCAAGTGAACTGAATTGAGGTATCGAAAGAAATGGAACATTAATATTTATTCGGTTTGGTTTGAGTTCCAAGATTAAATAATTAACTATCTTATTTTTATACACACACACACATATATATATATATTCATTTTTGTTATAAATAATAAGATAAAAACTTTAATGGTTTATTTAAATTTTGATCTCAAAACAAACCGGATAAATATTAATATTCCGTTGGATTCAGTTGTTGTGTTGGTTGCGGTTCCTTTTTGAACAAAAAAAATCAAAAAACATTATCTACTTTCTTTTTAAGAGATTTGAATTCAAGACCTCCTCGCTATGCTAAATAAAGAGCAAAACAATATTACCATCTGTTTTGTTATAATAAAATCAAACATTTTTCGTCCCACTTCAGTGCTTTAAAGCTCTGATTTCAAGAGAAAAAGGAGAAAAATCAACTCGACAACTTTATGTTTTGTTTCGGGAGTCGCAATTTTCAACTCCGATTTCTAATAAGACTGTGCTGATTCTAGAAATAAAATAATTAAAGTATCACATTTAAATATACCTTTGAAATATGTTAATTTTAAATTTTCTCAAGTCAAGGAAAACCTTCCAGCATGTACTCGCCATCGTCGGACTGGAGCTGCCGAACGGAGACGGAGAGAGATGACCATTCTAACATTGAACATATGATGATTAAATTAGTTAATTAGTAGGACAACCGTACGGATTAACAAGTTTCTCCTTACAAACGAGAGAGAGAGAGAGAGAGAGAGAGAGAGAGAGAGAGATGACCATTGCAACATTGAATATATCATGGTCAAGTTGGTTAATTAGTATGACAATCGTAGTGTTAAAGGTATAGTCTCACATCGGCTACTAGGAGGAGTAGTCTTGGTTTATAAGGCCTGGTTTTGGTTTCCTCAAGATTGCGGTTTTGGGATTTTTCCTCGGCCCTGCCCCGTGTATTTGAATTTGTTTGGATCATTACAGGTTGTTTTGAATTATTCAGATTCGACAGTGTGAATTAGATTTTGTTGTTTTCCTAAACTGTCCCGATATTCCGGATTTATTTTCCGCTGTGTATTTATATATTCCGGGTCGTGACACGGAGTCACGTAATAACATTTGATAATCATCAAAATATCTCAATGGTGGCCCAGCAAGATGAGAATATCGTCTAAATTGGCATTCAAGATTACGACGGTAAAATTATCTGAAAAGTCAGTGAAACAGAACAAGATGACATTACAAAAAAAGAATACTTAGCAAAACTGAAATAAAATAATTAAGATAAATCGACTTTCATTTATTTAAAAAAGAGAGAGAAAGAGCATCTAAAACAACCTACGAAAAAGTCTTTGAACCTGTGAACTAACATAATTAAACATCGTCGGTCGAACGTAGTTGGATTGACATCGTCTCTACTCGTGAGAGAGCAAGACGTGAATTCATCTTCTACCGGTTGTAGTCTGATACGCGCTGGGGAGGTGATATGTGAGAATCGAACGTGGACTCTATCCCTCGGCACTCGTGACGTTGCGAAATTTCGAGATCACTGGGTCATGTCAAAACAAAAACATAATTAAACATCGCGAGTCGAAGTCCGAACGAGCCGTGACGAAACTCGTTATCCCGGAGGAGAGCGGATCACCTCAGTTCTCGGGTGGAGCGAGAAATCTCGGTCCCCAATCAGAAACGGCCACATACCCCCGTCACTTAAGCGGCGGTTCAAGAACCGGTTCGGTGAATCGCTACCGAAAAGGTCGAATCGTTACCGACGTCTTACTAACTCGTTACCGATGAGTAGTGAATTACAAAGGCGTCGGTAGCGGTTCAGCCTTTTTCGGTAGCGGGTTCAAGATTTTCAAATTACGTTACCGAACCGTTGTTGAACTGCTACCGAAAAAGGCTGAACCGTTACCGATGCCTTACTAACTCGTTACCAACGGATAGTGAGTTACAAAGGCGTCGGTAACGGTTCAACTCTTTTCGGTAGTGATTCATCGAATTAATTTTTGAATCGTCACTTATGTGACAGAGGTACGTGATCATTTCTATTCGAGAATTGAGATTTTTCTTTTCGCTCAATGACTGAGGTGATCCACTCCATGGAATGCCGGGTCTCGACCCGGGTCGCGACCCGGCCTCGACCCGGTCGGGTTTAGGCCCGACCGGCCCGGTCGCGACCCGGTCGGGGCGACTCCCCCGGCCGGGTCGCGCGGTCACCTGACCGTTGCCAGACCGTTGGCAATGGTCTCAAGACCGTTGCCAACGGTCATGGGGGGGCGCAGCCCCCCATTCAGCCCCTTGGGGGCTATTTAAAGCCCCCAAGGGGCTCCCCTTACTCCCACCCCCCACTCTCACTCTCAACCTCTCATTTGTGCTCTCATTGCTCTCATTTTGTTCCTCATTTACTTAATTATTTAATCAAGCATTTCATTAGTTCATTTAGTATATTTATTTAATATTAGTTCCATTGATTAGTGGGTTAAGTAGTTTTTTATTTTTAATACTTATTTGTTTACTTGCATAGTTAGTTAGCTAGAAGATTAGTTAGATAATTAGTTTAGTAGTTACTTAACACATAATTAGTTTGAAGGTATAGTTTCCAATCAACCTATAGTTATGGTGACTCGTTTGGATCAAGTCTTAGGATAGTTTCCCGAGGGACAGACGAATATGATCGTCATGTGTACATGTATCAAGCTTTGTACTCAACCCAAATGACATGGGGAGAGTACATCAACTACCTACAAAGTGTAGAACACATCACGTTGGAATAAAATTGATGCATTATTTATTTAAATCATGTTATTGAATTTATCCAAATTTTATGTATTTTTTCAGATTTTTTTCAGATTTTTTTTATTTTTTTGAATTTTTCAAAAAAAAATATTAAAAAAAAAAGGTCGCGATCGAGTCAGCCTGGGTCCGGCGACCCGGTCGCGACACGCGACCCATCCCTCCTTTATCCACTCTATCCCGGAGTGCTCGGAATCTACGCCGCCGCATGCGGAAGCACGGAAGGCCGCCGCCGTCTCGGAGCGGCCGCCGGCCGTCCGGGTGTGCCGGTGCTCCGCCTACGGGGGTAGCCACTTGGGATTAACTCGCTAGGGATGACGAAGGTATCTCCCGTTAGTCTACTCTCTACTCTCTGCATGATTAATCAAGCCGGGTAGTAAGCGAAGACCGGAAAGCCGCCACACCTGCAGGTCCGGCTGGTCACCTTCGTCGGGGAGCGGAGGAGGACCCCGTTCAAGTACGTACGTACGCCATGAACAGTCTCCTCAACACCACCCTATCCTCTATATATATACATAATATATCTCTTCTTCCACAACCCCCCCTCCCCCTCCCTCACCACCAAGCTAGCCCTGTGCACTCAGAACCCTAAAGCTAACGAGCGACCGGCTGAAGCATCAAGCATCTTCCCCTGCATGCATACGGACGGCACAGACCGATCAGATATATTTCAGCCTCTCTTAACTCGACCTGTACCGCTTTCCTCCCTCCTTCCACGCGACGACGCACGGCGCAGAGAACACACGGCGAATCCCGATCACGTTCCACGGGGGAGGAAACGATGTCCGGTCTCCGATCAGAACTTGCTGTGATTTTATGTCATATTTAAGTGATGGTTTTTAATGATAGTCATCGATTCATCGTTGTCGAATTGTTATTACCGAATCGGTTCAATAAATCAATAATGATTCAAGAAACAAGTTACGCTAATCTTATTACCATTCAATAACAACTTACACTTTAATAATAATTTAATATAATTCCGGTGACAACAATTTAACAACCTTTGTTCGATAACAATTCAATGATATTCGGTAACAATCTAATAACAAGTCGCATTAATTTAAGTAATGTTCGGTTTAACTCGATAACAAGTTACATTGATTACAATAATATTTCGTGACGAGTTATGCTGATTTTAATAACGATTCAATAAAATCTCGGTAACGATTCAATAAGATTTTAATAATATTTAGTGACTTTCGGTGACAAACTACATTATTGTCTTCAAAGGGGGTGGCTGTTTTTGATCGAGAATCAAAATTATTCGAAACTAAGGTGATCGTACCAACTCGAACACGCTACATCGCCGGCTCACCAGATCCGCATCAAGCGTACCCATGTGTTTTTTTTTAAATTATATGATGTCATAACTGATATTATATAAATTTAGATACTCGTACTTTTAACAATCAGAGCGTCCATATCGAAATTGATGGGCTGATACTAGCACCACACATAACGCATTTTATCTGTGTTGCAGATTTTTAAAACAATAATATTAATTATGTGCAGACCATGTCCGGTTGATTTGTATCGATATCGATTTTAAAATTAATAAGACCGGAAAAAGTTTTCATATTATCAGCCCAAGGGTGCTATTTGTAGTATTTTATTTTATTTTTGTGTTAATCGTACAATTTTCAAAAAAATGTTACTTGTGTACATATATATATATATATATATCTCGACGTCATCTTGTATTTTTATTCAAGTATACTCATTTACCATAATAAATTAAACTAGCTAGCTACGGGTTGAGTGTAAAATAGGAGCTGTCGAGATCACCACAGGTGCAGTTGAGAGAGTTTACTTCTATATAAAACATAATTTTGAAACGGTCGTTTGTTTAACATTCTTTTCCACGAGTTTTATCCCAAAAAAAAAGTTCTAATTTTGCGGCAAAAGCGTCATGCACTCCACTATTTTTGTGACTCTAAAATTATTCCGAAACACTAGTAAATCCTTGAGTGAAATCGTAATCGCCAAAAGTCCTTTTTTTTAAAAAAAAATAGCTTTTGGATAGTGAAAATGGTAGTCCTCAAACGCCCTCCCCCCCCTCTCTCTCTCTCTTGCATGAATTAGAAAAATACAAAAATAGACTCGGAAATCGTGACATTATATATATGATACCTGATCCCCTCATAAAATAAGAGATCTGTTCAATCTTCTCACGTAAATGAGAGAATAAAAATGATTTAATATATACATGTGAGTACATTTATCATCTTTGTCTCCCTATTTATGTGAGGTAAATTGATCGAATCTTCTTAGAAGATCTCACGAAGAGATCCGATCTATCTATATATATATATCATTTAAGAAAAAACTGCATACGAGAGCGCACAAAGCCGATCTTGTTCTCAAGTAAATAAATAAATAAATAAACCAGCCAAACTCAGACAACATGATACTTCGTTAGACTAATTTGTGCACCCCTAGCTAGCTGGTACTCATCGATCTGCCCATTCCGACGTTTGCTTGAACCGTAGAGTTCCTAAGCACAGGCAAAGATCATACCATAATATATATATACACATACTAGTGTGTGTGTGTATATATATATATCGGTGGTGGAACCCCTTCAGTATTCAGTGTAGGGGTGTGCTTTTGGGCATGGCGGTGGTGGTGGGCTTCTTGATGGTCCCTCGCCTTTCCCTTGGCAAGCGGTGGAAAAAAGCAAACATGGAATCGGGAAGGAGGAGATTTGGACAGGTAAAGAGAGGAGGCGAAAGAGAAAAAGGGGGAGACCCAGTTTCAACGGGGGGCATCATTGACCCGATCTTCAGTTCGCACATTCAGGTTCAAACCCCCGTACAAACCTGTCCGTAAAACTCAAAAATCGATTAAAAGTCATTTGAAAAACTCTAAATCTAGCTTACTTACGGAACTCGATCTGAATCTAAGTTCAAATCGAATTTTACTTAAATTTATTTCGCATATTTAAATGGTAACATATAACTATTGATCTTGATCTCTTCATTTTCTCGAATAAATATCGAATCGAATATTGAAAAGAGTTTGTTGAGCCCATCGGGAGTTCAAGGTTGTTGTTTCATTCGAGATCGTTCGCTTAACATGATAAACAAATCGGGTCGAGTTCGTATTGAGTCGAGTTTCGATCTACTCATCTAATGTATTGATCAGTTTGCACCCCAGGGTGGTGGGGAGGGAGTTAAGTGAACAAGACTCTCCTTTGAAGCGAGGGAAGCTTTCTTTGTTCCCTCGGTCATGATCTCATGTCGTAGCATCCAAATCTTAAAAGAGTGTGGATGTGTGTTTGGTTGGGTAATAAAATAGAATTCTCTCTTTCTCCTTCTCTCCCTCTCTCTCTCCAAAAGTATAATTTTATAACAAAACTTGTTGAGAGAAAAAGATGTTTGGCAATCATGGTAAAGATATGATTTGCAGAGGGTTAATTAATTTCTTCTTTGATGGAAGAAAGAGATGAAGGCTTCTTTCTTTTCCCATGTGGTGTCCTCCACTACTTTTTTTTTCTTTTATGCTGAACATGCATGGCCTCTACATACATAACAAGATATACAATTTCTAACCTGAAATGATAATTTTAAGTTTTTAACCATCTGGACTTCTATTTTAGTATAACTTTTTATGAGAAATTTACACTACAAGAGAGGTCGTCATAAGGGGCAAATCTAATATTCGCTGAAGTGAATTCGGTATTCTATCGGCACCATGATGAGCAAAATGACCATTCAATATTGTCTTAAAAATACATACATACATACATACATATTTATATGTATATTTATCCACAGAGACTTCCTTCTTGGACCAAAAAAAAAGAGTTAAGACCTTTTTTTCTTCTTGTGGACCTCAACTTTTGTATATGGTCCCCACTCTTTAATTTGTTATCACATCAAACGAAAATTAACAAGTTTTTGCACTAAGCTATCTTACATTATATTTTAATATACAAGTTTTGCATGAAAATGTATCAAAATTATTGTACCGCCCAATATGATTGAAAAATGTAAATTAGGGTAAAGTAAAAATTAATAAACTGCCGCCTTTATTGAGCAGCTCCCTCGCCCTTGACTACACTAATATAAAGAAAGTAGAGATGGTGACAGAAAAAGGAGGCGGCCTCAGCCTGTGAGATCTCATCTCAATGGCCGGTGCCACAGAATATTATTATTCAAAGAGCTAGCCCACCTCCGCAGTTTTCCCAGGCGCTGAGAAGTTCAAAATCAAATACCATCTAGCAACACATAATCACATCCAAACACTCTCTATCCCTTTCCATTTCAAGATTACAATGATGAAGTTCAGATTTTTAAGCAAAATAGAGGGATAGACTATTCTCTTGCCTTCTCCCTCAACCTGTAAAAAGTATCAACAGACGGGTTACAACTTACATTGATTATCACAAAATTCACATTTTCCGAAAAGTAGAGGCGGATAAAGATTGTTCCCCAACTTCTTCTTCCCCACAATCCCAACCAAACAAGCCCATAATAGCATTTCATTCCCCGCAGAGATCATGGAGGAGATATGATCGTGGAGTCGACCATGATGCTTCCTCCATATTATATACCCAGGTTACATCAAAGCTGGGAAATCCAGCCTTTGGCAAGCATCTGATAACATTGACCGACTGGGGGGGGGGGGGTTGGAGCATATATCATGTGTATATGGTCAAACGCACAAAATACATCCATAAAAATAAGTTCAGTAGTAGTTTTATTTCATTCTGCAGGCAGTTATAGTACTGTAAACATTACGACCATACGCTAAAAAATAGGGGTTTTTAAATATTCGTCTCATAGGTATCCATATTTCTCGATATGTTTTCATAGGAATCGAAAATCCTAGTAGGTTTTTTATTGCTGTAGATCAAGTCCCTGGACCCTGTTACCTGTAAACCCTTGAAAAATAATGGTGGCAAAATAAATTTTATATTCTGTATGATGAAAATGCCTCGCTCTCTCTCTCTCTCTCTCTCTCTCTCTCTCTCTCTCTCTCTCTCTCTCTCTCTCTCTCTCTCCCCCACACACACACACACAAATCCTGTCAAAGAAGTTTCTAAAAAATACTTGATTAATAAGAACATCTTGTGGTGTTTTAAAGTGGAGCTAGCCTCTTGGAGGTGCTCATTTTTCAACAACACAATATTTAAAGGGTCTTTTATACATTAAGTACTTTACGAGGATATATTTAAAAACACAAATAATTGCGAGGCCTTGCACGTAAAAGTCCATAAAAATATATTGTATTCGACTATGCAGAATTTTGATGAAACTGTTCCTGATTCTATCCTGTTGGCGTGGTTATTATATGATAACTGACCATTGCCATGTTAATTCAGAAGCTTAAGACTGATGTGATGTATCAACTTTGATATTGAATTAGACACTTAATTCTGAAACTGATATACCACACTAAATATAGAAAACTGCAAACTCCGTACGATAGAAGTTCAGGAATGTTTTATTTATTTATTTTTGGACGTGAGATTAAACGTGCACAAAGAGATCTCACTGACTCGTGGCGGAGTGGGACACCAACGCTCTACGGGGCGTCAGATCCCGGGTTCGAACCCGGCGTATCCGCCCCGTCGTGGGTGGCTTCCCCGCGCAGAACCACTGCGCCATGATCAAAAAAAAAAAAAAAAGACTCCTTCACTCAAAATTCGCTGTATCTTCTAGTCTAACATTTGTATTAAATTGAGATCCTTTGTAGTAAATTTGATTAGATTTTCACCTTCTCTCTAGCCCTCAATGTGTGTCCAAGTTCATAGCAAGTCACGTGACAACATCCTAGCTACCAATGTTCATGGCTGGATCTCTCTAATCTTCTTTTGCTAAAAAAGATAATTTAAAGCTGGAGGGTCAATCTATTGTGGTAAAGAACTAGAAAACATTGAAATTATCAATATGGAACTAATTTTAGGCAAGAATATCTAGGGGTGTCAAATAGATTGAACTGACCCAAAAGCCTATTTTGATAGCTTATGATTGGCTGGCCGGGCGGGCCCTAATTTGAGCTTAGGCGTCGTTATCTACTTGGGCTGATCCAGAGTTGTATTGGGGCGGCCTGGATCAGCCCAAGTTTAACCCATTTACACTTATCTCCCAAAATACTTGTTATACAAAATACTTTTTATATATCTGATATGTCATATTCAAGACATCTAAAAATATTCCTGTTAAATGTTTTCTAATAGTATAATTTTATAACAAAACCTGTTGAGAAACAAAAGACGTTTACAGGTGTACTGAATATGAGATTTGTATGCACTTTTCTATAAAAGTTAATTTTCAGTAAAATATTTTCAATGATTTTTTTCTTTTTTATACAACCAATCAGACCCTTGATTTTTGTAACCCCCAACTTGAAAATATGATAAGAAATAAAATTAGTGAGAGAGTTGAGTTCCACATCGGGGTAATCGGATAATATCCAATCAGATTCACAATTTAAATCAAGGTAAATTATATTTGATAGAATGGATTAATGAGAAAGTTGTGACGGTCCACCAAACTGATAGGGGTCCCAATGGGCCTAGACAGTCTTGGCCCAATCTAAAATACATTGGGCTGGCAAGCAATGCATTGTTGGATCGACTCCGCTCGGTCCAGAAAATTGTTAATAAATTTAAGGATTTAAGATGATGCTGCGAAATTGACAATAACTTAGTTATAATGTGTTTATAACAAGCAGGAGTGATATTTTAATTAAGTTAATTCGTAAAAATTAAGACCTTATTTAATTTATGTCAATTTATTTCGACCCGATCAAAACTCACGTATCAAAACTCCAGACAACATGGAGTCGGCCAGAGTCATTACCACCCTGCAAATATGGCAGTAAACAAGTGGAGCCAAATCGATTAATACGATGTCTAAGTTTGACTAATTTATTTTATACGAGTTCAAATTCAAGATCGAGTTTTATGAGTTGTCTGAATCTTTGTTCAAACTTGAATTTTCATTTATTCGAGCCAAATTCGCGCTCGAACTCGAGTTTTGATAATAACATGACTCATGTGTTAGATCATGTTCAGATTCAAATTAGATATAAACTCTCAAAATCAATCAAGTTATTTATGAAATTTATAGAATTCGTTCCTAGTTTATACTAGAATCAAAATTTATTTCGACTTATTTAAAATAATAATATATAGTTATTATTTATAATTTAACTTTTTAGTAAAAATTTAATCAAGTGACCTGACAAGTTTATGGAGTATACCACTGAGTTCGCTCAAATTGTTGACAAGATTACTATGAATTGTATTTGGTTCATTTTGATATGTGTGGATGTTGACCTTTTCTTGGTGGTCCCTCTCTTGCTGTTCGTCTATGAAATTTGTAATTCTATTGTTCAACTGTTCGAGTATGATTATCTTTTTTCAAGAAACGACAATTTCTAACGGAATTTTGAGTTGCGTGTATTTGTACTGTTTTTTATGTTTTTCCGGTAAAAAAGATTTCGGACGATGATCAATAGAAAATAAAATAAAGAGTGGACGGGACAGTTCTTGACTGGACTAGCATGTGGATCGGATAAGGTCGGACGAACCCGGCTCCTCTGTCACGTCTTCGCGAACCCCCGAGGGACCCTCCTTCCACGTGGCGAGCCCTGTAGACACCCGGTCCGGACATCATGACAGGGTCGGACCGGGTGTAAACGGATCAAGCATCGTCTCCTCGGGAGCTGAGCGACGCTGCGGCGGAACCCTCGCCCGGAGTCTCCTCCGAGCGAAACCCTCGTCGATCCCCCGGTGGAACCTCTCGTCCGGACTCTCCTCCGGCGGTTTTTTCTCCCGGTAAACCCTCCGGCTGCCACTTGGTCCTTCCTTTCGATTTGTCTCCGTCTCCTCTGGCCTTTTCCGCTGCCTTCACTCTCCCTCCGGACCTCCATGCCCCCGTCCCCCGCTCATCTTCTGCAGCTCCCCTCCGGTAGACCTCCCCCTCTCCTCAAGCCCCCTCCGACATCCCTTCCGGCTGAAACCCTCTCCATCGCAAGCCCTCTTCAGCAGAACCCCTCTCCGGCAGAACTCCCTCTCCTCAAGCCTTCTCTGGCGCCTCCCTTCTCCCTTGCGACCTCCCCAACCCTCAGCAGCTCCCCTCCAACAGCTCCCTCCTCAATCCCTCTCTGAAGCCCCCGTAGCCCCCTCCGCGCTTCGACTCCCCCCGGTTGACTGCCCCTCATCTCACGGGTGCCCTCGACGCATCCCCCGTCCCTTCCGGTTGAACACCTCACCCCTTGGGGAGCCCATTGCCCCTCCGGCAGATCGGCAGATCTTCTCGACGTTTAAACCTTCCGCCTTCAATTAAACCCAGTTGACCTCTCCACCTCTCCGGCGAAGCACACCACACGGGGTACCTTCGGTTGTCATTTTGAGGTCGTTTTTGATTTGGGAGAACCTCCCTCCATAATGTTTAGTTGTCGTGGTATTGCTCTTATTCTCGTGCACAGCCTAAATCTGTATTTATGCATTTTGCTTCCTGCCTGTGCACTAAAATTTTGGAGCACGGTCTATCTATGTTTGTGTTTGTTTTGTTTTGTTTTTATCTTTTTGTGTTGTGTTAGGATTGAGTCTTGTCTCGTTGTCTTTTCGTGTCTTTGTCATAGTCACAATCTCTAGTTCGGGACCGTTAGTCTGGGCGATATCCACACCCTTTTGGTGTGATCATCCGGTCCTGTGGCAGCTGTCTAACTGTCACGACCCGGAATTTAAATAACATAACCTCAAAATATGCAGCGGAAATATATAACGTCGTGACAATGGGATGCAACCCAACACTTAGATTCCATAACCCAAACTTAAATATTTTCATAAGATCAATCAAAACAAGATAATAGAACCATACTACCAAGTCTCACAACCCTCTTGCTCAAAAACAATCAAGATCATCTACCTAAGTAGAGAGTACCAAGAATCTCCAAGTGCAAATGACTCTGACTCCTCTGGTTCCACCTGAACTTCATCTTCAAGCTCCTAAATCTTCAAAAAAAACCTGCTGAAAAATTTATCCCACAACGGGGTGAGTCCGGAGACTCCGTAGGATTTACACCCAATTCTCGCCAATCGGATACTAACATATAAACATGCAATGATAGATAACATATCTAAATTGAGATATAATACAAATGATAATAACATGTCTTCTATATTTATCCATAACCCACAACCAAACCATGATTATCTTTAAGAGAAAAGATTATGCAAATGCTACTCAATTCTTGACCAATACACACAAGACCATACAAGTTAGACAAATATCATCTAAATGACCTCAAGACTTAACTTAACATGACCAAATTAAAACAAGACAAATCTGATTTTTCTAACATGACATGCATGGTTTAACCTCCATACATGACACACAAGTAGCATATTTCATATCTTTTCCAAAACACAAAGCCAAAGAGCAATGAATTGGTCGTCTTACTTCACATGTACAAAATGCATTCACCAGCTCTAATATATATAGCAGTAACATATAATAAGCTAGCCCAAAGTGCACCTAGGCAGTGGTGACACTAAGGGAAAACCGCGGTAATCCGGGATCTGTGGGAGGGTCGGATTCATCTAAGTTACCCGCTGCCCACGGGGCAATTTACTAACATAGGCTGGTGAAGCCTTCATAGCACGTCATATCAAGAGTTCATAACATAATTTCAAATCATGACATATTTGACCATACCACATGCATACATTACATAACCATCCAATTTCATAGCCCTTCATGCAAGACATAACATCCACAACGAATTTGACAAGACATATGATAACCCGACATAATTGAACTTGTTCTCAATGACAACTCGTACTAATCATGACCAAATTGACATGACTAACTATACATAGCATAGCCCATGATCTGAAACCAAATTAAACATATTTTGCCATAACTAGACAATACTTGTACTAATCGACTTGGTTGACATATTCTAAATCAAACATATATGAAACTTGATAACATGAACCTAGCCATATCATGTGAGACATATTACATAATCTGGAACCAAACCAAATAATTTTTACATGATCTATGCACATGCAATAACAAACTAAATCTAGACATGCTTAATTACATACACAAGACAATTAATCAAACCCAATTTTGGCATAATCAAAACAAGCTAACTTCTGATGTCAACACCCATAATCTGACCTAAACAGGTTCCAAAAAATGAAATTTGATGACTTTTGGTTTTTCCAAAACTCCACATAATTATATTTCAATTCTAGGTCCATTCTAGCACATAAACATATACATAAATAACATATGGTCAAGTCTCATGAAAAATAGTTCTACCTATACAGAATCATGCCAAACATGTCCCATAATATTCAAAATATCATTTTCAAAGTTCTGGATTCAAGGATTTTTGAGAAAATTCACTAATCATGAGTCAAAAGTCTAAACTAGTCAAATCAAGGTCCATAAGTTAAATAATGCATATTTTATAATCAAAATGGGATCAAATACATAGACGAGCTTGAGAAACCTACTTGTAATCTTCTGTGAATTTTCCTTATTTTTATGGATTTTTCTACTATTTTTCTTGGCCTTAATCTAATTTCCAGATTTAATAAATCCGAAAATCAGAATTTCCTGAACCGGTGCCGAACTGGGCGGTTTGTCCGGCTGAACCGGAGCGGTTCGAAGGCGTTGGACCGCGGCTGGACCGGCGGCTCACGACGGCGGTTCGCGGTGGCGCCGGCGACAGCGGTTCGCGGCGGCGCTCGCGACGGCGGAGGCGGCCGGTGGCGCTCGACGGCGACGGCGATGGGCGGGGGAGGGGCTGGCCACGACGGCGACGGCGAGAGGAAGGCGACGGCCGGCGACGGCGGCGGCGAGAGGCTCTCCCGCGGTGGTCCCGGCCGGAACAGGGGAGGTGACGGCGGCGATTTTCGGCGACGGCCACGGCCGGCGCGCGGAAGGGCTGGACCCGCAACGCTCTCGCCGGCAAGGGAGGCGCTGGAGGGAGGAGATGGCGACGAGGTGAGGGGCCGGAGGCGGTGACGGCAAGGGGGAGGTCCGGCGGCGCTCGCTTCCGGCGGCGGTAGTGCTCGCGACCGGCGACGGCGGCGGAGGAGGAGGGAGGCGCGGCGGCGGGGAGACGGTACGAGCGAGAGGGGGAAAGAGAGAGGGGGAAGAGAGAGGGAAAGAGATCCAACAGGGGGTGCTGCGAGACCGGCGAGGGAGGGGGGGAGAAACGGGCGGGGGAGGCCGGCGTTACCGCGGGGACGGCGGCGAGGAGTCCGGGACGGGGAGGGAAAGGGGGGGGTTACCAAAATTAAAATTATTTTTTTAAAAAGCCAGATATTACACTAACTCTTTTCTAAGAGTTTCTATCTCTGGTATTCGACCTTCGGTCGATTTGTGGCTTTGTCTAAGTTTGTTGGATAAGATGACTTCCAACGGAATTCCACCGATCTTTATCGTTATGTTGTGTTTGTTTGTTTTTAGTTGTGTCTATGTTATATTGAGTCTGTACTCTCGTATATTATGAATGAATGTTTCATTTGACCAAAAAAAGACGGATGTAAACGAAATTTTATATTTCGATTCGATTTCGATAAAAATTAGAAATTTATTTTTTATTTTGTAAATTATCGGAATTAGAATCAGATGTTTCGATAATTTATCGGAATTGGAATCAGTCGATTCTATTTCCGTTAATCTAATTTCGATAAAAATAAATAAATAAATAAAAATAAAATAAAATAAATCATAAAATATATTATATAAATTGATAAAATGATAAAAATAGAGTTTTAAGAAGATTATATTAAAATTTAATAATTATATGTAAATTATTGACTTTTTTTAAATAAAAAATAATATTTAATATATATTTCGAATTTTATCAGATTATTTCGATAGCGAAATTAAAATCGGATCAAAATTGAAATATAGTGATTTCAAAATTATCCGAATCAAAATCTCGGAATAGAAATTAGATTCCGACAAATTCGTTACCAAATCTGACCCGTTTACCATCCTGTATCAAGACAACAAGCAGAGGTAAACCTTTTCCACGTCGGTTTCCCACGAGCGGCCGACACGACAAGCTCCGCGCCACTGCCACGGCGGATATTATTATGCGATGCATATACTTATTTACCCGCTTGTCCCTAGCAAAGGATGCGTTTGGAATTATTCGCTCCTCATTAAAATTCCACCCAGAGCGAACAGTGCATGGATAATAGTAATAAAACCCTACAAAATAACGTCAAGAGCAGATAAAAAAAAGAGGAAAAAAAACTCATCTTATCCCTCCCCGTTGCCACGTCATCACGGCCACCGGCGAGTAGGGGCAAACCAGCTCAGCCATCATGGTCAAGGCGGTCAAAGCTGCGGATCCAACCGGTCTGATTTTTTGTCCCTGTCTTGGGGTAGACATTTTTATATGCACCGATTAAATTAGTCGGGTGGCCAGGCAACCGTATTAATTTAGTGGTCTGCTCCGGAGATTGTCCGTCTTGGACTCTTGGTGTTATTCTCTACAAAATATATTTAACTTCGGATTTTTTTAAACGTAATCTCTACGTATATTGATCAAAGTTACACTAACCTAATGATTTAGGCCCTGTTTGATAGGGCTTAATCAACCACTTATCTCTGATTCGGTCAGAGATAAGATATTTGACAATGTTTGATAAAACCACTGAAGTGGTGTCTGAATGAAGATCTAATCTCTTAAAATGGTCTGAGTGATTCAGATCCGTGACCTAGCTTTTTGGGGTTCAGACGTTGCCCAGCCTCCGCGACGCCATCTTAGGGTCTCTTTGTTTGCACGTAAAAACTGTTACAAGCGCCGGTTTTCCCATTTTTCTTTTCCACGGTGTTATTTGTTTAGCCGTAAAATGAATGGTCAACGTAAAATCTCCTCCATTGACCATCGTATCTAGGAATTTCGGCCTCCCAAAAAATTTAGCGGACGCCGTTTTCTGGAAAGGTCACTTGCGAGGGTTTTAGATAAGAAAATTAAGTAAAAAAAATATAATTCTAAATAGAAAAATTTTTGGAAAAATATTTTAAATTTTTGATAAGATGTCTTTTTCAATTTTAATTATTGATATATTTTAAAAACTTAAATAAAAAAGTTATAACAATTTTTATTTTAAAAAAATATTACATTATATAATATTTTATAATGATGAATGTAATAGTCATTTGTTACGAGAAATAATTCAATTAAAATATATATTATTTTAAAAGTCTTATATATTATATTTTAAAATGCAAAAATATTCAAAATAATTTACAAATAACCAAATCACTGAAAAGTGTTTTCAAGAAAATGTTTTACATGTCAACCAAATAAATAATTACATTTTTGGGAAAAAGATTTACCAACAACCAAACGATGGATTATGTTTTCAATTTCTTTAGAAAAGTTACTCCAAAAAAATTATTTTACGTGATTTTGTTTTTACAAGGATCCAAACGGACCCTTACTCTTCCTACTCATCGTCCGCGCAGTTGCTCCCCTGCACCATGCGCAAGTGGCAGGCTGTCGCAGCGCACAGAGGAGCCGGCGGTGAGGCGGGTGGCGGCCGCGGCAAGGCGGGCTGGCGGCGGACGGCGGCACTGCTGCGCGGAGAGTCTACGAGGGCGGGGGGTGCTGCTACTGCCGCGGACGGCGGCGCGAGGAGGCAGCCGGGGGCTCGCGCTGTCGCGCGGAGGGAGGTGACGAGGGCCAGGTCAACGGGGCGCGCGGGTGGAGCCAGGCGCGGTGGGTGGCGTGGCAACGCCGCGGGCGCAGGTGAGGCGCCGCGGCGGGGCGGCGGCTAGCGGTGGACGGCGGCCGCCGCCGCGGGTGGCGGAGGGGCCGACGCCGCGCGGCGACGGCCGAAGGCGGCAAGCGACGAGGTGGCCGCGGAAGGGCGCGAGGCACGGCGGGCGCCGCGGCGGGTGGCATGCGCGGCCGAACGGACGGCGCGGAGGCGGCCGAGGCGTGTCGTCACGCGGAGGGTGCTGGCGGCCAGGTGGCGGGTGACCATGGCGTTGAAACATGTTGATCGAGATACGAGCTGAGAGCTAGCGATCTGTTGCGTCGGCCGGCCCATGCCTCATACACGTATTTTAATTCAGATTTTTTTTATCAAACAACATAAATCACTTATCTCTTCCTCAAATTCAGCACTTTTTCACCACTTGTTAAGAGGTTAGATGTGAAATTAAGAGTTAAGATTTTCAGATTAAGTCTAATCAAACACCACCTTAATCTCTTAATATGTTCTCAAATAAAGTTGTTTCAATCTATCTCGTTCGTCGACTTGACAACTCCGTTTAAATTTCACGCATCACATATGGCACACCAAAAAAATTTATCATAAAGGTAGTTGATTAATTTAAAAATACATAATTAATATAATATTAATATAATTATTTTTAAAATATAAATATAATTATTAACATAGTATTATTTTTAATAATTTAATTCCAAAATTCGATTTATATAAAATAAATGTGTCAACTTTAAATTATTTTTTTGTATTTTTGAATAACCTGTTATTTGATCCGTCCCTCTGGTGGCATGGCTGTAAATTCTATGATCCTTGGGGATTAATTCCGGAAGCTGCACGTGGGGTTGGGCAGACAAGATTCAAAGGGAGGTAGTGTGGGCCCAACCGCACCCGTCGCGTACGTAGGGGTCTCTTTGTCAAAGCTGCTCCACGTGGTAAATTCACATGCGCGGAATGCTCCCGACTTTCTCTGTATTTGCAGATGTACCCCCCCCATCGCTGGGCAATAATAAACGGTGAGCGCGCGGTTGTGCAACGGTGAGAAGATATTGTTAGCTTTTTAGAGCCTACTCAGTGTAAAATCATGCTGAGATTACATTTAAAATATCATTAAAATTGTATACACAAATTATGTTTATCATTATCATTAAATTAAATTGTATACACAAGTATACGTAACTGAGATCGTAAAGAGATCGAGATAAAATCTAAATCCACTCCAAATTCATATCGATTGACACATATCATTTGACCACGAGTTATCAAACCAACCATGCATACATATGGTCCGATTGTGAACCCGAACAGAGATAGAAATATTCGTTCTGCTCCGTTCAAGGTTCATTTCGAACCTATCTTTGTGACTACAGTATGTATAACTATGTAAATAAAGTTATCCTACTTTAAAATATGCTTATATATTCTCTAATATATACTACTATTCTTCGTGGACATCAATAAATATATTATAAATTTAAATTTTAAAAATTATTTCTACATATTTATATACATTGTCAACCATACTAACCAAAATTTCGAACGCTAGATTATCTTGTCCCTTCCGAATTTCAAACAAGATCCGATTTATGATATCCCATTCGGATACGCATCCGATACATACAAGTGAAATACAAGAATACCATATCCGTATTCGATCCGTTTACATCTTTAGTAACAACGAGGCAGCGACCTAGCAGCGAGAAGCTGCTCTGGCTCTGCCGATCGGGTAAGCCGCACCAGAAGAAGACGTCCGTGGACCGTTGCCGGTCTCGGTAGCTCTGCCTCCGCACCGGCCACCACGCCGCCGCCATTAATGCCAGCAACGACGAGCCGCGAGAACCCTAGCACACATGCCACCACCGTCCGGAGCTCTGCCCGATGCCACCGGATACCTCGAAATCTAAATGATCTTCTTGTTATCTAGCAACATCCGCCTCCGATGATCATTAGATTAACTTCCCCGGCGCCGTCGCCGTCGCCGTCCTTTCCCGGCGGTCAAAAGGGACATGGAGCAAAGGTGCGTTGAAGGGAGGGCAAGGAAGAAGGCCCACAGAGGCATCGTCATAGTTTGGAGGGTTGTCGGGGGGGCTCCTTCGAAGCTACCCCTCCCGGTCTCCTGTCAGTGAGCGGAGTCCACTTGTTCTCCCTGTCCCGCTGGCTCCGCCTCTCCCGTTGCAGAGGCGTCGTCGCCCGTTCTCAGCTCCATTAATGGGGGCATAGAAGGTCCGGCAGGGTTGGCCGGTGAGCGGGCGACGCCATGTGCCCGCTATAATTGCGGCCGCACGGTCAGGACAGCCGTTTTCCAACAACCCCGCCATATTCCGACGCTCGCTCTATCTCACCGGAGAACTTTGGGGGTTCCCGGAAGCGGAAACGCCCGTCTGTCTCTTCTGCTTCCCTTTGCTGTCCATCGTGTGGTTTCTCTTCCCCCCCTCGTCGTGCTGAACTCGATCGCCATCTTTGGCTCCTGTTCGGAAGTAAGCGAGGGGGAGGCGGAAGAAGATTCTTCTTGTTTGCAGATTTCTAAGAATTCCTCGACTTTCCTGTCATGCTTAGTTAGTTACTCGAGCAAGCTTCCCCAATTTTCTCCACTACCCAGTTGCTTTCAAGTTTCTGCTACAGGATTTCATCTCCTGGTTTACTTGTGGAAAAAAGTGGCGTACTGATTTGAGATGGCATTTTCCATAGCATTCCTGGTAGTCCTTTGCTCATGGTTTTGCTCAATTCCTGGTACTCAGGAGCTGCAGTCGTCACAGACGCAGATTCTGCTGCAGCTAAGGAGGCATTTGGAGAATCCAAAACAATTGGACGCTTGGCATAACTCGGGAGACCTCTGTGCGACCCCTGCATCGCCCTCTCTGATTGTGACTTGTGAAGAAAACTTGATTACCGAGCTCAAGATTGTTGGCGATCGTCCTTCCAAGGCCGGCAGGTTTGAGGGTTATCCTGTAGCGGATCAGACACTATCACAAGGTTTCTCAACAGACTCTTTTATAACAACATTGACGAGGTTGAATACCTTGAGGGTCGTCATTTTGGTTTCTTTGGGTTTATGGGGTCCTCTGCCGGATAAAATTCATCGCCTCTATTCACTGGAAGTGCTCGATTTAAGCTCCAATTTCCTGTATGGTGCAATTCCTCAGAAATTATCTGCCATGGGAATGCTCCAGACGCTGACTCTGGATGGAAATTTCTTCAATGGCACTGTTCCTGATTGGTTTAATTCTTTGTCGAATCTCACAGTCTTGAGCTTGAAGAACAACCGCATGCAGGGCCCCTTGCCGAAGTCGATTGCTGAAGTTAAGACTCTCACAAGTTTGTCGATGTCGAGCAACGCTGTATCAGGAGAGTTACCTGATCTGAGTGGCCTAACGAGTCTTGAGGTACTGGATTTGAGAGAAAATGATTTGGGTTATGAGCTGCCTGCCTTACCTGCAGGGTTGGTCACCATTCTACTAAGCAGGAATTCTTTGGTGGGAGAGATCCCTCAGCAATTTGGGGAGCTGAATCAGCTCCAGCACCTGGACCTGTCCTACAATCTTCTTCGAGGAGCTCCTCCCGTGTCGCTTTTCTCTTTGCCTAACATCAGTTATCTGAGCTTGGCTTCCAACATGCTCACTGGTTCACTTCCTAGCAAATTATCTTGTGGCAGACAACTTGGGTTTGTTGATATTTCCACTAATAGGTTAACCGGGTCGCTGCCTTCATGTCTGAGCTCTGTTTCAAATGGGAGAGTTGTCAAGTATAATGGCAATTGTTTATCAAATGATCCTAGCCATCAGCACGAACCTTTATTTTGTAGAGAATCCCATGCAGGAGGGAAGAACAAAAAAGGCAAAAATATAGGACTATTAATTAGCATTATTGGAGGAGCTGTTGTTGTCCTGCTGTTGTTCCTCTTGTCACTCTATTTGTGTAGGAGACACTGGCGACCGGTAGCAACGGAGCAGCATTTGCTGCAGAAGCCAGTGCCGGATAACGCACCAAGTGGGTTCTCATCCGAGCTTCTTGCAAATGCCAGTAAGTCTTGATCCTATTTTTTTCAACCTCTGCACTATCTACACGGAAGCAGTTGGAAATTCTGTGGTGTTTTTGAAGGTTTATTGCTCCATGTATGCTTATTTTACTTCTTTTGTACTTTTTCTTCATATCATTTGTATGCTCCTATTTTGCCAAATTTTATGATTTCACATGGAAATTTCAATCTAAGCACTAGCAACGACAGGATACCATAAAAGCATATCAACAAGTCTCCAAAGGTTAAGGAAAGCTATTAAAGAATTCCCCTATGCTATAACTAGGGTCTATAACTTGAGCTCCAGTTTTTATTATTGTATCAGCAGTATCAATGAAATGACATACCAGTATGCTTAAGATTCTTTTATTAGTGTAAAATTATTAGGTTTATCTTCTCAAAGGAAAAAAAGGAAAAGATTATCATCTTATCTTCACACTGTTTTACTTAACCTTCACTTGCCACTTCGCAGGATATGTTTCTCAAGCTGTAAAGCTTGGACCCCAAGCATTGCCACTTTACCGCGTATTTACTTTGGAGGAGCTGAAAGAAGCAACTAACAACTTTAGTCGGGCTACATATGTTGGAGAAGGGTCACAGGGAAAGGTGCCAACATACTTTGTTTTGCCTTCCATTTTTGTCAAAGTGAATCCACCCGTCTTCTATGCTCATATTTAATGACACAATTCACTTAGTTTATACATATTGTTGTGGTACATTGGGTGCATATCGGATATTTTTATCTGCCTTACGCCTTGTTTCTTCTATTTTAATGTATTTACCCGCCATAATAAATTATATATATAGAGATAGAAAGAAAGATAGATAGATACGTTTGTTTTATTTTAGTACCTATGCAGGATCAATGCGTTCCACGCAAAAGTGCTGCTGACAAAGCTATTAACATTAGATGGAATCAGATTCTAGGCTCAAGATACATCTTACTAGTTGTTTCCCTTTCCCATGGACTTCTAAAGAAAGTTTAATCATTTGTGTGACTGTCTTCTGTGGTGTATTCATAACCATTTTGAATATTGTTACAAAATTCTTTTAAATCACTGGATAATGTCCGTGTCTTGGCAAGATCATCCATTTCAATGCAACATTCAAAAGGATCAATGGTCGCTATTGCTATTTGAAACTATGTGCTGGACTATCTGATGGGAAATGAACAGAGGATTTGAGAAGCAGTTATTATTCACATGTGCCTTACAATATTCATATACATGTAAAATGTAATGATCGTGTGGTGGCCTCTTATTTGTCAATTTGTGATGAGATTCCAGTCTACTAAGTATTTTCTGTCAACTCTTTGCAACATAGTATTATCTTCATTTTCCTTGTCCCATGTTTTACTTCAGTATTTCTTGTCTTCCTTTTTGTCTGATCTCTGTATTGTATTATCTTCATTTTCCTTGTTCCATATTTTACTTTTTGTTTTCTTTTTTGTCTGATTTATGTATATATATGCCTTTTGGTGATGTAATGTGGCTTACCCAGCTTTGGATGGAAAAACATGTCATGATTGTTGTTCACTCTAGGCCCACTTGGTAGATATTGCTTTCATTATTAAGAAATATCAATGCCCCTTGGTCTTTTTTTTGGGCATCCTTTATTCTCTTCTCTTCGCAGGAGAACATCTTGAATGGTTTATATGGCGAATTTCTTGCATCATATCCTTCAGTTTCATCTCTTTGTAGGAAAAGACCCTATAGAATTTGGTGATCTTGAAAAATTTGCCATGAACTAATAGTGTTTGTTGGCTTTATCCGTTAGTAGCGTAATGATGAATTTGTAACTTTTCTTGACATTTTTGAAATTTGCACTTTTCTAAATTGAACCTGCAAAGCATCCTTCTTCAGGTCTACAAGGGGAGGTTGGAGAATGGGTCCTATGTTGCTATAAAGTGTTTGACATTGTTCAGGAAATATCCCATTCGGAATCTTAACATCCGCTTGGATCTACTCTCGAAGCTTCGGCATCCACATCTGGTCTGCCTTTTGGGTCATTGTGTTGATGTGGCATCTAATGATTCCAACGTCAACAGGGTTTTCCTCATTTATGAATATATATCCCATAGGAATCTTCAATCTCATCTATCAGGTATATTTAGTTGAGAAGTTACCTTTGGCAATTCATTTGTTTATTCTTCTCATTTAATTCATCTTGCAGAGATTAGTATGGAGAAAATTCTTAAATGGTCAGATAGATTGGCAGTTCTGATAGGTGTTGCGAAGGCCATCCATTTTCTGCACACGGGAGTCATACCTGGATTCTTAAACAATAGGCTGAGAACACACAATATACTGCTTGATGAGCATTATATAGCGAAATTGAGTGACTATGGTTTGTCGATTATTACAGAAGAATTTGGCAAGCATGAGGTGGGTGTTAAGATCGCACTATCTTCATGACAGTACCCTGATATGAAGAACTGTAAAATTCATAACGGTGGAAAAATACTCAGTGTACCTTTCCTCCCTCCTTTGCAGGTAAAAGCAGGTGAAAAGTCATCTCATGCAATCGAAGCCAAGTTGGTCACGTTGTAAGAAATTCTGAATAATCCTAGTATAATTCTTTTGTCATTGAAGTTTCCCTTGCAATTTTGATCCCTTTAAAACCAAGTCATGCCACCTAAATTAGGTATATGCTGAGACCAAGCAACTGTCACCATGTCCGTAATTTTTATTCCAGTATAAACTGCATATCTCATAATCATGATCTTCACATATATAAAGACTATGCTTGCTCCCTTATTTTCATCACTGTTAACCACATTTTTATGTCCCAATTTCAGAGAAGTGGAAAACACGGAGGATGATGTTTATTCTTTTGGCTTGATCTTACTGGAAACACTTGTTGGTCCAGCATTTGCTGAAAGAGGAGAAAAACTTTTCCTAAATGAAATGGTATGTTCAAATATTTCCTTTTGTGACTCCAATTTCATAGTTGAGTCGAGTTGGTTACCGGACCATGATAAATAACATATTACAGCTTAATCTAACTCTATCATCTGCATACAAGTGTTCCTAAGGTTCTATTTGTTTTATCTTTATGTGCCCTATTAAAGTTCTTAATATATCTTTTTTATCTTAATTAGTCTCTTGAAATTAACTCATAAATCTTTACCCTTTAATTTTAAGATCTAGTATGTTTACTTAGATCAATGAAAATAAGACAATGAATTTAGGTGACCTTGAACATACACTGTTTCCCGGGTTCTTTGCAACTAAAGAAATTGTGAGCTTGAGCAGCGGATGTGAAGGCCTAGGGTATATCCTCTGGTGTATCAAGCTCTATAGTTGGGCAGCCTGTCACATAGTTTGTGCAGGAGGAACGAGAACTTGGGGAGAAATATTTGGAGCTGGGAAATTCCGCTTAAAGCAAATGCACTTTGTGCTTGAAGTGACATGGAAAAGATTCGTCTGACAAATCCCTCTGCTCATCTGTTTCCACAGAGTAAACAAGGTGAGCGGGAGAAGATAATCGATCCGACGGTCCTTGAAACTTCGGCTGAAGAATCTCTATCACTGATGATCTCCATAACAAGCAGATGCCTAGATCGAGAACTGTCCAACCGTCCATCGATCGAAGATGTCTTGTGGAACTTGCAGTATGCAGCCCAAGTACAAGCAACAGCCGATGGTGACCAGAGATCGGATAGCGCCTCCCAGGCGTAGGGGAAAGCTTGATTAACATAACCCACCCAGTTTCTCTGATGATCACGCGGCAGCTTTAGACGACGCAATTGCGGCAGCGACCAGCAGGCACCGGATCAGACCGCAGAACTTGTGGCGGCCATTCACCAGCCGGCGTCATCGCGTCCCTTTTCCGGTTCAAGTGTAACATATACATCCACATTTTTTTTTCCTTCTCTCATCACAAGATCCTCGAATCTTGCTTGCTCTGTCACCGTGCCCTACGAATTTCTCTGCTTCGATCGGTGTTGGAAGTCGACGGGGAGCAACAAGCCCTGTTCACCCTCCGACACCAGAATGTACTCTTGCCATTGCAGCAGCGGCCGTGGGGGAAGAACACGGAACGGAAGTGAAGCTAACCTTTCCCGTCGTCTGTGATGATCCTTCCCTTCCTGCCGCCGCCGGCGGCCGGCATGCCTTGCTCTTCGCCGGGTGCCTGGGAACCTGGGAAGCGCGACGTACGCCGGGGCCGGGCACCGGGTGATCTTCTTTTAAGGTCGCGTTTGCTTGGGATTCGGGGAAGCGGTTTTTGCCAGAAATCTCTGATCAAAATCTCAATCCAATACACTAGATTCACATTTGTTTCCGTGTTTAAAAATGGAGCGATGATTTCTGTGTCAGACAAATTCATCAAATCTCGTGGGCACACATTTTTGGAGATTTTGGGTCGAATCTCGGAATCTCCACCAAACGAACCGTAAATGTAAGGAACCTTTAAATGGTGGCCTACTTGGCAGCGTTTGATTCAACTTAGGTGGCATTTGATTTGATTTTAAAATCTAAGTACCTGCTAGGTTAGATTATTCAATTTAGTACAATGTTAATTTTTTTTGTATTGTTGAACATCATCAACAATAATAATAAAATCAAGTTACTTTTAAGCAATGTTAATAGTGATGGTTGACGATACATCCAAACAGGTCTTAGATTTTTCTCTTTTATCATCTCCTCTCCGTTGTTGGCAATACCTCCTAGTTTGTGGTAAAAATACTTAATTCGATCAAGATGTTTGTTTCATTCAATTTATTATGTGTGTTAAGTTTTATATTATACTTTTATTCTCTGTAGGTAGATTGTCTGAAAAATACAAAGTTTTTGATTGTTTTATTAACATATAAGAGAGATTTAAGAGATAATTAAGACACGTTAATCAGACCGCCTAAAATCGAAACCTCTGAGGTTATGCTCAGGCCAGTCAAACACCCACTTGTGTTTTCTCTTAATTCATTTTCTAGTATACCTAAATCTTATAACTTGATTTTAATATGTCTATCAAGATGTAGGAGATATGTTTAGAGGTTGATTAAGAACCAAAATTAAACAGTTTGAATCCGCAATCTCGGATTTAATCAGGGTTATAGGTGTGTTAAGACCAGTCAAACACGACTTAAAACTAGATATAACTATTAGATACCAGTTAATAGAAAACAAATTTAGTGGGTGATTTCATTTCAAGCAGTAAATTAGATGGTGCTTCTTTTCAGTGTCTGATGAGGGAATTGGGTCTCATGGGTCCATCCCCAGTGTTCTTAGATATTATAATGTGGTGTTTGTCAAAAATTTTTTTTAATAGAATTATATATTAAAATAAAATATGAGATAGCTACAAGCATATCATTATTGCATTTGATGAGAAATGATAACAGAAAGGGTGAAAACCATGTATAACTAAAAATGGTGAGGGCCGCAGGGAAAAACAAAAGCACTCACCTATTTTTCCTACATAAGAAGGCACTCTCCACAAAAATAAAATTTATAATAATCTTATTATAAAATATATCTTTATAGAAAAAAATTATAACTTGTCATATAACCAAGCACCCTAAGGGTGCATTTGATTATATGTAAAATGAAGTACTTGCACTGACTTTTCCTGAAATCCAAAACAATTCTTTTATTTGAATGTCTGTAAATCCAGTAAGAAGTGATTGGTTCATACTGTTGAAAATGGCTTCTAAGAATTCTAATACTAGATGGCATAAAAATATTTTCCAACAAACTAAATATTTGAATGTCTGTAAATCCAGTAAGAAGTGATTGGTTCATACTGTTGAAAATGGCTTCTAAGAATTTTAATACTAGATGACATAAAAATATTTTCCAACAAACTAAATAGTTGATGTCATTTTCAGATCTATCAAATAAAAAACCTGCATATTCTTTTCTATTAAAAATTGATTCTTATAAAGTAATTTCTCTATTTTCACGTTTTCATGCTATCAAATGGATTCTAGGTTCATATTGTGTCCAAACAGACCCCCAATGTTTGGCTCAAGTATGCTGACATGAGTTTTACTAAAATGCGCAAAACTTTGGTCTGACATCTCGTCAGCATGATCCAACTAATTTAAGACTTATGAAATAAAGCATGTTTAATGAGACTATAACTTTATTCAAGAAGCAAATATCAGGTGACCCTTTCATGTTTCTATTCCACCCTCCTTGTTTTGCATTTTTATGTTGGAAATTGGACCTTGAGGAGTGATCCATGAACAGCTAGCACTCAGGCTTGCATATGTCTTATTAACATAAGGCATCGACTTATGTGACAAATTTATATTTTTATAACAAAACTTGTTAAAAGAGATATCTAGCAGCCATTGCATATTTATGTTTTTATAGAGATTTCTTTCTTAGACAAAAAGCAAGATGAGACTCTTGTTTTATCCAGTGGTCTCCTACATCTTTTGGTCATATATGACTCATATCATTTTTCTTTCTTATCATATCTTCCTGGGCGTGATAATTTTATGTCATCAGTTGACTTACGTGCTATTTTAATACTAATTTTATTGCAAAAATGTATAAAATTTTATCTAGGCACCCTATTAGAGCCTACTTGGTTGAGTATTGGACATGAGATAGTATTATTTTTAATATTTCTAATAGATATGCCGGTGTTAAAATTCATAATAGCCAATATTGAAAGTAATATAAAATTTATGATTAATATTACATTTAAACTTACCCTTATGAGGTGTTTGGTCGCACAACATTTTTTTAAATGTTTTCATGATACAAATTTATATTAAAATAAAATATAGGATGGATAAAGACATAAAATTATCCTACTTGGTCAGATTTGAAAACGAAATGAGCTCAGACCATGTATAATTATAAGAAGTGGGGGACCATGAGAAAAGGAATTCATTTTTTTTAATCTTCCATAGAAAAATATTTTTATGCTATTGCCACATTTCTTAACATATTTTGCTACAAAAACACAATCTGTCGTGGAACCAACACCCCATCAGCTTAAGAAATATTTAGAGAACATAATTTGACTAAATAAAATAATTTTTTTTTGACTTCGACCAAACAAAACTTTATTTAAAATTTGAGATAGGAACTTTTTCAAACAATATAAACAACATTATATGACTGATGGGGTGTTTGGTTGATGATAAACCGAGTTTTTATTACTGTTTTATATTTTTTTAACAAAATTTGTTAAAAGAGAATTTTGACCACTATTACAATTTTATATTTTTAAACATATTTTCTTTTTTAATAAAAAGATGAGATCTTCTTTTTTTATCTCGTGGTCCTCAACTTCTTTTGTTATCACATCTGGCTAACTTGACAAATTTATGTCATTGAATTGCTCGCACTTTCTTTTTAATACAAGTTTTATCACGAAATTATATACAACTTAATTGTGCAACCAAACAACCTGTAAGTAAGATGTTAGGTCTCCTTTGGCACTTGATTAACCAGAAGATAAACTTGTTTTATGCTCTAAAATTTGGAGATAACTCAGATTTATCTCCAACTAATCTTATACCAAACAACTCTTTATGGGGTGTTTGGTTGCATGATAATTTTTTGTACACTTTCATTATAAAAAATTGTATTAAAATAAAAAGTATACCAACTCATGACATAAAATTATCATGTTTGGAGGGATGTGATTACAAAAAAGAGTAACCACCGCACATGACCAAATAAAGTGGGGGACCACAAGAAAAAAGAAAGAGGTGAGGCCCTCTTTTTTTGTTTAAGAAGAAAATCACTTTTAAAACATAAAATTGTCATGGTTGTCAAACACCTCTTTTAACAAGTTTTCTTACAATTTTTAAAAATTAAAATAAAAACCTCAATTATCATGCAACCAAACACCCCATTAGGTCTTTTTAGGTATTAGTTTAATTTGGTGAGTAGACTTGGTTGGTTCTCACTTTTTTTTGGAGATAAACTAGATTTATCGCTAAAAGATTCTCGTACCAAAGGGGTCACTAAAACTTTGTTAGACCCATTCAAACAGATCTTTAACCATATGTCAGACTTTCATCCTGAATTTCATCATCCTTCTATGTCATCATTGGATTGTCAACTCATTAAGCCCCTCATGTTGGCCTTCTTTATATGCAAAATGGCATCCGAGTGGTATTCACAAGGGTCATTTCATTTGTAAATTTGCGTATGTTTGCACATATACCCCTATTTTCGATCCAGCAATGTCTATACTTTTGAATTAGTATTTTACACATCCCAACCATGATCTTTAGGGGGGGGGGATCGGATTCTCTGTGCACTACGGTGTGCACCTCAATGCACACCACTTCAATAATCTATTTTATATTAGACTCAAAATAATTATTTTTAATATTTTTAAAATTATAAGTATAAATAAATATCATCTAATATTATATTCTATATAAATCAATATTTAAAATATTTTTTACATATTTATTTGAATTAAATGCATAATTAATTTATAACAAAGTATAAATGTTAAAAATATTTGATAATATTATACTTTTATGGATATATAAATAATATTTATATTCACAATTTTAAAAATATTAAACATAATTATTTTGAGTGTAATATAAGATAGATTATTGAAATGGTGTGTATTGAGGTGCACACCGTAGTGCACAGAGGATCCGGTCCCTTTCGGGGCCAATTTGGTAACTGATTATTTAAAGAATAAACTTAAATTTTGGAGATAAATTTAGCATTTTATTAAGATTTAAATCAGACGACTCTGTCCCTTCGTGCGGCCCATCAGCTTGCGCTGCTCTCTGCCGTGGCCTACGGGCGTTCATCGTGGCGACTTGTGGGGATCCAACGGCCAGCTGCGCCGATCAAGGAGGTGGGATCCTGCCGATGAACGGCTCAGATCTTGCAGAGCCAGACTGCCCTCGTAGCTCCACGTGGCGCCTCTGACCTGGCATTTGGACCTGGATGCCTACGCGACGTCGGCGCACACGTCGCGACGGGCAGGAGCGCGTGATCCGTTTGATCAGGATCTTACGGCCACCGACGGTTCGACGAGTTCCACGTCGGTCTGTTCTGTCGTGGCGTCAGCATGTCGGCAGATGCTTCCGAGAGAGAGAGAGTTTTCCGACGTGTCTCCTCCCCTGGTCGTCTTCTTATTTTGATATTAAAATAAAAGGGACTGGAAAGAGTTCTTTTTGCAATTTAAATTTCATTAGTCAGACATAAAAAGCAGAGCTTGCAAAAGGAAAAAAAATAAGAAAAGAAATTTGTCGACGGCCATGAGCGTTCTTACCCTGTCATCCACCTCCTCTCCTCTTCCCCTCCCGTCTCTCTATGAGAAGGATCTTGCGGGCGGCTGCGTCTGGCGTGAGTGCGGCAGCTCTAGTTTCGCCTCGCCGGCATTATTCTGCTGGCGGCTGGCATCCTCAGGTGGTCTCTTCTTGGGGGAGCGAGGCGGTTTCTAGTTATCCTGTCATCTTCGGATTTTGTTCTGGGCTGTAAGAATCGGAACTGATTTGGCACCATTGCCGGGATCTGGAAATCACCCGCCCCGCCGTTTCCTAGTCGACATTCATCGTTCTTCGTCTTTGATGCCGCTCCAGATTTTCCAGTGCTTCTCGCGCTTTATTTTTGTTTATTTTATTTTCTTCGCTTCGGACCTCTGGATTTGATGCAGAACGGAGGTCGGACCATATAGATGTCTCGACGTCCGGCATGCGTTGTGCTACTTTGCCGTCTCCCCGAATTTTCTGCAAGTTTTTGCGCTGTGCGAATTTGATCGAGTGAATCGAGAGAATCGCATGTTCTATGTCTCGCCGTTGGGTTTCTGTCGCGAAGCGAACCAGAGATTTGTACCGTGTTCCCCTTCTGTAGCTTCTGTGTCGGGGATCCTGTCGTGCAATTTGAGATGCTTTTATGGGCGCTGTAGTAGCGGTAGTTGAAGTAATAATGCCCGTGGGGATAGTATATTAAATGCGACGAGCAGTTCCGCTGAGTTTATTGAATTCCGTATCTGGCTGAATTTTCTACTGATACAAGCCTCTTCGGTCCCACTGGTTGCCTCGCTTGAAAGGAGTGCGCACCGGTTGCTGCCTAAATCTTCGTCTTTCCAGTCATGGTGCTGGGTTTAAGATCGAAAAGTAGGAAGGCGACCGCGATCCAGGTTGATTACACCGTCAATGTGCAAGAATTAAAGCCATGGCCCCCATCTCAGTCCTTGAGATCCCTCCGTTCTGTCGTGCTGCAGTGGGAGAATGGAGATAAGAATTTTGGCTCTGGCAGTCCCGTTGTACCCTCTCTAGGCGATGGCAAAATAGTGTTCAATGAGTCATTCAAGCTTCAGGTTACTCTGTTGAAGGAGGGTCCCGTTAAGGGGAATGATCCAGGTACATTCCAAAGGAACTTGCTGGAGCTTAATTTTTATGAACCCAGGAATAAGACAGTGAAGGGTCAACATCTGGGAAGTGCATTAGTCGACCTAGCGGAACATGGAATCATCAAGGAGGCTGTTAGCTTTTCCATTCCAGTGAACTTCAAGAGGAGCTTCAGGAACACAGCACAGCCAGTTGTCTTACTTAAGGTTCAGCCGTTTGAAAAGCCTGATGGCAGTTCTTCATTTAGACAGAGCCCATCAATGGAATCTTCGTTGGATAAGGATGGCCGGGAGTCAGTGTCAGCATTGATGAACGGAGAGTATGCTGAGGAGGCTGAGATTGCTTCTTTTACTGACGATGATATCTCATCCTCACATTCATGGGCTCATTCAGCATCCACCTTGGAGTCTAATGCAAATTCACCACCGCACAGAGTTCCTGACCCTGAAGAACACTTGAATAAGGAGGTGCGTGCCTTCTATTAAGAGTTTTGCATCTTTTACACAGTTTTGGTTGCCATGAAATACGTTGGGTGTAAATTTTTTGTACATATAAATTTTTGCCTGAAGGTTCAACAGACAGAAGGTGTTGTTTCATCTAGATCACTCACAGTACCCTAAACATCTGATTGCATTCCCAACTGAAATTGAATATTACTATCAAAATTGCGTTGTACATCTATAATAGACCTAAGAGGACATGATCTTAGGTGGTGTGAAACCTCGATTTTCATTTCATTTTTTTTAGAAAATTTATATTTTTTCTTGAACTACTTAAAAAATAATAGGTAATATCCCATCATACTAACTAGTCCAGGTGATATATGTAAAAATATAGAACCGAGGTTATCGGGTTCTTTGGAATTTTGATTTTTTGACCTCTTCCCGTCGGATGGTGTGAATATCCGACGTTAATTACATCAAGCAACGACTCGAAGTCCCTTGATTAACCGCCATAGTACCCTGTTTGGTAGAAGATGCACATCCATATAAAATAAATACACAATGGACAATAGCCCCATGGGCTCGATGAGATGCAACCATGTTGATTTAAGATGTGGTTGATGTTGATTTTAATTTGGTTTGGATTTATTTCCAGATTTCATGCCAATCGTATTTGAGTTTGTTTTCATGTTTGGACTTATGTTTGGTTTATGTTCAATTTGAATTTTTCTTTGATTTGAATGGAAATATTTTCTTACTTTTGGGATCAAGTAATTCTAAATTTAAATGTTTCAGATTTTTAGTATTATCATTCTTATGATATATGTTGATTTTGGTATGTTTCAATTCTAACCTTGATTTGATTGTTTTAAGTGTTGACTGGCTCATTTGAATTATGCTTTGATTTTGTTCTTTGAGTTTCATTTAGTTTTGTGATCTGATGATTTTTTAATATTTATGAACTATTTTTGATGAATTTTCAATGTTTTGAATATTGTTTATTTAATTCTCTTTGAAGTTATTTAATTATTGCTTGTTTAGAAATTTAATTTCACATATTAAGTGATTTTTAAATGAATTTACAGATTGATTAAATCTGATCTTTTATTTTTCAGATTTAATGAAGTCATTTTTTATATTTATTTTGTTTTGCTTATTTGATTTCAAGTTCGCATCCCATCCGGTCCATTGGGTTAACATCCTGTGCCCGGTTCAAACATACACATCGGCACTTGAATTGTTCATTTCATTCCATTTCTTGTCGGAATACATCAAGTCGGTACATGGGCCGAAGTCTGAAAATGGCGGTTTCCTTCCCCCAAGGTGTATTTTCATAAGTTCAAAGATAAGAAATCGATATTACGACGGCATGCTGAGCCATCCTTGATCGAATGAAATTTACCACCAATATGGATAAATCTTTTTTTTACTCGCCACACCAGGGGAGGGATCCGTCAACAACGGGAGCCGGCCCGTGCCTATGTCCAGGATGCGACATGCCGGGTCAGGCCCAGGTTAGCCGTCCAAGGTGGAGTGTCCAGTGGTGGACTAACTCCTTGTTTAATGTGTCAATTTTGCATTTCAGATTTTATTTAAGTTTATTTTTTTATGTCCACGGCCCATTGGGCTGCTGTCATGTCATTCACGACCTGGCTGGTCAACTTCATATTCTTGTGGGCCCTGCTGATCTGGCTTGCATTTCCTTGAGCCTATTCGGCATATTTGCACCTTGAACTTCACTCTGTCCTCCTTGTTTTTCTAGATAGGGAATTGAGGGGCCCGCCCGAGTAGTCTCGGTCCGTCCGGCGGATTTCGAGAATCTCGAAACGTCGACCCTAAAAGGAAGGGATCCAGATCTTTTTTTTATGATCTGAAAACAGGTCCTATCTGGGGTCATTGGGCTGAACGAGGAGACTACATAATGGAGGATCTTTAGAGCTGTTTTAAAGACCAGTTTTTGGGTCTGACTGAGGGTTCATCTGTGAGCTATTTGGGGTCAGCCGAAGGGTCTGACTGAGGGTTCATCTGTGGGCTGTTTGGGATTGGATTTAAGGGTGTGATTAAGGGTCTGGCAGGCTTAGGCAAATGAGCCAACTGGGGGAGCCGAACAAGGAATGATTCGAGCTCATTTTGGATGCCTCAGCAGAAGGACTTGTGTAAGGGGGATTGTGGGCCCTATAGGACCTGTTTTAAAGGGTCAGATAGGTGTTGGCTTTTGGTCTGACTGGGGCTTGAAAGGGGGACCAACATGGGGTCACATCGGGATTGATGAAGGGATGAACATGTGGGCTAGAAATGTGGGTCGAACAGGTCTGAAAGAGGGATGTTTTGGCTAAGCAATTGAAGGCATTTTTGAAAGAGATCTGAGGGAGAATAGAAGGGGAAAAGAGGGAGAATAGGAGGAAGGAAAGGTGCAATCGATGAGGCATTTTCTTACCTTCTCTTTTTTTTTCTTTCTTTCTTGGTGCGACAGCATGGGATAGACCTCCCCCTTCTCCTCGCTTTTTCTTTCTTCTCGTTGACTCCTTCTTGGACTGCCAATGTTGGTACGCAGAAACCTGGAAGGCTGAGATAGCTCCTCTTCTTCTCCTCTTTCTCTATTCTCTCTCCTCAAAAGCTGGCAGTGGCTGGAACAGGGGCTTGTGCGTACGTACTTTTTTTGACCTTGAAGGGATGCTTTTATAAGAGAAGGGAAGTCATGCAACATCGTGGGAGGCAGTTGGGGTCAAGAGTTATCTCCGTCGAGAGATAATATCAGGTGGAGAAGAAATAAGGGTGATTTACTATTTTCGAAGCATTTTATGCGCGAATTTCCCTTTTGTTTAGGTGGTGGACCCCATCCTAACAAAATCCAGTGTAAAGAGATAGACGTGGGAAGCTTCTGGATATTTTTTGAAAATTTTCTGGATTATCTCCGAATTTCTGAAGTTTGTCCATCAACTTTCTGGATTATTCAATAGGAAAATACCCAAAACAAAAGGCAAAGAAAAATATTTTCAAGCTAAAAAATGTGGAAACATTAGAAAATGTTCCTAGGTCTTCAAAAAAATAATATCGGGCATGGGAATTTTTTTTTGACCCAATATTGGATTTTTATGGAGAGAGAAAACGATTTTATGTATTTTTTTGAAAGAAAATTCCAAAAATGTGGAATTTACATAAAATTGATTTAGGATATTTTATATGGATTTTCAATGAATTTTGGGTGGTGAATTGTATTTTTCTTGATATTTTGAATATTTATCCCTATTTTCGGAATAAAAAATAGGATAAATATTATTCTTTTCACAAGTGTGCCCAATGGGCCAGTATGTTCAAATTGGGCCAGAATTGCAAGGAAATGGAGATTTATCAAGGAAAGGTCAATCAATAATTGGATTCCAAATGATTTTTTTGATTTTCAATTGAGATGGAAGGAAAAATAATAATAGTAAAAAATTTTATTTTTTTTATTGTGGAGAAATTTCGGTGTTCACAGGTAGATACTTGACATGTCCAGATGTCCATCCCTTCCAGGCCCATCACAAGGAAAACAAAAATCAAGATTTCCTTTATCAGGTATTAAATGGGAACTATGAGTAATTAAAAGTTAAAACACCTTTTAGTGGTATCGATATAGTCACATGAATATTTTTTTTATTAAAAAAATATAGTCACATGAATCATAAACGAATACGTAATGGTCCAAAACATCTGTAGTGCCTAATGGAATAGGTAACAAAGTGATTTTACCACCTACTTTTTCTAACTCACCTCCTCCCTAAGATAAGCTGGTGCTTGCTGTTGCATCAAGAGCTGTTGTTCCAGGTACTAAAGTATGGGTGTAGAGATTGCCCTCTTTCTGTAGCCTGGTGGTGATGAAGGAAAAGTTGCCAACTCAGTATATAACCTGCTTAGAAATTGGAATAACCTTCAAGTTCATGAAGACAAGTAAGTTAGGAGGGAAAAAGGTACCACAATTTCAGTCGATGCTTTCTAAGTGAATCATTATTTAGTCTTTTCAAAAAGTTTCTAGCAACAGCACCAAATGGTCAACATGTGCATGGATTTGCGATTGACTAGTGCTTTAAGAAGGAAGTTTAATTTGGTGTTTTTTTCAAATGAGCTTTCAATATTTTGTCAGTATAAACTATCATGGTTGTTGCGTTTAAATAATATGTTATATTTTTATTAACTAACAGATTGATTCTTTCTCAAAATTTCAGCCTTCGAAGCAAGATGCAATTTTAGGATTTACAGAATCTCCAAATATTTCTGAATGTTCAGAAAATGGTGATGGTTCTGTCTCTGTATCCACCGTTAAGAATTCTGTGTCTGTGCCCATGCCAACGCTGGATGCTACTGCTACACATTGGCCCTCATCATCTAAAGTTCTACAGCTTAAGGAACAAGAAGCCAGCAGAACCAAGAGTGAGGAAAGTGCCAACTATTGCCGGGTCCAAGAAGCTTATGTAACGGCAGTTCATGATGAGTTTGAAGTCTCAGGACAAAGCCAAATGACACCCAATGTGAATAAAGATCACGGAACAGATAGTACAAGGAATGAAGTAGAATACCCAATAGATAGTTCTCTTGAGGAAGAGAACTCCAATGCCATTAGGGTAGCCAAAACTGAGGTGAAATATGATAATAATATGTTGTTAAACAAAGACCAGAATGTGACAGAAAATGGTTTTAGCAAAAAAAGTGTACAAGAACACTTGATAGTGGGTGAAAATGTAGATAGCTCGTTAGAATATGAAGAAGAAAAGGTTGATGTATTCCATAGTAATTCAGTTGAAGTTAAATGTGCAGATGATAATTGCCATGGAATATCCTCTGTTAAAGCACTAAAACTGGACTTTATTACAGAAATCCAGCAGCTCTGCATTTTAGAAAAATCTTCTGATGTGCTAGAAGCAAACAATGTTCCAGCCGACAACCATGAATTTCTCAGTATGAAGGTTGGCAAGTCCACCAGTGATCCGTTGAAGAATTTGAACTCCACGGGATCCTTTCAACACTCCGTGGGAAGCAGCTTATCAGTTGCCAATGTTCATTTTACAGAAGAGGTGAAGGAGATTGATATTCATCAAGATGCAGGTGAAGGTTTTAGATACTTTAATAAGGTTGCAGGAAATAGTGAAGAGGAAAATTTGAATACTGGCTCAGATAAGCACATGTGCAGTGATACTAGGTTTTCTGACAATAAAATTGAAGAATTAGAGCATAGAGTAGCCATGCTTGAGGCTGAACTGAGAGAAGCTGCTGCCATTGAGGTTGGCCTTTATTCCATTGTTGCAGATCATGGAAGCTCTGCTCAAAAGGTTCATACTCCTGCACGACGTCTGTTTAGGTTATATTCCCATGCCTCAAAACAGCCCTCTCAAGAAAGGAGGGCCAGCTGTGCCAGAAGTGCTGTCTCAGGGTTAATCCTTGCTGCAAAAGCGTGTGGTAATGACATCCCAAGGTGTGTAAGGAAGTTATCTCTAATAGGTGCTGTATATCACTATATGCTTTCAGTTTCTGATTCAAATTTGTATATCAAGAAACTTGTTAGGCTTGCAACTTATATTATTCTCGGTTAACTATTCTATAAGTTTCTGTAGACTGTAAATCTGTTGTCATTTCGTTGATCTTGATAACTCTATTAACGGATGAATTTTGTCATATCTCACTTCACCTTGGTGCAGGCTAACCTTCTGGCTATCCAATTTGGTGGTCCTGCGGGCAATAGTATCTCAAAGTATTGATAGTTCAGATATGAAGAGTTCCTCTGAATATCATCTTGAATTTGATGGCACACCTGGAGCTGGGATCAGGAAGAACTCATCTTCTCTAAGGTGGCAGTCTACAAGAAAGAGAGAAAAGAAGCTTACTTTCTTGGAAGAGTATGGTGATTGGGAGGATCCAACTACTTTAGTTTCATCATTGAAGAAGATTGAGGCTTGGATATTTTCACGTGTTGTTGAGTCTATATGGTGGCAGGTAAATACTAAATTTTAGGATGCATAATTTTCAAATTTGAAATAGATAAATAATTCAATTAACTAAAATAGTTGCTTTCATTCCTCAGATTCTGATGCCATTTATGCAGTCAAGCAGTGGAAGTGGCATCCTAAAGGCAAATACAAATTTAAAGAAAAGTTGTGGGAGAAAACAATGCAGAGATGATCAGCAGCAAGCAAACTTTTCTATTAACCTGTGGAAGAAGGCTTTCAAGGATGCTTACGAAAAGCTTTGTCCTCCTAGAGCCGGAGGGCATGAGTGTGGCTGCTTTCCTATTCTTCCAAGATTGGTGAGATGCAAAAAATTAAACTTCCAGATCTTTTTGTCCGGCAATAGAGGTTGTACGGTGACTGTGTAGGCGGAACCTGCAATATATATTCTAGCAGTCAAACATAACCTTTATTTGTTTTTTGTCTTTCTATAAATCATCAACATATTTCTCTATCTGTTCTGTCATGCCTTCCTGTTATCTTGATTAAGTACATGTTAGAACTCTCTTTTGACATACGTACAGTTGTCAAGATGAAAGACCATTTTTCTTGTCTCAAACACAGATTATGGAACAATGTGTTGCAAGACTTGATGTGGCCATGTTTAATGCTATTTTACGGGGATCTCCAAATGATATCCCAACGGACCCTATTTCAGATCCAATTGGGGATCCTAAGGTTCTTCCAGTCCCAACTAGCAAAACAAGCTTTGGTGCTGGTGCACAACTCAAAAATGCTGTGAGTGATCCCATCAGCATGGAATTATTGCTTTTCTCTTATCTATGAGCAATTGTATGACTATTATTGGTTACAATAAAGTTATATATTGTTAGCATCGTACTGAGGATGGATTGGTGTGTCATTTGAAAGCTGAATGTGTAAAATGCTTTAGTATCTGTTGTTTGATTTTCTAATATGCTGTTGCCATGGGATTCTCCACGTTGCTGGTAGATTGGAAACTGGTCTAGGTGGCTCAGTGATTTGTTCGGTTTGGATGATGATGATGTCCCTGATGAAGAAAATGAACAACAAAGAGATGGAGGTGAGACTGCTTCATCCAAATCTTTTCATCTGTTGAATGCATTGAGTGATCTGTTGATGCTCCCAAAGGACATGCTTTTGAATGAGTCAGTTAGAAAGGAGGTAGGTTGCTTACTACATTATGAAATACTAGTATTTTGATGGCTACCGCATTCCTTATTGTTCTCTCTCAATTTTTTATATTTATTTTTTAAAGGTGTGCCCCACCTTCCGTTCATCAATCATCAAGATGATCCTCTATAGTTTTGAACCTGATGAGTTCTGCCCAGACCCTATACCCGATGCCGTACTTCATTCATTGGAATCTGAGGTTTGCACTTGAAGAACTTTGTTTTGTTCAATTTCTGTCATCTACTAGTTAATAATTTATATATAACCCAGTTTATCCATTGACAAGCACATTTTCTTAATTTTCTTTTAGTTGACTGCCAGGATTGTCGTCTTGCCTTGGAGAAATTGGAGAGATGAGATCTCACGAGATTGAGTAAGATTGAGTAGGGAGATATGCCATAGGAATGGGCATGACTGCTGGGCTGTGGCTATGAGGGAGGTGGCTCAGCACCATCACTGCATCCGGTGGGCCATCACGATCTAAATTCTCAGACCCAGCAGCGGCCCAAAGAATGCTAGATCTGCAACTTTAGGAACCTGGCAGCCTGATCTGAGATCCAACGATCCAACATTGTGAATCCAACAATTTTGGGTTGCTGCATGTCTGAGAATGTGGACCCTGGCAATTTCGGATGGGGAAGATTGAAGATAGCGCCTTCTGGCATTGCTGCCTTCTTTGGCAATTCTGTGGCCTCTCCACTGGTCTATTTTACCTCCTTTGGATCTTGTCAGCCTGTCAAGACTAAGAATCTCGCGAGATCTCTCCAAGATGGAAAACCATGGTTGACTAGAATGCCTTTCTGTTAATGTCAAATTCCACATAATTCAAAACCTTTTTTAGCTACCTCTAGGTAAAAAAAAAGATGTGGTAATATGTGCAATTTTCTGCTTACATGCCAATACTTTGGAGTAAAAAAAAAATGAACCACTACATGACATGGTTCGGATTTTAGTTCCCATTCCAAGCTAAAATCTCGTTCTCTAGGTCCTTCACAGCATGAAGATCAACCTGATCACTACTTTGCACATGCAGGACGAAGACAAGTTTTCATGCACGGAAGGCTGTGTTTTGTTGGGATTGTGTGTGTTGGGGGGGGGGGGAGGAGAATGCACAATAATCTTTTATTTTCTCAACTTATTGGGTAATATGTTTTAAAATAACTGATAATCTTTATAATGCATCTCTTGATAGTTTTTAGACGAGGAGAGAGGAGACCAAAGATCAATTTCTCTCTCTAGTCTTTTGCAACCTAAAATCCCAAAAAGATAAGGTGCATTTGGATGAGATTGTTCCCTATTAGGGATTTTGACTAAAATCTCCTCCACAATCCCAACCAAATGCATGCTAAGCATGATAACGTCCATTCACCATTGCATTTTCTGATGGCCATTCTGGTGCCTTGTTTAGGATGCTCTGGAGATCGACGAGGAAGCCATAGGGAACTTCCCATGCGATGCATCTCCTGTCACTTATTCCCCTCCTTCCACCGCATCAGTTACAGCTGCAATAGGTGACATCAAATATCAAAACCCCCTGAAGAGGAACTCGTCTGTGCTCCGCAAAGGCCACACCAGCGACGATGAGCTCGATGAACTGGATTCACCCCTCGCCTTGATCCTCACGGACAAGTCTCTCGTGCAGACTCCGAGGTTGGCAGTCAGCGCCAGCACTCTACGGTACCAATTGCTTCATGATGTCTGGAGAGACGAAGATCACTGTGGTTAACCATGCTCATGCATTTCCTGCTTTCTAATTTTTGTACTGGTCAACGAGAAGGTGGAATTCAAAGGTCCATTGCTGTGAGAAAATGGGTAGAGTTCCATCTGAATTATTGCTTGCTTCTCGATCATATCTGTATGATGTAAATACTCATGTTTTGGGACCTTATTTATCGCTATACTGTGCACCATTGTTATCCATAAATGGTATATATATCTTTCGGCATTGTTTTGTGTTGTCTTACTGCCATATGGATTGTCGATCTTCGAATGCAGTATCGTAACATTCTGTCTGGCTCAAGGTTAGCACACGTAACCTTATGTGCTTCATCGTCGCTCCCTTTGGGCAGCTGTGGCTTACACTATGTTGATCGCAGGGCTCGTCGGAAGAAAGCTCATCCGATCCCTCGGTTGTCTGCCAAGATAGAATTTGAAGAGGTATTTTCTTCAATTTTTTCAGCATTGCTTGTAACCCTTTGGGAAGCACATAAACTATATGTTCTATGTTTACTAGTGCATCGATACGAAATTTCTATCCGATGGTTACTGTATATTTCCAGAACAATTGTGCCGCCTGAACCTCTTTGGTCCAATGAGATTGGAAAACGGGTTTGACCTAGATTCTACCCTAACGGATTGCATACGCTGAAATTGAATAACATTTTTTTGAAATTACTTGCCCGTCTAGCTCAGTCGGTAGAGCGCAAGGCTCTTAACCTTGTGGTCGTCGTGGGTTCGAGCCCCACGGTGGGCGCATGTGGCATTTTTATTTTGCTTGATGCGTATACGGATGTGCTTATTTTCTTTCTTTGCTTTAAAAACGATAGATATTCGTCAAACGTATAAACACAGTTCTTCTTTATTTTTTGTACGCTTTCTGGATAATATTCATTTATTTTTGAGAACTTCATTACAAGGCATTCACATATACGCGTACCTTTTTTCTCCGATTCTAAAATAATTATTTTAAAAAGTTTGCAGACACCATTTCCTTTAGTTTTACAGCTCAATAGACAAATGTTCTTTTATTTTTTAAGAACTTTATAACGAGGTATGTTCTTTTATTTTTAAAACTTTATAACGAGGTATTTACAGGTACCAGCGAAGCCAGCCTTCCGTTCATCGCCATGTTCATCTCTTCATCGCTGCATACACCACCCCTCGTCGAGGAGCTCAAGGATCGAATTCTCAGCTCCGCCGTGCGGCGGCGAAGCTCCCTCTCCGGATTTCTCCCCAGGCTTTCTCGCGGTTGCTTCTTCCTCTTCTTGCTGTTCACCATCGATGACTCCTTTCTCCCCCGGGGACGCCTTCTGTAGCCTCTGCGCCGCCGCAGGCCCCTCGCCGCTCTCCACCGCCTTCTCTTCATCTAACGTCTTCGAGGAATCCGGCAACGCCTCTTCCACTTCCTCCAGTCCGGTGTCAGCGCCGATCTCCACCGCCTTCTCATCATCTAACATCTTCGAGGAGTCCGGCAACGCCTCTGCCACTTCCTCCAGTCCGGTGTCAACGCCGATCTCCACCGCCTTCTCGTCATCTAACATCTTCAGGGAATCCGGCGGCGCCTCTGCCACTTCCTCCAGTCCGGTGTCGACGCCGATCTCCCTCTCTTCGCCTGCTCGCTCATGCTCCCAGGCGGAGGCCAGAAGCCCCTGCCCTTCGCTCAGCACGGCGGCGATCCATCTGGCCAAAGGCAGACGGCCGATCAGGGACGGGAGGCGGTCGGCCGCGTCGTCGAACTTCTTCGGGACGGCCTCCGAGAGGAGGGCCAACTTGTCCAACATGGTGAAGAGACGAGCCGCCGGTGGGCAGACGAAAGTGACGGCGTCTTCGAGGACCAGGATGTAGCCATCGGCGAGCGAGAGGAGGGAGAGCCACTTGCGCTGCAGAGGATTGACTGCGGGGGCGGACCAGGAGGCCAGCTGCCTGGCCATGGTTCCCACGGGTCCGCCGAGGTCCTCCACTCTGTGATAGGCTTTGCGTGCCACCGTCAGGGCGGAGATCCCGCAGCTGTACAGTACGCGGGGCCTCCGGATGCAGCCCGACATCCCCTTTGATTGATTCAGAGAGGATTAGGGCATTGGAATTACTAGCATTCTTTCACATTTCTTGAAGCATTGAGATCAAACAGTTGACGGAATTCACATATATATGGTAAGCATCTACAAGAAAACAAGATTTTCATGAAAATCTCTTCCGCAGGACCGGCGCATATGTTCGTGGAATAGTTGCATACCTGCAGCCAGATAGGAAGAGAACCAGAAGGGATTGGGAGGCCATTGGATCTGATAGATCGAAATCGAATACCATCGCGATGGAACAAGAAATTAACAGAGCAGGCGCGATGGTATCACACACACATGTAGAAGCTTACATACCAAAGATTGGTGCTCATCCATAGCTTCCATGGTGCTGTAGCTCTTGTGCGGGCATGACAACCCTCTGTCTCTCTCTGCGCGGAGGAGCGACCGAACATGCATCGGATCGAGAGGAGGAGAAGGAACCTGGGGGCTCAGAAGAAAAAGGAACGAGCCGCTTGTGTCTTTCTGGAGGAAGCTGACGGACGCCCGGAGCTGTCGGGGTCCCGATACCCCGGTGAGAAGCCCGATGCCTCCGGTGGTTGGCAGTAGCGGTGGGGAAGGAGGGGGAAGGGTGGGCGGCGCAGGTGGTTGGTCTCGATCGTAGGGAACTATCGGCGTCCGCTCCGCTCATGTCGTCGCCTGCCAGGTGCTCGACGCTTGTCCTGAACGAAGTTTTGCTTCACGGCTTCAGAACCGGAGGAGCGCGCATCAGGCGGTCTCAACATCCGCCGTCGAATATTTAGGTAAATCACAATTCAAATTATTTAGAATTTATACTTTCTGTGTTAATTAATACGTAATTTAGTGTACTGCAATAATCGATTCAAGATCACCCACCCACTATGAAAGTCTAAATCATGATTCGGAGATATGTTTAATTGCAGCATCTCAAAATCAATGAAAGAAAACAGGCCATACTTTTTGAGTTTTTGTTTCTTATAGATGAGTACTTGTTTATTGCTAGAAAGATGTTCCTATTGAGATTTCTTTTTGATAAAGAGGGGTCATAGTTTTAATATCTTGTGTTCCCCTATTTTTTGTTATATATATGATGGTTTCCACCCTGTTTGCCAGCGTCTCTCTCCAAACACCAAAATTCTACATTTTGGACTACCTTATATCTTATCTTAGAGATTTATATACTAAAAGTAGTCATATTTTTTACATATATCTCTAAAATTATGATGATGATTTTTAGCTCTTCTAAATTTTTCTATGTTTCTGACTAAATCATTTCATAACGTGAATTAATTTTACTCGCTCTCTCTATGCACACCCCTAGAGAGAGAGAGAGAGAGAGAGAGAGAGAGAGCTGTTGATAAAAATTAATGGCGTTACTGTCTGAACCATAATGGATGCAAAGTAGACTTTCATATAGTTAAATTTTATTGCCAAAATTTAAATTATATATGTGAAATATGACTTATTTTAGAGATCCAAATGTAAAATTCTTTTTATCTAAATATATAATTTTGGGAGAGAAGTGTATTAACAGTTAGTTCGCATTCAAACACCTCACACCAAAGTTCACTACATTTTAGAACTTAAGAAGAATATTGCTTGAATTCTTCACAAAATTCCTGCATGACGTATATTTAAATATGAATATTTGGAGGTCGGTTGTTGCATGAAATAACAGGGAAGGGTGATAACTAAACTTCGTGCCTATCGTAATTCGTAAATAACCTTGATGAAGTCAATTACCGCACCGATTCACGACCCGTTCCGGTGCGCGCTTCACTACCCGGGTCGACTCACAGACTCTGTCACTATTCTTCAACGGCACAGGCAACTCCAACGCAACAGAGAGAGACCAGGAATCTGATTCTCCATCTCTCCTGCAAGAGATGGCTTTCCTCCTCCGGCAGGCACACCTTTCTGATCTATTCACCCCCTTACCCACCGTTCCGACGAAGGAGAAGCGTCGGCTCCAAGTTCCATGGACTCCAGCCCAACCGTGGCGTCATCCTCAATGAACTGGAGCGCGGGCAGCAGGGTCTAGCACTTTGATTCCGTGTGCAAAGACGATTGCGCACATGTCGAAATCGGATACCCATTTTGGTATCGATCTTACTCTTCTGCAACGTAGGTCACTTGGCTGTTCGGCGTCGCGTTTGCCTGTTCTAAGGTGGCATGTTTTGCTTTCTATGCACGTAATTACGAGATTCCTTGCCTTGCTTCCTTCTTCCGCTTCCTGCTAAGCTCTTCTGCTATCCTGTTGCTTTCTCTTGTCAAATAAGTAAAAGAAATGGCACGCTCGCCCGCTTTAAAGGAGGACGTGTTTCTTCTTCCCTTTTATAAGCCTTCGCCTTGGATTCTCGGGCTTTCTGCCTTTTTATTTGTGCATTCATGTGAATGAACTCCGATCTAGGTCTGTATTCGACTACGCAACAGGGTTCTATTTTCTACTAGTGAACTTTTTCTATATGTCGGTCTTTCTGAATTATCATTTCTTTGCTTCTCAAAGATTGCGCTTACATGTTTCTTTAATGGTATTTCTGGGTGACTTCTCTTCGAAGATAAAGAGCTTTTGAACAAAAAATGTGGATTTTCTTTTGCTACTGAATTATAATATTCACACCTGAACTGTACCAGGATTATAAAGGTCAAGCTTCGATGTTGTATCCTTGATGTAATTTGGTTGTTGCTTAAATTTTGAATTTACTGCACGTGATCAGACCTGTTCTGGTAACCCTTGTACGGTGCTGCTTAAATTTGCATTTATCTAGTGGTTACGGAGAATGATGTTGTTCCTCTGCTTATTTTATATATTTACTAGCTAATTTCGCTTATATTCATTTGTCTGGATTCAGATAAACAAATCGTATCCTTCTTATATTGCCTTTTGGTTTTGGGTTATCCTAAACAGACCAAGCATGAATCAAGTTTACATGGATCAAAATTTTTTAAGCTTATCCACAATGAGTACAACTTGAAATAGTGCTGCTTTATTTAATTCTTCTTCTCTACCTGTGGCCATCTTATATAAGTTCTTGAATTGAGATGAGGAGGTATATATGAACCATCTGTCTTTCAAGTAATTAATTCAAGAGTCTTTTTACCATTTTCCACCTGAAAAGTACTAGAATTACCAGCTCAATCAGCAGTCGCTATATTGTTTAGTTATGGGGGAGGAAAGAATGAAATACACAAAGTTGGCTTGTTATTTATGCCGTTTGTTGGACTTACTTGGCAACTACTAGTCTACTAGCTACTTAAAGCTTCTGTGCTTAACTTAGCATAACCTAGGTGAGAAGCCCCTTCATCCCTGCTTTACCCATGATTATTCAATAACTGGATTTCTCTTCCTCGTTCTCATTATTTGCCATCACTTCATATCTCTGTGTGTGAAAGAGAGAGAATATGGGTTCAGTAAAAGCCATATTGGTACCTTTTAGCTACTTTTATGATTTTTCCATGTTTCCTGGCCTCAATTATTACCTGCTAGCATGGCCTTATTCAGAATACATATTTCCACCAAAGCTTTATAGTTTCTTGCTCGGCTTTAATTTGTTTCTCTTCTTGTTTGCTTTTGACAATTTGTTGAACTGTGGATATAGATATCACTTCATTTAAGTAGGCTCTCCTCTCTCCCTCCCTCCCTCTCCAGAATGGCACTTGGGTTGGCCACTGCTACCCTTTGGTGCACACCTGCTGTCTTCTCAACTATCATACGCATTAAGATATTTCTACTGGTGTCTGAGGCCATATTCTTTAGTTAGAGAAACAATGAAAATCATGTCACGAGCTTTCCTGTGTTCTAAAAATAAAATGACTTATCTGATTTCACATTTTTAAGTTATATATTGCTCTTTTCACAATTTGTAACCAACTGGTTTCTCCCGCATTGTTTCTCAAAATGGCATGTTCAGAGTTGATTCTGTTCCAGTGTTTATTTGGAAACTTATCTGAGTTCTGAGATTATTGAGGTCGCACAAATGCTGGACTTTTATTATGCCATTAAGTGTGTATGCACACAACTGTATCATTGAAATGATCTATGTTGATTGCTTTAGATGCAGGATCTTTTTCTGTCATGATAAAAAGTATTTGATAATTTGTCATGATATAAATAAACCTCAATTCCACTGGCTGATGACATAGACTTGACACATTGTTATGTTGCATTTCATACTTCATGACATTTGATTATAGATAATATGTTGTTATTTTATCCTAGTAATAAATATATGCATGCGCACATTCTGAGAGCAAACATCATGGCTTCTTGTTCTGTGTTGAAACTAGTGTAATTAAGGATATTGTTCTTGAATAGATCATTTTCTTCATGCTCAGATGCTCTGGCATCAAACCATTTCTTCAGCTAATCTCTTGGTGTACAATTAATATTTCCATGCTGCAGGCGTTCCTGGGGATGGAAGGTGTTTGTTTAGATCTGTGGTTCTTGGTGCTTGTCTGAGAGCAGGGAAACCACCTCCAAGCGAAGGCCAGCAAAAGGAACTGGCAGATGAGTTGAGATCAAGAGTAAGCTATTTAAGAATGGTATCATCCTGGAGCAGGAAGGAATTGCCATCTTTCTGGAATGCCCATGTCTTTTGCTTATACTTTTTGGTTTATTTTTCTTGCTATATGCATTAAATACTTCATTGCAACATTACTAGTTTCAAATTTGTGCTGGGAAAAAATGCTGTGCCTTCAAAAGCAGTGGTTGATGATATTTACCTTGTTTGGAAACCATGTCTTTTTTGTGATACTGATAACATATTGCTTGTCTTTGACAGGTTGCAGATGAATTCGTCAAGAGACGTGAAGACACTGAGTGGTAAGGAATTATTTTATCACTTAGAATGCCCAGTGGCTCTGTAGCTTAATAAGGGACAATTTCTTGATGGAGGGATGGGGAAAGCTCCTGTGGCAACTTTGTGGGGGAAGATCCGTTGTCGTTGTTACCATCTTGTATCTAACACATTCTTATAATTTTTGGTAAAATGATTTTTTCTATACACTTGCATGGACTGTTTTTATATATGAGGTGTCAGGTCTTCAATATTGAAGTCGTTTTTGGCATGTTGGACCAGAGAATGAATATCGTAGTGTCGTGGATGTCTTATAGATGATGCATCTTTTTTCAATCTCATGTGCTTTATTTCCTGTGTTTTAATGCCACATTAGTTTCCGTGGTGCAAGTCTTCATGGAGTTGGAATCGTTGTCACATTAGTTATAACAAGCAGATATTGTTTATTTTCAGGTTTCTGGAAGGTGATTTTGACACATATATCAGACAGATAAGACAGCCTCATATCTGGGGAGGAGAACCTGAACTGCTCATGTGTTCTCATGTTCTTAGGTGAGTGTAAATTTTGGGACTTATCGCCTTCAGTTGGCTGATGCATATTCCATACATTTACAGTTTGTGTTTCTGTGAGGCTGAGAGGCTCTGAATCTCGTTAAACATCGTTTCTGTAGGATGCCTATCACCGTCTACATGTGCGACAAAAACTCTGATGGCCCCAAAGTTATTGCGGAGTACGGACAGGAATATGGAAAAACAGATCCAATCCGTGTGTTGTATCATGGATATGGCCACTATGATGCATTGCAGATCCCCTTGAGCAGGTCAACGTCAAAACTGTAAGATATATCGATCCTTGCATCCCAAACAGGAGAAAGTTGCCATGTGCAACTGGTATTTAAGGTTTGATTTTACATGATATCTTGACTTAGATTCATTTAGTTATATGGAAATTGCCTCTGGAGTCCGGGGTTTTTTTTTTTTTTTTGAAAACTTGATGGATGATGCAACATTCTAGAAACTTCGCCTAATTTGAATACTCACTGTGCCTTATATTTTAGTTCGTTTATTGGTTTTCTGAGACAAATAGATTGCTCTAGCTAGCTGTTTAGACATTAGGTGGGATACATATACTCCAAGCAAATGCACGACCTTGTATGACTTAAACAGGAATTCGCATCAGCCAGTACCCTTTGCTTTAGTATTAATATAGCTTCTTGACAAAAAAATTGTGGCTTGGCAGGTCGAAGAGACGATAAACCAGCAATATTCTGATTGAAGGACGTTCAATGGGTCAATCTTATACTCAAGAAAGATGCCAATTATGGTATCATATAAATGGGTGCATATCTATGCTTGGTCAAGTGAAGAACACACTTGTATACTCTATGTAACATTATCTTATTCCTCCTCGAAATGAAAAATGTCAGTATGACCATAATAATACTATCTGTCCTCTCCTCGGTCAAGTGTTTACATGTGTACGACATTATCTCGGTGAATCAGTCTGCCATTTTACGTTATCCGAGGCTCTGAAATTGCATGCCGATATCATTTTGGGTGTACTCTTGATCGACACAAGTTTGTCCAATCTGGTCATGTGTCAATTCTTATCCCCCAGTTCAGAAATAGTTTTACGATTATGACTAAGAATACGCACGCCGAAGTATATATAAGTGCATAGATATATATACATATATATATTTATATATATATTAAAAGAGAGAGCATACTCTTTCTTTCTCTATATCTATTTATCTATCTATCTATCTATCTATCTATCTATTACCTTTGTACATGGTGCATTGTTCTACTTTATCACCCATTCAAAAAAAATTTGTTCTACTTTATTTCTATGCTTTTTGTTTTCAAGAAATTAAATAGAAATGGCCGGATGAAATGATGTATTGTCATGGAAATGCATCCATACTCGAATATCTACAAAACTAAAAATGATACATGCTAATGTGGCCATATTTTTAGCCGTGTCTACCTACAAATTTTATATTTGTTTATAGTTTTCATTTTTGGCTTTCCAATACGAACCCGGTGACCTTTTTTCTTTTAAAAGTTTATGGGTGGGCTAAGAAATTCCAAGCTCAATGCTTTTACAGCAGGACATGCGTCGAAAGAAACGGAGGTCGACCGGATCGGTGCCCGTCGAATGGCCAGCATCATCGAGGACGATCAATCATTCGAGGTTGTTGCGATTATGATGATCAGCAAATAAAAATACTTATCGGTGGACTTACATATCTATATATTTATACAATATAATATGAAAAAGCATCCGACAACCGGGATTACATCCAAATAAGGTTGTAAACGGAGCGGATACCGATCGAATATGTTGTTTTCGTATCCACTTTGTTTAGTTATTCGTCGAATACGAATATGAATTGGATATTAGGATAATCTTCGGGTTCGTAACGAATATAGATAATATCCATTTCAGGATGTTAATTAAATATTATTTAATAATATATAAATACATAGAAATAAAATTATAAAATATAAAACTTATTATATATTTATTAACATTATTTTAATAGAGAATATTTAATCATATTTATAAATATAATGATTTTAAATATATAATTATATATATTATGTATATATTAATGAATTCAGAGTGGATCTTAAACATTTTTTTGTTTGCTCCGATTAATATTCAGATAATATTCATATCTAAATATTTGTTCCGACAAATATTTAAAATAAAATATTATTTATTTAGACGGATATGAATTCAAAACGAATAAGAATTTTACCCATGTCCGTTTACAACCCCGCATCCAAAAGAAGCAGCCTGAATCGACGCGGCCGACCAGTGTGGTACGACTCCATAGTTTCGAAAATGATCATCTATTCAGAAAGTAGATAGTATTATATATATATATGTATTCTCCTGAGCATTATCTTTTATAACAAACTTTCTGAGACGGTGTTCGATGAACATGCGTTTATAGAGAATTTCTCCACAGCTGTCGCCGCCCTTGTTCGGCTCGGCCGTCCTCTCGCCGGCGGCCTCTGCTGCTCATAAGACACGCCGACGAGCCACGGGAATTCACTGCACAGCCCCCCTTCTGCGCTCTCTCCCGCCGCCGCGATCATCTTCTTTCTTCTTCCCATTTCCCACCCACCACCAACCTTTGCTTCCTTCCTACTCTCTTCTCCTCCACGCTCCTCTCTCTCTCTCTCTCTCTCTCACCTACTTGGCTCCGGCGCTGCAGTGACGACTGGTGCGGCCCCCGCCGGAAGCGGAGGTGCCCGTCATCCCCCCCGCTGAACTGTATCTGCAGGCTCTCGCAGCTTTCGAAGATCGGCAGGCCGGCGATTATGGCAGCGTAACTCCTCCACCTACTCTCTGCCTCTCCCCCCCCTCTTAAATGTTCACTCGTATACGGCGTCTCTGATTCCTCCTCCTCCCCCCGACCAGCGACCTCCGGCGTCCCTAGTCTCTGAGCAGATGATCCTCCGCCGTCGCCTCCGCTTCCTCTTCCTCACCCTCTGTTCCTCGATTCTGATGCGGGGGTGCCTCCGCTCCGCCCTCTCCCCGGACGGTCTTACCCTCCTCGCCTTCAAATCGGCCGTCTCCGGCGACCCGGCGTCCGCCCTCGCCGGCTGGAACGAGGCCGACGCCGATCCCTGCCGCTGGATCGGCGTTTCCTGTGCCGAGGTGCCGGGATTCTCCCATCCGCGCGTCGTCGCGCTCTCGCTCCCCGCTAAGCGCCTCTCCGGATACATCCCCTCCGAGCTCGGCTCCCTCGTCTTCCTCCGCCACCTCAATCTCCACGGTAATCTCCTCTCCGGCTCCATCCCCCTGCAGCTCTCGAGCGCCGCCTCCCTCCACTCCATCTACCTGCACTCCAACAACCTCTCCGGGCGGTTCCCCTCCACCCTGTGCGATCTCCCGGGGCTCCAGAACCTCGACCTCTCCGTAAACTCTCTCTCCGGCGCCCTCCCCGCCGAGCTCGGCAGGTGCCGCCGTCTGCAGAGGCTTCTCCTCTCGAATAATCGGTTATCCGACGCCGGGCCCTCTGGGATCTGGCCGGCACTCGTCAGCCTGACGGAGCTTGATCTGTCCTCCAATGAGCTCGCCGGAAGGATACCTCCGGATCTCGGCGGGCTTAAGTCGTTAGTTGGAACCCTAAACCTCTCCTACAACCATTTCTCCGGCGAGATTCCCGGCGATCTCGGAAATCTACCGCCTGCCGTGAGGATGGACCTCCGATGGAACAATCTATCCGGAGAGATCCCTCCGGTGGGTGCCTTGTCGAACCAGGGCGCCACCGCCTTCCTCGGAAACCCAAATCTCTGCGGCTTCCCTCTCAATAACCCCTGCCGGGGCCTCCCTCCCACGCCTCTGGAAGGCGAACGGGTTCCGTCGCCCCTCCCAGGGGATGGCCGCATAGCCGGTGACGGAGCGATCACCGGAAAGGGGCTCAGGCCGGAGGTGATCATCCTCATCGCGGTCGCCGACGCTGCGGGGGTGGCATTGATCGGCCTGCTCGTGCTGTACGCTTACTGGAAGCTGAAGGGCGGCGACAGATGCAGCTGTAGCTGCACCGGGAAGACCAAGCTGGGAGGGAGAGGGAACATAGGAGGATTGCTCTGCCTCCGCCGCCGCCGGCGGACGGAGGAGCGAGCGAGCTCGCCGAGCGGCAACTCGGAAGAGGACGATGTGGGCTCCGACGGATCGCCGCGGGGGACGGCGGCGGAGTCTCGGCTGGTAGCCCTGGACAAGGGATTCGCGTGGGAGCTGGACGAGCTGCTGCGAGCGTCGGCGTACGTGCTGGGGAAGAGCAGGAAGGGGATGGTGTACAAGGTGGTGGTGGGGGTGGGGGTGGCGGTGGCGGTGCGGAGGCTGGGCGAGGGCGGCGCGCGGCGGCGGCGGGAGTTTGCGGCGGAGGCACTGGCCATCGGGAGGGTGCGCCACCCCAACGTCGTGCGGCTGAGGGCCTATTTCTGGTCCGCCGACGAGAAGCTCCTCGTCAGCGACTTCATCCCCAACGGCAGCCTCGCCGCCGCCCTACACGGTGAGTCACATGGGTAGGATGGGACAACGGTATTATCTAATTTTCCTCTTAGATAGAGATTAAATACTTATGATTTCGTTCCAACTTCGATTCTGTTATTGGAATTGAGATAATTTAATGATTTTAAAAACATATAATATTTATTATAATTATTATTATCAAAAAATAACGATAGATTTTATTTTATTAGATATAGTACATTCTAAATTTTATTTTTTATATACTTCGTAAATTTTAAATATGTATGTTGAATTTTTGTCAAAATCAGGTTGTAAAATTGACTGTTGGATAACTTACGGTCGAATACTATAATTTTTATTGGAATCGCATAAACATATCAGACGATCGTATTTCATCTGCATCCCTATATACTTTTTTCAAGGAAATAATAATAAATAAATTGGGTGATGCATCCTCAGGCCGGTCGAGTCAGACCGGGCTGTCGTGGACGGTCCGGGTGAAGATAGCGAGGGGGGCGGCCCGGGGGCTGGCCCACATCCACGAGTGCAGTCCCCGGCGGTTCGTCCACGGCGAGGTGAAGCCCTCCAACATCCTCCTCGACGCCGACTTCACCCCCCACATCGCCGACTTCGGCCTCCTCCGCCTCCTCCACATCGCCGGCGGCGGCGGCGCCAGCGGCCCACTCCTCCCCTACGCCAACCCCGGAGGCCCAGCCGCCGTGGACAGACCCAGCGCCGGCAGCTACCGCGCCCCGGAGGCTCGCGCCCCCCTCGGCGGCCGGCCGACCCAGAAGTGGGACGTCTACTCGTTCGGCCTCGTGCTGCTGGAGCTGCTTACGGGCAAGGCACCAGAGTTCTCGTCGCCGTGCCCCCCCGCGGCGGAAGCGGCGGCGGGAGGAGAGCCGGCCGCGGAGCTGGTGACGTGGGTGAGGGAAGGGCTGGAAGGGGAGAGGTCGCTGTCGGAGCTCGCGGATCCGGCGCTGATCTGGCAGGCGCGGGCCAAAGGAGACGTGGCGGCGGCGTTCCGCCTGGCGCTGGCCTGCACCGAGACGGATCCCGAGCTGCGGCCGCGGATGAAGGCGGTGAGCGAAAGCCTGGAGACGATCGGAGTGTGATGCTTCGTTCGAGAGGAGATGATCTCGGGGCTCCTTGGTTCTGGGAGTGTGGAGCGGTCGCCGGAGGTCACCGATTTCCGGGCTGGTCTTTCACTGCTTCTGTCGGATTTTTTATTTTCTTCCTCCTCCTCCTCCTTTCTTTTTTTCTTTTTGACCTGTGTCGATGAATTTGAGTCCTTGAAGTGCAACAAAGATTTTTATTTAATTTTTCATCCTATGGTTTTATGATTTTTTTTTATCACAGGAGGATACGGAGAAGGATCTGTTAAGTCCCTTGGAACGGAATGTCTTGAGAGGGAAAATGTTCTGGGGGATCCCCATAAGACATAATTATCAAGATACGAAGGGCTATCTCTGAAAAGGATAAATAAATAAATAAAATAGGAGCTTTTTACTGATTTGATCCCCACATCTTATTGTGTATATATATATATATATTTCATCTATGCTGTCTATGTTCTTCATTGTTAAAAAAAATGGCACCTTTATCAAACTCTGCACAAGCTCAAGAGAAAAGAGACGAATTTGGAAGTTCTTTATTTGCATTTCTAGCATGACTTTTCAGATTTGAGGCACCATTTCTGAAATTAAAAATAATAAGGGCATTTGACTAATGTGATCCTATTCCCCACATTCTTTTATATATATATATATATATATATCATCTGTGCTGTCTATGTCCTTCCTAATAAAAATAGTACCTTTGTTAAATTCTGCACAGGCAGGCTCAAGAGAAAGGGACAAAACACCAAGATCTCCAAGCATAATTATTCGGATTTTGAGGGCTGTTTCCAAAAAGAAAAAAAAAAGTAAGGATGTCTTTTGACTAAACTGATCACCTTATTGTATATTTTTTTCATCAATGCTGGTTGTGTCATTCCTAATAAATTAAATAGTACCTTTATTAAATTCTGCACAAGTGCAGGAGGAAGAGACAAACAGCAAGATCTTTATTTGCAATTTAAGTCGAGTGGGGCAGCCCATAAACTATAGGCGAACATGTATGTGGACCTCAAAGCATTTATGTATATTTGTGTGTGTGTGTATATATATATATATAAGATCAGAGTTTATATAAAGGTTACTTTACTAGAATCTGCATTCTCGTGGAAACAAGTCTGTTTTAACATCAATGATATAACTGAAGAGCTGGTGTAGCCTAAACTTGGATATTTTTACTCTTGTTCGTTTGATTGCAAAAACTTGTAAAATGAAGCACTTGTTCATGTTACATCAATTTCTTGCTGTTTGAATTGATGTGAAGCAAAATAGTGTAAAACAAGTTTAGTTTTTTAGCAATGAATTTATCCTTAGATAATCACCCAAATGATGTAGTTCTCGCTTTACTTTTCATGTGGTTTACCATTTAACAAAATGAAACACATATTTAAAATAAAAATGTTTCTCGGTTTTAAAGGTGCAATAAACAATAGAATTATAGGGAAACAACCAGTTCCGTAGAATCCAGATCTAGATCTTTATATGTGCACATGAGTTATTTATTTTTTTAGTCCCTAAAAACATGGATACCTAGAAATAGTTGTGCCTGCTATACTATAGGCACTTGTAAACTGTTGTTTCTCTAAGACAAAACTTTTGAAACTTGTGCACATGCTCCTTTGACAAGGGTGCAAATTTAATTGTCAAAGATCCAATGTATAAAAATGGTAATTATAATTTTATACAAGTTTAGGGGATCAAGAATGGAAAGCAAAATGGATCTTGGTGGTGATGTTATTATGTCGATCAGTTTTTAACATGAGCAAGCTTGTGTTTAGGGCATCTGTTTCTCATATCATCCTTGATCCCCCTACTGGTGATATATAATTATAGGAGGTGGACCCTTCATCCTCATATGCCAGCATATTGTATGTATTTGCTTCAGCAGTTTTCTGCATCTTGAGAGTAAAGAGTAAAGACACAAGATTATTGGCCCCATGACCCTTTAGACTGGCATTGAAAATTTTGATATGTTAGACCCCTTGTCATGTGAGACTGGCTCCCTATCTTGAATATCTTTTGAGGAAGAATAAATTGGTAGGACTCTCCCCTCAAGTATAAGTCAATGTGGCCACATATGAGTGCTAGTAGATTTAAGATGCATGATGCAGAGTTGTAGAACAAAATTGCTTTGAAGGTGTAACAACTTGAATTTTTGAATATCTCAATGCAAGTAAGCTGTTAGTGCTCAAGTCAAGACGTTTCTAAGACTCCTAGTAAACGCACGACTTGATGCAAAGTTCATAATACCATCTTGTTCATTCATAAACATCCTTTGATTCCTCGTCGGTGATGTGAAATAATTAAATTAAAAGTAAAAACTTGATCAAAGTTAGATACTAAAAGCTTATCAAAAATTAAATGTTGGTAATTCTGCTTCTATTATGACTATAACTTACATTTGATATTCTATTTATTTATCTTCAATATTTTAATCACATTATTACTAGAAGGATTTTCATCATGTAATTGAACCTTTATTCATCATGGTTACCCTCCAATCATTACACACTGATCCTTATTTTCTTTCTTGGCTTGACCGTCGTCCAGAAATTTTGATGATTAATTATCTTCACATTAAAAAAATAAAATACAAAATTTGAACTTATAAAGTGATCTCGACTTTCAGTTTTGGACACGCAAAACTGAGTATCAAGTGTTTTTTTTTCTAGATAGGAAAAATAATATATCGAGTTGTCTTGGTTTACATCAAGTTAAGTCGGGTTGGGAGTCGGGACCGGGTCACTTGGTACAAATTACACCTGTTTGGACCAGGTCGTTTGGGATCAAATCAAATTTAACAAGTAAGTCATTATTTAAAAATTTTAAAATAATAAAAGTTATTATTTTTTGTCATACATAACAAGAACTAGTTAACTAGTTAAAATTAAATGTTTAAATATTTGTTATAGTTAATATGTATTATAAATATTAAACAAATAATAAAAATTTGGAAGCTGCCATGATGGCATTCTAGCTTCCCCCGCACATAGGAAGTGTGGGACCATCTCTACTTTTCCGGGCCGGGGTCATGGGGTCCGGGTCCGAACGGTCGCCCATAAAATCGACCAGGGTGGATGACCCGACCCAGTCGGATCTCATTTACCATAGTCTAAATCAAGAACTTGTTTCACATGTGGTAACTCTCTACCATCTTGTTTACCCTGGACATTATAAACCATCCCAGAAGTAGGAAAATAATGGCACATTTCATCATTTTCATGTGGATTGTGTAAAAAATAAAAAATCACACCTGTTAGGATAAAATAGAAGTGCACATCATATAATTGATACTTCCTTCCCATGAACCCCGAGCATGAACACACTACACCACTTTAGAATGAAACAAATGTATTCCTTCTTTATCTCGAGTCTTTTGTTGGCACACTGCCCGTTCAGAATGACATGGAGATAACATACCATACTTAACCATTTATTTCACGTGTTCCTCAAGTCTAGATTCGTAAAAACCTCTTAAAGATTAAATATTGATGCAAGTCATCACCCCACCATTCAAGCTAAGAACGAAATAGGTGTGCGAGTCGTCGTCATCTCCACCCATTTCTTTTGAATCATGGAAAACAGAAAACAGGTATACAACATGTGAAGCAGCCTCCCCAAAGAGTTGTAGTTGGAGCCTTATATTATTGATTACCTATTTCTGAGGAGGGGTCTTCATGGTGCTGTTTATTGCAAACGCGGTGACATTTTTTTTTCATATATATATATATATATCATTAAAGAAATCAATTCATCATTTCAATAGCTATCATCGTTCAGTCATAAAGTCAAGTATTTTCCTGCTTCATTCATGGTTTCTAGATAAATTTCTATACAACAAACACATGCTTCATATGTTTTTGAAATAATCTTCCTTAGAACAACTAGTTCGTTAACTCAATAAACTCCTCGTTCATGATTTAGTTTAGTATTAACTTGCTCAAGTGATTATTGTAGTTCCATCGACCAATTAGATTTATTTTCTTCATAATTTGCTTGACACAAAAATGACAAGAAAGCGCCACAAAATACTGTCGACTTTTAGATCAAGGACGCGACTATCATGTTATTATTTTTTTAAAAATAAAAATATCTAAGATTATAAACAATTATAAAAAATAAAATAAATAAATAAATACGATTTAATCAAACAATTCATCAATTTTATTCTAATGAGATATGATCTAATTTTTTTATATAATTTATATGCCCTCGTGTGTCATTCAAGTTAAGAACATAATATAATACAAATATGCAGGACAATTATACTTGTCATTCTTTCGGATAATCATTTTAAAATTAGATCTTAAAAAATCACTATAACTATTATAATCATAAGTTGATTGAATCAAAATGTTTGATGAAAGAATTAAATAAGTAAACAACAAAAAGAACACACAAATTAGAGCACAAAATTGAAAGCAAAAGATTACAAAGAGTTAGGTGAGAAGGAAGAAAAGTCCCTTTTCTTCAGCTAAAAATAAAAATGAAGCAGATGATCCACCGAGAACTACCAAGCGTCCTACCGATACACTGTTGCATTTTTGAAATTAAAGGTATACAATACATCCAGAAAAGAAAGTGGACAATGTTCAATAAATAATTTAAATGATTATTGCTATAAAAAGCAAATATTTACATTAAATGGCCGACCTTGGATTACATGGTGTTACAACACAAACAAAAGCCATGGCAGGAACAAGGTGGAAAGACTGTTTTGACACAGCCAGCACAGAAGGACGTCGAACGGAGAGATGTCTGAAACCCCATAACTAAAGATGCCCTGTAGTCCCCAGAGAGGAGCTGATCAAAGGAAACGATGTAGCAGCTCTCATGCGGAGAAGTGAATTTCAAAATACATATGGGCTAGGAAGTGAATTTCAAAATACATATGGGCTAGGAAGTGAATTTCAAAATTGAATAGCAGCTCTCATGCGGAGACCTATGAGAACTAAGCTACATGTTGTCCGTGTACAAATAATAGGGACGAACGGCTTCAGTTACTGCTCAAATAGTGATCTCCGGCTGTCAAAAAAAGATGGTCGCCGAGGATGACATCAATTGTGGGCAGGTCCTCAATACAACTCACGCTAATCTGCAAATGCCAGAGTTGCAATGGTGAATGTGTTTGTCAAAAAGAAAAAAAAACTTTTGATATGATAAGCATGCCATTGAGCAGTGTTTCGGAGAAGAAATGTGGCTCTAAATATGACCTTTCCCTTGCCAGCATGAAACTCAGACTTCAGGTTATAGAAATCACGTGATGACAGATGAGTGCGTAGGCACTCAGCATGCCTCTTGTTTCCTGAGGAAAGAGGACGAAACATTAAAATCGAAAAGATTACAATGCCTACTTGACAATGACGGAACAGTTATGTGCATGCGTCCCACCCAGACTCTGATTTTGACATGGTTGTGAAGCATGATTATTAGAAATTCGATCTTCATCGTACCCCATATATGGACCACTAACATAAGTTACATCCATAGATAGTTAGACCAACTTGACTTCACGAGACAATCATTAAATGATCCGTGAAATACATCTTTCTTTGCCCCACATTTAGCATGCTTACACTGGCGATCGTTCCCGTGCTTCTAATAGAAGCATCCAAAGTCACCAATAAGAGGCCACAAAACATGATTGACAAAAAAGTAAGGAGAATGCTTGTGGATTTTAGCAAATAGCTTCAAAATTTTATATGATAACCCCATCCAACTTTTCGTATAAGCATAACGTAAACCCAAACAAGGACCCAAGCCCAACAGTCCTCTAGTCAAAACTTACGATTTACCTGAACATATCTTCAAAAGAGCATTAAAGTTGAAAATTAAGCAGGGTCTTGCTAAGCTGATGGCAAAGGATGACCCTAAAACTCCACAGAATGCTTCTCTAAAAATAATGACCTGAAAAAAAGCAAGTGGTAAATGATGATTACAAAATAATCCAGTGTCATGAAAAGCCAGGCACCCTGCTGCTGAAGACAAATTAGAAAATAGGCGACAACGGGAAGTTTTAGATGGGAATTCATCATTTAGTTAAGGCCATGTTTGGTAACTGTATTAAACTCCTGTGTCATTATCGATTTTCAAAATGATACTGATATAAATCATCCATAGGTGTTTGGCTATCCCTATCAATATTGTAACTTTTAGTGAAAACAAATCATGATATGTATAATACAAGTTTTCACTTGTATCAATTTTGACGGTGATACTCTGCCCTCTGAAAATATCAATATCAAATTTAATATAATATCATTTTTTCTACTCTAACCAAACAGGGCATAAAGTATTATTTTTTCCTTTTCGATGAAGAACCAGATGCTGCGTTTGAAGGTATGAACATAGAATAAGAAAAGAACAATAGACAGTACCAAAGAACTTCAATTGGCACTCTAAATAAAGCTTAGACTAAGCTGTTTTATGTCTTTTCCATCTGCTCATGTAAATTTATTATATCTAATGACTTATTGTGTACATTCATAAATGACTTTATTAGTAATTAAGAATGCAAGGCATAGAGGCTCTGCCGAAGATGGAAAAAATGCAACCAAACAATAAGTGTGCACAAAGAAATACCACTTGGTTGACTGATAACTAGTCATTCTCACACGATGTTCTAAATTTCTTGTGTCCTACATAGTATGCCTGCTTATCAACTAGCCTGGTACAATAAAATCTAAGATCTAAAAAGTTGAGTAAATTTTGCTGGTTCATTAACAATAGAAAAGTCATCCCTCCTCTCCCTCAGCCCCCCTCCTCCCCTTACTCCTTGGGCTCCTCTTGTCACCCACCCCATAGCTATTGAGGCATTGTCATTCTATGTAGTCATAGGTGCCTTGCCCCCATTGCCTCCGATGACAAAGGCGAGCCCCCCCCCCCCCATGGACACTGCAGTGGCTGTGCAGCCATGGTGTCCTTCCCTTCCCAATTGGATGGGGAAAAAGGCCCTTCCAGGTCCATCAGGACCAGGTAGGGCATAAGTCACCTGATTCAGTGTTTCTTATCAAGACCCAATACAACCTTAAGTCATTGGATCCGGTGACTAATGCCCCTACCAATACCAAGTCCCGATGGACCTATTAGGTGGGCGGGAAAGATGCTCGCCGCCCATGGGGGCAGTACTTCTGATAACATAGCTGCCATTGGTGAGGCATTGGAGCATCGTAACCTAAGAAGTCCTTTATGTCTTCCTCCTTGGCTCTTATGTTGAATGATGACCACTCTTCTGATGTATTAGATTCAGAAAACTCCCATTTTGATGATTTTGGTAAGGCCCGGTAAGATGCTCAAACAATCAAAAGTGCCTTCAAGGATGGTAAGGATTTGGAAGATGCTCTTGGTATGACTAATGAGGAGGAGTCCCCTCTCCCTGCTAGGACTTGTTCCCAAGTCAAGCAAAGAAAGCAAAACAACAAGTCTCCCAAGGGCAAAACTAGTGTTGAGGTGTCCCTCCCAACCTCATTACCCTAGTCTCCCTCTTTCGCTTGTACTCCAAGCATAAGAGCCTTGATGTTAGTTTTCCTCTGTTTGTGTGTTGTACATGGTAGGATCTCAACATTTAAGAGATCCTACCTGTCTTTTTTGTCCTCCTTTTCTCTCATTCCATTGTAGTTACTTTCAATTTTGTTTTAATAGAAAATTTGGCCTTCGGGCCATCCTAAAAAAATTATAACAGAAAAGTCATAGTGCTCTGAAGTCTGAAAGATTAAAAAATTAACCTCCAAGGCAACACTTGCTTCCTATACTGAAGAATAGTGATTTTAATACAATCCTACCACTACGATTATAAAAAAGTTTATTCTTTAGATATAAGAAAAGCTAGTTAATGTAATGTTGGTATTTAGTATCACATTTCTCGGAAGTATATAATTTAGTGGACAATCAGTTCAACCTCGATTGAAGTACAGTGCAATTAACACTTACAGCATTTGGAGGAATCATGGTATGATTAAGCAAAGGAGAACCTAGAGATTCTCTTATATATTGTTCCTGCACAGGGAACAAAAAGTGAAACAAGGACCTTCTGGCCGTAAAAAAAACACGCAATGAAAAGGCCCTCACATGAGATTTCAAAATACGCTCTAGTGCATGTTTTTCTTCATCTAATGGCTCAATGTAAACCTCAACTGCATCTGTTGGTTCCAATCCTGCTTTCTTGCGTGATTTTTGTACTCTATTCACCACCTGAATAAATTTCAATAAAGGTCAGTTGTGACCTGAAAAGTTGGACAAACTGCATGCATGTGGAAATAACAGATTCAAGCAATTGACAACTTCGTCTCACACTGATGAAACTACACATCTCCCTGAGGGCCACAGAAACAAAGCACACTAATACTGTGGCCCACAAGGATGCAGGTGGCAAACTCAACCTCAATAACAGGTACAAAAGCATTGGCAACTTTTGAGAGCAAATAATAGACTAGAGCCAACATCACAGTATGCACGCACATGAGAACACAACTGCATCCAGTGACGTGACAATGAATATTCTCACAACTGTGGTATAACTCATGACAATGTTCTGAAGTTGAGACCGAAAAAAAAAATTTCTGTGCATGAATATTAGTTCCTGCTTGCTAGCATTTGCATCAAACAAAACAGACTTCAAATTGAAATAAGCAGCATTCAGTTCTTCAGCAAATAAGTTATCACCTAAAACATATAAATAACACCAGAATTTGCACTCGACTTGTGGGACACAATAAAACATTTTCTTAAACCAGTACCAATTCAGTAGTAAGGATAGGAGCTGTATCAATTATCAACAAAAGGGAGGATCCAAATGCTTGTCAGCCCATTTCTCTACCCATAATGGTGGTTTTGAGTTTCTTGGGGATAATACCCCCCAATGAAAATCTAATAAAGAGGAGCTCTGAAGCAGGCTTTGCACAAACACAAGTTACTCAGGGAAAAGGCAAACTAACCGGATTGGAAGGTAGTCCACAAAACCTGGCACAATCATACTTCTATCTCTGGGTGGAAAGAGAATGCGGCAATAAGTAACTGCTCCAAAGTGGGGAGGATAACAATAAGGAATCTGCCCAACCTGCATCAGCACAAATAAAGGGGTGACGATCTGGGGTAAGGATAGGGAAAGAAAGGAGACAAATGAGCCCTTATGTGTCAGCTTGAGTTGGAAAGGCTCATGGTGGCAAGGGGTCTGAACATGGACTTGGGTAGCACATCATTGTGGGCAAAGCTGCCAGTTTGGGTTAGTGCAAGTACTCATAGCATTGGCCAAACAAACAAGACCCTGATTGAGCTTCACACAAACAAGCTTGCATCCTTGATAAATGGAGAGTAGTTATGATACAGAAAGGCGGTTGAGGAAGGGAGGATACTGAATCCATAAAAAAATTAATATCCCCCTTACCAAACATCCAACAAGTGCAGGGTTAAAAATACTCAGTTAGGTCCAAAGATACTCCCTGACGATTTGAAAGACACATCTTGGTAGGAGCTTAAAGATACTCACGGTGAGAGTTCAAAAGATGCTCCATTGAGCAATCTAAATGATCCCTGATGAGGGGCCCAAAGGTAACGTCAGTAAAAGACACAATGATGATCCAAATATACTACTTATGTTATGACTGTCCAAAAGATACTTCAGTGAGAGCCCAATAGACACTCCTCTCAAGGGTCCAAATAACACCCCAAGTTTGATACTCTCAGTGAGGGTATGAGATACCACAAAAGCCTAACGAGTTATGAAGAAAAGAAAGAGGACCAGGAGGCAAGATCAGGCTGCGAACATGGAGCACAAGAACCTGCAGCACGCAGAACAAGAAGAAAAACAGTTGCTGCAAGAAGATCCAAGCGGCAAAATTTCAAAGGAAAAGAAAACAATGAGATCTTATTTAAAGATCCAAAAGGTAGTCACTGAGCCATGTAAACAGACTGCTGATGGAATAAAACCAAGGTTCATTGCAATCGTTCCTTTACTTTCAAAAAATGACATGAATAAATAAGATCTGAGCTTGGTCCATCAGAAAAAAAGTGCAGAACAAATAGCTTGCTTAACCAACTTAATTTTAATCAAACTAAATGTTAAGAACGGATAATGAAGCATTTAAAACAATAAAACAAAAAATTCATAAAAAATAAACAAAAAACAGAACATACCTTAATAAGGCTGAAATCAACGTAACCATACAAGACATTTAGTAATCATAACCATGATACCAAAAGACTAAACATTGCACTTTACACACAAAAATTAATAAAATATAAAAAATACAGTCAAATAAATAGTGAAAGCATTATAAACAACTTCAAAAGATGGTCATCAAAAAATGTGCCTCTAAATGATTTTAAACTATAAATAAGTATAAAGTTCCATTTAGTTATAATCTAATTTCCAGCACACCAAACCACCATAGAGCCTAAAAAACAGCTAGAAACAAACACAAACTTGAATAAACAATGTTAGCAACATAGTTTGAAGTTCTTAAACAAAGCCTTGATAATAGAAAAACATAAAAAGTATAAATAAAATTAAACTTCTTAAAAAATAAAATTAACTAACATCCTAATAAACAACGTAATCAAACTTAAATAACTCAAATATGGGACAAAGCCAAAATAATAAACTAACATATGTTTCATATTTCACATCTTGTCATAACAGGGCATCATTATGATGATTAATCAAGGATGTCCAACCACATGGTCGATATAGTATTACCAGTTCCAACCAGCGGAAAGAGGTTACTTTAACAATAAAAATAGACCCAAAATAAAATCACAAACATGAACAAAATAAACCTCAAGCAAAAACTGAATCTTGAAAGAACAATTTTGACATTCAACAAAAGGGAGAGAATTGTTCTAGGTACGGAGGCAAGGAATTCCAGGATCAGCCAGGGCATAGCTGATCCAAGGTAAGAATAACCGATCCAAGATCGGCACAGATCAATGCTTCAAAAAATTAAAAAAAAATCTAAAGAGGATAACCTAGGGTAAACAGATTCCGGTCTGATCAAACCCTGAAATCCAACATTTTACTAGATACTGATCAGGGTGGTTGCATCGGACTGGAATCAGCTTACCCAGGCAAACCAGGCCAATTCGGTACCTTAAGCCAGTCCTGGTAAAAGTTCCTTCTAGGACCCCCCACCAAATCGGGTCAGTAAGGTGCTGGTACCAGACCTATATTATCATAGGCATGAGGGGCTTGAGGCGAGAAAGGGTTCACCTTGCCTCAGGCACCCTATTTTGGGCAGTGGAGGTGAACAAAGGAGAAGAAAGGTTCCCCCTGTCGGATGCTTTCTCCTGCTGGCAGTCCTGTGGACATAGATTGCAGAATCGACCAATCTAGATCGGGATCAGCTGATTCCCAGATCAGATCAGCCCTTGCCGATCTGATTATAGCCCGGAGGGGCAATCAGCCAAATCAGGACTGGAAGTGGCCAATTCCGATCCAATTCCGCTGAATTAGCCGCTGAAATCACCCCAGGTGGGCAAAATCGGGCCCCAGCTGATGCCGTGGGGGCTGTGCAGCCGCGGCCTTCTTCCCAGCACTACTAGACGGGGAAACCTTTGATCTGCCATGATGGCCAAAATCAGCCCCAAAATAGCTGGATTGAACCAGAATCCAATCTAGTTCCTTATTTTACATTTTTTTAAAGAACCGATCCAGACCAGTTCCAGATCAAAAATCTTCTCGGAGGATTGGCTGATCCAATTCCAATCCAGATCAGGACCCACTGATCCAGGTCTGGCAGATCCATTGGAAGTCGAATCTGCAACTTAAAATAAACCGGAGGTGACTGCCCAAAGTGCTGAGCTTTTATTTTTTTAAGTTTTCAGATCCAACCAAGTTGGGTCTGCTTGAACTGTCTTCTGTAGCCGATTTGGGGTAAAGAAAGCTCCTTCATCACCACAGGAGCTCGATGGAAATCCTGGTGGCGAAAGGGTGGTTGCCTAGGGGACAAGGACCGAATCAAGGGGAGAAGGGCCGCCTCACCTCATCGTCTAGGCAGTCACCTCAACCGCCTTTGATAACAAAGAGATAGACTGATTTTGCGATCCATGGACAGAGGGGGGTGAGTGGAAAAGGGAGGGAGGAGAGGGAGGATTGAATATAGAAACATGGGGTAAGTGGAAAAAGGAAAGAAAGAAGAAGAGGGAGGAGAGAGAGAGAGAGTCTAATGGCCAAACCCTCTGAGGACAGATTAAACTGCTTACACACTTAATTGACATCGTTATAAAGCTTTTACAACAAATTATTTCCATTTCAAAAAGTTTATAGGGATCAATTCAAAATTCCAGTATTGTAGAGAATCATCTAATTAAGCATTTTACAGGGAGTTAAAATCAGATTGCTCAACATTTTGATTTGGTACTAAATGGCTCAGGAGAACAAGGATGATGGAAAATGATGGGCATTGAAAGAACTTCAATAGCATTGTGCCTGAGGTAACCTGGTAAACATTTGTACATCAAATACCTGCATACAAACTAGACACCGAGGCTGCATGTAACCAAGGCAAATTTATTTATGCACTTACGCTGCATGCTACATGCTGGTCAATTGAAAAGAATAAAACTTAGACATCTTAAAGGAAGCAATAAATCGAGATGGAGAATACTTATTTGAAAACTCTGTTTATGCCACAAACCACATGATTGAAATAGGTGCATACTTAAGTCAACTTGCAAGGTGCCTGTAATTAAACCTTTGTTTATTCGAAGTTAGACCTTTAGTTTCTATTTCATCATCGTTGTGTAACTTCATGTAGAAATGTTTTAGTGGTATAACCCAATTATCTAAAAAGCACTGTGCACATCGCTCAAGCGTTGAGGACTCCAAACCATCTATGTTGGAACTGTCCTAGCGTTGTTGAGTGGGAGAAACACCAAGCAGGAGAATCACTGACTGCACCTGCTAAAGCCTGCAAAGTGTGAAGAAAGCAGACATAGTTGTCAAGGCGACAAGGCGCCCAAGGCGTTGAAAGATACCAATTTCGCTTAGGCGACAAAGCGGTCATTTAAGCATCACCTAGACGGTCAAGGCGGTATTCAATGAAAGTTAGGTCGGGGGTCGATATATATAAAAATATGCATAAATATAATTATATTTTTATGTTATAATTGAATATCAATGTTTTATCTATGTATATAAGTAAATATGACGTGTGTGTGAAAGAAAAGAAAGTTAAAATAGTTTTTTATAAAATTTAAGTATATAACACATTTCTGATTATAACATTTATATATGTGCGATAGTATGTATATGTGATAGTGAAATATTATTATAATATTATTAAACGGGAGGTGCAGAGTAATCACAGATCGACCTGTGCGGTCAAGTCGCGGGGGTCAAGGGGATAGCACCCCATGTGGGGGGTTGTCAATGGACGAAGCTCCCCGAAAGAAAAAAAAAGGTATGTAATAATATAAGTGATCTTATATATGTAATTATGAAAGTGTGGGTATATATTTTTGAATAAAGAGTTAATCTTGATAAATTAAGTGAGAGAGACATGGAGAAGAGAGTGCTAAGCAAAAAACTTTATAAATTTTAAATATATAATATATGTTTATAATTATAAATTATAAATATATAATATATGTTTATAATTATAAATTTTAAATATATATATGATAGCATGAGTGATAGTGAAATATATTAATATTTTAAAATTATCATTAAATAGGTGTCCCTTGTGGGGGATATCAAAGAGAAAATTCTCCCAAAATTAAATTTTTAATCATGTAAAAATACCTAGGGCACCTTGCCTGGGCGCCTAGGTGGGCGCCTTGGACACCTTGGGCGCCTAGGCGGGTGCCTTGGACGCTTTTTTGGACTGCCCAAAAGGCATAAGTGATAGTGAAATATATTAATATTTTAAAATTATCATTAAATAGGTGTCCCTTGTGGGGGATATCAAAGAGAAAATTCTCCCAAAATTAAATTTTTAATCATGTAAAAATACCTAGGGCACCTTGCCTGGGCGCCTAGGTGGGCGCCTTGGACACCTTGGGCGCCTAGGCGGGTGCCTTGGACGCTTTTTTGGGCTCCCCAAAAGGCGCCCTGGCAAGGTGCCCGAGCAAAGGCACCTTGGCGCTTAGGCGCCGCCTAAGCGGTGCCTAGGTGTCCGCCTTGACAACTACGAAAGCAGAGATCCCATTCTGAGGGAAACTGTAACAAACAGTGTTTTAAGAGTTTGTGGATGAGTGGATCACCCTTGAATGCAGAAATTGTATCCCCATCTGTTATGGGAAAGCTGGTAAGAATCCCAAGCTTCTCATTTAACTCTAGCGTTTTTAATAAAAATTGTTTTTTTCTTTATTTCTTTTCTTTTATTTTCCTCTTTTTTACATTTTAGGTTAGTGAAACTAGAGTAAAATGGGATCATGAATGAAGAAGACATGAAAAGTGCACGAACGATGAGAGGACCACAAGAATGTTTCAGTCAATAAACGTGTGGAAACTAAAATCTAAAGATAAATTGATCAAAGAAGGGGGAAGCCCACAGTCCCATAGATTTTTCACAAGGGCTCTCTCTTTTTTGTTGAGTTGCAATGATGTCCATAAAAAAAGATTAATACCCAAAGCAGAATAGCATAAATTGAGACAAAAAAACGTTCATTTTTCTTCTGAAGTCTCTTAATTGCAAAAGGATTAGCATAAGTACTAACCATTAATCATTCCATGAGACTAAAAAATATAGTAAAACTCTACCTCTCGTGCAAATCCTGACTCAAACAATGAATCATCAGGCCTTAAATCCAAAACTACCAAAACATCACCTGAAAAAAAAGGTATAACATGAAATTTAGCTCAACATATCTGAGACATGTGAGAAAAAGATTCCTTACCGTCTCCAGCAGCATCAATTTCATTTTCATTCACCCCATCAGGACGTTTGAACTCCCGCAGTACCTGAAATTGAAGAAACATGTTCAACTCTAATAAACGTAAGCTAGAGAACAAATAAATGGAAAAAACAGCCAAAGAGCACAAGAAAAAAATGCTGGTCAACAGTGACCAGTTTGACAAAAATAAGATGACTACAAGATGCAGTGACATTAGCAAAGTGAACATGTATAATTTTGTGACTTATAAAACTGTGGTACCAACCTTTCAAATCAGAAAAGAAAACATCTGATAATAGACTTGCTGGCATTCAGAAAACCATCAGGAGGAGGCACCCATGAGTCACCCACATTTTCAAGCCACGGGCTGTTGACATATTGTCTAATTCCGAATATATCATACTGATCAACCATACCACCAAACGGGAGGCAAGTAGAACCTGGAAACTCCTAATACAAGTAGCATTATCAAGATATTCAGGATGATCAGCTACCTAGACCGATTGGTTCAAATTCAGATCATCCTATAATAACTCAGGGCTATCCGTATATACCAGGGCTTCCCATCCCATTATAAGCAGATCAGTAGATTATGCAAGACCAAGCAGAAATATACTTCTGAAACAGAGCCATTAACAGGCTGGAAGCAAGTGGATTGCTTGCTGTTTCTAAAGATTAGGCTCCTGATGTTTATCAATATAACTAGGTTATGAGAAGCAGGTGGCAAGATCAATGTTGATAAGTGGGCCAGAGTGTTGCTGAGCTCTGTTCGCCCACAGGAGTTACTACACATGCCTCTATACCAAGCATTTAAGGATCAGTACTGGCCACTTGGATCGACCAGGACCAATCCTTGTCAGGATCAGGCTTGGATAGGGAGGCAAGGAATAAAGATTGGTCAAGAGTCAGCCTGTTCCAGCCTGACTAGGTCCAACTCCGCAGTGTCAACCTAACTTGGTTATTATTTTGTTTGACCTTGCCCAAGTCAGGCCAGAATTGGCTGGTACAACTGATTCCAGGTGAGGACCAGCAGATCCAGGATCAGGATCTCCAGTATGGCCTGATCCAGTCCGTTCAGCAGATCCTGGTCTAGAATCTGTCGGTTCTAGTCAATGCAGCCAGAACCATGCTCATCCTGGGTGAAGCTCAAGCTGGAATCAACCTTACCCCTAGGGAGAAGATTGGCTAGTGCCAATCATGATCCAGGATCAGCCGATCCTGTGAACCTAGTTATATACAAGACTAGGTAGGAGCTGTCATCTCTCGTTATTGATGCTTGTGGCAGAGAATCATTCACAAGCACTAGTACCAGGCGGATTTCTTTAGAGTTGAATTCACAACCTCTGTGCAACATAACCATTCATCCAGAAGTAATAAGATGAGGTCTTAAAATCATTTTTGCAAGAAAGCCATCATCATATTGATAAGTTAATATTGCACAACCAGAATTATATAAGAAACCATGCAGCACAAAAAGAAAGCCATATTCTCCATTTGTACTCTTTGTAATCAACGGTGTGAGGTGGTTGAGGAGAGGGATCCCTCAGTTCCAATGATAGAGGTGATCAACACCCCTTTCTGCCGCTGTATGTGTTCGAGTAAAGAAGAGAAGGGTAGAAGGAGCTTTCAGGGGTATAAACATCTTAAGAAGGCTATAGAAAAATATTCAGAGGTATATCAGTGATGAGAGACTGAGAGGGTCGCTGGAGGCAAAATCTGCACTGGAGAGCCAGACAAGGGATCCCTTGGACTGGGAAGAAGGCAATTTCAGGTCTGTCGGACCCGATAGGGGGGGATCCGGCAAATTAAAACAAACTGCCCCTGAAGTGCTGAACCTGCCAGTCCGACTGGGCAGTTCAGCACTTCGGGGGTGGTTCATGTTAAAAATTCGGATCCAAGGCTATTAGGCCCAAGAATCCCATTTTCTCCACCCAAAATTGGGTGAAGACAAACCTCTTATAGACAAATGGAGACTCGGTGGCAACAATTGCCTAGGTGACCTTGGCCCAATCGAGGCAAAGAGTCGCCTCACCTCACCTTCAATGATAGAATACATAGTTACCTAGGTGAGATAGAAAATTGATATAAATCCAAATTAATTAGTTAAAATATTCATATAATTCTGTGATTGTCACTTAATAACTCTTTCTCATAATTTCATATTATGACTCATAAGTTTGATCTCTCTATAATTTACACAATCTTGTGTATCACTTTTCTTTCTTAAAAATAGGTACAATGGAGTTCTTTCTCTATTCATTCAACATTCTTTTCATTACTAGGATTTTTTTTAAAAAAGTCAAGATAACCATTTCACCCCTAAATCTTCCAAACATTTCCATGCTTCAATTTAAATGATATCTGGATCACATGCCTTCTTTGTTTTCATCATCTTCAATACTTTTAAACTTTTAAAATTTGAATTCTCCTAATAAAATTCAAATTAAACTTTATCACATTCTCTATGTTGTCTATGTTTTTAGCAAAATTGTCATTAAAAATAATATCAAAATAATTTTTCCACTAATCCACAAAAATAAAAATGTAAAGTCAAGGGCCTAAAAAGCCCAGTGAGGAAGCTAATAAGCTGTTATAGGCCAGAAAGAGAAGAACAGATGAAAAGAAAAGGCTAACCTGTAATGGAACTATGATTCCTGTGAAAGCATAGGGCAGCTTCTGACTAGATTGATGAACAGAAATCACCTTGATAACTGATTGTTCTCTTTTCTTCAACTAGCGTAAAACAAAGAACTGAACGATTCTAGAACCAATTCCCAAAGAAGAAAAGAAAGGCATTGGAAAAGTCTATCCACAACCAAATTAAGAAATCAACAACAGCTTCAGCCCAAGAAGATTCCACAGTGGCGGAAAAGACAATCTAAAGTTTATCTAAAAAGCAGAGGGAAACTGCCATTGGAGCATTTTCAAAGTTTTCCAATCTCTACTCCAAATAGAGGTTTCATTCCAAACTAGTACCCCACTACTTCCCATCAATAATACACCAACAGCTGACTTCACTAAGAACATGCCACCAGAGCTCTACTCCTAGCATCTGAATTTGTACATACCTCAGGGATATGAAAATTAATTCAAATGGGTTTTAAAACCAAAACTTGCACAAGAAAAAAAAACTAAATAATCTTGAAAAAAAGAGTTTACATATTTACATCATTTCATGGCTTAGAAACATACAAGGAAGAAGTCAAAACAAAAATAACCTTTATGTCCGTAATTTTCAGGGAGTGCCCTGAGATGGTGACTTCCCCTGAGCTCTCAAATGCTAGAATGTCAGCCTGTGACATTGCCTTTACCTCCTTTGCAACTACACTCATTGCTTTTCCTAGCCGCTTGCCTAATAAACTGATGCACAAGAGAATTTAAGATGCTCAAACATTACTTGTGGAAATCACAAATTGAACTCACCTGAAGTTTGGTTCTGCACGTAAAAAAGCATAAGTCAGTGGATCACTGCAAGGAACCACTGATCTGATATTGAGCTCTTCAGTGACATACTACATTGTAAAGGAAGACAAGTCAGTGTATGAGTGCAAGTAAAGAAAAGAAAAGCCAACAACATGACGTAGTAAATTCATACCAAAGTATAAAAACATAGCTTGATCATATGACAAAAGTTCTAGCATAAACATCTTAAAAAAAGATGTTTAAACATCAGAAAGAAAAATCAAGAGATGTTCTAGACCTCTTTTAATTTCCCAGTAATGTCTTCGAGAAAATCTGTATCAGGATGCACAACCACCATTTCTCTGAAATAAATGGCAAGTTTTGTAAAGCATAAAAAAATGAAGCAGATAAAAGTATTAAAAGTCAGATGACAACAAATGAATACCTAAGAGGAGACTTGATAGGTTTACTGTGACGCTCACGGATGTTACGTGCAAGATCAATGACAGTCATCATCCTTGCAACACTCTGTTCAATGCGTTCCTCTTTCTGACAATTACAGAAGGGACTATTAGACGAATGTAAAATGGTTAAGAAATGTGGTTAGTTATATTATTGGTGAGCATGTTGTGTTTCCTGACTGCTTGTGTCCTACTGGCATGTGCATGCATATAGGAGTCTCTCCTCCGGGGATGGAGGAAAAAAGAAGTCATCCTATAAAAGAAAAGAAACTACCTTTCCTGAGGCATGGGGATAACTACAATAATGAATGCTTTCCTCGGATCCATTCAAAATCTTGCGCAGATTCTGGAAGAGAATCTCAGTGAAGAAAGGCGTGAATGGAGCCATTACTTTACATGTAGTCAAAAGAACCTGCACAAGATATGAAAATTTGAGCATGAAACATCCATGAGCAAAGGGCATCTATAATATGCAAAATGTTTCCGTTATCTAAATTTTATTTGCAGCACAAGAAAGAACCTAAAATAAGAAATCATTTAGCTCAACTCAAGTCTAGACTTAATCCCAAATTATTTCAGGTCGGCCACATAGATTCTCTTTCACCATGTTACTTAGATTACTATCTGATTATTTCCCCATAAGATGAAAAAGTGTCAGTAGTCAAACATGGAGAGCTAGAGACTTTATACCTCATAGTCGATCTTTAGAATATGTTTTAAAGCAGATTCCTGGCAAAATATAGACACGAAATCATGTCTTTTTCTACCACTGTGGCAGTGTAAATTTAACATTTATGGACGTAAGAAACGATGAAACTTGAAACTAAGCTTTTAACGATCTCAAATCAACTCAACTCTAGCCTAATCCCAATTATGTTGGTCTATATGGATACACTTTCTCCACTCGTGTCCATTGAGTTAATTCTTGAGACATATTTAAAACATTCAAATCATACTGAATCACCCTCCTCCATACTTGAGCCAACACGTTTTTTATCCTACTATCTTAAAATTCTTCCACTTCTCTAACTACAGCTTCCATCAGTTAAGATTTAAAATGTCTAAGCCATTTCAATCTCCCAATTTATTTTGCCTTCAATCACCATTATTCCCACATTTTATCTAATATATTCATTATGTATCCTATCTAATCTAGTATAACCACATCCATCTTAGCATTATCATACCAGTAACACTTATTTTGGAAGCATATTTTTCTTTCATCGTCCAACCCTCACTATCATAGAATATTGTAGGTCTTATAGTTATTCAATATTTTTTTCTTTCAACCTTAGTGGCATTTTACAATCACATAAAACTTATATAATCAATCTTCATTTCACCTATCATGTTTTACTCCTATGGTTAATGTCCGCATCACATTTTCATCTTTTTTGGATAATTAAACAAAGTATTTAACTATAACAGTTTGACCGCTTCTTTATGATTTACAGTTGGTAGCTAAAGCATAGAAACTTTCAGAATTAGTACCTTTGATTTCAAGTCCTTAGGGCGTATTCAGATACAACAAATTTATTTGAAAGGAGATCAAAAAAGTATATACTAAATAAAGGAGACATGTTGATAAATTAAAACCACCAATAAAAGGCCAAGCCGGAAACCTTCTAGGCAATTATCTGTCCAAGGGTGTCTGCCCAGGCAGCCTTTTACAATGGACAAGGGCACAAATAACTTTCCAAATAGTATAGAAGATGACTTCAAAGGATTTCATTCCCTAAAACTGAATAATGAATCTCTGGAGAAACTTTTATAGCAATTAGTGTGCTATTCCAAACAATATTGTTGCAGTTGTATGTAAGGGCCACGGAATCGGAATCGACCACCGGATTGGTGGATGCCAATTCTGATCCCAATTGGATCAGAAAAGCAGCAATTTTCTAGAATAATTTCCGATCCAGAAATGGCCTAGAACAGTTCTTCAAAAACCCATAAAAATTGAAAAAATCACAAAATCGGTACCTAAGACGGAGTCCAGTCCAATCCAACACTTTTGGGACCAGAACCGGTGCCAAAATGTGAGTGAAACGGCGGCCATGGCAGAGCACTGGGTCCACCCTGATCCACATTACTGGGTTTCATGGACAAGTACGGTGAATCTGGTGACTTAAGTCACTTGATCTAGGGCATCAGGTGGGGAAGACACCGTCGCAACAGATGCCATGGGAGCTTATTTTGGCAAGGAATTGCTGGAATCGGCCAATTCAAATCAAATCGATCCTGATCCAGGCCAATTTCGGCCGATTCAGTCAGGAAATCAGAGTTGGATCAGAACCCCCCCCCCCCACAAGTCAGGTCGGCATATGCCGATTCCATGAACTTTGGTTGTATGAAAATGATGAACTCAAGTTCTTAAACTGTCCAATGTCTTTTCTGGAACATTAGTGAAGTATTCAAATTTAAAAAATCAATAGAACTTCTGCATGATCACAATTACATGATTTGTGTGTGACCAAAAGACTACCTTGATTTAAGTATAACTAAACACTAATTCAGGCACCTTAGGTGAATGCCTGGAGACAAACCCAGGGAGAGAGGGGAACAGGGACTCGAGTACTTCATAGAAGGCCTTAGAGACTCATTAGAGATGGGATGGAGCGCCTGGCAAAACTTTTGGATTTCCGCCTACAGGTTTAATACTGGACAGAGGAGGCGGATCACAGGACCTACAGGCTGCAGTAAGATCATGTCCCTGCAGCTTCTTTATGTTATCTAGAAAGTAGCTGCTACCGCTTCAATATCAGTCACACAAATTTTCAATATTCTTGTTTATTTATCATCAAATGGATGACATCTTCTTCAAGGGTACTGCAGCAGGGTGCCACAGGTGGCTTCATTCTGCTACAGAGAATCCCTAACACCTCCTATAAAGTATCTAAGGCACCAGAGCCACCTGAAATGCCTGCCTCAGCAGCAGTGACATGGCAGCTATAGCCTAGGCAATTTGGGCCTAGATGAGTGGGGAGGGACTGCCTCACCCATGATTTGCAAGAACTGCCAATCCAAACCGAAATTGGGCGATCATGTATCACATCAGATCTTGGATTGAGATCGGTAGCTGCCGATTCAATTCCCGGGAGGTGGAACGAATTTCCAGCAGGATTGGGTTAAATGCAACTAGATTGGCTGATATTGCTGGTCCCCACCTTCCCCCACAGCATAGTTGTCAAGGTGACAAGGTAGCCTGTCAGGAGTCATCCAGGTGGTAGCAGGGTAGCATTAGATGTTTATTTATATATATTTACACATAAATATATATATATAATTAGATGTTAATGCTATATAATTATGTATGAATACAAACATCTATATAAATACAATTATATTTGTATGTTATAATAAAATGTGTGTTTATGTGTGCGTACGTATAAACATGATTTTATTTTATGTAATTATGTATGTGGGTATATATTTTTTAAAGAAAGAACAAATCTTGATAAATTAAGTGAGAGAGAGAAGAGGGTTAAGAGAGAAGCTTTTTTACACTCATCAAATGGGCGTCCACGAATCATGGGGTTAAGGGGGCTGTGCCACTTGGGGGTATTAGGAGGCAAAACCCCACAAAAGATAATGTTATTAGTCATGAAGAAGAAATTGTGCACCGAGCCCAGGCACCTTGGTCACCTAGGGTGCCTAGGTGGGCATCTGCTGGGCTTCCCAAAAGATACCCTGGCAAGGTTCCAATGGATAAGTGCCTTGGCGCTCACCTTGACAACTATGCCCCACAGCCACAAGGCAACTTTTAGCCACAACCACCACCCACGATGCAGGAACAACATCTCCTTCAACAGAAGTTGAATTTATTAACATAAATCAGAGAGCTGAAAATTGACAGAAACAAGGTATTCATGTAAATCCTAAGTCTGAAAAAATATGCAATAAAGTTTCATTTGATGTGCTTTTGTCTTGGATGTGGCATATTCAACGTACTTAATTACAATCCTATTAATTTATAGACTCCCTAAGCCACACATGCGTGGGGCAGTTGCTGAGAACCCTGCCAGAACTAATAAAGGTTACAAAATAATATAATATATGCAACTAAAAAAACTTATATACAAACAAATAACCAGAAAAGGAAGATGCAAAGAGAGAGAGAGAGAGAAAGCGCCTTACATAGTAGAGTGTTGAAAGTGATGTCCGACAGTCATTTTCCCCTGTGCGGCCTTTAAGTCTCTTGCGATTAAACCGAACATATATGTTTGTTAGATTATCAATAAACCTTAGAAGATAAGGTACCACCTATAAAAGAATGGATTCAAGCACAAATTATTAGTACATTCGTGAATTATCACGCAGTCTAGCACTAACAATATGCAAATTGATAGCAAGGTCAAACCGTGTACAATCGATATGCATCCATTTCGTGACGAACAAATTGGACAAGACTTTCTGTAGCAGAGTTTATCCACTGATCTAGCACATTTGTTGACATTTGTAGTGTCATGAGATCAACAGGTCTAAAAGGAATAAGCCCCTCAACCTCAAGTCTCTTTGCATTTTGAACAAGGAACCTATATGCATTATACCATGGGAGGAATACATCTTTTACCTGCAAAATAAGTTTAAAGGTTTTAGAACAGAGTGTGGATAACAAATGAGTTCATACATGATAAAAGTTATAATTGGACATCAACGTGCTTGAGAATAACACAAAAGTTAACTCACAACACCCTGTACACCATCTTTCTTGAACCTCAATGGCTCTGCACGGACGACGGGGGAGTTTATGATATACAAACGCAATGCATCCTGTTTTAGAAAAAGGATATCAAGTATTAAACAACAAGAAACAAAGAAGAATACATGAAGAAGCAACTACAACCAGGAACGAAGTGTTGAAGCTACAATGGAACTATGGTATGCTTTCTTCAGAAAAAAAAAAACTAAGCTGTAGCGAAGATGGCAAAAAAATGTAAGGTGTATATGGTAACCGTGAATATGGTTTCACAAACCAGGAAATGAACTTGTCGTAAAAAAATTTCTAAAAAAATAAATTAAGGCTAAATAAAAATTGAATGAACCATCCTCCAGACTAGAAAACTCACGGCCCCAAATTCATTTATAACTTCCATTGGGGGTGGATAATTTTTCAAACTTTTGCTCATCTTTTTTCCATCCTCAGCTAGCACAAGCCCATTGCAAATGAGATTCCTAAATGCTGGTTTCCCGAAAAGTGCAGTTGACAGTACCATAAGCGTATAAAACCTGCAAAACACAAGCTGGTTACAGCATGCATCATAACTCAAAATGAATTTTTGGCAATTAACTTTGACAACTAAGTTATAACCTATTGAAACCTCATAATTAAATATATATTTTTAAGAAAAAGATTATGGTTTTTTCGTTTGGTTTATGAGGTTATACGTGGTTATTAAAGTGGAATATTGATATGATCTCTCCCCACCGAACGGATTTGGTGTTAGTTACATTGAGCACACACCAAAAAATCCTTGATAAACCACCATAGCAACGTGTAATGAATAGCAACTCAAAGAATCTAATTTTGAGGGTCATTTGCCCTTATCCCAAGATTTTTATAACTCGAAGAATACTCCTATGAATACCACATATTTTTATAGTAGTCAATACTAGCCCAAAAGAAAGAAAGGAATTTCAAAAAGGAATTCTAATCCCAAAGAGTTCTTTTTCTTTTACGAGAGAAAAAAAAATGAAAGGTTTCAACAGCGCCAAAGGTTGCCCTTATTTATTTTTCTTCCGTGGATTGTGGCCATCCATTTAATGAAAGTGAAATCATATTAAAATCATTCAGTATCACTTATACTAGTATATATATGTTAAATATTTCTAATTATAAATATACACTTAAAAATTATAAATTTCTCTTTCAACCCCATTTTCCTCTCCATCTCACTTAGTTTATCAATACTCTCTTTTACAAAGATGTATATGTACATAAATAATTACATAAAACAAATATTTAACTGGTGGCAAAAGCAAAATGCCACAATTCCATTAACACATAAAGTAAACCGTAAAAAATTACATAGGTTCAAACCAATAAAACAATAAAGAGAAATCACTATAAAGACAGTCACCGAGGGTTAGACATCATAAGAAAAAAGAGCCTTACAACCAAAAAACCGCCCCACGAACCTGTCGATCAATGTATTTCTTGTGGTAAGCAAAAACAATTCATTGACAAAATATGCTGCCCGAGCCAATATAGAATCAAAATTTGTAAAAATTTCTTCAAAAACTGTCTTATACTTGGTTTTCCAAAATGCCCATATCATTGCAGGCAATGTAAGTTCCCACATTATCCTATCATCCACCCAAGGCTTGAGTTTACTCCACATGCTCAACAAAGTCTACACATTATGTGGTGAATACCAATTCTTATTCTAACTTCTAAACCTATGTTATATGAGGCGCTCGCCTCAGGTGCCTAGGCACCGAGGCGAGGCAAAACATCTCGCCTCGGTAGATCTTGCCTCGCCCGGGTCAGGACCTGTGAAAGTCAAATTTGATAACTTAAATTTTCCTTCCCCACCTCGAAACCCCCAATACCTAGTCTTTCACCTTAAAATTCTGATATCTTGATGCATTATAGGCCTTAAAAGTGAGTTTTTTGTATTTTTTATGTTCTTCTTCAAAAGTTTAAATGCTATATATATATTTTTGAGAAGTTCTTCAATAAAAAAAATGTCGTCTCGGGCACCTAAGGCGCCCGCCTCAAGCGCCTGAGGCGAGGCGAGCCCTCCCTCGCCTCAGTCGGCTCTCACCTCTAACCACATAGTTCTAAACAAAGTACGTCGCCATGCCTAAATAATTTTACAATGCAGAAACATATGCTCAAGATCCTTAGTCCACAATCCAAAAAGATGCATATCAGCGAGGAACAAGGAAACATCTTTGTGTAAATGTCTTTGGTTGGTAGTCTTCCTCGGTGCAGTTTCCACATAAACAATCTAGGCTTCCACAGGAGAAACGGTACCCACACTTTCCTTCACTACCCCACCTTGAGCCCATCATAATTAAGACTCTAGAAGGCTACTTCAATAGTGTAGGAGGTTCATTTCCTAGAACCATGGTTCGCCGGGTCGGCGACCTGGTTGGATTTTGGGCCGACCGACCCGGCCCCAGCCCCAGCCCCGCGACCCTGACCCGGTTGTTAATTTAAAATAATTTTTTTATTATTTTTTCCTGACCCCAACTGACTCAGGTCAGTTTTAGGCCCAACCGACCTAATCCCAACCCCACCTTCCTTGCTAGAACCTACACAAGACTATCTAGGATTGAGTCACTGCACTTAGCACCTTAACAATTTCATTAATTTCAATAAATCTTCCATTTCCTCTTCTTTTTAAGTCCCTTCCATTTTGCATTAATGCACACATAACACACATTCAATTATAACATACAAATATATATAATTATATGTAAAACTCTCTTATACCTAAATCCTTCAAAGTTAGCTCTCTCTATGGTAAAAAAAGGAAATAAACACATCAGAACAGTTTCATAATGTAAATATATTTCAGTAAAATGTTCACATAACAGAAGCATAACACAGCGTGCAGAAAACCAACCATCCACGGGTCTGATCAAGACCCTCTGCGACAAAATGCCCTGGGAAATTATTCTCGAAAAGCTCTACATTTTCAAATGGATAGTGGATATATGCGTACGGCATGGAACCACTCTCGAACCAGCAGTCAAATACCTGTACACAAGTGCAAATTAGGCAAAAAGTCAGTGCAGTAAGATGGCAATGGAAAGCAAAAACATAAACAAATGTAACTATGGCCTTACTTGAACAGGAACATTTTTATAGCCTAGTGCAAGGCATTAAATTTCATAACTTCTCAATTAAATATAAATGCAAACATGAAAACAAACAACTGGACAGTTTGGTATTAATGGGTATAACAAAGTTCACTGTGATAGTGCATAGATTCCTAGGCATGCCTGCAGCTTGAATCAGCCTGGTTATGTAAGGAATCAACCAGTACCAACTTGGAACTGGCCATATTAGCTAACTTTAGATATGGACAGGCTCAGAATTGACCCGATATGCCGAGTCGCCGATCCTAGCAAGGAAGGCAGTGTCAGGATTAGATGGAGTGATCGGATCAGCCAAGCCAGTGAAAGCCAAGAATCAGGCCGAATCAGCCTTGAATCAGGTCGACTCACCCAAGTCGGGCAGAAATCAGCCATTTCCTGCTTATTCCAACAGAGATAGGCTGATCGGCTCTGGGTTCGCCAATGACCATGGCTGATCTCAGCCTGGCTGAGCTCGGTTCAACCAGATTGGCCTATTCCAAGCCTGATCAGCTGATATCAGCATGTAATCAGCCAATCCAGGCCAATTTCTGAGGATTCAAGCCTATTGTGGATTCTAGACTGACTATAATATGTTCTCATAGAAATGACGTGTGATCTGACTTAAGACAGAATCATACAATTCTGCAACTCCAGCCACTTCCTGTCCATTTCTGTCTGAGCCCAATTTAGTGTGTCAAGACTGGTCCTAAACAAGTTTCAACCAGAAAAATTGTTATCATTAAACTTTGTAGACTTTTACTCATTTACCTTTCTTGATGATCATGAGATTTCAATTCGAAACTATTTTATCTTGTTTAAGATTCCATTAAAGTTAAAAGTAAATCAAACAGTTATAAGACCAGCAACATTGTACAGTAGTAAATGTTGGACAATAAATAAAAAACATGCTTCCAAAATAAGTGTTGCTGGAATGAGAATGATAAGATGGATGTGTGGTCATACTAAATTAAATATAATACGCAATGTTGTGTATTAAAAAAAAGTGTGAGTGGCACCACTTGTAGACAAATTGAAAGAAAGATTGAGATGGTTTGGACATTAAAAAGTAGACACATGGAAGCTCCACTTAGAAAAGTAAAAAAGTATCAAAATAATTAAAACAAAAAAAGATGTGGTAGACCTAGTTAACTTAGAGAAGAATAATTCAATATGATTTAAATGAGTTAAATATCTCGGAAGAAATACTTCAAAATTGATGTTCATGGATAAAAAGAATCCATATGGCCAACCCAAATTAATTTGGGATTAAGAATTGAGTTGAGCTAAGTTGTTATTATGGTTCATGGAATTGCAACATGCCGATCCGACTTTTAGGAGAGGGAGGAGAGAGCAATCCACCCAATTTCCAGCAGGAATCAGTCAAAATCAGCCATGGAACAGACTGATTCAGCCTGAATTGAATCAATTCCAGTGATTCCAGTCATGGAGAAACCGAAGGCAGCTGTAGCGGCACTGTCTGGAAGGACGTCTTACCGGGTCTGATCAGACTCAGCAAAACAAAGACAGCCTTACGCTGCAGCAGCGGCAGTGGCGCCCTGGCTCTGGATTCCGGCGCCAATTCAACCTTGAAGGACGAGACTCGGAGCAGAATCTCACTAGTCACTACAACTATGTCTAGTGTATTTTTAAAAGTTTTTTTTCCATTTTGTTATTGTTTTTAAAAAACGGATCCTGGCCAATTCTGAATTTGTTTTTCTCCCGTAGAATTGGCTGATTCAGCCTATCCAATCTGAGTTGAGATCAAAATTGGCACCCACCAATCCAGTGGCCTATTCCGATTTCGCCTTCCTCGGTTGTTATCAATGTAATCACCCCACTTATCAGAACCAGTGTTGATTACATCAACCCATTTATGAGGAATAGGTGCAGATCAAGAATAATTAGTGCTATTCATGTAGTTAATACTTTTTTCATATGGACCCTTGAACTAGGTTTTTGGGATCCTACTGTTGTGTCAAGGTTAATCTTAGACATAGTGGATTCCTTCATATCCATTTCCACTCTATTAAAGATCCATGTAAATTACAGCCATCTATTTCCACTCAGGAATTCAGCTACCCAACAACCTTCTGAAGCAAAGCTGGATATTATCATGATCCATTTACAGTCCTACAGGTGCTCCAAGGGTGGTGCACACAAATGCTAAACCATTGGCATGTTTCTTTTGAAGGTGGTAAACCTATTCACATGTTGGAGTCTGGAATCTTCTCCAACTGCGGGGGCTGCTGCCTATTTTAGAGGTGGTGGAATATCCTTGGACAGGTAATAAGGGCAGCAACCAACTCCTCTTGTATGCCATTAGGGCGGAGCCCCCTCGGTTTGCCACCTAAATAGCACCCTATGCATTGCCAAGTGGGGCCCATTCATGTCCATGGTGGTGCACCTCCTTCATGCTTAAGAGGAGCTGTGGCTCTCTTGTTCCTTCTGATATCCCCTCCTTGGAGCAAAACATGTGAGGGCCTTTGGACATTTCCTCCAGAGAGTGGCTGCTTGTAACTAGACTTCAAAGAGATTTTGGAAACGATTTCATTGATATTGATTCCAAGTTGCTTTCACCTCAAGATGTGTAAACAGATGATTTGGCCACTCATTTTCTTTTGCTGCTGGTGTTGCAGTCTTCAGAGATTTTCAGCAAGGAAATATCTTTAGGATGTGACACCTGCATACATATCAATGTAGATTGATCTAACAGTGTTACCTATCATCTCTCCATTAGTTGTCTCCTTATGCTAGTCAATGTGTCACTAGCTTGCTACCTAATGCCCTGTTTGGTTAGGGTTTCATTTTTGGTACTATATCAATATTGATATTAATATTTTCAAATGTTGGAGTATCAATATCAAAAGTAATACAAATTGACACTTGTATTACATAATATGTTTTGTTTGAACTACAAATTTTAAAATTGATACAATTAACCAAACACCTTTTAATGATTCTTATTAATATTAATTTCAAAATTGATAGTGATAGAGGTACTTAATAGTGTTACCAAACAGGACGTAAAATCTTAGCTATGTCAACAAGCACCATCCTCATACAGGCAACCATAGCTGGTCAAATTACATTAGGACTAATAGGCATTGGGTATAACATCTATGTTTAAGCACTGCCAGGAAAACAGACTGCCATTTGTCCTCTCCATCGCTTCCACTTATGCGATGCTATGGTAAAAATAATACTTGTTAAACCACAATTTTGCATTAGAAACCCCAAACTTCAACCTGGAAGATCACCACGATTATCCTATCCATCCAAAATATCATATGATAGGAACCACCCTTTTCAATTTTCATTCTCCCACACCTCTTTCCGGGATTACCTGATTGTTGAAGATCTATTCATTTACTAGAGACCAAAGGATTCAATATCGGCCAACCAACATTGACCCACAACACAGACTTCATTTTGAAAGGAAGTGACTTCAACTTGAAGCGCCAGAAAATTTTGCACCCCGAGTCATGCTAGGAACTTCAAATTATAGAATTGTGTATCCTAAGTTCCTAAGTTGTACTTTGAAAATGGAAGGTCCAGTCTTTCGGAATAGATGTGAATTATAAAGCAAAATGATCAATTAACAAAGATATTACAATATCGCACAGATGCCACATGCTACAATCCTAAAAGTACACTAACATATATTTAAAAAAATCACATGTAAAGATTTCCTGATGTAGGACGGCGTGGTGGAATCAAAGGAAATGATGCAAAAACATAATTAGAACACTGTAAACGACTAAAACTGAACCAAAACGAAGAAGACCGGGCTTAAATCGGTCTAAATGGGCCTAATCCGACCCTAGAATGCAGTAGACTGGCCTAAACCACGTTGAACCAGACTGAACTGCCCGTGACCTGGCCTGAATCATGCTGAACTGACCTAGGAGACTAACTGGCTGCACCAGTAGAGAACCTGGTTGAAATGGGCCAAACCGGGCAGGGCGGCCTGAGAACCGGCTGGGTCGGCTGAACCAGCCATTGGACCCGGCTGGTTGAACTGGCCAGCTCGACCAGCCGCAACTTAACACCCGGGGGGTCGTGACTCCTCCTGGTCAGGGGACCCAGAGGGAGTCATGGGGTCCTGCAACTAGACCCGGTGGTGCCAGGTGGCTTCAGGACAGGGAGGGCATCTCGCAGGTTTGACCGCATGAGGTTCTCCTCCCCAGCAGATCTTGACAAAATAGTTGGCGCAGGGGGCCTTTCTGTCTTCGCCCCGTCATCTTCATCGCCATCCAGAAGGCAGGGAAGCGGGGGAGAGCAGAGATCTATGTTATTAGAGGCAAGCACCTAGGTGAAGCACCTCGCTCTGATGGTGATCACCTCGCAGAGGACAGTCGCCCGGATCTGAAACTTCAACCCCCTGGCTCTCTACCCCTCAAGACCCCCCACACCCAGTCACACCCCACCAACGGTCTTCCCTCCCAACGGCAAGAAGGAAGCCACAGTTCCTTCCTGCTGGTGCATTTTCCCATTTTTTGTGCTCATATGCATAACTTTTTCTCTATTTCTTCCGGTTTACAGTCTTCTTCAAACCTATTCTTCTTATTGAGACCACCGATTTGTCCCTCTTCACATTGATCGCACTCTATCTTGGATTTGTGCAATCCATCAAGGTGAGTTTGATAGTTTTTGCTTTGTTTTCTTATTCTTCATTGACTCTTTATAGTATGGTGCACCAGTTAGATTTTTGTGGTTCTTTTATACTATTCTTTTATACTAGTTACTTTCTTTGTATGGTTTTAATAGACCAATTATATTGTTTGTTGTTCTAGTATGCCAGTTAGTTTCTTTGAATAGTTCTAGTATATTGACTAGTTTGCTATGTTCAAACTTTATTTGTTTCAAACTTAATTTCAAAGTTATTGATTCTTTTTTCAGTGTTATTGTTATGTTATTTGATTTTTATTTATTGATATTTTTATGTTTTTATGCTGCTTTTTTTCACAAATATGGTGATTAACTTGGTACATTCATTTCATTTTTTTGCAAGCATTTTTTGTATTTATTTCAACTTTTGCTAATAATGATATGTATTATTGAAACAAATACATTAAAAATAATATGTCGCCACAAGCATCTACGGCGAAACAAGGGGTTCCTCGCCTCGGGCACCTCACGCTTCAAATAACATAGGCAAAGATGGTTGGGAGTGGATAGTGGGGGTGTTCTCACGTGGTCGGAAGCTGTCGAAGCAAGAGAGGAGCGTCCGGAGAATCCCAATGTAGAAAAAGTTGCAGGAAGGTTGGTGGGCTCCGCGGTGTGCTTCGGTGAAGCCAGTAGGGGATGAAGGTGAAGAGGAATAAGACTGATGTTGATGGACATGGAAAACGTTGGTTGATCCCAAGAAGCAGGATGCATTGTCGCAGGAGGGCTCCAGCAGATCCAGAAAGGAACCGATGGGGAAGGGTCCTTAGGATGCTTTGCGGGTTGCAGAGGGTCTAATGTGAAGCATGTCCGGGGATCATTGAAGCTTGCTGGGAGTGGCCGCAGACTGGTGGTTAGCTGTACGGGATCTAGATGGACATCCAAGGTTGCATAGGAGCCAATGTCGTCGAAGATGCCAACTAAACTATCTGGGGATTATTGGACCAGTCCAAAAGTGTCGTTGACGAGGGGATTTGTTGCTAAGGGCTTCTAGGTGACCACTGAAAGGTCAAGCAGTGTGGAATGATGACAAAGATAAACATCACCAATAGAAGAATATGTAATCAGTAAAGAGGAGGTAGAAGGAATGGCTCAAAGGCCGATAGGAGAAAGGTGGATCCGGGCTAAAAGCTACAAAATGACTTTATAAAATACTATAAATGAACTAAAATAGACTGCAATGAATTTAACCAGGCTTAAATCGGTCTAAACAAGCATGAACCGGCCTAACCCATGTTGAACTTGAACTAGTGGAAACCGGTCTGAACCGGGTCTGATGCCTTGAACTAGTCAAAGCAGGCGGTCCTAGAGCTGGACTGGCCCTTGAACCCAGTTGGACTGGGAGGAAGTGGACAGCCAGGTTGAATCGGCCGCCTAGTTGCAAGCTGCTGGGCCGGCACAACTGAAACCCCTCTAGGGGTCATGGCATCTTCTCACAGGTGTCCGACTAGGGGGGTATCAAAATGGCTTCCTAGAAGGCACCTAAGAGCACGTGAAATGCCCCGGCAGAACCGAAAAGTGGGGCCACTCTCCAAAACGGTGAAGAAGGTATTTGAGTATGAAGAAGGGCTGGAGCAAGCAAAAATGGATAGACGGGGGTGGTGAGATGCTTCCATAGACTTCAGTGCTTAATAGATAAATAAAGCAATGTGGTTTTCAAACTCAATGTTGAGTTTTCCCCCGGTACAGGAGAATGCTAGGGATCCGGTTCCGTAGAGTTTAGTTTTACTTTTATGTTTTCATCCTTATGGACTTGACTGTAAATATTTAATGTTCTTTTGAATCATTTCCTTTACATCTTGGTCCATAGAAGACATGTTTGTATATAGTCCTTTTATAGACTCCTTTTGTAAATATGGCCTTTCTATGTAAGGAACCTATACGATGCAATGAACAGCAGCAGCAACAACAACAACAGTTGGATTTTTGAAAGAGAAGCCTCAGCCCTTGGTTCCATGCATAGGGGACTTGGTCCCATAGTAGCTTCCTCACCCCCTCCACTGGGAGGCTTCTCCATCGTTGGCAGGAGGCCAGCAGTCCTCTCTAGCCCCGACAAAGGCCAACTCCATTCCACCCCCAGCTGGAGGCCGGTTCAAAGCTCTCCTCCCCTCCATTCATATTTCATTCGGCCTCAGAGCCATTCCCATTCCCTCTCCACCGGTTACGCCATCTTCAGCATCATCTTCATCCCTCAGTTCTGCATCAACGATGCCATCGAACCAGTCCAACAAACAGTGTACAAATCTGGAAACCACCCCATGAAGTCTCCGTCGTCTCCTGAAACCGCTCAACAACTCCGGACGATGGCCATCAACATCCCAGCATCCGCACTCTCTTCTTAGAATTCTCGGAGGCTCGACGGTACCAAATGGCAAAGGGTTTCGACAACCGACCAGTGTAGCAATCCTTGTTCCAGGTATCCTTTCCCTCACGTTGGACCTTCCACAACCCCAGAAGCATCCAACACCCTCTTCCTCATCAGCTCTTTCTGGATCTTCTAGAGTACCGAGAAACCACCACCATCTACCACACCTACAGCCATTCTGGCTCACCTCCTCTCCACCCAACAACCTCTTGCCGCATGAAGATGCCTCTGTCATCCCCTCTGTTCTGCCAATTCACCCCCACTACTTTTTCGTCTTTCGGACAATGACCACGAGGCTAAAGATGACAAATACAAAAGGGGCCTTTTCAATTGGTTGTTGGATCTAGCGAAGGAACACCTCTTGTGCCTTTAGGCACGTCCTCCACCCTGCTCCGCTATGCTGCTTAGACAGTGACAAAGACGAGTGGTGAAGGAGACGAAAGTGACAAAGACGAAGACTCATGATGAAAAGGGCCATCTTTTGATGATTTGTCAGAGCTTGCCACCTCACGCACCGGCAGGCACCCTGACCAGCCGCCACAACCCCCCCTTTGCCCACGACCCACCATGAGAGACCATGACCCCCCCCAGCAACTTAAGTCGCCCTAGCCCAGCCAGGGTTCTTAGCCGACCAATCCAATAAATGGTTCACACGCCCGATTCAACCGGCCCTTCACCCGATCCAATCCTGTTGCCCAATTCAGGGGCTAGACGCCGATTCGACCCAATTTAGGCCAGTCCAGGCTGGCTCGACATGTTTTGGGCCAGTTCGGCAACATTCAAACCGTTTTAGACTCGATTTTTTTCGTTTCGGTCTCTTTTGATTTCATTTAGTTTTCTAACGTCGTTTTCGCAGCTTTTACCTGGTTCGTGTCATCCACGTCAGGCTTCTAGCTGGAGAGTGGAGAGGAAATTGGCCTCTATTGGGGGTGAAGTGGAAATTGGCCACTACCGAAAGTTACGAGAAGCCAAGACCTCCCGGGGATGAAGGCTACTGAAGCCAAGCCCCTCTACGGATGATATCAAAACCTAAAGGTCCTTTGCTCCAAAAATTCTCTTGAGTTGTTCTCCAGTCATCAATTGAGCTCATAGTTTATAGAAGCAACCAATACAGATTGAGATTGACCAATTTTTTATCAAATCGGCCCTTGTTGATCCAATTTTGTCCCGGAAGGGTCGATCTAGAGCCAACCCCTAGAGAAATCGGCCCGGACCGGTTTGATCAGCCAATTCTTACAAAATCAAATCGAGAATCGGTCAAACCAGCCAATTCTCTGAGACAACTATAATTCACTTTAAAAAACCTAAAATCCAGAATCAAGCTCAATTTAACAGAATCGGGGCTGGAATCAACCCAATCAGTCAATTCTGCATCAATTCCAGTGAATCCTCGCCGAAATTGACCCAAAACACCCAAGTGCAATGCTATGCCGCCGTGGCGGTCTTCCTCACCCAATCCGCTGCAGCACAAGGCTACTGCGGCAGCATTTTGTGCAAGTTCTGGGGTCAATTTTGGCCCCAGGACAGCCTAGATAAGGTCGGGATACGATCTAGGCCCATAAAATGTTTTTGTTTTTGTTTTTATGAGTTTTCAAAGAACAATTCTGGATTGGTTTTCCTCCAAGAGGATCGGCCTAGATCGGGCAGATCTGATCCGATCTAGACCAGATTGGGACCCACCGATCTAGGTCCCGATTTTGATCCTGCGATCTTTGATTGGGCCTCCTTATGTAAAGGGGCCAAATCACTAAAAGGGACCACTACAAATCTAATCACAAGCAAGGTCCTTCTAAGAACTGAAATGTAAACAAAGACTCAAAAGAAACTCCAAATATTTACAATGAATGCCAAAAAGACAAATGCAAAAGGCCCTCTAAAATTTACTAAATTGGATTCCCATCATTTTCTATATTGCAGATGATTTATTGGGCGATAGATGCAAGGAAAGAATCATAATTATTATAGATTCAAGGAAAGAATCATGGTTATTATACAAGCAAGTAAATGATTCACTCAAAATGCGGGTCATCGCCTCCAAAAATATGAGATGTGATTTGGGTTAGTCCACAGCAAAATACCATGAATACATTTTAACAATAGGTAGCTGGATCAATCATACTCACATCTTCAACACGTCGAAGATTGCCGAACTCAGGACCCCGACCTGACGGTATTGTGATGTGATCAATTTTATGCCGATGTAGATCAGTGATCTGGACAAAAATATAGATAAAATAGCAGTATAAAAGGGTGTGTTAAAATGAAAATATGCAAATGAACTCATAAAACAATAAACACCAAAGCAATGTACCTACGGGTGCAAACGGAATCCGAGATTCTAATAATCCCAATCGATTTCAATACTAATTAATGGATTTGGAACCCTTTTTAGTATTCTATAAACTATTGGAATCGCATATTCCATAAGCTTATCGGAATCAAAAACACTCAATTCCATATATGTTATCCTGATTTTGATAAAAAAATCAATATAAACATATATCTTTAAATATATATAATAATAATGTATAATATATAAACGACAAATTCTGATTCTAAATAAAAAAATAAAAAAATAAAATTCCAAATATATTAGATCAAATTTTAGTAATAATATGAAATTTAGTAACTTAGTTTTTATAAAAAAAATTAATATATAATAAAGATTCAGAAAGTATCAGAATGTCTTGATTCTTGTAACAGAATCGAAATCGTAATATCATGATTCCAATGTAATCAGAATGGTAAAAAGGCTAATCCGCTACCCATGCCGACCCATTCGCAGCCCTGATTGTACCCAACTAGTTTGCATTATCGACTGCCAAGTGAAAAGTTCAGATAAGAAAGCAATGAACCATTCAGAAGAAATAAGTTAAACCATACTAACGTCTTCACATGTCAAGAAAGCAATGAGCCATTCAGAGAAAATAAAATGAAAAGAAATGCCCGGTGCCTTACCTGAACACCAGAAAGTTTTTCAAGTGTAGCAATGGAATCTATAACCACTGCTTCCTGGTTATCGTCACTGATCCATATAGGAAGAGGAGTACCCCAAAATCTACTTCTGCTAACAGCCCAATCTCTAGCATTTTCAAGCCAATTATGAAACCGTTTTTCCTGAAACAAACAGAACTAGTTTCTAGAAGACAAATTTTCCAAAGTGCATCCAAACAAGTCTATCATACTATTTCAACAGAAACATGCATGTCATAAACTAAATTGAAATTCTAAATTCAACAAAAAGTAGAATGGCTAACAACTCTAACCTTCACATAATCAGGTACCCAATATGTCTCTTTGTTACATTCCAATAGTTGATCTTTTATCTTCTCAACAGCAATGAACCTGAGTTGATAAACGATGAGAAATATGTTCAGTCATACATACATAAATCATTTTAGGTTGTTTTAGAATCCAAGAATTCTATTGCAAGGACATGCAAAATACAAGATTCCCAATTCTAGCAGAAAAAGGAGATAGAAATTCCAATTAAAGTGGGTAACTAGAACTCTAAGTTGCATTTTCCTAAAACAAAATGCCAATATAGGCTCTCAAGTCTATGAAAGAATGTCCTCCTTTGGTTTAGAATTTAGGCATTAAACCACATCCCCACTTAGTTGCTATTTGATGAGCTCGAAAGGACTCAGTTTTCAAATTTCATTGTACCATGGTACAGTAAAATATGAGTAAGATAATATACCAACGAACACCGTTTTGTTTTCAAAAAAAAAAACAGTGGAGATAAAGGTAGTGGCAACCTAAAAATTAAAATTAGAGACCAGGATACCATTTTTAGTTTACATTTAGTTTCCCCTGTTTGTTTGACAGTGACTCATAAAGATAAATGCAACTCATTAACCAAAAAAATAATTACAGAAATAGGTAGGGCATATCTATCCAGGACATAGATAACCGACAAACCCCCCCTCCCCCCCCCTCTCATGAGAACAAGCTCAAAACTCAATACTCAAAAAAACCTGATAAAAAATGACTAAAGCTGCATGTAGTTTTCCATGAAGAATACAAATAAGTACGGATACCATGTTTGGCATTTAACTATTAGCTATGTTATTTTCTTTTAGGGATAAGTGCGAATACAATGATGCAAATTCCTGAAATTGCACAAAGCCTCTGCAAAGCACCTATTAGATTGACAGTTAGGAACCTGCAAGTTATGAGACTTGGCAGGTCAGTTTGATTCTAAGGAACTGCCCTGCAGCTCCAGGCAGTCTTGCCATAAGCATCCCATGGTACAAGAGACCATGGTGAGTTTTGGAGAGAGCATGTGAGAGGAAGGTGATGAAAGCAAGTGCTGAAGAAGAAAAAGAAAGTAAGTTTGGTGAAGACTGGAGAGAAAATGGAAAGGAATTCCACAAGTGTGTGTTGTTCCGGCTCTACTTTGAAGGTTAAAACTGCTGATGCTTCAATTAGTTATGCTCACTGCCTTGCCTGGTTTTCAATATCAGAGAGATCTCGCAATAACATCAATGTCTGCAGACATATCTGAGGGAGGCAAAGCTGGCCACCGGAGGGGCAGACAAGCTGCCGCAGAAGATAATAATGCCGCAGGGTGCTGCAAGGCTCTCCTACCAAATCTCGCAAGAATCTCACAAGATCCCATCTCTTTGACCACTCCGAGGCAAGGTCAAGATCCAAGTTGGTATTCTTGCTGCCTTGCCAGGAGGCAAAGGGCAAGAGACTGCAGAACTGTTAATTGTTGGTCTTATGATGTGCTGCTAGGCAGAAACTGGAGCTGCACAAGCAAGAAGGTGCATAATGGTGTCAGAGAATACTGCAATTTTTTGTCCTTTGTCTCGACTATCATAAAAGCTATTGATGCCCCACTGTAATCAGATGGAAACAGGATGTTGCATTGCTGAAGACGTGCATGCTGTTAAATCTATACGGGTTTGATAGCTACAGGTTCTTCACTCTAGATTACTGGAGGTGTCCAACCGTGCCTGGTAGTTTAGGGCCTTGGCACCAATGATTTTGTTTTGTTCAAGCTCCATAATCTGCTGTTCAGAAGTTAGATAGTTTGACGAGTAATGTGCCAATGCGCCTGGAGGTACTGTTGCACATTCACATAGTGGGACCAAAGGTGGCTACAATCTTACCTCCAAGCTTACGTTATCAAAGGCGACTGCCTCAATCACTTAGGCGAAGAAGCAAGGCAAAATCACTTCGCTCCAGCCCTCATTGCCTAGGTGACTGAGACCGCTGCGTCGAGTCGGGTGGGTAAGATGTTACGGCATCTGTGCTGCCGCAGCGGCTGCAGAGGCCTCCGAGGATAAAAGAGAACTTTATAAATTTAAAATATATAATATATATTTATAATCATAAATTTTAAATATATATGATAGCATAAGTGATAGTGAAATATATTAATATGTTCAAACTATCATTAAATAGGTGCCCCTTGTGGGGGGTGCCAAAGAAAAAACCCTCAAAATTATTTTTTTAATCATGCAAAAATACCTAAGGCACCTAGGTGGGCACCTTGGGCACCTTTTTGAGCTCCCCAAAAAGTGCCCTGGCAAGGCACCTTGGCACCTAGGGCCGGCCTAAGCGGCGCCTAGGCGTCCGCCTTGAAAACTACGCATGCAGCACACCGTGGCTAGCCATTGGGCAATCCAGGGTGACCCGGATTGACCAACCCACCTTGCCTGGAAGTTGGATCAATCGGATTAAAATCCAATTGGATAAGACAGGATCAGGCTGACCTAATCTAAACAACATTCCATGCTCGAGACACCAAACATAATAACCCAATGTGTTCAAGAAAAGACCTCAACAATAATCTTCATAAAGAATGCTTTGCGATGGAGTAGAGTTCCTCTGATTTCGTATTTTTAATGCATAAAGCTGCATTCACTAGTGCTTTACTGGTTCAACCATGTACCAGTAACACCAAAAAAACCAAACTAGAGGAGATTGAAGAAAAATTGATGGGAAGAGAACAGACACAACAGTATTAAGAAAACACCGGAGGGGCAAAATAAAATTACATACCAACTTGGAACAGCCTTGTAGAGAAGAGGAGTGTGTGATCTCCAGCAAAATGGATAAGAGTGGACTATGCTTCCTGAGCTAACAAGCCTACCATTAGCCTGAAATAAGGATCTCGAGAAAGTAAGTGGAATTACATAAAACGTTACATTGCAACACAACACATTGCTATGGTGATAAATGCACAGTTCACTGCTGCAATGTAAAGTTCTTGTTGTTGCTTGTTGGAAGAAAAGTACGTTCTAAGTTTCAAACAGTGGACAAAGACAAGAAAATTAAGTGTAAACAGTGGGCATAGACAATACATGCACACAAACACATGGCTCAATTGCAGGCAGAATTTTCAGCAATTTTCTAGAGGAGCCATAACCAATGGTATCCATGTTAGGACAAAATTGGAACTGATTGAGCTAAATAATAGTATTAAAAAGCAAGGTTGAGAATCCCATGGAGCCATGCGCCTGCTTAAGTAGTCCATGTTAGTGGGGGGTTCAAAACTTTTAAGTTAGACCTTATGTACTCAAACGTTTGCAGCACAAGTTATCATGTGCCACTGTATCCAAGGATTGTAGAATCAGACTTCTACTGCTTAGGCGACACCTAAGTGTCCATCTCATCGCCTTAGCTTGAATGACCCCTTTGGACACCTTGTCGCCATGACAACTATGCAAATGAGTTAGCCACCTAATGGTTTTAAAAATGGACAGCTTGATTAAAAAACAAGATTTATTTTTCTTGAACGTGAATGCTACCAAAAATTATAGAAAAGAAAATAAGAAAATATACATGTATGAGCAAGAAGATAAAACTTAAAACAACGGAAAGCCCTACATACTTGAACCAAACTACCTGCTACTGCATGTAAGAGACCTAATCTCGGAAAGATTATAAGCCACTTTAGTCCACTTCAAAAACCTTTATCAACAAAGTCCATTGGCATTTAGACACTGACAAATAATGATAGTAGCAGCAACAACTAGTAATTTCAAAATACTCTTCGCCAAAGTAGGGGTATTGCTGCATATAATCAATGCCCTTCTAAATATGATGTAATAAATGGTCAAACCACAAAGGAATTGGCAGGTATAAGAAAAGAACAGAAGATCAATTCGTAAGCTGATGAGTTTATGAAGGTGGATATAAGGCCACAATTCACATTCCCTCCCAAATAAAAAATAAAATAAAAAAACTTGCAAAGAATTGCTGTAGAGAAAACAATAACACACGGAAATCATAGGACTTGCCTTCACAGCATTTATGATGTCTTTGTCAGCATCCTTCACATACCGCCCTCTGAAATCAGTGATCTTCTTAGTAAAGCATCCATCAGCATCAACTGCTACTATGAGGTCCTCACTCTTCAAATCATAACAAGTAGAAAAAAAGATATCAAGCAAAACAAGCAGTGTTAGAAGATTACACTAGATCCGGATACCAACACCAGCAACCTTCAGAACTTTGGAACAGGTATCAGTCAGATTCAACTAGTGAAAGATTGACTGATACAAATGAAAATAAAAACTTAAATTTCCATCTGAAATATGTAGCACAGCATTGCCCAAGCGCAGTAAATGTATGACCTTGTCATATTTTATATTGTTTCTTGTCACAACAAAAGATAAATAAAAAAACAGCATGAAATATGTGATCAAGGCCATAATCCCGCCATCATAGATGATGACCGCAGCTAAAAAAATGAAATGCCACACTTTATCTCATAATTTCACTTTTAGACTCGTGTCAACGTAGTATGAGGCTGAGTCAAAACAGTCAAAAAAAACTAGTAGAATAGCATGCATCATATTTGGATAAGAATCTCACATGTATCTGGATCCATTTTAATGCTTACATTTTATAAACAGACTTTAGAGCACTTGGCATATGAGAAGGGGCAAATCAAGTAACCTTGCCAATTTTACACTCCTTTTCACCCACACCCTTTCACTCATACCCTTTTTCTCCTACAGAATATGGATGATACCGAGTATAATTAACAGGGAAATTGATGCGGGACAAACCGGCTAGACCGGGCTAAACAAACCGAACGCGAAATAAGCTGGCGCTAATCGCCCTAAACAGACCTAACGAACCCAAAATAGGCCCAAATCGGCCCGAACCGGTCGAAACAAGCCCGAACCGGGCCCAAAACGGTCTGGACCGGCCCAAGACGAGGTGAACCGGCTTGAACCGGCCCAAACAGTGCCTAAACCGGATCGAACCGGCCGGTTGGCCGGTCTGGGCCGCGAACCGGCGAACCGGTTCCGGCCGCGCTCGCGGGCGCGAGCGTCGGGGGGTCGTGGCAGCCTCCTGGCTCGCCTCCGCTCGGTCGCGTGGCCGATTCTTCGGCGTCGACCGGGTGTCGACGTGGCAGCATCGCTGCGGTCCCGCGAGGGTGAGGGTTGCGACAAAACGCCGAGGTGGGCGGGCCGCGCGTCGCAAGTGCGGGTGGTGTCCGCGGCGTCTTCGGCAGGTGCGCACGGGGCTGGCGATGCAGGGGGGGAAGCGGGGCTCTCGGCAGCTGTTGGCGCAGGCGGGCGAGCAGAGGGCCTCGACGCCTCGCGCCGGCGTCTTCTTCTTCCGGACGCGTCCCGCGGCGGAGAAGAGGATGGCGGAGGCAGGTCGTCTCCCTCGCGATCGACGGAGAAGGGAAACGGCGGTGGGAGGCAGCCACAGGGGAACGGGGGGGGTACAGATCCGGGGATCGCCGGATCTGCCCCTCCCGAGCTTCTGCCTCTTCTTCCGCTCCTCCTACTTCTTCTTCATCCACATCCGCGAAGGGAATAGGAAACCTCGCACGGCGCCACCGTCTTCGCGCGGACGGGGCCGAGTTCTGCTCAGTCGTCGTCGGCCAATCGCAACAGGGAACGACTGAAAGCCACCCGATCTACTGTTGTCCAGATCTGATGAGGAGGTTGGAGGTGGCGCTGCGTTGTCCGACAGGAGCTTGAGCACGGAGAAGGCGCAGGAAACACCAAGGCTGAACGGTGTGTCGCCTCGTTCCGCCAGCGGCCTCGGAAACAGAAGAACCAGCCGTCGAACGCTGGTGCGCCGGATCTACTGGAAGGAACTATGCTATCACTAAACTAAGCTATGCTAAGCCTCGCGGGAGAGCTCCGAGGAGGAAGGGGAAATGGCGCTAGTCGTCGGAGGAAGAAGACGACCTGGCTACAGCCTACACTAAGCTACGCTACGCTACGATACTACGCGGGAACACCCGGGAAAGGCTCCAAAAATTTCTCTATTGATTCCCTTTATCGTATGTACATGACTCCTCATATAGGAGGAGAGGAGAGCAATTAAAGAAAAGACCCTTAAGTACCATATTTACAGACTTGTCCTCGTATGGACACAAAAATAAAAGAAAAACCCAAAATATTCAAAATATGTCCCCATCAGAAATGTTTCTCTTTCATGTGTTAATACATTAACATTATTCGTATTTATGACACCATGTTAGCTCAAAGGCTTAAATAATTAGTCCAACATTAAGGCTTTGAACCATATGAGATCCTTTCCATATCTTGCAACATCCAATTTTACTGCGAAGGTGTTAGGTGCCTGGACAGCTTACAGAAACTCTGAATTGTTTAGCAGAAACTAGACCGCCACCAGGTGATCAGATTCAGATAAGGATTGCTACCCCACAAGGTCCTGTGTAATGCTGAATCTGGATGATTCCCAACTGATCCTGATAGGGATTGGCACACCACGATTCAGAGGGCTGATCCAATTCCACAATCACCAGAACAATAAGACTCCCCACTTGCAACAACAGCAAAAAATATGACAGATCTGCATTCTGCAGAAAAGCCATGTACAAGTGGTTCCACAAGTACTATGCTTTCTACAGTGGATAACAGACATAAAACCAGTCAACATGCATACCAGGTCACGTTTCTTAGTTCTTATCAAGAACACATTCGAATGCTCGCAACGTCAAAAGTAGAAGATCAGACATTCTATATGAGGGAATACTTAACAAAATTTCACATTTTTACAAAGTGCAGAGTTCCAACCTTCTGAATAATATCTGCCGCAAGACAGACACGATAATCATCTTCACCAAATGCAGGAGCACAGTGAACAACCCCGGTTCCACTGTCATCAGTGACATAACTATCTGCAACAACCTTGAAAGCAACTTCCTCATAGTCCAAGAAATAATCAAAAAGGGGCACGTACCTGCACTAAAAAAGCTAAATATTAGTGCTGATAAGAACATAATCCAACTGGCCGTTGAATAGAGCTATACAAACTAAGATTAAGTCAATAAGGTAGCGTACATCATTCTTTACCATAACAGACTAAAGATTAAATAATTTTATTACATAGTAATTATTAATCCTGCAAGTGCAAAAAGTACCCAAAATCTATATAAGCAAACCTCTTTTTATCACCAACAGTTAACAAGAAACTGCATAATCTTCATGCAAAGAAAGAAGCCAGTTACAGAAAATACCAGCATGCTAAGACAATTCATTAAAGTAAACAACGGTTTTCTTCTAAATTATTACATGCAGATGAAAACGATCCAAGACAAATGAAATAACGAAAACAGAATAACGGCTTACTTTTTGCCAACCAGGGAAGAACCTTGAATTCTCTCTAATAACTCATATGAGCTGCCATCCTTTACATTCATAACCTTTTCATTCGTAGACCCCTTTGACTTAATAGTTGATAGTTTTGAAGTTTCAGAACTCACGACACTGACTTTAGGTTTCTTGCTGGGCAACTGGGATAGTCGTGATTCCGCAACAACATAGGTTGATCCTGTCAACTTATCCCTCACCTGCTTATTAACAGGTTCAATAAAATAAAGCATAGATGAGTACATGGCTTGAAGAATCTGTCAAGCAATATTTCTCGGAATAAGAAAAAAAAAACTACCACAACACAAGCATCTAATGTTTAGATTTTAAAAGAGATTCCAATAAGTTACGGTATCTAGTAAGAAATGGAATAAGTAAAAGAAACTAAGTTGTATATGAATCCTTTTGGAGATTGTTAGGGAGGCCATAGCTCTTATATTGCAAAACAACAAACGGCAAAAAAAAAGTTGCAAGAGAAGACTGGGAGTAAATACTTACCAAGGTGGTAAAACACAACTTCAAAAGAGAAAGAAATAAAGAAGACATTTTTTCCAAGAAAAAGAGATCTGAAAGAGACAAAACATTATAGTCCAGCAGATAAAAGCCATGGCCACTGAAAGAAATTATGCAGCTCCACAAAGGCTTGTTCAAGTTGTCAAGGCATATGCCTACACGGCGCCTACAACTTTCAGCCAGCATTTTCTGGGCCACAAAGCTTGGTGCTTAGGCTGCTTAATCACCAAAAGCATCCAACCGGGAGCTTCCACAGGTTAAACTGCCATTCTGCCCACCTTGAACCGGTTTGCCATCATTAAAGATTGTCAGGGAGGGTGGTACTAAATCGCCATCATGGTCTACAAAGTGTTGACTGCTATTCTTGTGCAAGGAGATGCCCTAGTGTCCCAAACTTGCTGCCCACCTCTGCCCTGGAGACACTTATCTTTCTCCATCTTCTCCAGCCCACACCGTTTGGGTGCTCCAACAATCAGGTCTTCACTTTTCCTTCCCCCCAGCTTCAAACTTCCAATTCACTTCTAGTGTCTCATTTATTAATGTGATATCATTTGTAAACATCATTCACCATGGTACAGCATGTTTTCTTAATTCATCCATAACTAATATTGTAAATCTCTGATGTAAGCTAATTGAATTAGAAAATTCTCTTATTTCTCCTTTAATTGTGCACATTAGTGGTTGCTTCTTCAACATACATATCTTTTATCACTTGTATATATCTAACATGTACCATCTTTCGCTCCAACATCCCCCACCAAATGTCCCTTATAATTATATCATTACGTTTTTTACAAGTTAACAATCATCAAATGTAAATCTTTCTCTATATCTCAATATTTCTTCATCAAGCTCCTAATATAGATTGATTATTGTAGATTGACCACACATAAATATAAATTAGTTCACTAAAATATGTGTACAATCTCGTAATCATATATCCATAACTCTTTCTCACAATTTCGTAGTATAATTATGCACTAACTATAATAATTATCTCTCCTCCTATAATCATTTTTACAAAATAATTTTATCTCCTATTGTTTTCACTGACACCACTATATCTTTCAATGTTTTATCAACAATGATATTTACCACATATTTTCTCTCCATTCCTATATATCAAAATTTATAATACAAATTTCTTACTTCTTAATATTTCTCTCATATCCACTTGGTTTTTTTGGATGCAAGCAATATTAATCTTCCTTCTCGCCATTATCAGCAAGTTCCAAAAATTTTGTGAAAGGGACTCAATATTACAAATACCTATTTTCATATTTCTTTCAATAATGTCCATTTAATTTTAAATTTAGTTAAAACTTATGTCTTACTTCACACTATATACTAACTTATTTACCCACACGTCCATGACGTGAAAACCCTTGCTTCACCACTTTATGTTACTTATGTGACGTGTTGCATGCAAGGAATGTCCCCACTCTTACTATATTTTTTATTACATGCCAGCTCTAGTGCAGTCTGTCATAAGTAGAGATTGCTCAATATTTATACCATTTGAATTCATATCATAAGATGGAACAATATTTTTATGTTGGTTGTCACCTACCAGAACTCTTCTCCTTTATCAAGGCCTGGGATCGACAAAGAACAAGTTATTTTGCCTTGTGTGGAGTTTGAAAAAACATCTACCTTGATAGAAAAAATGGCTTCCACCTTTGCATTCATATTTTATTTCCATTATCTCGAGGGATGCTAGATTGACTTTAAAGACTATAGCATTGACAGAAGAGCTTAAAAAGACCCTATGGCATTGACAGAAGAGATTAAAAAGACAATCTTGATCACAAGGGGAACAAAGTTACAGGTCTAGATTGCTTTACTCTGATCTTCTTTTAAACTTTTTTTAAAGGTGGCAGAAGCCACAATTCAATTAATACGATGAAAAAAAATTAATTGCATACAAAGAGAGGAGATGAAAAAATAAAACCCTAGGGCACTACCAAGACAGTTGTGACCTATGGGAAGACTATGAAAAAAAGTGCTTCCGTACAAGGAAATTTCCCCCAAAGGAAGTCCCAACCAAAAGATAGCCTGAATGAGCAAACACAACCACTCCTTCATGAAGAAAACCATGCGCTTAAGAATAAAGCAAGGGCTTTGAAAGTCATCATGGAAAATCATCTCGTTCCACGCACCATAAATAACCCATAATATAGCTGCGAGGGTAATAGACCACAAGTTTGTTGCCTCTCTCAAGGGGTTCAAGGTTTTCCACTGTGTTAACATTGAAGCCACATTCAGATAGTCTGGTCATAGAACATTCTAGCTCTTGAAGAGAACCCACCATAGAGGATTGATGATTCTACATCTCAAAAATAGGTGATCCGCATCTTCCTCATAAAACTCACAGGAGACATAACTCACAAATTGAATAGAACAAAAATAGATGAAAGATATGGTTGACATTACGTTTTTTGCATACTTTCCAAAGAAAAAATTTAATCATGAAAGGAAAGGGTGAATTCCACGGAAACTTCCACCGTAGTTGCCAAAGCAGTCACTTAAGTGCCACTTTGCCAAAGAGGTCTCGGCACTGCTGAGTGCCCAGCCACTTTTCTATGCACAGATAAAGCACCTGCTAAGGGTGCTTTAGCGTCAAAGCACTTAGTTGCTTTAAGAGGACTAGATCTGCATGATGGAAAGGACACGCATATTGGGTTCCTATTTATACTAATAGCCTTGTTCTACTTAAATATTTTGCAAATTTTTTTGAAGGAGGTCAAACTATTTGATGAGTCATTTTTTTACATATAAATTTTACTTGTCAAGATATCAGATTAAAATTAAGGTTCATATAATTATTCTTTGAATGAAATATCAAATTTTGTATTTATATATTCCCCTTATTATGATTTTTTTAGTCAAATGACCCAACCAAAAATCTCTTGGTTGCTTTGTTACCAACTGACTTTCAAGCCCCCTAGTTCATCCTTTTGCAAGTTAATTGAACTTTTAACTGATAACCCTTTATTTCTTGGCAGGATCCAAACAAGTCAGTCCTCTGGTGCAGATGAGCACCTTTGATTTTTCAATGACTTCCGACAATTGTGCTAAGTGACTGATGTCTTTATCTTTGAGATTCCTTCTGAACCAAGGACTCCAATCTGATACATGTTCCCCAACAGAAAGAGTCTTTCCTCCTTGTTGCTTAGGATTTTGAAGATATCCGGAAACCAGATAAAAAGCTTCTCAGGAACCACCAAACGGTCTCTCCAAAAGCCCCCAGTTCTAGAGAATGCCTTTTCCAAATGCTAGAAATTCTACACCTGCCTTTGAAGTCATGGATCCATTCGTTGTTGAAACCACTTGGTGAGAAGGATAATGTTCAATCCTTTGAGCAGCATAAGCTCTATTCAACTTGTATTGACATTAATGCATGTATGGTTCCACTTCACAAAACGAAGACCTTTCCCACTCCCCTTGCCATGCCAAAAGAAGTTTAATTTGATAAATTATAGCTTCTTGTGGACTCCCTTGAGTATTTTAAAAATAGAAATAGTACAGAGGAATACATTAGAGCACACACTTCAATAACATCCACTTTCCGCTGGTCTATAGCAATCTACTTCTTTAGCCTTGCAGCTTACTTTCAGATGGTCAGCTTCTCTCAGCCCCCTTTAGTCATCTCTCTAGTAGATGAAGGCAAACCCATATATTTAATTGGAAACATCAAGAGGGCACAGATAACTGTGTTATTAGAGGCAACTGCCTCAAGTGCCTAGGTGCTAAGGCGAGATGAGGTGGCTGAAAACAACCTTGTGTCGCCCAAAAAATGCTAGAGGCGGGCACCTCCGGTGCCTAAGTGCTCGAGGCAGGGCAAGGCGCTTGCCTTGCCTGCCTCAACCATTGTCGGATCCAGTAAAAATCAGATCCGATAAGCTTAAGACCCTCCTCCCCGGACCCCCAAACCCTGACAGGTGACAGCCCTTGTCTCCTCCCAAAGCCTCTAAGCCCCGATGGAAACCCTCTCCTCCAACCCATTACATCATGCCTGCGCCATCGCTGCCGCCGCTGTCCAGCGCCAACACCACCATCTTCTCCACATCCCAGCCTCGCATGTACCTCCTCCTTTGTTGCTTAGCATGCTCAAGCTGCCAAGAAAAGAATAAAAGTGATTTTTTTCTTTTTTCACATCTTCTAATACTCCCTTCTTCTAAACATGTTTTATTCTTCATAGTGATGGTTTTAGACCTCTAACAAGCACCGGACAACCATACCTTGTCATTCTTGAAGTGCACGTCCGGCTCTTGGAGGTGAGCTCTTTATTTTTTTTGGTCTTCTAAATATGTAGATTGTGAGAAAGTTATGTTATTCATTGTTGTAGCATATCTAGTTAGTTTTTTTTTTGTTTTAACATCTTGGTTAAATTTAGGTATTTTGCACAGCTTGTTACGTTTTGGATAGGTTTATAGTTTATACATGTCAGACCGGTGACATCATAGCCTTAGTGGTGAGTTGCTTTTTTTTCTAAATATGTAGAATGAGAGAACATGAAGTTCTTCATAGTTGTAGTGTAGCAAATCTTTTTTTTGTTCTAACATCTCTGTTCAATTTAGGTATTTTGCACAGCTCATTCAAAACCAGTTTAGGATTATGGTGTATGCATCTGACCGGTGAAACCCACATGCCCTTTCTCATTTATTTCTTATACACTTGGGATTTTTAAGTGGTATAGTATAATATTGCCATTGTATGTTATTTTATTTTAATAATTTAGGTCATATTTTAAGATGTCTCAGACACAAGAAGATCAAACATGTTGATTAGGGACGAGTTCTAATACTCAACTCATACTCATACAAGTGGAGGAGTTTCGGGTTCTATGGTAAAAGCTCCTCCCAAATCTAAATATGTCAGATGTAAGTATGACATTTTAGTGGATCTAAAGAAACAAGATCTTGTGAGATGTGCTTTTTGCTAAAAAGAGTGTAAGGAAGGAATACATCAATAAAAACAACACATTGCAAGGTTAGGGGCCAACATGATTGTATTCAAGGCAACTATCAAGGCCTAAGAAGACATCAAGCAACAAATGTAACAAGCAAAACAAGCAAGAGTAAAAAAAGATTGTATGATAAGATAAATAAAAGGGAGGGACAATCTTCTTGGACTAGACAACAATTCCACCATATGGATACATATTCACATGATACAAATCAAGACATATCACAAACTGTGGATGGTCCATTATTTCTACCTCAATGGATGAAATGCCACACGGACTAGTTTTACACAAGTAACCCTAAGGAGTCTAAGGGCAAATCGTTAAAAGATAAAAAACACTTGAAAGAGAAAAGAGAATGATGAATTCAATATTGCGTTAGATGGATGTATCAAGTGAACATTTATTTCAAGTTTGAAAGAACCAAATTATCATGAAATTAAAGAGACCCTACTGGAAAAGAAAATTGAGACAATCCAACAATTCGTAGAAAAAGAAAATGAGAGTTGGGTACAATTTAGCTACAACATTATGTCAGATACAAGGAGAGAGAAAGAGTGAAGAACTTTAATCAATTTTTTTGTCAACACTCTAACAATAACAAAATTTCTAAAATTAGTGGATAATAGTTCAAAGGTCAAAAATGCTAGATTCTTAGCAAGTCTATTGAATAAAAATTGTAGAAGAGGTTGCTCCACAAAATGTTCTGCAAATTGTCACAGATAATGAGGCCAGTTATGTGGCCGCAAAATGATTGTTGATGTCCACACACCCTCACTTATTGTGGACACCATGTGCTACACATTAAATTGACTTAATGTTGAAAGATATTTCCAAGTTGTCACCAATTGCATCTACAATTTGCCATGCCAAATATGTGTCAACTTTTGTTTATGGGCACACTAAAATTCTAACGATTATGAGAAAGTTTACAAATGACAGAAATCTTGTCGTGACAGCTGTATCACTCTTGCCACAAATTATCTCAACTTGGAAAGTTTGTATACCTATAAAGATGACTTGAAACATGCTTGCATCCCAAGATTTGACATGTAATAACAATAGGCGGGCTAGAAAACCTGAAGAAAAGAAGTGATGTGAAATGGTTATGAATATTACATTTTGTAAGGGAGTCAGTTATGCATCAAACACATTCAAGTCTCTTGTTCTTACCTTGCGGCTACTTGATGATGAAAAGAGGCAATAAGATATATTTATAAAGCCATGGGTCATGCGAACTTCGAAGGAAGAGATTAAGAAGGCATTGGACGATAAGTTGTACAAATATGGTCTAATATGAAATATTGTTGACAAACGTTGAGATTTTTAACTTCATCATCCCTTACATGTTGCAGGGCATTATATGAATCCTCAATTCTGATATGACAATCCTGACATTGAAAGTGATGGCGAAATAAAGCAAGGTTTGTATGATTACATTGAAAAGTTGATGTCTTCGCTTGATAAACATGATCCAATTTTCAAGTAATTTGTGATATATAAAGAGGCTCAATACTTAATTAGTAGAGATATGGATATCCAACAATGCAGGACATCCATTTCTAGTATGTAAATTATCTTTTAATAATCGTTGTATGCTATATCGTTTAAAGTTGACAAATGTTTTGTTTTATGTAGTGTACCAAATTGGTGGGTAGATTGGAAAAATATGACTTTCCCATTGCAAAGGATGGCAATTCATATTTTAAGGTTTACATATAATGCTTCTAGTTGTGGATGAAATTGAACTACATTTGAGCATGTAATATTTGTTAGAAAAGGCATTCGGTAGTTTTTTTTCAGTTCACGTATTTATTAATACAGTCATATATACATCTTTGATTCTTTGTGTAGATTCATACAAAGAAGAGAAATATATTGGAACTGAAAAAATTGAATGATTTTATATTTTTCAATATACCCAAAGGCTGAGAAATAGATATCTAAGATTGAAGAAATCAAATCTTGATCCAATCTCATTATATGACATCTAGTTGCCAACAGAACAAGGCGCCTAAGATGTTAAAAGATGCCAGTTCCGCTTAGGTGACAAGGCGGCCGCTTAAGCGTTGCCTAGGCAGTCAAGATGGTATCATTAAATGCTATATACATGTGTATATAAATATATATACATATATACAATAATATAAATAATTAGATGTTTATCCTATAATATATTTTTAGGTTATAATTAAATGTGTACCTTTATGTGTACATGCATGTAAATGTGATTTTATAAATGTGTGAGTAGATTCTTTTGAAAAAAAGTTAAGATTGATAAAGTAAGTGAGAAGAAGAGAAAAAAAGGTTAAAAGAGAATTTTATAAATTTTAAGTATATAATATATATTTATAATTACAAATCTTAAATATATGTTATAATATATTAATATGTTCACACTATTATTAAATGGGTATCCCTTATAGAGGATATCAAGGAGAGAAAGCCCCCAAAACATTTTTTTAATCATGTATGAAGACCCTGGGAGCCTTGAACGCCTAGGCAAGCGCCTTAATCACATTAGGCACCTATTGGGCTCCGTGGCAAGGAGCTCGAGCAAAACTGCAAAAGTGCCTCAGCAGCTAGGCGCACATCTTGACAACTATGGATCACATTGATGAATGTGATGAGCATAGAATGCCATCTCGGCGAGATCGCACGAGATCTCGGTCTCGCCAAGAGGGCCAAGAAACGAGATCGCCAAGATCTCACCCCATGTAGCCTGGTCCGAAAAAAAATTCTGCTCCCCCCGCTTATGATAGTGTAAACATAATAATATATCTCACTATCACTTATACTAGCACATAAAAAATGTGCTACAAGTTTAATACCATATTAGTATTTAAATAAGATTGTATACAAGTTTTAATCTTTTAGAAACACAAAAATCATCTTTTTGATATTGAGAGTGCTTTGTAATTGTTCATTCACACAGTTGATGTATAAACGTGTTATATATTTTCATATAAATTCATTGATGTGCTCCTATCTTTATAAGATATTATGTTATATTTCATACATATATATTTTGATCAGAGAATCCAACATCCGATCTCTCGAGATTTTTCCGAGATCTCTCCGAGATCTCTTCTCTTTCACCCCCTTGAGACGAAGCCGAAATCCGAGACAGCAATCCTTGGTGGTGAGTAGATTATAAATTAAGATATTTGTCCATGAAGATTAAACTTGGCATTGAAAGACGTAGAAATTGCGACAAAAATTAATGACGATGAAAGTTTAAGAACAAAGCCTTATAGTAAAAGCACTCGCATTGCTGATAAATATTTTAATGAGACCAATGATGATGACCAAGGGGTTCAATTAAATCTTGATTTAAACAGTGATTGATTTTTGTTATTTGTTGTTTTCATGGAGATATGAGAGTGGTAGTTTTCATGGAGAAATGAGAATAATAGACCGGATATGATGCTCTAAAATATACATTATGTTTATTGTTGGTTGACTTTATGTAGTATTATATTGTTATGTTCATTATCATTCCTTTCTAATTTGTTTTACGATTTATTTCGATGTAGTTGGTCACTTTTTGTTGCATTTGAATAATTTATGCCTACATGGTTATTAAAATCTTTGTTTGTAAATTTTATATACTCTTATCTTATTATGCTCATTATTGGTGTAGTATTCATTTCCCATTTGTTTTGAGTTTTACCTTAATGTTATTGATCTTTTTTGTTGTTAATGCAGTAATTATAATTTTGTTGTGACATTTTAATTATTTGTGCGCTTATCAAAATCATGAATTCATTTCAATTTTTACAAATATTTTGTAATTATTTTATTTATTTATATTAAATATATATTATTAAAATAATATATATCTCCTCATGCACCTAACGCCTTGGATAACATAGCTACATGGACATATCGAACAACCTATGCCCCCTTCCTTTCCAGTGTCATGCAAATTAACACCAATGACCAATGATCTCACATTTGCCTGTTGATTTTCAACCATGTGACAGACTCTAGAAAACATATAACAAAACTTGTTGGGCCGTCATTAGTGCAGACATAGACAAAGTGAACGAATTCCTAGAAGGTAATGCAAGTTAGAAAGGTATTAACAATACTTTCATTTGTCTTATCCCTGAGAAGGAAGATGTCTATCTTCGTGGACAAGCTTAAGAAAATGAAATGCGAGCTGAGAAGGAGGAGCTTGAAAATCATTGGAAAGAAAGACGGAACAGGCAGGAATTGCTACAAATAATTGAGCAATTTGATGAGCGGAATGATATGTCATTAGAGGCAGATACGTTATTAGAGGCATGCGATAAGGAAGTCGCCTCGCCCTCAGATGCCCCAAGCAACTATCTTAATAATACTTCCCTGAAGCAACTATCCAGAGTGATAATCCAGGTTTTAACTATTTGCTTCCGGAACATGAATAAGCACCCTTTCGTGTGAGGAATAAAGAGCAGTCGAAGAACATCTTCCAATTTATAGCGCGAAGCCGAGTTAAGGACAAGATTAATTGATATTATCCAAATAACCCGCAAAACAATACTCGCTGACCTTCACGTAGACAAGGCTTGCGTTGACGCAGAGAGCGAGGTTACTTGGGAGGGTCCACGGAGTGGTAGTCCAGGCCACAAGAGCCGCATTATCTGGGTCGCCAACTATTGGAAAAGCTACCATGATTGCGGGGTCAGAAACGTCCTGCAGACAACAGAAAACCGTGATGCCATGGATGAGGGAGAAAACCCTATCGGGGAACTTGGGAGAAAGGAGGTTCCTCGGAAACACAAATCCAAAAGTAGAACTAGAGCAAGAATCGCGTTTCTGGGACCTTATAGTCTTGCCCGGCTTCGAAATTCGACAATGCAGTTTTCAGCCCTGTGCTGTAAGGTGTGACCTGCAAAAATTGGACGGCAACAAGGTGGAGAACAATGCATCAACTCACTGTCATTTTCCAACTAAACTTGCGCGACAGCATTTGCAACAAAATCATCACCTTGAACCCCCTATACACCAAACCCTTCTTCCACAGCTGCGAGAACACCCACCACAGACTCTCCATGTACTGTAGGTCCATCGTCTTGTAATCGTTCTGAAAATCGATCCACCGGCCGACCCTTGTAACCACCTTCTCCCACTCCGTAACGTACATGGTTACAATGCTGCGGCACTCCTCGTTGTACCGGTCGATCCCCATCTGAAGCACCTGGTCTCGGGTCTTAATCCCCAGCTTCTTATCGATCTCGTGCTCGACGGGGACGCCGTGGCAGTCCCAGCCGAAGCGGCGGGTGACGTGCCGACCGTTCATGGACTGGTAGCGGGTGACAATGTCCTTGATGGTGCCAGCGAGGATGTGGCCATAGTGGGGGAGGCCGGTAGCGAAGGGGGGGCCGTCATAGAAGATGTACTCGGGCTTGTTCTCCGTAAGGCGGAGCTGGGTGCGGAAGGCATCCAACCTCTCCCACAAGCTCAGGACTTCCTCCTCCTGCTGCGGGAAAGAGAAGTCCTTACCCTCGAGGACCTCGTCCATGGCGGCAGTGGAAGATGTGACGATCGCCTGGTAGGTCGAAATGGGGAGAACAGCGCGACGCGAGAGTCGGACCTCCGGCGGTTAGGGTTTTGAAGGACGGGGGAGGGTTGAGGAGAAGGGATAGCAAGAATCAGATTCTTGCTTTTCAGTCCAAAAGGGACTTGTTTTAATTTCTTATCTTTTTATGAATATGCATTTCCTATTTCAGATTTTAGTTAATCTAAAATCATTACTTCTTCACTTACTTCTCAATATCATCGAATTTTGTGTAAGTTTGATGAACAGTACCTATCACGGTTTATTTGAAATAAGTAATTATAACTATTAAACATTCGTCAACACGCTTTATTAGATCTCTTCGGTTGTTTTATGATTTTTAAGTTGTCTATTTTAGCTATACATTAATATGGATTTTATGAGAATCTCTTCCGTGTCTTGGCACTCCACTAATTTTACGTAAATATTTGATTAGTGTTGAATCAACATACAAAAGATTCTCAGTTGTATATTTTTTTTTATTTACTGTTCATCGACGAATCTAACTAAAATTGGTGATAAATATAAAAGTTAAAAAATAAAAATACTTGTCTACTCTTAAATCTTCTTCTCCCACCAGGAAAGTCTCAACTTTAATATTGTCAATTTAAAAATTGCTATGATATTAGTTTAGGGTATGTTTGGTTAGAGTATAAAAAATGATACTATATTAACAATGACGTCGATAATTTTAGAAGTTGAATCATCATTATCAAAACTGATACACGGCCACGTGTAATACGTAATATCTTTTGTTTATATTACAAATGTCAAAATTGGTACTATTAATCAAACATCTCATATTAATTATTGTCAATATCAAAGATATTTGGTTAACAGTATTAAATTTGAAATCTATATCATAGACAAAAGATTTATGTAATAGAAATGTCAACTTGTATCAATTTTAATATTGATACTTCAATCTCTAAAAATATTTAATATCAATATTAATATAAAATTACTTTTGATACTCTAATGGTCCAAAAGTAAAACATCGCATGATCATCACACTGCATAGATGGATTAGAAATCCAGATGGCATTGAATGTTTGCATCCTTCAATCTTGCATTCCATTATCATCTGTTTACCCATTTTCCCACGCAAGGCATGATACAAAGCGAAAAAACACAACAGGAATCTTCACGAAGTGTTGGTAGCACAATAAAATTAATTTTATTATAAAATATGTCTGTAATAAATTATTGTTGAAAAATGTGTTTGACAATCACTGCATAAACATGTTTTCGAAGAGAATTTAATATTGGATGAAAATATGTGAGATTTTTTTTTCTGCCCCTTGCATATTTTTACGTATCACATGCTATTACTCTTTTTTGTTGGCACCCAACCTAAATCAAAGCAAACAATTCTAATTAATTCGATTCAAACCGACAACAAGAAAATTTAATATTTATATTAATATATATATATTTAAATTATCACTTTTATAAGAAAGAAGATCAAATAATCTGTGACCCGACAACAAAATGCAAAGCACTATTTATTAATATTATAATTTATGAAATGCGGGTCAACTTTGACCTGGTATATTTTTGAGTTGACCTACTTAATCCCGCTCTCGAGACCTGACCCCATAGATATTTTTAAATTGCATTTTAATAGCACTTTTTAATACTTGTTGTGTGTCTATATTCTAGCATCCTAACCACATTGGTTGCCCCATAGCCATGGCTGTTGATTTTCATAAACGTATTTTATCTTCTTGTAAGAACAGAGGAGCTGTTATCCTAACAATACAATGGTTTATTTGTACAAGAGCATGAAAAAAATGCAAGTGCCAAGAGAACCCTTGCCTTCTCTTCAGTTTATACTCGTGAGCACAGTCAACAAGCTGTTCTGGTCACAACAAAATACCAGGATCGATAAAAAAATTTTCCTTGGTTGGACGATTACAGACAGGTATGCTTCAGCTTCATGGCGATTCTTGCTTGGTGCCACACTTGCAATTTGCACGTTCTTGATTCAGCTCCTAGTGAGGAAGAACGTTATCACTAGATGACCTGTTAAATGAGTACCATAGCAAGGAAGAAGAAAAGAATGCTGTCTTCTCACTCTAAAGACAGAATTAAAACTTGAAAATGTCTAGGCATAGACACATGACCGGCTAGAGTTAAGAGAAAAATTCTCAGCCTGCGTCTCGTTATCTGCATACACCATCAGTGATGCCCAAGCGAATTATTTGTTTAACAAGTTCTCTCTCTCAGACATCATTGTCTCAAATATCAGAACGGACTGGATGTGCAGAATATTATGATGCATGGATATCACCATTTCTAATGGCGAAGACCCAGTTGAAAGAAAAGCCGCTTAATAAGAAGAATGATACGGTTCATTTGGTGTCATTCATAGGTCATCCATTCTGCATACCTGGACTTGACTCTGGAGATTCTTGATGTACTGAACAGCCAGGTCTAACATGTCTGCAGTGTTCGTTTGCTGCAAAAGGATATAAAGAAGAGCATGTTTGTTAGAACCTTCATTATTTACAAAAGTTCAGTGCTACACACTACACAGTATGAAGAGCAGCAACAGCAAGGTGTAAGAAAGATCATGGAAATGTCTATCTGAAAAGATATACTCTCGATGGTGCTGATGTTATTTTGTAAGGTCAGGCATATTATGCTATATATATTTATGTATCTGGCTTTACCTTGTCCATGTTAGGCACCAGCTCTTGCAGTTTCCTTAACTTCTCGCTAATTCTGGTTCTCCTCTCCTTTAAGAAAAGCAGAAGACACATGAACAACAAATCTTACAGCCTGTTTGCTCACAATATTAAACACCTCTATCGCTATTGATTTTGAAATTGATATTGATACAAATCATCATGTTTGGCTATTAAAATTAATTTTGAAATTTGTAGTACAAACAAAGCATGAATTGCAACCTAGCACGGCGCTGGGAAGTGCATCTAGGATGAAGGCCAACATAGAAACACAGGTGGTTCTTTGAACTCTTGAAGATTTTTATTACTGACCCTCTCGGCAATGCTTCGCGGGTGAGTGGCACATCCTCGCTTGGCACGGATCTTGCAGGGGACAGAATCCTGGTGCATCTGCAGAAGCTTCTCCATTTCAAATGCTGACGGATTCTGCATGGCAAACTTGAGAAAGAAACACATCCAGGGAGAAACTATCAGGGCATGAATTTCGTATAATATGAACTTATGGAGCACATGCATGATGACTGTGCTATCTTCTTTAGTGCACTAGCTAGAATGAGATGCATAACTTGCATTAATGCACACGATGACTGCCCCTCTAGGCCCCTTATCTTGTAAAGGGAAATCCAACGACGGAGAACCAACAAATTAGGTTTAAGTCCAAGAACTCTTAGTTTGCTCAATAGGACTAATGGTAATGGACATGACAAACTCCACCTGTCTAAGCACGAGCCTGCTCCCGGACACTCAACAATGTATTGAATCAAAGTTGACAATGATACCACCTATCATTATCTAGAGAACCATCTCATCAATAAATCAATTGTCTTATAGATCCTGTCCATGTGGCACACTTTTATTGGATACAAAGTTTTAGAGTTCTATCTCACTCTTGACTCTACATAGGTAGGAGTAGTCCCTCTGAATCTTGCCATTCTTTGAAAGAAGGATCCAATAATGGACGACCAGCAAATAATTATAAAAAGCTCAACACTCTTAATTTTTCTAATGTGAGATTAACACACGACATATGTTTGCTCAACGTTATCGATCTGCGCCATGACTCAGAGATGCAATCACATGTGTGGATGAAACGAAAAAGTGATCTTAGTAGTACCTGAGCAGGGTCGACACTGCTGAGAGTGGTGATGACATCCCTGTTGCCGCCGTCCTTGACCCTTTCGGCTGGGGGAGTCGAGAATGCTATGGAGTTGGTCTCATCCCACGAGCACATGTGAAAGTTGGAGGAGATGAAGGACTGCCCAACAGTTCCAGCAGCCTCATCGGAGCTGTTACTGCCACCGACGCTCTCCCCGACATCTGGGAGGCTGACCTCGGAGATATGAGAGAGTGAGTCCTGCCTGGAAGAGAAGCTGAGCTGGGGCTTGAGCCTCCTGTTCGCCATGGCATGTACATGCTCTGATCCTGAGGAGGAGTAGCTTCCACTTGATCTCCCCACAACGGCAAAACCTGCATCAAGTGTTCGATACAGTGCCCAGATAAAAAAGAAAACAATTAACGACAAAAACATAAGACAAATATGGATTTCTGCCATATAATATTATTTAAAAACTGTGTCTAGAATACACAAGACTTGCATTTCTCCATTCTTAATACATTTTTTTAATGAATTTATCTGTTTGGTCTACATTTTTTTATCAGATTACAGTTCTCACCTTAGTTTATAAAAGCAAATCTTATAATTCATTGAGAACAATGAAATACTCTAAATATACAGTGAAAAGTTGTAATTTCGGAGGAAGAAGTAGGAGCTGGATGTACTTAAAAATAATTTTTAGATAGAAATGCCTGCAATATATTTAAAAGTATTCCAAGAAAAGCTGCTCTCTCCCAGTCTTCAAGCCTATGGACTACAGTGATATCGTCCCTCCCAGAAAAGAACAGAAAACCAGTCACCCCGACGATAAAAAAGGATACAAGAGATATATTCTTCGGGCATTAAATTTTGATTATGCATCTTAAGTAATCCCAAAGCACACCTCTTACATCTTAAATTAAACTCTTAAAATTAAGATGCATATTTTAACTTTTTATTTTTTTCAGACAATCTCATTGTAGAGAATAATACTAACATATATATAATATAATTTTAAGTAAGTACTAAATTAATAAACATAGAAACAACTTAATCAAGTTAACTACTTTTTTTGCCACAAACTAAGGTCTTATTTAGTACGGGGATAAAATTGATGTGGATAGGGATAAGTCACTCCTTGTGACCATCTTTATCCCCATTGTGTTTGGTTTACATTAGGACGTGTTTAGAGAATAATTTTGTCCTATATTTGATATGATATATGATTATTAATTTTCAAAATAAAATTAATATATATTATTTAACTATTAATATAAATTTTAAAATTTATATCATAGATAATACATAAATGGTGATGCAAAACATTCCATGTACCAGATGGGATGACAATCCCTCAAAAAAAATAGGGATAAAATGTCCCATGTACTAAATGGAATGACTTATCCTTCACATTATCCTCATTTTTTGGGATAAACCGGATTGAGTTAATCCAGGTGAAGTCTCATTTTATTTGGAAAACAAATAGGGAATTGATGATAAACTGATGTATCCATGATTATCCCCGTACCAAACATAGCCTAATGGCCTATTGGTTAGAGTTTCATTTTTGGTACTATATCAATATTGATATTAATATTTTCAAATGTTGGAGTATCAATATCAAAATTAATTCAAGTTAACACTTGTATTATGCCCTGTTTGATTAGAGTTTCATTTTTGGTACTATATCAATATTGATATTAATATTTTCAAATGTTGGAGTATCAATATCAAAATTAATACAAGTTAACACTTGTATTACATAATATACTTTATTTGCACTGCAAATTTTAAAATTGATACAATTAACCAAACACCTCTTAATGGCTCCTATCAATATCAATTTTAAAATTGATAGTGTTAGAGGCACCTAATAGTGTTACCAAACAGGGCATAAGGGGCTGTTTGGTATCGGGATAAGAAACAAACGCCATCTTGATCAGAGACTTGGTGGGGCTGAACCAACACCTAACCTCTTCCCTAGAGGTTAGGCAGTTCACACCGTTTGGTAAAATGTTTAGTTTTATTCCAAAACTTCGATAAAACATAATGTCTGGACGTGAAAATGGTAATTATCTCTTAGAAAACCACTCAGTTTAACTGGTCAGCCTTTTTATTTCCAGAAGTAAGACAATTAACTCATCGTAAAATAAGAAACTAAAGATGAAATCAAGCGTTTTAATATTTAAATCAGACCAAATCAAAGATCAGTCTTAAGATGGCCAAGGACCACCAGCAGAGGAGAGAGAGAGAGAGAGAGAGAGAGAGAGAGAGATGGCGGGGTGGTCCACATGCTTCCAGTGGGTCGAAGACCGACAGGCCCACCAAGACAAAATCTGTCACGTCCAGCTCTGATTAGTTGGGCTCGTTTGCCTGCTCTACTCAAAGGCCCATGGCCATCACTCCCCGGCCCACCCGAACACCCGGGTGCACCGAACCTGCTCCATACGTGCCCCCCCCCCCCTCATAATATCATCGCAATTTAAATAATTATCTCTATCAAAGAGAGAGAGAGACCTCCCGTCCTGTCCATGGAGCTTTCTGGAGTTCCTTCGCGGAAGGGGCAATAGAAAACGACAGGAGAGTAGAGGCTCAGATGCGATCGGGGCCGTCCAATCGGTGCGCCCCAGGATCACGCGTTTATCGGTAATCCGGGCAATCAGTAAGGTTTATTTAATAATTATCCGGTTCTCTGCACTTAATGAACCGTACACGCAGCCCGCTGGGTGCCGCCCGACGATCGAGATTCGTCCACGTGTCACCGACCCAATCACCCCGTCCTCGTGCCATGCGGTAAGCTATCCCGACTTTTATCGTGTACCGCAACATGTAGCTTGGGTACTACCCGGCGGGAATCGGGACCGGTTAGAGACGCTTATGATAGACCCGAGCCCGCCGTACCGCCAACATCTCCGAGGGGGGAGGGGGGGGGGGGGACTGACCGTTGTCGACCATCAGGTGCGCCATGAAGCCCGCCGGAGAGCTGCTGTGCCTGATCAGCGGCGAGGCCCGCAAGCCCCCGCCGGCGCCGACCCCCATGGCGAGGTCTCCCATCGGCATCTCGCCCAGCCCGTAGGAGGACCTCTCCAGCGCCAGCCCCGTGCCGGCCGCCTCCGCCTTGCGCTTGCCGTACGCCCCCGCCGGGGCCAGCTCCGGCGCGACGGTCTTGCAGCTCGATTCCGACGTCCCGCACGGCGACTCCCCCGAGAAGAAGCGACCCATCAGGTTGTCCGCCGCCGCCGCCGAGAACTCGCTCTCCCCGCTGCCGCTGGCTCCGCCGCCGCCGCCGCCCACGGAGTCGACGAGGGCGGTGAGGAGGGACCCCGGGGCCGATCCGAAGCGGGTGAGCCCGATGGAGCCCGGCCCCCGCTGGACGGGGTACATGGGCGAGTACTTGCCGCTCGGCGACTGGTGCATGGCGGCGGCAGGCGGAGCCTGGTTCTACCCTTGAAGACCGGAGAGGAGCAGGGAGGGAATCGGGGAGGAAGAGAAGGAGGCGGCGGTGGAGGAGACGCAGGGTGCCCTCTTCGGCATCTGCCCCTCCGCCAGAGATTCGCGCATATTTATATTATATTACGGGTATGTACGTGTTAAGATACGGAGATGATGATATAATAATTCTATTAATAATATAATACTTTTATAATATTTTAATTAGATCGGTTTGACCCGATTTAATTCGACTCGTAAGATTTCCAAATTAAATCGAGCAGGCTCACACTGTAAGATAATTTAACGTTAACTTTGTATCGAATCTGAAGACAAAAATAGTGATAGTTTTTATTTGGTTCTTCTAGCTCAGGATGAAATATACTATTTATAATCATATTGTAATTTTAAACTCTTATGAACGTCTTTTTTTTTAACAAGCAACATCAACTAATTTCAATTATAACCAAAAAAAAAAAACAGAGCACAAGATAACAAGGACAAAGATAAAAAAACCTAACAAGACATAATAGGGATGGTGAAGATTACCAAAAGTCATCAACAAAATAGAACATAGTTATAAAACGACCATCACACTAATGTGTTTAGACGATCACTCGACAAAAGTAGGAAATCCACATTATAAGTTTGTCTGTTGCCATGTGATTAGATGAACATATCAAAAATGTGTGATTAATGTCCAGATTAGCAATCTCGTATGAACGATAATGGCTATGTAAAAGATAAGAGAAGACAATCGGATAAGAGTGTACTCCAGTGCACCCTAGGACATACGACACTAGCAAGATATACAAACAATGTCAAGATAGGTACACCCAGTGTCACATTTCCAATGAGCCAAACAATATAACACCTACATGTATAGATAGACAAAATAAAAACATTAAAAAGTGGGCAAACCTACAAGAACAGACCATAATCTTTCTCCCTCCCTCACCTAAGTTTATCTCAAAATAAGAAGTGAGGGATTGCTGTCAAGAGCCTGTACCAAAGCACCTAGACTGGCCTTACAAAGAGGCTGCAAAAGTGTTGCAAAAAGTTGTTTGGGTAAGGGGACAACGCAGACAGATGAGGAGCGTTGAAACAGGGGTAGAAAATCGGTGAAAGGGGATGACCAGATAGGGGGTAGAAAATCGGAGGGGGGAGGACTAGTGCACTAGACAAGGGTGAGGGCACCAATTAAGAAGTCACGGATAGTGGAGAGCTTTCCGCATAAGAAAAGGTTGAAAAAGGGATATATCCTAAGAGACACAAGAATGTAGAGGAGAGTTGATAGAGGGAGTCGAGAATGCTAAAAAATCGATAACGCCGGAGATGGGACGTCGAAGATGTCGTTGGAAATGGTGAGGTTGCCGCCGAGGAGAACAGCGAGATTCCGCCAAGTACCATGAAGGTGACTTTTACGAACATTTCTAACATACTTTAAATCTTTCTTGTGTTTCAACGTTTATCACGTAAGTCATTATTTTATCTTTTGTTTTAATAGATCATTACATATACCATGCTATTACACAACCATTAACCGTGTTGCAAATATATCGATCCAGGTAATTAATGCACAACGAAAAAGAAAAGAAAAATAATAAGGAAAAACTCCGTGCATCGGCCAGAACATGTGCTGTGACGTGGTTTATTTGAAATAAAACTAGCATAATATTAACGGTTGATCTTATTGCGCAAGAAAGTTTTATGAAAAATAAAATAGGAGAGGGTGGAATAACGGTTGTAGCCTGAACCTATCTTCCGATCCTTAAAAAAAAAACTAAGCTCGTTTGTTACAATCTAAAAATATAAAAGAAACAGGGTCATTTATTTATTTATTTATCAATGTTTTTCCAAATATGACGTAAGTAAATAGAAGATCGCACTAGTTTTATGGGGTGTTTGATTGCACGATAAATTTTTGTACATTTTCATAATAAAAAATATATTAAAATAAAAAGTGAAATAATTTGTGACATAAAATTATCATGTTTGAAGGGACGCGATAACAAAAAAAGTAATTACCATACATGATCAAATAAAATGAAAGATCACAAAAATAAAATAAAATATTATTTTTTGTTTAAGAAAAATCACTTTAAAAATATAAAAATTTAATTAAAAAATTTAATCATCGTGCAACCAAACTCCCCCGTTATCCATTTCTTGTGTGTTTCCTGATGCTGCCGGCTTGCCACACCAGCACTGCGGGGACCACGCCGGACACGTGGCGGCTCTCGTGTTCTCTACTCTGGGTCAGAGTCTGGAAAGGCGGGAACGTGTATGGGGATGGCGGTCACGCGGTCGAGGCAGAGGCACGCCTCCGCGTCACGTGCGGCGCCCCCCCTGTCGGGCTAGCCCGGTTCGTCCGTAAATTGTGTCCAAAGGAGGGGTATCTTGGGAACCTGCGCGTCGGCACCAGATCCGATGCCTCCGTCCCGGCCCATTTTGTACGCGACGATAAAAAAAGTATTTTTCTGAAAATCTTTTTTTTTTTTTTGAAGAAAAAAACAGGACCATATTTATTATACAAGACTAAAGAGCATACATAGTTTGTACAAAGCTAAAGATAAACGGACGAAGACACTAGACCGAGTCATCAAGAAAGTGATCTTGGAAAGAGAAATTTCCAAGAAGAACCTGTACCACCACGAGATGACCAGCACACACAGGTGCAAACGTGGTCGGGTGGTACAAGTAAGAACTCCTTCAAGGGAGTTTGTAAACCGCAACAGACGGAAGATCACTCCGAACGGGAGTGGATAAAGCCCAAACCAACGGTCTCGGGAGAGATTTAGCGTCTAAAACGCTAAAGGAGACAAAGTCTGAGTGATACCCCGGTCTTTTGACTACATACAATACCGATGCAGAAAAAAAACAGAACAAACTAAAGTAAGCCGAACTCCACAGATCCAACACAACAAAAGTGTACAAAATGCCTAAAAGAAATTTTAGGCAAAGTGTTGGAAAAGGGAGAGTGGGAGGGAGGAGCATCCCTCCCTCCCAAACCTAACACGACCTCAAAACGACTGAGCTAATAATACTGACAAGGGTCAAACCCAGACGGATAATACGCTAGGTAACAAAGAGAACCAGCACGAAAGTCACTAGAGGATGTAGCCGCTGAAGAAGAAACCTCGACACAAGGGTCCTGCCGGCGGGGGGTGCCTCAGAGAGGGGTTCCACCGGGGATGGCCGCCGGAAAAGGGGACCGCCGGAAGGAATCCGCCGCGAGCGAGTTTGCCGCCGGAGAAAGGGGATCGCCGGGGGTTCCGCCACGGAGAGCAACCGCCGGGTAAAGGGGCCGCCGGATGAGGGACCGCCGGGGGAGGAATCCGCCGCGGAAGCTGCCACGGGCGAGGGGGCCGCAGGCGAGGCCGAGCCAAGGGGGCCGCAGGCGAGGGACTGCCGCGGATGCTGCCGCAGGCGAGGGTTCCGCCGCGGAGGGGCCGCAGGCGAGGGGGCCGGGCCAAGGGGGCCGCAGGCGAGGGACCGCCGCGGATGCTGCTGCCGGCTATTTTTCTGAAAATCAACCCCGAGGCGAGCGGTCAAATCTCGCCATCTCGGACACGTGGCCCGGTCAACAAGAAACCACGTGCCCAGCCGTAGGATTCGCTCGGCCCATGATTGCGGAGGTCGGCCCGTTAAGCGGCCCGTCGATCCAATCGGAAGGCTCCTTCCCAGGCTATGACGGTGGATGACGTCAGCAGGGCGCCGGCCCTGATGGCGTGACGACCTTCGTGGTAAAGGAGGATTCCAGGTCAGCGCCGAGCAGGGCAGCGGAGCGACAGGAGGGACGTGGTGACGTGGCCGGAGACAGACAGATGCCGGTGCATCTGATCCACGTCACTAAGGGTCTGTTTGTTTGTACGTAAAAAATGCCGCATGCACTGGTTTTCAGGAAAATGCCATCAACTAATTTATTTGGTTGCAGGCAAAACATAAATCACGTAAAATTAAATTCCATCTCTTCACGTAAACCTGGATTTTGGCATCCGCCGGATTTTTCAGTGGTGTGTCTTTTAAGTATATATTCATTAAATATTAATTTTTATTCAAAAGTGAGTCAATAATTTACATACTTAATTTTTAAAATTAAATTTTGATATAATATTCTAAAAATTTTATTTTTATTATTTTATTAATTTACATATTATATTTTATTGAAAATTTATTTAATTTTGTTTTATTTAATAATTTTATCAATAAAAATTTAATTGAAATTTGAGTTACGTAGTATATATTTTATTTTAGTGTACTGTAGATTTCCAAAATATAAATTTTAAATAAACCAATTTTTATGAAAAATTTTAGTTTAAAAATATTTTACCATATACTTAATTTGAAAATATAAAGTTGATATTAGTTATTCTTTATAAATATTCAAGTAAATAAACGAGGATACTAAAGTAAAACTTTAAAAGAAATTTAGAAAAATAATTTATACATATCCTCTGAAAATAATTTAAAAAAATAATTAAAATAACAAAACAATTGATTTTGTTTTCCAAAAAAAAAGACTAATATCTAAATAATAAACTATGCTTTCAATTTCAATGAAAAATAACTTTATGCCAAATAATTTACTTAATTTATTTGTGTATCAAGATTTTGTTATAAATAATAATTTAATTATATGAATATTGATTAAATTATTATGGCTGTTATGTTGTTGTAGAAGCATTTGATAAAATTTTTTGAAAAGCAAATACAGACAACCAAATGGCCAACGTGATTTTTGGTTTCCTTGAAATTAATATCCTGAGAAAGATATTTTCGTTGATTATGGTTTTACACGAAACCAAATGGACCCTAATTGGAAGGCCTTCTTCTTGACCGATGCAAAAATTGTTTGATCACGCTTAACAATTGTTTGGTCTCCACCTCACAAAATATTACCTATGACCAAACAAGACAATTTTAAAATTTTAACTACCCTAGATTTTATTTTACTATATTATTTTATCACGAAAAACCGTTCAAATGTTTATACCGTCACCAAACACCTCATCACTCTCGTGTCCCAGACAGCATAAACAAAGGGTACATGCGCAAATCAAATAAGGTTTGGAAGAATTTGTCATATGCACAAAGACGGGTAAGAGATGCACAAACCTTGTCTTGTGTTCAAGACCAGTTACAGAGACACCGGCAATACGGTTCAAAATTCAGCCTAAGAATGTAAGAAGCAAAACCAGAAGCTTCGCTTCTATACATTTTCAGGGTAGGGAATTTATTTCCGGTGGATGACAGACCTCCACATAACATACACGCAACACCCAGAGTGCGGATGCCATCTTAAATTGAACGTACAAAAAATAAATACAATAATGAATGCATCTTCCGGAGCTTGGACGGCACCGAATGGGATGAAAACACCAGCATACCATCCCCAGATGAGTGTTGCTCTCTTCCCTGTAACTGGAGGAATAAGGATACACACAGCAGATGGATGACAAACTACAGGCTAACGAAAGCTGCCTCAAACCTTTGCTTAGCTTCCATGCCAAGAGAAATCAGGATCCCATCATCGGTTACTAAGTTGTGACGCCGAATACGATGTCGTTAATTAGTATCTTATTGGCCCCTCCAAATCCCCAGAAGCGAACTGTATGGTTGGGTACAAGTAGAATGATCTTAGTCTTCCATGTTACTTGGTTGATTCATGCAGGGGAGGGGCAACGATAGAAGAACTTACCTGTCTGACGATTGGGTTTGTGGAAGAGGTGAATTCGTGGGTCATTCCTTGCCAAACAACTCTGCCTTCGTGCAGGAAAATCAATCTGGTTGAGCAAGAAAAAAGACATTCAGTTGGGATGAAATCATAGTGCTCGGACAAGGTATTTTGGTGTGTTCCCGGGTTACCACCTATCGACAGCTCTTCGTATGGTGCTGTGTTGGTGAGTGACCACGATGTAGGATGCTATTTTTCCAGGTTTTCCAAGCGCATCTCTTCCCTTCAAATGCACGGATCGTATTAAGTCCTCCACAACAGTGGAGGCAATAGGATCAAGACCGGCAGTGGGTTCATCATACAAAAGGACCTACAGAAAAAAGTAACCAAAATGATGCATAAATATCCAAAGAAAAGTTCACAGCTCGTAGCAAACAATCGATTTGAAGTGGCTTTTATGATTTTCATCTTTTGTCTGATGCCAAACAGTGATAAAATAAGTTCAACTTTCTGTCAACAAAGTATAAACTGGGTCTTAACGTCCATATCGTGTTGTATTCAAATAATTCCTTTCATTCAAAGCAACTCTAATAACCTTTTAGCCAGCACATCAGTCTCTGGCTGAAAATGACATGAAAACATGGAAAAGCATTATACTACATCTATTAACTATACAAGGGTTGGGTGCATTTGAATGCTAGTAAAATGTGTCAAAGAAAAAATTATCATGAACTCCATTATGGAATGGATTTCTGCAACCTGATATTCATTCGGATGCCATTTTCTGAGCGAGACATCTTTGATTTTATCTATATGTGGTCATTTTTGGGATGTGTGGCAGCTGTATGATCATTATCTTATAGTATTGTCATATTTCAAAAATATATGATATTTATTAAACTAATATAATTTGTATTAAAAATCTTAAATATTTGTATATGAAATTTTAGTCATACAACTTTATGCTCTCCCAACATGGAATGCCTTTATGAAGTTAAAATGATCTGACAATATTTTACAACAAATCAAACAGTTGAAAATGTTTTCAAAAAAATGTTTTTCAAGCGAACAAAACAATAGATTTGTATTTTTTTCCCTTAAAATTCAATTCCATGTAAATATTTTCAATGATTCTACTTTTACATACAACCAAATGGGTAATAAATGTAATTGAAATGATGCATGCATCAAGAATGTACCTCTGGTTCTATTGCTTCTTGTGTATCATCAAAGACTATGGACCGGGCTAATGCTACACGCTTTTTCATTCCCCCAGACAATTCAGAAGGCAAACGTTCTTCAACTCCCTGCAAGACAACACTACAACTCCAATAAATGATAAACTAAAAGCTACTATTAAAACAATTTCACTTCTAGTTGAGAAATAATTCTTCTCAAAGAATAAAATAAAGTATGGAAACAAAGGAAAGAGCAAGTCAGGATGAGTTCAGCCCAGATTGGCTCATCCTGAGCCAGAATTTGTCAATTCTAGCTTGGAGTCGGCCGACTCCAGACTGATTCGGACTGACCCAGATCAAGCTTCAGCTGAGTTGGGGTGAGCCAGGCCAGGATTGGCCAACTCTTTGTCGATCCTGGGCTTCCAGAAGATTGGTCAATCTACTGATTTCTCCCAGTTCTGCATTGGGATAGGGGCTCTTAAAGGGCACCTTCAGCACTTTGCCTAGATGGCAGTGGCAGTGATTGACTAGGTAATTTGGCCTCAGTCAAGGCAGGGAAAGGCCACTTCGCCTTGTCTCACCTCGTCATGTAAGCCGTCACCCCAACTGTCTTTAATAACATAGCTGAAGAGATCCAGACCTACAAAAACAATGCTTGCAGAAGATGATACCCACTCTGATAGGCTGCTCCAGATAAAAAGATAGACAGAAGAATTTTGTTAATGAATGGATTATACCGAAGGATCAGGAATCTTTTCTGACATTGTGGTGCCACAAGAATGATATGGTAGATCAATTCAAAATTTCTGAATATCTCTGGATGATGTTCTGGATACTGTTAAATTGTGTTGGCCTAAAAGTAGTGAGCAGTTCTTGTCCACAGATCTTTTGGATCTTTTCCTTGTGGCTACCATGTGGTTCAAATCGAACGAGTGCAATAACAGAAAGTTCATTAACAGCTACTACCCAGCGGGGTACCTTTTGTTATTCTATGTATTTGATCCAAGGTTGGGTCGAGGCTAATGGTTGGGACTTACAAAAGCCATGTTGTTCAGTCTTGTGTTTGGTGGGCCTAGTTCTGCTTGCAATGGGCTATCTTGGTTCCCAGGATGGCCAGATTGTGTCTTTTGTATCTTCTATTGTAGTTTGTTTCTATGGACTAGCAAGATATGTCTCACTGATAGATTCCCCTGGGCTCTTCATATATTGTATTGCCACTATCCTTTCAATGGATTGCTTCCCGTTCTAGAGCTTTCAAAAAAGAAAAAGAGAAGGAATACAAGGAAGGTTAAAAAAAAAGATAACTGTATCAGATTTATCAGCGAAGGTGATGCAAAACCACAACTTAACTAACTAGTGAAAAAAACCCACACAATAAAATAAAAAGGGATCCGTGTAGGCAGATGGCTCAATAATACCAAGATTCTCATGTACACCCAAGTACTCGCGAGAACTAACAGATTCATGCTTAAGATGACAACCACCGGTAGTAGGCTTTTGGGATATTGCAACCATTTTAACCACAAATTTTTCCCTTAAGAAGGTAGTGGACAGTAGACAGTAGACAGAATGTTGCTAACTTTACGTGTTTAGACAATTTCCAATTTTTGAATGGCATGTATGCAGTTTTCACTTGTTTGCAGTAGTTTAATTTGCTACAACAACGTACTTTTACAATCAGTCTCATGTGACGCCTAATCAGCAGCTCTCTTCTTACCTTGTGTGTGATGCAGTGACCAATTAATTAAACATCAATGCTAGATAGCTTTGTCAAAGCCAGGATGCATCAGTGGCTCCACCTAACTCCGGATTGTTGCATAAATGAATAAGAAGGATGATAGAATACTGATCTAAAAAACTTTTGCAATAATTCAAAAGCTAAAGCATCCATTTGCATCTCCACAGACACATGTGACACATGAACATGCATAAACAAATAAGTAAAAAAAGTAAACATCTGCCAATTCTAAGGATATGCATGCATGATTGATGTGACACCTTTAGTCCAACAGCTGCCAAATTCTCCCTCACAATTTCCTCTATACGATCATCTGGCATCCTAGATTTCTCATACCTGATAGAAAAAAAGTACACAACAATGATCACCAAAAGTTCCCTAAGAATGCATGATGAAAGCTCAAATGAAGTATTTATTTAAATTCAGCTGTCTTACAAAAGAAAGCCAACGTTATCTCGAACTGTCAAAGAATCGAAAAGCGCAGCACTTTGGAACACCTGTTGCAAATAATCAAAGAAATAAAATAGAAAAAATTAAATGTCAACCTCAGCTATACTGTAATAATAGCTGCACAAGCCAATAGAAATAGGAGGATCAATGAAAAATGACGGTTAACGATGCAGTTGACATGTGCCCATAAAATTCTCGGTTTCATTTTATCTTGCCCTGTTTCTATCGGGAGATATTTTGTCAATGATAACTATATAATTCCTGAAAGAACACACATTTTTAGCAACCCTTGCGGATCCATAAGTCAAAGATGCATAGATGAACTTGACTGTGAATATTAGAGATGTAGCTAAAAAAGAGAGTTTAAACAAGATGGTCATGGTCAACCTAAAAAAGTGACATGGTTATGGAATGAAAAAGGTATAACAGATGATAAAAAATAAAAAATATTGGCATAACATATTGTCTAGGTGTAATAACATCAAATGCTTATAAACAACATATGATAGCAAAAAGTGAAGCAAAAAAAAATGTTATAAGAGCAAGGGATGAGACTTTTAAACAAATGTATGAAAAAAAAGACATGATTACAGGGTACTTCATCTTTAAAGACATGATTCATGTTTACGTAGTGTACTTGAATTTTAATTGCCATGGTAAATACTTAAATGGCTTGAATGCAGTGACACTGGCTTATTATTTATTTTTATGTTTTTCCTTTTTTATGATATTTTTCAATTTTCAAAAACCTGCAAACCCAGGATCAGATTTTCTCCCTGTGGATCATTTGGATCCTGCAATCTGGCACATCGTGTGGCACATATACATCACTTACAGAAGAAAGAATTGTTGCAGATTTTTTTATTTTCAAGAATACTTTTACTTAAAGATATATGCTGGCATTCTTCCAGAGTGAGAAGGTATTACGGTTTTATCCTATGTTTGGTAGATAGTCTCTTTACATATGTAAGAATTCAAAGGGTATGATTTCAATTCATTGGAGTTTAATCAGCTACATTCCAAGATTCACGAAAATAGATGGCATACCAAGCCAATTCGGAGTCCAGGAAGGTCGTCGTCACCAACCAAGCCTTGCCTTCTTTTTCCACAGATAAGGACCTCACCCTACACATCAAAGTAGAAAGCTTGGCTCTTAGGTAAATTATACATTTGACAATGCAAGATGCATGTTTTCATGTATGCTCGTATTGTATAACATGTGCATCTAATCAGATTACAGAAGTAGAAAATGAAGTTAGTATAGTTTAATGGAGATGGGGGTCCAATGGTGCTTTACTGGTAGGTCACGTCTAAGTTGCCAAGTGCTAACTGTATAAATCAAATTGTATTATCTACTGTATCAAAATTATAAAAAATCTACAAGCATAATGTATACAGAGATGTTAGATGAATTTGGAGAAACTTCATCATCAAATGCATCACCTTATCTGGTGTGAGAAGTCCAGCAATCACTTTTAGAATGGTGGACTTTCCAGTGCCAGAGGGCCCAATAATCCCAACAGCTTCTCCATGTTGAATCTGGGAACATGCAAGACAAAGATGTAGATGAAAGACCAACGAATTATTCAATCTCTGCTTGGAGGATTGCCAGGGAACAAAAGGAAGCCTTTTGCATGTCCATAAAATGAAAACAGCGTTAAATTCGAAAAGCATCACATACTTCGCTAATATTTTTTTTACCATAATAATTTTAATGGAGTACAATAAGCAAATACACATTTTATTAAAAATGAATCTAATAATATTTAAAAGTGAACCCAATAAAAGTCAAATCGTTTCATTCTAACAAGAAAGATTAATCATACCATTTGCAAAGATTGTAAAACTATTCATAGTGACGTTTTAACCACTCAACCTAAGTTAATGGTTTTACATGTTTTTTGAAAATAACCCGGAAGCCTTAATTTCTATTAACATGAAGAATTAAGTTCAGGTAAGAAGAGATATAAGGAAGCAAGACAAAATCCCCATCAAAATACGGCAACCGAGGTGGTAGATGTAGATGGGGACTACATAAAGAAATATCTAAAAGTAAAAAACTTCTCCCCCTTTCCATGCAATTTCCAGTGCTAGCATACGTCCAATATTTGACTCAAGGTTTTCAAGTCAACCAATAAGACATAGTACTGCCTTGGCGCCTAGGCGATAAGGTGAAACCTTAGGCAACGCCCTTTTTTATCAAGTAAAATTGGTAAAATAAAAAATATATGTATGAACAATAATACAAAAAAACTATGACACCTTGTAAATCAATTAATAATGTGCACGTGCATAGTTTCATAGACTAGATAACTTGAGTATAAGTTAATTTTAGCACTTCATTTGTATCAACTATTAGTACATATTTGTAAAATTATTTAATCCTAGTTATTATTCTATCAAAATGTCTATTTATAATCAAATTAACTATTACACCTAGTTATTTTTATGTCAAAGTCACTTAATCAAGTGATGTTTATACTTAATTAGTATTATTTATTACTAAATTAGCTAAACTGACTTAAATATCTTTGGTCACCTAGGCACCCCTCTCCTTAACCGGCCTTGGGGTGCTTTGTTGCCTAGGCAACACCTTGAAAATAGAGCTTTGACTAGAACCAACATCATGAAAAGTATCAATCTTGGATGCTCAAAATGCTCCTGAAATTACCCTATATTCCTCGTGCACCAAATAGCTCAACGTATGATAGGTAAGATGAGCTCCCATCTACCTCATAATGGTTTTAGATGTTAAAGATCAAAAATGCAAACAAACACATTTAAAAGAAATATTCCTCCTAGAATAAAATGGTGGGAACTAAAAGGGTGAAGCAATACATTTTTAAGAATAAACTTCTTAAATTAAATGTTCGAAAGTTAGATACATAAGTCAATGATGCATAGATGAACTTGACTGTGAATATTAGAGACGTAGCTAAAAAAGAGAGTTTAAACAAGACGATCATGGTCAACCTAAAAAAGTGACATGGTTATGGAATGAAAAAGTATAACAAATGATAAAAAATAAAAAATATTGGCATAACATATTGTCTAGGTGTAATAACATCAAATGCTTATAAACAACATATGATAGCAAAAGTGAAGCAAAAAATTTGTTATAAGAGCAAGGAATGAGACTTTTAAACAAATGTATAAAAAAGTTAAAATTAAAGAAGATGAAAAAGATATTTATAAATTAGTAAGGATGAGAGAAAGAAGATTTCAAGATTTTAACCAAGTCAGATGTATCAAGATAAAAGGAGAAAATGTTTTAGTTAAAAATGATGAAATTAAAGAAATGTGGAAGGTTAATTTGATGCTTTTTTCAATGACAACTTTGCAAAAAACATAAAGATAAGAAGAAAGTAAGTTTAATATAAATTATACTAGGAGAATAAATTTTTAGAAGATAATGAAGCTGTTGGAACCTCAAAATTTGGAAAAATTTCGGAAATTCATTTTCCGTTTTTGATTTAACTTTTGACTTAGCCTTGACTATTAGAAAATATGTGGTATTTCATAACAGTATTAACTAGGTCAGTGGTATGCATAAAAATATATGTTGAGGTTATTAGGTTCTTTGAAAATTTGTTTTGACCTCTTCCCATCGGATGGTGCGAAGATCCGATGTTAATTACATCGAGAATACTCGAATACCCTTGATTAGCCGCCATAGCAATTTTGTGAATAGAAGACATACATCCATACGATAAACACATGGGAGTAATAACCCCATACACTTGATGGAATGCAAAACTTAGTGTTTTGAACGTTCGATTTGATTTGAATTTATTTGAATTGTTTGAATTAGGTTTGTTGTTTAAGATTTGTGTTTTTGTTTAATTGATTTTTTTTGTTGAGGATTTTCAATTGGGTTTGAAATTTAATGGATGTTCATTTTTTCAGATTTTTAATGGGTTTGGAATTTTTCAAGATTTAAATTGATTATGACTTAGTGTCTTTTAGTTGAGTGATTTGGTTTCAACTTGATTTGGATTTGTTTTTTAAAAGTTTGATTTGTTATATTTTTTGTTTTAATTAGACTTGATATCTTTTGGTTGAATTCAAATTGTGATTTTTGTTTAGGATGCATTTCATTTTAATGTCATTTCAAGTTAGGATTTAACACATTTTCTTAATTGAGGATTCTGTTCTACAATTATTTTTTTGTTTTGGGTTTGATTTTGAATTGACTTGATTTTTTTTATTTTGAGAATCTTTCCCATTTTTTATGTTGTGGAATAACATAATGAATTTGGTGTTTTGAACATGTTTGGGGTATTTTGGTTTATTTGGCTATATTTTATTATTTTTATTGGGTTTATTTGATTTATTTTATTTTAATTGCCATTTTGATTCATAAAATTTAATTTTTTTTATGTTTTGATTATCTGAAAATTATTTTTTGAGATAAAAAAAATGTTGACTGGTTTGACCAGATTATTGTTATTTTCAGATTTATTTTATTTTATTTTATTTTTTTTACATTCCTCCAAGTCTATGGGGTTTTTCATAAATTCGATGACAAAAATGACATGCAAAATTCGAAATTCCATTTATTGACAAATTCGAATGCAAATTACATGTGGGAGACATAAAATGTCATATTTCCCATTGATGAATTTTCCTTAGTCCTTGATGGACATAGGATGATCCTTCCTTGGCATATGTCTCTCATTTTTAATTTAAGGGAAATTTTGGCATGACCTCCCCTTAAATTGATGAGATATACCTCCTTTAGTAGTGAGTTTGATACTCCCTACTTTGGAGGAAGGATCGTGTAGAATATGGGGACTTGCCCATTTCCCCGTCCGGGATCAAACACGCCGGGGACATGCCCGAGTGCCCGTCCTTTGAGGTAGCCTATATGAAATAGACTAGCTCTTAATTGAATTTCTTTTCTCACACTTTGATTAAGTTTTTTTTTTTTGAAGGCCTTGATGGCCGGTTCTGTCCTCATTGGGCCGAGGTGAACACTTTGAAGCTTTGAAGGCCCTGGCGGCCAGACTGCTCTTATTGGGCCTTAGAGGCCTGTTTGGGCTTCATCTAGGCCCTGTCCGGCCAGTCCTCTTGGCCCTGGTGGCCCCTCTGATTCCGGCCTGAAATTGGGTTTGGTAACTTGCTGAAATAAGGCCCAGGGCGGCCTGATTGCCCTTGTCCAGAACTGGGCTCGGGCTGTCTCAAAGAGGCCTGCAGCATTTGACCCTCATTTGATCCAGGAGATGGGACCGGATTTGGGAGATTGAGGGGCTGTTTAGAGGTGAGTTTGGGGGCTGGTTTAAGGAAGAAGATAGTCTCTGGCGGCTGCCTACTCAAGGCCTGTTTTAAGGGCTTCTAAACAGGATGTTTTGGTATGATTTTCTTGGGATATCTAAAGGCCTGTCTAGATGGCATGACCGGGTGATATTTCAGGGGGCTTTAGGACTGGATTAAGGGGCCCTGATCAAGGCACCAAGTGGAGTGATTTGTGGAATATACCCTGTCCGAACAGAATTTTCATTGGAGGGAATTTAGGATCTGAGGGGACTGATATATGGACAGGTTCATGGAGACTGGATGGGGTGTTAAATAGGGTCGAATAGCCTGATTGGAGAGGCTGTCCCGAGGGTTTTTTGAAGAAAAGGCTTAAAGAGAGGGCTTGGAGAGGGAAAGGAGATGTAACCAGACCCTTGATCCTTACCTTTTTTTCTTCTTCACCTTCTTTGACCTTTCAGCAGCTGTACGTAGCAGCAACCTTGAAGCCTTTCACCCAGCCTCTCCCTTCTTCCCACCAGAGCCCTCCTCTTCACGTGAGAATCCTTCAGCCAACCAACACTTTAGCTCTGGCCAGTCTCTCTTAAAGAGAGGGAGAAAAAATCCAGCGTAACCTCCCCATCATGGAGGGAGTGGGAGTCATGGGAGTGATGGGCGTAGTGGGGGAGGGGAGGTTCAGTTTCCTAACCCCCCACGTTCCTCTTTTTTTTTCTTTTTAAACTCTGAAAATTCTGGGAAATAATGTGCTGTACGTAGCCCTCTCCCATGCAAGTATTTGATACCAATAAGACCCACTAAAACAGGATCCAATAACTTGGTTATGTTAAATCTGGACCCTTGATCTAAACTTGATCATGAGATGGCATCCTGGCCCTTCCTTACTTCCCATGATCCAATATCAATAAGAAACCATTAAGATAGGATCCAATAACTTAAGTTAGATCAAATCTGAGCCATTGATCCAAATTAGCCTCCATCTATTTCAATCCCAGCCCTCCTTTATCTAATAATTGCTGAGAAAATAATATGAGGACATTTAAAACCCTAAAACATGTTCGATCCTGCCTGACTGACCCATCTGTTTTCAAAAACAGCAGCCGGTCTTCTCTCTTCAGCTCCAGGTCCAGCTGGGTGTGCGCCAGCAGGTCTGCCCCATTATCTCCTCTTCCTCTCTCTTCTGTTCTCCTGCCATTAGGCACTGCTGCTGCCATCGGACCCTGCCCAAGGGGTTGCTGCAGGTCCAGCCATCGGTGCCTGTCCAAAAGGTTGCTGCAGGTCCTGCCATCGGTGCCTGCCTGGCTGAGGTGCTTGTGTCTTAATTGATTATATTGGGGTACCTTGCACATAAAATTTGAGTTCCAACAAATGCCCCCCACGGGTGGTTGTTTGCAAGACGAGAGTCGGCAAGGAAACACCCGTGTAAACAAATAATTATATCCTTTCCTTGTACTTCAATATCTGATTCTCCCCCCTTTTTTTCTGTGGACTTTCTGGACTAAACTGCAGCTTTTCTGGACTGTTCTGCAATCTTCTGAATTGTTATGCAGGTTTCTGGATCACTCTGTAGTTTTCTGAATTGAATTGCAGTTTTCTGGATTATTCTGCAGACTTTCTGGACCAGACTGCCACTTTTCTGGACTGTTTCCAAAAATCCTCTGGATTGATCTGCAATTTCTTGAACTGTTCTGCAGTTTCCCGAGGGACTTGAACTGGATATGACGTTAAAGGCGACCTATTGCGCAAAAATAATTTTGTAATTTTGACGCCAACAGTGGCCTATCATTTGGGAGGAATTCATGGCTTAATGCCACAAACGGTTTGGTATTGTGGGATCCTATGGCTTGATGCCAAGGACAACTTGCTGCTAAAGGGGTTGCTTTGCTATCAAAGTTTTTTTTTTGAAAGTGGCTTGATGCCAAAGTGATGGCTTGATGCCAAAGTTTTTTTTTTTTTAAAGGTGGCTTGATGCCCAAAGTGATGACCTGATGCCAAAGTTTTTTTTTGAAAGTGGCTTGATGCCAAAAGTGGTGGCTTGATGCCGAAGTTTTTTTTTTGAAAGTGGCTTGATGCCAAACCTATAGGCGTGTTGAGTAGGATTTGTTCCAGCTCGGCCTGTAGGGTGGGTTGAGGGACCAATAGGCAAGTTGAGTAGGATTTATTCCGACTCGGCCCATAGGGTTGAGTTTTGTCTTGGAGGATTAAGGCTTACATCTAGGCCATGAGGTTTGGTTTGTTGGTGAGGTTTGTGAGACACATGGAAATTTAATGTCCGGCCTTGGCTGCCCAATAGTTTGAGGTTATATAAGCCTAAAAAATCGAGGGCAAGAGATTTCGGAGGACCATATGGACTATGTGGGTCATTATGACATGAAACTTTTTGCAAACCATGTAGGCCGAAAGGGCAATGATGGTGTAGAATTTAAGCTTGGGAACCATATAGACCGGAAGGGTCAGCGATGGTGTGAAAAATTTTGTTTTGGGGGCTACATAGGTCATGGGGCCATGGCAAGGTGTAGAGTCTCAAGACCACAGACTAAGGCGCGGTGATGTAAGGTCTTCAATTTTTCATTTTGTTTCTCTCTTTTTCTTATTTTTTTTTACTAGTCTGATCGCTCTTTTAAGGTTTTCACCCAGACTAGCCCTCCTTCTCTTTTCGCTACATGCCTTAGAACAGGGTTTTCATGTAGCGGGGTTGCTCGATTTCGCAGAAAGTGCCCTTTTATTCGGTTTTCACTCTAAAGTAATTTTTTTTTCTGACATTTTGCTCTCAACCGATCGTTTATGGGTGACCAACAGATCGTCGGGCAACATTCCCTTTTTTTTTTTTTAGCCCACTTTTTTTTTTGCAAGGAATTAAGGCTTCCCTCAAGCCATGAAATTGTTTTGGAAAATGAGGAATTAAGGCTTCCCCGGGCCAATAGAATTTTTGGACGGAGAGGAATGGAGACTTCCCAGGGCCATAGGATTTGGGGCTTTGCTGCTTGATAGACTGTAGGTTTCTATGAGGAAGACAGGCATACTCGGCCCGTAGGCATGAACTTGATGGTTTGATGCCGAAAGTAATAAAATGGCTTGATGCCCGTAAGAAGTTTGATGACGACGTCGAAAGAAATTTAATGGCTTGATGCCGAAAGAACCCGTAGGCTTGCGAATACGCGAAAGCTTATTCGACTCGTTGGCAAAATTTTTGGTGGCTTAACGCTCGAAGATACCCCATAGGACATGCGTTTAACATGAAAGAATCACACTCGGCCTATCAGTAAAGTTTAAGGGGTAACTTAATAAAAAGGACCCAAAGGACATGCAGTATGAAGAAGTCACACTCGGCCTATTGGGTAGAGTTTGGGGTGGCTTAACGCTCAAAAGGACCCAAAGGACACGCGAGTATGAAGAAGTCACACTCGGCCTATCAGAGTTTGGTGGCTTAACGCCAAAGGACCCAAAGGACATGAGTACGAAGAAGTCACACTCGGCCTATCAAAGTTTAGGGTGGCTTAACGCCAAAAGGACCCAAGGACATGTGAGCGTGAAGACTCGGCCCATGGCACATAAGATTCCGAGATGGCTTGATGCCAAGAGGGATATAATAGCTTGGTGCCAAAAATGTTTGTTTTGAAAGATTTAAATGGCTTGATGTCAACATGAGTTTGGTGGCTTTGTGTCGAAAGGAATTTGGTGGCTTGATGCCGAAAAGAATTTGGTGACTTGAAGCCAAAAGAGTTAGATGGCTTGATGCCAAAGGAAAGTTGGTGGCTTGATGCCAAAAGGACCTGTAGGACATGTGAGCGTGAAGAAATCACACTGGTCTTACCAGGTAGAATTTGGTGGCCTGATGCCAAGACGAACCCGTAGGACATATGAGCACGAGGAAGTCATACTCGGTCCATTGGATATGAGTTTTGTGGCTTGATGCCGAAATAAATATTGTGGCTTGATGCCAAGAAATTTTTTGGTGGCTTAATGCCAAGACGAACCCGTAGGACATATGAGCACGAGGAAGTCATACTCGGTCCATTGGATATGAGTTTCAGGGCTTTGATGCCGAAATAAATATCACAAGCCAGATGCCAAGAAATTTTTGTGGCTTAATGCCAAGAAATTTTGTGGCTTAATGCCAAGGAATTTCGGTGGCTTGCGTCAAGGGTGGCTTGGCGTGGCGGTTTCGGTGGCTTAATGCCAAGAAATTTTCGCGGCTTAATGCCAAGAAAATTTTTTGTTGGCTTAATGCCCAGGGGTTCGAGTGGCTGATGCCGAAGGGTGGCTTGGTGCCGAAGTGTTTGGTGGCTTAATGCCAAGAAATTTTTTGGTGGCTTAATGCCAAGGAAATTTTTTTGTTGGCTTAATGCCCAGGGGGTTTGAGTGGCTTGATGCCGAAGGGCGGCTTGGTGCCAAAAAAAAAGAATATTATGGCTTGATGCCAAAGAGGAGGTGATGGCTTAATGCCAAATGTGGTGGCTTGATGCCGAAAAGTGACAAGATGGCTTGATGCCATACCGAATTTAAAGACCTATGAATAAGGAGTCGCATTCGGTCCAAAAGATGCAATATGGGATGGCTTGCTGCAAGCCAGAGAGTTTGGGACATGCAAGTACGAAATGATCATACTCTGGCCCATGAAATATGAATTTAAGGTAAACCCGAAGCTTAAAGGCTCAAGGCTCAAATGTTGCCGGTGGATTGGGACATAAGAATGGTTCAATGTCCAGCCTTGGTGGCATAGGATCCAAACAAGCATTTAGACTAAAAGAACCGTACGGTGGTAATGATTTATGAAAACCATATAGACCGAGAGGGTCATACCGGTATAGAATTTGACACACGTAGGACTTGCCGGGTCAGCGATGACGTAAGGACTCGGGGACTACGTAGACTCGAAGGGTCACGATGGTACGAGATTTGAAAACCATATAGACCTCGAGGGTCATGATGGTATACATGTTTGAAAACCATATAGACTTGAAGAGCCATAATGGTATGGAGTTATTTGAAGCCATGTGGACACGAGAGTCATAATGGCATGTGATTTTTTTCGAAACCATACGGACCATTACGAGGGTCACAATGGTATGAAAGGTTGTAGGCTATATGGCCAAAATGACCATAATAGTCCTGGAGACTTGTTAGCAAACCATATGGACCAAGAGGGTCATAATGGTATGAAAGGTTGAAGGCATGTAGGCCGAGGGTTATGATAGCCTGGGATTTATTAGCAAACCATATAGGCCAGAGGGTCATAATGGTATGAATTTTTGAAAACCATGTAGACTGGCCGGTCATAATGGTATGAAATTGCTGAAGCCATTTGGACATGCAAGTCAGCGATGGCATGAAATTGACATTGCTAGAGAAGAGGTGAGTCTCCTCTTTTTTGAACTTTGAATTTCCAGAGTTTCTCACTCTCTCTTTTTTTTCTTTTTTTTTTCTTTTTTTTTTTCAAACTAACTTGACTGCCTTTTGAGAGGTTTTCACCCAAGCTAGTCCCCTTTTTCTTTTGCCTGTACGCCCTTTGCAGGGTTTTCATACAGCAGGGTGATCCACTTTTGTCTGGGGTGCTCCTCAACGGGTCATCACCTCAGCCGGATTTTTTTTTTTTTTTGACATATTTTGCCCTTGACCAATCCAAGATGTGACTGACCAAGTCCGTTAAGACATTTCATTTTTCTTTCTTTCTTTCCCTCTCTCTTTTTTTTTCTTTTTTTTATCTCTCTTTTTTAAATTCTTTTCGCAGTCCACACAGAGGGTAGTAATGGGTCATAAGAATATTTGGGGCCTTGGGGATGGCTTGTATGCGGGCATAGGCATGTGTGACCATTAGCATTTAGTTGGGATTTAGGCATGTCGAGGCTGCTTAAGATCGTTTCTTTGTGTGGTATGCGAGGGCATATAGAGATTGCTTTGGGGACATTCGAGGGCATGTTAATGACTTGTTTTGTAATTGATGTGAGGGGTCACGGAGGGTCCTGCCCTATGGACTCTTCGTTCCCCGGCTCAATTTTCTGGCGGGTGTTGGATTTCTTCCTTGCCCAAGTTTTATGCTTTTGTAAGGGACTAATGGTCGGCCCCGGCATGTTGGCATGCTTGTCAAAAGGCATAATCGGGTCGAGTCGTTGACCGGCCAGACTACCACTCAAATGTTAAGTCGAGGGTTGGTCCTTTTGCCCCCCGAATTGTAGTCTCTGGGGCCGCCGTTCACTCGATATGCTAACTTGAAGGGGCGGAGGGTTGCTCCCACACCCTGATAATAGGACTGACTTCATGTAGTCTCCTGTTGAGACAATAATTTCTTCTTTGTCTCCTTTTGTAGTTAGCATAGATTGGCGATTTTCTGGGGCTTTACTGGTAGAGGTTGGTCCTTTTGCCCCCTGTTACCTTTTAGGTAGAGAGTTCACCCTCACACCTCGTCGATGACATGGCTCGTGGTATGCCCCGGCTGGGACGGAGTAGTTCCCAAATGGGTCGAGAATTGCCTTCTCCCGAGCACAACCTTGTCGTGTAACGTCATATAGACATCATTCGGTGAGGGCATAAGATTTGCTCCTGAGCCCAATTGACATACGACTACCAAATCTGATATCACGACAATGGCGGCATCCATTTACTCGATGAGGATCGATTCCCCACCCGCAAGCAAAAATTAGAAGATCGGACCATCGTTGGCCATATTGGTCAGAGAGAAAGGGTAAAGGCCGATCTTTCGTAGCATCGTAGGCCGTTGATCGGCCGGCTCCTTTTAATCAAGAATATAGTGGTCGATCCCTTGCTCATGAAAGCCATGTTTTTCACCCTTGATTGGCCGGATTTATCAAGTACGGGGGATTGTTTCCTTACTTTCGTGGCCGTAGGACCGGTCACTTTTGGTTGAATACATTTCTTTCGTACGCAAAGGATTTCTTCTTCGCTCTTACCAAGATGATGGGCGCCCGGTTGATCCATAGCCTCAATTATATTGGAGTGACCGAGGCTTGCCCCGGGCCGGATGGATGACATCTTGTGGGTTGACCAGGAACCGACCAACATCCGATGTATACCGAGTGGCGCATTGTTTCCGAACCCGAGCATCTGATGTCCTCACATTTCAAGTGGCTTTGATGGTGGCGTTGGATTGATTCCCACCTAAGGAATATATCGGTGTCGCATGCGACATACGGCGGCAACGCGACAGCCGTTGATCGCCCAAAGTTGTTGACCATCAATATGGAGGGATGATCCCTTCCTTCAACTCGTCGGGGAATCTCTAGCTTTTGAACTTTACCTTTTGAGTTTTTTAATCAATTGAATTCGAGATGTATAAGTGCTGATATGCATGCTGCCTTGTACCCTCAATACTTTTTGTCCTCCTTGGGGTGGTATGTGGGAGGGCCAATCGATCCGAAACAATCTTTTCATGGCTTCTTTATCCGATCGACCAAGACATTGTCCAGGGTCATATATCTTGTTCAATTAGGGATTTGTTCTCCCTTTTCGAGTATCAATCTATAGAGGATTTGTTCCATTTCCACCGACTTTATTTTTTTCTTTCCAAGGCATGTCATTGATCAGCCAAATGTATCTCGATCGAGGATCGATTCATCACTTGGAAAATCGTTGAGGTGGTTTAATGAACCAAGGGTCGGTCCCTTTCCCAAAAGGCCGTACGTTGTCTTGATTCGATACCCATAACATATTTCTTTAAGGAGCAAAATGATTTCCATCTTTAAATTGATCTACCATGGCAACTTTCTAACGGACGGGGATCGCTTTCCTTATCCTCTCGAAAATATCGATGAATCGGGACCCCGCTCGGTAGTCCGAACATATACGCATATTCATCATGCCCCCAAAGGTGTCCTATCCACACGAGACAAAGTTGTTTCGATGACATACCGATCGAATACCGACGAGGATTACTTCCCTTCCAAATTTTCTCGGATATGAGATCTATCCCTTTGACCCTAATCGGCATTCCAAGAAGGTCGATTCTCGACTCGGGATCCGTCACAGACCCTCGCCCCGATCGGGTGAGTGGTTTTATAATATGTATCAATGAACCGATCAATCGTCTATGCCAAATGAACCGAGGGTTGATTCCCATTCCGACTATAGCTGACGCCCCACACGACCGAGCTTCATTATGGAATTTATTTCCAACTCGAATACGATCTTCGGAACCGCATCGCAGTTGTCGCGGCATCATTATTTAGATGGCGAACATAGAATCGATTCCTAGTTCGTCAAGTGACATTATGTAACAAAACCGTTGATCGGTTTTATCGGTACTCTCGTAGATTGTAGTGTTAATCCCTCTCGAAACATCTTTGGTATATGCCGTTGACCGGCAACCATGCTTTGATGATTTTTGTTTTCCGGGGGCATAAGATTTGTTCTTTACCCAAGCGACACTGGGGCTTAATCCGAAGCCACATTACTTTCCAGGTCAAGGGTTAATCCCTACCCAGGTTGAAATCTCTACGATTCGAGCCCTCAATTTAACCAATCATGGTGAGACAGTTGAATTGAGAGACGGCACCTCAATGAAATGCGGGCCACCAATCGGCCTCAACATCTTTCACTCGGGTGATGGATTTGCCTTACCCAGTAGTATTTGTTTGGAGCCAAACTATCTCTGGGCCAAAGTGTGTTTTTATTTTGGAAACATAGGATTGATTCCTTGTCCTTTGAATATGTTTCGAGCCTCGGTAGGCTGTAATTTAGCGTGAGTCGGGAGTTGGTTTCTTCTTGACATGTTGCTTTCGGCATGGCCATTTGTCGACCACGTATGTCTTGTGCAAAGGATTTGTTCCTTGCCCCCATCCGATCGTGAAGTTCATCCGGATTTAGAGATTTATTCTCCGCCGAATGACGACATCACCGCCCTTGAGTTTGAGAGATTTCTTCGCTTGGCCAAAGAATGGTAATCTCACGAATTAACAATATGGCCATTGCTTGACTAGATATGACTTTTTGGGTGAAGGTTTCGTTCCTTGCCCCCATCTGGTTGATAGAGTTCTTTTGGACTTAGGAATTTGTTCCCTGCTAAATGAAATTGTTGCCGGCTTGAGTCCGGAAGCTTTCTTTGCCGGTTGGCCAGCAGCCCCCCTTTTTTTTCTTTTCTTTTTGTTGTTGTTGTTGTTGTTTGTGAAACCTCGAAAATTTCTTGATAAATGAATTTGATTTGAAATTATTTTTTTTTTGTTGAATTTGAATTGAAGTTTGAATTTTGAAAATTTGTGCATGAAAATTTCATAATTGATTATTTTGAAAAGCTTAAAAATTCATTTTTTGATTTGTACTTACTTGAAAATGATTTTGAATTTTTCTAACTGTGTAAAAGCACAGTTTTTTTTTTAAGTCTTTTCCAAAAATTTTATTCATCGAATTTAGTTTTACAACTAGGAAATATCGGTACTCCATAGGAGTATAACTAATTTGACGATATACATAAAAAATATAAGTTCGAGGTTGGGTTCTTTGAAAATTTGTTTTGACCTCTCCCCATCGGGTGGTGCGAAGACCCGATGTTAATTATATCGAGAACACTCGAATACCTCGATTCGCCGTCATAGCAATTTCGAAACAATAACATACATCCACAATCGAAATGAATACAATAGAGCAACGACTCCATAAATTTGATGCAATTTTTTTATGTTTAAAATTGAATTCGATTTGAGTTTGGTTTTAAAACTTTGATTCAATTGATTTGTGACTTAATGTCTTTTAGTGTTTATTTAAAATTTGATTAATGGTTTGGATTTAAATTGATTTGGATTTAGTCTTTATCATCTTTTATTCTTTAAATGTTTGATTGATTTTAGATTTATTAGGTTTATTTATTCTAAATGTTATTTAATTGGTTGAAGAGGTTTGATTTAGAAATTTGAACATTATTTAATGAGATGACAATGTGTTATTTACTATTTGTTTATTTTATTTTTTTAAACTGATTTTTTTATTAAATTTATTGATTGATTAATAGATCTTTTAGCTAGGAGATTTCATCATTTTTTTTATTATCCAAAGAATTAGTTTAAGATTAATCATTCTTTTACTTGGTTCAGTATATTTTGAATGGTTTTCAAATTGATTTTATAATTATTTTTTTATTGAATTTATTTGATTTGTTTATTCTTAATTGATGGGTTATGTTAGAAAATTTATTTTATTTTGTTTTATTTTATCTGTTTGTTTTGTTTCTTTCTTTGTTTTTTTTTTAGTCTTAAAATTATTTCTGAAATTAACTTTAAGTTATGAAAGTTAAGTTTGATTGACTTTGATTAATTTTAGTATTTTCGTATTATTTAATTAACTTACTTTCCTTTTTTATTATTTTGATATGTTTTAAATTATCCTTTTTATTTGCATTCCATTTGAATTTATGGAGCTGTTTTTAGCTCTCGACAACATCAAAAATATACACCATGTAATTTCCATTAATTGGAAAAAAGTACAACTTATAAATATGATGAACATGAAATGATGTCATGATTACAATGAATCGAATCGGTTTTGAATCCATTGAGCCTTTGATAAGTATTATGGAATGGATCACATCGATAATAGATATAACACACCGACTCAAGGTTTACGTGGGTGTTATTTATCGATATAATCACTATCATATCGGTTTTATATTTGGCATTCATGCATATATACATATACATTTAGCCATCATATAAAATTGATATAATAATCCCTTGATGGGAAAATTGATATAGCATTGGGGTCATTTTATTTGACCTTTATATGCTAATCAAAATTTATTTATTCTCGATTCTTTTAAATTATGCCGGCGTAGAGCGTGCCCGATTGGACCGGCCCCCATTAGCCTCGATTGTTTGATTATTTTCCAAAGACGTAGAGCGTGCCCGATTGGACCGGCCCCCAATTAGTCTTGGATTGGATTATTATTTAAGTTTAAACTTAAGACGTAGAGCGTGCCCGATTGGACCCGGCCCCCAATTAGTCTCAAGCCGGGTTGATTGTGAATTTTATTTGATTAACACTAACATCAAACTTTGAATCAGCCATATTTGCCTTCATTGTGTCTTGGAGGCCTGTTTGAGCTTCAATGAGGCCCAGGGCGGCCTTGGAACTTCCTGCAGAAGAGAGGGTCCAGTACTCTGTTTGGAGCCGGAAGGGCCTGCTGGACTTTGTGCCTGTGCGCCTTCATTTGGTCTTGTTGGTAGGGCAAGGGCCCGCTGGATTGGGTACATTTGAGGGGGGGGCTGCAGGGAGCCGAGAAGGACCTGTGTATGGGTCTGAAGATGACCTGTTTAGGGGGTCCTCTGGATGGGCTGAAAGGGGCTGTACAGCAGGCCAATATGGAACCGGCTATGGGCCTGGACAGGGACCTGTTCGGTGTGCAGAACTGGGCCTGTTTTTGGGCATGTCTAGGGGTCGGTTATGGACCTGTTTTTGGGCATGTAGATGGGCCGATTATGGACCTGTTTGGGGTCTGTTTGGGGTGCCTGCAGATGGGCCTGCTCGGGTGCTGACAGGTAGGCTTGCAGATGGCTGGACATGGGCTGTATAGGGGGCTGTTTTGGGCCTGAGAAAGGGGGTTTTCTGATGGGCCACAAAGGGGCAGCGGACTGGTCACAAAGGGACCGGTTTAGGGGCTCTTTAGAGGGCCAAAATGGGGCTTGTTTGAAGATGAACATGGGCCGAGAGGGGGCTGCTAGAACAGGTAAAGAGAGGCCCTTAGAGGGCTACATAATTAGTATGTACAGACCTCCCCTACCTTGCCTTCTTCTCTTCTTCTTCCCCCTTTTGGCTGCTGGCAGGTGTAGGTACGCAGGAGGGGTGGCAGCAGCTCTCTCTTCTTCTTCTCCTCTTCTCCTCTTGGCTGCTTGCAGGACTTGGAGATGTGCAAACGTGCAGCAGCTGGTCAGAGGGGAGCAGCAAGCAGAGGGGCAGCCTGTCGGCGTCCTCAGCAGCCCCCTTTCAAGCTGACGCGCCCCTCCTCTTATAGAGAGTGGAGGGGAGGTGAAGAGGCAGCAGGTGGGCTTGTACGCAGGCCTCTTGGCCTCCCTTGGGAGGTTACACCATTAAACTGAATTTATTGATTGGCTGTCCTTTGGCCTTCCCCAGCCCTGACCTGATATTGGGATGATGTGGCATGTACGTACATGGCTGTTGGCCTCCCCCTTGGGGGTTACACCGGTTAATTTCAGATTAATGGGCTGGCTGACCCTTGACCTCCCCCTGGCCTCTTCAGTTTCTCTCTTCATAAACTGACCAATAAATGGGCTGAGGTGGCATGTACGGCTGGACCAGGTGAGGTGGCAGGCTGAGTGGGCTGGAGCTGTTCACACTGGCCGCAGGAGGGCCTGGCCTGGTCTGGGCCCAGCCTCTATCATGGGCTGTGCGTAATGGGCTTCAAAGGAGCTGGAGGATAATTATTTTATATTAAAATGAGGGGTGGTCCTGCTGTGGATTGTGCCCATGGGCTAATTTATGGCTTGTTTTGGCCCAATTAAGAATTAGGTCAACTGAAGTTTGGTCCGGTCTTATTTTCCCTCTCCTTTTTTTTTTTTTGCTGCCCCCCTTTTTTATGAAAAATCTGACGCCAACATTGTTGTTGTTGTCAACCTTCTCTTGTTGTGGTTGCCCCGGTGCCATGCACTTGTTGGAGATGGAGGAATTAGACTTTGCCTTGGCATTGTCCTCCCATTACCTTGGTCGGTTATGAAAGACCGACCCTGGTATATAGTTGATGGGTCTTGAGGCGGCATGTTTGGTGCCTCTTTAAATTCTTTGAGAGTTGGTGGTGACAGAATCCATGACCACCTGGCCCCGGAGTTGTTTGTTGGGGAGCTTCCGTGGTAAGCTCTTTGGAAATAGGATCAAGTTGTTTCGTCTCTGAAATATTCTCGGTGTTGGATGAACTCCGAGAGTGGCTTCTTGAGGTGTTTGCAACATCGGGATGAAGTCTTCATGGTGGGATCGTTGGACCCCACCATGTCTCATCCTTTGACATTTTCCGCCTCCTCCTCGCACAAAAAGGAAAGAAGCATGTGTTAGATATATATGAAATTTGGGATGTATGTCTTCTTGAATTGCTATGACGGAGAGATGAAGGGAAGGAGAGGTCCCACCGGGCGTGCCAATTGTTGGAACCTCAAAATTTGGAAAAATTTCGGAAATTCATTTTCCGTTTTTGATTTAACTTTTGACTTAGCCTTGACTATTAGAAAATATGTGGTATTTCATAACAGTATTAACTAGGTCAGTGGTATGCATAAAAATATATGTTGAGGTTATTAGGTTCTTTGAAAATTTGTTTTGACCTCTCCCCATCGGATGGTGCGAAGATCCGATGTTAATTACATCGAGAATACTCGAATACCCTTGATTAGCCGCCATAGCAATTTTCGTGAATAGAAGACATACATCCATACGATAAACACATGGGAGTAATAACCCCATACACTTCGATGGAATGCAAAACTTAGTGTTTTGAACGTTCGATTTGATTTGAATTTATTTGAATTGTTTGAATTAGGTTTGTTGTTTAAGATTTGTGTTTTTGTTTAATTGATTTTTTTTGTTGAGGATTTTCAATTGGGTTTGAAATTTAATGGATGTTCATTTTTTCAGATTTTTAATGGGTTTGGAATTTTTCAAGATTTAAATTGATTATGACTTAGTGTCTTTTAGTTGAGTGATTTGGTTTCAACTTGATTTGGATTTGTTTTTAAAAGTTTGATTTGTTATATTTTTTTGCTTTAATTAAGACTTGATATCTTTTGGTTGAATTCAAATTGTGATTTTTGTTTAGGATGCATTTCATTTTAATGTCATTTCAAGTTAGGATTTAACACATTTTCTTAATTGAGGATCTGTTCTACAATTATTTTTTTGTTTTGGGTTTGATTTTGAATTGACTTCGATTTTTTTTATTTTGAGAATCTTTCCCATTTTTTATGTTGTGGAATAACATAATGAATTTGGTGTTTTGAACATGTTTGGGGTATTTTGGTTTATTTGGCTATATTTTATTATTTTTATTGGGTTTATTTGATTTATTTTATTTTAATTGCCATTTTGATTCATAAAATTTAATTTTTTTATGTTTTGATTATCTGAAAATTATTTTTTGAGATAAAAAAAATGTTGACTGGTTTGACCAGATTATTGTTATTTTCAGATTTATTTTATTTTATTTTATTTTTTTTACATTCCTCCAAGTCTATGGGGTTTTTCATAAATTCCGATGACAAAAATGACATGCAAAATTCGAAATTCCATTTATTGACAAATTCGAATGCAAATTACATGTGGGAGACATAAAATGTCATATTTCCCATTGATGAATTTTCCTTAGTCCTTGATGGACATAGGATGATCCTTCCTTGGCATATGTCTCTCATTTTTAATTTAAGGGGAAATTTTGGCATGACCTCCCCTTAAATTGATGAGATATACCTTCTTTAGTAGGTGGAGTTTGATACTCCCTACTTTGGAGGAAGGATCGGTAGAATATGGGGACTTGCCCATTTCCCCGTCCGGGATCAAACACGCCGGGGACATGCCCGAGTGCCCGTCCTTTGAGGTAGCCTATATGAAATAGACTAGCTCTTAATTAAATTTCTTTTCTCACACTTTGATTAAGTTTTTTTTTTTTGAAGGCCTTGATGGCCGGTTCTGTCCTCATTGGGCCGAGGTGAACACTTTGAAGCTTTGAAGGCCCTGGCGGCCAGACTGCTCTTATTGGGCCTTAGAGGCCTGTTTGGGCTTCATCTAGGCCCTGTCGGCCAGTCCTCTTGGCCCTGGTGGCCCCTCTGATTCCGGCCTGAAATTGGGTTTGGTAACTTGCTGAAATAAGGCCCAGGCGGCCTGATTGCCCTTGTCCAGAACTGGGCTCGGGCTGTCTCAAAGAGGCCTGCAGCATTTGACCCTCATTTGATCCAGGAGATGGGACCGGATTTGGGAGATTGAGGGGCTGTTTAGAGGTGAGTTTGGGGGCTGGTTTAAGGAAGAAGATAGTCTCTGGCGGCTGCCTACTCAAGGCCTGTTTTAAGGGCTTCTAAACAGGATGTTTTGGTATGATTTTCTTGGGATATCTAAAGGCCTGTCTAGATGGCATGACCGGGTGATATTTCAGGGGGCTTTAGGACTGGATTAAGGGGCCCTGATCAAGGCACCAAGTGGAGTGATTTGTGGAATATACCCTGTCCGAACAGAATTTTCATTGTAGGGGGAATTTAGGATCTGAGGGGACTGATATATGGACAGGTTCATGGAGACTGGATGGGGTGTTAAATAGGGTCGAATAGCCTGATTGGAGAGGCTGTCCCGAGGGGTTTTTTGAAGAAAAGGCTTAAAGAGAGGGCTTGGAGAGGGAAAGGAGATGTAACCAGACCCTTGATCCTTACCTTTTTTTCTCTTCTTCTTCACCTTCTTTGACCTTTCAGCAGCTGTACGTAGCAGCAACCTTGAAGCCTTTCACCCAGCCTCTCCCTTCTTCCCACCAGAGCCCTCCTCTTCACGTGAGAATCCTTCAGCCAACCAACACTTTAGCTCTGGCCAGTCTCTCTTAAAGAGAGGGAGAAAAAATCCAGCGTAACCTCCCCATCATGGAGGGAGTGGGAGTCATGGGAGTGATGGGCGTAGTGGGGGAGGGGAGGTTCAGTTTCCTAACCCCCACGTTCCTCTTTTTTTTTCTTTTTAAACTCTGAAAATTCTGGGAAATAATGTGCTGTACGTAGCCCTCTCCCATGCAAGTATTTGATACCAATAAGACCCACTAAAACAGGATCCAATAACTTAAGTTATGTTAAATCTGGACCCTTGATCTAAACTTGATCATGAGATGGCATCCTGGCCCTTCCTTACTTCCCATGATCCAATATCAATAAGAAACCATTAAGATAGGATCCAATAACTTAAGTTAGATCAAATCTGAGCCATTGATCCAAATTAGCCTCCATCTATTTCAATCCCAGCCCTCCTTTATCTAATAATTGCTGAGAAAATAATATGAGGACATTTAAAACCCTAAAACATGTTCGATCCTGCCTGACTGACCCATCTGTTTTCAAAAACAGCAGCCGGTCTTCTCTCTTCAGCTCCAGGTCCAGCTGGGTGTGCGCCAGCAGGTCTGCCCCATTATCTCCTCTTCCTCTCTCTTCTGTTCTCCTGCCATTAGGCACTGCTGCTGCCATCGGACCCTGCCCAAGGGGTTGCTGCAGGTCCAGCCATCGGTGCCTGTCCAAAAGGTTGCTGCAGGTCCTGCCATCGGTGCCTGCCTGGCTGAGGTGCTTGTGTCTTAATTGATTATATTGGGGTACCTTGCACATAAAATTTGAGTTCCAACAGAAGCATTAAAGATGATAAAAACATACAAGGCATATATAAACCCCAATAACAGTCCTATCTCAACTTTTTTAACAAAATTTTAATCTCTAAAAATAGTAAATAAACAGAAAAAGAATATCATCATACCCATTTTTAATAAAATAAATAAAATATATAAGATACCTCAAACTATAGAGAGGTTAAGCTTACATGTCATACTATGAACCCGTGGAAAAGAGTTGAGCAATGATTATAAGATTTTACAAATATTTCAATCAATCAATTTTGATTTATGTTTGGTCGATCTACACTAGAAACTATTTTCTTATTAGAAGTTTGATGTAGAAAACTTAAGATAAGTAAAAAGTTAGCATATGGTATTTATTGACATGGAAAAAAACATATGATAGAGCTCCAAGAGATGTTTTGTGGAGGATGTTGAAAGAAAAGATAATATCCATTAGGTATATATAAGTGATAGAAGATATATGATTAAAAATAACTAATGACTACACAATTGGAGTAGAAATAAGAGATTTTCATATTTCAATTAACTTACACAGGGGTTAGTAATAAGCCATTACCTTTTTTGCATTGATTATAGATGAATTAACAAATACTATACAAGATGACATACCATGGTATTTGTAGACGATATTATATTAATAGATGAGACACAAGAGGGGGTTAATAAGAACTAGAACTTTGGAAAAGCACTTTAGAATCTAAAAGTTTCAAAATAGGTAGAATCAAGACATAATATATGTATTGTAAGTTTAATGAAAATCCAAGAGAAAAAGAAGAGTTAGTTTGGATGGAGTAGTATTATCTCAAAAAAATCAATTTAAATACCCCGGATCAATTATTTAAAAAGATGGTGAATGTGATGAGGGCGCTAACCATAAAATTAAATAAGATGTATGAGATTGACTACATAAATGTTATGTGATCGTAATATCCACTAAAGTTGAAAGAAAAATTTTATCTTAAAACTATGAGGCTTGCAATGTTGTATAATAGTGAATGGTTGATAATAAAGAAAAAAAATAAACTATCAAAATAAGTGTTGTTGAAATGTGAATGATAAAATGGATGTGCAATTATACTCGATTAGAAAGAATACATAATGAATATAGACAAATTGAAAAAAGAGAGATTGAGATAGTTTGGGCATATACAAATTAAATATAGCATAAGCAAGCACTCATTATAAAAGTAGAGAATATCAAAATAATTGAAATGAAAAAAAAGACATGGCAGACTCAAGTTAACCCGGAAGAAGATAATTTAATATAATTTATATGAGTTAAATATCTCTGAAAAATTAAGTCAACATGAATGATGAAAGAGAATCCATATGACTGACCCCAATTAAGCTGGGATTAAAGCTTGTGTTCAGTTGAGTATATAATGAGCAAAATGGTCATATTGATTGAAAAAACTCCAGACAAGGTTGATAAGATCAGTTTACTATAAAATGATAAAAAATCTGAAGAAACCAAAAAAACCTCCTCGTTGGGCAAAACAATTGTGCGGCACCACGGCATTTTTAGTTGGAAATAGTTGGGGTGAAAAATAACCATATGACCAAAAAATATCCTCATTATTTCCAAAGTCTCTTAAATCAAGAAAAGAAAGCAACTCTTTCCCTTCTATAGGTACATCTGGAGGACAGAAGCCTTTGACAGAGATTCTATCTAACGCACATGAGTATTTATCAGTTAATGTGACAGTTTTTTTGGAGAGTTTGCAGTGCTTCCACTTCATGAGGTTCCTCTCCAACTGCAGCCCAGCAGAAATGCCTCAGCTCACCTTTGTGCTTCCACATACTCTTGAGTTCCCTGTGATGGTGCTGATAAGCCTGAAATATGCCCATCTTCCAATATCATTATATGGCACTGTTTTTTTTTGCTTGCCTTCACCCTAGCACATCATTTCCTCATTACAAATCGTGATATCATCCATATCCCCCTGCCCCCCAAAAAAATCCAAATACAGGGTGTTGTTATCCATCGGCATGGTTTGCACTTTTCAGGATCTCCAATCCAATCTAGGGGTGTGGGGGGTGCTGGATCCGACCCTGGACTTCACCAGATCAGCTGCCATCCCTGCGGCTGATTTCCAAGGCCAATCCGACCCTAGTTGGGGTCCAACAGGCTTAGAATTGACAAATCTCCCATCATGTGTAGATATTTCTGTGTTTTTTTTTCTGTTTTTGGAAGAGCCAATCCAGGCAGATCTTGGATCGACTTTTCTTCCCTCGGACAATCCTGATCACAATGCAGAATTTGTTGTCCACCAGTGATATGCATATAGACCGTAAAGAACCAAAGCCATGAACTTCCATCCAACAACTTGATCCAGACCAGATCAAGTCATCAATATGAGGGATTACAGTAGCATGATCTGGATGGGATTTGATTGGCTGGTGCAAAGACACCGAAGAAATAATCATACAAATAAAAAACAGACAACGACAAAGAACATACCTCGATGTAATGCAATAAGGTCTAATTAGATCAAATGTTAGACTTTGTTAGAGTTGTACACAAAATCACAAACTTAAAATCTTACTTTGGATTAATTTTCAGGATCCTCTCCTAATTGTATGAAGATTTTAAGTGTGGAAACTCATCCTAGATCACATCTGATTAGCACCGTTCTCCCAGTTCTGGAAATTCTGGCTGACCCAAGCTTGACTCAGAAAATTGGAGACAATGCAAGAAGATTAAACTGGCTTTAGTGATTGAGCAACCTGCCTCCCTGTTAATCATTTATGTTTTTAGTTGAAATTTGGTAATATCCCCCTCCCCTCTCCCTCAAGCATGCACAAAAATCAGATAGATGAAGTCATAATCAGGCAAATTATCCAAACTAGGGTAAACCGTATCATGAGAAAGCCATAAGGGCTACTCATTAAGCACAACAAACTTCTAGTCTTGGTACCTTATCTAGAATTCAGTCACATAGAGAAATATGATAAACAAGTCCCACTAGACTGCCATACCATTAAGTCTCCTAGGGAAAACCAACATTACCACCCATCTTTATCATGGTTTTCCATCTCTATCTCATGAAATAATTGGTCTTGGCAGGATGCAGCAGAGGGCCACAGAGGAGGCATCAACACCATAGGGTGCCGTTTCTTCCTCCCATCACGTGGGCAACACAAACCACATGAGTTCTGGAATCCAGACCTGTGTGGCCTGTTTATACGGGATGTTGCATATCCTATTGGTGGTTGGGGAGATCCACTTAACAGACTGTGCTGAGTCTGGCTGCCTCCCTCCGTCCCTCCAGCACCTGTCTTGCCCCAATCTCATGAGATCTTAAAATGCAGAACAAGAATGAGGATGCCCCCATTCGGGCGTGTCGGTGGGCCCAAACTGATCAAAAGTGTGCTGAGATAACTCGGATTGGGTCCAAAATAATCAAACCGAGGTTGAACATGAAATAACTCCGACCTAGCTGAAGAGCCGTTAAATCAACCTAAAATCTGCTGAACCACCTGTTCAAGTCTTGAACCAGACCAGACCATCTTGAACCGGGAAGAAAGGGTCTGTTTAACTCCTGAACCGGCTGAACCCCCTGGGCCCCTAGGAGGTGCATGGCAAGCTGGAGGAGAGGTCATCGCGCATGACCACACCTGCGCGTGGACATGCCCAAGCACGTGTGAAGGACTGTGGGGACTGTGGCTGTCCAACCAGTGCACATGAAGATGAGGACCCGGTGGTGACATGGCCGCCGGAGGCAGCTTGCACGTGGCAGGGTGTGTGGCCGCCTAGTCACGAGTGCGGAGGATCGACGGGGTTGTTGCGAGCTGGTAGGTGCCCGGCAGGGCTCACGGAGGCACCTTGAAGCATCGCGTTGCCGCAGGCATAAAGGAGCCCAAAGGGCTTCTTAGTCTTCTTGCCGACACACTCATTGCCCTCATGCGGTCAAGTGGCACAGTGGCGACAACAGGGCTGCAGGGAAGTAGGTAAAACCATACAACAGAGGCCAGACAAAAGGGGAGTGGGAATCCTCCTCGCATGTCTTCTCCTCCCTCTTTGTCGTTGATCGTCCTTCCTCTTCCTCCTTCATTGGTGGAAGGGCAAGAGGGTGGGATAGGTGAAGGGGGCGACAGCAGCATCGCGTGCGGATGGGGCGGTCGAAGAAGAGGGCAATGGTGGGTATAGAGGCAAGGATGGAGGGGAGGTGTGCGACGGTGTTGGTGGGAGGAGCGGGAAATGGAAGGGTCGCGGGAAACAATGGGGTTCTGAAAATTGTGAAAGGCGGGGGTTCCGGCAGATCCGCAAGGAATCAACAGTAGAGATGGGGTTCGATGGAGTTCGACCAAGAAGAGAGGCCGGTAGGGTGCTTTTGAGTCGCGTAGGGGGGACCGGACAATGAGCCAATCGGTGACGAAGATGGTGCCAAGACATCGAGGGTGCTTGAGACAACGTGATGGTCAATTACGCGAGATAGGGGAATGGGGAAATGAGGATAGATTGGGGCCGGTCGTTGGTGAGGATTGACCAAGGGTTGGAGGGGAGTTGGTCTGTTGGTGGAGGGGTGATGCGGGAGTGGAGGAGGGTTCTGGAGGATGCAGATGATGCCATGCTCGGTGGAGTACTCTGGTGCTTTGGGAGGAGCCGAAAATGGTGATCGTGCCAAAAACCGGGTCGGGTGAATTAGAGAATAGACAACTGAAACGGCGGCGACTGCTTCCCTTCCCCCTTTGCTAGCCACCCATTGGATTGAATAGAACAAAGGGCCTCGCTCTCACGTACCTACCACGGTACAATGAAAACTACTTGAAAGTTCACCCAACGAACCATGGAAACAGCAGGAACCGAGAAAGATAAGGCCGTCCTCTCGAGGTGTCTGTCCAAGAGGGAAGCCCAACAAGTCATGAGGGAGGTCCCGCAGGGGTTATGCGGGGCTCACCAGTCTAGCCCCAGGCCATTCCAGCGGATCTTAGCATTTCCGTTTTAGCGCGAGGGTCACCTGATGGGAATTGAGGGCCAGAGAAGGCGAAGAGTTACTGGGCAGTCCTGGAGGTGAAGGAGAGGAACCGGACAGGGCGGGGCACTTCCGGAGGTAAGGGAAGGAAAACATTGGATCTGGTCTATACCGGGGGTGGAGTGGAAGCTCCCATCAGAAGGGGTGAGTAGCACACCGGCCTCATTATCAATAGTGAAGGGAAGCCCTAAGGAGGGCTCTGATTGTCAGAAAAATCCACAGGCTGCCAGCAAGCCGTTGCTGCCATCAGCCATCGGGTCCAGGATGTGCTGCAGTTGTCTGCTGGTCCTGGGTGCACTGTTGTTGGAGTTGTTCTTGGTGGAGTGACCTAGGGAAAGGGGAAAACTGAAAACGAGAGAGAGAGAGAGAGAGAGAGAGGAGCATGCAACCAAAGCCTTTTTTTTCATTTCCACATCTCCCTTCAAGGTATGGAGCATGGGCACTTATAAAGAGGTGGACATTTAAAAAACAAAACTCCAAGAAGGACTAAACACAAACTAGTCATCTACGTGACTGAAATGTAAAAAAAGACTCTAAATATTAAAATAAAATTCATAAATTAAACACTAGCACTACTAGATAAAAAGGAAATAAATGTGCCATCTTCTTAGGACCTAAACGGCACCGTCTCCAAACAATCAGTCCATCCAATCCAATCCGGTCCCCATCATCTAGTCTCTTTGGCCTCTCCGAGATAAGGCTGAGAAGTGATGCCACAACCCTTGATCCTTATTCTTGTCAATAGTTCATTGCTTGGAGACATCTATGGGAAACCAAGACATTCTCCACTCGTCCCATGCTAACATATGAACTCCACTGTTGACTTACCTTTCCGTCAAATGCTACACCAATCCATGATTATACCCATAATGGTTAAGTCATGCACCATATAACTTCGTTTATTATGCAGAATGCTACATGAAGAATCGGACAGCAAACGGGCCAGGCCTAGCCTAGGGCCTATGGACTTGTTTGGCACTTGGACTGTACTGTCATGGATAACTCAATCCATGGCTCTAAGCTCAGATTAGAAGCTTGACCCAAAAGGAACTTGAGAATCCTTGCTTGGGTATCATGTCTGGCTCAGCCTTGGAACGCAGTAATACAAAGACAAATCCTGTACCCGCTAGCAACAATTTCAACCTTCACATAGAATCTCCAGAAATTATGTAGATGGCAATAAAACATGGAATCATGGACACAAAGATCAACTGTAGCAAATGTCATAAGTGATACTCAACACAACCAGAGTAATAAGTTTATTCACCTTGAAGCTCACACCTTGCAAAATTTGCTTATCTCCAAATGATTTGTGAATGTCCCGACACTCGATAAGTACATCATTTTTATCCCCAATGTCTTTCTCAATTCTTGGTTTCTCTGACAAAGGCATATTCTAGCAAAAGAACACAAGAATGCTATTAGTAAATATAGCAAAATAACACAACTCTACTGAAGAGTAACAAGAAAATAGTGCCTAATTTCAAACTGTAAAGAGATTTGCACCACAAACTATAGCAAGAATTTCTCAATATACACAAGTTAGCCTCAATCATTAGATCATTTATAAAATTTTATGACATTAAATCACCCATTTCTCTGATAACAGGCAGGTCATGACTCATGACACATGGGTGGAACTGTCGAATACAGCCATCAATTTAATTGAACGGTGCATTTTTTGCAGGTTTCATACTACATGACTTATTTATCTGAAACCGTTAGTCATGTATTTGGCAGAAGCAATTGTCATTTATAGGAGCCTTACCTACAATTTTGAATATTTTCATATCTTTCTCTTGCTATTATAGTATTATTCCTTCTTAGTTGTAATTTATAAGAAATGCACTGCATTAAATGTATGGGAAAAATTGGACTTTCAGATACCCCTTTACTCACCTTTAAGTACATAGATTAAAATGTTTATCTATAGGTATAGAGCTGATCCCTTACGACAGTTCTTGTTTCAAAAATTTTCATAAACCACTAATGCTCCGAATGCATAAACTAACAACCTGGCCCCATGCAAGCTTCGATGAAGTTAAGAGGATATGTGCACTGGGATGAAATGTAGATCCCCTGAGAGGTGCTATCTTTTTTCCTCCCACGAAGGTAAAACCATGGATGTTTTATAAGATTTCTGTAACAAAAGAACCAATTTCTCAGTGGGTCAGAGATGTTGATGCCAGAGAATCCATTAACTAATGCCCCTTTTGATTAGAGTATCAAAAATGGAATTATACCAATTTTCATATTGAAATTTCTCGAGGATAGAGTATCGATTTCAAAAGTGATACACGTTGAAACTTGTATCAGATAAGATGCTTAGTTTGTAATGCAAGTTTCAAAATTGGTTCTATTTGCCAAATGCCTTTTGATGATTTATATCAATATCAATTTAAAATTAACAGTGATAGAGGTGTCTGATAATGTTTCCAAACAGGGCCCAAAGAAACATTATAGTACCCCCAAATGAAATCCGTAGAAAAAGAAATAGACATCACTAAAAGATGAAACTAAGGACAAGATTCCAACAGATTCCCAGTCTTCATCAAGAGAATCTTAAATAAGAAACTTGCACGGAAAGTATACAGACGAGTCACAGTTGTCCAAGCATCGCATAAAACCCGGATAGAACTAGAACTCAAACGAGTACGCACTTACGCCGATCTTTGACAAAGAAAAACAACGCTTTTTAATCTACTATCCATCTATGGTACCAGATTCCAAATAACGCCAACACAACCGGGGAATGGGAACAAAAGACTCGCAATGTTTCAGGCAAAATTGCCCAAGAAGGAATCGCGGGACGGATCTCGGAGGGCTCACATTGGCGTCAAGCGAGGTCCGGCCCTCGCCCCAGCTCCTGGGGGGCGCGGTACAGGCACACGCCACCCTCGTTCTGCCCCAGCGGGAGCCAGCCCTCCGCCGGTAAGCGACGTGGAGGCCGACCCGATGGTGACCGCGGGCGGTCGCGTGGCCAAAGCACGGGGGTAGCCCCGCGCTGGAGGTGGAAACCACGGCCAGCCTCGACGTGTACATGGGGAGGGGATGGAGCCCTCTGAACGCTATCTGCAGGAAGACGGGGACGGGGGGAAGAGAACGAAGACGCCGATAACTGCTTCTATGCAACGCCGCCCGGAGCTGCCTCACCTAACATAGCGGAGATGGACGGAGAAAGGAAGGGCGGTGCGGCGGCCGGCGCGTCGGCTGCGGTCCTCCACACTCTGTGGACCGCCGCGTTCGGCTTTGGTAGTGGAATCGGAGAAGCTGACCGGGGCCGCCGCACGACGGCACGAGGTAAACAGGTGAAGAAGGGGGGAAAGCGTTTATGGGCCTGCCTCCTGGCCCAACAGTGGACTGAGGTAAACTGGACTGTTAATGGGCCACACTTTACACAGAAAAGAGATAAAAAGATTATTCGCAAGTATAAATTGACTTAAATATCCAATCTAATTCATAGTTATTTGGTTTATTTATTCGATAAACGAGACGAACATTATTTCAAATCAAATCGAACAGTCTTGAATTACATTGAATGTTCGTGTCGATTTATAGTTATTAATAGTATTTGTATATATTTTTATGTACAATAAATATTTTAAAACTTTAAGATAAAATTGATAGTATACATAAATATATGCTATATGTTGATAAATTTTGATTTTAAGTTAAAGTCAATACAACTATACATAGACATATATATACGGTACCTTTATAAAGTTAGTTTGATTATGAATACCCAGAGAGAGAGAGAGAGAGTTTTCTTCTCTTCAGCCGTTGAACCATCTCTTGACAAAAGTTAGCTAGTTATAAAAGCACTGATGGTGTATGTTATAGGTTATCAGATATTTTGATAGTTTCATTGGACTAGAACGAAATTAGTTAGCATTCTATCCATTCTTATGTTTTTTAAGAATTATATATATTTTTTATAAATTAAAATTATATTAAAATATAAAATAAAATAATTTAGATATCATGACTTTGTATAAAATGATAAGGAATGTAAAAATATATATATATTTGACTCTTATAGTAACATGTTGTATATAGTTTTCTCTTATTTAAACTTGACTCAATAAGAGTTCCAAATGAATGAACACCACTCATCAAATTACTTGTTTCTTTTATCGAGTTGAATTCGAACTCAAACAACAAAATTTGACCCAAATTCAATCCAAACTCGAGTTCAACTTAGCCCTGAGTTGATTCATGCAGCTCAAACTCGAACTCAATTATGAAGCTTGGATTGGAGTTCATTCACGGAGCTCAAACTCGAGCCCGATCTGAACTTATTTACGACGAGTTTGTCGAGTTTATCACGCAATAAAACATCACATAAGATCTTAACTGGGAGTTGGAGTAAGCATTTTTGACTAAGACATATATAAATACATGCAATCATCTATCAGTTACCGATCAACACACACACAAAAAAAAACAAGAGATGAATGAGGGCCGTTACAAAGCTTTGGGCCGATGCATCAGCCCAACATGTTTTTGGGCCGTTAAGAAGCTCAAACTCTGGTGCACACTGCCCGTTCCAACTCAGGCATCAAAACAAATTAAAATTTGAATTCAATTTCGATAAAACTCAACGTACGGACCCTATTAATGAATCACATGCAAGCGATAATAATCGAAATCAGATTTCTTCGATAGCTTATAGAAATTGGAATAGGAATCAGTCAATTTCTGTTTCTTGCCGATACAATTTTAATATAAATGATAAAAACTACACATGAATAAATAGATAAATCATAAAAACTATGACACATGGACCGATACAAAGCTCAAAAATAAAAGGTCTGAATTTAGACCAAACTTTTGTAGTCATATAGGACTCATCGGCTAACATGCAAATAAAAAATAACACAGTGTATTTCTCAAAAGTATCAAGTTCGATTTTGATTTAGTTAACAGACTCCAAGTGACAGAAGAAAAGAAAAGAAAAGAAAAATCTTCAAAGGAATCAGACCTGCAGGCTGCAGCCCCTAGCTACCCTATCAAAGTTCCTAGTCATAGTGCTGGACACCCTTTTGCTCAGTCTATGGTTCACACACTGTGCTCCTCAGAGAAAGCAAAAGCAACCAATAACAAGCCAATTCCACTGCATATATCTAATCTATAGATAGGTAGGTGTGTGTGTATATATATATATATACACATAGATATATTTTTTTTAAATATATGTAATTGTACATATGTACGTGAGACAAAAATTAAACTAACATATTCTACAAAAAATTTTCCCCAAAACTAACAGATTGTTTTTCGAAATTGAACAAAGACAAGCTAACTACTTGAACTGAATATTAATCATTTTATTTGGTTTGGTTTTGCTCGAGCCTGAAAATTAAATAAATAATCATAAATTTTATTTTACATATACTTACTTTGGTTATAAATAATTAACATGAGCATTAATTTATAAAAAATTTAAAAAATTAATGTTAATAACATGATGCTATTTTTACTGGAGTTTAGATAAATTAACCGATTTGGTGAGTTATGGTCAATCTTATAAAAAAAATCAGTAGACAATACGGCCCCGACTTTGCTTAATCAACTCAGAACTTCTGAATTGACAAAACTCGAATGTGTCAATTTTAAATCAAACAATTCTAAAAATGTACGTTAGTTTTAGAAATCAACTTTTTTGTTTTAATTTAGAAAAAAGTTTTTAAAATGTGTAAGTTTAGGATTTTTTTTTACTCGCGTACGTTTGTTGCCCCACCTCTCTCTCTCTCGAGACAAGTAGGCTTTTCCCTCGACGTCGAATCACCTCGGATGATCAATGGAGAAGTTTTTTGGATCTCTAACGAGAAACGGTCATCCATGATTTTCACACCACTCATGTGATGGTTCAGTATCAAATTTATTGACTACTATTAAGATGGTTGAACCGTCCATTTAGTAACAAACTTGATGAGGATTAAATTACAACTTAGTAAAACTTCGATAACAATTCAGTAATATTTTGATCGGAAGAAACTTCATAGGTAGGCAGGCGATCTGCACTCTCTCCCCCCTCCGCAATTTTAAAAAAATTCGAAAAAAATATTTTTTAAATATCAATTGAAATTTATCTATATATTTAAATTGTGATTTATCTGATCTGAATTTGAACGATCCGTTCCGTCCAATAAATTTAGAATATGAAAATATTTAAGATTAGATTTTTAAATATCTAAATTTCGATAAATTTTAAATTATTAAATCGGAGCATCCTGGATCGTCCAATGCAAAAACTTACTATTTTCAAAAATTTAAAAGTTCAATCTTGTAATTTCGAATGTTCCGAATTCATTGGTCCGAGTGGATCAGACAAATTTTAAGCCGAATATCCGATTTTGTTAGGTGGAAGATAAAAAATTTAAACTTACGCGCATTTAATGCGTTACTGTGTACTTATTTCGGTTAAAGTCTAGTTCTCGCTCTCGGATCAGCAGGAACAGTCTCCTCCTCCGGCATCCATCTGGGAGCCGCCTTGTCCCACCGAGCGGGCAGTGCAGCCTCCCCTGCTGCGCGCACCCCTCGGCCCTATCCTAACTCGCCACCGACCGGCACGGCGGTCTCCGCGGGGGGGCTCGTCGGAGGAAGAGAGACACCGCAGCTGGAGCGGCCAAGTGCGCCTTGTGCGGGTGGGCCGCCGCCTTTCTCGCCGTCAAGGACGACGACCGCCGTGAAATGAAGCGAGAGATACAAAAGGGGGCGGACGGGGGGGAACTATAACTAAACCAACAAGGGGCGGCGTGGTAGCCCAACGTTCGCAGTACTCGGCAAAGTCGCGGGGCCGATCGATCGAGCCACCGGGTGATCCGGCTTTCTATCTGGGTGCCGCCCCGGCGGCGCCGCCGCCCTCCGCCCCCGCCGGCGCGTACGTCGATCGATCGGCCGCGAGGAGAGAAGCAAGCGCGGTGCTGCTGCGCGCACAAGTGTTTGGTTCAGCGCGACGGACGGCCGCTTGCTTTCCGCCGCGCCGTGCGTCCAGAGATGAACTAATTATTGGTTTGTTAGGTCTCCCTGCACGACGGCGATCGATCTCGCCGGGACGTTGAAACTTCAACCGGTTGAATGTGTCCAGATGGGGGGGAGGTCTTCTGATCTTGACGGAGAGTGTGGAGGTGCTTGGACTGGGAGGAGCAAGTCCGGCCGCCGGCTGCGGTCATATGCCCCCCTTGTCTGCCTTTGTCGTGCTTGCGGTCGCCGATAATAATAATACCATCGAAATATGATAACATTATCAGTATATTGTTGATGGTATGCTTAGGGGCCGGGTGCAGACGTACGTTCAGCCAGGTGGTACGACGATAGAGCTAATTGGCTGGTTGATTTATGTTGGAGCTTCGACTTTTTAATTTATCTGTAATTGTGTATATACATGTGTAACTCCGCGAGTATATATATATATATATTTCGGTTCACCTCGAGAGGGTGGCAAAGAAAACATCTTGCACCTCCTCACAAAATTAAACTGAAACTCACCTTACTTGAATAGTGATTTAATTTGAGGTGGTGATTACGTGGGTCTCACTTTTTTGTGAGATGGTGAGAGATACTCTCTCCATCGGCTCTTGAAGTACGTGAACCAAACCTCCACACGAAGTTCACTCCGGGATAGCCACTTACTAGATTGAGTTCAAACTCAAATGAAAACTAGATTCAAACTCGAGTTTGAACTTGATCTGTATGGGTCTTGAGCCCGAGTTCAACTTGTTTATAAAACTGGCCTAAATCGATAAAATCAACGGTAGAGTTTAACCTCGAGTTTAAATCAGGAATAGGTCCAATTTCAACCTATTCAATATCATTTATTTTTTAAAAAATATTTAGTCAAATGGTCAATTCAATAGTTAAGCGAGTCGCTCGCGAATTTTTTATCGAGTCAACGTAGGAGTTTGCTCAAACTTAGCTCCTATAAGAGTCCAGCTTTTCTTCATGTTCAGACTTGCTCCATTGATACAATTAGAAAATTAAGTAGAACTTTTATCGAGTCGAGTCTTGAGCTACATGTCAAGTAGTGCACCAAACTTGTTCGCACCCCTAATCAAATATGTTACTTGCATAATTTTTTTAACAAAATAATATTTATCTTAAATAATTATATCTAAAAATAATTTATATATATGGATATCTATCATTTTAACTATTTAATAAATTTTTGATATCAACTGAACCGGATCAAACTAAGCTAATTTTACGAGGCACTCCATTCTAAAATCGAACTAAACTGAACCATAGGCACCCCTATCACTAGGTACCATGTGGTATTGCAAGGTCCTAAAGCACTTTCCAATGGCGAAATTAATCATTGTTACCACCACTTTAATTTGCATGCTTTTCTCTTGTCTCCATCATGATAATGCATGCTAGCTTTATCCACGCTTAGTATTTAATGAACTATGCTCAGTATTTATTTATCAACTACACCTTAATTAATTTGCATGCTTTCCTCATGTCTCCACTATGATAATGCTATATCCACGGATGCTTAGTAGTTTATTAACTACACTTAGTATTTATTTATTTAGTTCATATGATCTTCAATATATATATAGAGAAAGAGATGCCGATCGACCAGTCTTGAAATAAAGAGAACACTATTTTTTTTTCGGCACAAAAATGAGAGCTAGCAGAAAATGCATGCTTGTTCTTTACCAGTAATATTTGAATGCGTGTAAGTTCTCTTATATATATGTATTCATATGTGGGAGAAAATTATTTTCTCCATCGCATACTTAGAATATATTATGATTAATTCATCGATAGCATGCAAATATAAATGCAGATGCATGCACACACTTCGAAGAATATATAATATATAGCTAGCCGAATATGTATATATGTAGGACATACGTACAGAGAAATATATAAACATATGAGAGCTAGTGCCATCGTTGGATATTAATAACGTAAGAAAAATCACTTAATTATCACATGGCATCGATTCTCTTTTTTATGGGTATCCTCGATATTTCTAACACGAAAAAAATATCTTGGTTTGAGTTCTATCAAATTGTTTGGAAATATAAGTATAAGTACACACATAAATTTAATTTGGATTAATTAAACGCTACACTTTGGTAACATATATATATATATTTATATATAAAGATGACATCCTAAATATCAGCTTCCCATCCGCCGACCTGCATGCATATGTTGACCTCAAACTTAAAGCTAGATCAGAATCAGAGAGATGTGAAACAAAAATCAGATTCCAGATTTTATTGCGCTCCAAGATTGTGGGGAGCCGTAACATCAATCTTCCCAATATTGACTTGCGCTGCCAACAACGACAGCAAGAAGATTCACACAAACTTATATTCTCTATACAAGGCATATTGTAAGATCTATACATATGCATTGATTTTTGTTATTCTTAATTGCGTATTTCCATTAATGACGATGATTTTCTCGTACATTTTATGTGTCCAAATTGGAAAAAAAGATGTTTACCAATACGATTGAAGGAATTCTTTCTCAAGATTCAGACATGGGTGGGAGATATATGCAAATCTAAAGAAGTATAGAACAAATAAAAAGTGTCTTATTCAATTAGCTAGCTAGCTAGGGGTGTTCATGGGATGTTTGGGTGAATTTTTTTTTCCAAGCAAAGCCTTACATGATGGTCTAACTATGTATAAAACCAGAGCTCAACTGAACCATTTTAGTTCGGTTCTCTTCGATTCGATTTGGTTCGAGACAATGATTTAATAATAATTATTTAAAATAATCTATATTCAAGCATGTATATCTTGATGATAACATACATAGTATTATTTATGAAAATAAATGTCGTTTTTAAATTGTTTGGATAATTCAGTTTAAAATATATATAATACGAGAACGGGACTAAACCATTAGATGGTTCTACAAGAAGTGAATTATATTACATGTCACACTGTACATCACTACGAAATATGATCAAGAGGAGTTACATGAGTGAGACTTAATGTAAAGACACCAATTTGAAGTTTTTTTTTGGGTTATTTTAATCTCAACCAGTATAGTTTATAAGAATATTATACATATATACTCGGTCAAACAATTAATTTGTGCACAAGAAGTTACAAAAATATTATAATTAATGACACGGGTTCTCAATTAACTTGTTATTTGAAGCTTTGAACTGGACGACCAGAAAATTTTTATGATCTTATCATACTGGAGGGTATATATGTATATGTAACCTTAAGAGTATATATATACAATTTTCCGATGATTTTGTTGGGTACAAGATTAATTTGGGGATTAATTAACCTGGTTAATCCGCAAAATATTATGGCACCAGACGGGGCCTTTCAAGGATTTTGTCACCTGAGGACAAAATCTGGTTAGGTCGAGTAGGGGGGGGGGGTGAGTATGCATAGAGATTTCAGCTAGGAAGATGACATCTTGAGATGATATATGGAAGGATGTTTAACAAATTAATCCCGTTTGAAGAAAGATATTTATATATATATATATATATATATTCACATATCTAAAAAACTGTGTTCTTTGCATAATTATGGCTCAAATAATTAACGTCTTGAAGATGCATGGGTCGGCATGGGAATATTAGAAGACCAGATGTTGATTCTAACATTACTTTGTTGGGTCAATCCATTTATCGTCGCACAAAAATTACATCCCTACCAAAACATGAATATACCAATATGTATCCTTCCAAAAAGAAAAAAAAATCTATCTTGATATGTATGCGAGAACTCGAGAACATATTATTATCTTCTCTAAATTTCGCTGGGACATGTTGAAGGAAAAATACAAGAATATTGCCAAAACGAAACTTCCAAGAACATCAAGGTAAATATATATTGTAAGATAGATCAGACATCTGTCAAAGTAGATCGTGGAGAATTTGCTGCAAAAGAGAGATCGTATCCCATTATTTTTTTGTGCGGTGAGAGTTAATTTCTTCTGTACCATAAATTCAACAAGATTTTGGAGTCTGTCTTTAATTTTCTTCTACTCCTGAAACCGGTACCAGCAATATATATGTGGAGTTCGGATCGCCTCAGGACCCCTCCTGAGGCGAGCCCCTCAGTCGCCAACAGCGTGAGGTCACGTTTTATCTTGATAAATGCACCAGACGACTGTCGAACGGTAGTCAACCCGTTAACGGTGCCGTTTCTCACTCCTGCTATCTAACTCTATATATGTGATGCTCCCGCCTCATCAAATTATAAGAGCAACGCAAGTAGCTCTATCCGAATATATATATAATTAAGAATCACCCCCACAAAAACCCGAATATATATATATATGTTATTTTCTCATGTCCATGTAATTCACAGGGAATTCCATTCTCGAGAGGAGCTACCTAGCTAGGTTTTCTCTGTTGGGTACGTGAGAGTCATGAAACAGAAAATATGATATATATGTATATATCGGCTAAAAGAAAGAATTGCTCTGTACATATATGAAGGCTCTTCTCCTACCTATATATCCAGCCGTTCATAAATATATATGTATATGTATGTATGCATGTATATATATATATATATATATATATATATATATATATATATCCCTTAAATCCCAAGGGACTGCACCAGGTTGCCCATGTTGATAGCAGCATCCTGCCACATCCGGGGGTCGAGCTTGTAGGAGGACAACACTCTCATGACTTTGCCGACGAGGTCGTCTCCTTCCTTCCGCACCCGCACGGCGCCGGCCGGCCGCTTCAGCAGCCCTAGGTAGGCTCCCAGGTCGTGCACGCCGGCGGGATCCTTCATCTTGAAGAAGTCCAGCGCCAGCTCCACCCCCACATGCGCGTAGCACGACAGGCTCCACGGCCGCCCGCGGCCGCCTCCCGCGGCGGCGGAGGCGCCGCCGCCGCCGCCGCCCAGGGTCTCGTTCAGGAAGATGCCGGGCATCTTGGTGACGGGGTCGTTCACGTTCACCACCCTCAGCACCTTCACCCCCAGCTCCTCGCACCTGCTCTTGAAGGCGGAGTTCCCCACCCTCGGCCCCCCGAAGGAGTACACGGTGATCGGTATGCTCCCGGCCGCCGGCGGCCGCCGGTGCACGCCCAGCTCCGCCACGTCGTAGGCGGCGAGGATGGCGAGGGAGCTGCCCATGCTGTGGCCGGCGAAGGTGATGCTGATCTCCTCGCCGGCGTGCCGGCTTATGATCCGGGAGAGCTCGGCGAGGAGCTGCTCTCGGCAGCTGCCATGGCCGAACCGGCAGGTGCGGTCGTCGGAGGTGTACATGCTGAGGAACCCCGACTCGACCTTGACCGCCGGCCGGGGGTCGCCGGGGTCGAGCCTCGCCGGCGTCAGGGAGCTCATGAAGTTGGCTATCCACTCCGTGCTGGTCACCGTCCCCCGGAAGCTGACCACCACGTCCCGCCGGCCGAGGCGGCGGACGGCGTCGTCGGAGGCGACGGCGACGTAGCCCATCCACCGGCCGCAGCAGGTGCCGGGCTGCGTCGGGATGGCGATGTCCGGCGTGGCGTAGATGTACCTGGTGACCTCGTAGCCGCAGGCTCCCATCCCCACCTCCCGCAGCATGCTCTTCTTCCCGTACTTGCAGTTGAGGTAGCGCTTGGAGGCGGCGTCGAGGTCGAAGGCGTTGTAGCAGGCGCCGACGAACTCGCCGTAGCGGACGACCTCCGCCCGGAGCAGCGGGTGGAGGGGCTCGACGAGGTCCGCCCAGTCGTTGGCCCCCTGTATCTCCCGCCACACCCGCGCCAGGCTGGGGTTCACCTCGCACGCCGCCCCCGCCCCCGCCGCCACCGCCGCCGCCTTCCTCGACGCCACCGCCGCGGCGGCGCAGGCGGACAGGGACATCCGGGCGGCGGGCCTCCCGCGGGCACCTGACCCGCGGGCGTGCTGCCGGCGAGGCGGCCGGGAGTGGGTGGTGCCGCAGGGGAAGTGGTAATTGGGGAGGCTGCCGATGCGGACGGCGGCGGCCATATCGGAGATTGGGGGGCGGCGCTGCTGCTGGTGCTGGTGTGTCGGCGGGGGAAGGGGGGTCGTCCGTCGTCGGAGATCGAAGAAGGGGATCGATGGTGGGGAGGTGGAGCTGAGCTGACGGCGAGCGAGGAAGGAAGAAGGTCGTTGTGGCGGATTTATATAGTGTTAGATAGAGAGAGCAGGGGGGGGGGGGGGGAGAGAGAGAGAGAGAGAGAGGGAGAGAGAGGAGGTCGGTCCTCTCTGTTTCGTGCGGGAGTTCAAAAGCTACAAAGCGCCGAAATAAAAAGCCGAAGCATGTTTGGCGAGGGTTTGACCGAAAATCCCGAATTTTGAATTCCCGAAGTGGTCGGTTGCTCCTGCGCGACGCTGCGGGCACAAAGGAAATAAAAGTTATTATCGTTATACCCTTTCCTCGACGTTGGCTCCTTTTCACAGATCGGTCCTAGCTAGTATCTCTCACCCGTGTCCCCTCGTCATCATTCAGGAAGTGTTCATAACTATTTGGTTCCGTTTGATCCGGTTCAAATCATAGTTTACCAAAAATTTTATTTAATTTAGTTTGAACTGTATTCTCTATCAAGCATTAACACATATTTATGTATTTCATTAGTTTTGTTTCAGGAACTCTTGAAACGAATTTGCTTTTATCAAAAAATATAAATAGTGTTAATATATCTAAACTTAAATAAATATCTAATCTAACTCGGGTCATCCAATTCATGATCATGCCAGTACTACTTTGCTTTGATTCCAAAAGATTTAAGAAAAATAAATCAATTCGTTAATTTGGTAGTTCAAAACAAGGGCGCAGAGAACATCCCTAGCTACCTCCATCTCTTGTTTTGGAGGGCACCACCAAATTCTCAACATCTGTAAATACACCCAGTGCCATTTTATTCCCAAGATTTGTATGTACGTTGATTTATCCCATCACCCCCTGAAATACAGTTGGCATTTGGAACGTTATGACGTATGAGTGCCGCCATGTTGTGAAATTAATTAGTACCGTATTTTAGTTTATCAAACGTTAAAGAGGTCAAATTAAATGGCCGCAGGTTGATATACAACAAAGGCTAGCTCTTTGGCTAATTAAAGGAGTCCCCTTGGTGTACATGATATTACAATATACACACCCCCAATCGGGCATGTATCACTAGTAAGCAGCTAGCTACCTAGTAGTAACATTCATCATACACTGATATTTATACATTGTAATCTTGTAGCTAGCTAGTGTGGAGAGGAGAAGGAATATATATGGCAAAATCAATTAAAAGACACACACGGTAGAGTAGAGATTATTAGATGTAAGGATAGCCATCGATCGAGCTGAACAAATTGACACCATGATCTGTTCTCAACCATAATATTGCACGGCTTGTTTAAACTATCAGAAAGGGGGGATCGAAGAGACTCGGAAGGTTCGTTTGCACGTATCCATATATATATATATACACAGAGAGAGAGAGAGATCCAGCTAATTGTCGAGGAAACCCAAGAATATCAGAGACGAGAGGCGCCTGCTTCAAAAAAAAAAATTCAACTGATAATGCCATCTATCATATGCTTCTCAACTGCATCAATGAAAGGACAGATTAAGACAGAAACTATAGTTAGCTAGCTAGCTAGATACGGCTGCGTCGGCCTGACGTCAGCAGCAGCAGGCCGGGTTCGACCGTCGTGTATGTATATAATGGAGCGGCGCCGACATTTCGCCCCACGTACGCCCCCGACGCGTCTTCCCGTTGTCCGGCGCCGTCGATGGCCGGTGACGACCGAGAGCGCGACCGGTCGGTGCGCCGGCGCGGCGGTGGTCGCCGGCCGGCAGTCCCCCTCGTCTGCGTCTCTGTTGCTTTCAGTCCAGCACGCACAGCTGGTTTGCATGCCGGGTGATGGGGGCGTATATGCCCCGCACATCGTGCTGCACAGCACAGCAGCGCATACGTAACGTAGCAGCTCCTCCTCCTCCTTCTCCTACTACCCCCGAAGGAGCATGCGCATGCCCTAATCAATTCCCAAGGGGAGGGGAGGGTACGTACTCGGCGTCGGAGCCCTTCCCGTGGGGCCCTTCCCGTATCTGTACCCCTCAAGCACGCATAGATTTATATGGGCGAGGATCTCGGCACACGTACGCGCGGAGATCTTCGGCTGCGGGTCTCTGATATATGGATAGCCTGCCGCCGGAAGGGAGATCGCCAGATCGGTCAAGGAATCAAAGATCGATCTTTTTAGGGCTTTTGGGGGCTAGCCAGGGATCGGAGCAGAGGAGTCCAAGAGAAGAGAAGCAAACAATTGATAGTATGTGCTGTTCAAGTTTGAATAGTTATTTATTTTTCACGCGTTCAGATTGGAGATCTTGCCCATAAATTCAACCGTTATCCAAACTTGACTAGCTGCTTGATCCAACCCAGCATGGGCTCAGATTGCATATATATATATATAGCAACTTAATTTACTCCGGTTTCGAATTTAACTCGAAACTCTCTGTGTGTAACACTTTCTATGTAAAACTCAAACTCAAACTTGATCTACATTGGCGACACCCGAATTTAAGAACTTGAGATGTATATAAATTTGAGCTTCAATTAAATTTTATTTTCATTTATTTAATATATCTAGGTGATATCGTACAACTATTAATATTCATAATTTAATTTTTAAAACAAATACTCAATTTGATAATTAGCCCATCTACCCGTCGAGTCGAGTCGAACACGTGGTTGATCCGTTCAAGCTCTTCTTGTCAATGAATTGAGTTTTACCTATTTGTTGATTAAGTTTGTTCTTTAAGCATGATAAATAAAGTGTGGATAGAGCTTTTGTCCAGGTAGGTTTGAAGTTGAGTTCAGGTTCCGTCAGACAGGGTATTTAAGAAAGAAAATCTTCTTCATCGATCGTCGACACAAAAATTAATTACGTAGATTCATCTTGTCGTGTGAGTCGGACAAGTCGCGGGGAAGGTTATCTCAGAAAATCCAATTTCTCGGGAGTTACTTGTCGATGTATTAACCTTTTTTTAGGTAATCAATGTAATAATTCATACATAGCTTCCGATGAACATACGTAGTCTTTTTTTTTTTTTGAACAAAGATGAACATACGTAGTCGCTGATCTGGACTTCCCAACAGGATGTCTAGCGAGCTCCCTGTCGCCCTCGATATATCAATATATATATACATGGTCCACGCGCTCAAGGCCGGCCGTATATTTTTCGGACAGCACTCCCTGCTCAGCTGTCCAGGCTGCTGCCGGAGCAGAGCGCAGACAGCTCCCCGGCCGTATTTTTATTCAGTTTCGTACGTGCGCGTTGATGTGTCCGTCCTCTGATCCAGATATAACCCCATCACCTTTATAATATATATATATACACAGACCTTCTTAATTCTGTGTGGTGCATGCGCGAGCTTCGTCTTCCCGTTCGATTAATTAAGTAAACATCGATCTACTCTGGGCTAGGGAATTAGGGACATGATTTAGGGGGCTGATCAGGATGTGTCTGATCTCTCTCTCTCTCTCTCCGTACGTGTAGAGGTATATGATGCCTGTCCGATCAGAGCGCTTAATTAGCAACAGAAGCTTGATGAGATCGGTGTGAGCTAGCTGCGCGAGAAGCTCAATATATATATATATATATATATATATATATATATATATTAAAGAAGGCCAGGGCATCTCCGGCCTTGTGGCTCGACGAGCTACGCGTATCTATATACTTATACGCGCACACACTTCACTGGTGGCCGCCAATCCGCCATTAATCTGTGCAATTGAATAAGCAGAGAGCACGGCAGAAGATTATGATAATATATCCTCACACAACTCATTAAGCTTCCTTTGAGACGTACCTCTTTGATCGATCCAGGAAGCAAGTTATATATATATACGCGATAAAGAAATGGAGGAGCGGGGAGGGGGGGGGGGGTGTGAAGAGAGACTGTTTGAAAATAGTCTTATTCGGAACAGTTGTGGGGCTTGCTTCATCTGTTGCTGCAAGAGAGATTTAACTTGGATATGTTCCAAAAAATTTAACATGGTAATAGTGCTCACGTACGATTCAATTCAGAATCTTTTGTGCGCGCACATTTCCGTGTGATCCACGTAGCAGAAGATTAATAGTCTTATATATGTTGAGAACATGAAAAAAAAAGTATAATTGTGATGTCTACTCCTCGAGTGGAATGGCATGTACAATAATTTTAGAGAGCGGAGAGCTCAGGAGTGAGGATCCTCCTTCAGCCCCTCTCACAGATCCAATAAACGTATGATTGGATAAATCATTAAATATATAATTTGTTGATATACTTATTAAATTTTTATGAGGAAGACTAAGAGAGAAGTCTCGAGAGTCCTCCTAAGACAACGGTCCTCGCAGTTGAATGTTACGAACAATGAAGTTGAATGCCTTGATCCACAAGGATGGTGAAGGATCAGGTGGTGTGCACCAAACCGCCTAGACTACCAAACCAAATCAAATAGATGGGTTCGGTTTGGAGACAAGAAATGAATTGAACGGTTTCGATTTGAGCTCTCTTGGATCCCTTCGGTTTGTAAAAAAAAAAAAAAAAGAAGACCCCCAAACTGACCAAACTAAACCCCACACACCCCTACTCGGGATTCGCCCTATCAACCTCAGATATGATCAAGATCGGCGTCATGCGACCACCTTTCGTGGGGGCCTGGTCCCCCCCGCAACTATATATAATTACTCCTCTCTCCAATACAGTTCTTTTGTCAGGGGAGGAAGAAGAAGGAGACGGAATGAAGCGGCTGGACTTGGACGAGAGCCCAGAGTTGACCGTCTTCGTCTTCATCCTCCTCTTCCCTTCCTAGGGTTTCGTTACGTCCAGAGAAAGGGACGTCTTTGAGAGTCTGATCCGGCCGGATTCCTCGCCGCCATCTATATGTATGTATGGCCGGCCGATCGTCTCCAGCTTTATAGCGTCCCTTCCGCGAAGATCGAACTGCGCCCCCCCTGCAGAGACCAAGGATTGATTCCCGGTAGACCTTCGCCGGCCGGAAGAGGGGAAGGCACGGCCCTTCTTAATTTGACCCCCACCGGCCGCGCACAGCCGGCTGCCGTCTGCGCAGTAGTGGTACGTACTGCGACTGCCAATCAAGTTAATTTATGCATGCAAAATGATATTATATAGAACTAATGCGGTATAGAAATTAATAAACACGAATAAAGGTGAAGAATATTGGGGGGGGGGGTGTGGTGATGATGCATGCATGCATGGGAAAGGATGGTCGACGAAGCTGGGGGCGAGACTTCATTTGTTCGGCAGGGAATAACCTAATAAAAAATAGCCGGGGAAAGTCTTTTTGACAGTAATATTGGAGACTCCATTCTATATATAATATATATTTTGTCTTCGGGAAAGTAAAACATAATGAGAGAAACTGTTTTGAGTTGTTCTTCTTATAGATATTTTTTAAACCAATCGAGAGTGACCCAAGTACCCAAACAATCATATTAATTAGTAGTATTCCTGAGTAGTCACCCCTCTTTGAGACTACTCGATCTCAATAAAATATTTTTAAAGAGTTGTTAAAAGTCCACCGATTTAATCTTTTAATTTAATAAAATACACTTCCCTTTAATTAATTACTTGACATCAATCATTGTCAAGATCACACAGACAATGTGTATATATTTTCTTCCTGATAATTCTTTTTTTTTCTTTAAATATTCGACGCTTCAAGGGGATCGGTCACCCCATTTATTTAGTTATTTATAAAAAGAATTGCTTAAAAAATTATATCCCATTAATTAAACTAAAACTATCATTTTTAGTGCATTTCATACCGGATTCCGACTCTATCCGGATATTTATCCGGATGCAACCGATTCCATATGTCACAATCTTCTGACCCTATTTAATTAAGTGCTACCTCTCTTTAACATGTTAATTTAATTTCTACACGTCACTAAGAGAAGAATTACATTACGCAAGACACAGAGAGATGGATCATGCATGGATTGCGGTGCAATTATCTCATTACATACATTAATGAGACATATATATATATATAACAACACAAGCATGACGTAGCAGGTATAAATTAATGGTCTGGAACGAATATTTTCATCCTATTACGTTCAATATGTCTAACGTTGATTGGATATATCAATATTTGTGTATGTATATAGATATGTGTGCTCGTTAATAAGCTACTAATTATCGTCGGGAATACATAGTTCAAAAGAACCGTTAGCAAATAGCTGGAGTACTAGATCAGGTCATTGATTTTGCACAATTTTGGATTTTGCGTTAAGAATCACAAAACCAATATATAAATATATTCTTGGAAACGTTTTCTAACTGTAGCACGGCAAAATTACGTACACCTAATTAATTAGGTGTTTGGCTGTGCGTAGTATAATCTAAGCAAGATAAAAAAAGCTTAATATCGTCACGTTTGGTTGGAAAATAATATTTTGTACAATGGGCTGAGCCGGCCATGTAAAGGAAAAGTGTCTCATTTCTTTTTGTTTTTATCTAAAGAAAGCTCCATGTAAAATCGTATTTTTATGGCAGCTGCTCCACACCCTTTTTTTTCTGGCAATGTTTGGTAAAAAATAATATTTAGGGAAAATATATTTTACCGTGCATGCAACCAGGCAACTTCACCGTAAGCGAATATTAACATGAACAGTAGGTTAATTTGAAGGGTGTTCGGCTGCTCAATATTTTTCTGTACATTTTCATGATAAAAATTGTATCAAATATAAAATCTAAGATTACTAAAGACAACAATTATCTTGTTTGATGAGGTCATATGATATAAAAAAAATATAGTAGAGACCCTTTACAGCTAGCTGGAAGGTGGTGCATCACAAGGGAAAAAAAGGCCAGTCTCACATCTTCATGTCCATCCTCTGTAAAATATATTTTGCCAATAATTACTAAACACTATTTAACATGCTTAATTTATTGTAAAAGAAAAGCATGCATGCTTTTATCACAAAACACACAACTTTCCACGCAACCCAACACCACATGAGATTACGACGATAATTCCGCCGAAAAGCGGTCTCGACTGTCTAATTTTGAGCTGATCGGAGCATCTGAAGTGTCCTGGATAAGATAGATAGGAGATATTATAATATAATTACCCCCGACCGGCCGTTTGAAACCTGACTTCATCGTAATTATTTTATATATGTTGTTGCTGCTTTACACATTTCATGCTTCACATATATATATATATATATAACACAAGCAAAACGTTGATCTTATCCCGGCTCTTCCTCTCGCTTCCAGGCAGCAACCAATTAGGTCCCCCAGATTGAAGGAAAAGATAGAAAAGATGCCCTGCGGGTCTCTGGAATAAGTTAGATCTCCAACTGGCTAATTAAGGTATCCCAAATCCCGATTGAGATAAACTGTTGCCTTCATGACATCGATCCTCAACGACCACCATATCTCTTATCCTTTGAGTATCCGTCTAAAATTAAGGGGCATCACCCCTCGTGCCTTTTTAAAAAAATAATAATAAAGGAGAGTCTTCTAACTAGGGGTGTGTGTGTGTGTGTATATATATATGTGTGTGTATGCTCGAAACCTTTACATGTTAAAAAGGATGAGACTCTTTTATACCCATCTTTGACTTTAAATGCGATCAAGATAATTAAGCTGTGGACATCTGCCTTCTATAAGTAATTAATGACAGTCTGTGTAAATATATATATATATAGAGAGAGAGAGAGACACACACACACACACATGGTTACCGGATCATACCCATATTCTAGCTAGATCTATCGCTTATCCATGCATGTCCCTTCTTGATGTGCTTGCGGTTTATTGGTTACGGTTTAGTTGAATAAAAGATTAAGATTTTAATTATTTTTTTAAATATTATCGATAAATAGTACAAAAATTTTTTATAGAAGAGAAGCCATTTTTTTTTCTTTTTATTGTGGTCCTCCTCCATGGTTTACACAGTTATACATGATTTTCGCTCTCTTGTCGTCACATCTCACAAGATACGATAAATTTTTTTTTTGTCATGAGCAATCTTAGATTTTGTGTATAAAAATTATTGTGCATCTTACAACGTACCCTATTATTATTTTTATTTGGCTGCCGCCAGATTTCCATCCGAGGGTGTGTTTCGTTTTCTTGTTTTGTTCACTTGTCCATGTATTCCTACCCGACGTGTTTCAACCTCCACTCAATTTTGTTCGGTTTCAATAAACTGTTTTTTTTTTTTGTTGAGTTACACATATACATATATGTCATTATTCTATATTTTTTACAAAAGTGACGAGCAAAGTTAATTTAGAAGCGCATATATATACGTACAAATAGGATAACTAAACACTTTTGACGGCAGATTAAATAAGCAAGGTTATTGCTAATGTTTTGTGAGTGTGGATCACCTCAGATGATGTCCGCAAAAGACGTCTCTCACGATCGCCATCGTGTCGTGTGCGCCCATTTAATATGTTTATTTCATTATATTAAGAGCTGCAATATGTTGTCGAGAGATGCTACTAATTTCTTAATTTTTTTTGGTCACTAACTTTTACAATAGGTTACTACTAACCCCTATTGTAATCACCACCGGAGGTGTAACATGTGTTATTAATATTCTTTTATTTTTTTTGGTTACTAACCTTGCAACAATAGATTATTACGAAAATCAGTAACATATTACATGAGTCACAGTAACCAAAAAAAAAAAAAAGAGAGAGAAAACTAGCCGAGCTCTCCGTGGGGTCAAGCAATCCACACACTCTCGTTTTGTTCAATCTCCACGTGTGGAAACTGGACGTGCAATATATATAAGGGCCACCGGGAACAAGCAGCAGCCATGAAATTGCCTTATCCGGTAAACACGGGCCACCGGGGCCCAATAAGGCCCGCTAAAGGGTGACCCGATAGATAACTTCCCACAGAGAGAGAGAGAGAGAGAGAGAGTGACACACAGAGGACAATCAGTACCGGCCACCGTTGCCAACGTCTAAACGTCGGATCGTCCGTACGTACACGCAGTCTCACTCTGCGTCACGTGAGGACTTGGGGCGAGCACGTGACCGGTGCTGGGCTGGGATCGTGATCTGCCACAACAACAACAACGACCTCCTCCTCCGCACGCCTTGTTGATTAGATTCGTCCCTCCTCGGACTGTCAGACGTGCCGTGCGCTGCATTATTCATTCTCCCACTCCCCGGGAAGTCAAAGGGGTCGCGGAATGACGTCCCGGTCAACCGCCCCGCCCGTTGACCCGCCTATGGACGCGGAAGAACGTCGGGGTACTGTTTTCGGACCGGGGGGTTTGCCTCGGGAGCAGGGGAGAGCATCGTTCGATTTGGTTCGGGATGGAGGTGCAGACGACACGTGAGCTCCCCTCGCCTTCCACGTGACAGCACGGCGGGCAGACGCGGAGATCCGCGGGCGGCCGCGCGTGTTCGCGGTCATCCGGAGTGCCGACGTCATCCGTGACGCGAGCGTGCGCCCACGCTCCTCACGCCTCCGCCCGTCGTTCCTCTCCCGGACGTGAAGAAATAGGCGGTCAACGGTCGTCGGTGGGGGCCGCAGGAGTCAGCGGTCAACGAAATAAAACTGAGGCCACGTATTTTCTTTTTTTCTTTTTCTGAGTGCTCGGATATGGGGCCTCCCCTCCAGTGGACTGAACTGAATTTGAGAGCACACTATAAAGAAAATGAAGCGAGATTCATAGTCCCAGATTTTTTTTGAGAAGAATAATGAATTTTGAGGCTATATATATATATCTATAATCGAGGGCGTGCCTATAATTTTCAGAATAGAGATAGAGAGTTAAATTATATTTAAAATAATATGAAAATCGAAGTAAAATTTGATGTTGAGGCCGGGTCATCTATTTCTTGGTAGATGTTGAGGACGTGTAGCTGCTGGTTGGATGGGCAGCCATATATATATATATGTGTGTGTGTGTGTGTGCGTGTATATATCTCCATATATATGTTTTGATTGATAATCTGGACATTGTGTTCCATTCCATATTATCTTGTTTTTTCATTTGACCACCCATTTTAGACCGAATGCTAGCTAGTATATTGTATTTTATCCAAATCTGATTTGACAAGAAAAAAGATATTACGAAAAGAGGCCTTCACCTTACATTCGTGCATGATCATTTACTCATTATAGGATGTTATTTGGGAAAAAAGAGCTGATACCTTTTTTAATCATATATGATTCTCACTATATAGCTTTGCTGCGCGCATCGGATACGGTAATGTTATGTCATCAACCATGTTAAATTTCATTTTATCTTATTTTTTCATAATATATATATATATATAGATGGTGCAACTAAGTTAGGTGTCAGGATGAGCTCACATGTCCACGCGCTTTTATATATATATATATATATTCAACTCGTTTAAATCCGAAAATAAATGACGGTCGGTGGGATATCTTTGACTTTGACCCCCCGCCGCCTTTTTGACCTTCGGCTCCGGTCAACCTACAACATCCGGTCTGAAACCGTGTCATGTCGAAAGTCAAAGGACTGTGATGCGCTGTCGGTCGTCAAGGAAGAACTCAGACTCCTCCGTGATGTCTTCTTCTACAGAACTTAAGATCAGGTGAGAGAGAGTCAATATATATATAACTATATAAATATCAATATTATATCTATTCTGAACTATTTGATGTTGAATAATACCCATACAAGCCTTCTCACTGCTGTCAATATGAAGGTGAACATTACATGAGAAACAAAAACAGTCAAATATTAAAGTACTTGCTCTAATATCTGGAACTTATGGCATCAAAAATGGGAATTCCAAAGTATATGAACGCTCTTGATAATCTTGACATTTGATATGAAATTATATCCACTCCAACATGATTAATGCTCTCAACTGCACGAATCACCACGGTGAGAGTATATATATATATATATATATACATATATATATATATGGGCTCTCAATATTGTAAGCATGACTGTTTATAAATTTAGACCGTATGAGATTTTGTCTTGATAAACCTCTAAACGTATCTTTTATATAAATTTAGACTGCATGTTTATATATATACCTTTTACAAATATCTTAATGATTTACTCTAACTTATTTTAATAACATGAGTGGGATCGGATAACTCCGGCTTTATAACTAAGGAGGCGTGAGATTTGATGGGACATTAGTAGTTCAATTTTGCGGTCGGAGTAGTATCTATCCAAACTTATTTGTGTCAGTCATTCCTTTAAATAAGGTAGGACTAATATACAACTCCGGATTATAAAGTCACAAAGGAAGAGTCCGTGTTTAAATTTTCATACGAAAGTCACGTGTGTCGTGTAAAGCCAAATGTGGAATTCAAAAAATGCATGAGGAGACCTAGGTCTAGACTATGATAAAGGCATTGGACTATCCTCCGGTAGCCAATATGAGATAAAACCCTTCAACACTCCTCCTCTCGGCCAGTCACCACTGTCAGAGGCACGGTAAGAATACACGGGGCAGGGTCTAGTGAAAACAGGAGTAAATCCACCAGAAGACAGAGTCTACAGCTGACCAACTTTGATACCATGTGAAATTCCAAAACGCACGTGCACCGAGGAGACCCAAGTCTAGGCTATGATAAAGGTATTGTACTATCCTCCGGTGACGAATACGAGATAAAACTCTTCAACACCAAAGTGTGTTAGTTTCGTAAAAAAATAAAAAAGGAAAAGAAAAAGTTACCTGTTAGTTGGGTATTTTTTTTAAAAAAATAATACGTGTGTTAGTTTAGGAAAGGAAATAGAAGAAATTAACCACAGTCGTCGTCTGGCCGGTGTGTGCGACACGCGTCCGTCGAGGGGAGACGGCCGGTAGGCGCCGGCTATGGCCGCTGCAGGCAGTCCCTATACACCCTGTCGCCGTCGCCGTCGCCGTCGCCGGCGGCCGGGAAGAAGACGATGAGTCGCCGGCTATGGCCGCCGCAGCAGGCAATCTCTATATATATACCCTGTCGCCGTCGCCGACCGGCCGGGAAGAAGACGATGAGTCGCCGGCCGATCAGCTGCCACGTACGTCCATCGGGGGCCATGCATGCAGGAAAGGACTTAAGGAGAGCGCCGTGTTGATCTGGACTTGGTGATTGGTATGACCGTATGATAACGAGGCCAGCATGCATGCAGAGATTGCAGGGGCCATGTGTATAACGTTTCTTTTTTTTTTCTTCCTTTCAAAAGTAGCCAAGGAAAGTATACTTTCAAATCCGAAATTAAAATCGAATTTAAAAACACAGATTTATATGACATAGTCCCCGGGGGTGACTTGTGGGGTTGGGACTAGGCTCGAACTTTTGTTGCCCGCAGTGCAGATGACCGAAAAAATATATATATAAATATAAATATTTATAACTACACATGTGAGTTGCAGGATTTAAACTCATTCGCTCCTCTTTAAACAAAACATGACCTTCAACCAAAGAACCGCTCAAACTTGTATTAAAGTCAGAGTTCGGAAATTCAACGTGACTTTACGAAGCCGCATTTTCAAGTTCTGACTTTACTTTGTAACTCGGTTTTTTTGGAAGTCCGACTTTGATTTTGGCTTGGAAAGTCCAATCTTCGTAATTTGGCTTTTACAGAAATATGTTAGCTAGCTAGTTTTTCAAAAAAATAAAATAAAATTTGATGTGTTATTCTTGTAAATAATATTTAAACTATATATGCTACTTTTTTCTTAAAAAAGAAGAAGAAAAGACCCACCGTAGAGACTGTCTGCAAGGTCACAACTGGATCCGATAGAACGCTTTTCTTTCGCTTGCTTCTTGATGAATAATCCTCCGAGAATCTCTGTTTCTTTTCTTGTTTAGCACTTGTTTTATGAGTTGACTGATCTGTCTAGTGTATAATTAATGTTTAGTTGATCAAGCAATGTTGCTGATCCGAACGGGATTCGCAAGAGAAGATGCAGCAGCTTACATGTTTATTTCTGTATTAAGTTAATCAACATACCCATTTTAATTAATAGGTGTTCCAACTTTCTAGCTAGTTCAACATAAATTTAGCAGTACGAAAATCTTCAAATTTCATCCATATTTTGGATGCGAATGCGAGGAGTTGATAAGTAGGAGGTTACAACGACAAAAATGTGTTTTTTTTATCGTTTACCTAACATAGTTGACTAAGAGGGAGAGATTTGCCTGTGCATACACTTTTTTTTTCTCACAAGGAGAGAGAGAGAGAGAGAGAGAGAGAGAGAGAGAGAGAGAGAGAGAGAGAGAGAGAGAGAGACTCTCCATTACATTGTTTTGAATTTTTTGTTAAATAATTTAAAATCTATTATCTAAAATGTAACGAAGATAATGAAATGACTAAAAGAGATGTTTAAAAGTACATGATAACATGGAGTTCTTCCAATGACTGAAAACGAACAACCTTAGAAGCATTTTAAAGAAACATTGAATAAAATACCGAAACTTTTCAAGACGGAATAAGAAAAAAATTATATTAACATATTTATTTTTTATCGATTTAATGAGACGTCACCCCTCGGTATAAATATTAATCTGAACTTAATCTCTAGATGTTTATGGTCGTACACATGGTTTCTCCTCAAACATGCTTAATACTATCACATAGAAATTAATGCCCTATTTGGTAATACTATTATGTACATATATCACTATCAATTTTAAAATTGATATTGATAGAAACTATTAAGAGATGTTTAGTTAATTGTATCAATTTTGAAATTTACAGTACAAACAAAACATATTATGTAATTCAAATGACAACTTGTATTACTTTTGATATTGATACTCTAACATTTAAAAATATTAATATAAATATTGATATAGTATCAAAAATGAAACTCTAACCAAACAGGGCATAAAGTAAAATTCTTTAACTAATTTTAAATTTTCCAACAGTGCCGATATTCTGTAATATAAAAAGGTACAGCGGAAACCCTAATGGGACATGAAATAATGGATCTTCAGAAAACTCAAAACGGTTGGAAAGTGGACGTTTAAGACATTCAGTCAACGGATTAAAAAAGTTGACTTTCTTATTTGGACCCAAAACCAGTTTCTCTTTAATCAAAGAAATATAAGGTAGTCGACCATCAAAATTAGCAGAATAATTAAATGGAAGATGGTAGGTTCTAGTAAGCTAACGTATCTTGTCTTCCCATCCTTTGAACATATAGGAAGAAATCATGAAGAGTGCTTATAGGGTGTTTGGATACACTTTTACATCTCTTTTCTATTTCAAAATAAATAAAAAAATCAATGGGGAAAGAAGCACAAAAAGGCGTTTGGAAACAGATAACTTTTCCTTTTGCTAACCTCTTTCAAAACACAAACAACTACCGCCTTGTTTTGTTTTTAAAGCAGTCACCGCACACACCATGCAAGGAAATGTGGCCTGGCCATTACCAAAACATAACTTGCCAAACACCACTAACTAATAGTCACTAAACATGTCATCTTTGCCAAGCGGGTCACCTGAGTCTTAATGAAATTTTAATATTTATGCTATTGCTTGTCATAGTATAAAATTTAAAAATAAAGTTGTACAAATAAAAAATCAAATGCAAACACCGTATTATTCAGTTATTATAAGCAAGCACCGCTTGCTCCAGAATGTTGTCCCTTCTCTCTTTGACGAACGAAGAGGTGGGTATCCATGATTCCTTGGAGAGTCGCAGAAGATGCGCAGGAGGGATTTCTTTGCAGAGATGTGGATGCTGGTGCAGAGCTTCTCTCCCCTTATTTGTTGGGATAAGAATGAAGAAGCACAAAAGCAAACGTGTACATCAGAGGATAATAGCCCACAGAAATATATATATATATATTACACACTAAGCTTAGGCTTGTAGTCCGGGCCTGCAAAGGGCTTCGTGAAATCATCCACGCACGCCATGCGTATCCTTTCAGGTGTTGCTGGATTGTCGAGAGGAAACCAACCGTGATACCCTTCCTCTGCCCTGGCAGCTGCAATTGCATCCTTGATGGCAAAGAAGACAGAGGAGGCAAGGAAGAAAGGCGGCTCTCCAACAGCTTTAGATGAATGAATAGCCTTGGGATTGGGAACACCCTGGTAATTAACAGGAACACCAACATCATAGATGAGGGAATTAGTTTCCACAGGACAACCAGGTAACAAAAGGAATAGCAGGATATATTAGGCAATTGAGTGACACTTCAACAGCATCAACATAGAACGCAATAACTGGATCAGAAAATTCATTGGCCGCATCATCTTTAATTACCTATAAAACGTACTCATAGTTGGGTCACAGTAATGGTTGCAGAAACCTAAAAACATACTTGATGGGCCTTTGTCCACGTGAAGTTATTTACCTTCTCCTTACACATAAGTGGGGGTTTCCTCAAAACCTACAAGGGTTCCGAAACTCTGCGAAAGCTTCACTGGGAACCCCTTGAGGCCCCTCCTTGAATCTCTTCTTTGTTCCCGTCGAAGCTCCTTCGCCCCCTCCACATCTCATTAGGCCAAACCCTCCGAAGGGATCTCTCCACTCCAAACTGGTAACATTTTTCTCTCTGTCGAAGTGATCCGCAATCAGCAACTGTTGTTCTACGCGAGGCTACAGGTGGTTCACATTTTCTCTACTATTTTGGTGTTGTTCCTAAGTGTCTATTAGGACTAATCTACCATATTATCTGGTTAATTGTGATCCCATTTTGTGGATTGAGGTGCACCCCGACTTATCTAAGTTGATCTTACATCTAGTGATTCATAGTTTTTGCTCTACCATTTGACAGTTTTTGCTCTACCATTTGACAGTTTTCAACGTTGTCTCCATAGTCATGATCCTATTAGTGAAATTGTTAGTTTGGACAACATCCACACATATATGGTGTGATCATCCGGTCTCATAGCAAACGTCTAACTCTACAAAGAAAATCCAAATCTTCTCAAAAATATCAATGATCATCAAAGTACATTAGTGTGCAGGTCCATCAAACTACATGGCAATGTTCTACCGCTTTGAAGATAAAGATTTGAGCAGTTATGCAATTATGCTTATCATCTCCATAGTGTCACCCATTTGTTGGAGACTACTTGGTTATGTTGGTTGTATGTTCTTGAGCAAACTTGTAATCTAAACCATGTACTTTGTTTGGTTCAGCAGTACGAAGAAGATAGATTATTATAAAAAAAATACTAGAAGGGCCTTCTAACACATTTTTAAATAGTCATGTTCTTTAGTCAGCAGCCCTTTTATAGATACAAATGAATGCCCAACACGGTGTGTCCTGTATTTCCGGTTAAAAGTTCGAGCTGGCTGGAACTAGCAGTGGGATTTCCAGCTTCTCTCTTGCACTCCGAAGCTGCTGAAGAGAGTTGTGAACTCAAAAGAAGTGCATTAGTAAAAAGAACTACGTTGATGATTTTCATATTTGGCAACGTAACCTAGATATTATCGTGCACACATAGACCAAGGATCCCAAGAAGATAAATGTGAGTGATGTTGTGTAAAGATATTCACATTAAAGTCAAGAATTCCGATTAGAAGGGAGTAGAAGTGATATGGTGGAAAGGCATTTGGTAGCTGGTTCCTACGAAGATCAAGCTTTTCTGCAAGTCTGATGACGAATCTGCCTACTGCTGATAGGTCACCCTCTTAGAAGCGCAGAAGAGAATCAGTTCAGATGAAGCACGGTAAATCTTGATCTTGTAAGGCAGTAACAACAGCATTGCCTGCGTAATAGACAATAAATTGGTAGGAATAATTATTGGTGAGATTCCAGATTTACAAAGTCTACTATTACATAGGAAAGCATGAAGACTACCAAATTGAATCAAGATACTTGGTAGCCTGCTTGCATTTATGCGTACCATCTGAATCCCTTGACAGATATTATGTAGACCATGGAATGCCGGTTCAGGACCTGGGTTGCAACTTGGTAGATTTTTGGGCTGACTGGCCCAGTCTCAACCCAGGGTCCCCGACCTGCTTCAGACTGAGGGCCAGGTCAGGTGACCCACTGACTGGCCAACCCGTGACCAGACGACATGTACAGAAGATGAACTCGACAAAACCGGGCACTACTAATCCAACATAGACATACATTATATTATTTTAATACTTATATATTTAAGTGTCTTAAGTTAGGAGTATTAAAGTTAATTATGAGTTAAAATATAGAAATATTAGGGTCACAATAGGTTATAAGTCTAAAAATGACAGGTACCTATGTAGTTGTTCTGGTTTTTGGGGGTTTTATTCAAAATTTGTATTTTGGGTCTATAAAAGCACTCCCAACCCTGTAGACGGACATGCAAGCAATAAAAAAAATAGTCCATATAAGTTATTGCGCAGTCTCCTTTCCTTGACCCTACGGTTAGGGGTGGCAATGGGCCGGGCCGGCCCACGGGTTCGCGGGCCGGGCCGGCTGCGGGTCATTTGACGGGCCAAACATTTTGGCCCGCGGGCTTTAGTCGGGCCGACATACGGGTCGAAGCGGGCCGACGCGGGTTAAAACGGGCCAAATAACTTTCAATTTTTTATGTCAAAAACATCATTTTTATTTATTAAAAATATATTTTAATTAATTTATTATTAATTTTATAATATTATCTTAAATAATTAAATTTATCATATTTAATAAATATTTATTTATAAAATATATAGTTGGGCCGGGCCGGGCCGGGTCGGGCCAAGTCAATAATTTTTGCGGGCCGGGTCGGGCCGGGCCAACAATGTAGTGCGGGCCGGGTTGGGCCGGGTTGGGCCGGGCCAATATATTTTGGACCGGGCCCTAAGCGGGCCGACCTCGGGCCGGGCCGGGCCCGGCCCATTGACACCCCTACCTACGGTTGTTAAACCCATAGCCTCATGCTCGGCCACATATCAGACTCCTACACCTTTGTCCGGCCATATCTTCTATGCCCTTATGATACCTTGATAAATGACTTATCCCATCCCTTTCTTATCTGCACCTAAAGCTATGAAGAAAGAAGTAGCCAGCTCCCCTCAAGGATCAGTGAGCTTAAAGATAACACCAGCAAAATAAATGTAAGTTTTAGACTCAATGAGACACCAAGAAACCAAACAAAATAACTACCAAAGATAGCACTAACAATATAGAAGTGAATGGACAAACCCTATTAGGCTATTACACAAGCTGTTTCTATTTATAAAATAAGTGTAAAAGAGGGAATAAATGAACATACCTTAATAAGAGATACCTTAAATTTTGGAGGTACATCATTCACTGAAGGAATTTTATATGTTCCGGGGCCACAAGTATACAGATAACCAGGTCTAATCCATTTATGATCTGCATCTCCCCACTTCAGCTCCTCCAGAGTGAGCCAGCCCAAACCTTGGACAAATGCTCCTTCAATCTGTTGTTTGACAGGAGCCATAAAAAATAATAGAAATATGTTTTTAATCTATACAATTTTCAAATGCAGATAAGAAAACAAATTGTCCTATTCAAGAAACAACAGAAACTGATAGCAAATACAAATGTTCTGAACTGGTCAGGTAACATTCAACAGTAACAATATTACAACTTAAAACATTTTGCCTACAGATAAAGGCAACTTTGAATCACCATGGAACTACAAGTGATTTCTTAGCACTTCCTTTCTTAAAACGTCAATGTGAATGTTGAAAATTTAACATTTTCAGTTACAAATAGAAGTATAATCATTCTGTTAACAAAAAGACAACTCCCGAGCTTGTCATTAATGTAGCAAAATTCATTTTTTGTGAAATTACCTGCCCTATGTCAATGGCGGGATTAATAGAATAACCAAGATCCATGACAATATCTGCTACTTTTGTATGGAAGTCTCCTGTCAACGTATCTATTTCAACCTCCGCAAATGCAGCACCATAGGTGTGGTAACTGAAAGGGGTCCCTTTGCCAGTTACCCAATCAAAATCAATATCTGGGGTGATGTAAAATCCATGAGCAGACAAATCTATACGCTCCTTGTGGCATGCAAGAGCCAGCTGATAGGGTAAAAAAGCACAAGTTACAGCTGAAAGTAGTAGACAAAGGAAGACGGTACTAACCAAATACAACAACATATTGAGATAGAAATTGATTTTAAAACATGTAACCCACTAAACTGGCGGCAAAAATATCTTGTTAGAAATGTGCATGCTTGCTGTAATCCAATCCAGCAGTAGCAGCATTACATTAAATAATGAAATGGGTAGATAAACTGTCATACTATCATATATCAACAAAAAAGAGAATTTTTATAAAGCAGGAAATCCTGGCCAGATGCAAAAGGACGTCCATGAATATTTTTAACTGTGGACAACGAATCTGGATACAGTCCCTTCATCCACCTCCTACAATATCTTTTCCAGAGAGATGATTCCCATATAGGGAACGAAAATCTCGTAAAACTGAAGATAAGTAAGGAAAAAAAGAAGCAAATATCAAAAGGCTAGCACCCCAAACCAAGAAAAAACCCTCATCACAGCCTCAAGCACAAAAAAGACCAAGTTACAAAAAGAAAAAAGTAAAATGCTTCAAAAAAGAAGAAAGCTTTCAAGCCAAATAGCATCATCCAAGTCACTAACCACTAGACAAATAGCATCATCACAAGGTCTTTAATCACAAAAAACTTATTTCTGAAGAGTGTTTTATTTCTGGACAGATAAATATCGTAAAGACTAAAGAGTACCAGGCAGCAACATTCACCAAATGTTTTTGTTGCGTCTTGTTGGCCTGAAGTACGCATTAGCAGCAAAGCACAGAATTTAACTTCTCAAAGGGTTCTTAACCAGTTTGCTGATCATCGGGTGCAAATATTGATGAATCCAGAGTTGAAAATAGAATATCTCAGCTTTCCCCAGCCAAACCATAAAAGCAACATCTTTACAGGTGGCTTTCTTTCAGCCAACAACATGTCGCAGAGTCAGCAAATGGCACTTCCACCCCTCTGCTGCCAGCCTGCCACCCCCTTCCAGCAAATCAGATTTTAGTTAATTTCCTGTTTCTGTTTTTATTTCTTGGTGTGTTTTTTTTTTCAACAACAGACTCAGGCAGACCCCAGATCAGATTTTATTCCTTTAGATCTAATCAGACATAAAATCCAAATAGGAATCAGTCAGGGCTGATCCTGACCAGGACATCCTTGAAAAGTAGTCCCTAGTTGTAGGTGTAACAAGAAATCTTCCTCAAGGACCTGAATTTCAAGAGATAACCACCAAGAGAACATGAATGCAACAAGACATATCAACACCACCCCAAGTTAACTGAGAAAATGCCACTTTTCCCAGAGCTATCTTTTACTTCCTCAGCACCAGGCAATACATGAACCAGGGACTGATTTTATAGGATAGCGCCTTTTTACAATTCTAAGAGCTTCAGGGTGTCGTGATCTTGAAGTTCTATAGCCAGCTTGATGTCCAAAGAAAAAGGATACAAGGGAACCGTCCCAAGCATCCAAAAAGGAATGCTACTGACGAGCAGAGAATTTGTAGGTGTCCAGGAACCTGACCCCTGATAGTTGTCCAACAAAACCATTTTACCATTCAGGGTAGTCTCTTTTGCCTACTACCCACTCCCACCAGCTTAGCAGTTAGCACTGTTATATTTGTCAAAATGTACTAAAATGCTTCCATAGAGAAGAACTTTGCTGTCAAAGACTAACATATTCAACCACTCAAGAAGTTGCTAAAATATTAGTCCTGATAATAGATATCTAAAGTGCGCTGGTTGCATCTAAGAACCTCCAATCCATTTAATTAAATTTTTCCAATTCATGATCCCCTAAACCTATTCACCCTTCTCTCCTTGCCAGCATACTTTCCGCCATCAGCTAATAAGGTGAAATTCCTCTCTACAAAGTTCTCTGGGCCAAAAGGCTGAATTAAAAGCCTCCTAAAAATAAATAAGAAATAAATGTCTATAGACAGCATAAATTCTGTTAAAAATCTAACCCTACTCGGCAGGAAAATGTTTATATTTCCACCATTGCAGTTTCTTCTCAACCACTGTAATAATGAGGTTCCAGTCCAGGCATTTGATTTGACTATCTGTTAGAGTATATGCAAGGTAATTCAGTCGAAATGGACTCCAGCCTAAAGAATCTTTTCAAACCTGTAAGCCTCATCCCCCGCGACACCAACCCCAATCAGCTCTAGTTTTCTGCAACAACCAATCCTCATAGTTTTTGAAGCATCATGTGAGAACCTCATTTTTAAGATATAAAAAGATTTGTACCACCTTTGGACTACTTAAAAAATATGTGATATCCCATTAAAAGTACTAACTAGTCCGACGATACGTATAAAAATATAAAACCAAAATTCGGGTTCTAAGAATATTTTCACTCCTCTCTATTGGATGGTGCGAATATCCGACGTTAATTACAACGAGAAAATACTTGAAAACTCTTAATTAACTATCATAACAATCTATTTGATAGAATGTGCACATCCACATAAAAATGATATAGTCAAGGGCCATAGCCTTGCGGACCCAATGAGATGCAAACGAGTTGGTTTAGATATGTTTGAAGTGAGTTTTATTTAATTTGAATGTGACTTGAATTTTATATTCAACTTGATTATTTTTTTGTTTGATTGGGATTTGATTTAAATTGAATTTAATTCGTTGAATTTTTTTGTATGATTGGTTTTAATTGAAGTTATGTTATTTTTAATTTGCACTTTACTAAGCACATTGAATATTTTGGGATTCAATTTTGTCTAGTTGACATGTTCATTAAGATAATTTAATTGTCTCTTTCTTATGTTAGTTTGATTTTTAAATTTATTTTGAATATTTTAGTATGATTTGAATGTTTTGAATGTGTTCTAATCGTTTGAATATGTTTTGGAGATTTTGATTTGAGTTTTGATTTATTTTATGATCTGTAAATGTTTATGGGTTGTTTTGATGATTTTTAAATGTTTTAAATGTTGTTTATTTAATTCTCTTTGAAAGTATTTAATTATCACTTAATTAAAAATATAATTTCATTGAATTAAATGAATTTTAAGTCAATTTTAAGATTATTTAAAACTTGATTTTATATATTTTCAGATTTGATAAATATATTTTAGATTTATTTTATCTTGTTTATTTTTTTTGTTCGGTTTACATCCTATCCGGTCCATCAGGCTATTGTTCAATGCCCAAACTCAATTATTCACATCGGTACTTGAAAGTTCTTCATTGAATAGTGCATCGGCATGAGTACATCAGTTGACTTTATGCAATGAAATCTAAATATGTTGGTTCTTCCTTCCCTGAGGTAGATTTTCATAAGATCAAAAAGAAAATTCGGCATTACGACGGTATGTCGATTCATTCTCGATTTAATGAAATTTACCTTCGATATAGCTAAGTTTTTTAACTTGCCACATTGAGGAAGGGTCCGTCTACAGTAGGACCTTGTCCCATGCCTACATCCGGATCAACGTACCAGGGTGTACTTGGAGTAGACGTCCAATGGTGGAGTGCCCAAGCAATGGGCTAACTCCTTAATTTAATTTTCCTTTTCAGATTCTGAAAATTTATTAAGTCCATTTTTATGTCCAAGGCCCAATAGGCTGGTTCAAGTCCCATCGGCCCGATTAGCCAGTCTTCAAATCTTCTTGAGCCTTGCTGGCCCGCTTTGCATTTTGTGGGCCCAAATGGCCTGCTGCGATGCCTCGGCCGTTCATCCATGTTTCTGTTTTGGACTGAGAATGAGGGCCCCACCTGAGTAGTCTCTTAGCCCATCGGACGGATTCCAAGAGACCTGGATATCGACCCTTATCTCAAACCTTTAACAAGTGAGATGAGATCGCCTTTTGTTTAGGGGCTAATTGTGGGCTGTGGGCAGTGGATTTTTGGGCCAAAGAAGGGCTGGAAACAGGTTGGTTAGGGGACTGTTTTAGGGGTCTGCGCAGAGGGCAGGTTTGGACTGAGAATGACCTGTTTTGGGGGTCTGAAAAGGGGCTGTTTGAGGACCATTTAGGGGATTGTTTAAGGACGGAGCAAGGGGTTGATTGGGGCAAGGATGAAGACCCCACTTGAGTAGTCTCTTAACCTGTCATACGGATTCCAAGAGGTCCGGATGTTGACCTTCATCTGGATCCCATGAGAAAACTGATTGACCTTGAAAGAGATACCGCAAAGGAGACTGCAAAGACCTGTTTAAGAGTCTGATTTTGGGTATAAAACCAAGATGACGTGAGGTCCGGTTATGAGTTGGAAGCCAGGACAGCGTGGGGTCCAGTTTAGCAATCTGATCGGAATAGATTTAGGGGCCACAAAGGGGCTGCTTGAGGGTGCTGCGCAAGGGGCAGACTCGGCTGTTTTAAGGGTAGCCGAGGGGGCTATGCAGGGGACATTGAGGTTTTTTTTTTGGGGGGGGGGGGGGAGGGGGACCTGTTTAGGGAGCTCTGCAGGCAGTGTTAGGGGCTGCAGATGGGGGTAGAACCATACCTGATTTGAGGTCTGTTGCACTGACCGAACAAAGAGGCTAAGGGGTCCCTTGCGTGTGGTTTTTAAAGGGCTGCATGGGGTCTGCAAGTGGCTGACATGGGCTGCAAGAAAGGGGGGCAAACAGGGGACCTTAAGGGGAGGCACAAATGAGGTTGAACAAGGGATGTCGAGAAGAAGAAAGAAAGGGGACCGATGGAGGAAAGAAGATGAAGGGAAGAGGAAGAGATGGGGCTACGTGGCTTATACTTTAGCTTTCTTCTCCTTCCTCTCCTTACACTGGCGTGGGTGGATGGCACGGCTGCCCCTCCTCCCCCTCTTCTTCTTCTCCTTCTTTTGGCGTGGACTGCAGGTGGAGATCGGCTGCTGCTGCTGCTGCTCTCTCCCTCCCGGTCGCCACAAGACAATCTCTCTTCTCCTTACTTTGCTTTTTTTTTTTTCTTTTATACGATCTTCTGCCAAATATGCCGCCATGTTTTTTTTTTTTTGATTTTTTATACCCCTTTCCTAGCAGCGTGCATGGGAAATGGAGAGAGATAGAAAGAGAAAGATTGGGAAAAAGAGAGAGAAGGGAGAAATTATCTTCACCTTTCCCAAACCGATCCTTAATTGTAAGACTTATTGGGACAAACTTAATTTTGAAGTAATCCTACGACGGCTGGAGACAAAGTCAGTCTTTTCGGACCTAATTCTCATCAAAAAAAAACTTTCGATCTAACGGCCAATATTAATTCTGGATCAAAATTATTTAAATTAACACTAAAAATAGCAAGAATTATCTGTAAGATGTTCTGATAGCCGTGGATTTTATGCTCCATCAGATTCACAATAGCGAATTCTAACTTTGTCCAAGGATCACCAATTCGATAGAATTTTCGATCACTACGATCTTGACTTTCAAAATTTTTGAAAATTGCATAAAAAATACAATTCAAATTTTATGTACTTGAGTTTTGGCTTTTGCACATAAATAACATGTCTAAAGACTGTTTGGACAGATTTGTCATTGCCTTGGATGCCTGCGAGGTCCACAAATTTTTGAATTTTGATCATAACATCGTGAATACGGGTCAGATTACAGAACTAACACCGACATTGTTCTTCTGAAAGTCGGGCGGACATTATGGTGGTGCCACATATTAATGGGACTACCCCGATCTGTCTGCGCCCAATAGAGACAAAATAATCATTTTGTAGTCCAGAGTTTGATTCTGGCATTTGAGGTACCGTCGCGAAGATCTCAACTAGTGCAATATCATAGATCCACTTGTTTTGTCATTTGAGCTACTGTCTAGAAGTTCACTTCAACTGCTTTCATCATAAATTGCCAGATATGAGTCGGATTTCCAATCCGACTTCAATGTTACTCAAGTTGAAGTTGAACGGATCCAATGATGCACCAATATGTTATCGAATTTTCCTGAATTGCTTGGACCCATCAAGGGCGAAAAAAGTCATCTTACTATTCGAGGTCCATTTGAAGCTAAATTCTGACATTTAGGGTACCGTTGCAAAGGCCTCAACTGGTATAGTCCCGTGGACTCACTTGTTTTATCTTTCGGACCCGATATGCCCCAAATAAGACCGTTTGAAAGTCAACTTTTAGTGTTTTCTCCATAACTTTCCGAATATAGGTCGAATTGTTGATCTGACTCCGGTATTGTTCATCTAGAAGTCAAGTGGAACCTTTGGTGGTGTCACTTTTTATTGGATCTTCCCCGAATTGTCAAGACCCAACAAGGGCAAAACAATCATTTTACTGTCTATAGTCAAATTTTGACATTTGGGACACCGTTGCGGAGGTCTTGACCGGTACAATATCGTGGGTCCACTTATTTTGTCATTTGGGCCCATTAGACCTGCCAAAGGCCGTTTGAGAGTCCATTTTCACTGTTTTGCCCATAACTTATCGAATACAAGTTAGATTTTAGATCCGACTTTGGCGTTGTTCAAGTTTGAGCTGGACAGACCAAATGATGGTGTCTGATAGTTACCAGGCTGTCATTCAGTCAGTTAAGCCTAATAAAACTTATCAGGCCAGTTCGGCCTATTGGTCTCAAATGTGATGAAAAGTGGGTCTCAATTAGATCCGACTTTGGCGTTGTTCAAGTTTGAGCTGGACAGACCAAATGATGGTGTCTGATAGTTACCAGGCTGTCATTCGGTCAGTTAAGCCTAATAAAACTTATCGGGCCAGTTCAGCCTGTTGGTCTCAAATGTGATGAAAAGTGGGTCTCACTTGTGTATTCGATTTTTTTCTTGTGTATTTTGTGATTTTGTTCAAAACTTGCTATTTTTAGGTGCTTAGGAATTTTTTGGGTGCCAACACACCCCTCAACTGAATGGAGAGGGCAACTCGTTGATACAAAAAGAACATACAATGGTAGTCTCTAATCTCTAATGAGGAAATAAAGGCTAGGCATAACGAAGAAGACAACACCTACACCCTCAAGGACTAGATTAAAACAAATAAAAGTAAAAAATTAAAAAAGAAGAGTCTGGACTCACAAAAGAGATAAAGTCCCTGGCATCATCATCATCTACCCAGTCCCCAGCAGCCATCAATCATGTAGGATTCAGGAAAGAAGCTGCCTCGGAGAGAATGTCCTGAATAGGCTAGAATTATTCCATAAACACCCAATTGTTTATGGCCCACCAAACAGACCGCATCGGTCAACAGTGCCTGTAGGAGAGCTCACCAAGCTGTGCGGTTAAACCTCTTAGGCTTGTTTTGCTGACAGTCCGAAAAAAGATCCATCATGTCAAGTGTTTTGTCAAGGTGTGCCATTGCACCCTTTTGAGCAAGTTAACCACATCATCTGACTGTACCACAAATCAGCAAAAGGTGATTTTGGCTTCCACTGAGAATGCCACAGAAGCTGCAGATCTTCATATTTACCTCGTGAATCCACTTCAATGTCCCGTGTTTGTAACCTTCCCACATCACCTTCAATACGAACAGTTAAATCTTCAAAGGTAGTTTCCTGTTTTACACCCACTGAGCCCAACTAACCTTCTGGTAACCTCATCTCAACAAATGAGCACACCGCAAACTGATCAATTCTGATCCAAAGCCACCTCTTCGCATCTCTCCTCCCTACCACCAGCTTCACATCACCTAATATGGTTACAAAACTTAAAAATTCTTCTGTGCTAAGCAGGTACCAATTAAAGCTGAAAGTCATATTAGATGCCCCTCCAAGTCGGTGGTAATCCACCAAACGAGCCTGTGATATTACATGAAGTGTTCAATAAAACATTCATAGTAAATGGTCCTATATCAACTCCAAAGTTCACCTGGCTTTCACCTTTTAATTAGGGGATGAATAATGCCAAAGGAAAGCAAATATCAATAGTATGAATGATGGTAAATTCAGCTCAATGCAATTGCCATAACACTTTAGGATACCAAGAGCAAGGATCGAGGCAGGTCCTGGAGTCCAACAGAATGGGCAAAGATTAAGAAGACTTATGCAAAGATTAATCTGCTACTATGTATTGTCTATCATGCACCCACCTACTAGGAATTACAACATAAAACCGGTGGTTGCATAAGTTACAGTATACTAAAAAGCTTTTATAATTAGTGAATACACAAATCATAGCATTTCTGTATTCCATCTAACCTAGGTATTTTGGATTGGATCCACCAATTCCCCATAAACTCAGGATCAACTAGTCAGATTGTCTAATCCAGCCGAATCTAGGCCAACCACAGCTAAATATCGGACCCAGATCAGCCTTCCCCAGGGTTGTGGTGTGCCTTTCCCCACTCAGGACCAGCCAATCCTGCAACCCATACACCTAACAATAATTTTCATCACTTTCAACAACAAAATCATAATATTGTTTTGATGCATCTATAATTATATTTTCACAACCGTCTTAAGACTTGTTTGCCCAAAGCACAATCTCTTTGGTTAATAAGATCCAAAAGGTTATGTAATATACTAAATAATAGGATTGATATTACATAGGACATAAAGTTGCATGCAAGCTTTATTCACCTTCTTTACAATAAAATATATGTACTATTTATATATTTATATCCTTGATTTTTAAATGTTCGATACCTACAATTAAAAAATATGAATAGAAAATTATATAAAATTAATGCTTATTATTAATATTTATTACATTAATATAATGAATTATATGATATTAATTTATAATAATACGTAAAAATTATAATAATATAGATATAGTAAAACTATATCATAAGTATATACGTTTAAGTATATAAAATATAAACAAATGTATAAATTCAAATACGCACATATAAATTAAAAAAAAATAAACTAAATAAATATATAAATGCAATATAAAGGTGTTTTTATCGGCAACTTGATTTATAGTTTCATACAACTGGCTCCAATAATCAAGTCAGGTACCCCTGATATTGTTAGTTAAAAACAAAATCATGATATTTCTGATGATAGAAGAAATGAAAACATAAACATTCAAGTTCTACCCTACTTGAGCTATTTCAGTCAATAAGACATACATGACCTGACTAAATTCTTCTGCTCCCCGGCTAATATCATAGAATTAATAAAGCTCACATACAACTGCTCCAATCCCAATAGGATATAAGCTTATAAGTAAATAATTTCCTAGATAATATTATGGTTCCATCATTTTCCATCTATAAGAAGTTAAAGGGTGTCAAATGTCAATTATTAATAAAAATAGGCATCCCAAAGGCATAAAATGTATAACACAAATCTTGGATTTAAAGTCACGCAAAACATGGTAACTTTGACAGCATATAAGATGCCAATATTTATGATAAAAGAATTTATTCTTCATGGAAACATGATAATTACCTCTGCAAAAGAAGCATCTTTCCCCATGCGTGAAACAACAAGCTGCATTCTTGACTTTATTTGTTCACAAGCATCCAAAACTGCAGAACCATATATATCAGAACTGGCTGAAGCTGCCGTGGGAGATGCATTTGGAACCTAAATCAGATAAATATTAAAAAATAAATTAAGTGAATATTTTCTCATAGGACTTAGTTCCTTCTGAATCTGGTATGACAAAATCCACAATCAGCAATATATCATATATGCTTCAAAAAGTACCTTATCTGTACTAGTTTCTGATATAAAAACAGAGCTCAAAGGAATATTGAATGATGATGCAGCTATTTGTGCAACTTTTGTGTGTAGACCTTGTCCCATCTCTACACCTCCATGTGTCACAAGAACAGTTCCATCGATATAAACTTGCACAAGGGCCCCTGCCTGAAAGAGAACCATTATATATTATTAATATTAATAGTTTATTGAGGAATAAGACACAGATCCTTTTCTTTTTGTCGGAGAAGTGGTGTAAACCATGTATGCTTTAGCACAAAAAACAGAATCATGAGAAGGATGTACCACTGTACAAGTACCAGAGCTCAGCCACCACAAAGCCCACCACTATATGAAAAACCATCAGTACGTCTACCCTCTCAACCAAAGTTAAAATTACCAGAGGTAGTCCCATCCAAGCAAAAGGAAGATGTAATAGCCAAACAAAAATAAAAAATAGAGCCACTACTTTGACACAATAGCAGGATTCACACCAAAGAGGATATAAAACTCCAAATTTTTAGAAAATATGCAGATGCCTGACCTTGGATAGCAAGATGGAGCAAAACATTATAAGCATAGTAACAAGATCCCTTTGCTATCACCACTACTAAAACATTAACCAAAAACCAAGCTCAACTTAATTCGACCTTAGCCTGATGTGGGACAAAGTGAGAAAAAGACTGAAATAAAGTTGAACTCAACTAAACCAATTTGACTAAAATCGGAGCCATACCAGATTAAAATAAACCTGAATCAGGGCTAGGCTGACTGAACCAAACAGGCCCATCTAGATTGGCCGAACCGAGTGTTACCAAGTCAGCACTGGGCTGAACCGAATGTAATGACCGGGCTTGAACCAGTCAGATACAGATGAACTAGACCTGCCAAACAGTTCGGGCATTGGACCCAGGGGCCAGGTGGGCACTTTGCTATGTACACATGGACAGCTGAGGTGCGGCATGCAGGTGTGAAAACGACAGAGCACAGAAGAACACGAGGGGAGCAAGGGGTATACCTGAGGAGAAGAGGGGCTGACAAACTGTACCTTCTTCATGGAGAAAATGAAAAAAGGTAGCAAGATGGGGATCTGAATAAAGAGTTGACACGGAACAGAATCAGAGTGATGTGCCATGGCGGAGGCTCTGAGGTAGCCAGAAGGGGAAGGGGTTGGTGTGCAGTAGGTGTTGGAGGGTCCAGGTAATAAAAATGTGAACAGGGGGGAGTGGGCAGGCGTGAGGGAAGAAAGGGAATCCCAGGTAGGCACAGCACAATGTAGGGGTGTTTGGCGCATCAGGACCAGGAAGTGGTGCTGAGGATGTGCTTGTACGAACACCCTTGACCATCATGAGCCCAACGAGGCTGGGCCAGCACTTGAGCAGGACAATAAAGTGGCAGCGGCATGTGCCAGTGAAGAGATCACTCAGGGAGTCGGGAGTCCAGTGTCGTGACCAACGACACGAATTGGTAGTCCACAGCCAGTGTGGATGCCGGACCACAGAATAAGGCAGCAGAGACAGGGCTGTCAGGGCAGTGCGGACCAGCTCAAAGATCACTCAGGGAGTCCAGCGCTATGACCAATCAAGCAGATCCACAATCTGCAGCAGCAGCAGGTGCTAGATCTTGGAATCAAGCAGCCATGCTAGAGCGTAAGTTTCAGCAACGCCAGCAACAATGAATCCCAATGCTGATGAGTCTGCCGTAGCCATGTAAGGAGACCGGTACTGGGACCCGTGGCGAAGTGGGATGGATCAACCACGCTGCAGGGAAGCACGCTGCAAAAGAGGAGATCAGGAGGAGAAAGAAGGAAGGAAGAGTGACGTGGGATTGAAAATGATAAAACCTGAGTAAATCTATGATGAACCAAGTGAATGGGCACACGGGCTGGTTTGACCACATGTCAAAGAGCTCAGCCACGAGTCCATGACACGATTGCAGATGCGGGCAGGTCATCTCACCAGCAGGGCCAGATGGCTGACCGAGCTGCGTCAGATGGGCTCACTCACGCATGAGAGGATGCTGCCGCATACCCTCCTGCAAGAAGACAGACCCCAGGAGGGGTGATTGTGGAGGATATTGGTATCTCCCAGCTAAAGAGTGGATTGTGGCATCCTCACATTGATCCAGCGGTGGGGTTCGTGGCTTCCTCGCAGTAGCATCCGGGGTGTGTGACTGCCCGTGGGCGAACCCGACGGTGCATGAAGAAGACCAGCTGAACTGACAAAGCATGGATCTCTTCTCCGTCTTCATCTTCCTTCTTCATGATGGCACAGAGAGAGAGTAAACAGATCAGATGGAGCAAAGGTGGCTTCTGCGGTGAAGGGGTGCTCTGATGGAGCCAACAGAGGTTGACAGCAAAGGAGAAGGATGAAGCGAACTCAACAAAGCATGTGAAAGGATCTGCAGAGTAAAGTAGATCCGAAGGGACCTGGAGGCAGAAGAAGGAGATGACAAAGGCTGGACGCCTGGAGAGAAGTCCGAGGATTGCCAGAACTCAGAGCATCGACGACATTGCCGCATCTGGTTGCCATGAGGTCAATTGCCGCTGTGCGAGTATTGTGGACCAGATGGAAGTGACGAAGTCAATGGAGCTGATGGAAACGAACCTGTCCAGAGATTGCCAGACATGCAAAGCTGACGATGTCGATGGATAATGCTTAAGGGACTGCATACATTCGCTGAAATGAACCAATGGAGGAGAGTAAGAAGATGACAGCCAGTAAAGACGATGCCGTTCTTGCAAAGACCAATGAAGGGGAGGAAGGGAAGAATGGCGCAGAGGCCGGATGGTGAGGAGGGAGAGAGAATGACTTGCCGACCAAAAAGATAGAGCTGAAAAGACCTCCTCAGCTGAACTGGAGGCCAAGGAGAGAGAACCAGGGCCTTGACCCTCTTTTTGGAACCAAGAAACCTTCAAAAGTCTATTCCATTCCCTTCTTGCATCCGTTAGTATATCGGTCTCCTACTATAAGAGCCAATTATTACAAGAAAATCCGGTAAAGCAAAAAACAACAAAGAAGTCCTTCTAAGGACTGAAATGTAAAAATGACTCTAAACTTCTTAAAATCAATCCTCATCAAAGAGAATGGTGCAGACCACCACGGGTAAGGGAGAAGAAGATACTAAAAGAAGAAAAAGGATGAATGGCCCTCAGCCAAACCAGGAGAAAGATAGAACCCCCCCCCCACCATCACCACCAAATGGGTCACAAGATACTCCAAAAATTCATTCTATTCCATTCTCATTACAAGGGATACATGATAGGCTCTTTTATAGAGCCAACACTAAACAATTTGACCCCTAATCAAAAAATATTCACAAGCATGCCCTTCTTGACAAAAAGAAACCAAATCCCAAAAGAGACCCACATTAATTTCTCATCTCTTTCCCTGACCAATACAAAATTCGTCGTAGAGTTTTATATGCTGCATATCATCGTCATTATTTATGTTCAATGCATGATGTCGAACCTATGATTCAAGAGTCGACTCACGAAAATGAGCAGATCCCATACTTTGATACTAACATTGATGTGGAACAAAATGATAAAAAGATAAAAATAAAAAATAAACTAAAATAAACAGATCACGAACTAAACTAAACCGATTCGACCAAAATTGGAGTCGATACAGGATTAAACTGACCTGAATCAGGGCGGGACCGGCTGAACCAACCCTGAACCAGCTAAAACTGGTCTAGACCAGCCGAACCAGGTGTGAAACGGTCAAAACCAGGCTGACCTGGGGTAACCAAAGCTTTAACCGGATTAAACCGGCTAGAATCATTCAGAACCAGATGTACAGGACTGAACAGGATCTGTGGTGGGGACATATTTTGGTAATTTTGGAATTTTCTTTTATTTGTGCCCCTATGAGGACAAGTCTGTAAATAGTAAATCTTAGAGGGTCTTTTTTTTAATTAGGCATCTCCTCCCTCTTTAAAAGAGGACCCGATGTACATGAAAAAAGAAAAGTAATTGAAGGAAATTTTGGAAGCCCTTTCGGGTGTGTCTCCCGCGTAGGGGGGCTGCGGCCCCCGTTCTCCCTCCAACCCCGGCGTCGGAGCGCCGCTCCTTCTTCCTCACCTCCAGCAGGTGGCCGGCGATCTCCCTCGCTCTCCCCTCAGTCGGCTGCAAGCCTTCCCATTTTCCATCTTCCAGAACCAGCGAGGTCGCCGATCCCTCCTCCTCCTCCTCACCCTCCAGCCTCCGTGTTGTTCTTCCCTCTTCCCCTTCACAGGTCCTCGTTGAGTTCGAACGGCGCCTTTATCGTTACGGCGATCCCCGGATAGTGGCCCTCTTCCCCTGTGATTGTCCGTTCACATATCCAGCAACCTGAGACCCGGGAGTTACTCTGCCGACGAAACTCCTCGACATCACGTCTTCTTCCGCGACACTAGATCTGGGTGATGCGACCTTCGGAGACGACGGACGACAAAGGAAGAAGAAGAAGAAGCGGAAGAAGCGGGAGGGACCAGATCCGGCGATCCCCGGATCTGTGTTCCCCTCCCCTCTGCCCTTCGCCTCCACCGCCATCGCTAGCGCCCCCCTCCGTGCGTCCGGCTCCTGCTCCATGTCCCGCCTGCCAGTCGCACAAGCCGGACAAGATGACAGAGCCGGGCGAAGATGAGGGCGAGAAGATGCCGGCCGGATCCCTCCCTCTGCTCCGTCTGCGTGCTACGACCACCGGACAACGTCGACGAAGGTGTGGGGCATCGGGCTTTGTTGGGATTCAGCCGTCCACCTCCTCACGATGCCGCAACAGACGATGACGGCAGGATGATTGGCCACGCTACCCCTCCAGCATCGACGTGTGGACGCCACGACCCCCCCATTCCGCGCGCGGCCCGCGCGGCTCACGCCAGGCTGGTCCGCGGCCCAGACCGGCCGGTCTAACCGGTTCGATCGGGTCTAAGGCTGGGTCACGCCGGTTCGACCCGGTTCAGCGCCTGAACCGGCCGGTTCAGGTCAGTTTGGGCTGATCCAGACTGTTTTGGGCCCGGTTCGTCCTGTTTCGGGTCTGTTTCAACCGGTTCGAGTCCGGTTTATTTCATTTTGAGTTCATTTAGGTCGTTTAGCGGCGATTAGCGCCGGTACATTTGATTTTCGGTCAGTATAGTCCAGTCTAGCTGGTTTGTCCCGTATCAATCTGCCAGAAGGCTTGGGCTTTGGACCCGAGTGGATGGTTCGTTATGTACACGTGGACAGCTGCAGCGTGCGGGCATGAGAATGATGGAGAATGTGAGAGCATGTGAGGGGGCCCGAGGTATATACATGAGGAGAAAAGGGGTTGATGAGTGGTTCCTTTGTCATGCAAGAAATGGAAGTAAGCAACAAGATGGGAAGGGTGGTCTGGCATAGCGACAGGGATCTGCACAAGAAGCTAACACGGGATGACATCAGAGTGATGGCAAAGGCACCGAGCCACCGAGGTAGCCAGAAGGAAAAGGGTTGGCATGTGACTGGTGTTGGAGGGTTCGAAAGGTGTACAAGTGAACAGGGAAGGTGCCTGAGCGTGAGATAAGAAAGGGTATCCAGGGTAGGAGCAGCACAATGTAGATGTGTTCGGTGCACCAGGACCAGGAGGTGGTGCTGAAGATGTGCTTGTATGAACGCCCTCAAGAGGCTGGGCGACCAGCACTTGCACAGGACGGTGAGGTGGCAGCGGCACAACAGTCTGCGGTGAATGGGTTGTGCAGCAACAGGATTGGCAGGACCGCTGTGAAGAACTGAAGGGTGAAGACATCATTCAGGAAGTCTGATGACATGACCAACGAAGCAGATCCGCAATCTGCAGAAGCTATGGGTGCCGGATCTCAGAATAAGGCAGCTGGACTAAAGTGGAAGATTCCCCAATGCCAGCAACGATGAATCCCAATGCTAAAGAATCAACCTTGGTCATATAAGGAGACTAGTACTGGGACTGACAGCGAAGAAGGATTTGCTCGGATGGATGACCAACTGCAGGACGCATGCTGCAGAAGAAGAGATTGGGAGGAGGAAGAGGATGGTGCATACCACCAAGGGTGAGGGGAGAAGAAGATACTAGAAAAAAATGACCCTTAGTTGAACAGAGGGGGGAGGAAAGGAGAACTACCGGGACAGAACCCCCCCCCCCCCGGGATACATGATAGACTATTTTATAGTGACAACATCGAACAATTTGACCCCAATCAAAAAATGCATACAAGCATGCCTTTTTTGACAACAAGAAACTAAAAACCCAAAAGAGACCCACATTAATTTCTCATCACAGCCCTAATCCCAAATTATTTAAGATCGGTCATATGGATTCTCTTTCTCCACTTGCGTCAATTTTGAGTAATTTCTTAAGAGATATTTAGATTGTCCAAATCATATTGAATGACGCTCCTCCAAATTAGCATATGTTTGTGAAATTATATTTCTCATCACAGCCTTAACTCCATATGTCCAAACCATCTCAATCCCTTTGCTTTATTTTGTTTACAATTGCCTTACTTTTTATTTTTTCTGATATATTTATTATGTATTACATCAAATCTAATATACGTACATATCAAACTGAATATTCTCATTACAGTAACATTATTTCAGAAGTATATTTTTCTTTCATTATCCAACACTCACTACCATACAACATTGTAACTTTGTTAGTTTTATTGTTGAATGAAAAAAAAAACCAAATTTAACAGTGTTATGATCATATAGGAACCATGTAGTCGATTTCCAATTCATCCATGTTGCTTTAATCTTATAAACGATCTCATCAAGTGTCCATCTTTATCAATGATAAAATAAATATATTTAAACTGAATATTTGACATAATGTTACTCGTTCAGACTAACTCCATCTTTTCCTTCTTGGCTTTCACTAAATTTACAATGCATGTTTGATCTTAGTTCCACTGATGTTGACCACAAAAAATCTAAAATTCCAACTTCTCATTAACTCATTCATGTGTCTCCTCTTATCAATACAATATCATCTATAAACATCATGTAACATGGTATATTATCATGTATGTAGCTAATTTATCCATAACTAATGCAAAAAGGTAAACATTTTGCAAATCCTTGATTTTGTTGAAATAGGAAAATCTCTTATGAGCACTTTAATTGAGAGAACACTAATGGCTACTTCATCATACAATCTTTTACCACTTGTATACATTTGATAGACAACATTTTTGTCTTTAACATTGACCATAAAACATCTCATGAAACTCAAGTCTTTCTAACACCATACAAAAATCTTTTGTCATATCTCAATATCTTTTCATCAAACTCTTAATGAGAAAAATAGTTTCCACTATAAACTGACCGAGCATAAAGCCAAATTGGATAACTTAAATAGTTGTAATATCGCGTAAGTGATGTTCCATAATCACCCACAATTACAAAGTATGGCTAGAGATCCCGTAAACAATGCTCCATAACTCTATAGCACAATTAACAAAAAACATAAAATAATGCAAAATTAAAAGAGGCCAACTACCTGACCTCTAAAAGGGTTATCTATTGGCAAGCAGCATCTATGATTCTATACAAATTGTCATCTATGAGGTCACTCAAGGACCATAAATCAATCATATGCCAGACACGAACACATTAAAGTTGCATCTGAACATTTTGCAATCCCATTCCCAAAAAATATTAACACTTAACATGAGAAGAAAGTGATCTTCCAGTAACGATTCAAAAGGTTTACTGTACACCAACCTGGTTCAGAAATTTTGTAGTGAAGGAGATGCCAAATTTTGTCGGGACCATGGCAACTCCACGCTTCCTCCAGCGATTCTGAAGATTGAACTGCTTGACAGCCTCTTGGGCTCTCAGAAAATCACAAGATTCCTTCAATTCATTCCAGACCTGCCTCAATGTGCAATTCTCAAGTTGCTGACCATAGTGTAGAACTGATCCTTCAGATTGAAGATTGATTTCCTGCAAGCCAGCACATCAAGCAAGTGAACAGGCTTCATAAAAATTATCGAAGCAGAACATACCCGTATCTCCTCAGGATTTCTCTGTAGTTCCATTCCAATTCTCTGGATCCAGTTCTCTGCTATAAGCATCCCCTGAGGCCCACCAAATCCTCGAAAAGCAGTGTTGCTTGGGAAGTTTGTATAGCACAGTTGTCCAGTTATCCTAACATGGGGAATATCATAGACATTGTCTGATTGGAACATCGCACGCTCAAGGACAGAAAGAGAGAGATCCATTGAATTCCCTGCATTATTGTATATCTCAAGGTCCAAAGCAAGAACCTTTCCATTGTTTGTAAACCCAACCTAAGACACATGAGCGCAGTGTGAGACATGCATTGGAAAAAAAAGAGAGATTAAGAAGCACAACATAGCATAATAATAGCATGCTGCATCAGCCTGGGTATTACCCACACCAAGCTTCAAATTTCAAGACCATTATCCTGATATTTTGAGTTGCCGCACAGGGATCAAGAGGATTCAGATAAAATTTTGTTTCACTATTCTATGATGTCTTCATCTTAGTTGTTCTATGTTTTGGACACTTGGTAAACAGTACCATTTCTCAACAAAAATGAGATAGATTAAAGAATTTCCAGGTTGGGATTGGGCCCTGGTTGGCCAGGGACGATCCCAATCTAGATCTGATTAACCAGCTCAGCTGATGTGACAAAAGAAACCAGATCCAGGATCCGCCTAGATCAATTCTTAGAAAAAACGAAAAAACAAAAACAAACATAAAATAAGGCCCTTATCATATCTAACATGGAACAATGACCGATACCCAAGGGGTTGCCACTGTCACAGCCCTTGCATCTTCCCTGCCTCAATGGGTGAGAAAGACGGTCAAATCAGGTCCATCAGACCTGGTACGTCTAGATCGGTTATTTTAGTCAATCGGGGTTAGATTGGACCAGAAATGGCTGATCCAACAGCTCGGACCGATCTGACCTGATCCGGGTGGATTTTCATCCGACAGCTCTGCTCCCACACTGGATCTACTACATGGCAAAATTGGCTAGTTTCTCTGTGGAAAATCATCATCATGGCAGGTTGTTGCTGTAGCAAGTCGGTTTTTGTTTTTATTTTTTAATTTACTATAATAGATATTTGTTATAAAAATATATAAAATATATATGTTAACTGTTTGAATGGAATTTTTTATTTATCATTTATATTTTTTCTCTGTTAATGTTTTTTATCTTTTTTAATATTACTTTTTTTATAACCAGATCTAATCCTGGCTGATCCGAGCTGATCGGATTGACCAATGACCTGATCAAGAGCTAGTCCTCAATCCCCCCTTCCTTGATTGAGACAAATTGAAAAGGTGAAAAATTGTAGACAAATATAATGAAGGAAGATTGAGAGGATTTAGAATATTAAACGTAGATGGTAGACCTAAAAAAATCTCCAGTTAAAAAAGTGGAAAATGTCAAATAGCATAAACAAAAAAAGTTGTGATAGATCTAAGTTAACTTGAAAAAGGATATTTTAATATGATTTAGATAACTTAAATATCTATAAATAAATAACTAAAAATCAACATGATTGGAGAAAGAGAATCTATATGGCAGACCTCAAATAATTTAGGGTTAGGAATAGATGAGTTGAGATTGTTATATTTAAATTTATTTATTTAGTTTCTTTAGATTTTTTACCATAATATACTAGATTATTTCTCTTTTTGTCTAGTTTAGTTTTAATTAGTTGAAAAAAATGTTCAGTTCAATATTTGCTAGATTTATGAACACTTGGGGTTGTTGTTTGACTTTATTCTCTGTTCATGGTTGTTTTTCATTTGCTTATGGATGTCACTTTACTTCATTTAGATGTTTTCCTAATGATAAATTTTCTTTTTTAAGATGTAAGAGGACCATGGAAATTGTTGATTATAAGTAGCATAAAGGTGCACACTGCACACCATGAGAACACATTAATGAAAATTTTTCATTCATTTCTCAAAGTCATGAGTTACATGATGTTCACAGCATTTTTGCATATGATACAAAATAATAAATATATGTGGGATGAGTATGAATAGGCATGAAAGAGAATATCCCCATCTTGTTGCAGTAAACATTAATTGGTCGACATAGATTGATGGGCATCAATGGTGACATGCTGAAGTCATGTTGAAGGAGTTAAAGGTCATACATCTCCATAATATTGGGTGACTTAGCCCCAGTTGGTCCTTCAAGTTTGGAGCATTTTTTGACAGGGCAGGAATTGTCGTACAGTGACTCAAATCACGAGTGACTCATTGGATCACAGCATCAGATGGGATATCACTTTATTGCTTAGTGTCATATTACATATTAGTCCATAAGTTCTGACCACATATCATATTGAACTAATTCATCTGAATTATGTACTTAAGATCATTGACTCCCATAGTCAAGGTAACAAGGTGTGAAAGATGTTCAAGGATGCCAATTCCGCTTAGGTGACAAGATGGCCACTTTGGTGTCATCTAGGCGGTCAAGACATTAACATTAGATATTTATATATACATGTATATACATATGTGTATATACATATATACACATGTATACAATCATATACATAATTAAATGTTAATACTCATATATTTATATATACATACAAACATAATTGATAGTGTATGTTTGTATGTTATAATTTAATGTGTATGTTTATGTGTGCATACATGTGAATGTGTTTTATTTATGTAATTATGTATGTGTGGGTATTTTTTTGAGGGAAAGAGTTAATCATAATAAACTAAGTGAGAGAGAGAAAAGAGAGATATTTATAAATCTTAAGTGTATAACATATAATTATAATTACAAATCTTAAATATATGTGATATTATAATTGATAGTGAAATATACTATATGTTTACACTATCATTAAATGGGCACCCAAAAATCATGGAATGACCTACATGGTTAGGTCATGGGAGTCACGTGAACCACGCACCTTGTGGGGGGTATCTAGCAGACAATACCCCCAAAAGAAAAAAAAAATTAACCGGGTCGAAGGATTGGGGGTGCCTAGCGAGACAACTTGGACGCTTTCCCAAAAGGCACCTAAGTAAAGCATTGGTGGAATATTGCCTTTAGGAGGGTGCCTTGGCAACTATGTATAAATCCTAAGTTTTAAATATCACGCATAGTATCGTGTGTGAATTAGGCAGTGCCTAGGTGAGTGCCTTGACAACTATGTTGACTCGTAAGTTTTAAATCTCACACATAGTATCACATGTGAAAAATAGGCGGGCGCCTTGACTCTGTTGACTCCTAAGTTTTAAATCTCACGCATAGCATCATATGTATGAATTTGCCATATCCTTGGATAATTGTCCTTTGTTGGTTTTTCTTTCTTGCTTCTCCTTAAAGATTGCCTCTTGGAGACTCCTCTGTTGGGCACTTTGGGAGCTTCTTCATTAGAAGATGACCTCTTGGAGGCTCTTCTTCTCTTCTTAGTTGCTTCCCTTGCAATCTTCATTGGATGCCTCGGTAGGATCTTCCTTTTCTTTTCTTTTTTCTTCCTTCTTCTTGAACTCCTTGGGAGCTTTCTTCTTAAGAGATTGCCTCTTGGAGACACTCCTCCATTGGGCTCCTTGGGAGCACCTTCTCTTTGAAAGATGGGCCCCTTGGAGGTTCTTATTCCCCCCCTTGCTTTGCATCCTGGTGTGAGAGAGGGTTCCTCTCCCTTGAACCTTGACATGGGATCATCCTCCCTCCAAATGAGGGCCTTGAGAATCCTTTTATAGAATAGTGGAAGAGTAGAGCAGAATTGTTCACAAGTTATCCCAACCAATTCTTTAGGCAGTAGAAGTGAACCCAGTAAAATAGGAGAGAAATGAGGTCTAAGTCTCAATCGAGGGGATGGCGATGATGGAGGATGGCGGCCAAGAGGGGAGATAGCGGCTACCAAAAGAGGGGTGGAGAAGAAGAAGAAAAGTATTGAGATACCCTAACGGGTGGCCGAAGCAAATGGCGGCAAAATGACGGCAAATGGAGGTGCACTCCACTTCTCCCTATCAAACCCTAGCTGCGAATGTTTGGCATGCAAATGGGGGTGACGAGGGGGATGGCATGGTTATGTGGGTTCGTCATCTAGACCTAATAAGACCCATCTGGATCCAGATGACTTAAATGACTTAAAGTGGTCATTTTTGACTGCATGGGGCCACTTTTTGCTTAAGCACCCAAAGTGGGTGTTTTATTGGACCGTAAAAACGGTCAGGTGCCTTGGGCTGCCCAGTCTGCTTAGCTGCTTAAGCGGCTACTTTGACAACAATGGCCTCAATAGAGACACGAGTACCATTCCAGAGCTACTAGAGGCCAGACAAGTCGCCAGTGGTCACCCCTTCTCACCCCCTTACCAGGCTGGGGAGACAGGACCCATCACAGGTGCCGGGATCTGATTCCCCCACTTGTACCAAACTGGTAGAGGGATCCAATTTGGATGGCAAACTGGTAGAGGGATCCATTTTGGATGGCTGATTCAACTCTGACCAAGAGTTGACAGGTCACACTGGGTGTTCAATGCTTCAATATAAAGCAGTAATGGTGCCAGGTTATTCCCCATGGTGGTTCCACAACATGGATGCACTGACATGTTTGAGGAAGTTGGCCCGTCTAAGCTGGTTGGTTGTCAGGTCGGGCTTGGAGTTTCCACCAGGAGTCAACCTGTCTGTTGGTGGACTGCGGTGCTTCCCTGGTGACCGGTGGAGGCTAAGGTTAATAGAAGGATCCATCTTCTCAACCCATCCAAGAAAGGCCTGCTCCATCAACCCAAAAGAGAGGTGCATACTCCTGTCATCAGCTGATCAAAAATTGTGTGGACCTTATGACACGGGATCTTCCTCCTGTAAAATATAATAAACTACCTGAGGTAGTATAGAGCCAATGAGACGAGTGACACTATAAAGACATCAATATTTCAAGGAGTTGTACTCAAGTTGTGTCTGGGCTTAAATTTGGGAGATGCAAGCTATGCGGCAAGCAGGCTCTTGGGTCAAGGGGACAAGCTATATATAACTCCAGGCTGATCATGTTGCTTGTGGCCTGCTAGGTTTGTTTGACTCTAGAAGCAGACTGTGGCCTAGGTATTGAGTCATGTCCGAGTTGAGTTGTTGGGCAGGCACTGCGAAGGTTGGTTTTACTAGGCCAGCCCTAATGCAGATCACATTGGCTGCACGCTTACACAATAGGCTCCACCATAATAGGGCCGCTTAAACGGTCAAAACTTTATATAACAAGCATCACATTTCCAATAATAGGTAACCTGACTTGAGAGAGACAGTCGTCTCAAGGTTGTCCATCTACTTGATGTGATGCATCTGGCATAGGGTACAAATGATCAATGCAAGAGGATGTGTCGCCCCTGAACTAGCTTGATCAACGTTGAATCGGCTTCAGAATATTTTGTTAGTTTTAAGATTTTTATTTATACATCTTTCTTTATTTAAAATGATTTATAGTTTTGAGGACATCAAAATATTTTTTATAAGTTAGGATGTTTAGAAGAATTACATTTGTAAAGAGTATAGGGTAACTTTTTGTTTAAATATTTAAGGAGGGACTGAAGTGTAAAATTTAAGTTATCAAAAGTGGTTGAGGATTGCCTAGGCAGGCTAGTGAGAAAATCTCTCTCCACCTTGAATCACCAAGATCCATAGGTGATTGCTTCCATCATTGTCAAGGCGTACATTTCAAGCATCTTTGGCGCCTCAAACACCCCAAAGGAGGCCATCACCATTTCAGAGCCACCAAAGGCTGACAAAGACTGACAGGTCACTAGTGAGTGGTGCCCCCCCATCACATGCCCTTACCAGGTGGGGAATGGGTCATGGGATCCGATCCCTCACCCAGTATCAAACTGGTAAGGGGAGGTGGCCACACCTTGGCCTAATCACTCGTCCAGGCCCTAGGTTAAAACAAGGTGTTTGAGCATCAACAACATTCAATATAAGGGGTCAACGATTGATTTGAACAGATTCAAAGAACATCCTGGAACAGTGATGATTACTGTTCCGTGAATACTTACCCCACTAGATTTGAGATACAAATTGTGAAGCCTTAAGAACAGAGGTTTTATCTCTCACTGCAAATTTTGGATAATAAATGTCATCCATGATCCAATATAAAGATTCCATTCATCCACTGCACAGGTACTAGGAAAAGGAAAAGAAAAAAAATATCAGCTAGCTTCGAACTGCCTGCCTTTCCATCAACAGCTAACAAATTTCTCTACGTGAACTAAATCTCAAGTGCTTAGGTACTGAGCTCTTCTGCAACTTCTCATGGAGTAGATTTTTAGTGCCCCCATGAGAAGACTTCAGACATATCGAAAAAACAAGAATATATAGAAAATGCAACTGAGCAAATAACTGCAGATTGGCTTCTTTTACATGTACATACTAACTCAAGGATTGAGAAATCGGAGACTGAATCGGCTAGTGCCAATTCTGATCTCGTTTGGATCGGATCAGCAAAATCAGCTGATTCCAAGGGAGAAAAACCAATCTGGAATCAGCCCAGATTGGTTCTTCAAAAATCAGAAAAAACAACATAAAAAAACATGACAGATGGATTCCACGTCAGATTCTGGTCTGATCCGATTTTAGGGTCGAATACCAGTGCTGCACCTTCCCCGCTTGATCATATTGGGTCCGTGATGCCGGATCCAATGATTCAAATCATTGGATACTGCATCATATCGGGTCCAATCACTGAGGAATGCACAGCGGCACTAGGACCCGGTATAACCGGATTGGATGATTTCGGCATTGTATTGGGTTCAAACACCATGGAAGGCGCAGCACCGCCACCTTCGGCGACCGATTCCGGCACTGAATAGATCCCAATCCAGGCTGATTCAGGCAGAAATTCGGAGGTGGATTTGAGTCCCCTCCCCTAAATCGGGTTGGCCCGTAATCAGTTGATTCCGATTCAGATCGACCAATTCTGCGAACCATGCATGATCATGATGTGGAATTGGACAACTCAGATATTATTCAACAGTGATCTAGACATCCAAAAAAAACAAAAAAAACTGAATTATTATGAATCAGTTAAAAACAGTCCTAGTTTGGCTTGAATTGAAACAGGCAAACCTACTGAATCGGGAAGAACTTCATGCTTCCTGTTCGTGTCAGGAGATAGCCTGGATTCTGCCAACATGGCTTGTGCCATCAGCCAAGTCCCACATCCTGGGTACAACTGACTCAAATGATCCAACCCAGATCAAACTGGAACCACCCCTAGCCAATCCGAGCACTGATTTAAATCAGACATGCCTTGTCCATGATGCTACAAACCATTACTTGATTTTCTGATGAGATTAGTCCCTAAATACATCTATCAGCATGAGTTTCATTACATGACAAAACAGTACATCTCTCAACCTTCACTACTTCGTAAACAAGCAGGATGCATCTAGGAAAGCTGAAAACAATGCCCCCGCAAATTATGGCCATGCCCTGTACTTACAGCAGTTGCCTTGTTCTAACACAAAATATGTTCCTACAAAGTAAATACCTTGTAATTTGCAAGAAAACTATGTCGTTGCCCGGTAATCATCATATCTATGTCCCTGTCTAACGTGAGTTTAACTGGCCTCTTCAAATGATATGATGCAACAGAAGCTGCAGCAGCAATGAAGGCCGATCTAGTTTCTTTACCACCGAATCCACCACCAATTCGCTTTGTTTTACACACCACCTTTGACAATGGAAGACCAAGAACATTGGCAACATATTTCTGATGCTTCTGAGGAGCCTAAATGATGAAAAAGCAAAAAAATTTGAAAAAGATTAGATAGATTATAGAAAAAAGCATAAAAATAACTTTCCATAATCAGCACTGTACATCTGAAGAAAAAAATGCAATGGATTGAGTGTTGATGGAGAATACAAAGTTCAATGACCAGATAAAGAATGCATATCAGGAAATTACATAGAGAAAGAGAGAAGTAAAATAAATACTTCCACATTTCTAGAAAATATTCATCATCTATACATATATTATTGTATTATCAATTTTAACATTGATATGGTGACAAAAGATGAAATATTCCCAGTACTGATGGTACACATCTTTTCATTCATCCTACGAACTTCGAAGTATAATAGTATCAGGTTCAACTCTTAGATTGGAACAAGAGAATGTCCACTGAAGTTTCGCTTAGGTGCCTGTTGCACCTGCTTTGTTAATGCTTAGCCATGCAGTTAGCGAGGAGAGGTCCCACCGGGCGTGCCAACTGATGTAACCTCAAATTTGAAGATTTTATTCTTTTGTTTTGGAAATTCATTTTCCTTTTGGATTTGAATTCGACCTTAGCATTGACTTTGTAAGAAAATAGATGATATTTCATAAAAGTACTAATTAGGGTCAAAAATTATATGTTGAGGTTGTTAGGTTCTTTGAAAATTTGTTTTGACCTCTCCCCGTCGGATGGTGCGAAGATTCGACGTTAATTACATCGAGATTTCTCGAATACCCTTGATTATCGTCATAGCAATCCATTGAAGTAGAAGACATGCATCCACAAAATAAACATTCACACATAGGAGAAAACAACCCCATGAACTTGATGGAAGGCAAGCACTTGATTTTGGTTTTGAATTTGATTTGAGTTTAGTTTGAGTTGAATTTGATTTAGGAGTTGATTCAGGTTGATTGGATTTGGGGGATTTGATCCGAGTTTGATTTGAAAATTGAATTGAGTTTATTTTATTAGAATTCATTAGTGTTTGACGGATTGTTTTTTGAACTTGGAATTTCTGTTAACAAATTTGTTCTCAATTTTGGTTTAATGTTCTGTGTTGAGATTTAATGAATTAAAATTTGTTGATCTTTATGGTTTGGGAGTTTAATTGGGATCTTCAGATTTTACAGATGTTTCAATTGCAGATTTTATGTTTCAGCATTTCAGTTTCTAGACTCCAGCTCTTGGGTTTTTGATTTTAAATGTGCAGGTTTCGGATTTCAGACTTATATGCCTTAAGTCCAGATTTCAGATTTTAAATATTTCAGATTTTCAGGTTTGGTTTCAGATCTCAGACTTACAGGTTTTGGATTTTTTAAAATTTTTACAGGTTTCAAATCTTCCAGAATCGCTTGTTAGTTTTTTTTTGTTGTCTTGCATTTCCAGAAATTCCATGTGATTGTCTCTCCTCTTTGAGACATTGATCTATGTACCGAACATGAATTTCCCCTGCTTTCCTCAATATGAGACATGATTTACAACTTGACCAGCAACTTAGGTCTTTCTGAGTCCTTGATGAACATGGCACTTGTTTGATCAATTTGAGATGGAAAAACACCCGGTCTTTGATAGACTTGTGGGCATTCCTCTCACTGATTTGAGATTGAGCATGTCCCGGCCTTTGATAGGCTTGTGGGGACTCATCTCCTTGTCTTGAGATTGAGCATCCCGGTCTTTGATAGACTTGTGGGAAACTAGCTCATATCTACCTTCATGGCTCCTTCATGAGTTGATGAACTTGTCAATTCATGGGCGGCATGTACCCGGTCTTGATAGACTTATGGGCATCCCCCACTGGTTTGATGATTTCATTAGCATATGACCGGCATGACGGCATATTGATTATGCTTGAGCCTTGCATAGCTTGGTGAACTTGGTAAGACATTGGAGTCTTTTATAGACCTTTGTATGTCTACCTTAAGGACGTAGGGGCGGATGGTTAGTCGACCCCCCAACTAGTCCAAATTTTGGATTCTTTTAAGTTAAGCCGAGACGTAAGGGCGGATGGTTAGTCGACTCCCCAACTAGTCCGGTTTGTTGAATTAAATATATTTTTTTATTTCTTTTTCACTGTTTTGTTTGTTTTTAAAAATCCTTTTTTTTGTTGAAGAGAGGTTCCTGCATTTGTGCGCAGGGGTTCTGGCCGCAGAGGGTCCTGGCACTGTTTCGGACCGGCGGTTCAACTCCACCCGGCAACAACAGGAGAGTAGGGGCCGGCCGGCTTCGCCCGGTCGCGCCTCTCTTCCTCTTTTTTTTTTGTTTTCTTCTCCCCCGGTGGGCCCCGCCTAATTTCCAGCATGACATAAGGTTGGGAGACATAATTTCCCCGGTGCTACAGTGTTCGCCCGAAGCTCTCCGGCATCCTGCGTCATCGCGGCGGCTTCCGCGGCGGCTTCCGGCGTTGTTCGACGCCGCCGGCATCGGCAGAGTGAAGAGGAGAGGCTGTCGGCCCTAGGGGAAGGGGGAGGGACTCTCACCGGCAGCAATCGAGGGAGCTCCTGGCTTCTACGGCACCCGACGACAGCGCTACGAAGGCTGCGGCGTCCGGAAGAAGAAGAAGAAGAAGAGGAGGGCTCCGCACGGCTTCAACGGGACTCCAGGAGCTCGGTGAGCTTCCCCTCCCTCTCCTATCTCTGCTATCCTGCCTTCCACGGCCTCCTTTTTTGCTCCCTCTTGCGCAGCGGCACCGGCATGCCTTTTATAAGCTTCGGGCCACCTCCGTCTCCTGCTAGGAGATTGGTTCCGGGTCCGAGAGGGTCTCTGAACTTCCCATACTCCCGGCCCCATATCTTGAGAGGAAATCGAGATCTTTTGAACCGGGATAGCCTCCGTCGATCGCTGCCTTAGTCCTATCCGAGTATGATTCGGAACTTCCCTGGATTTGGATATCGACGGGGATTCAGTGGCTTGTTGGTCTCCTGATCCGGATTCCCTCCTTCCTCCGACTTCTTGCCTTGTTCAACACAATCTTCCTCCTCCCCTTTTTTGTTGTCGAGCCCATCCCTTAGCAGATCCGCGGACAACTTCCTTGGCCCATTTAGAAGACTGTCCGGCCCCCTCCTTTGAGCAGGCCCGTGGGCCTTGGAGATGACTTGCAAATGGACCTCTCCAGCCGGCCGAATTGGGCCAATCGGAGTCTCATCATGGGCTTTGTCGATGGGCATCCCCGGCGGACTGAATTGGGCCGATCAGGGTCTGTTTGTGTTTTTTTTTGGGGCCTTGGAGATGGACTGAATTGGGCCTGTTTGGGCCGAGCATGCCATTCCTTTTGTTTCTCTCTCTTTTTTTTGAATCGGCCTTGTCAACCTATTTAGTTTCTCTTCTTCTTTTTCTGAAAATTTTTGGTTACAACACGGGATCACAGACAGACGCTTTCACGAATGGCGGGATCACAGACAGAGATTCATCCAATGTGACTCTCCCACCAACGAGCAATGGGATCACAGACAGAGACGCTTCCACAAATAGCATCTCTCCTTAAAGACATCACCCTCGGGCTGACAACCCTTAGCTACAAAGAACCAGCCTTGACCAACTGTGGCAACCCTTAGCTGCGAAAAACCAGTCCTTCACCCCCGGATACTTTCTGTTTTAAAGACACCTTATTTGCTGGGAAGTTTTTGTGTAGTTGCTTCTCAATTACTACTGTCTTGGTAGGCAGTCGGATGAATCTTCTTTTACTTCTGTTCTAGCTTTTACCTCTTGTTGTTCGCTTGTTTGTTTTTTTAGCAGCTTGTACTTTGCATTTTTATTTCAATGGATTGTGACATGTTTATTACGGAAGTCAATAGATACGGATTATCCGATTATCCTACCCATTCGTTAAGTTAACGAATAGTCAAAAGATAATTTAAAATTTTCGAATAAACTATCCGTATTCGTTTATTGATTATCCATTATCTTAATGGATACGATCACGGATATACCATAAACAGAACATGAAAAAATTTATCCGTATCCGTCAATCAATACATAATCCAACACCTCAGATTATAAAACATTTAAGCATATGAATATGCTCTATCGTAAAAACCTTATCGTCCCTAACTCTCTAGTTCGCCCTCCTCTCTCTAGTCTCGACACTAAACAAATCTTGCCCTGATGTCCGACAACAACATCTCCTTCCCCTCCTACGTCCCAACGGTGCAGTCCACATACACATACGCCGACAACTCCTTCCCCTCCCTAGTCTTACTACCACTGAGTTTGACATCTCGCGAGACCCACCATACTGGAGGAACCTATCGATTATGTGATTGTTGGAACCTCGAATTTTCCCTCTCGTCGTCATCAGAATTCCCTTTTTTAGAAAATTCTTTTGGCTTTGGGCTAGCATTGACTACTATGAAAATATGTGGTATTCATAGGAGTATTAGCTAATTTGATGTGGTATTATTTTATAGGAACACCGATGGTTCCAAAGATTTGCTAAGTGCCGACATGGGTATCACCCACCACTTAGATGATCTGAACCACAATTTAATTTATGAGGTTAGCTGAGTTCTTTGAAAAATAAATTTTGACCTCTCTCCACCGGACTTGCGATATTCCGGTGTTAATTACATCGAGCGAACACTCGAACACCCTTGATTGACCGTCACAGCAACATATTGAACGGAAGTCATTCATCCACATAAACACAAAGCTGGAAGATATAACCACATGGCCTTATGAGATGGAATTTGGTTGAACATAATTCAAACTTTCAAGTTTGGGTTTATTGATTTTCTTCTTGGTTTAAGATTTGATTTGATTTGTTTTGTTTATGTCTTTGGTCATTTGTTGACTTAGACAATTTTGAGTTGATCTCCTTTTTTTTAGTTGTTTGTAGGAATTAATTTCCATTTTTTTAGTGTGTTTGTTAGCATTTTTTGCTTGATTTAAGTGAATTTCTTATTATTATTAAGATTTGTTCTTAATAATATTGATCACTTTAATTTTTCATGGTTGATTTTAGTCCAACATAACTTGTTTTTGTAGTCATTGATTGACATTTTTTATGTATTATTTAATGACATAATTTTGGTTGGATTATGTTAACATTTTATTAATGTTTTGATCATTTATTTGATTTGAATTTTGTTGGATTATGTTAACATTTTATTAATGTTTTGATCATTTATTTGATTTGAATTTTGTTATGCATACTTATTTAATTAAGTAGCATTATCCATTTAGGTTGATTTAATTTTCTATGGTTAAGTCGGATTCAAACTTAACATGTTTTGTAACCATTTGTGGTTATTTTTTATGTATGATTTTATGGCATGAATTTGATTTGATTGTGATGGCATTTTTGTTAATAAATAAGTCATTATTTGATTTGATTTATTCAAATTTGATTATTTGATCAAGTTTAGAAATTATTATTTCAATGACTTATTTAATTTTTATCCACCTCTCAAAGTCCATGGGGATTAGATGTCATCTTTGGATGACACATCGGGTCAATCGAACTTGAATTTATTTCATGTCGATTTGAGTACATGGAAGTACAATAAATGAGGGGGCATTCGAGCCCTTGTTCCTCAACACATGTCAAAGTTTGTTCACTTTGGCCAGCACTTCGGCTTTACCGATTTGGGTTTCGGCTTTGCCGGTATTTCAATTTTACTGAACCAAATTTTCTTCATATATCCAAGAATGACTTGATTGCATTTGATATGCAGCATTTCTGGAGCTTCTTCGGTTTTGCTGACATTTCGGCTTTACCGATCTGGGTTTCGGCTTTTCCGACATTTCGGCCTTACCGAACCAGATTGTCTTCGTATATCCAAGAATGGCTTGAGTGCATTTGATATGCGGCATTTCTAGAGCTTGTTTGGGTTTGCCGACATTTCGGCTTCACCGATCTGGGTTTCGGCCTTTTCGGCATTTTGGCTTTACCGAACCAGATTGTCTTCATGTGTCCAGGAATGACTTGATTGCATTTGATATGCGACATTTCTGGAGCTTGTTTGAGTTTGTCGAAATTTCGGCTTCACCGATCTGGGTTTCGGCCTTTTCGGCATTTTGGCTTTACCGAACCAGATTGTCTTCATGTGTCCAGGAATGACTTGATTGCATTTGATATGCGGCATTTCTGGAGCTTGTTCGGTTTTGCCGATATTTCGGCTTTACCGATCTGGGTTTCGGCTTTTCCGACATTTCGGTCTTACCGAACCAGATTGTCTTCATGTGTCCAGGAATGACTCGATTGCATTTGATATGCGGCATTTCTGGAGCTTGTTCGGTTTTGCCGACGTTTCGGTTTTACCGACTCGGGTTTTCACCTTGATTTCCCGTTCGGTTTGACCGGCATTTCGGTCTTACCGATTTGGGTTTTCACCTTGATTTCCCGTTCGGTTTGACCGGCATTTCATTTTTACCGATTTGGGTTTTCGATTTGAATTCCCGTTCGGTTTGACCGGCATTTCGGTTTGACCAATTTGGGTTTTCTATTTGAATTCCCGTTCGGTTTGACCGGCATTTCGGTTTGACCGATTTGGGTTTTCGATTGGTTTTCTATTTGAATTCCCGTTCGGTTTGACCGACATTTCGGTTTGACCGATTTGGGTTTTCTATTTGATCCCGAGTAGCTTAAGTTCGCATTTTTTAAATGCGGGCTACTCGATCCCTCTCGCGAAACGAGATAGGATCGGGATCGATTGGACTTTGGAGGTCGGGCGAAACCCTTACTCCCTTCTCGAATGGCCAAAAGCCGTTTCGAGGCGATTGGAACTTTCTTTGGAGGTCGGGCAAAACCCTTCCTTCCTTTTCGAACGGCCAAAAGCCAATTCGAAGAAAATCGGGACTTGCTTTGAAGAATAGACTTCCTCTCTCTTGGGAAATCTCTCTCCTCCCAATCTTCTCACCTTCCAACCACTCTCCAACCTCCTCCCACGTATGGCCATGTGGGGGTATTTATAGAAGATTTTGGAGGGGTATTTTGGTCACAAAAAACCACCCCACTAAGCCCATTTTCGCAATAGTGGGGGGTGACCCGATTCGGGGGTGAGTTTAACCTCCGTTTCTCCCTTTTTATGCTTCTGTTTGACCGGAAGTCAAACCTGGTGGTAAAGTCACCTTGGGGTGACCGGATCCAAGGAGTGGGGCCACTCCCTGGACATGGAGATCGTGAGAGGACTGGTTGATAGAGTCTTCCCATTTTTTCTTTTCTTTTTTTGATTTTGTATGGTCTGTTTGACCAGAACTCCCCCTGTTTGACCGGGGGTGGTGCGCGGTTGCACCCTCGCGCACGTTGGCTGCTGGCTAGCGTGGCAATTTTTATTTTTTTTTGTTTGACTGGGTCACGGCCGCTGCGCGCCGCGCGCGCCCGCACGGCCCACCGGCCCGCACGGCGCGCGCGGGTTGTTTGTTTGTTTTTTTTTTTTAAATCCCCCCCGGTTTGACCGTGGGTGGGCGCGCGGTCGCGCGCGCACGCGCCTGCGCACGTTCGCCGCGCGACTGTTTTGTTTTTGTTTTTTCTCTTTTTTTTGTTTCAACGGTGATCTACTAGATAGTCAACAATAACATAATATAGGAGCGGACACTGGATCTACTAGATAGTCAACAATAACATAATATAGGAGCGGACACTGGATCTACTAGATAGTCAACAATAACATAATATAGGAGCGGACACTGTCACACTACCGCACTCAAGTTTCCCCATATGCTGGATGTACCTCCACAACCTCTCCATCAATTTCTCTCTCTCTCATGTTCTTTATGGAACCTAGAAGTTTTTTTTCTCTCGGAGGGAAAATTTATCCGTTGAACTACTTATGATTTTATGTATCTATTAACTATCTGTTAACCAACCATAAACTCTTTTTAAGTAGATACTACAATGCGGTTAGCAGATACACTCATTTTCGATAGTTAACGAATAATATGTGGATACACACTTTGCTTATAGAATACGGATATGGATAGTGCCATTATCCGATCCGTATCCGACCTGTTGACATCCTTAATGTTTATGTCACCTTCAAAAAAAATCTAAATCTACCACACCCTTTTTATTTTTATTATTTTTATATTTTCTATTTTTAACTAAAATTTTCTTAGGTTTATGCTTAAGATGTCCAAACCATTGAATGGGATCTCCTAAGAATCTCTTGAGATCTTCCAAGAATCTCTCTCTTCACGCGTCCGAGAAACGAGATCACCAAAACGAGAATATCTATATAGTACCTCTTGTACCTTGATATACTTCGCCTATTATTATTCATAACTTGTTAGATTGTCTTGTTAAGTTTGCTTCATATATTGCCAATTTTATTATAGAATTCATCCAAATATTCATCTAAACATTATTGTTTGATAAAATTTTATAACTTAATATTTTTATGACTATTTATGTACAATTGACCCAAATGTCACCAATCACTTATCCACATTATTCAAGATGAAGCATTAGTCTAACATAAGATTTCTTGTATGTCTTCTATTAACAATAGTTCATCCTCTCTATTTTAAGTTTTTAATGCTCTCTCCATTTATTTTGATGAGATCCAATCTTTCGAGATTTTTCTAAGATCTGTTCTTTTCAATCTCCATGAGATAAAATATAGATACAAGAAGGCAATCCTTGGGTAAGGTACATAAATGAAATCCGAGATCTGATCTCCCAAGATGTTTTCGAGAATCTCACAAGATCTCTTCTCTTTCACCCTTTCAAGATGAAATCGAGATCCGAGACGGCAATCCTTAATTCCTTGATCCAAATCATCGTAATCTCCCTTTTTCGATTGTCTACAACTATGGCTACTCTCATTTTCTCTAATATATTTATTATGTATTCTATCTAGTTTAGTGTGACCAAACATCCATCTTAACACTCATTTAAGCAACATTTTGAAAGTATGTTTTTCCCTTATTATCATACATTTACTACCATACAACATTGCAAATCTTACAGTTGTAAGATAAAATTTTCTATTTCAACTTTAGTTAGATCTTACAATCATATAAAACATGTAACCAACATCTGCCTTCATCCAACCTACTTTGATTCTATAGTTAACATCCACGTCACATTCTCCATCTTTTTGAATAATTAAACCAATATGTTTAAATTGAGTACTTTGAGATAATATTACTCAATCCGAAATAACTCTTTCATCTTATTCCTTTGGTTTTTATTAAATTTATGATACGTACATTTTGTATTTTGTACTAGTTCTATTTATCTTGAAACCCTTCCGATAGGGAGAGGTCAAAACATCAAATTTTCAAAGAATCCGATAACCTCAATTCTATATTTTTACACATATCACCTGGATTAGTTAGTATAATGGGATATCACTTAATTTTATAAGTAGTTCAAGACAAAAATAAAATGTTCAATGTCATTGTTGACTTTCAATTACATAGTTTATAGAAAAAGAACCGTCCAAATAATAAAATAACTAGCTTATCATTACCAGAATTCACAGAAGATAACAAAAGGAAGGTAATATTTTCAAAAGTCAAGTGATGAGAAATTACTTGAGTAGAAGAAATCATGTGAATCTCATTTCCACCATCAACTGTCCAAACAAGACTGCCATTTGTTTCCAAGTAAAAGTGTTCTTGACCACCTACTTGAACCTCTCCTTCTATGATCCTATCACATAATCCTGACTGGAAGCAGCATTCAATATTCCCTTTCATAAGACATCGCTTTGAATTAGGATAAAAGCTTCTAGCACCAATGGCCTGTCTAATAGACAAAATAGCTGGAAGATCTTCATATATGACCTGTATTTTTTGTGCTGCTTGCTTTGCATTATCATGTGTATCAGCCACAACAACACCAATTACCTGATAATTAAAATACAAAATTTTAATGCAGGCAAAGAATGACGTTCACTACATTTAATAAGAATAAAATTACTAAAAGCAAAAAGCAAAAAAGTAAGTCAGAAATACTAAACATATAAAAAATGCCTACCTGACCCACACATGTGACAACTTTCGATGCAAAGAGCTCCTCATCATGAATGATGGGCCCAATATGATTACTACCCGGTACATCTTTGTGACAAAATATTCCCACAAAACCAGGGGAACTCTTGGCAAATGAATCATCAATAGACAGTATGTTAGCATGAGGTTTTGTGCTCAGTACAAGAGCAGCATGCAAAGTATTTAGAGGTGTTGGCACGTCATCCACATACTCTGCTTCCCCCGAGACCTAATTTGCCAAGATGACAGACAAAATGAAGAAGGATGGATGAATAAAGGAGCATACGTTGAAGATATTAAAACTAACAATTACCAAATATGCACAACTTTACTATTCATTATCAAGAGCCACAATCTTTCAACTGAGACCAAGTATCCGATAAAAAAGAAAAATAAGGCTAACTTTTGCAGTTGCTTCAAGCCACATACGGTACTCCAATTACGATGCCTAAACTGAAAATAGAAAGCACAGAACAATAAATCACTCAAGTTATATTAAAGCAGGAACTTAAGTATCACAAACCACATCAACAATATAAATTAACAATATATTACTAAAATAAAGGGTTTTTTACAAACAGGTCCATAAAATCATCTATAGTTTCACAAATATCCATGTAATATTAATAAACTTTTTAAAATCCCTGAGGTCTTACTTTATTTCCATTACGTGCATGTCGTTTAACTCATTGTTGTCAAGGCAATGCCTAGGTGATAAGGCGCTGTCACCTATCAAGGCAAGGGGTGCCTAGGTGACCATCATATTATCTTCCCCTTATGTCTATTTTAATAATAAATAATGCTAATGAAGTATTATTATCACTTAATTAAGTGATTTTAAAGTAAAAATAACTAATTATAATAGTTAATTTATAAATAGATATTTTTATAAAATAATAATTAGAATTAAGTAATGTCAGATATTTACAAATAATTAATACAAATTAAGTATTAAAATTAACTTAACATAGTAGTTCTGATCAGATATTCATGTTATTTAGTCTATTTAGATATGCACTTGCACATTATCAAATGATTTACATGTTATCATAGCTATTTATTACTTTTTACATATTATTTGTCACTTGTATATTTGCTATTTTTTCATTTTTATTATAAAAAAAGTGTTGCCTAATGTCTCACCTTATCACCTATGCGACAAGGTGGCACCACGTCGCCTTGATCACCATGAAAACTATGGTTTTAACTCCATTTAACTTCTACCATTACTTACAGTGTTAAACACACAATTACTAAAACTAAAACACACCTTTTCTCTCTTATTGGGTTGAGAATTGCCTGCCCATAAGACTGTATATGGGCCTGAAAGATGGGTATAAAAACTGGGCCATGTCATGCCCTTAAATGTGGTGCCAAAAGGCTCCAAGATGGGCCTAAAATTGTGCCCCAATTAGGCTTCCATGTGGCTGACATCTGGCCTTATGAAGCTTCAAGCCGTCCATTACATGGATTTCAAAATAGGAACCTAGAACCGGGCCGTATAAGAAGTAAACCAGAAATCTCAGATTGCCATGTTAAAAGCCTAAAAATAGAGCAAAATGGGCCTGGCCAGGCCTCAGGCCAGCCTATATTTGGGCGTTGGAGATGGGACATGGATCCCTTCTTTTGCTGGACTGTTAATGTTCCCCCGGCAGGGTTATAGATCAGTCTGACAATTCAGCTGGAAGTGAGTTTTGAATTAACTGTTTACAAGCCTAAAGATGGGTCAAGATTAGTCCACGAATGGGACAAAAATTGGCCTCTGACTGAGCCTGCATAAGGCCTTAAACAAGCTGTTAATAGTATGGTTTATGTCAGTCCTTCAAGAACAGATTTTCCCAAGTGACATGTACTTCAATTTTTTTACATCTCTTTGACATACAAAATCTTGTGCTTAAATAGGGGTCCAACTGGCTTAATGCTCATGATGAATCAAGGTTGTTCAGGCCAAATCCACTTGGGAAAAAAAAATAGGGCCTGTTGGAAGAAACATCATGACCATTGGGCTAGCTTAATAGCCAATTTCTAAACCAAATGGTGGAAAAGCTACAAGTGAAGGCCCCCGCAAGTGATCATGGAAACTGCCTGGTAAAGAGACGAGCCCTAACACCGGCCATGCTGCACTGTCAGGGCCCACTGGGTGCCCAGGCAGGTCCAAAATTCCCCTCTCCAATCCTAAGTCTAGGAGCTATAGAGATGCTACTAGCATTTTTAAAAAAAGTAAATTGTCTGTTTTTCTCAAAAGTAACTTGTCAATCGAATAGTGAGAATGCTCCTAAGCAGAAGGCCCTGCCGCAAGCCACTTGACTAAATTATGAACATGTCGATGTATTAATTCAGTTCAAGTTCCAAATTTATAATATACCGACAGTATTTAAGTTCATTTATTGTCTTCATTGGACCAAGTTAGATATCAAAGTCATCACGTCAACACCAAGTTAGACCCTCTCGACCTCAAATTCAACAAGACTAAGAAAATAAGAAGAGCCGATGAGCCTCCCTCTCCAGTCTCCACGTGAGCATCAAGAAAATGCATATATTATAAAGCACAGGAATGAAAGTAAACATTTGACGATATAAAGGGAAAGACCCACTCCAGTCAAGACAACAGGCTATTCCCGCAGTTGTTGAAACTTGAAAGAGCCCCTCACAGTGGTTGCTACCTCAACATGTCACTATAGCAGCATTCTGGAGGAGGTTAGCAATGAGTGTCAGTGGTGAACAGAACTTAAGATCCACCGGTTCCACCTTTGCCAAGCAAGAGCTGAGCCACTTCTGGAGCTCGCAGCAGAAACAGGTAGCTTCCAGGAAAGCTCAGAGACATGCAAAGAACCCTCTGAGCTCCTGTAGATCCAAAATCTGCTTCAAGAAATGAATCATAGAAGACAAAGTAAACGGCGATGGCACTTGGTGATCAAGAGAAGGGAAGAAATCACCATGCCCCTTCAGGACAGCCAATAGGGAAGCTACTGCTTGAGGCGAGGATAAAAAGACAAGGATATGGAGCACAGCTTTGCCATACCATGAAGAACTAGGAGTCCTTCTCCGTCCACATACAATGCCAGGCAACAAGCAACAGCACCTAAGGTTGGGCTATCTCTGGCAGCAAGGGAAACAACACTGGCACTCCTCCTCAACATCTTAAACGCTCCTCAGGTGGCTGCTTAGGCATGAACCCACATCATGCGGGGAGGTGCTCGTGGCTCCGTCGTCGTTCAAAAAGACGTCCTAGCTGCCGACAGCCTCAAGAAAGGAGCACAGAAAGTGGCTGCAGCAACACACTGGGAAAGAGGAAGGATGTCTGGTCCGCGCTGGCCTGGTGCCACAGAAGAATGAGCTAGGAGGAGGATTGGCAGTAAAGGAGGAGCCAACAAAGAGAAAGTACGATCTGGCAAGAAAAGAAGAAAAAGCCTTCCTCGCTGCTGCAATAGAAGAGAGGGGAGAGGAAGAACAATGCCTCTGGCCCGCTGCGGAAGCCCCTGCACGCCAAACCTCCCGAGCTCAATCATCTGAGGGAGGAGGAATCGCCATGTGCCAGGAGGCTCTACATCAGCTAGGGGAGAAGAAAAAGGAAGAGTGACACCAGGAAGAAGCCTTGCTCACGAGCTCAGATAAAGAAGAAGGTATGCCACACAAGAAAGGAATCAAGAGAGTAAAAATAGAAAAAAGGGGAAGAATAGAAACCATATAGGAGTCACCAGCCATCCACCCGCCACTGCCCCTCCTGCCATGGTGCTGCTTGCACGGCTTACTGCCTGCAACCCACCCCACTGCACAGTCACATTCCGTTGCCTTGCCGCAATGCTACCCCCCCCCCCCCCGCAGCAGGTTCTCTCTCTGTCCAGTGCATTCCATCACAGGCCAGGCTGGGCCTTGACGCCTTGTCGAGCCTGCCACATCAGGATATCTATGCACACACAAGGGGGTGCAGAAAGAAAGGCTTCGGTCTGCCATAGGGGAAGCTGCGAGAGAAGCATCTGGTCCATTGCAGAAGAGGGAAAGAAGAGTGGCAGTCCAGTTACCAGCGCCTGGTACGGTCCTGTTGAGTGTTGACCGCTGGTCAAACCTTGGCAGGCTAGCACAAGATGTGAAAGGAAGAGGAATCTGAGAAAGGTAACTGGACACATCAGTTGACTACGGTCAACAAAAAAAGGCCTTAAATCCAAGAAAATAGAAAAAATAAATAAAAAATAAAAAATAGTGTTATATAAAAATTTGTCGGTAAACAAGATAATACATAGAAATAAAGTAACAGTTATTACAATAAAAATAAAATAAAATAATTAATTAAAAAAACATCATAAAATATTTTAGATATTGATGACGATAATGATAAAAAAATAAACATTAAAAATAAAAATTAAAAAATAATAAACAAATAAGTAAAAATGGTAAATAAAACAGTAAATAAAAATAAAATAATAAAATAATAATAATGAACACGACAGAAAAAATAAAAAACAACAGTAAATAAAGCCTGAAAATAAAAAACGAAAAAAGACAACAATGAATAACAATAACAAAGAAATAATAATAAAATAAAAATTACAAAATTAACAACAGAATATGGATACATGAAAATAGATAAAAAATGGATGAAGCAAGGCAAACAAAAAAAGGAAATCAGGAAGTGAAGCAGCGGCCAGCGGATGAGGAGAAGAAAAAAGGAAATGAGAGCAAAAATAAAACAGAAAGAAAAAGAGAGAGAGAGAGGGGGTAAAAAAAGGGTGAAAAAAAGTGAAAAGAAAGAGATATACATAAAAAAGAAGAATGAATGAAAAAGAAAAGAAAATCAAAGGAGGGGGGAGAGAGAGAGAATGAAGGAAAAAAAGAGATAAATTTTCAAAAGAAAATAGGCCCAATTCCATAAAAAAGGACCTAAACTCCAAAACATCACCAATTGGGTCCGAATTTCAAGTAAACAGGCCTAGGCGCCTACAAAGGAATTCCAACCCCATCCAAATGAACCTTAACTTTTCTCAAATGGGCCAGGGTGTCCACAAAATGAGACTTAAATGTTACAAATGGGGCAAAATGCCACTTAATTGGGCCTAAATTCCCTCCTAAGTGGCTTTAAATACAATGAATTGGTTCAAGAAATGTGCCTAAATTACACAATTGGGATTTGATTTCTACAATAAAGCCTTAATTTCAAATGGGCCTAAATTTCAATTTTAATTTTTGATTAATGAAAAAAATTACGTAATTTGCCTATTGAGGTCTCAGCCAAATGCCAAGTTCTGGGGCGACCACCTGTTGACTTGGAAGAGATTGTGTTTATAGTTTGAAAGTTGTGTTTTGTGTATGTAGTTTGGTTTCTTCTTCTGGCTTGACTTCCTTGTAATCTACTGTTGGCGTCAACTTTTCCAAAAACAAAACAGCAAAAAAAGTTAAGGACCAGGCCCAGGCCAAGCTAGTCCGGCCCTCAATTGGGTCAAATCAGACCCTAAACAGGTCCATGGGCATAAACCTCAGCTGGCCCAGTCCAATTTGATCTAATTTAATTAAAGCTCAGCTCCCCTCAAGATCCAATTGCGCACAGTCCATGAAGGAGAAGTGGGCTGCGGCCATCAAGGCAGGCCCAATCCAGGCCCAACCGCACTGCCAGCTCAGCTGACCCAGTCAGCAGGTCCCACTGCCCTGTCCACCTCAGCATCCACCTCATCTTTGACTCATTTATGATATGGGGAAAGCCAAGGGACTGGTCCACATGGGAGAACTCAAAGGTTGGTTAAAAACTTAATGATCTAGAGGAATTCAAGGGATTAAACTCAATTAATCACCTAGGACAAGCCAAGAGACATCATACATTCACTCTAGGCCTGACCCTTGATCTCCCACCCACTTCTATAAAAGAGGAGGGCACACCAAGGCCTGGGGCATCAAAAGGAGGAGGCTGACAGGCTGCCGGATTCCGGCCCCAACTGCGCACCTGCTCCAATCCTGCCTGTGGCTAGAAGAAGGAAAGGAAAAGAAGAGAAAAAGAAGAAGAAAAGGGAGCCTCCTTGGTGCCTCTTCCCCTTGGTGGAGGGGCCCCTTCGGCTGCATTCTTCATCCCATTCCATCCAACATCAAAGAAAGCAGGTGGGTGAAAGAAAATATACAATTATGTAGTCCTTATGGACACTCCTCCCACCTCCTTCTAAATTTCTCTTCTCAACCCCTCTCATAACCTAAACCGGCCTTCATCGACATCGGAAACCCAAAAGACCATCTAAAGCCTGGTCGATACTTGCATAATTCAAAGAAAAAAAACTCCTTGACACCCCCTGTCCGGTCGCCTACTTGGTCCTCCTATCCACCCCTTCATTCTAGCCTTACTTGGCCTATCAAAGAGATCCTTAAGCTGTCCCTGAAAAAGCTCTTTTCCAGCCCCATTGGCTTACATGAAAGACTCCTATACAGATCCTTGATTGGGTCACTTTCAACCCCAGTCGGTTCTCCTAGAGGATCCCCTGTCCAGCTCCTAAAATCAGACCCATTTCAGCCCTGTTCGGCCTTATTTTTAACTGCCTGGGCACCCTTCACGACAGCTCCCCCCCCCTAAAATCCTTCATACAAACCTCCAATCTGACACCTGTTTTGATCCCCAAAACAAGTCCTATATCGGCTTTGTTTAAACCCTGAAACCAGGCCAATTCTGGCCTTCTTTCAAACCTTACATAGGTCCTTCATGATCCCTTCTGACAACTCATAAAAAGAACCAAGCCAGGTCCTGCTTCTGGCCCTACATGACCCCCTTCAACAGGTCCCAAAACCCCCGTCTGGCCTATCTATGATCACCTGAACTGGTCCTATTCTCAGCCTGTTACAGCCCCCCTTAGCAGACCCTATTGTGACCCCATCCCGGTTCACTAAAATGCCCTAAAGGATAAGTCATATCCAGACCTATGTAGTCAGAGGTGCGAGGCGACCGAGGTGAGGGAGACCTCACCTCGCCTCAAGCACCTGAGGCGATATTTTTTATTTATTATATATTTTTATGCTTTATACAATATTTGAAAGTGAAAACAAACAAGACACACCTCTAAAAAGACTGGAAATACATGAAAAAAGCATGAAATACTTCAAAAAAAGTAAAAACTATTTATAAAATACAAGAGGTACATTTAAAAAACAGAAAATATACTTAAAAATGTAAAAAATATATCTAAGAAAATAAGAAATATATCAAAAAATGTAGAAAATACATCAAAAATGTAGAAAAATGTACCTTTTTCTATGTTATTAGAATTTGAAACAACAATTAAAGTACATTAATATGTCAAGTGACAACAATTGAACAATAATTCTAAAACATGCATGGAAGTACATTGATAATTCTAAAATAGCATAGAAGTAACAATAATTGAACAATAATTCTCAAGTCTGTCTTTTTTTATCTTAAATTTTTTTGAATGTGACACAAGATCACTATTTTATTGATTTAAAAGGAAAATAAATATAATATATAAGATATGGTCTTAAGTTGAACTAAACAACAAACCAAAAAATAAATTCAAAAATAGAAAAAAATAGAAAAGTATACGTATTTGAGGTGGTCGAGGCAACTGCCTAGGCGGCCGAGGCGGAAAAGGTCGCCTCGCCTCGCCTCGCCTTAGCACCTAGGCACCCAAGGCGATCGCCTTTGAAAACATAGATCTAGACCCTTAAGCAGTTCCAAATTTCCATGTTTGGACCCCCCACCCTCATTCAGCCCACTTGGACAACTCCAAGCAGACCCCTTGTGGCCAACCGCATAGCTCCTTAAACTGGCCCCTCAATAGCCCCCTCTGTGGCCTACTTAAACAGCTCCTGAACTGTCCTTTAATACCCCTCTGTTCAGCCCCCTTTGCAGCCAATCTCCAGTCCCCTTGCAGCCCATCCAAAACAATCCCCCTACAGGTTCTGTTCACCCCTTAAAACAGGCCCTGCCTGATCTCCTATTGATCCCCCAAAATGCCCCCTTGCGGCTCATCAAATCAGTCCCAAATAGGCTCCCTCAACAGCCCCTTTGCGGCATATCATATAGCCCCCCAAAACAGGTCCCTTTGTGACTAAATTCCTGCCCCCTTGCAGCCAAACTATTAGCCCCCTTGTGGGCCAACGGCCTCAACCAAACACCCTTTCAAACAGGTCCTGTTTACCATTTCAAAAAAGAACTGAAGTCCACTTGGCAGTCCCCTCAAGGGGTGCAATCGAGCCGAGCCGAGCCGAGCAAGGCTCTGTTCGAACTGGGCTCATTCAATTATTTAACTGTTCGAACTCGGCTCGATACTCGACGAGCTTTCAAAGGTCTTGTTCAAACTCGGCTCGTCGAGCCGCTCGTTTATGTAAACAAGCCAACTTAGATCGAACTCAAATAAAAATTATGCTCGAACTCGCATCAAACTCGTATTAGAACTCGTTTTCGAGCTCGAGATTGAGCTCGTTTACTTAAAACTCGAGTTTAAGCTCGAACTCGATTTAAGACATATTTAAAATTACTATTTAGAAAAAAATAAAATTTTACATAATATTAAAAAATAAATATATAATACATATAATGTATTTATAATTAATTTATTTAAAAAAATAGTTAATCAAGTAGTTAATCAAATACTTAATCAAGTATTTAATCTAACATTTAAATGAGTTGTTCGTGAACTTATCGAGCCGAGTAGGTCTCTGTTTAGACTCGGCTCGTTTATAAGCCAAACTTTTTTCTGTTCAAACTCGTTTATTTAACTTAATAAATGATCCGAGTCAAACTTTTAATGAGTCGAGTATCGAATTACTCGTCGAGCGTATTAGTTCGCTTGCATCCCTAGTCCTCTCTGCAGTCTTTAAAGGGGACAGCAGCTTTGCTTGATGCTACAAAGAAGTAAGCAAAGCAATGCAGCAGCACTCAATAGAAATGAAAAAGACCTGCCACTTTCAGCATTGGTGGGTAGGAGTGATGTCCCGGACCTTTTCAAAATCCGTACGACAAGTCGATCGTTTGTCTAGGCTGGCCCTTACCCTACCGTCAAGACAATTGAAGGCATAAAAGCATCAAAAAGTCTAGAAGGCTTTGTCGGCCCAAGAAGATCAAGACGGGCCCCTTAGGCCCAAAAAGATTGAAGACCGGCTAGGAATGTTGATGGAACTCGGACCGGCCTAAATGACCTTTGACAAAAAAGAAGACAAAAATAATAAAACCAGAAACACAACATGCCAAATTAAAATAAAGAGTGAAACACCCTTTCACGGGTACTCCATCTCTTGGACGCCCCCCCCCCAGGTATGCTCTGGAATGTCGATCCAGACAATGGCGCGGACATGCTCCCGTAGCTGGCGATCCTTCCCCCAATATGACAACACAATACTTGTCATCTTTGGATGGGTAAACTCCATAAAGGTTGGAAAAGGCATGTCATCGTAATGACAAAATTTTCCTAACTTTATGGAAAGTTTACATTGGAGGAAGGAATGCACATTGTACTCTCAACCAATGGAATGAAACATCATTCAAGTGGTATCACAATTGTATGAAATTGGGCATCAATTTGGCAGCCCAATGAATTGGCTAGGGCGCAAACCTAAGGTGACCGAGATTGGTTCAAGTTGATATCAAAACATAATTAAAATGCATAAGAAATCAAATTGACACTGATCTGGAAATTGAAATGAAAGTCGCTTAATCCAATCAAATGAAACACCCAAAATAAATAACAAATCAACCAAACCTTATGCAACATCTAAGACCGTAAATAGAACACCAAAATATCTGTCCTTAACCAAAAAAAACAGATTTAAGATAATCTTCAAAAGTAACCTTAAGCAACATCTAAGACCTTAAATAGAACTCCAAAAAATCTGTCCTTAACCAAAAAAAAACAGATTTAAGATAGTCTTCAAAACTTAATATAAAGCCTTCAAATGAAATCTAGTCAACTCGAGGTTTTGACAAATAAAAAAACTGAATTCAATAAAACTGTTCACATGCCAAAAAAATCAGATTTCCCAAACGTCCAAAATTCCCTTACAAGCTTCATAAGCCTTGCCAAGATAAGATCTAAGTCAAGCAACATAAGATCAAACCCAAAGGGAATACATATGACTCGAAGATTTCCAGGTCAGGATAGGCCCCTGGATCGGCCAGGACCCAACCCAATCCTGACCGGGATCATATCAACCAGTTTGGTCAATCCAGTGGAAGAAACTATGATCCAGGATTGACCTGGATCAGCTCTTCCAAAATGTGAAGAAATACCCAAAAAAGAAAATAAACAATTCCATACCAGTCAGGCCGATACCCATTGGATCACGGCCAGTTTCGATGAGCAGAGAGTCCCTAACTGGTAATGACCATCTATGTATGCTATCTGTTTGGAGTCAGCCAATCCAGGTCGATTCAACCAAACTTAGCCTGATCTGGCAAAAACCGAACCCGGCAGATCAGCACCTGCCAATCCTAATCTGAGATCAGCCGATCCTGATCCGGAACAGTTGATCCTGCAAACCACTATGATTCCTTGAATTTGTTTGTGTGTGTGTGTGGGCGGGAGAGAGAGAGGGGGAGGGATAGGATTTGGAACATGGTGCATCACCCTTTTACATTGTAAAGTAGTAGTATCCACTTCCAAAAAAGGATATACAATCCCATAAAATCCAAATGAAAAATGGAGAATTCATCAATTGTTGAGTGGCCAAATAGTAAAAGTTTAAAAGAAAACAACAGAAAAAAAATGTTGCCTTGTTAAGATCACAAAGGGTCAAAACCTCTAAAATAATAGAATCATCATGAAAGTGAAGTTCAAGAGAAGGCATATGTTAAGGATAAAATTACACCTGTAACCTCGACGAAAGATGAACACTAGGAATACCCACAGCTGTCCCATATTTTGTTATATCGTACTTTTGCTTTCCCTTAGATAATGGTCTGTTGTAAGGCAGCATGGCTGATCTGTCACAATCTTGCAGGTATTCTACTTCATGTTCTCCATGTATATGCTGTGAGACCCAAAGAAAAAATTTGAAAAAGAAACTTAAAGTCAAGGACTTTCGGAATTCTATCATCCCTCCTGGTGCATCTTCCTTAAGAGAAACCTCTTCTTTCAAACTAGTCAAGGCATCTTGCAATAGTCTGCTATCCCATTTCTTCCCCACAAGAAGAGTTTCAGTTTGAGATGCAGACAAAGAAACCGGAGCTATACCACCATAAATAATAGAGATGTCAGCAATTTCAAAGTTTTGATCATTCTCTTTGAGAGCCACACGCATCCCAGCATTTACAAGTGCTATATCATCATCTTTACGATGAGCCAGCTTAAACTCCTTTACAAGCTCAAGGTGCTGAGTCCATGGCAAGAAAATAGATAATAGAATTTCATTTTGTCTCAGGTCCACTTTCCTATAGCCAAGAAAGAATTCCTTCGCAGGAATTATTCTAACATTTCCTTGAGAATCAATGACTTGAAACTTTGCTCTGGCCGCCATCCATAGAGGATTTAAGTCCGAAATTGGACTAGCAGTGCAAATATTTCCACCGACAGAAGCTGCATTTTTTATTTGTGTTCCAGCAAACCATTTAAGCTGCTCCATCAGGGCCTTGCATGATGAAGTTTCGTGAGAGTGACGTTCTGATACTTGCCTTTTAAGAACCTGTTGAAGTTCTGTCAGTCTAACAGCAGCACCAATTTCCAACCCATTCGCCATCACACTAACAGCATTAAGTTCCGGAACATGTGAGATTAAAATAAAGACCTGGTACTGGGCATTCTTAAACTTCATCTCAATCCCTACCTCAGTATTACCAACCACAAGTCTTGAATCTGAGTATTGTTGTTTAAGGCCTAAAACATGTTCGAGGGTTAGAGGCCGAAACCACTTTATTCCACCAAACCCATGCAGCTTAAGAGGCATGACCTTCCGTAGCAACAGCTCTGGAGGGAAAATAAGTTCCCTTTCAGAGTACAGTGCACCATCTGTATCACTGTAAGAAACAGGTTCAATGTAACGTTTGCAAGTATATCCATCAGCACAAATATCACCATCTCTCACAGAAGTTGCACCACAATCACATGGTCTTCCAGTAGAAGGACAAAGAAGACTGCTAGTTGAACTGTTTGAAGAAGCTAGCTTGGTATACACTAGATTATCAGATTTAGAGAAAACACGGAAGGCATCAATAATAGGTCTATAACCAGTACAACGACACAAATTTCCGGCAAGATGTTCTTCAATCTGCTCCTCGCTGGGCGGACTCTTGCATGATCTTAACAAGGCATACATGGACATAATAAAACCAGGAGTACAGAATCCACATTGTGAACCATGAGACTGTGCCAAAGATTCCTGCAAAGATATTTTCAAGAAAAGAACTATGATCAATTAAAACATGCATGACTTAGCACTGAAAAAAACTATATAAACTTTTCGGTGGCAACGTGTAAAAGAGACAATGACACAAGGAAATATCTTCATTGAAGAAGAATAAAGGTTAAAACAAGCAACTATGGAAAGTGCATCATTTTTTTTACTCTCCATTTACCATGTTTCTGAAAATGGACTCAGGCCAGAAAAAGTGCATGACAAAAGTTAAAATAAACCCCAAACTGTCCACCACACACATAATGTAATCTCTCGAGATCTCCTGAGGATCTCTCTCTCCATGCAGATCACCAACACAAGATCTATATAAATATCTAGTATTATTTATTTTCCACCATATGTTGATAATTTCAACTTTATAGCTCCATACTAATATAAATTGTCTATGTCATTCACATTGTCTCTCATTCTTTTTCCTATTATTAATTCAATTAGATGACTTTATAAAGTTTCCACATGTTCGCAACTCTGTTGCTGCATCTATTTAAAGTCTTATCTAGGTGTTGTGAACTCATTTCTACTCTATTTTATACATTAAAATTACTATCTAACTGTACATGTAAAAATAATTCAAATTGTCACATAATTTCTCAATTTTCAAGGATATCTCTTCTCTTGATATTGCTCGAGAAAAAGCCTAGATCCACGTTAAAACTTATTAATATATCTCTTATTAACAATGATCATTCTTCTTATATTTGTCTTAATTTCTCCTGTCCAACAGGTCATTAAGTTTCATGTCCCCTTTTGAAGAGATTATTATGCCATTTTGCACTAATATACCAAGATTCAATCTCCCAAGATTTTTCCAAGATCTCTCTGAGACCTCTCCAATCCAAGGATCGCGGGATCGGAATCGGAATCGGGATCGGTGGGTACCGATCCGATCCGGATCGGATCGGATCGGATCGGACCGATTCCGACCGATCCAATGGAAGAAAATCGATCCAGAATCGGTAAGCAAAAAAAAAAAAAACGATCCGATTCCGATCCGATCCGATTCCAGACCGATCCTGGCCGATCCTGGCCGATCCGATTCCGATCCCGACCGATTCGGCCGATCCGATTCCGATTCCGATCCGATCCCGACCGATCCGGCCGATCCCGACCGATTCTGCCGGAACTTTTTTCCGGATCGGTCCTTCAGCCAAGAATCGGATCGGCAATGGCCGATCCGATCCAGGAATCGGCCGATTCCGATCCAGATCGGCCGATTCTGCGATCTATGCTCCAATCACCACAAGACAAAACCAAGATGCAAGATAACAATCCTCGTACAAAGGTGCCACCTTAAAAAAAGTTAATGAAATTGGAAACAAATCGAGAAAGACTAAAATGAAATTCAATAATTGATTCTAGTAATTAAATGAGAACAGGCAAAAAAAGAATCAGTTGTTTTACCTTCCAAGATCTGCTCTAGGAATGAGTAAGTGTTTTCACCCCATAAAAGTCTAAATGGTGGAGGATGTGGTAGAGCTAAACTAACTAGGAGAAAGATAATTTAATAACATTTGGATGATTTAAACCTCTTCAAAAAAAATAACTCAAAATTGCTGTGATTGGAGAAAGAGAATCCATATAACCAACCCAAATATTTTGGAATTAAGGCTTGAGTTGAGTTGAGTTTATAAGCTTCTACAATGCCAGAAAGGACAAGCCAACCAAACCATGCGTGGTTCAGAAAAGTTCTCGAATAATTAACTCTTCAGTCCACCAACTTAACTTGTGGATTCCATTACTAGGTTGCCTGATCCACAACTTATGTTGCAGGTTCAAAGAAGACAAGCTGTGCCAGTTTGAGAATCTGGACCGGTATGACTCGTCTTCACTACCCGTGCAAAGAAGACTGCACCCTCTGATGCCGCCACTCCAGCCTGTTTCATCACCCTGGGATCTGTGACAAAAAATCTCACAGATCATAGCAAGATGTAAAACCATAGAGGCAGCCCACAGTTCATTCAATGCTATGTTGAACCAACCGCCCGCTTAGTCATGCCACTCAACAGCAACTGGAGTTGCCAGTTGTCACAGCACCACCACTTGATTTGAATCATGCATCCACCTTCGCTCACTCTCTTTATCCTCCTCAACAGATAGCTCTGTCACCCCCCCCCCAAATCAATGCACCAAGGAGCTCCTTTCCAGGCATTTAGCAACACATTTCTTCCTATCACTGACATTGACCATGACCACATTTCACAGCATGTCTCTCAGGCCCCTTAGTCTAGCCTTCTTGTCTGGTGAACTGTGACTCCTTACAGTGCAAATGAACTATATAGGACACTAGGCCTGGACAATCACTCACAAAAGGAGACTGTCACCAATGGTATACGTCTCCGCCTAGAACCACATGGCTATTACAATGTACACTTCTAGAGTAGGACCAACCTGGCATTCAACCTCAATATTCCACACCTTCTTCATGCCCTGTTAAGTCTGAAACTGAACCCACACTAGTTTACAAAGATAGATAAAAGGAAAAATCAAAATCAGGAAGCAACATTAAATCCTTCTCATTATTGGCATGCCCTACAACCAGAAACAGATGTTCAACCTCAAGATTCACCACAGATGCTAGTTGTGATTGCAGACATTGAAAAAGAAAAGAGAGGGTCAGCACATTTTAGAAAAGAAAATTGGCTATAAAAGAAAAAACTCGAGCTAGATTAAAAGATGCTACACAAGATCTTAGTTTAAGTAGATTCAATGATGCAGCGACATGGTATATAGCATTTGGACTAAATGCTCCCACATAGTTCATGGGCTTGAGAGGAAATGTGATGTCTAGAGCTTCGAGCTAAGTGCCCATTCTCGCCAAATTCACGACCAGTGTGTGTTTGACCATGAGCTCTCCTGGGCACTCAGCTAACTCAGACCACACATATTTGTGGCTGAGTAAAAAAGTTCAAAATTGCATAAACGCAAGGACAAGACCAAGGTGGTTATGAGAGGGACAAACACATTGACAAGATTATCAGGTGGACAACAAGCAGTGCAAATTTAGGGCAAGCTTGTACTATTACCCCTCACATGTGTACTAACCATCACATTATCAGTATCCAACCTGGTGAGAAAGCAGAGTGACTTTTGGAGGAAATGAGGAGTACGGGGATTACTATCAGACATTGTCAAAAGAAAGCAATGTACTCCATCCAAATAAAGGGGCTACTAGCCATCACCAGAAGAAAGCAATGTAGTGCATCCTGCAAATAAATCTTCCAGGCATTAGGGCACAAAAATTCAATTTGACAAAACATCCCAAACCCTATTTGGATATGGTTATGGATATTTGATAAGTCAGTCAAAACAGGACCACTAGAACATCATGAAGACATATCCGGTGATCATTACCCTTATAGATCATTCCGGTGATTTGTGTTCATACATAGACAACCATGTACATTAATTTTCTTTTACTCTATGAATGAGTATTATGCATGATCAGAGTTAATTTGCATTTTCACCACAATATTGTTTAAAAAGTAACTAAAATAACTCTCAGAACTTTTGTTTCATGAATTTTATATTTTCCTGATTTTTCAATTATTTATTATTCTTCACTCTGATCAGCCAAGATCAAGTATGGCTGATCAGGACGATCCTGCTCTGGCTTTACATGACTGCTTCATTTCTATGAGCCCTCCAGCCACCTGGCCAAGTTTTTTCGAAGGTGATATAGACATGTCACAATTCATTGAAATGAAAGAAACAAAGTACAACCAGGTAGAATAAAACAGTAATGTCACCACTGAGCATCAGCAAGCATCGACCATCTCCGACCCCCACTATCACTTTTTCTCCTATGCAGATAGCTCTGCCATCTCCTTACTGGCATGCCAAGTAGCTGCTTCTTAATGTCAACCTTGTCTATTACTATGTTACCACTGGTCTTGTTCACAAGGCAGTCTGTATGCAGCCATCATTTCTTCGTCACCACATTACAAGCCCCTAAGTCTGTCCCTGACTCCTTTTCCATTCAACAACCTGTGACCTTCTCATGGCACAAGCAAATTGTATGAGACACTAGGCCTGTGCAAGACCGCACATAAGAGCACTATGACAGCGGCATTCTGCAACTACTATGTCGAGAACTCCCATGGCCACTGCAAGGTGTACTTCCCCAGTGGAAACCCAGATTGTGGCATGTGAGATTGATACCAACACTGCAGGCCCATCAACCAGGTAACTTTGCATAGCAGCTATCACGTGTCTCACTAATTAACCCCCCTCTCCACACACATTTGGTTGTTTATTATTTTTTCTGGGCCTCTTTCTTAGTCTATTTCATTTGGTTGTTTAGCACATGCTTGCACACAATTGCCACATGTGAAATCAGGTTGCATATCCAGTGTTCAACTTCAAACATTGTTGGCTTAAGCAAGAAGAGGTCCCACTTCAGGATCTTCAGATCAAGTTCTTAGGCAAGAGTATCTTCAGGATCAGGGTCGATTATTGAACTAACGTGGTCCTGCACCTTGTGATTAGCAACTTCTAAAGAATGTCAAGCAGGTTTTGTTTTGTTTTAACTAGCTTACTCTTGGATTCTAATTACTTGTTATTCATCACTGTTTATATCACTCGTTGATGTCTTTCAACTAGATCAACAAATACAATTTAGAAATTAACCCTGTCCAATTGGGCTGATCCTACCTATACTTCTTGCTTATATTACATAATGTAAAATTACGCCATCTCCTATGCATAACATCCCCTTAGGTACCTCCGTTGTCTTGAGTTATAAGGATGTATAGACCATAGTTGCCAACATCAGAAACAAAAGCAAGAGACAAATTAAGAAACAAGACCTCTATGCAGCTCAAAGCTAATTTTAGAAGATACAAGGAATGCGAGAAATGAAAGAAGAAATAAAGCAACAAACAAGTAGTGGAAGAGTTTCACCACAACCATGATGTGAATTTATTTACTACCTTGAGAAGTATCACTCTTACAATCAGGACAATGTCTTCCAAAAACACTCACCGAGGGTTATCAACAAGTAGTTGTCGCATCTTATTGCCAGAAGATATTGATAACATAAATTTCATTTGTTCATCTGGAATACTAATCAATCTACTACAGCCTATCCTCAACTACCCTGTTTCAGTTACAGAGAAGATCATGGCGAGTAAAATGTCATGGAAAGGTAAAGCTGCATGGTAAATGTCTAAGCACAATAAAGGACGGAGAAATAGGCAACCGTTAGACCATGTTTAGATAAAGGTATATAATCATAGAATAAAGAAACAGCAAAAGCTAGAAGCTAAACTCAAAAGCATGTACCTGGACAGGGTGCAAACCATTCTGATGATTTCCAAGGCCTTCTACTGTTATTATATGCATCCCTTCTACAGAATACAGGGGAGCCAAGCATGAATTGATTGCATAATGCCTGCATCAACATCAATAAGGTAGTCACACCATTGCAATGTGTGCTAGGTAACAAACCCCATGTTTTCAGATAAGAGACCTCTTTCTGTCGTATGGATACATTTAAGTGTGCATTTGATACTTAAGAGTTAGCGTATATGTTTAGATAAAGCTGTAAATTTTTTTTATATATTTATAATCAAGGTGGACAAGAATGAATCCTCGTGCGAGAGGAAGCATGAGTAGTCTTAATAACCACGTCAAGCAGGGCTGGAGTAAAAATAGTTCAACAAGATTTAATATCTGAAACTCAAATAGGTAAGACATCAATTATACTACAGAGGCAATAAGTACTTGGCCATGTGAGCAGGAGAGAAACATCATGTATATGCTTCTGATCCGAGTGTTCAATTAGTTGTCACCAAAAACATGCAAGAGAGGGGATTGAAATACCACAATGCATGCTTACAATGATTTCTTCAATTGATGATCATAGAATGAAACCAACACTGTACAAGCCCCACAACCTCCTTCACCACATCCCAGCTTGGTTCCCGTCAGTCCATTATCTGCATTCATGTAAGGTCTTTGTCAACATATGGTCAATATCTTACATCATAATTTGGACATAATACACCTAGACACCAATAAACTTTAATTGTGTAGACAGAATCCATATGCACATTAACGGAACTCAAATATAACAGAAAGCACAACCTGTCTTCGGTAGAAACGTCCTGGAAACAGCATTCTTGTACATTATAGTTTATTTCTCCTACCATTGTATCTCCACAAATTCAATCAGTGCGCATATTCCAGATTTTCACTATAATTCAACATACAAGGATACTAGGAATCGATTGCCAAACAGAACCTCCGGATAAAGTTTAGCGCAGACAAAGCCAAATACATAAATGCATCAACGAAAAGACAAATGCTCCGCGGTGAGCTAGCATCGGATTAGATAGCTTCGTGCAACTGCCTGCGTGACTTGTCTGCAACGAAACTATCCTCCGCCACCATTCTTTCCTTTGAACATCGACGACCTATACATCGATAGGCCCAACAGTTGTATCGCATTCATCCCATTGACAGATACAGATGCCAGTTATGCCTCAAAATCGACAATTATTCCACATGCTCGAAATGATTCAACATCAGGAGCACGTGCGCTGGTTGGAGACTGAGTGGAATCTGCACTTCAAGTCTCCAAACGTCTCTATCCTAAGAGGCAAGTCATCTTCTCAGTCAGCAAGATATCAAGAAAACCAGTGATTGCAAACGAAGTGCAACACTGACTAGATGACTAGCGTAAAAGTTGAAGAGTGCGATCTGACGTGTTGTCGGGATTATCGGAAGTAGAGCACAGGGGACGCAGCCGGGTAACTGGAGACTCCGTACTCACCCCTGAGGTACTGGAGCAGGGTCAGGTGAGCCAGGCCGTCCGGCAGCACCCTGCGGGCGCCGTTGACGTAGACGACGGCCTCCGTGGACCACATCTCTTCCGCGCCGGGCTTTTCCTCCCTCTTGAGCGATCCCATACCCTCTCCTTTCTACCGCCTTCGACGCCACCGCCGCACGGAGCGGGAAAGAACGTGACCTTCTCCTACCAGGCTGTCGGCGTACACGTACAGATGGTGAGGGATCCTCTCGAAGAGCCGACTCGCCGGAGGAGCAGAACAGAAGGGCTCCGCGGCTTCGATCGACGGGAGAAGAAGAGGTGAAGACAGCGCAGGAGCAAGAACTGCTAGACGACACGGCGTCTCTGGTTCAAACTAGCATTGTGTCGTGGATGTCTTTTAAACCATATTTTACTTAAATTTGGTAAATATATTTATACATTCATAACTTTTACCTTGAAAAACTCTAAAAAATATATGTTTCCGATAAAATATATATTTTATTAAAAATTTAAAAAATAAATGAATTAATTTAACATAGTACAGGACCAATGATGAATCTTAATTTACAGCTATAATGTTTTTGTTTTCTATTAACGCAGAGTTCTTAACAATTAAAGTAAAATGAAACGAGTGTACTGTTTTACAACATTTTTACAAGCCGTCCATTTCTGTATATAACGTCTTTGTAGTTGTCTATTTTTCCGGTAGTGTGATTTATTTTCTAATAGGGGTGTTTGTTTGCGTAATAAATCTGTATGCATCTTCGTCATAAAAAAGTGTATTCAAATAAAGTATGGGCAACATGAGCTTATCATATGATAACAACTAAACAATGTGGGGTCACAAGATAAAAAAAAGAATATCTGACTTCTTCTTTATTTTGTTCAATAAGACAATTTCTTCGAAAAATTTTATAAAATTATAATGTTTGTCGACCACTCTTTTTTTTGTTACAAAATTTTGTTAAAAATATATAAAATTTAAAAAAATACTCAAATTATTGTTGCAACCGAACACCCCATAAGTGTTGGTGTGATAAATTAAGTTTTTTACTGCTTTACATTTTGTAACAAAACTTGTTTGAACAAGTATCCGTTAACATTTTTACTTTAAATCTATTATCTTCTCAGTCAAAAATATATACGAGAGTCTTACGTATTTTGTCTCGTATAGCATCTCCCCATGTTATAACAAACTCATGCCATAACTTAGATTTTATGTTAATATTAATTTTTATCGTGAAAATGTATACAATTTTACGTGCAACCAAACACCTTATATATATATATATAGTTTGTTCACTCGGATGCAGGACTCCTCTTATATTTTCGGTTCCTTTATATTTGTTTGTTTTGATGTGTTATTATGTCGCGGAATTGTGTAAATCATATTACAGATATATATATATGTTTATATGCTGTTAAATCTGACTATTTTGTTTTTTTCTAAATCGAAACAAATCGAGCTATACTCTTAAATTGAACCGATTCAACTAAATTTTAAAAATTCTCAAAATATTTGTGTTCTAACTTTAGGATCCCTTTGTTTCTCTGCAAACTTTGGGCACGTGATGGAGTTTTCTGAAAAAAGTGGATGCGGTTGGTCCTTTGGTCGCACGTGATAGTTGACCAATAAATTATCTTTTTCTTGATGTAGCCAACATCAGAGGTGAATTTGAATTATTACGAGCCTCTTTGGTATCATAGAATTTCGGAGATAAATTTAGATTATTCCCTAAATTTTACGGACGACTCGAGTTTATTTTCAAGTTATCCCAGTACCAAAATAACACCGCCCGTTTTGGTACCAAAAAATTTTGAGGATAAACATGGGTGATCTCTTAAATTTGGAGAATAACCTACAGGTGCCGTTTGACACGGAGATAACTCGGGGATAAACTTAAGTTATCTTCAAAATTTAGGAGATAAATCAAGTTTATCTCCAAAATTTTATGGCATCGAACAGATAAACCAAAGATTTAATCAAATAACTGTGAACATCTAACCGAATGAAGGATGAGAGGATGATTCAGTCTAATCAAACATGGCCCGAGTTAAAATACTAAGTTAGTTAAGTAAGATTATATTATATTAGAAATCCAAATATCCTGTATGTCTTTTTTGTCACAAAAAAAGGAATACTAAGTTAGTTAAAGAAATACCCGCGTATATACAATTATTCACAACTCTTAGAGAAGTACACGCGTATATTCCAAAAATACAATTTTCAGGGTGTCAACTAGCTTTATATACATACACAATATCTTGATTTGATATACCCTGACGAGTCTTATCCTATTCAACTCCCCTTGCATATGCGGGACGTGGACGAAATAATGAATTACCTGCAGGTCTCACACACTATCTCGTGAGTCGAAAAAAAACAAACAATTTATAAATTTTCAAATATTTTATTTTTTCGGGAAGAATGAAGCTCTGGGTATTTTATATTTCTATCTTAATTAGTTGTCAAAAAGAAGGATTCTACCGTGGGGAGGCACTTCTCGGGTTCGAACCCGAGACCGTCCGTTGCGACCTAAAATTTCCCAGGACGCTCGACCACTGCACTGGTCCCTCGAAAAAAAAAAGTAGGATACTGCCACGGTCATTAAAACGGTAAATAGATATAGATTTTATCCGGATCTAATCCGATTCCGTAGCTATGAATAATATTGGATTACCGGATATCCACGAGAGTGAATATTTGAATACGGATATCTTTTGGTTATCAACCGGAGTGGATGTTTAAGTTTTGCGCCAACTAAAAATTTATATTTATCTGAAAAATTTTATTTTCTTTGTTTACATTTTTTTACATTATTAAATATACTAATATACTAATTAAAAATTCGTAACAAATATTATTCCTATCTACCTTGCCTGTTTGAGTCAAATGGAATACGAATTATTCGTTCGGTTAAATAGAACAAACACTAAAAATAAAATACCTTCTCCACGGGTGGTGCACAGGGTGATTCACAGGAGATGCAGCAGAAGAAGAAGATAACCACTTGGTTCGAGAATCAAGAGGTAGTCCGGAGCCAAGGTCGACACGGCCGGCCCTGACTTCCCAGAACAGATGTAACTCCGAGAGACGTTAGACTCGACGCATCTCTCTCTCTCTCTCTCTCCCGCTTTCTCTGCTCCACGCGAATACGCACCAGATACGGTCGAAAAATCAGAATTTTGTAGCTGTGCGAGAAAAGATTTTGCCCCGGGCTTCGCCGTCGTTTGTGTCTCTTTTGTTCCCGTTGACCGCGATGGCTTGGCGGGCACCTGAGGCGACGATCTGAGGGGGAGAGAGTGGGGCCCGGCTGGCCTTTAAAAGGGCTCCGTCTTAGGACGCCATACCGGTGGGAAGAAAAAGGGGAGAGAGAAATTGAGACGCCGATCCCCTCTACCAGGCGGCGAAAACTGGTCAGAGGAGAGGAAAACAGGAAAAGAAAAGAAACGATCTTTGCGTGGGACCGAGTTGCTCCGCCGCGCCAACGCCGAGGCCGTTCTTCACCTCCCCGTCTCTCCGTCGTGACGCCTCGGGGGCGTCATGGCGATCGCGGCGGCGCTCGTGGTGGTTCCGCTGGGGCTGCTGTTTCTCCTGTCGGGGCTCATCGTCAATGTTATCCAGGTTATGGGTTGTATACGAAACGCATCTAGGTTTTAATCTCTGGATTTCTTCCGGGTGTTTGCCTTTTGCTGCGTCGTGCGCCTAGGGTTCCTCTCACGGGGAGTAAAAATTATTCCTTTTGCAATTTTGCCTGCTGCTGCACCATATGGTTCTTGGTTCGATTAGTTACTGTGCTTATCGGTATTCTGGTATGCTACAGTATGCTACAGTCAAACGAAGGTTCTTGCAGAATTTACTCCATGTGTCAGTTTATGCTTCTCTAATCGTCTGCTGCCCCGTATATTTGCTAAATGGCTATCTCGATACGTGAATTACTACTCGTTCAGCTCGTTTTCTCTGATCCTCCGTGAAATCTCACTCACAATTGTTTTTTTTTCTCGGTGTTTCCGGATCCAGCGGCACAGTTACCGTTGTCTATGGTCGACTAAAGCGAAATTTTGTCGTACAGGCTGCGTGCTTTATTACAATTAGGCCATTCTCGAAAAGCATGTATCGGAAGATCAATAGGGTGATCGCCGAATTATTGTGGCTTCAACTTGTTTGGCTCTTTGACTGGTGGGCTGGCGTCCAGGTAGTGATGCTTTGACCCGTGCTTATCATTGGCAGTGTGTTCTTCCACTTTCACGTGTCTGACTGTTTGTCAATTTTTAAAATTATTTTCCTTCAATCTGTATGCCCGTCAGGAGCTCGCCTTAACTTTTTTTTCCCCCTTACATCAGATTATGACAGATTGCAACTGGACGAAACATACTAACAAGTAGTATTACCTCCCTCTTACGCTTTAGGAGATCTCTCTTCTGACATTTTGACATTTGAAATTTTTGTTGTAATTTATTAAAAGTCTGGATCAGTTGAGCTGAGAGAAAATACTGAGGAAAATTTTTGCAAAAAAAAGAGTTAGAACCGAGTCCCGATCTCTGATGGTAAATCCCTCTGATATCCAAGCTGAAAGTAATCAAACAATGAGAAGTGCTCAACAGTGTGATCTTTTACCTGTTTCTGAGGATATCCAGCTGTACTCAAAGACTTGCTGCTACCAGTTAGGTGACTGCCATCCGATCTGAGAGTTAATGGTGCATAACCCAGACAGTGGATTAGTCGTCTTTGTGGATAGTGTATTGGCGCCATCACATCAGGACTCGGCATTTAATTGTCTGTCTGGAAGTGAAGTCGTGAAGTGAAGAATGTTACAAAACACTGCCCTCCCATTCTAAATGGATCATTTTGTAGGATTGGTGCAAATATGCCCCTAACAAGTTTCCGTTGAAGACAAAGTCAGTCACTGTTGCGACATGTTTGGCAGATGCCAGACAACTCAATCAACAGTAGGAAGGGTTGACGGTTAGTAGATCTGCAGGGAATATGAGCAGAAGATTGGTTGAAGGCCATGTGACCAGAGATTCAAGAGCACCTCCACATATCGCAACATAAACCATATTTAGATACCTGAAAAATGTTTTTTCTTGAAAATTTATACATGAGATGACTAAAAATATCAGATCCAGGCAGAATGTGAATGCATCACTCTGAATAATACGCAGGCTTGAATTTCTTTAAGAAAGAGAATATGGTGATATATATGTAGAAACACATAGATATACGCATGTACATGTGTATACACATAATATATATGAATATTTTAGAATCACCTTGAAAATTCATTCTTAATATCAAACTAGTGCCCATGCCCTGAATTCTTAGTTGTCAAGTCAGCAAGGCAACTAAGGCGACCAAGTGCTTCTTGTATACGTAGTCTATTGGCTCATTAAGTTGAATGATGAAGGATGAGACTTTTCTTACATCAATAATCAAAACTCAAGGTTAACTAAAATAAACGAAGTGCAAGACATGGCGATAAGCTGCACTGATTCGGATTCTCGGACCTGGTGTGATCTGTTTATCTGGGATCCACATTTTAGATCCTTGAAACCAATAATGGGATTCAAAACTTTAGTTGCAGGCCCAGCTAAATTGGCCATGATGGTCATAGAATCTGGACCATATCAGACCCATGTGGCAGGCGGGGAAGGAAGACAGTTCTCTATGGTGCTACTGCCCCCTTAGGTACCGTCCGCTGCAGCCCACCCTCTCCAACTGGGTTTTTTTTTTCTATGCTTGGATCTTGACAGCTCCCCAAGACCAAGAATCTTGCAATATCTCGCCGATATGGAAAACCTTCACCCCCTCCCTATAAGCAAGGTTTGTCGTCTCGGATCTCGACTTCGTCTTGAAGGGGGGGAGGTAAAAGAGAAGAGATCTCGGGAGATCGGATCTTGGATTCTCAGATCAAAAAAAAATATATATATATATGTATGAAACATAACATAATATCTTATAAAGATGTGAGTACATCAATGAATTTACATGAAAATATATAAAATTTGCACATCAATTGTGCGAACGAAAAATTACAAAGCACTCTCAATATTAAAAAGATGGTATTTGTGCTTTTAAAAGATTTAAACTTTTATATAATCTTATTTAAATACTAATATGATATTAAGAGTATTTTTTATATTATTGTTTTTGATTGTTTATTACAAATTGATGATTAAATATTTGTAAAATTGAATTGATATAATTTGTTTATTACATAAGATATAATATTTGTATGATAAATAGATGATTAATATCCAAATATAAAATTTGAATAGATTAAGAGCATTATTTGACTGAGGTTATGATTGAATGTGTATGTTTATTTGTTCATACATTTAAATATGATTTCATTTATGTAATTATGTATGGATAGGTATATATTTATTTTGGGAAATAATTAATCTTAACAAACTTGATGTGTGCGTGAAAGAGAAGAGTTAAAATAGATCTTTATAAAATTTAAGTATATAACACATTTATGATTATGAATCTTATATATATGTTATGGTATAAGTGATAGTGAAATATTGTTATCCTATTATTAAATGGGGTGCTGAGTAGTCGCGGTTCGACCTGCACGGTCAGGTCGTGGGGGTCAAGGGGCAGTGCCCTTTGTGGGGGGGGGGTATCAAAGGGACAAAGCCCCATGAAGAAATATTTTTTTGTGGACCAGTCCGAGTGGGGTGAGATCTCGTTTCTCGGCTCCTTGGCGAGACCGATAATCTTGCGAGATCTCGCGAGTTCTTAGCGAGATGGCATTCCGTGCCTATATGGCTTAAAATCTTACTTTTGACCCGAGTGCCATGGACAAAAGAGATGTGCATGTGAGTGTGAGAGAGAGTTGGTAGGTGGGGAACTGGGCTTCCAATGGGTTTCACACTCTTATCATGTCCGCTGTCTTCTCAGACAACTGTGGGATGAAGGCTGTGCTTGCTATTTGTTTTAGGCAGTTAAATCTTTGAACTTGGTTTACAAGCACTCATTAGAAGTTAAACAGGCCACCAGTGATGTTAAAAAAAGCTAATATCTTTGGTGATGATAAGGCTTCTTAATTTTAAATAAATTACAACAAGGGTCTTGTCAAAATTAAGGCCTTCCTTTGAAGAACTTGCTCATGATTTTTTAATTTTTCAGGTGAAATTTTATGCAGATTCTGAAACCTATCAATCAATGGGTATGTCCAAGAAAATTTGATAAATGCCTGTGTTCTTATTCATGTTTTTAAAGGCTTCTTTGTTTCTTCATGCTTACATGACTATAACCTTCGAGCAATGTTTTCTTTTTGAAGGCAAGGAACATGCACTTATCATTTGTAATCACAAAAGTGATCTTGACTGGCTTGTCGGATGGGTTTTGGCTCAGGTGCATATTATGACTAACACATTGTTTAACTAGTTACTTTTTATTTACGAGTATCTTGTAAGAATCCCTGATTGAATACATCCTTCATGAGTGAGTTCTTTCTAGTTGTTCCATGGTTCTGCATTCTTGCATTTACCTGTAACTAAATTGTTTCAGCGTTCCGGTTGTCTTGGCAGCACACTGGCTGTCATGAAAAAATCATCGAAGTTTCTTCCGGTATGTTTCACATCCATTCATATACCATGGTCTATGCTATATTTCTTTTCAAGAAGATTGAATTTTTATTATACAAAGTTTATCAGATAACTATTTGATTCTTTACTTGTTCTCTATTCTCTTGGATTATGAAGAACTGCCATCTCAGCTACTGCCGTACTAGTATACAAGTCTGAAGTTATTTCTAGAAGAAAAGTGTGAGATTGCACATCATTTTTAGTTACGAAAAGCACGGTGCACGGAAATCTTCTTCTTTCATGACCATAGTGCTGACATGGGAATTTGTGATATGTTTATTTCAATAGCTTGCTTTTATTGGCCACTTGCACTTTACTTCACTTTAGATGTTTTTATTCTTTGCGCTTTAGATGTTTTTATTCTTTCTGCAGAAATACCAGGTACTTGGTTCTAGTAATATATTGCTGCTTGTATCCGTCCTATCATTAGCTGGTTCTTGTGGTGACGATAGCAACTCAGCAGGACTGACTATAGGGGTAGTTTATCATATTAATCTTTATCAAACGTGCCACAAGGATCGGGGTTCTGATTTCTATTATGATTCCAAAACAGTATTTCTGTTTGGAAGGGTATTCTAGACGTTAATGCTCATATACATGAATATCCAGAGGATCATCTTCACGTGTAGTTCATTTATTTCAAACACTGGTTTAGTGGTTTGCGTGTCCTTAAAGGGTTGACATCATGGAGGCTCTTGAGAATTTTAGGTGTTCAGGATTCTGTTAATGACATAGGCTTTCCCTAGTGTATCTACAGCTAAGAGGCTTGTTTATTGCCTTCTTACTTCTCATGGGATGTAGGGTCCATGCACTAATGGGGTAGGCTTGGTAGTGTGAACCCTAAAACGATAACTACATGTTGTATATCATGTTTTGGAGACAACCCGTGGGGAAGTTTCTTGGGAAAAATATCACTATTTTTTTGAAGAAAGGCGGCTAACTTTGGTGGTTGTGATGACTGGGACTCGGTGGAGTCTCTTAAGCAACAACGGCAAGAATGTGTGCTCCACGAAAACACTAACTTGATCTCATGATGACTTACAAAGTGGAGGAGTCGAGTTGGGCATGGGCGAGCCTTATGGGATTCCAATGACTCACCCTACTCAGGGTACATCTTAGAGTCTTGTGGAGAAGTGGCGAGTTACAATGAATCGGCTGAAGACAAAGTGGAGCTAGCGAGGTTCAACTGTGGTGCAACACTATAACTGTTGGAATAGCCGACAGGTTAAGAATTGTCACTGAAGCTGGCTGAAGTGGCGAGCTACCAATTGTAGCAAGAGACGAAGGAGGAGATAGAGATAAAATGATGTGTCGATCAAGGTGCTCAAATATGTTTGTGTTGGACCGACCATTAATGGTCACATTTATATTGAATAGCCATAAATGACTTAGAATGATGTTCCCAACCTTCATGGGTAAGACATTACACCATATCTTTCCAAAGTACGGAGGGAAGTGAATAGGGATCAAACATTGTGTGTAAACAGGTATGGAGGTGGAGTTAACCCAAGATACTTTAGTATATGAATTAGGGTGGTTGACCGAGGTTAGGTCGAGGCACAAGACAATGCGAGTGGAAATGACGTTGATATAACACTCACTGTTAATGATAAGCTTGCATGCCTTACCTCCAGCTGAAAATAAGTGTTAAAAATGGCAGTGCAACACCAATTGTCACTTGGGACAAGCTTATCAAGAGTGCAACAGACTACCCCAAATCAGTTCCCTTCTAGTTTGGGGGGAGGGTTGGGCAGGGGTGCATCTGCAATGACCTTGCCCTCATGTTGAAACTCAATCGAAAGACTGGGATCGACCATGTAAGTTACCTTTTTGAGGGGATTTGGCAGGTGTTCACTATGGGGATCCTCAATGCAAAGTACATGAGTAAAGGGACACTAAGAGCACATGTGGTCGTAACCTCTACAATATAACATTGGTCTTGAATAACGTGGTGAGAATACTTGCTAACAACTAGGGCCTTAATCTTGTCATCATGCCTAATTGGGGAAGCAACCACATAGGGGTGCATAGATGAAGGTGGGAGAGGCAAAGGAGTGTGGAGGAGGTGGACGAAGATGGGGTCCAGAGATCTAGTGGGTTAAGCATAATAAAAGGGGAATAATTGGAGCTCAACTATCACCAAAGGCAAATTGTGGTGGTCCAGTACGAGGCGAGTGCTTAAAAAGAACCTCGAACTACTCATTTGGTGGCGACCTCATATGCATGTTCAAGGGTGGTCAACCCCTTGTCGAAATAGCTTGCACCAAATCTCGAGATGAAGCCCTTTCTGGAACTGAGACAGTGTCATTGACTCTTTAGGAACATCACATCTGAGAAGATACTTGTCAAATTTGGTGATGTAGGTAGCGACAGGACGATTTTCTTTGGTGAGCATTTACTAGCGGTCAATGAAGCACTGATAGTATGATGGATGTTGTTATGTCTCTCGAAATTTTGCCTTCATCTCATCCCAAATTTGTATAGGCTCTTGATGATATTACCTGAAGAGTACCTTGATGTTGGACCAATACATCTTGACCTGTCTTATGACTTTTATCTTGATGAATCAGACCCAACCAGCGTCTAACATTTCGTTCCAATCAAAATAATGATCCATGACAATTTTCCAATCCAGATAGACGCTCAAATTCAAATATCCGTCAAAACTAAGGTCCTCGATATGAACATTTCATAGAATCTGATCCAACACTTCCCTTAGTCGAGGCTGTATCTAGGCATTGGGTTGCGCTCGTTAAACCCGATGAACGATTCTTGACATTTAAGATGAACTGCTCGGAGAACCATGTGTGGGGCAGTAGGTCACCGATGAAAAATAGAAGGTTGTGGCTTAGCAGCCACATGTATATGGTTAGCTGGTTTAATTGAGTCAGGAATGGGTGGTTGCCTTTTTAATTCAATGACTTAGTCAATAAGGTCGTGGATGGACCTTTCAAAAAAAGGCGAGATGCTTACTGATTTTCCTACCTAGAGCCTCAAGGTTTCGACTCGATCGGTCAATTAGGCAACATGTCGGTCTATGGCTGAACTAGACCGAGGCATAGAGTAAGTCAAGTGGTAGTGGGTTCCACTATACGTTGTGTGGCCATGCAAAGATAAACCAAATCTAAAGACCAAGCAAGTAACAAGTGGCATTTTAACTCAACATGCTTTGATACCAAATTGATGTGGGACTGCCTCTAAAAGTTAGATTAGGACAATGACTAAGCAATATAAATTACATGCCCATGTTATGACATTTACATATTTTCGGCAAAAAATTGAGTTGAATAGAAGCAAACTCAAAATAGCAGTCCTCAAATGGGTGAGATTGAGGTATTTGGTACACTACCATGTCTAGGATGCTCAAATCAACAAATCCGATCTTAGTTCAAGAAATTATCTTGCTCGCTAGCTGATGATGATTTTAGATCTGTCTATTTGCCTATTCTTTCATGTTACATGGTTGTTAAACAGATAATAAACGAGCAAATAAATGACGTACGTGGAGGGGGGAGAGAGAGATAGAGTCGTACCTCCAGCTGTGGTACACGTGATGAATGCCAAATTGTCTAACTTTCTGATCGGTTATTACATATAAATCACTACAATTTTAAGCTCACACCTCGTAGGGTGGCGAAAGACTACAAACATGTCAAAGGATCGGAAGTGAACAGGTTGATGGGTCTGCTATCAGCACGCTGAAAGAATCTTTTATCGTCCTGTTATAACAATGTCACATACAAGCATGTTATATGAACAAAATTTTCTTTTCAGCGTTGTTCTGAACTCAACATCAAATCTGTGCTGTGACCTTTTAGGGTTTGAAGCCATGTGGGTACATAGGTTTTGGAACCTTGGATCTCAGCGTCAAATCCTACTACAGTAACCACACTTTTCACCCGTCAATGAGAACACTGTAGCTTTGAGTGTTTTTTGAGTCTAAAACATTGTTTTTGCTACAATTTTGTGATGGCAGTCTCTTCCAGAATAATCTTCTGATGGTGGGGGAGGGAGCCGATGGGCCTGTGGCATCGGGATGGGGTGTGGCAGTGGGCGGTTGGGGCAGGACAGCTGGTGGAGGGCGGGGATGGAGGGGTGGTGGCTGCAGTGGAAGGGGGAAGGGGAGGTGTGAGGGTGTCGTTGGCTTGAGGGGCACTGGGCACCGGGCTGGTGATGTCCGCAGTGCCAACCACTGCTGCAGTGCTGGGCGTTGTGATGGGCAAGTCTAGTGGTTGGTGAGCCGGGGAGGATGGGAGGAGGTGGGAAGAGTAGGAGGAGGAGGAGGGAGGGAGAGAAGTGCACCTGAGAAGAAGACAATTGTGAGAGGGAGAGAGGAAGGAGCGCGGGACAAGGGGAGGAAGAAGAAGGCTGGGGACCAGGGGTGAGGGGTGCACTATAAAGGGAATTCTAGGGTGTTTTTGTATATTTTTTTTTCACATCATGCTTGTACATGAGATGTTTGTCTTTTATAGACTCCCTACATTACATATTTTAAAGAAAACCTAAAGTACATATATACCCAAACTTGATAATATTTAAGCTCACACACCGACACGGCCCAAATAAAACAAAATAATATTAAAAAAGTGATATCCTTCAGTGACTCGCAAGGTGACTAGATCGACTAAACATCTTCTCTGATCTATAATGACTCCACAGCATGGCACCGCCACTGATGCATGCTGTAAGGATTGAAGTGAACCCAAGCATGGTGTCCTCACCAACACTTCACCTGTTGATGGCTGCTGACAAGAGAAGAAGATGGAAAAAAAGGAGGATGAGGGAAAAGGGAGGATCCTTATCCCTTACCACTGTTTCCAGCCCATTAGCAGAATTGAAGCCGAGGAGTCATCTTGTCTTTACAAGACTGCAGGAATCATAGGTTGAGCACTTGTGTTGTATTGGTTAACATTATTTGATTCTTTTGAACTCTTTGTCAGCTCAGTGCGCAATCTCACAAGGTCGGGATTTGTAGAATATAACATCTTGGTGATGCAGGACAAGTATGACTAGGAGGAGAGAGGCCAGAGGCAAAATCTTGCAGTGCAAGAATGTCAAACCTATCAATTTTATTTATTGCAAATGAAGATTACAGCAATATTTATAAATAAAATAAATTCCAATAATAAAAATAATGAAAATATTTATGTCTAGGTAATTACTCCAAAATGAGGGAAAATTGGTTCAATGATTCGAAACTCAAATAAAAGAAGATACAACAAACACTGACTCCATACAGGTTAGTCTCTGTTCCATAATGAAGTCTGTCTCGGGATCTGAATGATGTCAATATATGTAAACATGCACTGGATCAAAATAAACTCTTGCTCCGATGTTATCATCATTGGGTGGCAACTAAAAATGCTTGTGTTCCGATTTAGCCATTTGGAAACCATGTGTTGAATTATTGCGTTTACAGAGGTACAATGACTTGCTTCGAAATTCTGCAACTTATTTTGTCCATGATTCATATAAAGGAATGTATTAAAATTGATTGAACCAAATTGCAATCAGCATCCATGATTATGGATGTTCTGACATTGCACCTAAGCTACACCTTTTAGATTTCCAGTACAACTGTAAAGTTTGTTTGACGCCTGCATGATATTTATCCCATCTCCAGTCGAAGCATGATATACTTCCTGGTTTTGTTTTGCATTTGCCATTCGTTTGTTTGTGAAGGGAGAATATATGATTCCTTGACAGGGCAGCCATGGTCTGGTCATATTGATCACTTTAGAGATTATGAGTTTCAACAAAAGTAGAACTAAAACATAACATATGCATTGTAAATTTAGTGAAAATCAAAGAGAAGTAGGTGATGGTGTTAGTTTGGATGGGATAATATCATCCCAAAGTATCCAATTCATATATCTTGGATCAATTATTCAAGGAGATGGAGAATGCGATGAAAATGTTAATCATAGGATTAAAACATGTTGGATGAAGTTGAGATTAGATTAGCTACATGAGTTCTATGTAATCGTAAGATTTCGCTAGGAAAATTTTGTTTTACAAGTATAAGCCGTACAATGTTGTATATTAGTGAATGTTGGACAATAAAAGGAAAATATATTCTAAATTAAGTATTGCCGATGAGAATGTTAAGATGAATGAGCGGTCATAATAGATTATATAGAATCTGAAATGAATATATTGGAGAAAGTGTATGAGTAGTGAGAATTGTAGATAAATTGAAAGACGAGAGATTGAGATGGTTTCCTTATATTAAACATAGACCTAGGAAGCTCCGGTAAGAAAAGTAGAAAGTATTAAAATAACAAAAACAAAAAAAGGACGTGGTAGATCTAGGTTAACTTGGTGCAGGGTAATTCAATGTGATTTAGATGATCTAAATATCTCTGAAGAAGTAACTCAAAATCAACATGAGTGGAGAAAGAGAATCCGTATGACTGACCCCAAGCTATTTGGGACTGTTGGCGTCAAGTTTTTTTTTTTTTCAAAAAAAGGAAGGGACAATCGGGCTAAAGAAGAAATGGGCTTAAGGAGGGAGTGGATAGTCCATAATTGAGTCAATTCAGGCCCAATTGACCACCCCAACATGTATTCTGGACGGCCAGCCCATAATTGAGTGAATTGGCCCAAGTAAAAGGGGCCTGCGCACCAGCCCATGGAGGAAATTGGGCTGCGGTCAATGAAGCTCACCTGCAGGCCCACCCAAAAAGGAGAGAGCAGGCCCAGCCTGCCAGGCTGTCAGCCGCGACCAGGCCCAAGCCCTGGCCAATGGGAACAGGCCGCACTGGCCTGCCACCTCAGCAGGGCTGACCGCCCAAGTCACCTGCCCAGCCACCTCATCCTTGACCCATTTATGAGGTGAAGAAGCCAATGTGGCCAGCCTACGTGGGAGACATCAAGGGTCAGTCTAATATTGAAGGCTGGCGGGAATTCAAGGGGTTGGGAAAGCCAAGAGTCATCCTACATTGAAGAAAACATGACTATTGGAGTGCCATCCGTCCCTATAAGAAGAGAGGGCGCGCCAAGTTGAAGAGGAAGCAGCTTCAGACGCCGGGAGGCTGCCAAATTGCACCTGCACCTGCTGCACCTGCTGCCCTTTGCGCACCTGCTGCAGAAACTTGTCTGCATCCAGGAGAAGAGGAGGAGAAGAGGAGAAGAAGGAGACAAGGCAAGAAGGTATGATGGATATGTCCCTGTAGCCCTCTAAAAGCCCTCCTTCTATCTGTCCTACGTGCTACCTCTTTTCCTCTCTCCCTCTCCCTATTCATCCTCATAAAATGCTCTACTTCGGTCCCTTCAAACCTCCTTGAGCTGGACCCCATCACCCCCTGAGCCGAGCCCAGCCCAAGCCCGCATTCTGGACCATCTGCAGGCCCCTTTCAGGCCCTCACTGGACCACCTGCAGGTCTCCACGTCTGACCCCAATCCGGTCCCAAATCAGGTCCCCAAAGTGCCCATGTGCAGGTCTGCTTCGGCCCAACCAGAGCCCCATCAATCAGGCCTCAGCCGGTCTCCAAACCAGACCCCGTCCAGCCCAAACGAGGACCCCAAAACCAGCTCCAAGCCAGGCCCTCGCCAAGCCCATTCCGGCCCACCTGAGCCCACTCAAACAGACCCCAAATCGGTCCTAAATCAGGCCCAAAAAATGCCCCTTGTGCAGGCCTACTCTCGGCCTAACTAAGACCATCTGATCACCCCCTTTGTGGCCCATCAAACCGACCCCAAATCAGGTCCTAGAACAGCCCCTTGTGGAACCTATTAGAGCCCTAGGTGAGGGTGGATGACCCGGGGATTCTTGGAGACTGCACGACGGCCCAAGTCTACTCCGGGCGGATCCTCAAGCCCCTTGTTCTTAACCCCTTTGAACAACCCCCTAATTAGGCCCAAAACCAGGCAATCCAATAGCCCTTTGCGCAGCCCAAAGTCAGGCCTCCAAGCTGTCCTTTGTACAGCCCCAAACAGGTCCCTTAAAGCAGGCTATTCTCAGCCTCTTCTTGGCCTATAGTTCTGCCGCCACAGCAAGAAGGGGAGTGCTCCAAAACAGGTTCTGCAGAAGCCGTACCCCAGCAAGGCAGCAGACCGGCTTGAAGGTGACGGCCCGGCACCCCTTGGAAACCGCACGACGGGCCAAGGGCATAGCCGGGTGGCCTCCCAAGCCGGTTCCATCAAGAAGCTCCAGCAAAGCAGCAGAATTTCAAGCAGGCCCGTTGAGTCTATGAAAATGAAGCCCGGCTTTGAACGCCGAAGGAATGGACTGGCCCGAGGTGGCCTTCAGAAAAATCAACAAATAAAAAATCAGAAATGCGAAAGCAACATTAAATTAAGGAGATTCACCCCTAGCGGGGAACTCCACCTTGGGCGGAGGCGCGGGCATGCATCCCGTAGCTGACGACCCGGACGGGGGCGCGGGCATGAATCCCGTAGCCGTCGATCCTTCCCCCAATATGGCTAAGCTAAGGCTGGCTATTTTGGATGGGTAAATTTTCACTAAGTTGGAAAAATAGCCGGCATGCCGTCGTAATGCCAAAATTTTTTCAAAGTAGTGGAGATAAACCTATATTGGGGGAAGGACCAATCACATTGTACACCATTGTACTTCATCACATGAAATGAAAGTGTCTTCTATGTCAATTTGATGCATGAAGCCGGGCATCCGATGGCAGCCCGACGGGTCGGAGGTGATGCAAACCGCCAAAACTAAATAAGCAAGCCGGTTTCAAACAATCTAAAAAAAAATAAATGAAGCTTATCAGGTTCTGAAATGGGATTTCCCTGCCACATTTCCAAACCATCTGCAGGTCCCTATCCCAACTCGGTTTCAGGCCCTGCCTAGGTCCATGACTGTCCACCTGCTGGCCCGGTTTAAGCCCATATCTGGTCTCTACTTGACCCGGTTTTAAATCACCTGCAGATGCCCCAATCCAGGCCCATGAACACCACCTGTCCGGCTCACCTGTTGGCCCCTTTTCAGGCCCAGTTCGAGCCCGTATGGTCAGGCCCAAGATCTGGCCCAAGTCCAGCTCAATTTAACCTGCAATCAGCCCCTACCCGGTCCACAGTCCGAGCCCGGTTGCAGGCCGACCTGATTTCAGCCCATTCAGAACATCCCAAATAGGCCATTTGCAGGCCCACTTTCAGCCTTGTTCGGCCTCCTACATAGGTCATCTGCAGCTCACCCAGCAGACCTCCAAACAGGCCCATTTCCTGGTCTTCATCCAAGCCTACAAACAGGTTCCCTTGAGGCCCAATTCCAGCCCACTTGCGGGCCCACTAAGCAGATCCAAAAAACTGCCCCTAAAACCTACAGCAAATAACCCCTTCGCGGCCCCATTTAGCACAGCCCTCTGCTGGTCAAAAAAAATGAGGCAATCTGTCCCGGTTGGAATGCACCTTGTGCAGGCCTGAGCCGGCCCATTTCAGCCCGGGATGGAATTCTAGCATGGGCCCGGGAGAATAGCCTAGTCAGGTCTCTTTTTTTTCCCATCCAAACTCCCCCAAGCAAGCCCCTTCGCGGCCAGTTGCCTTGCCCTCCTTGGCAGTCATATTCTAGCCCCTTTGTGGCTCGGTGAAATCCCAAATCAGTCCTTAAGTAAAAATAAGATTTTTTGACCGAATCCAAGACAGATAAAATTCAGAAATCAGAAAAATCAAAGTCAACCAAAAAGAACAACAAATAAAACAAACCCGAACAAAACGGTTTGCATCTGATCGGACCCAAAAGGCCGCTGCCCTTTTGAGTTCTTCGTTTTATTTTGTGGATGTGCATGTCTCCAAAAAACAGGTTGCCACGACGGTTAATCAAAGGCGTTCGAGCCGTTGCTCGATGTAAGTTAACGCCGGATACTCGCACCATCCGGCGGAGAAGGGTCAAAAAAACGAAATTTTCAAAGAACCCGAACCTCGGTTCTAATATTTTTTTAAACTATCACCGGACTACATAGTATTTTTAGGATATCGCATATTTTCCTAGAAAAATCCGGAGATGTCTTTCTTTCTAAATAACAGACGCAGAAAAAAGAGGTTCACACAGGGACTAAGGCTCTAGTTGAGTCGAGTAGAATTAGAATGTGGTAAAATTGATATCAGGGACAAATCTGTAATGAAGCCTGTCCTATTTGTGGTTGACTCACATGAACTAACTGCAGTTGTTACAACACCGAATGAAGTATTGGGATGCTGAAGGAAGGAGTGCCAGTTGTTAGTTGCTGTTAGCAGATAGTCAGATTATTAGACTTATGCTCGTCTACATCTGATGATTAAATTGGTACATGCAAGCAACATACTTTAGCAATTCTTAAATAAGAGAGCATTGAGTAAATCTGTGCATATGGACAAAGATTTTAGACAATTTCTTAAAAAGAGATCATTGTTGTCAAGTAAAAGATGTATCTCAACGCACGTGTTCTTCATCTCATTCAGCTAGTCTTTTTCTTTATATTAGTTCATGAGTGGATTATCTGTTGCCCTTTTCAAGAAAATGCGTAATGTTGAAAATGCAGGTTATCGGGTGGTCAATGTGGTTCGCTGAATATCTCTTTCTCGAAAGAAGCTGGGCAAAGGATGAAAAGACACTGAAGGTATCTGTCACAAGAGCTGTCATACAGGTCATCTCCTATAGGATCAATTTGACTAACATTATGCTTTGCTCTGCAGTCAGGTTTGGAACGGTTGAAAGACTTTCCACGACCATTCTGGCTGGCTCTTTTTGTGGAGGGCACTCGATTCACTCAGGCAAAGCTTTTAGCGGCTCAAGAATATGCAGCTTCACAAGGACTGCCAATTCCTAAAAATGTTTTGATTCCTCGTACGAAGGTTAAACTTGCATGATCCTTTTAGTTCCCCTCTTGAACCATTGTGTTATCTACTTTTGAAGATGCAATCTGGCATTATGTTTTACTGTGTGGCTATGATTGAATTTACATGGATAGAGGAACTTCAGGCCATATTATCTGGGACCACCAATTTAGATGGTGTTGCTTCAATGCTTTCTGGTTGTTAGTTGCCTTGAAGCAGGTAATTTATTGTTGTAACAGACTTCTGAATCTCTAACGGGAATGCTTTAGGTATTTCATGTTTGTCAAGCTCACAGGCAACTAGTAGTTTGCAATTTATGGGCTTGATCTCATGGTGATTTCTGATTGATGCCTCCTGTTAAATTTCACCAAGTACATGGCTTATCTGGAGAATGGCAATTGTAAGGCTAGGTTTTTGATTTTTTTCATTCTCTCATCCTTGATCAGCTAGGTGACTAAGGTTGATGATGCTCATAGTAACAACAATTAAGCATAGCTGTTCACTTCACTTGTTTTTGTTTTTGTCCTTCATATTTTCAAACTTATTGTTTCATTTCATATTAGACAGTAATTCATATGATGGCTACTTATTCGTATCTGCCATGCCTTTCACCTTTATATTTTATTACGTGGCTTTCTGTTATCAGGGTTTCGTATCAGCTGTAAGCAACATGCGATCATTTGTTCCAGCTATATATGATGTAACTGTTGCTGTCCCTAGGACTTCTCCGGCGCCTACAATGCTTAGAATTCTGAAAGGACAGCCTTCAGTGGTAGTGTAGCAGCTCAGTTTCTTCATTGTTTTTCTCTTTTTTCTCCTGTTTTACTTCGTGGAGCAGTGGCTTAAGCCAGTGGGAAGATTAAAACACTTAAGTTTTTTTAGTGCATACAGAACTTGTGTTTTGATGCATTGGCAACAGTAACCATGCTCAAAGGCATCATTGCTTGGCTTGATTCTTTCATTTATCTGCAGATTCATGTCCACATGAAGCGACACTCGATGGAAGAGTTGCCTCTCACAGAAAGTGGAGTGGCTCAATGGTGCAAAGACATATTTGTAGCTAAGGCATGTACTTGATCCTCCATTTACTTCTTCTGTGGCATAAAGCTTTTATTGCTCTCTCATATTCTAGGTTTTCACATAATTCTAGTAGCTTACACATGGCATTTTCTGTTGAACAGGATGCTTTACTTGACAAGCATGTTGAGCAAGGAACTTTCGGTGATGAGTCATACATATCACTTGGTCGTCCGAAAAAGTCATTGTTGGTATGATACTTAGCACCAGTGCGTGAGAAATGATTATACCTCATTGGTGGCATCTACAGAATCCAAGCCCATTTCAATGGGGTGTTTGGTTGCACAATAAATTTAATACATTCATGATAATATTTCATATTAAAATAAAATCTGAGATAGTTTTTTTTAACATAAAATTTGAGATAGTTAAAGACATAAAATTATCATATTTGGTGAGATGATGACGAAAAGAGTGGGGACCGCTTATAACTATAAAAGGTAGGGGATGGGACCACAAAGGGATAAAAGGTCTCACATATCTTTCGGTGCAAGAAGGAATCTTTATAAGCATATTTTTGTAATGATTGGCAAACACCCTTTTAAACAAGTTTTGTTACACAAAACATATTTTTTATAAATAAAATTCAATTTATTTTACAACCAAACACCTTACAAGTCTTAAATCTTAAAATGCTGCTGCATCAGCATGATCACCACTTAGGATACGATACAATTCAAGAAACAAGAGTAAGTTGAGTTGACTGGTGGAGCTAGCTAAAAAGAAACATGACTGTGGGTGCATCGTAAGATCATGGTGGTGAAGTTATTTATTTTTGAATAATTTAGAACTGCAACATACTCCCGGATGAATGTCTTCTGGCTTGTTTGGACCTTGATGAATCTAGGATTGTCCGTAGAAAGATGGATCTTGTGTTGGTTACCTTGCCTTCGTCTGTCACTTACATCTGCATTCCTACAATTTTGTTTCAGGTGGTCATCTCTTGGTCTATTCTTCTGATGTTCGCGGCGTTCAGATTCTTCAAATGGTCGGCTCTCCTCTCGACTTGGAAAGGAGTGGCCATCTTTGCGTCAAGCTTGCTACTGGTGACTGTTCTTATGCAGGTTTTCATTCTCTTCTCTCAATCCGAGCGCTCAACGCCAGCGAAGGTAGCCCCCACGAGACCTAAGAACGAGTAGTTCTTTATAACAAGTTTGAGTTGCAAGCTTTCTGTATGCCCCCTTCTTAGCAGAAAGACCTGGCCTCTGGTTGCTTTGCTCCCCTTCCCAGTCATGCTTCAGTATGGCGTTGACTTCTTGTATCCTTCTTGAACTAGGTGCATATCTGGGGCAACAACAAAATTAAGCTGCTTCAAAGTCGCTTGTTGTTTCATTTCGTACGATCTTATCTTCTGTTGTTTGATGTAGAAGTGTATGTTCATTGCTATCTTCAAAAAAGTGTATGTTCATTGTCTGCTCCTTGTTTTTTTTCACAGGCCATTGAATAAAAAAAACCTTAGGCTGTTCTTTGATTCACGGTAAAGATATTTGTCTATTTTTCTGAGGATTTATTTAGTGTAGTCCATCAAGATTCCTTCTTCCAAATTCCCGCACCGTGTACTCAGAGGTGTGAATGAATCTAGCCGACCAAATGATGTTCGGATTGTACGGAGAGATTATAAATCTTCCCTTCTCAAGGTTGCTGTGTATCATGTTAATAGGTCTTGTAATCAGTTGGCACATATTTTGGCCAGATGGGCGGTTCAGTTTAGAATGCCAGGCTCTTCCCCATCGCCGCTTCCATCGTTGGCATGGGAGCAGCTATGTCAGGATATGCCTGGTTGACTGTATTCATTTCATTTTGTATGCCATATATATATGTATGTGTTTTCTTCAAAAAAAAAACTTTTGAGAAATGATAGATCTTGTAATCATGATATTCCACGATTCATCTCATGGTAATTTAGTATTGTTTCTGGTTGGGATTGTGAACAGGATGTTAAGCACTACAATCCGGAGGTGCTTGCTATACCGTTCAACCCCATGGAGTGTCAGGTTGGGGTCAGGCCCTACCTGGCTGGATCAATCCGATCGAACCCGAATCGGCCGATTCAGTCTGGTCTATCAGGTTGGCTTGGGTCAGCAATACAGCTTCCATTAGCCCAATAGTTTCAGATCATCTTGGCTAATCTGTTACCTATACTGATCGACCCGAGTCGACGACCCAGGTCGGTTGCGACCCAATCGACCTGCACCTGACCCCGACCAGGCCTACCTATTTTGGTTTTGAAACTCATCAACTGATCTGGCTTGAACTCTCGATTAAGAAGTTCTCCAAATTTTAGTCCATTCGAGTCGAACTGTCGAACTTGTTTTAGTGAACATATCATGAGAACATCATTATATCAATAATAAATAAATGTGTTGACACTACCATTATGATGGCCCGTGACGCCTCGTTTGCCATCTCAAGCAGAACTCTGTGAACGTTAAAGCGACGTGGCTTTTCCCCACGTGCTGACTCGCTCTCCCGAGACCCAGGGCTGTGACGGCTGTCCCCGTTGACGTGGCCGTGGTCAGAGGTGGCGGCTTTTCATTGGACCCCCCATGCGACGGCGGCGACGCAGAAGGGGGGACCGGGCGCTCGGGACCTCGAGCAGCATCCGACGCGCGTGATAAGAATAGTCACAAGTGAAAAGAAAAATACGATCTTGGAAATGGGAGTCCCTCCCTCCCCGCGGCTGATTCCGGCCGGCGGCCACCGCGAAAGGGGGGCGGAGCGGGACCGATCAAAAGGGGGGAAGCACCGATGGAGACGACGAACGCGCCCCTGTTCCTCGTGTTTATCCTTGTATTTGCATATGCGCGCACTACGATGGCATTAAATCAGATATATTTTTTTTTAAAAAAAAGAAAAGCTGTTCTTCATCTTGACCGCTTCGCCGGAAAAGAGAGGACTTCTCTGACTTTTTCTCTCTGCTACGCCGTGGTTTCCGTCCCGTTTCCGACGCGCCTCTCCTATTTCTCTCACTATTTTCTCCGCCGCTGCCCTGCCCTCTCTAGTAGGGCGCTGCAATCTAAAGGTAGCCCTTTTATTTTACCCTTCTCTTCCGTCGGCTCCTCCTCGGGCGTAAAAAGGTTCCTTCTTTGCGCCGTTCGCCCCCCTTTCCGGGTTCTGCATCCGTTCGCAGAGCGGACCCCGTTGGGGGGAGTTCCGGCCCCTTCTGCCCGCACGAGGCCCGGAGATGGCGCGAGAGGAAAGCTGCAATCTTGACAAGGAGGAGGCGGAGATCCTGAAGCTGAAGCACCCTCCGCCTTCGTCCTCCCCTTCGTCGCCTTCTCTGTTCAACAAATCTGCTTCGCAGGAGCCGCTGGTTCAGAGGCCGGAGAGCGCGCAGCCCCCCGACGCGGATCTGCGCCCCGTCGTCGCCGCGAGCGGTCCGGAGAAGGGCGGGGAAGCGGAGGCCAGGACGCCGGTGAGGTACGCCAGCCGGTGCTCGAGCTGCCGCCGGCGGGTGGGGCTGACCGGCTTCCGGTGTCGGTGCGGGGACCTCTTCTGCGGGCGACATCGGTACTCCGACACCCACGATTGCTCCTTCGATTACAAGGCCGCGGGGAGGGAGGAGATCTCGAAGGCGAACCCCTTGATCAGAGCCGCCAAGATCATCAAAATCTGAGGCTTTTTGCCCCATCTTGCTCTTCCGTTCTGCGTGGTCGTTGCTTGTAATCTTAACCAGGCTGCAGGTTGCCCACGGTGCCTGTTGTTGCAGAGCCTCCCCCGTCTCTATGCCTGAATCTGGGGTCATGATGGAGGCGGCCTTCAGCTCTGGTGGGGTGCTCTTCTTCGGAGGTTCATGGCTAATTCGCCGTGCCTCTGCACCTCGTCGTATGTCGATCGTGTTATCACGGGTGTAGTACATCATCTTCTTCCTCTGGTTAGCGCCTCGCTCCTCTGATTTGCGGCCGGGCCTCGGTTCTTCTGCGTTCTTCTGGGCGAGCAGAGATCCCCCCCCCTCCATCGTCGGCTGCTCGAGGTTAAAATCGGAATTTCTTTCTCGTGGTCCCTGGCGCATTGCGCCTGGTCGAGATATGCCTCTTCGATTGGTTGGGCGCACTGAACCAACGGTATTGAAATCCGCATGGTGGACGGAGGACAAGAACGTCTTGAAAAATATTAGACTTCAAAATAAAACATAGATAGAATAGAATACCGCAGAATTCCAAGGGAAGAGAGACTGCTCAAAGTTTTCACCGGATTCACTAGAACATAATTATATATTGAGACATTGGTTACTTCCTTGATTTACTAATAATTAGATAAAGCAGAGTCGCCAGCTAATTTTAAGAGATTTCAGATCTCAACTCAATCACTGATCAAGCGGAATCTAGAAACTGATTTCCTACCAAAATGATTATGCTTCCATCTGTCACAGTATTTATTTTTTTTTGATCTCATAATAAATAAATAAATAATACATGGTACCATTGGGACAATAATGTGTTTGAAAACGTTTATTCAATGGGTCCCTCTCCATGCAGGATCCATCATCTCAAATCATGCATGATACAACTTTCTAGAGCAAGAAAAGGTGTCATAGACAGAACATATCTAGACGTGTGTGATAAACTTATATACTTGCCGGCGGAGCGTAGCTCGGTTGGCGCCGTCACTCCGCCCCGCTCTCCTGGCGGCGTCAAGTCGGTAGGGCTGTAAACGGAGCGGATACGGAGCGGATATGACGTTTTCGTATCCGCTCCGTTTAGCTATTCGGATAATCCGTATCCGGTCCGAATCGGATACGAATACGGATCGGATATTATAAGTCGGATAATCTTCGGATTCGGAGCGGATACGGATAATATCCGCTTCGGAATATTAATTAATTATTATTTAATTAATATATTTAATAATATACAAATACATAGAAATAAAATTATAAAATATTAAATTTATCATATATTTATCAATATTAACTTAGTATATTAATATATAATAAAGAATACTTAATCATATTTGTAAATATAATGATTTTAAATATATAATTATATATATTATGTATATATAATCAAAGGTGGATTCGGAGCGGATCTTAAACGGAGCGGAGCGGGTATTTCCGTGTCCGCTCCGATTAACATTCGGATAATATCCGTATCCGAATATCCGCTCCGACGGATATCTAAAATCGGATATTATCCGCCTAAACGGATACGAATTCGGAGCGAATCCGAATTTTATCCGCATCCGTTTACAGCCCTACAAGTCGGGCACCCCAGGGAGATGACCTGTGAAGTTCGAGCGGGGGCTCGAACCCTCGCTGCCCGTAGTGCAGTGGGCTTTGCCGGCCACCGGGCCGCTGGATGACCAAACAAAAAAAAAATTATATACTTGTTTGACATGAACCCTTCCAGAAGATTGACTTCTACAAGGGGGACGTCAATCACCTCTGATATAATTAAACAAGATTAATGAAGGGGGAGAGGAGCCCTTATGTATGATCATGGTGATTGCTTGCGCTTGTAAGGGCTAGTTTAGTTTATTAAGACCTTGACAATGTAGATAACTGATCATATTAAACGATTATTGACTTTTAGCTAGGATCCTTCGCGTGTGTATTATGGTCTAGAAATTGATACCAGACGCCATGGATGAGCACCTTTCTAGTTGATTTTATATTGAGAATAACTAATAAAATTTATTCCATTAGGGCTTCTCCTGACGCTTCTTGAGAAGTTTAAGCAGAATTTGAGAGTCTCCGACGCCTATACAGATCCAAAATTGATATTTATCTTCTGTGGTTGAGTCATCTTGTGTAGCATATTCCGACTTAGGGCCTATTTGTTGGTAGATTTAGAATGTTTGATTTAACATCTAGGTTAATTAGCCTTTGAACTTATTTCTTGTGTTTTGATCAGTCTTTTGAAAAATAAGTTGTGAAGTTTAACTTTATAGATTTTAAACATGAGACTTCTTAGAGTGGATAGTAACATATACGATGTAATTTCAATAGATACTAAATTAACTAAGATGTAAACAACTTAATCCAATCGAATACCTAAGTTTATCACAAACTAAGAAGGTAGACATAAAATTAAGAGTTTAAGTTTACATATTAAGCCAAAAAAATCGCCTGAGCTTAACTTCTTAAATAATATGGTCCGTACAATCAGACACTGCTTTTACAATGTAGTAGAAAATTTGCCTCTTTGGTCACTTATTAAGTCAAGCTAAAATAGCTTATACTTGCATAATAGGGTGTTTGGTTACACGATGAGTCGAGTTTTTACTATAATTTTGTATTTTTGTAACGAAATTTGTTGATAGAGATATTTGAATATAACTATAAATTTATGTTCTCGAAGTGATTTCTTTCTTGAACAAAAAAGAAGTGTGACCTCTCTTTTTTATCTTGTGATTCCCCACTCTCTTTGGTCATGCATAACTTTCACTCTTTTTTTGTCATCACATCTTTCCAAACATAACAATTTTATGTTATCAACTATCTTACACTTTATTTTAATGTAACTTTTTTACTCTGAAAAAATAAAAAAGTATTGTGCAACCAAAAAAATGCCACCTTGGAGAGCAAGGAGGCCGTAGAACATAACTATTTTATCCTTACCATGTTTGGTGAGATATAGTTTCACATTCTTTAACCAAGAAGAAATTATCTATAAAATATATATTTTTTAATGATTGGCAAATACTATTTAATTAACAACTTTCGTAAGAAGAAAACATAACTCTGCTACAAAAAACTCAATTTATCATGCAATCAAACACCCCCATAAGAATGTTTTCGAGGGCAAGGGAAATATTAACAAATTCAATTGTTTGAAGTGCTCCATTTTAATTTTGGGCAGAGAATATACAAGGAAATGGGGATGGGGTTGTAATGCTATGCCTCTTGTTTGCATATTCCCTGTCAGCTGCATACATGATAACCACTGTATTAATGCTTCTTTGGGCCAGGCCTAAATGACTTACATATGTGTGCCTATCCAATGTACACATATACCTATAATATATATTTTTAGATATTGGTCCCTGTAAGGCTATAACTATTCATATTTTCGATTATGTTCTCAGAAAAAACTGAACTTCATAGCAACTCCCCCAACTTTTTTTTACCGCTAAGAAGCAATTTCCTGCCCCCCCCGGAAACCGTTCAAATGATGTCAGTCAAATCAACGTGTTTTAATTATTTATGATGAAGATGCCCCTTCTTAATATTTTTGTTTAAAAAAAATTACTTCCGAGAACATATTCGAGGACTAATATGTAAAATTCCGTAGTTAGATGACGACGGCCTGCGACTGCCGGGTCCAACTTTGTGCTCGGGAAACACCTGCACAACATGCTAGATTGTCCGAGTCAACGGCAGGTTTATGTAGGGGTCAAAGATTTTGACCTGCTGAGTCTTAATTAACCGGCCGGTCAAAGCGGGCTGAAACAGGTTAGGTAGATTCTAAATTTTCGTGACATAGCTTAACTCAAGACATCACTTTAATTTACCTATCAAAAGTATATTTCGATAAAATATTATTAATTTTATAAAATTATATTAAGTAATTAAATTTAATAAATTTGATGACAATATATTTATGGAATGAAAATTAAGTCGAGTCTAGCCGGCCAAGTTGATAAGTTTTGCAAACTATTTGGAGTTGGACTACAACCATGATATGAGCTGAGCCTGACTGGTTGGATTTATTTTGGATTGGACCTTAAACATTAGGCTTGACCCGACCCCATATATATATAGATGTGTGTGTGTATATATATATATATCACTTTTTCAAGTATCATTTGGGTATAACATCATATTGCAAAATATTCCTCTTGCTTTGAAAAATCATAAAAATAATATTCATACAGTTTTTTCATAACATAATGATATTTTACTTGGTAGTTTATGATAAAAAACAAGTATACGTATTCTAAAATAACTAATTCAAGGCCTAGCTTGTTTCTATTCGGGTAGGATTGGAAAAAAATTAATCCAAAATTCAACCAAATCGGACCAAATCAAACCAAACTATATATATGCACATTCACATTCAATGCCATATATAGTTTGTTTGGTTGACAACCACTAATTGCACTGGTGCCCAACCGGGCATGCGTGTAATTGAGTTTGAGTTCAAGTTCCTTCAAAAATTCGATGGAGAGAGTATATCTTCTATTCTTTTACAAAAAAATAGAGTTCACACGTGACAATAGCGGACGATAGATCAAATCACTATTTAAATAGGTAGATCGCACTTTTTCGACGAAAGAGTAACAAATTTGTTAGCGCGTGGCCATCCATCCCTAAGAAATAGGAAGTCACGTTGTTCCCGAACTGCCAAGGGTATTTTTGGGAGAACAATGAGGCGGAAGCAGTTGGGGCGGAGGTGTAAGCGGAAACGCCTAAAAACAAAGAAACTATTGGAGAAACACACACCAATTGAGAAGTCTGCATCGGAGTCCCAAAACGCTGAGGAAACTTTCTCTCCTCGCTCATCCTCTCCTCGGGATCGATCCCCAACAAAATTTTCCCTTCACCATGCTCTCGACGAAATCCCAACTCAATCAAGTTTGCAATGCTGGCGAGCCGTTTTAGACTTTATTATTCGATTCTAATACGATAATATTATTCTTCGGGGATACCGTTAATTTGTTATGATTTCAATTTCGATCGGGGTGGTTCTGATTTTGGCACCTTATAATTCTGATGCATAAAAAGATTTTCGATCCATCAAATTCTATAAGATTAAACTGCAACATATCATTTGGATTCTATTTGCACCCTTAATTACATTAAACCGGCATAAGTAATTATATAGCATTATATTGCAACCGGGCAACTTGCCATTCCAAGTAGGGGTGACGCCTATGCCAAATAGGGTGTTTGCTTGCGGAATAATTTTTAATTCAATTTCATTATAGAAATTTATATTAAAATAAAACCTAAGAAGTAAGAAGTTTGTACTGGATCAGTTCCACGTCTATGCAGGTGAGTTAGTTTTTTTCTCTCTTTTTTTGTAATTTCGTCCTCATCTTGGCATATATATATATACACATATTTACATGGGTGCAGGTCATCAATTTTATGCATGAATTTTCTTTTTTTTGTTGAAGGGAATAGCGTGTTATTGGTGCCATATCATGTTCTTGTTCCTCAGTACATAATTTTCAATTATATATCTTGGATCGATATGGTCGTGTGCAGCAATATTTCAAACTAGTCTCTCCATACACGTACTCTTCGCCTGTCCCGACGTGCTTGCTGCTGCATGCAGCCTCAGCCTGCGACGTGGTGATAGCCGCCTGCCGATAGATCAGCTATGATCACCTCAGTTCCTACCGAGAATATTTTCAATCTTTAACTAAAAAAGTCATGATCTTAATTACTTAATTACTTAAGTGATGGATAGCGAATTAGTAAGGCGTCGATAATGATTTGATTTCGTCGATAATAGATTATTGATATCTTATGGGGTGTTTGGTTACATGATAATGACCTTTTTTTTTAATTTTTGAAAATTGTAGTGAAAGTGCTCTGAAAATTTCGTTTGGCTCGTTTTATCGTTTTATATTTTAAAAACGTTTTACATCGAAAGGGCAACGTAAAAACAAAAAAGTGGTTGAGACCACTTTTTTTTTTAAAAGTGAAACGGCGTCCGAAGCCTTCGGCGACCTCCCGGCCCGAAGCCCTCGGTGACCTCCCGACCCTCGCGATGCCCTCGGCGACCTCCCGGTGCTTCGCAGCGGCGCGCTCCTCCTCCTCCCAGCGGCTCCGGCGGGCTGCGCTCGATCATCCACCGCTGGAAGTCCTCCGTCATCGACCGGTCCTCCTTGCACACGACGAACACCCGGGCAACAGATCCGTACCTCTCCTCCATGATCAGCGTGCGCTCCACCAGATCCTCGAGGAACCAGCTCGTCGGCCTCGCCAGCAACGCCAGCATCGATTCCTGAGAAGAATTGGATCTCGAGCGACCTGTATGATCTTCGCAGAGATCCGATCTCGCGCTTGCGAATAGTTAGGGCTTGGTTGATTAATTACCTCCGGCGGGCTGAGTTGGTACATCTTCGTAGCCATGTACTTCGGTCCGAAGAGGAACGAAGAAGGGGGGGGTTCTCGGGGCCGTTGCCGAAGGTGAACTTGGAGTCCATGTAGTGTTCGAAGGGATACCTCGCGAAGAACTGGTTTGATTGGAGCCATCTGCCGCTGATCGACTCGCAGCTGGTCATCGGCAACATCCGGCTGCATCGCTCCCAGCTGCCGCGCAAAATTAGGGAAACGGGCGGCACGGACGGGTGGTCTGTGTACCTGCGCAAGCAGATCTCTTTGTGCCTGGAATCCGGCGGGATGCTCTGCAACACGGTGGAGAGTATGGAGAGAATAGGGATTAACCTGCTCCGGAAGGTTCTGGGACTTCCTGTCTGGGCCATCGGACCCCTCCGCTCCAATGATGGAAATCAGCCGGCGGGGAGAAAAACGATGGCGTCCATGGAAAGGGGGGTTATCCGATGGTTGGACAATCAGCTCCCGGCCTCCGTGCTGTACGTATCATTCGGCTCCCAGAACACCCTCGGCGTTTCTCAGACGCTGCAGCTCGCTGCCGGGCTCGAAGCAAGCGGGCATTCCTTCATCTGGGCGATCCGTGCCCCGCTCGAGTTTGAGCCGGATGGGGATTTCAAGGAGTGGCTTCCCGAAGGCTTCGAGAACAGGATGACGGACAGCGGCGCATTTTAAATTTGAATTTAAAATGTTACCAAACACCACATTGTCATTTTTAAAAATTAAAATATTTTTGTCAAACATATTAGTAATCACGTTTTCACTTTTAAAAATTATCTTGTTTGGTATTATATTTTAATTTTTTATCATGAAACCTTTTTAAAAATTAAAATGCAACCAAACACCCTATTACAAGTTTACTAACGAACTCAATACAACGTATTATCGATGAATAGTAAATTAGTAAGACATCCATAGTGATTCAATCTATTTTCATAACAATTCACCGAACCTGTTATTCGGATAGTCACTCAAGTGACCGTTGTCGATTTTGATTGAGATCGAGGGTACTCCAACCCAGGTCGAGTCAGGCCGGCGCCGGCTGCCATCCTCGCTCGCCGTCTTCTTCCGGTCCCCTCCCGCCCCGGTCGTGCGTGCGGCGCCGGCGGCCGGCGGCGACCTGTCCGCATGCGGTGATCTGTGATAACGGCATACCCCGCGCTTCACGGTGGGACGAACGCGTGGCTGGCTTGCGGTTGCAGGTCCGACCTGCCGACCATGGAGCTCTTAATGATCTGACCGCCCGACGGCGCGTCCGAACGCTGTCGACGTGCTTTCAGCTGCATGCAGCTTCAGCCAGCAACGCGGGGATCGCCGCCTGCGGCAGGGCCGCCGGTCGGACCCGAACCCAGGTCGATCGCCGGCCGGCGCCGGCCGCCATCCTCGCTCGCCGTCTTCTTCTTCCCGGCCGGCGCGACCTGTCTGCATGCGGTGATCTGTGATAATGGCATACCCCGCGCTTCACGGTGGGACGAACGCGTGGCTGGCTTGCGGTCGCAGGTCCGATCTGCCGACCATGGAGCTCTTAATGCTGACGGCGTGTCCGAACGATGAATCGTGTCCTCTTCTCCACCGAATCTTCCGGTTCGGAGAGGGCAGATCCGATTTGCCGGCCCTTCTTCGTCCCTGTCGACGAAGGCGCGGTTTAGGGTACCTGGAGAGCGATGGCGACGGAGGGGGGGGACTTCATCTCCTATTTGCCGGAGATGTGGGGGTGGGTCTTAATTTGATGCGCTAGGGCATGCATACGTACGCCTCAACGGGTCAAGAAGGTAACGTAACGAAACAGGAGCGGATCTGATGCTCTGTTTGATCAGAGTTTTATTTTTGATATTATGTTAATATTGATATTAATATTTTTTAAATGTTAAAATATCATTATTGAAAATAATACAAGTCGACATTTATATTATATAATATATTTTATTTTCACAACAAAATTAAAATTGATACAACTAATCAAACATCTGGCTCCTATTAATATCAATCTTAAATTGACAGAGGTATTTGATAGTGTTACCGGCTCAGAAACATCGAGTTTATTTTTTAAAATACACAGCATACCTTGTTTTTCAGAATTTTTAAAATAACATATGCTCTGTGTACTTATATTTGTGAGTTCTATGTATTTTGCGTTGAATTTAGAAGGTATCTCTTCAACTCTCTCCGAGATGATCTGGATCTGTGTTATTAACTCTAGGCAGATATTTGATGGCACCTTCGGATGGAGGCCAAATAAAACCGGCCTCGTCCCCGTTCGTTGGGTACATATTTAAATTGTAAAAAAGATTAATTTATATTAAAGAATTTTGGGAATGAATACAAATTAATTTCAACAGAGTTAGTTAACTTGTATAAAAGGGACCACGAGTGGACTTGCTCTCTTCTTCGGACCTCAATGCCATGAATGGTGGTAAAAAGACTAATGCCCTGTTTGGTAACACTATTAGGTATCTCTATCATTACCAATTTTAAAATTGATATTGATAGGAATCAGTAAGAGATGTTTGGTTAATTGTATCAATTTTAAAATTTGTAATATAAATAAAACATATTATATAATACAAGTGTCAATTTATCTTACTTTTGATACTGATACTCCAACGTTTGAAAATATTAATATCAATATTAATATAATACCAAAAATGAAACATTAACCAAACAGGGCATAAGAAAACAATATGCGGACTCGGAAAAATAAACTAATGAGACTCTCAACGTTGTGGACTTCTACCAAACCTTCCATTCAAAAGGCAGAAAGACCGCATCTCCCCATTTATTTTCTTTGACATCGATCTCACCAGTGGCGCAAACAGACCAACACATACTTTGACAAATAACCTCAAACTCCGGCTCCACAAAAGTTCGATATATTAAATGAGTTCAGTTTGAACAGACTCTTAACTCCTGATAAATTATTTGGTTGAATATTAATTTTAAAAATAAATTATGAACATGAATAATTATATGCTGTTCCCTTAAATATGTAAAGTAAGTCAAAATAAAATCGATCTGAGTTAGAACTCAGATCAAATTTCACGAATGAGTTAAGATTAGAGTCTCGCGAATGAGTTTAGATTGATTCTGAGTCTTATAAATAATTTTTTTATCGAGTTTGAACTGAAATGTGGACCTAACTTTGAGTCGAGTTACCGTGAGAACTCGAGTTGGAACTCAACTCAATTAAGGGCGTATTTAGTAGAGATTTACAAAGAGATTTTAATCATTAAAAGTCTCTAGCTAATAGGTCATGTGTGTAATCAAATGCGGAAGCTTCTTGCATACATGTGAATAAACACTCAAAAACTAAAATGAGAGAGTTTCCAAATTAGATGCATATAAAAATTAGAGAATGAAAAATTTTACTCTTTTCTTTTATCATCCTCACACAATGTGATTTTCTCTTGAATTTGTCAAAGTGCTGTAAATAGGGATAACAATAAGGATAAGATAGATATTGAGTAACAATGAGAAGACATCTCTAGTTAACATGTCAAACTAGATTCTAAAACCAACAAGATTTTGTTAGAGAATCGTTGAACTTCTCAAAAAAATTCCTGACCAAAGGTGTCCATAATGAGTTAAATTTAAATAAGGGTCGGAGCATACCAATAAAAACTCGAACTTGAACTAGTTTGAAATTAGCAAGCCTAGCGGTAACACCCACACCGCTGGTTCGATCTTTCTTTCTTTTTGAATAGTAAAAGAAAATATCCATTCGAGAAAGTCATTAAAAAGATAGCTTGGAAGGGAGAAGGAAGAACATGTCCTCCACACGACGGTGGAATTAGATGACTTTGGGATCTTACATTCTTTTTTCCAGATCAGCTGGTTTGGCTGCCTAGCCAGTATATAATTCTGTTTTGGAGGAGGATGAGTTGTTCTTTCTAGGAACCATTAAGCAACTTATCTTTTCAGCCGACTACATTGCTATATAGCATATGAGAGCGGATCACCTCAATTTCACGGTGAAAAGAACACTCTCAATCCCCAATCAGAACATGCCACAACTCCGATACCACTCAAGTGACAGTTCAATAAGAACTGATTCACCTGTTATTGAACCGGTCAGTAACGGGTCTGTAAGACTTCAGGTCAGTATCGAGTTATACTGACTTCAGTAACGAGTTGTACTGGTTTTAGTAACGGTTTAATAAAACTTCAATAACGCTTTAGTAACGGGTCAATAATGTTTTAGTAACGGTTCAGTAAAATTTCAGTAACGAGTTACGTTGACTTCGGTAACAGTTCAGTAAAACTTCGATAACAGTTCAGTAACAACTTCAGCAACATTTGGTAACGACTCGGTGAGACTTCAGTTATACTGAAGTAATGAACTAGTAAGTGTTGAGTAACGTTGAATCAGTTAGTTCAGTAACAAGTGAATCAATTTTTATTGAACTGTTATTTAACTGACATAAAAATTGTGACACGTTCTGATTAGAGATCGACTGTATTTCCTCCGCTGTAAAACCGAGTTGATCTGCTCTGGTAACGGATGGTGCTTGAAGGAATTTTAGTGGACATACATATATTATTTTTTTGAGCGAAGGAGGGAAAGAGACTATATATTATAACCGGCAAATCCAAACAGTGTCGAGGAACCTACCTTTCCACCTGGCCAGCCCAGCGGCAAAGATTTCTCTCGGGACGAGAAAAACCCGGACTCAGGAGGCTCGTCTGCACTCCTACGTTTCTAGATGCTGACGTCAGAGCGAGGAGCCCCCCCGCAAGACGGACGCCTCGCGCTTTTCTTGGCGCCCACGTTCTCCGAAAGGGGGGGGGGGGCGGCCTCCCCGCCCCGGTCGTTACGCACCTTTTGACCCGCCGCGATCCACGTGGCGGTGGGGCCGGCGCATAACCGTTCGTGAGGAGAAGCGCACGGGGCCGAGGCGTCTCTCCGCGTTCACCTGGCCGTGGCCGTCCCCTACTTCAGCGCGTGAGAGGGCGGCAGCGGAGACCCGGCGGCGCGCTCGTCGAGAAGCCGCGACGGTCCACAGATGCTTCCTCGCCAAGAAAGCCCCACCGCCGCCCCCTCATAAGCGCCATCCCTCCGCACTCCTTCTCGCTTCCCCGCAGCGGACGCACGAAGGGAGAAGGGGATTTTCCGCCTCGGAGCGGAATGGAAGCGGCTCCTCCGCTGCCGCAGCCCCTGGACCTCCGGCAGCTGCGGGCCCTCTCCGTCCTCGGCCGCGGCGCCAAGGGCGTCGTCTTCCTCGTCCGCGACAGCGCCTCCGGACGCTCCTTCGCTCTCAAGGCCGTCGACAGGTCCGCCGCCGAGCGCAAGGCTGCCGACGGTTACCGCCGGATCTGGTTCGAGGGCGACGTCCTGGGTTCCCTCAAGCATCCTTTCCTGCCGGAGCTCCGCGGCGTCGTCTCCACCGACAGGATCTTCGGTTTCGTGATGGATTGGTTTCCGGGGGGAGATCTCAACGCGCTCAGGCGGCGGCAGACGGAGAAAATGTTCTCGGACGACGTCATTCGGTGAGAACTCGTCGCATTTCTTCCTCTCTTGTCCGGCGGTTTGCCGGAGGAACGATACCCTCTCACCTTTCCTTCGATTCCTCAGATTCTACGCGGCGGAGCTGGTCCTCGCACTGGAGCACCTTCACAGCCAGGGGATCGTTTACAGAGACCTCAAGCCCGAGAACGTGCTCATACAAGGTAGCGGCCATTTAGTGCTCGTCGACTTCGATCTCTCCACCCGTCTCCCAACCAGGTCCCCTGCGACGTCTCCCAACCAGTCCATCGATTCTCCATGTCCGCTGCAATCCCCACATCGGACCAGGCGATCCTCCCTCCGGTCGTGCTTCGTCTGCAAGTCCGACGTGGTCACGGAGGAGGACCCTGGCACCTCCTCCTCTTCCGACACCGGCAGCGCTTCCACAGGAAAATCCAACTCGTTCGTGGGGACGGAGGAGTACGTCTCTCCGGAGGTCATCCAGGGACGAGGCCACGACTTCGCGGTGGACTGGTGGAGCCTCGGGGTGGTGCTGTACGAGATGCTCTACGGGAGGACGCCCTTCCGCGGACAGAATCGGAAGGAGACGTTCTACCACATCCTGTCGAAGCCGCCCGAGTTGGTGGGGGAGAAGACCCCTCTGAGGGACCTCATCGGCCGGTTGCTGGAGAAGGACCCTCAACAACGGATCTCCGGCGAGGGCGTCAAAGCGCACGAGTTTTTCAATGGCTTGTCCTGGGACGCCATCTTGGACGTCCCGCGGCCGCCCTACGTCCCGCCGGCGCCGGCGCCGGAGGAGGGGCGGGGGCGGCACGACGGTGAGGAAGATGAGTACGTCGACGTGGAGGAGTTCGTGGGCGGGGTGTTCGGGGCGGGGCCCGGTAAGGACGGCGGCGCTAAGGAGGCCGCCGGCGACTGCGAGAAGGATGAGCATCGCTGGATTCGGAGGTTGAGCAACGAATCCTCTCCCATAGTTGATAAATTCTCAGCTTTCTAGGTGGATGATCCCCTTTTAATTTTTTTACTTAATCATTCTTTAATTCCAGGATACCCCGGTATGTATAAATTCAGTTCTGCGTCCACATTTTTTTAGGTAAGGGGAAGGATTATTCCTCTTTTTATGGATGACATTTTGTCCTGAATTTTCGGATGACATTTTTGCAGTGTATTCCTTCGGCACGATGTAACATGTTTGTGAAAGATTTCAGATCATCTCATGCCCCGGTGCAAGGAGTATTTTCGGTCTCCAATAAAAATTGGTCATGATCCTGTCTGTATCATTCAAGTGACTTTTTAAATAACAAATTTGAAAAGTCGTTATTAAATATATCGATAACGAGTTGTCAAATTGTATTAAAATCAATAATGAATTGGTAAGACGTCGTTAACAGTGCAGTAATGATTTATTGATTCGTTAATATGTTATCAACGAAATTGAATCGTTCTCAACACCTTATTAACTCATTACTCATCATTTAAATTTAAATAGTTGATATCATGATCTTTTTTTTATTAGAGATTGAGAGTACTTCTTTCACTCAGAAATTGAAATGATCATCTCTCTTTGTGAAATAGTCGGTCAATTTACATTTTTACATAACAAGACTTATAAATCAGAACAGAAATACATAGATTGACAACTCATAGGGAATCCCGGCTGTTTCGGCCGGGGCCTTCCCTGCGGAGGGCGGGAGGGTCATCCTGTGGGGTTCGGATGCTCACCGGAGCACTCGAACCTTCGCCGGTGCGCAGTGCGACGCACTCCTGGCCACTGTGCCATGTCAAAAAAAAAAAAAGACAACTCATAGAGAACTGCGAGAAGCTGGAACATTAAATATCAATATCTACCCATTCAAAGGGCTGCCGGGCGGAATGTTGGTCGCGCGGGCCGCGCCCCCCAACGGCGCACGCGCCCCCGATCTCTTCCGGCGGAGATCGGCGCCCTCACGGGGAGGCCCAGGGAGAGCCCTTCCCGGCATCGATGGATGGGCCACGGAGCTCCCGCCGACGATCCGAACGTTGCGAGACCTGAGACGTTCCAGACCGCCGGCAGGGGAATTCACGGCTCCGGTGGAATCTGCTCCCAGCAACGGCGGCAGCGGCGTTAATGCGGGTGGGGGGATGCCAGCGGTGGCTCGGAGATTTGATTGGTGGGGGGGGGTCAGGATCACGAGCACCTGTCCGACTAACAGACTGGAGCGTCGCAGGGGCCAGGGAAAGAGGGGGGGGGGGGTTACCTAAACACCCTTTATTGCCGACGGATTTTGCCAATTTTTAATAATATTAGGAGATCAAATGAGCCAAGCAAATTCCCAGAAATTTACTCTTCTGGAGATGCAGAGAAAGAAAGAAAAAATCCTGTGTGACCAAGTGAGAGAAGTGTAAGTTTCATTTCTAACAGCAGTAGAAGAACCAGCAAAAAAACGATTAACAGGGCGATGTGGAAAGCAGATGCAACCTGTTGTAATAATAATGTGTTAATTAACTACCTTAAATGATCGTGACAATTTATTATCACCGAAGGACCCACTAGAACAAAAGAATGTACTTAAAAGCAGATAGGTGTAGTCCATTGGGGGGTCTTCCCAGCTGCCTCAACCCATGAGGATCTTCTGGCTCATCTTCCCAAGCCATTCTCGTCGCAATGTGAAGAAACAGTTAAGTACCTGGAACCACTATTCTTTCATACAATCAATGAGCACAAGATTTAAATCTACGTGGTGCCATCCACCTTAGACTCGTGGTTTTCGCCGCTCAAACTGCACCTCGAAACTGACAGCAATTCTCGGATGTTACTGGCGAGGTTGGCCGTCTCCTGATTCTGTACGATGGGCTTCCTCATTGAGCTCTGTGTTCAAGTGTTGACAGATATTAGATGCCAGCATAGAAGAAGACATCTGTTTCGGAAATACTAGACTTGTTCTCTTGAAGAGATACTTACCTCCGATGTCCAGAGGCAGTCATTTTCTTTACGAGGGATAATGTGAAGATGAGTCTACGATAGAAAGAGAGAGAGATCATAAGAACAAGACCATGAAACCAGGAAGCGATGCTCAGAGATCTCTAAGACCGTATCTTTGGTTGACTTACGTGGAATATCACCTGGCCCGCTGCAGCACCATTGTTTACCAGCAAGTTGAACGAATCTATATTGCATGAAGAAATGCAAAGACAAGCAATCGTCACAAACGACACAAACAGAGAAGTAAAAACATGGTAGGCACCAAGGGTCAAGGTTAAAAAGAGTAATCTAGTTTTATCAAACTCCAAGTCTTATATCACAAGCTCATCCATCAGTAACATTTAAAATGATAAATGAAAGAGTCAATTTAGTTCCAACTCCCTGCAAATGGATCTAACTAGATGTAAATCCGTAAAGACTTGCTTGTTCATATTTAGATCCACGTGGACTGCTGTTTGTTGGTTTTATAAAAGTAATCGAGGATAGTTTTAGAGTTACACTAAGCAAGGGTTCATCTAACACAGAAATAAAAAAAAACCTATTTCCCCGTCTTTCTGATTTCTTACCCTGGCTCACCACCTTAGACTGTGGCTCCCTCTCCATCTTTGATGGTGCATCTCATATCTCCCAAGATTCTCCTTCCAAACCCTCTCCTCCCTAAACCCAACCCTAGTCTCCTAGCAATAACTATGAATTGAAAAGAGAACAGCAACAGGGGGCGATAGCCATATCAAGCCATAAGAGAAGAGCTCACATAAATGACTGGTTGACCCAGTTTAGCAGCCCTAGATCCAGCTAGAGGTCCAAAACCAAACCTGAGCTATCAACCAGTATGGCCCTACCTGAAGAGCCATCTGATCATGCATTCCATTTTGTCGCCAGGAAGAGCAGGGGAAGAAAGTAATGGCAGTCCCTACTGAGGTAGTAGGTAGAAAGCAAGTCAGTATGAACACGATGCACAAATGGATTGAACTAATTCACACAAAAAACCTCCTCTACCGAGATATGCATATAATAAGTATTGGGGAGGCATTAGACTCTCTTGAAGTGGCATCAACCATGTCATGACATAAATATCAGTCCATAGATGATGAAAGATATGAGTGTGTCATGATAGTTAAATATTCTGTCGTTTGTTCTGTTCTTTCCAAACCACCACAATAAGGGTGGTAGAACCATAGAAGCATCATCCATGTATGCCTGTCCTCTTTCCAAGGGTTTAAGTCATCCCAAACCATAAGTGCTTTCTGCAGCACATCCATGTCCATGGAAAACTTAGCATTTAAAACAAGGTGATCCATAGGACAGGCATCATAGGAGTATAAAGATTTCCCAATGAAAGATCCCCAACGTAAAGAATTAAAGAGTTTAAAAAATCTTAGGAAGTGCATCACTAGCTTGTAGAATCATAGAAACACAGAGAACACAGGTGCACAAGATGATGCAATCTCTAAATGCATAAAAGAACTTGACTTGATATCACTTACTGCATCTTGTAGCTTTCATGATGGCATTGCTAAGGAGTGGTATGGTAGAGCACATAGCTGCAACTACCTGCACGCATGTGAGCTTTGAAAATCTTAAAATGAAAAGTCAAAACAATGGCTTCAATGCTGTGAGCAATAAGCTACAGTATATGCAAAATAAAATGACTAATATGACAACAATGAATATCTACAACTACTGCTGTGCATTAACTGCATAGGCAACTTACTGAAATGAGACAAAGATGAAACCGGTGTCACTGATAGGAGTTGGAAGGCACATCTCTTATAGCAGAGTAAGATGAGTGCTATCTATATAGAAAATTATCTGTAAACGGGGAGGAGGGGGATGATCAGATGCCGTAGCATCTATGTTAGGCACTTGAGGCGAGATGAGGCAGCCATTCTTCTCCTTGATTCGGCTAAGGTCACCTAGGCGATGAAGCCCAACACAGAGGAACAACTCTGGGGCAACGTGTGGCTGCATGAGCCTTCTCCACCTGGCTTTAGGTGGAGAAGACATGTCAAACAGAACGGACCCATTAAGGCTGGGTCCGACCACTTAAAAAAAGCCCAACCCCCCCGGCAACACCTTAAATGATAAGATTGTCCTTAGCACAATGCACAAAAAATATCCAATTTGGAAGAAATGATGGAAGCGGGAGTGCATTTTGGTCATGGTATTAGGAAATGTAATCCTAGAATGGCACCTTTCATGTCTGCAAAATGTAAAGGCATTCATATTATAAATCATACGAGAACTACATGTTTTCTATAAGAGGCATGTGATTTAGTTTTAGATGCAGTTAGTGGTGGTGAAATACACCAATTTGTCAATAAAAAAATTAAAGGATATTGGAAATAAGAATATTGATGAATAACAGAAGCAAATAGATTAGACAACTTCCACATGAAACTGGATAGCAAAAGAAAACATGGCAATTAACTGGAATACGACAGGTGAGGAACCTTGGATTTAGACATGGGCACCACTGTCCTTGTACACATGAACAGGACTGCATTAGGTTGTAGGAATGAAGGCTGTAGCATCATCGAAGACAGAGATCCACTCCCGCAGATTGTAAAGGCATTCATGTTATAAATCTTACGAGAACTACACGTTTTCTATCAGAGGCCTGTGATTTAGTTTTTGATGCAGCAAGTGGTGGTGAAGTACACAAATGTGTCCTTAAAAAAATAAAGGATATTGGAAATACGAATCTTGATGAATAACAAAAGCAAATAGATTAGACAACTTCCACATGAAGCTGTATTGCAAAAGAAAACATGGCAGTTAACTGGAATATGACAGGTTAGGAACCTTGAATTTAGACATGGGCACCACTATTCTCGTGCACATGAACAGGTCTGCATTAGGTTGTAGGAATGAAGGCTGTAGCATCATTGAAGACAGAGATCCACTCCCAACTACCGAGAAGAAACTATTTCATGCAGCAGCAGCGGGATGGACCTAGCCTAGTTCACTTGGGCTGCCTTGGCGGCTATCCAGGCAGCCTGAACAGCTTACATGACCATACAGGACAACCGATAAATGATATTGCAGATGCAGGTAATGGCAGTACTGGGTTGCAGAAAGAAAGGGTATGAAAAGCCTAACTATATAATTTAGACTTGACAACCATATCTGGAGAATTAAAAAGTAGGACTACGATGTTTTTTAAAAGAAAACCGTGATGCTGGGTTTTAACTTTCCATAATTTTATCATTTAAATACAAACCCCTATAATTGGAAAAAAAATAAACCAGGAAATACACTACTTTACATCAAAACAAAAATTTAAATGAATACACATATACTATCAATAGTCATGCATCCCCCGATTTTATGTCCAAGTTCTTGTGGGCTACTATATCCCATCATACTGGTTCATCCAATATAAAGCCACTATAAACAACTAGGTAACCTAACACTACAGAAATAATAAAAAATCAAAAGCAAGCTGCACCTTGTTCTTATTGAGCAACAGGTGGTATTCATGTTTGTGCAGAGATTTTTTCCTTAAAATAAACATCCTTGTGTTGTCATTAATTCTCTACCTCAGAGTACAACAGTTCTCTTGAAAGACAAAATGCAACAAAATTGAATGCATATCGCTTAGATGCATTCCAAGTCCTTATTTTATCCTTCAGTCTAAAGATAAAAACTTCTTTGCTACCAGGCAGCAACATATTCTGGTTAACATCTTTTAGCCATCTGAGATGGATAAACATATCAGTGATAAAAACCTTTATGCAAATAGCTGTTATGAAATAAAAAAAGTAAAGTCATTATAGGTCACATACATTTGTTCCGAGCCAACACTTCTCACACTTGACATAGGGACTTGCCTCCATGACCTATTCATAGAACTATTGTCTAGCAGTACCCAAAGATTTCAAAGTTGGCTTTTTGCCTGCAACTGGCCAGGCCTGATTCTGATCCATTTTTTTGTTGATCAAGAATGAGAATGATAAGATGCAATTAAAGTTTATTAAAAAAACAAAATAAAAAATAAACAGTAAAAAACTAAGAAAAACATCCAAAAAAATCACAACCTGCCACATGAAGCTGGAATAATGCGTGGTGCAACACCAATGTCACCATGGTGGAGTTAGGCAAAGTGGCACCCAGCTTAGGCATCTTCAAAAATTAAAAAAAAAAGTATGTCTCCCAGCCATGTAATGCAATCTCCTGTTTATCTCCTCAAAATCTACTGAGAATCTCTGTCCAGGAGTCCTTCAAACAAGGCACCAGAAATCTATCTCAATCTGTTTTATCCAATTATCTCTTATATATAGTATATTATTTTTACCAGATTATAGTACAATCTCCCATTATTCAGAATTTCCGTTCTTTTATTCTCTCCATTGCATAGATAATGCCTTTGCCCCCCTTATGACTTTACTAACACCGAGGTGGAGTGCTTTCAGCATCTTCATAGGAGAAGATCTTTCCCAATGTTACTTCTCCTGCATTTAGCGTGGGGCTGGGTCAGGGTGCCCCTGATGCTTTTGTTGGCTGCTTTCTCTCTTCTTGATTCATGTGCCTTGTATGACTTTTTGGGGCTTAGGATTGTCTGCTGGTTCTATCATCTGGTAGGAACCTTTTGTAAGTTTTACTTTTAGTATTAATGAAAGAACCTGTCTCTGGGTTGTCCAAGAAAACAACTTTACCAACACCTATACAAAGCGATCACTCTTATCAAGCTTATATTGGATCAAAAACTCCTGTAGTCATAGACCTTTCTTTCATTGTTGTCTTCTCTTTTCCTTTATACTTTAAAATACCACTTTTCTTATTGTCACATTAAACTCAACTCAACTCAACCCTTAATTCCAAATTACTTGGGGTCAGCACTATAGATTCTCTTTCTTATTGCCATATCTAAAGAAATCTTCTGAAGACCACATTACCAGTCTCCCAAGATTTTAAGAGATGCCTGACATATTTTCTCTTCAAAACAAAGCCAAGAGTCAATTTGACATCCCTTGCTCCGAATGTTTTATGGCCTGAGAAATACACAAAATTCTATTGCTGGGACTGTACAAGAATCTTCTAGAAAAACGTGTAAACGGGAACATGTAGGTTAGATATATTCAATAATTAAATGCAATGGAAAATTCGTATGGGATAATAACACTCACAAGAGGAGGAGTTGCTTCCAAAGAAGAATGATGGCATTTTGGAATAACAAGTGAGTGCCTGCATTGAAGCAAGTAAACAGAAACACAAAGGTCATCAGGTCATGACATTTATCATTCAGGAATCTCCTAGTCCTAGTAAGTTTTACACACCTAATTACATGTAAAAGCTATCAATGTAGGAAACAGTTGGGAAGGTCAACTCTACAACCAATATGATCCCAACATCTTTAAACCAGTTTATAAAACGTGAGGAGATCGATGACTAGCATACCTAGCAGTTTTTGAAATGAACAAGTGTATCAAATAGATATGATGTTGATTCTTAAATATGAGTGCGGGATAAATTTTTTTTCCTGAAAATATACTTGTGTTTCCTGACAAATCATTTATTGGCAGCCACTTTCATCATAATGGCATCTTTATATTGAGCAGCAACCACTGTAGTATGAAATTAACATACAAAAGACGGAGAAAAACATGAATTTGTTATTTTAGATAGATAAAAGGATCCGTAGCTTCCTATTCAAACTGTTTTTTTTCCCACATATATTAGCGGCCTGATCACTTGGACTTACAAAGACTGACATGTCAAACATACCCACGAGTCAACGGCTGGGAATCCAAGATGCAAATACATGTGTCGTCCTCATAAAGCTGGAAACATAGGAAAGCAAAATTATGATAAGAAATCAGGTATCGATTTATTGATCATCTTAAACCAGATAGAAGCACCTTCTATTCTGAAAAAAGGGGTCGAGGTGGAATGTGAACTGGGACCTTGAAGGCCGGGGACTCCCCTCTAACGATCCTGCAGAATACGCAGTCGTTCTCCTCCCCACCACTCCCACGACGGGTGCCTCCCACCTTCCCTCGGCAAGCTGCGGCCCCAAGGGCCCGCTCGACCGGCGACCCGCCGGATCCAGGGAGGACTGCGGGACGTCGAGGTCTGACCTGCAACAGGTGTGAGCAGATGACGGCAAGGCGTCGCCTTTCCATCTATTCGGTGGCCGGAACCGGAAGTCTACCATCGCCGCTGGCCATCTGCGCACACTTGGGACAGGAGATTGGTGGGCAGGGAAAGGAGAAGAAGAGGATTTGTGCTGTCTCACCCCGCCAATCGGGCTTTCTTGTGGAGTAGAATCGCGCCGCGGCATTCTCTACCGCCATCTGACTCTGTGGAGCTCAGGCCTCCGATTTTCGTCCACGAGCGGTGCTCGTTCTCTTGCTTTCTATTCATTCATTTGCATTCATTGACCGATCTCCGAGTTGTATGTTTTATTTATGCGTTTTCAAAAAAAAAATGTCTTATTTATACGAGTAAGATCAACAATTTTGTAGTCCCACCATCCTTTCTCTTTATTTTTTAATCTCATTTTTAAATGTTTCATAACTCCGGTCCCCACCTACAAAATAAGGATAAAATATTTCGTTCCACTCTGACAATATACATTTCAAATAAAACTGTGATCAATTGTGAGTAACTCTCTATCAACCTGGTGGAATGAAATATAAATTTCAAATAAAACTGTGACTTATTCTTCTTAACAACGTATATAATGAAATGAAATATATATTTCAAATAAAACTGTGACTAACTCGATCTCTTTAAGAACGGAATCTGCTATCAAACCTAGTGAAATACAACACACATTTCAAATACCCATACAAGTTTTGTATGTACTGCTTATATCTTGAAAATTTTAGGAAAGAAACATTGTGAGTAACCACTATATAAAAATCAACTTGTCTTAGGATTTAATCACACTTGTACCGATCATATTTGTATACGTTGCTGCAGGAGGTGGATGGGTGGACGGAGGCACATTAACAGATGACAAGCACCGAGATGGAGATTAATTAATATATAAGCGCCTCTGTGATCAAATAACACTTTCGCAATTGTCTCATCGTGCGCTTCCTTTTTGTGTGATTTGACTTCGAGGGAGAAGATCTGTTGTAACACGCGAGGAATAAACCGTACGACTCCGACGAATCGAGTCGTATCCCGAATATCGACCTGTGAATAGAGATAGAAGAAGGAACAAGAACACACTAAGAAGACACCGATTTAACGTGCTTTGGCAAGGCGATATGCCTTCCTATGTCCACGGGTGACGACAATCGAAAACTTCACTAAATAAAAGAAGAATATTACAAGGAGACGCACTCTCCAAGAGGAACATATCGTCTAACTCAAAGCTCTCAAATAACAAGGACAACCTCTCCTCACACGCCCCCACGTATGGATCTCTTGAAGTGCACGGCGGTGTCTAGAACAAGGAGGATGCTGCTCTATTTATAGGCCTGCGCAGGAGGTTTCCCACGAACGCATGACACCCGCGTCTCCTCACCCATGCACAACTCTCCGTTGCCAAGCATATCCGAGAGGTAGGTGATCTACGCAGTCTTCACGTGCGGATAGAGTCCCGCGTACACATTTGCATGGCGCGGACGTTGCTAACGTGGTCTTCCACGTTGCCGACACATGCGAGCTTCCCGCGCGGATGACGCGCGTCTTTGCCAAATGGGTGAAGATGAGACGTCTGCAACAACATCAACTCTTTTTCTTTCACTCAATTAAGGGAGTGGATCACCACAATTTCTCGCTTAATGGAACTCTACTGTCCCCAATAGGGTGATACCACATGGTGTAACAGAAAACGAGACATGCATACACTACAATGAGGACGTGAAATCGGTTGGATGCCGTTTCAATAGTGGAGTAGTAGAGAGTTAGTAACATATTTTTGGAGCCTCGATAGTAGGTCCACAGTCTAAATAGTGGATTAGTAGAAGATCAATAGTAAATCTTTAGAATATCGGTATAGCAAGTCAATAGATGATTAGTAGCAGATCTTAAGAATCTCGATAGCAAGTATGTAGATATTCAGTAGCAAGTCATTGGAGTCTCGATAGCACGTCAATAAAGACTCGATAACGGGTCTTTGGAGTCTCGGTGGCAGGTCTCGATAGCAAGTTATCAAAGACTCGATAGTAAGTCATCAAAGACTCAGTAGCGGATCTGGAAAGCCGAAATAAAGTTATGTCGTTGTTTAAAAGACATCCATGTTCCGTTATGCATTACACCATGTGCTGTCACCCGGTTGGAGACTATAAGAGTTTCCTCCACCCGGAAAATGAGGTGATCTGAACTCCTCAATTAGACGCCCAGCTGTCAACGTCAATGCAAAAAAAAAAAAAAACGAAGAAGGAAATTCCTTCGGTTGCTTGATATATAAGCTTTCCATACTTTAATCTAATATTAAAACAATAAAGACAGACTGTTTGCATCCAAGGAAAAATTAACCAGACTTGCTTTGTATGTATCTTGTTAGTTTAATTTGCCATGTTGCAATAGAATCGGTGTCCCCCCTTGGGTAGAAAATTAGAACTTGGTTGGCATGCCTGCGTAACTAGAACTTAGATCTTTCCATCGACCATTGACCTTATCTCACCAACTTGCATGGTTCATTGTATATACGAGTGCAACGCGCACAAGTATTAAATACGAAGAGAGAAAGGAATACGATCGCGAAGAGGAGAGGAAGGAACTGGGTAATCCTTCTTAATTCATGTCATTGGAATAGAACTTAGGACCCATCACGCTGTAGCTAGACAGGAGTACTCGTACAACAGCCTGAAAGATCATCATGTGTGTCCCATGATGAGACGTACAATATTAATCTAGGATGAGGGCGATGAGTATTTCTTCACTTATATATAGACTCAAAACGGAGAAGATCTTGCACCAGCAAGCTAGATAGCAGCCGAGTTTTGATCAGACATATATACATCAACATTCAGCCTTCTTGGAGCTCCTCTTCTTCTTGGGGATATAAAGCCTCGCCCAGACGTGTCGTCCTTTTATCATGAACTTGGCCTTACCGTCCTTGCCCAGGATGCGCAAGCAAGTGGACTGCAGGTAGAATACAGCTTGAGCATACAGAGGTACTTGCCCTGGGCGGACTTCCTGTACGCGTATCTCTTCCACGCCTCCGTAGTGCCTGCAGATGCATGCATGCTCAACAATATATATATATATATATAAAGAGAGAGAGAGAGAGAGAGAGAGAGAGAGAGAGAGAGAGAGAGAGAGAGAGAGAGAGAGAGAGAGAGAGAGAGAGACTTCTCGTCAATTTCTTCAAAATGTGTAATCAGCTAGCTAGCGTACTTTTGATTATTCCCTACTGGTAATTGCAGGGAAATGACCTTTTTATTGCTTTGATAGCTAGGGCACAGCTGAGGATTGTTCTGGTCCTTGATGTTCTACTATACGACTGTGGAACACGATGAAAATTGAGTGGGAAGAATATATATATATATATATATATATATATATATATATTTATATAGAGAGAGAGAGAGAGAGAGAGAGAGAGAGAGAGAGAGATATACAATTTCAGGAAGATCAATTTGTAGGTTTCACATGACCTGGATATATACAAGGTATATATAGATCTTCAAATGAATTTTGGTTAAAACAATCCATTACACGTGAGAAAAACATAAACACCAAACGAATTTTGAGAAAAATAGATATTATTTGCATACGGTTACTTTTTGTCATTCTTTCAGCTACTATGTATAGACTTCACCTATGTCCTGCTATACGTGAGCCAGTATATGGTAAGTTGTCCTCCTCCTAGTCGACATTCATACGATGAATTTATCTTTAATCAGTAGCTAGCTAGCACCTATAATTATTTTCTCCCATTAATGGAGAAGGGACTCTCTAATATAAATTGATTTGTAGAAATTGCATGACAACAGTAAGGCTTAGGACAAACAATAGTGGGATCTGTTGTCTGGTCTACTTTACATATTAACGTAGACTGGGTATGTTGTAGTCCATACATGTATATGTTTTACATAAATACCTTATTCTTGTATAATAGTCTAAAGCACATCTTAAATGTATAGATTCACACAGAGGATACGATCTCCAAAGAATAATGATCTTATTCCACACAGTAGACAGTCCTGTTAGAGTGGTGGTGCACGGCCCGTTTATCTTAGTTATCTTTTATCTTGTTTTTTGTTTGGTGTCCTCTTATATCTTGTGATTTATAGAGATTAGTAATTCATTCTACAGACGATCTTTTACCAAACATCCCATATGATAATGCATGCTCCCAAATTTCCTTTACTATTTATGGTATATGGCAACTTTAAATTAGGCACTTTTTTGAAATGAAACTCAGGATATCATTTGTGTCACACTTTTTATTAATTCAACAGACGCACAAAAAAAGTAACTTAAGCAAATGAATTTTTACATATAAACCTCATGCAAGCAAGGGAATGTGGAGTTATCTCCTAAGAATTTTCATGATGAACAAATTGTATGCGATGAAAAATATCAGTAAATCTAAATTAAGCTAAGTTTGTTTTACTTAGATTGCTAGAAAAATCATGAGAAAGGAGATAACAAAACTAAATTGAAGATGCACAAGTGCAAAGACTCAAAATACATAAACTGAATTCATTGGTGAACCATCCTAATCATATCAGTTGAGTAGCATTTTCAGCACGATTATTTAGACAGAAATGCATCGGCCCACCGATATAAATACATATACACACACACACGAGCGAGAGCGAGAGAGAGAGAGAGAGAGAGAGAGAGAGAGAGAGAGAGAGAGAGAGAGAGAGAGAGAGAGAGAGAGAGAGAGAGAGAGAGAGAGAGAGAATAATTTTCCTTGATGTTCTAAAACAAAATATGGTCTAAAAAGAAAGATCCTTGAAATTTGAATATTGGAAAAATGGGGGACATAAGAACACTCATTTTGGAGAAAGAAACCTTAAGAACCTAAGAGTTACTTTGTGCTACGTACATATGAGGAAGATTTTGCTGTGAAGTACCGCTCATTCTCAAGCGATCTAAGAAGAAACTTACTTTTAACCTTCACAAACTAGATGCCAATCTCTAAGGGATCTCTAACCTTCTTCTATTATCTTCAATTCAAACTTCTCAAGTCAATATTTGCTCTATTTCTTATCTCATTATTTGAGCTTATATATCTTTTCGATTGATTTTTTAAAGAAAACAGTCTTTTGAATGGGAAAGCATGTTAATTGGAATCTCCACAAGAGTGGAGGAGTTTCAAGTACGTGAAAAGTGTGTACTTTATTGGTTTGTCAGTGTATAGATTTAATCCATATTGTGTCATTTAAATCCTCACATAGATAGGTGTGGGGGTAGTGAAATGTATAGAACTTCGTAGTGCATTATGAATTCATTTAGAATATTTATTATAAATCTTTATGCCTATTGTAGTTTGATCCAACTCTTCTACCTCTCTTCAACATGGTTACTGACATATTGGCCACATCAACTTTTTTCTTTCTTTCTTTATTTTTGATCAAATGATGTACACCTGCTATCTTCATTCTAATAACACAAAATAGTACAACTCTGATAATATATATAAGAGAGAAAAACTAGAACACTCAAGCAACCACTTAGAGAAGAATGGACAAAATACCAAAACCTTGCTCGAGGTCTTTACCAAAGCACTAGAACATAGTCACATAATTGGAATGACTAGCATGATGAGGTGTATTGACAATCGAGAAGCAAAGATTTGAACTCTCTTAGAAGATTTTAACATTTGTCACGAGACTGGATGATCACATTCAGACAGATGGTCTCACAAATAGTATGGTGACTATAAATATGGCTTGGGAAGACGTCAAGACAAAATATGTTAACATGACAGAAAACGACAACAAACACCAACTAAAAAACAAACTTAAATAGGTAGAGCACATCACCCACCCAACACACACAACTAAGTAAAATTTTATATAAACATTTAGGCAAATCGTTGGAGTGTTTTCTTTCAATCTAAGTGATTAGTGTTTTAAACGCATCAAAAGTCTTAAAATTTGGTGACAAACGCAATTTATCATTCTCTTGGATTTGCTATTCCGATACCTTAAAGGTATACATGCATGCATTAACTAGTAACCTTATATGTTCTAATCCTCAAGAGACCATAATATTGGTACTGATGATGAGAAAGAACAATATGATCCCAAAAGGTTGGGCATGTGTTTCCTGGAGTTGATAGGCACACGAACTATACTTCTAATCCACATGGTCCTCTTTTCAAGATATATCTCATATTAAACATATTTTGGGTTCATAAGCCCCTTGTGAGGAGAGCATGCATGCGCGGAGGTTCACATATATAGATGGTGCCAATTTGAGTACTTGTTAATGTCCTGTTTGGTTAGTGTTATAAATGATATCATATAATTTTGATATTGATATTTATAGAGGATAAAGTATCAATGTCAAAATTGACACCATGGTCACTTGTACGTGACTCATACTTGCTTGTGACCATAAATTTCAAAATTAACATTAATAGTCAAATACATTGCAATAGTTTATGTCAATATCAATATCAAAATCCACGGTGACAAACATGTTTGATATTGTTACCAAAGGCCCAAAAGAATATTCTATCTTTTCCACTCAAAAAGACCAATAAGTTATACCAAATCACTTAAAATTATATAGTTATGTATGGGTTTGATATTTTCATGTTGGTTAGTCAAAGAAAATTTCAATCTATGAAACTATACGTTAGACGCGCGCTTTACCAAACAAATTGTTAGAAACCAATCATGGAGATTGGTTTGATCTCCATCCTAAGCCACCATATATAATGTATCAAGATCTCACATATATCCTTTCTCATAAGTGAACGTACGTACAGAAGCTCTCTTGAAAAATTCAAAACTTGAGAAGCTTTGTGTGGTGCGCAAAATATATGGGGTATATGCGACTTAAAGAAACAAACTGCAGGAAACTCTTACCACAGTTCTAGTTTAACTACCAAAAATGACTATGATAAAATTTTGAGTGTTTTTGAAGAAGTATATATTCAACAACTTCGACAGCCACAAATCCTGATCTCTTGGGAAATACTAGAAGAGTTACCTAATTTGATTTTCAGCACCGAGAACAAATTAACATTTATACGTTTCCAGGTATATATCTTAGATGAAAGAGTACGCGTTCTTTTACGTACCTTGAGAAGAAGTCGTGTAGATCTTTCTCATCCACAGGGTACCCACAAGAGAACGTTATGAACAATGTCCGCTCGTCTTGCGGGATATATGATTCTTGAGGACCAATTTGTACTGGCGGATGTAGAACAGAACTTCGATGCATTTGAGGATACGAGGACGAAGATCTTGTAGCAATGACCACATCGTCACTAGGTGCTAAGGCGTTCTTCGCCCTAAAAGCCGCAAGGCTCGTTTCACCTTGAGAAAGAGAAAGGCATCTCATGGCAAGTTCCAGATCCAATGGCGACATCATAAGATTCGGATGTTCCATCATTTGTAGGTAATCAGATGCCATTTTTCTTTGTACCTCTTGTATCCTGTTGAAGGTCCTCAGACTTTCAGAAGCAAGTACTTGGTCATATAGGCTTATGGTATCACGAGTACCCGTGGTATATTGTGGGATTTGAGCAGAAGAAGACTGTCCTGTACTATTTTCTTCATTATATGGAACAAAATCTGCATCTTCGTTTAAATATATGCAGGATTGATCAACTTCTTCTCTAAATGATCTCAAATGGTTTATAAGTTCCCTTCTAATCCTCCCATTGTTATAGGGCCCAAGAATGCTACTTTCCTTTCTTATTGTACATTGATCATTGTCGCTAGTATTAATGTGATCTCTTTCTCCAGTGAAACTGTGGACCTCTGTATGATTCAACCTCTCAACCCCATGGGACGCCCTCCCTGAAGATGCAAGAGCAACCATGTCTCCGAATATGGTAGGGCAAATATCATTTAAGATCAATGTGATACCATCGTATGCTAAGTCTCCGTAGTAGTGAAGGTACCTAAGATTGATAGGTGAGCCTGGCACCTTCGTGGTAGCCGGAACATCCTTCCTTGCCGCCTGAATACGGGTCTTGAACGCGCTAACAAGAATAGCCCCGACGCATTCCTCTCCTTCAGCTGCAATAGACTTTATTTCTTCATCTGACATGTTGGTCGCCAATTCTTGAATGAAACTGGGGTGATCAACACTCTCCAGCCACATCCAAAAGGCTATCACGGCCATTGTTGTGTAGGGATCCATTCCCATTTCAAAGACTAGCCTCTTGAACAAGACACGCTCTTGAGAGTGGAAGGAGATAAGGGCATCAGCGGGGAAGGTTTTGAAAGGTGAAGATGGTTCCATGAGATGCAGGCTGTAGGCAGATCTCTGTACTTACAGTGTGAGGGTGATGGAGATGGAGGCGTGAAGGAGAAGAAAAACAAGAAGAGACAAGTACGTGCAAAGCTCCTTGGAACCGTGGCTATGGCTATCAAAGGTCAGTTGCTAGTGGAGAAAGAGGGGCGTGGTGAACGAAGATGGGAATAGGAGGGACGAGGAGAAAGAGACAATAATATGGTGCTGGGGCACACTTATACGCATAAAGAGACACTTGTAAGTTACAGGCTATACGCAGAGTTATAGGATATACTTATCACAAGTATTTGAATGTTTAAATCTTGATCGGGTCATTATGATATGTCTTAGATACATTACCAAATCAAGCACTTGGAAAAAATGAGAATTCCCAATTGAATAAGATGCTTCAGAGGGGATTAAGGATTCAGAACACAACAAGTATATATATATACGGCCGGGATTGCAATGCTAAATATGTCGTCCAAAGATCACTTAGTGTGTTGGGCAAGAGAAATGCATTGCAGTTGAGTCAAAGATTTGCCATATGTAGCTAGCTAGCCATCCAGCTTCGTCATTAATTAATTGTCTCAAACTCATCCGTTTATTTATTGGAACCAAATGTTGACTAACCCTCCTAGCACCGTACACGTACCCCATCTTTTATTTCTAACGAATAATTAAATCCTCAAATCGATCAAGTTTACCTCCCCTAATCAGTAAGAATATCATCATGCTGGACGACAATATGAGTGATATCATATATAATAAGAAAGACAAAATTGTAAAAAAGGATAATAAATAAATGGTGAGAAGCTAGCTAGCTACTTGGCGCGCATTGAATCCTAATTGGATTCATACGATTTCATGAGGAGTTCCTTCAGTATTCAAATTTTGAATGCCTGGTGTGGGGATACTGTTTCCCTTACATCCTAGCAGCACCTAATGCATTGGTAGAAACTCCTTAAATTGGAGATGACGTCTAGTTAATGACTCCAGATTTTCGGGTCATATACTTGTAAATGCTCTATGATTTGAGAGCAAGTCTTTTGCTAGCATCTATCCTAGAAGCTAAAACATGTCAAGCGTTGAACAAAGGATGCATACAAATCCGGGTGAAAGAATCCTTGTTATGCTACGTACCCTTTCCACTGGATCTGGCTTCTTATCTTGCTGATCTTAACGAAGCTGGTTAGATCCTCCAAGTGCCTGTGAGAGACGACTGTTTCTTGTGCAGAGCCGTCTTCAAGACTGTTTCAGCTGGTAGCCAGCCAAAGAGGCCTTTCAGTTAGATTATAGGCAAGCGTTTCATAAGACAATTTAAGGACAAAACCATGAAGGAGGAGGCCACACAGGAAGGTGGAGAAAGAGATGGATATATATGGACGCTGAAAATTTGTCAATATAATTAGATGCATGATAGCAAACTGTTGAATGCTAGGTTATGTTTCTTGGCAACAAATACATTCACAGGAGCCTTTGATGATTATTGCATCAGCCACAAGATCAGTACGCATACGTAATATGATTGCAGGTTAAGCTATTTGTCGAGCTTCGAGTTTAAAACAGAAACTGGTCCGCAGAAATGCCGGATGAGAACTTTGTTGAATGACAAACAAGGGTTGCGCTATCCGATCGAGCTCATTTAGATGTATATATCTTGCATTCAAGCATAAGCTGAAATCGAGTATTATATGTCAAATTCTAAAAGCAGTTGCTCAAATTTGGCGCGTATAAATGCTCGTGAGGTCCAAGCTTCTCAATAATACTCTAACGAGCCTAATTGGGTGCTTGATTTCGTGATAACGAGTTTTTAATATAAAATATATTTTTGTGACAAAATATGTTAAAAATGACGTTTGCCCATGGTCATATGAATAATTTTATAGAGAATTTCTTCTAGAACGAGAAAGAGGTAAGACCTCTTCATTTTTTGCGGTCTCCTATCCTTTATTGTGTGATACACGGTTTTCACCTTTTTATATTATCATATCACTGAACATAAAAATTTGATGTCCTTGGCTATATTATATTTTATTTTGATATATAATTTTATCACAAAAATGTATGAAAATTAATTTGCAACTAAATCATTGACAACTGTTGATGACCCGGCCAGTTGGCTGATGGAAATGTGATTAAGAAGATATCTTTTTTAATATCATTTAAGATTAATGTGATCAACCAGATCGGGTTGCTAGGTCGTGCAACCCAATGCCACGTCATGTGACTCCATTTCGAGATTGGTCCGGGTTGATCCGACTGGCTGGACATAGCGAACCCATGGCTCTATCTACTACTAATACTAGATGCTCATGTATTTTCTTTTATATATTAAATGATTTTTAGATCATAAATGAGCTTCATGCAAGCTTTTATAAATGATCAGCTTACCAAATAAAATATATTTTAAATGCACTTTTATTTGATAGAAAGTCAGTTCAAGTTAACGCCACACACTAGAGCTAGCTAGCTACTTGCGGCGGATATATATTATTAATTAGTTTGCTTTAAATTACTTGAAAACTTGTATAAAAAGTGAATGAAGTACATCTATCTTTGCTCAAGCTCCGCTCTTCTTAGTGATCGAGCCAATACTTCTTTTGTTTTTGCTTTCACGCCAATAAACATTTTATTCGAAGAAAAATGTCCTCGATTTTCTACACACAGCAGATAGATAGACCCAACACCAAAACCTGACCAGCTATATATATAATGTTAGGGGACTACATATAAAACTTCGATTGGGGCTCTGCCCACAATCATCTGACCAACTTTAAATTTAGGTTTGTGTTTCGTTTCATTCTCACACTGAATGCCAACTCTGGCAACATTAATAATTATGAAGCCGATTAACAGTTGGATCTCCCAATATCCCAGAGCCCGCCCCATGCGAAATTTCTTATGTATTTTTTTTGCCTAGCCACACGCCTATACACACCGAACTCTGATGGTTTATGAAATGGCTAGCTCATGCCCAGGAGTGTCTTTTGTGCCGAACCTGCTCGGTCCACAAACTCAGCACAGTTATCCTTTGATCTCCCTCGATCGACCAGCTAGAAACACTACAAAACGAACCGTTTCTAACTTTGCAGCATGCACTGTCTCTTGTGCTACACTTGTGATGGCCGTTTTACTGTCAGCTGGAGGCATTCAAGTGCTTGCCTTGCTTTACCTCAGTACAACTTATAAGCCTTTGGTTCGCATGTAAGAGCAACCGTATTCAACACTTGGCATAAGTTTGTTACTAGTGAGAAGCTGCTATGCAGCTGTATCACATACATAGCGACCTTGAGCGTGCATGCCCAGAACACAACAGACGGCCTCGGCATGTATATATCAGGGGGGAGAGAGCATTTAAAGGCTTTTAGCTGATGACCGCGCGGCATGCAATCATGGTTTAGTCCGTTAATTAGGAACACAATGTACATATATATATATATAACCGATGTCAATTAATGGAGTTATGAGATTCATGGTACTCTTGCTAGGATGGAGGCACAGTCCGTGTGGAGCTCTCCTCCAACTATAGAAAAATCTCAATAATTAATAATAAGCATCACTAAAATGGAGGAAATATCGATATCCCCATTCCCTCCGTTCATGTTTTGATCGGAATCTGCATGCTCGAAACACTAATCTATGTTTTATTAAGTCTAATTTTCAGTGCATAATGGCTATCTTTCCTCATAAATTTATTTATTGAGACACCTTGTAAAGTAGGTAGTAATTATAGAGTTTCTTCCTGCGGGCTAACTGCATGATAGGGTTTCCTTGTGTGCGCAACCGTCCGTTGAGCACGGCCCCACTCTCTTTCTTGATCTTGTCTCTTTCTCATTCTCTTCTTCACGCCACGCCTTATATTTGCCAGCAACCCTCACTCTCTCCCAGCACCTTCGCGTTCCGCTCTCTCTGCTGGCCTTCATCTTCTTTCTCAGCTCGCCATAAACATCATTTAGTGCGTCGATCTCACTGTGCACGTACATTTTCATCCATGGAGCCTTCTTCCTCAGCTCCCTCTTCAACCGACATCCCCATCAATGCAGTGATCTCTTTCCAGTACTTCCAGGAGCGTCTTCTCTATAAGAGGCTGGCTTTTGAAATGGGGATGAAGCCGCTCATCGCCATGGTTCTTGTGGCCTTTTGGATGTGGCTGGAGAACGTTGGGCACCCCAGCTTCATCGCGCAGCTAAACATGTTGCCAGATGAAACGACATGGTGCATCGCGGTTGAGTCGGCAGAATGCCTCGCCGCCATCCTCTCCGGAGTGCTCAATCCTGTTGGCGCAAGAGAAAGTGTGCCCATCGTCACAAAGGTACCAAACTCTCCCGTTGATCTTAGGTACCTCCATAGACTGTGGGATCTGGCCTTCGATGGTATCATGTCAATCTTGAACAACACTTGCCCCACGGTCTTCGGGGACATGGTCGATATTGCCTCGACAAGGAGGATGATCCAAGATGCGCAGAGGGTGAAAGATGGATTTATCCTTGGTATGATGTCAACGAGAGGATCAGCAACCCCCAACCTGAGGACACAGACCGAAGATAGTCTTTATCAGCTTTACAACGCGGTAAGATCCAGAAGGGATCTCGCAGCTGAAATAAGATCTCCCACAGGTGTTGGTGATCTGGTCGCACCTTTAAGTAGGCGGGATTCTGCTTTTATGCCTTATGGTGAAGGGACTAGCAGGAGGCAGTCTCAACCAGCCGCTCTTCCACTTCAGCAACACATCAGAGGCACTGGAGGGACTAGTCTGAGGCCACCAATGTTCCCTATGTCAGTCCAGCAATATGTCGATGATGCTAATTATGTGATCAGCAGGCTCCAGGAGGCGCTTCCCCAGGAGACTCAAATATCCAACATATATGACATGCAACAAAGAACTCAATCAGATGATTCACATATGTTGCAGACAAGGTTGCCGGTGGATCCATTTAGTGTGGACTATGAGACGGAGCGTTTGTCTCTGTCTTTGGCTAATTTGAACTTTGGAGCACGGAGAGAGAACCCCGTACTGCTACCTCACAGAAGGACTCCGTCGACTGTTGCTACGCGATCCTCATCTTCTTCTCCACTCCTCACGCATCTTGATTCCAGCTCACTGCAGTACTTAACACCACAAGGTTGGACTCAAGAGCTAGATGTGCCCGAGGATGACCGGACACTGTTCTTGACTTTTTCCAACGGATACCCGGTAGAAGAGGCAGATCTATATGAATTCTTTTCCAGGTACTAATTAAACTTCCTTTAATGTCTTATTTATTAGCCTTGTATACGGTTGCATCTGAAGTAATCCTTTGTTTATTTTCTATATTCAGGCTGCCTATTTTAGATGAAAAGTAGTTTAAATTTCAAGATCATGCACGTTCTTGTTTTTTTTTTCTAACTTGTAAAGTTTTTTTTTCCAAGAACATCTACGTACCTTTTTTGTGTCATATAAAGCTCAGCGAACACATCTCTTTTGATCTTTTTTGTAGTACTAGTCAATGCACAGTCATGAGAGTCATCTAGCTAGCAAGGTTAATTTGTATACATGAAAGTCAAAATGTCACTTGTAATGAGCACATATAACACGTACATGAGAGCTGGAACTTTCACACATTTGTCACGCTTTAAAAAATTCATATGGAAATTTATGGGCTTAAGGTTATATATCTAATTGAGAAATAAACAATTATAATAAACTTGTTAACAGTATATTACTGGAAAAAATTAAAGAGAACTTCTGTAATAAATGATTTAGACATCTTTTGATGCCCACGTGGACGTCATATGATCCTAGCTATGTGCATGACATCCCGGCCCACATATAATAGATGCATATATTGATCACCTAGAAGCGACTTGTTAGGTACCTGAAAAAGTACTTCAATGCATTTCATCGTATAAAGCTCTTGGCCATATGCATATATAGATATATCATCTATACTCAAGTTAGTCCTATCACTTTTGACTAAAAAATCTCGGTTTATATCACATCAAGTGAGATTATAACACAAGGTATGCATGGAATTTCTCAACTATTACTTAGGTTGCGTTTACTTTGGCTTAGCTAACCTTTGACCTCAGATTTGGTCACAGTTTAAAGATTTAGACTATTTGATTTTATCTCTTAATTAACATGTAAATATAATGCTATATCTTAATAAATATTTTAAAAATATTTTGAATGATTTAACTTTTAATTTTTAAGATGTAATTCTTGATAAAAAAATAGAATAATATATACTATATCTTTAAAAAATAATTGATTTAGATATAAACATCTTAATCAACTTAAAAACTTAATTTTACCATAAACTAAGTGGTTAGATATGAAATTAAGAGTTTAAATCTTTCAAAACAAATATCGGTGTAGCTAGATATTGATAGTAAATTAACAAAATTTGTTGATCAGTTATGTACTTTCTAGCGTTTTTTGGACATATAGTACCTGCCTCCTCCGTACTATTAAACCAAAATGATACATTTTTTAGATTACATTTAAGAAAGTATGACTACATCTCTCAAATAAGGATCAACTAAAGAACATACAAAGTAAGTAGACAAATTAACTTCAAACAAATAGACTGTGTGTACATATGAAGTATTTCTATATACGTAAAACACACTACATAAATATCAACGAGTATGCAAGCAAATATACTTTTAATGTTGCTCAATTGTTCTTCTCCAAGTCACATAATTGGAAATATATACGAAGTACTTCCATATAAGGAAAACACACTATATAAAGATCAATGAGTATGCAAACAAGCTGAGGTGCTTTAATGGAGATTTAAACTCCTTGGGTAGTGTTTGACATTCAACATGAGACCGGATGATAGTTACGAAGATCACCCAAAATGGCATTCTCACTAATTAGGATCATGGCTATGGAGATGGCGTGGAAAGATGTCAAGATATAAGATGACTCAAACAATAACTAAATCAAAAACAACTTAAATAAACTGAGACCCCATCACAAAGCATAAAAAGTGAGATGCCTATATCGACATTTAGGTTGAGCACTAAAAAAGGGGACAAATTTCATAGAGAGAGGTTCTTCAGAAATAGTCTTTAAGATTCAAAACTGTGAAAACAACAAACAAGAGAGTGTACAAAAATAGAGAGAAAACTCTGAGGAAGCTCTAGAGAGCATTGCTAGGCACTTACCAAAATCTGTCTTTATGCAACCAGAAAACCAGAGCATACAATCGAGGTGAGGGGGAGGGAGTTTGTGGATTTGGGGTCAATGTGAGTGGATAAGCTTAGGATAGATCTTTAGGAATTTGGTGTTGATTGAAGGGGAGAGGGATTGAACGGACCAGAGAAACTGAGAAGAGAGGGTAACTAGAGCAGCATTGGTATACTAGGGGGAACGAAAGAAAAATAAAGGTGGAAAAGAGAAAGGGACTATCGAAGTGAGCCTTGCTGGCTTTCAAGGAGGGTGCCTTGCTGTCTTCCGAAAGATATATTCCCCGTGCGCTCCCTCCCATTGTCAACCAAAGCTTCAAGGTGACGGAGGCCGATGCACTGGGTCAAATAGAGATGTGGAAGGAGAGTGACAACATCCTCCAACGGAGAGGCGCACTTCTAACTATCTGCAAGCAGTATGAGGGCGCGCGGGGGGCCTCAGGTGCCCACCTGAGGTTGTACCCTCAGCCTCTTACAAAATCCCATTAAATGCATGATTTGATGAGTCGTTAAATCATGTATTTAATGATGTATTTAAAATATTTTGGTGAGAGGAGTTGAGAGTACAACCTCAGGTGGGCATCGGAGGTCCTCCGCCCTCCATGCAATATAGTCGCTTCAAGTAGACTCTATATACTTTCTAGCTATTGTGTGCCACTTAGCATGCTTAAAAGAATATTTGTTTGTTTGTGCGGCGATGTTGCAGTGGACATCCTGGGTCATCTAGTTGTTGCCTCCGGCAGGAGGTCATAGGTTTGAACCTATGCCACGCATTGAGCATTTGACGCCTCAACCCGTTGAAGCACAATTAAAAAAAGGAGAAAATTTGTCTTACTTCTATATGTTTTTTCTCTTAAGTTTGAATATGAATTTTTTATTTTTTATGAGTCAAAAATTGTCTACCTTAATTAATTTTCTCCATGTATAGTTCAAAAATCAATGAAGTTTACCTATATAGTTGTGCTAGCTAATTCTTGACACAAGGACATTACCATATATATACAATTCGACGACTATCACCTTAATAAATTTCCTTCAACCCAATAAACTATTCATGTTAAATGAACAGCTAGAAGATTGATGCACTATCTTATTACTTTTATTTGGAACACAAGTCAACATATGTACACATACATTGGTCGATGAATGGAAGCATAATTCGGATCAGATGTAAGCGACAAGAGAGATTCTGTATGCCTCGGAAGATGCAGTTGAAGTTGAACAGACATACAAGTATTGTTTGGGAACATTCATTGACTAATATAGTCAAAGAGGATAGTATAGATGTCCTTTGATTGAAGTAGGCAACAAAAAGAGAATGCACAAAACTTCATTGAGCATATTCTTTCACAAGCACGATTGTGCACAACTTCTTGTACATATATGCTCATTTTTTATGTACTACTTTGTCATAAAGATTTTCTCAATCAATGTACATAGTTACATGGAATGTATATATACTTGAATTGGTATCTCAAAATGCTTGATGCATGTTGGTCATGTGAGTGTGTGTTTGCTAACTTGGACCCAATTAGGTACAAGTTGATCAAGTTAAATGAGAGGTCAAATATCTTGAGTTGAACTATATGGAAATACCAAAGGGTAAACTAATGTTCGTATGAAAATTGACCACGATCCTATATGTGCCCAAGTGGAAATCCCCTAGAGACAAATCTAAGGATGACGGATGAAACAAACAACAAATAATCTCAACCAAGTCGATGTTGGAACCCTAAAGTCTCCTAAGATCTAAACACATTCCCGTAGTGATCAAAAGGTCTCAAATGTGAGTTTAACTTGTGCTCTTCGGCGGCACTTAACAATTTGGTCTACATAGTTGTAAGTGAAGAAGAAATGAAACAAGTGGGTTGCTCTTTTTGATGAAAATGGTGGTATTATTTGTCTCATTAAACTGGCATTTCAATATAGACTCGTTCCCAAACCGCCCGTGGAACAATAGAGGGATAATCAGACGGGGAGACAACGCCTAAAGCTCACTTGGCATGAAAGTGGGCAGCTTAACTACAAGAGCGAGGAATAAAAAAGATGGAAATAGAAGTAGTAGTAGCTAATCTATGACAATTTAAGATAAAAAGTTGGGGTGTCCAAAGTTATGGACTAACAACCAAAATAGCCTCAATCATAGATTTTGCATCGTTCTCCATGATGTCATTTGATTTGAATTGAGATGCTTAAGTCAAGCAGCTTCAATTACCTCGACTTCTAAAACTTGAGGATGATAAAATACTGACATAAAACCTTTCCAAAAAGTCACACAACCTGCTTCATTTTCGGCAAGAAAAGCATGAGCACCAACTTATTCAGATGTTGCATAGTCCACATTTATTTTTACTTGTCCCCAAAGATGGAAGGCACCAAGCTACCCATAGAGTTAAATGGATTGAAGATGCCTGGGAGATGAAGAAGTTTGCCTCTTGGATAGGCTTGTCCAGGATGCTCAAGGGGTCCGAATTAAGGTGCCTTGAAATGCAGTGTACATTTGACTTTCTAGATCTGTCAAAGAATTGAAATCCTGATGACACCCAGTCTCCTGGGATGAGGGTCTTGTTAAATATCCCAATTTATCTAGGTCTTAACCGGGACACGAAGATTGATCAATAACCAATTTTCATTATATATAGCTCAGTGGTGAAGTAGGCCACACTGCCATACTACACTAATAGTTTAAGAAGAGGTGCTCCAATGATTCTATGTCAAAATTGCAAATGAAACACTCAATGTCAGGTTACTCAAGATTGTTGATCTCAATAAGTTGTGTGATAATAGACTAGAGAAATAATATCTATTGTTGGAAGACATGGTTGGATGATGTGGTCAGACTCAATGGAAGATGAAAATAAATGTTTGACCTCTTGTGTATGAAGTTAAACAAATGATATATCTACTAGAGACAGAATGCTAGCTTGATGCCATAAAATGACAACTTTAAAGATAAGCTCCTGTGTTCTTTCTCCGACCTTAATTAATGGTTAACTTCTAGTTTACAAAAGTTTCATTTACAATCTTGAAAGTTGGCTTGACAATATATCATAAGGTTTAAGTGGTAATATATTTGCGAGTAATGAACCATTACAATTTGATATAGTTGATAGAGAACTCAAAATGATAAGAGTTTTAATATGAAATAATATTTATTTCAACAACTTTTTGGTCTATTACAAAAATTACTTGTATGGTCATCTTTTGATATATTATTTTGAGTCATTGATAAAAAGAAAGTTTATTAATAATCTTTCTATCTACTCATATAGACACTTAAGGCTAGAGTTAAAGTTACTTAGTATTTAGTATATTACACATAAATTTCATATACAACAACCCCTAAGTTCAAGCTTAAAAAGGAAATAATGGTTAAGTTGGGTATTCTTAGTTTTAATGTTTCTCTCTATGAAAATCTTTACTTGTTACTAGCTTATTTTAATATCATTTAAGCAAGTAATTGTGGGAGGAACATCTACTTAACTGATGATATTCTCTTAAGAATATATTAAGAGATTTTTGGTTGAAAAGCCATGTACACTATTGATATAATAAAAAGGTACAAGAGGAGGACATAAAGCATGACCTCTAACTGAAGATAAGTCTGAAAAAATGAGATGGAGTAAGGACTATCCAGGGTAAGAAAAAGAAATTGCAAGTATGTACATTTATGAGCCACAGAGCACACCAAAGCAAAGATATAACAGAGCATGAACAAGGCTAACTCGACCCATGATCAAGCTAGTGAAGGTGTATGCTAGCTAAGTGAGACACATGGCTCCAAAAAGAATCAATCGAAGAGTTCCAGGAGTTGGGAGGCCATAATCGGCCCAAGGGCAGTTGTTATAAACCTTAAATCGTTGTCGAGGAGACAAGATGTCTACGACAGTCAAGAGTGCCAATTCTGCTTAAGTGATAAGGTTACCGCTTAAGTGTCATCTAAATGGTCAAGATGGTAGCATTAGATGTTAATGTATATATGTATATACATATGTGTATATACATCCAATCATATATATATATATAATACACAATCACATACATAATTAGATGTGAGGATTATATATATTTATGTATATAGTATGTGTATATATGCAAATGTGATTTTATTTATGTAATCATGCATGTATTAAAAAATATTTTACGGAAAGAATTAATTTCGATAAATTAATCGAGAAGAAGAGAAAAAAGAGTTAAAAGAAATCTTTATACATTTTTAGTACATAATATATTTATAATTATAAATATTAAATATATGTGATAGTATAATTGACCGTGAAATATATTAATATGTACACTGTCATCAAATGATGTTAGATGTAACGATTAAATCAAGTACCTTAATAATCATATTAATTTACAATCTTTCTAAAAGACCATATATCTTAAAAATATTCCCGACAAAAAGTATGCTTGCTAACTAGAGTCATTATTTGTAATCTATTTGCCTGGTTGCCAATGTGGATGTCTTAACCGCTGTGGGCGCCTATTGACAACCATGCAATAGACTACTAACAACTCTAGCTAGTTAACCCACCTTGACAACTATGCAAATAGGCTACAAACACCGACTCTGGTTAACCAGCATACTATATATGTTGGGGGGATTTTTAAGATATGTGGCCTCTTAGAAAGATTGTCAATTAATATGATTATTAGGTAATTGGTTTAATCGATACATATAATATCAAAGCTGTGACTCATTTGAAAGGATTTGTCTATCTAGGTATCAATATGTGTTGTCTGTGATGGCCTTTGAGGAGGATGTTAAATCATTAAAAGAGTATATTGTAATACTTCTCTACAAAAATATTTTAAGAGATTAAATCAATAAACTACTCTAGTAATTAATCATTTTTAAGTTTGAGTTGAATTTTTTTGGGAACTAATTGCATTTTGTTGAAAATAATCCCAAGAAAAGTGATCACTTCCTAAGAAAATTGATATTTACTCTGATTGTTGAGAAAGTGACTGATTTATTTGCCACAACACTTCTCTTTGCAAGCGAGATAGATACCTTCATATAGTATTGGAATTTCCACATGCTCCTATCAAGTCTTAATTAGATCATGTCCACAAGACAAGAAAGATAGTAGAAATCAAGAAGCAATTTCAACTTCTTGTAATGCAACTTTAAAGCTCAGAGCATCCATCTTTTGCATGTATAATATAACTTTCCACATCAAGTTATACTCTGTAGTTTCTAACTAATCTAGCTCTAGATTTGAATTTAGACAAAACTATGTTAAATTAACTTGTCCTATATATATATTCCTATCCCCACTCCAGTAGATTTAGCTAATTATTCTAACAATCACAGCTGATCGATAGCTTTTCTTGCAAGATCATCTATCTTGAGGTTATCCAACTAAATATGATTAAATTATTTTGGAACTCTTTTCCACTCTGTCTTCAAAAAGTGACCTGCCAAAGTTGTTAAGTAATATACATTGATTTAATCTCTTATGATATGTTCTTTAATGGGATGTTACCATTTTCTGTTCAAGCTATAGTGACAATCTGCACTCTTACACGTACCCCATTATTTTATAATAGGGCATTACCCTCCACCTCCCTAATTAGTAGGACAGATTAGCTAGATAGCTTCTACTAGTAGGCTGTGGGCCTGTTGCAGTTAGAAATTAAATGTTTAGCAAAACATAACCCTAAACCAAAACGATGCCCTTCAAAAGTAACATGCCATGTCCTCTCATCAATATGATGTCTTTGTTTCACCTGTACCAGACTCTGATATCTGCAAGTATATATTGACATGTTTTTCTTCCTCTGATATTTGTGGAATTGACAGGCACTGGGGAGGCGTAGAGACGATACATGTACAGGAACCCGAGGTCGGTCGCAAGCCTCTGTATGCTCGAGCTGTCTTCTACTTCCAGTCGACTTGCCTCAGCGTCTTGAACGGCAAGGAGAAGGCCAAGTTTATGGTAAAGGGCAGGCACGTCTGGGCGAGGCTCTACACCCCCAAGAGAAAGCAGAAATCTTAGAGAGAGAGATCAGAGAGACCTATGGATCTGGTCACGGTGAGATTTTCTTGTTTTACTGGTGCAGCGCTCTCGTCTATGCACGTAAACTTCCACTGTGCCCACCTTGTCTTTTCTTTGAAGGAAAAACCAAGGTAAAGATCAACCAGGCATGTCCTTACAAAATTGGTCCCAAGCAGGAGGAGGAGGTAACAAAAGCCTACAAGAGATGGATGTGTGCATTAGCCAAAAGCTTCTTGCATTTGGAGACAATGTGCTGGGCTCTCTACAACACATGACCCGAGTCATTTATATCATCAACCAGTACAGCTAATTTGGTATCACTCTCTACCATGAAGTCCAAGAGCATGCTTCCGCAATAGCTTCAGCTTCTAAAGACATGAGGATGGCTCAAACCGTGATAGAAATGTCTTACAGAAGATAAGATTTCCAGCTTCATCTCTAACCACCATAGCTACACTACCCGATATAATCATGGGTAGCACAGTCAACATTGATCTTAAGGCGATTTAAAGGAGGAGGGCTCCACTGTGTTGGGAACATGCCGATTTAAAGGGGCATTATCAATACCCAAAATTGGCTTCAGCAATAGCTACAGCACCAGATGAATCAGAGGTGGCACAGTCCGACGAGCATATGATGCACAAAGGACTGATATAAGATCAGCATCTCTTATGAAGTTCAGAGTTAATGGGGAGGAGGTTTCCCGAGAAACCCCTTCCATATATAAGAAGACTATGGTTTTCTGGGGCAAGAATTTTCCTACAGTCGGATGCCAGATAGGGGCGCCAAACATCTAAGTCTTAGCTCCCTAGGGGGACATCCATTTCATTATAAGAAAACAAAGTTACCATCAGGGGTATAAGGTCATACAAGAACATCTTCATTTATGCTGCCATCTCTTAACCAATTGGGGATGGCAGAAATATTGTTCCATTCCCCATCGGCAATAAAATCCTTTACCAGAACAGGAGGAGGAATGTCCACCTTGTCGTCTATCTTTTCTATTAATGTTCGGCGTTAACGGAAAAGATTTGGATAAGAACTTTGTTCTTGACTTGTACATCTTAAGGCCAATTTCCCGTTGAGGTGCTTTAACTGGAAGACCGTGCTATAATACTGCCTTGGACTTGTCATTGAAGTACTTTCTCGCATATATATATATATGTGTATATAGATATAATATCAAAACGGCATAACATGGTGATCCCTAGTGCGTCTGATGCATGCATATGTATAGGATTTTAGCTGGATTACTTGTGTTCGTAGGAGTATATATTTTAATATGCAGCTATACAACTTGATTGTACGCGATTTCTACATTAAGCATGGTGTCACTCCATATATATAGACAGTTCCCTTACAGCATGGAAATCAGATGAAGCTAAATTTTTGCTTTGCTGCATCTTAATTAATATGTATTCTAGTGGGGGAACATGGTATTGTGATACATTATGTATCTAGCTGAAGAGCAAGCGTACGTTGATAGTGATAGAATATGAGTGAGCAAATAAAGGTTCATTTAGATGTTGATGGTTGGCAAGATAGAAGCTCAATTGGGTTGAATTCTGGTATAGGAGGTGTCTAGGGTGTGGAGGCATTACACAAGAAAGAGTTAATGGCAACAGTCCGAAGCCATCGCCAAAATGTGAAAAGTCATTGTAAAAATGTATTGGCGACCTGTTCACCATCATCGTCACACAGTTGCAAATAAGTCCGTCACTGATAATATAAGTGACGATTTGCTGAAGAGCCATCACTACTAATTTATAAACTAACCGTTAAAGTAGTTGTTGCAACTTAAAGTATAAAGGTGACTTGCAAGATATGTTAATAAATTCATAAGCGATGACTTAGCTTACCAAGTTGTTGCCTGTCATGATTGGAGATGGCTTGTGCTATCGCATATGATTATGCTAATGACAGCTTATAACCATCGTCAAACTAACAAAAGCACTTGCAAAACAACTTGATCTGATTTGACAACGGTTCAAGTCTTTGCAAGTTCTTGTTTGAGGATGGCTTGAAACAGTCACCGATATTATTATGGGCGATGGCTTCAAGAGCCGTCCCAATAGTGTTTTTAGAGATGGCTTTTAGTAGCCGTCCTCAATAATTGGTAGTAGATAGCTTTTTTCCTAGTAGCGAGAGGACAGTCCAATCCATACTTGATTGATAGATCCTAGACAATCCTTACAACAATATTTTTTTGTAAGTAATTCTTTCTTGGATAAAAAAGATGAGACCTTTTGGTAAATATTTTGTGCCAACCCAAACACAAATTGATCTCTTTTTTTGGTCAGAGTGGCAAGGTTACAACATTTTTTTTTATCTCATTATAAACCAAATGATGACAATTGATGGGGTGTTTAGTCACATAATAAAATAGATATTTACAAAAATATATATTTTATAACCAAATTTATCGAAAGAAGTCTTTGATAGTCATTGTAAAAATACGATTTTACATGGAATCCGTTCTTGGATCCAAAAAAAAGAGGTGAGACCCTTTTTTATCTTCATTATGGTCTCCCATTTTTTGTGGTTATACATATTACCTATCTTTTTGTTAAATATCTCACCAAACATGATACATTTTATGTTTAGATCTTATATTTTATTGTAATATAAAATTTCATCATAAAATTGTAAATAAAGAAAAAATATCTTGCATCCGAACAGCTCACTAGCAATGGACAAAATGTGTCGCCAAACCATAAATTTTGTTGTGGTACTGATCCAAAAACCAAACAGACTGCTGTCCTCTCAACGCAACAGCCACTGGAAGAGTGATTAGATGGCAATGGTACATTGAACTGTGCTTCCTATTGTAGTCGAAGATGAGTTTGCAACATCGGTTCATCAGATTTTTATTCAGCACAAATAACATAATACAACTGAATCTGACGTCACAAACATAAGAGACATGCCGGGCTCTTTTCTTTCTGAACAAGAGACATCAAGGATTTTCATACTTCTGTAGCTAATCAGCACCTATTTGTAGGCTTTCACGCCGCGAGGCTCTTGTAAAGTTCATCGATCTTCTCCTGCAGCATCAAAAGAAAATTCGATCAACCGCTATGTGAAGTGAGAACGAAAATGCAGAGGCAAGATGTTGCCAGCCATCGTGGGCAATGCGATGCCATGTAACTAGGAAGAACATTGCAGACGCACGGTGGGAGCAGTGTATAGAATTACCCACCTGGTAGTACGTTTTCATTTGTGCTCTTCGCTTCTTCATGGTAGGTGTCACCAATCCCCTTTCGATGTCAAAAGGCAGGGACTCCACAATGACCCCTCTGATGTACTCAAAGCCTCGGAGCTGTTTTACATGATTAATAATACATTTTGTTACTTTCTACAACGAAAATGCCTTCATCTGTGAAACTTGGATTCAGTGGTTTGTCCATATCTACTCTTTTATTATTGTCGAGGATGAAGATAGACTATGCCTCATAGAAAGAAGGGAACATGATGCCAAAACTATCCATGGCTAGAGGAAATGGAAGAACACCACGTTACCACATGCCAAAACTATCCACGTCGAATATATCACTAATCTTCATATTGGTCAAATTCTTTAGAAAGCTCTCTAGACTCTTAATTAGCAGCATTCTCAAGAGGTCACTTATCTACAGCCTATTCTCAATAGAACACGATTAACTTCGGAGTTTTTTCAACTCAACATTCAAAAAATGGTTAACCGGAGTTGTTGGTAGTCCACTGATTAATCTTTTAACATAGTCACAAACCAAAGTGTTACATGCATGATACTATGCTTTACTTAGAATAAAGCATAGTACAACTTGCAGATATGTTTATAAGCTTTCACTGACAATGATAAAAACGAAGCGTAACTTTCTTAATGTCTACAACACCATGTGTTTGCTTTCCATCTATGTTAGGTAGTCACGCTTGAACTTTAGAGTCATCCCTGTTCAGAGAATAAATATCAAATAAGGTCCTGGTGGCTCCAATTTTTTAGTCCTTTAGAGGGAGGAAAACAAAGTACAAAAAGAAAAGCGTGCTTGTAGAAGACTAAAATTAACGTACGAGGATGGGGAGATAAATCATATGTATCAATGAATGTAATGATCTTTAACCATCTACAAGGCGCACCAAAATATGTCAAGTAAACAGAGGATAATATTTTTGACTAGATGGCATCCAGAGAAAAACTTGCACTTTTAAGATGCTACTACTTCAAGAGACTTCCGAATAAATGACAGCAAAGTGAACTACTATTGGCATGGGTTATCCAATAAATAATATGTAATTATGTATGAAAAAAAGAAATAATTTTTATGTAACTAAATGGCTTATAAAGAAGATACCCTCTCCTTTTTAGCAGTAGCCTTCACTTCCTGAAGAAGATGATCTTGGAGCTGATGAAGAGAGCATAATTCTGAAAATGATCCTGTGTGACCATGCAATTCTGCCCATTTTCTGGTTTGCTCTTCATGTGGCACAACCACAGCAATAAGCATGGAGTGGAAGCTGTCACCATAGACCCAGATCTAATAGAGAAGAACAGAAGAAACATAAGACTTTGGAACCGACAATATTCTTTTTTTCTTTCTAATAGATAACTAGTTCTATAGTTCACCTCTTTGGCATCACATTTTAGACACGTGTAATGCATACTAGAGAAAGAGGGTATCCAACAAAGAAAGAAACTAAGCAATCTTACAGAACTATGGTGTACTTCTGATATCTTCAGAAGTATGCCAAAATGTGTAAAGATGAGCTATTAATAAATCAGTTCATTTTGTAACTAATATATCATATATGTCATCACTTACATCTTCAACAATAGAAGGTAAACCATATATTTTTTCCAGATATTCAGCTGCCACATACTCTCCTTGAGAAAGCTTAAAGATATTCTTCTTTCGGTCTATGATTTTTAGAACACCATCGGGGGCCATTTCTCCTATGTCCCCTATTATATGGAAGACAAAATCATGAGATCAGAATGGTGTGAATTCTTTAGACTTCAACATAACCAGGTGAATAAGCAACTGGGCTTACCTGTATGAAACCAGCCATCTTTCATAACTTCTTTTGTTAGCTCATCGATCTTGTAGTATCCAGAAAAGACTGTTTTACCACGCACACATACTTCACCACGTGATGGATTTCCCATGGGATCATAGCCCATCTCGGGTACTTCAACAAGCCGTAACTCTGAAAATGGTGATGGAATTCCAACAGCTCCAACCATTGACATATCGTCAGGCAAGCACACAGAACTCAGACCACATGTCTCTGTTAAGCCTGAAGATCGTAGACATGCCTTCTAATAAGCTATGCAAATTATTCAAGATTAGGAATAGAAAATTTTAGATTTTATGCACTAACTAAAATTATCTTAACATGCTCCATACTTATTCATGTATTAGCTTAAAAAGACTACCCACATTATTATTCACTTTTGACTTAGAGAAAAGCCTTTGAAGAATTGGATGCATGCCTTCTAAGATTATGCATGCCCAGTTTTTGTATTATATAAAATTATTAGTTTTGAATCTTCTCCACCTCAACTTTGTTGTATTTTTATCAGCGACCAGCAGCATGATAATGCTTTTCTAGTGAAGGGAACTGGTGCATTCAGAAAATGTTTACAGGTTAAAAGATGTAAGGAAAAATTGAACGAAAGGAACATAAAAAGTATATGTATAAAAGAAACTGCATGATGCAGCAGCTCATATGGTTCACACAACAAATCAATATGGTTGGAAACACCTTAATCAAAGTGAAATATGCGAAAATGTGTTTTCACGTTGTCAAATGTTAAGGCACGGTTGGTGGGATTGACCAATCCAATGGGAATTAGTAGGTGCCAATCAGATCTGGAGGGGTGAAAGAGCCTGATCCCGAGCCAATTTCCACCAATATCGAGCTGGATTTGTCTCAAACTGATTTTTCTGTGATTTGAATTACTTATTTAAATTATGTGTACTCAAGTTTTACCAGCCATGAGCCATCATAAATGTTTAAATGATTTCAATAGAATGATACATGCTGACTTTATTTTTTCTATTATTCCGATTTTTTCAAGTTTTAAAGAAACCAATCCTAGCATATCCTTGATAACTTTTTCTTCCCCTAGATTGGCCGAGCTAGCCAAATCTAGTCCCGTTCCAGGTCGGGCTTGGACCAGGCCAATCCCAGGTCCGACCTCGACATGGAAATCCTTGATTCAAGGATCATCCCTCAAAAGCTACATTTGCCACTAGAAACTGACAGTAACCCTAATACACAAAATGTATTCAATATTTTGGCTCAGCTTTGTGTGTCACAACAATTATAATGCCATCCATCACAACCTGAATAGCACATGCAGACCAATGCTAATATACAAGGTGTTATCCATTAATAGCTTCCTTTTCTAGATTGAAGATAAGTAAATTTTCACAGAATCTTTTATATCCAAGAAAACTATATATGGTTCTTCAACACATAAAAGCAACCAATCTTTTCACAAACTAAGAAACAAAAATACAGTTTCTTCCAAATCTAAGCAAAATATGGTGCACTTACCATAACCTTGAACAACAAAAGCACAAGTGGTAACTCTCAAGAACTCTTCAATTTCAGTACTCAAAGGAGCACCCCCGCTTATTATAAGGCGAACGCGACCTCCTAGTCTAGCTTTGACCTGTAAGGACAGTACATAGTGACATAATCAACTATGACTTCTTAGCAAACAATTTCCTGAAGCTTCTATTGAGTGAATAAAAAGAAAATATTACCTTGCGAAATGCTAAGAAATCTGCCAATGGAGAAGCTGCTTTCTGTGAATATCCTGATCTCATCCAAAAAAGTTTACTGCAACCCGGAAATAAAAATTTCTATTGCTAAAGAGATGGGGAAGTGATTTATAAGCAACAAAATGTATACGCATTAAACTTACTGCTGATACAAAAGACTGAAAATTTTCCTCCTTAAAGGTCTGAGCTCGCCCAGTGCCTTCATTATTCCTGAAACCTTTAAGTCAGAATGTGACATATATCTACTAAATAGAGGGGATTGTCTGGAATAGCAACAATAATATCCCAAACTTGAATTGAATTTACAACTCAGACCTTCATGGACTCTTTCAAAAACTCTAGGTACACCAGCGAACAATGTGGGTTTCAGTTCCATGAGATCATCTCTCAAAGCATTAATATCCTGATAGTTAATCAACATCAGAAAATAATTTTCCAAAAATGAAGGTACACATTCAAAATCTAAGAGCTGACAAATAGTAGGTATTTCAACCGCCTACCCCTTGAAAGTAGCCAACAGAGGCACCTTTGTAAAAAAAATATTCTTCAATCATTCGATCGAGTATATGAGCAAGAGGAAGAAAAGAGAGATATACATCATCTGTCGTCATCTGATATTTCAACAATGCTAATGTTAGAGGGAAGGCCATACTTCAGTAAGAAAATGAAGACACAGATGAAGGCAACTTGTAGAAAAAACAAAATCTGGATTTATCAAAAAACTAAATTTTAATGAAAAGGGCTACAAAATGCTTACTTTATCTTCAAATTGTTCCAGAAACATATCAACTCCTTTAACATACATAGCCTGGTTTTCATGTGTTAAAATTACACCCTTTGGACTTCCGCTAGTGCCACTGGTGTAAACAATAGAGGATATATCAAGTGGGCGAGGTGGAGATGGTTTGGATGGATAATCTCTACCCTGATAAAGCAATTATTTCACAGATCAAATCAGCAACTAGAACATGAAAGCTTCACAATACCAAACAAACAAATGAGAAAGTTATGGACAGAATGGTAAAATAAAATGCTTATAGATGAATCTAGGACAATAACGAAATTAGAGTTTGGCTCTTGTCAAGAATGAGAAACAAAGGGCAATACTAAAATCCATGGTGTTACCAACATAAACAGGTAAAGTACGATTACAAATTTACAATTTTACTATGATTACAAGTTTACATCTCAAGTATACAAGATGACAGAGATTGATGAAGCTCAAAAGATGATTCAGTCTCCACAATTATATGATTTACCAGAGCATGAAAGTTAAAGTAGATGGGAAACTGAGAAAAGTCAGTGCTGAAATAAAAGGATTACCTGTAGAAACTCAGTAAATTCAAATTAAGCATGGTACTAACAAAATAAAGTGGAATCCTCAAGGCTGACGTTCAATATCCATTTTATTTAAATTTATGCAATAAATTACAAAAAATAAAAGCTATGACAATATTATATGGCATATCATAGACATCAAAATGCACTTTATGTTGATCTTCTTAAAATGAAAATTTTTTCCTTTGATTTTTTGCCTTTCGGGAAAAAACTAGTCATTTTGGGGGGCCACACCAATTCAAAGACATACCAGGGTGCATCATACATATTTCTCTCACTTATATACACATATCAAGAGGTTGACACTACCCATGAGTATGCACACACATGACGCACATGTATATGCAATATCAATATGTACAAAATTGTTTATAAAAGCAACAAGAAAATTGATGGCATAAAGTTCATTTGCATGCACTTCTAAGTTAAAGAAAACAAAATAAGAAATGATTGTGGAAAACAAACCAGCTTTAGAAACTCATTCCAGGAATATGGTTTCAATCCAAGACTAATTGCATCATCCTTTTGCTCATCTGTCAAGCTTGTGAAGCATATAATAGCTGGAGTAACAAATAGATATGAAAAGATAAAACGTTAATAATCACAGCAGTGGTGGTTTCAGATAGCCAATAATCATAAATACTTAGATGATAATCATGGTCAGGTAAGACTTGCATTTTATCCTCCGGGTGGACTGGCAACTAGGAGATAAGATCTGCACATGTCAATTTACAAACTTAGCTCCCAGTAGATAACACTTCCAATTGGACAAAAAAATCCCACAACAAGCAGGTATAAACAGTTGAATTTAAAATTCTCAGTCTGGGTTCTTACTCCTTGCACTTTCTTGTCTTGAACGAAAACAAAGTCAATTTCAGCATGATCTATTACATAATCAACAGCCCCATACCCTGCGTGAGAACAAGAAAATGCATTCATGGACAGAGAAACTATAGAAGACAGTTGTGAAAGCTTTAAATTTCAAACAGATTCATTTTTGAATTCTAAAGCAATAAATGAATGAGAGAAAGGTAATGAAACAATTACCGAGTGTGTCATAGAGAGGAACACAGACTAAACTGTAGCCATTGCAAGCCTACATGAACCAGCTTTATTTATCATTTAGATACAGAAAAAGTAATCTTAACCAAATAATCTGCTTACTATTTAATTATGGGTATCACAATTAAAAAAAAAGTAAATAAAAGAGAAACATGCTGAGTTAAACTGCTAACCTCCATCGTAATTACCCACTGGGGACAGTTTACTCCGTAAATTCCAACTCGAGAACCCTAGATCAGATTGGACAGAAAAATGTTAGTATGCAAGGCTAAGTACCATTTCTTCTAAAAGAGTAACTTTGCAGATCAATGATGAATGAGATGTAACTGACATTCTCAGCACCCAACTGTCTCATAGCAGAGCCAATATTCAGCACTTCCTCATAGGCTTCTTGGTATGTCTTCCAAACATAATGTCCCACCTGGAAAATGATTAACATTGTAGAAGATTACAAACAGGGAATGTAAACTAGCATCCGTTAGACTATTAATTGACTAACTGCTAGTACCTTCCCATTAATACGCTCACGCCATCCAAGCATCCTGTTTCCAGGGTATTTCTTGACAGCTGTGCTGGAGTTCGTAGACAGAATCCAAAAAATTTTAAAAAAATTTGAACTCTTAAATATAGATAAAATTTATTGAAATTCAGCTGGTAGGGAGGAGGGAAACCATAGAAAATTTCGAGCATCTCATAATCGTTGGAAGATAAAATGTACCCGACATTCCGGGATCAAGTACCCTGTTTCTGTATCTTAGAAAAAAAAAGAAGAGTGACAAATACCATAAGGAAGGCTGACAATGACAAGGTGCCGGAGGTTCTCCGGTGGTGATCGCGTGTGGAAGGTTGGAAGGGTAGCACGAAAGATATTCACCAAGAAATACAATACATGGTCGGAATGTCTACGTAAACATTTCTTCGTACATTTCTTCAGATGGATTCAGCAACATAGGCAGAGTACGAAAAAGGTGGTGGAAACAGAAGAGAGAGAATAAGCAGGCTTTATCATCTCCTTCTCTTTGTTGATAGCAAGGCCGATACCGCATGTTTACCTGAAGACTTCCCATGACGTGCTCATTCCAGGTTCTGGCGGCGCAAAGGCGTCCTTGGTTAAAGAATTGCCATAGACTGCACCAACAGAAGGCTTCCCATCTTCTCCAGCTCTTCCCCTCTCCACTAGAGTTGTTAATGCCTTCATAGTCGAGCCTGCCTAGACAATGTATTCTGAGAGAATGAACAAGGGAAACAGTCAGGAAAAAATGGTGCTTGAAGACTTCAGAAGAGACTGAAGAGTGCATGAGCCCAGTCCTCCAGTGTCGTCGAAATAAAAAGACCCAGGTCGAGAAGGAACCAGGATAGGTACTAATTTACGATAGCAAGGGACAGAGGCCGAGGAAGGAAGAACGCACCTTTGAACTTATATCAAGTTCAGACTGAAATTATATCAGTGACACCACATGCAGCTGTGGATGGAAAAGAGCATTCCTCGAGAACTAAATAAATGAAGCAATCGATGCAGTTAGAAAAACGAAGGAACATTCAAGGAATTCACGCAGCGGAAAAAGAAAGAAAAAGAAGAAAAAATCGGACCTCTCAGCAGCTCCAAAAGAGAGTACACCCTCAAAACAGAACATACAGATACCTCTTCGAGAAACCCTCCTAGCAATCGAAAGAGACATCAGAGTATTTGACAGTAATAGCCTCATCATACGATAAAACAGAAAAGGCAACAATACCTGCATAGGAGAAGCTTCAGTAGAACAGAATATAGTTTACTAACCACAGAGACTTTTCTGCAAACAGTTAGTGACCAGGAACGACGGGGCTCCCAGAGGGCTCTGCCAGGCAGATACAGCGGACAAACTCGAGGAGTGTTAACAGAGTAAGATTTATACTGCAAATGGTTGCCTAACCCCCGCAAGTCCAGCACCAAATTCTTCTGCCCTTTCCTCTCTCCCCATCTCTCTTCCTCCATGGGTTCCGGGTGGTGGTCAATGCGGGTGGCCAGCTGCCCCATCCAACACCAGTGGCACCGTTCGCCATTAAAGGCGGGGCTGGAAGAAGCAGCGGTGTCAGCGGGAGGTAAGAGGGCAAAGCGTGGAACTGTGGAAGCAATAAAGCGGGCGTCTCTCCCCGGATCGTGTTTGGTGCCGACCACAACCGGGGCGGAGCCGTCGAACTGGTGAACGGTGAACCTACGGCGGACGGGAGGGAGGCCGGAGGCGGCGGCGACCGCGGCCACCTAGCCGTTGGGGGTGTCGGCGTCGCTTGCGCGGCTACGGCGCTCAGAACAAGAGGGTCGCCGGTATTAAACAACTAATATGAATATTGTTATTAAATACATTAATATATTACAATGTTTTTTAATACCAAATATTTTATTTTATGTATATAATAATTAATAACTCGGTATTATTTACTATTAAATATAAAAATTCATGTAATGTACAAAAACTTTATAATTGTTTAAATAAACTAAATGATATTCTGTTTCGGCATATATTATCAACTACAATATATATACACACAGCCATTCACATAAACTTTATTAAATATTATATTGGTTAAATATATTTCTAATAGGAATATATAAATATAATCACATAAAATAAAATATTGCGTTATGTTTCTCAAATATATTTTTATTTTTTATAACAAAAAATGTCCTTTATTTGTTTTTCGCTTAATCGATCCTTGCCTGTCCTCTGTACAAGAGATAGTACTCCTTTGTAAGTTAATATTTTTTATCGTTAAAACTATGTAAAAATATTTTTATTAATAATACCATAATAGTCTATTATATTTTAATTCATACGAAAGTTTTGGAATCAAATATACCTAACCAGGTTTAGTTGGCTGTTTAATTACAATTACGAGGTCTCCTTGCAAATTAACATGTACGTAGGCCATGCTTGGAAGCCAGTAAATTACATTCTAATATTAAATTTCAGAATAAGTTTTACCATTGTTATAAGAAAATGATTAGTTTGGCAAGAAAATGCGAAAGAAGTGGAGTAATAGAAAATTTATTCCACTCAATCGTGGAAATATAAATTACGAAATATATATATATATAATGCAAATACGTTATAGAATATAAATACATTATACAAGTATAGCATTAAAAATTACACAAGTACGGAACCTGTGGTAAAAATACAACAGAATATAATATATATAAATTGTTTTATATAGTTTAATATATAATTTTTAATACGTAATATATGACTTAATATAAAGTATAGAACATTAATATATAAATTTAATATTATATTTAATATATATTATAAACATATGATAAACTCAATCTGGTGTATAATATATAAAATATAAATTTATGCAATATTTAATATAATTAAATAATGTAATAACAATAATGATAACATTTAACAGATTAAGGACGTTTTGATATGTCCCAGCATCGTTGACCCAACTCCATATGATCGATGGTTATGTAACCTAGTTTTTCACGGAAGAAGCAAAATCGGAGCTGTGAGAGAGAGAGAGAGAGAGAGAGAGAGAGAGAGAGAGAGAGAGAGAGAGAGAGATGTTACTCCCATGCATGCAAGCTTCCTAGCTAGCTAAGCGTCGTTCCACAGCGAGAACAGAGGACCTCCATGGCCATGGCATACCGCCCCACCCAAGTTGCCAGGCCTCTGTTGGGTCGCTCGCGCTGCAGTCGGCGCCCAGCTATCGTCGGAAGCGGCGGTTCCGTCGTAGCCGCTTGCCCCTGCGGCGCCTGGGCATGGCGGAGGAGCGAGATAATCGGCAGCATTAACCTTGGCCGAGTACGGAGGAGCGCCGGAAACGAAGAGGTTCTCGTTGTCGTCACTGCCTTGACCCGACGCCCCCGAAGAAAACCCGTCGTGACTCCCACGGGCGATGCTGCAGCTGCTGCGATAATAATTAATCCCGTTGCCGTAGACGAGGGAGGCGGATGATCCGGAGGGCTGCTCCGTGGACGCCGCCGCCGCCTCCGGCAGCTGGCTGCCCAAGTTGTACTGCAGGAGCGCCGCCGGGGGGACGAACATATTCTGCACGGCGCTGCCCAGCCGCAGCCGGCGGATGTCCTGCAGCTGGGACGTCGACGCACGCATCGTATCTTGCTCCTGCAGCTGGCACGTCCAGTCGTCTTGCCGGCCGTAGCCGTAGGGCCGGTAGCTCGCCGCCGGGAAGTGGGGCGCCTGCAGGAAGCCGGCGACGGCGGCGGCGGCGCCCCAGCCGTGATGAGGCGTCGTGTGGTTGCCGCTTCCATCGATAAGTTGGGCTTTGATGTTGTTGCCGTCGGAGTAGCCCTTGAGACGCTTCGCCGCCGCGGCTCCGACGGGCGGCGTGCTGCTGCTCTCCAGGATGCTCTCGACGTCGTACCGGCTCATGACGAAGTTGGTGACGGCGCTGAGGCCTCTGAACTTGATGGCGGCGATATCGTAGGCCTCCGCGGCTTCTTCTTGGGTACCTGTGAGATCAATAAGATAAAGTTGAAACATTTCAATATTATTATATATATGAGAATATATGTTTGATTGCGTGGTAAATCGAGAGGTTTTGCCACAGAAACATGTTTTTGAAACCAAATTAAGGTTTTACCAAGCATAGGAAAACTAAACGCGCCATTAAGATTTGTTTGTTTTATTGTATCAAAATCACTTGCCTGGAAATAATACTTTTTCAAATTTTAAAACAAGGGTTCTTGTTTGGTTATTAACTTAATTTGTAAAAGACAGGAAATTAATTAAAACAAGGAGGAAACAGTATAATTCATTAAGATAAGATTTTAGAACTATGACATGTTCTTATTTTGGTTCCCCACCCCCTCGATCCTCATGTAATTTAAAACGTTATCCATTATTTCAAAATATGATGTTTTAAATTAACCCAAATGTACGATTAAAAACAGTGTAACATAGAACAAGTGAACTGTTCTTGCACCATCAAACAAACAAAACAAGCGCTCAATTAAGCACAATCCACCCATACTGTGTTGAAGCTCTTGAGAAAAGAACAACGAGATGTTCAGATCATTTGCTATATGTCATGGGTGAAAAATACTAAAAGAATAAGCATTCCAATATCCGATGATCTTACTGAAGGTTCCGAGGTAGAGATCCTTGTTTCCTGCCACTCTTCCAATTCTTGCTTGCCACCTCCCGTGCTGATGATGCCTGTGCGTGAGGGAGAAAATAATTCATTAATTGCACTTGGAAGAAGAAAAAAACGATGAATTCTAGCTATTTGAACTTAAGAGCTCGAAACTATATAGTTCTTAGTAAAATGAAACCAACTATTTATGAAAATTAATTTCTGCCCAACATTTAGGACTTCAAAAACCTCACAACTAGCTTAATTAATTATATATTGTGCCCATGATGTGAAACTGGGATTTAGAAACAAGTTCTTTAGATTCTATCATGAAAGATTGTCTATGCCCATCGCCATTTCTCAAATTATAAGATATTAGAAAAAGGGCGGCACCAAAGCTGTAAAAATGTCTGTGTATATAGTTAGATTTTTACCATGCATATTAATGAGCGGATTCTGCTCAAAAAGTGCGAACAGAGACCTGAAAAGGCAGCTATTTTGTTTCGCGGTGTTTGTTTGGACTTCTTAATTAAGGAGGGATTCATGTCAGAAGTCTTGAATAACAACTTAAATTCTCAACAAAATTTATCAAATTTCTTTTGACTTCTGTGCTTTCAAAAAATAAAGAAGAGATTTTGAATAGTTCAAAGAGAAATAGAGATGTGTCTGAAAAATCTCTCAAATATCGTTCACGTGAATTTAAAGATTATGGCAAAAATTCCTGACACAATTCGAACCAAACGGCACCCTAATAATTAGCTAGCTGAAAACGGTTTAGCCTACGACCTGAAACCGTCCACATATCTGAAACCTGTACCGAGTAGACTGACAAGAGAGAAACAGTCAGAGAGTGGTGCATGCATGTGTGGAGTATGCGGACACAGAGAGAAATAGAAGAACAGCAACGGTACCTTGTTACACCTCTGTAAATAGATGCTCCTCGAGAAAATCCACTGCTTTTCCTGCATCGGAAGGAGAATGCGTGAAAAGCTGCTCACTGCATGGCCCGTATTCTGACACTTTGAAGCACCCATACTCCAGATCAAAATCAAACTAAGACGCCGTTTATACCTTCTCAGGGATGCCACGAACTCCTGCCTGTTCATTTGCTCCATCTCCCCCAGCTCCTTCTCGTAATTACTCACCTGAAGAAAAACGGAAGCATTTCAATTAATGTCCTATATATTTCAATGACACATGTATATATATAAGTGCAACGTCGAAGGAGAATCCGTCCCCAGACGCGCACATACAGGAAAGTTGGTCGTGGTGGTGGTTCCCCAGTACTTAAGGGCAGCCAAATCATATGCCCTCGCTGCCTTCTCCTCCTTGTCGTAGCCTCCTGGACGAAGTGACGCGAAGTGATTAAACTACAGTAAGAGGGATCATATATATATATATATATATATGTAGGCGTTTTTAGCCAGGGTCAGCATCCAACTGGGTTGACCAGATCGGAGCGGGTTAGTCGAGACGACTTAGGGGACCCAGCCTGACCCGGCCGGCTGAATCAGCTGATTCGGGTCCCGGCCGACTGGCTCACAACCTGACAGGGTCGGGTTGGGTCCGACCCAGCGTTCCCTATAGATCTACATATCGGTGTTATAACAGATCAGAGATATTGCACAGAATAACGGCAAAAATCTTACCTAAATAGACTGTAGACAGCAAGAGTACCCAGATATATACCGTGCCGAAGGCATATTCAAAATGAGGAGCAATGGGTCAGCAAATCCGGCTATTTGAATCAGGTTAATCGTCACAGGTGAATCATTTCACATAATTAATATATATATAATAAAATGCGAGACAATATATATACACGTACCCACCTTGCCTGCCCTTTCGCGTCTGTCCCTCCCTCCGGCAACTGTTGTCCCAAAGATGAGCCTCGTACCTGCCAGTCCATCTGTGCCTGTCGAGAGAGATTTCAGGGAGCTGTTTGCTTCAAAGATCTCTCGCTGTGATAAACCAGCTGACAGCATTGCCGGCCACTGCTGATATAATGCCTAATTTCAAGATACTTTATACTAATAAAAAAACAGTGCGCATGCAGCTGAATAAGTTGAGTGTGTTATATATCAGCAGGAAGAATAAGAGACCAGGTTGGTCAATATATTGCCAGGGGAACGAAAACAATGCATAAAATTTGCTTTGTCGTGCCCAGCAAAAACGAGCTTGTGAATTGTTATCGGGAAAGACTTGTGCAATATCGAGTTGATGGGTCAGTCTCAGCGGAAATAAATTGGGGAAAAGAAGATTGAAGAACATATATATATACATATCTGGGCCGAAGGACGGAAGAAAAAGAAAACGTAAGGCTTAACAGACAATTTGGGTATCTGGGTACTAATTAACCACACACACACATATTTATACATGAATGATGATATTCAAATGAGAGGGACCGGTAAGCTAGGGGGGTCGAGATCTACCAATGAGAGAGAAACTGATCATATAAAACGCATAAAAATGTTGATATATATAGTAATTAATCGATCAACACATAGGAAATATACCTCAAAGTTTTAGGTCGCGTTTGGTGGGGATTATGGGGCAGAGATTCTTGTCAAAATTCTCTTTGACAACTAAAAATTTCAACCAAATATATATAGCTTGTTGGCTTCCTTGCTCTAAAAGTAGAGAGAAGATTTTAAGAATTGGAGAGAGCTAGATACAGGATTTCCTACCTGTGTCAGAAAAATCTCTCAAATCTCACAAAAGTGAGTTTTTTTTTTTTTTGGAGATTTTGGGCGAAATGTCCGACATATATATATATACAATCCCCACCAAAAACGAACTCTTGGATATATATATATATCAGGCTGAATGTGACGATATATAGTCTCTAGGCAAGGGTTCTATAAGACAGAGAGAATGATGTGGAAAGATGAAGAAAAAAAGAGAATATTTGCAGTTTGCACTGATAGACGGGAAGGAATTAGATTTGAAAGGTGTGGATTTCTGATCAGGCATGTGACAGACCTGGTTACGCCACGGTAAATCGATGTGCGCTGCCCGAAGGTATCAATCGATTTCTTCTGAACAGCTTCGATTGCACCACCACCACTCTGAACATCAAGGCTGCAGCTGCCGTCATTCTTCGACTTCTTGTGATCATCAGCAGGAGACAAATTCCCTCCCGGCCGGCCGCCGCCTCCGCCGTCGACGCTTCTGTTCCAGGCCGGCAGCAGCGGCGAAGGGGAGCTCGACTGTGACTCGGTGCTCATCGAGAGGGAAAGATTACTCTTTGCCCGATTATCCAGTGGCATCCAGCCAGCATTTCCCGTCGACGACGCGGCGCCGCCGCCTAAGCCGTTCATCCCTACTATGTCGCCGCCGCCGTCGTCGACGACCACGCTACCTTGCTGCCGTAGTAGCACCGGTTGATTACGCAACCATGTCTTTATCATCGACAGTCCCATGGAGCTATTGCTCATCGAGACGCCGCCGACGCTAGCTCTTATTCCCTCGCCACCGGCACAATCAGAAGCCGATGCAGTTGTGAACATATAATCTGCGGCGCTTCCATGGACGACACCGGCCGTCGATCTGAACGCCGGTGGGAGGTTTTGGTCGCTGCTGGGGAAGAAGGAGTTCCCACCCAGCTGGAAGCCTTCCAGCTTGGGCTTATCTGTTTCCATATCGTTCGACGACAGTTCCAATGTTGAGGTCCCGTTGAATTCAAAGCACTTCATATTCCAGTCTGCTGGAAGGCAAAGAAGGAAGAAAATCAGCAGGAGGTGATCAGAATATGAAGAAAAAAACCAAATGTTCATGGTGTACATAATCTATCTAGTTTTTTAGATTTTTGGGATACATATCGAACGGGCAAAGGCAAAGCTATGTTTTTACTATCCGAAGATTAATGATGATTTGATCGAGATTGGGTTCTGGCTGTGCGAGTGAGGTCTAAGCGCTTCTTTGGATGTACCGAAAGGCCCATCCTCCTCCCCCAGATTGGGGATATTGCTGAGCACGGTCGTCGCCGACGACTCGGTTCTGACGACGAAGCAGTCGGCGGAAGCGTCGTGGGCGGAGACTATCCGAGAAACGGCGGCCGGGGAGGGTTTGTTTTGGTGAATCTGCGGCGGCGGGAGCTCCTGATGGGAGAGAGAGAAGCCCAACCAGTCGTTCATGGAAGCCATTAAAAGCCGGGGTTGGCGGCAGGTAGGGTAACTAGCTCGGAGTTGCTGGAGATGTGAGGAGGGGAGGGTTGCCGTTTCTCGCGGAGGTGAAGGCTACACGGATGGGGAGAAGGGTGAAAGAAGAAGGGGAGCCGTCCCGAGGGTGGAGATGGCCGGTGTTAGCAGCTCCTGGGAGAACGAGTAATTAAGTATATGCAGAGCATGTGTGTGTGAGAGAGGTACATGGGAGAGGAGGCGGCGCCCCGAAGAAGAAAGAAAAGGACTCATCTGCTTTTGTTAACTTGTGAAGAACATTGAAATAAAATTACATCAATTGACTTATGTGTATCTCATTGTTAGAATAGTGTGTGGGAGATATTGATAGAAATTGTGTGGTAATATACGAAAATTGTTTACTCCGCTCGTTATCTTAAAATTTTGCGATTTTATTTAATTAAATAAATCGGTCATTCAACTCAAATCCGACTCAAAACACAATAAATGTAATAGATACGTACATTTCTTGTATTACAATAATTTCTTTAATGTTCTCAATGTCTCCAATAAAAGATTATTCTAACACTTGTTAATTAAAGGAGATACGGGCGGAACTCTAATCTCTTCTAATGGGCAAAGAAGGTCCAATTAAGTCATGTTGTTAGCAGCAAACCCTTGCCAATGCATCTTGTAACTCAAGGAGGATCAACATATTATTTCACTCCACTTCTTTATTGTACCTATATATCTGTTCATGATTCTATTTATCTTAGACAAAACATATCTTTCACGCCTTCGCATGTGCGATTAAACCCCTTATTTCAGTTTTATCGTCAAATCCGGGATAATACCCTTCCCCCCTCTGTTTCTGTTGCTTTGATGAATAAAACATTTTCTTTCCAAAAAAAAAGAGACAGAGGCACAAGTACTTTAAAAACTCAAATGTGTCATATTTATGATCTCCTAAGTATAAAACCAACGAGGTCGAAAAAAAGAAAAAAATATAAAACACAAATTTGCGAAGGTGGAGAGAACACTATATAATATCATATTTTATACTTATTTTTGGTATTTCTCATATATAAATCTATCTAAGAATCTGGTCAAGCGCGCGTGATCACGTGTTGATTACAGATATTGACTGCACACAAGTCTGATATCGAACCATTGACTTTGATATATATATATACATATGTTTATGTAGAAATTATTGAATCGTCTAATCAACTCAAAACTTTGTCTTAACGAGTTAGTATTTTCATTTTTATATAACACTCTATTCAAGAACAATATAGAAGTAAAAATATTAATGTTCTAGAAAAGGGGACATGAATATCAGAGGAATATTAATGACAAGAGTGTACTCAAAAAAGGAAAAATCTCGTGAAGGATCCACAAGAAACATAATCTTTCTGCTTGTGGTTTCAAATATGAGACGCCAAGGTTTGAGATATTGATGTAGAGTCGTAGACAGTGATATATATATATATCCATTATATGGCCATATATATATATAGAGCAGTGTAATTTCTTAACACATTTGACGAGAAAAGGAGGTCAATTTCACTCTCCTCGGGAGCATTGTTCGCTACATATATTCCACTAGAGTGGAAAAATTCCAAAGTATTACGTGGAGCAAGGTAGGTGGGGTCGGGAGTCGGGACCGGGTCGGTTGAGTCCAAAACTGACCCGAGTCGGCTAGGGTTGAGACCTGGGTCGGGTTGGGGTCACAAAAAATAATAATAAAATAATAAATTTAAAATATTTACGGGGCCTTGGTCTCGAGGTCGAGATCGGGTCGATCAGCCTAAAACAGATTGGGTCAGGTCTGAGTCGCAACCCAGATTGTGACCCCGCACCCCATGACGTGGAGCGCGACAAATTATACATGAAACTAGTAAAAAACTAACTTAAAAGCGTCACTATAAAGTATATATATGCGATGTTTATTTCAAATATATATATATGCGATGTGACAAAAGCTCCGTAATGTCAATAGAAAGTGTGCTGAGAAAGTATTATTTAATTTTCTCTCTTACAGGCAAGTAGACGACTCTCAGCTGCTTGCGCATAGCATCAAGTCCGTCTCCATCGCTATCTATACATCAAGTCCCGTCGACCTGGGTGTCCCCTTCTCATTTTGAACCCTAGCGCTCTCTCTCTCTCTCTCTCTCTCTCTCTCTCTCTCTGACACACACAGCGTTGTTCAAGGCTTGGTTCTATTAGATTTGAGATTGATTAATTTGAGTCAGTGTGATAAAACCCTAAATCGTTAACGTTTTGATTCATTCATTCAACACAAAAACTTAAAAAATTTAAATTAGATTAAATTAATGTAATATTAAATTAATGTGAAATAACTTATGAAGATTGGCCCTAAGTTTAATATTTTATATGGAAAAAACTTCTATTTACTACTAGTTTCTATATATATTCACAATACTATAGTTTTTAAATTAACATTTTATTGAAAATAAACTAGATTAACCCGTTGAATGCATGGTTTAATTCGGGTTAACAAATGTTAAACTGACGCGTTGTATATATTGAGTATCAATTCAGTTTCATCCAAAAACCCCGTATATATAGTTAGACATATGAATAGAAAAATTCATGAATATATATATATAGATAGATATATTTAACCCATTTAGACGAACACCCGGGCGGAACTCAACGTTTGTTGCCCCCCAATTGATACCGTGGTTCTCACCGATCGTGTCTCACACCCACCATTTTTCTAACATCTTCTGCTTCGCCTACCCGCCGGGTTTACTTCTCTGCATCCGTTCACATTTTCAGATGTGATGGTAACCCCATCGTCTTTCACCGCAAGAAGGAAGGAAGGAAGGAAGGAGCTGGTTGCATTAAAGAAATGGCTGAAATGATCGACCACCGCTTTGCGGCCCTGCTCCCTGTATGAGAACACGAAGCCCTGTCTTGCGTTCACATAGCCCCAACTTGGAAGACACTACGTACAGTGTGTTCTGCGGGAAGCAATTTCAGAGGGCACCCCCCCTTCTCTCTCTCTCTCTCTCTCTCTCTCTCTCTCTCTCTCTCTCTCTCTCTCTCTCTCTCTCTCTTCCTCAAGCATCTTCACCTTTTTCTCCCCTCTCTTTCCCTTCGCCACATGTTGAAGTCGGCAGACGTTGACCGTCATGGAAGGTAAAACAAGGACGGCAATGCATGGCCGCCTGGAATTTTTATGTGTAATTTCTGAGAAAGCCTGCTGCACCGTTTAAATCAATGCGCACTAAGGTATCTGATTGCGAGCAAACCCCGTTAAGAGGTGGTAAAGAGGCCAAAGACGTCAAGAGCAATGGCTACCGCAACCAACAGAAGAGAAGAAAAGGAGACGGAAGGGGCGCAATGGGTTGTGAGAAGAAAATCATCCCACAGGTCTGCTGCAGCATATACGGTGCCCGGCTAAGGGAACTATATATCCTCGATATATTACCCATGGCTAAATACCATTTTTACAACGTGCACTTAACTCAAAATCGACATCTTTATGATTATTAAGAAGTATAACAGCATATTTTCTATGGTAACCATGCCTTATACTTGCTAGTTTTTTTGTATTTTACTAACTTGTTTTATATTTTACTAATCACCAATTTAAGTTAAATATACATGGTGCAAGTGGTGGCAACCAAAGAGAGCTCCTCCAAGGGCACCATATAAGTGGCGGGACTGATCCCTAACCACATATCTGGGATGTTCACTGTTTCGATTTGGTTCTGGTTAGGAGATTTCTCTCCAATACAAATAGGCTGAACAGGGTGTCAATTCTAACTGGGTTCTGTTAAGTTTAGTTTGATTTGAATTATAATTGATTGAATAAAATGTAAACTAATTTTATATATTCAAACTAACAACTTATAAGTTAAAAAATAGCTTATATTTTTAAACACTACTTTAGTAATAACCTATTTTTTAAATAATTTTAGGTCAGCTCCACTCATCAATTTGGTTCTATTTCAACGGTTCTGAACCAATGGTCAACTTCGACCCTAACTGAAGAACACCCCGTAGCCCGTTGCAGAAGGCCAAAATAAGAGTACCTCCCCTGATTCCCTGAATACTGTGCTACACGGTACTCGTGTAATTTTGATGCACTGTTTCTCGTTATTGTTGGTATCTGCAAACATATATATATATATATATATATAAAAGGCGGACTTACATAGTCTCTAGGTTGTAGGGCAGTAAATGGTCAGATTCCACAATGGAATCATCAGAATCTGATTTTGATTCCGGTTAAGGAGTTTCGATTCTGATTCCGATAATTTCATAATCACTATGTTCTAATTTCAATCTGATTTCGATTTTGTTATCAAAATCAGATCCAAATTTGATAATTTCTAAAATATATATTAAATATTAATTTTTATTCAAAAATAAGTTAATAATTTACATATAATTATTAAAATTTTGATATTATATTTTTAAAATTTTATTTTTATCATGTTATCAATTTATATAATATATTTTATAATTTATTTAACTTAATTTAATTTATATATATATTTTTATCGAAATCAGATTAACGGAAATGGAATCAACTGATTTCGATTCTGATTCCGATAAACTACCGGAATATTCGATTCCGATTCCGATAACTTATAGGATACAAAATTAAGTTCCGAACTCGTTAATTTTTATCAGAATCGAATCGAAATATCGGATTATCAGATTTCGTTTACACCTCTACTAGGTTGGGTCACGTGACTCCACTAAATTTTAAGAAATTCATTAAGATTTTAAAAAAATTATCAAAAATAGTATAGATTAAAAGGTACTGTAGAGATGCGATCCCACAACAGTTTTAGAGGTGACCCTACTTTATAAAAAATAACTTGAAGCAGAAGAGACTATATAAAGATGTAACATTCTCACACTAAAATTCTAGATCAGCGTAGAGCTGGGTCTATACTTGTGATCTTTTATATACAGGGGGAGCCACACGTACGCGTGGGGTGTTTCGAGAGTATGTCGAAAACCAGTTTCTAATTAACAGCTTCTCCGTCTGGGAGAGAACAAGATCGCATGTCCACACAGTAAGATATATGTTGAACAAAAAGAGATGAGCTACATGTGCGTTGCTGCAGGTGTTTCTGCTTTATGTAATCGGAAGGCCGGCTTATATATGAACCAGTAAGTACGCGAAGAAGGGAGTACGTAGCATTCTGGTTTTGGTTTTGTTATATCGCCGGTTACCAGGAAAGGAGAGAACGATGATCACCACCACCACCACCTCCCGTGCATACCGTAGTATTATTATTTCATTAACTAGATGGGTGAGCCAGAAGATAGAATAATAACGACTGAGTGGAGACAGTAAAGAGGGGTTTAGGGCGATTTGTGGGGAGGTCTCTGACGCCCCTTCCCCTTTGACGCGTTATTCAAATCCTAGAAAACGGCAAGACATGGGAGAAATCGGCGGGGGCGCGCCCGTGCTCCCTCGGAACTGAGACGACTACGCACATTGCCCTGCACTGCACCAATGCCGAGGAGATCGGAGAGGAGGAACAGCAGATGGGAACGCCGGAAGGGAAGAAAAGGCGCCAGCCGGGGCACTTGACACACCGTCTCCCCGCGTCGTCTCGTCTACCACACACCTGCCGGCATCCGATAGCTAGCCTAATTGGCAGCTTACATGTTGTCTGTACCGTTTCTTCGTGTTTGCTCCTGTGAGAAGTGTTCCATGCGGGGGATGCATGCATATCAGAAAGAGACGGTGGGAATATAATTACTTTAAAAAAAAAAGTATATACATCTATTGGTGATTTTTTTGTTAAAAAACGGCCATATAATAAAAAGCTGGTACACGAGGAGACAAGATATATATACTCAGGATGAGAAAAAGAAATAGCAAGTAAATTCATCTATGAGTCACATAAAAGAGGGCTAACTCTGCCCATGAACTTACTCTAGCAAAATGAGACACATCATGAGTACTCCAAAGATGATCAAAAGCCTGGAGACCAGGATCAGTTGCTGCAGTGGGCCCGAGAAGTAAGACGTGGCAGGGTGTTGACCGGCCCCACTACTTGGGTGAAATGCCACTCCAAACTCACACCGCAACTGGGATGGACAGACCCATGGTGAGCACATAGATCTCCTCGCAACAAACACGATGGAGCACGGAACAGAGTCGAAATTCCATGAGCACAACTAAGCATGATAGAACAAGAAGTGCAGGCAAGACACAGGAAGGGTGGCAGCTCACACTGGACCAAATAAGAGTAAGACAATGGAAAACATAGTAGATAGTGAGGGCGGAAGCCTTGCGCAGCGCACTCAATGGTGCACCTTCGGTTTCTCTCCCAAAGATATATTAAATATACAATTCAACGATCCATCAAATTATACATTTAATAAATTTTATGAGAGGACTGAAAGTGGTGAGCACCCAAGGGCTCCGCCCTCTCGTAGGTAATTATGCCGCGTACTTCATTTGTTGTATTAAAATTACGGTGCATACTGCATTTATTATGGTATCAAAACACCCTTGTGCGCGGACCTTTATCTGTGATCTTTGTCGCAGAACGCACTTAAAAAAATTGTATACGTTCACGCTGAGACCAGGGATGTGAAAATAGATTCTGAAAATATAATTGTAATACCTATTCAGTGGTTGTACTAAGGTCATGGCAAGACTCTAAACTCAGTGATTTCCTATTTCTTTTGCTTCAGACGACGGTGCGTAGAAAACAAGAAGGTAACGACAGAGCCGCGTACATGATTAGAAAATGAGGTCGGATCCTCTCAGGTGGACACCTGAGAGGGTCCGATCAGGCCCTCTCACATTGGGATTGACAAGACAATGACAAGATGGTGATTTGAATCTGTCAAATCACCATCTTGTCAGCCTCAATGTGAGAGGGACTGACCGGACCCCCTCGGGTGCCCACCTAAGGGGATCCGGTCTCTTAGAAAATAGGGTTCAATTTCTTTTGACTTGGAAGATCACGCACGGCACGGTAACAAGCAGATAGAAGAAAGGGAAAGAGAGGGAAGAATGATCCCAATTCTAGAGATGATTGTTGTTGTTCTAGATGAAATGAAAGAACCCCATGATCTCTCTCTCTCTCTCTATATATATATAGATATAGATATGTTGATCCACCGGTGATCCCACGTGCTTCTTCTTCGTATCCAAGCCAGAAGCGCACGGGTGGCAGAGCGTCTATCTATGCGAGATATATATATATATATATATATATATATATATATATGTATATGTATCATAGCATCATCGAGCAGCCTCTTGGCAGACACTGACGTGCATGAAAAAGAAGCCAAGTGTTGACTAATTACTTATCTGTAGCTTCCATGTATCTCAATCTCTCTGAAGCAATCATAGTACTTAACCCACATGTCATGTAGAACACTTTCTTCCACGGCCTCATGTGTTCATGTGAGATTACCCACATGCTTTTCTACCCTTTCCACACTGCCCGACTTAGGGTGAATCTGGCTTGGATTGTCACAGTCAAATCTCCAAAACCTCATTGTTTATGAGTTTACGTAGATTTATGAGTTTTAGAAACTTGATTTTGATCAAAATGTGTTAGATATATAATTTAAATTTTCAATGTGTTAGTTTTAAAAATAAAAAATAAAGTGTGTTAGTTAAAAAAAACTCACTTTTACTGTAGGGAAGCCAAAAAGAATCTATATATAAAGTCTTCTAATTAAGTACAGAACCCTCCCTTCTTCGAATCCAAACCAAACTATACCTTTGATCTCCATCAACCGAAGTCTCAAAACAAACATAGATCATACACCAAACTTCCACTAATGCCATTCCCTCATCACATAGGAAGGGAGATTAAAGCCTTTCTGGTGACGATGAAGAAGCAAAGAAGCTTCAGAGATCAAGGTCATAAGAGAGAGAGAGAGAGAGATACAAGGACTGGCAAATCCAAGCTCACCTTCTTGTAATTAGCTCGAGTTTGCTTATTGAGAAATCCTGGGTAGTGTTATCCTCTTTTCAATTCAAGCTAAGGTTTGAAGAGTGGATTACGTGTGGTAAGCAAATAATTAGCCGTGATGCAGCTAATTAACTAACAATATCTCAGCCATCATGCTTTGCGGGAACCGCGCCAGACCAAAGGATTGCATCGAGAACGAGTTCATGAACTTTATTTTAACAATGAGTACGCTAGCTAGCTTAGATATTCGGCAACAGTCTCATGCGCTGCACTTCTTTTTTAAACGCCACGCTATTGTTCTCCGTTCAACGTTGAATGCTTCCAAGTTTGACTGGGATAACACCCTCTCTCTCTCTCTCTCTATCTCTCTCAGAATAGGCACATAGAAAAGGACAGAAGTGGGGCTTTGTCCAATGTCAGGAATGGGTAAAGCTGGAATAATAAGATTAGGGGCTTATTGCTAGCTAGGTTTTGATTCAGATCACATGTTGAGAAGAGCTGACTGATAGAAGTTAAGGGGCATTAAATGATGCTTGAGTATCTGCAAGACAAAAATCGGAGGAGGAAATGACGGCCGTTTACTTTTCTTATGCTCAATAAGATGTTTCAACGTTTAATTAATCGATTAACACTTTGTATAAAAGAATCAAATTTATGTACGTATTTTAGACATTTTAAACTATCTGGGGAAGAAACTCTGTACGGGTGTCGAATTCGAACTGCGGAGTTCTAAGCAAAATATCATCATATAATTACGAGTTCGGATCGCCTCAGGACCCCTCCTGAGGCGAGCCTCTCAGTCGCCAATCGCGTGAGGTCACGTTTTGTCTGGATAAATGCACCAGACGGCTGTCGAACGGTAGCCAACCCTTTAACAGTGCCGTTTCTCACGTCTGTTATCCTCCCGTGGCCTCATCATTAATGATGATGTAATTAAAAAATTCTATGTAAAGTAGCGCGCGCTGTCTCACCGTTTGAGCTGCTTTCTCCTTCTTTACTACCCTGACAGGCGACAGTTCTATTTCTGAATAAATTTTATTTATTTTTTATATGATAGTAGCTACGTTTCCCTTCTTAGTGAAAAAGGATTTAATGGAGAAAATCAAACTATATGCATGATTGAGCTTATTTAGGAATTAAATATTATTATTATAAAATCATCATTTAATATCATATTGTTAAATAAATAAAATGGTTAGACATAGCTAACATAATTTTATCTCGGCACTCTTTGCAAAAGAGAAAATTACATTCTATCCGATTTTTTTCATAAAATATGTCTGCAGTTGTTTATTTTCACCTATAAAAATATCTAATATGTCTACTGATTAGGTCAATATAAATATATATCTAATATATCAAATAAGTCATAATTAATATAATATATAAATTGATAAATTGACAAAATAAAGTTTTAAAATATTATATCAAAATTTACTAATTATATGTGAATTATTAATAAATTTTTGAATAAAAATTAATATTTAATATTAACCCTTTACATAGCCCTCTTAACCCATTTTTCAGAAGTTACTAACCCTCTCCATATGTTACTAACCCTTTACATGGCCCTCTAAACCCAATTTTTAGAAGTTACTAACCCTCTCCATATGTTACTAACCCTTTACATAGCCCCTTGAACCCATTTTTCGGAAGTTACTAACCCTCTCCATATGTTACTAACCCTTTACATGGCCCCCTGAACCCATTTTTGAGAGGTTACTAACCCTCTCCATATGTTACTAACCTTTTACATAGTCCTCTGAACCCATTTTTCGGAAGTTACTAACCCTCTCCATATGTTACTAACCCTTTACATGGCCCCCTGAACCCATTTTTCAGAGGTTACTGACCCTCTCCATATGTTACTAACCCTTTACATAGCCCCTTGAACCCATTTTTCGGAAGTTACTAACCCTTTACATGGCCCCCTGAACTCATTTTTCACAGCTTACTAACCCTCTCCATATGTTACTAACCCTTTACATAGCCCCCAGAACCCATTTTTCGGAAGTTACTAACCCTCTCCATATGTTACTAACCTTTTACATAGTCCCCTGAACCCATTTTTCGGAAGTTACTAACCATCTCCATATGTTACTAACTCTTTACATGGGCCCCTGAACCCATTTTTCAGATGTTACTAACCCTCTTCATATGTTACTAACCCTTTACATAGCCCCCTGAACCCATTTTTCGGAAGTTACTAACCCTTTACATGGCCCCCTGAACCCATTTTTCACAGGTTACTAACCCTCTCCATATGTTACTAACCCTTTACATAGCCCCCAGAACCCATTTTTCGGAAGCTACTAACCCTCTCCATATGTTACTAACCCTTTACATGGCCCCCTGAACCCATTTTTCCGAAGTTACTAACCCTCTCCATATGTTACTAACCCTTTACATAGCCCCCTGAACCCATTTTTCGGAAGTTACTAACCCTCTCCATATGCTACTAACCCTTTACATAGCCCCGTGAACCCATTTTTCGGAAGTTACTAACTCTCTCCATATGTTACTAACCCTTTACATAGCCCCCTGAACCTATTTTTTGGAAGTTACTAACCATCTCCATATGTTACTAACTCTTTACATGGCCCCCTTAACCCATTTTTCCGAAGTTACTAACCCTCTTCATATGTTAGTAACCCCTGACAAATGGGTTCAGAGGGCCATGTAAAGGGTTAGTAACATATGGAGAGGGTTAGTAACTTTCGAAAAATGGGTTCAAGGTGCTATGTAAAGGGTTAGTAACATAAGGAGAATGTTAGTAACTTTCGAAAAATGAGTTAAGGGGGCCATGTAAAGAGTTGGTAACATATGGAGAGGGTTAGAAACTTCCGAAAAATGGGTTCAAGGGGCTATGTAAAGGGTTAGTAACATATGGAGAGGGTTAGTAACCTGTGAAAAATGGGTTCAGGGGGGCATGTAAAGGGTTAGTAACATATAGAGAGGGTTAGTAACTTCCGAAAAATGGGTTCACGGGGCCATGTAAAGGGTTAGTAACATATGGAGAGGGTTAGTAACTTCCGAAAAATGGGTTCAGGGGGCTATGTAAAGGGTTAGTAACATATGGAGATGGTTAGTAACTTTAGAAAAATGGGTTCAGGGGACCATGTAAAGGGTTAATAACATATAGAGAGGGTTAGTAACTTCTGAAAAATGGGTTCTGGGGCTATGTAAAGGGTTAGTAACATATGGAGAGAGTTAGTAACCTGTGAAAAATGGGTTCAGGGGGCCATGTAAAGGGTTAGTAACATATGAAGAGGGTTAGTAACTTCCGAAAAATGGGTTCAGGGGCTATGTAAAGGGTTTGTAACATTTGTAGAGGGTTATTAACATCTGAAAAATGGGTTCAGGGGGCCATGTAAAGGGTTAGTAACATATGGAGATGGTTAGTAACTTCCGAAAAATGGGTTCAGGGGACTATGTAAATGGTTAGTAACATATGGAGAGGGTTAGTAACCTCTCAAAATTGAGTTCATGGGACTATGTAAATGGTTAGTAACATATGAAGAGGGTTAGTAACCTCTCAAAAATGGGTTCAGGCGGCCATGTAAAGGGTTAGTAACATATGGAGAGGGTTAGTAACTTCCGAAAAATGGGTTCAGGAGACTATGTAAAGGGTTAGTAACATATGAAGATGGTTAGTAACCTCTCAAAAATGGGTTCTGGGGGCTATGTAAAGGGTTAGTAACATATGGAGAGGGTTAGTAACTTTCGAAAAATGAGTTAAGGGGGCCATGTAAAGGGTTGGTAACATATGGAGAGGGTTAGTAACTTCCAAAAAATGGGTTCAAGGGGCTATGTAAAGGGTTAGTAACATATGGAGAGGGTTAGTAACTTCCGAAAAATGGGTTCTGGGGGCTATGTAAAGGGTTAGTAACATATGGAGAGGGTTAGTAACTTCTGAAAAATGGGTTAGTAACATATGGAGAGGGTTAGTAACTTCTGAAAAATGGGTTAAGAGGGCTATGTAAAGGGTTAATATTAAATATTAATTTTTATTCAAAAATTTATTAATAATTTACATATAATTAGTAAATTTTGATATAATATTTTAAAACTTTATTTTTATCATTTTATCAATTTATATATTATATTAATTATGACTTATTTGATATATTAGATATATATTTATATTGACCTAATCAGTAGACATATTAGATATTTCGTATGGGTGAAAATAAACAACTGCAGACATATTTTATGAAAAAAATCAGATAGAATGTAATTTTCTCTTTTGCAAAGAGTGCCGAGATAAAATTATGTTAGCTATGTCTAACCATTTTATTTATTTAACAATATGATATTAAATGGTGATTTTATAATAATTATATTTAATTCCTAAATAAGCTCAATCATGCATATAGTTTGATTTTCTCCATTAAATCCTCTTTCACTAAGAAGGGAAACGTAGCTACTATCATATAAAAAATAAATAAAATTTATTCAGAAATAGAACTGTCTCCTGCCAGGGTAGTCAAAAAGGAGAAAGCAGTTCAAACGGTTAGACAGCGCGCGCTACTTTACATAGAATTTTTTAATCACATCATCATTAATGATGAGGCCACGGAAGGATAACAGACGTGAGAAACGGCACCGTTAACGGGTTGGCTACCGTTCGACAGCCATCTGGTGCATTTATCCAGACAAAACGTGACCTCACGCGGTTGGCGACTGAGGGGCTCGCCTCAGGAGGGGTCCTGAGGCGATCCGAACTCTATAATTACTTGTTTGTTATTTGAAGCTATCAAGAGTACTTCACGAGCTCGTTCCCAAATAATAATATACATGACACTTCTCTCTTGGATCCTCTACCACGTCGACAGACAACTCCATCTAGCTATGAAGAGACTGGGTAAAAAGTTTTTCAGTGTACATTATTACATCAGGAGTCAATTTTGTACACAACATTATTTTAGGAGACCATAGAATATGCAAGAAATATTACGCGACGTTGAGTATGTCTCTACATCTCCCTCCAACATGAAAATAAATCAATTAACCCGCCTAACAATCATATTTGTAGTTTAAAGATTAAGGAATGTGTTAATTAAGACATTGAATCAGAGGACTACCAATGTGACAATCCACAAGAAAAGGATATACATTTGTATGTATCTCGATCAGTGGGATTCTTCTGCGCTTTTAGCCTAATTCCTATCTCGTGTTTCAAACAATTGTAAGTGCAAGAGAAACCGCATAGAAGAGAGAGTCAGAGTAATGAATGTCCTATTGATTTACTGTTAATCTAGCTCAAGCCCATCTTGAATATTATTAAGTTGGCTTGTTTAACTTGATAAGCATGTCAAGTTTCTAACAGTAACAGATGTGATCAATGTTCCGGAAGTAGGATAAAAAAAATATATCGACGCCGGTTCAGCTATGATCCTTATAGCGGTCGGACCTTCTTGGGCCTGTAACCATAAAGGGATGGAGCCCAATTACAAAACAAAATTTTCTTGGGTCCATCTCTCTTTCTCTCTCTCTCTACTTATATATACATGCACATACACAACACATCAACTGGCGGCGCTATATATGCGTATGTAAGGATGTTTAGCATGTTACTGATTAATATGTAACTTATCAAATTTTTTTTTAAAATTCTTAAGTACTTAACACACCGTCGATGCGCCAGATACCCGATAGAGAAACGCTGCCCCGTCGGTGTTATTAGTAGTTATTATTTGGACTCTTTTTGGTATGACTGACAAGGAAAACGAGGGCAGAATAACCTAAAGTAACACGTTATTTGGTTAGACATCTTGGTTTAACAAGCACTGAGATGTGATCTCCTCTACCAGCCGTGTGTTTAGCGCACCATACATGCACATTGAGGTTTTTGTGAACATTATGAAGCCATCCAAATACTCGACGATTAAGTTTTGTCAATAAGTAGATTGAAAAACCAAAGTCACGGACGCATCAAGTTATTCTCTAAAATTATTTTTAAATGTATGAAGAATTATATATATGCTTCTGGTTGGAAGAAGCACTTCGAATGCCCTGAAACAGCTTCAACAGAGAAGAAAAAGAAAACTGTTTTGCCTACTATGTTTTCATCTTCATTGCCTACACCGATGGCTTGTTGTTGGTTTGGCTGTAAAATTTTGTTCCATTTTATCGTAGTTTCAATCGTTTGGGTGAATGTAAAACATTTTATTTCGAAACAATTAAATATTTGTAAAATATTCTCTATCGTGAGGTCTCTAGCTACGTTGTTTTTCTTGTTGCAAAGTTCCAAACAAAAACTCTTGTTTTAAAATCCAAAAGAATCTTATTTTTAAATAAGTGAATTTGAGACACGAGAGAAGGACAACAAAACAAATAATCCCTGAGCATATATATATAAATGGATAAATGTAACGGGCATTGATTTCTACCCAAAATGTTTGACTCTCTCTCTCTCTCTCTCTCTCTATATATATATATATAGATAGAGAGTGAGTTTAGTCAGCAACTGTACAACCAGAGCAGAGAAAACTAAGCTCTGGGATGGTGGAGAGAGTGAAAGAAGTTTGGTGGACTGGGCCAGTCGAACCAGAGGGAAACAAGGAGGACGTTGGGGGCATTTATTCTCGTAATGATCCATCAACCCATACCCATCCACTCGATGCCACGCACACACAGGATCCCACGTGTCAACCTGCCACATGGCTCGGTCTCTATCCCACACGTGTCTCGTCGGGCACACGAGTGGCATGCGTACGTGGCGAGACGATATACCCCCTAGCTGCAATATGTAAGTCGGATCCGATGCATTCAAGTTGTTCGACGTATATATGTTGATGGCAAGCAGTACCAAGAGAAGGCCCTCCTCTCTGATGGCGAAGCTGCATGCCCACCTCTTCCCTGCAATCAGAGCCAGCTTGTTGTTCTATATGAGAGCGGCCTCAATCCTCTCGTAAGAGGAAATGATTTAATACCTATTTAAAGATGATTTGACAGTTACTCTCGCTTGCTTCAGTTGATCTTTAAATCATCTCTCTGTGTGAGAGAAATGAGCGACTCTCCTCGATCGGTTGCATGGACGACTGAGGAGATCTGCTCTCGTTATATATATGATATATATAGAACATATATAGATCACCTCAATCTCACGTTGCAGATAACATGCATCTTCAATTCTCAATCAAAATATGTCACAACTCTCTCATGCCATTTAAGCGATAGCTCATTAACAACTGATTTACCATTACTGAATCATTACTAGACCGGTTCACTGTTACTGAACGCTATTAAACTTTACTTGTTATTGAATGGAAAATCAAATTCTATTAAACATTATTGAAGTCCTATTGAATTGTTACTGAAGTTAATGTATAACTTGTTAATAAAATTTTACTGAACGGATATTGAAATGAGTGTGACTCCTTACTAAATCGGTTACAACTTAGTAAAGGTTCACTAAAGGTGAATTAGTCTAGCAATTATTAAATAATAATGAATTGATTGTTATTGATTCATCACTTAAATGATATGAAAGTATGACATGTTCTGATTGAAAATTGAGGAATGCTCATTTCATCATGAAATTCATGTGATCCAGGTTCATATATATACCTACATTTTTTTCTCTTAATTATTAATTAGTCGGTCGATATATACACATCCAACGTACCTACACAAATGATGATCATGGCCACACTATCCCATTACGAAGTTATACAGTCAGATCCCGATCGACATGATCGAATTATCTGTGTGTACTCTCTCCTCCGGGCGTACATATTAACATTTTGGGTCGACTCCGTAGCGATTTTCACATTCCGACGAACACAGCAGAGACGGTGGAGGATGGAGGGAGAGGGAGGGAGGGAGCAGGGTCGTCCGGTGGTGGGGGTCTTCTCAGTAGAGGAGGCTCAGGGTCTCCAGGGTTCTGGGGCTGCCGGCGGCGGCGGAGGAGGCCGGTGGCTGCCGGGCGGGCGGCGGCAGCGGGTGCACGTACTTGCAGTTGGGGCAGGTGGGGGAGGACGTGCACAGCATGACGAGGAGGTGGCACCGGAGGCAGGCCACCGCCACCATGCCGCCGCCGGCGGCGGCCGACAAGCTCTGCGACGCGGCGGCGGAAACGTCGAGCGGGTCGTCGGGGGCGCTCCTATCCGAGCCCTGCGGCGGCGAGATGTTGAGCTCCAGGTCAAGGGTTTGGTCCTTGGGCAAGTCCCAGCTCTTCTTCAGGGTCTTTCGGTTCAGATAGTACATACTCCCTGACTGAAATAAAGAAAAAACAAATAAATGATTATACATATATATGCGTCCTCGCAGAAATTATCCTTCATGTAGAGAACGTACGTAATTCTCTGCATCTTAAAGAAATTTCCCCCATGCGTGCGTACGTATGTGATCAACGATCAGTTAAGTGTATATCTATATCTATATATATATATCATCGTCCGTGCATGGCGGTTTTCATTCATGCAACTAGTAACTTTTTTTTCCTTAACTAACATGGTATTAACTCTCCAGTTTTTTATCACTAACTCTGGCAATATATATATAACTAAGTGTCAGTAACACCTTGAAAACATATGGAAGAAAAAAAGGTTACTAAAATAATCAGGTGACCGTTTTAAATGGGGGAGCGTGGCTGTCCCTTGATTGGTGAGGAGTCACCTTTGGCCGACGTATGAAGTGATCCTCACTCCTGCCGGAACACGAGAGAGAGAGAGAGAGATAGAGAGAGAGAGATGTCGGAATAGTGGATTGTAGTTGAAACGTCCAAGATGTTTAAGCATAATATCGTATCAGAAACTGCTGATACGAGATCATCTCCACCATTCCATTCTAACGGTCGCGAGCATTATCAGCTGGATAGACGGTCAAACTAGAAGACAAGATAATCAAATCTTAGAGATAAATAAATAGACACCATGTCTCGAAATCATAACTTTAGGTGGGGGAGATGGTACATCAATTTAAGCACAATATTAATTACAGCAACAGAAGAGAGCGTAATTATAATACATATGATGTTAATTAGGAAGGGGGAGAGAGAGAGAGAGAGAGAGAATCACCTGCAGATCGAGACACTGCTCCCAGTCCCGCGGCAACGGGTCCTTGAGCTGGAGCTCGATGCCGGTGTGGCGCGAGGGCTCCGGCTCCCAGCCGGAAGACTTCCTCTTCCTGCATGTGCTGCCGGCGGGCTCCGGCTCCGGTGACGGGATCCCGGTGCCGGGCGCGAACGGAGGCGAGGAGGGGCGGCCGAGGGAGAGCTCCGTCGGCTCCGTCGCCCTGTACAGCACCTGCCTGTCGCTCATCGTCTTCTTGATCAGCTCCGCCGGGAGGGGAGTCGCCGGCTTGCTCCCCGGGAGGAACTCCCTGGTCATCTCTCTCGGGAGGGGGACGAAAGAAGATCGCAGGCAGCCACCGGGGAGAGTGCAGCGCTATCTCTATGTATCTATGTATCTATCTCTCTCTATATATATAAACGAAACGATCGATCAAGTTAATTCGTCTGCTCACAGCTGCTAGGGTTCTGGATTGAAAGAGGGGGCTCATGCAGGGGAGGGCGTGGGCACTAAATAGGGTTCTTAAATTGCCTTCGTCGAAACCATTACGACGAGAGGGCAGGCCGAGCATTTAAGGTGACTAGTAGAGTGACCTTAAATGCCCCAAATATCCCCTTCGTCTTCGCCCACTTGAACATACGCATCGCGTTACGGAGTCAAGACCCCCTACTAGCTCCTTCTTCTTCTTCCTCTTCCTCTCTCAAACCCTAAAAACAACCGCTCGATCGACGCCGGTTGCAATACTCGTTCCTCCTCGTGCACCCGTCCCCATTAATTGGAGTAGTCTCGTGCATATTGGGAATATAAAAAGAAAATAAAGAATTCAATAAATTCAACATGATTTTAGAGTTTACTGTTAAGTCTAGTGTGCGCGCGGCATGGTCTACGTAACCGATCCTAATTTTAAAGAAAATGGCCTTCTCGGTGAAGGACCATATTTGTATAGTCCCAGACCAACATGGTGTCCATTCTAGTGGAGTCTTAATTATGACCCCTACTGGACTTTAAAAGAATTCATTAAAATGCCAGGAAAATTTATCAATATTAACTTAGATTAAAAGATATTTTAAAGATGTGACATAGATGACATAAAAAGATATTGTTAAAATAAAATTATGACGTCTATAGCACTCATTTAATTATCTTAACTTCTTGAGTTAGATGACAAAAACCCACAGCTGAAGACTGCAGCTCGATCTAGAGCTCGATGAAATGGAGATCGAGGAATGAGTATATATATATATATATATATATCATGGATGGGCGTCCTGCGCAGCGCGCGTATGTAGCTCCTGAGATCGGAAGAACGGGGATGATCACAGTTTTCTTCTACAGCACCGCCGGAGAGACTTCTCAGCTTGCTCTGCCCGACCTCGCCGGCGCCGAGCCGCAACAGGGCTTTGAACCAGCACGGAATTATGAGGCTGCCTCATGTGGGGGCGCATTGATGGGCGCACACATACATACATACATACATACATACATACATACATACATGTATATATAAATACTAGCCCTAATCTTTCCCAGCGTGTCAAACAAGGAGCTTGCACCGGCGGGCCGGATAGAGGGGGGCGAGGGTGTTGGCGCCAGCGTTAATGCCAGTCACCCCGGCCGGCGTCGCCACCGCGGCACCCCTACATGCAGTAAATTGGGGGGGAGGATGAATAATAAATACGACGTGTTCGGGTGATCTCTCTGATCTCCTCCTGTGCTCTCCCCCCATGCACGTACCAGTGTGCCAACCACACCATTAAATATATTGCAGTCTCTCTCTCTCTCTCTCTGGGGTTGTTGGGGAATGGTCCCATTTATTGTTCCTTCTTTATTCCTTCGCGGCCATCCATCTAAATATTACTATTGCTACTGCATGCTACTGCTGCGCTTGATACAGCAAAGGATTATTGACTCCAAGTAATTTTTCCCTAGCTAGCTCGTCATCATTTGACATGCGCACATATACATTCTTGACCTACATATATATATATATATATATATAATATACATATACACACACAACATCCTACCGCTAATCCTTGGTATCCTAGTGAGGAAGTGTTGGAATAACGGAATTAGTCTCACTCTCATAGTCTCATGATATATATGACAAGGTTGCATATATACCATAAATGTTGCGAGTTCTTCGACCTCGATTTCATGATTTTGGAATTAATCTGTAAGATGGTACCGCAATACATATGTCACTAGTCATCTTATTGTCGTGCGTCCCCGCCTGTGTCCGGAGGAGTGGACACGACCAGTACCCCAGCAGGGGCTGATCCTCCTGGGTTCGAACCATCCGCCCTTGTCATGGGCCATCACTTCGTCACTTCGTGCCCCGCCGTTGTCTCACTGACCGAAAAAATAAAAATTCTTATGACCGTGCGTCTTCGATATCTTTAGTTCTCATCGATGGCCATGAAATGAATGATCATTATTAACTTAAACTACGGTGAGTCGCCCTTCAATGTCATAGATTTAGAATTGGTAAGATGGCATATTATAACCCTTGATTTGTCCTATCTTTTCACCGTCCATCTTGGTGGAGAAGGTCGGAAATTGTCTAAAATTTCATCGGGTCGATAAAATATGAGTTAGAATTGTCTCAAAGAAGTTTCTAAAGGAATTTTCGAAGGTCACTCATAAAATTTTACTTAATACATGATGTTATAATCTATTAAATATATGACATGATAGACATTAAAAAATATTTTAAAAATAATCCGAAAAAACTCTCTCAAAGTCTCATGAACGATCCAACTCATAAAATATATATGACGACAGTAGGTGTGAATCCTCCATCCTCGGCGCCTCGGGGCTCTCTGCTCGGTACCACACCATACGGCCACATCATGGTCAAACTATCATTATCGTATGCAGGCAGTACCAGCGAGAGAGCCGAGCCCTTCTCAGAGACGTCCCGATCATCTTGCTCGTCCTTGTTGTGTGTGATGGGGGCCGGGCTCAGCTATAGCTAGCTGAGGTCATGGGTGGTAAGACAGGAGCCCCCACCCCCCTCGCATCATCTCAACGAGAAAAATAGGTCTCTCGGAATTATAATTGTCGGTTTGCTGAGAACCAGAAGATTATAGTTGAGTCGAGAATAGTTTTGATTCTTCCATTAACTTCTCAGTTTTTGATCTGTGTCATGCTGCGCGCGCGTCAATCGAAGAGAATCAGAATTGTTCTAATAAATTGGGTCCATTATATATATATATATATAATCTTTCGATTATCAAGTCTGTGTTATTTTTCTCTATTCTCCTACTACGTACTGGTATATATTTTGAAAAATTATTTTTGACCCAATTGCATATATATATATGTCTCTCAGAGGCGGAGCCATTATTCTCACTCTGTATTCTTGTAATGGCTCACAACTAGGAGTGTTCATGATTTAATTTGATTTTATTTTTAAGTATTTTTTTTCAAACTAAATTAAACCAAACTATCTCCCAAATCGAATCGAACCGAACCAAATTAATTCAGTTTAATTTGGTTTAGTTCAGTTCAAACCATATTTTATTAAAGTATAGTAGATATATCAATATATAATTTTATTTTGTTTGTTTTTAAATCATATTCTATTAAAATCTTGTGTATATGTTTATAGATTACATTAATTTTACCTTGAAAATTTTTAAAACACATTTATTTTTATAAGAAAAGATACATAAATACTATCTTATATATAACTTAAACTAAAATATTTAATCTAATTCAGATTATTCGATTTACCGATTTGATTTGATTTGAAGGGTCTTAGAAACCAATTCAAATCGATCGATGGTTCAAACTAAATCAAACCGAACCAATGTACTAATTTAATTTAATTTTTTGGGCTGAATCGAATAGTGAACAACCCCTACTCACAGCTGCAGTCAATCTTATAAACGGCTGATCAGGCGGTACTTTTCAGTCACCAGTCTCAGAAGCCGACTGACCATATATATATTACTGAAACGATATGAAGATCAATTAAATTAATGACACTACACCAGACGTATATATCACTGAAACGGCGCAGTTCCTTCAATCGCGGAAGACAAAGGGTGCGTTTGGAAACCACTTAGAAGGACTTTTTTTTCACTTCTCCTTCTTTTTAAAGTGCTTTTAATTTTTAAGACACCGTTTGACAACATTCGTATCTCTACTTTTCCTCCTCGTCGAAGGTAGAAGCTCGGAGGAGAAAATATCTCCTTCTACGACGAAAAAGCGCTCCCGTGTTTTCGTATCCTTGCCCCGTTCTCGTTGCGACTGTGCTCCTCCCCGACGGTGACGAGCACCCTTCCCACTGTTGCAACTGGCGGCAAGTGCGCCCCCCCGGCCCCCTGCTGCGACCGCTGAGCGCCCCCCACCCTTTCCCCCTACGCGCTCCGGCGAGCGCCCCCCTCCGTCCCCTATCGCGACCGGCGGCAAGTGCGCCCCGTCCTCTCGCCGCGACCGGCGAACACCCCCCACCCTTTCCCCCGCCGCCACCGGCAAGCGCCCCCCCCTCCGTCCCCTATCGCGACCGGCGGCAAGTGCACCCCCCCCGTCCTTCCGCCGCGACCGGAGAGCGCCCCCACCCTTTCCCCCTACGCCCTCCGGCGAGCGCCCCCTCCGTCCCCTATCGCGACCGGCGGCAAGTGCGCCCCCGTCCTCTCGCTGCGACCGGCGAACACCCCCACCCTTTCCCCCGCCGCCACCGGCAAGCGCCCCCCCCCTCCGTCCCCTATCGCGACCGGCGGCAAGTGCCCCCCCCCACCCCCGTCCTCTCGCCGCGACTAGCGAGCCCCCCCCTCCGTCCCCTACCGCGACCGGCGAGCGCCCCCACTCCGTTCCCTATCGCGACCGGCGGCAAGTGCGCCCCCCTTTCCCCCTGCCGAAACTAGCGAGCGCCCCCCTCCGTCCCGTACCGCGATCGGCGCAGGTGCGCATCCCCCAACGGCGAAGCCAGGCCGACCGCCGAGCACCCCCTCTCGCCGGCGAGCAGCATCATCCCCCCAACAACCCCCGGCGATGAGCACCTGCAACCCCCTGTGGAGTCCCCTCTGCTGCAATGAGGCCCCTGCAGAAGAGCAGAGACCAACCTAGAGACGATCGGCCAGCCCCCGCGATGCCCTCCATGGTGACTTCTTTTGAATTTTCAGACCCAAACACCTTTAGCTTCCGTGAAGGAGAAGGAATTTCGAAAGAAGGTACTTTAAGAAGAAGGTCCTTCCACATGAAGTCCTCCGATCGAGTTGCCAAACGCACCCAAAGTAGCTAGGGTCTCCCCATTTCATAACTCAGTGCCAGCCGGCTTAAAATTAAGTGACTATACATGATTCATTTGTTTACTCTTAAATTTTATGTCTAATTTCTTAATTTGGATTGGAGATAAATATTTTATTTGATTAAGATATTTACATGTTAATAAATTTAATACTTACCTAAGTTATTCCCCATGGCAAGATCATGTCGGAAAATTTATAAACAAAAACAACTTATCGTTAAGAGCATTAATTAGATACAAGGGATATAATTAAAAATCAATTAGGATATTGAATCAAATCCTCCCACATCTAACCGAATTAAGCAGACGTTACTTAGAGGTGATCAGTTAATTAAGACTTAAGACCAACCAATCAAACAGTAAGCCAAAACAAACGCCACCCAATTCAGCAGAGCCTAATGATCTCTATCTCCAGTCAAGCTAGCCACACCAAACCTCGGCAACAAATCAGCTACAAAAAAAAAAACTTTAATAAAAGAGCAAAAAAGAAGGATAATGTCACAGTGTGCATAAGATCACTAGAAATATATTACGGGACGGTTAGATAGACCGTGTAACATACAAGTTTAGGTCAATGTATAGTGGACTTGATAAACTTACGTTTATTAGGTGGGTATAACATGATATGATAGATGACGGTGACAGGCTGCTAGTTCTTATCATAAAGTTGGGTCGTTGAAGCTCTTAAAAGAGTACCCGACGGTACCGTGAGATTTTGTCGTCGGGAGCGCCGGGCCCGTCCGCAAAATAACTAATAACATGACACGACAGCCACACAAGTATGACCAGAATGAAAGAAACAGGAAGAATCTGTGATCAAAGTCAGAGTGTACCCGTCGCAGGATCATAAACACACGTTGACATATGAGAAGAACCTTGAGCCGCACGGCTGGCGTCGTCCCAGAGGTCTCCCCCCTTTTGCCGACAGGTCTTGACAGCTTTCCTGACGTTAGTACTTAGTAGTAGAGAGAGCTTGAACCGAACAATATTTTGGAGCTGCCCATCTTACCATCTCCAAGATCGCGGGGTAATTAACCCGGAAATTATTAATCATGACCTTGAGGTTGGAGGACACACCATAGGTTAAGTCACCGATCATTCTCATATCAGTCGAGGTGAACAGGGGTGTTCAATCAAGCCTAGAAAATCGGTGTAAACCAAACCAAATCGGCCGATTCGGTTCGAGAGTTTGGGCTTTCGAGTTTTTGAACTTTCCCGATAAACTAATTGACCAGGTTTGACTGAACTTATTTTTATATTATATCGATTTTAAGTATATATTATTATACATAATGTTGAATAATATGTTAAAATACTATTGTCCCTTATGAATAAAATACTGATGTTAAAGTTAACATATATAAATGATTTATAATCATCCTCGGGGTCTCTTTGGAATCAAAACTTTTTTGTGGACAAACCAAGTTTATCCCCTAAATTTTGAGAATAAATCTGATTTATCTCTAAATTATCCTCGTATCAAACATGACCTGAATGTTCCGACGATATATGCACGCTCATGGTTTCTGCAGTTTATGAGCGCCAGGTGCGGAGGCAGCATGTCTAGAGTAGAGCATCTTGAGACGAAGAAGGCCCAGTCCACCACGACAGCACCAGGGAGAGACATGAGATTCCACATGACACGTTTGGATGGGATTAATTTCAGAGGAGTCGTTTTTGTCAAGAACATCTGACAACTCACAGATCTGACGAAATATTGCAATATATATTTGCATCGATTCCCAAGCAATAAAAGTATAGAAGAGAAAAATATAGAATTTGCGTCAAAGAAATGTCTCAAAACTCGGTGATTTTTTTGGAAGAAATTAATCCAAGAGCTCCCCCGGCCGGAACCACCCGCACAAGTCATCGTAAAGGGCACACCACATGCCCTGAGTGGTTGATTCTACGGCACTTTGAAATTCATTTACTACTATATATATATCCATGAGAGCACCCAATGTGCGCCGTTAACCCTGACGTCCGTTGATTCATTCAATTAAAATCTGTATCTCCCTAGCTAGTTAGTGTAAACCAAGAAAGGCAGGATCGGAAGTTGGGATTGGGTCGGTCGGGCCTAAAATCGACCTAAGTCGATTAAGGTCGTGACCCGGGTCGGGCCGGGGTTGAGAGTCAGAGTCGGAAAAAAAAAATAAAAATTTTATTTTAAATTAACAACCGAATGTGGATCGCGAGGCCGAAGATGGGTCAGTCGGCCCAAAAATTGACCGACTCAATCGACCCGATCGCCAACCCGACAAACCATGGTGTGAACATTGGGGTTCATAAAAGCCGGCATCGCTCGAGAGGTTCCAGTGGTGTGTCCTCGACTCCCAATTTACTCAAGTACATACGTTCTTGAAGCAAAGCCACGATCAGGTTGGATCGCCACGGGTGGTGGCTTAAATGCGCTCCCTCCCCTGGCATGTGACCCCACATTTTCTGGTGACATCCGCAATGTGTAACTTCGAATAGAGGGCGTGTACACGGTCTGGTTTGATATCTGATTTTAGATCAATTTTCTTGAAAATATATGATGTCACGACCCGGATTTTTAATATGCACAGCGGAAGATAATCCGGCGACGTAACGGGAAAGGATATCGGTCTGGAACCAAATAATACCAAAATTCACAATCCAATTAAATAATTCCAAACTTTACAACATAATATCACCATAAACAAACACCTATCTAAACAAATTAAATACCAACATTGAATGATACTCCACTAGTTCCTCGGATTCCACAACACCACTACGCTTCTGCTGCGCTAAACCTGCACTCCTGAAAATATTAACAACGGAAGGGGTGAGTCACAACAGACCCAGTAGGACTTACACCCGAACTACCCCGCTATAATAATGATTCTAGTGGTATGATAGAATAATAAGCCTAAAAATCAGATTTAATACATAGGGTGTAAACTAATTATATATCTTCAATTAAGTGATTACAAAGATCATTCTACTACCCCCATATGATGACATGACTCTAAATGCATTAAAACCAACGTAACCTACACTTTAGACTACTCTAGGTATGCACATAACCTGACATAAAACCAAGAACACATCTAGAACACTAACCTTTATGCCAAACACACAACTAGACACCTGTCTGAGTAAATATCATGCTCCATCTGATAAATGTAGTCACATCACAAAACTAGCACCAGATTTACCATATAGTAGGAAGTAACATATAGTAACTAAATCCCATAGTACCCCTAGGCAAGGGAGTACTTAGGATAAACCGCGGTATCCGGGATCGAAGGATGCTCCAGATTGTTCTAATTCATCCGTCGCCCACAGACCGAACCATAGTCCGGTGAAGTATATTTCCATCACAATGCGTACCACCGCACTAACCACATTCCACACCATGCAAGCATATAATTAACTCAGACAGTAAAACAGGAACATTTAATTGGCAATCAAACATGAAATACATAGATGAACACCCATGGTTCTATGCACCACATATTTGCATACCAGACCACAATCTAACACAAACTAATGCATATGAATAGGATCATGCAATTTACAACCTAAACATGACAATTACATGCTTAAACAGAACTACCTATCGCATAAAAGAAAATAAACTAAATTCTAACAACATTGCCTAAACCTTACATCGGCTTTTTAACAAATCGGGGTATATATATTTAAGGTTCATCGCGATGCAAACAATGCTAAACTAGCTAAATTAAACATATACAACCTATCATGATGACCAGCATACTTGAATAACCGAATTAATCTAAGCATGCACGATCTAGACAAATTAATCTAACTCTAACTAAACATGCTAATAAATCCAAAACAGCCCATTAACTACAATATTCTAATCCTGGTGATCTAAACATGATTATTACGATTTAATCAAAATATTAGAGTGCTAAGGATATCCGAGACGCCTACCTTAACGGCGACGACGAATGGCGCACGGAATTCCAACGGAATCGATCCGGGTGACGAGTGTGTTGCCGCGGTCACGACGGCGATGAAAAACCGAACCGAACGGTGTCTTGATAATCTGTTGGGAAAAGAGAATGATATTGAATGAAGAATAATAGAGAGAATAGAAGAGAGAGAGAGAAAATGATAGGAGAGAGAGGGCGATATGAGAGAGAGGGAGGGAGGGGGAGCGATAGGAGAGAGGAGAGAGAGGGGCTTCACCGCGGAGGGGAGAGCGGCGGCCGGCGCACCGGTGGCGCACGGGGGGTGCACGCGCGGGCGTATGCGCGGACCCTGCGCGGAGGGTGGCGGGCGCTGGCGCGCGCGGCGGGCGGCGCCGGGCGGACGGCGGCGACGGCGCAGCGGCGAGCGCGGGAGGTTGACAGGGGGGGTGGTGCTGCTGCCGCGGACGGCGGCGCGAGGAGGCGGCCGGGGCATGGCGCTATCGCGCGGAGGGAGGCGACGAGGGCCAGGTCATCGGAGGGGGAGGGGGGGTCGCGCCAAGGGCGGCACGGCCGCGGGCGACGGCGGGTTGCGCAAGGCGATGGCCAGGGGGGCAACGGTGGCACGGCGATGGGGGTGGTGCAAGGCGGCGCCAAGGTGGTCGGTGCAGCGGCGGTGCAGGTGGTGTGGCGCCGGCGACCGAGTGGCGTGGAGAGGCTGGCCGGCGGCGGCAGGCGGCGTGGAGGGAGGTAGCGCGCGGTGTAGGCGGGCGACTGGCCGCATGGAGGGAGGCGGGTGTCGCGCGGCGGCCGGTGGAAGGGAAAGTGGCGTCGCACGGGAGGGTGGCAGCGGCGGTCGCCGCTGCAGGGCCGGCGGCGTCCGGGCTGGCGCTGGCGGAGGTTGCAGGTGGGGTGGCGCTGCGGGCGGCGACGGTGCAAGGAGGGTTGGCCGGCGGCGCTGCAGTGGTGGCCGGGTGCGTGGCCGGCGTTGGCGGTGGCACGTGCAGGTGCAGGTGGCGCCGGTGTGCACGCGCGGAGGAGAAGAAGAAGAAGAAGAGGGAGACGTGGAAGGTGGGGGTGCTGCGCGGGGAATAAAAATAGAGGGGGGGGAGAGTCCGATCGGGACCGGGAGACTAGAGTTAGAGTTCGATTGGGAGAGGGGGGGCGGCTGTTTAGGAAGATTATTCGGAGAGAGAAAAAAAAATGGAAAGGATAAGGGAAGAAGGTAGATAAATAAAACTAATAATAAATATAATAACTATATTTTTTTTATTTACATAACCGGGGTATTACATATGACTTCGAATAAGGGCCCACAACTAGCGGCAGCTCGACACCCTCGATGACCTCCCCTGCAAGTATGGGAAGGCCCTCGACCGATGTCATCACCTCCTCAACCTGAGCATCCCCGTCTGTGTCCTCGACCTTAATGATGCTGACACCCCCTCCCCTTGTCAGCCTTTAGCCCCAAATCGGAGCTTACCTTGTCGATGGCCCAACCCAGTTGCCTTGTGCGGCAAAAGTTCTACCGAGCAGCATAGGAGGCCAACCAAACCCACCTTGCCCGTGCCACTGCGTAGGTCACCCTCTGGCTTCAACCCAAGAGCGGCTGTACAAGAACTAGGCATTAAGCCAGTGGTTTACCGATTCAACATGGTCCACTCCACAGTTTCTCGGTGAACAGAACTTTTGCAATCTCTTCGACGGAAGACGAGATGATCATCATTGTACATTTTAATATTGTCTAACTCCGTTTCGATTTTGCTCGTTAACGGATCTATAGAAGGTCGGTAACAAATTAATAAAGATTCGACATAAGATCTTTAGAATCTTGATAACATCAGAGTTTTTGTAACAGATCTTTAGAACCTCGATAACAAATCATCAAAGACTCGATAACGGATCTTTAGAGTCCCGATAGCACCAAAATCTCTATAGCGAATCTTTAGAACCTCGGTAACAAATCTTTAGAGTCTCGATAACATCGAAACTTTAGAAGATGGTCTTTGAAGCCTCTGTAGTGTGTCATCGAAATCTCGATAATAAGTTTTTAGAATCCCGATTGTAAATCAACAAAGACTCGATAGTTAACCATTAAAGACTTGATAGTGGATCTGCAGAGAGGTTCATCAACCAAACGATCTCGTCCACTATTTTACATCATCGTTAAAATACAACGATAATTTTTTTCGTGTCTCGTTCTTCATTATGTGATGTCACCCAGTTAAATATTACAAGAGCTCTCTCCAACGAAAATTTGAGATGATTCAAACTCATCTAATTTAGAGAAAATGCTAATCGTGCAATAAAATCTGTGAAATGAGCCGAATGGGTCATTTTGGTTAGGTTTACCGGTTACAAACTTGGATGAACCCGTCAGTGCCATTGTGTAGGCCACCTTCCGGCTTCGGCTCAAGAGCAGGCGCACGAAAAATGAGTGTTGACCGCGCCAATAGTTTGCCGATTCAATGGAGATAATACTAACCAAACAGTAAAACCTGTGAAACGAACAGAACCGATCATTTTGATTCGGTTTACCATTACCGGTTTCGACCAACATCCCTCATTTCTAAGGCGGTGAAACTAACAACCGACGCTTTTGCCCTCAAACAATAACTCACCGCCGTGGCAGCCACCGGAAGCAGATTTTCAGCTGGCAAACGGAATCACGTGCGAAGAGTTACATCATAAGCCGTCAAAACCAGTTCCGGTCGGAAGGAACTCGAGATCTCGTAAGGAGCAGATAAACCGGACAGGCGGAGAGTCGACGGCCCGTTTGTGTACCGTTATTTAAAAAAAAAAAACTAGTTTGATCTCTAAAATTTAAAAATAAGCCAAATTTCCCTTCGATGTTAATCACGTACCACGGATCGAAGGTTACGGTCTTTCACGGAGAAACCTTACGGGAGAGGAAGAACCCAGGGCGAGGAGCTCTCTTGTAGCTAACAGAAGATAATTGAATTAAGGAACATTAATTAAAACAATTCCCCGATAGGTCGACTTAATTTTTCCCCCCCTGCTTAAATCGTAATAACCCCACGCATAGAGCAGAGAGAGGCAGCAGGAACCATGGAATGCCGAATAAAAATCGTGTCATACCTATTAGATTGGATTTTTCTTTCTTCCGCCTGTCGAACCGCGACGCCGGATGGAATCGACAAATTTCGTGGATTTCACCACCACAGTGATTTTTCCTTAGTTTTACAATTTTAAGATAATTTTAAAAAACATATTTTAACCAATATTAAATTCTTAAAATATCAAAAATAAACTAACTATAATCAGTTAGGCTGTATGATTAAATACTTTAATTACCAATAATTAACCAAATTAATTTTTAATATAAAACATAAAATATAAATATAAATTTTGTATTTATAATACTTTTTTAAACATTTTGTTATTTCGACATTTTTTTACAATCTTTTGACATGAAAATGTTCTTATAATCAAATCTGATCACGACCGATCCCCTAACAGCTGTTCATCACGATCGGACTAACGGATCACATCTCAAAGAAGGCCTAGCTCCTCGAGGGAGCACAGCACCTCAACATGTGCCAAATCTTCATGGCCCGTTTGGTAAAAGATTATTGAAGGGATAAGCTTGATTTGTCCTCTAAAATTTGGAGATAAACCAAGTTTTTGTGCTTATACCAATCAGCCTATCATCAAAGATTTGCACGCTAGATTGGACCCGAAATCAAGAGATTGTCACCAAAAATTAAATATGATGGGGATCGTCGCTTCTTGATCCTAAGTTCACGTCGCCGTAAAAGGGGAAACCGGTAAAGATCACCAGGGTATCAATCACATTTGAAACCCGCGCCCTTTAATGCCTCTTCACTCCTAGGGATATAGGGTCCTAAAACGGAAAGGGTGCGTGATGAAGTTAATGTGACAAAGGTGTAAAAGCCTAACCGTTCCCACCCACACCCAGCTCACGTTCACCCTGCTGCAAATATTTACAGAAACTCGTCAGGATTGTTCAAATGCATTGATTTCCATCCACTGCGCAGAACCAGAGGACCAAACGGAGGAACTACTCAAGGCTTAAGAAGACCTACCCATAAATGTGTACCAGGCATAGCACGGCGTGCGGTGGGCTTCCAAATAAATACGGATAATGACGTATTCTTTTACAAACCAAGGAAGATTCGGTGCTCCGCGCGGCCTCGGCAATCTCATCAACACGAACCAACCATGCACGGGCACATTGAAACCAACTGGGCTCTTGAATTCCTTTAAGCCCGCGAATTTAATTGCCAATACCCACCCCCACAGCTCTCTTATTCTCCCTTCCCGTTGTGCGACAGACCTCCTCCCTAGGAACTTATTGATCTCCATGAATGGTACATTTATTGTGTATTGGTTGTGGGGAATTGGGTAAACCAGCTCCTTTAGATTCTAGACCATATGGAATTTATACGCTTCACATGAGAGAAGGGCTTGGAAGGGACGGTACAGCTCTGCATCTCCTGGGACAGTCCTTTAAAGACGGGAGTAAATGGCTAACAGAGTTAGATTGCACTGCATGTGCTTTCGTCCTGTCATTATGAAGCTCAGCAATAGCCAGTCTCGAGCCTGTTTATTTTTCTTGAACATGAAGGATCCAACCGATCGTTCAGTTCCCTCTTGGTTGGTCTTATATTTATATTGTAAGAAATAATAATCATCGTATTAAAAATTATACCGGAAGGAAACTGTCATTGGATATAGAATGATGTTCCAGGAGTCGGAGGAACAGAAAAAGAAACGTAAGCATATCGACAGTAACACTTGATTAGTTAGTTTACAGTATACATACAATAATAAAAGGAGGAAAATGGCATGGTTTTGCAATGGATGGGCAAAATAATCAAGATACGAGTTCAAGAAATCTAGCTTTATCAGAGGACAATTCTGGAAGAGCACGGATTCTTGGGCATTTATGAAATTTAGATATAAATTAAGCCTTACCTATCCACTAGAGGAACTTGTAACAGTCGTGGTTAACTGTAAGATTGTGCAGATACTATGGTAGAATGCTCGGCCGTGAATACAAATGGCCTTACGCATAGCATCGACACAGCCATCAGATGTTGCCAGCACCAGATAAGCACTATGGTTATCAGTACGCAATTGCTGCAGTCCGCAGGATTGGCCACACTAGATTGGTATTGACACCTGCCAACCTAATCCAGGGGGAGCCAGATCTTGAAGAAACTTTTGCTGGGAAAGGCTAAACTCGGCCAGATCAGCATAGATAAGTAATTCCAGATGAATTCAGCCGCAATTTAGGCCGAACTGCCACCAAAGAATGTGGAGTGCCGCCCCTCTTGTCTTCCCCACCTGTTTTGTGCTGGGAAGACAACCGATCGAGTCTACTGACCTGATATCCAAGGGATCCACAACTTAAGTTGTAGATCCGGGTCTGGTCACCTATGGATATCAGGTCTCCACACCCGATTCTTCATCTTAGGAAGCAGGGCCAACAAAAGACAGGCACCTGCCACTCTACTCTCTACCAGTCGAACAGAAACATTCACCATGATTTTTCTGTTACTTTTGTTGCTTTTCTTCAACTGTTGAAAGGACCAACCTGGATTGGATTTCCTTCCATCGGATTGGCCAAATCAGCTGCTTTGATCCCAATTCAGATCAGAATCAGCCCTGACTGACCCAGAAGACAATCCCAACCTTGAAATTCTTGACAATTGCACTATTGTCATGTTATTCACTCTGCCCCTAGAACCTAGGCAGAAAAGGCAAGGACAATAAATACTACGCCCATTTTTGCAACGTCAGAACTTCATAAACACAAGTTGATAAAGCCAACATCTTACGAGCTGTTTGGTCCAAAGATCAGTTTGGGGATAAACCAAGTTTATCCCCAAAATTTAGAGGATAAACCAGGTTTATCCCCTAAAAAATATGGTACCAAACAGGCCCTTATAGTCCAAAGATGTTTACTCATAGAAGATAAAATGAAATTGAAGAAAATATAAATACATTTCTGCAACCAACATTGGTTAGAAAGAACGAGTCAAAATAGGGACTGGATAGGGCTGTTCACTTGGTTTGGTTTGGTTTGAAAGAAAAAAAAATCAATACAAATCAAACCAAATATACTTATCAATACAAACCAAACCACTAATTTGTGTTGGTCATATTATTAAAGGATGACAAAAACAAGCCAATTGTCTGAAAATCAACTCAAACATTTTAAGTCATTTCAATTAGGGGTGTAAATGGTTCAGTTCAGTCCAGTTCTAGACCAAGTTTTTGAAAACCAAAACCAAACTGAATCATGGACCGAACTGAACTGGTTCAATTAAACCTCAAACCGAAAATGATTCAGTTTGGTTCCGTTCATGGTTCAAACTCAGTTTTTATCAATCCCAGTAGATTTTTTTTAACTCAATAAAAATGTGCTCAAAAAGAGTTTAAAACAGTCACCTGAAGCGTTGGACAGTTGAGGCCTGGGGGTCTGGGGCTGGCTTTAAAGAATCCTCAATCAAACAATTTTCAAAACACACGATGTGGGATTACTACAATGCGCATGGGTTCGGTGCATGGAGCTCCTCTCCGGTGCAGGCCAAGGAAGACAACAAAGGTGAGGTGATGGGGACCCGGTCCGGTCCATTTTGGGGTTTATTTGCATTTACGTCCATTTGGACTTGTTTGTAAATATTTGAGTTTTAGTTGTGGTCTTTTCTTTTTATTTGGGTCCTCAAGAGGACATGTATGTAATTAGTCATTTATGATGTCTTGTTTGTAATAGGCTCCTCTATTTAAGAGGGCCACTTGTTGAAATGAGGAGAGAGTGTTATTGTCCAATTTTTGGAACCCTAGGGGCTGCCCCTTGTGCTGGGGCGCTGCCCCTTCCTCTTCACCCCCTCCACGATGGAGGTCGTCCAGCTCCACCTCCGGTGAGGACCGGTCTCTTCGCAACCCTCCGGCGTGGGTGCCTTCTCCTTCTCCTCCGTCCAGCGGCCTCCGAGCCATTCTTGCCCCTTCCCCCTTCACCGGTTCGTTTTGCAGCCCTATCGACACCGTTCACCCCCGTCTCCATCCGTTTCGACGTCTCCGACGGCGTCGATCTCCACCCCTCCGTCCACCCCCACCTCCGGCGATCCCCGGAGTTCCTCCACCCCCATCCCGGTGTTGTAAACCCTCCCTCGGAGCCCTATCAGACGGAGAAGAAGGAGGAGGAGGAGGAACAGCCGCATCTGTGGCTCTGTCCGTGCGCGCGGCCCGCTAGGGCTCCAGCAACCTCCGGTCCTCCTCCTCGCCGCAACGGCGGCTCCACCGAACACGTCCGGCGGCGGCGACGGCCGGCCACCCTCTTCCCCTCCGACGACGGCGGTGGCGGCTTCCGGCGCCGGCCGGCGTCTCCTCCTTCCGCGGGCGGTGCCACCGCGGCCGCGGCCCTCCTCCCGCGACGGCGTCCGGCGATGACGGCGGCACCTCCGGCCTTCCCTCTCTTCCTCCTTCCCCGGCGGCGGCGACGGCGGCGGGCCGGGCCTTCTCCCGCCCGCGGCTCCACCGCGGCCGTCGACGAGACGGGCGGGACGAGCGAAGGACCCCCCCCCCCCGATCGAACCCTCGCGCTCGCGAGGCCGACGACACCCCGGGGGGTACGCGGCGCGCCGCGGGGACGGCCGCTTCTCTCGCCCCCGCCGCCAACCAAGGCGCGCCACGACCCCCCCAGAAGTCGCGGTTCCCGCGCGAACCGCCGCCCACCCGCCTCGCCCCGGCGGCCCGGCCCGCCCAATCGGTGAGCCGGCCGCGGTTCGCCTCCCCGGCCGGCCCGACCGCCGGTTCGGCCCGGTTTAGACCGGTTCGGGCCGGTTCGTCCGGCTCGACGGTCCGGGGGCCGGTTCGAAGGCCTAAACCGGCCGGTTCGCCGTTTGGGGCCGGTTCACGCCGGTTCGAAGCCATTTTGGGGTCGGTTCGGGCCCGTTTTGAGGGTTTCGGGCACGGTTCGACGTATTTTGGGCCCATTTTGACCGGTTTAAGTCCGGTTTTTGCTTGTTTTCTGCATTTCTTAGGTCTTTTGCGCCTGCGGGAAGGTCATTTGCAGCGCCACGTCGCCGGTCTGTCCCGCCTCGTCCCGCGTCAAATAGTATCAGAGCCTGGGATCGGCCCATTCTCATGAGCCGACTCCTGGGATTCTTCCGATGAAGTGCGGCGCTTGGTAGAACGTGACGGCAACATTTGAAGAAGTCAAAACTCGAAGACGAGTTTTCTCCTGGTAGAGGAGAATGATGGGGACCCGATCCGGTCCATTTTGGGGTTTATTTGCATTTACGTCCATTTGGACTTGTTTGTAAATATTTGAGTTTTAGTTGTGGTCTTTTCTTTTTATTCGGGTCCTCAAGAGGACATGTATGTAATTAGTCATTTATGATGTCTTGTTTGTAATAGGCTCCTCTATTTAAGAGGGCCACTTGTTGAAATGAGGAGAGAGTGTTATTGTCCAATTTTTGGAACCCTAGGGGCTGCCCCTTCCTCTTCACCCCCTCCACGATGGAGGTCGTCCAGCTCCACCTCCGGTGAGGACCGGTCTCTTCGCAACCCTCCGGCGTGGGTGCCTTCTCCTTCTCCTCCGTCCAGCGGCCTCCGAGCCATTCTTGCCCCTTCCCCCTTCACCGGTTCGTTTTGCAGCCCTATCGACACCGTTCACCCCCGTCTCCATCCGTTTCGACGTCTCCGACGGCGTCGATCTCCACCCCTCCGTCCACCCCTACCTCCGGCGATCCCCGGAGTTCCTCCACCCCCATCCCGGTGTTGTAAACCCTCGCTCGGGAGCCCTATCGGGACGGAGAAGAAGGAGGAGGAGGAGGAACAGCCGCATCCGTGTGGCTACGTCCGTGCGCGCGGCCGGCCGCCAGGGCTCAGGCCCTCCGGTCCTCCTCCTCCCGCAGCGGCGGCTCCACCGAACACGTCCCCGGCGGCGACGACGGCCCTTCCGGCCACCCTCTTCCCCCCCGACCACGGCGATGGCGGCAGCCGGCGCCGACTGCGGCGTCTCCTCCTTCCGCAGGCGGTGCCACCGCGGCCCTCCTCCCGCGACGGCGTCCGGCGATGACGGCGGCACCTCCGGCCTTCCCTCTCTTCCTCCTTCCCCGGCGGCAACGGCGACGGCGACAGCGACGGCTGGGGCTTCTCCCGCCCCCGGCTCACCGCGGCCGTCGGCGAGACGGAGGACGAGCGAAGGACCCCCCCGATCGAACCCTCGCGCTCGCGAGGTCGACGACACCCCGGGGGGTACGCGGCGGCCGGTGAGACGGCCGCGTCTCGCCCCGCCGCCAACCAAGGCGCGCCACGACCCCCCCTAAGTCGCGGTTCGCGCGAACCGCCGCCCACCCGCCTCGCCCGGCGGCCCGGCCCGCCCAATCGGTGAGCCGGCCACGGTTCGCCTCCCTGGCCGGCCCGACCGCCGGTTCGGCCCGGTTTAGACCGGTTCAGGGCCGGTTCGTCCCGGTTCGACGGTCCAGGGGCCGGTTCAAGGCCTAAACCGGCCGGTTCAGGCTGTTTGGGGCCGGTTCACGCCGGTTCAAGCCATTTTGGGGTCGGTTCAGGCCCGTTTTGAGGGTTTCGGGCACGGTTCGACGTATTTTGGGCCCGTTTTGACCGGTTTAAGTCCGGTTTTGCTTGTTTCCTGCATTTCTTAGGTCTTTTGCGCCTCTTGAAGGTCCGCTGCAGCGCCACGTCGCCGGTCCGTCCCGCCTCGTCCCGCATCATGAGGCCCTGCGACTGCTGGTGGACTGGAGTCTCAGATGCTGGCTCTCCCTTCCGGGAGGGACTGTCTGCCACCTTCCCCTCTGGTGACTGTCGTGGGCATGGGGTTGAAGGAGAGGAACAGGGTGACAAAGACATGAATACACTCCCCAAACCCTTCTACTAAAACCCATCCACCGAGAGCCAATGCTGCACAGGGAGTCGCAGGCTCTGGAACCATCACAGCCTGTGCTCAGAGGCTCCATAGGAGAGAGAAAGAAAGAGAAGAGTGCAGTCTGAGGAGACCAGCGGCGGAGAGAAGAGAAAGCAGATGACAGGGAAAAGCAGACGATGTCGGAGCTGGAGGAGTGTTGGCGGTGACCATGTCCATGATCCTCTGGCTGCAGAAAGAGAAGGCGGAGGTGCAGATAGCCCACAACTAGCAGGAGCTCGTCACCCTTGATGACCTCCTCTGCAAGTGCAAGCAGGCCCTCGACCAATGTGGTCGTGTCCTCAGCTACAGTATCCCCATCAATGCCCTCAACCTCTCCAAGGTAACACCCCTTCCCCTTGTCAACCCTTTGTCCCACATCAGAGCTTACGAAGTCATGACCCAACCCAGCTGCCCTTCTGTGGCAGAAGTTCTGCCAGGCGGCACAGGTGGCCACCCGCCCACGCCACTGCATAGGCCACCTTCCAGCTTCAGCCCAGAAGCAGCTGCACGAAAAATGGGCATTGATCAAGTCAACTTGGTCAGGTTTAGAGAAAAGGCAAACTGAACCAGTTTGTTTTAGTTCATAAAACTGAACAGTAAAATCCATGAAATGAACAGGTCGGTTCAGTTCGGTCTGGTTCGGTTTACCGGTTTGGATGAACACCCCTAATTTTCAATCATTCAAAAGCTGACCCAATAGACACTGCCCAAGTACTAGATGCGCAGGGCACTTAACTTCCCTTAAAGACCACAGCCAACTATCAAATCATGAAGTTCTAGTGTGGCACTAAAAGAAGAGAAGGTGTCATGCAGCTGTCAACATCCAGCCGCTTGTTTAGTCCCATATCAGACAGCCCATATATTCTCATTCATTACAAACTACTGTGATATCATCAAAGTGGTGAGCCCATTCAAGTAAATGGCCCATTCAAGTTAATGGTCATTCGGGTTCGCAGTTTGGGCCGGGTTAACTCAAGGTGAAGCTTTTTTAACCTGATTAACCCAATCCAACTCAACATTATCAGTTTGGTCCGGTTTGCTTTCTCAGTTGGCCTGAGAAGTGAACTGCCCTAGCAAGTAGCAACAGATCAGTTGATCCAAGGGAAGAAAGCCAATGATCGGTAACATACAAGAAAAACATTATGAACCATTGCCCAACATAAGGGCAGCCAGACTCTGGTGAAAAAGCCACCTCCTAGTGGTGAAAGGGTGGCAGCTCATATCAGGTTTGGAGACCCAATACTGATGCGGGACGAACCGGCTAATCCGGGCAAAATGGAACGAAAACGAAGTAAACCGGCACTAATCGCCGTTAAACGGACCTAAACGAGCCCAAAATGGAGCAAACCGGATTCGAACCGGTCCAAACAGTCCCGAACCGGGTCCGGACCGGGTCGAACCAAGCTGAACCGGTCTAAACCGGCTCAAGATGGCCTGAACCGGCCTGAACCGGGTCAAACCGGCTTGAACCGGCCTTGAACCCGGTTGGACCGGGTCTGGCGACCGGTCTGACCGCGGACCGGCCGGCCGCGGTTCGCGCGAGCCGACCGCGCGTGATCGCGGGCGAGCACGGGGAAAGGGGGGGTCGTGTCCGTCCGTCCGGTCTCCATCGGGTGGTCGCGTGGAGGCCCTCCACGCCATCGATCGCCCATCGACGTGGCGACATCGCGGGTCCCGCGAGACCGCGGTCCGTGACAAAAGGCGAGGGCGGCATCGTCTCCTCCCAGGTGCGGCGTCGTCGTCTCCGAAGGCGTCGCGCAGCTCGCAGGCGGGGCAAGCGCAGGGCGTTGTCCGACCGCCTCTAGCGACGGCGATGGAGCAGGGAGGGGAAGATCAGGGGGCAGTCGAGATCGACGGGAAGAGGAGGGGAGCGTCGCGGCGTCTGCGCGTCGACGCCGGATGGTCGCGGGTTGTGACTCCCGCGCGCGTGAGGATCCGACAAAGGCACCGCAGCCTCGGCGTTGTCCGGTCGTCTCCGAGCGATGGCGGTGGAGATGAAGAGCCGTCCACCTCGGAAGGACGCCGCACGAGGGAGGGAGCCGCGGAGGGAGGGGGATCCGGGGATCGCCGGATCCTCCTCCCACTTCACCGTCTTCTTCTTCTTCCTTCTACTTCTTCTTCTGCTTCACGGAGCTTCCTCGACGACACCAATGGTGGACGGGGAGGGAGTCGAGGCCGGGGTTCCATGGGCGTGTGTACAAGTCAGACCCGATAAGTGCCAGATTAGTACAAGTCCATAGGACCCACCATGCACCACCTTCAAGCCAATCCAGTCCGATCCTAGGGGATCTCCAGGTCGGATAGAGCTCCCCCTAGGTAGACTAGTAGAGATGCCAACGGTAACAAACTATCCAAACATCCAAACCAGTCACTAAGTTAACGAACAAGTATAAGATAATTTGATAGCTCCCAATAACTTAACAGTATAGGTAACAGGTAACATGTTAATTTAATAGATACGGAAATAGATACACTGCAAACTGAATCCATTATGCAATAACAGTATCTGTTAACCAAAGTGAGCCTTAAGTCAACCTTCAGTTTAGGGCAGCCTAACACCCAATTGTATCCAAGATAAAACATCAACAATTTTTTAATTTTATATTAAAGAATTTTATGATGAAGAAGCAATTTAGAACTATCTGGTAGTTTCCTCATCAAATTGAATGTTTTCCACTAGAAAACCTGAAATTTAAAATGGAGTAGAATTCTAGCAATACCATGCGCTCTGAAAAGAAAACTCCAATCTTCTCCTAACGGTCCCAAAAATAGAAAACATAGAAAGTGGAGCGAAGAAGTGCACGCCAGGAACATATTTAAGAAATATACAACCTAAGCATATTTCTACTTTCCTTACGTATATTATTTTTAAAGCCCCTTAATAACTTAGAAAAAAGCATAAATTAGATGAAATCTAAGTTAACATAAAATCCATCTAACTCACCAATAACAAGAATCAAGACAGGTGAATACATGGCCAGGTGACTTATTAATATGAAGATGGAACAGATGCTGATTGCATAGGATTATAATGGACTGCAGTCTAAAACAAGGTAAAAATAACGATGTTAAGGTGAAAACAAGGTGAATGGCTAGAAATCATTCCAAGAGAATTTGAACTTGGTACCTATATGGGAGATATTGATATGATTAAAGACTTGATTTGACAAAAACATGCTTAAACTATCAGAAAGCAAATCAGAAATAAGTATCACGACATGCTAGTCATGACAAGAGAAACATTAACATGTTTTGATGAAGAATTAATGACGCACACATGCCAACACAAAGATAACTAGTTGATGTGTGGACAAGAGGAAGAGAAAGTGCATTGACCTATTTTATATTTAAGTTATATTTCTCTGTATGAGAGCATCCGTTTGCAGTTTGAAAAACTTGATAAAATCCAGTCAATATTAAAACGAAAATTTTTACATATAATCAAGTCTGCACCTAGCCCCATCCATCACCAATCAATAAGGGCACTGCCACAACACCAGATACAAACAGTACCCTGATAAAAAATTTCTTAGTATAAGCATCAAACTGGGATGCAGATTAACCTTAGACATGAAATCTGGTCATATACTTTGATATAGATACTGTAAAAAATAGATGCAAGGGGTAGTACTTTATTTCTAGTTTCTCCTTGAATTAACTTGCTTAGACTTAAAGGTTTAGTTCCCAGTTTCACTTCCCATTCTGCTTTTCACTTTCATTTCAGATGTTGCTCGCTGTGGTGGGAACTGAGAATATATTAGGGTGTTGCTTGCACAATAACTTTTTAAACATTTTCATGATAAAATTTTTGCATTAAACTAAAATGTAAGATAGTCAAAGACATAAAATTATCATGTTTGGTGAGATGTGACAACAAAGGAGTGGGGACAATGTACAACTAAAATAAGTGGGGGAACACAAGAAGAAAAAAAGCTGATCTATCCATTTTTTGTCCAAGAAGGAATTCTCTCTAAAAAACATATTTTTGTAATGATTGCCAAACACCCTTTTTAACAAGTTTGTCACAAAAAAAATTTAACAAAACTCAATTTGTCATGCAACCAAACACCACATTATAAAAGAGTGATCAAGATTACAAAAAAAGGATAAAAAACCCAATAAGTGTTCCTTCCCTAATCGCTTACATGGTAGTAACCACATGCATCCGTACAAAGATGCCAATGTCAAATGAGAGTCTCCAACAAAAGGATCCCTTAAAGGGTGAGATGAAACAAGCTAATAACTGAACAACAAAGGGACAGAAATCAAAAAAATTACAACATTTAAGACCCAATTTTATGGATTCTTCTACTCCACGCACACATGCATGTACTAAGCTTTACTCACGATACTCTTTTACTCATTAAAACATATGAACTCAAATTATCTGTTATACATTCTTCACGATTTGAACTTTCTGGTATCTTACCTTATGCCCTGTTTCGATAGAGTATCAAGAATGATTCTATATTACTATCAATTTTGATATTGAAATTTGCAAAGGTTAGAGTACCAATAAGATTGATACAAGTGGGCACTTGTAAAGCATAACAATGTTGATAGCCAAACACCTATAGATGTTTTATATCAATATCCCTTTCAAAATCGATAGTGATAGAGGTGTTCAATAGAGTTATAAAACAGGGCCTTAGTTCCAGAGTGTACACGTTGACAGTGCTACCCATGAAACATAAGAAGGCTTGCAATTGTGTGAATAAAAACAACTGATGCATAGATTGGAACGTAGATAATAACTCAACTCTAGGACAGACTACCATGCATTAGGAGGAATCTTTAATGGAATCACAAAATCATGTACTATATGTACATGTAGAAACTCAATTGTTCCTAATGAGATCACACTTAAATCTGCAGACTGGAACTTCACAGCTTCATATCTATTTTGATTTGCTCAAGTTGTAACTAATTTTGTGCTTATCTGAATATTTGGCATAAATGATTTGATGAGTTTAGTAGTCAGGCAATCTCCGTTATGTCTACTTTTTGTTTTGTTAAATGTCATGGCATATGCATTTTGTGGCTCAGATGAACCCTACGAACCTAGATCCATCTTACCTTGTACTGACAAAAGGTACTTTCTTCATGATGTTTAGCAAACATGAAGCATAACATTATTTCAATCTAACCTACATCTTTGCAGGAAAAAGATACAAAATTGTACTTATTTCATGATAAGATAAGTAAGGTTCCATGGCATGCTGTTGATTGATCAACAGTTAACAGGTACTTCTACATGTTGGCACTCCAATTAGTGTGAGCATATTCCCTGCACCCAGATCGCAGAACCATGAATCATGCATACAATCAGATAGTCCATTCTGCATAAAATATTAGAATAAAATTCCAGTCAATAAGCACTTTAAATACTAGAATACCAGACAGAGCTCCAATTAGCATTACCCACAGTTCAAAAAAAATTGCATTTGGGCAAAAGATAAAAAAGCAAGCAGTAGACACACATGGAATAGTTTAGCACCTGAAACGATCTCCTGGATTTCAGACAGCATTTGAAGATAATCCAACTATACAAATTCTCAAACATATACCTTCACTGAAATATCACTAATTACATTATACAAGTCATAAGCAGAATGAGCACAAAAGGCCATCAGGTAAAATTCCGGCGGAAGTGATCAAGGAGCTGCAATTAAAATAGCAGAAAAATTTACAAACAACAAATTCCTGAAAGATTAGGTATTCAGAGAAGAAAGGATGTAATAGTGTTGAAATTTTGGATATTATCAAACTAATATGCAATACCAAGAAGTGTATTACAACTTACCAGAGAAGGGTACCGCAAAAGCCATCCCACAACAGGGATATGGCATACAAAAGTCTTGGCAGAAGGCCAAAAATCACTATACAGAACAATGTGAACAAAATCAGCATACAGAAAACATAAAAAGCTTGGAAGCTTGTAATGGGTTTGAGGTAACTAACCTGAAGAGTACACCCACACCATAAATCTCTAGAATGATTCCAACAACCGGCCAACGAATAAATATCAGAATAAGTCCCAGAAAGAAAGATATAGAACCCTATGCAAGTGCAAGATCATATTGAACATAGTATGAGCATAATTCAATTAATAAATAACAAAATTGCACAAGTTAAAGCTGAGTTTAAATAATGTATTTAACAGACTGGAAATACACCACAAAATAGCTAGCATAAACAAAGCTGTCAAAAAAGAAGGTATTACGTAGTTCTATGCTGCTTTGCAGCATTGCATGCAAAGAAAGCACATAATAGCTCCATGTTACCTTAAAGAAACTGCGGCAAGAAGGCACTAGACAGATGCCATTAAATTGCAGAATAACCTACTGCATCAGTTTCTTTGTGCACAATTTATAAAGCAAGTTAATCACAAAATAAGCACCATCATGAAGTTGGACATATGGCATTGTACACCTCTGCATGCTCCAAGTACACACTACTTGAAAAGCTGACAAAATACAGCTGAATAATAGGCAGTTGGCTCATAAAATAATTGAATATATAATAGATGCAAAGTGTCAATAAAAATTAGATTATTGGCAAGCAAAAATTTATAAAATCTTGTTGCTAGTATATATGACCTTTTATCAGGATCTCCTCTCCCCCTCTTTCCCTTTATCTCTTTTCCTCTCTTTCTCTCTCTCCCACTCTCAATGAAGCACTGACATTCATCAGTGAAGCCGGATCTCCCCCTCCCCATCTTCACTGTCAGTCTCTCTCGTCTGATCCCATCTCTCAACCTCGCTTTTTAGTGCCAGCAACCTCTTCTCACTGGGAGAGCCCCTAATCAACCCAACCACCATCGGTTAGATTCAACCAATTTGGAGGATTTCCAACCCAGACCAAGCCAACTAAATTGATTAAGTTAAAATATTATAAAATTACTGATACATTATTGATAAAATGATATTTATATAGTTTTATACTAAAAATATAAAAATAAAACATGAATATATATGTATGTAAATAATTAATTATTTTGAATATTTAATCAATTTTTTGCCTCAAACTGAACCAAACCAAATTGAACATTCGGGTTCAGTTTTAGTTCCCGATTCAATTTTGTTTGGTTTTGAAAAAAAAATGGCCCAAAATTGAACCAAACCAAACTGTGCACACCCCTACTTGCATCTTCTATGCTTTAACGGGCAGAGAAGTGTGTATCAGGTTCACCATCTTCCCCTCCTGTGAGCACGGATGTTGCAGGGGAGGCTACATGCTGCTCTGAACAACTGCTCCCAGTGGGATCACCGATATCACCCTATTTATGCCAATCAGGCTTCACCCCTTGGATTGGATCGATCTATGCCGATCATGTAACCCATGATCGACAAATTGTCGAGAATCAAGCACCATCAGCAGAGAATAGTGGCATCGGATGGTGCTATATAGCACCATCCTCCCCACCCAATATACCAGTGCAGGTTCACAAACCCAGTAGAGACCTCAGAGGAAGATCCACAACTGTTGCAGATGTTGAGGCATAGAACCACAAGGTAGTTACAGATCCATGTTTTCCAGACCACCGCCAAGTCCCAGAATCTGGATCAGTGACCTGGGTAGAAAACATTGCCTCTGAGGAGCAGCCTCGCTCCGCATTGCTGCTCTCCGCCTTCTGTCTCCAGCCCTCCAAACCATTTTCCCAGCCCAATCTCGCAACATTTTGCCTCGCCGACCATCTTGAGAAGAGACCAATATATGAGTTGACATTCCTTGTTCACGAGTAATAGAGGGCAGATTCTTGATAGGCCAGACAGAAAGTTGCTGACCAAGATGTAGAGTGTAACACGGGTCCATGGAGATAAAAAACACCCCGGTCTCTAAATAGTTATTCTTTTAAATATACATGTTAGAAGGAAATGATTGCTTTAAAGTTAAATGAATCATTCCATTAAGAGAACTCCTAGAAGTAATGGATAAAGATAAGTACCATAATAGAAGATTTTTGCACAGCAAAGTGGTTATATGCAGTTGAAAACTTAGGCAGCCACTTGCCGCTGGCCAAACTGTCCAGGTGGCTTCCCCCACCGCATCATTTAGGTAGACACCGGCGGCACAGTAGCCTCCTACCTTTCCACAGACTGAAACAACACGGAAAGGCAGAGTGCTGCCACAAATCACACGCCTCAGGCTTGCCACACCCCCCCCACCAGTAAACCCGTTCATCCTTGTAGTGATGCATGCTCTCTTGGAATCACCTCCATTGCTGGAACAAGGGGGCAAGGAGGCTGGGATGAGGCAATGGACCCCTTGCCTCCAACTACGTAGTCCTACAGAGCATCGGCATGACAAGCTCAGAATTGAAGTGATTATGATTCCTGACCTTTTTTTTTTTGCTCTCTACAATTATCCTCCTCCTCTTAATGTGTTTTGGGGATGAGGTTTGCATTAAGTTTAACCACTAACCTCTTTCCAATTTGGTATACAAGCACTTCCTAACTGTTCCATGCCCCCATGTCCAGGTAACATCTGTAGAGAGAGTGACTTTCTTTTTCTGAAGAAAATGGAAAACTGCACAAGGGTAGATGCATAGTTGACAAAAAAAGGATGAATAATGTAAGTTAATAAGGACTACAGAAAAGGGGGAACAAAAAAGTAATCATATGTGAGAGGGAGCAGAAAAATAAGGCTGTAGCTAAGAGGAACACGCATTCAGTCCATCTATATCCTCATTATTGACTCCCTGTTTTGCACATGTCTAGAAATGTGACTATGTTAAGGGTGTGGAAAAGATGGTACCTGCACGTTCATGGTGATGCAACCAATGCAAGCACTTTTTAAGTGGGCTTTGTTATCATACAGTCAGAGAAAGAAGTTATACAGGGTACTAAGCAGACACTAATAAAGAAAAGATAGTTTTACAAGGTAGTGACAATTTTATGGATGCTCCAGAGAAACAAATACAATCCCATGGCCGAGAAAAGATCATTTTCCAGAACCACTGCATGTGAACATGAGAAGAAAATGCTTTACATAACTTTAATACCTTGTAATTCATTTTCTTTGTAAAAAGTTGCCAAGTGGAGTGCCAGCCAAGTAAAAGGATAGCTCCAGAAAAAGAAAAAATCTGATAAAGAATATGAACCCAATAAAAAACTCAAAAACTTGCCCGAACCACGAATACAAACTAGATATAGGGATAAAGGCAGTTTCTTACATTGCTCAAAGCCAAAAGGCCCCTGTCGAAGAAAAGGATGAATCCAAGAAAAGCAAAAAAGGCCCCACAGCATAAGAGACCAATTCCAACCTCTACAAAATTTACCACCATCACACTCGCTAGCATTTCTTTGCTTAAATGCTTAACATTGAGAAGGAGATAATCAGAGGATTTAAATCATGAGTAATGAAAAATGCTCTGTATGAACCAAAAATATTAGGAAAGTCAAGACTAAAAAAGAAAGCTACTGTGTGAACCTCTTTTTTCTGCGTCTGTTCTTTTTTAGAAAGAAAGACATCTCCGGACTTTTCTAGGAAAATATGTGATATCCTAAAAAATATTAGGTAGTCCGGTGATAGTTTAAAAATATTAGAACCGAGGTTCGGGTTCTTTGAAAATTTCATTTTTTGACCCTTCTCCGCCGGATGGTGCGAGTATCCGGCGTTAACTTACATCGAGCAACGGCTCGAACGCCTTTGATTAACCGTCGCGGCAACCTGTTTTCGGAGACATGCACATCCACACCATAAAATAAAGAACTCAAAAGGGCAGCGGCCTTTTGGGTCCGATCAGATGCAAACCGATTTGCTCGGGTCTGTTTTTATTTGTCATTTTTTGGATGACTTTGATTTTTCTGATTTCTGAGTTTCATCTGTTTTGAATTCAATCAAAATCTGTTTTTTTTTTCGAGGACTGATTTAGGATTTCACCGAGCCACAAGGGGACTGGAGTGGATAGATTATGATGGGTTAAAATGGGCTTGCATGGAGGACCGTTTTGGTACTGGTTTCAGAACCTGGACATGGGCTGAACAAGGGCAGCTTCGGTCCTGGTTAGGGGCCTGCTCAGGTGACTCTGAATGGACCGGCTGGGGATCTGTTTGAGGTGTCCTGGACGGGCTGAAAAGCCGGGTCACAAAGGGACTGGTTCTGGGCTTGGACATAGGCTTGCAGATGGGTCGGAATATGGGCCTGTTCGGGATATCCTCGATGGGCTGGAACCGGGTCACAAGGGGACTGGTTTTTTTGGCTCTGGACCTAGGCCTGCAAGTGAGCTGACATGGGCCTGTTTAAAGGCCTGCTAGATGGGCCACAAAGGGGACCGAAAATGGGCTGCCTGGGGACCTGTTTTAGGCCAGCTTTGGGTAAGCTACAGAGGAGTGGAAGTTAACCACGTGAGGGCTATCAGATTTGGGCTGAACTGGGGGCAGTTCGAGGCCTGGGAAGGGATCAGGAGATGGACCTGTCGTGGGTCTGAGAATGGGCTGAAATCAGGCCGCAAGGGGGCTGGTTTCAGGGTCTGGCCATAGGCTTGCAGATGGGCTGGAGTATGGGCCTGACCGGGAGGCTGATCGCAGGCTGATTTGAACTGGACTTGGACCGGACTTGGGCCTGGCATATAGGTTCAAACTGGGCCTGAAAAGGGGGGCAGCTGGTGGGACGAACAGGTGATGTTCTTGGGCCAAAACTGGGCTCTGGTTGGTAGACCGAATGAGGGTCAGCAGGCGGGCCGAACAGGGGCTGTTTATGGGCCTGGACTGGGGTCTGCGCAGGTGGTTTCAGGTGGGCTGGAACCTGGTTGCAAGGGGACCGACTGAGGGCCTGAACAGGATTCTGTTGTTGGGCCGAACTGGGCTCTGGTTGGTGGTCCGAGACCTGCAGGCGGTTGGGAAAATGTGGCAGTAAAATCCCATTTCAGAACCTGCATTGTTTTATTTTTTGATTGTTTGAAAACAGTTTGTTTTTTTGCATCTGATCGAGCACATTGGGCTGCCAATCGGTGCCCACTTTCATACATCGAATTGACTATGAATTTCATTTCATTGAAAGATGAGTGGGGTACATCGGTGTACAATATGGTTGATCCTTCCCCCAATGTAGGTTCATCTCCACTACTTTGGAAAAATTTTGGCATTACGACAGCATGCCGGCTATTTTTCCAACTTAGTGAAAATTTACCCATCCAAAATAGCCAGCCTTAGCTTAGCCATATTGGGGGAAGGATCGACGGCTACAGGATTCATGCCCGCGCCCCCGTCCGGGTCGTAAGCTACGGGATGCATGCCCGCGCCTCCGCCCAAGGTGGAGTTCCCCCGGTAGGGGTGAAGTCCTTAATTTAATGTTGCTTTCGCATTTCTGATTTTTTTATTTGTTGATTTTCTGAAGGCCACTTCGGGCCGGTCCATTCCTTCGGCGTTCAAAGCCGGGCTTCATTTTCATAGGCTCAACGGGCCTGCTTGAAATTCTGCTGCTTTGCTGGAGCTTCTTGATGGGACCGGCTTGGAAGGCCACCCGGCTATGCCCTTGGCCCGTCGTGCGGTTTCCAAGGGGTGCCGGGCTGTCACCTTCAAGCCGGTCTGCTGCCTTGCTGAAGTACGGCCTCTGCAGAACCTGTTTTGGCACACTTCACCTCTTGCTGTGGCGGCAAAACCATGGGCCAAGGATGGGCTGAAAATGGCCCGCTTTGAGGGACCTGGTTGGGGGTGCGCAGAGGGCATGAAAACAAGGGGCTTGAGGACCCGCCCGGAGTAGACTTGGGCCGTCGTGCGGTCTCCAAGAATCCCCGGGTCATCCGCCCTCACCTAGGGCTCTAATGGGTGCCACAAAGGGGCTGTTTTAGGGCCTATTTTGGGGATGCGCAGAGGGCATGAGATGGGCTTGGTTGCGGCCTGTTTGTGGGCTGGACAGGAGGCCAAGATGGGTCTGCGCAGGGGCACTTGGTTGGGCTGGGAGTGGGCTTAGCAGGGGCTGGAGATGGGCCGGTTGTAGGCTTCTCTTTGGACCTGCACTAGGCTATTTCTGGTAGGCTACAAAGGAGCTGAAGATGGGCCTGAATGAGGCTTGTTTCAGACCTGCAGGGTGTGTGTCCGGTGGGGGCCACATGGGGGCTTGATTTTAGCTGCGAGAAGGGTAGGCAATTGGGCAGATTTGTGGGCTCTTTTCTGGGCCTGCATAGGGGTCTTCTGGGTGAACTGCAGGTGACCCATGCAGGAGGCTGAACAAGGCTGGAATTGGGCCTGCAAATGGCCTGTTTGGGGGCCTGGACATGGGGCTGGTGTGAGGCCAGGCGTGGGCTGGTTGTGGGCCTGAGCAGAGGTCAGGTTATGGGCCAATTCCAGGTCTGATCAGAGGTCAGATTATGGGCCGAGATGGGGAGTTTTCCCTGCTGTGGGAGGATGTTCGGCTGGTTCAAATGGGCCTGCAGGTAGGCCTGTTAAATGGGCTGTATGTGGGCCTGAGAGTGGGTCGGCCATGGGCTGAAACAGGCATGCGCATGGGAGCTTCTAGAGGGTCTGATCTAGGTCCGAACACAGGCTGTACAGGCTGACCTCTGCAGACATACGAGGGGCAGGAGATGGGCTTGGAATAAGCAGAAAAGAGGGCCCCTTGAAGGGGCTACATGGGCGCACCAATCGGTCCTCTTTACCTTTTCTTCCCTTCTTCTTCTCCTTCCTTCTTCTGGCGGCAGCAGGTTGCAGCAGCAGCAGGAGCAGGGCGCAAGGCAGCAAGGGGCAGGGTGCAGTCCAGCAGCCTGGCGGCGTCTCCAGCTTCTCCTCCTCATGCTGGTGCGCCCCCCTCTTCTTATAGAGGCTGGAGGGGGAGGTGAAGAGCCAGCAGGTGGCTTGTACGTAGGCCTCTTGGCCTCCCCCATGGCAGTTATTCCATTAACTGGACTTGATTGACTGGCTGCCTCTTCCTCTTCCCCCCCCCTTCAACTGACGGTTGGGAGGCTGAGGTGGCAGGTGTGTGCGCAAGATGGAAGTGAACTGGCAGGTGCTGACATGGCAGGTGCTGACATGGCAGATGCTGACGTGGCAGTGCTGACATGGCGGGTGTTGGCATGGCAGATGCTGATGTGGCAGGTGCTGACCTGGCAGATGCTGACGTGGCAGTGCTGACATGGCAGGTGTTGGCATGGCAGGTGCTGACGTGGCAGCTGCTGACCTGGCAGCTGCTGATGTGGCAGTGCTGACATGGCAGGTGCAGCACGCTGGTGTCTCTTGACCTCCCCATGGGAGTTATTTCATTTAATCCTATTGATTAAGTGGCTGTCCCTTCATCTTTCCTCTCCTTCAACTGACTGTTGGGGGGCTGTGCTGGCAGCTGGGTGCGCACCAAGGAGCTGAGGTGGCAAGGTGGGTGCGGCTGGGCCTTGATGGCCTAGCTGCTGAAGTGGGCCTGGTCCAATTGGGCAGGCTTCTGGGCCAGCGGGTTGAGAAGAGGCCCAGGCCCTCCTGTGGGCTGCGCACATGGCCTGAACATGGCCTAACTGTGCCAATGGTGGGCTGAATGAATCCGGCCCCTGCTGGGGTGCTCAATTGGGCCCAATTGTGGCCAATCTCATGGGCTATTGGGCCAACTCCTAGGCCAGGCCACCTGTTTTATTTTTCTTTTCTTCCTTTTTTTTTGTTTGAAAAAAATGTACGCCAACAGCTACTTATACAAGTAAATAGTTCAAAGCTAATAATACAAGAAAACATGTAAAACACAAGATAGGAGATGCTATATTTTGAATATCCACTTCTGTAAAATGCTAACCTCTTTCCAATCCTTACTGGCCCAACCAGTTTCATCCTACCATATAGCTGTTTTCCATCACTAGCTACCAGCCATATATGAAGAAAAGGAGAAAGAGGAAAGTAAATGATCTTGGTGGTTATATTATTGGCAGCAATCCTGCATCCCCAATGTCATGTAGGTCACAGATGGTACAAGTTGTTCCAAAAACGAATCCAGACTGTTCCCATCAAGGACAAGTTGAAACATCAAAACTCTGAGGGCTGGTGAAACAATATGAAAATATCTATACATGAAAACAGGATGCCGAGTGTTTGTGAACCATGCATTTGGACAAGGTTGGAGCTAGACCCAAGATGAAATTGGTTAAATTCAGCAATATTTGTAGAAAATTTTATTTTGGTTATATACTTGCTTTTAAGTGTCTAGGTGTTAAGGATAAATTCGCAGTCTTCAGAAAATTTGGGTTGAAAGAATATGAGCTTAAGAGAGAAAGAAAAAAAAAAGAAAGATATTTAGACAACAGTGTATTTTAATGGACTTTTTTATAATTGTAAATTCTCTTATAAAGAAGCACCCACTTCACAATTGCACAAGAACGATCAATGAAATGAATGAGAACTGCAGTGACTGCCTTCATTGATAAACCCTAGAGACATGTTTTAGTATGCACTATCAGGGCTATTTGAAGCCATTAATGAGAATATGAAGCACTGATTGCAGAATCAGTCGATCTGGATCGAATAGGCCAATTTTCAGATCAAATCGGACCCCTCTGATCTCTTTTCAGCCCAAAGAGCCGATCCAAATTGATCTCCCACCAGGATCGACCGAAATCGGTCGAATCGGCTTGGATCGGGACCATAATCAACTGAATTGATCGATTCCGGACCAATTCTGGTGATTCCTCACTAGAAAGTGGTGTTGTGGCATCTCAGTGCTGCCATGGCGGCCTTATACGGCCCATTTTGGGGCCAAAATTTGCCCCAAAATAGCCTAAATCTGATTAGAATCCCATCAAGGTTCATTTTCTATGTTTTTTTCATTGTTTAGGGTTTTTTGAAAAACCAATACAGATTCTCTCCCTCTATCACCTCCTCTCAAAGTGCCTGGTTATTCACACTGGACTGCCCCCATAGGGAAGGACTTTGCAGGCACATCACAATGCCCCATCATCTCCTCCAGCGTCAGTGAGCCCCACCGGCTAATCAACCACCATGTGGAACAAACCTCGAGCAGCACACAGTTCACCTGTGCCCAAGAGGGTCTCCCTATGGATAACTTGCACCACTGAAAGACCTCCAGTCTTCAACTGAAAGCAGCTAACCCAGGATTTTGAGCCGCACCACCATATCCATCAACTCCACATCTGACAAAAAACACTGTACATCTGGCTGATCGCAGAGCACTGTCACACCCATTTGTGTCACGTCCCCTCCCCCATCACCAGTGGTCACGCCCACACCTCAAGCTGTCACCTTGCTCACATTTCACTCACACACACCCAATCCCCAGAAAGCACCCACGACCATCATGTTGTGACCAGCCTTGCAACTCCATAGCTATGCACCCTTCTCCATTCAAACACCATACAAGGCCCCGCTTCTGTCATTCTCTGCCATCACATCACCCATGGATACTCTCCCTCCACCCAGAATGCACCATCTGGCTGATCGCAGAGCACTGTCCCACCCATTTGTGACATGTCCCCTCCCCCATCACCAGTGGTCACGCCCACACCTCAAGCTGTCAAGCTGTCACCTTGCTCACATTTCACTCGCACACACCCAATCCCCAGAAAGCAGCCACGACCATCATGTTGTGACCAGCCTTGTAACTCCATAGCTATGCACCCTTCTCCATTCAAACACCATACAAGGCCCCGCTTCTGTCATTCTCTGCCATCACATCACCCATGGATCCTCTCCCTCCACCCAGAATACATCATCTGTGGAGAGAACACCAGGTCTCAACACTAGCTGAAGACAGATGGCTGACCGGTTGTGGGCCATGCATGTTCAGCCAACTGCTCGGGCTGCAACTCTCATGAAGATAGACCGGTTCAGCTTAATTCCCCTCTCAGCAAGCCTAACAACCACAGCACACATCACAGTCAGGTCCTATCAGTTTTAGCATCCATACAGCAGTATAACCAGAGACGTAGCAGTGGTGGTGCACACCCACATGCCTACCAATCACCATGGTTTATACACTTGGCTTACAATCATCAAGGTTATTGTCAAAATGTCAAGCCATTATTGGATCCAACAGTCCATCGTGAACCCAAACCTGCGTACATATTGACTTGTGAGGTGATCCAAGAGGGCTGCTGCTCGATAAATCGAGAGTTCTGAGGAATGATAGATGGACTCTATTGGCTAGACCAGTCAGTTTATGAGTTGGCCAATCGACTAAAATTTGTTCCAGCTTCATATTTGTCACAGCTCTTATTAGTTCTGGTATGAACTTGGGTTGCTGGATCATTCTCAGAAGTCCGGTCTGGGATCTCTTTTGAACAACAGTTTAACAATCCATTGGGTCAAGTATGAGCTGGTTCGGCCAACCAGAGTCAAGTGACCAAATATAGTCAAAGAAATTTATGAGGCAGATCCCTAGCTGGACCATTTGAACAATCTCCAGCAATCTATGGAACTGGCACCCCAGACCACAGGTGAGGCATCAATCTGATAGATCACCATGGCAAGCACAACAAGACAGACGGTGAGATTGCATTGACTTTGGAACAGTTAAAAGAAAGCATACCATTATATTTCGTCCTGGCCAACTATCCACACAACGCAATGTAGATAGACTATGTAAGTCACAGTAAGGACAACGCTAGAGAGGCAGCTCATCATTTCTCCATTTGGCAAACTACTCTCAATTTTGAGAGCTGCCGTATGAATCATGTGGCACTACAAAACTCAAAGACAAGTTTTCTGCAACAAGGAACGATTGACACAGAGCGCTCATGACCAATGCATTTGAAAAAGTTCAGAACTGGACCCAAGATGAAATCAGTTAAATTCAGTGATATTTGTTAATAACTTTTTTTACTACCATACTTAGATCTACTTAAGTATCTAGGTATTTGGGTTGTTTCAGAAACTTTAGGTTGAAAGAGTGTTTAAGAGAAAAGTTATTCTGTAAATAAAATAAAATTATTTAGACAACAGTAAATTGTAAATATCCTCTTATAAGGTGCCCCCAACTGCATGAGAACCATCAATAAATCATAAAATGAAGGAGATGAACAGTAGCTGTCTCCCTTGAAGACCCCTTAGCTTGCGCTGTCAGGGGTCTTAAGAGTTCATTGTCAGTTTTCTGAAGACTCTGACTCAGCCAAGGAATGCAGGACCAGGATTGGGATTGGCCGAATCAAGGGAAGGAAAGCCGATCCAGGATTGGCCCTAATCAAATCCTCTAAAAACAGATTGGATAGCAGATTGGCCGATTCTTGTCCAATCCAACCCAGATCGGGGTTGGATCGGCACCAAGATACGATCGGACGGGAAAGACACGGGGATGGCAGTGCACTGCCCTGAGTAACTGCTCCCAGAAGGATCACCAGAATCAGACCATCCCGCTGGGATAGGCTGATTCAGGACAATCTAGGGAAAGTTCAGGGTTGGATCAAGGTTCTACCCTTGGATCAGCTTGGCCAACCACCACATTGGAAAAGCCTCAAGCAGTGCACAGTTCACTTGTGCCCAAGAAAGTCATCCATGGAGATCCTGCATAGCTGAAAGAGTGACAGCCAGCATGCCTTTGACTGAAAGTAGCACACCCAGGGTTTTGGAGCCATGCCACCATCTCCCTAAGCTCCATCTCTGACAACCAATCATTGCTCATCTGGGCCACCACATACATCTGGGGGTTTAGGTTATGTTTACAATTGTCAAAAAGTTTAGGTTGAAAGAGAATCTACAAGAAAGAAAGATTATTTTGCAAAAAAAGGGGGTATTCAGACAATAGTGTTTTTATTAGGTTCTTTGATAATTGTAAATATCTTCTTAAAAAGAGGTTCCCAGCACATGAGAACAATCAATGAAATGATGAGATAAAAGTGAATGTCATCGTCAATAATCCCTACAGTACAGACATGTGGGAATTTGTGCCTCCAGGGTTGCAAGAGCTAGGAGGCAGGAGCCCATTGTTGGGAATCGGATGACTCTCATCTGGTAGAGCCAGTCCTCATTGCTTCCTCCCCCCCTCTCTCTCAGAAAATGCCTTGTCATTCACGTCGTACCCCCCATCCAGGTTCACAAAGTTCCTCACAGGCACGTCGCCTACCCCGTCATCTCCCTTAGTGCCAGTCAGCCCCACTGGGTGCTCAACCACTACGTGGGACAAGCCTTGAGCAATGCACAGTTCACCTCCACGGCTGTGCCTGAGAGCGTCCCTGTGGAGATCATGCACCCACCGAAAGGCTACCAACTAGGGGTGTAAACGGAATCCGATATTCCGATATTCCGATTCGATTTCGATAAAAATTAACGGGTTTGGAACTTGTTTTTGTATCCTATAAGCTAACGGAATCGGAATCGGATATTCCGGTAGCTTATCGGAATCGGAATCGGAATCAGTTGGTTCCGTTTCCGTTAATCCGATTTCGATAAAAAAATAATTATATATAAATAAAATTAAATTTAAAAAGTTAAATAAATTATAAAATACAATATATAAATTGATAAAATAATAAAAATAAAATTTTAATAATATTATATCAAAATTTATTAATTATATGTAAATTATTGACTCACTTTTGAATAAAAATTAATATTTAATATGCATTTCGGATTTTATCGGATTCGGTTCCGATTTCGATAACGGAATCGGAATCGGATCGAAATCGGAACATAGTGATTCCAAAATTATCGGAATCGGAATCGGAACCCCTTAACCCTTATCGGAATCGGAATCGGATTCTGGTGAATCCGCTACCGAATCCGACCCGTTTACAGCCCTACTACCAACCTTTGACTGAAAGCAGCACACTCAGGGTGTTTGGGGTGTGCCACCATCTCCATCAGCTCCATCTCTGACAACCATTCACTGTTCATCTGGTTGGCCAGTGGCAACAGAGCACCACCATACCTATCTATGCCATGTCCCCTCCTTGGTGGAGCCCACACTTTGACCTGCCACCATCATGTCACACTCACTGCCCAATCCCTATCTTCCACAATTTAAATCTTAATTCCATATCCTCATCCTCCTGGTATGGGTATTTACGTCAAATCATGAAGTTGCTATGTTATCAGAGGCAAGAGGCGGTTGAGGCAAGGGACCCCTTGTCTCACCCCAATGCCTTCCAATGAGGGATGCGATCAAACCCCAACTAGGCTTCAACGTCTGCCTTCCAACTTCTGCTTTCTGTGTTCAGGCAAAGAAGAGGAGGAGAGAAGGAATTTTCAGAGATATAAGCATCTTAAGAAGGTCATAGAAGGATTTCCAGTACCAGTCCTAAGGGATAGTTGCCAGAGGCAAAATCTAGCTGGAAGGACTACCCCTGCCGCCAGATTGGCAAAGAGTCATTCGGGAGGGGAAGATGGCATTCTGGGTTAATCGGACCTGATAAAAGGAGATTTATTAACTTAAAACAAACCGCTCTTAACGTTGAACTGGCCGGTCTGACCAGGCAGTTCAACCCTTTGGTAATGGTTCGTGTTGTGCGTCCAGATCCAACGCAAACAGGTCCGAGAAACCTGTATTTTCCACACAAAATCAGGTTGAGACATGTCTCCAGCAGATAGACCACAACCTGGTGGCAAAGGGGGAATCAACTAGGCGATTTGGGCAAAAGAGAGACGTTTTACATCCGCCTTGCCTCGCCTCGCCTCGTCACCTAGGCGAGCAAGATGATCGCATCTGATAACATAGCTAGGTTGAGCATATAATAGACAATAAATCTAAAGAAAACAATATATAACTGATAAAAAATGATTTCAAAAGAAAATCATGCTTATGATCAATTAACTTGGAAGAAAAGATGAAAGCACTAGCATTCCCATGGTAGTGTAAGCAAGATATCAAAACAATATGCACAGCAAAAGTTCATACTTGTATGTTCATTCATTTTTGCAAATGCAAGCAAATAACCTCAGTGAGTTCACAAAAACCAAGTTGATAGTTATTGCCTCAACCTGTGACAGGCAAAGTCCAATACAATTGTTTAAATGAAATATAACCAGAGAAAGATCAAATAAAAAATTCTAGTTCAGAAAATAAAGCTGATGAAATATTATGTCAAGTTTCAATGCACAGGGTTGACAAAAAATATTTTCCCTTAATGCTTGGCAGCTTGTGTAACCCCCCCCCCCAACCTCTAGTCAAGAGAAAAGTAGAATAATTTACTATGGAACAGACTGATTAATGGCTAGAAGCATTGTCTGCCATTTCACGGTGCTTAGTGATGCAATTCTGATCGGACCATTCGTATGGACGATGGATTCTAGAAGATTTGGTACCACCAGTCAGATCCAATCAACTTCGGCAAAAAAATTGTATTATTTTAATACTATTAAGATATTATCTATTTAGGAGTTTTAAATTAGGAGTGTTGAAGTCAAATTAGAAGTTTAATACATATAAATTTCAGAGTCAAAAAAGCACCCCTGGACCATGTATCCAGAGGGAATGAAAGTAAGGAAAAAAAAGTTATCTCCTGCCGTTGATCCTCCTCCTCGATCGTCTTCTTCTTCCTCCCCCTCTCCCAGTCTCTTCCACTCCCCTTGATTCCTCTTCCCTATCCTCCTCTTTTTCTTCCCCTCTAGTTCTATTTCTCCTTCTTCCTCGCCGGTTCTTCTTCCTCCCGGAAACTCTCCACCCCTCGCTAGAGACCCTCCTGCTTCCCGATGCCCCCACGGCCACCCTCGGGTTCCTACGAATCCACCCGATGCACCATGGCACCATCCATGACCCCCCCCCCACACACACACACTTACTTCCCATCTAGACCCCCTATGCACCCCACCGACCTCCCCTCCCCTCTTCAGACACCCCCCCCTCACCCCCCCTTCCCTTCATTTCCCTTCCCTTCCCGACACCTCTTCCTCCCCCTCCTCCTCCTCCTCCAATCCTGCGCACACCACCAACCCCGGCAGCATCTCCTTTTGCCTCCCTCGCCACCAGCCAGACAAGGCAAAGATCCCCACACCACCGTGACAGCCCCATGACATCGTAGGCACTTCCGTTGATCCACGACACCCCTCTGGCTCCCCCTATTCTCACATTGTCATCTGGACGAAGATGAAAGCAATGAGGACAGAAGAAGGAGATGAAGAAAAAACCCCTTTCGTAGGTCCCATCACCATGTCGGGGTTTGCCACTCACACGGTCGCAAGGATGCCGCAAAGCCACCTGCCACCACCTCCCTTCTCCACCCTATTTTCCGGATGACACAACGCCGCCAAGGACAAAGACCCAACGTGCCACCCTAAGGCCACCCATCTGCTCCGCCTACCTTCCAGATGATCTCCACAAGAAGATGACAACGAGATGCTTGAGAGCCCCAACATCTTTTGTCGAGGCCTATCAAGAGGGGCCTTCTCGCACTTTCAGAAGCCCGCCGAAACCTCCACGTCCCATCAGCAGGCTAGGTAGCCAGTCTAGCCAAGCCCAACAACTGATTTAACTCTGTTCTCAACAGTCCAGCCCAATTTGGCTAGGTTCAGGCCAGTTCGGCTTGATCAAAGCCTAATTCAAGCATTTCTAGACTAGTTCAATCTGATTCGCTCCAGTTCAAGCCCAGTTCAGGTGATTCCGAGCCAGTTCAACAATTTCCAGGCCAATTCAACCTACTTTAGTAAATTTCAGGACCACTTTAGTGTAGTTTAGCCTGGTTCAGTGGGTTTTCAGCTTGGTTCAAGTCTGGTTCGCCCTTTTTCAGTTCGATCAAGTACACAACAGCACTTTGGTGACTTGTTCGACCCACTTTGGCATGAAGATGGAGGATAATACTCTTTGACAAGCTGGGATTCTTGCGATGTGGGGGAACATCGGCACTTCAAGTTTAACATCACTCAATCATGCTTACATCCAATTTGCAGGTATGGTCAGAGGCAAAGTAGCATCATAGGACCTCTAGTAAATAGATGACAGTTGGTTACATATTATTCCATATGTTTATTGTATCATTTTGGGTTGTGATTGGCTCCTCGATCAGCATATCGATCTTGATGTTACTATCCAGGAGAGCTTACTTTACAACCTAAGAAATATAGTTTCTTTAAAGAGCCAATATACATCGACAACACTTGTCCACAAGAGCCAATTATTGGGAAGTAGGCTGATATAATTATCGAGATTGTCTACGAGGTTAATCTAGAGCTTGTCACAAAATACGAGCAACAATGTGCTTTGGAAGATGAAACCGGCAAAGTTATCAAGGATGAACTGAATGAGTTACTTACTAGGTTGTTGACTAAGTTGACCGATGAGCCATCACTTACTGACAAATCTGTGCCCAACATGCCAGTTCCCGAGGATCCATACCTAGTTGCTGCTACAAAGCTTCTAGAAATGACACCAGCTAGACACTATGATGTTATTTGGGATAACTTCTTCTACAATTATTAAGATTTTGGATCACATCTTATCGTCTTATAGCATTTCTACATTATTTAAAAAAATATTTCAGGGGCATTACCCCCTAGATACTCGCCTCCTCCCAAGGATCGCAGGATCGGAATCGGAATCGGGATCGGTGGGTACCGATCCGATCCGGATCGGATCGGATCGGACCGATTCCGACCGATTCAATGGAAGAAAATCGATCCAGAATCGGTAAGCAAAAAAAGCAAAAAAAAAAAAAACGATCCGATTCCGATTCCGATCCGATTCCGGACCGATTCCGGCCGATTCGAACCGATTCTGGCCGATCCGACTGGAATAGCAAAAAAGGAAAAAAAACGATCCGATTCCGATTCCGGCCGATTCCGGACCGATTCCGACCGATTCCGCGGAATTCATGCCGGAATCGGTCCTTCCGCATGGAATCGGATCGGAACTCCGATTCAATTCCGGAATCGGTCCGATTCCACCGATTCCGTAAACAATGCCTCCTCCACATGTGCCGCCTCCTTGACCCCCGCAACTTAACTATGTAGATTGATCTGTGGTGTATGGGCACCCATTTAACGATAGTGAAATCATATAAAAATCTTTCACTATCACTTATACTATTAAATCTTATTACATTTTAAATTATACTCTCTCTCACTTAAGTTGTGAAGATTATCTCTTTTTTAAAAATAAATAGGTACACATACACACTTACCTTTACACACTTACCTACGTAAAACACATTTACCTACTTGCACACATAATATACATATTCAATTATACCTAAACTTTTTAAACTATACTTTATATTGTTGTGCATATATTATTATCATATAACTTTTTACTGTCTACACGGAAGCCTTGTTGTCTGAGTGACAATTTCACCCTTGACTGTCTTGGGCACATTGTTGCCTTGACGACTGTCTATAAGAGGAATTGACTAAAGGATGAATTAAGCAACCATCATAGGGCTTAACCATGGCCCTCCCCTCTCTCTCTCTCACGTTTACCAGAAAGCTACTTGGAGTCAATTTGCAATCGAGGAGACACGAGGAGTTTGTTGTTGAGAGATCATTGTGTGCATAGGGAGTGTGTGATTTCTTAGGTAACATCAAAACCTTCATGCATAAATCTATAATGGTTCAATGGTCTCTAGCAGTTCATGTAAACTATGTTGATCTTCAACTCTTCCCAATATCTGTGTAAATTAATGTTAATTTGTTTTTAATTTCTATTCCACTTCAAATAACCTCAGAAATTTCCTGACACCTACTTCCCATAGTTCATTAGATGATATTGTTAATTTGTTATACGATATGGAGGTCGGGATCAGTATTGCAGCACCTACATGCCTATTAAAGTTAAAAAACAGAGAGCCTTGAAAATGAGACCAAAGGAAGATTGAGGTACTAGCCTTCTTATCAGCATCCAATACCAAAGTTCTAAATATATTTTAGAAAGATCATTGTGACATCTAGAGGAAAAGACATATATAGATCCTTATTACGTACAGAACACTCAACATTCAGGGTACTGAGGTCATTATCTACTTTTATCAGTCAAGAGCATTCAACATACAAGACATGAAAGCCCCACATACTTATCTCCAAAGCAAGATATGGAAATTAAATTTCAAGAGATGACCCAATCTCCTTTTGGTTATGGCTAAAGGAACATCACTTAATCACATAAGCAATCAATGTAACAACAAGAATAATGTAAAGATTCTTCCTCAACCTATTATCCTTATTAGTCGTTATGGTGAATTGTATATTACATCATGTAAGGTAAACTTCATTTTTGTGCACTCTTTTCAATGCACATCTTTTTAAGATTGTAATGATTGTTGTTTAATTTTTATATACTTGAAATTTATTGTCATGATAGACGTTTAAATGTGATAAATTGAGTGACGACAAGTTTTTTTTTAATTTTTCTTGACTTTTATGGCTTCTCTCATCTTTTCTTATTTTAAACTCTTCCATGTTTTATTAATATCTCTAATACATTCAAAGGATCGGACAATTCAGCTGATGCAATCCCAATCCAAATCACGATCAGACACAGATCAATCCCATGTTTGAAACTGACAATCTTTAAGCTGAATTCACCACTTGTTGTCCTCTATAGGAAACTAGACCATTCATTCAACCCAGATCTATCCACCAGATGCCACCAGTCATAAATGTGGAGGTTGGTTGAAGAAAATAGAAGAACTAAGTATGACATAAGAAACTCTACGGTATTGCAATTCTTCCAATTCATTTTCCACTTAATTAAATAAAAAACTCTATGGCGTTGCAACTCTTCCCATTCATTTTCTACTTAGGTATCTACGTACATCACTACATCATTTTACTTCAGCCATCCATCTTCTCCTTACCAAGTTCTTATTAAAAAATAATTGGACTACAGAAAATCAAATAAGTTCCTAGTACATGGTAGCTCGAGAATGTTACACGGTGGATCTCACAAAGGCGTTGTATCCTGGAGGTACTCTCGCTCACTTTCACTCCTGTCTAAGGCACACATGAAGGTGATTCACGTGCACTTTCACTCTTGCAAATAGCCTCACCTTGGAAACAAATTGGACTCCACATGACATTCAAGCGTTGCACACACCGAACGGAGGGCACTCGGGACTATTTTTAGCCCAAAGTTACTGCCAAGGAACCTTCAAGAATAAGGTTACAGTCGGCGGAAGCCTCTAAAGGCACCACTTGTCCAGTTTAATCCCAACGACGACACGAGTACCTGTCTCGAACGAGTCACACTAGACGACCATAATAGTGAGACGTGATGCAGTCACTCGTCCCGCAGAAGAATTTTAGGTCTCCGACTAAGCGAGAAAGGGGATTTATGCGCGGAACACTGCCAAATAGAATCAGATCCAAGGAATCAAAGCAAGATAGAAAACGCGGAACACTGTTTTTTGAAGAACACGGAACACGTTCCTACAATACGACCATCCGAATTCTCCTTTGCCTGTGAACCTTTCCGCATGTGGTGAACCAAAAAAAAATTTATACAAGCAAGAAGTGAGGCATTGGTAGAATTCAACGCCATTAATCGTAAGCTGCCGGATGATAGACAACATTTACTCGATCATTTCGTTCACAATCAAGATGCTCTCCAAAGATTTAGCGGAGAAGAAGGCGGAAGGGTTTATTACTTGCCTGGGAACGTTCCAATCACCACAGAGATTTACGCGGGTTCGCTATGACAGCGTCCCTCCAAAAAATCAATACCCGCAACGTCAGGCCCTGCTCAAGGATCCCGGTGTCTCCAGAACACTCCAGAACTTTCGAGAGCGCCGAGGAGTAAACTGGAAGAGACGGCGTCCGAACATGGATAGAAGTTTTACGAGGATTTTACAGATAATTAAAAGACAAGGCGTACGATTATATGGATTTCTATCACAGATAATGTATAATAAAATAGAACATTCAGAAGATGAAATTTCTACTACTTTTGCGACTTAAATTTTCAAAGATGATTTAAGACAATTTTGCGTCGGAGCTAAAATAAAATATTTTGGCGACGTTTGTTTTGCCTTCGGTAAACGTCTAAATGGGTGTTTAGTTGCATGATAATGTTTTGTATATTTTCGTGATAAAAAAATGTATTAAAATAAAAAGTGAACAAACTCATGACAAAAAATTGTCATGTTTAGAGAGATATGATAACAAAAAAAAGAGTAACTACCATACATGATCAAATAAAGTGGAGGACCACAAGAAAAAATAAAGGGAGAATTACCACCCACTCCATTTAACAAAATGAGTTTACCAAAAATTCCATTGACCAAATTTTCATCACATTTAATCTATTGACTCCCATTTCACTTACCACCCACTCCAATGCCCTTGAAAAATTCCTGTTTTGCCCTCAAAAATAACTAGATAATGTAATGCCAATGGAGTTGTAAACACGATATTTTTTCATTCAAAATATGATAGTATTTTATTGTTAAAATATTTATATAAATACCATGATATACTAAATAAATTACCCTTAATATTTAAATTTTGATATAAATAAGATGTAATAATTTATTGTCTTAACTATAATAATAATTTATATTTATAAATAAAATTATTTAATATTATGTAATAGATAACATGATATTTAATTATTTATATCATATTTAAATTTTGATATGAATAAAATATGATAGATTTTTATTCCAAACACATCAATATTTTGCGGTCATAAATCAGATAAAAATTATAAAGTAGTTCTAAAAGTTGAAAATAAAAGTAGAGATTCTAATTAATCATTAAATTAAAAATTTCTCGAAATCTAATATTAAGAAGAAATGTTAGTACTTTGTTTAACATGAAAGGGTAAAAATGACATTTTCATTGAAAAAATGAGTGGGTATGATGATATTTTGAAAAAATGGACCTAATGGACGGGTGTTTTTGAAAATGGACCTAGTGGTAAAGTGGTTTCCTTGAAATGGACCTAGTGTGTATTTTGCCAAAAATAAAAAGGTGAGATTGGCATAGTTGTTAAATACCTCTTTGCAACCAAACACTCCATAAAATTTCACCACCTAATATTTACTTGCAAACAAAAAACTTATTTCATCAAAGAAGACAGCTAATTATTTAAATTAAGTAAGTTTTAAGAGGTAAAATGCCACATCAAGACATTAGTTAAAATATTTTATAAAAATATGCGAGCATTTGAATCTCTTCCTAATTTAGAAGTTAGGCACGTGGAAATGGTTGGAGCCAGTGGCGTTGGATTTGACCCAATGAAATGTTCAAAATATTGACTTCAACTTCTTTACCTCCGAAAATAAAATAATTTCAGTGAAATCAAGTAGTAAGGCTAGTCCACGTTAGTTCATCCAATAAACTGCCCCTAAACTGATGTTTGTTTTGACTTTATTTCAAAATCTGATCTTTTACTGAAAATATACACTAAACTCGTGACGTTAATATTACTGAAAATATACAGTTACAATTCTAATGCCAATATGTCTAACTCGTGACGTTAATATTAAAAGTAGTATTGCATCAAATTAATATTGTATTACTTTCCTCGTGGCGACAAGTGGGAGTTTCTGATGGGTTGTTTGGTTGCATAATAAATATTTATATTTTTATAATAAAAAATTATATTGTGATAAAATTATCACGTTGGAGAGATGTGATAACAAAAAAGAGCAGGTATTATATATTACCAAACAAGTGGGGAGGTCACAAGATAAAAACAAAGGTGAGACTCTGTTTTTCTGTCCAAAAGATTGTATTTAAAAATATAAATTTGTAATGATGGTTAAACACGTCTTTTAACCAGTTTTATTGTAATAACGTAAATTTGTAACAAAAAATTAATTTATCGTGCAACCAAATAACCCATCAGGAAAAAAGAAGAAGAAGAAAATCCAATGACAAGACTCCAGGGCCCACTTTGGTGGTGTTTGTTCTAGTTGATCCAAAAATCATGTGTTGTCTGGTTGCTAGATAAAATATGTTTTCTCTACGAAAACATATTCTTATAACAAAAACTAGTAAAAAATTGATTTGGCCATTTTGAAAAAATGAGTATTGCACAGAGAACTTGTTATTTGATAAAACTAGGTGACATCATTTTTTTTTGTTTTTGGATCCTTCCATCATTCTAAGTTGTGCATGGTCTCACTCTTTTTGTTATCTTACATCACCTAATATAATAATTTTATTATCTATTGTCAATCATGTCATTTAAATTTTTTTCTTATTCAACATTTAAAATTGTTTTTTCTATTTAAGAATCTTTCAAAATTGGATGCTAACATTTTATTACTCAGAACTTACCGCTTGGTTAGATGACTGAAAATGTTACAATATTTATTTTGATATTAACTATAGATACATCAACATTTAAATTGATGCTAGTAATTCAATATAAGTGTAATATTAAAACAATAATTTGAAGCTCTAATCGATGTAGCATGCATCTAAACCCAAACCAAAATGACCAGTTTGATTCAATCTGAGAGTCAGGGTGGTAAATTTTTAATATGAACTAATATGGTGTTTGATTACACAATAATTTTTTAAACACTTTCATGTTAAAAATTTGTATTAAAATAAAGTGTGAGCTAATCAATGACACAAAATTATCATATTTGAGAAGATATGATGACAAAAAAAGTGAATACCATGTATAACTAAACAAAATGGGAGATCACAAGATAGAGTGACACTCTCTTTTTTTTGTTCAAGAAGAAAAATACTTTAAAAACATAAAATTGTAATGGTTGTCAAACACCTCTTTTAACAAGTTTTGTTACAAAAACATAAAATTTTAACAAAAACCTAATTTATCATGCAACTAAACACCCCATAAATCATCAAGACTTTATTATTTTGTTTGGTCCAAATTCTAGTCCAATCCCTCTCTGACCTAAACCGAGTTGCAATAAACTAATTGATTAGTTATTTTTTATAATACACTAGTTTTAAACGTAGCTTGTTGTAAATATATATCAAATAATATAAAAAGATATTCTTCTTCTATAAATAAAATATTATTAAACTTAATATGGCCGTAGTTCTCTATTTTACTTTGATTCAATATATTTTGCATTATTATTTAACAATAAATAGTGTATATATATATATTAAAGTTAAGAACCTAACTGAACCATTCGGTCTGGTTCAGTTTTGATTTTAAGAAAACATCTTGAATTGAATCCAATCATCTCCATCCCTAATTCCATCGTAGTATTAAAAATGATACTGCATCAATTTTGATATTAGTATGATAGAATGTTGATGGCAAAATCAATACAAGCAGGCAATTTATCTCCATTAATCATATTTTATTGGTACCTTAAAATTTAAAATTAACATTAATGGTCAAATATTTTTTAATAATTTATATCGGTATTGATTTTAAGATCATCAGTGATCAAAAGATGCTTGATATTATTATCCTACAAGTTGTAAGAATATGAAAAAATTATTTTTATTCAAGATTACTTGCTGGCTGGGATTGACCAACAGCCAATAACAGGTAATTATCTAAATTAACTCAACGGAGTCTCAATCTAAATTTGTTTGAGATCGGCTAACAACCACCTGACATGACATTATAATATATACATTAATAAATCATGATATTATGTGTGTATTATAGGGGGCACCCACTAAAATTTGGCCACGTGACTCTTGCAAGATATAACTGATTCTATATTTTACGGCCAGCTAATAAACGACAAGTATAGTTGGTATGCCTACATAATTGCAATGTATGCACATATTATTATATGTACTAAATGTTGGAATTTTTAGGAATACCCGACGATGATCCAAATTTTATTGCGCTGTGGAAGACAAGAACGAGAAAGATCTGCCGACTAGGAATCGCCCGTCTCCTTCAAAGGACCCTATGATTTTCTCTCTCTATTGAGCTTGTATAGTGCAACGGAATGGAGAGTCACAGTCCTGTCTGTGTTTATATAGAGAGTAGGAATAAGTACGAGTTTGACTATGATTAAGATCCTGCCCATAGTTGGATCCTAGGCCTAACAGGAGATTAAGCCCAATAAATCACGTTCCATCTTATAGACTTAATAATGTGTTAAACGGAGCTCAATAATAAATGGATCATCTTAATTAATATTAAGCTAACTAGAACCTAAAATCTTCTTGAAACCATTGTATTCAACGTGTGTGTGCGCGCGCACGTATATATTATTGCATGTCGCTGGAAGCCAACGAGGGGGAGGACCGCACCAAAAGGAAACACTGTTCTCCCGTCTCATCTGGAGAAAATCCCGTCAAATACGACTCATATAAAAATATATATTTGTTCCAATATATTTAATATAAGAGATTTTTTTTACATCAAGATTTCTAAAATTAAGTGTAGTTTTACGTGAAGTTCTAATTTTTTTACAGAAATAATGACCAATCTACCCCCCCTCTCTCTCTCTCTCACAGTATCCAAAATCTTTCATAAATTCTTTTTGAAAGAGTTATTCAGAAATATTTTAATTTCATACAAGTTCTAATAGAAGGAGGAAAAGTTCAAGGTGTAGAGAGAAGCTAGAGGTAGAAAGAATATAGAGAGAAGAGAGAAACTAGAGAGAGAGAGAGAGGAGAGAGAGAGACTAGGGTGAGAAAATTGAGAGATGAAGTTTAGAGAAAAAAAAAAGCGAGAAAGTGAAAAGAGATAAAATAGAGAGAGAAAATATATAGACAGAGAATGTCTAGAGAGAGAATAGGAAGAAAAATATTCAAGAGTAACTGACCTCAAGAGAGGGAGAGAGAGAGAGAGAGAGAGAGAGATGGGTAGAGAGTTACATGGAAAGGGATATTTATCTCTCAAGACATGCATTGTGATAATTTACACAGTTTATAAATTTTAACCGAATTAAATCGTATAAATTTTTTGGAAATGCTTATTGTAAAAATTGTAAAAATTGTAAAACTGTATAAAAAGCATTAATGATTTCAAAAACTTTTAATGTAAAAATCTCTTAGTATTTTTATGAATTTTATCCATATATACATATATACATCTCTGGATTGAAAAGGACTCGTTGGAAAGTCTACTCTTTAACAGTTCACTGTAAATCTTATCCATCCGAGAGAAACAGTCACGTAAATATCAAACACTAGGCATGTCAAGACAATAGAGCCTATGCGGTGCCACAGAGTAAAATCTAACGAGGGTGTTTGGTTCCATAATAATTATTAAAAAATTATTAAAATAAAATATAAACTAATCAATGACAAAATATTATCAAATTTGAAGGGATGTGATAACCAAAAAAATAATTATCATACATGACCAGATAAAATGAGGGACCACAAGATATATAAAGAAATAAGACCCCTTTTTATCCAAGAAAACCAGACATATTCTTCTTTGAAAGTAAAAAAAAAATACAATCAACCATCTCCAATTCATACCCGGTCCTTTTCTTACCACCGTTCTTAGTTAACAAGAGGTAACGCCTTTTGTATTTTTAACGGAAGGTTTGTCATTTAAGAAATATTTACAACTTTCGCTTCATCAGTTAGGATCAGGGGTGTCAAGTGGACGGGCTTGGGCCAGCCCGGCCCAAACCCATCCTAGCCCGTATGTAAACAACCCAAGCCCAACCCAATTTAAATGTAATCGATCTAAATGGGCTTAAGCCCAATGGGCCACAAAAGCCCATTTACGGCCCAATGGGCCAAACAAAAAAAGTAAATAGAAAACATTTTACACTTTCATGAAAAAGTACTTGCAAATCGATTGGAAATAATTTTATTTTATATAGTAATTTTAAAAGAAATAAAAAAACATATTGCAACTACTTGTGTGAATATTTTTTGAAGCCGACCGAGCTTGGCTCGATTGGCACGACGCCACCCCCGAGGGGGGGTGGCGGGGGTTCGAATCCCGGCTGTGTTCAGCCGGGCCACCCCGCGGGGGGCGGGGGTGGTCATCCTGTGGGGTTTGAGTGCTCGCCGGCAACACTTGAACCCTCGCTGGTGCGCAGTGCGGCGCACACCTGGCCGTTGAGGCATGTTGTCCAAAACATTTTTTTTTGAAAATATTACCAGAAATTTAAATGCACTTTTAATATTTTAGTTATATATCATTTTACAAAAAATATAAAGTTTATTTTCTTATTTTATAAAATAACGTTACATGAGTTTTGAATTAGTTTTATTTTCTGTTAGAACAACTTAAAGGTTGATAATTAAAATTTATTTGTAATAGAATATTATTTATAAGTCATACTTTAAAAAATTACATATTTAAAAATGAAATAAAATGTGCATTCATTTTAAATAAAGTTTAAAAAAATTGAAATTTTTATATAATATAAAATTTATCAAATCTTTTATTCAACATTGATTTATAATAAAAATATTTTATTTAAAACATTTATTTTTAATTTATACTGTTTTCACTTTTCATTTAAGTATTGAGATCATAATCGAGTGCTCCCGAAAATTGATTTACAGTTGATTTTGACAAATACCAAAATCCTCACTTTAGTGTAGGGGTGTAAACGATTTGATTTGGTCGTTTTTTTTTTCAAACCGAAACCAAACCGATAAAGGGAATCGAACTAGTTCAGTGAACCCTGAACCGATTGTGGTTCGGTTCGATTCGATTCATTGATTTAATATATATTTAAATAAATAAAAATAAAAATAAAATAAAATATACATTATAATAATTATTTAAGATTAATATGAAGACTAATACTTTATTTATAATATATAATTATATCTTTATATTAATTAACTTAAATTTATAATAATATATTTTTAAAATTGATATAATATATTTAAATGTAATATAATATGTAAATAAAATGGGTCAAACCTTGTCAAATTGGGTCAACCGGTTTGGTTCGGTTTGGGGAGGTGCCGAACCAAACCAAACCGATAAAAAATTATCGGTTCGATTCGGTTCAAAAAATCGAATGGATAGTCCATCAAATCGAACCTAACCGATCGGTTCAGCTCGGTTCGGTTCGGTTTACCGGTTTACCGATTTTGCATGAACACCCCTACTTTAGTGTAGTCAAAATAAATTAATTTACATTGACTCTCAAACTTCCACCTGCATGTCACCAAATAAATTTATCTCTTGATATTTACAAAGGTACGTAATACTCTTATCTACTGTACAAGACCAGGACACACAGCTGCGCATTACACTGCGAGGTCAGAGGACGCCCATGACAGGCTTTCAAACGGGTCATTGGGCCAGCCCGCTAACTGATATAAGATGGAGAGCAGTAATTATGGTAAGCCCGTTTAATGTTGTAAAGGGCTTGGACGGGCTGCTGGACGGGTTGCCGGGTCGGTCCGTATGATTTGACAGCCCTAGTTAGGATGAGTTGCAAAACAATATATATACACTTTATTTTTTCAATATTTTTATAATCTTTATTTTTATCTAAATAACTATTTTAAAATCTTAAAAATTAAATGATCCAGCTGAATCCAAAGCCCAGTCAAACAGGCCCAGCAAGAAGACACCACTCCGGCCGCCGGCGGGTAAGAAGAAGAAGAAGAAGAAGCACACGGCAGAACAGGCATTCACAAGAAAATTTGTCTGGTCCCGGATCAGGTCGCTGTTCGTGTGCTGTAAGCCTGTAACCCCTTCGGCGTCCCCGGTCCCCGTCGCCGGCGGCCGCCGTGAGCAGACCAGGGCGAGGAATCAAGGCAAGGCCAAGCCGCAGTAACCCCCTTCGGTGTCCCCGGTCCCCGTCGCCGGCGGCCGCCGTGAACAGAGACCAGGGCGCGCGACAGATCAGGGCGAGGCCAAGCAGATTAGTCCATGCGTCAGAGACAAGCACAAGAGGAAGGGCGGGGAAGCGAGACGGAGGAAGGGGGAGCCCTCTCAAAAGGAGAGAAAGAGGGAAAGCAAAAGGGGGTGAGGGGCAGGGGAGGAGTCTACGTGATGTAATGGCCGGCACCAAAGCGGGAAGAAAGCTCCATGTGGTCGTGTCAATGTGTGTAGGGCCAAAGCTGTCAGCTGGGAGGGCCTGAGCTGCCAGCTGCCACCTCGTGGAAGGGTAACAGACCCCCTCCCCGTCCTGGTCATCAATCAATCAGCAACGGGGGCGGCGGGGAATAATGGAGGGGGCAGGTGAGGAAGGGTGGAGGGAGATGTGCTCTCTTGTCATGGGCATCTTTTTTCGTCGACGGATAACAATATTTTACTTTCATTCATAAAAAAATTTAAAAAGTACGTGAGCACGATTACACAAAACTACGGTAAAAATAACAGATCTTCTGCGAAAAATCAACAATATCGAACATAACCATGAAGCATCTTGCATTATAAGATACTTTAGAAGATCGCATAATAGAAATAGAAACTCAATCAGTGTGATAATTCGGTCTCGTGATGGTTATCATGGGCACATCATGTCCTTCCTTCCTCCCTTTTAACCTCGTCGGATCAGAGGAAGCAAGGAGCAACTCGCCATCTATCGGTTCACATTCCGACCAGTTATATATAGAGCTGGGCAGCAGAATGGGAATTAACTTCCATCTCGTGAAGAAGAAGAGCGCGAGGGAGGGGGGGTATCAGGTGATCACTTGAGATTGCATCGTCGTGTCACTCGCGATGATTTTTCATTTAGTATGTGATATGGTGATTGCTGTAATATTTTTTTAATTTTTTAAACGTTAAATGAGAATTTATTGTGAGTGATCTCATAGTACAATCTCAGATGATCACCTAAGACGCTCCGTGTTAGAAGAAGAAAGAGCATCCTATCTTATCCTGTACATGTTCTTTCTTCTGAGCGAAGCATGAGGGCTTGGAATGGTTTCGTCGGCATGTATGCATGCAGGTGGTCTAAAATCCCTAAAAACTTGAGAATTGAGAGATCACATGGTGGGTGGGTGCCACCGAAGAGCCGGTACAAGAAAACTCTGAGGTCTTGAAATCAAGAACCACAGGGCTCAGCTCACCGTGTACGTACGCGTCTTGGAAGTGCATGAATATCAACGGGGTATATTGGTTGTCGTACCATAATTTGAATAGTTTTTTGTGGCAAAAATACGTTCTTGCAGCAAGGTTTGATGAAAAAACAAGAGAAGATATCAAAGTTTCTTTCTTTCTTTGCCATCTCTCGCTTTTTCGTACTATGCATGGTTTTATCGATACTAGTACGTACATCTCACCAAACATGATAATCTTTTATCATTGGGAGTACTGATGTTAAATTTTATTCTAATATAATCTTTTATACGAAAACATGTGAAGAATCTGCCGTGCACCTAAACACCCAAACATTAGATTTGAGATGCAATTAAACTATACGTTCTCACCGAACTCTTCTTGTCCTCTACCCTTCTCGAGAACAGTGGTCAAGAAGGCGGACTTCATTTACGTCGTGGGGGGGCCGCCTCTCCTTCCCGAACAAAGAGGGGGAATCTGATGCACGGAAACCCGGGCTGCCGCCGGGCCACGCCATTAAAAACTCCCCCATCTTTCTCGAACGACTACACGAGGCGGGGGTCTTTCCCGGTTGCCGTGCGCGGAGCGCGAAGGACCGAGGGCGGGCAGTGGGCACCCCTGCTGCAACTTGCAATCTGCCCGGCGGTGGCCCTTAATTCGCTCCGGCATGGTCGCGCCCGCGACCCCACGACCGTGCCGCCGCGCTCCCTCCGCCCGACGTGCAGTCCGACGCAGGCAGCCGCCGGCGCGACGAGGGGCCACGGCTGGGCACGTCTCTCCGTCGTCGAATGCGTTAAAGCCGTCCTCCGGTCTCTTACGCCCTCCTCCCCAGCTCGGGGGGGTCGGACGACGTCGGCAGGGCGTCATGGTCGTACAATACAGCCCTTGGAGACTGGAGTCATCCTCCTCCTCATGCAGTTTCCCGAGAACCTGCCGGGCTCCGCTCTTCCCGTTTGTCTCGCGTCTGCGAACCTCTTATCCGGTCGATGTCGGAAGCGGTGCAGATAAGTTGAGTACAGTAACAGTAATATAATATTCAAATTTAACTCATTTATCTTACGTGTGCAGATTCGAGATTAATCGAATCTAGTCAAGCTTGAACTCAAACTCAACTAACAGTTAAATTAAAATTCAATGCACATTCGAACTTAATGTGATATTTGGTTGTACCAGTAGGACACTTTCATAAAAAAAACTATATTAAAAAGAAGTGAATCCACTCATGATATAAGATTATCATATTTGGAGAGATGCGATGACAAAAAAGAACAACTACTATTCATAACCAAATAAAGTGGGAGACCACAAAAAAGAAAGAAAAAGATGAGATTTCCTTTTTTTATTTAAGAAGAAAATCACTTTTATAATATAAAATTATCGAGGTTGTCAAACGTCTCTTCTAACAAATTTTCTTATATTTTTTAAAAAATAAATAAAAATCTCCATTATCAATCAACCAAACACCCTCGTAAATTATGTACAAACTCTTTTATAAAACTCAAAGTCAATAAAAGGTCATCTAGAAATTTTAGATTTAGTTTATTTATAAAATTTGATCTAAATTTAAATTTGAATTATTTAATATATTTAAGTGATAATAAGTAATTATTAATACTCATAATTAATTTTTTTTAAAAAAAATATTCAATAGAATATTTAATCAAGTTACTTACGAGTATATCAAATCGGATAGGAGTTTATTCAATCTTAACTCATTTAATGAGTCGAGTTTTATTTTTTATTTAAATTTATTTATTTAAAATAATAATAAACAAGTCGAGTCAAATTTTTATCAAGTCGAGTTTTGAACTAGTCAAAGTATATTGGTTTGTTTGCACCCTTGGCCTGGACTTTTTACCATATTTTGAGGTGCAAGCGAAGCAATAGACTTACCAAAAGTTCCACGCAAAGACTAAAATTAAAATTACTGTGGAATAAACAAGTCGAGCATTAGTCAAATTTAAATAATATATTACTTGATTCAACTCTAGAATCCTTTGCACCCAGCTGAAGACACAACTTGCCCCTGTAAGGTACGCCCGAAAATGACGTACCTTAAATAATTATAAATAAAGTATTAATATTTGTATTAATCTTAAAATAATTATTATAATGTGTATTTTATTTTATTTTTATTTATTTAAATATATATTAATTTAATAAAATGAATAGAATCAAATTAAATTGAATCACAATCGATTCAGAGTTCACCATCGGTTTGACTCAACTCTTTTTATCGATTCCATTTTAATTCGGAAGAAAAAGATCAAATTAAATCGAATCGAACGGTTTACACGCTTAACCAAGGGTACCTCGCCAGCCGCCGTAGGACGTACTACATCTTCCGGCCTTCGATAACGCCGGAGCCGGCGGGTCCGGCTAGTCCGGCAGCAGGCGGGAGCACGGTGCGCGGCGGCGCACTGCCGGCGGCGCCGCCCCCTCCACCACGGCGGCCGGCGGGCACCGAGACGGGCTGATCTCCGGCAAGCGGACCCCCGGCGCGAGAAAGGAGAGGGCGGAGTAGAAATCTGCCCGGTGCAGACTGTTTTGCAGCTCTGTTTATGGATTAATCTCATCTGGCTTGTCATGTTTCATAAATTAAATTGAAAAGAAAATCTGAAATTATATATACATGATTAACACGATGTATGAGTATCTCACCGGAGTTCTTCTTTTTCTTCTAAAAAGACCAACAGTTAATAAGTCGTTGAGTCGATTCATTAATTGATCCGATCATCGAACACACACCTGGTCATCTTCCGAGGAGTAATTCACCGAGGGGTTTTAATTCCCGAACATGGTGGCTTATCTTACTACACATAACATATACGAGAAATCATATTGTAATCATTTCAGTACTATATTTCGATCAGCCTTACTAATTATTAAACATTTCCAAGAGTAGTGCTTAGCTATGATGGCGTTTGTTTTGACGAAACCCCAACCTCTTAATTTATGGTTAACAGTTACCTAATATGATTAAGACATTTATATATTAATTAATGTAGTCTTCATCTAACAGTTTTTTGGTGATATATATATATATATTATTTAACAGTTTTACGGTACAATTGATAAAATAAGTGAACAAAATGTATCGATCAATTATGTTATCAACACTCTATTTTCTTACAAATATCAATATCAAAATTGATATAATACCATTTTTAATATTCTAACAACACACGTTATATATAATTAGTTATGGGTAGTCGGCGGGTTTAATTTCCTAACCTTTTCTTAATTAGTTGTACGCAGTGAGAAGTCAGTTTACTCTATTCGTGTTGTGGCCTCCCGTTGACATGCGATACATGGCTAAAAGCTTGTACTGTTGCTAACTATGTACAATCTATCACCATCAGAGATCAGAGGGAGAGAGAGAGGGGGGGGGCAATTAAATTATTGCATATTTTTATATGCATGCAATGCAAATAAGAGAAGTCGTGCCTTGGCGTGAGCACGTAAGCTGCTTCTAACTAGCAAACAAATAAAATTCACCGACTCATTAATTGCCTTGTGTTTCCATATACAAGTAGCAGATCCCGATCATCGTCATGCCTCAGAACGCACCAGGAATCCATATATTTTAACATCTTTGCTGGGGCGTTCGAAGATGTGTGTGGGTAAATGAAGATCGAACTCTGCTTAATTTAACACACATCATATCATTAATCAAATATGATCAGCGTTGAGGTCGTGTTGTATTTAATACGTTTCCCAAACTGCTTCAGAGAGGACAGCCCCCCTCCCCCTGAAGAGGGGACCCCACCTGATAAGAGAGAGCCAGCTGCAGGGGATTAATGCAGATGTATGCAGAGCTCTCACATACGCGTGATAGCGGAAGATTTTGTTTCAGGTGATTATTGGGCATATCTCAATGTGTTCGTCTTGCCAGAAAAGCAGGAAGAAATGATTAGTCGCTTCAAGTTTCCATGATCCACCTACTAAGGTGCATTAATTCGGTTGAGATAATTATAGAAATCTCTAGGTACTCGTAATCTCATTTGCATGTTGTCCCTTTTTTTATTTTTATGTTGTAATCTTTGATCGAGTTCAGATTTTTAAGAAAAAGAGAGATGACCAGTCTCTTATTTTATCTCTCAGAGGTTATATAGAGATTATAAATTATCACAAGATCTATATCTTTTTTAAAATGCAGAGAGAGATATATTATTTTATTATTTCTTCTCCACATAGTCCCAACCAAATAACGCACCCTAAGGGACCCTTCGGTACAAACTACCAACTAATTAATCTTGCACCAAATAGGCCATAAGAGAAGATCAAATTAATGGGGTGTTTGGTTGCATTATAATTTTTTGTACATTTTCATGATAAAAAATTGTATTAAAATAAAAAGTGAACCTACTCATGACATAAAATTATCATGTTTGGAAGGATGTGCTTACAAAAAAGAGTAACTACCATACATGATCAAACAAAGTGGGGGGATCACGAGAAAAAAGAAAGAGATGAGACCCTCTTTTTTGTTTAAGAAGAAAATCACTTTTAAAACATAAAATTGTCATGGTTATCGAGCACCTCTTTTAATAAGTTTTCTTACCATTTTTAAAAATAAAAATAAAAATTTTTATTATCGTGCAACCAAACACCCCATAAGAGTTTGTTTGGTTAGCATTCGACTCAAGAAGTCAAATATTCTGGCTGTTTGATACATTGTCTCTAGTTCTTAATATGAATAATATATACTTAAGCTAGAAAACTTCTATTATAGTGACTCAGAATAAATCTCCTGCCAAAAATTTCTAACCCCACCTTGGAGTCACCAAAAACCTTGGTTGACAGAAATGCATCACTAATATTCTTCGATTACTATCTATCTCCATCTATGCATCCATTTATCTATCCATCAATCCATCCTCTTATCCAATCATCTTTCATCTATTCATCCATCCATCTTTGTGCCGCCTGTGCCCACCGACGAAGGCGACGGTACGCGTTGGATTCTTCTCTTTTTTCCCCTTCTCATCAGCATCTGCCTCTTGCTATCGGACTGACCGAACCCCGTCCCCACCACATTACAACTCGGAAGAAGCATCCAAAGAACAACAAAAACGGGTATCTTGCTCATCGCTGTAAGGCTAGGTAGTTAACAGTACAGAAGGGGGAGGGGGGTAATAACGACGTCTGTGATGGTGGGTAGAGACGATCCCGGCGATTGGTGAAGGGGTTGCCCTCCTCTTACATCAGACGTACCCGTACGCATGCACGCTCCACTCTCCGGGTCAGTGTCAGCTGAGCTGCCTTTGATACGTGTGCATTAATGGAGTCCAGAAACGACGATTCATGCTTGCAGCTCCTTAGCTCTATTCGGAAATGGAGTTTGGTGCCAGGATTTGAATCTTAAACACATGGACTGACTAGGATCTTTCGTGAGCAGATGGTTACCCCCCCTCCCCCCCATATCCTACCTACTCGGTGGCCACTGTGTATATATGCGCTTGATAAAGAGAGTCCAATCAATCGGTTTCTTTGGCGATGAATGGTTCTTAATTAAGCTAAGTTGTCCTCCTCCATGAGGCTGAAGCATATGCTCTCCAGTTTTGGACGGAGGAGGGATTTAATCCCTATATAACTAAATAATTAATTAATGGCGCTACTTTGCACATGAAAAGAAAGAAGACCCAGTTGTGTGGGTTTTCAAAGGACGGATAAAAAATTAAAAAGCATGAGAGTTGAGTTGGATTAATGTTCGATATCAAAGAAGAACCTCCCTTCATCAAACATATCACCGACACCGGCCTCCCCTTTTCACTCTTTAAACCGAGGAAGCGAAGTACGTAGAGCCGAAGTAAGCAGTCAGCTCCCAGGCGACAGCTTCATGCTTCCAACAGCAGCGCACACCCAGGAAAAAAAATGCAGGAAAAGCTTCCAAAGTTTAGGAGGTGTTTAGTCGCATGGTAATTTTTTGTATATTTTTTTGATAAAAAATTATATTAAAATAAAAAATGAATCAACTCATGACATAAAATTATCATGTTTGGACTTTGGAGGGATGTGATAACAAAAAAGAGTTACTATCATTCAATACCAAACAAAGTGGGGGACCACAAGAAAAAAAGAAAGAGGTGAGACCCTATTTTTGTTTAAGAAAAAAATCATTTTCAAAATATAAAATTATCGTGATTGTCAAATATTTTTTTAATAATTTTTTGTACAATTTTTAAAAATTAAAATAAAAATCTCTATCACCATCATGCAATCAAACACCTCATTAAATTTTTTTTCTCCAATAATATTTAAATTTTACATCTCCTCGGCAAGTTTTCACGCCCACCCATGGTCCGGTCCAAGGTGCCAAAACACGACCCGCAATTAAGGGGTCTTGGACTGTCTTGGGAGAGCGCCCATGTGTGTACCGATCAAAGGCTGAGCCCCTCCCACGTTCCGTCTCCTCTGTGTGTGTTCGAGTCAATGCCGTGCGATATATATGAAGCATTTTTCCCTTCCCCTATTTTCTCCTCCACCAACCGATCATGTACCTGGCGATTAAACATGGCCGGAGTTGTTAAAGGGTTCGTCACCGGCGAGAAGAAGCAGCTGGCAGAGAAAAGGAGAGAGAGGGCATTTCCCTTGTCTATTCTTCTTATTACAACGATTGCGTAACGGCCAAGTTTATCCCCCCGAATAATATTCATGTACCGAACGACCCCCGGTACAAGGTTAATTCGACGATACACCTGATTTATCGCCTGAATGTTTAATCTTGTACCAAATTAATTAACGAGCCCCAATGACAGATGCGAAGCCCGGACGTGGTGACGGCGTTCATCGATCGGGTGAAGGCCAGATCATGCCCATCCATGTTTCCTCCTCGACACGGGAAGATTGGAGCTCAGCAGGCCGCCGTTGAGAGCCAGGCAGCATATCGATCTGACAGGCTGTTCTAAAAATCTGACACGACGACCCAATGAATGTTCTTCCAATCTGATCAATTTATATTTTAGGGGGAGGGAGGAGCCATTTGACACGGCTGTTTTGGTGGGTACCGGAAGGATTCTCCACCCACCCCTAAACCTGCTCCCCCTATTTAGTTAGTCCGCGGACCGTACATCAGCTCCTCGTCAAAAATTTCAAATTTCCAGCTAGCCCCATGGGTACAGAGGAGGAGGAAGAAGAAGAAGAAGAAGGCGACCTTAATGGAGTATAACGCGCTGCGATGATAGTATTCTAACGACGAAAGATCATCTTTTTCTAAACTGCATGCCTTCTTCTCTGGCTGGCATTTAAACCTAGCTTGCACTACTTATTAAATAATCACCACAATGCATTCATTAACATGTCTAGGAGCATCTTATATGGTATAACAACGCATTTCATTAAGGTAAGGGGTGCCGCCGTCCGTCGATGCCCTTGTGCGCTCAAAGAAGCTACATGTGTTATATATATATATATATATATATATATATATATATATATATATATATATATGCTGAAAGACTTCACGGGAAGGCATGCAAAACCCACCAGAGAAAAGAGACTTGAACGGGCATTCCGTGATGTAGGCCCTCTCTTCTATTATTTTTGGAGATCAGATGTGGTGGGTACCCAACAAAACAGAGCTCATCGCGGCAAGCAATGCAGCTCCGGGCACCCCCTTGACAGCTGTGTTCTAACAGCTTCCTCCCCCCTACCCCCACCCCCCTCCCATCATAAGTACCCGGCAACCTTGGTGCACCTCCCCTCATCTCAGAGTCCCCCCTGCAGCGAGAGGCTCCCCCCCCCCCTCCATTTCTTCTCCCGAGCTGGCGTTCGCCGGAGGCGGTGTCGCCGGCGCGTGATCACCTCAAGAGGGCGATGAAAGTGCGCGTGGGCGACCCCGCAAGGGGTGGTGGTCTCTGGCCGGCCACGGCGGTGGCCTTGGCCCTGCTCTTCGCAGCAGCAGCCAATGTGGGTGGTGTTGCCGGCGAGGCTTACATGTACTCTTCGCCTCCACCTCCCTACGAGTACAAGTCTCCCCCGCCGCCCTCCCCGTCTCCCCCTCCACCGTATCACTACCAGTCACCCCCTCCTCCGTCGCCTTCCCCGCCACCGCCTTATCACTACCAGTCGCCTCCTCCACCGCCGCCTCCGTACCACTACGAGTCACCCCCTCCGCCATCTCCTTCACCGCCTCCTCCTTACCACTATAAGTCGCCACCGCCACCATCTCCATCTCCTCCGCCACCTTATCACTACAAATCGCCGCCTCCGCCCTCTCCATCCCCTCCTCCTCCCTACTATTACAAGTCACCTCCTCCGCCTTCACCCTCTCCTCCTCCGCCTTACTACTACAAATCCCCGCCGCCACCGTCACCCTCACCGCCGCCTCCCTACTACTACAAGTCACCGCCACCGCCCTCACCCTCACCTCCTCCCCTCTACTATTACAAGTCCCCGCCACCTCCATCGCCTTCACCCCCACCTCCCTACTATTACAAGTCTCCGCCTCCGCCATCTCCCTCTCCTCCACCACCCTACTATTACAAATCACCACCTCCACCGTCTCCTTCCCCTCCGCCACCCTACTATTACAAGTCTCCCCCGCCGCCATCTCCCTCTCCTCCACCACCCTACTACTACAAATCACCACCGCCACCGTCTCCTTCACCTCCGCCACCCTACTATTACAAGTCTCCACCGCCGCCGTCTCCGTCGCCACCTCCTCCGTACTACTACAAGTCGCCGCCACCCCCAGCGAAGCACCCAACTCCCCCGTACTACTACAAGTCTCCCCCTCCACCACAGATGCCACACCCACCGTATTACTACACATCTCCTCCGCCTCCGGAGGCTCCACACCCCTATCCGCCTCCACATCACCACCATGAGCTCGTTGTGAAGGTGGTGGGCAAGGTTTCTTGCTACCAGTGCTACGACTGGACCTACCCTGTCAAGTCTCATGCTAGACACCATCTCGAAGGTATGTAATCTAAATAAAAGTCTAATTTTGATACATATCCATGTACATGTGTTGTGCCAAGCTAACCTCATTGGCCTGGTTCTATTTTCTTTTTTTTTACTTTAAACAAATAAAAATAAAAATACTTGTTGAATAAAACTAACCTCTTTGGCCTGGTTCGGCTTTTGTTTACTACAAAAAAACGTGTTGAACCAAACTAAACTGTTTGGTCTGGTTAAGTTTTTTTTTTTTACTTCAAAAAAAACGTGTTGGACCAAACTAACCTCTTTGGTCTAGTTAAGTTTTTTTTCTACTTCAAAAAAAAACGTGTTGAACCAAACTAATTAACCTCTTTGGTCTGGTTCAGTTTTTTTTTTCTTACTTCGAAAAAAAACGTGTTGAACCAAACTAACCTCTTTGGTCTGGTTCAGTTTGTTTTTACTTCAACAAAAAAACGTGTCGAAACCTCTTTGACCTGGTTCGCTTATTTTTACTTCAAAAAAATAATAATAACATGTGTTGAACCAAACTAACCTCTCTGGTCTGGTTCAGTTTGCTTTAAACTAGTTAGGGATTAATTCGATTTGGTTTCACAATTGTTAATTCGATTTGCTTTAAACTAGTTAGGGATTAATTCGATTTGGTTTGCAAACGGATGAACCGAATAGAACTACTAACTAAAATTAAACTAAATTAATTTTAAACCAAGTTATAATGTTAACAACTATATTATTCAAAATATAAATTTTAAATATTTTAAAACAAAGAGATTACTGTTTAAAACGTATAGCTTATTTTTAGTTAATTGTGGCTTGAAATGAAACTGAATCTGATTAGAAGAATTCGGTTCGTTTCAAGTTAGATCTTTAGATTTGATTTAGGATGGGAAAAATAAAATCCCCAACCTTGACCGACTCAACCCGTCAACATTTCTATATTATGTGTAAATAGTCGCTAAGTAAAACAATATGTGCTCAAGAAAAATAATATCTTCCACTAGATGTTCTTAGAAGTCCTTTATGCGTGTATTGTCGTCAAGTTATTCATGAATAAATGATGGTGTGAACCATCTATTATATTATATATTCTCAAACATTCACATCATGTGCTTTTTTGAAGAGGATACACATCATGATCTACTACTACTTTCCAAGGATAAATATACAACTTTTTGTTTGTGTTTATACTCTTGAGGGCATAACTATAATTTTGGATGATATCAAAGGCTAATAATTTTGGTTAGAGAAAATACACACGTGGGCTTGCATGTGCGGTGCATGTAGTTAAAAAGAGCCTCTTTAAAATTGCTTATCCTGATGTGATATATTTAGCTCGACGGTGCAGAACTCACAAAGTAAATAAGGACTAATAATCATTAATGAATTTCACTTTTCTCGCATATCGTACGTGCTAATTAACCTCTCTTCTGTTCATTGTTCAGGTTGATTATCTTTTTTTTCTCGAGTTATGAACACTGAAAATTACCTTCATTGGATCTATATATGTTGCTTAATTGTGTGGTTTTAAATAGCACTAATGAAATATATGTAAGATCTTTAGGAGGATGCATGCCTAGCTACATATTGGTGAATACTCGTTTTTCAAATAGGCTTCATTGCACCAATTGTCAATTATGACAGTTTTAGAGCTTGTTCAACCAATTGAGTTCTCAAGAAACTTTCTAAAAATGTTGAGCAGGTGCCGTGGTGAAAGTGACATGCATGGCTGGTGAGAAGGAGATCATCACCTATGGGAAGACAACGAGCAAAGGCAAATACAGCATTCAAATTAAGGGCTACGATTACTTAAAGTATGGTGGCGCACATTGCAAGGCTCAGCTGCATGCCCCACCAAAGGGCTCCTCCTGTAACATGCCAACTGATCTCCATGATGGAAAGAAGGGTGCCAAGCTCCATGTCAAGTCCAAGTCCTATGGGCTAGTTGTCCTTGGTGCCAAGGATTTTGCCTATGCTCCTAAGACACCTTACAAGAAGTGTGAGGTGCACAAGCCGGAGCCCAAACCCAAACCTCCAATTTACTACTATAAGTCACCACCACCTCCTACTCCTACATACTACTACAAGTCGCCTCCACCACCAACTCCCCATTATTACTACAAGTCACCACCTCCTCCAACTCCGACATATCATTATAAGTCTCCGCCACCTCCCACTCCTCACTACTATTACAAATCACCACCGCCTCTGTCTCCGACATATTACTACAAGTCTCCACCACCTCCTACCACTCACTATTACTACAAGTCACCACCGCCACCGGTGCCCGAATATTATTACAAATCACCACCACCTCCATCCCCGACATATTACTACAAGTCACCACCGCCACCGGTGCCTAAATACTATTACAAATCACCGCCACCTCCATCCCCGACATATTACTACAAGTCACCACCACCTCCTACCCCTCACTATTATTACAAGTCACCACCACCACCGGTGCCCGAATACTATTACAAATCACCGCCACCTCCATCTCCAACATATTACTACAAGTCACCGCCACCTCCTACCCCTCACTATTACTACAAGTCACCACCGCCACCGGTGCCTGAATACTATTACAAATCACCTCCACCTCCATCTCCCACCTACTACTACAAGTCCCCTCCTCCTCCAACCCAACATTACTACTACAAGTCGCCGCCCCCTCCTACTCCAACATACTACTACAAGTCTCCTCCTCCACCATCTCCATCACCGCCACATCACCCTTATTACTACAAGTCTCCACCTCCACCATCTCCATCTCCCCCGCCTCCTTACTACTACAAATCTCCACCTCCACCATCTCCGTCTCCCCCACCTCCTTACTACTACAAGTCTCCTCCTCCGCCATCTCCATCACCTCCACCTCCTTATTACTACAAGTCCCCACCTCCACCATCTTCATCTCCCCCACCTCCCTACTACTACAAGTCTCCTCCACCTCCTTCGCCATCTCCCCCGCCTCCTTACTATTACAAATCTCCACCGCCACCAATGAAGTCTCCACCTCCACCACCATATTATTACAAATCACCTCCACCGCCTTCACCTTCACCTCCTCCGCCGTACTACTACAAATCACCTCCCCCACCTTCTCCATCTCCTCCTCCACCCTACTACTACATATCTCCACCTCCACCATCACCGTCTCCTCCACCTCCATACTACTACAAGTCACCTCCCCCACCATCTCCATCGCCTCCACCTCCATACTATTACAAATCCCCACCTCCTCCCTCTCCGTCTCCGCCACCTCCTTATTACTACAAGTCCCCACCTCCGCCATCACCATCTCCTCTCCCACCGTACTATTACAAGTCTCCTCCCCCACCATCACCTTCTCCTCCACCACCATATTACTACAAATCCCCGCCGTCTCCCTCTCCATCTCCACCACCTCCTTACTACTACAAATCTCCACCTCCGCCCTCCCCCTCTCCCCCGCCTCCTTACTATTACAAATCACCACCTCCGCCCTCCCCCTCACCGCCACCTCCCTATCATTACGAGTCCCCACCTCCTCCATCCCCATCTCCCCCACCTCCTTACTACTACAAATCTCCACCACCACCATCGCCGTCTCCTCCACCACCGTACTATTACAAGTCACCTCCCCCACCATCACCGTCTCCCCCACCTCCCTACTACTACAAATCTCCACCTCCACCGTCGCCATCTCCTCCACCACCGTACCATTACAAGTCACCTCCCCCACCATCGCCGTCTCCTCCTCCGGCTACATACATTTACTCCTCTCCTCCCCCACCAACGTACTAAAAGCTCCATCGTGTACTCTTGCATCCGGTACTTGTCACTTAAGTAAGTTATTTTCTTATACACATATTTCTTGTTGGCATTTTGGCAACACAATTAATCTTAAATCTAGCTCATGAGAATTGGCCTTAGTTCATTGCACTAACAATTTTGTGAACTTCTGTCATCAGGATCCAACGGTAGCATAATAACAAGATGGAGGTCATTACATCAGTGCTTCTGCCTTACTTCCTGTAATAAAGGCCTCACAGACATCACGCAGGGCTCCATCAGCGTCAATAACGCCAGCAACGGGGGTTCCCTTATGGCATTTCTCCACGTCGTTGTAATAGTTTTTTCTGGGAGGGCAAGTTGGTCGAGGGTTTTCAAGCATATGCAGCAGGAAATGTATCAGCGACCATGAGCAGGCAGATCTAGTGGGAGTGATGACGATGTAGCTCGTTGAATTTATTTTTTATATAATTCTTATTTAAACATCTATATATATTTGTAATGTGTACAAGGCCGAGGGGCACTATATATATATTCGTTTGCCTTGTATATCCTCCTGGTGCATTTGTTCCTATATCGTTCCTTGTGCCAATGTGCACTCCTAGCTTGATGAATAAATTCTTCCTGTTTGCACACATTATACTACTTGCAGGGGGGTGCGTGTATATACTGTTTGACTTGATCCCACTTATTCTCTTTAAAATCAAACTGAAGAGAAGAAGGTAGGCAGGTCTGAAATCTAGCTGGCCGATCCAATTTATTGAAGTGCCAATGTACGTATTTAGGTGTGCACCATGTTTCTTTAATGAATTGTCACACACACACATGTACTCACTTTAGTTTTATCGTAAAATTATATTCTTACAAATGAGGCAACACAACATTAATTTTAGAATAGTTTGGTTTTAATCTGTTCAACTGGTCTGACTCCATTCAGAAAAATCTCCAAACCGATGGAACTGAGTCAAATCAAATCAAGATTAATCAGCTGATTCGGTTGGCTTTGATCGATGTTTGCACTGTTCAATTTATGCACGCCTCTACTAGGCTATGTTACCGACTGCTTACCATCGGATCCAAGGTAGAGTGAGTATTCTCAGTTTTTCAATAAAAAAAATCACGATCTCAACCACTTAAGTGATAGACAATGAGTTAGTAAAACATCGATAGCGGTTCAATCCCGTCAGTAACAAGTTAATGAGTCAGTGAATCGTTATTAAATCACCATCGACGATTTACAAATTCACTATTGAACTTAATATAACTTGTTACCGACTGATACTGAGTTAATAAGACATTGATAACAGTTTTTTCGATAACTTGTTACTTAAACTGTCACTCAAATATTGAGATATTTTCTTCGTCCGAAGAGACAAGGTGATCCGAACTTCGAAACCAGAGATGTTCAGTCGCCGCAGGCAAAATATACCTTTATCCGCGTGCGGACCTGCAAGGCCGCCGGCTTTCGCCGGACGCCGCTCGGTGCTCAACCTCCCGTCTCTGTCCGCCGCCACTTTTCGGGCCCTCATCTCCTCCCTCCCTCCCTCCTGCTGCCCCACGGCCAGCACAGAGGGGAGACCGTGCCCTTCCGCCGGGCATCTTCTTTTCTCGCGGATAGGGCTGTCCGCACGGCGCCACACGGGGAGAAAGAATATTGCAGCGTGCGGTCCGTCCATCGTGTGTCGGGCATCCGATCCCTGGCAGATCGGATGCCCTGCGCCGCCGGCGAGCACTCCCGCCGGCGGGCGGCGGGCGGCGGGCGGCAACGACCGCGGCGCGTGGCAAGGTGCCCGGGGTAGGCGATGTGCGGGATGACGACGTAACGTGACGTCATGGAGGATCGGCCGCTCCCCTGTCCACCCCCCCGGTGATGACGTCAGGCCCAGCTCAGCTGGGCCCGACATCGAGCTGCTCTCGGCCGCTTTTTCCTGATATTTGTTTTCTTTTATTTTTTTTTCAGTGAAAAATGGCTGCTTCTGCGGAGAGAAGGCTATATCGGTCAAACGAGCGACTTGAGGGGTAATTCATCTTCGAGCTAATTTGAAATGTTCTTCTCGCTCAAGGGCGTGTGTATCAAGAAAATTTGATAACGGGCAAGATACATGCATGATAAAACAGAGGCTCAAAACAAGACTTATATGCCAGCCGTGTTGTGGCGTTATAAAGCTCGAAATATGACCTCGCCGGTCCGAGATTATTCAGAAGAAAAAAAAAAGAAAGAGAATATTCCCAATTCACAACTTTTTCGCATGGCCGAAATGGACTTGAGAGATAAGATGAGAGGCAAGGCGGTCGATCAGACCCTGTTCCAGCTGGTGCAAACTTCAAAACTGTGATCCCATAATCAGCAAGCGCAAGATCATAAACGTTTATGACACTGTCCCCCCTCTAATGCAGAAGGCGCAAATAAATGGTGAGAAGTAAACCTAGCTGGGATGTTATTAAGAAGGGGAGACGAACAACAGCCGGATTATGAGAACAGCCGGGGCGGCAGGAATTAACGCTGGCTTTAGAGGGGCCAGAGAGACGTCAGGCTCCCAAATGCAGCCCAACTTGCAGAAAAACAGGCTGATATCCGCTCTCTGTCTCCTATATGTGGTGGAGTGGACACCTGCCTCCTTGGTTCGATCCCAAGAACACCCAGCGTGATGTCTTCAGCAGCCGTGGCAATGACCACTGCATCAAAATTTCGGACCACCTCAGTCTTCTCAGCTTTCAATCATAACTAATCACGATCTCAGTTTATTAAGTGACGAATAACAAATTAATAATTACTAACTCATTATCATAGAGTGTTGAACCGTTATCGACAAATAATGAGTTAATAAGACGTCGATAACGGTTCAGTTTTTCGATAACAGTTCATTAAACTTGTTATTGAACTGTTATTTAAGTGATTTGGGGTCGTGATCATTTCTGATTAAAGGTTGAGACTACTCCCTCCCTCCAAAAGACTGAGGTGATCCAAACTCCTGCGCCAACGTCTTCAAAATATATATATATCTACTTCTAGGTATATCAGCACATATCCTACAGTTAAAAGGAAGAAAAAAGAGAGTAAAAGATGCCCCGCCCAAGTCATACGGTGTAAAACCCGTAATCAGAGAAGCGACGCAGAGAACGAGGTCCAGAGGTGTATATCATTTGGTTCACATTGAATTTCAAAAAATTCGTACGTACAGCTAATTACATTGATTTTATTTATTTATTCATTGTAACATGTTTGACTTAATTTGACTTGAAAGCCCTATTCATCTTCGTTTGGTTTTAGAAAAATCTTACATAGCCAAGTCGAGCCCTTCATTTTCCCTGTCTGTGACCATCGTCACGAGTTATACAGCTATTGTCAATTGCCATACATGACACACATTGGGGGGAAAACAGACCACACGAAAGCAAGTACACGACCAAGTTGGACAGAATCCTTGTTGTCCCCCAAGCGCCCTAAACAGGTGAGACTAGTTAAGTAGATGTTACTTAAAATTCATCTCGTTAATTTATGTACGAAATCGAGCTTAGATCAACGAGACATGTCAAGAAAATCCCTCCGACAGGCACGGTAGGGAAACCAATCTCCATAACCGCTGGGAGAAAAGGGAAGACAAGATAAAGGAGAGCCAAAACTGGTGGAAGAGTAGGAAGCGACAGCCCTGTGGTTAAAAATTCAGAGGGTAGTTTGGGCAGAGGAAGGATGGTCAAGCCAATTCTGTGTGAGAAGGCATTGTTCAGTCAAACATGTTACAATGAATAAATAAATCATAATTCCATGCAAACGTACTTATTTTAGGCCATGTTTGGTAACACTATCAAACATCTCTATCATTATCAATTTTAAAATTGATATTAATGATAATCGTCAAGAGGTGTTTCACTGATAGTATCAATTTTAAAATTTATAATACAAACAAAACATATAATATAATACAAATGTCAACTTGTATCAATTTTGATATTAATATTCCAACTTCTAAAAATATCAATATCAATATTAATATTATATTATTTTTGATACTCTAACCAAACAGGTCATTAGCTTTCGGGTCGTCATAAATGGTAAAATAGAGCAACAACGTAGAACCATATGCCCACTGTTGCGAGGAGCAGCTGAAGTTTAATCACCATAGACAGAGAGATCACCAAGGGATGGATAAGGAGGACAACTCAATCGAAACTCCCCTGGAATGACGACTCGTCTATTGCATTCCGAATATGGATTTGGGAACACACCAAAGGTCATTCAGATGCTTGCAGTTGTAAGTAAAACCCGGTTTCAAGATCAGAAAATCTCCAGGACACAAAACAGATGTCTTCAAGAAATATCCTCATCATAAATTCCCCATTTTGTGAAAGGCTTGTCTTTTCGAAGGGTACTCTCCCTTTGAGATCAGAAGCTGCAAAATGCAAAGCGCTGAGGTATCTGCAGGTATAGACAAAGATCACAAGGGTTAAAAGGATTTGTGTAGGTGGAGATAATGGCGATTGCATATTTGCACAATTTTGATGTCTGCATGATTCACGTAAATAAGTTTACAACAGTAAGGTTGTGGCTTTCTATTCATCGGTTGCTTATGTGCAAAAGAACACAAACTAAAATAAGATCTTTAGGGTTCTGATAGAATCGATAATGCATGTGGTTTTAAATATGCAGACAGAAGAAATATGCACTTGGATACTCTTCAACAGGAGTGAAACAAGATAAAGCAAATGGTAACCTAGGAAGTACGGTGCCAATGCCATAGCCAGATCCGTAGGACTTCATAAATGCTGATAATGATGTTTTATGAAGTTGAGGTTTTCAAAATTTTCATCCTCTAAATCCAAGGTCAAACTCACCTTTACAAGTCAGTGAGTCTGCAACCATGGAAATCCTAGTTACTGTATAATAGAGCATACACATCTGTGACAAGCCAACAAACTCTGGTGACCGGAGAGGTCAAAACTCGAGACCTTTAGCGTTCTGCTGAAGGCCTGAACCAACATAACATAAGCACCTTCTAAATTAGTTGAACTACCATTAGGAGTGGCAAAAATATATTGAATGTGTACACTGGAAAATAATATGCAGACATCATTTAACTGTGAAACCTGTGCTACAATGGCAGTACAAAACAGACATTGCAAGAAGAAGAGCGCCAAAAAAATGCTCCGATTGCATTTCACCTAAAAACCAAAGCCCCTTTAATCACTTTTCACATTTCAACAGTACGGACTCAAGATACAGATAAAATATAAGCCATCAATCCAAGAAAATTAAACAGAGCAAAAAGTAACATATCCTAATCTAAAATAAATCCATACCACTACCTAGATAATTAAATTTATAACAAAAGAATATCATTGATGTCATGAGTCCAGCAACAATATATAGATCAAAACCACTATTTCTTTAGTTCACGTGTGGTTCATCTAGAGAGAGAGAGAGAGAGAGAGAGAGCTAGAAGCCAGGTCACTTGACCACCGAAGGGAGCCATAAGACAGTCGGTCTGCACTTTGCAGACATTTGGGGAGGGGGGAGCGACTATGCAGTTAGACTGCTTGAAAGAGAGGCACGAGACAGTTGATCTGCAAATGCAGGCATGCAACACGCACAAAGAGAGAGTGTGCCATGGGCCAAGCCACCATACCGTCGAAGAAAGTCGGGATACAACCGATAGTATATTTATGAATTCCTATTAAAAATACCTTTTTATAGTATCATATAATATTAATCCATTTCAAACACGTTTAAAACAAGTAGGGTAGGTCTTGAACATATTTAAAATGCAGGTAGATAAAAATGAACTGCAAACAGGCATAAAATTTGCTGAAAAGGACACGTGTATTAAGCATGTACTAAATGTGAACTCACTAACTATGATCATGACAGAGAAATTATATGCCACACAATAATGAGAAACCAAAAAGGTTTCCTTGAGAATGTCTTGTTGCAAACGAAAAACCACCCCAGGCAGGAAGTAATATAAATGTTTGGCATTCTTGTACTCAGACATGCTCCCTCCAGTACTACGACTTTAGGTGATATAAGTACATTCTTATTTATTTAAGGGCAGACCCGCAGAATGGATTTGATGCGTATTGTGATCTCTGTCATCAACCAACTGACTGGATCTCGGTACTATAATAGCCACTGAAAGCAAATGCCGCAATGTTATCACCATTTTTTAGGGCTGACCCACAATGCGGGACAATTTATCAAAGATAGGACAAACCAAACTAGCATACATCCAGAAAAAGCATCAACAAACTGAAGCCAACAAAAGATCTATACAGCAGATAGATCGGCCAAACAGACCTCTGAGCTTGCTGCTAAAAACATAGGAAACTTCAAATAGCCCGCAAAAGTCCTGAATTCCTGTAGAAATGATTGCAGTTTCTCCGTTACATCCCTTAAAACCACTGCCCAGTCCTCCAAATACCTTCAAATCTTTTGTAGTATCTTATCTATCTGATTAAAGCATCCTTCAAATTGTCTTTCCTTCATCGTCATCCTGATACTCGCTTCAGAAGGTGATGGCTGAGCATGAAATTCTTTTAGTACTATAAGTCTAGTATCAAGTTGCACATGTTCTACAAGAGATCTCTTGTTGGTATCATGGAATGCCATCTCACATCTCTACATCACATCATATTGGTTGGAGAGAAGAGATCTGGGTTAGATCTCGAAGGAATCTCATGAGATTGAGATTAGAAAATTGGGCCACAGGGGCAGAGTAGGCCTATGGAAGGCGGAGGACAGCCCATCTTCCCCACCTGGTAGGACTGAGAAGACAGCACCTTCTTGACACCACCCTACGACAGCCTCTGGAGGGCTGTCCAGTCTCCCTCTCTTCCAGCTGCCCCTCCACCATGCTGGAGGTTCGGTCTCGGTCTCGCTCAGAAGATAGAAAACAATGATTGGTATATTTCTGCATGGAAATCCCCGGTATTAGGTACTTCCCTGAACATATATTCTCTTTAAGGTACCAACACGGAGATCCACATTCTGAGTTCTTAATAATCCAGAGTGAAATTTATGTTTTTTGCACCGCAGAAGAGATCACTTGCACAGTTTAAGTAACTTTGTGCGGCAATATGAAGAATAGTCGAGAATCAGAGGGCAAAAACAAAATCCCAGTATCAAGCAGGAGAAACTTACATCTAGAATTTACATGTAGTGTCCCGCCGAGCTGGTGTCGCTCTTCCCGTTTTCCCCGCCTATGCTACCCTGCTCTTGCTGCTGGTGATGCTGTTGTTGTTGCTGAAGATTGTGCAAAACCTGGTGAGGTAAACCTCCGAGCCCCGGATCACCCCCACCGGCAGATCCCAGAAATTGGCACACAAACCGCACCAAAATCCCCAGCATCTGTGTCTGGGCCTGGCATGCTTCCGCGTGCATCTGCATTACCTGCTTCTCGTGTTCAATTTGCATCCCCAGCATCCTCGCCCTCCATTCCATCTCCTCTTCTTCCCACCGCTCTTCCCTTCTCCGCCACCACTCTCGCTCCTCCTCTGTCCACCTCCACCTCTTCTCGTGCGACGCCTCAGCTTCTTCTACCTCTCTCTGATGCTCTCTCTCCTCCCTCCGATGAGCTCTGGCCTCTCTCTCCTCGTCCTCTTTCCTCTTTCTCTCTCTTCTTCCCTCCTCCCTCCTCAACGACACCTGACCCAAATCTAGCACTCTCTTCGCGGTGGAAATTCCCACCTTTGCCTCCCTGCCCCTTCCTAACCTAGAGACGTAAAATGGAGACGTCTTCCTTCCGCCCTTAGTTGTGGCCTCGCCCACGATGTCCGCAATGCCCTCCATCACTCCGTCGATGTAATCATCACATTCCTTCTCTTCGTCGTCGTCGTCGTCTTCTTCCTCCCCTTCCCCTCCGACCTCGGACTCGTCCCTGTTGTCGGAACGGGAGGATGAGGAAGGGGCCGAGTCGATGTCGATATCGCCGAAAACCTGCTTGTAGCGAAGGAAGTTGGGCCAATAATGCTCCCCGGAGGCCCAGTCGAAGCAGCAGGGGGCATCGTTTGACAAGGGTGTACAGGAGGAGGAGGGGCGGGGAACGGGGAGGCGGATCTTCTGCTTCACCCCGAGGAACTGGTGGCGCATGTTCTGGATCTTGATGGAGACATCGCGCCAGGACCAGAGGAAGGGGAAGGCGGCAGGATCACGGAGGTGGTAAAGCGCGTTAACGCATTCCGCGATGGGCTGGAATTTGCGCTCCCGCGTTTTGAGCCTGACAAGAGCCCCCGATCTGGCCAGCTCCGAGTACTCCCGGATCAGCGCTTCCTCCTCCTCCTCCGTCCACTTCTTCCTCTTCATCTGACTTCCTCTGGAACAGGCCACTCGGCCGCCTTCGAAGCTGAAGCCCTGATAGCGACGGTCGCGGGTGGAGCGACGGCGGCGGCGGCGCGGTGGCGAGTAGCGTCCGTCCGTTCCGTTCGAAGGGGGCGGCCTCACAAGTTGGAGAGCGGATCACCTCAGTCCCGGGTGGAGTGAGAAGCCTCAGTCCTCAATCAGAGACGGCCACATATCCCCGTCATTTAAGTGGCGATTCAAGTTATGTCACCGAGCCGGTTCAGTAACATAACTTAAAAGTATTGAATCGCTACCGAAAAGAGCTGAACCATTATCGAGCCCTTTGTAACTCACTACCGACGGGTAGATTTACAATGGGCTCGGTAGCGGTTCAATCTTTTTCGGTAGCGGTTCACCGAACCAATTCAGTAACATAACTTGAACCGCCACTTAAGTGACGGGAGTATGTGGTCGTCTCTGATTGAGGACTGAGACTTCTCCCTCCACCCCGGAACTGAGGTGATCCGCTCTCCACAAGTTGTGCTTTGTTTTGTGGCTTATTTAGTATTTCTATTAAATTTTAAATTCCGCACTTATATTCTTTACGAATTTAAATATAAAGCAATTTTAATTTTTAGGCGAATCAAGATTATCTACGGATTAAACAGGTGGCACATGAGTCATGGGAGTCCATATCTGCATGCACATAATCTTTGTTCTTTTTTTAAAATTTTCGTAGTGTTTGACTTCAAATTAATAAAATTGATTACCATTTCTATTTTTCTTATTCAGATATACTTTTTGTCATTGTTATTTACGAGCGTAGGAGAGAAACATCAATGTTTGGATCTCTATACAAATCTACTTTAAAATGTTATTAAAACATTTATAAGTGAATGTAGATGATTTCACCCTCCCTACAGCTCGAATTAATTGCATCTGTAAAATCTTTAATATTATCTCAACTATCATCCTTTCGTTTTGTGTCTCTATTCTCTTTTTTTTTCCTCCACCAATTTCCATATTTTACTTTTATTAGCAAAACAAGAGAGAATTTGTTACTTTTACGTAAAGTAACTTTTCGAACAAGTTGCTCTGAGTCGAAATCTCTTACTTTCATTCCCCAACTGCAGTCTTACGATATATTTGATTGCATACATTTTAATGATACAACGTTGTATTAAAATAAATATATGATATAATCAATTACAAAAAAATTATCATATTTCGAATGATATAATGACAAATAGTAACTATCGCATACAATCGAACAAAATGAGAGATCGTAAGATAAAAAATGATATTTTTTGTCTAAAAAATCACTTTAAAAATATATAATTGTCAATTTTTTTTTAACAAATTTTGTTTTACAAATATAAAATTACAATAAAAATTTAAATTATCGTGCAACTAAGCACCTCATTAACTTGTAATCCCTACGAAATCCCCCTAGTTCGATATGAATCTACGGAGCATCTCACATTTTAGTCTGTATAAATAAAAGAAAAGGTTTTAATCATTGTAACCTGTTCGGAGTGCTCCTCAAACCATGCAATATATCATTGACTTGGTCTAGGGATTGATAGAATCCAAAGTACTCCCAGTGGGGTTATTTTCATGATCATGAATATTTTAAAGAGCGTCTCAAAATGTATGAAGTTATGGAGTGTTTGGTTGCATGATGATTTTCTGTACATTTTCGTGATAAAAATTTATATTAAAATAAAAAATGAACCAACTCATGCCATAAAATTACCATGTTTGGAGAAATGTGATAACAAAAAAAGTAACTATCATGCATGAATAAACAAAGTGGGGGACCACAAGAAAAAAGAAAGAGATGAGACCCTTTTTTGTTTAAAAAGAAAATCACTTTCAAAACATAAAATTGTCATGATTATCAAACACCTCTTTTAACAAGTTTTCTTATAATTTTTAAAACTTAAAATTAAAACTTCTATTATCATGTAACCAAATTGATAAGCTCGCGAAAATATATTATTATAGAATTTTGTGATCGAGCGTAGCTCGGTTGGCGTCGTCTCTCCGCCTGGGGGCGGAGGGCGAGAGATCGCCTCCCAGCGGTGTCAAACCGGGCACTCCTCGGGGGGGACCTATGGGGTTCGAGAGGTGGCTCGAACCCTCGTTGCCCACAGTGCAGCGGGCTTCGCCGGCCACTGGGCCGCTGGATGACCAAAAAAAAGAGATAGATAAACTCCAATATACCCATAATCACCAATTATCATGTTTCATAAAATGTGATGAAAAACAAAAGGTGAGGACCATATAAAGCCAGAAAAGCTGAGGAATCACCGGGAGAAGAAGAAACGTCTCGCCTCTTTATTATATCGAGTCATCCGTAAAAATATACCTCTTTATCATGATTATCAGGCGCTTGGCAACATATTTATTACAATATATATATCAACACAAAATTTATCTTAGCATGCAATTAAAATTTGAAAACTCTTGACGGGAATCATATAAACATTTGAAATGTATACCAACTGATGTAGTACTTTTGGAAATATGATATAAAAATTAGTCAATTTTAATGGAGTGTTTGGTTGCACTATAAATTTAGTTTTAATTATAAGCCGATGTTTTTGTAATAAAACTTGTTAAAAAGTATATTTGAGAATATTTTCTTCATTGATCAAAAAAAAAAGAATTTTACTTCCTTTTTTTAATATTGTCCCCCCTTATTTGGTCATATATGGCATATACTCTTTTTTTTGTTAATGCATATCTCTCTCAAACATAACGATTCTACGTCAAGGGTGAGTTCACATTTTATTTTAATACATTTTTTCCATAAATAGTGTATAACATAAAGTGTATGAATTCTTATTAGGAACGTAAATGAAATCCGATATTCTGATATTTTGATTCAATTCTGATAAAAATTAATGGGTTTTGAACTTGCTTTTATATCTTATAAGTTATTGGATTCAAATGTTCTGGTAGTTGGTCAGAATTAGAATTGAAATCAGTTAATTTCGTTTCCGTTAATCAGATTTCGATAATAAGTAAATAAATATAAATATAATTAAATAAAAATAAATAAATTATAAAATTTTATATAAATTGATAAAATAATAAAATATAATTTTAAATAGATAATATCAAAACTTAGTGATTACATGTGAATTATTAACTCATTTTTAAATAAAAATTAATATCTAATATGTACTTTGAAAATTATCACATTCTAATCTAATTTCGATAATGGAATCAGAATTGAAACATAGTAATTTCGAAATTATCAGAATCGAAATCGAAACCTCTTAACTTTTATCAAAATCATAATCGAATTCTAATAATTCTAATACCGAATCTGGCCCGTTTACCGACCTAATAACGACAAAGCTCGGTATCATAACTAAAATACTGAGAACCCAGGAGAGAAGACCTGAGATATGATCTCAATTTATTTTCGTTGATACCAAAGTCAATGAATAGTCTAATACAAACATAAGTAGTGACATATATACATGCGCTGATTTTTTTCTTGGCCTTATGCTTTTTTAGAGATATTCCGGACATCTCCCACAAAGATCTGTGTACCTCAGCACTATGATATATATTCACGTCTCGACATGTATCGGAGTAGTCGGCCGCGCGTGGCGCGGTTGGCACGACGCCACCCGGGTGGCGGGGGTAACACGCCGGGACCACCTCCCCATGGGGGGAGGTGGTATCCAAGGGCAGCGCTAGATGCCTCGTCGGCGCTGTGCTGCGTCTCGAGATTGGCCGCTGGGCCATCGTCAAAAAAAAAAGAGACATGTATCGGAGTAAAGAGAAATACACGCTTTTTAAAAGCAAATTTATTTATTTTTTTACAATCGCAGGCCCATAAATGGAATATAAAAAAATTTAATTTTCTCGAAGTAACCATCTAATCCATGTTCTAATCCGCAGCAGATTCGGAACGGAGCGGGCCGGTGGGATTCCTTAAACCGGGTTTCCGGTTCATTGATGTCCGACCGACCGCCTTCCCATCCTTGGGCCGGCCGGCCGGCCGTTGCGAGCGAGCAGTATTACTTCTCCGACTCGTTGTTCGTACGTCGCACGCACAGGGAGCAGCGTCCTTCCGTCTTCAACCTCGAGCAACAAAGGGCGGCAGGCGATTTCGTCGGCCGAGAGCGGGAGCGCCGATTTATCTGATTTATCCCCTTCTTCGGTTTCCACTCCCTATCTCATCGGAGTAGACGACGGCAAAAGGTGAATCCGAGGTAACCTAACGATCACTGGTGATATTGGCAAAACTTATCATCCCTCTTCTCGTGATCTGTTTCGGAGTTATTGTCGGATTTCACACAGCACGGGCAGTCTTGCATGTTAACTTACTGTGTTATTCGATTGAAGGATAAACTTCGGAGTACTGCCGAAGAGAGAGGAAAATTGAATTTCTAGGGCTTGAACTTGCTTGGATATTATTTTTATGGGATATTTGGAAACTTGGAATTTCACTTTAAGTGGCGTGGCCTTTCCTACATCAGGTCCACTAGTTCTTATGGGTTTTTTAGTCTTTTGGGGAAAAAGCTGATTGAAACGGTTCATCAGAGCATGCAGTTAGTGAATCTAAATTTACGTACCTCATGTTTTTGTTGTTACCAATTCTTACTGGATAAATCATATTCGTTAAGTGTGTGTTCTGCTCATGATATTCTGTTTCCGTATAAAACTACATCCTGGTGAAAACCCAACAAAGGATTTTGTCAGGGAGATCAAATTTCTCTCAGGGTTCACTTGGGAATTTTGTGGAAGCACTTTTTTTTTGACTTTTCCTCATATGAGAAGTCATACCTGCATGAGGATGTGTTAGTACTGTGGACGGTTAGTACAAGTCAAAGATCGAAATCGACATCGGTAGAGTTCCTCAGCGTGTTGAAATTTTTGAGGTAAATCTGGGATCTGATGACAAACCAAGCTGAAAGTGGGGAAATGGTGATAGTTTCTCTGGAAAATGTGATGTAATATGTTGCTCTGGTTGTGGATGGCAGAGAAGTTACGATGTATAATATTGCTTTTCATTTCCTATGCCCTAGCAAAATCTGAGGGTTTACGTCTGAAGTGGCTTGGGAAAAATTTCAAACAATTGATCCTTTAAGTTGTCCATCAATTAATCGATATTATGCTTTGTGAGGCTTTAGAATGAACCAGAGAAAGCATTCCTCGGAAAATGTGGAACTTGGCTACTAGTTGGGAGATGCTCTTTGAAATGGCAAATATTCTGCTGGACAAGCAAGGGGATGCTACCAATTTATGCTTCATTTATGAGATCCCACTCCTTAACGGAATTAGGTAGATAGGAGCATGTACTAAATGGTTTGGAGATTTTCCAAACCAAACCAAGTGAACCAAACCGATTAAAATGAAATATTTTAAGTTCATTACTGACATTGTTAAACTGTATTGTTGATAATAATGGCATTTACATATTTTTTTTAATAAGACAACATTTATTTTAATTATTCATAACTAAAAAAGAGTTTATATGTAAATAATTAATTATTTTAAATATTTAATTAATTGTCGGTCTTATACCGAACCAAATAGAATTGAAACAGCTTGGTTCAGTTTTGAAATAAAAAGGTCCAAAACAGGACCAAACCGAATTGTGGGCACTCCAAAGGCAGATATTTATGATGAAAGTCTCTCAGCTTTATTTGAGTTATTTGAAAAGAAATGATGGCTGAAATTTTGACTGCAGATTAGCAGAACTTTGGATGTTCTTAGAAACTGCTTTAAAACAATTAAGAATAAGGATGGTCTTAACTCTAATAGAAACTACTAAATCTTATGGTGGAATCTTTCATTACCTGCAATACTTTGGGCAATTTGGAGGCTCAGGAATGAGAGGAAGTTCAAAGGCACTTTTTGTCATAATCAGCTCGGTATTGAGGAATGCAGAACAGAACATTCAGGAATGGTCCTTGGGTTTTGCAGATGTTATGTTCAAGATGGTAGCAACCACTGTAGTAGTGCAGTGTAAAATTTTCATCCTGGTGGAAGTTCTTTATCTAGTCTAGCCCATGTAGTTTTGTGAACTTTTTTTTTCCCTTTTTCAACTATCCCTTACTTTCTGGTACTATCTTAGTACACTTAATCTACCACCCTTGTACCTCTTTTTTAGCATTAATAAAATGTGATGCTCAGTTTTGGCACCACTTTCTAGAAAAAAGAATGGTATTGCTCTCAGCACAAGGGTGCTTTTTCAATAACTAAACTTTGTTCATGCAGAAAATCTACTTTGTAAAGGCCTCGTGTCTCTGCACCATGACGTGGTGTAGGGTTGTAAATCTGGATCCACTTTGGATTTGTATCTGTTTATGCAGATAATATCTGATTATGAGATATCTGTTTATACAGAGTGGACACGGAAATCTCTGCTCCGTCTAAGATTCACTTCAAATAAGTCTTTTTATGATATGTACATAATATATATTTTAAAATATTTTATTTTGAACATAATTTAATATTTTTTTATATACACCAGTATACTTGGTTGACATTAATAAATACATGATAAGTATATTTTAAAATTTATTTTTATATATTTCTATATTATTAAATATATTAATTAAATAAACTTAATTAATACTTCGAACATGATATTATCCGTTTCTGCTCCAAATCTGGAAAATATCCAAATTATGATGTCTAATATGTATCCATATCCGACTCCGACCAGATACAGATTATCCGTTTAGCTAAACGGAGCGGACATCGAAACACCATATCTGCTCTCTATCCACTCCGTTTACTTACACAGTGGATGCACTCACCTCTCCTGTGGGGGAGGTTGCGGTTTTGACTCACCTGTCCATCTCAGCCCCAATTATTACCATGTTGGTCAAAAGCCTCCAATGGGAGGTCATGAGTTTTGAACTTATGATGTTCAGCCCTTGGGCCTTAGCCGCAACTGCTGTGGCACTGACTAAAAAAGAAGCCTATTGTAAGACTTCCCATTTTTCATCTCTGGTCTTTCTTGGGTTTGTTTGTCTATTGCATTGATAGTACCCTCTATTTGTTATGGTATGATTGTCCCTAACTCCACAAGTTTTGTTATTTTGATTGTTTGTCTGTACTTTCATTACACAAATACAGTGAGCTGTAACCATGTTTTCGTGTCAAGTTTAGACTTTAGAGAAGATAAAATGACACTTGCGCAAATTCCATTGCTATAACTAGAAGGACCGACTGTACTGCTGAACACCGTGAAGGCATGCTTCTTCTACCTTTAATTTAGTCTCCTCCACCACCCCCACCCCCACCCCCACCTGTAGTCCTGTACAATGTGTGGTCCATTCCATGATATAAATGTTTGGGATATCAAAAATTCAGCTGCGCACTTTAACATACTTTTGTGCATAGCGTAGGTTCCCAACTTTTTGATACAATGAACATGTCATCGGGTCCGTTTGGCAACTTCTCAAAGGACTTCTTCTAGAAGTGCCTTCTTTTCGGAGGCACTCCAATTAGAAGGTCTTCTCATTTGTGGGAGTGAAAGTAGTTTGGTTATATTTTGGGTCTAAAAACTCTTCTTTTTTATTTTCTTCACGCAGTAGGCGTATTCCGCCCGGCTGCGCGGGGGAAGGCGCGGAGGCGTCTGCGGGGGGGGGGACTCCGGCTGCCGGGGGGGGACGCCGCGCGGGGGAGGCGCGGGGGCGTCTGCCGGGGGGACTCCGGCTGCGGGGGGACTCGGGATGCCGCCCGGCTGCGCGGGGGGAGGCGCGGAGGCGTGCGGGGGCGGGGGGAGGGGACTCCGGCTGCGGAGGGGGAGGCTCGCGGAGGGGCGGAGGGGGGAGGCTCGCGGCAGGGGGGTCGCGGAGGGGGGGAGGCTCGCGGAGGGGCGGTGCCGGGTGAGGGGGGGGACTCCGGCTGCGGAGGGGGAGGCTCGCGGAGGGGCGGAGGGGGGAGGCTCGCGGCGGGGGGTCGCGGAGGGGGGAGGCTCGCGGAGGGGCGGTGCCGGGTGAGGGGGGGGACTCCGGCTGCGGAGGGGGAGGCTCGCGGAGGGGCGGAGGGGGGAGGCTCGCGGCGGGGGGGTCGCGGAGGGGGGGAGGCTCGCGGAGGGCGGTGCCGGGTGAGGGGGGGGACTCCGGCTGCGGAGGGGGAGGCTCGCGGAGGGGCGGAGGGGGGGGAGGCTCGCGGCGGGGGGGTCGCGGAGGGGGGAGGCTCGCGGAGGGGCGGTGCCGGGTGAGGGGGGGGACTCCGGCTGCGGAGGGGAGGCTCGCGGAGGGGGGAGGCTCGCGGCGGGGGGGTCGCGGAGGGGGGGAGGCTCGCGGCGGGGGGTCGCGGAGGGGGGAGGCTCGTGGAGGGGCGGTGCCGGGTGAGGGGGGGGACTCCGGCTGCGGAGGGGGAGGCTCGCGGAGGGGGGAGGCTCGCGGCGGGGGGGGGTCGCGGAGGGGGGGGAGGCTCGCGGAGGGGCGGTGCCGGGTGAGGGGGGGGGACTCCGGCTGCGGAGGGGGAGGCTCGCGGCAGGGGGGACGCCGCGCGGGGGGGGGCGACTCCGGCTGCGGGGGGGACTCGGGATGCCGCCCGGCTGCGCGGGATGGAGCCTCGCGGGCACGGGAGCGCTTTTCTTCCGCGGGAAGGAGAAATTTTCTCCTCCGCGCTTCTACCTCCGAGAAGGAGGAAAAGTGAAAAAAAAATGTAACCAAACAGCACCATAAAAATAAGAAGGACTTCTGATCAGAGGAGAAGTAAAAAAAAGTACTTCCACGTAGTTCCCAAACGCACCCATCATCTTTGCTATGATAAAAAATTCTTATCATAAGTAGAAGTGTAAATGGGCTGGATCCAGGTCGGTTCTAACAAGATCTGATCCGAATTCAATTTGAAAAAATTAAACCTAATAAACTTTGATTTTTCAGATCCAGATCAACACCCGAATCCAAAAACAGATTTTGGATTCGGATACTAAGATGGAGGAGAAGAGGACGAGGTGGATCATGTTACATTTGAACCGTTTGTCAAGGGAGAGTATTATCTCTGGCTGCCCATCATGTGGATGAAGTCTTGGAAGCAGACGTAGCCATCGTCAATGGAGTCGATGCCACCGATCATGTGGTGGTAGTCATGGAGGATGCAAGAATTATCACCCAGAGTGACAAACACCTCCAAGAGTTCCTCTGCTGAGATCTTCCCATCACCATTGGCGTCGAAGATGGCGAAGGTATCTCTCAAGTCCTCCTCCCACCCGGGTGCCACCGTTGTGCCATCCCCCAGCGCCGGCCCCAAGGTGCGAATCTCCTCCAGGCTGATGCACCCTTCGCCGTCCCTGTCCACCTCTGCCATCATCATCGTCACCTCCTCCGCACTCAGCGAGTCTAGCCTCCCCAGCCCCCGCAGCACCTGCTCCAGCTCCACTGTCCTATAGAGACGTGAGGAGAGGATGAAGGAGGAGCTAGCTAGGGTTTGCCGCGGACTTGTGATTGCGGTGGGCTGCTTCAATTGTGAACTAGAGCATCACCGCATCGCATCGCTGGACTTATGGGAGGATCTGGAAGATAACCTGGTGGTAACCTGAAAATGGCATTTGGATTAGGGCTCCATCCATATCTGATAACAAGGAAATCGGGGCAGCATATCAGGTTTTTTAACCTGATGGAAAACTTAAATCTGGGTCAGGTTACCGGATCAACTACATTCATTTACACCTCTAATAATAAGCGTATTGTTTCAGTCAGCATTTTACCTCTTACTAGTTTTAAATCATCAAGGGAATAACTTGTAAGAGCATTATAATTTTTTACAGAATTGGCATATATTGTGAACTGATTTCCTATTTCATATTGACAGCTTTCTTATTTTTATTGTATTTTGGCAGATGGAGAGACCTTTTTTGTCATTCACATACAAAGGTTCAATTGCTGATGCAATTACTGCGGCACAGTCGACTAAAAAACTTTTTGTTGTGTACATTTCAGGTGAAACTTAAAATCCATCTATTGAGTTCATCACATCAAAATCATTTTCTATCTAGGAATACCTTGTCCATCTGTGACTGTTATCTGAATTTCTTGCATGTAGATGTTCAACTCATTGTGACCTAGGGATTTCTTTTATGTTAGAATATCATGGATTATATTGAAGTTTTTTTTAGAAAATGACAACAATTTGATATTGGAATACTTTTTTTAAATAATAAGAAGAAAGAAAAGGAAAACCACATTTTTCTTAATTGAATGTAGACATAAATGCGTTCTTGATTTTCAAACTGGTTTGAAGCACTGAAAGAAAAATGGGTTGGTTAGCGTTTTATCTTCAATTTATATATAAAATGTTGTGGTTTGAACTACTGGCTCCAAAGGTGGATTTGTTAATACTGTTGAAGTTATTGGACCATACAACTAAAACTCTTAAGGTAATGAGTGGCGATGGCACATCATTATGTTCTCACAATTATCTTTAATATTTTCAACATGGGTTTATTGCCTAATAGACATCATCCCAGTCGTCATTCTATTTTTATGCTCACGTGGGATGCTCAAATGCTCATGAAAGCTCTTGATACCTGTACCATTTTATTTTACATGAATATATAGGAAAAGGCTATATGAATGCTTCTGCTTTGCCAGCAGTTGCCTATGTCTTCTTATTTTATTATTGCACTTTATTCTCTTCAGTAATTCACAGGTGAAAGAAAAATTTTATGGTACAGTTATAAGGCCAAGATCTGCAATGTTGTATGATGGTAAATGTTGGAGAATAAAGGATAAACATGCTTTCAAAATAAATATCACTAAAATGCGAATGTTAACATGGATGCATGGTTATTCTAGATTAGACAAAATACGTAATGAATATATTAGGGAAAATGCGGGAGTAATGACAATTGTTGACATTTTGAAAGAATGAAAACTGAGATGGTCTAAACGTGTTAAACGTAAACTTTAAAGAATCACAAGTTAGAAAAGTAGGAAATATCAAAATAATTGAAATGAAAAAGATAGGTGGTAGACCAAAATTAATGGATAGTAATTCAATATAAGTTAGATGAGTTAAATATCTTTAAGAATTAAGTCAAAATCGATGTGACTAGAGAAAGAGAATCCACATGGCTGATCCCAATTAATTTGAGATTAAGCATTTTGAGTATTCTCTTCGATAATTCGATGAATTTTGGCTTTGCCATCTTCAAAAAAGAGAGAGAAATGCTATGTAATAAAAGTGATATGAAAACTACATATTGTATTGCAATTGACACATTAACAAGATTGTTAAAAGTTTCGAGTGCTCCAAATAAGCAGGTGTTTACAACCATCATAGTTGTCAAAGCAATAACACATCTAAGGTATTCAAGGGTGTCAATTTTGTTTAGGTGACAAGGGAGCTGCATGTGTGCCACCTAGGCTGTAGAATTAGATACTTATATGTGCAAGTGTATATTCATATATGCAAACATATATATAATTAGATGTTAATCATTGTTTTCAAATCATCATTTAAGCGACAAGGTACTCTCATTGGTCAAGGCGGGGGGTGCCTAGGCAAGCATGACATTATTTTCTTTTTTGTCTAATTTAAGAATAAATAACACTAATCAATTATTTTGATGGAATAATTACTAGGATTAAATAATTTTATAAATGTGGGGGTGGGCACATGCCCTATTCGAGAACCTGAATTCTGTCGGACACATTCAGTTCAGCTGACGGCAGACACTGCCATGTATAGGGAGTGGCAGAGGCCAAAGGAATATAAAACAAGCATTTAAAGGAGTGAAGGTCTCGACTGCGGCTACGAAGAAAGCCCTAAAACACTTGGTGAAGTTCTTTCTACATGCAAGTAAATGTTTGATGAAGATGTTGATAGTCTTTTATTATTGATACGGCTTTCATCTAGTCTTTATGATATTTGTGTTAACAAGGATGGCTTCTTTCTTTGTTTTGGTTTATGTAAGTGTCCCGTCACATGTAGCCACGAGTCTTTATTTTCAAACCATGGTAGATGCCATTGGTAAGGCTGGGTCGGGGTTGAAAGCTCCAACATCAAAGTATATATGAGACAGGCTTGGATGAGAAGGTTGATGAGTTGACCTCGTGGATAGATTGATTCAAATCTATCTGGAAGGAGAGGGGTGCACTGTAATGTGCGATGTGTGGACTGGAATCTTTTGGAGGTCGCTTATAAACTTTCTTGTGTATTGTCCTGAAGGAACCATATTCCTGAAGTCTGTTGATGCATCAGGAGAGGTCAAGAATGCAAATTACCTCTTCGGTTTGATAAATAGTGTAGTGGAGGAGACATGGGAAGAGAACATTGTGCAATTTGTGATTGACAATGAGACATCATATAAGGCTGCAAGGAAGAAACTCATGGAGGCTAGAAAACACTTGTGTTGGGTGCCCTGTGCGGCACATTCTATTGATTTAATGTTGGAGGACATTGGTAAAGATCCTAATGTCTAGTCCTTAGTCAACCAAGGACAACTGATCACCTCCTTCATTTATGGTCATCCAAGACTATTACATATCATAAGACAACACATTGATGGTCATGATTTGATCAGACCGGATCCTATCAGATTTGCCACCCATTTTATTGTATTATAGAGTCTTTACAGATACAAGACTCATTTGAAGAGGTTCATTCTTTTCACTGCTTATGAGGACTACATGGGTACCTAGCTCCTTAGATCAGTATGAAGTATTGTTGAAGATGTAGCAGCTGATAGAGAACAACAGGTGGTGGGAGAAGGTGTAATACTACCTGTTTGTCATAGAATCCTTAGTACAGGTACTTAGGTTGGTGGATTCAAATGATAAAAATCAAATATGGTACCTGTATGTTGCTATGGATAAAGCAAAATTGAAGATTAAAGAAAAACATCCCAAGAGTTATAAAAAGTGGGGGAATGTGATAGACAACAGATGGGACAAAACACTACACCACGATATTCATGCTGCAAGTATATTTTAATAGTTTAATTTGTTGTGTATTACAACTTGTATTCTATGTATTACTTTTAGTCTTTCATACTAAATTAGTGTTAACGCCATTACATGGTATTTCTTGAACTCGAGAATACAGTATGGTGACCAAGTATGCAATGATGATGAGGTATTATCAGGCACACTATTTGTTATAAAGCGGCTTTGTAAGGCTCAAGAGGACAGAACATTCGCTGAGGTTGAAGTGAGTACTAATTACCATCTTAGTAACCTTAGAACTTTATAAAAAGTAATGAAGTTAATTGATTTATTTTGGATTTTCAGATGACTTCACACAGGCATAAGATTGGGGTGTATGGGGATCTTGATTTGCAATATTCACATGCCAGGGTCCCTCCTAGTAAGCCGACTCATCCAAATAACTTTGAAGATATCATGGTTTGCTGTAAAAATTTCTTAATAAGATACTAATGCATATATTTTTTGTCTTCTTTACAACTGAATGGTGGATTATAGTGACAAACAAGACTAGTTGAAATCCATTGGCATCCGTTGCAATTCGGGTGCTAAGTCAGAGAACTTCTTCATCCTAATGCGAGAGGAATTGTATTGCCATTATAATGAGGTTGAGGATCATGAATATCAAAGATAGGCATACGACATACAAACAAAGATTTGCACATTTTGTAGGTGGATTGTACCAAGAAAGAGTCCAAGCCCAAGCTACTCAAGGCTTATCCCAAGGGATGTGGACTTGGATATTTATTCCAAGAAGAACATCCACTTGCAGCATAGGTGGAAGATAAGGACGTTGAGGGAGAGCTAGAGTTCGACCCGAATGACAGATCATGGGCCGAAGGTGAGCTTGACAGTGTCGTTGGTGAGGATGAAGAAATGCAGGAAGGACAAGAAACTCAAGTTCCGTGCATAGCTCCACTTCCTGATTCACTCCGGACTACAGCTTCTCCAGAACAACATCCAACTCCCGCTACAGCTCCACCTCGGATTTCAGTTGCGGGTCTATCTACCACCACCACCACCACCACCACCAAGAAGAATGGTGGCTTTTTCAGAGATTTAAAGAAAGTTTGCTTGCCTACACAACAAAGTAGTCAAAGAGAAGATACATTGAAGAGGAAGAAGATAAGTATCAAACGTCGACATCATTTCCTTGATATTGACACCACTCAACCATCTTCTTCAGATGAGGATGAGGAAGAATTTGTTCCACCTACACAACAACGGCATACGGGAGGTGGAGATTGAGCCTCACATGATAGTGGCTCTACTAGTAGTGCACGCACGAGTGAAACAAGTCAAGATGAGTTGAGTGACAAAAGGCATTCATGTTCTAGTGGAAAGAGCAACGGACGTTGGACGAGGATGAATGTATTCGACGAGTTTGCATCTTTCTATCCACAACTTGCTTCAAACACTGAATTATCCACTAGCTCCTCCAGCTCCACCTCCGACTGAGGGTAGACTTTATGATTTTAGCCAGATGACCCAATCTTTATTTTTCTATGAATATGGGGCAATTATGATTGACCCAAGTTAGTGGAGATTTCAAGATAATCAGGATGATCAGGACAGGGATCCATGACGTTTTCATAGTTGGTGGTGATGACATGATGAGTTACTTATGTTTTGATACCAGTTGTATTTATTTCTTTATTTAATAGAATGTAATACGAGTATTAAGTACACTTTGTATTGTGTGATTGACTGATTGTATGATACCAATGTGTTGATGTATCATGTATGTCAATTAGTCAATGTTAAAGTTGTGTGGAAATGTTCAAGATTGGAAAACGTTCTTATGTTCTTCTTTTCTACAAATTTTCACATTTTTTTGAATTTTATGTAAGTTTTTAGATTTTTTTTGGCAATTTCTTTAGATTTTTCCACAAAGAAAAAAAATAGGCCGATTCAGACCGATTCTAGATCGATCGTCTGCCTTTCGCGGATCGCCTGGATCGGACCGATCTGGATCTGATCCAGATCAGATCAGACCCCACCGATCTAGGGCCCGATCCCGATTCCGCAATCCTTGCGCTGGATAGACTAAAGCATTACTGGTAAGATGAGCTTCCATACGTTGAGTTCAGAATGCCAAATGTTCTTCAAGCATCATCTATTCAAGCATAAGTGACAAAGTATTTGTAGGTTTCAATCATTGAATCTTCCAACACTTGAAAATGGTTATTTAGAGGAAATTAGGGTTTCACATTTTATAAAAGTGATCCAAGGTTTCTTCCCTACTGCTGCAAAAAACACACCGTGGAAGAAGAGGAATTTTTTTTGGAGATGGCATCTGGTTGGGAGTCTGTGATTGCTAATCTTTCATAATTTTTTTTTAATCTTGATAGGCAGCGTAGCTGCCCAAGCAACCTCACGCCAGGAACTTCCACGCCTCTCCAGGTCAGTTTGCACAAAGCAAAGCTCACTATAAAAATGACTTTTTAAAGTGTAGCCAAACTAATTTATCTTTCTGGTTTTCGACACACCTCCAGTCTTCTAGAAACATAAGCATAGTCGAGAGCTCACCAATTTCCTCAATTTTTTTTGAAAGAAAGACACCATTTTGTTCTTTCTAGTTGCTCTGAACCCTAGCATGAGGATTGTAGCTCAGGCTGAAAAGATTGGGAAACATATTAGCCAAGGGGGCATCACCAACCCAATGGTCCTCTTAAAAAGAGGAGCTACTCTCATCCCCCAACTCAATAGCTGAAGAAGTTTTGAACAATTCTCACTATGGAGGATGCCTTTCCATATGTTAGAAATTCTGCCACTGTTTTTGAAGTTTCTAATTCACAAGTCATTCTTCCTCAGGCCATATTTAGTACAGACGATTTTTACCCAAAGAGCATATCCATTAATATTAAGCTTCCTTAGCCATTTGGATAAAAGGACATTTTTAATAGCATCTAGAGGGGTCAGATCCACCACTCTCTTTGGTCGACCTGCAAATATGGTCCCCACTTGATGGGGTGTAGTTACTTTATATCATTGTTGTCATGTCAGAAGAATCTAGACCTGATGTTTTCCAACTTTTTTTATATGCCTGTTGGCGTACATTTTTTTCAAAAAAAAAAAGAGAAAAGAAGAGAACAGTTGGGCTGGCTTAAAAGCTGGGCCGACAGCCCATAAGATCAGCCACAATTGGGCCCCATTGGGCACCCCAGCAGGGGCCTGATTTACCTGGCCCATAATTGGCACATTTCAGCCAAGTTCAGGCCTTGTGCGCAGCCCATGGGAGGGCTTGGGCCGCAGCCTCCTGCTGGCCCACAAACCAGGCCCAAGTTGGGCCAGGCCCACTTCAGCTCCAATGTGAACAAGGCCCAGCCGCACCCACCTGCCACCTCAGCAGCCTTGTGCGCACCATGCAGCCACCTCAGCCTCCCAACAGTCAGTTGAAGGAGGGGGAAGATGAAGGGACAGCCACTCAATCAATGGGATTAAATGGAGTAACCTCCATGGGGGAGGCCAAAAGACACCAACGTACATGCACCTGCTGGCTCTTCATCTGCTCCCCACCCTCTATAAGAGAGGAGGTGCGCACCAGCCCCAGCAGAGGCTGTTGGAGACGCCGCCAGGCTGCTGGACTGCAACCTGCCCCCCTGCTGCCTTGCGCCCTGCCCCCTGCCCCCTGCACCTGCTGCTGCTGCCCCCTCTGCTGTGTGCCTGCTGCAGGAGGCCACTTGCGGCCAGGAGAAGAGAAGGAGAAGAAGCGAAGGGGAAGAAGCAACAGGTGGGTGAATATTATCTAAATATGTAGTCTCCCTCATTCTCTTTCTCTACTTAATCTCCCTCCAATGGATTGACCGACCCAAGGCCATCCCTGAACAGCCCTCTTGGCCAACCCTTTGCCAGCCAGAACATTCCCTAAACAGTCCTTGTTCTGGTCCCTTGTGCACCTCATTGAACAGGCCCAAAAACCCCCCCTGCTGGGGACTCCGGTCAGCACATTAGGGAAACCCAAACAGGTCCCAATGTAGCCCCCTTTCAGCCTGCTCATATCCCCCCATACAGGCCTGTCTCGGCCCACTTGGAGGCACCCAATTTGACCCCAATTGGTCTCCACGGCAGGCCCAAAATAAGTCCTGTCCAGTCACCCAAACAAGCCCCCTGACCGGTCTCCAAAAATCAGACCCAGGTCTGGCCACATTGCCCTTTGTGCAGGCCTGTTTTGGCCCACCGATCAGGTCCCAAATCAGACCCTGTCCAGCCCCTTGTGCAGATCCCATTCCGACTCAAGAAGCAGTCCTCTGAAACGCCCTATGTGCAGACCCAAACCGGTTCACTCAAAGCCACCTGAACAGACCCCTTAAACAGGTCCAAGGCTGCCCTTGTTCAGTCCATGTTCAGACCCCAAAACCGGTCCCAAATCAGGCCCCTGAAATGCCCTTTGTGCAGGCCCATTTCGGCCCAGCTAAAACCAAACCAAAACAGCCCCGTTGTGGCCCAACCGAATAGGCCTCAGACAGTCCTGTTTACTCCAAAAGAAATATTTGAAGTCCCCTCCGGCAGCCCCTTTGTGGCCTACTGAGAGGACAGCAGCCCAGGGAGTTCCAAACAGGGGGAGAGCAGTTTGAAGGCAGCAGGCCGGCTTGAAGGTGACGGCCCGGCACCCCTTGGAAACCGCACGACGGGCCAAGGGCATAGCCGGGTGGCCTTCCAAGCCGGTTTCACCAAGCCATACTCCAGCAAGGCAGCAGACCGGCTTGAAGGTGACGGCCCGGCACCCCTTGGAAACCGCACGACGGGCCAAGGGCATAGCCGGGTGGCCTTCCAAGCCGGTTTCACCAAGCCATACTCCAGCAAGGCAGCAGACCGGCTTGAAGGTGACGGCCCGGCACCCCTTGGAAACCGCACGACGGGCCAAGGGCATAGCCGGGTGGCCTTCCAAGCCGGTTCCATCAAGAAGTTCCAGCAAAGCAGCAGAATTTCAAGCAGGCCCGTTGAGCCTATGAAAATTGAAGCCCGGCTTTGAACGCCGAAGGAATGGACCTGCCCGAAGTGGCCTTCAGAAAATTAACAAATAAAAATCAGAAATGCGAAAGCAACATTAAATTAAGGAGATTCACCCCTAGCGGGGAACTCCACCTTGGGCGGAGGCGCGGGCATGCATCCCGTAGCCGGCGACCTGGACGGAGGCGCGGGCATGAATCCCGTAGCCGGCAATCCTTCCCCCAATATGGCTAAGCTAAGGCTGGCTATTTTGGATGGGTAAATTTTCACTAAGTTGGAAAAATAGCCGGCATGTCGTCGTAATGCCAGATTTTTTTCAAAGTAGTGAAAAGAAACCTATGTTGGGGGAAGGATCAATCACATTTTACACCGATGTACTTCATCCCATCTTTCAATGAAATGAAACTTTGATGTTCATATTGATGCATGAAACCGGGCATTCAAAGTGACCCGACGGGTCGGAGGCGATGCAAACCGCCAAACAAAAATAAAACCATTTCAAAATCAATCTGAAAATTAAAACAGAAAATTAAAACAGAAAATTAAAACAGAAAATCAAATCTGAAAGTCAAAAAAAATCAGAACTAAACAAAATCCGAAACTCAACTCGTTCCGGTTCAACAAACAACCGATCTTCAACAAGATTGAACCGGTTTTGAAGCAAATCAAACCGAAATCAGATTTCAAACAAAAAAAACTGTCAACCACCAGAAAATCAGATTTTTACCAAACCGAAAACACAAAGAAAAATCAGATTTCAATAAAAAATCTGCAACCAAAAAATTTCAGATTTGAACAATCTACTAAAATAAATTCTAACTGACTTAAAAAATCTGGTTTTTGGCAATCTGAAAAATCCATTTAAAACCCACTAAACTTCTCCCAAAAGAAATCAAATAAACAACTCCAAACACCCAAAATGGATCAAAAAACCAACTCAAAACCGAAAAATCCAGAATCTGAAAATTCAACAAACCAATCAAACAATAAATACCAAAATTCCTTAAAACACTTTAAGCACATCAAAATCAAATCAAAACAGGTTCAAAACAACCCAAACTAGTCAAACCGAAACCAAAATGAACAATAAACGAATCAATCAAACAAATTGATTCAAACTCCAAAAATCAAAACCGACTTTCAAGTCGATCTAAAAGCCAATCAACAAACAAATAAAACAAATCCGAACAAATCGGTTTGCATCTGATCGGACCCAAAAGGCCGCTGCCCTTTTGAGTTTCTTTACTTTATTTTGTGGAAGTGCATCTCTCCAAACACAGGTTGCCACGACGGTTAATCAAAGGCGTTCGAGCCGTTACTCGATGTAAGTTAACGCCGAATACTCGCACCATCCAGCGGAGAATGGGTCAAAAATGAAATTTTTAAAGAACCCGAACCTCGGTTCTAATATTTTTAAACTATCACTGGACTACCTAATATTTTTAGGATATCACCTATTTTTCTAGAAAGGTCCGGAGATGTCTTTCTTTTTAAAGAACGGACGTAAAAAAGAGGTTCACACAATGCCCTTTGAAAATTTGACAACAAAGAAGAAAAATAGAGTGATACTTTGTAGCACAGCTTTAGATAAAACTTACTTTCCACTTGTCGAAGTATTCTATCTTTCCAATCTTGTAATTTGTTTTCTATCTATTGGACTACACATTGCCAATTCTTGCTCTTGGCCCCCCTAATCGAAAGAGAAAGACCAAGGTATTTAATCTATAAGGAAGTCCATGGTGTGCCAAACAAATCTTGAAAGCAATTATGATGTGCCTCATTTAAGTTAAGACCAAGGATCTCACATTTCTTCTTGTTGATTTTCCAACCCGGAACAATTTGCCTGCATAAACAACATGATTTTAAGGTGGAAGCATTTAACAAGATTCCCAAAAGAGAACAACAATGAACATCTGCAAATTGTAAATGAGTGATCTTTTCCCCGTTGGTCTCCACTTCAATATCTTCAGTAAGGCTAGCTTGCTCAGTCATCTCTCACATAATGTTAAGAACTTGACCAACAAGGACAAAGAGCAGCGGAGATTGGATCTCCTAGTCTGTGACTCCTTGAAGAGGTGAAGAAATCAAAATCTTTCCCATTGATGTCGATTGTCAATTGAGAACTTGGCTGTGCTAATACAACATCTGATCTATCTAATTCACTTGTTGAATCCCATTAGCTGCATAATTTTGCATAATTCCATTTGTGACTGCAATCTAATAGTGTCTGCAATTATCTCTATTTTATATGTATTTTTTTAGCGGAGAATCAATGAACCACATGCTTATCTTTTATCACCACCTTGCTAGTGTTTGGTAATTCTGTATTGGCTGTTTTATGAATTATATATTAACCAGCTACATCTTCTCATTAGCAATTCTAAAGCTCTTGTTATTATATTTCTATTTCAGGAGATGATGACGTTTCAACTAGTATGGAAGGAACTATTTGGGAAGATCAGAGGGCAAGCTTCTTCATGATTTTACTTTCCTTCCATTTGGTCAGCTGGTTGGTTGGTCTGTTTGCCTAATTTGGACATGTATCTCTTCCCAGGTGGCGGAGACAATATCAAAGCATTGTATCTTCTTGCACCTTGTGGAGGGAACTGTTGATTCATCACAGTTTTCAGCCATTTGTATCCTTGATGAACATTCGTTGACGTCAATTGTGCATTTTTTTCTGTTTTTCAGCTCCTCTTCAATGATAATGCATATTTGTCTTGGCAAGTTTATGATGTAACCTCAATTTTATTTATCAAAATCAAAATTAATGTTTTCTTTGCTGGAAAGGATTTTCTTTAGGTTGGTTTAGCTTTGACAACTATCATAGTTGTCAAGGCGACAAGGCGCCCAAGGCGTTGAAGGGTACCGATTCTGCTTAGGCGACAAGGCGGCCGCCTAGGCGTCGCCTAGGCGGTCAAGGCGGTATTCAAGGAAGGCTGAGTCGGGAGGTTGTTATATATAAAAAAAACATAAATATAATTATATTTGTTATGTTATAATTGAATATGAGTGTTTTATCAATGCACATAAGTAAATATGATGTGTGTGTGAAAGAGAAGAAAGTTAAATAAATATTTATAAAATTTAAGTATATAACTCATTTATGATTATAAAATGTATATATGTGCAATAGTATAAGTGATGGTAAAATATTGTCATAATATATGTTTATAATCATAAATCTTAAATATGTATGATAGTATAAGTGATAATACAATATATTAATATATTCAAACTATCATTAAATAAGTGTCCCTTGTGAGGGGTATCAAGGAGAAAAATCCCTCAAAAACTTTTTTTAATGATGTAAAAATACCCAAGGCGCCTTGCTTGGGCGCCTTGGGCGCCTAGGCTGGCGCCTTGGGCGCCTTGGCGGGCGCCTTTTTGGCCCCAGACAAGGCGCCCTTGGAAAGGCGCCCTTGGAAAGGCGCCTTGCCGCCTAGGCGGGCGCCTTGACAACTATGACAACTATGAAAATAGACGGGTATTCTATAGGAGTATTACTAATTAAAAGTGGTTTGTGTATTTAGAAACTTACAAAATAGGTTTTACATATTTTCAAGTGTTGATGTATGGATTACCCTATCACTTAGACCACCTAAACCACACTTTTTTATGTTGAAGTTTATTTGAGTTCTTTGAAAAAAAATTTTCTCTCTTCCCGTTGGACTTGCGAAGTTATGATGTTAATTATATCGAACAACTATTTAATTATCCTTGAATAACCATCATAGTAATTTGTGAGTAGAAGACTTACATTCACAAAATAAGCATGTGGAACATGCAGGAGCAATGGTCCCACGAACTTGTCGAAATACAAACTTAGTGTTTTAAATTTGATTTGAAATTTTTTTTTGAGTTTATTTGGGTTGTGTTTAGGGTTTGTTTTAATTTTGGTTTTGACTTGATTAAGATTTGGTGTCTTTTACCTTTTGGGATTTGTTTTAAATTGAGTTACTTTCATGTTTGATTTAATGTTTTCCCCATTGAAATGTTTTTGGTTTCATCTTGCTTAACTTGTCTTCCAAATTTGACGTGTCTTAGGGATATTTAACTTTCTTTTTAGTAAGGTCCGGAGACCAGAAGTTTTATTAATGCTTGTAAAGATAACAACAGGAAGTGAACTAAATAAATACAGGAGGGGGAAGGAAGAAGGTAGGGATTTTTAATTTGAATTTGGGATTTGACGAGTTTTCAGATTTGGGACGTTTATGTTTGGGATTTTCGAGTTTCATGTCTCAGATTTGAGGATTTAGATTTGAGATTTGTTTGAATTGCATAGGTTTGAGTTTGGAGATCTTAATCCAGGATTCAGACTTGACTTTTCATTTCCAGCTTTCATGTTTTGAGAACTCCTTTAATTTTCGAAATCCCAGATTTCAGATTTGTCTTTTGATTTGAAATGTTGGATTTATGGGTTTTGCGATTGGAATAGAAGTTGATTTAATTGACATGGTGCAGAAGGTTTTTCAAACATACATGCTACCCACTTCTCTGAAGTCTGAACCATACCACAATAACGCTTATCCCCAAGCTTCCAAGTCCCACTTCAACTTCACCAAAGGGTTTCCACCCCATCAGTCTGTTGCTATATGCTAACAAGAAATACCGCCATATTCCCAATCTCTAGTTTTCCAGGTTAACGATTATCTATCTACAGGATAAATGAATGGAGCTTCATGAGTTTACTATAGATCCTGGTAGGGTCACATGATTCTTTTTCTCCAATGTCAATTAATTAGCTCTAGGGGAACTAATCGGATATGCTGTCACTTTAAAATAAAATGTATGGGCAACTTGGAGATGCTGGCTAGTTTAAATCAGGCTACTTTGAGCCTTTATCCTGAACATTGTTTGGGTGAAGGTGAAGTCAGAAAGAAACAAGGCATGGCCTAACTTGGTCTATCATTGTCATAATTTACAGGATTGGGATTGGCACCTTTGACCCATTTCTGTGGGAGAGGGGCAATCCCACTCCGATTTCTGCTGGGATCGGCCTGGATCTGGCTGGGTAGGCTGATTCCTGACTGGACCAGGTTAGATCAGCCAATCCCATTGATCCTGCTTCTCCAAGAGGAGCTGGGGGTAGAGGGGAAGCTATCACTATTGCAGGGCCGGGGTTGGGGCCCCTGCATCTTCCCCTCACCATTTCAGGCAGGGAAGGCGAAGGTTTAGGGTGGAATCCTCAAATTAAGTTGCAGTAAACTGTGGATCTGCAAGTTAAAAGACTTTCAAATCTGCCAAGAAAGGTCGGGATCAGCCCCTGGATTGGCCAGGATTGGGATCAATGAGGTGGAGACAGCTGAGGGGATGAGCTGTGGATGGGATGGCCCGCCGGGGTGGGGTGGGGGTGGATGATCCCTCATCTTCCCTGTTTCATTTAGGTGAGGATATTGAGGATCCACAACCTAGACAACAGGTCTCTCAATATCTGTTCCACAACCTAATGTTGCAGATTCCACTGATAGTGTCCACAGGTACAAATGGGCGGACCTCAACCCCCTGCCTCGGCTCCGGTTGCCCCTTCCTTTTATCTTATTAGGAGAAGCAGGGATTGACGGGATTGGCCAATCCGACATCATACCTGTGCAGAATTGTCTGATCTAGCTGGATCAAGGCTGATCCTGGTAGAAGGTTGGACAGCAATCTGTCTTCCCCTGAAACCAAATGGGAGGTCAAGAATCCCAATGCAGGACCAGCTGATCCTGCAAATATTGGGGTCTGCAGGAACTGGTGGGCGCACCTGGGGACCTTTCTTCTTTCCTGCCAAAATGGGTTGCAGGGGCGGCAGATTGACTCATCTGGCACAAGCCCACTGTCTAGTGGTCCAATCCCCATCTTGGCATGCGCAGATCAGCAATCCTAGGCTTTTGGCAAATTAGCTGATTAGCCAAACCGACTCCGATAAGGATCAGACGACTCTGGCTGATCCAACCAATGAATCCTTTAGACTTGGGTTTTTCTCTAGCTAGGGCTGTCTTATCTATGCCCATACATTCTGTTGTATCTGTTTCTGCTTCTATGATAAGAATGCCCATACATTTGACAAGAGGATGTGTCATTTTTATTTGAATATTTTGGTATTTTACATAATTGGATGTTAGATCTTAGTTTTCCTTACACGGGTGTCTGGAAAATTATCTTCCTTACAAAGTGTACAGATCCACAGAGATCTATACCTAGTATATCTGCTGTTGGATACAATGGCATAATGTTATGGCAGCATGGTATATGTAACATTTGGTTGATATTGTATGATTCTTGCATTTTTCTTCATGTTTTTGTCTGCTAGTTAACTCACTCGCATTAAACCATTGGAATTTATCAGAAGGCTTCACCACAGCTGAGAGTTTGGTAGAAGGAATTGAGAAAGCTTGGGCAAGTTTGCAGCTACAGGTACTGTGTTGTTCCTGAGAATTGTCTGCTCTGTTATACCATTATGTTATCATATATTTATAATTGTTTGTCATGACAGATTGGTCTACTGGACTATTGCAGGAAACAGCTGCAGCTTTGTTGACTGCAGCACTTGCCTCAAAGAAATCTGAACCATCAAGTTCAAATGTTAATGGTTCATTGGAGGAAAGGACCTCTTCCACCGTTAATGCTGCATCAACTGGATCGGGGGAAACAATTCGTGAAGTTGATGGGAACATATCTGAAGTAAGCTACTCTACTCTGTTTGTTTCCTTTATATCTATTTCCTAATGAGCTTCTGAATTATATTTTTCAGGATACCACTTCAATTATATATGTTGTGTTTTCAGATGCATACTAGAGTTGGAGAAGAAAACCTGTCATCTGAGGATGGCCATGTCAGCACAACTCCAATATCTCCTGGAACAGGCACCAGAAACAGTGTTCCTAGGCATACTTCTGCTAGTTCAGGTGGACAAAGTGAACAAGAAGACAATCCTAAAGATGGGAGCATCAAAAGAGTGACCAACCATTCATCTCCCTTGGAGTCAGCAGTGAAATCTGATGGAGGTAAACCTGAAGGGGGGAGCCCACAATCTGGTATTAAAGCTGGAATCCAAGGTGACTCAAAGATGATATTCAGAGAAGCTGAAAGTACACAAGAGAGAAGTGTTGAAGTGTCATCCAGACCTTCAAATAGCATTAGGCCAGCTGGTGTACATCTTAATATCCGCCTGCTGGATGGAACTTGTCTACAGATGAGGTTTTCCCTGTCAGACACCCTCCAGTCGGTGAAAATCTACATAGATGAGCACACATCAAGTGATGTTGGTGTCTATGACCTTGCAATCCCTTATCCTCGAAGGGTTTTTGTGGAACCAGGTATATTACTTTCATTAACAGGAACAAATTACAATCACACTAAATATTACATTGTTCTTGAAAAGTTATGTCGATGGTAGCTTCAAAGTAAACCGATGAACTTACCATTTTTTTATCATCACTAAACTGTTGGATCATGATCCCGACTCCAGAAAGTGTATGCTATCTCTCGTGTATTATTCTAAGGTGGTCTTAATTAAGTTATCAGTTTTGGCTATGTATTTATATTGCACATAATTCCTCTATCTTTGTATTGACTAAATTATATTTTCCTAGGGTAAATTCTGTTTTCTCGGGCTGGCCGCAGGATGCTGTGTTATTACTGTAGTTTTCTGGCTTTCCTCCGCACCAATTCAAAGTGATTTAGACATCCCAATTGTATCGTTAGTTTTGGCCATTGTATTTTGAATACGGCAAATCTTGAGTTGTTAGAGACGTTGGCCCTTTAAGTCTTTTAGGAACGAAACTTGAAGTTTTTGACTCAGGCTTATGTTTGACGTTATGTGATTGGGCAATGTTTTCCTGTAATTTGCTCATAGTTGGTACTACATTTATGTGCTGTCAATTTGAGTTGCCATCTTAGAGCTTAACATTTTCTATATATATCTAGATATGCATGCATTTGGAAATTTTGAGGTCATATCTTTTTTTAAGACACCGCACCTGCAGAGAACAAAAGCCACATATATATACCTCTTCAACTCTCCATATGTGGGTTTATTAGTCATCTTGCCTGCACGGTGAGCTAGTAATGAATAATTCAAGCTGCATTTATGTAAGCAAGTTCCAAGCTCTCTCTTCCAAGCCAACTCTTTTCTTTCTTCCCTATCTCTGTATTAATGATGATAGCTACATAACTGTATGCTTCAATAATTGATTTTCAAGCAATGCTGCATCCCATCTGAGGTTGTTGATCCATATAGTACATGCGTAGTGGGAACATTAATAACGAGTTGATATTGCATTTATCTTATGTTTCTATTTGAAGTAATGCTCATTAGAATTTGTGCAATTTTAGATCCATAGTTAGTATACCATAGAATATTCTTACGTTATAGATCAAGACTTCACGTTAATTTCTGTTATTAGAGTAAGGTGGCGTTTGATAACACTGAGATCTAACATCTGATATCTGAGATTCACTTCTTACATCTGATTATGTTACATATATATCTGACATCTTAATTATTAAGATTGTTTGATAAAATTGAAAGTTATATCTGAATTTGAATATATTAAAATTATTTAATGACTCGGTGTTATCAAATGCCACCTAAGATGAAAAATTTTTTAATGATCACAAACTAATATTTAAATATGAAATTAAATATATTAAATATTATTTGATAATCATGAAATAATATTTAAATATATAATTAATTATTAAAATTATTTATAATAAAAATAACATTTAAATATAAATTTATTGAGTAAACGTTATTTGATAATCATAAAATAGAATTTAAATTTAAACTTATTAAGTATTATTTAATAATTAAAAAAATAATATTTGAACATTCCATTTTTAAAATTTGACATCTCTTTTCAAATAATTATGATGTGTTGTTTATGCTTCTTGAATTTTTTGTATCAAACATATCTGTAATATAAAAAATATGTATATTTATCATTCGAAATATAACAGTAAACACACCAAATAAATAAAATGTATATAATAAAAAATATTTATGCCTATCATGTGAAATACAATTAATAAAATTACTTTTTTTAATAAATATTGAGACATTTAATGGAGCATTAAACATGCAACCATATCTTGTTTACGTACAGCCAGTCATTGATGCCAAGGAGGCCGGGGACAACATCGTTGCCCGTTCAGCGCTAAGTGCTATGAGCTCACTTAGCGATTCAGACCTCAACCGTCTGATTTATTCACATTCAGATCTTAGAAACGATGAAAAATCAAACGGTCTGAAGAATTCAAAGTCTGACCGAGTCAGACTTCAGACATTTTTAAGCTCAAACAAACGGGGCCTAAGTCATATTGCTTTCTATTTCAAGGTTTTGACAAGACATGTTGGAAGGTTTTTTTCTTTGCTCATGCAACCCCTTACTGAAATTTTCTTGTATGCTTAAAGTACTGTAATGGACATTAATAGCCAAGAAACAATTTGGTTATGCATAGATGCCCATTTTTTCACTGAACTTTGCAAAATGCTTAGAATATGCTTCATATAACGTGATGTTCATTTGCATTCAGATATGTTTAGGACAATGTTGGAACTAGGTTTTACTAGCCGGGAGGCGTTAATTGTTGTTCCTCATCAGCATTTAACAGTAGCTAGAAGTGTTCAATCACCTTCCAGTGCAAATGCCGTTAATGGGTCTGACAATGACGACAGTGGCAATGGTTATTTTGCATTCGTGAAGAGGATGCTGTCATATGTAAACCCCTTCTCTTATCTTGGTGGAGCTTCTGATCAATCAGATCCACAACCAGGTCCAGGTGATTTACAGCAACAGGGTGAGTTGGTTTCCTTGTGCACCAACATTTTTTTTATAGTCTGACTCTTGGAGGTAACAAGTACTAGTTATTATATTTGAAGTGTTTACCTTTTGTCTTTCTGGGTTATGTTTTTTTAAATAATAATCTTATATATGATTATAGAAACATCTCTGACATGTCCAATGAAAAAATGTAACCAGATGGCAAATACACCATAAATATTAAAATAGAACAAAGAAGGGAGTCTAAATGTTACCGTCTCCTTGGAATACATGTGCTTCATGAATGGAACATCAAGAAGATTCATCAGCTTACCCACTTACTCATCGGTAATGTACCTTAACACCAACAAGACCTGTTTGGAAAGAGGCGCACTAATATCCTGTCAAAAGCAACTGTACTAATGGGAACATAAATGTCACAAACCGAAGGGAGTTCATCACACCATCTATCTGCTCTGGATAAATCATCAGCAAATAGCAACTGCCGTCTGATTGTCAGATCTGGTAATATCTTGTATCAGTAAAGTACCTTTGAAAATGGAGTAATAAAAGAGGAATACTGATAGTCCATGTCCGTCAAGACTGACATGCATTGCTCATGACAGACCGATATGCATTGTCTATTGTAGAGCCCATTGAACATTGTTTCCGATGATGATGAAATGTTCTTGTCGTGGCAGAGATGTGCTTGCTTCTGAAGAACGTAGGTTGCTGAACAAGAAACACAATATTTATAATCACATTTTATTTCAACAGATCTTTTATAAAATTGAATATTTACAATCAATTTATGAGATTGTAATTAGTTTTTAGTCAAAAATTCTCTCCACATCTGGAAAGTAACTCGCTGACTTGGCATGTATCTTGATGTCACGTTATTTCTTTTCTTTATCTTTAATGAAAGGGTGAAATTAACTTGCGTTTGTCTCGTGGAAGCAAATTTAACCTAATCACTTAAAATTTGTTTTGTAGGCCGAACTCCCTACTGGAGCAACCAGTCAATAGCTGCACAATCCCACCGGCCATATGCCCCAATGGCAAGAGGCACACAATCTGGTAACAATGCCGACATGTCTGGGGGGCGGACATCCAACAGATTTGGTGGCAATATTCACACCCTTAGAGATATTGAAAGAGAAGGTCGATCCAGCGACAGGAATGTCTTCTGGAACGGAAATTCTACTCAGTTTGGCGGAGATGATGACAAGAACTGAGAATTATGCTAGCTTCCGGGGTCCAGGCTGCTACTGTTCTTTTGGAAACAGAACCCTTGGTGTTATCTTCAATAAAAACAAGATTGAGACGATGTTTATGACTTTGGGTCTCTCTATGCTTATCATCTGCACCCTGTTAGTGTAAGGATAGTGTTCTGGGCTTGAGAAAATACTTTTTACTTTGGGTCACTCTATCATGATTTGAGATCGGTGAATATAGTATCGGATCAAGGCATTTGTTTCGCCCCAATCTTTGGTTTACTTTTGTCTCCCCATTCGGTCTTTTAGTCTAACTTACCCGTGACCGAGGGAGCGCTGATGAGGGTTTGGTTTGTACTTGGATATAATACCGGTGACTATATGTGTTGATTTCTAGGATTGTGTGGTCAAGGGCCTTCCGTTGGGATCTAAACGAAGCTTATTGATGATTGCTTTTTGAAGTACCGCAACTAGGCAGAGCCGATGGAAGGCCAGCTGCTCTGTATCGCGGGCGCAATGCTCATGAAATAAATACCGCTTAGTTGATTACAGATTATTCACTAGAATTAAATAATGACCTTAATACTTCAAGAGGAATCAGAGCACAAGAAGTGACCTCGAGGATCTCGGGGTTATGCATGCAAACTATAAATTGTTCCTAACGATATCTACAGTTTCAGAAACGAAAGAGTGCCTCGAAACAAAGGGCGCAGCCCAGCCTGTCCGGTAGACGCCTAATCTAAGCCAGGTCCAGATGTGCCGCCCGCTCTAGGCCTTTGTGGCGCCTATGAAAATTCCTTGCCTGCGAACCGGTCGGATTGGACAGTGAAATCACCGGTACCTAATTTTGATAAGAGTTGTCCGATAATTTCGAAAATATTATGTTCCGATCATTCCTGAACACGTATTAAATATTAATCTTTATTAAAATCAGGTTAATAATTCACATATAATTATTAAAATTCGACATAAATTTTTTAAAATTAAATTTTTTTATCATTTTATCAATTTATTTATCAGAATTTATGATATATTTAAATTTATTTTATTTAAATCTACTTATTTTTATTATCATCAGATGAAGCGAAACAAAAATCAATTGATTTCGATTTCTACTGAATATAGAATATGAAAACAAATTCCAAACCCCTTAATTTTTATGAGAATTGAATCAGACTTTCGGATGCCATGTACACCCCATATCCCTTACTCCCTTATCTGCTGCAGTGCTGGCCCTGGTCTAGGCTGGAGTTGTTCCCGTATTTGAGGACAAGAAGGCACCTTTGCGAGGATGATGGGAGTAAAGAGGGAGGCATGTGGAGTCGGGCGCTGCCGCTACACCCAAGCAGGGGGTAGCTGCGGTCACCGTCGAAAGATCATCCGTCCCCCGGCCACAAGACTCGGGCGGCGAAGGGTGGAAGACAAACAGGTCGCCGGGGCCCGGAGTCGACGACAGAAGCAGGTGGCGGGACAGGGTCAGCCTCACATTGCAGGTAAAGAAAGGGGCTAGTGATTTTTCACGGAAGCTCCTTCCATGGGGGATGGTAGGGAGGTGCCTCGTGTGCAAGGGGCGTAGACGTAGGCAAACCGGGCTGAAGGGAATGGCTCAATCACATACAATACAAACATAGCGCGCGCACGCACTCCCCTAGGAGGACTTAGAGCTTCGATCGTGGTGTATCACGCAGTTGTTTCTGGCTTCTCTTGAAAGTCACGCGCTGATTTGGTTAAGAATGTAATAGACGTGGGTAAAACCAGGCTGAAGGGGAATGGGAAATGGCTCAATCATATCCTACCACATAGCGCGCGTGCGCCCACACGCACCGAGGAGGACTCATAATTATTTGTAGTTGATGGAGTATGAATATCAATTTTGATGATTTTTATCATCATTAATTACCAAAACAGGGAGGATCTAAGATTGACAAGGGTCCACGTCAGAACCATCAAAAGGATATCAACCGGCGATCAGGGAAACTCGGGAGTCGTGGTTGCCGATAAAATGAACCCCACTCACTCCTTCCAGCTAGCGATATTACCCCATAAGACGGAACAGATCGTTTACACTTGACCAGACATGAGGATTGCTTCCCTTGCAATAGTTTTATTACCTTGCCCGCCTCACCTAGAAAATTTCGTCTTCTATCGAGGGAAGTAGATGCACCAGAGAAAAGGGAAGGCAAAACAATTATACGGAAATAATGTCCGAATGAGATTGAAAGAGAACCTAGATATAGCAGGGCAGCAGGCAGCGGGCGGGGGTAAACAATTTTGTAACAAATGGGTAAGGGAGGCGTAATCTGTTATCTTCACATTCGTACATAAATGTATTAGATGGGTCAGACGAGAAAGGAGAGAAGCCGGACCGGATGATTGACGCTAGGAGGCGACGTCCTTGACTTTCGTCGGAGCCCTTTCGTTTACCTACTATTTTTTTTCTCGTCAACGGGAAGGAACACAACCTGTTCAGGGTCCATCGACGTGTGTAGCCAGCCGGCTTCCTTGGAAAACTGAGGGGGCGATGGGTAACAACAATAGTCTGATGATGACGATCTCCTTCCCTCTCTGTGCTTCTGCTTGCCTGAATCCTCTAATTTTATTTCCAATTGTTGCTTCAAATTCTCTTGTCAGGTTGGGAGGAGTGGTTCCCTCTCGCCGTGTCCAATGCGGTGACTTGCCTAGTGACGACACAGATAAACAATAACATGAAGTTGACGTAATGACCTTCAGAAGTCAAAAGATCTTAATGGCCAGCAAGCAGCAACCAAGTAACGAAGTTTTACAATCTGACTGAATAGTAACTTCTTACGTCATCATTTGCTCCGGCAGTCATATTTATGAAAGACTCTTCCTTTGACCTGAGAATGAGAATTCCGGTACGTTAATTAGTTTTTAAACGTTAAAAAAAGATACAACACGGTGAATAATAAAGAGTCATCCAGTTCTTTTTTCCGTAGAAAGCAAGGATCGCGGGATCGGAATCGGTCCCTGAATCGGTGGGGGATCGGTCTGATTCAGGCCGATTCGTTGGAAGAAAAAACGATCCGGATTGACCCTTAAAAGAAACCCTAAAACACAAAAAAATAACTAAATGAGGAGGTAGATCAGATTCCGATCCGATCTACCTCATTTTGGGGTGATTTCAAGCCCAAAAGTGGCCCGAAATTGCTGCCACGGCGGCAAGCTGCCGCCGTGATGTCTTCCCCTCCCGATAGGGGCCGCCGCGGCGGTCTGTGGGCCGATTCCGGCAAGGGAATCGCCGGAATCAATCCAGAATCGACCGAATCAGTCAATTCCGGCACCGATTCCACCTACAAACACCGATCCGGACCGATCTTCTATCCGGATCGGTAGTTCCGCCGAGAATCGGAATGGAGGGGTCCAATCCCGATCCGAATCGGCCGATTCTGTAATCCATGGTAGAAAGTTCTCAAACATCCAAGAGGATATTGTGATTGCCCAAAACCTAGCAATGGCCCAGAATCAGCAAACATCAACAAATCCAAACATAAACTGCACATTCTTGTCTGAATTTGCTAGTCTAACATAATCCAAGACATGGACGGGCTTTGCTAATCAATCAACAATGCCTAAACCGTGACTTTATACATACAACCCATATTTTTGTTTTCTAAAATTGTCTTATTCTTCAAGGTTTTCCTTCTCTTAATTTCTAGAGATTGAAAATGAAGCCAAACTGGATTTGACATTGATTTAGAAGAACAGATTCAGAATGTACCAGTCTGGGTTAGATTTGAGCTGAGAATTAGGGATCCTGTTTTTCCTCCCTAAAGAAAATTTTCCTATTTTCAACTTCAGGAAACAATACCCACTTTGAAGAACATACATACACAAAAAAGGATATACATAATCCATATCCTGTTCCAATTCCTGTCAAATTCTAGTTGTCCTTCAATAGGCTTTTCTAGTTTAAGTTCAAATTTGACAACAGAAAACATCAAAACAATAGTCCTTCACTTGAACACAACATGATCTCCTATTCTAGAAGTTTATTTTTCAGATTTATAGCCAAACTCTTTGGGTCCATTTGGTTGCACGTAAAAGGGAAAATTATCAAAACATTTTACATGGATTTAATTTTTCATAGAAAATAAATTCTAAATATCTTAAACATTTTTAGGAAATGATGAAAAAATTTCGTTCAAAACATCTTTGATTGTTTGATTTGTGGTAAAATGTGTTGATATTGTTTAACCTCATGACTGTATGGTTATACAATGTATAAGTATTTAAAGTTTCTAAAAATAATTTTAGTATTTTATTATTACTTTTACTGTTTGAGAATATTTGGTACCTTAATCATTATAACTTACTTTGGTAATGAGCATGAATATTAGTTTTTTTATTTTAAACCATATTATAAATTAATAAAAATTATTTAATTATAACTAAATATATTATCTGATATTTAAATAAAAATTCTGAAATAAAAATATATAATTATAATATGCATACTATGTACACATTTTACCAAAAGTATAATTGTATAAATCAAATATTCAAAAAATATTACCTATGTTTATACCCAGACGTATGCACGTTTCTTTTGCTTACCGCTGTCAGTTGTAGAAAGAGAGAGGAGACGATAACAAGCAGCAACAGCCATGAAATGCTCGCCATCTTGAAAATGGCATTCGACGGAATACTCGGGATGGCAAAATCAGGAGTTTAAAGGATAGATAAACTTTTCAGTTGACTATTATTTTACATGCAACCAAATAGAGGGGTTGAAAATGGTTTTCTAAAAAACTCATTACCTAGAGCTTATTTTACAGGTAATCAAACCGCCCTGTATGGTTACAGTATCAAAAATCATTATCAATTTTGATATTGATATTTTAAAAGGTTAGCATACCAATATCAAAATTGAAACATGTTAACACTTGTATTACATGACATGCTTTATTTATACTACAAGTTTTAAAATTTATACTAGTATTCAAACACCACATGATGATTTGTATCAATATTAATTCAAAATTGATAGTGATAGATGTGTCTAATAATGTTACAAAACATGGCCTTAGCTAGCAGTTCAAGCTCGCATCATGTCAAAAGTAACAACGATTACAAAACCAACTGAAAGTTCCCTAACAATATAAAATATACCGGAGACAATATAGCAGTCCCAGATGAGGGGAGCAAACAAATCAAAAGAAAACTTGCCAGAAAAGTCAGTTGGATAAAAATGTTAACCTGTGAATTTGAGGGTCCACCATATCCAGCTTCCCATTGGGCACATCATCTCTTACTTTTGACAATGGTGAAAAGAACTGACAGGAAACGATGTAAGAAAGGCTCAAACATGGAACAAACCAGTCAAGAGATGTTCATGACATGATGGATACCTGGTGCATTGAGATAAACACTATGGATATTCCCAACATAAAGTTAATTGTCAACGTATGACCAAATAATGCAGCAGATGCCATGCCAGTAAAAATTGTAGCAACAGTTGATGAATATTTCTTTAAAATTGTATCTGCATTCAGTAAGACATATCAGTAGAATAGTCAGAAATATTTGAGGTGCAGAGTAAAATAGAAATAATAAAAATGCCAATATCAGCATCTTCAAATAAACTTGTTGACATCACAGTAGCAAAATGTATTACCCAAGGCATTCACCTGCATATTTGAAGAAAAATGAAGAGAGTATGCCCTGTGCAGCATTATTACAAATTAGGAGCATTGTAGCCTTCGAATGACCCTGAAGAAAGTCAAAGCTACCAGGACCTGTGGAGTTCAACATATAAATCATAACCAGTTGTGTTGATGTATGGGATTCGTTTTAATAAGAAATGGGAGACTGATCTTCATGTAAGCTATCCAGGAAGGTTACACTCCACGACACTTTGAACAATCTAAGTATGTAAATATAAGATATATCCAGAGAGGACATTAGGACTCAAACCTTTGAATGCTGCAGTTCCAACAATCCCAAGAAAGTTGAACATTGCACCATATCCATATAAAAACAAGTTCTGCAATAATAGATACATAATAAATTAAACTTTAAACAAAAGAATAGATAAAGAATGAAATTGAACTCATATGAAACAGAGAAAGATGCAAAACTATGAATGTGGTAAACTTGAGAAGGTGACATTTCAGACAGAATAACAAAATAAAATGATGGTCGACACAGAAATTCACAAGAAAAAGAAGCAACCAACTTAAATACTCATTCATGACCAAACAAAGTGGGGGACCACAAGAAAAAAGAAAGAAGTGAGGCCCTCTTTTTTTGTTTAAGAAGAAAATCACTTTCAAAACATAAAATTCTCATGGTTGCCAAACACCTCTTTTAACAAGTTTTCTTACAATTTTTAAAAATTAAAATAAAAGCCTTCAATATCATGCAACCAAACGCCCCATTAGTTTTCAACACATGAAATCACCGGATACAAGCTGTAAGCAATTTGTAGACAACTTTGATACAGTGATAATTTAACAGGGAATAGTTAGGAGTTAGGACTGGCTTATGGCAAGAATTAGAAGTCTAAACGTTTTTCTTTTTCTTTTTTTTTTGCCATCCCCTTGGAATTCCACAAAGCATGTGAATTAGAAATCAAAAAAATCACCTGAAGGTAGATGCTTGTTTCGAACTGGCTCTTCAAAGCATACTCGTTGTAGACAGATGCTAATGAAGGAACTGTTATCTGAAATGTAGTTCGTATGAGACTATGAGTAGAAAGATAATAAAATAACTAATGCAAAATATCCATTCATTTGGGCTCAAGATGCATTTAAAACTTGCACTTTCTTCTTAGAATTCAAGATTTTGTTAGTATTTAATAGATCAGAAAACAGTGCTGCTCATTACATAGCCAAATTAGGTCTTAATGTCCATTTTCCCTAATGTTTTTTGAATCTGAATGTTCCAGAAGGTTCAACAATCGTGCCTATCATTTGTAATAGCATCCAATATTTTGTGGTAATGAACTTACCTTATTGACTTAAAAAATAAAAAATAAAACATGCACCCTGCAAAACAGCAAACAACTGAATCACTTTTGACAATGTACTAGATCTCATGAAAACAAGAATAAAAAAGATCAGAATTGCCACAAATTCAACACCTCCTGTGGACCCTGAAGCCCTGGAAGATTGTAATATAGTAACCACTTGTCACCAACTGAGACGTAGTAAGAAATTCCACTTTATAGAAAAACAGTTAAAATGAAGAGCACCAAGTTTGTGGATACCACCTCATGGGCTCAAATAATATTCATTTATGAAGTTTAACCATCAAAAAACCAAGTCAACTTGCAGTAAGTTGATGAAGTGCAACTGAACAGAAATAACACTAGCCTGATAAAAGTTTAATTCCAAAGTAAGTTTTAAACCTTGAAAACTGTCAGAAAGTGCCTTAAACAAAAAGAAGAAAGCTCAGCATGTGATTTGTGTAATACAACAGTTCAAAATACTGCACACCATACAACTATGCTGTATATCCTTCAACCTCTATTGATACTTCATGGTACAATGAGACATCCAGTGTAAAACATGAACGAAGAGGCTTATGAGTGTGAGTAACAAGGCACAATTCAAGGCTTTGAACAAAGTGGCAAAAACTGCACAAGTGAGGAGGTTGATGACAACATTGTATTCAAAACAGATGCAGGAATGATACAACAGAAATGAGGGATTGAAATTGGTAGCTTTCAATCATTAAAAGAAAACAAATACAACATGGACAACGTGATTATTATTAAAATGAGAATATATCTTACAAATATCAATGTATACATGTATGCACCAGTTGCAACGGGAAGGCCCATGGCTGTGGGACCCTGAGGCAATGATGTAAGTTGATTGACACTGATACCAATAAGTAAGAGTGCAAGAGCCTCCCACTGCATGAGAAGCAAAGACAAAGGATGTGAAAAGAGTCAACTGGAAACAGTGCTAACATCTATAAAGCATAAGAATCTAAAATATGAGAAAAGAAACTCTGTTGAATCCTGTTGAAAGACAAAAGTTACCTGGAACACAGAAAACTGACGTCTCATTATAATCTTCAACAAGATAGCAATCACAAAGACCTACATCATTGCGATAATAAATCAACGTACCATCCATAAATTTAAAATGAACAATGATAAAATAATCAGACAAATGAACAAAGAACATTTTTGTGTGCAACAATTTCACCAAGAATCAGTTTCAGAAGTGCTACATTTCAACTCATGTCTAGGCAAGATGGTAATTTTCAGAAACAGATCCACCTGGATATCTATACTTTACAAAGCCATTAAGAAAGAAGGCAAGAAAGTCGGCTTGTCCTATTGTATGCCAGTCAAGTTCACTGCTGAAAGCCTGAAGATCACTGGAAAAGACCCAGACTTCAAATAAAAAGCTGATTCAAAAATTGAAGAAAAAGTATTTAAGTCGGGAAACAGTATGGTTCCATCTACAAAGAAGCAAGGATTGTCATCTCGGATCTCGGCTTCATCTCGAAAGGGTGAAAGAGACGAGATCTCATGAGATTCTCGAAAAAATCTCGAGAGATCAGATCTTGAATTTCATTTATGTAGGGTATACCTTACCCAAGGATTGCTATCTCATATCTATATTTTATCTCATGAAGACTAAAAAGAATAGATCTCGAAAAAATCTCGAGAGATTGAATCTCATAAATACCAATCATTGTGTATATTTAAGTGTAAAATATCATGTTATATCTTCAAAAAAGAGAAGGAAACTCATTTTCAATATCAAAATAAGCTAAAAGAGAATTAAAAACTTAATACAGAGATGATGAACTATTGTTTACAGAAGACATACAAGGAATCTTATGTTAGACTAAGGTTTCATCTTGAATAATATAGATAGGTGATTAGTGACATTTTGGGTCAATTGTACATAAATAGTCATAAAAATATTAAGTTATAAATTTTTATCAAACAATAATGTCTAGATGAATATTTGGATGAATTTCATAATAAAATTGGCAACATATGAAGCAAACTTAACATGGCCATCTAACAAGTTAGAGATAGTAATAGGTGGAGTATATCAAGGTACAAGAGGTACTATATAAATATTCTCATCTTGGTGATCTCGTTTCTCGGACGCGTGGAGAGAATGAGATTCTCGAAAGATCTCGAGAGATTCTCGGGAGATCGCGTTCCATGCAAAGAAGTGCTCCATCTCTGCCGACTGCTGCTGCATTTGTTAGCTTTATTTTTTCATCTGGAAGCTCTTCAGGGTGAAAGAAGGCAAAGATAAGAACACAAAGTAGATCATGTACAGGGCATTCAAAAGGATGGTGTAGCAAATAGGACAGATAAATTGCACTATGATGGATGCTGTGGGCACACTGCATGTGTACGCAAAACAAATGCCTCTTAGAGGATGAATGGTTTGGTTGAAATTGATGTGAAGATCCATAAAGAAGGGGAGAGGAGAATAAGATGAAGTTAGCTGGTAAGAAGTAAGAAAAAATGTATATAAAAAATAAGGGCTTAAAATGGTAATAAGTATTTGGTTAAGAAGGGTATGAATGACAAAAGACGAAGGTAAAGAAACAGAAGATAAAAAAAGATCCTAGTGGAAAACATAAGGGCATGTTCTGGAAAGTTTTCTCCCTATTTGGTAGTGCACGCTAAATTGCAATTTTATCCCCAAAAAGAATTGGCTGGAACATCCAACTCTAATGTAAACAGGAGAAGAAATTTCAACCCACCCAGCGCACATCACAATCTGTTTCGAAGGATGCATGCATGTTTTATAAAATCCAAACTTCTCGAGGAACAATGATTCAATCCGAACATAATAAGAATAAAGATGGAATTACTATTTTAAGAGAAACTTCTAGCTCAAAGTTGTTAGTTTCCAAGAAAAACTGGTCTTTGTCTACCTAAATACTTTTCAACTGTTAAAATTCTATAACAGAATCCTTAGAAGGATTAGGATCTTAAAAAAATCCAGCTTACAAATGATACTTATCCACAAAGTTCTTTTACTGCCTTGTTGGAAATCAAGAGGTCAGAACCTGTTTCTCATGGCAAGATTCAAAGCCCTGGTGTGCTAGGCAGGAAAACCAAAGAAGCCAGTTTACAAGCTGCCCAGCCTAATAGCATTATTCAGACAGGAGTTTGAACATACATGCCCACTTACTGTAATTCTGTTTAAGCAAATAGGCAGAATAATGCAACAGCACTTTCAAAACTTTAAGTATCAATGAGCTGCTTTTAATACAAAGAGGTTTTTATGAAAAGCATCTGAAGGAACATTTTTCATCTTAAAAACATAAAATAAATTATTAAAATATACCAATGTCAGCACTATAGAACATTTGTAGCTGGAACATAAGGAAATTGCAAGTGACATTCAGGAAGGCCAGACAAAGTGAGAGAAATCGAAGGAAATGAATATCCTTGGAAAGAAAAATGTTTAACTATATGTGCTATAATGGCAGCAACATACCAGACAAAAGAAGAGTTTCAAGAACATAATGTTTCAAAAAGAACTGTATAAAATTCAGTAATGACTAAAAGGCAATAAATGCTGATATGGTAAGACCAATCAAGAGATTCAAGACACTCAGATAGTCAGATGGCAAGTCCTAAACTACAAAAGATTTCTTTTCCAATTCAACAACAAAAGCTCCTAATACCCTAAAAACTAACAAATGGTACAGCCATTGCTTATAAAAGATATACTGATTGCCAGTTTATAAATTTCATAATTAAGTAAAATAGGTAAACTGAGATACCTTGAGATTACTCAACATTTTCACAGTTGCAGGGTTAAAATATAACTGCAGGAAGAGGTAGTTGTTAGATAGAGATGTAATTACATTGGTAACTATAAAACTAAGGAACACAACCAGCTACGTACCTGCATAATAAATTTCAAGTAGTTATTGATGGCATAAAGGAAGGCTGGAACAGCAAGAAGAGCATTGTTACGAGCAGCCTGCAAGACAAAATGAGAAGAAACCATGTAGATCAAATGAATTTTAGCTACAATTATCCAATATAAGAAAAAAAGCAGCGAGGAAAAGATAATAATTAAGCATGAAGCTAAGCATAATGTTTACTAAACAATACTATTAAAGACAGAAAGGCAAAAGAAAAGTGGTTGCTTCTGCCCTTGTCAGGTGAAAGCTAGGCTATCTTAGTGCCTCTACCCTGGTCACCATTAGCATGGGACCTGTTAGTTATTAGATAATAAAGTGCACTTAACAGACTCATTCTCCAACGACGTGAAATAACAAATTCCACATCCCAAAGACCTTTGTCTGAGAATAAGTGGAATAAAGGCCTTATTCCTGCCCTCATTCCCAACAAAAAGAGCTATAAATAACATAATACACCCTTGATGAATCTGAAGCAGTAGAACTACCAAAGGTATTGTCCCAAATCTTTTTTTTTGAAAGTTATTGTCCCAAATCTGACAGCAATGTTTGTTATTATTCAAACACAATGCATAAAATCAGTAAAAATTTTTTTTTTGCGAAAACCTACAGTTCTTATTCTACTAGTGAGTTGAGAACTACCAAGGGTAAATGAGAAGCCCTCCTTTACTGCATGAGTTACACAAATTTGACAAAAAATATGGAGGCATTAAGAACTGAGAGGTACCTCCTAAGAGGTGTGCAAACATCCACTATGACCAATGTCCACAAATGTCAAAAGGCAACCTAAATGTAGTAGGTGAAATCAAATAGCAATTATGATAACTTCGTCATTCTATTGGGTGCATTAGGGGAGGTTGGTGTACTGGTCTATTTTCTTACAAACAAGAGCAGACTTTCAAAGTAGTTAGACAAATTTGACAAAAAATATGGAGGCACTAAGAACTGAGAGGTACCTCTTAAGAGGTGTACAAACATCCACTATGACCAATGTCCACTAATGTCAAAAGGCAACCTAAACGTACAATTATAATAAACTTCGTCAATTTATTGGGTGCATTGGGGAGAATTGTTCACCACTAGGTTGGTGTACTGGTCTATTTTCTTACAAAACAGAGCCTACTTTCGAAGTAGTTCTCTTTCTCATACTGTGGTTTTCTCGTCAAAATATTGTGGTATCATCCGCTTTCCATAAAAAAAAAGAAATGAAAATATCGAAATATCATAATTCATAATGCTTTTCTTCCTCGGCTTATCATGTTTTTCTCAGAAAAGAAATTTTAAGGAAAATCCCATTAACCTCCTAATGGTTGAAGAACTGGCAGAAATACAAAATTTTCACTAGTTTGTTTATTGCCAATCATTTAGTGAACCAAAATTCGAAAACAGATGCAATTAAGTTGTCAATTGACGAATCAGGTTAAATATTCTAGATGGGTGAAAACAAGGATGTTGTCATCTCCTCCAAGCTATGTTGCCCGAGGCACGTGAGGAAAGATAGGTTTCACATCACCTCAAGCCCAGGCATAGATTGCAGAATTGGCTGATCCAGATCGAGATCAGCTGATTTTTGGATCGTATCGATACTTGCCGATCCGATTCTGGCCGGAACTACCGATCCAGCCCGGACTTCCGGCCGGATCGGTCGGAATCGCTGGAATCGGTCGATCCTCGACCAATTCAGCTATATCAATCCTGAAATCGGCCGATCCCGACCGATTCCCTAGAACCCAGAAAGGTCCAGAATCGGATCAATTCAGGACCTTCCCCCCAACGATCCACCTTGAACAATGATCGATCCACGACTACTCTGCACCCCGTTTATGATAGTGTAAACATATTAATATATTTCACTATCATTTATACTATCACATATAAAGAAGATTCATAATCATAAATATATGTTATATACTTAAAATTTATAAAGATCTATTTTAATTATCTTCTCTCTTCTATGATAATTTGTACTTATATAATAGTTTCTTGAAAGAAACTTACTTTGTATGACATTGTTTGATAGAATGTCATTCACATTGTTTTTCATTTTTTTAAAATTTTTATTTATACTTATGATTTTCCTGATTTTCCTAATTTTTTAAGAATTTTTATAATTTAAAAAAATAAAAAATGTCGATTTGGGATCGCCCTTTCTTCTAGAGGATCGGCCGATCCAGACCGATCCGATCCGGATGAGATCGATGGTCACCGATCCTGATCCCGATCTCGCGATCCTTGGGTCCAGGCATTTGCCCTAGGTGGTAAAGGCGAGAGGAGGGTTGTTGGTGGTAAATGATTGATATAGGAGGGTCACCGGAGGTATATGGTTGATAGAGGAGGGTGCCAAAGAAGGAAATGATGCCGGATACCCACTTTTATCGGGTCTGTGAGACCCATCTTCGCCACCAGAAATCAGGTGGAAAAAGTTCCTGCAGTGCACTCAATGGAGATAGGACCACCTAGGCAACCTTAGCCCAATCAAGATGAGTGGCTCCCTCACCTCCCTCGTCGCCACCTCAAGCACCTTTGATAACATAGCACCCAAGTCACTAAAAAAGACACAATGTGAAATCCCTTCTTTTCAAATATAAATGTACTTGGAAGTAGAACATGGCTAGCAAAAACTTTTATGAATTATGACCTTATGTTTGTGTCAGAAGCAACTACATAATATGCTATTACAAAATATGGCAAACATAGGAAGATCACCAACAAATGCTTGGTACAGTTACCTGAACAAAGGTAGAAAATGAGAGCAAAGGCTTCTCTCCAACTTTCTGCTGCCTAGCCTGATTCAAAAATAAATGATTATATATACAAGCATAAATCTAACTAGTGTATACACATAAATTATTGAAAAGATAATAACTAACCTGGAAGATTAACATGACAATGGCAAATAAAACTTTTGTACATTCCGTCAGGAAGTTAACACTAACAGGGCTAAACAAAAATTTCCCATCCACCTTGGACATGAAAACAAGAATAGGCTGCAAGAAGAAAAAAAATAGTGACAATATCTCTTAAATATCTGTTGTAGACTATTGAACTATGAATGTAATCATAGAAAGGTGTGACTTATTTCCATAATGAACTCACAAATTGAAACATCAGAATGTGATACATTAATAGGCATTTCAAAAGATATGACAAAGTAAGGGAAGGTTAGATTTCGAATCTCCTATCAATTGACTTAGTCTCATCCCTGTCCAAAATTCTAACATTGATTGCCCAAGTCCTAGGTAACCAACCTCACGAGATCCAAACAGCAACCATAATCGATGAGTTACTCTAAACCCATGAAAGTTTTCTTTTTGAACACTTAATGAGTAAATAAATTTCAAAGAGAGATGATCGGTAAGTCACAGGGTTTATGTCCGTCTTGAGAACACCAAGCCATACTCATAGGATAAAAGGATAACTCCTGAAATCATCATAGTCCTTGAAAATTTTTGAGTAAACAGAATTTTACATTGAATAATAATAGATTAAAAAAATCTAGATTTAGATCAAGCTTTGGGTTTTATTTTGGCAAAAATTTAGAATGAGTAGGAAATCTGACTAACTCAAATTGTGAGATAGAGAACAAAGCATAAACAGGCAATTGAACTCTTTCTGCACCAGAGTAAGCAGGCAAAACACAACAATTTTTGCCCATTCCAAATCATATTTTCCCCTTGCATGTTCACACTCTACGCCAGAGGCTAAGATTCCCTTGTGCACAACATCATCTGGGTACCCAAATTAAGAATCATGCCAAAATGCCAACTACGCTTTCTTTTCTATGTGAGATCCTCTTTTTTATTGTAATTTTAATTATTTTATTCATGAAACTATGCTTCTCCATAAAAAACTATATGTATAACCACAAGGGTAAAAAATCACTTCCCCATTAATATGAGTTTTAATTTTAGTAACATAAAATCATGTGAATCACCTGCAGCCCGACTAACATGCAGTCACCAACAACCAAAAAAACATTTAGTGCCCGATGCTTTGAAGATATCTTGTTTCTATGCTTGTCATAGGCTCTTGAAACAGTTCTGGTGCTTGAGGAGAGCAACTTGGAGTGGCAAACACTGCACTCCATGTTGTTTTTCAGTAAATCACCTGCCTGTGCATAGAGAAGTCTTGTATGGCTGCAAATAACTGAAAAACAAGAGATCATAATGTTAAAATACAAATATGTAGAATGTGAATTTTACACTACATTGGTAGCAAAGCCACTAGGATAAACGATTAATATATCAAAGAATAAAGTGCCTTACAAAGGCCTGCCACTCGTAATCCATGTAAATAATCTCCGGACAACTTGTCTAGAGGTGCCTTTCTAAGCTGGATCGCTACTCACTTCACCTCGGGGTACTGTTCCAATTTCCCAATTTCAGTTGCGATCTCATGGTTGATATCAAGATTAATACCGACCTATGCGCACAGATGCCAATAATAAAGCTCATAAAACGTACTGGGTCATCTTCACGGGGAATTGTACAACTACAAATGTGTAACCCCAGTCTGAAAGAAATAACTCCCCCAAATTCATTCAACCAGGATAAGGAGTTGATTAAAGATACTCATGGTGTCGACTTGTGTTCTTGCTGTTTTTCAAGTCAAGAACATGTTTGCAAACATCCACAGAAGCTGAACAATCACATCTACATACCCAGTCCTCCATATCATGACGCATACACGATATATTTCATCAAAACTGAAAACCTCGATGGAAAGTTCATTGCACACGTCAACTTCGAATCCCAAGCCGGACGAGACATCAGACATATTCTGCTAGTCCCATTCAAATGGCAAAGCAGGAAGACACACCCACCACAATAAGTACAGCTCCGGTAACAAGAGACGAAGCAAAATCGAAGACAGAATATGCTAAAATAAAACCAGTAATCTGCTCAAGTGGAAAAACCAGATGAGCACAAAATTTTACGCGAAATCTGAACAACCTATCAACACCCACACGGTCACCACCCGACGCGCACCTAGGCATTCACAGCATTGCCATAATCCGGGGAGCAGAAAATACCAAAATGGCCGCACTCGGATGAAACTAAGCGAGCAAGAATTAGGCAAAGCGTCGGCAACACAAGGTTTCATGCGCCTAACCTCAAATTCTGATCCAGATCGCTGCAGACCTCCTCAGCTCCGTATTCCCAGCGTGATCCCCAGAGATCTAAACGAAGGAACCAGATCTGACGGACGAGACAGACCTAAGAAGGAGCCAGTAAGCTCGCATCCGCCTCCTGGCTGCATCTAGCTTTCCAGAAGTCTTTTCGCATCTCCAATTCTACCCTGTACTTATCCCCGGACAGCCGCCGCGTCTCCCCCCCCCCCCCCCTCCTTTCTCCGGGAGATCTGGATAGCGGAGACCGAGAGAAGCGTCGGGAAAACGGGGAAGAAGCTGGAGCGGAAGGCAACGCTGAATTTATAGGGTGGTACTCGTAGCAGCCTAGCAGGCGCGGCGCGAGGCGCCTCGCCTTGAGAACTGCGCCGCCGCTTCGGGTCGGGACATCTTTTTTCGAATATTAACCCGGACGGTAGTTTTAATATTCGAAGGTTATATTGCATGCGACCATCCAGACATTTTAAAAAAATAGAATATTCCAAGATCCGAAATCCCGGTTACGTTACCGCATGTCGGTGGTGGGATTCGACCAGAAGCGATCACGACGAGCCGCCCGCCTTCCCGCGCCCGACGTGGCGGCCGACCGCATCGAGCCGACGCCCGGCGGGACCCGGCTGGTGGTTGTTCTGCCCAACGTGTCTACTCCACGCTCCCTACCTGGGCTTCCTAGAACAAACGGTAGCTGACAGCATCGAGTATCGGGTCGGGTCGGGTCGACCCGAGGATCATGAGTTCGATAGATCCGATTCAGACTCAACGCGGTACAGGCCTGGCCCAGTCGGCCGGGTCGGCGAGTTGGGTCAACTGAGTCGGCGTCGACTGGCTCATCTCAATCGATCGGGTCCAATCCGAGTCGTTGACCCGGGGTGACCTGACCTGGGTCCGTTGGAGCCTGACCAACTTCCTCCGAACCCGACCCAACCTACTTTACTGTCATAGGGGGAAACTACTCTGTTTGGTTATCTATGATAGATAAACTGCAAATAGTTATGTGCTTCTTAGTTCACGACAGATGATTAATTGTCATTTATGGGGTGTTTGGTTGTATGATAATGAGTATTTTTATTTTAATTTTTAAAAATTGTAGTAAAAATTTATTTTAAAAATGCTTGGCATGTGTTACAATTTTTTATCTTAATTTTTTTTTCACCCTCCTCCACGTGATAGAGAAATAAAAGAGGTATTGAGCATTTTTTTTTTCAAAAGTGCACAACCACGTCACATGGTCCACAAGCCTAACCAATGTGCTACATAAGTGGCTTTTTATTTATGCACCAAACACCTTACCATCATTTCTAAAAATGATAATGTTTTTGCCAAACATTATATTTTTATAATTTTAATTTTAAAAATTGTCAAGTTTCAATGTGTGATATCATTTTTTATCATGAAACCATATAAAAAAATAAAATACAACCAAACACCCTATTAAATATCATGCACGAACGAACTTAGAGCTATGATATTCGTGTTAGGTAGTTTTTTAGGTGTTATTTGATACAAAGATAAAAAAATTTGAGATAGGGATAAGTCATCGATCATGTCTATTCTTACCTTTCATCTTGTTTGGCATGACTGGTGATAAGAATGTGACTAAATCTGAAGATGACTTGTTTTTTTTTTGTTTGACATGTTTATTGTAATTATCTTTGGTAAAGATAACTTAAATTCTTTATCAAAAGATAGAGTGAAAATGTCATAGACATCTGGGGTGAAAATAGCAAGGATGATCATACACACAAAAAGATGTTAGTTAAGGAATATACTATTACGAAAGATGGTTGGATCATAGATTTTAGATAATTATGTGTATCTTGATTAAATAGATACACGGGGTTGTAACACTCTAGTTTGTGAATACGTTAAAAAAATTAAATTAGTATATTATCAACTATTTCGATTAACCATTTTTCGAAAGTTAAACCGAAAGAATTTCAAAGTTAAATAAGTTCTATTAGGAGTAGGTACTTTCTGTGAAGACTGCTAATTAACATGAGTACACCGAGAATGACTATCTTTATGAAAAAATTACTAATTAACACGATTTTTAGGTTAGTCAACTGATTTAGCCATTACAAGATTTTGATGAAATAGGATATGTAAACATATTGGTTGACACCACACGTTATCTATATTAAAACAAATAATTTATCGAGAGATGTTAAATTATCCTTTAACTAGCTTAAAAAACATATCAAATAATTGGATTGTCAACCCAAGCCTCGCCTTTTATATTTCTTTTACTTTTGACTTTTAATAATACAAAAACTGGATATTCCTTTGACCAGCAACCTATATGATTACCGCCAACAATGGGAAGAGAAAGACCAGAGAAAAAGTTTTGCATTACGGTAGGAACTGAAAGTTTAAATAGAAACCCTAATTTGAAATTTTATTCACGAAAAAAAATATATTCTAGAGAATATATTTCTTAGGAAGAATTTCCCAAGACAATGACTTAAATGAAAGAGGGAACAGAAGGGATCAGCAGCCCAATCAGCCACTATTATTTTATGTTTTTCATTTTTTAGGAATGATGAGGAGTACAGTGAAGGGATGATCATGCTTTTTTTAAAATAGGAAGAAATTAAAATATTATCCCTTCATATTTGCACCAAAAGAGGCTTAGGAGCAGGAGAAAAATGGGTATTGGGGAATAGAGAAGACAAGACCCAGTTGCATTCTTGACCTCGGGGAGACAATAAGGTGGCGTTTGCTTTTGACTCAATGAAATACTTAAAATCATGATTTCAAATTTTCAATTATATTTATCTTCGAAGATAAAATGTTACAATGAGATGCTTAGAATTAAGTGTTATTCAAAATAATTAAGTTGGGTCTTGATGGGATTAATTTTAATAAAAATATAAGTTTGATAGTGATCAACACTCTTATAAAAGCTTGGTCTAGACTCGAGTTAAACACTCCTCCCAACTGGGTTTTCATGAAAACCAGGGCTTTGGTCGGGCCCAAAACTAGCTTTAATAAAAATTAGGGCTCTCGGTCAAGTTTTGGGTATATTGAGTATTAACGGGATATAGTTGTACTTGCGGATAATTCACATATTTTTAGGTCAAAATGTTTAAGATACCTTACTCTACAATTATCTAACGTATACATGATTACATTATAAAAATACACAGAGGCTCCAACATCTATATATGTCAGAGATTCCTTCCAAAATCTCTAAAAACTCCTGTCTATGAGATTCGAGAGAGAGTGTGGATATCTCTCTTCGATTCTCAAAATCTCCTCTCTATTCTTCTTAAGTAGGAAAGCCGACGTGCGTTTGATTGGGATTTTTAGCTTCAGAAATTTTTGACCAGAATCTCTTTCTCAGAATCCCAACCAAAGGTTACTCAAGTATATACCTTCGAGGACAGCCTTCAGATTTGAGAAGTGGGTTCCTATCAAAATCACAAGAAATTTGTTCCCAAAAATTCATTTTTCTTTAAATTCGGAAATAAAATCAGAGGAAGGGCAATCCCACTCCAAAACTCAGCTTCTCGCACCCATCAAACTCTCTTTGTTTCCATCTTGGCCTGGAAGAAAACATAGCTTCCAGCCATCTGTGTTAGAGAGAGAGAGAGAGAGAGAGAGAGAGAGAGATCATTGATCCACTAGACTAGCGACCCTAGGATCAAGAGATGAACTACAAAGATTATCAATTACCATAAAAGTCTACATCCTTCAAAAGCAGAGAGAAAAAGATTATTAACATTTTTTCTATACAATCTAAACCAACTGCAGCCTAAGACCGTGTTTGGCAACATCATTAGGCACTACTATCATCATCATTTTTAAAATTGATATTGATATAACATTCAATAAAAGGTGTTTGGTTAATTGTATCGGCTATAAAATTTGTAGAACTACAAAATTTGTAGTACAAACAAAAGATGTTATGTAATAAGTGTCAAGTTGTATCAACTTTGCTAATGATACTTCAACATCTAGAGATATCAATATCAATATTAATATGATATCATTTTTGATACTCTAACTAAACAGGTCATAAAGTCGTGTTTTAATCACACAGCGAGCAAATCATAACGACTAGCAATTGTAGGCATCAGTTGAATTTATCACTGTTTTAGTTGTGCGCACAAGTGAGTGTGCACAAGAGGAGAGAGGTCAAGAACTAACATGAGCTTTTTCAGATCCTGTAAGACTAGCAACAAAAACAACAGGGTGCCAACAGGTATTGTTTAGAGTTTAAATTTGGTTGGAATGGGATCATCGAGGGAAATTTGATTATTAAAATCTCTAACTTAACGTCCTGTTTGGTTAGAGTATTATTTTTGATACTATATCAATATTAATATTAATATTTTCAAATGTTGGAGTATCAATATCAAAAATAATACGAGTAGACACTGTATTACATAATATGCTTTATCTGTGCTACAAATTTTAAAATTGATACAATTAACTAAACACCTCTTAATAATTTTTATTAATATCAATTTTAAAATTGATAATGTTAGAGGTCCCTAATAGTGTTACCAAACACGGCGTAACATATCTACATTCGAGGGCACCTCATCCCTGTTTACCATTTGGGTTATATAAATTGAACTTGGCTTTTAGAGAGGAGAGAAATAGACTCATCTTTCCCTCCAAACCTAGCAACAGATTGATTGTGAAGATTGTCAACCATTACAAAATCTATCTTCAAAAAAACAACTTAGTTAAGATATACTTTTTAAAATTAAAAATGATATTTTAATTAATTATGTCATGAGATGCTTTTAACCTATTTCAGTCCGCTTAGACCCGCTTAAGGTTAGCCGGCCGAAACTTTCAAACTGTGTCATGGGCCATGGCCTGCGGTTGGCCCGGCTCCCAAGCCAGTTGGACGACCCGGCCCATTGCCACTCCCTACTGTTACATCTGATATGTGCAATCTAAGAAGCTTCAATGCAAAATCTTTTCCTTATTCTGAACCTCACGGTTAGAACTTAGAACAGCCAAACAGCCAGCTGAAAAAAAAAACTGTAATCATCTCCTATCAAGCCCTGCCCTAATACGTAGGTAAACAACAAACATTCATATAGCAAACAAAACCCTTTTTCAGCTAGTAACGTACGCATCAGCAGAATCTCCTAGGCCCTGTTCGTTATATAGAGTACGAGACACCTGCAGGGATGTCAACGGGTTGAATAATAGTATTATTCATATTCGTATCCTATAAAAAAAGAAATATCCATTTACTGTTCGTTAACTATCGGTAATGGGTGTATCCGCGAACCGCATTATAATATCCACTTAAAAACGGTTTATGGTCGGTTAACGGTCAATTAACAAATATATAAGCATTACTAGAAGGTACCTAATATACACAAAAAAATGTTAGCTTCCTTCTAACATGTATACTTAAATATCGTAGTAAGATAATACAGAGATATCATGTATACTAGCACCATGAAATAAATATTTGTCAAATAATATGCCTTTGCAACAAAAGTAGGGAATGAACTTGATCTATGATCCAAGATAACTAAGTAACATGGACGATTGCATACAATGGCCCACATCCGTCAAGTTCATGAGAATATTCAAAAACGAGAGCGAGAGAAGGGTGACAGTGCTGCGGGTGAACCAGAGGAGAGAGAGAGTTGGGAGCCTCGCAGGCACCACGCGGACGCGGACGTCGCTAGGCGCAACAGTGCATGTGCAATGATGCAACAGGTAAGGCGTCGGGCAAGGAAGAAGGAACATGCAGAAGTTGAAAAGTCGATTTCGGAGATTCTCACAAATTAATTTTAGGGTTTTTGAGATTGACATATTTCTTGAACGTTAGATGTTGATATATTTTCAACCGTTGGATCAAGCTTTACTTAACGGGTTCGAAAACAGTTTATCGGGTTCGGTTTATACTATATGTATGACCGTATCCGTTAAAAAGACGGATAATCGATAAACGACTAAGAATACCTTATTCGGAAATTTTTGATGATCCTTTAACCGTCTATTAAGTTAACGAACGGGTCGGATAATCGGATAATCCGCTACCATTGACATCCCTAGACACCTGCATCAAATTCATTTTTCCATATTCGTGACAACAATTGGTATTGAAATTTATTGATTTTGTTTGACATTATACACAAACAGGCTTTTAACAAGCAGGTAGATGGGTACGACCCCCGCGGGGTCCATCGCGGAGAGCTCGCGGCGGCGACCCCCGCGGCGCCGTCTCTCGCGGCGTCCCCCTCGCGGCGGCGACCCCCGCGGCGTCCATCGCGGAGAGCTCTTCCTCCTGAAACCCTGGCGGAGGCGAACCCTCTCGCGGCATCCCCCTCGCGGCGGCGACCCCCGCGGAAACTCTCGCGGAGGCGAACCCTCTCGCGGCGTCCCCCTCGCGGCGGCGAACCCTCGCGGCGCATCCCTCGCGCTTTCCTCTCGCGGCGGCGTCTTCCTCGCCGCAGCTCGCCTCGCGGTGTCCCTCTCCGCGGCGAACGAACCCAGCGCGGCGACCCCTCGCCGAGGAATCCCTCGCGGCGAAACCCTCGTTGAGGCGAATCGCCCGCGGCGGCCCCGCCGTGAAACCCCGCGGCGGCAACAACCTCGTGGGCCGTGGTCTCCCCGCGGCGACTTCCTCGCGGCGTCGCCTTCGCTGCGGTGTACCCACGCGGCTGCTCCTCACCGCGATCTCCCTCGAAGCTCCTTCGGCGCCCGCAGACACTTCGTATTTGTTTATCTACAGTTTTGAAGTCGATTTTGTTGGGAGAACCTCCCTCCCACTCTCCCTCTCCAGCACTTTGCTTAAACTTGCGTTTAAGCTTTTTGTCTCCTTTTGTCGTGCTGGAGTTGTGGAGTTCGGCGTATTATTGTCTCTTTGTTTTAGTCGAGTTTTTACTTATGTTTGTCGTCTTAGGGTCTAGTTTTGTTGTATTATCTTTTCTTGTTCTCTTCGTAACCACAGTACTCATTTCGAGACCGATGAACTGGGCAATATCCACACTTATCCGGTGTGATCCTCCGGTCTCATGGCAGTTATCAAACTCCTATGATGGAGTCTCTATATCTGCTGTACGACCTTACTGATAGAAATGTATGCCCTACAAGCCAATCATATATGATATGATTTGACATTTCTAGAAATATCTCATTCAATTAATTAGGCAAATCTTCATTATAAGCTCTTATTAGAAACGAATATCATAATGAAGTCCTTGATCAAATACAATGATGATTAAATCATGATGAGATCATGATAATGAGATTGATCATCTAGAGGTATTTGATCTAAATGTTCCTAGTCATAGGATACTTGAGACGGGACATCAAGGATCCGGATAGACTAGTGTATGTGATGTCTTCTCATGTGATGAGGATGACCGATCTCATTGGTCATTAGTGTGGAGACACTGAGATACACATACTGAGTGCTCGTTAGTTGAATGAGTTCATTTGGAATCGACCGAATTAGAAACCCCGAATGGTATCTACCGAACCGTCTATCAGGGTTTTCTATCATCACGGTTGCATGGTTGGATCTTTGACCTGAGTCGCCAAAGATGCCTTGTTGGGTGGAACTTGTGCTTTGACCATTGACTTATGGATCACAATTTAGATGGTCCTATATAGCGATGGATCGGGTACAAGGAAAATCCGATGGAGGCAATTGAGCGGACAACAAGGGATCATCAACTCTCGGTAAGTGAGAGTGAATGTCCTATGGGATAGTACTCTAAATCCCTGGCCAGGGTAGATAGGATAATTGGAAAAGGAGTTTTTCAATTGATCCAATTTCGAGTACAGGATCCTATAGAGTCGGTATACTAAGGAGTTGACAGTCGATGCCGTACTCCTTTCCGACCGGGACATTGGATGGACGAGAGTTTATATCCATGTGGTAACTGATGATGGAAAGGCTCAATGGAGATGATATTATCCCCATAGCCATTTGGGATCATGGGATGTGGCTTGTACCCTTCATGATCGGTAGGCCGATTAATCTGTTATCGGATAACGGATTTAATTAAATTAAATAGAATTGTTCTATTTTATTTAGGCCTCAACCAAATAGGCTATTGGGCCTAGTGGGTCACACACAAAAGGACTTATCCACAAGTACAGGGGCAAGGACGTAATTTATAGAGATTTTGGGTTTTTATGAAAAATTCCATAATTCTCTATAAATACTAATGGTTTAAGTTCGTGTGGATACTGCTGGAGACCGGACACTTGAACGGTTTGTAGAGCTTAATAAGCTCATCTCCTTCCTCTCCATGGGATTATATGAATCCCTATCAGGTATATTCGAACCCGATTTGATCGGATTTCGGTTTTCGTCGTTCGGTTCAGATTGAGACGGATTCTAAAGGAACCCATAGGAATCGTCGCTTCCGCTGCACCAAATTTTATTGGACGATTCCTTACACTTACGAGCACTTCTATGTGCCGGTCGTTTCGTGGTTATGGTTGAGTCTTCTCAAGAAGATATGTTTGGTTGCTACTTTGGTTGTTTCTTGTTTGCTCGTGTTATCTACTAGTTTGAGTCCGTGGTTGTATTATATTTCATGTACTCTTTTATATTATCAATGAAATAGGTTGTGGCGTTGTTGTTCAAAAAAAAAAGGGAAAATTGATGTGCAGTCCGTTTAAGAAAGTCACTTTAACACAAGATCCGTTGAGCAAATATGATTCACCCTAGGTCCGTTTTCACAAATTTTAATCATGTCAGATCCATTCCGTCGATGACCAACGCCTGTCTCTTGGCAGCTCTAAAAATTTCCCACCTTTACCCCTAATTGATAACTATCTCGGTGATGTGGCGGTAGATTTGCAAGAACCGTAGATTAAAGAACGAACTCTCTCGTGTGATGACGATCTTCTAGCGATAGCGGCACCGATCTCCTACCGAGTGCACTCCCCGGCGGCGGCGGCGGCGATCTTCTAACATAGTGAAGCAAAGTCACGACGGCAACACCTCCTCCGACATCGCAAGTCCGGCGGCGGCACTCATCTTTAAGATAGCGGGCTTGCGTAGTCGACGACGAAGCGGGGAGGAGGAGAGGCATTGTCACTTCTAATTAACCGGCGAGGTGCGCCTCCAAAATAGATGTATTGAAGAGTGGTGGCAGTCCCTTGGCCTCTTATGGCCATTTTACCTTGGCTCTTTGGGCTCCATTGTTGCTACTTTTGCGGCGATATAGGGATAATGTGGGTCGTCGGAGGGAATGGGATGGACATAAGATTGAGGGGAGTTCACATCGTTAATGTTTGTATGTGGAATAATCACAATATTACTAATAATGGCCATGGATCGATGAAAGTTATCCCCTCCAATGGTGCGTCTATTGTTTTACTGTAGTCCTGTTTCCTTTTTTAAAATGGAAGAATGGATTATCCTACCGTCAATAGGTAATTTGAAGGGTAAAAATGTCATTTGACCTCTCTCTCGACGTCTCTGCTATCTTTACTGTTAAAAATGGAGCGGAAGTGAAATCATTTTGAAAAAATGGACTTTGTGTTAGAGTGAAAATCTGACCGGATGTAACGTTAAAGAGAGTCCGTTGAACCGGACCTTCTGTTAATTTCTCCTTAAAAAAATGGTCTTTCTCCAAGCATCAGCGTCTCGAAGCCTGCATTTCCTATTTCGGAAGATCGGGTGGATCCGCAAACTGATACATGAGGATTTGGACAACTAATTCCTAAGATAGCCGGAAGGCTGTACCTCTTCTGGGCAGCAAGTTATGCCCAAGAATTTCCAAGTTTCTTACAAGGGAAGGGACCGACACCTCACCTTCAATCAAGATCTTAACTTTTTGAGTGAAGAAACCATGACCGCTTTCAGGTCGCCATAGACTGGAAACGAGTTGGTATCTTGGCGATAGCTGGGATTATCATTGGTGTCTGTCTGATATAAGTCGCTTCTCACCTTTAGGTAACAGTGTAAATGGCTTTCCTTCCCCATTTTCATCTACCTGCTTGTTTTTTTTGGAGAAATTAACAGAAGGTTCGGTTCAACGGACTCACTTTAACGTTACATCCGGTCAGATTTTCACTCTAACACAAAGTCCATTTTTTCAAAATGATTTCACTTCCGCTCCATTTTTAACAGTAAAGATAGCAGAGACGTCGAGGGAGAGGTCAAATGACATTTTTACCCTTCAAATTACCTATTGACGGTAGGATAATCCATTCTTCCATTTTAAAAAAGGAAACAGGACTACAGTAAAACAATAGACGCACCATTGGAGGGGATAACTTTCATCGATCCATGGCCATTATTAGTAATATTGTGATTATTCCACATACAAACATTAACAGGAACTCCCCTCAATCTTATGTCCATCCCATTCCCTCCGACGACCCACATTATCCCTATATGCTGCAACAGTAGCAACAATGGAGCCCAAAGAGCCAAGGTAAAACGGCCATAAGAGGCCAAGGGACCTGCCACCACTCTTCAATACATCTATTTTGGAGGCAGACTTGCCTCGGGTTAATTAGAAGTGACAATGCCTCTCCTCCTCCCCGCTTCGTCGTCGACTACGCAAGCCTGCTATCTTAAAGATGAGTGCCGCTGCTGGACTTACTGATGTCGGAGGAGGTGTTGCCGTCGTGACTTTGCTTCACTATGTTAGAAGATCGCCGCCGCCGCCGCTGGGAGTGCACTCGGTAGGAGACTGGTGCCGCTACTGCTAGAAGATCGTCATCACACAGAGAGTTCGTTCTTTAATCTACAATTCTTGCAAATCTACCGCCACATCACCGAGATAGTTATCAATTAGGGATAAAGGTGGGAAATTTTTAGAGCTGCCAAGAGACAGGCGTTGGTCATCGACGGAATGGATCTGACTTGATTAAAATTTGTGAAAACGGACCTAGGGTGAATCATATTTGCTCAACGGATCTTGTGTTAAAGTGACTTTCTTAAACGGACTGCACATCAATTTTTCCTTTTTTTAATAACTATATACAAAATACCCCTTGTATAATCATGCTTTTAGTTTAATCTTCCAAGGGTTTTTAATGCTGACTGCTGAGCAGATGCTCCAGTCTTGTGAGATCAGATGTCGTACTTCCTCCTCAATGTCTGTTCCTTCTTTCGCGGTGATGCCGGCTGCTGGCCGCCGGAAAGGTTGTCGCTTCCCGTCGTTTGCGAACCGGTGTAGGCTTGTAGCTCACCTACAAAATGTCGTTCCACGGGTACATCCCGAGGAAACTGCTGTTTCTAGCTGCACAGCCGGACGGTGCAGGCCACCGCTTGCGCCCAGTACTTCAGCCTCGCCTTTACTTCTTCTGGATGATCACCTGACAATGGCAAAATGGGGAGGACATGTCAATCGCTGGCGGAAGAAGTTTTTATTTTAGAATGAAACGAATATGGCTAGACGAAGACAGACGAATCACAAGGCAACGTCATAATGAGACAGCGAAGAACTAGATTCCACTGGTGTCTGATCACAAGGCAAGCATCAATATTTCTGCTAGAGATCCCTGTACGAGTATAGGCGGCAGAATACTCGTGTCTATCAGGACTGTTCCGGTGATCTACGAGTGGTCAAAGAAAACATAGTTACAGACTTTGAGAAAGTTCAGCGGTTCGCCGTACGCTAGTAATATGTTTCCAGTGGAGAAAGTGACCTAGTATATGTGCCAAACCAACTGTACAAGAAGAATAGGAACTGACGGGCAAATCCACCGGAAAATTTCCCTTGCGAAGCTCGGAGCTTCCACTTGCGGATCGATATATCAGAACATAATCCGCATCAAGGTAGCAGATCACAGGACCGAGTTTCCTACCTGCTTGTTAAAAATCGTATTATTCCGAATCATCGGTTTACGGGCGATACTCAACAGCATCAGAAGAAGATTAAGACGACACAGACGGTGCCAAGTCTCGTACGATCATCACGGGAAACGAAAATCGGAATCACATCCTTCAGCATTGAGCAACTCGAAATGCCATCGAATTCGGAGACGCGCCGAGGTAAATGATTCGCCAGGGAACTTAAGAACATAGGAAAGTAGAGATCAGAAAAGAGTAAGGCCAGAGAGGTAAAACTTCTCAAACCTGGGCTGGAGATCTTCCAATTGGCAATCGGGCCATATCCAGATGGGGACGATGCAACCCGGGGGGAATCAGGTAATCTGCTCTGCTGCTGCTCGTCCAGGAACATCTGGCTCATCGAGTAGCACAGCTCGAGCGCCGGTAAGGTGTTACAGAGCTCCGGGATGTCCTCGTACGAGAACCCGAACCCCAGATCCAGGCACCCCTTCAGCTCTTCCAGATCATCGTCCGTGAGGCTCTTCGTCCTCCCCACCTCGCTCCCCTCATCGGACCCCTGCTCCCAGCCGTCCACGTATCCTTCCAGCATGACCACGCTGCTGCTCCCCTTCTTCTTCCCCTTCCTCGTCCTCGCCCAGACGTGCTCCAAACTCTGGTACTCCACCACCTCCTCCTCCTCTGATAGCTGCCCCGCCTCGCTCCTCCTCTCCTCCGATGCCGTCATCCTCGACGACTCTTCCTCGGCCAAATAGCAGGATCCCGCCATCTCTCACTTTCTTCCTCCCCTCTTCCTCTCTCTCACTCTCTCTCTATCTCTCTCTCTCTCTCTTTCTCTCTCGCTCGCGCGCTGGCCTGTGACTCTGCGGAGGCGTCGCCGGTCTTTTAAAAGAGACGGAGGTTGCAGACTTGAGGAAGCGCCCCGCGCTGTGTGTCACGTGCCTAGAACTATAAGCCTCTACACACGTTTGCGCACGTACCGCGTACATGCGGACATGGGATGTATCACACGTGGCATGCTGGCAGTGACGTGCCCATGCGTCTCGCCGGCGTCCCTACTTGCGTGCGGGGCACGCCCCAGGCTGGGTGCGTTATCCCGGCCCCGCCTCCCACGTCCGCCACACAGAGCTGGACGCGGGCCCCACGACACGGACCGGAACGCCCTTCGCGTCACGGGGGGGTATCCGGAAGCCGACGAAGGGCAGTACCGTCTTTCCGGTCTCGAGACGGCGCCGCGGCGGGACACGGAGGCCAACCGCCGTGGGAACGAGAAACGCCAGAGTTTGCCCGGACACGTGGCGAGGAGCCCAGGAAGCGGCGCCCGGGCCGCCGTCCGACTCGTCCCGTGGCGCTGGCCGGCCCGGCCGAGTCTCGCAGCCACGTCGGAGATGACACGTTGACAAGACGACAAAGCGGGCGCGGCGCTCGAGGGAATTATTAGGACTCGGCGAGCGGGCTCCCGGGGCGTGCCGTCCTCGCCGGCGCGCGATTCGCGGATCTGACACTGTTCAGATCGGTAAGGATCCGATCAGCGGCGGAAGATAATTATTATTTATCATTCCGGTGAACACCTGCTCCACATTTCGTACCCTTGCCATTTCAACGAAACAAACAATTTTTATTGTAAAATAAAAAGTACTTGTTTTTCGAATAAACGATCTCGAACCAAAATATTACGCAAATACAAACAAGTTAATAAAATGACGCCAACACATACGCAACATGACGTAGACAACTAGGTAGACACCCGACCAGCAGCAGCACGGGAGCACCCGATGCCACCCCCCCTGTTCTTTATGAATTAATCGTTTGATTAAGCGGGCAAACCAAGGGATTACTCTCTCATCAATCATCGCTATTATTATATATTCTGATTCCCCTCGCTCAATGAACAACCTGCCAACAACCATCGTCGCCGTCCGCTCCTTTCAGAAATGCCAACCGAGAATCCTCGATGGCTGGCGTCACCAGCACACACCCACTTATGGGTCGCCTGACTGGTTACAGGTGTTTCATTTGATTTCATTGTATTAAGATCTTACAGAATCAAGATTGAACGCAGCTGAACAGCTGGGTTCCAGCGAACTTCGTATATTTACGGGGGGCTGTTTGGTTGCACGGTGATTTAATTTTTTTAACTATAATTTTATGTTTTTATAATAAAATTTGTTAAAATAGCAAATTTATATTCTTAAGATGATTTTCTTCTTAAACAAAAAAAATCATCTATTCTATTTTTTATCTCCCGATCTCCCGCTTTGTTTAATCATATGCCGTAGTTACTCTTTTTTTTTGTTATCGCATCTCTCACGAGTCTGAGAGTGATATTTTCTTGTGCGTTCATTGGTTTATATTTTATTTTAGTAACTTTCTTTCTACCATGAAAATGTACACAGAACTATTGTGTAACCAACCACCTCGTTAACAAATCGAGCTGAACTGAACAACTTAATTTAGTTCACTAATCCTGAAATATATTATCTATTTATAAAAATAAAATAAAATATCTAACAAATAAGTATCAAGTTTATGTTCAATGTTTTTATTTATGTGAGAAAAATGTGTTTGTAATATTTTTTTGAAATAAATTTATTATAATATTTTGAAATTAACATAAATATGAAAACAATAATTTAAGTCAATTGGTTTATTGTTCGATTCATCTCAGAGGGAGGTCAAATAAAATCAAATTGATAAATACTAACGATTCGTTTCGGTTGATAAAATCAAAACCTAGTTGGCGGGTACATCCCAAAAACCGCGAAAACAAGTTGAGTAGAGTCAAGCATCGTACCGCTCAAGTTCGACTTGTTTATTTTACTGAGTTGTAGCTCGAGTTCGAGTTTTTACAAATATATTGAACCGCTATTTAAAATTGATTCGTCCCATAACCGAGCTTGAGCTTAAATAACACATCGACTTATGTTCCACGGAGATTCATTATTTAGTTCAATCCAAACAATCAAACCATACTAATAGTGTCGTTAAATTTGATTTGATTTGAACTATTGATCGATTTGATTAAATTTTTAAGACTTTTCGAATTAAATCACCTGAATAATCCGAATCAAATTAAATATTTTATTTTAAATTATATGTAATATGACATTTATGTATAATTCCTTATAAAATAAAATTTTCTGAGTTTTTAAGATAAAATTAATTAAACATATAAACAAATTTTAATAGAATATAATTTTCAGTTTTAATTTAAAAGAAATACTCAAAAACTAAAGCAGATCATGAACATCTGTACAAGTTCGATCCAAAATTTCGGTATACAACTTGTTCATACATTTTAAAATTAATCAACTATTTGTGAAATCTAAGTTTAAATGAGTTCTAAAATTTTATTTATGTTTAAATTTAAATTTTATTTATTTTATAGATTTAAGCGGTAATATATAAGTATTAATATTCATAATTTGATATTTAAAAAAATATCTAATCAAATATTTGATCTAGTTATTCCGACTTTGTGGACTGGAATTTTCACAAATTCAACTTCCGTAACGAATCAAATTTTATTTATTCTATTTAATATTGAGTTGTTTTACGTGATAAACAACTCAAAATTTAAAAGTCTGGTTTCAAGTTACGTGCGATTAGGGCGGTAAACGTATGCGGATAAAATTCGGATTCGCTCCGAATTCGTATCCGTTTAGGCGGATAATATCCGATTTTAGATATTCGTCGGAGTGGATATCTGGATACGGATATTATCCGAATGTTAATCGGAGTGGACACGGAAATGTCCGCTCCGCTCCGTTTATGATCTGCTTCGAATTCATCTTTGATAATATATACATAATATATATAATTATATATTTAAAATCATTATATTTACTAATACGATTAAATATTCTTTATTATATATTAATATACTAAGTTATTGTTAATAAATATACGGTAAATTTAATATTTTATAATTTTATTTCTATGTATTTGTATATTATTAAATATATTAATTAAATAATATTTAATTTACATTCCGAAGCGGATATTATCCGTATCCGCTCCGAATCCGAAGATTATCCGACTTATAATATCCGATCTGTATTCGTATCAGATTCGGATCGAATACGGATTATCCGAATAGCTAAACGGAGCGGATACGAAAACGTCGTATCTGCTCCGTATCCACTCCGTTTGCGGCCCTACGTGCGATAGCACCTTGGTTCGTTTGCACCCTTATTTTGGGTATTTATCACATATATATATAATCTCGAGGATACCTGCACGCATACGTGGTAATCTTTAGGGGCCCTTCCGACAAAATGCATTTATGTGGTGGTGAGCGGCGGATGCTCTGAAATGTCGTGACATGACAGACAACGTGACGGCCGGACATGAGGTGCGCATGGGCCGAGCTCGTGGGCCGCGCGGGCGGGCCGCTCGACGCACGTGTCTTGACGTGGCAGTGGGACAGGCGGGGCCCGCCGACAGTCACGGGCCAGCTACCCACGTGGACCCGCCGTAATCCTGTCCAATAATTGCTCGGCGGAAAGACGCCCAACTTTCGCGCTACCTACCTGCTGAGTGTCCTTGGCTTTCCCCCCCTTTTTCCCCTCATCTCTCATTATTTTATTTATTTATTTTATCAAATATAAATGACAAATCACTTTTTTTTTCTTTCTCATTATCATAACAGAAATGAAGTTAGGAGGGCGGAAATGGGGTGTCAACGGTGGGATGTATTAATCTAAGATGATGTTCTAACTCAGAAGAACATCACTGGCTTGGCTTACCTCAGCAAGCCCATAAATAAATGGAAAAGTTGGATTAGAAAGAAGTACAAGACGTTCATGTTCAGTCACATCACACCATGTTTACATTTGTTGACCACTTACTTTCATTTACAAGTAAATTGGGTTTGGCCTACAATGATAGAAGTCAAACTTTACAGCTAGAATATAAAAAATATCTAAGGCATAAGAGATAAAGTAAGAAGTTGGTTAAGAACGACTTTTTAAATAATTTTGAAGTATTAATTTTTTTCATAAGAACACTTATCCTTAATCTACTATCATTAGGATATATTTAATTTCAAAATTCTTTCGACTCAATATTCGAAAAATAATTAATTAGAATTGTGATAATTTAATGATTTAATCTCTTAACACATTCACAATTCGATGTATTACAAATTAAACTGTAATAAACAATAACCTCTATCCCCACCATGAATGAGGATGGTGTAGCGACTAGAACTTCAGATTGATGCGGTGACATCACATCTTTCTTTTATGGTCAGCAACCAAGGGTCCGTTTGGTTGAACGTAAAACAAAAAGCGACGAAAATAATTTACGTGGAACACCTTTCCAAGGAAATGGAAATACAAATTTTTTGTTTGGTACACTTTTCAGGAAGATTGAAAGTGACATTGATTATTTGGTTTCTAGTCAGAATATTTTATTAGAATTAATTTTGTTATTATTTAAATTTTTATTTAAAGTTTATATGATGTTATTTACGGTAGCATTCGCAAGTAAGTATTATTAAATAATATTACATTCAATAAAATAAAATCTAAAAATCTGTTTACATTTTAAATATTCTTGTACAAACAATGTGAGTTCTTTTCTAACATTTTAAATATTTTAAATCAATATTTTTCGTTCATGACATTATCACTTCAACGTGACAAAAATATTTTAAATAAATTAATTTATTTGATATTTTTTTCCTTTGCTATTATGATTAACCGTTTACAAAATAATTTTTTATTTCGCTAATTATAAATGTAGTGTACAAAAAATAAATTTTATTTAAACTTGGCAATTCTACATATTGTCATCTACTATTTATATATATGATCATAAATTCATGATACACGGTGCCTAAGAATATGCATCCGGAAAATGGCGTACACTCCAGTTTGGCGGACGCCAAAATTTTCTAAGATGGTGTATGCCACGGAAAAGTTACTCCCTTGCTGTCACTTTTACGTGGAACCAAATAACTGAAGTATGAGGTTTTCCCGAAAAGTCCATACATGCACCCACTTTTACTTGAAAACAAACGGACCCTAAGATTGAGCAGTCAAATTATATAGGGACTAAAAAACTTGTTAAAAACACTTTTGACAATCATTGCATATAAATATTTTTACACATAAATTTTCTTAGATAAAAAAGAGTTGACGCCTTTTCTTTTCTTTTTTCTCGGCGACTCTTCACTTTTCTTTTAGTTATACATGATCTCCTCTTTTTTATCATGCGTATCTCATCAAATATGACAATTTTATTTCTCTACCCCCGTTGGATGCACAACATATCGAGTTTATATTTTTACCATATATTTTTGTTATATCACATCTCACCATATATCACAGCAAGGTCTTGCATCACAGTTAGACCCAAGAACTGTGGTGACTGAGACACTCTCGTAAGGTGTGGCACCCACACACTCGGCTGTATCAACCAGTGATGGAGAGCTGGCTTGATTCTTGGTCATCTGAAGCAAGGAAGGCGGGGTCGCGGGTCGGGAGTGGGTCGGTTGGGCCCAAATGGATCCGGGTCGGCCAGGTCGGGACCGAGTCGGGACTTGGGTCGTCGGGATCGGAATAAAAAATAATAAAATAATAATTTAAAAACACTTATGGGGCCGGGATCTTGGAGTCGGGATCGGGTCGTTTGGCCCAAAAATTGACCGGGTTGGGACCCGGATCCCGATCCGGCATTCCATGATTTGAAAGACTGGGTGTGCCTTCCTTTACTCTGGGGGCTACGGCGCCTTCAGGCTGCTCCACACCGATGTGAAAGATCGAACAAGAAGGGGATTCTGTATGGTCTAGAATGCTGGATGGTGACATGGGTCTGTTTCATGGCAACACATTCGGTGGTGTCCACAAGAATGGAGCAGGGTTGAAGAAGAGGTTCTGCTTCACCTCCCCACGGAAAGCAATTGTTTGTCTTCGGTTCCAGAAGAACTCTTGGTCGAGCAATACACACATCTATTGATTATAGATGGAATTCACACCTGGTCCCCTTCAAAGAAGGGCCTTCTTCTTCAATGCACAGCCTCTCCGGCTCTCCCCCCCTGTCAGAATTGTCACACAAGCGATGGGTCCTGTTCTTCCGGATGTTATGTTACAGCTCCCGCCCCAATCTGAACCAGTAGATGATCTGTATCAATAGATGCTTCGTGGGGGGATAATATCCTCCTTGCAAGTTTTTGCAGAAGTTTTGGGATCTATTTTGTTCTTCTGAATATGCTGTGCCAGATTTCTAAATGTTATGAGTAAATGTTTGGCAACTGAACTTTTATCCAAATCTAAAACTACAATCATGTTTATAATTTCATAAATAGAATAACGAATATTTACTTTGAGCCCCCAAATGCATAGAACTAAAAATAACTCTCTCCCAATTGAGTTTTTATGTCATGACAAAACTCCCAAATTTTGGTTTTGGACCATTTAAACTCCAGTTCATATGCATGTAAATAGATGTAACAATCACCTTCTTATAAAACTTCAAAAAGATTGTTTTCACTTAACATAATTTTGACTATAATATATGTAGCACCTAAATCAGTTGACTGGCCCCAGCAACCATGCAAATTAAAATCCTTCTCAGGAGGTCACCCGAGTATGCTCAAATTTGAAGCTTTTTGACTCAATCCTTGAAAAAGATTTAATATCTTAACATATTCACAAATCAGAATATAACAATCTATCCCATACATCACATATCACATACATCACATATATATCACATACTCAGGCAAGTCACAACGGACTTTCCGACTGGATCATGCTCTGATACCAAGTGTAACGACTAAATTAGTGACTAGCCTAACAATCATGCCAATTAATAGCATTCTCAGGAGGTCACCCATTATTAACCTATTATCCGTCGGAGCATGCTCAACTTTTGAATTCTTTTAACTCAACCTCCGAAAAATGATTAACCAGTGTTGTTGAAAGTCCACTGATTTAATTTTCTAATATATTTCTAAATCGGGGTGTTACACCACATATATGATAATGCATTCCTAACATAAAATTCTTTTACTAGTTCGAGGCAGAGATGTAAATGGGTCCAATTCCAGGAACTTGAATTCGACAAGAAAATTTTGGATTCGATAATAAATCGGATTAGCTAGACCAATACCCAAATCTGAAAAAGAATCTACTTATCCTATCGATGATTGTTTGGTACAAGATTAATTTAGGGATAATTCTAATTTATTCTCGAAATTTAGAGAGAAAAAAACAAGGTGCATGTGTAAATGGGCCCGAAGGTCCATGGCCCAGTGATAATTCTCAACGGTTGAAGAAAAAAAAATCAAGAACGTAAAAAAATAAAGAAAATAAAAGTGTTACCAATCCAATTATTTTACGCCTTGTTTTTTTTCACGTATTGTATCCCAAAAGAATTCCATCCTTTCTTGGTCCATGCATGTGTATTTATGTCACTTCAAGATCATCGTGTCGCTTGCAAACCATATGCTTGAAAATCTTATTCGGCCGAACCACGGGTACGTACCCACCAACAATAATTAAATTAATGGTGGGTGTGTGTCTCTATCATCGGAATTAAGACAAGTCTAAATGGCTCCTGATAAAAATCTATCCCTCCACAACAGATATCTCCACCAAATTTAAATAGGTACATATATATATATATATGCTTGTCTTTGCTTCACAGATATACACACCCTCTCAAACGGCACACAACACATTAATACTGAAATAATATCTGTTTTGGTAGGGCATCAGAATTTGATGCCATGCAATCAACATCACACATGTACAACTGATAGTGATCATCTTGGGTCCTAATTAATACTCTATCCAAATAGGGTCTTGAGCATGATAGTTTTAGCAATATTTAAAAACCCGAGATATGACCAATTCTAGTTGCAGAATCATAGTCAAGCACGTAAGATTTTGATCGGTTCATGTTTATAATGATCAATAGGAATCGATAATATATCGAGACAAGATTGCACAACAAGTTTTGTACATCAAAACATTTTAGATTAAAATAAAGTCTAGGACGGCCAAAGACAAAATTATTGTGTTCGGTGAGATATTATAGCAAAAAGAGTAGAAATCGTGTATAACTATTAAAAATTAGGTGCCACAAGGGAAAAAAATTCACCTCTTATTTTTTGTCAAAGAAAAAAGATCTCACGCGAAAACATATTCTGGTAAGGTGTAGGTAGATGATTCGGTTCCGTCTCATTTATGGGGTGTTTGGTTGCATGATAATGAAGATCTTTATTTTAATTTTTAAAAATTATAAGAAAACTCGTTAAAAGAGGTGTTTGACGACTTCGACAATTTTATGTTTTGAAAGTGATTTTCTTCTTAAACAAAAAAGAGGGTCTCACCTCTTTGTTTTTTCATGTGGTCCCCCACTTTGTTTGATCATGAATGATAGTTACCCCCTTTTTATTATCACATCCTCTAAACATGACAATTTGATGTCATGAGTTGTTTCACTTTTTATTTTAATATAATTTTTAATCAGGAAAATATACAAAAAATTATCTTACAACCAAACACCCCATTAATGTTTTTTTTTTCCAGAAACTAAACAAGTTCCCCAAACTAAACCAGCTGATAGAACCAGCTCCAACATTTGGCTCGGTTTAAGACTAAAGGCTAATTAAATATCTAAAACAATTAATTTATTGCAAATAAACACCTACATTGTAGTTATGAATAATTACAAAAATGGTGTTCCTGTTGCACACGCCAACCTATTAATTTGACGCGTGCGTAGGCGAGGGAGGCCTGCATCCCTTAATGAGCTGATCACGCCATGTGATTAATTGATATCTTATTTCTTCGTACCTATGCACATATATATTTGATGCAGCTGAACGTACGTACGTACGTACGTACGTCTCTCTCTCTCTATAGCATGCATGCACAATCATCTACGTTACGCTAACGTGGAACGGATGAGGCCGGATCCCCTCAGGTGGGCATGCACCTGAGGGGGTCCGGTCAGCCCCCTCACATTGGGGCTGACAAGATGGTGATTTGACCGATTCAAATCACCATCTTTTCATTGTCTTGTCAGCCCCAATGTGAGAGGGGCTGACCGGACCCGCTCAGGTGCCCACCTGAGGGGATCCGGTCTCGGAACTGATATATAATTAACCCGCAGACCCGGTAAAAAACTGAGCTTGATGCCGTCGACGACAGGTCCGACACTCCAGACGAGTTCGCCTAGCTCGGCGATGGGAGATTGAGAGCGGATCTCCTTAGTCACCCGATTGAGGGGGGAGTTATATATTGAGGGACTCCTCTTGGTAGGGCGATCGGGCAAAGCTAGGCCGCAGATCACGCTGCTTAGAATCACGGCGGCCTTTCGACCTCAAGCGTCGTCGTGATCTTAAGGTTCATGAGAAGCTCCCCTTCAGCGATGTTAGCACCACCATGCTGCCTTTCGGTGACACATCACTTGCCACATTGAAGATCAGCTGCGATATATTTGAGATGCATTTGTAGCGCGATCCTGGAGTAAATATATATATATGTCGTACAAGCTCGGCTCTTCGAAATCTACTTATGATCGAGCTAGTTTGTGCTCGAATCCCTCCAAACCATCGTCTCAGCCCATATGGGTGTAGTTTGTTATTTAATCCAGTCAAGCTCGAGCTTGAATAAAAGTTTACCTCGAATTCGAGTCGTTCGGCACGAGCTCATTTATAAAAGTTCAAATAGAACAGATCGATTTTGACAGACCGAGAGAGCTCCCGTCGGCCCCAGAGAGACAGGACACACAGCTCCCCCTCTTTTAAGGGGTCACTTGACCTTGCAGTTTCCTCCGTTCATGGCCACTTTTGAGGCAATCTTAGTATGCTGCTCCTAACTTGTGTTGAAGAGAGGGTGCTCAAAGTTTAAATTAATAGTTATAAATCTGACCTGATAAAATATGCTAGTGTACGGCCTGTTTGTTTACAGTATCAAGCACCTATATTGATATCAGTTTCAAAACTGATATTGATATTTTATATTAGTGAGTGTTTGGATATCAATATTAATTTTAAGATTAATAGTTAAAAAGAGTATCATAAACAATACAGGTGAAGACCTGTATTGAAATTGATACAAGCAGACGTCTCCCCCGCGCGTCCCTCCCCCCCCTCCCGTGCGTCCCCCCCGCCCCTCTGCGCACCTCCCCCCGCCGGAGCCCCCTCCTCCCGTGCGTCCCCCCACCCCTCCGCACACCTCCCCCCGCCGGAGCCCCCCTCCGCGAGTCCCCCCCGGAGCCCTCCCGTGCGTCCCCCCGCCCCTCCGCGCACCTCCCCCCGCCGGAGCCCTCCCGTGCACCTCCCCCCTCCGCGCGTCCCCCTCCCCCCGCCGGAGCCCTCCCGTGCGTCCCCCCGCCGGAGTCCCCCCTCCCCGCCGGAGCCCTCCCGTGCGTCCCCCCGCCCCTCCGCGCTGCCCCCCTCCGCGCACCTCCCCCCGCCGGAGCCCCCCTCCGCGGAATCGCGCACCTCCCCCGCCGGAGCCCCCCCTCCGCGCACCTCCCCCGCCGGATCCCCCCTCCGCGGAGTCCCCCCTCCGCGCACCTCCCCGCCGGAGCCCCCCTCCGCGGAGTCCCCCCCCCCCCCCCCCCCCGAGCCCTCCCGTGCGTCCCCCCGCCCCTCCGCGCTGCCCCCTCCGCGCAGCCCCTCCGTGTAGCCCCCCGCCGGAGCCCCGCCGCGCAGCCCCCCCACCGCGCAGCCCCTCCGCGCAGCCCCCCGCCGGAGCCCCGCCGCGCAGCCCCCCCCTCCGCGCAGGCCCCCCGCTGGAGCCCCTCCGCGCAGCCCCCCGCCGGAGCCCCCTCCGTGCAGCCCCCCGCCGGAGCCCCGCCGCGCAGCCCCCCCTCCGCGCAGCCCCCCGCTGGAGCCCCTCCGCGCAGTCCCCCGCCGGAGCCCCCCCTCCGCGCAGTTCCCCCACCCCTCCGCACAGCCCCCCGCCGGAGCCCTGCCGCGCAGCCCCCCGCATAGCCCCCCCTCCGCGCAGCCCCACCTTTCTCGCAGACACCTCCGAACATGCTCATCTAATATCAATTGTAACATTGATATAATTTTATAAAACACATAAAAAATTTGATACTATCAATCTTGAAACTGATATTTCAATTTCAAAAAATATCAATATCAATATTAATACAATATCATTTTTAATACTCTAACCAAACAGGACAGTAGATTTCGATTCCCCGACACAGCGCGTAATTATCATTTTGGTGGTGTGGCATGACTCAAAATTTTGCATGTCTCGGAGAACTCATACCTGGTAACAACAAATGATGGCTTTGATGAGTTAAGCCACAGAAGGAAATGGTTGGTTCATACTTGATTAGATCATATGATGAGACACCCCTCCCCCCTGGAGTGTTTTTTTTTTTTTTTAAAGAATTTCTTAAATTTACAAAATCCGAAAATGGCCATGTTTGACAGATAGATAGGGCAAAGAGTTTAAATGGCCATGTTTAACAGCGGGGCCCATTAAGACATTCTGGCCCAGTTTTTATAGGCCTGAACTTGGGCAGACGAACGCGGCCCATGAATAATAAGTTTTGAGAGAGGGAGATCCACCGATAAAAGCTTTGAATAAAACTGATGTGAAGGACCGGTCTCGGAGACTGCGGTCGGCGGGGAAATGGCGGCGGTCCTCCCTCGTCAGCCGAGCGCTCGTCTCGCCGAGAAGACCGGATTCTTCCCCTCGCACAAGGGGACGACGCCGTCGACCGTCTTCCTCAGCGGCGGAAGTCCTCTCCATCGTGCCTGCGCCGCTAAGGTGCCATCCGCGGAGACCAGACTCCGGCATTCTCTTCGCGTCGTAGCCGCGAAGAGGCTGGAGTACGACGTCGTCGTGGTGGGCGCCGGGATCATTGGCCTCACCATCGCAAGGCAGTTCCTGCTGGGATCCGATCTCTCGGTGGCCGTCGTGGACGCCAGCGTTCCGTGTTCCGGCGCGACTGGGGCTGGTAGGCTGGAAGCTGTGGCGTTCATCTGTTTGCATTTGACGGATGTTCGCGGTGGATCTGATTTGCTATGCTATCTACATATCTTCGCGTTTTCTCCGAACGTGCGTTGTTTACTCGATTGAGTTGTGATTAGGGCAAGGTTACATTTGGATGGGGAATAGAACGCCCGAGAGCGACTCATGGGAGCTCGCCATCAGAAGTAAGCAGTTGTGGGAAGAGTTGGCTGAGAGCATAAAGCGTCATAATGGAGATCCTGCGCAAATACTCGGCTGGAAGAAAACGGGTATGTATAATAAGCTGCAAACGGATAATACGTCTTTTCATACTATCCTTAAAAATGTTCTGGTCCTTGTGCTTAGTAGATTTAATTTTAGTTTCAACTTATTTTTTATGATGACCCGGTGGTCATAATTTCTTTTAGTGCAAGGAAGTAAGCACAAGTGTTGGGAGAAAAGGAAAACAAAACGAACGGCTCATCCAGAAAAAAACCGACTACCAAGGTGGCAGAGGTGGATGGGGACTGCATTAAGAAAGTTCTAGAAGGAAGAAACTTCTCCCTGAAGGCTACCCCTTCCATGTGGTTGTCTATACTTGCAAATGTCCAGTCCTTGACCAGAGTCGACATCGTGAAATAGTTTCAACTTATGTTCTGGAAGAATTTGCTTTACATACACATTTCCTTCCTATTGCGCTCCCCAGTGGCACTGTGGGTGTGTACTAGGTTGTCCAAACAGAAGCTGGCTTAAGGCATTCTTGTCAAGCATATGCGTTTGGCTAGGTGTGTTCACCTAAACCGGTAAACCGAACTGGTTGTTCAGGGCTCTAACTGGGTAAATTGTTATCAGTTTGGTTCGATTTAGCCTCTCTAAACCGAGCTGCATTGGTAAATCGTTTGATTCAACTGACCCAATTTATTTTTATATTAATATAAATCTATATATAATAATATTATAGAAAAATAATATTAAACTTAAGGTTGACCCTAATTAGTTATTTTATTTTGACTTAATCTTATATTGTATTATATTTATTTATTATTTTAAAATAATTAATATATACTGGATCTGTTAACTGAACTGAACTGCACTCTCAGTTTGAGATTTTACTTAACCGGTTCGGTTCATATTTTGGTTTGGTTTCACTTTTGGGAAAATCAGACTGAAACTAAACTGAACCGAACTGTGAGCACCCCTACATTTGGTCATTGAGATTTCAGCTTAAGGGGCCTAAAGAAATAATTTACCCTTAAGATATGCATGAAACAGTTGAAAATGGTTTTTAGGAGGTATAAAAGATAAAGAAGCAACTAAAAGCCAATATTTTAGGGCCTGTTTGGTACAAGATTAATTTGGAGATAAACCTGGTTTCCCTCTAAAAATTTGAGGATAAACCATATTTATTCCCAAAATAAACTTGTACCAAATGGACCCTTAAAGAACAAAAACTGTTTATCTTAAATACTTTGAACAAATTATTTTCATGTTTGGTAACACTATTAAACGCCTCTATCACTATCAATTTTAAATTTGATATTGATAGTAATCGCCTAGAGGTGTTTGGCTAATAGTATCAATTTTAAAATTTGTAGTGTAAACAAAACATATTATGTAATACAAGTGTCAGCTCGTATCAATTTCGATACTGATGCTCCAAACTTCTAGAAATATCAATATTTATAAAATATCATTTTTGATGGTCTAGCCAAACAGGCCATAAATTAAGAATTTGAATATTGTTACAAGAACTAGAAGACAAATAAAACTAGGAAAAGTATAAACTCATAGTAGACTAGTAGTAGAAAGCAATCCCCTGCCATGACCGAGGGAGCCAAGGATTGGAATCAAAGTCAGGATCGGTGGGCACTGATCTGATCCAGATTGTACCAGATCGGTCCGATCTCGACCAATCTGTCGGAACAAGAACTGATTCGGAATCGGCAAATTAAAAAAAAATGTTTCCAATTCCGATCTGATCCCGACTGATCATGGCTGATCTGACCGGGATTGCAACAAAAAAAAAAAACAAGCCGATCCCTACCGATCCGGCCAATTCTACCGGTTTCTGGATCGGTCCTCCAGTCAAGAATTTGATCAGCAATGGCTGATCCGATCCAGGAATCAGCCGATCCCAATCCGGATTGGCCGATTCCGCAATCTGTCACTGGTTCAACTTTTTAGGATGATGGCAGATCACACTGAATGGAGATGTCTCAAGCCTCATAGCTTGACACATGCTATCTCCTTTGACGGTGTTTTGAGGTTGCTTTTTGTGTTGCTACTAGCCTTCTACCCTGGCATGCACACACAGTTGCATGGTGCAGCACTCATAGTTGAGTCCTTCATGGTTTACAGAAATCTACCTACACTTGACTCAATGGTTTGCTGGATCAGCCCAGATCGGCTGATTTGATGGGACCTACCAATTTTCAATCTGTTATTGTGATGCATTGATCAATCTGTCACGGGTGCGGTGGGCACAGGTCCCAATATGGCTGGAATCATCAGGAGCTGCAATGGGCCCCTGGGTCGGCCTAGTATTGGGCTGATCCAGTTTTTTCTTTTTAAATTATTATTAAGTTTCTGCTTTGCTTGTTCACTTGCTTTATATTCATGTTAACAAGATGACTATATTTTGCCTTTGGAAACATCTTTGATAGGAAGCTTGTTGGTTGGTAGAACTTCAAGGGATTTGGCTGTGCTGCAAGAAAAAGTCAGGATACTCAACAAAGTTGGTTTAAGAGCAGAGTACTTGTCAGCTTCAGCTCTAGAATTAGAGGAACCTGCACTGGACATTACACAAGAATGGGGAGCTGCATTTTTACGGGATGATTGCCAGTTGGATGCCCTGCGAACTGTTTCATTCATTGAACAGGTACTGTTTGACGCTTTGTTTACTCCGTGGTTGAAGATTTTCCTGTATGTCTCATATTAGTTCTGGACTCAGAAACAACAATTTGACCTTTTTGTCTTTCATTTTCCCAAAACTGTGTAGGGCAACAGGTCTTTCATATCTGGGGGAAGATATTCAGAGTTTTTTAATGAACCTGCTGTTTGCTTATTAAGGTGTGATCCTATGCATTTCTAAAGCTAAATTATTAATCTAGGGAAATATGTGTTTATCTTTCCTTTGTTGCTATGATCATCTAGATCTACTAAAAGCGGAGATGTTGAGGCGGTTCAAACATCCAAGAATGTTCTGTATAGTAAAAGTGCTATCATAATTGCAGCTGGAGCCTGGAGTGGGCTCTTAATGCAAAACCTCAGTGGTCATGAAATTTCACTGGATATCCCTGTGAAACCTCGAAAGGTAATAGCACTATATGTTCTTGGCTTTTTTTCCTACAATTGTCTCATGCATGCAATCATTAGCCATCATATGGATGTGAAATTTAAAATATTGCATCATCTTAGGACCCTTTCAGTCACTACTTCTAATATGTAACGGATCTTGAGCTACATGTCTAGTGCTTGTAACAATTCTATATGGCCAAATAGCTAATAGTTATACCTCTTGTTCTTTGCATCAATGGGCACATGCCACTGAAGAAAAAAACCATTCTTGATAAAAAGGTACACGTATTGTGATTTACATTGGTATCGAAAATGCTTGAGGATCATGAACGAGGTGTTTCAGTCAGTGATTCTAAGCCCCAAAGGGCACATGCCAAGATCGCCTAGGCCATCACCATCACCACCACGGCAGAAAGCGGTATTTCGTGGGCCTCTAGCGCCTTAAACACCTCACAGATAGGCTTTGACACTTGCCAGATATCCAATACATCCTCCCGTGGCCGTGTAGAGTAGCAAAGGACCTCTCCTGCAAGCCCTTGTCAGGCGAGTGAGACAAGATCCATTGTGGGTTTCAGAATCTGCTGACTTAACCAGGTTGATACTGGTTAGGCAGGAAGTTAAGTGGATCCGGTTAAATGAACTGGTTCTGGTTCAAGTGTTCGTGAGATCCATTAAGGGTCCTGTTTGACTTTGCCCCCACCTTCTCTCTCTCTCTCTCTCTCTCTCTCTCTCTCTCACACACACACACACACACACACCCTATGACATCCGTGTAGAATAGTGTCGCCGCAAAATATTTGGAACTAAAACCTTAATACTTGTGGAGAATTCCATACAATTTATTCAAATGTAAATGAATACTAGGCTATTTTGGTGTCATTAAGACAATGACATGTATGTTCTCCGACTGACTGACCAAGACAGTAGTAACCATGGATAACAAGAAGCTCAGAGGTAAAAGAAGAAAACATTCGACTGACTAATGAGACAAAAGAATCAGGAAGCAATTACACACACAAACACTTCCGGACGAAAAAGGTGTCTTCGAAATGGATTAATCCAGCAGGTGCGCCCCTATTAAGCAAAGGAAAATTTGCCCATCCTAGTTTGATCCCATGGTCAACTTTGAGCAATAGAAAAAGAAGAGATTTTGGAGGGATCTCCCATGAGAGATTGGCACCATGCATGATTGCTGGGAAATATTACCTTCTCTATGCTGCTTCCTTCACTTCTAACTTCATTTCTCATGTTTCTCGTTTCTTTTTGCACTAGTTCTTTTTGCTATTTTAAAGTTTGAGATAAGAAAAAAATTTAGATTCCTGATAAAGATCAAGTTACAAAAATGTTGTGGCTTCTCATATTTTGCCTGTCTGCTGTTAATTATTCTTATTTTTTAATTGCACTGGTTGTGGCTGAGGTGACTCTTTTTTCTTTTGAAATCAATAGATTGTTGCATGTGGTTTATTTTACTGTGTCTGAAGGGATACTTTTATGAATGTTGGCCTTTCTGCATCTCCAGGGCCATTTGCTTTTGTTGGAGAATTTGAATAATATTCAGCTAAACCATGGCCTGATGGAGGTTGGGTATATTAATCATCAAGTTGCCAGTCAGTCTCTGATTTCATCTATTTCCAGCACTGATGGACTTAGTCAGAATACATCTATATCATTTACAGCCACAACTGATATTTTGGGTAACCTCGTCCTAGGTAAAGATAGATGTGAAGCGCATGTGCTTGTCAATATGTAGATGTGGACATGGGAAAATTTATTTCGTGATTAGAAATACTTATGAAAATTTTATCTTGAAACTTTAAGTATAATAGCGCTCATATTTGTGTCCGAATTTCGTCTTAACATTTCCTCTAAAATGTTTGACAATGAATCCAGAATGCTGCTACTTTAGTTTTGGAATACATATTTTACTTGTAGTATTATCATGCTTTGCCGTTTTGATTATCTTTAGCTTTTGTGAGATACATCATACATTGCTTAGGTTAATATTAGATTTTTTTTAATTGAACAGTTCTAGAGCAAGCGTAGTAGCACACAACACTAGAATAGTTTTATATCCAGGCGCAAATTGCATATACTTTTTAGATTTTTCGAGGCTAATTCACTTGAACAACCCACCTCAGCCCCCTTCCTGTCTGCTTCCACCTGCTACCAAATTAAGGACTGCTGAGAAGCCAAGATATACTGGAGGAACACACGAGGTTACAGTTAACTTCTGTTGAGATCGGAATGCCAGCAGCTTGCAGAGTACACAAAACGTGGATTCATGGGTGTTGGTTTTCCTCAGTTTCTTTGCATTTGTTCCTGCTCGAATGTAATCATGTGAATATTTTCTTCTTGTAGATCTAGTGTTTTATCTTTACATGATATGTAAACTCAACTCAATTCAACTCTAGTCGTAATCCCAAAGTATTTAATATCAGCTATATAGATTATCTTTTTACTTTCTGCGATTTTGAGTTATTTCAATCATCCAAATTATCTTGAATTATTCTCTTCCATTTTAGCTTGGACTACTATTGATATTGTTTTACTTTTCTAATTGTAGTTTTTTTAGTACTATGTTTATTATTTCTAAACTTTCTCAATCTCTATTCTTTCAATTTGTCTACAATTCTTTCTACACTCTTTTTCTCTAATATATTCATTAAAGCATACTGCAGTGGATCCAGAGACAATTGCATTCTTATGAAATCTTTAATCTATTGTTTCCTTGAACGAATTCTATTCCCAGGTAGCAGTCGTCAGTTTTCCGGTTTCAATGTCGAAGTAGATGATATTGTCATACAAAACATATGGCAGCGTGCAGGAGATTTCTTACCTGCGCTGAGAGAACAAGTCTACTCTTTAGGCAAGCAGATAAGGATTGGCCTCCGCCCCTACAGTATGTTCCAAATCTTTAATGTGCATTAGCTGCAGCTTGGAATGATACATTTTTCTTTTGCATAACGTGCATAGAAAGAATGATGGAAGTTCATCCACTTTTTGTTTCAGTGCCCGATGGGAAGCCAATAATTGGGCCTATTCCTAGTTTGTCAAATGTAATCCTTGCCACTGGGCATGAAGGTTCTGGCCTCTGTACGGTAATGCCTGGTTCCTTTTCCTCTTTCGATATATGCTTGTGCTCTTGTTTTCTTATATATTGCCGTCACTAGTAAGTAGAAATGCCACTCGAACTAGTTTACTTCAGCCTTCTACTGTCTTGATGTTAAGCACCTGCGCTTCTTATCCATCTTTACAAAGCCTCAATGTGCTTTCATATGACGCATGATGAAGATTGATAATCTTACCAAGCCGCAACTGGAATTTTTCTGCCGTATTTCTTGATCCTATGTACATCTTCCAAGCGAATGATGTGAGCAAGTGAGCACAAACCTGATGCTGAGATGTAAAAAGTATCTATAAGTGATCTCCCTTCCTTACTAGCACGAGTAGGGGAACCTGGAAGCCCAACACACAACAAACTACTGGGCTTGCCCCATTGGAACTAGCTAATAATTGAGCACAAACCTGATGCTGAGCTGTAAAAGTATCTATAAGTGATCTCCTTCCCTTACTAGCACATGAGTAGGGGAACCTGGAAGCCCAACACACAACAAACAATTAGGCTTGCCCCATTGGAACTAGCTTATAACCTGTTTGATAGCATTATTAAATATCTCTAACACTATTTTTTGGATGGACTGCCCCAACGGTTGGGGCGACTTGTGCTAAAGAGCACAACCTGGGATTGATCCTAGGTCTGCTCACCGGGAGAAAGCAACAGAGCCGCTGGTGTCCACTGTGCCAACGGCCAGGGACATCTCTAGCACTATTAACTATAGTTGTCAAGGGTGTCCGCCTAGACGATAAGATGCTTTTCATGGGACATCTTGCCGGGAGGTCCTTTGAGGGGGACCCAAAAGACAACAAGGGTGTCCGCCATGCCACCCACGGTGCTCGGATTAGCCATTTGGTTAATGGTAGTGTAAACACATCTCAGTAACACTTATTAAATTATATGTGATTAAGATTTGTGATTATATATATGTTATATACTTAAAATTCATAAAATTATTTTTCACTCTTCTCTTTCACTCTTCTCTTTCACTTTCATAATTACAAAAATAAAATAATTACATTAGCTCTTTCTCATAAAACGTATATCAATGCATTCATAATTACAAAAATAAAATCATATTTACATATATGCACATATAAACATGCTATTCAATCACAACACATTCTGTGTATAAAAATATACATAGTATTAATGTATAATTATATATTTGTATATATGTATACACAGAAGCATACATAGAAAACATTTAATGTTATCATCTTGACCATCTAGGCGATCGTTAAGCGGATTTGATATTATTTAATGTCTTGGATACCTTGTCACCTATGTTATTAATTTGAAAATGATGTTGTTGTAATCACTAGTGGGGTGTTTGGTTGCATTTTAATTTTTAAAAAGGTTTCATGATAAAAAATTAAAATATAATGCCAAACAAGATAATTTTTAAAAGTGAAAACGTGACAATGAATGTGTTTGGCAAAAACATTTTAATTTTTAAAAATGATAATGAGGTGTTTGGTAGCATTTTAAATTCAATTTTTTTCAACTTCTTAGACATCGAAAAACAAGAATATTAATGTCATACAAGAATTCAATCAACTAAAAATATATAATTACAATCTACGACGTCTAACATAATCTTCCCACATTTCTTTTGCTATATTATCTCGAAGAAGCTTTCCAATACGCCTTTGCTCGTTTGTGCTTGAATTGCTTCTAACATTATCTTCATTCCCGATTCTTTCTTGTCTTCTTTGTTCTATATCTCCATCAATTGCAATCCCTTGCTCATTCTCGATATCAATCCACAATGTGTCTTTTCCACCTGTAAAATCTACGATAAAATTATGTAGCATAAGCAAATGACAACTAATTTTGGTTGTACATCTAATGGATATTGCGAGGACTTTGAAAAATTACGAAGCGCTCTTTTAGAACACGAAACATTCGTTCGATAACATTTCTAAGTGATGAATGACGTAAATTGAATAATTCTTTATAATCTGGTGGAGCAATATGGTTTGGCCCAAATTCTTTAAGATGATACCGTCCTCCACGGTAAGGAGCCAAAAATTGATTTGTATTTGCATGCCGCATCCACAAGATAATATTTTCCTAGCATAAATAAATAAATATTAATGCATGAAACAAAAATTAATAAACAATGATAGTGTAAAAAAAATTATACCTTACGGGACATAAAATCCTTCGTGTAATGCATTCATCGAAACAATAGAATCGAGTGCGGATCCTTCCAAGCATTTTACGTAAAGAAATTTCATATCGAAAAGAGCATACGACCATGATATTTTGAGATAAATTGCCTTTGCGATTTCTATAACGAGGTTTGTCTTCATTAGGCACTTCCACATTTATATGAGATCCATCTATAGCTCGATACAATCCTAAAATATTAAAAATTATGTTAATCGTAGAATAAATAAAACTTAATTACAAATTAACAAGATATCACTTTTACCTTGAAAAATCGAAAATAGCGTCGATGAACAATGTAACTTGGAGTTTCTGGAGGAGGTAAACATATATAACGAGGTGCCATTGTAGTAAATGCATCAAGAACTTTGTTAAAATATCGACTGATTGTTTCTCCCGAATGTTGAAATCTACCTTGCACAATTCGATTAGAAGCTTTCTGTGCCGATAATATATAAGCATGTGATAACAATCTCCTCGACATAAACATTCATACTTTCTTTAAGTAAATTTATTTCTCTTAGATGATTGCATAACTCTTTAAAAATATTTTGATCCATTCGACAATATTGTCGAAAAACAACGGAGAACCATTTATCAACTCTTTGATGAATTCTTTTCTGTGAGGCTCGAATTTACGATCCGTCCTTGTGGAGTCTCGAAATCTTCTTTCCACGTATGATTCAACCAAATTTAAGGTTGAATTATATAATACACTTCTACGTGTAATGCAATATTCTTCTTCGCTGATCGATTTTTCAAAATCATCGTGATCAAATGACTCGTTGTCCGTAACATGCAAAACACAATGTCATCAATTCAAGACATAGAGTAACATAGAGTTTACAAAATCATTTAAGAAAAACAAGTACATTAAAAAAGACAGTAACATAAAGTTTAAAATGTACCAACATAAGTAACCAACGACATAGAGTTTACAACATCATTTAAGAAAAACAAGTCCATTAAAAAAAGTTACAAGTACTATAATACTATTTTCCTAATTCTAACTTAATCCACTCAAGTCGTGTCTCCTCATCCATCTTTAAAAATGTTGCGAAATGCTGATCCATTCCTAATAATATTGCTAACTTTTGCTTTTTCACGAGATAATTGTGGCATCATCATAACAATTTCCATAGCTTCGTATCATAGCGATACTAGGCTGGAACAGGCATTTTCTTATATTCCTCTCTGGCATGGATGGCCTCAATGATACTAGTCTCTTGATTGTCCTACTCTTCTTGCTCCGTGACTTGCCCTTTTCTTTGCTTGAACTTCTTTTAGGAGCGAGGAGGACTAGATCTTGCACTATCTTCTTCATCCGAAATTAATTGCATAGAATGTGGAGGACTAGAATGAAGCTCTTTACTTTTACTTGATGAATCAGTCGAGAGAGTGTTGTTATTTGTCTTCTCCATGCCTTTGAACTTTAAAATAAATAAAAGTGACTAAATAATATTTTTAATTCAAATATTTTTAATAAAAAATTTAATATCGCTTACCATCAAAGAGTTGAAACCATTGGTTGTATAGTGGGCGGCTTATTTCTCCACTTTTTGCTTCCTTGTTGTGCTAATCCAAGAAAAAATGTTGAAAATAGATATCAAATTAGAAAATCAAATAATTACAATGAAATAAAGGATATCACCTTGATATAAGTATCCCAAATATCATCTGTTGTTTCCACCGTATTTATTACTGGATTCCAACCAAACCCACTTTGTTTCAATATGTCCTTAAGAACTCCATACTCTCTCTTCATCACTTGAACTCGTGCTTTAAGTTGATCGATAGAAGTAGTTAACTTAAATTTTATTTGAAATGCATTAAGCATAGATGACCATGCTTCTGGTTTCCATCCATTATCTTGCCTTTTTGCCAGCATGTTGTTGCTCAAGTAATAACTCGGTAAAATATTCTTGACGTGATTTATCCCATTGCAGACGACCCGCAGAAAATGACTCAATCTGAGACATCTATATACAATTCTATGTATTAAAAAATAAAATATAAAAATTATAATAAAAAAACAAAGTTAATGAAGTTTTGCATGCATATTCAAACTATACATCTATATCGTACATTCCAGGCAAATAAACACTACAAAAGAAATGAAAATTGAGAAACCAATCATCCACTTATTATAAGATGAGTTAATGAACTGTATACAAAAAATATTGGATCACGAGGCCCAGAACCAAGGAGGTCATTCATATTGAGTGTGTTACGGGTCTCATATTTGCCTATCCAGAAATCCCCACATGTTTTTGCAAAACCTAAACCAACCCAGTCCAACTATTTTTTGCAGAAATTGTAGACTAAATACAAACACTAGTATGGTTTGACAATGTGATAGTTACTGGGGTTCCAACCACTTATCGGATGATGATAAAGTGTTGGTTGTTGTAAAAGTGCAACCTTCTATAAAGTTGGTTACTATGTAATTGCAGTATATAGCCACTGAAACACTAATTTGCAGTTCTACGATGAGGTGATAATGTTTCTTCGAAACATTTGAATCATACATTAAATCTGCTGATTTAATCATTACATATAGCTGTATATTGTTTCTTTCTATTTTCCGAATAAAACAAAATGAATTAATCTGACAATTAAAGAACTTAAGAAATTATGCATCAGGAAACAGGATTCAGACTATCAATTTCACTACCAAATAGGATGCAGAACTTTGATCATATTAATGACTTCGTGACTCATGATCAACCATAGGCATCTGAGATAAGGCAAAAGAAAAGAAAATAGTTGAAAAATAGTTGCACAAATTTACACCATAAGCAAAAGCAACAGGTCTTCCAACAAAGTTCCTTTTTTTTGCAGAAAGAGCACTGACACTTCAACCTATTTAAGTAAAAGCAAACTGCTCTTAACAAAATTGAAGTCGAAGAGAGGCAGAAATCAAGAGAATTTGAGTATATCACAGAATCTATAAATAAATCAAATCCAAAAGAGCCAAGCCCATAACCTCTGCTTCACGCCTGAAATCATCCCCCTAGGTGGGAACGACCGCTTGCACACTGCCCAGAGGACTCCGCACCTCCGAGGACACCACAAGAAGAAAAGAATGAACTGCAACAACAGAGCCCGACACTGCTGGCCCGGAGAGCCAGTCAAAGACTACTGCTTGAACTGGCCAACTTGAAAGAAGAAACGTGGACTGCTGCTAGTTGAACCGGAACTGGTTCGACAGATTGGGTTGAGTTAGTCAGATCCTCACTACTTCGGAAGCATAGTGAGTCCCCAAGACCAAGTATCGACCTGATCATTCCGGCAGATTCTTCTCCTACGCCCAACAAGCCCAACAGGGAGCACCCATAGGATTTAGGCAACCAATGGCAGGAAGCCAACCTAGACTTGCTAAAATCTTGCTGAGAATAGAATCCTTGCCACAAGGGCCCCTCCAAGGGAAAGAAATCAAACACGATTCTGCTGAGACGAACATTTAACTGAGAATCCCCTATGAAAACTGGCAATGAAAATTTGTAGTTTGGTCATCCATCTTTCATGATGCCATGTGGCTTTATAGGGTTGAGACTGATAATAGCATTTCAGGAGAACATCCAGAAGCACCAACACCATCATGGATTCAATTACCATTTATTAAGAGAAGTAGGGTGTATTCTGTGCAATTTTACATCGGTACAGCTCTAGCTGTATATTCTGAATTTTTAGAGCATTGTTGCAGGAAATGCTCATATAGTGGGAGATACATAGTTAACCCACTAAGGAAGGAAGTGTTGATGGGTCTGGTCCCTCCTCCTCCTAAAACACCACCGGAATCATGTTAATAAAAAAGAAGTTGATAATATAACAAGGCTAAATTTTAACCCCATCCACTGGCCTGCAAAATAGGTCTTGGAGGCTGAAGATAATTCTGGAATATAATTCACAAGTTGGGCCTTGAAGGGACTTAAATAAGGCCTATATAGCTCTCTCCTTGGTGTTAGTCAGGACCCATATATGCCCATGAGAACAGTCTTGAGCACTTTTTTCAAAGTGGAAGAAAGCTGGAAAAGGAGAGATTGGATGCTAGCGATTGATTTGTGGAATCCATGCCCTGCTCTCAACTAGATTTTGTCAGCCCCTTTCTCATCAAGTGTGTGTGTGTATATATATATATATATATATATGCTATTCTAACACCAACAAATAAAACTATATGCATGTTGGGCACTGCCGAAAAGGAGGCTTCACAGACTCTTAAATTTCTGGTTATTCCCTTGGCATCAAGGCTGGATGGGTACACCTTTCACGGGTACAGCCAAACAGTGAGAAATATATATCATGTTAGTATGTGCATTACATAAGACATGCAGATGAACGATGTAATTTTATAAACTGTATGTTACTGAATTTTCACAAGAACTAACTGTTAAATATAAGAAACGTAGCTGACCGATGTAACCCATGAAATAGATTGAACCCCAGAGGAGCTGAATGACATCCCAAGATTGACTTGCACCTGGGTGATAATTGGGCTGATGATATGTCTCTGAACAGGGTATGGAATTGCTGTCAAAATGGGCTGAAGGTGGACCCCCAATAGGACTGTTGATGGGCTTGAGAGAAGGCCATAGGATTGACCTTCAATTGACTCAAAAGAGTGCTTCCCATAGGCCTGAATATGAACTGAAAATTAGCCTCTCCAATTGGACTGTTAACTTAAAGAAAGGCAAATTTTATACCAATGTCACAAGACAGAATTCCACCAATGTCTCCGCACACGGAAGAAGAAAAAAACAGTGGGGGAGGAGACATCGACCAGACAGAATTCCCTTTGGTCAACAATGTCTCCACCTCCAGAGTACAATGACCTTTGGTCAGGTCGACCAGACATCGACCAGACATTTATTCAAGTGGCTTTATGGTTTATTCGGCGGCAGCAACGTCTGCGCAGGCAAGAGCTCAAGAGGAGACTTGCTCCATCTGTGTCGACAGCCATGGATCGAAGCTGGAAAGCAGAGGTTTCCCGGGGAGGAGGCCAGCCTTCTACTTTGTAAACATATTATTACCTCCGCCGGAAGATCGTAAAGCCTTGAAGAAGAGGGCAGAGAGGATGCCGTCGTCGCCGCCGCTGCCGCGAGAAGAGCCGGGAATGTACTGCTGCAGCCACTACCTCCGCCGCCGCCGCCGCCGCCGCGAGAAGAACTCTTGAAGAAGGAACGAAGAGGGCGCTGGGAGGAGGAGGCTGCTGCCGCAAGAGGAGCTATCGAAGAAGGATCGAAGAGGGCGCCGGGAGGAGGAAGCCACCGCTCGGAAGCGCCGCAGCGGAGAGGGAGGGCTTCGCGACTCGCGAGGGTTTGTCTTCGTAGCGGAGAGGGCTTCGCTTTCGAAAAAAAAAATGGTCGTGACCTCTTTTTTTTTTTACGATGTCCATTCGGTGAAAACGTTTTTTAAAATAAAAAATGACAGAGCGAGCCAAACAAAACTTCGGACTCACTTTCATTACAATTTTTAAAAATTAAAAAAAAAGGCCATTATCACGTAACCAAACACCCCATAGGTGTTTATGGGGTGTTTGGTTACGTGATAATGACCCTTTTTTTTTAATTTTTGAAAATTGTAGTGAAAGTGCTCTGGAAGTTTCGTTTGGCCCGTTTTTTCGTTTTTTTATTTTAAAAAAGTTTTTCATCGAAAGGGCAACGTAAAAAAAAAGCGGTGGAGACCACTTTTTTTTTTGAAAGTGAAACAGCGTCTCGGCGACATCCCGGCCCGAAGCCCTCGGCGACCTCCGACCTCCCGACCCTCGCGAAGCCCTCGGCGGCCTCCCGGCCCTCGCGAAGCCCTCGGCGGCCTCCCGGCCCTCGCGAAGCCCTCGGCGACCTCCGACCTCCCGGCCCTCGCGAAGCCCTCGGCGGCCTCCTCATCCCAGCGGCAGCATCCTCATCCCGGCGGCCTCCTCATCCCGGCGGGGACGGCGGCGGTAGTGGCTGCGCACTGCAGCTGTGTGCAAGGTGGCGCACGCCAGGGGGGCGGAGGGGGCGGCTGGCCGCTGGCGGGAGATAGGTGACCCGGGGGGCTGGGCGGCCAACGCAACCGGGGGGGGGGGGGGGTGGTCGGCCGGCGGAGGGCGGCCCCGGGCGCTCGCCGCTGGGCGCAGAGGGGAAGGGACGCGGGGGGAGAGCTGCGCACTGTGCGCGAGAGAGAGAGAGAGAGAGAGAGAGCTACGCGGGAGCCGCGCTGCGCGGGCCAGGCTGCCGAAGGCCTGGGGAAAGCGCCGAGCCTCGGCAGCTGCGGGGAGGCCGTGGGGTCATCGGGAGGCGCTCGCGGTGTCAGTCAGCGCGCGAGGAATGCGTGCTCACGCGGCGGCGAGGTGAACGCGAAGAAGACAGCAGACGACGCGGTGAAGCAGGGAGGAGGCGCTCGCGAGGGGGAGAAAACCGGTGGCACAATGGCGGACACTGGAGCACCGGGGTAAAAAGAGGAGCGGCTAGGGCACAAGAAAAGTATTCCGATGGGATAAAAAGAGGAAGAGGATAGTGATATTAATATAATATAACAACTTTTTTAAAAAAAAACAGATATTACAACTCGCAGGAGTTTTTACTTCAAAAATATAATAAAAAAATGACACCGAGGGCAACTGGGTGTCTTTATCTTTCGCAGTTTTTTTCTCTTATATTATATTTGGTTAGAGTTTTATTTTTGGTGCTACCAAACACCTCATTATCATTTTTAAAAATTAAAATGTTTTTGCCAAACACATTCATCGTCACGTTTTCACTTTTAAAAATTATCTTGTTTGGCATTATATTTTAATTTTTTATCATGAAACCTTTTTAAAAATTAAAATGCAACCAAACACCCCATTAGTTATTAATATCGATTTTGAAATTTGTAGGACAAACAAAGCGTGAATTCATTGAATTGTAATATGTGCCCAACCAGGATCGATTCTGTTATTGCTACTCTATTTCAGTAAATATCAATATCAAAATTGATATAATATTATTTTTAATATTCTAACTTTTACCAGTCGTATTCTTCTCCAGGCATTAGGCACGGCCGAAATGGTCGCTGATATCGTTCTCGGGAACAAAACAAAAGTAGACTGCTCTCCCTTCTCCGTCTTTGACAGATGCTGACCGTCGCGCTCTGGGGCGTTTTTCTTCGTGATCACCCTGAACATGAGATCCTCTGTTCGTCGATGTGACGATTGATGGAGAACAGCTACAAGCACATGTTATCATTATGGCTCTTTGAACTTGAACCCGAACTTTTGATCGCGAATAATTTGCTAATTGTAAAGATATTTTAGTGCGAGAAATTACGATATTTGAGCACAAATTTCAGGCAGTGTTCTTTTCTATTTTTTTTGGTCACGTTGGTCCAGTGATCACACAAACAAGTAGTACTGCACATGATGAGTGATCGAGCTCTCTTGCGATTTCGATCTTCACTGGTAACTTTTCTCAGAGGAAGGGCAGACTCTGATAGGCTTCGAACTTCTTTATCCGTTGCTCTCTGAAGTCTGAACAGTGGGTCGTGCTAACCGCGTCAAGGGCGATCAGCGTGTTCTTCTCCGCTTCGAAGCTTGTTCTAGGAGTGTCAATGGGTTGGGCTTGGGCTGGCCCGGCCCAAGCCCACTTTAGCCCACGTCCATGAAACACAAGCCCAGGCCCACGTAGAAAGCTCAACGGGCTTGGGTTGTGTAAATGGGCTTTAGCCCTTCAAAACCCACTATAGCCCATTGGCCCAATGGATTTGTATTGTGTAATATAATTTCAAAGACAAAAATTCTGCAAAAATAAAAATAATAAAAATTGAATTTTTTTACTGGTCAAAATATTATAAATTTTTAGGAACAAAATTGTTTTAATTCTATAATTTTAAAAAATATAAAATTTTAAAAAAATAAAAATCACTAAAAATATATTTTCACTTATGGCAAGATATATTTCATGTTGGTAAAATTCTAGAATTTCGTGTACTCGCATTAGTCAATATTTGGTTTGCATGGCAAGCGATTATGTATAAAATAAGTGGAATAAAAAATATTTATTTCACTTATTTTTGAACACTTTGGTTTCTCCAATAATTAATGGTCAATCGAATAAAACAAAGTGGATATATATATATATCTTCTTACTTTATGGACGGTTAAAACATATTAAAATAGGAATATATTGAATATAAATTATAAAAAGTAGAATATAGTATAAAACTACATTATTAAAAATTATGTCTATGATATGAAAAATATTCTATTTAAATAAATCCGATAAAATTATAAAAAACGGAATCCAATATTCCGATATTTCGATTCGATTTCGATAAAAATTAATGAGTTTGGAACTTGTTTTTATATCCTATTAGGGGTGCAAACGAACCAATACACTCGATAAGTAGCTCGAAACTCAGCTCGATAAAAACTCGACTCGGCTCGTTTATTAAGTTAAATGAACAAGTTTGAACAAAAAATAAAGTTCGACTCATTAAACGAGCTGAGCTTGAACGAGCCGAGCTTGAACAGACTCCTGCTCAACTCGAACTCGTACTCGAACTCATGTAAAATAAACGAGTCAAGCTCGAACACCCTGCTCGACTCATTTGCACCCCTATATCCTATAAGCTATCGGAATCGGATATTCCGGTAGCTTATCAAAATCGGAATCAGAATTATTTGATACCGTTTTTGTTAATTCAATTTCAATATAAATAAATAAAAAATTTAATTAAATAAAACAAAGTTAAATAAATTATAAAATAAATTATAAAAATTTATAAAATAATAAAAATAAAATGTTAAACTGATAATATCAAATTTTAGTAATTATATTGAATTATTAAATCTGTTTTGAATAAAAATTAATATTTAATATGTATTTCAAAAAAATTTTGGATTCAAATCCAATTTCGATAACGAAATCAGAATCAGATCGAACAATTTCATTATTGAAATCGGAACATAATGATTTCGAAATTATCGGAATCATAATCGGAACCCTTTAACCCTTATCGGATTCGGAATCAAATTATGGTGATTTCGACGCCGAATCCGACCCGTTTACAACCCTAATATGCGAGATATAATATAAATAGAGTGCAAACAATAGTAAGATATTCACTTACTATTATGATATAAAAAATTTAAACATATTTACGTAGTATGATACGATAAAAGTATAATTTATCGTTTATAGTGCACAACATATGCTTTAGCTCTTAAATATAGTGTCAGTATATATAATATGTAGTTTTAATTAATGGCATAAAAGTATGTAAAGCATATTTTTACATAATTAATGAAGTAGAAAATTTTAAGCCGATTAAGAGAAAATAAATGATGTGACTTATTTTCTCTATCATAAATAACTTTTTTCATCAATAATTCTACTAATATGGTGCTTAACCTTCCTTACTAGCGTATCTAGAAGTTTATCTGAATAGATAATTAGCCGCACAAAGATTTACTTCCTATACGGCTGTATGGTGCTAAATTATTTGTTAAAATATATAACTGGTCTCTCGTGAACAAAGCATCCATAATCCGTGCTGCAGGGGGGGAGGGGGAAGCGGGCCAAGACGGGCTCTTGACGGGTTGGAGGGCCAAGTTAAACGGGCCTGTCTGATCTACTTAAAAAAAGAAACGGGCCTTGCTCATTGCTAATTTAACCTTTTGAGGGGCTTGGGCCCAGCCCGCCAAGGACTTTTTGACGGGCCAACGAGCTCGGCCCGTCCATTTGACACCCTTAGCTTGTTCTCTCCAATGAATGGTCGTTCTTTTTTTTTTTTTTTTGCAAATAAAGGTTCTTAACTATACCAGCATCTGATGCACGGGCCAGAGACAAAGCTAGCGATCTCCTTTGCCGCCTCAGTCGAGAAACTGGCAGAAGCAAATGATATTCTTCCTTGCTTCCTTGCTCTTGCAGGAAGCCTTTCTCTTGCTGTACCTACCTTCACATTTATATACGATCTTGTGCAGAAAAAAGCTGCATATCAGATCCATCTCTCCCTGCAGAGCAGGAGGGGAGATGAAGACGCAACAAGGGATCTGCAACGGCCTTCACCAGCTTCTCAGCTTGTCGACGGAGGATCATGGAGCAGCTGACCGTCATCTCCTCGTCGCACTCAAAGGGATCGTCGTCATTCACCGCACCCATGGAAGCTCAAAGCCCGGGAAATCTGTTGTCCTGCATCTCTCCAGCTCTACCATCGTCGACCAGAGTGAGTCTAAAATGGAGAAGCGCGTCTGCTGCTTCGCTGTTCGTGTCGGAAGAGCCTGTTGATCTGAACTTGGGTTCCCTCTGTGAAATGTTAGGCACGGGAAGAGGGAAGCTCAGCGAGGCGGCGAGACTGAAAGGTGGGAAGAAGACCGAGCACGGCAAGACGAAGACGGTGACGTACAAGGTCACCTTCCTGGTCGAACCGGACTTCGGACACCCGGGGGCCGTCCTCGTCAAGAACGGCCACCGGCGCGAGTTCTTCCTCAGCTCCATGACGCTGGCGGCGGCGGAGGGTGCTGGCAGACGAATCCATTTCGACTGCAACTCGTGGGTCTACCCGCAGAGCGCGACCAAGACCGACAGAGCTTTCTTCTCCAACGCCGTGAGTGATCTTTAACTACTGGATTATCAGCGGTCAGGACGAGTCCCCGATGCATGTCTCTGAGCGTGCAAACTGCAGAGCTACCTACCGAGGGAGACGCCGGAGGCGCTGAGGAAGCTGCGGGTGGAGGAGCTCGCGAGCCTCAGGGGGGACGGGAAGGGGGAGAGGAAGAAGTGGGAGCGCATCTACGACTACGACGTGTACAACGATCTCGGCGATCCCGAGAAAGGCCTCCGCTACGCCAGGCCGGTCCTGGGAGGATCGCCGCGGGCTCGTCCCTACCCGCGACGGGGGAGGACGGGTCGCCCGCCCAGCCGCGCCGGTACGTGCCCGGCGGCCCCGACCGGCTCCGTTGAGTACCGACCGTGGGCCGAAATAATGGCTTTCCGTCTGCAGCTGCGAAGACGGAGAGCAGGCCGGGCATCCTCGACCTGGACGTCATCTACGTGCCGCCGGACGAGCGGTTCAGCCCGGGGAAGCTGGCGGAGTTCGTCGGCAACTCCGTGCGCGCCGTCGTGCACTTCCTGGTGCCGGAGCTGAAGTCGCTGTTCCAGAAGGACCGCGGCAGCTTCGAGTCGTTTGAAGGGATGATGACGGACCTGTACACGAACAAGCGGAGCCGCGCCATGGAGGCCTGGATGGTCGACAAGATGAAGAGCGTCCTGCCGCACGAGCTAGCCCACAAGATCGTCCGAGCGTCCGACAAGGAGACCTTCAAGTTTCCTGTGCCGCAGATAATCGCAGGTCAGCTAGTCACACTTCCAAGATGAACACCGTATTATGTTGCTGTTTCTAAATACGTATATGCAAATTAGCTTTTAAAAATAATTTACATCTGGGATAGAAACATAAGCTCTATGTTGATTTTGGGGTAGAGGACAAATGGGCATGGAAGGAGGACGAAGAGTTCGGAAGGGAGATGCTCTCTGGCCTCAACCCAGCAGTCATCAGGCGCTTAGAGGTGGGTAGGCAGGCAGGCCAGGCCACCTTAATTTCAACTGAATTTGGACACGAAGATCCATGTTTTCATGTACCACTGATCAGGTATTTCCACCTGAAGCTGCCGGAGGAAGCAGGAGCTCCATCACACACTCCCACGTAGAGAGGAGCCTGGCTGGTCTTACTGTTCAGGAGGTGTGCATACATCTCCCCCTTTATATGCTGTTTGTTTCCAGCTGAATGGAGTAAATTGCTAAACTAATACAATTTAAAGACGATTTTCCGAAACTAACCCACAAGAGGTTATTTTTAAAATCAACTCACTTTCATAAAAATCAGATTTTCATTAGAAAGTATAATATGGAAAATCTGACTTCCATTGAAAAATGAGGTCTGATTTTGAAAATCAGACTTTTAAAATGAAATCGGACCGTAGTACAAACCTTCTTGTGCCACACAAATATAGACTGCTGCATCACTTAGGGTCCGTTTGAATCCTTGTAAAAACAAAATCATGTAAAACATTTTCTTTGGATTAGCTTTTTCAGAGAAATTGAAAATCTAATCTATCATTTGGTTGTTGGTAAATCTTTTTCTCAAAAATATAATTTTTTATTTGGTTATCAGCGACGTCGAGTGGTGTCCTTGTCTCAACGGCATCGAGCGGGCTCATCTCGGCGTCGAAACTGTGCTCCCGGAAAATGGACTCTGCTCAAAATTTTCGGAGGCCGAAATCCCTCTTTAAGATGGTCAACGTAGAATGTTTTCATTGACTCTCTGTTTTACGGACAAACAAATAAGGGTCCATTTGATAACCTGTAAAATCAAAATCTAAGAAAAAGTTTTCCTAGAATGCACTTTTCCAGGAATTTTAAAACAATGACGGTTGTTTGGTTAACTTTTCTGGAAAAGTTTATCAAACACTTCTAACATCATAACAACTAAGATAATTCTATCTATTTATGTGTATTAAAATTATGTATTTATAATAAAATATTAATTCAAAATTAAAGTAAATAAATTGTTTACATCAAATTATTTTTAATAAAATTTAAAATATATTTTATTATTTATATATTAGTAAAATTTGTTATTTAAAATAAAATATATTAAGTTTTATATTTTAAAATTATTTTCCTAAATTATTTCCAGTCATTTGAATATATGTAAATCATATTCCTAAATTTTATGTAAAATTTTACTACAATATACTCATTTTATTTATTGAAATTTTTATATATAATTACTAAACATCAAGTTTATATTTTTTAAATTAAATATATGATAAAATATGTTTAACACTAAAAATTTTCGAAAAAATACTTTATTTAAATTTATATATTGTAAACCTACAATTTGGCAACTAATTATAGTGTTATTGTATTTTCTATATAAAATAATTTAATTAATAAAATAGTTCAAACATTTTACAAACTTAACTTTCAGTTAAAATTTTATCAATAAAATTATTAAATAAATAGTTCGCATGATAAAATTATTTTTTAACAAATTTATTTTATTTTTTAACACATAAGAATAAAATAAGTTTCTATCTACGTATTTAAAAAATTAATTTTAAATAATAAACATAATAAACGTCTCTCACCGAAAACGGTATCCACTGCACAGTCGCGGATGCCAAAATTGGGATTACCTCGATGCGTACGTAAAATATTTTATGTGATTCACTTTTTCTATGCAACCAAATAGGTTGCTGTAACTCATTTTCCGGAAAAACCACGCATGCATCCGGTTTTCCCTCTAAACAAACAGACCCTTAACCTCGTGTGAAGCCGGATTGTAGATTCGTCCGTTTGACTTCCGAATCAAATCTGACTTTTAAGAAAGTGGGTTGGTTTTGAAAATAAATTTTTGTGTTAGTTTTAAAAAAATAAAATTTAAAGTCTGTTAGTATTTTTCTTTTATTCTGCGCATCAACGATCGTGGTAACATCTGTCGATTCTTCGTTGACAGGCGATGGATCAGGGGAGGGTCTTCATCTTGAATCACCATGACTACCTTATGCCCTACCTGCGCCGGATCAACTCGGAGCCCGGCGTCTGCGTCTACGCCTCCCGCACGCTCCTGTTCCTCGACGAGGACTCGTCTCTGAGGCCCATCGCCATCGAGCTGAGCCTGCCGGGACAAGGTAGGGGAGTGGTCAACCGGGTCTTCCTCCCCGAAAAGGGCGGCGTCAACGGGGCCCTCTGGCACCTCGCCAAGGCTCACGTCGCCGTCAACGACTCCGGCCACCACACCGGCCGTGCCTAGCACGGTTGGTACGACGCCACCCCCGCGGGGGGGGTGGCGAGGGTTCGATCCCGGCGTTGATCGCCGGGACCACCTCCCCATGGGGGGGAGGTGGCACCTTGTGAGGATCGAGCGCTGCACCCGGCAGCGCTCGATCCTTCGCCGGCGCGATGCAGCGCCCTCTGTATGGCCACCGGGCCATCCTGTTCAAAAAAAAAAAGACTCCGGCCACCACCAGCTCATCAGCCACTGGTCGGTATACATGTGTATATATATATATATATAAGCAGCCCTTCTGACAGGGCGACGTCCATGGCTTGACCTCCAATGTTGACCTAAGGCTGAAGACGCACGCGGTGGTGGAGCCCTTCGTCATCGCCACCCGGCGGCAGCTGAGCGCGATGCACCCGGTCCACCGGCTGCTCGAGCCCCACTTCAAGGATACCATGCACGTCAACGCCCTGGCCCGGCTCATTCTCCTCAACGCCGGCGGGGTCCTGGAGAAGACGATGTTCCCCAGGAAGTACGCCATGGAGCTCTCCTCCGCCATCTACAAGGACTGGCGTTTCCACGAGCAGGCCCTGCCCGTAGACCTCCTCAAGAGGTACGTACGTACACGCTTGGACGCCCTCCCCGCCCCCGTCGACCGAATAATAATCCTCGGCGAAATCGCAGGCGCACAAGGGGGTCGGATCTGACCCCACTGCTCCTCCTCCTCCTTTTCTTCCTTCCTCAGGGGGATGGCAGTCGAAGATCCCGAAGAACCCTCCGGCGTGCGGCTGCTCTTCGAGGACTACCCCTACGCCGTCGACGGACTCGACATATGGACCGCCATCAAGCGATGGGTCGCCGGTTTCTGCTCCGTGTTCTACCGCGGCGACGAAGACGTCGCCGCCGACGTCGAGATCCAGGCGTGGTGGGAAGAGGTACGCACGGTGGCACACGGCGACAAGACCGCCGCGGACGACTGGTACGCCCTGACCGGCGTCCCGGCGCTCGCGGAGGCCCTGACGACCCTCGTCTGGATCGCCTCCGCCCTCCACGCCGCCGTCAACTTCGGCCAGTACGGCTACGCCGGGTTCCCGCCGAACCGCCCCACGCACTGCCGCAGGTTCGTGCCCGAGGAGGGCACCGCCGAGTTCGCGGAGTTCACGAGGGACCCGGACAAGTTCTTCATGTCCATGCTGCCGGACCGGTTCACGACGGCGCTGGGGCTGGCGCTGATCGAGGTGCTGTCCGAGCACACGTCCGACGAGGTGTACCTGGGGCAGCGGGCGGCGGCGGGGTGGACGGACGACGAGAAGGTGATACGGCTGTTCGGGGCGTTCCGGCAGGAGCTGGTGGCGGTGGAGGAGAGGATCGAGCGCAGGAACTCGGACGAGGGGCTGCGTAACAGGAGGGGGCCGGCGAAGATCCCCTACACGCTCCTGTACCCGGACACGTCCGACGATCGCCGGGAGGGGGGCATCACCGGAAGGGGGATCCCCAACAGCGTGTCTATCTAGGTCGCCGCCGCCCCCCGACCCCGATCGCCGCCGCCGCCGCCGCGGCGCCGCCTATCGTCCTGGCCTGATTTGATACTCCCTTTCCTGTTTCAGTACGTATCTGGTGTGACAGATGTACATACAGACAGACGTACGTACGTGTGCCTTCATTCGTGTGTATGGCCATGTAAATCGATTTAATTTGATTTGGTTAAGGTTCATAAAATATAATAAAAATCCGCATGCACTGACTAATTTTATACCAATAGCTATTAATAGATTTATTTTAAAATTAAAAATATTGTGCGGATGCTCATGTTGTCCATCACCTATGATAATAGAATATACTTAGTCTGATTTCGGTTATTCATTGATTTGTTACGCTTGATTTGAAGGTTCGTTTGAAACAAATCAAACATGTGGCTCCTCCAACTAGAAATAAATCAAACCGAGTTACCAAGTCATTGATCGTTGGACTTGGACCAACCCATGGTGGTGCCCTAGAGATATTTTTATTTATCTATAAATTTTAGTAATGAATCATTTTTTTTCCTTCAAATTGAAGTTGTACCCACTAGAAGACCTTTGCCCTGAAAAGGCATAGAGTTATCAGGTCGAGAATGGGGTCTTCACTTTGCTTAATATATCATGGGGGTGTTTGGTTGCATGATAATTTTTTGTATACTTTCATGATAAAAAATTATATTAAAATAAAAAGTGAACCAACTCATGACATAAAATTATCATGTTTGGAGGGATGTGATTACAAAAAAGAGTAACTACCACACATGACCAAATAAAGTGAGGGACCACAAGAAAAAAAGAAAGAGGTGAGACCCTCTTTTTTTTGTTTAAGAAGAAAATTACTTTTAAAACATAAAATTGTCATGGTTACCAAACACCTCTTTTAACAAATTTTCTTATAATTTTTAAAAATTAAAACAAAAATCTTCATTATCATACAACCAAACATCCCATTAGTTTCTTTCGGGTTTTCAAAAAGAACGAAAATCTTTGCAAAGATACCTTCTCTAACCGATTATTTATTTCTAACGCCGAGCAGCGGAAAGCATGATGCTAGGGAGAGCAACATCCACTGCGAGGACACTCGGGCCATTCCGCGTTCGTAGCAGGGAGTAATCTGTAAATTGGGACGAGGCTCCGTTGGGGCTTCGAGAGGCGAAGCGCAACGGACGCCGGCGGCGGCGGGAGGAACTGTAACGACCTCCTCCCCTTCGCCGCCACCGGCTTCCGTTCCGCCCGCTTCCATTTTCCGCTATAAAAGGAGCCCGCCGGCTGCCAGCTGGACCGGTGCTGTCTTCTTCCTCCTCTTACTCGCCATTCCTCTCCTCCTCCTTTCCCCGTCCTCCTCCTGGTGGAAGGAGGAGGAGCCCGCCCGGCAACCTTGGGAATCATCCAGGTACCGGTCCTGTTCTTCTCCCGCCAAATGCCTCTTACGATTCGCGAGGGGTAAACTACCGTTTTGCGCTCGGCATTTGCGGCGTTCAAATGTATCAACGATCGTTATTGATTTTTCTACATGTTAGTTTGTCCGATTGCGAAGCTGTCGCATTGATTCTGCAGCTAGGGCATTGGTGGCCGCGAAGTTGCTGCCCTTTTTGCTCTATTTCGACGTTCTTTTGTGCAATTGATTACCGTGAACTTGATGTTCCTTTTGCTCTGCTTTCATGATCTTTGGCGCATCTGATGACTGTGGGATCGCTTGTTCCCGCGTGCAAGCAGTTGTTTCTTCATATCTTACCGTTGATGCGATACGCATCCCTGATTTCTTTATAATTTAGGTTTTGATTGATCGTCTTATTGGCCGTTTTCATTAATACGCAGGTTTTTTTTTGCTTGCTCAAAGGATGTATTGCCAGGTCACGCAAAGTCCTCGTTCGAAGATCGAGGCCGTACCTCTCAAAATTCAGCTGAAGCCAACTATCAATGGTGAAGTCACGCATGACCGAGGATGCAGGAGAGGAGAACAAGAAATTCCACCAGAGACTAATGACGACATCCATTTGTGTTTCTGCTCAAACCTAGGCTTGTCTGATGACAGGGAATGCATGTGGCTATCCTCTGGTAGTCCAATTTCATTCGTCGGTTCGGACGATCTGCAATCAATGGATGTACTGGAACTGGGATCTTCGGCTGCAATGAGGATCGAGCTACGCAATTCTTCGGATGATGGGGGTGGTCTCAGCCGAATGCTCCGGTGTGACTCCTTGCTTGATCTCGAGAAAGAGGAACCTGGCTGGGGTGGAGATGGAAGCGATGCTCTTGATCCAGATTTTCCCAGTCCATCTTATCATGTCTCAAGGAACCTCCGGATTAGGACTTCCAAGTTGACCCTGTGTCCATCTTCTAAGATGCTGTTAGATGCCCAAGCTGCATCTGGATCCCCCCGTCTTTTCTTTGACCTGTCACCCAAGAATTTATTCAACACGGGCACCTCACCGAAAAAATCAGATGCCGACGAGCCTCTCTTCTGGCCGTTCGAGTGGAAATCCTACTGGCGCCCCGAGTTCGAAGGGAACTTCCTGGGCATCTCACCTCGTTCAGCCGTACTGATCAGAAGGCCGAAAGGCCGCCATGCCCACAAGTCTTTCAAGGTCGGAGTGCACGACAAGAAGGGCCCCTCAACGCACAAGGGAAAGCACTTGATCAGCCCGAGCTCAGTACGCCCAGCTCTTGCATACAGGGGAGGTAGAGGTCCGAAGGAGGAGATTCAGGCATCACATGGCGGTAGCGCGCCCTCAATGTTCAACAGGACAAGTGCGTCGTGCACAGAGAAACCAGCAAGCAACCCTTCTACCAAGAGAGGAGCAGGCAGGGACCGTCGGCGGTCGGATTCCGGCAGGAAGAAACGCGGGAGGGAGGAAAAATCTTCCTTGGTGCCGTACCTGCTGGAGTTCGAGGCTGGCGACTTCCAAGTGTACTTGGGAGGTGAAATACCAATAGAAGCCTTGGTTGGCCTGGATGAGTTCGATGGAAGCGAGGGAGGAGCCAAGATGATGAGGGCTTGCTGAAAGCGGAGATCATCGCCACCGGTGTTTCTGCCCCGCTTTGATCAAACTACTACGGCCAGGAGGAATGCCATTTGGCTGCAGCTGGCCCCATTCTGGGGTTCTTCGCAACCGAATGCCTCCGTTGTGATGTGTGAAGAGCATTCGAGCTTTGAGGGAATTAAAAACACCTCCTACGAGGCATGTCTCTGTCCTTGTCGAGGACTTTTGAGACACAAAAATCCACTGGGAATTTTCTTTGATTGGAATTTTCTTCTGCCAACCAGATGATTCACGGCACCTTGGCAAGAGGAAGAGGTTGTCACGGTGAGAAGAATGTTCCACGGTTGCAAGTTCATCGGTGACTGGAAATAATGTTCAACTCTGTCCGGTCGATGAGTACTTGGGAATTAATTATATGTACATGGTTCGTATGTATGTAAGTTTTTTTTTTTTGTGTAACATGCTCCGGTGTTCGAGGAACGGAAAACAGCTGCAACACGTGTAAAACAGTTTTTTTTTTTAAAGATTGCTGGGCTATTGAAACGAATGTAGAGCAATATGGCTGCCCAAGTTCAACCCCAACCCAAATAACAAGATGTCAGACCACGTCAAGCTCATCTAGTACCGTAACGGGGCGTTTGATTGGACGGCAACTTCAGTATTTGTTGCAAAAATATGTTTGCGTAACAAAATTTGTTAAAATAGTTAAACATGTTTGGCAATCGTTACAAAATATACTTTAACATCAGACAAACAAAAAATTTTTGAGACATTCTTTTATTGCGACTATCCACCTTTTCTAGTTATATTTGATCCCAATAATATCCCAATAAACACGATAATTGTACCTTTAACTATCTTAATTATTATGTTAATAAAAATGTTTGTGCAACCAAACTCCAAATAACAAATTGTCAAGCTATCTCAAGTTCATCTATTATTCTATCACGTCAAAACCTGAATAAAACCCAACACAATTCAATCCGTCAAAATTTGTTAAAGTAAAAATGATAAAAATAAGTAATAATCACCTAAACTAAGTATAATAAACAAGTGCAAAATGGATTTGGAAGACTGAACTTTTTGAACCAATATAGCTTATAATGCTCGAGAGCCCCGCAGAGCAGACCCAACTCTTCGACAGCCATACATACAGAAATATCATGCCACAGTGGGGTCAAAATGAGTGGCTAAGGGCGTCGTAGCTTCAAACCAGCTTGCATATTCCATTCCCTATAAGGAAGACAGCTGCCATTTCTTCAAGTACAAAATAAATTAAAGCTTAAAACTAGTTGCACAAATTTGTTTCTAGAATTTGGGTGGTCCTGCAGCAGAATGGAACACTGGGAGACATCTTCCTCCTCGTGGCATGACCAATTGAACGCCAAAAATGATACTTGAATCAGGCAAGCTGCTCAGTACTTAATATGAGATCAACGTGATCTCTTGGAACTAGAATTCTTAGTTTTAGAGGCAGGACTGGCCGCTTCCTTGAAAGCAGATGGACAGTACTCGCTTATGCTGCAAGCTCCACAGCGTGGCCTGAGTGGAGTACAGATTGTCTGCCCAAATCCGACCTATTAATCAATGTATGAGATTAACTTCCTCAGATCTTTGATGGTGGGTAGAAACTAGCAAGTATATTTCGTTTTGAGTTTCACAAATAAAGAAGCACATGCATTGGTTAATGGTGATCACAGCAAAAGGAAAACCTTCAACGTCAAATAAACTTGTTTAGAAATACTTAAAGTAATGATAGTGAAAAATATGAATGACTGTAGAAGTCACTTTCAAAAAGCACATATTCACTCTCAATAGGATTATGGGTGCAATCCTCTCTATGACAAATCCAAAATGAATAAAATTATTGTATTACAAAAAGGACCATCCTATGATATTTACACTTAATACCGGGAAAGAATGAACAGGATAATAGCATGGAATCAAGCTGAACTTTAACAGAAAATTCACATACCAACAAAGGGTTAATTGGAACCCATTCATCCTTAGGTAACCATGCTTCCAGAGAGACCCTCGTCTCCTCAGGGGTTGAGGTTTTCTAGAACATAACAAACAGTTCATTGAGATCAGCAATAAATAGAGGCAAGTTGATCAGGCACTGATTATTGCACCACGAAATACCTTCTTTGACCCACGCTTTGATACCCACCCAAGCCGATTGCAAATCCGATGTACATGTGTGTCCACACATATCCCTTGTACGTTGTTCCACCCAACATTCATAACCTATGTTGTAAAAGGATTTGCAGCTCAGAAAAGGAGGCATCCTTTCTTAGAAGATGACAAAGAAACTGAAACGTTACCAGATGTGCCATTTTTGGACCTATTCCCGGAAGAGAGAGCAACTCCTCCAAAGAAGGTGGGATATCTCCTCCATACCTTCTAAGACAAATTTCAGCCACTTTTTTCAGGTATTGGGCCTTCCTTGAATAAAATCCAACCTAGTTCAAAAAGTAAAGGATCTGTGACCACGAGTTTACAAAGCTTAATGAAGAAAAGAGAAACAAAAGAAGCCAAGAGAAATGCACATAAACACATCTGTAAATATCTAATATCTATCAAGTCTCAAATTTTGGCTTATTCATGCCAACAGTTACAAAGGAGCCTGAAATTGAATGATTTAGTATGAATACTAGGCTTGGTCTGCCTTAGACGTGACCATGACAAAAATAGTAGAAACATCAGACTAAGAGTTGAATATGCTCACGGAAATTCCAGCTTTCAACACGTAGAAACAAATTCTTAGGGGGTGTTTGGTTGCATGATAATGAAGGTTTTTATTTTAATTTTTAAAAATTGTAAGAAAACTTGTTAAAGTAGGTGTTTGGTAACCATGACAATTTTATATTTTAAAAGTGATTATCTTCTTAAACAAAAAAAGAAGATCTCACCTCTTTCTTTTTGCTTGTGGTCTCCCCACTTTGTTTGGTCATGTATAGTAGTTACTCTTTTTTGTAATCACATTCCTCCAAACATGATAATTTTATGTCATGAGTTGGTTCACTTTTTAATTTAATATAATTTTTTATCATGAAAGTGTACAAAAAATTATCATGCAACCTGATGTAACCTCAAATTTAAAGATTTATGTTTATTTTGGAAATTTATTTTCCATTTGAATTTGAATTTGATTTGACCTTAGCATTGACTTTGTAAGAAAGTAGATGGTATTCCATAAAAGTACTAACTAGGGTCAATGATATTTAAAATTATAATTTGAGGTTGTTAGGTTCTTTGAAAATTTATTTTGACCTCTCCCCGTCGGATGGTGCGAAGATCCGACGTTAATTACATCGAGATTACTCGAATACCCTTGATTATCGTCATAGCAATCCATTGAAGTAGAAGACATACATCCACAATAAACATTCACACATATATAGGAGAAAACAACTTCGTGAGCTTGATGGAAGGCAAGCAATTTAATTTGTTTGAATTTTGTTTGAATTGCATTTTGATTTAAGTTGAATTGAATTGATTTTAGCTTGAATTTGAGTTTGTTTTATTGGTTGAAATTCGGATTCGGTGTGTGAGTTTTAATTTGGTTTGAATTTGATTTAATTTGAGTTGATTAATTGGTTGAATTGTTTTTAGTTTGGATTTGGTTAATTAAGTTTGACTTGGATTTGAATTGGAAAATTCAGTTTGAATTGGATTGATTGATTTTAAGTTGGTTTGGGATGAATTTGTTTGGAATTGATTTCAATTTGTTAATTGCTTTTTGTTTTGGATTGAGGTTAGATCTGTTTATTTGAATTAACTCAAGTTTGATTCAATTTGAATTTTTAAATTTGGTTTGAGCTTGAAACAGTTTATTTATTGTTTGATTTTTGAATGGTTTGTTTGGCATGAATTTATCTTATTTAATTCATTTTTTTTATGAATTTTAATTAGACTTCTGGGAATTTTAAATTTGGCAGCTCCTAGATTTGTGTGAAATGATTTGAGTTGATTTGAATTTGAATTTAAATTCTCTTATGGGTTTGAATGGTTTGGGACCACCTATTTACGGATCAGCCTCTGACTTGTACTAGTTTCAATCTTCGAAATTCACATTTGAAACCTCAGATTTCAGAATTTTAGTCCGGATCTCCTGTAGCCTCAGACTTCTTACAAATTCTGTATATTGCACCTCTTCCGATTCTCGGCTGCAGATCTATGGGCCTTAAACTTTCAGGTTTTTTATTCATAGACCTCAGATTACTGATTTCAGACTTCTGATTTCGAATCTGCACATCTACAGCCCTCGTTCCTTGTTTTAAATGCAAAGCTCAGATTTTGACTTCTTCAAATATCAGACTCCAGATTTCTGCATTTTCAGATTTGCAGGTTTTTTCTGTACCAATTCAAACTTCAGATTTCTGATTTTTAATCTTCAGAGTTTCAATTGCAGATTTTTTAGTTCAGACCCTGCAGACTTCAGATCTTGCTGCGGCTCCTGCACCTCCCATCTTCCGGTTTTAGGCTTTTAAAAGGATTAAGTTCAATTTTCGGATCCCCTAGATTTCAGATTTTTTTTGAAATGGGTTCTGGCTTCTGATTTTCGGTTTTGATTCAGATTTGGGCCCCTTGCAGAATTTTTACAGTTTTCGGATCTTACAAGTTCAAATTGCTGTATATTTTTTTATTTCAGATTTTGGTTGCAGGTTTTGAGTTCTTCCTAAGGAGTTTGGTTTGAAATTGAGTTTATTCAATATGGTTTACTTGATTGAAATTGGTTTGAATTTGGGTTTATTTGGTTAGAATTAATTTGAGTTAAAAGTTGTTCATGGATTGATTTAATTTCAGTTTGTTTTAAACGATTTGGATTGATTTAAATTTGTTCAAGTCAGATTTGGCTTGAAGTTTGTTTGGTTTAATTTTGTTGAGTTTAATTTAAGAGTTGGATTTGAATTGAATTTGGTGTTTAAATTTAATTTAAGAAGTTTGATTTAAATTTGCTTGACTTGTCTTTGGATTTAGTTTGTTTATTAAAATTTGTTTGGGAATTTGATTTGGATTATTTTTGAGAAGTTGAGTTTTATTTATGGTTGTTATTTTAATCATTTGGTTAAAATTGATTTATGTGATTTAACTTGATTTGGTTTAAATTGAATTTATTTAATTTGGAACCCCTTTGAATTTATTTAGTTGAAATTAAATTGGATTTTGGGATGTAAAAAAAAAAAATAGGAGCACATGAATACCCTGCCTGTACGGAGATATTCTACCAAACTTAACTCCGAGCTAATTTTTTCATGGCCCTGCATGGGCATAAAAGAATAAAATTGACTTGCATAACAACTCTCTCTTTTTTGTAAGATTAAATTTCTCATAGCTCTTTATGAGCATCAAGAAATTTATCTCAAATGAATTTTGGGTATCGAAAATCGACCCCACAAAGAAAATTAAACCTCATATGGCCTTTTATAGGCGTTGAGAGATTTAAATAAAAAAATGGATTTTGGGGTGTTAGAAACTAGCTCCACAATTATTATTAAAATTTTAAGGGAAAGTAGCTCCGGTCCGTAAGGACTTGTGGAGGACCTCCCAAGGATGTCACCTCATTGACCTATGGTTTAGCACATGGCCATCCCACGGTCCTAGGATGAAGATCCTTTTAATTTGAATTTTTATTTTATTTTTGTTGAAGGGCCCTGCACTGTTCATCAGGGGCAAATGGGCTTCCATGGGCACCTGCGGCCCAATACGGCTTGCTCCTGCGCGGATCTCCTCCTCCTCCTCTTCTCTTTTTTTTAACACCTTTTCCTGGTGGGCCCCACCATCTTAGTTGACCCGATGGTCAACACCTCCTCACCGCGGCTGCTCTCGCACGCGCGCGGCTCCTGGCCGCGGCCGCGGCTTCTTCTCTTTTTTTTTGTTTTTTTCTTTCCCGGCGGGCCCCACTGGATTTCCACCGTGGACCTAAGTCCCATGGGCATTATTTCCCCCCCTCTCGGCTGCTACAGTGCTCCATTCGACCCTCCCGGCACCCGACGGCAGCGCAGCCTTCCCGGCGGACCCCTGGCTTCGTCCGACGGCGACGGCGGAGGCGTGAGAGGCTCACGGCTGCAAAGGCGGCTTCCGGCGGAGGTTCCGGCGGCGACGGTTGCTCCCAGCGGGGGTTCCGGCGGCGACGGCGGGTCTTGGAGGAGGTTTCGGTGGAGGCGGCTTCCGCAAGGGCTTCCTGCGACGTCGAGTTGCACCGGAGGGGATCCCGGCAGAGGTTCCGGCGGCTTCCGGCGGAGGTTCTGCTCTCTCTCTCTTTCTCTCGATAGCTCTCCGTCCCCGCCCCTTCCTTCTTCGCCCTCTTTCCCCTTCGAAAAATCCTCCCTCTTATCGTCGGGGGTCCTCCGCCAAGAAATAGAAGGCCGCACCCCCCTTCCATCCCGTCCGCGTTGATTGCGGGATGGAGGATTCCGCGGGCGTGACCTGCCCCCATTTGGGCCTCGCGGTAATGGAGGAAGGTCTTCCCTACGTTGCGGCAGCTTGCCCTCCTTGGGGGTTTGATTATTGCAAAACTTAGGTGCCAACACAACCAAACACCTCATTAGCTTCACTTATAATTACTGAGAATATTATTTGCTGCGTGTCACCACATTTTCCTACCTGGCTACCTCAGTCCTTTTATGTTTTAATACAGCATTTCCTTTTTGAAGAGGTTGAATGGCTGATAAACCCAAATGCACTTTCATTATCATTTCAGATAAGACACCCTGCTTGGTGACCATAAATGGGACAAGATGAGAGCACACTACTGATATGCCAAAACAGGAAAATTAAAACTCCCATGCCACTATCCAATTAGCATGCCTGGTTCTGGAATACTTTCTTGTTATAAAAGCCAACAATGAAAAGTTGAGGTCACAGGTCTAGAAGCCATTAACGAAGAGTACATGCCTAAAGCCCATAAACCACTGACTAAGCACTGTGAAGAGAAGCGAAGGAACATTCACCATTGCAGCTGAGTACCAATAGATAACCTTGTTTCGGGAGCAAGATGCCAAAAAGGTGACCGATGGTTTTGCATCCGCATAAGCCAGCAATAGCTTGTGGTAATGTTTTATGCCAAGAAATGACATAAAGATCAGTTGATTCTACAAGCTTGGTTGTAGTGTCCGATAAGGAATTCTCAAATTACTTTGACATTAATGAAACGAAAAACAAAATTGGAAGTAGCATAGGAATCAAGAGATAGAATAGTAGCAGATTAGCAACTCAAAATGCATGGAACTGAAACAAATATAATGAAGACCCAAATATCTGATTATTCCTTGAGACCATCTTTTATATCAAAATAAGCAAATATATATAAGACTTATTCTTGAAACCTTGTTTTATAGCACCAAGGAAATGAAAATATCTTCACTTTAAGTAAATCTACGTTAGAAATAAAGCAACAATAGGAACAGGGTTAATTTGCTTCAATATTATTTGAATAATTACCTCATTGTAAAAGAGAGTAATGCACCTTTCTTAATGACACTGATATGATATTTATCCTCATTGTAACCAAAAACACGACAAGATTATGCTTGTTTCTTATTTCATGACATGTCAACTATCATTATAATAGAAAATGATGGGGTACTTGGTATCAATCATATCTTTTCCACCAATAGCAGCCCAGACACCAGATATGTACTAGCATACTTGAAAACGAGTAATGCAAGTGCTTGCAAAGTGAAACAGCACAAAGAATTTCCATTTTTATAATTTCATTTTGCATCATCTAGCATTTCCAACTGCTAGTGAAAAAGTGGGTAGGGTTTCCATTTTATGGTTTGGTTTTTTGCACATGTAAAATGAATAAGGCAAGAATAAGCAAGTGATATAGGTCTACTTGGAAAGAAAGAAGTAATTACTCACATAAGAACATGAGATAAAATGTTTACCGGGTAGATAATACTTGCAATAGTTGCTTCGTCAGTTCTAACAATGGCATCAGGAACTAGCAGTCCTTTCTCAGAAAGTCTCTGAATAGCTCCTGCATTCATTATTATATTCACTAGACATCAAAATCTTTATGCACGTCTACCAAAAGAGCCAGAGAAAAAACTTTCTATTGTATTGGCAATATCTTGAACACTGTAATGCACATCAACAAGACAACATATTGGAACTTGAAGCTTGAATAGTTGAATGATTGGATGACAAGAACTTTTGCCTATAGCATTTTAATAATGACATCCTTAAAGGACTTGCCATGTGTAACTCCATCCTTCGTTTGACTTGAAAGAAGTGAAGATGCTAAAACCGCAAATCTTCTTTGCTAACAAGGTCAAGAGAATAGAAAAATCAGAGATATCAAAATAAAAGAAAAGAAAAGCATAACCTAGAACATTCCACTTCACAAAGAAAGGTTCTGAAGAGAAAATAAAACATCAGTTATACAAAAATAACAATATGATAAGTAGGTAAAAGCTACATGGCCCATGCCTGCATGGACCATAGCCCATAGGCCATAACAGATTTTGAATTAGACAAAGAACAAACCACGATATAAACTGGCCCCATAAAATACCTCGAGCCTCGAGCATCATTCAGTTGGCCATACAAGTTGAGCATGAAAAGGTTGGGTGGGTAAATTCATATAAAACATACAGACACACAAATTCGTTTTCTTGAATTATTTGCAGAAAAATAACAATGGATAACAGCTTCCTACATCAAACCTGAAGCAACATAGATACATTAAATATCTGGGTTACATTTAGAACTGCCCAACCTTGTTTCAGGATTAAAGGTAAGCTCATTTTTCTTCTCCTTAGACAATCTGTAAGAAATTTCATAGAAGTGGAACTAAAACTAGCTAGGATAAATTTGTGTTGGACAAAAGTATACAATGCATTATGTCATAAAACACCCCTCTTTACTAGCTCATAAAGGTGTTGTACACTTTTTTTGTGTGTTTAACACATTCCTGTGTCTCCTTTATCAACCCCACCCACAGAAGCACACAAAAGAAACAGAAACATCCGCATGAACAAAACGACGTAAAACTAGGTTCGATACTAAAGCTGCCAACAGGACTAGGAAATGGGTTTGGATACCTTGGATGGTAAATGGCTCCCAGCTTTTTCACATCCCATTGAATCTACGGGAGCACCTTCTGAAGACCTCATTCCTCGAATTCCTTCAAGGACTTCTTCCCAATTGACAGGTGGCCCTCCTGTGGTATATATTAAATAATTGAAGCACTTCTTTTCATCTGATCATTGGCTACTACTTAATGTAGCATGAAACAACCCAGGTAACTTTATTGTGCACAGAAAATTTTCTTTCTCCATCAAACCTGTTGAAGTAGTTGGAAGCCCCACCTCTTTGCTAACTGTAAGTGTGTGAACCATTTGTGACTTGTCTGTGGAGACATTTTCCACTAAATAAGAAATAAATGAAATTATATTAAACACCTTTTCCACAAATGTATTTATTCAAAAGATAAAAGACTGTTACTGCTGTAAATAAAAAAAACTGTGTCAAAGAAAAGACACAAGTGAATAAAGATTGAACTAGAATGGTGGCCATGTTTACCAGGGTAACAAGCTGCAAAATGTTCTTTAAGAAAAATTAGTCTCATTTTCAACTACACAATCAGACAAGAAGAAGAATAGCTCAGAACCATGCTAAACAAATTCTTTAAATTGTGAAAAAAATCATAAAAATCTAACACTCATTATCTAACATCTAACTTATAAAAAGAACAATCATCAACACTTCAAAGTTATTTATATCTCAAGTTTAACATACATATTCAACCATCCACTCTCATTTGACTCAAATAGAGTGATCAAAAGCCATTAATCCATTGTTTGGTGGATCAGCCAATCCAGCCCTGATGTGCCATTCCAGATCTGATTCCACCTGGAATCAGCCGAAACCAGTTAAGATTGGCCAATTTCGTGCCTGGTTCGGTCAATCTGGATAGGGAATGGCCAATCCAGTTGGACCAGGCTCTACCTAGCAGCTGGACCATCCCATCCTAGTTTGAATCAGCTGATTATGTCATGACTCAGTCTGGCCCGAGTCAGGGACAAATCCGCCCAATTCAGGCTGATTCTTGGCTTCTGACAGATAAGCCAATGTAGCCAATTTGATCCAATCTGGATCAGGATTGGCTGATCCAGGGTCCAATACAGACCCTGCCTTCCTTGCATTAACCAGGTCTGACAAGTCCAAGTAAAAGCAAAAATATGCAGGATTACAAATTGACTATTTTCCCTTGGTAAAATAAAATTTACCAACTGACTCAGAGTGACACCATTAGGGAAGAACAAGTTGTTTCAACAGATGGGTTTTATTCGGTATAAGGGAACTCTTGCCATCTTCAACAAGAATTTTTGAATAGTTTGGTTGAAAAGAACCTTTACAGGCCCTTGGAAAAGAAAATGCAGATGCTAAAATGTCCAACAACACAAGCTATCACTAAGTTACCTCCAAGAATATGCTGACTGCATGAGCTTGGGCTGTGCACTTTTTCTAGGATGTAGGAAAAAAATGTTATTAAAGCATGGCCTTGGAAGCCAAATTCTGGAGAAGGGCACCATGGCACCCTGATATCCTAAATGATTTATGCTTCTAAGACCCTGGGGAATCATAAGGGACAAAATCCGTCCAACTATCAGATGATTAAACACTACCTGTATTGCACTTGCAAATCACTTGTTCCAACAACTTCTGTGGGACAAAAGACAATATAACATTTTGTCATATGGCACTTGCATCTTCATGAATGCAAGACAAAGCCTACAGCTGAAATCAACTTCAGGTTACATAACCACATGCTACTATAACAAGGTCTCCCTGCTAATGCACTTCGGCAATCTTTAATCTGGATTCTGGAAATGGTTGGACATGCATACAACACTTACTCCCAAATACTTCATAACGAATTGAAGCTGAAGGCATTTTCTTCTTTTTCCATGTATTTTACATATTTCATGCCACATCTTGCTTATAAGCTTTCCTTTCTCCTGAAGTAAGCTACTTGTATATTTTTTCTTTAAAGTAACTTTTATGCTTATGTGTCTGCCATATATCACAAAGCAATCAGAAAAATGCTACAAAATCACTTTGACACTTAATATTGTCAATGTTATAGCACTAGAACATGCTTGACCATGGTTACAAACGTGAGGAACAAAAGTGGAAAGGTGAAGCAAGAAACAAGGCTCAAACCTTGGAGGCATTAAAAAATTAATCTAAAAATAAGTAGGAAAATGAGAAGCAAAACAAAAATGAAAGGCGTCTGGAAATTTTACCTGCCTATGCGCTGTACAAGTGAAAACCCGTATATAATTTTTTCGCAGATAGTCAAAGTGTTCAATTTGTGTGTATATATGTCAGCTGATAAAACGTATTTTCTAACATAACATTTAACAGTTCAAAGGCTGAAGCATCATCTGAAAAGATGTAACTATGCTCTCTTCGTGGTATAAAAATATAGCCGAAAGCCTCGAAATATCGAAACAAAAAGCGCTCGATACACACAATACAATCCACGTACAACTGGTTGAATTTATGACTGAGAACCTATACTGCTCAGCACAAGCGACTTACTCGTCGAGACATTGCAAGTATCTGCCTTGTATGCGAAATCCTCGATGTCGGGCAGCAAGTCTGGCTTGGAGGTTCGCTGGAACAACACAAGACTTGCAGTTAATAAGCCTCGGCAACTGGTTGATAATCGAACTCAACGAGTAAAAAATGACGTTTCTGAAAAGAAAAATATTAATATATGCCCATTGGAAGCGGCAGAAAAGATGCCTTTTGAACGAGTTGTTCCTCTACGTTCTCCACGGCCACGTCCCCTCCCTCCTTGGCCCTCTTTCTCCTCGCATACTTTCGAGCCGGGGGCTCCGGAGCGTCACCTCGGGGCAGAGAAACTGGAGGGAAACCATAGAAGAATTCGAAAAATAAACCCCCGATTGGGCACCGCACTTCTAACGAACAAAGGAACTACGGAGTGCAAGTGCATCAAAATCCGAATGAACACATAGGTTGGGGAGGGTGGAGACAAAACAAAATTGAATTCCCCGCTGCTAAAGAGATCTCACCTTGCGTTAGCTGCGAGACGGCGACCGTAGCCCCCGACGGAGAATGCCTGGAGCGGCGCCTGGTGTAGGACATCCTGCAGCCTCCGGGAGGAGTGGGATACGGAAGCCGCGGAGTGGCCGCAAGGAAGGCCAACGAAAAGCACTTCCGCATTCCGAGTAGTAATGGGGACGGGGGGAGGGTTCCGCCGATCCCCGGGAAAGGAGCCGACGGATTCGCCGATCCCAGAGCGCGCTTGGCTGTGATTCCGACGATTGCAATCAAATCCTGGCGTGGTCGAGCAATCAAGCTCGCTGCCTCTGCCCCCAAAATCGAGCAAAAGAGGCGGCTTTTATTTATTTTTTTCCGAGCAGCATGGAGCTGGTGAAGAAAAGTGCGATCTAACAGACCCGAACGAGTTTGAATCGCCGAGAACAAAAGGGTCGCGCCTGCAGCGTGCACGAAGTAAACCCCCTTCGAATTCCCAGCAAATTGGCAGCAGAAGAAATATCGACGACGCGGAAAGTATACTTAAAATATTCTTTATTATGCGTTTTTTGGTACTACTCAAGCGGCCCTTATAGCTCAGTGGTAGAGCGTCAGTCTTGTAAACTGAAGGTCCGTAGTTCGATCCTGCGTGGGGGCACTACTTTTTAACGAACGTCTTCTTTTTTTTTCTCCGCGGGAAGAAACAACTCGATAGATTTTCAAGTATATATTGGTTACAACATCAAGTTAGCTCATTTAAAGATGTCGAAGACATAATTTTGCCCCCACTGTGAATCGGTCCGTGATGGATTGATTGCTTTCACTTTACCCCACTGTGATCACGGTTAAGTAACTTCACAAACAGATGAACAATGGGAAGATTTTTACTTTGAGAATATTTCACACAGTCGTCGGAAGATATGAGAGTTACATAAGAAAAATTTTGTTGAATTTTGTGTGGGCTAATATTATAACTTTACATGTTTGATGGATCATTATGTGATTCAAAGATTAATACGGTTGGTTGGTCGTAAGATGTAATAAGTTTTACTGAAAAAATAAATTTTTTTTTTTAAAAAAGGTTGTTACCGAAGGTGTTGAGCAACCATTATTAAAATATATCTTTATTGAGATTTCCTTCTTTTCTTATCCTATCATTTTGTGGTCACCATCTTTCTTGTTATTATATCTCACCAAACATGATTCTTTTCTATATTGCTATCTTAGATTTTAATTCAATATATAATTTTATCACAAAAATGTATACAAATATTTTTGAACCAAGCTGTGTCTGAAAATACCATCTTGATCTCAAATATATATATTCGATTAAATTTTCTAGGTCTGAAAAAATATGAATCAAGGGGGTGTTGATTCAACATGAGTATGCAAATTTTTTTAAAAAAAAAAAACTTTGTCAGTAGACGCTTAATTGATATCCTCCTCTCACTTCACCATTCTTCCTCCAAAGTAACCATCTAACCCCTACTTTTAAGGCTTGTTTGGATACGCTTAAACCACCTACATTAGTAATATCTTTGATATTTGGTATCATATAATTTGACGCTGACGGATCTAAGCTGTGTCTCAGAATTAACATTGCATTTGTTTTAATAATCATAACCAAATAGCTCCTAGCTTTGACCTACTTTTCTTGTAAATGATGAAGGATGAATCATCAGTATGGTTTGGCTTTTACACTTTCTTCTTTACTTATCTCACCTACTTCAGCAGACAAACACAAGATGGGAAGTAGTTAACCATGCTTCAATTTTATATACTTACTTGTAATATATTGAGACGGCATTTGTTTGACTTAATTTAAAATTTTAAACCGACATCAGGTGATTGGTTGCACGAAAAAATCTGAAACATTTTCAAGATAAAAAAAATTTATGTTAAAATAAAGTTTAAGATGCTTGAAGAACAAAATTATCATGTTTGATGAAATATAAGAACAAAAAGTGGTAACCATGTATAATTATAAAAAGGTTTGTACATTTAGGTCTATGGGATCATTTGTATTTATAGGTATTTGAACTTGTGATAAAAAAATTTTAATCTCTAAAATCTTACTCTGTTTCCAAATAAGTCCTTCCATTAATAATTTAAATTGATGTTAACTTGAACTTAACTAAACTCGACTTAAAAATTTATATAGAAGGAAAATGTTTAAAAATATTAGATGGAGAAGTATACGGTGAAGAAAAAAATAAAAAGAGAAAATAAAATTTTTTTAGAAAGTATAAAGAAATAAAATATAAAGAGTGAGAGACCCATGAAAAAGAAAAAAAGTGGTGCATCAAGAATTGTATTAAAACAAAATATAAACTAAGTAATGACATATAATTATGATGTTACTAGAACAAAAAGAGGTTATGGACCACAAGATAAATAAAAAGTAGGTCCTATATCTTTTTTGTCGAAGAAAATTTTAAAAAGAAAGAAATATAAATTTGCAATGGTTGCCAAATAAAATCTCTTAAAAATTTCGTTACAAAAATATAAAATCGTAACAAAGGCTCAATTTACGATATAACCAAGCATCCCATAAGTATTTCAACAAAGTTTAACCATGTAGATCTGTTTAGAAACATAGTGAGATTTCAAAAACTAAAAAATCGGCACAATAAATTTAGAGACATGCCAACATAAAAACTAAACCTCCAAGAGATGGGGATGCGCAAGGAAAAAAAGTCTCACATTTCTCTGTTCAAGAAGATATCCACTACAAAATTACATATTTTCAATAATTGTCGGACACTTTTCAGCAAATTATGTTTAACTTTTTTTTGTTCGCGATGACCGAGCGACCGAGTGCTGCAGATCTAAGATTTTTGATTAGTAGGGTCGCCTTAAATTTTTAGTAGAGTCATTCTTTATAAATATTTTATAATTTATTTTATTTTTGATAAAATCAATAATATATTTCTCAAATTTTAGTGGAGTTACTTGACGGCTCGATCTTCACTTATACCCTCGTTTACGCTCTTACGGCCCTCGAACCTAATCTGTCTATATATTTCCAATGTGACCACCTATCTTCTAAATTTTCGAAAATAAAAAAAAACAAATGATATAACCAAGCATGCGTTCCATCACCTAACCCAATCACAGAAAAAGGGAGGGGCATCTTTCAAATATTAAAATCCGCGGCGGTCCGCGCTGCCCCCGGCACGCTGCCATCTCCGTAGTCCGTACTCCCGCACCAAACGACAATCCCAACCGTCCGCGCGGCCCCACCTTCTCATCCGACGGCCGGGAAGGGCGCCGTCCCGGCCGCAGCCAGCTCCGCCGCTGCCGCGTCCGCGTCCGCCCGCAACCGCCGACCCGCTTTCCGAAGAGGGAGGGCAGGCGTTGCGGCCGGCGAGGGGCATCGCGGCCGGCCGGCCGGCAACGCGCTTTCTCGATCCAACCGAACGCAAAAGCTTCAATTTTTATTTTTATTTTCATGCGGAAGGAAGCGCGTGGGGACGCCGTCGGCCGGCGGAGATGGCGACATCTGGGCGACGAGCAGGAGAGAGGGATGGAAGCTTCAAAAGCGCGGGCTTGGCTTCGGAGATCCGTCTTCCGCCGTCCGAAACGTCCTCGAGAGGGGGGGGGGGAGGTGGAAGACGACGTCGTCGTCGTGATCTTCCCGGGTTCCGCGGCGCTGCAAGCGAGGGGAGCCGCTTGTTGGGGCGGGGGAGGCGCAACCGCCGCAGGGCGATCGGTGGGTCGCCGGGGAAAGGGCGCCATGCCTGCCGTCCTCCACAGGATTTTCTTTATTTGCAGCCTCCTCAACTCCCTCCTCCTCTTTTTCCTTCCCAAGCGCCTGAGGAGCCTGGTGTTTCCCGTGCCCGCGGAGGGCCGCCTGCCTCCTCCTCCTCCTGCGGCGGAAGGTCGGCCGGGAGGGCTGACGGTTTCGGCCATGGACGCGGCGGAGCTGAAGCGGGTGTTCCAGATGTTCGACCGCAACGGGGACGGCCGGATCACGAAGAAGGAGCTCGGCGACTCGCTGGAGAACCTGGGCATCTTCGTCCCCGACAAGGACCTGGAGGCCATGATCGAGAAGATCGACGTCAACGGCGACGGCTGCGTCGACATCGACGAGTTCGGCTCGCTGTACCAGAGCATCATGGGCGAGCAGGACGAGGAGGAGGACATGCGGGAGGCCTTCAACGTGTTCGACCAGAACGGCGACGGCTTCATCACCGTGGAGGAGCTGCGATCCGTCCTGGCCTCGCTGGGCCTCAAGCAGGGGCGCACCGTCGAGGACTGCAGGAAGATGATCCGGAAGGTGGACGTCGACGGCGACGGCATGGTCAACTACAAGGAGTTCAAGCAGATGATGCGAGGAGGCGGCTTCGCCGCCCTCGGCGGCTGAGCCGGGCGCAGAGAGGGGAGGGGAGAAGAGTAGGAGGAGGAGGTGGTGGGCACGTGTATATACTTTTGAAGATCACCACTCTAAGGAGGAGGAGATCAAAGAATGAGAGAAAGAGGGGGAAGAGGTGTGTGGGAAGGGAAGAACAGGAAGAACCACCCAGATTGATGTGATTTGTTTTCGAATTGAATTTTCCTTTTTGTTTCCTCTTTTTCTTCTTCGTCGTGTTCGAACACCTCCCAGATCGATGCGACGAGACCCTTCTTCTTCTTCGATCTCGATCTGCCTGTTCCTCGGGCGGCGGGGATGAGATCACTGGGATGTACACGGCGACGCCGTTGATTGTGTAACCGAAATGAAATGAATATTGTTTTCTGTCACCTCCAACGGCTAGCCGACCTGGTCGCCCCTCGGCTAGCCGCGTTGACCAGTGGGGTGCCGGTCTTCTCCTGTCTCCGCCCGTTGCGGCGGTCGCACCCGCCGCTCGACGCGTCGTCCACCCCGCCGCCTCTGCGGCGGAGGATCTGTCGTTTTTCTAGATACCTGAAAGACGACGACCGATCGTAGCGCGATGGACGGCGCCGCCGGACGCAGGACGGCTGGAACCGAGGCCGACGACGACCGCCGTTGCCCGATCGAGTCCGGATCGCCTCCGGCTGCGGCGGCGCCGGTCGCCTAACAGTCGAAGACCGCCGTCGCGCCGCCATCCTTGTTCACTCACTCACAATGGACGTCTCCCCCATTGGATTCAAGACGACAACTGCTAACTACTACGTAATATTTTGTCGAATTGTTCCATCTTTTTTTGCAGTGGTAGGAACATCACATGTCTTGAATCTGATCTTTGCGGTAAAATAATATGATTTCAAAGATAGGTAAGCACTCCATGAGCATAAATAATCTGGGTTATTGGAGTCGCATAATGACCGTGGATAGATGAGCAGAGAGGCCAAAAGGGTTGTTGTTCTTCATCTAAATGACTTGAACCGATGACGAGAAGAGCCATCACCATCATGGAGAGATTGTAAACCGTTCACGGTCTCGTTGAAATTCAGTTTCTCCAAAATTTATATGCCTCTTTCGCCTGCTGTCGATCCATGGCTTGACAGATCCCAAGATCAGGTGGTGCACGTCCTCATAGTTGACCCCATTTATTTCCTCTTAACAGGTTCCCGAGGAAAATCTCTCAACCTCACATTGAATTTTATGCACTTTACATCGTGTACTCTTCCACTCAACCAGATGCATAAACTCATTCTACTGTATATGAGGTTGAGAAACTATTCTCTAACATTTACCTAATGTCATGTTTGGTAAATTATTAAGTATCTCTGTCACTATCAATTTTAAAATTAATATCGATAGGAAGCATTAAGAGGTGTTTGGTTAATTGTATCAATTTTAAAATTTTTAGTGCAAACAAAACATATTATGTAATACAAGTGTATTACTTTTGATATTGATACTTCAACATTTTAATGGTCTGTTTGGTTAGAGTATTAAAAATGATACTATATTAGTATTGATATTGATATTTCTAGAAGATGAAGTATCAATATCAAAATTGATACAAGTTGACACTTGTATTACATAACATGTGTTGTTTACAATACAAATTTTAAAATTGATATTATTAACCAAACACCTCAAGGTGATTACCAACAATATCAATTTTAAAATTAATAGTGATAGAGGTGTCTAATAGTGTTACCAAACTGGGCATAAAATATTAATATCAATATTGATATAGTTCCAAAAATGAAATTCTAACCAAACAGGGCATAAGAAGATCCAGACTCATCTCAAAAGCTTATGGCCTGTCTGGTTAGAGTTTCAAATTTGATACTATATCAATATTGATATTGATAATTTTAGAAGTTGGAGTATCTCGATATCAAAATTGATACAAATTGACACTTGTATTACATATTGTGCTTTGTTTTCACTATCAATTTCAAAATTGATACTACTATCCAAACACTTCTTAGTGATTAATAGGAATATCAATTTTAAAATTGATAGTGACAGAGGTGTCAAATAATGTTACCAAACAGGATCTTAACAACCGCAACCCTACGTGGGGGAGTGTTCGCTACTCCGTTCAACTGGAAAAACCAAATCAAACTTATACTTTGGCTCTGTTCGGTTTGAACCGTTGATCGATTTGATTTGATTTCTAAAAGTCTCTCACCCAAAATTAATATTTTTTATATTGTAGCAATAAAATGCCATGATCTGCCCTGATGTCAAGACAAGGGAGGGAGAGAGGTGTGTTAAACTCATAACGCCATCAAATTCAGAACTTCGGTAAAAAGGTAACATCATATACATTTTGATATAATCTTAGCGAAACTGGTTGAAAGAGACGTTTGACAATTATTACAAAAATATTTTCTTAGAAACATTTTTTCTTCCGACAGAAAAGATGTGAGACATTGGCTTCATGTGATCCCTCACTTTCTTTTAGCCATACACGATTCCTACTTTCTTTCTTTCTTTCTTGATGCGACGCTGCCAATTGATGGTTTTAGGTCTTTGTCTAGTTTATGGCCTATTTGTTTACATTAAAACTGATATTGATATTCTGCGTCGACAGGTATTTGGATATCACTATTAATTTCAAGATTGATAGTTAAAAAAAATATCAAAAATAATACAGTTCAAGACTGTATCGAAATCAATCGCGCAGACGTCTCCCCGCGGCCGCCCTCCCCGAGTCTCTCCCCGCCGTCGCCCCCCTCGCGGCAGACGGCGGCCGTCTTCCCCGAGTCCCCTCGCCGCCCCCCTCCCCTGCGGCAGACGGAGGTCGCCCCCCTCGCGGCAGACGTCCCCCCCCCCCGTGGCAGACGGCGGCCGTCTTCCCCGAGTCCCCCTCGCCGCCCCCTCCCCCGCGGCAGACGGCGGTCGCCCCCTCGCGGCAGACGCTCCCCCGCGGCAGACGGCGGCCGTCTTCCCCGAGTCCCCCTCGCCGCCCCCCTCCCCCGCGGCAGACGGCGGCCGTCGCCCCCGTCGCCCCCCCCCCCCCCCGCAGACCGCGGACGCCTCCCCTCCGCGGCCGTCCCCCCCGTTCCCCCCCCCCGCAGACCGCAGACGCCCTCCCCGAGTCTCTCCCCGCCGTCGCCCCCCTCGCGGCAGACGCTCCCCCCCCCCCCGCGGGTCCCCCTCGTCGCCCCCTCCCCCCCCCGCCCCGCAGACCGCGGACGCCTCCCCTCCGCGGCCGTCCTCCCCGTCCCCCTCCCCCCCGTCACCCCCCTCCCCCGCGGCAGACGCCGTCGCCCCCCCTCCCCTCTGCGGCCGTCCCCCCCGTCGCCCCCCCTCCCCCGCGGCAGACGGTATTTCCCGAAAGTCGTTAGATCATCTCTGGTCAACGCGTCCGACACCGCCGCCACGCAGAAACAAAACAACGGTAGAGAAGAACAGGGCCCAAACAAAAGATGCCCGGAGGATCGAAGAGAACAGATCGATACCTGGAGCTTGAACAAGCGCAACGGCTCCTCTGGAAGTGGCATCCAATCCAAAGCCCGTCTCCTCCGCTTCTCCCGGAGGCCGTAGACGAGGAACGTCGTTGCACCGGCGCTGGCTGGATGCCGAAAGGGGGGAAGTCACTTCCCCCGGAATGTCCGTTTCCCCGACAACGTGACCGCTACTACCAGAAATCCCAATTCCCAAACGCATGCCATCCATTCGCTTCTGAGATATGCCAGCAAGCAAGCCCGGATTTTTTTTCCCCCGCCTCCATTGGGACCCTGAATACCCCGAAGGCCTGAATTCCACAGAACCAAACAGCATCTTTCACAACAGTCAAAGAAGTATAAGCCAGATACAAGGAGGTCCAACCAAACACAAGGGAAGGGAATCCAGATGCTGGACTTGTGAGGTGGGCAAGCACCAGGATTCTGGATGACATTCTTCGTCTTCACGTACACTCGGACGCCTACTAGACGTTTGAAGAACACTGTGTGTATAGGAGAAACTCTCTGGAAGAGCATACACACACTAGCAGAATAAATACAGCCGAGCGCGCCTGATTTCAACGGGGGTCTACCCCAGATCGGGGACGGTGAAGTAGTCCTCCTCGTCCGAGATCTCGATCCGAGCTTTCTTGAGGGGTGAAGCCTTTGTAGACCGGTAGAGGTTGGCATCCTTTGGTGGTCGGGCGATGGGAAGCTCGGGGACCTCAGCTGCTGCCATGGCCTGCTTAGGCACCTGGTCGTGGAAGAGGCCGATATCTGCAAACCATTCCAGTTCTCCAAATCCAATCGGAGATTCTTTCTGTGAGGGTCAAAATAAACAAGACACGTTTAGATCTTCAATATAAAGAAAGAAAAGAAGAAGAAGCAATTTGCTGTGTCCAGGTCAATTCCTGCTACGCATTGTTACCTTGTCACCGGACTCATAATCTGACAGCTGCAGGAACTCGTCAACAGTCCATGAGGAAGGTACAAATGCCGAGGAAGTCTGTTGCATGGCCGAGGTCTGCTGAAGAACAGGCTGTGGTGTATGGTTTGGTGGCTCGGTGAAGCCCTTGACAGAGTCCTTGTTGGTGCATGCGGGATTCAGGGCCACCCGGATTCCGGTTGCCAAGAAGCGTTGATGTTCACCGGATAGAGTACCCAGCACATGAATTGGCTCATCACAGTCACGGCAGAAGAGGGCTCTATCCTCCACACAGAAAATAAAAGCTGGTTTCTCCTATAGGGACAAAATAAAACTTTCAGGGCATGTTGGGTACGGGGATAACTTGGGGATAACCCTGGTTTATCCCCAAAATTTAGGGGATAAACCAGGTTTATCCCCAAAATTTTATGGTGCCAAACAGCACCTCAAGGAATCTCTCAATGAGTAGAGGCAGGTACTGGTTATCTTGGAAAGAGCATGGTGCATGAACAGGCTCAAACAGGTCATTACCACAGAGCTTATTTGGTGAACGCATGTTGCAAAAATGTAGCTCTCGTGGTAAGAGATTAGCAGGGACGATAGAAACCTGCTGTGCTGGTAGTGGTAAATGGTAATAAGATATTTCTGCACTGAGATTTGCTGCTGGCCCTGATTGGAACGGTGGGAAGTCTTTTTCTACTGACCAAAACATTGACCAGCTTGCGACCAAGGTTCTAAAATCACTCATTCCTAGACAACCGTATCCATATTATTGCTTCTCAGATTATTGGACAAGTACATTCACATACATCATACAGCAACAGAAGCATTCAAGTTGATTACATGGTTTCAGATTTATGGTATTTCATGTGATAATTAAGGGAATGAAATATGGTTCTCTCTTATGTTTGAGTTGAATGGCCAACAAATCACAAATCATGATTAGTTATTGGCCTTGTGTGTACAACAAGATTCTTAATGCAGGATATGCACAACAGGGCAAGTTAACATAGTCATATCGCACTGCCAATGATCAATTGAAAGATATTACTGCATAGGTCCTAATCCTAACAACTCATCAGCTCGACTGCTTTAAGCTTTGAGTTGGATGACCATGTAAGTTTAGTACAGCCAAAAAAAGAAATAAGAGAAAAGGCACACAAAAAACTTTACCTGATAACATCATGCATTACATAAAGATGATAAAAAGTGGATGAATGAAGAAAAACTTGGCAGATTAGATTTTCTAACAGGTTTATGAGTTTCAGAAAACTATAGATGTATGGAAAACCGCATACAAGCTACATGTTGACAAAACATAAAACCAGTTGACGAAACCAAAAGATGCCAACATACATATGTTAGATATGGAAGTCCCTTTTTTCATAAAATCGCCCTCTTTGTTGTTCAATTGTAGTTTCTTTGTCCTACACTTCCAACAAGATATGGTTGCATGTTCATCTACTACAAGATGCTTGTGGGATGAGGTTCTGTGAGTATAATTTACAAACCACCTTAGATGTGGAGCATTAGATCACCCTAAATAACTTGGATACTTGTGAAACTATCAGATCAAGAAATTTTCTGATTTGTGTCCATTCCATTTCCCGTACTACCTTGTATGACCGATGGCCGATCTAAATGTTCAGATCGGACCATAGGCTGAGATTGATTTAAGTCCGGCTGATCTTATTCATAAAGCATACATGATATGTATGCAGATTGACTTAATAAAATCCTCTTGCACTAAGATCACCAAATCTCCGTACCAATATTAACTGTAACTAGTGAGAGGAGCTTACTTAGGCCAATAAGCATAGTTGCAAGATCTCCAAGTGAAGAAGAGATCCACACAAAATTCAGCAGCTTGGAAGGTGAAATCAATTAGACATTATGTCCTACAATAAGATCTTAGTTGATCCCACTTGGTAGCTTTGGCGTTTTATCAATCTAAACATGAAACTTCTCTTCAGGTTACCAAACTTGCTCAAGCAACCGGACTATACTATGAGCAGCATCCCACTGTCATGTCTATTCTCTTGTTGCAGAACGGAAATGAAAACCGACTCGAGAATCTCAACCTAACATAAGAGCAGGATGAAAGAGGGTGTTTGAGCTCCTGTTAATTTGCTTGGATGAAACACCTAGCACGAAAATAAAATAAGTTAGAAATAAACTGAAAATTATGGCATAATCCTGTCTAAGCCCTAGTACCAAGTGCACTTCAAGCTAAAGCATTCTACAGTTCGCTCTGACGATCTCGAGAGTTGATATACAGAAAGCCTCTTCAGCAAAGACCAAGACTTGCACCGAGCGACTTTCTTGACCATCAAAAGATGGGTTTTTGTTATCTAAATGGGTGGAGTTGATGGATTCTCAGGAACCTGGTTTTTATTTACAACATCTGCCCGGGACCGTGGTCCCTTTACCTGAAAATTTGGTATCTTCGCAGGAGGAGATCGAAGAGGCCCCAATCTTCTTGGAACAGCGAGAGATGTTTACAGGATGGATTAAAAAAAAAACTGAAACGCAAATACAGTGGTAAGAACAGGGGAAAGAAATGGACGGGAGCTCTACTTGGCAGATGTCGCAGCGGGGAAGCTTGTTGCTGAGGCACTGTAGCTGAAGCCGCTGGTGCTTGCTGGCAAGCTTGTTAGCGGCGTGGACCTCCAGGTCGCACTTCGCGCAGAGAGCGGCCTCGTCGGCGCAGCATATGACCGTCGCCGGCGCCTTCTCACACGCGTCGCACTGGATCTTCATCTCTCTCTCTCTCTCTCTCCGCTAGAACTCTCTCGCACCTGTCTCCTTCTCCTGCGGACCGACGAAGGCCAACCCAGTGTCTCTGCAACAAAGCTCAAATCTTGAACATTAAAAGGGCAGATCCCGGGCTGTCCGGTGCAAGGGCAACGGAACCAAGTAACGGACCGGCCGGAGAAGGAACAGAGGAAGCGGCGGTAAAAAGGACGGAGGGGGGGGGGAGGAATCTGGAGGAGGACGGCAAATGGCTCACGCCGGAGCCAACAGATTACCGCAACCGGGGAAGACAAAAGTGTAGGGGGGAGGCGAAGAGCCACGGGGGAGCTCTGCAGGACGAACTCCAGGAACTTGTGGACGTGGGGCGCCGGCAATCTGTGGCTGCGAGCGCTCCCTCACCAAAACGCCTCTTTTATAATAGTAATATCTTCCGGCGCACCGGTACAGGCCGCCGCCGACTAGTATGGCGCTGTGGTCGTAGGAACACCGGTGGAGTTTTCGGGCTCTCGTCGTCTTCTCCGAGATGTATCGCCGTGCCTTGGTAATTCCAAAACAAAAAATCAGGGATTTTCGATTCTGCTCGGATGGCATTTGTCAGTGTTCTTCATCCAAGATCAGAGTCTACCGCGCTACGAAGATATATTATTGGAGATAGATATATCTAGATTGATGTACGTTCCTGGTGGCGCCGACCGCATACAGCGCGGCGCGGATTCGAACCCGCCGTCTCCCGCCCGGAGATCTTGAGCCGGACGTCGGCGTGTCCGCGGCGGCGCAGCCGCCGGAGGCGGGGGGAGGCGGGTGTCGCTGACGCCGACCGCGCATGCATGAGTGGTGTCTAGCGCACGCTATGTCCCGTGGGATGTTTTATTTTTTGACAAAAAACGCCCCTCTTCTTCAAAATTATAAAACCAAGACTTTACGGGGGTGTTTGATTGCGTAATAATAACGATTTTGATTTTTATTTTTAAAAATTATAAAAAAATTTGTTAAAAAATGTTTGACATTCATGACCATTTTTTGTTTTGAAAGTGATTTTCTTCTTAAACAAAAAAGAGGGTCTCACCTCTTTCTTTTTTTCTTGTGGTCCCCCACTTTGTTTGGTCATGTATGGTGGTTACTCTTTTTTGTTATCACATCTCTCCAAATATGATAATTTTATGTCATGAGTTGGTTTATTTTTTATTTTAATATAATTTTTTATTATAAAAATGTACAAAAAATTATCATGCAACCAAACACCTGATTAATGGGGTGCTTGGTTGTATGATAATGAAGATTTTTATTTTAATTTTTAAAAATTGTAAGAAAACATGTTAAAAGAGATGTTTGACAACCTTGACAATTTTATATTTTGAAAGTGATTTTCTTATTAAACAAAAAGAGTGGGTCTCACCTCTTTATTTTTTCTTGTGATCCCCCACTTTTTTTGTCATGAATGATAGTAACTCTTTTTTGCTATCACATCCCTCCAAACACGATAATTTTATGACATGAGTTGGTTCACTTTTTATTTTAATATAATTTTTTGATCATGAAAGTGTACAAAAAATTAACATGCAAACAAACACCCCATAAAAAATAATTTTTACAAAATATTACTCGCTAAAGTGAGATTTTTAAAAAAATTGACTTTAATTGAAAGATTAAAATCGGGAGTTTAACTTTAATTTTAACTTTGAAGATCATGTTAGCTCTTTTAAATAAAGTCGGAGCTTATAGGGTGTTTGGTTAAATGATAATTTTGTGTACACTTTCATGATAAAAATTTATATTAAACTAAAAAGTGAATCAACTCATGATAAAAAGTTACCATGTTTGGAGGGATGTGATTACAAAAAAGAGTAACTACCATACATGACCAAACAAAGTGGGGGACCACAAAAAAGAAAGAAAGAGGTGAGACCCTCTTTTTTTGTTTAAGAAGAAAATCACTTTCAAAACATAAAATTGTCAAAGTTGTCAAACACCTCTTTTAACACGTTTTCTTACAATTTTTAAAAATTAAAATTAAAATCTCCATTGTCCTACAACCAAACACCCCATTAATGATCCGACTTCAAGGTAGAGTCAATTTTTTTATTCTGATTTTAACTTTTTGTGGTTGAACTCTTTTGAGTCTATCTTTCACCAAAAGGTGTTACTTTTGCAACCCAAATAAAATGCTAGTTGTATAATTTTGAAAAAAAAAGTGTTAGTTAAAAGAACCTGATTTGATTTGATCATTAATTATAGTATTATATAACAAATAAAAGTAACATTTTTAATTCAATAAATGTCATCATGGAAATTGAGACTATTCCGATCTCTTTCAGCCCACTTAAAATCCGCACGTCAAAAGCTTAGAGCCACGTGGTGATCAACAATTGGCTCGGTCGGTGAGTCTAGCGGTGGTCTAGCTACCTGGCCTATTGCCAAGAGATTGTTAAGAAAAAAGAGATCACAAGCATGCCTGTGCCTACCCAATACAATATGCATGATAATTCGGATTAATACAAATTTTTAGTAGTGGATTAGAACCTTAATTACTCGCTTCATACGTACATATATGCATGTATATATATTTATCAGTAACATATATATAATGAGTTCTTTACGCACACTCGTTTCATAACCATTTGACATCATCATATATATCTTGTCCACCGAGCATAGCTCGGCTGGCAACAGGGGGAGTAGGGCCGGGTTCATCTCCCGGCGGTTGCAAGTCGGGTACCCCAACGGGGGCGACTTGTGGGGATCGAGAGGGCTCGATCCCTTGTCACCCGCGTACGTGACCGATCTCAGGCCGCTGAGCCATCCGTGTTCAGAAAAAAAAAAGACATCATCATATATCTTGATAATATTATTAACGAATTTTTAAAATATTCTAATTCCGAAGTGGAACTCAACACGGTTCGATTTCAACCTGGCTCCACCAAAAGTATTTGGTATTCCGGCAATCTTCTTACCGATCAAGCGTCGAAAGTAATCGTGAAAATCGAGGTTGAATCGTATGTATCAAAATGCAAATAAGTATATATATATATTTTTTTTAAGGTTTTAAGGAGCATAAGACGATAAAGACATAATTAAAAAACACGAAATAATCACGTAAAAAATTAAATCCAACGTATACTAATTTGCGGGTATGGTTTTTATGTGGTCGAGAGAAGCCATAACAAGTTCCAACCCTACCCGACCACCGGTGGTCCTCCTCATCCGGCGAAGCCGCGGCTCCGTCCGATCAGCCTCCGCGGCAAGGCCAGACGGACGGCGGCAGGCGACCGGTCGCCGTCGGCGGCGGCGTTCCCTCGGAGCCCACCCGCCCCGCGGCCGCGGACCAGCCCTGCTGCACGACCTAATCCGCTAACACGAGGGGGTGTCCGACACGGCAGGTCGGAGGAAGAAGCCGCACCAGATCAGCGACGCCGCCGCCGCCGCCGCCGCCCCCTTCTCGGTCATGGGGGGGTTGCAGGTAGGGATGTCAACGGGTCGGATACGGGTCGAATAATAGTATTATCCGTATCCGTATCCTATAAGAAAATGGTGTATCCACTTGCTGTTCGTTAACTATCGGTATCGGGTGTATCCGCGAACCGCATTGTTCTATCCGCTTAAAAACGGTTTACGGTCGGATAACGGACGGTTATCGAATATATAAAGAGATAACATACGTATAATACAACCTAGCAAAATAAAGAAGTAAAGATAATTTTACCGATAAAGACACACATAAAAAATATATATATTACGATTAAAAGTATCTATTTATTGCAATGAACAAAAAGAAAATTCTTAATTATATATCTACCACAAAACATGAGATATAGAAAAATAATTTACAAGTCCATAGTAAAATTAATTTTTGAGTCTGTAGTAAATAATTAGATGTGCAACACAAAATATGAGATAGAAAAAAATCTTAATTACATCTCCAAAATAATACATGTCCAACATAAAAAATGAGATAGTCGATTTGCAAAGAAAAGTGTGTACGTGGATTGCACCATCAAAAAGCGAAGAGGATGAAAACATCACCGTTAGACGTCGACATGCGCTTATCCAATGTTAAGATCTCAAGGAGGAGGGTGAACCGGTGAGTTAAGAACAATAAGATTTTCTAGATGGGTCATATATACTTAGATGTCATAAATTGTGAGTTATATCGTATTATGTATTAGTTAGCGAATACGGATAACGGTTTTCGGGTTCGGTTTATGGTGTATCCATGACCGCATCCGCTAAGATAACGGTTAATCGGTAAACGAACGCGGATAGCTCATTCGGAAAATTTAAACTATCCACTTGCTGTTCGTTAACTAACGAACGGGTCGGATAATCGGATAATCGGTAACCATTGACATTCCTAGTTGCAGGCGCCGCAGCAGAGTCGCTGCACCAATCCGTCGAAGCCCTTCCCCTTCCCGTCCAGCGGAAGACCGAAGCGCGTCGTACGCCGTGTTGCCCGCGGATCTCCTTCCCCCGGTGGCTGGACGGAGGTAACGACGCAACGCGATCCATCCAGAGGTAACAAACAATGCCTCTCTGAGATTAGGAATCCGGCGCTGACGTTGAAAGGACCGAGATATATATCGAGCCGACGGTTCAGGATACCGAAGCGCGAGTACAGATCATTTCAAAAGAGTGTCTGAAATTGTAAAGCCAGCCCCTCACTTAGATACTTTCATTTAATATCTCGAGAATTAGAAAATTATTAAATTATTAATTAAATGATGACATTTATGTGAGGAACATAGGACATTTTTACGAGGTGATCTACGCTCTAAAAGCACACACCTCTGCTGCTATAGGAGTCCCGATCGCCTGGAGGGCAGTTCTCCATTATCCATAAGAAACGATCACGGTCTTCGGGCCATTTATAAGTTACGGTTCAATGGGGATTCAGTTAATTGTTATTTGAAAAAAAAATTAACTGTGATTATCCGTGACAAATTGTACTAAGTTCAGTAAAATATCAAGTTCGTTTACATATACTTTTAGAATAATAATAATAAATGTTAACGAATTTTGAATCATTATCAACATTTTATTGCTAATCTATTATTGAATCTAGTGTAATTTATTACCGATAAACGATTCACCTATTCATTACTGATTTATTAAATCGTTATTGAACTATGTTCAATAAATGTTTTCGAGTAGCACACGATCCTACACTAGTCAAAGTCCTGACCGCCGTCCATTAAAACCAACGAGAGCTTCTATCTGCCGGCCACACGAGGCAATCGGGGGGGACCCCTGCCAAAGTGGACAGTTTCTGCGTTAGCGTCCTCACGGTTTCTAGCAGTCTCCCCTGCCAAAGCGGCGGACAGCGAAAATAAGAGATAAAGAATATCAAATATTAAGAAAAAAAATAAATGTTCACTCTCGTATCATCTTACAAATTTCAAAATCATGGTATTAAGATTTAAAGATTTGAGGCTGGTCAAAATTTGCGACTCTCAAAAAGAAAAAACATTTAGGTTATAAGATGCCCTTTACAACTCGATTCTAAATTCAAATAAAAATAGATCTTATCTCGTGGGAGTAACTTGAAGAATTTGATCAGCTCAACGAAGTTTATGCCTGTTTCACAATCAACAACATTCACAACGTCTTTTTTTTTTGTAAAGAAGACAGGCGCTTGCAAGACGAAATGCCAACATGCGGCTACAATTTTCTGTTGTGGCCTCGGATCTCATCGAAAAGTGGCGCTAAATTTCAGCTTAATTTTGCTGAATGGAAAATAAAACGGGGAGTTTCTCAAATTGACCCCAGAACAGAAACCTCGAAACTCAAAAGAGACGAGATTGGTGTTCTTCAAACAGAAGTGTGAAGCTGCTGCGATCTCTTTCGAACACAGCACCGGGAAATGGAGCTGGATGACCCCGCCGTCCTTGCCAGCCCCAAGGGAGATGAGCTTCATAGCTGTTACATTTCGAAGTGATATTCCATCCGTTTCCACGGGCAGGCAATAATGCTCGACTTTTTCAAGCTTTGTAACAATTTTGGAACAGAACGAACCGAACGACTGTAATTACACTCAAGATCATCATTTCTTTTTTTTGGAAACGCCAAGATCATCATTTACAACCGAGTAATTTCGTTTTGAGGCATGAAAGGGAGAAGGGCGCAAGGCCTCCGTTCTGCGATTGGCTGGGAAGCGGAGATGCCACGGAACAGGAGTGGAGCGCTCTGTCTGCACATATGCGGGGAATCCAAGCTCTATCAACTATGCTTGACCCTCTTGCTGGTACTGTGTAGGACTTGGTGAAGATGAAATGTCTCCCCCTGATGACCATTCAGCGCTTGCTTCTCCATGCAGCATGCAGTCAACTGCCTCAACATCCTCTCCAGATTAGAGTATACAAAGATCTGTTGACCCTTGTTGGGATTTGATAATAGAACCATGACGTTCACGGCGTCAGCAACAAGCTCCCGCTGGCTTGGGTCGAGAAGATATCCAACACATGATTCTGTGGGCTTGTCGTATGCCAGCAACGCAATGCAGCTCTACCACAGTCGGAGACACTAAGATTGTGAAAAGTCTTACCCCAAAAGAAGATAGAAAACATCCATGTTAATCGTTATAACTAAAGAAGATAATGCCTTCAAGAAATTATTGCCACCCATCCTCCTCCATCAAAACCTATTCCTACTCGAAAACATTTTAGCTGTGACAAAACTAGTGCAAAGGTAATGACATCTGAATAAGACATTAAACCGGCAGGAAACACTAAAAGTGCTTAAATTTAAAAGAGAAGCTGTGGGGAGATCGTTTCACTAAAACTCACAGGATTAAGCCACGAATATATGTTAACGATGACAGTATTGTCTTCAATTGGTTCTCTGGGTGGAGGAAGATTGTGGTGTAACCTCTCTTTTGCTCCTTTCATCTACCTTCTTGGAAGATGTTTTCTTGTTCTTCTTTTTTGCTCTTGTTCGACTTTTATTGCTTGTAATCTTCCCTTCTTACTTTAAGTTATTTATGGAATTGTGGCTCTCTGCCACCATCTAAAAGACAGCGACAGTTTTACCATCACAATAATTATATTAGTGTAACTATGTTGTCTACGGCAAGAGGCAAGCAGGGATCACCTTGCCTAAGACACCTCAGGCAAGTGTCCTAGGTGCTTGAGATGGTTTTTCTTGGAGAGGTGCTGAAAGGGGGAGAGGATATGGGAAGGCTAATGGGGTGTTTGGTTACATGATAATGGAGATTTTTATTTTAATTTTTAAAAATTGTAAGAAAACTTGTTAAAAGAGGTGTTTGGCAACCTTGACAATTTTATGTTTTGAAAGTGATTTTTCTTCTTAAACAAAAAAATAGGGTCTCACCTCTTTCTTTTTTCTTGTGGTCCATCACTTTGTTTGGTCATGAATGATAGTAACTCTTTTTTGTTATCACATCCCTCCAAACATGATAATTTTATGTCATGAGTTGGTTCACTTTTTATTTTAATATAATTTTTATCATGAAAATGTACAAAAAATTATCATGCAACCAAACATCCCATAAGAGAAATGCCCTGAGTGGGAGGATAGCCTGAGGGGAGGTGTAAAGAAGACATACCGCAAAATTGTGGGTGGAGAAGACTGCGCTGTCAGGTCAAATAAGACAGAAGGGGATATGAAGCTTAAATTGAATCAGCTAGGAGGTTGAACTGCCTGATAGGTCCATTTTAAGTTTTGGAACCCCGACCATTGGTGGGCCCGCAAGACCCACCCTTGTCCTCACCCAAAACGGGACAGGGAAGGCCTCATTGGGCACCAGCAGCACCTATGGTTGTTTATCCAGACAGGTAAACCAAACATAAATGTACGGTTTAGAGGGTCAGGTATTGAATTCGGCTTTTTGAACTGAACCGAATCGGTTGATGCAGTTTATTTTAATATTATGTTGATTTTAAATATATATTATTATAAATATATAGAGTGATACAATGATGCTGATGACATGGTAACTGGCTATCTGATTATCCAGCCTGTTTGTTAGGTTCAAGAACAACTTTAAGATAGTTTGATAGCTCTCGATAACTTAATGGTATCGATAATGGATAACATATTATTTTAATCGAGATGAGAACAAACACACTTCAAACAGAACCCGTTATTCAATAACTGTAACCATTAAACAAAATGTATCATCCAATGACCTATATTCTTTAGCAACCCAACATCTAATTTGTTTAAAAAATGAAAAACAACTATAATGCTGAGTTTTTTTCTCTTTTTTCTATCATATGTTAAAGAATTTTATGATGGAGATACAACTTAGAAGTTAGGAACTATCTTGTAGTTTAGCGAGTACCTTTTATAGATTGTTAATAATATGTATAATCTTTTATGTTTTAATTTGTGTCACTTTAGTTATTATTACTTTTTATTTTAATGAATCCGATCATTACACATTTACATGTACTATGTCTTTTTATATCCATTAACGGTCCACCTAACTGTCTCTTAATGGATAGCACAAAGCAGTTTGCAGTTGTTTCCATTCCCGATGACTAACAAACAAGTGGATATGCCTTGTGCTTATAGGATATGGTTAACGATAATGCTACCATCTGAACTGTTCACATCGTCAATACCAACAGAGAGAGAGAGAAAGAGTTCTCTCCTACAAATAAATACTAAACTTACGATTGTCTCAAGTTGGTTATTTTATTTTGGTTTAATCTTATATTTTTATTATGATTAAATATTTATTTTATAAATAGATTTTATGTGCTGAACCGACATACTGAACTGACTATTTGGTTTGCTTCATTAATGGTTTGATCTTTTACCGAACCAGTTCAGTTTGCTTAAAACTATTGATTCAGTTTTGGTTTCAGCAAAATCGACCTGAAACCAAATTGAAGGTGTTGACACCCCTAGCAGCACCCATGTCAGTGGCACAGCAGTGGGAACTCCTGCTTGGGTGGTTCAGCCTGGCTCAAGGCAGTGCCTTTTTGCTACTGTTTCACCTGGCCTCAATTTTTTAGGAAGTGTCCAACCACCTTGATACTGCAAGGTGGTATAGAAGGTTAATATTTTTTTAATGACCTCCCGAAGTGTGGATCTGCATATATTTCCAAGTTCTAGAAACAAGGTCTATCAATTTCTCACATACGCTTTAACTCCATACATGTGGACGTACATTTATGAGCATTGAGAACAGGTTAAAAAGTTTGGAAAGTACCTGAAGCAAATTCTCCAAAGGCTTAACGGAAAAAAACTTGGCCAGTTGAGCACGAGCATACTTTACAGCAGCCTCCAATTCACCAACCTAGATATCCAACAAATACAGTATAAGAAAACAAGAAACAGCAGATGAGGACAGACTAATGGCCCTTCTATATCCAAATTCCAAAAGCATCAATATGTCAAGAGGTACCATTCTAGACAAAAACAACATTATTGGCTGTCTATTTTAATTCCCGCCACTTTTCTTCAGCAACCAGTCTTGCAAAAAGAACTGACTGGTGAGGAAATGACCCTATACTGTTGGAAACTGGAGGTTGATATGACCTAGGTCTTTCCATGTAATTTTTGCAAGCTACAGATCAATTCTAGCATTCATGGTACAGACCATTAACGTATTGGCATCCATCCCCAATTCCACGGTATGTTAATCCAAAGAATAGATGTAATAGGTGATTAATTACCCGTATATGCTCAATAAACTTCTGCATGTGGAGCAAGAAGCAAACTGCTGATGTCTCATTCTGCAGAAATAATTGCATTTACTTATAATCAACAAATACAAGCAGGTAATCTCATACAACACAAGATAGAACTTAACAACGAAAGATAAGTTGCTGGAAGAGTAAAAGATAAGGTAGTAGTAATATCCAGTATAGCAAACAAAAAATTGAAAAAATTTGACAAGTTATAAAATTTATAGAGGTATGTTATGAAAGTTTGACCTTGATGACTTGATCTTACCTTTGTAGGCCTCTCAAATAGAGTTCTAAACCCCAAAGACAAGCTGATCAAATCACATAACACTGGGTCACGTTGATATTGAAATCCAAAAACTTTCACTAGTTCAAAGCACATGCGGTGGTAACCATATTTAAAAGTACTGAAAACCCAAAACATCCTGGAAAAAGGCAGGGAACGAAAAATAGAGAAATGCAGAAGGTTTTAATTTAGGGCTTGTTTGCTTGATTGTAAAACTCTGATACATAGGGTACTTGTTCCATTTTGCAGTATTTTAAATTGTTTGGTTTAATGTAAAAAGTATTTAGAAACAATGGTTCTTGTTTTAAATTACATGAATGGTGGAAACCAAAACAAGAACATATTATAGTTGTAAAATTATCTTAATCATGTGGTCACTTACTTTGTTTTTCAAATCTTTAAAAAATTTACAAAACTAAAACTCTTGTTTTAAAATCCAAAGAGAATCTTGTGTTTAAATAAATGATTTTGAAACAAGATCAATATAATAAAACAAACAAGCCCTTAATCCTTAAAGGGAAAAAACAACAATAACACTTGGTCAATTCTAACATGAATGAAATTAAGCAATCTAACTAAAGGGTTAACAGCACTGTTACAAGCAAATGATTTTCGATGTCCAATACCAGAACTCCTTTTAGATGTATGATTTTATAACAACTAGTTTGCTGCTTGTCCTGTGCTATTCTCATTTATCATCAAAGAAACAACAAAGGAGAAACCCAGAAGATATCTAAAGCCAGCTCAGTATATGACGTGCATCTGAATGTTTAGTGATTACCTGTATAATCTGAGGATACCATTCCTGAAGTTTGTGAAATGCAGGACCAATCTCTCCATTTCTAATTAGCTGATATAAGATAGGTTAAAACTTTAGAATAAAGAACAGTGAAAATCAAAATGGATGAAACATATACAAGCTTTTCAGAGATCAGTTAAAATATATTAGGTGACCAGGAAAATGGACCAAGATGTCCATCCAGAGTAAAATTCTAATCTCAGTAAATTGTATTAGACAACACGTAGAGGTGATTCTCAGAACACAACTCCAGATGAGATCCAAAAATGTGATTCAGAACACAAAAAAGCATTTACACTTAGGGTCCGTTTGTTTGCATGTAAAACCGGATTTATGCGCAAGTTTTCCCGTTTTTTTTTCCACCGCATTATTTGTTTACCTGTAAAATATGGGGTCAACGGAGAACTTTCTCCTTGACCGTCTTATCGCAGGATTTCGGCCTCCCGAAAATTTGAGCCGACGCCGTTTTCCGCGGAGTGCCGTTTCGAGCCGGGGACGAGGGTTTTCGCCTGGAAGGCTCGAGGCGGCCAGGGAGGCGACGAGGAGGGCTCGACGAGGAGCTTCCGGCCTGGAGGTGACAAGGAGGAGAGCTCGACGAGGAGGAGAGCTTCCGGCCTGGAGGCGACAAGGAGGAGAGCTCGACGAGGAGCTATCGGCCGGCGACGAGGAGGAGAGCTCGACGAGGAGCTTCCGGCTGCGGAGGGGGGGACGCCGCGCGGGGGGAGGTGCGGGGGCGTCTGCCGGGGGGACTCCGGCTGCGGAGGGGGGACGCCGCGCGGGGGGGGGGGGGGCGACTCCGGCTGCGGGGGGACTCGGGATGCCGCCCGGCTGCGCGGGGGGAGGCGCGGAGGCGTCTCGCGGGGCGGGGGGACTCCGGCTGCGGAGGGAGGGGCTCGCGGAGGGGGGGGAGGCGCGGAGGGGCGGTGCCGGGGGAGGGGGGGCTTCGTGGACGGCGGCGGGGGGGTCGCGGAGGGGGAGGCGCGGAGGGGCGGTGCCGGGGAGGGGGGGCTTCGCGGACGGCGGCGGGGGGTCGCGGAGGGGAGTGAGTGTCGCGGAGGGAGTGCCGCGGAGGGGGGTGCCCGGGGAGGGGGGGGGCTTTGCGGACGGCGGCGGGGGGTCGCGGAGGGGGGAGGCGCGGAGGGGCGGTCTTTGGGGGGGAGGGGGGCTTCGCGGACGACGGCGGGGGGGTCGCGGAGGGGAGTGAGTGCTGCGGAGGGAGTGCCGCGGAGGGGGGGGGCTCGCGGAGGGGAGGGAGTGCCGGAGGGGGGGAGTGCCGCGGAGGGGGGCTCGCGGAGGGGACGGCTGCGCCGTGGAGGGGGGGGAGGGCGCGGAGGGGAGGGAGTGCCGCGGAGGGGGGGGGCTCGCGGTGGGGACGGCACGGGAGCGTGGGATGGAGAGTCGCGGGCACGGCACGGGAGCGCTTTTCTTCTGCGGGAAGGAGAAATTTTCTCCTCCGAGCTTCTACCTCCGAGAAGGAGGAAAAGTGAAAAAAAAATGTAACCAAACAGCACCATAAAAATAAGGACTTCGATCGAGGGAGAAGTAAAAAAAAAGTACTTCCACGTAGTTCCCAAAACGCACACGAGACTTCCGACCTTCTCCGTCGCCGGCGATGGGTTAGGGCTACAACTTGAAATCAATCCGAAGGGACGATTTACGGCTTTGGGGCTCCGTTCGCATACCGTTATCATTGGGCCGATAAAATGTCATATTTTATAAAATTTATAATAATGGATATAATTATTAATTGTTATAAAAATTATTTTTTAGATTTTTTATTATTTTATAAAATTTATATCAAATTTTAAGATATGAAATCATTGAAATAGATTTACAAACAACCAAACGACCGAAAATGTTTTCGAAAAAATAATTTACAGACAACCAAACGCCCGAAAATATTTTCATGGAAAATAATTTACAAGAAACCAAATAGTAGATGTTGATTTTGATTTCCTTGGAAAAAGTACTCCACGTAAATCAATTTCATTGATTTTAGTTTTACGGGGATCCAAATGGACCCTTAACTTCACAAACAGCATATATTAAATGGCATAAGGACGATGAACATTTGCTTCTTTGCATAGCCGGTAATGTGTGTTTTACATAGTTCACAAAATAACATAAGCCCCCTTATCATGTCTCATATCAGCCAGGCCAGGCCAATACCATCGTTAGGCAGGATCAAAAATGACAGACAGAAGGTGCCTTTAACATAAAGTTTGAATATACTAGATCTCAAGTGCCCCAAACAGAAATCTGGCCCATAGTGCCCCAAACAGAAATCTGGCCCATAGGCCCCGTACCACCTTCCAAGTTTGCCAGATCTACATTATAAAGGATAACAAGCAAGGATTTCCTGTTGGGATCAACCCCTGGCTTGGGCAGAGCTGATCCCAATCTGTATCGATATTGGATTTGGTTGATCCACTGGGAAACAACTGATCCAGTATCGGCCTGGATCAGTCCTTCAAAAAGTGAACAATAAGAAAAAAACATATGAAGTAGTTCCTTCTGGCTCTACACGGCCATTGGCAACATCCAACAAGGTACAACATGTGCCTGAGGCATTTTTCTCCCTCCATGATTTTGCCTCTATCCCCCAAGGCAGTGCCGGAGAGCCAGTTCAAAATTTTGAGTCATTTTGCATTTCTGCCCTCAGAAGGGTCAGTTTGTAAACAGTTTAATTGCTTTTAGTCTTTTCTATACATTTCTAACCATAGAAGGACATAGTTGTTAACATTTCATTTTGAGGTCCTTTTGTAAGTTGCATCCTTTATTTAAGGAGGCCCATGCGTTGGAAATTGAAAAAAAAAGCAAGTGAAGAATTTTTGGAAGAAGGCTTCAGTCATTGGTGTCCTGCTAGGGGGTCTTGGCCCCATAGGTTTTTCACCCCCGAGAGGTCTCAGTTTCCCTTCACCCCTCCATGATGAAAGTTCCCTTTCCACCACCAGCAGGAGGCCAACTCTTCTTCCCCTCCGGTGACAATGCCTTCTTCACCTCCTCATCCTTGGCTTCCATGCCTTCTTTCACCCTTCCCCTTTGCCTGCTCCAGTTCCAAGCTTTTGGCTCGGTAGCATCCTCCGGTCCTGTCATGGTCTCCTCCCCAACTAATCAAAACCTCAGCTCGACAACTCTGGTCCCCCCTTCACATAGATTGTAGCATTGGCTGATCCGGATTGGGATCGGTCGATTCCCAGATTGGGTCGGCATTGCTGATTTGATACATGGCTGAAGGACCAATCCAGAAAAAAGTTCCAGCAGGAGTCGGTTGGGATCGGAATCAGAATCGGATTGATTTTTTTACTTTTGCTATTACAGTCAGATCAACTGAGATTGGTCCGGATTGGCCAAGATCGGTCCGGATTAGATCGGAATCGGAATCAAAATCGGTGTTTTTACCGATTTTGGATTAGTTTTGTTCTAGTCCGATTCTGATCCCGATTATGCAATCTTTGCCCCTTCAGCATCTCCGATCGGCTTCTAGCAGCATCGACAACGAGCACGTAGATCTGGCGACCCCCAAACCTGCGCAACTATTGCCAGCTTCCTGCCCCCTCATCAAGGACACCTTCGGACTGATCCGGCGATCCCCAAACAGTTTGGGCGGACCTTCATCGACATCGGCTTCCAAGCAACTCCAACACATCATCAACTTCATCTTCCCCATCGTCTACACAGCATCATCATATGTTATCAGCGCTGCATTTGAATCTCCTGATGACCCCAAAAGGGTCTTTGCCTTCCAGCACTTATGCAGCCGCTGCTCCAGCTATAGCATAGATGACTGGCGATCCCTAGATGGACTCCCAATAACATCTTTGTCAGTCTTCAGCCCTGCCTCCCTCGCCCCCCCCCTCTTCATCCTCTCCGAACATCCTTGTTGTCATCCACCTCCTGTCCCACTGAGCACCCACCACCTTCTGTTGGCTCATCCCCCTTCACCTTCGCCTCCCCACCCCTTCACCAGCCCCTCCTCCTGTTCCTCTCCCTCTTGGTCACCCAGCCATCCTTGCTCTTCCCTCGCTGAAGCTTCTGCACCGCATGAAGCCCTGCCACCCCTTCGCCGATTTCCCCTTTCATATTCCTTGGGCACATCTCCCATCTCCGCTTCCCTATTCCTCTTCCACTACGTCACCTCCCCCTATCGAGAACCCCACCACCACTGCACATCCACCCAAGCCTCCACTGATGCCCCTCCCCACTTCTGCCCTTCCCAATGACAATGGAGGAGATGAAGGATAAAGAAAAGGAAAAGAGGATCTCGGCGAATGAAGAGACCAACGGAGACAAAGGTGATGGTGGAAGGTCTCCCGAGTCTCCCCCTTGCTTCCTGACTGCCTCCAGCCGCGTGCAAAGATTCCGCTGCCAGCCTGCCACCGCCACTCTACTGCATGTACCTCATGCTCGTCCGGACAAAGCGGGCAACAAGAACGGACGTGAGAAGGAGGAGGAGCCCTAAAGCTCTTGTTGTGTGCATCAGGCACGGCCCAATGCTGCCATGGGCCACAGTTCCCCGCCGGGATCCTGCGGCCATTGCACAGCCACGACCCCAGCCAGGGTATTTTCGCCTTATGCCACACCCACGGCCTTCCACGCCCCTGTCAAGAGTGTCATCCTACGCAATCGCGTGCCCACCGCACTGCCATGCCCCCCCCTCGCCAGGCTCTCTCCATTACGCGCTTGCGAGTGCATCGTCGCGAAGCCACGGATCCCTCAGTGATCCTCTTTGCATGCAACAGGGGTGCAGATGCTGCCACGACCTTGTGGAAACTGCCAGTTTCCTCGTCACATGTGAGCGCGTGCACGCCTCTCCTCACAATGCCACAACGCCCTGCTGGGCCCTCGCCTCCTCACACGCATGCCTGGAAGCTCCACAATCCCCGCCCCTAGGGCTTCTTCACGCACCGCAGCTGCCTCTAGCTTGCCACAACCCCAGCTTGGCTCAAGTGGTCAGCCAGGTCTGTGGTCAGCCAGCCAATCTGATCAGTCTGGCCAGGTTTAGACCCGGTTCACCCAGTTCTTGGGCCAGTTCAATCCCATTTTGACCGGTTAAGCCTAGTTCGCTTCCTCTGGGTTCATTTTAATTTCGTTTAGCGTTCTAATGCCATTTTCACACCCATGCTGTCCTGTATCAGGCAGTCTCCTGGGCACCTGAGGCGAGGCAACCTCTTCCTCACCTCGGCACCGAAGTCTCTGACAACAGTGTAGATTTAGGCTAGCTTAGATAAAGTAATTCAATATAATTTAAATAACTTAAATGTCTATGAAAAAATAACTCAAATCATTGCAAAATGAAGAAATAAAATCCATATGACTGACTCCAAAAAAGTTGAGATTAAAACCCAAGTTAAATTAAATTATGTACAAGTGCCAACTCTATTAAGGCGCAACAAATAGAAGCAACACTACACAAGCACAAAAGAATGATGGCAGAAGAAAATCAACACGACAGAAGAGACACCAATGAAATGAATGTACAAAAGGTGAACTTAGACTAATAGGCTTCGGCCAAAAAAAAAAACCAACAGCCAACAAAAACCCAATTTTACTATTCCAAATTCTCAACTATCCTTGTATATTCTTAGACAAATCTCAACCTTTTTAAGACGTGGCAGTTTGCACTATAGTTCTATTGTCATGGTCATATAACTATAACTGTTGAGCTATGTTTAATAATAAACAACCGGTCATGCATAACACCACAGGATACATGACCAGAGTGACTAGATCCCTTGAGAGTACTGTAATACGTAAAATTCTATGGTTCCTTTTTTTGGAAATAAACAACTTTAAGGAAAAAATTAGTCCATTATTAAGAAATTATCCTAGAGTTTCATAATTCCTCATATGTTATTGAGAATATGAAAATGAAAATCTATATCCCTTAGATTTTTTCTACATGGAAATAGGTCCACAAGGAAAACTAGCATAATCCAAAAGCTTCATCTTGGCTTGCTAACAAAAGCAGGGACAAAAAAAAATCATCTTCACTTTCATATGCAACATGTGAACTTCTATCAGAAAAACATTATTTTTGGAAGCTGCTAATCACAAATCATTTCGTATGAATAAAAAATTTCCATGGTACCTGACGAAGAATCTTCCTATGATTTAAAGCATAGTCCTCTCCATGTGGCTCACAGCACTTAGCTTGCACCACTGGAATGGGAAACAGGGAATTTCTACTTGCAGTATCAAATGAATTTAACGTGTCTTCATATCCATAGTGCTGCAAGTAGGAGCGGACTATCCTGGTAGATAAAAAACATAATATTCATAAAATTTACAAAACACGGAAGATTCCAAATATAATAGTATTTTAGGGACGAAAGAGTATAAATGAGCAGATTACATCAAAAAGTGTCAGAAAAGCAACTACTAAAAATGATTGTAGGTATGTAGTAATAATGCATGTAATTTAATATACATCAAACCAACATAATAGAAATATGCACCACCAACTCTCTAGAGGAGAAAACAGGATAAGCGTAGAAAAAAAAAGATAATGGCATGCAAGTCCATCTTCTAACATATCTTGTGAAAATAGGGCATAGATCTCTGGAAAGCAGGGCTTTCAGAATCTATATACTGCCATAAAGGCATATTTGCAGTGAACTCCCAATATAGACAAATTATTGGCCCTTACCATTTTAAGCAAGCATTTGAGAGCATATCATATAGTTATGCAATCAACTAGCTTAATGAAATGTCTAATCTGCAATTATCCCCAGCACTGATGCAAAAACCTTATTGTCGGGGTAGAACCAATGGGACTTGGGAGAGTAAAAAATTTATTGACAAAAAAAATGTAAAGTTCTTGAGAATCAGTACAAAAATTAATCTCTACCACAGACTGGTAGCTGTTAAAGTCTACTGGAATGATTCTAGCCGACTAGTCTCTTGCAGGGAAAAAAATCTAGACACCAATCACATGAACAGAGTCACAGACATCGAAAAGTTCCCAGCAAAGAGGAAAAGATGGATTGAATAAGAAAACATGAGTGAAGGTTGCTTTAATCCCTCCCTCTTATAACCTACAAAACAAGATCTGAAAAGGAAAGTGGAAGAAATATAGAAAATTGCTAATCTTGTCACTTACTTCTGGTTTGGTTTGACATCTTTACGTTAAATGCACTGAAAGCGTCAATTGCAGGATCATTCATGAAACTACTTTGTGGAGTTTAAAGAAAAATGAAGAAACAGTCAAAATCCAACAGACAAAGGATCAACATCAGATCCAGATATGATCTCAATCTGCCCTGGATAATCCTTTGCGTCAATTCCGACTCTAGAAATCATGTCAACCAGTTTTCTGACAGATGTGAACTGAACTTCTAAGAACAATAAGATACATGATGACTTCACTCATCATCACCAACTTCTTTCACAGACAAGCCTTCTGCATTGCCTCCTAAAGCAATTCTTGCTCTATAAGATTTTCTTCCTCCGTAAAGGTGACCATAGTTTTCAAGGCATAGTCAAGTTGAATATTCAGGTTTTGCATAGACAAGGCCTGTCAGTTATTACCTAAACCTCATCAAAATTACAAAAGTTCTTGCAAACATACCAATGACTAACATTGACGGGCAGTGGTAGTTTCTCAATTGTCAACTGCTGCTTTGTTCTTTCATCCAACATGTAAGCCTTTACAAAGAAAAAGGTCAAATAAAATTACTGGTGCACATACCAAAAATAGGGGTCAAAAACTAAATGCATGAGTAGATACACCATATTGAACAGAAATGCAAATATTAATATAGTGATGAACGGAAATCAATACTTCAGCATAAGCAGAAATAAGTCAACTAGGCTGCACTCTGTCATTTGCTTAAATATGAAACAGATGAATTTTGATAATCAGATGGATGCTCAATTCCAAAAAAATATTAAAGATGCTCGAGATAAGATGCTCGGGATTCAGAAGCAGGCAACAGATTTGCCAAGAAGCAAAAAACATACCTCAATATTAAAAAGGAATGGATGCTTCCCAAAATTTACAGTAATCCTGAAGAAGGTATATGAACTTTTAGCATCTTAGAAATTGAAATCTTTCTAAAGAAATTTATGCATCAAAAGATTAAAAAACACTTAAACACAAGATAGAAACCACTTATGCATTAGGATTAGCATCCTTAAACTCAAAGTACAGCTCTTTTTAACAATCTTTCAAAATCTATATACTTGCATGTAGGAATCAAGATCATGCTTCAAGACATTGCTCAACAGCTTAAACAAAGTTAAATAGACAAAGGCGTAAACAAGAAAACTAAATGATAAAAGCAGCCACCTAAACTTGTTACCCTCTACCATTAGATAATGCCACCAAGCCTAGGAAACCCACGTTTTTACTCCTAAAAAATTTGCAACATAAGATGATAGTTTAATCAGAAATTGGATAAATATGTATTATTAAGGTGCCTGAGATGATCAAGGACCAAGATCCAGAGATTGAGGGATCAGAATCAGGACCTGGATCGGTGGGTCCCGATCTGATCCGGGTCAGGATCGTATCAGCCAAATCAGCCGGTTATTTGAAAAGAAAACCAATCCGGGACTGGTTCTTCAAAAACCCTAAAAAATTAAAACAACACAGAATATGGCCCTTTTGGGGCCGATTTTGGCCTCAAAATGAGGCCATATAGGCCGCCACCACTGCGCCATGTGCTGATTCCAGCGGAATCACCGGAATCAGTCAAGAATCAGCTGATTCCAGTGTTGATCCAAGCTGATTTGGTTGATTTTGGTTGTGGGACTCCGAGCTAAAATCAGATCAGAGGGGTCCAATCCGATCCAAGAATCAGCCAATCCCGATCCAGATCCAAATCAGCCGATTCTGCAATCAATGTTCTCTGTCCAATGGGGAAGAAGCCTCGGCAGCACCGTGGCCTCCAATTCCAGCAAGAATCACCAATCAGTCCAAAATCAGCCGATTCCAGCCAAATCGGTCTTGATTTGACTGATTTCGATGGGAGTTTGGCTTGGATCAAGTATTCTGGCTAAAATTTGATTGGTGAGTGCCAATTCTGATTAATCCAATCAATGCTGAAACCTTAGTGAGCATTTTATTCATTAATCATCATAATATTTTCTCCATAAAATCAATCTATAGATGAGTATGAAACAATAAATGAATGTCATATTATCTATATAGTTACACTTTTTATAAGGGTAAACTATTATTTGATAAAGGCATGGATTGCCTCAATCGTTCAAGGTAATCAATCACCTGAGGCGCTGGAGGCAAATCCTGGTTCCCTCGCTCAAATCAAACATCCGATAATACAAGATAGAAGTGTTTTAAATCTTACAGTTATTATGATCCATTTCCCTGAAAGAATCCGTACCAAATGAAGTAAATGCCATACTCTCACCATTAGAGGAGATGATAAACTAAAGTTTAGAAAGAGAATCTACATCTTTTATCGGTGACGGAGAATACAGGCAACAAAACAAGTGCATTTTCTAGAGTCTACTGAGCAGGAAAGAGATCAGGTCAATGACTATTTACAGAAGGATCTATATAATAGCATACTCCCGAAAGGAAGAACCACAATTACATTTGTTAAAAAAACCATTAATGGGTAACTTATGATGCAATTGCTACTGAAACCCAGTTTCTTGTTATAACTAAATCAGGTTACTCTAACACAAGGATACTTCAAATGAGGATACCAATGCCATAAACCATCATGACTTGATAAAAAAATGGATCTATCAGCTATATTTATTTTTATCTAGTAGAATACTTCTTATTCATTTGACAGTGTAGAATGAAAAAAAATCAGCACATAACCACCTCACTTTCAGATGCAGTCACATAGGATGAGAGTTAGAGTTTACTTGGATCCAAATCTGAGGTACATATTGACAAGGTTACTCCAGGTATGTGCAAATTGGCTCCGATTGTATCATAAATTTCATTGAGATTTATTATCAATAACTTACTTATTTATTATTCTTCTTTGCAGCTCAGTGATGGGTTCAAGTGAACACAAGTGGATGGAATACACTTGCCGCGATTGTCGTTCACATACTAAGTCAGAGAATAAGTTCTTCCCAATACGAGAGAAACTAGATTGCATTTAACTTAAGCCATTCCAAAAGAAGAAATATGTTAACATCTGATAAGTTGGAGAAACTTGTGTTCTGTCACTTCAACATGTGATTGAGAATCAAGAACATTAAAGAAATGTAGAAGAGAGATTCTTCAAATTTGTAGGTGGATCATACCAAAAACGAGATGAGGCAACATCTGATGCACGTCAAGGAGCCAGTGAAGATGTTGACATGGACTATCTTTTCTTAAAAGAGCACTCACTTAATGCATGTGTGAAGGAGAAGGCAGGCAGATCACCTTTAGAGTTAGATCATGTTGAAGAGAAACTATATGACATTTAGCCTAAAGATGAAGACATGAAAGATCAAGTATCTACTACTCCAGCTTCAGCTATATCCCTAGCTCCTTCATCACAAACAACCACTTAAAAGACAAAAATGATGACAAACAAAGGTGGACACTTCAAACAACTAAAGAAGATTTACCAGCATGACATTGGGATTAGGGGTTCTTCTTTACAAGCAGAAGAAGCGGAAACAACAGAGAAATGAAGTTAGAAACCACGCAAAGACTTGTGAGTCTTATAGATAGTACACACACCCACTTCTAATGAGGATGAGGAATAATACATTCCATCAACTCAGCAACAATATGTAGGAGGTGGAGGTGGAGGTGGAGGGATATGATACCTGTGGAGGAGGAGGCTATGATACCAATATACGTACTAATAGGGCAGCTATTGATTTGAGCCAACACCAACATTCAAGTGGACGCTTGGATTGCAGAATCGGTCCGGAATCGGATCGGTGGATTCCATGCGTAAGGACCGATTCCAGCAGAAATTCCGCGGAATCGATCGGAATCGGTCTAAATCGATCCGATTCCGGCGATTCTGTGTGGAATCGGTCGATCCTGACCAATTCCACGGAAGACAGGTCTGCCGGTCCAGTTCAATTCCCGGTTCGATTCTGGACCGGGAATCGAACCGATTCCGGCCCTTTTAGGGCCGGAATCGACCACCGCGGTCGATTCCGGCGATCCAGGCGGCGACAGAGCGCGATTCCGACAATTCCAGGGCGATCTGAACCTCGGAATCGAGGATTCCGGCGATTCCATCGTCGATCCCAGCAGTGTGTGCCGATTCTAGGGCGATTCCGGCGATTCCGGCGGCGATTCCAACGATGCAGCCATCAGCAGCAGCCCAATCACCTGATTCACGGCATCCAAAGTCGTATTACACGCTGTATGAGCAGGCACCACAGCATTATTTTATAGAGCCACAGTATCCAACATTTGGCGAGGCTCACCAGCAGTGGATTCCTCCACCACCACCACTAGCTCCACCAGAGTCTGCTTACGTCCCGGTCGTCCCGCAGTTCGTTCCATACGACCTTGATAACATGGCATCGGCATTATTTTCATATGGATATGGTCCCGAACAATATACAAGACTGTCCACAAGGGAGGAGCGTCGACAGCAGCAGGGAGAGGAGGAAGACCAATATCTATATCCTAGATATTGGTGGTAGATTGATATGATGTAAATTCTTATTTTTTATATTTTCATGATGTATCAACTAATTGGTTTTTGAATCAATGGAATATGTACTTAACTTCAAGTGGAGTTCATCAGTAATTATTCGATGTGGTCCTGTGGATGAATGTTAATCTTATTTTTTAAAAAATTTCTAACTCATTTCCTATTTTTAAGAATTTTTTCTGATTTTTTAAATTTTTTATGCATTCCTATTTTTAAGGATTTTTCCTGATTTTTTTGAATTTTTATGCAAAAAAATCAAAAAAAAATCGATCCAAGCCGATTCCTGGATCGATTCCCTTCCCAAGAATCGGCCGATTCCGGAATCGTTGAGTGGACGAAGTCAACGTTGGACACAATTGGATTTCTTTGACGAGTACATGACACAATCTTATCCAGAACCCCCATAAGCAAAATACATCAAATCATATATTCTAAATACCCACCCAACAAGGCTAGCACCAGATGGCCTGTACGATTTTAACAAGATGGTCTAATCGTTATTTAGATATGAATACGGGCCAATCATATGACTTATCAACAACAGAGGTCTTCAGAGGGGGCAAATAACGAGGAGTCTCATTACCACTATCATAGGTATTGGTAACATGTAGTATGTTTTATATCAAATATCATTTGTACGAGTTTATGTGGTTAAATGTTAAGTAATAATTTCTCTACACGTCCACTGAATTTTTATGATTTTTTATGATTTTTTAATTAAAAAAATTGGTCGATCCGGATTGGTTTTCTTCCCGGAAAATCAGCTAGATCGATCAATCTGGAATCCTGGATTAAATCGGGGCACATGGATCCTCCCACCAATTCTGATCTCGTAATCACTAACTAGAGGATATTTATGTACACAATTGAGATGTTCAAAACTATACAATAGCTTTCCGTTTCCTGTCAGTGTCATTGGATTGAAATGTAGTAATAAAAGTAAAACAATTGGCAACTCATCTAAATTTATATTAAGTGAGATTAAAGAAATGAAAATCAAGCTTTTTCATCCTTAGATGAGAATGGATAATGCCAAAACTCAGAAATCAATGTATTATCTTTGTCAAATCGCAAATAGATAAAGCTATGCAGCACATACTCCTCATGTTGACTGTGAACGGCGACTGTGGGAAATAAGGCACACTTCACATGCTTCCAGATAGTTCCAACTAGCTTTCCATTTTTACTGTAGAAACAAAAAGAAGAATTGTTAACCAAGCAAATATATGCATGAAGCTACAGGATTTTGTTGACAATTGGATTTAAGACAGATGGATTGGACAACCTGGGACCATCAAAGATGACATTAGATATCCAATCAGCTTGCCTATTTGATGTTTGCTTCATGAAGCAAACATCATAGCCTACCTCAATAGTAGGCACACAAAGATGGGAAGAAATCATTCATAGACCATAATTTTCATTAACTTGGAAACAAGCGATGGATTAAGATGTCAACAGGAAATCAAGATCATATTAAAAACCACAAGATGGCGGGCACTAGCTAAGCAGAAAAAGCCATATCCTATTAACTTTTTAACATGCAGCCCATGGAAACTCACGTAAAGAAAAATTCTTGAGATGCATAATTAATGCCCGCACCAACTGTATCACCAGATGTGAATGTGGGACCAAAGTTTTCTCCCTTTCCCTGTCCACGATAAATCAATCCATCGTCCCCATGGTACCCACAGCTATTTTCTTCCCAACTGCAAAATAAACACACAATCTGATAGAATAAGATACTGACAAAAAGTTAACCAGATGATTCAAGTAATAGCCCCTCACAACAGACATTCTTTCTCTATATGGTACGTAGCTTCTACACTGTTAAGCTGGGATAGGCAAAGACCATTCAAACCGATTTATGCACATGCCTACAGACAAAAATCAAGTGCACTAGAGAACCAAAGAAAGCTATAATAATCCTCATTTAGGGCTAAATGTTTTCACTACATCTTGTAGCATATCCATATGCAAATGGTCACGTTTATTAAGCAACCAAAAAAATATATATCTTGCATGTTCTCCAGGTAGTCTGGCTGCTTCTTTCTTAAACACAGATAATTGAAGTGCCCCACAGTCATGGATTGCAGAATCGGCCGATCCGGATCGGGATCGGCCGATTCTTGGATCGGATCGGACCCCTCCGATCCGATTCCCGGCGGAACTACCGATCCGGACCGAAGATCAATCCGGATCGGTGTTTGTAGGTGGAATCGGTGCCGGAATCGACCGATTCGGTCGATTCTGGATCGATTCCGGCGATTCCCTCGCCGGAATCGACCCACAGGCTGCCGCGGCGGCCATCCCGCCGCGGCAGCCCTCTTCCCCGCCCTATCGGGCGGGGAAGATGACCTTACCGGGTCCATCGGACCCGGTAAGGCCAGGATCCGGTGACTTAAGTCACCGGATCCGGCGATTCAAGTGTATCGGGTCCCATGGACCCAATACGCCAACCGGTAGGGTATAAACCCTACCGGTTGAGGATCCGGTGACTTTAAGTCACCGGATCCTATCCTTACCGGGTCCGATGGACCCGGTAAGGTCATCTTCCCCGCCCAATAGGGCGGGGAAGATGTCACGGCGGCAAGCTGCCGCCGTGGAGGTGATTTCGGGCCACTTTTGAGCCCGAAATCGCCCCAAAATGGGGTAGATCGGATCGGAATCCGATCTACCTCCTTATTTAGTTAATTTTTTGGTGTTTTAGGGTTTTTTTAAGGGTCGATCCGGATCGATTTTCCTTCCGACGAATCGTCCTGGATCGGTCCGATCCGATCCGATCCGGATCGGATCGGTCCCCACCGATCCAGGGACCGATTCCGATCCCGCGATCCTTGCCCACAGTACCTGGTAGTCTCTTAATGTTTATCATTTATATGTGCTATGGAAAAGGGAGGTGAGACAACAACATACTACAGCCAAATGCAGCATGCAGCAAGAATACTCAACTCAACTTAAGACTTAATCCCAACTTATATGGGGTCGGCCATATGGATTCTTTTTCTCCACTCACGTCGATTTTGAGTTATTTCTTCAGTGATACTTAGAACATCCAAATCATATAGAATTACCCTCCCCCAAGTTAACTTAAGTGTGCCCCAACCTTTTTTGTTTCTATTATTCTGATATTTTCTAAATAATCGAATCAGAGAGGAGCAGGCACCTGTTCTCCAGCCATGGATTCTCATATACTGACAAATGGATACAAATTCAGATCAAACCTGGATAAAACCCGGATACATTTACAGCCCTAGCTCATATGAGCTTAAACCCATAAACAATTTTGCATATACAAGCTCAAACAAACCTGTTTTAACCTATTGATATACTGTCACTACCTGCTACCTTTAAGTCTATATGGTTTTACCCAAGGAGAACACAATTGATTATAGTCTACATGTCTCTCATATATGCTTATATTTCCTACTTTTGAAACGAGGTTGTTTCAATTTTACACACTCAGATCACCTTCCCAATCCAGTGGAAACTTCACCTAGAAATGTCTTATATTTGTTTTACATTGTCAGCAAATGAGAAGCCTTTTCTTACTGTGCAGCATGTGGTTGAATCACTACATATCTACCAGATAGTTGATCCATGATTGTCACATCATATCAGGTAATGCTTGCTTGAATATCATGATGTGAAGGAGAAACCAACAACATGTATAGAGTCCATTGCCTTGGGTTAAGCCTGCACAGTTTTGTCTCACAAGGTGCCTGAAGACCATGACTCAAAAATTCTTTAAATACAGTTCAATATTATCTCCCATTCTTTGGTATGAAACCAAATTGGTCTTCCTCTAATCAAGACTCATTGACAAGAATGGTTTCACCTGAAGTATACATGACCATCCAACCCGAAGCACTTTCATCCATAATATATATTTGCACATGTCTTACCATTCAGCCTTTTCTTTCTATCTAGTTTTCGAGTGCAATGCCATACCTGAATTCAATTGGTGTATACTGTACTATCATCAATAAAAGAATAATAACTTATTCTCAAGAATTTTCAATACTACACCTACAAATATGTCAGTCAGATTATCTATTTCTAACCAGATTGACAATAATAGGGCATACCTCAAAAGAATAAATCTTACGAAAAGCATGAAGATGAAGGACTAAAGAGTAAAGGACAACACTAAATGAATATCACAAGATCAAACTACGTGTTTGGTTTTTTTTTGTTACTTGACAACTTCATAAACAAGGAAACAAAGAGAAAATAAGAACATTTTCTCTTTGTTCCATTACCATAAGAGAGGAATTCTCTACTTTCCAAAATAAAGAGTGGAGGAACAACGAAATCTATATCTGAAAACATAAAGAGAAGTTGTTAGAAACTGAGGACAATGGTGGAGCCACTCTGGCCAACTTGTCGTGAATTGGGAATGACAAAGATTCATAAAACTCTTATCAAGGTAATTGTGACTAATGCTATGATTGAAAATAGTTACATCCCATGATTAGTATGTCTTGATATGTTAGGACTTTAATGAAAAGATGACCACATAAAAAACTCAAAAATATGAACCTATAGGAAAAGGAAACGCAATATAATACGAATTATGAAGGAGGCACGATCTGCTTATAATGTATCACAGTCATATTACAGGTGGTTTTTCCGTAGGTTGCAACAATTGACAGCACAGGAATGGATTGCTGCTAATAGTAACAGGGAAGACAAAATGATATGCAGATAGAAAAGGGAACGCATATCAAAGGTAACACAATACGAATGCTTCCAACTACAGCCGCACTTAATGAACATATCAACCCTGAGCACTTAAAACTACAAATAGAATCCTATTTATGTTTACCGTCACCTCTTTCAACTGTCTTGTTTTCTTTATTGATTCACAATGTTAAAGGTATCAAGTTCAAAACGCCCTGACCTAACCGGAAAATCTGACGAGGTAACTGTACTACAATCATTTCTCGGGAAAGACGGAACAAAACTCTGTGATCATAAATCAATCAAACAGTATCCACCGGAACAATCGGCTCGCATCTGGAATAGTTATACGACATATCATCTACACGTTGGATCCCACTATATCGTGGACGACAGGAAAGAACCGAAACGCAGCAGGCGAATTCCCCGGCACCCGAGGTTAACCGAACATAAATAAAACGCACCTTACTATACCATGTCCTGGAAAGAAAAAAAAACGAATAACACTCACCCCGGCTGCCGGCACATCTTAACCCCGGGCGGCGTGAACCCGATGGCGACTTGGCCCTTCTGCCCGGCGTTCTTCACGGTCATCTCGAAGTAGTACATCAGCCTCCGCGTGGGCGCGGGGCAGTTGGCCTGCACGGCGCCGACATCGTGCCCGTGGTGCTGCGACCCCGAGTACTGCACGGAGAGCTTGTCCACGGACACCACGTTAAACCCTCCGGCGCTGTTGACGGTGTTCAGTTGCGTGGGCTCCTCCTCCCCCTCCATCTCCGCCACCACCCGCTCCCATTCCGGCCCCGGCCGCCACCACGACGCCAGCCTGAACAGATCGACCGCCGGGGGGCCGCCACCCGACCCCTCGTGGTTGCTCACCATCTCCTCCCGACCAGCCCCGTCCACGAAGCGCGCCGAAACCCTAGCTTCCGCGGGGATCCGCCGGCGGAATCGCAGCCCGCTTGCTTCGCTTCGCTGCGCTGCGCTGCGCGCGCCCCTGGGAATCTCGCTCGACAACAGAATCCGTGGGAGGACGGTGGCTCTCGCCGCGCGCCGACGGATAAGCAGTGCCAGACTGTAAAGAATATCAAAAGTACCCCCGGGTGCGGTGGGGAGAGGTAGATATACAAAATAAAAAAAGTACCTTCATCCGTTATGCTCTGCGCCGTCCGATAAGCCGGTTGTTATCGGTACCGCCCACCGGGGCGGCGAGCGGATCCGAACCGGGCGGAAAATTACTCGAGGAAATTGACTCCCAATCCGATTTTGAAATATCACTTTAGTAGACAGTCCGTTGGCCACATTTCTATAACAACCGATCCACTTTTTTAAATCTGCGAAACAACCGCTCCATTTGAAAAGTTTGCCGTCGACAAACTGTTAACTTGAACAGAAAAAAATTATATTGCCCACGCAACGGAGATCCGTCGTATGCATATTTAAAAAATAGATTAAAATGTTTAATCTCGGATGAGCTCTGTCACTGGGGAATCTCTGGAGGACGGCGAAGGCTGAAGTGCCGTCACGGCGGAACCTCGGAAGAGCTCTGTCGCCGGCGGAACCGAAGGGGTGGGGGAACCTCGGATTAGCTCGATGCCACTGCGCAATGTCTATTTGCAGTAGTTGCGAGCGTTGCCACTCGTGATGGCACGGGCCGATAGGGATTTCGCCGGAGCTGGGAGCCTCCCTCGCAATGACAGATACAAATTTCGTAGGTGCCTCACCGCCTCGCCACTCACGATAGGGTAACGGAGGGTAAAACGGGAAGAAAATTGTTAACTCATCCGGAGGAAACAGATCATGACGGAAATGGACTGGATACTTTAAAAATGAGTCCGGATCACCTGAGGAGGGCTCCTGAGGGAGCCCCCTCAGGCCAGACACAAGACCCACATAAATGTGGGTCACATTCGCTGTTTAATCCACTTTTAGACCTTGATGTGACCCACATTTATGTGGGTCTTGTGTCTGGCCTGAGGGGGCTCCCTCAGGAGCCCTCCTCGGGTGATCCGGACTCCTTTAAAAATTTGTATGACCGGACTACACCTTATACAAATGTGGTCAACGGACTAATAGTTATTGTGATTTTCTAAAACCAACCGGAAATCAATTTTCCCAAATTACTTCCCCGGTCGGCGGATGGTTCGGGATCATCTCCGGGGAAATAGTCTCACGTGGTTCAAATGAAAGTCAACGGACAATCAGAGATAAGAAGGGATGACGTCATGACGTGCAGAGGTGAGGTCAACGCAAGAGCCGTGCGATGAACTTGATATACATATCTATATATGTGTGTGAAGCAAGTTGCAATATATATATATATATATTATTAATCAAGCATCTTTAAATAATCATTATCGATATCCATTTTAAAATTGTCAGTGACATAGATATCTAATAATAGTATCAAGCATGGTCTAAACTATAGATGAGTGAATAAAGAGAATTTACCAAACACAAAGATGGCATATATTAGCGACCAATTTTTGGCAGTTGATAGCTGATATAGTTGAAACGGTTCTAAGAAGTTTTATAGGGTTTGGTTACACAACAATTTTTTTTCAAACATAAAAGATTATATTAAAATAAAATATGAACTAAAATTCTCATATCTGAAAAGATCAGATAACAAAAACAAATAGTGTATGATATGTGGCCAAAAACAAATGAAGTGTATGATATATGGCCAAACAAAGTGAGGACCACAAAGTAAAAAAAGTGATTTTTTGTCTAAAAAAATATTTTAAAAACGTGTATTTATAATAATTTAAAAATATTTATTTTAACCAATTTTATTATAAATTATAAAATTATAACAAAAAATAAATTTATCAAGCAACTCAACACCCACAAGTAACTGGTCAATCACTTGATGCCACCTTGCGAAAAACTCTTATGGGGTGTTTGGTTGCGTGATAATTGAAGTTTTTATTTTAATTTATAAAAATTATAAGAAAACTTGTTAAAAAAAGTGTTTGACAACCATGACAATTTTATGTTTTGAAAGTGATTTTCCTCTTAAACAAAAAAAGTGGGTCTCACCTTTTTCTTTTTTCTTGTGGTCCCCCACTTTATTTGGTCATGCGCGGAGGGATGCGATAACAAAAAAGAGTAACAACCATACATGATCAAACAAAGTGGAGAACCACAAGAAAAAAGAAAGAGGTGAGTCCCTCTTTTTTGTTTAAGAAGAAAATCATTTTCAAAACATAAAATTGTCATGGTTGCCAAACACCTATTTTAACAAGTTTTCTTATAACTTTTAAAAATTAAAATAAAAACATCCATTATCATCCAACCAAACACCCCCATTAACATTTTATAACGGCGATCATCGTAGACTTGATCATAATTCGTAAATAAATGATGCACTCCTTGTTTAAAGGTCAAAAGCCTATATTTAGATTGAATTTAATTAATTATGTTTATATTAATACATAAATTTAGACTTTACTTATATATTAAAATGTTGGTTTATATATATATATATATATTAATATGTTGTTTTGAACTATATATGTTTAGAATAATGTTGATATTTATATATTTTGAGTAGTGTTAAGATGCTGATATGTTAATTTAACATATTTAAATAAACTCAGATGCTTTATATGTTAATGTGTTTGATGCAACAGAGTTAATTTAATTCAGCATTCAAAACATCTCCTACATCCTAAAATGGCTTTAAATTCACATTAGATCTACATTCCTGCGTTAATATATAAATGTATACTTCGCTTAGATGTTAATGTTGGTCTGAACTATGTTTAGAGTGGTATAGTTGAATTATGTTGAGTGGCATCTGAAGTCTTAATTTCACACATAATATCCCATCTTACAAAAAAATTTCACTACATAACATGAGACTTCCGGTAGAACAGTTAAAATAATATGTTTTTTAAATAATAAGTTGTTCTTAAATTTAAGATGCTGGTTCAGACATTCTATCAAATTAAAGAGTTCGAACTATCTTATCAGACTAGATATATTATTCAGAAATATGCCTCAAATTAATGTTACACCTAATGGTGCTGATTAATGGTGTTAATTGGAATTAATCAATGCCTATAACCTCTGGACGAGGTATTTTAGAACTTTTGACAATATATCTAAATGCAACACAAAACTCAAAAAAAGTATTTATTTCTAAATGATATTTTTTCCTGAGATAGATGGATGGTTCGTATCTTAGGCCATGTTTGGTAACATTATTTTACACCTCTATCACTATCAATTTTAAAATTGATATTCCTAGTAATCACTAAGAAGTGTTTGGTTAGTAATATTAATTTTGAAATTGGTAGTGAAAATAAAGCACATTATGTAATACAAATGTCAACTTGTATCAATTTTGATATTGATACTCCAACCTCTAAAATTATCAATATCAATATTGATATAGTATCAAATTTGAAACTCTAACCAAACGGGCCATTATGTTTCACATAATAAGAGTTGTACTCAACTCTGACGGAATCTTAATCCCAAATTATTTGAGATTGGTCATATAGATCTATTTCGATGCTCGTACCAATCTTGAGTTACTTATTCATAATATCTAAATCATATTAAATTGTCTTTCTTCAATGTGACATAGGTCTACCACATAATTTTTTAATTATGTTATTTTAATATGCTATACTTTGCAAACTCAAACCTCCTTGAGTATACATTTAATATACCTAATGCCCTGTTTGGTTAGAGTTTCATTTTTGGTACAATTTCAATATCGATATTAATATTTTCAAATGTTAGAGTATCAATATCAAAATTAATACAAGTTGACACTTGTATTACATAATATGTTTTGTTTGCACTACAAATTTTAAAATTGATACAATTAACCAAACACCTCTTAATAGTTCTTATCAATATCAATTTTAAAATTGATAGTGATAGAGGTACCTAATAGTGTTACCAAACAGGACGTAAACTATCAAAATATATTTTTTTAATTTGTCTGCGACGTTGTTAGTTGTTGCTCCCTACATTTTCTTTAATATTTTCATGTCTTATTACATCTAATTAGTACGGCCACTCATTCATCTCGATATTCATTTAAATATTATTTATTTTTATAAGGATATTTTTTCTTTTAGTATCCAACATTCACAACTGTATAATATTGTAAGTACAATATAATATTTTTCTTTCAACTTTAATGGAATTTTACGATCACATAAAAACTTACGCGGTGGCAATATTTCACTAAAGTCGAAAAGAAAATTTTATCTTGGTAAAATCCGGTTGTACGATGGTGAAGGTTGGACAATGGAAAAAAAAGTAGATATATTTAAAATCACGTCAAATTAAATACTACCATTAAAGATGGCCACCAAAATAGAAAGAGTTCGGTTTTCTTAAACCATGGCTCTGATTGAATTAACTACATGGCAACTCGTTTTAGTGATGGTATATGCTCTGGTGACTTATCTCCAAAGAAGGGAGATGCATGCACATAGGTGGCCGGTTGCACCTAATCTACCCACACACCGCTTTGACAGCCATGCATAAGCAAGTTGTACTAGTTTGTTTTATTAAATTCTCTTATTTTAAAATCAGTCGTTCAAAAATAAATTTATTTTTTGATTCTAAACAGGACCTTTCCCCTTTGTTTAAAATTGCAAAACACGTGAAAAAAAATGGTTGTCATGTGATTGAGATGAGTTTGCATTTCTATTATTCTTATTTTAGTTTTTACTCCTCTCCGCATGTAATTTGAAATAAGAACATTTTTCTTTCAAATTAAAATAGTTTACATCAACCCAAGCAATTGAAGATAATATAAAATAGAAGAATATATAGCACTACTTTGCAAAAAAAAGAAAAGAATTCAAACAAAACAAGACCCTGGCCCTGAATATCTGGTGACCCCCACCTCTCTTGGTCATTCATAGCTTCCATCTTTTTTGTTATCACATCTCCCCAGTTTTATGACATTGCTTTGTTTATACTTTATTTTAATATAAAATGTTGTCATGAAAGTGCATACAAATTTAATTTATTGTACAACCAAACACTCTACAATAGTTTGGCCAAAATATATATTTCTATGATGATATTAGATATCAATTAAATTCCAACATTATACATAATAGTATATAATATCAATTTTAATACAGATGTATATCTAATGTCAACATCCCAACACATTTATTTAAACTCTGACTTGTTAATTTTACTTAACTCAAATTTAGAGCTGTAGCCTTTAGTAATAAGGTAGACTCCATTTAAATTTAAATTTGTTACTTAGTTGGGTCGGGTTCAAATAGTAACTCGACTCGAATTTAGTCAAGACTCGAGTTCAAATTGGACGTAAATTTCTTTATACAACTAGATCTTGATTTAAAATTATTTGGAAGACACGGATGTTAGCTTGTTTATGAAATTCAATATAAGTTTAGATAATAATTAAAATAAATTTTATTTTTTTCATATATTTAAGTGACATCGTAGAATTATCAACATTTATATTTTTAAATGTTTAGTTATTTGTGATTTTTAAATATGTTCAAGCCCACCTAGTTGATAAAATCGAGTTTTGCTTTTTAGTTCAAGCTTTCCCGTTCAAAAAAAAAACAAAACTAGATAGATTCTTAGATAAAAATATTTGTTAGAAATTTTAAAAAGTTCGCTTGGAATTAAGAGCATTTGAGAAAAAAATTGAGCATTAATACTAGTTGACCTCCCAGTGAATCTAACTTTAATGGGGGTGTTTGGTTGCATGATAATAGAAATTTTTAATTTTATTTTTAAAAATTATAACTTGTTAAAAGAGGTATTTGACAACCTTGACAGTTTTATGTTTTAAAATTATCATGCTTGGGATGTTTGGTTGGATGACAATTTTTTGTACACTTTTACGATAAACAATTATATTAAAATAAAAAATGAATCAACTCATGGCATGAAATTTTTATGTTTGGAGGGATGTGATAACAAAAAAGAGTAACTACCATACATTATCAAACAAAGTGTGGGATCACGAGAAAAAGAAAGATGTGCGACCCACTTTTTTGTTTAAGAAGAAAATCACTTTCAAAATATAAAATTGGCATGGCTGCCAAACACCTCATTTAACATGTTTCCTTATAATTTTTAAAAATTAAAATAAAATTTTTTATTATCATGCAACCAAACACTCCCATTAATTTTGATCAATATAAAAAAGAGAGATTCTACGGAGATTACGAATAGCATACACTTTGCTCCAGGGCGCAAGCTTAACCAGGGATAAAATTGCAAGTAAGGAAAAGAAACACTCGAAAATATATTTAAAACTATCAAACGAATGAGATTTTGGAAAGAAATATTATAGTTCACTTATTTATTATTAAAATATATAATTATTATCTAGATATTCAGATCAGCTCCTAATTCATATCTATTCATGCTGATGATATCCGAGATATATGTCTAAGCGAATATCCAAATACAACTATTATATAATCATTATCGGGAGCAAATACGAAAACGACAGTTCTGCTTCGTTTATGGGGTGTTTGGTTGCGTGATAATTATTTGTACATTTTCATGATAAAAATTTGTATTAAAATAAAAAATGAATCAACTCATGACATAAAATTATCATGTTTGGAAGGATGTGATAACAGAAAAGAGTAACGGTCATACATGACCAAACAAAGTGGGGGAGACCACAAAAAAAGTAAGACTTTCTTTTTTTGTTTAAGAAGAAAATCACTTTCAAAATATAAATTTATCATAGTTGCCAAACACCTCTTTTAACAAGTTTTCTTATAACTTTTAAAAATTAAAATAAAAACCTCCATTATCATGCAACCAAACACCTCATTAAGATATAACGTAAATAAATCTTTTAAAATATGTAAACAAGTATAGTTATATACAAATTAATTTATTTGAAAGTATGCTTGAATATTTTTAATGTGTGGTTGGCATGCAATTTTAAGTTTTTAAATTGAATATTATTTGTATCTGTTCTAAATTAGGAAAATACATGATTATAATATTCAAACCCTATCCATATAAATATAAATTCGGGATGACTTTAATTTATTTTTAAAAATTTAAAGATAAAATAATGTTATTTTCAACTTAAACCCGTATCGAATAGGCTATGAAGATGCATAAAATAAGTGTTTTCATGGCTACTACAACCAACTTGTTTATAATAATAAATGATACTATATTGATTTTGATATAAATATTTTTTAGGTAGATTGTTGCATAAACACTTTGTTTGTTTTGCAAAATTTCGGAATTGATATTAATAGCAAATACGTCATAATAATGTATATCAATATCAATTTAAAAATTGATAGTTTTAATATTATTACCGAACAAGTCGAAGAATATTAAAATAGTGCCAGAACAATTTTGATAATGACAATCAAATATATTGTGATTATCTATGTTAATATCAATTTTAAAATTGAAATTTACTGCATTGTGATAATGTATATTAATATAAAATTTAAAATTAATAGTGCTACATGTTTAATATTATTACGAAACATGCGGTAAACTTTTAATAAACATAATCCTAATTTCAAAAATTTGTGGTGCAAGATTTATGGACTATCAAAATAAAGTTTAAGAGAACCTTAAACCCAAATTCTTTTTTTTTAAATCATGCCAATTTTAAAGAGTTCTTTCCCAATTTTAAGTCTTAAAAGCTGTTTCGTTGTATAACAAAAAAAAGTTTACCATACAACTGTTGTATAATAAAATACGTGAAAACAGTCTTTTTTTTTCTTGAACAAAGCAAGAGATGTGATCTCCTTTTGTCTATTTTGTTATACGTGATCTCCAAACTTTTTTTTTGTTTGAACAAGGGCATATTCATTTTGATAAAATTAAATAAGATACATTCCAAGTACAACGATCTCCAAACTTCTGGTCATCATATATATATATATATTTCACCGTGACCCAATAATCGAAAACATGCAACACTGTGCGTAGACAAATGATCGAGTCCCCGCTCTATCATCACTGAACATTACCTCAGGGGCAGATACTTATCTCATCAAGCAAAATAATGTCATCTTATATAAAGTCATCTTAGATTTTATTCGATATAAACATTTATCATGAAAAATATAAAAGAATTGCATTCCAACGAAACGCCCCATTAATTTTCTGATCTACCGGTGCAATGAGCCGCGGCACAGACCTCGAACCCTCGGCCCAACGGCCGGCCGGCGCCCCGTCTTGAACGCGCACGACTGTCCACTTTTCTCAGTTTCCGTATCATCGACAACGCCGCTGCGCTGCCCCCGGCCTCGCGCCAGCGCAGCAGCCGCGACCACCAGCGGCACACAGCCCAGCTTCGCACTGACATTTCATCGAACAGGGGATAGGCGTAGAAAAGGGGACGGGAGGGACCGCCCCCCGCCACCCCCACGCCGCCGCCGCCGCAAGATCGATCGCCGGCGATCCCAATAAAAACACGCGGGCAAGCAAACATGCGCCTACGCCGCGGCGACCTGGCGGCAAGTACCGCCGCCGCAGGGTCATGCGCCGGCGACGTGTAGTTGGCACCCACTTGCCCCGGGGGGGTTGGCCCGCCCGCGCCCGCCGCACTTGCGGCCTCGGGAGGGGAACCTATTTATGCCATCCGCGGCAATCATCGAGGCGGCGTCCGGCGGGACGGCCAGGCAGGCAGGCAGGCAGCCAGCCAGCCGCGCCTCCGAGCATATAAACAAAACCCCCCTCCACCGCCCATGGTGGAGAGGCGGCGGCGGCGCTGCGGGCGGGAGGAGAGGAGACTGCACCGGGAGAGGAGAGAAGGAAGGCGCGAGCAAGGAGGGAACCTACCCGCAGCTTCACCCGTCGGAGAGGCCGGACGAGGCAGGCCAGCGACCTCCCGGTGTGGTACCTGCGCCCGAAGCTTCATAGCTGTCGCCCATCATGTGGCCAGCGCTCCGGTCGCCCTCCGGAACGATTAAACAAAGAGCCCGCAAGTTACTCGGGCGGGGAGATCGGAGCACGTGCCCCCGTGTGCCGCCAGCGAAGCCGTCGGCACGTGACCCGCCGTACGATGGCTGGGGATCACAGCCCGGCCCGGTGACCTCGACGTCACATGGCACGCGCAGCGCAGGCAAGCCAAGTCCGGTCCAGCTGGCCTCCGCTGGACGGAGGTGAGCGTACCGCAGATCGTCGGATCCGTGCCGTCCCGGTGGACCCCAGAGCCGAACGGGTCGCCTTGGCGGGAGGTGGAGGTCTGATATTTTCACCCCCTCCCCCTCCCCCTCCCGTGCGCTTTAAACTTCGTCATATTCTGGTAAGAAACATTTTAAATAGACTTTGCTAAATATATATGCACGATTTAATTTTTTACGAAATATACTCCGATTACCGGACGATTTGTTGGATATTTCCGCCCGAGGGGGGGGGTGAGAGCAACAGTTCAGCCCCGGCGCGGTAAAAAGCGCGGTTTCCCACGGTGAAACGAGCGCTCCCCGAGAAATGCCGCGAGTTTTCCCCGTCGTGAAAGTTCCGTGGACGCGGCCGGTTTGCGGAGGCCGTTCAAGCCTCGGGGCCGAGGAGAGCATGATGAGCTGCGATACTTGTTCGGCCGTCGTCTGCTGAGGAGCCGTCCGCGCTGGCTCGCATCTGGCACCGGCGGCCCTCTTCCCGATCCTCCTCCTCGCGGGAGTTGCAGGAGACTCCCCGGCCGATCCTCTGCGATCGTTCCTTTCCGTGTTCTCGGGCTTTCGGTCCCGGAGATCGGACAAGGTTGCGGGCCTTGCGGCAGGCCTCCTGCGGGTTCGATCAGGTGCGTTGCATTTCCGGCCTGTTTGTGAAACTCTCACCCTTTCGGGTAGCCGTGCGGTGTGTTTATCTTCCTTCGTCGAGTCCTTCGCCGCTTCGTTGTCTGCATCGTTGCCGCTTGCTCGAGATTCCTTCTTGGGAGCTCTAGATGCTCTCTGGGATATCAATCTCTGCTTCCTAGCTTGGTCGGTCTAAATTTCTTCTGACGCCCCCTGGTTTGTGATATTCGGTTATTTATTTCCGCTTCCGCGGACGTTTGCCGGTGCCTATAGCTTTCTAGATCGTTTACGTCCTTTCACGAAGGATGATGGTTTCAGTTCAATGCTACCTCTGCTGTGACTGTGAGATTGAATGCCTTCTCTCTGTCGCTCCCTCGTTTTTTCCGTTGTGTTTGATGCTTTATACCCGTCGGTTATAATTATATTCCGGTTGCGCAACGTCACTGTTTGATTCATCGTCGGACAACGAGACTGGATTCGTTTGCGTGTTGTTCTTGACGGGAAGATCTCAGACGGGAGTCAAGGCGATTAGTGTGCTTTATGTTGTGTTTTTTAGTTGTCGCGGTCGTCTGTTCCAGGGTAGGCCATCATAATTCCTTTCTTTTTTCTTCTTCTTATTTAGTTTACGTTCTGCAACCGATGATATTCATGTAGTCGTGATCAACGGAGTCCAGGCAACATCTTACACAGTTGAAATGAAATTTTAGATTAGTGAATGGAATAATAACGTGCGAGTTTCACTGACTACATTTCTTTTCTATCTTGTCCGTCCTACTCTCTGAAGTCACTTCTGTGTATCTACCCGTATGTCCTTGAAAATAGGATCACATGCTGACCATTTAATAGTTTTCCAGAACCGAGAAACTTTGCAGGTACCGGCTTTTTTCAAAATTTTCGATTTCCCAACCTTCTCGTAGGTTTCGAGGTTTGTGCGGTATAAATCTACGTGCCTTGATTTTGATCGTGTATTGCCTTTATCATCACTGTTCTTGTTGAAAATGTATTTGATCGTACCACATGATGGATCCTCTTCTTATTCTTCCCCTCAGTGGCCCTGTGGAGAATCTGATTGTTGAATGTTTTTACATCTGTGCTTGTTTTATGAGCACTAATGTTGCATTATGGAGACTCTAACCAAAAGAAGAGTGTAGTATCTAATTGTTCCTCTGGACTAAAAGAACATATGCATCCGACGTTGATCATACTGTAAGAGAAAGCTAAACATTACTAAAACATAAAACATGGGCGATGAACAAAACAAAACAAACTTGCTCTTGGAAAACAATGTTTAAAAATATAAATTGAAATGTTCCTGGATGTTTGCTTCACTTTTTTGTGTGTTCTTGCACCTTTCACGTATGCTTACCAGTGAGACAAGGCACAGTCAGGAATATAATCAAGAAATAGAAGCAACAAATGAGACTCTGGTCTTAAAACTTTGTAACTGTTTCTATATACACAAACGTGCATTCAGGTGTCTGTTTCTCTGCTCAGTCATTATGTCTGTCTTGATTGAATTTCGTGTATACCATCTGGCATTTTGATTCTACAGCAATCTCATGTACCTTGCAAGTTTGCAGTCTAATATTATGTCTCCCATTAATTGCTATCTAGCATTTTGACTCCACGGCAATTTCACGTACCTTTGCAAATTTGCAGTCTAATGTTTTGTTTTCAATCTTTTCTTTACTAGGTTTGGGCATCAACTATCCATGGCAAACACCAAAGGGGTGGCAAACTTCAAAAGTGCAGCATACAGTGGCAAGCAATCCTTGCTCCCTCCTAAAAGCCCTTTTCCAAGCATGGCACCAGCTTATACTGATTATGGATCCAATCCATCTCTACAGTCAAGGGGCATTCTTAAACCAAGGGAGGGTAATAAACAGCACCAGCGCACTTCCTCTGAGAGTTTTCTTGTTGAGGAACAGCCTTCTTGGCTTGATGATCTCCTTAATGAGCCAGAAACCCCTGTGAGGAGAGGTGCTCATAGACGTTCATCAAGTGACTCTTTTGCATACTTGGATGTGTCAAATATTGTTTGTAACATAGATAATGTGGCTCATGAGGAACTCAAGCATAGAAACTTAGTCCCACGACCTTCGTGGGGTTCCCAGGAATTTGATCATAACACAGAGATGCAGTATTCAGCATATTTTTCTCAAAGAGATTCTTTAGGAAGAATACAGATTAGAGGGTGGGACCCAAGCATGAACGTCATGACTTATCCCAATAAGCTAGCATCTACCAGAGACAAGGTAGCTTACTTACAAGCAGGTCCAGGTTCAACAGAGGGTATTAGGGAGCTGGAGTATGAAACATCCAGAGAGGCTGATAAGAAGGATCCAGAAGAATCTATGCCGCAGGAATCCGAAAGAATAGAAGCCTCACATGCCAACCTTCTTCAGCCTGAAGTCGATCCAAAGAGAGCCAAACAGTAAGTATTATGATTTATTCTGTGCAATAATTTTATCTCCTTGGTCACTGTTATATTTTTGGCATTCAGAATACTGTTGGTTAGCAGCTAACTTAAAGTTTCCATGTGGGCTCTGAATCAAATCGAAATTTAATAAAACTAAAAGGAATTGTTATGCATAGCTGTTTTTGGTATATGTTCAAATTAGGTCAGAAATGCTTGAAACATGGATATTTATATATATGTATATATGTAATTTTTATTTTTATAAAGCATAGAAAACAATTTTATTCATTGTGATACTCATTTCTTATGTATCATCTTGTTAAGTGTGTGCCGCATGGTACTCAATTTTAATGAAAACTGGTGTGGGATTTAAATAAACTGTAATTGGTCTAAAATGGCCAATTCAATTTGTTTGTTCAAAGAGACAAGACAGCCTTTGGACTAGTTGATGTCAGTCCAAGATAGGGCCAGAGTCTACAAGGAGTGTTAAAGATCTACGTCTTAAACAACCTGTTTGGCATATGAAGGCACGGCTAGTTACTTAAATGATGGTCTCCAGAATCTGGCAGAATTGCCAAGTTAAATTTTATGTTGCAATATATAACTACATAACTCAGCTAACTCAAGGAAACAAGATTCATTTGGCTTATCTTTCGGAAGTTAGCCAAAAAGTAGGTCATGGTTCATAGCTCAAGAAATGAAAAAAATACAAATTATAGTTTTTTACAAGCAAACAAATTGGAGAAAATAAACTGTCATAAAGAAGGGAACGAAGAGAATTGAAATCCCACTTCAAGAAGAATATACCTTGAGCAATGATGTCCTGTGAGGCTGTGAGCGGTTGAATTTCTGATTGAAAAGACTGTTCTCTCTCAGTAGATTCGGAGGTTATGGGTTAATTCTCTCCTTACATGCTCCATCATCAGATGTATGTTGCTTATTCTGTTGTAGACATATGGTGTCTTTTCGGCTGCTTTCAGTATGCTTTTGAGGTAGTTGTACTTATAACTTATCAACCATTGAATATTCTGCACATACGCTACACGCTGGTTAAGACTAGACCAACCATCCATGAGGGTACAAGTCCTTAACAGACTGCCAGCAAAGATGGAAGCAAGTCATTAGCTGAGAAAGATAATAATGTAACATGGGGAAGCAAATCTATTTAGAAGATAGATTAAGCCCAAATAAAACCCAAGGACAGAAGCGGCCAGCACACTCTTTCACTTCTGTGAAGTTTTAACATTTCTCTAGCTCAGGTTGTTTCTTTTTATCTAGAAAACACGACCTTATGGGGGTAACGAGGTCAATGTATATGAACTGATGTTGTTTACACGGACCGACTTTGATCAGATATGAGTTTTCCAAAGTTAGAACTGCAGAGACCAACAGAAAAAGTAGACAATCTGATCCATAAGGTTCATTGTTATTTAATCTAGAAAACTAAATAAAGAAATGGGCATTAATCTTGTGTCTGCTTGGACTAGTTTGAAATAATCTAATTCTGAGCCAATCTTGAATCGTGACTGATGCATGGCAGATACCAACTGCTTGTATTAATTCAGCAAGCATTGACACCAGCGCAACTGCTTAGAGATGAACTAATCGTATGTGAATAGCTATGTGAACTGACAACAGAACAGTAACAAGACAAGCATAACTGAATCATGCTAAGAAAAACTCAAAGCAATTTGGTTTCAGACTTACACTTCTAAAATGGGAAGAAAAAGATGTAATAGAGTATCCTCCACAAAAAGGAAGGAATTATGAGAATCATCAACTTTAAGAGAAAGCAGTCCAAATATGCAAGACATGGTTACCAAGAACTTTCCTCTGTCATGAAGGCATGCCCAGCTCTCATAATATGGCGTGAATAGCAGCATGATGCGTACACTATGTCTATTCCCAAATGCAGTGGAACTAAAGTGACTTTTCTCTGAAACATCAGCCCCTTGAGTAGGTTAGCTCCATTTCTAGAGTGAAGAACTGATGAGGGCCGGATCGGACCCGACAATCAAGAAGGTTCAGGACGTTGCTGTTCTAGTCTTACGAAGACGTCAATTTAATTTCTTATATAGTAGCGTTAAAATTAATTTTCTATATTTCTTTTAAATATTTAGAGCTTCTTTAGAGTCATTATCATTACATTTCTGTCATTTAGAGGACTTGTTTGTAATTAGTCTTTAGAGGTTCTTTCTGTAAGATGGCTCTCTATAAGAGTTCATGCTTCATACGATGGAAGGAGGATAAATGAAACTTTTGGAGCATCCTTGTGTCTTGCGTAGGGGGTATGCCCGGTAGGTACCTTCACCACCGGGAGATCCTGGCCCCCCCTCCACTTTTGACGGATGGCTGGCATCCGTTCACCCTCGGCGTAGGCCGGCTCCGACGAGCTCTCCTCCCCCTCATCCCCTGTGGCCTACCATTTTCCTTTCACCCTTCTCCTTCCCTTTCCTAGTTTCTACAAGATCAACATTACCATCGTCCCTCGGTTTTGTATCGACGCCATCCTAACATCCTCTGTCGACTTCCCGAGTCAAGTCCAGTGAACCATAAATCTGTGCAGTCTCCACGAACCACCCTCGATGGCTCGGCACTACCTACGGCACCGATCAGCTCATCTTTTAGTTCCCCTACATGACCCTAGAGCACCCTGCCGGCCTCACCTTTCAATTGGACTCCACCAAACCCCATCTCCCTCTGCACCCTTGGGAGCATTTGAAGGTCCCTCCATTGCTGACTCTTAGCAAATACGTCGGAACCCCGCACCTTTTGCCATTTCCATAACCCCCCATCACCCTCCCTCAACCCATTTGTCTACTACCCCTCCCACTAGTGCCATTGCACTCCTCCCCTCCATCCTTGCCTTTGCCCCTACCACCACCCTCTCCTTCGACAACCCCAACCGCATGTGACAATGTTGCCAATTCCACTTATGCTAACTCCCCCTTTCTTGGCATCGGATGGCAATGAAGACAGAGAAAGAAGAAGAGGGAGGAGAAGACGATTAAGAGCGAAGTCGTGGCAAGGAAGGCCCTTGTAGGCTCAATCAGCTCCTCCCGATCCTCTTGGCCATGAGAAGGCATCGTCCACCTTCCCCCTACCCACCCTGCTGTGCTGAAGTGGACTAAAGGGCCTTGGTTGGCCTTGGTTGGGTTTGCAAGGAATCCTCCGTGTGCTCTGGGGAGCTCACAATCATGGCGTATCCCAGCCACCTAATTAATGGATCGGGTTTGCATCAATGCCCTCAGAAGCCACCACGACACCCTCGCCTCACGCGCGGGCCTTGAGTGTCTTCAGAGCGGCTACATACCCCCACCCAGAGCTCATCATCACTTGCTTGTGTGCGTCGTCTTTGAGCGTTGGTGCACACGGGTCCAACTAGTCCGGCCAGCACTGAGCTTGGGGGGCTTGTGACGCCTTTAGGTGGCAGTAGGTCTGGGGTGGGGATCGCGGTGAGATGACGGCACACGAACCTCCCTGATTGGCATTGTAGCTTCGTTGTGGTGCTTTGAAAAGTTTCTATAGGCTGTATTGTAGCAGCTTCTTGCAAAGACAAAGGGCGGCACCGTGAGATGTTGGTGGGGTGTTCTCTGAGGTGAGGTGGATACTAGTGATGGGTTGGGGTTCAGGGGGTCGAAGCTTGCTTGCTTGGGCCACTCTGACTGCAGGAGATCAAATGGTCGATGGGAAAACTAAAGTTATTGGAAATAGGGGATGGGGTGAACAGAGGATGGTCGGGCTTCCTTACGGGGAGAGAAGTTGAAAGGGGTCTGTGAGTGTCGAGATGATAGTGAGGTGATGCTTCGCAAGTGAAGGGGTTTAAACGATTTTGTGGGTGTTAGGAGAGAATATGGTGACAGTGCGGTAGTGCAGTAGGAAGCTCGATCATCTCTCCGTTTACCCCCTTCCCCATCAACCATTTGATCTCTCTGCACATTCAGAGTGACCCATGAAAGCAAACTTTAGCCCCTTGGACCCCTTCCCATCGTTGGGATCCATCTCACATCCGAAAACATGTCGTTGGCATCTTGCGGTGTCATCTCATCTTTGCAAGAAAGTGTTACAATACAACATGTAAAAGTTTTTCTAAGCATCCCAACAAAGCTACAGTGCCAAGTGGGAGGTTCACACACCGTCATCTTGCTAGACAGTTGTAGGGAGGTTGTGGGGTTTTGTGTGATTTTTGGGTAAATCCGAAAAGGGACAACTAGGGTGGAGACGATGGCAAGTGTGGTGTTTTGATGGAGGAGGGTCTCAAGTGGATATAGAATAAGGACGAGTGAAGGAGATGAAGGCGAGGTTGCTTTGGCTGGGACTCCCGTGGCACTTGCACTTGGTTGGAGGTGGAGAAGGGATGACCGGAAGGGAGGACCATATGCCTGGGGATCAGCGGAAGATGTCCAAGCATGTCATGTCGTCGACGAAATAAATCTAAGGTCACCGAATTGGTTCGGAGTTGTTATTGATAGAGGAGTCGGTCACTGTGAGATCAGATTGTTGCCAGAGCTTTCTATACTTACTCTAGACCAGATGGAGGGGATGTGGGAGTTGAGTCGTCGATGATGCAGGAACCAGGAAGGGGGGAAGGTGAAGGTGAAGGTGAATGCATGGATGGAGATAGGGAAAGGGAGGAAGAGCTAGCAGTCGGCCTCCTGCCAGGAGTGACTGGATGCTAGTCGGTTGTGGAGGTGAGGAAGGGGACCTCCTGTTAGAGCAAGGATTTCCGAATCATAATCGGTCATTGAATCGGATTGGTGGAGATTAAATTTGATTCAAGTCGGATCAAATTGGTCCGATTCTCAGGAAGAGAAACCGATCCAGAATTGGATTTTTTTTAAAGTTAAAAAAATATTCCAATTCGGTCCGATTACAGTCGATTCAGTTTGAATCTTTTTTTAAAAAAGTAAAAAATCGAGATTCTGATTCTGATTTGACTGATTCAGACCTATTGCGGCAGAATTTAAGTTAAAATCAGTCATGCAAGTGAGAATTGGATCGAAATCAGCCGATTCCACTGATCCGATTCCAAAATCGGCTGATTTTAATCTAATTTGACTGCGTATGCAATCTATGCAATAGAGAGGGGGGAAGGGCTACGAGAGACAAGCCCCCTTCACAAGACACAAGGCCAATGCCTTTCTCGAAAAATTCCAAATGTTCTATTCTCATCGTATGGAGTATGGGCTCTTAAATAGAGAGCTATTTTAACAAAAAGGACATCCAAAATGCTAATTACAACAAACACTTTTTAAGAACTGAAATGTAAAGAAAAAGACACAAAAGGAACTTGAAACATTAAAAGAAATTTCAAGAAATTAACTTTAACACTACTAAATGAGAAATTAGATGCGATGACGTCTTAAAACTTGAACAGCATCCTCAACTTCATCGTTCGTCAGATCTGGTCAGGTCCTCATCAGCAACAGAAAAGAGGAATAAAGAGATCAAGATGGATATTAAAGATCTCGCTTATCTAGACCTTGTGATTCTTGAGAGATTACTGAGAGGTTGCTTTCACGGTGGTAAACTGGCGACAGACATTGAAAACAGATGGAGAGGAAGAAAAAAGGTTGGATGAAGATGGTTAAATATATTTGGAATTTTTGTTCAAAATAGGGAAAGAGTACGTAAATCCCATTGCTAGAACTTGTCGAGAGAACATTGCTAATATGATGATTATGGTTTTGTTTAGTCATTGATTATTTTCTGCTGGGAGAATGTCTTAATTTTTTTTATACATTTTGAATGCAAACAAGAGTCACTTACCGTGAATGATCAAATTGTTTTGAATTCATGGAAAAATACATCTCTCACTAATGATGCAGTTTTGTTTCCAGTCAAAATTTGATGTGCTTAAGAGGGTGAAGAATTCTTCTTTGGAATGGTTGCATGTATTTTAAAATTTTATACTAAGGGTTTATACGATTAACCTTCATTGGACCAGGAAGTTCGCTCAACGCTCTCGTGTTCGGAAGCTTCAGTACATTGCTGAACTAGAGAGGAACATTCAAGCGTTACAGGCAAGTACTTTTTAAGTGAGCTTGATGTTCTTTTATATTTTATTGAGCCTACCTTGTTTCTACAGAAACAAAGTTTATTAAATATTCTCTGTCTTTGGACAGGCAGAAATATCTGAAGTTTCTGCAGAAATGGAATTTCTAGACCAGCAGAATCTTATTTTGAATTTAGAGAATAAAGCTCTAAAACAACGAGTGGACGGTATTGCTCAGGAACAACTTATAAAGTCCTGTAAGTCCTCCCCTTTTTATTAACAGTTAACTTGTTTTTATTGTGTGTCATTTTGTTTGCTGATTGTCACTCAGCGATTCAATTTAGATCACCCTTACGTCTATTAACTGTAATTGTTCTGTATGAACGCTCTGATATCTTTTACCTTTTAATTTTTGTAGTTTTCAGATGTTGAGTTCTGTGATCTGGTTCCCATAGTGATTAGCATCACGATGTTCGTACAGTCGCAAAGTCTGCTTTTTGTATGATATTCAGGACAATTAAGCCAGCCTTTCACCAGATTTTGCACATTACTTTGCTGGCAACATCCTTTGCTTGCCAACAGTGGCAATAATAATGCTGTCTGTCTGGGTTGCCCGTGGGTCTTGCACCACTTCAGTCATCATTGACACATGCCTGGGATGCAATACCAAGTTTAGCTTCTACAACTTCATCGATTCTGTCTTGATTATTCTTCCATTTAATTTCCGGGGTGTTGGTGATGGTTGCTCTCTTTCACGCAGGTCGACCTTATAGGCTCTGCCTGTTTCCCTAGCCTGAGAAAATGAAAACTCAAACTTCAGGGCCTAAGCTTTTTCCTTCCCCAGCCAGAAGTCTGTCAGTCAACTCACCTTGAGACCAGACAAGATAACGATCTTTTGTGCTAGCCTGCTTACAGATGATTGTATGATTATGAGCTTTTTCCTTCCCCAGCCAGAAGTCTGTCAGTCAACTCACCTTGAGACCAGACAAGATAACGATCTTTTGTGCTAGCCTGCTTACAGATGATTGTATGATTATGATCATCATGACTCTTCTTTTAGTATCACATACGGTTACTTCTGAGTATTATTAATCCCATCTCCGTCGATGATTTTTTTTATGAAATTTTAACTTATGGCATCTTTATCTTTAATGTTTTGTTATTAAATGTTCCAATTGCTCATTGAGACTAGGATCAACTTATGGCATCTTTCTCTTTAATGTATTGTAATTAAATGATCCAAGTGCTCACTGAGACAAGGATCTTGGGGATTAGGATGTGTAAGGCATCTTAATTCTGCAAACCATATCCAAAGCTAAAGGGAAAGAGGGTGAGAGATTCATGGCTGATCAAGATAGGTCCGGACATGGTGTGAATGGTCGGCAATGAAGGCACTTGCAAATGTTGATTAGTCGGTATTTTGACAAGCTGAAGGGGGCTCGTAGTAAGCGTGAACAGTTACGTTTTAGAGAGAGGGGGGGGTGAGCGCGGATGAGGAGGACAACCCAAGGGGAATTTGTTAATTAAAACAACATATCGCACTGGTTATTCAAGTTGTCTAGATTGCTTTTGTATATTTTCGAGCAAACTAACCGAATTTTGTTTATTATTCTACAGTGTAGAGTTGCAATAAATTATCTATATCTTCAACTGACAGAGTGATCTGTTCTGAGATGTTGCAGTCCAGCAGGAGATGTTGGAGAGAGAGGTTTCTCGTCTTTGCTCACTACATCAGCAGCAGCAACCACAGCAACTTACTCCCATCCACGGCCGTTCCAGCAGTAGAGACCTTGATTCACAGTTCGCCAGTCTCTCTCTGAAACACACCTGGTAAGTCCTGGATGGGACCCTGTAACCAAGTTTGTACTTCATTCCCATGTTTCAACACGCGGCCATAACTCGGAGATTCCTGTCAAAGCGAATGTAGTTCAGCAACCGAATAGGAGCGGGTTGCTGCTAGTTTCCCTTTCAGCAGGAAAGCAGATGACTGGGCCGCTCTTCAAAGCTACCTGGTTTAAGGCTATTTATCGGCTCTCCATTGAGGCGGATAACTTCCAGGTTTCTTTCGTTCGTTTTGGTCTTATTTTGTTCATGTGCACCTGGTGGGTCATCTTCTTCCGCATGTACCTCCCTGTTGGTGGAGACCCATCCGGAGGTGGTTAGGTCATTTTCTTAGTTTACATTTTTAACCTTCTGTTGGGTTCGTGTTTGGATGTATGTTGGATTTAGGAATCGTTTCGGTTCCTATCATATTTGTCATCCGTACATTACATTGTATCTATCTATCTATCCATCTTTGATGTCTGATCTCCGAGCACTGTTTCTCCCTCCCTTTATTCCAGTCTTGTGCCATCCTGCTAGCAGCAACCTTTGGTCTGTCACGACCCAACTCTAGTCTTAATTTTAAATTATTTAGGGTCCGCACTCACTCGAAAATTTCAAGTTATTTTTTCCAGAGATGTTTACATCTTTTAAATTATATTGAATTATGCTTCTATAGTGTAGGCTAGTTTAGGTATATTATGGTTTTCTTTCGTTTCTACTATAGCAGCATGGTGTATCTTTTGAGGAGATGTTTGGTTAATAATAGTAATTTTAAAATTTACAGTAGAAACAAGGTAAGTGGAGCAATTACAAGTTGATTTTGATATTAATAATTTAAAATTTTAGAAATATTAATATCAAAATTGATGTAGACATTAACTATTTGATAGTAGGAATGTAGGATGTCTTAAGATTATATAGATTACCGATTCGCCACACCACTGTTTACCGTTTGAAAATGGCAAAGTGGGCATGATATTTCGTCCTTGGGATATGGAATATTTTAAACACGATAGCATTTAGCAGTAAAAAATGGTATGAGTTTCATGAAGTGATGTTTATGAGTTTACTATTAATGCTAATGATTTTAGGTAAAAAATTGTTCACGAGTCTTAATATTCCTGAATGATTTTTATACATGTTCAAGTTGACTTTTTAATACCCAGCAGCGGCTGGCTGTCACGAGTAAGCACTCCCGTCGCATGGTGGCGTCGCGTTGTAATCGTCAGAAGAAAAAAACAATTTATTTTGTGATTTTTAGAAATAAGTTTTTATAATTACCTATACTGTTGAATATGCCGCCATAAAAATTAAAAGTCCCGATAATTCTATAAAACTTTCTTCTGTTGCTCGCAGATAAGCCAACCCCTCAAAATACTGTTGGTTGGATAAATTGGTATTTATTTTTGACTAAAATATCTATTTCTAATAACTCTCTTCTCTTTTCCACCCCCTCTGTGTCCCTTGATTTTTTTTTACTTTCCAAAGAAAGTGCCTTACAAACAATATTTTGGAAGGGTTTAGACGGAAATACTTTTTTTTTCCGACCACAGAAGATTTCCAAAAAAAAAAAAGAATAAAATGTTTAACATAGAACATATTGGAAAAATATATGAGTAATTTTGACTGCCCATTCGTAAAAATTTCTTATATTTCCGTGTCATCACCTCTAAAATGCAGGTGAGAGCAAAACATACCCAAGGGTGTTCACCCCATTCGGTCCAACGTGAATATCTATAAACCAAACCAATGATTTAATTTGGGTTGAACTACCCATGCATGGTTTTGGATTGATTTTAAAGGGTCTTTCAAACCACACCACATCAATTGAATAATCTAAATTAGACTAAATACCTGCTTGTTTAATTAACTAGGTGTCATAAAATATATGCATATATTTCTCACGTAAAAATAAATACTTTAAAATCTGTAAATAATATATACTGATTAATCATTTTTTTTTGAACAGGATGGCCCGGTGGCCATACAGAGGGCGCTGCATCGCGCCGGCGAAGGATCGAGCGCTGCCGGGTGCAGCGCTCGATCCTCACAAGGTGCCACCTCCCCCCCATGGGGAGGTGGTCCCGGCGATCAACGCCGGGATCGAACCCTCGCCACCCCCCCCGCGGGGGTGGCGTCGTGCCAACCGTGCTAGGCACGGCCGACTATACTGATTAATCATGCATATAAACATATGTCATATCTTCATAGAATATAATTTAAATCGAACCAAGTAATATATCTCGATAAACTATGATTTGAACAGAATCGGATCGAATTAGTCCAATCCCGCATAATCGGGTTCGAAAGACGCATCTAATCTAGTTTGACTCGAAAAGATAACCTCAAAAATCAAACTGAACCCAGGCAACCGGATCGGCTTCAGAATCCCGGAGGAAGCAGTGTGATGTGTTCAATGAAATCTTCAGTTTTTATTGGGAACAGAAGTTGCACGTAAGTAGGGGTGCAAACGAGTCGAGTCAAGTTGAGTAGTACGATGTTCAAGTTCGACTCGTTTATTTTACACGAGTTTGATTTCGAGCTCGAGTTTTAACGAGTACGTTAAATACTTGTTCAAATTTGATTCGTTTATTAATCGAGCCGAGACCAACTCGAACTCGAGTAGTAGCTAAACTAAAATTCAATTCACATTCCACCTTAGGTTATATACAAACTCGTTTATAAAATTCAAAATCAATAAAAGTCATTTGAAAATTTTAGATTTAACTCATTTATGAAATTCAATCTAAATTAAAATTTAAAATATTTAAAATATTTAAGTAAGAATATATAATTATTAATATCTATAATTTAATTTTTAAAAATAAATATATAATATAAATATTTAATCGAGTTTCTAACGAGTTTATCGAGCCGAGCAGGAGCCTATTCAAACTTGACTCGTTCAATGAATCGAACTTTATTTTTTGTTTAAACTTGTTCATCTAACAAAATAAACGAATCGAGTCGAGGTTTACTCGAGTCAAGCTTCGAGCTGCTTGTCTAATGGATTGGTTCGTTTGCATCCCTCCACGCAAGAGCACCTTCTTCGCTACGAAGAGAACTTGTGTTTTTTTCTTCTTCTTCGTTCATCAAGAACCATTAAGAAGAGAACTGGATATCGTCGGGAAAAAGCGACGTGAAACCCCTCATCCCCCGGATGTTACATTACATACTTATCTAGTTCTCGGGGGTGTAAACTAAATCCTTTATATGCTTCAAAATTTAGAGTCTATTTCAATAAGAATTAATGGGTTCAAAACCTATTTTTCTACTGTACGGCTGGGCAAGAAAGAAAGGTTGTTTTTCACGGCCATATGTAGTGTACAGAAGAGAGATATATAACTCGCACAAAATAATTTGGGAAGGCTTCGTCGAGTTGAATTCTATATTGTGTACAGAGATCAATACGAAAGAGAAGTACGAGAGGGGGATGAAGACGAACCAAAAGCTTATTAGACCAGTAGATAGATATCAAACCCCCAAAAGGCAAAAAACCAACCAACTGATACATTCAAGGGAAAATTGATTCCCGATCCATTTTACAAAATGACTTTTACGATTAATCCGTTGCCCAAAATACATTAGTGGACAATCCAGTGATAAAAAAATTTATAACTTTCGATCCACTCAGTGAGACCGCCGTTGGATAAATGTTAAAATGTCAAAAGTACCCATCTAGAAGGCCATTTCATTGGACAACGGTATGAGCGTTTATCTATGACTTGTCCTTTGGCACTGTTTGAGAGATGGGTGGTACAGATTTGTGAACAGTGTATATTAAACTATTATTATATTTTTAAGTAAATAATTATTATATTTGATGTATATCAAGATTTAAATTTAACGTAAAATATTAATGTATTAATTTATTTAAAATATAAAGTATTAATTTGTTTATTACACCACGTTGATTATATATGAATTTAGTTACATGTTATGTTTAGAGCCAAAAAATATTATAACTACAAATGTATTTATTAAACCATTGTTACTATATTTTTTATGTCTATAAAATATTAATATGATCAAAAAAATTTATTGTATTATATTATATCATATTTAAATAGAATATAGATATTAATATATTTATCGTGTCATTTTTAAAGAAAAATATGATAATTAGTTTATATAAAAATTTAAATATAACATAAATAGTATTTTATAATTATATTTTTTAGGTTTATATTGATTGATGAACTTATATTATATCAAATATAAAAATTAATTTTTGATTTGACGGTGTATTTATCTATATTATAATAATTCTTAAACACTTTTAATATATTATCTATTCTATAATTTTATTGGGCCTTAGAAGAAATTAGCTTGCAAGATTCTGTAATTATGTAGATGATTTGTTGGTGGATGGACATTTTGTCTCAGTTAATATCTAAATTAATTTGTTTATTATAAATTAATCATACATATATATCCAATGCAGGAGATATAATCTTCTTCGGTCTTCACGTACAAAGGAATAACAATGTTCCGAGGGCAAATAAGTCATTTTCATTTTAAGCTAACTCCCCTGTAACAGGTTTCGTCAAAATTGGAGCGGATGTTGTAAATTTTTGAAAAATCGGATTGTACATTAAACAGGTTCAACATTCGGACTGTGTGTTAAAGTGCATTGTCAATAACGGATCGGAAGTCAATTTCCTCTACATTCAATCATCCACAAAAGAGTCAAAAGTAAACAAAAACATGTCTCACATTTTGATAGATAGATAGATAGATAAAAGATCCAATGAGGTTTGACCTTTGGCCAGTTGACCAATGGTTTTAGCCGTAGATCCTTGAGCATATATATTTGCCACAGGTAGTGGGATGATCCCGCATTTAAGAAATATGTGGTCTTGGTTCTCCAAGAACATCTCACCAAAAAAAAAAGAGCTGATCACTTATTCAATTAGTTTGGCACCATAAAATTTTGGGATAAACCTGGTTTGTTTATCCACTAAATTTTGGAGATAAACCAGGGTTATCCCCGTACCAAACATGCTTTTAGGCGTCGTTTGGTATTGGGATAACTGGAGGATAAATTTGATTTATCTCTAAAATTTAACGAATAAATTAATGTTATTCTCAAAATATTTTGATACTAAACAGGCTCTTGGGAGCTGTTTCGGAATAATTTAGGGATAAATTTGATTTATCCTCGAATTTTATGGGATAAAGCAGGGTGGTTATCTCCAAAATTTTATGATGCCAAAAGGGCCCTCAGAGACTATATATAAGAACCAGGACCACATATTTCTAGCTATTTCCGAGATTTTCTCTAACAGAGACACCCATGCGATTTACGCTTCGCAGATGAATGGAGAATAAAAAAAAGATTTGAGACAGAATTAATTAATCAGGCGTTGAATGAATAAAGTAGTACTTTAAAGTGGTTGTATGAGATACAAAGTTTATCACTACAAGTGGAGCTTAAACCAGCGAACGTATCGAGAAATACATCATATAATTAAGTGGATGAAACAGGATATAAAATATATTATCAATCATTTGATAATGTCGGTTAACAAGCCTAACTACCGTGGTTAACATCATAAACACTGGTTAGCGGTAATCTAAGATAATTACAAGAAAATTGATAAACGGTTACTCTACCAGGACGTGGAAGCGAAGAACAACTGATGGGGTCAACTCAAGACCCAAGTAGACGTACACGGGCAGACTACATCAGGGCCGCACGATCCGGATCGGACAGCTCCGGTCGGCCCATCAAGGGAAGGGGGCCGTGGAGGTCTCCTCGCCGATGGACGGTCCCGATTTCATCTCCTTCCTCTGCCTCAGCCCGCGCACCATGCACTCCGGCACCAGGCACTTCTCCTCGCCGGCCAGCTTCTCCTGGACGGCCGACGACGCCAGCAGCGCCCGCATCAGCCGCTGCGACCTCTCGAGCTCCTGTGCCTGCACGGACGGCCGCCGCCGGCCGGTAGGTGTTAAGAAGAAGAATTAGAAGACGACGACGACGACGACGACGACGACTGACGCACCTCGGAGGCGGTTTCCGAGCAGCGCAGCCGGTCGAGGATGCCGACCTGCGCTTGCAGGAACTTGACATGCTTGAAGGCGGTTTGGAGCATCTCGGCGGTGTTCATGCGGGTGCCGCCGGGCACAAGCTGCCCCAGCCGCTGAGTCTTCTCGCTTATCCGCTTCCGCCGCTGCCTCGCCGCCGCACTCTGCGCGGAGGCGGGGCTTCCCTTTCCGGCGACGGAGGGGGTCATCGGACCGTAGCCTCCGGCGCCCACAGCGACGAGTTGAGGTGCCGATCCCTGCATTGCCGGCGCCTCCGGCCGGCTGCCCAATCGAGAAGCGAGGAGGCCGAACTGCGGAAGCAACCGAGGTTCGTCGCAGGCGGCGGCGTCGGCGCCGACGGAGGGGTCGGGGAGGAAGTGCAGACTTGGGTAGGAGGAGGAGTCCAAGTCCAAGTCCAACTCGGTGGCGGCGGCGGGGAAGAGCTCCGGCTGGAACATGGTGGCCGCCGAAGGGTCGGGAAAGGCGGATGACAGGAGAGAGGTCCGGTAGTGGGCGTCCAGAGAGAGGTCCGGCAGATGAAACCCGTCCGGATTGATGCCGCCGCCGCCGCCGCCGCCGTCGAAGAGCTGCTGGAGGAAAGAAATGTCCCCGACGTCCAGAGGGGAAGGCGATGCCGCAAAGAAGCCCGGCGGAGCTGTGGGATGGAGAAGCCCCCCATCGACGACATCCGGAGTCGCCGTGCTCCGGCGGATGCTCGCCGCCATGAAGCTTGGAGAAGAAGGGTCTTCCCGGCCGTCTTCCGTGGTGCGTGCGCGCGGCGGTTGCAGGAAAGGGAGAAAAAGACGGCGATTGGGGGGGTGGAGGAGGTGGAAACCAACCACCGCCGCTGCATCTTCTTTTTCTTTCTTTTTAAATAATTTTATTATCTCTATCCCAATTTAATTTCTCAACCCCTATAATAATAAGTCACGATTCAAATATCGATTTGGTGAATTATTATCGAAAAATGTTAAAGTATTATTGGCATTTTAGTAACTTATTACCCATCGATAACAAGTTACTAAGACGTCGATAACGGTTCAATCATTTTTGACAGTGGGTTCAAGACTTTTGAGTAACACGTTAAGATGTTACTGAATCGTTGCTGAACTATTACCTACGTCTTACTAATTCACTATCAAACTCAATACAACTCGTTACCGACAGATAAGAAGTTACTAAGAGGTCGATAGCGGTTCAACTCTTTTTGATAGCAGTTCACCAAATTGATATTTGAACCGTCACTTAAATGGTAGAGATATATGACCACTTCTGATTGAAGTTTGCGGATATTCCTTCCACCCGAAAATTGAGGCAATCCGCTCTCGTAATAATAATGACTAATCCCTTGCCTTGTTGATCACGCCGCGCGCATGCCCGCTCGAATTTTCTGTCCCCCCTCCATTGCAACCCCACTCATCCTCACCCCTCGTCCCTCCTCCGGTGCCCCTGCAGGCGCTCTTGCCGCCGCCGCGCCGCCCCTTCTTCCGGCTGCAACCGCATCAACCGATTTCGGCGACACGCCAATTTGCGTAGCAGGTCGAACCGAGACGAGGGCGCTTCTTCTTCGGATAAGATTGGTGAATGTCAGCCCGCGTATATTATGTAGATGGATTTATCTTGTTCTTTTCCTGCGATGTCCTTGATCTCCTTCCCGTTTACATCTTGAATTTCGGCACATACCGACGTCTTGTGTGGTATGCTCGGATCTAGACGCTCCCAAGGGGCGACTATAGCCTTCTACCACCGGCGACCTAATAATTGCAGGGAGTGCCGCTTCTTCTCCGGCCGGAAGGACTTCGCTACCGACAACGGCATCGGGGAAGTCGACGTCTGTGTACTCTTCCAGACTTCGCCGGAGGAGGCACAGTTTGCGCCGCACGTCGATATCCCCAAGGAGGCTAACCTTTCACGGTAAGGGGTTGGTTTGGTTCCGATTTTGTGTCAAACATTTCCTTCGAGATCTCCAAAGATATTCATGAGTTTGAGAGCTTTTCTGATTCATATTATATGTAAAGAACAAGCTAACGTTTCTATCTCTCTCCATCTTTCAAAATATTTTTTCTTGTGCAGTAAAAAAGAAAAACCCGATACACTTCGTCGGAGATTTCTAATAAGAACCTTTCCTTTCATCTGTCACATCAAAAATGTGTGTGGCCTGACTGGACTCTAGAAGGCCTCCTGAGGGGATACGGTCTCTTTAAGAGAAACCTATTAGCCATGTATTAAGACTTGCATTTTCTCGTTGTCAGGAGGCCTCCTGAGGCGATCCGGTCTCCGGAGGCCACCTGAGGGGGTCTGGTCAGGTCACACACATATTTTTGATATGACAGGCATCACATCATATTTAATATTTATCACATCATCTGTCACATCAAAAAAATGTGTGTGGCTTGACCGAACCCCCTCAGGAGGCCTCCTAAGGGGATCCGGTCTCCGGAGGCCTCCTAAGGGGGTCTGGTCAAGCTACACATATATTTTCGATATTACATATATCACATCATATTTAATGTTCATCACATCATCTGTCACATCAAAAATATGTGTGTGGCATAATCGGACCCCCTCAGGAACATCATATTTAATGTCCATCACATCATCTGTCACATAAAAAAATGTGTGTGGCCTGACCGAACCCCCTCAGAAGACCTCCTGAGGGGATTCACTCTCTTTAACCTAGAGATCGAATCCCCTCAGGAGGCCTTTTGAGGGGTTCCGGTCAGGCTACACACATATTTTTGATATGACAGACATCACATCATATTTAAAGTCCATCACATCACATGTAGGCTCCTGAGGGGGTCTAGTCAGGCCACACACATTTTTGATATGACAGGCATCACATCATATTTAATGTCCATCACATCATTTCTCACATCAAAAATATGTGTGCGACATGACCGGACCCCCTCAGGAACATCATATTTAATGTCCATCACATCATCTGTCACATAAAAAAATGTGTGTGGCCTGACCGATCCCCTCAGAAGACCTCCTGAGGGGATTCACTCTCTTTAACCTTAAGATCGGATCCCCTCAGGAGGCCTTTTGAGGGGTTCCGGTCAGGCTACACACATATTTTTGATATGACAGACATCACATCATATTTAATGTCCATCACATCACCTGTAGGCTCCTGAGGGGGTCCAGTCAGGCCACACACATTTTTGATATGACAGGCATCACATCATATTTAATGTCCATCACATCATCTGTCACATCAAAAATATGTGTGTGGCATGACCGGACCCCCTCAGGAACATCATATTCAATGTCCATCACATCATCTGTCACATAAAAAAATGTGTGTGGCTTGACCGAACCCCCTCAGAAGACCTCCTGAGGGGATTCACTCTCTTTAACCTAGAGATCGGATCCCCTCATGAGGCCTTTTGAGGGGTTCTAGTCAGGCTACACACATATTTTTGATATGACAGACATCACATCATATTTAATGTCCATCACATCACCTGTAGGCTCCTGAGGGGGTCCAGTCAGGCCACACATATTTTTGATGTGATAGATGATGTGATGGACATCTGTCACATCAAAAAATGTGTGTGGCATGACCGGACCCCCTCAGGAACATCATATTTAATGTCCAGCACATCATCTGTCACATAAAAAAATGTGTGTGGCCTGACCGAACCCCCTCAGAAGACCTCCTGAGGGGATTCGATCTCTAGGAGACTGGATCCCCTCAGGAGGCCTTTTGAGGGGTTCCGGTCAGACTACACATATTTTTGATATGACAGACATCACATCATATTTAATGTCCATCACATCACATGTAGGCTCTTGAGGGGGTCCAGTCAGGCCACACACATTTTTGATGTGACAGGCATCACATCATATTTAATGTCCATCACATCATCTGTCACATCAAAAATATGTGTGGTCTGACCGGACCCCCTCAGGAGGCTTCCTGAGGGGATCCGGTCTCCGGAGGCCTCCTGAGGGGGTCGGGTCAGGCCACACATATTTTTGATATGACAGACATCACATCATATTTAATGTTCATCACATCATCTGTCACATCAAAAAAATGTGTGTGGTCTGACCGAACCCCCTCAGGACATCCTGAGGGGATCTGGTCTCTGGAGGCCTCCTGAGGGGGTCTGGTCAGGCTACACATATATTTTTGATATGACAGACATCACATCATATTTAATGTCCATCACATCATCTGTCATATCAAAAATATGTGTGTGGCATGACCGAACCTCCTTAGGAACATCATATTTAATATCTATCACATCATCTGTCACATAAAAAAATGTGTGTGGCCTTCTGAGGGGGTCCGGTCAGGCTACACATATTTTTAATATGACAGACATCACATCATATTTAATGTCCATCACATCAATTGTCACATCAAAAATATGTGTGTGGCCTGACCGGACCCCCTCCAGAACCTCCTGAGGGGTCAGATTATGTGATAGACATTAAATATGATGTGATGTCTGTCATATCAAAAATATGTGTGTAGCCTGACCTGACCTCCTCAGGAGGCCTCATGAGAGGATCCGGTCTCTAGGTTAAAAATATTGTTTTCTTTCTAAACGGAAAGGCAACAGGATTTCTGTTAAACGACGCACAACTCTATTTCACTATTACTAAGACTTTCGATCTCATCTTCGAGGTGAGGTAAACTTCCTCTGTGGCCCTGACATTTTTAATTAACCTGGAGGTGATGTGATGTCCGTCAGAATAACAACCCTTCTAATAAATATGATGTGCGATTGGAGGACGGAGGAAACTGGTTTTTGGATCCGAAAGCAATTTTTCCAATGTTTTATGTGTTAATTTTTTGAAATTTTTTTTTAAAAGATGTTAGTTTAAGTTTTTTTTTTACTCCATCAATTTTTTTCTTCTTCCCCTCTGTTTTTTTTTCTTACCCTTCCGCCGGTCGCAGCCCTGAGAAGGAAGGGGGCGACGACGGCGTCGAGAAGCGGCGCGACCTGATACTAGACGGCCCCGACGAAGGAAACCCGGCCACCCAGGAGAGATCCGAAGGTCGCCGCCGGGGTTGACGTGTCCATCGGAGACGTTGAAGGACAGAGCCACAGCCGCAGAGAAGTCCAGGGCGTGGGCCGGCGCGATCACCACCCCGCCGGCGGCCGCGGAGGTGTCCTTCCGCATCTTCGCTGCCATCGCCACAAGACAATCGAGAAGCCTGCATTTCAGATACCAGCTAGAAAGAGTCTAGGTTTCCTGGCTCTGCTTTGCTCTCCGGCCGTTCGCAGAGTCGCAGAGACCGCTCTTCACAACGCCGTCGTCGAGAGCAGCGGCGTCTGCAGGAGAGGGGATGCCGTCGTCCAAGAAAAAGTCATCCAAGACGCGTACGGGCTTTCCCACACCGGACCGGTCGCCGTCCTCGACGCCTTCCCTTCGCCCCAGTGGAGTGGGGAGCAGCGAGGAGGGAGACGATGAAGACTTCTCCCCGAAGCTCGTCTCGGACGCTGCAACCAAGTTCCCCGGTTACATATCCGAAACTGCTCTCCGGGCGCGCGTGACCGACGTGGATTCTTCCTGGGAGCAGGAAGGTAATAAAGCGAACGTTTGGCTCTCGGAGGCCGCCGTGGTTGCCTCTTCCTTACGGCCTGACTCCCTGGTTTCGGTAATCCTCCGTCCTGCCACTTCCAGTAATCCGTTGAAACAAAATCCTACCAATACGAGATTACATCATATCTTCATGTGTATTTTATGTAATATATTCTAGCAATCTTTTAGCTGGTTAGTTTGTTATTCTTGGTTTTTATCTCTCTCCATCTTTCAAAATATTTCCTCTTGTGCGGTAAAAAAGAAAAACCCGATATACTTCGTCGAAGATTTCTGATAAGAACCCTTCCTTTCATCTGTCACATCAAAAATGTGTGTGGCCTGACCGGACTCTAGAGACCGGATCCCCTCAGGAGGCCTCCTGAGGAGATTCGGTCTCTTTAAGAGAAACCTATTAGACATGTATTAAGACTTGTTTTTTCTCGTTGTTAGGAGGCCTCCTGAGGGGGTCCGGTCAGGCTACACACATTTTTGATATGACAGGTATCACATCATATTTAATGTTTATCACATCATCTGTCACATCAAAAAAATGTGTGTGGCTTAACCGAACCCCCTCAGGAGGCCTCCTAAGGGGATCTAGTCTCCGGAGGCCTCCTAAGGGGGTCTGGTCAGACTACACATATATTTTTGATATGACATGTATCACATCATATTTAAAGTCCATCACATCATCTGTCACATCAAAAATATGTGTGGCATGACCGGACCCCCTCAGGAACATCATATTTAATGTCCATCACATCATCTGTCACATAAAAAAATGTGTGTGGCCTGACTGAACCCCCTCAGAAGACCTCCTGAGGGGATCCAGTCTCTTTAACTTAGAGACCGGATCCCCTCAGGAGGCCTTTTGAGGGGTCCGGTCAAGCTACACACATTTTTTTGATATGACAGACATCACATAATATTTAATGTCCATCACATCATCTGTCACATCAAAAATATGTGTGTGGCCTGACCGGACCCCCTCAGGAGAAAAATATGTGTGTGGCCTGACCGGACCCCCTCAGGAGCCTCCTGAGGGTGTCAGGTCAGGCCACACACATATTTTTGATGTAACAGGCATCACATCATATTTAATGTCCATCACATCATCTGTCACATCAAAAATATGTGTGTGGTCTGACCGAACCCCCTCAGGAGGCTTCCTGAGGGGATCCGGTCTCCGGAGGCCTCCTGAGGGGGTCTGGTCAGGCCACACATATTTTTGATATGACAGACATCACATCATATTTAATGTTCATCACATCATCTGTCACATCAAAAAAATGTGTGTGGCCTGACTGAACCCCCTTAGGAGGCCTCCTGAGGGGATCCGGTTTCCGGAGGCCTCCTGAGGGGGTCTGATCGGGCTACACATATTTTTGATATGACAGACATCACATCATATTTAATGTCCATCACATCATCTGTCACATCAAAAATATGTGTGTGGCATGACCGGACCCCCTCAGGAACATCATATTTAATGTTCATCACATCATCTGTCACATAAAAAAATGTGTGTGGCCTTCTGAGATGGTCCGGTCAGGTCACACACATATTTCTGATGTGACAGATGATGTGATGGACATTAAATATGATGTGATGTCTGTCATATCAAAAATATGTGTGTGACCTGACCGGACCCCCTCAGAAGGCCTCATGAGAGGATCCGGTCTCTGGGTTAAAAATATTGTCTTCTTTCTAAACGGAAAGGCAACAGGATTTTTGTTAAACGACGCACAACTCTATTTCACTATTACAAAGACTTTCGGTCTCATCTTCGAGGTGAGGTAAACTTCTTCTGTGGCCCTGACATTTTTAATTAACCTGGAGAGTCTTTTCTCACTCGGTTATTGTTGAAATTCTATAGAACTTTTCTTTTTCCCATTATTCCCACCTATTTTTCACATAGGAAATGCATGCTATCTTTCATTTTCCTTGTGTCCCAACGGCAAATCTCTAGCCTCCATGTTTTTATGACTCCGCATATATATTACATATGTTTGAAAAAAATAATGAACTATCTCCTTTAAACTTGTTCTGTCTAACATATGAAAGCGTACATTTTATTCATGGGGTGTGTATGATTACTTTTTCCTTTCTTGATGGAGAAGGGGAAACACCTCCGATTGGAACTTTACTTCTCAATGACTCCATTAAGTTTTCATGATGAACATGTAGTCAATGTTAAACAATTAAATAAACTCCAAAATTTGATTGTTTAGAAATTAGTGGATAGAATAAAAAAACATTATTTGTAATTTGGGACCACTGAATTTCGTTGGTCTTCTCCTCAATATCCAAACGGTTAAACAAAGTCAGAACTGTAACAAATATGAATGACAATAAGTCACCACTCGGTGTTTTCCAATTGGATGAGTGTATAAATAGGTACGGATGAACAAATAGTTTATATATTGCATGATTATATATATTTATTTTCATATCATAATTAATTAATAATATTAAAATAATAAATAAAATATCATTATACTATTGAAATAATATAAATCTAACATATTTTAAATTATATTGTTAAATTTTAATACTATTAATTATTATATATTATATTGATAAATATAATAAAAGCAAGTATCTTATTAAATATACTATCCGATTATATTAAGACAAAATAAATAAGCACAACCTTATAAAATAGGAGATGTTGAAAATATACTAATGTTTTGTACTTAAAAATCAACATGATATAATAATTTCTCATTTCAAATATATTAGTAATTTTATTTGTAATAACTAAGATGTAATGAATTATAATATATCAATATGACATAGATAAATGGGTTGATATTCAATAATATATACAATATTTTAATTTTAAAATAAAGCAAGTAAGATATTTTTTAAACATACATGTTATAACAAATAGATTAATATTATTCATTAACCCTTGCACTATTATCTCGAGGTCACAATAACCTCCCCGTCAGAATAACAGCCCTTCTAATAAATATGATGTACGATTGGAGGACGGAGAAAACTGGTTTTTTGGATCCGAAAGCAATTTTCCAATGTTTTATGTGTTAATTTTTTGAAATAAAATTTTAAAAGATGTTAGTTTTAGTTTTTTTTTTTTTGCTCCGTCAATTTTCTTTTTCTTCCCCTCTGTTTTTTTTGGAGAATTTAACAGAAGGCCGAGTTCCAAATTGTCACTTTAACGAAAGGACCAATGCGAGAATTTTTTTAACAAAAGACCCAATTTTTAAGATTACTATAACGTTCACCCCAAAATGGATGACAAGGGCGACATGGAGTGACAAAAAGTCTTTTATGCTCCCTAAGAAAATGTAGATGGTTTATTACTATAACAAAGAGAGGCTCACCAGAGATAGATTGATCTGTCCCCCTCTATCTATCCCTCTCTAGGTATACCTAGACAAAAAAGGGGATATTACCAGAAAGTCCGACCACCTCTCGGCTCTCGCCGACCTGGACGAAGAAGGGGATGCTCCAATACACGAACAAGGGTTTGAGAAGATGTTGCCGTGCAAGGTCAGCCACTAGGAAGAAACTCTGCCGCCGCCGTGCAAGCTCCGCCGCTGCCGGTTTTGAGAAGCCCCACAGGGCGAACTTGGGTTGAAGAGGCCGAGGAGAAGCTCTGCTGCCGTAGGGAATAAACTCTGCCGCCACCAGCGAGAAGCTCCGTCGTCGCCGGGTTGAAGAAGTCCGTCAGATGCACTGCTGAGTTGGAGAAACTATGCGAACAGCGGGGTGCTTGCAGGATGGAGAAGCAGATGCTCCATCAGGCGAGCTTCTATTGGTGACAGGTAGGGGTGCAAACGAACCAATACACTCGTCAAGTAACTCGATACTCGACTCGGTAAAAACTCGACTCGACTTGTTTATTAAGTTAAATAAACGAGTATGAACAAAAAAAAAACTCGTTCCACAAACGAGCCGAGTCTGAACATACTCCTACTCGGCTCGATTAACTCGCGAACAACTCGATTAACTACTCGTTTAAATATTCAATTAACTACTCGATTAAATATTTATTTAGTTACTCGATTAAATATTTGTCTATTCATTCAAATAATTAAATTATAAATAAATGTTATTTATAATATATATTTATTATATATTTAACACAGAATATATTGTTATATGTTTACATAATTAAATTAAAATTAAAATAATATTACATGATTTTAATCGTGTCTATCGTTATATATTTATATAAATAATTTAAAATATAAATAATACCAGATGATTATCAACCGCCCATATCTAACGTTGATGAAATCTTATCCGTTTGTTCAATATGAAACCTAACCCTACTATTCCCGTCGATCCCGCTTCTCTCTTTCCCACGTCACCCACCACGCACAGAGGCCGCAGCCGTAGGAGACCGCCAGGCGCCAACCCGCCCGTAGCTCCCCGCCGTCTCCACGACGACAGCCGCCTCCGGCCTCTCCGCAACTCCACTGGCAACTGGCGAGGTTGGTCTCCCTCTTCTCTATCTCTCGTTCTCTGCTCATAGACTCGGGTACGCGCTGCAGCCGCCTCCGCCTGCTCCCGGATCTGGACCCGCAACTGCCATTTGTGTTCCTCGTTGCCTTCCATCGTGTCCTCCGAGATGCGGGCAACCCTCAGCCCTAATTTGTAACTTGTAAGTAGTCCCTGAGTCACTGAAATCTCCTCCCCGATGCACAAATCAGACCTATCTCTCAATGCTGCATTGATTTTGCTGTCTTTTCCCGCCATCGTCCTGGGGGATCTCGAGCTCGGAACCTCCCACTTCGAAGTGCAGCTCTACGCTTCTAGATTGGGGTTAAGCTCGTTTACGTAAACGAGCGGCTCGACGAGTCGAGATCGAACTCGTCGAGCTTAAATCGAGCCGAGTTCGAACAACACATTTGGAAGCTCGTCGAGTATCGAGCCGAGTTCGAACAGCGGAATAAACGATCGAGCCGAACTCGAACAGAGCCCTGCTCGGCTCGATTGCACCCCTAGTGACAGGGCGATTCTCATGGGGGAGGGTAGAAAAGGAAAAAGTAAAAATAGAAATGGTGACTCAACGGTGGACATAGCAGAGTGGATTTATCATTGTATGAATTAGGTTGACTGGGTTTGTTATACATAAAATTGGGTCAATGAGTTTTTTATTAAACTCATTTTGATAATTGGACCTCTAATTAAATTTTTTTTCTCACCTATCAGCCGGTCGCAGCCCTTGGAAGGAAGGGGGCGTCGACGGCGCTGAGAAGCGGCGCGACCCACCAGTAGACGGCCCCGACGAAGGAAATCCGGCCACCCAGGAGCGCTCCGAAGGTCGCCGCCGGGTTGACGTGTCCGCCGGAGACGTTGAAGGACAGAGCCACAGCCGCAGAGAAGGCCAGGTCGTGGGCCAGTGCGATCACCACCCCGCCAGCGGCCGCGGAGGTATCCTTCGGCATCTTCGCTGCCATCGCCACAAGACAATCGAGAAGCCTGCACTTCAGAGACCAGCTAGAAAGAGTCTAGGTTTCCTGGCTCTGCTTTGCTCTCCGGCCGTTCGCAGAGTCGCAGAGACCGCTCTTCACAACGCCGTCGTCGAGAGCAGCGGCGTCTGCAGGCGAGGGGATGCCGTCGTCCAAGAAAAAGTCCTCCAAAACGCGTACGGGCTTTCCCACACCGGACCGGTCGCCGTCCTCGATGCCTTCCCTTCGCCCCTGTGGAGTGGGGAGCAGCGAGGAGGGAGACGATGAAGACTTCTCCCCGAAGCTCCTCTCGGAGGCCGCCACCAAGTTCCCCGGTTACATATCCGAAACTGCTCTTCGGGCGCGCATGACCGACGTGGATTCTTCCTGGGAGCAGGAAGGTAATAAAGCGAACGTTTGGCTCTCGGAGGCCACCATGGTTGCCTCTTCCATACGGCCTGGCTCCCTGGTTTCGGTAATCCTCTGTCCTGCCACTTCAAGTAATCCGTTGAGATAAAATCCTGCCAATACGAGATTACATCATATCTTCATGTGTATTTTATGCAATATATTCTAGCAATATTTTAGCTGGTTAGTTTGTTACTCTCGTATTAGGTAATGAATAGCTACTTCGTATTTTTGGACTTTTGTCTATCTCCTGCAGTATGTCAGTTTTCTGTATGAATTGTATGCAGGTGTCACTTCCAGCACGACATAACCAGGTTTCCTATGGGATTCCTCTTGATGCACTATCTGATGTGTGTTGCAAGCATTTTGGACTTGCCGTTGATGCCACTACGACCAGTGAAGTGGGGAGGTATTTTGCTATTGCAAAAGTCTTCTCTTCACAGAGGGTAAAAGAAAATTTCACCGTGTCTAGTTTTCCTTGAAAGCAACTTTTTTTTTCATCCCGATGCGGTCTGGGGTCTCTTCCCGGCAAACTACCATTTTGCTTGTCCCCATCTCATAATGATGGTTAACTTAGTGGAAAGCTCCAAGTACTTGACTTGTACTTTTTTAAAACATTATTAATTTACAATTCTTATTTGCTACAGGTTTTAAAGAATGGAGCTAGATTGTCGTGGAGCCTCTCATGCATGTTGGGATTTCCTGCTACTGGCAGGACAATATTTCTCTACCCAATTGTAGACCCTCCTGCACTTCATCACCTCCATGAGGTTGATGAGATGCATAAGGCAATTAGGAGAAGTGTCTCTTTTCAATCTTTATACACGTGTAGAGACCTTTATCTAAAACTGGCTCCTTCCGATGCTTCTCAAAACCAATATGAGGAGAGGACATCTACTCATTCTGACTCAGTAAGTGTAGATCATATCATCTCTGATGAAATTTCGTCACCGACGACGCCATTCCACTATCAGATGAGGCTTTCTTTTCCAGGTTCCAGTCCAACTGTTTTTCAGGGAACACCAGGCAGTACTTCCAAGAAAAAGGGAACACAATATTATAAATCAGGGATGGGGAGCTGTCCTATTATAGATCAGTCTGCAGTGAGGAGCATGCTGAAAGATGAAAAATGCAATGAACTGCTCTGCATTTATGCTACTCGGTGGTTCCAAGGACGCTATCTCTTGAATGGGAATATTCTTGCTCTTCCAGTATTTGGACGTCTTTGCATTCTTCAAGTGGACAAGGCTACCAAATTGTTGGTAGACATTCCCAATGAGGCCCCCAACTCTTCATCAAATAAGGATACAATTTTCTTCGTGGATTACAAAACAAAAATTCATCTAAATTCCATGCCTTCATTATTGGAGAACCCATCATCAATTTTGATGGTTAAGGACTTCAAGGCAAATGAGGCTCTTAGCCTTCCAAGATTGAGTGGCTTATCTAAAGAATATGCAGTTTTACGTGAAATCATTAGTTTTTCCTTTTCACATGAATCCTTCCTGCCAAGGTATGCTTGGTTGAAAATTCTTGAATATCTGATACCTTTTTTCTCTTGCTGTAAGTTGTTGATGCCTGTTAATAACTTTTCCTAAATGTGACTAGAATCTAGATCTTTTGAAATTTACTTTTGTTACCATTGTAAATAAATGCCACCTGAGATACTGACGGTTGAATCATCATCTGCTACTGCAGGTATAAGGGAGTACTTCTTTATGGCCCACCTGGCACAGGGAAAACATCCTTGGCTTGTTCTTGTGCACATGATGCTGGTGCCAATCTTTTTATTGTCAATGGACCAGAAATTGTTAGTGAATATTATGGGGAGAGTGAACGTAAATTGTTTGAAGTGTTTGATTCAGCCAAAAGAGCTACTCCTGCTGTGGTTAGATTCTTTTCCACTTGTTTATTGAACCACCTAATTGTGTCATTGAATTTTTTTCTTTCCATAAGGATTGACGGCTTTGTGTTCTTTAAGGTTTTCATTGATGAACTAGATGCCATTGCTCCAGCACGAAAAGAAGGAGGTGAAGGGCTCTCACTACGCATCGTTGCCACATTGCTGGAATTAATGGACGGAATTAGCAGGTCCATCGGGATACTTGTAATTGCTGCCACAAACAGACCTGACAGCATTGAGCCAGCCTTAAGGAGACCTGGAAGACTTGATAGAGAAATAGAAATAGGTATACTACTGAAATTTAACTAGGTTATTCATTCTTTTGCATCTATCAAGGCAAATGCTATTAATATGTTAGGAGTCAGCTTTTGATAGGTCTTTTGGTTATAAATTGTGATGTTTTGTACTTGATGAAGATTGTTTAACTATCATAAAGGAGACAAAATTTGCTTCATGTATTTAGTAATAATTGTTTTAGATGTGAAAGGAATCACTTTCTCCTTTTCCATCAGTAAGCTGACAGCCTTCACGTGCTCAATCCCTTCTCCTGCCCCCCCTCTCTCTCTCTCTCTATATATATATAATAGCATTCAATTCTTGTGCTTAGGGGACACCTATTTGGTTGTCTTATCATCCGATTGCCTTGCCACCTTGACAACTATTATTTGTAAGACATCTATAAGATTTTATGTTACATTGAGGAGAAAAGTTGATAAATCACAATCGACAAGAAAAGGCTGAGTCAAGAACATTATAGACAGTTCACCTATCCAAATTACTTAAGTGGATCACCGAGTCATCTGAGCAGCCTTTTTCTAAAATTTGCTTGTTATATTTTTATCGACCTTGTGAATTAGTTAATTGATAACAATTTTAACTTGGGACTACTTGGACCTTAATTAGAGAAGGTGAAAGGTGCTTGTACTAGCTCGAGGAAATGGGTTGTGACCTTGTTTGTTCTTATTTCCAGGAGTACCAACTCCAGATCAGAGACTGGATATTCTTTCTGGCATTCTTAACAAAGTACAACATGCACTTAGTGTTCAAGATATTCAGTCACTGGCTTCAGCTACACATGGTTTTGTTGGTGCCGATCTTTCTGCTCTTTGTAATGAGGCTGCAATGGTTGCTCTTCGACGCTACATAAAAAATACAAGGGCTAATGCATTTACTTTTGGTGAATGTTGTGTGAAACAGTGTGCTAATGTAGATGGCCAAATGGATGGATGTCATTGTTTTACTGACACAAGAGAAAATGATTCTCTTTATGTCAATCAGATAGATTCTTTACTGTTATCAATGAGACAAATGACTATGTCACGCAATGATGATGTTGAATTTGATAAAAGAACCAGTGGCCATCAAGTGGGGTTCCATAAGAGTGGTGGCATGATGGAAGAATCATCTGATCTTCAAGTGACAACAGAGGATTTTGAGCAAGCAAAATTAAAAATCAGACCAAGTGCCATGAGAGAGGTAACAATTTTAATGTTGGTTGTCTAACTTATATATTGAGGATTGTATCACAGGAGCTGGAGGATACATGTATTTGTTTTGCTTACTCTACATGAATGTCTTCATTTGTCATTGTCAGGTAATGCTTGAGGTACCAAAGGTCTCCTGGAAAGATGTGGGGGGTCAACACGAGGTAAAGAGACAGCTGATTGAGGCTATTCAGTGGCCACAGACTTGTCCAGATGCTTTTAGACGCATTGGTATTCGTCCGCCAAGGGGATTGCTTATGTTTGGCCCTCCGGGTTGTAGTAAGACATTATTGGCTCGGGCTGTAGCTTCTGAAGCAAAATTGAACTTTCTTGCAGTTAAGGGACCGGAGCTTTTAAATAAGTGGGTTGGTGAGTCTGAGAAGGCAATTAGTTCATTATTTGCTAAGGCCAGGGCCAATTCTCCATCAATCATATTCTTTGATGAAATAGATGGCCTTGCTACCACTCGTGGACAAGAAAATGACGGGACTTCAGTGGGAGACAGAGTCATGAGTCAACTTCTCATAGAGTTGAATGGTATGCACTTCACACACGCACTGACTTGTAGTGTGCACAGACACATACAGCCTTATTACATTTCATAACACGTTGATCTGTGATTTAGTTGATGAATTTATATGCAGCATGTTCAATCTTCTCTTCCTACAGGAAACTATAATAACATCGAAATATGCCAAAAAAATAATCAATTTTCGATTTCATTATCTATTTTGTCTATATAGGAATCATTATTTGCTTATTATCTGTTTATGGTGATCATGGGTATGCATTGAGAGTCAAGTAACTTGGGGATGCAGGTTTGGACCAAAGATATGGAGTCACGGTTATTGCTGCTACAAATCGCCCTGACAAGATAGATCCAGCTCTTTTGAGGCCAGGTGTGTTGTGAGATATTGAGCAAAGAATCTACTTTTTTTTTGCATCAACTGTGATTGGTGGCCAATTTGTGCCTTTTGAATCTTAAAATTGTAGCCTTGTATCTGGCATTGAATATTAGAGGAATAACTCTCGTGTCTGAGGCATATAAGTTCCAGTGCTGAAATAGATTTTGCTTTTATGCAGGACGCTTTGACAGGCATTTGGATGTGAAACCTCCAGACATGAGTGACCGGGAAGATATATTCCGCATTCATATGAGTGGTATGCCTGTTAGTGTTGACGTCACCGCAAAGGAGCTTGCCCTTCTTACAGAAGGTTATTCTGGTGCAGACATAAAACTCGTATGCAGAGAGGCCGCTATAGCTGCACTGGAAGTATGTTTGACTTAATCATTTTGTCTTCAACCATTATCTCCTTTTCCGGAATTTGCTATAGTTACTATGCTATTATCAAGTAAAGGAGGTTGTTAAAGTAACCATTTTTAGTAGGACCAAAGTCAAATCAATCAAATAGAATAATGTTTTTGAAGAGGTCAGACAAGAACAAAGGGCAAACACTTTTTATTGGAGTCTTGTCTGAGTCATCTTTGCTTTCTTTTTAGATAGCCATGCAAAAATTGTCGTTCCCTCAATGTAGTACAAGCTTGTTGTGATTAATTGGTTATGATTCTGATATGCTGATAATTCTGAATGTACTTTTGTGGGCAATAACTTTTGCGCTTCTGACTGTTTTAAACCTTATCAGGAGAGCTTCAACGCTTCGGAAATATCACAGATGCACTTTGACGTAGCAATTGGAAGAGTACAACCAGCAGATATGCAGTTTTATGTGGACATAGCAGAAAAGTTTAAGAAATTTGTGGACACAAGAACTGAGAACTTTGAATAACATGAGGTATCATCCTGAATCATGATTCCAGAACTATATTGTAGAGAGTGGATCCCCTCCAAAGTCCCCTTCACACTCTCACAAGAGGGTGTCTGCTATTATTTAAGTAGGTACGATTGGAGGAGAGCAATAAATGTAGTAGGCCCCCACACCCTCTTACGATAGTGTGGAGGGGACTCCCTTCACAATGTGAAGGGGATCCACTCTCGTATGATATATGTCGAATCTTCTATTCCATCCTGTTTCTGGCATAGCTCTGCTCAGATTGATTTATCATGAGCTTTTTTTCTCACGTTGCTCCACTGAACTGTCGAAACATGCTTTGCAGAAGATAATCCAGTTAAGGTAAATTAATCGGAGGAAAGTTTGACCTACTCTTATGTTAACCCATTCCAACCAAGAAAATTGCTTGCTTTTAGAAGGAATCTAGGGGAACTTATGAAGATTGTTGCAAGAATCTCTTTCCTTCAACTGGAAGGCAGTAGGAAGTACGAGGAAGATTCTTGATTGAAGGATGGAGCTCAATCTTGTTCCAAGAACTACCAACATCTTGCGTTTGACTATCCACCTGGTTGTTCAGCTTGACATAGTTTTGAGGAGCCTCTTCAACCTGAGACACTTCTGCAATGATCTTTGAAGAAACTGCAGCTTCTACAACTCTAAAAGTCTGAAGCGGCTGTTTTTGTAAGTTGTAACTCAGGCTAACTGGAAGTCTGGAAGAACAGGGAGGTCTAGACCTGTGGTGGTGGGGGATTCCTGCCAAGTTGGATGAGCATTGGCGGCACGGCTGCTGCAAACGAAGCTGAGGGCCAAGCCAGCAGCAATAACAGCAGCGATCTGCGAACCTTATGCTGATGCACCAGCACCAGCAGTTCCTAAAGTTGAGAAGCTGCGACCAACAAGTTAGCAAAGTTCACGAGAGAAAATAAACTACATATTGAGAGACCTGGTTAGGCAACTATGTTCAGTCAGACGAGACATTTATCACCACGATGGATGTCAAGTGGAAGTGCAATGATTTATCAGGTATTTGCCATCTATTTCACTGTGCAATTGTTTGACGGTATAAAAAAAGTAAAGATTGTATGACATGGTTACGAACCTCAACCGAGCGTATGTTCGTCTGCCGGCAGTCTTTCTCAACATGGCCTGCCCAACTTTTTTAATATGTATATAAGTAAATTTATGGTCGATAAAAAATCTTATGTTGCGCTTCTGATTATCAACCAGAAGCAGTTTGACAGAGGTACTGCGAATAGTCCCCCGCTCGTCTCTTTCAACTTTTTTTTCTCAAAGTTTGACAGAGGAACTTAAAAACGGTTTGAATCAAATATCTGACTGAATCATAAGTTCGATATTTTATCAAACGGTTTAAATGTCTAACCTGATTTGGAAATTAGATGTCAAATAGGTCTACAAACATAACTTAAGATAACGCTGTCTGATGTCTTAGTGGCTGAGATTTTTGGCCTATCCTAAAGGGGGTATTTTGTAGATTTTCTATATGATTTTTGTTGTGGTCTTGGTACACGACATGGTCCTGTGCAATGATTGCATTTTTTTGTTTATATGGACATCAGCAAGCATAAGATTATTTGCAGGAGAGAGAGAGATGTGATGATAAACGGAAGAATGAAGACTGTAATATGCACAACTATGAAAGACCACAAGGGAAAAAAGAGAGGAAAATATCAATTTTTTGTCCAAAGAAAATTCTCTAAAAAACATTTCGTTAACAATTGCCAAACATCCTTCTTAACAAGCTTTCTTATAAAAAGCATATCTTGTAACAACCAAACACCCCATTAACCTGCTTAGAAACACAGAAGATAAGCATACAGCATTTTGATGGCCTGCGTAATACCACGATATTAATAAAGCCAAACTGAGCGCGGATACAGCACATAATTGATCGATCTTAAAGCTTGCCAATTTTTACATGTCAAAGTTTCCATCAACGTCCACCCCCGGATCACCCCATGCATCATCAGGAGGAATCAAGGAAGGTGTATAAGATGCTTGGGCATCCCGTCGGAAGAAACCTACGAAGGGCTATAAGATGCGGCGGGTATTCCTCCTTCCGAGCCCATCCATTCGTCCCACTCGTCCCATTCGTCTTGGCCGGGGCACCCGCTTTCTGGTACAGTTGCTTCTACTTCGAATTTCACCATCAGGCTCTGTGAACACACCCACACCACAACAGGAGGAGAAATCGCAATACGTTAGAAAACAGTCATAATAGATGTATCCTTGCCCGTGTGATTGGTTATTCAAAGGACTCGAGACGTAGCACTATTAAAGATGTGCCTTGTCCATATGCGGCCAAAGAAGTTATTTTGTCATGGCAGAAATGACAGGAAGAAACGTGAGAGAGTAGATGAAACACGATTTTTTTTTTCTTTTGAGAAAGAAAAGGACAAAATGTGGTCCGGTGTGATGATAATGACCTAACAGATAAGAAAGCAAGGGGAACAAGAACGCAAGGTGGGTTTTGGCTTTGTCCTTGCGGGACACTTGCGCCATTCAACAGAGGACGTAGCGGATCATTCTTCCTGCAGTAGTTGCATCATTGATTAGAAGTCCCAAAAGGGCGGGGCCCATGAACAACGATGCATTGGAGGGAACACTTCAAAGCCATTCAAGAAAGGTCGAAGAGTTGCCCTTCGTGGGATGCTTGGTTGGCTTGTCGATTTGAGCTTTTAATGCAAAAAAATATGCCTTTGTAAGTTAAAAAAGGTGTTTGGCAATCTTGTTTTGTAAAGGATTCTTTACCAGACGAAACAAAAATAAGAGAGATGGTACCTTTTCCCCTTGTGATCCCCACCTGTTATACATCCCCCTCCCCCATTCTTTTCGTCATCCTATCTCACAAATTTTTTTTGATGATTTCTCTTTAAATTTTATGGTTGTATAAAAAAATATTGTGTAACCGAACGCCCCATTAACTAAAAGGTTGCTTGTACAGTTATTCAACCATTCGTCGACTTCTCCCGCTGGCCTACGGAAGGCGACCTTTGGTGGTCGATGTGGGAAAAAAAAACTATATTTCACCATCACAGCTTGAGCAAATAAACTTTTCGAATCTGAAGTTTTATGTACCGTTACATCTTTGATCGAAAAAGAGAGAGATGGGAGTACAGTATCCACTTGATCACCTATATATCTCTTTGAAGGAAACAAAATATATGTCTATATATGATGTTATAGACTCGGTTTCTATCTAATCGTATTGATATTAGCTTTTGAGGCTGTATGACATTATACATATATAAAGGTTCTAGGGAGATATTTTGATCTTAAGTGAGCCTGTTTGGTTAGCGTATAAGATTTAATACATTATTACTTTCTATATTTCTGACAGATAGATCAGAATTAGATTTTATAGTACTTAATATTGAAAGTAATATAATATTTATAGCTAATGCTCTATCCAAGCAGGCCCCATGGTATATTTAGCTAGTGTTAAAGGGATTCTTGGTAACTTAATTTACAATGAAGGAACGAATCCAAAAAACTGGTGCCATTCTACATTGAAATCAACTTGAAAAACTAGATTATAGCAAAGGTGAGAGACTATAGAAACAAACTAATTGAAAACCAGAAGAGGTATATATATCCTTTTTGCTCTGATGATAAAAATGTGGAAGTTTTCGATTTGTATAGGGTGTTTAGTTCTATAATAAAAGTAGCTTTTCTCTAAAATAATATCTTTTTGTGACAAAATAGTTGAAAAGGCATGTGGCATTCTTGATGAAAACAAAATTTTTAAAGAAACTTTCTTCTTAAATAAAACAGGTGAGACCATTTTTCCTGGTGGTCCCCGGCCATTTTGTCACAACATCCCATCAAACGTGATAAATTTGCGTTTATAACTATCATACATATTTTTTTAATATATAATTTTATCAAAAAATACATAAAAATATTTTTCAACCAGGCACCTCATCATAACCTGTTGTATATAGGGGTGGGCACAAAATGGTTCAAACCGAGAAACCAAATCAAACCAGCCTATTCGGTTCGATTTGGTTCGGTTTGGAGCCCCTTTCGGTTTGATTCGGTTTGAAAAACCTCCAAACCGATTTAAATCAAATCAAACCGTTTAAATCGAATTAATCAAAAAAATTATAAAAAAATATTATAATATTAATAAAAATGATAATTTTATAATTTTTTAATAAAATACTATTTATTTTTATTATTTTTTACTTAAAAATTAGTATATATATGTAAAAATAATTAATTTAAATATTTTTATTTATTTTCGGTTTAAATCAAACCAAATTGAATTAATTTAGTTTGATTTGGTTCGGTTTGAGAGAGTGATTCGATTTGGTTCGGTTTGAAAAAAAATGATCCAAACCGGACCAAACCAAACCGTACCCACCCCTAGTTGTATGTCGGTCGTATTCGCGTCATCTCACGGACGTTTCTATCCTAATCCAGTCTCGATCGAGATAAAGTTGAGCTAGCAAAACGAAAAGCAAAACTCTACGGGTTGTTTCACAGTTTCAACCTTCAATTGTTCAAAGAAAAGGTCGAAATCCACGATATCATCATACTAATTATCTGTCCCCAAGTATTAATGATCTATGCTTCAGCCGGCAGTGAGAAACAGAACTTTCCAGAACAGCAACCGCGGCCGAAGTAGCGCGATAGAGATGGAAATTCATTTAACGATCTGACATGATCAGGTGGCTCACCTCGTATGCAGATTTGATCTCCTTGAAAATCTCCTCCCTGTCCTGTCCCGTCTCTCCGCGGATCACATCCGGATGATACTAGCAGACGAAGAAAAAATTTTATTCAGTACGAGTCTCCGACAGACAAACAACCGCGCGAACCGTGGATCTGCGTGCTATCTTCTCTTGACGATCCGCTCCCCGCTCCTTCTCTTGCTTACCTTGAGGGCCAAGCGCCTGTAGGCGTGCTTGACGTCGCGGGCGGAGGCGAAGGGCGTCAGGCCGAGCGCCGCGAAATCGCTGGAACACGGCAGGGATCTCCGCGGCGCCGCCGCCGGCAATCTGAGGCCCCGGCGGCCGGGAGCCCGCCCGGCCGGCGGCAAGGCCCCACCTCTCTGGCGCCCGAGCCCTCCGCCTCCCCGGCTGCCCAATCCCCGCATCCCCGCCCGCGCGCGTCTGCTGCCTGCCTCCTACGCGCGCTTCCGTCCTCTCGCCGGTTCCATCGTCGCATCTGTTTTAAAGCGTCGCCCCGGGCGGCGAGAGCGCGGAGATGGACTCGTGTGACACCGACGAGATCAGTACAGCGTTGACGAATCTCAGCCGTCCGTTCCGTGATTCCCAATCTGCTCAGATGGACGGTAGAGATGCAGGATGGATGGGAAGACGGTGGTTTGGTCCCGTTTAAACTATTTTTTTTCCAAATCGAATTAAATCGATTCATCCCCTCAAACCGAACCAAATCAAATCGATTTCAATTCGGTTTAATTCGGTTTAAACCGAAAACATATAAACATATTTTAATCAACTATTTTTTACATATATATAATAGTTTTTAAGTTAAAAACAATCAAAATAAATATTATTTATTATAAAAATTTTAACCGAACCGAACCGAACAGGTCGATTTGATTTAGTTTTTCGGTTTGAACCGTTTAATGCTCACCTCTAACTACTATAGTACCGTTCGACGTCGAGAGGAGTCGACTTTTTATTTCTTTTTATTTTTTGACAAAAGAAACATTCATATCAAAAAACATATATTACAACAACAACAACAATAAAAGTTCGACCAAAAAAAATATTACAACAACAAAATGGCATATGATAAAACTAAACATAACTAAAGTTTTGGTCAACGTCATCGTCTTCAACCACCATAAACATGGTGACAAGTCGATCAGCACATGCAAATATTTAAAAAACTCAAATCACATGGATAAGATTTTCTAGTAAGAATTTGATAACCGTTACAAGATTGAATAATCGTATCAAAAAGATGTATATATTGTTTGTATTAACGGTTTCGAACGCGATTACGAAGATGATATGAAAAAATAGTACGTTCAATCCTAATTCTAACAGAATCAGGTTAATATATTAACACTTATTATATCAATTATGTTACCGAATTTGACATGTTTGTTATCTTATGCCCTGTTTGGTTAGAGTTTCATTTTTTGATACTATATCAATATTAATATTAATATTTCTAAATGTTTGAGTATCAATATCAAAAATAATACAAGTTGACATTTGTATTATGTAATATGTTTTGTTTGTATCACAAATTTTAAAATTGATACAATTATTCAAACATCTCTCAATAGTTCTTATCAATGTCAATTTTAAAATTGGTAGTGATAGAGATATCTAAAAGTGTTACCAAACAGGACATTATCTACTCTTGCATATAATTATTAGAAGTTGATATTGGGAAAGCTATCCTCTTACACTAAAATTATTTATATTCTAGTAGTCATACTTAATACCCTAATTGATAACACTATTAGGTATCTTTATCATTGTCAATTTTAAAATTGATATTGATAGAAACCATAAAGAGGTGTTTGGTTAACTGTATCAATTTTAAAATTTATACTGCAAACAAAACATAACTTGTATTACTTTTGATATTGATATTCCAACATTTGATAATATTAATATCAATATTAATATAGTACCAAAAATGAAACTCTAATCAAACAGGGCATAAACTAAGTTATCCTTAGGCACTTTAGTGTGACCATGCAGGCTACACCAACAAAGTTGGGCATATGGTAATTATATTCTATTGTTAGTCAGGCAGCATAGAATTGTGAGAGAATTTCAATCATCTGAGTACAACCAAATTGCACCCACTTCTTATTGGCTTGGAGAGATTTGGTGAAGAAAGAGAGAGGAAGACACAGGTTGCCTTGGGTTCAATTCCATATATTCCGTTGGCTTATGTACAGTAAAAGCAGAGAAAAAGATTTTAACAAATGGATAATATAAAGACAAATTTTGAGTGAAAAAAACTCTAAAACGTGGTGGAGATGAGTTTTTTTTTAGATTTTGACAGAAGATTCTGACACAATTAATCCAAACATTGTTGTATAACCGGCAGAGAAGTGGATGCTTAAGATTTATGTGCTGTTTATATATGTATTTGGCGTAGAGGGTGCTTGGTTACGCAACAAATTTTTTATGTTTTTACTTTAAAATTTGTTTAAAAATACAATGTGAGCGAGGCAATGACATAAAATTGTTATGTTCGGAGTGACAAGATAAGAAAAGTGAGTATCATATACGATCAAACAAAGTAAGAAGACCACAAGATAAAAAAGATGATGATATCTTCTTTTTTGTATCAGGAAAAATATTTTGAAAACATAAATTTATAATAATCATCAAATATCTCTTTTGACAATTTTTTTTACAAAAAATTAAATTTTATAATAAAAACTCAATTTATCGTACGACCAAACATCCCATTACATTTGTGTTCGTCAAGCCATGGATATTATACTTATTGGAGTCGGTCATTTTAAGCTGTAGTTGGTGATTCGTCGCAAATAAACTCTTCTCTTGTAGTGTCAACTGAGGTCTGTAGCTCATTTGGGTGGAGAATAATGAAGATCTAAACTTGGATAGCAAAAGTATAAAAAAATTAGTTAAGATGTTGATCTAATCAAACCTATATAATTTAAAAGTCAAATTTAAAACAATTATTTTTACAAACAAGTTAGAAATTATGCATAAACTTAAGTGTTCACATTTTCATATCAAGCCAGAAAATGTTGCTTCGCATAATCCTTTGTTAGTAAAAAAAACAAGTCTTCGTAATCTAAAAACACTTAAAACAATAGTTGAATTGTTTTAAATTTTTGTATTATGAAAATCTCCCCCCTCTACACCCTCATTTTCTATAAAAAATCGAAGGCATTTTTGACAAGGCTATTTTTAAAAATACTCGACGAATGATATTTTTGTAATATTTTATGTCATGTTTGGTTAGAGTTTCATTTTTGGTACTATATCAATATTGATATTAATATTTTCAAACGTTGGAGTATCAATACCAAATTTAATACAATTTCACACTCATATTACATAATGTGTTTTGTTTACACTACAAATTTTAAAATTGATACAATTAACTAAACACCTCTTAATGATTTCTATCAATATCAATTTTAAAATTGACAGTGATAGAGATACCTAAGAGTGTTACCAAACCGGGCGTGAGATGAATGTACTTCTTTCACGGAAACACAATTTTGACTGATTTTAATTACGACATGTTTAAAAATAGAAGTGATTAGAGGACCGGCATGCAATAATCCCCTCATATCAAAGATGCCAGCAATAATATTATACAATTATGCTAAATAAATAAGTTATTAAACTTTGAATTTTAAGACAATAAATAGAGTAGACAGTTTTTTATATTTTCATCAATTCTTTTCATGTTTCAAATATGGTGCTATTCAAACAATTTATCTAAAAACTAATGCCAAATAAACTTAATTTTGCCTTGTTTTTACATCTTTAAATGATTTTAGATATATTTATGATTAAAATAACCTTACAACTTCTTTTTTTCGTTGGTCTTTACATAAAATAAATATTTAAGCTTTAAAAATACTAAATAGATCAATAAAATACATGGTCGAGCTAGGCGGTGCTTATTAGGGCGCTCAAACAGTCGCCTGGTAGGCTAGTCCGGGCCTGTCTCTTCGTCTTTCGCAGCGGGAAAACATGAGTGCTCTTCCTCCCGGCAGAGAGTGAGGAAGACGATGCATCGTGCCGACTCCGCCCCGTCCTCGAAGTGCGAGGCAAAGCGATCGTGCGGTCCCTCGTCCTCACCCCTCAAGCCTCATAAAGTCCTGAAATCCGAGGAGGAAGAAGAGCAGGAGTTGGCAGCGGGACAAGCGGAAGGGATCGAAAGCGAGAATCGATGCCGAGCGGAGCCGCAGGGGAACATGGTCCAGAAGAACCCTAGAATCCAGAGGTACCTGGTTGCCGTCGAGTACATTGGCACGCGGTTCTCCGGATCCCAGCAGCAGCCCGCTTGCAGAACCGTCGTGGGAGTTCTGGAGGTTCACACAGTCCCTCTCAAATGGCTCCGTCCTACTCTCTAGACGTTGGTGTCCGCTCATCGTTCTCCTGCGTTCTTATGTGCAACGCCAATGCCTATTTTGTCGTCATGTCAGGATGCTTTTCGGAAATTCATCGGGCAACCTGTTTCAATCTTCTGCTCCAGCCGGACGGTAAGTTGCCTGCGTCTTGGTTAGAACCAGTGATGGCGTTGAAAATGTGTTATTTTGTAGTATATTTATGATCAGCGAACGTATGTTTAGGGGTTTTAGCGTTCCATCAATACAGGATATTAAGATGCAAGATGGAGATCAAAGTTAGAATAGTGCCATATTGGCTAGGTAGGGGAGGTATCTATGCTTATAAGTCTATGCCACTCTAACTCAGGGCTGCGGTTTTGAGTTGGTTAACACGGTATCAGAGTCAAGGGCTGTGGACCCCCCTCCCGTAAACAGTGTACACGTGTCAAAGCCAGAAGAGTTTGCACGTGAGGAGGCAAGTTAGAATAGTGTCATATTGGCTACGTAGAGGAGATACCCATGCTTATAAGTCTGGGCCACTTTAACTCAGGGCCTTTTGATTGGTTAACAATTAAAAACATGCTCTTACGAAGTTCTGAGTTTAATTCCTTTGTTTAGAACCCTTTTGATGGGGCTTCACATGAATTGGGCATCTCAGTTAAACCTCAGTGAACAACAAATCTCGGTTACTATTCTATTGCTATGCATGAGATTCCAAACTACTCATCTCACTGAAATTTGTTCAATAATAAAATAAAAATAAGAGAATTACAACTGGCTTATGGTGATGAGTGACGGTAAGCAGGCTTCTTGCTGAAATTTCCACACAGAATGGTGCAATTTTTCATTTAAAACCACTTAAAAAGTCTCAGCTTTCTGTTCATACAAATTCCAGCGTCTTGAAAATGATCTCGCTTAGTAAACTGAGATTTCTCTTTTCTGTGAAGGTGGACCACCAGCAGTGAGTATCTCACGTTTAAGGCCGGTTAATTTTGTGAAGGCTTTTGTCTTTTGAATATTTTCTACAAGTTTTGATCTGAGTAGATACAATTTTAGTTCTTCTAAGTGAGCACAAGGCAGTGAGATCTTGTTTTTAAAGCCTACACTGTTTTTAAAGCCTACACTATCAGTACTTTTTTCAAACTTTGATCTGAGTAGATTAATGTTTAGGGTTTGTAAGTGGCCATAACAAAGACATGACTTTACTTATTAACCTATATTATAAATTTTTTATTTATTTTATTTGTGGCTTAGGTAGTGATATATTTTACAAAATTACATTATTTTATTAATTATAATAGTAAGAAAATTAACAGACCTTTGATTGGTAAATGACATCATTCCATCTTCTTTGTCCAAAGATCTTTATTTTTGAGGGCTTTCATTTTACTCAAGTTTTACACACCTCTGCAATTATGTCATCAAAGGTGCTTGAGGTGACCGCCTGGGCAATTAGGCGAGGCTAGGCGGCCTCTCTCTACCTTGATTTGGCTAAGGTCGTGTAGGCAACAAGACCCATCACTGCTGGGAACTGCATCTGCCGGCGGGCTTGTCTCCACCCGTTTCCAAGTGGTGAAGATAGATATATCATACATACCCAATTAAATAGGATCCATAATTTAAAATAAATTGAAGCACTGAACCGCCAGTCGGATGGGGCAGTTCAGCGCTTCGCATGGTTCAATTTAAGTTTGGATCTTGTCTTAATTGGGTCCGCGGCACCCAGTATGTCTTTCTTCCTCATCTGGCATGTCTTTCTTCCCTGCCTAACATATCCTCGCCAGACCATGGCGAGAGAAGAGCCTCTGGTGTCCTTTCCACCTCCAATGATCCTCTTCTATCTTCGATATGTTTCCGGTGAGTTTCCTCTAGCTTTTCTAAGATGCTAATGCCCTTGAAATTTTTTCTCCTTATCTATTCTTTGTTGGAGAATGGACAGCAGTAGTCAATCGCTTCCATCGTTGGAGGTGATCGGGCAAGGTGGTTGGGGACCCCTCACCTCAACTGCATTATGCCTTAAACCATGTAGCTCTGCAAAGAACTTGAAGTATTGGCTTTCTGATTTTGATGCAATTATTGATGAGCGGGGACTCTGCTAGAAAACAACATTGACTTTCTTGTGCAATTATTGGTGAGAGAACACTCATAGAAAACAATATTGGCTTTCTGACCCTCTTCACTTTTCAAATTTTTTTTCTTGCTTCTCATGGTTCCTTGGACCAAACATCAAAAGTTTTATGATTTGAGCATTGTTTCTCTTTAGGTTTCTTGCTTTCTTATCCTTTGTTGGATAACTACGTTAAAAGCACACATAAATTAGAGAACATGTTACCTGGCCCCAGCTATGTAAAGAAAGAGGTGGCCTAAAAGAAGGAAAGGCAGGCAGTGGTTAAACAACTGAGAAGGGCTATTATACTCTAAGACACATTACACTGAGTGAAAAAGGGGTGAAGATGATTCTAAAACTGATAGTTTCGTCAGCCTTTATGGCAAATGATTGGTTGACAATTAAGAGAAACAAGGTAGTTATTGTTAATTGTGCAACATGTGGGAGGTGTGGCTCTTCACTTGGGTTTGTCTTTATTATGTTTGATTTAGACTGTATAATCAACGTATGACATTCAGTGTACAGTGTTGGTGCTTACTATACTGATTCATTCTATTCCATGAAGTTCATGACTATCCTATCTTGCTTTTCCAGGATGCTGGGGTGCATGCTCTTTCAAATGTTTGTCATGTAGATGTGGAGCGTATAAGCAAAAGGAAGCCGGGTGAAGTTGTATGGATTGTTTTGACAGAATGCCTTGGCAAATTTTTTTTTTTGATGCTAGAGAAAGGGCCATCTTCTTTATTTCAGTTTCTTTAGCTCATCTTGCGCATTTTATGTCATAAGTAGATTGTGCTGTGCTGACTGTGAGACTTTACTTTTTCATGATGCTTTTTGTGTCCTTGGTTTATAATCCCAAGGAGTGATTGGACAAAACATCTGAATATGAAGGCAAAAGACAACTTATGTATATGGTGGCATTCAATATGCATCACCTTTAAATTATCATGGAGAGATTATTTGAAGTTTATTGTAGAACAGAATGTGACGAGCCTTTGCAGTCTTTCCAATCTAATTTTTGTTCATGCCAAAGACAGCCTCTCACCATAAATAGATTGCATGGCAAAAATAGAGATGCCCAAGGAGTGGAATTACAATGCCTTCATACTTACGTCCACTGTGATTAAGAGAATCATATTGTGTTTAACCTGAAACTGTAAAGGAAATGTGACAAAGTAGGGTTCACAGTGGTAAGTTAGACCTCTTTTTTTTCAAGTGTCCTGACAAAGACTGGAAAGTGGATTAATTGAAAAAATATCAGGATAATGGTCTATCTTGAGAAAGGTGTAATGTTTTTCTTTTCAATGTGAAAATAATTCTTTTGTTGGTCAAGAGGTAAGCATTTTTTAAAAGTTGGGAACTGTAAACATGAATCATTTATCCTTACGGTAAAGAAGGAGAAAACTTGTTTTTTCACTGAATTATTTACATGGAAAACATCAGATGCATCCTTATAAATCTGGTGGATCACAAAAGTGTTATTTTGTAATCAGGACTGGAGATGTTAGGAACTTTAATACTCGAGGATGAACTTGCAATGTGGTTTGTGAATAACGGTGTCTTGTTTCTTTCATCTAATGTTATTTTTAAAGATTACATAAAAGTTATGACAATTCATCAGAAATCCAGTACAACTAGTGCAAAGACAAGACAACTCCAAATAAGACAATATACTTTCATTAAACGTTGTAGTCAGCGATGCAGAATTTTATTAAGCAACAGGTTAACATCTGATTCTTCATCTCAAATCTATGCTATATAATCAGAGGTGAGTGGCAGTTGAGGAAGGGGATCCCTCCCCTCACCCCAACCATATCACCCCATTGCCTCCGATGAGGGTAGGTGGCATTGGGGGGTATTGTTAAATCCTGTCTATTATCCTGTGTTATGTTTGGGCGGGGAAGACAGGACCTGCCGGCCTGATTATGGATTCCATGGTCCCAACAGGGTGGATTCTCAACTTAAAGCAGACCTCCCTCGCCCTTGGTGCTGCATTGTTGATCGGACTGGGACATTTCTGCGCTTTGGGGACAGTCCATTTTTAACTTGCAGATCTCCCATTGTTGGGCCTGTCCATCTTCTCTTCTGACCATAGCAGTCAGCACTTTGATGCCGGAGGCGGCAGGGGAAACTGCATAGGTCGTTTGGACCAACTTGAGGTGGTGAGGGGTTGCCTTATGTCACCTTGTCACCTAGGCAGCCACCTCGACCGCCTTTGGTAACATATAATCTACGTCTACATTTTTAACGATGTTTACCATCACCATGCCAGTTGTTTCTTAAAATTGTATAACTACTTCCTGGTTCCCTTGCAAAATATCCATTTGATTTCCAACCAAAATGAAATGGGCTGCTGACTATTTTGTGCTGATGTTCCGAATGCAGCTACCACCACATGAAGCTGGAGTAGTAAGAAGGGCTGTCAACCATTTCTTGCAGGTGAAACTTCTACGATTCCCATTTTGTATCAGTCAAAAAAACTTTTATGCTTACTGGTATTTGTCATTAATCACTTTACCACTGAAGTGCGAAATGGTTACATTTTCACTATGGATTTTGCTTATGGTTCATGTGACCAGCTTGTTAAAATCTTTGGCAATAGATATTGGTGGATAGCCCTTCTATCCTGTCACATGCTGTCATACACCTGTAACAGGGAGTGTACAATGGCATTCTTGAGTAATTAATATTCTTAGATATTCAATGATTAGCTGATGCTCATTTTAATTGATGGCAGAAAAATGAAGGTGATATTACGGTGGTTGATGTTCGCTGTGTTCCTGGTGATTTTCATGCTAGATTCGAGGCACGAGAGAGGACGTAGGTATCATGTGTTTTTTTTGTCAAGTGCATTCAATCCATCCTAAGAAAAAGCAGGGAAATGGAGATTAGAGATGGGAACATATTGTTTGTTTGAAGGTGACCAAGAAACAGTCAAATTTCCATTAATTGGAGGGAACATTACAGAGAGGAGGGTGAGAAGTCATAGATAATAAGAACCACAGCAATGTAGTAGTTATTTATGGAATCTTATCCTAGAGGTAAAACGACAATAAAAAAAAGAGTTAGGATAAGAATGACGACGGGCAAACTTCCAATCCGAGCCCTGCAAACCATTGCACCAAAGATGGATTGGAGAAATTATTTTTTGAAAACTCTCTGATCCTTTTCATGTCAAATAACCCAGAGCATTGCTGGTAGAAGTAATTCCCTGGTTGTATCTGTAATTTCAACTGGTCCGAAGCTTTACCAATCTTCCATTAGTTGTGAGAGAGACATTTGGGGGTCCCATTGCTGCTCAAGATCTCTGAAAAGTAGCTTCCATATGCTCTGAATTAGTGACTTATATCCCACTATGAATAGGTGCTTTTGATCTTCTCCTTTATTTTATAAGATACACAACGAGATAAAGGACAATATCATAATTTATTCAAGTAAATCTTTGTTGGTTACATGCCCCGGTCAAAGTTTTATAAGAAAAGTTTGATCTTAATAGGGAAAATCTGACTCCATGCCTTTGACCACCAGGCAATTTTCGCGTCTCCATAATTTCAGAATTTTCCGGCTGATTGGACTGAGAATTTTCCAGAGTTGCTCTTGTTCCAGAAAGCATATCCTCACGTTGTTATGTACGATTGAAGTTTTCTAATAAACTTAACACAGAAGTTACTTATACACATTCTAGGTCATTTAGTTTTTTTTCGAAAGAATAACCTACATGGAGTGATAGCTCGATTTTATGATCGTACACACTTTCAGTGTTGTTTTGGGCTATTCAGAAATCACAAAACAAGAGAATTTGTAAGGATCACTTCGAAAACCCTATCTCAATTCTCATTTGGACCTTTTAAGGACAAATTCAGTGTTGTTTCTGGATAGCATGGAATGCGATCTCCCGAGAATCTCTCGAGATCTCCCGAGAATCTCTTTTTTTTTACACGTCCGAGAAACGAGATCGCCGAGACGAGAATATCCTTATAATATCTTTGGTACCTTGATCTCCTTTGCCTATTACTATTCCTAACTTGTTAGATGACCTTAAGTTTGATTCATATATTTTCAATTTTATTATGGAATCCATACAAGTATTTATCTAAATATTATTGTTTGATAAAATTTTATAACTTAATATTTTTATGACTAAAGATGTACAATTGACCCAAGATGTCATCAATTTTCTATGTTCTATCCATATTGTTCAAGATGAAGTTTTAGTTTAACATAAGATCTCTTATATGTCTCATGTTAATAATAGTTCACCCTTTCTGTATTACACTTTTAATTCTCTCATATCTTATTTTGATGTTTATTATGAATTCTCTTGTTCTTTTTAAAGAGATTACATAACATTTTACATCTAAACATGTTCATTGATTGTTATTTTCAAGATCCAATCTCTTTAGATTTTTTCGAGATCTCTTCTATTCAGTATCTATGAGATCAATCTAGATGCAAAATGGCAATTCTTGAGTAAGACATACCCTATATAAATGAAATCCGAGATCTGATCTCCCGAGATTTTTTCGAGAATCTCACGAGATCTCTTCTCTTTCACCCTTCCGAGATGAAGCCGAGATCCGAGATGGCAATCCTTGCTGGATAGAAGTTTTTTTAAGGACAAATTCTGTAACTGGGAAAAGATTTACCTTTTAATTGTACTTTTTTTTACTACCACCCTGGTAGGGGGTAGCTTTCCTTTGAATGTATTTTTTTTATCTTCTGAATTAATGAATTGTGGTTTTTTTCACTTTTGAAGACAAAGGAGTTTATGACCTTCCCATTTTTTGGCATATCTGTCTAGGTATATGGTTTAGGATATGCCATCTCAAGGTCCTTCAACAATCTTAATCAATTTCAGAAGCCTCCTTCAATTTTGAGAATAAGAAAAGAATGTTAAACTTTCTGTAGGTTACTAAGTGATTAAAGTAAGTGCATATGGCTTATGTACCATGCTGATAATTTTGTTATAATATGAATAATCTATACAATTGATTTGTAAGGATTAGTCTTTTTTATGCTGCATTATGTATATGGCTTGAGTGGGAAATGCAGGTTCCATTTCAGAACTCTTTAAGTTGATAATGTGAGCTTGACCTTGGCTTCTGTGCAGTACAGCTCAGTTGCACCCCCCCCCCGAGTGTACAGATGTATAGGGGTGCAAACGAACTAAAACCCTCGACAAGTAGCTCGAAGCTTGGCTCGATAAAAAACTTGACTCAACTCATTTATTATGTTAAATTAACAAGCTTGAACAAAAAAATAAAGCTCGACTCATTAAATGAGCCAAGCTTGGACAGACTTCTACTCGGCTCGACAAACTAGCGAGCAACTCGATTAAATATTATCTTATATATTTATTTTTAAAAATTAAATTATGAGTATTAATAATTATATATTGTTACTTAAATATAATAAATAATTCAAAATTTGAGTTTAAACGTAGATTGAATTTCGTAAATGAGCTAAATCTAGAGTTTCACAAATGACTTTTCATTGATTTTGAGTTTTATAAACGAATTTGTATATAGTTTAAGCTTAATTGTGAATTGAATTTTAGTCTAACTACTACTCGAGTTCGAGCTCGACTCGGCTCGATTAATAAATGAACCAAGTTTGAACAAGGGTTTCATATATTCGCTAAAACTCTAGCTCGAACTTGAACTCGCGTAAAATAAACGAGCCGAGCTTGAACACCATACTACTCGGATCGGCTCGGCTCGGCTCGTTTGCACCCCTACAGATGTACACATGAAAAGCACAAAGGCATCGGCTGGTAAGCGTGGCATTGAGGCTGGACCAGAATGCAACTCCCAGTCAATTAAAAGCTCAATGTTAGGTGATAGTTAGTTCAACTAGATAAATCCTGTGGTTTATTGTGCACAAAGTCTAAGGATTTTGAAATAATTTCTGATCATCTAATGAACTGCAGAGTCATAATTTTCTGAACAAAAATCGTAGTGCAGATGTAGTTACCTAGTCTTCTCAGGTCGCAAGTTTGAGCAAGACTGTGTGTTCTGTTATGCAATTCTACCAGAATCCACCTTGCATAGACAGGGTTAATATTTTTTAACATAGATGATGTGGCATAATCTGGATGATGCTGGTTGTCTTTATATGCTTACATTATGGAAATGCATCCATCTAGATCCATTAACATTATCAAAGTAAAATAATAGATCTGAAGAAAAAAATCGAAGGCAGGATTATACACCAAAGATCCCTGACTTCTGGTTGAAAGTTATGGATTTGCTGATTTTATATTGAATGCTGAGATCATTGTTTATATTTAACTTTTGTTCTACTCAAACTTTGATTATGAGTTACAAATGCACAAGCTGCAACTGTGACTAGAATTGCTGGTGGCAAATGAAAGCGAAGTGCCTCAGAAAATGAATTTAAGATTTCAACTAGAGGTGATGACTGAGTGTTTACTCTTTACCTCGACTTTTTTTGTAGGTGTTAAACCCAAAATTTCTGTTCAGAGGAGGGGCTGTTTATACTAAATTGGTAGGACCTAATTGTGACTACAACTTCTGGAGGAAAAACTAATGGGGTGTTTGGTTACGTGATAATGACCTTTTTTTTTTAATTTTTGAAAATTGTAGTGAAAGTGCTCTGAAAGTTTCGTTTGGCCCGTTTTTTTGTTTTTTATTTTAAAAAAGTTTTTCATCGAAAGGGCAGCGTAAAAAAAAAAAGCGGTGGAGACCACTTTTTTTTTTGAAAGTGAAACAGCGTCTCGGCGACCTCCCGGCCCGAAGCCCTCGGCGACCTCCGACCTCCCGACCCTCGCGAAGCCCTCGGCGGCCTCCCGGCCCTCGCGAAGCCCTCGGCGACCTCCGACCTCCCGGCCCTCGCGAAGCCCTCGGCGGCCTCCCGGCCCTCGCGAAGCCCTCGGCGACCTCCGACCTCCCGGCCCTCGCGAAGCCCTCGGCGGCCTCCTCATCCCAGCGGCAGCATCCTCATCCCGGCGGCCTCCTCATCCCGGCGGGGACGGCGGCGGTAGTGGCTGCGCACTGCAGCTGTGTGCAAGGTGGCGCACGCCAGGGGGGCGGAGGGGGCGACTGGGCGCTCGCCGCTGCGCGCAAAGGGGAAGGCGCCGCGGGGGAGAGCTGCGCACTGTGCGAGAGAGAGAGAGAGAGAGAGAGAGCTACGCGGGAGCCGCGCTGCGCGGGCCAACTGCCGAAGGCCCAGGGGAAGCGCCGAGCCTCAACAGCCGCAAAAGGGGAGGCCGTGGGGTCATCGGGAGGCGCTCGCGGTGCCGGTCAGCGCGCGAGGAATGCGTGCTCACGCGGCGGCGAGGTGAACGCGAAGAAGACAGCAGACGACGCGGTGAAGCAGGGAGGAGGCGCTCGCGAGGGGGAGAAAACCGGCGGCACAATGGCGGACACTGGAGCACCGGGGTAAAAAGAGGAGCGGCTAGGGCACAAGAAAGGTATTCCGATGGGGGATAAAAGGAGGAAGAGGATAGTGATATTAATATAATATAACAACTTTTTTTAAAAAAAAAACAGATATTACAACTCGCAGGTGTTTTTACTTCAAAAATATAATAAAAAAATGACACCGAGGGCAACTGGGTGTCTTTATCTTTCGCAGTTTTTTTCTCTTATATTATATTTGGTTAGAGTTTTATTTTTGGTGCTACCAAACACCTCATTATCATTTTTAAAAATTAAAATATTTTTGCCAAACACATTCATCGTCACGTTTTCACTTTTAAAAATTATCTTGTTTGACATTATATTTTAATTTTTTATCATGAAACCTTTTTAAAAATTAAAATGCAACCAAACACCCCTTAAGCAAAGTGCTCTAAAAATGAACTTTGAATTTAACTACGTGAGATGACTGAGAGATACAGTCTGACTTGTAGGTGTTTTGATTTTGCTGTCAGGGAACTTTTTGAATTAATTGATTATTGATCAGACCTACTTGAAGACTTGGGGCATCTACAACTTTTAAGATGAACATTTTGGCAATTCAGGGACATTGCATGACTACATAGATAGATAATACTGTTTTTGAAATGAGCTTTGATTGATATTATGCTGTATAACTATCGTCTAACTTTGTTATATATTTTTTTGTCAGCTTTAACAGTTCTTATATCTCATACTGAAAAGCAGCTAACATTTGGATTCTGTGCAATTTTTAGATATTTCTACCGTTTGCTCTCTGGACCGGAGCCTTTGTCCACGTTTGAGAAGGAGCGTGCTTGGCATGTACCTGAGCCACTGGACATTGTGGCCATGCAGGTATTTACTTTATGATTTTATCATTAAAGACTGTCATTTATCTGATATGTATTTTCAAAAATGATGCAGAAGGCCTGCAGCATACTAGTTGGATGCCATGATTTTAGTTCGTTCAGGGCAGCTGGTTGTCAGGTTTTTACTCCATTTTGACTTTGGAAAAAAATGAAGGAAAATATTTCTCTAGTTATTGATGGCTGATGACAGTTTCTTAGTTGTGGTTTTTTAGTGACAGTTATATGCTCATGAAAAAGGACACTTCTTTAAGCAAATATAGGTTTTAGGACGTTCCTCTGTGACTACATGGAGATGGATAAATGGATGCTTTGTACGAAATTGTTCATTAGAACCAATAACTTGAAAATTTATTTGTGTATTATCATAGGACATTTCATTTGATGATTTTGCTATCATGGAGATGTCTGTTATAACTTTTCTCTTGCACCATTCACTTCTTTTTCTGAAAACATTCTCTGGGTTGTTGCCACCATCAAATGTGCAGAATCGGCTACTACATGGGACAGCAGTTGTTGGAGTTTATATGTTTAAGCCACAACCTTTATACTAATAAAAGGGGCTGATTGCATAATGTCCCTGAAATTAGTTATACTTGTGTACTGATCATATTAGTCTGTGTTAAATCTGGAATTGCAAAGTGTCGCAAAAATACATCTACAGTGTCTTTTCAACTCTGGTTATAAAGTTGTTTTAAACGAAGAAATGTAAGGACTAAGGAGTATGGATCAAGCAGAGGTGAGGGGGTAGATAGACTGTTAACATGAGGATCATTTCCTTCAATGGAAATGATTTAGTTGGCTGGGAAAAGAAAATAAAAGTTAGTTCGTTGTGAGATGGTTTAAGATGGATAGTTTTTGTACTTTGGAGACAAGTTGCTTGAGAGGTATGGAGGATATGATCATTGTGATGGTATTATTGGTATGCAGGGAGGGAGAGGGAGGGTTGGTAGGTTGGCTAAGGGAGTGTCTGTTCTTGCTGATAAGAACAGGTGGTTTATTAGTGATGTAGAATGAATATGAGGTAAAAAGCTGGCTGAGACTGAAATTCCATTATCAGGTTCTGTCATTCTGATTTTTTATTGAATTTTATTGATTTATTTTCTGGCCAATATAGGATTTCTTTTTCTTTGTTCCAACTTGGTCTATCTATCCCAATGTGGATCAGGATTGGACCTAGCTGATACTAGTGGAGGAAAATCTGACAGCTCAATAATGCCAATCATGGATTAATAGAAAGAACATTTTTTGACGCATTTCAACAAATAGGACATGTTATTGAAGCACAATAGGGATGCTAACAATGTCCAGGATAGTCGTGTTGCAGGTATTTCTTCTCCCTCTTAGGGAATTTCACTCCGCCAAAGCCATTGGAGTCACCATCATTCCTCCTGGCGCATGCCGCCCTGGCAAGCAGCAGTTAGGCCAGCCTAGGCAGCTTTTTTTTGTGTGTGTGCTGCCAGCATCGGCAGGAGAAGGCTGAGGAGAAAGATAGTACTGAATCTAGCCGTGCAGCCTCTCCATCTCTCTGGAGCTCTTGCTCCACCCTCCCAACTCCTGGAAAGGAACCCATTGGGGGACTGCGCTTCCCCAATCTGTGTCAATGGAGAGAGGATAGTGCCATTAGGAAAGGGAGGTGGCAACGCTGATCTTGGTGCCAGTTTTGCTGACAGTTGAGCGCCAAACCAAGTACAGTGTAAATCTAGTGTGCTGTTTCATCATGTTCTCTTATCATAAGGAGATCCCAGATGCAGAGACTGGTCCTTCCCTTTCTGAAACGGCACCGGGGCAGCATTGTAGGGCCCTTCTTTAGAGAAGAATCCATCGTACCTGAGCATCAGCCACAGATGCATTGATGGTCAATGATTGGTAGAAGAGAAGTGAAGAAGGTTCGTTTAAGAAGAAGCACAAGATACTTATCAGGAGGACATTTTTGTTACGATCTGATTTCCTCCTTCAATGGAAAGGTGAAGTAGACACGGTTATGCTACCAAACAGTTCCACAAAAATAGAAGGTACTTCACAGAGCTGAAGTTGAAAAATAGGACTTCCACGTAGTTGCCAAACACACCCTATGTTTTTGATAAGTGTCTCTCTTGATATCCCTGAAGAAATATCCTTAGATTCTAATTCTTTGCAGTTTTTTCTTTTTATTCTGATATCCTTGGATAAATATTATATTCAGATTTCCAATTATTTGCAGTTCTTTTTTTCTGGTTCATAAATGTTGCAATTTGCTATTTTTTTCTATCACTGGACAGGCAAATTCACCTATAAGGACTCTAGATGAACTCCATATCTGTGAAGTATTTCCATTTCTTTACTTCCCGTCAGCCAAGGAAAGGGAGCATATGTGTATTTCCCAGGAATCAGTTATCTCTGTTCCCTCACAGTCCGTAGTAGTCACAGCTGCTGCTGCTGCAGAGACTGCTAACCGTGAATTTGGGCAGAGGAAAATACATCGTTGCTATGTCATAACAGCAAGGGCTCGATCTTTTCTTTATCACCAGGTAGGCAGTTTTTAACTTCATTGCTGTTTACTGCATGGTAATTTCTACACATTTTGTTTGCATCTTATCATAGCTATAGGTGATCTTCCATTTTCTTTAAGAGGCGTGCTGGTGTAATTCTCTCGTATGTTTTTCCTAGCCCACTGTTTTTAATGTTTTTCAGATATATGAAGATGTTAAAAACCATTATGTTGAACTTTTAGGGTTTATTCTGTAGATTGAGTATTTTTATGATATCTATCTTTTTTATAGCAACCCTGGTAAATGTTTTACTGGAGAAAAATAATTAATTAAAAAGGCAACCAAAATGTTTGCAATTGATACTCAACTTAGTTTCAACTAGTCATAATAATAAAAATAGATATAAAAATAATAATACTTTTTTAAAATATAATAAATGAGAAAATAGGTTCTGATGGTCATACAAGTTGACCAATGATTTAAAAGAAGGATTAATGAAAGGTAATGAAATTTGTTCATGAAAAGCTATGCTGTTATTTATACTGATAAGGACAGTAGAGGAGGGTCAAAATCACTGCGAGTGGATAAGGATAATTCATATTGCGGATCGCAAATAATTTTAGATTAAAACTTTGTTGTTGACTTGAGATATTAGCTGTAGGAAGTCGGAAGAGGGGAAGAAGCTTTAGTGCAATTTTGCGTCTAGAGAAATTGCTAGTTTGTGAATAATGCAACATGTTACTATGATTTCTAGTTGCAGTGGTATGCGGTATAATGACAGCATTATTGTCACTAACTGTTATATTGCTTAAAGGCATAAATGTATAATTGTGTATATACTGTTTATAGGGAAACTACTGGGTTGTGTATAGTTGTCCTGTTATTTGTACGTACGTGCTATCAAATATTGGGCCTGATTCATATGTTATTTATCAGGAACCATGTAAAGCCTATCATGGCCCTGACTAAGGAGGGTCGGTCACTTTCTTATGATACTAGGCATGGATTGTCGGCCAATCTGGATTGGGTTCAGCCGATTCCTAGATCGGATTGGTCTATGGTGATCCAATTTCCACCAGGAGAGATGATCTGAGATAAAATCTTGGCGGAATCATAATCCTGATTTTTTAGTTTTTTTTATAGAATCTGGCTGAATGGGGATCAGAATTGGAATTAAAAAAACATTTTGATTTGGATTGGGATTCCTTCCAGAGGATTGGCTAGGATCGGGCGATCCCATCTGGATCTGGATCGGATTGGTACTCACCGATCCGAGTACCGATTCTGACCCGGCCATCATTGATACTAGGTCATGGTCCATGACAGTTTAAAACTAAGAATATTTATGTTTCCTAATTGCTATTCATTTGTGGTCAATTTTATTACAATTTGAATTAACACTGTAGCAAAGGGTTTACGACACTTGACAATAACAACCAGAATATTGCCTTATCACATATATTGAAGCCTACTGCACCTGCAATCTCTTGCTTAGTTGTTACCCAAGTCCTTATTAGATCTTATGGGGTGTTTGGTTGCATGATAATGGGGGTTTTTATTTTAATTTTTAAAAATTATAAGAAAATTTGTCAAAAAAGGTGTTTGGCAACCTTGACAATTTTATATTTTGAAAGTAATTTTCTTCTTAAACAAAAAAAGAGTCTCACCTTTTTTTTCTTGTCTCCCACTTTATTTGGCCATGAATGGTAGTTACTCTTTTTTGTTATCACATCCCTCCAAACATGATAATTTTATGTAATGAGTTGGTTCACTTTTTATTTTAATATAAATTTTTATCATGAAAATGTACAAAAAATTATCATGCAACCAAACACCTCATTAGGCTCTATTCCTATATTTGAAAATGGATGACATCTTGACAAAGCTCTGGCGCTGGAATAATCTTCCAAACACTTTGTTTTTGGGGTTTCTTGTTATTTTAGAAGAATAGTTATTCTATTGCAATTTTTTAAAATAACAAGAGAAGTTGAATACAAAAGGAATACATGATTTTGGTTCGGTTTGCTTATGTTTTGGGCATCTGCACAAAATCAAACTGAACAGAGTGAAGTAATTATTATACTATGTATAACTACTTTTTGGTTATAAATATTTGAAATAGTTATGCTTTTATAACTATATAACTACTGTTTTAAGTAATCTTATATGTAGTAAAATAATAAGTTTATTCTGTTTGTTTGGCTGATTCATTTTGGGGAACTAACCACCACTGCTTCAAACAAAACCGAACTTTTTGTGGATTTGAATTGAAAATTATCAACTGAATTAGTGGCCCTTAAGATGCTCTGGTACAACATTTAACTTTTGTATTTTTATACCTCACGTGAAGATTGTTTTTTTTTTTTATGATATTGCCTGTTGCCATTACAGGGTGTTGCTGATAATATTAGAATAGATAGAGATAGACGACTTGCCTTGATGGATCTGTTTTCAAGGAAGATTTAACAAGAGGCCGTAAATTCTTATGTTGCAAGCCTTCCTTTTGGCCATATCGGTAGATTCAAAGGTTAAAATTATTACCTTAGTGATGGAGCACCCATGAGGGGACGTTGCTGTTGTTCTTTAACTTGTGGGGTTTGTCTGGATTTTGGACATTGGAAAATGATGGATTCAAGTCTGACTTCGGCCTCGTTGACCAATAAATTTAGTAGATTTCTGGTATACTTCTCTGTTGCTAAAATATTACATTTGTGCAATTTTCGTGAACAAAGCAAACGAATTTTCTCAATGATCCAGCAAATGGTCGTTTTAATGAAGTCGTGTTTAATGTTCTTCAGGTCAGATTGCTTGTAGGTGTTTTAAAATCCGTTGGGACGGGAGAGATATCCATTAGTGATGGTTTGACTTTTTTTTCTCATTATTTTAAAATGTTTTTTTTATTTTAACCAACTCTGACGACTTTCTACTCAAATGTGCATATTTACATAAAATGATTGCAGTTGAGAGAATTCTGAACGCTAGGACGGTGACTGCAGCACCTCCGATGGCTCCCGCTTTTGGTCTTTATCTGGGTAATGTCAAGTATGATGATCTGCCCTGACCTCGGGGAACTTGTCTTTTTGGGGGATGTGGTAAGGCTTGATATATTTCAGGTATATCTCAATCTTTCAATCATTACCCTTATTTTGCGACATAAATGTGGTTCTCTCTGGTCAGAAGGAAAAGGCTTGCACGTTCTGTCGAGTAGTGATCTAGTGCCTGTTCTTTATTCAGGTAAATCAGTAATTGCAGCAAAATGAATGTTCTACTCTCATCAGGTTGACTCTTTGTTGATGCTATTTGGTTGCTCTGTCCTTTTATCATTTTAGGGACGACCTCTTTACGTTATAATTCATTTTGTACAATATATTTTATTTACTCAAGGACCTTTTGTGAAATGTAAACTTAGTGCATATCCTTCGGGCAATCGAGATAGGATTTTTTTTCAAACACATCCCCTGCAATTTGCGATGTTCACATGACACCCTTGAAGCGCATACCAGCATGTTGCTCTCTACCGTGAGTGTTATGTAATTAGTTTAATTAAGCTCTGGTTAACCGTACGTACTTAAACGCCCTAAGCACCATTCTTTCTTGCAGATTCTCCCCCCATCTCTCTCTCTCTCGCTCTCTCTCTCTCTGAGGTAGTATTGGAATTAAAAAAACAGGGAAAAAGACTAATGCGTTTGATTGCAGAGACTGATGGTTTTTAAATCTTAGGATGTAATTGCAACATTTAAGGTTGATAGTGTATGTGACGATAGATGTTTCTTGCGGGTCTAAGTGCAGATGCAACTGTCGTACGCATAACAAGGTCACGGATGCACGGAGTTGTTTTTTTCTTCTAGCGTGATCCGTAACCGGTCATGTGTTATTTATGAATTTTCAAAGTCAGACAGGAGCCGGAGATTTGTTTTTATTTTGTTATATTTTATTGATGAAGGGATTTTCATTACTTAACACCCTGTTTGGTAACACTATTATGTTTGGTAACACTATTAGGTACCTCTATCACTATCAATTTTAAAATTGATATTGATAGGAACCATTGAGTTGTGTTTGATTAATTGTATTTTATTTTAAAATTTGTAGTGCAAACAAGGCATATTATGTAATACAAGTGTCAACTTGGATTACTTTTGATATTGATACTCCAATATTTGAAAATATCAATATCAATATTGATATAGTACCAAAAATGAAACTCTAACCAAACAGGGCATAAACTTGGGTCATCGAGTCAGGTCGTTACATGTTCCCATCGATGCGATGAACGTGAAACAGAATTGGCGATATATCTTGGGGGCAAAGTGGGTTTTAATCCTGGACGTGTAGCTTCTGTTTGCAGAAGGCAACGACCGAATGTGCTGTTCATAGGAGCTCCAAACTCTGCTGGATAACAATTATGCTCGGTTCATTTGTTACGTCAGATGATAACAAAAAATAAAGTTTGGTTTATTAAATGAGCAGAGTTTGAGTAGGGAGTCTTGCTCGGCTGGTCAAGTTCGTGATTAGTTGGATTAAATGTTCGATCGAATATTTATTTTAAAAAATATTTTAAAAATAACATGAGTTATATTGTCATATAAATAAGTTGAAATAAAATTTAATTGAATTTAAATTTAGATCAAGGATTATAAATAATAAGTTAAAATTAGAATTTTACAAATAAATTTTGATTGATCTTAAATTTTATAAACGAGGTCGTATCGAGACATTGAACCTGAGCCGAATTTGAGTTAATATATTATTTGAGTTCGAGTTGATTAAGTAACAAATTAAATGTGAATTAGAATTCGTTACATTCGAAAGTTTGATTTGATTTGAACTTGTATAAAATAATAAAATAAATGAGTAGAACTTGATCATCATATTATTCGTTTTGTCTTAATTTAAGGTCGTCTTCAATACAGGATGCCTTAGCAAGTTTGTAGACTCTTGCACATGCCTTTTAACGATTATCGCTGTTTCGAGCATGGTGTGCGGCATCGGCGACCCGGTCGGCCGACTCGGCCGGTTAATTTTGAGCCGACCGACCCTGACCCAGCTTCGTTACCTCGACTCGGTTAATATATTTAAATAAATTTATTATTATTATTTTTTCTGACCCTGACCCGACTCCCGAGTCGCAACCCCAACTGACATGGGTCGGTTTTAGGCCCGACCAACCCGGTCCCGACACCCGACCCCACCTTTCTTGGTTTCGAGAATCGGAGGGTTAGTGAAGAAAGAATAATACAGGGCTGTCCAATAGATGGATTGGAATGCCCCTTGCGTCACCAGAACCTTGGTGTTGACTGTTGTCCTCATTTGAATCTGGAGGACACCATACGTGACTTAGCTTGAGCTACGTACCTTTGGGTCATTTGATTGCAAGAATTAAAGCTCATGAGTTTTCATGATACGAGGAAGCACTTGATCACAAGTCTAGACTAGTTGCTTGGCTCCACCCCATTGTTGTCGTGTGATGGGCGGTAGGGCAAGACGAAGATGGTTTTGATGCAGTGGCGGTGTCGGCCAATGTGAAATCTTATGAGTGGGTGATATATCTTGGAACCCTATGAGGACTAGCTCTTTTGGTTTCCCTTGAGGCTCTTTGGTATCATCATCTACCTCTTGCTCTCCTCCCCATCCCCCTGTTTCCTTCTCCCAATCTCTGTAGGTTCTCTCCTGTAGTGTTGTGTTTGTTCCCCCATCCCCCTTTCTTCCCATTGCTAGAATCCCCTTGTCCTGAGTGATCCGAAACTCTTCTCCTAACTCTCACCTAACCTCATTCCCTCTCCAATGACTGCATTATCCCAAAAGATCCCACCTTGCCCCCCACTAGTCACCCCATTTTCCAGTTCACTTCAACCGATGTAGCCTATTCTCGCTCCAAACCAATGTTTTTTTTTTCTCGTCTGTGGTTAGACTTTTTCCTATGGCTCTAACCCTTAAAGGCCAAGTTCCTTAGTGATCTCTCTGTTGGTAGAACCTCTTCCAAGACATATTGGGTGTTTGAAGTTTCGTGTCCTAGGTTTGCCGTAAAACATGATTTCAACCCTTGCTTGGAGCTCCACTTATCAACCTGCAACTCTCCGTAGTTTTCACGATTTTGAATCCTAGAGATAGTTTTTGATTAGGGAGGGAAGAAGATTCTCTCTGAAATTTCTCCTTCATTCTAGTGCTCCACCTAAATATCTTTATAGGCTTTTCACTTTTTGTGCGTTGTGGTGGAAGTGCTCAGCTTATCTAAGTTATCTTTTACTTGGTTAATGTTTGATGTCCTCTTCTAGTTTGACATTTTTTCACGTAATCTCCGTAATCATGATTTTATTAGTGAGACTGTCAATTTAGATGATATCCACATCTATATAATTTGATCATTCGGTCTCATGGCAAATATTGCACTCTACAGAGAGAGCTCAAATCTCTACAGGGTAACTATCAAAGCACCTCAACATGTATGTCTTTTTAGTTATGTGGCCATGTTCGATTGCATTGGGAAAAAAGATTTTGAGCAGTGTTGAACTTATATTAATTTTCATACTCGTTGTTTCTTATATAATGTGTTTTTACCATATGAAAGTACTTCGTATGTACGTGCAGTCTACTTATTTGAGGTTTTCATCTCTTATTATTTGAGGTTTTCATCTACGTACGTAATTTATATGTTCTTTAGTAAGTTATTATTTGGGAGTTTCAATTATACTTTCTTATATGTAATTTCAAAGATATATCATTTTGGTTTACCTGTACTAAGGAGACGTGTTATTTGTCCAACAAAAAAAAAGTTTCAGAATCTTGTTGGGTTCCAACTTACATATTCTTAAATTCAAATGGCAACTGATCTTTGGCAACTGCCATAGGATCGAGACTCAAGACCCCTCGTTGTTTAAAGATCAGGTCTCCCTACTTGGCCCATTGTAGCCATATAGAGCTTCATGTTCGTGGAAGGGAGTTTTTGGGATGTCTATTTTGATTGACTCCGAATCAAGAAAGAAATCACGTCATTGCTCTACTGTACGGGCACAAGAAGAAGAACAAATGTTCCGGGGATTCTGTGTCTTCGAGGTAGGTTTTGCGGACTAGATTGTTATGTCCACACCTGGAGATTGCCTCATTGATAGGGAGGTTGTTTGAGAGAGTTTTTCATATATAGGAGTATCAGGACCTTCTCTGGAATGTTTGCTCAGCTTTAAGATTTTTGCCTTGTGTTGCAATTCTTCAATCTTGTGATAAGAAAAACAAGTGGATGGGGACTAGTGACACTATCAAGTTAAATATCATTTTATTTTCGGAAGATCGCGAGTGACGTGTGGAGATCGCGACAATTTGGATGGAATCTAGAGAAACTCTGAGTGCAGCAGAGTTTAGGGGTCAACACACTTCGGTTTGGTCCGATTTGAGTAATTTTTTTCCAAATCGAACCAAACCGATTCAGCCCCTCAAACCAAATCGATTTCAATTTAGTTTGGTTTGGTTTAAATCGAAAAAATATAAAAATATTTTAATTAATTACTCTTTACATATATATTGATTTTTAAGTTAAAAACAATCAAAATAAATATTATTTTATTATAAAATTATAAAAAAATTATTTTTAATAATATTATAAAAGTTTGTATATAATTTTTAAATTAAATCGATTTAAACGGTTTGATTTGGTTTAAACCGATTTGGAGGGCTTCCAAACCGAATCAAACCGAACATGGTTCAAACCGAACCAAACAGGCCGGTTCGATTTGATTTTTCGGTTTGAACCGTGTAATGCTCACCCCCAGCAGAGTTTCTTCTCAACCCCGGGGGGGGTGGAATGTCATCCGCATTTTATTTTGTAATAGTTCCTTTTTTCTTGGAGTCTCTCCTTCACACCAATCATCCGTATATATGTTTATATTGACATGTTTGTTTTTTGTGTTCGCTGAGATGGTGGTGCTCGATCTGTTACTTTCTTAGGCTCTGTTTATTGTCGTCTTCTGTTTTATTATCTTGTTCTGTCTTAATATCTTTCTAAGTCATTTTCATGATCCCATATTTGTGAAATCGTTAATTTAGACAATATTCACATTTTTATAGTGTGCATATAATTCCAGTCTCGTTGCATATATCAAACTCCACCAAGAGAGTTTAAATCTCTACTTTTAGACCATGAAGACACCTTTTCATATATGTCGTTGTTTTATTTATGTGGTTATGCCTGTGTGTTGGCGAAGATTCTGAATAATATCTTTGTAATCTGTCGGTCTCTGTCAAGTCTTTAAGTTAGTGTTTTAATCTTATTTTTTTATGAGTTTTATCTAGGGGTGTAAACAGTTCGGTTCGGTTCGATTTGGGCGTTTTTTTTCCAAACCGAAACCGAACCGATAAGGGGAACCGAACCAAACCAGTTCAGTGAAGCCTGAACCGATTGTGGTTCGATTCATCGGTTTAATATATATTTAAATAAATAAAAATAAACATAAAATAAAATATACATTATAATAATTATTTAAGATTAATATGAAGACTAATACTTTATTTATAATATATAATTATATATTTATACTAATTAACTTAAATTTATATTAATATATATTTAAAATTGATATAATATATATTTAGATGTTATATATTATGTAAATAGAGTGGGTCAAACTTTGCCAAATCGGGTCAACCGGTTTACCGGTTCGGTTCGGTTTGGGGAGATGCCGAACCGAACCAAACCGATAAGAAATTATCGGTTCGGTTCGGTTCAAGAAACCGAATGGATAACCTGTCAAACCGAACCGATCGGTTCGGTTCGATTCGGTTCGGTTTACCGGTTTACCGATTTTACTTGAACACCCCTGGTTTTATCAATGTTGTATTATGCCTCACTAGTTTGAAGGTGGATGGTTTGTTCTTGATAAAAGAAAGTACTTTGGAATTCAGAATAATCCTGAGTTGCAAGTCGAAATCACAGAGCGGTGCACTGCATCGTCAAGATCGAGATCTCTCGAGAGAGAAGGAGAGAGAGAGAGAGAGAGATTGTAATGATAGCTTCAGGAAAAGGGCGGTGCCCTCAGCTGCGCTTCAACCGCACATTGCGGCAGGCTTGTCGACTGGAAGCTCATTTGATGTGCCATCCAACGATGTGATCTCCCCCTGATCTCTTGAGTAAAAAAAAAGGAGAAAAAAAAAGAGAAAAAAAGACATATAACTGAAATACTCGATGTGAATTGGTATTTTTGATTAGAAAGAACCCAGGAGTACGTACATTAATTCCAGTGCCTTATACTTGTATAAATTAAAGACGTCTTTGTACATGATTAAGTGTGGCATATTTTACATATCCTGCAGGTACCGCACTAGACTACAACATATATACCTCGATGAATCAATATGTTCCTAGTTCTATATATATAAAAGGATATATATATATACTGCACTCTGAGCTCCGATCTATCCTACTGTACACATTTTATATTAGAAGAGCATAATCCATGCCAACGATGTGTGAATAAGCATCTTTTGATTACTTTTTTTTTTCTTAAGGAATAGGCGCAGCTCCACTTAGGTGCTGCAGCCGATCGATTGTCACTACTCCAACTCGATCCTTATCCTATCCAACTGTCCCTTTCACTAAGCATGCATATGCCACAATATTATATATAGAAGAGTGAGAATTTCCTCAGCCCAAAAGGACTACAAGTTACTCCCTTTTAACTCAAACATACACGGGTACGTACTTGAGGTTCATTTATGCGTGAGATCGGATCATCTCTGACAACTACCGAAGGAGAGAGTTTCCTCAGTTTTTAATGAGAAACAGTCGAGACCTCCGTATCATCTGAATTGCTACTGAGACGGCTGATTTGTTCGGAGTTCGGTCGCGACTTAATAAGCGTTAAGTAGCGATTCAGTAACAATTCAAAAGTTACTGAGTTGTCGTTGAACCTTTACCAAATTTTTACTGAACATTTTTAACAGTGCAGCAACGACTTGATAAGATTCCAATAACAATTCACATAACAGTTAGGTGATGACTTGATAAGTGTCTAGTAGGGACATGGTAAAAATTCAGTACAAATTCATAGATGGCTCGATAACTCGATGCTGAACTCGCACTTAAGCGATATGGGGTCACGACGTGTTTTGATTAAGAGGAGACCGAGGAAACTCCTTTGGTCGGTTACGTAAGGCGATCCGCACTGTTTATGTATATATATATATCACATCATTGGATTTTTACTTATTTTAATAAGAGAGAACCTTCTCTCTCGGTAGAAACTTTATACCTTTATACGTGGATGGAGGGCCAAGAAATTGATGCCCCGTCTCTCACACCCTATTTAATGAATTATGTGTACCCAGATGACGCCATGCCAGCCCTTGCCAGCTGACTTAGCAGAGAGCTGCCGGCGCCATCGCTCTCGCGCGTGGTGGTGCGAGGGGTTTCGGTGAGGCCAGGGTCGCCGGCGCCGCCGGAGAGAAGATGGATCCCCTTTGTGGAGGGCTGCCGGTGGCTCTTCGGGAGGAGGCCCGGCCCCTTCCGGTGGTAGTGTGGTGTGACCACGTACGACAGTCTCTCACCAGCAGATGAAAGCCCTTCCTCGTTAGGTTAGGTTTAGGCTGCCATCCATCTCTCAACTTGGCTTTCAAGTGGAGAAGAAAGTGGGTAACATGTAGGTACAGGCAGGAAGAATATATATATGCATACACACATTTATGGTGGGAGGGCTCTTGTTTTAGGAGTTTTGAGGGGTCGCTTTCTCACAATAGACTGAAATATGATTGCGATGTGTTGATTGGTTTACTTGCGGGGCCGGTTCTCAAAGTGTTCTTGTTTTTTAGTTTTAATATATATATATATCATTGGTTTACTTTACATCATGAAGAAAATGATCAATTTTCTTTGTTGATGTTATCGAAATACTTTTAGTGTCCCTGAACATTCTGTGCTCTTAGTTTTCTGCAAACCACACTGCTATTTCTCAATTTCAGTCTTCTGACGGGTATAAAGTATAAACTATAAATACTCTCTCTCTCTCTCTCTATTTATTTATACATATTACCACTTATTTCCACCACAATTACGTATGGTATGACTTCCTCTTACAGAATCAATGTCACTTATACTAGATATTAACAGGGCTTTTCGTTGCACTATAATTTTTTATACACTTCATTCGACAAATTATATGTTAAAGTAAAATGCGTGAGATATGACAGTAAAATGGGTGAACACCATGTAGAACTAGTTAAAAGACGGGTGACAAGGAAAAATGGGGGTTGTCTTGTCCTTTTTTATTCAACAAGAAACCCTGTAAACTTATATTTTATCAAAGTGCAGATTACCTTAGACGTCCACAAGAGAGAAATTCCTTAGTCATCAATCAATCAGAGAGTCACATATCTCTCAACCACTTAGTATTTTTTTTTCCGATGACTAAATCGCTCCTATGATTATTAAATGATACATATAATTACTAAGTTCACTATTTTTGAGTTACTAACTCCTCTAAAATGACGTTATTAAACTTTTTAATAACTATATACACATTTTAGTAATATTTTAGAAGGGTTAGTAATTAAAAAATAATGAATTTAGTTACTATGTACATTATTTAATAACTATAAGAACAGTTCAGTAATTAAAATTTTTTTTACTACATCACACAGAGATGATCTGCGGGACTTGCATTCAATGGACGCCTGAGATGATTTGCACTAATTTTATCATTATTGATAAACATCCTTGCATTTAAGTTTTGTTATATATATTTGAAAAAATTATTTTATCATACATTAACCAAATAAACATATACATATATTCATACAACCAAATAAACATATATATATATAGTTGTCATCATATATCATCGTTCCACATTAATGATACAGATAGAGAAAGTAGTAATTAATCTGATTCCATGTTATCCCAATTATCAACCCCTTCTAAAACGTTCATGCCGTTGGTGCACCGGATAATTATTGCATGATTATTACTGCAATAGTTGCAAATTCATGTGTACGCACGTCATGTCGGATATGATTCATGGACTCTAAGTATGTTTACTTTTCTTTCGAGGACGTTAAACGTATTAATTTGGTCGTCTAATTCAAAATCTTAAAGTAATAAGTGAAATATCTACTTATTTTCTCATTTTGATGAATCTGTCTATGGTTTTCCATGTGTGATTATTCTTACACAACCCTCAAGTGTGGGATAATTTTTTTAGTCAGACCATGCCATTTGACTCCCTGTTAATTTGGTTAGAGTATAAAACATGACATTATATCAATTTCGATATTGATATTTGTAAAAGATAAAATATTAATAACAAAATTGAATATCATTTTCGTTTACGCAGGACGGCAGGAGTTTCATTACTGTTAATTTATGGATGATTTTGATTTATATCAATGTCAGTTTCAAAATATTAGTGTCTAGTTTTCAATAAAATTACTAAACAAGGCCGAAGCTACAAAACACACGCAATTAAGTTCACATTAATCTCATAATAAACCATGGATTTTGATATTATGTTAAAAATATTAGACTAATCAACTCGGTAACGACACTAGAGTAGACATTTATGTATACTTTGATCACATTTTTCTTTATATTTTTCTGAGATGGACTATCTGAGCAAAGGATAAGGGAAGATGGAATATAATATAAACTCCCTGCAGGTTAGTGTTATATTTTTCTAGAAATAAGAGAAACATATTTTTATTTTCTGGTAACTAATAACTAGTTTAATATACCATGAAATAAGTTATATATGAAAGTTTCATGAGTTATTTTATAGTAAAAAATGTACATAAATATAGACCTACAAGAGAGCCAACAACCACACTAATTAATAACTTTCTCGAGATATCACTCGTACTCAGATTGCTCTCAACACAAGCTGGTCTTGACTTTGAACTCAACTTTAGAACAATAATTAACAAATTTATTAATAGTCTACTAATTTAATTTCTAAACATATTCACAAACTGAGAGGTTAGAGAGAGAGAGAGAGAGCGCGTGGTCTTTTTTTTGAACGAATCAACATTAATTCATATATAACAAGAAGATCCTAACCACGCATATCAATACATATTCGATCACAGATATATAGCAAGAGGGAGGTAGAGGGAGCAACCGCCTTCCTTCTCCGGAGGGAGCGTAAATAATAAAGACCCCATTACCTGGCAAATGGGCGGCTTGATTAATACGAGTTCTAGGGGGTACGTAATTAAATAAGCCTTGAATGCCCTTGGAAAAACAGTTCTTCTGGTAGATGATGGGAATGAAGTGCTGTGCCTTGTAGAGCAGATCAGGTCCGGCTCCGGCGACCGCCTCAGCTGCAACCATCGTCCTAGCATCAGTACCTTTCAATGAGAGAGGCAAGGGACATCAAGCTGGGACACCAGTAGTCCAGTACTGGTGGCTTCAAGCAGGGCTTCAGCTTCCGGGCATCCGAGCATCAACAAATTAATGCATGGGAAGGCCCGCATGCCGTGCAGCATCTCTTGCCAGACCAGACTGCTGATTGCACCGTTGATATGGTTGTTGATTTGTTGCGCAATTAATCCACGTTAATCTTCACGTGATTAATTAAGAAATCATAAGACACTAGGCTCTATCCTGAAAATGACGATCAAATCCACGGACCCACACCACGCACATACATATATGTATATGTACATATATATATGATCTTATCCAAGTGTGACCGAGCTATCTGCTTTCCACGCGCTGGTGGCGTCAGATTTAGATCGGCATATCATCACCTTGCTATATATATAATTAAGATCACCGAACAAAATCATGCGTTAGCTAGACGATGGATCTGACCGGCGTCGTCAGCAGCAGATTGTGATACTCGGATCGATCTTGCAATCCAGGGATATATATATATATATATATGGTTGACACGGACGTATGGTTTCTGATCTGTCTTTAAGCACGTGATTGTCGATCGATCAAGTCTCTCCTTGGGACACAACGAGCAAGACAGTTTTTCTCCCACTTTGGTTATATGATTAAATAAATTAAAATGTACGTGCTTGTACTGGTTTAATTTCACCTTTATCAAGTGAGATGCCCCCCTTAACGCATGATCTTCTATTACAGTACCACACCCACATTAAAATAAGAGTGTGGCTCATCTCAAATGATGATCGAAAGAGAGAATTTTCTTGATCTCTAATGAAAAATAGTCATGACTTTCATGTCACTTAAAGTGATGGTTCACTGTCAAGTTCACTTGAGTATCAATTTGGTAAGGGTCAAGTAACGACTTAATAAGAGTTCAATAGTCAGTTCATTGTCAACTTGGAAAGGGTCCAGTAACGATTTGGTAAAAGTTCAATAGTGGTTGAGTAATTTTAATCACGATTTAATAACGATATTTTGATTGAGAGACTAAAAAAACTCTGTCCACCATACGAGGTGATCCGCACTCCTCAAATAATGAATATATACGTATACATATATAAAAAAGAGAGCAGATCACCTAAAAGTGGACTTCTAAGGGAGCCCATCTCAGGCCACTCACAGATGAGCATTCAATGCCCATCATGTCAATACATTTAAGATCTATCACATCATGCATTTAAGACCCATCACATCTGTGAGTGGCCTGAGGTGGGCACCTGAGGTGATCCGCTCTCAGAAACTCACCTGAGGTGATCCGCTCTCTATAAAAAGAGGGGAGATATAACAACGTCTTGATTAATAACTTAAAAAGAAAAGAAGAAGATGCCATGGCCACCAGCAGCCGCAAATCTCTCGAGGATCACGGCTTCTTCCACTGACTGACGCAGCAGTTCTCTCGCTTTCTGGTACCTGCATGCATCGTCCTGATTAACTGCTCCTCTTCTTCTTCTCCTCCGGCGGCTCTCTCTCTCTCTCTCTCTCTCTCTCTCTCTCTCTCTCTCTCTCTCCCCGTGGGGCTAGGGTTTACGCGGGCGGACTTACCCTCCGTCGATCCATCGCCTTCCTACCTTCCTTTCTTCTCTGCAAAGGGAATTAGCTAGCTACATAGCTAGCGGGGTCACCACGCGCAGCGGATCCCAATGGACGACCGTCGACAGCGGCAGCCGGCGTCTGATCCCTTTAGTGCGATTTGGCTGCTGCCGGAGGAGCTATAGCAATCAATCATGCCCTGCCGCAACCATATACATATGTGTTATTTGCACAGTGTATATATATAACTATTGCATGTAAATACACACACATGATGAATCTCACCCAACAGATGATCTCAGGTCCCCCCCCCCCCCAATAATCCATCGCCTTCTTCTTAATTCTTTAGTGCTGCTGCACTTTCTAGTTTCTACGCAGGAGCAAGCAGGCCTATCATTTCGGCGATGCCATCATGTGTGCCGTTGACGAAGAAACAAGGTAAAGACCTTGGCATATATACATACATATACACACACACCCAAATTAATATGTAGTTTAGAATAACACAATTTTCTTTTTTTTGTTGCAAAACTAACATATTTTGGTGGAAGTGGGAGTTTTTAAATTCCAACTTTTTTTAGGAGCCCAAGTCGAAGTCCGCGTACGTATGATTCTGGGGGGTCCAGACATTCGAACCGGAGTATATCTTTTATATGGTAGACAAAACATCCCACTAATGGATGTTTGAGAATTGTGTTGTTTCTTTATCCTTTGTTTAATGAAAGTTGGTGTTGGATGTTCCAAAAAAAAAAGAATTGTTTCGAAGCTAACACTTTAAAGTACCACTTCATTTTCTTTTTTAAAAAAAATTTAGTACCCACGCAGATTCCTGACTTTATTTTAAGCCAGAAATCAAAGTGCTCAAATCGATTTTTACTCGGAAAACACGGATTCGAGGACTACACAACTTCACTATTGTTGCGTTAATTTTGCAAAAATAAAAATAAAAACCTTTTATATATTGTGTTACTCTAAAGACTAGAGACATGTATGTACATAGGAGTGCTGGATCCTCAGGAAGACCTGTGCCATCCGCGTCCACATCTCTCTTCTACTGCTGGTAAGGGAAGCACTCGATGGCCGGAGAAAAGAGGAGGGAGGCAGAATAATAACGAGACGGCAGCCAGGCAGAAGGGGGGGAGGGGGGTCCTCTCCCTCCTCTTCCCCCCTCCCCCAACAAAGCAAAAGCTAAAGCGCGCCTGTGCTGTGCCGTGCTGCGTGTTGTCACTCGCCAAAGAAAGTAAAACCCCCACACCCTCCCACTCGATTCTCGAGTGCCCACAACTGTGTCTCGATCGACCTCCATGGCGCCGCCTAGTCCCCACAAAGCTATACTATCCGTCTCCCTTCCTCTTAATCAACCCCCCCCCTCCCCCTTCTTCTTTCCCGCTCATTCTAAGGCGCTCAAAAGGTGGGAGGGTCTCCCTATTCAATATAAGGGTGGGGGGTCTCGCCGGTCCTCTCTCTAGATAGCGAGAGCTGCCGGTCCGCGTCTCGTCGCATGAAGCAGCGCCAAAGGGAACTACCATGAGTAGTACCATGGAATTGGAAGCTCCACCTCTCTTCCTCGAGACAGGATCGTCGTCGGTGCCGCCGAAAGGACCGGGCGCCGGGGGAGGCCGAGCATCGACCCATGCAGCGACGACGGCGACCAAGGTCGACGTCGACGTGCACCAGAGCCACCGGCTGGACCTCAGCCTGGGCATCGCCCTCAACGGGATCGGGGACGTGGCCTGGCCGCGCGCTGCCGCCAGAGGCGGCGCGCGCGGCGGCGGCACCGGCGGTGGGGGGCCGGTGCCGCAGCAGGCGGCGAGGGCTGGCAGCGGTACGGCTCTTGGAGCGAAGCGGTGGTTCTCTGAGACCGCCGCCGCCGTCGGAGGAGGCTACGTCGACCCGTGGAGCTTGGCCGCGCGCCAGGAGACGGCGGCTCTCGAGCAGCGCACCTTGGCGGCCTACCGCAGGAACATCAATAATGTCGTCGCCGCCGCCGCACCGTCTCCCGCGGTTTTGCCCAGGTCGGTGAATTCTATACTCTACATGCCAGCTATCTCTCCTTCCTCCTCGATCGAGATCTAGCACTTCACGCAGAGGAGCTTAGGGAGTTCCACTGCCGGCCGGAGAGCTAGCGTCGGATACACCGGCGCCCGCGTCAACGCCGATCACCGTGCTCACGCGCGGCTAGCAAAGGGACCAAAAAGATGCTCCGAGCACGATGACGAAGACCTCGATCGCCGGCGAGGGCGCAGGCCGGCCGACCGTGAAAAAAATTAAAAGGGGAAAAGGTGGCAGCTTTCTGGGGGCCGGCCGGCCGGCTAGCTAGCTAGGGTTTCATCTCCTTAATCAGCCGTAAGAATCGTGCGATGTATGGCAGGACCACGACGACGCGTTCTCTCTGTGTGCAATATCCATGAAAGATCTACCTATCTATAGCTAGCTACTGCACATATATATTTGCATAGATGGATAGAGGATATATAAGAACAGCAGGTTGTCCCCTCTCCAACCCCTATCATGCATCTAAATCAAAGAGAAAAAAGATTTGAGTGCAAAGTACCTTAGATTATCCTGTCGGCAGAAGGTTCTTTGCCTAATTAAGTATATACTAGAATTAATCACCTCAATTGATCATCTGCTCGTACGTGTCCCTTACTTCTTCTCCAGTTAATTAATTGGGCACATATATATGTATATGCCCATGTTATCGGAGAATTTCAGAGATCTCCTTGCAAATAATTAAGCACCAAAAATTGAAAAAAAAAGAAGACATCTTGCAACTGGTAATTAATTTCTTCGTCCATCCTCTCTCTCATATATATATATATATATATATATATTTGTTGATCTTCACAGCAGTACCCTGAGAGCTCCTACCCTGAGAGCTCCTCCGTCGTCACCTGTGGTTGGGTGGCCGCCGGTTCGTGCGTTCCGCAAGAACCTGGCGATCCCTCTTCAACCGAATCCAGCTGATCGGAGTCCGGATGAGATGATCGAGCAGGACTCCAAGAAGAAGACGAAGGGAGATCATGAGCCGCCGGGAGCAGAAGCGGAGGCGAAGAAGGCCACCATGTTCGTGAAGGTGAACATGGAGGGGTGCAGCGTCGGGAGGAAGGTGGATTTGATGGCTCATGATAGCTACCAGTCACTGTCTTCCGGCCTTCAAAAGATGTTTCATAACTTCTTGACAGGTTAGTGGCACCCCCCTAGCTTGTCATCTCAACTTTGCTGCACGATCGATCTCCAAGCATCTCTTGCGTTCAAATCAAAACCATGACTGTCTACTATCCTCTTGAAATATTTTGGGCACTCGATCTTGCCAGAAATTGTGTAGATCATGGGTACTGTAAAAGTGGTAGGTTTAGTGCTTGTACTGCTCACAAACATATATTAAAATATTAAGATGGCTAAAGGTATAGTAAGTATAAAAAGGTATATATAGTATAGGTGACTCTAAATTGATCTTCTTTAATTAAGGGAGTGTTACGTGTACCATGCATGTGTTTCATCGTTGCTGGTGTTAGGGTTGTAAACTGAGCGAATACGGAGCGGATATGACGTTCCGTATCCGCTCCGTTTAGCTATTCGGATAATCCGTATCCGGTCCGAATCGGATACGAATACGGATCGGATATTATAAGTCGGATAATCTTCGAATTCGGAGCGGATACGGATAATATCCGCTTCGGAATGTTAATTAAATATTATTTAATTAATATATTTAATAATATACAAATACATAGAAATAAAATTATAAAATATTAAATTTATCATATATTTATCAATATTAACTTAGTATATTAATATATAATAAAGAATACTTAATCATATTTTTAAATATAATAATTTTAAATATATAATTATATATATTATGTATATATTATCAAAGGTGGATTCGGAGCGGATCTTAAACGGAGCGGAGCGGGCATTTCCGTGTCCACTCCGATTAACATTCGGATAATATCCGTATCCGGATATCCGCTCCGACGGATATCTAAAATCGGATATTATCCGCCTAAACGGATACGAATTCGGAGTGAATCCGAATTTTATCCGCATCCGTTTACAGCCCTAGCTGGTGTCTATATCTAAACAATTCTTTCTGCATATATACTCTTGTGAAGAAGTTTCGAAAGGATAAAAGCGTAATATAGAATTTAGAGGTTCCTGAAATATAATACAATTCAATGTGTTCCGTACGTAGAAAATATGGGTATTTTTACAGGTATGTTTCTTAAAGAACCCTATCTGAACATTTGAAATTTAGAAGAAATTTACCCGTCTTGAATCTTCTATGGGTGATTATAATAAACCCTTTAATTAAAAATTTATGGGAAACTATATATTTTAACATAGTCGAGTCTCAAAATTAGTGTTTGAAATAATATATTTCTCTGCCACTTTACATATTTTTGAAATAAAACATATTTTTGAAGTGATCGGCAAACAGCTTTTTAACAAGGTTTACTACAATAAACATATCTTTGTCATGAAAACCGAATGGGTCACGCAATCAAACACCTCATTAATCATCGATTTATATCTACTTAAAATGACGAACCAATAAATTTTAATTTACATATTATTCTCTTTAATCATGGTACTGCATGAAGCAAAATTTATTTGTCATCCACCGATTCTTGCTTGCTCATTAATGTTTAGGAATGGTCTGCTACCCTACTAATTATTATTTTTTTTTGATATTTTCTGTGTTCAGTTGGTTACCCAAAAAACCCAAAACCAGTTGTTGAAGATATCGAGCCAATATCGGCCAACTACATTCTCCTCTACGAAGACAACGAAGGAGATAGGCTGCTCGTTGGAGACGTGCCATGGGAGTACATACCACGCATCCCCATCTTTATATATTTTTGCCCATGTTTGTTATTTTGCCAATATACAAATAATATATTTGCTCAAAAATAATAAATGATGAGTTTTTTATATGATAAACGTTGCAGGCTGTTCGTTAGCTCTGTCAAAAGGCTTTACATTGCTAACGGTTCCAAGGACGCGAAGGGAGGTAATGTGAAATCATGGTACTCAGGCAGATTTCTTTTCTTTTCTTTTCAGAGTAATAATTAATCTCATGAAAAATTCAAGAGTATCTATCCAAATATAACTGGACATGTCGACATATTTACTATTTTAAAGGTTTAAGTTAGATGACCCAATAGCTTCAAAAATTGCCCTGAATCTTTCGGTAGATTTTCTTAAACTGATGACTTAGCCATTAATGTATATATATACATTTGCAGATGAAGACATAAAGACAGAGAACCAGAAATTAGGCACGTTGTTCGAGCAGGAAGTGAAGGCAGAGGGATAGATAGACAATATGATCTTTTGTTGTCCTAAGCTAGCTTTTGCACCACTTGTTTGTTGAAGATCAGTTGTTTGTGTATGTATATATATGGTCATGCTTGTTATATCCAAGCTTACATCCCATGATGCTAAAATCTCCAGGCAGCTGTTTCTGGGAGACTCCTGATCTGTGTGTGTGTGGCAGTCAGGAGAACCTGTTGAATGAGCAAGTTTTTCCTCTAAAATCTTGCTTGTATATATGTGATTGGACAACATATATAGCCACGGCAAAGATATATGTGACCCACGACCACAAAAGACCTAGACTCTCTGTTTATAGGGGTGTGCACATATATATATATAGTTTAAAGTGATTCAATTTTGCATCATTTTCTTTTTAAACTGGCCAACCAAAGCTTGTTCTCAAACTAAAAAACTCAAATAGGTTCAATTTAGCTTGATCAGGTTTGTGATAAAAAAATGAACCTACTAGCTAGAGAAAATGACCACCATGCCCCCATTGCGTCTCTTTTACTAGCCCATTAAATTATAAAGAGAAGCGAATAATTACACTCCACCTCTATTTTTTTCTCGGTATTGTTAAGATAACATTGATTATATACCAGTTATATTTAATATAGTCCGACATTCCGCTGATTAATTAAGCACGGTCTTAATTTTTTCCTTCTTTCGATGTTAAGAGAGCTTAGCTAGAGACATATATTTATATATATCCGATGTTGCCTGATTTATTTAATATGGTAGAAATCAACGTAGGGTATGGTGAAATTTTATTGTTATTTTCATAGCCTCCTCATTGTAGCGTAGGAGCGCTGACCGATGATTTTTGGGTCATTTACTTGATCTTGACATTCCACCCTTTCGGAAGATTACTCATCTCATGTTCGCAGATGACCTTATCATCTGTGGGAAAGTGACTGTTCAGGAAGTTCTCAACCTACTTCATATTCTCAGAGCATATGAGCTTCATTCTAGTCAGGCCGTGAACAAAAATAAGTCCAGCATCTTCTTCAGCAGCAATGTTAACAACGGGATCAAGAATTCCATTTGTAGCATCTCTGGCATTGCTCCTGCTTCCAATTCGGACCTCTACCTTGGTATTCCCATTAGTCTCTCACGCATTGGCATAGCTAATTACGACAAACTTCTGGCTTCTACCAGATCCAAGTTATCCGCCTGGAGGGCTAACTTACTCTCTGCTGGTGGCAGAACTGTTTTGATTAAATCCACACTTAGTCAGCTGCCCATCCACCTCATGTCAGTTCTCAAGCTCTCGACTGACATTCTTAAGAACTTGGAAGCCTCGCAGAAGGCTTTTTGGTGGGTGCATGGTCCGCATGACAAGCAGAAAATACATTTTACTTCTTGGGACTCCATCAAGCAATCCAAGCTTAATGGCGGATTGGGCATTAGGGACCTCAAGTGATGAACAAAGCCATGATCATGAAACTTCTGCTGGAACTTCATTCATGACAAGCACAAGTTATGGGTTAAACTCCTTCAAGCCAAATATACTCAACACGAGGACTTGGACCAGTTCAACCCACTAGACTTGCATCACCTATTTAGAAGAATATTCTCTGTCGAGAGAAGATATCCACGAGAGGGGGACTTTAGCAAATCAAAGACGGGGTCGGCATTGACATTTGGAAGCACCAATGGATTATTGATAAGAAAGGACCCCCCAAGCTCAACCCCCTTGCTCCCACACAGCCCAAGGGTGTTGCTGACTTGATCTCTTCGGGCAGTTGGAACATAGCCCTCATTTCCTCCTCCTTCGATGTGTTGTCTGCACGAGAGGATCTGTAGACCCCCTCTTTCCCAACTGCGCCGATAACAAGTTAATGCGGCCCTTTACTACGGACGGTTGTCTCTACGCACAAGGCGCCTACGAGATTCCTAGCCGACCAGCAGAGACCCTCGGGTCCCTCTAACAACTCCATTTGGAAACTGCTGTGGCATCCTAAAATCAGCCAAGTCTGTAGTTAGAAAATTGTGCACTTCCTGTGGAAATGTCTCTCAAACAATCTTCCCACCAATCTCCTTGTGGCTTCAAGGTGCAAGGCTATAAGTGCTCTGTGCAGTGTCTGCTCTCAGGCGGATGAATCCATTCAGCACCTATTCTTTGAGTGCTCTAGAAGCGAGTACATGTTGGGCGGCCTCGGCTCTCGGTCCTCGGACAGCGGGACGACGAGATATTTGCATGTGATCTCAAATATTGGTTGAGTTGGATCAAGCAGGATACCCCTCCCATCTCTCATCTGGGTTCTCTGGCCATCGGGATTCTCTGGCGCATTTGGAAGGCCAGGTGTGACAAGATTTTCAGATACAAGTCAACTTCCCCCTTGGTCATCCTGCACCTTGCGAGGCAAGATTCGGACTTCTGTTGGAAGCACAAATCTACTAGCATCTCAACCTCTACTGCCTCTTGGTGGCCTCCTCCCCCCTCTGAGGTCAAGATTAATGTCGATTGTGGGTGCGGCTCAGAAGTTGGCTCCACCAGTCTCATAGTACGTGATGATGCTGGCCTGATGTCCCACTGGGAGGCCTCCAGATCCTCATTTGTGGACCCCCAGATCCTCGAAGCTCTGGCCATCTGTGATGCTTGCAGGTGGGCCGCCCAAGCCAACATCAGAGCTATTATCGAGAGCGATGCTAAATCTGTTATCGATGCTATTCTTCAATCTGGTCCAATGTTATGGAAGGCTCAGGACCTCATCCTCGAATGTCAAGCGCTTCTCCAGTCCAGCAACTTGCGTATTTCCTTTAGCAGGAATTGTAATCAGGTTGCCCATCTACTTGCTAGATGGGCTCTGAATATCCCTCGCTCTTCTCCTATTTCTCCTTGTTTGCCTCCCTCTGTGAGGGATTAACTCTGTCTTGACTTGCCTGTTTAATGAAGGTCCATTGCATGTTGCTTAAAAAAAAAAAAAAAGACATTCCACCCTTTCGTTGACCGTTGACTCTCCGGTGGCGCCGAGCGTCTCTAGATGTCGACGGACGGAGAGGCGGTCGGTCGTTTCAGCTTCTCCCGCCGCCGCCGTTCACTCGATGCCACCCCGCGCCCCGGTGTGCAACACCTGCGGCTCCTCCGGCGGCCCCGACTGTCGGGCTGTCGCCGGTGGCCGCCACCTTGCCGAGGAGATCAGCTGTACTGGGGGACTGCCGATCGATCGAGGCAGGTGCGGAGCTCAACGCCGGTGCAGCGCCGGCCTTCTTGAGCGGCGATCTCTCTCCGTCCCCGGCTACGTACCCCTCCTGCGCGGTGTATCTACGCCTGCGGCGGCACCCCCATTTCCCTCCCCTCGACCTTTGATTAATGCACCCAAAAAATACGTCGCCCGTAGAGTGCGAGTGCGAGAGAGAGAATATATATATATATATCTAGCTGATCTCTTGCAGTTGCACAAGGCAAGATGGACATGGACGACGACGGACGGATCAGGACCGGTACTCTTACAACATTACAGTTGCCTGCCCGGCAAGGCGATCCGGACGTACGTGCTCTTCACAATGATAATTAACCCTTACTTGTTCACGGGTCTCGGGTGTCGTGAGGGTCTTGATTAATTCCCCGTTGATCAAGTTGCTTCCGTGAACAGCTTTTGAATTAGCGTACGTATTACGATCTCGTTAATTGCACCATTAATATTGTTTCTTTCCTCAAATTAATTAGTTAAGCTAGCTCGATCCCGTACGTCAGACTGTTGCATCCGTGGCACGACGATACTTCTGATCTGTATCGATCGACCACGGCTGCGTGTGTACCTTCCTACGTATGTATATATGATTCTATACCAAGTTATAAAGTAATTGCCATGTCCACTATATATATATATATATAATGGCTTCTGTGCCCAGCCTGAGGCCGAATGATTTGTATATAATTGGGTATCGCAAACGGAGTAATTAAGCCGATCGTGTGGTGTTTATTTCATCTCATTCGAACTGGTTTTGAGGATTAAACATGAATATCGGCGCGCATGCATGGTTATCATGTGTGCGCACCCATACATGATACATGTGTATATATATATATATGGTGGTCGAGAGTCCAATTGGAAAAAGAAAAAGAAAATTTTGATCTGTGGAGGGCGAGCATATATTATTATAGAATAATAATCACAATCGTTGAATTTCTGCATGCTAGCTCGATGAGGTTGAAGGAGACCAGCTAGCTAGCTGATAAATATCTCTGCCCCCACATACTTAAACGCTAATTTTTTTTTCCTGGCTGCTCAGGCAGGCACTGTGTGTGTGTATATATATATATATATATATATATAATCGATCTATATATGTCTATCGATGGGTCGTATATATATATATATACACTACTTGTTAATAGATCAATTAATTCCTGGATCTCCTTGAAAAATAAGGTATTGCCATATGCTGCCTACTTAATTAATTCCTAGATCTCCTCCAAAATATATAAAGTGCTACTTCTAAAGTGAACAACGACGTCACAATGAAGAACATGGTACAGTGGTTTGGGTCTCTGTGTAAGACTGGGAGACCTCCCACCACTTCAGTTTTTTTTTTTTTTTTGGGGATAAAAGTCATGTTGGCAAATAACGACTTCGAGTCTTCTCCCGCGGGTCGTTATTTCAAGTAGCGATTTGGGTGTGCTAATTTTCGAGATAAAACTTTTTGTGTTAATGATAGACTTAATGGGGTGTTTGGTTGCATGATAATTTTTTGTACACTTTCATGATAAAAAATTGTATTAAAATAAAAAGTGAACCAACTCATGACATAAAATTATCATATTTGGAGGGATGTGATTACAAAAAAGAGTAACCACCGCACATGACCAAATAAAGTGGGGGACCACAAGAAAAAAGAAAGAGGTGAGACCCTCTTTTTTTGTTTAAGAAGAAAATCACTTTCAAAATATAAAATTGTCATGGTTGTCAAACACCTCTTTTAACAAATTTTCTTACAATTTTTAAAAATTAAAATAAAAACCTCAATTATTGTGCAACCAAACACCCCATAAGTTTTTTAAATCGTGTTAGTTAGTTAATTTTTTTTCTCTCCATTTGATCCGTCCCACAACTTGAAAAACCAAATCTCTCATGTAGAGTAGGTAGCGTTCCGATTTGAGAACACGTTAATAGATTGAATTAATTAACCACTAATAATTTTTGTTAACTATTTTTCAAATTCTGATTAAAAACTCTGAAACTAAATGTGTTCTGAAATCTGTGCAGTCTTGGCAAAAGAACTCTTGAATGTTAGAAACAAAAACTTCAAAATTAAGTATTTTTCGTCAGAATTATCTATCGGAAAGATTACTATGATTGTTGACCTGTTTTAATCATTAAAAAATATCATCTAGAAATTTTATTTACCTGGCATCGATAACATTTCGGTTTGTGAATATGTTAAGAGATTAAATCAGTTGGCTATCAATAACACCGGTTAACTATTTTTCGAAAGTCGAGTTGAAAGAAGTCTGAAGTTAAACGTGCTATCTCCGGAAGATAGCATAGTTATTGGACCAGTCAGCTGATTTAATCTATGTTTTAAATGGCATTAGAGTTTGACCCAGCCAGAAGATCCATGTGACTCACTTGAATATGTCATACGTGATATGTGTGATCTTGACGAGGTTGTCAAATTTTTAAGGGAGATAGATTGTAACATCCCAGTTTGTAAATATGTCGAGAGATTAAATTAGTGGACTATCAACAACATCAGTAAACTATTCTTAAAAGATTAAGTTGAGAAAACTCTGAAGTTAAATGTGTTATTCACGAAGGATGTATGACCTCCCGAGAGAAAACACGGTTGTTGGGCCTGTGAGCCCACATCACATTGTTAGTCATCCATTATTAATCTCTCATTCCTTTTTGTACCGCATTGAAGTTAACCTTGCTTGCAGAGGTCTACAGTCGGAGGCAGTCGTGTGCAAGCTCGCCCCCCGGACGGCCTTCGTGGTGCAGATGACATTGCCCCCTCCATGATGCTGCCCTTGCTCAACGCCGTCGTCAGGTTGCTCGAAGCGCTCGCGCCGCTGAATGCCTGCTTCCCGGTGACGACGATGTACACGGCGGCCCGGGTGAAGATCAAGAAGGGGCAGCCCATATTAATGGGGGTGTTGCTGCAGCTTCTCAAGCATGGCACCGCTGCTTGTCGGCAGCCCGCCGCCGTTGGCTACTTCCGTGGCGGACATCGCAGGTCTCTCGACTCAGGAAGTCCGAGTTTTTCAACATCGAGCTTTACAAGGTGTTTGGTTAAAAGTTTTTATTTTAATTTTTAAAAATTATAAAAAAAACTTGTTAAAAGAAGTATTTGACCATCATGATAATTTTATGTTTTGAAAATGATTTTCTTCTTAAACAAAAAAGAGGATCTCACCTATTTGTTTTTTCGTGTGGCCCCCACTTTGTTTGATCATGTATGGTGGTTAATCTTTTTTGTTATCACATCTATCCAAACATGATAATTTATGTCATGAGTTAGTTCACTTTTTATTTTAGTATAATTTTTTATCACGAAAGTGTACAAAAAATTATCGTGCAACCAAATACCCCATTAGGTTTTACCGATCTCGGAAGCTATGCCTCTCTCACATCCGATGCTCGAAGGCTTTCGAGACAAAAATATTTATTTTTACTTTGCACATTAACAATGTTTTTGCAATTTTCACTTGAAAAAATAATTAATTTTAGATTTCTAAGCTGAGACGACAATTCGTATACATGAATACATGACTATATATATTTTTTAACAAGACACGATTAATTTAGTGGAAATCGAACGAAACTATGTATGTTAATGGGGGTTTGGTTGCATGATAATGAAGGTTTTTGTTTTAATTTTTAAAAATTTTAAGAAAACTTGTTAAAAGAAGTGTTTGGTAACCATGACACTTTTATGTTTTAAAAGTGATTTTCTTCTTAAATAAAAAAGTGGGTCTCACCTCTTTCTTTTTTCTAGTGGTCTCCCACTTTGTTTGGTTATGTGTGGTAGTTACTCTATTTTGTAATCACATCCCTCCAAACATGATAATTTTATGTCATGAGTTGGTTCACTTTTTATTTTAATACAATTTTTTATCATGAAAGTATACAAAAAATTATCATGCAACCAAACACCCCGTAAACATTTAATAAAAATAGTCAAATTTAATCACATCGGAGTAAATTAGTTTGATTTGATTTTGCTCGAGATGCAGGTTAGCTTTGGTTTAAGTTGAAAATAAAAAATTTAAAAAAAAACATGACCAATCCTATCATGTATCTATCTAAAACATAAACCAACATATACCTGACTCTCCCTTCAGTTGCAGGCCAGCTGCTTCTCATGTTGTGTGCTCCCATGTTACATGATGGTAAGCAAATTTATAGAAGTTAGTTAGTACAGTTAATCTGATTTTTGTTTTAAGGTGACTCAAATATCATCTCAAATCATTGATGGTACAATTAATTAGTTACTTTTATTTTACTAAAAAACTTCCTTTCTATATATTGTTGACTTGGCGTCATGGTTGACCTGGTCTCTACGTTGCTCCTCCTCATTTCTCATCGAGAAAAGTCAACACGCGGGTTATTTGGTCACCGGCAAAAGCTCGGGCGTGACATGTTTGATTTGGTCTAATTTTGGGTCTTAAAACAAAAACTAACAGGATTAAATGGTTTCCAGACCAAACTTAACCGGGTCAATCTAATGGGGTTCCGTTTGGAGACTAAAAATTACTTAAATATTTAGATAACTACTTATTCGTATAGATACCTATTTTATTTTATTATATTCTAATAAATTTATTTAACTTAGCTCAATTCGAAGGGCCTCAAAGCTAGTTAAATCAAATCAAAAAATAAAAACAAATCCAACAATCGCCATCCCTTAACTTTTCTCTCCGGTTCTGTTCTCGAGATATTATAATCTTGTGCGCGGGGTAGCAATGAGCTCGGTTGGACTCGCGAGTTTGCGGGTCGAGTCGGGACAAGTTAATAATTTTCGTGACTCAGGTCGAATGAAGCCAAGAATATATTTTGGATCAGATCGAAAATGAATCGATCCTAACCGGGCAAGGCTCGGCCCATTGACACCCACTACTTGTGCGATGTGTCTTTTACGGGCATCTATTTGCCTCTTATAGGACAACCAAGTTTTTAAAGGACGATACATAATTTTAAGCTAATTTCGTAATTTTTGTAGTTATTCGGCTGAGAGAAAATTAGCTTTTAATTAAAAAAACGTTCGTAGATTTAATCCTCACCGTTGGATCTACAAAAGTAGGATGACCAGCGGCCTCCTCTCTCCGGGGTTCGCCGTCGGTCGGCTTTTCCCTCCTTTCTGCTTCTGTCGCCGTCGCCGCCGTCGTCATGAAGCCCGTGAATGGCGCAAGCCTTGTCTGCGTGCTTCTGCCATCGCTCTACCGTGACGGCCAGCTCCGCTCCACGGAGGTCTCGTCTTCATCTCTTTCTGCTCCCACCTGCCCACACGTCATTTTGGGCGCGCGCCGAACTCCCTACAGCTTGACGGTTTCCGGCGGGAAGATCTCGGCATTAATGACGGCGATCGATGGTTCTGATCGTTGCCGACCTCCCTTCCATCCCGCCACCGTCTCTAACCGGACTTTTCTGCAACGGGGGCTCCCCCTTCCGTTCGCCAAAATCGAATCTTGGCCCCGCCGCGCCACCGTCGGGCTCGCCCTCGCCATCTCGCCGCCGGTGGCCTCACGAGAGCATTCGTGCGGGAACGAAAGAATGAGCCGGTCGATCAATCAAGGAAGACGAAATGAAACAATTAAAGAATCATATGGATACATTATTACAACACGGCTCGAGCTGCCCCCCCGGTGCGCCGCCGGCCGGCGTTTGGGGAGGGCCGGGGGTGGGGGGCGTGCCGTGCACACGAGGTGCTTGCGCAATTGTCTCACAGGGACATGGACCGCGACAGCGGCTGCGGCGCCGCCGAGCAGGCGGCGACGGCACGCTCCAGGGTGCTGACGATCTCGGCCATCGTGGGCCTGTCTCGGCCCTCGGGGCACACGCAGTCGGCGGCGAGGAAGCCCAGCAGATGCACCGCCTCGATCTCGCAGGGCCTCGGCGGGGGCAGCTGCGGGTCGAGCACCCTGTGGATTTGGTCGGCGTCGATGCGGGGCACCGCGAAGTCCACCACGTTCCTGGGCGCCGCGCACTCCTCGTCGCCTCCGTCCTCCTCCTGCTGGTGTATCGCCTTGAAGCCGGTGAGCAGCTCCAGGAGCACCACGCCGAAGCTGTACACGTCGCTCTTGGTGGTCAGGCACTGCAGCCGGTAGTACTCCGGGTCCATGTACCCCACCGTGCCGGCGGCGCGGAGGGAGATGTGGGAGGCGTCGTCCGCCGGCCCCATGAGGGACAGCCCGAAGTCCGACACCTTGGCCGTCCAGGCGTCGTCGAGCAAGATGTTGGAGGACTTGATGTCCCGGTGGATGATGGGCGGCACGGCGTACCGGTGGAGGTAGTCGATTCCCCGGGCGGCGTCCAGCGCCGCGCGCAGCCGCGCGCTCCAGGCGGCGAGGGTGGGGGACGGCCGCGGCCGCTTGTGGAGGTGGTCGTGGAGGCTCCCGCCGTGCATGAACTCGTATACCAGCACCCGCTCGCTCCGCTCGGTGCAGAACCCTAGCAGGCGCACCAGGTTCTTGTGGTTGACCCGCGACAGCAGGGCGAGCTCGGAGAGGAACGCCTGCTCCTTGTCCTCCCGCCGCCGGTGGCAGGCGGTCGGATGCGACGAGGACGAGCAGGGCTCGGCGCGCTTGATCGCCACCTCCCTGCCGTCGTCGAGCGTCGCGCGGTAAACCACGCCGAAGCTCCCGGAGCCTATCTTGTGGACGTCGGAGAACCCGCCGGTTACCTCGAGGAGCACCCGGAGGGGGAACTCATCGATGGTGCTGCTGTGGCCCTTGCGGAGGAACTCGGAGAGCCTCTCGTGAACGGCGACTGCGTCCGCGGCCGCACGAGACGGAGCGGACGGCACGCCCGGCGGCAGCGCCGCCACGTTCTCGTCGTCCAGGCGGCCGGAGTCGTGCACCTGGCCGCACCTGCTCCCTCTGCAGAATCGCAGGAACAGGTAAGCCGACGCGATCGCCACCCCCAAACCCAGCCCGACGGCGCCCAGCACTACAAAGGGCACAGTGCTCCTGCTGCGTCCGGCGCTGCGGCGGCTTGTCTGCTGGGAAGCAGAGGGCGGCGGCGGCGGCGAGACGGGCCCAGCTTTCTCGACCTCGCAAGCGCGGCAGATGCCGGCACCGCCGGCGCACATGTTCCCGGAATCCGTTAAGATCCCACAGCGGCAGCTCGCCGTCGCTCTGCACGGCCCCGGAAGCACGCGGCGGAAGACCACCGGGTTTCTGGCGAAGACGTCGCTTCCCCAGCAGATCAAGGAGTAGTTGGCGACCAGAACGCCGCAGAACGAGCTGCCCTTGGCCTGAACCGAGAGAAACTCCGTCGCCCGGAGGTTTTCCGGCAAGGAGAAGCCGCCGGACCCCCAGCATTCGACCGTTCCGCTTTCCCGGAGGGCGCAGGTCCTGTTATTACCCAGCGCCAGAGTGGCGAACTCGTAGGGCTTCCCCTCCACCTCCGGCGCAACCGAGCCCCAGCAGGCCATGGTGCCATTTTTCGCCACCGCGCACGCATGGCCAGTCCCGGCGGCGAGTAACCTGAAACTTCCCGGCGGCTGCCTGCCAACGACATTGAGGTCAGTCCCGAAGCACCTGATCGCCTGGTTCACCGCGGACAGCCCGCAGACGAAGTTCCCGCCGACGGCGATCCCCGTGAGCTGCTGCCCCTCGAGGGAGAACCCCGGCCATCGCCAGCAGTGAACCCCGTCCGTTCCCTCGCGGAGGCCGCACACGTGCGAGTCGCCGGCGCTCAGCTCCGCTAGCGGGCCCCCCTGGTAGATCCTCTTCGGCGTCGGCTCCTGGCCGGGCTTCACGTCGGTGAAGTTCCACCACCTCATGGAGGCCACCGGGGAGGACGGCGGGGAGATGAGCGCGCAGAGGAACCCATTCCCGGCGGCGATGGCCGAGTAGGACACCACTCCGGCAGGGTAGGACTCCTCGACGCCAAGGGGGAGGCTGGTGCAGTTGAGGACGTAGCCGCCGCCGCCGCCGCCGCCAGCGGCGGGAATGAGCGCGCAGATGACGGTTTGATTGGCGACGTGGGAGATGGCCACGGTGGAGAGGGGGGCGGCGGAGAGGGGGCCGGCGAAGGGCAGAGCCAGAGCCAGAGCTAGAAAGCAGAGGAGGCGGCCGGGACCGGGAGCATCCGCTGGAGGGTACATTGGCGGCGGGGTGGGTGCGTAGATGAGCGCCCGGGGGCGGAGAATCTCATCGTCGTGGCGAAGATGATGGAGGGAGGGAGGGGCGGCTCGCTCGCTGGCCCCTCGGCGGAGGAGAAGAAGCCGACTGCGGAGAGGAAGGGGAGACCGGGACGGCGTTGGTGCGGGCCGGTGACCTGCGTCGGTCGGTCCGGCCGAACGCGGCTCGGGCCGGAAGGCGGAGGAGACCCGACCGGGTCGCTTTGACTTCTATACGGTGGTGGAGGCAGCTGGCCGGCCGAGCCAAAAATATTAGAGAATGGATCCTCTCACGAGATCTTTGAATGAAATTTCTCAATTTTCTCGTATAAATGAAAAAACAAAAATAATTAATATCTTATCATATATTTATTTAATATTTTTATTCATTCATTTATGCGAAAAAAGTGAGAAGATTTTCTTTAGAGATTTATTTGAGAGAATCCGCTCTCGAAGGACTGTACTCTGCGCCGGTCGGGCCGTCCACACGTAATAGAGAGAAGCGTGGGGGGTGGGAGGGAGCGTTGACAACACCATCCGCGGTTACAACGACCGAGGGCGCGGTTTGACCTGGCGCGGACGACTCTCGGTCGTCGCCGGAAAACGGAAACGGCCGGGGGGTTTGGTAGCTCGAAGGCGACAAGACAACAGAGGGACGTGCAGAGGAGACCCGCCATCATATTTACCGATTAATCAGAAACCGGGTCGGATAAAAATTAGATTTTGACCTATTTATCATGTCAAACTCGAAGGAAGAAAACAAGGGTTCGATTCGTCGACTGAGTTGAGTTCGATCACACACCTACTTCAATTCGATTAAATACTTCGATTTGGTAGATCTTGCCGTGAGGAACCCGGATGAACGATCGAGAGGAAGCGTGTTGAACGACGTAATCAATATTCTCGTGCTTAATTATTGGGGGTTTTCCGCAGAATTCGACCTGATTAATTAGACGAGGGACTGAAGGGTCGAATATATTCTGGAACTCCAACGTTAACTTAGAAAACATGAACGGTGTACGTATTTCTTGTCTCGGCGACCGGAACCCGCCATTACCAACGGCGACGGAGGTGGGTTCGCCGGAGAGGCCTGCGGGGCGACTACCCTCCCCGTGAAAGCTGGAAGCTACCCAAATCTCTCTCTCTCTCTCTCTATATATATATATTTATATATAAGTCGACAATCGGACCATCGATCTCCGCGCGCCTTCTTGATCCGTAATGTCAACGGGGGAGAGGAATATTATTACTGGGGATGATCGGCTGCCCGAGCTCGCGCCCCCCAATCCTGATCAGGTCGTCTCGTACGTCTCCGGCGAATGCCGGGACGCGGTGAACCCTAACCCTCCCCGCGCGTGTCTCGGCCACCGGCCGCGGCGGGGAGATGGGCGGGTGCAGCGGCCACCTACCGGGGGAGCAGGCGGAGCATGTACGTACGACGACATCTTCCATACGGGATCCGATAATCACGGGCTGCGGAAGGACCCCGCGCCGGCGCCGGAGGAGGGGACGACGACCATCCACCCTGACCTAACGGCAACAGAGGAGAGGAGATCAGGAGAGGAGACAGTTGACAATTCAATTCAACGTTGGGCTTGCTTTAACTAACCCTAGCTTTGTATACATGGCGATTAGGGTTGGCAAGAGCTAGCCGTGTCCAGCGCACGGGAAGGGGATCTCTCCCGTCCTGTTAGCTAGATCGACCTCGGGTGCGTGCGTGATGGGATGATGGACTGTGGGATTTGTCTAAGTAGTGGGTGTGTGAGAGTGACCCCCTCTCCCCCTTTTGACAGCTTAACAAACCAAACCCCCCATATATAAACAATATTCTTAGCAGCCCTACCAAATCCACCAGATGTGAGCTCCACCATGCATGTACACACCGCCACCACCCCCGTGTGTGGGATTGGAAGAGCGGACCTGGTTTCGTCTCCAATGTTGATCTCCGGCCTGATGATCTCGGAGATCCCCCATAATTAAGCACATCATCGATCTCTAACATTGGGGTGGTGTTTGGTTGCACGGCGCAAGTTGGAATAAAATGTTCCCGGCATGCAGCGCCGTGGGTGCCGTCGGTCAAGGAGGCCCCTAATTCCTTCCCCAGGGGGAGGACGTCCCGGGTTCCAACTCTGAGATCATCCGTGGTTAGATTAGATGTTCATTCGCATGGCATGGCCACTGGTACTATATATGGTTTAAAAAAAAGACTAGTTTAATAACATTTCTCTCAAGACAACTATGTCACGACCCAGAATTTAATTAATAAAACCACAAATATGCAGCGGAAATACACAACGTCGTGACAGTGGGATGAAACCCAACACTTGGATTCGACAACCCAAACTTAAACAATTAATTCCATAAGATCCATCAAAATATGAGAATGAAACCATACTTCTAAGTCTAACCACACTCTTGTTCAAGAACAACCAAGACCATCTACCTAAGTAGAGAATACCAAGAATCTCCAAGTGCAAATGACTCTGATTCCTTTGGTTCCACCTCGAACTTCATCTTCATGCTCCTTGATCCTCGCTTACCCGAAAAATTTATCCCACAACGGGGTGAGTCCCGGGGACTCCGTAGGATTTACACCCGTATCCCGCCAATCGGATACTAATATATAAACATGCAATGATAGATAACATATCTAAATTGAGATGTAATTCAAAAGTATAGAATGTCTTCTATATTAATCTCACAACCCATATACGAACATAATTATCTTCAAAGAAAAATTTATGCCAAAGCCAATTAATTCTAATAGATGCACACAAGACCATACAAGCTAGACAAATATCATCTAAATGACCTCAAGACTTAACTTAACATGACCAAAACAAAATGAGACAAATCTGAATTTTCTAACATGACACAACTTAACATCTATACATGACACATGAGTAACCAAATTTCGTATTCTTTCCAATCACATACTCAAAGAGCAAGAAATTGGTCGTCTCGCTTCACATGTACAAATGCATTCACCAGCTCTAACATATATAGAAGTAACATACTAAGCTACCAAAGGCACCTTGGTGGTGACAGGCGGTGGTGACAGGAAAAACCGCGTGTAATCCGGGATGTGGGAGGGCCGGATTCAACTAAGTTACCAGCTGCCCACGGGCAATTGACTAGAATAGGCTGGTGAGGCCTTCATAGCATGTCGTATCGAGGAGTTCGCTAACATAATTTTAAATCAAGACATACTTGACCATACCATGCATACATGACATAAACATCTAATTTCATAACCGTTCATGCAAGACATAACAAACTAGACAAGACATATGATAACCCGACTTAATTGAACTTGTTCTTAATGACAACTCATACTAATCATGACCAAATTGACATTGACTAACTATACATAGCATAGCACATGATCTAAAACCAAATTAAACATATTTTACCATAAACTAGACAAGACTTATACTAACCGACTTGATTGACATATTCTAAATCAAACCTATACCAAACTTGACCATATGAACATAACTACACCATGCTTGACATAATACATAATCTGAAACTAAACTAACCAAAATTTACATAACTTACATACATGAAATGACAAACCGAACTAGACATACTTAAACACATATATCAGACACTTGACCTAAGTCATGCTTGGCATAAATTAAACAATTCAAATTCTGAGGTAATCAACCACAATCTGACCTAAACAGGTTCTGAAATATGTGATTTGATGATCCATGATTTCCCAAATATACACACAATTATAAATCTATTCTAGGTCGAAAACTAACATATAATCACATACATAACTAACATAAGGTCAAATCTTATAAAACATATCTCTACCCATCCAGAATCAAGCTAAACATGTTCCATAATTTTCAAAATAGTAATTTCAAGATTCTAGTTTCAAGGATTTTTGAGAAAAATTACTAATCTTAAGTTCAAAGGCCAAACTAGTCAAATCAAGGTCCATAAGTTAAATCATGCATATTTTCAAATCAAAATGGGATCAAATAAATAGACGAGCTTGAGAAACCTACCTGGAAGCTCTGTGTGAATTTTCCGGATTTTTCAGAATTTTCTTGCTATTTTCGGCCTCAAATCTAATTTCCGGATTTAATAATTCCGAAAATCAGATATGGCTGAACCGGTGCCGAACCGGGCGGCTGGACCAGACGGAGCTGGGCCGGGCGGAGCTGGACCGGGCGCTGGGCCGGCTCGACCGGCGGTTCACGGCGATGGTTCACGGGCGGCGGAGACGGCGGCGGCTCGCGGCGGCGCTCGCGACGGCGGAGGCGGCGCTCGCGGCCGGCGGGGGCGCGGCGGAGCTCGCGGCAGCGCTCGGCGGCGATGGCTCTAGCGACGGCGGCGGGCAGGGGGAAAGGTAAAGGCCGGTGACGACGACGGCGAGAGGAGGACCGCGGCGGTTTCCGGCCGGAACATGGGAGGTCCCGGCGACGGCGACGGCAAAAGGGCGGCACGGGAAGGGGTGTCGCAGGGGGCTGGGAACGATGAAGGAGGGAAGGAGGAAGGAGGGACGGGGGATTAGGTGGCAGCGAGGGGCTCGGCGGAGCTCGCTTCCGGCGACCGCAACCGACGACGGCGACCGGTGCGAGAGGGGCGGAAGCTCGGCGTGCGCCACGGGGGGGAGAAAAGAGGAGCGTCGCGGGCGGCGATGGTGATGGTGTCCGCGGGCGGCCGCGGCGTGCGGAAGGAGGCGGTCCGGTGGCGGCGGCGTCGCGCGGCGGCAGGCCGGCGTGGGAAGAGAGGAGGAGGGTGGCGGCGTTGCCGCTATAGGAGAGGGAGAGAGAGAGCTTCGACGGGGGGGGGGGGGTTTCTCGCGGGAAAAAAATACACCGGGGGGGGTGGGGACTTCCGTAATCCGGAGGGAGATGGGAGTCCCGGGTGGGGGGGGGGGGGAGATGGGGAGGGAAATCCCGGCGACGGTAGCGGTGGCGATGGCGTCGGGGGGAGTCCGTGTGGGAGGGCAATCCGCAGAATTTTTTTTTTTTTAGCGAGATATTACACTCTTCACCCCTTAAAAATAAATTTCGTCCTCGAAATTTCAAAATCTTACTATCTTGTCGAAGGGAGTCAAGATGATTCTAATCTCGTACACTCGAAAATAAATCCTCGAATCAACAAATACTGCTAAAACATCCATCATCCTCTAATGTTATCTATATCAAACTTTCTAAATATATGCCATTCCTTCCATATCATATCATTCATGATAATATAATGTTCTTATATCAACTCGACAAATTAACATATTCAACTCTCTCTAAATTATCATATATCTATATTGTTTCTTTATAGCAAGTAACTCTCAATCTCTAACCTTATCCAAAAGTTTGAACTTCGAAATCATCACTAATCATCATCATTATTATAGATAGACCGAATCACACTTAAAGTAATATATGCCATTCTAACCTCAAACTGCGTATAAGTATTATTCCAAATAAATATGCATAAATCGATTATTCTCACATAGACAAAATTGAATAATTCATATTATTCCACATATTACCCACCGAAATTCTTATAATGATTCAACAATCTCTCTTCCATCAATCTATCGGATGATATCATTCTCATAACAACTGAAATTCTATTATCCTTCTAAAACAAGAGTATCAATCATGCTTCATCATCCTTTTTTTTTTCCAAATGATAGATCTAAACACCATTCTCATCAAATTATCACCAACATTGACTTTCTTATAATTTGGAATCCAAAATCTGATCATTGTATTATCTTAAATAATAATCAAGTTATTCCCATGCTTAAAGAGCCACAATCTAATGCCAAAGATATTTCCAATTCCTTTAAACCTTTACAAGTATATCATAATCTCTAATTTCTTTCTCAATAGGAGTTATATCACAATTTTCAAATTACTCCAAACAACTTAAATGATTCTCTTAGTATGAATCAAAAAATCTTAACAAATCTATATCTAACTTGATTGTCCATGATACAAAAATTAGCTCAAAATTATCAAGTTGGATCACCTAGAGCCTATTTACTTCCTATGATTCAAAAATTCAAAGATGAAAGATTTCAAGTCCTTAAACTAGGATATTGATTGGGAGAGTAATTACTCGATTCTAGATCGGCAATTAATAAAAGAGATTCTAGGTACCATGGTCATAATATAAATTAGATTGTGATATCTTATAAATATCTAAGCAAAGCACCACCTAAACAACACGATATACATGATCTTCTAGATATCATCATCAATTCTTTGATTGACCAATCTCATTCCTTAATTCTTAAATTGGCTGATCTCATACCTTCTAATAATACATGATATATCCTCTTAATATATATCCCAATTAACTTTCACCAATAATTCAATTATTCTCATGAAGATCATCCTATGAAATCATTATAAAGCCCACTTTACTTCTCAATATGAAAATCTACCAATCTAACTAGCTTTCTATCTTCACTTAAATAAGAAATCATATCATTATGACCTTAATTATATTCATTTGATCAATCTACTCCACTAGCTATCTTAAATCTGAACTTCATCTCGTAAAGATACTAAACCCTATGATATCCATCAACTATTAAACACAAAAATTCTAAACACTAATGACAATAAAATCTTCCCTTAATTGATAAATTGATTTCTATCAATCGAACTTGAAGATCAACGAATCTAAAAGTTGCTTATCATACTCTAATTGATCATCCAATTTAAATCTCTACATATTAAATCATTGTCTAATATCAAAATCAAATTGACCCAAATTGATAATCTCTTCCTATTGTCATAAAATCAAACTTATAAATTCACCAAAAATCTGTTAATTGATCCTCGTAAATGGATACCAATAATTATCCAATCTAACATCTAATAATCTATTCATCAAAGTCGAAAATCAGATCTAATTGATTCAAATGGATAATCCAAGTATCAAATCTAATTCACCTAAATCAATATCAAACACCGGGCGAGTCACTATAGACCTTCGGCCGGGTTAAAGCTCGATACCAACTCTGTCACGACCAGAATTTAATTAATAAAACCACAAATATGCAGCGGAAATACACAACGTCGTGACGATTAGGATGAAACCCAATACTTGAATTCCACAACCCAAACTTAAACAATTAATTCCATAAGATCCATCAAAATATGAGAATGAAACCATACTTCTAAGTCTAACCACACTCTTGTTCAAGAACAACCAAGACCATCTACCTAAGTAGAGAGTACCAAGAATCTCCAAGTGCAAATGACTCTGATTCCTTTGGTTCCACCTGAACTTCATCTTCATGCTCCTTGATCCTCAGTACCTGCTGAAAAATTTATCCCACAACGGGGTGAGTCCGGGGACTCCGTAGGATTTACACCCGTATCCCGCCAATCGGATACTAATATATAAACATGCAATGATAGATAACATATCTAAATTGAGATGTAATTCAAAAGTATAGAATGTCTTCTATATTAATCTCACAACCCATATCTGAACATAATTATCTTCAAAGAAAAAGATTATGCCAAAGCCAATTAATTCTAGACCGATGCACACAAGACCATACAAGCTAGACAAATATCATCTAAATGACCTCAAGACTTAACTTAACATGACCAAAACAAAATGAGACAAATCTGAATTTTCTAACATGACACAACTTAACATCTATACATGACACATGAGTAACCAAATTTCGTATTCTTTCCAATCACATAGCCAAAGAGCAAGAAATTGGTCGTCTTGCTTCACGTATGCAAATGCATTCACCAGCTCTAACATATATAGAAGTAACATATACTAAGCTAGCCCAAAGTGCACCTAGGCGGTGGTGACACTAAGGGAAAAACCGCGATGTCAAGGATCTGTGGGAGGGCCGGATTCAACTAAGTTACCAGCCCGGGCAATTGACTAGAATAGGCTGGTGAGGCCTTCATAGCATGTCATATCAGGAGTTCATAACATAATTTTAAATCAAGACATACTTGACCATACCATGCATACATGACATAAACATCTAATTTCATAACCGTTCATGCAAGACATAACAAACTAGACAAGACATATGATAACCCGACTTAATTGAACTTGTTCTTAATGACAACTCATACTAATCATGACCAAATTGACATTGACTAACTATACATAGCATAGCACATGATCTAAAACCAAATTAAACATATTTTACCATAAACTAGACAAGACTTATACTAACCGACTTGATTGACATATTCTAAATCAAACCTATACCAAACTTGACCATATGAACATAACTACACCATGCTTGACATAATACATAATCTGAAACTAAACTAACCAAAATTTACATAACTTACATACATGAAATGACAAACCGAACTAGACATACTTAAACACATATATCAGACACTTGACCTAAGTCATGCTTGGCATAAATTAAACAATTCAAATTCTGAGGTAATCAACCACAATCTGACCTAAACAGGTTCTGAAATATGTGATTTGATGATCCATGATTTCCCAAATATACACACAATTATAATTCAATTCTAGGTCCAAAACTAACATATAATCACATACATAACTAACATAAGGTCAAATCTTATAAAACATATCTCTACCCATCCAGAATCAAGCTAAACATGTTCCATAATTTTCAAAATAGTAATTTCAAGATTCTAGTTTCAAGGATTTTTGAGAAAAATTACTAATCTTAAGTTCAAAGGCCAAACTAGTCAAATCAAGGTCCATAAGTTAAATCATGCATATTTTCAAATCAAAATGGGATCAAATAAATAGACGAGCTTGAGAAACCTACACCGGAAGCTCCTGTGAATTTTCCGGATTTTTCAGAATTTTCTTGCTATTTTTCGGCCTCAAATCTAATTTCCGGATTTAATAATTCCGAAAATCGAGATATGGGCCGAACCGGTGCCGAACCGGGCGGCTGGACCAGACGGAGCTGGGCCGGGCGGAGCTGGACCGGGCGCTGGGCCGGCTCGACCGGCGGTTCACGGCGATGGTTCACGGGCGGCGGAGACGGCGGCGGCTCGCGGCGGCGCTCGCGACGGCGGAGGCGGCGCTCGCGGCGGCGGGGCGCGGCGGAGCTCGCGGCAGCGCTCGACGGCGATGGCTCTAGCGACGGCGGCGGGCAGGGGAAAGGTAAAGGCCGGTGACGACGACGGCGAGAGGAGGACCGCGGCGGGTTCCGGCCGAACCGGGGGAGGTCCCGGGCGACGGCGACGGCAAAGGGCGGCACGGGAAAGGCGTCGAAGGGGGCTGGGAACGATGAAGGAGGGAAGGAGGAAGGAGGGACGGGATTAGGTGGCAGCAGGGGCTCGGCGGAGCTCGCTTCCGGCGACCGCAACCGGCGACGGCGACCGGTGCGAGAGGGCGGAAGCTCGGCGTGCGCCGCGGGGGGGAGAAAGAGGGCGTCGCGGGCGGCGATGGTGATGGTGTCCGCGGGCGGCCGCGGCGTGCGGAAGGAGAGGCGGTCAGGTGGCAGCGGCGTCGCGCGGCAGCAGCGGCGTGGGAAGAGAGGAGGAGGGTGGCGGCGTTGCTATAGGAGAGGGAGAGAGAGAGCTTCGACGGGGGGGGGGGGGGGGGTTTCTCGCGGGAAAAAATACACCGGGGGGGTGGGGACTTCCGTAATCCGGAGGGAGATGGGAGTCCGGGTGGGGGGGGAAGATGGGGGAGGGAAATCCGGCGACGGTAGCGGTGGGGATGGCGTCGGGGGGGGGGGGGCCCTGTGGGGGGGCAAGCCGCAGAATTTTTTTTTTTTTAGCAGATATTACACTCTTCACCCCTTAAAATAAATTTCGTCCTCGAAATTTCAAAATCTTACTATCTTGTCGAAGGGGGAGTCAAGATGATTCTAATCTCGTACACTCAGAAATAAATCCTCGAATCAACAAATACCTGCTAAAACATCCATCATCCTCTAATGTTATCTATATCAAACTTTCTAAATATATGCTATTCCTTCCATATCATATCATTCATGATAATATAATGTTCTTATATCAACTCTGACAAATTAACATATTCAACTCTCTCTAAATTATCATATATCTATATTGTTTCTTTATAGCAAGTAACTCTCCAATCTCTAACCTTATCCAAAAGTTTGAACTTCAGAAATCATCACTAATCATCATCATTATTATAGATAGACCAGAATCATACTTTAAGTAATATATGCCATTCTAACCTCATACCACATATAAGTGTTATTCCAAATAAATATGCATAAATCAGATTATTCTCACATAGACAAAATTGAATAATTCATATTATTCCACATATATTACCCACTGAAATTCTTATAATGATTCAACAATCTCTCTTCCATCAATCTATCAGATGATATCATTCTCATAACAACTGAAATTCTATTATCCTTCTAAAACAAGAGTATCAATCATGCTTCATCATCCTTTTTTTTTTTCCAAATGATAGATCTAAACACCATTCTCATCAAATTATCACCAACATTGACTTTCTTATAATTTGGAATCCAAAATCTGATCATTGTATTATCTTAAATAATAATCAAGTTATTCCCATGCTTAAAGAGCCACAATCTAATGCCAAAGATATTTCCAATTCCTTTAAACCTTTACAAGTATATCATAATCTCTAATTTCTTTCTCAATAGGAGTTATATCACAATTTTCAAATTACTCCAAACAACTTAAATGATTCTCTTAGTATGAATCAAAATCTTAACAAATCTATATCTAACCGATTGTCCATGATACAAAATTAGCTCAAAATTATCAAGTTGGATCACCTAGAGCCTATTTACTTCCTATGATTCAAAAATTCAAAGATGAAAGATTTCAAGTCCTTAAACTAGGATATTGATTGGGAGAGTAATTACTCGGATTCTAGATCGGCAATTAATAAAAGAGATTCTAGGTACCATGGTCATAATATAAATTAGATTGTGATATCTTATAAATATCTAAGCAAAGCACCACCTAAACAACTTTGATATACATGATCTTCTAGATATCATCATCAATTCTTTGATTGACCAATCTCATTCCTTAATTCTTAAATTGGCTGATCTCATACCTTCTAATAATACATGATATATCCTCTTAATATATATCCCAATTAACTTTCACCAATAATTCAATTATTCTCATGAAGATCATCCTATGAAATCATTATAAAGCCCACTTTACTTCTCAATATGAAAATCTACCAATCTAACTAGCTTTCTATCTTCACTTAAATAAGAAATCATATCATTATGACCTTAATTATATTCATTTGATCAATCTACTCCACTAGCTATCTTAAATACGAACTTCATCTCGTAAAGATACTAAACCCTATGATATCCATCAACTATTAAACACAAAAATTCTAAACACTAATGACAATAAAATCTTCCCTTAATTGATAAATTGATTTCTATCAATCGAACTTCAAGAGCAACCAAATCTAAAGTTGCTTACCATCCTCTAATTGATCATCCAATTTAAATCTCTACATATTAAATCATTGTCTAATATCAAAATCAAATTGACCCAAATTGATAATCTCTTCCTATTGTCATAAAATCAAACTTATAAATTCACCAAAAATCTAAATTGATCCTCATAAATGGATACCAATAATTATCCAATCTAACATCTAATAATCTATTCATCAAAGTCGAAAATCAGATCTAATTGATTCAAATGGATAATCCAAGTATCAAATCTAATTCACCTAAATCAATATCAAACACCGGGCGTAGTCACTATAGACCTTCGTACGGTTAAAGCTCTGATACCAACTCCTGTCACGACCCAGAATTTAATTAATAAAACCACAAATATGCAGCGGAAATACACAACGTCGTGACAGTGGGATGAAACCCAACACTTGGATTCGACAACCCAAACTTAAACAATTAATTCCATAAGATCCATCAAAATATGAGAATGAAACCATACTTCTAAGTCTAACCACACTCTTGTTCAAGAACAACCAAGACCATCTACCTAAGTAGAGAATACCAAGAATCTCCAAGTACGGAAATGACTGCGATTCCTTTGGTTCCACCGAACTTCATCTTCATGCTCCTTGATCCTCGGTACCCTGGCCGAAAATTTATCCCACAACGGGGTGAGTCGGGGACTCGTAGGATTTACACCCGTATCCCGCCAATCGGATACTAATATATAAACATGCAATGATAGATAACATATCTAAATTGAGATGTAATTCAAAAGTATAGAATGTCTTCTATATTAATCTCACAACCCATATCTGAACATAATTATCTTCAAAGAAAAATTTATGCCAAAGCCAATTAATTCTAGACCGATGCACACAAGACCATACAAGCTAGACAAATATCATCTAAATGACCTCAAGACTTAACTTAACATGACCAAAACAAAATGAGACAAATCTGAATTTTCTAACATGACACAACTTAACATCTATACATGACACATGAGTAACCAAATTTCGTATTCTTTCCAATCACATAGCCAAAGAGCAAGAAATTGGTCGTCTTGCTTCACATGTACAAATGCATTCACCAGCTCTAACATATATAGAAGTAACATATACTAAGCTAGCCCAAAGTGCACCTAGGCAGTGGTGACACTAAGGGAAAAACCGCGGTAATCCGGGACCTGGGGGAGGGCCGGATTGAGCTAAGTTACCCGCTGCCCACGAGCAATTGACTAGAATAGGCTGGTGAGCGCCTTCATAGCATACGTCATATCGGGAGTCCATAACATAATTTTAAATCAAGACATACTTGACCATACCATGCATACATGACATAAACATCTAATTTCATAACCGTTCATGCAAGACATAACAAACTAGACAAGACATATGATAACCCGACTTAATTGAACTTGTTCTTAATGACAACTCATACTAATCATGACCAAATTGACATTGACTAACTATACATAGCATAGCACATGATCTAAAACCAAATTAAACATATTTTACCATAAACTAGACAAGACTTATACTAACCGACTTGATTGACATATTCTAAATCAAACCTATACCAAACTTGACCATATGAACATAACTACACCATGCTTGACATAATACATAATCTGAAACTAAACTAACCAAAATTTACATAACTTACATACATGAAATGACAAACCGAACTAGACATACTTAAACACATATATCAGACACTTGACCTAAGTCATGCTTGGCATAAATTAAACAATTCAAATTCTGAGGTAATCAACCACAATCTGACCTAAACAGGTTCTGAAATATGTGATTTGATGATCCATGATTTCCCAAATATACACACAATTATAATTCAATTCTAGGTCCAAAACTAACATATAATCACATACATAACTAACATAAGGTCAAATCTTATAAAACATATCTCTACCCATCCAGAATCAAGCTAAACATGTTCCATAATTTTCAAAATAGTAATTTCAAGATTCTAGTTTCAAGGATTTTGAGAAAAATTACTAATCTTAAGTTCAAAGGCCAAACTAGTCAAATCAAGGTCCATAAGTTAAATCATGCATATTTTCAAATCAAAATGGGATCAAATAAATAGACGAGCTTGAGAAACCTACCTGGAAGCTCCTGTGAATTTTCCGGATTTTTCAGAATTTTCTTGCTATTTTTCGGCCTCAAATCTAATTTCCGGATTTAATAATTCCGAAAATCAGATATGGCTGAACCGGTGCCGAACCGGGCGGCTGGACCAGACGCGGAGCTGGGCCGGGCGGAGCTGGACCGGGCGCTGGGCCGGCTCGACCCGGCGGTTCACGGCGATGGTTCACGGGCGGCGGAGACGGCGGCGGCTCGCGGCGGCGCTCGCGACGGCGGAGGCGGCGCTCGCGACGGCGGGGCGCGGCGGAGCTCGCGGCAGCGCTCGACGGCGATGGCTCTAGCGACGGCGGCGGGCAGGGGGAAAGGTAAAGGCCGGTGACGACGACGGCGAGAGGAGGGACCGCGGCGGTTTCCGGCCGGAACAGGGGAGGTCCCGGCGACGGCGACGGCAAAAGGGCGGCACGCGGGAAAGGCCGTCGAAGGGGGGCTGGGAACGATGAAGGAGGGAAGGAGGAAGGAGGGACGGGGGATTAGGTGGCAGCGGGGCTCGGCGGAGCTCGCTTCCGGCGACCGCAACCGACGACGGCGACCGGTGCGAGAGGGGGCGGAAGCTCGACGTGCGCCGCGGGGGGGGGAGAAAAGAGGAGCGTCGCGGGCGGCGATGGTGATGGTGTCCGCGGGCGGCCGCGGCGTGCGGAAGGAGGCGGTCGGGGTGGCGGCGGCGTCGCGCGGCAGCAGCGGCGTGGGAAGAGAGGAGGAGGGTGGCGGCGTTGCGCTATAGGAGAGGGAGAGAGAGAGCTTCGACGGGGGGGGGTTTCTCGCGGGAAAAAAATACACCGGGGGGGTGGGGACTTCCGTAATCCGGAGGGAGATGGGAGTCCCGGGTGGGGGGGAGATGGGGGAGGGAAATCCGGCGACGGTAGCGGTGGCGATGGCGTCGGGGGGGGGGGAGTCCGTGTGGGAGGGCAATCCGCAGAAATTTTTTTTTTTTTAGCAGATATTACAAACTACTTGTGTGTGTGTGTGTGTTTTTTTTTTTTTTGTAAAAGAAGGTGTTTGTGGATCATTATGATTAAGAGTGTGTGTCTTTAAATAGGATGAGCAAAAAAAAGAAAAAAGAAGAGACCTTATTTTCTATCTTGTGGTCTACCAATTTTTGTTATACGTACGCTGGGTTCTCGTTCTTCTTTTTTTTTTCTCGCAATATCTCACCAAGCATGCATATATGATAGTTTTATATTATTTACTACTTTATCCCATGTTCGGTTAGAGTACTTGATTTCAATGGGTGATCGATATTGAAGAAGGTTGGAGCATTTTTTGGGATCGGCCGGGTTAAACAATTAAAATATTGGAGGTACACAAGCATGAGACAGAAGATTCAATAGCATCCAGAATTGAAGTTCACATGATCCCCCAAGATCATCAGATGCATGTTGGGACTCCAAGATCACGAGCGCGGGACATAATATAATAAAAGCAACATGCGAGAGTAGTCGCCGGCCGCAAATTTTAAATCCACACACTATGGATGACGCTTACAGATATTTCAACTCCGAATAAAAGATTACTTCAATTCTCAAACAGCCTGAACGCGGAAAAGGGGCCCCCGTTGGGCCCTTTGTACATGTTATTGGGTTCGTCGGGAAAGGCCCATTAGCAACATTTGAACCGTCCATTGGTAGGACTGCAATACGGGTAACTGATCTATTTATTTATGCTTTTGTGTGTGGGTGATAAGGATTGGAGCTAGAGATGTTCGCCCAAAACGGGTAAGCCAAACAAGACCCAACCTAACTCAACCAGTTTGAGTTTGGAACTTGACTTCCTGGTTTCCCGAGAATCCTAACCTTGCAAGGAAAATACTTAGCTGTCATCACAAAGTCAAGACTCGTCCACGATTTTTGTCTTTACGACCGCGTTAAAACCATCGTCGGATCGTCGCAAATAAATATATCGCCAATGGTATTAACAACGATTTAATGAAAAATAGTTGCCGCTAATACTACTCAAGATGCCTGACAAGCCATCTAACAGAAACAGCTTAAGTTGTTGCCGGTATCTTCTAGTGGCAACGGCTTTCGTAGGCATCGACAATGTCCCTCAGTTGTGATGGTTTTATAGCGGTCACCGGTAAGTTTATTAGGGCGGTGCTTTCTAATCATCGTCATTATGCACTTATTGGCGGCGGTGTCCATTCAACCGCCGCAACTAATCTGATTGGTGACCAATAATCTGCCCCTAATACACCTTATATTGTAGTGTAATTAGCTGTGCCATAAATGGTTGGGTTTCAGTTTGTCTCTCTCTAACTTCAACTGAACTGATAAATCAGTGGACTCTGCAAATAAAATATCAAAGAGAGATAGTTCTATTAAAGAGAGGGGATAGTTCCTTCAAAATAATCTGTCCCCCAATACACCTTTTATTGTAGTGTAAGCTGTGCCATAAATAGTTGGGTTTCATTGTGTCTCCCTCTATAGCTTGAATTGAACTGATAAATTAGTGGACTCTGCAAATAAAATATTAAAGAAAGATAGTTCTATTAAAGAGGCGAGGGATGGTCCTTTCAAAATAATTAATGTTCTTGAAAATATCGTCAATAGTTTCAAATACATCAGAACACTTCAAGTTAAATGTTCAATACAATTTCTATATGTTTAAAATGTCATGAATAGTTTCTAATAAAATTTTAAGAATAATGATATAACTGGTATATATGAGAGATGTGTTGATAGATTTAAAAAGATCGTAGAAATCCACCAACCAAAGGTCGATCAACAATGTGTGGAGAAATTAAAAGCGAACCACCAAATGTAAGATGTTAATTTAGATATTTCAAAATTCGACGTAAAACTTTAAATCTCGTAGCAGCAGAATAATTAAGGTCTAAATTTTAACAGAATCAAAGGTTAAGAACTGATTTTGTTTGGTAATTGCATTGAACATCTCTATCACTATCTATTACCACCCACCCTGTTATGCACTGTACTTGACCTATATATATGGGCATCTCTAATTAAAAATATTGTTCTCTTTTTTTAAAAGAAAAAACAGTAGCTTCAAGTACAACCATACGATCATATGTTCTTTATGTCGCCATGCATTTATGGTTGCGTTCATGTAGCCCCTTGACCACTGTAGATGTACAGCTAATAATTAGGTGGTGGGCGTTCTTCAGCATATCCAAATAATTAGGGTACTGCCGTTGTTGTCAATTTATATCCAACCTAAATATTTAAGTACAAGCCTCAAAATATACAATGGAAGGGGAGCTTTGGACTTGTTGCCAGTAGTGCATCACATTTCTCGGGTATTAATTAATGTAAACCTTTTATGTTTTATTGAAAAGAGAGATAAAGACGAAGGGTTGAATGTGAGGCGTAGTAGACTGAGCAGAGCTCTACGTACCTTTTCGGTTCATGTGGAGAGATGACTCAGATTCTCATCTGCGTGGGGGCGCACTCACAGGCATCAGAGTGGTGCAAAACCCTAGCTAATAGACGACAAACTAGCTAGCCCTTATAATTAAAATCTTCAATTTGATACTTTTATATATATATAGTTGTCGTCGAAAAGCACTTGATTAATAAGCTGCTATGTTCCATCTCCATTTTATAAATGACACCGGCTCTGCTCACTTGAGGAGAGTCTCTCAACTCCTCTCGCAGAGAGGTTGAGGGAATAGTGATGAACATCAAATCATTGTTCCTTCGGTTTCTTTGTGAGAGAGAGGCTGAGGAGCTCCCTTTGGATGACTATCCGAGAGGAGCCGCACTGTTTATAAATGCACGAGGTCAAGAAGTAACTGATCAGCACGTATTAATGTTAATTAGATGGGTATCACTGATTTGGATGAGACAGTTTTTTCTTTGGAGGGCAGATTCTCTTAGATGGTTGTATGAGAAAACACTACGTAAGCAACATGACGAAATCTACTATTAAAATTAACTATTTAATTTGATCAATGAAATCCACATAATAGAAATAGTTCTCACATCCTCTTTTGTCTGAGATAAAGAGTTTTCTCTCGGACGTCCGCCTCGAGAAAACCTGCACGTCTTTTGCATAAACAAATGTCTGCATTAATATATATATATATATACATAGAGAGAGAGAGATGTAGACATTCAGAAAATGAACGCTGATAGTAAAACAATCATCACTGCTGTCGATTTTTTATTACAAAGTTCTAAGACGGGTACGTAACGTACGTGGTTCACCATGAAAGAAAAAAATCACTACAAGAAAATAATTATCGACGATCACCGGAAGCCATCATTAATAACTAAAAAATTGTCGCGAAAATATTTTAGCGGCGGCACTAGGAGGCCGCTGTAAGACCGTCTGAGAGTGTTTACGAAGGCTTGATGTTCTGCCGTTGCCCATAACGATATTATTAAGGATGTTAATTTGGGGTGCCATCGATCCCTAATATATGGATTATTGGTTGCCATGGCTCTCGTATTCGTCGCTAAATAGATAGATATATAGATGTAGGTTGATGGCTATGAGATGCACAATTATTGAGCCGTCCCAAATTATTTTATTGTGTCTAGCTACTACGACTTCTATTGGCTGAAGCCGTCACTATATTAATCGCATTTCGACAAATAATTAAAAAGAAGAAGAAAGAATAGCACTAGCTTGCTAGATTTACGGACCTCTTGAGAAAGCACCTTCCTAAGATCAGTGAATTATCGGAATTGGGTGCAGCGGGACCGGATCCTCTGTGCACCTCGATGTGCACCTCAATGCACACTACTTCTTAAATTCATCTAATTAGGTGATCAAATTAATTATTTTAATCATTTTTAAGACCATGAATATACATATATAATATGTGATGTTATATATTATGAAAATCAACATTAAATATATTTTATACATATTTATTTAAATTAAAAATATAATTAATTTACAAAATAGTATAAATTGAAAAAATATTAATATTACTTATTTTTTATCAATACATAATATATATTTATATTCACAGTTTTAAAAAAGATTAAATTAATTAATTTAATTACATAATTAGATGAATTTAAAAAGTGGTGTGCATTGAGGTGCACACCGAGGTGCACAGAGGATCCGGTCCCGGGTGCAGCTCTCTCTCTCTCTCTCTCTCTATCTATCTATCTATCTATCTCTCTCTCTCTATGATCTCTAGGCTATGATAGGTGAGTGAAAGAGGGTGTTCCTTTGGAATTAAAGGAGAAGTGGGACAAACCATCTAGTTGTGATCGACAAGGAGGACTACTACACTTAGGGAAGTTGTAGCTACGCTTTAAATTAATATTGTTTAACTCTTTTGAGGGTGAATGGAGGTATTGGGGTCGACAAAGTAGCAATAAGAGTGTAACTCTCATATATATTTATATATATAAATGTGTGTATATAGGTGGGAATGGGTAGCTGAGTTAGCCCACTAGCTCGTGGGTTCAACGAGGTACAGATGTTAAAAAATTTTGCCATAAATCTTAATCAGATTGTCATTAATTTACGCCTAAATGAGTCAAAACAAGTCTGATTTTTCATTGACAAAATCTCATATAAAGAGTGATCGATTGAGGGTTGAAATTAAGGTAGAGTAAATGACCTCCAATCCATTACACAAAAAAATGGTACCACTTTTTATAACATGCATTTAACTCGAAACATTCTATTTATGACCAATAAGAAGTAAATACAAGAGTTAGTAGAATGTGGAAAAGAGTTTAAGGGTTAGTTAAAATATAGACACAAGTAAGTAAATATGAAGAAATTTTAATAAACATATAGCTTTGTCAAAATTTTCAAAATTTAGGTATTAAGATAACTAAGAACATGCTTAATAAACATGGAAACATTCTCTCCGATATTCAATGTGAGATTAAGTCACTTAACACTCTCTCTCTCGATCAACCATCATGAGAGCTATGATTGAAATGCATGGGATAGTGCCACTGCCGAGCGAATATAAGAGTGGAATCGAAAGGATGGAGCCCTAAAAGTTAACATGATCTAATATTATATGGAAAACTCTAAAATCTAGGCATTAAGATTGTTAGGACTAGGTTTAATAAATATGAAAATGCTCCTTTCAGTATCTAATGTGCGACTAAGTCACTTAACAAATCTTAGAAATAAATCTAAACCTTGTATCAACACGTAGACCACATATGAGCACGTAAAAAGAAACTCAATTTGTCAATGAGTTAACTTTTAGCAGATTTTACCCGACTTCATAAAACACATGCCAGTTTAATTTTAACTATCTTGTTGAATATTTATCAAGAAAATAAATCATAGGTATTCGTAATTATACATATTGTATCATTTAAATCTATTAAATAAGTTGGAGTCAAAGTTAGCCCCTTCACACTTTTCATAAATAAATTCAATTATTTTGATATCTAGAAACAAGTTTTATAAAGGAGCTCACGTATGTACGTAGCTCTGATCTCGAGTTGATCTTATCGATCTATCTCGAGCTCAGATTTGACTCAATTAAATAAACACATAATTTTAAGAAGTAATTAAGTTGGAACATACATATCAAAAGTTAAGGTCATATCTTATTGGTTAAATTTACCTACTTAGCTTGAGAGCCCCCAAGGGCAACTCTCGAGAAAAATTAATAATGCGTAACATTAATGTTACATGAAGATCATCATCATCTCAAACGTCCATGGAAGGAAGAGATATCTCTCAGTTAGTTATCAATCAGAGAGAGTTATATAAATATCTCAGCCACTTAATACTTGATTTTTCTAATTACAAAAGCATTTATGTACAGTTACTAATAAGTGATGTATATAATTATTAAATTTACTATTTTTGAGTTACTAATCACTCTAAAATGTTACGAAACTCCTTAGTAACTACGTACATATTCCTACTCTTGCTAGATGGTCTTTATCCACTGCATCCGAAGCTATGTATCCCCAATCTTTGCCTATAGCAGTTTCTGTCGAATTATGTGAGGATTTTCCAGGTTAACAGATGGTTTATTTTCTCTGCTCAAAAAAAAAACTACATACATATTCCAGTAATATTTTAGAGAGATCAATCAATCAAAATTAATATATTTATCAACTATATACATCGTTTGGTAATTATAAGAACATTTCAATAACAAAAAAATGTGTTAAGTGATCAAGGTAAGTGATTCCTTAGAGATTTTTCGTGTATAGATCGGATCTCCTCAAGAGTTTTCTCGAGAGAATTCGGTCAGTTCTTTCGCATAAACGAGAGAATAAAAATAATTTAATACATACGTACGAGGACATTTAATATCTTTATTTCTCTATTTTTGCGAGGAAGACTCGAATCTACTTGCGAGATCTCCTCGAAAGATCCAATCTCTTACAACAATGAACCGGCGGGAGGGCAGACGCCGAGCAGAGAGATCGATAGGTACACCGGTGTGGAAGAAGACAAGCACGAAGTCGTCTTCGACGGGCGCCTGAACTGCACTGCACCCCCCGCCGCAAGCGGCCAAGCTGAACCCTAAATTCATTCACAGAGACACACGACAGCGTACGCCGCCGGTCCGTCGTCGTCCTCGGCTGCCGCCGGCCGCGTCGCCTCCTCCCGGCAGTCGTGTCGGGCGCCGGCCGCCGCCGATCGACCGATCGACCGATCTCCGGCCGGAAGATGACACCCAGAGCAGCAGCTGGGCCCGGCCGGCGTCGGGGCCGGTTCGCCCCGGCCCTGCACGTGCGTCGAGGCGCCTGTGCGCGTGCTAATGCCGACAACTTGGTCGATCTACGGCAGCTTCTTCCCCAACACACACTGCGTCGTCTTCCCTGTCTTATTCTCTCTCTCTCTCACACACACTGCGTCTCTCGAGTTGGTCTTTCGAGATGTCCGAATCATATATATATATATAACTAGTGATCGATCAAGACCGGACATGTATATAATATATACACACAGAGAGAGAGAGAGAGAGAGAGAGACGGAGAGGGTACCTTTATCACAGTTCATTCAAACTGGAACGCTGCAACACTCGGTAGACGTGTAGAATGTATTTCAGGTCTTGCGAGATGGGTCGATTAAGGTGGGAGAATATGTGTCGGAATGCCTTAAACAAGGGTCGATCTTCTCTCTTCCGTTGGGGCGCATGGCGCACGAATTTAAGATGCCCCTTGTTTCTTTCTTGCTTTCTCGTGTGTCACGCACCCACCCCCGCTGCAGGATGGGCGCGCAAGGGCATATATGCACCTTCTAAAGGGAGGAGAGGTACGTAGACCACCCCCCGTCCAAGAAGCGCCATCGCCCAGAGATCTCTCTTTATTAATTAGATGTGTCGTCTTTAGACTGCCCTTTCCTGCCCTCTCTCTCTGATCTCTCTTTTCCTTTTTGTCTTTTCTTTGCTCTGCCGGCCAATAATAATGCTCAGCAGCTTGTGCTTTCCTTCCCCGATGATACTTAGCTTATGTACACATACGTACATACATATACATATACATATATGTATGCCACGCCATGCGTTTTGTGTCCTATATATATAGACCGAGTTTATGTTTCCCGAAGCTGGTCAAATCAACTTCACGAACAGTGTCTCGGCAGAGTGTGTACGTAGTTTCCGGGTGTATGGAGGATGAGAGATGCGCGACGGACCGTTCAGAGAGGGAGCAAATCTACGACAGACCCACAAAAAGAGGAGTGATTCCATTGTCCAAGGCCTGCAGCAAAGGAAAGCGCTGGTGGGTCGACAAGGGAGAGATCGGAGATCAGAGATCACAGAGAGAGATTAAGGGGGGTGTGGTAGATGAGTAATGGTGTGGAAGTGCTCATGCCCAAAGAGTCTTCTTAATTTCAGGGACTGCAATAACTTTTTAATTCTTTCGAAAAGGAGCAGGAGCACCACCGTCTACCTCCGGAAGTGAGGTTTCTTCTTCTTTCGTTTATGGGAGCTTGCATGCATGCATGGGCTCGAAACAAAGCTGGGGGCCAAGCCCCTCTCTCTCTCTCTCTCTCTCTCTCTCGCTCGCTCGCATTGTCAGAGAAGGATTTGAGCCGGGAAAGAAGAGGGGAGCTTCTTCTCCAAGGACCTCCGTTTTTTTCCAACCATAGACGGAGAAACCCATTCCAGAAGAAAGAGCAGGCTGCATGCAGCTTCATGCAAAAGACACTGATCCGTAGGGGTGTCCAAAGTGACAGTATAAAAGAGGAGATGGGTTCTCTCGCCGGCCAGATTGGCATGAGACACACTGCGATAAAAGAAGGAAAAGAGGGATAAGGAGAAGAAGAAGGAAGAAGAAAAGGAAGAAAGGGTCTGCCCCTCTTCATGTTGGGTAGAGAGAGAGAGAGATACATGCTCCTCCTTCGTGTTCATACAAGGGCACTCTTTTCCATGTGGGAGGAGCTATATGGGGCTTTCCTTCTCTTCTCTTCTCTCTTGCTCTATCTTTTTTTTGCTTTATCGACCCCCCACTGCTTTTGAAGTGGGGATAGAACAATACATGATCCCTCTCTCTCTTCTCTCCCTATGTCTGCTCCTTTTGCCTCTCTTTGGGACTAAGCCCTTTATTAAAAAGCCCACATAAGATTGCTTTGGGAGAGGGTTGCCCTTGGCCCCGGCCCCCATATGGTTGATCTGTGAAGGGAAAGAATAAAGCAGGATTATCTGACTGGGGCATCAAAATGTGATTCCCTTCTGATGGACCATATTCCTAACTCTCTCCGGTTAGAATAGTGTCATATTGGCTAGGTAGGAGAGGTACCTATACTTATAAGTCTGAGCCTCTCTAACTCAGTACCGCAGTTTTAGGTTGGTTAACATGGTATCAGAGCCAAGAACTGTGAACCCCCTCCGTCAACTGTCACCCGTAAACAGTGTACACGTGTCAAAGTCAGAAGAACTTACACGTGAGGGGGCGAGTTAGAATAATGCCATATTAGAGGAGGTACCTATACTTATAAATTTGGACCTCTCTAACTCAGTACCGCAATTTTGAGTTGGTTAACATCTCCTAATCTCGAACGATTTACGGGCACAGGGATTTTTAATTCTTCAATCATGATACTTGCAGACGGCCACAGCATATGATGCTGCAAGACCCCCAGAAAGCGGGGCAGAAGTGACACGGGAATTGAGTATGCTATCAAGGATATGATCACTCGATCGATTATAACTGACTTTTCCTTTTGTTCTTCTTGTCATATCATATCTGGGCATTTGAAACATCTGCATTGGGATGAATGCAGGGGAGGACCATTCTGAACCGAGACCTCCCTCTGATCGATGCCTGTGTGTGCGCGCGCTTAGATACAAGTTAGATTAATATATATATATATATATGTTTATCTTGTCCTCGATATATATGTCGATCCCCTGCAGTCCTGAAGCATCTCCTCTCCTGCATTCGAGACGTCTGCAGTCATGACATCATTTACTTGTTACCACACACACACACAGATATATATATAAATATATATATCCACGATCGATCGATGGCCACTGTATATATCTCTTCAAGAATATGGTGTCAACTCGATTGGCAAGAATATGATCTCAATTTGAAAATAAAATAAACAGTGATAATATAATACTAATTTGTTTCACTCATAGGTACAAGATTTTAAATTGAATGACTCGATAATCAACGATCTGAACTCCTATACGGATTCAAGCGCTCTCCCCTAAATTTATACCTGGTTTTTTGCTTCTTCGTTTGCTCAGAGGGTAATGCGAAACACCCACCAAAACCTGCCAGGAATCTTCAATGATGATAAGCAGCACTGGGGATAAGACACGAGCGTTCATGGTATTTGATAATGTGGAGAACATCTAAAAAATATGATATGATATCAACCTAGCTAGCTAGTGGAGCACATCTCTCTTTCTACTGTTGATTCTTCTAATATTACCTATTCGAAATTTTCAAACAAAAATCGACAAGATCAACCCTTCACATCCTGGCCTACCCTTAAATAAAAGTCCCCATTTTAACTTCAGATTGAGCACACAGTCAAATGCAAATTATGTGAAGGGGCAAAGCGTTCATTTGGACCCTACCAATCTGAAGACCCTTTTGTAAATATAAAGAAGGGAAAAGGGGTGTGTCTGCTTTAGATCCAACACACAGAGGTGGTGGTGCAGCTGAACAATGGATGGGTGGTGCCTCCCTCAATGATGTGATGGCTGCGGTTAATTGCACGCAGCATCTTGGGGGTAAAGGAATAATCACCCTCTCATTCTCAGTAACAACTACTAGATCTGCTTACACCCCCCCCCCCCCCCCAATATGTTCTATAAAATATGAAGAACGGAGAGGTGGAAGGGACAATTCCCTCCATTTCAAACATTTATGGAACCCTCATGTCTTATCCAAGTTAGAGAGAATATACACTCTCTAATATTTCCCAACTAAGAGAGGGTCGCCACCCGAAAAGAGTAAGAGTTCCCTTAACCATAGGTTAGAAATTCTTTCTTCCAACGACTAAGACACAGACTTGAGCTCATGTGCTTGTATCAGTTTTGCTGCAATTAATATATCTCTTTTATTAATTAGTGAGCCTTACGTAATAAGATGTTTGATTGCACAATAATTTTTTGTACATTTTCATGATAAAAACTTGTATTAAAATAAAATATGAACTAATTAGTAACAAAAAATTCGTATATTTGTAGGGATGTAATAACAAAAAAGAACAACCATCGTATATATATGACCAAATAAAGTGAAAGATCATAAGAAAAAAGGTAAGTAAGACCTTCTTTTTTTCCTACGAAGAAAATCACTTTAAAAATATAAAATTGTTATGATTGTCCGGTACCTCTTTTAAAAAAATTCATTTTAAAAATATAAAAGTATAACAATTATCCAAACTATCATACAACCAAACACCCCCATGATACTTGTCAAATTAGAGAAAATATCCTTTGTCCGAGAAGATCCCCACTCAAAAGGAGTGATATAAACTTCTCTCCCTCAGTCTTAGGTTGACGGCAATTTAATTACCTCAACTTAAACGTCCCCAACGCATAAGACCATATGCATTAGTTTTGTTATGATACATTTATTTTCTATTGGTGATCGAGTCTCAAACAATGTATGTTTAAGTTAATTAAAGAGAACACAGTAGTACCCTTTAACCCACCCAATAATATCCTCGCAAGAGAGCGGGCTAGGGCACAGCCCAATACACACCAGTTAAGCTGCCCGGTACTACTGCAGTGGTGAGCGTACGAAGCGCCCTCAGCTCCAGCTCCAATGGTGGGCCTTCTGATCTCCTTAGGCCGTCGGCACTCGGCAGAGAAGAGAACAGAGATACGGCAGCGTCACCAGCTTCTCCCTTGATTGTAAGATGATGTCCCCTTCGCGAAGAGAAGGGATCACCTGAGGAGGGCTCCTGAGGGAGCCCCCTCAGGCCAGACACATGACCCACATAAATGTGGGTCACATCCGCTGTTTAATCAACTTTTAGACCTTGACATGACCCACATTTATGTGGGTCATGTGTCTGGCCTGAGGGGGCTCCCTCAGGAGCCCTCCTCAGGTGATCCCTTCTCCTTCGCGAAAGATGCCCACCAACTCAAATCTAAAGCCCTTACACCCCCCCCCCCCCCCCCCATGAACCTTCTCAGATGCCCCCTCCTTTCCACCTCTTATATCCCAACCTCACCCCCTTCTTAAATCTCTCTCCACTCTCCCTTCTCTCCTGTTTCCCTTTCGAGAAGAAGGAAGAGGAGGAGAAGAAGAAGAAGTATAAGTGATAGTAGGTTTTGTAACAGTCAAAAGAACTCAGTAAGATCGATCTTCGTGGAGATGGAGAGGAGAATGGCCGTCTTCCTGGTTCTCTGTCTGCTGTGGTCTGCCGCCGGCACCTGCTCTGCTTCTGCTCCCCTCGTCGGGGACGCCCTCCTGCTGTCTTCCCTCAAGCGGGGGCTCGGCGCCGCCTCCGGCACGGCGCTGGACAGCTGGGACCCGTCCCGGCCGACGTCGGTCTGCATGTGGCGCGGGGTGCAGTGCGAGCTCGGGCGGGTCGTCTCCCTCGACCTCTCCAACCTCAACCTCACCGGACCCGTGTCGCCGGCGACCATCTCCGGCCTCAACCGCCTCGTCAACCTGTCAATCGCCGGCAACGCGCTCGGCGGCGAGCTCAGGCTCTCCGGCATGAGGAGCCTCCGCTACGTCAACATCTCCGGCAACCAGTTCGGCGGCGACCTCCGGTGGGACTTCTCCACCCTGCCGGGCTTGGAGGTGCTCGACGCCTACAACAACAACTTCACCGCCGCGCTGCCGCGGGGGGTGGCGGGCCTTCGGCGGCTGAGGTACCTGGACCTCGGCGGCAACTTCTTCCACGGCGAGATTCCGCGCGAGTACGGCGGGTGGGCGGCGATGGAGTATCTGCAGCTCGCCGGGAACGACCTCCGGGGCGGCATCCCGGCCGAGCTGGGCAACCTCACGAGCCTACGGGAGCTCTACTTGGGCTACTTCAACGTCTTCGACGGCGGCGTGCCGGCGGAGCTCGCCAACCTGGTCAACCTGGTTACCCTGGACCTCTCCAGCTGCGGCTTGGGCGGTCAGCTGCCGCCGGAGCTGGGGAAGATGGTGGCGCTCGAGGGGCTGTTCCTCCACACCAACCTCCTGTCCGGCCCGATCCCGAGCTCTCTGGGAAACCTGACCAAGCTCGCCGCCCTCGACCTCTCCAACAACGCCCTCTCCGGCGAGATCCCGCCGGAACTCGGCGCGCTGAGGGAGCTCGCCCTCTTCAACCTGTTCATGAACCGGCTGCACGGCTCCATACCCCGGTTCGTGGCGGAGCTCCCCCAGCTGCAGATCCTCCAGCTCTTCATGAACAATCTGACCGGGACCATCCCGGCGAGTCTCGGCAGCAACGGCAAGATCCGGACGCTCGACCTGTCGACGAACAAGCTCACCGGCGCCATCCCCGGCGGCCTCTGCGCCGGTAACCAGCTCAGGGTGCTCATCCTGCTGAAGAATTTTCTCTTCGGCCCGATCCCCGACGGCCTCGGCCGCTGCCGGAGCTTGAGCCGGGTCAGGCTGGGGCAGAACTACCTCAACGGGAGTATTCCGCCGGGATTCATCTACCTGCCTCTCCTTACCCTCGTGGAGCTCCAGAGCAACTACCTCTCCGGCAAGCTCGCCGAGAACCCCGACCCGCGGCGTCGCTGGCCGACCCAGTTGGCCCAGCTCAACCTCGCCGGCAACCTCCTCTCCGGCCACCTCCCTTCCTCCGTCGCCAATTTCTCTGCTCTCCAGACCCTTCTCCTCGGCGATAACCGTCTCGAGGGGCCAATTCCCGCCTCCGTCGGCGACCTGCGCCGCGTCGTCAAGCTGGACCTCAGCCGGAACGGATTCTCCGGCGAGATTCCGCCGGACATAGGGAACTGCTCGCAGCTGACCTACCTCGACCTGAGCCAGAACAACCTCTCCGGCGGGATCCCGCCGGAGATTGCCCGCATCCAGATACTGAATTACCTTAACCTGTCGAGGAACCATCTTGACCAGGGCATCCCCCGCTCGATCGGCGGGCTGAAGAGTCTCACCTCCGCCGACTTTTCCTTCAACGACTTCTCCGGCAAGCTGCCGGACAACGGGCAGTTCGTCTACTTCAACGCCTCCTCCTTCGCGGGAAACCCTAGGCTGTGCGGGCCGACACTGCAGGCCAACGCCTGCAACGACACCTCGGGCAACGCCCGGTCTCGCAGGTCCCTCTCCGGCGACTTCAAGCTGGTGTTTGCGCTCGGTCTGCTCGTGTGCTCCCTGTTGTTCGCAGCCGCGGCCATCCTCAAGGCCCGCTCCTACAGCCGCCGGCGAGACGGCGGCGGCGGCAGGTGGAAGCTTACCGCATTCCGGAATCTGGAGTTCGGAGTGGAGGACGTGGTCGAGTGCATGAAGGACTCGAACGTGATCGGGCGCGGCGGCGCGGGCGTCGTGTACGTCGGGAGAACGCCCAGCGGGGACGAGATCGCCGTGAAACGACTGCTGGGGTTCGGTGCCGCCGCCGGCGGCGGGCACGACCACGGCTTCCGCGCGGAGGTGCGCACGCTGGGCAACATCCGGCACCGCAACATCGTGCGGCTGCTGGCCTTCTGCTCCAACCAGCGCACCAACACGAACGTGCTGGTGTACGAGTACATGCGCAACGGCAGCCTGGGGGAGGCGCTCCACGGCAAGCAGCGCGGCGGAGGGCTCGGCTGGGACCGCCGCTACGCCATCGCCGTCGAGGCCGCCCGCGGGCTCTGCTACCTCCACCACGACTGCAGGCCCATGATCGTCCACCGCGACGTCAAGTCCAACAACATCCTCCTCGACGCCGACTTCCACGCGCACGTCGCCGACTTCGGGCTGGCCAAGTTCTTGCCCGACGGCGGCGCCTCCGAGTACATGTCCGCCATCGCCGGCTCCTACGGCTACATCGCTCCCGGTACGTGCCCAACCGCCGCCCGGGACCGCTCCCAAATCGGGCGATACCCACGTCTGCACCGAATTCCGCATCTCGGCCGTCCGTTTCGTGACCCCCCCCCAAGGAACACGGTGATGATCATCACGGTGGCTGTTGGGGGCCGTTGACGTCCACGGTATGGGCCCGTTTTCGTCACGGCGCAACCCAAGGCTGACTCGGCCGAGCCAGACTCGGCGGTCTGGTCATTGTCACGTTTCGGTGGCGCCGACGTGGCGAGCAGACCGTGCCGGGCCATCCGAACCCGGCGGTCGCCCTGTCAGAGTCAGGCAGCAGCTTTCCGGTCTAGCTCGGCGATCGGGTTCATGTGGGAGTCGGTCGGGGTGCCGAACCGGTCCCATCCGAGGGCGGTCCCCCCTCCCGGTCGACGGCTGTGATGAGGGGATCGGATCACATGAGCCGGTCCCCCCCCCCCCGCGCGGGAGGCGAGCCGGTGAGCGGACCATTCTGGTCCGGACCGGCCCGGTCCTCGGGGGGTCACCCTGACACAGCATTCTCTGGTCTCCGAACACGCCTGTGAATAAAAGAATTCTCAATTCCGGTACATATTTGAGTGAAGCCCCCCGTTCCCTTGGACTCCGTGAAAGTAAGTCCTCCCTCTCCTCGCCCGACTTCCTGGATACATGTGCCAGACTGCCGGCCAACCCCCCCCTTTTTTATTTCGCTCTATGTTGTTGGCAACCCGTGCGAATTTTCCTGGGAACTCCCAAAACCGGCAAAGGGATCTCAAATAACTGCTCCCTTTCGCTTTCACCATCGGACCTGGGACGGTATTTCTTGGTCGGATGAATAAAATACCCCTCCCTTCCCTTGGGATCACGGTGTAACGGTGGCCAATAATCCCAAAAGCCTCCGTCTTTTCTATTTATTAGTTTCTAACCTCCGCGACGGCGACGGCGACGGCGGCTATGCCGGCGCCGGCGGTGGTGGTGGTGGTGGCAGAGTACGCGTACACGCTGAAGGTGGACGAGAAGAGCGACGTGTACAGCTTCGGGGTGGTGCTGCTGGAGCTGCTGGCCGGGCGGCGGCCGGTGGGGGAGTTCGGCGACGGCGTGGACATCGTGCAGTGGGCGAGGGCCGCCACGGGGTGCTGCAAGGAGCACGCCAACCGGATACTGGACCCGCGGCTGCAGGGCGCCGCCGTGCCGCCGGCGGAGGCGACGCACGTCTTCTTCGTCGCCCTGCTCTGCGTCCAGGAGCACAGCGTGGAGCGGCCGACGATGCGGGAGGTGGTCCAGATGCTGTCCGAGTTCCCCCGGCACCTGCGAGGGGAGGACCGCTCCCTTCCCTCCTCCGACGTGGAGCAGCGCCGCGGCGGCGGCAAGGAGATCAGCTCCTGCTACAAGCTCTTCCCCGACCTGCTGAACTAGCGAGCTAGAGAGAGAAGGGATCGCTCGCACCAGCTTGGCGGCCTTCCCGGTGTTGCATGTACTTCTTATATATTAATTAATTAATTACTAGGTGGTGTTAGGATCGAAAGAAAATAATGGGTGTTGGGGGGGGGTTTCCTATAATCTTGCTACGTAGTTCATCCTTTTATTTTAATTTTAAATTATTATTTTTTGCAGTTTTTGCTGATAGAGAAAGATGTGAGCCGTCTGACTGATCTTGTAATAGAGATCTTCTCCCGGTGGAGATCAGTTGCCAACAAGATCTGATCCGATATCAGGATATATATATATATATCGTGTATATATATATATGTATATAACGAATTAATATTAGATACAAAGAATTAATAATATAAGTACGTGATTAATATTATGCATATTAGTTAAGAGTTCTCTCCCACGATCTGAACTCTTAAGAGGTGTTCGGCAACTAAGATCAATTTATGTTTTTAAAATGATTTACTTTTTTAAACGAAGAAGAGTCTCGTCTCGTTTTGTTTATCTTGTGATCATCCCACTCTGTTTGGTCATGCATAATAGTTACTATTTTTTTGGTTAACACATCTTTTCAAATATGATAATTTTTTGTTATTGATTAATTCATATTTTATTTTAATATAACTTTTTTATAATGAAACTGAGAAAAAATATTGCACAACCAAACAACTCGTTAATGTATACAAATTTATAAATAAGAATGATACCTGATTTTAGGCATATAGATTTGTGGACAACGCACATCATGGTTCTCGGGCTTTACATTGAAAAGAGAAAAGATATACTTATCAATATATACCGTCCACCACTACCCTCTTAGGATTACAATTTAATTTAGTTTTGATAAAGGTTGATGAATTTATAATCTCTCTATGCATATTATGACCTTTTGGAATACGATGTTTTGGTAGTTTATAGTAATTTTATTCTGAATAAAAAAGTCAATATCAATTTTTCGATTTTGATAAAAAAGTTATACCTCTAAAAATTAATAATATGCTAAATAATATACATTATGATTGAAAGAATGGTCTATAAATGTTGTAAAAAAATGGAAGTAAAATTTAAAGGCGTTCTCCGCAGGATAAGATCAACGGTTCGGATGAGATCACCACGAGCGCACCCCGGCGACCTCGGAACCTTCCCGCTCCCCTCAAGAAGCCCTAGCGCAGCGCCCCTCCTCTTCCCGGCGGCGGGATTCGCAGATTGATCCAGGCCCGTAGGGATGTCGAAGCGAGGTAATCACTCCGTTTGTTCCATGGGGTTCAGAATCCTTTCTCGCCGTCTCGTTGATTTCGTCGCTTGAGCTTTCCGTCGGCACGAGCCCCGCAGAAGGTCTCCCCTCCTCATACGCTGTCTCCGTCCGCAGGGCGTGGAGGTTCCGCGGGGAACAAGTTCCGGATGTCGCTGGGTCTGCCGGTGGCGGCCACCGTGAACTGCGCCGACAACACGGGGGCGAAGAACCTGTACATCATCTCCGTGAAGGGTATCAAGGGGCGCCTCAACCGCCTGCCGTCCGCCTGCGTAGGGGACATGGTGATGGCCACCGTCAAGAAGGGGAAGCCGGATCTGAGGAAGAAGGTGATGCCCGCGGTAATCGTGCGGCAGCGCAAGCCGTGGCGCCGGAAGGACGGAGTCTACATGTACTTCGAGGGTAACGACTTTTTGATTTTCCATTTTTTTTCCTGATTTTTCGTATCTTCGTGCGATGTCTATTTCGTGGTTTAGAAAGAAGATTTTTTCCAGCCATTTGCAATCATCGTGAAATCTATATGGCTGCTGTCAGCTAAACATGCGCTGTTGACAACATTGGCCCTTTCGGAGTGAAAGCTAATTGTTTGTTGCAATCACCGCGAGCATTGTATGTTCATGTGGGTCAAGTCTTCCCAGGTCATCTCATGAAGTTCTTAGTTGCTTTGGAGAAATGAAAAAGTTCCAGGAGTGGAGTAATTTTTAGTCTCTGAAGCGCCGAACAAGTGGAATTCATCTTGTTTACCTTGTTCGGGTCGGAATGCAAGACGAAGTTTTTAAGTCCTGTTGCTTTGAGGATCAGCAATTTTATAATTGTTTTTTGTCTGTTACCATAAACTGGAGCCACTACTTGTTGGAAATCAGGCAAAACGTTTGGTTTTCTTATGAGAACCATAGAAGTGCTGTCTCTTCTTCATATCCCGTTCTATGATGATTCAAGCTGTAGAATCCTGATAAGAGTTTTGAGCTTCCCGATGCCGAAGCAGTCTACATTGAGAAGGACTGGAACTGGTTGTCCCATAGATGCATAAGATTCCAACCAGCAAGGTGTTTTTAGGAATAGTTTTGCATGTATATGGCTAGTTGTACCTCATGTGATTATTAAATGTTTTGGCATTGTGAATTTGCAGGCAAGAATCTTGAAAGTCTGTTGTTCATCATGATAATTATCAGTTGAACCTCAAAATAAACTTGATCTGCAAGATTTTGTATTGCAGGAGACCCTTTATTCTCTATCATTTTATTGCCCCGTGAATTTGTTTTGGTCAAGATTTCTCTTTTGCAGTTTACACTTCTCTGTTAATTACTTGGAGCTTTGCAACTATCTACACCACTCTTCAAAGCAACTACTCTGTTTGCCTTAGGAGTCTCGGAGATGCCATGCTTGGATTTTTGTTGTTTTAGATTCTGGTATGCATACCTGGAGTACGCTTTTCAACCTGCTAAAAATTTGGTGGTTACTTGCTTTCTTTTTATTTTCCATGACGAGAGGGACCATTACTTGTATGCATTTCTTGTATTATGTCTTGTCCTGGTTATCCGTTACTCATCCTATTAAGGTCCTCTCGATGGTACTCTTCTGTAAGTTAACCTCGTTTACTCTCGGTTTCTTTAACATCGGTGTGTTCGTTGTTCTTGCCTGCAGATAATGCTGGGGTCATTGTCAACCCGAAGGGAGAAATGAAAGGTACATTGGACATCCCACGCCAATGCTCCATGACCTGATTAAACATGGCTTGGTTTTGAAATTACGTTCACGAAAGATCCAATTTTGTTTTTTTTACCCCTGGTAAAAGGAATCTTCGGTTGCATGCTCGTCGTAACAAAGCTTCCCCCTTTTTCCTTTCTTTCTTTGACTGCAGGATCAGCAATTACAGGGCCTATTGGAAAGGAGTGCGCGGATCTTTGGCCCAGAATCGCCAGTGCCGCCAACGCAATAGTTTGATTGTCATGGAGACTTTTTGGGATCCTGATTATTCTGCGATCGTTCTTGTTCTTTCTTCTCTCGTGGTTCGTGTCTGATGGATCTGATCTGCACGAGCCAAGTTAATGCATTTTGCATGAGTTTTGTAGCTTACTTGACGTTTCCATGTCGGCTGAGTTGTTCCAGGTGCTGTTATTAGCGTGGTGGTGACATATTTCTGAGGTTCAGAACGTGGTTTTTCCCCGTTGCAGTTTGTTGTTATTTAATTGCCTGGTCAAGAAGGGATTTAGTGGTGAAATCAACTCTGTTTTTTTCCTTTTGTTGCAAACATGCAGAGTTAGTCTATTAAGCATCATCAATTTTTTGGTCATGATGAGAAATTGAATGTTTCCCACCGCAATTAAATTCAAATTGCGACTGCAACAAAAGATGAGTTCTTTAATTTTCTTCTGGAACAGCTCACTCTGTACGGTTTAGAGCGTTTCTAATCGAGATCAAGTAGTGTTCATGAAATACTCTGATCTGGCGTGAGCTTGGGTTAATAATCTAGAATGGTGTGGCATTAGTCAAGGTTTTTTCCGTCGATGTCTCTAATTGGATGTCTAAAGTGGATGTGTATGTTGATATTCGTATCAAACATATAATTCCCATTGCAAATCCCTGCACTTCAGAGGCACCGAGGAGATGATTCAAGCACCCAATTAACTGGTGGCCGTGTTAGGGAGCGCTGCTCGAGGGATGCTCTGTCGAATTTGTGGTCAAGTACTTTTGATTTTTATTATTAGTTTTATAACATAAGAAAGTTTATTGTTCGTTTTTAACCGTTGCCGAACAATTAGATGTATAAACGATCTATTCTCGATTTTCTGAAACAATCCCAGTGATTATCTTGCCAAATCCCGAGCGGCATGTCAAGTTTAGGCTTGCAACCAAAACGATATGGTGTTAGGTTGTTTTATATAATTTTCATATGAAAATAAATTTAAAATATCAAAGACAGAGCCGGCGGCAAGGCCGCCATCTTTTTGGTGAGATACGAGGATAATCGATGACAAAAAGAGTGGAGACCAAGGTCTCATCTCTTTTTTTTGGGGGGGGGGTTCAAGAGGAAAATTCGTATGCATTTTTATATATAATAATATTTGTAATATTTTTAACAAATATTATGTCAAAATCATGATTTGGTAAATTGACCAGAGAGAGAGAGAGAGAGAACCTCTCCGTGAGGTGAACAATTAACAACAGCAAAATGTTCTATACACACAAATTTCCTTCCACTCGTAATTAAGCAGAAGCGCTGCCGGCAAGCAAGTCGTGTGGCAATGCGATTCCCTCCCCGCGCAACCCTTCTTCTTCTTCTACAAGTGAGAGAGGAGATGTCAAAAAGCTTTACCCAAAACGTACGTACCATTCGGGGGGTTTCAGTCAGTCGTAGATCATCTCGAGCCCCGCAGCTTCGGCGTCCCCGGCCGAAGGAGTCAGGAGCGAGTACTTCACCCTGAGGGAGATTTTGCCCCTGTCGACGTGCAGCTTCGCCCCGGACACCAGCCAGTACCCCGGCGAGTCCTGCGGGCCCCGGGCCATCTCCGTGGTGTCGACGAACTTGAGCAGCCTCGGCGCCTGCACCGGCGCCGGCGGGCCGCCGGGATAGATCGCGGAGTTGATGTTGACGTCCGCGGGCCTCGGGGCGGGCTTCTGGGCGGCAGCCGTGAAGTGGGTGCTGATCAGGGTCGATATGAGGCCGGACTTGTGCTGCAGGCCGGGGGAACCCTCCCAGTCCGGCTGCCGGACGAGGACGGCGTTCGACACCGTGGAGAAGTGCAGCCGGAGGAAGAGGATCTTCTTCAGGCCGCGGCGGGCGACGTGCAGCTGGGCGCCCGTGGCGATGGCGTTCTCGTCGTCCGACTCCACCGGGGCCGTGCAGACGTGGGAGCAGCTCTTCCACTGGAGTGCCTCGTAGTACTTGCGATCGCAGGAGTCGCCGGGGGCGGTTTGAGCAAGCCCGTCGTGGAGCTCGAAGCTCCGAGGCGAGGAGGAGAGGTGCTGAAGGTGGATGGCTAGCCTGTTGCTCCTCTTTCCTTCCAGGTACAGCCGAAGACCGGTCACCGGTCTCTTACCCACGTCAACCTGCGGCAGTAGGCACTCGTTCATCGGCCACCAGCTATATATCGAGAGACAAGCGTACGTCTTGTGCGGGTGGCACGATGACGGGCAAAGAAAGCTCACCAGGTTAGTGTTAACGTAGAGTTTTGGACCCAGAAAGGAGAACCGCAAGTATGTGTTGCTCTGCTGCTTCCGCTGAGGTCCGAGTGGGAGATCACCGAACACAGGTGCCCATTGCCTTGGCAACTGAAACTCCAGGAACTGCTGGAGCTCCTCGATTGGCGGTTTATCTGAGCGCAGATGAGAAAAAGGTAGAATGACGATACTACTACAACCCAACCTCGCATGGAAAAAAGGCAGAATGTAACTCTAATTATCGGTAAGTAGTTTACTCCAATACCCAAGTCATACACACAAAGTTTTAAGGTTCGTGGGAAGGCTCAAGTCCAGTTGAACATCATAAAATGCCCAAATCAAATAGTTTGCATCAAGGTCATATAAAACATCATTCAGCGCAGCTATGCTAGAGTTCGCAACAGCTTAGGGCAAAGATGATGATCAACCACAAGTCATCATGAGTTATATACTTCCGAGTAAGAGGCAGGACCGATAGAAATCTTACAGCGCATATACAAGTTGATGGCATGACTCAAGAATCCACTTCCAGGAACACCACTCAACAATGATGTGATCGGAACGAAAGTCATTGAGATTACATCAGGCTCATGTTGTACAGTGTTCAGCCACTCATTGTGAGAGAGGTCCCTGTTGCGGCTTCCACCTTTTCTTTTGAAAATGATACTGATATCCTACAGGAGCAGGAAACAGCGTCAACATTTGAAACTTGACGTAATCCAGCTTTTTGGTGGATGAAAGAAGTTACAGATTGCCACCTATACCTCCTTGCTCAAGTATGAAGATGATGGACTGGACTCCACAAACCTCAATCGCTGCTCCTTAACATCCAACTGGCCCCGTGTAAAAGTGGGAAAAAGCATTAAGGAGTCAGAAAGCTGTATGCAGTTTCTCTTCATTTGCCAAAAATACAGGAACCAAAAGATGTCTCGGATGGGACTAAATACAAATACTGAATGCCAACATTTATGTTTTAGTTCTGAATATTATGAATAGAATACTTCATTATTTGGAATGTCGGGTAAATTAAATTCATCTAAATTTGAATAATTTAGGATATTTGACGATTATGAAACACAATACATGCACGAGAATCCGATAAGGTTGTTCTTCTATAACAAAGATGACAAATGAAATATATACTCTATGTTTAATAAAAATGTAAATAAATTCAACTTTTATTATGTTAATTAGGTATACCTACAAGGTGTGAGACTATGAAGGTGGGTTGCAGGGGACACTCGGCGCAGCGGAATACAGGTTACAGCATGGCAAAAGTCATGCCTGCAAGGGATCAAGGATCATGAGTCAGACCCTCTTCTTCGCTCGCCTGACATCTTCATCTTGAATCCCATCAATTCCTACAACATGCACCCGCCCTGGTTAGCAGAATTGGCCAGTTCCAGATCGGGATCAGCATATGCTAGCCCATTCTAGCAGAGAGTCTGAGCCAACATCAGATTCCTCCTTGAATTGGCCAAAACCAGCTTAGATTAGCTAACTTGGAGCTAATTGAATTGGCTTGTTAAGCTTCCCTCAATTAAGTTTAGTCCTACATTGGAAATTTTAGAAGTTTCTTTGGGTCTTCACCACAAGGACTTAGCCCTCTATCTTCAAGATCTCCCTTTTCAAAGAAAGCGGGTAACTGGAGAAGCCCATCTAAGGTGGTGGGACAAAGCCATGAGGTGGCCAAGTGGAGGTTTTGGACCTGGACAAGTATCGAGCTAGATTGACTGGGACACATGCGGTGCCAGAGTGTCTAACTGATCTGAAAGGAGAATGGATTTTCCCAGTTTGTGGTCGTGACAGGCCTGCCCCCCTGCATCTTTCCTGCCCATAGACAGTCGTATCCAGTTCATTTGGACCTGAAAAGACAGGAGGATGGATCCAAGATATTGGGTCTATACAATATCTGATGGTTTTGTGCCATCGGATATTAAGAAATTGGTCCAATGGACCTGATATCTAAGATCTGGTATTGTATTGGGTCCATTTGGACTGGATACAAATGAGTGGGAAGAGATCCTGGCAAGGTGGTGACACAGACGGTGCAGTGTCACCCCGAAGGGCCGCTTCCAGCACCAATTTGACCCAGACCATAATAGGACCAGATTCCAACATTTGTATTTTTACTCTTTTCTTTCTTTTTTTTCTTTTGTCTTTTGGACAAGCCGATCCAAGCTGATTCCGGATCGGTTTTCTTCTCTTGGATCGGCCTAAATTGGCTGATTCAGACCGCGATTTCAATCTGGCCCCCCCTGGCACCACCACATTCATCCACAAGGCCTCATCTCCCTTCTTCCAAAACTTCTCAGCATTATCCAGGAGAATGTTGCTGACCGATTCAGCAAAACCATTATCTTAGGAGGAATTTAGCATTTAATATTTCGTGGCAGAAGTACTTTCAAGAAAGAGAGATTGTGGACATCACAGATTCACAGTTACCCACGCTATCACTGCAAATACATCAAAACAGAAAGAAAGACTTCCAACCCTGCAAATTAAGAAAATAGGAGAACAGTCTTTCTTTCTTCTTAGTGATGTACTCTCTAGTGAGTGCGTGAGGTCTTTACTTTTTCCTTTGTAGGGATTATGGAACCCGTAGTGTTGATAAAGCTTCTTTTTTATTTTTGTTTTTCAGTTATCCGTTATCTTGTGCTTCCTGTTTTATTCCCTTATATATGAATAGTGGCCATTGATCACCTTAACAAACGTCAATAAACAATCTTATGTCCAAGAATGCTGACTGAATCAGAAATAAGAGGTAATTAAGCTCAATGGAACCACTCTCAAGGATAACAAAGGAGGAAATAATTTGAAGATTGGACAAATGCAAAACAAAGAAACATCATCCTGAGAAGGCATTCTGGAAATGTGTCTGACAAAGCAATCATTCATAAAAGAAGAGGAAGCTCAGCAAGTGAGGCTCACTTTCTGAAAGGCTGAGATTAGAGACCTGAATTGCACTTATTGTTAATAATACACTGGTGTCTGAGATACTTATTTTTTGAAAAAGAACTTTCAGAGTTCGGAGTAAGGTGCCACCTAAGCTGCACCTCGATTTACTGACTAATGGCATACTCTTTCAACAGAAACGAAGTATTAATGAAACGTAATTGTAAAAATACATATGTGGCTGGCAATATATGGTACCAAGAGTGCCTTGGACAAGTAGGATCCAATGTGAACTCAGAAAACAGTGTCAGGGGGAACCTTTGCATTTTCTTCAGAAACCATGCCATTGGGAATGCTCAGATCAAGAAACCTACGGTCAGCAACATCTTTTAACCTTTTCTGGACATCAGCAGGTTGGAGGCTCGATGAGTGCTGCTGTCTCAAGTAAATAACATCCTTCCCTCCCATCTTCACTCCAGTTATTATGTGTGTGCCAAATTTCTCAATAAACCTGGAAAGGCAAGGCAATGTAAAATAACTTGTCTCAACAAAACAGAAAAAACAGAAAGGAACTAGAGTCATAATGTCGTTCAATGGCATCTCCTTTGATTGATTAGCTTATCATAGCTCAGCATGATCAGTAGTGCATAAAATCCAACCAAATTAATGCTGTTGAAACACCATCTTGATAATGAGGGTGTCCATTTTAATGATAATTTAAAAAAATAGAATGTGAACATAGACATTGGTAAAGAAATAAAGACTCATTCCATGGCTTCTTTCAGGAGGAACTATACTCCGCAACTAATTACAATTTACAACCAATGCTTTTGCTTCAGGCTTTAATTTTTCTTTCTTTTTCCTGAAGTCTCTGACATCATTAAGGAATAAAAATCAATTCCCAGACAAACTAATACTTGAACATATGTACACCTATCCTACACAAAGAAATCCAGTTAAAAGCTATCAGTGTTGCAGAAATTCAAGACAAAATAAAACTGAATCAATTCCTAGAAAAGCTAGAGTTTGCATTTGGGGCAACATCAAGGACAAATATTCATGCTTTGCTCAAGCATCTTTTTAAGGTTACTGGGGTCACAGTTAAGAATTCATTCATTGAAAGAGTAAATAGTAAAAAATGGCCTTAAGTTATCTCTCGATGCAATGCGTACTGTTCTTAACTTCAAATTTCACAGAAATTTTTGTTTTCAAATTGGTGCAACCTCCGTTTAATTTGGCAGATATAAAGCAGGAATAGAGAGAACTGATAAAAACAAGGCTAGCCAGCCAAATCCAGGCCGATCCCAGTGAAGTTCACTCTGGATTGGCATCCCTTTTGGGATTGAATCAGGTGGTGCGATCCTGATACAAGACCAGTCAATCCTGCAAACCATAGATAAAGGTGTCTAATACTATGATCTAAGCAATCCTGAAACAAGACCGGCCAATCCTGCAAAACATTGATAAAGGGGTCTGATCTAGTTTTCACCCTAAGGCCTCAAACCCAGCTTCTCTTTTCATTCTCATTTGTGGTCATGTGGAAACCATAAATTAGAATGCCGGTATTAAAGAAAAAGACAAGCACAATGGTTTTTAAGAGTACTCTCTATATAGAGGTGAGGCTGCATAGTGGGATTTCTAAGAACAGCGGAGTTGGTCTTAGATATTGTAAGCCTAGGTAACTGATCTCAGATTTGATAAGCTTAAACATTATACACCATTTTCATTGTAAAAAGAAAAGAAGTCAAACACACCTTGCCAATGCAACAGGATCCCACGATGATGGGACAGCTTGTTTAACATGCTCACGAAGGGCAATCTGGGATTTTGCAAATGCAACAGTATACAGAGTAATGAACCATCCATCAAATGCAAGAGCCTTGGTCTTCGCTGCATCTTTTTGCCAACATCCAGTAAATTCAAACATATGATTGAATAGGCCTGAAGGTATCTTCCCAGACAAAGAAAGCTCCTGATTGAATTGTTCCGACATCTGCCTTCAAAAATCTCGTCAGGTTTCAATAACAGATTTTAAACTTGCAGATTGCTATCTTTTTCAGCAATTAACAAATTAACATGTTTTACTTTGCTTAGAAAAAAGGAACTCATCAATTTCCATACACATGCAACCAGATCCTATCAGAATGCACAAGTACCATGATCAGATGCCATCTTTTATAGGTTGTTCATGAACATAGTTATCTGAATAATTTGTAGAAAAAAAATTTGACAGTTAGTTTGTACAAACAGAATTGGATGACTACATGTACTATTTGTTAGGTCGTATTGAATAGATTTCAGAAAAGTTAACCGCATTACTCATGACTCACTTGTATCCTTCTATCTCTTCCATAATGCATAAAGTTTTATCTATTTTATACACGCGACAACATTGAACATACAAAACAGAGTTTGAACAACACTCGGGATATGGAGATCGGAACACTAGCATTGTGGAAAAAAAGAATGGCAATAATATCCTGGAGAGAGAATCCACCTAATCAAAATATTGGCACAACAATTCATTAACTATGCCTCTAAAGTCAAGGAAATTGATGAGTAATCATGTGACACCAACTGAATCATCACCTTTATACAAAAATTCGGCAGACAAATAGGTTCTTCAGAACAATATCCCTCCCCAGCCATGAACAGACAGACGGATGGATGGTTTAGTTCGTAGACAAGTGATAATAGTAGTTTCGCAACAACGAAGGATTCATACCTGTTGGAAAGAAAGAACATCAGACCTAAATCTCATCCGTTCACCTTTATCACATTTTATAGACTTGGTGACATTTGGGACAGATACACCCCCCGGCAAAACTATCTCACGCCCATCATCGTGATCAAACTCTATGAGGCATGGATCCGGCAGCTCCCTCTTGCAGGCCTTGAGCCGGAGGTCGGCGGAGATGTCATATCCCAGACCGATCGCACGAATCGCAGCCTCCAACGGTGATGACACCTTCGAAGCCATTTTGCAAACGCCGCTCCCACTTTTACCTCGATCACAACGGCAACCAAGTGGGAAAACACCGAATTCCAAGGTGATTAAAACCGGAGTTCAAGCCTCTCCCGACGCGACGTACCATGGGAACTCGCCGCCCTACAGGATCCCGGACGAAGCAACAAATCCTAGTCCGGCAACAGATTTATTTCCCATCGCCAATCCCCGTCTACCGAGCGCAGAGTAGTGTGCCTAGCTTCCAGAGTCACGCGCAAGCAAATTCCCCGTAAATCACGCAAATCCGTCCTCGCCGGTCACGAGGAACCGTCCGTCGTCCATTCGAAGCCGTCAAATACCGCGGAGCAGAACCACCGCTCCTCCGAGTGATCTCTACGCGGCGTCCAAGCACCAGTGGCAGGGGATCGAGATTCGAGAACTGCCGCCGAGGCATCCGCCGCGCCGATTCAAGGCGGACCAATGGAACGAACCCTAGATTCCCTCTTCCGCCTCCCACCGCCACCACCACCACCACCACCAGGCGGGACACACGCGGAGGAGGTCGAGCCGGCGAGGGGGGGGGGGGGAGTCCCCGCTGCTCTTTATGAGGACCATTACGGCCGGCGGGGCCCACCCAGAGAAGGTTGCTGCTCGGTCCGTTGCCCGGTGTTGCTGGTCAATGCGGTGGGTCCTCCCTGCCCGCTCAGCTACTCTGAGCTGCGGCCGTTCACGGGTTCGACGACTTTGGGCACCACCGACGTCAGCTAAGTTGACCAACTTCCGCGGGTGCTGCCCGGACGCGGGGAGGCGGGTCTACCGGATACCCGTGGGGATGCGGATGCCCGACCGATCCGGATCCGGATCCGGATTCGGTCCACCTGCTCGTCTATGCGGGGCTGTGTCACGTTGCTTTGCTGCTGCTGAGCGGCGGGTGAGGGCGGATGGCCGGAACCGGGGGAGGTCGGTATGCCGACGTCAAGGGCCCGCGGTCCGGACGGTGGAAGAAGGGCATGGCAGATGGCAGATGGCGCTCTTCCCCGTGTGAGGAGAATAGACCGAACGAGGTAAGGTATATATGTACAGATCCGATTGGAAGACGACGCGGCGATGGCGACGGAGGAGTATACTGCTTGACTTGAAGCGGGAAGAGGCCGTGGAGTTTGTCTCCTGGCTTGCACGCAACAACCATATCAACACCGGAGCGGACGCGGCGGCGGCGGTGAAGACGAAAGGCGGAAGAGCTCGCGGCGGAGTCGGTGGGCTGCTCCGCCGCCGCCGCCGTCGCCGCCGCCGAGAGGTCTCGGGCCTCGGCGCTTGGCTCGGTTTTCCGAGTGCATGCGGCACGTGCCTGTTTCTTGTACATATACGCGGTATTACAATACGGTCATGTTTGTTAATAACTAATATAAAGTCGCGAAATATATAAATATAATAAAATTAAGATATTGATCGAGATGTAACTCGTGGCACCGAATTTTCTCCGACAAATTAATAGGAGGTTAGAGATAAAATTAATATGTTAGATCTTTTATCCGGACAAACTAAAATCTTACCACTTAACCAATCCTACTTTTGCTACAAGAGGAGACAACAGATTACTTAATTAATAATTAGTTTGGTCAGAGTATCAAAAATTATATTAACATATTAATATCGATATTGATGTCTTTTGAAGTTGAAATATCAATATTAAAATTGATACGAGTTAACTCTAGTATTACATTACGTGTTTTGTTGATGTTATAAATTTTAAAATTGATATTATCAGTCAGATATCCACGGGTGAGTATCATCGAAATTAATTATAAGATCGACAGCGATGGAAGTGTTTGACAGTATTATCAAAATATAAATATTTTAAAATGCACAGTATATCTTAAAAATAATAGATAAAAAATAGAAGCAGAGATAAAAAATGAAATAAAATGTTACAATGATATGATACGTACAACACTATTGTAACAAAACTATATAACTAAACTATAATAACTTTTTATTACGTTTTTTAATTATATAAGACCATTCTTGTCTACCCTTTTTGGCTCACAAGTGAAGCATAACGAGGTTGTCTCTTTCTCTGTCTATTTGTGTAGATTAAGCAGCCCAAAATTATTCAGACTTGTCTCTCTCTCTCTCTCTATGAGTCCTGAGGTGTATATATATATATATCAGAAATAATACGTCATTGAATATTCTCCCCCGTAAGTGATATCAAATGATGCCCCTGATTTTAGAATTTTTCCGGATATACACTAATGAAGGGGTGCAGTTGATCGATTATATATATAACATACCTCTCCTCTACATTGGTCGGAGATTGAAGTATTTAGAAGGTTTGATTACGCGTCAAAACTAGCCTTAATCCTCTAAACACACCTTGTATATTGATAGAACTCTTAAAACTAGATTATTTTTTTATTATTTTTATACATAACCTCTCTGTAGAAGATAAGAGCAGCACGTGTAACATAATTTTTTGATTGATAAGTAAATTAATTTCTATCGTAAATTAAGATGTTAAACATGACATTAAGAACTAAATTTTTCATATCAAGCCAAAACCAACGGCACACCACGATGGTTTATTTGGTAACGTTATCGAATACCTCTCTCTTGCCGTGCATTTTAAATTTTTTAATACAAATAAGGTACTAATTGTAACACAAATAATGTTTGCCTTGTCAATTTTAATATATTTTTTTCCAATGCTCCAAGCAATACATTGGTTGGTCTGAGCTTTCAGCCTTGTACTGTTTCTTGTAGCTGGACCTTTTTATGTATTGTGTGCTAGTCTGTATTTAGCCAGTCAGGATGGAAAGCATTATTAGGTAGATAATACATTAATCTCACATCCCTTTTGAGAAATAAATAAATAAAGATCAACATGTACTAAAAATTGCCCAAAAATACTCTTGAGGGCCTGTTTGCTACGCCATAATTCCCCTGTTCTAAAATCATTATTTCAGAATAAGGCGTGCCTTTTGAATTTAAAACAAGGATGTTTTGTTGTTCAGTTTGTCAAAACCATGATTTTACGCCCAGCAATAATATGCTTTTGTTTAAGTTCCACCCTCTCGAGATATTTGGTTGGGATAATTTTTTATATATTCGAATGATAAAAATTATATTAAAATAACATATAAATTAATTAATAATATAAAAATTATCATGTCGTAAAAATAACAAAAGAGAGTAAGAATATATATGACAAAAAAAGAGTTTCATCTTTTTTGGGTTCACGGAGGAAATATATCTGAAAGAATTTGCATCCAAACTCCAACATACAAATCTTGTTACGAAAACATAAAATTATAATAAAAACTCGTCGATTTCTTATATTGCGCAACTAGGAAATTTCGGTTTTACTTTACAAGTGTAATAATGCTGGACCGTAATCAATACGGAACAATTAAGTTTGCATGAATAATCTAATTTTTAAATTTGATTTAGTAAGCATGCTTTTGGATTTTGGGCACTCAAATTATTTTTTTTTTGCCAAACTAACTAGCTTGTTAAACATAATCCATTTTCCATTCTGTTATGCCCGGTCCAAATTGAAAGGCAATGCATTTTTTTTTGAAATACGAGGTCATTAATAAAACATAAAGTAAATACACAGTACCAAAAATATTAGTTGACTACACTTACGCGTATACAGGAATATTCGGTTCTAAATATTTATCTTTCAAGGTTTACAGGGAACCTTGCAGACATCATTTTTACCGTGAACATTGCTGATAAAAGATTAAACAGAATGAGTAAAATCAATGTTGATGTGGCGGAGTCATGGTTTAAGGCGAATAATGAAAAATAATATAATTTAATTTTGCGTCTCTATAATCATAAAGCCGGGAACTTTCTTTTTAAGTCCTTAAAAATTCGTCAAATGTCACTTTAATCCGACGGGGGGAAGGAATTCTGTTGACGGGAAAATGTCTTTTTTTTCTGTTATGATATTCCTGCGGTATATGAATGTTGATCCTGAGGTACGGCGGTGGGCGGCGCTTGTTTTGCGGGAAATGGATTGCATTATATAATTCCGGCAGAACATCATACCATCGGTGCCGTATTATAGTCCCCCGCAAAGGCGCGTACTCTCTTCCATTCCACCCGTGCTCGTACAGCCGAGAAGAGGGCCGAAATTAGGGCGATGGCGAGATCGGGGACCATGGGTGCTACCGGAACCTTAACGCTAACGCTTGAGGAGGGCAATCCGCCGTCGTCTTCCTCGTCACGACAGCCGGAGACCGTCGTACTCCGCCTTTCCCGTCCCAAGAAGAAGGTTACGTGGAAGGAAGGCACGGTGGACAACGAGTTCCTGGGCCGGAAGAGCTCGAAGAAGTGCTGCATCTTCCACAAGCAGAAGCCGTTTGACGAGGATTGCAGCGACGACGAGGACGACGGGCCCTGCGGCGGGTCGGATGGCCACCATGGTTCGCAGAAGGGGGAGGAGGCCAGCACCAGCGGCTGCTGCCCTTCTCATCACGGGGGACATTGACTCCGTTTGATCTGATAGGATGACGGCTTTTCGTTAATAAGGCTGGTCGGGAGAAAAGGAAAAAAAAAACAGTTGGTGGATCTTGAACATCTTGTTTGGAACCAATTTAGTTTTCCTTCTATAAAGATGGAGAGATCGCCGTTCCATTGATGGCGGAACTTCCAAGGTTAGGGCTTTTTTTTTTCCTGCATGATGTGCAATTAAAAGCGAGACGTATCTGGAAGCATTTTAGAGGCGTCTATTAACGTGAAATTGAGAGGGTTTTGGTTTGGTAAGCTGGAATTTGAATGTAAATAATCCCGAAATTAGCATGATTGAAACCAATGATCTAATTTTAGGGAACACGACTTATTCAATTCAGAATGATGAGATTATGAGAAGAAATCTTATTTGGTTGCACTCTTCTGCTTGCTAATAGATTCGTTGTTACGTTTTACTAGTGTGATGATTGTTATTAAATTGGAAATTACGTGTTATTTTAGAAGTCTGCAAATTTTGACTTGTCTTTATAGCTGGAAAAAAAACTAGAGATCTCAAGTTTCCCTCGGGTTATTCTTGGAGAGTGCTCTGTCCTCCCTTAAAGGATGAGAACGTGCTATTCGGTGTTTGTTTGACATGGCTACGGTGATTTGGAGTTGTTCATACTGTTGATACTTGTATATGAAGAAGGCATTTGCGAAATTCAGTTCTTTAATTGTGTAATGCCCTGTGGTTGGTGAGGGGCTGCCTGATGCACTCATGCACCTCAGTGGCCAGGCAGCATAGTTCGTAGAATTGGCCGATCTAGATCGGGATGGCCGATTCTTGGATCAGATTGCCCCTACTGATCTGATTCCTCCAAGAACTACAGATCCAAAATTGAACCCTGGGGGAATCGATTATGATCGGGAGGATCGCTAATGGATTGGCGATTCTCCCGGATTGGATCAACAATCGGCCTATCCTCAGAACTCGTTAAGTTCCGAAATCCCCCCCCCCCTCCCCAAATCTAGGGCTCCCGTCTGGCAAAGAAACCTCTCCTTTGGCGATCTCTTTAGGTGAGACCCCCCTCCCCAAGGCCAACCCTTCCCCTGATCCCCCCTTCCTTTCCCTCATCCCCAGACTCCCCACTCCCTCCCCCGAAGGGATGGCAAACAGCCCCCTTTGGGGGTGATTGTTACTTTCCGATTTTTTTATTGAAAAAAAAGATGATCCGGACTGATTCCGGATAGGTTTTTGTTCCGGCAGATCGGTCAAGATCGATACCCAGCGATACCGACTTCAATTCCAATCCCAAGATCCTTGCCAGGCAAGCACCTGGACTTTGTTTGGTGTCTTTAGAAGAGAGCAATAATATATAATAAGTTTTTGCTAATTGAAGTAAAAGATAAATTATCTTTTTGAAAGCCCTTTCTCATCTGCTTATTGGTATAATTTTTTCAGTGGAGTTCCTGATTCCTTCTTTGTGAATTGGCCAATCTGATTTGGGTGGGTGGGGGATCTGATTCATCGCGGATTCTGGCAACTCTCACTGGATTCGGCCACTTAGGATCGGACATGAATCTCATGTGGAATCAGCTGTCATTATTTTTACAACTTTTTAGTTTTTTTCTGTTAAAAAAACAAGCCTGGTCGATTAATCTTCCATTGAATCAGCCAATTAAGTCTATCCATTTCTCTCAATTGGATTAGAATCAGCACTAGCCCCCACAAGGGGGGTACGCGGAGCTCCATCTGGCAACCGCGACAACCACGCCCCCCAGGTGAGCCTCCACCCACCACGAACCCCAGCGGGGTTACTCGTGTGGTCACGTGCGACTGCAGCCCGCGGTTTGTCCGCCACCGGCCTGGCTCGCAGATCAGACCGGCCGGTTCGACCGGGTTCACTGTTGGTTCTGACCGGTTCGACTCGGTTTAGGCACTGAACCAATCGGTTCGGTCCGGTTCAAGTTGTTCCGAGCCAGTTCAGATTATTTTGGACCAGTTCGGCGCATTTCGGGACGGTTCGGGTCCGTTTCGACCGATTTGAAGCCGGTCCGCTTCATTTTAGGTTCGTTTATGCCGATTAGCGGTGATTAGTGTTGTTTTGAGCGATTTTGTCCTGCATCATTGTGTTTACTATGTTTTATTCGGTGGTTGATACGGTGACTTTCTGACCCCAAAAAAGAAAAAGAAAAAAAGATACGGTGACTGTATTTTTTTTCTCGTAAAGGTAGACACCTTTGGTTGCCCCACTTGACCTGCCCAAGTATCGTGCAGGACCGGAAATCTTCCAAATTTCCAAACGCCTCTGCGTTCGTCAAAGAGCTTTGTTAGTTTGTGACATATATATAAACTTGGAGTGTCATGTTATCTTGATCTTGCATGCAACTCCCGTCTACTTTCTTTGGTGTGCTAAAGAAGAGTTCTTGCTGCGATCAGCCCCCGTTTAAATCGGTTCAATTCAAGGGCGTCTGATTCCCCAACCTTCTTAACCAACTTGAAGTCAGGCGAACGAGTGCCCCAGCTTTCTTTGACAATTGGTGATGATTTTCTCGTTTGGTACCAAGATAGTGAGAGCATATTCTTGATCTGTCCTTACATCTTCAGGGACAATTCTTTGGGTCCTAAAGAGTTCGGCCCTGTTCAAATCTGTTCAAGGGCATCCAATTCCCCAACCTTCTTAACCAATTTGAGGCCAGGTGAACGAGTGCCCTGGTTCCCTCTCACAATGGTTTATGCTTTTGCTCGTTGGGTACCAAGATAGTGAGAGTATAACCTTGATTTGTCCTTAAATTTTTAAGGACAAGCTAGAACTATCTCGTCTATATATATCCCCATCCCAGTCGGGTGAAGAGTTGTTCATTGATCTCATTTTCGCGTCTGTGTCCACCTCTGTTCACGGAATATGACTAAGAGCGAGAGAAGGCGAGGGGCCACAGAAAGTAATTAAGCAGACGAGGCCCTATCTCTTTTTTTTTAACTAAGAGTAAATTTTCCGTAGTATTATATTTTTACCATGGTTGACAAATACAATTTTGTCAAGTTCTGTTACGATAGGATTTTTTTTTGTAAAAAATATATTTTATTAGGTATTAAGAGGACAAGACGTCAAGTTAATTATTATAATATTTCAAACTAATCTTGACTCACTTATCCCTACGCGAAACCCGAGAGAGTCTTGGGTAGGGGAGCAAAAAGTGGGTTGGTGGGGTGCTCACCATGGTTTAACTTGGAAAACCAAATAAAACGGCTGGGTTTGCTTAAGGTGTAGCTATGGATTTGTTTAATTTGATTTGAAAGGTTTAAAAATTAAACCAAATAAATTGAATAATCTAAATTAGACTAAACATTTATTTTAAGATGTGAATAAATAAATAACATATTTTTTTTATAAAAATAAAAATCGTCAAGAGCTTTTAAAGTTACAACAGATAAATATATAAATACACGTACTATTTTTTTAAAAATATTTAAAATGAACCAAAAGAAATTATGCATTGATGTGTACACACACTGTATTTTAATAAAATACGACTTGGACTAGGCTAAATTTAAAAAAAGTACTATTTTTTATTTAATTTGATTTGGGAGGTAATTTGATCTGTTTGATGCGAGAAATAATTCCAAAAACATTAAACCAAACCAAGTCATAGGCACCCGAATCTAAAATTTTGACATTTTAATTATAAAAATTAACAAGTATAGAATTGGGTATTCCCTCAGTTTATAAAAAATCAAAATAATTTATTTTACGCATTTTTACTCGGTAAAATTTATTTGTAATCTAATATCATAATAAACAAAATATAAATTATAAAAATTATGACAAGACGAATAATAAAATATGAAAATAAGATCTTAAGAATATTATTAGACCACATTTTAGTGATCATGTGAGATTTACTTACTTATTTCGAAAAAAAATATAATATATAATATAAAACTTAAAACCGTTAGATGATTCCTACTACTGATTACAAATCGGAATGGGCTCAATCCTAAAAGAGAACAAGTACTTCGGGTACCCGATCCGTCTTCTGCGGAGGGCAATCGGGTGTCTCGAACACATCAACAGTCAACAGTCAACAGTCAACAGTCAAAATAATGGCAGTTGACCAAGTTTGACCGTTGACTGGTCAGCCTATCCTGCCTCCTGCTGGCGCCTGTTCGCCAAGGACACCTCTCTGTCGTCCTCTCCGGCCTCGGCATGCGGAGCTCCGCCGTCCACCATCTGCTGCCGTCCCCGCTGTCTATCTCTCCTCCGTTCCTATTTCCCACGCTCCCACCTCCCGATACACCTGCCTCCCCCCTTTCAAAAGACCCCTCCTCCTCCTCCTCCTCCCTCTTCTCCATCCTCAACCGTCGCCGGAACCCCCCATCTTAGCCGGCGCTCACTTTGTCAGGCAACGAGCTTCCCCAAGCCATGAACGACCACTGCGAGATCGGTGCGGGGGCCAGCCTTGCGGCCAAGTCCGGATCCGTCGACTTCTGCGGCCCCTCCTCCTCCCCGCCCCGCACCCCCGAGTACTCTAGGCCGCCCCACGAGCCCAACCGGGAGCCTCCACCCTCCGACGCCGACGCCGGCCACGGTCGTCCCTTCCCCGAGGAGGGCGGCGCCGGCGAGAGGTTCGGGGCGATTCTCAGCCGGAACTGCTCCTCCGCCTCGCAGCGGTTCCCGGCGGCCCGAGGGCGGAGCCAGCCCCCCGCCGGCACCCTGCAAGCGGCTGTGAGGAGGGCCTTCTCCATGAGGAAGCCGTCCTCCGCCGCCGAGGGGTACCGCAGGATCCACGACACCGCGGACGGCGACGGCGACTTCGGGCCGGATGAGGTCCTGCCGAGGCGGCCGCAGCAGCTGCAGGGCGAGGCGAGGGCGCCCAGGAAGGTGAAGGGCAAGATCATAAGGGCGTGTAGGCGCCTCTTCGGGCTCTGAGCCCGTCCGGCGACGGCGTCTCTGGCTGTATGTATCAGCAGATCATCGTTTTATACATATTTATATGGAAATTCCCATGCCTTGATACATCGTCTCTGGCTCTCTGCTCTCCTTCCTTCTGCCTTGTTCTTCTTCACTGCCGACCGATTCGAGGCCGCTGCTCCTCCTCCGTGAACTCAAAAGAGACGTCAGGTTTTGATATTCTCCGGAGTTGGAATCGTTTTGATTGTTTTCATTCTAAATTTATTAAGATATATACCTTTTATGAAAAGATTGTGGGAAAAAAAAGCTCTAACTTCCGGCGTCGGAATCAATCGAGAACCACCCGTTTATTGTTTTTACGTGTTTTTATGGCTGAGGAATCTCAATGGGAATCATGTCATGTCAAGCTCTTCTTAATACGTGCCCGTATCTCATTAAATGCCCGTTGCTGCTGCCCTTCACCTTCTCTTGGGCGTGTTTTTACGGTTCCACCCTGCCCAAACCCACGTTGCCTTTTTTTTTTAACTCCCTTTTTTGAGGACGTAAAGTGGCATAATTTACGGTTCCTCCCGTGAGTGTAAACGGAATTCGATATTTTGATTCGATTCAAATAAAAATTGACGAACTTATTTCTGTATCTTATGAATTATCGGAATCGAAATCGAATATTTCGATAATTTATCGAAATCAGAATTAAAATTAGTCGATTTTGTTTTCGTTAATATAATTTCGGTAATAAATAAATAAATAAAATATATTATATAAAATAGATAAAATGATAATTTTAAAAATAAAATATCAAATTCTAGTAATTATAGGTGAATTATTAACTTATTTTTAAATAAAAATTAATATTTAACGTATATTTTAAAAATTATCGGATTTGGATCCAATTTTGACAATGGAATCGGAATTAGAACATAATAACTCTAAAATTATCGGAATCGAAATTGAAATAACTTAATCTTTATTGAAATCAGAATTAGATTTGGATGATTCCGCTATCAAATCCGACCCGTTGTTTACTGCTCTGGTTCCTCCCAAGGCCGTGCTGTCTTTTAAGGACAGACACCGGTGGCATATTTTTTACGGTTCCACCCCCATACCTTGTTTGGTGCGGAGATAGATACCCTATATTCCTTGTTTACCATAAAAGATAACAATTTATCATTGCACATTATAATCATTAAGGCAGGGTTCTATTTTGGAATAGTATCTTTACATTTAAAAGAAATAATTAAATTCGAAAGGAACAACCAATCAGCTACATAAAATATGTTTCTCCCACTTTAAGACCCGTCATTTTCTCAAAATGTTTGACACCGTCGTAACCAAATTAATTAATACGATGACATATTTATCGAAAAAAAATATTTTCAAAAAAAGGCATATTTATTAAAATATGCAAGCAGCTATGTTTCTGACAAATATCTATCAAGAGCACAGTGTTAATTAATAATAGTAAACTATCTTACGAGTAAGGGAGATATCTCTATTTTTACCTCCGAGTACAATAATAAATCAAGTCAACAAGAATTACCACCAGGTCCATTTAAGAAAATCGGTTTACCAAAAACTCCGTTGACCACTTTTTCATCCCATTTAATCCGTTGACAACACATAATGTTACCATTTGGTCCGTTTTTCCCAACTACTGTCCCCGTATCCCCATTTTGCCCTTCCCGCAGGTAGACGGCGTCCCGGGCGGCGATGTCGGAGCAGGAGAGGACGCAGGAGACGACGCGATGTCGGAGCAGGGCTGCGGGGGGGAGCCTCGCCGGGGGGGGGGTGTTTCCGCGGGCTGCGGGGGCTGCGGGGGGAGCCTCGGGGGGGAGCCTCGCCGGGGGGAGGGGGCTGCGGGGGGGAGCCTCGCCGGGGGCCGCGGACGTCGTCGCCGGGGGGGGCGCTGCGGGGGGGGCCCTCGCTGGGGGGGGTGTTTCCGCGGGCGGGAGGAGCGCCGCGAGGGGGGGGAGCCTCGCCGGGGGGGGGGGCTGCGGGGGAGCCTCGCCGGGGGGGGGTTCCGCGGGCGGGGGGAGCGCCGCGGACGGGGGAGGGGGCTGCGGGGGGAGCCTCGCCGGGGGGAGGGGGCTGCGGGGGGGAGCCTCGCCGGGGGCCGCGGACGTCGTCGCCGGGGGGGGGGGCGCTGCGGGGGGCCCTCGCCGGGGGGGGGGTGTTTCCGCGGGCGGGAGGAGCGCCGGGGGGGGGGGGGCTGCGGGGGGAGCCTCGCCGGGGGGGGGGGGGGTTTCCGCGGGCGGGGGGAGCGCCGCGGACGGGGGGAGGGGGCTGCGGGGGGAGCCTCGCCGGGGGCCGCGGACGTCGTCGCCGGGGGGGGCGCTGCGGGGGGCCCTCGCCGGGGGGGTGTTTCCGCGGGCGGGAGGAGCGCCGCGAGGGGGGGGGGGGAGCCTCGCCGGGGGGGGGGGGGGGTTTCCGCCCGGGGGGGGGTGTTTCCGCGGGCGGGAGGAGCGCCGCGAGGGGGGGGGAGCCTCGCCGGGGGGGGGGTGGAGAGCGTCGCTGCGAGGGAGGGGGGCCGGCGGGGGGCAGGGCAAAAACGACATTTCAACTCTAAATTGGAGTGGGTGTGACCATATTTTGAAAAAACGGACCTAATAGAAAGATGTTTTTGAAAACGGACCTAGTGGTAAAGTGATCCCCGTAAAACGGACCTAGTGTGCATTTGCGCTATATATAATCAGATGGCCGGAAACCGCCGCCGGAGAAACCTGCGGCTGCCATCGCCGGCCTCCAGAAAAAGCGCCTCCGCCCGCGGATTTATCTGACGGGCCTGCCCGTCCGTTCTCTCTCCGTCGCTGCAGCGCGGGACATGGCACGGCGCGGGGAGAAGGAGGCGGCGGCGTCCCCATCCGCGGCCGGGAGCAGGGCCGCCCGGCTCAAGTTCCTCTGCAGCTACGGCGGCAGGATCCTGCCGCGCCCCTCCGATCGTCAGCTCAAATACGTCGGCGGGGAGACCCGTGTGATCGCCGTCCCCCGGTCTGTTACCTTCGCAGGCAAGGGCGGATCCCCCCCCTCCCTCCGGCAAGAAGAGCCGAGAGGAGACGCCGGCGCCGGGGAAGACGGATCTGACCCTGCTTCTGGTTTTGGCGCGCAGGGATGAAGGAGAAGATGGCGAGCGTGTTCGGGGCGGAACCGGTGATCAAGTACCGGTTGGCGGCGGAGGACCTCGACGCGCTGGTTTCCGTCACCTGCGACGAGGACCTGCAACACATGATCGAGGAGTCCGACCGCCACGACGTGAGGTGCTCCTGCGACCGTCCCCGCCTGCGGGTCTTCCTCTTCCCCCACGACACCTTCGACGGCGCCGGCGCCGCCAGCCTTCTGCCCCAGCTGCCCGCCACCGCCATGGAGCAGCGCTACATCGACGCCGTCAACGGGGTGTCCCCCCGGTCTCGGACGCCCACGGGGGGCACGCCGAGGGTCCACGCCGCGGCCGCCCCGACGCCGTTCGCGGTGTCCCCGGCGGACACGTCCCCCACGTCGGCCGCGGAGGCGGCGATGGCCCGGGAAGGCGCGGTCCCCCGGGCGGCGTTCGCGTGGCGCCACGGCGAGGGGGGCGGCGGGGCGCCGTTCCAGCGGGTGCGCAGCTCCCCGAACCTGCACCACCTCAACTTCCAGCAGCAGGCGCCATGGCCTCTGGGGTTCCATGGATCCGCGACGGTCGAGCATGAGGCCGGCGGTCCCGGGAGGGGGGGCGGCCCGCGCCGTCGCCCGGCGGCGCTGCACTCCCCGGGGACGAGGTACTATTCGCCGGTGCATACGCCGAGCCCGGAAGGCAGGGCCTGCGGCGTGTTCTGCGGGCACGCCGACGATGTCGGTGACCACAGGAGGGGGGATACCAACGTCTACGGCGTGTCGTCGCCGAGGCGGCCGATCTGGGAGTAGGGCGGCGGCGGCGGCGGAGGAAGGGGAAAGGAGGGGGGGATACGCGTTCGTCGTAGGTTGAATCTCTCTGCCGAAGGAGGGAGGGGGGACCTTTCTTTTTTACATCAAAGAGGTCTAATTCTTAATTTTGTATTCTATTTTAACACCTATTTCCGGACTCTCGTATTTTTTGTGTCCATGAATTTTATTTTTTTTTGAAACTTTCCATTTGTATTATAAATTCCAGCTTTTTAGGCAGAAATAATCTTACGGACTCAGGGCATATATGATTCGTGTTGTAATTACGGTTGACTTCAAAATAAAAACTTTAGTTGCATGGAGTGTTTGGTTGCACGGTAATAGAGATTTTTATATTAATTTTAAAAATGATAAAAAATATGTTAAAAAAAGTGTAGGTAAGTCTAACAATTTTATGTTTTGAAAATGATTTTCTTCTTAAACAAAAGAGAATCTCGTCTCTTTCTTTCTTTGTGTAATTCTCCTATTTTGTTTGATCATGATAATTACTCTTTTTTATTTTCACATCTTTTTAAACATAATAATTTTATGTCATGAGTTGATTTACTTTTTATTCTAATATAATTATTTATTATAAAAATATACAAAAAAATTATCATGCAGCCAAACACGGACTATTGGTTTATTATTCACACGGTCCTGTGTAAAGACCAGGCCACCCTGGCCCAAACCGTCCGAGTCGCCTAGGTCGGTGACTCGGGTCAACCGAGGACCGAATCAGGTAAAGTCCGGTTTGGATCCGAACAATTAAAGAAAATATAAATATTAAAATATAAATATTTATTTCTATTCATACTTTCAAAACTTACGTTTCAAAGAGTATTTTTGCCTTTTTAATCTTACATCTTCTAGAACATTCGTTAAATTATATTTATAAATTTGAATATCAATATTTAGTGAAAATGACATCACAACACAAATTTATATATAAAAAAGTGATTCTTAATGAAGAGAACAATTCTGCTGCATGTATAAGATCTATAAAAAAATGTAATATACAAACCTGAGGTGAAAAAAAAATCCATGGGAATAGGAACAACAATGGGGGCAGATCTAGAATCTTTTATTTCTCTAATATTTCTAAGATCATCCGTCGACAAGTTATGCCAAACTGTAAAAAATGTGAAAGGAATAATCTATTGCCGTTGGAAAGAAAAATGCTAACAGAGATAATTTCTATCACCATGACATAAAAATATTTTCCACGTATATGCATATTTGATTGCCAAAAAAATGTAAATATTTTTGGAATGCCTACATCTACACAAATGACCTTATAAAACACCTGTCACACCGTCTCCCGGAGTCAGCCAACCATTCGGTTAACATTTTTCTTAATATTATCGGAAGTTTATCATGTATATTAACATAATATATATAATAAACATTTTCCTACCTGGCCCTGCCGTTTCTTGAGTCCCGTCCTTGCCTACTAAACTGGCGGCTCAAGAAACACAAAGGTCGACAATGCCGCCGCCCCCGCCGATGAAATTCTTGTGCAGCTTTGGCGGTAAGATTCTCCCCCGCCCTTCGAACCTCCAACTCAGTTACGTCGGAGGGGAGAATCGCGTCGTCGCCGTTCCCCGGTCGGTCTCCTTCGCTGGTAAGCCGCCGAAAGAGCCGGCTACGGTGTTCTAACAGGTTATTGGCCTGGCAGCGCTGAGGGAGAAGATGACCAACCTGCTCGGGGCGGATCCCGTGATCAAATACTTGATGGCGTCCGAGGACCTGAGTGCGCTCATCACGGTTGCCGGTGACGAGGACCTGCGGCACATGACGGAGGAGTCCGACCGCCGCGACGCCAGGTGCTCCTGCAGCCGCCGGCGCGGCCGCCTTCTCCGCGTGTTCTTGTTCCCCCGCGACGCGGCCGCCTCCGATCCGCTGCAGTCCGTCGGCGGCAGCACCCCGCTGGAGCAGAACTACGTCGACGCCGTCAACGGATTGTCTGGAGAGCCCGCGGCCAGGACGCAGGTCCCTGTCCCCGCTGGGATCGCCGCCGTAGCGCAACACGGGATGCAGCGCGTGCACAGCGCCCCGAGCCTCTGCTGCGAGGGCATCTGTCAAGGGCAGCAGCAGCGGACGCCGTGGGTCGACGGGGGCGGCCAAGACGGCTGCTACGACCCCGCCGCCGCCGCCTGTGCCGCGGCGTGCTGCCTACCTCGGCGCCGCTCCCCGTGCATCATCATCCCCGGATTTGCGCCTGCTGCTGCGGCGGCGGCGGCGTCTTGAACCCCGGCGAACACCGTGGGCTCTCACCGAGGCAGTAGCGCTACCGGCAGGCATGGCCTGACACGTCACTTGCCACGGAGGTCAGAGTCAAACAGAGGGTAGACCGCGGTCAACAAGGACTGACCAGCCACATCCTCAGGTTCGTCACTTTTGTTTCTCGAGTTCTTGAAATGTGCACACATTGATAGACAGTACTCATACACACCGATATCCGATGAAACTCCTTTGGTTTTTGCGTATACAGTCGATCATGTACAGACCACCCACAAAGCTTTTCACAAACTATGTACCTTGAAATCTTTGTGAATGAACACAGTCTGATGCAAAATGAGCAATCAAGCAACGCAAAATCAGTTTACTGGCTTGAATGAAACTTGTTAGCTTACTTAGCTCCTTACTTGCCTGGCAACCGGGATCACAAGGTAATCTGTTTCTTTTTTCTTTTCTTTTTTTTGCAGCAGGAAGAAATATTTAGAGGTTTTGCAGGGAAACAGAAATATGTTAGAAGCAATTTCCATCAGCTGGATTGTCACCACTTCACCAAACTCAGTTGGCTTTACAATTTAATCTATACCCCTTTTGGATACACTTAGTAATGCCTAACCACAAAGTATTTTTCGAAGGAAACAGACTGCATAATTTATGAAGAGATAGAGTTAGCATCTGCAATTTTTGTTGACTTTTAAAATTCGTTTACATTAATAACCAACAACATGAACTCGGTTTGGCTTCATGAACCCTCAATTTCTAAATGTTTGGGTCCCCGAATGGATTTTCAGTATCCACTCCAAGTTTCTTACACTACTACCCCTTTGAAAAAGGTTCAGATTTTCTAATCATACCATGTCCCCATCCTCCATGTTAATCTAGATCCATCCAATTCTCCCTTGTACAAACTAGTATGCTCCATTTCTTCATCTCCAACGTCCCCAAATCTCATGGTTTATAGAACCAGTGATTCAGAAAATATTCAATGCGCAATTTGATTTCCACCGGATCCCTTGTGTAAAAGGGGAAAGAAGGGTCAGAGTGGTAATAACTCAGGATCAATCAGACTCCCTGAATTCGGAAGGAATCAGTCAATTAAATCTGATTCCATCCAGACTTGACAGAGTGAGGCCAAACTGCTCATTTTCTTAAACTTGTTAGCAATTGAGTTTGGTCGATCCGACATAGTTTAACATGGTCAATGCTTAGAATAAGCCAATCCTGCCAAGTCTAGGCCGGGAGTGAGGATGACCTGACTTTTGGCTTCCAAAGAGTTGCCCAACAGAGTTGATCAAATGCAGATCAGACCAAAAAAAAAACAGACCCCGGGTAATCCCAGCACCAATTCAAATGATAAAGTACCTTGCTGACTCTATGGCTCGTGTCAGGACATTTCTTGTAGTAACATAAACAGTAGAGAAAATCAATAAAATCATATGAGAAAGAAAAACTTGCGAACTCTTTTCTTATGTAAATGGTGTAATATGTTCTCATGAGAATATTTGTACATCAATATTTTACCATAGTATGAGTTGTGTGTTGATGCTTTTCTCTGGAATATATATATATATCAAGACAAGTCATAGTTCATTGACATAAAGAGAAGAGTAACAGGTCTCCTCCTTCAATGTGATTTGTAATTTTCTCTTCTCGTATCGAAGTTACAGGTCTCTTTCGATATAATTCTAGTTTTCTCTCTGTGATCCATCTCTTCTCTTTTATTTTCACCATACCGGTGAAGCCTTTAAGCAACTTACGTCGCCCCTTTAAGCAATGTCAAAGTTTGTATTGCTTCTACCAAACAGGTTAGCTATCACTTTCTTATCGTTAGTAAGCAACACAATAATGTTTAAAATACAAGTGTCTATAAAAAGTGTCCAAAGTCCTATCAATAGCTTCAAACGATTCACAATAGAGGTCACCTACAAACTTGAATTTCAAATACCCCTCTATCAAAGCTAATCCTCTTCTTGTCCTAGATCCTTTCACGGGCCCACAAAATTTTCAGGAACGGGGTGCAGCGATACATGGGGAAACTCCTTTGCATATATGGTCAATCATTTACAGACCCCACAAATTTTTTTCCACAAAATATGTGCCTTGAAATCTACGTTAACGAACACTCTGACGCAAAAAAGAGCTTTCCAATTAGTAACGGATATTTTACATGTTTACAACAAAAAGGACACGAGACATTGATCTGAATTTCTCTTACTAACCAGAAAAGAACCAAACCAGGCAGCTAGGACTGTCACTGCCACGCCTTCTAAAGCACTGTAGCAACCAGCACAAGGTTCAGAATGGGGTAAAATTTTTATAAGCTTGTGATGTGAAGAACATCTCTGTTTCCCAGGGACCGCTAGAGTGCTCGCCAACCAATGTCCCGCCTGTTGAAGCCCTCAGGCCAGTCGATCACTTGAACTGCATGGTAGGCTTTCTCATGCGCTTCTTCCAAGTCCTTTCCTTTGGCTGTGATACCCAGGACCCGGCCCCCAGCTGCAACGAAGTTGCCTTGAGGATCTAGCGCAGTTCCTGCATGAAAGATCTTAACAGATGGCGCCACTTGCTCTGCCTCCTCCAGGTTTCTTATGATGGTTCCCTTCTCGTAGGTGCCTGGATACCCTCGGCTGGCCATCACGACAACAATGGCAGGCTCAAGAGACCACTCCAGCGACACTGTGTCTAGTTGACCTCTGCATGCTGCAAGGAGGACTTGCACAAAGTCTGACTCCAGTCTGACCATCAGAACCTGTGGTTTGATGTTCAATCAAATCAAACACTATATCTAAAGTTGTCTCACAACGATAAGGAATTTCCATATAGATTTCTGGGTGGGCACTTTAGTGCACAACACCGCAGAGGAGTGTAACCATAGTTTGTAGGGATCGGTCAATTCCATCGCCACAATTTTTGGCTAGAGGACTGATCTGGGATAAACTCCCAACGGAATCGGCCAAATCAGGACCGGAATGGGTCGCCATAATCACCACCGCTGATGCCAGGCGGAGGAAGCCCTGCCCCTCCTCGGAGGGCTTATACGGCCCCATTTGGGGCCGAAATTAACCCCAAAAGAGCCTAGGTCGGATCGGAATCTGATCTATGCCCATTTTATCTATTTTTTGATTTTAAGGCTTTAGAATGTCCAATTCTGAATCAGGCGATCCAATCTATTCTGATCCCGCAATCCTTGGTGTTGCACACTAGAGTTCTAAGAGTTTTTTCAGGAAAAAAAGAAAAATTCTAAATGCAATTTGCATAAGCTGAACTATCATGTTCACCAAAATCAGTTAACCCGCTTGATACTAACCTGGCACTCTGGATCACCAAAGCGAACATTGTACTCAAGAAGCTTAGGCAATCCGGTATTTTTCTCAATCATAAGCCCTGCATACAGAACACCAACAAACTTGCGGCCCTCTGCAGCCATTCCCTTCACAGTAGGAATAATTATTGACTCCATAACAAGAGATTGTAGCTCTCTTGTTAAAACAGGTGCAGGGGAGTAAGCACCCATCCCTCCAGTATTTGCGCCAGTGTCACCATCTCCAACTCTTTTGTGGTCTTGAGCAGATTCAAGAGGTAATGTGTTCTCTCCGTCCACCAAAACAAAGAATGATGCCTCCTCTCCTTCTAGAAACTCTTCGATGATAATCTGAGAACCAGCAGAACCGAGTGAATGCCTTAGAAGCATGGAATCTACAGCTTCGTATGCCACTTCCAACGTTGTTGCCACAACAACTCCTTTGCCAGATGCCAAACCATCTGCTTTAACAACAATAGGTACTCCTTGCTGCTTAATGTAATCTTTTGCGTCAGTTGCACTTGTGAACGTCTGGGACTGAAGATATATAGAACACTCGGGTCAACTTAGACTTTCATTCCCGTAATAATAAAGGGGGAAAAGAAAAACTAAAAGTCATAAACAGAAGTGTAAAAGACATTTGCCAAAGGAAACCCGGTAGATGTAAAAGTACAAAAAATATATTACAACTTAAGATAAGTTTTCCCCAAATTATTTGAAATATGTAAAACTTTTGAAAAATTTCCCCCACATAACTAGCTGATGTCATTCTGAGGAAAAACTCATCAAGGACGACAGGAACTTGCAATTTCAGATTAATTTCCCTAAGATGCAGTAGATCTCTGAACTTCAAAGGTACCATGCATGCTATCCACATAATGATCAATAGCATATTATGGTGATCTTGGAGGATCTTGCGAGAGCACAATATGTTCAGCTAAGCATTGTGATGCAAGGCAAAAGTAAAGAAAAATGTATACATGTTCAGGGAACCACTATTAAATGGAACCATTTAGCCACTTGATAAAAACTAAGATGCCTGTAATTAGGTGATTCTGTCGGATGCTGGAAAATGAGGCTAAGATCCCACAAGATCATTTGGGCAGAGAAAGGCAAAAGCAATTACGAAACAAAAGAAACTTTTACGGAAACAAATGCTGCACTTAACAAGACCAACACAAAATATGTGATAATAACATAGTACTTCAGACATTTATGCCAAAATGAGTGAGAAGAACCTTGGCAGTTGGAATTCCATACTTGTCACACAACCGCTTCATGAAATCCTTCGATCCTTCAAGAGTTGCAGCCTCTGCTGAAGGACCGAATGTAGGAATGCCAGCTCTAACAAGGTCATTGACCAGTCCAGAAACTAAAGGGGTCTCCGGACCAATAACCACAAGCCCAACTCCCCACTCTAGGCAGAATGATATGACAGCCGAGCTATCAGTAATATCGAGGCTAGATATGCATGTCGCAGTCCCATAATTAGCAATTCCTGCATTGCCAGGGGCACAAAAAACTGCATCACATGATGGAGATCTTTGCAATGCATGGCATAGTGCATGCTCTCTCCCACCACCACCTATAACCAATGCAATCACTCTCTCTCCTGAAATAAAGAGAGAAAAGAAAAGATGCATGAATATATGACAAAAAAGCGATAAGACAATATTATTAAGCATGGATGAGTCATGAGTCTGAAAATTATAAACTATAAAAGAGTGCACATCAGTGACAAATGCCTTATGAGGCATTCCTAGTACTAATGTCGTAGACAAAAGATGCCTTAAAATTGTGATAGAAAAAGACCCTGCTTCATGTTATAAAACTAGGACAAAGGCCACTGTGTCACGTATTTATAGTCTAAATTTAATGCTGCAACAGCCGTTATAGTGTTTTCTAATTCTGAAAGAGGATACTAAAATTACTTGGGATAGGATGCTATCTGTGAGAACTCAACCGGAAAGCACTGACCTTTAGGAATATGACTCAATGCTTGAGTTCTATGACAAGACCACTATAATGATTAATTTTGATGTTGATAGATATAAATCATCATAAGGTGTTTGGTTATAAATATCAATTTTTTAAATTTGTAGTACAAACATGTCATGAATTGTAATATAAGTGTCCACATGTATCAAATTTTTTATTGGTATTCAATCCTCCACAAATATCAATATCAAAATCAAAATAGATACAGTATCACTTTTTATCCTCGAACCAAAGAGGGCATTTGGTTTATAGGATGTCTAGATGTAAATTTTTATCCATCTTTATCTAGAACTTAAAAGTAGTAGAGAAGTGAGTGTTAACCCACTTAGACCTAAAATATAAAGGTAATGTCCTTTGTTAATTTGAAAGAATTGCCATTGTCTTATTCCTGAGAGAATCATGGAGCTTAATCACCAGCATATCGCATGCTGAAAGCACCGCCTCATCTACCCCACCTACCACTTTTCATTTGTGTTGTACACGACAGTTTCGTCTGGACTCCTTATTTATACCCCTTTTAGATACACGTAATAGCATCTAACCACAGCATTTTCAGAAGAAAACAGATTGCATAATGGTCAAAAAAATTATTGACTTCTAAAGTTCTTTTACATTAATAACATAAAACATCAGATCACTTCAACTCTATGAAGTTTTTTTTTTCTAATTGTTTGTCCGCCATGTGGATTCTGAGTCTCCGCTCTAGATGATTTTGGCTACCTCTTGAAAAAGGTTCAGATTTTCTAATTGTATCAACTTTGGGTCTGTCCATTTCTCCCTCGTACTATCCTAATATGCACCATTTTCTGACTACAGCATCTCCACGTCTTTGGTTTGCAGCATCAGTAATTCAGAATATCTGACATGCTCAATTTGATTTTGACCATATTCCTTATACAAAAATAAAAAAATGGTCAGAAAGGTCCTGAATCCTTTGGACCGGCCAAATTCCTGAACAACTATGTCTGATTCCATCCAAAGTCCAGTCTTGACAGAGTTGGTGCAAATTGTTTATTTTCAAACATTGTTAGCTATCCTCACTTTGGCCTATGCCAATCCAACCTATTTTAAACTGGTCCAGGCTTAGAATCGACCAATACTGCCAGAGACTAGGCCAAGTCAGGATAAATCTTGGATGAGCCAAGCTGATTCTTGACTTCCAGGGAATCATCCAACACAGCTGATCAAATGTGGATCAGATAAAAAGTGGTCCTGGCTAATCACAGCACCAATTCCAATACTAAATATGTTGATAATTCTATGCCTCTTGTCTGGTCTCTGGGCCATCTCAATCTCCCTTCTTGTAGTTTATCTTTACTTGATATCACATCTCCTCTAGTAACCTAAAATGGGGGAGTGAATAAATAACACTGTATGAGAAATAAAAGCTTGCAAAATATTTTCTTATGTAAATGGCATGATACATTGTCATAACACTTGAACATCAATATTCTGCCCAAGCATATGATCTCTCTCTCTTGCACACGCATTCTCTAGCTCTCCCTCTCCCTCTCTCTCCCCTCCCCCTCCCCCTCCCCCTCCCCCTCCCCCCCCCCCCCTCCCCCCTCTCCCTCCCTTAAGCCTTTATGTAACTATAAATTTCATATTTCTTATAAGAAACAAAAAAAATGAAAATACAAATGTCTATAAAAAGTGCCTAAAAATCCAAAAGCCCAAGAAAGAGTTTCAAACAATTCATGAAAGAGACCACCTACAGACATTAGTTCCCTCCAAGGTAGAGGGTTTTAAATACCTCTCTATCAAAACTGATCCACCTCTTTTTCTAGACTCATTTTTTCAGGAATGGAGTGCCAGGTGTCTGCTGTATAATGTTTGATATAACTGGTGTAGTTGCAGTAAAGGTGACAGGTTACCGAGGTGGAAACTAGCTACTAAATTGCATAATGGCAATATGTGCCCAATACAAGCACCGAGAACAATAAGATGAATCAATCTTTTTCACTGTATAAGTGTATGAGTATTTACAAATGATCATCATGGTATTGATATTGTTGATCTAATAATTCTAACACTTGAGAGAATACCCAGAGACATACAGGCTAATATTTAATGGACTATTTGGTTATAGTTTCAAAAGTGATACTATATTAGTTTTGATATTGATATTTCTAGAAGTTAAGAGTATCAATATCAAAATTGATACAAGTTGACACTTGTATTGCGTAAGATGTTTTGTTCACACTACAAATTTTAAATTTGATATTATTAGCCAAACACCTCTCGATGATTGCTATCAATATCAACTTTAAAATTGATAGTGATAGAGGTGTTTAATAGTGTTAACAAACAGGGCATAAGCTGGCATCAAGATGACAGAAATTAAAGCAGTTGACTAGTAAGATTTCACCATAAGTTGCACAGTGAAGGTTAGTATTCACACCTGTTGCTTCACCGCTGTCATTGCCGGAGGAAACCGATCGTCCTAAATGCTCATCAGTGATCAGTGATCTTTGAGAACTCCAGAAAGAGGGGGCACTCGATTTCTTGATCCAGAGCGGTGAGGAGGGAGATGCCCATCTTTGACTCTGACATCCAAGAAAAGGAGCCGAAGTATTCAAACTAACATGCGAGCGAGTCTTCGCAACAAACTGTGTGCCCCTGGTTTCTAGAAGACTAAAAGCTTTTCCAACACGGCATGAAACACAAGCCATATTTTGCTGCAAGCAGAAAACACCATCCGACACCCAACAGCCATCAGAGGGCGATGCCAATGAAAAATACAACCCATTTCACATATTCTGGGAAATTAACATCACGATATATCAAGTCTGGAGTAACGTGGCCATTTGTTACTATCTTGAAAGCAACTTGGACTGAAGATCGGTGATCTGTGCATCAAAGCTAATAGCCCGTTTGGCAACAATAGTAAATACCTCTCTCACTAATAATTTTGAATTTGATGCTAATGTAGATCATCACAAGGTGTTTGGGTATTGATACCAACTTTAAAATTTGAAGTACATACAGGACACTGTTTGGAAATGAAAACACAACCATCCTATCTTTCTCGCCGCCCCGAAGCACGAGGAATAGAAGGCGATGATAGAAAGCAGAAGCCCACACGCAAGAAATTCTCCTCGAAACCGAAATGGAGTTTGTGTTCACTGGAAGCATGTCACTCGTCACCAACAGAGGACGCTCCGTCGGGTGGTGTGGTGGGTAGATCGCTCTGTTTAGGGACCGCCAATAAGTAGTTATGTGACGCTCGGAATCTTTCCCCTTTTATTACAGTTCTTCAATGGCATTGGAAATAGAGACACTGGCTCAAGGAAAGTTCATGCTTGCCTCAAACTCTGATCGTAGCAAAATATTTATTTTTTCTAGTTAGTTGTTACTAACTTTGCCTTTCTTCATAGTTATTCCAAGCTCATCCGATACAATAGACGGAGATCATGATCCACGAAACACTTGTCTTCACCCAGTAACTACAACCAGTTATAACGGAAGAGGATGGAAATGGACGGTAAGAAATCGTTGGTGGCCTTTCCGGCATTCCAAAAAAAAAAAAAAGCACAAGCGCTTCATCGATCGAAAGGAAGGGGAAATGAGGACGCGGTAAATCTAGCATCTCTGGCCTACTACGAAAGAAACATAGAACACAGAAGAACTACGGTAGAGCATGAAGCCGACGAGAGACACCTGATAATGTATCCCGCCGCCTCCGTCCCCGTCCTCGTCCTCGGCGGGCGATGGCGAAGAAATGCGCACCCCGCGGCTATATAGACGGTTGGCAATGGCGATCTCCGCCGTCGGGGGCTGCGACCCCGGTCGATTCCGTGCCCTTCACGGAGCGCACACAGCGACGCGGCGGGAGTTTCGCTTTCGTCGTGGAAGGGCGCGGCACGTATTTTGGAGGTTCTCAACCCCGTGGGCCGACGGTTTTGGCTATGATACCGCCGGCGGGGCCTCCGATCCAAGGCCCGGCGGCGGCCGCCGTGCAGAGATGGTTTGAAACTCTGAATAGGTAGACCAACTCTGGCGATGTTTTTTTTTTGATCAAGAACTCTGGCAATGTTAAACGAGTGAATTTAAATAAAAATCAACGAATCTCGACAAATCTTTACCAACAACTTATTTAAATACTAAATTAAATACTTTTATTACTCAAGTTGAGTTCAAACTTTTATTTAAATACTAAATTAAATACTTTTTTTGTCACATGCCCATTGGCCCGGCAGCCCGTCACTCATGCGAGCGAGCTCGAACCCCACCTGATAAACCTCCTCCCCCAGGGGGAGAGCCGGACGTCACCCAGTGTCCTTGATCCCGCGTCCTCCCACAAACCCGGCGGGAGGGCGGTGCCAACCGAGCTAAGCTCAGTCGGCAATTAAATACTTTTATTACTCAAGTTCAGTTCACACTTGATAGTCCATAAGAACTTGTATATAAAAGTCGAGCTCGACCAAACTAGTTTGTTCGTAGAATGCAAATTTGAGCCAACTTTAAACTCAAACGAAATTGTATTTCAGCTTATCTTATGTATTCAAAGGACACCACATAATTATAATACTCACATTTTTATTTTAAAAAAATACTTGATTGAATGATAATTTATTAAGTTTCTAACAAATTTATCGAGTAAAATAGGAGCCTGATCAAGCTCAACCTGAGTTTTTTTCTATTAAAATTTGTTTTTTCAACATAAATGGGGCGGAACTATCATCCGGCTGCAGCAAGTGTAATGGTTAGTTTGCAACCCTAAACTTCCAACTTAATTGAAGGATACAGAGGATCCGCATAACCATATACATATGCTCCGTGTATGCATAACCCAAATTGCAGTATGATCTGTATGAACAAGTGGTGCAAAGACATTATTCGATACCAAGTGATCGCCATAAACACAAATCAGGGTCCCTGTTTAAGAGATATTTTGCCATATATTATTATGATGGTACCCTGTAGGCTTGTACTCTTTAATGGTAATGGGCTAGTTTCCATGTATCCACTGTTGCCCGACTATTATTATGCGTCTGTTCGAGTGACGGGTGACCATGTAGAGAAGAAGAGGAGGAGTCCGAATCACCTCAGTCGACCGGTGGAGGGAGCAGCCGCCGGTGCCAATCACCGGCCGGCTGCCACGCCCCCCCCTCCTCTTACTCTCGTGACCCCTCCAAAATTTTTCGTGTGAGGATTGGCAGCGGCGGCTGCCCCCCTCCAATCGCCCGAGGCGATCCGGACTCGAAGAGAAACCAAGGCCGCGGGAGCAAACAGAGGTGTGGCTCCTTTGCTCATTCTTAATGCTAGTGGCCATACACATCCAGCCCATTCAACCCTTGAGAACATCATCTCGTACCTTTTTAATCACACCCATCGTGCCAACATTCCCATGGTTGGTGGTTTTATTCATAACTTGGAAACATAGGCTGTTTTTTTTTTAAAAAAAAAAACATGTTATGACTTGCTTGTATCTGTAAGTTAACTCCAAGAACGCATTGGTTCAACTCAGGTATGGTGCGCACGCACGCCTTTCGATTTATGTGTCAACCAATGTTTGAATCATGGAGCGACTTTTAAAGGTTTTTAATTACACGATGGAGTTGGACCCACCCCTATAATTTATCTCGATTTAAATTATATATCCCTACATTTTCAAACACTTCAGAGGTTGATTGTTCCATTCTAAAATTCTGCAAAATACCATACTTGATCTACTCCACAGTATTCTACCCGAACGATACGCCCAGCCGTCACTTCAGGGCCCCGTTCGGTACCATTTTTACTATCAAAACAATCTTGTACCAAACAGCCCGTCAGTCCTGCAACTCTAATCTTGGTTTCGGATAGTACCTTGACGAGAGAGCTGAGTCTTCCTTCACTTTGGCGGGTCCGTCTTCTCCATCTGCTGGTCCACGGCGTCGCCGCTCTCCACCCGATTACTGCTTGGCAGAGGGCAGCGGTCCAGGCCTGGCAACCAGGTATATAAACGTCCCGGAGAGAGAGGGTGCCAAGGTGGGGAGAAAACTCCTGACTGAGAAAGTTCAGGAAGGATGTGACTACTGACTAGGGGTGTTCATGATTTGGTTTGGTTTGGTTTTTGAGTATTTTTTCTCAAACCAAATCAAACCAAACTATCTCCCAAATCAAACCAAACCGAACCAAATTAATTCGGTTTGGTTTGGTTTGGTTCGGTTCAAACCATATTTTATTAAGGTATAGTAAATATATCAGTATATAATTTTATTTTGTTCATTTTAAATCATATTTTATTAAAATCTTGTGTATATGTTTATAGATTACATTAATTTTACTTTAAAAACTATTAAAAAATTTATTTTTATAAGAAAAGATACATAAATACTATCTTATATATAACTTAAATTAAAATATTTAATCTAATTCGGGTTATTCGGTTTACCGGTTTGGTTTGGTTTGAAAGGTCCTAGAAACCAAACCAAACCGATCGATAGTTCAAACCAAACCAAACCGAACCAAAGTACTGGTTTGGTTTGGTTTTTCGGGTTGAACCGAACAGTGAACAGCCCTAGATGTGACTACATAAATGCTTCTCGGTACTCCGGAGTATTGATGCATTTTGTACTCCGGAGCGACGTTAAAATGGCATGCTTCGACCAAAGAATGGCCCGACGAGGAGGGAGCCAAGATATGCTCCCGACGAAGATTTTAACACAACGAGCATTGTCGGAGGAGTTGGGAAACCCAGGAAGACTGCATGCTGAGGAGGCAGAATACAAAGGCATTGATATGCGAGAAGAGATCATCTCAGATGAGTTTACGAGAAAGTCCACTCAGATCACTCACAAAAATATATTGAATATTCATCACGTCATGTATTCAATATATTTTTGTGAGTGATCTGAGGAGGCTCCCTCAAGAGTTCACCTAAGACGATCTCTTCTCTTGATATGCACGTGTGTGTGCTAGAGTCTAAAATGGGAGTTGGAGATGATTGTTTATCTAGGGAGAGGCAGAGGTGGACGTGACTGGGTGAAGCGAGGGAGGACAACATGGGTGGTGTTTGTTTTAGCTAAATTTTAAATTTTGAATTCTTAATTCTTTGTCTAACTTACTAATTTTAGTAAAAATTACTTGATTCGATTATGACATTCGTTTAGGAGGCAATTAAAGACATCAGAGACATTATAGGCATTAACTCAAAGATTTTTGCCGGACAACAGCCTCATGTCCGACCCATTCAACAATAATACAGCTTTCTTCAGCCCAATCAAATAGGCCACAATATGAAAATAACAATTTAGATTAACGAGTCCGATTCTGCATCCGAGTTGGTAAATTTTAATTCTGATTTCGACAAAAATTTAATGCTCTAGATCGCAATAATTTCAAAATGACTAGTTTCGATTTAAATCTGTTTATGATTGGGGGGGGGGGGAATAGACATTGTTGTACGTGGAACAGATCGGAAACAAGAACGGTGGCGACGAAAGCAACGAAAAAAGATTGCAACTAAACCTGGTAAACGCTCTCTTCTCCTCCCCTTCTTCCTCCTCCCTGGGAGCTACCCTTTTCCGAGGGGGCACTCACACGGAGGACCAGTCTCTAGCGCCCTGGCAGGTAAGATAGATAGGACGGCTATGGCGAACCCTCTCGGCACCATCGAAAGCGAAAACGGAGAGGAGAAGCTTGCTAGTATCCGTTACAGACCAAGAAAATGCAAGGGGGAGGAGGGTGCGGGTGGTGAGGAGCCTCGTCCCGCAGCCCGCCATGACAGTTGACACCGTCCTTATTTTACTAGATTCCCCACTTTCTTGCTTCCCCGCATCCAAGGAAACTCCAATCATGGTTTTTACCACTTTTAACCAAGTAGGGTTTTTGGCCGTCGATGGCTGGGAACCGGATGGAAGAATGCAAAGAAGAGGGGGGGAAAAGACGGAAGCAGTGGATTTCTGACTCTCGGCATTCTTCGGAAGGTGGAAGCCTTTATCGGTTTTCAATTTTTCATTGCATATATCGAAGATGCACGGTTCAGATTCAACATCTTAAAGATCCATCGGAATAGACACTTAATGAAATTAGTTGATTTGGATTCCGATTTGGATTCTAATCTCAATAAAATATCAAAAACCCGATTCCTATTATCGATTGGAAATGTTATCGGAAATCTGTTGTAGCTCAGAGATGACTGACAAGACTCTGGTAAAGCGGCTCACGAGGAGGTGCATCAAAACAAGAGAGGGGGTGGGCAAGGGAAACAGATAAAGCGTGTCCTACTGCTGCTAACAACAAACTACATTACACGGGAGAAAGAAGCCACCCTTGTCTCACACGGGTGGGCGTACCTCGCAGCAGTAGCGTCAACCGAAACGGCTAAGAGACCCTCGAGAGCAGAGGCTACTCTTGAAGGAAAGGACCCTCCTCTTTTTTTCTTCTTTTTTTTTTTTGAACAAGGATCAGAAGTAGAATTCCGACATTACAAACCAAACAAAGACCAAGACACACAAAGACAGACATAAGAAAAGTCATATCAACATATATAGATAAAACTCGAGATCTTCGCCAAGAGAGCTGATAATAGTCAAATAAGTGAGATGAGATGAGATGAGATACATTAATGGTCGAGGAAAGTAAATATTAGAATCCTCGAGGAGTTCAACATTTGTATTAGATGATCATATCACACCGGTGGATGATACCCAAATTATTGATCTCACAGATTGTGTGTGACAACGAAGATAACCAAAAAAGACACCCAAACTGACGAGGGCAATACGACTGGGACGCAACAATAAACAAAAACTAAAAGAAGATGGAATATAATAAATCAAGCAACTCCACTCGGACACTTACAAAAAGATAAAATGTCTAACACGATATCAGGTTGAATTGCTGGAATGGAGAAGAAAATTTCTGGGAGGATCGTCCTCCTTCCCAAATCAGGAGAAAACCAAATGGACCCTCGGGCTGGTAGTTAGTCGAAGTATTATTATCAAAAAAAAAAAAGGCTAGGTAGTAGAAGGAAAGGTTCCTCCTGCTCCTGAGAGGGGGCACTCTTCCAGGCTTCCAGCCGCTTCGCAAGAGCCCCGCCGACCCTGGCAATAGGGTGATAGTGGACAACATAATCACGTCTGCCCGCTCACGAATCGGTGTCGAAAAAAATTGATCACGTATGTACAGAATTAATCTTATTTCTATAGGTATAAACGCAAAAAAATGACGGGGCCCCGCGCTTCAACCTACGGTTACGGGTTATCAGCCTCTTGATGTGACGCGATAGCTGCCGCTGCCGCTGCCGCTGCCCCCCCACGCAAGGTCGTTCTCCCTCTCCAATCACGACCACTCGTTCCGATTTGATCTCTGAGAGGAGATCTACGGCAACGCCGTCGCCGACCACACCCTCAGAGACTTAGAGAGAGACACCACTGTTCGCTGCTCGCAGGACACGGAGCAGAGTGAAAACGCGCATGGGGAGGACACTACGGCGCGGCGGCGGTCATTGCTGCCCCTCGAAATAGAGAACAGGGCGCCTATTTGGTCGCAACGCTCCATGGCTCCCCTGAGGGCAAGCTTTACTACGCCGACCGTTGGTGGACCTTGGAGCGAGACGGCGGTGCAGAGGGCTTTGAACGGCGCTCCGGGGTTCGGTGCCAGATGGGCTTTGCCCGGTGATGGAAGAGGAAGAGGAGCAAAGAGGGGTTTGGGGTCTTCGCCCCCCAGGCTGCGATGCGCCTCCCAGGCCGAGGGGGTGCGCTTGGCGGAAGAGAGCTCTGCAAAGGACGGGGAGAGAGCCGCATGGAGGCTGGGCACGGCGGCACCGAGAGAGTACTTGGCCCGGGAGTTCGGCTGGGGGGTGAGGAGGATGGCGAAGGTGGGGGAGGAGATGCGGAGCGTGGCTCACATCCAGGCCGAAGCCTTCCACCAGCCCGTGGCCCTCTTCGACGACTTCTTCTTCCAGTTCTTCCTGGTAAAACCTCGAACATCTTGCCGTCCTCCTTTCCAGACGGTACCCCTCTCTCTCTCTCTCGATCTCGAACAGCATCGGCATCCGACACTCATCCGCGTGCCCGCGGTGCAGGCTGAAGTGCTCTCAGCTCTCATGTACAGGCTCAGAGACTCGGCTCCGGACAGGTGAGGCCGTCCTCCCATCGAAGAGCCCCATCCTTGCCGTAGCAGCCATAGCCACACGCACTGACGCAGCTATATCTGCACCGAGATGGTCTAAACTGAGGTGTGCCTGAACGACAGGTACGCCTGTTTGGTGGCCGAGCCCGCCGACGACGCGTCTGATTTGCTCCGCACGCCACGGCAGGAGCTCGTGGGCGTCGTGGACGTCTCCGTCCAGAGAGATGGGGATGTTCTGGTGCATCTCGGGGGGGCAGAGGAGTACCTGTATGTGTCGGGGATAGCCGTGCCGAAGAGCCACAGGTAGTCTTGCTCCTGCAGATCATTATCTTCAGACTTCAGCTGATCCAGAACTTGAGAGACTTCTGCCTGAAACAGGAGGAGGAAAGTAGCAAGCGCCCTGCTCAAGGCTTGCGATGCGCTGTCGTGGCTGTGGGGTTGCAGTCACCTGGTGCTGCATGCCTACGAAGATGACTGGGCTGCTAGAGGGCTCTACTCAAAGGCGGGATACAGGGCCACCTCGGAGGAACAGGGGTGGATGAGTGTTTTGCTCGGCAAGAAGCGCCGAGTTCTTATGATCAAACACAGTTGTCCAGGGGGTGAGTACCCGGCATCTGCTCAGTCAAGGCTCTGTACCTTTTTCTGATTAAGCTTCCTTGTGTTTCTCGTGCTAGTCTTGCTCCTTGCTCCCATCTCTTGCTTCGCTCCGTTTTCGTCTGTGAAGTGGAGACAAATTTTCATGGATGTTTAGACCCACAGCCATAGATTAAGCTGAAGACTTCTTTCTGATGTGGATTTTTTATGTACAGAGGAGTTGACAGAAGGTTAGGCTCATGATCATCTCCGAACATTTTACTTGGCAACGCCGATAGGTTATCTGCTTACCTTGTGCATCCTGCCTTTTTCTCTTCCCCCCTGCTTCACCCAACAATTTCAATATCAAAATTTTTAGCATGTAATCTCTCTCTCTCTCTCTGCATTCAGGGGACCGGTGTTGAGGTCTGCTAAGGGTACAGACGACTACCACCGGCACGGTTCTTCTTCACGACTCCAACCTCACATGCACTTGTGTGGATTCACTAGAATCACCTCAATGTTGATGGAGCCTAGCGAGATGATATATATATGTCTAATGTATGAGACAAGATTCCATTTTGCTTCAATTCGATGGAATTATGACATACTGATGCGACCTGGTCAAGGACAGATTTTTGCACTACACCTCTAAGACGAAAGAGAAGCGAAACATACGGGCTGGCGGATCTTTAAAAAAAGTTAATTCAGACATAGAGGTGAAGATTACATCATTCATACTGCTAGGATCATCGTAGCATAGGGAGGCGGAGGAATCCAAATGGAAGTGACGGAAGCATCAAACCAAACCATGATAAAGGCACGAGGGTAGCAAATTACTTACAATACCTCAAGCGCAACAAGAAAGGGGAGGCACAAACTGGGGAACCAACTTTACATGTTCCCCCTTGCGTGCTGGACGACGGGCGAGGGCGAAGCATAGGCCTTTCAAAGACCTACCTACGCAAAGCCATGAACAAGTTTTGCCGCCTTGCATGCTCAGGAATGAACCGCTGAAGAACATCAGGGGGTATGCTTCCAACTTCTGCGAAAATGAAAGGCAGACATTAGAACAACAATTCGCAAGAACATTGAATACAATGAATGAACTTAGAGTCTTGAGATTAGCCACGTATGTATGGCAAAATATGCCAATAAAAACTTAGCAGACCATGTATATTTAAGCATTATGATATTAGAATTTTCCTTTCCCTTTGTTCCCGAATTCGACTGCGGCAATTTCCCCAATATGCTTAATTTCACTATCCTTTCAAACAGCAAAACCGACAAAGTAAAGACGCTTTATGAAACAATCGAGGAAGAAACGCAGTAGAAAATACGGTTAACATTAACAAACCAAATTCATACATGAAGGGTACGTTTGGGAAAGGAAACTACAATATGCCAATTGCCAAATCCAACGTCATGCGACCATACAGTGCAGGTTACCATTTCCATGGAATAATTCAAGCTGAAAGCAAAGGAAACTAATGAAAATGATGCATAACGGCTGACATTTGAAAAAAGTTGAACCCAAGAACGACTCCACAGTTTATGGCTGTTGGCTGAAGTGACCTGCCAACCTAGAACTTAGTGGGTTCAAAGTAGGTGCAAAAGGAAATTAAGAAATAATGTAGGAGCCAACAAAATTCAGACCTTGAGGTTTGAAATTGAATAATGGAGGAAGAGGACGCCCATTAGGTAGACGAGTATTTGGATCTCTCAGTTCATCAAAGAAGGGATGAATACATGCTTCCAACTGCATAAATATACAAGTAGTTAAAGTTGGATTTCTACAAATTTGAAGAAACCTTGAAAAGGTGGTAAAAAAGAGTATACTTACAGCAGTGCAACGCAAGTTAGGAGAGTACTGTAGAAACCTACTTGCTAAATCCATGGCTTCTGGAGGCAACCTCTTCTGAAAAACCTTAAGAAAGAATGGAAAACAATCAATAATCTGATATGAAGAAAAGAATAAGAATTTTGCAGCCTCTTAACCTTAATGTTACAAACATTAAAATGTGGTAAAACAAAGATGATGTGGTTTCTCTCCTCCCAAAAGCATGCTCAGGTCATCTAGGCGATAAAATGAAGAACTTGTGGGAACTTCTTTCCAATCGAATGATATCACTAGTATCACTGGTCTCCCAAGAGAAACTTGGTAGATCTATTGGTAGATCTTGAAAATGTAAACAAGCAACCAATAAAGAAATAAAAAACTAATTGAACACACATAATCTGTTGTTAAGTGTGGAATCTTAGTACTTGCAGAGATTGGTATCTCCTAGAAATCGATGATCCAACAACAAATGAAGAATGATGCAGGCTGAAGCAGACAGGTGGACTGGTATTTATTTTGCACAGCAAGTGCATAGAACAAGAAGCAATTCTCACAACGTTGGGCTTGCTTTTAATTCAACTATTGATTGAGAATCAGAACAACCTATGACACCTTTTCTACTGGAAAAACTATGTGAGTGTTCTGAGGAAACAAGGGTTAAAATAGGGAAAACACCATGACACATTTTCCTCCATGTTTTTTACCCGGAAGAATCAAGTAGATAAGACACTATCACCTATTTCTGAAATCCCGCATAATAGAAGATTAAGCTTGGGGGTCTTAGCCTTCAATTTCATTTCTATTATCTTATTAAAAATCATGCTTACATTGCCATATGGGACAATAAGGTTATCAAATAGTACACAAGGGACATGGGTCAAGAATTGGGTTTTAACATTCAACTTCTTCCTTCTGTCTCCTTGAAAGAATAACGTTTACAACATCCTTGCTGTCAATCTGTCATCAAATCGGACATGAATATAATCATGTAGTGCATTTAAACTAGGAAAGAATGAATTACCTACGTTTACTTTTTCCAGGTATGAATGATGAAATATTAAGTACAGATTCAAAAGACTGATAATCATCCACCTGATTGAAAAGTGAAACTAGAATGGGAGTTCATAGTATTCTAGCAAATAATGTTCCAAAAAAGTTGTGTTCTTCCCTATATCAACTGTTTATGAGTGCCAAAGGAGGTAGAGGTGAAGTTCAAATTAGTTCTAGGCAAAGCAGCTAGTAAATAAGAGTAAGGACCATCCTAACCTAGTCAACAGGCCAATCCAGGAAAAGACTACCATACTTTGTACGACATTAAATCCATGACCAAAGATTACAAACATTGGTAAAAATAGGCCTAGCAGGAAGGTCAAGGTGCAGTATTTTTCAAATGTTATACAAACACTAATCAGTATACTTATGGATAGACTTCAAAGGGATCTGGCAGATTGGGATCAGCACATGCTGACCCAATCCTAGGGAGAGCCTGATCCGAGGGGGAATTCCATGGAGATTGGGCTGGGTGGATCGACCATGGATTGGCCTAGCTAGCATGAGCCAACTCTCTAAAAAAGGGGAAAACTGGACCTGCCCGGATCAGGACCATCCAGGATGATCCAGATGCTGAACCAGTGTTTGTATCCTCACAGGATCCCTGCTAGCAGGTTTCCTTCAAATCCCCCAACCCCCACCAGAGACAGCGTCCCTGTCAATATCAAGGTGAGATTTTTTTTTCCTTCCTTTCTGTTTTCTTACTATTTCATTTTTTATGGAGGAAAATGGATCCACCAATTGAGAAACTAGTTTCTAACTGCTTTTTGTTCTTTGAACTAGAAAATACTAGGAAGTTGTGGATCTAGCTCTCCGGACTGAAAATTTGAGGATCTAGGGTTTATTTCGTAGTTTATGTAACTAAGAGCTCTAATTAGGGTTCTAATTAGATCCAAGGGGATTCATACCAAACAGAAGTTCTTCATCAAGCAAGGCTACTGAGGCAAGAACCAAAAGAACCATCTTACTACGCAGTAAAGAGAAACTGATGCAGAAAACCCAGCCTTCTTACCAAAGAATATACTTATCTGCTTAAATATATTGATCTGACGAATGATACGAGTGGAAAGCATCAAGAAAGTTACCAAAAATATTGATATACCTTGTGCCAGGGATGAGACTTTATTTGAGGGAACCTGAACTCAGTGTAGTTAGGGTTCATACATTTTATTTCCTCCCTTGTGGGTGTTCCCAAAACCTATAAACATGGGAATATTTTAGAAAAAGCGATAGTATACACTATTATATGTAGAACAATAGTATATCATAATGTAAGCTTGTAACTTTTATAATCTCAACCAGCTGGTCTACTCCACTTTCCCCAGGAAACAGTGGCTGCATGAGTATAAGACACCCATCAGATAGTAGCTGATAATACAAGTAAAAGGAGCCCTTACAAAATATCACTTCCAGATTGTGGTGAGGCTTAACCTTCCCTAGGAGCAATTCGGCCATTACACAACCAGTAGACCACATGTCAATAGCAGTTGTATATTCAGTAGCGCCAAAAATAAGCTCTGGAGCGCGGTAGTATCTGGAACATATGTAGGAAATATTTGGTTCTCCTTTCACCTACAATTGTTCAGAAGAAAATAAAACTAGGCATGAGAACATGATGTAATCCAAAAAGATGAAGCAAACATCCAGTTCTCCTTTCACCTACCTTCTGATAGAAGAAATGCAAGTGCAAAATCAAATCTACAACAGACAAATAAAAAAGAAAGAATGGCAGCTATAGCAAAAATAAGATGATAATGCTTCCTTTATGAACTAAATCATAAAGTGCCCCTATAAGAAGTTGGTGGATATCTCATAATTCCTGTCATTACATAATGGTTGTCTATGAAACAGAGAACTCCATACCAAGATTTTGGCACTACCAAAGTCACAAAGCTTCAATTGATGAGTATGAGGATTCACCTGAAAGTAGCAGCTTCTTGCGTAAGTATGGAGAATAGTGGACATAAACACTAAAACAATGGATATGAACTATATGAGCGCCCAAAAACAGGATCTGCTTATCCACCAATCTAATGATATTCTTTTAAAGCAAGGAAAGTGGAATTAAAATCTGCCAGTGCCGATTCCAATCCGATCCTCTATGAGAGAAACCAATTCAAAATCAATCCAGATCAGTTCTTTAAAAACCAAAAAAAATCACGAAATTGGCACCGAAATCAGATTTCAGTCCGATCTGACCCCTTTGGGGTGGAAATTGGATCAAAATAAAGTCTGCGGTGGCGCAACAAGTCCTATATGGCAGGAAAGACAGCTTGTACCAGGTCCCCTGGACCTAGTACAAGCAGGTCACCAGATTCGCCATATCGCTTGGCATATTCAGAAATTATAAGTCACCAAATCCAGGTGCTAGCAGGTCTGATTGAATGGGGAAGATGCCGTGGCCCCCTTGGAGGTCGATTCCAGCAGGGAATTGCTGGAATCAGCTGAGTCAGCTTGAATCAGCCCCGACTTGAGATATTCCGGCCAATTATGGCAGGAATCTGAGCTGAATCACCCCTCTCCCAACCCAAATTGGATCGGCTTATGGATTCGGCAAACCATGTTTTGAAGCCAAGCAACTATTCACTGTGATTTTTCAGAGATATTTACTGACAGATTATGAATTGATCCAAGAAGTCTTCATGTGTTAATTAACTAAACTTGTAGATCCTGAATGGACTTGGTAAATCTTGCACCAAGTCACCCAACAAATCCTTTTGCTAATCATGTAAAAAACAGATTAAGGCAATAGCTCTAAATCCCAGCAAAACCAGTGGGGTCAGTAATGAAAAATCTTACTCCAAGAAATAGTAGTAACTTGGTAGAAAAAAAATACATATATAAAATTTTCTCCTTCGGTACAATCAGTTCTTTTGTCGCTAATACATGATTTAAATCCATCTTTGCCAAGCATGGGCTAGAGCTGGCATTTTAAGGGGAATCTCAAGAGGCCAAAGTCTATAGATGATGCTGTCTAGGTGGCAGTAGTTGAAGCGAGATAGAGGTGACCCCATCTATAAGTGCAAATAAATTGACTTAAAGAAGCCCCATAAAGCTCTCTATGTCACTCAATACCCCACTCTAGCTGTAAAATATGAGTCAAAAAAACCATGTGTGACTCACCTATACTCAAAATAAAGCCCCGTAAGTATAAAAGAAAACATGAGAATTACAGAAATAAAATCTAAACCCTACAAAATATTTGATACAAAATATCCTAACTAAACTCGAATGGCAATGTCTTCAACCTTTTCGTCCGCCGGATCTGATCCAGTCCTCATCAGTTGTGCAATCTTTCTTATATAGGCTATTTGGAAGACATGCAAAGTAAAATTTCCAAGGGAATTTCTCACATGTCAAGCATATTCTTATTCTTAATAGGCCTTTCTGCTTTGACATTTTCTGGTGGGCGTAGGGTGGGAGGACCCTCTTGTTCTCTTCAGTTGGCCTCCTCTACCATCTTAATAGAAGGTTTATGTTCTCTAGCATTTTCTATCTTTCTTAGCCTTTGTAATGGTTTCTCTCATTAATAATATGATTATAGCCTGGTCCCAAGCCATCATCAAAAACAAGGGAGACACCTGGGAATGCAGAACTGAAAATGGCAGACCACACTTATTTTCGATATGGTACAGGTCAATGCTCCAAACAAGGTGGAATAACACTAGACAATTGTTCATTATCTTATATTTTGCCTTTCAAAATTTGTGTTACTCTACCATAACAAGTGCAAATAAATACAGATGACATCATGAGGAGAAAACTTTATTTTTCCAAATAAAGCATGAAGGTAAAGCTATACTTACAAGAAGGTTTTGGGGCTTTATGTCACGATGACATATGCCAACACAATTATGTAAGTAAGCGAGTGATCTACAGATCTGAAAAGCAGGAAGAAGAACAAAAGATACTTTAGTCTGGATCATATTCATCCTATATAAAAATATAAAAATGACAATTTTTGTTTGGATGATAAAAGATTAACAATCATGTATTAGCAAAAGAAAAAAAAAGACCATTAGAAGCAGTGTCCAGTAGATCAGCACTATCTGGCAGCCTGACAGGATTCTAAAGATTGCCCCCATCGAGATCATCCATAAATTCTGAAGTTGGCATTTTCACACTCTTAGTAACCTATATGGCACGTAAGACCCAACTGGCTTGAATTAATTATATATATGGTACTTTATTCCAAGGACATTCTTTGAGACCTAACTGGCAGGAATATTAATTATATATGTGGTACTTTATCCAAAGGATGTTCTATAAGCACTTTCTCCATCTAAATTTTCCCATTGTATGAATGACCCATAGGCAAAACCATATGCCAAGCAAGCACCCTACAGCTCCCAAACCCGTTGTTGCCTCCATGCAAGCAAGTTGGCAGGTTCTACATGCAGTACTGAGTCTGAAGTTCTGACAACAGACATGAATCCTCATTTTTGTAGAAATTGAAAACTTGCAGATCACAGCCAAGTTAATGAAAAAAGATTACGGCTATCAAGAAAACATGTCCACTATAGTGAGCTAATAATGATCAAAATATTACAACTGTGACTGAAATGTTAAACAAACATTTATCATGAAATGAGACATGATGCCTGTAACAGTGTAAAAGACTGTTACCTGGTAAGTGTATAGTTTCACATAAATAAGTGGCATATGTTGATTCATTCTGTTATACTGCTTAGTAAGACGGTTAACTGTCTCAGGGACAAATTCCATTACAAGGTTCAGATAAAGCTCCTCCCTATCAGTTGTTGAGAAAAAGAAATGCCGAAGAGAAGTGATATTAGGATGATCCAGCATCTGCATGATTTGCAACTCTCTGTTCTTATAACGCTTATCCTGTAGGACCTTTTTTATGGCAACTATTTCCCCTGTTTCTCTGCACTTTGCCTTGAAGGCATTGAAAGTAACCTGTATTAGCATCTTGGACATGGAACAGTTGGAAAGCATGTTGTTAGCATTCAACCAGGATCTAGACTGTACCTGGAACACAACACCAAATGAGCCAGTTCCAACTACATGCTCGGCAAGGTAACTAACTGTCTGTTTATTTACAAAAAAGAAAAAGGGAAATGATTGTCAGATGAGTGCCAAGAAATACAGACATGATTGAGATGATGGAAGATTGATTGTAGAAAAAACCTGAACCTGTCTGGACAGTCCATTCCGACCAGGAACAGAAGTTACAATCATATGGCCTGCTTCAAAACCATTACCATCAATACATTCTGGTTCAGAATCCTGAAAACATATAAGCAGAGATGTAAATTTTGTTGTCCTTTTTCTGATGCATCATGTTTTAGATATAGATGTTTTGTTTCCAACAAATTAAGTCAAACTAACACAAAATGGATTACTTTATCATCGTCTACATCTGAATTACTCTCCCATATCCTCATCCCCTCTATCTCCCTTCCAAGCCATTCAATAGAACTAGATGCGCCTTTGAAATTGTTCGACTCCCCGGAATTGCTCAAGCCACTGTGCCTCATTCCAGCTGATGCCATGCTCGAGTCAATAAGAATGAGAAACAAGGAACTGTCACCCATCAACAATCCGTCGCTTGGTGGAAAAATCCACTGCTTCCATTGTCTTTCTGAGTGAAGCAAATTACCAGAGGCACCTCCTTTCAGACTATCTTAATCCACTTCAGCTGACAAGGAATCATGAGCATTGGACAGCTGAAAGGAACAAGAAAAATAATTACATTAGAAATAGGAAATAGTGGAGTGCAACAGAAAATCGCTTTATTCACATGTATTGGTTCTTGCCACTCCGCTCTACATCAATACGACACAGAAGCCTCACGAAATTGGCAACTAGACGTTGCAAGCTTGAAAATACGTAAACTTTTCAAAAAGAAAACATAGCAAGCTGTGAGTATCACTCTGATACTACTACTGAAAAGTAGTGCGATAAGGATGATAGAAGTGTGCGTGGGACTCACTCGAAGAATGATGACCAATCGATCGGTGGTGACACAATCTTATCCTAACACTGGAAGGGAGAAAGGAGGAAGGAAGCAACAAAGGCATACTTTCATAAACGCCTGCATAGAGCATGACCATACAATTCTGTTCATTCCAATGTTGGCTTAATCGTGTACCCTAAAAAGAAAACCGATCAGCAATCAGGATAAAGGGGGCATGCTCCAAAGAATTAACGAACTAGTACCAGGTTAAATTTACCTGGAACCACGCTCGCGAAACACTTCGATCGCACCCCACAGGTACACAGGCATCAGTGTCACTTTACGACGGATAAGAGAGAGGGATTAAAATGGATAAAATGGGGAGACGCACAAGGGTAGAATGAAACTCGTGAACGGAAAAGTTGATCAACTCGGCACGTCCATCCCGACATCCGCACCAGCACCCCGACAGAAGCCACGAGGTAATCGCGACAGAATCACACAGCGCCGACTTCAGGACTATGCGCTATACATCGACAGCATCCAAACTTCACAAACAGAGAAGAAATAAGAAGCAATCCCGAACAAGCAACAATCACGCACGAGATCTCTAAATTCTTCACCTCCAACCTCGTCGCGACGACTCAGACGCAAGCAGCGACTTCCCGACAGTAAAATCAACTGAAATCTGGTGATCTAGGGAGGCAAACCTGACGAGGGAAGGCGTGCAGGCGCGAATTAGCAACTCTCTCTCTCTCTCTCTCGGAGATGCGCCCCTCTTCACTGGAAGGGAGAGTAAGTAACCGTCGTTTTTTTTTGGGAGAATTACCCTTGGGTCCATTTAAGAAAATGATTTTAGTAAAAACTCCGTTGACCACATTTCGTTACTGTTTAGTCCGTTGACACTGAATTTCATTATCACCCAGTCCATTTCTTCATCCCGTCATTTTCAAATCCCACTTTTACCCCCTCCGGTGGCCAGCAACAGCGCCGCCGTGGTCTCCAGAGCGCGCATCCTGGGGATGGCCTGCAGCTCGGCGCCTTCCTCGAACTGGTCGTCCACCTCCCTCGACGGCCACGAGTAGAGCCGCCTCTGCTGCCTCCTCGCGGACTCGTGGTAGGACTCGACGCGGGTGAGGAGTGTCCCCCCGGGCGGCGGCGCCTCCGTGCCCAAACCGCCGCCGTCGGATTCGGACGGCGGAGGGCGGGGGCCGAAGGAGAGGGCGGCGGCGGCGGCTTGACGGGGGGCTCGGGAGGGGCGAGCTCGTGGGCGGCGGTGAAGAGGTAAGAATGCATGTCGACGGAGCGCTGGAGGCGGTCGGTGGCGCCGTGGGCTTCGCGGGCGGGGGGAGCGCCGCGGGGGGAGCCTCGTCGGGGGCGGGGTTTCCGCAGGCGGGGGAGCGCCGCGGGGGGGGGGGGGGGAGCCTCGCTGGGGGCGGTGTTCCGCGGGAGGGGGGCCGGCGGGGGGGGGGGTGCATGTCTTCTTCAATGTGCAAAGGGCAAAAACGACATTTCAAATCTAAATTAGAGTGGGTGTGACGATATTTTGAAAAAACGGACCTAATGGAAAGGTGTTTTTGAAAACGGACCTAGTGGTAAAGTGGTTTCCTTAAAACGGACCTAGTGTGCATTTACACTTTTTTTTTCTTTGCTCCTTCACAAGGAACGAGCGAAGGTAGGGGTGTCAATGGGCCGGGTCGGGCCGGGCCCAACGCCGGCCCAATCAAAGCCCGGTCCAAAATATAATGGGCTGGCCCGGCCCGGCCCGTGTTATATTTTTGCCCAACCCGGCCCGGCTCATATAAAATAGTAATTTGGCCCGGCCCGACCCGGCCCGGCCCGATCTTTCTAACGTATTATAAGGTAGATAAATCATATTTTTTTTAATTTCTTAAACATCAAACCTAATAGTGGTCTTTTGTGACCAAAATTACTACCTAAAATTTTTTAAAATTAATTAAATTATTTAATTATTAGAAAATATAAGTATCCGATGCTAAGGGAAGATTTCAAAATTTTGATTTGATTTACATAAAAATTAATAAATTTGTGATCTATTAATACATCAGAATTAAATTAGATAATTTTTTATTAGAAAATAAAAAATAGACAAATCATGAAAATTACGACATATGGACTGATAAAAAAGACAGAAATAAGTTTTTAAATTTATTAAATCAATTATTATTAGTTACTTTTTTTGTATAATTTAATATATATAATATGTATAATGAATATTTTTAAAATTATCTTATTTTTTTTGTCAAAATAGAAGTTAAAAGAAAGTTACGTTTGATTTAACCATAATCGCTGATACATTCTTACGAAATTTTTTAATGAGAATTAAAATCAAAATTTATCAACAAATATATTGACATAAGAAAAGTGAATAAATCATAATTTTTATATTTTAAAATTTATTTATACATATTTTTATAATATTAAATATATTAATCAAACGTTATCTAACTTATAATACGATCCATATCAAAGAATAATATATGAAATATGCGTAATACTTCACACTGAACAGTGAAACGAGCAAGAATGGCAGATCGTTTTGCGTTCGCAAATCAAATATTATCCAACATTTTGCATTTTACTATTTGTTTTCACCCGCGTATTCACTTCCGGGCTTCACCCCAGCCCGTACAACAGCCCATGTTAAGCCCGCGGGCCTATCTAGCTGGCCCGAAAGTTAATCCAACGTTGGCCCAGCCCGAAGGCCCGCAGGCCCACCCGCACCACTGACAGCCCTAAGTGAAGGTGATGGCTGCATTTGGGCCGGCTGGCGGCCTTGATGGGCCGTAAGAGGCTCATTTCGGCCCACTACTCTATTCATATTCCTGTAATATATTAGGTGACGTCATAGGAGGCTGTTTTTCTGATATTTTCGTTGCGTTGCCATACTAAGTTACTAACGGCGTTGGGGTGTGTTTGGTTGAGATTACAGAAAATATTATACTCACATAACCCCAACTAAGATGTTTTTAAATTTTTTTATTTTTACTTTTCAATTGTAATGATTAAACTTAAATTTTTAAAGAAGAAAAAGATGTACTCATACATCATCCTATCACTCAAATTTTAAAAGCCACCCTCTCAACTTTGAAAAATCAGCAATGGCTGAATTATAGGAATTATTAATTATCACACAACTCATTATTTTTATTTATAAATATTATTTTTATTAATATTATAATAGTATTTTATTATAATTGAATTTAATCAATTTTGTTTGATTGGTTAGATGAAGTAAGTGGTCCAATCAATTTGACCTGACTTGACAGCTTTGAACCTTTTGTGCACACCCCTACTTATCAAGGGTGTAAGTGGTGTAACTGATCTTTTCAACGTACAAGTTAGCTATTTTGAGGTCCTTTTTGTTTTGGGAGGGAGGGAGGCTCCCTCCCGTACTCTTTTGCTCCTTTTCCAGTGTTTTGCCTAAATGTACTTTTAGGCTTTTTATCCCTTTTTGTGACACTGGAATTGTGGAGACGGCTTTATCTATGTGTGTTCTGTGTCGTTTATCTTTCTTTTTATCTGTTGTAGTCTGGTCTAGTTCTGTCCGGTTATCTTTCCTTGTTAGCTCCATAGCCGCTAATGTTAATCGGAGACTGTTAGTCTGGGCAATATCCACACCCTCTTGATGTGTTCATCCAGTCTCGTGGCAAATGTCAAACTCCTCCTATGGAGTTCTTCACCTTGCTCATCGACCGTCTACGCACTCGTATGTGCGGGTCGATTTATGGCTATGTTGTTACTTCTTGGAAATGATAATTTCCAACGGAACTCCGGTGTCTAGTTTAGTTTTGTGTCTTCTATCCTTCCAAATAGTCTTTGGTGTATCTTCTCATGTGTATCTTTTTATGTTATGAATGAATATAGTCTGTTTGTTCAAAAAAAATGTACAAGTTAGCTTAATCAGAATCAGTGATTTTCAAAATTTTCGGAATCAGCGACACTAAATTCTTATCAGAATCGAAACTTACCAATTTCGATACCAAAACCGACCCGTTTGCGGGCCCAGCATAAACGAAAGAACACCGTGTTAGCCCCCTGTAATCCTTCTACCACCCACTAAGATCTTTGCTACGGTCCAAGATGCCACTGACCATCTTGAGAGTAGAAAGCTTCGAGCTGAGACACGAGCATTACAATAAATGACTTAAATCCAATCTAAAAGGATTTGGGACATCCTCTTAAACAACTTAAACCCAATCACAGACCCAAATTTGATCGAATTATCGGACCCATTGGATCCGTCTACAGACAATCTTTAGACACCACAAGAAAACAAGAGGGTTTCTAGGCTAATATATGCACAGGAGCACTACATGTTTAAGAATCAACATCACGGCAGAGGCAACTGGTCACAACCATGGTTCGTCGGGTCGTGACCCAGACCCGACTCGGTCGGTTTTGGGGCCGACCGACCCGGTCTCGACCCCAAGACCCCGACCTCATTTTTAATTTTTTATTATTATTTTTCCCGACCCGGGTCGGTTTGGGGCCAAATCGATCCGGTCCTGACTCCCGACCCCACCTTCCTTGGTCACAACCACCACTGCCAGAAGGCATCGCTTTCTTTCAGCCTCTCACAAGCCACAACAGCCAGTCTATTCTCTGTCCCAGGCTTGGACCCATCCAAAATAACTCTCTGTCCATCAACGGCATGCATGTCTATGTTAACGTAGCTACTGCAAGCACCGCTCGAAAAAAAAATAAAAATCTGGATATGACCTCATGACAGTTCTACTGAAATCAAGAGGCTATGAAGGTTCGCTCACTGCTGCTCAACCACAGAAAATCAACGAAGTCGGTAATTTACTTCGGTTTGATTCTAGAGATCTTTCAAACCCAAAATAATTGGTAAACCAAACATTCCAAATCAGTGCCTTTTATGCAAAACAAACAGTATAAGAGGTTCTCAAGGTAAATTTAACCGTACATATGTTTTAATAGAGCACCAACAACTCTAAATATTTATTTTTCAAGGGTTGATTTGAAATTAGCTCTGAAGTTAAAACATACTTGGTCAGGAGTAGTTTGAAAACAGTGTCTTTTTAGAGTATTGGATCCTGTGAATTCGAGTTACTTAAATGGATCTTAAGCCTAAGTCAGTTATTGAGTCAATCAGTTGATTTAATCGTTATATATAGTATAGCTAATCCAAAAGTTTGCTATAACTTACGTGAGTGTGTGATATGTGATACGTACGTGATCTTGACAAAAATGTCAAATCTTTGAGGGTAAATTATAACATCATGATTTGAAATATGTTAACGGGGTGTTTGGTTGCATGATAATTTTTTGTACACTTTCATGATAAAAAATTGTATTAAAATAAAAAGTGAACCAACTCATGACATAAAATTATCATGTTTGGAGGGATGTGATTACAAAAAAGAGTAACTACCACACATGACCAAACAAAGTGGGGACCACAAGAAAAAAGAACGAGGTGAGACCCTATTTTTTTGTTTAAGAAGAAAACAACTTTTAAAACATAAAATTGTCATGGTTACCAAACACCTCTTTTAACAAGTTTTCTTACAATTTTTAAAAATTAAAACAAAAACCTTCATTATCATGCAACCAAACACCCCATAAGAGTTCCAATCAATAGACTACCAACAAATCTAATTAACTATTTTTTCAAATGTTGATTTAAAAATAAACTTTAAGTTAAATGTGTTTTATTAAGAATGGTACGAAGACGGATAAGCTCGTAGAAAAGTTGTTAATTAGTATGATTGTTAGATTACTTAACTGATTTAATAGTTACATGTAACTATTTTGTAATTTTATGGGTACTTTGTATAGATGTTTGTAACACATTATTCATTTACATTTTGATTTTTGTCACTTAATTTTGTATGTTTTGTTTTAACGTATTGGGTGATTACATATATAATATCTTTATACGTTTATATATATATATATATGTCTGTTAACCATCAGCTAAGTGATTATTAATATTTTCTTACGACCTGTTTGGTTTCGAATTTTCGTGGGGATAAATATGATTTATCTTCTAAATTTCAAGAATAAATCAAATTTATGCTCGAGTTATCCCGATATCAAAAAGCTGAACATATATGCTTTTACTTTATAAGACGTAGCCACGGATGATATCGATTGACGCCCTGGGGTGAACATGGATAATGTTTGGTTTTGGGGAGAGGTTTCTTTCCTAGATCCAAACTGAAGTGGACCAAGTTTCTTCCTCACCACGAATCAAACTTATCTAGTTAAATATGCAATTAACATTTTAACCTAAGTGAGAACTTATCTAATATTGAATAACATGAAAAAATTAATAATAATATTTTATTATTTTTATATTTACGACTATCAATTTTCCATATAGCTTTAGATAGAGAGAGAGCATAGATAGAGAGAGAGAGAGAGCAGGGGCCTTTTTTTTTGAACCCAGCGAGAAGGGGTCTTTGATACTATCAAATGGGTACAGTTAATGTGTTTGAACCCTCACGAGGGTTTCTAGCGGCGATGGTTTCTCACTCACCGCCGAGGTCGCGCCACGGAGCCGTCTCCGCGGTGGGGGGAGGGGGAGCGGAAGGGGCGCCGCTCTCCCTTCCCTCGCTCCATCGCCGCGGGCTATTCGGTTTTGTGCACCAAACTTATTTTGACGAATTTTGTGCTGTCCGCTAGGGGAAGGGGCTGTGTTTGGACGAGAGGAAGTGTTTTCCTTTGGATGAGCCTTCCTACTCTTTCGACCAGTCTCGTTTTCGGTGGACAACGTAAAATCTTCTTCTTTTTCTCCTCGAAATCCCTCTTTTGAGAATTTTGGAACTCTACGAGCTCTTTGTCTCGGATCCCTTTTACTTACCTTCTATCTTTTGTGTTTTTGTCTAATTTTCTCTCTCCTAACCTTGTGATCTTTGCTGTTTGATTTGTTAATCTCACCTCTTTGTCCTCTGTTTGAAGTCTTTAATTGTGGTTGGTGGAAAGTTTGTCTCGTCTTTATTTTGTCGCGTATATTATATGTCTATTTTTTCCCTATCGTTCTATTTCCGAGGTCTCTTTCAACTTGATTATATTGTCATGATCTTATTTGTGAGGTTGTTGGTTTAGACAACATCCACGCCTTCTAAGTGTGATCATCCGGCCTCTTCACATATATCAGACTCTTGGAAGAGAGTCCTTAATCTTGGACCATCAAAACACACTTGTGCGCGAGTCCAGTATCTTCCATGGCAACTTTCGATGAAAATGAAGACGAAGTCCCTAAGTCGTTCTTCTTTTAGTATTAATGTATGTATTTATTGGTGTCAAAATCTATTTTATGAGTTCGTTGAATGTGACTCTCCGTGTACGTGGTTTAGTCCTTTGTATTTGTGTCGGTCTAGCACTACCAATGTAATTCTGTCTTTGTCAAATTAATAGTAAGATGTAGTTAGTTTTTCAAAAAAAAAAAAAAAGATACCATCAAATGAATACCATACGGATGCACTTGATAGTAATACAAAAATGAGTACCATATTAATTTCAGTATTCAAACCAAACATACCCATGTAGAAGCAGCGAAGCACATAGAGCATCACCTCGGTAACGAAAACGACAGCACAGTCAAGAATGATAATACACAACAGAACACCCCCTTATCACTGATTATTTCGGGTGATTCATCTACTATTTACGGGCAAATCCGTAGATGTGGGGGCCGACGTTGGAAATAGCGGAGACGAAGACTCTGTTAACGTGAACATCAGAGAAACCAGCCAGGGAGATGTTCTTCTCCGTCTCCCTCACAAGGTGGCACCCGTCGGCAACGAGCTGCTGAAGGGGATTAAAGACGCCCTGGAAGAGTCTCAGCAGGGAACCATCTGCGCGTGAACCAGGAAGAAGAAAGAGGAGGTCAGAAGATGCGTATATGCCGAGAAGGGAGGAAGGGGTATGGAGACCTCCGAGGAGGTCGAACCATCACCTTGAGCAGCCACATGCTCCATGAATATGTAGATGCCACCAGGCTTCAGAACCCTCCTTATTTCTGCAGATGGGTTACAGGTTAGGACCAGGAATTTCCCATAATTAAGCTGAGAGAAGAGATTGTTGCACTGCCAGATGTCCAAAGACAGACTGATCTAGCCCCGAATAATCCTTATCGTAATGATACAAAGTCATGCAACCCAGTTCATGCGGCTCATAGCAGTATGCTTCCTCAAGAATGCCCGTTGTCTTGCTAATCATCAATAATAATATAGATTCTATTTCTCCACTCATGTGGATTTTAAATTACTTCTTGGGAGATATTTAAATCATCCAAATCATATTGAATCACCCTCCTTCAAGTTAATTTAGGTTTACCACATCCATCCTTTTTTGTTCATGTGATTTTAATCATTTTTATTTTTCTAATTAGAGCCTCCTTAGGTCTCATTTAATGTGTCTAAATCATCTCAATCTCCCCCTTTTTCAATTTGTCTACAGTTGTTGTCGCTACTTCTACATATTCTCTAATATATTCACTTCTTATTCTATCTAATCTAATACGACCACTCATCCACCTCAACATTCTCATCTCTAACAACACTTATTTTAGAAACATGTTTTTCTTTTATTGTTTAACATTCACTACCATACACCATTGCAATTCCAACATTCTCATCAATAATAATATCCTAAAAGATATTATTTCATACTAACTCTTCTGTTTTCCCAGGTCAATTGTATCCTGGAAATTTCTTAACTTCATTTCTGTTACTAAGGAAGTGCCACCTATTTTTTTAAAAATAATTAGGTTTTGGCGAGGGTACATTGTTGGAGAACATTTTTTCTGTTGACTTTTAAGAGAGAGGGGGGGGAGGGAGGGAAGATTATACCTCTCAACACTGCATCAACGTCACGGACAGAGCATAAAACAAGTGTTCCCACTACTGCATCCATGGAGTTGTCTCTTATTGGTAAAGCTTCAGCAAACTGCAAAAAAGATTATGACTACACCAAATCTTGACCCAACAAACAACTGTCTTGAAATCAAAATTATAATAATAATGAAAACTAACAATTTCCCAAAAATGGATGTCACGAATGTGCACTGTTGGTCAAGTTAGAATAATCATCCGGTGGTGCTTCAATGATATGCACACTTGCCCAATGAAATAAAATAAGTAGTTTGTGAGTGTTGGAACCTCAAAAATATCAATCAAAAGATTGATTCTTTTGTTTTGGAAATTCATTTTCCATTTGAATTTGAATTAGATTTGACCTGACCTTAGCATTGACTTTATAAGAAAATAGATGATATTCCATAAAAGTACTAGCTAGGGTCAATGATATTTAAAAAATTATAGTTTGAGGTTATTAGGTTCTTTGAAAATTTATTTTGACCTCTCCCCGTCGGATGGTGCGAAGATCCGACGTTAATTACATCGAGATTTCTCGAATACCCTTGATTATCACCATAGCAATTTATTGAAACAAAAGACATACATCCACAAAAATCAAACATTCACACATAGAAGAGAACAATCTCATGAAATCAGTGGAATGCAAGAACTTAATTTGGTTTTGAATTTGTTTTGAATTGATATTTTCATTTGAATTTGGTTGATTAAGTTTGACTTGGATTTTTTTTTTGATTTTAAAAGTGCGATTTTAATTTGAATTTGAGTTCATTTAAATTGGTTGGAATTTAGATTTGGTGTGTGAGTTTTAGTTTGATTTGATTTAATTTTGAATTAATTGATTTAGGTTTGTTTCGAATGAACTTTGTTGGAATTGAATTTAAATTTCAGTTTGGTTTGGCCAAAATTGATTTAAGTTGAATTTATTTTGGGTGGATTTGATACTCTGTAGGTTTATGTAGATTTCAGACTTTTAAAATGATTTGGATTTGAGCTTGGATTTTGACTAATTGAATTACATTTAATTCAGTTTGAATTGGTTAGCTGATTTTAAGTTTAATTTGAGTTTTAAACAGTTTGTTTGACTTATGGAATATGATTTGTTGGAAGGGGTTTAATTTGAGAAATTCTGGGTTATATCGGATTTGACTCAATTTAAATTTGTTAAACCTGTTAGAATTCAGCTAAATTTTACTTGATCTGGGGGATCCAGTTTGAATTGGGTCGATTGATTTTAAACTTGATCTGAATTTGATTTAGTTTGAGAGAAAATTGATTGAACGTTTTCACATTTTGGATCTTACATTCTGCACATTTCACAGCCCTTGGCTCCTTGCAAAGTTCAGATTTTTTTGATCTCTCCAAATTCCGGGCTCCCCGCAGATTCTGCATCTTTTCTAATTGCAGGTTTCCTTAAATGGATTTCTGCACCAAGAACATTTTTCAGAACCTCAATCTTTCAGATTTCGCATTTTTTTTATTCAAGATTTTATATTTCAGCACTTCAGACCTCCCAGATTTCAGACTTTGAGATGGGCTCTGGCCTCTGGCGCCCAGACTCCAATTCCCTTCTTTCTTTTGGTTTGTTGCAGATTTGGGTCACAAATTCAAGGCTGACCTTAAAGATTTGAGAATTTAAATTCAGATTCTCCTGCTTATGAATTCAATCAAGTTTGTAATTTATTTTGAGAGTGTTTTTAATTCGGGGATTTGGTTATGTGAAAATTCAGATTTTATACTTATAGGCTTCAGAAATTTTTAAGTCTTTTTACAGATTTCAAAAATCTTCCAGAATTATTGAAATTTAAACTTGCATTCCTTCAATCTCATGGGCCATTCTATAAGTTCCAATGGCAACGACGATATACAAAATTCAGAATTTCCATTTATTGGCAAACCTGAATACATATTACAGGTGGGATCATAAGAAAATTTTTGACATGACCCCTCTCCATCCAATCGTTGAGACATACCCCTCTTAGTAGGTGGAGTTTGATACTCCCTACTTTTGAGGGGAAGGATCGGTAGAAGATGGGAACTTGCCCATTTCCCCGTCCGGGATCAAACACACCGGGGACATGCCCGAGTGCCCGTCCTTTGAGGTAGCCTATATGAAATAGACTAGCTCTTAATTGAACTTCTTTTCTCATATTTTGATTAAGTTTTTTTTGAAGGCCTGGATGGCCGGTTCTGTTCTCATTGGGCCGAGGTGAACACTTTGAAGCTTTGAAGGCCCTGGCGGCCAAACTGCTCTTACTGGGCCTTAAAGGCCTGTTTGGGCTTCATCTAGGCCCTGTCGGCCAGCCCTCTTGGCCCTGATGGCCTCTCTAATTCTGTCCGGAGACCAGGCTTGATGGCTTGCTGAAACCAGGCCCTGGCGGTCTGATTGCCCCTGTCCAGAACTAGGCTCTGACTGTCTCAAAGAGGTCTGCAACACTTGGCCCTCCTCTGATCCAGAAGATGGGACCGGATTGAGAGACTGAGGGACTGTTTAGAGGTGAGCTTGGGGACTGGTTTAAGGAAGAAGATAGTCTCTGGCGGCTGTCTACTCAAGGCCTGTTCTAAGGGGTTCTAAACAGGACGTTTTGGCATGACTTTCTTGGGATACCTAAAGACCTGTTTAGACAGCCCAAACGGATGCTATTTCAGAGGATTTAGGACTGGATTAGAGGCCTGAACAAGGTGTTTATGTGGCATTATATGAGAGGTATGCCTAGCCTGAACAGAATTTCGGTATAGGGGTGGTTTTAGGATTTGAGGGGACTGATATATGGACAGATTCATGGAATCTGGATGGGGTATTAAAGGGGGTCGAATGGCATGGTTGGAAGGGTTGTCCAGAGGGTTTTTAAAGAAGGGCTTAAAGAGAGGGCTTGGAGAGGGAAGGGAGATGTAACCGGACCCTTAACCTTACCTTTTTTCTCTTCTTCTTCTTCACCTTCCTTGACCTTTCAGCAGCTGTACGCCGTAGCCTTGAGCCTGTCACCCTTCTTCTTCTTCTTCACACAAATGCTCCTTCTCTTCACGTAGGAAATGCTCCAGCCAACCGACCCTCTCTCTCTGGCCAGTCTCTCTTAAAGAGAGGGAGGAAGTCCAGCGTAACCTCCCCCCATTATGGAGGGAGTGAGAGTCATGGGAGTAGTGGGCGTAGTGGGGGGGGGGGAAGTTCAGTTTCCTAACCCCCCACGTTCCCTTTTTTTTTTTCTTTTTAAGCTCTGAAAATTCTGGGAAGTAATGGGCTGTACGTAGCCTTCTCCCATGCAAGTATTTGATACCATTAAGACCCACTAAGACAGGATCCAATAACTTAAGTTATGTTAAATCTGGACCCTTGATCTAAACCTGATCATGAGATGGCATCCTGGCCCTTCCTTACTTCCCATGATCCAATACCAATAAGAAACCATTAAGATAGGATCCAATAACTTAAGTTAGATCAAATTTGAGCCATTGATCCAAATCAGCCTTCATCCACTTCAATCCCAGCCCTCCTTTATCTCCCATAATCCAATTATTGCTGAGAAAATAATATGAGAGAACCTAATAACCTAAACAGGTTCGATCTTCTTCTCATTTGACCCATTTGTTTCAAAGTGTGTGCCGACTTTGCAATTTTTCAAATTTTGTCCACAACTTTCCAAATATAGATTGGATTGATGATCCAACTTTGATGTTGTTCGTTTGGAAGTTAGGCGGACTTTCTGGTGGTGCCAGATATTAATGTGCCTGCCTGAATTTGTCCGGGCCCAATAGGGGCAAAACGGTCATTTTTTTCATCCGGAGTCGGATTCTGACATTCAAGGCACCGTTGCGAAGCTCTCTATTGAGGCAATACTGTTGACACATTGATTTGGTCATTTGGGCCCACTAAGCCCAATAAAGACCACATGGAAGTCCACTTTCACTGTTTTGCTTATATCTTGCCGAATAAAAGTCAGATTTCTGATCTGACTTTAATGTTGCTCAATATGGAGCTTAGCGGACTTGATGACGCACCAAGATATTATCGGGCCTATCCCGAATGGCCCAAACCTACCAAGGGCGAAAGAGGTCATTTTACCGTTCGGGTACCATCCGAAACCGGATTCTGACATTCAGAGTACCGTTGCGAAGCCCTCAACTGGTACAGCCCCATGAGCCCACTTGGTTTGTTTTTAGGACCGGATATGGCCTTATTAAGCCATTCGAAAATTGAATTCCAGTGTTGTCCTCATAACGTTCCAGATATGGGTCGGATTGTCGATCTGGCTGTGTCATTGTTTATCTGGAAGTCAAGTAGACCTTTGGTGGTGCCACTTTTCTTTGGACCTTCCCTGAGATTGCCCGAATCCCACAAGGGCAAAACGGTCATTTTACTGTCCGAAGCCAGATTTTGACATGTGAGGCGTCGTTGGAAATGTCTTGACTGGTACAGTGCTGTGAGCCCACTTGTTTTGTTATTTGGGCCCATTAAGCCTACCAAAGGCCATTCGGGAGTGTTTTCACCGTTTGACCCATAACTTGTTGAATTCAAGTCGGATTTTCGATCCGACTTCGTTGTTGCTCAAGTTTGAGCTAGACGGACAAGATAGTGATGTCTGACCGTTATCAAGTCATCATCCAGCTGGTCGGGCCCAATAAGGCTTATTGGGCCTGTTCGGCCCATTGGCTTTAAATGTGATGAAAAGTGGATCACACTTGCCTGTTCGATTTTCTTTCATGTATTTTGCCCAAAACTTGCCAGTTCTGGATGTCATGACATTTTTTTGGGTGCCAACAGTGAGCATGAGTGATATTCACAAAGAAAAGCAAGCTTATAGCATCTTAAGCGTCATCAGAAGATCTCTAGTTCTCCTGGACCTTGGTACTGCTGAAAAATAAAAATTGCAATACATACTCTTCTCTTATCAGAGAAATATATATATATCTGAATATATGTATATATAACCTCTGTAGAATCTTGTTCAACAGGCCCCACTTGGATTAAGGCTTGAAATAACTTTTAAATAGGGAAAGTTGATGTTGGCATGGGCAGAGCTTGCTTATGTTTATGTAAAAGAAGGCCCCTTAGCCAATGAAAAGGAAAATGTTGGTTGCATCTTCATTGGTGTCAGAAAATTAGTTTGGTACGTATATGTTGGCATTACATCCAGGTATTAAAAGCATGCACGGGCCTTTAAGAACAGTGTAATAGAACATCTATAAAATTTGAACGCAAGAGCTTGATAGTCAACCAGATTAAGTGGGAAGCCAGATCCATAATTTCAGCTAAGGGTCTGTTTGGATCCCAGTAGAACAGGATGCTTGCGGTGAGTTTTCCCGAAATCTTCATTATGCATTTGTTTGGTTATATGTAAATTCTCATTCAACAAGAAAATATTTCAATTGACCTTTTAAGACACCCATTTTGGCATTGGAAGCCATCCACCGAATGCCATTTTTCTGGAAAGCAAGGCACACAGAGCACTTGGCGTGGCAATGATGCAGCTCTGGGCAAAATTTACAAACTTTGTCTACATAATATGAAGTATTTTTTTCAAAAGAAGAGAATAATTTATAGAAGATGAAATCTCATAGACAAAAGGTTTTAAATATCTTTTAAAAAATCACACTGTTGGCACTTTTGAGACTGCTTTCAAAAATAAAAACACCGATATTACTGGAATTCCTTGTGGCAACTCATTTCTGAATAGGCCTGTCATCAGCTGGAAAAGTGTAAAACAAACATAAAAAGTAATGCCCTGACATGAAAGTATGTTAACAAACGTGAAACATTCAGGAAGCTAAATTGATATTCAAAAGGAATAATATTATCAGGATAACTCTGCACCAGATTTTACAGCTAGCTCCATCTACTCGAGGAAAATACAAAACTAGTCGTGTGTTAATCTATGAAACAAACAAGTTCAGAAAGCACAACATACCCCTTGTACGAAATTAAAATTTTCCGGGGGCAGACCCAACGATGTAGCCGCAGCCCGGGCATACTTCTCCATCCGTTCGTTGGGGTCTACGGCAAAAACATCAATACCAGAAGCACCAGCATAGTACTTGAGATTAGGACCAGTACCAACACCGAGCTCCAATATTTTCTTGTTTTGTCCCCTCAACTGTGCAAACAGTTCGTCTTTGTAACCAGCAACCTTCAAATACGCGAACAAGAATGTTGAGAAGAGATATAAAGAAAACATAGACTTACATATTTCCATCACATAACAAACAGCAGCAAGTATTGAACGAAGTAGCAGCAAATAATTCCTAGAGATATAGATGAAAACACAAATTAATGTACGTCTAGCTCTGCCCAACAATATGTCTTCCCCATCATGAATACGGTGTCGTGGTTATATATAATTCTCATGTCAACGACAAAGATATGTTGGATTCATATGCCAATCGCAGATAAAAACATAATCGTTATTGCAACAACTAACAAGTTTTTATTTTTGTTGTTCTGCCAGCGCCGGCAGCACAGATCGATGACATAGCATAGTTGTTCTGAAATCCTATTCAGCCTTGCAATGCGATCCAGTAACATACACAAAGCCAGACAGAGAGAGAACATCAGATTACCTCTGCCTCATACGGCTTCATGAACAGATTCATGGCGCGGGCGAATAACTCCTTGTACCAGCCGGGCCTAGAACTGGTTAGTGTTGCCGCCCCTCTTTCCTTCGCGGGGAGAATCGGACCGCCTCCATCGCCGGCATCCGCGGGTGGCTGGTCCAGAAGCAAGGGGAGAGATGACGAAGGCAGCCCTCCCGGCAGGCGCCCGCTCCCCCGGAAGCAACAGCCCGAGGAAAGGCCGCTCGCGCCGTCTTCCGCGGCGGCGCCGGGGCGTGAGGGAGAGCCGTGGCTGCGTCGTGCCATAGCGCCGTGCTCGGTGGAACACTGCCGGCAAGGAGGGGGAGAAAAGGATGCATACGGAAGCAGCAGCCATCGAGTCCGCCTTCCGGTGGCTGAATGGTCGCTGGTTTGACCAGAAAATGGATCGAAAGACTGAAGTTTTAAGACGCCGCCATTGACCAGGTACTGGGGCAGCTCAGGTTAGCGCCGAACAACGTGTCTGAAGGTTGAATTCTCCGTGAAGCAGCTCTCTCGACGGAGATTCTGTGCCAGAGATTCCTCCCAAAGCTCGTCTTATTTATATTCGAGGGATTTTTCTTGCCCAGATTTTACGTGTCTATCTATCTCTTTCCGATTGTCAAATTTTCGTCATTATTTTTCAGTACGGAAATCAAAGGAAATCAGTTGTATTTGATTGGAATTTTGAGTTGCCTCCGACACAACTCTCTTCTCGACAATCCCAACCAAATGTTATATTTGCAAGTATTTATTTTGAAATAAAGTAATGTTTATAAAGTTTAAACTTTTATCAAGATAAAAAAGATATAATGATAATATCAAATAATTATGAAGCGAGTATGCAAAGAACACATTACGTTAATAATGAATATGTACATACATATTAGGTGGCAAATCTTTCGGGAGATGGTGTAGTACGCATATGATTCGATCAATATCTCGCACTTAAACCTTAAAAAAAGATAAATATCTTGCTACCTACATGTATCAGATTCGAATCCACTAGTAAAAATTTGTAATAATCTGAATTATCACATTGTATTGGGTAGGCACTGGCACGCTTAATTATCTCCCTTTTAAAAATCTAGACAGAGGGGTCAGGGTCAACTAGGCACGTGATGATTCCTCCGGTACGGAAGTGACATGTCAAGAATTGTTTGTTGACAAGGGTGGGCACAAAACTTTTTAAATCGAGAAATCAAATCGAACCAAATTATTCGGTTCGGTTTGGACCCTTTCGATTTGGATCGGTTTGAAAATTCTCTAAATCGATTTAAACCAAATCAAATCGTTTAAACCGATTTAATCAAAAAAGTATAAAAAATTATTATAGTATTAATAAAAATTATATTTTTATAAGTTTTATAATAAAATAGTATGTATTTTGATTATTTTTAACTTAAAAATTATCATGTAAAAAATAAGTAATTGAAATCGGTTTGATTCGGTTCGATTTGAGAAGTTGATTCGGTTCGATTCGGTTTGAAAAAAAAATGGTCCAAACCAGACCAAACCGAACCGTGCCCACCCCTAATTGTTGAGGAATACAGAGAAATATGCGCTTCTCGAAAGCATAATAGCAAAATCGACTAAATTCAACCTAATGGCCTGTGTAGTGATGATATTAAATTTGATGTTGTATCACTTTGGGTACTAACATCGGACACAAGCTATAAAATTGGCATTATCTAGTAGACTAGTACTGTATTTAACATTGAGAGAGATGTTAGATTGTCAGATAGAGCATAAAGTGAGGGGGGTTTCTGAAATAGATTATCCAAACAGTATTACACCCCATTACGTAAAATTAATATCTACAAATTAATCAAACAATGAAACAATCAAGACTAGTTAGAGGGGTAGGCCACCCCTATGTCTTGTCTTGACAAAACCTAAAAGAACAATAGCGTATGAACTAGTTGGAGGCCGAGCACAGCTTTATGTCCTTAAGATTAACATACAAAGGTCAAATAATTACCTGAATGTCATACCATGTCCCCGACAGAGAGAAATATACCTCATTAAGCTATGAGGAGACTATGCATGTTTAACATGTAAATATGCCAAACCATAAGCTAATGAGGTTCATGCATCCACGGGACGAGTCCCCACATGCCTATCAAAGGTCAGGTGTCCTCGAACCTAAACTAATGGAAAGAGTCCCCATATACCTATCCAAGGTCAAGCATATAATATCTTAAATCAATGAGAATAGTCCTCGATACCTATCAAAGGCTAAAGATTTCTCAACCGCATGACACTTCATTAAAATAAATTCCATAATGCCTATCAAAAGTAATCCAGAATTCATTCAAATTCTCGAGAATCATGGCTTCTTTGCCTTCTGATTTCCAAATTGAGCAAGCAATGCAAATGCCATGGGCATGTGGTGTTGAGTATAAAACAGTTTTATATAATTAGAGGAATGCAAACATCTAGAAGTCAGAAATCTCCAACATTAAGATTCAGTAAATCGGAATGACTAAAGCAGAAAATAAAATGGGACTAGGATCTTGCTGGGAGATGAACTGTTGATCTAAAATTGGAAATTTCAAACCAATCTGAGCGAGACCTGACAAGTCAGTGGGCCTGTAAAGACAGGTGTTCTGAACGTTCAAATGTTCGATGGGCCTTTAGTAGGATCAATACCAAAACAGGTGAGGTCGAATGAAAGTTGAAATAAAAAATGCAGACAGGAGCTGAGGATTGACACAAAATCTGAGAATGACATCGATAAACGGTCCTCAGAGCATCAGTTTGTGGGTAACCGACATCAAGAAGAATCTAGATAAACTATCAACTGGACTCATGTATACTTCAAGAGAGAGAAAGGCAGAATCTGATCATCCAAAGAAACTTTATTCTCCAAAGCTAGAGTCAGAACAAGCAGATTCGAGGCTAAATAAGGTGTCTGGGGCCGGCATCCAAGATGGAAATCCATACATAGACAAAATCCAAGGGCTCAAGGGAATTTAGATCATCTAGAACTTGACAAATCTGGGAAACCTTGTAAACGAAAACCAAATGTTAATTTAATCTTGTGAGAATCTAAAATCTGAGAAGTTTGGTAAATCAAAAGTTAAAAAAAAAATAGAATCTCAAATCTTCATGATCCTCCAAATCTGAATGTTCAAACTCAAAGAGTCCCAAAGGGTGGTGGTTAAGATCTCAAGTCTGAAATTGGAGATCAAATAAGTTGGGAGTCTAGAACCCGTGTGATGAAGACCAGGTCGGACCTGACGGTCGAGGAAGTTCAGGACAGCGTCATTCGAGCTTGGAGATGTCGAGATATTTGTAATACAATAATTTGTAAGATTTAAATTTATTTATGCAATTTTCGTGTTTTCTTTTATGTTTAGGGGGTTAATTACTGATTAAGTCATCATTAAGATCTCTATACAAGGCCTTTACTGTAGCCAAGAAGAGCATAATGCATACGACGAAAAAATGAAGCCCAATTATGTTCTCTCTCTCTCTCTAGTGGTTCTTCCTCAATGCCTGCTCCTCCAGAGGGTTCCAGCAGTGCGGCTCCTTACCCCCTTACCACAGGTAAGCCACCACCGGCAGTAGGCCGGCACCTTTCCTTCCTCACTGGAGGTTCGTCCAGTGCCCCTACACCTCATCCCAAATGTTATTACATTACAAAGGCTGAAAACAAATCCGTAAACATGGATGAGTCTATCTAATCATCCTCTCCACTGCCATCAACACAATCTCAGTTTTTCTGTCATTATAACTTTCAGCTTGTATTGTATCATGGAAATAAATATTTTTCCTTTATAATATAGAAAGATATATAACTCTGAAGTCTGAAGCAAACAAGATAATCAAGCATTTACATCAGAAGTCTAGTGACACCAACGAATAGATCATCCAACCATGAAATGAGATGGCCAAACTTGTTCATTACATATAACAAGAAAAAGAGTACAATTGTTAAATGATGGAGCATACCAATGAAGTCAGATACCGATGGCATCAAGAAGCTTGGAATGTTCAGAAACCGAGACTAATGAGTTAGCAACTATAGCGCCACTTGCAGCAACAGCTGGGACACCAATCCCTGGAAATGTTGAATCACCACAGCAAAATAATTGAGGAATAGGAGTTGAGTGTCCGGGAAATGTGGCTTCTCCAGCTTTTATAGCTGGACCATATGTTCCTCTGTTTCTTCTGAGAAACCTCTGATGAGTAAGCGGTGTTCCTATAAGTTTCACCTCACAAACATCACGGCTGAAACCTGGGCCAAGAGCACGCTCAACAGCTTTCCACATTACCTGACGTTAGAAAGCAATATGATTTATTTTTAGGAGACAAAAGGCAATATTGGGAATCATACGAATGTTTAAATTGGATAACTGCAAAATAAGTTTGAGTATGAAGTGTTGACTTTCATAGACCAATATACCCAGTCTGATGTTGCAGAGTTGACTAAACTAAAAGTATATGCATATTTTTCTGGAAGATAATTTTTAAAGCATCATATGCTACTAGGACCATTCTATCTGCCGCCATAATTCAGTCTGCCATTTCTTGAACCATTTCCAGGTGAGAGAAATTGTGTATGAACGTGTCATAGAAAGTACAAAACATAAAAAGAGTCAAAGACTCAAGAAACATATTTGCTAGTGACTCGGAAAATAGACTATTCCAAGCTAATCAGTCAACTCCACTCAGCCACCTCCTCATCCTACAACGTAGAAGGCAAAGTAGGCCAGTCCAGATGATGACAATTTCTGACAGCAGCTGGACCGTATTGCTAGGCATTCTAACTGTAAAATGGCTGGAAAAAATAAGAACTTTTGGGGATAGAAATATATAACCCTTGAACCTTGAAGCCTTCTTATCCTCATGGAAAGTCTTACCTCATTGCTCCAGCTTATGACACAAATAAAAGCCCATATTTACAAAAGTAAGTTTACATTTTTGGGTTAAAATTTGTGGGTTTTAGGTTCAATATAGATAGCCTTCCAAGATACATTCGTTCAATGTATATAGTCTGCTCAAAACCCTTTTTTTTGTGATGTGGGAGAAGGGCATCCTGGCAAATCTTGGATCTGCTAAATTAAAAGTGTACCACCTGGAAGTAGAGGGATTAGGTGATCCTTATCTTTCATCTGACAATCTTTCAAACATCAGATATTACAATTCAAGATTCTACTACGTAAAAAAAAGGAGTGATCCTCCCAGATCCAAGAGCCATGTTAATGGTACTGGGTGAATTCCTCTAGTGAACTGCCGGAAACAGAAAGATTACCAGTAAGAGTTAGTCCATGATCAGGCAAAGTTCACTAACCAAACTTAATCATGGAAGCCAGCTCGCATACTGCATTGTTCATTTCATCAGGGATCATTTGGGAAATGCTAGATCTGTAAAATTAATGATTTGGCAGCAAGCACTATATCATGTGTTATAGATGCGCAATAGAAAAAAATCATATAATGTTAAGCTCATATCACTAACGGGGAAGTCAATGGTCAAAAGGAAGTATAATTCCAAGTACTTGCATGGCACAGTGAAAATCAGGCATTGCATTGTCAATAGCATGGACTGCAAAGACAGTTCATATGCATAGCTTTTGGAGGAAACTAAATACTTGGACAAAGCTAATTTCTTATATAAAATAAAAGTCACTAAATATTCTCTTTGAGAACCCTGACATTTTCAAAGGAATACATTTCATCTGATATTACAAAGAAAATTTTCAACCTTTTTAAACATTCACAAACCAAAATGTAGAAAACCAAGACAAATAGATAAGCATGCAACTATTGCTTGCATATACCTCTGAACGTTCTGCTTTAAGATTTTTATATTCAGAGCTTCTACGATCAAGACCTTCCCAAATGCTAAATGGTTCTGTTCCAGGAGTATACGCATGTAAGACATGCTTTCCTGGAGGTGCCAAGTCCTTGCTAAGAACACTGGGTATGGAGATCAATACGACATTCTGGTCAGAATCTACTCCTTTGGACCAATCATTAACAACAATATGATGAATTTGCAAGTCCTCAGCGACATTCTGCCAACAGACATTCAAACGTTAGTTCAAAGATGATATGACAATTGAAGTCTTTGTGATCAAAGAAACAAAAGCGCCCATTTTCATCTTCCACCCCATTTTTAGTTGTCTTTTGCGGTCAAATTTGGATGAGATAAGGACTAGAAAGCAGTATCTCTTGCTATTTTCATAAAAGTTTTATGAGTAGATACATATCTCTTCACTTATTTACACATAATGTTCACTGAAGTAAGCAGAGAAAACCCATCCTGCAAATGTTTAACCAACTGCAATTAGGCATGAACACTATGAGCAGGTATAGCAGCTTTATTCTCACCTTTGCATCAAAAGCCAAGTGAAGATGCATAAATGATTCGCATTGTGGGGTTGACTTGATGCTGTCCTGGTAGGACTTCGGAATGACATCTTTCGGCAGCATATTTAGGGTATCCCACATAGATGCATTGCTAACAACAGCTTTCCTAGCACGTAGAATCTGAAACAGCCATATGAACATTGCTTTGAAGCATGTAAAGTCTAAATAGCCATACCAAGTAGCAATTTCCTTTTCCCTTTACTCACATGTCCACTTCTGAGCTTCACCCCAGAAGCTCGCCCATTATCTACTATAATCTTCTCAACATGACTATTCAGTGCCAGCCTTCCACCAAATTTTTGCATCCCATGCACAAGCGCATTAATAATTCCCTCGGTTCCATTCAGAGGGTATTCAAGTGAACACCCAGGTTTATACCACTCAGAAAACATGTAAACCTGCAAGTCCCAAAGTAAAGCTAACAAAATTTCAGATATACGCCAACTAGAAAAGGCAGCAAAAACATCAAGCACTTCTCATTTTTTGGTAACAAGGTACTGGGTATGAACTCGAATATTTTGTGCAAATCCAGATAATATATCCTTATCTTCCAAAAGATACTAGTCACAATAGTAGTGTAATTAATAATGCAGCAAATTTACCCATGGAATAGAACTGTACCCAACTACTCAAAGATTACCGTGTGAACATATGTTTTCTTGCCTTTAGAATACATAGAATAAAGGCACGGGTTACAATTTTTCCTAACAAAATGCAATGGTCTATACCTAACTTAATTGCTATGAAAAATTAACGTCCAAGAGAACACGCTAATGGGGTGTTTGCCATGATAAATTGAGTTTTTGTTACAATTTTATGTTTTTGTAACAAAACTTGTTAAAAGGTGCTTGACAACCATTACAAATTTATGTTTTTAAAAAGATTTCCTTTTTGGATAAAAAATGGTCTCACCTCTTTTTTTTATCTTGTGGTTCCTCACCTTGTTTAGTCATAAATAATATCCACTCTTTTTTTGTTATCACATCTTTTCAAACATGACAATTTTATGTCATTGGCTGTTTCACATTTTATTTTAATACAACTGTTTATCATGAAAGTGTATAAAAATTTGAAAAAATTTTGTGCAACCAAACACCCTACAAAGTTTATTTTCAACTTATGTATAATTCAGAATTATCGACTAATGATGAATAAACATCCACAACAGGACATGCATCAAAATATAGCAAAAATGTACCATTTCAGCAGATAGTGCGCCATCTGATTTTACTCCAGCAAGAAGAAAAGATAATAAGTCAAGCCAGTTACGGACAAAAGGATCTTTTAGCCCCAGTGAATCAATGATCTCAGAGAAAGGCCTAAGAAGCTTAGTAGCTCCTAAAGCTCCTTGAGGTCCCATCTGAATGAACGATTTCAGGAGTGAGGGAGCATATCTAGCTCCTGCAGTAGAAAGGACACCCCAATCTCCACGAATGGCTAATGGTGGTAGGGCCATTGCTGCAGCAGAGAGTGGTAAAACTGCATCCTGTGAAGAATCTCATTTAAAAAAGGTTAATTCTGCATAGACTTATTTCTACAAATAGACAAGCATTGGTGAATCAGGCAAAGACAACAAGTAAAGCTCAGACCTTTCAATCTTCAGTCAAAAATGTTTCATGTGGTCTCCATTACTTATTAATCAGTATCTACCTCCACAAAAAGGGTAGGCTCAAAAAGATCATGAATGTGGAAGCCACGATAGGAATGAGGTATTCAAATAATTCTAGAAAATTAGCTGTACTGCATTTTATAAAATAGTTAGAATTATCTAAACAAAAAAGGACATGGTTGACCTAAGCTAACTTGAAGAAAGATAATTTAATATGATCTGGATGATTCAAATACGTCAAAAGAAATAATGCAAAGACAACATGAGTAGGAAAAAAAATCATAAGGCTGATCCAAAATAATTTGGGATTAAGCTAGAGGTGAGTTGGAGTTAGGAGTATTAAAAATCAAAGTATTCATCTAATAGTATGTTCTAGTTCAAGTAAGAGCTCCAATCCCTTTATTTCTAGTTTTGTTTGAATTGCAAATCAACAACAAGACTTCAGATACTTCGGAGTTAACTTGATCATAAATTCTTAAATAAAGTGGCTTGGGAAGCATGTTTAGCTGCAATCCTGTGAGGATGTGAGGTAATATGGCTAATGAGAATCGAGAAATTTCTCTGGTAAAAGTTATCGTATAAAGCATGTCCTTTTCAGAGTTAAAAGGCTGATCTAAGGTTGGCCATGGCAGGAAATTAGAATAAAAATGGTGTTGAACAGATGGAGAGAAGGATCTAAATCTTTTTGAACTAGCATGGTGCAGGTAAGGTTGGTGTTCTGTACCTGTTTTCTCTATCTATATTCTTGTAGCTCACTTATGGGGTGTTTGGTTGCATGATAATTTTTTGTACACTTTCATGATAAAAAATTGTATTAAAATAAAAAGTGAACCAACTCATGACATAAAATTATCATGTTTGGAGGGATGTGATTATAAAAAAGAGTAACTATCACACATGACCAAACAAAGTGGGGGACCACAAGAAAAAAGAAAGAGGTGAGACCCTCTTTTTTTGTTTAAGAAGAAAATCACTTTTAAAATATAAAATTATCATGGTTACCAAACACCTCTTTTAACAAGTTTTCTTACAATTTTTAAAAATTAAAACAAAAACCTTCATTATCATGCAACCAAACACCCCATTAGTGTGTCTTTACTTTTGTTGTAACTTCCTTTTACTCTTTTCTAGCTATAAATTAATTGTATCCAGTTCCTTGATTGCTTTCAAAGAAAATGGTCAACAAAAAAAGTTGTTCTAGCATATTTACTTTAAATTAATCATGGATGTTTCAGTAGACAAAGGACAACCCATGCTGCAAGTAAACCTTGATGAAGAAAAAGAGAGGGGGGAGGTGGTCATTGAATCTGAGTACGTTGTCTCTACCAGTATTAACACATTAATCTTGGTATTTCTACTTAATTTTATAATTCCAACGATAGATATCAGTTACCGAGGGGCTGATTCATAGAATATACATCGTTATGGAATCCATCACACGTTTAAATAATCATACACTAATACAGAGCATTTCATAGCCATACTCACAAGAAGCTTTTGCCAGTCATATACGGCATCTGAACTTGCATACTTTTCAAGGTCCTGAAGAAATGCAATGAATAATAGTGACAAATAAGAAGCTTACCCACAGGAGAATAAGGTATAATGATTATGACAAAACAATGACTGGAACAAGACTCCTTAAAAGAGAAAATTATTGTAAACTAGCTTGCTTATGGGAGATAGTGCATTTCTAAAGTTGCAATCCTTCCTTTATGATATGCATCTAGACTGCAACTCGCCAACTGAGACTACAGGACTTTCCTGTCTGAAATTCTCAGTTCTAGCCAGACTTTATAACCGGATCGGTATCTGAGGGGAACAATCTGAAAAGTAGTTTTGATATTTGAGATTTCAACATGGAAATGCTAGATCTATAGCCCATGAAATCATTTCCTCAAAATGTTTTACTACAATATTCATATGACTCGAAAATGGTAGATTAAAAATGCCAACAACTTAGGGTGTGCTTGTTTCCATGTAAAATGTCATGCATGCATCTACTTTTCAGGAAAGATTAATGCATGTTCAGTTTAGCTGCATGTAGATGAGTAGTCAACAGAAATTATATTACATTGCTATATTACATTGACTACTCCAAAGTCAGGATTTTGGCATTTGCTGAAATTGCATGTTACAACCATTGTAGACCATAGTGACTATCGTCAGGATGTATACACAAAGTAAAAGAGTTAAAATTTTAGCTATTTTGTGTATTTTATAAATATTAGATATTTAAAATATAAAACATAAAATTATTATTATTAGTTAAAATATATAATCAAGTACTTTTATTTATTAATTATTAACTAAATTAAAATTTAATATTAACAATAAAAAGTAAAAATCAGAATATAATATTTCAAAAAAATTATTTATAGTGTTTTTTCTATTTTTTACCATTTCAAAATAAATTTAAAATTTTTAACATTAAAATTTTATCCAGCTTAGACGATCCAGATGATTCATGAATCATGATTGTATCGGCCAGTCTGGAACCATCCAGACTGGGCCAAATGTAATCTCAATTCTTAATATTTTCTTCATTCATGTAGACAAGTAAGGAAAATGCTTTTCAGAAAACAAATTTCATAGAAATGAAAGGACCATAACAGATTTCCAGCTTCTTTGAAATCCACATCCTGCGTAAAATCTTTTCATTGATGTTAGTTTTACACCTATCCAAATGGACCCTTAATGCTAGACAAAAGTCCTATCATCCTAACCTACATTTAATTCTTTCCATTTTCTAAAGAAGGAACCTTATGTCATGAAAGAAGCAATATTTGGTTTTAGGGAGTCAAACATTCCCATTCACTGCTGTAAGGTAAACACCAAGTTTTCATAAAACATATTACTTAAAGACTTGTAAAGCACACCTTGAAAATGTCTGTGGGTCATATTTATTACTGCAAATGATCTTCAGGTATGTCAACCATGTTAAGGAAGCTTATACCATTGACGTATTCATACTTGAAGAGTTCTGTAGTCCATATTTTCTTTGACCACTCAATCATGCTAAGAAGGCTTATATTATTGATAAAGCATACCTTAAAAAATTCTGTAGGCCCTATTCTTGAAGAAAATTCACCTTCTGGTACATAAACCATCCATGAATCATATGAAGCACAAGGAATAGACTCCCCCAATGCATCAAGAACCTGTAATTTGCTCAAATTTAACACATATTTGGAATGATAGCTCACTATTTTTACAAGTTTTTTTTCTTTCAGATGTCATTTAATTAATCATATTGCTTAGATTAGCAAACGCAGCTATAAAATTATATTTGGAAGTAGAAAAAGACATTTTCGCTTTTATTAAGAAAACACAGACATTCCACAATATTCATTATATTTCTTTTCAATCTTGTTTTATAGGACCAACATATGCAATAGCTTTGGATATTGAATTACCTGGAAAACAGTCAAAGCATGGTACTGGGGGACTGGTAACAATGAAAGATAATATGAGGAATGTGTTTACGCTATTCTAGAGACGTGTATCCTGATGTTGAAGATTGTCAAAACAAAGGTGCTAAAACAAGTTTGCACTCACAGGTGGCAAAAGTCTTTCACCAATGATTTTGGCACTATTGTGACTCGTGAATTCATATATTGGTTAATGACACGTATATATGCTTTATGGTAGTCTAGAATAAGAATAACTCATTTGGAAACAGACTGATAGATACTTCATTAAAAATAAATAAATATAGATCAGACAAATAGCACCTCTTGCTTGATTTATTCTTTCTAGTGCACGCCCTGCATACAGGTAACAACCCATTTTGTCTTCAGGGAAACAATTAGGACAAGCTTGCTAACAAAGTAAATACCTGAGCAAGCGGATTGGCTTGAGGTCCTCGAGACTGAAATCCAGAGAACAAGGACGGACCGGAATCAAATTTATAATCTTTGATTTTGAAGGAATGCGCAGCACCACCAGGAATATCATGACTTTCTAACACTAGTACATCCTGCTGATATCTAGCTAGTAGCCCTGCACAACACAGACCTCCGATACCACTACCAATGACAATAATATCTGCTTCTGGTTTTCCTGAAAATTGAATACGTGTCAGGATAGAATGGCTTTGCCTAGATATGTCAGACATAGTCCAAATTCAAAAGAAAAGACCGAAAATACTCAATAAGATACTGACATGTTAAGAGTTAAGACTAACCAAGATAATAAATAAGCAGTTAATTTTGTCCTTAATCTAGAAAGAAAAAAGATCTTTGCAGTCATTTAAATGCAGTAACTCGAATACAACACACAACAAAGAAGGCTTCTTCTTTTAAACTTCTCGACCATTTTTTTTTGGTTGCAGAGAAAGGGAGAAAGAAGCAGCAAAAGGAAACTTCATCCACTTTTACGGCTTCGGATTCGCATTGCCATAACCAGCTTTGCACCTGATATAATCAGCAGAAAAATATTTTCTCAATACACCACTATCCACATATTCACCTGATGAACAAGGTTCTCCTTTAATCCTATGCATTCACCAATTTCTGAGGCTCGCCACATAAATCCGGCACCTTCACTGTTCGTCAAATTTCATAAGTACGGCAACATTTTCCAGAACCATTACGTTCAACCTAGATTCAGGCTACGCGACGCCACGGGAACACGAATTAACGCACTCGTTTGTAAAAGGTATCCTATTTGTATAGCGCTTATTCGATCCCAAATCCTCTATCATACAATTCAATAATCATCTCAATCAAACATGCCATATCCCCTTCGCTGCCATGTTCCCTAAATCATCACAACCGAATTCCCAGTATCGAGAGGGTAAGGGACAATCGGACAAAACCAAGTACGAAGGAGAGCAAAGAAGACATGCGACTGAATGTCACAGTCCCCACCTGGGAAGGAATTCCCCGGCTTCGGAGTAGCTTGGGCGACGGAACTCTCCAGCGCGCTCGAGCACCGTGGCGAACGAACCGCCCTTCTACCAGGCCGAAATCTGAACTCGCCAGGAAATAAGTGAGAACGGAAGGAGCACGCTGGTGCTCCGGAAGCCATGGAACGGAGAAAACCCGAGCTCTGCACTTGCAGCGCGGGAGGTTGCAGAGCGAGACGGAGGAGATGTAGGAATCCCGGAGCTCGCCATGACTATGAGCCCCCGGTGATTTTCCCGCCGCGAAGAAGAAGATGAAACGATGACGTGGCGTCCGGCAAGCCAGGTCACTCCTGCGGATGTCATCTTCCTTCCGCCAAACGGCCCTCCTGCGCCCACGCACGTCGCTCCGGCTTAGGTTCGCGGTAACCACTTCTCCGTCTTGGCGGATACGGTTCGGTAAATGCGAACGGATCCATTAGGATCCAATTGCCTGAAAGGAATATGCCGAATTATTTTCTCTTTATTGAATAGAAACAACATTCGGATTTTAAGTGAAGGGCATATATATAACTGTTTTTTATCATTTTATTATGGAAAAATTATTTCCCGATTTAATTAAATAAATCAGTTTAACGATCAGTCCGATGACCAAATCCTCTCTGTAATTAGTTCCACGTTACTTAAGTACCAAGATACTAACAAGCAGAACTATTATTCAAATTTACATTCTAAATTTTGTATCTAATATTTAATTAATGATAAAAAGTACTTACTTTGACTAAGGTAGTTATATATAAATTAATTTAGTTTGTACCTAAAAATATATTACCATTACATATATTATTTCTATTCTCAAAGACTACACATTACATCTGAAAAATAAAAAGTCGGAGTATATAATTTATTTTAAGAGTTTTATTAAAATATTCAGAGATATAAAAATAAAAACCAATCACTATAAATCCACGTAGTACCCAGGGGTGTTCATGGTTTGGTTTGGTCTAATTTTTGAATATTTTTTCTCAAACCAAATCAAACCAAACTATCTCCCAAACCAAACCAAATCGAACCAAATTAATTCGGTTTGGTCTGGTTTGATTCGGTTCAAATCATATTTTATTAAGGTATAGTAAATATATCAATATATATTTTTATTTTGTTCGTTTTAAATCATATTCTATTAAAATCTTGTGTATATGTTTATAGATTACATTAATTTTATCTTAAAAACTCTTAAAAAATTTATTTTATAAGAAAAAATACATAAATACTATCTTATATATAACTTAAATTAAACTATTTAATCTAGTTCGAATTATTCGATTTATCGATTTGATTTGGTTTAAAGGGTCCTAGAAATCAAACCAAACCAATTGATTTGATTTTTCGGGTTGAACCGAACAATGAACAGCCCGGGTAGTACCAAAGCTACTCAGTCAGGGAGCAAATCATAATCGAATTAGGTAAAAAAAAAACTTATTTAATATCCTCTTAAAAGCCTCCCAGTGCGCATTCTGTTCTCTCCCTCTCGCTCCCGCCTGTGCTTGCGAAGACCGCTCTGCTCCTCCCTCTCTGCGCGCGCCTGGGTGGCCGCTCGAGCTCGACGCTTTGTGGTGTTGGCCGGCGCCGCCGCATCGCCGTCGACCGGGGCGAGACACTCGTCTACAGGTATCGTATACAGCGGCGCTCCGAGTCCGGCCTCAGAATCCACGAACCACGCGTTTTGTCGGCAGATCTGGGGCTCGTTCTAAGGTTTTGTCCGGTGCTCTTGTCGCCCTAGCGGCTCGTGGTCTCCGGCGCAGGTTGGGAGGGGAAGAGAAGCAGTCCGAGACGATGATCGAGGTGGTGCTCAACGACCGATTGGGGAAGAAGGTTCGCGTCAAGTGCAACGAGGACGACACGATCGGAGATCTGAAGAAGTTGGTGGCGGCGCAGACCGGGACGCGGCCGGAGAAGATCCGCATACAGAAATGGTATAACATCTACAAAGATCACATCACTCTCAAGGATTACGAGATCCACGATGGCATGGGCCTCGAGTTGTACTACAATTAACGTGGATGGCGACGACGGATTCGAGCTGCCAGGTGGTCTCCCTACCTCAACCGTAGGATGCTATTCTCTCATTGCCTGAAGTTCTGTTTCTGGTATATGACGAGGAAACTACTGTTCAATGTGTAATTGGGTAATCCTTGGGAAAAGGCATATAGTTCTTCTCTGTTTTTAGTGTTCATTCTTAATGCGTGCTCGATTTGTAGCGAACTCCGCATGTGATTCGTAGTGAAGTGAGATATCATACTCCGACAATTTTGGGGACTTCCGTGTATTCATTTATATAATCACATACTCGTGAAACAGTCTCTGCTGCTAGATTTTTGTCTGTCGATTGCCATCAGTTAACGAGTAAAAGTTAAATAGACTATCAACAAAGCCGATTAACCACTAACATGCGAGCGCTAGGTGGAAATCACGTTCGTATATATGTGCAGGAGTGATTTTTGCTCAGAGCAGCCACTTCCATGCTGATCTGGGCGTGAATTCTGCAATCATGGATGATGGATGTGAGGCTCTCTATCAATTGGACCCTCAAACAGTTACGGCATCTTTTTAATTTCTTACAAAAAATGTCCAAAATCTTGTAGAATATTATCGGCCATGTGGACACCTTCCTCAGTGCATCTAAAAAAAACAGTGTAGGGGATGGTCGGTGTGAGTGTCCACTGTCCACTAAGTTTTGGTATGACAAATGGGTGAATGGACTGTCCCCTGAAGGATGAGTTTTCCCAACTGTTTGCATTGACAAATAGATACTTAGAAAGACAAGGATATCAATGTTTTGGAAGGTGGAGTTCTCTATAAAAATTTCATCTACCGAGGAAGTGATGTTCTTGAAAATGCTTAAGTTTCGAGCAGCAGTTAAAGTAGATCAAGGAACGGCCAAGGGTTTGGTTATGGATTCTCAAGACTACTTGAGGTTTCTGAGGTTTTAGGAAGGGGGAGTGTTGAGGTTGCATTTTGAAGGAGGTTTGGGGGATGGGAGTTCCTGCTAACATCAAGTTATTTTCTCTAGAAGTTGCTTTGGGTGACATTACTCATGGCACACAGGTGCCAATTGGTTTTAGAGGCCTGGAGGAATATTTGTGTGTATGTTGTAAGGAAACCCCTTTGCACTTATTTCTGAACTGTGGTAATATAATATAAGAACGATTTGGTGTATTGTGGGTAGACTGGTGGTCGGTGGGTGTACTTTTCAACATTCCAGAAGACATGGTAAAGCTCTTGCAATATTGGAAACTCAAAAGACCTGCCAAGTACAACCAATTGTCATGTGTTATGTGCCTTCTAACACTGTTATGGATTTTGTTGTGTGGAACGAAAAAGAAAAAGAAAACTAGTAGGATCTTCAACTTCAAGGGTTGTTTACTTCCGAGACTTGTACAGACCCGCATGATGTTATGGAACTTCCTTCTGCTCAAGTTCACCGATATTAGATGTGTTTTCCATGTTGCATTAATGATTCCACACTGCCAACGTTAGATGGACTACTTGAAGACATTCATGATTCAACAATGGAGGAAGTTAATCTTTTTCTTAAGTGCATGTGTTGGGTGTGTCTCATCTATCAACTTGATAGGCATGTCTTTTTTTCTCTTCTTCAATGCTTTCGTATCTTTCTTCATTTCCGTGGTCAATGAAATGTGGCTTGTCCACCATTAAAAACTATATCTTACATTCCCACCTTTTCCTGACCTTCAGTTACCGAAGGTACCATTCAATCTTTACTTTAAGGCTGCTGTTTTGAAAGTTAATGATAGAGACTTCTACGAGTACTTAATTACAGGTAACCTGCCCTTTATATATGTATGTATTCATGCATACATATATACATATGTGGGTACAATTTTGTTTGTATATGTCCTCTTTTTGAACCTGTGGGTATTTGTTTTAAAAACTACAGCGAATATAATTATTCTAGTAGGATTCACGGAAGTTGCAAAGAGAATTCCGTCCGTGAACATGGGAGCGGCCAGGCAAAGTTGGTTTGACTAGTCATCATCTTCTTCTTCTTCTTCCTTATGCCTCTCAACTCTTTTAGTAGGTCCTCCACAGATCCCTCGAAGTTTGATTTTTCCTATTTACTTTGTGAGTTTGTCTGTATATACAATTAATCTACTTGATTATCTGCTTGTGCCCATAAATTACGTGGTATAGCATGATTCTGTCACGGATTTGCTAAGTTGCGCGCTAAGTTTATAAATTGTATTTGATGATTCAATTGCTCTTATATAAGGATGCTATTTCTTTCGTTTATTTCTTGCATTCATACAGGATTTTCTTAATGGTATATTAGGATTTATTTCTTTCCACCTAACCTTGTGTCTCTATGTATGTATGTGTACGAGAGAGAGAGAGAGAGCGGGGGGATCCAACTTTATTGGGCCGACCTCGGGCCAGGCTGGGCCCGGCAAATTGAGCCGCGGGGATTATCAACTAATGCCCCGTTTGGTTAGAGTTTCATTTTTGGTACTATATCAATATTGATATTAATATTTTTAAATGTTGGAGTATCAATATCAAAATTAATATAAGTTGACACTTATATTACATAACATATTTTATCTGTACTATAAATTTTAAAATTGATACAATTAACCAAACACTTTTTATTGGTTCGTATCGATATCAACTTTAAAATAGATGGTGATAAAAATATCTAATAGTGTTACCAAATAAGGTGCAAGTTCTGTGATATATTTTTATTCGAAGCATCACATTTGATTGCTTTGCGAGCTTGGGATGCCTCCGCCATATATGAGTAGATTTATTTTAAAATTATAAATAAATCATAAAGTATAATACCTGAATTAATAAACTTTTAAAAAGATTATGCCAGAATATAATAATTATATGCAAATTAATAAACTTTTTTTCGAATAAAAACTAGTATCTAATGATATTTAAAAAATTATCGAGCCCGTTGTGATTTCGATGTTTAGGATAAGATCAAGATCGAAAGACAGTGATTCCAACATTATTAAAATCAAAATATCATGACTCTTATCGGAACCGGATGACTTGGTGGGCCATGACTCTTTTGTACCATTATCAAATCATCTTACTTACCTTCGAAGCGTCTTTTAAGTCGCCGAACGTTGGTTAATCGAAATAGCAAGTAATCTACTATCCACCACGCATTTTTCGATTTACCATGTATATATTATATATACGCCGGTATCCCGGTACATTTACGTCGGAGGGGGGGAGAATACGACAGCATTCTATCGGCTGTCCCTTCCGGACGACTGTCAACCGTCCGTCATCCTACGTCATCCCTCTCCGACCGCGACAACCGACCGTCGGCCTCGTGCTCCCTCGCCTGGACGGCCGAGTCCCTTCCACGTGTCCGATGCCTCATTAACGTGATGACATTATTAAATATTTCTATCACTATCAAATTTAATTGATATTGATAAAATTTATTAAGAAATATTTAATTGATTATATTAATTTTAAATTTATAATACAAACCAAATACACTATGTAATATAAATGTCAACTTGAATTACTTTTAATATCGATATTCTAACATTTGAAAATATTAATGTCAATATTGATACAGTACCAAAAATGAAATTCTAAGCAAACAGGGCATAAGGCAATTTCAATTTTCGAGTGGTCCAAAATAGAAGAAGATATTTCTCTTTCTCCTCTCTCTCTCTCTCTATAGTAATTCAGCCTCCTCTTAACAAATTCGGAACTTGTTACCTTTATATATGTTAACTATGGTATTGGAATAGATTTATCTCGTTTGTCCTCTTTGTTTGTTTTGATTTGTGAGTCTCTGATTTTCAGACAGTGAGTATGATATTTTTTGCCAAAACTTATATTTATATATTCTACTTCCAAAATCCCTCATATATTTTTGTGCACGGAAGTCAAAAAATATTGAGGTGTTTTGATAGATTTCTACTTTGTTAGAGGTTTCTGACCCAAAAAAAAAAAAACTCTAACATAAAATTTGAACCAAACCCAAACCCAACCTCAAGATGGATCAGCTCCTGACATTTTTAGTAGGAGCTAGTTTTGCAAGTTTTTATTTCTTAAAACGTCTTATTCTCATTTAGATGAGGAGATGTCAGAGGGTCAATCAAATATGTGATGAATAATAAATGTCTGTTCATTTTTATTTTTTTACTTTTAGGGCTCTGTTATTTCCATTTTTACTCTTTTATTTTCTTTTATCAGTTCAACAATTGAAATGTGTGAGTATTGAAAATTTTTAACATGATATATATATATATGTAACTTGATTGTTATATTATATAGCATTGCCGCCCGTATCTCGCTCATGTCTCACCAATACTTTCTTAATAAATTTTGCTCTTTCCATCTGCATTCGGAGATGCTCTATTTTATTTTTTTTGGTAAGTTCACAGGCAAAGATAAAATTAGAAATTTTTTTTAAAAAAATAAAGTTGGCCGAGAAGAAATAAAAAAAAAATCTGTGGACTGCTGGAAGCGCTGTCGTCCGCCCTTCGCAGTCCTTGCAGTCTTCCTCCTCGTCCATGGCGTTTGCCCGGATGCCGTTGTCCGTGTTTCTTTGTCACCCTCCGATCACCACGGCGTGCGAAATTAATCATCTTTATCTTCCACCAGCCGCGAAGAACCAGCAGGATCGGAGTCTCTTGCCGATCACGGCAGAGAACAAGTTTGTAGCTTCTACTCAGGAAAACAGAGCCGGCAGCCGCACCCATCTTCCATTGCCGACCTGTGCATACGAGCTCGAGGGGTGGCAACCGTGTTCCTGGCACCCGTGTGTGATCGGTACTTCTTCCCTTTTTGCTTGCCGGGACTTGCTCAACCCCGCGAGCTGATACGAATATGAGCAAGCAGGACGAGCCGTGATTGATAATAACAAACGCAGCTGTGTTTATCTTGGAGGAGGAGGAGGAGGATCGGGCTGGGTAGCGTCTTTGAAAGCTTCCAGTAAACGGTCTGAAAAGGGGGCCTCTTTTTTTTTTTCTTCTATTCCGGGCGAAATCACCACGTCCTTCTCCCATTTATTGCACTTCCCTTCCCCATGCTGTTCTTTCTCTCTATACTCGGCTATTTCTGTCTCCCTTCGGGCTGACGCCCATAAAGACTGAGGGGTTGTTCCCCCACTGGCGATGATCAAGGCTAGGGCTTCCTCAATATCTCGCCGCCGTCTGGGGAGGTCGATCTCTTCGACGTACTTGCGGTGATTCTGGTGGATGCGGTCCGTGGCACTCTTCTCAGCGCTCTCTTTGCAGGTCTTTCTATACCTGCAGGGACTTCAAATTCCGACATTCGGTTAACTCTCTGGGAGCCCTGTTCTGGTGAAGATCTCTTCTTTCTTCGAATTTTCCTATTCTTCTCTTCTTCTTCCTTTCCCCCCTTTTCTGCCTCCTTCGTCCTCCGGTCAAAATCTGACAAGCGCGTTGGATTCTCTATTTTTCGTGGGAGGACCCTCTCTTGACCAATCGCTCGGTGGGTCCGCCTTCTCATTCCATTGGAAGAGCTGTAAGAAGAGTTGAACCAGTTCAGAAGGTTCGAACTTTCCTGTTTTCCACTTCCTGCTAGCTCCGGCTGCCATGTCTCCGAACAGTCTATCGTTTTCCTCCTCGACGGAAACTTACCCAGGTTCTGCTGCTTTTTTCTCGGCAATCAGCATCATTATTTCCCAATTTCCGAACCCAATCCTTTTGCTAGGCTGCCTGATTTTTTAAATAAGATTCTGGTTGCCGAAGATTCATATGCGCAAGACTTGTCTTGGTTTTGCATCAGAATCTCCCATTTCTATCCATTCTATCAAGATAACTCCATAGAAGCATCCATAGTCCTTAGCCCACTTCAGTCTTCAGTGGGATCTTCAGTCTTCCATTTTCTTTTGCATTCTGGATGGGTAATACACTGACATGCATGCCAAAGAAGGACCTAAAAGGTGTTTTTGGATCTATGAGCAAGGGGCGGTCCGGGTCGAGGAGCATGTCGGCAGAGGAGGAGCTGATGCACCGGCAGGCCCTGGCAATGAGGATGCAGCAATACCAGCTATCCCAACGGTTTGATGGGTCTATGTCCAGGAGGGTTGGATCCATGAGCTCCCGAAGGAGGGCACTGCCGGAGAGCTTTTCCAATAGGAAGCAGGTCAGCTTTTATTTTGCTACTCCGGTTGTTTTGCCTTGAGATCTGGTTGTCTACTGTATAATGTGGATTTTCAAATTTAGAGCTCCACGTTCATTAGGCGATTTCATGTGATTACACTCGTCATCTGCATTAAAGTTATATTTATGTTGCTTAGCGTATCCTAGACCTCTCATACTTGTGCTGTGCAGCTGATATGAAGTACATTTTTGAAGCCTGTCCTCTCTTCATCTCAGGAACTGAAAGAAATTGTTAGTTGTTTATTACGTTACTGCTATAAGAACCTCAATATGTAAAACATAGGTGGGCAGTTGCCTGCTCATGCTTAGCATTTTCAAAAAGCCCCTTCATTATGCTATTTCTCTGTAAATACGTGAGAATCTTCGAATATCGAGATAAGCAGGGATAACAGATATAATGACTTGATCATAGTTGCCAATATGCGAAGTAGGGATAAGCAGGGATAACAGATATAATGACTTGATCATAGTTGCCAATATCGAGATTTTTATGTAATTTATCTAATATGAATGGACATGTTCTTTGTAGAAGAATCCCCAACAACCATTATCAGTTTATGGTTCAATGCAGTTTATGCAGAGACAAAGGAAAGATATAGCAGTTCATGTAGGACAAGCAGTGAATTCTGGTCCATTTCAAGGATTGTCATTTCGCATCTTGACTTCATCTCGGGATAGATGGAGAGTACATCTCGATAAAATCTCGGCATACCATATTTCGTAGCTATTAGTCTAAATGCATGTATGGGTGTAAAATGGGATGATAAGATATTAAGGGCTAAGACTGGGATAGATTAACAAAAAGAGCAAGGATTGAAATACAGGAAGGGTGAGTATTGTCCATAAAGAATACATGATGGAATTTGGGATTTTAAGTTAGATCTAGGTTTCAACTTGATCAATATTAAGAAAAGATATTAAAGAGAGATATTTTTGAAATCTTGAGATTATGATGTAATTTCTTAGATCATAAAATATAAAATGCATTGAGAAATGAGAAAACAGTACTGAGTTAAGCATTTTGATGGATGCAATAATAGAATTATTAACACATCACGCATGGTACAAACTTAACATGGTCATCTAACTAAAATAACAATATAAAATAGAATGAGAGAGAATAGGAACAATGAAGATAATTTACATTAATATGGAGTCGAGAAGTAGAAGTAGCAACAAATGTTTAAAATTTTTGGATCAGAGATATTTATTTAGATATTGTGGTTTTGATGATCTCATCTCTCGAAGATGTTGAGAGAGAGAGAGAGAGAGATTCTCGGGATATCTTGGGAGATTCTCAAGAGATCGCATTCCATGGTTCAATGAACTTCGACAGTATTGCATTAGTCCTGTCCCTCATTGTATTCAGAATATGCATGCTACACTGTTAATCTTGCAACTTGCCTGGATGGTGGTGAAACGTCCATTCTACCTTTATTGTGTCTGCATCTGGATCATGGGCCATCAAATCAGATTTTATAATGATTTTGTTTCTTTAGTTTTTATAAATTAATAGTTGGGATCTCAGGAATTTTTCGGATTAGTTTAGTGATGTTCTTTTTTTCTCTCTTATTTGCTATTTGTATTGTAGCTCCATCTTTCAGTGGATATTGGTTTTGCCTTAAACATGTGCTCTTGAAGAATAATGGATGGAGAAGAATTGATAAATGATGATGCTATCTTGGCCAAAAATAGTAGTAGACCCATTCCAGTTTGTTGGTTTTTTGTTCCATGGCTAACATAAAAAGATGATGTATGGTATTGTAGGTGGATATAGATACACTGGTAAAACAGTGCCTTACTTTTTTTTTCAAGGTTGAAGAACATAATTCTCGAGCAACCATTTGATAGTCTAATAAAGACATTCTTACTCTTCTTCTTGAAGGTGTGAAGCTTTTCTCTGTCTACATTGATTCGTGTTTATTTTTCATATAATTTACTTGGATAGAAAGTGTAATCATTTTTTATCTATTGCCTTTATTATTTTATGGAATGCAGATTATTCCGTTTAATTTCTCTAAAAGGGAGAAAATAGGTGGAGTCATACATTGGAAATTATGTTATCTCTTCTTCTATTCAGGCTGCAGATTTTGTCGAAAACATTGACACAAAGAAATTTGTCCTCATTCATGGAGAAGGATTTGGAGCATGGTGCTGGTACAAGTGCATTTCCTTATTGGAGGAAGCAGGACTACAGCCTATTGCCTTGGATCTTGCAGGTTCAGGTATAGATCTTACAGACACAAACAGCATCGAGACAATGGCAGAGTATACAAAACCTTTACTGGACTTCCTTGACAATCTTCCAGAGGATGAAAAAGTGAGATAAAGTGTTTATGATTATGATGAGTGCATTATGATCTGTGTTATTTTTCTGAAAATGATTAGCACTGTAGGTTACTTTGGTTGGTCACAGCTGTGGAGGTGCAAGCATATCTTATGCAGTAGAGTGCTATCCAGAAAAGATTTCAAGAGCTATTTTTGTGACTGCAACTATGGTTACTGATGGGCAGAGGCCATTTGATGTGTTTGCTGAAGAGGTAGAAATGATTTTACTTATTTTTTTAATATTACAGCGATGGACACATATTTTACTGACTAGCTTGTGGTCTTTCTTACATGTCATGGTCTCTATTTGGAAAGATTGCACATCCACTTCAGGGTGATATATCTACCATTTGAAAGGCTCATTTATGTCTTTATATTTCTGAGAAAAGTGCGTAAAGTATACAGTATCTGGTCCTATTATTCATACAAAAAGATAGGTTAATCTGTCTGTTCGCCATTATTATGCAACAAAAATCTAGAGTGCAGAAATTTTTATATACATTGGAAAATATATACAATTATGAATTTCAAGTTTGCTAATACTTGGGTGGAAGACATCTGGAATGATTAGATGTAAGCATACGATTTAACTTGAACACTGGTACATATTCTTATTAGGCCAGTTATCCAGTATCTCCCGAAGGTTAGTGCTGCCTTGCTGTTCTGAAAAGGAAGAATCTAGATCCACCTTTTCAATTAATTGATTGTGCTTATTACTTTCTTTTCTGTGTTTTGCAGCTTTCTGCTGAAATTTTCATGCAAGCATCTCAGTTTCTTACGTATGGTAATGGCAAAGACAGGTCACCTACAGCACTTACATTTGAAAGTCAACAGTTAAAGGGTCTCTTTTTCAACCAGAGCCCTTTGAAGGTGCATCTGAAGCCTTGGTTCTTTTCTCCTATTAGAAGTTGATGATAATGCCTCGAAGGATGAAATTCTATATGCATACCTAATGATACCTAAGTGGATGATTTCCTTCTTTATGTCCAACCCCAAGAATCTGTTAGAATCAGTCTGAATCGGTTGTATTGGGACTGGTTTTACCTGATTTGGCTGATTCGAGACCGATTCCAGTGGGGCCGTTGGACAGTGGTGCCGCCACCTGAATCTTCTCTTCTCCACCCTAAAGATGGGCTCATTATTCTTAGATCTTGATTATTGTGTTTGTGTTTTTTACATTTTTTTCTATTTTTTGAAGAACCAATCCAGGCTGACTCCAGATCACCTTTTACCATTTGAACTGGCAGATCCAATTGGGATTGACACTAGCTGATCCTTGCCCGTTGCTCCAATTCCGATCCGGCCTTCCTTTCTTGGAAGCATCTATATATTTCATTGTTGAAGATCATCTTCCTGCTTGATTTCTCTCTCTCTCTCTCTCTCTCTCTCTCTCTCTCTCTTTTTCCTTTTGGATTGACAATCTATGCCTTCGATTTACGAAATGGCATATGAAAAGATTACTTAGTAAGATAGCCGGGTGACTAGATTCCAGTCAGAACCTTTTCTCCGACGGCATATTCCTGAGAGTCCTGGATAGCAGGTTTCCCTCGTTTACCCATCTGAGATGGTGCAAATTGAAGGTTAATCTTATAAAGACATGTCCAGATATAAATAGTGAGATGTTCTTAACCAAGGTCGTCCTGTAACTACTTCATTCAGTGTTCACGTACGTCCTTTGCAACAAGGCTTTGGATTCCTTTACATTTGTTGTTTTACATGTTGGATTTGCAAACGCATTCTCACATTTATTCTTCTTACACGAGGTTGCAGGATATTGCGCTGGCAGCTGTATCGATGAGGCCAATACCCTTGAAACCGTTCATGGAGAAGCTTTCCTTGACAGCCGAAAAATATGGGTCTGTGCGAAGATACTTCATCCAAACTCTCGAAGACCACATGCTCTCACCAGACATTCAAGAGAAGTTGGTCAGGGAGAACCAACCGCACGGCATCTACAAGATCAAGGGCAGTGACCACTGCCCATTCTTTTCAAAACCACAATCACTGCACAAGATCTTACTGGAAATTGCTCGGCTGCCATAATGTAGAGCTATGGTACGAACGCAGGCCTTGCGAGATTGTGGAGGCACCAACCCAATGGGCGTATAGCTCCTGAAGGATGCAAGCAAGTAGGAAGCTAGGGAAGACCCGAAGATATAAAATTTATATTTTATCAGGCACATATCTAGCTTCAAGTGAGAAGAAATTTTCATGATGTGCGCGTCTGATGATGACCGACTTGTTGATAACTTGATATTATTTCCAATTGCAGGTTGGCTATGAAGCGTTCGTGAATTGTATTTCACTTTTTGGCTTTTGCAATTGACGGGATCAGATATCTTGCCAAGCAGTTGTCCGCTGTTGTGTATTTGTTCCATTCATCTCTTGCCATCTCTGAAGTGAGCTCCCGTGAAAGTGGTGCTTTCCTGGCCCCTATGATGAATTATTATAAATATATAGAGTTGACCTGAGAATTTGATGGCAATGTTCTTTTTTTTTTCCTTCGTCAAAGGGTATGTGTAAATTTGTACCCCTAGCTAAAGTGGCCACCTTGACTAAACAATTCAACTTATGTCATACAATTTAAGAGGATGTTGGAACAAAAAATGGTGCATGCCGGATAAGTAAATGATATATGTCCCAGCAACTACTGGTGTTTACAAAATAACGCCCACGGTCCGCAACAAATATCCAATGATAAGGCAGCCAGAAGGTGAATATCAGGCGTGCAAATGCACTGCCCAAGTAATTTGAAACCCTGGCTCTGGAAAGAATTTAACTTAACTCATTTAGTATGTTAAATAAATGTACTTGAATAAAAATATAAAATTTGATTCATTAATAATTCGAGTTTGAACAAATTTTTACTCGATTCGATAAACTTACCAATATTAACTAGTTGAATTTTAAATAGTACAATATAAATATGAATGGTTATACAGTATCACTTAAATATACAAATAAAATAAAATTTAATTTCAGATTTTTGGTAAATATTTTTTGTCGGAGTTTCCTTCCTAAATTTTCAAAATCTCATGTCTATGAGGTTCGAGAACTTTTTTTGACATATATTCTCCCTCTTATCTCTCTCCAACTCTTAAAATCTTTTCTCTACTTTTAAGAACGGAAGGTAATGCGAATATATTACATTTGGTTGAACATTGGAGTTGCCAAACATTCCGGGCAAGAATCTCTCTCCGACATTCCCTACCAAACACCACCTAAAATCAAGTTCCACGACTGAGTGTAATTTCGAGTTTCCCAAATGAGTTTAGATTGAATTCATGTTTTGTAAATATGTTTATTTCCACTTTTGAGTTGAGCTACTTTTCAAGGTCAAACTTGAGTTTGACTAAAACAAATAACAAGTCAAGTTTGAACCAAAGTTAAACATGTCGAACTTGAGATTGAACTTGTGTAAAATAAGTAAACTATGCTTAAAAAGCATTTTTTTGACTTGTGAATATTGAAAACGTATTAGACCAGATGCAATCCATAATAAATAATGAGAGTTGAGAACGGCATATATCAAGGAGAAATTAGAAGGAAAAGATCGTCAAGATAATTCAAATATATTAGCCTCAGTTGTGTGATGTTCCAGTGGAGAATTTGAAAACATCATGAGATAGAATAAAAGGAAAAACAAATAGGCCAAAATAACTTAATACACTAATAATATAAAATTACATGACCTAAAACAGTAGGGAGGTAGAAACCCTTGCAACCCATTAAGAACCCATTTGTCGGGAAGAACGCAAGTTCGAATCCAACGATATCGCGAAGTGCGCCTGCCGCCGCAAGCCTCGCGGCAGCATCTAAATAAATAAATATATATATATATATAATGAATAAACAAGAAAGGAGGACTTTATTAACATATTCTAGACACCGTTTTCCCGCAAAACTCGTAGACCGTTAAATTTCAGCAACCCATGGCTCCATCAGAGAGCCATCGCCTACAGCCGCCAAGATCAGTTATTTACCATGTGAACGTGAATATAACAGTCACACGCTACCGAGTACCGACGAAAGATTTTATCCCTCCTCTCCTGCTATTCGCTACCTGACGGTAGTCTTGCTCGCAAGCCTCGTATGAACCAGAACCACCACTCAGCAGCTACCAAAGAGGCCATGAAATTGGCAAAAGCAAAGCCAACACAACAATAGTAGTCCTCCAACTACCACCGCACATAACCGAGCACATGCAGGCACGTGTGGATGGAGAAGTAGAAGGCCACAAGCTGAACGCGGTGAAGGACCAGCACAGGCAAGCAGAAGCGTACAACAAAATGTCATATGCCCGTTCTTCTCCGGGCAAAAGAATATCCAACAGAAACCATCTGGAAGAACTTAGAAGCATAAGAAAACCGTAGGTGCACAATTAGTCAACCATATATTTCATTAGAGAGTAGTAATCTTATCCACAAAATGGCTAGAACACAACCACCCCAAGCAGCACCCAATCTTCTACAATATTATCATTCCCTTCCACGGTTGGTGATGCTAACCAACTATATTTCTGTTCTGAAAACACCAGGGAGTCGGTAGTCGGTGCCCCTTGCTTCTCCACCACAAACAATGCATCGATACTCCGCGGAATTGCCAAAGCCAATAAAACAGGGCTCCTTGAACCTTGTGACTCACATAAAACACCGAAGAGAGCTGATGATTCACTGCTTTGCGTCCATATTTACATCTTCATGATGGATGAAAGTGAAGTGAAACAGCTTGCAGCAGAGTCTCTCCTAACCCGCAACACAAGCCACAAAACATGGCAGTGTCTCCTAACCCGTCATCGCAACACACGCCACAAAACTTGGGGGGATCGCCTAGTTACATGTTCCACGATATGGTAACGTACCTACTCCGCACAAAGTCCTTTAGAAACCTCTGAATATCCAACCAGCCTTGATTCAGCCAAAACCAACCAACCAGAAGAACCAGAAGTGCAATATTGACCGGGGTTTTGGACGAAAAAGCCTACTTGGTCACGAGTCATTATGCATCATGCATTCTGACAGCCCACTACGTGAAAGAAAATCATGCATGGCTGGCCGAATGACAAACATCATCTGAGCGGAACCGCATTCATCATCTGAACAAGGATGTTATCCATGATCACAAATACCAAGAGCAGTGGCACGAGGGTTCACTGTTACAGTGGAAACAAATCCAGTGAGATGACGATATGAAGTCTAAACCAAAATAAAGTTAACATTTTAAAGCTGTAGATACATACGAAAAGTAATATAAATTACATCTTCAGGAAAAAAATCATTAACACAAGAGAAAGGTACCCCCCCCAAATTCCTGATAGGAAACATAAGCCGAAAGATACCAACAAGATCCAATAGACTCGACAGGCAACAAGACCATCAGATTTACTTTTTTTATTGATTGGCCACTTCTAACCTTCTCATGACCGGTCCAGGCAGGGATCCTATCTAACTAATAATGATCATTATATAATATTTATGTGACTTTTAATAAAAAAAACTTGGTACCTGTCAAAGATCATGAAGGATGAATACACTCACTAGTTAGATATACTGAAAGTAGGGTTTTCACTGTTTGCATCAAGGTAGGAAAAACTGGTGATCACGAATATAATAGTTAGCATTAGCACCTAGTTGCTCCTTACGGATCTATTCAGGGTCTGGTCCCATAATCAAAAAGACAAATTTCAACATAAAAATCATAACAAAACTAAAAAGTGAAAATATTAAAAAATAACCCATAATTGTTAAATTTAATATAATGATTAAAAGTACAATAAATAATTAATAACTAGCAATACAAAAATATAAATTCATCATACAAGTATAGAAATAATTATGAAATGAAATAATGTGTAAAAGACAAGAAATAAGTATTAATAGTCTTTAAGTAACCATACGTCACATATAACCAAATGTTACAAAATGTAGACCACAGTTGAATAATCAACTTTGTTATACTGCTTAATATAATAATAAAAACATTATAAACCACCATAGAAATAAAAAGTAATAAAATTAGAATTTAATCATTAAATATCTATTTCAAGCAACCATAAATTTAACACCTAAAGAGCCCTAACAGACAGGCCCGTCACGTTGGGACAACTAATGATAGATTGTTTCCGGCTCTATAGCAGACTGGTCACTGGATCAAATGAGATGGTGAGCAAAGGTGACAGGTTGGCCATCTCATCACAAGATTGGATCGGCAGGCTGAAAATACAACTGATACTGGGTCATCTGATCCAATATGGTCCTCCTTGATTTACGTTCTTTCTGGCTGCCCCATACATGCATTTATTTTCATTACCATTTAGATTTTCGTTCCTGGTTCTGTGAATCCAGAGATAAAACTTGCCCAGTGTGATTTTTTTTTTGTAAGTGGCAGTGTTACATTCATGGTATCCAGGTTGATTAAATGATGTAATTAGGCATTGTGCTAGGTAGCCCATTCTATTTTACTTTTACATTTAGTTGTTTTACCATTCTCGTCAGCCCAGGGTTAATACCAGCAAAATGAAAACTGATGATGTAATTATTAGGTCGTTCCAATTATACAAAGTGACCAAACCAATGCATGACCACAATCTGCCTCCACATTTGCTCCAGGGCAACAGGAATAAGAAAGGGAAAGATCCATTGCAAGTAGGGGTAGGGTAGCCATGGGACATTCCGAGCACCCGTAATCTTGAGCTTTCTTGATTTCCCCGGTCAAGTTTAGACTCAAATAAAAAAAACTAGGGTCAGCTAGATCTACTCTCAAGTTCATTTATTCATATTACCTTGAGTAAATAATTGATAATTTGAGCATTTCCCTTATTACAGTTATTTATTCTATTCATTAAATTGCATGTTAATACAAGATTGTTCACTAAGAAATAAAACTAGGAGGCTCGTAAGCCTAACTTTTCCAAGCCATCTCCTGCTAAAGTTAAGCTCATTTCTGGGCACAAGCCAAAGTTCATGCTCAAGACAGCTAGATAACAGTCTGAGTGAGAAGAGCCTTAGTGGCTTGCAAGCAGCTTAGCCCATGGCAACCGTATCACAGAGCCCAAAAAGCATTTTGGCATAAGAAATAATAATAAATAGAACATTAAATGAAGGCCTGCATTTCTGAAAGTGCCATCTGTATTAACAAGAAATAAATTAGGTGCAACTCTAGAAAGGAAAAATAGGATCCTCAAAATAGATAAAAATATGAGCAAATATCGGAAGGGTCAAGACCTTTCTAAAAACTGTTTATGAGATGCAATCAAAGGGCTAGAAAAAGCAATGGCAGACTGCTGCAAATAACGTACACTTCGGATTCTTCAGTTGATAGTGACCAAAATTGTTCCAAAGACAAGTTACTTCTAAGTACAAAAAAAAAGAAGTCACTGTACATGCAGACAGAAGGCATCCTAAGTCTACTGTAAGCTATCCCTGGTAAAAGTACTTAAACAAGGTACAACATGCCCACAGCATCAAATAGATGTTCATGTCTGCTTCAGAACATGTCTTAGGCAGAAAAGCAGTAACTTGACCTACTGGTAAAAATGGTTCTTAGTGAAAAAGACTAGCTTCTTATCAAAGTAAAAATTACTCGCTTACAGAGACTTGCATAGTGAACAAAATTTTCTTACCATTAACAAATGTTGTTGAACAACTATGGATCAAAACAATGTCATTATAAGATAGGAGGGACTGAATCAAATTATATTTCCTGTTCAAATTCTGTGCCCTTCATATGCCCATTCATGAAACGAGATTTGGCAGTGACTAAGAAAGTGAACAATAGCATAATATTCTTTGATCAAAATAACAGTGAAACTAACCAAGTAACATTATGAAGCAGAGCCTGCTTTCTGAACCCATATTTGTTTCTGCAGGGACACAAATATGCAACATAGTCAAAAACACATCATAGCAGCTTATATAGTAAATGGCAGTAATTGTTTAAAAGAACTCAAAACATAAAAACAACACACCTCATGGAAACCCTGGCCCGCAGAACTTCGTTTGGAGCTTTTCGCTTCAGAGAAATTTAGAGAGCCATCAGCTTCCCTAGGCCCATGAGATGTTCCACGGCGACTAACATGTCTATGTGAACCTAACCATATAAATAAATTTAAGTTGAAAAAGTTACAAGAACAAAATAACTTCAGAAAACTGCAATAACTTACTATTATCCGATAGGAAGAGTCTGCCACGCCCACCGCCAATGCCTCTACCTTCCCCACTTCTAGTACAGTGTATTTCATTCTTCATATCATGGATATTTGAACCAGTGCCAAGTCCTGAAGGAGAATTCTCATTACCTAGATCATCACCATAAGACTTGCTTGTTCCAGAACCTTGAGTAGAAATGGGGGTGCCATCCTGAATCTCTTGTGAAACACCAGCAGTAAGAGAAGAAGAGAGAGTATCATCACTAATATTTGATCCATCTGAACGACGGAGTGGTGTCCAGACACGGTCCAATCTGTCTTTCTTCCTAGAGCGCCTATCATGCCTCTCACTACCGATGGCACCACCATGCAGATCATTTATGACAGCTTTATCATCCAAGTAAACTCTGACATCATTGTCAGTGGAACCAGCATGCAATGAGTTCGTAGCAAGGTGTTCTTTTGTTGCCATCCGAGAATAAGGAGGCCGGGGCGGACGCTTATCTTTCTCCAAGTTTGATATTTGCATCTGCCGCTCAGAGCAAGATGCTGAGTGGGCTTGGTTTTGTCTTGCTTCCTTCGAAAGTATGCTCCTGATAATCCTTCCACTAGTTCTATGCTTAAAAGAACCAGATGAAGACCGTCCTGTCGATGTTGTCACAGTCTGTTGAGATGTGCCGTCAGATGCCTAAAAAAGAAGGTAACCTTATCTCAGGAAACAGGGTGCAAGGAAAGCTTTGTGCAGAGAGCACAAGATCAAGATCAACAGACCACCTTAGCCTCCTATGTCAGGTAATGTAATGTCCAGGCATCAGAAGTGATATTCTGTTTGGCTTTTAAAAATTGGATATACTGGGGTAAAGTAAAAGATTAGACTCAAAAAATCTGATATTAACATTATCTCCCAGATAGAAACCGATGCTACGGACGTCAGTGGTTTGTTGTGATTCAGTGACTGGCATTGAGCAGGATGCACATATCAGACTCAATGTGTATGCTAACAACTTTAACTGATGACAAGTATTTAAGGACCACAAGCAAAGTAAAATCTATTCAGCACCTGTGTGGAAAAATAAATCATTGTCTGTTCATTTACACTAGTTTTCATTGGTCCAAACACGGAGAAAGAAAATGCAGGAAAGCACACTGGATGCCTCAGAAGGCCTGCAGCCAGCTTGGAGCTATGGCAGAAATGCAGATGACAAATGCGATGCAGAGGTTAGGTTGCAGCCAGACTGGGTTTCTTCCTCAACATTGATAGCAGTGCAGTGGTCAGCTGGCAGATAAGTGGAAAGTAAAGGTTTCTCCTCTCCAGTAATGAGCAACTGAGGGCCAGCCCGCATGGTTTGTGGAATTGGCCGATTCCAGATCGTGTTCGGCATATGCTGCCCAATTTAGGGGATAACTCTGATCCAAGAGAGGTCCCCTTTGAATCAGTTGATTTGGTACCAAATCGGCCGATTCAGCGGCAGCTCCTCAGCCCCTGCATTTTCTCCACCTGATAGTCAGTTCGATGCCGGAATAGAAGGAGCTTTCGTCCTACGTAAAAAGTATTTTTTTATTTTTATGTTTTTGAAAAAGCTGATTCCAGATCATTTTTTCTCCCCTAGAAAGATTCCACCAATTCTGATCCAAATATTTTTTTATTTTTACCTGTTTTTGGAATAGCCAATTCCGGATCATTTTTTCTCCCCTGGAATCATTCTGCCAATCTAATCTAAACTAGATCAGAATTGACACCAGCCAATCCAAACCACGATTACGATTCTGCTTTTTTGACAACCAGTGGACAAGTAACATAGCTGCTCCTTACTTCAGCAGCAGTAATGGTGACAGATTTGCTGAAGGTGAACATTGCAACTGGCATAGCAATCACCTTTCCAATGAGGGGAGCAGCAAGGCCACAAAGGTTAATGATGTCAATAAAAATGGTCCAGAAAAGTTTATAAGTGAAAGGGAATCAGGACTCAAGGTTTCCAATCGGCTTGAATAAAGATCTAGGTCCCACAGGAAAACTTGGTGATGAGAACCAAACGGATCTGCACCTTTTCTGCACACTGCTTTTACACGTCCCTATTTGAACGTCCCTAATGCCTGTCAAATCTATCAGCTTCACAAAAAATGTGAATAAACTGAAAACCATGTCCCAAAGGAGTTTACCATCAATAGAATCCAGAATCTAGTTATAACTAGTGAGCAGTACTGTTTGACATTAAATGGCCCTGCACAACCTTTTCTTGTTGCCCTCTCTCTATTAGCTCTTGGACAGATCTATTAAACATCAGCCAAGAACGTATTTCAGCCCTGCTTAACAGGTTGCATTAGCCATCTAGACAACTGAAGCAAATTGCTTTTTGATGGCATAGCTTACAAGAAAATATAACACAAAGAGACTAGAAAAGATAAAAGTGATTTCTTACGTTGGAAACTCCCTTATCTTTTCCTTTCAGAAGCACAAGTTTCTTCTTTCCGTTGTCAACTGCACCAGTAGAACCAGTGAACAACCCACTATGATCACTTCCTGAAACAAGAGTTAGAGGTTACATAAATCTAACCGTGGAAAAAAAAACTGACGAGAATACATGGTTTCAAGCATGACATAACATTGGAGACAATCCATTCTTAAGTACATGAGAAACGTTTCCTGTGATTTTCATTAGGTGGAAAAGAAACCACTCCTCTCCCACTTTACTTGAACACTTGTTCATGACTAAAAAATCTGATAACATTAGAAATGTATTCATGTATAAAATGTGCAAAGGAAAGGACAATGCTAACCTATATTTTTTAATATATTTAATAATATATAATTATGTATAATATTAAAGCTTTCGAAAAACATAAAAACACAAAAAAAACCCACTTTTAGAGTCTGTAGGGCATCATGATGTCGGGTCCTCGGTGAAAGATTGGACATTGGGGGTTTAAAGGCAGGGGGAAAAGGATTAAGTTACTGAATCCGGCCCTTACTAGGTCCAGAACCAAGCAAGGCAAGAACTGCTGAGGTGAGACATTTTTGCCTATCATCAGTACTAAAACGTCTGAGCCTCTAATAACATAGGCAATGACAGCACCAAAGTGACAGCTGCACTAGTTTGGCATCAGGAATATCTCTGACATAAGTATTTGCAGTTTTCTCCACTACACCTCATCTCGGCGCAGAATACACCATCTCAACCCCAAATTTGATTATGGGTTAGGTTTCTTGAGTCAACATGAATTAGTAGAATACCAGCATATGTGAATTAATTTCTCTCCAAATTTGCCTACAGAAATCGTACTGAGATAGAATGAGGATGTTTAGACAGATCAGCAGGTCGGTTATCCTATTTGGATAAGGATCTGAATTGACAGATCAACGGGAGCATGTCAATCCTCAGCAGACTTTTCAGATTGCGAGAGTCCAAATTTATCATAAAAATTTAAAAATAACAATTTGTTCCTGTTTTTAAAGTACTAACTAACAAAATGACTTGATACTGCATAGACCAACCAATCATTACCGTATTGCCCTACTCTTGAATTCGAAACACCATAGGAGAAAGAACTTTAAGCTTGCCATGTTCATGGTTCACAGAATCGGTAGATCCATACTGGGATCAGCCGATCCTTAAAGTTTATTCCGCTGGGATCAAGCTAAACAGGGTAGAATTAGCCGACCTAACACCAATATGCAGCGACCAGCAGCTCTGAGGGCAGAGGGGCAGCTGCCGGTTGCCCCCTATGTGACTCCCCACCTAAAACATGAATCCTGCAGACCCGATAATGCCACTAGATATTGGGTCTGTAAAACCCGATTCTTCATCTTCCCCACTCGAAACAGGCAGGGAATGCAGTGTCAGCAGACAATGCTTCCGCCCGTCTGGCAGAATTTTTTAGTGATTTTTCCTGTTTTTCAACAACTGATCCAGTCTGATCCTGGATTCGATTTTCTTCCCTCATATTTATTGAGCCATCATCCTATCCCAATCTGGATCAGAATCACAATCAACCATGGCATTCAGAGGCTGATACCAACCCAGGACTCCTTGGCCATATCATACATAATTTTAGCATGATCCATCTACTACGTTAGGACATAAATGGTACAAAAAAATTTCCAAGGAATGTGGCCTATGTTCTTTTAGCATTTTTAGGATGATTTTGATTTCCCTTATAATCAGATTTTGACATGTCATTATCCTGATCCAGATCAGCCAGGTGTTGTGAACAGGGAATTGCAACCTTTATAAGCCACCCTAAGGGACAGAGAGGAAACCATGAGAAGAAAAAGAAGAAAGGAAAGAAAAAGAATTCACAACAACTCTAGGTTGAATTTTAATGATCGATAAGTATGTGTCATGCCAAGGGAAAGGAATGTGTATTTTTAGACACAACACATGAATTCCACTAAAAAATTTTAAAAGTTTGATATAAGATAGAACTCTAAATCAAAGCAAACCTTAAAAAGAAACCCATGTTAAAATCAAGCTCTCTCTATATGATGCTTATCAAAATTGTACAATCTAAAACTTGACCGCCTTGGCTGTTAAAAACATGAAAGAATTTAAGCTCAAGTTTTTAGGTCTATCTTCACGTTTGCATCTAGATTCTAGAATTTGATATGTTTATCTTCCAATTTTAAGGTTTAATTTCTAAATCTGTAGTTATATATAGGTATTCTATATTGTAGAATTTGATTACCTTTTTACTTCCATTTTAATCCAGCATGTCATAGCCTATGACTTCTCATCATATAATGCATCACATATGATTAGATTATTACCATTATAAATAATTTTTCTTTTTATAACATTTAAAGTTAAAATAAATAGAGTATTATGGGAAACAAAAAAGAGAGAGAAGAAAGGAGAACAAGAGAGGTTAATCAACGTAATGGAACCAAAGACCAAAAGCAAAAAGCATCATAGAAGAATGGTCCCACACCATCTCCTCAATGGTGAAAGAATATTTTTTGTGTATAAGATATGAATCAACTTATGCATCATGTTATCAATCAAGCGGCAGGGCAGCACTCTGTTGTGTTGGTTGCCTTAGTCACTTTGAAAACTATGAATTAGCAGCAGCATCAATGTATACCTAAACATGTGGCTATATAGATATATTACACTGAAGAATATGTGCCACAAAAATAAAAAAAAATTGAGTATACCACCTAGCGAGGCAAACATGAGAGAACCAATTTCAGATTTGCTAAGGATATGACCAATCCATCAAAAAATGGAATGGTGATAGTACTACAAAGAAACACCTGAAAAGTGTTTTATGATAAAAGCAGTAATGAAATTGTGTCAAATAACCCATGGTACATGCTAAAGTACAGAAAAATAATCTAATCACCCAGAAGTTGCCAACTTAATCTTTGAAAAAATAAATGCGCTTGAATTCACCAGTTTCATCTTCTAATGATTCTGTCCTTGAACACAATATTGTAACAGCTTTATCAGAATGTTGCTGCTCTTCTCTTTTTGTTAGCAACACTGATGTTGGTCTGTCCTTTCCGGTTCCAACTTTTACAGTATCCCGTAAAACATACTGCAAGTCCAAAATCTGACTTTAATAAATTAATTAGGGAAAAGAAACGAAATTAAAAAATGGCACCATGTTGTCAAAAAATCCAAAGATTCTACGAATGATCAGCATGGTTATTGAGGTTAGGAGAAACAGGTTGCTTATACACAGATTCCATAATGATATGAAAGACTCTGTCATGGACCCTATGACATCTGAGACAAATTTAACTCTTTCCTCTCCTTTTACAGATGTTATTCAGAAGTAAGATTACAACTCAGCGGAAATGGGGGATCAATGAGTCTACCAAACTGGTAAAAAAAAATGCTCCTTACGAATTACAAGTCAAAGGAAACCCAAATGAAACAAATAGACTCCCAAAGAGAACTCTTGTCTCTTTCTAAGAGTATTTCTGTAATTACAGTGATTTCATTTGCTTAACAGAACAATAAACAGAAAATCAACAAAAAAAAGTATCCCATCCTGGGACCAGATTATGATCAAGAAATGCAAACAGAACTGAGACATGGAATGGCAAGAAAAAAATCAATCTAGACAGATCACATCAACCTGTTTGCCTATCCACTAAAAGCAGACCCAACTCAATCATGCCTGGCCATACCCAGCCTAAACTTGCAGGCTCCCGCCAATCTCTGCCTTCTTTAGTCAGATTGGTCAATACTAATCACAGATAAGTGTAAACAGATCTTTCCTGGTTGATGATGGCCAACTTTGGATCCATATAAGTCAGTTCTGCCAATCACGATAATGCAAAATTTATGACAGAATTAATCATCAATCAGAAATGTCTACTAAGAAATTATAAAAAGGGCGTAGGCTTGAAAAAGGGGGAAAGAGATTTGGTGGATCATGTAATATGCATCCACAACAAGATTCTCAATATGGCAAATGTAAAGCCTTAAGTTCTTTTGGTGCCTCCAAAGGCTTAAGAATGGCAGGGGGCATCCCTTTTTTTTGAGTTAGGTCTATAGACCTACAGTTCCATTAATGCTTTGTAAAGATAACAGCAAGAAAACAAAGAAGATAGAGATACAGGAGAGAGAAGGAAGCAGAAGCCCCTGCTACCAAGATGGTAGAAAAGTAAAAAACAACATTACGGCAAGAAATTTGTGAGCTTTGGAGACAAATCCCTCAACTTAGCCACCTCCTAAAAATTCCCAAAGTAAGCCACTGACCAGTCCACGACTTGGGTAGTCAACAGATGAAAAATGAGCTTTGGATTGTCAAAACAGTCTTCAAAGATGCGAGTATTTCTTGTACGCCAAATAGACCAATCAGATGGCCTCGGACTAAGAATTGGCCATAGCTGCAAAAAAGACAATAGAAGTAGGATCCATTCATGGGGCTTCCCAACACTTAAGCATTATCTTCCACATAAAGTTAATGATCCTAAATATGATCTACGTTTTCCTCTAAACACGCATCTAGTAGTCATTGTAGGAAAGATTTTGTAAAAATGAAATCTGGTTGGGAGTCTTTCCTTGCCAAGCTTCCATAAAAAAAATTTGATCCTGTGCGGAACAGGTTGATTCCAAACATCCTGGTACCAAGTGACCTCCACCCTGCCCTTACTCAGCCTGTTAAGAGCACTATTAACAAAAAATATGTCTCTTAGATGGAAGCCAAAGCAACTTATCTTCAGTATGATCCATACACCTATAATTGTTGAAGATAGCAAAAAGTTTTGTGAAGTTCCCAATTTCATCATCTTTGAGGTTCCTTTTGAATGGTACACACCAATTGGAGCCCACATCCCAAGATTCTTTGACCCTAACACTAAGGTTGCAGCTAATACTATACAAAGAAGAGAACAACAAAGCCAGTGAAACCTGACCAGTCCACTTAACCTCCCAAAACGAAATCTTCCTGCCATCCCCCGGACGCCCATACGGATGGAAATCGCTTAGTTGAAAAAGTCCCAGAGCCATTGGTCTTCGTATTAGCAACTTAAGTCTATAGCACGATGCATCACCAAGCCAGGATATCAGATTGGAATACTTTTTTTGAAGGTGGTAAACCACACATCATTTATTGCAAAAGAGATAGAGCTGTCCAAGGACGCATCTGTCCACCACCGCCGACACAGTCCCGAGGTCATTAAAGAAGACTTCTATGTAGGAGCCAGCTGAAATTTGCACATGATATTTTAGTGTTATCTTTCAAGTGATCGAAAAGGTAGTCAACATTAATGTTTATCAGAAGATCTAAAAGGAATCGTGATGAGGATCCGGTTTAATTAATTTTGGGTTGAATTTACATTTCCATCCACTTAGGAGTTGGACTCGCTTATAGACATTTGGAAGTTTCTTTTAGTCTTTTTCTTTACATTTCTGCCCTAAGAGGATATAGTTGTAAATATTTTCTTTTAAAGTTATTTTTGTAAAAATGGCTCTTCTTTACAAAGAGACCTTCCCTTGGAATGAAAAAACAATGAAGTGAGAATTTTTGGAGAAGCCCTAGGGCCCTTGGTACATGCGCATGGGCTTGGCACCCGGGTATCCTTCACCCCCTCACAATGGAGGTTCTCACTCCCTCTCCATCAGAAGCCAGTCTCGATCCACCTCCGAAAGGAGGCTGGTTCCAACATCTCCCCTCCCTCCTTTCAGCGGCCTCCATGCTATTCCCCTTCACCGACTTTAGTTCGACATCACCTTCATCGCTCCATCAACCTCCTCCCCCCTTGTCTGTCAAATGATCCCCAAACAGACCTGCTGGGGAGCCCAACCAACTCCAGAAGAGGACAAACACCTCCCTGCGCTCCAAACACCATATGATGATGTCATTGGCTCCATCGACATCGACGCCCCATGGAGTTCCGGAAAACCATTCGAGTGCCGCATGGTGTCAACTTCGACAATGGTGCTTCCCTGTGCAAGTCTCCGGTGATCCCCGGAGTTCACACCGGTAACTCGTCACCCCTCTGGATCGATCCGGCTCATCCGAGCAAGTAGGTGCTCCACAGCACCATCGTCCTCGCTCCCATTCGGAAATAGTTTGTCCGGTCACCTTCAGACCTCTCCCAACTCCTTCTCTCGTTTCTGAGCCTCCCCTCTCCTTCGATCATCGTCTTCTTCTTCCGCTCTGCAACCAACCTCGTCCTCCTGTTTTGGATCCTCTGAAACAGTCACCAGCCCCATTCCCCATTGGACCACCATCACCCCTTCAGACCTTCCCTTTTCTGCTCAAGGACGCTCATCCAACATCCTCTACCACCACCTACTCCGCTCCCCCGTCTCTGCTCCTGCTCCCCACAACGGTATGGTGGTGACCAAAAAAAAAAAGGATAGGCAAAGGAGAACGGAGGAGAAGCACATTGGCAAAGGCAACGTGCAGAGCCCCCCCCCAAAGCCTTCTCTCCTCCCGGCCACACTGCCTGCGGCGACGTAGCACTGTCTGCTCCCCTATACCCTGCTATGCCCATGTTCGTCCGGACGACAAGGGCGACAAAGTGAACCCGACAAAGACGAAAAGGCCCCCGCTTGGGTTCCGTTGCTGCATCACACAGCTCCCACGGTCACTCGTCGCCCCCTCTCCAATCACGCCATGACATCCATCCAGATGACATGACTCCATGCGTGTTTGGTGCACCAGCCACGCCACAACCCCCAACAGGGGGGATTAAGTGGCCGCGGACACGCGACTAGTCAGCCACCTCAGCTGGCCGGTCCTGGCTGGTCTAGCATCGAACTGCTCAGTTCAGCTGGTCTACGCCTGGTTCAGGGCGGTCAGTTTGACCCAGTTTACTGCCCAAACCCTGCTGGTTTGGCCCGGTTCAGGGCATTTCAAGCCGGTCTGAGGCTGGTCCAACATTTTTGGGCTAGTTTGGGCCTGTTTTGACCATTTTAAGCCTGCCCAGTTTGCTTCATTTTGATCTCGTTTAGTTTGTTTTAAGCATTCTAACGCCATTTTCGAAACCTTCAGCCCAGTCCACCGCACCATCCTGCATCAAATTGGGATTGAATGTTAACCACAGTTTCAGAAAGATGCAAAATGTAGATTGAAAGATTCTTAGTGCTCCAACCAAGCACGATGGCTTACCTTATGTCCTGTTTGGTTAGAGTATTGTAAACGATATTGTATTAATATTGATATTGATATTTTTTGAAAGTGAAGTATCAATATTAAGATTGACAGTATCAAAGTTTTTAAGTGTTTGGTAAAATTATGTCTCCGCAGCCGCGGGGGGAGGGGGCGGACGCCGGCTGCGGGCTACGGAGGGGGGACTCCGGCTGTGGAGGCGGGGGGGACGCCGCGCTGGGGGGGGGGGGGCTGCGGAGGGGGACTCCGGTGGGGGGACGCCGCGCGGGGGGACGCGGCTGCGGAGGGGGACTCCGGCTGCGGGGGACGCGGCGCGGGGGACGCAGAGGGGAGACTCCGGCGGGGGACGCGGCTGCGGAGGGGGACGCCGGCTGCGGGCTGCAGAGGGAGGACTCCGGTTGCGGACGCGTCTGCGGAGGGGCTGCACGGAGGGGGGCTGCGCGGAGGGGGGCTGTGCGGCGGGGCTCCGGCGGGGGCTGCGCGGAGGGGCGGAGGGACTGCGCGGAGGGGGGCTCCGGCAAGGGGCTGCGTGGGGGGGCTGCGCGGGGGGGCTGCGCGGCGGGGGGCTGTGCGGCGGGGCTCCGGCGGGGGGCTGCGCGGAGGAGGGGGCTGTGCGGGGGGGCTGTGCGGGGGCTGCGCGGAGGGGGGGGCGGATCCACCGCCACGCTCTTCATCAGATCCACCGCCATGCTCTTCGACAGATCCACCGCCACGCTCTTCGTCACCTCCGTACGTGCGCTCCTTTACAAACCCTCGATCCTTCGCTCCTCCGCAGATCTCCTCCTCTGGCTCGGGGGGAGGGCGCCGGGCGGCGCAGCGGCCGCCCCCCGCGGGCGCGCGCGCTGCTAAAATCGGGGAAAGGGGGGGAGAGACCGCGGGAGAGCGCGGCGGGAGAGAGGAGCCAGAGAGAGCAGCGCAGCGATGGTGATGGAGGCGTCGACGACGCGGACGGCGGGAGAGCACGCCGGGGTGAAGGGGGAGGGGACGGGGAAGGGGGGACTCCGGCTTCTCTCCGCAGCCGCGGGGGGCGGGGGCGGGGGCGGGGGCATCTGCCGCGCGGGCGTCTGTATCAGTTTTAAAACAGGTCTTCACCTGTATTATTTATGATACTCTTTTTAACTACTAATCTTAAAATTAATATTAGTATCCAAACACTCACTGATGTAAAGTATCAATATCAGTTTTGAAACTGATATTAATATAGGTGCTTGATACTATAAACAAACAGGCTGTTAACAACCAGATAAGAGGTACTTGTAAAACTATGCCACAAGAATGCTGCTAACAAACTGGCCAGAATAGTTATTTACTTCCAGTAGGAAAGGTATAAATGGTCCGTGTTATGGGGAAGGTGGGCTCAACACAGGCCTCACGGTTCATTCATGCAAAGAAACAACAGAGGTTACATGTGTACCTAGATGGTACAAAGATGTTGTCTAACATGCCGGCCTGCCTTAGTTTTAGAAATCTCAAAATTTGAAAAACAAGATAAAAAACAGATGAGAATATGAGATTAAAGGTCAACATTCAATTTAGTGGGACCATGGGTACACAAAGATGGAAGTATGGACCCAGCCTCAATAGAAACCATCAAGAAGCCCTATCAGAAAAATGGAGCTCGACAGTCAAAACATGAGAATACCATCTGAAAATGAATGTCTGAAAAACACATTTTTATCATCATCAAATCTATAAATAGATATTATGGGAGATGGTACCTAGAAACTAAAGATTCCATATGCTAAACATCAGTATGCCACAGATGTAAACACGTCCCTTGCATGGTAAAAGATAAAGTAAAGAAATAATTCTTTACGACAATGAATATTTTCATTTGCCAACACACACTACCACATCTGGCTTTTAGGGATCAATTGTTCACACAGTTGAATGCCTGAATGAGACTAGAATCATTGACAGGTGTCATTGCAAGTCTTGTTTTTTAGTGAATCTTCCACGTCACCCATATGAAATATGAGTGAAATAATATACACAATTGCAAGAGTCTCTAGGTCAGTCACTAGTCTTGTTCTCTTTGTTGTAAGGTAAGGGAACAGGCTAGGCTCTTGTGGAACTCCAAAGCGTACAACAATCAACTTCCCTCAATCACCAGGTAGGTGGAGGTAGTCTCGTATAGCCTGGTGTTTGACCTGAAGATTATTTTTCTTGCAGGCCTTCCAACATCCACACTTTTTGTAAGAGAGTTTTTATGATTGCCAACTTATCTTTATATATTATCAATGATATCCACGTTCTCAAATAAGTAAAGAATGTGTATACTTCAAATTATAAACTAGAAACAAGAGAGGTAAAACATAAATAAAGAGGTCGACCCAGTTGAAAATTAAGAAAGAAAAGATTGGAGATAGTCCGATGAAATAATCCCGTCAATCAAACAGATAACTGAACTCCACCCACCAAGAAAGCTACTTACAATAGGAGTAGAAACTCTTCTTTTCTCAGAACCACGCTTGGAGGGCAAAGGACTTGATAAGACCCCACCAGACCTCCTACCAGATTTTCCATTAGATGATGGTTTCTGTAAGAAATCATCAAACAGCAATAAAGATCATATAAGCGAGTAGCAAGAAGCTTAATAGAATATGTATCTTAGCATGCATTAATCAACAGAAAATTATGTTGCCACTGATAATAACAATTTCTTTATCTTCATGAGAAAGGTTGGAAACACTAAAATGAATAAAAGGACCACCAAATCAAAACCTAACGGTAAATTGTAAGGTGTATATCAACAGTCATATGATTAATGATATAAGAATATGGAGAAAAAAAAACACTAGAAGAACCATACAGGAGTAATGCCTTTCAAACCAAAACTAGTGCAAGAAAACAATGAGCCTAGTCTATTCCCTTACCTTCCAACGAGAACTAAGCCATGTGTGGAAAAAAACCATAATTTTCCTCATCTAAAAAACTAGTGCATGAAAAGACAGTTCAGTGAAAAATCCACACAAGGAACAGGACGAGAACCACCAGAGTTCTCCAGAAGCTTCCTTCATCTATTCTGGTTACATGGCATGTCCATTTGTTTTAACTTAAAACATTTAAAAAGCGCAATAAACTATTGAGCCTGATCTCTTTTCTCTTACAAGATACTGCACAAAACACATAATCACATGCTGGGGACGAATTTTTTTGCAAGTGGTTAGGTTCACGTATTCATTGAAAGATCAAAATAATTACAACAAAGAGATGATCAAAACCGGAAAGATCGACAATGGAAAAGGATGCACATGAAAACACAACCATCAACGAGATGGTGTCATGGATCACAGAATCGGCCAATTCTTGGATCGGATCAGCCATTGTCAATCCGATTCTCGGCTGAAGGACCGATCCGGAAAAAAGTTCCGGCAGAATCAGTCCAAATCGGTCGGAATCGGAATCGGAATCGGATCGGACGAGATCGGATCGGAATCGAATCATTTTTTTTGCTATTCCAGTCGGATCGACCGCGATCGGTCCGAATCAGCCAAGATCGATCCGGAATCGGAATCTATTTTTTTTGTTTGCTTACCGATTCTGGATCAGTTTTCTTCCATTGGATCGGCCAGACCGATCCAGATCGGCACCCACCGATCCCACAATCCTTGGATGGTTTAGGGCTAAGGATCCTCCAAAAAATTGACATAAGTATAACAAATACAAAACTGAAGACCCTTAAATGCACACTTCTTCACAGAACATCTGATGAAAAAAACTATAGTTCAGCAGATGTCAATACTCACATGAACTATCTTCGATTCCTTTCCTCCCACCTCCACCGCAAGGTCACCTGAAAGATCATGCACCCCGAGTAGTTGAATCTTCTTTGCTGCCCCCAATAGGTCCAAATCTCTATTCCATAGGATTAGAAATCTCTTTATTTAAGGTCATAGAAGTACAGCTACCTCCCATGAACGGAACTGCTCCCATATAACTTTGGAAGGCATTCGATGAGTAAGTGACCTATTCATTCATGCTCATCAGAACAAAAAGAACAACAATCCCCTAGAATGTGAATGAATTGCTTCAATCTTTTGCACCTAGGTAATTTATCAAGTGACATTCACCATATAAGCACCTTGATTATTAAAGGAGTGGACAACTTGCATAGTAAAGATACAAAAGAGAAAGCCACGCTACCCAACATCATCTTCTTGTATGCACTTTTCACTCAAGAGAGACCCTTAATATCCCATATCTATGCCTTCATATCATGAATATTGGGAGGAAGAGTCACCTGACCCAAAGAGACCATCATCCCTATCAGCTGGTTGATTTCATCCTCCCAAAAAATTCTTCTAAAATTCAAACACCATACACCAATGAGGCCACTCTAGACCAGCAATCTATAACCAAACATTACTAGCTGTAGCAATAGAGAATAATTTCACAAATACAACATGCAAAGTAACTTCCTTGCACCAAGTAAGTGTCCAAAAAAGAGTATCTGTCCCATTGTCTATTTTGATATTGATGTTGGCACGCACAAATCCGCAGCCACTAAGATATTCATCCAAATATGTGAATTCTGGCTGATCCCAATCCAGATCAGATCAGCTGGCTTGTCCAATCCAAGAGAAGAAAAATCAACCCAGGATCGGTCCACATTGGTTCTTCCAAAAACCCAAAACACAAGGAAAAAATGTAAAAAAATACCAGGTTGGGCCAGCAGCCAATTTTGGTGCAATCTGACCCTTATCGGGGCTGGATCAGTGCTGGGAGATGGCTGATCCAGTATTTCAGAGCCTGATCCCAGAATTTCCACCTGGAATCGAGCTCCCCCCGTCCACCCAGATCAGGTCTGCAATCCATGCTCCAAATTAAAGATACTCTATCCATCCAAATATGTTGAAGGCCTATCAGTGGGTAGGGGTGTCAATGGGTCGGGCCGGGCTGGGCCTGAAGCCAGCCCAATATAGACCCAGTTCAAAATATAACGGGTCGGCCCAACCTAGCCCGCACTATATTCTGGCCCGGCCCGGCCCGGCCCGCGTAAAATTTAAATTTGGCCCGACCCAATGTTTCTAATATAAAAAATATATAATTTATTATAGTTCTAATATATTTACTCCTTGTGTGTTAACTTGTTTTTTTTGTTAGGCCTTGTGTGTTAGCTAACAAATATTGTTTTTATGTTGTCGATGACTCCCGCCGAAAACTTAAAAATTAATAATGATGAAAATGTTCGGCCTTATGTTTATTCAAAGAAGATTTTTTTTTAAAGCAAGACACTTTTAAAATTTTAATTTTGCAAAATTAACACACTTTAAGTCTTCTCTCCTAAACCTGAGCGCTGAGCAAGACACTTTTAAAATTTAATTTTGCAAAACTAATGCGAAGTCTTCTCTCCGGAGTCTGACCTGCCTCAGCACTCCGGTCCAGTACGCTTCTCTCTCTCTCTCTCTCTCTCTCTCTCTCTCTCTATATATATATATATATATGAAGTTTATCTACTCTCTGCCGGTAGCTTATCCATAGTAACCAGTCACCGGCGTAAGGGCGAAGGCGGCAGCAAGCTCGGAAGAGGAACCGTCTTCCGCGTTCGCCGGCGAAGCCCTCAGTTGGAAGCCCAATCGCTTGTGTTCAAAGCCCAGACGCTCGTGCTCGGCCCGCTTTCGACCCGAAACAATGCCCATCTTCGGCCCGCAGGCCAAAAGGACTGACCCGATACGATGTCCAGAGGCAGCCCAGCCCGAGAGCCCACGGGTGAGCCCGGTCCGTTGACAGCCCTATCAGTGGGTGCTCGTCATAGTATTTTTCCAACACTATCCTTCTCCACAATCCACTATTATTTGTGTTCAGTTTACCAATCCATTTTGGTAACATGACCATACTGAAGATGATAAGGTCCTTGATACCAAAACCCCCAACCTCCTCAGATTTACAATCATTTCCCAATTGATACCATGCCAACCTCTAAGTTGATCAATAGTCTCATGCCAGAAAAAGTTCATCCAAATCCTATCCAAAGAATAAAAAACATATGAAGGCATTTTGAACGTTGGGTAAAAGAATAGTGTCCATGAGTCAAGAACTGATTTATAAAAGACTAATCATCTCCCCCCCATAAGTTAAGCTTCTACTCTTCCAAGCAGCAGATGTATTTGACTTCTTTGCTAGCTCAGTAGCCAATGAGGGCTCAAACAAGGAGATCCAATCTCCCCATTGCTATTCATTCCAATTGGCAAATTCTTAGAATCAAGCAAGAGAAAGCTGAGCGGGCTGGATTGATCGAAGGCATTGTTGTGGGATCAAATAGGGAGCACATAATCATCTCTAATTTGTGGATGACACACCGCTATTATCTTCTGGAGGAAACATCGGGTGCATCCACCTAAGAGTTTTGTTGTACTTGCTGCAATCTATTGCAGTGCTTGAAAATCAACAAGGAAAAATGTGAAGTAATCGGACTAAGCATAAACGGGGGGCAAAAAATTCAGCTGCAATGTATTTTCAATGTCATGGACTTCTTTACCAATCATAGTTGTCAAAGCGCCCGCCTAGACGGCAAGGCGCATTTCTAACAGCGCTTTGCCAAGGCGCCTTGTCTGGGGCCAAAACGGCGCCCAAGGCACCTGGCTAGGGTTTAGGGTTTTTAGGCGCATAAGGTCCCATTTGTGACTTTTTCTTTCTTTCAGGGGGCTTTGCCCCCTGAAACCCCCCACAAGGAACGTTGCACCTTGACCCCCGCGACCTGACCATGCAAATCGATCTGCAATTCGTGAATGCCAATTTAAATATATTGTAAACATATTTCATTATCACTTATACTATTATATATAGTTAAGATGTGTGATTATGAATTTATAAGTATATGTTGTATACTTAAAACTTAAGTTCTCTTTTAATCCTTTTTTCTCTCTCACTTTGATATTACTATTTCTCATAAAATATATATCAATACATTCATAATTAAAAAAAAACAAATTTATATAAATATGTATACATGCATATATGTTTGGATGTATACATAAATATATATAGTATTAACAGTTAATTATATATATATATTTGTATATATGTATATACACACATATATAAACATCTAATGCCACCATTCGCTTTATCGTTTAAGCAGATTTGACATCATTTAATGTCTTGGGCGCCTTGTCACCTTGACAACTACGTTACCAATCAAGTATCTAGGCTTACTTACTGACAAGGGCACCAAGAGCAAGGACTGGTAAAGTGTGGTGCAGAAAATGGAAGGTAAATTGCAAAGTTGGAAAAGTAGAATGCTCTAAAATGGTGGAAATAGCTTCTACAAAAAATTGTGCTGCATATTTGCATAGGATCTCTTTGTACTATTTTTTCTATTCTCAATGTGTCCAAGGAGATTTGAAAAAAAAATGAAAAGTATAAGAGTTAGGCTCCTTTGCATGATAGAGGAGATAAGCAAGATCTCCAACTTGTAAAGTAAAATGTATGCAGATTAATTAAAGAAGTTGGTGCAACTCTCATTCCTTTGAAGACTACTAATAATGCCCTCCTATCAAAGTGGCGCTAAAAGTTGAATCAAAACAGTGATGCTTTTGAGCTAGACTAGTGATCCAAGTATAAAGTTGAGAGAAAATGGGTCTTGGATCAAGGACTTCAGAGATAGAAGTATAATCTCGATGGGTATCCTTCATAATTGGGACTACTTTAAGTATTCTTCATATATTGCATTGGGAGACAAAAAGAGAACCTTATTCTAAGAGGACCACAGGAATGGATAGGCCTCCTTGGCCAACATGTATCATACACTATTCAGGCTTAGTCGTGACCCTCGTGCTAAAGGAAGCAGAGCCCTGCAAGCCATGTCTCCCATGTTTTGGACATCCTCACTCAAGGTGCCCAACACTCCAACCTTTGTGGCATCTAAGGCCATGTCTACAAGAAGCCGTCAGATGATCCCTACCATAGCATCTCCCACAGGTCCAACCCTTCCGTGAAGCATTAGCACCAATCAAATCCACATCACTGTAAGACTTGTCGTGACCAGAAGAACAAGCAGCAAAGATGCCCTTATCCACAGCGTGGATCTGAGGCCTCATCTCGATTGGTTGGACCTCCTTCTAGAAACCATCCAACGATCCTGGAGCAAACTCCCCAGATGAGGCCAACCATGGAACTCCGCCAACATCACACAGTAACAATCCTACCCGGCAAGCCCAACGGCACCCCCTCCTGATTTCTTCCCCCACTGGAGCTAGCTGCCACAAGACACCCCAACAGAAAACCCTACCACCATCCCCGCAACGCCCCCCCCCCTTGATTCCAGCCCCCCCCCCGAAGCCAGCAGCCACAGGATGCACCCCAACAGAAGGCACCACCCCCTCCCCTCTCAGAGCTCCAAAAATGCTGGAGTTCATCGCCGCAAAGAGTGTTGTCAGGTGTCTTTTGTGGCATTAAAAATGAAGATATTTATCACATGTTCATCCAATGCAGGATTATTAATTCTCTCTAAAGAACTCTGTTTAAGAGAAGAAATTTTGATTGGTCAAAACCAAGTGACACAGCAAAGCTATTGCCCAGTCCTCTCTGGATCCCTGGAAACAAAGTTAAGATTCTGAAAGTTTATATTACCTGTTATGTTGTGAACTATTTGGCGCACTAGGAATAGATGAATATTTGAAGATCACCTTGAGAAGTTGTGCTTGATCCTACTTTTGACGGCAACTCTTGTCTAAGATTGGATTTTGCCCAAGCACATATGGAGGAGACTTCCTTCAAGGACAAATTCTTTCATTTGAGATCTTTTTTCTTGTAGTTTTCTTTTCTACTTCTACCACCTTGGTAAAAGTTTATATTTCCAACTGTGCTTTATTTTTTCTTTGTCATTACTATACTTCATCAACAGAATTTGGGCCTCTTTAGGCCATGTTCCAAAAAAAAAAGGTTATCAATCAACGTTCGAAGTGATCAATGAGTAGTTGTGAATCTAAGAATCCGTAAGCACTTATCAGAGAGAGGAAGATCCAAATAATTCGTAGGAAAAGACCCCAGTTGACAGGCCAAAATTAGGGAGTAGGGACACATCTACAAAGCTTCGTATTGTGCATCTATCCCCACTAATTTACTCAATTCTCAAAATTGACTTTCACTCTGCTAATCTCTTCCAAAATTTTCTAGCATTAATCTCACATTATAAAGCTGTTCTACATCCACAATGATAATCGTATCATCTGCATATTGTAAGTGCGCTACTCCAGTGCCTCCCTCCTTGATTTGGAAACCCTAGAAAAGGATAAAAAACTCTGCCCTCCTCTGCAAATCACTCATTAAAACGAAAAAATATTAAATACTGCAAAGATGATAAAGGATCTCCTTGATGCATCCCTACCACTGAAGAAAAAGGTGTTGGCTCCCTATTAACAAAGAATAGAAAAGGATGTTGAGACCACACACTGTCTAATCCAACCAACCCACTTGTCACCAAAACCAATTTGCATCCACAAATCAAAGACACCTCCAGTTTATCTCATCATGTCTTTTCTTCATATAGTTTACTAACGAAGCCCAATTTTCTAGATCTTTTAATGGCATGAATACATTCTTGAACAATGAGAAAACCCTCTTGAATCTAATAGAGTCAGAAGTGGTGGTGGTTTTTATCAATATATATGGTCTTTAATATTCAATTCCATTTATCTTGAATCTCTCATGTAACATCATCCCCTTTTCTTTCTTTCTTTTTTGAATGGTCAAAAGACCAAATTTCTATTATAGCAAATAAAGCAAAAGGTTAAAAGTGCACAAAAGGTGACAGGGTATAGAAAGAAGAGAAAAAGGTGCTTCAACAACCTAAAAAGTAAAAAAAACACACCAAAACTACAAAAGAAATCTCAATAATCTGGAATATTTCCCTGAAAGCAAGCAAATCCCTGAAAACGCCAAAGTCATCCCCCTTTCTATCTTAAATGAAGAACATTTTATGCATCTCTTGTTCAACCTCCTCCCATCTGCCCTTTTTACAAAAAAATGTTACTATAATCTCCCCCCTGTCAACTTCTGATGAGAAATAAAATCCAACTAAGAGCGGACAAGATCATACATCTCCTCATTGTAGTATAAAAGAGCCCAAAAACAAAAGAAGTATCCAGATGGCAAACACAATACTTGAGAATTATTAGGAGGGTATGAGAAACCCACGATTGAGGAATGTGTGAAGCTAGGAACAAGGATTTCCAGATTGGGATCAGATCCTGAATCGGCCATTGCAATCTCCTACCATGAACTCAGTCCTCTCCCTGATAATGTTCTAAAACTTTCTAGGCAGTCCAACTCCATAAACTATTTACAATCTAGTCAAGTCATCCCGTCTGGGGTTAGTTAGGTCAATTTTAAGCCTAATGCTAATGTAAAATGTAACCTTTTGTATTATTTTGATGGATTTGACAAAAGAATTACTTGATCTTCATCTACAAACCAAAACATGGTTTTCATGCTAAGAATCGAGAGTGAACTACATTGTTCATAAAAACTTAAACCATAGCTTAAGTGGCTACCTGCTCAGGAATGAAAACTAGATGTGGAAAAAAAGAAAATATATGCCATTAAATATGCAAAGTACATATAATAAGGGCAAAAAAAATTTAACCAAGGAAAGCTAAAATCTGTATCTTGTTAATGATTCAATGGCAGTCAATTAAGCAAAAAAAAAAAATTGTGCCTCTGCCTCTACACAGTGCGATAGATCTTCTAGTCAACCTACTTCCTAAACACTAGTTGCTGACTTGCTGGCTTCTCTCATCTCAGATTCTCAAAGACCCCCAAAACCCCTCCACCACCCTCTCTTATCACCCTTAACAGTCAGTCCTTCTCACCTCGTTGTCAGAAACCTCCAAACCCACTCCCGTCTACTCCTCTCCTCTCCTCCAGTCCCTCTTATCTCATTGTTGAGACTTGAGAGTTTAAAATGGTCCCTCCCTCCTCTCTCCAACAGTCACTGAGTCACTCTCACTTCAGCACCGGGATCCTCCCACCACCCCTTCATACTCTCTTTGCAGACCCTCTCATCTCATCCTTAGTCACCCCCTCCCCCCCAAAAAGAAAACCCAAACCCAACCTCATTTCTCCTCATCGGTGTCTCCATCTTGATGCCAGTGTCCTTGTCAGAGATGCAAACAACCCCATCAGAGAAATCACCTGCACTCAAAAGAGAACCCTTCTAATTCCAACTAGGAGAAGCCACCTGTTCGTGCTCACCCTTGCCAGAGATCCATGCAACTATCTACCTCGTCAGTGAAGCCACCTGCTGTCCTCGTTGGAGAAGTCACTGCCGCTGCAGGAGCCACCAGCCACCAGCCCATTCCACCCACTTGTTGCTGCTCTTGAAAACAGATAATATCTGTATCCACTTCGAGTTTGGAGAGTAGGTAGAAAAGTACATGCTCTGTAACAGACTTCAATATAACGTGGATACAGATTATGCAGAAAATTAAATCCAACAGATTGCAGAATATGGATATCCAGTATATATTGCCTCTTCTTACACCCCTACCAGAGAAGTGAAGGCTAAACTTATCCCAGGATAATTCGGACATTTGCATACAATACAATAGCAATCCCAGATGGCATAAATGCCAGAGGCCTTTGAAATATGCACCAAGTAAAACATTGGAATTCATAATTAGAACAGCTCCTGACAATATAAAGAGCATAAGTAACTCCACTCCAGCCTTAATCTCAAATTATTTAGGGTCAGCCAAATGGATTCTCTTTCTCCACTCACATTGATTTATTTCATATTAATATCATGCATAATCACTGAATCTTTGGAAGTTCTCGGAAAATTTTTCAGCAACTACCAGCATTTTGAAAAGAAAAGGTAAAACAGAATTCACAAGTCAAAATAAAAATACCTGAGAACCACTCTTAGTAGCTCTTTTCTGCCGAACAAATTCCATCAGTGGTGTCACTATGACCATCTCCTTTGCTGCACCTGAATCGTATCAGTGGAGCAGAAAAAAAAACAATTAAAACATACAAATGGTAAGAATAACAAATCTTATAACCTAAATGAAGCTCCCTATGGGCTATGGGATCCTCAACCTTCTTACATCCTTCTTGACATCCATAAAAGATTTCTAGCAAAAGGTGTAATACGATGAATTTTTTTCTAACAGTAACTTATGTCAAGACTAGTGATCCAGGCCTTCTCAAGGTTGGGTCCAGTAGCAAGTAGTAAAGTAGTTGTGGTAGTATCAACCATGCACATTGTGGTGTAACCATAGGCATAGCCCATTACTACCCTAGGTCTCAAAATAAATCAAGAATTTCGGACATTTACGTTCCATTAAGAGTGATAAATACTAACCAGCTCGTTCAGCTTCTCTTCTTTCTAGCTGTATCTCTGCACTGGGAAGGTTCTCGGCAGGCTTTGTAACAAGTTCAAGGAACTCCAAATACTCGGGATCTAGTTATTCAACAAATAACTGCTTGTCATAAAACTACTGAAGCTGCACTATGAGTCTGACTACAAAAACAAGATATGGACAAAAAGGCAAGAAATTTCAGTGAATAAAACTAAGAAAAGGAACACTACCCTTAAAAATGGTTCCCTCACGACCATCTTTCTTGGAAAACTTTGGAACACGTTGAGAAGGTGCATATTCTATGGTCATCTTAAATTGAGCACCTAAAATGACAAGCTGTAGAGTCAATATATCAAATTTCAAGCACAGTTACTTTCCTTTTCAACATGAATTTAAAAAGGCTGCAAGGAAAGACATGGATAGAATGACTGAATTGTAATAAAATACCAGTTTCCCTCTTTCACAAGAATCTGAGAGAGAAATGAATTAGCCAATAAACACAGATGAGATAAAATACCTTTCTCATTAACGAAAACATGTCCATCAAAAAACTCAGCACACTCAATGGCATCTTCAGGTTTTTCAAAGTCTATATATGCTCGAGAAAATCTCTGGTTCTTCAAGCTGAACATAAAAACCCATGAGGCTTGACTTGGCATTTCAACATGAAATTCATTACAATCGAAGATAAAAAAACATTTTTCTCTTATAAGCTAGTTATTGTAGGTTTCAAGGTCATTCAACAATTAAAATAGACGATAATGCAGCTATGTCCTCAATTTTCTTTTGTTGTGTGCGGTGGGGGGCATAAAATGTGTCGAAAAATAACTTGTACAGTATGAACATAATCCTGTTTTCAGACGCAGCTAACAACACAAGCCATTGACATTCAGAGAATCCCCAACAAAAGAATAAAATCCACTACATACAATGACAGACACATTTCAGAAAAATAAACATATACCTAACAAAAACCAGAGCATAAAGCATGGGGAAAGCTCTTGCAATTGGTTCCGTAACAAGAAATTGATGTGTATGTTAAGGGCATTTGTTGCATCAACACATGTTTGAAAGCATTTAATGATGTTAACCTTTTAGATTGTATCGTAACACAACATGCAAAAGAACGGTGACCAACCACATTTCCTTACATAAGTTTTATATGGAAGATATATCGCTAGAGTCAGATCCTTAGATAAGGTCAATTTTAATATTAACTTAGTCCTTTTTTTGGAGGGGATATAAAAGTTCCTTAAGCAGTTACAAACGGTATAGCGATAGAAACTGAAAATTTTGAACTTTGTTAATATTCCACTGCAAAATGCTCTGTGAATCAAGGATCGCGGGATCGGAATCGGAATCGGGATCGGTGGGTACCGATCCGATCCGGATCGGATCGGATCGATCCGATTCCGACCGATCTTCCGGAAGAACTTTCGATCCGGAATCGCTCCGGATCGGTTCTTCAAAGGTGCTAAAATATTAAAAAAATATCAAAATAACATGCTAGATCGGATTCCGATCCGATCTAGCATGTTTTGGGGTGATTTCGGGCCCAAAAGTGGCCCGAAATCGGCGCCACGGAACCGGGTCCATCGGACCCGGTAAGGCCAGTCACCGGATCCAATTCCGATCAGTAGTTCCGCCGGGAATCGGATCGGAGGGGTCCGATCCGAACCAAGAATCGGCCGATTCCGATCCGGATCGGCCGATTCTGCAATCCATGCTGTGAATCAAAGTATCTGATATAGAAGATGCAGAACAGTCAGATAGAACATATCAAGTTCTGGTCATTCCTCAGAATTCCCGGTGTTGATGCTCTAGTATGATTTCTTTTCTTTCTTTCTTTCTTTTTGAAAATGGCCGAGGTCAAAATTCTATTACTCCGACAATTAGACGAGGCGTGCTCCGGCAATTCTAGAGGAGAGTGTGGCGTTCCGGCGGCCGGAGGTGAGGGTGCTTCCATCAGTGGTTTGCAAGTTAAGACCTCTGGTTCTCTTAAGGCCTTCAGTAGGATTGTCGGGGCAGTTGAGCCTGTCGGTCTAGGATCATCGGCGGATGGTGTTCCCCATCCCGATTTCTGTCGGAATACTGCAGTCGGGATGGGGTCCTCAAAGCCACCCTGTGGCGAAAGACGTCCTTGCCGTTAGGGATCCCTATGCTGAGATTAGTGCAGTGGTTTCGGAGGGAAAGAGGGCTGTTGCGATTGGTGGCTGGGTGCCTGGTGGTTCAGGTCAATCGAGCAGTTGGACATGTGAGAGATGCTATGGTGGTGATCACCGTACTTCCACCTACAGGGAAGGCTTGAGGTGTCGTTGGTGTTGGGGAGTTGATCACACGGAACGTTTTTGTCAGGATCAAATGGTGGAGCATGTCAGATTATCTCATCCACCCCTCGTACAAAGTCCTGCTCTTCCGCTGGAAGGAGGAAGGGCCGTTCATGTCTCTTTATCAGCTGCTATGCATGAAAAGCGTAGTGGTTTGTGCAATGCTGACAAGTATCCATTTTGAAGAATGATAGCATCACTGACAAGAGTGTGTTATCAGAAGCTTTCTTGAAAGTTAACTGGTCGGAGACTCTTCCCTGGTAGATCGGTTTGTCATTTAATGGTAATTTCATTGTCAGGAATAATTCCTTCAAGAGCTGGTTGCCCGGTTTGGTTCAAGTAGAACTAAGTTGTTCGGAGTGTAGGGTGTTATTCCACAGTGCATCTCATCTCAGTCGGGCATTGGGTGGATAATGTTCCAGGGAAGTTGGAGTGTGAGGTCCTTCAATCAGTATGGATCAAAGTTCATGACCTTCCGGTCTTTGCTTGGTCGGTAACCACCTTATCCAAAATCCTCGACTCCTTTGGGAAGGTGTTGTCAGTGTAATGAACCAAGTTGTGGTGGTCCTCCTCTGAAGCTATTGACGTGTTGCTGGAGAGCATGCTCAACTTGAATATTGTCGTCTTTGTTGCTGTTTTTATTGAAGGGTGCTATTTCCAGCCTCTCTGAGCAGAGGCTCTGAACCTTCAGTGTCGGGGGATGGTGCTCCAATTTTAGGAAGGCCATTGGACTCTTTTTCCAGTCAAAATTCGAATAGTCTCCATCCTGGGAGAATATGAAATTCTCAGTGCTTTCTGGACTGCCGTTTGAAAGTTCCGTGGCAATGTTTAGAAATGGACTCCAAAGTGTCCGCTAGAGGGTGCGGTGGCCTTAGGAGACAGCCCGATCAGATCCATGCCGGGGAGTTCAGACCCATCTTCGACCCAATATGAGCTTAATCCATTCAACTAAAATCCGGTCTGTATGCTGCCTGGCCCAGCTCATCCTCTCTATGGACTGGCTCAGGCTTTGTCAAGTCAAGATGGGGTGGTGGTTCAGGATTTGCTCCTTCTTGGCCTGCACGAGCCAGATCGGTGTCTCGAGCCAATCAAGGAGGTGGAGATACCAGTTGGGGGGGGGGGGGGGCCTCTGCCGGTTCAGCCGGGAAGTTGGCAGTCAGGGCTTCTTCTTCTTCTTCCCTGCGATGATGGAAATCCTGTTCATCAACAACATTGATGGATGCGGTGGTGCAGCCAAGTACTCCCAATGAGCTTGTCCAGGTGGTTCCACTCATCAGTTGAGGTTGTTCTTGCTTCCGATTGTGATGCAGTATCTTCTAACAAGACTGATGCTAAGGATGGGGTCCTGGTAGTATATCTCTAACTGGTGGTGGCAGATGGATTACAGACATCTTGGGCTGAAGAAGTCAAGGGGTCTTGGTCAATCTCCGATGAGGCACTTTTCACCATAGGTAATAACGTCGGTCTGAGCTTCTTGGGACATGAGCAGGTGGTCAGATATTTTTTTGACAAACTTAGACAGGACATTCCGGGTCCTGGGGTTGTTATTCAAAGTAAGAAATTCGGCAACCAGAGAGTGGGTGTAAGAGAAATGAATTATATTCTTGCCAATGGGATTGTGACTGACAAGAAGACAGAGCTAGTTAAGGATATTGTTATATATTAATGATCAGTTTTATATCGTGAAATTTCCGAGAGATCATAGAAACAAAAAAGGAGACAAGAGAGCTTCAGAACATGATTGCTCTAGTATGATTTCTGCAGGGTTTTTTTTTAGTATATTGTTTCGCTGTTGTATAGATATTTGCAGGTCAAATCCCAGAATCAACCACTTTCAAGAAAAAAAAGAACCTATACAGGTAAAAAGCTTAGAATCCTGTCAGCAAATTTTTCATACATACTCAGTCCAAAGATTTTTTTTATTTGATGACCACATAAGATTTGGTCAGAGAGAACAAGAAAATATTCAATAAAAAAAACTTAATAAGTCCAAGGACGAGCTTTGGTAACATAACTAGGTTCTCGGAACTTGTTCCAAATTATATGCAGTAATAACCAACTTAAAATTGAGTTTTGTCCTTCTATTATAATACCAACAAAAAATGATGCAAAATGAGCTACTATTTATGCCAATACATATAATATACGTTTTATCTAGTCCTTAACTAAACCCTAGCCTTGATCGCAATTTTTTTGCAGTCATATAAATTCTCTTTCACCACTCGCATCAGTTTTTAGTTATTTGTTCGTACAAAGCACAGACTTAGATCATCTAAATCGCATTTAATTACCCTCCTCCATGTTAACTTAGGTCTATCACATACATTTTTTTAATATCTTGATATTTCTATTTTTCCAAATGGAGCTACCCTAACTCTGCTATATACGTCCAAACCTTGTTTCAGTTTGTCTATAGACACTGCTACTCTCACATTTTCATTAATATGTTTGTTGTGTGTTCTATCTACTCTAGTATATCCATGTATCCATCTTAGCACTCTCATTTAAAAAACATTTAGTTTGAAAGCATGTTTTTTCCTTAAATTGACCAACATTCACTACCAAATAACAATGTGTGTTTCTTTATTAAAGAAAAAGAAGCCATCAATGAGTAGATCCAATTCATTAATAGTGGAAAAAAATGTATATCAGAAGTGCAGTTTTTATGTTGGTTGAGCTGTTTCACTTTTGTATATATATATATATATATGTATATATATATGTATATATATATGTATATATATATATATCTTTATATATGCAATCCCAGTAAACCAGATTTAAGCGAGAAAAAAGGTCCTGGCTAAAAAAAATTCCAGAGTGTCTTGAACAGGAAACTTGTCACCACCACATCCGGGCTGGAGACAGCATTTAAAAGGCTTGATTTCATATTTCAGTAATCTCGGACTAAAATATCATGCTTATTACGTGAACATGAATGAGGAAGGTAGGTTGGATGCAGTTTGTGCCTATATTGGGAGGCAATAACTGTTACGAAAAAAAACGAGTGTCTATATGTCATGTTTCATTTACCAGAGGTAAGTGAAAAGTTATAAAAAAAAAGTGCAAGCAATCGGCCTCGTAATTTTAGTATTTTTCTCTTTTTTTGGATGGGGGTTTCCTCGCCTAGCCAACTGAATAAGTGAAGCTACAAAACAAGCAATGGCAAAAATTACATACAGCAGACTTCGAAGACAAATGATTAGGGATAGAGGGATCTTAACCTGTTCTTCCCTTGGCGGAAGCAAAACCACTTATACCGCCCTGCGAATCTGCCGTCGATCTGCTCCATCAGCACGGACTGGGGGATCGAGGGCGGCAAGTGCCGGAGCACCACCTTCGTCCGTTCCGATAGATCTTTCATGTGCGAAATCAGCAAACGCGCGAAACCAAAAAAGCGAAATAATCCAAAAAGGGCCGCCCCACGGCACGGAAGCGAGAAGACCCCCGCAACCAACGCGAATCGCCCGCGAAATCACATCTGTCCGCGCGGCGACTGCTACCACTCGGGGCTGTGCGGAGCCCCGTCGGGGTTTTGCCAATTAGGGTTCCAATCCTCGGGTTGATGCGAGGGAAACAGTCGACGGGAGTCGAAAGCAGCGGGCGAAGAGGATGGGGGAAGATGGAGAGACGGAAGACATCACGCCAAAGGGAGAAGTAGAAATCACGGCTGGGGGGAAGAAAAAGATATTGGATTATAGACGGATACGGTAACGGGCCTCCGGACTGCCGTACCGGAATCCGATGGACCCGTTTGCAAAATTGATGCACGGTGAATGATACATCTATAATTATCTATCTTATAGGGTGACTACTTGCATGATAACATATATTTTTCTCTGACAAAATTATCTTTTATCAAAAAAATCAAAAAAGTACTCAGCCAGCATGATAAGCACCCGCACATACAGACCAAGCAAGCACTTGAGATTTTCACGAGGGACTGACGACGAAAATGTCCATGTTTTGTTATTTTCAGCTAATCTCGTTATATTTTTATTATATATTCAGAATCACCCATTTTACATGCATGGTATTTTTATTCAAAGACATTACTTTGTTTGGTTGACGCTGTAAAATGCGTGAACAACAAGACACGAGATCACGCGACTAAGGTTATTTAATCAACAACTATAACGATATTGTGTTTTGATTAGTTACCATGTTTACGGGTGGCAATGGGCCGGGCCGGCCCACGGGTTCGCGGGCCGGGCCGGCTGCGGGTCATTTGACGGGCCAAACATTTTGGCCCGCGGGCTTTAGTCGGGCCGACATACGGGCCGAAGCGGGCCGACGCGGGCTAAAACGGGCCAAATAACTTTCAATTTTTTATGTCAAAAATATCATTTTTACTTATTAAAAATATATTTTAATTAAATTATTATTAATTTTATAATGTTATCTTAAATAATTAAATTTATTATAATTAATAAATATTTATTTATAAAATATATAGTTGGGCCGGGTCGGGCCGGGTCGGGCCAAGTCAATAATTTTTGCGGGCCGGGTCGGGCCGGGCCAAGAATATAGTACGGGCCGGGTTAGGTCGGGCTAATATATTTTGGACCGGGCCCTAAGCGGGCCGACCTCGGACCGGGCCCGGCCCGGCCCATTGACACCCCTCCATGTTGTTCAAAGAACCAACCGAGACATGCTCTGATCAGGAGCTGGGGAGGCTTGAGTATTTAGATCCGTCTTCATCTTTATTTTAGTTATTTTCAATTAAAGTGCCGTATAATTAAATATATTTTGGTGGCTCTTTCCAGCCTGTACAGCTTCAAGGTGCTGGCAGTATATGTGTACGTATACTCAATTAAAAAATGTACATGACAGTTAATTTGGGAATCCCGAGGTTCACCGATGAGAATCGAGACCAATGAAAGCGAATTATTGCTTTTTAAAATCAATTAATTACGATGCACCCAACTTCCCCTCGACAAGAAGCTTGATTTATATATCCAAAATTAGTATATTTGGATATCCAGGTATGTGACACTTACTTGCCGGTTGGTAACATTATTAAGTAGTTGGGATATCTGAGTAGAGGGGGGCAAGTATTACTCACTTAATGTTAACATATGATATTGTTATTTGTGGTCTGGTCTCGATTGAAGAAGCTGCAAGGAGTACGATGAATATATTGTCTCTACATCAAGTTATGTCAGGCCAATCTATTAATCTTGGTAAATCTAGTATCACATTTGGTTGAAATGTGTCCGGAGAGTTGCCCAAACAAATGTGCTATTACTGGACTTCGCATGGCTGCTATGTTTGGTATATCAGATCACAGGATTAATCATTAAAATTGGCTGGTAGACATATTTCAAAAAAGATTAGTTAGCTGGGAAGTGAATTTTTTTGTCTAGTGCAGGGCGGACTACTCTCATTAAATATACTTTGGGCCAGCTGCCCATTTACATTATGGCTTTAAAAAGAATCCCCAAGGCTATAATTCAGAAAATTGAAACCTGTCAACAAAAATTCTGGTGGGCACATTCTGTAGAAGGCAAGAGAAAAATTCATTTTAAGAGTCGGGAGTCCATCAAACAACCTAAGTTTAAAGGTGGATTGGGGATCAAAGACCTTATCACTGTCAATACAGTTTTGTTACTTAAACTTGCTTGGTCTTTTCTTCATAGCAAGGAGAAATTATGGGTTAGAATGTTAAGAAGTCAGTATGCGAGGAATAGAAATTTTTGGGGTTTGAAGGATAAATACTGTAGTGTAGTTCTGATGTTTGGAAGAATATACTTAATGTGAGAGAAGATTTACTTAAAGGTTGTATTTGGAAAATTAAAGATGGCACCTTGATTAATATTTGGAAGGATCGGTGGATCTTAGATAAATTGGGTCCTCGTTTCCTTAAACCTGGAGCTGTTAATTGGCCGATCATGGTTAATGAGTTGATTGCTGATGGGCATTGGAATTTCGACATGTTGCATAGCACATTTGATACTCTTTCTGTATCCAAAAATTACAAACTCCGATAAATGTAAACAAGGAACAGGGTAAATTGGTGTGGAGTTTTACTTCATATGATATATTGTCCTCCAAATCAGCTTATTCTTACTATGTTAATCTTCATATACCTCCTAAATCATCCGAGCAATTGGTTTGGAAAAAGTTATGGCATCCAAAAATTTCGAAGTTGTTTCCCACCAAGATCATTTGTCTATTCTGGAAAGTCTTAGTTAAAGCTCTTCCTACAAAGGATGTGATTGTTAAAAGATGCCCATATATTGATAGTAAATGTTCTTTATGTCAAGCATGTCTAGAAAATATTGAACATATTTTTTTAGGTGTCTCTGGGGTAGAGCAGTTTGGTTCGTGTCTCGATTGGGGTTTAATGAAGCTTGGTTTTCACAAGTTTTTCAGGACATTATTATTGTTTTTTCTCAACTGGATCATGTTGAAATCAACTCATCTTTTATATCCAGGGGATCTTGGCATTTCAACCATTTGACAATTATGGAAAAACATATGCGATACAAGTATTCGGCCTATGAAATAGAACCCATGTTGGATACTAACTTTAGAGACGAAAGATGCCCATTTTTTTCTTTCTCAAGCAAAAATCTTTGACCATAATCCTGTCCATAAATGGTGTCCTTCGACAGCAATGCATCTCAAACTCAATGTAGATGCAACAACGGATTTTGAAAAAGGGGCAGTTGGCATATTAGCCAAAGATGAGTTAGGAAGAATACTAACCCGGAGATCCTCAAATATTGGAGACGGAGGCTATTTTTGAGGCTTCATCTTGGGAATTTTTGGGCCGATGTTCTTCCACTATCGAATGTGATGCTCGTGCTGTGGTGAATGCCATCAAAGGTACCGGACCATATTTTTGGAAAGCTTCCTCCTTCATTGACGCTTCTCATCGCCGGTTGGAAGGGGACGAGCTCTTCGGTCGTTCTTTTGCCCTAGAAGTGCGAATATGGCAACACATTGTCTCGTGAAGTGGGCTTTGCGAAGTAGTTGTTCCGTTTCGTGGCCCTCTTCGCTTGTGGGCTTATCGGATGATTTGTTTGATCAGATGGTTGTTGATGCATCGAGTTGTTCGGCAAGGTTATTGTTGTATGTGTGACTTTTCTTCTAGTATTATATATTATATTTACTTGTGACCAAAAAAATATTATTAAGTAGCTATACCAGTATTGATTTTAAAACTGCCATGGATATTAAATTTTAATAATAATTTTAAAAATAATCATTGAAATAGAATCCAAAATCAATAAATATGCCAACTTATATTGAAATCAATATTTTTTTCCATAACTCTTGATGCAAAGTTGTCTTTATTGAGACGAAACTCTCTCTGTCACGAAGTAAAATTCTTTTATTGCGAATGCAAAGCCTCTCGGTCGAGATAAAACTCTCTCGTCCTTGGCCGACCTCATTTCTCTTTCTCTAACGTTAATTTTGTCGTTGCCATTGGTCGCACCAACTCCGGTGGCAGATTTATAAATTGTGTATAGTGAGGTCACAATATAAAATTAGCGAAGTCACTACTTTTAAAAATATAATAATAACAAATAGTTTATGATAAAAATTTCAAAATTTGGTGAGATCAATCACCCCACTGCTTATAGCTTAGATCCACCATTGACCAGCTCTTGTTGAAACTCGTCACCTAATGCCCTATTTGTTAATATTATTAAATATACTTGTCATTTCTAATTTGTTATGGATTGTAATCATGTATGTGTTTAGTTAGTAATATCAATTTAAAAGCTTATAACGTAAAAAAAATATCATATGGAGTAGAAATGCCAACTCGTATTTTTTATTAATTAGCATTTTATATAATATCAAATTTGACGACGGAACATGCTAATCAATATATATTAATGTAGGTGTGATGGGCCATCAAGGTAGGCATTGAGTTGTGAGTTTTGTAAATCATACATGTTTGTGTCGAAAACTATACGCGGAGACAAGATAATATATTGTCAATGGACCATAAGTCGATTGACATGACCTCTGCTCGCAGAGAGTAGGTAGGGGTGTGTTCGAAAGGGTTGAGAGCCCGGCCACTGGGGGTGTTTTCCCGTGGGGATCGATCTCTTACCTCGCGCGATGCTACACAGCCATTGGCCACTGAGTTATGGTGACCAAAAAAAAAAAAAGAAACAAGAAAATACAGTAGTTCAATATGGCAATTGATAGGGTATAATAATAAAAAGCGTAGGAATCGTGTATAAAATACAAAAACCATACGAAAACAAGAAAAAGAAATCTCGGGTCCGGGGAGAAATTACCCGTGATGTTTTTAATAGAAACAACCTCCCGGTAACCATGCAAAGAACTCTTTATTAAAAGAAATCTCGGGTACTTGATAAGTTGATATTTTGTTATAACTTTTTTATCTTTATTAAAAATTGTTAAAATAAATTATTTGACAATCATTATAATTTTATATTCTTAAATAATTTTTATTCTTGAACTAAAAAAAGTGTCACCTCCTTATTGATCTCATGACTTCCATCTTGTTCGGTTATAGTTGATATCCACTGTTTTTTTATTCATCTTTCCAGATAGGATAATTTCATGTCATTGATTAGATCGCATTTTATTTTAATATATTTTTTATCATAAAAATATATAAAAATTAATGTGCAACCCAAATATTATACTTTTAAATCACATAACTAATGCGAGCTTAATTATTACGTATGATCAAGACCTTGAGTTGTGATATTTTTCTGCTAAGAACCTCTTCCTTGCAGACGCTATCAAAAGTCATCTAAGAATCCATTTGGTACACACATTTCATGCCGAGGATTGCTCTTGAAATCTCTGCAACTCATGTCCATGAGATGTGGAATATTTGTTTTTCGCGATTATCTCTATCCAATTCTCAAAATATGATCTTTACTTCTAAACGCAGAAGTCGACGGGAGCACGTTAAATTTGGTTGAGATTTCGGATTATCTGAAATTTCTGACAAAATCTTTCCCCCACATCTCCTACCAACACCACCTAAAAAATAAAAACAAGTTGGTAACATGACAAGAGGACTCCAAATATCTTCTGACCATAAACCGGTAAAGGTCGAGACATCTATTGATATTGATATTAAAATTGTCGTTGTGTAACTCAATCACGTTATAAGTGGCCCCTTTTGTTGTCAATAAAACAGTCCATGTAATAATTTGATTTTTTTATTTATTATTATAATTTAAATATTTAAATTAGATTATATATTTTAATTAGATTTACTCTCCCGATCGAACTCTGCTTCCCTCTCCCGATCGGATTCGACTTCCTCTCCCCCAATCGAATTCTACTTTCTCCTCCCAGTCCCGGTCGGACTACCCTCTTCCCCCCTCTATTTTATTCCCCCCCGCGCAGCAGCCGCAACAACCGCCTCCTCCTTCTTCTCCTCCTCTCCGGCTTGCACTCCCCCGGCCGACGCCAGCACCAGCCCGCACGCCAGCCTGCCCACCGCCTGCCCACCGCCGCGCGCACCAAGCCCTGCCGTCGCCGCCGTCCGACGCCGCTCACCCGACGCCGCCGCACACCGCCGCCCGCGGTGCCGGCTGCCGCCGCCGCACCCCAGCTCCGCCGCCGCACCTGCACTCTCTCCCCGCCGGCCACAGCGCGTCGCCGCCGCCCGGCCTCCCCGCGCGTACGCCCGCGCGTGCGCCCGTGCGCCCCCCCGGTGCGCCAACCCGCGACCCCCCCCCCCGCTCCCCGGGCTCTCTCTCCTCTCTCATATCTCTCTTATATATCTCTCTCTCCTATCTCTTGCTTCTTTCACCGATTTCTTATCTCTAAATTTTATTTATCTTTTTCTTCTCCTTTTTGACAGCTTAAAGAGGAGATTATTACCTTGTCTTTCAATTATCATTATTTCCATCGCTATCGATCAGGTAGGCCTCTCAACTATTCCTTATCATTTTAATATAATAATTAAGCTATTAAAAATATGATTAGTCAATTTTGGTTAGAAAAATATATTTAGTTAGTTAGATGGGTTAGTTGTGTGCTTGATTTCAATTAGAAGTTAATTTAGGTATTTTTACTTAGATGGTTATTTAATATAAATAATACCATGTTTAGATAGTTTGAGTGCATTTAATTATGTAATTTAAATTGTAGCATGTCATGATTTTATATACCTATGTATATTCTGATTTAAGCTATGAACCAACTATAATTGTTAAGAGTTAATTAGTAAGAAATATATAGTTGATTTAGTATGTAATTAATCTAATATTACTAATTGCATGTTAAATCATAGTAGATTGCATAATCTTAGAATAGTGCATTGCCTTATTAGTTATGCATTAGATTTGGTTAATCATGCATGTAGGTATAGTTGTATTCCTTTTAATTATGTCATTGCATAAGGTTGCATATAGGCGTATTTTATGTCAGTTTGCTCTTAGCATGTCTAATTGGATTAATTGGTGTATGTCTGAGTATTATATGCCTTCAGCTTGCGAGATGTAGTTGATGCAGTGTGCTGCATTTTGTAATGTGATTTGCACTTCACCAGACTATGGTTAGTGGCCCGTGGGCGTACGGATGAAATAGAAACATCGGAGCATCCTTCGATCCCGGATCTGCGGTCAAATCATCCTAAGTACACCGCTGGGTGTCTTATGGGATTTAAGCATTATATATGTTACATTCTACTATATGGTAAATACGGTTAGTCACCGAAATATAACTGCAATGTCCAAGTGAAGTGTGTATTTTACTCAGACAAAACAGTTTAGTGTTGATTATGTTATGACATGTAGATTAGTGAGCTATCGCATTTAATTCATCTTCATGATAAGTTCTTATGGTATGTGCATATAGAGTTATGTTAATGTGGTTATGTCATGATTAGAATAGTATGCATTGGTGAATCATGTTAATCTATGCAATGGGTAGAAAAAACATCTTATTTAATTAATTGAATCTTGATAATTAGCTTTATTTATGGTTGTTATACTCTGATTTTGTTTGGGGTTTATATCTTTATTATCAGTAGGACTTGTCTAATATAGTGGGCTAGTTGGGTGTAAGTCCTACTGGCTCTGTGTGACTCACCCCTTCCAATCTTTAATATTTTTCAGGATTACAGGTTTAGCGCAGTAGAAGCGTAGTGGTGTTTTGGAGTTGGAAGAGTTGGTTGATTATTTGTTCAATGTTGGTGTTTCAATTGTAATTTCTTAGTGATAATTTGGATAGAATTATTGGAGTTATTTATTGGAATTCGATCTTGCTTTGCTCCAAACCGATATATTTCAAGGGTTACGGCGCCGGATTATCTTTCGCTGTGCATGTTAAAATCCGGGTCGTGACAGTCCATACAAATATAGACACAATAAAAAAGTTCGAATAATCTAAATCGTGGAATGATAGAAATAGTTTCGATCTTCAATCACAAAATAATCACGATCTCAAATTATTAAGTGACAGATAACGAGATAATAAAACGTCGATAATAAATTAACAACGATTCACGTTAATTCGTTACCGGTTAAAATTGAACCGTTGCTAACATTTTGCTGACTGACTGTCAAGAGGTATTGAGATGTTGTCGGGCAGATAACAAGTTAATAAAATATTATTCAAATCTTTTCGTTAGTGGTTTAATGAACCTATTATCGAAACGTCACTTAACTGATTTTTAAGCTCGTGATTGTTTTTAATTTGAGGTCGAGACTATTTTCTTCTGAGTTGGAGTGTTCTATGGTGGGAGTATTGGGTTCCAGGCCGAAAGCATCACCCCATGGGCGGCGGATATGGAGCGTTGCGGATGCAGGCGAGCTTCAGCCGTCAACAGCCACATGGAAGGCCATTCATCGGACGTTTTCTGGTTCCGTCCCGTCTCTTCGTTCCCCGCGCTGCTCGTCACCGTAGAAGTCCTTTCACATTCTCATGTCGAGGGAGATTGCGCGGTGCGAAAAACTTCGTCTCCGCACGGGAATATGGGAAATACGAGATCGATACGTCCGTGTAAATGTGTAAAGATCATCTGCGGCGACAGGTTCGAGTCCACCGCTCATTCCGCTTATTCCTTCTCGATTGCAAGACGTCAAGGGCATGCCGAAACGGGATTCTCCAGGCTTCTAGCGAGGTAGGAACTCGTCGATCGCCTCTTGCGCACACATCATTCTTCCAATTCTCAGGTCGATAATCCGTGAGGATTCAATATGCGCGCGACCTCGGGGCCGTTACTCTGTTAGGCGATCAAGCCTAACGGGGAATTGACGACTCTATATCTGTTCTTCTTATTGCACATCTCAGTGGAGAGTACATTCGTGATCGAGAAGCAGTCGAATTGGGCATTTAGAGGCAAGACAGAGGCGTGCGCTTTGTGCGGCCGCTTGTTGCGGTGGAAGACAAGCTCGATTAACTTAGTCTGTGTGAAGGGGTAGAACCGGTTAAAGAGTGCTTTTTTTTTCTCGGATAAAATACTCATATTCCCATGTTATTTATTCAAAGCGAAGACGTTTGATTACTTTTTACATAAAATGTTGAGCAGAGAATGGGTAAAAAGTCCACGCATTCTGTTTCCAATTATGTTGTAGTCAACCTGAATGATTTCTTGATTTGTATGTATACGGTGTTTGCAAAAAAATTGGTGCTAAAGGTTGTGTTAAACACAGCTTCAATGGGCCTAGGAGGATGTAGTGTTGACTGTTGACTGTGATATTGTTTAAGACAGAACACATAATTTTGACATATACTTTTGGCACCTGCATGTTACATTTGATTATGCTGCACAAAAGTTTTAAATGCTTAATGAGTTAGACTATCGGGTAAGTCAATATTGATATCTTAATGTGAGAATATAACGACTTTAGCTTGTACATATGGTAATTTTGTCATTAATAGGTAAGTAGTGATTTGCATCAGCGTTTTTAATATGATCTCATACATTAGTAATAATTCAACATGTAATGTATCGCGCATCATAATTGGCTGTTTATGTTTGTATTCTTCTAGATACTCATATCCTCTACAATACCTTTTTTTTATAACACAAGATATCAGGTCATCAGAATATTTCAGTTTGTCATTATAGTTCATAGCCCTGATTTGTTCACGGCCACCATCAGTAGCTTGAAGAGTCATTATCAAATTTTAGTTTTTGCCAAATGCTCATAAACTTACCGAATGTTGGCAGTCATCATAGAACGTTTAGTTTCTATTATTGCATTTCAAAATATTCACATGCCAGAAAGTACTTGACCTAGTATCCTTTCAAAAATTAACCAGCACGTACCGAAGCATCCAGCAGCTTGCCAAGTGTTTAACAGAATGGTGATGGCTAATGAATAATGGATGAACCAGGGGTTTGAAAAGGAAGTTCCGTGATTTGGTTATTTTTTTTAATAGACAGTTAATGTAAAAATGTCAAACTTATATGGATAAGGTGAGACCTAGATGTTATCGGATTCAGCATATTAGCATTAATGATAGATCTGCCAGAATAGGAGACTGTTGGTACTCTAGTGGGTTTTAGGTCAATTATAGTTGCTAAGATTCCCAGTGCAGGGGGAGTGAAAGTTCATTGGGCTAAGCTTGCATGGAATAAACATATTCTGGTGAAAAATAAAATTTTTCCATGGAGAATTTTTAAAGAAGGGCTCCCGACTTAAGCTTTGATGGGGTGGCCATGCATTCATCAAATGTGAGGTTATTCATTGCCATTAGGAAGTTTACTCAAGGCATTTCAGTAAGCTGTTGGAAATGAAAATACCATTGATCTAGCTCTATACGGGTGAAAGAATTTTAAACCTAATAAGCTGATTTTAATTTAGGGGTGTGCATGGTTTGATTTTGGGCCTTTTTTTTAAAAATCAAACCGAACAATTCAATTTGATTTAGTTCGGTTTGAGACCGAAATCAATCAAATAATCAAAGTAGTTAATTATTTACACATATATACTCACTTTTAGTTATAAATAATTAAAATACATATTATTCTATTATAAAACCATTTAAGTATTATTTCGCTCAATACTATATCTTAATCAATTTAGTCGATTTGGAAGACTTTGAAAACAGTTTAACGAACCAGTGGTTCAGTTTGGTTTGATTTGGCCATTTGAACCATTTTGTGCACAACCCTAATGCCAATGTACTGGCTGCTTTCTTGCCAGCAGTATTGTGGACCATTTGGACAAGTAACAAGAGATTGTTTGATGGGATTTTTCATTGCACAAGATATATTGTTGTCCAAATCTGCCATCTTATGCAACATTGGGCAGTGTCCCCAGACTGGATCAATCAAATTTTGTGCTCTTTCAGTGACCACCGCAAGTTGCTTGCTGATTTCTGCTTTTGAGTTTAATTGCCACCTTTCTTTTGTCTTTTTTGGGGTTGTTTAGACAGTCTATGTATGTCTGTGGAGTAGGGCTGCCTTCACTTTCCATTTTTTGGGGTTGATTTATCCTCTAGATTGATGTTTTGCACGGACATGTCTCTCTCACTTTATTTTCTTTCCTTCTATCTGATGAATTGTTGCGATAAATGCTGTTAGCCTTAAAAAGATAATACCTAGATGCTTACATTGGAAACAGATGAGTAACCTACCTTGGTCTTCTAAATCAGTCATCTTGAGCAATATTGGTAAAGGCTGATCTGATATACAAGCAAATTACCAGTTTTTATCATTCCATTCATTATCCAACTTGTTTTCAGCTTTGAAAATTGCATTATTTGAAGCCTTTTTTTCATTGTTTGAAACCTCATCTATCTAGATTTTCAAAATTTTGTATCATTTTCAAAAGGTATATAGAAGTGTATCAAGATGACCAGGTTTCTTTGTAATATCATAAAAATAGTTGTCAAGGTGTTCACTTAGGCACCTTATAGGGCAAGGCGCAAGGGTGCCTTTTAAGGCCAAAAGATGCCTGCTTTGGCACCCAAATTAATACAACTTTTTTTTCTAGGGGCATTTCTTCTTGCATACCCTCTCCTCACTTCACTTGCACACACAAGGGGTTGCTACCCCTTGACACCTGCCAGTTGTAGATGTCCATTCATAGTTAGTGAAATTATATTAAAATATTTTATTATAACTTACTATTTATACTTGTTTAAGGTTTTGAATTATACATATAAACTTAAAAAGACTCACAAGGTTCCCTATCAATCGTATCTTTATTCCAAAAATGTATGCATATGCTTATATGTAATTACATGCATGTACTAACCCTCGTATTTACATGCATGTACACATACATACATATTCAAAACGTACATGCATACATATATGTATATGTAAAACTGTCTCATGCTTAAAATTTGTAAACTATCTAGTTCTTCTCTCTTTCACCTTTTTATCTATATATTTATGCATGTATAAATATTCAATTATATTGCTTTGGCAATGCATAATAGGATGTTTATATGTGATTTCTTATTTGTATAGTTCTACTCTTAAATTTTGTATTTTATTTTAAGCTAATATAACTTTAAAACTGGAAAAATAAATACTCGATTTGTTTGGAAAAAAGTGATAATTTTTAAAATTTATATACTTATGTTTGGAAATTTTTTAATTTAAATATTTATATGTTTGATATAACCTCAAAATGTTAAAATTCAATGTTTTACTTTTTTGGAAAAAGACGTTTGCCTTTTGTTTTTTGGTTTAGCTTTAATAACTAGGAAAATATTATAGAAGTATTAGCTAATTCATGATATTTATAAAATATGTATTGTGGTTGTTGTATTCTTTGAAAGTTTATTTTGATCTCTTCTCATTGGACTTGTGAAGTACCGTTGTTAATCACATCGAACAATCATTCGAACACTGTTGATTAACCATCATAACAATTCGTGAATAGAAGTCATATCCACAAAATAAACATTTGCGAGTGACGACCTTGTGAACTTGATAGAATGCAAACTTAATGTTTTGAATTTGATTTGGGTTGAGACTTGATGTCCTTTATCTTTGAGATTTTTTTGGACTTAATTTGAGTTGATTAAGGTTCATTGGAAGATTTGGCTTGTTTTGAATTGATTGTTTATTTTATCAAGATTTGGTGCCTTTTGGATTGAGGATTTGTCTTGAATTTGATTGGTTTTTTTAATTATGCTTTTGAGTTTGTTTTGAGTTGATTTAGATTTTATTTTAAATGTGTTAGTTTTTCTGTTTTAGTCAAGACTTAATGTTTTTTAATTTTTGGGTTTTGTTTTGAATTTGGTTTCTTTATATTTCGGGCCTTTCCAATTTGAGGTGTTTTATGGGTTTCCAAGTTGAGTTTGAGGATCGATTAATTTTCAGATTTTGGAATTTTTAAGATTTAGGATTTCAAGTTTAAAATTTCAGACTTTAGATTTGTTAAATTTTGAATTGCATTAATTGTGGTTTGATGTTTGGTGATTTTAATCTTAGTTTCAGATTTTTTTCGTTTTCAATTTCAGATTCGGAATTTTTTTTCAGATTCTAGATTTTTGAGTTGGAGATTCAGAATTTAGATTTGATGTTTGGAGTTCATTTGTTTTATATTTTAGCATTCATGTCTTGACTTCTGTCTCGGATTGGTTTAGCTTTGGTTCATTTTGACTTGTTTTTTTGAGACTTCAAATTTAACACAGTTTCGGATTTTGGTTTTAGAATTAAGAATAAGGCCCCTTAATTATGAAAGATTATGTTGATGGATTTTAAATTTGGTTTGTCAAACTTGGTTCAAGTTTTAGATTCATGGATTTTGTTGTTTTGGGGATCTGTTTTTTTTTTTGAATTGGAATTCTTAGATTTGTGATTTGGAAGTTTGGCTCTTATTTTAGATCTGAACATCTTTTGGCTTTGAAAAAATCTTAAAGCCCAATGCATTAAATTAGCAATCTGTTTGCGACTTCTGGGCCTCAGTTTTACTGATTCTCTTCTCTCTCTCTAATTTGAAACTCATTCAAACTTGAGTTTGATATTCTATCATTTCAAATATTCCCCTGATCATCAGACCTGTTTCCTCTTCCTTTCTTTTTTTATTTTTTTGTTTGGGACAACTGCAACCCTGCCGGTTTACAGTATGAACATACTGTGATTAGTCAAGAGTTGTCTAATTTCTGTTCCATTTTTTTACAGAATTTAGGAATTTAGTCTTTTTACTTTTTATTGCAATTCTCTAAGTGATGGGGTTGTTCGTGCCTCTCGCAACATTAATGTTTGCACCGACCATGACGTGTTTCTTATTGCTCGAAATATGGAATACATGTGTGTGGGAAGGCATGGAAGCCATAATTCTCATGGATTAGGATTAAAATTTTCATTGCTTGAAATATGGAATACATGTGTGTGGGAAGGCTGGAGCAACTCTTTCTCTTCTCCTTTTCTTGGATCTTCCTCTTTCTGAGCAAATTAGGTTGATGCGCAGCAGGACCGGTGTCTTGCCAACCTCTCCAGTCACTCCTGGTGCTTCTGCTTTGATCTCCTAGTATCTCCGGCGACAATAGCTCCTGTGGAGGACTGCCAAGGCTGCACTGTTGCCATTTGGATCTGTTGGAGATGCCTGCGGCTTCCCTAGTTGATAGAGACCCCTCTCAAACCTTCAAACCTTTCCTTTGGTGCGATACACCAACTGTTATCAGCGATCATCTTTAAATAGGGAGAAGGGGCCTGTTCAAATGGGGGCAAGTCCCTCTATGAGGAATCACTGGTGGCAATCTGGCTAGGGAGGCAAGCCGTGGTGATCTTCCCGATTTCTAGAATTATTCATGGGATAAGTTGGATCCTCTAGAGATGTCCCACAGGCCTAATGATCCTCCGCATCAATCCTAGTAAATAGGAGATAGTGATGGGGACATATTTTGGGTTATTTTTAGGTCCTTTATGTTAAGTCCTTGATGAGGACTAGTATGTAAATAGAGTCTTCAAGGGGTCTTTTCTTAAATCTGCCACCTCTATAAAGGGGCACCACCGATGTACATATCAACACAGTAATAGTTGAAGAATTTGTGGAGCCCTCGGGTGTGTCTCTCCCGCGTAGGGGCTGCGGCCCCATTTCCTCTCTCACCTCCGGCATGAGGTCGGCCCCTCTTCACCTCCGGGAAGGATCCCCGGTCTCCCCTCCATCCTCCGGAACCGGCGAGGTGCGCCGATCTTCTCTCCCTCCTCATCCTCTGGCCTCCACGCCGTTCTCCTCTCTTCCCCTTCCCGGTTCGACAAGGCTGCGCCGACAACGACCTCTGTCTCCCACCTCCGACGGCTTCCTGCCCATCGACGACGACGATGGAGGTGGGCTGTCTTTCCCTTCGCGGATGTAGACGGACGCGAAGAAGAAGTAGAAGGAAGAAGAAGAAGCTGCGGAGTCGTGGGAGGGGAGATCCGGCGATCCCCGGATCTCCTCCTCCTGCCTCGACGACGCGGGCCCCCCCCTCCGGCGGTGTTCCATGGCGATGGCAGCCCCCGCCTGCGCCTCCTCCGCCGGCCGGACAACGCCGGACCTCTTCCTTCTCCTTCCCGCGAGGCCACGGCTTCGTCCGACGTAACGCCGCGACGACATCCCCCCCCTCCGCGCGGCCTGCTCCATCGTCGGCTCGCGGCTCCGTCCGGTTGGCAACGACGACGCCGCAGCGATCGGGCGAGGACGACAAGCGCGGGCGGGTGCGCTGCGGGCCCTTTTGTCGCGGTGCGCCCCCGCGAGGGAGGGCCACGATGTCGCCACGGCGACGGAACGGCGACGGCGCTCGCGCGGCCACGCGACCCTCCCCGGCTGGGCGACCGGGAGACGCCACGACACCCCCCTCTCGCGCCCGCGACCGCGGGTGACGCGCGCGGTCGGCCGCGCGGTTCGGACCGCCGGTCCGAGGCCCGTGACTCGGCGGTTCAGCCGGGTTCGACCGGCCCCGACCCGGTTCACCCCCGGTTCAGCCGGTTCGGTTCGAACCGGCCGGTTCAGCCCGGTTCAGGGCATTTTGAGCCGGTTCAGGGTGTTGTGGGCCCGGCTCGGTCCTGTCTTGAGCGGTTCGGGCCAATTTGGGCCTATTTTGGGTTCGTTAGGGTCTTTTAGCGGCGATTAGCGCCGGTTTATTTCGCTTTCGTACGGTTTAGTCCGGATTAGCCGGTTTGTCCCGCATCAGTTTGGTATCAGAGCCCGGAATCGACTCGTTCTCACGAGTCGAGTCTTGGGTACGTCCGAATCGGTTTAAAAACTCGAGGTCGAGTTTTCTCCTGGTCGGAGAGAATGATGGGGACATATTTTGGGTTATTTTTAGGTCCTTTATGTTAAGTCCTTGACGAGGACTAGTATGTAAATAGAGTCTTCAAGGGGTCTTTTCTTAAATCTGCCACCTCTATAAAGGGGCACCACCGATGTACATATCAACACAGTAATAGTTGAAGAATTTTTGGAGCCCTCGGGTGTGTCTCTCCCGCGTAGGGGCTGCGGCCCCATTTCCTCTCTCACCTCCGGCATGAGGTCGGCCCCTCTTCACCTCCGGGAAGGATCCCCGGTCTCCCCTCCATCCTCCGGAACCGGCGAGGTGCGCCGATTTTCTCTCCCTCCTCATCCTCCGGCCTCCGCGCCGTTCTCCTCTCTTCCCCTTCCCGGTTCGACAAGAAGGCCGCGCGCCAGGCAACGACCTCTGTCTCCCACCCTCCGACGGCTTCCCCGCCCATCGACGACGACGATGGAGGTGGGCCGTCTTTCCTTCGCGGATGTAGACGGACGAAGAAGAAGTAGAAGGAAGAAGAAGAAGCTGCGGAGTCGCTGGGAGGGGAGGTCCGGCCATCCCCGGATCTCCCCCTCCCGCCGACGCCGCGGCCCCCCCCCCCTCTCTCCGGCGGTGTTCCATGGCGATGGCAGCCCCGCCTGCGCCTCCTCCGCCGGCCGGACAACGCCGGACCTCTTCCTTCTCCTTCCCGCGAGGCCACGGTTTCGTCCGGACAGAACGCCGGCGACGACATCCCCCCCTCCGCGCGGCCTGCTCCATCGTCGGCTCGCGGTTCCATCCGGTTGGCAACGACGACGCCGCGGCGATCGGGCGAGGACGACAAGCGCGGGCGGGTGCGCTGCGGGGCCTTTTTGTCGCGGCGCGCCCCCGCGAGGGAGGGCCACGACGACGGAACGGCGACGGCGCTCGCGCGGCCACGCGACCCTCCCCGGCTGCGACCGGGAGACGCCACGACACCCCCCCCTCTCGCGCCCGCGACCGCGGGTGACGCGCGCGGTCGGCCGCGCGGTTCGGACCGGCCGGTCCGAGGCCCAGACCGGCGGTTCAGCCGGTTCGACCGGTTCTGACCCGGTTCACCCCCGGTTCAGGCCGGTTCAGTGCCTGAACCGGCCGGTTCAGCCCGGTTCAGGGCATTTTGAGCCGGTTCAGGGTGTTGTGAGCCCGGCTCGGTCCTGTCTTGAGCGGTTCGGGCCAATTTGGGCCTATTTTGGGTTCGTTAGGGTCTTTTAGCGGCGATTAGCGCCGGTTTATTTCGCTTTCGTACGGTTTAGCCCGGATTAGCCGGTTTGTCCCGCATCAGATAGTCTGGTGGCCAGAATTGCTATTTTATGAGGATCTAAGGTGATCCTATTGATCCCGGACCAAGGGGCAGTCTTGATTGCTTGTGTGATGCCAGGCTTTGCCATCAGAGATCTCTGGATTGTAGGGGAGGAGGTGGCCTCTTTGGAGGACTTCTTTCTATTTCTTTGGCTCTCTGATGGGCTTTCCTTGTTTCCATATTTTTTTTGTTATTATTCTGGCATGCACAAATGACCTCGATTGCTGTTTTTAAGGATTCTCCAGTGAGATTTCTTAATCTTGGATCATCATTGCTCCCAATGATTCCTGACTTTTAGAAGCCTCCGGCATTGTCCGGGCCAGTTAGGGACTCTGGTAGTCCTGCGCAGTGCTCACCTTTCCTCACATGTTGCTTGGATCTCTGGAGAGGAGTTGCCACTCTCGCGTAGGGCTGTAAACGGAGCGGATATGATCTCTGTAGGGCTGCCACTCTCTCCATATCCGCTCCGTTTAGCTATTCGGATAATCCGTATCCGGTCCGTATCGGATACGAATACGGATCGGATATTATAAGTCGGATAATCTTCGGATTCGGAGTGGATACGGATAATATCTACTTCGGAATGTTGATTAAATATTATTTAATTAATATATTTAATAATATACAAATATATATAAATAAAAGTATAAAATATAAAATTTATTATATATTTATTAATATTAACTTAGTATATTAATATATAATAAAGAATACTTAATCATATTTGTAAATATAATGATTTTAAATATATAAATATATATATTATGCATATATTATCAAAGATGGATTCGGAGCGGATCTTAAACGGAGCGGAGCGGGCATTTCCGTGTCCGCTCCGATTAACATTCGAATAATATCCGTATCCGGATATCCGCTCCGACGGATATCTAAAATCGGATATTATCCGCCTAAACGGATACGAATTCGGAACGAATCCGGATTTTATTTGTATCTGTTTACAGCCCTACTCTCGCGCAAGTCTTCCTGCCACCGAAAGTTGCTGATTTTTAGGAGGGGGTTGGTTGGTGCAACCGCATGCATGAAAATAGGGAGGAGATCCATTGAGGATGGCAACTAAGCCCGCTGGCTTCAAAATAGGAAGTAGATGGGACCAGATAGGGCTGATATGGTAATAATTGACATAATTCTCAAAATACCCACATGATTGGGATCCATGGGGTAATTGTGGGAAATTCGTGGGCATAAATTTGCTTGCACAAATAAGCTGGTAGGTGGGCCTTAATTGGGGTTAAAATAGGACCATTTGGGACTTGAAACATAGCCCAATTAGTAAGGAAGAAGTGGGCTGCCAATTTAGCATGAATTTGGGCTATCATTGACCTCATTTTAGAATTGAAATACAACCTATCAAAGTCATAAAAAATGCTGCCAAATTCTTTTGGGATTGTGCTATTCTTAATGAATTGTAGTTGAAGTGTTTGAAGTGGGCTTTAATTATTGGGTCAAATTGGATTGGGTTTAATCCTAATCCAATTAGGATAACACGGTAGTGGAAAGGGAAATTGATCAAAATATATGGGAATTGGCCCAATTGTGGTGTCTCCTCCCATTTAAATCACCCCACTATTTTCTTTAGAAAATTTCAGGTGTCAACAATTTCACTATAAATTTTTTTATATTGATTGAAACTAGTTGAATCTTTAAAATTTATTATATTGTAGTTAAACTAGTTGGTAAATTTGTTTTGCTTATCCGTGAATCTTAAAATGTGTACTGTGATGATATAGTAATTTTGATGGTGAAACTATCTTTAAAATAATTATAGAAAGCATATTTAGATAATTTTGATATTTTGTCATATGACCATGGACAATATAATGTAATCACGTAGAAGTAGAGTTTATCCTGTCACATAGGAATAGAGGAACATCACTCAGATTCGATGTCAGGCTTCTCGTGGCCTCCTTATCTTAAGAGAAAAAACATCTCCTTATCAAAATTTGTTTTAAAGAAGTTGTCAAGGAATAAATAAGGGTGCTTTTAAAAACAGGAGAGAACTCCCGAACACCTCTACTTCTGTCTCTTTATCTTATTTTTAATTTTAGTAGAGAAAATTTCAGGAAAACAGTAACCAAACACCTCATAAGTTGCCTTTTATCAGCTATGTGAAATGACCTCTTTGAACTCCTTTTTATCTTGACAATTATGATTAGGATCATCAATTTTTTTACAACTCTCACACTTTCCAAATAGTAAAATGTTTATTTTTTACTTACATTTTTCCCTTATACTGTTTGCATCTTGTGTTGGCTTTTATATAGTGAAAATTTTTTATTCTTATTTTGGATGATTATCACTTCCTATTTTCTGGTAAATGGCACTATGCAAAAATTCCATTTTCTGTTGAACATAAGAGGTGATGCTTGTTGACAAAAAAACTTAAGGACACAAAGAAATGAGCATACGAAGTTCGGCAATTGTTTTCTGTTGTGGACATACCGTAGTCAAGAATAATGGATGATCGGATTGTGCTGAATTTTATAATTTGAATTAAAAGCTATGATGGGGTATTAATTGGCATACCTAAATTACAAGACCTCATATTTTCAGCGACTGAATGGAAATTTTTTTTGACAGAAAATTTAAACAGCATGAGGGAATTCAAATCTCTGAGTGGGACAGTTAAAGAGACAACCGAGCTGATGGACCATCTGCTGCAAACAATGTGATATTCAACTTAAATGATACGAATATTTCTTCCATTCTACATTTTATCATACTTCTGATAAGATTTCATTGGGTTATTTTCTGATATGTTACGTTCTTACAACTACCTGGAGTGCAAATTCTAGTTACTCAAGAAGAAAAAGATTCCCTCTTTGTAGTTTCTTGATTTCAGCTTCTTCCTCTTGGACCCAACTTTATATAGGTTCAATGAGTCAGTCTAATTTTTAGTTTTTTTTCTATGCAGTTTTCATATATTCTTCTTGTGGGATGTGGTATTGTTTTGGTTAGGCCTACATTTTTCTTCTACTAAGGGATTGATTTTATGCATATGAATCTTATATACCATTTAACTGTTAGTAAATGGGGTACTATGTACTTTCAAAGAAACATCAACGGTAGTTATTCTCTCTGTGTAAAAGACAGAAATGTTGGACAGTAAGCTTATTGCCGGGATTGGAGAAGGGATAACCTCAAGCGGAGAAAGTTTTTTTTTTTCACTCTGCTTATCTTTGGTGCCTGTATGATTTTAATGGTTTGGCCTCTTTAACGGCATGATCTAACCTTGTAGGTGAGGTCCACGCTTATGTTAAATAATATATTTGTCATGTAACTAAGAGCCTAATGGGGTGTTTTATTGCACAATAATTCTTTATATACTTTTATGATAAAAAGTTGTATTAAAATAAAATTCAAGATGGTTAAAGTTATAAAAGTATCATGATTGGTGAGATGTGATAACAAAAAGAGTGGGGACCATGTATAACTAAGAAAGGTGAGGGACCACAAGGGAAAGAAAGTTACATATATATATTTTTAAGAAGGTATTCCTTATAAAACATATTTTTGTAATGATTATCAAACACCTTTAACAAGTTTTGTTGCAAAAACATATTTTTGTAACAAAAACTTACTTTCTCATGCAACCAAGCACCCTGTAAGCGACATGCCAATCCTATTTTATGTTTTAATTATTGCTTGTTACCAGTAAACCCACTGTAAGCATATCCTTCTGTGCATTTCTGCTCATGTCCTTGCTGTCCAATGCTTTCGGTGGATCATTTAGCTCAGCCTATGTTATTGCAGCCACTGGTTTCTCTTGCAAAGTTGTTAACTTTTGGAGTTACACTAACTACCTTTGTTAGCCGTCTCTTTCTGTCTTATGGCTTTCTTCTCCTTGTTGATTACATTTCTGCTGCCTGGGTCGGTATCAATATTTAACCAGATGCAAGCTTCTGGAAACATGCATAATGCTCCAGGAAAATGCATAATCTCTTTCACTTACATTTGCTTCGGTTCCAAGCAGCCAAATACAGGCTACATTAACCTGAAGACGTGAGGTGTGCCTTTTGCATCACATTTTGCCACAGCCATGAAACATAAAATCTTTAAGTTCGTTCTGCGTCATTGTGTGTGTGGCAACATTCTCAACAGAGTAGGAGACATGTTGATGACTTGTTGGCCTAGTTAGATGCATGGATTGCAGGATCCGCCAATTTGGGATTGGGTCTGACCTTGGAAGATGCTTCTATTGGGATCAGGCTCAAATCGATCCTAATGGTTGATTTGGGTTGTTGTTTGTCCCTCCTGTATTTTCCCCGCATGGCCTTTTGGGTCCATCTGACCCATAGATTACGGAATCGGTGGAATCGGACCGATTCCGACCGATTCCGGAATCGGATCGGTGGTTTCCGATCCGATTCCTGGCGGAAGGACCGATTCCGGGAATAATTCCGCGGAATCGGTATGAATCGACTGGAATCGGTCGGAATCGATCCGATTCCGACCGATTCCTTGTGGAATCGGTCGATCCGACCGATTCCGATGGAAGACCGGTCGAACCGGCCCCGGTTCGATTCCCGGTTCGATTCTGGACCGGGACTCGAACCGATTCCGGCCCTAAAAGGGCCGGAATCGTCCGCCGCGGTCGATTCCTTCGATCCCGCGGCGGTAGGGCTCGTCTCCGGCGATTCCGCGCGATTCCTCGCCGATTCCGCATCGATCCGCGATCCAGCTCGATCCGAGCGATTCGAGCAGCGATCCGTCGATCCGGGGCGATTCGGAAGATCGATTCCGGCGCGATTCCGGCCATTCCCTGGGCGAGTCCGGCGAGTCCAGCGATTCGGACCGATTCCTTCAGCCGATTCCGCCGATCCAAGCTCCGATCCGCCTCGAATCAACGTCTTCTTCGATCTTCGACGTTTTTGCAAGATTTCTTCGCCGAACACTTCGTACGTCCATTCTTACGCGTTTCCGACGAGTCCGAGCGTCGTTAAACCTTGCGATTTCCGACCGAATTAGTCCGTCCAAGTTTTAAACTATCCGTTTAAGTTCATTTTGCACGGAAAATTCCGGATATCCCGTACGTTATTTCGCGACGATTTCCGCAACTACGTAACCCTTTAAACATACCGAATGGTGCGTTACTTGGGTTGTCCTACGCTTTCCCGAACAATGCCTAAATCATTTTTTATGTTATCTAATCAATTTTAAAGTGCATTGTTTACAATTTTTGCAGATATAAGCAATGGCCGATCAAGGAAGACGCGTTCCGACGCGTGGTCGGGAACACGGGCATACGGTAGACCTAGTCGAAGAGGGTGCGGCAAGTGGTGCGCGAAGGAGATGAACGGGGGTGTTCCGCCGAAACAACATATCGTCGAACAAAGGTGAATGTAAAGAAACGCGACAAGGTGCCGGGGGAGAAGAGTGAGGAGACGAGAGGATACACGACAGGTGGGTAGCCTCTCAACGGGCTCGTTCGGATCGAGCGAGAGGGAGGAGTTGCCGCAGACGAGCTACTCGAGAGGAGGAGGGGACCGCGATTCGCCTACCTCCAAAGGGAAAGGCAAGGGAAGGCGAGCGAGCTCACCCGGAGCCGAGAGCGAGGACGAGTCCACCGGACTCCGAGTCGAGACGTGCCAGGCACGCGGCCAGCGCGCATCGGCCGAGAGAGGAGGACGAGGAGGAGGGGAGCGAGGGAGGGTCCGGGTCCGCAGTTGACCCGGCTTTGGGTCGATCCGCATCGGCTCGCCCTACCGGGACCGAGAGCTCGACCCTCAGGGGAGAGAGCCCCACCGCCGTTCCACTTCACCAAAGCACTCGGTTACCGAGCGACGAGTATTTATTTGGGAAATGTAGCGGGCCGGGCGACGGATGACAGCAGGTAACGAAAGGGGTGAAGGCAGAACGGCCGCAAAGAGAGCCGTTCGCCACACGTTAAGTGGTTTTTACGTACGCAGTATCACTTTTAAATTAAATTTGACATTATGCTCGTTTCATTTACTAAAACTTAATTTTACCCCGATCCCATTTTTTTTTTAACTTGATGTAGGCATCCCGAAGACACGTGTACCACCACCCCCTACTTCCGTACGAGTGGTGGATGCCGTGGGTGAGGGCCGGACCGGCTCGCAAGCCCCGGTACAGACACATACGCGGGGCCGGCACGGACGAGGAGGTCCAGGAGTCGAGGAGTGGATGGACGGGTTCGGTTGGTCTGGCGCCAAGGAGAGGTTGCACAATCACGCGCGATGGGTGGACAAGTATCACCAAGAGGAGGCATGACAAACTTGCGGTACCGTTCGAGGACTACATTCTCGCCGGTAGACGTGTGCAGGGAAGATTAAAAATGCCGACTTCATTTTTTCCTTCCGATGGATGGGTGGTGGAGGAGATGGGGAGGAGAATGCGGTTCTGTGTTGTCACCGACAACGAACCATCATATAAGGCGTCTTCGGGAGGAAGTTGACGGAGAAGAGAAGCACATCTTTCGGGTGCCCGTGCGACAACGTTCCATAGATCTCATTTTAGAGGACATAGCAAAGGAGGAGGGTGTATTCACACTTGTCAGTGCGCGGACCATCGGTTCCTTTATTTATTCGCATCCCCGCCTCCCTACATATCGGCGAGATCTCACACAGAGGGCACGATCTTGTCGTGCCCGGTCCGACACGATTCGCTACGAACTTATCATACGGGAGAGTTTACACCGCACGTACTGCATTGGTTAGTTCACACCCGAGGAGTATTACAACTATATGGTGGACAACTCCGTACGACAAAGCGTTGGAGATTCTCGTCGTGTCCGAGAAGCGCATCACCGACAAGAGGTTTTGGGAGAGGATTGCCTACTATTTGGCAATCATCGAGCCACCCGTAGTTGTCTTGAGGTTGGTGACTCGACGACAAGGGGACGGGCACACCGTACGATGACATGGACCGGGCAAAGGCGAAAATTAAAGAAAAAAATCCCGGAGGTTACAAAAGTGGTGGAAAATCATTGATGACCGATGGGACAAGAACCTCGCACCACGATGTCTACGTCGCAGTAACTCGTTCTTAAATTATTATGTATAATTATCTTATATGCGTACGTGTTAACTAATAAAATCTGCAGGATACTTTTCAACCCCCGCATCCAATATGGAGGACAGGTGGTGAACGACAACGAGGTGATGCGGGGTACACTTCAGCTATCCAATGGCCGCGCCGATCTCGGCGGAGACAAGGGATGAGGCTGAGATAGAAGAAGTTGTAGTTCATTAAATACCTCGACTAAGATTAGCTAGCAACTAAATTTTTTATTTAAATGTTTCGGATGCAAGGCTGTGACGAGGGTCGGTGTATACTCGTACGTCGACTGAAATATTCGGCTGACAAAGTGTCACCTCCGGTATAGTAATAGTCACGAGCAATTTCTTTTCTTTTCATACAAGTTATTCTCGACGATTAATTGTTTTCCTTTTCTCTTTCGCGTTTTTCTTTGGCACCGAGTGGTGGACTCGAGTGAACACCGGTGAGTGGCGGAATCCACTGCGGCCATCGTACCGGGATTCTCGAGCCGGAGCACCGCTCCTCCCATCGCGAGAGGAATCGGAGTACATTCAACCCGATACATACCAAAAGGAGGAACAAAGGTTGACCTCGTACCGGCCCTGAGAAGTCGGGTCTTCTTCGTCATTAACGTGAGGTCGCGCATAAAGAACATCGAAGGATCGGCGAAGATCGGGGCCGAGAGCGGTGCCAGACGGTTCGCGGTGGCCCGTACGAGCGAGGCATTCCTCCGCCACACCACCACCCGAGGAGGTGATACGGACGCATTTTCCGGGGAGGAGTACGTGCACACCCTCGGATAGAGGAGAGGGCTGGATCACGTGCACCGGTGAGTTCGATCCCGATGACCGCGTACGGGCGAAGGAGAGTCGGATGGTGTTGAGCGAGGAGGATGCTCCGGCTCCACCTCCATCTACTACCACGACCGGGGGCAGGCCTTCTTCCGCCCGCGCGCGCCTACGTGGGCGCCCACTCCGTCGCGTGCCCCGCCCTCCGCCCTCACTCCCGGTCCAGCTCGTTACCCCGGCACCTATTCGCAAGACGGGGAGGACGAAACAAAGGTGACCGACGGAGAATGGGAGGATTTCGCAAAGTTGAAAAAAACTTTGGGTTCCGACTTTCCCCGGTAGTTCGCAGACGGCCGAAGAGGTAAAGAGAAGGAAGTTAGAGGTCGGGCGTCCTGTCGGCCCCAGATGACGCACGCAGTGCTCCTTCTCACTCCTCGGTGATGATGACGAGGAGTGTATACCGACGCAGCCATCGGCTGAAGTCACCGAGTCACCGATTCACGCCCAAAGCCGTATTACACGCCGGATGAGCAGACACCGCAGCCTTAGCATGGAGCCACAAGATTCAAAGATTCGGCCAAAGTTGACCAAAGGTGGATTACACCACCAGCTCCACCATCCTCTGCTTACCTCCCGGTCGTCCCGCAGTCCGAGCCATACGACCTTGATGGCGGGGCATCGGCATTATTTTCATACGGATATGGTCCCGGACGATTCAAGATCGAGCACGAGGAGGAGCGTCACGAGCAAATAGGAGAGGAGGACGACCCACATCTTTATCCTAGATATTGGTAGTAGATTGATATGATGTAATTTTTTTTTTTGATGATGTATCAACTCTTTGATATTTGAATAAATGGAATTGGAACATGTACTTAACTTTCAAGTCTTCAAGACTTCAATTGGTGTTCATTAGTATTTGTATGATGTGGTTTTGTGGATATCATGCATTGGTGATTTTTTAAAATTTTTCTAACTCATTTCCTATTTTTTTAGAATTTTTTCTGAATTTTTTGAATTTTTTTGACGAAAAAAAAATCCAAAAAAAAAAACCGATTCCGACCGATTCCGGAATCGATTCCCTTCCCAGGAATCGGCCGATTCCGGCCGATTCTGGGAATCGGAATCGGAATCGGTCCCAACCGATTCCGATTCCGATTCCGATTCCGGAATCCTTGATCTGACCTGATATATGCTACTGGATCACAAGATGATAAGGGTCTAAAGACCTGATATTGTGTATTGGGTCCATCTCTTCCATGAAACAGAGGCGGGGAAGATACGGGGCAGTGACACCACCCCTTGCTGCTGGACTGTGGTAATTTGACCCGAATTGGCCGTCGCTCCACCCTATACAATGTTTGGGTTTTTATTTTTTTCTTTTTAAATTATTGAACAACAGATCCACGCCAATCCTAGATCGATTTTGCTTTTGTCTTGACCCCAGTCTAGAATGAACCTGGCCAATTCATGATCTGTTCTTGATCTGAAAATCCTTTGTTTAGATGCTCTCTCTCTCTCCTCTCTCTATACACACACATTCTTCTCGTAGACAGATGCACCCGTCTGCAATATGGAAGAGATCTTTCTCGGCATCCAAACACTTAACAAGCTAATGCTCTTTATTTGTCAAATTTAACTTGTTAGAGAGATCCTGCTGCTCACGTGGAACAAGTGAATTTCAAGTTTCGAGTTTAGATGAGATTTGAGCCTTTTGAGGTTTGGGCGAGGTTCATTCGCATGGGGCAAAAATCGATCCTTCCTTTGTGAAAAATTGTCCTCTTGGGAAATTTTAATCGATAAAGCAGAGTTAAAAGGAGCAAAAAGGATACAGAAAACAAAGAAACCAACACAGGCGAGACACATCCAGCTGTACTGTAAACCAAAATAAGTTTGATCTTCTTACATAAAAACCGCTCTTTTAAACAAGGTTGGAGAAACATGAATAAAGGTGGATATCTTCTGTAACTATACTTATAGACGTTGGCCTATTTAGTTCATCAAAAAAGAAAAACCCTGTCTCACTCTTTTTTACATTTATTTATAGATTATTTCTTACAGGGAAGTCCTGTATCCCAGGAGTCAGGACCAAAGAACACATCCCCCATATGATCATTCCATACAAAGGCGTACGCACGTACACCAACACACCAACATCCTGGTTACGTGTCTTTCATCTCAAGAAGTGAAGTCCAGCAACGGTAGAACGAGTGCTCTCTCTCTCTCTCTCTCTCCCCTTGTTTGTTTCTCGGGTGGAGCTGGGGGAGGCTTGACCTAACGGAAGAGGACGGCAGCAGAAATCACACGCAGTGTCCAAAGGCTTGTCAACGCCCGTCTTGGTGCGTTTTTTCTCAAAAGATTTGACTTTTTGCTCACAGAATGGTCCATTGGATCTTCCAGTTCCACCGCCGTGCATCTTTCCGGCACACCTTTTGCTTGCAAAGCGTGGAAATTCATGCATGATTAGAAGTAGGATAAAGTTGTGGTTGACTGGGGGCGTTCCAAGCCCTTGCACGCGTACATGTCTTGATGTTGAGTCCGGATTTTCTGATGGAGAGAGTTTTGAGAACACAGGAGTGAGATGCGCATATGATAGTTGGGGTAGGCAACTCACACTCCTCGACGCCTGGTCTACCGGTGTCAGTGGGCCTGGCCTGACCAGCTTCTCCAAATGGACCCAATCCGATCCAAAATCTAATGGATCCGTTCAGACTAACCCATGTTACATTGTTGTCCCAATCTAGTTCAGTCGGTACAAAATGCAAATTTAGCCCAACCCAACTTGCCCGACCTACATTTTTTCTCATTGTCACATTTAATAAATTTAATCTTTAAAGATAATATCATTAAATCGATAATAATGTAAATTAAAAAATATTTTAACGAGTAAAAATGGCAATTTTTTTTTCTTCGAGTGAAAGAAAAATGACAATCTCAGGTTACGTTACAAAGGTTGAGACTTGTTTGACCAGGTCTAACTCGTTTTTTTTTTTTTTACTCTACTGACGGCTCCTTTGCGACCCGCAGGTCGAACTGTTGAACCCGCGCAAACCAGCGAGCCCGCCGGTCCATCGTACCGCTCGGCTCGCATGGCGTCGTCACCGAATGTCGCCGGGGTCAGACACCGGTGCTGTCAAATCGCGGAGGGATCATAATGGGATCGAGGAATTCGATATCTCCATCTCCCCCGAGGCGATCCGGAGAGAGGAGCGTTGTCAGTATCACGCCCCCGCCGGCCAAATCACACGGGACCTGCAGCTTCACATGATCCTCACGCACCTCGATAAGATCGACAACACCACCTGTCGAGCGATGACACCCGCTCGCTCTTGACAGCGAGCAGAGCTAGCGGGGGACCCCGAAGCTGCATCGAAAGGACAAGGTATGGGGCGGTCCCGAACTTGGAACATCCTCGTTCCTCCGGCTTCGCTTTACACCGTGACAAATCTTGCACGGTCATCGTCATCCACTGGTCTTTTCCTCCCGGCGGATCCGTCGCACCGGCGGGCCGGGGCCTCCAGCTGCATGCGCCGCCGACGACGGTGGTGCCCTATATTATAATATGATTCATATATATATATATATATATGGTTGTCTGCCCTCCACAACGTGGAACAGTTTACGTGCCCATATTGCATCAGTCTGCTAGCTAGGATCTCTCTCTCTCTCACACACACATATTTAATTGCATTTGCATTTATTTTAATTGCGTTTATACTAGTTCGCATGTGGGCTTATGCACACACACACACGTCGCTTTTACGTACGTTGAAAGGAGATAGAATGGGGACGGGGTTAGGCAGCCAAACTACTTAGTCTCCTTTTCCTGTTAACGAGGGGGGAGCAACTTGTATGGTTGTATTATTGTATAATGCTGGTCAGAACGGGCGGTGTCCCGGTGTGTTTCGCGATTTTGATTCCGAAATGACGTAAAGGGGGATGGTATGAGTGTCCGAAGAAAAGATGCAGCTGGCCCTTATCTGATCGGCGACTCATAGGGTAGCTAGCTAGCTAGTTGCTCCCATACACTTCATCCCCTCCAACTAGAAAATGCCGCACAACACGCACATGAGTGAATATATATGACATGCAGAAACACAGGTATACACCCCGGCCTGATAAACAATAAGATATATATAGGTGTAACGTAGATGCCAATTTCTAGCCAAGGGGCTTCGACAGGAAGTAAATGGGGGCGGAGATGAGTGGTGGCATGGAAGGCGGATATGGTGTACTGGTGTGGGACAAATCAAGGGGCATATCCATTATATGGTTGTTGGAGAGAAGACCCTCAACCATATAATAAAGATAATATCAAAGTGCATGCAGATGAATGACCGAGAGAGAGGGAGAAATGACTGAGATAGAGGGATTGTCCAACATGTATGCATGGTTGTCGAGTTGTGATCTCGGACTCTCTGGTGCTTTGATTCTCGATCGAGGACATCCGTTCTCATCTCCAAGTCAGTCACTCGGCCACCCACGGCACTATGCCTCCCAAAAGCCTTGTTGCTGTCGCCGAGAAGGGATGCAAAAGGGCTGTGTACGTACGTACGTCCTTGCTTGCTTTTTTTTTTGAACAACACAACGATTTACTTCATTTATAACATAAAAGGTACACAGGTAACATATACAAAACTATTGATCCAAATGAGATAGCTCAGAGATCTTCGGCCGGTCTAAGCAAAGGCGTTCGGATAAGGCAGACGAGAGATCCGCCTGATCAGAGGATCGATGAGATGGCCATCTAGACCACATGGCTGTAGGTAGCCCGCTGAAAAGATGAGAGTAGTGGAGAGGATAGAATAGGTAGAGAAAGAGGACGTCCGACGGACAGGATGGATCTTCTCTTTGTTAGGCTTTACAAGATGGATCTTCCGTTACGGTTTCTGAGTTTTGTCTCCCCCCCTAGCTCCTCTTCTTTATCAGAGCTATACAATAATTGTTGCAGGTCTGCCCGGAGGAGAAGCCCAAGGCTTGAGAACCCAACATGGTCCGTCCATATTGTGCTGTCTGGGACCTACAGATGTGGAGATATTATAAAAATGCGTCGGCTACAAGTTTCATCAAGCAGGCTATAAACAGTTATGAGAATCGACTTGGAAGAGAAAAAGATAGAAAGAAGAGAGGACGACAAAAGGGACCTAACACTTGGGGGTGCAAACCGGCATTAAGGATTATGCCAATTGAGTTTTGAGTTCGAGTTCAGCTCCATATGTAACAAGTAAACTCAACTGGCGGTGTTCCAACTTGACTTACTAAGAGAGCAGCTTGATTTATTTGATCTTGACTCACCAACCAGCTATTCGTCTTTATTTGATTGAGCCAGTGGGCCTGTAGCCATGCCAATCGATCCTAATTTAATCAGACTTTCTTAGTTCAAGAAGAAGGTTTTGCAGCCAGCGTCCATAAAATTTTGTATTTTTTTCTTATTAGTATTTTAGGGGGTAGGAGAAAAAGGATGATGCATGCATTGAGCTGTGACGTCGTTATCATGCACAGGAAAACGGCCGGTGATGAAGCAAGCAGAGAAAGATGGCAAAAGATGATGGGCAACAGATGGCCTTCTCTTTTCCTCGATTCTAAAAACGTCTTAGCGTAAAATTAATCTAGCAGCACATGTGTTAACACCACCGAAAACTTTGCCAAGTAGACATGTGGCCCTGTATAAAACATATATATCTTATCTTAAAGTATACATTTTCATATTGCGTGCCTATCATTAAAGTAAATGCAGAATCAACTCCATTCGCCATATATATCAAAATTGCACTGTGTAACGACGATCTTGTGATATACATATATTTATATATATATATATATTAAATTAATTGGACTATCTAAATTAAAGCCTTAGAACTATGAGTGAAATAGATACCCCTGGCTAGCTACTTATATTCTGACAACTATTTTTGCAACAATATTCAATATATATGTAGATAATTATTCTTGTTTCAATAATTTCATGACGCTTTAGAGGCAACTGTGACGTGGAACTACATCAATCTTTTCAGTTGTCAGACTAACTTCGAACAAAAGGCAGATTCTGACAAATTTCGGGACTAATTATCAAGACATGAATGGTTTCACCCCCCCAATCGCTCAAATGTATGCAAGAGTACCGGCCGGGAGTAGAGCGACCTTCTTCCACCAAGCTAAGACAACATATATACATATATTTGGTTGCCACACCCGTACGTATAGGATTCTCTGAGGCACCATCCAGGCCAGATACCTGATCCGGCCGGACTCAATGCATACATATATAATGAACGGGAGGGGTCGTCTCTTGTACGTCCTTATATCTGCATGTAGGGTTTAGAGTACGTAGAATTAAGGGGCCGGCAGCTGGCCATGGAGCAGCAAAGCAAGCACATGGAGATGCATCCTTTTTGACCGATGTCTGGATGGAGAAGGTAATTAATCAGCTCCTCAGATCCCGACCCCCATGTTCAAAGATCAGAGCACTGTCGGCAGAAGCATCTATAGTGATATATACACACGTCACTGTGTCTGTCTGGTCGAGTGCGCGAGTAATTTTATCGGCAGTACGATCGATAATGGACGTGGGGGAGAGGGGGCAGAACCCTAAATCTTTAGCACTCGTGTGTGTTGCCGCCGATCATACCTTCTCATACTCATACCATGCAATTATTAATGCAATATATGAACACCAACGAGGGATCTCGTCAAACCTGAAGTATACATTTTCATATTACGTGCCTATCGTTAAAGTAAATGCAGAATCAACTCCATTCTCCATTTATATCAAAGTTGCATCTTGTAACTCTTGTGATATATACACACATGTACATATTAAATTAACTGGACTCTCTAAATTAAAACCTTAGAAATATGAATGAAATAGGTGTACCCTAGCTACTTATATTTTGACAACTATTTTTGCAATAATATTCAATATATATAGGATTATTCTTGTTTCAAAAATTTCATGATGTTTTAAAGGCAAATGTGTGTCGTGGAACTATCTATGTTTTCAGTTAATTATCAGACTAACTTCGAACAAAAGCAGATTCTGACAAATTTCAGGACTAAATATCAAGCCATGGTTTCGCTCAAATGTATGCCGCAAGAGTACCGGTTGGGAGTCGAGCGACTTTCTTTCCACCTAAGACCACATATATATATATATATATTTGGGTGCCACACACGTACGCATTGGATTCTCTGAGGCACCATCCAGGCAGGATACCTGGTCCGGACTCAATATTTTGGACATATAATGAACGTCCCTATATCTGCATGTAGAGTATGAGAAGTACGTAGAATTAAGGCGCCAGCAACTGGCCATGGAGCCGCAAAGCACGCATGGATGCATCCTTTTTGACCAATGTCTGGATGGAGAAGGTAATTAATTAAGCAGCTCACATCCCGACCCCCATGTTCAAAAAACAGCACTGTCGGCAGAAACATCTATAGTGAGATATATACACACGTCACTGTGTCTGGTCGAGTGCACGGGTGTCGGCAGTACGATCGATAATGGACGTGGGGGAGAGAGGCAGAACCCTAAATCTTTAGCAGTCGTCGTGTGCAGCCGCCGAGCACACCTTCTCATACTCATGCCGTGGAATGCAATATATTTACACCCATCGAGGGATCTCGTCAAACCTAACCCTAACGTTTCAGACTTAGAACAGAGAGGTCATCTCACGTAGTTAAATATTTCCCAGAGAGCTGCTACGCCCATAAGTTTCCATTTATCCGTAAAGATGATCACCGACGGCGCGAGGTGGTGGTGCTCTCGTCGCTTTCCTCAGGCTTCGCCACCGGCCGCGCGGACACGCACGAGGCTCGGAACACGGCCTATACATATACATATACGCAACATTAATAAGATAATGCGGCGGGATGCTGGCCACCCGACGTTCGTCTCTTCCCCCGTGCGGCGGTGACGAACGTCGGAGCAGCAACAGAGAGAGAGAGCTCCTCTCGTGTGGCTGCCGGATCTCCACGGCTTTTCGGACACTGTGAACCTCGCACGTGAAAAGGGTCTGAAAAACCCTAACAGGGATCGATCGTGCAACGGCGACTACTATGCGCACGTATAAAGACACGCACATCACTGTCTAGCTAGCAGGGGGGTGGGGCAGTGTACATTCCCGCTCGTGGACACCAGGGGTGTTTGGAGAGAGAAGGGCGGTGGGAAGCGGAAGAAAGGTGGTGCGGCGCCGGCCGGCCGGGAAGGCTCGGCCGGCGGGGCCCTTCGGACCAGTGCGATTGCCCCGCCCGAGGATGGCGAGAGCGAGGGCGACGGCGACCCCCACCGCCGGGGATCTCGAAGAAGACACATGGATCCCATCGCAGCGCGCGGCCCGGGCTCTCATAAGAAGAACGCCGCACGTTGACGGGCGGGGGGGCCGGCGAAGGCCCCCGCTGCTCTGCTCGGGAAGGTGCGCAGGCCGCCGGCAATCCACCGTGCATGCATGATGGTGTTCTCCGGACGTCAAAAGCGCAGCAGTACGTACGTGTCGGGGGGGGGGGGGGGGGTAAGCGGGTAACTGGGTAAGGGAGGGAGAGATCCACACGATAGAATCTGATAACATCTTTACAAATTACTTCGATGTCGTGTCGTGACACTGCGCAGGCAGACGCTAAGTTATCCCGCACATCATCATCGTGTCGGGCAATGGTCAACGTGAGAGATGTGCCCGCACGTACTGGCCTTAACAGTTCTTCCGTGCTATCTGTTTCTGAGCAGCGTTTCTGACTTCTTCGTATGCCCCCCTGAGCTTCTTGGTATTCATTCCCCTGTGGTGGAAGGGAAAACGTCTCTCCCTCTCCTTCACTTTATTGGCCTCGGCAAGGACCGCCAAATTCAAACCCACCTTTGACTTTAGGGTATATATATATAGGGAGAGAGAGAGAGAGAGACTTTCGATTGACAAGCCCAACTCTCTGCGTTCTCGTCATCCCACTGAACCTAAAGTGACCGACAGCAGGTCAAATCTCCTTTTTCTGGCAGCCTCCACCAATTTCTAAGAAATGGGGTTCAGTTTTTTAAACGGTTCAAGTCTTCGAGAGTACTGGAGTCAATCACCACACAGAGAGATATCGTGTAGGCTAGCCAGACACCTGTGTGGAGGGAGGTTCCCATTGGCTTAGTTTACCCTGTTGATTATCCCATCAGATCCAAGGCTATCTTTCATGTCGACTTCACACTACTGTGATTAATCGATTACGCCGTGTACCTTTCAAGGTTGGAGTCTTAATGAGAGAGTCGTTTCATGCATGCGCATCTGATCTCATGGTCGTCTCAGTTCTCCCTCTCTACGCGACATATGCATGCCCATTAAACTATAACTATGCGGACAAACCCTAATTAAAGATCGGTGTCGATCGGCATATATATGTGGATGTAATTAAATATTCCGATCGACCATACGCAATCTGGTTGGTGGGTGTTGCGGTGTACGTGGCCAAGCGGTCGGCATGAGCTTGTGTATATGTCATGTGTCCGCCGGATGTCAATACCGGCCGTGCATCGAGCAAGGGCCACAGTACACTGATTAATTTTAATTTAATTTTTCCCCCACTATCTTAGAGGCCAGCATGCAACCAGACAGATGCATCCCACTATCCCCTCCCCCTCTCGCTGGCTAGTGCCGCCACACTCGGGTCCAGTGGGGGGTTAAAGGCCATTAATTCACCCCCCCCTTTTGACCCGTTCTTCTCCCATGTTATGGTACATTATTGTCCAAGATTTCCTCTCCCCGCCTTTGTGGCTTCGACCCACTACGAGATCCCTCCATTAATTGGAATGAATATTAATAGTGACATCATGCCATCGTGTTGCTTTCAGAGAGAATATAATCTTTCGATGCATTAGATTATGTTTACAGGAGATATATAAATATATACACACGCCCTCTTTAATTAATTACCCAACTTATATGTATTCTAGGGTTTTGCAAAGGGGTACTCCTCTTGCTCGTGTAACCGTCCAATATTAGACCTCACTACGTACGGGGAATTAAGTGCATGCTCATGTCGCAATTTATACCTCGATATTTGGATTTTTTTATATATGCACCCCTTTGTGGATACGTAACACAAAAGCCTCTCGTGCATCTTTGGCTAAGGGAACGAAGGATAGTACAACAGTACGGGATATGAGAAGGGATCACCTGAGGAGGGCTCCTGAGGGAGCCCCCTCAGGCCAGACACATGACCCACATAAATGTGGGTCACATCCACTGTTTAATCAACTTTTAGACCTTGACATGACCCACATTTATGTGGGTCATGTGTCTGGCCTGAGGGGGCTCCCTCAGGAGCCCTCCTCAGGTGATCCCTTCTCTACGGGATATATATATATATACATGCATGTGTGTGTATGTATGAGTATGACGACATGCATCACATATATATGTATATATCACGCGCCGTCAAAGAACCACATATCAACACAGTGCCTAGCTCGGAGGCAGCCACGGCGAAGCATATATATATATATATGAACGTGTGGCCAGACGCCCCGAGACGTGCTTAATAAACCGGGGCCCTACCCCCCCTGCTGAAACGTTTTCTAGTGTGTCGTGTCTCCCAATAGCTTCATGGGCAAAGCCACCTTTCTCGCCGCCGGGGGCTTTCCGTGTCGGCCACCGTTCAGGCTTCCTTAGATGCGGCTGATCATCCCATTCCCACGCCCACGTCGGCTGCGCACGAGCACTGTTCGAGGAAATGCCGAGGAGGCGCACTCGGTCAAAAGACGGAGCTGTTTCTCTCCATGGCGACTAAAGGGAAGGGGGAAGGGGGGGGGGGGGGGGTGTCCAAGCGCCTTTGGGGTTGTGGGGGTACGTACACTTGAATTCCGCAACGGTTGGACTTTGCTGTCTTGTGGTACGTACGTACCTACGTGTTAATTTACAAGATGGAAATCGATTATTGACGCTTCGATTCTTGTCGTCTTTGCTACACGCATGCACTCATCAGGCAGATGTGCTCAGACAAGATCCGGATCTCGCCGAGAGATGCGAAGAATGCTGGGCCATTTTCCAGGTTATATTATATGATTGGACGTCGACCGGTGGTAGCTAGCTAGCCAGGTGAGACCAGATCTCGGTATGCATCTGAGACTAGCTAGCTAGTCGGATTGATCTATAGAATATACATGTGTGTATATATGTGTGTGTAAAGATGCATATGCAACCGGCATTGACGGTCCTTATAATTCTAATTAGAATATATTGCAAACATATTCTTCACACACTTTCCCATTTAAAATATGTTATATATATATACCAAGCCATCAAATGGGTGTGGATTACAACTACTTTGGTTAATTGATTATCCACTCTGCAGGTCGACTATTTAATATATAATTAATTTAAAAGAATTCCAATATCAAGTATTTTCAATTAGTAGTAGTCTCAAGATTAATGGTCAATCTCTCTTGAAAAAGTTGCCCACTAATTAACAAGATTCTTCGGTGCGAGTGACCCGGTCGGAAGAAGGCTTTACTTTGTATGACTAGCTTAGTAATTGATGTGTGTGCAATTTCAATGAGATCATCAAATCTTTAAGGGGGGGTATCTATATTGTACCCCTGATTTAAGAATACACGTACGTTAAGAGAATATATTAGTTATTTATCGACACTTTCTATCTAATGATGTTGAGTAAAAAAAAAAAACTTCAAAGCCAAAGTATGCTCAGTAGAGAATAGTCCAAGAGGGGGGGGGCAACTGAGAAGATTATCAATACTAGTACAGTTGTCTGAGTCAGATAAAATTTCATCATAGTAACTTAAGTTTAAATCAAAATTTACACCTTTTCTGTTAGAACTTAAGTCTCGTTTGTTAAGAAGCTGAAATTGATGGGATAAGAATGTGTCACTCTTTGTGACTATCTTTATTCTCATTGTGTTTTGTTTGATTTAATTTATATTCAGAGGATAATTTTGTCTTGTGTGTTTAGTTTAATTTTAAAATTAATATTGATACATGTATAAATTATTTGACTATTAAAATAAAAAATAAAATTTATATTATAAATAATTTATAAATAGTAATACAAAATATTTCATGTACTAGATGAGATAGTTATCTCTTGAAAAAATTTAAAAATAAAATATCTCATGTACTAAATGGGACAACTTATCCCTCACTTATCCTCATTTTTTGGGATGAATCAATTTCAGTTAATTCATGTTAAGTTTCATTTTATTTACAGAACAAACAGGGATCGAGGATAAATCAGATTTATCCATGATTATCTTAGTACCAAATATAGCATTAAAGAATAAGAGAGATTCTCTCTCTCTCTCTCTCTCTCTCTCTCTCAATGTAACTGCATCTTTCTTCGATGTTGTGGTTAGAAAATTCCCTACTCCTCTTCGTTTCTTGCATTTATTTGTACTCTTCTCTGCCACACATACGCGCACACAGCAGCTTCCCATTTCAGCCATATACAAAACCATCTAAGAGAAAAGGATATACAGAGATCAGCTTCCCCAAATCCAAAATTCTAAACCATCGTGCATCAAGCGTCTTCTGCCTCCACCCTCTACGGTGAAATAGCCCAGGCAAATCTACAGGGAAACGGGCAGTGGACATTTTAAGACTTTCCATGATCTACCCACTATCTAATATAAAAAGGGTAGAAAATCGCCCAAAATCTAGGCGACAAAGTCAACTTATGATGTGGTCAGCCACCACAGAGAGAGAGAGAGAGAGAGAGAGAGAGAGAGAGAGAGAGAGAGGTCGGCCACCTCCCTCTCCACAAGGGAAAGCAAAAGAGGACATCCCCCTCTCTGCATGGGGATAAGATTTTGCCTCTTTGACCTCCCAAACAGCAGGTGCTCGAGCAGCGCCTTTGTCTTCCTCCTCCCCCCACACAGCCATCATACCGTATCTTAAAAACGGATAACCGTGTTTGCACGCTATTTCCTTTTCCCCGGCAACGTCTGCAGATTTTACAGTTGCCCAGGTTGAACAAAAACTTGATCTTCGATTCTCTTCCTTTGACTAGTCCTTTGATCCCTGTTAAGTGGACTTTTAGGGCCCGTTTAACACCATAAAAATTCGAACATAAATCTGATTTATTTTCTAAATTTTGAGGATAAATCAGATTCATTCCCAAGTTATCTCGATTCCAAACAGTCATTTGTAATTCCATATTAGATTACGAAGAGAGTACTTCCATCTCTTCAAGTCTGGTCCTGGTTATTTCATTACCCAGCTGGGTCTGTGGTTTTCCATATGATATCATAGCCGGTTAGACTAATTTGGACTCTGTCGTCTTCGGTGGGTCCGCGCCTTGTTACTCACGTGCCCATCTTGGCAGAGGAGAAAGAGTGTTATTAAGTGGAATTTTGTAGTCCCAAATTAATTAATCAGATTCTGGTGAGAGCTGTATTTTCATCCTTTGAGTCTGATCTTGGTTACTACGTACATCGCCAAAGTTTTGAGATTTTCCACATTCGCCGGTACTCCTTTGATTTTGATTTTCTGGGATCAGTCGCGCACGCTGATCCATGGTTATCGGAGGGGGACACCGATCAATGCTGCGATATTACTTGATCTATATATGAAGTCTATCTCTCGATCTCTCACACATCTTGAATGAGATCCACATATACGTGTGTATTAGGGAGTTTCTGACTCGATCTACATGGCGCGGACATATGATCTGGCTTATCTTATCGGTAAGTTGTTCTTGATCACTTCATCGTCTAGCTTTAAGAACACGAGTGAATGAATATATATTTTGAATACCCTTATCGATATTCATGTTTGGTAGCAATGTTAATTAAATACCCTTATCGATATATTCATTTTAAAAATGCACATTGGTGCATAAATCATCGTAAGAGATCAGATGTTGGACCCTATCGATGCCAATTTTGATATTTATAGACAATCTAGGCATAGGACGTTGTGGTATAAGTGCCCTCTTAGATCAGCTTTAATTTGTTGTCTCTAAAAACATTAATAACACAATTGATGTAGTATCATTTTAAATATTTTAACCAGAGATCAGGGCACAAACTAATGGGGTGTTTGGTTGCATGATAATTTTTTTGTACATTTTCATGATTAAAAATTGATTTAAAATAAAAAGTAAACTAATTCATGACATAAAATTATCACGTTTGGAGGGATGTGATAACAAGAAAGAGTAACTATTATTCATGACCAAACAAAGTGCACGGGGGACCACAAGAAAAAAGAAAGAGGTGGAACCCTCTTTTTTTTTTGCTTAAGAAGAAAATCACTTTCAAAACACAGAAGTGTCGAGGTTGCCAAACATCTCTTTTAACTAGTTTTCTTACAATTTTTAAAAATTAAAATAAAAACCTTCGTCGTCACAACCAAACACCCCCATAAGTAAGTAAGATCCTCTGCATTGGGTTGGGGGCGGCAGAACTGTTGACAGGGCAGTCTCCCTCCCTAGGAAGAAGGAAGGGAGAGGGCCCACCAGCCCAACAAGGGCCGTCGTGCGCATGATGTGGGCCCATTGGAGTGTGATGTTGATCAGCCCATTAGCGCCCCTCAGCCGTCCAAGTTAACTTCACGAGCACGCGAAGGCAACGGTGGAGAAGTTGGTATAAAAGATAACCATACGTTTAATCCTAGTTCACGCCAACTTTTTTAAGTTGAGATATTTCACGAATCATTTCCTAGAATTATTTGATATTCCAAGCATATATCAGTCCAGCCTTGATAATTTTCTCACTCTTTAAAATCTTGATTTATTTATTTTTATTAATATGGTTCTCATGCATGGTTTAAACTCACCGGCGTTCATCATCATTATTTTCCCATCGTACGGCTGAGGGTGAGGCTCCAGTTCGTGAAGGCCGGCGTCAACGTCTTTGCGAACCATGTATCGATCTACAAAAGCTCGATATATAAGTTTGCTTCGGAAGGTGAATTACGTCGGAGGAAATTAAGAACTCCCAAGAAATCATCATGGGATTTCTTGCGTCTAAACTATTGTGGCGTTCAAGCTCAAAAGTATGCTGAACTCTCATGGATATATGGGTGCGTGTGACAACATAGTATATGTTAATTAATACCCATGGTTGGTACACCTTAATTTCCCTTCTCGGGATAAAAAATGCATGGAGATTTGCCTCCTATATATGAAGATATATATATCTTTCATCGAGGTGAGAGCATATCCCGGCAGAAGATCCATCGTGTGTGTGTGTGTATATATATATATATATATATATATATATGTATACATATACATAGTCGTGGGTATGTACCAATCCCCCAACTTGATTAGCCAGCAATATTATTTAATGAGAAGATGACGCATCTCGGCCGGCAATCAAGTACACATATATATATTCCTCCGCTCGTTAATTCTCAGTTCATTTCATTCGCTCAACCGTCGGCTTTCAACGAACAGAGGACGCCGGTTGCTTCATATTTTAGTCCCTTTTTCTTGAACCGAATCGCAAGCTATTCAAATGCACGGAGTATGAAGGAGGAGTCGCACGCATGCCTTCACAGGCGGACTCTCTCTCTCTCTCTCTCTCTCTCTCTCTCGGTCAATGGCGGGTTTGACAAGTAAGGGGTGACATGCAGAGTCTACGTTGAACGTGGAAAAGCTTCAAGCTTCATTCCGTGGCTGTATAAATTTGACGCTGCCCTAAATTAATCATGTTGGAAGCCAGGTGGGTATAATATATATCATCTCCCACAAATCTTATATACCCACAAATGTGATGCATAAAAAGATTAATAACTTAACAGGCTTTCGTTACGGATTTATGTTTTCCCGACAAAACTTGTTAAAAGAGAAATTAGGTGACGGTTACAATTTTATATTTTCGAAGAGGTTTACTACCGGAACAAAAAAAGGAAGGTGTCACTTTTTTTTATCTTATGACACCTCCACCTTATTTAATCATATATGGTATTCGCTCTTTTTTGTTATGTATTTTTTCAAATATATAATTTGATGTCATTGATTAACTCACACTTTATAATTTTAATATAATATTTATAATGAAAATGTACACAGATATTTATTGTGCAACCAAAGATGTGTCGTACCCTTCCTTCGTCTTTCTTTCTATAATTTTGTTTCAAACCTCATTTTCCACTCATGCTAGCTAATTTAACTGTTTACGAAATGGGGTAATATATAAGAGTGATTATTGAGCCGGTGCATACTTTCCACCACGGTAACCAACAATAAGAAGTAAAAACAGGAAAAAGAAATAGAAGAAAGATGTGGAAGATGGGGGTGTTTGGAATTTAAATTCTTTAAGCGTAGGGATTTATTATGCATTAGTCCCTACATTTATTTATTTTCTAAATATGACTTTATAAGAATTTAAATTTACGAAGAGCGCGTAAGATCATCTGTTATATATTCAGAAATTAAGTTTTGGTCATTTGAAACCCCAAATGCTGTTGGTTATGTATTTTATTTTATTCTATCAAATATGTTCTTGTCCAATAGCTTTTAATTATCCCCCCCCCCTGCCGAAAAGAAAAAAATATTTTCTCAAGGAGATCATAACGTACGGTGTCTAGCTAAACTTAGGAGGTTAATTTAGATGGCAAAATAATACTTATCTATGATCGTATATTTAATTTCTCAGAAACACATTTGAAGCTATAAAATACAAGAGCACTGGAATATATGTAATTATACGGAATCTCTTTCAATCTATATTCCGCAATTCACTAGGGTTTATCGATCGCATCCTACTTTTTCTTTGCTTTAAAGTGGTGCACCAAGCTTTTTAATGGCTTTCTTTTTCTCTGTACACATGAAAACCTTGCTACTGGCCCTGCACCCATATATCCAAGATTCTTCAAGCGGAGAATAAAGAAGAAACCTAAAAGAAGGTATATAAGCTAGTTTCTGCTGTCCTCCAAGGGGCTGCCTAGTCAATGCCGTGCTGAATCATGTTCTAGCCAGATTATATATAATTCCCGGTTTTGATCATTGATTTATGGTAGAAACTCACCACTCTTTTCTGGATAAGCATCAACGGCAATTCCCCGGGAATCAAATCGTAAAAGGTCCTAGATTTTTTAGCCTCTCTTTCTGTTGATAATACACACACAGCTGCGCATGTATATGTATATATTGCGGCGCCACTGGATTCATTTAAACCTATCCTTTTTGCAGCTATAGCTAGCTATGTTCCTTAAACTGGAAGCCTCATTTCCTCAAAGTGGCGGCTTGAATCAATCAATAAACCGAAGGTTCCTCCACATCTCGTCAATTTTCGATCTCTTTCGAAAAACATGCATGTTCTTGCTGTTTAGTCAAGAACTGCATGCTTCCGATCGAGCAGTAAACTACACTTCTCATTACGGCTGCAGAGATATGTGGACATCTGTGCAAGAGCTTTGATGCCGGGTGCGTGTGTGTATACACACACACACACATATATATATGTGCATATTGTAACCATGATCTCTTGAATATATATGCCGCCAATAGATGTGCGCGCAGCAGCAATAAAAGGAAGCGATATCGACGAAGTGGGAGCAGCAGCAGTCGAAAGATAAAGGGATCCATGGTAAGAAAGGGCGCAGCACTAGCAGTGGTGTAGTAATGGGGAAGCGCCAATAGCAATAGATATGCGCGTACGTTGTTCTGAATAGCAATGGTGGGCACAGTGGTGGAGGGGGTGCCCATAAATTAGATATTTCGCTACGTTTCTTATCTTAATCGACTGGAAAAGTTGTCAACAAGCAGAGAAATTAGGGAGTATTCTATACCCATCTGCCGTCTTCCCACAATGCGCACGTACACACTCTTAATCAGAGTTGTGAGCCTAGTCATCTGCCCGGCCGACGGTCAATATTGGAGACCCCTTTTGGCAGATCATCTCAGGTGATTAATCTACTTAATTAGAGGTATATTTAATTATTCATGTATTATAGCTAGGCATACATAATATATATGTGGATGCATCCAACACAGCCAGCGCGCTGCCATGATATACCCCAGGTTATATATATCATTTAGTTGTATATACTTGCAACATATATATATGATGATCGAACGGAAGAAGCTCGATCCAGGGTTTATTTTCAATATCCAGTAAGGTACGCAATGAAAGAAAATGTATAGGGCGGTGCACATAGCATCAAATATATATACATATACATATGGCAATGTCTGTTCAAAGAATCCGCGTCTATATATACATACATATGGGTGATCACACACGGGAGGTGAAAAATAGAACAATGTGTCTCATCATTAATCGTTGGCAAGAATATATTCACCTGTTCTGCACGGCCATATGACAAGATGCCGAGTCTAGCTATATCATATGCCCATCACAGAATATATAAAACGGCGCCCATGCCAGAGATAAAAGGAGAAATTCCATGCAAAGGCACCGGAGACTAAAGATCTTGCAAGATCGATCTCCAGAGAAAATCCAATAAAGCCGTGTGAATCACCTCCAAGTGGGGAATTTTCGATCAGTTTCTCTGCTATAGAGGTGAAATAAGTGAGATTCTCACAGTGCATCAAAATTTGTGAATAGTAAAAAGTGAATTTAATATACGGCCGGTGTTTCATTTGTAATTAAAATGAGGGATTGGAGGAGGTGATGCGTGCCCAATTCAGAGAGGTACTTACGTATACTTGTGTCCAAGGCATAAACACATCTCAAGTGTAAATCGCTCGTGCGGCCGGATGAGGAGGAAGATGTCTCCATTCAGTCGTATGAATGAGAGGGCGAGGTTCATCTCATTAAACGACTCTGCTCACTCATTTCTTCTGTTAGTTAATGGACACATCCCTAGCTCCTTCACCCAATGACCCTCCAAGAGGTTTGGGATTTGATCCTAGGTTGTCTCTTTTTTTTTGGACAACAGAAGTGTTGAAGGATTTAATCTCATATTGGCCACCGGAGGAGTATTCCATACATTTATCATAGCCTGGACCTGGGTCTCCTTAACGCACGTGCGTTTTTGGAATTTCACATGGTATCAGAGCTGGTCAGGCTGCAGGCTCTGTCCTCCGGTGGATTTGCTCCTATTTTTGCTCGGCCCTGTCTCGTGTATTCCTATCGTGGCTCTGACGGTGGTGGCTGGCCGAGAGGGGGAGTGTTGAAGGGTATTATCCCATATTGGCTACCGAAGGAGTATTCCATGCCTTTATCATAGCATGGACCTGGGTCTCCTTAGCGCACGTGCGTTTTTAGAATTTCACATGGTATCAGAGCTGGTCAGGCTGCAGGCTCTGTCCTCCGGTGGATTTGCTCATATTTTCGCTCGGTCCTGCCCCGTGTATTCCTATCATGGCTCTGACGGTGGTGGCTGGCCGAGAGGGGGAGTGTTGAAGGGTATTATCCCATATTGGCCACCAGAGGATAGTCTAATGCATTTATCATAGCCTAGACTTGGGTCTCCTTAGCGCACGTGCGTTTTTGGAATTTCACAAGAAGCAACATTTTCATTCATAAGGTAGATCAGTACATGTAAGAAGATACAAAGATACATTTAAAAAGAAAAGACTCGTGATCAAACTAAATATGGATAGAGTTCTTTTGGAAGTCGTCTTTTCCAAGAAACACAAGCAAAGCCACAACCGACCAGCACGTAAGAATGCTTAAGTGGTCGAACAGCAGAACAAAGAGCTCCATTAAAAGAGTTTGACAACTGCCACGAGATCGGATGATCACACCAAAAGGTGTGGATATTGCCCAGACTAACGATCTCGGAGTAAAGATGATGACTAAGTGGATAACAAAGAAGGACGACAAGACAGAACTAGACAACACGACAACGGACAGTAACGAAGATAAAAAGACATAGAACAAGCATAGATAAGCCGAACTCCACAATTTCAGCGAGACAAAAGAAGACAAAATACCTAAAAACATATTTAGGCAAAACGCTGAAATGGGAGTGTGGGAGGGAGGAACATCACATTTCCTCCCTCCCTGACCAAAAACGACTACAAAATAGCAACTACTATCCCTCTCACCGAAAAATTTCAAGCAAAGACGAGCGGAGAGACAGCGTTCGGAGTTGGGGGCGCTGAACCACGAACAAAGCACCACCGGAGAAAGGTTAGCAAGACCAAGGGTTAATGGCGAGGAGGAAATTAAGGAGAGTAGAGATAGACCACAAGAAGAAGGTTAGAAAGACAGGAGGGGGTTAGCCAAAAAGAGAAGGGGGTGGAGGGGGAAGCCGGATGGGGTTGGTAGAAAGGGGAAGGGGTCAAGATGTGGGGGTGACAGACTGACAAGTAAAGGAATGGGATTTAGATAGAGGAAGGAGGAGTTAGAAGGGGGTTAACCGGAATGAGGGATGACTGGGAAAGGATGGGGGCTTTTGGGGGGAGAACGGTGGATGGGTGGGGACGAAAAGGAGATCTCGGGAGAGAATAAGGTGACCCTTCGAAAATGGAAGGAGGCTGCGTGAAAAGAGAGATTCCACCTGGACGGTGAGGGGCCGCCAAGAGCGCTGGGGCGTCGAGGCGAGAGCTTCCGCTGAAAACGGCGACCAGGCCGCCGGGAACGCGAGGGTTTCCGCCGCCGAGGGGCAGCGCCGAGGGTTTCCGCCGAGCTTCCGCCACCGCCGAGGGGCAGCGCCGAGGGGCAGCGCCGAGCTTCCACCCGTCGGACTGTAACCGGCGACGGCACCCCTCCCTGTTGATCCTAGGTTGTCGGCCTTCGGGTCCTACTGCAGCCGCTGTGGCATGATCAAAAAAGAAGAAGAACAATCTGTACTCAAACATATATAAACGGCAGTGTCAAATTCTATTGTTACATTTTACATATAGCTAGGTCTAAGTCTAACCAAGTCCGATTCTATATATATATATAAAAGCTGCTACAATGTATACCCAACAGAGAGAACTTCCTCATCAGTTGTCAATAGATAAACACCATCTTTAATTATAACACTACTCATGTGTAATCAACTTAAAGAACAGTATTATTGTATTCACGGCTACTGAGAATAAACATGATAATGTATTTTTACTAATCTGATCTTACATTTACTAACACCCCTCCAAACTTTTACTGATCTCTTATATATTTTACTGAACCTGACTATAATATTTGGAACCAACCCCTTTTGTACACTTTTTTAACGGCCATAATTAAGTAAGTACTCTATATATCCGATTTAAATGCATGCATAAAAATATATATATAAATATTAATGTTATTGGCAACCTAGGGTACAATATGGGTGATCTGGACTCCATTTCCAGTGGGCAGCAGCAGCACCATCTTTTTATTGGATTGCTCTCTCATCTGATCTCCTGAGCCATGTGGACCACCAACCAGACCATGTTAATTAAAGCTTCCTTTCAAACTCACCAGAAATATTCCTCCGCAAGGGTCCCCCTGCGACTTGAAGATGCCCGTATATATATATAAACACATCTAGCTCTTTATATATATGTATATGATATATATGAAAATACAGAAATATAAACGGAGAAGCAGCAAAGAATTGAATGGGGGTTGAGGTGGGGGATGACTGAGCTTTCATGATCTTTCTGCCACAGGAAATTTAAGATGCCGGAATCGGGGTGAATGGATACCAATATTTCTTCCAGATATATATATATATACACACACACACACACTCGTCGTCTGATCTCCTGCCTGCCCTCCATCTGTGTACACTCTGCCGCACGTGATGAGAGAGAACGACAAGAAGCATGCAGCTGCCACACAGTAAATAGTCACGTGACCACCCCTCCATCCCCCCATCGCATCCCCCCTCCCGAGAGAGAGAGAGAGAGAGAGAGAGAGAGAGAGAGAGAGAGAGAGAGAGAGAAGAATTTGAAAGTCTAAATGGGATCCGTTATTTCTAAATTTTTATTTTATTTCGATAAAAATTAAGAGATTTGAAAATTATTTTTGTATCATATGACCTATCAAAATCAAAATTAAATATTTTGATGATTTATTGAAATAGAATAAGATGATTTAGTTTCCATTTATTTGATTTCGTTAAAAAATAAATAAAAATAAATAAAATAATGTATAAAATATAATAATTAAAATGATAAATGATAAAAATATAATTTTAAAAATATTATAACTATATGTAAATTATTAACATACTTTTTAAATAAAATTTAATATTTAATATCAAAATTAAAAATTATAAGAATCAAAATACCTTAACCCTTGTCAGAAATAGAATCAAATTCTGATGATTCTACTGTCTAATCCGACCCGTTTACACTTTACACCCCTAGAACCACCCCACCCTTTCTTATCTTTGTTAGTTTCTGCATTTTGAAGTTTATTTCTATTATGCTATTTATTTTTAAGTTCTAAAATTGGATGGCGGGTTAAATAAAATTTGAGTTTATTTCTCCTATGTATAATATATGCGTGTAAAAGAAGCACGTGGTTGAAAACAAAATATATTAGATACTTTTTGAATAAAGAATTGAATGAGCTATACCATTTTTTAAGAAGAGTATAACAAAAAAGGGCATACCAATAATGTATCTAAATTTTTCGTTGTCTAATGAGATGATTTGGTACCATGATTTTAAGATTTAATTTTAATTTAGTATCCAAATATCTGGAACCATGGATATATATATACATTGTGCTCGATCTATTAAGATCTGTAATCACGTATAAACAGTGCTCTATTAAAATCTTATTTAAGTGAAAAATAACGAAGGTAAAATTTATTTAGAAGTTTTTATCAACCTGATAAATGATAATGTTGAAAAGGCTAATTTTGGCAATACATGACCGAAAACATAAATCCTTTCAGCAAACTAATTAAGGAGGTCAGCTGAAAAAAAAAAAAAAAACTCTGACCGCCCAACAGTGACCTGCACTATCCAAATCCCGTTCATCCTTCCCCTCCGTCCAGTCCGGAAACCCCTCTCGTGGGCACTATAAATAACTCTACCAACCTGCCTTAAAATTTCACCAGCGGCTCTCGGTGTGGATTTCCTCGTCTCATTCTTCGCTGTGGCAGCTCTCCAGAAGAGCTAGATTCACCTCCTCCGTGGAGGTGGGGGAGAAGAAGAGAGAGGCGGCGGCGGCAAAGCAGGGGAGGGGGAGGCGAAGAGCAGGGGGGAGCTGAGAAGATATTCAAGATAAGACAAGGGGACTCCCCATGTCTGTCGAGGTCTCTGTTGATTGGAGGGGCAGAGCATGCTCCCTCAAGCATGGAGGAATGCGAGCTGCTGCCTTCGTATTGGGTCTCTCTCTCTCTCTCTGTTCAAGCACACTGCGCGCATTGTAGTGCCATCCGACTACCCGGTTTCTGTGTTTTATGTCGGAGAGTCAACGGTGAATACCCAAAAGACCTGTTTTTGCGGTTCAATCCATTATGACCCTTTTGAAGTGATCATCGAAATGTGTCTGATCTTGACGGTTCCTTCTTCTCTCCTTGTTTTTCGGGACGAACATCCCTTTTTTCTTCCGGTTCCGGGTTCCTTTTTGTTGCTGTTCAGCTCCCCTATTGCGTCTAGTTCTTTTTTTGTATGCTCTTTCTTCTAGGAAGAACTGGCTATGTACCGACTCGGCTGCGGTACCGGCCGGGAATCAAACACCCAGTATGCAAAACAGGGCACCCGTCAGCTCTAAATCCGTTCTCATCGATGACGGATTGAGTGAGTATTGGGGGTTCTTCCTGCTTCCCGTTTAATTATTTTGAAGAGCGGAGAAAAATATGGCTGTTCAACAAGGATTTCACTGTTAGTAATCCGGAAGAGTATAAAGTTCAGCCCTGTTTACTTGTAATCTACAAACTGCTTGGATGATAAGCCAAGCTCCTTCTCATGTCGTTATTTACCGGGTACTCGATCTCGACTGTTTCCACACAGGACTGCAAGCGTTCGAAATCATGGCGATCGCAGCGGTGGGCAACAACCTGATAACCTACGTCTTCAACGAGATGCACTTCTCTCTATCCAAGTCGGCGAACATAGTGACCAATTTCATCGGCACCGTCTTCCTCCTCTCCCTACTGGGCGGCTTCCTCTCCGACTCTTACCTCGGGAGCTTCTGGACCATGCTGATATTCGGCTTCGTGGAGCTGTCGGTAAGCCTGGGTCGATCTTTGATTCAAATTTAGATAAAATCTGACTGGAGAAGAAGAATTCACTCCAGAATAGTTTGGGCTTGAGCCGAGCGCGTTTGAGCTAGGTAAATTGTTCAGCATCGGGAGAGGTCAGTGATCGGGAAAAGAGGCCCTGTGGGGGAGGGGAGGACAAGAGAAAGGGGAAACCCCGAGGGGGTTTAAAAGACGAATCTGGGAGGAGTTTTACTCCCCGTATTCCAACAAGGAGGAGAATAAATCTATAGCCGGACACCATGTATAAAATGAAGGATAATGACCACCCGCGTATTATTTTGCAAGCTTGATGATATGGCTGTTGGGATATCACAATCGAATCATCAACCCCGATAGAACTCGAGCAAGTTTCTCCAGGCTCAGACAATAACCAGTCGTATGGTTCACGGAGTAGGACAAAGCAGAGCAACCGGCAGATCATTATCTCGAAGAGAGAGAGAGAGAACCATGACAAAAACTTAGCTGTATGTGTATATAGATATATATATATATATGGATGATCTGACAGGTCTTATTGTTTATTGTTCTGTTCTCAAAACACTCAAGCAGGGCTTCATCCTGCTGACGGTCCAGGCTCACCTCCCCCAGCTGCGGCCGCCGCACTGCGACATGCTGTCCTCCGCCACCGCCACCGCCGCCGTCGGGGAGCAGTGCCTGGAAGCGAGGGGCTTCAAGGCGACCATCTTCTTCGTCGCCCTCTACCTGGTGGCGCTGGGCAGCGGCTGCCTGAAGCCCAACATGATCTCCCACGGGGCCGACCAGTTCCGGAGAGAGGACGCCGACCAGTCCAAGAAGCTCTCCACCTACTTCAACGCCGCCTACTTCAGCTTCTGCGTCGGGGAGCTCATCGCCCTCACCGTCCTCGTCTGGGTGCAGACCCGGTCGGGGATGGACGTCGGCTTCGGGATCTCGGCCGCCGTCATGGCCGCCGGACTCATCACCCTCACTTGCGGCGTCTTCTTCTACAGGAACAAGCCCCCTCAGGGGAGCATCTTCACCCCCATTGCCAGAGTAAGATTCCGGACCGCCCCCCCTGCAGTACTGTCTTTCTCGGTTTCTCTACAGAATCGATCGGCAGATCATGGGATTATTTCTCGGCATACTTCATGCGAGAAGCTCATTAACCACATAGCGGAACTGTATATAACATTGTGGTCAGGCCGGTCAAGGATCGCAGATCTCTCGAGTCCGAGAGATGATTAAAACTATCTAATGAGATATGTTTCACCCTCTCTGTCTTACAAGCTGTGCCCTTCGTCAGTCAAGTCTTACTGTTGACCTTTTCTTACCTTCCACGGTGGCGGGCCCCAGAGATATTTGTTTAGTCCGTTCTCTGATCGGTTTGTCCTTATCGGTCAACACATCAGTCTTTGAAACATCCTCCAACCCCTGCACTGCACCTGCCCAGCTGCCTGCAGTTCTGCAGTTCACCGTATACGAAATATATATATATATATATATTTATACGTAGAGAGAAACAACCACTTGGTCTTTTGCCTCAATTCCATCGACCCCTAGTCTTAGCGAGCGATTAGATCTCTACCGGATATAACATCTATCTATAGACCGTGATGTTCTTGCCGATTTTTCTCCTGTTCTTTTTCTGTTCTTTTTCTTGTGCAGTAATTTCTCGGACTTCAAGCTCCGCTTTCTGTTACTCTCTCGTTGTCAAGTGTGCGGTTGATTAACTCCGTTTGTCAATGGTTGATGACGGAGACGCGCTTGTATCACCTCCAAAAGAGAAGATCTGGAGATTACTTTAACTATTGCGACCCAAGTGTGTGTGCATGCAGCTTTCGGTTGTGGCCTATCCTTATATTATTTAATCCCTGATCTTGCTATTGGGGTTGTTTACAACATCTCTTTGCCGGTCGGTGTGCTGATCTGTCTGCGTGAGTGAGAGATTTAAACGAGTGGGTTCTTGATTATTTAATGAGGTGGGCAGTAGACAGAGTAGGCCGCTGTAGTCGATTATTAATAATTAAGATGCATGCTGGCGTTAATGACATGCTTGATTAAGATCAATCTCTCAGTTGACCGTGGCACGGAGAGAAATGCTGACTGATTGACCGCAGACTCGATCGCGCGACCTTGACGTTGACGGTGCTCTCTCTCTCTCTCTGCTCTCTCTTCACAGGTATTCGTAGCTGCTATCTCGAAGAGGAAGCAGGTCTGCCCGTCCAGCTCCGACATGCTCTACGGGGGCCACATTCATGGTGCGGCGGTCCGGCACAACATGACCGGCGGCGCCATGGCGGCTGGTTTCGATCCCTCTTCGGCGACGAACCCTGTGCCCTTCCTCCACACGAACAAGTTCAGGTGAGAGATCAGGACGGCTAATGTGCATATATATATATGTATATCGATGGAGATGCATGCACCGCCTTTTCTTGATTTAGGGTTGATGGGCCATATTGCCGATCGATTGATGATGGACCATATACGCATGCATGCATGCATGGACGGTGCCGCATATAAATGCAGGTTTCTGGACAAGGCGTGTATCAGGGCGGTCCAGGACGGGTCGCAGAAGAAGGAGAGCCCATGGCGGCTGTGCACGGTGGCGCAGGTGGACCAGGTCAAGATAATCCTGTCGGTGGTGCCCATCTTCGCCTGCACCATCATCTTCAACACCATCCTCGCCCAGCTGCAGACCTTCTCCGTGCAGCAGGGCAGCGCCATGGACACCCGCCTGGCCAGCGGGGACTTCAGGGTGCCGCCGGCCTCCCTCCAGGCCATCCCCTACGTCATGCTCATCGTCCTCGTCCCGCTGTACGAGGTCGCCTTCGTCCCCCTCGCCCGGCGGGTCACCACGAGGGAGTCCGGCATCACCCCGCTCCAGCGCATCGGCGTCGGCCTCTTCACGGTCACCTTCTCCATGGTCGCCGCCGCGATGGTCGAGGGGAGGCGCCGCCGCCTGGCCCTCGGGGAGCGCCGCCGCCTGCCCATCCTGTGGATCGCTCCCCAGTTCCTCATCTTCGGGCTGTCGGAGATGTTCACGGCCGTGGGACTCATCGAGTTCTTCTACAAGCAGTCGCTCGCCGGCATGCAGTCCTTCCTCACCGCCATGACCTACTGCTCCTACTCCTTCGGCTTCTTCCTGAGCTCGCTGCTGGTGTCGCTGGTGAACAGGGTCACCTCGTCGGCCGGCGGCGGCGGCTGGCTCGGCGACAACGACCTGAACAAGGACAGGCTGGACCTCTTCTACTGGATGCTGGCGTCCCTCAGCCTCGTCAACTTCTTCAACTACCTCTTCTGGTCCAGGTGGTACTCGCACAATCCCTCGGTAGCCCACCGCCGGGAGGACGACCAGAGCGGCAGCAGCTTCGGCTCCTCCTCCAAGCATGTTGTCGAGCTCGCCGGCTCCGGCGCCGCCGCCATTACCATTCCGGTCTAGCAGAGCACCTCTCGCACGCCGAAAGATCTCGTCTTTTCTTGTTCGTCTCCCCCTGCATGTTCTTGTTGTTGCTTTCTTAATACCCTAGCTAGGTGATCGATCGATCTCACTGAGTTTTACGTGACTACTTGTATTAACGATAAATATATAGTAAAGCAAATGGCATCAATATATATTAAGACACACAGGTCAATAATTAATTCCTCCCCTCTGGAGCCCCCATTAATCGACGACAGTACACTTCAGACATCTTCGAGGGTCTTTTTTTTAAAAAAATTTTGAAAGTGACGTCAGACTTTGAAATTTATTTTTTTGTCCAGATTAACACTGTTTTTATTTTTTTTCTATAAAAAACTAGGATAGAACTCGGACTATTATTGAACTCCGACTTAAAATTAATCAACCAGTTACCTTAAAGAAAACCCAGGCCGTCTCTCGGTCCGTCGTCTTCCCGCAATACCGATCGATCGGAAACCCTAAAGAGGACAGTCGAGCGGTTTTATACGGTCTGTGTCTGCCTAATTAATCCTCGCATCGCACACACTGATCGGTGCTCTCGGCCGGCCCGGCGGAGATCGATGTGGGCAAGGATTATTCTTCCTCATCTCTGCCTGCCCTGATCCCCGGAAAAGAACGGCCCACCCACGTCGAGCAAGACTCGCCGGAGCCTCTCTCCGGCCGCCGGCGAGGCGAGAGAGTGGGGGGGGGGGATCGAGCTGCACCAAGAGCTACGGACGGTCTGAAAGATGGAAAGGAGGAAGACGTCTCCCAAAAACTTGATTGTCACCTTTTTTTTATTTCATGCTCTATTTATAGGAAAATACAAAGAGGGAGAAGATATAGATAAGACTAAGAGAAGTCTATCTCTTTAACAACTCGATAGACTCAACAATAAGATAAACATCCTAACTAGATAAGCCTAATCCTATCTTAACAACCTGATAAGGATAAACATAATTATTTTGAATCATTATCTAACATTCCCCCTTGATGCAAAATCATTTACACCAAGTAATTTCTTCAATTTATGAAATTTCTCAAAACTCAAAGTTTTTGTCATGAGATCTGCCAGTTGATCTTCAGTTCTGCAATGTGTCAATTTGATTGTTCCATCTGAAACAGCTTCTCGAATAAAGTGATGACGTATCTCAATGTGTTTTGTACGTCCATGAAAAACATGATTTTTTGTCAATGAAATTGTAGACTTATTATCACAAAAAACTTCAATTGCTTCGCTTTGAGTTTGTTGCAAATCTTCAAGAATGCGTTTCAACCACATAGCCTGACAAGTTGTTGATGCAAAATGCTACATATTCTCGCTTCGCTGATGACAATGCCGTTGTAGCTTGCTTCTTTGATGCCCAAGAAATAGCTCCTTCACCTAGTAGAAAAACATAACCCGATTAGTGCTCTTTCTATCATCTAAAGAGCCTCGCCTAATCACTATCCGTATAACCTCGTCAACTTGAAATCGCCTTAGGAGTATACCATACTCCTTGTGAAATGGGCTCCATAAACATATCGAAGAATTCTTTTTGCAAAGCACCTAGATGTTGTTTTGAAGGATCATGCATAACCGGATACAAGACTCACAGAAACATCAAATCAAGTCGAGTATGAGTTAAATAAATCAAACCTCCAACTAATCTTCCGAAATAACAAGCATCAACCTTTCCCGTACCATCCATTAGCTCGAGTTTCTCATTCACATTCATCGTGAGTGTTGCTAGGTTTGCAATTTTCCATGTTAAACTTTTTCAACAAGTCATTTGCATACCTCTCGAGATAAGAATATCCCATTTTCTCGTATGCTTAACTTCTAAACCCGTAAAATAATGCAACAAATTCCAAATCGTCATTTCAAACTCATCCATCATTTTGTTCTTGAACTCAATAACCAACTCAAGTGAAGAACCCGTATAAATGATATCATCAACATATAAATTCACAATAAGAATGTTCTTGCCACTTGATCTTCGTGTAGAGTGTTGGTTCATTAGCACTTCTTTTGAAACCCAATTTCGAAAATATGAGTCAATTTCGCTATACCAAGTTTGGGGCTTGTTTAAGGCCGTAAAGAGCTTTCTTCAACCCGTAAACTTTTTCTTCCATATCATGAATAACATATCCTTCGGCCGCTCAACAAAGACTTCTTCATCCAAAATACCATTCAAAAATGCGCATTTAACATCAAGTTGATAAACATGCCATTTCATATGTGCAAAGAAATGCCAAAACAGCTTCGATGGTTTCTATTCTAGCAACAGGAGAAAATGTTTCATAGAAGTCAATACCTTCTTGTTGTGAATAACCCTTGCCACAAGTCTTGCTTTGTGCTTTTGAACACCGCCATTAGCATTGTATTTTGTCTTATAGATCCATTTCAAACCAATCGATTTTTCTCTTTTGGTAGATTTACACTCCCAAGTGTCATTCTTTTCAATTGCCGCAATTTCTTCATCCATTGCTTGCTTCCATTCTTCATGCTTGATCGCTTCATTAAATGTTGTTGGCTCATTGAAAACAAGGCAAAACTACAAGACTCATAGATATCATGCAAAGATCTCATTTTTCTTGGAGATCCATCCACCTCATTTGGATTAATTTTTTCTGTACAAGTCTCACCTTGTCTTGTCTCTATATCTGGAGATATAGAATCATGCATGTCTTTATAACCAAATTCAAACTTGATCAAGATCAAAAACTCCAAGAAGAATTCTCATTGAATATGACATCTCTCGCTTGTAAAACTATTCTTGGTCACAGGATTATACAACCGATAACCCTTTGTTTCGGTGCTATAACCAATGAAGATACATTTCTCACTCTTTTGATCAAGCTTATCTCTTGTTTCAAGACATTAACGAGCATATGCAACCGAGCTAAAAATTTTCAAATGAGCTATGTTTGGTTTCTTACCATGCCAAAGCTTCAAAGGGAGTTTGATTCGCATCGCTCGAAGGAGATCTGCTGAGAAGATAACAAGCAGCTTCCTACCGCCTTCACTTCAAAATTCATTCGGAAGTTACTTTTGCCTTCAACATGCTACGGGCCATCTCCATGATAGTCCGATTCTTGCGTTCTGCAATTCCGTTCGTCGAGGTGTGTAGCTTGTGAGTCGTCTATGAACACCATTTGCGTTACTGCATCGAGGTGAAATTGTTAGATAAAAACTCTCCTCCTCTCGCTCCTCAAAGTTTTTAAGCTATATCCACTCGCTTCTCAACATATGCTTTAAACAACAAAAACTTTGAATATGCTTCAGATTTGTAAGTCAAGAAATACACCCAACTTTTCCTGCTAAAATCATCAATAAACAACAGAAAGTACTTACTTCCACCAAGTGATGTGGTTCTCATTGACCCACAAATATCTGCATGAACAAGTTGAAGAGGTGTATGTGCTCTCCATGAGCTTTTGACTGGAAATGAATTTCTATGTTGCTTTCCATAAATACAACCTTCACAAATATCATCAGTATGTACAAGATGTGGTAAACCAATTACCATGTGCTTTTGATTCAACAATTTCAAACCATTGTAATTTAAATGTCCATATCGATTATGCCATAATTGTGATAAAATTTTGCCTGAAGCATGCAATGCATAATCACCAATGCTTGAGAAACTGAAAGGGAACATCTTGTTTTCTGTCATCTTTACACTTATAACTAGTCCACCATTCTTGTCTCGAATCTCACAAGAATTTTCCAAAAATTTAACAGAGTAACCATTTTGGACTAATTGACCAATGCTTAGAAGATTATGAGCTAAACCAGGAATGAAAAGAACATCATGTATTTGTCTTTCAATACCTGATTTAAGCTTAACTGAGATGATACCTTTCCCTTCGGCTTTGACTTGCTTTCCATCACCTAAGTGAATCATAGTCTTCACAGAATAATCAATAGTTTTAAACATCTCTCTTAATCCTGTCATATGATTGCTACATCCACTATCTAACAACCATATGTCATGTGAACAGGATTTAGTGTGAAGACAAGCAAGAAAGAGGTTAGCATTGGTTTCTTCTTTCTTTTCCTCAGTCACATTTGCTTGTTCCTTTGCTTTTGTCAACAAAACTTCTCAATATGACCTGGTTTTTGGCAATATCGACATTTAAATTTGGTAAAGTGCTGATTACCTCGTTCATTGTTATATGATCTCTGATCACTAGAGTTGGATCTTCCTCTTCCTCTGCCTCTGCCTCGACCTCGACCTCGACCTCTTCCTCGGCCTCGATATCCTCCGTTATCTCTTGATTCATCTTTGTTCTCTTTCTTGGCATCTTTTGAGATGTCAAGCTTTGAGGTGAGTGCATGCTCTAAAGTGTTCTCTGTCGATCTGTTCAATCTTTGGTCACGAGCTTGCAAAGAACCCATTAGTTCATTAAGAGAATATTGAGAAAGATCCTTAGACTCTTCAATGGCAGCTACAACATGATCAAATTTAGAAGCCGACTTCTAAGTACTTTTTCCACAACTTTCTGATCGTGAAGAGATTCACCAAGTGACTCGATTTCATTAACTACTCAAGTAGTTCTAACAAAAAAATCTTGAACATTCCTGGATTTTTCATAGCTAATGTCTCAAATTCTCTTCTAAGAGTTTGAAGTTTGACAAAGAATAACTTTTCGAGAACCTTGGTATTCTCCTTTCAAAATATCCCATGCCTCTTTTGATTTTGATGCAGCAGAAATTCTAGGAAATCTGCATCACTAACAGCTTGTTGAATAAACAACAATGCATTAGCATCCTTTTTTCTATTTTCTTTCAACTCATTTCTTTGTGCTATCGTCATACGTAAAACTTCATCATTGCATGGGTCTACAAAACCACTATCAACAAGATCCCAAAGATCTTGAGAAATAAACAAAGTTCTCATCTTAATGCACCAAAAAACATAGTTCTCCCCATTAAATAATGGGATCAAAGATTGAGATGTAGAAGAGTTATTGTTGAGATGTGCCATGTTGTATCTCATCAAATTTCAAATTTTTTAAAAATACTTGTTTGACCGAACTGTGACTTGGCGGACGTTGATCTCAAAATTGACCAAAAAAATCAATTTTGACGTCAAAATAATATTCTGCCGTGAAAAAAATGGAAGTGCACCTTGATTTTGACCAAAAGTTAATTTTGACTTGCAATAAATGCACGTTGCCTCCTTGTCATGCTACGGCAGGCAGCAGATGGACGTCTGCAGCGGACAGCACGTTGCTCCTTGCGATTGGACGGTGCAGCAGGCTGCTGCTGGTGCAGTGCAAACGATGGTGCAGACGAAAACCCTCCGTCAAACTCTCCTCGCGGTGCAGTGCAGAAGAGAGAACACGGGGAAAAAAATGGCAAACGCTGCAGTACAGTGCGCTGCGGCAGAAAACCCAGGATGACGAACCACGTTCACCAAAAACTCTGATACCACTATGAAAGATGGAAAGGAGGAAGACGTCTCCCAAAAACTTGATTGTCACCTTTTTTTATTTCATGTTCTATTTATAGGGAAATACAAAGAGGGAGAAGATATAGATAAGACTAAGAAAAGTCTATCTCTTTAACAACTCGATAGACTCAACAATAAGATAAACATCCTAACTAGATAAGCCTAATCCTATCTTAACAACCTGATAAGGATAAACATAATTATTTTGAATCATTATCTAACACGGTCCTCCACCGGGGGGAAAAGGTCTCCGGCGCCGGGGACAGGAAGCCATGGCTGGCAGAGGTCCCCCACGCCCCCCTCCATCCCGTACTTCCACGCGCGAACATGTCCCGGCATGTCTGTCCCCGATCTCATCTCCCTGGCTGCCCGCCATCCCTCGCTAGCGGGAAAGGACCCCCGTGATCTCCATCGCCGCGCCGCATGGCGGCCATGTGCAGATTCTCCATCTACCGAGGTTTTCGTCGGCTATCTATCGATCGACCTGGGAGGAAAATATATACACGAGGTAGCTGGAGTGCACATTCACCTCCACGGGAGAAAAGTCGCTCAGTCACCGGAGAGAGAGAGAGAGAGAGAGAGAATCACCCGGTAATTTTTGTTTCTGGGTTAGTAAGTGACGTATGTAATTATTAAATTTCCTATTTTTTAGCTATTAATCTCCTTAAATATTACTAAAATATGTATATCGTTCAACGCTCGTTTTTTCTCACGTTTTCTATTGTTCTTGGTTAGTGTCCTGTTGCCTTTCTCTGTCATTTTAGTGGTCACAATCTTCATTTTGAGATTGTGAGTACGGTCGATGTCAACATTTCTCTGATGTGATCATTTAATCTTGAGACAACCATCAAATTCTTTGAGAAGGGTCTTTATCTATGTTGTTCCATCTTTTGTCGACGTGTGATTATGTCTTGTTTTGTTGAACAAAATAATATCCAACAGAACTTTGTTTATCTTCATCTTCATCTAGTGTTTGTTCTTCTTTAGTAGTGTAGTTGTATATTTAATTGTACTCCTTTATCATGCTATGAATATATTAGTGTTGTTATTGTTCAAAAAAGAATATTTTAGAGGGCTTAGTAACTCAAAATTAGTAAATTTAATAATTATATACACCACTTTAAATTATAAGAGTAATTTAGTAACGAGAAAAAAAATGAGAGATATGTGACTCTCTTTGGTTGGCCACTGAGAGATTTTTCTGGGTGTCTAAGGTGATATATGTACAAGTGGGGGTACTGTACCTGCGCAAGGAATTAGTGTCAATCAGTTGTCTATATATCTGCATGAGCATCGATCAAACAGGAAGACACGATATGCACGCCCTTCTTCTACAGAAAATTATATACGATCAAATTTCTACAATTTCCATGCATGCAAAAGTACGTACGTACTGTGTGGTTAGAGCTTGCAGTAGTAGCTGCAACCGGGTGGGATTAGATTATTACCTGTTTTTTCTATTATAAGGAGATAATATCAGTTAAGTGTCATTGTAATTTCAATTAAATCGGAACCATATTATTCCCACCTTTAAAAATATGTTTAGAATCCATTAATTGGAACCTGATCTGGGAGTATCGGATTCTTCCAGCTTGCATGGAGAAATTCTGTAGTTCATGCATACAGGTGAATGAATGTGTGTGTGTATATATATACATATATATAGGTGCAAATCAAGTCCCGCCCCTATTTTCTTTGAGTGCTTTATTTTTTAGTCCCACATCCTCTTTTCTTTATGTAACACAAGTCCTAGCTAGAGCATTGCTTCGTTCACCAAGGTCGTAGTCTTCTCTTCCGTACAAGCATCATGCATGCACACATCGAATCGAGAACTATTCGAAGAAGTGTCCATAGTTTTTTGAGCGTTCAACGATTCAATCAGTGTGTTGGGAGAAGAACCATGAAGCTTGACGCACAGATCGAAAGAGAAAAGGTGTGTGTGTGGGGGGGGGGGGGGGACCTGGTCTAAGGGTAACACAGAGTAATACACACATGTGAGCATGTTCCCCCCCACCCATTGGAGGGGGGCATCTTGGAGGAAGAGGACAGACTCAAGCAGTCCCCTTTGCAGAAAGCTTGTGGGGAAGAAAGCCCCAGAAGTGGGCGAGAGAGAGCTAGAGAGCGAGAGAGCGAGAGAGAGAGAGAGAGAAGAGGTGCCATGCCATGCACAGAAATATATAAATATATATACACACACCATATACATTGGAGAGCGGATCACCTCAGTTCCCGGGTGGAGGGAGCTCCCGCAGTCCTCAATGGCGTGAGGACACCTGGTGTCGCGGAAAACGAAGCGTCAGTGCGCTTTAAATAGGGCGTAAAGTAGATATGACGTCGCTCGGTAGTGGGTAAATAGAGGGTCGGTAGTGGGTCTTTGAAGCCTCGGTAGCTCGGTAGTGTGTCTTTAAAACCTCGGTAGCTCGGTAGTGGATAAATAGAGGGTCGGTAGTGGGTCTCAAGGCTCGGTAGTGGGTTAATAGAGACTCGGTAGTGGATTTTTGAAGCCTCGGTAGCTCGGTAGTGGATAAATAGAGAGTCGGTAGTGGGTCTCAAGGCTCGGTAGTGGGTTAATGGGGAGACTCAGAAGGGGGTCTTTGAAGCCTCTGTAGCACGGTAGTGGGTAAATAGAAGGTCGGTAGTGGGTCTTTAAAGCCTCGGTAGAACTCGGTAGTGGGTAACAGAGGCTCAGAGTGGGTCTTTGGAGTCGGTAGCCTCGGTAGTACCCTCTATTAATCCACTACCGAGTCTAGTTGCCTCGCTACCGAGTCTTTAAAGACTCGCTACCGAGACCCGTTACACTTGCTACCGAGGCTTCAAAGACCCATTACCGGGTCTCCGTTAACCCCCTACCGAGCTTTGAGAATCCACTACCGACCGCTTATCAACTCGCTACCGAGCTACCGAGGTTTCAAAGACCCACTACCGACCCTCTATTTACCCACTACCGAGCCTTGAGAATCCACTACCGACCGCTTATCAACTCGCTACCGAGCTACCGAAGCTTCAAAGACCCACTACCGAGTCTCTATTTGTTGCGAAAAACCCGGAGATCGATCACCCACGGAGCAAGACGCACACACCACGAAGACGACGATATCTCGGAGAAGTCGAACTCCACTAAACCGTAGACGTACAACCTCTCCCCCGGTGGCTCCCTCGACACCCGACATCCCGAATGAGCCACCGGCCTGGGCTATTTATAGGGAGAACAACCCAGGAAACCCATCCCGACTAGAACTCTCCTAGTCCCTATCCAGAGTCCTGATAGACTTAGGATAGCCCGATGCCTATCCGGTTAACAACCACCGGATCCTTATCCCACTTGAGGATTAACCCATACGTACGTACGTACGTAACTAACTAGTTACGTAACATTCTCCACCTTGGGTTAGCTCCACAAGTGTTCGTCCGTCCGCCGACCTCCACCAAGATGGCCTCGCACCAAGACCGGGTGCCCGCACGCCCCGATTCCGCCGCACGCCCCGACATGGCCCCTCCTCTCTCGCTGACGCGAGAGATATCGACCACCATCGTTGGAAGCAAACGTCACATGCTTCCTCCGCGCTCCACCTTCAGCAGATATCGTCCTCCGCTGAACCGTACTACTCACCAGGGAATTTGTAGCTACACCGGTGTCAACCCTCCCTATGAGCCTGTACAAACCTTTCGTCAGCAGCCCCTTTAGCACGATCCGTGCTCCTCTGCACACCCTAAGAGCTCCACCTTCAAGAGTGCATCGGTATCCTCTTGAACACACGGCTCCCAGTGAGATCAGGTTCTTCTTCAGATCTGGCACATGCCGGACCTCCACGAGCTTTCGCATCTTTCCATCAAACATGCGTATCCTCACGGATCCGATACCAGCAACCGAGCAACATGCTCCATTTGCCAATCGGACCGAGTCATCTCCGCATGCTTGATACCTGTGAAACATCGTCCTGTCCGAGCATACATAAAATGAGCAACCAGAATCTAAGATCCAACCTGAATCTCTCTCTCCTGCAGATGTCGTACAGAGGACGTCATCCACGTCCTTCTCGTTATCCTCTGCTGTTGACGCCTTTGCCTTCTCCAACTTTGCCTCCTGCAGCCGTTCGCTCTTCTTATGCTGTGGGTATTCCCGCTTGAAGTGACCTTCTTCGTCGCAGTTATAGCACCTACGACCCCGAGTTTTGGATCGTCCTTTGTCATCTCGTCTCCCCTGCCAGTTGTCTGATCTTCCACGACCTCCACCTGCAATCAAAGCCTGACTCCCACTTGACGTCCCTACTTCGTTGCTCTTTCGACGAGACTCGTTCGAAAGCAACGAGGCTATGACATCATCTAGCCTGAGAGTGTCGGTCTTATACAGCATGGTCGTCACGATGTGATCGTACGACATCGGCAATGACGACAATAGGAGAAGTGCTCGATCCTCTTCATTGATTTCCTCACCCAGAAATAGCACCTCCGTCAGAATCCTGTTGAAGTCGTCGAGATGAGCTTCGATCCCTATTCCCTCGATCATCTTCAAGCCATATAGCCGTTTCTTCGCTAGCAACCTGTTTGTCAGCGACTTGGACATGTACCTGCTCTCAAGCTTTTCCCAAACATCCGTCGGATCTTCTAAGCCGATCACCTCTCGGAGCGTGTTGTCCGCCAAGAATAGTTGAATCGTGCTATTCGCTAGCGCCCGCTTTTCAGCCCACTCCTCCTCTGTCAGCTTCTCCGGTTTGTCTGCCGCTTTGCCAAGAGCCTTGACCAGTCCTTCCCGCGTAAGAATATTTTTCACGCGTTGCTGCCATAGAGTGAAATCTCCATAACCGTTGAAGGGTTCTATGGAGAAGCTTGTAACCCTTCCAACGGACCTCTGACTTGTGCCTTCTTGCCTTGTCATCGATCGATCCTGATCAAGTACACCCTTGATCGATATCGACGCACACCCGCACCTGCACAAATCAGACTGTCGGTTCGAAAATCGCCCGATCCAGACCGTCCAATGAACCCGGAGCGCCTGAAAACCTAGGGTTGGACTCCTGTATTGCCTGATTCCGACACCGAACGCCCCCGATCAAGCCGAAACAACCTCAGCCACCCGATCGGTAAACCTGCTCCTTCCGATCTTGGATCCTGTTAACGGGTACGGACGAGACCCGATAACCCTATCCGAAACCCAGACCTAGCAACCTAATCTTATCAGATCTAACCGGACTTAAATTTTAAGTCCTAATAATCAGATCTAATAAGTCCTGTTTCGAGCACGCTTCTTTCTCCTCTATATATATATATATATTTCTCTCTCCTATCCCCACGTCAGCCCAACATAGAAAGCCCCATGTTTATTCCCGCGGGGTTACAACAGAAAAATAAAGAAAAGAAAAACAAAAAACTAGAGGAAATCAAATGCGTAGCAGCGCACCCTGCGAGCCCTCCTTCACATCCGACCTGACCAAGATCAACCCAAGGCCGCTGGTCCCTAGGGCTTGGTCCACCGCCGCCCTGCTGCTGGTCCCCCTACTCCCGAAGAACCACAGCAGCTGTTGTTCGGCACCGCAGTCCGCCCCTAGAACACCTTACAGAATCTTACGTTGATGGAGCCTCAGTCGGAAGCAACCGCCGATCCTCCTTCCCACGTACGCAGCATCGCGCCGCTAGTCTTGAGGACCTGCCCTCCTGCTTCGCCGCTGAAGACCACTGCCAGAGCACCGCGCTGCTGCCGCTCCACCTGCAGCAAGGTCCAGCTGCAGAACCGGTCGGTGTAGGAATGCCGCCACCTAACGTCATTTTCACTGCGTCGTCTTCAACTCCGAACGATCAAGCCATAGCTCTGATACCAGATGTTGCGAAAAACCCGGAGATCGATCACCCACGGAGCAAGACGCACACACCACGAAGACGACGATATCTCGGAGAAGTCGAACTCCACTAAACCGTAGACGTACAACCTCTCCCCCGGTGGCTCCCTCGACACCCGACATCCCGAATGAGCCACCGGCCTGGGCTATTTATAGGGAGAACAACCCAGGAAACCCATCCCGACTAGAACTCTCCTAGTCCCTATCCAGAGTCCTGATAGACTTAGGATAGCCCGATGCCTATCCGGCTAACAACCACCGGATCATGATGTTGCGAAAAACCCGGAGATCGATCACCCACGGAGCAAGACGCACACACCACGAAGACGACGATATCTCGGAGAAGTCGAACTCCACTAAACCGTAGACGTACAACCTCTCCCCCGGTGGCTCCCTCGACACCCGACATCCCGAATGAGCCACCGGCCTGGGCTATTTATAGGGAGAACAACTCAGAAAACCCACTCCGACTAGAACTCTCCTAGTCCCTATCCAGAGTCCTGATAGACTTAGGATAGCCCGATGCCTATCCGGCTAACAACCACCGGATCCTTATCCCACTTGAGGATTAACCCATACGTACGTACGTACGTAACTAACTAGTTACGTAACATCTATTAACCCACTACCGAACCTTGAGAATCCACTACCGACCGCTTATCAACTCGCTACCGAGCTACCGATGTTTCAAAAACCCACTACCGAACATCTATTTACCCACTACCGAGCCTTAAGAATCCACTATTGACCGCTTATCAACTCGCTACCGAACTACCGAGGCTTCAAAGACCCACTACCGACCCTCTATTTACCCACTACCGAGCGACGTCATATCTACTTTACGCCCTATTTAAAGTGCACTGACGCTTCGTTTTCCGCGACACCAGGTGTCCTCACGCCATTGAGGACTACGGGAGCTCCCTCCACCCGGGAACTGAGGTGATCCGCTCTCTATACATTGATATCCGAGTTGATGGTGTAGTAGAAAGTTGCAGAACACTTCTTAATTAATCTCCTATTTCTGCCCAAATCTCTCTCAAGAGCTTCTTAACTACTTAATCGATCCGCCAAACGGAGAGAATACGATAGGTGGAGTGGGGAGAGAGAGAGAGAGAGAGATGGCCGATATCAAGACTAAATTTGGGTTAGAATTATGATGAAATGTATTCCCTCTCTATATTTTAAAATTGTGAATTTTGTGATGAATTAAAAATACCTGCAACACGTGTTTTGATGTCTTCTGGAAGCGGGGAAAGAAGAGGAGAGATGACTCTCTCTTTCTCTCTTCTTTAAAAATCTAGACTCAATCATCTTGTAATCTAAAAACTAAAAAGAGATGAAATTAAGAAATTTCGATGACATTGTGTGCTTTAATGACTAAAATCTTCAACGTAGTTCCGACCAATTTACCTGAGTTCCCTGTGCAAGCTATGTTCACTGACATATAATGAAGTCAGGACAAGGTTAGAGCTTGACTTGGAATGATTAGGAGCTGTTGAAGAACAATATTAGATAGATAGATTGAAGTATAAATAGCCATTAAATTACAACTTGGTGGTTAACACTTAACATATATTAATGTTAAACACCTCTATCACTATTATTTTAAAATTAATAATGTTGATGTGAATCATGTTTGACCGTTAAATATCAATTTCAAATAAGGCCGAGTTGTAATTTGCTATTGAGACTCTACCCTCTAAACGTATCAATATTAACTTTAATCATTTTTAATACTCTAAGGGAGACATTAAAGTACCTTCTTCGTGTAACAGTTCCATTAACAGTTACTCTCACCAAATCCTTCCATCCATCTAAAGTTTCCCGCTTGTCCTTAATTATGTGGTGCGCATTAAGTCATCTTTCCGATTCTTCTATTATAACATGTTACTCGTTGATGGGGATTAATTATGCTTCATTGATATTTGACAATTCAGTAATTAAATCTCAAGTCGATCTAAACATGTCCCACAGGTTTTACATCATATTTGCCATAAGAGAGATAAAGCTAAGCACCTACTTTAATCCCAAAAGCGCACTCTTCAAAGTTTCAACTTTCTAAGGAACCATATCCAAACGATCTGTGCCCCTTTTTGGGCTACAATACTAGTAGAAATCGATACCGTATCACTTTAGTTAACATAAACATTAGCGAGGTTGCATGACAAATTTAGTTTTTTTTCTTACAAAACTATGATTTTTGTAACGAAATTTGTGAGGGAAGGTTTTTGGTAATCATTAAAAAATTATCTTTTCATAGATATTGTTTTCCTTGGATAAAAAAGAGGTTGGATCTTCTGTTTCTCCTTGTGTGTGGTTCCCCATCTTTTACACAGGAAAGGAAGAATTGAATAGGATTCATCTCAAATTAATTAAGAGGCATACATACTACTTGCATGCATGGTTCATGGGAAGGCATATTCATTTCAACTACCAAACACCCACTCATTCAAAATGGCTATCCCTGCTAATTCCAAGACCAGCTAGCTAGCTAGATTAGTCTAGATGCCAAGTCTCGCATACATATTCCATCCAGCGTCAGTGTTGTCATGAAGTCCGAGAAAAGATCATCAAATGTTAGAGGTACTGGTTTCGGATGTTATATTAAATTTATTGGGTTATTCCACTCAAAATCTTAAAACCACCGAGTAGATCTAGCAAATACCATACTCAAGCATGCTTTGGATGGACTCATTCTACATTACCAAAAACAAGATAATTCCAACACTGATTGCTTCTCAACCATGGATACCTCTCTCTCTAGACGTCCCCTCCCACAAGGCACCCCCACCTCCCGGCTCCAACTTTGCCGACTGTGTATGTGATAAGGCGACATGGCGGGGAGTCTCGATCGCAAGGGGACAGGTAATATCCATGCTATATCTTTGCCTTGTTCCCTCTGCCATCAGCTCGGCGTCAAAACATGACTCGATGGTGGCACCATTCATAAGAAAAGATGACAAGATAAGAGCACATGGCGCCATCTGCCGGATAGATAGAACACAAGAGCACCGCTGTCTCGTCCTCGACCCATCACAGAACGATCGCTATTGCCCCCGGCCGTCTGGACGATTTGTGCACGCTGCCAAGCTACCCCGGGCCTCACAATAATCAGCTATCTTATCTCCTCCCCGTTTGATCAAGACATGACGCTCTGGATCCCACTTCTTCTTGCACAATCTTCCAAGTTTATCGGCCAAAGACGAGATCCTTCCCAAAATTACATGGGCGAACAGGCCTGACGTGCGAAGGCTTTTGTACCGACGTCTTTTGCTGTCGATTGTCTGATAGATCATCTGATGAGAGCATACTTCGTTACCATTAATTTCATAAACCAAACGTAGGGTCTCTTCCATTTCGACAAGCTCTGACTCTCGCTTTATTTGCAAGCATTTCATATGTTTAACATAAGAAAAGAAAAAACCTTCCCCCCTTTTGCTCGGTAATCTTTTTGATAACTCTTGTGACCAGGGGAAAAAAACTACAACCCTCAGAGCAAAGGTGTAGTTTTTTTGGCAAGGTATCATCATTCTACACATTTTTATCATATTCTACTACATCTAATACTCAAATTTATAATAAAGATGGGTGAAAGTGAAAAAAAACAATGTTCTTAAAAAAACAATGACGCGCTTAAAAAAATGTTCTTGGACCTCCTATGACACGGGCATACGGGCATTCTTCCCATCAGGGGTCGGCCCAGTTCTCTTATCGGACATGAACAGTGTCTCCCTTCCGGTGGCAGGAAGGGGATACCATAATCACATCACATGACTGCAAACAGGAGTCGCCCACAGCCAAGAAAACTTCTTTTACTCTTCGGCGTCTATGGTCCCTCCCTTGAGATGCAAGTGCTTTTCCCTCCTCTGGAACTCCGTCAATCCCTTGCCGCTCCCGGTGACACCCACCTTGCCAGTCGGATCGTCCGGAGACTTGAAGATGCTCTCCCGTTTCCGTCCGGTGAAGAAACCAACCTGCGCCAAGAAAGACGTCAACAGAGCAAACGAAGAAAAACACTACATATATGACAAAGGTTATCATGAACATACATATCACGATATGTGAAATGGGGAACTGTTTAACTTTTTTTTTCAGACATCGGGCAAATATGGATAAAAAAACGACTTGCTATCAATTGTACATCTTATCAGTGGACTTAATATACTCACTCTAGCGTTGGTACCAACTTATTTGGGGTCAAGCCAACAATAGACCTCTGTAAGGAAGTAAAAACGAAACAACTAAAAAATAACGCACCCCGCCCCCATCATGCTCTTGTTCTTCACACAACTATGAAGCGAACTATCAATTTAACCCATACAACAAGTTTCAGTGGCATAAATCTTTCACAGAAGGTGATGGTAGCACGAGGCATAACAACAAAAAATGAAACAGAAATGTAGAATTCAGAAACTTTTCCAGCATTGATTTCCAACAATATTCAAAGAAAGCATAACGGGCAAAAGCAGCCTTCCTCAACTCAAGCCTTTGTCCTAAAGCTTCTTTTTCTTCGTTAACGTCGATCTTGAGTAACTTCTTCAGATATATTTTACGAATCCAAATCAAATTGAATTACTCTCCTCCAAGTTAACCTACGCCTGCCACATACTTTTATTTTTATTATTTTATCATTTTTTACTTTTCTAAACATGAGTCTTCTTGGATCTACATTTAATATATCCAAATCATCTTAATCTCCCATTTTCAAGTTGTCTACAATTGTCACTACTATATTTTCTCTAATATCTTATATGTTTATTCTATCTAATTTAACATGATCACTCATTCACCTTAATATCTTCATTTCATTTACTTATTTGAAAAATATGTTTTCTTATTCTCTAACATTCACTACTATACAACATTACATGTTATAGTCATCAGATAAAATTTTTCTTTCAACCTTACGATCACATAAAACAAATATAACTATATTTTAATCGTATGGTTATCATTGTCATCACATTTTATCTTTTTGAATAATTGATCCAAGATACCCGATATGAGGTTTTTGAGATAATATTATCCAATCCAAACAAATTTCATCATCTTCTTATCTTTGATTTTCATTAAATTTACAATATATGTATTCTATCTTAATTCTACTTATGTTGATACCTCGGATCAATAAAATAATTTTTCACAATTCTAACTTCCTATTTATCTCTTCTTGAGTCTCATCTAACAATATGATATTATATATACAAACATCATACACAAAATATATCATTTTATATAATCTTTGTTAATTCATCCATAACAAATGCAAGAAGGTACAAACTTATTGCAAAGACTTGTGGCTTATCATTATCACTTATATAAATCTAAACAAGAACCATTTATGCTCTAGCACTCACTATAAAACTTTTCTTGAAACTTTATCATAACTTTTTTACAAGCCAATAAACAACATATATAACTTTTTCTTCATATCTTAATACTCCTCTATCAAATTTCAAGGATAGAATATCAATATTAAAATTGATAATAAGTGGACACGAGTATTACATAAATTGCTTTGCTTGTACGATAAGTGATGGAACCGATACAGACCAGATCAACCGACCATTCAGAGATGGCATCGTTCGGGTCCAAAAGAGACTGCACATCTATTTCTTGCATTTAAGAATTTTAGTTTTATTTTTAATGTATTTTCTTTGATATTTAGAGTCCTTTATTTTTTTTCATTTTTGTCTTTTAAGGGGACACATATGTAATTAGTCTTTGTAGGGGTCTATTTGGTAATGTCAAGCTCTATATATAGAACCCAATTGTCAATAAAAGGAAGGATGGTTGAATAAAAAGAAAAGGCTCCTCTTCTCCCTCTCATCCCCCTCCCCCTCTCCGTCTGTCTGCTCTCCCGTCTCGACATTAGCTTCCACCTCTGGGTGCTCTCGGCTCCTCCTTCCACCTCTCAATTCCTCCTCACCTCCGGAGCTAGGTCCGGCCTTCCCTTTCCCCTCCTTCCTTCAATTCTCCCTCACCTCCAACAAACTCCAACTCCCTCACAACAACCCTCTCAAACTCCCCCACCCCAGACCCCTTTTTCCCCTGTAGGAGAGTCCATTGCAACCCCCCCTTCTTAAGAATCCAGCCTTACCACCGTCTCCCCTTCTATTGATGCCCCAGCCACCCTCAGTCGCCCACTGAATCTCTCAGCAGCCTTACGACTCCCTTTCCTTCCTGCTCGAACACCCCACAGCCCCCCAACGTCTTCTCCTCTGTCGCCCCAGTTTAAGAATCATCGGAAGCACCCCATCCACCCCTGCCACCCTCGGCTCTTCCCCTTCCCATCGTTGCCCACCTCCTCCACTTCCGACAATGCCTCCCTTGCCGACACCCCACCTCCATCAAGATCGCAAAGGACCCCACACCCCTTTCCACCTTGGTCCCTCCCCAAGCTGACAAAGATGAAGGAGAAGACGATAGGAGGATTAGTTGAGGATGACGATGATGGAGCCCCCGACGCCATCGCTGCCTCCTGCTATGCCTGCTCTCCCTGCAGTCCGAACTAGATGCCGATGCCGACAGCAAGAAGACGGGGCTGAAATCCCCCCTAGTCAGCTTTTCACTCACCCGCGAGAGATCGCGGCGGCAGCGGCGGCGGCCGCCGTCTCCATGCACCCCTCCCTTCGGCTCCACTGCCAGCATCCCCCCCGGCAGGCCATCTCCCTGGGCGCATTCACAAGGTGCCACAAGCCCCCATCTGTGGGCTCCTCTCTGCGTCGCACAGCAGACTGCCACGACCCCGGCAGTCACGTGGCTAGCCTCTGGGTGGCCACAACCCTGCGCCGGCTTCCCGTTCATGCATGTGCGCTGGGCAGCTCGGATGGCCAGTTCAACTGTCCGGACTGGCCAGCTCCCTTGGTTCTCTGCCAGTTCAGCAGTTCAAATACCGATTCAGGCATGGTCCAGCCCAGTTCAGTCATCCAGAAGCTGGTTCAAACTGGTTCTGACCTGGTTCAGGCCACCCGTTCAGAGAATTTGAGTCCAGTTCAGGGCTGGTTCAGCATGGTTTGGTCCGGTTCAGCTCAGTTCGGTGCACTTCGAAAGTCGGTTCAGCATATTTAGGGCCTGGTTCAGTAATTTTCAGTTCGGTTTGACAATTTTCAGCACAATTAAAGCTCAGCTTGTCCCACGTTCAGCCTGATCGGAGTTATTTTGGCTCGCTCAGACCTTCCGGTGTGCTTGGATAGCAACGTCTTCTTTTTTGTCCCGCATCAGTAAGTTTCAAAATTGATACTGCTCTTGATGAGTGAAATTAATATCAATTTCAATATTGATTGTGATAGAGGTGTCTAACACTTACTGAACAAGACTTATGGTACAGTTTGCCAAAAAGGGAAACACTGATTCGCACAAACTTTTGAAATGCAGAACACAGATAGAAATAAGAGAAGACATTCAATTGCTACCCGAATGTAACTCATAAGAATAGAAACTACACATAAATAACATGTGGTATCTTAGAGGCATGAAAATGCACCACCAGAGGAAAAGAAATGGCATTAATGCAGGTAAAGCAACTGAATGAAAATATAAACACATAAATACAAGATAAACTATTAGAAGAAAAAGTAGAATGTTGTGCAATTACTTTCTTGGATTGTCCTTTAGACGTTTGGAATTGTTGCCAGGCATTTTGGCGCTTATTCTGCACAACCTCAAGTTGCTCAAGCCGGACCTTGGACTTGAAGGCGTGTATCTTCTTGCGCTTTGCAGCTTTCTACAAATGTTTGCACCGAGAAACATCATGCTAAAAGGATATCGTGATGGAAACATTGAACATGCAAGAGGAAAAAAAGAACTTGTAGGACAAAATTAGACGGTATGATAGAAAGTTGACAACTATGGTGATCTTGCATTTTACAAGAGAAAAATTGCAACAACGGAATTCATGCTAAATTAAAAATAAAAATGGCTGCACAGTTATTCACGATAGAGAAATGCTGTCAACTGTGTTACTAGTTGGGTCATATTTAACAATCAGAGCTCTGAAAGAACCAAACATTAAGCTAAGACATGGTTCAAGAGCATCATTTTCTCTAGTAGTATTGACAGATCCGCCTCCCCTGTTTCAGCAATCGAGGGCACTCCTTCGATGAAAGCCCAGACACACAGCAGTTCAACTTCTTCTAGCAATCAAACAGGGCATCGAGGGGATCACAATAACACTCATCTTGGGCCACTGCCCCTGTAAATCACCCCACAGCCGAACATTGTGGGCAAACAAAACTCCTGTGGTCACCCCCCCAACAGATTCTGCACGTCCAGATCTCCCTACACTCCATCACTGGTGATCCCAGCTGTAGCAGCGGCACCAAGAAAAACCAAATAGGGCCGACCCCTGAGAACCTCACGGGGACATAAATCCACCCTGTTCATCACTACATGAGAAAAGATCCGATGAAGCAGTCCACAAGAGCTAGCTCCCGGTGGTCTGCACCACAGCGTAGTTCCAGATAGTCACCCCAACCTCACCCCCCCCCCAAATCACCAGAACACAACACCCACCCACCTCCCTGAACCTCCTCCATCCCCACCATGTCTCACACATCCATATCATTGTCCAATGGATGTCAATGATTTACATAATGGCTACACCAATCATTGACCACTTCCTTCTTGTTGCCGCCATAGGGTTTATGCACTTACTGAGGTACTCCCTCCCTCTTCCCTCAACTCAGTCCATGCATGCGCACGACCTGGAGCATCATTACAACCATAAGGCCTTGATATGGTCCGACCAAGATAGATGCGACTATGTCGATATCTTGTTTTCATTTTATGCATATCTTTTTATTAGAAAATTAAAAATCCATGACATTTCTATAATTTTAGATAATTTTAAAATTTACAGGCAAATGGGCATACCTACCATGGAATGCGATCTCCCGAGAATCTCTCGAGATCTCCCGAGAATCTCTTTTCTTCTGTGCGTCCGAGAAACGAGATCGCCAAAACGAGAAAATCTATGTAGTACCTGTGATACCTTGATCTTCTCCGCCTATTATTATCCCCAACTTGTTAGATGATCTTGTTAAGTTTCTTTCTTATATTGCCAATTTTATTATGGAATCCATCCAAATATTCATCTAAACATTATTATTTGATAAAATTTCATAGCTTAATATTTTAATGACTATATATGTACAATTGGCCCAAAATGTTATCAATCTCCTATCCATATTGTTCAAGATGAAACTTTGGTCTGACATAAGATCCTTTGTATGTCTCGTGCTAACAATAGTTCACCATCTCTGTATTACACTTTTAATTCTCTCACAGCTTATTTTAATTTTTAATATGAGTTCTCTTGTCCTTTTCAAGGAGATTATATGACATTCTACATTTAAACATGCACATTGATTGGTATTTCTAAGATCTAATCTTTTGAGATTTTTTCAAGATCTTTTATCTTCAATCTCCGTGAGATAAAATATAGATGTGAAATGACAATCATTGGGTAAAGTATAAATGAAATCCGAGATCCGATCTCCCGAGATTTTTCCGAGAATCTCACGAGATATCTTCTCTTTCACGCTTCCGAGATGAAGCCGAGATCCGAGACGACAATCCTTGATACCTACATTGGTCATTTTCTAAAAAAAATTCATCATAGTTGTCAAGACGACAAGACGCTCAAAAGGTCTTTTACAATTTAGGCAACAAGACGTAACTCTAAGTGTCGCCTAGAAAGTAAGGCAAGGTATGTAGCGAGGTGGGGTATGAAGCAAGTCATTCATCTCATAAACAATGCAATACATAAAAATTTAAAGTAAAACTACAAAATATAATCAAATTGACATATCTTGATAAAAAAATTTGTATGAACAACTAGAACATAACATGTACCAAAAATATAAACTTAATACAATACAAAAACCACGGTTCATAAACCATCGACACACCGAAGATGTCCAACTTTGTAACGTTGAAGTGTTAGAAATGTACAATAAGTTTAGAACATCTCTACTAGATGTTAGGAGGAGAAACATATAGGAAGAAAAGAAAAAAATGGACAAAAGAAACAAAACCCTAAAATTGTCCACCGGCAAAGATATGTTTAAACGAGGCAGTTATTGGAGGTAGGAGATGATGGAGAGAGCTCCTACGACCTTTGTTGAGTAGTGGAAGATGGCAGCAAGCGGCGGAGGACGGCGGCACGATGACCTGCTTGGTTGCTTATGTGTGTCGGGGGCTTCGGATGGGAGAACTAGGCTTGTTTGGACAACTTAAAGAGGACCAGACCTGGTCCAAACCAAGAGGTGAAACGGGCCTCAATACCACACTAGTTCGGCTGTCGAAGGGGCCAAGGAGGCCAGGTGGCCACCCAGGCAGACAAGTTGCATGCCTTTCTTGCCTTCAAGAAGGCGAGCGGCCACGGTGGCCTCGGAAGACCACCTTCACACCTAGGCAGCGCCTAGACGTGCATCTTGACAACTATGTTTGCTATACCCTCTTTATAAAAAAGCTTATGAAGGAGATCAATGATTTGAAAAGAATTATGGTTCCTCGCTTCCAATGCTATGGGCTGAGAAATTCACCATCATTTGAGCCATTAGGGCTTAACTTGGTGAGCTAGCACACCATAACCCCCCCCCACCAAAAAAAACCCATTCTGGCATCCCACCTTCCTCCATCAACACTTTTTAGCCAGATTGGTCAACATTTACGCAACAAGATATTTTTGTCAATGATTTTTCAATTTTATAAATTTTTTATTATTTTATTGAGAACTTTAATATTGTATATACTGTATTATTATATATTATCATATCTTATATTACATCTATTGTACAGTTATATTTATCATATATTATTTATATCATTATATAATATTTTCATCCCGCACCAACACCATTTTTTGGAAGGCAAGAAAGGTAACAATTCATTTTGTATATAAATTTATTTTGTATATAAGGAAAGGGTACAAGCAAAAAGATAAGAGTGCAAAAAGTTGGAAAAAAAGGTCCCTGGCAGTGTAGTGCAGTGGTGGATGTCACCTCCCCAGCGGGGGAGGTTGTAGGGTCGAGCCCTTCTACTATTGTGGTAAGGAGAGATGATAAAATCTGAAACCCTCTCATCCAAAGATGTCACGGGTTTCGCGCCGTGCACTTTTGGCCTTAAGCCATGTCCACGACCATCGCCGCACTTACCCAAAAATAATAATAATAAGAAAACAAAGCCATCCGAGTAACCTACCAAGGGTGCAACCGGATAACTGCTAGTAACACAAACTCTTCCAAGCTAAGGATCCACCCCTAAAGAAAGAAGATTTCAAAAGATCCTCCTATTCATGACTCTCCAGATGGACCAAAGTAAAGCAGGCAGAGAGAGATTCCACAAGATCGGTTCAATGCTCCATGGATATCTCTTATTCCATTGACAAATTAACACAAAAATGCTTGGGTTATAAGAAAGAAATTTTTGAACTCTTAAAAAGTATTCAGTTATTCACCAGAGATAATTAATTACTCCAAAACAAAAAAATATGATCAATATCTTCTGAGTTTGGGCTGCAGAAAACACAAACTCTCTGGTCCCACGGAGTACGGAGAAGAGCTTTGAAACATAAGATAGGATAGGTAAACTTCCAAAGCAAATTTTCCATAAAAACAAGTTGATTTTAACAGGAAACAAAGAAGACCGAACAATTTTCACCAGACAACCTCTACGCCCCAAGGATCACATAATCAAAATCAGAATCAGAATCGGGATAGGCAGATACCGATCTGATCCGGATCGGATCGGTCAGGATTGGCTGATCCTCCGGACGAAAGGTCAATCCCGGATCAACCCAATTTTTTTAAAAAAAACTAAAAATCAGAAAATCAGAAAAAATCATACAAAGGAGTAACAAAATAAAAAAAACAATGTGAATGATGTTCTACTAAACAATGTCATACAAAAAAAGTTCATTTTAAGAAATTATCATATAAGTACAAACTATCATCACAAAAAACTAAAAAAACACACTAATTCATTACATGAATACATTGCATGAAATTAAATGAGTACAACACACGTCACATAACTATAGTTGTCAAGATGACAAGGCATCTAATGCATTGAAGAGTGTCAATACCGCTTAGGCGACAAGGCGACCGCTTAGACGTCGCCTAGGTGGTCAAGATGGTAACATTGGATGTTTATATATACGTGTATATACATAAACACAATCACATATATAATAAGATATTTGTATTACATATATTTATGCATACATACAAATATATATAAATATAACTATATTTGTATGCTATAATTGATTGCGTATGTTTACGTGTTCATACATTTAAATGTGATTTAATTTATGTAATTATGTATGTATAGGTATATATTTATTTTGAAACATATTAATATTGATAAACTTGATGTGTGTGGGAAAAAAAAGAGAAATAAAATAAATCTTTATAAAATTTAAGTATATAACATATATTTATGATTATGAATCTTTTATAAATAAGTCATCGTATATATGATAGTGAAATATGTTAATATGTTTTATATTATCATAAATGGGCACTTGGGAATTGCGAATCGACCCGCGGTCAAATTGTAGGGGTCAAGGGGGCAATGCCCCCTTGTGGGGGGCAAGGTTTGCCGTCTCGGACCTCGGCTTCGTCTCGGGGGAGTGGAAGAGAAGAGATCTCGGAGAGATCTCGGAAAAATCTCGGGAGATCGGATCTCGGATTCTCGGATCAAAATGTATATATGTAATATGTATAAAATGACAAACATAACATAATATGTTATAAAGATGGGACTACATCAATGAATTCACATACATCTTATTATATAATCTAAGAAATATATTAGTTTATATTGTGTTAATAAAGTTACCAATATAAATTTTATTATTAATATAGTAGTTTATTATTATAACATATACTCTACAATGTGCACCCATATACCTAGTTGACATTTAAAAGTATATAATAAATTTTATACCTTAAACTTTATTTTTAACATTATATAGCATAAAATATATTCATAAATAGAAACTTAAAAACCTATGAAATATATTAACATTTCACAAATTATATAATCTTTTTATATTTCTTAATATTTTATAATCTTTTTACATAATCCTTTTAAGTAATATATGTTATTATAATTAATCTTATTATATCTAAACCACAACTTTAATAAAATCAAAAAAATATATTAATACCTAGTAATTTTTATTCCATATAAATGTTTTACCATGTTATTATAATTGATCTTATTATATTTATATATTATAAAAAGATCAAAAACTAGATTACTATTCAATATTTTCTATTACATATAAACTTTATATAATATTCTTATTATTAAACTTATCATATGTGACCATAAACTTTAAAAAACTTATAAAATATATTAATATTTCATAACTTGAATTATGTTCAAATATTACATAATTTTTATACTTACATTAAACGTAATAATTTTGATTATATTTAATCCACAGGCCACATAATATCTTATTGTATATAATCTTTATATATTAAAACAAAAAATATCAAAACAAGTTAGTTAAATATTTACATCATATTTAATAAATTTTATCATATTTAAACTGCACAATATCTTATTATATTTCAATGAAATATATTAATTTATATTGTGTTTATAAAGTTAATAATATTAATTTTGTTATTAATATAGTAGTTTATTATTATACTATATACTTTACAATGTGCACCCATATACCTAGTTGATATTTAAAAATATATAATAAATTTTATACCTTAAACTTTATTTTTTAACATTATATTGTATTAAATATATTCATTAAATAGAATAAAATATATGTAATATTTTAGTTACTTATAATTATCTTATTATATTTAAATTATATAGCAGAATATAATAAAAAATAGATTAATATTCAATAAATTTTATTACTTACAAATTGTATATAATGTTACTATAATTAGTCTTCTTATATTTAACTAGAAACTTGAAAACTTATAAAATATATTAACATTTACTAAATTACATAATCATGTTATATGTTTTAATATTTTTATAATCTTTTTACATAATCTTTTTAGGTAATATAAAAACATATGTAAAAAATAAAAAATAAATAATAAAACTTAAGTAAAATATATTCATACAATGTTGCTGGAATAAATATAAAAAAAGCAAATTAATACTTAACATAATTTTTTATATAAAATACTTGTAATATTTTAGTTACTTATATACGTTATTTTGTGTAATTATTATTAATATTATTTTTTAATTTATTTACTATAATAAATTAAAAAATAGATTAATATTCAATTATTTTTGTTACATTCAAATTTTATACAATGTTACTATAATTAATCTTCTTATATTTAACTAGAAACTTAAAAATATATGAAATATATTAACGTTTAACAAATTATTAAATTTTTTATGCATTTTAATATCTTTATGATTTTTTTACATAATATTTTTAAGTAATATAAAAATCTACGTAAAATATAAAAAATAAATATTAAAACCTATGTTATGTATTCAAACAATGTTACTATATTAATCTTAAAAAATAAATTAATACTTAAATTATCAATTTCATATTTTTTATTTTTTTCAAAATAAAAAATTATTTAAGTAAGATATATATATAAATTAATAAACTTAGATTTACTTGAAATTGCATTATATGTGTATATGTCTCATAATTATATTTCTATATAACGAGTTTATGTCATATATGTATATGATATAAAATATTATATATTAATAAATATTAATCTAGTAGCCTTGTTTGAATATATTACATAGGTTTAATATTTATTTTTTATATTTTATGTAAGTTTTTATGTTATTTAAAAATATTATAAATAATTAATAAATACTTAATCAATATTAATTTTATAAATATTTAAAAATAAATTAATATTTAATAATTACTAATATATTTTAATTTTAAATAATTGTTAAAAAATATTAACGTTAACGATTACGTTAACGTTAACATTAACGATTACGTTAATGTTTATTTTAACGTTAATTTAAAAAAAATTACATTTAACTTACCTTACCTCGCGACCGTGCCCCGGCTGTCCATCCCTAATCTCCCGAGTCCCGAACCCCGATCGACCCTCGGCCGTGAGCCCTTGGCAGCCGCTGCGGAGGTTGCTGCCGCGATCATCACCGCCGGCGGTTGCTGCCGCAGCCATTGCCGGCGCCGGAGGTTGCCATCGCCACTGCCGTTGGACGCCGCCTTGACAGCCAGAGACGATGCCGCCGTGAGAGCCGGAGGCGGACATTGGAGACCAACGGAGAGATCGTCACTGCCTTGGTAGGTTGCACTTGCGCTTCCTCCTGGCTTCCTCCTGCTCCTACGTCTTCCTTGGGGTCTGGCGAGGGGTTTAAGCACCCACAGGATACCTTCCTTGGATGTGTGCGGTGTGAGGGACACCTTTGGCCGACCGGCAAGGATGACATCAGCCATTTTTCTTTGCCTCTTCCCGCCACAAGGCATCTTGTGCCTTTGTACACCCGCGAGACACCATCCCCTCGGTTTCGGACATCTCGTTTCTCGCCGTGTCCGCGAGACTGAGATTCTCGCGAGATGACGAACCATGGTGGGGGGAGGGGGGATTTGGGGGCAAACCCCCATGAAGAAGATTTTTTTATGGTGTATAAATATTTGGGGCATCTAGCCTAAAGGGGAGCCGGAAGGGGGGAGGGGCCGAAAACCACCTGTTTTAGAAGGAATCGCCACCAAAAGGGGGGGGGGATCAATGGTCACCAAGAAGGATTGCCGAAGGGGGGGGGCTACAAGGTCCGCAAGGGCTTGAAGGGGAGGGGGGAGGTGGGAATCGGGGGTGGGGAGAGAGAATCGGGTCGATCCCCCCCCCCCCTTATTGGGGGGATGATCTAGGAATTGGTCCGGAATCGAGTCCCGGAAGACCCCAATTCCGGACATTTTCGGATTCTAGTGGATCGCTCGGGATCAAGCGATCTAGGGTCCGATCCACCGATCCTTGTCGATCGGGATGATTCCGACTGATCCGGACAGAATTTGAGTATGGATCGCTTGTTCTACCCGGAATCAGATCGACTAGGTTCACACAAAACATGATTCCACACAATTCTGCAATCCATGCTGTGCCCTCCTAAACTCAACCTGTTGCTAATGAATTTAATTGAAAAGGAATAACCCTTGTTCAGGTACCATTAACAACTTGTCCTCCTGTGATTCCACACAAAACATCCTGATTGGAGAGGGCAAGCTGCAGCAGACGATGCCAAAGGGCAGTGGCACCATACGGTGCTGTCTTCCCCACCATATTGGGTAAGGAAGACAAGCTGCATGGGTCCAAGACAGTCCATATTCTACTATTTTCAAACATGTGAGGATCCACAACTTAAGTTGTAGATTCCAACTAAATGAGGCACATGTGGTGCAAGAATCTGGACCGGTGCAGCTGTCGAGCAGGGAAGACACCATTGAGGTGCCGGTCATACACATGTGGTGGTTGAGGTGAGGGATCCCTTGCTTGACACCAACTGCCTCACCCCACTGCCTCCAACAACAGAGGTGATCAACCCTTCCATTGCCGCCATCCATGGTCAAGCAAAGAAGAGAGGGGTTCAAGCAGAGAAGAAAAGGCTTGCAGGTCCAAATTCTGATCCCGCAGGCCCAATACAGTGCAAACATTGCCATCTCGCATCTCAATTTTATCTTAGAGAGACTAAAGACAAGAGATCCTGGAAAATTAAACCTCAGAAATGTTAATCATACATGTACAAGTGTTAAACGTCATGCAATCTCTTCAAAAAAAACTAAGATTCAAAACCAAAATAGGCTGACAAGCACTGTTGTCAAGGCGAGGCGCCGCTTAGGCGCTAAGGCGCCAATTTGAAGACGCCTAGAAGAAGCGCCTTATCAAGATAGAAGAAGGCGTACGCCTTGGCCCGCCCTGGCGTCGCTCGGCCAAGGCGGGCGGTTTTTTTTTTCTTTTGAACCGGCTGCCGGTTCAAAACCGGCCCGAACTTAAGTTACCTTGAACCGCCCACCCCCCCGCGACTGGTTCACTCAAACCCCGCATCCCTCCTGCTCCCGAGCGGCGAACGCAGACCCGATGGCACTGTGGACGACCAAAGCCGCCACCGCCGCCGCCCTCAGCCGTGGAAGCCGCCGCCGCCGCCGCCTCCTCGCGACGGAGTTGGTCTCCTTGGCCACGCAGGAAGCAGCTCTCACCGCCGGATAGCCGTCCTCCTCTCCATCGTTCTCCTATTCCGGTATTTGTTAGGTTTTGTGTTTTTTTATTTTTCCACCTATATCTTGGCATTTCTCCCTTCAAGTTTAGTCTTGTACATCTATTGGAGTGTTCTTAAACCTCATGTACATATACAATGCTTAAATTTCAAAGATATCAAGTGGTTTGGACGTGTTCGGTGCGTCGGAAATTTACGACTTTGTTGTTTTTTAATTCTTTTGCTATTTCTTAGCATCTACGTATTATGTAGACACGGTTTGAAGTTTGTTTATTATAGTTTGAGTACTGTATATATACATTTTTGGTACCCACATTTAGAATATATATACATATATATGTATATACACATATATAAGTAATTATGTATATACATAATTACATATATATAAACACAATAATGTCACCGCCTTGACCGCTTAGGCGACGCCTAAGAGGCCGCCTAGTCGCCTGAGCTTATTCTGCACCCTCCAACGCCTTGGGCGCCTTGTCGCCTTGACAACTATGCTGACAAGGAGAATCAAAAGAGTAATACAAAGTGGAACTAATGTTAGCAAGGGACATACAAGGGATCTGATGTCAAATCTAAACTTCATCTGCTTCATCTCAAATAGTATGGAGAGGGGACCTCTTTGAAACCTCTAAAGATTGGTGTGACTTCTATGATTAATTGTGCAGAGTCATATAAAAACATTAATTTATAATTTTTATATAATAATACCTAGAATCTGGATGGATGCAAAGCACACTTAACAAAATCATTTAATTGAAATAATAAAAAAATATAATGAGAGAGAATATGTATCATATAGGTAGTCTATCCAATATAGAATTAAGCAGTTGGAGGTAGTAATAAGGGAATAAAAGTATTATATAGAAATTGTTGTTTCAGTGATCTATTATATGGATATTGTTTTACATTAATCTTATTTCTCAGAGATGTGGAGAGAGATTGTCGGAGATTAAATTCCATGATACAGTGTACCTGCAACTCAAAGCGGACCACTAGGGCACTGAACCACCTGCAGGACTGGGGCAGTTAAGCACTGTTAAGTTGCAGATCTCCCCTAATTGGGTCTGTTGGATCCAAAATCAGATCCCAATTGTTTGCCTTCCCTGACCAAACTGTGTGGGGAATGCACCAGAACCCGTCGGAGGCATTGCAGACATGTTGGAAGCAGCAAGCGACATCACATACTCGCCTCCACCTGCAGCCAAGGTTGAGAAGTGAGGCAAACTTCTTGACACACATCCCTTCTGCATTTTTCACTCCCTATCATACTCACTTTCTTCCTTTCTCTTAAACCCTCTATTTCTCTCCCCTCAAACAGTCAAAACAGATTTGACTATCCTCGCAAAACAGCATGTGCTAGGGTTTGCAGCCGCTGAAACTGCCACAGCCACCATCTGAGTACTGCTGCAGCCGCTGCTGTGCGACCTCAACAGGCAACCAACCACTGGTGTGCTCCCTTCTTTGTGCTTGGTAGACAAGCTGAAGTTGATTCATAGGAATAAAGGTCCCTCAAGCTGAAGATAGACCAGCTGTAGTTGAGCTTATATCATTTGACCCAACTACTTCCATTAGGCTCATGCTCGCTTCATGCCACTATCCTTCAAAGGAGTTCATCTCTCTCAAATGAGCAGCAAACAAAGTAACAGGAGGATCGTTAAAGGGGGCTTGTGTCCTGAATACTTACCACGTACCAAATTTTACTACACGTTTAAACATGTTGTAATAACTCTCCATCCTTGTAGAGCTTCTTAGGTTTAGTAACGTCATATGATAACAGATACTACAAATAGTTAAAGTTTACTACAAAGAATAAAAGTCTTAAAGCACCAATCACTAGTGAATGAATAGATGAACAACACTGTGACCCTGAAGATCTGAAACTGCTTCGTGCAAATCACTTGATATCATGCCATATGCCACCTTATTGATTAAGTACTACTGAATCAGTTTTTAAAGATACTAATGACACCATATAGATCCTGTTGACAGCTGTCAGCCAAAAGTTACTTACTACATCCTCTGGATCATTAGGATCTATCTGCAACTTGGACGGAATTGTGCGAGACTGGAAGTCAGCAGTTGCAGCTTGTGCGATCTTCCTCTTGATAGCTTGTTTTGTGGCTTCAGCTGCCCTTTCTGCTTCTTTTAAAGTATCAACAGCACTTTCAATTGGTCTGATATTACCAGGATCAACCTAACAAAAGATGTACATAAAAAAGAAATCACCACCATATATTGGAACAAGAAATAAATCGGTATAATAAAGAAAGACACTAAAAAGTTGTTTTCAAATAGAATAGTCATAAATGCATAAACAAAAGTAAAAAAAAGACACTAGTTGTAAATTTTGCAATGAATGCAAAACGAAGTAAACATCAACTAGCAAATGTTGATAAAAGTTATCACAGGCTAATCATGCAATTCTTTTTCCTGCAAGTTGATGTACTATGGCTTCTATAAAATTTAAGGAACAGAAGGCGTCTGACTATAGAGAGAGCACCAACCACCCTAAAAAAAAGTCAGTACAACCTCTGTCTACCAACCTCAACGATTATCAGAAACAGATTTTGTAGCACTTAACCCATTTCAAGAGTCCTATCGAAACAAGCTTGAACTGATGATAGATGACCAAAGCACTCCCTATTTGATAATCAAATGAAGTGTCAAATGACGATGCCAGTTGTGATCTCACATCAGGCTAGTTAGTCACAGCATGTTCAACTTAAGCCATCCTTCAAGTAGAAAATAAGATTTGTGTAAGTCAGTTATGGTAAGAAACATATAAATTATCCAGAATCACATCTTGATTGGTGCACAGTCAAAGTTTGATAACTACAGGACCCTAATATGGTAATCCGTACAAAGGCTAGAGAATTCACACGCAGAAAAAAACACGTTCAGATTTCCAGAAAATAAAGTACATTTTCAAAGAAAAAGTATAAGTAATCATCAGTTTATCATGGATCTTATAATTTGACTGGATCTATGTCAATGTAGTCACATGTCTTGACTAGGTCACGTGACTAGTCAAGTATCTATTGATTATTAGTCACAGACAAGGATCTTCCATTCAAGAAACATTCTCTATTCTCCTTAGTCAGATACGGTGGTATAGGTTGAGTAAAATAATTTTAAATGTTTGAGTTTGGGAAATAATTGCCTTTTCTGACTAGTTTAAATCTTTGGGATATGGAGGTGTTCAAGAGAAGATGCCAAAGGGAGAGAAGAACAAAGAGGGTAGAGTCGCAGGTAGAGGTGGACGGCACTAGGGAGGAGCAGAGGGGCAATTGGAGCTGAGGTGAGGGGTTGGCAGCCATTCTCTGCATCTTTAACACCGGCAAGGTAGGTGGGGTTAGAGGTCGGGAGTGGGTCAATTGGGCCCAACCCAACCCAGGTCGGCTAGGGTCGGGACTTGGGTCAGCCAAGGTCGGGATAAAAATTAATAATAAATAATTTTAAAACATGTATGGGGTTGGGGTCTTGGGGTTGGGCCCAGATCAGTCGGCTCAAAAACCATCTGGGTTGGCCCGGGTCACGACCTAGGTCTCAACCCCGCATTCCATGAACACCAGAATTGGATAAGTATGACAAAGGATCCACTTGTTCAGAGCTACAGATCCAATGAAGGGTGAACAAAAATAGCATGCCATAATTCATCCCTACAAAGCTAATGTTGCTCCTTGAAGGTATCAAATGTGCTGTGAACCAGGAGGATAAACTCATCTGCTGCCTACTAATGAAGCTGTCTTCTCAGTCAAGTCCACCATGCAAAGATTGTCATTGGGAGGTGTGGAAGTCCCGTGGTCATATGTTATCTGGCCACATACATTGCCCATCAAAATCAAGTTCTTCTTATGGAATATCAGAAAACACAGATCGTGGACCACATGTCACCTCAAGATCTTCTCTGATATTTCCATATCTTGTGTGTTTTGTGGTTTGCTTAAGAAAACAATGCATCATAATTTTTTTTCAAATGCGGGATCATCAATTCAGTGTGGAGGACATTGTTTAAGTGCCAGAATGTGCAGTGGTCGGACCCTTCCAACACCATCTACTTCATACTTTCTTGGCCATATCTTAACGGCTTAACCCTTGGCCTGCAGAAGCAAAGGTGTGGGATCAGGTTTTACCACCCATGCTGTGGGCCATTTGCCAGATGGATCTTCAAAGAGCTTTTTGAGAATGCAAAGTCAATCATCTATCTGATGTCCATTATATTAAGGATTGGACCTTCGCTCATTCGGGCAGAAGCTTGGACAAGTCTTGCTTCAAGGACCTATTCCTCCATCTTAAATCTTTCTGTGTAGTGTTTCTCATCTTTGTACTCTTTTCTCCTTTTTGTTTCAGCATTAATTGAAATTGAGGCCCCAGACTTACCTCAAAACAAAAAATCATCCCTATATGACATACACTGGTATTGCTGCTTGAACATGATTCTATTGGAAATAAGTTCAGACAGTCCATTTTGCATAGAAGCAAATAAAACAAGTAACTATCTGTATAAATATACCTCCTCTTTGTTCCCCCATCCATCATAAAAAACATAATATCCATTGGGAGTCAAAGCCTCGACTGTTGCATCATACCTGCACATTCAAATATTAGAACACAAAAAACAAAAAAAAAATGTTTTGCACATAGAACGTCCAATTGTTTTGCACATACCACTCTCCATCTTCACTCCAGACTGCTTGAACTTTTGTTCCAGCAGAAAACTCATGAGAACCAGGCTGCATGTTTAAGCCCTAAAAAGAATTATAGAATAACTAGTATTGGAACAACACAGTTACCAAAGAACACTTCAAAACCTCGGGTTAATTAAGCAGTAATGTCAAACTATATGTTTGGGAGTATTAGAATTGCCGTATATACAGAATGCCTCTTAACTTTTATTTCCCAAGTTTTCCCAGAAGATCCATGCAAGTTTTGATTTTAACTGCCGGCCGCCCTGTGTGACTTCCCATTGTGTCTGCAGACCAGAAATTTCAAGGATCTGCCCATGTTCATAAGATATGATATATCAAGGATCTGCAAGTTTAAGTTGTGGATCCATGATACATGGGGCCCGCAGACCAGGTAATTGCATCTTCCCTTCCCAAAATGGAAGGGGAAGACACACAGGGCAGGTGGTGGCCACCCCACTGCACAAAACACTGGCTTCACCATGAATCGACGCAAGATCGGTCAAGCTAGGCAGATCCGGCTTTGTTTAGTTCAATCATGGTGGAAGGAACTTCCAGGATCGGGCTCACCCCCAACGATCGGGTTGGCAGGTGCTGATCTCAATCTAGATTGATCGATTCTGCAATTGATGTTTCGAGTGCTGCATTACAAGATTCAGAATCTGCAGTTGCTTAGTAGGCTAGAAAACCTACAAACATAGTTAACAAATTAGCTTTCAAGATAAAGAGGTATTCTCACTTGGTCCAATGGAGAAGTATCAGGGTGTAATTTATTTCTAGATGCATCATGATCTGAGTTAGATGGAAGTCCGGAGAGCTCAGCCTGCTTAGCAGTTGCTAACAGTTCTTCTGTCAGAGTAATAACCTGCACCATAAAGCATAAAAAAAGAATGATGCACTGAATTGAAAGAACAAGAATGAATAATTATTTTGTCACTGATCAGTGTAGATTTGAATTTCAAACTTAGAATTGATCGTTAACATCTGAAATCAGAAGGGAGCAGGAAGTTTCCTTCGCGGCACGTCACCTACAAAAGAACCAAGATAAAAGGGTGATGGCCTGATGGGCATCTTAATAAAGCCTTACTTTTTACACATTGCCTTTTATTTTCTCAAACAATATTTTAGCTTGATATCTCAGTAAGGGCTCTCTTCAAAGATAATTACCCACCTCACCTTTTTGGAAAGAAATAAAACAAAAACCTCCATGAAACCTCCCTTGCCTTTTGCAGCCAAACAATGCTGCCCTGCTTGGAAACATTTGAAGACTGCAGATACACCGCTGCGAAAATATGGGATTTCTGATGACTAGGACCAAAATAATTTTGATAATTATATATAAGATATACAATGTAGAAAAAAATGTGAAACGCCGCAGATTCACTGAAATAACATTTTGACACAAATACCATCCATAAACACATACAAAGAAAAGTTAGGAGGGAATACTCACCTCTTCCAACTCTTTTTCCATGTCAGCATATTCAAAGTTTCCAGGATCATCTGACAAGAGCGTTCTAACCTGATTAAAAAATAAGCATATATCTTAATAAAATTGCAAAATCTATTGTTGGTGACACAATTTCTTGAAAGTGCAAGCTACAACATATTTTATAAATAAACATCGAGAGAGAAAACTCAAGGTCATATCAGCCTACAAACGAGCCCACCACGCAAGGATCCTCGTCAAGCAGAGATAAATAGAAAACAATAAAAGAACTATCTGAACTTAAAAGGCATGCTACTCACACTCGCTGAATTTATCAAAAATATATCAAATAATCCTTTGATGAAATATCTCCTGAAATTCTCCTGCCTCACCCCCAACAAGCTATATTATCAGAGATGCAGATGCTAGCCTCGGGTGCCTAGGTGCTTAGGCAAAGCATGGCAAAACCGCCTTGCCTCGGCAGTTCTCGTACGGATCCGGACCCGGTAATGGCCAGATCCGGTAACCTAAAATCCTCTTCCTCCCACCCCGAAAACCCCAATGCACAAGCTTCCACCCCGAGGCCTTGACATCTTGATGCCTTGCAGGCCTTAGAAGTAAACCTTTTGTTTTTTTATGTTCTTCCTCAAAAGTTTTAATGTTATTTATAATTATATATTATTAATATATTAAAAATTATACCTCGCCTCCAAAACCCAAGGTGCGCACCTTAGGGACCTAAGGCGAGGCAACCCTCGCCTCGCCTAGCCTCAAGTGCCTCACACCTCGGATAACATAGCCAACTAGGAAGAAAAAGTAGAAAATGAATTCGTTCGATATCAATCTCAGGTCCTTAACGCATGTGCTTGTGCTGACAACTAAAGTCCTACATGAAAACTAGAAAAAAATAAAAAACATAACCAGCAAAAGTAGAAAACCTTCACGCAATACAAATGTTATCTAAGCCAAAACAGGGAAGAAAAAAATGCCAAACGAGATAATTGGTAAAACATAAATTGATAAAAAATATAAAAAATAACAAAAATAGAAAATGCCAGCATAATCAATTTAAAAAACATACATTTAAAAATTTTGCCATGTGACACAATATACAATCCACAGTTCATTTGAAAATCCTACAAAAATCAGCAAAAGCGAAATGACATGTCATCTCATCACCATGATTCTGTCACCATCAATCAAAGCACAACTTTAAAGCAGCTCAAGAACAAAAAAGTGCTAAAAGATGATGGTGTAAAGTTAAAAAAATCCAGAGAATCCCTGGCTTGTGTATTCACAATCTAGTGTGGACATCTAAAAAAAGAATTATCTATGGATCCACTTTTTGCCACTTACCCTTGTTCTTGAGCAAGTTCTTTTTAAAGAAGATGACATCAGCAGAACTACTAGTTAAAGCGGTTGACTACTTGAATGATCAAGCCAATTCCATTTAGGACAAGATTTCTGGTTACTAGAAGTTGGAACAACCACCAATGTTCTCAATATGAAAAGGATAAACGTTCGATTCATCCTCGAGAATTGATGAAAAAAAACTGCGCAGCCTAAGAGATCACCAGCCTTAAACATCATTTTAATAAAATATATGAAACATTTGAGAATCCACACAACCACTCATGCACATGGTTGTCAAAGGGACTGCTTAAAAGCCACTAAAGCAAAAAAGAAGAGCAATCTGAGTAAAGCAACCAACCACTTTTTGGGGGCCAAATAAAGCAGCCTAAGAGGGCACTTTAGCACCTTAAGCTAACATGGATCCATATACCGGAAAACAGTACCCAACCCCATGAGACCCTCTCTTTCTATTGATGACTAAAAAGGGTCAAGCCAGTCTGCAAGACAGTCTGCAGCAGGGTTTCCACCCACCGGAGCAGTGCCACAGCTGCAACTGTGCTGTGGCAAGTAGGTAACCATTGATACCCTCTCCCCTTGGCACCATAGATCGCGGAATCGGCCGATTCGGATCGGAATTGGCCGATTCCTGGATCGGATCGGCCATTGCCGATCCGATTCTTGGCCGAAAAACCGATCCGGAAAAAAGTTCCGGCAGAATCGGTCGGGATCGGCCGGATCGATCGGAATCGGAATCAGAATCGGATCAGCCGAATTGGTCGGGATCGGAATCGGAATCGGAATTGGAATCGGATCGTTTTTTTCTTTTTTTGCTATTTCAGTCGGATCGGCCAGAATCGGTCCGAATCGGCCGGAATCGGATCGGAATCGAAATCGGATCATTTTTTTTACCTATTCTTGATCAATTTTCTTCCATTGGATCGGTCGGAATCGGTCCGATTCGATCCGATCCAGATCGGATCGGTACCCACCGATCCCGATTCCGATTCCGATCCCGTGATCCTTGCTTGGCACTCAATTCTTCTCTCTCTCGTTGTGTGTTCAGCTCTCCTCTCCCTCCTCCCTGCACCCAGCTCTCCTTTCTCCTACACTCCCTCTCTGCGGCTCAGCTGTCCTTTCTCCCTTCCTCCCTCCTCAGCCTTCAGTTATCCTTTGCTCGCCCCCTCCTCACTCTTTAACACCCCCCCATGCGGCAGCACTAGTCAGGCTCTTCTTCCTTCCTCCCTTCCTCCTACCTGCACTCAGCCCTTCCTCACTCTTTTTCCTTCCCTGCTCACTCTCTCTATCCAACTGCTTAAGGGTCACTTAAGCTGGCATCTCGTTGCTTAAGCAGTCATAGGCCCCTTAATCGCCTTAATTGCCTTGAATGCTTGTCCACCATGTTTATGCATGGGAGAATCATGCAAGTTGTGCATTCGTGCCTGTGGCTTACCTCTCCGCATGTCAGCATGGTGGACAGGTTGTATACATGCACCACATGCAAAAGAGCTGTGATTTCTTGTCTTTTTTTTCTATCAAATGAATCCATAGATCAATTATTTTCATATCATAACACCCCTTCTACTTAATTCGGGAACCAAAGGTGTGTAGTATTTAACTGAGATTTTACGATGGCATCCTAAATAATATAATGGCGGGGTACCACGAACCGGGTAACAGGCAAACCATCTACATACATGTATATGCAAATGCGTGAGTAGCAAATGTGTTGCTCCCTTTCTAATTGTTGTATATATAAGCCAGAAGATCGTTATTCGCTCATCCTTTTATTATGACATTCAAAGTTATCTTCTTAGTGCAAATACAGGGACGAATAACCAAAAACACAATCACATGACCCCTAAGAAGCCCCGGGAGGTGAACCGAAGGTATTCAACTTCCCATGTAAACCCAGTTTCTTTTCCCCCGAGCACAATCAAGTTGGCAAGCGGCTGCTTAAAGAGTCATCTCCCGAGAAACAGACATTCAGTTTTCGCTACTTATGGCGAAGGGCTCCTGAAGTGACTAATTTCAACAATCAACACGTCCGCGGCGAAGCAAGCACGAAATTGAGAACTCACCGTCGACTACGACATAAAATAAAAAACTAATTTCTAGAAGACACGTTCATATCGAGAAGTGAAGTCAATCGCCATGGAAGAAAATGGAGAAACCCTAGTTTCACCCCCGAATAATAGAATCTTAGACACAGGCAACCCGACAACCATACGGACCAACCCCGGTCGCCGCCCAAAGAACCGTGGGGGCAAAACAGTCGCCAGTGAGAAACCCAAATATACACTACTTCCGACCACGGCACCCGCAGAGAGATCAATCCTGCGAAGGGCATAAAATGATATAGATGTCCCGAACAGCAGAAGCGAAGAAAGGACTGAAATCGGTAAACCTGACGAAGCTGTTCTTTGTACGTCGAGAGATTGGAGGCGAGCTCTCCGATGCTTAGTTCGTCGCCTCCCTGCATCTCTCTCTCGATCTCTCGAGCAGCGGAATCGGAAGAAAAAAACGAAGAACAGGCTTGGATCAACCCAACATATACCCCCCCCCCCCCCTTAACATGTTTTAATAAGAAAAAGAAAAAAACTGCTCCTCCACGTCGATAATTAATTCCAAACGTTATTCACGGACAGGACATAGCAATATTTTATGAACCACCGATATTTTTCAGTATTTCATAAAATAAGAACAATTATTAGCCAAGAGTGTTGCTATGAAATGATGTTGAACGAAAAGAAAAATCAATTCATTAATAAGCTGAACTTAAAACTCGATAAATTGACAAAAAATTCGATGAAATAATCGGTCAAATATTTATTTAAAAATTTTTACATCTCGATTTTATTGCATGGTGAACCCATTATTTATTCGACCTGACCTGGTACAAAGAATGTATATATTAAGTTGTCCCGAAAACTAATAACAATTTTCTGTAAAAGGAAGGTCAACTGAAAATATCATCATTTGACCATGGCGCGAAATTTTATAAATACTCCAACCTACATATCTATGTTGTTAGATAGCTAATTTTATTTTATAATTATGTTGGCACTTTGTCGAATAAATATATTATATAGGGATTGCTTTGTCAAGTAATTTTAACTTAAAATTTATCATTAGATGCTAATACTCACTCTATTAAATAAGATATTTATGTTAAGATGCCCAAATATATGTTGTGTATAAAAATAAATTTTATAAATTATTCTCAAAAGGTTTTGATATATATAAACAACTAGATATATAGATGATGATCTCAAAAAATACATTTTTTATTTGTACCAAATAACATATTTGTATACGATTGTTCTTAGGAAAATCTACCCATATGAAAAAGAACTTCACAATTCACATGCTTCCTTTTTTACTTGGAATCAAATGCACCCACCTCTGACTCCGGGTTAGAGAATGATGGATTAAAATGACTGGATTTAATATCATAATTATCATCTAAATATACATCTCTTATGTTTTAATAAATCTCTTAGGAAAAACATAAACTTGTTAAGGAGGGGAAGGGGGTAAAAGTAACATATTTGATACAACTTAATCAAACACTAATTAACATACAGACATCTAAGTCAAATTACATATTTAATTTTATCACAAACTAATCAAAGGTTAGAGTACTTGAGAATATTCTCAAGTTCAGATGTCAAAATAAATGCCACCTAATGCCCTGTTTGATAACACTATTAGACACCTCTATCACTATTAATTTTAAAATTGATATTGTTGATAATCACTTTGAGGTGTTTGGATAATAGTATCAATTTTGAAATTTGCAGTGCAAACAATACATGTTATGTAATATAAGTGTTAACTTGTAACAATTTTAATATTGATACTTCATCTTTTAGAAATATCAATATCAATATTAATATAGTATCATTTTTGATACTCTAACTAAACAGGCCATAAAGTTGTGTTTGTTTTGGGTTCACAAGCGTTTGAGTCAGAAATTTCTAAATATAAATTATTTGATTATATGTCTTAAGAATCCTCTAAACAAACCTCTCTTATCTTAATAAATATCTTAAAAATAATTGGGCATAGTTTAGCCTTTTTATTTCTAAGATGTAATACACACAGAGAGTATAGAGGTACGAAAGATAAATAACATATCTTTATATAAATATTAAATTGATTGACATATTAACATCTGAATCAAATTAAATATATATTTAATTGTACCACAGGTTAGACAAGAAATGTATTAAAGTTTATATTTTTAGATTAAGACAAAAGAAATGCCACCGAAGAGTTTAGTCATGTATCTTTTAATCCCTGAATATTTTGGAAGTGTCACCACTTTCTTCAATCAGTCGTTGAAACCTATAAATGTAATGTATATTTATTAGGGGTGTAAACGGAATCCGATATTCTGATTCGATTTCGATAAAAATTAACGGGTTTGGAACTTATTTTTGTATCCTATAAACTATCTGAATTGGATATTCCGATAACTTATCGAAATCTGAAACAGAATCAGTTGGTTCCGTTTCTGTTAGTCCGATTTTGATAAAAAATAATTATATATAAATAAAATTAAATAAAACGAAATAAAATAAATTATAAAATATAAATATAAATTGATAAAATCATAAAAATAAAATTTTAAGAAGATTATATCAAATTTTAATAATTATATGTAAATTATTGACTCACTTTTGAATAAAATTAATATTTAATATGCATTTCGGATTTTATCGGATTCGGTTCCGATTTCAATAATGGAATCGGAATCGGATCGAAATCGGAACATAGTGATTCCAAAATTATCAGAATCGGAATCGGAACCTTTAACTCTTGTCGAAATCGGAATCGGATTCTGGTGAATCCGCTATCGAATCCGACCCGTTTACAGCCCTAATATTTATCGAAGGAGACGGTAAATTTACTTTGTCATAGATAAAAAATAATTATTTTTAAAATTTTGATGATAATATATTTATGAAATAAAAAATGTGTAAATGGTTATTTGGCATATATCTTACAATCCATTGTCAACATCTGAACAAAAAGAGTTAACATCGCAACAATTTGTCATTGATAGCTGGCTATTTGTCACTGAAAATATTATTTATCATTTTCAAACAATATAATATAAAAGGGACAATCAACTTCTATATATTTTTACTTTATGGTAACTCTATTGTCTACTTACCGGTGATAAATAATTTACTAAACAAATAAATGACTTAGTTTATCACAGTGTTACCTGTCGATCAACAGATAGCATTGTAATTTGGTTACGATGTATTGCTCACCTATATTAGTGCCATTTTCTATATTTCATACTATTAATTTTAGGTTGTTGTGTGATATCAAAATTGATATCATAGTAGTTTTAATATTCTAACTAACCGGGTCTTAAATAAAACATCATTTACACGTCATAGAGTAAAGTACAACACTTCAACTTTTATTATTGCTATCACTATTCGTATCAGGGTCTTTGGTTACACGATAAATTTTTATACATTATCATGTGAAAAACTGAATTAAAATAAAATATAAATTAATCAATGACATACAATTATCATGTCTGAGATGATATGATGACAAAAAAGATCAGTGGATGTCATATATGACTAAACAAGGCGAGGAATCATTGAGATAAAAGAAAAGGTAACACTTTTTTTGTTCAAGATGGAAAACACCTTAAAAATATAAATCTGTAATGATCATCAAACATTTCTTTAAACAAGTTTTAGTACAAAAACATAGAATTATAACAAAAACCCAATTTATCATTCAACCAAACACCCCACAAGGATCCTTCTCCGCAATGATGATTAACGGCTTGCTCATTTGTCCAATTATATCTTCTCCATCCATAGTTTGTATCCATTTAAACATGAATACCAATAAAAACAATGTAATCATCTCTCACGAAATGGAAAAGGACTATATACACATTGGATGTTTTCTGAAATTAGGCTATGTCACATCTTGATATACATCCATGTCTCTGTCGGTCCAAACAAGACCCAAAAGGTATGAATTTCACAATTAACCTGCAAATTGAGGGTAACCCTTTTAACAGTTAAATCAACAGATGAGCACACACAAATGTACCTTTTATGTCAATATGACAAAGATGTACATATGGATCTGATTGTTAATATTTTGATCAAGATTAGCAATAAGACAGCATATAAATATATATGTGTGTGTGTATCAAGAGTTTGATTTATGATCCATTTATTTGATCATTATTCAAAAACCATCTGCAAGTAACATTTTTAATAACAAATGAATAATTATGTAGTCTAAATAAATACTTCCGGGATGTGTGTGGACGATGTTTAATATCTCTCCGTTTATGCCAGATGTGAATTATATGAGTTAAGATATATATATATCTGAAACAATATTCCAGTGAAAACATCCCAAATCCACCAACAAAATAAATTTAAAATATGATATTTCTTTGAATGTCAAGTTGCGTATGGTAACAGGGTGTTGGCGGCACAATACATTTGTAATCAGTTTAACGTTAGAAGTTTATATTAAAATAAAATTCAAACTAACTAACATAAAATTGTCATGGAGAGATATGATTACAAAAAAATGTAGATCATGGATAGCTAAAAGAGATGAGTGGGCAATATCTCTTAAAATATTAAATTATAATAATTGTCAATCATCTTTTTCAACAAGTTTTGTTACAAAAACATAGATTTACAACAAACACTCAATTTATCATGCAACCAAATGCCCCCCTCCTCCTAAGGATTTTACTAACGGAAGTGGGCTAGCTATATACTTTGATGAGTTGTTATGCATGATTACCAAGGGCATATTTTGAGAGAACATCAGTCACAAATTAATATTCTATCACTTTTGATATTAGATACTCATCAATGTAGCAGAGTAGAAATATCAAAAAGTAATACTATATTATAATCATTACTCTAAACACAAACAAACCCTAATTTCTGATCTGATAACCAAACAAAACCCAATAAGTGCTACAACGTCGTACGTTACCAACTCTCATCTATATTTTACCAACCTTCATCTGTATCTTACTGATCTCCATATTTTTACGGATTTTGTTCATATTTTTATATCCCCTTATGTTTTATTAACCCTATTTACATTTATTATGGGGTGCTTGGTTGCATTTTATTTTTTTATATGGTTTCATGATAAAAAATGATATCACACATTGAAATTTGACAAATTTTAAAATTAAAAACTATAAAAATATAATGTTTGGCAAAAACATCATCATTTTTAGAAATGATGGTAAGGTGTTTGGTGCATAAATGAAAAGTTACTTATGTAGCACATGGGTTAGGCTTGTGGACCATGTGCATTGGTTGTGCCTTTTTGAAAAAAAAATGCTCAATACCTCTTTTTTTCTCCATCACGTGGAGGAGGGTGAAAAATTTTTTAAGATAAAAACTTGTAACACATGCCAAACACTTTTAAAATAAATTTTTACTACAATTTTTAAAATTTAAAATAAAAATACTCATTATCATGCAACTAAACACCCCATTAGCGATCATAAATATGATAGGATGTTTGAGCCAAACAACAGCTGTAAACGTAACGTGTAACTACCGGACGAACCTCTATCAACACTAATAAAATGATATAAAAAAACACCGGTCAGCAGACTTCTTTCTGTCAAAGAATACCGTTTACTTTATACTAGCAGCACAAAGATACATTTTCACCTCGACAACAAAAAAAATTGAGAAACAAAACAACCAAGAGAACAAACAACAACAAAGACACAGTTTGAGATCTTCATCGGAGCACTCGAAAAGAGTCACAATAGTAGAGCGACCAACACGACGGGGTGTGTTAACAATCAAGAAACAAAGATTTAAACTCTCAAAAAAATTAACATTTGAATATCTTCCAAACTTACGGTCTCGTAAAAAGAATTATGACTAAGAACATACATTCAGAAGATGACAAGTCAGACCAGAACAACCCGCTCGAGAAGAGACAATAGACAACAACCAGAAAAAGAAACAAAAGACATGGTAAGCGGAGTGTTACTCCAACCCACAGGGCTAATCTCTTTGAGCAACCGATGAATGGGACGCTCTCCACCTCTCTCACTGGAGACATAGAACAGCCTCATTAATGCCTTCTCTCAGGCCCTTATCTTAATTGAGGAGACCTCACCCCTATTTTGGCTGTAGGAGAGCGCCCTCCTCCGTCCGGACCTAGCTAGGAGGTGAACCGCGCTCTATTTGAGAGGGGTGGAAGGCGTCCACGAGGGCGATACCCTCACAGAGCACAACATATAACGTAGAATAACAAGATATATAAAAGGACATTATCGCGGGAGTACAGTAAAAAAAGCAGGACTAGATCTACAAGCTTCCACGACATAGAAATAAGTTTAAGCTACCATATGTCCTGCGTGAAGCAGCATACTTACGTCGGTAGTTACGTTCTTAGAGCACTTGGATACGTTCTGTATCTGATTATTACAACCCCATATATATATATATAGCTTAGAACAAGTCTTCTTAAAGGAGGCAAACTAATTAATAAAAGCAGCAGCAGACGTTGTGGGGAGGGCGGAGATGACGGAGAAACTGAGAGCAGCAGCGGCGTTGACCTTGGCAGTAACCATGGCTTTTGCTGGGACGAGGAGGTTGACGGAGGTGGGCCCAGAAGAGTCAAAATATCCACCCTGGACCCACCTGATCTTCTTCTGGTCTTCGGTTGGACTCGGGGGGAGAGAGAGAGAGAGAGAGAGAGAGAGAGAGAGAGAGAGAGAGAGAGATGAACTCCAATGCCATCTTGGAGTTTCATATATGAAAGGGTTGGTTAGTAAGATGGGTAGGGCTAAATGCCAAAAACAAACATCAACCCCACATGTATATAACCCATCTCTCTTGAGGGGTGCAGACTCCCCTTGGAGCCTTCCCCCACACATGCATATACACAAGACATGGTTAGTGACAAAGTTGATTGGTTGGTTAATGTGATGTGATTACACATGCATCTTAATTAATTAATTAATTACCTTCCCGAGGCAAGACTGGGTAAATTAGCTAGCTTACGAAAAGCTTATCGACGTACCTCCTAACATGCATGAGGGTAAGGTTGAGGGTCCTAAAATGATGGGTCAGCTAGCTATAGCTAGAGATGTATATAAGATTAATGGTGGAATGATAGCATTATGAGGGGATTATGAAGGAGGTTCAAAGGTTATGCTCAGGAAGCCCATGCCATGCTTTGCATGTAGACATATGTACCCAACCAGGGCATGTCCTTGCCCTAGTATTCACCCCAAGTGCACCTTCCAAATACTTGTGGAGCCCACCTTGGGGAGACTTGGCAGGTCAGTGTGGTTCCAGGGTTTTCTGCTCTTGAGCAGCACTGGTTTCTAGCATATGGCTCTGTGTTGGATCCCCACATATGCAAAGACTGCAGGGGTACTGTGTTAGCAGGATGTGATCAGTTTGAAGCCCCCCCTTCCATGGGCTGGCTATCTAGGGTTTTATAGAACTGGGTGTTGAATGTGAGGACGCTGCAGACGACGACACCGGCCGTCGGCGCCGTGGTGCAGCCTGCCGCAGGTGCTCGACGCCCCTCCCAAGGGCTACGAGCTTGAGGCGCGCCATGCAAAAGCCCCAAGGGAACCTCCACCTGCAAGGTGTGCATGCAATGGCGGTCCGGAAGCTAGCATCCATGCATGCCCCGTCTTGGAGCAGAACACGAGTGCCGGCCCTAGGGTTCCGACCGAGACCCCAAGGGCACATGCTTTGTTAGAGGAGGAGGAGGAGGAGACTCTAGCTGACGGTACAAGGGAGACGGACGGAGACAGATAGAGAAAACAGAAGGGAAGAGAGAGAACGAGAGACATGGTTACGCCAAGGGTTGCTCGGATGCTGCCGGCGGGATGAACTGAGCCGGAATAAGCCTGTAATGCTGAGGAGTCGGACTCGGCAGAGACGGGGACGTGAGCGCCGCCGTCGTCATACCTGTTTCACGGCAAAACCCACTGTTAAAGATATTAGTATCGCACTCAACAGTAGGTAAAAAATACATACATACATACATATATATATGTTTGATTAATTACTGATCATCTACGATCAAAATATATATATATATATATATATAAAGCCAGAGAAGGTATATGATAACGATTTAACCAACCTGCTTGAGCGAGAGGAGTCGGCGCGAGAGAGAGAGGCCCGCCGTAGTGCTGAGGAAAGCTTGTGAGGCCGGCGGTGGACGTCGCGGTGGAATACTGAAACATGGGAGGGTACTGCACTCCGTAGCCCTGGCCGTGCGCGTAGGTGGGCGCCCCGCCGCCGCCCTGGCCGACGGGGAAGTAGGGGTAGAACGGGCTGGTGCCTGTGACCACGCCGCCGCCGCCGCCGCCGCCATACACTGGATACTGCGCGGCTGCTCCTCCGAAGGGATTGTAGTAACTCTGGCAGACATCGAGATATTGTACATATACAGCGTCAGACCCCTTTTCACGCATTTATACAGGGGTTTTGATTATTTCCTTTGCGAAGACACGCATATGAAAACGGGGATTATTATAAGCTAATATCGATAAGAATAATAATAGAGCATGGAGTACGTAGGTAGAGAGATATGGGTGTGTAATATATATATAGGGCTCACCGCTGAATAACCATAGTCTGGAGAATAATGAGAGTACCTGCAATGCATGGCAAAAGGAGGCTGGTGAGAAATTCAAGTGCAGAAGTCGACCATGTACACATATGATGTATGTAGTGTAGGTAGAGACGGGAATCCCTCGCTCACTATATATATATATATAGTAGGAGAGAGTATCTCCCAACAACTTCGGACATGACATACAAGCTAGATTTAGTAGGAGAGAGTATCTCCCAACAACTTCAGACATGACATACAAACGAGATTTACACATCTCTTCCATGATACATTGCAATTATTATTCTTGTAGATATCATGTGTGTTTGTGTCTAGTTAAAAGATACACTCTCTCTCCAACTAGTGACAAAGCAATGCAGTAATATATATGATCAGCGTTGCTTGAATTTCTTTGACATAAGAACACAAGTGTGTAAGTGTGTTCTTTGCCCTACCTTATCAAAGATTGCTTACATTAAACATAACCCATAGGGAATCACCTAGCCATGTAAGAGAGGATCGATACCCTCCAACTTAAATATAAATAAACAAAACTCATTCATGTAATCAATATAATGCATCACATATGATGTATGTAGATCCCACTTATTTGTGTGTGTGTGTGTGTATATATATATAAAAAAACTGAAGAGAGAATCTGTTCTCTCAACTTAACCTCTGTGCTTTCACTGTTTAACCTCGGCGAGCAAATAAGATCCGTGGCAACCAAGATGCATGTGTGTATATTAGTAATTTAGTACAATGCTCGGGAGCAGGCGCACACGAGAGAGAGAGAGAGAGAGAGTCCAGGCCGGTAGTCCAATGTGATCGACAGAGAAAGGTGAGAGAATCTGATTAAGTTCATAGAGGCTTGAAATAATAACCCAGAGAGAGAAAGAGAGACGGAGCCCAATACCATAGCATAAACTGGCACGTATCATCCACACCGCTAAATTCAAGGGCACATACACGCGCATACGCGTGTGCATGTATGCCTGTCGGTCCGTGCGTGCGAGCGTGCGAGCTTTGTGTGTGTGTGTGTGTGTGTGTGAGTGAGAGAGAGAGAGAGAGAGAGAGAGAGAGAGAGAGAGAGAGAGAGACCACGGCGTGGGAGGGCTTATGAATCATGGAGACCACTATCTTTCGAAGGTTGGGCATGCATGCATGCACGTGCGAACCACAGTTGTCAAATGTACAGCTAGATTCGACCCCCCCAAAAAAAATGTACAGCTAGATATCGAAGCAAATTAGCTAAAAGCTTGAACTCACCCATAGAGACTGTAAGGGATCCCTTGCTGGATGCCATAATAAGGGAAGGTGGCAGCAGAAGGAGAAGGAAAAGCAGTTCCCATCCCACCTTGGAGACCGGTTTGGAAAGATTTCACCACTCTGAAGTTCCTGACTCCCCCTGCCAAGACACACAGAAAGAAAAAAAAAAGAAAGATGAACAAGATAAAGTGCCAAAAAGCAACCAAGATAGAATTAATGACGTTCAAACACCATGAAGACCAACGCGCGCACTGCTAGGAATGTATAAACACCAAGACCAGCAAATTAGCTAAAATGACTATGAAACTTAATCTAGTTCTTCGAATAGACAATCTAATTGTCTTTACAAGTTTTGTTAACCCCTTCAAAATCGTGACGTTGAGAGGGAGAGATCAGATTAATAAGCACGGGCTAACCAAAAAGGACCCACTGGCTGATATACATGCTAACCATTCCAAAATTTCGTCGTTAACATAGAGAAGCCCAAGTTTATAAACAGGAGTATTTCCCCTCACTATCCAGTATGAGATTATCTAATTAACACTCAACTGTCTCGTCTTCTTCAACATCACAATGCTCAATCATACAACACGGGTTATCTCGATCACCCCGGCTGCAAAAGAAATAAAGGATCTTTTTTCCTATAACGTAAAACTTCGGTTGTTCTAGACCAAGAGGACAGTGCTGTGAACAGGATTCTTGAATGATCCGCTGAAAAAAAATGAAGTTCCAGGTCATCACTGCAGCTGCATAGAGCTCTCAGCCTCTCACGGCCGATCAAAGGCTCGATTCCTACTGCGCTCGGCAGCTATTTTCATGGGGGGAAAGCAGGAAGAACCGAAAAGATGGAGAGAGGGGCAAAATTAATTAGCTCTGCGAAGCTTGTGAAATGCACTGTTTAGCGAAGCCCGCCGCGCGGTTATTTGATCACATATATACACGGTATATAAATATGTACCTGTCTGTGGCGTGGTAGGCTTGGACCTCTGAACGCCGAGGGAAGCGAGGTTGCAGTTCGCCCTCCTCCCGTCGATCACCGGCGAGGCGTCCACGCACGCCCGCATCGCCGCCTCCGGCTCCCGGAACGTCACCTGCGCAGCGGAGACGACGACGAAAACGACCGCGGAGGGCCATGAATTAATCGATAGGCGCCCAACTATGGGGGGGATGTATATCATCGTGCATTGGTAAGATCTAGCGAGCTTCCGGTCGTTCCTGCGTCGCCGATCGGAAAGGGGGAAACCCGGAAGAACGATGTGACTCGCCGAGAGAGAGAGGACGGGATCGCCCCGGCGGAGCAAAGAAGCGCGTGCGTACGGGGGGGGGGGGGAGCGGGGGAGATGGACGGGGGTGTAAGAATTAGGGGTGTCGCCGGCGAGCTTACAAAGCCGTAGCCCTTGGATCGGCCGGTGTTTTTGTCGGTGATGACGACAGCCTCCAAGATCTCCCCGAACTGCTCGAAGTACTTCCGCATGGTCTCCGTCTGGGTCTCCCAGGCGAGCCCGCCGACGAACACCTTGGTGTAGGTGGTGTCGCCGAACTGCCCGGTCAGGTTGGGCGGCGTCATCGTCTCCCCCCCGCGCGCCCTCCTCCCCCTACCGATCAGCCTATCCTCCGAAATCCGCGGCGAAAGGTGCGAGCTTTGCGGTGCGGCAGCGGACAGAAAGGTCGGTAGGTGTCGCCGGCGGCGGAGGGGAGTCTCAGAGCCTCCAAATATAGGTGCCGGGTACCCGATTAGGGTTAGGGATTAAGAAGAGAGGGGAGAGGAAGGAGAAGAAAGAGAGGGAGGCGGGGAGGGGAGAGAAGGAAAAGCTAAAGGAGGGCGGAGGAAAGGAACAGCAACAAGGACAGCGCCATTATATATTGTTTCTTCCTACCGAGTAACAACTGTTTGGTATTATTCGTCATCACCGCCCCCGCCTCAGACGTGGCCGGGGGCCGTGGCCGTCCGAGGCGCCCTCTCATGCCTTGGCAAAAAACCCGGTGGAGCCGCCGTGGATTGGCGGAACCGCCCTCCCTCGCCGCCGGCCTCCGGCGGCGGTCAGCCGCAACGGGCCAGTCCGGCTGACCATGTGGAAGGGCGGCCTCCCAGTTGGAAGAGCGATCGCTTCAGCGCTTCGATATGCGTGAAAATGTTGTTGCAGGGACTCAAACAAAATTTTGATTTTATTACAGCGTCTTAGTTGGAAATTATTTTTGATATGCCCCCATGCCATTTTTAGGTCAAACGAACTGAATCTAGATGAAGGTGTGTGCGAGATTTAAATAAATAGAATGGAAGATTTGGTCAAACTTAGCTTGATAGGTTATTAAAATAAAATTTTTACGTTGAATTAAAAATTTTCAACAATTCAATTCCAGCAAAGATTGTTATGGGTTCAAAATCCATTAGCACATCTTATAAATAAATAAATTATTATCGGACGAGAAATCCAACGAACAAGTCTAGCGAGAGCAGGAGTACGCAGAATCTCAAATTTCAGAAATCCAATTTAACTCAACAATGATCAGCACAGGTTCAAAATCCATTATCACATCTTATTATAAATTATCACGCCTGAAATTGTTACTCGGTATCAATGCTTTTTTAATTAACAGTGGTAAAAAAAACAATTTTAGCTAAATTATAAAATAAAAAACTGCGAGATACGAAGTCAGGGGTGCGGTCAGTTATTTCCGTTTGACCGCTTTGACGGCGGCCTCCGTGATTACCGACGGAAGGGATGGGCAATATCGTCATCGAGCAAGTTGAGTGCGCGCACTCCGGATCCTCTCGTCGGGACCGTCCGTGCTCCGGGCCCTCGTCGGGTCGGACCCGGTCCGCCCAACGAAATCGGGCCCGTACGCGGATACCGGTTGGACGGTCCTGATCAGGTTCAGCCTTTTGGGCTTCCGGCTCGCTGGGCTGGAAGGGGGCCCAGGGACAGCCTCCGCCCCCTCTACCGACAGCTGTCCAGCCGGAAACCTTGGATAGCCAGGCTGGAAAAGGCCTCGAAAGAGGAACTGGATAAGGAGAGGGCCTTCGCACCCAGCCAATGAGAAATGCACACGACCCCCACCCCAGCCCTCGGTCGTACGTCGCGGCATGAACAGCCCATGTGGGGGTGGCGGTGGCGGGGGGGCCGCGGCGGAGCACCGCGGCCGGAACTTTGACCGCCGGACCAGATCAGGGCCGCGCTTCTTCCCAAGCGCGCGGGCGGCGAGGAGGGGGCAGACAGGCTCCGCGGGGGAGAACGTGGCTGTCAGGCGCCATGTCCCCCCCCCCCCCCGCCGCGAGCTCCCGCAGGCCGTCCGCGCCCCGTCGGACGCACGCCGGAGAACCGTCCTTTCCACCCCCGACGACGGAGAATCCGGCGGCACAAAAGGAGGAAGTTTGGGGGTGAGGATGTCGAGGAGGCGCATTAGCGCCACCGTAGACAGCGGCGGCGAAGTGCATGCGAAGGGACCTTCGCGGCTGATGAGCTGGGGGGGAGGGGGGTGTCAGAGGCAGCTGAGAGAGAGGGGTTCGCATGCCCAAGCTGGCCCCTCCGCCGGAGAAGCTGTGCGGCACCGTCGGAGAGGGGGGGGGGGGTGGGTGGCCGTGGGCCGCCGGTGAAAAAGCGGCAGGCTTTGCCCGATCAGATGCCTCCGCAGTTCGCACGCCTGGCCTCTGCGGGTGGCGGAACGGAAGCGAGGCGGCGGTGCAGCTGAGGAAGGGCAGCCGGCCGATGGCCGGGTCCGGCGGCGGCGGCGGCGGCGGCGGCGGCGATAAAAGGAAGGAGGAACACGGCCTGCCGTTGCCGGGAGGCCTTCCACGGCGGGAACGCCGCCTGCTCCATCCGTCTTTTCTTCTCCTCCCTTTTAATCATCGAGCTAATATTAATTTCGGATGTTCGAATGATCCGTTAATTATCTTGATAAGATTTTGCGTAGAACGAGCTATTTATTTAACATCGGGGGGCAAAAACAACAATTATTATTTTTGTTCTGATTTTAGGTGTTTCCTTTCGTTCGAGAAGTTGCAAACGGATGAGTGAACAGTACACCAAAAAAAAAAGGAGACAATACCGAAGAGGGCATAGCCGGTTTCTGAGGAAAAGGAAAAGGGGGGGGCAGATTCGTCAATATGATCTCTAACCCCCCGTCATTATTCAACGGTCAGGAAGCAAAGAGGGGTTATTACGGAGGTAACAAAATAATAATATTTTTTTAGCCGATGGCAGCTGTCTCCAACTTCTTCTTTGACCGGTAAAGCGACGGCAGGCAGACCGGCCTGCAGCGGCAGAGAACATGGGATGGGGGGGTTCTCTGAGCGGCCACCGACCACTGCCTCCCGCCAGCTCGGCACGCGGCTTCGGCGGCTCGGCGCGACCGAGCCGCCGCCGCCGCCGCCGCCGCGCCGGGCTCACTTGCGGGCGCCCGGACATTTTAATAAATTAATTTATACGTGGAAAATGTGGGTGTGACGTGGATGCCTGCGTCCGCGAGCCCTTTGCAGCTGACGTGGGATCTCTTGTGATAGAAAGTCCGTCTTTTTTTTTTCGGAAAGAGAGAGACATATATATATATATTCATGACCGGCTGAATCAGCCAGAAAAGGGGGAGAAGGTAACATTTTCGAACTCGAATTATATTTTATCAATCTCTTTTCGTATGTCACTCAACATTTTCTGAGTTAAATACATATTGAAAATGTGGTACCTTTTCATTGACAACCGAGGCGCTGAAGGCGATCTACTGATCTCTTACTTTAAGCATATATAAATATATATGTAGAGAGAAAGATAGAGAGAGAGAGACCTTTGCCTGTTCATGTGATCCCAGACTTGAAGGTAAAAGAGCCCTGCAGTTACGAGGGGAATGCCTAGTGACTACCGACAACATTAATTATCCTGCTCGTTATTAGAAAAAATTATCTACACCAAACTGCGTTTGACTGAGAATCAAATTTTCCGCTGTGATGGGGATGCATATGCTTCCAAACCGTCCCGGATCTTTGAAAATATATGTTAATCAGCGGCAAGAGATCAATCTGCCAGCTGCAAGGATAAATATGTGGGTCAAGGCTCTTGGTTCTTACACAAAGAGGGGGGGGGATGAGCTTCCCACCAAGCAGAAGACAGAAGACATGTCTGTCGTAAGGAGGTTCTGGCCCTCTCTGGGGCCATGTGTCTCCCCTGTCTCCTTGGAATATATTACTCTCTTTCTTCACTGGAAAGCCAAGATCATCCGATAAAGTCAGGCCGTTTGAATGGAGAAACAGGCCCCTCACAGCCTGTGCCATGCACGCCAGATTGGAATGAGGGGTATTTTCTCTGTCACAACGCCTGTAACATATTGGAGAAGCTTCATCCTTCTATCGGCCAAGTATATGTATGGCCTTCTCTCTCACTTGGGTTGGGGGGCTATACATTGGGGGACATGAACCCTTAACATCACTACAAGAATACGAAGTTTTTATAAAAACTCTTTTATAGTAACTCAAAATGTTGCTGTAAAAAATTTACTTAAAATAGCAACTTTGGTTAGTTGTCACAAAAAAATTATTTAGAGCAAATATAAATTTTGTCATAAATAATATAATATAATGCAACAGTACAATTTACTATTACTGATATTTCAATGTAATTTAAAATGTATATGTTTAGAATTAAATAATATAAAAAATTATATTTTTAATAGTAAAAATATATTTTTTTGATGGTAAAGATACGTATATGGTTTAAAAGTTAAATATTTAATTTCTTCTAACTTTCCATCTGTCATTACAAAGTGTTTATGACCATTTTCTTAATTATTTTTAATTCTTTTTATCACTTTAGTGCTCAAACATATATCTTCGCTACACATGTATTTAACTCACTATTTAATTCATACCATGAATAGGGCACCGTTAATACGCTGAATAGGGCATTTACAGCGAACACACTTGTTCTCTCGAGCCTGGAACAGGGCATGCCACAGGGAACACCGTAGCGAGGCACGCCGTAGGGGCGAGCGTAGTGAAATCCTGCCGTGAAGCCTCCGGAGGAACATCGCAAGGGAGATCGTGACTCCTCATCGCAAGGGAGATCGTGAAGCCTCCGTAAACCTTGCAGTTGACATCTCGTCTGATGGCAGATCTAGTGTAAGATCCCCTTTCCTTCCTAGGATCTGTTTTTAAGATTGGTTGATCGATCAATGGTGGAGTGCATACAATGATGACGCCGAATAGTCATTGATCCCCTTTCCCTCCCCATGCTTGTTCACCGGTATAGATACCTTCTGTGTGTGTATCCCGGCGTGGCCCCTTGTGATGTGAGGGCCGAGGCATTCTCTTTCTTCGTAGTCTCAGCCGTCGTGTTCTCTCAATTACCGGTAGACTTTGGCCAATATCAAATTTGATTATTCCACTGGCTCGAGATCAGCCAATCTTGACCTACTCTATATAATTGTTCAACAACTTTAGCTTGAGTGGCTGATTCCAGTTCATCATAGTTGATTATGGCTAGATCATGGATTGTCTTACCTTGATGAATTAGGATAAGCCATGGTTGATTTTGATCCAAATCATCCAACTCCATGAACCATAGTTGATCCATTAGCTCACAAAGTGGAGTGGTTCTGTACCATTCAGATAAAAAATCATTTACCTCTTTCACCAAGAACCCTTTCCACACGTATTCATTGTTACAGCCACTGGTTATGTGGAGGTGAAATCATGAACAAGTTTCCTATTTCTTTAATTTAGACTTTCACCACTGAGCAAGCTTTCTTAAGTAAATCCCCTTGATTAAATCTAGTTGCTATTGTCATCTTCAGTTTCGAGATTATGCTCCATGTTTTGTTTATTCCTACTTTGTAGCCTTGATCCTCCTTGGTGTTCTGTGATGAGTTACATTTTAGTTTCTTGAATTTAAACTATTTTTTTTTGATGTGGTTTTCATCAATATAAAAAATGTCGTTAAAAACGTGCACAGGGGAAGCACATTCTTTAAATATAGAGAAGGTATTGTTACAAGGGGAAGTCTAACTATCAGATTGTTATTATATTTCAGGTAAGCAATGTACGTTCTAATTTATCAGAAGTTTGCACTTTTTTTTAGTTCTGGTTTTTGTGCAAATTCCTCTTCTGAATTTCATGTTATGGCTTCTGGTGTAGTCATCATCACATGAAAAAGTCCTTGTTTTAGATGGAGTTATCTAGGTGACAGAGAGAGATGAATGTGCATACCAGGAAATGATTTCTCATCTTCCTCTTTGCTCTATTCCAAACCACAAAAAGGTTTGTTATCTTGTGTTTTTCTATCTTTTCTTTTAATGTTCTCCATCATGATTACATGCTTCGTTAGAGTTATTTGTGGGTCCTTGTTTACACACTGCAATCCGAAAATAGGCAATCTTTCTGTAAACTACTTTTTAAGCCAAGTCATGAAGCAATTTAGAACACTCTTCTACAATATTATGTGTATTAACTAAGTCAACTAAACACCTTAGGTGATTATCTTTTTTTTAATGGGAACAAACTCACCATGGTCCCAACTAAGAACACCTTTAGGTGATTTATGGTTCATGTGCCGAGACATGCATGTTTATATGGTTTATGGTTGTCTAGGTGGTCAACTGGTTAACAAGGTACTAACCTTTTATATGGTTTATGGCTTTTAGGTTAGGATCTTTGATTCTCAGGTAGCTGGTTCAAATAAAAAATCAACGCCTAGTTTATTAGATTTTCTCTAGGTATTAATATTTCACGAACGAGGATTCAAAAGTTCTCTTCTAAGATTCCTCCAACCAATGGCTTTTCTCTATTTTCTTTCTTTTTTGCCGCATTATTAGTATGCAAGTATGTATGTGTTAGGCTCCTACAAAGAGCATGATTTCTTACACGATGGCTTGCTTTGATTCCAAGATACTGAGATTTAGTTTCTCCAAAATGCATATAATATTTATTTATAGTTTATATCTGAACATGCTAGTTTATTTCATTTTGTCATAGTTTTTTATCTATTTTTGTTACATTTCTGCTAACCATAAAATAGTGCATCCTTTTTATGACTGGTTAATTAAATATGGTTGTTCAACATATGCTTTTGCTCACGTGTATTTATTCGTTGGGAAATTTATGAAAAATGTAAAGTTGCACCGAGTGTCCCCTTCTCTTGGAAATTTAATAAAGTGGATTTATAGTTCATGTGCCGAGACATGGATGTTTATATGGTTTATGGTTGTCCAGGTGGTCAACCGGTTGACAAGGTACTCACCTTTTATTTGTATTTCTGAACTGAGCAAAGTGTTCATCTAGCCAGGTTATTCAAAAATAAAGAAATGCTTTGATTTAGTTTAGTTGTTTGTTTCATATTAATGCAACATTAGTTGGGAGTTGGTCAAACATGGAGTCACTCTGAGAAAAAACTTTATGTAGCATGGATCTTCATATTCCATGGCTTTTTTAGAGGCATGTAGTGCACATGGGATTTATTGTGTTCCTTTATATGACACACTTGGTATGGATGCCTCTCTTTTTTATTTTTTATTTTGTATATGGAGGTACTTGTATAGCTTTATGTTAATCATGGCAGCAGATAAGAAGCACTAGAATGGTGATCCTGTCATGAATAAGGAGGAAATTTACCTATTATGTTATGTATCCTCATCCTTTGTATCCATGTCAATCCTTTTTTCTTTTAGTTTAAAAATTGATTGATGGACCACACTATTGACTGAAGAGGATAAAATAGATGTTACACGAGAGGTCTAACATAGAAGCATATACAACTGGACAAGAATCATTTTATCAAATATTGTTGTTTGTTTGTTTTAATTCAACAATCATTTATACATATCCAAAGGTCGTGGTGCCCTGTACCCGACTCCGGATCATCTAACTATTCTTATGGCCTCAAAAGAAGTAGCTTTAAGGAAAAGGTAGGAGTTCATCCAAGTAGGTCTTGATGTTTTGTTGTGCTTGTATGTTCCAGTTATTTATTTTTCACCTCCTTGCCTCTGATAAAGAACAAGTGATCCATAGGACAAGGTTAGAATCATTTGCTGAACCCAGTTCCAAAGCATGTAAAGATAAACTCAGAAGAGATAAGCTGAACGCAGGGTATGTTGTATTTATATATGATTATAATTTATGTTTTTAGTTTTGGTGCTCTGAAGTGCATGGGACACTTTATTTTTCATCTGGGTTCATATTTTCTTCTTTTTTATTCTTCCTCTGGTATTATTTTTAGCTAGTTATTTTAATTATCAAGTTATTTACATGGTAAACTTTTGGCCCCTGTGCTTTGCTTGTTTGCAACAATTATTGGGATTGCTCACTTATTTTGTGAAATTATATTTTATTCATGGTAGCATATCCTTGTTTTCCTTCTCAAATGAGGAGCTCCTAGTGGGAGATGTTCCGCGGGAATAAGCATCTCTGATCTTTCTTGCTAATATCTTCCAATGATTTCTTGCATGGAATTACTAACCAACCTAATTATCATATCATAGTTACTCACTCTATACCGCAGGATGTTTGTCTCTTAAGCTCTGATCTTTTTGCATAATCAGTGAGTTGCTCCTAGCAACTGGCACTCTTGCACCATGTCTCTGCACTAGTTATAACAACATCTCTAATCTAATATTTCTTCATTGCAGTTGGCACCAGCCAGCAGGGATGCACTAGAGCCTCCATTACAATGAAATTGAATTGGGTTTCGGTAATTCTGGTGCTTTCTTCTGTCTGAGATTTGAGAAGCAACCGAAGGAGGTTCTTATTTTCCTCTCCCTCAATTTGAATCTTGGTAAGAGAGAGAGAGAGAGGGGGGTGTGATTTGCATCCTTGGATCAATTGATTTGCATCTCTGTACTTTGTATATCTTAGACATGTACAATTAGTACATGAGTTAGTATTGGCTCGGCTTCTCTTTTGACAATAAAAGACTATCAAAGTCAAAGGCCTAGTTTCCAGGTCAATTGCTGTAATTTCATTCTTGAAATTGTCTCTATCTGGGTCCTGAGGCCGTCTTGTGAAACACTGGCTGTGGCAGCAGCAGCAGCAGCAGCAGCAGCAGTTCATGGACATTGAGTTGTTTGCTTAGATTCATACTTAAATTAGGATTACAACCCTACCCTAATTAAACTCTCAGACCTGATAGCAAAAAAACGTATTTTTACTGGTTTGCATAAACCTGCAGAAGACTGAAAAAAAAAAAAACAGTTTCGGACCTGCTGTAAGTTCACATGACCTGTTATAGTAAGTTCATTTATTTTGCAGTTGGCTGTTTGTTTAACCTTTAAATTGGAGCCCTTGTGACTGTGATAGATTTTCTGCAGCTCTTCCAAGATCGAAATAAGCAACAAAGTTGGGGAAGTCGAAAGCCATATAGATGGTGACATTAAAGGCGGTATACGTACCATCTTCTTTCAAATACGGATGAATACATGCACTGAAAGACCGTGAGGATCGCCTCCTGGCAGCTGCGGCCGATAAAGGATAGAGTCCGAAGCCTTGTTTTATGTATGAGAAATTTTGTGGGTTACTGATGATATTTTGTTTAAATAAATAACATTTATATTTCCCCCTCTTTCTATTGTTCTCAAGCGAGATGTAGATAGAATGACTTGGTGCTGCTTTAAAATTTCTGTATATGATTCAAAATTTTTATCCGGGTGTTATATCCCAAAGAATGTTTGCCGATTTCGGTCTTTCAAGTTCAAGCTATGATTATCTTCGTGTCTTACATGTTTTTAGCTTTTTAAGCTTAATGCCCATAGATCTGAAAAATTAGTATTTAGTCCGTAACAAATAAGATTTTGCTGTAATTTTGATTGTCATGATAATGATTTCTTGCAACATCAAATCCGTAGTAAATAAGATTTTAGTACAATTTTTAATTAGCAAGAAAATGATTTTACTACAACATTAATTATGCGGTGAATATATTTTTGCTGCAACTTTAATTTTGTCATATTAATTATTTTACTGCAACATCAAATCTATAGTAAATAAGATTTTGGTGCAATTTTTAATTAGTAGTAAAAATAATTTTATTGCAACATCAATTATGCGGTGAATATATTTTTACTGCAACTTTAATTTTGTCATAATAATGATATTTTACTGTGAAATTATGTTTGCCGCAAATACTACTTTTTATAGCAAAATATATTTGTTGCAGCTACAAATATATTGTGAGAGAACTTTATACAGTGACATGCAGCAAAAATATTTGTTGCTGTAAAAAGTAATTTACTGCAAAATTATCAATTTTTGTGACCTAATTATTCGCAATAAATACTAACTTTTCTAGTAGTGCATCTTCACATCTCATGTCGTTAGACCCATCACATCTCATTTTCATATATATATATATATATATATATATATAGAGAGAGAGAGAGAGAGAGAGAGAGAAAGAGAGAGTCCACCAAGAGGAAAGGTGGCCAATAAATTATAAATTCTCTCTCTCTCTTTCTCTCTCTAGATATATAGATATATATATATATGTTGATCTAAGGCCAATCCATCTCTCTTTTTGTGAATCATATCGGGTGGGGACGAAAGAAAACATAATTGACGGACACCTCTAGCCAGAGAGGGAGTTCACTTCCGGATGACCATGGTTCTGCTTGGTCATTATTGTTTTTTTTTTCTTTCAAAATCTAATTGTGGTTCAATTCAGGTTGGTTTGTCGATCATTTGAGAATAAAAGTATTTAAATAATTAATAATTTGTATATACTGATTTTAATTATAAAATATCGATATAAATATTATTTTATTATAAAACTATACAAATATTATTTTTATTGATAATATACCAATATTTTTATTTAATTAATTTAATCAATTTGGTCCGGTTTAAGAAAGAACTCCAAGTCAACTAAATAAATCAAACTAGTGGTTCAAGTTGAAAATCCACTTTGATTATTGGAACTATTTCATGCAAACTCCTTGTCCATGCCTAAGAAAAAAGGAACTTGTGTTTAGAGGCGATTATATATGTTGGAGAACATGATGAATCGAACACTCCATCATCGAGGAGGATAAAATTAAACGCCGGATGGGATCGCCTGTAACCCCTTATAATTAAGGGACCTCCTGATTTTCTCTCTCCACCAGATGAAGAGTCGAAAACCTTCGTGTGCACTTAATTGGATAGCGAGTAAAGAACCGTTTGAATTTGACTCAAATTAGACTTTCAAGTATAGTAAAATTCTTAGGCCGAATAGACCAGTACTATTCCATCATCCAGACCTAGTGTCAGGCTTATTTGCTTGCTTAGATTATGACAAGTTAAAGAGATAGAATATGCCGTCATTTAAGCAGGTCAAATTTGAACAACAATTATGGGGTGTTTGGTTGCATGATAATTTTTTGTACATTTTCATGATAAAAAATTGTATTAAAATAAAAAGTGAACCAACTCATGGCATAAAATTATCATGTTTGGAGGGATGTGATTACAAAAAAGAGTAACTACCACACATGACCAAACAAAGTGGGGGACCACAAGAAAATAGAAATAGGTGAGACCCTCTTTTTTGTTTAAGAAGAAAATCACTTTTAAAACATAAAATTGTCATAGTTACCAAACACCTCTTTTAACAAGTTTTCTTACAATTTTTAAAAATTAAAACAAAAATCTTCGTTATCATGCAACCAAACACCCTATTAGCATTTAGAGCTTGGGAAAAGTTGAGCTTAGTTTGTACTCTTCTAGAAAATAAATAAGTTTGAACAGCATTCCACACTAGCATTGACTCGGTTCGGTTTGAACAAGTAGAAAGATTAGTTAACAAGTATAGAAAACCCTAGCTAGCACAACTTGGAGTTGCTAGCTCAAGATGATTGTAGTTAACCTGATATCAAAAGAGTAAACAAATTAACACACTTGAACAGCAAGACAACGCTCAGCTCAAAATGTTCTTTCGATGCCTTACTGAACTCGAATATATATATATATGTATGCTTTAAACAATACACTAACATACTTCGTTAGATAATATATGTCGGCATCACCAAATCCTTGACATGGTTAGGCATTTTTTTCTTTTAAAATTTAGTTCTTATTTAAACAGTATTTTGACTAGACTGATTCAAGATTGTGATTGGTAAGCATGTTTGAGTGTATTCAGTTACCTCCAATAGGGTGTTTGGTAATATGATAAAATAAATTTTAACTACGGAATTATATTTTTTGTGACAAACCTTGCTCGAAGTGTGATATGCCTTCAAGTGTACACAAACAACAGCCTTCATAGGCATCCCGCCGAGGATATGTTTTTGTGTCACCGGTTTCAACGCAAGATTTCTCGTGATGATGACAGATTTAAGAGGATGACGCCTGCCCTGGCGAGTCAAAAAGTGGCTACACGACGAGGCCGACATCGCTCAACCCAACGGATAAGAAGCGCCCAATGCACGTCAATGGACCATCTGTCTCTGTCAACGGCTCTTGGGCCTCCTTTATAACACAAATATATATATATTTATACTTTACAATTCCTTTAAAAAGCTATAACATCACATTCAAACTTATTTTATCAAAATTCTGCAAATAAAACTACAATACCTAATAATCAAATACCTACAATGATAAAGAAAGATCAATGAATAAAAGTTAAACTTGTTGCCAGTGACCTTTGGCAACCCAACTGGGGACGAGCATGAAGACTGAAACAACATCGCCAGCGAACTCTCGCTCTTTGAAAGATAAAGGTCAGGATCATCTCATTTATTTGTTAACAAATAAGTTACCTCTCTAAGAAAAGACAGATAGATCAAAAAAAAAACTAAGAATAATACAAAAAAATTGATGCGAACGCGAATTACCCGAGTTTAAAATGTCACCAGAATTTTAAATGCGTTTGAAAGGTCGGATACAAATGTTCGAACGGCAAAAACAGGTTTTATTCAGATTTTCATTCATACGTGTGCTTAAAACATGGATTTAACCAACCGTGAATATGATCGGCATCCGCCCGGAATCAATGATCGACATGCAGAACCAGAAGAAAAATGGCAACCTCCCAACCGGGCAAAGCACCTAGCAAGACAGGCCCCGACCAAGTTACGGAAGAAGAACAAGAAAGCGAAGGATACGACGATACAGCCTGCTGCCAATTAACAGTATAAAACACGCGACTCGCTGCCGCCTACCACCCCGGCCTTGTTACATTTAAATAATGTCGAAACTATAAATCAAGATCAACAGCCTGCAACTTGACGCTACTAACCGAGAGCCGGCCATAAAATTTTGCCTCGTAACGCGGCCGAAGCCGAACTAACATTTGAAAGAAAATGTGAGGTCAGCGGAGCTTTATACTTGAAGGAATGAAACCTTTCCTTCCTATACCCGACCGCAGATATTTCCGTGCAAGATGAAGGAAAGACGAGTCCAAAGCTCATTTCGTCTTCTTGTCCTCTCTCTTGGCGTCTGAATCACCATCTTGTGGCGCCGCTGCGGCACCATCGCTGCGAACCGAACTCTGATTCTGATCTTCGTCCTCCCCCCCGAAGCCAAACTCATTCACACGTTTCTTGTCAACAGGATATACCCACCTTTGATAAAGGTATATCAGGAAAATAACATCTGCATACCCGCAAAATAAAGCCCGTAAATAACAGCACAGACTCCTGTAAACAGGTTTATTTTCTTCCCATATTTCCTAAATTTCAAAGTCATTAAGAAAATAGGTCTGTAAACGATAAGAGGATGTATAAAAATGCGAATAGTGCTATAGCAAGCCATGTCAACGTCGTCATGTATTATGAACCAAAAGTGAAGCATCACGGCTATAGAGCCAAGAATCCTTGAATATCAACCTACTTGTTAAGACTCAACGGTGAGGTAACATAAATAAAAAAATGCAAAAAGATGCTTCTATTTGAAATTTACCATCTCTGAAAACCGAAAGCCTGTGTAACATTGGCATCTTGATCACAAACGCAAAAAGATCGTCCACAATTGTGTTGAGAAATTTGTAGGTCATCTGTCTCCAAGGAAGATGTGCAACTGACTTAAGTTTATAGTTTATGAACAGTTGTGGGCACATCATGATAAAACCTACAAGGAAAAAAAGGAATGTCAACACAGTATGCGGACTGTAGAAGCTTGAAAAGTCAACGGACGGAGGTAACAACTTATATATCCAATCAGTTCAATAAAAAGTAGTAGTATCTCATTATCTTCATGCAAAAAAAAAAACGTTTATAGAAGGTACAAGCCAACTCCCATCTATACCCAAATCCACCCGCTTTCCAAATTAAGACCAACTATGACAGGCTCTTTCTTGTCAAGAAAGGTAATAAAGGCAAGACAAAGAAACACGGAATTGCTATCCCGTATATTTCAAATGACCTGCCACAACTCAGTGCCTCAGGGCCTGTTTGGATAGAGTACAACTCAACTCCAGTTTTAACATCAAATTATTTAGGGTCATTCATATATAGATTCTATTGTTCCACTTACCTCAATTTTGAGTTATTTCTTTAGAAAAAAAATATCTTATGCCACTTACCTCTCTTATTCCACAACCCAAGCAGCCCCTTAAAATATCCAATTCCTTCAACGGATATTTGCTATCTGTGTCTCGTCCAGTTCTCCATACTTTATTTCGTGGATTTAGGTCTTGATTGGGTGTCACCTTGGTTTATTGCTGTATTTTCTTGTTCAGGTATTATAAGAGGTTTTGTTGAAGGATTATTTGAATGTAATTTTTGTACTTTATTACTTTAAGAATAAGGATACGACTCAAAGTTGGTCGATTAGGGATCCAAAGATGTGCCTCGCCTCAATTCGCCTCTTCTTGGCAAGCAGATTACTAAGAAATAGTTAATTAACATCTTCGTCAGACCCTCTTTCCATCCCAAAGTTTTTAGGGATGTATTATCATGCATGTTAACTGTAAATCAGATGTACAGAAACCAGACATATAACTCCATGTTTTTCAGTAAATAGCCCCTCAAAACATCTAGGCTGATGAGCAAACATCTGAAACTGACGAGAGAATGAGTCAGTTTCCTGAGCCTCTTGTTAAAATAACAAGAGAGTATTACACCATTAGGCATCGGTTACAGTAAAACAAAGTGGTTAGCAACCTTCGCTTAAATACATGAACCTTAGCTAGTAATCGAAAATTTACATTAATTATAAAGAGAAACCATGCACGAATGTGATGATAACTTGTTGGGAGACAGGATAGTGAAAAATACAGCATTCAACTAAAAGTCGATGAACACATACCAAACATATAGACGCAGCTCGTGAGAGAAGAAAGTATCCAGGAATACCAGCTCTTGTGTTGTTCATACGTGAGTGAATAGACAGATGAACAAGCAACGAGGAAGAAAAGCACATAAGAAAGATACTTCATTGCAAGGTCGTCATACTCCTTTGTCTTGTTCCTAGTATATGATTCCCGGTCTCGGAATCTCAACATAGGAATCCTCCCACTTCTGTCAATCTGCAATATGAATGCAGAGAGAGAAGAAAAATGGCAAACATGAAAGGAAAGGTTTAAAGTTCCATCCTGCATGCTTATTCTCGTGACTCAGAAAAATAAATTTCAAACAAACATTGCCATGCATTGAAATTTCAGATCATCAGAGGTCTTGGATCATTTCCAAGAGCTTAAAAAATCAAAAATATAATAGAATATGCTACGGGGGTGGGAGACATATTTTTACTCCCAAGTCCTAACAATACTTGACACAAACCTCCGCAAGTTTAAAGAATGAAATTATCAACATCTTTAGCTAATACAATTATTAAGAAGCATCATTCTTTTTTTTCTGAAAGCAAACAGAACAACTTTCACATCCAATAAATCCGATAATAAAGAAGAAACGGGATAAGCCAGATGTAGGTTCCATTTACACGATCTACAAAGAAAACATGGAAGACGGGTGTCCATCTTGTCTTGGAACTGTCAGTTGGCCTGGTGAATGTAATATGAAATTTAAACGTCATCCTAGTTAACATCACTTGTTTTATTTTAAACATATGATTCACGACAATTGCTAAACAAGTTTAAAATGCATAGCAATTCCAACACAACATCATGTAAACCAAAAGCGGGAGATGTTGTGTTGGTCTAGTACAGAACTCGCCCACTACAGAAAGCTATACTAAATATACTTCACTCAAACAAGGTAGCTTATTACACTAAAAACTTTTCTAGAAGAATGATTATCTAATTACTTATCCACGTAGCATGTAATAAAATAAATAACATTTTATACTGTAAAGCAGCAGTTTGTAAGAAGATGTCAATGATATAGGACGGGATCAACATGCTCTTTCTACCCCAATCCTTAAAATAGAGACTCACCATTTCAGAGATATCAAAAAAATAAAAATTATAGTCTATTTGATCAAAAATATATCAAAAGAAAAAACAAATAGTCTTTTATCCAAAAAAAGTGGCGAATGCACAATTGCTTGAAACATATTCCAAGCAAGTGTTTTACATCTTTGAGCAAGCATGGATCCTTCGATTAAATCCCGACAAAAATTCAATAGCAATAGCCACAAAGACAACTTAAGTCAGATTTTTCAAATTGTTATGACAGCATATACCACAAGCAATTAAGTAGAAAATAAAATTCCAGCGACTTATTACCTCAATGTGCATAGCTTTTCCGATTTTCCAGAACTCAATACAGCACCCAACACCTGAACTGGCTAGGATCATCCATGAGGTGTCATTGTCAAGAAGGTAGAGAAAAACAATCAACTGGCTTATAAAGCTGACAACCACCGACTTTGCAGATAGTCCTTCCATTGACTTATTTTTATTCCAAAACTGAATATCTGAGGGAAAATAGCAATTTAAACTTGTCATTCGCAAAAAGTTGGAACAGAAAGCTAAAAAACGGAAGATGGGCAGGGACAGGGTCATACCATTCTTAAATGCTAAGAAATCAAACACCGAATGAAGTACAGATACAAGCATCGTCACCCCTAGTAGGTATGGGTTGCCTTCCAAGAACACCCTCTGAGACACAAAAAAAGTCAAAATATCATAAAAAATGTGTGCTCACAATTTAACGATGAAACATCCCATGATAATGCAAGCACCACATCTGATGGCCATGTACCACGGGATATAAAATAACAATTATATTATAATAAAAAAAATCATTCATATAACACCTTGGACGTTAATAATTGGCCAATTGGGCAATAAGTTTCCATATTCCTGTGCTCCAGGGTAAGCATATCAAGAAAAGTATGTTTGTGTGGAGTGGTCACAGACAATCATGCTGCACTGGAGTGATCACCAAGAATTATACTGCACTCACATAAATATGTCGTCCTCAACAGATGCACACAAAATGCCTGCCAATAACATTAAACTTGACCACCTCCAATGGCAATACCTTTTGATACCAGCATTACTAGCTCATTTATGCATGGTATTCAACATTTGACTTAAATGAAGAAGCTAGAGTGACCGTAGATTCCCTTGTCCAACTCCTTCAGAACTAGAAAATTGAGCCACGGGACCTGTTGAACCCTTAACAGGAATGGTAAGTCTAGCAGAATGAAGAAAACATCTAACCTACCTCCTCCATTTCTCATCAAGTAAGAAAAAAAGAGCATTCCGTATAAACTACTCCAATTGACCACATAAGCTCCAATCTTGCGAATCGGTTGTTTCTTGTTTCATATTCTTCAACCATGAATACTTTCAAAAGCAGCCATGTAATGATCAAGGACTAGTCTTTCTCAGATAAAAGGAAACTGGGATGTAATTAGCCAACTTATGATAACATCCTTAAGCCTATTTAACATCAGCTTAGTAAAATTTTTCTAGATACCATATAAAAGATTATTAGGTCAATAGTCACCAATGCCAAAAGCATCTTCAGCTAATGTTAAAAAAAATCTTCCGGTGGCAATACCCCCCCCAACAAGCGGTATTGCCCGCCTTGATTCCCGCGACCTAACCTAACTGCACAAGTTGATCCACGATTGATGAACGTCTATTTAATTATAGTGTAAACATGTTAACACATTTCTCCACCACTTACACTGATACATATATTTTAAAATTTTTACTTATCAATATATATTACAAATTATAAAAATCTCAACACCCTTTCCTCTCCCTCTCATTCAGTTTATAAAGATTATCTCTTTTCCAAAAATATACACCCACACATACATAATTGCCTACATAAAACACATTAACATGCATGCACATATGATACACCTATTCTATTATAAAATATAAATATGTATATAGTTATATGTAAAACTCTTATACTTAAACTTTTTAAAATATCCTTCATATTTTCCTTAGCTCTATCTATCTATATATGTATATGTATATGTATATATATAGTATTAACATATAATTTTTTTAACCACCTATCGGTAGGACTGCTAACGGCTCGGTTTGGTCTGGTTTGAGACCAATTTTTTTCAAACTGAACCAAACCGATAAAGTTATATGAACCGAACCGAACCGGTTCATTTTAGAGTCAAACCGAATATAAACCGAACCGAACCGACCGGTTCGGTTCAGTTCAGTTCATCAGTTCATCCTTGCCCGTCCCCCCAACCTACGCTCCCCGCCCACTCCGGTGGTGAAATACCCAGTCGCCATTCAGTCTCCTCACGCTTCTGATTAGTGATGCTCTGCTTTCCTATCCCAAAAATATGGCAACAGGACTGTGAAGCCTCATTCAGCGGGCTTGTGTTGTTGTGCACAAATAAAAAAAATTGAAAGTAAAAAAAATAAAAACGGCATTCTCACATGCCTGGCACATGGCCTGAGGCAGAGCACTCCTAGTGTTTAGAGATAAAAACATTGACATGTAAAAATTTTGAAAACGAAACCAACCTCCAGTGTCCCCATTCCTGCCTCCAATCTCCAGCACAGCAGACCAGCGACCAGTGTGCCGCTTGCCTGTGCCGGGCCACCGGCTGTGAGCATGCGAGGATGTGATTACGACTGGACTGGAGGCCTGCCGAGTGCAGACCGCTGTGACCGAGAGCCGTCTGCTCCTGCTGGTGCTCTCCTCCCGACTACCGTTGGCTGCAGATGGCAAGAGCGAAGGCAAGGGCAAAAGGTGGAGCCGTGGAGGGCGACAGCGAGGGCGGACTGCCATGACTGAGAGGCTAGAGCCGTCGCTCTCCTCCCAACTACCGTCGGCTGCAGATGGTGAGGGTGAGGGCGAAAGGAGAAGCCGTGGAGGGCAACGGCGAGGGCGAGCGAGGAGAGGAAGAGAACTGCAAAAGAGGGCCGGGCTGGCTGCCGGCTGCGTCTTCGCCTCTGCCTGCAACAGCCAACGAGTGCAGGACTGCGGACTGTGAAGTAGGGTTAGGCCTGCGGACCTGCAGTGAGCGCGAGGGGCTTCGCGAAGCATCGATTCGAAGGATATTTTTTAGGTGACCCGTGACCGAATGATATTTCGGGTTACCGGGTTATTTGGTTTATGAGTGGATGAAAACCGAACCGAACCAGCACCAGCAATATACTGTCGGTTTGGTTCGGTTTCAAAAACCGAATGTTAATTTTTCAAACCGAACCGAACCAAACGGTTCGGTTAGGGCTGTAAACGGGTCGGATTCGGTAGCAGATTCACCAGAATCCGATTCCGATTCCAATAAGGGTTAAGGGGTTCCGATTCCGATAATTTCGGAATCACTATGTTCCGATTTCGATCCGATTCCGATTCCGTTATCGAAATCGGAACCGAATCCGATAAAATCCGAAATGCATATTAAATATTAATTTTTATTCAAAAGTGAATCAATAATTTACATATAATTAATAAATTTTGATATAATATTATTAAAATTTTATTTTTATTATTTTATCAATTTATATATTGTATTTTATAATTTATTTAACTTTTTTATTTAATTTTATTTATATATAATTATTTTTTTATCGAAATCGCATTAACGGAAACGGAACCAACTGATTCCGATTCCGATTCCGATAAGCTACCGGAATATCCGATTCCGATTCCGATAGCTTATAGGATACAAAAACAAGTTCCAAACCCGTTAATTTTTATCGAAATCGAATCGGAATATCGGAATATCGGATTCCGTTTACACCCCTAGGTTCGGTTCGATTTTTCGGTTTTCCGGTTTAACATGAACAGTCCTACCTATCGGCTGTTTTGTCCCCTAAGAGGAAATTTCGCCCTTGAATGCCCTAGGTGCCTTGTCACCTTGACAACTATGATTATACTGAATATTTCAGACTCTATATCAGCTGCATAAGTTGATAATGCTCCCAAATGGTCATAAAATTTGAAACTATCCAGTCCAGTAGATATATCAGTTTTTTTTTAGAATGTGACACAGTCACATTTCATTGATTAAAAGAGAGAGTACAAGTACAAGAAAAAAAAGAGACAGACACAGATGATAAGAGGGGAAACAGACACTCATAGCAAGGAATCTCTCCAAAACAAAGGAATCACCAGGAACCCTTCCAGCATGAGCAAAAAACCAGTCCCTAACAAAAGCTCCGGCCATGTGAACGATAGCAGTCAGATTCTCAAGATGATTGTCAAAATCTGACTATTGCGAGTTCTCCAGATGGACAACACTGAAGGCAAAGCTAGGTTCCACATCGGAGATTCAGTTAACCAAAAAGATTACATCTTTTCCAATGGTGTAGCTATGTCAAAACAATGCCAGTGCAACCAAAACATCGCTGGTGCAACCCAATCAATTCCGCAACTGTGGAACAATATACGCCATAGATAAGAAATAACACCACATAAATATGTGATCAATGTCTTCCAGAAAGGAGTCACAGAAAACGCAGTGATTCGTTTCCATGGGAAAGACGCTCTGCAAGGACCTAGTTGCAAGTATTTGCAAATTTTCCACAAGAATAGCCTGATTTCTAGGAGAGCCTCAGAAGACCAAACCACTTTCCACAACGGAACCACAATGCTCCCCATAGACAACCACAAGCACGCAGACCTTACAGGGAAAGAAAGGTCCTTAGCAGACAGCCTCAGTTGCAAAACTAAATAGTAAACACAGCCTCTTCTGTTCCTATTTCACCAAACTTCTGAGATAAAATGCTAGCCACTTGCTAAAGAAGTCTTCTAAAGGAATCATTACTGATGAGTAAACGCAACCAAACTGAATCTACCTCAACCAAACTGAATCTACCTCTCAAATAAAGACAAATTGAATAAATTTGGTTTGGTTCATTTCAGATTATTATTAAATATATTATGCATTTTTATTGAATATTAATTTTAAATTAATAAAAAATTGAAGTATTTACTTTTCTAAAAAGATACATACAAAATTTTAACATGATGCAACATACAATTTGGTTTTGGACAACCCTCGAACTAAATAAAACTGATGTCTGAACAAACTGACCGATTTAGTTTTCCAGATTGAACCAAGGATTTCCACATTGGTATCTGCTATGGTTGATCAAGATCCATATCGGTTGATCTGCCAGATTCTCAAACTGGTCAAACATTGTGCCAGCCATTGAGAATCAACCAACGGAGGTGGAGTGGCAGCCTGCAGAAGGAAGGGGTGGCCTTGGCCAGAGTCATCATGCCCGCTGCATTTCCCCACCCAGGTTTGTACACCCACGGACCCGATGTCAGGAGGATACGCAGGAAGACACAGGGATTTTGCCCTTAGGTCTGTTGCCCCAGGAGATTGGCCATTCCAACAAATCTGCTGATCTAGGTTGATCCAACATAGTATAGTCTGATCTCGCAGAAGTTCCTTCTGTATTGGGCTCTCCCCTTTTAATTGGGTTGGCAGGTAAAAAGGCAGGTGCCGGTCCTGATCCACATGTGATTCAAAGCAAGATTAGAGACTGCAGATCCAGCCTTGCAACTCACTTTTATTTCCTTGTAGTGTGCTCATTTACAAGGAAGATGTAAAAAGGCAGAAGTTCCTTCTGTATCGGGCTCTCCCCTTTTAACTGGGTTGGCAGGTAAAAAGGCAGGTGCCGGTCCTGATCCACATGTGATTCAAAGCAAGATTAGAGACTGCTGATCCAGCCTTGCAACTCACTTTTATTTCCTTGTAGTGTGCTCATTTACAAGGAAGATGTAAAAAGGCAGAAGTTCCTTCTGTATCGGGCTCTCCCCTTTTAACTGGGTTGGCAGGTAAAAAGGCAGGTGCCGGTCCTCCTGATCCACATGTGATTCAAAGCAAGATTAGAGACAGCTGATCCAGCCTTGCAACTCACTTTTATTTCCTTGTAGTGTGCTCATTAACAAGAAAGATGTATAAGTTTTTTAAAGCGAACCAGAAGGCTGCATATAAACGAAGATAAAAAGTACAGCTAAAAGAGAAAGAGAGAAGGAACAGGGCTCAAACATGGAGACAAATCAAGCGTAAACAATAAATGATGAAGTAAAAAATCTGTCTCAGAATTTTGACCCGTTTAAAACACAATGATACAGTAATTCATGCATGACAGTTCTATCAGCAGACATCACCTAACTTCCGTTCTCCCAAACAAGAAAAAAACAAGGCAAGCCCCACAAAAAAATTAGTTGGGCAATTTTGATTGATAAGCATACATATAGACCATCAAAGCAGGGCAGGTCAGCATTTTTTTCTTTTTTTTTCATTACTGTTTTTTTGAAGTGATTGTTTCAATCAAAACCACATATATACTAATTTTAGCAATTGTATGAACAAGACACTTCTATTCAATGAATTTTCAGGTTGCAGAATAATAGTATAAAAACATACCCTTTTGCACAACGTAGTTGAAAGTATAGAAGCTTACGGGATAAACAGTTGGGCACGCATGACATGATAGTAAAAAAGACAGTTGCAGAGAATGTCATGCCCATGTTTGGTTAGTATTAGATATGGCTGGACTGAAAAGAATAAATAGCAAAAGCACCTTAATTTCATCAGCCTCGCCCTCGAGCATGCTGCCATAACTACGATGAATCTGGAATGACTGATCAATTTGAAGGAACAACTGCCACTTGGTCATGCTAATAGGACCAAGTTCGAGATTGAGGACTAACTCTGACACAGTATCATTGAGTGGTACCAATTTGTCTCTAAGAAGCCAAAATTCATTGAAGTAGATTGTTGGAAAGTAGTTCCCGGTTGAGGGGTCCACAATCAAGTCTGAAGCATGAGTCAAGGATCAGATACACTTTCAGATGATGGATGAACATGATACTCTCTATAAATATAGATTCAAGTAGCACCTAAGAGAACCATATAAAAAACAACAAAGTTTAAAAAAAAGGTAACATTTTTGTGCCAAAAAGAAGCAAAACTCCAACACAGTGTTCGCCGGGTCGCGACCCGGCCCCGACCCGGTCGGGTTTGGTCCCGACCAGCCCGGTCGCGACCCGGCCGGGCCGACTCTCCCGGCCGGGTCGCGGGGTCGCGCAGGGGTCGCGCGAGTCGCGCGACCCAGCGACCGGGTCGCGCGACCCGGTCATATGACCGTTGGCAACGGTCATATGACCGTTGCCAACGGTCATGGGGGGGCGCAGCCCCCCCATTCAGCCCCTTGGGGGCTATTTAAAGCCCCCAAGGGGCTCCCCTTACTCCCACCCCCCCACTCTCACTCCCAAGCTCTCATTTTGCTCTCATTGCTCTCATTTTGTTCTTCATTTACTTAATTATTTCATTAAGCATTTCATTAGTTTATTTAGTATATTTATTTAATATTTGTTCCATTGATTAGTTAGTTAAGTAGTTTCTTCTTTTTAATACTTATTTACTTACTTACATAGTTAGCTAGCTAGAAGATTAGTTAGATATTTAGTTTAGTAGTTACTTAACACATCATTAGTTGGAAGGTATAGTTAATTAATTACTTAATCATATAATTAGTTAGTCATTCATTTTACATAATTAAAAGTATACTTACATTAGTAGTCACTAATTAACGTCATTAACTTTTTAAATAATTAATTACTTACTTAAGTAATTATTTACTTAAAAAATGTTTTCTCCAAGCCAAACAACCCAAACTACCGGCGCGACCCGGAGTGATCCGGCTTGGTTACATTGCAATTTGATCTCCATGGCGGAGAGAAAAGTGCAATGTAAATATTGCGACAAAGTAATATTCGGTGGTATTTATCGTTTAAAATTTCATCTTGCAGGCATGAAGGGAAACGTTCTTCCTTGCACACGGACTCCGCCGGAGGTCAGAGCTCAATTTCGTAGGCACCTACAAGCGATGGAGCAAACGAAGGGAACTAACAAACGGCATAAGGAGACCGTCCGAGAAGAATTGCAACAACCGGGGAGACGTTCCGTACACATTTACGGGACCGGACAAGAGAGGCCGGATATTTTTGGAGACGAAGAGTACGAAGGTATGAGAGGTATTACTCATAAACGTAGTTCATTCTTCTATTTTAAAAGATAATTAAGTAGTTAAATACTTAAATATTTCTTAAATAGATGACCTCTTACGGGGAATGGAAGCAAGTCGAAGATCATTCGCCGACGAAGAGTTCCATAGACGCACCGACCGAATGATGGGTCAAGGGTCTGGAAGTGGGAGTGGTCGAGGAAGTCGAAGAGGATCCAACAACCAACCGCAAGATGAGGTTCATGATCTCACACAAGACGACGACCCGGCAGTAGGTCCCGTGGATCCCATAATCACCAGACCACGACAACGTCAAACGACAATCACGACGGCGATGAAGAACCTCAAATTATGTAAGGAGAGGATTGGCCGGGCAACGTCAAGGTGGTTCTTCACCACAGTATTCCGGCAAATGCCGCGAAGGGACCATACTACGAGAACATGATCGACACGATCGTAGACATCGGGAGGGGAGTGCCTGGTCCAAACCCAAAGGAGATATACAATGTATATCTTCCTATGGAGGTGCAAGAAACAAAGAAGTATGTGGCATCATTTGATCGAATATGGGAGGAACGAGGTTGCACGTTAATGACCGATGGATGGACCGGTAATTAAATTTTCTTTTACTCATTTATATTAAATGTATAAACATTCTTTTTGGTATAACTTAGTTAATATCTTATACTTAACAGGTATAACTAGTGTACAGTCAAGCCAGCATGGTCTTTTGGAAGTCGGTTGACGCATCAGGACAGGTAAAGAATGCGGAGTATCTTTACCAATTGATAGATGGAGTGATAGAAGAAATATGAGAGAGCCGGGTAGTTCAAGTAGTCACAGACAATGCGGCCGCATACAAAGCGGCCGGTCAGATGCTTATGGTCAAAAGACCAAAGTTGTATTGGACACCTTGTTCCGCCCACTCTTTAGACTTAATGGTGGAGGATATATGCAAGGATCCTCAAATAGACAGGGTAGTTAAGCTAGCCCAGTTTATTTCTTCATTTATTTATAACCACAACTTTGTCCTTGCACTTATGAGGGAACACACCAAGGGGCGAGAGTTGTTACGGCCCAGTGCAACTCGGTTTGCCTCCCACTATATTTCCTTAGAAAGTTTATTGAGTCAAAGGAGAGCTCTAACTCAAATGGTCATTTCACCGGGTTGGGGTAGTTGGATGGCTAGATGTAATCCATCGGATAAGAGAAAGGGGAGAAAAGTAGAAGAGACAATAGAGAGTGGATATTTTTGTAAAGTTGTAAAGAAGGCGTTAGACATCGTCCAACCCATAATGAAGGTACTAAGGATAGTTGACGGAGATAGAAAAGCAGACATGGGGTATTTATATGATGCGATTGAGAGAGCGAAAGAAGAAATCTCCAAGATCGTGTCCGACTTCGCCAAGTGATGGGATATTATAAATCGTCGCTGGGAACATACATTACATCAACCCATACATGCAGCAGGTATATTTTCTTAAACATTTACTAATCTTTTTATTAATCAAAGTTATGTATAAGTTGTTTACTAATACTATTTGGTTCGTAGGTTACTTTTTCAACCCAAGATACTGCTATAGTCCACATTTCAAGGCAACGAACGAGCTATTAGATGACGTGAAGAGCGTTATTCGACGGTTGCTTGGTGACGACGACCGGGCTATTATCGCTTGCAACAAGATGTATGATTACAGAATGCGGAGTTTTCACTTTGGAACGAGCAGAGTTGAACGAGCTGTGATGCTACTAAGTCCGGGTACGTAGAAATGTTTTTCATCACTTAATTAATCAAAGTTTACTTAGATAATAATGTAAGACATTCAATTTATGCAGCTGATTGGTGGATGGACCATGGTAAAGTACCCGGGTACGAGGACTTGGCGGACGTAGCTATCAGGGTCCTAAGTCAAACCACTTCGGCTTCGGGCTGCAAGCGAAATTGGTCTACATTCAGCTTGATTCACACAAAGCAAAGAAATATGTTGACATCAAGGAGACTTGAAGACCTCGTGTATTGTTACTACAACATGAGGTTAAAGTTGAGGAATTTGGAGAGAATGAAGTAGAACCAGATGGAACAAAAGAGTTGGATATCACAGGCGGCGGGACGTTCGGTCGAGGAGCCGCAAATTGAAGAGGAGGACATCGATTTGGATCAAATATTCTACGAGAAGAACTCCTTAGAAGCTTGGGTCAATGACCGAGAAGGGTTGGGAGAACCGGAGTTCAACCCAGAAGACCGACAATGGGCTGAAGGAGTGCTCGACGATGTCCCTTCGTCGAAGAATTCCGGATCCCTCCTCTCTGAAGAAAGCGCAAGAGGACCGAAGAAGGAACTAGTCAAGGTACGCAAAGTAGGCGAAAAGGTAAACAAGTTATGACTGATCCTTTTGATATTGCAGATGCTGATACGATCGAAGACGATCGAGAAGATACGCCGGACCCGAACATCCGAGTGCAGTACCAGACGTCCGAGGATTCGTCGTCAAAGAGTAGCAGCGATGATGGTGCTGGATATGGGGGTGCGAACACTTTACAAGTACAAGGGACCTCAGATCCTCCCATATCTCCTACAACGTCGTTACGTTTTACCGGCGAGGAGCAATATACTCATGCAACCCAAGATACCGATCATGGTAGAAGGCCACAAGGTAGAGGAGGTCATCGTAGCCATGGAGTTGGAGCAGAATACCACGATGCCTCCGACTATGTGTATGATTCATCCCAAGGCTCATAGTTCCCTACATACGATCAAGAGTATTGTGGAATGAATTATGTGGAGTCATCGGATACTTCAATCCAATCGACCTATAGTTATGGTGACTCGTTTGGATCAAGTCTTAGGATAGTTTCCAGAGAAACTGACGAATATGATCATCATGTGTACATGTATCAAGTTTTGTACTCAACCCAAATGACATGGGGAGAGTACATCAACTACCTACAAAGTGTAGAACACATCACGTTGGAATAAAATTGATGTATTATTTATTTAAATCATGTCATTTATTTTTTCCAATTTTTCTGTAATTTTTATGATTTTTTTGCATTTTTCTTATTTTTTTGAATTTTTCAAAAAAAATAATTAAAAAATGGGGTCGTGACCCGGGTCGGCCTGGGGGTCCCGCGACCCGGTCGCGACCCGCGACCCCTCCCTCCTTGCTCCAACATGTTTCATACATTAACTAGTAACAATTGACAAACCCAAATATTTTGTCGAGAAACAGGTAATCTAGAACAAACCGGTTGATTTTATTTCATGGAGTCTTTGAACATTTGTATTTTTTAAGAAGACCACATTAGAAGATTGATTAAAATGTTAAAAAAGAACTTCAAACACAACCCATGAGAGACTGAACAAAAATGATGCTTCTAGTAATGTACATAGAAAATAAGAACAAATTTAAATAGCTTCACCACAAACACAGGCAAGATGGGACTATGACTACCAAGCTCTTTAAGTGTATTCTATAAATTGCAAAGATGTAAAACATGGATACGACCAGCAATATTTTGTGGTACAGCATTCTTGGGATATCTGCAAAAAAATGAAGAAACAATAGTCAAAGAACTTGCAACTGATTCAGCAATAAAAGCAATGAAAAAATAACATAGCACAATTAGATTAAAACAACTTCTCATGCAAACTTAGCTACATGAGTGGATAAAATATGTCAATGGAATTATGCTACAGTAATCACGTGCATGCATGCTGAAATACAGGTATCTACACATCTATCCCTCCTGATGCATGATTAAACATACTTCTGAGTCTATTATAGCCAGACTGAAACGATGGAAGGTTATGTAAATCCTCTAATAGTGCAGACTATGCCCATCATATAAGAACATCAGATTCCGTAGATAAAAAATTGATAACACCATTAGTGCGTGATAATCAGTAGAACAATTGACATTTCTATAATATATACTAAGGGAAATCATCACAAGAAAAGAAGACCAACTGAATGCTTGGTATACTCTAGGAATCCAATAACACTGCAAACATCTTTTTAAGAGTTAAGAGAATAAATGAAGTGGTAAACATGGAAAAAAGATTGGATCAACACTGAAAGAACTAGCTATGGTACAAACACTACATATCAACCTACAGCATAGAGATCCTGTTAACTGCTTCCACACAATAAGCACATAAGGCACTCTCAAAGTCTGAATATCTGATTGACAACAGGGAACTGACAATGACAAGGTGCCTGATAAAAGAGACAGGAGACAGTCAAGGCCGGAGTGAAGGAACCCCTAGAGGCTAGAGCTGACATCTGGCAGCCAACCATTCAAGAACCTGACAACAAATCATGAGGATAAGAAGTGCTTATAAACATATTATTTCTCTGTTTTCTTTTCTTCACAAGTTCAAATTTGTTTGCACTGCTGTGATATTGTTGTTGGTCATGGTTCACAGAATCAGCCAATTCCAGATCGGCATTGGCATAAGCCGACCATATTTGGGGAGGGGGGGCTCTGATCCACCCTGGATTTCTGCCAAATCGGTCTGGATCGGAACCAATTCGGCCTGAATCAGCCAACCAGCGGTGCCGGCGCCACATATCAGGCAGGGAAGACAATGCCGCAAATCATATTGGGTCCATCAGATACATGATAATAAAAAGCTTGGTTTCTAACTATTTTCTGGAACAGAAGTTTGCCTTGTGACTGCAAACCATTAAGTCCAATTAGGCCTGAGCTAAAGTCATCAAATACATGATAACAGGTCAGATGGACCCAATAAAACCGGATCCAGACCGATACGATTCATTTTCGAGCAGGGAAGATGCCATGGCACCGAATCCAGCCCTTTCCCTTAAAAATGGATATATAATATTATTTACAATTTTTATTTCTAAGTTTTTTAAATAACCGATCTGGGCCAATTCCCGATAGATTTTCTCCCCTGGAATCGGCTGACTCAGCTGATCTGATCCAAATCGAATCATCCTCGGCACTAACCAATCTGTCCACAATCCTTCTTGTTGGTTCATTAAGTTACTTACCTGAGGTGCCTCATGACACCACTTAGTTCAGGCTCCATGGACTCCTGAACTTTTCCCTGATTGTCCAAACATGAGCTTGATGTTAATTATGTATTACAAGGATTGGTGAATTTTGGTCCATTGATTTGTATAGTAGACAAAGAACAACCGGCAAAATGCATGCAGGGAGGAGACAGAAATAAACAATTTTATATTTTGATTATTTGCAATCCTATTCCTTTCCCAGTTTTACATCAATGAATCACTATATAATGACCTAGGTAAGTAGGTATCATGCCCCTTATTGGTGGAGTGGTTGCTGGTCCCACCATCCAAGTTTGGCATAGCCACGTCTTCCAGGTCTTCATTAGCCAAAAAGGACAGTATTGGCATGCGAACCAAGTTCACAACTTAACATCCATAATGACAGGCTTCATATTTCAGCCACAATATTCTTAAAGAGAGATCTCTGCTATATATTTAGGGCCTCAATTTCATCCAGCAGCAGGAGAGCCTCACTCAGGAAGTGCACACTTCTGTTGGAAGTTTGTTAATTTGACCATCCAGCATACCAAAACGCCTTGCAGACACCAATGTTCCCTGCTTATCACTTTCACATTCTTGTTTCTCTATCTTCTCTAAGTTGTCTCATAGGTCTGCGTCCAAGTAACCAAGACCTAACCTCTCCTAGAGTCCCAAAGCTTCCCAGTTATCCAGCTTCAGGTAAATGCTCCTCAAGGAATCAGGGTGGTAGAGATAAGCAGAACCCTTTTATGGAGTGGAGGCACCCAGGGTCTGATCTTATGCAGGCCTTTGTGATGCCACTGTCCCAGAATGGCCCGAACAAGGTATACCAAATCAGGATCAACCCCTAGATCAGCCAGAGACAATTCTGATCTTGATCAGGATTGAATCAGACAGCTCGCCCAATCTAACAAAAGAAACTCGATCTAGAAGCCTGGGTTGGCCCTTCCAAATATTGAAAAAATAGCAAAAAAACAAACAAACAAATGGACCAATCCCTGATGGGGGGCAGCCCACAGCTCAAATCCAGCAGAATCATGTCTCCCATGGTTTGCTGGATTGGTTGAGAGCCCGATCCCCATGGGATCGACCACTCCTAATGATGCTGGCCACCGCCTACACCTTCCCCAGATGATATCACCCAATAAGTTCTCTGCTATTTTTGTTTTATTTTATTTTTTCAATTATTTGAAGGATTGGTCCAAGCCAATGCTGATTGGAATTGGCCCAAGCTGATCCCGACCCAGATCCCTAACCCAGAATTCCTTGCTGCCTCCCAGTGGTGAGAGGGTAACTGTTGCCACCTTGTGCCTTTCGGGCAGGTAAGGAGGTTCATACTAGGTCCATATAACCCAATATGCAGGGATCCATAAACTTGAGTTGGTAGAGCCCATCATATCAAGTTCTCTAGCTTCTTCTCCACCTGTTTAGGGCAAGATACAAGGGTTCCCCACCACCACCTCCCGTAGGTGAGCCAGCAGGATCAGCCCCAGGTCAAGTCTGGAATTGGCTGATCCAGGCTTGTCTAATGAGTCAAGGCTGACCCAGCGAAAATCGGCCATGGTAAGGGCTCCCTCTGAAGGATCTAGTTGGCACCTGCCAATCCCAATCCAGATCAGCTTATCCTGTTAACCAAGGGCCTGACTCATCATAGGAAGCAATTAATCTCACCACCTAGTTGGGTGGGATTGTTCACCTTCCATGGACTAGCTCAATGGTCCACAGGGCACAGAGTGGCCCATAGTGGAATTATGCTCAGCACAGAACTTCTTAATGAGAAATAGAACAGAGGTCTATCTTACTGATTGGACGTTGAATCAACAAAGAAAAGAAAAATTAAGCTAAAAAAAGTCTACATTCTAAAAAGAAACCCCTACTGTATAGAACAGATGAAACACTTTCATAACAGTTCTCATGGAATCAAAAGCAAATGGCAGTGCCAACCAGCCCATCTTGTTGGGGTGTGATCCACAGTGTTGGGATAAACCATGTAGCCCTGGCACTGGCAGCAACCTCCTTCACTATAAAAAGGGGTCCACCCTGTTTGGTGGCTCCCTCTGCAGTCCCTCCAGGGGTGGCTTGGCTCCAGCGTCAGCATGGCTTAAGCTCAAGTTCAATGAGGATAGCTTCCTCTCATGCATGATTTTGGGTCATGTCACGATAAGGCTTGCCCTTGAGTTGGAATGGGTATTGCCATTGGGTTCAAAACTTTCCACCTCATTGACTGCCTTTGGCCGCTTTCAGGTGACCATATGTTCCTTTTGCTCAATCAAGCTCGATTCCTTCTCCCTTCTCGGAAGTCCACATCCTGACTTAAAATTTATGTAATTGTTGTCTTCTAGATCCTCCCCAACTTTCAACTATTAACTGAAATTTGCTGGATCAGGTTGGCGTTCCATGGATATGCCGGCCTTTGACAGGATACAGAAATTCAAAAGGTCCAACCAACAGTCAGAAATATCAGAAAGTCTTCTTATCTAATGCGAGAAAAAAACATGCAATGAAGCAATTTTACTTTGACATCACAAAAGCAGACACATTTTCACTTCAGTGGCAACAAATACCAAAAACCAACATACCTCGTGAAATCTTCAACTAGATTAACTGTAATGTTCGGTTTTAAAAATGAAACCCATTCGACAGGTCCCTCATCAGTAACCTGAACATCTCCCTACCAAAGAGAGAGAAAAGTTTTAGAGACGTCAAATGATGCAAAATAGATGAGCAAAGGTAGCAAAAATAATCATCCTTACACATGCAAAAGAATATAAGTTTTGAAAATAAGCTTTATCCGATTAATCAGGACAAACCCACCCTGGCCCTACCAACGTGACCTTGACCAAAGAAGTAACCATATGCGGCCTTGCCATCTGAGTTGATAGAGTGCCAAAATAAGTTATGGTCAAATAAACTGAAGTGGTGAATTAGGGGAGGGCAGGCACTTAATCCAGAGCACTAGACACCGCACTACACCTGAAGGCCAAGGGTGTAGTTCAATACCAGTTAGGAGGGATGGATCTGGTTTTAGTGAAGCAGTTCCCCGATTGTGGGACTCATCTCTCCCACTTGGCAGTGGTGGATATAAGATTTTAGTTCAGTGGGGTCTCCCCAAAATTTCAGTGGCGTAACATATTTTATAAAACTTTCTATTTTAAGTTATTTTTGATAAAAACTGCTAAATTTTTAATGGATTTCTCAAAATTCAATGGGGTCACATGACCCCACTGGGTCCTATGTAGGTCTGCCACTGCCACTTGGTAAGGGGGACAACGGCAGGTGCAAGCCATCCAGCCACTTCTCCGGCCTCCTGCAAACCCCTCTATCCTTCCTAGGACCTATTTTACGCTTCCCCCTCCCCCTCTCTATTTGCCTCTACCTCATACGTCACCTAGGGTGCCTGGTGGCCTGAGGCGAGGCAACCCCTTCCTCACCTCGCCTTCAATTACATAGGTGACAACACATGACAGCATTAACTGTTTTAATAACATTTATATTATAAAAGGTACTTGGTTACAACTTTCGGAGGACAGGTAGACTTGTGTATCTTACTTAGGTTACACCATAAAATGCTAAAAACATCAATCAACTTAAATGCGTTAAACAAGTATCCAAAGTCCAAACTCATTATAAAGAAAGCTGCATAAAGATCATGCATATTTAAACGTCAGGCCGACAAATCATGAAACTCTACCTAACTTGTTTGATATCTTTTCTTGGAAAAAAATACTCATAAACAGACTTAAATTTGAAGCCAACAGGATGTTTGGTTGAACAATAATTTTTTAAACGCTTTCATGACAAAATTTTATATTAAAAAAATCTAAGATGGCTAAAGACAAAATTATCATGTTTGGTGGTATAAGATAACAAAAAGGGTGGATACAACAAGGAAAAAAAGTCTCACCTCTTTTTTTGACAAGTAGTTATCCTCTATAAGGACATATTTTTGTAATGATTGTCAAACACGCATTTAATCAAGTTTTGTTACAAAAAAACATATTTTTGTAACAAAAACTCAATTTGGAACGCAACCAAACACCGTAAAGATGATGCGGGACAAACCGGCTAGATCGGGCTAAACGGACCGAAAACGAAATGCATCGGCGCTAATCGCCGCTAAAGGACCTAAACGAACCCAAAAGGAGTCGGATCGGACTCGAACTGGTCCAAACAGGCCCGAACCAGACCCTAATCGGGTCGAACCATGCTGAACCGGTCCAAACAGGCTCCAAATGGCCTGAACCGGACTGAACCCGGCAGGTTCAGGAGTTAAACCGGGCTGAACCGGACCAAACCGGGTCTGGACCCGGTTGAACCGGGTCTGAGGCCGGTCTGGGCCGCAAACCGGCCAGCGCGAACCGCTGTGACCGGTCCCGCGCGTGGTCGCGGGTGAACGCGAAGGGGGGGGTCGTGGCGCGTCCTGGTCGCGGCCGGGAGGGTCGCGTGGCCGTCTCCCTGCCGTCGCCCGTGTGTCGCCGTGGCGGCATCGCGGCAGTCCCGCGAGGGTGCGGGTCGCGACAAAAACCCGCGCAGCGCCCGCGTCGTCTTCGCCGTCCGGATTCGCCCGCGCTCGCGACGTCGTCGTCGTCGTCCGGTGGAGGGAGCCGCAGGGGCGGAGCAGGAGGGGGCAGGCGAAGGTCCCCCGCAGCCACGGCGTTGTCCGGCCGGCGGAGGCGCACGCGCAGACGAAGGCGGAGCCGGGGCAGACAGGAGAGGGAGTTGCGGAGCTCGCCGTCGCCGTGGGAGGAGGCCGCAAGGGGGAGAGGATTCCGGGGATCGCCGGATCCACCTCCCGCTTCACCGCCTTCTCCTTCCGTTTCTTCTTCTTCTGCTTCTCCTTCGTATGCCTTCGCGAAGGGAAGGAGAGCCGCCGCCGGCGGAAGGGGACCGACTGAAGCTGTCCGCCGTGGAGGAAGGAGGTCGTCAGAGGAGGAAGAGGGGGTATCGCAGCTATGTCCGGCTGGTGAGGGGCTGTCGAACCGAGAAGGGGAGCGATGGGGAATGGGAAAACAGACCGGCCTAAGATGCCGGAGACGGGATAAGAGAGAAGAAAGAAGAGCCGGCTAGCTGCCGGGGGGTGGAGAAGAAATGGCGCACCTCGCCGGAAGAGGGAAAGAGAGGAACCGGCCTCACTGCCGGAGGTGGGGAAGGAAACGACCCTCACTGGTCGGGGTTGGAGGGGAGAACGGGGCCGCAGCCCCTGTGCGGGAAGAACCAGGGCCCGAAGGGCTTCCAAAAATTCAATATCACTTGTTTTTCCATGTAAAGACCTCTAAATGATCTATTTACAGACTCGTCCTCATAGGGACACAAATAAAAAAATCTAAAATTACCAAAATATGTCCCCATCAAAAGAGTACTTTCATAATGGCCCCTCCAAGAAATAGTACTTTTGGCCAGATGGGGGGTGCTCTCAAATGTGAAAAGATGTCTACAAACTTGGATATTTTCTGGTGTGCCTTGATGGTGGTAGTGGGTTATTTTCTTTCAAAACGAATCTTAACTTGGCAGCCTCCCTCTTATGGTCCAGGTTTCCTATACTCAGGCAGGTTCTTATACATAGAAGCTACCATCTGGAGCTGTAGCAAAATATGATAATCAATGACAATAAGGAGTGAAAATAGACAACAATTTGGAGTTTCAATGGACCTTTACCAGTCATGTCTGTATCAACAATCTTAAGGTGGAGCAGCTGCAAGATTCCTAGGGCAGAAATTGTAGAATAAGCAGCTACCATTAATTATAGAAAGTGGTTAGTACCACATTCATCACTAAGAAAAAAGATTACATTGGTAGATGTGGGGGATGCCAACAAAAAATCTACACAGTAAACAAGAAAATACAAAAACACCAAAATGGTGAAAGGTTAAGGGGAGACCAAAAATTGAGAAATCTACAAGAACTACATAATAGTGTCACCATAACCTCTCACACCATTCCCTCAATGTACAACAAACAAGATCAGCAACCAAGCCAGGCAGATGACGATCAGCAGCTGACATTGATAATTTAAATAGCCCCACTGAAGTTAACCACTGAGGTGGTAGTATAGCCAATATGTTGGGTTGGATCATGAACAGACCTAAAATTTAATGCTCCTTTTTGAAAGCTTTTAAAGAAGCAATATTATTTGTTCATCAGCTGTGGTATTATGATGATTGGCTGTTCTTCTCCAAAACATTTTAGAGAACAACTGGACCATTTAGTTTCAAGAAGGTTCTTCTTGGTTGGAGGAGCCTGATCCCAGTGCAGTAGTGCACAACTGCACATGGATGTGGTACTGTGAGATGCTCTGATCGCTGCTATGCTCTGATCAATCTATAGTTTGCATGATCAGCAGATCGGGATTGGGATCAGCAGGTTTCAATCTGACCTGGGAGAAGCCCAGCCTCCCGGCCAATTTCCCCCAGGATCAGGCTAAACTTGGCTGGATCTGCCTAGATTGGCTGATTCCAGATGGATCCGGGGATGGTCTGAAATGTTTCTTCTGTTTTGTCATGTTTTAGAAGAACTGATTGAGGCCAATCCTGGATCAGATTTCCTTCCATTGGATCAGCTGGCAGACATCCGATCCCAACCCAAATGTTATCAGCCTGGCAGATCAACGGGCTGATCCTGACCACAAAATTCTTTGGTAAACCTGGGTGAAACAAAGTGAAAGATGGTTCAGAGACTCATACAAGCCAGTGCCTCAACTATTCAATTGGGTTCAAATGCTCATCAAAGGCTGGTATTTCGCAGAGAGCACTAAATGCAACCACTCAAGAATCTCTAAAAATCTCTGGAGGCATTGTAATATACACAACTCCAAGAAACAATATCACCGAAATGGCAATAATTATACAAATATATCCAATTATTCAAAATCCAACATCTGTTGCTACCTCTATTGTCTACTTCTCAATTCCATATAAACTGCATATATCATGTATACTTTCCCTCATTCTATACCCTAATATTAATTTTGCTAGATGGCCTTGTAAAGTTAGTTCCAGATGTTGATAACTCCAAAATTGCATCCATCCAAATATTTATTTAGGTATTGCAATCTCATTTTTTCATTATATTTTATGAATTAACATTCTTATATGACAATGTATGTACAAATGAGCTAATGGGGTGTTTGGTTGTATGATAATTTTTTGTACACTTTCATGATAAAAAATTATATTAAAATAAAAAGTGAACCAACTCATGACATAAAATTATCATGTTTGGAGGGATGTGATTACAAAAAAGAGTAACTACCACACATGACCAAACAAAGTGGGGGACCACAAGAAAAAAGAAAGAGGTGAGACCCACTTTTTTTGTTTAAGAAGAAAGTCACTTTTAAAACATAAAATTATCATGGTTACCAAACACCTTTTTTAACAAGTTTTCTTACAATTTTTAAAAATTAAAACAAAAATCTTCATTATCATGCAACCAAACACCCCATGAAATTGTCAAGGTTACCAAGCACCTCTTTTAACAAATTTTATTATAATTTTTAAAAATTAAAATAAAAATCTCTATTATCATGCAACCAAACATCCCATTAGTTTATAAAATTTTGCTGTCTTCACTCTTTCTTTGTGCTTAATATTCAAGCATCCTGGATATGAAAACATGAAGCTCCTGTAGGGGTGTGGGTTGGGGTAAGGGCAGATAGGTACTTAGGATATTCTTATTTAGGGTTTTCAATTTTCAAACCTAAAAATTTTTTTAGGTACGTACTAACATTTCTCAAAAATATTTTTAATTACAAAATCATTAGTTGCGCAAGATCACCTTCACTTATGCCCTCTTGTCCAGGGTTTTCAAAATTGAGGGACCGACGTCTAATTGAGCTTATTGCCCGACAATCACGGAGCGTAGATGTTTTGGATTGATCAATAATATATATAGAAATTATTATATATTATTATATATTATTATATATTAATCCTATTATATGCCCGACAATCACGGAACGTCAACACCTTTCATATATAATATTTTGTTCACGGCCTGTCTGGTTAAAGTATATATAAAAAATGACACTATATTAATATCAGTATCAAAACTGATACAAGTGCCACAATGTTTTTTTACAATACAAATTTTAAAATTTATATTATTAATGAAACATTCCTCATTGATTGTCAACTTTATCAATTTTAAAATTGATAGTGATAGAGATACGAGTCTATGGGGTGTTTGGTTGCACGATAATTTTTTGTACATTTTCATGATAAAAAATTATATTAAAATAAAAAATGAACCAACTCATGATATAAAATTATCATGTTTGGAGGGATGTGATAACAAAAAAGAATTACTATCATTTATGACCAAACAAAGTGGGGGACCACAGAAAAAAGATAGAGATGAGACCCTCTTTTTTGTTTAAGAAGAAAATCACTTTCAAAACATAAAATTATCATGGTTGTCAAACACCTCTTTTAACAAGTTTTCTTACAATTTTTAAAAATTAAAACAAAAACTTCTATTATCATGCAACCAAACACCCCCTAAGATGTCACACCAATCTCTCAAGGTCTCAAAGACATCTATCTAAAATCTCCTCTCCATATTGCATAAGATGATATCCAACTTGGGATTCCGATTCCTTGATGATATTTTAGTCCTAGTTCTGTTGTTACTTGTTAGCTTATCAATGTTGTGGTCCACAGTTCTTTTGTCCCATTTTGAAGAGACTATCATCTCATCCCATTTAACACGTATATGCACTTGGCCTAACATTTTTGCAGTCTAATCTCCCGAGATTTTCCCAAGATCCATCCAAGAACTCCTCTCCAATTCCCCTAAAATGAAGTAGAGAAGCAAGATGACAATCGTTGTGTGAGAGCAAAGATTTTTGGAAGGTATTTTATTCTTGCCTGTATCTTCTGTAATGCTGCTGGGGTACTAGGACTTTAGATCTTCTCTTCTATTAGCATCTCTCCCATCCACAATCCAACACCAAATCTTCCCTTGGCGTTTTTTTATTCTGTGTCTATTGTGGATCTACCATCTTGATGGACCCTTCCCTTTGTTGTAACCTCCTTTCTCTTTATTAAGAAATTGCTTCCCATTTTGGCTGCTTTCAAAAAATAATGACTGTTGTCCGGTACAGTAAGTTTTACTCAGTACAATTTGCAGTTAACTCAAATTTCACATTCTTTACCTAATACAAGCACATAGGAATACAGTGAGAGCAAAGTCTGCACAAAGTCCTTAGTATAAGTCCAGCAAAATGAATCCAGCTACTTCTGGAATATACCATTTACTTTACCATCTTCCTACGTATGGAAAAGAAAATTAGGCCCCTCATATTGTAGGTGTTTACTGTAGCAAGTAGCAACCTCTATGAGATATGCTTAAGGTGGACCACAGAAGATAAAATGACAAAGAAAAAGTCATACCAATAAAGGAAAGCGACAATAACATGTAGAAAATATACATGTAACTGCTTCACTTTTCCAGAAGGTGACTCAGTCACTTGATGACTCAAATACCTAAAATTCATCAAACAGAAACAGAGTAACAAGATAGAATAATGCCAGAAAAAAAGATCTTGTAAAGATATAAACAAATTTATAACAAAATGGCTTTCGTTAAGAATAACTGTCCTCATGTATGCAGGTAAAAATAAAATGTATTTCTAAGTAGAGATACAGCTTTCGAGTTGATCAATATATTGTTTACAGGCATTGAGATTGCAGATGCATTGAACATACAGACCTTTTTATTTGACTCCTCTTCAGATCCTCTGGAGTTTCCCAGCAAACTTCTCTTTTTGCCAGACTTAGATTTGGGTAAGTATGTCACAACAGCTGCAAGTATAGCATAATATCATGGTAATTATTATGAATAAACATTTACTTGTAGAAGATCATGAAAATTCCACCAGGACTTACGCTGAGACCTTCCAAATGCATAAAGTGGCTGGAATTCAGGATCACTAGGATCTGGAGTGTAACCAGAGCGTGCAAAAAATACATGGGCATAAAGACTGCCATTATGTTTCACTGCCTGAGAAAATTGTCATAATCAATTATGCAAGAAACCAAGACAAATGCAGAAATGTTTATAATAGATGGAAATATTAAAAATAGGAGTAGCCTTTTGAGCTTACCTCAGAAGGATGATACTTCAAAGAGTGAAACCTTGTACTGGCAGGTCCCCAAACCGCATATGGAATATTTGCCTCATGCCAGACAAGAGCCTCTTCATTACCAAAATCAGTGAACCTATCTTTCTCAGAAAGATAGAACCACATATCCTGGCAAAAGTAGCATCAAGCCAAATGAAGAAAAGTTGCTTATAGAAAAAAGCGAAATAATGACTGCAATAATAGAACAATGGGTACACACGTTGAAGACACATGGAGCTTGACTTTTAGATGATAAGAAGATGCTTCCTTAATGGAATCAGAATTGAAGGCTCAGATAATCCAAACTGAAACCTCAAGAAGTGGTTGCAAAGAATAAACATCTACCAAACTAGAATACGACCTCAACCGGGTTCTTTTCATTTTTCATTGTGATGAGACATCCCATAACTTTAGAATTATGGTGTCCCATCCCATTACTTTTAACAGGAATATCTTGATGAATTAAAGGTCCATCCTGAATATAATTATCTTGGGTGAAAATACATCAGGCAAATGCATCACAAGGATGAAGGTACGCTATGGCTTGAAAAAGAGGAAGTTATCAAAGTTGGTAACCTTGAAATAAGCTTTTATCTAAAAATTAAAACAATGAGTACTTATTATCTGACAAAACACTACATTTCCCTGCACATGATAGACAGATATGTTCGGATAATTGCCACCATTAAGAACACTGTCTTCTGAAAAATACAAGTGTTGGCATACATTTTTTTCAAAAAAAAAAGAAGAAGTAAAGCAGGCGGCCTGGCCCAGGAGCTGGCCTAATTGCCCATGAGATTAGCCACATTTGGGCCCAATAAAACACCCTAGCAGGGGCCGGATCCATCCAGCCCACAATTGGCACAAATCAGGCCATGTTCAGGCCATGTGCGCAGCCCACAGGAGGGCCTGGGCTTCTCCTCAGTCCGCTGGCCCAGAAAACAGGCCCAATTGGGCCAGGCCCACTTCAGCAGCCAGGCCAATCAAAGCCCAGCCGCACCCACTTGCCACCTCAGCTCCTTGGTGCGCACCCAGCTGCCAGCACAGCCCCCCAACAGTCACTTGAAGGAGAGGGAAAGCCAAGAGACAGCCACTCAATCAATGTGATTAAGTGGAGTAACTCCCATGGGGAAGGCCAAAAGCCATCCACGTACAGCACAGCCTGGCCCTTCACCTCCCCCTCCAGCCTCTATAAAAAGAGGGGGGCGCACCAGCCAGAGGGGGGGCTGCTTCAGACGCTGGGAGGCTGCCAAACTGCTGCCTTCACCCGGCCACCTGCTGCACCTGCACCTGCGCCTGCACCTGCGCCTGCACCTGCTGCTAGGAGAAAGAGGGGAGACTGCTGCCTTGCGCCCTGCCCCCTGCTACTGCTGCCACCTGCTGCACCTGCCCACGTGCATACCTGCCAGCAGCCAAAGAAGAAGGAAAGAAGAAGAAGAGAAGAAGGAAAGGTAAAGGCCAGTTGGTGCGCCCATGTAGCCCTTCAAAGGGCCTTCTTTTCTACCTGTTCTAGGGTCCATCTCCACCCTCTGGTCGGTCTGCAAAAATCATCTTCTATAGCCCATGTTCGGACCTAAACCAGGCCCCTAAAAGCCCCTTTGTGCAGGCCTATTTCAGTCCAACCGAACACCCGCTTTGCAAGCCCAGAAATCTGGCCTCTCATGTAGCCCATTTTTGGCCGCCTGCAGGCCCACTTGGCCCAGCCCAACACTCCCCCCACAGCAGGAGAAAATTCTCTATTGCAGGCCCATAATCTGATCTCTGTTCAGGTACATAACCGGCCCTTTCCCTGGTCTCTACCCAGACCCGTAACCTGACCTCTGTTCAGGTCCATAACCGGCCCATTCCCTGGTCTCTACCCAGACCCATAACCAGCCCATAATCAGGCCCCCTTGCAGCCCACTCAAAAACTCCCCGAACTGCACCTGTTTTAGCCCATTGAGCACCCCTTTAACAGGTCATTTCCTAGCTCTCTGCGCACCCCAATCCAGGCCCAAAACAGGTCCCCTTGTGACCCGGTTCCGGTCCCCAAACAGGTCCATCCTCAGCCTCAAACTGACCCCAATCCAGGCCCATTGCTAGTCCAAATCTGGCCCCCAGTCCAGGCCCAGAAACAGGTCCCCAATCGGCCTTCTTTCAGCCTGCTGTCCTGGCCCTCCTTGCGGCCCATTAAACAGACCCCTCACAGCCCCCTGATCGGTCTCCAGAAATCAGACCCAGGTCCGGCCACATTGCCCTTTGTGCAGGCCTGTTTAGCCCACCAATCAGATCCCAAATCAGAGCCTGAAATGCCCTTTGTGCAGGCCCATTTCGGCCCACCCAAAACCAAACCAAAACAGCCCCATTGTGGCCGACTGAGAGGACAGCAGTCCCGGAAGCTCCAAACAGGAGGACAGCAGCCGGAAGTGGGCCGGCTTGAAGGTGACGGCCCGGCACCCCTTGGAAACCGTCCGACGGGCCAAGGGCATAGCCGGGTGGCCTTCCAAGCCGGTCCAGCCAAGCAGGGCCAGCAGAGCAGCAGCTTCCCAACAGGCCCTTCCGGCCCAAAAAGCAGCACAAGACAGGCCCAGTGGGCCCATGAAGATTGAAGACCGGCTTTGAACGCCGATGGAACTCAAAACCGGCCCAAGTGCCCTTTTAAAAAATAACAAAAACAGAAATAAAACTAAAAAGAAATGGACGACTCCCCCCGGGTCCGCCCCGGGATGTCGATCCGGACGGTGGCGCGGGCATGCTCCCGTAGCCAGCGGTTCCTTCCCCCAATATGGCTAAGCTAAGGCTGGCTATTTTGGATGGGTAAATTTTCACTAAGTTGGAAAAATAGCCGGCATGCCGTCGTAATGCCAAAATTTTTCCAAAGTAGTGGAGATAAACCTATATTGGGGGAAGGACCAATCACATTGTACACCGATGTACTTCACCCCATCTTTCAATGAAATGAAGCTTCGATGTTCATATTGATGCATGAAACCGGGCATTCAAAGTGGCCCGATGGGTCGGAGGCGATGCAAACCGCCAAACCAAAAATAAAATCATTTCAAACCCAATCTAGGAATTCAAACAGAAAATCAAATCTGAAAGTCAAAAAATCAGAAATGAACAGAATCTGAAATTCAACTTGTCCCGGTTCAACAAACAACCGATCTTCAACAAGATTGAACCGGTTTTGAAACAAACCAAACCGAAATCAGATTTCAAATAAAAAATCTGCCAAAACAGAAAATTCAGATTCAAATTAAATCTGTCAACCAACAAAAATCAGATTTAAGCAATCCCTCAAAACGGATTCTAGCCAGCTTCAAAAATCTGATTTTTGGCAATCTGAAAATTCACTTAACTTCTCCCAAAAGGAATCAAATAAACAACATTCCAAACACCCAAAATGGATAAAAATCAACTCAAAACCAGAAAATTCATAAAAAATCAGAAATCTGAAAATTCATAAGACCAACCAAACAACAAATACCAAATTGCTTAAAACCTTAAGCACATCAAAACTGAAATCAAAAACAAAAACTTGAACCAATTAAGTCCAAAGATCAAACAGATTCAAACCAAAACAACTTGAATCAACCAAAATCAAAAATCAAACAAATAAAACAACAAAACCAAATCAATCAAACAAATTGATTCAAACTTCAAAACTCAAAACCGACTTCCAAGTCGACCCAAAAATCAACCAACAAACAAATAAAATCAAACCCGAACAAAACGGTTTGCATCTGATCGGACCCAAAAGGCCGCTGCCCTTTTGAGTTCTTTATTTCATGTTGTGGATGTGCATGTCTCCGAAAATAGGTTGCCGCGACGGTTAATCAAAGGCGTTCGAGCCGTTGCTCGATGTAAGTTAACGCCGGATACTCGCACCATCCGGCGGAGAAGGGTCAAAAATGAAATTTTCAAAGAACCCGAACCTCGGTTCTAATATTTTTAAAACTATCACCGGACTACCTAATATTTTTAGGATATCACATATTTTCCTAGAAAAGTCCGGAGATGTCTTTCTTTCTAAAGAACAGACGCAGAAAAAAGAGGTTCACACAACAAGCATATGCAGTAGCTAATACAGAAAATCACAAAATGCAAAACTAAGCATTGCACAGCAACTCTCATTATTTGACTACACAGCAATGTGGTATTCTACCATCTTGCTCATCTTAGACACAATGAAACCACAAGCTACAGACACCTAGAAAAGCTGCACTGGTCACTTTGGTCACCTTGAAAACTATGAATTATGCAAATTGTTTAGCAAACCAAAGAACATAGACCGGAAATCATGGCTGTCAAGGCGACAAAGCGACCAAGAGGTCTTTGACTGCTTAAGCAACAAAGCATTTCCTTAAGTGCCACATAAGCAGCAAGTTTAATGGGGTCATGGATTGCAAAATCAGTCGAATCGGATCAAAATCGGCAAATTCTGGAATCGAATTGGTCGATTTCAATCCGATTCCCACTTGAAGAACCAATTCTAACCTGAGTTGCTGGAATCGGTCTGAAGTGGTCTGAATCAGTCTAATCGGATCAGAATCGGAATCATGATTTTTTAAAAACAAAGATTCAAGCTGAATTGGCCGGAATCAAACCGAATTGGCCCAAACGACGAATCGGAATCAGAATTTTTTATTTTTTTTAAATCCCGATTCTAGATAGGTTTCTCTTCTTGAGAATCAGTCCGAATGGACTGATCTGATTCAATTTGAATCGGATCAGTCCCCACTGATTCAGTAACCGATTCCAATTCAGAATTCCTTGAATGGGATCATATAACAAAAAATTCTGAATAAAGAGAATATATAAACACATTTTGATATTTTACTCGAAGACTAAATGTAAGAAACTGAGTTTTAACATGATATGTTGACAAATAAAATTTTTATTTAAAAAAATGACATGGAATAATTTTGACATCCTTCCAAGAAATTTGCAAAATATTTGTTCTAAAAGTATAATATGCAATCCAATTTTTTCCAATATAAAAATATATTAAGTAGATAACAATGATAAAAATCAAATTCAAAAATAGATTGAAAAATAAAAAGAGTGTGACTAAAACAAAACAAGTCTAAGAAATAGATCCACTAAGTCCAAATAGAACAACAATATAAGTATAAATAAGAGGCTAATACACATGTCAGAGTGCTTAAGCGACTAAGTGCTTTGACGCTTAAGCGCTCTAAGCGGGTGCTTTATTTTTGCAAAGAAAAGCGATCAGGCGCTTAGTAGTGCCCAAACTGCTTTAACTATTAAGCAATTGCTTTGACAACACAACTGAAAAGACAAAATACCCCAATTCGCATAAAATTTTTTTTTATTTGGCGTTTGTCTCTGCTATCTATTATCTTCTTCATCTTCGTTCCTTGTTCATCTATAAATGATCTTAACAATATCGCATCAAATGCTCCCACAGTCCCACTAATCCCATGCATTTCAAATTCCTCTAGACTTGACTCGTTTTGGTCTTTAATCATTAAAACATGTTTCAAAAATCGCTTGGCCTGTGAAAGAATACTCAATGTATGGCTAAGAATATTCTACTAAATGTAGAATCCATTAGTTAAACATTTAAAACAACTTTTGGCCAAGGTGGTGTGACTTGTGCCTACTTTCTGGCAAGTGTGTCCTAGCTCACCTTCTATGCCAATCATCAATTCCACCTCTCTTTGGTCATTAAGTGTAAATAATGACTCACATAGTATTTAACTCACATGGATATAACTGGAACATTTTAATTTTGAATTTTTCACATATTGGTCCCTATTTATCTCAATCCCAGATATGTCCTTGTCAAGGATCGCGGGATCGGAATCGGAATCGGAATCGGTGGGTACCGATTCGATCCGGATCGGATCGGATCGGACCAATTCCGACCGATTCAATGGAAGAAAATCGATCCAGAATCGGTAAGAAAAAAAGCAAAAAAAAAAAAAATGATCCGATTCCGATTCTGGACCGATTCGGACCGATTCTGGCCGATCCGACTGGAATAGCAAAAAATGAAAAAAAAACGATCCGATTCCGATTCCGATTCCGGCCGATTCCGGACCGATTCCGACCGATTCCTACCGATTCCGACCGATTCCGCGGAATTTATGCCGGAATCGGTCCTTCCGCATGGAATCGGATCGGAATCCACCGATCCGATTCCGGAATCGGTCGGAATCGGTCCGATTCCACCGATTCCGTAAACAATGGTCCTTGTTGACGCAAAATTATTTCAAAAATAGCTGAAATACTATATATTATAAAATTAGTTCATCCTTCAATATCTTAATCAAACCATGAATTAATTAAACTCGACCCTAAACTAAATGACTAAAGTACCCTCATCTGCCAGCCCCCTCTAACAATTGCTGCACTGCCTCCACCAATTGTTGTGCCGCCCTCCACTGAGCACCATGGCATCCTCCATCAACCACAATGCCACCCTCTGCCAAACACCACACCACCCTCTTCCGACCGCCGTCATGCCGCCCGGCATCAAGCCGTCAACCACAATGACAAATGGCACATCATCTGCAGATCTCCAGGCAAACAAAGAAAAAAGTTGACAAGGTTTGAAGAAAAAGACAAAGCTGTTTTTGTAATTTTAATACCTTAGGCCCTGTCTTGTAACTGTATTGAACACCTCTATCACTATCCATTTTGAAATTGATAGTGATAGAAATCATCAATAGTTGTTTTACTATCAATATTAATATTGAAACTTTTAGTGCAAACAAAGCATGCTATGTAATACAAGTGTCCAACTATATCAATTTTGATATTGATACTCCATCCTCTATGAATATCAATATAAAAATTGATATAGGATCAGTTTTGATACTTTAACCAAACATGGCATTAACGTTAAAATTAACAGTGCAAGTTAATGGGATTAAACCACCTGTACTATGAGAAAAATATAACAATATTTCAGAAGTTTATTAAAGGATTTTGAAAATATGGAAACATATTTAGAATTGAGATAATTATAGGTGTCATTATGTAAAAACACTTCAATTTGTTGGTAGGCATGCCTCGATATGTGCATGAGGAATACATATTCACTTGCCATGTCTGTAAGGAAATATATAGAAAAATACAATCTCAGGGTAAAAAATCATCTTCCAACTATCAAAGCTTATTCAAAATTCCAATTCCGATAATTGATAAGACTAATTTTATAATGGTTGATAAGTTTTTTACTACAAGTAATGGTTTAGAAATTTGGAATCACCCATTTGTAACCCTAGACACAGCTAGCATGGTTCGTTTCATCTAAAGGGGTGCTGCAAAATAAAATCACTTAAAGTCCACGACAAACACTAATAGATCTTCCTGACATAATGACATGACAAAATAAACTAGACTTCCCACGGGGCCAGCATTCTGACAAGTAGAAAAATATGTCGATATAATCAGCATAAGAAGTTGGTTACAATCAGAAGCCAGAGTAAACGTAGTGAAACTAGGCTTTTCTGGAACCTACCTCAACTCAATGTCAGTTTTACGCCCGAAGTAACATTGGTGAAGTTTGGAGTAACGTAGAGAAGCTTGTAGCAAAAGTTCTAGAACCAAGATATAGTGGCTATTCGGTTTCGCTCTTAGTGGCATCGGTGACAGCACGGAAAAACGAAAAGAATCTTGTAGGCCGACTTCCTGGAAACCAACTAGAATCGATCCTCGTTACACTTTCGAATTGGTACGCCTGAAGAATGGATATTGTATATGCTTCTGGCTCTAAAACCCTTTTTTCTGAGGAGAACCCATCGTTACCATACGGCTTCAAGAAACATCAGCAGTTGGCAAGTGGACTCCAGTCATGAAGGCAACGCGTGCAAACTTAATTGAAGTTCGTGAAAAAGAAAAGTGCTCCAAAGATGTCTCTAGGGTGTGAAGAGGTACAGATCCATGACTCTTGCGATGAATGACTGTCCAGAGGATTCTTATAACGAAAAAGAATATGAGAGTAAACATGGTTCATGAAGCATAAAAAACTAAAATAGTCACAGCGATAAGTAAACAGGAATCCAAAGATTGAGCGGGAGAAAATTGACAATCAGAAGGCGAGGGAGGCCAAACTGACCAGGGATTCGCCCTTGCTGAAGAGGTTGGACATGAGCTGCGAGGGCTCCGTGGGCTTCTTCGGCGAGAAGAACTTCATCGCGAAGTACCAGAACACGGCCATGCGGATGATCCCCGTCAGCGACTGCCCGAACCCCTGCGGCTGCTGCTGCTGCTGTCCCTGCCCCCGCTGCACCTGCTGCGGAGGTGGCTGCCCCGCCGGCTGCGCCATGTCCCTCGATCCCCCCTCGCCGCCTTGCGAATTACGATCCCAATCACTCCGCCGCACCGCACGCAACGACGACGCCGGAGAAAGAGGGGGGGCGCCGGATCGAAGACGGACGCATCCCCCTTCTCATGTTCGCGCTTTATGATTGCGAAAACGTGCGGCGGGGCACGTGTGAAGCCACGCTGATAGCCGTCCGATGCTCGAGACGAACGGCACGTTTCGGGGTTTTACACATCTTTTACTTATACCCTTTTTGAAAGAAATTTACCGTGTTTTCAAAAAAAAAAAGATAGAAATGTATCATACGTCACCTGTTATTTTATGTCTCTAAAATATCATGGAAATACGATTATCGTATATTACAGTACCTATTACTTATCAGTATATTGGGTAACCTTTTTTTAAATACGTAAACATGTAGAGAAAATTTGCATGATCTCCACGTTTACAATTCGAGATGAAAATATCGCACATATCCTGTGGCGTCAGACATATAATTCTCAAACATTATTTTTTGTGTACGATAAACTGTGTTTTGAAACCGAGTATATATTGGAGATGTGGAAATGACAATAGATTCATGCAGACTTCTAAAAAAATTAAATTTTAGACTGCATTTGCATGTACCCTAGCTAGAAAGTTAGAGCTTAGAGATGTGAATGCAATATTTTGAAACTTTACTGGTGAGTGAACACACAAATATCTAATATACATGAATTATACAACTAGATTATGGTGGCTCTTGAATAGGTCACTTCCAGACATAATCACAATCATGCATGTTCTTATGTCTGGCTTCCAGTTATTTCATATACACAATGATGGTTTGAAAGAAGTAATTCTCCTCGAGTTTGGAATGTTTATTGAAGTTCTGAGCAGAACGCTTGCATGAACCACAACGGAGAAAAGAAAGAAGGCAACCTTTTCTTTCTCAAATGATCAAATTTGGCAAAAACATGGCAAAAGCATGCACAATAAAATAAGTTTCATTTCAAAATTATGTTGCTCTGATGAAATTTGTTAAAAGATATTGGACAATAATGAACATATAATCTCATAAAAGGTATTTACAAATCATGGAAAAAAGTGTTTCTCTAGATATTTTTTTCTGAGCCAATAAACAAATGACTTTTTTTTTTCTTTCCTATGATCCTCAGTTTTTTTTGTTGGGTTTACATGATCTCTAACTTATAAGATATTGAGAAATTTCTTACCTGGTGGTTTTTTTCTTTCTTTCCCATGATCCTTACTTTTTTTTTGTGTTCACGTGATCTCTATCTTGCAAGATATCAAGAAATTTCTCACCCAACATGTAAGGCTATGTCTTAAATTATCTTTTATTTTATTTAATACATGATATTGTCTGAAGAAGTACAAAAATGTTTATCTCATAACCCAACACGTTTAAGAATGTATCACGCAGATTATTCCCCGAGAATGATGCAAGCTAACATTTTTCTGTCTATTATTTTCATCTTCTTCACAACTTGAATGGCATCTTGGATTAAGACGAGTAACTCTTACTTACATAATTATGCTAACTTTATCCTCAAGGTGGTCTTATGGGACGTGATTAGTTCTCCTTTATCATTCTTTTCTTTTCTTTTTCTCAAGATATTGTACTGTTATTTTGATAACAAAAGAGCATATTCATTGCGTGGAAAAACAATAAAAGATAAAAGTTGCATAGAAGTCAATAATTCCTTTTCTACTCATATTCCCTATTTTTCAAAATTTGTTACAAAATTCTGCCATTTTTCTCATTTTCATGATTTTAAATATTAAAAAAAAATTAGGCGGCTTGGCCCGGCCGACCGGTTCCTGGCCTGACCCAAGACACGGCCTTCCTTGGCATTTGTTATCGTCTATGGGGTGTTTGGTTGCATGATAATGGAGGTTTTTATTTTAATTTTTAAAAATTGTAAGAAAACTTGTTAAAAGATGTGTTTGACAACCATGACAAATTTATATTTTGAAAGTGATTTTCTTCTTAAACAAAAAAAGAGGGTCTCACCTCTCTTTTTTTTCTTGTGGTCCCCCACTTTGTTTGATCATGTATGGTAGTTACTCTTTTTTGTAATCACATCTCTCCAAACATGATAATTTTATGTCATGAGTTAGTTCACTTTTTTATTTTAATATAATATAATTTTTTATCATGAAAGTGTACAAAAAATTATCATGCAACCAAACACCCCATTATGCGAAGATATTAAAAGGTACGCAAACTGTAACGCAGCCAAAGCATAATAGATGGATGCATGACTACTACAATTTTGGAGCACACTACCTTGCATCGTAATCTTTGTCTATCTGGGCTTCTGTCAGCAGGAAAGAATACCCTTAATGAGATTATTACCAAAATTATTACCGAGACACGTACAGTTATCCATCAAACCCGAAGCAAATCCCGCATAGCCGACCGACGCAAATCAACCGCATGTTGCACGACTTCAGAGGTGCCTGAGCTAATGCTATACAGCAATTTGAGCAGGAGAAGGTACCCATATCTGTAGGGATGTGACCGGACCTTGACGCCAAGCTACAAGGGGAAGCAGGAAACCGAGACTCCAGTCTAATACGCTACGACTGTGTAAAAGAAGCTGCACCAGATAACAAATTTTTGACTGCCAGGCCAACTTTTGGCAGCATATACAAGCCACAAGATGAGCAAGACATGTTAGGAGTTGTTGTTAGTGTTACTGAGATAAAGTAAATTGGTCACTGCGATGATGGTACCTGCAAAGGAGTGTCCGGAAGTGCCATGGTAAAGCAGAAAAACACAGAAATATCCCGTTGGGCAAAACTTGGGTTCTTTTACACTTTTATCGTTCATGTTTGTGCGAGAAACAAGAAAGCAAGAAAAAATTAGCAACAGTGAGAGAAGCTCGAAATAAAAGGAGGGGGGAGAAGAAGAGTATCTGCATAGGAAGAACAAGCAGCTGACGAGTGACAACAGAGGGCACTGCAGGAGCACGACAGACAACTGGACTTGGTATTCTCAGTCAATCTCTCTCTCTCTTGTTTTTTTTTCTTTCTGCAAAGAGTCTGGTTGCCCATGTACAAGAAAAATTTCCAGAAACCGGGCTTCACCTTGAGAATTTCTCGCTCCTCTGTCGAGGGCTGTGATCTCCATTCACATAAATTTTATCGTTCGAAAAAAGCCCAAATCATATGTACCAACAAGTCAATGATTTATCACTTTGAAACACACTGAAAACCTCTGCATATTGCTAACCAGATTGCGAACAATATTAAGCAAATAAGCACATCAACGGCAATGACTATCCTCACTTGCCGACACCACAGCCGCCTCGCCATCTGTTGATTGCGGAGCCTAGAGAAGCTTGTGCTCTTCTGTAAAGAGATTGAACCCATTGGTGGTGGGCAAACATCAATTTTCACCCCGTTATCCGTATGATTCTCAGCAACATCCAGAGCGTCCGTTGCCCTGTCCTTCATCTTCTTCCTCTCGTGCTTGACACTCGTCTTTCCCAGCAGTGGTGCCTTCGTGGAAACCGATCCATCGTTCGATGACGGTCCCCCCGTCTCGGGGATCTCACGGGTGGGCATCTCAACAGGCCGCGAGACACCCTCCAAGGAAGATATCAAGCGTCTGATGACAGGAATCAGTTCTTCTTGGTATCCACTCCTGACGACCTTCTTGAAGCCGTCTCTCAGGTGTTCAAGGAACCTCAAGATCTTCGCATTGCCTAGGAACGGGTCCGCGACGGCGAAGTACACATGCGCATCTTCAATCAGATACCCAAATGTCCTCCCTCCCGTTGTATGGAAGTACCAGGCGTGGAAATCTGGGGTATTCTCCAGGCAAATCCCTGCTAATGATTCGAGCTCACGGTCTCCGCTGTTGTGGGAATACAGAATCCTACTGCTATTGTAAACACAGCAGTAATAGATTGTGCACTCCAAAGAAGCCATCTAGAGAGATAGAAACGGCTCTATGAATCTCTGCTACCACGCAGTGCAGCTGCTATGCAGAAATTAGTTGCTGTCGGCTGGAAACGACGGAGTTCTACACTCTACTGTACACGAATTTACACGCTCTGCAGGTAACGGTTCAAATAACGTCAAGTTCGTCGCAAAGGAATCGACTTCTGGGGTAGGGCTGATTACAAGATGAAAACGTAGAGTGGTAAACGCCCTTCTGGTTCCTGACATCTGATTTATAAGAACCTCTCTTCCCTTCGTCGGAGAAGATTACCGGGAAATCACTTCACAACGAAAAAGCCTAAAGATAAATATCATGGAATCCCGGTCACATATAATTCTCGGGTACTCGAAAAGGGCAATAGAAACCCAAAAAAATCTCCCGTTGCGCCGGTTCTCCAACGCCAGAAAGAACACAAGGAATCGACAACAACATGTGCAACCCTGCCAAATTTTGTTCTTAATTCGAAATCCCGCGGATGAAAGAACAATCAGTATGGCCTCGGCTCCCGATTCCGACCAACACAGAAGGAAACGAGCGGAGATCAAAAACAAACTCGAGCGCAGAATCAAATGGACAAGAAGGAAAAGGCAACCAGGCAAACCAACAAGATGCGGAAACCAAAACCCACATAGAAGTAAAATGGCGAGGAGGGGTGGGGGAGGGGGACAAGAACAAAGGTCACCTCACCAGGAAGCCACGGAGCCGACAAACGGATCAAGCATCGGCGGAGACCGATCCTGGAAGCACGATCTACGACTGTAAGCGGGAGGGATTCCCCGTCCGCTCGTGCTTCAGCCTCCGCGGTCGTCGTCCCTTTCGAGTCTCCGCCATGTCTCCCCCTCCCGACGGGATCAGAAAACCGGCGAACACGTAAACCAACGATGACACCGATGGGCGTACTGTTAAACTAACCAGGCTTTTTGCAGCGAAGCCATCACACGAATTAAATTTGGCGCTCTTACCTTTATGCCCAATAGTAAAATGTTATTTATTTACTCATATGAAAAAAAATCTCGATAATATTTATAAAGCAAAATAATTTATCCACGCACGTTCATGTTTTCAACGATTTCCACGTAAGCATGAATTTTGTTAGATGCTGCATCGGTTTTAATACCCAAACTCTTGATTGAAAAATGTCACTCGAATTTAATCTTTTAACTTTTAAATATTGCAGCAAAAATATGAATCTCAGGGTTAATAAAAGTTTCTCCTCGAAATTTATTTGTAAATGCACGTTTTATGTTTCGACCCTGACAGAATTTAAATTTGACTTTATTTAAATTTGATAAATTTTTTTCGAAGTCAAACTAAATTACCTCCCAAACCAATTTAGATTTGTTTTAGTTTGGTCCGGTTCAAACCACATTTCATTATGATATAATATATAAGCGAATATAAAATTTCATTTAACTTGTTTAAAACTATATACTATTACAACATCTAATTTCAATAACCCACAAGATACACTTCTATATTTATAATTTATTAATTTTTTATCCGCACCAAAATTTCATGAAATCAAATCCCTCCTACTCCACCAGTTATCATGAATTCACATTTCAAGTTTTTTGCTAATTATTTCCATATTTCCAAAGGGCAGTTGGCTGCTACGATCGGAGGCGAAGGCCGAGAACACCAAGAACGCATTTTTATCAAAGACCTGCGCAACCGACGGCGCAAACACGTATGAATCACGAAGAACAGAACAGAACATGGAGAACAGCTCCCCCCTCAAGGGCCCCGGAATCGCACCCTCGAGAGAAACGAATGAGATGTTAAAGAACTCGCCGGAGAATCGAATTACATACAGTTCGGAACATGCTTTTAAGTTTGTCAGTTCCCCTTTCTTCTTCCTCCTCCTCCTCCTTCCCCCTGTGACATGCCCTTCACTTCACGATCTGCCGACGATCCGACGTCTATGACAACCGGGCGAGCTCGAGCTCTCGCCTCTCCTCGGTCGGACGGACAAGCGCCTCATCGCGGCCGCTGCATCTCGGTAGCGCCGTCGTCTCCCCCCGACTGCGGCGAAGCCTGCCGTTGTTCCTCAACGTCACCGGCCTGGCTTCCGGGATCCTGGGTCTCCGCTGGGATGAGGGAGACGCGACAGAGGGGGCAGGTGGAGCGGGTGGACAGCCAGTGGTCGATGCAGTCTCGGTGGAACGTGTGGCCGCATGGAGGTATCCGTTTCAGATGTTCATCCGATTTGTAGTCTCCCAGGCAGACAGAGCACCTGGCATCACACGGTGATCGGAAATGCGATTGAAAGATGAGGTGATTGATCATCTGGGCATCAACAGAAAATCGGCAACATGCACAACATACGTCAGAGATATATATGATTCTTATGTGCAAAGCCACCAGCGACGACATTGATTGGGTTTCTGTGGCAAAGGCTCGGCCTTTCAGCTATCCAAGATGGTGTATGGTGTAATCCAAGGAAGGCATACGGTTCCCATACAGGGACTTGTTTGTTCTGTTGTAATTCTCTTGCTCTGAAAGCACCTATCTAAAAAAAAAGGTTGTTCTTGGATTTTAAAACAAGAGGTATTGTTTGGTTCACTTTGTAAAAGACATGGGAAACAAAATAAGGGACCACATAATTGAGATGGTTTTAAGTATAATATGTTCTTGGTTTAGTTTCCACCCCTCCTCCATGTAATTTGAAACAAGAACAAAATACAATATTTTTCATTATCCCAAACAATTGAAAATACGGCAAAATGAACAAATGCACTATTTTGAAGAATTTTACAACCAAACAAACAACTGAACAAGCCCTGAATCCGACTGTATCCTAGGCAACTTCTGCTTTTGGTGTTTCTCTACTTTGGTAGAGAACTTGGCTGGAAGTCATTGTCGAACTAGGACTAGCTGTGATTAGTTCCAGATGGCTGTTTTTCGGCTTGTAAATATGGTAATCCCAGAAAACAACTGTTGCATACTCCGAAGCTGATACAGAAGAATGAACAATATAATTGTCCGAAGGTATCTTTTCCTTCATGATGAAGCTCTCTCGAATGGTAAGCAGAACAAGCTCCAACATTTTCGGGATATCTTTGACAAAATAATGGAGATTTAATGGAAACTGTTCACAAGACCACGCATTGAAATGTGCATATTCTTCAAAATAAGTGAATGGCAAATGATATTTTTGATTCCTACGGAAAAGATAGTGGATGCAGAAAGCAAAATATACATGGGTAATTTGCCCACAAACACATCTGAATTTAAAGAAGAATCATGGAAATGGATTTTCACTGAAGGTTCTAGCTTTTTTTTCATAGAGAAGTGTTTACAGATGGTTACGTCCATTAAAGAATCTTGCTCATCCCTGTTAAGAAATACAGAACATTGAAGAACAGGTTTCAGAAGGAAAATATTGTCTATCAAACCAAGCTAAGCATCTTAGAGATTGTCACATAACTAGTTCCAAAACTACTTGAACAATTGGTGTAGGAATTCATAAAATGCACTACCATTCAATACTAAAGGTCTTATGGTACAATCAAATTTTCTTTTCAACTTTAGTGAAATCTTACCATCATTTAGAAACCCTTCTAGCCAATCTCCATTTTATCCGTTCTCATTTGATGATACAGTTAACATCTACATCACATTTAACATATTTTATAATTAATTGAACCAATATATTCAAACTAATTACATTGTGATAAATATTTATTTATAATGTGGACTTGAACAGCCTAAACTTTGCTTGAGCTCGACTTGAGACTGAGCCAAGCTAGGCTTTTCAGCCTAGAATCTAGATGTAAGAGCCCACGAAGGTTCATGAGCTAGCCCAACCCATTGACAGCCCTACCACCATCAATATTGAGGCATATAGGCTTTCATATGGTCCCAAATCAGGAGGTAATGAAAGCAGACCCTCGTGGATACATGTTGCCCTTCTCGGTGAAGTCCCTTCCCACCTAACAGAACCATACACCATACTATGTTCATCATCCAGTACGCACACCTTTCAACTGAAAATCCCCCAGACTGTCTTCGTTACAGGCTTTTGAACATATGTGGAAGAAACAATCACAACACACTTTGGATACTGTTGACCTAAAAAATATGGATCCTTCTATCGCACATGCTAACCTGAGTAATCACTGGTCTTGAGCACTAATGCCAACAAAGCAGAAACTTGGACATTGTCTCAATTCAATTCAAGCCTTATTCCCAAATTATTTGGGCTCAGCTAGATGGATTCACATTATCTACTCTCGTCATGGCATTGTGCTGAATTTTATTTAAGCAACCTTAATGAAATAAACTCCCAATTTCTTTTCCATGTATAATAATACATGTTGTAACTAGCTGCAAGACTCTAAAGGTTGCATTCTACACCCAATGAGAAGAGATCCAATGGAAGAAGATACTGCCCCTCTGATGCGGGGCAGCAGGGTGAGGAGGGCCCATCTCTCAGGGTTGGAGTCGACCAGACCGACCGACCAGTCCATGCGGGTCCCATCGCACATCCGCTGCGAAGACCCCTTGTCGACTAGTTGTGGACGCTGACTCAATCAAATAGATTAGATATGCGTGTCGCATTGCGTCGCACGCCTTTTTGTGCATGACCTGATACAGTGTTTGGTAGCTCAAGACTCGTGCATGTCTTTTTTGTGACTTGGCTGATTTGACGTACAATTAATATTCCTCGAGATACGTGTACAATTTGAACTTGACTACTTGAAAAAAATATACGAATTGAATTTGACTTCTTGAAACACGTGCACAATTCGAATTTGACGACTAAAAATAAGTGCATGAATTGACCATGATTTTTTGAAATTAGTGCACGAATTGAATTTGACTTTTTGAAATATGTGTATAAATTGAACTTGACTACCTTGGTAACAGAGGCCAATGACGCAATGGTGATCGGCGTTGGCAGCAACGATGATCAACAATGGCGGCACCAATGATCGACAATGGTGGCGACATCATGGGGAGCTGCCTACGATGATGACGGCATGCAGCAGTAGAGATGCCGGCCAGGCTGACAATGACAGTGGCGACATCGCACGACGGTAAAGGAGACAGTGCGGTTGTCAATGGCGGCAGCACAAGATGCGAAGAAGGGGAAAACCGGTCTTAACCAGGGGCGAGAGAAACGAGCCAGACAGGGCAGCTGCCTTCCAGGGAAGGGGAAGGAGGGGCTGGATAGGGGGTGGTGCCTTCCAGCAGGGTGGGAGAAATAGCCGGTCAGAGCCTTCTTGGGGGGGGGGGGGGGGACACAACGTCTCTTCACTCAAACTTTCTTCATAGCATAGCAATCATTACATGTACAAAGGAGGGGTTGGGGTCTATTTATAGACCTCCATATGCCAAATTTAAAATAAACCCAAAACCTTCAAACACTTACATCTATATCCTATGTTTGACATATTTAATGACATCCTATTTTAACCTATATACTATTTTCTAATTAAATATGACTCAACTTAATATTTCTAAATAGACTCCTAATAAATAAGACCCTAATATTAAAATAATACAATCTTGACGATGATGTTGATCCAACCGAACCAGTGACGTCGAATTTTCCTCTTCCCAAATCCATTTTCTGTATGGAATGCCAGTCCCCATCACCCTCTCTACCCACAGGTTGCTTACAAGTATCTGAAAATTACCGACTGTCTTGCATATTAATATACATGGCCATGTGACAACATGACAACATCCTTGTATTTTCAGATAATAAAATCACAGAAGGATCCTTTGACGAACTATTTTCAGTGGGCCAAATTTACATGGCCTGGAAGTTGATGATTGAGAGAGATATATCAGGCAATCTAAACACCATTAAATTGATATTTCACTAAAATCCATGGGAACCAACCAAGAAATGACCGGCATAGAAGTTGGAGCTGTTTCTGCATATTCATAGACCTCAACGTCAATCAGAATAAAAAGTTACACCTTCCACAGAAACAAACAAGAGTCTGAAATTTCGTTTGAGAATTAGGTCGCTAATCACGGGAATGAAATGAAGAATATGAATCTCTTTAAAAAAGATGAGTAAAAGGAATATGAAAGATTTCAGTATGAGAATGGCTAGTCATCAAGTCATTTGGTTTCTACAAGACAAAACATAATTGTCATGTTGTTCAAGAGATTAATTACCAGGGAAGATTCTAGAACAAGCTTAAATTCAGTAAGAAAATTGCTTTCAGACCGGCAGTTGATTCAAACGACTGCCACAGAGCAGAGTCAAAGCGACTTCTGAATCAACGCCCAACGTGTTGACAATCCACAGCACAGAACATAAAAGTGAATACCGCATTGAATTATTACTTACTGTGTCTCTCTGATCAGGAAGCTTTCTTTGAAGACGACCACCGGCAACATTTCTATCACTTCTTTCTTTACCCCGGATTCCGACTGCATTGTGTTTGAAGAATAAAAAAAACGTAAGACAGATGGTAGTAACCCAACAATTCATGCAACATATAACTGCTGATGAAGAAGCATAGTTACCCTAGGCATGTCTCCCGGGGCCTGATACGAGGTCCTCATTCTCAGAGAAGACCAGTTGGCTCTTCTTCTCCTAAGATAGAATATGTAGAACAGAACAAGAATAATGAAGGTGAAAAACACGGGGACAGAAAAGATGAATGCTTGGTAGAGTTTCAGCTCTGGCGAAGCGTCCGAGCAGAAGGAAGGGGGATCCGAAGAACTACACGACATTACTAGGTCCGTCAAACTTCCGAGAAACCCTAGAATCTCATAAGCAAGCAGACGAGTCAGGGAAGGGAACGAACTGGCCAAAGGTATTGTTAAAATGTCAGGTAACCAGAAGACGATAACAAGTAATAACCCACCAATCCAATCAAATAAATACAACCGAATAGAACCCAGAATCAAAAAGATCAGCAATTTGGGGAAGAAGGAGAACTGGACTAAGAATCACCGCAGCACATGATAGAGAGTGGCGGACATAAGGAAGAAAAAAGAAACCTTTAACGGATTTAGACCGACCAACGATCATCGCCCAGAGCGAAGAATGGAAAGAACCAAGAGAGAGGCTAAATAGAAAAGAGTTCTCTCTTTCGAAAGCCAAATAGGTGGGAGAAACGAAGAAGCAAAGGTCGCTGGATGAGGGAAGCCGCAGACCCGGGAATCAGGAGAGATGCGCATCACACCCCAAATCCCGAATGCAAGTAAGCAAACCCCTCAAACCCGACACATTCAACCGTCCAAGACGGGATCTTTGCTCGGCGATGAAACATAAACCGGGCAGAAGTAGAAAGAACCTGGATAAACCGCAACTTTTCGCAGCAGGTGTATATATAATGAAAAGAAAGCAGCTTCTTTTCACCGTTCTACCACCCGGATTGCACCATGCGCAACTGAGGTTATTGCTCGGGACAAGGCCGTCCAACTTCAGCGACGACCGGTGGAGCCAATCAGGGGACGGTGGATCCCGGTGCCGTCGACGAAAAAGACTTCGGCCCTTGTCGCTTGCGTCTCCAGCGCTACCTGTCCGGACGCAAGCAATTGAAGAAGCGAAGGTGGCACCCGTTGGAAGCCTGACCAGGAAATATCTGGTTTCCGCCATGTAGTGGACAGGTTTATCTCTTGCTCTCCAACAACAAGAAGCCACAAAAATTGGTTCTTTAGTCCTTATCTAAAATCACTCTACTTGCTTAATTCCTAGCGTTTTTTCTCTTGTTTTCTGAAGCATCTCAGACAGAAGTATGATCAACTTGGTGCACGGCCTCCGAATTCCAGTAAGTGTGGCTGCCATAAGATTCATTTTTCAAACAGACAGTTGCGGGCAGATAAGCCACTGTTTTTCGAACATGCCATTCCTCATTTTGACGAGTCCGGGTGGCCTCCAGCTTTGGCTTGGCTTCATTTTTGAGGATTTTTTCTCAAAATCAAATCAAACCAATTTACCTTCGAAACTAAATTACGTCGGATCAAATTAATTGAGTTTGATTTGATTTGATCAGGTCCAAGCTATGCTTTAATATATATATGATTTGCCAATGTTTTTAATAAGTCTGAATAACTTTAAAATATTTTTATTTAAATTTTACACTAGTAGATAGAAATTTTATTTCATTGAATAAAAAATATTTTTGATTTTCATTTGTAATAGTGACATAAGCATTTCGACTTATATTTTCGTACAAATCAAATAATAAATCGTATTTCAGTATATTCTAAAAACCTATTCTTGATCCAGCAGTAATTTTCAAAAGGAAATATAAATAAATATATATATATATCAATGATGGGTCAGATATGGTTTCAGTCGCATAGAAAGCCGTACTTAACACCCTGTTTGGTAACACTATTAAGTACCTCTATCACTATCAATTTTAAAATTGATATTGATAGGAACCATTAAGAGGTGTTTGGCTAATTGTATCAATTTTAAAATTTGTAGTACAAACAAAGCACATTATGTAATACAAGTGTCAACTTGTATTAATTTTGATATTGATACTCTAACATTTGAAAATATTAATATCAATATTGATATAGTACCAAAAATGAAACTCTAACCAAACAGGGCATAAAGATCTCAAAATCATGACGAGGCTGAGAGTCCACACTCCGGAATATATGGCAAGACGGATACTGATAATAAAAAACAAGATAATAAAAAATATATTGGTCCTATCTCTTAAATCATGGTATCGAGACTGAAAGGCTGAAGGGGTTGGCACCCAGTGTCCTTGCCAATACGTAATTCTAGAGTTCAGTTTTTTTTCCCTATCTAAACACGATCATTATGAAATCCATAGATTTATCTTTAATAGATAACACCTTTATTTAACTCCTTTTAACGATGGTTGTTCCATAAAGAATATAAGTTTAATCAAACAAACTGATACAGAGATTAGACACTACTTCAGACGGACCCAAAACCACGCTTCAGAGGCAACATACGAACTCACACAAGTTACGTCATAAAATTTTATTTACCATTGATGCACCAGAGTTCATCACAAACTCAAGACGGTCCCATAGAGCTCGGAAGGTGAGGTTGGAAGTCAAGATCGGGTCGGTTTGGTCTCAAACCGACTTGGGTCGGCCGGGGTCTCAACCCGGGTTGAGACAGGGTCGACCCGAGTCACGAAAAATAAAAATGAGGTCAAAATAATAGGGTCACGACCGGGTCGGTCGATCCCAAAACCGACCGAATCAGATCCAAGTCGCGACTCGGGTCATGACCCGATGAACCATGCCATAGAGACATCTCGTTCGATCGATTGGCACCGAAAAGGGATGGGAATCCATTCGCTTGCGGGAAATTTAAAACAATGAAACACGGGTTGGAATTATCATGATCAAGATCACTGCCAAAAGCTTGGAATTATGAGCGCGAATCGTACCATCAGGCAAGACGACAATATCAACCATGGAAAGGAAGATATGCGATGAGAGATTTACCCCGCAGGATTTAACTATTGGGACCTCTGTATCCGTATATACAAGAACAGTATGTTAGCCGAATATCAGACGACCCGAATCTACCTATGCCGTTTCTTCGACCTCCCGCTGTGAGAATCTACACCATCCGAGCTCCTCTCGGCGTGTTCTCGTGTCTTCTTCCTGACATCAGAACCCCTTCTCGGGCGTTCGTAGGAACTGCACCCCGATCCCCCGGGGGCAGCGACCCCGTCCTGATCATCTAGTCTGCTCCTCCCGCCGTGCATGTCTGCGTCTTCTTGAGCGTCCAAGGACCAAACTGGGGACGCGGGACGCGTAGATTTCTTCTCTGATTTTCCTCGAACAGCTCCCGATGTCTTCTCCATCGACCTGCTCGAGGAATTTAATACCCGCTTCCCGGTGTGTTCCCCAAGACGACTCCCTTCCGCGTATCTTTTCTCCCTGCAAGAGGAATCCCCATCTCTGGCCTTCGACACGGCATCACCAGATTCATAACTTTGATGGCTATGCCTGCTGGACCCTCTACGACTCTTGCGCCTTCCGTCCCGGAAAGAAGAATCTCTGTCTTCGGCGTCGGACACATCGTCGCCGCCAGAATAATGACCACGTCTGCTGTGTTCTGCACGATCCTTGCGTCTATTCTCCCTGTGAGAGGAGCCTCTATCTTGATCGGGATCATAGCTATGTCTGCCGTGCTCGGTACCGTCAACTTCGAGGGAACAGTGCTCGACCGTTCTCCTGTCTCTCGAATAAGACCTCCCTTGATGGCAATAACTGGCTCTTCTGTATCTATCTCCGACTCCATCAGAGAATTCTCCACCCGAACTACTAGATAGACCTGCTTCCTTGTATTTGTCTTTTCTAGAACGATACCTGACATAAGAAAAGCATTAAATGTCTATGGGGGTGTTTGGTTGCATGATAATGGAGATTTTTATTTTAATTTTTAAAAATTATAAGAAAACTTGTTAAAAGAGGTGTTTGACAATCATGATAATTTTATGTTTTGAAAGTGATTTTCTTCTTAAACAAAAAAAGAGGGTCTCACCTCTTTCTTTTTTCTTGTGGTCCCCCACTTTGTTTGGTCATGTGTGGTAGTTACTCTTTTTTGTAATCACATCCCTCCAAACATGATAATTTTATGTCATGAGATGGTTCACTTTTTATTTTAATACAATTTTTTATCATGAAAGTGTACAAAAAATTATCATGCAACCAAACACCCCATTAGCTACTACAAGAAAACTAGAAAGATCTAGGATAAACATGGGTCTCACGAGCATATAGGAAAAGATATAATGAGAAGGGAAAGAATGGGTAATAAGATGAGATGTCAATGATCATTTTAACAACCAGCAGAACTTAACGAAAGTAGATTGACAGAAGATTTTGGGCACAAATCAAGCAAGGTATCAAGACAATTAAGGCTCACAGTCACAGCGGCAGTGCTGTCTGCCTATTCACCAAGTGAAGTCAGACAAATCAACAACAGAGCATCAGAATCACAAGATCCTCTCAGAAGGTTCTATAGATACATCAGTTTATGTAGAAACGGAAAGATATCGTGACAACGAAGAAATAACATGCTAGATTATAGTTTTGCTACCCAAAAGCCATGCGCCCATTAAGGCAGTCATGTGGGGGATCAACCCCAAGATTACCCATGGGATAATTTTGTCTTTTGCGCATTGCAAACAAGAAAGTCAAGTAGAGGTCAGGTAGAGTGGAATGTAGAATCCCATAGGGGCTCGCTTCTAAGCAGAGGCTGCAATGGAGTGAGCCGTAAAGACACTGAAATCATTTTGGTCCTATCTGAATGACAGTTGACTTTTGGAATTCAAGGAGGCCTTGAAGGATGAAACATAATCACGAGTCACGTCCTAAAAGGCATCGAGCCCACATCTTGTTTTGATGTTGAGAACAAAAGGTGAATATACTCTTTAAAGCAAATGGAACACAGTTATCAACAAACAATGTCATGAAACAAGAGTTTGATCAAGATTGTTGACGGTCAAGCAAACCTAGCATGAACAATTACAAGATTGCCATTGTCATCTGCAGAAAATATCAGATGATGGTATCGTGTTTCAACACAATGAGAAACAACACTCAGATTTAGAAAAGAAAATCATATAGAGTTCTTCTCTGGAAGAAACCAGTAAAAACATATTAACGGAAAATTTTAACACCAATAACATAGACGCTATTATCCTGTTTCCACTCAGCAGTAGAGCAGGCGTATCTTGCATTGTAGCAAGCATACAACAGTTAAACTTCTCTTTGTTATTCAACAGCTACACATTACGGCAAGTTATAACAAATGCTAACATATCTGGTCACTATTTATAAAAATAAGAAAAGCAAAATACCTATCTCTCCGTGTCCTCCTTTTGTCCTCGTTTGGCAGTTCATTTTCCAGCTCGAGGCCCATGTCTTGTCTAGGTATATTGGCAAGGCCAAACAGCGCTGTCATCTTCTTTACCCAATATCTGGGTGGAGGACTATCCCAGTCTGCCCACTCATAGTCTCCACCAGGGTTGTAGAAGCAGTGAATGAAGTTGCATGCACTTCCGTGGGAACATGTCTATAAGTTGATGTTATTAGTCAGTTCCAAAAACAAACGCAAGTTTCAAGGTAGCCAAGCATGAACAAAAATATCACGAGCAAAAAATTTAAATCAAACGATTTCCAGAAAGCAAAATAAGAGTACCAAGCAGGAATCACCTTAAGCCTTGACTTCATATACTCCCCGCAGATGGCTACCTTCCATCTCGTGATATTAACAAACTCACAAATTATCTGATGAATACAATAAGAACAGATTTAAAATATAAATAATAAAATACAAATTTATTAAAGATGAACTGCACAAGGTTGCATAAATGTAAATTAAAGAATGAAAAATCTGACTATTGATGCACCACCATGGTATTTATCATAAAGTTTAACACCTAAATTCAGGGTAAAACAAGGAAACCCGGCCACAGTTATGTTATTTGAATTACAAAAATAAAGAAAATACGCACTACCTGCTTTCCAGCATAATAACGGCCACTCATTGTATTATAAGCAAGAATAGCTGATTCTAGATTCATGTATTGTATGTAGGCATTCCCCCGCAGATGAAATGAGCTGTTTCTGCATACCTGAAATTTGCAACAGCTATTAAAAATCCAACAACAGGTTCTTGACGATAAAATGTATATTTAACCACTCGTAAGACTGGATGACCATACTATCATGATTTTTCTTGGAGAACACTGAACAGTAAATGCCAACAGGAAAATGAAAAATTAATGCAAGTGAAAATAGAAAACCTCCTTCCTACTATTCTCTCAGCATGAATGCCCCCTGCCCTATCTACTAATATTCAGACAAGAAAATGTCAAACATTTGCACGTTGAAACTCAGTCTACCTCTGTTTGCATATGGTCGGTCACTAGTGTTCACAGTAACAATGAAATTCATAGAATGACATATACGAATGGACAACTAATAAGATGCATAATGGACACATTAAATGTGTAAATCGAGAAAATTGTAGCATACACATCAACTAAAATGCTAAAGACACTGAACCTGAATACTTAAAGTGTAAATCTACTTATTTTTTTTCTTTAAGTGTGATGGTGTCTTATGCTATAAGAAACAGTAACAAAAAGGCTCAGTTTTGTGGCTATATACTTTCTAGTTAGCGTGTAACATCAAAACGAATTGCAAAAGTTATGCACAAGAAATTAAGCCAACAACCTTAAAATTAACAAGTTCACCGAACTTTAAGAACTCGGTGTGTACATCCTCGTAGAAGTCTTCATAAAAGTGTTCAACCTCTTCATCTGTGTACTGGAAAAGGCATTTTGTATATGAGATTAGTCTTCAGAGTTGCACCCACAGTTCCAATGAATCGAAAAATTTTACACAGCATCACAAATAAAAAACAATTAGAAACAACTTCGCCGCTAATACTGTAATCAAACACTGATCAGGAAGGTTTTTACATAATATGTTATTGTCAAAGGCTCATGACTAATGCATTGATGCATGCTCCCCTGACAGAATGAGAAAATATCTGAAAATAAAGTATGTTCACTATGTTATTGTCACCTGTATGTAGGTCCATTTGAATTTGAAGTAACACTCCACCAAAAAGTCATCAAGAATTTAGCATATTAAAGCAGACTACATTAAGTTAAGGAACATAAGTTGTCAACGTGGAAAAAAAAATATGTAGAAATGACATAGCAACAGACTTAGACTATAGCAATCACCGTCTCTTTCAAAGCCATAAAATAAAATAGGATACTGAATCAGAAAAAAGAAATCTTGATGTAGCCTCTCGAGCAAGAATAAAGTCTGAACCCCTGAATCAAGTTTCTGCTCCAATGTATGTGGAAGAAAGCATAAAAATAAGTTTGGCAAAGTGGAAAACACAACTTAGATGATTGTACAAAATAAACATGCAACAAAAGCCAGTCAAATCAGATAAATGAACAAATATAGCACACGATACTACTATTAGTGAAATTTGAAAGTTTTTGGTACTTCAGTTATGGATGTGGTAAAACCAAAATTGGGCGATGACATAAAAAACTGTTAACTATAGACAACATCTGAGTAAAAAATAAAAAGGTGATAAATGATAAATAAATCTTCATAAAAATCACTTGTCCCATAAGAGCCAGGAAGAAAGAGGACTCAAGGATGAAGGGCAACTGTCAAAATAATTGGTGCAGTATGGTTCTGGGCCCTGACAAATGAACTAGAAGGATGTCAAAAAAATAGCTGAAAAGATGTTAAGAAAGCATAAGATAAAACATGGAAAGCACCTAGGACTCCAGGAGCATTATGTTCTGTCAAATAATTATGTACTTGTATAGAAAAAAACGGTGAATTTGCCCTTCCCCCAACCCCTATTTTGCCAGAGAAAGTAACCCACTCATCTAATTCTGGAACAGAAATACACCACAAATCAACAAACAGCACAATTAACAATAATATACATTATGGAACATTTTTGAACTTTCAGAAAGAAGTGTGTGCAAAAGTCATCAAAGGTAGAAAAGGTCGCATTCTCAGGATACAATATCAGTCACATTAGGCACTGATATGATACAGACCTCAAGCCCCTCATCTTGCTCCCACACAATGCCAGGACCATTATACATGTTCTTAATTAGCAACGTGCAGGACTTGTCAGGATAGAAGTGCACTCTGCTGCATCGCGACCCAAAACGACAAGCCCCAGTCTTCAGGTGAAAGGGGCAGTGAGCCTTATCCTGTCAAAGAATACGATACACAAAATATGCACATAAGTTTGGCAGCTAAAAATTGGGTATACACTACGTAGCACAGAATGGAGGATGACAAAATGCTGCATCTGAGAGAAACATGAAGTGTATATAAACCAGACCTGCTCAGTTCCAAAATTAGGAACCTGATTTGCAACGCTCTCAAGCATCTCCCCAGCAGAAGAAGACGCCAAACAGTTGAAAGCCTTAAAGGTGCTAGACTGAGGTGGAAGTGGATTAGATGTAGGCCTGTCGTCCAACTGAAATAGTCGCCATATCATACTTCAAATTGTCGAAAATCTTAAGACAAACTATTTAACAAGAAAGAGCATTAGATGACCAAACAAATAGCGCAAGAGAAACAACACCTCTTTGTCATAAGCTGCAATTTTCTTCACCCTGACTCTCTTCTTTTTGACGATTATCTCGTTCCCCTTCCAGATAATCTCAGCCGGACCTTCCTCCGCATACTCCCAATCATCATCACCACCACCATTTAACTCATCTGTTCCAGTTACCTGCTCGAAAATCAGCATTACCATCGAATGAGATGAAATAAACAGGGATAAGCTAAAACAAATACTCCTCGTTTGCTAGAACGTCAGAAACAAACAAACCGATAAAGCATCGGACATTCTTTTCTGATAACCAATGAAGAAAAAAACAGTGCGGAGCATCACCTCGTTCTTCTGGGCCTCCTGCAATAGCTGGTTCCTCCGGAGTTCCTCCTCCCTCTTCTCCTCCTCCTCAGCCCTCCTTACCGCGGCGGCCTCCAGCCACAGCCGCTCGTGCTCCTCGAAGGCTTTCCTCTCCCGCTCCGCAGCCTCCGCCTCATCCTGCTCCTTCTGACGAATGCGAACCTGTTCCTCGGGGTCTTTGGCCCGGGCCACCTCCTCCTCCCGCTCTCGTATGGCGAGCTCTCTCCTGATCTGCTTCCTCTTCTGCTTCTTGAGCGCCTTCCTCTTATCCTTCCTGGCAGTCCTGCTAACGCCGGCACCATCGGGGGCTTCTGCAGCCTCCAGCTCGCCGTCCCCGCCATGAGCAGACATCCCTGAGCGAGCGGACCCGGCTACCTGTATGCACGCCTGCGCTGCGATCGCCATCCTTGGGGTTGGAGGTGCCGGGAAGGTCCCGCTTAGGTATCAAGCAGGAGACAACACCGGACATTTTACCCGGATATAATTACATAAGCGCCCTCGATCTTATCTTCTTTTGCACTTTTACTTTTATAAGAATTTTAGTGCTCGTAAAGCATCAATTTCAACAATATTTGAAAAGCAGAACTAATTATACAGACAAATTTGGTAATTGGGAATAGCACACAAAAAAGTTGCATTGTTCTACAAAATGTATATGTAATAAATGGGAAAAGTGACATGTTATTCCACTTGTTTTTATCGTCGCATTACTAGTAGACATCAAAACCATAAATCTAAAAAAAATAAAATATAAATTACAATACAAATCATATGGCATGTCCATTTTATAAAACTATAATATTAACAACTATTATTTTATACCGACATATTGTGATTCAAAACAAAATTTAGCTAAACATATAGGCCAAAGTAATATTGTGATCAAATATGTTTTATAGTTGCCATGAATAGATAGTGAGATAGAAAACTAGATGCATGAAAAAAAAACAATAAGACCAAAATTAAACAACGCATTACACGTTTATAAATTTTGTTGATTTTACTGGTATAACTTATATGAAATAAAATAATCCGGCATTCATGATATACTAATCTAATATGGAAACTTTTTTTTTTTTTTTTTTTTTGAACAGGATGGCCCGGTGGCCATACAGAGGGCGCTACATCGCGCCGGCGAAGGATCGAGCGCTGCCGGGTGCAGCGCTCGATCCTCACAAGGTGCCACCTCCCCCCCCATGGGGAGGTGGTCCCGGCGATCAACGCCGGGATCGAACCCTCGCCACCCCCCCCCCCCCCCCCCCCGGGGGGGGGGTCGTGCCAACCGTGCTAGGCACGGCCGGCTAATATGGAAACACTGTACAGAAATGTAAGTTATTGATCATAACAAATAATAGTAACGTTAGATATTATAAGATAGTTCTTCTACATACCATATTGATATAAAATTTCGATATATCGTTTATCAGTATAATATTTTACTTTTTAGTTTATAAGCAAAATTCTATGGTTTTTTTACCACGATATCAAAATCAGAACCTGATAAGATTTTGAAATATTAACTACCACATTTCTATTCAATATAGCGCAGAAAATGGACATGTTTTATGATCAAAACGACTATTTTGAAGTCATAAATAGACTACAATATCCTCCACACCAAGATTGTGCACGAACAAATTTTAACCTACTTAAAAGTAAGTCTCGAACATCAAGATTGGAAAAATATATTTAAGTGTTGAGTGTATACCTTTATATCCCAGAAATTTTAAGGATAGATAAGAGGTACGTCAAAGTTAGTGTGAAATCAAACAGGCAGATGTAATTTGAATATGTAGCCTCATGAATAGTTTTATTTACTTGTTCTACATGCCGCTGGTCGAAGATTATTTATTGAACAAAACACATGATACCTTATGGACGTGTTGGGTTACATGATAAAAGGAGTTTTTATTATAGATTTATATTTTAAAATAAAATTTGTTAAAAAAATTATTTGACAACCATTATAATTTTATATTTTGAAATAAATTTTTTTGTCAGATAAAGAAGGGTGTCATCTTCTTTTCTTTTTTTATCTCGTGGTGTCTTCCACGTTGTTTGATCATATAAGACACACGCTTTTTTATTTTTACATTCCTCTCAAATATGACGATTTTATGTTATTATTTTGATATAACTTTTTGTGATGAAATGTATAAAAATTTATTGTGCCACCGGACACCCTATCAATCATTTTCCTATAATCATTTTGTGATGTCTTCACTCCTTTTGCCATCGTATCTAACAAAATATGTTAATTTTTATTTCCTTGGCCACCTTAGATTTTGCCTTTATATAATTTTTATTATAAAATATCTGTGCGACCAAACACTCATAAAACAGTTCAGCGATGATGATACAAAAAAAAAATCAAGAACGAGATGAATTTGAATGAAATATTGTTAGAACTCAAACGATTAATATCTCATCTGCAGACCATCAGATTGGTTTGCTTCACGTTTTCATAAGACGGATCAACAGATTCATCTGTTTTGACGGGGCGTTTGGCTGAACAAGCAGCTTTTATATATCTATCTTCACGACATAAAATTATATTGATTGAAATAAAAAGTGCAACACTCCTCCTGTTTTGACTTGATCGATGTCTAAATCGATCCGAGCTGGACATTGAGATTGTTTGGTAAACGTCTATGGTAATTTATTGGTAAATTATTTAATTTCAAGGGGCTCGGTGTATTTTTTTTTTCTCGGAGGAAGAAAATTTAAGTTGTGTGTTTCAAAGGAACGATTATAAATGAAATTTAAAATGTAGATATTTGATCAAGTCAAGTCAAACACCAGCAAAGTTAATTAATGTCGTTAAATTGACATGTTTGAAAGTCATGATCGAGGAGGCCGGGTTGGGGGTTGGCTCGGGATCGGTCAGCCTCAAAATCGACTTAGTTAGATGCAATCATGACTTCGGGTCGGATGGAATCGGACGGGTCAAATTCAAAAAATATTAATATATATAATTATATAAAATAAAATAATAAAATAATACTTATTATATTATTTGAGTGTTTTATCTACTTATATAAATATATTTTTATGCTATAATTAAATTTGAGTGTTTTATCTGCGTATATAAATAAATAGTGTGTACGTAAAAGAGAAGTGATGAAATATATTTTTATAAAATTTTAGTATATAACATATTCATGATTATAAAATTTATATTTACGTGATAGGATAAATGATAGTGAAATATTGTTATGATATCATTAAACTAAACACGTTGTGAATCACCTAGAGATATAAGTGATATACGTGAGAAATAAATTTTGATTTTGAGAGTCGCTCCGAGGTCAGGTGACTCGAGGACGACTTGGGCAACCCACGCACGGCCGGGGCAGAGTCGCTGGCTGGTGCGGGGTCGCTTCATTTTTTTTTTTTAAAAAAGACAACGATGCTTATGGGGTGTTTGGTTGCATGATAACGAAGGTTTTTGTTTTAATTTTTAAAAATTGTAAGAAAATTTGTTAAAAGATGTGTTTGGTAACCATGACAATTTTATATTTTAAAAGTGATTTTCTTCTTAAACAAAAAAAGAGGGTCTCACCTCTTTCTTTTTTCTTGTGGTCCCCCATGTGTGATAGTTACTCTTTTTTGTAATCACATCTCTCCAAACATGATAATTTTATGTCATGAGTTGGTTCACTTTTTATTTTAATACATTGTTTTATCACGGAAGTGTACCAAAAATTATCATGCAACTAAACACACCATTATATTTTTATTATTCTTGTCGCATCGGATCACACAAATCACCGCCGTGAAGCGACACATCACCTGCGCAAGCGACTTGTGACCTGTCAACCGTTCAAGGCACATGGGATTGCAGTTTTGTAAAATAACCCACCGTAAAATTCAGAAATGCGAACATAAGTAAAAACAGCCTGGCTCCACCGGGGTCATCCTCGCCGGCGCCTCTCCTCCTCCTTCTCGTTGACGAAGACCTTCAGCTCCTGCATCACCGCCGGCGCGTCCTTCAGCTCCGGCAACCCGTAGAATCCATGGATAGCCCCCGGAAACTCCAGCAGCTTCGCTTCTCGGCCCTCCCTCCTCAATCCCTCGTAGTATCTGCGCTGCCAGTCCCGCAGCGGATCGAAACCTCCGACTACCACCATCGCCGGCGGGAAGTCCTCCCCGAGCTCCGCCGACGCCTTCTCCGGGCTGGCCGCCTCGTGGTCACGGCTTGCGCCCTCCGGCAGAAAGGCCGCCCAGTGCCAGTCGGTGAGCTTCGTCGTCACCATGGGGGCGTTCGGAAGGCGGATCTCCGACTCCAAGCGCTCCTCGCCGCCGAAGAAGGGCTGGAGCAACACGAGGCCCGCCAAGGAGACCGCCCCCTTGGCCTGGGACCCGGGGACGACGGACCACCGGCGGGCGACATGGGCGGCGATGTTGCCTCCCGCGCTGTCGCCGACGACGAAGCAGCCGGAGAGGTCGGCGGCCTCGAAGAACTCGCGCAGGAGGGGGTTCCTCCCCCCATCGCCGCCGCCGCCCCCGCCGAGGGACGAGAGGAAGCGGAGGACGTCGACGCCGTCCTCGTAGGCGGCAGGGAAGCGGTGCTCCGGGGCGAGGCGGTAGTTCACGGAGACGACGGCGGCGGGGATCTCGCGGCAGAAGCGGCGGCAGAGATCGTCGAAGAGCTTGGACGCGGGAGAGAGGAAGGTAAATCCACCGCCGTGGAAGAAGACGAGCACGGGGAGCCGGCCGCCGCCGCCGAGGGAGGCTGGAAGGAACAGGCGGAACCAGAGGTCGCGGGCGGGGTCGACGGGGACGTCGGCAGTGCGGACGCCGGAAACGGGGTGTGGATTGGGGCGGACGGGGGGGTCCAGCAGGGAGAGCAGGCAGCGGTTGATGGTGCCGTTGGAGCGGCGGACGGCGGCGGTGGCGAGGGAGAAGGCGAACAGGAAGAGCTTGGTCTTCCATGGGAGGTCGGGGGAGGAGGGCGGGCTGGCCATGCTCTCTCTGCCTTCCGTGAGATAGCTCTGCCTGCGCCGGCGCCGGCAAAGAAGTCGTCCTCTATGGCTATATAGTGTCTTTGGTTTCATTTTTCAAACTTTTTTTTCCTATGGCTATATAGTGTCTTTGGTTTTATTTTTCAAAATTATTTTTCTCCCTCTAAATTATAAAAGAAAGAGCGGAGGTGGTCATCCAAGTAGAATTCCTCGGCCCCTCTCACAAAAAAAATTGAGAGACAACGATGGAACATGCATCAAATCCTTGTTTTCTCAATCTATTTGTGAGAGGGGTTCTTGAAAGGAATCGCACTCTAAAAATAAAAATAAAATATCGGGGTTATTAAGTTTCAAAAACAATGGACAAGTCAACTGTCGCGGGATCATATGGGAGAGCGGAGCAGAAAGTCGGTGCATCACCCTACGAGCACCGTAAACTAATCAATACATTTCACGAGTGCTTCGAAATTTGTGTCAATAAAAATTCAATTTAACTTATTTATTTACGTTAAATAAATAAATTTTAAAAAAAATAAAACTTAACTTTTAAAACTAGTTAACGTTGAACTTTTTTTTAATCTAAAATGTAATTTTTATTAATTTTAAATTTTATAAATGAGTTTATATATACTTTGAGTTTGAACATGGATTGAATTTTAATCTAATTATTATTTGAACTCGAGTTCGACTCGATTTGATTAATGAACGAATTAAACTTGAATAAAGATTCAACGCACTGGAAAGAACTCGTGCTCAAACTCGAATTCGTTTAAAATAAACGAGCCGAACTTTTTTTCGAACATGACGCAGTGATCTGCGAGAAAACGTCGCCCTCAACAGATCGAGCACAGATCGAGATCGTGAGCCGCCAACTCAGAGGGGGCGGTGATGTCCATTGCGCTACGAGCACATCAGACATAAATGAGTCGAACTTAAATATTATAACCAACGGGATAACGTGATATTCGTATTAAAGAGGAAAGTCAAATTTTGAAAATTCGATTTCGACGGAATCGTGCTAGTTTTATAATAATTTTTTTTAACGTGTTAATTTTATAATAATAAAAAAAATCGTGTTAGTTTAAAAAAAAACTCCACTATTCAAGTGCGCCGCCCAAACGTCCATACAGGCGTTTGGCTTTTCGTGTGCTGCGGCGAGAAGTCTTTTCTAAATTGCATCTATCTGGTTATTTTACGTGATATCCTCCTTTTATCCTGACGTTTTCCCACGTCATGTACATAGTGACCATTTTTATGAGATCTCCCATTTTCACCTTCGCCCCCATTTTAAGGCCTGAAAATATTCGGATCCGGATTTAAGATCCGCAAGATCGGACTTATCGGATAATATCCTCCCAAGCTGACACGGAAACGGATTGGATCCGGATCAAAAGAATCTCACCGTCCATAGGAATTTTCAGACTTAAGGGGGTGTTTGATTAGATTTAATCTGAAAATCTTAATTTTTAATTTCACCTCTAATCTCTTAATTTATAATAAAAATATTTAACTTGATTAAGATACAAACGATAAGTTTATCTGATAAAACATCTAAATCAACATCTAATTAGACAAAATAAGTTAAAGTTTACGTTAGAAAAATCTTAGTTTAAATATATATAATACTTTACAAATAAATAGCCAAATCAAAATCTTCTACACCTCTAAACATGACCGTAGCAAATCCTTTAAATAATTAAAATATTAATTTTATATACTAATATTCATAATATAATTATTTTTGAAGTCGATAAAATATACTTATTTTTTCAATAAAATAAGTAAAAAATAAAATCAACGAATTCTTGCTGTCACTGTCTGTGACATTCGAACCGAAGAGGTTGGTTTCCCCATCTTAACAATTGAGAGGTATTTTAGACATAAGATGTTAATTCAGAGGTATCTTTATACATTTTATCAAACAACCAAAAGCATCAAATGTCTGATAGACTTTAGATGCATGTTAAAAAATATACTTTAGATGCATCTTAAAAAATATTGATATTTGCACCGTAGCACCTCAGTATGGTTGATCATTGTTATCCTTTTTTTTTATCGCACAAGATGCTATCTGGCTGAGTATAAAAAATGTCACTGTATTAATATTGATACCGAGTATCGATACCAAAGTTAATATGGCATAACATGTTTTGTTTACGCAACAAATTTCAAAATTAATACTATTCACTAATCATCTCTCAATTTTAAAATTGACCGTAACAGAAATATCTAATAATATAATCAAACATGACCTAAAACAATAAGAACTGCCGTGATAACACTATCAAAAAGTGTTTAGTTAATTATATCAATTTTAAAATTTATAATACAAACAAAACATACCATGTAATACAACTTATATTACTTTTGATAATGATACTCTGATATTTAAAAATATTAATATCAATATTAATATAGTACCAAAAAAATAAAACTCTAACCAAACAAGATATAAAATAATAATTTTATATATAAACCTGGCAGTTTGAAAACTAAGCCCAGTGTTCCAAATGCAATTTAAAAATTACATACATCAAACATCAAAATAGTTAAAATGTAAAAAAAAACTACCTAGGCCTTATTTGATAACATTATTAGATATCTTTAATATTGATAATAATCGATAAAAGATATTTAGTTAATAATATCAATCAATTTTGTAATTCACGGAACAAATAAAATGTTATATAATACCATAGTCAATTTATATATTGATATTCTAGTTTTTAGAAATATCAATATCAATATTAATATAGTACCAATTTTTAAACTCTTGACTTGTTTGCGTTAAGCATCTCTGTCATTTTCAATTTTAAAATTTACGACGATAGAAATTATCAATTGAAATATTTTTTTACCAAATCCATTTGATAAAAATATGTTCAAAACGCACCCTTACTCAATAACGAAATGCGACATGACAACCTTTATTGCAGACCCCCCCCCCCAAAAAGGTGAAATCATTTGGAAGTTTCGGAGGACCCTATTGAAATTTTGACGCGTACAGGGACAGCTGCGGTGCGGGCTTCTCACCCTCTCCGCGGCGATCAATCTTCCCCGGCGCCGGCGTTGCGACGGTGCTGCCGTCTCTTCTGCAGCTCCTCGACGAACCCCTTCACCTCCTCCAGCAGCGCCGGCGACTCCTTCAGCTCCGGGAACACGTAGAAGGCGTGGACGGCACCCGGGTACTCCACCAGCCTCGCCTCCCTCCCCGCCTTCCTCAGCCCCTCGTAGTACATCCGCTGCCAGTCCTGCAGCGGATCGAAACCTCCCACCACCACCAACACCGGCGGGAAGCCCTCCCCAAGCCCCGCCACGGCGGCGCACGGGCTCGCCGCCTCGTGGTCGCGGCCCGCGCCCTCCGGGAGGAAAGCCTTCCAGAGCCAGTCGGTGCGCGCTAGGTTCACCACGGGAGAATTGCGGAGGCGCGTCTCCGAGTCCACTCGCTTCTCGCCGCCGAAGAACGGCTGGATGGCCACGACCCCAGCCAGAACCACCGATCCGTCGCCGGGGGCCTCCCCGGCGCTCCACCGGCGGGCGACGTGGTGGGCGATGTTGGCCCCGGCGCTGTCGCCGGCGACGATGCAGCAGGTGAGATCCGCAACCTGCAGGAACTCCGGCAAGAGGCCGCTCCCAGCGGCAGGGGGGTTAGCAGCGCCGCCGCGGGAGGCGAGGAAGCGGAGGACCTCGACGCCGTCGTCATAGGGTGCGGGGTAGCGGTGCTCGGGGGAGCGGCGGTAGTTCACGGACAGGACGGCGGCGGGGAGCTTGCGGCAGAAACGGCGGCAGACGGCGTCGTACGCCTGGGAGGCGGGTGAGAGATAGGCGAATCCGCCGCCGTGGAAGAAGACGAAGACCGGAAGGCGGCCCTCGGAGGGGCGGGGCGCGGGGAGGTAGAGGCGGAACCAGAGATCTCGGGCGGGGTCGACGGCGACGTCCTCGGACCGGACGCCGCGGACGGGCTTAGGTTTGGGGCGGGCGACGGGGTCCAGGAGGGAGAGGACGCGGCGGTTGATGGTGCCGTTGGGGCGGCGGACGGCGTCGGTAACGATGGAGAGGACGAATAAGCGGATCTTGGTCCGCCATGGGAGGGCGGGGGAGGCGGCGGCGGGAGCCGAGGGCGAGGACTCCCCCTTCATCTTCTGCGCAGTCTGCCGGCGGCAGTCGAGTCGATCCCGCCGGCGTGGCTTTAAAGTCGGACGCACCCGAAACCGGCGATCTTCGGCGGTCTGTCGGGTGTGAAGCGATTGGCAGCGGACTCGCTCCGTCCAGTGATCTATCGTGATAAAAGCCCTACTGATATCTCATAAGTGCAAGGACTTTTGTACAAAAGCACAGAATATGTGCGTGAGCCGGCGGGAAGGGTAGGCGAGCGGCCTTTATGGGGGCTGGTGAGAGGACCAGCGTGTCAGTTCGACATCATTATCACCTGCTTCCAACCGGGCAGAGGAAATGGCATTTCCATTAATGACCTGCGGCATTTCAGCATGGGCATTCTGCATGCACGGCAACTATTTATTTAATTAATGATATGCGGGGCGTTGTATGGTAGACATTTATATTTTTGTCTAGACGAAAAGAAGAGGGTGAGTTTTTTTTTTCCTCCTTGCTCCCGTCATTTATAGTTAGATATGTTCTCGACACCCCCTTGAATTCACATCTCATCGAACATGTCAATTTTAAGTCTTACGCAATCTTATTATTTTTATAAAGAAATATACACAAAATTATCCTGAGGATCCTATCATATCAATGTATTTAAGATTAATCACATCATACATTCAATATATTTTTGTGAATGATCTGAAAAAAACTCTCTCAAGAATCCACCTGAGATGAGATGATCCGCTCTCTGCAGCTAAACATCACATAAAAAGGAAAACTACAGTGACGTCATTAATATTTAAATGCAGGTACAGCGCGGACAAAATGTAAATTCGGACAGCCAACAACATGAGCGCTTGATATTGTCTAATAATGTAAGGAAAATCTTTTCAAAAATGACTGGTGCCCAGTATTGTTACCAACGAGAGCCTTAATAAGTAAAAGATATTATGTGATACACAATTTCATGACACCGAGGCATGCATACGGACATACGTGCGTTACGTATGATACGGGCTATAACGTTACAATGTAATTCTACCAATACTCTTAAATCTAACGAGGTTCTCAAAATAAATAAATAAAATCATTTCAGCTCCCGAGTCAACATTTGCATATTTTTATTCTTCAAATAAGCCAGCTAGAATCTAATCTACGCTGGAGCCGCGCAACAACACGGGGAAACTGCGTCGGTGGCCATCCGCAGTGTTTGACCAATGCATTAATCTCAACCCACCCACCCACCCTTCTTTTTAAAGATAAATTTTACTTTATATTCATCCAAATCGAATGATAGTTCGAACTAAATTGACACAAATAAAAATTATTTTATATTCTAAATAATATGCTAATCCAAATGATCAACCAAATAAAATAAAAAGTAAAAAAACGCAATCAGACTACGGATAAAAATAGTATTTATATAACTTTATAATAAAAATAATATTTACATTAATTATATACGACCAAAATTTTAGTCTAAAACTGGACTACATCAAACCAAACTACGTAAACCCTTGCAAGCACCACACGGCTCTTCCTCGATCTCGATTTTCTCTACTATACCCTTTTCCTTCAAAGTTCGCACAGCTGTCGACCATCGTTCTCATGACACCACCACCTCCTCCCGTCCCCACGGTATTTTACTTTGACGGTAGATCAAGATACTCCAATAGCAGGATGCAAGATCAGGATATTTAGATGTTCCAGCCGAAGCCTACAACAATCTATGTGCGGAATTCCTGGGGATGTCATTCCCATAAAGCAGATGGGGCGTTTGATCGCATGAAAAACTAAACCTTCGTCACAAGGTAAATGTGTGTCCCCCGCTCGGGTCAGGATTCGGATAATAAGATAGATAACTGCTCCGCAGATCTGGAGCGATTTTATGTGATCCGTTTAGAACACTACATCAAGCATAGAAAGTATCGCGTACGGTTACCTTTACATAGAAGGTTGAAGCCCGTTTTAATCTTCATGGGAAAGAATATTGGAAATGCAGGGGGAAGTATCCAGAACGACAGAAGATCTACTCGACGACAGGAAGAGATCGTAGAGATGCGGGAAAGCAAATGTATTTCCAAAAGTAGGTCGTAACGATAGATAACATACGGGTCGGTGAAGCCAAGGGGTCAGATATAGTACAGAAATTCAAATTCAATTCCAAACGACAAACCGTGGGTATAAATATGAAAGGTGACGTACGTTTCGGTGGGAGGAAGAGACAAGAGAGGGAGAGAGAGAGAGAGATACGGTGATGTAAATGCATTACAAAAGAATAGAATAACATTGATGCAGATGAGAGATTAACCTACCAGAACAATGAATATTCTAGATACTGGGAGTAGAATCGTTTTAAACTCTTGACGATCACCAGCGTAGTGAGTCTTGACTCATCACGGCTTTCAGGATCCACCAATCCCAGATCGGAATCCACAAAAGGCTAAACTCCGAGAAAGCCTGATTGCTTTGAAGCCTTGACGATAACCCGTGATTTCAGCCTTGATTCACCATGGTTTGTAGGATCTATCAAATACCGTGTCGGCAAAGGTTAACCCGGACGGAGCCTGATCCTGGATGGAACTTCTACCGCACTCAGGTGCTGAAGAACCGGATCAATTGATCCGGGTCCAATCAACCACCATCAGGGTGGAATTGGAGCCAGGGGGCAGCCGAGGGGTGCTGCCGCCATCACCCCAGGAGCCATCAGACATGAATAAATTGACACCAATTCCTCAAAAGATGATGACTTCAACTTCATCAAGGCAGCCGCGCTGCCTCTCTCCACGGTGTCCCGGCATCGACCTGACCTGATAGAGCCATAGAGGTTTAGGATTTAAGGTCAGATCCGAACGGAATCTGCCACTGGTCCATCATATGTATTTTTTTATACATTTCTGCTTTTATTAACAACCAACCTGGGAAGATCTGACTGATTTTTCTCCTGATTGGCCCGTTACAATTTTCTTTTTTTTCCATTTTTGAAAAAGCTGACTCAAGTCGATCTCAAATCAACTTTTCTCCCCTCCGATCTGATCCCGTTCCGGAACAGGTCCCAATCACCGCTAAGAAATCCTTGCGGCTCATTGAGCATCGGCTAAATGGCTCCTGATAACTAAAATTTCCTTAGCCCAAATGTTTTAGTACACAGGACACTGTACACATCAAGCAAAGTTTTAAATTTTTGATGATCACCAGCGTATTGAGTCTTGATTCATCATGGCCTTCAGGATCCCACCAATTCCGGCTCGGTATGGACAAGGGCTAAGCTCTGAGGGAGCCTGATTGTTTTGAACCTTTGATCACCAGTGATTTGAACCTTGACCCAACATGATTTGTAGGATCCATCAACACAGGATCAACAATGTGATGAGAACCGGATCAGACTGGATGGCCCGACTGTTTTGAGACGGCACAGTTCGGGCCTTGAGAAGATGCCACATTTGTTTCCTTTTATCTAGTAATGTCAATCTTTAATTTCTGCATTTTATCTGAATGTCTCCCAAGATGGTTCAACTAAGGAAGGAATAGTCAGGGGTCGGCCCCGGGTCGGTTGGCCCCAAAACCGACCCGGGTCGGTTGGGGTCGCGACCCGGGTCGGGTCAGGGTCGGGTTGGGGTCGGGAAAAAAATAATAAAAAATTTATTTTAAAATAATAACCGGGTCGGGGGTCGGGGCCGGGTCGGGGTCGGCCCAAAAAGCGACCGGGTTGGGCGACCCCGCCGACCGGGTCGCCAACCCGATGAACCATGGTTCAACCGGCTCCTGACTGGTTCTTCAACGGTTCAAGCCAGTCCAGGTAGTAAACTGGCCGGTTCAAGCAAATTGGAGCTGGTTCAGGTTGTTGGGGGGCCTGGTTCAGGTGGTTTCTGGCCGGTTTAGGCCCAGTACAGCAGTTCCAGGGACTGGTTCATTCCACTTCGGCCAAAAACAGATCCGGTTCAGCGGTTTACCAATCAGTTCGGCAGTTTTCACTTCAGTACAAGTTCAGCTGGTTCGTGTTGGCCCCAATCAGGTACATTTCATTCTTTCCGGGTACACCAGTGCGCTCATTTTTGCCCCGCATCACAATGGCCAACCCTGAGGAAGCCTGAATGTTTTGAACTTTTAATGATCACTAGCAGATTGAGTCTTGCCCCATCATTATTTGTAAGATCCACCAATCCCAGATCACAATCGACAAAGGTTAACCTGGATGGAGCCTGATCCAGGATGGAACTTCTACCCCAGCATCTGCACCTCGTATGCAAGCACCTCCTGAAGTACTGGATCAGTTGATCCCAGTCCAATCCACCCCCAATCAGGGTGGGATCAGAGCCAGGAGACAACAGAGGGGTGCTGCCGCCACCACCTGGCTTGAGCAATCAGACATAAATTGGTACCAATTCCTCAAAACATGACGACTTCAACTTCATCAAGGCAGCCACGCTGCCTCTCTCCACGGCCCGGCATCAATCCAACCTGATTGTTGTTTAGGATTTAAGGTCAGATCCGACGGGAATCCACCACAGGTCCATCATATGTATTTTTTTAATGTTTTTCTGCTTTTCTAAGAGCCAACCTGGTAAAATCTCAGACTGGCTTTTCCCCTGATTGGCCGTTACGTTTTTCTTTTTTTTCCATTTTTTAAAATGCTAACTCAGGTCGATCTCAAATCGACTTTTCTCCCCTCGAATCTGATCCTGTTCCGGAACAGGTCCCTATCAACAAAAAAACCTTGTGGCTCATTGAGCATCGGCCAAATGGCTCCAAATATCTGATATTTCCTTCCTTAGCCCAAATATTTGAACACATAGAGGTCACTGCACATCAAGCGAAATATTCCACATCCATATTTGAACACTCATATTGTAAGTATTATATAAAAACAAAACTAAAAGCAAGGATATGATGTAAACAAACACGAACAGAGACAAAGAGCACCTTATTCCATTTCTAAATATATAGAGTATAGACTAACTACAATTGAGAAAACATTTTATATTTAAGACAGCTTTTGAGTGTCAAGCAATCGCAAATTTCTAACTAATAATCAGCTTCATACCAAAGCTAGTTTTTTCCTCTCTTTGCATGCCTTATTTTAAAGTGTTCACACTGTCCCCTTCACAAGAATAATCGATTAGAGAAATAGGAAAAATGGAAAACTGTAAACTCTTCACGACCACTGCTCGAAGCACCAATTTTCTCCCCCACTTTCCTAGCTTTCCTCAGAATTGAGGGGCTAATTTGAACAATAAATTCGCGGAAAAGGTGTAAAACTGTGAAATACCCAAAACACCTTTTAAATTGTAAAGGGTGAAAAAAGCAGAGACAACACCAGTGAGCACAGCACATTCCCCGAATTACCAAAGAATCTCTCTTTACAGATGACACACAGCACCTTCGACTGCCCAATCCTATGAGTGCTTAGCAAGTATCTCAATGATTTTTCCCACTTGAAGAAATCATAGAAAACCTCGAAGCTGAAAGTGCAGTCTATCAGAATGATATTTTAGGCTTTTAGCCAACAGATCTTCTGGCATGGTCTACGGGAATCGATCAAGTTTAACCTGAACATGCATGCATACAAGCGAAGATGAAGATTTTATCTTCCAGGTATCCATGTCACCTTAACTTTTCTTACGTAGATTAAAAGATAAATACATTAAACTGTTAAAAACAAAATATGCCAAAAAGTAAAGGGGATAAAAATCAACCGAAATAGCCTTTCAACAGGAAGACAAAGAAAAGAAAAATTACAGAATACAACCATACAGGACTATCAAGTTTATTATTCCCCAAAACGTAAAAGTATTCTAAATTTTCAGATATTATTCTCCAAAACATGATGTTTGGTCAGAACTACTAAGATAAAAGCATTACAAGTAATCTAAATGTTCAGATAATATTATCCAAAACATCATGATGAAAACATCACCCAGTCTTGCAGCTGAAGCATTTAAAGATCAAATGCCACCTAAAAAGCAGCTAAATCTACACTACGCAGACTAGCTAGCCTCTGTACAAGCAATGCCCTTTTAACAAATCTATAACCCACCATCGGTCACAGTTGACAATTATAATTATGGTCATCATCCAAGATGAAAACAGGTTACTGGAAAAGTCCTCTGCTTGTGAAAACTACCACCTTGGAGAAGCTATAGGAACAGGAATGGGACGGGCGAAACCCAGAATGGAAAGGTAGAAACCAGAATTGTTTTCTACAAGTCACATCTAACACCACAGTAGTGTACAACAAGTTGACAAATCTAAAATGAAAAGATGATCATACGCAAACTTATCACTAGATCTAGCTATGTGGGTAAACAATCGGATGCCGAGAGTCAGAGCGATTAGTGCGGCCCAGAAACGAACCAAAAACTCTTCTACTGTAATTGAAATTGCTTGACTCAACCCCATTGTTGAAATATCCATGGGCAGATGCTGTAACATCAAAACAATACAAAGAATGAGAACTGATGTGGTAGTAAAAAGTATATATTTAGGTATATTAGTCATAAAAACTAAATCACCTTCAGAGTAACTTGGGGATACTGAATGAAATGAGGAAACCCTGCAATTAACTGAATCTGTGGAACCCTGGATTATTTCTGTTTCCCTTAAATGCAGAGAAAGAGACCTTGATGGAGGAGAATTTGGTCTAGGTGTCAGTGGATTGCCATTGCTTTGAGAGGGCTTATCTTGTCCTGATATCTGTTCAAAGTCAACAAGGATTTTATGGTAGCAGGAAGACTTATCTTTGCTACTTATGAACGCTAAACAGAGAAAAAATGATCCTCCTGCTTGCAAGAGATTCAGCATTCAAAAACCCAAAGCTAGCTTGGAGTATCAACAATTGGAGGATAAAGTTTTCATGACCTAAAAATGCAAGAATAAGAACGCACCGCAAATTTTAATGTCTTGTTGTACAAACGCACCAAACCAGAGAATAGCCTAACTGCATACTCCGCGATCTCCTCACTTTCATACTCAGCAAAAGCATAACCCTTGTGGCGGTCTGTTACCTTATCACGGGGTATATACAAGTCCACTACACGACCTACCTGGATGAGTATCTCATATAGCATCATATCAGACACCTTCTCATCCAAATTACCTAAGCAGAAACATCAAGCAATTAATGAGAATGGTAATGGTTTCATTCATTACACAGAAAAGATAGCTTATTAAACATCAGGAACAGGATAAGAAGATTTCCAGGATAAATACATCCCCCAGGAGCAATTTAAAGTAATTACATTAAAAGTGGATAAGAAAAGCCAGAGACCTAGGATGCCCAGTCTTCAAAGTCACAAAGATCTAATTCCACCTAGGGAAAGAGTATACAAAGAATGCCGATGCCTCAAAGAAGAGAACTGTGAAAACATTTAAAGGATGAATAGAAGATATAAGATAAAACTGTTGGAAGGTGGGAGGGTAGGGAGAGACAACACCACAAGTCTATGATGCCGCTGGAAAGCCATGATATGTCATGATATAGTGAAGCAAGAATAAGAATGCAATTAAAAAGCGCCCTAAATGTTGATGAGAGTCCCACACAAAAAAAAAGAAAAAGAAAAAAGATAAACAAAATATTCCTCATCTCCAAATGTAGAAAAATCACTAACACGTACATCGTGCATAAGTCAGTTATATGCTTCTTTTAAAATTTGTTTTTACTCAAAATCACATCCGAATCCACTAATTCAATCTCATCCTCACTGTAACTGCAGGAAGACTCAACTTCAAGTGTCAAGAGACACTTACGGTTCAAACTTCAAACCTACCTTGAGGATCCTACCATGGAGGGCATGCTGGGCCATGGGATCTCAGATCATTCCCCTCCTCTAGTTGTTTGAAAATCAGAACCTACATATTTTTTTGCCAAAGGTCTTAGACAAAACACAGCCATTGTGCTCATCAATCTACCACAAATTAATCGATACAAGATTAATAAAGTATTTTTTCTGTTTTCTAATCTTCCTTTTAGGTCACTCAAGAATAAGGCATTCACCCAACATTTCTATATGTATTTTGTTTATAATTTCCAAAGACAAATTCACCACAGCCTTACTACAACTTGGTCATTATCTTAGACTGCATCATTTCAGTTGTGGGTTTGAGTGGACTAAGGATGAGCTCCTTTGCTTAAACAGAACAGGAAGATGAAGTAAGGACAAGTAGTCGTACACAACGGCTTGATGCACTACTCTGCCCTGGGAGTGGAAGGTTTTGAATCCAAGACCTCTTTTGTCCTCAAGCTAATCTCCTAACACTCAACTGACCTCCTTCGATGTGGACACTTTTTATCACTTTCGCCAATGGAAAGACTTGTTTTAATGCTATAGAGTGCGTTTTTCCTTTGGATATCACTAACAAAATAAGAATGAGGTGGATTATACAACAGATAGGCTTTACTTTCCGAATGAATAACAAGACTTGGCAAAATCAATTCTCAGATGTCAACAATACAAAAATATATATTTTGTAAACTTATCAAGAAACAGACCAATGATGAGAAAATCCGATCAGACGGTCAATTTTCCTTTATAACATTCAAAATCGGCATTTAGAGAGGTTAAATTCAGATCAACACGAAAAAATCTTCCACAACTGAGATGCAGAGGTCTTGGTCCATTGTTTTTAAAAGTGGGAATGAAATATGCTTTGGATTTGCACAGTTTCCACAGAGTGTGGTTGCCAGTACAGGGTTGATCTTGAAGACATAAAAATAAGTGCCCAGATTACAACTAAGAGCACCTCTGTTGCAAGATAATCATTAGAATCCCAACAGCAAAACATTTCCAACCAGGATATTGCTTTCTGCCTTGGCTTCCATGCCATAGCAGTTGGGTGAAGCAGACACATAAATTCCTCAGTTCTTCCACGTGACTTCCCCAAAAGCAGACTGATGGCTGCTTCCTGTAGGGGCCAGGGAGAGATTATCATGTCAGAAAATTTAGTTGCCCTGACGTTTCACATTATCTTAAAACTTGTAGAGGTAACGACATCAATAGACAGACTAATCACAACAGAATGAGTGCACCAGAACGACATAATCCTGTATAGGAGAGGAGGGTGGGATAATCATGGTCAATCGCTCTCCTTTGATCCTTGGAAGCATTAACAAATATGTGATGATTGATGAAAGTGCTAGACACTGATTTCCTCACTAATTTTTCCAAGAATCAAGAGAATAGTAGTTCTTAGATTAAATGCAACGATATATGAATAACTGACATCTGTAAAAGCTGTCTGCCCTGAAACGTTTATGTAAAATGGTCTATTCATATGATACAAGCCGAACGCATCCTATGCGAATCACAGGAGTGGAGTAGTTAACCCCTCTATCCAGCAAAAGGAGTGGGCCTAAAATGGTTCTAAACAGACGTCAGATGATCATTCTTCGTCCTTGATGTCCAGGAGTCATGTCCCACAAGGAACTGAATGAAAAGAGTGGATAATGAAACTTTGGGAGCAAAAAGAGATACACAACTGAAAAAACTGGCTGACAACCCTTGATGACCTAGAAGGAAACTCAAAGTACATATTAGAGAACTGACGAACTTGCCTAGCCAACTCAAAGAATTCAGAAGCCAAATCACCCCGCAACAATATTAAGGGTGAGTTTGGATTGGATTTTACAACCAGATTCCAAACATTAAAAGTCCATAATGGATCAAATGTACACTAAATGCACCAGTTTCCCGTAGATTTGCGTGCAGGAGAGATGAAAGAGATAGACACAATACGAAATTTTCTTAAAAGCGGGCAAGAGGCAGTTTCCTGGGTAAAGAAGAAGATTTTAGAGTATAAAGACACTTTTATCATTAACTTTTACATTTATCACCACTATTCATCTCTGCACGTCTCATTAACATGCCAGAAAAAATTTTAACACTAATCAAATATTTATGCAAAATCGGTGGAGCTTCCAAGAAAAGACATGCGACAGATTTTCATGGAATCCATGCTGTACGAATCGCTACCAGATGCAACATAAGTCCTGTATCCCTGTCGATATATCCACAGAGTAGGAGCACGAGATGTAGCCGGTAACGACTGACTTTAAAAATCATGTTGGAATGAAAAACATTCAAAATCATCCGGATTCCACTTATAAGTATGAGATCGATACCAACCGCCGCAACACAGACATAGACAACGAAAGTGAAATCCCTCTGATAGGAAGCACCAAGCAATGATGCAACCAAAAGATCCTGCTCGCTTTCCCCGATTACACTACGAAATCACGAAAAGCCCACAGCGGCGATTCAAAAAGATCCTCGTTCTACTGTGCAAGGAATCACGGCCGCAGCCACTCTCCCTGCCCTAGCTCGGTTTCTAGGAGAAGAAAAGAAGATCGAGAAGCCGGAAAATTCGGTTTTCTACCTACATACACCGTGCAGCTCGGATTGCGCCCCATCGCCGCTTGATCTTGTCCTCTCAATTTCCCTCGTCCCCCCCCTCTCTCTCTCTCTCTCCCCAAACATAAAGGAAAGATAAATGTGAAGCTCGTTTTCCGACAAGGCGCGCAGCAGGCGCTTATGACGTTGCACAATCTGTACCGTCTATCCGCATCCAAACTGCAGCCTCTGTAACGTGATGATATCGCCGTCGCCGTTACCGGTTCCAACTTCTTATCCGCCACCGACAAGGGCCGCTGGTGCTTCCGTTAGCACACGGAAGGTGGGTGACGGTGACGGGTGACCCCGTCGGCCGTCACATCCGTGCTTTCGTCGTCAATTCAAATTTTAAATTTAAAAATAAATCTAAAATTAGATTACGAATTAATTTGATAAAAATTTGTGTCAAAAATAAGATTTGAGAGATTTTTAATATAAATTATTCATTTCTATCTCTCTCCGATTCTCAAGATATCTATTCCATTTGACTGAGATTTTAAGTCGCCGAAGAATCTCTCCCAAGCTCAGTTATTCTATGAAAATCTTTTACATGTCTTTTGTTTTGGACACTACATTGATTTTATATAAAAATTTATGGAGTGTTTAATTGTATGATAATAGAAAGTTTTATTTTATTTTCAAAAATTATAAAAAGAATTGTTAAAACAGATATTTGGCAACTTTGACAATTTTACCCTTTGCAAGTGATTTTCTTCTTAAACAAAAAAAGAAAATTTCACCTCTTTCGTTTTTTTGGTAGTTCTACGTTTTATTTGATCATGAATGATAGTAACTCTTTTTTATTATCACATATCTTCAAACATGATAATTTTATATCATGAGTTGGTTCATTTTTTATTTTAATATAATTTTTTATCATGAAAATGTATAAAAAATTATCATGCAACTAAACACTCCATTAAATAGTGTTAACATCTTGATTGGCATGTTAACAAGACATAGGATACTTTTAGTCAAATAATCATTTATTTATTTATTTATTATCCGTTGACTTAGGGGTAAAAGTGTAATTTTCTACGGTAAAATCTTCTTCTCCTGTCCAGAAAAGTGTCTCCTATCTGGTTTTAAGAGATTTTTCTATCATGTCTATCTTTCTCATCTCTCTTGCATGTAAGTCTATCAGAAATTGATATATATGGTTGTACATTGGACCCATTGTAATTTTTTAATGATTGAAATTTGTTTGTAAATCCCTTCCATGCTCTTTGCTTGACGGTCACACTTTATGTTTAAGGTCTCGTTTGATATGGAGATAAAATTGATGGGTATAAATATAAGTCACTCGGTGTGACTATTTTTATCTTCGTTACATTTGTTTTGAGATAAGTAGACCTGTCAATGGATATCATTTGGATCGGATCTTCCAAAATCCAAACCCAAATCCAATAAGATATATCCAAATCCACTAATAAATCCTGTAACATTTTAACTTCCAGATCTAAACCCATAACCGGATCCGAAATTATTTTCGGATCCGGATCCACCTATTAGGATATCAGGAAACTATACCTATTAGGCGCCAGGCTCCGTTTCCCTCCCTCTACCACGCCGTCTCCGCTCAGGGTGGCCGTCTCAGATAAGATATATTTAGAGGATATTTTTGTTCTATGTTTAGTATGCTATATAATTATTAATTTTAAAATTAATATTGATATATGTATAAAATATTTGACTATTAATAGAAATTTAAAATTTATATTATAAATAATACATAAATGATAATATAAAATATTTTATATACTAGATAGGATGGCTATCTATTAAAAAATTAGAGATAAAAAACTCATGTGCTAGATGAGATGACTTATCATTCACTTTATCCTCACTTTTTTAGATAAATTGGATTAAGTTAATCCAGGTTCAATCTTATTTTATTTTCAAAACAAATGGGATATTGAAGATAAATCAAATTTATCATTGGTTATCTCGATACTAGACATGGCCTAACTATTTAATTTAGTGTCACTTTTAATTCATACAATAAATATAAATGTTGTTATTTCTTAAATAAGTCGTTGTAAAAATATTTATTTTTTTAGTGTTTGTGCGACTTAATTAGAGACGTATATGATTTTATCTTATTCATTAGAGTCATTTGGATTCAAAAAAAGTATGTATACTCATTCAAAAAATTATGAACATTGTCATAAAATATAATCCTTGACGAGCAATACTCTTATGGGGTGTTTGGTTGCATAATAATGAGCATTTTTATTTTAATTTTTAAAAATAATAGTAGAAATATATTTTAAAAGTGTTCGACATGCGTTACGATTTTTTATCTTAAAAGTTTTTAACCCTCCTCCTCCACGTGGTAGAGAAAAAAAAGAGATATTGAGCATTTTTTTTTCAAATGCGCACAACCACATTACATGGTCCACGAGCCTAACCCATGTGCTACATAATGGGGTGTTTGATTGCATGACAATGGAGCTTTTTATTTTAATTTTTAAAAATGTTAAGAAAACTTGTTAAAAGAGGTGTTTGCTAACTATGACAATTTTACGTTTTGAAAGTGATTTTCTTCTTAAACAAAAAAAAGGGACTCACCTCTTTTTTTTTCTTGTGGTCCCCCACTTTGTTTGGTCATATATGGTAGTTACTCTTTTTTGTTATTACATCCCTCCAAACATGATAATTTTATGTCATGAGTTGGTTAACTTTTTATTTTAATGTAATTTTTTATCATGAAAGTGTACAAAAAATTATCATGCAACCAAACACCTCACAAGGGACTTTTTATTTATGCACCAAACACCTTACCATCATTTCTAAAAATGATATTATTTTTGCCAAATATTATGTTTTTATAGTTTTTAATTTTAAAATTTGTCAAGTTTCGATGTGTGATATCATTTTTTATCATGAAATCATATAAAAAAATAAAATGCAACCAAACACCCCATTAGATTTTGGCATCCAAAAAACAAATATTTAGATTATCCAGCAACCCTGAACAAATTTGTTGAAGATTATGAATTTATCATTGAAAATGTGTTCATCTATGTTGTAAAATATTTTTTACACTCAATTAAATTAATGGGCAACATAATGTGTTATTTTCAGTAAGATATGTTAGAGAATTTGTGGTCAATAATGTTCCAGTTAATTTATCATCTTATAAATATACATTGACAATTTTATAAAACATGTTAAGTTTCAAATTTTACTAAACAAGTCTATGTAATTTTTAAAACATATGTTATTTATACCAAATGATTCAACTACTTATTTTTTTCATTTTTAAATGTTGTGTTGAGATATAATTTGACATCAATTTTTGAAAAATACTATCTCAATAAAAAATTGTTACTAAAGAGCGTATAAAACGTTATTTGTTTGAGTGACTTTCAAATAGAAGAGATTAAACGTCACTTGGAGGAGACTAACTTTAAGTTGTTGGTCTGTTTGAAAGTAAAACAAACAATGACCTTTCAAACACAACAATTGAAAGTGTTTAAGCAACCTTCAAAAGTTTTATTTTTTTCATTGTGCTAATTAATATTAATTTAATAAATATTAAAACTCTTACACATCAAAGCATCATTCATTACTACTTTCTTTTCAAAATATTTTAAAGCATGCAAATAATGAATGTAAGTCTGTCAAACATAAAATGTTAAGTTTAATACACCAACTCAAATCTCAAGTTACAAGTGTACATAGTTAAGTACACAATATGGCCGACTGCGTCGCTCGGTTGGCACGGCCTCGTGCATGGGGGCGTGATGTCCGGGTATCGCCTCCCGGCGGCTGCAAGCCGGCCCATGGGGGGGCGACTTGTGGGGTTCGAGGGGTCTCGAACCCTTGTCACCCGCACACGCGGCGGGTCCTTGGCCGCTAGGTCACCACGGTTCAAAAAAAAAGTACACAATATGAATAAACTCTATTTTTGGCTTTGACATTTAATTTTCTTTCATTTTCTTTGGTTGCTCTCTTTCGCAGTTGTCAATATAAATAAATGTTGAGAAGGATGAATTGGTGTTTGTGGAGTAAAAACATATGTGATTCTCAAATCTTGAGGTCTTTGTGTTTGCATCGATGTAGATTGGGTCCCAACTATTGATGAAGTTGGCGTCAAAATTGAATTATTTACATTCGTAACACGGTGCATTGGATATTGAGTCAATGAAAAAGGAGGTTGATGGCATGGAGCCTCTAGATTTACATCTAAAGATGGAGATTCTTCAAACTTAGACACATCAACTCTAAAGTGTCTCAGTACTTGATCTTGTAAATGAAGTATTTTATACTCTATGTTCTTATAATTTTAATCTCGACGAGTTTGAAGTAACTTTCTCGTTCGATGAGCTAAATTGAACTGGTAATAAAAATGAGAATAAATTAGTAATGAGATTCTAGCACGAAGTAAAATAAAGAAAGAGTTATTTAGCAATATTCTCTCTCCATCTCCGCTAACATTATTCCTAAGGTGGGACTTGAGAATGTTAAAGGAAATATAGAATATATGTTATAGAAACCATTCATCATATTGTTGCTTCACTTCTTCAATATTCACATCTTCGTAGTTTGACCTAAAAATATGTGACATGCTATCATTCCCTCGGTCAACATAAGAAGTGCAATATTCTATCCAATTTATATTATCTTTTCCTAGCCCATGTATACAATCATATTGTTCTCGTTCAATCGGACTTATATTGTAGGTAACTAAATTGGTGCATTATCTATTCTAGAGTATGCATAACGGTAACTAATCCATATCATAAAGAAATAGACACTTGCTACATTTTCATATTTTCAATACTCATAAGTGGAACACTGTAATGATGTCTTATAAATAAGACTGCCACGTAATCAGCAAAATATTATATAAATCGCTATCATATCCAATATTCTAGAAATGTTAAAATATAAAACATTAAAAAATAGACTGACTTTTTTTTTTGCATAACAAGCTCATGTCTATGAAATAACAAGATCATGGTTGAGATCATGTCACATATGAAATCCACGTGTTGTACAATATTAAGTAGTTAGAGAATTGTATACGAACATCAAATTCATGTATGTCAAGTAGCTAGAACATTGTCTAAACCAAGTGGATAAATAATATCATGCTCCGAGAATGGCCGTGGTGTAGCTAGTTGATTGACATGTAGATGTTCTCAATTTCATGGTTATATTTATACGTTGATGATTGACATAAAGTTACAAAAGATGAAGACATAAAATTATATGAAATTATGACATTTACGTATACATGTAATAGATGAAGATAATCTCTGACGGCCATCATCCTAATATAAAAAATTATTATCAATAAATTTAAGAAATTTATCATACCTAATTATGATTATCACTTGTCTTAGATACATGTTGAATGGAAAATTTTAAATTATCTTGAAAATAGTTTAAATTATTTTAAATTACATATAAAAACTAATAATTATACTCAGTCTAAGAGACTTAGCGACCAATCCAAAGAAGAAAGAGAGAACAAGGGGGTGGAGAGATGGATAATGGTGCAAACCAGAGGAGAGAGAGAGAGAGAGAGAGAGAGAGAGAGAGAGAGAGAGAGAGAGGGAAAAAGGGCATATTGGCATGATAGTAGGGAGAGAGAGAGAGAGGAAGAGAAGAGCTATTATTCGACAAGAAGAGAGTAAAAGAACAAGAGTATGGTTGAGAGAGAGGGAGGACGAGCGCGAGCAAGAGGAGAGTGATGCTATATTATTTACCAAGGCGTTTAATTATATATATACATACATACATACATACATATATGTATATATATATCCTTTGTAACGTGAACGACACTATCTAAGAAAAGCACACTACTTGTTCGATATTCAAATTTGGCATTGGGAGAGGTTAGAAATGCAATGAAAAACCTCTACAAATGAATATCAGGTACGTACCTTGACCGGCAATTTCCGAAGTGGAGAATGGGATGTAGCAGCATTTTGGAAAATCCCAAAATATTCAGGAAACTAACCATGAGAAAGGAAGCAAAACGCACCATGTATGGTATGACGAATTTCCCTTGGTAGAATTAGCTTGTTCACGGATATGCAGGGAGACTAGTAATATGATGTTACATTGCATGATGGGTCAGATGTCTACTATAAGATGCTGTTTGGTATCGGGATAACTCGAGGATAAATTTGGTTTATCCTCAAAATTTTGGGGATAAACCATATTTATCCTCAAAAAAATTTTGATACAAAACATGCCCTAATAGATTAGTCAGATTTAATCTAATATTTATTATAATGATCTATTTGTTACATGACTTAACTTAAGTACATTATTAGATCTATAAGATAAAAAATAATTTATCGAGTCTTATCTCCTGGTTGGCCCATGATCTGACTATGAACATAATCTTAAATGTAGTCAAATTTCGATTGAACTCTTCTCTCTATATAAGTATATGTAAGGCCGTGACTTCCTATATAATTGTGCTATATAGATTTGATAGAGAGAGGAAAATTAATAGAGAATCGCTTGAAAGAGATTAGTGATTTCTATCCGATGAATCTTTCATATTCTTCATCTTCCGCAACATGATAGAGTTCGGTTTGTAAGATAATTTTCAACTCTAACATTGTATGTATTATTGGTCAAAAAATTGAGCAAATTTACATTATTTGATAAATTTGAAAGCTAGAGTCAAGAGAAATTAGATAAATTATAAATAAAGAGTATAATGCCCTGTTTGGTTAGAGTTTCATTTTTGGTACTATATCAATATTGATACTAATATTTTCAAATGTTGAAGTATCAATATCAAAATTAATACAAGTTGACACTTGTATTACATAATATGCTTTATTTGCACTACAAATTTTAAAATCGATACAATTAACCAAACACCTCTTAATGGTTCCTATCAATATCAATTTTAAAATTGATAGTAATAGAGGTACTTAATAGTGTTACCAAACATGGCGTAAAATAGCGTCACCAGTTCGCTGTTGCTGTGGGAAATCGGAGGGTTTCCATATATATATATATATATCTTTGAGAACGAGGTCAAGTGGTTTGATAATTTTTTAAGGAGAAGAAAATATAACTAGGCATACACTGTTAGTACTATTTTTAATCTGAAAGAATTAATTTTGACACCTAAAATACAAATGTTAACGCTCTGTTTGATAACATTATTAGGTACCTCTATCATTATCAATTTTAAAATTGATATTGATAGGAATTATTAAGAGGTGTTTGGTTAATTGTATCAATTTTAAAATTTGTAGTGCAAACAAGGCATATTACATAATACAAGTGTCAACTTGTATTACTTTTGATATTGATACTCCAACATTTGAAAATACTAATATCAATATTGATATGGTATCAAAAATGAAACTCTAACCAAACGGGGCATAATGGCCTGTTTGGTTAGAGTATCAAAAATGATATTATATTAGTATTAATATTGATATTTCTAAAAGATGGAGTATCAATGTCAAAATTGATACAAGTTGACACTTGTATTACATAACATGTGTTGTTTACAATACAAATTTTAAAATTGATACTATTAGCCAAACACCTCAAGGTGATTACCAACAATATCAATTTTAAAATTAATAATGATAGAGGTGTCTAAATGGTGTTACCAAACATGGCCTAATGCCTTGTTTGGTTAGAGTTTCATTTTTGGTACTATATCAATATTGATATTAATATTTTCAAATGTTAGAGTATCAGTATCAAAAGCAATACAAGTTGACACTTGTATTACATAATATGCTTTGTTTGCACTACAAATTTTAAAATTGATACGATTAACCAAACACCTATTAATAGTTCCTATCAATATCAATTTTAAAATTGATAGTGATAGAGGTACTTAATGGTGTTACCAAACAGGGCATTCAATTCGTCTCAGGTTTTAAATTCAAAATACTTGTGGTCGGTTACGCAGAAATTTTTTTTCTTTACTCGTGTCTATATTCTTAGTTTTTATTTAGATATATGTAAACCATTCAAATTAAATTTAATTGTCGTCCTCTAAAATTGACTCAAGTCTCCCGTGTCTTGTTGTCTTTGTAATTGTAATAATTAGTTTTTGACAATAAGAGTTTCTTTGAAGTTTACACCCCGTTTGGTAACACTATTAAGTACCTCTATCATTATTAATTTTAAAATTGATATTGATAGGAACCATTAAGAGGTGTTTGGATAATTGTATCAATTTTAAAATTCGTAGTGCAAACAAAGCATATTATGTAATACAAGTGTCAACTTGTATTGCTTTTGATATCGATACTCCAACATTTGAAAATATTAATATCAATATTCATATAGTACCAAAAATAAAACTCTAACTTAGCAGGGCATTAAGTATTTCGATAACAACACTACTATCATTGTCAATTTTAAAATCAATATAAATCTAAATCATCACGAAATGTTCGACCATCAACGTCGATATTGAAATTCTCAATGTAAGCAAAAATATAATAGGTGATATATAACTGTTCATCAATATCAATTTTGATATTGATACACCACTACCTATAAAAATCAATATCGAATTGATATATCATTATTTGTGACTCTCTAATCATGCAAACATCACATAATGTATTTAATCATCTCAATATTTTTTATTTAATTTATCTACAGTGACCGTTGGCTTTATCTTTTCTTTAATATATTTTATCACGTACACTGTACCCAAATACACTGTACATCCATCTTAATAATCTCATTCTAGTAATTAATATTTATCTTTTAAGTTTATTGTTTTATTTATCATAAAATATGTATCGTGTGTCTTGTATCCTATACAATAAAAATTTTATTTTGACATTAATACAACACATATTATGAATCAGCCGTTCACTAGATTAATAAGGACTGCCTGGTATTAACATTTTATTTTGTAAGACAGAAGGTAATTTTCCTGTTCTCTGAACATAAACGTGCCAACGGCGTCGCGTATTCGTGTCGTCGTCGGATGGCAGCCTCACACACCCGCCTGCGGGAACACGCTAAGGTAGAACATAGCGGCGGCACATCTGCTCTTCTCCGACTCTTCCCACGTCATGGCAGCCAATAGCACAGCGCCATGTAGCAGCCAACCCGTCACTAGCCCCGGAAGGAGCTGTCCTTTCTGTCACCGGCAGCCAATAGCAAAGCGCCATGCGGTACATACTCTTTCAGTTTTCCAAGCAATCATACGGTCCACCTCACAAGTTGATATTCTTTAAGAAAAGAATAAATAAATAAATAAGCTTTCTTTGCCCCCAATGCAATATGACGTCTAAAACTTTTATATGTGTATCTTTTTATGTTACGAATGAATATAGTCTGTTTGTTCAAAAAATAAATAAATATGACGTCTAAAACATGAGTGCAAACTACCTGTTACGCCAGAAAAGGTCAATCGATTATTTTAAAAATACTTGGAAAATACTTACTCTTGGCTGTGATTATCTGGTTTAATTCTTTTGTGTACGGTTAATTCAACAAGTTTCAAGATATCAGTCTTAGTGGTTATTTATATTTTTAAGGATACATATAAAATATTTTTTTAAAAGTAAGTACTCTATATGTAAAACATGCAGAATTTTTATCAGCCGAGATTTTTTAAACTTTTTATTAACAAAAATTTCATCTGTTGCGTAGTATAGAGAATGTAGGGATAATATCGGAGAAAATATTTTAGTCAAAAATAATTAATATTATTTATCTAATTCCATCATATGATTTTATAAGACAACTTATCATCATCAAAAAATTTTAAGAACTTGCCAGAAATTTAATTTCACTGGAATATGTTAAAACACGAATGTTCATAGAGATCAATAACTAAAAAAAAATCCTAATTTTATTTATTCGTCGAAGAAAATACCACTCAAGCACAACGGAAACGAGCATCCCTGATGGGTATGGAATAATTTCGCTCGCACCCTTCGAAGAATCGAAGATCGCTCCAAAGAGGGAAGGCTGGCGGATGTCACCCCCCTACACGTACGCGACGATCCGAATTCTTGGCCCTCCTCCAGCCCCCCGAGCGTTTTTCAAATTATTACAGCTGGAACTGGGAGAGCCGACCAGGACTCTGGCTGCAGTTTCCTTGCCGGAAGAGCCGTCTGTAGCTTCGGGCTATTAGAAAGGAGAAAAGCTGAAGCTTTGGCCGCAGAGGATTGCAGGGATCTCCACTCCGTCTGGCCTGACCTGCTGCCGAGGGCAGCGTCGGGGCCGGTGCCTCTCCTCAAAGCCATCGCCTTGATTCCGTTCTTCTCCCTTTTATTTCGGTTTGGTTGATCTACTCCGCCAAGAATTTGCGTCGGGGGCGGAGGAATTGTGGTGCTGCGATCGGAAATTTAGCCCTTTCCTCTTGCTTTTCTCCTGTCAAGGATTTGATCGTCTCTGTAAGACCCGGTTCTTGGCTCCGCTCATCGGTTACCCCAGCCTTTCTTCTGGCCGCCTCTGGATCTTTGCTTTGTTGGTTCATGTTCGGTGATCACTGACAGAGATCTATGTTGATGGGAAGGCAATTTTTTTTTTTTTTGCGTTTTGTGATTCGTTGTGTTCTAGCGGAAATTTCGTTTGGAGATTGATCTGTGCTGACATTCCGGGAATAGCGTTGCATCTCTCTTAAGAATGGCGATCACGGAAAGCACGTAATAGAAATTTGGATGTAAGAGTAACGCAAAGGAAGTACCTTTAGATTCCGGACAAAGAAAAGTGAAGAATTTAATGTGCTTTCCCTGTTTCTTAGCGTCCAATTCGGTACTCTGTTTCCTTTTATTCTGGCAAGTTACCCTAATGGATTGAAAAAGACTAAAGATGGTTTCCTTTGATTAACATCTAGGCCAAAACCTCCTCATCGCTTACTAACTTTTACTTGGCATGCTAGCATGGCCTATTTCTGGTGCAAGATCGGATAAAACTTGCTTACTATGCGATTCTAGTTCTTCTGGTTCTTCATCGTGTTTACTTATGCTTTTTTGGCTCCACAGCCGTCTGTCGGATTGATGAATAATGCAGAGATCACGTCGGGCTCTTCTCCAGAGAAGAGCTGCTATTGAGAACAGCGTCCTAGGAAGGAACCACTTGTACAAGGTGTCTCTGTCGCTTGTACTTCTTTTCTGGGGCTTCATCTTTCTCTTGATATCATTGATCAGCCACGGAAACAGCTCACAAGGTGGGTTCATATAATTCTTTTGTTTGCAATTTTATTTTCCTTTCATGCAGGTAAATATTATTCTGTTGAATTAAGAGTACAGATTCGTCTGTTTTTGGTGTGTTACATTAGTATTTGCAAGGGATTGGAGAAACAATACCTGTTTAGGAGCATATCAGATACCTACTAAATACCTAATTCATTACTCTTGTGAACTCTCTGGGAATTCCTTACTCGTGTCTTTCATTTCTAAGATATCAAATGATCTGAAATTAAGTTTGTCTTGCTGAATAGACTTAACTGGCTATTAAGCCCAATCAAACATGGCTTAAGTTTCCTTGAGGGCGTCTCTACTTTCACAGAGTTGTTTTTGTGTTGGATACAGGATCTTCAGGTCAGTATTGACCGATCTGCCAAAAGCATGATTGGCCAGTTGGCAGTGGGGATTGGGCTGTTCGGAGGAAATTCCAGTGAAAATCTTAGGTGGTGTCTGCCCCTGTCGATCCCAGCTCCTGGGAACTGCTGCCTGCAAATTCTCCACCTTGTTTTGAGTGGGAAAACAGGAGACTGCAGGTTCGTCCATTGGATCCTGACATCCTGTGGACTGGATAATATTATAAAGTCATAGATCTGAAATTTTATAGAGGGGTCTTGTTTCTTAGAACAGTGGGGTCTATTGTCTTCCTTGCCTTATAATAGACCAGATAATCTTATGAAGTCACAGATCTGCAACTTATTAAGCCACCCCTCACCGTCAGGGCCTCAGCTCGGCAGCACTGAAAAGCTAGGATCAGCTGATCCAACCCATCCCTGTGTGGAACCAGTGAATCCAGGCTGATCCCAAGGGTAGATCCAGAATCAGCCTTCCTCTGGAGTTGGATCAGGCCGGTTCCAATCCCAATCCATTATCAGACAATCCAGATTTGTCTCATGCAAATCTTGGTTTGACATTGCCATTTTTTCTCTTGTAAACCTGCATGAAAAGTCAATTTTGAACATCTTTTGGAATATTAGGACCAATCACTTCCATCTTAATGGCATGAGTTTTGAGGTAACTGGACGGGGAAAATTTAACCTTAGCAGTGCTCCACAGAAAACAACAATGGAGCAACATTTTAGTGAATTGGTATTGTGAGATTCTTGAATTTTCACCGTCTTCTTCTATGAAATGCTCATTGCTCTAATGACCTTATGTTGGAGTATGCTTCTTACATTAGTTCATATGTATTAGGTACATGTTGTCATTTCTTATTAGTTTGTCTTTTTGCTTAAATGCAGATGAACTGGAAGTTGTGGACAAGTCAACGTGGTGTGAAGTTCAAGACAAATGTACTGAATCAAAAGGTTCTTTAGAATCAAAACGATCAAGCTCTAATAACTTGGATCACGGTGTCCACAAAGAAGAGCAGAACAAAGAGCTTTATTCTCAAAATATTCTAAGAGTAGATGAAAACCACACGTCAGGACTTGATATTGCCATAGAGAATGAGCCTTTAACAAGTGAGAAGCTTGATTTAAATTTGTCATCCATTGACCAGCAAAACTTGCAGGAGAATACAACTAATGTAGAAACAAAGGTAGAGAAGGAAAATCCTGCAAAGAATGACAGGTTATCTTATATAGCTCCTGCTCTAGATGAGTTTAAAAGTAAAACTGTCACTGCAAAAGGGAAATTGATGACTGGCCAAGGAGGTTCAGTCAAACATCGTGTAGAACCTGGTGGAAAGGAATACAACTATGCCTCTGCCACAAAAGGGGCTAAGGTGTTGGCTTTCAACAAGGAGGCAAAAGGTGCTTCATACATTTTAGATAAAGATAAGGACAAGTATCTCCGGAATCCTTGTTCAGCTGAGGAAAAATTTGTTATCATAGAGCTTTCTGAAGAAACCTTGGTGGATATGATTGAGATAGCAAATTTCGAGCATTATTCATCTAACCTAAAAGATTTTCAGTTGCTAAGTAGCTTGGTTTACCCAACTGACAATTGGGTAACAATTGGTAATTTTACTGCTGCCAATGTGAAACAAGCGCAGAGGTTCACACTTAAGGAGCCCCAATGGGCACGATATTTGAAACTGAATCTGGTGAATCATCATGGTTCAGAATTCTACTGTACACTGAGTGTTTTGGAAGTTTATGGAATTGATGCTGTTGAGAGAATGCTTGAAGATCTAATGTTAGCTCAGGATGGTCGAAGTGGACCTGAGGAAACCAAAGTTGTTGAACATTCACCATCAGAGCACACCTATGAAGATGATCCAAGTTCACGGCTTTCTACGAAATTAGACACGGACCAATCTGATATAGGGAAGGAAACTCTCGCCTCACGTCATGATAATCTAAAAGAAGTTGGGATTGAACATGTTTTATCAGAAGCTCGTCGCACTCAGAATGGAAGGATCCCTGGAGATAATGTTCTGAAGATCTTGATGCAGAAGGTCAGACAATTAGATGTGGATTTCTCTGTTTTGCAGCGTTATCTGGAGGAACTGAACATCAGATATGGAAAGATACTCAAGGATTTTGACAAGGAGATCACTGATCATGGTCTGCATTTAGAACGCATAAGAAAAGAGGTTCAGAGTTTGCAAAGTAGTAAGGATGAACTTGTAAGTGTGTTTGTTTTATTCATGACATGTTTCTTGATATCCATGTTACAATCTGCATTTATTATTTGACTATCTATTGTATTGTGGTTGCAGACAAAGGAAATTTTAGAGTTCATCTTATGGAAATCTGTTATATCCATGCAATTGGCAGATGTTGTTAAAGACAACACGCAACTCAGGTTTGACTATTTTTCAAACTCTTCTTTTGCTAACAAATTTGAATGCATGAAGCTGCAATTTTTCATTTCCAATTCACGTTAGTTTATGACCAGTCATGGATCACGGAAGTGGGCAATTCCGGGATAGATCAGCATATGCTGGCCTGATTGTGGTGAGGGGGAGACCAATCCAACTCTGATTTCTCACTGGGATGGGCTTGGATTGGGACCGATTTGGTTTGAATCGTTAGTGGCTTAAGTCACAAGATTTGCCATATTAGGTCCATGAGACTAGATATGACTTGACTTCATGATAAAGGTGTCGATTTTGTGTTTTTATTTTATTTTTATGGTGCTTTGAAGAACTGATCTGGACTTAATCTGGATTGGTTTTTCTCCTGTAGAATTGGCCAATTTTGCTGATCCAGTGGCCATTCTTGGTCCTACGATCCTTGTGACCAGTACAGATCATAATGTAGGATCCTATTTGTTAGTGGATTTTTTTTTGGTTTTTACTCTTTTTGACACTGTACAGGGTGTTACATGGAATTATGTGGTAATTTCAAGAAGCTGCATTTTTGAGGAAGCTAAAAAGTTGTTTTTGATATTCATAAAACTCTCTTTGACAATCCCTCTTCAATGTAAGGGCAAGTTCTGAAGGTAAAATCTTTTGGGAATCATTACAGTCTGATAGAGTCAGAGAGACTAGCTGCTTCCTGCAGAGGTGGACGTTTAAGCCTACTTGAGAATGTTAAAATCTTCAAATACTCTGAATACTGATCTTCTATCACTGTATTAGTGTTCAATTTCTCCAAATCCAATCCTATGTAGTGGACGTTTCTGTTGTGGATTTAGCAATGACCATAGATTCTGAGGACTGAAAGATTATGGATCAGCTTGATAATGGTATTCGGTGGATATCTTGATTGATAATGTAATGCCTACGTTTGCCTTGGGAAGAGCATATAATTATTTCAGGTTCTGAGCATGCTACTCGAAGTTCACCATCACTGTACAACAGTGTTCAATTTCTCCAAATCCAGTTCTGTGGATTTGGATGTTTCTGTTGTGGATTTAGAAATGCCCATAGATTCTTAGGACCCGAGGATTACGAATCAGCTTGACTATGGCATTCGGTGGTTGTCTTGATAGTGGAATGGATAACACTTACTTTTAACTTATGATGGACAGATAATTATTTCAGGTTCTGACTTCTAAGCATGCTACTTGAGAATGTTAAAATCTTTAAATGTTCTGAATACAGGTTTTTCATCACTGTATCATAGTGTTCAATTTCTCCAAATCTAGTTCAGTGGAGTTGGGACGTTTCTGTTGTGGATTTAGAAAATGAGTCAGATGACCATAGATTCTTTGAACTGAAGGATTGTAAATCAGTTTGATAATGTACTCGGTGGATGTCTTGACAGTGGAATTGATAATGCATACCTTGGCCTTATGAACAATGGATAATCATTTCAGGTGCCAAGTATGTTTTTTGAATATATTGTGTGCTTAGAAGTTAGAGCTTAAGGAGATACCTCTCGTGTGATAAATTGCTGTTTTTTACTTTTTTTGGTTGCTGTGTCACGGAGAAGATCAAATGAAAGAAACTGATGAATCTGGATGCAATTTTTAATACACGGAAAAGCAGCAAATGCTGGAAAATTGATATCAGAAACTTGTGATGTTCACCTTTGTTGGAAGTGGGCAATAGTCCCACTTCTGTTTAAGTAAGAATCTGGTGCTTATATATATCATGGGCTTCTCAACCTCAATGAGATGGTTTGGCGGGTTGGAAGATGGTATCAGAGCGGTCTGCTAAGTTTAATATTACTCATCTACCTCTTTATATAATTTTCACTACGCTTATTGGCAGTGGACTAATCATAAAATAATATGTTGGCCAGGCCTTTCCACCTCAGTGTCCTAATAATCTGAATCAGTCCTTACCTGACTCTAGGACCTTCATCCTTTTCTTTTCTATTATCGCCAGCATTATGAGGAACCACCACGCTTCTTTACAGCCTCAGGCTCAGGCACTTCCTGCAAATTCATAACATCATTTTGAGGATCAGTCTACACCTCGCTGCATCTCCATCTCTGTTATCTCAGATCACCATTATCTGTATGTGGTCAGCTACCATCTTGTCAGAATCACCCTCAAGGGTCCAATCATTGTCAGATTGGGGCTTCTTGTCCCTGTTGATAGCACCACTCCTCTCTCTCTCTCGCCCTCCCTCCCTCCTAACCTGCAGCCACTCATGCACCCTCTGGGCCTCTGCCTTCTTGATGGGGACGAAAATTAGACAATTTTTTTTAAAATAATTTAAGTGTTGGTTAAATTCTGTAAATAGTTTTGGACGTTGTTTAATGTTTAGATAAATTTTTTTGTTATTTTTTTATTTAGATCCTTGAGAAGGATACATTTGTAAATAGTATTTTGGTGATCTTCTTTGTAATCGGCGACTCCTCTATATAAGAGGATGTGCCCATTGATACAGTAACAGTGATTTTGGAATTTTTGGGACCTTCGGGTTGTGTTTCTCCCGCACAGGGGCTGTGGCCCCCGTCTTCTTCCTTCATCTCCCCCGAATCGGCCAGGAGGACCTTCCTTTTCCACCTTCCAGATCCGGCGAGAACGCCGTCTCCTTCTTCCTCCTCTCCCTCTGGCCTCTGCGCCGTTCCTCCCTCTTCACTTTCTCGGTTCTGCTACGACTACATTGCAACGGTGATGGCATATCCGGCGATCCCTGGACCTATCCGCCTCCTGCTGCCAGTCGTCTGCACTCACTGTTCCCTTCATCGGCAACGACGGAGACAATAGTTCCAGCGTCGACGAAATCGACCCTGCGTGACAACGATGATTTGGTGAAACCAGATGTATCTCGCTGGAGGAAGTCCAGTTCGGTGATCCCCGGACAGTGGCCATCTCCAGCTGTGATTGTCCGTTCACATCTCCGGCAATTTGATAGTGATACCCAGGAGTTGCTCCACCGACGAAGCTCCTCGACATCATGTCTTCTTCTGTGACACCAGATCTGGGTGATGCGACCTCTGAAGACGACGGATGACGAGGGAAGAAGAAGAAGAAGGTGGAGAAGAAGCTTCGGAAGGGTGGAGACCCAGCGATCCCCGGACTCCTTCCCTGCTCCGTCAACTTCCTCCAGTGCGATGGATTTCCTCTTCCCACCTGGACGACGACAAGCTCCATCCCCCTCCTCCTGCACGAAAACGGCGGTGCTGCGTCGAAGCCGTGCTCGAAGGTGCCTAAGCGAAACCCTCGCGATCTCTCTCGCGGTTGAAGACACCCCCTAGCGGGGGTAGGTGTCGTCGGACCGGTGCGGCCTTGGCCCTGCCCGCGGTGGCTCTCCCTTGCACCGCCACAACCCCCTTGGGGAGCTCCCGCACAGCCCCAACAGGCCGCCAGGCCCAGTTTGACCAGGTTCAGGGCCGGTTCTGGCCGGTTCGACCCGGTTCAGGCATTGGACCGGCCAGTTCAAGTCGGTTCAGGGCGTTTTGAGCCGGTTTAAACCTGTTCAGGGTGGTTTGGACTGGTCTGGCGCCGGTTCGGGCCTGTTTTAACCAAGTTCAAGTCCAATTCGCTTCATTTTGTTCCGTTTTGCTTTGTTTAGTGGCGATTAGCGCCGTTTTAGCAGTTTGTCCCGCATCACTTCTGCTGCCCCACCTTCTCCTATTTCTTTTACATCTCTAGGTTTCTCTTGCACCTTCTCCATGACATCCCACTTCTCCACTTTCTTATTTCTTCTATGTTCCACCTTCATTGCTTTCCCTGTGTCGGTCAGGCCAGCTACATTTTTCATGCTCCCGAATCCCGTGTTCAAGGGAGTCCTCTTTCCATTGGCACTTTCGATCATGTTCCTAATGTCCTTACCATTCCTCTCCTCTTCCCTTTGGCAACTTCACCACCACACGATGGCTGCATTTAGTTATGGGTAGAGATGTAAACCCACACATTTTACTTTTGACATCAGCGCAATTAACATCCACCCAAGTCATGGATCCTTTGTTTCTTTGTTTTTACAGTTGTATTTTGTTGCATGGGTATGAATATAGGTGAACCTGTTCATGTCAGCTCTTTTTCCATTCTTATTGGCCCATAATTTTTCAATGTTTTATACGCTGTAAATAAATAGCAAACCCAACAAATTTTTTGAACATTATAAAAACACAACTCTAGAATTATAGCATAGTAGTAAATAGGTGTCACACCCCGGACAGCACGGTAGAATGTTGTCCAGTGGGGAAAACAACTCTTCAGGATATATCGGTTTGAGAATAGAGAAGATGACATTGAATTAATAATCAAATTATTGTAGTGAACTTCATAATAACTCTAAAATTTGTCAATCCTCAATTAGCTTTTCCAATTCTGATCCACTACGTTTTTGTTATGCTAACTTTGATTTCTTGAAAAATTTAAAATAACTATGGTGAGTCACACTTGAGTCAGTATATGCTAATCCTTCTCTTGCCAATTATACACACACATATATAAGCATACACAATTAAATATCGTATAAACAGATCTTCATCGTCATATAAAAAGTCAAAAGTTTTATTGTTTGTCAAATCTCCTGCCATCAAAGCTATATGAAATAAAACTATCAAACACATTAAATATTAAGTAGTTACCCATGCGTGCAAAGACATATCAAACAACTTATGGAGGCATGCAAAGACAGATCAAACAAGTTATCAAGATATCAGAACATGTAGACATACACCAGACATCTATCAAAATAGGTAGACATAATCAAGCAGACAACAAACATGAGCACGATACTTGTCATCTTACATTTTCTTATATCACATATACATGCCGCCTACTTCCGGTGCAAGTTTCAGATTTTCTGTAGAACTTAATATGGTGACTTGTGGGATAGTACCATGTTGATAATTATATACTTAATCATAATTCTAGTTGAACAGAATTACTAAACTCATAGAACATATCCAGACATATTTAACTAGATTTCATGCAATATATTCATAAGGTCAAATAAAAAATTTTCTTCTATTTTTTCTGGATGATTTTTTTTGTTCAGAAATATCCTTCCTCGGTTTCGGTAGCAAGCCCGGGCGGATTGGGCCGACTGGCTGGGCGTATGGCAATGCTGCGTCGGGTCCACACAGCTGCACCCAAACTGTGCCTGGCTGGAGAATCTGGCGGGCATTGGCGTGGTGTCTGGGTGTGAGGGGGGAGGTGCTGATAAACTTAGTCTGAATTGAAATAGAATCTTTAATCTTTATTCTTATTCTCAATCAGTTTTTTTTCTACCAAATTACTTTCATCACGATAACTCTAGAGAAAACATTTTCTTTCCCTATATTTTTTTTCAAAGTATCACACTAGGTGCTTGCCATTTTGCTATTCACAGACGGTCCCAATGTTGAAACTTGCAGGTCAGAGCTCGAAAAGCTTCGCGACAATCAAGCAGACGTGGATAACAGAAGTCTTGCTGTTGTATTTATGAGTTTTCTTTTTGGGTCTATTGCGGCTTTTAAGATATTCGTCGATACGTTGTTGTGTTTCTTTAGAGTACAGAGATCTGAAAATTTTTGTAGGCTGAGTTCTGCTTGGATCATCTTGCTGCTGAGCAGTGGCGTCGTTGCTCTCATCCTTGTATTATAAATAGCAAATATGATGTATTATTTTCTGCATTTTGTCGGATGGAATGGAGATCAGATCATCCATCATCCTTGATGGGTGCTTTGCGGCTGCAACGCTGTGCCTCTCTTCTTATAAACCTGTCAAATTCACTCTGAAACGTTAATGGGGTGTTTGGTTGGTTGATAAATTGAGTTTTTGTTATAATTTTATGTTTTTGTAACAATATTTTATTAAAAAATGTTTTTGCCACCATTACCGATTTATATTTTTAAAGAGACTCCTTCTTTGGACAAAAAAGGAGGTGTGACTTTTTTTATCTTGTGGTCTCCACTTTGTTTTGATCATATATGATTTCTACTCTTTTTGTTATCACATCTTTCAGATACGTTTATTAGCTCAAATTTTATTTATTTTAAAACATTTTTAGGGTGAAAATGTATAAAAGTTATTACAATTTTTTGTTGTTTTTTATAGCAGCCTGAGTTGCAATGGGGCCTGTCTGTTCACGAATCTCTTGCCTGTGACCTTCGAGAAACATGATAACATATAAGCAACTGCGTTGCATGGTTCAATAGTTCACATATTTCGTAGGGTCAACGCAAAAAATGCCCGTGCGTGAAAGAGGGTCATGGTAGCAATTCCCGTTCAATAAAAGTTTTTTTGCGTAGAAACATTTGTGAGGGCCTTTTTGAAATTTGGATCTTAATTCTGGTTGTCGAATGGCAATACCGAGTTCGAAAATCCGTCCTGTTGGAGGACGCCTGCGGTGGGTGGTGCTTGTGAAGGTGCCACGGCCACATGGCGCGGTAGTGCCACCGCCCAAGCGGAGCAGATCAGTCGAAGATAGGAGACGCATGGCCGTGCCCGCGGCGCTTCCTTTCCCGCCAACGGCCCCCTCGGTCATGGCCACCGCCTCCTACAGCTTCTACTCTGCTGCCACTGTAGCCAGCCACGGGTCTTCCTCCTTCCTCGGACGAGCGCCGCGGTGGGAGGTAAGCGCACATGTCTGGCCCAAGATCTCCTCAGTTTCTGTTCAGGTACCTCTCGCGTTTTGATGTTCCGCTCGCAGTTCTCTTTATTCTGCAAATTTTCGCCCGAAATCCCCTTGAATGGTGGTTGCCTTGTCGGATAACTCCTAGTTTGCTCGTTTGGACCATGTGAGCGGGAGAACTTGCTCTGTATCTGGATATCTTACTTCCTCATGTTCTTGTATCGGAAGGATCGTCGGTTTTGTTGCAGCCGTGGCTGTTGAACACGAATTTGGTCTATATTTATTGAGATATACCTTTTGTTGGAACGATCATCTTCGTCTAATGGTTGATCTCCGCTGCCTTTTGCAGTATGCCTAATGCTTTCATAACATCTTTCATCTGAGCAGTTTCTTTTGCTTCGTCGTTTATTCTTCTGGCCGCGTAGGGCAGATCATATCCTGGACAGAGTACTCAGCCTTCCTTCTCTTCATGTAAAATCGTGGCATTATTCTGGAGGCCAAAGAAAACTTCGCAGCCGCTTAATCTTCAAACTTCACTGGGGGAATTCACATTGGCGGGGTCGTCTCTGGAGGTTCATTTGTTCTAGATGACTTTCTCTGCTGTTTCTTGGTTCTATATAATGCTCCACTGTCGTAGAGTTTTACTTTACAAACTTTTTTTTTTCTGATTAAAGCCTGTCAATGCAGGAAAGTTTGAGTGCTGATGTACAACCTCGAAAGATATTCCTCTCTGTTGTGTCATCCATTTTGGATATTTCACCAGCAGATTGGGATGCATGCGCAACAGAATCAACTGGCATGGATAAGTTTAATCCATTTCTTTCTCATTCATTCATTTCAAGCTTAGAGGAATCAGGATCTGCAGTTCTGGTTAGTCATATGTCTCACGTTGTGCTAATATTTTACATGTGCTGCTATATTTTGGGTTGTGCTTTCTTGTGCTGTTTGTTTCCCGACTTTGATGCAGCTAAAATTTTTCCTGTGATGATTTGCGTACTTGTCGTTATGGAAATTTGAATATTGTGCTTTAATTAAAAATAGGAGACAAATCTTTGCTTCTCACTGCCAATTGTTTAGTATGCTAGAGTACATGCTATCTACAGCTCCTTTTCTAATTTATGAACATTGAAACCTCCTGTCACGTCTCTTGTATCAGTTTATCACTTTTGTTTTTTTTGTTTAGCCTCTGCTCATTTTCTATATTTGGATGTCATAGCTCTAGTTTTGATTTGACCTCACAATTTAGCTGTTCTCTGTAAAGTGGATATCATCACAATTTTTTAAAGTTGAATGAATATATCAATATAGTGTCTATATAAGCTCAACCTAGGTCAAACCAATGTTACATTTTTCTCTGGATTTTTGTAGCACATAAAGAAGTTTCTTCTTTTCTGCTTTACTCTTGTTTGCGTTCCTGCAATTGTCATCAAGATTTGCTTGCTCTATGTAAACCTCCCATCATCAGTGTGTATTTATAAGAGCAAGCAAATATTGTTGTTTCATAAAACATAATAAATTAATTCTTCATAAAACATGCTTGTTCAAAACTTTTCAGGAAACAGGATGGTTGCCACAGCACATTCTTGCTCAGGATGAAGATAAAAATACAATAGGTGTTGTTCCGCTTTATCTAAAAAGGTCTATAATTTACATATCTGATAATGGCACAGTATTACATCCTTAAGCACCTTTTCCTTTGATTTCTTAACACTTTAACATGGGAAAAAATATTTTCTACTGAGTTCGCTTGCTATCCTTTTATCATGGTGCAACTTTGACTGATTGTTGTGATTTGCATTTCCAGCCACTCTTATGGGGAGTATGTTTTTGACCATTCATGGGCGGATGCTTACCATAGATATGGTTGTCGTTATTACCCAAAGCTCCAATCTTGTATACCTTTTACTCCAGTAACAGGTCAAAGGATATTAGTTAAGAATGTTTGGTACAAAGAGCAAGTGTTTAATATGTTGGTTATTGCACTGAAAGACCTTACAAATAAGGTATTTTTTTCTCGACTATGCATTCTGTTGTGATCCTGCCATGCTTGTCCCTGAAGTTAAATGTGTTTGTATTAGGTATAGGTATATTATATTCTTGACTAATGTTTTATCATCTGTCCATTGTTTGCTTGGATATAAAATGTGGGCCAGGACCTGGAGTCCTTTTTGTGTAATTTTTAGTGAATATTCTGGGGAATGAGGGAGGGTAATTGTGCTTTGTTGGTCTATATGCTATATTTTTTATAGCACTTATGTAGGCTCTTTCTTTTCAGTTTTTTTATTTTATATGTATTTTCAATCTCCATATCCAATGTGTTCTTTAGCTTGTTTCTTGTCACCTAATGTTCCTTATGTCACATAGTGAACTAAAAGGAGTAGGCAGACTTAGCTTCATTTCACCAATCAGGTCTTAGACTTCTATTCTGCTCTTTGACAATACTGCTCTTCTGAAGGTTCTTCTCAATAATTTAAATAAAATGAAAACCATTGTCGATTAAGGTGGAAAACAATGGAAATATGACTTCTGCCTTTCTTTGATTGGAATATTCTTAGAATAACATACTAATATAAGCATGTCACTACATTAGTTTTTTTTTGTCTTCTGAAAATCACGGATGAGTAGCTGATCAGATTGAGTCAATTTAACAATATTTTCATCTCATCTGTGGGATATTGCTCATCTTCATGAATAGAAAGATAGCAGATGAGATGAGAAAGTAGAAAGTATAATTTTAGAATTTAGGTTATGTTGAAGGTGAAACTTATTTTTCTCCGTCCTTAGCATGGTTCACTGGATCGACTGATCATCATTCGGCCCACTGGATCTTACTCCAATATTGTCCAGGATCAGCTGATCCAGTTGGACCTAGCTCTGCCTGGTTGAGTTTGGCTGGTCCAGAGCCTGGACTGGCCAATCCCAGTGGGAATCAGCCAATTCTGCCTGAACCAGCCAAAGTCAGAGCTGAATCAGCGTGATCTGGGCCAATTGTAGCTTCCATAGGTTAGCCAATCTAATTCCAATCTTGATCTGGATCAGCCCTGGTCCATCCTTGGCCCAATCTTGACCTGCCTTTCCTTGGTCCTTAGCACTATCTCATTTTCTTTTAAACAATTCTAAAAAAGTTTTGTCAAGTGAAACAAAATTCTTATAGGAACTAAGGTCATTTCTATTGCTCTTTTATATTGGTAGATGACATGCAGACATAACCGTTGCAATGGTCCACAAGTCATGAATATCATGGTTCCCCCATTGTGAACTGACATCAACTGGAATAACCTAATTCTTATTGTTGTTGAAAACATAAAATTCTCTTTCAACTGAGTGGGATGAAGCCATATCAGGAGCACATTCTGATGGGAATATGGGATAAAAAAATAAAAAACAAGTTTCCCTTCTCAGTTCTAGGGATTGCAATATTTTGGGCATCACATCTTTGCTTTTCTGAATGTTAGATGACTACAGAATGATATATTATGATTTTTGTTCGCATGTATAGTATAACAAATGCTTTAATGCATTTTTGTAGTTGCAAGTCTCTTCATTGCATGTGACATTTCCATCAGAAATGGAGTGGCAGAAGATGAAAAAAGCTGGTTTTCTGCAAAGAGTAGGAATGCAGTATCATTGGACGAATTGCAATTACAAAAGGTAATTGCACAGGGCAAATACATGGACTTCTTTTTGGCAGTATATGTGCAAGAATGCGGGGTATCTTCATCTCACATGGCTTGTGCGTTTCTACTATCATAGTTTTATTCTTCTTTTTAGTTTGTAAACCTAGTGAAAAGAAACTTGAGCTTTTTTTGAAATTGTATTGATTAATAAATGATTTCTGAAATATAACTAGACCAAGCATCTCTTTTAATAATATCTGTAGGTTGCACATTTTGCTCCAGACTAAACATTTTTGTGTCTTTCTCAATTCTAAAAGAATTGCATTTTTTCTGCAGTTTTCTAATAAATTTGTTTCTTCTTTTCATTTACACGTTTCTGAAGAAAAGAATACTATTTAGAGCATAAATGTGCAATTCTTGTTGAGAGATAAAATTGAAATGTGATATGAAATATGCAGATCAAGCATATTCTTAAAAGTACTATGACCACCACATGTTTAGAAAACATTTAGCAATGTTGTTTTGGAAGCCTATTGTTGTAACCGAAAATTTTCAAAAAAAATAAGGGAGAAAGGAAATGGCATGCTCGGTCTCCCCAAAAATATGGGTTGTGTACGGCATGTACAGGCCCATAACATGACCTTGATCGGCCCATTCCAGCCCACCTACAATGCCCATCGACACAGACCTCTGTGGGTCGTCTCCTAGTCCCGAGCGGTTTAGAGTCCTTCACGGACTGGGGAGGCCACTACGGCAGGTGTTCAATCGCGGAAGGGAGTCGATCCCGCAATCTGGACTTCTCCCAGGAGTCCTCCGCGGACTAGGATAGCTCTGTTACGGCGGGTTTCCTACGGAGGAAAGGGGAGCCGAATCTTCGCAGGTGGAAACGGAGTTGGAGAAGAAAGCGGGAGTCGATCCCGCAAATCCGGGATCTCCAAGTCCTTCACGGACTAGGATAGCCTCGTGCGGCAAGTCTCCTAAGGGAAGAAGGAAGGTCCAGTACCTATAAAACCCCTCGGAGGCCGTCGTCGGGCGAGGGGGGGAAAGAGAGGCAGGAAAGAGGGACTCCCCGAGAGGGCAGAAAGATTGCGCGAAGAACCCCCCCCCCCCGAGAGCAAGAGGAGGCCGCGTGCGAGAGGGCGAGAAGAGGGAGAGCGAGAGAGACCCCCGAGAGCAAGAGGGAGGCCGCGAGTGCGCGAGAGAAGAAGAGCGAGAGAGAGGGAGAACCTGTCGACATCGCCGGAGCTCCTTCCAGAGCCTGCCGCCGCCGGAATCCCCTTCCGCAGCTTGCCACGGTCGCCGGAATCCCCTCCGGAGGTAGCGGTAGCCGCCGCGAGCCTCTCACGCCTCCGCCATTCTTCTTCTCCCCCGAGCAATGCCGTCGAGCGCCGTTTCTCCGTCGGACAGTGCCGCCGGGCCTTGAATCGCTGTCGCCGGAAGTGTCAAGAGCCTCCAAAGCCGCTGCCTTCTGCCGTCGCCGAGAGGAAAGGGAGCCGCACCCGTCGTCGCCGCGAGCTCCTCGCGACCCGCCAAAGCCGCGCGCTGTCGTCCGAGCAGGAGGAGGAAGAAGGAGGGGCCAGCGGGTTATTTTTGCCCACTTATGTCCACGTAGACATATGTATGAAGGAGGGGGGGCCGCTGAAAAAAAAAAGAGGAAATGTGCTGCGGGAGGCGCCGGACCACCGGGCGCGTGAGCCGCGCGTGAAAGGCGGTTGACCAGCAAGTCAACTGGATGTGGGGCCCACCTTTTGAAAGGATTTTAAAAAAAAAAGGGGGGCACCCGCTGGACCAGCCAGCGGGCGCAAGGAGAAGAAAAATGGGCCCGGGCCCCGTGCTTAAGATCATGGGGCGAGAATAAAAAAAAAGAGATCTCTCTCTTAAAATACATAAACAAGTGGAAATCTAAATAAAAATTCATTAATTAATTAAACAAACCGATGGCAAGCATTGGTCGGCTAAAAACCCGCCACATGGTCTCGGCATAATTTAAAAGAATCAAAATAAATGGGAAAGCAATAAGCCGGCTTTTTAGCACGCTTCTTGACCCATAATTCAAAAAATCAAAAATAAAACAAACGATGAACGAAATTAAATAAAAATCCACTAAGTTAATTTCACTGAAACCGAGACAAGCATTGGTCGGCTAAAAACCCGCCACATGGTCTTGGCTAAACTTAAAAGAATTTGTGGGTCGGTTCTAAACCTTCCCCTTAACTTTTTAAGGTGGACATACAAAGGTCTATTTAAAAAGACCCCAATGTCTTACCATGCCCCAAGAGGGAGTTATTTTGCCCATTATGTCATGGAGAGGCTGTGCATGATCAACATGTCAACATGCCCAAACCATAGGCTAATGAGGATGACCAACAGCGAGATGATTGCCCACAAGCTTATCAAAAGCCGGGTGTGCTCAATTTCAAAACAGCGAGATGATTGCCCACAAGCTTATCAAAAGCCGGGTGTAGTCAATCTCAAAACAGTGGGGGATGCCCATAAGTCTATCAAAGACCGGGTACATGCCGCCCATGAAATGACAAGTTCATCAACTCATGAAGGAGCCATGAAGATCGACATGAGCTAATTTCCCACAAGTCTATCAAGACCGGGATATGCCTAGTCTCAAGACAAGGAGATGAGTCCCCACAAGCCTATCAAAGGCCGGGACATGCTCAATCTCAAATTAGTGAGAGGAATGCCCATAAGTCTATCAAAGACCGGGTGCTTTCCATCTCAAATCGATCAAACAAGTTCCATGTTCATCAAGAACTCAGGGAGCCAGATTCCTGGACAAATTGTAATCATGTCTCATATTTTTTGAGAGAACAAATGAAAATTCATATCCGGTGCACATGTTGATGCTACAAGGAGAGAGCAATCACATGAAATCCCGGAAGGCAAGACTTGAAAACTGTAAAATTCTGAAGTCTGAAACCAAACCTGTAAAAAAAAAAAAATCTCTGAATTTAAAACACACAAAGTCTGTAAATTAAAAATCTGAGGTTCGGATGTCAGAAGTCTGGAGATCTCTGAACATGGAAATTTGACCCAGAAAATCAGAACTTCAAGTTTGAAACCAGAAACTGAAATCTAGCAGCAATACGCACAAGTCTGAAAATCTGAAAACTGTGAAATTTGCAGATCTGAAAAAATGGGAATATTCAGAATCTGAAATTCTTTTTTTGAAGCATATGAGGTTTGAACTCCATAAATTCCAGGATTTGAGGGTGTAGAATCTGAAATCCAAATCTGTCATCACCATAAAAATCTAAAAAATCTGGAAAACAGAGGTCTGAAATCTGAAGTTTGAAAATCAGAGGTCGGAGACCGAAATGTATGAATCAAAAATCTGAGGTTGGAAAATTCTGCAAGATGGTCGATTCTGGAAATTCCAGATCTGAAGAAAAATCAGAGTTCTGAACTTGTAGGTCAGAAGCTTGTAAAATCTGCAAAATCTGGGTTGCTGCAGGATCTGGAGGCTGAGAATTTGGAAGAGAAACAAAAATCTGAATTTGGAGTGATGCAGAGTCTGAATTCTGGATCCGTACATAGAGTCACCATTTGAACCGAATCTGGAATTCTCAAATCTTTAAGGCCAGACTTAGATCTGTGACCCAAATCTGAAGCAAAACCGAAAACAAGAAACCAGAACCCATTTCAGAAGTCTGAAATCTAGAAATTTGGAATAAGAACCCTGCAGATCTGAAATCTGAAAATGCAGAAATCTGAAGTGCAGAAATCTGGAGTCGCCAGTCTGATATTGGAAGAGGTCGAAATCTGGACTTGGCAGATCCGAAATCTGAAATCTGAAATCAGTAATTTGAGGATTGTGAATAAAAAAATCTGAACTTTACATTTAAAACAAGGGGCCGAGGGCTGTAAAAATGAGCAGAATTTGTAGGAAGCCCGAGTTTGCAGGAGATCCGAATTAAAAATTCTGAAATTTGAGGTTTCAAATATGATTTTCAAAGATTGAAACTAGTACAAGTCAGAAGCTGATCCGTAAATAGGTGATTCCAAACCATTCAAACCCATAAGAAAATTCAAATTCAAGCCATCCCAAATCATTTCATAAAAATCTGAAAGTTGCATAAGAGAGAACCCAGAAACTGTCAAAATCTGCAGATCTAACTGAAATCTAAACCGAACAAAATTGAACTCAAATCAAACTCAACTCTAATTCAATCAAATCCAATTTCTCTAAATAATCCAAACTCAAGCAAATCTGAAACTGTAAAATCCAATAAACTTTAAATCAAATCAAACTAAAACCAACAAGCAATTTGAAACTCAAATCTGTAATCTGAATAAACCGAAAGTTAACAAATTCAAAATAATCCAAACTCAAGATTAATCAATAAACAAAATGCTTCAAGCTCAAACCAAATTTAAAATCAATCAACAAATTCAAATTGAAACAAACTTAAATCAATTAATCAACTCAAATTAAATCAAATTCAAACCAAATTAAAACTCACACACCAAATCCAAATTTCAACCAATTTAAATAAAACTTAAATTTAAACTAAGTCAACTCAAATACAAATCAAACTTTCCAAATCAAATCCAAGTCAAACTTAATCAATCAAATCCAAATTAAAAAGCAATCAACAAACTAAATTCAACTTAAACAAATCAAATTTCAACTCAAACCAAAACTCAAATTCAACCAATTAAATTCAACTCAAACTAAATTTAACTCAAATCAAATTCAAACCAACCAATTTAATTCAACCAATTAAATTCAACTCAAACTAAATTCAACTCAAATCAAAGTCAAACCAACAAATTTAATTCAAACCAATTCAAATTAAATCAAATCAATTCAACTTAAACTAATGCAATTCAAACCAAACTCAAAAACGAATTAAATGCTTGCCTTCCATCAAATTCATGGGACTGTTTTCTCCTATGTGTGTATGTGAATGCTTATTTTGTGGATGTATGTTTTCTATTTCCATGGATTGCTATGACGATAATCAAGGGTATTCGAGAAATCTCGATGTAATTAACGTCGGATCTTCGCACCATCCGACGGGGAGAGGTCAAAAACAAATTTTCAAAGAACCTAACAACCTCAACAAATAAATTGTGACCCTAGTTAGTACTTTTATGGAATACCATCTATTTTCCTAATAAGTCAATACTAAGGTCTAACCAAATCTAATTCAAATTCAAAAGGAAAATGAATTTCCAAAACAAAGAGAATTAATCTTTTTGTTAATTTGAGGTTACATCACCTATGTACTAGTTATTCTGGTTACTTCTTCTGATTGCAATTACAGCATCTTTTTTATGTCTCTATCTGATCGATTTATCTAGTATTTAGGGCATCTGTTTATTATCCATTTTATGGATAGATCCCCAAATTATTAACTAGTAATGTTAGTTTTACCATTTTATTATTTTTTGTATCTTCTAAACTGAAAACCTGCTGAATGAAATGAGTCAACACTCCTTGCAGTCTGCTAATACCAAGGATCGCGGGATCGGAATCGGAATCGGGATCGGTGGGTACCGATCCGATCCGGATCGGATCGGATCGGACCGATTCCGACCGATCCAATGGAAGACAATCGATCCAGAATCGGTAAGCAAAAAAAAAAAAAAAAAAACGATCCGATTCCGATCCGATCCCAGACCGATCCGGACCGATTCTGGCCGATCCTGGCCGATCCGACTGGAATAGCAAAAAATGAAAAAAAACGATTCGATTCCGATTCCGATTCCGATCCCGACCGATTCGGCCGATCCGATTCCGATTCCGATCCGATTCCGATCCGATCCTGACCGATCCGGCCGATCCCGACCGATTCTGCCGGAACTTTTTTCCGGATCAGTCCTTCAGCCAAGAATCGGATCGGCCATTGCCGATCCGATCCAGGAATCGGCCGATTCCGATCCGGATCGGCCGATTCCGCAATCTATGGCTAATACTGCATCATTAGATGTTACTTGAGTTTTATATGTGGTCTAGTGTACATGAGATATTGCTAACCTTAACTCATTTTCAACTACCAAGCAGCAAGGATGGATTGAAATATGGATGTACTTCACTAATAGCATGTAGCTTGCATGTTTTTCCCACATGTTCACTGTGTACTTGCTCTCACTTTTCTCAAAAATGATGATGTATTGACGTCCCCCATGTGATTAGTTTTGATGAGTTCCTGATGGACATGAAGCAAAGCAAAAGAAAGAACATTCGACAGGAGCGCAAAAAGGTATGCGAAATTTACATTTTTTAGTTAAGCTAATTCATGTACAATGACCAGAGTCACGACTCACGCTTCCTTTTTACCTTTTATGGATTTGCTCATAAAATTCCTCACTCTCTCCCTCTCCTCTCTCCCTCATGGAAGCAAAATAAAGGGAAAACACAAACAATTCTTCTGATAAAAGTGTAATTCTTATTGGAGTTGGCTACAAGATCTAACATGGTGGGGAAAGGTGATATCTCATTCTGCCATTTAAGTTAACTTGGCTTAAATTTGTATTATTTTGGCAGGTTTCTTCTCAAAAGCTGGTAATGAAACGCCTTCGAGGTTATGAAATAAAGGTAAAAATAAATGCTGTTTTGCGTAAAAATGCAAAAAATGGAATTCTGGTAAATAAATGCTGTTTTACTTAAAAATACAAAATATGAGATTCTATGCTATGTTTTCAGAGGCAAGAGGTGCTTGAGGTGAGGAGGAGCCCACTTTGCTTCAAGTGATGTCAGGATAAATTAGGGCAACTAGAAATTTGATCTTATTAATTTATTGCTTTAAAATCATATAGATATTAAATGTATTTAGAATATAAATTATACTAGTTAATCATTTTAATCGTTTGGTGAGAGAAAATGGCCATGAAGGTGCTTGAATCATGCCTCAAGGTCACTTCACCGCGGTGCCAAGGCGAACAACTCAAGTGCCTTTGATAGCACAGGTCTGATGGGAAAATTGCTGGTGGTCCTGATGATAAGAGGATTAATTTAAGCTTATGAGCAGCCACATACTGTTTTACTTGGTTTTTTTGCCCTCGTGACTGCATCTCTGCTGCTTATATTGACATGCCAATGGCATGTTTTGAGCTTGCCACTTCTTCATTGTTTCTTGAATGACTAGGTATCCTTGTGATTTTTGTGTTTTCTGCTTCAAATTATCTGCTTACCTTTTTTCAGAGTTTACGAATTGGCGAATTTGGATAGGAATTCAGTCAATTAGGATGGAATTGGCACCCTCTGATCTAGCCCTTTCAATAATTTGTCTAATCCTGTCGGGATTTGCCAATATAGATTGGGATCAACACGGAATATCCTTGTGTGAATTATTACCTTGGATACCTTTAGTTTTTTTCCTTACAATAACTGCAATCTGCTTTGGTTGTGACAGGATCAGCATTGGGATGCATTCTACAAGTTTTACAGGAATACAACAGATAACAAGTTGAGATATTCTGTCTGCTGGACTTTTGTTTGAAAAGCTGAGATTTCGCTTCTTCCCTATTATCATGTGAAGTACTGTTATCCATTTTATTATACTTTCCTCATTTTCTAGTAAAACTTATTGTTTAAAATTTTTATTTAAAATTTTGTATTTTTTAGTGGTGTGAAGCGTGGGCAAAAACCTTTCATAGCTGATTAAATATGAATATCAGAAAAGGGTGACAAAATGAAAATGAAAATATCACTATCAATTGGACTTAATCTATGTCTTATTTCCATGTAAGGTAGCATCCAATTGATGAAAGGTCAAGTACATAAATGCAATGCAATGGACTCGTCTCTAGACTCTAGTTGAGGTAAGAATAGGAACATGGTACAGCTGTTATGCATGTAATAGTAGTTTCTGTGGAAAGAGGCAAATTGCTCCTGACTGAGATGATTCCTTGCCAAATATTGTGTCATTGGTATGCTTGACTTCTTGAAAAAAATCCTCTTGCATTTCTTTTTCAGAACCTAGGAAATTCAGTACATCAAAGACATTTCTTCATGCAAAGAATATGGAGTTTTGGTGCATTTTGTTTTTTTTTTATTTTCTGTAGCATTGATCAGATGCTTTATCAACAGACTTCCCAACTTGAAGTTTTGAGATCGGATTGATCTTGACCGCTCTGGATCGGATCAGGTCAGTGGCTTGGATCGGCCAAGATTGGATCCGGCTAAAAAAATAATGTTAAAATTTATAAATATATGTCAAAATAACAAAAATACTAAAAAATTAAAGTAAATAAAAGCTTTGTTTAAATAGTTAAAATATATCTTATAAAATTTATAATAAATATCAATTATAAAATATTGAAAATATATAAAACATGAAATCACTTTCAGGAAAGGTTTCCTCTCTGGATCGGATGATCTGGTGCAGGAGCAGATTGAAGTCAAAAACCGACTAGATTAGGTAGGATTGGCCTGACTCGACCTGATCCGGCATTCCATGCTTCACAGTATTTGAGGACAATACAAATCTTTTCTTTGACATGTTTAGTCATGTCCCTACGGAAGACTTTTTCTAACTCCATGTTGTGTTATTTTTGTTTGGCATTCCATTTTTGTTTTGCCCACGTCCTCCTGCGAGGCTTCCAAGCGAAACACCCCCCTCCCCCCAATCAAATTAGTTGCTATTCTCATGCATCTTCTAACGGAGAAAAATTGCTGGGAACTTTCATTTTCTTGGCTTTTTATGTATAGGTGGGGTAGCGCATATCTAACTAGGGACTTCTTCTACAAGTTGGGTTCAAAGATGGGAGATCACGTGCTGCTTGTTGTTGCTGAAGATGGGGATGAGCTTGTTGCAGGAGCTCTTAATTTGATTGGAGGCGATACCATATACGGTCGTCTATGGGGTTGTCATCCAAGAGCTTATTATCCAAGTTTACACTTCGAAGCATGCTACTATCAGGTCCTTCCTCTCTCGCTCTGTTAGATGATCGTCACTAACATCCGTAGTTTTGCATATATATGATCATCACTGAACAATACTGTGCCTTCAGAGCCGAGTCATAGTGATGTCTATATGACTTATATGACATTCTTTTACATTTAGCACATTATTTTGTATCTTCACTGCTTCTATTTGCTGAAATCCTTTCCAGATTAAGTATTGCCTCATCAATTTTTATTTTGATTGGAAGTTCTAGTTTGTGCAAACGTTCTTAGGTTCCCCTCCTTTTGCCTGTAAGAGAAACACACGTAGGCAATAAAAAATCCTTCCTGCTACAGAATTGCACTAATATTATTTTCTTTTTACATTAAAACCTATTGTAGTCCTGAAAGGCATCAATTGATATCCTTGGAGTGTCACTAACATTTCATTGACTGATGTTATCTTGAAAATCGTTTATTAAAAACATGTAGAAAACCCTCTGCGCTTAAATTTGATTAGTAATCTGATGTAACCTCAAAATTTAAAGAATCTCTTTGTTTTGGAAATTCATTTTCCATTTGAATTTGGAATAGACCTTAGCATTGACTTCTTAGGAAAATAGATGGTATTCCATACAAGTACTAACTAGGGTCAAAATTATATGTTGAGGTTGTTAGGTTCTTTGAAAATTTGTTTTGACCTCTCCCCGTCGGATGGTGCAAAGATCCGACGTTAATTACATCGAGATTACTCGAATACTCTTGATTAATCGTCATAGCAATCCATTGGAACAGAAAACATGCATCCACCAAAATAAACATTCACACATAGGAGATAACAGTCCCATGAATTTGATGGAATGCAAGCATTTCATTTGTTTTGAGTTTTGGTTTGAATTGCATTTTGATTTAAATTGATTTGAGTTGAATTGGTTTGAATTTTGGTTTGAGTTTGAGACAATCTATTTTAAGATTTGATTTGAGTTTGATAATTGATTAGGGACTGATTTAATTTCAGTTTGTTTCAGATTTGTTTGGTTAAAGTTAATTTGCTTTGAGGTTTGATTTAAGAAATTGATTTGGATTGAGTGAAATTGCTTTAAATTTGCTCAAGTCAGATTTGACTTGAAATGAAGTTTGTTTGGTTTAATTCTGTTTGATTGAAATTAGCTTGAGTTTAATTTAAGAGTTAGAGAGAAATTTGATTTGATTGAATGTTTCCAGATTTCAGATTTCTACAGTTTCAGATTTGCTTGAGTTTGGATTACTTAGAGAAATTTGATTTGATTGAACGGGATTGATTCAGATTGAATTGAACCAGAATTGAGCTTGATTTGAGTTGAATTTTGGTTTGATTAAATTGAATTGTTTGAGTTGGATTACAGATTCCTTAAAATGTGTTGATCGATCTTTTATTTTTTTTATGGGTTCAGGTTTATTTCAAGTGGTTTATTTATGTGATCTTCCGGTTTAATTCTGTTTGAGAGCCTCTGTGTGTTTTGAATTAGTTATCTGGACTTTTAATTGGAGTTGGGTTGATTAGAATTAAAATTTGATGTTATGTTTCAGACTTAATTTTGCTGTTAAGATTTCAGGTTCCGAATCTGTTATGGCATCCAATCCGCAGGATTGAATTCAATTATGGTTTGATTCAAATTGATTTGGACAGGTTTGTTTTTACTGAGTTTAATTTGAACAGGTTGGGATTCTTTTTTATGTTCAGTGAATTGATTCATCATTTTCTGGCTTTTTTGTTTTGAGTTCAAGCTTTATGCGCCCAGACCTCTGCAAATCTTACAGATTTCTCTTGTTCAGAGCATGGGTTTTGTGATTGAAATTGTTCAGACATGAGAAATTTGATTTGTTCAGAGTTTGGGTTGATTGCCTGCAGGCTCCAGGTCTCAAATTCTACATGTTTTAGATTTTATTAAACTTTAGATTTTCAGATTTTACAGGCTTCGGTTTCCTTGTGAAGTTCAGATTTTGGATCTTTGAAATTCAGATTTGAATCCCCAGATTTCAGATTTGCAGACTTTTTTAGATCGGATCTCCTGCTGATTTCAGTTTTCTCACAAATTCTGCACATCTATTTCAGATTCTGAATTCTACAGGTTCTGGCTTCTGGTTCCCAGGTTCTAATTTCTGATTTTTTGGGTCTCAGATCTAAGTCTGGTTTTCAGAATTTTTTTTAAATGGCGGTCCTGCACATGGCCCCATATTTCAGATTCTGCACCATTCCGAATTTGGAGATTTTGGATTCCTCTTCAAATTCTCAGCTTCCAGATTCTGCAGCAATCCGGACTTCAGATTCCCAGCTGCTGCTTGAGTTCCAGATTTCCAGATTTTGTTCCCTTTCAAATTTTCTGCTTGCTTCAAATCTCAGAATTTCAATTTTTCAGATTCTTTACAAAATGTGATTTATGGGGTTAAATCTCTGTTTGTAAATCAGAACTGGATTGGTCAGAATTTAAACTTGATTCCAAGTTCAATTACAGATTTGCATTCTGTTTTCTCTTTTTTTTAAGTGCTTGGCATCCCATCGGATCAATGAGATCATTGACTCCTTTCAATGATATAGATCAAAAGTACAGTTTCCTGAATGTCTGTCTTGGACGTTCACAGTCCAGAAAATACAACTTCACAACTTTGACAGGTTCTGAGAACATCCCTGCTCAATCCTTGGTGAATATGGTGTCTGTCAATCCTTTGAAAGGAATACACCCGGTCTGCCACAGACTTATGGGTATTTCCCTCCACTTGTTCATGAGACAGTTTGCAACTTGACTGGAAATTCAGTCTCTTGAGTCCTTGATGAACTTATCGATCCATGGGCGGCATGTACCCGGTCTTGATAGACTTATGGGCATCCCCCACCATTTTTTTTTGATGATTTCACTAGCATATGACCGGCATGACAACATATTGATTATGCTTGAGCCTTGCATAGCTTGGTGAACTTGGTAAGACATTGGGGTCTTTTATAGATCTTTGTATGTCTACCTTAAGGACGTAGGGGTGGATGGTTAGTTGACCCCCCAACTAGTCCGGTTTGTTGAATTAAATATATTTTTTTATTTAATTTTCACTGTTTTCGTTTGTTTTAAAATCTTTTTTTTCTTCTCTGTTGAAAAGGCTCCTGCGCAGGGCTCTATGCGCAAAGGGCCCGGTCCATTGTTTGGACCGGGCCGGCTCAGTTCCAGACCGGCAGGTTTCAGCGGGGGGGGGGGGGGGGCGGCCGGCTTCGCCTGGTCGCGCCCTTCTCTTTTTTTTTGCGTTTTCCTTTCCCGGCGGGCCCAACCATTATCCACGCTGGACTATGGTTGGGGGAGACATATTTTTCCCCTGCTACAGTCCCGCTCGACACCCTCCGACAGCGCGGCGTCTTCCGGTGGCAGCTCTCGGCCTTGTTCGACGGCGACGGCACCGGCAGAGGGAAGAGAAGGGGCCGGCGGCCCTAGGGGAGGAGGAAGGAGCCCTCACCGGTGGTAGCAGGAGGGGTTATTAGCTCTACGGCTTGCCGCGGCGACTTGCAGAGGGGCTTGCAGCGTCCGGAGGAAGAAGAAGAAGAAAGGGGAGCAATGCGCGGCTTCAACAAGACTCCAGGGGACCGGTACAGTTCTCCTCCCTCTCCTCTCTATGCTGCTCCGCTCTCTACAGCTTCTTCTCTCGCACACGCAATGTCGGGCTCCGCCTCCTCTTATAGGCCTTCGGTTGCTGCCATTCCAAAAAAGGGAATCGGGGAGGAGAATTTTAGTCCGACTGGGAGTCGGACCTTCCAACTCTTACTGTAACCTCCTTCGGACTCCCCTGCCACCATACGTGGCCTTCCTTAGCCAGGGAACCTACTCCGTCTCGGAGAGGGACCGTGATATCCGGAACAAGTTCCGGAAGGGCTCTGAACAGCAAGTGGCTGTGCGATCCCGATCGGGAATTCTGGATTGGGCAGGGCTTCCCTCGATTGACCTGGCCTTTCCCAGCCGCAACAGGCCTCCTATTTTTTTCTTCTCATTTTATGCCCATTTTCTGACCGACCACCCCTCTGAACAGACCTGCGGGATGATCCCTTATGGGGTGTTTGGTTGCATTTTAATTTTTAAAAAGGTTTCATGATAAAAAATTAAAATATAATACCAAACAAGATAATTTTTAAAAATGAAAACATGACAATGAATGTGTTTGGCAAAAATATTTTAATTTTTAAAAATGATAATGAGGTGTTTGGTAGCATTTTAAGTTCAATATTCATCAACTTCATAAATATCGAAAAACAAACATTTCAAAAAAATATTACAAATATAAAATAAGTGAATCAAACTTCTCGACTCAACTAATTTGTATCCGAGCCGGGGTTACCAATATATATATATATATATACACACACACACACACGAGAAGACAGCTTCAAGCAACCAAATCAACAGGTAGCTGAGCATGCATGCAGCCATTTTCTTAACCCTCTTAATTCAAGAAAATGGGCTAGAACAACTGAATGAGCAGGTAGCTGAGCATGCAGCCATTTTCTTAACCCTCGTAATTCAAGAAATTGGACTAGAACAACATGCTAGATGGATAGAACATTAATTTCCCCTGAAATTAGGAACATGCTAGCTAGATAAATACATCATATAAAAACAACATGCGATATATCTTAATCACACTCGAAATTTCCACCACCCAGCAGCTAGATCATCTTGCTAGTGCAGCACATCTGCAAAACCTTTCTCTCTCGTCTCTGAATCGGAGCAGAAGGTGCGCTCTCGTTTGATGTTTTGCACGTCGCAGCAAACCTTGTTATGTTCAATTTCTGGTTTCTTCCTCTTGCAATTTGGGTTTTCATGCACTCTCTCGGATCTCACCCGTGTGACTTCCGCCCCCCTTTTCTAGGGCTCCCGTCGACATTTTGACCTCCGTGATCTTCATCCGGCGGCCGGAGGAGGAAGACGATCGATGCAGATCCTTCACCGGAACAGAAACCCGGATGGATCTAACACTAATAGATTGAGCTTACTTACCCACCCGGAGGAAATCGGAAGAAGACGGAGGCCGAGGATCTCGCACCCTCATTTGGAAACACGCGTCTATACATACACATATGGGAACCATGGACAACGGCGCAGAGGGGTGCACGAAACGGCGGCCGGCGACGTTGGAGAAGCGCAGCGCCGAAGAGCGCCGACGCGATGTCCAGCATCATCACCGCCATCTCCAGGAAGCTGAAGACGCTCTTCCGCACGGCCACCTCCAGCACGACCCGCGCCGCCTCTTCCATGCGCGCCATCCGACGGCCAGCCTTCTCCACCGCCGAGCTTGCCGAATGAGGAGGCCGGGATGAGGAGGCCTCCGCGAGAAGAGCTTGAAGAAGGAACGAAGAGGAGCAGCCGCCGCTGGGATGCGCCGTCGTGGAGAGGGTTCGCGAGGGTTGTCCGCGGAACCGCGAGGGCTTCGCGAGACAAGAGCGGTCCGCTTTCAAAAATAAAAAGGGTCTCCACCTCTTCTTTTTTTTACGATGCCCCGTCGGTGGAAAACTTTTTTAAAACAAAAAAAGATAGGACAAGCCAAACATTGTTTGAGGACCATTTTCATTACAATTTTCAAAAATTAAAAAAAAAGGATCATTATCACGCAACCAAACACCCCATTAGCTTGTTTAGAAGTGTCCGGCCCATTTTTGAGCAGGCCCGTGGGCCTTCTGTAGAGTGGATGGCGATGAATTGCAGAGGGACTTTACAGCCAGCTGAATTGGGACCGATCAGGGTCCTGTTATGGGCCTTGGAGATGGACCGCCCATGAACCCGTGGGGCACAGTTTAGGGGGCCTGCAGGTGGACTGAATTGGGCTTGTTTGGGCTTGTCTACGGTGCCTGTACATGTACACAGCCCAGATCTTTAGGGAGGCCGAGCATGCCATTTTTTTGTTTCTCTCTCTTTTTTTTGAATCGGCCTTGTCAACACATTTTTTTCTTCACAAAGTTTGGTGTCAACATAATCGTACTCCACGTTTCATGAAATTTGCTATGTGAATTTTTTAGGCAATTGAAGCTGCCATCGAGCTTAATCTTAATAAAGTTGAAGCAGGAGCTCAAGGAGAGCATAAAATACAAAGGGGCTACATGCCTGTAAGGACATATAGCGCTCACTACATCAGAGATGATGAGTTTAAGAAAGTCATAGGAGATTTTCTATCACGCGAGACAGACCAGGTATGACATCACGTCCTTCCAGTATTTTCTCAAGTGTTTCATCTCTTACATGTAGCACAGGAAATCAAGTTAAAATATCTCGTATCGACTGATTGAATTAAATCATCTTCGTTGGATTTGATTTTTTTTCTGTGACAAACTTTGTCAACAAATTATTCGGCTGGCCTCTAATTTTCCAGCAGTAGGACTATATGCTAGTTTGACGCCATTAGTGATGTTCTGTTATGCCTTTGATGATGGAGGACAATTTACTATTGTCCTTACATCCAAGACTCACTAGGTGTAGTTGTCAACTTCGGCTGCGAGTGCACGTTTAGCGGCTGCATCATCATAAAAATTATGGTTATGATTTTTGATATCATAATTTTTTTTTCTCTTTCCAACCGTCTCAGCTTACTCGGATTCCTGTCGCTGAACATCGCCACTCTTAGAAGTTAAAACAGGAACGTGAACTTTTGCAAGTTGCTAGTCATTTTCATTTGTATCATTGTGTAAACACCGTTGAATATTATTGCATCTTGCCTACATTGCGGAAACCCCACTTTTTTTCTGTTAAGTTTCGCTTCTACCTGCCACAGCGCGTAACATCAGAACGTTTAGATGGGTTTGACGTCATGCTGATACATTTTTACCGTTGTCGTGCCAGGTGGAGCTTGTCATGCAACTGTTTCGTGATTCTGGACCCTTCAAGGAAGGTTTGGAGTGAGACCCAATGGCCAAGGAGCATATTGAAACCTTAAGGCTGTACGTATATATGAACTGAATGAGCAGGTAGATGTGCTTTATGGGGTGTTTGGTTGCATGATAATTTTTTGTACACTTTCATGATAAAAAATTGTATTAAAATAAAAAGTGAACCAACTCATGACATAAAATTATCATGTTTGGAGGGATGTGATTACAAAAAAGAGTAACCGCCACACGTGACCAAACAAAGTGGGGGATCACAGGGAAAAAAAACAGGTGAGACCCTCTTTTTTTGTTTAAGAAGAAAATCACTTTCAAAATATAAAATTATCATGGTTGTCAAACACCTCTTTTGACAAGTTTTCTTACAATTTTTAAAAATTAAAACAAAAACCTTCGTTATCATGTAACCAAACACCACAATAGTTTTTATTCATAGCCTGTGTCTACATTCGAGTTAGGGTGACATGAGACTATCTTGCTAACGGTGCTATTATCATCACCGTGTCAGTGTACTAAAGATACTGTGAAGGAAGCGAAAAGAAGGACGAGATATACTTGAGACACGACCGTCCTTTCCTTCTCAAAGGTGCCCCAAATGGTCATATATATTTACACCCGAGGGCATCTATACATGGTAATATTAAGCTTCTCTCTGTGTTTGGAGAAGGCCCTTTGTCGTGACATCAGGAGCACTTGCTACTTTGCTAGAATATCAGCAGCACAAAAGCCTGGATGTATAAAAATCAGCTCCATCTCATATTTCAGTATCGATAAAAAATTTGATAAAAATTGGCGACTTGTATTACAACTGATACATTCTTTATTCTATAATTTCTAAGATTGATATTAACAGTCAAACACATCTGATGATCTATGTTAAGATCAATTTCAAAACTAATAGAGATTGAGGTGCTTAATATCCTAATCAAACAGGGCATGAGCCGATGTACAGAAGAGAAAATGCGCTCACTTCTCTCTCCATGATCGACATGTTAGAATTTTCTCAAAAGACGTCCCAATTTTCAGATGACACAGAAGTTAAAAAAAGGAAAAAAAGATCAGCACACCTAACGAAACTTATGACATCGTAGTGATTATTCTAACGAGATTCTTCGTCAAAAGTGAACTTCTAGCTATTCTTCCTGAAAGAGTGAAAATCACCTCCCACCTTCATTACTCCAGCTGCGTAAGAAACTCCCTTTTCATTTTGACGTTCAGCGGGAGCTGCGAACGGCAAAGATCTGATACCAACCACCCAAATGCCGATCCCGATCACGAATGCAAAGAATAAGGAACTGGTGTTTAAATTTAGCTAAAGAAATTTGCTCACTTCTTACCCGGAGAAGCGTGATGATGCATGTGTCTGCTAAGAATTGGACATCCGTGAAACAGAACAGGGCTGCGTTCTAGTATAATCAGTTTCAAATGACAGATAAATTAAACTAATTGAATGCTTTTATCATGTTTATAACATGAACGTCTTTGATTGTCCCAAAAACGTGAATGGGCTACGATATATTTTTTAGCGTAAAGGTATAAACATGTAACACTTTGGTAAACATGGTTGAAGCAAAATGCTCCGATGTTACAGAACATCCAAATGAATGATATTCTCTGGACCGCAGGACTTATTTTTAACAGCAAACTTTCTGCACAATATTCACTGCCACAGAGTAACTATCTTCCCGTGTATTGCAAATGCCCGTCCAGCTCCTGGTGTTACAGCAAAGGCTGGTATGAGTGAGCCTCAGTGATTATGGACAAGGCTGGAGCTCCAAGTTTTAGCCAGAAAAAAAAGAAGAAAATTTTAAGAAGGGAAGATCCACAGCTGCATCCATCCGCCGGCCACCCAGTTCCAAAACTGGGTTTTTTATACTTCTGCTGGTGGGCACAGACCACAGATCACGTGGGCACTTCCTTTTCTGACAGTGTCTGTGTATCTAATCCAGGTTGAGTTTGTGTGATCTACTAGCTTGGTTTATGCAACTGTTACTCCGGTCAGTCTGGGTCGAGGCCGTCTCTCTGTTTCCTCGCTCTCTGTGACCACGTCCACCGGCAGCTTCCTCTTGCTTCCTGTTTTTGCTGCCGATGAAGATGGCGGCCGGGCGTAGCTCCTCAGTTGCTGTATGTGTACAGCTTGCAAAGGCTTCAGTATAAAATCCTCAGCTCCAAGCGCCATGCACCTGAAAATTGAAATCGTTGGAGACACCATAGTCAGCAAAACCAAAACAAGAACGTATTATAGTTGTAATATAAAAAGTCTTGTCCGTTGCAGAGCTAACCAAACAAAAACTCTTGTTTTAATATCCAAAAAGAACCTCCTCCTTAAAAAAGTGATTTTGAAACAGGAGAATTATAGTTAAACAAACAAGCCCTAAGTTCTGGCGTTGACACCAAAATGTCGATGGGATCAACGTACTCTTACGTTAATACTATTCTATTACAACACAGGTCATGTCATGGTCGATGGTCGAAGAAGGTTTCGGGATTTCGTAGGCAGCATTCCCAAATCTGCGGCGGAAGGTGATGAACATAGGATGGAAAGGATATCACACCTGCTGATCCTCTGTGGGTCATTCTCAGATGACATGATGACCACGGGAATGGATCTACGAGCCTCGTTTTCCTGTAATTTAAGAAAATTAAGGCAATAAGTAATAGCACAGAAACTCACATGAAAGACCAAGAACTGAATTTTATCCTGCAGACGGTACTACTGCACCTTAACAGCCTTCAGCAGGTCGTACCCATTCATCTCTGGCATACAGTAGTCGCTGAGAATTACGTCAATGTGACAGTCCTGCATTGAAAATCCTTATCCATGAACTGGGCTATATCCCCAAATTAAATGTTGTACCAAACAGGCAATAATACTCCGCAGGATGCAAGACTAAGAAGCAGAGTGAAGAACGGCGCCCGTGGAAGAAGATGAGAGAGGCAATAAAGAAGCAATGAAGCACCCCCATTGCACAACACCACGATACCATCTTGGACAGGATAAGGTACTTGGATCAGATGAGCCCCAAGGCTTATCAAATTCAGACAAGCCTCCTGCAAGATGTCGTAACAACATGACATGCTGCCCAAGTCGGAGACGGCCAGACTTCCAGCAAGGCGTTGTATTAACAGTTTAACATCTTCCGTCGAACATGGTCTTCGGTCAACAAATTTCGGTTTCTTTGACGAGGGAGGGAAGAACAAGAACTGAACATGGAGAGAGAGAGAGAGAGAGAGAGAGAGAGAACAGTGGAGAAGCAGAAGGGAGGACAAGAAAAGGTTGCGGTTTTAAGTTTCAACCGAACTGTTCATCTTCTCCGTTACAAGATAAACCAGCAGTAACTCACATTAACAGCGCCGGGATCATCACCCGCCGCTTCGTTCAATCCAAGCGCTTCCAGCGCCTTCTTTCCACCGTCGACAGCGGTCACTGAATCAAGAAAAGGGGCCATTTCTCTTCAGAAAAAAAATCAAACAAGTCGGCTGCAATGCGAGTAAAGAGGTTTGTCGTGGATCACTCGCAGTTTTCTACGAGCACGAACAGTGAAAGCGCGCCCGGCATCGGAACAGTGATCGAAAAGCTATGTCGATCTTTAGAAACAAACATTCGCACAGGCATGGTTTAGAAAAATTTCAGGGATGTATTGGAAAAGATTGCTGCTTGAGAACAGAAGGACAGGAACTGAGTTCGCTGGATCTGAATGCCAACTAGCAGTTCGAGTCAACTCGGAGAACTAAAGGAAGCATGCTTCTAGCGGCCACGATAGTAGCAGAATTGAATATGATAAAACAGAAATAAAAAGAAGAAAGGTCAGTTGTTTTATTTCTTCTTGCATTGCAGCCTTCTCATCTAAGGAAATGAACCAGACACCCGGTAAAAACGGCAGAGAAACAGCCCCAAATTCAACACCATTCGAACAAGAAGAGAGAGAGAGAGAGAGAGAGAGAGAGAGAGAGAGCAGCCCGCCGGCCCACCCCCCTCCTACCTTCGAACATGTTCCCGCTCCTGAGCAGCAACCTCTCCACTACCTTCCTGTCTACCAGCGAGTCGTCCACGACCAAGACGCGAACCTTCTCCCCCGCTCCTCCAGCCGAAGCAGCGTCGGCGTCGGCGGCGGCAGCCGCAGGCGCCACCGCTGCGCCGCCACCAACCGCCCCGCCCTCCCACTCCCCGGCGCCCTTGGTCGCCTCCATTCCCAACGCCACCACAACCCCCCGCCAAGCACGCCCCTCCTCCCCCTTCTCCCGCCGACGCCGCCGGGGACAGCGTCGAAGGAGATACCGGAAGCAACCCCGCCGGCCGCCGCAGATTTAAGCAAGCCTGTAGAGAGAGAGAGAGAGAGAGATGTAGCGAGCACTCAGTGTGGGGTCCACCGCCGTGGTGGTGGGCCGGAAGGAGCGGGAATATTAGATTTTCGTTGTCGGGGATAATCTCCTCCGGCCCCACGTACAGCAGGCCCCAGGCGTCCGATCGGACGGTGGAGAACACGTCCATCTGGCCGACAGAAGTGGGCCGAGAAATAGTGGGCCCATGAACCTGCGGCTGCTATAGCGGGCCCAGGCCCAGAATGCCGTCCGGTGCGGGCTTCATAAGGGGGGGTTTTGCCCGCCGTCTCCGTATACGGCTGAGGCCCAGCAGTTCTGGGGGCATCTTCCCTTAAAAAACCCTCGACGGTTTGATGCCATTAACTTAATCGTCCAATCCAACTAACCCTGATTTGTTAATCTGAGTTCAGGTTTGGGGCTATGTGGGGGGGGGGGGGTTCTCCCCGTCTCCTATTATCATACCAGTTCTTGCACCCATGCGTGTGACTGAGATTTGGGCGACTTGTCGCCCTTGTGCCCGAGTGGGGGGGGGGGGGGGGTAACGATAACGAGGCATGTCCCTTTTTTTGCAGGGTAACATCATGGGGATGTGCCTTTTTTTTTTGAAGGGTGATCAGCCCCCTTTTTACCATACATGTATTAGTTGACTATATGTGTGTCATCCATGGTTGATTAAACAAGGGAAGGGATTCTCTTTGACTAGGGGAAAGGACAGCAGCCCCACGCTAGAAAAATGTCATGTGTAGCCGGTCAAATGTGTGTGTGGGGGGGGGGGGGTTTGGGTGTGTGCTTTCATGGGCTTGAGGAAGAGGAGTAGGTGCTGTAGACAGTATATATATATATATATATAATATATGGTTGTATACGCATACTTAGTAATCTATGGCTAGTTGGTTCAATTTGGTGAGAGGGAGATGATGAGGGTGGGAGACGAAGGGAGTCGACATGTGCTCCTCCTCAGTGGGTTAACCTTTTGTTGACCACTTCTGCTTAACTATGTGTATTCTAGCACTCGGAAATCAATGGAGGCCAGACCATGGTTTTGGGCACGCATGGCTCTCTGGCACTAGGGTTGGGTTATTCGGTTTATGATGATTATTTTCTTGAATTCGAACCTGATAAATGGATGAACCGAAATCGAACCACACTATCGGTTTGATAAGAGTCCCAAGGTGTGTTTGGTACAGATTGCGAGCTTTGAGAGATTTTTTGCCAAAATCCCTAGCTAAAAGCACATACATTTATGAGTTTTGGAAGATTTTGTCGGACACATATTTCTATCTCTACCTTCCAAAAGCTCGTCTGCTTTTTATCACACGCAGGCAGCATTAATTTTGATGGAAATCGCAACGCCTAAACTGTTAAAGAACCGAACAATTCAATTTGTTGATTAAATATACAAAAAAATATAATTTAAATAATGCTTGAATAAAATAAGCTGGCATGAGATTAAAACGAAGTAAAGCAACCAACTAATTAAGGCCTCGCGTGAGTTTTTGTTATGATTTTATGTTTTCGTCGCAGAGTGTTCTAATGACAACGAATGCAAATTTATATATGTTTCTAAAGAGGCCAGTTTCCTTGTAGGATAAGAAAGAGGGTCTTGTTCTGTTTTTCATCTAGTGATCACCCCTCTTTTGGTCATGCAAGGGCACTTTCGCTCATTTCCTTCTTTTCTTTTTTTTTTTCTGGTTATCGCATCTCTTCAAAATGACAATTTTATGTCATTCGTCGTGTTATGGTTTCATCCATCGGATATCGTCAACCGCTATACTTCTATATTAACATAGGGACCAAATTCTCTCGGGAGAGAGTTCGTTCGGCCCCCTCACGTATGGCTCGATAAGATGGTGATTTGAATTCGTCAAATCATCATCTTGTCACTGTTTTGTCGATCTCTCTATGAGAGTGCCCGACCGAACTCTCTCGGATACCTACGGGAGAGAATCCGGTGTCATCAACATAACAAAAAAAAAGACTAATATTTTAGTAACAAAAACTTGTTGGCGGAGCTCCCTGGGGCTTCTCGGGAAGGAGAAGATTGTGAACTTCTTGGCGGACGGGTCGACGGAAGCTTTAATTTGTGCCGGATGATCTGCCTCCTTTCCCCCCTGCTTTCAAGGGATCACCTCTCCCACTGTCGGCGGCGGGTCACGGCTGTGCAGGCACTGAGCTCAGCTGTTAACTGTTAGACATTGCACAATGTCGTGGCAACCTGGATGAGGTGTACATCTGACGTGGAGACCTGAATTTCATTATTCATTTCATTTGTTTTATGTGAGTCAATTTCATTCACATTTTCTGTAACATGTACATTGAAGTTTCAGTATAAATAGAAAAAGGTTACAGGGGGAGGCGGGCGCTCAATTGAGAAGTCCAACCCCTTTTTCCCGCTCACATTGCTCTCGTCTTCTTCCCTCATTCTGTCTGTGCCATCTTCTGTTCCATTGGCGTTCAGATCTGAATACAGGGCATTGCAGAATCGACTTCAATTAACAACCCCCCCTCTCTCTCTGTGTGTGTCTCTCTCACGCGTGCATATATATGTGGGCAGCGTGGCGTGATGGTGAGCTTGGAGGCCCGGGAACGGCGGCAGGTCGATATCTTCCTCTTGCGCGAAGAAAGCGATCGATGCGGCGGTCTGGAGAGAATACCGCCGGACTGCAGCTATTCTACGGAGCGCCACGGCGGAATAAAAGGAATAATTTACGGTGATCAGGTCGCTTCGAAAATGCTGCGGGGTGGTCTCATCTTTATATATATTTTTAGATTAATTTACGGTGTCGTTCGACGGGCAAGGTGTGACAAGGTTACGACGGAATCAAGCACACTGTAATGCAGACTTATATTTTGGCTACGTACATTTTTGGTCATGTATCTTTCACACAAGATTATTGTGACACTACCCCTATGCATGCATATAGGGTTAATTTATTCCAGCAACTCCAAGATATACCAAGACAATACCTCTTTTGTTAAATTTATTCGGGCGTCAAATTCAAAATCATAAATCCGTGCGTGCTAGCGCCTTACTTCCGGAGTTAGTTCAGTGAACAGCCTTGCCCTACTGCCAACTGGCCCTCTTTTTTTTCTTTTTTTTTTTCGCATGACAAGAAGAGATGAGATAGAGACCATCACTGGATAACAATAATAATATTGTCTTAGCAGAGCAATATTGGTATTACTTCCGACCGACGTCATGTCGGAGCCGCCGCAGGAGATAGATAGATTCATGTGGACGGTAGTACCGTGTTGTACTTTGTTTGGTTTTCGGCTTCCTTTTTCTGCCGTTCGTAAACGCAAGCAAAAGGTACGTACATGTGTGCTAAAACAGTTGACTTGTTCGTACCTAACTATATCATATCACACACACATATATATATATATATATATTTATACACACACATATAAACAAGCTCAAGCCCAGCCCTACGCGCATGCACGAGAGGTGAGACCAGAAAAACAACAGCCCATCTGGCTATCTTTCTATCTATCTGTCTTTAATATGCGTAGGATTGGTGGCTGAGAGAAGGGTGATGAACAGACTTGAACTGCCGTATTGAGGTTGCACGCGCCTGATGATCTCTCTTGTTGATATATAGATATATATAGATAGATAAGGATGTCATTTAACTGATCACTTTAATTATATATATCCCACCGGTTCGAATAAGTTGACGGCACCAGAATTAATGGATAAATCGTTAAATTTACCGTTATCCATTTTAGGTATATTTTAAATTTAAATTCTTATCTGATAGTCGATCATGCCTGTGGTTAATCAAAAAAATGTATGTATAAATATATATATATATATCTTCGGACAATTTATATTTTAAGGCAATATAACACACACCAAATAGCTCGGACGACCAACCGCCAGCCAGATATTGTACCGAATTAGATTCATAATGGTGAAGATACAACTGTTTATTAGAACTATTATATATCTTGTAATGTTTAAAGCTAGTATTTTTCGTTGATATTTCTATTATGTATTCCCTGTTATACTCTGATTTTTGATACCTGAGTTTACTATTTCACTTTTCTATTTTTGACACGTATTGGATCATTAATTACATGTATAAATCCTTCTATATTGATTAATTGGCCATATATATATATACATTAATTAACATTTTGTAGTGTAAGTAACAAAACCGGTTTGCATATATAACCGTTCTCGATAATTAACAAGTAACGAATAAATAAATAATTTTTTACTTATAGAATTCGTAATAAAATGAGTACTAAAGAGTTGTCGCCTCTATATAAGGGAGACTTCATCGATGGAGTTACTCACCTTGAAGAAATGCCTATTGTCGGAGCCCCAAACTGACTCTCCTCCGTATTCTCTGGACGGTTCCGCCGGATGCCAATCACCACTGCAAAAAACGATTTTGATAGACACAACCTAACAAGTACCACCGTCTAACTAGTAACTAGTTGACATCTCTATTTGGCGATCACGAGAAAATCCACTCTCGATCAAATTTTAGGAGAAGGTTTTTTTAGTTGCTAATAACATGAATTAATTCTAGTGCATTTGCTGTACGTACTTAACTTATCATAGTACGAACGTATTTTTATGGCTATATATCATAACAGATTTAATTAATTATGTTCATGCTTAAATTACCAAACCCCTTCTTGATATAATTGCGACGACTAAATCAGCTGATTACACCAAACATTATGTTAATTAGTAGCCTTCTGAGTAGGTCATTCATCCTCGACTTACTCTCAACTGAACAAGTTTAATTTCGAAATTCTTTCAACTCAACATTTGAGTAGGTCATCGATCCTCGACTTACATTGCTGCTGCACGCTCCATTCTCATACACGTATGATATCAACCACCTTAATTAAGAGAATATATATATATATGTATATATAGGTAAAATAGAAGAACAAAGGAAGTCCTCGCCAGCTTGGTGTGGTTGCGCATGGCATGGCTGAGCTTGTGGAAGTCGGTACACGCATCCGGACGGCGGGCTCGTAGTTTATACAAGATATATATATATATATATTCTATTTTATACCATGCGTGTTTGGTAATATTATTAAATACTTTTAGAACGTGTTTATTTGCTAATATTATTGATTTTAAAGTTCAGAGAACAAACTACGGATATTACTAGTGTTCACCTGTATCAATTTAATTTGTTTGCTGATGCTGTCATCGAGCTATATATATATATATATATATATATATCCTCTCTCCGAAACGTATCAGAATCAAAATTAATACAGTCTCGTTTTTAACAATGTCGGGGGGTATCGATGAAGCGTTTAGATCATCAAACGATCGATCTAATATTGCAGCGAAGAACCCGTAAATGAAGTCGAGGCCGTTTCCTGATCAGGAGTACGTAAATTTGAGCGTACGTCTCTTTTTGTCACTTCACACTAATTATTAATTTGCATGGCAAGAACTTGGGGGTACGTACGTACGCAGCAGAGATATAATGATCAGAAGTATATATAGGCAGAATGATAATCGAGAGGATATATATATATATATATTCATTGCATGGAGATAGAAATTATATATTAGGTGTTCTCAATTTTCAGTCCTAAATACACAGACAAATTATTTTCAGATTCCCACGGTTGGATAAGTTATTTTTTTTAGTCCTAAATCTTTCTGCGTGTATAATTGAAGTTTTCTTATTTCCATATTCAACATAAAATATATATATATATATATTCGCTTTAATTTTATTTAATTTTAGTCTGCATTACAGTGTGCTTGATTAATATTTCTCCTGGCTTACGTACTGATACGATCATTTGCTTCTGCACGCGAAGCCGATCGACCTACGCATCTTCTCTACTTGGTCGCAGCCGCCAAACTATATAACTGATCATTATATAAATACGTAAAAACATATATATATTATGTATGTATGTATTACATGAACATTTATGTATGTATGTATGTATTACTGATACGATCATTTGCTTCTGCACGCGAAGCCGATCGACCTACGCATCTTCTCTACTTGGTCGCAGCCGCCAAACTATATATATAACTGATCATTATATAAATACGTAAAAACATATATATATTATGTATGTATGTATTACATGAACATGTATAGATAAATAGAGAACCCCACCACACCTACACCAAAAGTGTTGTCACGTATTATAATACGACCCTTCTTAACAGGGGTGACAATGGCCCATCCATTGTGCCAAAACGAGCTTAATTAATGGGTTAGATGGGTCTCAATTTCTATGACATGACTCGATTAAAATATCGGTGTTAAAAATATCTTTTGACTAAGTTAGTTATTATTAATTTTACAATTTTTTGTTAAATAGTTAAGCTTGACAAATTTGATGATAATATATTTATAAAATAAAATTTTGGGTGGCCCGCGGGTAATTGTCTATACGTATGCTTCATAAAAGAGTAGAATGAATGCCAAGGAAGAGAGAGAGAGAGAGAGAGTGTGTTATTAAAGTAGGCCCAATACCATAATTGGACTAGCCCAAGAAGGGTCCACTCGAAGCCCATTGCTAGGAAATCTTGCATGCATGCTTGGACACATTCAACACAATCTATTTACGAGCACCCATAACATTCAACACAATTCTGTGAAACTCTAGATTTAACTCGTCTACGATACTCGATCTAAATTTAAACTCAACTCTTAAATTATTTAATTTATTAAATAACAATATATAAATATTAATATTTATGATTGAACTTTAAAAATAAATATTTAATAGAATATTTAATCGAATTAATGGAGATCTTATTGATCCCAATAAAAAATCTGTTCAAATTCAACTTGTTTAATAAGTTAATTTTTTTTCGAATTTTTTTATTTAACATAATAAATGAATCGAGTCGTGTTTTTATCGAGTTGAGCTTCAAATTACTCGCCGAATGTATTGATTCGTTTGCACCCCTAACCAGAGTTGATCAGCACTCTTCTTTGGCCGAAGCGAAAGTTGCAGCAGAAGATGATCCCTGGTGACGTGAACAGAGACCAGAAATAATTCCTCACCTGATCCATTACTCTCATCTTTCGAGGATCCCGAGGATCAGTTCTGTACAAGGATGAAATGTATCTTATTTGGGGATCCAGTTGCCGTGAATACAAATTTCAGCAGTATTCTAGTGGGGGAAATGTTGTATGATTTTTTGTAGGGGTTTTTAACAACCCAGTTGGACATTCCCCAAAAGCTCTCGCTGCTGAGCTCCTCTATGCACATTTTTTCAAGACAATCTGAGAAAGTAGATCGATGTTCGTCAGGAAACTGCAAGATTGAGCCACCAATTTGCCAGGTAAAAAGTATCCGAATGAAATGTTCATCGACATTGCCATTTTTATATCACTAGAGTGAGGCAAGATTAGATGATTCCCTACCACAGATATGAGCGACCACACAGCATGGGACGAGGAGAAAAAAAAAAAAACTTGACGAGATACATAAGCAGAAATTGGCAATTTTGATCCCAACATGGCAAAATAAACACAAGTCCCAGCCCGCTGTAGTTGTAGTTCTTTATCATGGATCAAGGTATGATCTTTCAAGCTCGAGGAACTACAACATCAACGCTCTTTTGAGGGAAGAGTCGGCTTACCTCTTCACTCCTTCCTTCTTTGCCAAATGCATCCACCAGAGTCTCCTGGAGGTCAGGACTGGCACCTATGCCACTGCCAACCATTTCTTCCAGCAAATGCCGGCATTGGTCCAATCTCCCTTCCTTGCACATTCCTTTGATCAAAATATGATAACTCAAACAATCGGGTTCAAGACCCTTTTCCCCCATCTTTCCGAATATCTGAGTGGCGTCATCAACCCTCCCCACCTTCATCAGTTCTTCAATCACCTTGTTGTAGAATACGACATTAACCTTCAGTGCTGATTCTTCCCCGCTCGCCGTCTTCTCGAAATAGCTCAACCCATCATCCACTCTCCCTTCCTTGAAACAGGCATCCACCAGGAAGCTATACGTAGACGCATCTGGTCTGACCGACTTCGCAGGCATTTCTTCAAACAGCTTCTCGGCATCGGACACCAGCCCATTCACACAGAGCTTCCCAATTATGTTATTGAAGCAGCCGACATCCATCATGCACGGCTTGGTGCCAGTCCTGTGGAACACCTCGATCGCCTCCGCAGGCTTCCCCTTTCGGAAGCATTCGTTAACCATGATGTTGTATGTATCGGTATTCAGAGCCTGGAAGCTCGGCGGAGTATGGGCAGTCAGCATGTTCTCAAACAGTGCCTCCGCCTCCTTCACCTTCTCGTGCTTCAGCAAGGTCTCCAATAGGGTGTTGCAGGTGACGGGGCTCATTTTAAACTGGCGATCAAGGAGGTATTGGTAAGAATCCATGGCCTCCTTGTCCATCCCCTTCTTGAAGTAGCCTTCCATAATCGTGCAATGAACCACACCATCGTAAACCAGGCATCGCTCTCGGAGCTCATCGAAGAGTTCCAAGGCCTTCTCCGTGTTGTCGAGGTCGATAAAGCCCGCGATGAGGTTATTGTAGACGAGGGAGTCCGCGCCATGTCCCCTATTGAGCATCTCCCTGAGCAAATTCATGGCTTCCCCAATGCGATCGGCCTCCACGAGCCCCTTGGTTAGGTGGCGGTAGGTGACGGCGGAGGGGGAAAAGGGGGCGTTGGCGAGGATATGGCGATAGACGCCGATGGCGACATCCACGCGGCCGGCCTCGCAGTGGGTGACTATGAGGAAGTTGTAGGAGACGACATTCGGGACGATGTTGGACTGCTCGAAGAAGAAGTGGAAGAGGGCGACGGCATCCTCGTAGCGCTTGGCGCGATACATGGCGGCGATGATAGCGTTGCAGGTGAAGACGGTGGGACGGATGCTAGAGAAAACAGCGTGGCGAGCGGTGGACGACGCGTCGTCGAGGTCGCCGGCGCGGATGAAGGTCTGGACGCGGTTGTGGAGGCTGAGGCGGGGACCGACGAGGGCAGAAGTGGAGTCGGGGAGGCGGGGGGCGTTGGGGTCGCGGGGAGGGCGGGGGGCGTTGGGGTCGCGGCGGAGGGCGTAGAGAGGAGGTTCTATCCGCAGGCGACGCTTGCGTCGGCGGCGCTCGGCCGCTGCCTCCTCCGCGGAGGAGAAAGCGAAATGGCGAACAGGGGCATAGAGGGCGGTCGCGGTCGGAGCGCGTGGTTCCAGGGCGGTGGAGACGGCCACCACGGCGCGGGGCTCGGCGTTCCGGAGGCTGCGGAGGAGGAACCTGTAAAAAGGCATGGTCTTGACAAGCCTGGAGCCTCTGGTTTAGGGTTTCTCCGGGAAGGAAGAAGTATACTGCGGTGTCTCGGGTTGGCCTGACCCAAGCACAGTTCGTATCACCTTATTTCCCGGTTGGAGGAAATCCTCTCACTCTCATGGAAAAAAAAATGACGATATCAATCACTTATGATATATAACATGAGATGCTGATAACAGTTCAATTTTATCAATAATAAATTAATGAGTCGATAAATTGTTATTAAATCGTTATTTATTGCGTTACAATTTCACTACCAATCTTAATCGATAGTAAATTAGTAAGACGTCGATAACGATTCAACTCTTTTCGATAATAATTCATCAAACTTGTCAGTAGAATCGTCGCTATACATTTATGTCACGTCGTATTTCCGAGGTATTTATAAAGGTATTGATGTTTTTTTGAACTATGTGTGGATGTCTTTTTTTTTTTTTTTGAACAAGTGTGTATATATATGTCAACCGGCGGGGTTAGCTATTTTTTCTGAGGTATTTAAAATTTTTATAATTTTTTAATAATGATATTATTGACAAATGTGTATATATGTTGTATATGAGTACGCAATTGAATCAAAATAATAAAAAATATATATTACAATAAGATAAAAGAATAACTAAAAACATAAAATTGCCATGTATAACTAGAAAGTGGGGGACCATAAACTTGTTATTTTGATATAAGATATCGTGAAATCTAATGTTCATGTACCGGCTAAAGATAACAAAAATAATCTTACGCCAAATTCAATATTTTAACCAAATAAGTTTATAGAATAAAAGGTAGATCACAGAATAGAAGATCAGAATAGGTATGGGCTTGGCTTGTTAAGAGCTGAGCTTCTTTTAATTTGGGGGCTAACAAGTTGACCTTTTTCCTTCAAAATATAGAATTTGGGGGCTCTTTAAATGCAACATATATTTCTATTTCTAAAGCCATAGCATCACAGTGTTGAGAGACTTGATGCCTCTCACTTTTTTGTTCTATCAAGGGGTTAAATTTTTCTTATGCCCAATTTTCATCTAAAAGTTCCAAAGACTTATTTACTATAAAAAGGATTATAATGTTATTTCTCCTAGGTCTATACATGCCAGGCGTTGTGAAATTTTTTGAAGCTTGAAATTTCTCTCACAAGCTCACACCCCACATGCAGTACCCAATGGCCATTTATGATCACAGCATAGTGTTGCCCATTGGCGGTGATTATACTTTGGAAATGAAATTATCTAACTTAGATATAGAAGCGGGAATCGCTTTTTTTCGTCCTGTGTACTTGGACTTATCGTCGGTCTAAGTGCTGATCCGCCGCGTCCTTCGCCCCGCCACAGCTCCATGCTCCTTAGATTTCACCCTCGGCCACTCCCTCATCCGACGCCGCATTCTTCGCCCCGCAACGTGTACCGTACGGTAGAAAAAATGAAAAAAAATGAAAACTCCTCCCTTTCGCCACGTACCCCCCTCCTTCGCCGCCTCCGCCTACCGCCTACCGCCCTTCCCCCCCTCTGGAACCTTCTTCTCCGCCGCCTTCGTCCGTCGTTTTTCTTCCGCCGGTCACCGCCTCGCCGCCGTCCCGCCGCGTAGAGCCCCCCCCTCGAGTTCCCCATTTCGCTCTTCGTGGTAGCCTCCCCGGCCAGCTCCCTCTCGCCTACGCCATCGCCGTTGCAGGCCTCACCGTTGCCGTCACCGCATTCGCCTCACCGCTCTCTTCCTCTCTGTTTTCCCCTGCCGGAATGAGGTCGCCGCCGCGACCATCTCTCCTCCCTCTCTTCCTCTCTTCTTCTTCTTCTTCTTCTTCTTCTTCTTCTTCGACCTTCGCCGTCTCCCGCCGTCGACGTCGCCGCCGTCAACCGCCGCCTCCGTCGCCGCGGTTGTCCCCCTCTCTCCTTCCCGCCGTCGCCGTCACTGTCGCCGACGCCCCTCCTCCTTCTTCTTCCCCTTCGGCCTCTACCGTCTTCCGCCGTCCGCGTCGCCGTCGTCGCGCTCCGTCGCGTTCCCCCTCCTTCTCTCTCTCTCTCTCTCTCTCTCTCTCTCTCTCTCCTGCTCTCCCTCGGGTTACTCTCTCTCCCCCCCTCCCCGATATTAGTCGCATACACGCGGCTTTCGCATGGGCAGCCGGTGTGCCGCCGGCGCATGCGGCTACGCCGCCGGGGGTGGCGGCGCTTTGTGCCGCCCTCTTGCATCCCCCCGATGCCCGCTCTCTCTCTCTCCCACCGGCTCTCTCTCTCTCACGCACTCTCTCTCTCCCCGATACCCTCCTCTCTCTCTCTCTCCCTCGCTTCTCTCCCTGTCGCGCGCGCGCTCTCTCTCTCGCAGCGCTCTCACATTCTCTCCCTCTCTCCCTTTCGTATCCCTTTTAAAATTTAATTAATTATTTTATTCTTTTTAATGTCAACACGACTCCAAGTATCTCGATTTCTTTTTAACCTTGGCCGAATTGCGGTTAACATATTTCATTGAGGTAGACATTTCAACTTATTCTTAATATACTGATATGTTAATTAATGCGTTAAAATATGTTTATCTGATAAATAGTTAGAAATTAGTAAATAATTGTTAGTTTAATTGTTTAATCGTCTGCATGAGTTTATGAAAACGTCATACATGTCATTCATATTTAATTTCATGCATCTCCATGTGTAGTGTTAGTTAGATGCATATCAATTCATTTATGGTTTGAGAATTACTAGAAAATAAATATGTTGAAATTGAATTATGACCGGTTAAGATTATAGTTATATCCGATTCATATTGTGTATGATCTTCAGGTTTATTAATTGATAAATCGAATTAAAATTTTAATTGACATATTGATAATTCTTTAGCATAAGTAATTAACTTATATTCGTAGTGACATAAAGTTATAAAGTGCAATATTTGATAAATTGATATTGAATTGTGATTAATTGAAGTTAGCATGTATAATGATGCTGCATATTCTTTTCTGATTGGGTCAATTGCATGAATTGGAATACACATTAACGTTCTCCACTCAAGTTTTTTTCCCATTATTTTACTCTTTTTTGGCCGCGCGTCCATGCAATCGGCAATTTCGGACCAAAAGAAGAAAGAATGTTGCTAATAATATGATCCATCTACTGATAATTTCTAGACGTTGAGAGAAGAAAAAAAATCTATCCCTTTATCTTTTTTAAAGAATAAAATGGATCTTCTTAAAGGAATAAACAGATCGATCGTTACAATTTAAAAGTCAAAATAAAAAAAGATGAGGCTATGCATTGTAAAAATATTTTATTGATTAAAATTATAATGTTAAATGGAGAACTTCTATTTTGTTGAAAGTGTCATGCTTGGAATCAATATCTTTTTAGGAAGTTCGGATTAGTTCTCCTCCCAGTTACCAAAATTGATAATATTAATCAAACACCTAGCTATGTCAATGACTTATAGTAATTCATATCAACTTCAAAATGGATGATATCTAAGCGGTGTCTAATACACTTAATTATTTGTGCTATCCAAAACATGCATTTACGAGAAAAACCCCATTAAAGGTACAGAGAATTAATGCAAAATACCACACCCTCAGATACTTCAACCTAACCTTTTGAACTTTTTCATATGATGATAGCTTTCTCAAACACATGTTACACTATTCTATTAGACAATATGCAAAGAGATTTCATTTTCAAACTAACTTTTTGGTTGCTTCTTTTTTTTTAATATTTCAATGTGATATGAAGTTGGTTATATTTCTTTAAACTATTTGTTTATCTTAGGGTAATAATTGTTGGAAAATGTGCTGGCATCACCGTTCTTGCTCTTTGATTCCACACATACCATCTATGTCACTCTTTATCCGTTAACGAGGGGCGTGTTACCGTTGATACAACGACTTTGATTATTATGAGAGGAATGGTGATAAAGTGTGATAATATTTTTCGTATTTATGATGACAGTAATTTAGAGAGATCCTCTGCAATTACCGTTAAACCATAGGATCATACGAACTATAGTGTTACAACCGTATAGAAAATTGATAATGCTCTTCTGAGTTTTTTGTTTCTTTCATAGTGCTTACACATGATGGACACATCTTAGATGGGTGTAATATTTTTAAGGACTTTTAACAATTTAATTTGTAGGCTCTTACTTCTTTGATTTTTTATTTACTTTTAAACTTAATGAGTGGTGGATTCCACTTTTAAATTTCTTGATATAGTATTTTATAAATTTTGTGTGATTATCAGATATTCTACTAATAGTATTTATATTTTGTTTATCAACACTGTTTGTCACACTTTTCTGTTTTAATGAACAAAGTTCTAATTTATTTGAAAAAGAGTGATAGATAAATTTATCAGTGCAAATTTGATGGTATTTTACTTTATATATATTATTATTTAAAAATATTTTTTAATTTATTCGTCCACGTGCGAAGCACGTTTTTTTAACTAGTATATATATATATACTGACAAGAGTATTTTAATTTTTTTAATGAGTTACTTTGCATTTTATTTTCTACTTCATATACGTTAAAAGCAGGTTGGTCTTCGTATCCTTTTCTAGAATTACGCTTATGTACTCAAAAATTTATTTCTTCAATAAGTCGGACTAAATTTAAAATTGTAATTAAAGCAATAAACTTGAACAAATTTATATAGTTAACCGTTAGAAACCTTAAATAAAACACTAACTAGACATACCTGAAAGAAAATAATAAAAATCAAACGCGCACGAAGAATATAAAGTTACAATTTGAAACGATATAGTATCAGTCCCTATACTATTTTAATTACAAACGTATCCTTTTAAGATTTCAAGTTATTTATAAATCTCCGATTCTTTTTTTTTGTAAATATACTTCTCCGATTCGTGGTCATCCTTCCTTGCTTGACAATTCCGACGACCGGGACGGCGATTTCTTCCTTTCCGTCGAGGTTGCAGCGTGCAGGCATCAGCCGCAGAGAACGCCATCGCCAACGATGGATCCGGCAACTCCAAGGATCTCGACTTCCGACTCGCCGGAATCCAAGAAACCCCGGCGTGGAACGCCGCAAAATCCTAAATTCTTGTTCATCCAAGATCAAATTCTAAGTATCTTGAAGACAATCAACGGAGAAAGCAGAGGAAGAGTAAATGGCTGGTTTTTGTCCGCCTAGGTATCCGCAACGGCGGCGGCGGCGGCGCAGTCGGAGCCGCAGCGGCAGCGGGGGCACTCCGAGAAGGTGGAGGTGGGGAAGGAGACGGTCAAGGGGCCGACGCGGAAGCTGATGTCGGCTCCCCTCTTGACGACCTCGGCAACGGGAAGCCACAGGAAGAGCACTCGCACGGTGACCCCCTTCAGCTCCCTGATCGCCGGGGCCGCCTCATCGTCGCCCTCCAGCCTCCCTGTGATCTTCCTCCGGTAGTGGAGCAGGTACCCGCCCGTCTTGAAGACGCAGTCGCTGTTGCCGCCCAGGTACGCCGCAAAGGTGCCGTCTTTCGTCAGCAGGTACGACTTCACCCCCTCCGGCAGGATCCCCCTCGGCAGGCCGTGGTGCTCCAGCACGTCGTAGGCGGTGGGCGCGTCGCCGGCCGGCGCCGCCGCGTGCACGGGGAGGGACGGGAGCCCCGCAAAGATCCCCAGCAGGAGCAGAAGTGCCGGCGCCGGCGTCGTCATCTCCGGCGGGGAATTAATAAAAAGATGGAGTCTTTAGGCTCGCGAGATGGGAGGCTGGGATGGGGGAAGAGGAGGCGGAGGGATCGAAGAGCCTTTGCTCGCTTTAATAATCTCATCCAAGCATGGGTTTGTATGCATGCAAATCATATTTTAATGATAGGGATTCAAGCTATATGGTACTTAAATTTTTCTAGCGTTGGAGTCGATCCCTTCGGGTCAGAGGACAGAGGACAGAGCCGTGCTGCTTCTTGATAAGCTCTCTCGACGGAATATATATAAATGTTTCTATATCCGAATATGCGGTTGTCATTTGCGTCTTCCCCCATGATATATTGATATTTAAATCGAGGCAGCTACCCGCTGTCCTCGTCGTGACAGTAAAATGACAGCGTTGCCCTTGAATAATTTCGTACATGACATTAGGGGTGTAAACGGTTCGGTTCGGATCGGTTTGGGCATTTTTTTTCCAAACCAAAACTGAACCGATAAGGGGAACCGAACCGAACCGAACCGGTTCAGTGAAGCCTGAACCGATTGTGGTTCGGTTCGGTTCGGTTCGGTTCGGTTCATCGGTTTAATGTATATTTAAATAAATATAAATAAACATAAAATAAAATATACATTATAATAATTATTTAAGATTAATAAAAAGACTAATACTTTATTTATAATATATAATTATATATTTATACTAATTAACTTAAATTTATATTAATATATATTTAAAATTGATATAATATATATTTAGATGTAATATAATATGTAAATAGAGTGGGTCAAACTTTGCCAAATCGGGTCAACTAGTTTACCGGTTCGGTTCGGTTTGGGGAGATGCCGAACCGAACCAAACCGATAAGAAATTATCGGTTCGGTTCGGTTCAAGAAACCGAATAGATAACCTGTCAAACCGAACCGAACCGATCGGTTCGGTTCGGTTCGATTCGATTTACCGGTTTACCGATTTTACTTGAACACCCCTACATGACATCAGAATTCAGCTGCTTCCTTGAAGAGGTTGTGCGTTGAACGGTTCAAACTCCCGAACCTAATCTCGTTGGCTGATTCGTAATTTCGGTTTGAATCATTAACCTGATTTTCGAGTTTGAGACCTCTCCGAACAACCTGATCAGATCGTATAAATAGAGCATACTAAATTTGAGTACATAGTTGTATGATAACATAATATTTGATTGGATTATTTATCGCTTCTGATTTTTTTTCCCTTGGTGAGACATCTTGGGCTATTTAAGCATGCATCCTTAAGGGGATCATCTCCGAGGTTGTCGACGTTTCTGATGAACGTTTCCGTGGATCTGAGATCTCAATAGAAGAACGGGCTTCCGCACATATCGGGCCATTCTTCGGTGGATGTGTTAGAACTGCGGAGATAATCTTATATTAATTATTTGAGATTTTATATTGTGTTTATGTATATTAATTTTTTTTTACCTTGACATCGTAATTTTGAAATTTGTAAGATGATATTAAAACGAACACTTATCTACTTTTAATATTTGATTAATGATTATTTATCTCACCTCTTATTTTCACTCTCCATTTTGACAGTGAGAGAAAATGTTAGAACCGTGAGAATAATCTAATATTAACTATTCGAGAGTGTGGAGAGTGTTAGAACTAGGTCGTTCTATCACAACATCATAATTTTGAGGTTTGCAAGAGAATGATTATACCGAATACAAATAATGAAAGGAGTAATCTGAATCGTGTCAAACACATGAATCGTCGTTTCGCTAGATTAATCTTAATGGCTTCTCTACGGTCCTCAAAGCACCTCCATTGATACTCCTCTCTCTTCTCTTATTGTCTACGCATTAGGGCTCCCCTATGTTTCGATGTCCAATCTCTTAATAATTGGTCGGCGACTCGGCTTTCTCTCCGGTCTTCGTCATTCCGTTGCCTCCCCCGTCTCCATTTCCATCTGCCTTGTGCCATCATCTACCTAAAGATCAACATAAACGTAATATATGATACGACACGATTAAAATCAAATAAATCGAATTTTTTTTTTAACACAAAGAACACCATACTACTATATAACAGTTAAATCATTACAGAGTTCAGTAGATACACACAAGGGAAGAGAATAAGGATACATTACTTCCGTACGCATATTTAAGGACCATTTAGCAAGATTATGAGCTACCCGATTACAGGACCTGGACACCAAAACTACCGAGACATTCATGGATTTACAGAGAATCTGAAGACATTGTTCAATAATATGCTAAGCTCTCCATGGTGAAGGTCCGACTCCATTAATAGCATCGACAATTACCTTAGCATCACTTTCAACGACAACTGTAGAAGTGGATGAGGAGGCCCATGCACAAGCCAGATAGAGCGCAAGAGCTTCCAAAACTTGCGAATGCTGTGAGGCATAGAACTTTGACCGCCAAAACACTACATTCCCCGTCTCATCTCGAACAATCAGGCCTGTAGCTCCCAGCAAATCTGAAACCGCAGCATCCACATTCACTTTTAGTTGATAAAGAGGAGGGGGTAACCATCTGTGAGGAGCGGGACAGAAAGTAGGTGGATTAAGTTTTAGGCTAAATTGAACCATATCCAACACTTGCTGTAGAAGTTTCTGCGGAGATCCAAGCGACTGATTAAAGGAAGTTGTGCACCTTGCTGTCCATAGGATCCAAATAATATGTAGGGAAGTGAGTCCCATCTGAAAATACAGAAAGTGTTTACGTACGACCCAATCAAGCCAACAGAACAATAAATCAGAAAAAGAGGTAGAGTTCCATCCCAAATTATTTCCGATCGGAGAGATTAGCCATAGAGCTCTTGCGCGTGGACAAACCAGAAAAAGGTGCTCCACCGATTCTTCTTCCTGAAAACATACTGGACAAAGAGGACTGATATGGGGGCACCTTCAGTGAATCTCCTGGTTGGTGGGGAGGTTCCCCGAAAGTATTTTCCATATGCATATAATAATTTTATTTGACAAGTATTTACCAACTGTGGGGTGCCAAAGTTTACGCCAAACTGCAAGGTTGGAAGATCCCGGAGGAAGATTTTGCTCAAATAGGAAACGATATGCAGACTTTAAGGAGAACTTACCATCCACAGTATAAGTCCAGATAGGTAGATCTTTTTCTAATTGCTGATGAATATGTGTATTGAGAATACGTTGAGTTGAGGCATGGTCAAACTAAGTAGATATTGTCTCTGCATCCCAAGAAGAATTCACCATTAGTTGACTTACCGGACCGTGAAGAATAGTATCCTGGGTCCTTGGTTTCAGAGGACCTCCACCATCTAGTATCCAAGTGTGCTGCCAAATATCAATGGATGTACCATCCTTCACCTTCCACACCATAGCCTTAAGAAAAAAAAATCCTAGCCTGGAGAATAAAATTCCAAACAGGAGAGTTAGTAGGATTGAATTTAGCTTGCCAAATGCTACCAGTTTTCAAATACCGAGAAGAAAGAATCTGGCTCCACAAGGAATGCTTAATGAAGAAAATTCCATAACAGTCTCAGCCCCATGGCTTTATTTAAAATGATCAGATCTCAGACACCCATGCCTCCCAAGAATTTGGGTTTTTGAATATTCTTCCAACTAGAGAAATGGATCCTTGATTTACCCGAAGAATGAGCCCACCAGAAGTTTCTTTGAAGTTGCTCCAGCTTTTTTTAAAAATAAATCGGAATATGAGAAACAACCATTGCATACATAGGAAGATGAGCTATGACAGACTAGATCAGAGTAGTTCTCCCTCCCGTGGATAGAAGGTGTGCTTTCCAACCAGCCATTTTTTTCTGACATACATTCAACAGGTTATGAAAATATGAAGACCGCCCTCCCTTAGGATCCCAAGGAAGTCCCAAATACAAGTCTTCCTTAGAAGCAAGTTGAAAACCCGTAATAGCACAAATATGTGATATGGTCTCTGCTGGCACATTACTACTAAAACAAATATGTGATTTGTGAGAATTAATTACCTATCCAGAAAAATCAGCATACATGTTGAGTATAGTCATCAGATTGAGGACCTCCTCCTCAGTTGCTCTGCCACAGACCACCAGATCATCAGCAAACATGAGGTGAGAAACCAGGGGACCCCCTCTGGTTATGTGGACGCCTGAGAGCAATCGAGATTGAACCGCTTGAGATAACATAGCCGATAAGATCTCTGAACATAATATATATAGGTACGGGGAGAGTGGACAGCCTTGACGAAGACCTCGTAGAGGAATAATCACATCCGATAATTGACCATTCAAATTGATGAAGTAAGAGACAGACCTTGTGCAAGCCATAATCAATTGAACCAAGGAATCAGGCATCTTAATTTGTGTCAACACCCATTGCAGGAAATTCCACCTGATACTATCATAAGCTTTGTGAATATCTAATTTTACCATAAAGTACCCAATTTTCCCTTTCATCCACTTAAAAACATTTCGAATCTCCTGAACCACTATAACATTTTCTATCCCCTGCCGGCCATGAATAAAAGCCGATTGAGATTGGGAGATTAAAGCCGACAAACAGGGCTTAATTCGGTTAGCAATAAGCTTAGTAAGAATTTTCAGGAGAACATTACATAAACTAATCGGCCTAAAATGTTCAGGAGTAGAAGCCTGTTCTCTTTTTGGAATTAAAGTGATGATTGTTTGATTCAATGCAGAAGGAATACTGGCTGACTCAAACAGATGCTTAATATAGGAGAAAACATCATGCTATATAAGATTCCAGTAATGCTTATAAAATAAAGGGGGGAACCCATCCTTACCAGGAGATGTATCCAATTTCATAGAGAAAACAACATGTCTAACCTCGTCCAAAGTGGGAGATGAAGATAAGGAGTCAACTTGCTGTGAAGTAAGCATCGGTAACTGTAGTGACTGCAAAAAAATGGGAAGCTCAGAGGATAATGTATCATTAAACAGATTTCGGAAATAAGAAGTAAATACTGACTGAATATCAGCAATCAAATACTTTAGTAAGGCTCTGAGGATAATGTATCATTAAACAGATTATGTATCGTTTAGCCTGTTCGATCAGTCCTCATCTCTTTTTTTTATCTGAAACCAAATGCTCATTACCGGTTAGTAAGGCTTTCTTTACCAAGAGAGGGATCACCAACTTCTTTATAGTCCCCTCTTTGGGGAGCAAGGGTGGATTATGGGTATGGTGGGACGATGTGATCCGGTTTCAAATCTTGTTCTCTTGTTCAAATTGGATTGGGGGAGTGCTGTCTGACCCAGAAAAGGATGTATCTTGGCTGCTAATCTTAGTGTATGCTCCTAATTTGCATAAGGACAGGCTTCTTATGTGGCATAATATGACTACCTTTATAAAGGATTTACAGTTTCCTGTTTGTCTCATAGGTGATTGGAACTACATCATTTTCCCATCTAAAAAGAGGGGAGGGGCCCCCCTAATCAACTTTATATGGCACATTTCCAATATTTTATGTATGAAAATAATTTACTGGAGGTACCAAATGACGGTCTTATTTATACCTGGAGCAATCGTAGATCTCCTCGGTTTAATGTGTCTGAGAAATTGGACCGATGTTTGGCTACGGATTCTTGGTTCTATTTGTATCGTGCTGCTCAGTTACATACTACACCTTGTACTACTACTAGTGATCATGCTCCTCTTTATGTCAATACATGTCCTCCGGTTAGATTTAAGAATTTCTTTTTTAGATTGGAGGCTGCTTGAATATCAGCAATCAAATAAATCGAATTCGAAAAACATAATCTATCCGATGCACACAGTCACTGGAATAAAAAGATTTTATTTTACCGTCGATCGATGTGTGGTTTCCACGACAACGATCACTTCGAGATACGACTTTGTGAATCCGATTTCATTTCCGACGCTCAAGAGAGTAGACGAGGAGAGAGAGAGAGAGAGAGAGAGAGAGAGAGAGAGAGAGAGAGAGAGTGAGTGATAAGAATCGACAGAAAAGAAAGAAGGAAATTAAAAAAAAATCACGGGAGAAACGGTCATCCGCGCGCACCAGAAGAAACGGACCATGGGCGCGGAGATAACCACCCAGCGCTGCGCTTCTGTTGGGGGGGGGGGGGTGTCTTAAAAGTACGTGCAACATGCCTCCCCTTCCGCCACCCTCCCTCCCCCTCCACCGCCAGCCGCACCCGGTTAGAAGAACGCCCTCGACCGCCCCGGCCCAGCGCCGACGCCGTTCTCCCCCTACTTCTGCCGTCGCCTCTCTCCGCACGAGTGCCCAGCATCCTGCGCCTTGCGCCCCCACCGGCCCATCGTTCCGCCGCGGCGGCGCTGTCGCCGCCCTCTTTCTTTCCGCCACCGCCTTCCTCCTCGCCGGCCGCTGCTCTCCTCTCCGCGAAGCAGCCGTTCATGCAAAATCAAGGAAAATTCAGGAAATCCGCCCCCCCCCAAAAAACGAAAACCCAGGTAAGTGCCTCTATGTTTTGATTGGCTTGCTGTCGTAATAATTTCGAAACTCCATCGGTAAAATCCGTGTTCCTAAACGGGTCGTGTGTTGCTGTGCCATGCTGATCGTTTTCGGTGATTAATTAGTTTTTCTTGAAAATTACATGCATGTGAGACATTGTATCACTTTTAACTGGGTGTAAACCGTTCGATTCGGTTTGAATCGGTTCAGTGAAGTCTGAATCGATTATAGTTCGGTTCGATTCGATTCTATTCATCGGTTTAATATATATTTAAATAAATAAATAAAAATAAAATAAAATATATATTATAATAATTATTTAAGATTAATATGAAGACTAATATTTTGTTTATAATATATAATTATATTTTATATTAATTAACTTAAATTTATAATAATATATATTTAAAATTGATATAATATATATTTAAATGTAATATAATATGTAAATAGAGTGAGTCAAACTTTGTAAAATCGGGTTAACCGATTTACCCGTTCGGTTCGGTTTGAGGAGGTGCCGAACCGAACCAAACCGATAAAAATTTATCGGTTCGATTTGGTTCAAAAAACCGAATGGATAACCCGTCAAACCGAATCGAACGATCGATTCGGTTCGGTTTACCGATTTTCCGATTTTACTTGAACACCCTACTTTTAACTTTTCTTGTCGCTCTGCTATTATCGGGTTGGATTAGAACGTAGGAAAATCAACAAGCCATATAGGAATTGAATAATGACATTATTCATATTCTTATCTTATAAGTAAAATGTGTATTCGTGTACTGTTCGTTCACTGTCTCTTTTTTTTTTTTTGAACAAACATCAACCACTAATATTATATATAACCAAACAGAGTACACAGACACGAATAAAAAGAAAAACTAACAAAACACACCTTGACCACGAAGAACCACGAACATCTGCCGAAAGTCAAAGTCACCAAAGTAGGACAAAGCCATGAGGTGACCAGCACAGTAATGTGCATATACTGTCGAACGGCAGAGATAGAGACTCCACGGTGGGAGTTTGAGCAAGTCCACGAGACTGGATGAACACACCAAAAAGGTGTGGTTAACGCCCAATCTAACAGTCTCGTACGAGAGAAAAAAACTAAGTCAAGGACATACGACTCTGTAAAGACACACAAACAACAACCAGATAAGTATACCGAGATCCACATTTCCAGTGAACCAAACGAGACGCCGACGTTGTACATATATAGACAAAGCAAAAACATTGGAAAGTGGACAAACCTATGCGAACAGGACATAAGGGAGGGAGGATGTCCTCCCCCACCCAAGGCTACCTCAAAATAAGAGACGCTGGGAAAACGAGGGCGCTGAAAATCGGATGCCGAAGAAGCAACTAGAAACCGCTAGGGTGCCAATGGGGCACAGGTACCGCTGGGGGAGGGGCGAGGGGCTGCTGGAGGGGCGCAGGTGCCGCCGGTGAAGGACCTCAGGTGCCGCCGGAGGGGCTCAGGTGTCGCCGATAGAAGAGCAAGTGTGCCGCCGGTGGGACGCAGGTGCCGCTGGTGGAGGGGTGCAGGTACCGCCGGTGGAGGGGCGAAGGTGCCGCCAGAGGGGCTCAGGTGTCGCCGGTGGAAAGGCAAGGGAGCCACCGGTGGGACACAAGTGCCGCCGGTGGAGGAGCGCAGGTACCGCCGATGGAGGGGCGAGGGTGCCGCCGGAGTTCGAGGATGCCGCCGGTGGGATGCAGGTGCCGCCAATGGAGGAGCGAGGGTGCCGCCGGAGGGTCGAGGTTCCGCCGATGGGGCACAGGAGCCGGAGGGCCGCAGGTGCCGGAGGAGCGAGGATGCCGCCGGAGGGGCGCAGGTGCCGGAGGAGCCGGTCGAGGTTCCGCCGATGGGGCACAGGAGCCGGAGGGCCGCAGGTGCCGGAGGAGCGAGGATGCCGCCGGAGGGGCGCAGGTGCCGGAGGAGCGAGGGTCCCCCCCCCCCCCCCCCCCCGAGTAGAACAGCTCTCAACTCGGCTCAACACACAGGTGCGCCCGCCCTGTTCGTTCACCGTCAAGAACGATTGTACTCGCAAATTACATTGTAGTATTCTTTTAAAAATAATTTACGGTCAATTAACGGAGATACATTAAATTATAAATAGTTCAATTGATAAATTCTCCCGCCGAGAGAGGAAAAAGTTGCATGTTCTGTAAACAGCATGAGAGAGAAATTGATGGGAAGATTGTGGATAGGGGTGCAAGCAAATCAATAGCTAGGTTCGACGAGTAGTTTGATACTCACTCGTTAAAAGTTAGACTCGGATTATTTTTTAAGTTAAATAAACGAGTTTGAACAGAAAAAAAAACTTGACTTATAAACGAATTGAGCCTGAACAGAGATCTACTTGGCTCCAGCTCGTTTAAGTGTTCGCTAAGATACTCGATTAAGTATTCGATTAATTACTCGATTAACTATTTATTTAAATAATTAAATTAAAATATATTATAATTATTATATATTTATGTTTTTAGTATTATGTCAAATTAAATGTTTACGTCTAAATAGTAGTTTAAAATATTTTTTTAATATTTAAGCTCTAGTTTTAAATAAACGAGCTCAATCTCGAGTTCGAAAACGAATTCGAATATGAGTTCGAGTTAAGTTGGCTCACTTACATAAACGAGTAGTTCGACGAGTAGAGCTCGAACTCGTCGAACTTAAATCATGTCGAGTTTGAACAAGACTTTTGAAAACTCGTTGAGTTCGAACGGTTAATGGCTTGTTTGGTTAGAGTATCAAAAATGATACTATATTAGTATTGATATTGATATTTCTAAAAGATGGAGTATCAATATCAAAATTAATACAAGTTGACATTTGTATTACATAACATGTGTTGTTTGCATTACAAATTTTAAAATTGATACTATAAGTCAAACACCTCAAGGTGATTATCAACAATATCAATTTTAAAATTAATAGTGATAGAGATGTCTAATAGTATTACCAAACAGGGCATAAATAATCGATCGAGTCGAGCTCAAATAGAGCCCTACTCGGCTCGGCTCGACTCGATTGAACCCCTAATTGTGGAGGCACATCTAACATATAAAGTAACTCGTATGCGGTGGCACGGCACACGGTGAAGCACTTTCTTGTGCGACTGTAGTGTTTGCTCCTATTTTGTGATGCCATCAACTATCCGACGGATGACGTAGTTGATAGTTTTCTAGTATGACTAGTCTTACTAGATGTCAAACCAGGCAATAGTTGGACTAGGAAGAGAAAAGAGTCATCATTATGTACGTGGATTGTACCATTATGACGTAAGAGAGGAAGGAGACAACGTCATTACATTTTTGGACAAGATTTGTCGAGTGTTGAGGTCAATAGGAGGAGGGATAACTGGAGAGTTATAGACGATTAGATTTTCATGATGAGATATATACATGAACATGAGTCGTTATATTATGTATTGATTAACAAATATGGATAATAATTTTTAAGTTAGATTCATGATGTATCTGTAATCGTATCCCTTGATATAACGGGTGATCGGTAAATCGACGTGGATAACTTATTTGAAAAGTTTAAATTATTTTTTAACTATTTGTCAACTTAACGAACGAGGCGAATAATCAAAGGAAGAAATTGCAGCTGTCGGATTGTTCCGATCAGCGGCTCATGGTGGCCGCCCCGTATTGAAGCGATCATTGTCGTTTTGGTCCGAAAGAGGGGGCCCACCGCACACTCTACTACCTGTCATCCCGACCTTCCTGGATCGGACCATGCCGCCACTTCCTTGGCTCAAGGCTATGGAAGCGGGAGATTTATCAGAGCAAATTGCTGACTCGGAGACGCTCCTTCTCCCCTGTTTCTCCATGCAATGCACCTACCTGCAGAAGGCGTCGGATTCTGATCGTTTCGGCGATTCGGTGTGCCACTTTTTGTAGACCGCTGTCTTGCTGCTGTTTGACATTTTCTGCTTGTAGATTCGGCTCCGTTGATCGTTAGATTGGGGCAATTCGATCTTGTGTGGTGGATGGTTCAATTGTTGACATATTACATCCTGTTATGCGTGCTTTAAGAGATTTCGGTGTTTAGGTTCGCGTGTTTAAGCAAGTCGTGACTTCTCTCTGTCATTAAGGTTCCCGTTGGTGGGGTTGGATTTGCTCCATCGAAAACTTCCCTTTTGCGATTATGACATCTGATCAGTTTTCTAGTTATTCTTTTATGATTCCCTCCCCCCTTAGATTTCTGTTGTTGCTCTAGAGGGATCCATTAAAGGATTTGTTCTTATTTCTGCAGTTAAGTTCAAATGAAGCATTTTGGATCGAGAAGCAAGCCGAATGGAGAGGAACATTTTCCTGGTTCTCCTAGAAAGGAGTGGTCCATTCGTCTGATCAAAGTTGTCTCAGTTCTGATTATTTTCGTGTCTGGAGTGGTTCTAGGGTTGTCAGTTAGCGCCCATTTTACTCGGTACTTCACGTCGCAATCTGATCTTTTCTTCCCAGCAACATTTTCTCCAGCAAAGTGCGATAAGGATTATTTGAGCTTGAGCAACTACATTAAGCCAAAGCAGTTGAAGCATGGAATGACAGACGATGAGCTTTTCTGGAGAGCCTCTATGGTTCCAAGGAAGGCAGAATATCCTTACAAGAGAGTGCCGAAGCTGGCCTTTATGTTTTTAACAAGGGGAGCATTGCCATTTGTACCTCTCTGGGAAAGGTTCTTCCACGGCCATGAAGATTTTTTTTCTGTGTACCTTCACTCCGTCCCTGACTACAAGCTTAATGTCTCCGATAAATCTCCTTTCTACGGGTGCCAAGTACCTAGTGAGGTATGACATATTTTTTTCGGACAAATAACACATTTATATTCATAACATAACATGGGGGTACAATAAAAAGTTTACAACTAAACGTCTAAAGGAGAACACAAACACGAAGAATGTGAAGATACTTAAAGTTCTATTGGAGGCCATCTTGTCCAACAAACTTAGACATAAACACACATCAACCAAGGGTCAAACAACATTGATAGAGACTCCCCTTAGGTATGACATATCAACCTTTGAACGATGGAACCATTTCAATGACATTGGCCCACAAGCTATGAATTTATATGATCTGAAATATGAGTATGTGGCAAGTGCAATAGAATTTCACTATCAACATTCCATCATCACTTTCAAAAACAATACTATGTGAAGGTAACATGGTTAAGATTCCATGATACTTGAGCAGATTTAAGAAGCTCAATGACATATTACCTACTTTTTTTAGCATTATGGTCATTTTGTGAATGTTGTAAATTTTATGCTCTTTGGAAGGATTTGGTGTTTGGATTATCTTATTAAATTTTTATGATTTTTAAGTGTTCAAGACATTCAGTCCCATAACACCCTTTTGTTGTCTTCTATTATGCTTGAAGTTGTAAGCTACATAGAACACATCTTAACTTTTACTTCATTTGGCAAGTTTATATGTGAAAATTGTTAGTTTTAGGTGTATAACATGCTTGTATGGACAAGACAATCTTTGATATTAGAAAGTAACCAAGTTCATGTTAATTATCTCCCTTGATATTTATCTTAAAATCCACGAGCATTAAAAGATTGAAGGGTGATCATTGGATGCACTCAATGGGAGCATAGAGCTGCAGTAAAAAGAGATGTGTTCTGTGTCTATGGTGTGTTCTGTGTGGCTTTTTTTTCTATTATGTTTTGTTCCACTTGGAATTGGATAAATGGTTGTAGGGTTTGCTGGTCTGATCCTGGAGGAAGCCTCATCCGACCCTTGTGATCCCTTGGGATCGGTCCATATTGATTTTTCCCACTGGGAGCAACCGCTTGGAGACGGTCCAGATCCGACCTTGTTCGGGGTCATATTGGAAAGGAATCAGCTGATCTTCCATCAAGTGTAAGTTTTTTCCCTGTTATTGGAAGTGCCAATCTAGGCGGATCTTAGATTGGCTTTTCGACCCTCGGATCAGCCAGCAATCTGATCTTGATCCTGGCTCAGAAATCCTTGCTTGATGACATGTTTTTCCTTTCCACTTGTGCTTATATGTCTATTACTTCTATTTCTAAGAAAAACATAGTTGTCAATATGCTCGAGGAGTTTAGGTGTCAATTCCACTTCGGTGACAAGATGGCCATTTAGGCATTGCTTAGGCTGTCTTGGATAAACTAAGAGAGGAAGAAATAGGGTTAAGAGAGGGCTTTATAATTTTTAATTATATAATATATATTTATAAATCTTAAACATATGTAAAAGTTTGTGATAGTGAAATACGTTAATATGTTTACAATATCATTAAATGGCTCCTCAAAAAGGAATTTTTTTTCATCCAAGATAGATGCCGGTCGCCTTTGATGCCTTTTGGGGATCCCAAAATCCCAAAAGGCACTCTGAAATGGCACCATAGAAAAGCGCCTTGCACTAGGCGGCGCTTGTGCCCACCTTGACAAGTATGAAGAAAAATGCAGCTTCATTTCATATTCACCCTTGAAAAAGCTATTTTTTGTGAGTTTCAAGTCAATACTTAAGGTCTAAAAGAAGGAAGGCCAGTAAAGTGTCGTTATTTATTGACTCAACTTAAACTTTACTCGAGTCTTAGTCCAGTTTACTTGTGGTCAGTCCTATGGATTCTCTTTTCTCACTCATGTCGATTTTGAGATATTATTTATTGACTGCTGTATTAAATTCAGCCAAATAGTTGCATAACTTGGTCTACAGAAATTTCTTTGTAGTCAAAAAGATTTTATTTTGTGATACAACTTCAGGTTAGGTTACCCATTACATGCTTTTCTACTGGAGTCCACTACTTTTGGATTGGAGTCAACTAAGATTTATCTATTTTTTCTGTTACGTGATTTACATTGACCCTTCAAAAACTCCATTGAGGAGCCATTGAGATCTTAACTCAACGTGGGTCTATCTGGGTGATCATAGTTGCCAAGGTATCTGCCGTAGAGCGAGGCACAAGGGCACCTTTTGGTGGTCAAAAGGTACCCAAGGTGCCAACTTAGGTGTTCAATGCGTCTCACTTTCATCTACAACATGAATTGTGGGCATCCATTTAAAGATAGTGAAATTGTATGTGTGAACCTCTTTTTCTGTGTCTGTTCTTTAGAAAGAAAGACATCTCCGGACTTTTCTAGGAAAATAGGTGATATCCTAAAATATTAGGTAGTCCGGTGATAGTTTTAAAAATATTAGAACCGAGGTTCGGGTTCTTTGAAAATTTCATTTTTGACCCTTCTCCGCCGGATGGTGCGAGTATCCGGCGTTAACTTACATCGAGCAACGGCTCGAACGCCTTTGATTAACCGTCGTGGCAACCTGTTTTTGGAGACATGCACATCCACAAAAAGTAAAGAACTCAAAAGGGCAGCGGCCTTTTGGGTCTGATGAGATGCAAACCGATTTGTTCGGGTTTGTTTTATTTGTTGGTTGATTTTTGGGTTGACTTGAAAGTCGGTTTTGAGTTTTGGAGTTTGAATCAATTTGTTTGATTGATTTGTTGTTTGGCTTTTGATTTGTTTTCTTTTATTTGATTTGGCTTGACCAGTTTGGGTTATTTTGAACTTGTTTTGATTTTGATTTTGATGTGCTTAAAGTGTTTTAAGCAATTTTGGTATTTGTTGTTTGATTGATTTGTTGAATTTTCAGATCCTGGATTTTTTTCAGATTTTAGGATTTTTCTGGTTTTTGAGTTGATTTTGATCCATTTTGGATGTTTGAAATGTGCTTATTTGGTTTCTTTGGGGTTAAGCACTTGATTGTTCATTTAAGTGAAGTTCTGTGGATTTTAAGTGAATTTTCAGATTGCTAAAATCAGATATTTTTGAAGTTGGTTAGAATCTGTTTTAGTAGATTGCTTAAATCTGATTTTTGGTTTGCAGATTTAATTGAAATCTGATTTTTTGATGGTTGACAGATTTAATTTGACTCTAAAGTTTATCTGTTTTGGATTCGGTCCAAATCTGATTTTTTGGCAGGTTATCTGATTTCTTTTTATGTTGACAGATTTAGTTGAAATCTGATTTTGTTTCAGCAGATTTTTTGTTTGAAATCTGATTTCGGTTTGGTTTGTTTCAAAACCGGTTCAATCTTGTTGAAGATCGGTTGCTTGTTGAACCGGAATGAGTTGAATTTCAGATTCTGTTTAGTTCTGATTTTATGACTTTCAGATTTGATTTTCTGTTTTATATTTTCTGTTTGAATTTGAATTGGTTTTAATTTAGTTTTGGCGGTTTGCATCGCCTCCGACCCATCGGGTCACTTTGAATGCCCGGCTTCATGCATCAATATGAACATCAAAGCTTCATTTTATTGAAAGATTGGGATGAAGTACATCGGTGTACAATGTGATTGGTCCTTCCCCCAATACAGGTTTATCTCCACTACTTTGGAAAAATTTTGGCATTACGACGGCATGCCGGCTATTTTTCCAACTTAGTGAAAATTTACCCATCCAAAATAGCCAGCCTTAGCTTAGCCATATTGGGGGAAGGAACCGCTGGCTACGGGAGCAGGCCCGCGCCACCGTCCGGATCGACATCCCGGGACGTACCCGGGGGGAGTCGTCCAAGGTTGGAGTCCCCGCGAAGGGTGGAGTCCTTAATTTAATATTGCTTTCGCATTCTGGATTTTTTATTTGTTCATTTTTGGAACAAGGCCATGGAGGCCGGTTCAATTTCATCGGCGTTCCGAGCCGGCCTTCAATCTTCATAGGCCCGCCGGGCCTGTCTTGTACTGTTTGGGCCGGAAGGGCCTGTTGGGGAGCTGCTGCACTTCTGGAGCTGCCTGACCGGACCGACTTGGAAGGCCACCTGGCTAAGCCCATGGCCCGTCGTACGGTTTCCAAGGGGGGCCGGGCTGTCACCTTCAAGTCGGCCCACTTTCTGGCTGCTGTCCACCGCTTCATTGGACCTCTGCAGAACCTGCTTTGGGAGTTTTCTCCCCTGCTGCAGCGGCCTGGAGTGTGGGCAGTAGAGGCTGAGACATGACCTGTGTAGGGGTCTGATTTTGGGACCGGACAAGGCTTGTGTAGGGATCTGGTTTGGAGACTGAACAGGACCTGGTTGAGGTCTGATTCAGGGACCTGTTTTGGGCCTGTGTGGGGGTCTGATAGGCCGAAATTGGGCTCTTTTGGGCCTTGATTGGGGCTGAAACCGGGTCACAAGGGGACTGTTTTTTTTGCTCCGGACAAGGGCCAGAAAGGGCCAGATTTATGGGTTCGGCCCAAGGGGATTACAGTCCAATCTAGGGGGGTTTGAATGGACTGAAATGGGGCATGTTGTGCAAGTGGATAAGGGCAGGAGATGGCTGGTAGAATCAATGGAAAGAAGGCCCTTTAAAGGGCTACATGGACATACCCACGATCTCTTCTTACCTTGTCTTCTTCTTCTCCCCCTTTCCTCTTTTGACCGCAGACCAGCTTCTGTAGCAGGGGACAGAGCACGGTTGGCAGCAGGTGGCAGCAGCAGCAGTCTCCCCTCTGTAGCAGGGGACAGAGCAGGTGCAGCAGGTGGCAGGGTGCAGGCGGCAGTTTGGCAGCCTCCCGGCGTCTGAAGCAGCCCCCTCTGGCCTTGGGCGCATATGGTCTTCTTATAAGGATGAGAGGGGAGGCCAAGGGACTGGTCATTCACGTAAGATGGCCATTGGCTTCTCCAAGACTGTTTTAATTGGCCTTGACCAGACCTTTGAGTTCTCCCATAGAAGACTTAATGGCCATGCATTAATCCTTGAGTTCTCCCATGTTGACCTGCCTTTTGGGTTTCCCCATGTCATTTATTGGTCAAAGATGAGGTGGATGCTGATGTGGACAGGGCGGTGGGACCTGCTGAGGTGGCGGCTGAGCTGGACAGGTCAGCTGGGCCTGTTGACTGGGCCAATTGGCCTTGACCACAGCCCACTTCTCTCTTCCATGGGCTGTACGTAGGTGGATTTCAAGGAGGGCCAGAAAATAATTATTTAAATGGAAACAAAGGCTGGTTAGCTAGAATTTGGGCCGATGGGCCCATGGAGGGCCTGATTTGCCCAATTGAGGGCTGAACCAGCCCATTTTTCTTTGCTGATTTTCTTTTGAGAAAAATTGACGCCAACATTGTATTAAAATATTTCGTTATGACTTATACTGGTTCTATAGGTTTATGTTTTTTAATTATGCACATATATATTTAGAATATTCATAAAGTTCTCAACTCTCTTTTTCTCTTTTTGTAACTTACTCTATCAGCAATTTCTCTTTTTCAAAAAAATATACACACCTACACACCCACATAGTTCCATTCATGAGCACATCCTTACACATCCAAATATGCATATAATACATATATGTATATTGATGTAACCTCAAAATTCGAAAAAACACATTTTTATGAGATTTTGATTTTGGAAATTCATTTTTCTGTTTGGTTTGAATTAGACCTTGGCGTTGAATTCTTAGGAAAATAGATGGTATTCCATAGAAGTACTAGCTAGGGTCAATGGTATGCATAAATTATAAATTGAGGTTGTTAGGTTCTTTGAAATTTATTTTGACCTCTCCCCGTCGGATGGTGCGAAGATCCGACGTTAATTACATCGAGAATACTCGAATACCCTTGATTATCGTCATAGCAATCCATTGGAACAGAAAACATGCATCCACAAAAATAAACATTCACGCACATATGGACATAGGAGAAAACACCCCATGAATTTGGTGGAAGGCAAGCACTTAATTTGGTTTTGAATTTGATTTTGAATTTAAGTTGAATTGAATTGATTTGAATTTTGGTTTGATTAATTTGGATTTTTATTTTATTGAGTTTGACTTGGATTTGATTTGGGAAGTTTGATTTGACTTAGTTTGAATTTAAGTTTCATTTAAATTGGTTGAAATTTGGATTTTAGTGTGTGAGTTTTAATTTGATTTGAATTTGATTTAATTTGAGTTGATTAATTGATTTAAGTTTGTTTGGAATGAATTTGTTTGGAATTGATTTACTTGAATTTAATTTGAGAGATTTATTTGATTGACTTTGATTGATTTAGATCGAATTGAATTTGATTGAAATTATTTGAATTTATTTAGTTGAAATTGAATTGAATTTGGTGCTTGACAGATTGTTTAAATTTGGAATTTTGTTTGACAGATCTGTTATCAAGTTTGGTTCATGTTCTGTTTTTACTTTAATTGAGTTTATGTCTTGCTAGAATTTGGGTTGCAGATTTTAGGTGATTGTTGGCATCTAAAATTTCCATATGGAATCGGACAAAAAAAAAAGAAGGGGGAGTTTTATAACTCGAAGTGATATGCTTGTTTGACATACAAAAGTCGTTCAACATAAATATGAATCAAAGTTCCTCCCTAAATCTACAAGGATTGAGATTGATGTTATTTAAAGAGCATGGTGGTCAGCGGCTAGATTAGGCATTGGCTCATTGTTTATTCACCCTAAGTCCAATCTCAAGCCCATTTGTGACTCGTATGTGTTGCAAAAAAGGGGGCGGTGGGGCCAAGTATGCATCATCATCGGAAGCCCATTAAGAGATCCAATTGGTTGACAAGCCCTCATTATGCACGTGCCCAAAGCCAAGCCGATTGGAGTATATTTTGAAGATCCTTTATACGTCTGTAAGATGGGCAAGGTCTCAAAAGAGGGTGAGAACCCGACTTGCCATATCTAGCTGCTGGACAAGGGAAGGAGGCCAGCGGTGCCATAACAGGCAACCGAGAATTGCGCAATGGAGCCGTGACGCGTCTTCCGTGATTGAAATCCCTCCGAGCTCGTCTCGGAGTAAGATTTCCTCTTTCGGAAGGGCTCTCGACATCACAAGGGAAGTCGGGAGCCTATATAGGGGTGGCCCGAGCCATCGACAGAGGGGGAAGAGGGGAGAAAGGGAGACGGAGAGAAATCCAAAGAAGAAGGCCGAGAGAAAGAGGGCAGACCGGAAGTCCCGCCCGCCGTCGGACCTCCTCCTTCCCGTAGCTGCTATCATCGCCGGAAATCCCCCCTAAAGCTGCCACCGCCGCCGGAAGCACCTGTTGCAGACGTAGGGATCGCCGGAAGCCTCCTTTGCGGCAGCAGCAGCCATCGACAAGTCCTCCGGAAGACGCCGTCGCCAAGACCTCCGCCGGCAGCAGCAGCCGTCGCCGTCCAGAGCACCCGGCCACAAAGGAAGCCCCGTTGGGAGCCGCAGACATTGCTGGAACCCTCTGAAGCCGCCGGAAGCCGTCGAAGCCCCCCCTACCGTCTCCCGTCTCCGCCGTGATCGTGGGAGGAAGGAGGCACTGTAGCCGGGAGAAATATGTCTCCCGGACTATAGTCCATGCTGGAAAAGGTCGTGGGGCCCACCCGGTGAAGAGAAGACAAAAAAAGAAAAAGAAAAAGAAGGGGAGGCGCGACCGGGCGAAGCCGGCCGGCCCCCGCGTGCGCATCCGCCGGTCCAGAAAAAGAGCCGGTCCGGTCCAAACAGTGGACCGGACCTCATCTCGGCTGAACAGAACTTTAAGCAGTGCAGGGCCCTTCAACAAAAATAAAAATAAAATAAAAATTCAAATTAAAAGGATCTTCACCCAGGAGTCTTGGGATAGCCACGCGCTAAACCATAGACCGACGAGGTGGGGTCCTTGGGAGATCCTCCACAAGTCCTTCTGGACCGGGGCTACTCTCCCTCAATTTGGTGGGGTTAATTTCTAATTTCCCCAAAATCCATTCAATTTTAAGTCTCTTAATGCCTATAAAAGGCTATATGAGATTTAATCTTCATTGTGGGGTCAATTTCTGATTCCCCAAAATCCATTCAATTTTAAGTCTCTTAATGCCTATAAAAGGCTGTATGAGATTTAATCTTCATTGTGGGGTCAATTTCTGATTCCCCAAAATCCATTCAATTTTAAATCTCTTAATGCCTATAAAAGGTCGTGTGAGATTTAATTTTCTTTGTGGGGTCGATTTTCGATACCCAAAATTCATTTGAGATAAATTTCTTGATGCTCATAAAGAGCTATGAGAAATTTAATCTTACAAAAAAAAAGTTGTTATGCAAGTTAATTTTATTTTTTTATGCCCATGCAGGGCCATGAAAAATTAACTCGGAGTTAAGTTTTATATCTCCATACATGCAGGGTATTCGTGTGCTCCTATTAATGTTATTTTTTTTTCTCTCTTTCTTTTCACATCTCAAAATCCAATTTAATTTCAACTAAATAAATTCAAAGGGATTCCAAATTAAATAAATTCAATTTAAACCAAATCAAGTTAAATCACAACACATGTAAATCAATTTTAACCAAATAACAACCCATAAATAAATTATTAAACTTAACTTCTCAAAAATAAACCAAATCAAATTTCTAAACAAATTTTAATAAACAAACCAAATCCAGAGGTGAGTCAAGCAAATTTAAATCAAACTTCTTAAACTAAATCCGCACCAATCAAATTCAATTCAAATCCAACTCTTAAATTAAACAAAATTAAACCAAACAAACTTCAAGCCAAGTCTGACTTGAACAAATTTAAATCAATCCAAATCTTTTTTTTTAATCAAACCCTCAAAACAAGTTAACTTTAACCAAACAAATTTAAAACAAACTGAAATTAAATTAATCCATGAACAACTTTTAACTCAAATCAATTCTAACCAAATAAACCCAAATTCAAAACCTGCAACCAAAATCTGAAATAAAAAATACAGCAATTTGTAATTCTGAATTTGTAAGATCCGAAAATTGAACTTAATCCTTTTAAAAGCCTAAAACCTGAAGATGGGAGGTGCAGGAGCCGCAGCAAGATCTGAAGTCTGCAGGGTCTGAACTAAAAAAAATCTGTAATTGAAACTCTGAAGATTAAAAATCAGAAATCTGTAAGTCTGGAAGTGGTGCAGAATCTGGACTTCGAAAAAAATCTGAAATATGGGAGATAAGGTTCGGAATCTGAAATCTGAACACCCAGATCTGAAATTGAAAGTCTAAAAATCTGCAGTTTCTAATTCAAAAATCTGAACTCCAAGGATTTAAATCTGAATGTCTATCCAAAGATGAGAAAATCTGCAAATCCAGAAAATTGTAAAATCCGAAATCAGAATCTGTAAAGCCCAGAATCTGAAATCTAAATTTTCACATAATGTCCAAATCAAACAATTCCAAACAAATCACAAACTCAATTAAATTCATAAACAAAATCTGAGAATCTGAAGTCTGAAATCTGCAGGAGATCCGAACCAAAATTCTGAAATTTGAATTTCAAAGATTGAAACTAGTACAAGTCAGAGGCTGATCCGTAAATAGGTGGTCCCAAACCATTCAAACCCATAAGAAAATTCAAATTCAAAGTCGTTCCAAATCATTCCACATAAAATCTGAAAATTGCATAAGAAAATCCAGAAGTTGTCAAATCTATTAAATCTAAATTCCCCTAGAATCAAACAACCAGAATTTAATTAATTTCAACCAACTCCAATCAAACTAAATTTAAATAATTCAATCCCAACAAAAATCAAAAAAATCAGCTTTAACTAATCAAATACAAATCAATTCAAATCAAATTAAATTCAAATTAACCAATCAAATCAAAATTCAAACTAACAAATTTAATTAAACTAACTCAATTTTAATCAAATTCAATCCAATCTAAATCAATCAAAGTCAACCAAAGAAATCTCTCAAATTAAATTCAAGTAAATCAATTCCAGACAAATTCATTCCAAACAAACTTAAAAATCAATTAATCAACCCAAATTGAATCAAATTCAAATCAAATTAAAACTCACACTAAAATCCAAATTTCAACCAATTTAAGTGAAACTTAAATTTAAACTAAGTCAAATCAAACTCTCCAAATCAAATCCTAATCAAACTTAAAATCAACTCAAACTAAATTCAAAACAATCAAACCAATTCAAGTCAAATCAATTTTAATCAATTCAATTCAAATCAATTCAATTCAACTTAAATCAAAATACAATTCAAACAAAATTCAAACAAATCAAATACTTGCCTTCCGTCAAATTCATGGGACTGTTTTCTCCTATGTGTGTATGTGAATGCTTATTTTGCGGATGTATGTTTTCTGTTCCAACGGATTGCTATGACGTTTAATCAAGGGTATTCGAGAAATCTCGATGTAATTAACGTTGGATCTTCGCACCATCCGACGGGGAGAGGTCAAAATTAATTTCAAAGAACCTAACAACCTCAACACATAATTTTGACCCTAGTTAGTACTTTTATGAAATATCATCTATTTTCTTACAAAGTCAATGCTAAGGTCAAACCTAATTCAAATTCAAGAGGAAAATGAATTTCCAAAACAACAAAAGAAATAAATCTTTTGAAATTTGAGGTTACATCAGTGATCATTACAGATTCTTGAAATGTGTTGATTTGATTTTTTTTATGGGTTCACAGATTAAATTTAATTCAGGTGATTTAATCTTCCGATTGAATTAGCTTGAGTTTGAAATTAGCTTGGGTTTAAGAGTTTGAGAGGAATTTGATTGAATGTTTCCAAATTTCGGATTTTTACAGTTTCAGGTTTCTTGATTTGAACGTGGAGTTCAGATTTCAGTTTGATTCAGACAGGTTTATTTTGACTGAGTTCGATTTGAACATGATGAGATTCTTTCATTTTTGGATTTCTGCAAAGCTGGCAGGCTCTGTCGGAGTAGACATTTCTTGATTGAGATTACCAGTTTTGAGTGATCTGATTTTGAGTTTCGGACTTAACAGGCTCCAGATTTATTTATTCATTTATTTATTTATTCATTTATTTATTTTTATTTATTTATTTATTTAACTTCTGCAGATTCAGGTTTGTCAAACTTCAGATTCTACATGTTTATGATTTCAGATTCTGGGTTCTACAGGTTCTGGCTCCTAATTTCCAGGTTCCAATTTCTGATTTTTCAGGTTTGGGTCTTAGATGCAAGTCTGGTTTTCAGGCTTAGAGGTTTCAGATTTTGTACATTTCAGATCTTTATGTGTTTCAGATTTTTATAAATTTCAGGTTATTTTCTCCAGTTAGTATGACAGTTTTTAGATTTTACAGTCCTAGGTTCTGATTTCAAATTTGCAGACCTTACAGATTTCTGGGTTTTGCGCACATAAATTCAGATTTCAAATTTTTGTTTTGCTTCAGATCTTACACGCTCTCACTTCCAGATTTGGTATTTTCAGATTTGTACACTTCAGATTTTTATATGTTTCAGATCTTATACGTTTCAGATTTTTACGAATTTCAGACTTTGATTTTACCCTTAGGCAATTCTGCCTACCCCCTCTTTTTTATTAACTCAGCTCTCCAACCCTCTGTATTTTCAGACCCGGAATGGCCCAAGAGATTTTCTTTTATTTATGTTCAGGTTGCTTTATTTTGTTTTATTTCATCATCATCTTTTTGTTTGCAATCCTCTCAATTTCATGGGGTTATTGATCCTCCACTCAAAATCACTTGTACACCGGACATGCCATCTCATTGCTTGGTCCCATGTCATTACAACTTGATCCTCATTGGATATGATGAACTTGTCAATTTATGGGGGAATATACCCGGTCCTTAGATAGACTTATGGATATTTCCTCCATTTCTCTCCTTTTTTATCATATAATCGGCTTAATGGCATGTTGATCATGCACAGCCTCATATATAGTTAGATGGTAAGACATTGGGGTCTTTTAAATAGACCTTTGTATGTCTACCTTAAAGGGTCAAGGGGCGTGCTTAAAGCCGGCCCATTGCTTTCCCTAATTATTCTCATTCTTTTATGTTAAGCCAAGACCATGAGGCGGGTTTTTAGCCGGCCGGATGCTCGTCTCGGTTTGTTGATTAATTAAGTAGATTGTTATTTAATTTCTGTTAAATGTTTATTTTATTATTATTATTATTTTCAAATTATGGGTCAAGAGGCGTGCTTAAAAGCCGGCCTATTGCTTTCCCATTTATTTTCATTTTTTTAAGTTATGCCGAGACCATGAGGCGGATTTTTAACCGGCCGGATGCTCGCCTCGGTTTGTTTAATTAGTTAGTGCATTTTATTTACATTTTCACTTGATTGTTTCTTTTAAAAAATCCTCTTCCTCTCTTTTTTTTAGCTCCCGCAGTCATGCGGCTTCAACTTAACAGGCCTGGGCCCATTCCCTTCCCCTCGCGACTGCTGGCAGTATGCGCGTGGGCAGGAGATAGCTTGTCTTCTTCTTCTCTTCTCTTGGTTGCTGGCAAGTGTAGACGTACAGCAGCAGGCAGAGGGGGCCGGAGCAGGCGCACAGCAGCCAGCAGAGGGGCAGCTTTATGGCGTCTTCAGCTGGTCTTCCTTCCCCTTCCTTCTTCTAGCCGCGGGCAGATCTTGCAACAGGTGCGCACAGAGAGCAGCAGAGGGACAGCAGCAGGAAGAGGTGGCGTCAGTAGCAGCAGGAGGCAGCAAGGGGCAGTAGAGCTCCCAGCAGCCTGTCGGCCTCTCTCCTCTCTTCCTCTTCTTCTTCTCCTTGGTCGCAGGCAGCAGGTGGCAGCAGGATGGAGAAGCAGCCTGTCGGCATCCGAAGGCAGCCTCTCCCTTTTCTTCTTCTCCTTGGTCGCAGGCAGCAGCAGGGACAGCAGCAGAGCAGCAGCCTGTCGGCGTCCAAAGACTGACTCCCAAATGCTGGTGCGCACCCCTCCTTTTATAGGGGCTGGAGGGGAGGTGAAGGGTCAGCAGGGGGACAGCAGCAGGAAGAGGTGGCGTCAGTAGCAGCAGGAGGCAGCAAGGGGCAGTAGAGCTCCCAGCAGCCTGTCGGCCTCTCTCCTCTCTTCCTCTTCTTCTTCTCCTTGGTCGTAGGCAGCAGGTGGCAGCAGGATGGAGAAGCAGCCTGTCGGCGTCCGAAGGCAGCCTCTCCCTTTTCTTCTTCTCCTTGGTCGCAGGCAGCAGCAGGGACAGCAGCAGGGACAGCAGCAGAACAGCAGCCTGTCGGCGTCCAAAGACTGACTCCCAAATGCTGGTGCGCACCCCTCCTTTTATAGGGGCTGGAGGGGAGGTGAAGGGTCAGCAGGGGCTGCGCATGGGCCTGGGTTGGTGTGCAGGCCCCTTGGCCTCCCCCCATGCAGCCAATGCATTTAATTGGCTGCCTCCTCTTCCTCCCCCCTTTCTTGGGCTGACTGCAGGGCTGGGTTGGCTGCATGGTGCGGCTGGCGGCTGGGGTGACAGGTGGTGCGCAGGAGGTGCTGAGGTGGCAGGTGGGCCAGTGTGGCATGTTCACACTAGGCCGCAGGTGGGCCTTAGAGATGGGCTGCGCATGGGCCTGTTTACATGGGCCAATTGGGCCAGCTGGAGGCTGCGGCCCATGCTCTGCTGTGGGCTGTGCGCTGGGCCTAATCTTAGGAGGAAATTTGCCCAAATTTAAGATAGAATCATGGGCTTTTGATTGGACATACATGGGCCCCTGATTGGGCCCAATTTGGCTGAACTGTGGGTTGTCCGGCCTGCTCCTAGGCCTGCCCATTTGTCCTCCTCTTTTTTTTTTGAAAAAAACGTATGCCAAATAAAATTTTATACTACACGTAAAGCTTTAAGGCCTAGTCGATACCTTCCCTAGTTGTTCTCTCCCACCCTCTCCTCCTACTCCCTCCTTCCCTCTCTCCCTCCCTCCCTCTCTCTCTCTATATGTATATATATAAGCTTACAATTCTACCACTTAGGTGATGCCAAAGCAGCCAGCTTATTGCCTGATCTAAAATAGCCCTTTTGAACCGCTTGTCGCCTTGACAACTGTGTACCTCTTGATACTTGTCAAAGTGGCCAAATCATCACCTGTGCTAAAATGGTTCATATGAACACCTTGTCGCCTTGACTTGGTGTGATCCTTTTGATAGTTAATGTTTGATTCATTCATAATACATAAACTGAACTTTTAAGCTAGCACAATAATTACTACTATTAGGACAACATACTCCACTTAGTTCTCAATATATACAAAGGGATTGTGACTCCCAGTGTTCCTTAAGTTTGGCTTGCTAATTTACTTTGGCCTTATCTGGTTGGAGACCATGCTTCTGTCATAATTTACCCTTTATGTTTTCAAGTGTTTGGTGCAAAATTTCACATGAGAAACCTGGTGTATGGTTGATGGTAGCAGACGATAATCTGCTCCTATTGGAACAGTGCAAACTGCAATGTGTGCTTCCTTTCACCTTTTTGCTTTAGGATGATGGAGATATCTTTCCTGCCATGCTTGATAACCCATAGCCCTTACTGGTCAGTCACGACTCACAGAGATCTGTCCAGCTGTAGATTCTATTTTGGCTATGTGGATTAAGGGGCCTTTATCATCTATATAGATTAAATAAGTTTTATCACTTATTATTTCCATGTAAAGATGGCAAATAAATGTTTTAGTGGGCATTGTAGTGATTTTTCCATGCTGGCTTGAATTTCTTTTCATGATGCATATCATGGCACGATGATGTTTTGTAACTTTGTTGTCTTGAAACAGGTGGTTGAATGGGGGTCAGTATCGCTGTTGGACGCAGAGAAGCGTCTCCTGGCTAACGCATTGCTTGATTTTTCCAATGAGCGATTTATTCTTCTCTCCGAGAGTTGTGTTCCCATCTTTGATTTCCCCACTGTCTACAATTACCTAATTAGCTCAAAATACAGTTATGTTGAATCATATGATGATCCTTCGCAATGTGGACGTGGACGTTATAATCGCCATATGACCCCTGATATTAAGTTACATCAATGGAGAAAAGGTTCTGAATGGTTTGAGCTAAACCGTGAGTTGGCTGTCAATATAGTTGCAGATCTCAAGTACTATATGATTTTTAGGAAATATTGCAAGCCCTCCTGCTACCCTGATGAACACTACATACCCACATACTTAAATATGTTCCATGGGGCCCTGAACTCAAATAGAACTATCACTTGGGTAGACTGGTCCAGAGGGGGACCTCATCCAGCACTGTTTGGCAATGGAGACATCACAGTGAGTTTCATCCAATCAATTAGGAATAATGGTACTATATGTACCCATAATTCCGAGCTAACATCAGTTTGCTTCCTGTTCGCAAGAAAGTTTGCTCCCAGTGCTTTGGAACCTCTCCTCAACATCAGTTCAACAGTAATGAGATATTGAATTCTTTTTGAGGTTTTTGTTTTGAATTTTGATGGTTGTCGGAGAGACGTGCTGCCTTAGACAAGATGGTGATTCACCATGTAGAAGTCACGGGCATCTGCTTTTACTCAGTGTACGTTTCTTTATACGAACCGAAAGTTGCAGCAGAAGACGATCTCTTGTGACATGAACGAAGGGAAAAATAGAGACTAAAAATAACTCCTGACCCGATGCATTTCTCTCATTTTTTTTGAGGATCTTGAGGATTAGTTCTGTACAGGGATGAAATATATCTTATTTGAGGATCCAGTTGCGGTGAATACAATTTTCAACAGTATTCCAGTTGGGGAAATGTTGTATCATTTATTGTAGGGGTTTTTTAAAGTCCAGTTGGACATACCCCAAAAGCTGTCGCAGCAGAGCTCTTAAACGTACATTTTTTCCAGACATTTTTCTTCTAAATCGTTAGGGCCTCTAATTCTGGATTTGTTATATGATCAGAATGGAGTTATTTGGCGTAGGCCATGTTCCTCCTCTGTTCTCGATTTCTCTGCTGAGTTTGATGTCTTTAAGCTAAGAGGTGTTCTGTCCGTGGGCTGCATTTTTCTTATGGGAGAAGCTTGGTATCATTGAGTACTGGGCAAATTCTTACCCAAGTAACTCTTGATGATTCGCTTCCTATGTGGGATTCCGCGGAAGTCTTCGCTTTCTAATCCGAGCGCCGGAGGGTTCTCGGAGATTTCGACCTTTGCCAAGAGGGGAAGCGGCGGACTTCCCGGCGCCACCGCTTTCTTTTTCTTCTGATTTGGGCATCAGACTGAATTTCATAGTTCTCAATCCTTCGATTTTATCCAAATTTCATTATGTCCCCGTATCCACAATCAGGATGTCAGGATTGACTCAACTTGGCGATTATTCAGTCCGAAACAAACCAGAATCTGCTGATATTGAGTAAAGGCACCACAGCGTCGGGAGGAGGAGGCCGCCTGCGGCTGGGAAGCACCGGGAGCTGCTGGGAAGCGCCGGGAGGAGGAGGCCGCCTGTCACTAGGAAGCGCCGGGAGCCGCTGGGAAGCACCGTTAGGAGGAGTGCCCGCCGCCGGGAAGCGCCGGGAGCCGCTGGGAAGCGCCGGGAGGAGGAGATCACCCGCCGCTGAGAAGCGCCGGGGAGGAGGAGGTCGCGAGGGCTACGCGTCTCGCTACGCTGAGCCTGAGTTTCACTTTCAAAAAAAAAAAATCTCCACCATTTTTTGTACGATACCTTTTCCGTGAAAAACGTTTTTAAAATAAAAAACGATAAAACGAATCAAACAAAATTTTAAACCATTTTCGTTATAATTTCAAAAATAAAAAAAATGACCATTATCACGTAACCAAACACCCCATAAAAGAGAAATAAAAAGTGGGGCTTATAATAACTTTGAAAGAGGACAGTTTCAATATAATCAGGAGCATGATCCTAATAGCCATAATTTTCCTCGAGGTTACAATCAAAGTTCTATGCAGAATTTTGTTCAATTTTTTTTTCCGATCTGTCAAATGTGTGTGATGAGAAAGGTCACGTGACTCTTCAGAGTTGGAAGAGATATAACTATAGTTTCAGAAATTATGAAAATAACGGTGGTAGTCAGTTTAATCACCAGAATAATTTTTCGTCTCGGTTGCTCTTGTGGATAACTATTTTTATTCCATTTAGTTAGGTAATTTACATCTTATTTTTGGCTCTATAAGTTTTTAAAAAGCAGGTTGGTCTTCACTCTTCATAGTAAGCAGTCACCCATGAACCGACCAAACTTGTATGCTTTTTTGGCGCTATTGTTTCATATCCTTTTCTAGAATTACGCTTATGTCCTCAATTTTCTGTTTCTCCGATAGGTCAGATTGAAATTTAAAACTGCAAGTAAAACTATAAACTTGAACAAATCTACATAGTTAACAGTTAAAAACCTTAAATAAAATATTAACTAGACATAATCGAAATAAAAAGCAAGGGTGCTCTGGGAATGTAAGGTTACAATTTGAGGCGATATCAGTCCCCCATACTATTTTAATTACAAACGTACCCTTGCTAGATTCCAAGTTATTTATAAATATCCGATTTTATTTTATTTTTGTAAATATAATTCTCCGATTCGTTGCCTCTGACAATTCAGACTTCACAATTCCGATGACGGCGACTTCTTCGTCCTTTCCGGCGACGTTGCAGCGTGCAAGCATCCGCCGTAGAGAAGGCCATCGCCATCGCCATCGCCAACGATGGATCCGGCAACTCCAAGGATCTCGACTTCCGACTCGCCGGAATCCAAGAAACCCCGGCGAGGAACGCCGCGAAATCCTAAATTTTCGTTCATCCAAGATCAAATACTAAAGTATCTTCGAGATAACGGAGACAGCAGAGGAAAAGTAAAAGGCTGGTCTTTATCCGCCTAGGTGTCCGCAACGGCGGTCGCAGCGGCGGCGGCGGCGCAGTCGGAGCCGCAGCGACAGCGGGGGCACTCGGAGAAAGTGGAGGTGGGGAAGGAGACGGTCAAGGGCCCGACGCGGAAGCTGATGTCGGCTCCCCTCCTGACGACCTCGGCAACGGGGAGCCACAGGAAGCAGAGCACTCGCACGGTGACCCCCTTCAGCTCCCTGATCGCCGGTGACGCCTTGTCGTCGTCCTCCAGCCTCCCCGTGATCTTCCTCCGGTAGTGGAGCAGGTACCCGCCCGTCTTGAAGACGCAGCCGCCGTAGCCGCCCAGGTACGCCGCAAAGGTGCCGTCTTTCGTCAGCAGGTACGACTTCACGCCCTCCGGCAGGATCCCCCTCGGCAGGCCGTGGCGCTCCAGCACGTCGTAGGCGGTGGGCGCGTCGCCGGCCGGCGCCGCCGCGTTCACGGGGAGGGACGGAAGTCCCACGAAGATCCCCAGCAGGAGCACAAGTGCCGGCCCCGGCGTCGTCATCTCCGGCGCGGAATTAATAATAAAAAAAAGATTGGAGCTTTTAGACTTACAAGATGGAGGCCGGGATGGTGAAGAGGAGGCGGAGGGATCGAAGGGCCTTCGCTTGCTATATAGTCTATATGCCAGACATGGGTGGGGTTTGTAGGCATGCAAATCATAGTGTAATAATAGGGATTCAAGTTATATGAGATTGACGAACAGAGACGTGCTGCTTCTTCTTGATTACTTCGGGTCGTCTCAGGAGATCCACCATGCCCGTTTAACTTGTGAGACTCATGTGAATCTCTCCGTCGGTCTCATTCTTGATAAGCTCTCTTGACTGAATAAATTAATGTCGCCCCCCACCCCGATATACTGATATTTAAATCGAGGCAGCCGCCCCTTGTCCCAGTCATAACAGTAAAATGACGGCATTGCTCTTAGATAATTCGTACATGACATCAGAATTCTAGCAGCTGCTTCCTCGAAGAAGAGGTTGTGCATTGAACAGTTCAAACTCCCGAACCTAATCTCGTTCATTAATTCGGTTTGCTTTAATTCATGAGTTTCTTAGCTAGAGAGAGAGAGAGAGAGAGAGAGAGAGAGAGAGAGAGAGAGAGAGATTAGCTAGATGATCATGTCCGTGAATTTGAGATCTAATACTCGCAGTGGGCAATAACTCTTGTTGCCCTGTTTATTCTGAATATAAATAATGAAAGGAATAATCTAAAATTATAAAATGGAAGAAACAAAGAGTTGGTGCTTCTTAACCACATTATATATATATATATATAACGGGTGGTCTGTTCCGGCTATCTGAACCGTATACTGCTCTCGACCATTTACGCAAGACTGCAAGAGTACGTAACAGTGGCTCTTAATTTAGGGACTTCAAGAATCGTGTTAACATGAATCGTGTCAAACACGCGGGTTGTCATTTTGTTAAATTAATCTTAATTAGTGGCTTCTCTGTAGTCCTCAAAGAACATCGATTGATACTTCTTTCTCTTTTCTCAATGTTTATGCATCCGTTTGTTTTAACTTAATTGATATCGAATCTCTAAATTGGGAGGGCATGCATTCAAACTGTTCCGTAAAATAACGTCTAAATACAACAATAACTTCTTAAAATCATTTAATTTTGTGTGATTCACTAAAAATTTTTATTTCCAGTGGTAGACAATTAAAATTTTATGTTTTATTAGAAAGATTAAAGATGAAATTAAGATTTTAATCGTTTTATTAAGTCAGACAAATTGCCACATAAGTTTGAGAAAATGTGGCTGTTAATCCATTATCTAACCTCTAAACACTAGTAACTTGAAAAACATGTAATATGTATATTCAGTATATCTAACTTAAATTTACTAGAATATATATATATATATATATATGGACATTTTTTCTTTGGAAGGGTGGAAGAATTGGAATCGACGGAGAGTATGGAATGCCATGTCTTCTCATAGTATTAAAATAATGATACTATATTAATTTTGATATTGCGTGTTAATAATAAAATTGATGGACATATGTACTGATTAGTTAATGTCTTGTTTGTACCACGTATTTCAGAATTGATATTAATTGTCAAATTAACATTGTGATATCATTACTTTACATCAACAGAAATTTCAAAATTAGCAGTGTGAGCTATTCAATACTGGAAGACAACTGAATAAACAGTGTAAGATCTTCTTTCTAGGAACATTGATTATTAATTTTAACCGTGTATGACACTTATTGCACGAGATATATATATATATATAAGCTTCAGTACATAATTTTATTCTCTCAGGCGCCGTAGCTGCTGACCAAGTAGGCCAAGGAGCCGACGAGGGGCGCGTTGATGTAGGTGGCCGGCTCGGACTGGCTGTAGTCGGTTCGGTCGTCGGCGTAGGCGTCGTGCTGGTCGGGCCCGCCGACGACGGCGCCGGTGAGGACATTAGGGTTGGGATCGCCGGAGGAGTAGTACTGGAATCCCGCCTGGCAGCCGATGGCCTGCGGGTGGCCGGCGACGGAGGGCAAGGAGGAGCCTCTGTGGTGGATCCTCCGCGGGTACCGCTTGCCGTATCCCACCATGTAGGACATCTTCTTGGGATTCTCTCCCAGAATGTAGTCCACCTGATATCGAGATGATCCAGATTAACGCGTGTGCAGGCGTTCCTTTTCAATTGATTACTACATGTGGTTAATTTTCATCTCACTAGCGGCTAGCTAGCTGATCTCTGTCGTTTGTTTTAGGGCTTTGGATCGAGGAGTTTATATAGATTTATATATATATATATATATATATATATATATGCAAGATCTGTCTCACCTGCTTCTTTGCCAGATATCTTAGGTCATTGGATGCGACGGTGAGGTTGCCGCAGTTGAAGGTGTGCCTCTTGGATCCGGAAGCCATGTACTTGGCGTACGTAGATAGCAGGAAGCCGATGGATGTGACGTATTGGAGGTTCGCCTGGCTCAACTTGTAGATGAGCCCTCCTGCATGCAGGCAGTGTCAATCAAAACGTTGGGGTACGTAATCTTGATATATCTATATATATGTATACTTTCAACTAATTAACAACAGCCCCGCTCGAATTACATGCTCAGAGACATGCATGCAATTAATAGATCTCCTCAGTCTATACTCCACCTGGCGTGTATTGTGTAGAAGAGGAAGGAGAGTTCGGCAGGATCTTGCACATGAACGACTCGGCCTGCGCCCGGAACTGATCCAAGGACTTCATTCCATCTACGACCGAACTCTGCAGAGAAGATATATGCAGCATCTCAGATTAGGAGAAGATCGCGTGCTTGACTTGATTAGATTTATATGTATATATATCTATGTGTTGCAGAACAACAAGCAGATTTCTCAGGTATGATAACATATATACATATTGGCTTATATATATATACATATACACGTACCCTGGCTAGAAGAACCCGCGCGCCCGCGTACTTGTTGTCCCAGCTGAAGATATCGGTGTCGTCGTTGGCCCCCAGCGACTGCAAGTAGTTCAGATAGGAAGCGTTCTTGGTAGCTTTGTACAGCCATGACGCACCCCACAGAAGCTCATCCTGAGCAACGAGAGACGTGGAGCCATGCATGCATGATTAGGGTTTGAAAGCATCAGGAAGAAAGAGAGGGAGGAGGTGGGGGATTTTGTGCCGACACACTTAAAAAAAATTTGTTTTATAAAACTCATAACAAAAAAATTTATCTTCAAAATCATCATGCTTTCCTAGTCGACGTCGTCAAGTTGCTCGAATTCGACTTTTAGGAAAAAAAAAGTAAAAAATACAACTTCTCCAGCTCTCTTGAAAGCTAGATTTGAGTAATCCAGGAACGTATTTTGATTTTAAAAATAATCTTTTATCCGTGTAAATTTTTTAAAAAATAAAATTAAAATATATGTCAGTTCAAAAGCAATTAATCGGTACCTACGTACATATAATATGCGTTGACCTACGTACCTTGTAACCCGAATTGGAGCAGTAGAAAGGACACGCGGCGGAGCCGAGGAGATCGCTGTACTTCCCCGGGTACGTCGCGGCGAAGTCCATCACCCGGCGCGCCGCCAGCAGCAGCCGCTCGGCGTACGCCCGATCCGCCGCCCGGAACACGAGCGAGGCGGCCGCCAGGGCGGCGGCCGTCTCCGCCGCCACATCCGACCCGGGACGGTCCGCGGAGACGGAGTAGACCGTCCTGGGCGTGTCCATGTCCTCCGGCCGCTCCCAGCACTTGTGGTCGGCGTTGGGGTCGCCCACGCCGACGTAGAGCGTGCCGGGGGTTGCCGTCGCCGCCTTGAGCAAGTAATCGGCGCCCCACCGGACGGCCTTGCGGGCGGCGGTCAGCTGCTTCCCCAGGCGCTTCCCGTACTCGACGACGCTCCAGGAGAGCATGGTGGTGGTGAAGGCCATGGGGAAGTTGAACTTGACGTTGTCACCCGCATCGTAGTATCCACCCGTTAGATCAACCTGGGAATGCATATATATATATATAAAGAGAGTGAAATCAATTTTATCAGTATGTATGTGGTCAAATATTGGGGGGATGCCTAATTTCACATGAATATACATAGATATAGCTAGCTCAAGGGCCCTTTTGGACGATATATATAGAGACATATATACATGGGCTGCGGAGCCGTCGGTCAGGCCGGAGTCTGATCTCCAGGTGATCTTCTGGTCCGGCGGAAGCTTGCCGGATCTCTGGCCTTGGAAGAACAAGATGGATTTGGCTAGGGCGTTGCCGTAGTTTGGGTGGGCTTGGATGTGATCAAGGCAGGAGAAGAAGGAGAGGAAGAGTAGTAGGGACGGGCACAGAAACTTCTCTAGTGTTGTCATCTTTCTTCTCGGATGCAGGCTTGCCCAGCTAGCTAGGGAACTCCGATCCTCCCCATGTTTATATATATAGATCAGAGCTTGGGGCCTCGACGGTAAACTATGTTTAGATCTCTAGCTAGTAGGTACATCGGTTAGGTTCGATCGATTCGGAAGCCTTTACTAAACGGTTAAGATTGAATAATATTATGCTGTTAATATAATTTTTATAATTGAATGATGTTTGTTTTATTTTTACAACTAAGAAACAAGTATACATGTGCAATAATTAGTCATTCTAAATACTTAATTAATTTTCCATCTCAAACTGAATTTTCAGATTTTTTTACTGAGTTAGATTTTAATATAATTTGACTTTATAACCAATCAAGTATCTAATATTGATATAGTATTATCAAAACACTTAGTATCAAGTTTAATATTAATATGTAGTATCAAACACGTAAGAGATATTGATCTTATCACTTTTGAAATTGATACTCTATCCTCTTGAAATATCAATGTCAAAATTGGTGCAGTATCAATTTTGCTACTCTAACCAGGCCATTAGGCATTTCAAATATGATAACGTGTGTTTATGTAGCCTGGGCTTCTTAATCGTACGTAGCACCATAATTTTAAGATCTGAAAGATGCTATCAAGGTAGACATTTATCTATCTTCTTTACCGCCATTTGATTATGTTGTCTCTTGTTTAATCTCGCTGTTCATCTTGACAACGAGTGGAAGTGTCGGAGTGGGTTTATATATATAGTATTACCACATCAAACATCTCAGTTTAGAATAATGTGTACGTTCATGAAGCATTCTAGTATATCTGCATGTCTTGTTCTGACCCAATCACGTACGTACAGATGGTATAAAAGGCAACTGGGGGTCCTTTTGTTTCTACTTCCAGTAGAAGATATATATATATATATATATATATATATATATATATATAGGGCCGGAGTTTGTGTGTATATATATATATATACATGTATATATGTATGCCTATCGAAGTTGAGTGCATCTCTCTCCTTAATTTGCTCTTATGTGTAATCCCTTTTGCCAGTTAATTGCTTGTGCAGGAGAACTGTCAGAACATCCAATTCATGATCTCAGGTGGTTCAGTTACTCGATTAACAGATAGAGATCTCCTAGTTTGGTTAGCAAATGATCAGGTAACCCAACTTTTGAATTAAGATTGTTGTATGTATATGTTGTTTTACGTTACCTTTTTCCATTCACTTAATTTTTCAATTACCTTGAAGGATTACGAGGAGGAGGATTTATAGGATCATTTAGTGTCACATATATATGTACGAAAATTTCTTCCAAGGCTGGAAAGTGTTGCATGTGCATGCATTCGATCTTCAAGATAAGCCATATGCATGATCGTCCAAGATACAGAATCCGAATGCAGAATGCTGGAAAGTCAAACCTTTCAGTTTGCTAGACAAGTATACTGTAGAGGGCGCATATATTTGTATGTGTATACAAGTAAGTAGCGGTGAATTAATGGAACAGCAATCGATGCGGCTCATTGAACTTGATGACACGGGATCGAGTTCCTTATATTTGGGGAAAGAAACGGCTGCGCATGCTTGCCATTCACCACAGGGAAATAAGATACATTTGAATGGTGGCATCGGAAGATTCGGAATATTGACAAACTACGAGGCTACATCAAGGGCACTCCAGCTTATAGTTCATGAATCTAACTCCAGCTTTTCCGCCGCACAGCACACGGTGATACATATAATATATCATGATAATGTGTATGGATAAGAGATATATATATATACACACACACAATATTATCTGTATATATCATAATAGAATTCCATTGATTTAACTGCAAGTAGCTTCTAAAGTCTGCTTCTCCCACAGGAGCCAAGACACGCATCCACCCAAGTGAAGCAACACACAATTTGAATGCCAAACGAGCCGTGTAGTTGGAGCTAGCTAGCGGCGTATGTACATAGTTTTAAGCATCTACTTTGCATCGTAATTCCAGCGGCCCCACTGATGGAAAAGCCTACGTTGATGCAGCTATTTGAAGAGAAAGAAACACCACACCCAATTAAACAGGTCTTCGATTAAGCCCATCAATGCTACGCTTGCCAAACTTGTGACCTACTTTTGTTCAATTCTACCGTACGAGTTGAGGTCGTCTCAGGTGGGCTCTCGAGGGAGTCCCCTCTGGCCACTCACAAAATTGTATTTAAGACCCATCATGTCAATGCATTTAATAGCTATCACGTCATGCATTCAATACAATTTTGTGAGTGCCCTGACTGAGCTCCCTCAGGAGGTGCCCACCTAAGATGATCTCAACTCACATAGTACACATCATTGCATCCTGCCCTCATACCGGCGGCTTAATTAGGGAGACACAGTAGTCACCAACCGGGCGACGTCACATCAGAAGGGGGGATGCGAGCTCTCTCAAATTGTTTTTGTTACTAATTAACCGTTGCACCACGTTACTATGGGGTACAATATGTTATTAATACTCTTATTTTTTTATTACTAATCTCTGTGATATGTTGAGACATCAGTAACACATTGAGGGGGTTAATAACATATTGTAGAATTTAATAATACAAAATAAGAGTATTAATAACATATTGCACCCGATAGTAACAGTGTACGTAATATTTGGTAGCAAAAAAAAAAAAAAAAACTTAAAGGACTCAACTCACTGACGACTAGAGAGCATATATATATATATAGTGTCACTTGTTTGGAGACCCTGGTGTCTCCCTCCTTCGCCCATCTAACATATATAACCCCACCCACCGTACATGTGTTCACTCGCAAAATGTGCAATCGTCAAGAGATTTTTTCTGTGGGATCAGGAGGGCCTGGGTCTAGCTTGATCGATCGGGATCTCACCTTATCAGGTCGGACCCGACATTCCATAAAGATACAAGTATATTCATCAACAAAAAACACATTAAATTAATTGATACACATTACATTCAAGTATTATAACTAGTTATCAAACTTATTAACTAATATACGTACAAGAAAATCTGCTCGTAAGTTTTGTAACTCATTAACTTAATAAGTTGTAGACTTAATTATCATGCGTATTAAATAAAAATGTACCATAAGCATTTTTTAATGGCTACTAAAATTATGATTTATATTAAGTAATCGAATAATATATCTCAACATCTTAGGAGACCACAGTTATAACTAGTATAAATTTATCGAGCCCGGCAATTTGCTAGCCCATTTTAAGCATATATACGAATGCAATCATTTGAGTATAATCTATAAAATTTTCGATTAAGTATGAGTGCAAGCATATAATTTGTTCAGTATGAGCGCGTAAGTTTATCGATAAATACATTGAAGTACGTACGTAGCTGGAACAATTTTATGGTTGACGGCTAGCCCGACACGAACAGCCCGGAGATCCGAGGGTCAACATATATACGTACGAATGCAATCATTTAAGTATAATCTATAACAATTATATCCTTCTTAGAGAATAGTAATTAACTCGAGACGGTGTATATATATGTTGCATCAACATTTATATTAGAAGTTCTCCGAAATTGTCATCCAGGGGGTGCAAACTAGCCGAGTAGTAGGGTATTTTTATATTTTACATGAGTTCAAGTTCGAGCTCGAGTTTTAATGAGTACGTTGAACTTTTGTTCGAACTTGATTTGTTTATTAATTGAGCCGAGTCGAGCTCGAGCTCGAATAGTAGTTAGAATAAAGTTCGATCCATATTCAAGTCTAAGTTACGTACAAACTCGTTTATAAAATTTAAAGTTAATAATAAATTATTTATGAAACTGTAGATTTAACTTATTTATGAAACTCGACCTATGTTTAAAATCAAATTTCAAATTATTTAATATATTCAAGTGACAATAAAAATTATTAATACTCGTGATTTAACTTTTAAAAATAATTATTTAATAGATTATTTAATCGACCTACTCGCAAATTTATCGAGTCGAGTAGAAGTCTGCCGAAACTCGGCTCGTTTAATAAGTCAAGCTTTTTTTTTCAAGTTTGTTTGTTTAACGTGATAAACGAATTGAGACGAAATTTTATCGACCTAAATTTCGAACTACTCGTCGAGTGTATTGATTCATTTACACCCCTGACGTGGTCTCCACGCAGCAATCCAAAAATTAAATTAAACCAATAATCTATCAGGTTTGATTACATTTTAAATCACTGATCAGTTTGATTCGGTGTTCAATATCTTTCGAACTAAACTGAATAGTCAGACTAAAAATTTATTCTGATTTACGTACATTAAAAATACTTATACATATCTTCTGATAAAAATATATTTGTTTGTACTTTTTAAGATAAAACTAATAAACGTAAGGATATGCACACTCAATTTTAATGGAATACAGTATAAAACAAACTAATAAAATTTTACATCAACATGCACATCGTGCTATATTATGATAAAATATGACTTGATCAAGATCAAATCAAACTTAACAGAAGCAATTAATTCAATTTGGTTTAATTTCATTTGGGAAAAATCCTCCGGAATCAAACCGAATAAGACCATGCATGCATGAACCCTCTATAATCTACCGGTCAGGTTCGCCGTCGAAGGTTTGGATTGGAACGGCCGGTCGGAATAACCGGTGCAACTGCCCGCTCCTTCCTCTTCTTCTTCTTCTTCTTCACTCCCGTCGTGCTGACGGCCGTCGTCCGCGCAAGCCCTAATCGCCCGCAGCAAACGAGCCGTACGTCGGCATGCCCGACCTCGCTCCTGCCGCCCGCCGGCGACGCTCCGGCCCTTGCGTGCTTCGCTAAGCCGCCCCCCGCGGCCCGTTCCCCTCTCACCGGCCGTCTTCGGCCGGTGTCCGTGGCACCGGAGAAGCCAGCGCCGCTGTCCGTCTCAGGAGCCCTCCCCGGCCGAATGCCATGATCAAAATGGAGTCGGCTCCACCGCCGCTCCTCACCAGGTCACCGGGTCAAGACAGCCCGGCACGGAAGACGGCGAGACTCGGCGCGGTCATCTGCTCGTGCGGCGTGCTTGTCCTGCTGGCTCTGTTGTTGGGCGGTTCCGCGAAGGAACGTCGGCAAACTGGTGGCGGATCAGGTGGTGGGTTCGTCCGGACCCGGGGTTCGGTGTTCGTCCACGGCGGCGGCGGCGGCGCCCCTTTCCTCTTCAACGGCTTCAACGCCTACTGGATGATGCACGTCGCTGCGGAGCCCGGCGACAGGCAGAAGGTCTCCGACGTGTTCGGGGCGGCCGCGGCGGCGGGGCTGAGCGTGTGCCGGACCTGGGCCTTCGGTGACGGCGCCGGAGACGGGGCCCTGCAGTTGTCTCCCGGCGAGTACGACGAGGGGGTCTTTCAGGTGAACGCAGCTAGCATCCCCGTCTTCCTTTTTTTTTGTGAGAGGAGACCGGATCTCCTCTGGTGGGCACTCGAGGGGGTCGGTCAGCCCCTCTCACATTGGGACTGACAAGACATTGAAAAGATGGTGATTTGCGGGGGTCAAATCACCATCTTGTCAGCCCCAATGTGAGGGGGCTGACCGAACCCCCTCAGGTGCCCACCTGAGGGGATCCGGCCTCTTGTGAGAGATATATGATTCAACACAGATACACGTCTCTCGTCGGCCAAAGCGTCGTTGCTGGGTTCATCAATATCGATCAGGGGCTCGATTTCGTGGTGTCGGAGGCGGGGAGATACGGCGTCCGGTTGATCCTGAGCTTGGTGAACAACTTCGAGGATTTCGGGGGGAGGCAGCAGTACGTGCGGTGGGCCAGAGACGCCGGCGCCGCCGTCCGCAGCTCCGACGACTTCTACACGGATCCGGTGGTGAGGGGATACTACAGAGACCACCTCAAGGTACGTAGAAACGTGCATGTTGCATAAGTCTTGGGGGAGAGTTCGGATCACCTCCCTTCTTGGGTGAAGCGAGTAATTTCGGTTCTCAATCAAAATCGATCATGATTCTAAGTCATTTAATTGACGGTTCAAATAACAAGTTTGTTGAACAGTTATCTAAATGAACTTAATCGTTATCAACATCTTACTATCTCACTATCCGTCGGTGGTGAGTTATATTAAATTCGATAAGAAATTTGTAAAGCATTGGTAACGATTTAGTAACAATTCACTAACTCATTAATTCGCTACCGATAAAGTTGAACCGTTATCAATGTCTTACCAACTCACTATCGATCGCTTCAATGGCTGAGATCGTGACATTTCTTTTATTAAAGACTCAAGATACTTCCTCCACTCGGGGACTGAGGTTATCCAAACTCCTTGGAGAATGGAAAACTGCTTAATTCATAGAAAGAGCCTAGCTAAGAACACTGTTTCCTGTTCAAATCTGGCGAAAATTAAAAGTCTTTTAATTTATATCTTTTATATCCTTCTTGGTTTAAAAAGTGCTTGATTGTTTAAAGAGACACTCTTGGCTGTAAACAACTTGAATTTTAGTACAAATATATATACATGGTGCATATAAATTATTTTCAAGTAAAGGGACTGGGTTTGAACATTTAAAAGTTGGAAGGTATATAAGTTAACTTTTCGGACCTTCTTTAAAATATAAAATATTAATGAGGATATCACGATGGTTAATGGCCTGTTTGGTTAGAATATCAAAAATGATAATATGTTAGTATCGATATTGATATTTTTAGAAGATAAAGTATCAATATCAAAATTGATAAAAGTTGACACTTGTATTACATAGCATGTGTTGTTTGCAATACAAATTTTAAAACTGATACTATTAGCCAAACATTTCGAGGTGATTACCAACAATATCAATTTTAAAATTAATAGTGATAGAAGTGTCTAATAGTGTTACCAAACAGGACATAAGATAAAATAAAAAAAAAACAAGCTGAAAGCTCTAACATGCATGTGGCAGAGTCTGAGGTTAATTAGATGTTTTATATTTGGAGCAAACAAACAGCACCTCGCCCTACCTAGTTGATATGACATGTATCCGAGAGAGATTAATAGTTGATCCACATGGCAATTTATGCACCAAAAAAAAAAACTACTAGTCTATAGTACAGAGATGTTGGTATATATATATATGGTCTCGATCGTCTTCCAAAACTCAGAAAGGATCCATCGAAATACAAGTAGATATTTACTTCACTAATCATATTAAAATTTTGGGTTGTCGGGCCAATAACTTCAACACGTTTAGTACGTATATGGCTGATGGCCGACAAGTTTAACACGGTAGTTTAACATGTTTAGGAAATGATTTTATGAAAAGAGAAGTAGATAACTATACTATAGTACTCATTGTCTAAAGTTTCCAAGTTGAATGACCAGGTGGGTACGTACATTTAACGTCGATCATCATCATCTCTCTCTCTCTCTCTCTCTCTCTCTCTCTCTCTCTCGATGCAGAAGGTGCTTACCAGACTTAACACCATCACCAATATGCTTTACAAGGACGACCCGAACATCATGGCTTGGGAGCTTATCAACGAGCCCCGCTGCGAGGCAGACCACTCCGGCCGTACAGTCAATGTGAGAGAAGTCAACCACAGACATCTGGATCCCTGTTCGTTACTGAATTTTGATCATCTCTCTCTGTTGTTGTTTTTCTTCTTCTTTTCTTTCCACACATATGTTTACTGACGTCCCGATAGTTAATGCCCTGTTTGGTAACACTATTAGGTACCTCTATCACTATCAATTTTAAAATTGATAATGATAGTAACTATTAAGGAGTGTTTGGTTAATTGTATCAATTTTAAAATTTATAGTGCAAACAAAATATATTATGTAATACAAGTGTCAACTTGTATTACTTTTGATATTGATACTCCAACATTTAAAAATATTAATATTGATATAGTATCAAAAATGAAACTCTAACCAAACAGGGCCTAAGTGATCTCATCTTCTCAGTAGTACTGTCATCGGGCTAAATAATTCGGTGAAACCCAACTTTACATATAAGTATGTTAATTAGCTATAGGGAAATCTTTCGGACACACATACGTACGTAGTGAGTGGAGAGATGATCTCCCGTAGGGGTGGCATTAAATTAGGTCAGCCTTTGCCGGGACTTACCGGTTAAGTCTGAATTAAAGACCAACAACCGTGAGCTAATTAATATACAGAGTGTTCATTAACTAACTCAAGGGTGATCTTAATTAGAGATCATCAATCAGGTCAAAATGAGTTGAAGTGGGTTATTAAAATGACCTCAACTTTTATCACATATTTTTTAAATAAAAGCATCCTTTCTGAAAATATAAATTAATTTAAATTATTATAAATTGAAAATATTAATTAATTTGCTCAATTTACTCAATTCGGTAATGATATATTTATAAGATAAAAAAGTAAGTCGAGTTAGATCAGACCGGGTTGGAATTAGCAATTTTGCCTGACATGTTTTAGATTGACCCTGGGTGTGACACAAGCTATATATATATATATATATTGACACCCTGGCCCATTTGGTTCGGGTATCCCCTCTGGCCTTCAAGAATAAATCATGACTAATCAGGGGCGCCTTCCACGGAATTTTAGCCGAATCACCGAAACATGGCTGGGGTTGCTGAGAAATGGGTGGTGCTACACGCATTGCTTTTGTCGCCAGTGACCTCGCCGGTGGGTCTTTTTTTTTTTTCGTCTAGACGGAGTGAGTACTCTACTTAGACCTCACGAGATGACCTGAACTCAAAAAAACTTGTGATTAATTAGTTGGCTCATACCTTTACCTTCAATAATGACTCCTGATTATGGAAGCAGAGAAGATGACAAAAGCTTGCGATTGGGCTCTAGACCAAGGTTTTCATTCGATTGTCTATGTGGTGTTTGGTTGCATGATAATTTGTTGTACACTTCCATGATAAAAAATTATATTAAAATAAAAAGTAAATCAACTCATGACATAAAATTATCATGTTTAGAGGGATGTGATAACAAAAAAGAGTTACTATCATTCATGACTAAACAAAGTGGGGGACCACAAGAAAAAAGAAAGAGGTGAGATCCTCTTTTCCGTTTAAGAAGAAAATTACTTTGAAAACATAAAATTGGCAAGGTTGTCAAACACCTCATTTTTTAGAAATTTTTTTACAATTTTTAAGAATTAAAATAAAAACTGTCATTATCATGTAACCAAACACCCCATTAAAGTGAGGCTCCGGCCACGATAGATGCTATCAATGGGAATAATACTCCTCCTTGGTCTGCTCAGAACTTCACCAACATATATGCGGTTACGTTAGGCTTGGCTTTGAAACAAATCATGTGACTCATGCTCGGGAGAAGTCACAAGTCATTTTATGTTCTTCCTCTTCTACAATTTTACCTTGTTAGATCTGTTTTGCAAGGCCTTGCCGAATGACGGCTAAATTGATTTTATTATATGTAACGGTGCTAACAAAAAAAGAAAAAGAAAAAGAAAAAGAAAGAGAGACGTCCTGTGATCGAGCCGGTTCTCTCTTTTACGATTGAGTGCAGATCATCTCATACGCGGATAAGAGGGAAGATCTTCGGTCACCAACTAGCTAGAGAGAGTCACATATCTTTAGTTATTTAGTAAACTTTTTTAACTGACCATTAAACCACTCTTATAATTATTAAATGATACATATAATTACTAAATTCACTATTTTTGAGGTGCTACCTCCCTTCAACATACTTTTAATAACTATATACATATTTTAGAAGGAGTTAGTAACTCAAAAATAGTGAATTTAATAATTATAAAAATAATTTGGTAATCGGATAAAAAAACTTACTAAGTAATCAAACGTATGTGACTATTTGTGAATGAGAGACTTCACTTTTACGAATGCCTATCTGAGATGATTTGCACTTTTTATAAATTTTATGGCTGCTCCTACGACGTACGTACGTATTAGGAGATGCCAATCTTCTTCTTTTTTTGAAATAGAAGGAGATGCCAATCAATCGAGTTCTTGCATGCAGGCATGGGCGCAGGAGATGGCGGCGTACGCCAAGTCGCTGGACAGCAACCACCTGCTGGAGGTGGGCATGGAGGGCTTCTACGGCGACTCCATGCCGGAGAAGAAGCAGTACAACCCCGCAGGCTACCGGGTGGGCGCCGACTTCGTCGCCACCAATCTGATCGACGAAGTAGACTTCGCCACGATTCATGGCTACCCCGACATATGGTGATGCAATCTTCAGCTCTCAGCTCCTCTCGACCTTTCTCTGTCCCAGGCGACGAAAGATTTTCGATCCATGGAGAGAGAGTTTCGCACCGCCGTTGCTGAGAATTGGGTTCTTGATTCCCCGAGCAGGCTATCCGGCGAGGGCGAGGGCGCCCAGCGCGACTTCGTTCGGCGGTGGATGCGGAGCCACTGGCAGGACGCCGTGGCCGTCCTGAAGAAGCCGCTGGTGTTCGCGGAGTTCGGCAAGTCCAAGAGGGACGCCGGCTACAGCACCGCCGGGAGGAACGCCTTCATCGGCGCCGTTTACGGCGACATCTACCGGCTGGCAACGAGGTCCCCGCGGGGGGTGCTCGGCGGCGGTCTCGTCTGGCAGGTTATGGCCGAGGGGATGAGGCCGTACCACGACGGCTACGAGATCGTCCTGTCGCGGGACGCCAGCACCGCCGGGGTCATGGCCAGGCAGTCCCGTCTGATGGCGGCTCTGGCAGAGCCGGCCGCCGCACGAGACGAGGAGAGAACATTATTCCTCGCCGGGGGTCCGAGTCCGTACACGCGCGCGCGAAGTGGAGGCAGGTGCCGTCGGCGAGACTTCTCCGGCTTGCCGGACGCGAAGAGAGAGGAAAAGATCATCGGTGGTTGGCCAGGGCAGGAGTACCGTTGAGTAACCAACCATGCGGCGTGTTAATTATGATACGGCTATTTGAGTCGACCAAGAGTGAATTGTTTGAGTCATAACTAATTGGAGATGGTAAGTGTTTTTAGAGAGAGTATACGTCTACCCTATCAAGCTCAATTTCTTCAAATTATTTTTCGTTTGTGTAATTGTAATTTTGATTTTTTTCTTTTTTTTTAAGAGGTGCCATAGTTGGGGTGACCTGCACATAAAGACAATGTCAAGGATTACGTCCAACATTGACATGCTCACCGACCATGGTCCCGATCTATTAATAGATCATCCTCTCAGGTAAATGTTTGAGGACATTCTCTCGATCTCACATCTAATTGTGTGAGTCTCACGCACATCACATTAATATGGGATTTATCCCATAAGTGCGTGATTGAGTGTTGGAATCAAAGAAATTCCTTAAGACAGATATATGAGGGATCTGGACTCTACTTTCGGCTGTTTCACATTAGAACAAGACTGAGGAGGGCCCATGAAATGTATGGTAAACGAGATATGGGGTGATGGAAACAGGTGAAAAACGAGAATTTAGAAGAATTTTGTTGAAGTATGATCTTGTATTGACTGCAAGTATCATATTATCTGTGACGTTATACACGGTAAAAAATGATGTTGACGTACCCAATAGTTGTATCAAAAGTAATACATATCAGTTCCATTACGTTGACATTTGACATTTTCGTTTGCCTCTAAGCTCAACGGAGAAGAACATCCGTCTTTGGGACGACTCGACGTGTAGCCGCGCGTGCCACTCTTGTTTGGAAGAATACATGAGATTGACGTACAAAATATTCTCTCTAAAAAGGTCTAGCTTTTCACAAAAAGACAAACTTCAAAGTTAAATGTACTTAACCGAAAGTAGTCAAGGGATAGAAGGGCTAGCTCTTCAAGGACGAGTATGCTGCCGAGGAAAAGTCTGACCCACTTGGATAAACGACGGACAAATGTATTTTTTTTCTTTGCATATATACGTCAAGAGTCTATCTTTGGCTGTGGAATGTAAATGTTTCAGATAAAAGCTAAGACTTGCAGTTGTTTGACCACCCAGTTAGAATAAAAGTAGACGGAACCGATCCAGATCCGTAAGATAATTGAAAAAAGTATATAAGGACATTTATTCCTATTCAACATACGTTGAATATGATAAGTCACGTTTTACAAGACGGGCGTAAATTACAAAATGCACATTATTTAAACAACCACATATTAGCTCTCGTTGCAACAAGGCTGTCCTGACTTGAATGGTTTTGCAACCAAGTGTGATGAATCACCCAGTCGACAAGTTATCTTCATCTACCAGAATAGTTGCACCAGTGCCTATCCCCAGATCCACAAGAGGGGCCATTTCGTCGTCAAGAAGCTGGGGAAGGGGGGAACCCTGCGATAAGAAATAGAAAAGGAAAGAAGTCAAATAACAAGGTTCTGTAAAATGAAAAATTGGTAGTTTTATTTGTCAAGATTTAAAAAAAGTAGAAATGTATTTTGCGACTGAAATATAAAACACACGTTAGTTTATGAAAGATAGAAATGAGAGTGGATCGTCTTAGAAATCTAGAGGAAACTCTCTCAATCAATCTCCAATCTGCACGAACCACACTCCCTTCATTTAAAATGCTCGTGTAAGAAGGATTGTTAGTATTTTTTTTACTTATTAAACCGAGTATATATATATATACTCTCTCTCTGTGCATCCCCCGTGAGCCGCATCTCCAAAAAAAACTAACACTTTTAATAACACAGTGCAAGAGTTAATAACTAAAAAAATGAGGCTAATAACTATATGCATGGTTATTAACTATATGCACATGCTATTAAATATATGTACATGTTAGCAACTATGTGCACAGATTAGTAACTATGTGCACTGTTTAGTAATTATGTACACATGTTAGTAACTATATATACACAACTTATTAACTATATGCACATGTTAATGACTATATGCATAGATTGGTAATTATATACAGGTATTAATAACTATATGCACAACTTAGTAATTATATGCACGGGTTAATAATTATATACACATGTTAGTAATTATATGCATATGTTAGTAACTATATATAAGGTTTAGTGACCTAATATGTGTATATAATTACTAACCTGTGCACATAGTTACTGAAATGTGTATATAATTACCAACTCATGCATATAGTTACTAACATGTGTATATATAGTTAATAACCTGTGCACATAATTACTAATCCATATATATAGTTACTAACCTCATATTTTTAACACCAGTTAATGAGATGGAATAGAAGATTATCAGGTGTACCAGGCATAAACACCCATGCAACCACAAGTATGCAAGGCGATGGAGAGACAGGAATATAGGTTATGCATATCGTGTCTTATGAACAAAGCTCGTTACCTGAATGACATACCACAACGAAAAGAAACTACAAAGTAACACCCCTTAATTATAATCAACCCTACGGCATGCAGCTCTCCTAACGTGGTTTTGTGGAGCACGTGATCTGACAATAGTGATTGTTAGTTGTGACATTATTATTATAATATGCTTTTTATTTTCATGTTTTAGTGCATGTACAACTTGGCCGGTCTGTAACTAGCTAGGGTGAAAGCATCAGTTCAACTATTAATCTAATTTATTTTTATGTATGAAGTAATTTTTTGTCAGATAAGACGGCACACGGCAATACACCCTGCACACATAAAGGTGATATATTTACAATTTCCAATTAAGTAGTAACATTTTCACATTCTGGAACATACTTCTTAGTTTCTAATTCCTATGATCTTGTCCATTCAGAAAATACTTACCAAAAACACAGTTCATGATCTCATAGCTATCACAAAGGAGCACTTTCTTAAAAGCCTGAAGCTTATGTTTTTACCCAAATCTCCTTACGTGACCTTCAGATAAACTAGATTTAAGTTTCATCACACCGTCGAGTAATTTTCATAAACCATAAACACGTCTCAACAGTAAATGTGCCATTATCAATGCTAGTGTCAATTACCTCACTGTTATTTGCTTTGACAACAGTCTAAATTCAAGAAAAGGAAATAAAATGCTGTCTTAGGTAGCTTGAAATTAAGAGACATGTGGAAGGTTATACTTCAAATGAAAAAGAGATTTGAGATATTTACAACAGCCCAAATCTGTGACCCTTTCACTAAACAGCGAGGAAAGCATAATTAAAACCAAACAAGCTCTACCTTCTTGCACCTGTTCTGACTTCTGAGCCAGTTGGTAACCTTCTAGGAAACATAGGCTCTCTTCTAAAGCTCATGTTTTACTTGACATAATTAGTAACGAAACTAGTAACCAACGCTTACATAGGTTTGATTAGGCAAAATAGACATCGCTGATGTTCATACGGTTCTTGTCCATCCCAAGATCTCTTTTCTGTGACCCTCGCGAGACATGCGAAGGGTTTTTGCATGCATGTGTACAACACTTTTACCTATACAGGGAGAGGGGGGCTATTTTTCTCTTCCTTCCCCCACCGCCGTCCCCCTTCTCTTGTCCCACCATAGGGGTGTAAACGATTTGGTTTAGTCCAGTTTTAGTGCAATTTTTTAAAAACCAAAACCGAACTGATTTATAAACCGAACTTAACCGAACTGGTTCAGTTAAGTCTCAAACCGAAAATAAACTGAACTATTTATTACAGTTCAATTCGGTTCAAACTGTCAATTTTTATTATATATAAATATTTAAATTTTAAATAAAAAATAATATATATTTAAATAAAAAATATTGATGATAAACCATTAAAAACAGTTCCACAATCAATTTAACTTAGCAAAGCTCATTGCTCATCCCTATAGACATTGTTTTGTAGGACTGAGTAGAATAGATAATTACTCCATATGATGTGGGACTATCCCACCCCTCTTGTGGCCACAAGGAGGAGGAGAGGCGGAGGCAAGAGTTGCAAGTCGGAGGAGTGTAGCGAGTCGTGACGATGATTGTGGCAAGGAGGAGGAGGGCGGCATCAATCAGGCCACACATGTTCAATCCCATGTAGAAGTTATTCCCCGCGATGATCCTTGCTCTGCAAGTCATCTGCCAACGCAAGGTATTATTCTCCTGTGCCACCCACTACCACCCGAAGGCGCCTAGGATAGGGTCGTCATATAATTAGACCATGGCTCCCGTGACTTTCTCCCTCTTTTCCATGTCCTTGCTTTACAACCACTAAGGGCTCACAGTCGCAGCAGTGAAGAGAGGTGGTGGCCCAGTGAGGGAATCGGGGCCTCGTAGTCATTGGCCTCCCACACCATGGCTTCGCAGCTTTCTCCCTCTCTTCCTTGTCCCTGCTTTGCAGCAACTAGGGACGTGCGGTCGCGGCAGCGAGAAGGAGAGGTGGTAGCCTAGTGGGGGAATTGAGGAGTAGGGGTGGCGATGAGCAGGTTGCTTGCAGCGGCAAAGAGAGGAGAGGTGGTGCTACGGTGGCAAGGAGGATTCGGACAGCCAGTTTACCAATTCGACCTGGTTTTGGAAGAAGCCATACCGAATTGAAGCAATTTTTTTGTATTGGTTTGGTTCAGTTCAAAAAACTGAACAGGCATTTTTCTGAAAAAAACCGAACCGGTTTAACCAGTTCATTTTGGTTTACCAATTCAACAATTTTTTCTTTCAGCCCTACCCACAAGTGGGACTCTTCATTGACCCATGTTTGTGCTTGAATCACTGAAATGTATCTAGCTAGGAGTGTAAACGAACCAATACACTCAACAAGTAACTTGATACTCGACTTATTAAAAGCTAGACTCAACTCATTTATCAAGTTACATAAACAAGCTTGAAAAAAAAATTTGACTTCATAAACAAGTCGACTTTGAACATACGCTTAGCTCGATAAACTTGTGAATATCTCAATTATTTAACAGTATATATTCATATAAATAGTTCATATAAATACAAAATAACTATGGACCGTTGATTTACCTTCATCATCTATCAACCGTCAGATCATCAAATCCTATTTCTTTATCTTTTCTCCCACCCTCTCTCTCCCACACGCCGTCGCGTCATGTCACAATGGGTCTTGAACAAAAAATTCGTAAACCCTGTTCTTCTCCCCCCTCTCCCACACGATAGCATGCCTCTCTCTCCCCCCTTTCTCCCCCCTCTCTCTCCAAACCTCTTTTAGCTCCCGCTATTGAGACCACAATGCCTCTTCCACTTCAACGACGATGACTTCGTCCACAAGTCCTCCTCCCCGAAGTTGGAAGACAAAGAAGAGATGTCAAAGGAAAAGCTAAAGCCCCCTAAGGCGAGCCCAGCCATGATCTCCGGCAGCCTGCATGTCTCCATGCCAACAGGGGGTGCAGCAACGAGGAGGTCGGTTGAAGCCTACTTGTGGACCCTAGCATGCCTATAAAGGATTGGACGGGCATAGACACTTCGTCGGCAGGTCCTCTTCCCATTCTTCTTTGTCCTACGCTATGTAGACAGAGGTGAGCGACAAGAGACGATCGAGGTGAGGTATCCCTCTCCTCGCCTCAGGTGCCGAGGCGGTTACTTTAGGCACCAGAGACAACAATTTTTATTTTTTTTATTTACAAATCAAGGAAAATATATATACAAAAGTAAGAAATATATTTAAAAATGTAGGAAATACATCAAATAAACAAAAAATACATCAAAAATATAAAAAATAGATAAAAATGCAAGAAATACAACCAAAATTACATAAAATATATCTAAAAATGCAGAAAATGCAAAAAAATATCTAAAATGCAAAAAATAAATACAAAAATGCAGGAAAGATATACATTTTTCTAGTCTCATTTCTATCAAATTGCGAGAAAATAAATATATCAAAAAAGAGTACAATAATATGTCAAGTGGACAACATTTGAACAATGATTGTAAAGTAAGCATGGAAGTACATTAATAACCACAAGTTCAAAACATCATTAAAAAGTACATTCGAATAATGTCCCCTCTGATTAACATGAATGTCAGTCAGAAGAATCATTAGTAAGGTTAACATAAATTTTCCCATCCGATTTTGAGGTATCTTCATTAGTGGCCACGCTCTTTCCCCTCTCAAGTTGGTGCCTTTTTAGAGGCCGCTACACTAGTGGATGGACCTTCATCTTCTTCAACACTGGCTGCTACGTCCATGTTAGCTCCTCTCCTTCATGCATATAGTCCTCCTCATTCCTAATAATCTACTCATCAACCTCATTGATATCATTCAAAGAAATATGATCATGATGGAATTTCTCCATCCTAAAATGATGATCAAAGTCTTCAATTATATTGGGCATAGACAAGATTGTTTAGCATTTTATGTTCCAACCTATTTCTTTTCTTTGTGTGCACCGGTAATACAAAGCCAAAAATTACTTTAAATTTCTAAATGAAACATTCTGAAAAAAATTTTATTAATGTATAATATTCCAATAGGATTAGGCATTTATTTTATTGACTGGGGTATCATGCTGACAAGTTTATCAAATCTCATCCAACCCAAAGTCATACAATAACATTTTTCAATTTATTTATCAGAATCAGAAAAAAGAACTGTTTATTTGCTTACCTCCTCCTGAAGGAATAACCGAGGCTTGATGGTTTTCAGCTTGAAGAAGCTCTCGCAGAGAATCTTTAACTTCCCAACCTAAGCAAATTGCAGAACCATGAGAATGCAGATATGAAGACGCACAAGGTTCTGTTCCTAAGCAAAAGCATCCATGTTAACTGGTACTACCAAATAGCAAAACGTATATAGAATACAAATTCAATCACATAATCAAGAACAAGAAGAACGGATTCCACATGTACCGATCTGTTCCATGGATGTACCCATCTTTTTTTTCCAACGGCACATAAGAAAATAGCAGAAACCAGAAACACTGGAATCAAAGAAGTCATCCATAACCTCTTTAAAGCCTCAGGGATTTCAACTTTATCATGCATTATTACAATTAGGAAAACCATATCCTAGAGGGGGACACTGGCAGATTACCATCCGGAACTGGCGGGGGATCATTCCAGAATAAAGGGATGGTTGGAACAGAACCCGGGACACGTGAGGACCAATCTGGAGATCAAATTGGATCGATTGGCTGATCCACTGAAAGTAAAAAATTAGACCAAATCAGACCAAATAAACCCTGATTTGGTCAAAGCCAGGCTAAAATCAATCAATTATGGACAATTCCAACTGGGATCAACCAGTTCAGACTTCAGACACTGCCGATTATGATCCAGATCAGGCAATCCCTGCATGAAATCGGCCAGTCCTGGCCTATTGCAGTTGGAAATTGGAATTGCTCAAGGGTCTGCCCATCAAGGCTGACTAAGTCCAATCCAGATCCAGATTGGCAGATCAGAAGAACCATGGTCAGTATTGGCTGGAAAGAAAGGTGCAGATTCTGATGTGATTCTACAAACTGCTAACATGTGGATGGTACTACAATTTATGTGGGAGGGCCAAATAACTATCTGGAAATGGGTTAATTGGGCATCCAAAAAAATTTGCTTGATGACCAGAAGACCTTAAATTTTCACCCAAAAAAAATCTTTTTGGTAGCCCTCTGACTAGAACAGTTAATATTTTTGTATTAAATGTCAACATGCTGTCCATCATGGATGCAGAACCAGCATCACCTCCGCTCCATCTGCTATTTCTAGTGAAAACTAGAAATTGAGTTTCAGAAAGTCTGGTGCTATTCTTAGTTGGAGAAAACTCTATGAACAGATAAGTTGCAAACCATATTAATCTTACTTATAGAAACAAAAAAATTGGAGGCAGCAGTGAATTTCATCCATAAAAATTAAAAGATGGTAATAAAACTCATGTAAACAAGATACATAACCGATAACTTAAGATTTGCTAAAACCAATTAACCGCAAAAGAGTTTCCTTGTCAGTGTTAGGTTATCTCATGTTTTGCATATTTTAGGAGACTAACATAAAAATAGCTATATATATATATTTTTTGGGGGGGTGCTCAAGAGGACTTGGCTAACCAGATATATCATGATTTTAAATGTTGGCCCTTAGCAAAATGTGACTCTGGCTGAGACGCTGCTTTAAAGGGAGGATATGTGTAACCTTTAACATGAACACAGATTACAGATTGTATGCACTTTTCTTATTTTTCATCAACAAGATACAGCATCAGGATGAAAAAAAAGGCCCTTTTACTCAGGTAGGAAAAAAACATCGCATTGGATTTACATGTAAGGACAGAAAGACATGAGAACAAGATAATATGACTTTCACAAAATCATCAGTGCATACTGTTGTTGAGGGAGGCAGCTTTTTTGTCACAGACAGTTTTTCTCCAATAGAAGCTCCCACACATTTTAGTGTGATGGCTGCAGAAAAAAGTTTTGAATGTAAGTTCAACATATGGGTATTAAAACGTTCATATCATTGTTTGAAGAACTCTCATACAAAGCAGTCCAGAAACCATTTTCTGGGGCCCCATGAGTCCAGATAATGGTTCTTCATTTTCAATCCCATGATTTCTCTTAAGTTCACAAAACCTACAAAAAGTGTATAAATGGGACTGAGAATAACATATGACAATGGTAACAAATACAATTGATGAACAACCAATCAGCAAATGAAAGGGCTCCAAAGCTCAAAATAAAAAGAATCAGCTTCAGGCTGTAAAACTTCTGGCAGAAAGAAAATGGCAGTATGCCAAACCCCTTAATCACAAATGGCCAATCAGAAAAACAGATTACAGGGCTCTTACAGTGGTTTCATGGTACTCTTCAAATAATTTGCATAGAAGTGTGTGGGTAAAGACAAATATAAAAAAACATGTCTTATATTGTTTTTAAGTAAAGTTTTGGTATGAAGTCAGAGATTTTTAGAGCATCTCAACCCATCTTGGAAGTTTTAAGGTTAATGGATGGTGATGAGAAATCGGCTATAGGTTATTTGTATACCACAATGGAATTTGCAAAATTGTAAAGTGTTGAAAATTTTGCATAAAAGAAGTAAAGTATACTCCCATCTTAAAGATTGTCCATCGTTGATGAGAGATACAAGTGCAACGTCCTTTATATTTAGTTGGCTTCTTTTTGAATCTCAAATCCCATTTTGATAATCAATCAAAAGATCCTACTTCGGTTGGAAAGCTTGAAACTGCATTTTATACGTGTTGAGAGAATGGTGCCAAATAAAAATATGCAAGGCAAAATAGATAAACAAATTGAAAATTACATTACTTCGAAAGAGACATTTGGCATCTCATTTGTTATGAGGTCACAGGATACAAAAATTTCCAAGTCATCTTCATTATTTTCAGTGTCAACTATTTGTTAAATATTACAAGATAGCTTAATATGTGCTTTGTTGCCAAAACAACTAATTGGTGAATGCAATATGGTAGAGAAACACCTAAACTAAAGATGCTTGCATTGAGAATTTTTGGACTATGTTGTACGTTATCCGGTTGTAAACGCAATTGGAGTACATTTGAATTTGTAAATATTCAAAAATTACATTTGAATTTTTATGTTTAATTTTTATTTCATGATGCATGTTTTATTCTTGTTGTTTTTCAATTTCATACTAGAAGAGAAACTAGCTAGAGCATGAGAGATTGAATGCATGATTTGCTGGGTTGGCCGACCTGGTTGGTTTTTGGGCCGACCGACCCAGCCCCGCGACCCCGACCCGGTTGTTAATTTAAAATGAAATTTTTATTACTTTTTTTCCCAACCCCCAACCTGACCCCGGCCCGACCCGGGTTGCGACCCCAACCGACTCGAGTCGGTTTTAGGCCCGACCGACCTAATCCTGACCCCCAACCCCGCCTTCCTTGATTGAATGATTTAGTTTAAGTGTAATACAATCGCCATCTTCACGAAAGGTTCATGAAAATAACAAAAATAAAGAAAGCTATGATCCTATTTCTTTGGAAAGTTGAAATTGGGAAAGTTAATGTATGGTAAAGGAAAGTAATGATTTGATTTGCGAAGGCAAAGATCTTACATGAAAAGATGTTGAAAATTCTTTGGGAGCTTTTGAGAGAAGAGGACACAGAGTCATTGGCCAATCAAGTGAGTCCAATACATCACAATCCATGACGGTGAGAGATGAAGATAGTGATGAAAAATATGGAGAAGATGATAATGTAAACAATGATGATGATGATGAAGATGCACCATGGGAGGAAACGAATGATGAAGACGGTGACAGTGCAAATGAGGCTAATGCACGAGATGAGATTTTAAAGGATGATATCCATAAACTTAAAATTTGAATATGACATCATATTGTGAGTGGATGTGAATTAAAAGACCACTAAGTACTTATTTGAATTTTTAGGCACTTTAGTTAATTGCTTTGCTTATGTACTCGACCTTGATGTTAATTGTAATATTGTATTTCTATCTTTTTGTTAGTTTGTGATAATGTAGACTACTTGTGCATATTGTATTTGCATATTGTGAACTTTATTTTGTAGACTTTTAAAAGAAGTTCAAAGACTACTACATATCATTTGATAGATAATTTTAATTTATAATGTCTTGTCTTTACAATTTTGAATATGTAAATTGTATTCTTGCTATATGTTGAATTTATCAATTCTTATAAAATTTTAAAATTGTTGTATAATTGTTTATTTTTCCCACATTTAGGGTTATACAAACATATGTACATACATATATACGAACACCAAATGCTACTGCCTTGACCACCTAGGCGACGTCTAAGCAGCCACCTTGTCACCTAAGCTTATTTGACACCCTACAATGTGTTGGACGTGTAGTCGCCTTGACAACTGAGGTTGGTCAACATTTTTGAAGGAAAACTCAAATAAAAATACTGGGAATAAGAGGAGATACCACCAGGTCACACAACCAAAGGGGATATAATTTATATATTCAACCCTATCGGTTCCCTTAATCCTCCCTGTCAATCAACTCACCTTTTCACTTTCATGATCAACAAGAATTTGCAAAACATTATACATCAGCAAACTCCAGATTAATATCAAAACAGAAGGATCAAATCTCATTTGTTTGAGAACCTTGGATGTAATTGTTTCATCTCTTTGGCATCAGCAAACTGCATTTTTGTCATAACAAAACGCACATACCTGCAAAACAACTGGATTATTCAAAAACCAAATCAAAGTTATATCATTATTCCTTATCAGAAAGCTGGCAATCTCCAGCTGCTTTTAGCGTGGGGGGAAAAGGTATGAAAAGTAGAAAGTCAAGGGAAAAGATTCACCTTTAGCTACAGTAAATGGCAACATCCAACTGTTGTCAAATGAGTTTTAATTATCCCCTTTAAACATGCAGAGGTACATAGAATAGAATTATTCAAAAGTGATTGATAACTGACTAACTGTAATTTGTGTTCCTTGGAGTTAAGGCGGGTAGTGCAATGCTCCCTTGTTCCGTTTTTTTCTTAAGAATAAAACAAGGTCGTTGCTGTTTTTACTTGGAGAAAAAGAAATACCACTCTTTTTGAGGTTAGCATCATGGTTCGCCGGGTTGCGACCCGGACCCGACCGGGTCGGTTTTGGGGCCGACCGACCCAGTCGCGACCCCAAGACCCCGACCCCATTTTGAATTTTATTTTTTTATTTTTTGCGACCCGGGCCGACCCCGTCCCGACCCGGGTCGCGACCCCGGCCGACCCGGGTCGGTTTGGCCCCAAACCGACCCGGTCCCGACTCCCGACCCCACCTTCCTTGGTTAGCATAAACGTGGCCAAACACATATCTACACATCTTTTTTCTTTTGTTTTTAATTCTAAGATAGAAAATAGTAAGAAAAACTGTATTCAAACACTAAATTGTTTACAAAATTCCGTTTCAGGCCAAATCACCCATAAGATTGCATGAAGAGGTAGCCTCCAAATATGTCTGTCATCTTTACTAGCCCATGAGTAATCCCCCATGTAATGAGTTCAGTAGCTGTGGAATGATGTTCAAAACAACACCTCAGCCTAGAGGAAAGAAGCACCCATATCCTGGATGCAGAGAAGCGCTGCACAAAAGGTGAGCAGCAAACTCATACTCCTGTTGACAAAATGTGTAATTCTTGTCAATAGTGGGCAAGAAACAGTGTGCTATTTGCCGGTATAATCATAAATCGAATATGCCTAGATCTGAGGGACTGATAAATAAAAATCTGATATTTAATCTAGAAGCCATAAAACCAGACTTCGAAAGGTTAATTTCAGATATAATTGATCCTAAGGTGCCTAATGGAATGGGAGATAATCAAATATGAATGTCAATAATCTGAAATCTGCTAAGTCCTAATGCCTAAACCTGAATCACTGGAGTCCGTGAATAGTTAAGGAATTTGATCTGAAATGATCCATATGTTCATCTAAGGGTCTATTTGGTTGCAAGGAAAATGGGCCACATGTAACCTGTTTTCTGGAAAATCTTGTTGCCGCTCTTGTTTGGATGTCTGTAAAGCAGAAGTCAACATAAAAAAAGATTCATTGACCCCATCTATGTAGTTGAGGCACGAGGCAAGGGAGGCCTCGCCTCGCCTCAGGTGCTTGAGGTAGGTGCCACAGGTGGTGCCTGAGGCTATATTTATTTATTTATTATTATATATTTTTATACTTTATAGTTTATACAATATTTGAAAGTGAAAAAAAAGCAAGACATACATCTAAAAAGACTGGAAATAAATGTAAAAAAGCATGTAATACTTCTAAAAAAGTAAAAAACATTTATGAAATGCAAGAGGTACATTTAAAAAAACATAAAATATATTTAAAAATGCAAGAAATATATCTAAGAAAACAAGAAATACATAAAAAATGTAGGAAAGACGAACCTTTTCTATGTTACTGGAATTTGAAACAACAATTAAAGTATATTAATATGTCAAGTGACAACAATTGAACAATAATTCTAAAACATGCATGGAAGTACATTAATAATTTTAAAATAACATAGAAGAACAATAATTGAACCATAATTCTCAAGTCTTTACCTTTTTTGATCTTAAGTTTTTTTAAATGTGACACAAGATCATTATTTCATTGATTTAGAAAGAAAGGAAATACAATATATAAGATATGATCTTAAATTGAACTAAATAACACACCAAAAAAATAAATTAAAAAATAGAAGAAAAAAGAAGAAAAAATTATACGCATTTGAGACGGGTTAGGTAGTCGAGGCGGCCGAAGTGGAAAAGGCGACCGCTTGAGGCAATCACGAGCTAGGCGAGGTGCTGAGGCCTCGCCTCACCTCACCTTAGCACCTAGGCACCCGAGACGATCGCCTCTGATAACAAAGGACCTCGTAAAGCATGGGTTTTGGCATTCCTTATTTTCGTCCCAGCACCATTTTCAAAAGGTCCAGGTGACCGTCTCCAGTAATAATTAAGTTGCTTGATAATCAGTTTTAATCATTAATAAATATTAATTTTAAAATAATACTTGTATAAAATTTTCAATTAAAAATTATAGTATTATCAAAATCATTTTTAAATGATAAAATAAACAACTAGTAATTATAAAAATATTTTATTTAAATATTATATTATTTTAAGACTCTTATTAAATTAAGTTTTAAAACATAGAATTTTATAAAATGATTTACAAATAAATAAAAAATTAAAATATTTGTTTAAAAACAATTTACTTATAATTAAATTATCAATAACAATTTTCATAAAATCAAATTACATTTAACCAAATGATAGATTATGTTTTGAATTATCTTGGAAAAGTTACTCCTAATAAAATGTTTTCCTTGATTTTACTTTTACATGGATCCAAACAGACCCCCTAAGGGTCCATTTGTTTACTAGTAAAACCGGGCTCATGCATGCCATTTTCGGGAAAACCCTATACACTCACCTGCTTGGTTGCATATAACAGTGACATCAACGGATGAGCATTTCCTCAACATAGCCAAAAACAAGGATTTTGGCATCCTCCAAAATAAACGGTATGCTGTTTTCCAGATGCATGTTCCAGAGTAACAAACAAGTGTATTATAGTCATACAAAAATAGTAGATTAATATATGTGTAAAATTGTCAATTTTAAGTAAAAATTAATTTTTGTACACTGTTTTCAGAATTAGTCTAATTGTTAAAATAAAAAGAGTAATTTATACAAACTATTAATCATAATAATAAAGAAAAAGTTATTTTATCAAATAAAATATTTTTATTTAAAATAATTTAGCCAAGTTAACACTCTTATGCCATGAACAAAAATATTTGTTTAAAAGTAATTAATATCTTTGAAAAAACTCATTTTTTAGTAAGCAACAAAGTCATAAAAATTAAAATAAAAAATTAAAAAATTAAAAAATTATTTTCATGAAAACATTCTTTCTAAAAGTTAAACAGTCATTCTTATTCTCACTTTCCTGAAAGTTCTATCCAAGAGTTTTTCTTTATTTTTGACTTTACATAGTTTACACTTTTTTTTTGAACAACCATGGCCCAACGGCCGAGAGGGCCTGCTGCACAGCAGGCAGCGGAGGTTCGAAGCCCCGCTCGAACCTCACCCGCCACCCCCCCCCCAACGGGGGTGCCTGGCACTGACGCCGCCAGGAAGCGAACATCTGCCCTGCGCCCCCATGCGCAGGGCGGGTGCCAGTCGACCCACAGTCGACCAGCACATAGTTTACACTAACAAGTCTACCAAACAAAAGTTTTGTATTTCCATTTCCTTGAAAAGCTATTCCCAGGAAAATTGTTTTCACCTATTTTCGTTTTACACTCAACCAAATAGACCATAAGTCTTGGAAACCGAAATCAGAATGAGGAGATAGCTGCGTTATGGACTTTTAATTCCCTAAGTCCTAAAAGCTCAAATAATGCTTAATGAACCTTAAGATCAGAGAATGTCACCTTCTAAAAATGCCAACTTGGACTCAATGCTCCAAATGCCAATGTCGGATTTAAGATCCTACGAACTCCAATCAAATAAAAATAGTAATGCCAAATGCTCTAAGATGTCAATTCCATATCTGACAACCGCTGTCTAAAATGCCCAATGCCAAGACTTTGAATAAAAAGAAATGAAGACCTAATGAATCTAAGTCCAAGATGTCTAAGGCTAAGACTTAGAATAAAAAATAAAGATCTCATGAGTCTAATGAACTCTTCAGAACAAGATGACTAAAGAAAGATCAAATGATCAAACATGAATATCAAGATGAACCTCCACTGAAAATGCTTGATACTGAAACTTAGATTTAGGCATGCAAACGAGCTGAGCCAAGCCAAGTAGTATGATGTTCAAACTCGACTCGTTTATTTTACGAGTTCGAGTAGAGCTCGAGCTTTTACGAGTATGCTGAACTCTTGTTCAAGCTTGGTTCATTACTTAATCGAGCCAACCTCGAGCTCGAATAGCAAGTTGACTCAAGTTCAATTCACATTCAAACCTAATACGAACTTATTTATAAAACTCAAATCAATCAAAAGTCATTTGTGAAACTCAAACTTTAGCTCATTTATGACACTTGATCTAAGTTTAAATTCAAATCAACTTTTGTTTCGACTTATTTCGTATATTTAAGTGGCAATATATAACTAGTGTTACTTATAGTTTATTTTTTAAATAAATATTCAATCAAGTATTTAATCGAGCTATTTGAGAGCTTATCGAATCGAGCAGAAGTCTGTTCAAACTTGGCTCGTTTAATGAATCATGATTTTATTTTTTTGTCTGAGATTGTTCATTTACCATAATAAACAAGCCGAGTCCAGCTTTTATCGAGCTATGTTTCGAACTTCTTGTCGAGTGTATTGGTTTGTTTGCATTCCTAGTTAGATATCCTAAGGTTCCAATCTAATAATAGCCACCTTCATTTTGGGAAAACATAAAATTAAATCCAAAAATGTCTACGTTAGACCTCGCATCTAATGAAAAGAGTAAAAGCCATAAACCAAGCATGCTCAAACATCTCATCTATGACTTTAATAGAACTAAATGATTGTTAACCCCGCCAAAAAAAAGATGATCAAAATAATCTTGCAAAATACAGGAAGAATAGAGCATGTATTGAATTGATCAGGTCCAATCAGCTTGAATTAGCATGGTCCTATGAGGCAGAAAAATAAGAGATATATGCACAATGTGAGAATGGAAAAAGCGACTGTAAGTAACGCAATTGCCATTCAAAGAAAAAATGTTCACTATGCACACAACCAGACGGGGCAGTTCATGTCATAGTTGTCAAGGCGCCCGCCTAGGCGACGCCTAGGCGCCGCCTAGGCGGCAAGGCGCCTTTCCAAGGGCGCCTTGTCTGGGGCCAAAAAGGCGCCCAAGGCGCCCGCCAAGGCGCCCAAGGCGCCAAAGCAAGGCGCCTTGGGTATTTTTACATCATTAAAAAAAATTTTAGAGGAGTTTTTCTCCCTTGATACCCCTCACAAGGGACACTTATTTAATGATAGTTTGAATATATTAATATATTGTATTATCACTTATACTATCATACATATTTAAGATTTATGATTATAAACATATATTATATACTTAATTAAGTTCTTTTTCAGCTCTTTCTTCTCTCTCTCTCTCTGTCTCACTTATACTATTACATACTTTCGGGGCGCTCTTTCTTCGCCCCCGACACCCCCCCCCGCGGGGCGCTGCCCCCATGACCCCCGCGACCAGACCGCGCAGGTCGATCCGCGACTACTCTGCACTCCCCCCATTTAATAATATTATAACAATATTTTACCATCACTTATACTATTGCACATATATAAATTTTATAATCATAAATAAGTTATATACTTAAATTTTATAAAAATTTATTTAACTTTCTTCTCTTTCACACACACATCATATTTACTTATGTGCATTGATAAAACACTCATATTCAATTATAACATAACAAATATAATTATATTTATGTTTTGTTTATATATAACAACCTCCCGACTCAGCCTTCCTTGAATACCGCCTTGACCGCCTAGGCGACGCCTAAGCGGCCGCCTTGTCGCCTAAGCAGAATCGGTACCCTTCAACGCCTTGGGCGCCTTGTCACCTTGACAACTATGGTTCATGTTTATGGTTTATTCATTAAGCCAATCGACCATGATCCTCAAGAGGTGGCCGACGGCACATGTCATCTTCTGATAGGCCGAACGCCAACGATCCTCCAATGGAGGGGTCGACGACTACCTTTTGCAATTATTACCTTTTTAAGTCAATCGGCCATGGTTCCCCGGAAGGGTGATCGATGACAAATGTCATCTTCTTCTAAATCGAACGCCGACGGTCCTCCAATGGAAGGGGTCGACGACGACCATACCCGTTTACTAAGTCATGCTATGAGTTCCTCAGGCCATTTCACCCATGAAAATAGTCAACCACATTCAACACCATGTTAAATGCGACATTGAGAATCCCAAGAGAACATGGGGGGCAGGTTCAGAACACACTAGACAAAACAAAGCATGGACGGCAGAAAATTACAAATGAAAGAGCAAATGGTTCTGGTTGCTGGTCGCCCTATCTGCCTATGACAGGCAGCGAAAGTCTGTTGTCTTGGCTAAACATTCAATACATGCCAAATTGTATATAAAAAAAACTATTATGCCATGATGAACAAAGGGGAACAAGGAAGAAAACGAGGATGAATCTGACAAGGATGAAGATGAATCAGATGACTTTGAGTCTGATGATGAGGATATGCTGGGAGGCGAAGATAGCAGTGACGAAGATGACTTCGAAAGCTCCGAAGAAGAGGATGAAGCTACTCCGAAGAACGAAGCCGGTAAGAAAAGGACCGCAGACACTGCTTTGAAGACTCCCGCCGACAAGAAGGCAAAGCTCGGTAAAACAGGCGGCGTTGACGGCAAGAAGGGTGGGCACGTAGCCACCCCACACCCTGCGAAGCAAGCCGGCAAGACCCCTGCCACCAATGATAAACTGAAGCAGCAAACACCCAAGTCTTCTGCCGGTTCTGTCTCGTGCAAGTCATGCCCCAAGATGTTCAAAGACGACAACGCTCTTCAAGCGCATACGAAGGCCAAGCATGCTGCCAAGTGAAATCGAGGACGAAATATGTAGAATGGATTTTGGTCGAGGCGGTTTGGAAGGAATGGAAATCACCTGAGCGCGTTTCGATTCAACTGTTGCGGAGTTATCTGTGTCCGATCTTTGTATTTTGTTTTGCTTTCTATGAACTCGTCACCCGCAAGACCCAGCAGGACGGAACCCCCGCGCGAGCCAACGCCGATGGAAACGGGACTGAAGCCCTCCTGGCATGCGGAAGAGGAGCAATGAAGAGGGGGGGAGCCGCGGTCAGGCCAGCTCTGAAACAAAAAAGGGAGGCGGGGGACTGACCGCGTAGAAGAGGAACTCGCCTAGGGGAAGCCCGCAGAACCGCGCAGAGGCTTGCAGGGTGCTGGTCCGGAGGAGCCAGAAGGGGGAGCTCCCGCGAGGCCGACAGGAGAGCCCAGAGAGGGGTGTGTTCACCATGGTCGCGACGGCGGAGCTTCTCGCCGCGCCAAGAAGGAGCCCGTCAGGGGAACTCCGGAGGAGAGAGCTGCCCTTCCCCCGAGCGCCAGACGCCTCCGTGAAGCTCAACCGCTGGGAGGAGCAGTGAAAGTCCGTCGCCGACGCAAGGGCAGGGGCTTGCCGGAGAAGCTCCTAGGGAGGACGGCGTACCGCACTCGCTGGCCCATAGATCGCGAAATCGGCCGATCCGGATCGGAATCGGCCGATTCCTGGATCGGATCAGCCATTGCCGATCCGATTCTTGGCTGAAGGACCTATCCGGAAAAAAGTTCCGGCAGAATCGGTCGGGATCGGCCGGATCGGATCGGAATCGGATCGGAATCGGAATCATATCGGCCGAATCGGTCGGGATCGGAATCGGAATCGGAATCGGAATCGAATCGTTTTTTTTCATTTTTTGCTATTCCAGTCGGATAGGCCAGAATCGGTCCGAATCGGCCAGAATCGGTCCGGATCGGTCTGGGATCGGATCGGATCAAAATCGAATCGTTTTTTTTTTTCTTACCGATTCTGGATCGATTGTCTTCCATTGGATCGGTCGGACGATCACCGATACCGATTCCGATTCCAATCCCGCGATCCTTGCGCTGGCCCCGTCGCCGGCTACCCTCGCATACCACCCTGCAGCAGGAAGCCCGACGGTGGAGGAGCAGTGAAAGACCGTCGCCGACGCAAGGGGAGGGGCTTGCCGGAGAAGCTCTGAGGGAGGACGGCGTACCGCACTCGCTGGCCCCGTCACCGGCTACCCTCGCGCCTACCACCTTGTAGCAGGAAGCCCGACGGCGGAGGACCTGCGGGAGGTCGACGGAATCGAAGACGACGAGTCCGGGAGGGAGCCGCCGTCGCCTTCAGCCGCCGGTGTGTTGCCCCTGTCGCGCCGGCGCTCTGCCGCGCCTGCTAGCCGCCCGCAGGCCGCAGGGGGGTCGAACAGCAGAGGGGTGGAATGGCCAAGTTGCCCCTTCGCGAAGCTTCCCCCCGCCGAGAGTTTGTCGCACACTCCCTCCGGCAGCGAGGGCTGGCCGTCCAAACGATGTTGACTTCGGTCAAAATCGAGTGTCTTGGTGGGTCAAGGCGAGACCGCGCCCCTTTGATTAACCCAAAATGTGCAAAATAAGTCCCCCCCCCCCGGTGGTGTACGGTTGAGAGCTCTACCGATTTTGACTTGTCCAAAACCGGGCCAAGCGTCTCTAACCCCCGGCTCATTTGGTTAAATAAATACGGGAGGACTGTCTGATGTTCTTATTCAACCGTGAGGTCAAGAAAATTTATAATGAAAAAAAAGGAATGAAATGGATGCCCCGGGTGTACATCTACCTATCAGGTAAGAGGGGGTGGGACAATTTTGACTTTAGCCAAAATTAAGAGGACCTCAATCCGAGTGGCTCCAGAAGCTGTTAATCGGGATATATGTATACATATTATACACACTTTCTCTGCTTCGACACCAAAGATGGTTAAAAAAAAGGGAGGGAAAGAGAGAGAGCAAAGAAAAAAAAGAAAAGAGAAAAGAAGATGAAGGAACAGAAAAAGGAGATGATTTATGTTAGCAAGAAAGAAATAAAAAAAAGAGAAGAAAGGAAAAATGAGAGAAAGAAGAAAATAAAATCAATACAGCAAAAGAGAGAAAGAAAGAAAGCAAAAAAAAAGAGAGAAAAAAAATGATGATATTCTTCGGTCAAAAAAAAGGAAAGAAAAGAAAAAGAAGTGAGAGATTCCTCTCATTGGATTATAACATTAAGCAGGGTATTCATTAGTAAATTTAAATTCGTTTAAATTTGTAAGAAGGAAATAGGACCCCCCCTAATGGTCCCCAAATGGGCCCGATTGGTGCTGATTTGTTCATTGGATCCATGCACATACATTTGGGCCTTTATTTTGGCCATTTGGGCCTCAAATTTTCAAAAGGAGAAGGCCCAAAATCTGTCCCAAATGGGACATCCGAAAATCCTCTTGTAAAATGATTTGAGAAGCATTTTGTGTAATTGGCCACCCCAACCCTCCATAAAGGTGATCAAAGCCCAAAATGCCCCCACCTTTTTCCCTCACACCTACCATAAAGCAAAAAGCATGGTGAAGTATTTCCAAAGTTACCCTCCCCTCTCCTCACACCATCAAAAATAAGGAAAAGTTGAGGTATTTTGTGGACCAAAATGCCCCTCTCTTTTGGCATATAAAAAACCATGAAATCCTCTTGGAGAGGAGAGAGGCAACATTCCCCAAGGCATTCCCCATACGTAGAGTGCAAGAGCCCCCCCTTTGTCCCATCATTCAAGAGAGTGCAAGGAGGGAAGAGAGTCCAAGCTCCATTTTTCATGGAATTGGCTAAGTATCAAGGTATACCATGGGCTCAATCATATCATCTCATACCATGATGGCATGTGAAGCATCAAACAATCAATGGCCTATTAGGCAAGGAGGAATATCACCCATTTCATCAAGGCCCGTTAAGACTCTCAAAGCCCAATTGGCCATCATCAATGTGGATCAAGATCATGTGTCCTTACCTCAAGTAAATCAAGTTCAATTAACTAAGGCCCTAAGGAGAAAAAATCACTCATCAAAGCCCATTAAGGCTCTCAAGGCCCAATTGACCATCTTCAAATGAAGTGCAAGACCATGTGCTCCCATTTCAAATGAACCAAGTCCAATCGACTAAGGCCTAATTAGGCCTTGACCAACATGAACAAGAGACCGGTCCAAGGCCCATTAAGATGGGACTTAGGCCCATTAAGGTCTACAAGGCCCAATTAACCATTCTTAAAGGAAGTTCAATGCCATGTGACTCCATTCCAAGCGCATCAAACTCGGTCCACTAAGTCCCAATCTGGTCTTAACCAAGATGAATATGAGATCGACTCAAGGCCCATTAACATAGAAAGTGAGCTCATTAAGTCCATGATGATCAAAGCTCCAATTGAACCAACATGAACAAAAATCCAACTCCACTATGAAAGAGAAAACCCCCAACGGTTGGAGAAAGAAAACTCTCAACGGTTGGTGGAGGAAAGAGAAAACCCCCAACGGTTGGAGAAAGAAAACCCCCAACAGTTGGTGGATGAAAGAGAAAACCCCCAACGGTTGGAGAAAGAAAACTCCCAACGGTTGGTGGAGGAAAGAGAAAACCCCCAACGGTTGGAAAAAGAACACCCTCAACGGTTGGTGGAGGAAAGAGAAAGCTCCCAACGGACCATCAAAGCCCGTCAGCTCGGTTAATCCCCGATCGGGAGATACCGACTGGCGGATGAGAGAGAAACCCCCAACGGACCATGAAGACCCACCGATTCGGTCAATCCCCGATCGGAAGCACCAGTCAGTGGATGAGAGAGAAAGCCCCAACGGCTCACCCAAAAAAAATTACCCCAAGTTCCATCAACTCGGCTTGCTCCCAAACGGGCAATGCCGAGAAACAAAAATTCCAAGACCCATTAATCCGGTTAATCCCCGATCGGGAAATACCGGGTAATGGATGAAAAGTCCAAGACCCATTAATCCGGTTAATCCTCGATCGGGAAAATACCGGGTAATGGATGAAAAACCCCAAATTCATCAACTCGGCTTGCTCCCAAACGGGCAATGCCGATGAAAAGTCCAAGACCCATTAATCCGGTTAATCCCCGATCGGGAAAATACCGGGTAATGGATGAAAAAACCCCAAATTCATCAACTCGGCTTGCTCCCAAACGGGCAATGCCGATGAAAAGTCCAAGACCCATTAATCCGGTTAATCCCCGATCGGGAAAATACCAGGTAATGGATGAAAATACCAAACATCAGCAACTCGGCTCGCTCCCAAACGAGCAATGCCGACGAACAAAATTTCAAGGCCCATTAATCCGGTTAATCCCCGATCGGGAAATACCGGGTAATGGATGAAAATTCCAAGCCCCATTAATCCGGTTAATCCCCGATCGGGAAATACCGGATAATGGATGAAAATCTCCAACGCCCATCAGTCCGGCCAATCCCTAAAAGGAAATGCCGGGTCGTGGGTATCATGTCCAAGACCTAGCAAGTCGGTTAATCCCCGATCGGGAAAATACTGCTTGTTGGAAGTGGAATCACAAAGCATTGAAAAAAAAAGGAGACCGTGAGGCTAGATTCAAGGCAGATGCCGCCTTCTAGCCCCGGATCTAGTCCCAAAAAAAGAGAGAGAAGCAAAAAGGAGACATGAAAAAGAAATAATGGGAGAGGGGAGGCAGTGCCGATACTCCTGCTTGTTATTTCATTATTTATATTCAAAAAAAATAAACACATTTCTTTTTCCTTGCATTTGTCCCGTCTTGAATGTGTTACCATGGCAGTTAATCAGGGGTTACTGAGCCGCCGCTCAGTGTAATTAACATCGAATCCATTCGTGGATTGATGGAGAGAGGTCCAACCATAATTTAAAGAACCCACACCATAACCTCGCTATGTTATTTATGATAACTCTAATAATCATAAAATTATTTTTAATACCGAAAGAGGTAGAGCGAGAATCATGTCATCATCGTTGTTGAGGATTTTCGCGCCAAAAACGATAAACGAGGGAAAAGGTTGTCGCACCCGCACAATATAATATTTTATTTTATCCCTCAAATAATTTTTCACCAAAGATTAACCATAATTTCCGCCGAACAAGAGTTTTAAAAGAAAAAAAAGAGACGGGGCGGGGGTAAGAAATCGCGAGGTTCGTACAATGATCAAATTTTGATCTAAAAGATCCTCAAGTCTAAAATGCTAAGAATCCTTAAATTGAAATCTTAAAATCTGAAATCTCAAGTATGAGAATTCAATGAAACCAAATAAGAATGCACCTTAACAAAACACAAACTAAACTCAAATAAAACTTAACATACTAAATTTGCATTCTATTGATTTTATGGAGCTGTATTTCCCAATGTGTTTATTTTGTGGATGTATGTTTTCAACATATAAGTTGTTGTGACAGTTAATTAAGGGTAGTCAAGTATTCTTGATATAATTAGCATCGATACTTCGTAAGTCAATAGAGAGTTGTCCAAAAACATTTTTATTGAACCCAAAACCCCAACATACATATTTTTATACATATCATGTAATAGCTAATAGTTAATGTTAGCCAAACATTACATATTTTCATAATAGTTAATGTTAGCCAAACATAATCAAAATTATTTTTCCAAATAAAGTAAATCCAAATGAATTTTTAAAAAAATGAGGTTTCACACATACATTGCAACACAAACATGCTGAGCAACAACGAAGCACATATGTCACGTATGAATGGCAATCTCAGCTTCCAGGAGACGCTTCAAAGGTCTCGAGGCAACTGTGACCTAGACGGGGTGTCAGCTTCAGGAAGTACCCACCATACATTGGGCTTATCTTCCATGCTATCTCCAATCTCCTGGATGACACATTGATCTTCCTAGAATTGTTACCGATGGTGCCAAAATCAACAGAATTGAGGTTGTTCGATATGCATAACATGACTGTGTTCTAGATTTAGTTAAGAAGTGTGTATTTAGAAGGACATTCTCAAAGAGTTACAACAAGGAGTTTACACAAATAATAAAAAAATAAAGAATTTTACAATGATCAAATTGTTTGTAAAGAATCTAAAGAAACTAAATACCTAATTTCAGACTCTCTTCGTTCCCGTGGTGTCACCTGAAACCAAAATTGGTTTTGGCGATAATGATATACCATACTTCAATACAAAGTTAAAAACAATGTATGGTACCTCACTTCCATTGAAGATTTCAATTTTTGGTAGACGTGCAATCAAAACAAAACGTGGGACACCACTCCTTGCTGGATCAGTCACTGGATTTTCAGAAAGCCTAATATCCTTCACATCAACAACATGAATTGCCATCAAACTTTATTAGAATAAAAAATATGAGCCCAATTTCCTAGCAAAATAATTATCCAGGTGGTTAGTTACAGATTGCGCTCAAATTCTTTTAAATAACCATATTATACACATTTTCTAGCAATATAATCGTCCAAGGTAGCTAAAAATGAAAAGTCTTGTAATAATAGTGAACAAAGAAAAAATGCAGTTGGACAGAATAAAAAATTCTTGAAGAATAAACTAGAAATTTTAAGTACCCTATTAGTTCAATGAATTTACATGAAAATATATAATACATTTTGTACATCAATTGTGTGAATGAACAATTACAAAGCACTTTCAATACCAAAAGATGATCTTTGTGCTTCTAAAAGATTAAAACTTGTATGTAATCTTTTAAATACTAATATGGTATTAAACATGTAACACATTTTTATGTGATAGTATAAATGATAGTAAAATATAATAAATGTGTTTACACTATCATAAACGCAGCGCCCTTGTGGGCAAGGATCGCGGTATCGGAATCGGAATCGGGATCGGTGGGTACCGATCCGATCCGGATCGGATCGGATCGATCCGATTCCGACCGATCTTCCGGAAGAACTTTCGATCCGGAATCGCTCCGGATCGGTTCTTCAAAGGTGCTAAAATATTAAAAAAAATATCAAAATAACATGCTAGATCGGATTCCGATCCGATCTAGCATGTTTTGGGGCGATTTCGGGCCCAAAAGTGGCCCGAAATCGGCGCCACGGCGGCAGCTTGCCGCCGTGACATCTTCCCCGCCCTATCGGGCGGGGAAGACAACCTTACCGGGTCCATCGGACCCGGTAAGGCCAGGATCCGGTGACTTCCGTTTAGGTGACACCTCGAAAGGTCGTTTGCAAACAAGGGGGGTACCCGGTAATGTCGTCTTCCCCGCCCGATAGGGCGGGGAAGAGGGCTGCCGCGGCGGGATGGCCGCCGCGGTAGCCTGTGGGTCGATTCCGGCGAGGGAATCGCCGGAATCGATCTGGAATCGACCGAATCGATTCCGGCACCGATTCCACCTACAAACATCGATCCGGACCGATCTTTGGTCCGGATCGGTAGTTCCGCCGGGAATCGGATCGGAGGGGTCCGATCCGATCCAAGAATCGGCCGATTCCGATCCGGATCGGCCGATTCTGCAATCCATGCTTGTGGGGGGTATCAAGAGGGCAAAGTCCCCCGAATTTTTTTTTATGGACTAATCTACATGGGGCGAGATCTCGGCGATCACATATCTTGGCCCCTTGGTGAGACCGAGATTCTCACGAGATCTCTGCGAGATGGCATTCCATGGCCACTGGCCACCCCATTCCGGTGATGTTCCCTCACCCCCCTCCAATTGTGCCAAAACAGTCACCTGAAGGGGTGACAGTCACCACCCTGACGCAACAGTCACCCTCGGGGGGACTGATTCCCCACATAAAGGGGGTTGGAAGTGTGCAAACAAGGGGGGTACCCCTAAAACAAGATGTGAAACCTCGAAATTTAGAAAAATATATTAATATAAAAATATGTTGTATGGCATGATTTGAAAATTCATTTGACTTCCGTTTATTTTGGAAATGAACTTTCATTATCTTATCTTTGGCTACTATGAAAATATATGATATTTTATAGAAAATATTAGCCAAAATATGTGGTATGCATATGAAATATATATCAAGGTTAGGGTTCATAAAGTTTGTCTTTATACCTCTCTCCATCGGAAGTTACGAATTTCCGATGTTAATTACATCGAGATTCTCGAACACCCTTGATTAACCGTCGTAGCAACTCATACAAAAAGGAAACAGTCATCCACAAAACATAATCACATCATCATGTGGGGAGGCTTAAACATAGTCATAATCACATCATACCATGCCATTTCATTTATTTGAGAATATCGTGTCTTATGTAGACATGGACTTTAACCATAGAGTTTTGGTCTATAATTGACCTCATTCTAGATGAAGTGGGAATTTCCCTAATAGATTGAGTGCATGTACTCTTCCCACTTTGGGATGAACCAATGATACCGAGTGCATGTTCGGAGCCCCTTTCAGACCAAACATTTCGGGACGTACTCAATAAAATTTGTTCAAGTATCATGAATATTGCCTAAGTATAGGCTCATGTTATGTATCTTAATATTTTTTGTGTCAAAATATTTAAGATTTTTTATTTTTGTGTCATTTTGGCCACATTTGGCCTTTCCATCATGTCATCGTCATATCTTAGTCCGGGTGACCAAGTCTTCGTCATCTTCTATGCCCAGTTGGCCATGTCTTCATATGCTTCATATCTTCAACTTCATGGTATCTTGGCTTCATTGAGGCTACTCAGGGTGGCCCTTAGTCCATCGTCTGGGTTCTAAGGGGGGGTGGATATCGCCTTATCTTTTGGCTGCAGCCCATCTTCATTCCCCCTATTATATGGGGTTGATATAGATTATGGATATATGACTTGTTATGGGGTCGGTATGGGTTGGGAAAGATGACCTGATATGAGGTCAATATAGGCTAGATATATGACCAGCTATGGGGTTAATATATAGCTAAAAAAAGTGACCTGTATATAGGTCGATAGGGACTGAATATGTGACCGGTTATAAGATCAATATATGGCTGAAAGTGACCTATATATGAGTTGGTAGGGACTGGAATATATGACCGGTTATGGGGTCGATCGATGGCTGAAAAAATGACCTGCATATGGGTTGAACAGGGGGCTGGTATATGCCTTATGTGAGTCGAAAAGATGGCTGGTACATGGTCTGGATATGGGGTGATAGGGGGGCTGATGTATGACCTGTTTATGGGCCAGATAAAGGGCTATATGTGACCTTATATGGGGTCCGTATGGGCTGGATATATGACTAGTTATGAGGTACGGGCATAAACACGTATGAAGAAGCTAATAATCCTTTTCTCATCTTTTTCCATGTAATGTGTGGCAGCTACATCTCCTCCTCCATCTCCATGTGCTGTGTAGCATATTGTGGTGTCTTCCATCAGCAACAGGCAGGAACAACAGTGGGCATCGGCTGCAGCTCTCCAACAGGAGCCCTTCTGTGGGCACTGGAGCTGGTGGCAGCAACTGTTGCAGCAGCAAAGAGATTCTGCCCTCATCGATCAAGGCAGATAATGGAAGGTGAGAGATAGGTAGAGAGTGAATGTTGCAACATCTTTAGCCGTGGCAGCACTGGGAGGAGTCTTCATCTCCATCCTCTCCATCTTCTGACGTAACTGTTGCAGTATGGGCAGCAAAGGAGACAGCAACATGTCTCTCCGACATTTTCTTCAGCATCCGTTGGTATCAGGCAGATTTCAACGTGGGCTATGGAAGGACCCATCAATCATATTTCTTCTTCAGTTGCCAGCAGCAGCAGTGGACATCGACAACTCCTCATTCTGCCATCAGCTTTCTACAGGGGCATTCCCATGAAGCTTGGACAACAGCAGGGGAAGAGAGAGATGGCAACGGGTAGGAAAGCAACATCAGTTTCTGTTTGACCTCCTCCTTGGAATATCATAGTTGATGCGCATCAACATGAGCTGCAGAAATGATGACCTGACGGCGGTCTACAGTGGCCTCAGATGGCAGCAAAGGAGAGACTTCTTGTGCCTCCTATTCTTCTCCTTCCTGGTGGGCAAGTCCTCCTTCAGTAGCAGCAGGAAGGGCATGGCGCAACAGCAGGAGGAAGAGAAGGCTCCATTGGCTATGGCATCATTTGGTAGGTGTAGATGTATAGTATCTCTTCCTTCTCCTTCCTCTAGGCACAAGCAACAGGATAGGCATCAGCTGGAGACGTAACTCCATCCACTTCAACCCGTAGAGTTTTGGTCTATCATCGACCTTACTCTATGTGAGATGATGATTTTTCCTAGTGAGTTGAGTTTATAAACTCTTCCACTTGTGGAAAAGATCAAAGACACCGGGATTCATGTCCAGAGTCCTTGTCCAAATCTGGCGCATTGAGTCATGCCCAATACTACACGTCGGGATGCCATTTATGTGCCTAAGTATAGGCATAGGTTTTTCATGTAGATCTTCTTGGACATTCAAACTTCATCATCTTCAAGTTGGTTGGGTCACATAATGCCCCCTTCATTGTATTTCGGCTCCATCTTGGTTAGGGCTGTTCACTGTTCGGTTCAACCCGAAAAACCAAACCAAACCAGTACTTTGGTTCGGTTTGGTTTGGTTTGAACTACCGATCGGTTTGGTTTGGTTTTTAGGATCCTTCAAACCAAACCAAACCGGTAAACCGAATAACCCGAATTAGATTAAATATTTTAGTTTAAATTATATATAAGATAGTATTTATGTATCTTTTCTTGTAAAAATAAATTTCTTTGAAGTGTTTTTAAGGTAAAATTAATGTAATCTATAAACATGTACACAAGATTTTAATAGAATGTGATTTAAAACGAACAAAATAAAATTATATATTGATATATCTACTATACCTTAATAAAATATGGTTTGAACCGAACCAAACCAAACCAAACCGAATTAAATTTGGTTTGGTTTGGTTTGGTTTGGGAGATAGTTTGGTTTGGTTTGGTTTGAGAAAAAATACTCAAAAACCAAACCAAACCAAACCATGAACACCCCTAATCTTGGTTCAAACAACCAATTTCTTCAATATCTTCAAAACACGTGGTCATGTCTTCATAAGCTTCATGCCTTTATCTTCATAGAATTCCTTTGCTTTGTTAAGACTATCCGGGGAATCTCTTAGTCCATCGTGTGGGCTCTAAGAGGACCGGGTATAACCTTGTTTTTTCATTGCCTTTGTACCTTTGCCACCATATCTTCATTGCCTTTGCACCTTTGGCATTGTAAGGAGCACATGGGGTCTATTTGGAAAAAGTTCCAAGTGACCTGTATAAGAGTTGAATAGGCCGAAATTTTGTCCTGTATAGGGTCTTAAAGAAGCTGAAAAATATGACATGTTATGAGGTCAATATGGGTTGGATATGAATGGGTCGAATGAAGAATAAACATATGACTTGTATAAGGTCTCATGAGAGCTGGAGCTCTGATCTGTTATGGGTCAATATAAGCTGAACATATGACTAGTTACGGGGTCAAGATATATAGCTAAAAAGGTGATCTGTGTATGGGTCAGGACGGGGCCCAAGAGGTGACCTATATAGGGGCAATCAGGAGGTTATTTAGATGAGCTGTGTAAGGGTCGAACAGTGGCATATGAAGGGCTGTCCTTACGGTATGTGTATGGGTCGATGAGAGACTGCATGCTGACCTGTATGTGGGGACCGTTTGATGACTTAACGTGTAGGGGACTGAACATAGGACGTATGGGCTGTATTCTGATCTTATGTGAGGTCCGGACAGGGGTTACGCATGATGGTGGCAGGTCATGGGGCATGGGTCGATGAAGAGTCTATTGGGGAAGAAGAGATGCAGGAAAGATGAACCGGCCTCCATGGAATCTACCACTTTTTTTCTTCACTTGCCCACCTTCCCCTTGTCCATTGATTGCAGAATCGGTGGAATCGGTCCGATTCCGATCGATTCCGGAATGCGGAAGGACCGATTCCGGGAAGAATTCCGCGGAATCGGTCGGAATCGCTTGGAATCAGTCGGAATCGATCCGATTCCACCGATTCCTTGTGAAATCGGTCGATCCGTCGGAAGACCGGCTCAAGTGAACCGGTTCGATTCCCGGTTCGATTCTGGACTGGAAATCGACCCGCGGCGGTCGATTCCGCCGATTCCACTAATCATTTTTAGTGCATTGTTTACAATTTTTGCAGATCTAAGCAATGGCCGATAAAGGTGATGCAGCACCAGCACGTGCTTCCGACGTGGGTTGGGAACACGGGCAGATGGTAGACCCAGTCAGGAAGAGGGTACAGTGCAAATGGTGTGGGAAGGAGATGAACGGGGGGGTGTTCCGGCTGAAACAACATATTGCCGGAACAGGTGGAAATGTAAAGCAATGTGACAAGGTGCCGAGGGAAAAAAGTGAGGAGATAAGAGGCTACATGACAGGTAGAGCCTCTCAACGGGCTGTTAGGATCGAGCAGAGGGAGGAGTTACACGACGAGCTACTCCAGAGGAGGAGGGACCGCGATTTGCCTACCTCGAAAGGGAAAGGCAAGGGGAAGGCACCAGCTGAGCCGGAGCCAGAGAGCGAGGACGAGTCCACGGACTCCGAGCTTAGACGTGCTAGGCACAGGCACGCTAGCAAGCGTGCATTTGCTGAGGAGGAGGACAGGAGGAGGGGAGAAGGAGGGTCTGGGTCCAGAGTTGACCCAGCTTTGGGCCGATCAGCATCGGATCGCCCTACCCGGGACCAAGAGACTGACCCTAGGAGACAGGAGCCATATCGCCGTTCCACTTCTACCAGCACTCGATTTACACCGAGTGACGAGTATTTATTTAGGAAACAGAGTGCTGGGCAGATGGGGATTAAACAGGCAATGAAAGGGGTGAAGGCAACAGGAACGGCTGCAAAGAGAGCCGTTCGCCACATTGTGAAGTGGTTTTTACATGCAGGTATCACTTTTTAAATTAAAATTGACATTTATCTATGTTTTATTTACTTAAACTTAATTTTAGCCTGATCCCAATTTTTTTTAACTTGATGTAGGCATCCCAGCACATGCAGCCACCAGCCCCTACTTCCAGACGATGGTGGATGCCGTGGGTGAGGCTGGATCGGGTTTGCAAGCCCCGGGCAGCAGACATATATACGGCGCTGGCCTGGATGAGGAGGTCCAGGAGTTGAAGAAGTGGATGGATGGTTTTAAGTTGGTGTGGAAGGAGAGGGGTTGCACAATTATGTGCGATGGGTGGATAGGTATCACCAAGAGTATGATAAATTTCTTGGTGTACTGTTCTGAGGGGACAACATTCTTGAAGTCGGTAAATGCTTCTGAAAAGATAAAAAATGCCGACTTCCTTTTTTCTCTGATGGATGCGGTGGTGGAGGAGATCGGGGAGGACAATGTGGTTCAGGTTGTCACTGACAACGAACCATCATATAAGGCGGCTGGGAGAAAGTTGATGGAGAAGAGAAAGCACATGTTCTGGATGCCCTGTGCGGCACATTCCATTGATCTCATATTAGAGGATGTAGGCAAGGAGGAGGGTGTATTCACACTTGTCAGGCAGGCGCAGATGATCACATCATTTATTTATTCGCATCCCCGCCTGTTACATATTATGAGATCACACACAGGAGAGCACGATCTTGTTAGGCCTGGTCCGACTCGATTTGCTACGAATTTCATTGCGTTGGAGAGTCTACACCGGCACAGACATGCATTGGTTAGGTTCACACAGTCCGAGGAGTATTACAACTATATGGTGGACAACCTGCATGACAAGAAAGATCAGTTGGAGATTCTTGTCAGGTCTGAGAAGCAGATCACTGACAAGAGGTTTTGGGAGAGGATTGCCTACTACTTGGCAATCATTGAGCCACTGGTAGTTGTCTTGAGGTTGGTAGACTCAGATGACAGGGACCAGATGGGCACATTGTACGATGCCATTGACTGGGCAAAGCTGAAAATAAAAGAAAAAAATCCCAGAGGTTACAAAAAGTGGTGGAAGATCATAGATGACCGATGGGACAAGACCTTGCACCACGATGTCCATGTTGCAGGTAACTTAGTTAAAAAATTATTTTTTCTGAATAATTGTCTTATTCTTATTCATAATGTTAACTAATAAAATCTTGCAGGATATTTTTTGAACCCCCGCATCCAATATGGAGGACAGGTGGTGAACGACAACGAGGTGATGCGGGGTACACTTCCTGTTATTCAGCGTCTGTGCCGATCTCAGCAGGACAGGATAGAGGCTGAGATAGAAGTAAGTTAGAGTTCATTCAATACCTTGGAGTAGCCTTACCGGGCAACTAATGTTTTTTTATAAATTTTTCAGATGCAGAAGTATAAGATGAGGGTCGGCGTATACTCAGATGCTGATCTGAAATATTCAGTTGACAAAGTGTCACCTGGTATAGTAATAGCTTGATGAATATTTTATTTTCTTTTCATATAAGTTATGGAAGATGATGGGCTAATTGTTTACCTTTTCTCTTCTTTTTTTTTCTTGCAGCTGAGTGGTGGGTTCAGGTGAACACCAGGAGTGGATGGAATCCACTTGCTGCCATCGGTATCAGGATACTCAGCCAGAGCACCAGTTCCTCCCATTGTGAGAGAAACTGGAGTACATTCAACCTGATACATACGAAAAGGAGGAACAGGTTGACCTCAAACCGGCTGAAGAAGCTGGTCTTCTGTCATTACAACATGAGGCTGTGCATCAAGAATATCAAGGAGCAACAGAAGATCAGTGAGGAGCGATTTGCACGATTCGCAGGTGGTCCATACGAGCAGAGGCATTCCTCCGCCACACCACCACCTGAGGAGGTGGACATGAATCAGATATTCCAGGAGGAGCATGCACTTGCCTCCTGGATAGAGGAGAGGAAGCCGGGGATCGTACGGTGAGTTTGATCCCGATGACCGTACGTGGGGCTGAAGGAGAGTTGGATGGTGTTGAAGCCGAGGAGGATGCTCCGGCTCCACCTCCACCTACTTCTCGTGCTCGGGCGAGCCTTCTTCTCGCCCCCGGCCTATGGAGCAGCCACCTGCAACTTTAGCCCCAGCTCCAGCTCCAACTCCAGTCCCAACCGCCGCTACCCAGCCCATTCGCAGTCCGGGGAAAACGAAAACAAAAGTGACTACACGGAAAATGGGAGGATTTGCAAAGTTGAAAAAAACTTTGGGTTCCAGACCTCCTGGTACTTCAGAGATGGCTGAAGAGGTGAAGAGAAGGAAGCTAGAGGTCAGGCGTCCTGTCAGCGGGATGACAGACGCGAGCTCCTTCTCACTCCTCAGGTGATGATGACGAGGAGTGCATACCAGCGACGCAGCCATCAGCAGCAGCCGAGTCTCCTGATTCGCGGCATCCAAAGCTGTATTACACGCTGGATTCGGATACACCTGATTCTTATATACAGCAACCACAGTATCCAGTATTTGACATGGCTGACCAGCAGTGGATTACACCACTAGCTCCACCATCCTCTGCTTACATCCCGGTCGTCCCGCAGTCCGATCCATATGACCTTGATAGCATGGCATCGGCATTATTTTCATATGGATATGGTCCCGGACAGTATACAAGACTGAGCACGAGGTCCGAGCATCGAGAGCAGCAGGGAGAGGAGGAAGACCAATATCTATATCCTAGATATTGGTAGTAGATTGATATTATGTAAATGTATATTTCTTTCATGATGTATCAACTCTTTGATTTTTGAATCAATGGAATATGTACTTAACTTCGATTGGAGTTCATTAGTATTTATTCGATGTGGTCCTGTGAATGAATGCTAATCTTATTTTTAAATTTTTTTCTAACTAATTTCCTATTTTTTAAAAAATTTTCTGAATTTTTTAATTTTTTTGACGAAAAAAAATTCGAAAATAAAACTGATTCTGGGCCGATCCGGAATCGATTCCCTTCCCAGGAATCGGCCGATTCTTGGAATCGGAATCGGAATCAGTCTCAACCGATTCCAATTCCGATTCCGGAATCCTTGCCCTTGTCTCGATCAATCTTCGAGATGTGATGTGACTCTGGCAGAATTTCCTTCTTGTTGTCCTCCCTCTCCCCTTTTTTTGACCGTGAGAGGGCTCCTTTTATAGAAGGTGCTGGGTGGGGGATTGCCCGCTGAGAAGGGCATGTACGTGCAGTTCATGTATAGCCGAAAGTGGGGCCACGTTCTTCCGATCGTGGGAAAGTGGCTGGCTTGACCAAGGATTGCGGGATCGGAATCGGAATCGGGATCGGTGGGTACCGATCCGATCCGGATCGGATCGGATCGGACCGATTCTGACCGATCCAATGGAAGAAAATCGATCCAGAATCGGTAAGCAAAAAAAAAAAAAAAACGATCCGATTCCGATCCGATCCGATTCCAGACCGATCCGGACCGATTCTGGCCGATTCTGGCCGATCCTGGCCGATCCGACTGGAATAGCAAAAAATGAAAAAAAACGATTCGATTCCGATTCCGATTCCGATCCCGACCGATTCGGCCGATCCGATTCCAATTCCGATCCGATCCCGACCGATCCGGCCAATCCCGACCAATTCTGCCGGAACTTTTTTCCGGATCGGTCCTTCAACCAAGAATCGGATCGGCAATGGCCGATCCGATCCAGGAATCGGCCGATTCCGATCCGGATCGGCCGATTCCGCGATCTATGGGCTTGACCAAGTCAGAGCTGGGAGGAAACATACGTACAGGTTATTTCTCCTTGTTTCTGCCTTTATTATATGTATTTTGGAAAGCAAAGGGGATTCTGACCACTGATCAGCACTGATAGAGTAATAGGACCAGCTCTAATGGCTAATATTTGCCATTTCATTTATATGATTTCTACATCATATAAATATCCAAATAAATATGATAGGCGACATAATTGAGTTCTGATTGGACTTGATTTCGTGTATCTTTTCAATCTATCATCTTGAGCTCATTAATTATATCATGATTATAATAGAAAAAACATAATATGTCCCAAATAATCTCAATTAATAAATTCTACACTTATTCTCCAGTTTTATATGCGACGAGGAGTCCAAAAATATCCTTCTTAGCTTCAGAAATTTTTGATCAATATATCCGATGTCTTCAATCTGGGTCACCTGGGTCATTTTTTTGATCACTTGGACTATTTTGCCCCTGGTCTAATGGGTTAGCGAGAAACACAAATTTTGATTTTTAGCCTATAACTTTCTAGATATATATCAAATTTCTGATCCAAATTAGTTTTCCGCATGTACTAACTTTCTTGCATCATATGAGCTCACATGTTTGTTAATGGGCCGAGTCCAAGTCTTTCGAACCGAGTGTGGCCGAGGAGGGACATTTTGGTCATTTGGACCCTCAGGTGTTTTGGCCCATAATTTGCCAAATATTAGTCAGATTTTCAATCTGATTTCAACATTGCTCAAGATGGAGTTGGACAGACCCAATGATGTGCCAATATGTTATCGGATATAACCCGAATTGTCCAAACCCACCAAGGGCGAAAGAGGCCATTTTACCGTTCGAGACCTGTCTGAAACTGGATTCTGACATTCAAGGTATCATTGCGAAGCCCTCGACAAATACAGTCTCATGGATCCACTTGTTTTGTCTTTCGGACCTAATATGTCCATGATAAGGACATCCGAAAATCGACTTTTGGTGTTTTCTGCATAATTTTCCAAATATGCATTGGATTTTCGATCTGATTCTGGCATTGCTCAACATTGAGCTAGGCGGACCTGATGGCAGTGCCTGATCGTCGCTGGGTTGGCATTCGGTCACTCGGGCCCAATAGGGGCAAAACGGTCATTCTGCCACCCAGAGCCGAATTTTGACATTCAAAACACTATTGCAGAGGTCTTGACCAACACAGTATTGTGGACCCACTTATTTTGTTCTTTGGATCTATTAAGTCTACCAAAGGCCAGTCGGAAGTCCGTTTTCACTGTTTTGCTCGTAACTTGTCAAATACAAGTCAGATTTCCAATCCGACTTTGACATTACTCAAGTTTGAGCTGGGCAGACCAGATAGTGGTGTCTGATTATTATTGGGCCATCATTCGGTCAGTCGGATCCAATAAGACTTATCGGGTCCGTTCGGCTTGTTGGTTCCAAATGTGATGTAGTGTAGGTCACATCTATCTGTTCATTCTTTTTCCTTATATTTTTGCCCAAAACTTGACATATTTAGGTACTTAAGAATTTTTGGTGCCAACACAAGATCGCAAGGGAGGACCCCCAAACAATCAGCTGCGCAAGGAGGTTTGGGGGGGCAAATGAGGAGGGAGAAAAGGGGGAAAACATACTTCAAAAGGTGGATTTTCACCTTCGCCAAAGGGGATCGCTTGAGGACTTGTCAGACGGGGAAGGGAGGAGAAACACCAAAGGGGAGGCTAGGGAGCCCTAGAATTGACCAGGGGGAATCATGGTGGGGGTCAAAAATAGGGCTGATTCAGGGAGAATCGAATCAAAATCGGATATAGAATCAGACTTGATTCCGGAGAGATCCATAACATGCGAACTTCCGAAGAATCAAACTGGATCAGCAGATTCTCAATCCGATTCCAAAGAATTGCCCAATTCTCACGATCCAAGCCGCTTCCGACAAGAATCGATCCTGGATCAGTTGTTCAAAGCATGAATCTAATCGACAATCTAATTACAGAATCGGCTGATTTTGATCCAGATCAACCGATTCTACAATCTATGTCTTGGCACCTTACTTGAGACGATTGCTAGATTGGTCGATTATGCAATCTATGTCTTAGCACCTCGCCTAAGGCGATCGCCTTCTTCGTCTAGCCCACCTAGGCAATCACCTCACCCACCTAACTTGCCTCACAGCCAACCCAACCCAGATAAGAGACCCAACCGAAAATGAACATGGTAAGAAACCAAAGTTAATAACCTCATCCCAACCTTGCCTTTCCCAACCTCTTACATTATCAATAACCTCTAATTCACTTAGAGATCTCGACCTACTCAATCCCCTCCAACTCACTCTCTTTTTCTTAACCCTTCTTGACCCTTTGTTCCTTTGCACACACTCTCCCTCACTCCCTCAGTCCCTTCCTACCCACTGGCCTCTCTCTCTATCTAACCCTACTCACTCCTCTATCCCCCCTCTCTCTCTCCCCCTTTTTCTCAATTGTTTGGCATAAAAGTTGGCTACATTTTTATATCTCTAATAAATTTTTTTGTTTTAAATATATGATGTTATTAGTGATTTATTAATATATATATACATGTAAAATAATAAATGCAAATATATATATATTAAAAATATACTTTGCCTCAGACGCCTAAGGCATCCACATCAAGTGCCTTGTCTCGGGTACCTCTCATCTCAAACAACAAATGGTATGTTATAAGCCTTAACCCAAGCCTTAAAATAGGCCGGGGATAAGGCATAACTGGGCAAATAATGGGCTAACAGAATAACAGATAGACCTGAAACATTGATTATAAATCAGCCCGGCTGAAGCTAGCTAAAAATAGACCACAACTGGATTGTTAAGCAGCCCTGAAACAATGGTTGAAAATCAGTCTTCACGTAGGCTGGAAATGAATCGGAATTGGCTGCCTACAGAATGCCCAATGGACATGCAACATGACTCATACATCACCCCTCCGGTGGGCTAAAAGCGATTTTTTCATAGGGATGTCATTGAGCTGCCCACCGAATCTGAAATCTAAGACACATACCCAGCCCACAAGTTTAAAGAGACACCCCCATTTAGCTCGTATAGTTGTACCGTCATGAATGATTGATTTCAGGGCATTGCTAAACTTTTAAAAGGCCAGCTTACACACCCCTTAATGAGCCATAAATGAGCTGCCAAATGGGCCTGCACATTGAAGGAAAAATATGCCCAGTATACTCTGTTTAATAGACGTGATCATAGGTCATAAATCAGCCTATCAGCTGCCATCTGTAGCCATCCTCAGTAGGAATGGGTGTGCTGTAAAATGAAGTTGAATATGAGGCATGACTGAGATTAAAGAATCGGCCCACATGCTCACTCCTGAGCCAACAAATTGGGCTATTAACGGGCTGCCCAATGAGGGTGAAAATGTGAGCCGTAAGCCCAACCCAGTGCATTTGACCTTAAACGACAGCCATGCCACAAAGCATGGAAATTTGGGTTGGGACCCCAGTCAATACCCAGGCATTTTCGGGCCAACCGGCCTGGTCCCCAACTTGATTGGATCCAGCTTGGGGTAGTGCAACCCGGCTACCAGGTCACTAACAGCTAGGGGGCCCTCCCACTCTCCCACACCAACCCCCATGTTATTATAGCACTCCCCCCCACACACACACACTTCTCCCATCACTTCAAAGAGTCTATCTCACTCCCCCCACTTCCCCATCACTCTTTATTGAATCACACTTATTAAGTTTTATATGTAAATTTGTGTTCCACTTTAACTTTCACCAAACATTCCTATTATATTGATTAGAAAATATGAATGTTTGGTAAAAATAACACCAGAACACAAATTTGCATATAAAATTCAGATAAGTTATCTTAGAAGATACAAGGTCAAGTAGACGAAAATTGTCTTCAAAATTTAAGTTTCGAATAAAAATATTTTTTATTTTAGTATTTTTAATATTTTTATTGTTATTGAATTTCTTATATTTTTTAAATTATCCAAGATCCCATTGGACACGGACCCAACCCGAGCCGACCTGGGTCCCGACCCCAAGTGACCCGGGTCTGTTGGGGCCCAACCAACCCGCACCCAACCTCCGACCCAGTTTACCTTGCTACAAGGCATAATATGATGTCATGTATAATTTAATTGGATTCAGAACATATACAGCCCACCCCCTCAAGGGACCAGCCCATACAGCTACTTAATGGGCCATAAATAGACATTGTCATAAACCAGTCGATAAAGGACAGCTTCAACCAAGTTGACGTATAGAAGTCACCAGATGTTTTTGTATATATATGGGTATTCTGAAAATCCAGGGTTAACAATTAGATGATATGATTACTGACTATTCCGTCACAGTTAGTGAACATGTAAATGAATTTAGCTGAGGTTCAGCAAAGCGATTCCCATTCAACAAAAAAACTCTGGACCATTGATTGCAGAATTTGATGACCAGGACTGGAGTCCGCCATCATGGCAGACCCCAGTTTGACCAATTGCCTGGTCTAGTCCAGCCACCTAAGATCAGCAAGGATTGGTCCATCCTGTGTACAAACAAGCATCATCCCAGCCTGAGGCCCTGACATCTGCAGGCCTAACTGGAGTGAGTGGAACCAATTCCAGTTGATCCCTGGCGTCCAAAATCATTATCAGCCAGTGTCCATTCCTTATACCACTTTGCTTGTTTAGGAATCAGCTAGTATTCATAGTCAAGAAATATATATATATCATATATGTTCTCATATGATATGGACTTGTAACCCACTAAACGTTAAGTCCAAGTTCATGTAGATCTTAGTAAAGGAGATGAAGCGAAGATAGATTAGATGACCTAGTTTATAAGATAATTTGGCTTTCTTGCTAACCGTAAACATGGCAATTGATATAATAACGAAATTGTAATTATAAGCATGATGAAGCTTATATTATATATGCTGAAACAGGAGAAAAAGAAGTGTCGAAACCTATTTGCATTTGAAGAGATTCAAACAAAAGTAGATGTTCAAATTAACAAGCTTACTGATAAGCTGGGGAAACGATTCAGCGAATCAACAGAATCCAGATCCTTGATTTCATTGCAGCCTATACAAATATAGTTTGAAGGTTGAACAGGGTGTTAGAACATACTTTCGTAATAATAAATAAGAAACTTTTGAAGAAAATACCTAGAAGGAGGCTGTGCAAATTCTCGAAAGGCATGCCATGTTCGCTGATATATTTATCATTCTGTTGATCTGCTTTCGAGTTAGGAAGAGGATAAAAGATGTGTTTCAATTTGTTTTTGTTCAAATGAAGATGCTCTAATCTGAACCAAGAAACAAGACTGTCATTCCCATAGGTAGTAAAGAAACACGTGCAAACAAGGACCATCAGAGCAAGCAAAAAACAATGCAAATAAGTGCATATGATAATGACTTCCACGTACCCAAGGCAAGAAAGTTTCAAAATCTCATCCCACTCATCAATAAGGTTGTCTTCCAAGTTTAAGACGCGCAAAGAATTAAATCCTTGGACATAAGACTGCATAATCCACAATAATATGAATGGAAAAAGTTCATCAAGCAGTTTAAGTGTGCATTTAAGACTTTAACTAGAAACAGAGTTAACAGTTCCAAAGAAGTGAAAACTCAATGTATTAGCATTTAAGCACAAATACAATAACCATTCAATAGTTATTGTTTTGCACATCACGTCAAGCCAATAATAAGACTTGTTTGTATGGAACTAATCAAACTATCTTCTTCATGGGTTCTACCACTCAAGGATTGCAGCAAGGAAACAGCACGTGTACTGACCATGCAGAATCTAATCAGGAATAGATAGGCTCAGAATCAGCTTAGCATGACAAAATTCCAAAATAAACTCAAGTGGATCTTTGCTTTAGATAGGCTTTATCATCTCTCTAAACAAAAGAAAAATTGGATTACTTATGTAACCTCAAAATCATCTTAAGCTTTTTAGAAAAGAATTTGATTTTGTTTAGCTTTAACCACTATAAAAATAGGTGATATCTCATAGGAGCATCTATGGGAGTATTAGTTAATTCATGGTATATAAAATATGTATTGCAGTTTTAGATTCTTCAAACTCTTTTATTTTTCATCTCACTCCATCAAACTTGCAAAGTACGGACTTAAATTACATTGAACAAATACTTGAATACCCTTGATTATCTATCATAGTAATTCGTGAACAAAAGACATACATCCATAATAAACATGTGAAAGCAATAGCTCCATGAGCTTATTTGGGATGCAAACCTTAGCAATTTATTTGCTTGTGTGGTTTGGTTTGATTAGAGATTAAGACTTGGTGTCTTCTACCTTTGAGATTGCTTAGGATTTAATTTGAGTTGATTAGAAATCCACTTGGCATTTTGGATTTGATTGATTTTTATTAAGACTAGTATCTTTGATTTGAAGATTCATTTTTGAATTTAGTTGATTTTTGTTGAATTGGTTTGATTCCTTTTGATTAAAAGTAATTTTGGTTTCCGATATATTAGATTTATTATAATTCATATCTGATGTGTTTTTAAAGATTCCAATTTGAGTTAAGAGACTTGATGAGTTCTCATATTTGAGTTTTTTATGTTTAGAATTTGTTATCCTTGATTTTTTTATTTGTTTTGTGTCGTTTGAATTAAGGTTCCATCCTTTGAGAATTTGGATCTCATGGCTTACAAGCTACATGTTTTAGAATTTCAATTCTGGTTTCAGATTTTAAATTTGTTTCCAATATTGGATTTGAGATTTTAGACTTGAGAGCCTTTAAGATTCGGAATTTTTTGAATCACCAACTTTCATGTTTGGAAGTTTGGAGGTCCATATTTGAATTTAAAATTTAGAATTCTTTTAAACTAGGAGTTTCTTAATCTGGTTTTCAATTTGAGGATTCTTACCTCAGTTTCAAATTTAGAAAACTTAAATTTGAGATTTCGAACTTCAAGCTTCAGATTTGAGGACTTCCTCATTTGGGATCTTTTGATTTGCACCTAGAGTTTGTGAATTTTAAGTTTTGAGATTTAGGATCTCTGGATTTGAATTTCAGATTTAACGTTTAGGATTCCCCAAGTTTTCAGATAGTTCCTTTTGGATTATCCAATTCTTGGATTTTCTGAACTTTCAGATTTTTTTAAACTTGGTTTCTGAATTTTTTTATTAGATTTGGAGATGAGTAGATCCTTTTATGATTAGATTGGTGATGATTTAGTTTCTATAGTTCGGTTTACATCCCTTAAGGTTATAAAGATATGATAAAAAATGTCATGCATGATACATGGTTACACATGATTTGCATGAGTAGAGGAAGACATGAACAAGCCATAGCTCCCTGTTTGATAGAATTCCCTTGACCCTTGGTGGGTACAAGGTATCCTTCCCCATTATCCTCACTTAATCTAGGGTTGGTTTAGCATAGTGACATGCATGATCTCCTCTTAAATTTGTGAGATCCACTCCCTTAGTAGATAGAGTTTGACACAAGGAAGGCAGGGTCGCGGGTCGGGAGTGGGCTGGCTGGGCTCAAATGGATCCGGGTTGGCCAAGGTCGGGACCCGGGTCGGGACTTGGGTCGGCCGGGATCGGAATAAAAAATAATAATTTAATAATTTAAAAACACCTATGGGGTCGGGATCGGGTCGGTTGGCCCAAAAACCGACCGAGTCGGGCCCGGGTCGGGACCCGGATCCCGATCCGGCATTCCATGGTTTGACAAGCCCACCGACCCATCCAAGAATGGTACACTGCCCATGTGTCCATCCAAGGTCAAACATCATGAGGCATACCCATATTGTCTACCCAAATCATGAGATGAAGTTGTTTTTAATTTCAATATGTTTAAGATTTTTTATTGTCCAACGGCCTTGATGGCCAATTGTCATCGTCAGGCCTTCATCGCCAGTTCGGTCCTTATTGGGCCTAGAGGGCTTGCTATCATCAGTCTTAGGCCCAATGGGTTGTTGCCATCGGTTTTGGGCCCGATGGGCCTGTCGGTTCTGCCTGTCCATTGACTGGACTATTTCTGGCCTACTGACTGTCGCTGTCTTTGCTGCACTTGCAGGCTGTTGTTGATGTGTTTCTGAACATCTGCACAGTTGTCTGGACTGCTTGTTCATATTCTGATTTCTGGACAGATTGCTGGCATATGCACCTGCTTCTGGTATCCAATCGATTCCAACCAGCATCCTCTGGTTTCTTCTCTGTTTCTAGACAGATTCCAAATGGATCTGTTTATGATCTGTATGCAGTCCGGACAGAAGTGGGTTTTGATGGTCTGTTTAAAGGTTTGCACAGGGAACTTTCAAACCAGTTTAGGGGTTTGTTCGAGCCTAAAACAGACCCTGTTTAGGGGGTCTTTTGGGACCACACAGGAGACTGTATAGGGGTGGATATAAGTACATCAGAGGCCATAGAGATGAGTTAAATGAAGGCACATCAGAGGCCATGGAGAGGGGTTAGATACAGGCATGTCGGAGGCCATGGATAGTATGAGAAGAAGGTGATGGATATAGGCATGTGCTGCATGTCAGAAGCCATGAATGGCATGAGAAGAAAAAGATTTAAGAGCTAGAATAGGGGAAAGAGGGGGGGATGCACCCCCCTCCATTTTCCCCTCTTTACCTTTTCTTCCTATTCTCTTCTTATTCATTATAGCAACAGCATCAGCAAGGGCTTTGGCGGCCCTAGTTCTTGGAGCACAGCCACAGCATCTGCAATAACAACTGCAGCACCATCAGCATGGTAGCAGACTAGCAGTGCTGAAAGAGGGGCTTGAAACAGCACAGATAGGAGGAGGCTTCAGCCCTCTTGTTCACAGCAGCATAAACAGCAGCAGCAGCAAGAGGGGCTTCGGCCCTCTTGCTTCCTCTTCTTTCCTTCTTCCCTCAGGTGCACAGCATCATGGAGAGGGGAGGAGGAAGCTTCGGCTTCTTCTTCTTGGTCTTCTATGTGTGCAGCAGCAGGAGCAGCATGAAGAAAGAGGCAGCGGCAGCTAGGGCTGGATGAGAGGGTCTCCAACCCCTTTCTTTTGATGGGTATCATCTTTTTTATACATAGATATCCTTGGAGCCATCAGAGGAGAGACCTCTTGTTGGACTACCCAGCTGGCAGATCCAGTAGAAGGAGGTTAGCAGGACTCCCTATTTTCCAGGATCCTTCATCTTCTTCTAACTTCCAGGGTCAGATGGCAGGCTTAGCTGGCCTGTGCGCATCTCCTTGCCATCAGGGGTCCTGCTTTGTAAGAGAAGTTGGCGTATCCGGGAAAGACTCAGCTGCTGGCGGACTGCCCATGTGGCAATTCTGGTGAGTTGCTGAAGTGCCAAGGGCTCCTCTCTGTGACAGGCAATTGCAGATCCGGTTGCATCACTTAATTTCTAGGGGTCTCTGGTGATCAGTTCTGACCTGCCGCGCCAGGTAGCAAGCTTGGCTGGCCTGTGTGCAATCTTCCTGGCCCCGGAAAATCCTATCTTCTAGGAAGGGAGCCCACAGTGTTGTTTTTATAGTGGACATGGCCAGAGTCCATCAGAGGAGAATCCCATGGCCAGTTGTCTCTTCAGATAGCAACGCTGATATGCTGTTGAGGATCCGAAGGCTATCCTTGATTTCCAGGGATCCTAAGTGGCTGTTCCGGTTGAAAAAAGAAGACCGCACACGTCCTGATTTGTAGGATCTTCCCGGATCAGGCTGCTGATGTGGCAGGGGATTGAGATGATCCCTAAAATACCCCTGGCAAGGCTAGATCGTGAGATCAGATGCTGATTTTTTGGCCAACTAATTGACTGCGCCAGTGGCTAACAGATGAGCCAGAATTGATGATTAATGGGCCTGGTTTGTCACTAAAACACACCCCACTAAGTGCTTAACTTATGGGTTGCAAAAATGACATAAGGAATGGGTTTATTTCCCATTGGGTTAGGATCAAAGTGGGCACGCTTGGAAGTGAAAATACAGTTCATTGATGGTATGTTGTGTGGGTTGAGCAATTATCATCAAAAATGGGTCATTCCTCCATGGATTGTCATTGAAGTGAACCTCAATTAATAGGCCAAATCTGAGAATTGAACAATACGGGCCAAATGAGAATTGGATTAGATGTAATCCTAATCCAATTAGGATATCATGATGGCACAAAAGGAAAGGGGGCTTAATTGTTTGGATTTGTCATATGAACATCTCCTTTTCCATCTTCTTTGACTTCCTTAATGCCAAATTTGGGTGTCAACAATTACCGATCAGAATCAGATTAGTACTAGTCAACCCAGATCTGCATTATCATTCCCGCATTTCCTGATTCTACTTGCTAGAGATTTGCAGATAGACTGCTTAATAGGAAGTCCAACAATACCTTTTATTCAATGTCTAATTTGAAGAAATGTCTATTAAGCTAGAGAAAGTAGCTTTTATTTCAGAGCTACAGTCAGCATCAACTCAGACATTTATAAGAACTGTCATCTTCACAACACATGATCAAACTAACACCAACAAATCATATTTCAGTGTTAATCTGTATCCGATGCCACCATTACTATAAAAGTAATCAAAATGTTTTAAGACTTCAACGTCAATACAAGTTCACAGAATGCTCTGTATTTAAACTTCCATAAAAATGCAACACATCACACCTATCAAGACAAAGATACAATAATACAACAAACTTAGCATCAAACTTTAAAAATTCAGGAGCACACAGTTTAGTTGGTTCAGTCCTAACCGTTAATGTCCTTAGTTTATTTCCCATCAGATGAAGCTCCTCAATTGCTGGAAGAGACTGCTTCAGTGTTTCTACCTGATTGGGCATACGATCAGCAAATTTGCAAGAAGACAACATAAAAACAAATGAATAGATAAAATCTATAAGTAGATACCATTTCTAATGTTATTCCACAGTAATTAAGAACCAAAACACGGATGCCTTCCGGAATGGTGAACTTGACCGCATTCTTCTCCAGTAAATTATTTGTTAGATTAAGAATGGTAAGGGATGGCAAAGCTTCACAAATGGAACTAATATCCTGCAGCAGAAGATAACAGATCAGAAATTTCTCCACATGCTGCATTACCATAAACAAGCAGTTAAACAGCAGGGATGTTAAGGTTTCACAAATCTCACATTCATTAAGTACTAAAAAAATGCATGCAGCAGTAGTTTCTCAAGTTGAGTGACTGCTTCAGACCAAAGTTCATGCCATGGGAAAAGTTCAAAATCCTAACACACAAAAGTAGAAAAAAAAAATGCAAAGATGGATGATACAAGAGTGAATTTTTAGCACTTGCTAGTATGTCGATAAAGAAGGAGAGTAGAGAGTAATAGAGGATAATTATGAGCCGATCAAGGTAAAAAGAAGTAAGGTCTGTACGCACTGTGTGTGTGTGAGAGAGAGAGAGAGAGAAAGAATAGATGAAATGGGACTTAAATCAGTGCAGTACACCGAAATAGGAGCATATATCCTGTCATGGTTTGCAGAATCGGTGGGATCAGATTAGAATCGGTCAACTTCGAAATCAAATCGGTCAATCTTGATCCAATTCCCACCGGAAGGATTGATTTTAGTCAAAATTCCAATGGAATGGGTGGAATCGGCCTGAATCAATCTAAATTGATACGATTCTACCGATTCTGAAATGTAATCGGTCGATTCGACCAATTCGACTGGGACAACTTAAGTCTTGGTCCAAATCGATATCGGACATGATATCAATCTGATATTGGCTGTTTAAGGCCGATATTGGCCCCGGAAGACTAATTATGCTGATTCAGTCCTAGGACTTGGCAATTCCGGCTGTCTTTTGGCGATTCTAGTGACCTGCGTTTTCAACGATCAGCAGGCGATTCTGGTATTATCCTTATAATTCGATGGCAAGTCAGGTGATTTGGCATCAATTCTGACAATTCGGCATCAATTCCAGTGATTACAGAACCGATTCTGATGATTCCCTTCAAGTCTTTCAATGATTCCCTGATTCTTGGTTTTTCCCCTGTTGGTGAGTCTCCCTCCTCCGAAACTTAATTTGAATGAATTCTAAACCCCGATTGACTCCCACATAGTCGATTTTTGCCATTTTGTAAGTTGTTAACATCCAGAATTTACCAGAATTGTCCCTTAATGGGTGACTGTCATGGCCGAACAACCCCTTTTGGGAAGGGCTATCCACGCCGAACAGCCTTCTAAAGGGGTTGTTCGGTCTTCCCTCCATCTCATTTAACCATTTTAGTTTATTTGACACTTCATTTAACATTTTAAGTTGTTAACATTGCATAACAATAAGCTTAAATGGCGAAACAAGGAGCCTCCGATGCACTGGCTTCCGGTGACATTGGGTGGGAACACAGTTACATTGTGGATATAGAGAAGAAGATGGTGCAATAACAATAGGGTGGGAAGCAAATGAATGGAGGAGTGTTTCAATTGAAACAACATATAGTTGGAATGGGTGGCAATGTGAAAAAATGTGACCAAGGATCGCAGGATCGGGATCGGATCGGCCGATCCTCCGGAAGAAAGGGTGTCCTAGATCGGGCAAAAAAATTTATTTTTTTTAAATCATAAAAATCCTCAAAAAATCAGAAAACTCAGGAAAATCATAGAAATAACTAAAAAATTAAAAAAATAAAAAATAATGTGGATGACATTCTATCAAACAATGTCATACAACGTAAGTTCCTTTCATGAAACTGTCATATAAGTATAAATTATTATATATAAGAGAGAGAGAGAAGAAAGTTAAAATAGATATTTAAGTATATAATATATATTTATGATTATGAATCTTCTATATATGTAATAGTATAAGTGATAGTGAAATATATTAATATGTTTACACTATCATCAGCGAGATGCAGAGTAGTCGCGAATTGACCTGCGCGGTTAGGTCGTGGGGGTCAAGGGGGCAGCGCCCCTTATGGGGGGTATTAGGGGGGGCAATGCCCCCCGAAGAAAATTTATTTTTATGGTGGTAAAGGAAAGGGGGAAGAAGGGATCGGAGCCCTCCCCCTAAATTTACCTGTTTAGGGGGGGATCAGCCAATGTTCAAGATGGATTGTTGGGGGGAGGGGTCTAGGGGGAGCCCTAGACAATGAAGGGGGAGAGAGGGAAGTGAGAATGAGGGGTGGAAAAGGGAAATTGGTACGATCTCCCCCTTATTGGATCGGATCGGACCAAAAAATGGTCAGGAATCAGGTCCAGAATCGCCCTTCCGGGTTCTAAGGAATCGGTCCGGATCGACCAATTCCCGGATCGATCCACCTGGATCTGTCCAGGATCGACCGATCTGGTCGATTCGGACCGATCTAGCCGGGAGTCCCGGTTGGATCAGTAGTTCCAGCTAGAATCAGATCGGTGGGTACCGATCCGATCCAAGAATCGGTCAATCCCCATCCGGATAGACCGATTCTGCAATCCATGAATGTGACAAGGTGCCTAGGGAGAAAAGTAAGACTATAAGGGCTTACCTCATATGAAGAGCCTCGCAGAGAGAGATCTAATTGGAATAGAGGAATGAGTTGCATGACAAGCTCATGGGGAGAAAAGATGACTACCCTACTACCCTGTAGTCAAGCAAAAATTTGGCACAATCAAGAGAGTTAAAATTCATGTTTTCTTAGAGGATGTTTAATCAGTTTCTCGAAAAGACAAATGTTAGACGACCCCCAGAACAAGACATTACCCACTCCTGCCAAATTTGGCAGACCTTACCCGGTCAGCATGGAGTTGACCTTCATTTATTGGTGAATAATATGGAAACATCCTATTGCCAAAGATGTCAAGTACTATAGTGGCAGGAGTCAACCTTCACACCAACTTTCGGCATGACGCATTCAAGGGCATTAAATGACTAGGTCGTATAACGTCCCGTCTGTTGAAGGGTCAACTGTTGTTTAACAGTGTCAATTGATACCTGAAATGTCCCTGTCCTGTGACTATAAAAGAAAACTCTAACAACATTTTCAAGAATCCTAAAAGGCTTCTTCAAGCTCCAAAATAGCATAATTTCTTGTCAAGAGAGTCTTCAAGAGTCTACCAACCCCAGCTCCTCTCAAAACCCCCCATTGTTGTCACCCAAAACACCCATTTCCCATTGCCTGATCGCGTATCCCATTCATAAGCTCTTGAGGGCCTCTACTTTTCGAGAAATCTACCTAAATCCTACATCAACAAGGCCTATTAAAAGGTGTTGCATGCCGGACCCTACTTCTAGGACCTCTTATCCCACTTTCTTTTGTTTTTTAGTACAATAGTTCTTAAATTTTCATCATAGTTTGCATGATCCTGCAATTCAAGGATCGACCCGTAGTCATGTAGGAAGTATACAGGGTGAAAGCCCCAAGGAAGATTTTTTTTAATAATTCATGTAGTAATGTGGAATGGCTTAGGCCACCTAGGTGAGCACCTTAGATGCCTTTTGAGAGCCTTAAATGCCTTTTGGACCCTTAGAAAGGCACCTGTCTCGTATGACCTGCAAAAGTACCTTGGCACCTAAAGTGGCAACTAGGTTGGTGCCTTGACAACTAATGTCATACTAATAAACTACATATGGAATCTTGAAGCGATAAGTTACTGAAGGATATGTACTGTATGCATTTTAGAAACAACTCCTCTCCCCTCCCAATTTTACCATCTCAATTACTTTGTTAAGGGAAATCCCATGACCCTTTCCAAGAAATGACCATATACTGCAGAGCGAGAAGCTTATTTGCGTGAATTAAGCATTCAGATAGAACATGAAACAAGCAACTAATCTCCATACCCCAAAGTTCCAGGATTATCACATGGTTGATGAAACATTAATAAATAGAATGAATTTATGTACATAACCTTTTTCAAATAGGTATACCTTCCAGTTTGAAAGTAGATTTCCTGTGAGATCAAGCTCCTTTAAATCTGAAACGTGCACAATACATGTCAAATAAAACAAAAAACGTTTTATTTTTTTATATTTAAGGCATTGATATTATGAAGCAGTGACCAAAATGTGATACTCCAAATGTTTTTAGGATATGCATGCCTTTTATTTTCTATTGATGTGGGTACCATTTCTACTGAGACAAAAGAAAATGCAAACAGAAAATAAAAAATGCAGGGGTGGAAAGTTGAACCCTAAAGGGCATTCCAAAAAGCATATAATGCTAAAATAATGATAAAGTTTGGCCTAAGCAGATCCACATGCGACCAACCTCTACAATGCTAGCCAAAGCAAGATCAGGTACTGTCATATGATTGGCCACGTAAATGAATTGGAAAACAACCCAAAAACCTATGCATATCTGCAATAGATACCAACTAAAATTTTAAGCTTTTTAGCTTGATCAGTATCTACTTAAAAACCTTCCTATATGGGGAAGTCTAGCACCTTCTTCTTAGTATACGCATGCCCAATTATTTGTATGGCTACTGACCAGACTATTTAAAGAGTTGTTTTGGCATAATTGCATGATTAATTCAACGTCCAACCTCAGAAAGGCACAGAATCACATGTTGATAATTTCAAATGCTGCTTCACGGGGCCTTAATCCTGGAGTAAGAGAAATGTGAGACTATTTAAAATGGATGCTAAGTCTTAATAAGTACTTAGGTAGATTTTGATTCTCAGAGTGAAGAGAACCTATTCACGTAAAGTGCAAACTATAATTTATGTGGTTCAGACCAAGAAACAGACATCTCAACTTCTTCAAATAGCACATGATAATATAAATCATTATCAATCAAAGGCAGACAACCTCTTCATGTCACCACTGAGACTGTGGCAAGTTACTGAATGATGATAATTTGATCCTATATTAACAAGATAACAGACAATTCATGCTAAATGAGAGATAGTAATGCACAGAAAAAAAAAGGAGAAACAGACTACTCGATCAAGGTTAAGGCCATGCCTCCGCCAAGTAAATGAACTTTCCCTATGTTAAAACCAAACTGTAGGAGAACAACTGACATATATTATGAGTACGATCAGCCAGCTATTATGTAACTCAGATGAAGTGCTAACTATGAGAAGCTGGAATGTGCTGATTACTGACATGTATCGCACCTACTCAGTGTCCTTCAATATCTTGGGCCATCGAATCAGCAAAGTAGCTATAAGACAGGCATAGTTGTCAAGGCGCCCGCGTAAGCGGCAAGGCACTTTTCCAAGGGCGCCTTGCCAAGGCGCCTTGTCTGGGGTCAAAAAGGCGCCCACCTAGACGCCCAAGCAAGGTGCCTTAGGTATTTTTACATGATTAAAAATATAATTTTGAGGAGTTTTGCCCCCTTGATATCCCTCACAAAAGACACTTATTTAATGATAGTTTGAACATATTAATATATTTCACTATAACTTATGCTATCATACATATGTAAGATTTATGTTGATAACTCCTTATCCAAAAATAAATACTCATACTTTCATAATTACATATATAAGATCACTTATACTAATACATACTTTTTGGGTTCGTGAGGCTTCGCCCCCCTGACAACCCCCCACAAGGGGCGCTGCCCCCTTGACCCCCGCGACCTGACCGCGCAGGTCGAGCCGCGACTACTCTGCGCTCCCCCCGTCTAATAATATTATAACAATATTTCACCATCACTTATACTATCGCACATATATAAATTTTATAATCATAAATATGTTATATACTTAAATTTTATAAAAATCTATTTAACTCTCTTCTCTTTCACATACACATCACATTTACTTATATACATAGATAAAAACACTCATATTCAATTATAACATAAAATATATAATTATATTTATGTTTATTTTTATATATAACGACCCCCCCCCCACTTAGTCTTCCTTGAATACCGCCTTGACCGCCTAGGCGACACCTAAGCGGCCGCCTTGTCGCCTAAGCGGAATCGGTACCCTTCAACTCCTTGGGCACCTTGTCGCCTTGACAACTATGAAGACAGGACACCGCATACCTTGTTATCTTATATGTCTACACTAGCTCACCCGCTAAGATTTCGATGCTTTCTACACTTTAGCGGCAAACTCTAACAAAATGAACACGCAGGTAATATTTCATAAGAGATCTTACTTGGGAGTGTAGAAGAGATCTCATGTCGATTTCCAACTGAGCTGACTCCCAGATATGACAGCGACGCACTGTTCAGCTCATCAAATCGATTAAATTTCTCCACGACTTTGTCCTTCCCCACAAACTCTACCGGTACTTGCTTATTACTTCTCGAGAAGACATACATTTCATCTGCAGAATTACCAGCCAGAGCATGCGCAAAAAAAGCGTTGGAACTTGCAGAAAAGTATCTCATGTGTTAAAGTAGGATGAACACAAGAACATCAAGTAAAAAAAATTAAACGTACTAAGCTCCCAACGAACTTACACGAGCCGGAAAGATCATCGTATAACACTAACTCGAAAGTGGAAAGGCCAGCGGTAAGTCTATCGGGGGGGCTAACATTCTCCATTATGGTTTAAATGGATGCAAAGACGGTGTTAATCAAGATCCGACGAGCAAATCGTGACCGACGTCAAGTATACTTTAAACAAGCAAGAGAACAAGACGAAACAAAAGAATCGTCATTAGCCATTACCCTCTTCTTCCTTGGTGGACTCGGCCCGATAGCGGAGACACAAAGCCTGCAGCAACGTAACACCGGCACTAAGATTCTTCGGCCGGACGAAGGAGCCAGCCCTCGGGTCCCTGGCGGCGAAGTACCGGACGCCATTAACGACGCCGTCGTGCTTCCCCTCGCCCCTGTCCCAGTCGACGCCGATCCACGCTCCGGAATGCCCCTCGACGGCGCCGACGTAGCGGACGGTCCCCGTCCTCCGCGGATCGCCCGCGGCGTGGACCCTCCGGCCGATGCTGAAGCCCACCTCCTCTTCTACTCGAGGTTCCTCGGCGGCCTCCTGCGCCATGACTTGTTCGGACTGGAAGGATCTCTCAATCTCTCTTGGCATTCCGGGAAGAGCCGATATTCACTTTTTTTTTTTTAACCGGACGGCCAGCGTGAGACGGAATCAAAGAACGGAAGATGTTTTCGACTTGTTTAACATTTAACATGTACTTTGTAATTAAAAAATTTTAAAGGTCACGCAGTGGCCCAGTGGCCGCGAGGCCCGCTTCACCGCTGGCGGCGAGGGTTCGAGCCCCACCCAAATCTCACGGTTCCCCCCGGTGCCGGCTTGAAACCGTCGGGAGACAAACTCTCGCCCTGCGCCCCTACGCAAAATGTTACCGTATTTATAATTTCTTAAAATTATTTTATTGTAATTTTTATTTTCTTACAATAATTGAAAGTTAATATATTGAGCTTAATTTGATCATTGATTTTAAAATAAATCTTTTTTTAAAATTATATTTTATTTAAATTAATACATTAATCTATATATTGTATTTTAATAGCTGTCATAAATTATCAAATAGATTTAAAAAATAACGTATCAAAACCATGCTGATAGCTAATGCTGTTAGTTGTCAATATTATTACCGTATTTATAATTTCTTAAAATTATTTTATTGTAATTTTTATTTTCTTACAATAATTGAAAGTTAATATATTGAGCTTAATTTGATCATTGATTTTAAAATAAATCTTTTTTTTAAATTATATTTTAATTAAATTAATACATTAATCTATATATTGTATTTTAATAGCTGTCATAAATTATCAAATAGATTTAAAAAATAACGTATCAAAACCATGCTGATAGCTAATGCTGTTAGTTGTCAATATTATTACCGAAATTCGATACGGTCTCTTTTTTTTGAAACACACATGACCCAGTGGCCGTGAGGCCTGCTGCACTGCAGGCAGCGGAGGTTCGAACCCCACCCGAACCTCACCTGTCATCCCCCCTGCCGGGGTGCCCGGCACTGACACCGTCAGGAAGCGAACCGCCGCCTTGCGCCCCCAGGCATAGGGCGGGTGCCAGTCGACCCACGGTCGACCAGCAAAATTCGATACGATCACACCCCAGATAGCTTGATAAACTTGTCGGAACTGGCATATGCAACTTATGTTGAATGACGTATGTATGCTTGTTCCTTTTTTTTGTCACGTTGGCGGAGTGGCCACACATGCGTGCAGTGCAGCGCACGACGAGGGATCGAGCACTCCCACGAGCTCGATTGCCACGGATCACCTTCCCCCCCGGGGGGGAAGGGCGGGCTCAGGCGGCCCTCGAAGCCCGCCTGCTACTCTCTTGAGCAGTAAGTCACGCCAACCGTGTCAAGGGCGGCCGACGATGTACGTATGCCTCTAGGGTCTTCTGACAGGTTGACATGAATATTATTGTGACACCCTTATATCGGCCGTTTGATTCCTCACAAAATCATTTTATTTCTTTGAAAAATCTTATCTCTTAATTTTTCAACTAATGAAGCCATTGTTAGATGATGTAAGGATATCGGTGTTTCCTGTCTAGAGCAGGTAGAGAACTTGCAATATTTACTTATAGATTAATCCAAAAGTAAAATGGTTTAGTTTGCATCTCCATTCAACAATACTTTTAACTTGAAGGAAAAAAATATTTTCAAACTTTTTTTTGGTCACCAGCAGCGTTGGCCCAACGCCTGCCGCGCGCGCAAGCGGCAAGGGATTGAGCGGGCGCTCGATCCCCACCTGTCACCACACCCCCGGGGGCGCCCAGCTGCAGGCCACCGGGAGGCTCGAACCCCCGCCCTGCTCCCCAGGAGCAGAGACGGCGCCAACTGAGCGACACTCAGTCGGCAGAATATTTTCAAACTTATTATATATGGTTACCGTGGGTAAAAAATTCGGATCCTCACTTCACGTGAAAAGATATCTTATTTGGGTGTTTGGTTGCATGATAATTTTTTGTACACTTTCATGATAAAAAATTGTATTAAAATAAAAAGTGAATCAACTCATGACATAAATTTATCATGTTTGGAGGGATGTGATTACAAAAAAGAGTAACTACCACACGTGACCAAACAAAGTGGGGGATCACAAGAAAAAAGAAAGAGGTGAGACTCTCTTTTTTTGTTTAAGAAGAAAATCACTTTTAAAACATAAAATTGTCATGGTTACCAAACACCTCTTTTAACAAGTTTTCTTACCATTTTTAAAAATTAAAACAAAAACCTTCTTTGTCATGCAACCAAACACCCCCATTAGCTATTTCCATTTTATGGCACATATGGAATGGTTGACGTGGACTTTCTCTAAAAAATGTTCAAATTCATCCTGTCATCATTTTGAAACGTGTTATCAAGGATTGTGATGAATTTTTGAAGAAAATGTAAACCATCTACTATCTCAAAACAAGTCCCTTGGAAGTCACATGATATTCACCATTTGAAAATAAATGTTAATGGTGCTACTAGGTCTGTGCATGGTGGCATTGGTCTCATCATCAGAGATCATAATAATCATGTTATTTTTTGGTAGGCCAAAAAATCCAACTTCAATGACCCTCAAATCCTCGAAGATGAAATTACTTTGGAAGCATGCTCCTGAGCGTTGGATGTGGCCAACGTTTCAGTCATTCAGAATGATGCCAAAGCTCCTGTTAGGCTGTTACATTAACTCACTTTTTTCTTGCGCAACGGATCAAGTTTGCAAAAATATTCCTGGTTAATACTATGTAATCGCTGTATTTTTTTTTCAAAAAAAAAATGCAACTTATGTTACAATCTCGAGCTCGACTTAAACTTGCATAAAATAACGAGTCAAATTCGAACGTCATATTGATCAACTCAATTGGACTCGTTCGCACTCGCACCCTCACTATCAATAAATGATAAAAAATATAAAAAACGTTTTCTGTATCTTGGTATAAAATTAGTAGAGAAAATGTAAACTAAAAATAACAGCTCCTAGTTAAAAAAAAAGAAAAAAAACTAGATGAATTGCCAAGATGAACCGACTTGGCAAGAGGGGAAAGCATGGACATCACCATCGCCCCCACCCCCCTCCCCCAAATGTACTGAAACTACCGTGAAACCCGATGGTTAGAATTTAAAAAATATATTACATTCATATTAATATTAATATTTTTAAAAAAATAAATTATCAATATTAAAATTACATAGATTTTATTAACCATAATATTAATAACCAAACATTTATGCATAATTTTTATCATTATCAATTTCAAAACTGACAGCAACGGAAGTACTCAATAGAGTTACCACATAAATCGTAAAGTAATTCCATCCGGTGCATGCATGCACTGAAGGTTTTATAAGAAAAGTAGACATTTTATTGACCTCGTTAAATGACGGACGGGGGCCAACTTTTTCTTATTTTTTCGAAGTTGTATTATTCACAACGTTGTTGCTCGCCGTTGACGGAGCACCGCGTTGACCGGTAACTGGTCGGCGAGACGTTTTGACTTTTGACAACGCACGATCGCGGTTGCTCCGTGCGTTGCTGTTGCTCTTCATCACAGGGGGTGCCGCTGGTTTTTGAGCTCGTTTTGGCCTACGAAGACTCCGTGGAAGCCGTAGGGCACTCGGCGGGGCAGCAGCACCTCCGCCACCACGTCCAGCTCCGGCGACCTGGCGTCCATCACCACGAACCTGGACTCCCCGCTCTCCTCGTTGTGCACGTAGGTCACCACGTAGCCGTCGTCCTCGTACGCTGCCCCCTCCCTCGCCACGAAGAACGGTTCTCCGCCGTAGCACGCCGGGCCGTAGTCGCGGCACGCCACGGCGCAGTCCGCGCTCCGATCGGCCAGTGCGAGGTCCAGCTTCGCCACCCCTTTCATCAGCGGGAACGGCCCGCCCACGGCGAGGTAGGCGTAGCGGTTCTTCCTCCCCGTGAACGCCGGGTTGATCACCCCCATGTCGAGGCTCTTGACGGAGAGCGGGGTGCGGGTGGCGGTGTTGCCCCGCAGGTCGATCCTCACCATCTCGACGCCGCAGTGCAGGTGCTCCATCGTCTCCAAAGCGCCCGACACGTTGATCATGTTCGGCGCCACCAGGACGACGGCGGCGACCTCGCCGCCGTCTCCTACTTCGTCCCACGCGTTGATGCAGTGCATGGGGTTGAAGCCCGGAACGTCGAACCACCTCATCTCCTCCCCGGAGGCGGCATTCCGGGGAATGACGCCGATTCTCGAGACTTTCTTGTGGTCCGACTTGAACAAGGGCTGCTCGCCGGCGGCCATGCCGAGGTAGTCCACCCGAATCTGGATGTCCGGGAAGACGGCGAAGTGCTTGGTTATGGCGAAGTCGTGGAACAGGGAAAACGTCGGGACGGAGAAGATGGGCACGTCGGGCTGCTTCCTCCCGCCCGCGTCGAAGCGGAAGTAGGTGAGGAAGGGGGAGATCGGGCGGTAGCGGAAGGCAAAGACCTCGCCGGTGTCGGGATCCTTCTTTGGATGGACCGTCATCCCTTCGAAAGGCTTGCCGTCGAACTTGCACCGGCCGATGGTGGTTACGTCGCCGTCCTCGGGGGACAGACGAAGGGCATACGGCAGGTCGGGTTCGCCGATGGCGAAGAGTCGACCGTGGAGGAAGGTGAGCCCTACGTTCCCCGGGCTGAGGCCCTCCCGCGGGTTCATCTGGCCGGTCAACAGCCTCACCAGCGCAATAGCGGCGCGGGCGACGCCGGCGACGCCGCGGAAGGTGAAGAAATTGGGGAACACCGGGGATCCCACCCTGCTCTCCACTTGGTACTTGTTGGTCCTGACGAATCGGCTGCACAGGACGGCCGGGGAGGAGCCGCCGCCGTCGGCGGGGAGGAGGAGGGAGTGGAGCATGCCGTCACCGTCGAAGAGGTGGAGGGGTCCGCGGGGCTGGTGCTGCGGATTGGGGCCGTTGCGGACGTAGACCCCTCCGCGCAGGCAGTCCGGAATGCGGCCCCTGACGACGGGGCAGGGGGTTGGGGGCAGCTCGCCGACGGGGGCGAAGTTGCCGGCGAGAACCACGGCCGGGTCGACGGACGGGCGCAGCGGCTGCGGCTCCACCCACTCGTTCACCATCTCCTCCAACGAATTGCACAGAGCCGCAACCGGAGAACTTCCTTTCGGAGCGGAGTCCGCCGGCGGCACCTGTCTGCGCCCGACGTCGTGACCAGCGGTCCGCCTCCCGGTGCCGTCCTTCATCCTCGGCGCAGGTGCAGCCTCCCTGGTGGTGGGGCGAGGCGGCGTTGGGGTGGCAACGGCGACCACGGCCGTGCCGCGGGCAGCTGGACTGCGGTGGTTGGGAGCCGCGCTTGAGAGCGGGAGGCGGCAGCTCTGGTGCTTGCCAAGAAAGGAGCTGCAGACGGAGGCCATGATAGAGAAGGAGGGTTGCTCTCTGCTCTGGTCAGTTCTGTCAGCCATCGCCGTTCTCCGGGGCTTTAATTTATGAGATCGGATCCCCTCACGCTGGTCCGGTCAGGTCACACCCAGTTTTTTGATGGATAGATGTCATATCACATTTAATGTTCATCGTATCACGTGTCACGTCAAAAAATTGGGTGTGACCTGACCGGACCCCTCAGGAGTCCTCCTGAGGGGATCTGGTCTCTTAATTTATATAAGCTTCTTCTATGCGGCTCGTAGCTGGCTGGGGACGTGGATCGAGATTATCTAGACATTATCGTTCAATTAAGTAAATAATTCAAAATCTTTCTCTACATTATTTATGTACGATTATCTGTTATCAAATCGATGTGATCACCTCCATACCATAATTTGAATCCAAAGAATCATTATTTGTTATTGGTTACCGTTATCATATATATTTTAAAGGCAGTTAAACATATGTATATGTCACAACGTACGCAAAAAAATTGTCATTTCTGACTTTTTCATTCACCCATCTCCCTTGGATCTCAACACTCCGTGGATCTTGCTGTGTCCTCTAGCGATAGTATCCTTTCTCTCTCACTTAATTAAATAGTGTAATTCACTTGCGATTAATTCACTTAACACTCTTTCCCTCGCCGAGTCACCGTCGGAGTCACGATAAAAATATACGAAATAATATTCTAAAAATCTATTTAATCTGATACTAAAAATAAAATTTACTACCTAGAAAATTTCAAAACTTATGGACTAAGATAACTAAAATTAAGTTTATAAACATAAAGATGTTCTATGTGATATCTAATACGAAACTAAATCACTTGACAAAAAAAAAGTTCCACTGTATATCGCATTCATATGTCAGACTTGTCTTCACAACTTCTCAATCAATTTCTCTCTCTTATGATTGCTCTCTCATGTTCTTTACATTACTTGAGCCTAAATTATTTTTAAGCACATAAGACGATGGTCAAATAAATCTACTCTCATTGTTAGCAAAAAAATAAATAAGTACATTTCTTACCGTCTTAAGCAGTACCCATGTTGGGCACCGCTGGTCTAGTAGGTTTCCGTCGTAAGCAGTACCCATGTTGGGCACCGCTGGTCTCTCGGTACGTTTTGGGGCCACTGCTTTTAGGATAGGTCCGTTTTCAAAATCGGTTTGTCACCGAATCCATTTGTTTAAAATACCATCGCACCCACTCTATTTTAGATTTGAAAAGTCTTTTTTACCCCCTCCCACACGTGGGAGAAGATACTTTGCGTGTATTCTCTCTTAAATATTAAAAATGAAAACTTGAGCCTACTGTTATTTTAAACAGATGAAAAAATAAAAAAATGCTGGACGTCAGGTAAAGATAAAAATATGTCCGGTTTATGATATAGATCATAATTAAAAATAAAAATATTAAAATCACGTTGAACCTAAGGCTATTTAAAACAGATGAAAAAATAAAAAAAACGTTGAAATAACGTACAGATAAAGATGTCTGATTTTTGATAAAGATATGTCTGATTTTTTATATAGATCATATTTTAAAATAAAATTATTAAAATCACGTTGAACTTACGAATATTTTAAACAGATGAAAAATAAAAATAAAAACGTTGAAGTAGAAGCCGTCGAGCAGAAGCCTTGCTGGAACGCCTTGCTGGAACGCCGCCCCCACCCTTGAAGCAGAAGCCGTCGAGCAGAAGCCGAGTTTTGAAAACTCGACTTTCGTCTTTAACATGAATCGTTAGTTAAATAATGTTTATTAAAAATCGAGTTTGAAAGTCGAGTTTGGAGAACTCGACTTTTTGAAAGTCGAGTTTGTCCAACCCAATTTTCAAACGGAAAAAATAAAAAAGCCTCAGCGCACAGTACGCATTAAATGCGTACACAGTGAACGATCGGTTCCGTCCAATAAATTCAATTTTACCTATATTCTTAAATTGTAATTTATCCGGTTTGAATTTGAACGATCCGTTCCGTCCAATAAATTTAGAAGGTCGAAATACTTAAGATTAGACTTTTAAACATCCCGATTTCGATAAAATTTAAATTATTAAATCGGAGCATCCTGGACCGTCCAACGATAAAACTTGCACTTTTTTAAAATTTAAAATTTCAACCTTATAGTTTTGAATGTTCCGAATTCATTGGTCCGAGTGGATCGGACAAATTTTAATCCGAGTATCCGATTTTTTTAAATGGAAGATAAAAAAAATTTAACGTTCACTGTGTACGCATTTGATGCGTACTGTGCGATGAGGATTTTTTTATTTTTTTCGTTTGAAAATCGGGTTGGACAAATTTGACTTTCAAAGAGTCGAGTTCTCCGAACTCGACTTTCAAACTCGATTTTTAATAAACATTATTTAACTAAGGATTCGTGTTAAATACGAAAGTCGAACTTTGAGCGAAGTGTGCTCGTTTTGCAATAAAATTTTTTATCGTGTTAGTTTTATAATAATAATAAAAAAACACTGTTAGTTTAAAAAAAACTCCAAAATCACACCGTGGGATCACCATCTTGTCAGCCCCAATGTGAGGGGGCTGACCGGACCCCTCGGGGATCCGGTCTCGTGCAGTGAGGTCTCTCTCAGAGTCCATGTTGGGCACCGCTGGTCGAGTAGGTTTCCGTCGTAAGCAGAGTCAACATTGTCTGCTGTAAATGCCGGTCGGTCGAGGATCGATGACCCTTGCCCACGGGCGAGGTTGAGCATATAATAATAGTCTTGTTTATCATGACTTGCGCCGGAAACCGAAAGCAAGACCTCCCCGCCGGAGTCCACCGCCCCCATATTTCTGCCGAAAGGCGCCACCGCCGCCGCACTCGCCGCGGTGGAGCCGGCGCGGCGGCGCCGGGCCGGACCCTCGAGGGAGGCCCCCCCCTCCTCCTCGGTTAACTCCCGAACAGCAGGTAGTGAGGAAGGTATTTAGTTTAAACCAACACACTGTAAGCAAAAAATATATATATATCTAAAACTAGCCTGCAAAAAATATCTTTTTGTTAAAAACTATTTTATAAAACTCACGTACGAAGGAGTTAAAGTCAAATAATCCTGTTGTTTAAGTGAGGTCGAAGTGTGTGCGTGTGAATCCAACTTTTCATGAGATTTAGTGGTGCAGACTGTGCAGTGGTTGAAGTCTTCAGGATCTGTTTGATGTCATATCCCCAACTCGATACCAAACGGTGGTAAGTGTTGTTTGGTACGGAGATAATTTAAAGATAAATTTAGATTATTTCTAAATTTAAGAGATAATCTAAGTTTATATCCAAAATTAATGGTACCAAACCGGTCTTTAGGAGTTGTTTGACATCGGAATAACTCGAGGATAAATCTGATTTATCCTCGAAATCTATGAGCTCCTATTCGTGGGGTCTGACTTTATTCTAAAAGTTGGCACTTGGATTTTTAAAACCAGACCTTCATTACTATTTTTTCCGACTCTCTAATAACCAATCGTACGTGTTAGTATTGAAAATAATTTTTACGTTGCGTTTGAAAAATAGTAGTTTTAAAGTGTCCCGAGTTAAAAAAACTTCCATGCACGAAGGTCTTGTCGTCTCTAGAGGTGTCGAAGAAGTTGGCAGAGATCGTCGTGAGAAAACGGGTGATCCCGAAGCAGTTTTAAAGGTACCCGCTTGAAGGGAAGGGTGGCGTTTGATTGATTGGATGATTCTAGCCAAGAAGATGTGTGGCCAAAAATTGCTGGCTTATGCCAGCTGTCTGGTGACTCTAGAGTCTAATCACACGTAGTATTAATATTAGTTGTGATATTCATATATATATATATATATATATTGAACAGTGGTGGCCCAGCAGCCAAAGACTCGGCCCGCGCACGGGTGACGAGGGTTCGAGACCCCTCGAACACCACAAGTCGCCCCCCCCCCATGGGGTTGCCCGGCTTGCAGTCGCCGGGAGGCGATACCATGAACGCTCGGTCGACGATATTCATATTGGTAGGGATGAAAAAAAGTTATTTTTAAGCGCCCCCCTTCTCTCTCTCTCTCTCATGTATATATCACCTTTTCTCTCTCTCTCTCTTGATAGCTTGCCAAAAGCAACGACATCCGTCTGGTGCGGTCTCGTCATTGTCATTTTGTGATTTTCGTTCGGCTAACTTTCCCAGGACTTCGACCAGCTATCCTGACTATATTTTTAATATCCTATATATATTAATCAATGCATTAAGATATGATTAACTTTATCTCGGTTGGTAAATAAAATTTAGTAGCTGTATATAAGTTTAATTTTGTGCCTTTAGTGTGAGTTAGATCTTAAACTAGTTAATTATGCTTAATTATTTATTTCAACTAACTATGTGTACTATCATGTTGGGGTTGATTGAAGACATTTAATTAGATTAGCTGTGTTATAAAACATTATGATCTTGTAAATATCCGCTATAACTACTCTAATTGTCAGGTCTTGATTATGAAACGTAAATTGGCTTAATACATGGGAAAAGGAATCGATAAATGTTAATGTTCATACCTTGCATATGTGCAGTTAGATTATTAAATTGTCGAGCACGGTCGTTATCTTTTGTATTGTTTTTAGAATGTGGTTGATGATAGTTTGGCATGCTCGTAAGTGATGCACAACATTTTAATTGAGTGGATTACTTATAGTTGTTTATAGTTAAGTTGTACACACAATGATTGATATTTATATTCTGGTTTAATAAGTTGATGAATGTTTGAGTAAAAGTATATTTTTATGTTGTGAAATGTTGTTAATGCAGTAAGTTACGTACTATAGTTTGTACTTCACTGGACTATATAGTTCGTTATCTGTGAGTAGCAGATGAATTAGAGTAGTTTGACCCCAGAGTATGCTTTGATCTCGAATACTGTGATTTATCTTAAGTATAGATACGCCTAGGTATAATATGAGATTTAAAAATTTTAAAGTCGAATTTTAAAAACTCGACTTGGTCGTTATTTTAAAAATTTTACGTTATTTTTTCGATGTTATTTAAAGTCGAGTTTTTAATGCGTTAGTTTTAAAAACAAAAAAATAAAGTGTATTAGTTAAAAAAAAACTCGCGGACAGATGGGGACAATCGTCTCTGGTGCGGTGGCTCGGTGACGCCGACGCGTCCGAGTGGTGCGGCACCTGCATGCGGCGGCGGCCCCGCCGCATGCGCAAGACTAAGAGGTGTTCAACGGGGCGCCCGGCAGCCGTTCGATCAAATGCGTGGCGCGGGGCCGTGGGACACGGAACGCACAGCGACCCGCGTGGGTGGTGGGGGGAGGCGGCGCCGCCGCGGCGCAAAACGCAACCGGCGGCCGCGTGCGGAGGGCCGGCCGGCGGCGGCGGCGGCTTCTTGGGCGGTGAGAGCGGAGCGATGCCCTGGTTGGTGGGGATCGTCCGAGTTCTCCTCCTCCCTCCGCCGATAACCGAAGCAAGAGGCGGCTCCGAACAACGGTTCCGTTCTCCTCCGCGCCCGCGTTCTTCGTAGGAATTCGTAAACTAAAAAAATTTAAAGTAAACGTATGAAAAGCCGGTCACCGTGAAGAACACGTGATGGGAAGAAGAAGAAAAAAAAAAAAAAGGGAAGAAGAAGATGGCACCGATCGAGAATCCGAAGAAGGTGGAGCGGTCTGACACGACAAATTCACGGTGATCGAAAATAAACTATACGGTATTTACAGTGTTTCGCTCCCGAGTAGGCTAACACGTCCAAACGGACCTATATATATCCCACTATCTCTCATGAAAGAGTCTTTATCTGTCACCTGATCACGTTCGCACTTGTGTGTGTTAGTCATCTCGAGGTGGTTTGATCATCTCTTGAAAATCTATTTTTCCAAGATAACTCTCGTGTGCTAAGATTTCTCAACCATCTTATCGATATGGTTGCAAACATTTGAACACGTGGCAAGCAATCCACGTATATATATATCACACAGGATCAGTGACCGATCGATCTAAAATTTTTACATAGTGGGTGGGGTCACGAGATCAAATTAATGGGGCCACCATTTATAAAGCATATTAATATCTCATATTTCGATAAAATATCTAAAAATTTACGATAAAAATTCCAAATTTTAGTAAAGTCATTTGACTCCACTAATCATAGTCTAGATCCGCCACCGCACGCGATTGTAACTATGAATGCATTCCGCTAGAGCAACATCTATCAACAGATGTGTATACACATCATTAATCAAATTTGATGAAGTTTAGAGTACTATACATACACGGGCTTGTGGTTCTCTGCTGATCACGAAGAGCTTTGTATACATGATTGATCTAATTTACAACGCACAGATTGCTCCCTACTCTATTCTTGGCCCCCCTCGGAGGCCAGCCCGGAGAAGACAACTCTTGAAACCTTAGCACGAAATTCAGCACTATCACAACGCGGCTGATTTCTTGATCTTTTAACTGCTTGAACACACCCCTTCGGCTACCAGCTGGGAAAGACTCCCGCGGAACGTATCTCTCTTTGACAAAGGCACTTGGGACTTCTTGGAAATTAATTAGATGTCATTGACTTGGAAGGCGACACACCTTATGGGGGTGTCCCGGCCGTTAGTTTACAGAGTTGTTAAATAAAAATTTAAATCCTAGACCCTGAATCTTAAACTCGTTAAGAAGAGATTGACAATCATTAAAAATGTACCTTTATCGGCAATCTATTCTTAGGCTAAAATGTGACTTTTTCCCTTCGTAGTTCCCCACTTTTTTTTATAGTTATACACAGTTCATGCTTCTTAATTTTGTTATACATCACATCTCACTAAACATAATACTTTTCAGTCTTTAACCATCTTAAAATTTATTTTAATATAACAATTATTAATTTATCATAAAAATGTATACAAAATGATTATGCTACCAAGCGGCCGATTAGTGATAATCTTATGGATCTCATTCCGCAACTAACTGATAATGATGGGTCTACTCTGACATCTTTTCAAGGTGTCTCGGCACTCTTAATTTCATCGGGATAATACAAACAGAAGTCTTGTTTATACCTTCCAAAATTGCTTTCTCCCCTCTACGAATTCTCTCATTTCTTTTGTGGCATCTAGAGCAACAATGTCCCAACAAGCCTCAGTAACCACTTGAATCCAGTGCCTTGTCCCTGTGGGAACAATCCAGTATAACATTCTCTGATTTAGTGAATTCGTGGTTTCCCACCACAGTACCATCGGGTGCAAATGAGTCCAGTTGAGTCGCGTGATATAGTGTTAATGCTTGGTTCATTTATACCACGAAATTTGAGTTCAAGTTTTTTACGAATGCAAATGAGTCAAGCTAAGTCGCGTGATATAGTGTTAATACTTGGTTCATTTATACCACGAAATTTGAGTTCAAGTTTTAGTTAAACTCTTGTTCAAATTTATTCTTTATTTAATGAGTTGAGCTCGCAATTTGACTCTGCTTCGATTCACATTCAAATTTAAACTTGATACAAATTTATTCATAAAACTCAAAATTAATCAAAAGTCATTTATGAAATTTTAATGTTAACTCATTTATAAAATTTGATCTAAATCTAAACTCAAATCAAATATTATTTTGATTTATTTTATGCATTTAAGTGACACTATCTAACTATTAATATTCATAATTTAACATTTTAAATACATATTTAATTGAATATTTGATATAATTACTTGCTAGTTTATCGAATTGGGTACACTCTATTTAAACTCGAATCATTTAATAAATCAAATTTTATTTTTTTGTTCAATTTTGTTCGTTTTACATAACGAACAAACCGAGTTGAATTTTTAATCGAGCAAAAGTTGGAGTTAAACGTGAAGTGTATTGGGTCGTTTGCACCCCCTACCTCTAGTTGGATCTGATCTTTAGCTAGCCAGTTCTAATGTGCTCTAATGCTCTCCCTTCGGTGGCCACACCCTATAACATGGACATCCACTTTATGGTCAAACTTCACTCCACATCAAGCACTCCTGTGCCTTTCACCCATAACCGTGACTAATAAAAATATGAACAATAATAGCTACAAGAATTTCCTAGAGCAAAATGTTATCCATAGGCAACCCATGGAGTTTGGATCACCTCAGTTCCTCAGTGGAGGGAACATGCTTAGTTTTCAATCAAAAACAACTGCAACCCACGTGTCACTTAAGTGAGCCAATGGATTCACTCGGTTCAGTAACAACATGTTCATCTGTTACTGAACCAACATGTTCACATGTTATTAAATCAACCGGTTTAACGTTACTGAACCATTATTAGTCCATTACTAAACCGTTACTGAAGTTAAGGTAACTCGTTATTGAAATTTTACTGAACCGTTGCTGAAACTAATATAATTTATTACTGAACCGTTATTGATGCCAATATAACTTGTTACTGACCTGTCACTGAAGCCTTATTGACCTGTTACTGACCGATTCAGTAACAGTTTAGTAACGATAAACCAGTTACAACCCCACTTAAGTGACATAGGGTTGTGACATGTTTTGATTGGAGATTGGGAATATTCTCTCTATCGTGAGATTGAGGTGATCCGAATTCCTACCCATATATCTCGTATCATGTTTGGAGTGATCAACCGCTAAAAACAAGAGCACCCATCAGAATGCACCTGTGTGCCGTTAAGTTTAAGGGAACATTGGTCTTTAATATGTACTTTTAACTTAACACCTTAACACAAAATGGTGTTTGGTTGCACAACAATTTTTGTTGGACTTCCTATAAACGTTTGTATTAAAATAAAATCTAAGATGACCAAATACTTAAAATTGTTACCTTTGGTGAGATGTGATACAAGAAGAAGCCTTACCTCTCTTTTAGGCCAAAAAATATCTATAAAAACATATTTTTGCAATGATTGGTGACATAATTTTTAACAAGTTTTGGCATGAAATCATATTTTTGTAACAAAAACTCGAGTTGCCATCCAATCAAACACCAGAACATCCCGTAACTCCTGTAGAGATAAAAACCGATAGCAATTGAACGAAAGGCTAAAGAATAGTTATATCAAAGTTATGGAGATGAAAAAAATACCATCCACAGGGTAAGAGGGTATGGTATACTCAAAATCCAAATTCCCTTTCAGAGTTATCAAGAGTGTGTTTATCTGATACTGTGATTCTGTGAATGTTATTTTAGTTATTAAAATTTCACATATTAAACGTAAATCTAAAGAGACTCCAGTTAGAAAGATAAAAAATATTAAAAAGATAGAAACAAAAAAGGACGTGATAGACTTAAGTTAACTTGGAGGAAGATAATTCAATATGATTTAGATTGTTTAAATATCTCTGAAGAAATAATACAAAATCGATATGAGTGAAGAAAAAGAATCCATATGACTAACCCCAAATAATTTGAAATAAAGATTTGAGTTGAGTTGTATAGCCCTATCACACCTTATCCTTCTTTGACATTTTAGATCGTAATGATTAAAAATACATTTTTAGAGAAGAAAAAGATTCTCTCAACTTCTAAACTCTATACAGAAACAGATTATAAAATTTATAAATTATTAAAAAAATCCATATTTGTAAAATAGAAAGAGATAAAGATTGTTTTATAATTTCTTCTCTACATAGTTCCAACCAATCTAAAGTACAACATGTAACATAAGTATATGGTAAAATAATTTGATCAACAAGAGATGGTCAGATGTGTACATCATCCTTACTAAGACCACAAGCACAACCATGTCAATTAAAAATAGGGCTTTTATCAATAATCAGCATGGTGCGTGCGGAAAGAGCACACCGCACCGGCAGACGGATTTCTTATCAAGGTTTCAGTCTTCCCAAATCCCCGTCTATGTGAGGGCTCCTGGCTCCGTTAGGTAGAGTAGAGCACCATTTATTCCAGAGTATGACGATATCAGATAACTCTCATTTATAGACTATGACGATATCATCCAGAAGGACTTCCATCTGCATATCCTGCGCCACCAGAGTAACCAATGTAGCAAGTAATAAAAAACTAAAGAATGGTGCAATTGCACTCAATCAATCGATCCGAGGTTTGCTGACGATCAACCCCTCCGCCTGCCGCACGTCATTTCAATAAGAAGCTGTAGAACACTCTCGGAAGCAGCCTCCTCGGGTGGTAATCTTAGGAGATTTGCAACTCTCAAGAAGGCCATATTTTGCTTGCTAGGCTGCGCTTCTACCTCAGCATCCATCTCCGTGTTCTCCTTGAAAAGCTTCGGCGGGGACAGTGCCCACTGCATTGCCCAGATTGCCAGAGGGCGCATGTAGCAGATAGACCTAAATCTGTCGTCAGTGTCCCATGCTTCGGGAGTTGGAAATGAGTACCTGTCGCCAGGATGAGCATCCCGTCGTCAGATTGCTTATAACAGAGAACATCCACTCGAGATCTTTGAAACAAAAGCAATTAAATAAAAGAAGACAAATTTTTGATAGGCACCAAAATGTTTCCTTCGTGATAACTCAGAGATACGACAGGTAAGGATATTTCAACCGTACAGATTGATACTGCTTCCTGAAATTAGGACAGAGATAACTTACCCTAGACCTTCTTCAGACCAGGCGGCCTCGTAGATTCCTTGTGCGGTCTTAAATGCTGTATCCACCATTCCTTCCTGGATCATAGTGGCGGCAAGAGCATATGTCACTCCAGCCCATATCTCCCTCGACTGGATGGATGACCCATCAACAGTGCCGTCTGGCTTTGTTCCATTAACAGCACCACGCTTCCCGTTCTTTACCTTCAACACATTGTACTGGTAAATCTTCTGCAGAGCACTCTGTGCTTTATCTTCATCAACGATGGGTTGAAGGCCACATGCTCGGGCATACCTGAAATGCCATTTGAGCACCTTGATATGACAGCCATGAAATACGTAGCATTATCCATCCAGAGACATGTATAAGAGCATCACCAGGAAAAGTCAAAGGTTCGTGTCCTCCTATATGCTTTTGAATTGAAGTACCACAACTTTCCTTCGTTAATGATAATAGATTGTGTAATGTTGAACTGGGTTTATAAGCCCAAGTCAGTAATATGAACTGTATAACACAAAGCACACTTAAATTCAAAATTCTTTGAACTCCACCTCCGAAAGTTGATTGACGGGGGTTGTTGGCCATCCACCAATTAAATTTCTTAACACATTTTAAAATTGGGGTGTTACAAACTATTACATAATAGTGTAGGTTATCGACAGTGTGGCATTCTGTACCCAATTACGTAATGTTCGGTACTAGTGTCCAGTCATAATGCAAATTGAACCAGTTTAGTTTGAAGAGAGCTCATCATCAAATCAAATCAGGTCAAACCAAAAACACCTCCACTGGAATGAAATATTAGAAGACGTATTATAATGTGGAATACAAGTGAACTAGGGGCCCAGTTAATGCAAAATTAATTTGGAGATAAACCAAATTTATCCCCAAATCAAACATGTGCCAAACGGAGGTCCCTAAGGGTTCTAGGGCTGGCAACAAGAAATACAGAAAAAAAAAGTGAAGTTGAATGTTGAGTATACCATTGCCCAGCCAACTGATCAGCCTGTATAGAGAAGCTTGTGCTACCACCACTGCTATCATAATTAAAATAGGTGCCATTCCACAGCATTCCATGTGCAACTTTTGCCTTTTCAAACTGATGCCTAAAGTGAGCCTCGGAAATTTTGTCACCCACTATACCAGCCAGTACCGATGCAGCCTGCAGAGCAGCCACCCATAGCCCACCAGTATATGCACTCACACCCTTAGCTGACCACACATCATATGTCTGATCTGGAAAGCCCTCATTTTCAATCATCCCATCTCCATCCTTGTCAAATTGCTCCATGTAAGCTGTTGCCACATAAACTGAAGGCCAAACTGCTTGTGCAAATGACTTGTCTCCAGTAACTACTACATCTCTGTATACTTGAAGCACAAATTTTGGATTCAAATCTTTCCACATGTCTGTATTGTGAAAATTATAAGCATTTACTTCATACCATGGATCATTCAATCCAAGGTCATGAGGGACCGCCCCAATCACCTTTCTGGAGGCCCACCTCCCATTGATTAGAGTCTGCATTTTCTCAGGGTCATGCATCATAACTGCTGCTGCAAAGTCTCTCTGAATGCTTAGTTCAATTCTAGGGAACAGCATAGCTAATGCAAAAGATGCATAAAAATGGACATCATAAGTGTTATACATGAGATATTCCCTTCCCTCTAGGTATAGAAATTGTCCAATGTTTTCTTCTCCTTCTAGAAGCAAAGATGTTCCCAAGGCACACTTTGATGCAACAGGAGTATGTATTTTCTCAAGTGTTGTTGTCATCTTGTGAAGCACAGCAGCAGCGGTGTCATTTTGGGAACAGATTTCAGTTTGATCTTTGTAGTAGGAACTGGAAATATCAAGGGAGAGCTTTTGTTTGATAGTAACTAAATTCTGCAATGGAGGTAAGCCATCTGTAACATGGAAATTGTCATTTAGACGCTCTGGCTTATGCCATGTTCTAATGAATAGTAGATTATGGTCCTGAGGTACCTCTGTACCTGTCCAAATTGTTCCTCCGGCATTAAGAAAGTAGAGCTCATTGAAAAGAGTTACAGGATACCTGAAAATGATATTTGTTTCAATATTATGTACATGGAATTATGATAAACTGTATCTTGCTGGTGGACCATGGTTTACCATTCAGGCAGCCTTTTATCCAGAAGTATAGGCCTCTGCCATTCTTCAATTTGTGATTCCCAATTGTGATGCTCTATGATAAAAAGAACCAACAGTAAAAACGTAAGTTGGATACAGTACATATCTGGATGATTGAGAAAAGGCAAACAACAAAACAGCTGAACTTCGGGAGGTCTTGAAGGTGCCTTATATACAACCAATTACTTAACTATCATAATGTGAGAACCTCGTTTTGAAAATTTTTCTTTTTTACATCTCCTTCTGGACTACTTAGGAAAATAGGTAATAGCCTATAAATGTGTTAAATAGTCTGATGATACATTTTAAAAATATAAAACCGAGGTTGTCGAGTTCTGTGAAACTGTATTGTTTTGACATCTCTCCATCGGATGGTGAGAAAATTTGACGTTAGATTATGTCGAACAACTGTTCGAAGACTCTTCCATAACAATCTATTTGTCGAAAGGTGCACATCCACATAAACAAGTAAACTCAAATGGGGCGGTAGCCCTACGGACCCAACGAGATGCCAACATTGTTGAGTGATGTTTGTTAATTTTGATTTTATTTGATTTGAATTTTGTGTTAAAATTTGATGTTGACTAGAAATTTATGTTCAACTTTGATGTCATTATGTTGTTTGTGTTTTGATTCGTTTTGATATGAATTTAATTTAAATTTCGAGCTTAGATGAAATTATTTTGTTTTGGTTTTGAGATTGATGAGTGAATTAAGTATTTTCAGATTTAATTCACTTGATTGATGTGTTGAATGAGATGTTTTGATTATCTTTTTCTTATGTCAATTTGTGTCTTTTATGTTGGTTAGGATGTTTTGGATTTTGGTTTGAATATTTTAAGTTTGATTGAGATGTTTTGAATATATGTTGATTTATTGATTTATGATTTGATTCATTTTATGATCTGATTTTTTTTTAGTTTTGAAGACTGTTTTAGTCTTTTTCAACATATTTTGAATGTTGTTTATTTAACTTGTTCAGAATTATTTAATTGTCACTTAATTAAGAATTTTATTATATTAAATTAAATGCATTTTAAGTGAATTTTCAGATTGTTAATTATCTGATTTTGGGCATTTTTAGATTTAATATAATATATTTTGAATTTGTTTTATCTCATTTATTTAGTGCGAGTTAGCGTCCCATCTAGTCCATCGCATTTGTTGTCCCAACTCAAACATCACATCAACACTTAAAGTTCCTTTCATTGCATGTCGGCATTGAGTACATTGAATGGCATGTTGCGTGCCATTAACATAAGTGAAGTCGGTTCGGTATTCGAGGTGCCGTTGACATGAATGTGATCAACTCAGCATGTAGGTGTGCAGTTGCAAAGAACGTAATTGACATGAGATGAAGATGATCCGGGACAAACATGATGACATTCCTTCCCTTGGGTATATTTTCATAAGATCTAAGGGAAGAGTTGACACGGCGGCATGCATGATCCATTCTTGATCAAATGAGATTCACCTCCTTTGTAGTTTAAATCTTTCGACTCATTATATCGGGGAATGATGCATTGACAATGTGAACTAACCCATGCCTCTATCCAAATGCGACGCACCGGGGTAGACCCAGAGTAGCTGTTCAAGGTAGAGCTTAAAAAATAAGCTAACCCCTTAATTTAATGTTCAATTTATGTTTCAAATTTTTATTCAGTTCATATTTTGTGTTCAAGGCCCATTGGGCCACAGCTCGAGCCCACTTCAGCCCGGTTGGCTAGTCTTCAAGTCTTCTTGAGCCTGGTTGGCCTACTTTGCACTTTGTGGGCCCTAATAGCATGCTTGATACCCGGTTCTTCACCTCGTGCAACCTGTTTTAGGTAAGAAATTGAGGGCCCACCCGAGTGTACAATTGGCCCATCATAAGGATTCCAAGAGGACCCAAGACATTGCCCTCACCTAAGGCTCTAACAGAACGTGGAAATGGAAGTTTTAAGGACCTGTTTGGGGTCGGCTGTGGGCTGAAAATGGGGCTGTTTGGAGTGAAGTGACGTGCTGTTCGGGACTGTTGAAAGGGAGCCGATCGGGACCTATCGTGGGGTCCGCATGAGGGGCTGCCAATAGGGGTATGACCGGGCCAGATAGGGGTGCAACTGGCCCAGCTTAGAGGGTTTTTCTGGTGGTATTAGGAGGTCTGCAGATGGGGCCCATAGGTGACCAAAAGGGGGACTTAAGGGGGCTGCAGAAGGGGCAGCCGCAGGTTTATAAGGGGGAGCTGAAAAGAGGTTGCTGCAGGGGCCTTTAGGGGTGCTGCAGTGGTGATTGAAAGGGACTGATAGAGGGATCTGCAGTGGCAGGTTAAGGGGCTACAGGAGGGGACATGAAGGGGGCTAAAAGGGGTCTGCAAAGGGTCGAACAGTGAGTAAGAAATGGGGTCTGCAGTGGGGTCAGACAAGGGGCTGCTGCAGAGGGGCATTGGCAATGTGTTTAGGGGTGGCCAATGGAGAATTTAAGGGGTCCGCAAGGGGCTATCAAAGGGGCATTGGTAGGGGCTCTTGAAGGGGCCTGTTGGCACCTAAAAATGTCACAGCACCAAAAAATGACGAAGTTTCGGACAAAATACACAAAAGAAAACCAAACAGACAAGTTTGATCCAATTTTCATTGCATTCAGGGCCGATGGGTCGAACAAGCCCAATAAGCCTTATTGGTTCCGACGGACCAAATGTCTGCCCAATAACGATCGGACACCACCAGAAGGTCCACTTGACTTCTAGATGAACAATGCCAGAGTCGGATCGGAAATCTGACCTATATTTGAGAAGTTATGGGAAAAACAATGAAAGTCAATTTTCAGGTGACCTTATTGGGGGCATATTGGGCCCAAAAGACAAAACAAGTGAGTCCATAGGACTGTACCGGTCGAGACCTTCGCAACGGTACCCCAATTGTCAGAATCTGGTTTCGATAGGACCCTGAACGGCAAAATGGTGTCTTTCACCCTTGTTAGGTTTGGACAATTCGGGACAAGTCTGGTAACATGTTGGCGCATCATTGAGTCCGCCTAACTCCATATAGAGTAACATTGGAGTCGGATCAGAAATCTGACTCATATCCAGACGGATATGGGTAAAATAGTGAAAGCAAACTTTTGGGCAATTTTTGTGGGGCTTAATGGGCCCAAATGACCAAGCCAGTGGGCCCGCGGTGTTGTCTCAGTCACAAGCTTCGCAACAGTACTTTGAATGTCGGAATCCGACTCTGGGCGAAAAAAATGACCGTTTTGGGCCTAGACAAATCCAAGCAGGCCCATTAACAACCGACGCCACCAGAATGTCCGCCCGACATCCAGAAGAGCAATGTTGAAGTCGGATCATCAATCCGATCTATATCTGGGAAGTTATGGACAAAATTCAAAAATTTGCGGAGCTCGCACGCATCATAGGACAAGGGCAAATCTGTCCAAACAGTCTCTGGACAAGTTATTTTGAATGAAGACCAAAGTTCCAGTGCATATTTATTTAATTGTATTTTAGATACAATTTTCGGAATTTTTGAAGGCCAAGATTATACCAATCGGGAATTCTATCAAATCGGTGATCTTCAGATAATTGGAGAGTCATTAACCGTAGATCTGATGGTACACAAGATCAATGACTATCGGGGCATCTTCTGGATTTTTCTAGATATTTTGGAGCTTAATTAAATTAATTCTGGTTAGAATTAATGTAAACCGTCGGATCAGGAGCAACCTGATGGGAATTAAGTCGGAGCCAATTTGAAAAATATCAGCCGCCACCTTTCCCTCCTCCTGCCAGCACGTCAGCCGCCTTCTCCCGATTGTCTCCTATGATCTAGGAGATATTGATGAGGATTATATCTCTCTCTTATCTTGGAATTTAAAGTATTTAAAAAAATGATATAAATTGGAAAGGAGGGGATCACGCCAGGAGAACCTGCCCAAAGACAGGCCGCGCGCGCAGGTCCCTGAATTTGCTCCCCCGATTCCTACTTGCTTTTGGGTCCGGATCCAACAGTTCTGGCTGGGTGGGGCATCGGTAGGAGAACCTCCTCCTGCAAGCAACTTTGTCTCTCGGCTTCCCTCCCTCTCTGGCGGACCTCCTCCAAAGCAACAGCAACCCACGTAGGCAGGAGCATCAGATCTTCACATCCGGGAGAAGCTTCCTTCTTTCATCGCAGCTCCCTCCTCCGTCAGGGTGGTTCTCCAACAACAACAGCAGCCCTTTCATCCATCGGCAGCCAATCGACCAGCAAGAGAGGCCCAGGTTCTGCAACATACAGCCATCGGAGAGGAGGAAGGATAGAGGAGAGGAGAGAGGCAGCCGGGGCCATCCTCCTCCAGTCGCCAACGTCAACAGCCGAGGTCTTCTTCTTCCAAGGGAGGAGGATCAGCCTGTCTGATCCAGCCACCAGCGCCCAAAAAAGAAGAGGAAGAGAAGAGGTATCCACGTACCCCCCTTTTTCAACCTCCCACCCTATTTCCTGCAGGAGCAGCTACCGGTCACCTGCAGAAAAAAAAAGGTGAGAAAAATCCTTTGATCCTACTGTTCGCACCCTGCTCAAGCCCCACTCAGGTCCTTAAAAGGACCATGTGCGACCCCCTAAAATAGCCCTATTCAGCCTCCCTGTCCTGTCCCCCGTGAAGCACTTGAACCAGTCTGAAAACAGGCCATCTTGAAAAGCCCATTGCGGACCACCTTAAAGCTACCCTCCTCTTAACCTGCCATTCTCCACCTCCTTCAACATCTCAAGCTGAACTGGTTACTCTCTTTGATGTGTGTGAGTAAGGGTGACAGCCCGGGCCTCTTGGAATCCGCCGGACGGGCCAAGAGTTAAGCCGGGTGGCCCGAACTCCATCTATCAAAGACCCTTTCAACAGCCCCCCTGTTCAGGCCCCTCCAAACACCTCTTACATCACCTCAAAACAAACCGGTTAGCCTCTTTGATGAGATTGAATAAGGGTGACAGCCCGGGTCTCTTGGAATCCGCTGGACGGGCCAAGAGTTAAGCCGGGTGGCCCTAATTTCCTTCTATCAAAGACCCCTTCAATAGTCCCCTGTTCAAGTCTCAGGATCCAGTCAGACCCCTTGCTACAGCCCCCTATTTGGGCCCAAAACAGGCTCTGTCCGGTCTACAAACGGTCCCCTGAAACAGTCCTTAAGCCGGCCTGATTTCAGCCCCGAACCGATGCCAAAGAGTTCACAATCTTCAACGCCCAATTCCGGCACAAAACAGAGGATGGACAATTCAGTCAAAGCACCAAACAGGCCGCCAGGGCCCAATAAGCATAAGGCAGGCCCACCGGGCCCATGAAAACTAGAAGCCGGCCAACCGGGCCAAGAAAGACGAGGATTGGCCCATTGGGCTCATCGGACACAAAATAAATTTTAAATCAAATCTGAACATGAAATAAAGAAAACTCTAAGGAGTTAGCACCACACCGTGGGCGCTCCACCATTGGGCGGCTAGTCCGGACCAGCTTCCGGTATGTCGACCCGGGCGTAGGCATGGGACACGCTCCCAGTGCAGACGGACCCTTCTCCCAACGTGGCTAGTCGAAAGACTTGACATGTCAGAGGGTAAAAATCCATTTGAATGAGAATGGGTCGGCATGCCTTCGTAATGCCGAATTCATCTCTCGATCTTATGGAAAATTATCCAGGGGGAAGAGAGATGACTATTTTCATATTTCACTTGTACTCCGATGTGGATTGACATGATGTACACCGACATGAAATGAAATCAGTGCAAAGTTCAAGTGCCGATGGGACTGTTTGCAAACCGGGCACCGATGCTAGCCTGACGGACCGAATGAGATGCGGACCGAACATAAACAAAGAGATAAATCAAATATGAAAATACCTTAAAACAGGTCATTAAATCCGAAAAATGAAAAAGAAATCAGATTTCTAATAATCTGGAAATTTCAATTAAAATCATTTAATTTAATAGAAATCCACTTCTTAATCAATTAAAAATTAAATAATCAAACAAATCACATTGAAAATACTTTAAAACACTAAAAATCAGTCATAAAACAAAAAAATAGATAATTTACAATCTGAAATTTAAAAGTGATCAAATCAAATCAAAACTTCAAAACACTTAAAACACACCGAACGTATTCAAACCGACACCAAAATATCAACCGACATAAGAAAACAACAAAAATATCTTAAATCAAATTAAATAAGTCAAATTGCTTAAAATATCAAAACCCATCAAATTCCAAACTCAAACAAAATAATTTCAACCAATTAAAATAAAAGCAACCAAAACTAAATCAAACCAAAATCAAAATCAAACAATTCAAAATCAACATAAAAATCAAATATGAAAATTCACAATTCAAACCAAATAAAACCAACTTCAAAATTGAGTCAAAAAATCAATTCCAGAACAAATAAAATCAACATCTAACAAATTTAAGATAACTTGTTCGCATCTTATTAGGCCCGAAAGGCTAGGCCCTTTTGAGTTATCTTTTGTTATGTGGATGTGCACGTTCTCTCAAACTAGTTTGCTATGGCGGTTAATCAAGGGTATTCGATTAGTTGCTCGATGTAAGTTAACGTCGGATATTCGCACCATCCGACGGAGAGATGTCAAATTTAAATTTTCATAGAACCCGAACCTCGGTTCTAATACTTTTAAATGTATCGTTGGACTATTTAATACATTTATAGGTTATCATCTATTTTCCTAAGTAGTCCAAAGGAGATACGAAAATCGTTTTGATAAAAATGTAAAAGCGAGGTTCTCACAGGGCCGCAAGAGGCTGCTTAAAGGGGACTGTGCGCTGGGCTAAGGGAAGGCCGATGGTGGTGAAAGGCCGGTCCAGCCTTAAGAGAGATAGAGGAAGAGAGAAGAGAAGAAAAGGGTGGCCTTGAAGAGCTACATGGCTAGAGCTCCTCCTTACCTCCTCCTCCTCCTTGGCAGCTTCAGGTGAGAGGCACGGCTGGAGGAAGATTACGTGCTCCTCTTCTTCTCCTCTTTCTTGGATTTTTTGACATTGCACCCCTGGCCGATGCTAGCTTCCTTATAGGGGAATGGGATGAAGAAAAATGAGAGAAATAATTCAACTCAAAGGCTGGCTGCAGCCATCCTTCCTTTGGGCCGTGGCCAATATTTTCTCCTTCCCATTTTCTTTTTTCTTTTTTGAATTCTTCCAATCAATGATAAATGCTCCCCGATTCTCTCTTTAATTGTAGGAAGCCTATCCAGGGAAGATTTCATCTTGAAGTAACTGACCGATGACTGAAATTAGGTCAGATTTTTTGACCTAATTTTCATTAGACGGCATCGATCTAACAGTGGAAAATATTCTTCGCTTGGAATTATTTCAATTCATAAAATGTAACCGGATAATGTTCCGAAAGTGATTTGATGACCGTAGATCACGTGTTGCACCAAGATATATGGCTGAGGACTTCCAAATTGCATCAAATCCATGATTTTCATGATCTATCCAATCAGTGCAATATCGGCCATCGTTATTACGAAATTTGTATGAAAAATGTAATTAAATCTAATTTTGCTAGGACCATGGCCTTTTCATAAGAATGTGCTCGGAATCACTATTATGGAACCAAAAATTCAATATTGAGTTGGTGGGCCTGCTGCTTGGTCATTTGGACTATTGGGGTAGGAGTTCTGTCCAAATTCGATTTTTTGATCATAACTTTCCAATTGTGAGTCGGATTTCCAATACAACTTTGGCGTTGTTCAACTTTAAGTTGAGTGGTTCTTATGATGGTGCCACTTTTTTATTAGGCCACCCCTAAGCCACTCAGCCTAATAAGGGCAAAAATGTCATTTTGACCTTCGGAACCAGTTTATGACATTTAGGACATCATTGCGGAGGTCTTTACTAGCACTGCTTTGTAGGCCTACTTATTTGCTCTTTTAGGCCCTTCAAGCCCAAATAATGATGTTTGGAAGTCGACTTTCATTGGTTTGTTCGTAACTTGCTAAATATAGGTAGGATTTCCAATCCAACTTAGGCATTGCTCAAAATTGAGTTGGGCAGACTCTGTGTTGATGCCATTTGTTATTGGGCTGACTCCCGATCGATTAGGCCCAATAAAGCATAATGGGTCTGTCCAGCCCATTGGACCTAAATATGGGGCAAAGTGGGGCCCGCTTCTCTAAATTATTTCTTTGTTTTGCTTTTGCCCAATACATGCCTCAATTGGGTGCCATGACATTTTTAGGCACAAACACATAAGTTTTTAGAAACCACCCATATTTGTTCTTGCATAAATAGTTTCTTCAATGGATGTCTCTACTATAGTTTTCAATGAGCAGTAACAGACATTTTTTATGTTAACAAAGGCACAAAGTATCTGCATAGTGTTACCAGCAATCGCATCATGAACAAGACTTGCAGCTGCATCTCCATCCATGCCATAGAATTTTGTGTATCGCCTGCAGTGATTCCTACATTGTAGCCGTCTGACTTAAATATTACCAAAAACTAACCAGATCAGACACTAACCTGTGATAAACCTTCCCACAGGGAAATACAACCTCAGGACAGGACCAAGCCAGAGAAAATGTAACATCACGGACTTCCTTAGGTGAAAGGTTCACAGAAGCTGCTACAGCAGCTCCAATAGATGATCCTGGTTCTGAACTTACTGATATCTTATTGCATTTGAGGTGATCAAAAGACCCATTCTATGAAAAAAAAAGGATCTATCAAATTTCAGGTCAACAACAAAGAAAACATAAAGAAAGAATGATACCAACAATGTGCTTCAGATCCCATTGACGAGTAGCATCAAACTGAATGTAATGTTCATAATATTCAATAAGATGACATATTGAAGATAATTATAGTGCAAATAAATATATATTTTATGTGAACAAGAGTAGAATACTGTGATATGAACTAATACCTTTATCTAAAAATAGCTTTGGCAACATATACCTCATAAAGGAATGATATGATTATGCTGTCGTCAGTTAAAAGGAACAGCAACTGAGATTGAGAAGAACTGTGCTCAGAGAAAATGTTTTTATACAATAGGAAACAATTTTGAAGAATGAATGTCTAGAAGGTGTGAATAATAACGTTCATCTCTCATGTAAGGATTAAAAGCCTAATGTTTAATGCTCCAACTTTGTAAATTTTTAAAGTACTTTGGTCTGATTGAACATGTGCCAAATTAATCCAAATCGGAAAGAGAAGAAAAGAACGGGCAGACCAGGAGTTTCAAGTATTCTAGAAAAATAGATCAGCTGAACTGGTAGAGAGATTAGCCTCATTTACGACCCCCACCATTTTTCTGACTGATGCCAACATACTTATGTATCCTCATGCACATCCTCGATATGCAACATCTATGGTGCATTGACAGTTCTTTTGTGGCACTATCGGGCACATAGAATATTGAGGCAAGATGGTGTCATTAACATGGCAGTCCTTCGAGACTTAAGAATAAAGAATGAGATCACACTCATCAATTGAAGCTGACCTAGAAGTCAGGGGCACACATAAATTTTAAACATAAAATGTTAGATTGGAGGCCAACCGGATCCAGCATTTGTCAATCTGATCTTGTAAACAGTTGGCTGACCCATCTTGAAAATTGGCCCATAAAGGCTATAGACTGATCTGGGGCTAGCCATTGGAGGCTCCCCAAGGACACTTAAGGCCTCTGTATAAATCCCCTCTTACCCTAATTCGCATTCACCCCCACTCGCTATCAAAATAAATGCTCTCTATTGAGTGACACAGAGAGCACCCAAAGAAATACCACCCAATGCCTTCCTACCCTTGAATATCCACCCCAGAGCAAAATTTCCCTTCAAACAACTTGTAGCATTGTGAACACCACAGACAGAAAGCATTTTCTCTGGCATGATAATAAGAGATTTTCCCTAGGAAATATAATGAAAGCTAGAAGCAAAATCGTACGCCTATGACAAGTCAAGTATTGACTCTGTCTGCTTATTTTCTTTAAGAATTTACTTTGATATTGAGAATCTGAGATGGACTGCAATGCAATTTTCTGATTGAAATGTAAAATGCTCTTACTTAAAGTGAAGAATTGGATGTCAATACATGAGTGAATGATGTGCTATACAGTCTATATGTAAAAATTATAAATAGTTTTTATAATATTTTGTCAATTTATGTAACATGGAAGTGTGTTTATATTCTCAAGTTATCTTTTCTACATTTGACTGTGATACCACATGCTTGTCAACGAGAAAGAAGTAAATAATTCAAATATGTTGCCTCATGCTAGCACACAAACATCAATGAATGTGACATGTAGAAATTATATTCCTGTATTACGTAGTGCATATGTGAAATAAAAATTCAGGAAACAAGTTGACCTCTTTAATTTCATGCCACATTTCTCCTGCAGTGAATCCATTACAATTTCCAGATATCAAAAAGTAGGGGCACTCAGAAACATGAATGTTGGCAGCTTCTTGTACTGCAATGGCAAAAGTTACTGGAGATTTCCCATTTGCAGTCCTGTATAACAGAAAAACCGACATAGGATTCACAATTAGGCTTATATCTCAATCAGACTTGACAAGCCAAATAAAGCAGCAGCTTTCCTGTGATGCAGAAGAACTCCACGTACACCATCTTTGCCCCTGGACAGTTTTGGTCTATCAGAATAAATAATGAACATAAAGACATAAAACACAATTGAATCTAATATTGGCATGTCAAAAAGTACGCATGGCAAATGCACAAGTAATATTTACATAATTATTGAGTTAAAATGGCCTCCAGTGGTTTCTGATTTTCCACCTACAGAATTCTGTCAGAGAAAGAAGAGAAAGACAGTCAAGTATGTCCTATAGGTTACTCTGCAGTTCAATACCGAATGATGCTTTGATGATATGGCTATAGTTTTGGTAAATAAATGCAGTACAAGAGCTATAATGATTTATCCAAAATGCAATTTCCACAAATCACAAATAGAGAACTTACAGCCCATGTAAAGAGCAGTGTAACCTCTGCAGGACTTTCTGATAAATTAGTCAGCTGCAGAAACAAAATAAATTTCTACTAGTAAGAAAAATATATAATAAGAAATATTATTATTAATATTTCTTACAGATCAATTCCTAGAATTATTTGATATTTCAAATGTCTCTACAATCTTAAAATTTTTAAATTCCATTACGGTAAATATGTTTACATTTCTTAACGTTAACTTTTATTTCTTATGTTCAACCAGTAAAATTACTAGAATACCCTCTCCTTGTCTTAGAGAGATGGAGAGTGTGTTTTAATATATATATAGAGAGAGAGAGAGAGAGAAAGTTTAAAAAGTAAGATTACAAGGAGTTTAAAAAAATTATCAATATCATAGAAATATATATTTATAAAGTGTCAAGTAATTATAGGGGCAAATGTGTAAAAAACATTAATATTATTATTCTAGTAATGAATTTATAATCTGCATAAAGTGCCATTTATTTTTACCTTAAATGTAAAAACGGCAACAGGATAGCTACTCTCTTTGTAGTTCTGAGGAATGAATGGTGAAATTTGGCAGCATATTAATTTCAGTTCTGGATCAGGTACCCCTGCACTTGATAAATCTGGAATAAATATTTGCTTATCTTTCTTAAATCAAGTGATAAAAACTGCATGTTTTATATACTACCATCGTACACAGTCCATGATCTCGGATAGAGTGCATGATATGCTGACTTTCGGCTGTTAAGATTCCAATCCCAAGATTCAATGCCTGAATTGCAATTTCCTCTGCACGTTGGCAAGTAGTGCTTTGTGAGAGTATGCTTCCGGACAAACTACTTGTACCATCAATTAAATAATTGACAGAGAAGTAAAGATAGAAAACACGTAAGTTCAACATACTGTTGCATTTTCTCATTCCATGGGGATAAAACAGTAGAAAACTTTTTACCATTTGGACGTGAGACAAAGACCTGGCGGAACATTCAATAATAATCAAGATTTATCCAACTACAAACAAAAAAAAAACGCATATGGCAATGAAATGATTATCATCAATTATCTCATGTGAAACGTAGAAAAGGAACATGGATATGGCTGTACATATTTGATACAACTTAAATCCTACATTCCAAAAGGACTCTTAGTAAGTGGATTATAATAACAATAATAGGCAATGATGGTGCATCTCATTTAATAACTGTGCACAACGTAAACATAGACACCGGTAAACCTTCTTCTAGCTGACACCAAAGATCTGTTTAGCCTTTCAGTTTCTTGTGACCTAATTGCTATATGATCTGTTCTAGCATATCTCTAATTGCAGGTTTTAGGTAATTGATATATGCCAATGGATGTAACCCTTTCATCGATTAAATCCACATGTACAAACTAGATAAATAAATGCTTCAAACTACATCATAATGTATAATGTACTGGCCTATTTGGCTATGAATCTCGTTTTATCACATCTAGGCAGAAACTAAACCGAAGAGTGAAATGGCCCTTCATCATTTTCATTATTTTCTTTCTTCATTTTATAATTTGCTCATTTTTTTATATTCTTCCTTTTGAACCTTTTGATAGATAAAATGGAAGAGGAGGTATGATACATTGCCCATATTTCCATCCTAAAAAATTGAGTAGTGATTAAGCATTTGCTCCCGGCAGACATTTTTTGACGAATAAACTAGTATGCTTACTAATTAGACAACTACGGAGATATTTCTAGTTCTATCACAAATGATATACTTGTTTTTCCATATCTTTTATGTGCTTAGGAAATTTAAGGGGCATTAGGTCCGATCATATTCAAAGAACTCACTACAACCTCGCCAAATATGTATGTCAAAAAAAAAAAATCAGGCCGGAGGCACCGTTGCCATCATTGTTAAAAAGGGATGTCTGCAGCGCAACGAACAAAAATCATCCATACATATTTCTATATATTTTTAAACGATGAATAAATTGCGAGGTTTGAACAAAAAGTCAAAGATGTTCAGAACAAATTTCATTCTCCTACACCCCCACCTACAGATTCATAGCCATCACAACTTGAAGCCATACAAATTGATATGCCTCCATCTCCTTAAGTTGAACAACTTCAACTTCGGGTTGTTGTAGATTCGGGTTGTTGTAGATTAAAAGAAGGCAAGGGGAGAAGGAAGGGAGAAGGCTGAATCGGAGCTTCCGCAGGGAATCGGATCGACGATCCGATTCGATTTCAGAATCAGCCGATTCCGATCCGATTCCACCGATTATGTAATCAATGGGACTCCTTATATAAGGAGCAACCATGTACGCACAGAAGAATAGAATCGATTGCAATTTTTAGAGTCCTTTCGGGTGTTCACCCGCACGTAGGGGCTTTGGCCCAGTCTTCTTCATCCTCCTAGTTCAGCCGGGAAGGCCTTCTTCTCTCATCCTCTGGCCACAGCTATTCTCTTCCCCTCTCTCCTCATCCTCCGGCCTCCGCGCCATTCCTCCTCTTTCCCCTTCTCGGTTTCCTCAACGACAAACAAATTTGGTTGATCGAGACGAGGCCGACTCTGTCGTTCGACGTCATCATCATTGCCTCCTCCCACGAACAGAACGACAACAACGACAATATATCTGGTAATCCCTTGACATGTTTATTTCCTGCTGCCAACAGTTTGTTCCTATCTCCGGCAACCTATTCGATCAGATCTTGTTGACACCGACACATCCGATTGACGTGGTTCTTTCGGAGAAAAACTAGCTTCCGGCATCCTCCTCAGTTTGGCAAATCCCGACTCTGCACAAACTACCTCTAGATCTGGCATCTTCAGCAGCTGGTGCCAGAGCCGGCCTTGTCTTAATCAACTTTTGTCGCAGCCGGTCAATAGTTATTCTACGACTACATCTCTGCTCAACGATGTCGATTCCGTCCCCTGAAATCGCGAGGGCCCATCACTCCAAAAGCTTTCGCAGAGTCTACACCATTCACGTGCGCAGACGGCTTCACAACTTCTGCCTCACAAGCGGCCCCTCCGTGACCTCCCGATTCGCCGTCGGCATCTCTCCTGCTTCGTGGCTATGCCGTCCAGACAACCTTGCAGCGACCGTGAGAAGCTGTCGATGCCCCTAGCCCACCTACCCTTGTTTTCCCCCCTTTGTCAGTCTCATTGCTGCCTTACACGGCTCACACTCACGGGACCGCTGCGATTCCGCCACGACCTCGCTCAGAAGCCGTTGGGATGCAGCCACGAACCCGTCTTCAGTTGTGAACTCGCCACCTCGCATCTGCGCCTGCACGTCCACCTCCAAGGCCACCTTATTGGCCGTGTCTCCCTCCACTTGCCAGGAATTGTTAACGCGTGCAGCGTCGAGAGGCCTTGTCGTCCCGAGATCATTCCCCAATTCATTGACTTAATCCCACTCAATGGTTTGGTTCGACGGAATAATCAATGACTTTTAGGCAATTTAGTTAGTCTTAGTTGTTTTAAACTCAATTTAGCAATTTTAATCGTTTTGATCGCTTTTAGTCGATTCTGTCCCGCATCAAACCGAGTGAGTCTTCCTGCCACAGCTGCTACCAAGACTGAATCCATCCAACGACCAACCCTAACACAAACATCTCAAAATTAGAGAGTTTTATCCATCTCTTCCCCTTCTTCTCTATCTAATAGTTCCGTGTAGGCCGCCTCCACCATTGCCACATCTTCACCTTGAGTGTCTCTTGTTTGCCACCAATGACCTTGCGAGGTTGCCCCTATCCATCCATTTCCTGCTTGTGAGCACCTCAACACCTTCCTCAACAGCAGTGGCTCCTCTGGCATGAATGCGAGCCAGCTCCACCCAACAATGTCCCCACCCCCAAATATGCCTAGTCCAGGCCTGCCCCACATTTCCACCCCATGCCTGAACATCGCCTGCATCGGACCCATCGCATCACCTGCATGACCGTCCACCCTGTTTCCATGGCTGCAGACACCAGCCCCATCGGCCTCCTTCCAGCCCCACCCTGCCTTATGTGAGAGCCTGGTCAAGCTTGCGAAGACGCCCTATCCTACTCTCTTCTTTCTTGAACACCACAAGGCCCACATGTAAAGACATGTGGCCTCCGGCAACTACCGAGGACAGTTCATGCACCCTGTGCACAGTCCATGCACCCTGTGCAAACACCTCCATTGGTTATCACCTCCAAATCATCAGCGCTCTTTCCTTCTGAAAGCCTTGCATATCTGGCAATCCCAGAGCCAAGTTTGGTATGCAACAGCATACACCAGTCGAGAGATGGTGCCCAAGCTCCAGCATACGTCCCCCACAGAAATGTCATGCTAGTCGACCTTGCATCCCTGGTATCGGGTAACTGTATGCTGGCCAACCCTCATGACACCCTGAGTGTGTGCGGCCAGGACACCCTGCTCACATCCCTCATTGCAGCCTCTTCCACTCTGCATGGCCACCTACTCCAGCCACCGACACCAAGCACACCTCCCTTCTCGCTCACATTCCGTTCGGACACCCAACACATCTCCAACAACTTCTCCCGCCACATGCCCATCCGGCACCGACCATGCCCCAGTCCAGATGCCTGTCCAAAGTGGATGGCAGAGCATGGATCATCCATATGGTGCCAAGTTAGGGGCAGAACATCTTAGATTATTTTACATTCAGTATTATATGTATTATATTCAGATATAATCAGCGATTCTAGGATGAGTGATTGGTGGTTTGGCTTCCGAGATTGTCCCCCATTACTTTTTACAATCTTCAAGCAGCAATTGTAGAAAAAACCTTTCATAAAGTACTAAATAGAAATATCAATAAATGAGAATGTGCAGTTTGTGGCTCTAAAAATGTGGTATTCATAAAGAACATGGAGAGAAAAATGCTTAATGATGCTAATCTTTAAATAAAGATTTATTGTTACCTAACTTCACTCCAACATGCATTTTTTTTTCAAACAACAAAAGCGAAACTTACAGAGAATTGGTTTGCAAAGATAGGGTCTTCTTCAAAAACACCAGGGAACAGTTGCCAACACTGAAAGTAACCTCTGTAGCTTCTTCCAATGCTTCCCGACCTTGAAATGAAAATTTTGAATGAAAAGAGAGACTTAGTTAACTTGAAATATAACTCATGCAAGGATTTCATGATCAAAATTGGCCCTCGGACATGGATGAGAAAACTAGAATTGAAATCGGTGGGTACCCATTCGATCATCAGATCGAATCAATTGGAATTGACCGGTTGTTTGAAAAGAAAACTGATTCGGAATCGACATTTTTTTAAAAAAATAAAAAAATTTAAAAGATTCCTATTTTGATCTGATTCTAGCCGATTCAACCTGATTCTTTTTTAAGCAAATCTAAAAAAATCAAGATTCCAATTTTGATTCCAATCCGATTCAAGTAATTCTTGACCGATTCCAATGATTCAAATTGATTCCACCGGGAATCAATTCTGAATCAGTCCTTTAGGTGGTAATCAGATCGAGACTAGCCGATTCCAATCCGATTCAACTAATTACGTAAACCATACCCTTGGAGTAGCGAGGACCTGTCCAGATCCTGATGGATCCTGATTCAGTCAGATAGGGCATAGCTAGTTCCATTCTGGATTAGCCAATTCTGGAAACCATGTTTCATGCATATTGCAAATCCTCAAATAACAACCAGATATCAAGATTGATAGAATCACACACATAGGATAGATGATAAACACTCTTTAATTGACTAAGCAAGCATTTACCTTTTCCTTAGAAAAATGTCATTCGATATTTTGTATGTGATAAAGCACACTAGCCCCTGCTTGTAACCATTAAATGCTTTCTATACGACGAATGAGTGGTTTTGTCTATGCATAAAAAAACAAAAGTCTGTTACAAGGTCAACTAGTGCCTTTTTTGGCTTATCACATTCAGGACATCATATTCAGCAAAAGATATTCCTTTCTCAAGTTGACAATAAGAAATATATAATTTTGTGATATAATCTCATGGTAAATTCTTTCTCTTCTTAGCTATATGCCTGTTTAGGGTAATTTAGTGCAGGCATTATAAGTGGATGGTTCATGTTTGTTCCAGTACGCAAGTAATATTGTTTTGTTTCCCTTTCTTAAATACAAACATCAATTTAACTTACCTTTTTAATGCAATATGCGATCTCTTGGTTTTAGGTCGTCTTCGAAGAAAGAAATTTTTAACAAAGTTAAAAAGGTTAACTGTGCAGAAAAATGAGATACTCTTTGTTTCTTGGACAAAGAACAGTTGCAATGCAGGCTGCTTGATAAACGATTCTGATTTCTGATCCATTCATTTGTTGAATGAAAAAGAAAAAAAAAATGTACCTTGTTGGGCTGTATCCAAGAAAGTCCTTCACTAGATCCATTCACCAGATCACTTAAAAAGGTTTTTTTTTATTTTACTTTCTAATGGATAAGCTTAGGCAAGAAATTCCCCTTCTGTCCAGAAAAAAAATAAAAACCACCTTCAATGTTGGATTCTTGGGCAACATGTAGCACTTGCAGAAATATCTTGCTCCAAAAAACCATCATCGGACTATTTACGGAAGCAACCTGAATAATCACCATCCATATTTTAAGTTTCCGATACATGCCACAGAAGCTTCCTGCAAGATGAAGAGCTAGACTGAGCCAGCAAAATCGAACATTCAGAACTAATTGGCTTCATTCAACCCCCTGAAATTTGAAGCACCTGTGTCCTTCGAGCCATGGTAGAAACACCGTAGAAGCATAAGTAGGCCCATTAAATAAGGTGAAAATTTAAACATTAAAAAACTAACCATTTATACACCCTAAATTGCACTACAAAGAACTTGATTTTGTATATACATAATTGTTTAACCCCATCTCGTCTCACAATTCCACTTTTCAAAACTAAAAAGGTTTTATTTTATTTTGAAGCTCTTCTAAAATTTTTAGGTTCTTTAATACAAACTGCATGGTTTTTTCTGAATAACTTTTCCGTAACTCTTATATCTACGTAAACCTGTGTAATCTATTCGACTTCTGTTAATTCGTTTAGAATGTTTTGAGTATTATTAATACACACGCAAGAATACCTGTCATTGTTTCATATGCCTCTGCTGAAAGGAAGAATGGAATTGCTTCACAATACCAAAGCAAATCCCTGAAAAGGAAATAGGATAAGATCTGGGACAATAAAAATTGTGCTAAATTATCCCCAGAACACTTAGGGCCCGTTTGGCACCAAAATTTTTTGGGGATAAATCAAGTTTATCCCCTAAATTTTGGGGATAAACCTGGTTTATCCCCAAGTTATCCCAATACCAAACAGCCCCTTAACGTTCAAGGACTTTAACCCATAGAAATTTCAAAAGTTAGACTTCCCATTCATTACGTTGATGTCATTTCCACTTACAGAAACAAGTCATAAAAAATAAGAACTTCCTGGATATTATGGCCAATAAAGAAACTAATGTGCCGATTGGGTACATAACATTCTGTGACTTACGAATCAAACAGCTGGTCTAGAAGACAAGCTTTTGTGATCATACTTCAATCCGTGATGCATGAGAAGGTCATTCATTTCTTTAATGATCAACTCAGCTTGATCCTTAGTCTTAAATTATTTGGAGTCGACTATATAGATTCTCTTTCTCCACTTATGTTGATTTTGAGTTCGAGATATTTAAATCATCTAAGTTAGTCTAGATCAATCATGCCCTTTCTTGTTTATGTTATTTTAATATTTTATGCTTTTTAACTAGAGTCTCCAAACCATATCAATCCCCCTTCTGTCAATTTGTCAAATCGCTACTCTTATATTTTTCTAATATCTTCATTTCTAATTTTATCTAAGCTAGTATGATCACTCATCTATCGTAACATTATGATGGGGATCTAGTTCAAGAAATTTTAAGGTCTTTTGCAGTTCAGTCCTTAGGACCGATTGTAAATATTTTGAATTATATTTGTTGTTATGTCCTTTTTTGAACATGGTTGTTAGTTTTATGGCCTTTTTTAGAAGTCTTGCGCTATGTAAATAGACCATGGCACTGATGGAAAGAAAGAACAATTAATAGAGGAGCTTTTAAAAGAAAAGAGCCTCTGAGTTCACCCCTACTCCAGCCACGAGAGCCTTCTTCCTTCCCTTCACCCTACGACCTCTGTGTCATTCCCTTCCCATTGCACCTTCACCGATTACACTGGTTACAGTCTCCATTAGCATCGTTAACAATCCTGGTTCGATGGTTATGGCAGCCTCAGACGATGTCACATAACTTCCTCCCCAACATGCTCCTTCCTTGACAAGATCTCCAGCTTTTGTCCAATGATCCCTGGACAAGTCTAGAGGCCCATCTACTTCACGCTCAACATCCGATGAAGTTCCGTTCAATGCCAAATCGTCAGAACAACAACCTCTTCTTCCTCCTCTATCATCTAGCGTCATCATTGGATCCACTCCTAACAATTCCAACTTTCTCCAATCGAATATGGCTCCCCTAAATCCGCTGCCGAGAATCATGTCCCCTGTCACCTTCCACTTCATCTTTTGTGTCTTTCTTCTTACCCTCCATTTCCATCCATCCTAGCGCCATCTTCAATGCCTCTCACGACCTCCAGCTCATCTACTTCTTCACTAGTTGCCCCACTATCAAATAGGCAATGGTGACAATAAAGGAAGAGAAGACAAGACGATGATGAAGGACAGAGGAAGGAAAATGAGACAGAGGTAGATGAAGACAACACCATCAATGGTCTAGTAGCAACCAAGCCGCAGTGTCACCTGCTCCGCCTAGCACCTGCTGCATTTGCCTCTTAGATGAGAGCATCAAAGACGGAGAGAGGTGATAGTGATGAAAAGATGGTGCCTGACATTTTGCCAAGCTTGCACACTGCCTCTCGCACTGACGAGTGCCACCTTCATGGTAACACACTCCCCCTTCTGAGATCCCATGAAGAGGAGATGGCCATGATCAGCCCATTGTCCACAACAAGAAGCCACATACCACCCGAGGGTTCAATCATCACTAATTCATCCCCGATGATAGGGGTGACTACGATTTGATTTGGTCCGCTTTAGACCATTTTTTCCAAACTGAACCAAACCGAATCAACCCCTCAAACCGAATTGAATCAAACCAATTTCAATTTGGTTTGGTTCAGTTTAAACAGAAAAAATATAAAATATTTAAATTAATTATTTTTTTCATATATATATATAAATTTTTAAATTAAAAATAATCAAAATAAATATTATTTTATTATACAAATTATATACATTTTAGTTTTATTAATACTATAATAGTTTTTTAAAAAATTAAATTAAATTATTTTGAACGGTTTGGTTTGGTTTATGCCAGTTTAAAAGACCCATAAGTCGAACCAAACCAAAGATTGTTCAAACCAAACCGACCTGAATAGACTAGTTTTGTTTGATTTTTTGGTTTGAATTGTTTAATACCCACTCCTATTCAATGGTCCAACAGGTCCACAGACTCATTTAGGGCTTGAACCACCCGGTTCATCACCTTCTAGGGCCAGTTCAAGTCCCTTAAACCCAGTTTAAGACGATTTACGTCATTCCAGGCAGTTTACAGCCAGTTCAGGTCCATTTATATTGATTTAAGCTTGGTCCCTTTCATTTCAATTCATTTTAGTTCATTTTTAACAGTTTAATCTCATTTTCCTAGCATTTTAGCCCAGTTTGACCATGTCATCCCACATCAAATTGGTATCAGAACCTGAGATGGGCTCATTCCTATAAGTCAACTCTTATGATGCTTCCATCCACTTTAGCACTTGGTGGATAAATAAAAGGTGCAAAGTTTGTGATACAGTTTAAAACTTAAAGATGAGTTTTCTCCCGACATGAGAGAATGATAGGGATCCGGTTATTAGTCGATGTTGTATTTTACTTCTCTTGGACCTATTTGTAAATATTTAAAGCCCTTTTGAGTCTTTTCCTTACTTTTCAGTCTTTATGAGGACTTATTTATAAATAGTGTTTTAAGTGATCTTTTCTTGTAATGTGGCTCCTCTCATATAATAAGGCTCCCAATGTTGAAATGAACATACGATGTGAGATCTTTTAGAGAAGGCCTTCGGCCAGGGTTTCCTACGTAGGGACCTTTTGGCCTCATAGGTTCTTCACTTGGGAGCTCCTTGGTTACCCTTCACCCTGTAGGAGCCGATTCTTCCTCCACCTTCTAGTCATGGGCCTTCTCTTCCCCTCTCATCCTCTAGCCTCCGCGTTGTTCCTTTCCCATTCACACTTCCTTGGTTTCTACAAAGCCCTGGTTCTGCTTTGTCAACCCATGCATGGCACCTCTCAACATCATCATGGCTTTCAATTCTGTCCAGCAATCCATCGATTGAATTGTTAGGGCCCCCAACACCTCCCGACGAAGGCAGTTAACCTCCTACACACCAAACATCGTTCAACAACGTCGTTTGCCCCATTAGCGTCAACAGTTTGTGGAATTCTGGAATCCCATCTAGGCACCACACAATGCTAACTTTGACGATGACGCTTCCTAGTGCAAGGCTTTGACGATCCTTGGAGCCTCAAGTGGCAGCGTTGGCAACTCCTCTCTTTCGGTAGATCCAGCTCCATTAAGACCCCTCGTCATCAAAACATCCCCCCCTGCGTGCATCCTTCTTCCACGATCACTTTCGTCCTTCGTCTCCCACCTCTTCCGATGTCCCTTCTCCACACAAGGATACTTTGCCCCAGCCCTATACCATCGGAGGTCGAAAACGAAGAAGAAAGAAGGAGAAAAGAAATGTCATATGGCACGCCGGAGTTGAAGGCAACCATGGGACTTCTCACAATGTCCTGGCCCCTCTCGGTCGTGCGAGGACATCTCGACCAATGCCATCTTCCCAACCTTTACTTCTGTTCCACTCACTCTATTGTCACCCGACCACCTTTGCCCTCTTTCCGGACGAGGCGATGAAGGAGACGAAGGCCAGCGACAAAATGGCTCCTACCACAATGCCATTTGTCTATTTTAATATCTTCACACGATCAGAGCACCATCGTATGGCCACGACACCTCTAGCCCAGGACAACAAAATGTTGCCACAATCCTCACCAAGTCAGCCTTCATACCTGCCCAAAGGTGCCTCCGTGACAACAAGGTTCCCCACGCAACTCCAAGCACCATAGCTGGGTGCCATGACCCACGGGCCGGACATGCTGAAAGATGCCACAGCCTCCTTCATGTGCCCTCGGGGTGCAACCTACTGCACAATGCCCCCCTCCACGCGATCGTGGCACCATCGGGCAACGACGACACCTCTAGCCCAGGTCAACAGAATGCTGCCATGACCCCCGTCGTGATCTACCTTCACACCCGCCCGGGGGGGGGGGGGGCTCCGCAACATCACGGCCCCCACGCACCTCTTAGCACCATAGTTGGGTGCCAGTGACACAACCCTCGGGCCATGCGCACTGGAAGATGTCACGGCCTCCTTCACACATCCTCAGGGGTGCATACTGTGCAATGACCCCCTGCCATCCAGATCTTCTTTGTGCACTTGCCAACATTGCCTCACATGCTCATGGACTCCGCCGAAAGTGCCATGAACCTTGTTCACCTCTCCCACACAAGGCAGTCACGGCTTCTTAGCCACTCAATTAGGGTGATCAAGCTCATCGCATCAACGGCCCTTAGTTCAACTTGTTGTGGAGGGCTTGGAGGCTGACACACCACCATCCTGATCTGGGTCCATTACGAGGACAAGCCATAATCCATCGCATGGGGCCACCAGAAGACAACATAACACCTTCCCTACTAGGAAGGTTTAAGTTGCGGTAGCCACACTACCAGTCTACCATCTCAGCCAACCAATTCAAGTTGATTTGAGGCAGTTCAATGTGTTTTGGGTCAGTTTGGACCCGTTTAGGCCGGTTTAAATCCGGTCTCCTTCACTTCACTTTGTTTTAGTTAATTTATCATTCTAATTCTGTTTTCACAACATTTTAGCCAAGTTCCACCGCGTCGTCCTGCATCACATTTTCATTTCAGTAACACTTAATTTAAAAGTATACTTTGCTTTTATTGTCTAATATTCACTACTATACAACAATACAGGTCATATACTTGTACGATAAAAATTTTCTTTTGACTTTAGTAGAATCTTACGATCACATAAAACCCTTGTAGTCAATCTTCACTTCATCCAATTTGCTTAAATCATATAATTAACATCTTTATCACATTCTCCGTCTTTTTGAATAATTCATCAAAATACTTGAACTAGGTTTTTTAAGATAATATTACCCCATCCAAACTAACACCATCACCTATTTCTCTTTGGTTTTTATTAAATTTACAGTATATATGTTATGTTTTAATTATATTTATCTTGAAACCCTTAATCTCAAAAATATTTTGTCACAGTTTTAACTTCATATTGACTCTTTCGTGTGTTTTATCTATCAATATGTATCATCTAGATCATATACTAAGGTATGTTATCTTGTATAGTCTTTCTTAATTTATCCATAAGTAATGCAAAAAAGTAAAAAAATATTACAAACCCTTGATGTAAGCCAATCAAAATAGAAAAATCTCTTATTTCTCCTCTAATTGTGCATACATTAGTGATTGCTTCATCATCATAATTTCTTTAATTATCAAAGTAGATTAATGATCCTGCAAACTATGGCAAAAGAAACTATATGCATTTGTAACCTAAAAGGTTTACAATCCATCGGGATAAAATAACGTAAAATTTACCATAAAAAATAGAAACAATAGTACACCAAGTAAATAAAAAGATGCTTAACTCTTCAAGAAACCACATACCCAATACCACCAAGAGGAACACCTCGGGAAGAAGATAGCTGATGCTTTGTGAAAGGATCTACTAGCACTTGCTACAGAAGGACAAGAACCTACTCTTAAAGGTGCTCTTTTAGAAAAAGTGGGTTAATGTGATAGAAATTCATCCAAGAAGTAAAACCTCACCCGTCCTTTTGAAGATTCTTGTACTGTGTGACGATACAACCGAACAGCGAACAAGGACTTGGTAAAAATAAAAAATAAAATCAGAAAAATTATACATGAAAGATTATTCAAAAGAATCAAAACCCTTAGTAAGTATTTTCTATCTCTAAAAGTTAAGCATGAAAATAGATAACATGATGATGAGTTAAAAATGATATCTATGCTAAAAAAATGAATTTTAGAGGGCACACATTAAATGATCAATTTGTTATACCCTTAGAAATTTCATCTTGGAGAACCACATGAAAAAATTAAGACCAATCTTAAATGGGAATCAGGAAATGATTATTGCAACCTCAAGAACTTTTTTATGTTTGATTTAGCAACAATGTCTAGGTGGAACAAAGAACAGCATACATCTAAGCATAGTCATTAGAATAAAACAAGTACCAGTTGCATCATCTCATGGAAAGACGGTCTGAACTCAGTCAAGGTACTCTCAGTACTGTTTATTCTTCGGTTCCAGGTCAATGGCACTGGTATACCAGAATCCGTCTAAATAGGCAGAAGCAAGAATGTAGATATTAGTTAAATATTGTTGACAAAGGCAGACAACTCATGATATCAAATATACAAGTAGTGAACAACAAGTACTTTAATTCTAGATGCTTCATAAAGTATTCTATAGTTATATACGTTCAAGAAAACACGCATATCATTAATTAGTTAAAAACGTAAAATATAATGAAAATGAAACTCAAAAAAATAAAATCATTTCTAGATAATTCATTTGAGCACCTTAAGTTAGAGAAAAGCAAACAAGAGTAGAAGTAATTGAACACAATATCAGATAGCACACATGTTAAGAAGAAAATGAATTTGCATTCATTGTCTGTAACCTAGTGTATATTCTTGGCTGTATTAAAAAAATGATTCTGACTCAGGTGTTGCATAGGCTTTCGAAGAGTTGTTTAGTTAAATTGGATACCTCCACCCTCCATGATTCCATGATAGAGAAGCTCATCTTAAAATTGATATATGACAGCCACTAGAGAAAAGAAATGAACGCAGAAAGGCCGAGTCAAAATGTGCATGCTCTAAATAACTGCACTTGTTAAGCTCTACATGGAATGCTTGATAACATTTATAGATAATTTAGTGTACCCTTTATTTTTCTCTGATCTTCTGGTACCATTATAAAATTGCAAACTGACGATAGAATCATAATGGAGTCATCTTTCTAAAGCCTCAACTTTACGTACTTTGATTATATGATTTCTTTTATCTAGACATTACATGGTAATTAGTCATGGTTGCTTTCCGGAAGAAAATACCAAGAATACTTCCTTCCAGTTATAACCAATCTCTCGTTCAAAAAATATTTAACATGTAGAAGAGTAACCCTTTCGAATCTCATTTTCTAGGTTTGCGTATAAAACAGTGCTCTAAGCAAAGGAAACATCGAGTTACAACAAGAAATTATTTACCAAACATTGTTATTCAAAATGGTAGCAGGTGCACTACCAACAACTATGAAAATGCAACTTTAACTGCTTTTAAAATCATTACAAATGTAGGAGGACGAAAGAGAGAGAAGGAATAAAACTAGTGGCCTTGTCTGAAACCAGCATATGAGTTAAAATCAAAACGTGTGTTCTTCATGTAAAGATTCATGTGTTACAGGAAAGCAGGAAGGCATAATTATTTTAAGGTGGCAGAAGTGACAATTCATTATTTTATAAAAATAAAGATTTACATGTAATGCAAGAAATTTCCAAATTCAGGTCAATTTCGATAACAAAATTAAAAATAATTAAATAGGAACACAATGATACTGAGTTAATTGAATTTGAAAGTGAAATGCCCTAACCATTATCAGATTTGAAATCTAAAACAGATGATTTCACTACCGAATCCACCTTGTTTGCATTTCTAATTTTCTATGGCTACAGAAAAAAGAACTTCCCTTTTAGATAATGATAATATAGTGTTTTGTTGTTTGGGCTGCTAAGTATATAATATAGTGGAAGACTGAGATTGGGTGGAGGCTACCAGATGAAAATTTGAAACAGACACTGCCTACCTCTGCCACAGTGCCATGCTTCTTCAAACAACAAATTAAATCCAGTACAATTGCACTGAGTACATCATGATCTAGCAACAAGAGCAGGAGTACTACAGAGTCCTCTGCCTTACTAGATATAGTCGCATTCATGCAGTATATCCTTGCACATAGAACATGTGAATAAGCACCCGATAAGCTAGGAACCCGAGAGACAATAAACAAATTATCTCAAACACATTGAAGCATCCATTACAGAAGAATTTTGCAACAACAGATTCCTATTTTTTTGGCTTTTCCAACTAGGCTACATCAATAACCAGTTGATACATCAAGTCACTCCAAAGCAAGGATCGCGGGATCGGAATCGGCCACCGGATCGGTGGGTACCGATCCGATCCGGATCGGATCGGATCGGTCCGATTCTGAGCGATCCGCCGGAAGAAACAACGATCCGGAATCGTTCCGGATCGGTCCTTCAAACAGTGGTAAAACCTAAAAAAAATACAAAAATAACACTCTATGCAGGATTCCGATCCATCCTAGAGCATTTTGGGGGCGAAATCGGCCTGAAATCGCCCCCAAAATGGTGCCGCGGTTGTCTTCCCCGCCCGATAGGGCGGGGAAGACGGGGCTACCGGGTCCCGATGGACCCGGTAGCCCGGATCTGGTGACTTAAGTCACCGGATCTTGGGCTACCAGGTCCCGATGGACCCGGTAGCCCCGTCTTCCCCGCCCGATAGGGCGGGGAAGACGACCGCCGCGGCGGGTTGGCCGCCGCGGCGGTCTGTGGGTCGATTCCGGCGAGGGAATCGCCGGAATCGATCCAGAATCGACCATTTCGGTCGATTCCGGCCCCTATTCTACCTACAAACATCGATCCGGACCGATCTTTGGTCCGGATCGATAATTCCGCCGGGAATCGGATCGGAGGGGTCCGATCCGATCCAAGAATCGGCCGATTCCAATCCGGATCGGCCGATTCTGCAATCAATGCTCCAAAGACTCATCAACTCTAACTACAAGACCATGAACATCAGTGAAGTATTTAGAGATAGCTCAATCTTCCTACCTAAAGGTAACACTTTCAAACTGATGTTGTGAATGTGGGAGTACTCTTCTTAAAATGTTATTATTAATGTTTCAAAAGATATTATTTAACTCAACTCTAGCCTTAATCTAAAATTATTGGGGTCGGCCATATGGATTCTCTTTCTCCACTAACATCGGTTTTAAATTATTCCTTCAGATATTTAAATCATCCAAATCATATTGAACTACTCTCCTCCATGTTAGCTTTTGTCTCACTACCGTGTCCTTTTCGTTTCTACTAGTTTAATATCTACCATTTTCTAAATGGAGTTTCCTTAGGTCTATGTTTGCTATGTCCAAACCATCTCAATATTATTGCTTTAAATTTGTCTACATTTGCTACTATTGCTAGTAGTTTTACATTTTCTCTAATATTACATATTTTATCTAATTTAGTATGATCACATATCTATCTTAACATTCTCATTTTAGCAACACTTGACACATGTTTTTCGTTCGTTATACAACATTTACTATCATACAACATTACATGTCTTATAATTGTATGATAATTTTTTTCAACTTCAATACCATCTTACAATCATGTATGACCTATGTAGTCAATCTTTAATTCATCTATCATACGATTATTTTATGATAAATGTCTTCACCATATTTTTCATGTTTTTAGATGATTGAACCAAGATAATTAAATTAAATACTTTGATTTAACATCACTCTATCCAAATTAACTCCATCATATTTTTTTATTTTGATTTTCATTAAATTTACAATACATATATTTTGTCTTAACTCTACTTATCTTGAAACTCTTACACTTTAAAATGTTCTTCCAAAGTTCTAACTTCCTATTAACTCTTTGTATCTCATCTATCAATACAATATTGTCTACATACAACATGCACCATAGCACCTTATATTGTATATGCTTTGTTATTTTATCCTAAATTAATGAAAAAATATAAGGTCTTCTTGTAGATCATTAATGTAAGCCAATTGAAAAAATAAAATCTCTTATTTACTCTTCAATTGTGCAAGCACTAGTTACTGCTCCATCTTACATATCTTTTATCATTTGTAAATATCTAACATGAACTATCTTTTGCTCTAACGCTCATGGCAAAATATCTATTGGAACTCAATCACAAGTCTTTTTAAGTAAAAAAACACAATATGTAAATCTTTCCTCATGTCTCGATATTTTTTCATCAGACTTCTAATGAGAAAAATAACATTCATTGTAAATTAACTAGGCATAAATTCAAATTGGTTGACTGAAATAGTTGTAATATCATGTACACAATGTTCCAAAATTCTTCCCACAATTTCATAGTACTCATGAACTTGATCCCTCAATAGTTTCAAAAGACATTATTAAATATTAAAAATGCTTTCCTTACCATTACTGCTCAAAGTTGAAATTATTTTTCCATCCTCAATTTCCCAAGTTTCATATGCCTTCTTATGCTCCATGAGATAAGGATCACACTCAAATTATTACAACATAATATGAAATAACCTTGCTGGTTGAAGGTAATTATTTCCATTCAGCTTTTACGATGTACCCAGTCCAGCATACAATACAACTGCCATTGTAAGTCTAACAGGGAATAATTGTTGCCAATTCAGTCATCATGATATTAAGAAAATATCAAAAACAAGTTGCCTTTGCTGCAACCGAGAACAGCCAAACAGACCAAATCAAGGCAAAAAATGAATCAGGATGAGAGAAAAAAGTAAAGTGATGATGGTAGCTTTATGCAGACTGCCACCATGCAGCAGCAGTAGCAGCAGCTCCATTCCACAGTGATTGTGTAACTTTGGGCAAGACTGAGAAAAGAACATTCTAATATCATGTTACAGTAATGGCCCAAGCCCAATGAAACTCAAAATCTTAAGATGGTGAATACAGAGGGAACTATATCAGATTATTTAGGCAGTCTCAATGTGATTGTTCTAATTCAGTCCTCTAGTTAATTAAGGCAGTCTCATAAATAAAAAATATGGAGTGTGAAAACTAACGGATTACATTGTGGATTAGGATATCATCAAAATTTAATTGTCTGACAAAAAGTAAGATAAGTGGAGAGTTCAAATAATATCATAATATATTCTCATGATACATTTAATTTTCGCATGCAATATCACATCAATAAAATGGTACCTCACGAGTACTTTTACATATTCCTAACAAAGACTACACCAATAATATGGTGTCTCTCAGTAAAAAAAATGAATTGATATTGTTTCTCAACATTTACACTCACAAAATTAATCCCCCACATAATCATTAGGTTGGAACTTTCAAGCTAATCTTACAGAAAATAATGACACCCCATCACCGTTATCAATGTTTACCAAAAACTAAGTCCAGATTTTGGCACCTCAGACTATTTCACTAATAAATGAACTTCACTATAGCAGAAAACTGGTACATAGCAAAAATACAAAAACACAAGAAAAGTTATTACAATAAGAAAACATATTCCCAATATTTCTTCAAAGAAATTTTGCCACCATGAAAACGTAAGGCCATTACCTGATTGCTTTTTGCAACAGACGTATGCTTCAGAGAGGGATCCTTCCCTGCTTCATCAAATCTACTCTTCGACATTGCTATTGTACCTTGTCAAACTAGAATTTGACCAAAAAGATAACCCAAGCAGTTACATTTTATATTCTTAAATTAAGTCCTATACATTTAGCCACCATCCATCCTTCAATGTTTATATATGTGATTTAAAAATAAAGCTCAAAGTTAAAACCCAATTAATTGCACGGGATAAGACATCATAAATGAAGATATCAGAGACAATAAAACGGCTATCGAGAAAAGGTACAGGTATATATACCATCTGACAAAACACAGACCGTGATTTTAAGACAAGAAAAAGAGAAAACACACTTAAGTTAATGTGCTACTCTCCTTTCTGCGCTGTTACATTACATCTTTACATGAAGCTCCTCCAGTCTGACTGACTATCTACAAAACACAAACACAACTTCAAATTTCTAATACTTACTAGAAACCGTATTACTGAGTACAGATGAACTATTTAGTTGGTATGGGTCTTCAAATCCTTCTTTTAACCACATACAACAAACAATAACTTGAGCATGCTTCTTCTAAGAACGAAATGATTTGTTTCATTCTTGATGATTACATCAGACGTTAAACATCACACGAACATGTTAAAATGACAGCCTGCAATTGGTTTTTTCTCAGAACCAGAGTAAGCATGATAAGTAAAACTTTTTTATCAGAAGGCATTTTTGAGCTTCACTTTTCGTATTAGGTTCATTAGTTAACTGCAGCTAGGTTGAAATCCAGACAGAAAGATCATTAACTGGCAGAAGAAAGGTTTAGTCCTAAAGTGGCTTTTCATCTCTGTCATTTAGTACATCAACTTTTCCACCAGCTTTCACGTGATTCAAAGTATAGCGGATGATTCCTCACACCGAATCAAGCAATAGAGAAAACATGTTTAGTTAAAGTTGAACGCTGCAAACTTGAACCGATAAGGCCGTCAGGCTTCCGCATCCACTCGGTTAATTTGACTGAAATGCCTCCACCGAAGCCCTTTACCTGGATCAACGGGCTTGTAAGTTCCCAGCTATGAGGCTCATGTACCATCTTACAATTCAAAGTAGAATTCAGAAGATCCCACGAGATGAAAGTTTCTCCACCCTACATCAGGATTCATGACTATCATCTCCGTACAGGCTCTCTGCTTTCATTCGCGACAGTCGACACACCTCAGTTCCCGAAGAATTAACCATCAACACCCGCAGTGAATGAACAATTTCAGCCTCCGGTAATACAGATGCCTTGGCTTGAAACCGTAAACAGGTGATACTCGACGCCATCCCATGGAGCGGAAATGAACAAGCCGATTTATCTACAATGTATAACGAGCTTCCACCAAGCATCGTATTCTGAGTACCACGCGGCGCAACAAGTAAAAGAACGTTCAAACTCATCAGGACGCAACGCAGGGGAGGAGAGACAGGGAAGAAGACGCTCCTCACCTTGGAGACCGATCGGAAAGGAGATCGGGGAGGTGGCGATCACCAGCATTACCGTCGGAGACGGGGAGTTCCGTTCATTGACCCGTGTCCTCTCCCTTCGAACTCGTCGGCCGTCGTACTTATAATATGATATATGTGGACTTGGAGCCTGCTGGCCCGCCGACGCTCTGGCTCCCGTTACCTCACTCGCGGCACGGGCTACGTCAGTTCATGCAAACAGTGGTCGTGCTTCTTTCAGAAAAATACCTAACGTGGGTCCACGCCATGGTTCTTGGGTGGTAAGCTCCATGAAAAGTTGCAAAGCAGCGCGGACCCGCGTTAGGGGCTTTTCTGAGAAAAGGCCGTTCAGGCATTTCAGACGGCGGCTCGTATACGATAAGATATCGTTATTGTAGTTGGATCTTCTTAAAATTTATCGAAGAAATAGAAAACAGTCAATTTCGTATTTATTTTTTAAATTTATTTTAAATAAAACCCATTTATATTATAAAATTTTAAAATTAATCGAACAAAATGACGATATAGTGATTCTAATTTAATCAAAACACAAATAAAATGATGATAGAAAACAGATAATTCCATTATCCTATCTGATCCATTTGTAGCCCCCTGGGTGGCAATGATGCAAAGTGCCGAGTTTAACAATACGCAATCGTGAACGCCTCCAACAGCAAGCTCCACCTGTTATCGAAGGGGTGACAAGGATATGTTGTTTTAATTTCGTGATCAAATGTGTTAGACGGCAAGGGTGCTGGTAATGGAGTCCCTCGTCAGAACCTACAATTGGTCATGGCCCGTTGTTATGACTCACGGAACGCTTTCTTTGCTATCCAGTTGCTATGTATTACTGGGCTTCTTTTTAATGGGGCTCATAATTTATGAGGTGTTTCATTGCGTAATAATTTTTTTACATATTTTTATAACAAAAAATTATATTAAAATAAAGTGTAAATTAGTCAATGACATGAAATTATCATGTTTGGAGAGATGTGATGACAAAAATGAATATCATATATGACCAAACAAAGTGAAAGATCACAAGATAAAAAAGAGTTGACACCTCTTCTTTTGTCCAAGACAAAATTCTCTTTAAAAACATAAATTTATAATAATGGCGAAACATCTCTTGTGACAAATTTTGCTAAAAAACATAAAATTATAACCAAAGCTTAATTTATCATGCAACCAAAGTCAAACACCCCATTAAACCCTTTGACGGTTCGAATATTGCCCCTTTTTAGTTGTTTTATGAATAATAAAATGATTGCCAAAATTCCATAAAATTTCATGGTTTAACCCGATTTGAGCCAAGCGGATTCAGATCAACTCAGTCTGGTTCGAGCTGCGTTTATATTTTTTATTTGGTTTAGGTTGATTTTGTTTTCCCCTTCGTCCCAAACCAAAAAGATGGGTGAAAAACCACCACTAGCATGTAGACTAACAAGTGCTCAAAACCAAGGCCTTACACACCGAAACCAGCTTAGAGAAAATTGGACCGTTAGATACAAGATCAATTTGGAGATAAACCTATCTTGAACCAAAAATTTCAAAGATAAACCAAGTTTATTTTCAAATTAATCTTGCACCAAACAGCCCCTTGGGAGATAAACAAGTTTATCCCTTAATAATCTGGACCCAACGACTAAGAGAAGTAGAAGTGTTTTTTAAAAAGTTTCCAGTACCCTTCGTTTACCATGAAACTTACACGTTCTATGATATTCTCTAATCATAAAAAAGTTTTGCGCACTCTTTCGTTCATTAAATGTAAAATGTTTTGCTTTAATAATTCTTATTCTTTATGAAACCATGAAAAACAAGGAAGCCCTGGTGAATTATTTTACAAATTTCTCATACAACCCCAACAAAAGCAGCCCAAGTAAGTGAACTTGAGAGTTACCGGGTATGGAATGCCGAGAAATGGAAGCAACTAGGAATCCCGAGTCAACGACCTTTTATAGAATCATCCGTATCACATATAAACTCAAATCATGATTTGACTTGCAGAATGAACCTGTCATATCAAACAATCAGATAACTATCAAGACTACATTTTTCAACCTTCGCCCAGCACCTAACCATTTAATGTCTGCCGGCGAACAACCCCCAAAGGCAGTGGTTTCGGAGTCAAGAGGCGCCTACTAAAAAGCCTCGCAACTGTACAGGTATACAATCGGCAAGAAACCTTGAGCAAACGGAGAGGACTTCAAATCTTTACATGCACCTCTCTCAGTAGCAGAAAACCAAAATTTTTGTCAAGGGCAAAAATTAAAACGGAAATATGCACCTCATCTTGGACGCTTGGGAACTTGGAGAGTGGACTAAACAATGGTAAAAGCTGCAGTCGGTGAGTCAAGAACATAGTGTCGAAGTTCAGACGCACATGCAGCCTCAGGATTTTGATTGTCCCTGATTATAGCATGAGATGATGCTGAATTTCGTTCTGCAGAGCGATCCGCCTGCCGGGCAGGAGGCTCCTACCAGCTACAAGATATGCACCATCACAGTAGTAGTCGTCAAAAGGTAGCTCCCCAATGTTCGAGTGTACAAGGTCCCGCAAAGCCAAAGAATCTGCAACGGGATAATAGACTAGCACGCAAACGCCAACAAGTGCACAAAGTATGAGCACAAGGAAGGCCAAGAAAACAACAGCTTCGAAGGCCAAACTGCCTGGCTTCAATAAGACAGTTACGCCCAGAAGGGCCACCCTCGCAGGGAGGAGAGTGGTGACTGAAATTATCAAGACACGGACCCGCCTCCGGAGCCACTTGTTGATTGCCGAAGAAACCATCTGAGCTCCGAAATAAGACACATAAATTATCAAAACCATGTTGTACAAGCCTAGAAGGGCAGTGCTGAACAAGGGATACGTGCATATACTGCCACGATGTGTCAAACATGAAGTTCTCCAGAGGTAATCGGCCAACTTAGCATCATGGTGACTCGTCTTGGCCAGTAATTTTGGTGCAAAGAAGATAAAACCAAGTTGCAGAATAAACATGGGAAGGCATATGGTGAATGCGTAGAAGACTGTCTTATTGTTCCATCTCCTGCTCAGCGCACCCGACCCCCATTTCTGCAACGAGGCCCGCAGGAGGAACACCAGTATCAGTAGCAAGTTAGGCTCCGCAAACCCAATGTTTGAGAGGATGTAATACTTGCAAACGTTTTTCTGCCATGCCAGGCTTGTAAAAACCCTCCCATTTCCCTTCAGTAAGTTCAGTCGAACAATTTCCCAAATGCCCCACCAAGCTGCAACAAGAACAAGAGCAACTCTTGTCACCCAAGGACCATTAAAATACCCAAGTTGGAGGAGACCTTGTTTCCGGATACACAAGTGAAAATAGATTGAGTAACAAATGCACAGAAGCCCAAGGACTATGAAAAGAGTGACTAGAGCAATTGTCACCACTCCAAACGCATCGACAGTGAGTCTGGCAAGGGTCATCACCCAATGAACAGCTTCCACGCATAATCTCTGCCAGCATTGATGCCAAGACGGCCGGTGGAATCAAAACAATTGTCCTGTTACCTGAGGGGGATATGGACAAAACACTGCAACTATGTCGAGAATTTGTTCACAGACCAATCTTGCTGGGTTTTGGAGAATCATGTATGAATTCAGATACTTATCTCTCCAATCAGCTTCTTGTCAACAAGTCAAACAAGAAAACCATCAACTGAATCATAGAGCTCTTGATGTCTCAGCAAAGAAGTTGTACTCGAAGAACCTGCAAAGATGAAATAATACATTATCGTAACCATTGGCAGGATGAAGTCAATTTTATCCATACATAGGAGCTCAAGACACTGAATCAGAGGAACGCTGGAGAAGCAAGCAACTGTGGGGATACTTCTTTCTTTATTTTTTTTCTTTTTTGGCATGGTAATTCCCTATTTCTATTCATGAAGTTCAGAAACAAACCCCGGGCTACTTCAACACTCAAACAACACAGAAAAACAGAAATTTAGATGCTGGTGAAATATTGGATGTTCAACATAGATAGACAGAAGAGGGTTTAAGTTGGTGATCAAGAGTAGAAAAAAAGGAGAAAATGCACAAAGTGTAGGACTAAACAAGATCAACAACATATGCAATAAGGTCGAGGAACAATGAGCTGGGAAATAGAAATTTAGACGAAAACCACAACGACAAAAATCGTTGCCACGACCGAAAGAAGGTGCAATCTGCATAAAGTACGGACATTAACCACCAAAGTAGGAAGCTTCCTACCAGTAGACATGCATGCTAGCCTAGTACCTAAACCTTGTAAATTGTAATCACACTCGAGCAGCAACTTCCAGCCTGACGCGCCTCTGTGCCCCTCTAAAACGCCCTAAAAAATGCAAAGCACCTAATTACAGAGGAACGACCTGCTACAGCTTCTTGTTTCAAACAGGAAAGTCACAAAATTCCTGCCGCAAAAAGACACTCAACGAACTCGGTATTTCCATCATAAGTTGATTATGAGACGCAGAAAAAAAAAACGCCATCCTCATGGAGCCTACCGATGGCGAGGCCTCCTTCCTAAGCTCCCGAAGGATAACAATTTTGAAAGGGTGAAGAAGAAAATAGGCAGAACGCATTTTGATCCAGACACATTCGAAGCACTCGAAATCTAGCAGAAAGAGCACGATTTTAGAAGAGAAACACAGAAAGAAAGTACCTCGGCATCAACGTTTGCCGAGCCTGACGGTGATGGACCCAACCTTCGCGCCGGCGAAAACCCTAGGGAGGTGATACGGGACAACATCGGATCCGTGGAACCGAGGACCAGATATGAGTCCGGAAGAGACTAGGAAGAGCGCACAGAGGAGGGGCAGTACGACTTACTCGAATCGGGCAACCCGAAGAGAAGACAGCAAAGATGGGAGGGGGAAGAGAACGGAAAGAAGAGGGCAACGAGGATACCCCTGGCTGACAGACCAGATGACAGAGAAAACAGAGAAGCCGCAGGGCGCGGAAGAGGGGGGGGGGGAGGCAACTGGAATGCTGACAGCTCGTCTCCAGCTGTCTCCCCGGGTAGGAAATGCCACCGGAGGATGACCGAGGCCAGCAGGCTGGTGCTGATTACGGATCCACCGATCACGGCCGTCCATCCTTGAGTGGAGCCTTAGCATCTGACGGCCAAGATTGGTTGCAGGAGTTGGAACTGCCGTCAAAGAGCAGCGGATCGTGGCTGGCATGGCAGATCAGATTCCTCCGGGTCAGAGATCGATGTCACGCTGGCAGGCTTTTGCCCGGATCGCGTCAGCATAAATTTGACCACGTATAAATTGAAGCTGCATTTAATTTATGGCTGCTTGAGAGCGCTTATGCAGCTATGCTTGTGTGATGCCGCTTAATCGCCCCCCCCGGGTCTGAAGCACGGCAGTCGTCATCCTGCGGCCCATCTCCGTGCACGACCACTTGGTGATGGTCTTCTCGCGTCACGACGCGAATTTAAACGAAAACATGTGAACGACAAAAAAATATGTACAGATAATTGCCGTTGAAAAGGCACACCGATCTGATTACCTGTTTGTAAATAATAATTCAAGTGACTGTTTGGCACAAGATTAAAGTTGGAGACAAACCTGATTTATCTTCAAAATTTAAGAAATATATCAAGTTTATCTCCTAAATAACCTTGTACCAAATAGGCCATGAGATATAGATAAGATGAGCAATTAAGTGGTTGCTCTTGTAATCCATTTCGAGTAATTTCCGAGTAACTGTTTCGTACCTGATTAATTTAAAAATAAATCTGATTTATCTTTTAAATTTAGAGAATAAACAAATTCAGGAAATAAATCGGGTTTTTTCCCCGAAAAAATCTGACATCAAACAACCGTAAAAATCTGGTTCGCCTCGGTTGGCACGACCTCGCGCACGGGGGCGCGAGGTCCGGGCTTCGCCTCCCGGCGGCTGCAAGCCGGGCGCCCCGGGTGGGGGGGGGGCTTGTGTGGGGTTCGAGAGGTCTCGAACCCTCGCCACCCGCGGCGGGTCTTTGGCCGCTGGGCCACTGTTCAAAAAAAAAAAAATACGTCGTGAAAGGAATTTCTTCTCTGACATTCAAAATGTCTCTGGTTGCGCTACAAACCAAAAAGAGCTCCGAGTACAAGGGAAATCACAACTCTAACGCGAAGTTTTGACGATCATACACAACAATAAGTACTAACATTGTTGCAAAAAGAGCTCTGAGCACAAGGGGAGAGGTTGACATTTAAGTACCGCTGGGCAGGGGATGGCATCACAACGGAAACGCATATGCATTTTGCCACGTACAACTGTACAAGGATATCATATATAATTTGGAAAAGTCTCTGGGAGGTGCTGAACTTTGGTGTGTATATAAATATCAATTGGTTATTCATGCTTAATCAAATTAATACGTTGAAACCTGAAGACGTTGAAACATGCAGGCTGCAGCTTCCAGACGTGAGTGCACATATAGCCAAAAAAAATCATTAAAATCGATTTGGCTAGGAGTAGTGTACATTCTCTTTTACCTTTCTCCAAGTCAAATTACATCGGACTGGCATCGCAAATTTTGTGTTTTTTACTGAACAAAATTTAAATGCTACTAAGTTTAAACAAAACAACATACGGGAGTCTAATAAAAGGATAAATGCTTATAAGAATTAATGCTTGCTCAAATATTGGGTTTCAAACCATTTCATTAATGACCAAAAACTAAATAAGGAAAATCGCATCATTTCCTTCACCTGTCCAATTTAACAAGCTAACCGAGAAATTCTGACAGGCAAGCCCCTTACACTACTAATATTACCTACACTTAAAATTGATTTGTACGAGAACAATAAGCAAAAGTTCAGGCCTCATCACCAGATAAGAGTTCTGATAAAAGTAAGCTGAGAGGAAAACCCCTTCTACTTTCTATGTATTGGATTTAGACAGGCTTCCGGATCCAACGTACTATATAACGTATTTATTCAAGCGTTTATGCACAAGTGTATACAGATAACCGGCTAAACTGATACCTACTGTACACATACCACTGTCGTCGTCCATGGCATCCGTAAATATCTTGGCCCGGTCCTTTCTTCTCATCGTATATATTTCCGACTAAAGAGTGGCTTATCTCCATGGTTTTATTTCTCCCCTGTGTTTAAGAAAACCCAAGTAATCAGACAATGACGAGGCTTTATAAAACGAATAAGATGGATATAAGCAACTGAACAAATATAACTGTACCTCGATTTTCTCCCATCAAGCAACACACTAACGACCTGCCATTAAAAGTTAGACAAGGTTAGAAAATTGGGGTGAAAAAAATGACAAAGTGGTAACAACTTGATCATTGATCGCAAGGACAGGTAGCTTGTCAACGTTTAGCGCAGGTGAGGACGTTGGACAAGAAAATGAGATGAAGTTGTCTGACAGATAGGACTCCACACACCCGACTAAACTAACGTGCATGTCACGTAGCTGTATATAGGCTCAACGTTGCTTGTCTTTCACAAAACATAGAATTGGGGGATAGACGATAACGAAAAGCAGGCAGGAAAGGAATATTACTTTCCCAGAGTTGGTTCTGTGTGTCCTGTACGGTGGAGCTGGAGCAGGAGCAATCTTTGAAGTTCCACAGAATGCCCTCAACCTTGCATTAGGTATTTCCTGCACATGAATGGCATCAACTTTACTACCAGACTCCTGTGGTCCTATACCAGCATACTACTTTTTCGGCAATCTCCTGTGATCCAGCAGGGGGGGACGAACACCAGTGTGCACAAGTTGAAGAAGCCGGATGGAGAACATTAAGAAGTTCATTTGTGCACAATCTTCGTACTTGTGATGGGTTAGAAAGGACCCACCCTTGACCTGGTTCGCATGTTGTAAAGTTTGGACGAGATGTTATTTTCAGTTTTTCACATATTTAACATTCGTGGCCTTGGAGAAATGTTCAGCGTTTCTAGCGCTCTTGTAATCACGTTCAAATGTGAAGCCGCATCAACATCCCATAAAGAAGGATAACAGGAGCCATGTATTTCATGTTAAAACAACACTCTACGGAAAGCTTAACAAAGCAAAAAAAATTTCCAAACAACAGAGGAACAAGAAACACAGTTAAACTGCTTAAAAGACTAAGGAATTATGTGAAGCATTTCTAACCCCAAGCTCAAAGCTGCCAATGGCCCTACGAAGCTATTTGTATGCATTTTTTCCTGACCATAGTTAAACAATAAATTTGTATTGGTCTCAAGAAGATTTACAAGTTTCCACGAATAAATTGTCATGATGAAAACTGCAAAACTACTATTAAAATTCATATTCACAATTGAAAACCACTAAAAAGCCAAATGTGTGTAAGTGCATGTAAAAGGATCGTCAAATGCTAGAATTTTTTTATTATCAGACTATATAATTGACCTTAATCCTTGTATTCTCAAAGTTCTTTCAAGAAACTTCGAAATTTCAATTCATTTTCACTATGGTACCCATAGCTTAACACCCCCCCCCTCTCTCTCTCATTTCTGGCATTTTAAAAAATTTCGAGAATACAAGGGCATATTTAGAGTTAAGGTATACCATATGGATGAATATGAATAAATAAATAATAATAATGCAAAATTTTTTATGGCAAATACTCAAATGTTACTATAAATAATGATCCATTAGAAATAAAACCCAGACCATCCAATTATTTCCATTGGCGTAAGGTAAATTTTGTTTATGGGATGTTTGGTTGCATGACAATTTGAGTTTTGTTACAAAGCTATTTAAAAAGGGTGCATTGCAATCATTAAAAAAATATTTGTATATATAGAAAGCTCCTATCTAGACACAAAAAGAGGTGAAGAGCTCTTTTTCCCTTGTGGTACCCCACCTTTCATAGTCATGAATGGTACCACTCTTTTTCTTATCATATCTCACCAAACATGACAATTTCTCTTTAACCGTCTTAAATTTTATTTTAATATAGTTTTTACCATGAAACTTTAAAAAAAATATTGTGAAACCAAATGCCCTATTAAAGTCATAAACTTTTGTTTCTTAAACTTGGCTACCTTAGAGTGTTTTGTTGCATCAAGGAAACATCGAGAATCAGGGTCATTGGCCCGGTCCGAACTGATCAGGATCGACCAAGATCAAATTCAAATTGGATCCGATTATTAAAAAAAATTAATTTTAAAACTGTAAAAATCCTTGAAAAAAAGTATATTAAGCAATTTACTATAACAATTTATTCAAACATTATATTTAGATTCTACTTTATATTTTACATTTTAAAAACTAATTAAATTAAATAATTATAAATAAAAGTACTTAATTATATATTTCAACTAATTATAGTTATTTCATTTTCAATATTTTAAGTCTCTAACATTTATATCAAAAAAATAATTAAAATATTTTTTATAAATTCCGAAATAATTATGTAAAATATTAAAAATATGTAAAAATAAAAAAACACATTCAGCCATCACAGTTAATTTGGCTGCGACCAACTTGAGTTCATGATAGATCGAGCAATTCATTATGTGATGTGAGCGGATTGATCAGACGAAAACCCGATCGGGTGGGGTTAGGCCATGGATTGAATGATAAAATAGGTTTTCTCTACAAAATTATATTTTTAAGAAAAAACTTATTAAAAAGTGTTTGACAATCATGACAATAATATAATTTACAGAGTTTATTCTTGAATATAAAAGGAGATGAGACATTCTTTCTTTTCTCCTTGTGGTCCCCCACCTTTTTTGTCATCATATCTCACCAAGTATGACAATTTTATATCTTTCGGTATCGTATGCCCTGTTTGGTAACACTATTAGACACCTCTATCACTATTAATTTTAAAATTGATATTGTTGGTAATCACCTCGAGGTGTTTGGCTAATAGTATCAATTTTGAAATTTGTAATGCAAACAACACATGTTATGTAATACAAGTGTCAACTTGTATCAATTTTGATATTGATACTCTATCTTCTAAAAATATCAATAGCAATACTAATATAGTATCATTTTTGATACTCTAACCAAACAGGCCATTAGATTTTATTTTAATATATAATTATATAACAAAAGTGTATAAAAATTATTGAAACCAAACACCTATTAGCACCTGTAAGTTGATTGATACACTCATGCTGGACTAAATTTATCGGGTCCTTAATGAAAAGAACCTATGAATTGAAACGTCAGGACCTTGGAACCTAGACCTGTCAATGAAGATGTTGACATTGTTACAATACAACCACTTGCCGGGGGGTGCACTATTCCAGCCTCTATATGCATGTGCATAAAATTTTCAAAGCATACCCATGAATAAAAATGTAAATTCCGGATGAATATCTTTATTGGCTTGGGGCAAGAAAATAATAGGACTTGTTAAACGAACATTCATTATCAATACAATGTAAATGAATACCCCCACATGAAAAAGAAGATGAGTGTGAACTGCACAGTTATCCAAACATTTACCTCTTTTTGTCTCCCATCCTTGAATTCAGAACAATGTTTACTAGTCAGGTTACGTTGACTGACAGCATGCATATTACTTGTCCTGGAAACATAACCGATATCATATAAGCATGGTAACAAATTAGACTACTTGAGACCATTGAGAAGCAAACAAATACACGGTGCCTAGTACTTCTCAACTAATAGACTACTTGTGTAGAAACAAGCCAATACGAAGTGCCCAATACTTCCTCAACTGTTATACTCGGTACCATATAGAAAAGAAACAGCCCAAGATGCTTGATACATCTAAGAATTAGCAATGAATTATTTATCCAACTTTATCAAATATTAGTGATGAAGTACTTTTAGAGCATTTACTTTTCCAAGGAGTTAAAGAGTGCTGAGTAGACTATTACCAAGTTGTTATCATCTAAATAGTGAAAATGCCAATAGACTATTACCTAGTTTCTGGCCTTCGCAAAAAGCCATCTTCTGCATTCCGCCCTGTGGTACGACTACCAAGTACTGGCAGAGTCTTTGGGCCATCTCCATGGTGACTGCACAATACGGAGGTCATGCAGTGGTCAGACACCACAGAAGCAACTTTATAATATAAAAAAATTCAATCACCTTCTATTCTCTAAGCTTGCATTTTTTACACCTCCACTGATATGCTTCACCACCGAAGAGTTCTGCAAAGGCAATATTTCTCTCGGTCAAAACTTTAAAAAATAACAAATAGAATTGCCAGATGGATATCGGGTTGAAAGAAAGAAAACCAACAAAAGTAGATAGAAATATGGTTTAGGAGGTAGTAACTTGACTTTTTTCATGGACATAACAATGCAAAAAAAGTAAGAACTGTTTTTGGAATTCACTTATATTTAAGCTTTTAAACATGTGCCTTGGGAACATTGTTTGAGAAGCCACCACCTCGAGGCCACATACCTTGAGAATTTGGTTGGTTTCAGATTGGTTCTACATAAATTCAACTGTCATCCCAGTGTCATTGGAAGACCGAGTGACAATGCTGGGATCATCCTAGTGTCATTGGAAGATTGAGTGATAATAATGGGATCAGCGGCTTACCAAATTTCGCAGATGGCATCGTTCAAATTTTAAGAAGACATCACATTTATTTTAAGAAGCTTGTAACCGAGTTGATTTCCTGCATTTTCTTTTTGAATTCTTATTTACATTTCAGTCCTTAAAAGACATGTTTGTAAATAAGTCTTTCTTAAGTCTTTCTTATCCCCTTTTTTAATTTGGCTCATCTTATAAGAATGCTCATACATGAATAGATAGAACAAAGAATTTTTGGAAGAAGTGAGGCTTGGGCAGTGCCTGAGGGGCTTGGAAGGGGCTTGGCTCGCATAGTTCCTCCACCCTCTCCTTTGGGAGGTTCTTCCTCACCTCCAACAAGAGGCTGACTCCTACCTCACCCCTAGCATAGGCTGGTTCACTCTTCCTCCTTCCTCCTATCAACCTCTAAGTCATTCCCCTCTCTTCCCCTTCCAGTTACAAGCTTCTGGATCAACAGTTCGTCATTGTCAGATGATCGTGACCTCAACATTTCCACACCTTTGCATCTGTTGAAGCTAGTGAGGACTAGTGCCACACAGCCACTAGGAGCACTCCACGACACCTGCAGTGTTCTAGCGATCCCCGGATCACAATGGTCATAGCTTCGACTATGGCTCCCTACTAGACGGTACTGAATGGAGATCCACACGGTACTGGATAGAGATCCTCGCAGCACCTCCACCCTCCTTTGGACTTGCCGGAGAGTCCCGACCATTTTGCTGGATCTCCGCGTACATCCCCCGAGCTTCTTTGTCTCCGCCTTCTTCGTTTAGTCTCTCCTAGAGAACTACCACCTTAATAGTGGTCTAGGGTTTATTTTTTGTCTCCTCCCTCCTTATACTCTCTCTTTTACTGTAATTATTTCATTTCCACTTATGTAATGAATTGTGGCTTTTACACCTTCAAAAAAAGTGGGTCGAACTAGTTTAGTTCGTTTTTAGCTTTATTTTGTTCCTTTCTCTCATTTGTCCCACATCAATGTTCTTCAATTTTTAGAGCACACTTAAGGTGTACCAAATCTGTGAGCAAGTGCAGTCAAGTACACAACTGAGTAACAAGCAAATGCTGAAAAACATTTACTTCCAGTTGTTTATAGCTATTTACAACAACAAAGAACATTTAAAGAGCAAAAGGAACACATATTACATTAAGTAACATGTCTAGAATATATGCACTAAAAAATTTGTATAATCAAAATCAAGTTCACCTTCATTGTTAGTGATTTTGTGGCACGAACAGACCCACATGATTGGTTGGAGTAAGAAGTAGTCTGTGGTACAATTCCTCTAGTTCTAGTTCCATGAGAAGTTGACTGCACCTGGGCAGCAGAAGAAGACACTTTGATGGGAACATTCGGTGTTGATTCATTACGTGGCCTAGAAGAAGAAACTGAGGCAGACTTGTTAATCCTTGGTGCAGCAACAGACTGAACATTGCTAAAATGTGCACTTTTAACTTTTTTGACCACTGAAAGACTGGAGTCTGCTTTATGCACTCTATAAGATGTATTTGAGCTAGACTCTTTCTTGCTTGGCAATCTACCAGATGGTGCATTGCATGCAATAATTTTCTTCTCAGTCACAATAGATGTCACCTGAGCTAAACGCTTTGGAATTTTTGGTGCTTTAAGGACTTCTGGTTTTGTTTTGTCCATCGCATTCTTACTCTTCATAATAGAAGAGATAGATTCCTGAAAAAAAGCAAAGTAAAAGCAAGCAGCACAGAGTTAACATAATTCTTGTCCTTGTTGTCCCAAGTGTTTTCATCAAGGTTCCACCAAGAAGAGTTTTCTTGCACGCATCAGCACACATGCATTCTATTAAGTACACAACAATTAAAAGGAGCATGTCACGTAAAAGCAAGCACAAAAATTTCACTGCCTACCTTTGCCTTAGCATCAATTATTTTTCCCAACAAGGAGAATGAATGGCATCAAAAGGCAAACATGAGATAGGCATGGTCCTCCATCTCAATAAAATGATCCAATGGTAGGTAGAACACATAGATAAACCTATAAACTTCATCTATGATTGACACTCAATGTGAATCCATTTTACTTAATATGTAGTATTATGAATCTTCAGGCTCCATTTCATTTCATGTCCATCAAACAAAGTTTCACACAGTCATACATAATATAAAGAGGTGATAAATTCTCATTTACTTTGGATAGAAAAAGCACTACGTACTTGCCTAAGCAAAACTGAGAACAGTAAAATCTCAAACTCTCATCAGATATGCTAGATATGAAAAGTGGAAAAGCTTATTACTACCTCAGTAGTCGGTAGCTATCACCATGCACTATGCAACTAAAACAAGGCTAGTTCATCCATAACTGGACTGGTGAAACATATGTACAGGATGTAAGTGAATGGAACTCAATTCCCTGGTTTGAAATGGTGTAGAAAAAATATTGCATAAAATTTTAGGGCTAATGACCAAATCTGGACTGGCCATAGGTTAATTCTTAAGACCAACGAATGTACCAGTCAGGATAAACAAAACCCACAAGGACTAGATTCTAGTCTCTCTGTGAGCATATATCGGTATGTGCATATTTCAATATACATCAGAATGCACATTGATCTAGTAGGAAAAACAGTTATTCCATTGCTCAAGTAGTTGAGGCCTGGGGTTAATAACAAATGCCACCATCTAGCTGTCTAGTAAGAAATGGGGTATGGACAGCCAAATGCTTTGCCAAGCTTCAATTGTATGTGTTCAACTGAACTGTGTTGTCCAATGATTTCCCTCATACTTTAGGTGGATGTTGTGCAGATGTTTGTAAAAAAATGGTGCTCAACCAAGATACAGTCTATAAAAGTACATGTAAGATGGGGATTTCATGTCTGGTAATTAAAAATTTTCACCACTAATTATGATATGCATATTTGCAATTGCATTACTTTTTCAGATTTTGGTTAGACAGAATATTTGTATACATTATCCATGACAACATCAACTCTAGGGATTTATGTACCATTATTCTTGGTGCAGCAGAATGATTGATATGTTTCGTTGATGGCGCTTTAAGTTCAGAAGCCCCAAGATTGTAACTTGGTGAAAATTCGGAAATGGTTTTTGACATTAGATTATCAGGATGGTCAAGATCAGCATCAGCCCAATCATGAGTTGATTTTTGAGTATCTTGAGACTGCTTAATGTTCCATTCATCATCACCATCATCATCCTCATCACTGCATAGACCTTTGAGTAACTCAATCTCTTCAATTCTTCTTGGTGAATCAAGAAGTGTTGATTCAATGGGCATGTTCACCACCTGAACAAAACAATTACTCTGCTTTCTGAGGCCAGCATCTTCAACTATCATGTTATGTAAATCATCATACAATGCTGCAGAACGTGAGTCTAATTTTCCATATTGAGAGGAATCAGTAGATTCATTGATCTTATGAATCTCCTTGAAGCTGGATGTTGAAGCAGCAAATGTCCCTGCACACTCTGGAAACATGTCATCATCCAGGCAGGCATGCGTAGAGGAATCAACCTTACTGATGCTTGTCGAACAATTTGAACATGTCACAAGAACCTTTCGATCAGGGTATACAGGAACAGCCGCAGCAGAACACAATTTCAAGCAGTCAGCAGCAACATTTGTTACAACACCATTTCTTAAGTTATCTTCAGCCCCACCATTTTGGCAACTGCTGTTGTCATCTCCTCTGTACTCCACTACAAGTTCTGTCTCATCACTGGCCTGTAAAGCTTTCAGCTCACGTAGCCTCTTGTAATATGCTTCAAAATATGCCTTTTTTTGTGCAACCAAACCAGGGGCTTTTAATTTCTCTAGTTCTTCCTGGCATCTATTATGATTGAAAACTGACCTTTTCTCCCAAGCCAAATATTCAACTGCATACCTTCCAAAAGATATGGAGCCCTGATCAAGCATTGGAGTGGCTGCAGCATCCTGCTTAATGATGAAATAGACAAAATTACAAATATGAAAATTACCATACATGTTTAAAAAGAGGAATAACAAGCCATTAGTTTTCACACAACGTTTTGATGAAATGAAGTGAAAAATCAGGAAAGTATACATAAGTTGTTAGTCTCATTGTAGTGCTATGTTATCAGAGATGACTGCCTCGGTCTCCTAGGCAACAAGGCAAGGCGAGGCAAAATCGCCTCTCTTTGGCCCTTGTCGCCTAGGCAACCGACTCTGGCATCGAGGGGGGCGCTGGAGGCGCGTCCATAACGTCTTCCCTGCCCTATCGGGTGGGGAAGAAAGCCCCACCATTCCATCGGGACCTAGTAGGGCCTTTAGTCATTGGATCAGGTGATTCAGGTTTCGAAAGACCCTATCTCACTGCCATATCGGGTCTATCGAGACTCGATATGACCAAGTCACCGGATCCGGTAAGGCAGTGACTAAAGGCCCTACTGGATCCTGATGGACCTGGCAAAGCCTTCTTCCCCACCCAATAGAGTGGGAAAGATGTTATGGTGGCTGTGCAGGCCAAGGAGGCGACCCTCTCGCGCCATTGACTACATAGTTGTAGTGTTAGAAGGGTGACAGTGATCGGAGTTCAATAATAAAAAATTATTGTTATTTCCAATAGATGTTTTATGGTTGTCTGCTACCCGGTAGACAATTGGTATTAATGAGTAGTGAGAAAATAACATATTATAGTTATATTGATGCAGTTACAATGGTTACAAAAATTTCTTAAATAGCATGTTAGACATAAAGAAAACATTGTGATGCAATCTGATGAGCGAATAAACCTAACATGTATATAACTTTTTATACACCTTAAATAGTTTATCTGCTCATGTCCTCTATAAAAAGCCAATGTAAAACAAAAAGTACAGCAAACAATATATCAGTTCGAGTATACAAATACTATATACCTGAGAATCTTCTTGACCCACGTGTTCCTTGTGAGGCCAACCACAATAAGGCTCACCAAGCTCAGTCGTCATCTTTTCACGGTAAATTTATCACAATGTGTTCACACATATGCCTGTACAGCACTGTTGCTGATTAATATTTAGCAATACTAAAAAACAAGTTGTGGAGACAATGACTGAGATTACTGTAGTCATTAAACTACAGTATAAAATCATGGCCACGAACAAGAAAAATTGACTCTAAAACTACACACGTGAAGATAGAACCACTTATAGAATTCAGGATCTAGAAAACATTAAAGCACTTTTAACTGGAGTAGCAGAAAAGAAAACATCATTTCTTAATAAAATGATGACAGATGTAATCGCAGTCAGCAATGAAACTGCTAAGAAAATACAGCTCGACATGCAAGCATCCTTATGTGGCTAAACATGAGTATGGCAAGCCCTCTAAGTTTGACAGCGAACCAGTTATTCAAAAGCAGAGCGCTTGAAGCCAAGCAAATAATGCTCTTTAGATACCAAATGAACAGTGGTGTATGGTTCTGAAACAACTTGGACTTTTTGTACATATCTTCCAAAACTCTCATATCTGGCAAAGCACTTACCAGACCGAACATGTTATGGCAATAGCCCCTCTCTAGGGTATGTATGCAAACATTTGTTTATTCTTGACAAGTTATCAGAGGTACATAACTTAAATATTTCAAAGTTGTTTCAGAATTATTAGAAGTACACAACTTAAACATGTGTTCTTGAAGGGTTATCACTCAAATAACAGGGTGTATATGCAAAACACTAAAACATTTTCGGATGTTCTCCTTGGAGTACATCAAAGGAAAGGGCAAGAGATAGTTTAGACATATTAAACATAGGTTTAAGGAGGCTCCGGTAAACAAAAGAAACAAAACAAGACGTGATAAACCTCGGTAAACTTGGAGGAGGGTAATTCAATATTATTTAGATGATTGAAATATCTTTTAAAAAGATAACTCAAAATCGACATAAGTTGAGAAAGAGAATCCTTACAGCCGACTCTAAGTAACTTGGGACTAAGGCTGAAGTTGAGTTGAATTGAGTATATTTATAATCCATTAATTGTTTTGAGAATTTATATTTAGTAATTTTTTAATAATGAATTATCTTATTCTTAGAACAACTCGCTAAAGTTGATAATGTTTGATATATATTATTTTTATACTTATATGCTTCGTACCATTTTTTATTTTTTATTTATATAATTAAAATTTTAATTTTATTTTGATACAATACTCATCATAATTATATGTATGTAATTTTAATGATATAATTGCATAATATATTTATATTTATAATCCACTATATGCATTGAGAATTTATATTTAGTATTTTTTAATAATGAACCATCTTATTCATGGAACAACTCATTCTTGAGAGTCAAACTGCTTAGGATTAAGTGAAATATTTTTTCTTCTACTCCACCTATTGCATACTCGTCAAATAAAATATTATTTTATAATGCAAGTAATTCCAGAAAATTCAAGCAGGTAAGCACTATCATCCATCTACAGTAGCCAAGGCGTTATGACGGGGGAGGCCACCGTAGGAGGGAACTGCCGTTTGCCTGAAATTTCTATGAACCGAGTCGGCGACAGAAGCGAGACGCCGAGCGTCGTGGCAGGACGAGTGCTACTTGACGTTGACGTCTTTGCGTCCCACGCGGTAGCGAAACTAGTCACGTGGACTAGCCGTGTACCTGCACTACCGCACTTCTACTAGTACTAATGTCTTCGTCAGCCTTTTATCGTCGGATCGGGAAAAACGATTCGGAGAAATGAACGGATCCGATACCCCGAAGACCAAGTAGTCGGGCTGGAGCTATGCCCAGGAGCAGGAGGGTGGGTGTGGGTGGAAACAGGGGATAAATAAGCCTATGCTGCCAATGGGCCAGCACTGGGAGAGGGGGCAGAGGCGAAAACAAGCTACGCTGCACGACTTGAATCACGGCCTGATCAGTCTGCAACAGCACTTTACTTTTTGTCTGCATCCTTTACCGGCGTATGAACACCCGGATGACAAAGCGGTCGCAGATATGCACCCTTTTTCAGCAGCCTGATAATGCTGCATTCGCTCGACATAACGTCCGATTATATTCCCATTATCTGTTGCCATTTGATCACGATGATAACAAGACACGACACCACCGGAACCCGGTAGTGTGATCGGAAGCCATGTCAGAGTAACCAGATAAAAGAAACAAAAGAAAGATTAAGCGGAAAGATGCCCTGATTTCCCCGGTAACACGGCAAAAGGCGGAAAATGGAGACACATGGGGGTGCACGGTACCGTTACCAACTCCAGAGGAAGAAACGAAGTTCGTCTATGGGAAGCGTCTGTGCGATTTGCTGGATTAGAATTCACGTAAAACTTAATTCAGAAGGAGAAGAGGGGATCAAGAGGGCAGGAATTATTGTTCCCGAATAATCGGGCGCATCTCAGCGTCACCACGTCATGGAGGCCGAGAGCAGAGGCTAATGTCGTCATTATGAATGTTTATGCACTGTTGTGGATAATCGTCCCCCGGAGGAGCACTGCGCCGGCGGATCTATCCACGGCAACAACAGGCAACGGAGTAGCACATAGTTGGAAATCTCGTTCAAGATTTAAAGACTGCAATCAAGAGAGAAATTGAGCTTAATATCTTAAACCCCCGGCAGGATCGCAGATCTTCAGCGCCTCTCACTGGAAGGATTGGCCGGGATCGCGTCTCCGGCTTGATGCCCGGTGTACGTCTCCGGCCCAAACACGGGCATCGAATCCCCTCTTTTCTCCTCTAACGTATTCCCATTAACAACTTTCTCGATAACGTCCGGCACTCTGCTTCCTGCCTACTTACGACAAATCACGCAGTGACCAAAAAAAAAAGACAAATCACGCGCGGAACGAATGCTTCTCTCTCTTCCAAATAAGCCAAAAAACCAAATCCACTGCAGTACCCTTCCTGGCAATAATCTTCGTTATTGTCATCTAGACAGTCCCATTCAAAAGTCCGAATCTAGTCATCTAGACAATCTCACTCAAGACTCTGGATCTTTAGATCCAATAGCACGAAGTGAGACGGAATATCAGATAGGAACCAGGTGAAGTTTCCGGTCGTTCATCGAGAACCCTCACCGTTTCAGGCATCGCATCAGGCATGAAAATGAAAAATAAAACAAACAGAAACCTTAGTTGCAAGACAGGAGAAGCAGATGAGAGGAACCGCACCTGAATTTCACTGCGCTGGACTGAGAACCTCCGGGACGAACAGAGATCAGCAACTCCTTCGACCAGAAATCTGGAGGACACATAGACAACAAGGAAGCAGCGAACCGGGGACAACTACGGAGGCGAGGAAGGGAGACGGGTGCGCCGGCGATCTGTTCACGCCGTTCGTGGGGAGGACGCGAGGAACAGTTGGAATTTCATTTACGGAGACGGGGGAGAGATGTCAGAAAGTGACGGTACGCTCGCCACTCGCCAGTTGCCACTGGCGCTGCTCGTGGACGAGGGAGTCCGGCCGCGAGCGGGACGGGGCGTTTTCCTGTGCGTGCTCCAGATTTATGCGTTTAATGACCGGGCGGAACCCTTCTTGGACACGTGTGAGCATCTGATTGCACGACCGGGGGGGGCGGTTCTTTCTTCACAGGGAACTCGTGTCGTGACGCCGGAACTGCCCCGTCGTCGCGGGTGAGAAATGAAGGCCTGCTGATCGCTGATGGGGACGGAGACGGGCCGAGGTCATAGCGTTCGCACGCGGGCCGGGCGGTTCGGCAGAACGACCGCTGAGGGCCGGGCCGGGCGGATGTGGCGGCGCCAGCTGGTAGACCCTAGAGTTCCAATTCTATTACCTAATGGCATGTTTAATTATGGTATCAAAAATAATACTATATTAATATTGATATTAATATTTTTAGAAGATAGAGTATTAATATCAAAATTGATATAAATTGACACTTGTATTATATAACATGTGTTGTTTGCATTATAAATTTCAAAATTAATATTATTAACCAAAACACCTCAAAGTGATTATCATTAATATCAATTTTAAAATTAATATGATAGAGGGTCTAATAGTGTTACCAAACAGGGCTTAAGACCCCCTTTGTTTAAACGTTTCGATTTGACTTAATATAAAATGTTTAAAATCCTAATTTCTTCTTAAATCTCTGTTGTGCAAGCAAAATTTTATTTATTCATATCTAGAAATAAAAAAACTATGATAAACTAATTAAATTCAGTCATTCATTATGACATTACTATTTTATTTACATGTTTTACCAAAACTCCTGAATCATGAATTAAACTAAAATAAACGGTCTAATTAATTTTAGGTGATCTATCATACATTTTCAAGCGTGAATAATCACAATTTTGTGTTTCACGAGAGAAATTAAGAATAAAATTAAGATTTTAGACATTTTATTAAGTCAAATCAATCATCATCTTAATGTTTAACTTAATTTGAACATGAGTATTTTTAAGAAATTTGAATATATACGTGAAAATGGATATTAGACTAATGATGATGTTTTGAAAATTAATAATAGCTATAAGTGTGGATGTGATAAAGGCAATAATGAACGTGAATTTGTCCATGCGCAATCACCTTCGAATCGACGAAGGATTGATTGACTAGCTCAATTGCCATGAACAAGCTTAATAGCACATTAAAGTTGATTATGTTGTATACGTTAATATAAGGGTTGATGGTAAAATAATAAACTTTTGTTTATTTGTCATTATATTTCTTTGCTTGGATCAATGTAAAGGCTATATTTTTGAACAATGGTTCTGATTTTAAATCACACGATGGGTTTAAACAATAACATATCATGCAGTCTCTACATTGTTTTTAAGTTTTTTTTGTTACAGAGTTAACGAATAAAAATGCTTAAATTGTAAAACAATATTAGATGAATCAATACTGAAAAAAGGGAATTACAATAAAAACAAATAGGGTGTTTAGTTACACAAAAAACCACATTCTTTTTATTTTTAAAATATATTAAAATAAAATATAAACCGGTCAAAGATGCTCACCTCTTCTTTGGTTAGTGAGAGATCACAAGAGAATTAAAAGGAAAGAGTCTCACCTCCTTTTTCCACCCAACACCCCGCGAGAGTCTCGGTAAAGGAAAACTTCCTATTATCGATACGTTAATTCGGTGTGCATCAATGGCAAGCATCCCTAGATTGTTCCAGGAAGGAGGTCCCGGTAAAGGAATCCTTCCTAGTATTGACGGTGTCCCTGGAATCCTCCTGGCCTATGAGGTCGAGCGTCTTAAATGGGCTTCGGTGCAACTACCACATGCCACGTGTCACAGACCCGGTCCACAAGGTAGCGGGCCAGCCTTATCCCTACCTAGACCCCTTTTTCTCGATATCAGCTATTTTTGCTTCGACGTTGTGTTGCTTCTTGATTTCTAAGTCAATCACTAACTTAGGTCTCGTTTGCTTTGACTTAATTATTATTTAATATTTGAATTAGTAAAAGATTAGACATTCTACCGGTTTGCTAAAACACGAAACAGTTTTATTTTCGCAGAAAAAATTAATTAAAATTTTGTGTTCCGCGGGAAGATGTCGAAATTAAAACATTTGATATGGGTTGAATCGAGGGGTTTTGTCAGAGAAGTTGTAACTGCTAAGATCCGAGGCAATAATATATGAATATGTAGACATAGATGTAAATTAACTTATTATAGTTACAGATATCAACTAAGTATGGTCATGTATATCAAGATAGGCAGGGTCCAGGTCGAAAGCGGGTCGGTTGGGCACAAATGAGTCACAGTTGGCTGGGGTCGGGACCTGAATCAAGACTTGAATCAACCGGAGTTGAAAAAATAATAATTTAAAAATACTTATAGGATCGGGTCTCAAGATCTAAACTGGGTCAATTAATTTAAAAGTTGTCGATTGAGCGTAGTTCGTTCGACGTGACTCTTGCTCCTGGGAGAGCGGGGGGTTCGATTCCCGATTAAAGTCGAGCCACCCCTGGGGGATGGATCCTGCTCGATCCCTCGTCGCACGTTACGTTGCACGAGTTCGGGCCGTTGCGCCGTGTGTTAAAAAAAAAAAAACTTAAAAGTTGAACGAGTCAGACCCGAGTTGGAACTCAGTCTCGACCCCACATTCTATAATATATACTTGTGTTATTGCCTGATATTTGCCGTCCCGAGACGGTTTCAAGCGGATCCATCTGAACCGGATCCCGGCTCGCTGGAGAAGGCACCCGACTTCTTTGCAGCTGCGGGTCCCGCCTTGGGCCGCTTGGTTTCCCGGCATCAGGCTCGGGCAACCCTTTAAAACGTGGAAGATGGTATCGGGGCGTGCGGGCCAGCGGGCTCAGTCCGAGTCTCCGAGACCGCTCCCGGGTCTATTCCATTCCGTGGACCCGCTATGACCCGCTTTTACTCCCGACTTTGACGAGGCCAGCCCACGATCGATCTCTGTGGGACCAAACGTCGGTTGACCAGAAACACGACGACCCTTCGAGTTCGGATTTTCCCGGAGTTCGGAACTAACCAGCGACCCGCATAATCCCAGATAAGATAACCCTTTGAACCCCCCCCGCCGCCAAAAAAAATATTCGAATAAGTGCCCAACCTTTTTACGGGTCACGATACGAATCTCTTTTTTTGTATGCACCTGCCGGATAGGGTTATAAATACGTACGGATAAAATTCGAATTCGTTACTCATTCGTATTTGTTTAAGTAAAAAAAAGTAAAAATATTTAATTTTAAATATTCATCGAAATGATACAGATGTTATTCGAATATTAATCAGAGTGAACACGAAAATATCTGTTTCACTTCGTTTAAGATCCATTTTGAATTCTTCTTAGATAATATATACATAATATATATAATTATATATTTAAAATTATTATATTTATAAATATGATTAAATATTCTCTATTATATATTAATATATTAAGTTAATGTTAATAAATATATGATAAATTTTATATTTTATATTTTATTTCTATATATTTATATATTATTAAATATATTAATTAAATAATATTTAATTATCATTTCGAAACGGATATTATTTGTATCCGTTTCGAATATGAATATTAATTATAATTTGTCACTCTCTATCGGCCGGCGCCCGGTCGTCGTCCGCAATTTCCACTGCACTCTCCCCCTGCAACTTGTGACGTAATGTGGATACTCCAAGATATTCATTTCACTCGTAGAATATATAACATTACATCATTCGAACGGGGAGGGATTTTGTGCCAGAGATTCCTCTCAGTGTCGCCCGCGGTAGCATCCGCGGCGGAACCCTCCCCCGGCGGCCCCCTGTCTCCGGCGGCAACCTCGCCCACGGTAGCATCCGTGGCAGAACTCTCCCCCGGCGGCCCCTTCGTCCGGCGGCAACTTCGCCCACGGTAGCATCTGCGGCAGAACCCTCCCCCGGCGGCCCCTTCGTCCGGCGGCCCCTCGCCCGCGGTAGCATCCGTGGCGGAACCCTCCCCCGGCGGTCCCCTTTCTCCGGCGGCAACCTCGCAAGCGACGGAACCCTACCGGCAGGCCCCTTCTCCGGCGGTAATCCCCGGTGGAACCCCTCTCCGAGGCACCCCTCGCCGGCATCTCCCTCCCTGGGGTAAGATTCGCCGGCACATCCCTTCTTGGTGGTCATCTTCTCTGGAGGCTGACTACACCCGTGGAGTGGGCAGGACCCTCGTGTTGAGGGATTTTTCAGCGGCCACATCCTCTCGTGGTATTTTGCTGATTTTCTTCGTACTCAGCGTATTTTTCCGTCCGTGCTTGACCCTTGTTAGTCTTATTAGCATAGTCGTTTTGAGGTCGTTTTAGGTTTGGGAGGGAGGGATGTTCCTCCCTCCCCCTCTCCCTTTTCCAACATTTTGCCTAAAAGTATTTTTAGTCATTTTGTACACTTTTGTTGTGTTGGATCTATGGAGTTCGGCGTACTTAAGTTTGTTTCGTTTTTTTTTCTGTGTTGGTGATGTCTGTTGTCCAAAGACCGGGTCATAAATCAAACTTTGTCACCTTTAGCGTTTTAGACGCTAATTCCCTCCCGAGACCGTTAGTTTGGGCTTTATCCACTCCCGTTTGGAGTGATCTTCCGGTCTCGCTGCAGTCTACAAACTCCCTTGAAGGAGTTCTTACTTGTACCACCCGACCACGTTTGCACCTGTGTGTGCTGATCATCTCGTGGTGGTGCCGTCTCTTCTTGGAAATTTCTTTTTCCAAGATCACTTCCTCGATGACTCGGTCTAGTGTCTTTGTTGGTTCATCTTTATCATTGTACAAACTATGTGTGCTCTTTAGTCTTGTATAAATGAATATGGCCATGTCTTTCTTCAAAAAAGACTTATTCTGCACAAGGTTCTCAAATCATGCCTCCGTTATTTCGTGGTGACTATTTTTAAAAAGTTTCTAATTCTTGATCACCGCCCTGGTTGTCTCCCACTTGACTTGGCGTCTCTATCACAAGGGGTAGAGAGAGAGAAAGAGTAGGGGTGCAAACAAATCCAACCTATGATATTCAAGTTGGACTCATTTATTTTATACAAGTTTTCGTTCAAGTCTCGATGAGTACGTTGAATTCTTGTTCAAATTTAATTTATTCATTAATCGAGTCGAGCCAAGTTTAAGCTCGAGTAACAACTAAGCTAATATTTAATTCATATTCAATCTTAAACCATATACAATTCATTTATAAAATCTAAAATTAATGAAAAGTCATTTATAAAAATTCAGATTCAACTCATTTATGAAACTTGATCTAAGTTTACAATAAAAATTTTAATTATTTAATATGTATTAAGTGAAATTATATAATCATTAATACCTATAAATTATTTTTTTCAAAATAAATATTTAATAGACTATTTAATCGAGCTACTCATGAACTTATCAAGTCAAATAAGAGTCTATTTCAAGTTAGACTCGTTTAATGAGTTAAACTTTTTTTTTGTTCAAACTTATTTATTTAACACAATAAACGAGAGAGAGTGTTCAAAACTTATAAAAGTACATAAGGTGATGTCTAGTCAAGGTTTTAATTGAAAGCGTAAAGAGCCTGCCATTTGGTCCCTTAATGATTTCGATTAGATAATAATAATAAATATATGTTTGAAACATTAAATATAAGCTAATAAAATAAATTAAAAATTATTTAAATTTATATTATAATAGTAATAATTATTTTTAATTGAAATAATCGTAAAATTAAAAAATGAATATAATAAAAACTTAATAAAATATAATTGGGGGACAGCTAATTAGTCGACTAAATTTATATTTTAAATACAACATATTTTTATTTTCATAAATTACCATATTACACTTTTAAAATTTATTTTTTTAAATGTTTAAGAATATATTATTTATATTGTAAAGATTGTGTTATTGTTATACATATAAATACAATCAATAAAACAAACATATATGAATGGATCTCATAAAGTAATGAAACTCGGACAAAACCACCATCTAATCATTTTGAATAAATGCACACACATGTGTCTTATTTAATCATAAGTTGAAATGAATCAAATTAAGATGGTCATGTTCGAGTAATATGTAGTTGAACCTGTAACTTCGTTTTGAATTATGCAAATACTTCTAACTCATGAAGGTACACTCACAGTCAAAAAGCACTTTGGCGGTGTTATTTTACTAATCTTTAAAATCGTGTCCTTTAAAAAATAATTCGATTATTCCCTCATTTCAGCATGCAGTTGAACTGGAATAACGCAACTGGCGGTTTGCGAGTACGTGGCTGAGCAGTTTTGTTTTTAAAATTTATTTTACCTTAAATGTCGGCAAACATTTTAAAAATTAGGAGATAATTAAGTTGATCTCTTTGGCAAAAAAAGATAGCTCAATTTTTAAAATTTGTCTACAGCTATCTCTCTAACGAAATATTCTTATACAATTACCTGATAAACTAAATTATTTATACTAAATTTTCAAAGTTTCAACTTATTTCTGTTACGACATTTTATTATAAAGCCTTACCTAGATACTATATCAAAGACAGAAGGATATGGATAGGAAATGCAACGGATCAATCATTTTACCGATCTTAAGTACAGATCATCCTAAACATATCTTTCTTTCTTTTTCGGGACAGTCCGCGTCTATTCGGAAGAAAATAAGAAGTGTAAATGCACACTAGGTCCGTTTTAAAGAAACCACTTTACCACTAGGTCCGTTTTCAAAAACACCTTACCATTAGGTCTGTTTTTTCAAAATATCGTTACCCCCACTCCAATTTGGATTTGAAATGTCGTAAATGCCCCCCCCGCCGCCCCCCTCCCCCGCCCCCCGGCGAGGCGCCGCCGCCTGCGGAAGCCCCCCCCCTTGGCGCTCCCCCCGCCCCCGCGGCGCTCCCACCGCCTGCGGAAGCCCCCCCGGCGCGGCTCCCCTCTCTCGGCAAGCCCCCGCCGGCGGAAGCCCCCCCCCCCGGCGAGGCGCCGCCGCCTGCGGAAGCCCCCCCCCGGCGCTCCCCCCGCCCCTGCGGAAGCCCCCTCCCGCGGCTCCCCGCAGCCACAAGGCAGGCTCTGCCCGCGGAACACCCCCCCGCCCCCCGGCGAGGCTCCCACCCGCGGCGCTCCCCCCGCCGGGGGTAAAAATGGGATTTGAAAATGATGGGATGATGAAATGGACTGGGTGATAATGAAATTCAGTGTCAACGGACTAAACAGTAACAAAATGTGGTCAACGGAGTTTTTACTAAAGTCATTTTCTTAAATGGACCTAAGAGTAATTCTCCCAAATAAGAAACTAGTGGAGATGCTGCCAAACATATCTTTCTTTTTTTTCTCATCTTTTTTAAAATAAGAAAAAAAATGTGTAATAATAAAACACCCTAGCTAGCTTGTGCGCTCGTTAAAACAGAGCGCGAGGTACGTATACGTACGTACGTACGTCGTAGGTACGTTATACAGATCGCTACGGAAGTCGATCGATCAGATATGCATGCTCCATGCACAGGTCCTCCTCTTGCATACGGTCAGAAGAAAGGATCCCAGAGGGAGGCCTGCCGCAGGTCCTCCCACTCCCACGTCTCGCTCGAAGAAGAAGCCAGGGGCGGCGGCAGCAGCAACGCCTCCGCGAGCTCGCCCCACATCTTGGGCGACTCCGCCGGCCACGCCTCCTCGAGCCCGGCCACGCCACTCCCGGCGCAGGGGCCGCCGTCCGCGGCGGGGGGCGCCGAGGGGGGCAGTCCCGGCGGCACGGCGACGGCGCCCCTCGGCGCCCTCGCCAGGGCGCCCATGCCCGGCCGCGGCGGCTGCCGCCGCCGGACGCGTGCAGCGGCCTCGAGCGCGGCGGCCCTGATGTCCTCGGCCCCGGAGCTCGCCGGCCTCGGCAACGACGCGGCCGACTCGGGGAAGTTGAGGCGCGCCTCGCGCCCCTTGAGGCTCAGGGCCGCGACGTCGTAGGCCGCCGCCGCCATCTCGGCCGTCTCGAAGCTCCCCAGCCAGATCCTCGACTTCTTGCCCGGCTCGCGGATCTCCGACACCCACTTCCCCCATTTCCTCTTGCGCACCCCGCGGAAGCCGGCCGCACCCGGCGCCCCGCCCACCATCTCGCCGGCGAACCACCGCGACTGTCGTCTCACCGGTGGAGCTAGCGGAGGAAGAGAGCGGGTGGTCCGGATAGGTGCCTAAATAGCTTCCGGCACTGCAGTGGGCTCGGCTGGTTATGATCACATGGGAATTGGTTGGTGGAGAGGGGGGGCTTCCTCGTAACTACGTGAAGGAGGCTCGGAGCCGATCTGCATGGAGGGGGGGGGGGGACACCGACTCGTCGGATACGCCTCCAAAATGGCGTCGCCCGGGGGGGCGGGTGCGGCGGACCGGCGTGGCGGATCGTCGGAAGGACATGTCTCCGTCGGACGACACGCGGCTCCTGTTCCCGGCGGGGGCGGCTGTTGGAGGAAAGCGAGGATACAGCTGGGGATGAGGGCGAGCGGTCGAGGGTGACGACCGCCACACGCTTTTGCGATCTGGCACCCATTATCCGGAATCCCGATCACCCCCCCCCCTCCCGGCCCTCCGACGGCGTTCGCTCGCCGATCTTCTTCCGTTGAAAGAAATTCACAGGACACTGAATGTCGCGTGGGTCCGCCGGCGGCGCCCGGCCCATGCATGCCGCCGCCGGAGCTGTGCAGGACCGGCGATTCCGTATGCGCCCGTACCCGGAATCTCTCTCTCTCGGCCGCGGCCTGGTATTAAATTCGGGGGCAGACGAAACTCGGAAGCAGAACAGGTTCCCGAGGGACGATGCATGGTCCCGGAAACTGGAAATTTGCGGGCGAGCATGGATGGTTCCATCGGCTGGGCGTATTTAATTTTGCATCATATAAATTGGGTTTTTATCGTCGTTAAATATATATACGTTCTGCCAACAAAACTTATAAAGAAAACGGTGTCTAACAGAAATTTCAGTTTTAATTTTTAAAAAATATTTTCTTCCTGGACGAGAAAATAAGTAAGTCCCTATTTGTTTTATCTTGTGGTCGACCCACTCCTACATGATTTTCACTCTTTTTATGTTAACACACACACACACATCTCTCCAGATACGATAGTTGTGTGCCCTTCACTATCTCGGTCTTTATTTTTAATGTATTTTTTCGTAAAAACATATACAAATTTATATTTCGACAATGAGTATTTGTATTGTAAGTACTTAATTATATTTAGACATTTTTTATTTTCTTCAACAATATATATCACACAGAGAGCAGAAATATACGAGATGCGCGCCCATGAGGTTTATATTAAAATCTGATTCAAACTTTAAGACGACAAATGGAGCAGGTGTCTAGCTATGTGGATTTTTTATTATATTTTTATAGTCTGATGCTATTCATTCTAACACAATCTCTCTCTCTCTCTCTCTCTCTAGATATCATATCTTAATTTGGTTCCGATCGAGAGCCAACAAATTTGGGCAAGGTTAGGTGTTTTACGAGCACTGTCTTCCGAGCTTAATCAATATAAAGCTGTTAAAATAATCTCGTATGAAAAACTATAAGAATAAAATCTGAACATAATTGCCTATTTTATTTATTTTCTCAAGATTATGAATTTGATAACTTCAATATGTTATCATAACTCACACTTCATTCTATGTCTTAATTGTGAGCACACCTTTTGTTTTAATCCACTTGAATCAAATTAACATTTGTTAGAACAACTTTACGTGAAATTATAAAAAAAAATCAAATCCAGTGTGTAAAGAGATGTCTAATTAAGTCACTGGTTGTCTTAAGATTTGAGTTGATTGTACTGGTAAATTCAACACAAATTAGGACTCAAACTAGCTAGTTGAACACGGTTTGTCATGCACAAGCTGCGTGCTGAGTATACTTTAGTTAGCTAGTTAGTCATTGACGATTTTTCCCATAAAGTAGGACAAACAGAATGTTATCCTAAAAATTATCTTACCAAGGAAGTTCAACTTTATTTATGGGGTGTTTGGTTGCATTTTAATTTTTTAAAAGGTTTCATGACAAAAAATTATAGTACAATACAAAACATGATGATTTTTAAAAATAAAAATATGACAATAAACATGTTTGGCAAAAACATTTTAATTTTTAAAAATGATAATAAGCTGTTTGGTAACATTTTTAATTTAATTTTTATCAACTTCGTAAACATCCAAAAATAAGAATTTCATGCCGTACAAATTTTCACCGTCCATTTGAAGTTGATGATGAAAGAAATCATCTATAAAGTGTTTGATTGTTTATATCAATATTGATGGTGTTTGTTGGTACGTCTTTGGCGTTCAATTTGTAAAAGAGAACATGAAAGAAGCCACACATTCTTATTCTTCTCATATTAGTAGTAAGAAATCGGTCTCTACATAAGTAATTGAAAGCATTTATGACAGAAATTTGAAACGTTCATGGTTTCAATCTGTTGTGTCCGAATGTGAGTTTCCCTCTTTGACACATTCAACACCATGTTCGCATCATTGAAAGAGGTAATATTTTAGAGTAAATTCACTCAACAGAATTGATTTTCCTTAAAGCACGTCCCTTACACATTGTTGCTCTGTTCGGCATATGTACAAACAGGTATTAGGCATATTATGGGATGTTCACAGTTCTATGCCAAAATCAAGATCTCAGGGGATCTATCAAACAAGCCTAACTACAACCACACGCACTACCTCCCCTCGATCGGGCATCATCGCGTACCTGGACGCCACCCCCGCATCCCCCTCCCCCAGTTAGAATTTTACAGCAACATCTACAGCGCTGTCGTGGCACATCAGGTAACTGAGATCCGATCTACTGGGGAAGTAAGAGAGAAATCAAACGGTCGGCGGTAGCGAAGGCGAGGGTTGAGGAACAAAAGTGGCAAATAGAAGAGATCCAAGGAGAGGATGCAGAAGGTGGCGCTGGTGGGAACATACCTATGAAGAAGAGAGCCAAGAGGTGGTTGCCGCACCGCTACGGAGAGAGCTCGCGAAGAAGAGCCATTGAAGGGGCTATGAGGAGGCCGTAGCCGGGGATGTGCCGTCGCCGCCGCCGCCTAGGTGGAAGAGGCACCAAGAGAAGCCACCACCGGGATGCGCCGCAACCGATGTTATTTGTCGAGAAGGGCCGGGGGATTCGAGGGTTTGTCGGGGTAGAGGCGAGATCCACTTTCGGAAAAAAAAGCGGTGGCTACCACTTTTTATTTCTATAACGTCCGGATGCTGAAAACGTTTTTAAAACAAAAAAATAAAAAGATGAGCCAAACATCCGTTTGAGACCATTTTCATTACAGTTTTCAAAAATTAAAAATGTATGTTATCACGCAACCAAACACCCTGTTAAGTTGAAACAGTTCTAACAAGGCTTTTTCTTGTAGAGTTTTTGGTTGCACGAAAAATTTTATACATTTTAGTGATAAAAATTGTATTTAAACAAAGTGTAAGTTAACCGGCATAAAACTATTATGTTTGAGAAGATGTGTGATGACAAAAAAAGAGTCAGAACCATGCATAACCAAAAGAGAGGGAGAGGACCACAAGATAAAAAAGAGGGTTTTATCTTTTTTTATTTCTTTTTTTGTCTAAGAAAAAAACATCTTTAAGAAGGTAAATTTGTAGGGGTTGTCAAACATTTTTTTAACAAGTTTTGTAATGAAAAACAAAAAATCGTAACAAAAACTCAATTCAAGGTGCAACCAAACACCCCGTTAATTGGTGAATAAATGTAAAAATATCGGAATAATATGAAGATACTTCGTGAAAACATGAATGTAAGGCAACAAAACCTGAAGAAGAGACAAGAGTTGACAAAATATGGATAAAATTAATTTAATAAAAGTATAAAATAAATAAAATATGTTATCAACATTGTTAGTGACCATACAAAGGTAACTGTTTGAATTAAATGCCAATTGTACGTATTCCATTATCCGTCGACGATGAATAAATCGCTCTGCAAAGTTGGATCGAGAGTTTCACTGCACGTTGCACCGTGTAATGGAGGATTGTACTCAGCTTTTAGTGCTTCTTACATGAGTTCAGATCACCTCTCCTGAAGGAGTTCTATGATATCATTCATATTTAGGTATTAAATATCTCATCTTGTTATATATTTATTGTTCATTCTATCGTGAATTTAGTGCCCAAATATGAGTGACCTCGAGAGATTCTCTTAGAAGGTCCTTTTAGGTGATCCGAACTCTTCTTGCGTTGTTCTAATCTGGGTGGTGACTCATCCAGAGAGGAATTATATACTACAAGATCGATTTCTCCCCGATTACTACTATACTACTCTGCCGAGTGGTTGATTCAGGACTCGGAAATTAAGCTCCGCTTTCGTTTGGGAAAAGCAACCCATTGGTACAGTACAGTTGGATAGTTGGATAGTAGTTTAATTGCTGCCGTAACGCCGGCGTCAGAAGGACCGGGCATGCGCTGCAGCTCCCCCCCGCAGGCACGAGGTTAGAACAACATATCCATTATCCAGTCTAGGCTCTCAAGTGTTCACATAACACGTGCCGGATACGCGCTTGTAAATTACGTACTGCCGCCGGCCGGCGCCTGCCTCCTTTCTTCCCTTCCGCGACCTCGCTGGGCACCCTGTCTGACTTCGAGCGGTACGATACAGCTCGTCGGGCAGCTTGGGACGGATCAAACCGGGGAAGAAGAAAAATAAGAAGAAGAAGAAGAAGAAGAAGAAGAAGCTTGTGAAGATCGGTACTCGGGTAGTAGAACACAGCTGCTTCCCAGTGCGGCGCGTGGAAGGGATCGATCCCCACGTCATGAACCGCAGCAGCAGCCGACGGAAGGTTCGGAGCGGCTTCCTGGGCCGTGCTTGCTTGGAGGTGGTCAAAGCGGCAACGGCAGAAGAAGGCAGCATGCACGTGACGGCAGCTTCTGTCTGCATTCCGGAAGATTCAGATGTGAGCTCCTGACGGAGGAGGTGAGATGGGGCTGGGCCCAGCCCAGGTGCGTACACCAGTAAATTAAATTACATTAATGTATTTAATTGATTTGGCATGATTTGAGAGGTAAATTTATAAATTGAGGAAACAATCTTCACTCTTCGATGCTGGTATGGTGATTGCTTTTGGACCAGAATAATGTTATGTCATGTTTGATAACCCTATTAAACTTCTTTACCATATATAGTTAATTTTTAAATTGACATTGATAGCGATATCTAGGGGTGCAAATGAGTCGAGCCGAGCCGAGTAGTATGGTGTTCAAGTTCAGCTCGTTTATTTTACACGAGTTCGAATTCGAGCTCGAGTTTTAACGAATATGTTAAACCTGTGTTCAAGCTTGGTTCGTTTATTAATCGAGCCGAGTCGAGCTCGAACTCGAGTAGTAGCTAGACTAAAATTTAATTCACAATCAAGCTTAAGCTATATACAAACTCGTTTTTAAAACTTAAAATCAATAAAAAGTCATTTGTTAAACTCTAATTTAGCTCATTTATGAAACTCAACCTAAGTTTAAACTTTTTTTTTTGAATTATTTAATATATTTAAGTGACAATATATAATTATTAATACTCATAAATTAATTTTTAAAAATAACTATATAATATAATATTTAATCGAGCTACTCAAGCCGAGCAGGAGTCTGTTCAAGCTCGACTCGTTTAATGAGTCGAGCTTTATTTTTTGTTCAAGCTTGTTCATTTAACATATTAAAAGAGCCGATTCGAGTTTTTATCGAACTGAGCTTCGAGCTACTTGTCGAGTGTATTGGTTCGTTTGCACCCCTAGCGATATCATCTAGAGGTGTCTTGCTGATAATATCAATGTTAAAATTGTAGTGTAATGTGTAAATAAAATATGTTATTTTAACTAACTTTAAAAATATCAATATTAAGATATTTTCATCTTTGATACTCTAATCAAACAGATTATTAGAGAATGAATCACTTCAATTATCTGATAGAGAGAAAACTTCCGAAATCCTCAATGCAGAGCAGATCCTTCCCCTCACTTATTAACATGTTACAGCATATGTGGTAACTGTTTTGTTATGACGTGGTAACTCAGTGACATGTTATATTATCACATATTAACAATTTCGTTACCACCCCCATAGTATGTTACCGAGTGAGAGAGCGGGGAGAATCACTATTATGTCACTGCGTGTTAACAAAATTGTTGCCGGCCGGCTGCAGGCCGGTTGGCACCAGCCCTGTCCCGAGGGCGGGTGGACAGGGATCGAAGGGTGCCGAGCGCCCTCCTTCCCCGGGGGGAGGTTCAGGTGGAATCAAGTTGGGGGCTCGATCCTCGCTCGTGTGCATGCGCAGCACGCTCTTGGCCATTAGGTCGCGGTGATAAAAAAAGTGTTAACAAAATTGTTACTGTACAATAACATGTTACTAAGTGAGGGAAAAAGATCGTGACTACGAAACTTTTCTTCTCTAAGAAGTGATTCGTTCTCAAAATTTTACGCCCTGTTAAAACTATTAAGTATCTCTATCACTTTCAATTTTAAAATTGATATTGATAGGAACTATTAATATGTGTTTAGTTGATTATATCGAATTTAAAATTTGTAATGCAAACAAAGTATATTATGTGATACAAATGTTCACTTATATTATTTTTGATATTAATACTGTAACATTTGAAAATATTAATATCAATATTTATATAATACCAAAAATGAAACTTTAACCAAACAGGGCATTAACCAGTGAGCTTTGATCAAGATGTCACTTGGGGTCGAGAAGTGGCTCGAGCTAGGATAAAATTTTGTAACGTAAAATTTATTAAAAATACAAAAACATTTAAGTTATTATCGATCTCATCATATGATCCAGTCCAATGCTACAGTGTGGGTGAACCTGGGTTAATCCAAAATGTTATGATTGGACTCGATTGGGCCGGCCCATTGCCATTCCTAGAGAAGAGTGGTGGCCCAATCATCCCTCGTTGGGGAAGTCAGATGGTGTTACAACTGGGTACTTTGCAGAAATTCTTGAATTTTAATTTTATGTCTATTAGTATAAATAAGTATTTCGTTTGGCCAGGATATTAATTCGTTAGCTAACTTTATTAGGGCCCATTTGGATCTATATAAAAGTACAATCTGGAAAAACTTACTAGGTTGGATATGGTTTTCAGGGATTTTAAGATTTTAGTATAGTTTCTCTGGGAATCATTTTTCTGAAAACCATGTTCCTATATTTGATAACCTGTAAATTGTGCTTGACTTGCAGTGTTATGGCATTTCTAATTATATAGTTTGCTGAAAGATGTATTAATACATAATATTTTATACGTTTGATGTTAATTTATTAACTTGGATTTTAAATAAGATCTAATAATTTAATATACACAATTATCTACTAAAATACTCATTTGATCCATTCGATGATATGTAAAAATTAAACATGTTGAAATAGAAAACATGGAATAGCATGTGTATAAAATATTAAAATATATATTGATTCATAAGAAAATATTTTGCATTATTTTAAATAATATAAATTTTACGTCTTAAGTGTACATCAAAGTTGTAAACTCTATCGACATCGTTCAATCATTGGAAAGTTGTCCGTAAGTGAAAGAATTTTGGACAAATGTATAAAACATACGAATAACTATTTTATTCTTCGAAGACACCGTCCAATATATAAACAAACAGTTCTTTGAAACATCACAAACACATACACAACATTATTCTCCACTCGAACACATTTATTACGGTGCATACGTCTCCATCAAAAGGGGTTAGACATCAGTGTAGTCGAAGATCGTCGGCGTCCTTCTAGATCCATTTCTTGATCGAAAGCCATTGCTTCCCGGCCCGTCTACCCCACCAGCATTCAAATCAATCGGGGACAGTATGGTCGAGCACTACTCGCAACATTGACACTAATCGGGTAGTGCCATCAATCAGAGAGGGGGCATAGTGGAGCTATGCCGGCAATGGGCCGGGTTGGTTCGTGGGTTCTGGACCAGGTCATTATAAGAGTTAAAGATTTCGACTCGTGAATCTTAATTGGGCCAACATATGAATCAAAGCGGGGTGAAACGAGTCGAAACAGATCAAATAAATTTTAATTTTTATCTTATAACTTTATTCAGAGTATCATATTTATTTATTAAAAATATATTTTAATTAAATTATTATCAAAATTATAGTGTTATTTTAAATAATTAAACTTATGATATTTGACAATTATGTATTTATAAAATAAAAATATTGGGCTACGATCGGTTGGACCGGACCAAGTTAGTATTTTTTGACGGACTGAGTCAACAATATAGTTCGGACTGGGCTAGACTAACAATATAGTGCAGATTGAGCTGGGTCAAGCTGATATATTCTAGACCGGGTCATAAAAGGGTCAACTTGGGGCCGGGTCAGGTTGGGCCGGGCCTATTAACACCCCCAAGGATAGAGGCATCGGAGAGAGGGAGAAATGGCATTCCGATAACTTCCACAGCAGAAGTTGCGACGGTCCGTTCCCTACTGTGACCCGAGAACGAGAAGAGATCTTCGGGGTTTCCTCGAGGGGACGGGACCCGGTAAAAGTAAGACAGTTGAACCGAGAAATCGGACGGTCAAGAACTGTGGACGCTGCCGCGCACATATGCATCACGCTCTTTTCGTTCTGAATAAACTAATAAGAACGGAAATTTCCAACGTCCGATGCCGAAAACCGCAACTGGTCAACGTTCTGAAATTACTAAAAGGTCCTTGTGAGACGCCGATCAGAGCGTTGGCGTTGACATCCGGGTTTTCTACTAGGGAAAACCTTCGGTAATCAGTCCGCTAACTATCGATCAATATCTAGAATTTATGTCTTCTGCAGTTTGTAGTTAATGGGGGTGGTTGTTTGATAACGAAGATTTTTATTTTTATTTTTAAAAATTGTACGAAAATTTATTAAAAGAAGTGTTTGATAATCATGATAATTTTATGCTTTGAAAGTGATTTTCTTCTTAAACAAAAAATGAGGATCTCACCTCTTTCTTTTTTTTGTTATGATCTTCCATTTTATTTGATCACGGATAGTAGTTACTCTTTTTTATTATCACATCCCTCCGAACATAATAATTTTATGTCAGGAGCTAATTTACTTTCTATTTTAATATATTTTTTTATCGTGAATATATACAAAAAAATTATCGTGCAGCCAAACACCCCATAAATAATCCATTTTCAGCTCAAGTAAATAGTAATGTTGCATGTTGACGGAACGCACTTTATTGAAGATCCGTTACCAGTTGCTGAAGCTGTGACGCTCGAGTTCGGGTATCCGCTTCAGCCTTCCGGTTCGCGCATCCATTCATATGCGGCCCATTTACTTCGAACCGGCCCGAATTTGTTCTCTGCACCCCGGGAGCCCGGTCCCCTGTTGGACCGTAGCCGCTGGGCTTTCTCGGCACGTCAAGTCCTCAACCGGATGTCCAGTTGTCAACTGTTTACCGGGAATGTACAGCCGCCGGACGCGACGAGGGGCCGGATTCGACGCGTCCCTCGAGCTCCGCCCGCGGGTCCCGGCGTCCCGCCGGCCTTCCTCTCCCTCCTTGGGTTCTCCGCCTTCTACCCTTCCTCCCGACGGTCCTGAACCACCAGCTCTAGCTGTGAAGAATCCCCAACTTGCTCCTCCACCGCGAATCCGGCGGCTAGGCTACCTATACAATTGGCATCCCCCCGACCAACTTACCTTAGCTGCATTCTCAGAGAAGAGGCGCCGGGCACTCCTCTCCGGCGTCTCTGTGTGTGTGTGTGTGTGTGTGTGTCGATTGATGGATCCAATGGCTGGTGTCTCCAACCTGAGGGCGTGTAGATGCGAGCGGAGCTGGACGCCCGTTCCACGAGTTGGCCTGGGGCTCCGACCGGATGGTTTTGCGGCACGGGGGTCGACGGAAGTGAGAGCTTCGAGGATTTACGAGGTACAATTTCAACGTGCAATCTGGCAGAACGTGATGAGAAAGAACTGTTTAAGAGGGGACTGTACTTGTTGATCTTGCCGTGATTTTTCCTTGTAGGGACAGCTTATTGTTCTTCCCCTCTCTGGCAGCCCTTCTTTTGTTCGATCGAATATTTACGTCGTTGTGCGTCGATGTTCTGTAGCGGATATCTAAGGGCTACATTATTATTGGCCATCCAACTAAAAATCGGGCAATGTGCCATATATATGTATTTTATTTCTCAATATTATGTTACGCATGTTACAAATAGGTTGCATACATATGGTCCGGCTTGATCTGTGACCATGTTCAATTATTAGGTCATTCACCTCAAAATTTACAAGGTGATAAATGAAGAGGGCACCGTATTTTTGTATTTCCTTATGTGGGATTATTTCCGCAGCATGTGTCTCTCGCGGTAGTTCGTGGCTTTGTGCTAGTCTCATGCCTCATAGCGGAAAAAACGGTTGGACTACGTTTGTAGCTTTTTACACGTCTTGCACCGGTTGCTATGTGGTAGTAACTTGCCCATAGAGTTTACATAGTATCATACCAATTTTAAGTCAAAGTGGCCCACGTTTGCATGCATTTTCTTGTTTTAAGCTTATTTATGGGATGTTCGTTTTTTCTTTTTCTCTAATATTATTCATCAGCATTTTGTTCTCAAGCTCTGCTAAAAGCTTATCCATAAAATAACTAACTGTGCAATCCTAGTCCTAATAAAGTTGCCACAAATGCATATATTCAAATTATAAAAGAAATTATATAGTTTGTGGTATATGCTTGGATTACGTTTACAATGTCTTACTTGGTTTGTTTAGGGCAAGAAACTCCATGTTGGTCAATTACTCACAAGTCATCCAATGAAGGCGCTCTCTGCAACAAATCGTAATCATTGTGTTAAGATGGCTCTAGTAGATGAGAGATCCTCATATAAGCTAGAAATAGATGCACCTGCTGGAGTGCTGGTAAGTTTCCTTCTTACTTATTAGTAAATATATATATATATATATATGTGCATTTAATTCTGTTATACGTTCATTGTTAAGAAGAATAGTTGCCAAATCCATCCTTGTCAGTAGAGGTGCAAACGAGCCGAGTAGTATGCTGTTGAAGCTCGGCTCGTTTATTTTACATGAGTTTGAGTTCGAGTTCAAGCTTTTACGAATATGTCAATTCCTTGTTCGAGTTGTTACTCAGCGAGCTGAGCTCGAGCTCGAGCTTGAGTAGCAATTTGACTCAAGTTTAGTCCACATTCAAGCACCAACTTGATTCAAAGTCGTTTATAAAACTCAAAATAAATCAAAAGTCATTTATGAAACTTGATCTAAATTTAAACTCAAATTTTGATTTTTTATATATTTAAGTGACAATATATAACTATTAATATTCATAATTTATTTTTAAAATAAATATTCAATCAAGCATTTAATTGAGCTACTCACGAGCTTATCGAGTTGAGTGGGAGTTTGTTTAAGCTTGGCTTGTTTAATAGGTCGAGTTTTATTTTTTGTTCAAGCTTATTCGCTTAACATAATAAACGAGCAGAGTCGAGTTTTTATTGAGCCGAGTTTCGAACTACTTGTCGAGTCTATTGCTTCACTTGCACCCATACTCGTCAATATCAGCTGATTTACACCTTCCTAACGAGAAGAAAAACCCAGGACTGGACAATGGGTCTTTTCTTCCTACAATGGACTTGGATAGGATTGGCAACTATGATATAAAATAATGTAAACTGAATACTCCATAAGAATTGAGCTTCTTTTATTTAATATGAAACTTTAGCTGAGTTTTTATCTTTTTCTTCTTTTTTTTTCGCAGGCCTATGATCTTGTTCAAGGATCTCTTGTAAGTTCAGATATCCTTCATTTATGCATGAAAAACCTATCTTCGAAAAAATGCATGAAAATTTTAATATTTGTAATATATTTCGATATATTGCACTTTGTGGTTGTGGTCATCTACTTGTTTGATGTGATCATTTGTTTTTTTATGTAGACTGTAATGTTTCCTTTCTCTTTTAGTGACCAAATTCTTGTCACCACACTTTATCCTTCGAATGTGTGTTTTTTTAAATATAACCAGTGAGGTATGCCATTGTCAAAGTGTCAAAGAATGAATAATACAAGATCAACACTAAGCTAAAAGACGGTTGTGCAGCATATATGTGTCTCATTAGCTCATCAGTACTGTACTTGAGTTCTATATTTAGCTTCAGATGTGCAAACATTTTGCAGAATCTGGGACCTAAATGATCTTCACAATATGTATCAACTCAAACCTTAAATTTTCAATATGATTTGGATGATTTAAATTATCTTTGAAGACATAACTCAAAATTGAAGTGTATGGAGAAAGAGAAAACATATGGCCAACCCCAAATAATTTGGGATTGAGGCTTGAGTTGAGAATGTTTATCTAGCTTTATAATTTTTAATTATTAGGACAATTTTAAGAAGATACCTTTCATCATATTTAATTCATTGAGAAATTTTGTGCAGGTCAGATGGAGTTCTTTGATGGAAAAGCCAGTACCTGATCCACCAACTGCCGTTCTTCTCCATGGTATTCTAGGCTGCCGGAAGAACTGGGGTTGGTGTTTCTCCTTGAACTTCTTTATTTTTACTATCTTTCTGTTGATGTAGGGGATAGAGACAAATTGAGCATGATTGAGGATAAGTAGCAATTTGATGTTGTAAGAAATCTGCCAGATGAATATTTGGACCCACGGTTTAGACTATGGTTTGCTCAAATTTTCATTGATGACATTGACATCTACCTGAGATGATGACACTCTTCATCGTTCACGATCAACTAAATTGCAGATGCTTAGCCTAAAATATAAAGGAATGTCATGGTCTGATGACCATTACCGTCAAAACCATTAATGTTGACCCTAGAACCATGAATGACCGTGAATGAAATGCTTGTTTCATCCATATGGAATTCGGACTTACAAGGATTTATATACTTCATCTATATAACTACTCTGCTGGTCAACCAACCTGATGTTGTTGTCTTGGTCATGTTAATCTTTTATAAGGCTTTTAAAATAGTCTTGATGTATGAATTTATATTTTTTTACCAAAATAGTTCTTCCATGGTGCCATAAATTCTAAATAGAGTTCCAAGAGAAGGCCCTTTGTATCTAGATTCGGGTACTATTCATAATGGGATGCTTGTAGTTACAACTCCATCATATGCTTGAGCATAAACTGCCTTAAAGGCCAGGAAATTCACTGAATGAAGCATCAAGTACCCTGTGCATCACGTCAACAAAGCTTCTGTCTAATTCTTTTTACAGTTATCTGAATATGCCTTTGGACATGCATTTTCTTGATATTAATTTGTGATAATTATTTAGGGTCTTTTGCTAGGCGATTGGCTCAAGAATTTCCAACATGGCAGGTATTTTGTGGTTGATGATTTTTTTTTTTACTTTGGATAATGTGTTTGATGTAACAGCAATGCTGTTAAGTCCATGGATATATAAGCAAGTAGCCACTTTTTTTTCTAATTTGTGGTGTCACCATCTTGGAATCATGTGTCCATAACTAAGTTTGTTATGTGAACTTGCAGTTTCTGCTAGTGGATTTACGTTGCCATGGTGATTCTGCATCATTGAAGAAGTGTGGTCCTCATTCTGTTGCTTCAGCTGCTCTTGATGTCTTAAAGCTGGTCCGTCACTATCTTCTCAGTTATTAATGTGGATACCTTTACTTTGGTCTCATAGATCATTCAATCGATTATCAATCCTTCACAGTATGAAAGCCTGACGTAGTTTCATTTATTGAAGAGATCTCAAATCAAAATCGCCTGGTTATCCTTTATACATACCAGTTACTTATACATAGATTGCTGAATATTTTTAATCTCCGATGCCAGATAAACTTTCATTTCATTTTGTGAATGGCTAATTTATTTTTTGGCCTATATTTTTGTTTGAATGAACAACTTATTTGTGTACTAATCCTTCTTGTATAATTAGGTGAGACAACTTAGAGTCACACCTCGAGTTTTGGTTGGTCACAGCTTTGGTGGAAAAGGTGCAGTTTTTACAATTGTGTGTTGTGTTGGTTGATTTATGTCTTTTAATGTTCTATATGGTGAGATATTATATGGTCAATTGGAATTTATGAATTGATTTTGTCTATACAGTGGCACTCAGCATGGTGGAACAAGCAGCAAAGCCTTTTGCACGGCCTGTTAAGGTTGATTGATGATTATATAATGTGCTATTTCTCTGTTAATTTTATTGGTTGCTGAAAAATTTCTGCCACTTCGTACTGTACAGGTTTGGGTTCTGGATGCAACTCCTGGACAAGTTCGACCGGGTGGCCATGGGGAAGATAGACCTGGTGAGCTGATAAAATTTTTGAGCAGAATGCCCAGACAGGTGATTCACTTGTTCCTAAAACATTATTTAGCTTGCCTTTTTACATTTAACTTCTTTATCCCTTTTTACTTTCATTTCATGGTAGGTATCAGAGATTACCTTGAGAAGATGACAGAATAGTCACGATTGTCATTGTAGACTATACTTGTCACTGCTTAACCTTCTCTTACCTATCATAAGGTGAAATCATGAACAGTTGAAGTTCAGAAAGAGGTTTTAGTATACACCATAAGTTCGAGGATGTGTAGAGGCTACAGGAGAAATGTAACTTGATACATTGTACTTAGTATGCTAATCACCATTTGACTTTCCTAGATGTGAGATGACTGACTTCTATTAGGACTTAAGTACTATTATCATGTGTTTGCTTCTTTTATGAATTTCATTTCAAATCCATTCTCCAGCATGATCAGCATGGAGTTTGGACGTGAGAAGATTCACTGCATTGAAAGAAGTAAAATATCTTGTTATTATGAAGATCAAAGCCAACTGACATTCTGATAAAAGAAAAAATGGACATAGGTATGAGAACAGAGGATTTATCAACTAAAAACATCAGCACTACCATATAATTAACTTTTCCTGGATTAAAATCTATACATTTGGAAAAATAAATCGGGGAAGTTCAGAGAAATATTCTTGATTTGTTCATGGAATACAAAATCGACTGCTTTTTACCGGGTAGGCTATTATTGTTTTAATCCTAACAGGGAAATCCAATTCCTTTAGAACTCAACTCAACTCTACCCTTAATCCCAACTTATTTAGTATCAACCATATGGATTCACTTTATCCTCACGTGTTCATTTTGAGCTATTTTTTCATATATATTTAATCATCTGTATCACATTAGTTTACCCTTCTCTAGGTTAGCTTAGGTCTATCATGTTTTTTTTTATTTCTATAATTTTGATACTTTTCACTTTTCTGTCTGAAGGTTTCTTAAGTCTATGTTTAATGTGTCAAAACCATCTCAATTTTCCTTATTTTAATTTGTCTATGATTGCCGCTAGTCTCAAATTTTCTCTTATTCATTATGTATTCTATCGAATATATGCCTATTCCAAGCTGTGTCCAGTTCTGACCTGAATTGGATCTGATATGGCTGAAAACTACCGGTGATCCAACATGGCCAATGCAAGAAGATCCAGCCATCTGGCAGAAGGCCAAACGAGGACCTATATTTTCCTGATTTATATTAATAAAGTATTTTAACATATAAAAGCATACTTACTTCAGATTATATAATATTAAACATAATAATGTACAGTATACAGTACATATCTATAAACATTTGTAAATATTATATTATAATAGAATATGTCTTTTGTTATTTTGATGAACACAAACTATTATACATATAATATCCTAGTTTATACTATTATGTAAATATTACTATATTTTACATAAATGTATTACAAGAAACATTTGTTAATTTGAGAAATTAAGCTAGCTAACTGCCTATTATACATTTACAAATATAATTTATCAAAATAGTTTGATTATAAGTATAATTCATACAAATATATTGTAGTAAACATTTGGTAGTCTGAGAAGTATAATTATAAATGTGTTTATAGAATATAGAAATGTATTATGATCTATTTCAAACATTTTACCAATATACATGTATAATATCTCAAGAAGCATTTTGCTCCAAATATGAAGTTATGCTGACCTAACTTCCTATGATATTGTTATATTCAATATTAGGCAATCAATTACTGAGTTTTCCTATTTTATGAATTTATATATTTTCTATTTTCTATTATGGGTGGATCCGGGATCTGCCTGGCTTCATGCAGATTGGCCTATTTAGCGATCTTGTGTCATGTGCTTAGTATCAGGCCAGATCCCGGCCCAGAAATCCTTGATTTGGTTTGTGTTTTGTGCATCTTCTAGTAATTTCATACCGATCATGCAAGAAAGCATTTTAGTGACATAAGTTTTGTTTTAGATTATTTCTAGTGTGCTATGTTCTTTCAAAGTACTTAATTAAACTGAGCAGAACTCTAACGAATAACACAGTGCCAGGCTGATTGAATCCTTTTGTAAATATCTTTCTTAAGGTGTCTTCCAAACAAGAAGTCATAGAGGCTCTTATTTTTGAAGGTTTCTCCAGTGATGTCGCTCAGGTATCCTGATATGCTTAACCTTGATTGTCTTCTTGCAAGTTTCACTTTTTATTCAAAGAATTGTGGTTCTGCCAACCTTCCAGAATGGAAAAGCTTAATCTTTCTTGAATGTTCTTGAGGACTGTTATAGGTCTCATTATTCTCCATTTTCTATTTTCTCTATTAAGCAAGGATCGCGGGATCGGAATCGGAATCAGGATCGGTGGGTACCGATCCGATCCGGATCGGATCGGATCGGACCAATTCCGACCGATCTAATGGAAGAAAATCGATCCAGAATCGGTAAGAAAAAAAAGCAAAAAAAAAAAAACCGATCCAATTCCGATCCGATTCCGACCTATTCTGGCCGATCCTGGTCGATCCGACTGGAATAACTAAAAAAGAAAAAAAACGATCCGATTCCGATTCCGATCCCGACCGATTCGGCCGATCCGATTCCGATCCGATTCCGACCGATCCCGACCTATTCTGCCGGAACTTTTTTCCGGATCAGTTCTTCGGTCCGATCCGAATTGGCCGATTCCGCGATCTATGCTATTAAGTCCTTTGAGGCAAACAACCATAGGAATTTCTTACCTTAATATGTGTTACTACCTGTACAGAATACAGATTCTTTTGGCCATGGTTAGTTGGAAATGTAATGGTCATCTATTTACCATCTTGGATTTGGACATTGATTCTTTCATCCTTTGGGTGCCAAATATAATAATTCAAATATTCACATTAGTTAACTCCAGGTGATTATTCCCTGACATTTTGCACATTGATTATTGTGGGCTTATAGATTAGTCTCGCTCTCTTTTCCTGTTCTTAGTGCATAAATGAATGGGTTGTTTTTGGCTATATGTTATCACAGACATGGATGTTGATCTGACTTGCATGTAGGAGATGGCAGTTGTTAGTAGTATAAACTTCCAGAGTTGGAACTTGGAAATTTAGAAATGTATATATTACAGTTTATCAGTAGTGTAGGCCTATAACAAAAAAATAAATTTAATTATGATCGAATGGTACAGCCGAATTTCAAATGAAAATTTTATGTTGATGCCGCACCACAGGTTGTGCCGAAAATATGTCCTCGTGCAAATAGAAATGCTGATGATCAGACCATACGTATGCTAGGTGGACCCGAAGTGTCACTGGATGGTTCAAAAGCTTCGGATTGACGTCAACATCAATTTAGAATTTTTTTTTATTTTTATTTATACATCTTTTGTTTTAATTTTAATCTTAGGAAGTTGTAAAGTTGATAGACTCACATTTTGAAGAAAAGTGAGGGTATTTTAATTTTACATATCTTATAAGTGTAAAAAGTGAGCTTAGATGAAAGACCCGTGCTTTCCTGCCATCTCTCTCCCTCTTCTTCCCGTCTTCCTCTTTGCCTCCATTGTGTGCGAGTCAGTGCTCATCCCCACTGGTTCCCGCTGGTTCTGCCACCCCGTTCTTCATATTACACCTTCTCCTGGTTCTTCTTCTTCATTGACGTACTCTGGTTTCTCTTCTTCCCGCCTTGTCTTCCCCTCCCAGATTATCTCATCCCGGATCCCCTCTGGTTCTTTTCCCCTGTCGTTCTACTCCTTCACTGATCTCCTCTCTGCTTCCCCAGTCCTCCATCTCATCCACTCTGGCCCCACACAACCGGTTCTTTCTCTTCTACGTCTTCCCCGGTTTTCTCATGTCCTCCCCTTCGTTCGGTCATCTGCAACATGATCTAGCAACAAGACACCCTCGAACGTCCCAGTCATCCACCTGATTCTTTGCCTTCGCTGGTCTAATGTTCTACATCATATTTTGAATAATCATATGCTTCAAACAACTTTATAGGGTGTTTGGTTGCATGATGAATTTATTTTTGTTACAAAACTATAGTTTTGAAACAAAAGTTGTTAAAAAAGGAGTTTGACAATGGTTACAAAAATATTTTTTCATAGATGATTCTTTCTTGGACAAAAGATGTGAGAATTTTTCCTCTTGCAGTCCCCCACTTTTTATAGTTTTATCATGAAAATGTATAAACAAGTATTTTGCGTCCGAACACCCCATTTTACTTGCGGTTTTTCTGTCTTTCATGCTTGCTTTGTTCGTTAGAAACATGACTGCATTGAGAAAATAGGCCATTTCACTGCATTGAGAAAATATGCTGCAACCTTGTGCATTCTATTTTTTTCAAAATGCACTTTCTTAGTATCCTCGAATACATACTCCATGGGACATGATTAACTAAAATTTCGATGCAACTTCTTCTTTTTATCTTAGAACAAACACTGTTGTTAAGTGCTGCACAGCTTCTTTTTTTTTCCATGCATGATTGCCTAAACCCCACATAACATGTGAGATCAGTCTTAGTGAATTCATATAACCTCATGGCTTATTTTTCTTAGAGAAAGAGTGAGTGGTTTAACTTTACTTGTCTTCTGCTTTTGACTCTTTGCACTAGAGCCTTAGATATGTTTGGATGTTGCCATTCTAAGTTTGTAACTATTTTCGAATTACTTAGTGGGTGGCAACCAATCTTAGGCGGACTGGCCATCCAGCTACTTCATCACCGGGCTTCTCCTGGGTTTTTGACCTTAATGGAATTGCAGACATGTATGGATCATATGAAGAAACAAATTTATGGTAATTTTAAATTCTTTTGACCATGAGTTTTTTTATTACTGTGTAATTTGAATTTCTGGGGCTAACTTGGTTTGTTTAATTTTACAAAAGGCCTCTTAGAGTCAATTAAACTTTGCTTCTATTTGATATTCACGCAGGAAAATAGTTGAGGATGTTCCCCGAGGGGTTCATGTAAATTTTCTTAAAGCAGAAAGGAGCCTTCACAGATGGGCCCTTGAAGACATCCAGAGAATTCATGCTGCTGAGAAGTACGCTGCGGATGAAGGTGCTGGAGTTCAGATGCACGTTCTTGAGGATGCCGGGCATTGGGTACAGTACTCCGATAACATTAACCTGTTTCAACTGAGACGAGTAGTTTCAGTTTTCGAAGTCTAACCTTGTCCACCAAGATGCAAACTCCATGGCTGAAAAGTACTTAATGTTTCATCTATTCCAAAGATTCTAGGTCCAATTTCAATGAGATGATATTTGACATCTTTTCTTTTTAGCTTCCATTTTATACTCGATAAAAAAGTTTCAACCTTTATTCTCTTTTGTTTTTTTTCTGACTCTCTGTAGGTGCATGCTGACAACCCAGATGGTCTCTTCAGGATTCTTTCTACATCCTTTGTTGAGTTCCAGCGGCAGTGAAGGAAAGACTAGGTGATGCATTCCCTCTTACAAAGGAAACACAGTCTTTTGTCTATGCCGCTTAGGATGCAACAGAAATGAGGCGAATTTGTTATGCCTACTGTGAGTTCGCTAGCTGGTGACGTGGAAAACTATCTTAGTAAATTCGTTATTCTTTCCATCTGAGCTCTCGGCGATCCCATGGCCCCCTTTTGTTTTATTCGTTTAATCTGTATTGCTCCCTATGAATCCCCGCTCCTCTTCCCTTGGGTGACGGGTTCCTTCTTGATTAATTCGTAGGGAGACCGAGAGGACTGATGCTGTATAATATCGAAGGACTGATGCTGTATATAATCCGGAGACTTGTCTGGTCTGTTCTTCTCTGCTCTTAGGTCGTTGCGCGACATCATGATATCGCCTGGTAGAATGGAATTCCAGGATAGATTCTGGGTTTTGCAAAATCTAATTTCAAGGAGTATTAGAAAGTTATGAGGACTCATTTGGTATGCGATTCAAGGTGAAACCATGAGTTATGCCGGCGTAGGGGTGTAAACAGGCCGGATTTGGATTTGATAGTGAAATCATAGGATTAGATTTCGATTTTGATAAGAATTAAGGTATTTTGATTTTGATTCTGATAATTTTAAAATCATTATCTTTTGATTTCGATGTGATTCGGATTTTGTTATTGAAATTGAAATTAGATCTAATAATTTACAATTTTGATAATGGTTATTAATTTTTATTTAAAAATAAGTTAATAATTTATATGTAATTATTAAAATTTCATATACTATTTTTATTTTTTATTAATTTATATATTATAATTTTTATTTATTGAAATTAGATGAATAAGAATGAATTTTAATATAAATTATTAGAATATTCGAATTTTATCAGATGTAAAAAATATTTCAGAATCTGTTAATTTTTTTTGCAATCAAATCGATATTTTAAAATATTGAATTTTCATTACACCCTTGATACCCGCACGGTTTGATAAAGACTAAAGGTGTGTTTGGAAACCTTTCGGAAGTCTCCCTTGGCCACTTCTCCTCCATCGCGGTTTGCTAAAATTCCGTCGTCCGCGTTGTTCTCCTGCGCGAATACCGGCACGCATGCTTGTATCCTTGGCAAACGACAGGATTTCAACTGAAGGTCCGTCCTCCCTCCGTCGGTAGCAGTGAAGGACTGCCGGTCAAGCAAGCCACGGAACGACGCCTTGGGTTGTATTAAAGGCACGCGGGTCCATCGAAACCCTTCTCCTTGGAAGGACCAGACGGCAGACGGGCAGGGCATGGTGCGCAAGCACTACCGCTACCAGGTTCGAAGAGTCGTAGACAACTCAGCTGGTCTTCCTTCCCGAGTCCCAGGTCCCGACGAAACGCGGTCCAGGTAAAAGGCTGCCGCGAATCCTCACGGGGGCCGTCTCTCCGGAGGCCCTGCCACGCGTAGCTGCTACTGCGCCGTGCTTGAGTGGGGGCACAGTCCTTTGACTTGTGGCCGCGAGATGGCATCCCCCGCCGACGCGGCCTGTCACCGACCTCCTCGTGTCAGTACTCGTCGTCTCGCCTGGATAACAAGAGTGGCCGGTTGCTTTCTGGATAAACTTATCCGCCGCTCGCTTTCCCTTGACCCGACGCGTTCAGACGGAAGATCAAGGGGGGGGCTGGGGGGGCAGCCCGTCTGGACGAACGTGCAGCACCGCCGAGACGAGAGAGCCCCATATGGTCGGTCGGTTGACCTCCAATCCGCTGTCGGCACTCGGCACCTGCAGCGCGTATACATAATCGTCGTGCCTCAGTTCGCAAGGCTCCCACTGTCCCACACGCCTTACGACCACCCACGTCTCTAGCACATACGCACGCCGGGCGGCGGACTGAGCCCGCCATCGTTCTTCCGAAATGAGGCGCTGGAGCTGCGGCGACGCCGGCGCCGAGATGAAGTACAAGGGCGTGCGCCGCCGCCGGTGGGGCAAGTGGGTGTCGGAGGTCCGGGTGCCGGGCTCGCGGGAGCGGCTCTGGCTGGGCTCCTACGCCACGCCGGAGGCCGCGGCCGTCGCCTACGACACCGCCGTCTTCCACCTCAGGGGCCCGTCCTCGACGGGCGGCCTCAACTTCCCCGCCCGGCTGCCGCCCGCGGCTCGGGCCGGGCTGTCCCCCAGGTCGATACAGAAGGCGGCCTCGGACGTGGGCATGGCCGTCGACGCCGAGCTGTCGTGCCGCACGCCGGGCGACGGCCCCCGGGCGGCTCGCGGCGGCGGCGGCGAGGGAACGGGACCTGCCGGACGGAACGACGGGGCCGGCGCGTACGGCTGCACGTACGCGCCCGGGAACCACTGGGGCGCGGAGGAGGACGCCTTGGACATATCCGTCGAAGACATGGAAATTATATAGCTCTGGATCTCCGTCGCCGTTCCGTGAAGCTTGTCTTCTGCGGGAGCTTCCTTCCTTGCCCGGTGGTGTGATACTGTCATACTGATACACCGAACGGGAGGGGCGAAGTGGTTCGGCGAGTACGGAGGCTAGCTCTCTCTTCTCCGGATCAGAAACCCCGGGAGCACGACGCGAGGACGACGGTGACCTTCCGCCATCATTAGTCTCTCTCTCTCTCCCTCTCCCTCTCGCTTTCTTTCTTTTTTTTTGATTTCCCAGACGGGAGGATGCGTGTATTAATAATTAATCCTCGATTTTGCAAATGTTGTGTGTTCTTGGTCGGGGACGGGCATCACCGACCGCGCCCAGATTTCGAAGGACGCATTGTGCAAATAATTTAATTTGACCACCGAACAAGTAGTGCCGCGCCGTCGCGTGCAGTCCCTCCAGAGAGGTCCACCGTCGAAGAGGCGCAATACGTGTCCTTAGCATTTTGACACCTCGGGGGAAATCTAAAGAGATAGATTACTGATGTGACCCCCCAACGGAAAGAAGAAAACAAGATTATCAGGGAAACCAGCGGCAGAAGATCACACCTTAGATTGGTTTGGCCTGCGTCACTACATCCGAGTAACCAAGCTTTTAGGACAAGTGCCGCCTCCAAATGTGATATTATTTGGTTTGACGGAAAAGAATACTTGACCGTCTGATCTCTCCACTCAAACTTGCGGTCGACAGGATGATCCCGGGTTAGCACAGTTCTTGGATTAACCAATTAATTTAATCTTTATATATGTAGTATCAGAAGCATGACCTAACAAAAAAAATCTATTGTGTGATCTCTACTTTTGGGTGTGTGAAGTACGTATGTTGTGTGCTCTTGGCGAGGTTATATTAAGTCTTTAAAATGGCTAGAATATAATATCCAAATTTTTGAGAATATGTCCACAGATTAAATCATTAATGGATTAATACCAACTTCGATTAAAGTTTTTTTTGAAGACTGAGCTGAAATATATTATGAAGTTAAAATATATTTCTTCGTTGCTACCTGGCAGCATGTCTGCAACACTTTAATCTATGAATATGTTAAGGGATTAAATCAGTAGATTACCAACAATATTGATTAATCGTTTTTTTGGAGGTTGAGTTGAAAGAACTTTGAAGTTAAATATGTTATCCCTAGAAGATGGGTGACCTCGTGAAAAATAGCACGGTTGTTGGACTGGTCAACTGATTTAGTCGGCTATTACATATAGTGTCAGAACATGACCCCAGTTGGAAAGTCTGATGTGACTTGTCCGAGTATATGACATATGATGTATGTGATCTTGACGAGAGCATCAAGTCTTTAAGAAGATAGATTGTAACACTTCGATTTGTGAATATGTTAAGAGATTAAATCAGTAAACTACCAACAACACCGGTTAACAGTTTTTTGGATGTCGAATTGAAAAACATTGAAATTAAACACCTGGAGGATAGGTGACCTATTGAAAATAGTACGATTGTTGAGTCAAACAACTAATTTAATCGATTGTTAGAATGCCTTTGGAGACAATCGGCCCTGCCTCTCCATCACTCCATACATGTATAATTATTATATATAATCAAATATAATTAAATGTAGCTATCAAGAAATTCCCTCGGAACTCCCTCTCCTCCCAAAATTTTCTTTTATACTTAACATAGTTTCTCTCCTAATTTCGAGGCCAGATTAAAGACCCCGGTGCACCGATCAAAGCACTCCAAGGGGCATATGACGGTAAGGTTGACCACCCTCGGCATGCCAAAGAGAGCAGCAGAAAGAGAAGTCAACCACGTTGCTTTGACGTGTCCGGTGGAGATGGATTGCGGAAGGAAACAGACGACCGCCGAGCCGAAGTCACAAGATCCGTCGAAGCCCATCCGACTCGGGCCCCTGACCTGACTTCCTTCCGGATTCGGGTAACCGGAATACCGGATCCTGCGTTGCCTACCGTAACGGGTGGTCTCTGGTCGCCTCCGTTGAAACGCGGCGAGGAGACGTCGGACGGACGAAGCTGACACACGTGCAAACGTCAGCTCGAGTGAATCCGCACACCGCCCGGTTACATTCACCGTAAGCGTCAACATTTCCGAGGGTCTCACGTCCCCGCTCCAGAAAATATTTTATTTAGCTGCTATGATGAGTTGGACGTCGTATCTTCCGGACTGTTATAATTACAGCGTTCTTACAATTTAACCTGAAGTTTTGAATTTTTTGTTGAAAAAATTTTATTTTTACAATCAAAACTTGTAAAAAATACATATTTTTATCGATACGTGATTCTCACTTTTTTTAGTTAACGTATCTCGTTAAACCTGGTAGTGTTATACATGGTTTTTTTTTCAAATTATATCTTCATGTAAAAACATATACAAAAATTAACGTGCACCCAAACATTCTTCCATAAAGAAACTTGCCAAGTAACCATCCATATCCTCGTGCACGTTTTCACAAAAGTGCCAAATAAGTTTTTATCACGCATAATCTTCGATCTTATATAAGTAATTAAGTTATTCCAAACATTGCTATTAACAATCCTCGAAGATTCACTAAAAATATCGCGTGTTCGGTCATCCTTCGCTTAGGATAACCCGAGCGCAATGCCGACACTGGAAAGCTGGTCGTCGTACATACCCGTTGGGGGACCCGGACCGACGACCTCCGACCCGCGGACAAAAGGGCTACGATGACCAACCACGCTTTGACTGAAGAAAATATTGACTTTCAACGTACGACGGCGGTAATGTCAACCTGCCTTTTTGCTAAAATCGTTATTAATAAGTCCTTGGTCAACCGGCCGGTCTCTCCAGGTGGGCTGGCGCTCCAGCGTTTGACCTTGCCGTCGGAAAACGCACGCCGCGCAACCAGTTTATAAAGAAGCTTCTGATCCCAAAACCCCACCCGCACCGGCCGGCCACCGTCGAGAAGACAAGGAGGAGGCCGGAACAGCAGAGACGACTCTCCCGCCGGCGAGGGATCCCTTCCAGCAAAAAGATGAGCCGATCTGGGGAAGCGAGCGACAGCCCGAGCAACGCCGCGCACACCGCCGGAGCCGAGGCGGAGCAACGCTACAAGGGAGTGCGACGCCGGCGTTGGGGCAAGTGGGTGTCCGAGGTCCGGGTGCCGGGCACCGGGGAGCGGCTCTGGCTGGGATCTTACGCGACGCCGGAGGCAGCCGCCGTCGCCTACGACACCGCCGTCTTCTACCTCCGGGGGCCTGCTTCCTCCCCGGGTCTGAACTTCCCCAGCCGGCTCTCGCCCGTCGCCTGGCACGGCATGTCCCCGAGATCGATCCAGAAGGCCGCTTCGGATTCGGGCATGGCCGTCGACGCCTTCGCGGCCGACCGCTGGGCGACGTCCGGGCGGCGGATGCCCGGAAGCGGCGGCCGGGAGATGGACGGAGAGCGCGGATGGACAGAGGAAGGTGGCGACGACGTAGCCCCCATCGACGACATGGACGTATCTTAGCGTTAGAGATCTAGAGAGAGAGGTGCGTGTAGACGGTAGAGAGTCGGTACATACTGGCATACCTCCTGCTCGATGTTTAAAAACATGTTAAAATACTCTTGGGACATTAAAGAAATTACGAAATATAATTATGCGATACATACCTTTCTCATTATCTTAAAATTCTGAGTTTAATGTCTCAATGATATCAGAGCCTGCGATTCAATCTGAGTCACTCGCCCTGTGTTTGATTTACATTGACAAACCCCAATTAAAATAAATGGGTGCTGAATTAAAAAAATCAGAATTAACATATATATGAGTTGAAGAATTTAGCTCTATGTTAGGTATCGGAGAGAGTATTCACGTATTTATAAGTCTGATCTTGGTTACCTTAATACTTAAGTTTTGAGATTTTTCACATGGTATTGGACTCGGGCTCTGCTCTTTCGATGGGTTCGCCTCTTATTTTCGCTTGACTTTATCCCGTATATTTCTATCGTGGTTCTCGTGTATTCTTATCGTGGCTCTGACGATGATGTCTGACCGAGTGAAGAAGTGTCGAAGGATTTAGTCTTATATTAGGTACCAGAGAAAGTATTTTTATATTTATAGATCTGATCCTGATTATTTTAATATCTAGATTTTGAGATTTTTTATCGAAAGAACACGGGTTCGAATAATCTTGCATCGAGAACATAAAAAATTATGAAAATATAACCGTGTTACATACTTCACTATTTTGAGTTTTATGGTTCAATAACTTCAACATAATAATTAGCCAAAATATTTGACGATCGACGCCGTCACAGATCCACGGAAATCTAGAGATGTATAAGCCATGGTTTGAAATTAACGGAGATGACTCAAGCCATGCTTATTGAAGTTCTCTCTCGAACCAACACGGCGTCATTTTATTTCGGTCGTCCTAGATAATCGAGGCTAGTTTTTACACAGAAATCCGTCTCCGGACGCGGCACGAACAGTACTCACAGAATGCAGCTGGTTGATTGGCTACAGAAACCAGAAGGCTTACTCGACCTCCTGCTGCTGCTGCTGCTGCTGCTGGAGGGACGGCGGAGGGAGGGCGGCGGGCGGCGGGTGCGGCGGCCGCCCTTGTTGGAGGTCCTCCTGGTTTCTTGCGTCGAGAAGAGCCGCCGGAAGGTCCAGCCCAGGACCTCCGGTGCGAACACCCTGTTCTGTACAGCAGGAAGATGTGCACGTACACACCTCCTCGATGATCGCGGATCTCCTTTGGGAGATCTCTTCGTTCTTCTCACATAAATAAGATGTAAAGATGATTTAATATTTTTTTCATATATTTATTCAATAATAATTTAGTATCTTTACATCTTTATTTATGTAAAAAGATCAAGAAGACCTCTCGAGAAGATCCGTTTTCCTCCTCGGTAGACTCCAACGACGATCGGGCAAACTCCCTGACATGGCCCCAGTCAAGGGCACTTGAAAATGACTTATACCTGTTTATAGCATATCAAAAGCACTCTTTATCATTTTCAATTTCGAATCCTCTTTGATTCAATTATTAAGAATAATATTATATCAAATGTATATTGATATTTATAGATAATAGGATATTAATATCAAAAATGATATATTTATGTTACATATCATGACTTGTTTATACTTGAGAGTTTCAACATATTATACATGGAAGACGACATGCATGACAGCTAGCTGAAGCAACTCCGGCGGGGATGCGTGCGAGCTCCGCGCACGTAGCGCATCTTTGATCTCTCTTTTTGTGTCGGCCATCTTTGGATTCTCCACGAGGATGTGTATACGCTTCGGTATGAACTAGACACAGGAGATTTCGAGCACCTCTCTTCGAACTTGAGTGCGTCTCGGGAAACAAACGATTTTTATATTTTTCAATACATTTTCGCAGTTTTCCGAATCAGGAATATTGTAACATATTCCATTTTTCACCTGCATGATTTCGACTATGCGTCAGAGATAATAACGTTTCGATTAATTTAACTTAATCAGTCTCTAAAATTTACCTCTTATATCTTGATAGGCATCTTAAAAATATGTTGTAGGATTGAACTTCTTATTTTTCCGATGAAATGATTAATAAACAATGTGTATATAGTATATATATCTTTAAATAAACATTAAATTGATTAACAAACAAACATTTTAATCAAATCAAGAACTTAGTTCTATCATAAGATAAGAGAATAATTTAGAATATGCGAACAAAATACTGAACGCTAAACAAATTAAAATCAAAGCAAATGGTGAAAATACCAACGTTAAACAAATTCAATCCTACCGAATAAACACAAGAATAGTTGCAAGAACAACGAAACATGATTGTAATCAATGGCGAGCATTTGTTATGTGATCTAGAGACTTGACATATCCCTGCTAGGTGCTAAGTGAGCAGGCTTCCCTTGTCCTATTTTGATGACGTCAACTGCTATATCATTCCGCATAAACATAGAGGGCGATTCACCTCAAGAGGGCTTGAGGGAGCCCTCTCAACCCCTCTCACAAAGCCCATTAAATACTCTCATCGAGTCATATATTTAATGATATATTAAATTATGTATTTAATGGGCTCTGTGAGAGAGTTGAGCGGACTCCGTCGGAAACCCTCCTGAGGTGAACTGCCCTCGTACGCATATCGTCTGTAGATTTTTTGTTCTGCCTTGCTAACCAACCACGTATAAGGTCCTGGTTAGGAATTTTCCGGCTGATCACCACTCCCGAAATGCTTCTTGATGTCATCAAACGATACGGTAGCGGAGCCCCTCCTTTTAGCCTTCTGCTGAGAAGGATGATCTTTCCACCCGGTCATATAGATGACCTGTGACCAAATACGAACTGTGGTGAAGCCGACGAGAAGCCGTGTGCATGAAAGGCGAGTTCAGATCCGCAGTGTAGCACATCAAAGAAAAGTTCGACGTCATTGACATTTGAGAAGAAAGTTCGGATGGGCAGAAGAACGTTTGTATAAAAATCACTGCATTAAGTTCATGATGGCATCCCTGTGGCGAAAATGGCATACTTGCGATGAAACACAAACTAATACCATAAATATCGTGCATAAGCTCCAGGAACCAGGAAACATCAGCAACTACTGGTGATTGAATAAGCAAAATAGTATCCTTGATACCTGAAATGTTGCTGGAACGGTTCCATCTTCTGCTCCAAACATTGACTCGTACACGGCAGCAGTAGCAACCGCTGTGTCCCTTTTTAGTGTCTGTCTTATTTGAAGAGTCGTCAGAATGCACAACATACCCTCGAGGCAGTAAGAATATATAGATGAATCTCACCTTGTTCCTTTGCATCAAAGCATTAGTTTCACCCATTATCCGCAGATGTTCAATCAGTTCCAAAGCTAACACACAAAAGGTAAATAAATTAAAAATGGAATTATGAAATGAATTATTCCTGAGTGAGAATTTCTAATAGAGTTTATATTTCTTATCGCAGCTACACCAATAAAATTCCCTCCACCGACTCTCAAAACAAGATTTGATGCTAAATCACTTGCTAATTTAATTACCCACGTTTCCCAAAAGGGTTTCTTCCCCGATAACATTTGCTGCATACATTTTTGGAAGGTAATAAAAAAATAGTTGCAGAAAACATGTTGAAAAGTGCATGCAAAGTAAACACAGGAACATCTTGGGAGTAGTAAAGTCCACTTAAAAATAATCTTGCTTCCAGCATTGAAGAAGCTAAATTGCAACAAGATGAATATCACAGATAAAACCTACAAAAAAATTAGACATTTAAATTACCTACATTTTTTACAACGGCTTTATTTGAGGAATGTACTTAATAATAGCATGTTTTCCACATAAGAGCCACAGACAGTCAGCACTCAGCATGAAGGCATAGAAGTTGCAAAGTGGGCAAAAATGGTGAAACACGGATAGAAACCAAACGTAAAATAAACTGAGAATTGAGATGAAGTGTCCTAATCAACTGAATATAAGTGAAAGGTGAAAATGAACAACAAATCTGAAACTCCATGTAAACCTGTTATTTCACATCCACCAGTCTATGCAATAAATAACATTGCTTACCACTGTCATATCTTACTGTAAATTCGTCAACATCAACTCCTGGAAGGGTGAAACCAGCTCTTGTTAAAAGGTTACCTGCATCACGCACCTGAATGGGACAGAAGATATTGTCAATGGATGCACACGGTTATGATTAAAAAAGGAAAAGTAATCTTTTTGTTCACAAATTTCTCATTAATGATTTGCTAATAAAGATCTTATGAAATAGACGAGAAACTTCTTCCTTACTGATATACTGTTTTCTTCCATTCCAATATTTTGAATCACAACAAATACCCAATTCAAGCCGGTTCACAAGTTTCAACCAGCTACAAATCTAGCAGTGTGCTCAGAATCTCTCAACCAAAAAACATCTGGAACTAAATACATGAATGTCATTCGACAACCCACTACTTAAAATTTGAAGAACCATCTTTAAAATCATTGATATTGCAGACAGCTAAAGCATATGTAGCAGTTAAGTAGGTGATTTAACCACCAGAGGATGCAGTGGCAAACAATGGCTTAGATAATGGCAGCTAACATATTGGAGAATTAGATTAATAGTGTTACAAACTTAGAGCATATCATCAAAATGTTAACAACAGGTTGACCTGGTCCAGCAAGAAATGAACAATTATCACCATTCTTGTCCACTTACCAACTTTACCCTACAAATGGAGCTCTTATGAAATTGTATAATATGTGTAACGGGACCACATTACAGTGACAATATCATCTGACAGTCAAAATGGAAAAAGGAAAAGAATAGATATTTGTTATCCCTGAAAACCATCAATCCATTATAATATACAAGATAAAACACATCGTTGGATATGCAGGTTTCAGAAAATTTGATTACCGTAGATAAAGCAAAAATATTACAGAAGCACATAAAACATATGTTTTCAAAAAAGGATGTTTGCGATAACTAATAAAAATTTATTTAAATGAAAATAAAACAAAGAAAAAGATTTAAAAGAAAATAAAACAGAGGTAATTTCATGCAACAGTGGACGACAACACTCATGATTTATGAAAAAGGGAAAATAAAACAATAGATAACCATCAGGGTAAAATATGAGCACATTTAGTACATATCTGGTGGGCAACATGAATCATTTATTTAATATTCACAACTACAAAAGCAGAATCAAGAAAAAGTACTTGAGCCAAAGGAGATAGTCGTGGACTTATGCCACCCTCTCGCTCCATATGTGCTATAGTGCATGCTATTCTTAGCTCTCTGGTTGTCACGTCCAATTGCAAGCACCAAAAACAATAAGATATTTGGTAATCTAGAAACCAATAATTTCAAGAGAAATGGAGGAATACAACTTTAAAGTTTCTCCACCAAGAATAGCTGCCAAAAACAGGCCATCAGGCTTCAGCGCCAATCTGCACTGCCAATTAGTAGATCACACATAAATGTCTAGCTCCATATGTAACAATATATGGTTCTCCAAAGAAATCATAGAACGTAAAGAGTTTAGACAGCAATGTTAACAAGGATACTTGTATCATGGCTCCAGGAAGATCGTTTGTCCAATGAAGTCCCAAACAACTGATTACCAAATCTAGAGAGCTTTAGAAGCAAAAGAATCACTTGATCAATAGGTAGTTGATTTCAACTATGGTAAATCAACTAGTGAACCTCACAAGTAACAACTCAACTCTAGACAGATGTCAATCACCTTTCCTTTGCTGGTAGGAACTCCTCATCTCCAACTACATAATGTGTATCTACATTGTCTTGAGGCAAATCTTTTTCAGTATCTTTCAAGGTTTTAACCATATCAGGTGACATATCCATCATAATGAGCTTCTCAATGGCGCCTGAGATTTGAGAAGCTGATATAAAAGCATGCTTGAAAAGGTACTATCCACATTGACCAATGTAAATTTACATTCAAACAGCTATACATGAGAAGATGATACTACAAAAGTTTAACAAATCATTTGACATTCTCGTTGAAGAATGAGTTCGATATTTCTCTTGTGTATGCTTCATCAGCTCTGAATCCTTTCAAATACTTATAGAAGAGATCATAGTTCAAAAGATGGTAAGAAACCATATAAATACTGTGTTCCCTTCATGCATGCATATAAAAAACAAAGCCTTGCAGGTGACAGCAATTAGGCAAATTTCAGAGTAATCACACGCAGGTTTCAACAATGGATTTGAAGCAAAGAACATAAGAAACCCTAGTGATTAGTGTTAAAATTGACAATAATTTAAAGCGTGTGGATACCAAGGTAATCTAGAAAACAGAATGGCATCATCTTCAACAGGTAATATATGTTCTTTTGACATCAATGGAACAATGTGTTAATTAAACTATAAAATGGCATCCTTTTGTAGAAGGTACGAATGGTATTTCAACTCCAACTGTTCATGGAAATCTTGGTGGTGCTGGACTCTGAAGCTCTATTACATCTAGTTGTCACTATAGGTTAACATCAATTAACTTAATTCACAAATATTCAGGATCAACCACCTTGATTGGCAGGTGCCAATCTTGATCAGGTTTGGCTGCAATAAGTCTGGACCACAGGGGTATCAATCACTGTAGTCTTGGCTGATCCTACAAGCCATGTTCATAACATCAGGGATAGACTGTAGCAAACCACCAGCAGCAAGCAAAAAGAATTACCTCGTCCACGCAGCGAACGCCTAACAGCACCCAGGGAACCCCCCAAGCATAAAGCTATAGGAAATGTCCTCTTACAATCCTGCAAGAAAGCATATTGACATTTCTCACATCATTGACAATTATGAAATATATAAATCATTATTTTTGCTTTAAGTTGTGACATTTTCAGGTCTCGGATAGGCCATCAATACAGCTTATTTGCAAGAATATCATCAAGTACTCATCCATTTAGATCGGATAAACAGAAAGCATGCACTTGAAACATATGGAAGGTAACATTTAAACATTAAAATACATTAAAACCAATTCAGAATATCCACATGAATCTTTGTGAACCACGAAACATTTGCACAACAAGTGTCCCACAGTCTGTAATTATAATTCAGACTGAGAGGTGAATGAAAACCCTTCCCGGTGGCCACCCTTTTAAAAGTGCTCCCAAAACAATTTCCTCATTGGGATCACCTACAAGCAAAGTTGATTCGAATAAAGTCTTTCAGATTCAAACAAGACACTCAGTTAACTTACAGACATCTATACTCCTCGAGGCATCTTCCCTGAGGCAAATGGCAATTGCATGAAGAGGAGGTACTTCAATGAATTACTTCCAAGAGTATACAGTTCTGAATTTGGAATCAGAAGCACCAACATAAAACATAAATCGACAACATTATCTCGAGCACAAAGAGCTGAACGTAGCTTCAATAAAGACTCACTCAAGAAACCAAGGGTCCATTTGGGAACATGCCGGAAATCCTTTCTTACTTCTCCTTCGAGCAAAAGTAATTTTGTGAAATTTGTAATCGTTTGAAATTGGATACCTCTGAAATCAACTTCTCATTCTCATGGAAGCAATAAACTTACTTCTACAAGAAGGAGACAATTTCTATTTCTGAAACGAAGAAGCACTTCCAATAGTTTTCAACTTCACCATAACCAAATCTTGATATGACAAATAACTTGTTTGCAACGAAAAGAAATGAACAGATGAAACTAGGGAAGGAATTCATTTCTCCCGCTCCTACCTCCAAACGGTCCAAGAGGTTCTCCGCAACTGTGTCTACGAACGGGTCTTTTCCTCTCATTAGCCACGCCGCTCGATCCCTCTGAAAAAATAGAAGAGTGAGGCACGAGTTGATGTTGAAGTTACACAACCTATGAATTCAATATATAGATAGACGATAGAGAGAGAGAGGATATTCCCGTGCCTGCTTCCGCTTAAATTCACGATCGAAGATCTTGAAGGGGGAGCTTTGAAAGCCATCTCCTTCGGTACAATAAGAAGCTGAGGGCGCCAGGTAGCGGAGGCGTTTGCAAACTGAGCTACGTGCTGTCCCCAAAAATTTCCCCAGCAGGATCATAATTTCCCCCGAGCTCCACCACAAGGTACCGGTGGTTGCATAAAAAAAACTGCTTCGCTCGTGGGGGAAACTTTTTTACTAAAACCAAGAGTTCTCAAACTGCAGAAGAATGCAAAACAAAATTCATTCTAAAACTTGGTCTTATAATTCTACAAACAGCGATATCAAATGGCGATACTCTGGCCCTTGATATAACTAAATTAGAGCCTTCGAGCAACGGAATCTACTTGTCATTATATGCTCCAAACTGTCGATGCGACGTTGCTTCAAAGTAAATGATCTGCGAAATAGTGCATTTGAATTTGATAAAAGATTACGTGGTATGCAGAGCCTGACGCGTTCAGGCGTATAATCGAACAAGTTGTAAGCAAGAGAGAAGTACTCATCGATCCGCCTTCGGTGAAGAGTGACCTAGCATAGAACTCCAGCTCCTTCGACAACATTCGAGTCGGAAAGAGGACCACAGTTTCGGCCAGTAGAGGTGACAACTAGAGAGGCGCGCTTGGCGATGCCGAGCGAATGCGCAGCGGCATTGGTAGCGTGCAGGGAATGCCGGCAGAGAATGGACGCGCGGGGGGCGGGTAGCGGCGTCGACGCCACGCAGGAGGACGCGCAGGGTGAGCGACAGGTGCGCCGAACCAGGAATCGGCAGAGCAGAGCACCAAGCAGGAGCCGCAGCCGGCGAGCAAGCGATCAGAATGGCGACGGCGGTCGTCGGAGATCGTAGATCCGTGGGGTCGGCAGTCGGCGCTCCAGTCTCCAACGCCCTTGAGAGAAAATTAAAATTGCTATAACGGAACCTAATCTCTTTCCATACCTAAAATAACTCTTACAGTTCCAATATTTAGAAAAAGGCCCCTCTCCCGTCTCCATAAAAGTTCACCTGTAACCCTCTAATCAAACGTTATATTCTTTTTGCCCTTACATCAGAAAGAGGGAATATAAAGTGCGGGGGAAATGCGTTTGTGTTTCTTCCCCGGCGACGGGAGAAGATACATTATTATTAGGTTTACAACGCCGCCGCCGCTCCTTCCCGCGGCGGCGGGTGGCCTCTACCTGGGTGCTTGTGATGGTGCTCCGCGTAGCCACACATGCCGTAGGAGCAGTGGACCGCCAGATGACACCGATTGAAGCAGCTGCCGCAGTGGAAGGGGTTCGTATTGAGGTCGACGCAGAAGCCGCCGCAGCAGCCCCACGAGAAGGGGCACCGTATCCCGCAGAAGCCGCAGTTGTCGTCGTCGAAGCCCACGTCGACGCACCGGTTCCTGCAGCAGCGCATCCGCCAGAACGGATGGCCGTGTCCACCGCAGGCGAAGGGCCGCTCCTTGCACCCCTCCTCCCTCGACGTCGGCGTCGATCGCTTCCCTAGCCACGGAGAGACGGCGGCGGCTCTGCTCCGGTTGGTCGCGGGGATTTCGGGGCGAAAACCAGCGGCCGTGGCCAGAAGCGCCGCCGTGATCAGCGCCACCGCGGGGAGCACCGCGGGCTTCGGGAGCAACATGATGGTGGCGCGGTCGGATCTCCCCCGTTCTTCAGTTTCCCGGCAGCTGAGGGCGGCGAGAGCGCTGCCGGCACGCGTTTAAAAGGGGCGGAGACGGGCGTCCGTTACCATTCATGGCACGGGGGAGAGCAGGCGGAGTCGTCCCCCCCGGCATGAAATCGCATGCCCGCCGAAGCATCGACCGGAAGTTGCCGCGCGCCGACGGCGACGGATGTGGTAGCATCGGGGGAGGGTATGACGTGAAATCCCCGCGCGGAGGCAGCAGAGACTACGCGCGCTCTGCCGTCGCTGGGAACTCCTTTCCCGCCGGCATTCGGCAAAAAGAACGACGAGATTAATGGCTCGGATCACCTAGGTTTGCGGTTGGATAGATTAATAGTCTCTAACCAACGATTACAATCTCGATTATCTAACAAATGATGATTTAAATAACAAATTTAGTAAATTATTATTGAAAAGAGTTCAACTATTCTGAACGTGTTACTACTAGTTCATTATTCATCGTAACAATTCAACGACGATTCAATAATCTTTTTATAAACAAAGTTGAATTATTATCAATGTTTTATTAATTCGTTATCTATCACTTGAGACGGTGTTTGGTACCGGGATAACTCGAAGATAAATTTGAATTATTTCTAAAATTTAGAAGATAACTCAAATTTATCTCCAAAATTTTATGATGTCAAACATGTCCAAGTGACTGTCATGATCATTTTTTAGAACTATAATTACTCCTTTTATTCGAGAACAATGATCCGAACGCCGAGAGTTTCCCTACCAAGTTGACATATGACTTCTAGTTTAGCCACCTCTAAGGTTATGTTTGGTATGAGAATAACTTGGAGAAAAACTAGGTTTATTCTCAAAATTTAGAGGATAAATCTGGTTTAGAAATTTTAGAAATAAATCAAATTTATCATCAAATTGTCCTGACATCAAACAATCCCTAAAGTGTTATTTGGTACGGGGATAACTTAGGGATAAACTTGGGTTATCTCCAAAATTTAGGGGATAACTCAGGTTTATCCCCAAAAATTTATGGTACGAAACAGGCCCTAAGGCGTCGTTTGGTATCAGGATAAAATGAATGAGAATAAGGATAAACTAATCCTCGTGATTAACCTTATTCTTATTATCTTTGGTTTAACTTAAGATAAGTTTAAGGATAATCTTATCTTATGTTTGATACGTTAATAATAAATTTGAAGATAACTTTAAATTTTTAAATTTTTATCTTTATTCTCCCCTCCGCCGGACGGAGCGCACTCCCTGCCCCCTTGCCCCGCCAGACGGAGCTCAGCCCGCCCCCCCCGGCGGACGGAGCCTCCCCTCCCCGGCGGATGGAGCTCAGCTCCCCCCCCCTCCCGTGGACAGAGCCGGCCACGCACATTTCGGGGATCAACCTAGCCCAAGTATTAAGTGGGATGATTTATCCTCACACTTATCCCTAATTTTGGAGATAATCTAGATTAACTTAATTCAAGTTAAACTCATTTTTAAGTGTGTACCAAATAGGAGATAAACTATGTCTATCCTAAGTTATCCCCGTACCAAACATAGTGTAAGAGTTTATGCCAAGTTAAGGCCGCTGCATTTGCCGACTGTACTTGAATAGTCAAGGAACAAGGATTTTTTTTTGGTTGAAGATGACGAGCAAGGACTTAATTCTTCGAAATCAGAATTTTTTATGTTTGTTTTGGTTTAATCTAAAAGTTTAACTGTATGACTAATATCTTTTTAAGTCGTTGACAAAGCACAGGCCGGCAATAGGCCCGCTGGCCTAAAGATCAAGCAAACCTTGATGAGACAGCTCAATTAAAAATATTATTTTCACTCATTGAAAAGGTGTTTTTAATTTAAGATATTATTAATTTTATATTGTTAACTTGAATCTGTTAACTTTGATAATAGTATATTTATGAGATAGACAAATTAAATGGGGCTCAAACGAGGTGCATCAGACAAAGTTAACAATTTTTATGTGCCAAAGCATAGCAGGTGATCATCAACGTAATCAATATTTTAGATCGGAGCTTAACTTAATCCGGTCAAGTTCAGGTCAGGCCGGCCAAATGACATCCCCCATGATAAAACTGAGTAGCTAATTTGATTAAGACACTTACATTTTGATCAATATAATATTTATCTAGATATATACTACATTTGTTATTTTTCTCCTTCTGAAAAATAAAAAGTTAAATCATGAAATTTATTTTAACATTAAATATAATGCCTTGTTTTGGTTAAAACATTAATGGAAATTGTACTGTATTTATAAAATATAAAGTATCCATAGCAAACTTATTAACATCTGTATTACATTTTATGTCTGGTTTGTAATGTAAATTTTAAAATCATTAGTGATAGTCAAACAAGTTTTGGTAATTTATGTCAATATTAAGTTCAAAATCAACACCATTATTACCTTCGGCTTATATAATCTTGGCATTATATTGAATTGGATGCTGATATGTCATATTTGGGTTAATATAGATATTTTACTTTTTAATTAAGTGCATAGATTTAACACTGAGTCGCCAATCTCTTCAAAGAAATAAAATAAAAATAAAAATGAGTTGCCAATCTTGACTTGTAGGGATGTCAAGATATGGGTCATACATAACAGATATATTTATTATTAGTTAATTATTGAAAATAGTTATACTCAGTAATTTCTTTATACTATCTACTAATAAATGACTGATGTTCAGTTGACAAATATATGAAGATATTGTATGTATAATGATCTAATATACCGAATTTAAAAAAATAACTCAAGTGATAAAGATTAAAATGCAAAAGAGTATATACATTAAAAAGTCTACAAAAGATAATTTAAAACTAATAAATAGTCTCAAGTTGCTTCTCTTTCCCAAAAAAAAATAAAATAAAGTATTAAAAAAGTTAAATTAGATGTTGGGGTTTTTCTAAACTATGACTATTCATCTCAGACGGATGGTAGGTTACCATCGACGTTCTCCTAATCGTGCCGCCAAACATCACCTTCACACGTCTTCCCACACCCACCCGCACGCCAAGAACTGCACCCCGTCGAGCGACACAAGGTCAGAGGAGACGACAGCGCCGAAAGCCGAGCACCTGCCGCCTACCCTCCGCCCCCGCCGGCGTCGTGTCGACGGTTGATCGCGCGCGCCTTCGTCGCCTCCGAGGGGGGATCAGACGTCGAATCCTCGTTCCCGCCGGAACCGCCGCAGCCGAAGGCCGAAAGATTTTCCGAGAAACGAGCGAACATGAGCCACGAATAGTAAGGCGCACATCCGCCAGGATCTTGGCTCCCGTTGTATTTTGCTTTCGGTTGTACCGTTTACTCCCCTTCGTTATTTTGGACGCGATTTGTGTCTTGTCCTTCTTTTGTAGCGATTACCTCTTCAAGCTGCTTTTGATTGGGGACTCGTCCGTTGGCAAGTCCTGCCTTCTCCTGAGATTCGCTGTAAGATTTTGTCTCTTATTCATCGATTGCGCACGCGTTGTGTCCCGTCGGGTTGAGGGGAGCGAAAAGTAGACAATTCACTGTAATTTCGGTTCTTAAACCGCTTATAGTTCCATGATCCGGATTATCATTTTGCCAAATCTATGAAGTCTTTTGTATGGGAGTTAAATGTTATTTGTGAGGGGGATAATCTTCTTCCTTTGTTACATTTTCAGGACGATTCATACGTGGATAGCTATATTAGTACAATCGGAGTTGACTTTGTAAGTCTATCAAGGTCGCTTCATGAAATCCTTGAAGTTCTTAATCGCCTTAGCCTTCCTTCCACCTTCTCGCAGAAGATCAGAACTGTGGAGCTGGATGGGAAGACAATAAAGCTGCAGATTGTAAGCGAACTTTATCCGATAGGCAATTACTCTTCTTGTAATGCCACGGGTCCTCTCAGGGGATACCCTTGATTTAGTCATGCCGATCTCAATAACATACTTCAGACTTTTGATCCTATTTGCGCTTGGACAGTCTTGTTCCCCTTTTATCTCCTGTCCTTATGTTTCCGCCACTATGACCCAATGGCAACAGTCAAATTATTTCAGTGGATCCTGATTTTTTCAATTCTTTTTACTTGAATCACTTCATATGTTACCTGTCGGCCAGAGTGGTGCTGTTTGAGTTTTTCCACTAAACTAATATCCATCATATACATTAGCTCTTGGGCCTTCTCTCCTGCCTCATGTTCACTCATCCATTTATGAGTGGTCTCTAGTCCTCACTCACGTTTGAGTAAGTTTGTCATTTAACATTTATAGGACAAGGCCTCAACTCAGATGATTAAATTAGAGAACTGCCATCAACATGTTTTCTTGTTGCATTTCATTTATGAAACCGTTTTCTATGCACTGCATCATGAACTGATGAGTCTCTAACCCCCTTATTTTATTTAGTGGGACACTGCAGGACAAGAGCGCTTCAGGACCATAACAAGCAGTTACTATCGAGGAGCACACGGAATTATTGTAATTACGTTGTTTCACTTTCACGTATCTTTTGGTATTCTTACACATGTATTTGCATTTCTTATATATTTTGTGTAGTTTTGGAACATGATTTGACTTTATTTTTTTGGCAAACCCCAAGATTTTTTTGTTAAGAAAAGGAACAAAGGAGAAAATATCATTCATGTTTATTGGCATTAATTAGATGCTTTATATAGTTTGTTCCTCATGTTATCCTAAGTAGGTGATAATGTTATTCATATGGATGACAGGCTCCAGTTTCCTATGTGGGTCCAATAGATTGCTTTGTCCTCACTGCTAGAATGGGAAGTCTTTTACTTCGTTGTGTGATTCAGCTGGACTATAAGAAATAGAAATCCTAAGGAAAAGGTTTTTATTCACAATTTGAGGGCCAGTTTGTTGTAAATTCTATGAAGATCTTGGTTGTAGGCTGGTAGCTCAGCCTTATGCCTAGGAAGTAGGAAACAGCCATAGGCTATGACAAAGAGCAATCCTGTACTATGTAGTCATAGGCGAGAGGCGCCCGAGGCGAGATTTTTTTTGTTGAAGAATTTTTCAAAAAACATATATATTTATATATATATATATAACATTGAAACTTTTGGAGAAGAACATAAAAAAACTCACTTTTAGGGCTTACAATGCATCAAGATATTGGAACCTCGGGGTGGAAGACTAGGGACTGAGGGTTTTGGGGTGGGAAAGGAGGATTTAAGTCACTAGATCCAGCTTTCACTGGGTCCGGACCCGGGCAAGGCGAGATCTGCCGAGGCGAGGCATTTTTACCTCGCCTCGCCTCAGTGCCTAGGCACCTGAGGTGAGCACCTCAGATAACATAGATCCTGTAAGCATCAAACTTGTACTTGCGTACTAAGAAACTAGTTCTTGTGTACTAGTTATTACTTTTTTTTTCTATACAATGTGGACTCAGCACGATCGTATGTGCATTTTTTGTTACTTTTTTAGTCAAGTAGTGACTTTTTTTGTCCGTTGTTCACATTATTTAGTTTTTTTGTATATTAGTATTGTTTATCAAGCTCGTTATGATTAACTCATAAGAACCTTAATTTTTTATATCTTCTGGTTATAAAAGCCTCTGTACTTTCATGCGTGTGGTGTCTTCAGATTGTTTATGATGTTACTGAGATGGAAAGCTTCAACAATGTAAAACAATGGTTGAGTGAGATAGACAGATATGCAAGTGACAGTGTCTGCAAGCTTCTTGTTGGCAACAAGTGTGATTTGATTGAGAACAAAGTTGTAGATACTGAAAAAGCAAAGGTAATCTGTATTTCCAAAATTAATGGTTGATATAGTTTTATTCATATTTTCTTATATGTGGATCCTTTGCCATTTATTCTTATGTTTAGGTTATTGCTTGTTCTTTAAATTTATCATGACCACCCAATAAGTAGGATTCTTGGTGAAATTTGTAATGCCATTACAACCAGTCATGATAATTTCATTATGAGGATCAATTTTGTGGTGCTTTAGGAATACATTTTACTCCTAAGTGGTAACGTCCATAGGGACAACTAAAAACATGTTTTTGTGACGGGCCAATTGGTAGATGGCCATTCTGATAGAAGAGGTGACTGTCAGATCCTATGTTATCAGAGGCGAGCGCCTCAGCCGCCTAGGCGATGAGGCGAGGCGAGGCGAGGGTGCAGCGCCTCGTCTCACCCGCGTTCGCCTCAGGCGAACGCCTTATCCGCCTCAGCCGCCTAGGCGGCTAAGGCGCAGCGACGCGGCGAGGCGATCGCCCCGGTCGCGACAGGATCCGGGCCCGAACCAGACCCGGCCCGGATCCATTTGACTTAAAACACCCCCTCCCCGCCCTCTTCTCTCTCCCCGACGGTCGCGACCCTCTCTTCCCTGAACCGGAAGCCTGCGGAAGCTTGTCCGCCTCCCCCTCCAGTGCCCCTCGCCACCGTTCGCCATCGGAGAACCCGCCGTCGCCGCTATCTACGGCCGCAGCACCCGCCGTTGACACCGTCTTGTGCTGGAGAAGTTCCCTATGGCATCACCTCATTCTTGAAGGTGTTACGCAGGTGTGTTTTAGGGTTTTTTGAGTTTTTTTTTCGTTTTTTCTTTTTGAGTTTCTTTTTTTGTGTTTATGCACATTATTGTAACGTAACATCCTCCTAATAGCTTCTTAATTCTTCGTTATTGTCATAGTTTGTCGAAAGACCGTGTTTAGCCGTAAAAGGTATGTTCTTTTGTTTTTTTATTTTCGGTTTATGTTATAAACGTGATTCAATCGTTGTTAATAGCACACCGAAGAGGTGGAGAAGTCGAACGTTGTTTTCATTTGGTTTGAAAAAATTTACCAAACAAGTCGGACATCATTTTATGCATTTTTTATGTAATTTCTGCTGTTTTTGTATTTCCCACATTGTTTTAGATATGTTCAACATTTTTAGATAATTTTATCTACATTTTTGGACATAATTATTGTATTTATATTTTTTCTGCATTTTTAGATATATTTCCTGTATTTTCATATATATTTTCTACATTTATGATGCATTCACTATATTTTTTATATATTTTAAAATTTTTTATATATACTTCCAACTTTGAAAATAAATATAATAATAAAAAAAATGTCGCCTCAGGCGCCTGAGGCGCCCGCCTCAAGCGCCTGAGGCGAGGCGAGGGGTCCCTCGCCTCGGTCGCCTCACGCCTCTGACTACTTGAGGCCTACTCTTTGCTTGGCACTTGGCAGGTGTTTTATCTTTAAAAAGGCATCACCACCTATGAATATAAATCCTTCATTCGTAGCACAATCTCTTTCAATTTTCAATTCAAAACATATTTTCTTATATTTATTCTGACATGCAAATACCACATTTCACCTTTCTCTTTTAACATCAATCTCACGATTGGGTCCATATGGTAAACTGCATTCAGATTGTTAAACATGGCTTTGTAGTGACATTCAAGTTATAAACATATATTGGAACAGGAAATTAGAGTTCAATGAGCTAAGCTCACGCTTCTCAGTAGACTCTGTACTCTACTTTAGCTAATGATTGAATGGTGATTGCACTGATTTTTTTGGTATTTTAATTTTCAGGCATTCGCTGATGAGCTTGGCATTCCTTTCCTTGAGACTAGTGCAAAGGACTCGGTTAATGTTGAAGAAGCCTTCCTAACCATGTCTGCAGAGATCAAAAAGAGGTAAAACTGGGTGAAATGAACGCCTGCAAATTAACTTTGAGTCCAACCTGATAAAGTATAACAGATTAAGTATAACATATGAGATCGGAAGATGGCATTAGCTTAATGCATTTGATTTAGTCTTGCGCTTCTAATTGCTTATATCAAATGTCTTTCTTTTAGATCTTTATCCATTAGAAATATTTTCGGACTATTGGCATTCTATTGCTTGCCTGACGAGTGAGTGAGTAAAAAAAAACTTTATCTGGTATAGTGGTATTATTCCACTGTGTTCTTTGAGGATGATTGTATTTCACTGCCTTGTCCCTGTGTGATTTTTTTTCATCACAAAGAACAAGAAATATGGTCCCCTCTTCCGATTTGACATGACATTTTGAAATGAAGGGAAGGGTTGTAGGACCCAAGTAGATTCTTAATAGGCCTGCCTGTGGTGATAGGTGAGATGAGAGAGGATGCAAACAAATTTTTATAGGTTAATTTTTAGTCACTTAACCTGTGGTTTTGCCCTAAACAGTGCCAAAACTATCTGTGTTAAGCATTTTTTGGACAGGATGGCGTTGAAAATTAGAGGTTATTTACAAAGAGGATATCTTGAGAGCTATGCTAACCTAGCCTTGTACCTAGAACAACAAGCATTACTAGTGTCCTTTTTCTTGCAAGGTAAGATAATTACAGTGATAACTTACCTTCTTAATGATGTGGTTACTGATCCCGTGGGAACTTATGTATTCCATACAGATTGTTCATGAAGTCCTGTATATGTTGTTTAGGTCTTACCTGCTTTAGGTATAACATCCTCGTCTTCAAATGCCAAGAATGTCATGCTAAGGGAACACTTCAATCCAAGGTTAAGGCAAGTTGAGATACCAGCGTAGTGTCAGTCAGTCCTGAAGTTTGAATCGTCAAAGATCAGTTGCTGCTGTTCGGAAGCAGAATGACAGGTCAGGACAGGGCATAGACAATTTAAAGCAAGTAAAAAAGGGAAAATAAACAAGAAGAATAAGGATCAGCCAATTGAGAGGAAATTTCTGCACCAGCCCTTGGTAACAGTGGTGGACCAAATGTTGATGTTGAAAGATCCAGACAGATCCTAAGATATGTTCAGAATATGTGTGAGAGCTCCTGATTTATTGGAAACAGTGGTGGACCAAATGTTGATGTTGAAACATCCAGACAGTTTTTAAGATATGCTCAGAATATGTGTGAGAGCTCGTAAGACGAGCTGCACAGTGTGGCTAACTTGCAGTACGGGCCTTCATTAATACTGAAATCCTAAGAGTGGTGTAGTTAATACTTAATACAGATTGATAGCTTGCTTCCAAGCACACAAGATTTAGCTCAGTTTTGTTAACATTTTCTATTTTTAATGGATTGCATCGTTGCTTGACACCATCAAACACCCTTGCTCTCTTCCTATCATGTATGACTATCACTATATATGTGCCTTCTTCATGCCAGAAGTGTAGATCCGGATAAACTACTTGACAGTATTTCAGTATTTATTGGCTGCTTCAGTTAATTCTGAGTTCTTTGCATTTTTTTTTCTTTTGTTAGAGTTAACTTTTACCTTCAGACTGTCATACCTTTTGAACTCTCCTGTTTCTTGTTCTTGTATTTGAGTGCAGAATGGGAAATCAGCCTAGTTCAGCCAGCCATCCCGCCAGCACTGTTCAGATGAAGGGGCGACCCATTCAGCAACAAAGCAGTTGTTGCAGTTAAAACTTGTAGCATCTCATATTGCAATACTTGTTTTGAGGCAGGTGAAAATGGGCTGCTACTGCCGGGCTGTTCTGTCACGAGGTTTTATCTCGTCTTCTAGGAATACGATCATTTTTCTGTTCATCAGATTATGGTCTAAAACTGAAAGAGTTCTGATAGGCGGAAGTGAGTGTCTGGAAAAACGGAGGAACAGAGGGAAGCTTATGATTGTGATCTTGGACTTGGCGATGATGGAGCACCGTGCCCCTCATACATGAATACTTTTTTGACTCTGTCGTGTTATGTTGTGCTGCTGTCTATTGGATTCCTCGGGACAGCAGGATATATGCTTGGATGTATGTCCGATGCCCATCCTTGGATCGAAGGCGCGTCGTGCCTTGATAATGTTTTGCGCGACTGGCAGCGATCGCTAGGCACCGGCAGATGGTCTGGGATTTGGTGCGATGTCAAAATGCAAGTGCAGGAAAGAACGGAGATATGCATGCCATGATATTAACAAAGGAGGTGTTTGGTGAGCTGTAATTAAATTGTTTTAAAATCGTCATCATATATTTTGATTTCGGTAGTGGGAGAATGAAAATTATGGATGAAGAAATAAGTTGCCATTGATTTCAGAATATGTTTAATTAGATCATCACAAATTTGAGAAAAATATTGAACTAGGGCCTTTTACAACTATCTGCAGCACACGATATATTAAACTAGGACCTTTTACATCTATTTGCAGCACAACCAACCAGTTTTAAAATGGTAAGAATTTGGTGAACCGCCGGGTTGAACAAGCTCGTTCCGTGGCCCGATTCTGGTTCGTTAGAGGAGAGAAAAAAAGCTAAAATGGAGATGTTCGCTAAATCCAAGCATTTACCGAGAAATTCAGAAGTTTTAACATTTCAGCAAGTCTGAAATGAAAAACAGGTGCCGTGTGCTTTTTCCAGAACCGTGTACTTAAGCAAAGAACACCGAGTTGGGGATTGACCCGTCAATTTCAAAATCAACGTAGTCGGATGAGACGAGGATGGCGGGGTCGCGGGTCAAGAGTGGGTCGGTTGGGGTCAAATAGATCCGGGTCGGCCAGGGTCGGGATTCAGGTCGGCTGGGATCGGAATAAAAAATAATTAAATAATAATTAAAAAACACCTATGAGGTCGGGATCGGGTCGTTTGGCCCAAAAACCAACCGGGTCGGGACCCGGATCCCGATCCGGCATTCCATGGGATGAGATCACAACTCATTTAGTCGGACGGATTCACGACTCCGAGTCAAAAGTGGATAAAATCGAATTTTATTTATTTTATTATAAAAAATTAAAATTAAAAATAATATTTTTATATTAAATATTTATGTATAATATATATAATTATATTTTTATATTATAGTTAAATACGAGTATTATACTGTATTAATTTATATTAAGAAAGAGTTAACCTCAAATGAGAAAGTAAAAATAGTTAAAAAATAATTTTATAAATTTTAAGATATATCATATAATTATAATTATAAATTTTAACTATATGTAATAAAATAAATGATAGTAAAATATTATAATACTATAAATAAATAAAACACTCAAAAAATAATTATTATTGACAAATTTGATGAGTGTGAAAGAGTAGGGTTAAAATAGATTTTTATAAAATTTAAGTATAACACATATTTATGATTATAAATCTTATATATATAACGATAGTATAAGTGATAGTAAAATATTATTATATTATATTATTAAATACAGTACAGAATAGTCGTAGATCAACCTGTGCAACCAAGTTGTGAAAGTCAAGGGGCAATGCCCTTTGTGAAAGATAACAAGGGGCAAAGTCTCCGGAAAGAAAAAATTGTAATAATAGTATAAAGAAAAAACTTTTGACTTGGGCCGGGTCGCCGCGGGATAAGACCGGGTGAGATGACCCGGCCGACCAAGTTGCCAGGTCGCGTGACCCCCAGCCGGGGCCACACAACCCCAAACCGGGCCAGCTTAGAGCCGGCCCAGCCGCGTCATTGGTTGACCCAAAAACTGGCCGGGTCGACCGACCCAACCTTCCATCTACTGAGCATAAGGTGTCACGGTTGCCAATAATCTCATCCCATGAGATCGATTGTCATTACAAGCAATGATTCCGTTTCCGTAGCCAGTTTATGCCGCCAGTATGCAACCCTCAACGGTCGCGGGAGGTGAAAAGGAAAACATAATTAGGTAGATTTTATGATCTGTAACAAATCTTTCTTTCTCATCTGACAATAAGCAAAAGTCGTATTTACCTGTCAAGCCAGCTTCCTTGGGTTGCTCATCATCGAATTTGGATGTGCAACAAGCAGGGTGTTCCATCTTGGGGATGCTGAAAGCCTGAAACGTTTTGATGCAGACAGATGGGCGCCCCCACATAGACAAGAAGATTTTGTCATCTATAATTTTTATATCACCAGGTGAGCGAATATCCAAAAAAGATGATACAGCGACCAGCCTCGGCGATTGGTAAACATATGCTCACGCCATAGGGATAACACTTGGATTGTAGAGAATTTTCTTGATAACCTGAGAGCTGAACAAACTACAGGATTCTTAATTGCTATCAGCTTCCCACAGATCGCCAAAAGATACGTTCAATACAGATGATTGATGAATAGGGGGGGGGGCGGCGTTGTGTCTATCACTCATAACAACCTTTCTACACTGTCTGGACAATGGAAATCAAAGTAATGAGATAATATACATCAGCCGCCCCTGGGTTAACTGAAACAATGATTCGTGAGCCACAAGTTAGCGGGTCTCTATATCCATGTTTTCTAGAGTGTAGAAGGCGATCACCCTTTTTCAAGTCCAAATGAAATTTAGATTCTGCGAGAAATTTGCACTTGCATTTGGGACCGAGATGGCAACATATGATGACTCGTAAAACCTTGTAACACAGCACCGGTGTGTTACGGTTAGGTACCCTCTGTCCTCAGTCCTCACCATCATATGATTCGATATGACAGACAACAGTTGAAGCCTATTTCTTCCTCTTGCTGATCTTAGATTTAGACCTCATCTTTAAATGTTTAGCATGCTTTCCACCACGCGATTTTCCACAAGATTTCACAGTAGTCCTCTGTTTTCCCTGAGCACGGGAAGCATGCTTGTGTCCCACGGAATTAATTTTCTCATCTGCTGACCCCTGTGGAGAATCATCTCCAAGACCAGTGAGCTTTTCATACTCAGTCTCATCTATAATACCTCGTTTCAGTTTTTTAAGTAACCGATACTCCCGCTCCAACTCTTCTTCATCCTCTTTTGTTTGAACAGCTCGACGTTGTTTGCCTGTCATCTTCCTCGCAACCTTACCAGGATGCTCCTGGATGCTCTTCACTTTTTTTGAAGTTGCCTGCGGAAGAGTGGCTGCTGATTGTCTTGCTTGCAAATTTTTTTGTCTTTGTTTTTCACGACACTTGTCCCTAAATGCAAGAAAAAATGAGTATTATACTACATCAGTTGTGCGACCATCAAAGACACCTGACACTTGTGACAAAGTTGGTTACAAAGCCAGAATCAACGGACTTCACATGATAAGATATGACATGTGTTGGCGTCAGATTTTTCAAAAAAGAAAAAAAAGGCGGGGCAGTACAAAAAAATGGGAGAAAACAGAAGAATTGGTCCAGGCCAATTTCCAACTAGATCAGCCCTCAATTAGGTCAAATCAGGCCCAATCAGACTTTAAAACAGGTCCATGGGTATGCCAGCTGGTCCAAGCTTTATTCTGATTTAAATGAAATGCCCCTAACCCATTTGGAGTCCTGTACGTACAGCCCATGAAGAAGGAGCTGGGTGGGCTGCGGTCAGTCAAACAGGCCCAATTCAGACCCAATCAGGCCCTGCCAGACTGCCACCTGCCACCTCGTCCGCCAGGTCACCATGCCCAATTGATGGCGTGGAGAAGTTGAAGGGACTGGTCAGGTGGGGAATTCAAGGGTCAGTCAAAGAATTAAAACATGGGAGAACTCAAGGGTCAGGTCAAGGCTAATTAAGATAGCCTTGAAGGAGCCAACAGCCATGTACGTACCACACCTGGCTGTCCCTTCATCTCCCCCCTATTCCTATAAGATGAGAGGTGCACCCAAGCCAAAAGGGGGGCTTCTTCAGACGCCAATAGGCTGCCGGTTTGTCCACTGCACCTGCTGCCAACTGCGCCCCTGCACCTGCTGCCTGCGGCTAAGAAGGAGAAGAAGAAGACAAGGTAAGAAAGAGATATACGTACATAGCTATGTAGCCCTTTAAGGGCACTCTCTTCAGCCTGTTCTAGCACCCCTCTTCTGCCTTTTGTTCATCTCCAAAATATCCCCCTGGACAGACCCATTTTCTGCCCCATGTTCGGCCCCAATCCAAGACCATGAACAGCCCCCCATGTTCAGCCCCAATCCAGGTCCAGAAACAGGTTCATGATCGGCCCATCCTCTGGTCCCTATCCAACTCCACAGCCCTTTCATGGCATCCATTAGAGCACTAGGTGAGGGTGGATGACCCGGAGATTCTTGGAGACCGTCCGACGGGCCAAGTCTACTCCGGACGGATCCTCAAACCCCCTTGTTTTCATGCTCTTTACGCACCCCCATGAGCAGGCCCAAAGCTGGTCGAAAACAGCCCTCTAAACAAGCTCGGTTTCAGCCCACCTGCAAGCCCATAACCTGACCCCTGCTCAAGCCCACAACCGGCCCATTTTCTGGCCTCTACCCAAGCCCATACTCGGCTCATGTCCGACCCCAATTTCAGCCCCTTTGTGGCACCCATTAGAGCCCTAGGTGAGGGTGGATGACCCGGAGATTCTTGGAGACCGTCCGACGGGCCAAGTCTACTCCGGGCGGATCCTCAAATTCCCCACTCAAAACAGCCCCCTTGTGGCTATCTTTGTTACCCTATTTCGGTCCTCCTTGGAACACTTTCATATGCCCCTGTTTCACTGCCCTTTGAGCAAACCAAAATAGGTTCAAAACTCTCCTTCGAGCGGCCCAAGGAACAGGCCAGTTTCGGCCCTTCTCGGTCCACACTTCATGCCCTTGCAGCAAGGGAGAAAACCCCCCAAAGCAGCCAAGCAGGTCCTGCAGAAGTGAAACAAGGCAGAGGGCAGCAGTTTGAATGTGGGCCGGCTTGAGGGTGATGGCCCGGCACCCCTTGGAGACCGTCCGACGGGCCAAGGGCATAGTCGGGTGGCCTTCTAAGTCGGTCCTACCAGGAAAGCTCCAGCAAGGCAGCAGGTCTTCCAGCAGGCCCTTCCGGCCCAAAACAGTCCAAGACAGGCCCGTTGTGCCTATGAAGATTGAAGGCCGACTTTGAACGCCGATGATGATCAAATCGGTCCAAGAGACCTTGCTTCAAAAAATGAACAAATAAAAATTCAGAATGCGAAAACAATACTAAATTAAGGTTTCTCCCTAGCGGAAACTCCACCTTGGATGACTTCCCCCGGGTCCGCCCCGGAATGTCGATCCGGACGGTGGCGCGGGCATGCTCCCGTAGTCATCGATCCTTCCCCCAATATAGCTAAGTCAAGGCTGGCCACTTTGGATGGGTAAATTTCACTAAGTTGGAAAATGACCGGCATGCCGTCATAATGTCAAAATTTTCCAAAGTAGTGGAGGACCTAAATTGGGGGAAGGATTACCCACATTGTACACCGATGTACCCCAATCTTCTATGCAATGGAATGACTCGTTTGTCAACTTGAGATGCATGATTTCCGGGCACCGATTGGTGGCCTAATGGGCCGGATGAGATGCAAACCGCCAAATAAAATATAATATAAGAAATCTGGAAACCTCAAAGAAAAAAATCAATAACCAAACCAGGTTCTGAAAATGGGACTGTCCTGTCACATTTGCAGACCCTTACATAGGCCATTTTTCCACTCCCCATCTGGCCTCCCTATCAGACCCCTACAGCAGACCATATTCTGCCCCTCATTGTGATCCCACGTATATTCACCTTCTGCCCCTCCAGGCAGACCAAAAACAGGTCCCATTTCAGACACCACTTAGGCCCATTCTCGGCCTATCCAAACAGTCCCCTTTGTGGCCAAACTCCAGCCCCTCTGTGGCTTAGCCGAACAGGCCCCAAACAGGTCCTGTTCATCTCAAAAAAATGCCCCTTGTGCAGGCCCATTTTGCCCCTTTAAAACCACCTGAACGGACACCCCTTAAACAAGTCAATAGACTGCCCTTGTTCAGCCTGTGCTCAGACCTCAGAACCGGTCCCACTTCAGAATTCTGCACAAGTCCAGGTCGGTCTCCATTTCAGACCATCTAATAGACCCCAATCAGGCCCACTTGCAGCCCAGCCGAATGCCCCTTGTGCAGGCCCATGTCGGCCCATTTAAGGCCACCTGATTAGACTCCCTAACCAGGTCTTTAAGCTGCCATCGCTCGGCCCAAATCAGGTTCTAGAACAACCCCCAATTCATACCCTAGTCAGGTCCATTTTTTATCCCATCCAAACTCCCTCAAACAAGTCCCTTTGTGGCCAGTTCCTTTGCTCTTTCTTACAACCACACTTCAGCCCCTTCGTGGCTCGGTAGAATCCCAAATCAGTCCTTAAATAAAAAATCAGATTTAAAAATAAATCTGGAACTTAATCAAAAAATCCCAAAATACTTAAAACTCTTTAAGCACATCAAAATTAAAACCAAAACAACTTGAATCAATCAAACTCAACTCAACACAAATCAAAAGCCAAACCAAAACTAAAATAAACAACAAACAAACCAATCAAACAAATTGATTCAAAACCCAAAATCAACAAAACCGACTTTAAGTCAGCCAAAAATGAACCAACAAACCAAATGAAATCAACTCAAACAAATCGGTTTGCATTTCATCGGGCGCAAAAGGCCGCTGCCCTTTTATGTTTTTTATATTTTGCGGATATACACGTTCTCCGAAAACATGTTGCCGCGACGATTAATCAAAGACATTCGAGTCGTTGCTCAATATAAGATAACGCCGGATATTTGCACCATCCAGCGGAGAAGGGTAAAAAATGAAATTTTCAAAGAACCTGAACCTCGATTTTTATATTTTTAAATTATCACCGGACTATCTAATATTTCTAGGATATCACTTATTTTCCTAAATAAGTTCGCGGTATCAAAAAAAGGGTCATTCTTTCCAAAGAATAGACGCGTAAAAAAGAGGTTTACACAACATGAAATGTCATTTTCATTTGAAAGATTTGCTTATGGTAATGGATTACTAGAAATAGAACTCTTCACAGAATATTCTTCTATCGGATTCGGTTTGTGGTTTGAGGGCAACGATCTTTGGATCAAAATCAGCCACTAGATTGACTATTGCCGATCACAATCCAATCTAATTGAATAAGCAGAATCGGTTGATTCTACGGGAGAAAAACCAATCTGAAATAGTCCGGATTGGTTCTTAAAAAACTCCAAAAAATGAAAATAAAAACAAAAAAATACCTATAGAAGTTTCCCAGCTAGATTCCAGTTCTATCCAAATCTTTTGGGGCCAAATTGACTAGAAAACGTAGCAGTGGCGGTGCAAGGCTGCTGCCGTGTCTTCTCGGGTGGGGAAGGCAGCTTGTAGCGAGGCCATTGGATCCATTCCTATCAAGTCCCTTGAACCCGATATGGCGTATCTGAGTAAGTTGTTAGCTTATTGGATACGCCAATATCAAGTCTAGGCTATGTTATCCGAGACACGAATTGCCTGAGGCGAGGTGGAGCTTGCCTCACCTTAGGTACTTGAGGCGAAGTGTATTTTTTAATATATATTTATATATTATTTTTTCTATATGTATATACATAAGATACTAATAAATCATAAATTCAAATTTGAAATATAAAATGATAGAAATACAAAAATATAACTAACTTATAAGGGTAGCAACAATTAAGTAAGAATCAATTTAAAATAAAACAAACCAATAATATTAATCTAAAACTAAAAAATACACCAATTTAATAACATGAAATTTGAACAATTTAATAACATCAACTTAGGATAGATGATTTAAAACCAAAAATAGAGATAATTCAACATCCACTATTGACTAAATAGGTCAATAAACGGAACGAACAACTTAATAACCACAATAAAAAATAAAGATTGTAACAATAAGCAACATAAAAATATTATAAAAATTTAAAACAAAAGAGAGCAATAACATCAACTTAAAACTAAAAATATAAAACTTAATTAAAATTAATTTATAACAATTTAATAGTAACAAAAAAATTAACATAATAATTTTTTTTGAAGGTGACAAGGTCACAATTCATTAATACCGAGGAAAAGAAGTACAAAAAGGGGAGTAAAAGAAAAAAAAACAAAGCACCACCCAACTACCTCCCAAGCTACCAAAAACCCATACAGTTTGAAGGCTACACACAATCTCTTCAAGTCCTCCACTTTTCATAAAAAACAGTAGGATCTAACAAGGCTCCAGATTTGGCAAAAAACCAGTTCTTGACCAAAGCAGCTACACAGAATAATAGAAGAACCAAGGAATCGATCCTAAAAAATTCTTCGGTTCTGTGCCGGCCAGATGGGCCAAAGTATAGCACGTAGTGGAAGTCACAACAATGAAGATGGTTGCTCCAGGGCTATGTTATCTTAGGCGCTCACCTCAAGTGCCTAGGTGCTGAGATGAGGCGAGGCAAAAACATCTCACCTTGGCAATTCTCGCCTCACCCACCTTGCCCGGATATGGACCAAGTAAGAACTGAGTGCAGTAACTTAAAATCTTTTTCCTCTGCCTTAAAACCCCCAATGCCCAATCTTCTACCCCGAAGCTTTGACATCATGATACCCACCAGGCCCTAGAAGTAAGTTTTTATTTGTTTATGAACTTCTTCAAAAGTTTTAATGTTATATGTAATTATATAGCATAAATATACATTGTCTCAAACATCTGAGGTGCCTCACCTTAGACACCTGAAGCGAGACAACCCTCCCTTTGTCTTGGGCACCTCGCACCTCGGATAACATAGCTCCAGGGACAATTGAAATTCCACTGCTGAATAAGGGAAACAGTTGAAAGGGACATTGTAGTTTCCAGCTTTTAAAGAACACTGACCAAGCATACTTAATGATACTGCATCGCCCAAAAAGTTGGTCAATATACCCCATACACTGCACCGAGCCGGTCTTGAGGATAGGATGCATGTAGGCTTTGGTTGGAACTCTCCCTCTACAAATCTTCCACAAGAATAATAGGATTTTCAGAGGGAGCACAACAAACTAAACAACATTCCACCAAGGCACTTGAACCCCTTCCCAAGAAATCCTCATCCAGATAGATGCAACGAGAAGGAATTACCCCCATTAAGGGTCCACTGAAACCTATCCTCTTGGGAAGGGTTGCACATTTAAGCTCTCAAGAACTCCACCAAAGTTGCATACTATGTAGTTTTTTCATCTTTGAGATTCCTTCTAAAAGATAATGACTATTTGTCATTTGTTGCCTCATCCTCACACAAAGAAGAAACTTTAGCGTCCGTATCCAATGTGAGTTTGAACAGTAAAGGAAATCGGAGATTCAACTGCAAATTTTCCAGCCATTTTTTCTTCCAAAAGCATATTTTTCCAACCGTTACCCAGAGCAATGAAAGAAGAGGCATAGAATAAATCCCAATTATGTAGAATCCCTTTCCAAATCGCTAACAATCTGCTGCAGGAACTGAAATCAGATACCCATATATCATTATCCATTACCCCATACTTAGAGCTAACAATTCTAGACCAGAGAGAGTTGCTTCCTTGATTGAGCATTCACAACCATTCGGTAAGGAGAGCCTTGTTAACACACTCGAGGTCGCTCCTCTGTCCTCTATGCTCCTACAAACATGGTTACAATGGACAAGGTGGAGGCCTCTTCGCCCTCTTCCTTGCCACAAGAAATTGGCTTTTAAAATTTCCGGCTTATTACACACTCCCCTGGGAATCTTCAAGACAGAAGAAATACAGAGGAAGGCTAACTAACACACTTTTAGATAAAATCCATCTGCACCTCGATGACAACATATTGCCTTTCCACCCTTGTAATCTTCTTTCAAATTTGTCAAACAGAGTTTGCCAATATTTAGGTTTAAAACATTATCAGACAAAGACAACCCAAGATACTTAATAGGAAAAGAACTTCAAGTATCTCAAAAATATGGCTAATATAACTCCTTTGGGAATCATTAACATTGATTCCAATCAATTCACATTTCTCCTTGTTGATTTTGAGACCCGTTACCACTTCCAAAAAGCACAGTATAATCCTCAAGTTAAAACATTTGTTCAAATCCACGTAGGAGAAAAGTATCAATAGCAAACTGGAGGTGAGAGTGGGTACCCTGATGGAACCCACCTCGATCCCCTCAATAAGACCAACCTGCTCAGCCTTGCCTCACAATAAACTCAAAATCTGACCCACCAAGACAGAGATACGGGGATAGGAGATCTCCTTGTGTGAGCCCCTGTAGCTCCCAAAAAAGCCAAAAGACTGACCATTCAGTTCAACAGAGAATTTCGCAGAACTTATGTGGCATTTGATAAACAAATCCATTTGTTCATAAACCCCATCAATTGCGTAACTTTGTTTAGACAATTCCAATTAACATTATCATAAGCTTTTTCAAAATCCAGCTTGAGAACCAAAGATTCTCTCTTTCTCAACTCAACTTCTACTCGTGCACACACTCAGAAGTTGGCATAAAATTATCTAGGATGTATCTTCATTCTTCCAGGGATCAAAGCGGATTGAACCAGGCTAATCAACTTCTCGATATATCTACTTAATCTAGATGCTAAAGATTTGGAGATGATCTTATAGCTGCAGTTGAGAATGCCATTCCTCCATATGCCTTCTTTCAGACTAAAAATAAATTCTCTTTTTTACAAAGATTTTCAAGACTAATGGGGATGCAAATAAACTCCTTTGTGAAAGATATTTTCTCGTTTTTGTGTTGTTGGCAATGGCAAAGAACTTACTTGTACTTAATTTTTGTCACATCAATGTCATCAGCAGGGGTAAAACCATCAACAGACAAAGAGTGATGCTTCACCTCAGGCATTGATGGAAGTTGCAACAGGCCATATCCCATGGCCAACTTCCCAATCTCTAGTGCTTTCCAACTGAAAAAAGGATTTGTATTAGTACTTGGAATAGTTCCCATGTGAATAGAGGAGTGGCCGGAAAGGACCTGAATATGTAATTGCAGTCATGCTCTTTGTATGCACGTACAAAGGAAACAAATGATTTTAGACCCTTTTCCATCACATCGCGATCTTCCTTTGCAGCAAGGCGTATCTGAATTGGAGAATTAAGTAAATCATAGCAGAAACTCAACACGAATAAGCAGGACAAAAAATTTATGCCACACTTGTACAACCGTGCATAATTGTTCCTGCAAGAGGATGGCAGACAGGCTTTTCTAACCTAATTCTGCTTTTGAGAAAAGATGGAAGGAAAATAGGCTGGGATAAGACTGCTTGGAATAATAGCCAATAAGATCACAATATTCTTCAAGAAGGTGCCAGAAGGGCTCAAGTAATTAATGTGTGCAAATGCTACTCCAATGGGAGTTAAATCAGTTAATCTAAAAATAATGACCACAAGTAAGCATAAATTTTTAGTCTGGAAGAAAGCGACATACAGAGAAATGGCATTCTCAACTCATAAAACATAATAGAAGACTTCATCCTAAAGGAAAGAGTTCTCCTTAAAAGATGTGCTTAAATACTATTTTTATGACCTATGGGAGCAAACAAGATGAACTATTCTGAATCACCATTTTGGCGATGTCAACTTCTAAGCTTATTGCAAAAATATGTAGCTCAAAGAAAAAGTCCTCATAATGGGCAGGTGGTTTATTCTGATTTCGTGTTTTAATGACCCTTCAACATAGAAAACTACAATGACGAGGTTTTGCAAAAGGAACACCAGGCAATTTTTCAGTAGTTATATGGATGAATGGCAGTAATGGACACAAGCAACAATGAAAACATCAGGGCATCGCAAAATGATAATGCATCTACTTGACATTCGTGCCATTGTACTGAAACATGTGGGCATAGAGCCACATGGACAAGAACATGTGATCACGAGTCCTCACTAAAATATGTCAAACTGGGAAAATACTGTTTATAATCAGACTTCAAAACTAAAATTATGATCTATCATTATTATCGATCATTTTGTGGCAGGGGGAGCTTGACAGATGCATATAATTATTAGCAATCCCATGGTTTTCTTGACATCAATATGAATAGATTTTTGGTTTCATGTTGTCAATGACAAATAAAAACATCCCTAACCTAATTAAGAGATGGAAAGTTCAAGCTCAGATGCAATATTTTTATTTCATCTCCATTTTCATCCTACTCTGAATCAGTGATCATACAAAGCAAAGAGGCTTGCCAACAATGTACTGCTAAATTTCACAGCTGAAGATGGGAACATACTGAATTGGTTACCTGAGGAACAATATCCACCACATCCTCTGAACATTTCCTTTCTTGTAGTGGAACTCCCCTTAACCGCAGGAAATCAACATATGCATCTTCCTGAAGCAATCAAAATAATATTCTAGTGAATAATGCTTAACAGCACATTAAAACCCGGCATATTGAATAAATGAATAAGTTTACCTTCGGGGAAAGAAAAACAATAGCATTTCCTTGATTGCCCAATCGTGCAGTACGACCCACTCTATGTACAAACACATCAGGATTCTGTGGAGGATCATACTGTAAAATGACACAATGATTAAACATATTTTCCTTTATTCAAACACCTTGATCTATGTGAGATACTGCAGACTGGGCAATTGTGCCAAAGTGCCAAATTGGAAGAAGAAGAGCAAATCAAAAGGCTGCTATACCACTAAAGATGGAAATGTTAAGGTGATGAGAACCGCATCGCACCAGATTAACCAATTATTTGAAGATGACATTGGTGTAACCTCAAAATCTCCAAAAAGATTTGATTTCTTTTGTTTTGGAAATTCATTTTCCTCTTGAATTTAAATTTGATTTGACCTTAGCATTGACTTCTTTAGGAAAATAGATGGTATTCCATAAAAGTACTAACTAGGGTCAATGATATTTAAAATTATAATTTGAGGTTGTTAGGTTCTTTGAAAATTGATTTTGACCTCTCCCCGTCGGATGGTGCAAAGATCCGACGTTAATTACATCGAGATAACTCGAATACCCTTGATTAAACGTCATAGCAATCCATGAAAATAGAAAACATGCATCCACACAAAAAATAAACATTCACACACATGGACATAGGAGAAAACAATCCCATGCAATTGATGGAATGCAAGCACTCAATTTAGTTTTGATTTGATTTGAATTGAATTGGTTAAGTTAAATTTGTTGGTTTGAATTTTGATTGGTTCGTCTGAATTTAGTTTGAGTTGAGCTTAATTGATTGAATTGCTTTTTGTTTGGGTTGGAGTTTGATTGCGTTAATTTGAATTTGGTTTGAATTTAATTTGAATTTTGTTTGATTGATTTTAAGTTTGATTTGGGTTAAAGACAGTTTGATTTAATTTGAATTGAGTTTTTCTTTCTAGAATTCATTTGAATTTGTTTAGTTAAAATTGAATTTGACAGATTGTTTTGAACTTGGAATTTCTTTTTTTTTAACAGATTTGTTATCAGTTTGGTTCATGTTCTGTTTTTATTGAGTTTATGTCTTGCTAGAATTTGGGTTGCAGATTTTAGGTAACCATTGTGAGTTGGATTAAATTACGGATTCTTGAACTGTGTTGATTTTTTTATGGGTTTGGTTGAATTCTGTTTGATTGGAATTAGCTTAAGTTTAAGAGTTTGATTGAATGTTTTCCAATTTTTCGGATTTTTACAGTTTCAGATTTGCTTGAATTTGGATTACTTAGAGAAATTTGATTTGATTGAATTAGAGTTGAGTTTGATTTGAGTTCAATTTTGGTTGGTTTGGATTTCAGTTAATTCTGCAGATTTTGACAGTTTCTGGGTTCTCTCTTATGCAATTTTCAGATTTTATGAAATGATTTGGGACGGCTTTGAATTTGATTATTCTTATGGGTTTGAATGGCTTGGAATCACCTATTTGCGGACCAGCCTCTGACTTGTACTAGTTTCAATTTTTGAAATTCATATTTGAAACCTCAAATTGCAGAATTTTAGTTCGGATCTCCTGCAGACTCGGGCTTCTCACAAATTCTGCACATTGCACATCTTCTAATCCTCGGCTGCAGGCTTATGGGTCTTAAAGTTTCAGATTTCTTTTATTCACAAACCTCAGATTGATGATTTCAGATTTCAGATTTCGGATCTGCCAAGTCCAGATTTCGACCTCTTCAAATATCAGACTCCAGACTCCAGATTTCTGCATTTTCGGATTGCAGGGTTCTTATTCCAAATTTCTAGATTTCAGACTTCTGAAATGGGTTCTGGCTTGTTTATTAAAATTTGTTTGGGAATTTGATTTGGTTTATTTTTGAGAAGTTGAGTTTTATTTATGGGTTGTTATTTTAATCATTTGGTTAAATTGATTTACATGTGTTGTGATTTAACTTGATTTGGTTTAAATTGAATTTATTTTAATTTGGAATCCCTTTGAATTTATTTAGTTGAAATTAAATTGGATTTTGGGATGTAAAAAAAAGAAGGAACACATGAATACCCTGCAGGTACGGAGATATTCCACCAAACTTAACTCCGAGTTTGTTTTCTTCGTGGCTTTACATAGGCATAAAAAAAAACTTTGGAGTTCAAGTTTTAACTCGCATGACGATTTTTTTTTCTGAGATTGAATTTCTTGTAGCCCTTGGTGAGCATTAAGAAATTTATCTCAAATGAATTTTGGGCATCGAAAATCGACCCCACAAAGGCAATTAAACCTCACACAGCCTCTTATAGGCGTTGAGAGATTTAAATTTGAATGAACTTTGGGGAATCAGAAGTTAACCCCACAATTATTAAAATTTTAAGAGAAAGTAGCTCCGGTCCGTAAGGACTTGTGGAGGACCTCCCAAGGACGTCACCTCATTGACCTATGGTTTAGCACATGGCCATCCCACGGTCCCAGGGCGAAGATCCTTTTATTTAGAATTTTTTATTTTATTTTTGTTGAAGGGCCCTGCACTGTGTGCGCAGGGGCTGTTCAGCGGACCCGGTCCTCCTTTCTTTAGACCGGTCGGGTACTGTTCACCCGGGCCGGCGGTTCTCTTCCACGGGGGCTGGCCGGCTTTGCCCGGTCGCGCCGCTTTTTTTTGTGTTTTCTCCTCCTGGTGGGCCCCACCGGTTTGTTGACCCGCGGGTCAACCCCTCTTCACGGGCCACCTGCGCGCGGCCGCGGCAACTCCTCGGGCGGGCGACCGCCGCGACTCCTTTTTTTTCAAATTTTTTTTGTGGGCCCCGCCCTTTTCCACCATGGAACAAAGTCACGGAGGTATTATTTCCTCCCCCCCCCCCCGGTCTTGGCACTGTTCACCTTCGACGGCGTCCTTCTCCTCCTGCAACTCGATCACGGTGGAAGAAGAGGCTGGTGATGGCGAGGAGACTTGAGGAAGCTCCCGCCGGCTCAGCTAGGGTAAGCAGGGGCTTCTGTTGGCTCGCCTAGGAGGGGCGGAGGCCCTCTACGACGGCGACTGAGGAGGCAGAGAGCCCTGACGGCATCAGCGGCGGCCTGCGGAAGCGGGGGAAGCTTCGTCGATCCCAACAGTTCCGTCGAGGGGGAAAGGTGCCTCCGGTGATGGCATTGGAAGGGAGGTGAAGCCCCGACGGCAACGGCAGCAAGAAGATGAGGGCTTGACAGCGCGGCCGGCACTCACGGGAAGAGAAGGAGCTGGCCTCCGATGCGGAAGAGAAAGGATCAGTCCAAAGGTACGACCGGAAGGAGTAAACAGCTCTACGGTAACCTCCTTTCCTTTCTCTCTTTCTCGGCCTCTTCTTCCTCTCTCCTTCTCTGCCTTCGACCGATCTTCCGGTCTTCCTTCCGGCCCCTTTTTTCTGCGATCCTTGCTTCTTCGCGCTGCTTCTCCTTCGAAAATCCCCTTTTGCTCCTCGATGCTCAGTCCCTCGGGCCCCTCTTTTCTGCCATCCCCCCTTCGCGAAACGCCCAGTCCCCCCTTTTTATCGTCGGGGGTCCTCCGCCAAGAAATAGAAGGCAGTGCCATCTCCGTCCGTCCGCGTTGATTGCGGGATCGAGAGATCCTCCGGCGGAAGGGCTTGCCTCCATAGGACCTCGCGGGCATGTTGAGGCAAGTCCCGCCGGCCTCCCGCGGGCATCCATATAGGCTGACGTGGATGTCCCTGTCAAAGCTGCACCATGGAGACCAACAGAAAAAGGCCATCGTAATGGGCCTATTTTAGGACTACAATTATCCCACCAAACATGTGTAACGGGCGCATTGAGCTGGATTTAGATCAACCCTTGATGGGTTAGGCAAATTGGCCTTAATCTTGGGCTATTTCATCCATGAAATGGCAGCCAAAGTGAACCAAACTAAATGGTATATTTGAAAGTTGAACCATATAGCTCATTGGAGATTTGACTTGATTTAATCTTAATTTGAAAATTTTCGGTGTCCACAGACATCATTCGGGTTTTAAGAAGACACTGCATTTGATTTTTGTTAGTCAGTAATGTCAGAGTTTATTTTTTGTATCTCCTTTTAATATTTAGAGTTTTTTGAGTCTTATTTACATTTCAGTCCTTTAAAGGATTATCTTTTGGGAGGTCCTTTTTGTAAATGTCCAACTCCATATAAGAGCCCCTGCTCTCAACGATGGAAGACAATGAAGATATGAAAGTTTTGGAAATACTTGGTGTCTTGGGCAGGGGGACTTGCCCCCATAGGTATCTTCACCACCGGGGGATCCCGGCTCCCCCTCCAGCTCCGGCGGATGGTTCGTTTTTTATCACCCCCGGCATAGGCCGGTACCTTCTTCTTCCTCCCCTCTTCTCATCCGCCTTTGTGCGTTCACATCACCTGCCCCTTCCCGGTTTTGTCGAAGCTTCCCAAAAGTCGCAGTGTCTTCTCCCACTATTGCCCTCATCTCCTCCAAATCAGCCATCCGGATTGACCATCGGTCCATCACTCTGTTCCAGCCATCCCGACGCACAAGTTCTCTTCCAATGCCACTTCAAGCATCATAGCCCTCTGCGGGAACCAATCTAGTATCCTCGGTGAGCTCACCTTCACATCGTCTCTTCCGATGCCGGCAAAGCAGGCCAGCACCACTCGTGACAACACTGCTGTTTCTTTTGTCCGGTGTCATCTTCTTCGGGGTTGTCTCCTCCTTCCGTCACCGTCCAACTCCCCCTCCTTTGTCGTCGTCATCATCATCACCCACTTCCCCTCTTTCTCTTGTTTTCCTGACGCACAAGAGCCCCACCGCCACCACCTACTCTACCTCCCCACTCCCCTACACCCACCTGCTATCTGGACGATGAGGTGGAGGAGGAACCCCACGAGGACAAAAGTGCCCCACCATCCGAAGAGCTTTTTTTGTCACGATGCTATAGTGCTGCACAAAGAAGGTTTTTTCTAGCGGGCACTGGAGCTACAGTGCCCATCGGGGAACCTTGCACTCGCCACTATCTTGCCATGGCCCCCCTGCCTATAGGCTCTCGTCTGAAGACGCCACGACACCCGGCGTCACTACACCCACCGGACCAGCCAGATCGGTGGGTGCCGGCATATCCTCGCACTGTCGGGTGCACCTGCAGGGTGCCACGAGTCCCCCAGGGCTCTCCCTTCACGTCCTGCGAGCAGCTCACCCTGATCACCACGACCCCGGGCGAGGGGCTCACTTCTTCGTGCAGGCAGGCACATTGCCTCCCCTGCCATTTCGTCGGCTCCTGCAGCACTTCGTGAAGCCCCCCCCCCCCCCCACTTTCACATGCCATTGGATGGCCACGAGCCCGCAGGGATCGCCTTCCAGCAGCACGCGGACACTACCAGCCGCCACAGCATGCCATAAACCCTCCGGACCAGACCAATTCACAGCATTCCAAGATTGGTTCCAGCAGTTTATGCCCAGTTCAGTCTGGTTTACAGCTGGTTCAATGTGCCTTGGCCCCTTTCAAACCAGGTTCAGTGGGTTTCCAGAACAGTTCAGCAGTTTTCAGCACAGTTCAAGCTCGGTTCGCTCCATTTTGGGCCCCGATCAGGTATGATGTAGTCTGTTCAGGCCTGCCAGTGTGTCTGGATGGCAGCATCTTCTTTTCTGTGCTGCATCAGAAAGCCATTAGCTGCAGCCACTCTATACATTCAGAAGCTTGAGGCACCTAACAGGGCTGGGTGGGGGGGGGATCAAAGGGGTAGAAGACTGATTGCTGATGGCCGGGTGTGTCGCTAGAGGCAGAAGGGAGACAGAAATGGCTGGAGACTGGACATGTCCCAGGAGGAAGGAAGCAGTTGGTGGTTTGCTGCAAGGGGGGAGGCCCAACCCCAGCCTCCCTGGCTGCCCTCCGATTCCCTCCTCCACTGACACTCCAGCCCCCCATGTGGCTCCAACAACATCTTATTAAGTCCCTCTAAGTGGTAATTTAGTCTGAGTCTAGATAGAAGAGAAGCACTCCATGCTTTGCCTCTACCCTTGACAACATAGGCCTGGCTTTCGTTCATATGAGAGTGAAAATGTAAAATATAAAATTCTCCATCTACTCAACATACAAGTTCTCCAACAACAAAAAAGAATATAACCTGATGTGTTACTTCTAAAATGAAGATTTAAAAATTAGTTGTAAAACTAACTGTGATTTATCTCCACAAATTTAGTTGTGGTTGTGGCTTCCACAAGCACATACAATTGCAGGTGCTCTCTAGTAATGCACCTTTATCTGCAACTGAAGAGAGGCCAAATAGAAGTCTAATGTTTCTCCATATTTTCTTCCAATTAACCATTCATCTCCACTTCCACCAAAAATTATTACTTCGATTCAGGTAAGTTTCTAATGTTTCCTTGCAAACTCTACGTAGCATGCTTCCAGAAAGACCCAGGATTGATGCCTGGATTAATTGGAACAAAAGATGATCTGATGGCTGATCAAATCACTGGAAGCCAAAGAAGGTGGAATCAGCCACCGGATTGGTGGTTGCTGACTCCAATCCAATCTAATCTGGATCCATTTGGGAGAAAAACCGATCCATCGTCAGTCTGGATTAGCTCTTCAAAAAGCCCTAAAAATGAGGGAAAAAACAAAACAAAAGACTAGATTGGATTCCAGTCCGATCTAGCTATTTTGAAGTCGAAATGGGGGCCGTAGTGGCCTTGTACTAGGGAAGACAGTTGTACCAGGTCCCTCTTGCAGCATGAATATGTCGTGTAATCAGTATTATACATGATGGTGTAGAAAAATTAATTTTATTCATTATAATGAAAAAACTGACAAAACAGAACTCACCTGCACTATCCAATCAACTCCTGGAATATCAAGCCCTCTTGCAGCAACATCTGTACATAGCAGAACTCCACCTTCTAGAGCAGAAAATGCTGCTAGAGCTTTTTCTCTAGTAACCTAGACATATTACAATGCAAAATACATGATTTCAGTCACAAAAGATTGCATCGTGGTGTGATCTCATTCATGGAGACATTGATACTCTCAGATCAACCACCTTGGCAGTGTCTCTTATTAGAATTGTAAGCTGTCTCTGTTACAGTTTTCAAGGCATCACCCAGGTGACAAGGTGCCCCACACCTGTCAAGACGAGGGTATTTAAGTAAAAATAGCTAGTTCAAGCAGTTAATTTAATTACAAATAAATATTTTAATGGAATAATAATTAAGATTAAATAATATCATAAATAATAACTAATTAAGATAGCATTAACTTAATTGAGTAGTTCTAATTAGGTAGTCATGTTATTTAGTACATTTAACTATGCATTTATTAATCTATCAATTTTACTATGAAAAAAGTGTTGCCTAATGCCTTGCCTTACCATCTAAGAGACAAGGTGGTACTATGTCACCTTGGTCGCCGTGATCACCTTAAAAATATTATGTTTACTTCTCTTGAATTAACATATTCTGACAATACTTTTCACATTCCAAAAAAATGATACCAGTAATGCAGAGGTCCATAGTATGCATACCTGCTTCATCCTTCCATGAAGAGCAATAAGAGAACAACCGTTAAGAGCAGTAATATTTTGAAGAATGATGTGCCAGTAATCAACACAAGCACATGTCATAAAGTAGCTGTAGTAAAAAGGAAATGAACATCTCAGTTACTACAAGTATCTAGCTTTTCTTTTTCTAAATACAATGACATTAAAAGTATATTCAAAACATGCATACTTACACTATCATCTTCTTAGACCTGTTTTTCATTAAAAAATCAACTAACTGTGACGACCTTGTATCAGCTTCACACTCTAGGTACTGCAAAGAAAAAACCATTTTTGGTGCAGGTCATAGGGTTGTCAATAACAACCATGTAGCAATAAAGATGCTTATGCTAGTTACATCATGTGTTGACTGTTGATAGTACAAAGAAAAACAATAATGATCCTTAAATCATTGAACGCAGATAAAAGACTCATAACGGGGACAAATAGCAAGCTTTCTTTCCCAAGTTGTAAGTCCATATCCCTCAAACTTGAATCTTTTAACCTCAATGTATGAGATAAACTTCAACAAGATTGCATATGATAGTCCTAGTCCATAAAAGTTTCAACCAATACTGTAGTTAAAGTTGAAGAAATATCATGCTTTTCAGTCCCCTGGTTCATAAAGAAAATAAGAGATGGAGAGGGTAACAGAGAAAGAAAGTCATTGTACACCATCATTCTCAGGTTCCTAACCATGACCAGCTTGATGGAACTGGGGTCCTTTCTTTCCCGAGATCTATAGGAAACAAAGTTGGATATCACCTTAATTATCATCTGGGAAAAAGTTGCGCATATATGCATATTGTTGTTCTCTGTGTATGTCCATACTCCATGCCATAGTTGTCAAGGCGCCCGCCTAGGCCAAAAAGGCGCCCAAGGCGCCCGCCTAGGCGCCCAAGGCGTCCATGGGCGCCTAGGCAGGCGCCTTGGGTATTTTTACATGATTAAAAAAATAATTTTGAGGAGTTTTACCCTCTTGATACCCCTCACAAGGGACACTTATTTAATGATAGTTTGAACATATTAATATATTTCACTATCATTTATGATATCATATATATTTAAGATTTATGATTATAAACATATATTATATACTTAATTAAGTTCTCTTTCAACTCTTTCTTCTTCCGCGACTACTCTGCGCCTCCCATTTAATAATATTATAACAATATTTCACTATCACTTATACTACTGCACATATATATAAATTTTATAATCATAAATATGTTATATACTTAAATTTTATAAAAATCTATTTACCTCATTTCTCTTTCACATACACATCATATTTACTTATATACATAGATAAAACACACATATTCAATTATAACATAAAAATATAATTATATTTATACATATTCAGGTGACCCGGCCAATTTCCGGGCTGACTGGCCCGGCAGGGGCGACCCCATGGCGGCCCAGTGTGGGGTCACACGAGCTGGGGTCAGGTCGGGCAACCCAGCAACCTAGTCGGTAGGGTCACCCAACCCGGTCCAACCTGGCAAATACTGTGTGGCTCTGTGCCCAATTATTAATAGGATAGCAATATTTACTATCACTTATACTATTCCATATGATTAAAATTTGTGATTATAAATATACGATACATAATTAAAATTTATAAAATTATTTCTTAACTATTTTTACTCTCTCACTTGAAATTAACTCTTTTCAAACATATACTAATACAACATAATCACACAAAAAAACATATTTACTTGTATTCACATATAAACACTCATATTCAATTATAACATAAAAATAGAATTATACTTATATATATATTTTATGTATATAGTATAAAAATATATTTTTTCTTATTTTACATGTAACTTTTTATATTTAAAAAAATAAATCCAACTCAGTCCAACCCGGGTCGTGACCTGGTCCGACTGGGTTGGTTTTGGGGCCAACCGACCCCGAGCCGACTCCCAACCCAGCCTTCCCTGATTGTATCTCCCACTCACTTATAGCTACCATAGTGAAAAAGTCTTCCAATTAACAAACTTGATAAGTCAATTTGTTTTCACCTAACGAATGCTGTATCTCGTGGGTAACCAGACTCCAGAGTGATGTGCATCCTTTAACAGGAGTTGTCACATTAACAAGATGTCCGCTGCAAGTGCAAAAAAAAAGTCGTGCTCTCTAACAGTCATTTATGCCCTCAACTGTATAAAAATGAGCCATAAAAAACAATTCCCCTTGGACAATGTATTTTGAATTTTCAACGATTGACATTGACCAGACACCAGTACCATTTTCTAGTACATTCTTTTTGTGAATACTTGAAGATTTTCTATTCCTATCAACTAGAAAATAGTTGCTTTACAAGAGTGAATTGCGTGTGGCACTCATTCTTTTCAGGTTAAATGCAATCATGTACGTCCAGGATACTCATCCCTGTTTAGGATTTCAGCAAAAAAAAAAGTGCTTGATCCAAAAACAAAGTTCTCCACACCTATTCATGTGTATCAATCAAAACTTTGGAAAGGGAAAGAAATGGACCTCCATATGAAGGCCAGAAGGAGTTCGAGAGGAGGCCAATTCTTGTGTCTCTGCACCACGGGGTGGTTTCACCTCAGCGCGAACCTCAACTCTCACTGGGTTTCTCAATCCTGCCCGAGAAAGTTCTTCCACGGCCTCAGTCTGAGTAGCCGAGAAGAGGCCAGTCCTACGGAGCTTCGGCAGCCGTGCGATAATGGATGCTAGCTGCTTCTGAAATCCCATGTCCAGAAGCCTATCAGCTTCATCCAGTATCAAAACCTGTTAACAGAGAAGAAGAATCTAAAAACAAACTTTCTGCACGTTTCACTGCATTTTCATATGCAAACAAAACTAAACCAAAAATCGCACTCATGCTAGGCATACGCCAAGCAAGAAGAGACCAATACCTCTAAGTTCCGGAAATCTAAGATGTCCATCCGCTCCATTATGTCGTAAATCTTCCCAGGAGTTCCAATCAGCACGTTTGCACCTTCCTCCTGGATTCTATTCAAGTCCACATTTATATCTACGCCGCCAACAAGAAGCGCAGCCTTTATATTCGGCAACGTGGAGATAAATGGGGCAGCTACATGATAAATTTGTGACGAAAGCTCCCTTGTTGGAGATACGATCAAACCCGTCACCTGAACAAACACGTGACGACGATGACCTCGGCAAAAAAGAAAAACAAAAAAGCCTCCGTGAACAAATTGCCATAGCAACGCGAGGGATCGTCGTCCAACGGACCTGATGGGGCTTCGGCTTGTGCGAGGAGCGCCGGAGGATTTCGACGAGTGGGACGACGAAGGCTAAGGTTTTGCCGGAGCCGGTGGCGGCATCGACAACGACGTCCTTGAAGCTGCAAAGCAACGGTATGGTGGCGGCCTGGACGGGCGTGCAGAAACGAAAGCCGCCCCGCGAGAGGGCTTCGAGGACGGGGTCCGAGAGGCGCGGCTCCAGATCGGAGAAGAGGGTGCTCGTAAGCGCCCTGTTCGAGGGCGCCGACTCCACCATAGTCGTCCAGCCGGCTCGCGCTCTGCCCTCCTTCCAACGAGAGACGCCGCCGCGCGGTACCGGGAACAGCCGCTCCCCCCTCCAAGCCCTACCGGAGCACGGCGGCCTATTTTGAGTTTTATTTAATAAATACTTTTTTAAAATTGTAAAATGGTAGCGTCGAAATTTATTTATTTAACAAATTAAACATGCCCGTACAAAAATCGGGACGAGTGGATAATAAATGTGATTCTCGTAAAAAAACGAATGATTAAAGTTGTTGGTAAATTATTTATTGATTTAATTCCTTAGTGTATTCTCGGGGCTGAAGAAGTGTTACAATGTATCTCTCTAGATTTAACATCATCTAGATTATATACAGATCACATATCTAGCCATCTCAGTTGAGTCATAACTCTAATGTCAATTCTAATAATTAAATCAACAAACTAACTCACAGGTGGCCTCTCGTCCTGATATCACTCCAAACAAACACAGTTTTAAAATTATTTTTAATTTAGTCTTCGAAAAATAGTTAACAGAAATAGTTGCTATTTTATTTATTTAGTCTCTTATCATATTCTTTAATCGTGAGTGCTACATTTTCGTAATATGTAAAGTTAGACTTTGGACTGTAAACATTTTTGTGTATTTAAATAGCTCATTATAATTATTTTATTTCAAGAGATGATAAATTATGATTTTGTGTTTAAAAAAATCAAAGATAGAATTTAAATTTTAAACTATTTATTAAATCAAATCAAACAACACCTTAGTCAAATCAATTTCAAAATGGTTAGATCCTATGTTGGGTCGAGATGTAGGTCCACCGACTCGTTTAGTCAAAGTCAACCAGAAAAAGGCGCACTTTGCGACCGTAGCAGTCAACCTGCTTTGGTTCCTTCCATACCCTCGCGCGACGTCGGCTGTTCTTTAACGCGTTCTGATCGTACCGGAGAACGCATACACAGTTCTCATCTCTACCATTAACAACATAGCACATCACAGTCCAGAACAGCAGCAAGGCCATGCCATGCCGCTCCTCTCTCTCTCTCTCTCTATCTCTCTGTGCTGCCCTAGTTTGGCCGGAGATCCAAGGCGGCGAGTTGCTGTATGTTGACGGGGTAAACGTCGCTCGCGTCGCCGGAGAAGGCCCTCCTCGCCAGGACGATGTTCACGGCGGCCGTCGGGTGGAAGGCGTCCCAGAACACGTACCGGTCCCTGTCGCCGCACGGCGTCTCGAACGGGAGGCAGGTGATCTGCCCACTGTTGCGGCCGACGCCGCAGCATCCCCGGTCGATCACGCTGAACCCTGCCAGAGTAAAACAAGTCTCTGCACCGCCGGAGAAGAGGAAGAAGAAACTGCTCTCATACGGATCAGAGTGGAACGCACGCCGCGCGCGCGCTTACCGTAGGAGGACGGGTTGGTGAGGATGCTTCTGAATATGCGGAAGACGTCGACGATGGTGAACCTGGAGCCGGGGAGGTCGGCGTTGAGGCTGTCGACCATGGGCCTCAGCCGGCTGTTGAAGGGCACCACCAGCCGGTCCACGTACTCCGAGCACTGGCTGGAGGGGTTCTGTGCCAGGATGCTCGGGATGCAGCCCAGCAAGCCGATGCTCGTCACCACGAATCGGCGAGCTCCGAGGTTGTAGAGGCTCTGATCATACATACATATGAAGAAGACAGAGAGAGACGTGCCAGATGGCCGGAAAGAACGAGGAGGAAGCAAGCTAGCGAGCGAGGGGGTGTGCTTACGGTGAGCTGGGCGGCGTACTGCCGGACGAGGAGCTCGGCAAACTGGTCGGCGTCGTACTGGTTGCGGGTGGCGTAGTTGGGCATGAGGTAGTTGTTGAGGTAGTCGTTGCTGCCCATCCCCACGAAGAAGATGGAGCGGGCGACGGCGCTCCTCGCGTCCTCCGCCCCCAGGGTGGCCGTGATCTGATCCAGGGTGCCCTTGAAGTTCCCGATCTGCTGGTTGAAAGGTATGCGCCCCACCTGCACGCGAATCAAGCACGGGGATATATATAACAGATGGCATGAGATCGGCCGGCCGGAGTACCCTCCGACGGACGACGCATGGGTAGAAAGCCGGCGGCGCCGGCAAAAGAGGAAGGGAGGAGGGGTGAGATTACGAAGTTCTGGCCGGTGATGTCGAGAATCCCCGCCGCCGCCGACGCGTAGTTGAGGCCGTGTGCGGCGTCGCCGACGGTGGCCGCCTGGGAGTGGGCGGGGATCAGAGGGAGCCCGAGCAGGTCCGCTGCGACGCCAGTCAACGTTAGCCAGTGGGACGGTCAGCTCTCGGACACCAATAGCATCGCCCTCGGATACCGATACCGTTACCGTACACACGTGTAATAATAGATAAAAGGAAAAAATGATCAATAACTAGCATCGGAATTAATTGATGCGCAGACCCTGACAGAGCACGGGACGTCGAAGCATTTAGGGTTAGGGCAGCCGACATGGGCGCAAGCACTCCCCCATTTATGAACATATAGGATGGAACTGTTTGGACCGCTGGAAGATAGTTATCGGATATCCGTTAAGAACCAGAGTTCATGAGGGTAGGTCACCCCGAGAAATAAACAGAGATGGTCAAAGACAATAACGGATACTGAAGTATCTGGTTTACGGTAAGATAGAAGAGCTAGCTTCCTTCCCTCTGAAAGATGCATAGGAGAGACCTAAAGGAGATGAGAAGGCCGGTGGCCGGACGGGCGGACACCCATTCTGCGGCAAGACGGGAGGCGCATGCCGGCCACCGGCGGAGCTATATTCTATTCCGTCGAGAAGGTGACCGGGAAGATATCCGGCAGATCGGTGATCGATCGGCAGTTCCGGCTTGCCGGTCGCGGGGGGAAGAAGCAGGACGTGCACGTACCGATTTCGTCGACGACGGTGTAGCCGTTGGAGAACCTGCCCGTAGGGCCGCCGGCGAAGTCGATGCCGTAGGGGTAGTAGTTGGCCTTGGCGAAGGAAGCGAGGTCGTTGTTGTTGCCGTTGTCGATGAGGGAGTCTCCGAAGATGAACATGGCCGGCACGGGATTGCCACCGCCGCCCCCCATCCCGCCGGCCCCGGCGTCCGGTGCGACGGCGGCGGCCGATGAATGCGGCGCCTCAGCTCCTTCCGGAGCGACGGAGACTGCGGAGAGCAGCAGAAGAGGCGGGAGGAGGAGCAGAACCCGGAGAGCGTGCCGGGGGGAGATACGGGAGGCCATCTGGGGGCAGTCACCGGCGGAAGATAGGGCGGCAAGAGGGAAGAGGATCAAGGAGGGGGGCGCTCCGAGCGGCGGTGCATGCGTACATGTAACAGATGGGAGAAAGGAGGAGGTAAGTAAATGCTTGCAGCTGCCAACTTTTCACAGTAGCAGTAAATGCCGTCCATTCTTCTATGTGAATTGCAAAGTTACCCAAATAACCTTGGAAGCCGTACACCGAAGGTGAATAAGGTGCTCGGTTATAAACTCTTTTACAGTGCGATGGAGAGAAAATTTTTCGCTTCTTTCGCAAATATCTCATTGAAAAAATCAATTTATTCTTAATTTGACCGGTGATATCTAACTAAGTTGACCTTTTCGATAAAACATTTGCAAGATACATGGAGGGTTCCCTACCGGACTCTTTTTTATGCATTTTGCAATAAAAACATGCTTAGTGACTTATGATAATAAAAATAGTTGGTATCTTGAATAAAAAAAAACAATGCGTGAGAGCACGAGGAAAAATATTGACGACTTTTTTATATTTAATGATGGCCGAACATTTTTTTATTTGATCGTATAACCAAACACGGAATAAGATATTTTGGATTTTGATTCTGATGGAATAGAAGCTATGATATTACAACTTAATTAATTTATTTTATCCTTAAAATTGTGAAAAATTTTAGCGAAAGTTTACTTAGAATTAAACCAAGTAAGCCTAGTACAGCTTCTTTTTTATAGAAAAAAAGATATAATAGATAAACACATTTTTATTTTAAAACCAAAAAATTAACTTATTATCCAGCAGCAGTACCGTTACGGCCGCACTGATAAGAGACAACTTATTAGTCGGCAACTTAAAAAAGATAAAAACTTTCTTAAAAATTCTAAGATGTCTTTTTTTTTTGATGAGAAACACAGCATTATATTGAAACATCATCCTGGAAGATCCTTACAATATTGATGCCAAGCCATTGACGGAAGAGGAGCAGGAGAGGCATCCTCTGTTAGAATTTATAGTCCACCTAGCAAGAACATGAGCTAGACGATTACAAGAACGGCTGGCATAAGACAGTTCTACATGAGAGTAAGAAGATAAGAAACAAGAACATCTCAAAACTATATGTTGAGACCGCCAAATCATGGGTCCTTGACCCGTAATAGCCTCAACTACCACCTTGGCATCACTCTCGATCATTGTAGGCTTGTCAGCAGTTGATGCCCACGAGCACGCCTCTTCAATGGCCAGCGCTTCCAGGACCTGGGGATGCACCACATTCAACAGCTTAGTCTTCCAGAAGACCAATTTTCCCTCCTCCTGCCGAACAACTAAGCTAATAGCACCTGTGGAGTCAGAAGTGGCACAGTCTACATTTATTTTATACTGATTCAGCATTGGCGGTAACCAAACAGGATCATGAGCCATATGAGCTGCAGGAGCATTATCAACAGATAATTCAGTTGTTACCAAAGCTAACTGGTATATACGAGAAGGACCATCATGCTTAGACTGAAAAATAAATCTACACCGAGCTTTCCATATATGCCATACTGTAGATAAGGCAAGGATTTCCAATCAGAGTAAATGTTGATCCTTCGAGATAACCCATTCCAACCATTGATCAAGCAGAGCTAAAAAAGAGCGATGTTTCCACATTAGAGGATTACCAAGGGGCGAAAGGAACCAAACCGCTTTACTGCGGGAGCAGGTGACGAAAATATGTTCCAATGACTCTATCTCCCTAGCACAGATTGCACATAATGAAGAAAACCAAGCACATCGCCTATTAATTTCCAAATTTTTTGGGAGATTACCTGAAAGCGCTTTCCATATACAAGTTATAAATTTCTAAGATAGAAAAGCACCCAATCTGGGGTGCCAAAGCTTGCGCCAAATAGATAGATTGGAAGGCCCTGGAGGAAACTTAGCCTCAAGTAAAAACCTGTAAGTAGATTTTAAACTAAACGAACCTGATGAGGTGAACGGCCAAATAAGAGTATCCTGTGACAAACTATCATGTATCGGGGTGTTGAGTATACGACTTGTGGAAGTATCATCAAACCACATAGCTATAAATTGTTCATTCCAACTACCATCAGTAATAAGATCCTTAACAAGACCAGGAAAGAAGCATCCTGGAACTCTGGGGCGAAAAGGCCCATCAGTATCCAACACCCAATTGTGCTTCCATGGATGTACAGACAAACCATCCTTTAATTTCCATACGGCAGCCTTAAGTAAATGGGGTCTAACATAAAGTAAAAATTTCCAGACATAAGAATCAGTATGTTTAACATTTATGTTCCAAATATCCTGATTCCTTAAATATTTTGCACAAAGAACCTTGACCCAAAGGCGATCCTTCTTGACCAAGAAATTCCATAGGAGCCTCATACCAGAGGCTATGTTTAAGGATTATCCCCATAACACCCATAAACTTTGGCAACTTAATGGTCTGCCAATTAGAGAAATGTATCTTATGTTGTTGTGTAGAACTGTGAGCCCACCAAAACCTTCGCTGAACCATTTCAAGCTTGTTTAAAGTCTTAGCAGGCAACCTAGCAACCGACATTGCATGAAGAGGCATATGTCTAATTGTAGAATTGAGAAGAGTGGTTCTACCTGCAGTGGATAATAGATTAGCCTTCCACCCAGCCATCTTAGATTGAAAGGCCGTAATCAGGTTGGCTGATCGAAAAGCTATTCCTTTAGAGGGGTCCCACGGTAGGCCTAAATATAAATCATCATCAGAGGCCATTTGAAAACCTGTCATATCACAAATCCAAGCAGAAAGAGTAGGAGACACGTTCTTACTGAAACATATCTTGGACTTAGCGAAATTGATGGCTTGACCAGAGATGTTCTCATATTCCTTACGAACATTTAAAAAAGAAGCTATTGACTGTAAGTCAACCTTAGCACAGATAATCAGATCGTCTGCAAACATGAGGTGTGAAATCTCTGGGGCTCCTCTATCTACTTGCACACCTGTAATTTTATGTAAGTTTGCTGCCTGAGTCAACATTGAAGAGAGCACTTCAGCGCATAAAATATAGAGATAAGGCGACAATGGGCAACCTTGGCGGATGCCACGTTTAGGATAAAAATTTTCAGATATATGACCATTAATATTAAGAGAATATGAAACAGTCTTAGAACAAAACATAATAAGATTTATCAAGCCAAGTGGGAAACCCCTTTTACGTAGAACATGATATAAAAAATCCCATCGAAGCTTATCATAAGCCTTGTGAATATCCAGTTTTGCCATAAAGAACCCATCCTTTCCCTTCATCCTTTTAAAAGTAGTTCTCACTTCTTGAATGATGATGACATTATCAATTCCTTGGCGACCAGGAACAAAGCCTGACTGTAATTCAGAAATCAAACCTGGTAATAAAGGCTTCAACCTATTGGCAATAACCTTGGTAAGAACTTTAAGCAGCACATTACATAAACTAATAGGTCTATAGTGTTCCGGGAGATGAGCATTTTCTTTTTTGGGAATAAGAGTAATGAGAGTATGATTAAGCTCCGGCGGAACAGAATTTGATATAAACAGGGATCTAATAAACGAGAACACTTCATCAGAGATAAGTGACTAATACTGTTGGAAAAATATAGGGGAGAAACCATCCATCCCTGGAGCCTTATCAGGTTTCATTGAAAAAAGAGCTAATTTAACTTCCTCCAAGGAGTAAACATAAGACCTCTGCTTGAGATGAAGACAGTATCGGTAGAGGTAAAGATTCTAACACAGGTGCCACAGAATAAGCAGAAGTATCATGGAATAAAGATTTAAAGTAGGAACAGAACACATACTTAATATCTTCAACCTTAGCTGACCAAACACCATCGGGTAGAACAACACCAGGTATCATGTTCCAACGTCTGCGATTTAAGACTTTAGAGTGAAAAAATTTGGTACATTTATCTCCTGCAGTGTGCCAAAAAGATTTAGCCCTCTGTCTCCAATAGATATTTTCTAAATCTTGTAACCAGAGCAATCTTTTATACAAATCAGTTTCTGCAGACAGAGTATCAGAAGTAGGTGGCACAGACTGCAAAAAACGTAATTTCTCATGGACTTCCTTAATTTGACTCCGAAAACTACCAAAAATATGATTTTTCCAATGGATCATATCTGAACGAAGTCGTTTCATCTTCAGAGCATAATGTTGACTCAGATTCGGGGAATTTTTCCAAGAGGTAGACACCAACTCATGAAAAGAGGGGTGCTTCAGCCAATTAGCCTCCAATCGAAACCAAAACTTCCCATGATGAGTAGGAGGGTTAGTATTAATTAGGTAGAGCGGACTATGATCACTAGTAAAACATGGAAGTACATGAAGTTGCACCATAGGAAACAAAGAAAACCAAGAATCCGAGGCTAAGCATCGATCTAACTTCTCCGTGACATGGTGATGAATAGGTCTTCTATTATTCCAAGTATAAATGGATCCATCATTCCTGAGTTCCATAAGATTATTAGTTTGTATAAAATACTCAAAATGTTCCATGTGAGAGACAGTAGGCTTTAGGCCCCCCCCACTTCTCAGAAGGGTGTCTGATACAGTTCTAATCACCTATTAAACAAGTAGGCAAAGAAAGCTGACGAATAATATGAGTTACATCAGACCACATCCGCATTCTATCTACATCCCGATTAGGGGCATATATGCCAATAAGAAGCCAAGGTGATGAAGAGACCGAATCTTGGATAATACCTACGATCCAACAAGAGGTAGAAGAGATAACCTGCACTTGAATGTCAGTTGACCACCATATCCAAAGACCTCCACTCCGGTTGGATGATGGCACTACAAAATAGTTATCAATGCTTTTGCGAGCAAAAAATTCATTACTAACCAAAGAAGAACATTTTTTTTCAGATATAAAAAAGATCGAAGGATTCACTGAATGGGTTAAACGGTCAATATGACGAATTGTCGGGCACCCATTCCCGCCCCGACAATTCCAAGTGATGATCCTCATTTTTGCAGGGCAGCTGTGAAGGGCCAACTGCCTCACCCTGAAACTCTGGTACTGGCAAACGTAATACCTCAACCTTAACCGGAAACAAAAGTTCATCATTCTTACAGACAGAGTGAATTTTAAAACATTAATAATTACTGGAGCGGATATATTCAAAAATTTCCTTACAGATGGTTCAGCTTCGGGACCATACGTGTATTATGACCCACGGGCTTTGACGGTCAGCACGGGTGCAAACGAGTCGAGTCGAGCCGAGTAGTATGGTGTTCAAGCTCGGCTCGTTTATTTTACACGAGTTCGAGTGCAAGCTCAAGTTTTAGCGAGTATGTGAAACCCTTGTTCAAGCTTAGTTCGTTTATTAATCGAGTCGAGTTGAGTTTGAACTCGAGTAGTAGTTAGACTAAAATTCAATTCATATTCAAACTTAAGCTATATACAAACTCCTTTATAAACCCAAAATCAATGAAAAGTCATCTGTGAAACTTTAGATTTAACTCATTTATGAAACTCAATCTAAGTTTAAACTCAAATTGTGAATTATTTAATATATTTAAGTGACAATATATAAATATTAATACTTAAAATGTAATTTTTTTTTAAAAATATATAATATAATATTTAATCGAGCTGGTCGCGAGTTTATCGAGCCGAGCAAGAGTCTATTCAAGCTCGGCTCATTTAATGAGTCAAGTTTTATTTTTTGTTCAAACTTGTTCATTTAACATAATAAATGAGTCGAGTCAAGTTTTTATCGAGCCGAACTTCGAACTACTCGTCGAGTGTATTGGTTCGTTTGCACCCTAACTGCCAGAGAGAGAGAGAGGCAAGCAGCTGCGGAGCTACCTGCGAGGCGGCGCAGCGCGAGGGCAATTCCGACATTTTGGTTCCGGTGCATTGATAAGCGTTTGGATTTGATTGAGCTGTGAGCGGGCAAGACAAAGTTAAAAAATGGCGGAGGAATTAAAGAAGTTTGTCTGTTGGGCCTTTAATGGGCCGCGTTGTGTGGACCATAGGAACAGCGGCGGGGCTTCCTTCGTGGGCCGCCTGACAGGTGGAGATACCGTAAGAAAGGGAGGGGTGCTTTCTTCGAGCGCCGCCGGCAGGTGCGTCTTGTTTTTTTGATCATAAAAAAACAGCAGTACAACAGTTCATACGTAAATTATTTATCCGTATACGGTTGGGAAGTATTGTACGACAGTTAATACGTAAATTTTGAAAAACTTTTTATCGGTAAAAGTAATTAATTATATTTAGTTGAGAGCAGTACTAAGATAAATGATCTTGTTAGAAGGATTATCATCAGTTAGTGTAGTGTAGTTGTCGAACCAGTTTGCCATCTTGCACATTGGAGACCGTGTGTAACATACTATGGTGGGGCCGCAAAAAATCACTCTTTTCTGGCCAAGAGGAAAAATATATGTATACAATTATATTTTTATCACCGCTTCTAAATATATTTTTGTAAAAATATGAGTACAAAGTCAAGTTGTTCCCTACATATATATGAATCTGTATATATGTGCATTTTCTATTTGTGTGTTCCGAGGTGATAAAGTTATTGAATTACAAGTTAGCAAGGATGTTGGAGTAACCCCATATTGGATATTACAATAAAAGGTTGTGTAAACTGTAAAGTATGAGAAAAGTACTTACTCATATCCTTAATTTTTTGTTTTTGTTGAGCCGTCATGTTTAACAAAGTATCAAAGCCTAGAGTTTAATCCACTTGAGAAAAGAGCCTAGTTAAAAGAAATCAATCTTTGTATGCGCGCATTCCTATATATAGTCCACATGGCCGAGCCTGGGTGAAAAAATTGGCTTGCCATAGAGGGCATGTAAGAAATATCTTACACTGAGAATATGAAAAGAGTCGATGATAATACAAGAGATGCATATATTTCACTAGTAATTTTAAAGTTTTGAGTTGGATGACCTAATAAAATTGGCATGGTATCTGTTGAAGGATTTAGTCTCATATTGGGTACCGGAAGGAGTATTCTCATGTTTATAGGCCTGGTCTTGATTACCTCAATGCATAAGTTTTGAGGTATTCCACATAGTATCAGGTGGGTTCGGGCTCTGTCCCTCCGATGGTCCATCTCTTATTTTCGCTCAGTCCTGCCTTGCATATTCTTAACGTGGCTCTGACGGTGATGGCTGGCCAAGAGGGGGAGTGTTGAAGGATTTAGTCTCATATTGGATACCGAATGGAGTATTCCTATATTTATAAGCCTGATCTTAGTTACGTCAATACCTAAGTTTTGGAGTTTTCCATGGTATCGATGCACATGGCTCAGTTTGGGATGTAAGAGTACTCACTCTTATTTGATGTCCATGTGATAGAATCTAGCTAGTTAAAAGAAATTGATCTGTATATAAGGAAATACTTTGTGACAATAAGTGTGATGTTTACTCTACTCATGGTATTGAAATATTGAGTTGAATGGCCTAATAAATTTAGTAGACAAAAGAAAAAGCGTAAATGCACACTAGATCCATTTTAAGGGAACCACTTTACCACTAGGTCCATTTTCAAAAACACCTTTCTATTAAGTCCATTTTTTCAAAATATCATCACATCCACTTCACTTTGGATTTGAAATGTCTTTTTTTTGCCTCTGCACATTGAAGAAGACACGTAATGTACATTCTCTCTTAATATTAAAAATATAAATATTTGAAATAACGTTGTTTTAATGTTTAAAAAATAAATTAAAATGTTATAATTAAGTTAACGTTAATTAATTTCTTGCAAATAGAAATAAATAAAAAGTGTTAATTACTTTCTTATTATATTAAAAATATAAAGACTTAATTAAGTTAACGTTAATTACTTTCTTGCAAATTAAAATAAATTAAAAAATAAATTAACATTGAACCTACGGCTATTTTAATAGATGAATAAATAAAAAATGTTGAAACGTACATACGAAGAGATTAATGAAAGATATGTCTGTATATGATGTTATATGACGTTAAAACAAACTCTTAATATATACATTAATTAAAATAAAAATCAATAACACACATTTATATACAGATATCTAATTTAATTTCTTTTTTGTCATACAGAAATATGTTCACTGACAACGTTAATCCGATTCCCTATGTTAGAAACGGGAGAATAGGGACGGAGCGATTGAACGGGAGGTAAAAGTGGGATTTGAAAATGACGGAAAGAAGAATCGGACAGGGTGATAATGAAATTCAGTGTCAACAGATTAAACAGTAACGAAATGTGGTCAACTGAGCTTTTACTAAAGTCATTTTCTTAAATGGACCTAATAGTAATTTTTCCAAAGAAAAATGAAAGAAGGAAAGAAAGAAAACATTTTTTTGTTCATATTGAATAGAAAAAGTGAATTATTTTCTCATCGACGAGTTTAGCATCGACGGGTAGCCATGTTGCTCTTCTCCGTGATAAATTTTAACATATATTGATGTCAAAATTTATGTTGACGTGGTAATATTGTTGTTATTTGTTTCCAGTTTTAATGGGTACTCTCAATCAAATGTTTCTGCCGCACACAGCTAGCCAAGTGATCAGAGATGCTTTGCGAAAATCCAGCAGCAAACCACTTATTTCATTGACAACTTGATACATTTTACAAGACAGCAGCGGTTGTTAAAACAGTAATTCAGATCATCAAACACCTGACTGTGCTTCGTCGGTAAGATTTCTGGTGCAAAGCAGGATGTCCTTCTCGATATATATAAGCTTATATATGACGCTATATCAGTTCATGCGTCTGCATAAGATAGTGCTATTTCATACATATGATCACCCATCAACAGAAAGCGTCAAATCCTGATTATTGGCAGTAGTTTATTAGCTCTAAAACGGGAATATCTCATTTTCAATGGTCAGTGGGTAAGAAAAGTCAGCTAGCATTGGGGCGAGATCAAAATGCCCACTTTGATCGATTATCTGCGAGCAAACAGATTAAGTGATCAGTTATCTCATCACTTCTATATATATGTACATATAAATATATATAAATCTTCTCAATGTTTGTTCATCTGAAGCCTTCTCTCAATTATAAGTCTGGGTATCTTCCACCGGGTGGTGGAAGAGAACTCTCTCCATCTCTCTCACAAACATCTCATCAATTATCACTCTTGATTTGATCGATGAGACCCATCTGGTTTAACTTTTTTGAGATGTTTGTAAGAGCAGTGGAGAGAGTTCTTTTTTTCACCGCTCGGTGGAGGGAACCCGGACTCCTCAATTATTGAGTCATACCATTTCTTGAAGGAATTCGTTGGCGGCCTTCAGTATGCCCTCCTGCGCAAGGTAGAATATATCTTGAAGGTCTATGATGGCAAGTAATAATGTGGGAACAGTTCAAGAGAAAGAGGCATAATTTTCACTCAAAAGCTTTGAGTGGCAGATACCTTATTTTTCAGTACTTGAATCTCTTGAAACATAACCTGCATCTGATAGAAACAAATTGTAAGAAATTATATATAGGAGTATGGTCTTCTGTGTTTCTCTTTGTTTAATTATTTTCCCCTTTTTGTTATTTACTAAAGGAAACAAATGAAAAAGGAACATATAAAGGGAGAAGGAAACGGAAGTGCTAATTAAGCCTACTAGCTAGGGTTGTAAATTTTTACTTTGGCAGAGCGGATGTGGCAGATCCACAGATCTAGATGCCTTTCAAGGGCTTGCAGCTCATCCAGCGTCATATTTCCTGTGCTCTGTCCAATCATGCATCTGCAGTACGTTGTGCCTCGGTTAATTTATCTCTATGCCAATCGTAGATCTCGTTTACATGTTTGTAAAAGGATGAAGTTACTTATAAATCTTCCTCAAGAAATGATGAATTCAACAAATTATATGCGACTAGATAATTATCTTCATTTCGACGAACACAGATGCTGTTCTGGTTATAAGGAAAAGGAAGAAAAGGGGTACTCGACGTACTCGTTAAATATTTGAACACTTATATTGTACACTGATTGAGTAGTACCATCAAGATGAAAGAAAACAAAGATGGACATGTAAGTATACCTCAGGCCGTTTTGCAGCTCTTCAATCTCTTTCTTCAGCATGGCGATCTCATTCTGAGCTTCCTATGTCGAACAGAAAAAAAACCAAGTTAATCGAGTATCTCCTTCACTTATCTATCTGTTAAGGCAGATTTACAGCATTTAATTATGTCACGGTATAGGATTACAAGTTTGAAGAATCTTTTGTACTTGGAACTAGCTATATATACGTATGGCTTTCCTTCAGAATTGGATCGATAAGCCATGGAAGTATATATCATGAGGTTTTACTGCTTTACGCTCCATGAATATGACACCCTAGCTATCATTTTATGTGCCAAAATGTTGGAGATGAGAGTCTTATGCTTTGTGATTTTGCCTATCTTGACACCACAGAGAAGGTGGTGCTTTAAGATATGGTCTCTGTGAGTGCATAGCCTAAATCATATATATATATACATATATATAGTCCCATAAGATACGGTGTGGGTACTAACTAATATTCCCTTCCACCGACAGCTGAGAGGATCCGTACGTATTTCTTCAATGTATGACCAGAAATTGTTTCACTTAAGTCCCTTCAAGTTAGCCAAACCTAGGGTATTTGCATATGGGTATTTTGTTTAACTCTTCTTCTCATCTGGGTACGTCGTCGTATATTTGTCTAACTCGTCATCATCTGGCTTATACGTAATCTCTTATTTAAATTCCAAGTCCATATATATATATTTATATCTAGGGTAAACATGAGAAAGCACAAATTAATTAATCCCAACTTGATAGAATGCTTTACGACTCATGAGGTCTCTTAATTGGCTAACACATGCGGAGCTAGTTGTGCAGATTAGGACAATCTAGAGCATATTTTTGACACGTAGCAATATTCCTTTTGATGGACCTGAGGAACGCCACACGTTTGCTCTTAAAGCTTTGGAGCTTTTCCTGCTCACGATTCCTTCCTCGTATATTTCTTAATCGAAGTAGACTAGCTAGGCTTACTAACTTTATGTATGAAATCATGAACACACACATATATTGTCGTCTTTGGGGCATCAAAGAAAAGTAGAGCTGTGATCGGTAAGTTTAGTAAGTAGCCATGTCCGTCTGTGTAGATGTTTTCTCTTTCTGTTTGCAGCAAGCACCAACACTTCGTTCACACTCCAGAGGGGAAGAGTTTATTTGACCAGAGAGAAGTCCTCTTCCAATGTTAAGGTATAGTCCGTGCTGGCTGTGATAATACCAGTGTCAGTTGAAGATATCCCCTATATATATAATGTTCTAGCTAGTGTAAACCTTTTTTTTTTTTGATCACAAGAGAACGGATGTTCTAGTGTAAACCAACTCTCCATATTCTTGGATATGATCAGTTGCAGAGGCGTCATCAAGGACATGTCTACTGTGCCAGAAGAGTTAATTAAACTATTAGTCTCATTGTATGCTTCCGGGTGAAGCAGGCAAAGCTTCAACTGGTAGATTCATGCATGAATGTCAAAGGCTTGTGATATGATTTTTAATTAATCTCTGTCTGATATTCCTCCCCGGTAGAAGAAAAAGAAATCGAAAAGACATAAGTTATAACTGAGAGCTGCACCTACAAGGTCTCAGGTTCTTCGTCGGCATCCGTCTGCGGAAAGGGAAGAAGGTGATGCAGCACTTTGGATATATAGGGTTTCACGCCCAAGCACAAGGCTATTGTGATTTTTGTTTTCAGGCGAAGAGCTTGCCTTTGCAGCAACTAAACAGAAACTTTGATGGTAGAGGAGAGATCAATGATAAGAACTCTAGCTAGCCAGCTACACGTCGTTGCCTAGCTAGTTGCAAAGAGCGGCGAAAGGGATATACACACACACATCACAAGGTGAGTCAAAGCTTGAAAGGATCTCTGCGCCACATTTTGCGTCCGTTTTACGACGAGGACACGGAAATTAATGTTGGAATAGCGGATATAATCAAGGTTCATTAACTTAGATTATTTATTTTGGGGTTTAAAATTAGATGATATCAGAGCTGCCCATCTCTTGGTACGTAGTTAATCAGTCGTCAGTCGATCCGAACTCAAGTTAAAATGAGAGAAGTATAATACATATATCTGATTTCGAACCTGGGGTTGCTGGCGGCCTTCAGAGCTCTCGACGACGCAGTCTCCCTTTGATCTGATGTACCTCTCTATCAGCCCGCGCATAGTTCTTAGAAGATAAGAGGAGGAGAAAAAAAGAGCACACCACACACACGGATTAGGGATTAGGGTTTATGGGGGCTGAGGGAAGAAGGGGGGGGGGGGGGGGGGGGGAGACGCCGCCGGCCCGCCGGCCGTCGACGTCGAAGGCCTGTACGCACGTATATACGTACCCCCTGGTGGCTAGCTCGTAGAGCTTGCCGTGGGCGGAGAAGATGACGACGCCGATCTCGGCATCGCACAGCACGGACAGCTCCTGCGCCTTCTTGAGCAACCCCGCCCGGCGCTTGCAGAAGGTGACCTGCCGGTGAACGGGGTTCTCGATCCGCCTCATCTGCACCTTGCCTCGAGCCATGAGAGGTCGACGCACAAGCAGCTGAACGAACGAACGGCGTTCTCTCAGTAATTTCTGTCTTGCAGACAACCTTCCACTAGTTTAGACTAGCTTCGAGGTTGCTGCTCCCCCTCCTCCTTCTCTCCCCGAACTCGCTCGTTCACGATGAAGGCCGTCGTCGATCTTGTCGAGGGGGGGAGTTCATATAGACATGGCAGACGGGAGCCCCAGGGAACAACCGGCCGAGCAGGCTTTACACATCATGCATGAAGGAGAGGGAGGAGGATATAGGATTTTTTTTGGGAAAATTACTCTTAGGTCCATTTAAGAAAATGACTTTACTAAAAACTCCGTTGACCACATTTCGTTACTGTTTAGTCCGTTGACACTGAATTTCATTATCACCCAGTCCATTTCTTCATCCCGGTATTTTTAAATCCCACTTTTACCCCCCCTTCCCGGAGTTCAATCTTCCGCTTCGGGCGCGGGGAACGCCGCCGGCGGGGAGGGCCTTCGCGGGCGGGGGAGCCTCGCCGGGGGCTTCGCGGTTTGCGGGCGGAGGAAGCGCTGGCGGGGGAGAGCCGCGGCGGGGGGGCTTCCGCAGGCGGCGGGAGCGCCGCCGGGGGGAGGGGGAGCCTCGCCGGGGGTTTCCGCGGGCGGGGAGCCTCGCCGGGGGGGGGGTTTCCGCGGGAGGGTGGAGCGCCGCCGGGGGGAGGGGGAGCCTCGCCGGGGGGGGTTTCCGCGGGAGGGGGGAGCGCCGCCGGGGGAGAGCGTCGCTGCGGGCCGGAGGGGGGCCGGAGGGGGGCAAAAAAGACATTTCAAATCTAAATTGGAGTGGGTGTGACGATATTTTGAAAAAACGGACCTAATGGAAAGGTGTTTTTGAAAACGGACCCAGTGGTAAAGTGATTTTCTTAAAACGGACCTAGTGTGCATTTACACTTTTTTTTTACATATAACACAGTTTTAAAATATATTTAAGAAAATAGCATCTTTCATACAATTTTAACAAACTAACCCACTTTCTTTGACGTGCGGATGAACAGTGTGTAGATGGGACACACTTTCAAACAAAGTGTGTTAGTTTGTTAAAATTATATCAAAAGATGCTATTTTCTTAAATATATTTTAAAATTGTGTTATATGTAAAAAAATCCCGGGGAGGATAACCGTCTAGCCCTATGCCGTGTCTTTCTCCTTCTTCTCATCTTTCTCCCTCTTATACTCGGCGGATACAAGAAAAGTACTCTCCGATCCCTCAATGGTGGAGAGTTGGGAGATAGTCGACATAAGGAGAGGTTTTACTTTTAAAAAAAAGAAAAATTCAATGAGCACGCACGTCCACTTTTCAATCGGCCGGCCACATTTAACTCCAAAACAATATTTTTATGACCGGTGATAAATGCATTAGGTGAGTAGATTAGTAAAATGAGAAAGAGACTGGGTGTTGTATATATATACGCTAGCTCGTACGAGCTAATAAAAATAAATAAAGAAAAGAATTAATAAAATGTAAGTTGAACGTGATGATGAATGGATATAGCTAGCTAGAGCATTTTGGGCTGAATGTAAGATTGCAAAAATGAAATGCCTACACACACATACGTATTAGGCCGTCTTCAAATCGGACCTCTAGATCTCTAACCCTAGAAATCCGCGGATACATACTCGGAGCAGATTACTGGGGGAGGAGGGGTATAGATCAAAAGATTCTCGTAATTAGGTAAAGAAGCTGGTGTAGTACCGCCGGAGTATCCCATCATTCGGCCTGGTCAATGGGCGCTGTCCTCGGCTCTCCCAGCCTATCACCGGCGGAGCATCTCCGCCCTCTCAGCAACGTGCACGCAGGATCCGATCGAACTGTGGCCGGGCAGCCCAGCTGTTCCCAAAATTCGTTGTTTTCGTCTGCGCGCCTTATCAGGCAAGGATCGATCGACCGCCTGGCTTTCCGGGAGAAGTGCGCAGGAAATAATTATACACAAAAGAAAGGGGGCCGGGTGGCAAGAATAATGTTGTCACATCATGCATCATCGGTCGGGGAGAGTATGCTCATGATCGAGAAAGAGAGAGATAGACAGAGAGGGAGAGGAGAGGAGAGGAGCACCGCCGGTGCTGTCGGAGCGGGGAAAGGAGACACTTGGCGCGCAAGAAGCCGCGGCGAAGGAAGCGCGCTGATGAGAACGAGAGCTCGCTTTCCGGTGGGCGGGCAGCGGGACACGCTCGCAAAGCCATCGAGATTCTGAGAACGCTAAGCTTTGGCTACACGGGGGCGGAGATAGACGGCGCAGATGATTCGAGGATGACGATCGAGGAGCCGAGCAATGTCGGGGATGCTCTCGACCATACACATATGCGCTCAAAGACGCCAACGTCAACATCACGCAGGCAGCTAATGAGGTAAGAGAGGCCGGATTGCCTCACTCGCAACTCCGTCGAGGCGTGATGATCCGCTACGAGTGTTAAGACGCCTAGTGTGGCAGGAGGGCGTTCCCTCCGCGTCCGAAGAGACGACACCAATATTTTTATGGAGTCCCGAGCACCTTGGCACACCGACCGGAGAGCATATCACCTTATAAGTTCGTACGGGGAAGTTTCTCCCGTGTAGGAGTGAGCATTAAACGGTTCAAACTCAAAAATCAAATCGAACTGGCTTGTTTGGTTCGGTTCGAACCATGTTCGATTTGATTCGATTTGAAAGTCCTCCAAATCGGTTTAAACCAGACCAAACCGTTCAAACCGAATTAATTAAAAATTATAAAAAATTTATTATAATATTATTAAAAATAAGATTTTTATAATTTTATAATAAAATAATATTTATTTTGATTATTTTTAACTTAAAAATCATTATATATATGTAAAAAATAATTAATTAAAATAATTTTATATATTTTTAGTTTAAACCGAACTAAACCAAATCGAAATCGGTTTGATTTGATTCGGTTTGAGAGGATGAATCGGTTTGATTCAGTTTGAAAAAAAATGGCCCAAACTAAACCAAACCGAACCGTGCTCACCCCTACTCCCAATCACCAACAAGAGAGAGAGAGCCACAAATTTTAGTCACTAAGTAGCTTTTATTTTTTTTCTCGTTTTTAAATAGTACAAATGGTTACTAGGTGATGGTGCACATATGTAGTTACTAAATTCACCAATTTTAGATTACTATAATCCCTCTTAAATGTTCTTGATCTCTTTAGTAACTTTAGTAACTGTATAAACATTTTAATTATATTTTAGAGAGATTAGTAACTCAAAAATAGTAAATTTACGAACTTTATACATGACTTAGTAACCATATATATGCAATTTCCTTTGGCAATGAGAAAAAGAAAAGTTACTCTACGAGAAAAAAAAAGCTTATGAGGTGTTTGGTTGCATGATAATTGAAGTTTTAATTTTAATTTTTAAAAATTATAAAAAAACTTGTAAAAAGAGATATTTGGCAACTATGATACTTTTATGTTTTGAAAGTGATTTTCTTCTTAAACAAAAAAAGAGGGTCTCACTTCTTTTTTTTCTTATGGTCCCCCACTTTGTTTGGTCATATATGATGGTTACTCTTTTTTGTTATCACATCCCTCCAAACATGATAATTTTATGTCATGAGTTGGTTCACTTTTTATTTTAATACAATTTTTTATCATGAAAGTGCACAAAAAATTATCATGCAACCAAACACCCCATTAGTGACCACGACTTTTACTAAGCGATCTCCTATGGATGTCTTAAGCTGTGAAGGATGCTAAGGCAGAAGTCAACTGAGAGGGGGCACGGCTCCTTAATTAATTACCCGCTTAAGTGATAACGTGAGCCCCCCCCCCCCCTCACTTCTTTATAAGTTGCCTTGATCTCAACAATGATTTATTAAAATTGCTATACAATAAAATATTATTGAGAAGCCACATTTTTAAAAAATAGATAAATATGTAATAAAAAGTATATTTACTCTTTATTATATTTGATACAAATTTAGAATATTTTACTAGCATGCAAGGTGTTTTACATTGGCAACAAATTTTTTGATTTTTCTTATAATTATCCGTATGTTTTGATATATGTCTTTATAAAGCTAAACATTCTCATGGTCCTCACCTTTTAGAAAGAAAAAGAGGATTCAAGTGGAAGAAGAGAGAGATATAATACTAAAGAGACATTTCTACCATAAAATAAAAGGTAGCTAGCTAGTTACCTGATTTTATTTAAGAATGTTCACACCGTGAAGGGATTCATTAGTAAAAATAAATTTTAAATAATTTATAAATGGATATATTTTATAATCTAATCTATTATATTAAGTAATATACACAACAAAATTATAAGATATTAAAGGGAAACATGGACCGCCTTCGTGTCTTAATTACTACAAATTATGTTCTGTATAACCTTCGCTGGAGAAAACAGCGTCCATGGAAAATTCACTGATGCCAAAATCATGGCATCGTTCCTTTCTGTCAAGATCATATTTTACAGGTAACCTAAGAAACGAAATGATAAAGAAATTAGAAAAAGGTGCCCCAAGCAGCGGGCTTTGAAAGTTAATTCGTTCATTAGTGTTGGCATACATATATATATATATACAGCTTGATGTAGAATTGTACTCTATTATAAAACACAATCGTCGAGAAAGATAGAAGGGTGTCCGAGACTGTAATCTCAAATTTCTCACATAAATGATATCATTCAATGTCTCGAGAGTTGAAAAATCATTAAATGAGATATTAAATGATTGTATTTATGTGAGGGACCTCAGACTAGCTATAATCTCAGACATTTTTCTGAGGTGACCTGCACTCGATTAGTCTACGTGCTATTGTAATCGTGAGAAGTAATTAATGACTTAATTTTGATGCACTTAATTATATGTACAAAGAAAGAATCAATCGTCCCTGTTTGACTAGAGCCGAAAGCTCGCTCATAACACAAGAGATCAAGAAGACAATGATATATTTATAGGGCCAATAAGTCCTATATATATTACATTTTCCAGATCTATTTGGTAATGTGTTTTGTGACCAATATACAGCACAAGTGAATTTGCGACTACAAGTGGAAGTACAAATACGATACTATTTGGTTAGAATATTGACCATAAATAAATAAATATATATATATATATATATATATATATATATATTACATTAATTTAGATATTAGGTACTTACCGCCCAAAATTAGCATGCCACGGGCAAAGATGAAACCTGTGACGGCACGCTATGGTGGAACCGTCGACCACGGATCAGACGATATCGATTTTAATACAGGTGTATACCTGTATCAATTTTATGTGTTTTTTTACTATTAATTTTAGAAGTAAAAATGTTATCCAAATATCTACTAACATCCTGTATTAATATTAATTTTAAAATTAATAGTGATACAAGATCTTAATACTTTTACCAAACAGAATATTAACAAATTCGTCCCCAACATATATAGAGTGTGTATATATATATATACATATGTACGGTTTCTTCTCTTGAATGAACAAGACGAGTGGGGGCACTAAACGGTTATCAGCTTATTCTTGCGCCCTATATATCTTCCTGTCACTCTAGTTTATTGAGATTCTAATTACCTGGGTCTAATTAATTGAAGCCGAAAAACCATTGAGTTGGGACTTAATTATATGGAAGAAGTGCACATTATCACTTGGAAATAGCAAGATATATATACACGGTAGTTATTTTGAGGTAACAAAAATGCCAGATATCAGATCGCGCGATAGTCGAATGTACATATGATGATGAGGGTGTGTGTAGCGAAATACAAGAAAACCTTTTCTATTCATTATCTTGAATTTCAAATTAAGTTAATTCAGTCATTTGTTTTGAACATACACATAATGTATATAGGGCTGATCAGAATATCAATTGTTGATCAACATACAGCACACATTGGTTTTTGGGTTTGTATCCTGATTAAAGAGCTAGCTAGCTTATGGTCGGAAGAGATGAATTAATATAATGATGTCAGAAATTACTGTATCACAGCCTCTCAGCCTGCATAAAGGGGCAACCGCACGCGTCAAACCAGCTTATCACGAATATCAAAAATCAGTCAGCACAATTCTTCTTATCCCATCCCATGGTAGTTTCGTATCGTTTATAATTACGGTGTGATCAACTCTACCGCTTTATCTCAGAACGAAGGGCACTATATGCATACGAAAGGTTCTAACTTTGGATAAAGCTCTTTTTTTTTATGAGAGCACCATTCGATCCACAAGAAGATGTCCCTATTGGATGTCCCGAATGAAAGCTTCTACACCAAAAGATCTAATTCGCACTGAAAGTAACTAGCTAGATCTTTCACTGTTTTGACACCTTTCAAGTACCAGCTATGTGTATAGATATATACTATAGAGCGCGCCACTCTCTCGCCATCACCACTGCAGAGGTCCTTCTTATGAAATCTTATCCCCGTAAATGCGGGATAGTGATTCGACACTCAGCTGTCTTTCTAGGTTAATTAGGAACTTGTCAAAGACCCAAGTATATGGTTGCACAAAATTAAGAACTTGCGAGGAAGTACACAAAGAAAACATATATATATATATATATATATATATATATATATATATATATATATATATACAGACGTACACACACCAAGGCTTGATCTCTTACATCTCTCTCTCTCTTCATTGCCAGATACATTATTGATATCTCTGTCTAATCTATAAATTCTGATTCCTCTTCCATGATATCCATTTGAGTATATTTTATACATTTCGTAGACAAGCGGAACCAATGATACATCTTTACAGACTTCAAAACACTCAAGGTTTGTAACATCGGGTACTTTTCCTTTCACAATCTGCAAAGCATCGGTTACAACAAAGCATATCTCTACTTTGTAAGCATGGATATCGATCGAAGGGGCACCAAGGTCCACCTGGTTGGTGTATTAAAGTGATACTATCTCATTTTTTTATGTTTTGATATTTTTTAGAGCATAGAGTATATGAAGAACAAAATTGATATAAGTGGACACTGGTATATATATTACAATTCATGCTTCGTTTTTACTTCATCAATTTAAAAATTAATATTAATAAAAAAACATCTTTTTATAATTTATATCAATGTCAATTTCAACACTAATAATGATAGAGGTGTTTAATAGAGAGAGTTGGTAACATGCTGTAAACTTATCCTTCTCCCAAAACCGGAAGGATACCAAAACTTGGAAACCGAAGTGCAAACTCCCCCTTGCGGGAAAGATGTGATGAATTCAGAGCAAAATAAATAACAATGCAAAGAGTGCAAATGATAATGCAACTAAAGTAAATGGAATTGCAACAATAATAAATAAAATCTCAAAAAAGTAATAGATCGCATGTAAATTTAAAAGAAAGTAAATGAGATTACTTTAAAGAAAGAGAAAGTAAATAACAAGAAATATTTTGAAATTTAAAATGCAAGAGAAATGGCATAACAATGTAAAGTACTAAGGTAAAGCATAAATGAACAAAGGCCCATGAGGGAGGACCGAAATGTACGCAGTCCTCGCACTATATAGAGGGGTGGTGCTTGGAATTCTATAAAACGAATAAAAGAGGATATTTGGCAAACAGAGCAACTAATTTTGGATACAAGTTTCTCATCGTGATCGTCTAAAGTTTGTGAACAGGGTTTCTGCCCTCTGCTTCTTCTGTCCTTTTCACCCATCCTCGATTCCCAAATTTTCGACTCTCGGCACCACTTGGATGCCGGAGGTGTGGCTCGGCTCATGCAGAGGGAAAGAAAAGAATAGGGTGGAAGAGAAAGGGGAGTAGAAGAGTGTAAGTGGTCGTTAGGAGTTCATGAGTTTCCAAAGTACATTAAAGTGGAATGTAAGTTGTTGAGTTTTTTTTTTTTGGACAATGTACCATGTTGAGAAAGTTGTGAGTGGATTGTAACTTTTTCTTCTTTGATTAGCTGAAAATGAAGAGCCCAAAATTACTCTTTTTATTAGAAGATGTTTTTGTCGTTGCATAAAACAAAGAAAATAAATAAGGTGAAAAAATTAAAACTATAAGAAAAGTGCTAATATCTATAGATAAAATAAACATCAATAAGAAATGGAATAGAACGGGTTAGATGGGAACTAACATTTGACCTTCTTTTTTAATGTTTTAGAATGAGTATAATACTAACTAAATGCTTAAATAAACATGAAATGATGCTAAGGCATATAGGGAAGTAAAGAGTAGTGGTTGGAAAATAAGAAGAAGATAAGATAATCTAGACTTCGTAGTGCCCTATCGAAGGGGGCACCTAGTACACCCTTGTGATGGGGCACTGGAGCCTCTATAGAAGTAGCCTACTTCGGTTGTCTCTGCACTAGATGCCTACACAAGTTTAGGGCCATTGACCAGATTTTTGAGTTCTCCGAAAACTATAGAACTTGTGGATATCGAAGAGGCAGTGAAAATTGGTTGGTTGGTTGGAATAAATTTGGAAGAATGGAATGATGATGTGAAGGTGAAGAAGAGGATTTGGAAGCTATTATTGTGGCTCTTGAGGTGGTGATAGAGTATTGGTAGGTGTATGGAGGCTTAATAATGTGATATGATTATGGGAGAATGAATTTTTAGGGCACTGAAAATGGCTTCTTTTAAAGCCAAATGAGAGGACAAACTTGGAATTGGAAAAAAATTGTTGTTTGGGCCTAAGTGTCTATATGTGAGGAATCAGGTGCCCTAATAATGGGGTGCTAGAAGTTCTGGTACTGAGGCACTTGGGGTCTTTATAAATGCGATGTGTTGTAAGGCTAGTTTGTAGAGGCCAAAAGTATACTACCAAACGAAACCTCCTCTTAGCGGGCGCTTTGACCTTAGTGGCACTATTAATTCTTCCACCATATATACTTTGATATCGGTGCCATTTAGAGGTCAAGTTAGTCGCTGGGTGAAGTCAACATGCTAGCACCCCGTTATAGGGTGCCTGGTGCCCTATTAGTGGGGGTGCCTAACATCTCCCAGAAAGGGAACACCAAGTGCAAATTCATTAATTTCGGAGAATTCAATTTCTTAAGTAAAATATTTAAATATCTTCTATAGAAACATGAGTTTTGATATCTAAAACTAGGCAAAATTTGTGTATATAAAGGACACATGCCCACAATTGGTCGGGGTTACGGACAAGCCCCAAGCCAATTTCATGTGAAGAGCTTGGTTGAGCAGATGCATGTCTCTAAATGTCAGGATCACACATTGTCTTGTTCTGCTTGACCCCCTTCTGGTGGAGGAGATGAAACTTTCTATTATCATAAGTGTGACCCCACTAGAAGATCCTTTGGTAGCGCTCTACAGTTGTCTTGTCACCGAAGTCAGTAAAAGGTGAGTGCCCGTAAGGTGCATTGGGAATGACAGACAAAATGGATTTGCCACCCGCATCAAGTAGTTTGCTCTTCTAACCTATCATTTTGGAAACACATCTATCTTCAATTTAAGAGAGAGAGAGAGAGAGAGAGAGAGAGAGAGAGAGAGAGAGAGAGAGAGAGAGAGAGAGAGAGAGAGAGGTTGCGGTTAAGTCTACCCCCAAAGGCAGGGTCCCCAAATGCTTTTCTGCTGTTGCCCTAACCTTGAGGTTGGCTCTCAAACTAAGTTGTAATCTTGTTGCAGCGTTGGTGTTACGACTGATGTGGATGCTGGATTTGTTGAAGGTAATAGCTTGACTCGACTTGAGTTCAATCCTAACTAAGCAATCAAGGAAGCTCCCCAGCTCCTGGATATCAGCAAACAAAATGAGGTCATCCGCATACGTTAGTAGGGTTAGCTTCGGCCCCCCTTAGGTGAATGTTGGAGATGACACATTGGTTGACCTTCTGGGTGATAAGGTACGTAGCTACGGTTGGACATTAGCTCAAAGAATGTAGAGGTAGAGGGAGAGAGGGCAGCCCTAGCTAGGGAATACCTTTGGAGGGAGTGATGTAGCGTATTAGTTTTGATATTCATACTCCGTCAAAAACTATTACTATTAAAGCGCTGGTACACTACCATTCTGAATAATTAGGAAATTTGGTACTAGTTTCAGGCCTAGCTATACGAGTCGATGGGGAACAAATATAGACAAAGTGACGTCTAACATGTACACGATAAAAGAATTTGAAATGGAAAACTGGATCCTGATGGATGAATTAGTCATCCTAGCTGTAGTCGTCAGTAAATATAAGGCTTTAAGCTGAAGAAATCCGGCCAATTCTCACCGCACAACCTTCTACATCATGCTTGATAATCTCTTTAATTCCCCTGGTCCAAAGTTAGCTGAGTACCCTTTGCAAGTTCTTAAACCAAAATATAGATTTTAAGTTTGGTCTGAGTACTTGGAAAATTACTTCGCACAGTGCCTTCAATTAAGGCTTTAAAACTTCATCGGATGGTCATAGATAGACAAGCAATCTATATATTAGAAGACGAAATAGCACATTGCCAACTAAAATGGTATATGGGCAGACAATATCCATGCGCTAGGTTCTATTCTTACTCTTTGAAACAATATTTGACTGCTGAAAACAAGGTTTCAAAGCCAATATTAGTCCAAACGTAAAGAAAGAAATCAGAACAACATTAATGAAGACCCGAAATCAAAGGCGCCCGATTCAGGCTCAAACACAATTTCCAACATAGAAACAACATAATGCCCCAGCGATCTTTACTTAATTTTGGGGGAGCTGTAATTTTTTTCTCTTGGGGTTATTATTCAAGACACAATAATGTACACATTGTGCTGCTGGATCAGGGACAAGCATATGTGTACATGTATATATACATCATATAACTGACGATGGAAAGGCTTAAAACTTCTGATTGGATCAAAGGTAAGCAGCCGAAGAACAACAACCTGAAGCTACGAAAAGCCTGAAAGCCGCGCCATGTGATGCCCTTTTGCAGAACCGGGATCTTTCAGCCTCGAGGAAAGAAGAAGAAAAAAACAATGGTCAGAAAAGCAAATTATTCCCAATGAAATTGGGTTTCTCATTCGATCGGCTTTTGATGATTGAAGAAGACAGCCCCAAAGAATTGTTATTAATGTCTCCTCCACTCCTCCTGTCCAACAACATAGTTCACATAGCTAGCGAACTGAACATTATTCTGTCCAATCGATGCTCCCAAACCCCCAAACGAATCTGCTGTGGCGATGCTGGACTGACGTCCACGACTAGTGAGAGAGTGAGAGAGAGGGAGAGAGAGAGAGAGCATCCCATTCAGGTCGATAATATATAGTTATATATAGAGCATCACATTCAGGTAGACAATATATAGTTGTATATAGTTAAAGCACACTTAGTCAAAAGCCCATCTCTCTTTGCCTGGTGACCTTTATCTTTTGCCTTGGGCTTTCTCCATGGCGCACGAGAACCAGCAGCAATACGACACCTGAAGGGGTCAGAGTGGCTACGAAGGAATCCCTGCTTCAAAGACAAACACACACACACACACACACATATTTATATACACGTTCTCCCCATCGTCGTAGGGCACCTTCTTTTCTTTTGACGTGCATGCATGCAGTCAGGACACGTAAAAAGCTTGTCGAGTTATGCTTGGTTTCTGTTGTAGTTTGTGCGATATGATCATCATTGGTTTATGTGCAAGCGCTTCTTAAGTATATATATCTTGTCCCGAGCACAACACACCAGGATCAGCCACAGTTTTGGGCAAATCACAGTCCTCCTTGCTTGAAGGAATATGATGCCCTGTCAGCACAATGCATGACACCTCTTGTGAGTGTTTCCTTGATAAAATAATTTTTATACATAAAAAATTCAACATGGCAAAATACATAAAATTATCATGTTCGGTGAGACATGATAATTAACAAAAAGAATGTGAACAAAACTATAAAAGATGGATGATCATAAGAGTAAAAAGTATCATGTATATATATTCATCTGAGAAGGAATCCCTTATAAAAAATATAATTTTAATGATTCCCGGGAATTTTTTAACACGTCTTGTTACAAAATAATTATTTTAACAAAAATCCAAGTTATCATACAACCAAATTCTCCGTTAAGGCTAATGGTTCATTTGGTAGGGTCTGAGATTCCTCCCCAAAATATCTAGAAGTTCATGTCCATAATAGTTGAGGAGTTTTTGTGTGTCTATCTCTTTCTCCAATTTTTAAAATCTCCTCTCCATTTCTTAGTACGAAAGTTAATGCGAATCTATTACATTTGGTTGAGATTTTGATTTATCAATGGTTCCCTGCTTATCTCTTTAATCACTATTTCATTTAGGAGATTGTTAGTTTGGGTGATATTCACACCCATATAGTGTGATTATCCGATCTCTTGGCAAATGTTATACTCTTTGAGAGTTTTAAAACTTTGCTTCACTCCCATATATGCACTTTGTCATGCTGGTAGCTCTATTTTAATGACTTTTCTCAAGTAATTTGGTCTAGACCTCGAGCATTGTCCTAGTGTGTTGTCAAATCTTCTTGAGACTTCTGTGTTGTGTTGTAATCTTTGTTTCTGTTATAATGTAATTCATATGTTTTAATATAAAGTAAAAATGTTTCTTAAAAAAGATTCACGATTAAAATCTCCCTTCCAAAATCCCAACCAAACATGCTAAGAAGCATCTTTATGCACGGCCTCTTAAGTTTGCATGTTAAAATTAATGCAGTAACATACTTTTGATGTTGGCACTAGATACATGACCGTCAAAACCTAAGTAACATTGGCGTTGATATGTGTGTATGCAAAGGCCTATATATACAGAAACGTTGTTATTCAAGCCTTCTATTCGTTGGATTTTCTGTGCTCAGACCAGCCTCACGTTCGATTAATATATACGTTTTGATTATCACGTTGGATAATTCAGGTAACACACTCTCTCTCTCTCTCTCTCTCTCTCTCTCTCTCTCTCTCTCGTAAAATAGAAAATTGAAGCATATGGGACGAGGAATTACGAGACAGAAAGGGCTTGTCGTTTTGTTTGGCTATAAATTTATGTAAAATAGTGACCACTTGTTCTATTTTACAGTATTTTCAAATTGTTTGGGTTAAAAATATAAAATATTATATTTGAAATCAATGATCTCTTGTGTTAACTTACGTGAGAAGGGAGATGAAAACCAAAGCCAAAACAGGTTATAGTTATGGAATCATCCTAGCTAATTTTGTGATTCCCTGACTTTTAGAAAGATAACCAAACAAAACACCTGTTTGAAAATCCAGGCATAATTTTTTTTAAAAAAAACGATTTTGTAAAACAAGTAAATTAAAATAAAACAAACAGCAAGCTCTTAACAATAAGCTAGATCAGTGTTATACATGAAAATAACGAGTTTATCAGTCTTGTATTCACGCTTAGATGGCAAATTTACGGATGAGCTGAATGCATGTCATTTTCTACGGCTTTAAAAATCTCAATTTCACGTATTGGACTGTGAATCTCAAACGTTTTCTGACCCATGTATATTTTCTTACTGAATAATGTAGTGAATACTGTTTTGTATTTTTAAGGGTGCTTTAATGCTAGGGAATTAATACCTGTCTCATTTTCTGGCTTAAATATGTTTAAAATCAAGAAAATAAAATATAGCAGGCTATCAGTACTATTGTATTCACGTGTGATGAGGCTCACTGCTTGGCATTTTTTAATGATAACTTGAAAGTAGTATGGACTTCTGAGAAAGGGTGAAAATTCTAGTGAAATCCTAGCTAATAACGTGTCATGTAACCTAAAAATATGAATACACCCATGAGGATCCATTAAAAAGAAGCAATGTTAACGGGCCTTGATCCTCCCAAATCCAAATCCAATAGTGGCATCTCGATTGAGTCTGGCCCAAGTTGAAATCAGGAATATTATTTTACAGTTATAACTGAGTATAGATGTTGCTATGAGAGAGGCTAAGCATTTCCCCCCATGAATGTCGAAAAACATATTATTTTATAATTATATACCTGTATAAATATTGTAAACTAAAATAGATAAGTTCTAAGAATCTGGTTCATTGGCTGCTTTTAAATGATTTTGTTTGAAAACAAATTAAAACGGGAATCATGTGAAACAAAAAATATATTTAGGTAATCTTTTTGAAAACGTCTTAATGTGCTTCTCTCAAACATTTGGAGTTTAGGAAGAGCGGAAGAAAATTTGTCATGTAGGTTGGTCGGTGCTAGATAATAGTTGGGGAGGCCAAATGTTGGTACTATACTTGCACAATAAATTTTATACATCATATGTTAAATTTTTGCAATAAAAATATATCTAAAATAGCTAAAAACATAAAAATATTAGTGAGATATGTTAACACAAAGAATGAGGACCATGTACAAATATAAAAGGTGGAAGACCACTAGGAAAAAAAAAGGAGGACTCGTCTCTTTTTTTTTTCTTTATCTAAGAAGAAAATTATATTTTGGTAAAGATTACCAAGCACCCGTTTTAACAAATTTTGATACAAAAACATATTTTTGTAACATTAACTCAATTTTTCATGTAACCAAATAACAGCTCAAAGCCTGGCTTGATGAGATAATAAGAGTTTTTTTAAGTGTATATTTAATATTACCAATGGGCTTAAAATATCCTTCCACCAAAAACTGTTTTAAAATATCTTCCTTAGCAAGTATTGTTGTAAAAATATAACGATCTTTTACACTGCATCAATACTCCACAAGTTAATTAATGAAGACAACATAGATTTCATCTAAATTAAACAAAAATGCCAAGCTTTCGGAAACATGAGGTAATTCTTCTTGGTCGGTGCATTAACTTAATTTATATAATCAAGCGAATATGCAAGCAATTGCTTCATCTTCGACAGCGGTTGTCAATTTTATATATTTAATGAAATTCAAATGAGGAATCAACTTTGTATAATAAAGCGGATACGTAAACAAATTGCTTCATCTTCGTCGGTGGTTGTCAATTTTATGTGTTTAATGAAATTCAAATGCAATAATGTTAAAGCATCAAAATCAAAATTAAAATTCATGTTTAAACCGGCAATTTGTTTTGGCAAAATGCACACTAGGTCCATTTTAAGATAACCACTTTACCACTAGGTCCGTTTTCAAAAATACCTTTTCATTAGGTCCGTTTTTTCAAAATATCATCACACCCACTCCAATTTTCAATGAAATGTCTTTTTTACTCTTTCATTTTAAACAAAGTACTAGTATTTCTTCTTAATATTAGATTTTGTGAAATTTCAAATTTAATATTTAATTAGATTCTCCTATTTTATTTTCAACTTTTAGAACTATTTTATAATTTTCATCTGATTTATGACCGCAAAATATTGATGTGTTTAAAATAAAAATTTATCATATCTTATTCATATCAAAATTTAAATATGATATGAATTATTAAATATCATGTTATTTATTACATCATGTTAAATAATTTAATTTATAAATATAAATTATTATTATAGTTAGGACGATAAATTATCACATCTTATTTATATCAAAAATTAAATTTAATAAAAATATTAATTTATTTGTTTCGTCAAGTTAAGCATATTTTATTTTAACTACATGATATTTTTTAGAATAAAAAATATTATAATTAAAATTTTATTTAATAAATTATATTTATTATAATTTTTGACTATAAAATATTAAGAGTAATTTATTTAGTATATCATGGTAATTATATAAATGTTTTAACAATAAAACACTATTATATTTTGAATGAAAAGTATCATGATTAAAATTCTATTGGCATTACGTTATCTAGTTATTTTGGAGGGTAAAACAAGAATTTGTCATGGTCATTGGAGTGGATGGTAAGTGAAATGGGAGTCAATAGATTAAACGGGATGAAAATTTGGTGGATGAAATTTTTGGTAAACTCATTTTGTTAAATGGAGTGGGTGGTAATTCTTCCTTTTTTCGCAAAAAACACATATACGTCCCGACGCCTAAAACTCGCTAAACATGGGGAGTTCATTCGGGTAGTGATTTTTTACTTTTTTCTTATTTTCGAACAATAACAAAGTTGGTCAAAGTCACCCACGCAGACAGAGTGCTTTTTGAGTTCGAACTCGGGTGAGACCACCCATGTATTGATGTCCCCCACCGAGGCTCACCGCAAAGACTCATAAGGGTGGTGGTGTTCGTTAATTGTTGGTTTGGTTTATAATAAAATTTTCTCACACTAATTAAACCCCAGACCAAACTCTCATCTTCTTAACCAAATCAAAATCAAATCGAGTTAATTCACTTCAATTTGCTTCGAACCATAATTTATCAAATATACCGAATATATTGGTACATATTACACCACTAATTTTGCAGTAACGTCTAGTTAAGGATAATTATTCGCTGTATTGACACAGTTATTCGTCTAGTTCGTACGCATACACTCAAATATTCATATGACGCAAGCATTTAATCTAGTTAGGATAATTAATTATTCGCTGTATTGACATCTGACACCAAATCAAATTAATAATTTATGGGGTCGAACGAAATAACGAACGTCCCAACCTTGCATTGCTACGCACCGGTGCCGAAACGGAGATAAGAAAAATTGATAAAATACATAACTTTTTTAAAAATAAATATTTATTATCTCTTCATCTTCGGGTCTCTCTCTCTCTCTCTCTCTCTCCCCCCGCCGCCGCCGCAGTCTGTCATGTCTTGGAAGCGTCGACGGCTCCGCCGTGGCTTTCTTCCAGGAACGGGTAATCTGTGTAGCCGACGACGGCGTCGGGGGTGTAGAAGGTCATCCTGTTGTACTTGTTCAGCGGCGCGTCGAGCTGAAACCTCCTCGGGAGGTCCGGGTTGGCGAGGAACAGCCGCCCGAAGGCCACCAGGTCCGCGTACCCGGTGGCCACGGCCCTGTTGCCGTCCTCCCGGCCGTACCCGCCGGCGGCGATGAAGGTGCCCTCGAAGGCCCGCCTCAGGGGAAGGAGGCCCTGCTGGAGCTTGCGCCTGCCGTCGACGATGGCCATCCTCGGCTCCACCATGTGGCAGTAGACGACGCCGTACCTGTTCAGGGACTCCACCATGTACAGCCCCAGGCCCAGCGGGTCGGAGTCCCAGCACTCCGCGTAGTCGGCGAAGGGGGAGAGGCGGATGCCGACCCTGCCGGCGCCGACCTCGCCGACGACGGCCTCGACCACCTCCAGGGCGAAGCGGCACCGGTTCTCCAGGCTGCCCCCGTACTCGTCCGTGCGGTCGTTGCAGCTGTCCTTCATGAACTGCTCCAGGAGGTAGCCGTGGGCGCCGTGGATCTCCACCCCGTCGAAGCCTGGAGGATCAAACGGTCAACAGGAGAGGCGGAAGGCCGGAATCGAGCTGCAGATTGGGAAACCAGAGCGGCCGAGTAAGACTAATAAGACACCGACCGGCTTCAATGGCGTTCCGGGCGGCTCGCCGAAAGTCGTCGACGACCAGAGGGATCTCGTCGGCCCGCAGCCGGCGGGGAGGTGAGTACTCGCTGACGGTGTCGTCGTGCTGAACCTGGGGCTGAATCTGCCGGTCGGTGCTGGAGATGGGGGCTTGTCCGTTGGGCTGGTAGCCTAAAAATCGCGACTTTTTCTCAGCACGAGTAGGGCCGCAGCAGACATTGACGACGACCGGTTACGGCGGCGAGACTTACCGTAGTTGGACACCCTGCCGACGTGCCAGAGCTGGCAGAAGAAGATCGCCCCCTTCTCGTGGACCGCATCGACGATGGGTTTCCACGCCTCCACCTGCTCCGCCGTCCAGATGCCCGGCGTCTCCGGGTACCCTTGAGCCGTGTCCGAGACGCCGGTGGCTTCGGTGATCAGGAGGCCGCCGCCGGTGGCCCGCTGGGAGTAGTAGACGGCGGCGTGCGGCTGGGGTACGTTGCCGTAGGATCGGGATCTGGTCAGCGGAGCTAACACGATCCTGCCGGTTGAAAGAACGGGCCAGACCCAAAACTCTTGGTGCGTCGCTGAGGCGTCCGGAGGATAAGCTCGAAGTGCTCCTTTGGAAGCTTCGGAATTCTACCATCTTGCTTCTGCACCTGTGTGCTGTTACTCTGTCCGGCTCCTACAGCAAGTGTGCTACTTCAGTCTCTGGTTTCACTCCCTGAGGTCTCTCCGGGGAGGTTTTATCAGGTGCGCTGCTACTTTCCTTGAGTCTCTTCCTCCTGATTTCTCCTCTCCCCGCATGGAAACTTGTGTTCCTGCCTGCAATACCGAAGAGGAAGAAATAATCAGCAAATTTCAACAACTCCTTAAACCGCCGAGGGTCCTGCAACCAATACAGCTTCCTGAAGCCGCTCTAGTAGATAAGCTGAGATGGAAGAGATCTATCATAGTCACTGTACTCTCGAAGGAAAGAGCTAGGCCTGCGGGTCTAGTTGAATGGATCAACAAAATGTGGCGGCCGGCTCCCCCGTGGTCCCTGCTGGATTACCCAAATGATACATTCCTGCTCTCCCTACAAAATGAAGAAGAAGTTATTAGTATCTGCAGAAGAGCACCTTGGTTCTATAACAATGACCTGGTTTTAGTGGAAAAAGCTCGGCCAAACACTCCTCCCTCAGCTTATAGTCTGTCTTCAGTGGATCTCTGGATGAGGATCTTTGATCTTCCTCAAGAGCTTCTCGGTATTGATACAGTTATGCATCTTGCCTCACAAGTGGGAAATCCAATTCTTCCAAAAAAGGAGATAGCCGCTTCTTGGAGTCTTTACGCTAGAATTAAGATATCTTTGAATGTTAAGGAACCACTACCCACTGAGATATCGGTCAAGATGGATGATGGTAGTATTAGTTATTTCGAGATTGCCTTCGAAAGGATTACAAACTTCTGCCATTTCTGTGGTCTTCTGGGTCACAAGCAGGATGAATGTTCTGAATTAAACACTCTGAAAGCTCTGATCAAGCCTTCGCTTAATGTCCATCTGCAAAATGAATTACAATCCAAGCTAACCTTCAAGTTCGGAGATTGGTTAACTGTCAATGGGAGAGCTGCTAATGGAGGGAAAAGACAAACAACTGATGATCTCAGCCTGTCACGTAATCAAGCATCTGGTATGGTCGCCTTGGAACAGTGCGAAGTACAGCAGCCCATAACCACCATTCAGTGTACCAAAAAGCATGGCCTCTCTTTGACTACTACTCCCTCTTCTTTTATAATTGATAACCCAGGATTTCAGAGCTCCGTAAGCATGAGCACTTTGACTAATACTGAAGCTGTTGTACACCAAAAGTCCACATTCGTACAGCTTGGCCAGTCGACTGGATTGGAAAATCAGCATTGTCTTTTTCTGCCAGGGATAAAAGAAGAATTCTCTCAAAAAGTTTTTGGAGGAAGCCAGACCCATTGGGTTTACTCCCTTCATCCCCCTGATCCCTCTACGTCAAAACTCAATTGGGAAAGTATAGACACAAATATATCTCCATTGCTCTGGTCAACAGCAACACCGAAAGGGAATCAAACCGGTACCTGCATGTCAAACAAAACCCCTTCGCAGTTAGCAATCAAGAAGCCTAGCACTTTTGACAAATCAAAAAGAAAGACAAAGAGGAAATTAAAGCTCCATGAATTAATAGATGATTTCGATCAATCCACCTCTCCTATCCAAGGAGATTCCATAGCTAATGATTCTTTCAGGGCTCTGGCAGCTGGCCCATATAAGCTGCAAGGGGACAAATGAAAATTCTTGCTTGGAACTGTCGAGGTGGGAATGAGGCCCCGACAGTTCATTTCATCGGAAAGCTAACCCATTCAGTCAGCCCAGACATCATTTTCATAGCTGAGACTAAGCGTAACAAGCAATCTTCAGAGTTGTTCTTCAGTAGCAAAGGTATTACAAACTATGTCATCTCTCCTTGGGGGAATGCTGGCGGTATGTGGCTCGGGTGGAATACTAATGTTCAAATTTTGAGGTAATCAGTGTTTGTAACTCCTGGATCTCTAGCATTGTTCATGACCTTAGCAGTGGGCAGGAATTTCTTCTCATTACAACTTATGCTTCAACTAGAATTAAAGACAGATTAGTTATGTGGTCTTGCATGACCTCTTCCATGAATCAGTTAAATATGCCTACTTGTTTGATTGGTGATTGGAACTCTATCAGAAGCAGGTCTGAAAAGTGGGGTGGTGCGGTTCCAATCATTTCTCATATGACCCACTTTGAAAATTTTATTCAGGACAATAGACTTATGGAGGTCAGAATTGAAGGACCAGCCTTCACCTGGTCTAACCGAAGAAGTTTTGATTTTAATATCAGAGAAAAGCTGGATAGAAGCTTGGCATCTCCGAATTGGCTCCAATTATTCCCTCATGCTAAGGTCAGTATACTCCCTGCTTATCATAGTGATCATGCTCCACTTCTGCTAAACACAAATCCGATATTTAAAAAATTCAGAACTTGGTTCGAGTGAAAATGCTCGTTTCGATCATTGGAGTTTCAAAGGGTTTGCCAAGGATGCTTGGGGCAAGTCTCCAAATCTTGCTACAAACTACTCGGAAAAAATGATTTTTCTCAGGAAACACATGCTGTTTTGGAAGAAAAATTTTTTTGGTAACTTGAATCAGCACATAAAGGTTATTAAGGATAAACTGACTACCCTTCAAAACATTCCTGCAAACCAGCAGCAGATTGACCAGGAACGGGAGCTCAGGGAATCTCTTAGAAAAATGGAAAACATGGAAAATATTTATTGGAGACAGAGGGCTAAATCTTACTGGCTAAATATGGACGACAGATGCACTAAGTACTTTCACATGAAAGCTCTCAATAGAAGGAGATGGAACAAAATCTCAGGTGTTTTTTTGACTAATGGCAACTGGTCTGCAAATTGGAATGATATTCAGCATATTTTTTTAAATTACTTCTATAATATTTTCAATAGTGAACCCAATACCTGTACTCTTTCGGATTGCCATCTCCCACTCAAGAGGGTTGAAGAGCATCATTTCCTGTCATTGCTGTCCAACCCTTCCGAGAGTGAGATCAAAAGTGCCCTTTTCTCCATGAAGCCGGATAAATCCCCTGGCCCGGATGGCCTCTCCCCAGGTTTTCTTCAATTTATGTGGTCTGATTATGCTAGGGACATCATTGAGCTTATTCTTCACATGTTCTCTTCCCACTCTATTCCTTTTGGGCTAAATGACACAATCATATCCCTCATTCCCAAAAGAGAGAACCCTACGGCCCGAGCATTACGGGACCGATCGGTCTCCATGCAATGTGATTCTTAAGATTTTCACCAAGATTTTGGGCTAGAATCAAGGTGCTCTTACCTCGAGCTCATTTCTATCAATCAAGCGGCCTTTATTAAGGGTAGAGTTGGTCTTGATAATATTATTGTTGTTCAAGAAATTTTTCACTCTTTCAAATTCAAGCGTGGCCGGTGGTTTTTTCATGATTAAGCTGGATATTAGCAAAGCGTTTGATAGAATTCAATGGGATTTCATTGAACTCATGCTGAACAATTATGGATTCCCCATCCAATTCATAAGCATTATCATGGCCTGCATTCGGAATGTTTCCTACAGTATCAACATCAATGGTCAGAAATCCAGAAGCTTCAAACCAATGAGAGGTATTAGACAAGGATGCCCTCTCTCTCCTTATATTTATATTCTTTGTGCTGAAGCTTTATCCGCTCTCATTAATAAATCCGTGAATCAAGGTGAATTCAGAGGTATTCAACTCAGTAAAAATGGCCCTATTATTACCCACCTAATGTTTGCGGATGATATAGTGCAAGCCATGGAACTTCTCTCAACGAGGTATCGGTCTTGATGGATATTTTAAATTGCTATCAATCTCTTTCGGGCCAATCAATAAATATGTCCAAATCAAGCATCACTTTCAGCAGAAATGTGCCTGCTGATATGCAATCCCAGATCTGCTCTCTCACGGGGTTTCACAGGGCAAATCCTTTTGAGAATTATTTGGGTATTCCTATTGGCATCTCTGACCATAGGATTAAGCACTATCAATGGCTATTAGACATGCATTTCGAAGAGACTTGCGGGCAGGAAATTAAACCTCGTTTCTACTGCAGGCCGCACAACACTCATTAAATCTACCCTTAATCAGCTTCCTATACATATCATGTCAATCAAGAAACTTCCCAAAAGCATCATCAAACAACTGGATAGTTATCAGAATGCTTTTTGGTGGGCGCACAAGGACAGTGGCAAAAAGAAAATTCATTTTCAAAATTGGGACTCTATTAAGACCGCTAAAAAGAATGGAGGGTGGGAATCGAGACCTAGCCTCTATCAAAGTTGCCCTCCTTCTAAAATTAGTCCGGAATTTTCCGAAGACCCAAGCAAGCCGGGTACAACTTTTTCCGATAAATATTTAAAAGCTGAAGACTTCGGGAAATTAAAGCTAAAATCAGCTTCGATATCGGAAGAACATCCTCAATGCAAGGCAACATTTGCATAATGGCCGCATTTGGAAGATAAAGAATGGTTTCTCGCTAATATCCGGAAGCATCATTGGTTAATCGACAAAGCTGGGTCCTCCCCGCTCTCAAAGATGGCCTAGCTTATTACCCTCACCTTGTTAGTGACCTCATCTTAAATGGGAATTGGAACATCAGCCTCGATTTCTTCTCTCGTTTAAAGAGGATTCCGTGGTCGAATTCTTCGTACGCCCATTTTTTATGAAGAGAATCATGACAAGCTAATTTGGACTTTTACTCATACTGGGGAGCTAAACGTCAAGTCTGCTTACAGATTCTTCAATGATAGAAATATTCCTCCAGGAACCTCCAACTTCTCCTTCTGGAAAGACATCTGGCACCCGAAGTTAAGTTCAATCCTTCCTCACAATGTCAATGTATTTCTTTGGAAATGTGCTAAGGGTGCTCTTCCCACCAATGAGGCTATAGCTCTCAGATGTTTCAAGATCGATCCCACGTGGAATCTCGTTCATCTCATAATGAGAACTTGGATCACTTATTCCTAAATTGTCCCGGATCCAGGGCGATGCGGTTCTGGTTCTCCCTTGGGTTTCGACCCAACTCGGTCCACCTTAGGCTCAAGCATTTACTTAATTTATTCTTAACCGGTCTCTTCGGGGAGATCCTCCCAAAGCCTACTTAGGTCCGATGGGTATGATTCTTCTTTGGAATATTTCAAGAGCAGATGCAAGATCCGCTCGGAGGGTTCTCGGATGCATCCTCTTCGTATCATTTCGCTGGCTATGGCAGACACTGATTACATTTTTTCTCATGCTAAAAGTTTTAAATACAATGAAGGGCTGAAATGGTCTCCGCCCCAAATCTCTCAACTGAAAATCAACGTTGATGCTGCCTCGGGAGTTAACAAGGGTGCTATTGGTATTGTGATCAGGGACTATCATGGAAATCTCATTACCTGGTTGGCTCAAACCTCTTCCTTCTCGGACGCCCAGATTTTGGAAGCGGAGGCTCTAGCTACGGCTTGCTCCTGGGAGTTCTTCGAGCTGAGCTCTTGCGTTCTGGAAAGCGACGCTCTGGCCGTCGTCAAGGCCATCAACGGGGAGGGCCCTCTGCTCTGGAGGGCTAGCTCGTTCATCCTCCATGTCCGTCAGCGTGCTTTGCGTGCTGGAGCCTCCGTCGTCTTCAGCCCCAGGGAGACGAACCAGGCTGCTCACCGGTTAGCGAGATGGTCTCTTTGTAATGGGGCTTTTTTGCCGTGGGCGGCTCCTTTTACCCCCCTTCCCGATGGTCTGATGGATCAGATCTATGCTGATGCGCCAAGTGTACGCCCCTCCTTTTTCCCGACTTAGTGATATTTTCGGAGCCATTGATCAAAAAAAGAAAGAACGGGCCAGAGATCGAATTAAATACGGGGAAGTCAATTTTCCCAGTTAAATATGTACGCAGAGAGTACGAACTGAAGCCATGATATGATATAATCTACCCACCGGTGGGCAAGCTGGAAGTTGCCCATCTTGAGCGGGGTGAGCAGGGGAATCGCCTCCGCTGCGGCTTCCATCTCCTCCTCCCTCCCTCTCTCTGTTCTTCTCCTTCCTCGCTTCTTCGGTGCTCTTCGAACGCCGGTCGACGGGTGCTGCCGGCAGGAGTCGGGGGGCCATTTATACTGAAACGTGCGCTTGGTCGCCGGCGGCGGCGGCTTCCGGTCCGCCATTGGAGAACAGAAGATGACGAGAGAGAGAGAGAGAGAGAGAGGCGGTCGTTGACTGATATTGTCACGCGCTTCTCGTGACCTAAGGCGCCACTTTCCATGTCCTTCAAGGAGGGGGGAGGCGTTCATGAGATGGTGTGAGAGTATCAAAGAGAGATGCACCTGGCACCCGAAGACCCGATTCTGGTCAGAGGTCAGACTTTCCGGATTGTTCGGAAGGATCCATTAGGCATCGTCCAAATAAAATTTTTAAATCTGAAAATATCTCTTAAAAAGAAAAGAAAAGAAATGAAATAATTTCTCTCTCTTAAAACATGTCCTTTTGCTGCACCTCGTGTGCTTCGAGGTCGAGTTATCAACTCCTTTCGTGTAAGTATATTGATCAAATAAAATATTTGAAATTAAACTAAATAGACAGATAATTCATCTCAAATTAAATGGAACCTAATATTTATTGATCCAGTTCGATATTCTTACAAACGACATTGGTTAACTACGCGTTATATATATATATATATATGTATGTATATATTAATATATATGTTCGCGTCTAGCATTCGTAGGATCCGTTTTTCATTCCGCAAAATGTTTTTTTTTGTTTCTCAATTTAACAAAATATTTCGGGTTAATATGCTCATGCATATGACTTGTCTCCCTAGAATATTCCTGCTACCTAAAATTACTTCATCATCTCACTGTTGCTTTCCAGATCAATATCTATTGATGTATATTATAAAGCATTCCGGAAGCTTTCGAGAAAATCTCCGTAAACTTTATTTTATATGACAAGTTATATCTTCCTCGAGAAACCGTGACCGCACATCATCAAGAGACCTGCGTCACTCCTTACGTCTTTACCGATGTTGTATATATGGTCGATTAATAACACTGCCCTCTGTTTGGTTGGGCGCCAATTTTTAAGATTTTTTTTAAATTAAAAAACTTCAGATTGTGTTTGATTAATGTCTTAACAATAATGAAGTCATAGTTAATTTTATATTTTAGATGATTTTTGCGTCGAGTTGATTTGGTTTAATATTATTTTTTGAGTCGGAGATAAAAAATATTTATTTAAATTTTATTGTAATTGTCACCTTTTATGTAATATGTGGTAACTCTATTTTGAAGGGACCGTGGTTGTTTCGGAGAAATTCTGTGACCGCCGCATGATTCAATTTAATTAGTTTGTGGTAAATTATATTTGATTAAAAGGTGGTGCGTATATGAAATGTTTGTATATTTGACTGGTTTTACATTAAGAGAGCTCATGCAACATATTATTTTGACATAAAAATATCTGAATATTACTAATATTCTTAAATTAAAACAATTGTTTGATCCAGTTACAGTCCTTTTGGAGTTGAATCAAATAACGAACACCCCCCCTGCAAGAAAAGACAGAGTTAGCTACACATCTGCCTCGTTTGGTATTTGGAGGATCGGTTTTTTTCATTTTATAAAATGTTTTTATATGTTGATTTAATAAAATGTTTCGAGTCAACTCATTCATTACGTCACTGCTTACGTAGGTCTAATTTGCTGACGTCGACATGACAGAGGTTGTATTGCATGGTTGAATAAGCCGCCGTCTTTGGGCGCAGCATGTGTCGTTATCAAAACCAAAATAACTTTATAATTTTTTAAAATCTGTGATTTATATATGTTAATTTTTACCTAAAATAAGATAAAGATATCATTTTACTATTAGCTTTTTGGTATAATATGTTTTAAATTTTATTTCTACTTCTTTGACTTTGCATAACATACCTTTGGTAATAATTTATGTTTTTTACTTATTAAAGTCTTAATTCTTATATATATATTGATTTTCCATACATATCTGCGGAGGGTACGAAATTAAATAGCTCACGTGGTTCAAAAATATATCGCATATGAATCCATTAAATTTTATCGGAATCAGACTGAAATACCGAAATATCAGGTTCTGTTTGTACGGGAGATGGACGGAAGGTCGTTTACCACAGGCAGAGTCAAATTTTTTGATAAACGTATTATAATTTAAAATATATATTGAACAATATAATTTAATATAATTCAAAATATATATTTATAAAAATAAAGATAATAACAAATTTTTAAACTATTTTAAATACTATTTTTATTGTGTGAACATCTTTAAAATAATATTTCTTAAATTGTTTTTTAGTATGATATAAATGGCACTCTCCAATTCTCTCTCTCTCTCTCTCTTCTTTAACTTATATCCTCTTTTTCTCCCTCAAAAGAGTGAGTATTTTTTCGTAAAAGTATAAAAATTGAATAATTACATTTTATGAATTTTAGGTAGAAAATATTTGTTTTTAAATGTCATAACATTTAAATTCTATTCAATAATTTTAAATTTTATGAATACATATTTATGTATACAAAATTCTGTGATTTCCAATACCTACTCCATAATTAAATAAGTTTTAATGTATTAAAGAACCAACTAGCTAGTTTAAGAATAGTGATTAACAACACAAAATCAAATTTACAAACATAAATATCTATGAAAGATGAAATTGTTGTAATTTTTTATTTCATATGTTCAGAGTAGCTTCGAAATGAACTTGAATGTCAAAATATTATGAAAACCTTTCACAAGATCAAAAATTGTTTTCTGGGAATGTTTCTAGATCAGCCAAACGAAGGATATGTATTTTTTCCGTGAAAATTTAATCCAATCTCAAATATTTTCACCGTTTCTCCTTTTACACGTAACCAATATATATATACACCCAGAGAGAGAGAGAGAGAGAGGGAGAGGGAGAGAGAGAGAGAGTATATGCAATAAGTCCTACGAACCAAGAACGGTTAAGGAAATAAAAAATATATTTTTCTACTAAAAATATATAGCTACAGAGATATCATGAACACTTTTGAGGGAGAGACCAAATTATAAGAGTGTACGTGCGAAAAATGTCCTACAAACCCAATTAAGATACGTACGCATAAGTTTTTTTTCTATAACTATGAAGGTGTTAAGATTAGAGGTGTACTACAGTTGGATTCGTGTTAAATATTTCAAGATTCAAACCCAAACCAATAAGAAAGATCCAAATCTAAAATGAGATCCGCCTGACTTTTGGATTAATCTAATTAGATTTGTCAATGGATTGAGTGAACCTGATGACTAACCCTACATCCGAAATCATCTTCGGGTCTTAAGTCCTCAATAGGGAACCGGATTATGTGCTTCTTAGGTTTGAGGATAGTCAGGAACTGGAAACGAAATATCAAGATCTCAAAATCACCTTTCGGGTTGCCTCGATATTAGGGGTGTTCATGGTTTGGTTTGGTTTGGTTTTTGAGTATTTTTTCTCAAACCAAACCAAACCAAACTATCTCCCAAACCAAACCGAACCGAACCAAATTAATTCGGTTTGGTTTGGTTTGGTTCGGTTCAAACTATATTTTGTTAAGGTATAGTAAATATATCAATATATAAATTTTTTTTGTTCATTTTAAATCACATTCTATTAAAATCTTGTGTATATGTTTATAGATTACATTAATTTTACCTTAAAAACTCTTAAAAAATTTATTTTTATAAGAAAAGATACATAAATACTATCTTATATATAACTTAAATTAAAATATTTAATCTAATTCGGGTTATTCGGTTTATCGGTTTGGTTTGGTTTGAAGAGTTCTAGAAACCAAACCAAACCGATCGGTAGTTCAAACCAAACCGAACCGAACCAAAGCACTGGTTTGGTTTGGTTTTTCGGGTTGAACCGAACAGTGAACAGCCCTACTCGATATCACCCTTCGACCTCTTTTTTGGGAACCCGCCGCGGCATGGACGGCATTGGCAAATGAAGGGGACCTGACGATTTGGCCAATCTTACCTTGCTCATGGACCTAGATCTCCACCGCAATGCACTCATTGGATCCGTGGGAACTATCTTCTCCGAGGGGATGCATGACCCCCTCGGTCGCTATGTGTTGATCCAATGTCGACCACGATATGCCAGGATGAATGTAATAGAGGTCCTCCATTGCCGACCTTCTTCACCCCCCCTTCTCCAGCAACACGCAGCTCCCGGGGAGAAGAAAGAAAGGGGAAAGAGGATAAGACATAGATCGAAGATGGAGATATGGAGGAAAACATAGGAAGAGGGCCGATTGAGATGTAGATAGACTCAAGATGTCTCTAATTCTCTGCCCACGGATCCATCACACTTAGAGACCAACTGGAGATAGAACAATCGATCTGCACCCCACCCTAGCAAGGGGGAGGGAGATGTGGGGCATGATGGCGGCGACAAGAGATTTGGTGACAGGAGACAACGACTAGCTTGCCCAATATGAAGCCAATTTTTGGGATGAGGGAAGGGGAGGGGCGCGAAAACCAGGAAAGAATCTTTTCATTCATCCGCAGAGCAAGTGAACTTTCGAACTTTCTACTCTCGGGTGGTGAAGGAGAAGTGAGTTGCACAGTTATAGCCGCCACTGCTGTTCCTGTCGATGAACCTTGGTGCGGCTACCCACCTGGGCCAGCGCTAGCGCCAATTGCCGCTGCCTTGATCAACTCAGGTGTGCCTGCGGTGAGAAGGAAACAATCTCGGAGCGGCAAGATCCCCAGCCACTGTGCGGACATCCCTGCCTTGGCCTTCCGGGGCAACCCGGTTATGCGTGGCGCGCCGTTACCACCCTATGGGGCGAGGGTAGAAGAGTCATTGGAGGGCGGGAAGGAGACTCCCCGATCCACCCCCTCCGACCTCCACCGAATATGGCCTTGCTCACCCAACAGAGCCGTATGATCACCGATGTTCAGAGGTCGGCCATTGTCGCTCATTGGGTAGATCCATATATGAAAGTCTGGAATGGATATGAACACGAAAAGCATAATATTTATGGATTCCCGTTTACATTTGGTTCAAGCTTATCAGATCTAGGTTTGGATCTTGATCGATCTGACCTGGATCCAATCCATTGACAGGTCTAAATCTAATACTTGAATTGGAAAAGAAATTTCTGATCCGGATCCAGTGACAGGCATCCAAACTTTTTAGATTAAATAAGATCTAATCATCGTGCAGCCACACATCTAGATGATGTCAGCCAGGAGCCCCCGATACTGGCGCACCACCTTTTATGGTATGTCTCGTGCATTGCTACGCCGCCACGTGGAAAACTTTCATATCCGGCAAACTGTAGTTGGCGTGAGCAATCAACATTTTCCTTTTTCTTTCTTGCTCCCCCCTTCTTCGCAGTCACAAATATTTCTTCTTTGATTTCACATTAGACAAAGCTTTAATTGTCGAGGGCGGGCATTGAAAAAAAAGAAGAGAAGAAAAAAATAAAAAAAATAACAACGATATCATACGGAGTGGTCGGAGAGGAGGGTAAGGATTATAGATTGTGAAATTAGGCAATTCATATCGGAATCAGCTAATTCTTAGATCGGATCAGTCATTGCCAATCTGATTCTTGGTCGAAGGATTGATTATGAAAAAATTCTGTCAGAATTTGTTAGGATCGATTAGATTGTTCGGAATCAAATCAGAATCAGAATCTAATTTATTTTTTTACTTTTACTATTCCGACCAGATCAGTCAAGATCGGGATCGATTTTGTTTAGGTGGATCGGTCAGGCTTGGTATCCCACGATTCTGGTAAGGTCGGAGTAGCTTAAAGTAGCGGGTGGTGGCGGAGGGTTGATGTGATGCAGGGGTTGGCAGATGCCCTTTCGGGATTTGGGGCTTGCGGAGGATGTTTTGGCGATGCTGATGGTGGACTCCTTCGAGCATGCAGCAGGACGTGGTGCGGAAGATCACTTCCATTGTGCTGGCCAGTTGCATATCAAAGCTGGAGGCTAAGGCATCCCTGTTGCGGCGGGAGCTCTCAGACTGGGAGGAGATGGTGGCAGAGCTGTGGGTGTAGGCTGTGGCACAGTGGCCAGCTCTAGATCTCCTTTTCCTTTCGTTGTCGATTTGTTGCAGAATGAGGGGGGGGCTTATTTGCTCTCATGGAGCACCGGAGCCTAGGAGCCCTAGCTAGCATTTGCTACCGAAGACGAAGAAGAGCTGTGAAACCCTGCCGATTATTGAGTGAAGGGAGCCTTCGCCCTTAGGGTTCTATATAGGCCAATCAGATGACCCAAAATAAACCCGGAAAAGAGTTTCGGATTATGCCTCAGCCTGTACCCGATTTTAAGGGATATAAAACTACTTAAAGATGTGCTTTTGACCAGAAGAAAAAACTTGATTTCAGGTCAGGTTATCGAATTTGCATGATCCATTTATATATGGGTCCAGCTAAGATCTCAAGAACACTCCATCTTCTTAATCTTAATTATTGGATGACTGCGGACCTCCTCAATTCTTCCGTAAAGGGAACTCCTGCAGTCATCATCAGTAAGTAGCTATGTTCCTTTCCAAATATTTTCCACTTAGTAACATGTTACGATACACTAACAAACTGTCACAATGTAGTAGCATGTTACTGAAAATTAAAGAGAGCGGGGCACCCGAGGGGATCCCCTCAGCTCCTCTCACAAGGGTCCGTCAGATCATTGTCTTGTCTTAATCGCCTCACTTTCATTGTGAAGGGGCTGAGGGGATCCACTCAGGTGGACACCCGAGGGGATCCGCTCTCAAAATTAAAATGTCAGGGCACAGTGACGTTACTGTGAAACAACATGTTAAGCGAGAGAAAGACGATGACTGTTTTCAGTTGATGACCGCGAAAGTTTATTTCATCGAACAGAGATTATCCGCTCGCTTACACGAAACACATCTGAGATGTCTTAACGATCGGCGGACGCCTGCAGTGATTTACTTTAGAGCAACCATTCGTCTCCTTTATCTACGACGACGCCTGATCCGTCTGATCCGCATAACCTTCCTCCATGAATGGGTAATCTGTGTAACCGACGACAGGATTGGGAGTGTAGAAGGTCGTCCTGTCGTACTTGTTGAGCGGCGCATCCACCTGAAATCTTGTGGGCAGGTCAGGGTTAGCGAGGAACAGCCGCGCGTAAGACACCAGATCGGTGTAGCCGCCGGCGACCGCCTTGTTGCCCTCTTCCCGGTCGTAGCCCCCGTTGGCGATGAAGGTGCCCTCCTTGAATGCCCGCCTCATGGGGAGGAGGCCCTGCTGGAGTTTGCGCCTGCCCTCGACGATGGACATCCTCGGCTCCACCGCGTGGCAGTAGACGATGCCGTGCTTGCTCAGGGACTCCGCCATGTATGTGCCCAGAGCCAGCGGGTCGGAGTCCCAGCAGTCCATGTAGTCGGCGAAGGGGGAGAGGCGAACACCGACCCTGTCGGCGCCGACCTCGTCGACGACGGCCTCGACCACCTCCAGGGCGAAGCGGCACCGGTTCTCCAGGCTCCCCCCGTACTCGTCCGTGCGGTCGTTGCAGCTGTCCTTCATGAACTGCTCCAGGAGGTAGCCGTTGGCGCCGTGGATCTCCACCCCGTCGAAGCCTGCGGAAACGGATCGGGAGAGGGACGTGCCGACCGGACACGAGAGGTGTGGAAGCAAGCAGCAATTCAACTAATTGTGGGCGCGGGAGCTCACCGGCGGCGACGGCGTTCCGGGCGGCGAGTCTGAAATCGTTCACGACGCGAGGGATCTCGTCGGCCCGCAGCCGGCGGGGAGGTGAGTACTCGGCGTCGTCGGACTGAGACTGGGGAGGAATCCGACGGTCTGTGCTGGAGATGGGGGCTTGCCCATCTGGCTGGTAGCCTGCAGTATGATTCATCCCAAGATCGAATGAGATTTCCGTCTAGAGGAAGAAGCTAGACGGAAGGTGGTGATGAGGGCATACTATAATTCGATACTCTCCCGACGTGCCAGATCTGGCAGAAGAAGACGCCGCCCTTGTCATGGACTGCATCGACAATGGGTTTCCAGGCCTCCAGCTGCTCCGTCGTCCAGATGCCGGGCGTCTCCGGGTACCCTTGAGCCGTGTCTGAGACGCCGGTGGCCTCGGCAATCAGGAGACCTCCGTGGCTGGTCCGCTGAGAGTAGTACAGTGCGGCGTGCGGCTGGGGAACGTTGCCGTAGGATCTCGATCTGGTCATGGGTGCTAACACCACCCTGAAAATCGAAATTAGCTGCAATATCGTCATTGATCCTCACACATCACAAATAATCTGCCTACTGCACTGTGTACTGATATCTGCTTTGTGAGTCACAGAAAAAATGGGTTTTTTCTTCCGATTAAGACCTCGAAGAACAGAGGAGAAGAATATATGCTAATTTTAGGCTACTGACCTGTGAGAGAGCTCGAACTTGCCCATCTTGTACGGGGTGAGCAGGGGAATCGCCTCCGCTGATGGCCGTGATGCGGCTGCCATCTCTCTCTCTCTCTCTCTCTCTCTGCGATCGATCAATGGCACCGCCTTCTTGATGATCGGGTTTTGGATATGGTGCCGTTGGCAGCGTAGATCATGAATTCAAGAGTACATATATCTTTGAAGGTGGTCAACGGGAGCGGGGCTAGCTGTCGGCTGGGGGTGGTATCGGTAATCTCATCGTATAAGGGAAAGGTATGTTTGGTAGTTACGTTGAATATATTTTATACTGTGTTCAAAAAAAAGAATATATTTTATACCCCCTCGAACCCCACGTGCCGTCCCACCCCCCCGGGGACGCCCGGCTATCGGCCGCCGGGAGGCGAAGTCACGACCTGCGCCCCCAGGCGCAGGTCCCCGTGCCAGTCGAGCCACGCTCGACCGGCAGTTTGAACATAAGTCGTGCACCCAAACATCGATTAGGCTTTTAGTTCAAAAAAAAAAAACATCGAGTAGGCTTTCTCACGGTACTCAGACTCACCCGGTGGCCAGTCACAAGAGCGGCTTACCCTTCAGGGCGCTCCTCGCCTCCGACTCTGTGGACCTCGCCGCCGGCTTTGTTAGGTTTCTGTTGTTCGATTGTTCTTTGTTTCTACGAGCTGATGTCTCGGGTGTTGTTTTTGGCTGTCTATTCTTCTTCCCTTTCCTCTGAATCTAACTCGATGTTCTCATTTTCTTAGATATTGTGAACAAGGCGATCTCAGGTTTTGTTCATCAGCCATGGTTCTGGTGAGTGCTTCAAATTTGCAGTACGGTGCTGCTATTGGAACGTAGTAAAATTACAATCCTTACTTTCACGAGCTGTAAACACAACCTCAAAGCCGGTACTTTCGCGGTGCTTTACGCTGAATAGAACATGCCCAAGTTTGCGTCTGGCCAAGTAATATAGTTTCTTATATTGCTGGATTACAGACAGCGTAAATCTTTTCTATTCTGTGTAAGATGTAGCTTTTTGCGCGTCCATATCTGTTTAATTGAATAGCATCCCCCCATGGAGGAAACTATCCGGTCTTCCTTTTCTTTCAGCACAGCAAAAGAGGGAAAAAATGGAAAAAAATGTACGAGTAAGTTTGTTGCTTCGGTCAGAGTGGTGGTACACGTAGCCAAATGGTAAAATATGGCGGTATAAACATTTGGCAAAGTAGCTGCTGGGCGAATTCTTTGGGTATTTCTAGATTGGATCTGAAATCCACGTGCCTTCTTTATTCTACTAAAGCCTTGCGCTTGTTCCCTCCCTATGACGGTACAGTGTGATGCAATTGACAAACTGAAAATCGTCTAGCTTCTGATGCGCATAAATTCCCATCCTTTATGGCCCTTATAGATAAAATTTAATACTGTAGGCATGGAATGCGGGGTCAGGAACCAGGTTTGACACAGTCAGCTTTTGAGCCGATTGACCCAGTCCTGACCCCGAGACCCCGACCTGATAAATGTGTTTTTGAATTATATTTTTATAATTTTTTATTTGGACCTGGCCGACCCGAGTTGGTTTGGGCCCATCCAACTCGCTCCCAACCCCGGGCATCGCCTACCTTGACTGTAGGACTGTTTTCCTCTAAGCTTGGTGACCTTTGTACCTTATCTTTTATTTTTTTATGTGGTGACTTTTGGATCCTCAACACCTTGTATAATAATGCATTTCCACTCTCTAATACATTTGTTTCTCATTATTAGGTTATAGTGTACAAATTTGAATTAACTCAACTCAACTCTAGTTTTAATCCCAAATTATTTGGGGTTGGCCATGTGGATTCTCTTTCTCCACTCATGTCAATTTTGAGTTATTTCTTCAAAGATATTTAACTCTTTCATATTAACTTATATCAACCATGCCATTTTTATTTTATATCTTTATATTTTTTACTTTTTTAATTGGAGTTTAATTTTACCTACCATTAATATAACATTATTATTTGAGCAACACTTATTTTGGAAATATGTGTTTTTTTCATTGTCCAACATTCATGGCCATACGACATTACATGTCTTATAGTTGTATGATAAAAATTCTTCTTTCAACTTTAGTTGAAGTTTACGGTCACATAAAATCTATGTAGCCAATCCTCACTTCATGAATCCTACTTTAATTCTATGGTTAAGGATCTTATTATATTCTCTAATTTTTTTGGATAATTTAACTAAGATATTTCAATCGAGTACTTTGAGATAATATTACTCTATCCAAACTAACTCTCACATCTTTTTTATTTTTGGCTTTCACTAAATTTACAATGCATATATTCTATCTTAGTTCTATTTGTCTTGAAGGTCTTAGACTCTTAAAATGTTTCTCTAATTTTTTAGGTTCTTATTAATTTCTTGTGTATCATCTATCAATACAATATCTTCTCCAAACATCATACACCATAGTATGTCATTTCTATAAGTAATGCAAAAAGATAAAAATATATTGCAAATCTTTGATGTGAGTCAGTAGAAATAGAAAATTCTATTATTTCTCCTCCAATTGTGTAGACACTAGTGGTTGCTTGATCATACATGTATCTTAAACCATCTTTCGCACCAATCCTCACAAAAGCATCTCTTGAAACTCTATAATAAACATTTTCCAAATTAATAAATATCATATATAATTTTTTATACTCAATATTTCTTTATTAGGCTTCTTATAAGAAAAATAACTTTCATTGTAAGCTAGCCATACCTAAATCAAAATTATTTGGCTGAAATTTTAGTATTATTGCGTGAGTGCCATGTATAACTCTTTCCCACAAACTTGAATAATATTCATATTTCAGATTGTTGTTGACCTTAATTGAGCAGGACAGTTGTTTTGTGTGGTTGCTTTATTTGCCTTTTCCATTCTTCAGGTGTTGCATGCTGGAGCTGGAAATAAAAATGCCTTCAAGGCACTCATTGCTGCAGAATATTCTGCTGTTCAAGTTGAACTTGTCAAGGATTTTCAAATGGGAGTTTCTAACAAGACTCCTGAATTTCTTCAAATGAATCCTCTGGGAAAGGTAATTGTACAAATGTTCTGTTTTGCTCCTAGACTTTATGTGGGCTAATGTTCTGCCTATATGCAGGTCCCTGTGTTGGAGACCCCAGAAGGTCCCATATTTGAGAGCAATGCGATAGCACGCTATGGTATTACTGATCTCAGAAATATTAAGGATGTAAATTTAGGTTGTTGATTTTAATGTTTATCTTTCTCTTATTTCTGCAGTTACTCGTTTGAAAGCTGACAATCCACTCTACGGTTCAACTGTGTTTGAATATGTGAGTTTGTCTAATCTTTGTTTAGTTTCATTCCTTGGTTTTCCCCGTGCCCTCAATATTTGTTCAAAATATGCTTGATCACGTATGCAGGCTCGTATCGAGCAGTGGATTGACTTCTCAACAACCGAGATTGATGTAAATATTGCACGATGGCTTTATCCTAGGCTTTTTGGTTCTTACCTTCCTCAGGTTAGTAGCATAAGTGCATGCACTTTTTTCTTGATGTTCAATACTTCAATGCACTAGTTTTAATCTCATGGTTCGTATTGGATAGGTTGAGGAAGCTGCAATTGCTGCTTTGAAGAGGGCACTAGGGGCCCTGAATAGTCATCTTTCTGCAAACACTTTTCTTGTGGGGCATGCTGTGACATTGGCGGACATTATAATGACATGCAATTTGTCTCATGGGTTTAGAAATGTCATGATGAAGAGCTTTACATTGGAGTTTCCTTATCTTGAGAGATATTTTTGGACAATGGTTAATCAGCCAAATGTTGTCAAGGTGTTAGGTGAAGTAAAACAGGCTGAATCTCTCCCACCCATTCAGTCAAAAAAGATTGCACAACCAAGAGAGCCAGCAAAGCCCAAGAGCAAGGAAGAAGCTGAAGCAAAGAAGGTGCCTGTAAAGCCCAAGGATGAACCTGCTGGTGAAGAAGAGGAGGCACCCAAGCCAAAACCGAAAAATCCACTTGATCTATTACCTCCGAGCAAAATGATACTAGATGATTGGAAGAGGCTCTACTCAAACACTAAGACGAATTTTCGTGAAATTGCAATTAAAGGTACACGATGTCTTTTACCCTACATCTTGATTATCTGGGGTTGGAAATTTTATAACTTAGCTTCGGCCTCAAAGCATTAAAGGGGAGAGTCAAAACAAGAAAATTTAGAGAAATGCGTCAGAATAAGCTGAAGATGTGTGAGAAAGCTTGTCTGTAGCATTAATTAACAGTTTTCTTTCATGCAATCAGCTTTTCTCTGTTGCAGACCTGAATATGGGGAAAAATAATGTTTATAGCATGTTTTAATATGTTCTTTATTGGACCATGGTACTCTTCTTGGTCAACGGCTAGTTGACTTGTGGTTGAAGTGAAGAAGTGCTTCAGTTTCCTTCTAGTTAAATCTAGAATTGTTCTCATAGCATCGAAATCTTGGTCTTATTTTGATTACTTTTATTTCTTCTTACTACTGAAATCGACATCTTGTCACCTTTGAGGTTTCTGGGACATGTATGATCCCGAGGGCTATTCCCTATGGTTCTGTAGCTACAAGTACAATGATGAGAACACAGTCTCCTTTGTCACCTTGAACAAGGTTAGCGGCTTTCTTCAGCGCATGGATTTGGCACGCAAGTATGCATTTGGAAAGATGCTGGTGATCGGTGCTGAGCCACCGTTCAAGGTGAAGGGTCTCTGGCTCTTCCGAGGCCTGGAGATTCCCCAGTTTGTGCTCGATGAGTGCTATGATATGGAGCTGTACGAGTGGACAAAGGTTGACATCACTGATGAAGCTCAGAAGGAGCGTGTGAATGCCATGATTGAAGACCAGGAGCCATTTGAGGGTGAGGCTCTGCTTGATGCCAAGTGTTTCAAGTGATCTTTTATCTGTTGAAGTGTTTTAAGGGCCATATTTTCCCCATCAGAGGCCCAGAGAGCTGGCAAGAGCCCTGGGTTCTTGATGCTGTCTTCGCGTTTCTCTCTTCTTCGAGTTTCTTTTCCTTTAAGGGTTGGCGCTGCTTCACATTGCAGTGAGCATTGGTATCTGCTGTTGTCATTTCCTGGACCTGTGCATGAGGAAATTTTACGAATAGACTCCGCCCCTTCGTTCCTTATGGGGTGTTTGGTTGCGTGACAAATTGTTGTTTCATTATGAAAATATGTTTTTGTAACAAAATCTGTCGCAAAACTATGTTTTTATAGATAATTTTTTTCTTGGACAAGAAAAAGAGGTGAGAATCTGAGATCCTTTTTTCTTCCCTTTGTGACCCTTTGTGATCCAAAGTCTTTTTTAGTTGTATGTTGTACATTCTCTTTTTGTTGTCATATCTTACCAAACATGATAATTCTGTCTTTGACTATCTTAGATTTTACTTAAATATCTTCTTCTTCTTTAAAAAAAACTTTAATGTAAGATTTTATCATGAAAGTGTGAAAGCGTATATTGTGCAACCAAGCATCTGTCGGTCGTATAGATGTTTCTGCATGGTCATCATGTGCATATGCATAGTGCAGTTCTTCAAGACGCTGGCTGACTGTATGAAATATTTTTCTATCACTAGATTACGGTTCTGTAACGAAAATTCAATCTTCTGGATTAAGGCCTAATGGTTTGTTTCGAGATACAATTAATGGAAAATCTGATGTTGGGGCCGTGCCATATGTGCCGTTCTTGCAGCGGTGTTTAAGTGATCAGGTGGTAAATACCCATGGGGTTCAAATGTCAACGCATTGCCGATTGACCGTCACTCGGTTGACATGTCTTCTCGTTCTCGTGAGCTGGGACGGGGTTTGAGGGCCGCAAGAGTTCAACCTTCCCCTCGGGAAGGGTACATGTGGGGATTGAGCAGGGGTTCGATCCCTCGTCGTGTGCAGTGCAACACGTCCGCCTGATCACTCGGCCATGGTGAAAAAAAAATCGCCTGGTCACTCGGCTATCATGAACAAAAGAAAGTGTCAACGCATTAAGAAATTTTAATTTAAAATTTGTTCGCGAAGGCAGTCAAGTGGAAATGGTTTCAGTGGCACACACACAATGAAATTCAGCCAGTTATTCCAAAAAATAAAAAAATAGTGATTTTAATCTGTAATTTCACATTCAGATCAGCAAACTTACATTAAAAATGTAGCAAATATTACGTGTTCGGCACATATTGCATCTAATACTTGCCGATGTTTAATAATATGTTTGGCTATCTTATTTCTATTAGACCAATGGAATGGACCCAAGAGAGACCAGAATATGATTTGAATCATTTAACTACTTTTTTCTTGTTATGATATATGTCTCGGCGTCAAATTATATATATATAGCTAAGGCAAAAAAAAAAAAGAAAAAAAAAGCGGCACACACGCAAAGAAGAGGAGCAAATAAAGATCAAACTAGCCAGAGGCATTGGCGATGGGTCAGAACAGGGGTGTGTGCCGGTGCATAGTTTAGGTTAGTTCGGCTTAAAGATTTTTTTTTAAAAAATGTCAAACTAATATAAAAATAATTTTAATATTTTTATTTGTTCGATTGATTAAAACCCTTTAAAATTAAAAACCCTATTATTTATACATGTGGTTTGATTCAGTTTGATAAAACAGTCTTGAAATAGACCAAACAATCAAATTGAACCAAGCCAAACTGGCCCGGCCGAAAATGTTATATGCTCACACTTCCAGCTTGTCCAGAATGATATGTGTCATATCAGCCCAAACTATCCTCAAAGGCCAACTTGGACACCGCCTTCTGGACCAAGAACATTGCCAATACCCATCCTCCTCAAACTACTCTACCTGCTTCTTGGATCCCACCTCGTAGGGGCAAGTTTAAGATTAATGTTGATGGGACTACGGGGGCATAATTCCAGTGCTAGTGCTATGATTGTTAGAGATTGTAATGGTCTTCCTGGATGCTGCATAACTAACATTTTCTCTTTTTCCTCTTCCCATCGAGTGGAAGCTGAAGCCATGGTACACGTGGTCGGCGATCTGGCCGGCTGGGTTAGCCGACCCGGTCGGTTTTTTGGCCAACTGACCCCGACTTGGCCCCGCGACCTAGACCCGGTTAATATATTTAAATAAGTTTTTTTTTATATTTTTCCTGACCCCGACCCGACCCCCGGCCCGACCCGGGTCGCGACTCCAACCGACTTCGGTCGGTTTTAGGCCCGATCGACCCGGTTCCGACCCCCAACCCCGCATTCCTTGGCTGAAGCAATCATACGGGTTATTCGTTGGGCCATGCATAAAGAAGGAGAATTCTGTATCGAAATTAAGCGACGCTTCAGGGATCGTCGGGGCAATTTAGGGGAAAGCTGAAGCCCATTGGCAAGCTGCCGATATCATCCGGTCCTGCCGGAAACTTCTAAATACCACCAACATTTCTATAGCTTATATTCCCAGAGTTTCAAAATATGGTGGCTCATGATCTCTTGGCCAAGAACGCCCTCTAACGGAAATGCCATATGTATTTTGGGCCCTGCTGCATCTCAGATGCTGTTGTATCCGAACTATGTTTGCGGTAATCTAATCTTCCTGCTTTTCGACCAAAAAAAAAGAATGATATATGTGTCATTTTGGAGACTGCGAAGGAGATGTTTATTAGTACATACGAAGTCAAACTTAAAATTAGATGATTAATTAGTGAGATGGTTATTAATATACTGAGTCGGGCCGTCAGATGAACATTTCGACGAAGGTGGATTAAGAGGGGCTCATGTTAGGGTCTAATTGATACACCAACCAGCAGCAGCAGGCAGCAGCAGTATATATATATAGTAGGTATATAAAAGCAGCAAAAGAAAAACTCTTGGTTTTCGATCTCCATGTTGGAACTATTTTAGTTTTCATCTCCTGTGTGCATTTTCAAAAAAAAAATTAAAATAAAAAGATCATGATCTTGTGCGCATTTGGTTTAGGAATGACGAATGAGATTGGTTGACCCAAAACTTCATTGGTAGCAGGTTAGACATATAGAGCTTAATTAGTACATTCAGATCCGAACATAATTGGGCTTGAACTTGACGTTCTATTGTTTAGGTTGGGTCATTCCAATCCGAACATATTTGACATCAGTAATATATATATATATATACAAATAGTTATCATTATATATATTTTTAAAAAATTCAGAAGACACACGAGAAAGGGTAAAGATAAAAAGTGTATAAAAATATATATAAGAGAGAAAATATATAAGCAGAGATGAGAGAGAAAATGTAAAGAGAGAGAGAGAGGGCAGTGATATATTGTAGGGAGAGAAAGTATAGAGAGGGAGAAAGGAGAAAATGTAAAGAGAGAAAAGAAAAAAATAGAAAGAAAATATAAGAGGTAGTAGGGAGAGAATGTGTATAGGTAAAGAGACCAAATATAATGATTAAATCAGTTGATTATTCCAATAGGCGTGCTAATTAGAAACATACTCAATAGATTACTTACGTACTCTCGACAAAGCACGATTAATTTCGTAATTTTTTCAATTCAACATCTAAAAAATAGTTAATCAGTATTTTTTCAATTGATAATCCATCGATTTTTTTAACCAATTTACAATTCAGAATGTTACAATCTACTTTCTTAAAGACTTGACATAGTTGTCAAGATCACACACACTTCATATATCACAACTTAGGTAAGCCGCAACGGACATTCCAACTGAGTCATATTTCGGTACCATATGTAATGATTAAATTAGTTGATTAACTCAACAATCGTGCTAATTAGAAGTCTTCTCAAGAGGTCATCAATTCTTGGTGTACTCTCAACAAAACATGTTTAATTTCTAAATTCTTTTAACTCAATTTTTGAAAAATGATTAGTTAGTGTTATTGGTAATTAATCTCTTAACATATTCACATATTCACAAATCGAGACGTTCCGTTAAAGACAGAAAATATACAAAGAAAACAAAAAAATATAGAGAGCTAGTAGATCTCCATGCGCATCATGTGGCTGGTAGATCCAAGAGCTTGCTGCACACGTACTGGCATATGCATTACAGCGATGGATCGATCGCAGGGTACATATATATATCATGTAAATATAGTTGTTAATCAGGTTGCTGGAACGCCGCCTGGATCGAAAATTAATATTGATCGTGGAGAGGGGCTTGATTGGTCATATTCGATCGGCAACTATATGTATACGATTAATGCGCGCGGCTCCCTAGCTCTAATTAACTTTATTCGCCTGCAGGAACAGAACAATCCGATTATTGCAATCACGAACTGCTGTGCATGCCCAATATATCTAGCTGGGATAAATGCCCGCACATTAATGTAGCACACAGAGGAGATCAGTTTCCTCTTTGACTCAAGGACGTCCCTTTTTTTTCTCTCTTTCCGTTGCCCTAGTTTTATATACCACGAAACGTACGTTGCTGGGGCAAAACAAAGGAATGAGATTCAGTAACAAGTCGTGTGCTTGAGCAAACCTCTGTACATAAGCTCGTGAGTGAGTAACTTGACTCTATTGGAGATAAATAATAAACATATCTGTTAATTATAAGGGTTCCTCACTTTGTTTTTCATATATATATATGTTTACAATTTTTAGCAAACAAAACTGTTGTTTCAAAATCTAAAATGAACCGCAATTTCAACCGAATTAATTGGAATAAAACGGGCAAACTCTCAAAATAGTTACAAAACCCTAGCTTCCTCGTATGTAACCTCCCATGCTCCGCAGACCTTTACTACAAGAGTTCGGATCACCTCAGTCTTTGGGTGGAGAGAGCTTCCACAGTCTCCAATGACGTGAAGACAACTGATGTCACGGGAGATGAAACGTTGTATGTGCATTTTAAAGACGATGGGATGTCCCTTCGACTTTCTAAGATGTCGCTATCGAACCTAATTTAACTTGTTACCAAATCTTTAAAGACTTGTTACCGAGACCCGTTACCGAGATTTTATTAAGTTGTTACCGAGCCTTTGAAGATTCAATACCGACCCCCTATCAATTTGTTACCGAGCTACCGAGACTCTAAAGATTCACTACCGATCTTCTACTAAACCACTACCGAGCGATGTCACATCTACTTTATGCCCTCTCTAAGACACAAACTGACATTTCATCTTCCGTGACACAAGTGTCCTCATCTCATTGAGGACTGTGAAAACTTCTTCCACCTAAGAACTGAGGTGATCCGATTGCACTGTGAAACGCTTGAGCTGGTAACTGGGTTAAAGCCCTACACGCGTATGGAACAGGATTTTAGTAAGAAATCAGCGTCATTTAATTTGTTGCTCCGGGGGTGACAAAGAAACCCAGCATGTTATTCCCGACTCGCCGGTTTGATTCGTTTCCCAGCTGCTCTCGTAGTTGTGGTCATGGGGGCTCAGTCGGGGGGCTTCTTCTTCTCTCTTCCTCCCGTCCTGCCATGGAAGACGCTTCACGCGCGCGGTGGCCTGGGCATGAATATATTTACCGAAAGTGAGGGTGCAACGATAGGGAGCAGCCGGAGGCCGTGTTAACCAACCCAAAACCGCAGTACTGAGTTAGAGAGGCCCAGGCTTATAAGCATATGTACCTCCTCTACCTAGCCAATATGACACTATTCTAACTCGCCCCCTCACGTACAAGCTCTTCTGGCTTTGACACGTGTACACTGTTTACGGGTGACGGTTGACGGAGGGGGGTCCACAGCCTTGGCTCTGATACCATGTTAACCAACCCAAAATCGCGGTACTGAGTTAGAGAGGCCCAGACTTATAAGCATAGGTACCTCCCCTACCTAGCCAATATGACATTATTCTAACACTGCCGGTGTGCGGCTATGCCGTCGGAATCCATTCATGTGCAGTAAAGAACTCGGGACGAGGGGTGTATGACGGCGGTCCCCCCTCCTCTTACCCTCCTCCGCTTGCAACCGAGCCCTCCCCTCTCAGGTCCCGTTTCAACGAAGGAGAAGACGAGGACAGCGATTTTCGATCGGGTCCGTCTGGGCACCATGCGCGGATGAAGAAGCTGGCATTTCCGCAAACAGGCAAGCTACCAAGGGGCCACCCGGCGACCGCATCAGACGTCCACGGGGCGGTGGCCGGCCGTCTCTATATGCCATTAACTAGGAGCCCCCACCGCGCAGCTGCATGCCGCGGGGTGCTGGTGACCAGGCCGCATCTCTTCGGCACGCCATTGCTCCAGTTGGGAAGGGGTTCCGTTTTAGGGCAGATGGTGCTTCAGAGGAAAACTTTCCGGGCGGGGGGGGGGGGGTGCGGGAGCCAGCTGCGGCGGGGCGGTGGTCCTCGCCGCCGGTGATGGCGACGGCGCAACCCCTCCATTTAGGGCTCTCGTGATAACACCGCCGTACACTAATGTGGCCGGGTGTGAATACAAAGCGGGGTTATGGCGACGCCATACGCACCATTGACGTGTGCATGATGGTGGTCGCCGCCGGCCGGCGATCTGTCGCCAACTAAATACTGCAGCGATGATGGCCGCACCCCTCCGCCTCCCGCCGCCGGTGTTGCTCTCCGACGGCGATATATACCAGAGCTGATCCATGAATCAGCCTCATACCCAATTAAATGTGTGTTCAGGCTATGCTAGACTATCTCTCTTCATGCTTTGTCTTTGTTAGAGGAGGGATCTCTCTCGCAAGAGAGGTGAGATCTGTCTCCTTAAAATCTCCTCTCCTAGGGGACGAAGACCTACTCTCATCAGAGAGATCAGGAATACAAATTAGGGTAGAAGACCGTTTGACCTCACACATCACCGTTCAATTTTCTCTTCGAGGCTAAGGTTTGGAGAGCTAGCTTAATCTGGTTTCTTAGCATGTGATCACGCAAGCGTAGGAAGAAAGAAACCTTGCGTCGTCGTCGTTACCAAATGATCTTAGTTTGGGGCCTTCGTATATATATATGGTCTCCACTCCATCCCCTGAAACCACACACCACGAAAGTCAATATTATCAAGAGAACAGAAAATCTCGTGCATCAGAACAAGCGTCGACTGATTTCAAAAGCTCCAAAGCTCCTTATAAGATCGATTTCCCTTGATCATCGCATTTGAACCTAGCCGTGCTCTTGTTGGGTACCAAGTTAATTTGGAGATAAACTCATAATATTTATCATCAAAATTTATGGGAGATAAATCAAATTTAACATCTCCCGAATAATCTCTGGTACCAAATGGTCGTCCTTTATTTAAGTTCACTCATGCAAGACGACGATGAGGATATATATATAGATAAGATTTATGATCTTAAGATTCAACTAATTGTTCAGACTTCAGAGTGTGTGGATATGAGAGGATGATCTCTCATCGAGAATATTCAACTGGCTCTATACCTTCTACCCGAAGGTTATATAATTTAGACACATTTTTTTACTCCATATATGTTCCAATTTTCATTAACATGCATGGGATGGGACCGAGATCAAACAAACGGTCGTCAGGTGATCCGACCCAATAATATTTATAGATTGACTTAGCGCAGGGACCCATTCTTGACCATCGTCCTAGCTAGACAACCAGCAAGTGGACATGATGGAGTGGTCAGTGAAGAAAAGAGAGAAGCTTTTTCCTCAAACCGCAAAAGGAAGAATACAAAGGTAATTTACTTTTATCCCTTTTTTTGAAAAGGAGGTGGCCAATTCAAATTGCACGGTCAGAGTTAAGTCCCTTGAATAGGTGGTGAGTGGGATTGAGTTCAACTGCCGGAGAGAGAGAGAGAGAGAGAGAGAGAGAGAGAGAGAGAGAGAGAGAGAGAGAGAGAGAGAGAGAGAGAGAGAGAGAGAGATCAGCCATGTATCACGGAAAGGGGAGGAGGAGAGCGACCCTCTCCCCCTTCTGCAACAAGGTTTCCCGGAAATGGCTACGTTGGCAGTAATGGGGGGAGCAGCCCTTCACGTGCCCCGTCCCTGTCTTTCGCCTTCTCGCTTCGGTGGTTCTTCCGTCTCCCTCTCTATCTCTCGCACGGTGTAACTCGCTACTTTAAGTTTTCTTCAAAATTAACTCTTTGAGGTCCATGAGTACTCCCTCTCCCTCTCTCTCTCTCGTTTGGTCATTCAACTTAAAGCAATTTATAATTTGATATTATCTAATGAAGGATAGTTCTAAAACGTTGTTTTAGGTGCATGTTGTTATTTTAATTGAATTATGTCATGTGGAGCACAAACATGCGATGCCCGCTCACAGGACTCAAATTACTGAAGTTAAAACTCCTTTAGCTCTTTTTTTTTGACTTGGTTGCTGTCTAACCTGTCAGAGGATATCATTGAGACTGTTAGGTAAACTGTACGAGAGAACAACATTGTTACATTCTCGATAAACCACTTAATTATTCAAGTGGTTGAGACACTATGTATATATAGTTTTTTTAGGAGGTGAGTGTGAGTAACTATTAATTTGTGTCGAGAGATTAGAGACAAAATTAAGATTTTAGTAAGTCAATTCGAACACCAAGTTATCGAATCAAGTTAGTTAAAAGTTAAAACATTAAGACAACAAATAAAATAAGCTTCTTTTCAATGTTTTGATACTACCCACCAATAAGAGATTATATATACACTAAGACATACACACTCTCTGGGTCTCAAGCCCTCGTCCACACGGGTCCAAACTCATTCTATCGAGGTAGTATCTATGCCCATACTGACATTAATTCGTAGACCACCTCTATCAGTGGACCTGTCAACGGACCCGCGTGGGATGCGAAACCTAACCCGGATTCAATAACTTAAACAAAATTTTGAGTCACTTGATAACCGAAATCTTAGCAACTTTTAGGTCATGTGGAAGAACTTAATTAATTGTGAAAGAGGTCTTGGAGAATAGGGCTTTGCCTAATAGATCATAAACCCAAGACCCCATAGAGCTTCTCTTGTCGCTGCACCTGCTGTCTCTCTCTCTCGGTGCTCGCTCTTCTCTCCTTTCGCATTGTCCCTGGTGCCACTTCACCACAGATCGCGGTTTCTTGTGTGCAGTTCTTGCTCCTCTCATCTTGGCCAGAGGACGCGGTAGATAAAGAAGTCTTCGAGGTCTTCACCTTCAGCCCAAGCCCCCCTGCATATATAGGCGCTTAAGCAGTGTTCTTTGTTCACAACCCACCATTTCTTCCGTAGTCTTACGCCATGGGCCCGAAACCTCTATCACTACCCTGTGAAGATCGCAATGCAAGGTTGCCATTGAAAAGTGGAACGGTGATGCTAGGGAAGGTCCTATTTCATCTGATGTGGCTTCCGGAAAAGAGAAGAGGATCCCATCAAAATATGAAAGTTATGAGCTCCGAGTCGATTGGTGGGCGGGAGGAGAAGATAGAGAGGACGAATGGTGAAAGAGAGGGTTGCTAATTAATGCAGTGAAATGGCCTCGGCGATGGTGAAGATGAGGGAAGGGTCACCCTTTGCCAAGCTTTACAATGCAAACATGAAGTAATTACTCGTGGACGAGGTAGCTAGGTCATGGCTACTCCTCTTACCTAGGGTAGAAGACCCCATCAAGAAGCGACCAACCAGGCCAAGATGGATGTCGTCCAGTTTTATTTTGTTTCAAATTCGGATTCAGATCCAGATCTGTTAACTTAATTACCTACATCAGGTTTTAGTTTGTTTTCGAGGTTGGTGAAATTGGGATCAGATTTTTTAGATCCTTTTAGGAATGGCATCTGAGATGTCCTTGTGCAGTCTTGTGATCCGCATATCCTTCCAAGGGGATGCTTGATCCTGTTCATGCTGGAACATACCAAAAGACTCAGACAGACTTCCATTTTGATTTTGACGGCGCGATCGAGCTTTCGAATCATTCCGACAATTTATTAATTACCTTACTTATTATATATCTGTTATAAATATATATAGATATTTATCTTTTACGTACGAAGGATATTGTTCTTGCGTGGATCTCGTCCCAAACAAGTGAGAACTCCAAAGCCAAGAACTCTTCACCTTTAAGAGAACACATAAGTACAATTTTCCGATTCCTTCCTTTTCAGATGAACTTGGAGCTAGCATTATTATATATAGCCCGTAGTGATGAAACTTGGATGAGCGCAATATACGTACATGTGTATATATATATATGTATATATTTCTTACGCTGCTGTGAAACCACACCATTTCTATCTCTTATGGCAAACAGAGTTTTTGTTACAAAAAGTGTTAAAAATATATATTTAATAATCATTACCGATATATAGTTTTAGATTTGGTATCATTTCTTGGACAAAAAAATGGGATCTTATTTTTTTTCCTGTGGTCACCCCCCTTTTTAGTTATACATGGACACGGTTCTCGTTCTTTTGTTTTCATGTCTCACCGGACATGATAATCCTACGTATTTAGTTACCTAGTTGGGGATTGGTTTCACGATGAATTAAGTTTTTATTATGAAAAAATATTTTTATAACGGAACATGCTAGAAATAATATTTGTTTATCATTATAAATTTATATTAAAAAAATATTTTTTAGACAAAAAAGAGAAAACTCTGCTTTTTGTTTGGTCCCCACTTGTTTAGGATGGGTTTCCTACTTCTTTTGTCATCATATTTTTCCTGACAATTTTTATGTCTTTGGCAAGTTTAGCTTTAAGTTTAATATAAATTTCTAACGTGAAAATGTATAAATTTCTGACATGCAACCAAACACCCAGTTAGATTTTATTTTAATATAATTATTTCATAATAAAAATAAGTAAACATTGTTGTGCAACAAAAAGACCCTATTAGAAACAATTTATAAACCCGAGTTGGTAGGTAGGATTGATGAACGTCAGGTCACATCTTGATACAAAAATATGCTAAAAATTAAATCACTGACCGAGTAATAGTTATAGTTAAATATTTTATTAAACTTTCGAAGTTAAATAAATTTTATTAAAATTAGTCTTAAGGTAAAAAAAAACTTCTTTAAAGGCTGTCAATTAACATGATTATTGAGTTAATCAATTATTTTATTGGTTAGATATCTTATTTCTGGATTGGAAGGCGATATGTGACAGATTTGTCAGTGCAGGGCGCTTACCCATCAAAAAGAATATCAAGATAAGTACATATGATTTATAGGAGAAGGGCGCTCTCTTGAAGTATTTCCATATATATATATATATCCATCATTCATATTCCTCTTTTTTTTTCACTTCTGATTTTGCTAAAAACCAATACCGTCATCGTCGTCTATTAATTTCTTCACGGTAGCGCGGTAAACAAGTTTCCCTTCACAGTGGTTATATAAATATAAATATATATATATATATTGGTATTAAGTTATCTTCAATAAATTAATGGAATCGTTTCATGTGCAAGTGTGTTAGAAACAGAAAATCGACCACCATCATTCAAAATATTTTAAAATCCGTATTATTAAACAAATATATGATTTTATACTTTATATCTAGAAAGAGATGCTAAGAGCAATAGATTTTATAATGACATATATACCTTTTGTTCATTATTTTATTAATTTCGAGTGCTTATTCTTGCTATGATGTTTAATTTAAAAGTTTAAAACTAAATAGAGCATCAAATAAAACTGAAGACTGCGTTCTAATATATTATATCTAGTTTAAAATAAATAAAAAAATTGTAAGATATTTGTATGATTTAAAAAAAAGATATAGATGTATTTTAAGAATAAACTTCATGTAAGGCAATTTTTTCAAAAAATATAACAAGACAAATTATGTTAACAATACATCTGGTTTTTTTATTAATCTAACAAGGCGATATTGATCGATAGTTTTAAAATACTAATGGGGTGTTTGGTTGCATGATAATTGAGGTTTTTATTTTAATTTTTAAAAAATGTAAGAAAACTTGTTAAAAGAGGTGTTTGACAATCATGACAATTTTATGTTTTGAAAGTGATTTTCTTCTTAAACAAAAAAAGAGGGTCTCACCTCTTTCATTTTTCTTGTGGTCCCCCACTTTATTTGGTCATGTGCGGTGGTTACTCTTTTTTGTAATCACATCCCTCCAAACATGATAATTTTATGTCATGAGTTGGTTTACTTTTTATTTTAATACAATTTTTTATCATGAAAGTGTACAAAAAATTATCATGCAACCAAACACCCCATAATCTTAATTTAATCCCCATATATTTGAGGCCAGGTTTACGTAAAAGAAGATGTCAAGAAACTAATTATCATATCAAAAAGGTAAATTTTATTTATGTATTTTTTGGAAGGGTAATTTTGGTTGTACAAAAAGAATACGCAAGAGAATTATATATTCAGTTGACTTTCTTTTTTGGCTCGAAAATCAGATATTAGATATTGTTGCATTTAGATCAATAGATGTAATTCTCATATGTCCGGTACTATGTGACAACCTGAATTCCTTGGTTTGAAAATCTGTAAGATGTTATTTAGGGTAAACACCAGTGTATCTTTGATATTTAATAATTATTTTGATCTCTTAATTATATATTTGATTTCCATTGCTAGCACGTCTGCCTATGTGGGGTCTAAATATTTGGCAAATCTTTTAAACTTACCACTATTGTTTTAATGTTATAATAAATGACTGAGTTAAGTTACCAAAATATACAAGCAAGGAACCTTTTTAAATCCATAGATGCGAGACAAAACTTTTAATATTTTCCTTCGCTGCAAAATGGACTGTCGTTACATAAGATAATCAAAAATTATAATGAGATTACTGTCTAGATTGATATCATCTCACGAATCTCAAAATCATAACTTTGAAATTGAAGGACCAACTATATGCATATAAATAAATAAATATATATATATATTTTGTGAGGAAAACCATACTTTCCAACTAATACAATTTCTTGCAACTTAAATAGGTCTAAAAAATTTAGATGAGAGAGGTGAATTAATCAAGACAGTGAGCCTGAATAGAGAACCGTGCATGGATCTCAATACCATTGTACGTCGGGTCGCCGCCGCATTGGACTAGGTTGGCCGATCAGATTGATTTTTTGGCCGACTAACCCGGTCCCTACCCCATGACACCGATATATGGTGGTTGTTTTTAAATTAATTTTTTATTATCTTTTATTTTGACCCCAAACCGACCCGGCCCTAACCCGGGTCACAATCCCAACAGACTTAGGTCAGTTTTAGGCCCAACTTACTTAGTCCCGACCCCGGGCTCCGCCTACCTTGCTCAAAATCAAAACTATATATAAGCAAAGTTTAAATTGGAACAAACCAAATCTAAAAGTCAAAAATGACGAACAATAATGAACTGTTTGGAAAAAAATCAAAACCTTAAGGTGATAAAATGAGAAGTCACCATTTATATTTTCGTATAGATATTATATATATACATTTTAAAGCCTCCATTTGCATATATACCCTTGTAAGTTAGCAACTATATAAACTATCCTTGATGGGGGGCATAAAAAATACACTCGACAAGTAACCCGAAATTTGACTTGACACATGAATTTGAATAAATTACTAGATAAATTAAAAAATTAAATATTAGATTAAATATTTATTTAAAATAAAATTTATAATTATTAATGATTATATATTATTACTCAAATATATAAAATAAGTTAAAATTCAAGTTTAAACTAATTTAAATTTTATAAATGAGTTAAAATTAGAGTTTTACAAGTATCTTTCGATCGATTTTATGTTTTATAAATGAGTTTGTATCTCTTTTGAATTTAAACGTGAAGTGAAGTTATGTAGACTGTATTATTTGAGTTTGAGTTAACTCGATTAAATAACGAATCAAATTTGAACTATAGTTACCTATGTAAAGTAAATCAACGGACAGTATATTACCAAGCTCGACACAACTCATTTGCACCTCTAGTGGTTGAGCTTGACCATCTACCCCAATTGTATGGTTGTTGATAAAATCTTTAGACAGTACATTTGCATTTCGTGACCACAATATATATATATATATATATATATATATATATATATTACAGGTTTTGCATAAAGTAGAAAGATCAACATGTTGAGGGAGGTGTACATTTGCAAAACTATCTATCTATGGTTTCCTTCGTAGAAGTGCCAGCATTTCTCGAGCTTGAAATTGTGAGGCATCCACATATATTATCTGGACTTAGATGCGATTTTCCAACCTGCGTGAGAATTCAAGCAGGCCTCTGGTTTGAACAATAAAACAATATTGGATAATGAAATATTCTCATCAAGAACACACACTTATATATATGCAGATCCATTATTCATTTAAATTTCTTCCTTGTCTTGAAGAGACATGACGAGATACTGAGGTCATCCTCCATCGGTACGGTTCACGTCCACACCCAGCTGAGTAGTCGATCAAATACGTGTCAGAATGTGAGTCGAACTTACTTTGATTCATTTCAAGGCCACATATGAATAGAAAATTAATCAAAATGGACCGACCCAAGTGGTTTCCAATACAGGTAACTATGCTTATGGAGCCAGACAGCACAATAAGTTTCATTAATATTTACCCATCGATCAAAAAAAAAAAACGGGATATGAACGTGTGGTTTCAGATCTAAAATTTGCCTAAATATGTTAACCGATCCAAAATTGTGACTCCGAATTAGAGTGGTTCGGACTTTTAAGTATGAGTATCTCATCAACCTGGTCAATATGACATTATTCTAACTCGCCTCTTCGTGTGTAAGTTTTTCTGACTTTGTCACGTCTACATTGTTTACGGGTGATGGTTGACGGAAGGGGATCCACAGTCTTAATTAGCTCTGATATCATGTTAACCGACCCAAAATTGTGGCTCTGATCAGTTAGAGTGGCTCGGACTTTTTAAACACGAGTACTTCTTCTATCCGGTCAATGTGACTGCACTATTCTAACTGAATGTGAATTATATTATATTAATTGATTTTACACATCGATCTTAATTAAATAAATACATAGATGTTTAGCTAGTTTCATTTAAATTATACAACCAGCACGTACGAGCTCTTGATTTCTGAAAAATATATATATATATTGGTGGACTATAATTAATTAGGTGTAAAGTAAATTTGTTTCAGTAATATTTTCGAGCAGCAAATTAATTTTTGCCTCTTCTTCAGCCGGTTCCGTTTACCCGAAGTGGACAATCGGATCCGAAAGTCATCCCAAACGGAGCCTCTCGCGTGTCGTCGTCGTCCGACCGAACACCGCGCAACCGGGCACGTCATCGCGCGGCCGCACCCTGCGGCGGCGCGCGCTCCGGCCACCCGCCGCCGCGGGCGAGCTCGATGCTTCGGCGGGGGGCGGCGGCGACGTAAGTTGTGCCGGCGGAGCAGCGGAGCCGGCGCTCGGGTCCTTTTGGGGAGGGACACCCCACATGCCATCCCCATGCAGCTATAAATATATATCGTCTCTCTAACACAGCAGCAGTAGCAGAAAGAAGGAAGGGGGCGCCGGAGGCGAGCGGGGAGGGAGCCTGAGCTCGCGGCCGCCATCCCTTCTTTTCATCGGAATTAGCAAAGAGGAGCTTCCCGGTGGCTGCTGAGCGCCCCGCTGCTTCGGGGAAGGAGGCGGAGAACTCGGAAACGCCTATTTCCGGACACCCATCTCCGGTGAGAAGAAGGGTTTGCCCCCCGGCCGATCGACCCATTCCTTTCTTTTCTTCCCCCCCCCCCCCCCCCCCATAGCCTTCTCTCTTCTCTCTTCTCCCTCTTCCGTCTCTCCCCCCCTCTCTGCCTTCCCGTTCTTCCACTGTTTTCCTACTCGATCGTAGGTTTCCGCCTTTGGGAGTCACGGCTCAGCTGCTGCAACTCGTTTCCGTTTGCCGGTTGCGGGAGCGCCTCGGTTTTAAGGCCGCCGAGAGCAGCTTTTCCTCCTGCCGCCTCTTCTTCTTTTTCTCCTTCAGTTCTTAGCATCTTTTCCTGCGCCTCGGCGGATTTAATGACCGCGCGGTGCTTCTTTGAAGCTAGGGCACGCGGATTTTTTTTTTCTCTCTTCTCGATTACCGTCTTAGTGTCTTTTGTATGTTGCTTGAGAGAACTGGTAGTCCTTTTCGCCTCTGATCGATCAATCCGACGATGATCGTCTTAATAATATATCCAAGGAGATGACGATGCCCAAGGAGCGACATGACGCGCGTTGTTCTTCGCTTTCCCAGCATTTCTTATGTTTTTCTACCCGGGTGTTCACTCGATAAAGTGGCTTTTGCATGATGAAGGACTCATTTCAACGTGTGATTAATTTATCATTTCCAGTGCTGCTCCTTTCTATATGTACTCTTTGATCTTCTTCATCTTCTTCCCCTTCTTCCCCTTCTTCCTGTTCTTTTTCCACCACCCCCCCTTTGTTATATGAAACAGCTCGAACGAACGGGGAGAGCTGAAAAAAATTAGTACTGCATTTCTGTGTCATGATCATAATCATAGCTACCATCGAAGTTCTATGCCATGTCTGCGCGTATCCGAGAGCCCGAGGCATATCCTTGCAGCTCCATGGAAAGGCAGCTGGAACCCGCCCGTTAACTGCTAGAGAGGGACAGTCGTCTTTGTTTGCCGCTTCTTTCTTCTTGCTACTGCTGTCAGCTGCCTGTTCTCTCTTCTTGAGAATGCATGCCACTGTTGGATCTCATCTATTCTTCGTTAAAAATTTTATATTTTCAATCTCTATCTATATCTGTTAGCTGCTCCCACACACCTTGTACTGGTGCTGTGTGTGTGTGCAGAACTCGTTCGACGCACGTACATATATACGTGTAACACCTTCATTCACACACATTTTTGTTCACCAACAGGACAGACATGCAAAAAGACGGGGAACGGGGGGATCCTGTAAAGAAAGGTAGATGGGAAGCTGGATTAGCTGCCGGCTCTGTGACTCGAAAAATCCAATCTTTTTTTTTTTTTGCTTTGGAATAAACGATTTCTTCATAGGTCGCACAGATGCGCAGATCAAAGCTTCTGTTTTGCTCCAATTGGTTCTAAGGTTCCCCGGGGAACAGATCGAATCGAGTCCCCTACTTTTTCTTCATCTGATCTTGCGTTGCGTTTCTGGTTTCAAGAGCTTTGCCTGCTGATGTGCTTCTCTCCCGTGGATCGTCATGAAGTCTGCCGGTTTTCGTTCTTTGTCGGCAGTAGAGGAGAAAAGGAAGGAGATCCAGGAGCCTGGAAGCAAGATGGGGCGAGGGAAGATCGAGATCAAGCGGATTGAGAACACCACCAACCGCCAAGTGACCTTCTGCAAGCGCCGGAATGGGCTGATGAAGAAGGCCTACGAGCTTTCCATTCTATGCGAAGCTGAGATCGCGCTGATCGTCTTCTCCAACCGCGGCAGGCTTTATGAGTACTCTTCCTGTGGCAAGTAATGGTCACCTGACCTTCTGAACGTCTTTTAGATAACTTCTCTCTCTGCATCGGAGATCTTTAGTTTTGCCTGCATATAAAACCCATCTCTTATAATTGATTTGGGTTCCATGTTCTGAATTTTCTTCGTTGGTTTCGTTTTTGTTCTCTGTAAATAGTTTGCTTGCCTTTTTCTGGAAACCCTTTGTCAAGATCAAGGGTATGTTGATTCCGAGATTATATATTCTGAGCGAAGTTCCTCTTTGATCTCTCCGTAATCCACGATTTTGCCTGCTCATCGTTTTCCTTCCAATGTATTTGCTTCCCCAGATCTGAACAAACAGATGATGTATAGGGTTCTATAACATCTTTTTGTTCTCAGTTAGGGTTTGCAAAATCTCGGGCTAACTTCTCGCACCATCATGGATTACTTGAGGCCTTTCACACAGTGAGGTGAGAGAGAGAGAGAGAGAGAGAGAGAGAGAGAGAGAGAGAGCAGGGAACTCTTAGCGGTAGGATTTCCCCTTTGATTTCACTACTCATCTTTCCTTCCTCTTTGCCGTTTCTCTTCCAGTGCTGGGAACTCTGACAATCTCCAAACGACGTTGGACCTTGTGACTGAACCTTCCAGTCCTTTTGTTAAAAATACGATCTTTTCTTTCTCTGTTGCCTCAGGATGGTTGTTTCCGTTACTTCGATGCATCTTTCCTATTCTTCCCTTTGCGTCTGGCGCCTACCATGGACCTTTCTCTCTCATCCTTTGCATAATCCCATGCAAGAGTCTCCTCTTGCACTTACTCCATTTCGGAGATCGAGTCATATCACATCGTATACACCGTCAAAACCACGGTCTCCATTCATTCCATTCACCTTCCCCTCCATCCACGTCAAGCTGTTTTTACTCCATGTTTGAGGCATCACACATCCTCTATATAGCTAGTCGCTCTGTCGTCGGGCATGGAGATCCGGCGTTTAGGGTTTTCCAAAACCGATGATTTTCTTGCAATTAAGACTGAGAGCAGCATACGAAGAAATGCTGCTTTTAATTTGAAGCTACACCATTCTTACAGATTCCGGTCCTCTTCCTCATCACAGTTAGTTCCTGCTTTGCCCTTTGACGTTCCCTCTTGCCCCTCTCAAGGACGGTAATAATTGATGCCATCCTTTGCTATTTATATATGTTATCATCGATTCCCCTTGTGAAATAAATTTTTTGTTACCTTCTCCCATAACTCCAGTAACAGAACCACATAAACCATTTCATGGAGTTTGCCATAGAAGGAGAAAAAAGTAATCCCTCCCGGTATTCTGCTAATTTGAAGTGTTCTTTGCTAGGATTCTAGCATTCTGTTTAGATAACCCAGCTTGTAGGGGCTGGCAAAGCCATAGTTATGACACTTGATCATATAGGTATGCACTACTCTCAAGACCGTTAATTCTGATAGTCAAATCACACAAGCCTAGCTAGATACTCCATTAGTGGCGCTCCGAATCTTTGTAAAGACTTAAATCAAGTAAAAAAAGAAAATATTCTGCCTTGAGTGATCAAGAAACATGCTATCTCGTAGCCGTAGCTGACTTTATCCGTGTGTGACAGATCGATGGTTGTCACCCAAGCAGAGTTTAAGGAATACGAGAGCATGAACAAAAAGAAACAGAACATCAGAAAGACTAAGCCAGAGTTCAACTTTCAAGCCAGTAACTGGGAATATCTGGGATTTGCTTGAGCCTATAAGAAATTGTATCGTACAAAACGTGCAAATAGCATTTCTCCTTAAATGATGTTCTTTCCAACCTAAACTGGAGGTTCACAAATTCTAAACTGTAGCTAGCATGGATAATCAAACAACGTACGTACGCTGTCTCCGTACTGTTAGATGTATGTATTTGACAGGAGAATTCGGGTTAGGGTTATCTCAGGGGGGTGCTCCCACCACCATCTCACAGAAATTGAGACCCATTATGTTTAAATGATGATTTGACTTGAGGTGATTAGGCAAGTCTCACTTTTTTGTGAAAAGATGGAGAGTGCTCCCTTCACCAACCTCCTAAGATGACCCAAACTCATTTGAGAAAGATGTATTAGGAACATTGTCCATGTAATAAAAGAATTAGTTCTTCAAATAGAAAAAAAAAAGAAGAAAAGGAAATGCACTTTATTTTAGAAAAATTAGATGTAATTTTTTTAGAAACATGCTTATTACTTATTAAAAATATAGATTACAATAGAAATAAAATCCGCAACACGAAACAAAAATTCTAAGAAGATTTGACAACAAACTAAGACAAAGCTAAGAGTCTAGACCAAACCACTCTAGAAAAGCCACTAAGTTAGAGTGACCACCATGACAAGGTGCATAGAAAGTTGAAAAGCAAAGTTTTGAAACTCTCGAGGAGTTTGACGTTTGCAAGGAGATCGGATGATCACACCCTATAGTGTGGATATCGCCCAGATTAACGATCTCCCAAATAAAAAAGTGGCTAAAGAGATAAATAAGAAAGACAACGAGACACTAAAGATGATATGACTAAGATATGACAATAGACAAGAACTAAAATTTTAAGGAACATAGTAAGCCTAATAACAACCACTCTAGTGAACATAAGAACACAATGTCTATACAGACATTAAAATCAGTCGCCAGAGTGGTGGCAAAGATTTTTGGGAGGGAACTGGATGAAAATGCCTCTGACTCTTCCGGATGAAAATTCACCGAAGTTGAAATCGCCAACCTACCTCTTACAAGCGTCACAAACAACCGAATCCACCAAAAATCACCTCTTGCTAAGACGGCGAGGGCCCTTCGCATGTAGCCACGAGAGCTTTTCTCCCTGAGAAATGGTCAACCGGCACCAAAACTTCCTCACGCCAAAGAACAACTTCCGCCGAATCGAAGAAGCCAATGACGGCGAAGTTCTCGGGAGGGCGAGGTGAAGAAGCTTCTCACAACAGTGATTCCTCGTCACGCGGCTAGGAGGGAGCTGGAGGGGGAGACTTTATTGGAAAGGGGTGGTTTCCGGGGAAGTTTCTTCGAAGGGTGGAGAAAGTCGGGAGGGCACATTGCTTAGATGTCAAGGTGATCACGGTAGAGAAGGGATTTTGTCGAGTAAATGAGGGTTTTTGTCAAGCATGCTAGGGGAAACATATGCCGGTTGGGCGAAGTGTCTGCGAGAATGGCAAGGATGGCCGTTGAGAAGGAAGGCAGGATGGCTGCCGGGGGATGAGCACCAGCGGGATTAATGCTAGGGGGGCACTAGGATGGCAAGGTGTCCGCGGGGGAGGCAAGGATGGCCACTACATGTGAGGGTTTCGTCTGTATGGATGGCAGGATGGCCGTCGGGATATTAGGAGGCTGCCGGCCGGGTGATAAGGGTTCCATGGGTACGTAGGCTCCGCAAGGGCTCCCGAAAAATTAAACATAGTTACACGATGTACTTATGCCTTAAAGAAGACACAGTAACAATAATATGGTGGTTATCTAAATTCCGAGGGATAAGCTATTCTTTGAGTTCCTTTGTAAATAGTCATGATATATATGGATCTTTCGTCAATTGAATGCTAATAATTAAACAACTCAATCTTATCAGCCAATTTCAAGTCATTAAAACACAAGAGGAAGATTGAACTTTGCGTCATGAGTGTAAAAGGAACTCCTCCTAAAATATAATCTATGGATTTTGTGAATTAATCTCTTAGTTAATTTTGTTGCAAAGGAAAGTTTGTACGCCATTGCTACAAGCTATACCCTGAGACTTATGTAAAGTTATAATTAACTTAAGTTTTTATTTTTTTCTCATTATATGAAATCCAAGGGAAACCAAGATTAACTTAGGTAAGTACTTTAGTGGATATTCAATTTAAGCATTTTACAGCTCCATCTTAGTTATCGTAGTGTGAACTTGGTAAACTTGACATTGTGGCGCGGCCGCTCGCACCCACAAGTCCAGTATTAAGAGCACAGAGTTAAAGGTAAATTGGGTATAAACTAACTTTATCTTGTATGTCTTCTAGCTAGTTATTTTTAGTCTTTTATGTACTTTCTAGTTAGCTAGATGCACTAGCAGCTTGGTTGCACCAGATGTAGATATGTATATGCAATTTTGGGTTAATTAGGAATCTTGGAGCTAATTAATATATATGGCAAACTTAAAAGACAATGTGAATTGAATTTGTCGCCAAATTTGAAATATAAATCAAATTTAAAATAATAACTACACCAATTGAATCAAGATTAAATTGCCTCATATAATAATTAACAAGCACAATGAATAGAAATAGAAGAGAAAGATCAAATCATACACACAAACAATATTTATAATGGTTCTGTTTTGACTGGATAACACCAATAGAATCTATATCTATTATCTCATATGTGTCATATGAGGATGTTTTAATCAGATTAGACCAATCTCAACTTTTTAATAAAATTTTGAACTTTAAGAAAATATCAAATGAATGGAGGAAGACTATCATCATATTCCGTCTTTATATACAAAGAGATATATAATTTTTTTTTTCAAATTAAAGAGGGTTCAAGTTATGGTTTGTACTATGAAAATATGAGAATTTCAATCAAACAAATAATTTATATTTCTGCCTGGTCAATCTATAATTAAAGTTAATTTTATTATTAGAAATTTGATATAGATCATGTGGAGGTATGAAGAAAGATTTATATATAATGTTTATTGACTTGAAAATATATATATGATAAAATTTCAAAAGATGTTTTGTAGTAGGTATTGGAGTGAAAAATGATACCCATTAGGTGTATGAACAAGTGAAAAGATAGAAGTGATAAAACAACCATCAGTATCTACACAATGAGAAACAAGTGATTTTTCTATTTCATATGGCTTAAGTCAAGGGTCCATAATAATTTCATGTCCTTTTGTGTTAGTTAAGGATAAATCAAAAAAGAATAAATGGATGACATATTATGATATGTGATGATTGCATATGATATTGTTTAAATACATTATGATATAGAAAAGAGTTAACAAGAAGATAAAACTTTGGAGAAACACTTTAGATTCTAAAAGTTTGAAAATAATTAGAATTAAGACATAATATATTGTAAGTTTGATAAAAATTAAAGAAAAAAGATAGGAGAGTTAGCTTGGATATGATTTAAAAGTACTCAATTAAATAGTTTAGTTAAATTGTTCAAAAAGATGATGAATACGATAATGACATTAACCATTGGATTAAAGTAGAAGGGATAAAGTGAATATTGGCTACAGTTCGTCTTTGTCAATCTTCCACTAAAGTTGGAAAAAAAATATCATATAGTTATATATAAGACCTACAATATTATATGATAATAAATGTTGGACAACAAATAAAAATGATACTTAAAAATAAGTGTTCCAAAACTGAAAATATTAAAATAGTTGTGTGTTCTTATTAGATTAGATAGAATATATAATAAATATATTAGAAAAACTAGTGAGTAATAGTAATTATAAATAAATTAAAAGAAGAGAGATTGGGATGATTTGAACATATTAAATATAGACTTAAAAAACCAATCAAGAAAATAAAAAATATCAAAATAAGAGAAACAAAAAAATGATAGACCCAAGTTAACATGCATGGAAGATAGTAATTCAATATGATTTGAATGAGTCAATTATCTTTGAAAACTTAATTCAAAATTCTTAGTGAATAATGAAAGATAATTGATACCGCCAATCCCAATTAAATCTGGATTTAGACTCTAGTTGAGTTGAGATCGATCTATTAGTCACATATTTCTAATCTAACAAGCAATCTACGTGCACACGATCACAAAGTAATGTAATCCTCCACATACAAGGGGGGACAATTTCCCGGCACACCAGTCTCTTCAACCACCTAACTTCGTCATGGATACGTTAATCAAACTAGAGAAGAGTACGTAGAGAAGAGTATGCATGTTTGGGCTTCATATATTCCTTGTATCTTGAGTTGGAGAGCCTTGTATGATAGATATCTTCGATGCACATGCCTCTTTTCATCTTGTTCTTAAATTTTTGAGGCTTGAACTTGGGAGAGATCATCACTTGGAGACTGGAAACACTGAATTCCTGTTAGGGTTTTAAGTTCTTCAATGTCTTTTATACTAGTGTTGTCTTGTGAAAATCTGACATTTGAATTCTGTCTTAACCCTTAATGAGCATCCAAAAGATCCTCATCAAATTTCTTCCCAAAATATTACGGTTCTTCTATTTTAATAAGTTTTTCGCTGACAATGATCGACGACATTGATAGTAATATTGATCAACTGCTAGGCATTTCATAAGAAAAAACTTATTTTAAAAATTTAGGTGGACCGTTGGATTTAGATCGGTTAACCACTAGAGTTAGATTAGTTAGAAATTGATTCTACATTTAAATACACTTGTTCTGTAAAATCACTTCACCTATGGATCGATGGATTTGTCGACCTATATACTATAATCTACACGATATAATTTTTGTAAAATATCTATTTCAACTATTCTTTACACTTTTAGATTGGTATCTTCACAAGTTCTTCTATCCTTATCAAAAATCACAAGAGATAATATTTCTAATTATAGGCTGGCAGAATGAATTTATTGAAAAGATAGACATTGCATTTTCAGCCTATTAATTTGGATATCATAAAAGGTACATTATTTGATCATAATGTTGAAGAATGGAATCATCAGGACCAGTTGGGTTTGGTTCGATTTGAATCACAATTTTGGTTCAACAGGTCATTCAGACCAAATCAAATTGAACTAAGAATATTAAATTCATTAAGATAAAATTATAAAAATAATACTATATTGTGAATAAAAATAGTATTGGTATATATAATTGACTAGGTTTAGTGTGGTTTGAAAGAAAATTACTCCAAACCGAACTGCTTCAACCAGGCTGTTCCACCAAAATGCAAAGTATATGATTTTTTTATTTATTCCAAGAATGAAGCATGTTTTAACTCCCCCTCATCCTAATAAATGAGTTCCATTATCTATCTTAATTTCCGGGCCCTCAGCTACTAGAAATTCAAGATGCTTTTTTTCCCTAACTAACTTCATGCTTGCAGTTCTCACTGCAGATACCGCCAGTATTCAGTTCTCGATAAAAAAAACTCGCATCTTCCTGTCTGGCTATTAAGGACACTGCCAATGGCATCATTTTGTTATTTGGAGAAGTTTCCACTGATTAGACAAGGGCAGTCTTCAATTTTGAAAGGCATGAAGAGAGTTGGAAACATGCCTCTACATTTTTATTCATCCATGATGACCCTTATCCTGTCATTACCTGACATTTACACCGGTTAAAGATACTACATGTCTATGCGGATTGAATAACATGGTGTTGTTTTGTAGCATCTTTGCGACGATAGACCGATACAAGAAGTCACATTCTGCTTCAAACCCTGGTGCTGTCTCAGAGGTTAAGACTCAAGTAAGAACCAGCTGCTCTTACCTTTGTTTCCTTCCCATTTCATCCTCTTCAGTGAGTCTATAGATGGGTATGTCTCTTGTGCGAGCAATCTGCATGATGTTCTTGGGACCCAATGTACAGATACTCTACCATGCACGCAAATTAAATTAATTTGCGTGCATGGTAGAGTATCTGTACATTGCTGATCAGAGGGTTCAGGCCAGTCTTCGCCTGGTTTAATATTTCATCAAGAATAACTTTTTTTAATAGAAAGAAACACCTTAACTAATTGATAGAAGTTCCCATCTTAGCTCTTGATCAATAATTAAATGGAAATGCTCTTCAAATTTTGGTGAGTAGAGATTTGAGTTATAAGAAATTAAGAATAAAAACTGAAGCCAATCATCAATGACAAGTTAAAGAATGCCCTTCACGTTGTTCAGTAAAATGTGTTTCCTTTCAACTAATTATTGCAACACCCCTTTCAACCTCATGGCCAAAATATCTTTTTTTTGAAGAAACAGTACCATATTCATTCGTACTAAACTAAGAACGATACAAAATTTGTACATCCATAAACAGACAACAGTGGAAAACACTAGACCGAGTTAACAAGATAGTGATCTTGGAAAGATAAATTTCCAAGAGATGATCATACCACCACAAGATGACCAACACACAAATAGTTATTTGAGAACTTTTTTTTTGTTGAAGAAAGACAGGATCATATTCATTATACAAGACTAAAGAGCATACATATTTGAGAACTCACTACATAGTCTTCAGGCAAGGAGACAATAATTTATGGCTGCCTAGATATATGAAGGTTGATTAGTATCATTTTATTTTTCATGACACTATCTGATTCTTATTTCAATTTTGAATTTAATTTATAGATAATTTATCCATTACTATTTTACATTGCCGTGCACTTTTGCCCGTGTATTAGTTAGGTATAATCATTCCCATTATCCTAGTACAATATCATAAACACCGCAAAACATATTGTAAACAAAACTAAATGCTGTTAAATTTCATAGAAAATATTGCTTCGCTGCACATTTTGCCACTAGTGTTACGATCATCAAACATACAAAAATTATTACTCTTAAGGAGCATAAAGATAAAGAACCATTTGACTCGCAAGATCATAGACAGTTCTACACTTCTAATCTTCAGAGGATCCGGTCAATCAGTGATCAAAATTCCTAGCCCACACACTCTTAGTAGTTTCAGATCTGCAGTCTGCTGATTCCTTTCTCCATCACTACTGCATTGTTCTTTTCAGCAACACTATCAGCAGGAAGCCGCCAAGCTGAGACAACAGATACAGATACTGCAGAATTCAAACAGGTGAGTACCTGCAGGCTTCTTGAATATCCCCAGCAAACAGGAATTCATTTCTTCTTATCTGTTCTCTGTTGTCTGTTCCATATTATTACATTTACATATATATATATATGTATTTAATCGTATTTATATGTGGTAATTGAAATTCTCGACGAGAACAGGCACCTGATGGGCGAGCACTTGGACTCTCTGTCGGTGAAGGAGCTGAAGCAGATTGAGAACAGGCTCGAGCGAGGGATCGCGCGAGTTCGATCCAAGAAGGTATGTATAAACGCACGCAGCTCCCTGTCTTGCCTGCATGTACGAGCTTCGAGCGTGTATATATATATATATATATATATATATGTGCATCGATCACCATTATCTCGCAGGATTGATGCTTGGTTTTTAATTTACTCTAATATTGTGTTGATTAATATACATAATCCCCTGCGATTTTATGTCTTCAGCAAGAGCTGCTGTTTGCGGAGATTGAGTACATGCAGAAGCGGGTGCGTACCCCCCACATCAATATATCTGATCTGCTTATATCCTTGGGGTTTTAATTTTAAAGTAACACTTTAATTAATATGTATTTTATTCACAAGGATAACACATGATTAATTTCTTTCTCTTTGATAAAACTAGCACACTTCGACAGATAGAAGACCGAGCCCAAAACTCCAGCTTCACTTTTTGAAAGTTGGATTTCAAAAATTAGATTTTACTTCATGTTAGAAGTTGGAGTACTCAAATCCAATTTTGGCATGGACCCTGGAAGTCAGATTTGAAATCAACTTTAATTCGGTGTGTTAGTTTTACAAAAATATTAAAATACGTGGGTTATTTAAAAAAAACTAATTTCTTGCTGCTCTAAACTAATCGCACATCTATTTATAATTAACCCGTTTTTTTCCCTTTGGGCCGGATTGATACCTGCAGGAGTTGGAGCTGGAGAACGAGAGCATGTTTCTCAGGACCAAGGTCTCAGTTATACTGTTGTGTACTTGCGGATATATAATTTATATATACAACAGACAGCGGAAGAATTAAACGATCTTTCTCATCCTTTTAATTAAACAATATATATATATATCGGTTAAATCACTTAAATAGTTGACTGATTAAAGAGTACTGATGTATATATCTATGTCTTTTGGCATATTGATTAATTGCAGCTGGCGGAGAACGAGCGCGCGCCTCAGCTGCTTCAGGGGGGAGGTGCCGACTTCGAAGGGCTGCAGGGGTTCGACCCGAGGAATTACTACCATCACCAGCTGCAGATGTTCGATCCCTCGCAGAACTACCCCGCTCATCAGGATCAGACGGTCCTGCAGCTCGGATACGAGATGAAATCCAACCCATCCTCCTGATTAAACGTACGATCGAGAGACGATGATGATCGATCGGCTAGCTAGCAGGACGATCGGGGGACTGTTATTTTGAAGGATGCATGCATGCATGCATGCAAAGACCTCTCTCTTCTATATGCATGCCTTCGTTGTCTTAATTAGCTGCAGGACCTACGTACGTATATACGTACCAACGTGTGTGTGTGTATGTATGCTGTATGGATCATAACTAGCTTATTAGCTAGCTAGCTAGCTACCATTATGTGTGTCGCATAACGGTTTGATCGTCCCAGCTGGCTGTTTGTTAAGCGTTCTTTTCTTCATTGTCTGCCTCTAACCATCCGTATGTATACACAAACGGCTAGGCATCTCTCTTATTATTGAGTGGCATTGGGTAGGGCTGTAATTATCCGAATTTGGTTCGGATTCGTATTGAATTGAGAGGGTAATATCCGATAATTAGAGTGATGTGTAGGATATATTTATGGATAGAGTTCGGATCCCCTCAGACAAATGTCTAAAGAGAGATTTTTAGGAGTTCTAATCACCTCAGAGCCCCGGTGGAGGGAATACCCAATGAAAATCAGTTACGACTTCAGGTCACTTGAGTGGCGGTTCAAATAACAAGTTTGGTAAACCGCTACCGAAAAGGGGTGAATTGCTGCTGACGCTTTACTATCTCACTACCCATCAGTAGCGAGTTGTATTAAACTCGGTAGTGAATTTGTAAGGCGTCGGTAACGGTTTAGTAACGGTTCACTGACTTATGAACCATCTACCGACGGGTAGGGGTGCAAACAAACCAATACACTCGACAAGTAGCTCGAAGTTCGGCTCGATAAAAACTCGACTCGGCTCGTTTATTATGTTAAATGAACAAGCTTGAACAAAAAATAAAGCTCGACTCATTAAACGAGTCGAGCTTGAACAGACTCCTGCTCAGCTCGATAAGCTCGCGAGCAGCTTGATTAAATATTATATTATATATTTATTTTTAAAAATTAAATTTTAAGTATTAATATTTATATATTGTCACTTAAATATATTAAATAATTCAAAAATTGAGTTTAAACTTAGATTGAGTTTCATAAATGAGTTAAATCTAAAGTTTCACAAATGATTTTTCATTGATTTTGGGTTTATAAAAGAGTTTTTATATAGCTTAAGTTTGAATATGAATTGAATTTTAGTGTAACTACTACTCGAGTTCGAGCTCGACTCGGCTCGATTAATAAACGAACCAAGCTTGAACAAGGGTTCAACATACTCGCTAAAACTCGAGCTCGAACTTGAACTCGTGTAAAATAAACGAGCCGAGCTTGAACACCGTACTACTCGGCTCGGCTCGGCTCGTTTGCACCCCTACCGACGGGGTTGAACCGCTACCGACGTCTTATTAACTCACTACACATCACTTAAGTGGTAGCTAGGTATCGTAGCCTTTTTTTATTGGGGACTGAGAGTACTCCCTCCACCTGGGAATTGATGTGATCCGCTCTCTATTTTTAGACCCACACCCATTGGGGTGTGTCCCATGATGTGTAGGGGACCCGACCTACCCCCGATGGGTCTGGTCCAAGGGAGTTCATTTTTGCAAGATAACAAATGGAGCGGATCTCGATAATAGTACGTCCTATTTAGATAATATATCTAATCTGGTGTAGAACGTAGGATCGTTGAGCCAACGCTCAAGAAAAAAACACTATATACTCCAATCCTCCATCTTTTTTCACCCGTTACTCAACTCGTAATTCCCCTAGTCCAACGTCTCCTCTCCTCTCCCAATGCAGTAGAAAGCACTCAGCCTTGTCCCCCTCTCCTCTCTCGGCGGTGGCATGTAGCACACCTGTAATATCTGGTTATTTTAAAAAAAAAAAATCTTTGCCAGACTCCCCCTCCCACCGGGACTCCCCCGCCGCCGCCGCTCGCAGGATTCCTCTCCCCCCCCCTCTCCCACTAGGACACTCCTCTCCCCCCTCCCGACATGTCTAAATTTCACCCGCGAGGTCTCCCTCTCCCCCCCCTTGGTCGCGTCGGTGAATCCTCCCCCTCCCTCTTCGTCTGCCGTCGCGGTCGCGATCGCCGCCGCCGTCGGAAGCTAGCGCCGCCATGCCTCCACCTTGCGTGCTCCGTCGACCGCGCCCCCTGCCATCACCAGCTCCCTCGGCCCTCCTTCCTCCTCCCCTTCGTCATCGTTCCTAGCCCCCCCTCGATAGCCGCCGCGAACCATTGCCGTCGCCGGACCTCCCCTGTTCCGGCCGGAACCGCCGCGAGCCTCCCTCTCACCGTCACCGCCGAGGCCAGCCTTCCTCCTGCTTGTCGCCGTCACCAAGGCCTTCATCGTAGAGCGCCGCCGGCAGCCTCCTCCTCCGCGAGCTCCGCCAGCCGCCGTGCGTGCCGCCGTCGCGAGCACGCGGTTGAGCCGGCCACCCCCCGGTCCAGCCGCCCGGTTCAGCAGGTCAAACCGCCCGGTTCGACACCGGTTCAAGATTTTTCTGATTTTCGGGATTAATAAATCCGAAAATTAGATTTGAGGCCAGAAAAATAGCAGGAAAATTCTGAAAAATCCGAAAAATTCACAGGAGCTTCCAGGTAGGTTTCTCAAGCTCGTCTATTTATTTGATCCCATTTTAATTAGAAAATATGCATGATTTAACTTATGGACTTTGATTTGACTAGTTTAAACCTTTGGACTAAGATTAGTGATTCTTCTTAAAAATCATTGAAACTAGGAACTTGAAATTGCTATTTTGTATACTATGGAACATGTTTAGCTTGATTCTGGATGGGTAGAAATATTCTTCATTAGTTTTGATCTAATGTTAGTTATGTATATGAATATATGCTAGTTTGGACCTAGAATTGAAAGATAATTATGTGTAAATTTGTAAAAATCATGGATCCTCAAATCATACCTTTTAGAACCTATTTGGGTCAGATTGTGGTTGATTTATCTCAGAATTTAATTTGTTTAGTTTATGACAAGCTTGATTTAGGTTAAATGTCTTGCATATGTAATTAAGTATGCCTAGTTCGACTTGTCATTTCATGTATGTAAGTCATGTAAAGTTTGGTTAATTTAGTTTCAGATCATGTCTTATGTCATGCATGGTGTGGTTATGTGCATATGGTCAAGTTTGGTATAGGTTTGATTTAGGTATGTCAACCAAGTTGGTTAGTAAAAGTCTTGTCTAGTTTGTGGTAAAAATAGTTGTTTTGCATGAAAGATACTAGAAAGTCATGTTTATGTCTTATGTGCATCATGTGTGTCATTATTTGAAACTTGATTATTAATTCTTGTTACGGCATGTTATGAAGGCCTCATCAGCCTATTTTAGTCAATTGCCCGTGGGCAGCGGGTCACTTAGTTGAATCCGGCCTTCCCACAGATCCCGGATTACGGTGGTTTTTCCCTTGGTGTCACCACTGCCTAGGTGCACTTTGGGTTAGCTTAGTATATGTTACTTCTATATATATTAAAGCTGGTGAATGCATTTGTACATGTGATGTGAAGCAAGATGGCCAATTCCTTGCTATTTGACTAGGTGTTTGAAAGTAATATGAATTTGTGTTAATTGCATGTCATGTATATGTGTTAATCCATGTCTAAGTTAGAAAAATCAGATCTATCCTATGTTAGTTTGGTCTTGTTAAGTCTTGAGGTCATTTAGATGATAATTGACTAGTTTGTGTGTTCTTGTGTGTTTGGTCTAGAAGTGTATAGCATTGGCATAATTGTTTTCTTAAAATTAATTCATGGCTTGGATATGGGTTGAGAGCTTAATATAGAAGACATTCTATATGTTTGTATTTACATCTCAATTTAAATATGTTATCTATCATTGCATGTTTATATATTAGTATCCGATTGGCGGGAAACAGGTGTAAATCCTACGGAGTCCCCGGACTCACCCCGTTGTGGGATAAATTTTTCAGCAGGTATTGGAGATCAAGAACTTGACTTGGAGGCTCAGGAGGAGCCCGTGGAGGAGCCAGCATCCCCTGGAGTTGGGGCATAGAGATCTTTTTCTTTTGATAGGTTGCTTGATTAGAACTTGTTGGTTGTTATGTAGTTGAGCTATGTCTAGTTATTTCTTTTTCTTTTAGTTAGAATTGGTGAATGAACTTGGATTAGTGTTTGGTTGTTACTTGTTAAAGTTATGTTTAGATTTTGTGATGTTAAGTACGGATTTAGTGTTTAAAGTTGATTTATGCTTGTTGGGTTATGAAATCCGAGTGATAGATTTCTCCCACTGTCGCGACGTTGTGAGTTTTCCGCTGCGTAGTTGGGGTTGTGTATTGTGTTTTTCCGGGTCGTGACAACACCAAGCAGGTGCAGTGCAGCACCCCTTCTGGGCTGGGCCTTGTGCATTGCAACTCCTCGTGCCCTCCCTCTTCTCTCCCACAGGCGGAAGCGAGCATTGAGCATGAGCAGCCCCCCTTCTGGGCCTTCTCCCCTGCGACTCCCCCCTTCTTCTCTCCTGAAAGCGACAGCGTGCGCCGAGTCCTATCCCCTTCTTCTCTCCCAAGCCTTGTCCCTCTCTTCTTTTGTGACAGTGGCAGCGCGCGAGTACCAATCCCGACAACAGCACCGGGAATGAGCACTCCCTCAGCAGCTAGACGAAGTGTGCGGCATCACTGCAGTGGTCGTTTCGCTTCGAGTATATATATATATATACAAAGGTTAATTGTTGTCCACTTCGTATCTGGCATCAATCGGAGCAGAAATCCGAATCTCCAGATAGAACGGATCTCGGAAACGGTATATCCACTCCGTATGTGCTACGTCGTTTACGGCCCTAATTAACCTTGGGGGGGTGAAGGAATCAAACACGGCCTCCACTGATCTCTTACAAGATCAGAAGGTGTGGTCGACCTAGCTAGCTCATTGGAAGTAATCATTCAGCTGGTTTCTTTCCCATTTAATGAGATAGCCAGCCTGGTGAATTAATTCACTCTCTCATCCAAGAGGGCGGAGAGACTCTCCCTCCTTCCGGGAAGTAAGTGATCCAGCTACACACTTGTTAATTACCTACCTACCTTTGGATTCTCTAATCTGGGACTACAATTATTCCGTCGATCCCACAATTAATTTTATAATTCGATGAATTTAATCATCAAATATAGTAAAACAAAATTAACAATAGTTCAGTTTATAATATATTTTCGATGGGTATGAGTACTATTTTTAATTCAATTATGTTATAAAATTTGAAGTCTACTTAATGCATTTTAGCCCGATTGACGGGCCGCTCAAGATCTGCCGGTGGACTAATTTTACCCTCTACGTACGTACGTACCCCGAAATAGGGCAACATCTTTTAATATGCATGCACCAATATTGGCTTAATTAGCCCCCGTTTGTTTTGGTTTTGATTGGTGTCTGACCTCTAAATTGATTACATGTTACTAATTAGGATATTTGGCAAGATGTCTAATAAATCACTTAATTTTAAGTGATTCACTATATGTTTTTTTATTTATTTTCAGAGGTGCATAACTGAGAATTTGTGTTCCTAGAGAGCGATTAGAGAAAAATTTAAGATTTTAGATATTTCATCGAGTGAAATCAAACACATAGGAGTGCAGATGATAATTAGTTCGGAACTTGACTCGATAAAAATTCGACTAAGTTCATTTATCGTGTTAAATGAATAATTAAGTTTAACAGATTAACTCTCGCTCGATTCGATAAGCTCGCAAGCAGATCAATTAAATACTTGATTGAATATTTATTTTAAAAAATAGATTATTAATCTCAATATTTATAAATCCTCGCCTAAATTTACAAAATAAGTCAGAAAATTAATTTAATTTTACATCGAGTTTCATGAATGAGCTATAATTAGACCTTCATAAATAACTTTTGATCTATTTTGAGCTTTGTAAACGTCCAGTTTGAGCTTGAATGTGGACCGAACTTGAGTCAAATTGCTACTCGGGCTCGAGCTCGAGCTCGAGCACGAGCTCAAGCACGGCTTGCTTGAGTAATGAATCAAGTTTGAACAAGCGTAAAAGTTCAAACAAGAACCCTCTCTAGTGTAAAATAAGCGAGTCGAGTTTGAACAACATACTATTCGTCTCGACTCGGCTTGAATCCGTGTTAATTTCGTTGCGAAATATAGTTTTCACTTTACACGAGACTGAATGGGTAAGAAACTCCACTGTTTATTTCGACTTAATTGATGTCTAATCTCTTCGAAAGTTAGACATTAAAACCATTTTGCAACTGCAGTTAAATTAGCAGCTTTTTACGTGTCCGACAGCGATCTCTCTCTCGACGTCTGAATTCCTTTATTTTCACGCAGAGATAAAGGTATATATCGATCTGCGCCGGAGCCGATATCTAGATAATCCGACGGTTAATTCGACCAAGATAGTCGACTGTTAATCGTTCCGAATGTTTTGTTTGGTATGCATATATATATATATATATATAACGCATCATTATGCATTTAAACTTATCCGATTTATAATATCCCCGCTCACCCCGAATGGAGCCACCGTTCACGTACGCCCCCGCCCTAAAGCAAATCTCCGCCTCCTTCCCATTTTGTAAGGCAGGCCGCCAACACCACCGGGTTATACGGGCCTGGTGGGCCGACGGTTGGGAAGAGCAACAGATGGGCCGCTGCCCTCGGGACGTCCGCGGAGGAGCTACGAATAAAATGGAAAAAAAAAATTATATTCGCTCCCTAGCTCCGTGTGAATCCTGGTGCATACATGACCAGACCAGGACCAGTGTTATGCACCTAGCTAGTTACGTGAGTGGGATAATCCTCCGAGAGAGAATAAATATCCGGTGATTATTAACGAGATAAGTATCGAGCTATCCTAGATATATCAAGACTCCGGAAAGACATTACGAGAGTCCTAGTCGGAGTGAGTTTTCTAAATCGTTCTCTCTATAAATAGTCTAGACCGATGACTTATTCGAGATGTCTGGTGTGGGGGAAAAGTTATATGTCTACGGTTTAGTGGAGTTTCAAAATCTTGTTGTGATGTGCGCGACTTGCTACGTGGGTGGTGATCGATCGCCCAATTTCCGAAACAGACCAGGACCAGATGGGTAAGCAGAACAAGATAATCCGGTGCTCTTTACCCCGCAAGTGTTGCGCCGTGGTCCTTAAATTTCTAGCCACCGGCCGGCGATAACGATGCAAACGAAGACTTCCAAGACTTCGCCGGACATATGTACACCCCATATATGTCGTCGGTGAGCTCATGATAAACTTAGAATTTTATTCGGCCGGGATGTGGTCCATATCCGGACGACTTCCAAGGCATTAATTATGCCAGATCTAGGGGTTTCCCCCTGCCCTTGCTTCCAAAAGAGGATCTTGATCTGGGGGTCCCCCCCAATATGTATACAGATGATCCCACTGCGCTTGGAGATCAGCCCACCACCGGGACAAGTTGCTCCGCACTTGTCAGAACAAATTGGACAGTTGGGAGTCGGATCGATGCCTCCCGGAGAACTCAACGTACACTACTTATCAAATCCACTCTCGACCACATTTTTATTTTATGAGATCGGATCCCCTCACATCTTATCATTATCTTGTCAGCCCCTATGTGAGAGGGGCTGATCGGACCCCTCAGGTGCCCACCTGAGGGGATCCGATCTCTTATTTTATTGTCTATGTCTTCGCAGGATAAAAAGCTTCTCACCCCCGAGTATCTCGAGAAAAATAACTTCCGGGATGTGAGAAGTCGAAGCACTCCCTCTGATTCTGCAGTTTGGAATTTAACAGTACTGCTGGTTGCAAGATAGCTATATATCAAGAATGGACGTTCGGATATCGATCGGTACTTGTTTGGACTCACACTTGATCCTGGATGTGTATATATATATATATAGACAGGGTCCTACGGTCCTTAAACAGCCGTCTACTGCTTTCCCTGTGCTGGTTAGCGGAAACTGATTACACGAGGTGAATTGACGATGGAATCAACCAGGAGTTGATCAAACAAAAATGGCTCGATGACTTCTCTCATTCAACAGGATTATTCACAATGGTAGTATGCCAGATCTGTTTAATTTACCATGCATTTTGGCGATCAGGTGGCGCATCTACCTGCTACGTGGATGGGAACAGAATGCTGATCAGATATATATGATACAAGTTCCCTTCTGTGAAGAGCATGCAACCTGAATGCAGTTAATTAATTAATCTGTTTCGTTGATGTGCTAGACTACTTCAAGCTACCCGATGACCAAACTTTTTGTTTCAAGAATCAACCTCAATATGCAGTTCTAGAAGTTAACCGTCGGCTATTCCTCTGTCGGGAATGACGGTGTTCAATTAAGTACCAAACCCTAATCTTTTTCTTGATAATGTATGTATATATATATATATATATATTCTTCGTCGGCCCGCTGTGTATGGCTGAGCTTAATCTTATGGTCACTAACCGACGAGGAAGACAACCAGAGAAATAGGCTCATGATACAATATATCTATATATATTTATTTATATATATATGTGAAGCTGTCTCCCTGCAATATGCAGAGTCGACGCCAAACAACTGCATGTGACTGGCCTTCGTCGTCGGTGAAGCCGACGGCACGCACCTTGCTGTGGGGGGGTCCCCTGCTGTGGAGGGTAACTTCTTTCACAAATTAGGGAGATAAGAGTCCTCCTGATCTCGTAAATGCATAACTCCTCTCTAAACTATGCTGGCTTTACGAGATTCACTCTCTAATTTGTTATACCGCAATATAAGAATATATTGTCTCAATATACAAGATGTTAAATTTTTTTAGATCAATGTATATATACTGAAGTTTATATATCGTCTACTCTCTTTGTCTCACCTCTAACTTGTTTGAGACTCTCAGTATTGACATTTACCTGGATAAAGTTTAGGGTTCAGTTGTCACTAGAGAGATCAAGTTATACCACACACGTACATATATATATATATATAATTCGCATTAAACTTAAGTATATGGCATATTATTTATAACTATTGATAAGTGCAATACGATATGCTATGATCAGTTCCATCTATATTTGATCAAAACCCGGCCAGGCTGTCTTACCGACCCATGCATGTTCATATGTATCTACTGGCGTCCTCTCTATACGTTTTACTAATTAAACTCTATTCCGAACGTATGAGTGATCACATATATATATATATAGACGATATATATATACCTTGTGTTCGAGTTAAATGTGAATCTTAATTGCGATGAATTTTTTTTCACGACAAGTGAGAAATTAACTCTCTCCAAATGCCCATTGAAGTGGTCTGGGCTCAACTTGCACTTCAACACAACATGTTAGGATCTCTTTGATAGTAGAGTTATATGGAATGAACTTATGCATATATACTTTTCATTTCCAAAATATAAACATGGTGAAATTCTCATGTACAAAAATATATATATATACATATATTGCCCGTGGTTAATGTGTCTAAAGGTACGTACGTACGTACATAAATATAGAGAGAGAATACTGTGTCTTCTAATTAAGCAGCACGCCAACAAATAATAGAGAGGCCGGGAGACAGAAACCTGCAGAAACCAGACGGGTCTCGTCATCCCATTATTCTGACCTATCATTTTGTGCAAAGTTGTGTAAGAAAATGCAATGACAGAGATGATTGATTGTGTCTAAAGCAGGTAACACACAAATTTCACGTTATTTTGAATTGATGCTCGAGGGTCGAATCATTTGAATGCGTACTTAATTGTGATTAGACATAACTGGCCCCTATAGGACTTTTCTCCGACTTTAATAATTAGATACGAGGCTACGTTTGGTATGGGGCCAACGAGGGATAAATCTGGTCTAGCGTCGATCTTTCGTTTATTTTGTAAACAAAATAAGATTTAATCTAGATTAACTTAATCCAATTTATTCTAAAAAATGACGCTAAAATTAAAGATAAATCATCTCACCCCTACTATATGAGATATTTTATTCCTAAAATTTTCTCCGAGGAACAGTCATCCTATCTACTACACGAAATATTTTGTATTATCATTTATGTCTTATTTATGATATAAATTTTAAATTTCATATTAACAGTCAAATAATTTATATATATATCGATTTTAATTTTAAGATTAATAATCATATATCCTTTCAAACATAGAACAAAGATATCATCTAAATATATCTTAACTCAAATCAAACACAATGAGAATAAAAATAGTCATAAAGAGTAGTTTATCTCTATCCTCGTTAATTTGATTCCAGTATCAAATAGAGAGAGACCTAACTTGGGCAAAAAACTCAAACTCCGGCAGAAAATAAAAAGAGAGAGAAAAAATACACTAATTTAGGAAGAATGCATATGCATTCACCTCGCTCCAACCAACATTCCTAATACAATTTATTTAAAAATATCATTTTTTAAAGATATAGTTTAATTTACGCTATTTTAAATTTGCTGATATTATATTTAATTATTAAATATATTAATTTCTATCATAATACATTTATGAGATAAAAAAATTAGGTCAAACTAAGTAGGGTAGGGCCACGTTAATATTTTTAAGGGACTCATGGCCGGGTGGCCCCAGTAGGTAGGACCAAGTTAATGTATTTTATAAGTTGGGCCAGCAATATGATTAAAATGTTGCTCACGTGGGATTAGATGGATATGCTTTGAACCAAACTTTAATAACTCATTCCGTACCAAGTTATTTAGGAGATAAATTTGATTTATCCTCGAATTAATCTTGAACCAAACTACCTCAAATTGAATTAACCTTGGGATAGGTTGGGCATTAGTCCATTCACACCCCCAACGCTGTCTGACCCTATTAGAAAGTGTGTTGTGTGCCTAAGTCAAATATATGATAAGCAGCCACGTGACATAACATATATATATATATATAGTAAGGAAGGTGGGGTCGGGGGTCGAGATCATGTCAGCCGGGTCTAAAATCGATCCATGTTAGTTGAAGTCGCGACCCGGGTCAAGTCGGGATCGAGAAAAATAATAATAATAAATTATTTAAATATATTAATCGGGTCGAGGTCACGATGTCGGATCAGGGTCGGTTGGCCGACCCCGCCGACCCGGTTGCTGACCTCACACACCATGATATATATATAGCTCACGTGGTGGTGGTGAGTGGCGGCGAAATTAAAAGTGGAGTACTCCGCTGAACTTTAAAAGATTCCATTCAAATTTTTATAAATTTTTATTAAAATAATTTAAATCCAAGTTTTTTTTAGAAAAGAGTGATCTCTCTTTCTTTTTCTTTTTTTTTTTGAGGCACGTAGCCTCACTGAATAATCAACAATTTTTTTGGATATGTCACGGCCGATGGCAGGACAGCTGGTGGTGGTTGGGGATTTGCCGTAGCCGCCGTCGGCGCATATTGTTCGGCGCCACCCGGAAGTTGCATGCGTTTGGTGCCATGGAAAGGATTTCTGTTTCCACTTTCCGGAGGTCATTTTCCGCACAGCTCTCGTCGATGAGAACGCGAGCCCGGAAACTCCGGCGATGGCCGAGAGGAGGAGATAGGCTTGAGAGAGGAGGGCGTCCGGATAGATCGATGTTACCGTGAACGAATTTTAGACTCTGCAAGCCCTTCTCTTCTGGAAGCATGACCACACGTACACACGTGGTTGTCGAAGACCGTCCGGGGGCGCGTTTGGTTTGTCGTGAAACGACGAGCTTGGATCTGGTTTTCCCAAAACCCCAAATAACTCGATCGCTTCCTTGTCGAAACACAGAAGCATGATCCGCTGACTCTACTTATAAACATCAAGGGAAGCCATCGCAAACATGTAGACAGAGATGTATCTGATCCGTTGCGAAGGAACGTATATCTCTTCGATCGATCGACTGAGAAGATTCTCGTCTGAGAGAGTTACGAGTCTACCACACACGAGTGAGAAAAATCGTAAAACCTCCGTTGTCGATCGTTCTAAGCAACTTATTTGCGACGGTTTCGAGCAATCGTCGCCGAAAGTGGAGACCCCGAGCGGCCCAAGAAATTTGAAGCGCCGCCGGGGCACCCATTTCTGATAAAAGAAAGACACGAGACGTGGCGACGAAGATCCACGTACGAAATGATTAATTTAATTGAGAAATAAGTTTTTCAAAAGCTACGACATTTTCTCTTGGTCGAAAAGCAATGGCAGTCAACAACCCTCATCTTCTTCCGAGATAAGGGAGGCCTTTCTCTCCGACACATCCACCGAGATGTGGGCCCACCCCCTTACTGTGGCCCCCCCCCCACCCCTTTACTGTCGGCGTCGTGCTATGAAGCAGACGACGGCGTGCATGGGGCAGCTGGTCGCTGACCCAAACCCAGATGTTTAAATCCAACCATATTTAATTAATTAGGGGGGGCAAGCAGTTGGGTATGAAATTTCAACGATAGAAATTCTCTAAATGCTCACGTGTGTAATTCTTCGCCCCCCGGAAGAGGTTTCAGCAGAGACGAGATAGAGAGAAAGATACAACAACCATAACAACAAAATGTCTTGAAAATTAGGAGATGAGCTCAACTTCCAGCGAGGATCTCGGCCCAAAATGACACTCTTTATCTTTATGTTGTCTCACATTTTTCGAAAAAAAAAAATATATTATGAATTTCAGAGAAAAATAATCAGGTGTAAAACAAATCTTCGACTAAAAACTTCCTGCGTACGTGCATGTCCCCCACATGATATATCAAACAAGATTCCAATATCAATCAAATATTTAGGTAAATTAAGTCGGTGGGGGTGTCTAAGAAAACATGCAGTACACGAATCCCTACCAAATGTAATGGCGCACCGATTTTTTTTAAAAAGAAAATTGAAGCAGGGAATGCGCTACATTATTATGTTTAATTTATGTGTTGAATCAGGAAGAATGAAGCCGTGGCCAATTTTGTATTTTATAGGGATTTCAGTTGTTAAGTTAACTTTGGTTTCCCGTTATATCTATTATTTATAACTTTTTTTTTTATATACACAGACACCTTTGTCTGATTTTCCTTTATTCATCTGATAGCTGGCACACACACACATAGATATATATATATACACACGTGCGAATCTAGAGAGAACCCCCCCGGCACGTAACTTAATTAATTCCTGATCACGATCTCGCTTGATATGATCTCTTCCAGCTGCCTTGGAATATGATCGTCAATTAATTCCTCACATGTCGGTGAATCAAACCTGTTGCACATCTATTTATATGCAAGATATTGTACGGAAAATGCATCGTTCAACTTATTTTTTTTTCCTGGTTGCCGACCGTCTTGACCGGCGAGCAAATCCGTGGTCAGGACAGTTGACACGACAAGATTTAAATAAATAATAAGAAGAAGGAAGACCCCTTTTTTTCTTCTTGATCCCTTTTTATTTAAAGAGGTCATGTCATGCACGTGAACGTACGTGTAAATGCGCGATCCCCGCGGTGCCGCCGCGCGCCCGAACACCCGACTTTTTTTTAGCCCACGAGTTATCCGTGCCGTAAATCTAACATGCCCGAGCGTCTTACGTGTATTGTTAATTTTTTATTTTTTTGGTATTTATTTATGGATATCGTGCTGTTGAGTAGATAACATAAGTTTAGGAGAATCGATCGTCCCAATTTTTTTAAGTGGAGAAAATATTTTCAGTCTCAAATAAAAAAAGTTACAATACCGATTCGAATAGTGAATTTGCGAGATATCGATAACAAATTAACGAGTCGGTAAATCGTTATTAATCTGTTACCAATATATTACAAATTCACTATCAACATTAATACAACTCGTTATTGATAAGTAATGAATTAATAAAATGTTGATAATAATTCAATTATTTTCGATAATAATTCATCAAATTTGTTATTTGAACAGACACTTGAATAAATAGGAGTCGTGACTAAGTTGTATTAAGGTCCGAAAGTACTGCCTCCAGTTAGACATGAGCGTGATCCGAACCCTGAGTTTAGCGGCGGAGAAAACTTGGTGCAAACCGCCACTATAAATAAAGCTGCGATCCCGACTCGGAGCCGCAGCGGGACTCCAGTTCGCGACTCGCCCGGGTCAACTCGGTTGCTTCGGTGCAAGACAAGGGTTCTCCCCCTTCGTCCGAGAGAGATGGGTGCGATGGAGAACGCGGTGGCGGAGGCGGGGAATCACCTGCAGCTCCTCCAGCTCTTCGTCTCGCTCTTCTTCTTCGCCTTCACAACGTCCTTCCTGTCGCTGTCCCTGCTGCTGAAGCTCTTCAAGTCCCGTCCGTGGTGCAACTGCGCCGTATGCGGCGCCTACGTGAGCGGCGGCTGGGCGGCGGAGTTCGGCAACCTCTGCGACTGGTACGCGCACCTGCTCCGCCGGTCGCCGACGGGCACCATCCACGTCCACGTCCTGGGGAACACGATCACGGCGAACCCCGCCAACGTCGAGCACATCCTCAGCCGGCGCTTCGACAACTACCCCAAGGGGAAGCCCTTCTCCTCCATCCTCGGCGACCTGCTCGGCCGCGGCATCTTCAACGTCGACGGCGACCACTGGAGGTTCCAGCGCAAGATGTCCAGCCTCGAGCTGGGCAGCCTCTCCGTGCGGTCTTACGCCCTCCGGATCGTGTCCGGCGAGGCGCGCCGGCGGCTCCTCCCGCTGCTGTCCTCCGCCGCCCGCGGCGGCCGCCCCCTGGACCTCCAGGACGTCCTCCGCCGCTTCTCCTTCGACTGCATATGCCGGATATCCTTCGGGATCGACCCCGGCTGCCTCGAGCTGTCGCTGCCCGTCTCCGACTTCGCCACCGCCTTCGACACGGCCTCCGCGCTCTCCGCCGGCCGGGCCGCCACGGCCTCCCCCGTCGTGTGGAAGCTCCGGAGGCTGCTGAACCTCGGGTCGGAAAGGGAGCTCCGGCGATGCGTCGGGCTGATCGACGTCCTCGCCGGGGAGGTTATCCGTCAGAGGAGGAAGATGGGGCTCCTCTCCGGCCACGACCTCCTCTCCCGGTTCATGGGCACCGTCGCCGACGACGGGTACCTGCGCGACATCGTCGTCAGCTACATGCTCGCCGGCCGCGACACCGTCTCCTCCGCCCTCACCGCCTTCTTCCTCCTCCTCTCCGGGCATCCGGAGGTGGAGGACGCCATCCTCCACGAAGTCCGCGCCGTCATGGGCGACCAAGACGTCGGCGACGGGATCCCCAGCTACGACCAGCTCAGGGAGATGAACCACGTGCAGGCGGCGCTGCACGAGAGCATGCGGCTCTACCCGCCGGTGCAGTTCGACTCCAAGTTCGCCGTCGACGACGACGTGCTCCCCGACGGGACCTTCGTGGCGAAGGGCACCCGCGTCACCTACCACCCCTACGCCATGGGCAGGATGGAGGACATCTGGGGTGCCGACTGCCTCCAGTTCCGGCCCGGCCGGTGGCTCGCCGACGACGGCTCCTTCTCGCCGGAAAACCCCTTCCGCTACCCAGTCTTCCAGGCCGGCCCCAGGGTCTGCCTCGGCAAGGAGATGGCCATCATGGAGATGAAGTGCGTCGTAGTGGCCGTCGTCCGGGAGTTCCGCCTGCGCCCGACCACCGCCGCCCGCCATCCCAGGTTCGCCCCCGGCCTCACCGCCACCATCCGCGGCGGCCTGCCGGTTCTCGTCTCCCGCAGGACCGCCGCCACCACCTGATCCTCCCCGCCATAGGCGGCGAGACCCGACCTCCTCGAAATCTCGCAACCACTCGACACGGCGGCGGAATCAGCCAATCCCCCCTCCCTTCGCGCCGCACGCTTCGCCGGCGCGCGGGAGGGGAAGGCCGGCCGGCCGGCCGACAAGATCTTGAATCTGGCAGGAGCACAATCGTACGCAGCGGAAGCTTCTCAGTTCTCGGATCGGAGAGCACATGCCGTGTTTCTCCTCCGACGTCGCGTCGCGGGCGAGGAAAGGGGCGGGGCCGCCGTCGCCGTCCGCCGCCGGCCATGTCGCGTCGGCGTCGGACAAAGAATACCCAGGCGACGTCATCCGTGACGCAAGATGCCATGTCACTTACAATCATTGTATTAACCTTTCGTACGTAAGAAAAAGTAGTGAAAAAAATATTTTGAATGTCTACAATCTGGTTTTCTTGCGAACCAGAGAGAACTGTCATTATCTTAGGTTAAAAAAAAAATCTGCGAGTCACGCGGATGATATCATGATAAATTACGAGTCTGATATCATCAAAATTGTATTTTTTGTCTGAATAGAGGAAGACGAAGAGAATAGCCCGAATCCTCTTAAGTGGACACATAAAAGGATTTTCTCGGTCTCTCTCGCATTAAGATCGATGGGATAATGATACGATACATCAAATCATCGTCTCATCGTTCTCTTATCAATCCTTTTGGAAGAGAGATTGAGAAAATTCTCTCGTATACTTACCTGACGGGATTCGTGTTCCTTAAAAATGTCAAACTTAGATTGTCTAGACCATCGCGATCCGATCGACACTTGATGATTCTTGCCTATCGAGAGATCAATACGAGTCAAGTAGGGCGCAAAAGTATTCCCTAGATTGGGAGATTTCGGATTTGATTTGCATGAAAATTAATGGTTTTGACATTTATTTACCTATCTTGCGAACCATTGAATCAAAAATATGATAGTTTGACTGTATTAGTGTTAAGTAACTTAGTTCCACATTAGATACCGGATGGAGTATTTTCATATGTATAGGCTTGATCTTGGTTATTTCAATATCTTGTTTTAAGGTTTTCCATATGGTATTAGTTGTGGCTCCGACGGTGGCTAATTGAGGGGGGAGTGTAAGTGACTTAGTCTCACATCAGATATCGAAAGAAGTATTCATATACTTATAGGTCTGGTCCTAGTTATCTCGATACTTAGATTTTGGAGTTTTTCATGGTTAGGATTGCGACTAATCGATGTTGTTCCATCCTTTTCTTGAACACTTGATATAATGTTAATACGTACCAAGGTTCGCCGGGTCGCGACCCGGACCCGACCGGGTCGGTTTTGGGGCCGACCGACCCTGTCGCGACCCCAAGACCCCGACCCCATTTTGAATTTATTATTATTATTTTTTGCGACCCGGGCCGACCCCGTCCTGACCCGGGTCGCGACCCCGGCCGACCCGGGTCGGTTTGGCCCCAAACCGACCCGGTCCCGACTCCCGACTCCACATTCCTTGATACGTACACCTAAAATTAATGTCATGAAAATTATAAATAGATAATTTATAAAAATATTTTTTGAAAAAATGATTTATAAAGTCATGCCTTATAAACAAAAAATTAAATTTAATATGATAAAGACTTTTTTTTTGGTCGACTCGCACAGTGGCCAACTGTGCGTCCAGCACAGGACGCGGTTGGATGATCGAGCCCCAGCTCGGTCATCACCTGTGGCCTCCCCCCAGGGGCAGGTGGCTTCAATGCCGGAGAGAGTTCGAGCCAGTGCTCGAACTCGGGAGGCCTGCCCCCCCCGGCAGGAAGGCTGTACCAATCGACCAAAGGACGGTCGGTAAATTTAACATGATAAAGACGTTACATCGATGTTTAATAGTTATTAAAGATCTTTGTTAGCTTATTTCAAAAACAAATTGATTATATGTATATATCGAAATTCATCATGTTAGATACCAGTTTGGAACGGTCAAAATTTCATGATTCTGAAAAAAAATAAGAATGCGTTAACCCTCTCAATGATCATACTACTACTACTACTACCTGGCGCTAGCTGCATTGCTGATTTAAGTATAAACAAATTGATTGTGAGATTTTATTTTCCAAACTTAAAAGCTAAAACCGAAGCCAAAGCGGAACCAAACCAAACGGAATTAAACCCAACAATCAATTCAATTTGGCCCAGTGGAGAGAGTACTCATTTAAGTAGCAGTTCAAATAACAAGTTTAGTGAACCGCTATCGAAAAGGGTCGAACTGTTACCGATGTCCTATTATCTCACTACCTATTGGTAACAAGTTGTATTAAGGTCGGTAATGAATTTACAAGACGTTGATAGTGACATTGACTCATTAACTTATTACCGACAGGATTGAACTGTTAACGTCTTACTAACTCATTACCCATCACTTACGTACATGACTGATATCATGACTGATATCATTGATATCATGAACTCTTTCGCTAAGCAATGTGCTATCTCATTTGAGCACCGAGGGCAAAATACAACAGAAGCGTCTAGCCTTTCCAGCCGGCGATGGCATCCGTCTATGTAGGAGGAAACTTGCCAAATGTCTGATCCGACTTTGTGGATGGCATTAACAACTGTCAAGAGTATCGTTCTCAATGATGGTCGCACAATGATCAAAAAACCCCCAAGAGCAAACTTCAAAAGTGGCTACCCCCTTCAACACCTGTGGATCTGTAAACCGGGAAATGTAAGTCTCCCAGGTATTAACCCTTCCTCTGTCATCTCTGATTAAGATCCCTAGTGCCCCTTTTGTAGGATCCGTTACTGCATCTATGTTAATCTTGACTTGAGATGGCGGAGGAGGTGACCACATACGACCAGAAATATGTTCAGTTATATATGTGCTTGATTTAGGAAGAAATGTTCGTCTCTCTGCACCCGGGTAAGAATCCACAAAGGACTCCTTTAAACAGCTTGAATAGTTGTCTCGCATCTATTTTTCCATGGTTGCCAAAAAAAGTGATATACCGAGAACCTTTAAGTAAGTACGATAGACTATTTTTCAGCATAATCCAGTTTAGAAAAATAAGGAGAATCTCATAGAAACCTTGTGAGACCCAGAAATGATTAAAGCCCACTTGTGAGGTAAACCAGGTTGCCCTACTCTGAGGTTGCAACAGCGGATCTCCGAAGACCCCTACTTTTTTCTTCTTCTTTTTCTGGCGTGCCCTGCCGCCGAGATGCTTGTCTCCTGGAAGACGGTGTACTTACTAGTAAGATGCCGTCTGATTATTATCTCTCTTTGCTACCTGAAAGGTTCGTTTGTGGACACCAGCGTACACTTGTGAGATACCTTATAGCCTGTTTGGTTAGAGTTTTATTTTTGGTACTACATCAATATTGATATGAATATTTTCAAATGTTGGAGTATCAATATCAAAAGTAATACAAGTTGACACTTGTATTACATAATATGCTTTGTTTGCACTACAAATTTTAAAATTGATACAATTAGTCAAACACCTCCTAATGGTTCTTATCAATATCAATTTTAAAATTGATAGTGATAGAGGTACCTAATAGTGTTATCAAACAGGGCATTGACTTGCAGTGAGGATGAGTTACTGATGATGAGAGAATCAAACAGTATTTATCCAAAACAGGTATCTCGACAATAACGTAATTAATTGACACTAATAAACATCAGTTTTATGTTTTAAAATTTACTTCTACTTGTTTACGTATTATTAAATATTGTAATCCCTCAAAACTTGATTAGAATTTTGAACCAGATACTATTGACGTCCGCTTGTCTAAATGATAATGTCAGATCAGTATTTGACTCGAACCAGACAAAGATTATCCATCTGACCAAACAGAGCATATATGAAAAATATCATATCCGATCCATTAGAAATGCTAATCTACCACATCTTAAACTGTGATCGTAAAAATTTTATGATCATATATAATTAGATCGCAGATAGCGTGCGAACGAGAGGGTTTTCAAAAGAACAAGTCAGCAACGATAAGTAGGGGTTTAACAATACAAGCTTAGAAATGATTTTTTTTTCCTCTTTTTTTTTTGGCGAGCCCGTGGGATTTTGTTTCAGTCACTGATCTTTTTGACACTAGTTAACACCTACAATTCCGACTCATCGGTGGTGTTGTGATGGTGATATGCTCAACATCCATGACAAGTTCGCAGGATCCTGGCAGAAACAATTCAGTCACCCATAATAAACAAATAACAGATAGCGCATAGAGCTTCGCAAGAGCTACGCGCTATAATAGCGTTACGATCCATGAAGGCAAATTAAAAGTAAATATATAAAAAAAACATAAATGGCTGAGAGCTTGCTTCCCGCAATGCTTCGACAGCCCAGCCAAGCAACGCAAACTTCACACCTCAGTCAAGCTAATCTCCGTCCACCCGGCAAAGGAACCGCGATCGCCGCCGCCGCCCTTCGGGGATGTGACGGTGAAGAATTCTCAAAGTCGCAGGGTCTTTTTACCCAAATAGAAAGCACGAGCATGCACGGCGCGGAACCACAAGAACATTTTCGTCAAGTTTCATCTCGGGGGCAACGGCGGATTTCATTCAGTCGGCAACGGAAGAAAGTTTCCTATTCTACGCCATGAGAACTATCGCCCTGTTTTTGCTCGTTTCATGCCGGCGCCGTTGAAAGGAGAAGCGCTGGGGCTCCTAAGAGGGCTGTCTTCCCGTAGAGTTCCATTCAACAAGGCCAATTCCCTTAATTGCTGCTTTTTGTAGTAGTCCAGCGTCTCGTCCTGTCATGAACTTGAACGTAAACTGGCGGGGGGGGGATAGAAAAATAAAAAAAAATGAAGTTCCAGAGCGTACCACAGGCTTCAACAGGTCTTCCAATATCACAATAGCCTGACTCAATCGGGCGTCGACTATTTCTGCTGGAAATTCGGCCTCCACGAGCAAATGCAATGCCTCATTCAGGTGCTCGTATCCAGGTTTATCTCTTAGTTGTTCTTCCTGATGGATTCAAAAATAATTTACATTGGTTGATCAAGGAGAGAATCCTTAAGCCAACATCACCAACAACAAAATGGAAAAGATATTTTCCCCATGAGCTAAGTCGTAATGCGCGCCCTGATCTGAAAGACCAACTAATCCACCGTACATGCAGAAGTTAATGTATATCATAAAATTATTTGGACAAAAACTAAGAGATTCTGTCATATATTTGAGACACCAACTAGCTTACACTGTTGCCGGTTAATCAACGCGAAAAGTATCCGACACCTGGAACTCTAGCCCATCTCCTGAGTTATGAATAACTTAATTTCAACCTAAAATAACTATGAGAGAGATGCAAAGAGAGGAAGCGACTTCACGTGTCTGTGCCTGTAAGTAACGAGGCAGCTCACTGATCACTCACAGGAAACAAGGCAAAGCCACGTCATTTTGTAAAACTATGCTTAGAAACGCGCAGAGACCAATCTTCGAACTTATTTCTCTTCTGCATGTCTAATGAAGTGCTGCCTCCTTTCGGAAGTTTGTCCTCAAACATGAAACGCAATCTTTCTAGCGCAAATGAAATAAAAAATAGAGTCGCATCTAAAATTTACAGGCCTCCGTTCTCACAGCAGAAAGAAATGTGGAATTTCCAGGTGAATATAATTCTAGAATGAATACTAAAGAGCAAGGAGCAGAAAAAAGCAACATTCTGTCCTTGAACCTTGATGGAAAATGTTTTAACCACTTCAGTATAAATTCCTAACCCGTTTATGTTTTGAAAACAACCCAAAGCGCAAGGAAGGAAATTCCAATAACTTTCTTAGAAAGTTGTCCCTGATGAAGAATGTTTTAATAGGGCTGCAACCAATTAGGATTCGGAATCAGAATTGATAGGTTCTAATTCCGATTCCAAAAAAAATTTAGTGTTTCCAATTTCAATAGTATTGCAATGAGTAATTCCGATTTCGATGTGTTTGATTTCGATATAGCAATGAGTAGCAATAATTGTAGATAAATTGAAAGAAGGAAAATTGAGATTATTTGGACATTAAATATAGACTCTAGTAAGAAAAGTAATAAATATTAAAAAAATAAAAAAATGACATGATAGACCTAGGTTAACTTAGAGAAAGGTAATTTAATATGATTTAGATTATTTAAATGTCTCTAAAAAGGTAACTCAAAATTGTCATGAGTGTAAAAAGAGAATTCATATAACCGACCCCAAGTAACTTGGGACTAAGGCTAGAGTTGAGTTGAGTTTAATATCAAAATCGTATTGATTCCGAAAGCGATTCGATCACTTGTCAACATGGTAACAATCTCCGATAACTTGTCAACCTCATAATAAATATTAAATAATACATTGAGAATTAAAAGTTAAAACACTGTTTTTTAATAACTTTGACACATTCAAAGCTGACAGACCCGTAAACAGTTTTTCAACACATGCCTATAATCTACGTGATGGTAGAATTTTAGATGGTACCTTATCACACCATCCTTTTTTTTTGCAAATCTCAAAATTATCTGCACATGTTTTCTATTTTCTTCAATGTTTGTAAAAATTAGTAAAAGCACAGAAATTTTTAAAAGTTCTTATGCACAGAGAATGCAGTACCTGGGATGGGTGATCCTAAAGAAACTTAGTTTTCAGAACACATGCATTTCCATGTCTGTAACATCGAGCAAATTTATTCAAACGTAAATTGCTTAGCCACCTCGACAATCTGTGAAGAATCAAGTCATGAAAGAACCCTACTAACTGAATACCATAATTTTAGTTACTCATGGCCCTCTGGCGAGATTGTACACAATGTTCGGCACTTGTCAAAGACTCAAAGGTGCTCAGGGCTTTGGGTCCCTGGAGGCCTGGAAGGGCAATGTGCTTCATCCACAACGTCCACTGCCTGCTCAAGGCGCTCAGGGCATTGGGTTTCAGGAAGTGCAGCGTGGTTTTAGTTGTCCTCCCCAATTCTGCCACCTACCTTGGTGTTGCCCTTGCATGCTGCCAGTGTGTTTTCTCCTGGGCCAATTCCTTGGCCTTGGCATCCAATATACAAAAGCAAACTACCAATGCCAAAACCGGAGAAGACAACTTACCGGTGATGGAGAAACAGGTGCTGTGCTATGGGAATAGTGTTGCCGTCTACTGTGCCTGGCCGATAGAGAAAGATCAGCTGGGCATGGCCAATGGAGAAGAGCTATGCTTGGCTTGGAGGAGTTACGCTGTGCCTGGAAGGCTGGAAAACAAGGGGGGAAGATGGCGCTGGCCCAAGAAACACTGCTAGGTTTTTTACTCTCAGGTTACCATTTGATTTAAGGATCTACGGTTCAGATTTATCCCCTTAGGACTTAACAGAATTGGTATTAACCGAAATCAGTTTTAGGTGGTTTCAATTCCAAATCCAATAACTTATCGGATAATCCAATCCCAATAATCTATTGGACATTTTAACGGACTTTCACTTAGTGATAAGCTAACCAAAATCAGGTTGAACTATCGGAATATCAGATACCATTTGCAGCCCTATGTTTTAACCACTTTTCCAATAAATTCCAAACCAATAGAATGTAAATTCAAGATTAAGATAGTGATGCGGGACAAACCGGTTAGACCGGTCTAAACCGAACGAAAACAAATAAACCGGCGCTAATCGCCCTAAATAGACTCTAACGAACCCAAAATGAAACGGACCGGACTCGAACTGGTCCAAACAGACCCGAAACGACCCCGAACCGAGTCAAACCGGCCAAAACCGGCTCAAACAGGGTGAACCGGGCTGAACCGGCCGGTTCTGGCGTTGAACCGGCCTGAACCGGGTCAAAACCTGGCTGAACCGGTCTGGGGGGGGGATCCGGGCCGCGGACCGGCCGGCTGCGAACGGCGCGCGCTCGATCGCGCGTGGGACGGAGGGGGGGGTCGTGGCGACTATCCGCGAGTGCATCGCGGTGGTCGCGTGGCGGAACACCCGCCGTCGACTCCTGTTGACGGGGCGGCATCGCCGGGCACCCGGGCGGCGCGAGCCGCGACAAAACGCCGGCAGGCGGGCGGCGTCCGCAGCGTCGTGGCCTTCGTCCGGATGCGTTCCCGCGGCAGAGCAGAGGGCGTTGTCCTCGCGGAGGCGGAGCAGGGGGGGCCAGTCGAGCACACGCCGCCGACGCCTTGCGCCATCGTCTTCTTCCTCCTGACGCGTTCCCGCGGCGGAGCGGAGGACGGTGTCTTCGCGGTGGAGCTGCAGCCGCGGAGGGAGGGGGATCCGGGGATCGCCGGATCCTCTCCTCCCGCAGCTCCGTCTTCTCCGTCTTCTCCACTTCTTCTTCTCTCTACGTCTGCGACCACGAAGGGAGGGAGAGTCGCCGCCATCGGCAGGGGACTGACGGAGACTGTCCGCCATGGAGGAAGGAAGCCGGAGGAGGAGGAAGAGGATGGTCGATGCCGGCGCAGCCTTGTCGAACCGGGAAGGGAAAAGGAGGGGAACGGCGCGGAGGCCGGAGGATGAGGAGGAAGGGGGTAGATCGGCGCACCTCGCCGGATCCGGAGGGTGGAAGGGAGACCGGGAGTCCTCCCCGGAGGTGAAGAGGGGGGCCGGCCTCACTGCCGGGGGTGGGGAGGAACTGGGGCCGCAGCCCCTACGCGGGAGACACTGCCCGTGGGCTTCCAAAAATTCCTTCTATTTATTGATCGATATGTACATTGGGTCTTCCTCTTATAAGGGAAAGAGGAGAACAATTAAAGAAAAGGACTCCCTAAAATCTATTCACAGACCGGTCCATTTTAAGGACTCAATTTAAAAAATGCTCAAAAATGTCCCCATCAGATAGATTTACAGTTACCGAGAAAAAGACGAATTAAACTCAAAGTCTTATTGATTCAAAGAGTTTGTTAGATTTGATCATTCCATTAGCAGCTACTAACACAAGCTAGCATTCTGCATATTCTCCAGAAATTATTATGAAAGAGCAAGGGACATGAACTTTTACCTTGACTGAGTCTTTTACTGAGCCCCGGCCTCGTATGTAGACCCTGCACTGAGTTGTAGCTTCAACCCTTTTCAGGGAGTTGCCACGTGGGCCCAACAGTCGACCAACAAAATTGTACTGGGGCATACAAAAAAAATGAATGGTTCAATAAAAAAGGAAAAGGACTTTAAAAACTAGCAAGAAATACATGGTATTATTTCACATACATCTGGAAAGTTGTCAACAGGCACATCTAATCTCACAACTTTCTTTACAACAGGACTGGTGAGCACTCCAGAAGACCCATGCCAACCCACTGAAGATGCTTGTAAGATACCCATTCTCTGGAGAACACCATTGTCCTGAAATACAAACAACCACAATAACTAAGAAATAGAGTGTATGCATGCATCTGAAAAGACGTATCTCCTTTGGTTGTTGAAAGAATATTTGTCATCTGAGAGGATGCTTCAACCAGATTTCACAAATTTGAGGCGCGCTAAAAATGAATGGGTGGTAATTGGCAAATGTCTTACAGAATCTGCTGTAAACTTAATTTCTCAGATATTATTAGTAGATATATGTTACAACAACTAATGACTCAATTACCCATGATAGTTCATGAACCTCACAAAAAACAATTGGACATAAGGAAAACTCAAAAGAACATTCATTCAACTTTTAAAGGGATTTAATCTTACAGCTATGGAAAATCACCTAGCTACCAAGGTAACCGAGGCAGAATAGACAAAAACCAAAATCCCTCTTCTTGCCTTCCTATGATGCTCTTGAAAGGAAAGACTACCACAGTTCAGAGAACGGACATAAATAAGTAAATATGAAGATACATTTGTTAGAAAAATCAGTATAAACTCGGATGTAATCGAGGATGCATACAAAACTAGGTTGTGGAGCATGCACAAGTAGGAGAATGTTGCCTTTTTCTCTATACCAGCATATAGAAGTTTTGGTATTCCTATTAAAATTTTCTTGTTTATTAAATGCATCTGCATGTATGACATCTCCATCTTGACTTGCATACGTTGTACTAATCTGGTGGTTTGACACATTGGCATGGCTAATTAGACAACTAAGGTGGTGTTTGTTTTGGCTTAATCTGAAAATCTGAACACTTAATTTCATGTCTAACCTCTTACTTGGTGGTAAAAATAAGTACCTAATTTGATTAAGATGTTTATATGTGATGTAACCTCAAGTATCTTAAAATTAAGAAAATCCATGTTTCTCCCTTCCAGAAAAAGGAATTTCTTTTTTTTGGTTTAGCATTAACAACTATAGATGGTACTTCATACGAGTACCAGCTAATTCATGATTTGTATAAGAATATGTATTGAGGTTGTTGGGTTCTTTAAAATTTTACTTTTGACCTCTCTCCATCGTAGTTGTTGCGAAATACCAATGTTAAGTATATTGAATAATTATTTTAACATTCTTGATTAACCGCCGTAGCAATCCATTCATAAAAGACGTACATCCACACAAAATAAACATTCGGGAGCAACGGCCCCATAAACTTGATGGAATGCAAATACTTAGTGTTATGTATTTTCGTTTGAGTGGGTTTGGGTTTATTTGGGATTTTGTTTGTTTTGTTGTTTCAGATGTGCTTTTTTGTTTTATTTTGACTTATTGTCTTTTTAATTGAGATTTCATTGTTTGGGTGTTTGAATGAGATGTTTTGGGAATTTGGACATATTGTTTCTGTACAGATTTTGATTCCAGGTTTTTAGGATTTGCATTTCAGATTTGAAAGTTCATAATCTGAGTTCGCATTCTTAGACTTAAAGAATTTCACATTCTTGAGTTTTCTGGAATGTCACATTGTTTTCTCTATTTTTTGGATATATGGGTCACAAATTTCTGACTCTTACCAGATTTACAGATTATTTCTGGGGTCATATCTTCATATTTTATTTTTTAAAAATTTCCGCACACTTCCCACATGCTGATTTTCGGTATTTTCGGCTTTCATACTTTATTTGTTTAGAGAATTTTCGGATTTTTAGGTTTTTGAATTCAAGTTTCTGATTTTTTTATTTCAGATTTTCCCAGACTTTCATCTTTTTATTTGAATTTCAGAACCTCCTAAATTCATATTTTCTGATTTTTTTAGATTTCCAGATTTTCTGGACTTTTCTGAGCTTTCATGAAACTGTCAGATTTCCAGGTTTCTGAACTGCCAATTCTTCTGAAACTTTGTGACTCTTTTTTCAATTTTTGATTGTGGTAGATTTGTTTTTCCATTTATTTTGTTAATCTTGTTTCAAGTTGTGAAAATGAGTAGATTTGATTGGTTGGGTTGTTTTTTTAGTTTTGAATTTCCTTTCTTTTTTTGGTCTTTTTTTGGTCAACTTTGACATGTTTCTGGTATTTTCAGTTTTACTGGTTTATTCTTTAAACTTTTTTTATCTGGGTTATTTGAGTTATTAATTGGGGTTTTTGAGTTTTAGAATTTATTAAATACCTTAATTTTATAAAAATACATTTTGACTTTCTTTGGGTTGGAAATTTATGATATTTTTAGAATTATTTGATTATTATATTTTCTCTCTCCTCTATTTTTTCTTGCATCTCTTTAAGTCTATTCTTAAAAGCTCTTAGTCACATCAGAAGTGCATAGAACTTAAAATTTCTATTTATTAGATAATCTGAATACAAATTACAGAATGTGGGGTTGCAACCTGGGCCTGACCCGGATGGTTTTTGTGCCGACCGACCCGGTCTTGACCCCCAGACCCCGACCCGGTGGATGTTTAAAATTATTTTTTTTATTGCAATCCCAGCCAACCCGGATCGGTTTGGGCCCAACCGACTTGCTCCCAACCCCGACCCCATCTACCTTGCAAAAAACCACACACTTGATGGCCCCATAATGTGGAGGCCCACTAAAAGATATCACAGTGCTACACCTCGCATACTGTTTTTCTAGCATCTAGGAAAACTCTTCCACTTCTTGAATGGACCTTAACTAAGATGGGCATGATTGCAGCAATTTAGTGATTTTAGACATACATTCTAACCTATCAGTTACTATACAACTAATAGAATCCTAGCAGGAATTTGTATGCACAACTTTACAGTTACATTCTGAAGGCCTGTACGCAAGATGCCAAAGTTAACCCAACAACAGAAACAGCATCAAGCAAAAAGCATAAAGAAACAAATATATCTGATAATGAAGATGAAGAACAGAAAAGTGGAAATCAAGTTTGTCAGACTTCATTGCAGCCATTAACTAATTCTACTTATCAAGTGTTCTCTTGGAATGTTAGAAGATGACAAACATTTCTCATTTCACCTTGCAGCATTACCATGTTACAAAGTGGCCTATGTAACATGGGAAAAGGGAGTCCACACAACATTGCATAGTGTGAGATCACCGTAAACATACTGGCATATTAATACCTTACAAGTATATGCCCTGTTTGACTAGAGTATAAAAATGATACTATATCAATTTTGATTTTGAGATTTCTAAGGGATAAAGTATCAATATCAAAATTGAAATTGATACATATAGACAGTTGTATTACATGGCATGCAATGTTTGTACTAAGATTCTCAACATTGATGCTGTTAGCCAAACATTGACAGTTACCTCTCTGTTTGCATATTTTTTGTATGCGCTTGGTGACCTTAAACATTCAAGACAGAAGAAAGTTCATAATTTTCACATATATGTTTATATTGATATTACCCTATTCCATTTACTTTCAACAAAACCATCATGCAAATACCTATGTATCTGAGATTTTGGCCAACTATTGCCTCATCTGTTTCTCATCTCTCAATACACAAAATTAACGGTTAAGTCTTAAAATAGCAAAACATATGTTATGCCTTTGGGCAACTAAGTTGTACCATGTAATTCACTGTCTACCAATCAGCACTATTTCTAGTAAGTGTACAGTGAAAACATATTGCAAAAAATAGTTCACTTAAGTTTTGTTTCTAGTAAGTATCATATCAAAAGAAACTTGTATAGAAACACAACTTGTTCAGAAAAGAGAATGGCAATTATAACTTATAATCCATTTAGATCATGAAAAATGGGCATTTTAAAGGACAAATACAATCCATACCTCGGTCTGCATTCCTGACCAAGATTCCAGATCCATTAGTCCACCATTTGAATGACCAGCAAACCTTAATGGACTCCCATGCTCTATTCTCTCCAAATCAAAAGCTTGATGAGGTGCCAAACCAGATGCTCGAACAATTTCTGCATCATTTCACAGCACCAACATACTCTTTGAAGGACAGTAATTATGATAAATCTCAAACAATGTACAAGTTACAACTCATTTTCACAGTAAGAATTTGTGGATGCTAGAAAAAAGATACAGCTCCACCAGAGAAAAGAAACAAGTCCGTCAGAACTAAATTTATCATTAACACTTCACTTTTCTGCAAACGGCTGTAAATGACATGGGTCTTGGAGGCCAAAACCTAAAACACGTAGGGTGGATCAACGTCAGATAAAGTAGAAGTTATTGGCAGATGGGAAGTAGTCAGATCACAGTAAACGTTCTTATTCATCAAAAATAAATTTCAAATAAACCAGTCCAAGGATTACAGGGTTGACCAATCCAGATTGGGATCATCAGGAGCTGATCCAAGCACTGGTTGGAGACCAATCTTGGTGCCAATTTCTTCTAGGCTCATACTCAACTCGGCCTGGATCGGGCAACTCCAGACCAATCCAGTGTGATACCACCGCTGGAAGGCAGTAGAAGGGACGGTGGTAGTCACCCCCTTCACCTTCCTTGCCCTAAATGGGTGGGGCAGAAGCCCTCATATCTGGTCCAAGAGGACCCGATACAATGGGTTGGCAGATATGCTCATATTGGGTACTATGGACATGATACAAGTCTTCTTCATAATTTGATTAAAGTGGGGAAGGCGCAGGGCAGTGGCTGCTGACTTTTCACCACTGGGAGGCAGCATTCAGACAGCCCTCAAAAACTCTCTTCATAGTAGCCAATTAATTACCTTGATTCAAGAGCCGGCTGCAAAATGGTAAAACTTGAATAAAAGGTGACAACTTCTGCCTCTCAGCCAATAGTTCTGCCAGATATCTGTAACAACAGACAGTAACCATCGACATACAAGAAATGAACAAAAGAACTAGAGGGAAAGTGAAGCAAAATAAAAAGAAACACATTAGATTAACCAGCAATAAAAAGATTCCAGATGTTATTGTTCTATATGTACTTCGTGCAGAACAAAGTTGGCATTTGTTATAGTTCACCTAAAATGCAAAAACCATAGCTACCTCCAAAAAAGTGGAAAATCATTTCTCATCGGAAGACTGTTAGTCATTACAAAATGCTAAATGCAGCCCCAACTGTAGACAGATCAACGAGATAGGCATCCACATCTTGATCAACCTTTTTGCACTTATTGGGTCAACAGTTTAACCAGGTCTTAGACACAAAAACAGGACCAGGCAGGATCAATTCAACTTGAGTAAAATGGGGACAAGCCAATCCAAATGTGCTTTTGACCAACTGATCTGAGTGCCAATTAAATGCTTTCTAGACCTTGATATCTAGTTTCCTGAGCAGTAGTATGCATTTCTGTACGGCTTCCATTGAACCTTATTTTTTAAATAGATTTGGCTTCCCAACAAATAATATTTGCTCAGAATTTTCAGGATTTTGCTCGTGCAGAATAGGGTTTTGTTTATCATGAGATTGTAAGAATTTTTTATTTACCTCTCAGTGCTAGTTATGTGGGCATATGACCAGCTAGGCACCTCCTTGGTTAACCATCGCCATAGGCCCATAACACCTTTAAAAAACATGGGAAAGGTCTCAAACTAATTTGTGCTAAAAAAATTACTTACTGCTGAATTTACCAAATCAGACAACACAAATTTTATTGACTAACTAAACGTTTATCTTGAATTATGAAATTTACATAGGCATGACTTGAAACATTAGGATAATTCGAATAACACAATTTGTATATGAAGAACAACACACAATTGGTGAAGGTAAAATATAAATGCAGGATTATCCTCTTGTTCTTCCTTATTTTTGTCCTTACTTTACTCTAACTACTTTTGAGTTCCTTCTTGGAGTTGCTTGTTCTGTCATCTTTCTCCTTGGAGTTCTTGCAAGCCTAAAATAGTCAAGATACTTGGAATGCTTGAAGAACTTCATGTTGGGTGCTTTGAATTTCTTGGATATCCCCCAAGAACCACTATGGGCAGTATTTATAATGCTCTTGGTAACTCTTGGCCTTATGGATGACTGGGGCACCCACAGCCTAAGAGTTCATATTGGATCCTCACCAAGAATTTGAAAGAAATTTTGGACCCTCAACCAAAATCCTTTTGTCACATAAATTCCTTCATCCACTTGGTGAGGGACAGCTCTGCATGCATTGTATATTTGTATAGTATTCCTGTTTCCCCTTGTGAGACCCCAGCAAGAGGGCATGATGAAGAATGCGCAGTGCGCACATCCTCCTTCAAAGAGTGCATCCCCATCATTTGTCTATCTTTTTTTTCTTCTTTCACTATTCTTCTTAACTTTCCTTCTGAAGGTCTCCATAAGATCCTTGGAGCACTCATTGAGGAGCAACACTATGATCTTTGAGCACTCGGTGAGGGCAGCCCATGGACACACAAACACTCAGTTGGGATGTCTTCTTGGATACCTTGCACTTGGTGATGAGTAGTGCAAACAATCTTGTAAAAGGCAAGCAATTCTCTTTTATAATGTCAAAACAACAGTTCAAGAGTACATTTGTAAATGGAAAAAGAAGAAAAAAGAGAAATTGTGGAGTGAGAACCTTCCTTTTCCCTTTTTGGTTGTTCCATATTTAAATCTATGAATAGATTCAGAAAGAGATCTAGATCTTTCTATACAAAGATCTATTGAGAAATGCATATTGATCTTTGATCTGGTTTCAAGATGTATGAACAACACATCAGACTGACTTCATCCTTCACCTTCCATAGATAACATGACTGTTAACCAAGGTTTGCATGATTTGTCGATCTAGATAATGATGAGTCAATCCAAACCTAGGGGGAAGACCGATCCAACCCGATCCGATACCGAATCCACTGGGATCAGTCCAGATAGGCCAGATCAGGACCAGATCGGATTGAATCATCTGATTCAGGACCAATCCCAGTGATTCTGGGCAGTGTGCTGTGACCAGATCTATGTTGTATCAGATCCATTTGGACCTGATGTGACTTGTCTTTGCCTCAGGCTTGGGGTCGGATCAGACCAGAATTGGCCGATCTTCCATCCTTCCTGATTTGTTCTACAATTGCTTTTTTTTTTTGAAAGAACAGATCTTGAATCCGCTTTTCTTCCCTTGGATCAGTTGATCTAGCCAATCCGATCTGGATTGGGATCAAATGGGCCGTGGCCATTCCCAATCCTGATCCAAAATTCCATGCCAATGAGTCACTATTAATAACTTCTTAGGAGTCAAGAGTTGCAGACAGCAGTTATACGTGTTTAGCATGTCTGAGATAGTTCACAAAGCAATTAAAGCAGTGGTATGTGTGCTAGGTGATACTTAGTTCATACATATGATGGTATTATGTATTCCCCTATTAGGTTAGAGTATCAAATTGATATTATATCAATTTTGATATTGATATTCCAAGAGGATAGGGTATCAATGTCAAAATCGATACCAGTGGAAACCTGTATCACCTAACATGCTTTATTTGTGCTATAAGTTTAAATTTTGATATTAATAGCCAAACACCTCTTAATGATCTAAAGAAATATGTAATTTCAAAATCATTAGTGATAGAGGGAGGTGTCTAATATGGTTACCAAACAGGCTGTTAACCATTGCGCACTTTCTTAATTGATGCATGAAACAATTATTCTCAGCGATAAAAAGTGAAATAGGTCGATCCATTGTCTGACAAGGAAACAAAGGCTAATGAACATATTATCGAGAATCTCTCTCTCTCTCTCTCTCTCTCTCTCTCTCTCTCTCTCTCTCACACACACACACACACACACACAATGCACATGCTGCATGCCATGCACACACCAAAACAAGCAAATAAAGACTACCATGTACGTGTGCACAAACTCACATATTTTTGGTCTTCACAACCAAAACATAATACAGTTTTGGTGCAAAAAGCAACAAGAAGAAAAAAAATGTACAAATAAGAGAGCGAAGGACAATGTTCAAGAACTTTTTGTGCTTCCATCTATATATATTTTTGACATAAATACGCTTAGCAGTCAAATCGTGGAATTGGAAGCACAAATATTCTGCATATAACAGCTTGGAAACACAGCTGGAGACACCGCAATGATATCAAAAGAAGAACAGCATTAAGATCGAGAAATTACTGACAGCTAACCCCCCTCAAGCAGACACATGATAGGTAACAACGTTGACGAAGACCTGGAAATGAAACTTTTGCTGAGTTGACAATGAAGGCTACAAAAGGTTTCTTAATCAAGGACAGAAGGGAGGGACCGTCATGGCTCCTCTCTCGAGAATCCATACATGCCTTATCAGCGTATGGACAACTTTCTTTCGAGCAGAAGTTTAGGTTTAGTCTCAATCTATGTGCGAAAGAGACAGCAGTAATAAACGTTATTGTAAATTACTGCCATTTTAATAAGACGCATGGTGCAGTACAGCGAGACAGGCTTATAGGCATCCGACGGACTTTAACAGATGAAAGGCATTTTGCATGAAGGATCTTCAACGCCATTCCTTCAACTTATGCCCCCAATCTAAATTGAATTTGACTTCCACGAAATTAGACAAGTTCGTCTAAAATCACAAATCCGAGTAAAAGAAGCCAACCTGGAGTGGCCCCAGAAAGTTATCTCATCATACATCTCTAAGTTTGAACTAAAGTCGTAAGAGCACCGGCCAGCAATCTCACAGCGGACAGAACCGCTGATCAACCAAACAAATATCAAGTGATTTTCAGTGAACCACAGTCACAGTCTTCCGTCCCAAGTCAAAAATCTGATGACTAAATCTTTATCTAGAAGGTGCCTTTCAGTTGAAGTAGCGCAGAAAAGTTAGCAAATATGGCTAATCCACAAACATGACAAAAGGAAAAGACGAGCACGCGATCGGAGCAGAGACAATCCACAGCAACAGCACAGGACTTACCAAAAAAATGGAAGGACCAGATAATGGCGAACAAAATCGAAAAGAAGAAGACGAAGAGTACTGAACATCAAGAGCAGTCAATATCCAGAGCACCGACCAGAAAACAAACACCAGAAATCGTAAGTAATTGGGAATAAGCCGTCAGAGGGCCACCGACCTTTCTCGATCGGATGAAACAGAGTACGGCCTCAGGGAGTTGTGAGGGGACGACTGGATCCCTGAAGGGGAGTACTGGAAGTATCTTGCCGGCGGTATCCTCTCATCCATGGCTCCCGATCCGCGAGCTCCTCACCCGCCACTCCAGGCACAAATTCGAGCAGAAACCTGCCGACTCGATCGACCGGTACGGAGCGCCGGCGAGCAGAACGATGCAAGCTGGGCGTTGGTTGGCAGTCCTCCCCTCTGCTCCTCGGACAACCCGTAGAGGCGGGAGGGCCCCGAAAGAGGACTTGGGATGCCGACTCTTGGGCTATTTGTCTGGCAACGGCGTCTCCGGAAGACCGCCGCGGCGGAGGTGGGCCCCGGAGGCACCGAAGCCGTCCATCTTTCCCCGTCCCCCCGCTCCGCCGGCCAGCCAGCGAGCACCAGGCCGGCAGGAGAAGAGAAATTTCTCCGCGCATCCCACGAGGTGCGGCTCCGGCGGCGATGACGTCAGGTCGGCCGCGCCCGGTAAACAGCCTCCCCAGACCCCGACCGCGCCCCTCCGCGGAACAGATCTCTGCCCTCCTTTTATGTCCATTGTCCACCACCTGAGCATACATGGTCTTCGTGTATTTCAAGTAACCAACCAATGCAGAGAGTACTTTCAATCTCCGAATAAAATCGATTATGATCCCAAGTCGTTTGAGTAACGATTCAAATAATAAATTTGATAAATCATTATCGAAAGAGATTGAATCATTATCGACGTCTAACTGACTCACTATTCATCGACGACGAGTCGTGTAAATAATGATTCAGTAAAAATTCACCGATTCATTAACTCGCTATCGATAAAGTTGAACCGTTATCGATATTTTATTAAGTCATTACTTATCGCTCGAGTGACTGGGATCGTGACATTTTTCATCGAGAATTGAAAATACTCTTCTCACCGGAAGATTGAGGTCATCCGAACCCATTTTAAAGACATCTTAAATTGCAAACATACATTTTATTTAAATGTTGATAAAGAGAAGTGACGTCAATTTTGTATTTATTCACACTATGTTGTAAATTAATTTTATATGTTGTATAATAATATTATTGTTTTATATATATATATTTAATACACGATAGAGTATAAAATCGTATTGTTATGCAGATGGTGTTGTATTAATATATTTAATACATGGTCTTCGTGTATTTCAGGAGAGTTCGAATCACCTCGGTCACCAACCCACGCAGAGAGTACTTTCAGTCTCCAATTAAAATCGATTACGACCCACGTCGTTTGGGTAACGATTCAAATAATAAATTTGATAAATCGTTATGGAAAGAGATTGAATCATTATCGACGTCTTACTGACTCACTATTCATCGACGACGAGTCGTGTAAATAATGATTCAGTAAAAATTCATCGATTCATTAACTCGCTATCGATAAAGTTGAACCGTTATCGATATTTTATTAAGTCATTACTTATTGCTCAAGTGACTGGGATCGTGACATTTTTCATCGAGAATTGAAAATACTCTTTCCACCGGAAGATTGAGGTCATCCAAACCCATTTTAAAGACATCTTAAATTGCAAACATACATTTTATTTAAATGTTGATAAAGAGAAGTGACATCAATTTTGTATTTATTCACACTATGTTTTTTTTGAACAACACCACCATAGTAATTTATTCACAATATAAAAGAGTACATACAACAAGATAGACTAGGAGACTTAAACCAAAGAAAAGACACAAGATTAAACTACACATAACAAGGGTACCAAGAGAACTTATCTTTTCTAAGTGATTCAAACATAGCCACACATCGACCAACACATATAAGTGTTTATGTGGTCGAACCGTAGATGCAGGAACTCCATGAAAGGAGTTTGATAACTTTGCTGAGACCGGAAGATCACACCAGAAAGATGTGGATATCGCCCAGGCCATCGGTCTCGAGATAAACCAGGTGACTATGAAGACAACTAGAGAAGATACCATGAAGAAACTAGACCACACGACAACAAACAAAGACCAAGTACCTAAAACACAAGTCAACATACGTAAGCCGGACTCCTCATCTTCAACGCGACAAAAAGATTCAAAAGCGTCTAAACTCATGTTTAGACAGAGCGTTGAAGAGGAAGCGCGGGAGAGAGGAACTCCCTCCCTCCCAAAACAACAGCACCTACAAAATGACAAAAAGAAACTGTCCAAGAATGCAAAAGCGAGTAACGAGAACAATGCAGCAGCGATAAAAGGAGAACAAGAAATCGATGGGTGTAAATGTCACCCTCAAGAGATCACCGGAAGATGTCACTGCCGCGATGTTGCCGAGGAAGCTGCGAGATTTATTCACACTATGTTGTAAATTAATTTTATATGTTGCATAATAATATTATTGTTTATATATATATATATTTAATACACGATAGAGTATAAAATCGTATTGTTGCGCAGATGGTGTGGTGGGCATGAAGGTGGGGACGGCATACGGTGTGGTGTGGACCCCGCCGCTCTCAGGTTCGGAGTCATAGTGGGCACTGAAAACGGGGGCGTCTTTTGTTGACCTTTGACTTTGGCTGTGAAGTGCAGAAGATTTGGGGGGGGGGGGTTGTTTGTAATTTCTCCTGTAAAATATAAAATCTTAATTATTCATCACAAAAAATTATATAATTCACAACTTAAAATTATGTGATACGAGAAGACGTTGTTATTTTTTCGGACATTTTATCAAAGATCTCAATATGTAATTTTTAACATATTTAAAAGTTAGATATTAATGAAGCCAAAACAAACTGAGCTAACACCGGGTGGCGTCCCGTGCTCCTAGCGCAGTGGGACGCCACCACCCTCCGGGGCGGCAGCTCGCGGTCTCGAATCGTGCACACCCCGTCGAGGGTGACTTTCTTCCGCGCGCAGACCACCGTGCCAATGTCAAAAAAAAAGATTGAAATCCTTTTTTTATTTTTTGAATTTGACATTGAGTTTAGAACTTGAGGAACAGACGTGACTCATATTTGAGCTGGGAGCTTTATATTGGAATTAAGTTTATTGAATTATTTATTTATCTAGTCTAGTTTAGGGCAGTGTGGTAACAATATTAAGTAGTTGTATTGCTATTAATTTTAAAATTGATATTAATACATGATATAATAAGATGTTTGGATACCGTATGAATATTAGAGTATCAAAAATTATACTATACTAGTATTGATATTGATATTAATAGATGTTGTAATATCAACATCAAAATTGATATAAGTTCACACTTGTATTACATAAGACCCTATTTGATAATGTCAACAAACATCTCTATCACTGTCAATTTAAAATTTGATACGGATGGTATCAATTTCTAAATGTGTATTGCAAGCGAAGTATGTAATGTAATATAAATACTAACTTGTATCAATTTTATGTCTTCAGCCATTATCCTGGGTTTATTTTATGTCTTTAGCCACCTTAGGAGCTGTTTGGTATCATACCTTAGACTTTATTTTAACATAATTTTTGTTATGAAAGTGCACAAAAAATATAGTGCAACTAAACATCTCATCAATTTTAAAAGTTCTATGTATATTTTAATCTTCGCAGACCCATCAACATTCATGTTGAAAAACTTGAGAAATATAAGTGAACATTCTTCCCAATACTCATTATTCCAACCCTCCCTCTCAAGATGGATAGTGCTAGGGCCAGGTTGGAGTCGGTACGTAGTAAGATCACTTGTATTCAATCTAAATTTTGATAAGATGTTTCGTTTATGATAATTTTAAAATTACTATATTCCGATTTCGATTTTGTTATCGAACCTAATTCGAGTATTTCCAAAACACATATTATATATTATTTTATATTTTAAAATAAATTAATAATTCACTTGTAGTTATTAAATTTTGATATGATCTTTTTAAAATTTTATTTTTATAACATTATTTTTTAATTTTATTTTTTATTATATATACCTATTTATTTTTTATAAGATTTGAATCAAAAAAATTTATCGGATTTGAATTAAACATTTAGAATTTTAGATCCCATTTACACTCACGATAGTGCGAATAAAAATTAAGATAATCAAATATTATAATAAATTAGTAACCGTCATCTCTCATATTATCTTATAAACCACAAAAATTATGTCGTTAAGGTTGAAGATCCATGAAATATAAGTAAAATGATTATTTCAACATTCTTGATGAAAAAATATGATGTTACTTTGTTACTTTGAGCACCAATTGAAGTTTAATGGGGTGTTTGGTTGCATGATAATTGAGGTTTTTATTTTAATTTTAAAAAAATGTAAGAAAATTTGTTAAAAGAGGTGTTTGACAACCATGATAATTTTATGTTTTGAAAGTGATTTTCTTCTTAAACAAAAAAAGAGGGTCTCACCTCTTTCTTTTTTCTTGTGGTCCCCCACTTTATTTGGTCATGTGCGGTGGTTACTCTTTTTTGTAATCACATCCCTCCAAACATGCTAATTTTATGTCATGAGTTGGTTTACTTTTTATTTTAATACAATTTTTTATCATGAAAGTGTACAAAAAATTATTATGCAACCAAACACTCCATAAACTACTGGCATTCCAACTTTTATTAAACATCTCATATCTTCTATATGTAAACACATCCAAATCCATCCATGATAAGATTTTTTGTATAATTCTAAAAATAATTTTGTGTAAAAATAATAAAAGATAAGTTTATGCCAAACATGAAACCCTGACTCTGTCACAGTTTTTTTTTTGGCTAAGCAAATCAAAGTGCGATAAAATATAACACATTTATTGATCTCAAAAATAGTGGCAGACAGTGATAATCGTCCTAAATTATCTTTTACCATATAAAATAAGAATATAATCCAAAAACTATTCAAGGAAGGAGGTATCGGACGTTTTCCTCTCACAGCGTTTGGGAGCATAAAATAACTAAATAGTTATAAGACTAAAAATAAATAAATATTATAAAATATGTGCGGAAGTCTACTTCTACAATTTCTTTTTCTTGGTTTCTAATCCTCCTATGGTCGCCATCATCCAGCTTCTCCGCGGGTTGACCTACACACATATATTGCTGAGAAATAAATTTATTTTTTTATCATTTATCTCTTAATTATAATAATTTTAAAGAATCTTTAGTAGAGAATAATAATAAGTTTTTTATCTTCCTTTTATGGTATCATGAATTTTAAAATAAATGACCGTCTAGGTGAAATTAGTGTGAGAGAAAACAGTGAAGTGTTGTAATCTCTCATCTAATTAGTGGAAGGAAATTTTGTACACTATATTCAAGTGAATTTTTAAATGTATTTTTGTAAAAAAATTATAAAATGAATATTATGATGGTCGTATGCATTGTTATGTTATCTTCTTCTATCCTTTAGTTCAATTTTTATCAAAGATAATTTCTTTAACATATATATCTTTTAGGAGAGTGGAGAGATTCTCTCGGCTCCGACTCAATAAATACTGATGAATCATCAAATAATTGATTCGATAGACTCGTCTGTTAGAGGGGGGGGAAGAGTTGCTCTCCTCAAGATCGCTGTTCGGGATCACTTCCAGTTCATCATGGAGCTCGAGATAAACAAAATCACAGGGTCTTCCGACGATCATGCGCGACAGAGGCCGTCAATTTACAGCGCACGGCGGTCGCCGGCGCGGACGGGGACGAGGGGCCGGGGCGCCAGCAAACTGCGCCTACAGGGTGGGGACTCTCTCGGCGGATCCCGATATCACGGTGAGCAGATTGTTGCCGAAGGGGTCGCCGAGGTGCTTCGCGAGGTTCTCGACGGGGCCCTCCCCGGTGACGTAGGCCTGCAAGAAGAACCCGAGCATGGCGAACATGGCCAGCCTCCCGTTCTTGATCTCCTTCACCTTGAGCAGCGCCGCCTGGTCGGGGTCGTTCGCCAGCCCCAGCGGGTCGAACGGGCCGCCGGGGTGCAACTTGTCCTCCAGGTTCTAGAGACACGCGCATAAGGGAGGAAAAAAAAGAAAGAAAGATCAGTCATTCCGGTGCTGCCGCTTTTGCTGCAACGCGGTGGGCAGCTCTCTCTCGATCTGATCTTCTTCGCCGGCCGACGAGCCTTACCAGGCCGTTGGTGATTCTGTAGTACTCGGCGCCTCCGACGAGCACGATCTCGGCGATGACGGCGGCGGCGAGGTTGATGGGGATGCTCTTGCCGAAGTAGTTGAGCGTGTTGCCGTCGAGCAACAGAGCACCGGTCTGACGGGCGGCGGGCACACACAAGGGGGAGAACGTGTATGAGCAAAAGCTCTCTCACACAAGATACATCGATTTGGGAACCAATCAGGCTTGTCATCGAAAGATTACCTTGAACCAGACAGCTTCGGGGCCGCAGTTGGCACCGTACTTGTTGAAGGCCTCCGGGATGATGAAGCCGGCGGCGCCGAGCATCGCCCACCGCGCATGGATGAGCTCGTACGCCTGGTACCTGAAGGCATCAAGAAACCACGCCGGCGGAGGTAATTAATTTAATCGAACCCTGTGCGTATGCGAAATCGGAGCGCGTGCTGACGGGGAAAGAGGGCGTACTTGGCGAAATCTTCGGGCTTCTTGCTCAGGCCGAAGGGATCGTACCCGTAGCTGCGAAGGAGGAGCAGCGGCGGACCAGGATTATCCATGGCGGAGTCACATAAAAGAGGGATTTTTAAGCGCTTCAATTTGGGGAGGGCATGTATGAAACACTAGGGGCTTACTCTCCCGGGACTTCGCCGGTGAGGTAGGCGGGCACCTCCGACCTGTCGAGAAGGCCCTCGGGCAGGAAGATCCGCCGGTCGGCGCCGTACCACTTGGCGAGCTCGCCGTCGGCCGGCGCGGGCGCGGGCTTCGTCCGGGCGGCGGGTGCGGCAGCCGCCTTCTTCTTGAAGAGGGCGACGACCTTGGAGGATGTGGCGCCGGCGGGAGCGGGGGCCGGGCGGGAGGCGCAGCCGCCGGCGAAGTGGAGCGGGGTGCCGAGCATGTCGGACACGCCCAGGGAAGCCGGGGCCGCTGCCGCCGCAAGCGAAGCCATTGGTGATCGGGGGACTTCGCACCGCCGGTGACCGGAGTGTGCCGGGGACGGGAGGGGGGTGGCGCGCAGGGGAGCGGCGGGAAGGGGGGGAGGACGGCTTAAATGGCGGAGCCGCGCAGAGGAGGCTGGCGGTGGAGGACCGTGATTGGCTGCAGGAAGCTCGCCGCGATCTGGTGCGGAGATCCCATTGGATGGCCCGAGATGACCAGGCAGATTGTGTCGCCGACGTGGCATGTTGCTGACCTCTGGATCCTTTTCTTTCGGGATACAGTACAGCGCGGAGTGGTGGGGTCACGGGGGACGGTGCGTGCGTCGCCCTTCCGATTGGGGGGCCGTTAACAGCATGACGTAAATATTCGTTTTAAATTATTGGCTTTGATTTGCATGGTGCTCCAAGGGAGAGCTTGTAAGGCGTTTGATTGAAAATTGCCTATTTATACATTTTAGTAATAGATTTATCAAGATAGTTCAAAATATAAATATATATAGGGAGCATGCATGATAAGAAAGGGAGGGTACAACGAGAAGAAAATAATAACTCACACCTCTTTCTGTCAGAAGAGTTCTTTGTAAAATATATTTTCGTCCAAACACTTTTTTTGATAATTTTGTTTTAAATTATTTTTTCTAGTGGAAAGTTCATTTTACCATGCTGCCAAACGACCTATTAGCGATAAAGGTAGTAGAAAACATTTGAAAGGCCATTTGGAATATCTGCCTTGTTTTTATGGGGTGTTTATTAGGACCGATGATGGATGAAAATGAGTGCAAAGAGATAGTAATTAACCACGTGTAGTCGTGCAAATAAATGAATGGATATTGGTGAAGACTAATAGGGAGTTACGGCTGCATAATAAGTTCAAATTTTACACACTTTCCTGATGAGTTTTTATGTTAAAATAAAATCCAAGATGATTAAAGTCAAAAATTAAATTATATGGTTGATGAGATATGATGATAAAAGGAGTGAGAATCATGTATAACTATAAAAAGGTCAGGAGCCACATGGGAAAGAAGAAGGTTTTCTACCCAAATATGATCCAGGGGGATGAATCTCGTCTTCTCTGGTCAATCTCATTTCCGTTTAGCAAAAAAAAAAAAAACTTTACAAGCTATTGGACATTCAGGGCCTCTTTGGTACCATAAAATTTTGAGTATAAATTTGGGTTATCCCTTAAATTTTGGGATAACCCAGATTTATCCCCAAGTTATCCACAAGTTACTAACCCTCTCCATATGTTACTAACCCTTTACATAGCCCCCTAAACTCATTTTTCGGAAGTTACTAACCCTCTCCATATGTTACTAACCCTTTACATGGCCCCGTGAACTCATTTTTCGGAAGTTACTAACCCTCTCCATATGTTACTAACCCTTTACATGGCCCCCTGAACCCATTTTTCAGAGGTTACTAACCCTCTCCATATATTACTAACCTTACATAGCCCCCTGAACCCATTTTTCGGAAGTTACTAACCCTCTCCATATGTTACTAACCCTTTACATTGTCCCGTGAACCCATTTTTCGGAAGTAACTAACCTCTCCATATGTTACTAACCCTTTACATAGCCAAGTGAACTCATTTTTCGGAAGTTACTAACCCTCTCCATATCTTACTAACCCTTTACATGGCCCCCTGAACCCATTTTTCATAGGTTACTAACACTCTCCATATGTTACTAACCTTACATAGCCCCCTGAACCCATTTTTCGGAAGTTACTAACCCTCTCCATATGTTACTAACCCTTTACATGGCCCCTTGAACCCATTTTTCGGAAGTTACTAACCCTCTCCATATGTTACTAACCCTTTACATGGCCCCCTGAACCCACTTTTCACAGGTTACTAACCCGCTCCATATGTTACTAGCCCTTTACATAGCCCCCAGAACCCATTTTTCGGAAGTTACTAACCCTCTCCATATGTTACTAACCATTTACATAGCCCCTTGAACCCATTTTTCGGAAGTTGCTAACCCTCTTCTTATGTTACTAACCCTTTACATAGCACCTTGAACCCAATTTTCAGAAGTTACTAACCCTCTTCATATGTTACTAACCCTTTACATGGCCCTCTGAACCCATTTGTCAGGGGTTACTAACATATGGAGAGGGTTAGTAACTTCGGAAAAATGGGTTAAGGGGGTTATGTAAAGAGTTAGTAACATATGGAGAGTATTAGTAACTTCCAAAAAATGGGTTCAGAGGGCTATGTAAAGGGTTAGTAACATATGGAGAGGGTTAGTAACTTCGGAAAAATGAGTTCAGGGGGCCATGTAAAGGGTTAGTAACATATGGAGAGGGTTAGTAACCCTGAAAAATGGGTTCAGGGGGCCATGTAAAAGGTTAGTAACATATAAAGAGGGTTAGTAACCCTGAAAAATGGGTTCAGGGGGCCATGTAAAGGGTTAGTAACATATGGAGAGGGTTAGTAACTTCGGAAAAATGGGTTAAGGGGGCCATGTAAAGGGTTAGTAACATATGGAGAGGGTTAGTAACTTCCGAAAAATGGGTTCACGGGGCTATGTAAAGGGTTAGTAACATATGTAGAGGGTTAGTAACTTCTGAAAAATGGGTTCAGGGGGCCATGTAAAGTGTTAGTAACATATGGAGATGGTTAGTAACTTTCGAAAAATGGGTTCAAGGGGCTATGTAAGTGGTTAGTAACATATGGAGAGGGTTAGTAACCTGTGAAAAATGGGTTCAGGGGGCCATGTAAAGGGGTAGTAACATATGGAGAGGGTTAGTAACTTCCGAAAAATGTGTTGAGGGGGCTATGTAAAGGGTTAGTAACATATGGAGAGGGTTAGTAACCTGTGAAAAATGGGTTCAGGGGGCCATGTAAAGGGTTAGTAACATATGGAGAGGGTTAGTAACTTCCGAAAAATGGGTTCAAGGGGCCATGTAAAGGGTTAGTAACATATGGAGAGGGTTAGTAACTTCTGAAAAATGGGATCAGGAGGCCATGTAAAGGGTTAGTAACATATGGAGAGGGTTAGTAACTTCCGAAAAATGGGTTCAAGGGACTATGTAAAGGGTTAGTAACATATGGAGAGGGTTAGTAACTTTTGAAAAATGGTTCAGAGGGCTATGTAAGGGTTAGTAACATATGGAGAGGGTTAGTAACTTCTGAAAAATGGGTTGAAAGGGCTATGTAAAGGGTTAATATTAAATATTAATTTTTATTCAAAAATTTATTAATAATTCACATATAATTAGTTAATTTTGATATAATATTTTAAAACTTTATTTTTATCATTATATTAATTTATATATTATATTAATTATGACTTATTTGATATATTAGATATATATTTATATTGACCTAATCAGTAGACATATTAGATATTTCGTATCGGTGAAAATAAACAACTGCAGACATATTTTATGAAAAAAATCGGATAGAATGTAATTCTCTCTTTTGCAAAGAGTGCCGAAATAAAATTATGTTAGCTATGTCTAACCATTTTATTTATTTAACAATATGATATTAAATGATGATTTTATAATAATAATATTTAATTTCTAAATTAGTTCAATCATGCATATAGTTTGATTTTCTCTATTAAATCCTCTTTCACTAAGAAGGAAAACATAGCTACTATCATATAAAAAATAAATAAAATTTATTCAGAAATAGAACTGTCGCCTGCCAGGATAGTCAAGAAGGAGAAAGCAGTTTAAACGGTGAGACAGCGCGCACTACTTTACATAAATTGTTTTAATCACATCATTGTTAACGATGAGGTCACGGAAGGATAACAGACGTGAGAAACAGCACCGTTAACGGGTTGGCTACCGTTCGACAGCCGTCTGATGCATTTATCCAGACAAAACGTGGCCTCGTGCGGTTGGCTACCGAGGGGCTCGCCTCGTGCGGATGATCCGAACTCGTAACTATATCTAGCTAGCTTGGTCCCCGTTGGCTTCTGTCAGTGTCCGGCGGTGGGCGCCGAGCACCACCGCTGGCCGCACTCTCCGGCCGCCATTGGAACCTGGACGGAGAAAGAGCTTCGCTTTGCGGGAGTGGGAAGCACTGGAGAGAGAGCATCGCCGGGGCCAACAGGGCAATCCACTCGTGTCGCCTGCACCTTCGAGAGGAAGGCGATCGACGGCGGACAGATTTATATATGCTTTTTTCTCTCGTCATGGTGCAGAAGCTCCGCGGAATTCCCTGCCGGACGGGTGCCCTCCATATCAGCGCGCCTCTCTCTCGCACGCTCCTCTCTCTCTCTCTTTCTTTCAAACAATTGGTGCATATGCAAGAACCCGAGAAGAAGGGCGATAAAGAGGGTGAACTCACGGCTGCAGTCACTCGCCGGCAGGCCCGCCACAGTCGGCGGAAGTGCGTGCGCAAGTGCATCCGGCGGGCACGATCTCTCTCTCTCTCTCTCTCTCTCTCTCTCTCTCATGTACACAACAAGAGGGAGGACCGGGACCCCTTCTTGAACGTGGACAAAAATATGTGTGTATATATGAGTTCGGGTGACCTCAAAATGGTGGCAGAGGAAACATTTTTCGTCCTCTCACAAAAAATTAAATTTTACATGACAGTTTAAGTCACTCAAATCAAATAACCAATTAAACATAGTGATTTTTTTGTGAAAAAGTGAAAGATATTTTCTCCACCACTCAATGATTCGATCTCATATATATATATATGTATGTAAAAGATGGAAGGCCGGATTAGGCTCACGTCCATCTTCCTTCATGATTAATTGTCAAACATGGAAGATCACCGGATCGAACACCAGATAAACATATATTCAACCGGCTACAAGGTAACGACGAAGTAGATGGCTGATACATTTAATTTGATCGTGGCACCAAAATTAATCTATGCATACAACATCTATCTCAAATACATGTGCTCGACCTAAATTAATTAATCGCTCAACTGTTCGGTGTTTATTAATTATCTATATGCCAACCCCCCTGTAGGACATATAATAACGAGAAGGCGCGCGTAAGATATGATCCGGCTAGAAAGGATATTAACGTTTCATATCTAAGGCGCCCACGAGAGACGATGGGCTTGAGATCATCTCAAGCTTGATTACATTCATGTCGCACGTCCAGGGATCATTCCAAGATTGCCTGCTTAAGTTTTTACCAGTCATGGAAGGCATATGATCCTGGAGATGAAGACTAGATAAATTGCTCACCAGTCTTCGTCTCACATATACATACATACAAAGGCTAGCAGCTTTTCTTCTCTTCTAGGGTGTAAGTATACGATTAGGTGTACGTATATCTGTACACTCTTCGAGATTACTTGCTCGATGCACATCATGCACGGAGCACTTCGGGGAGCTTTTTGACCTTTCCGCCGGCCGTCGGCAAAGCGACTAGATCTTATCCGGAGTGTGGGCTTCATCACCCCCCACATTGATCGATCGGCTGCCGCCGAGGAGGGGATATATATATATGATGAACCTTCTCTCGAGGACTGAAACCAGTGAACGGGTACCTTCCCCGGCCCTTCCGATCGAATTACACAGGTATTTATATACACCCACAATATCGTGGTCCTTCCCGTTCATCTATCATCGATCCTTCCTAATTAACCTGCATGAACAATATTTCTATCATATCGAATTACAGGTATTTATATCTCCTGCTCCTGCCACTCCTTCAACCGTTTCCGGCCGGAGAAGAAGGCTAGCACAAAGAATATGGCAGCTGCCTTCCGCCTGGTAGCAACGCCGGCGGTCATATTAATGCTGGCGGCGGCGGTACTGATCGGCGGGCCTAGGGTTCTCGTGGAGGCCCTGTCGATGGACTACTACGCCTTGTCCTGCCCCTTAGCGGAGTTCAGGGTCCGGAGCGTAGTCTCCGACGCGCTGCGCAAGGATCCCACCCTCTCCGGCCCTCTCCTGCGGATGCACTTCCACGACTGCTTCGTCCAGGTAGTATACCACGGAAAACCCTAGCAGCCGGCCGGCTGTATACCGTCCGCACCGATCAGTAGTGATTAACGTCTCACCTCCGAGATCGATGAAATTCAATCTATTTAGGGATGCGACGGATCGATCTTGATAGACAGCTCGAGGGGAAACACGGCGGAGAAGGACTCGCCGGCGAACCTGAGCCTCAGGGGCTTCGAGGTCGTCGACCAGATCAAGCAACTGCTCGAAGCGGAGTGCCCGGGCGCCGTCTCCTGCGCAGATATACTTGCAATGACGGCGAGAGACGCAGTCCTGTTGGTATATATGTTTACGTACTTAGATAACTAGCTATAGCTAGCCAGTTTTCTTTCTGATAAAATCAGCACAATTATATTAATCAATCGAATTTCTCCCGCATAATTTCAGGCAGGAGGCCCTCTTTATGACATACCCAAGGGCAGAAAGGACGGTCGGAGGTCAAGAATAGAGGACACCATCAGCCTGCCTCCCCCATTTTTCAACAGCTCGGACCTGATCAGGGTGTTCGGTCAGCGCGGCTTCACCGTTCAGGACTTGGTGGCTCTCAGCGGTAATCCCTGATATTATACACTATATTTGACTCAATTACGTTCATATATATCCCATATGCAACACGTACGGCTTTTCAAATTAATTAGTATTTTCTTAAGTAACACATCACACACTTATCCTTTTGCAAGAGTAAAACACTTTCAGAGTTCAAATTAATTAGTAGGATTTCAAAATACCGGAGATAAACAAAAGTAAAATTAGATTTTAAAAATCCGACTCCATGTATGTATAACAGCTCTCGTATGTATAGATCGTGAGACAGATGAGTTCTTCTTTCGCTTCGAAAGATTTGGGTTCGAATATTCTTCTATGATTTAGAAGTCGGATTCTCGAATCTTTTGTCAAACACTTTCGGAAACTTCTACGAAGAAGATGTATTGATCTTGCAAGTTAATAAGCTGGTTCTGTAGTCTGTTACTGTCAAAAAAAAACGATTGATTCACCATCGAGACGTCTGATATATATCTCATTTTACATGCCCAATTACTTAACATGATGTTAATTTAAATCGAAGTGTTAAGTCTTCTAAATCAAGCTGATGCTATTAATTAATTAAAAACATCTTGTCATGGTGGGATGTCCCCATATATATATAAATAAATAAATGAAAGGGGCGCACACGCTGGGGGTGGCGAGATGCAGCTCGTTCAAGAACCGGCTGGGCGGGTTGGACCCGTCGCTGGACTCGAACTTCGCCGCGGTGCTGGCGAGGGCCTGCAGCGCCGGCGACGCGGCGGAGATGCCGTTGGACTGGACGAGGACCTCCTTCGACACCGCCTACTTCAGGGCCCTGCAGATGGGGGGCGGCGTCCTGACCTCCGACCGGACCCTGTTCACCTCCCCGCAGACGGCGGGGCTGGTCAACGCGTACGCCATGAACGGGGCCAGGTTCTTCTTCGACTTCTCCGCGGCGATGGTGAAGATGGGTCTCCTCGGCGTCAAGGAGGGCGGGCTGGGGGAGGTCAGAACTAACTGCCGCCGGATCAACTGAAGCTCTCTTTCTCTCTCGTAATGATCGAAGAAGTCTGTGTTCTTCAACGTCCTCGTGTTGATGATCAACGGTGCTTGAATATCGATTATTAGCAACACCCAAACGATTAATGCTCCTCTCGGAATAAGTGTTTTTTATGCCATGTAAATAGTATATAATTCTATATTTAAAAGTATATTTAAATGCACTCTAATCTACAGCAGTAACTTCGTTGTCGTTAATAAATTTATCATATGTTTTATCCTTAAAATTTTTTTTACGTATTTATATATATGATCAAACATATTAATCAAATAAAATTAAAATCAGATATAGTTCATATTCACTTAGAACATAAAAATCCAAATTATAATGTTTAATCCGTATCCGATAACTGACCCGGACCAGTTAGGGCATTACCCATATTTAGCAATATTTAGGGCGTCTCTTGTCTCTGGTCTGTCTTGAGATTAGGCAGTTAAACCGTTTGACAAAATATACTTAATAATAACTTCTTGAACATCACTTAATCTTAGGTGATTTACTATAAATTTTTTATTTTCAAAGATAACTAAATAGAATTTTGTACTCGACATCCGAGATTAGGGATAAAATTAAGACTTTAGAAAAACTATGCTTCATGCATCAAGCTTACAGAGAAATTGAGTTAACAACGTTGTTTGCTAGCACGTAAAACGTAAATACTTTTCCCTTTGACCACAAAATCAGGATTTCCTTGATATTTTCGTGAATGCCATTTTTTGCTCCGACCCTCCAAGTCTCATTTCATGGCGTCTAGTTTTAAGTCATTTTTATTTTCTTATGATAATTGACAACAATAATATCGGAGAGAAGGATGTATATATATATATCTTTGGAATAAAGATACTCACGGGTCATAACTTAAAAAATTCTTTAAATGAATTCTTATATCAGCAAAAACATGATTTTATAAAACAAGTATCGTTGTCCAAAGACGTTTTTGGGAGTTGCAGTTCTAACAGCTAATTTTATTAGTAAAATATTGCCTAGTTAGCATTGTACGTTAAATAATCTGAACAAAACTAGGTAACTACGCTAAATTTGTCAAAAGGTAACGCAATTTCTGAAAAATTGCCAACAACAAATAATACAAATATTTATTGAGGAACCATTTTCTACCTTACCAGACAGTGGACTCCGTTTTCCGTGAAGTTATACAACGGAAAAAGTTTTCAGCATACTTTTCTTTTACATGCAACCAAACACCCCCCTAGCTCAGCCCAATCAAACGGGGGCCTTCAGAGGATCCAGACTTGGGAATGGTGAGCGGTGTCGTCGAACCGGCATGCAGGGTATGTCGTTCTTCTGGATGAGATTATTCTTCTGACATCCATTACTCTGCAGCCTTGGGTCGACCCAATGTTTATTTTATGCTGCCTGTGTATTTTTTTTACGGCGCAATTTCTGTGGCACCATTTATGTTCTATAATTTTGTAGGGATTGGTCGTCTTTTCATTCTTCTTTGATTCTGACAGTGTCTCACCATATGTCTGAAATGCTCCTCAGGAGAAGTAGGTTTCAGCTGCCACGTATCTGGTGATTTCCACCTCTCTTGTGTCTCTGCTGAATTCTTTCGTCCAAGCCTGCATGTAGAAGGGTCGGACTTATCATTTACGTCGATCAGTTTGTTCGCCCATCAATTTAGTGACAAGAAGTTGATTGATTGATATTACCTAAGTAGAGCTCGTTAATGTTTCGGGAACTGTTTCATTTATGTTCTTACATTTCGATAATTTCCTTTTCTTCCCCGAAAAGGAACAAAAAGAAGCCTACATGAGAGACGGGATTGAAATAGAATTTGCAATTGAACCAAGAAACTCTTCTCCAAAGCCTGCCAATGACTTAAAAGAGAGTAACAATTCAGTAGAAAAAGTAAAGATCACTAATTTAAGAGAAGAAGAAAGACGAGCCAGATAGAGCTACCGAGGTAGTAGAGAGCCAAAATACTACGACCCATCATAGAGATGCAGTGGATGGCTCTTCTAACGGCATTTCTTCATGGAGATGCGTCTCAAACATACAGGATTTTATTTATTTTTTACTTGTTTTTTATCTTCCATTCATGAAATGCTATTGCTGTTTTATCATCGTTTTTCAGGTGGCCTCAGTTGCAATCCTTTTGCGCAAGTTAATGGCATGCTAACCTGCTTGGTTCTGAGGTTTATGACCAGCCATCGTGGATATACAACGGATTTTCTTTTCAGAATGGAACAGAATACGTTGGACACAAAGGAGTTTTCTCATCCTTACTCCTTGGTGCCTTTAGCTCGAGGCTACCATCCTGTATATGTTTTATCCATGTCATGGACGTCTATACACTGTCTACCTTAGTGGAAATTTTACATTTTTTTTTACATTTTAAGAATGGGATCCTTAGTTACAAGTTATTAGACGAGGTTTCATTTGGAAGCATTTCTTTTCAGGTTTTCACCAGAGTAGGTTTAATGGAAGTAAGTTTCTTAACAGCTTGCGTCAGTAGTTACTAATTAACATCATAAAACAGGGAACCAGCTGATCATCTAATTCAATTTGCTTCATTTAGAAGTTGTTTAAAATCATAATTTAGTAGATGAGGTCCACGTTGTTTTCGCATGGAAATTGTAGGGATGTACATGAAGAATCTAAACTATAGCATTTGACTCTAATGCTCAATTAACCACAAGACAATCTTACTCAACGCAAAACTCAGTTCACAAAGATGACGGAGGAACATGTTGACAGACTAAACTGGTTACCTTTTATATACTGAAGGCTCTAGAAGAGTGACGGGAGTCTCCCTCCAATCCAACCTTGGACTCATGCACATAAGCCTGCATTTATTGATCAATTTCATGGTGTTACTTCCATCACAGATCACAAAATCTTAAAGAGATCATGGGATGCCATCTCTTATGGACGTATTTTCCGTGCAAAAAGGCAGCATAAGCTGTTTGAACACTTGAAGCCTAAAACATCAATCAATCACAAGTTCAGTCAACGAAAATGCGTGAGGACTGAGGAAGGTCTTACCATGTCATCCTTGCTCCTATTTACATAAAGGTAGTGTTCCAGAGCCCCATCACCACAAAGAATTTTAGCTCCACAGCCTGCTTGCTCCAGGGGCCCAACCGCCTCTTCGTCAACGATAGCGGCATCTATCCTTCCATCTCCTGGTTTTTTGTCTGGTATCTGAAAGGAAGCACAATAAACTAAAGCTCTGTTTGAAGTTACAAATGTGCATATAGTGGTAAGTTGGTTTCTCTTATACAGAAAAACATGTCTTTTAGATGATTTGAAGTGGGAACAAAAAATATTAACTGGGTGATCATCAATTGCCTGATTTACCTCATACATGGCCTCAGTTAGGATATTTTCTAGTATCATTCTTAAACCTCTAGCACCGCTGTGTTTGGCTATTGCCTTTCTAGAAATCAACTGAAGTGCAGTCTCAGTAAAATGGAGCCTTACCTGCAACATGGTGTGGTAAAGGATCAACCATAAAATGGATAAAGAAAATGTACCAACTTTCAGCAAGCAGATAACTTACGTTATTCATACTGAACATTTTCTTGTATTGTTTAGCAAGTGCATTTTTTGGTGCAGTCAAAACCTGAATATAATGATGGTAGAAACAAGTCATCAAATAATATCACAGCATGGAAACTTTGAAATTCAGACAAATGCCCGTAAGAGATTAACATTTCTGAACGTATCAGATTTATAGAACCACATTGAACAATAAGGTTCCTAAAAGTTGTAAAAAGCTACCTGAACAAGTTGATCCACACTTAGAGCAGACAAACTAACTAAGATAGGAAAGCGCCCAACAAATTCAGGTATGAGACCATAAGATATAAGATCAGCGCTTTCAACCTGGAAAAGCAAATTTACAATGAAAAAAGAAAAATTATGGGAGTTTTGTGAAAAGAAACCCATTACTCAAAAAGAAAAAGAACAATTCATCAAAGCCGATAATTCTTAGATGCTTACTGATTCCAATAGGGATGATATCACTGCATCATTTGACATTCTACTAGTTCTCATGTTCGTACACACTGGTACACCAAACCCTATGGATGAGTCCTGGCGCCTGCTAGAAATAAATGAAAAGATTCCCAAAGATACTCATGTTCAAGGAATACTTGTTTAAGCTGTTCGAACACTTAACACGACTACATTACCTTTCTGAAATAGTTTTCTCCAGACCAACAAATGCACCACCACAAATAAAAAGAATATCTTTTGTGTCTATCTGAAAATTAATCAAATACCCGATTAGGAAACTGAAAAGAGAGTGCAGAATTGGCAGCATGACCATACATTTCAAACCAAGAAGAAAACCATTATATTCAAGTGATGACAAACTGTATTCTGAAAACATCGAAGAGTTATGGGATCTGGTAAGCAAAAAGTTATCCAGGCTGAAGAATTTTATTAATCATACTCTCTGGCCCATAATTGCCTGATATCGAAACATTATTTGAAGCATACACAAGATAAACTATGACATTCATGCAGTCAGAAAAAGATCAAAGATACTAGAAACCTTAGAAAACCACAACCAATTCAACCAGAAAAAAACAATTCCAACAGACCTTAATATTTTACTTAGTTTCCTTGACCGCACATTTTAAGGCACCATAATCTGTACATAACATATCAGTAAATGAATTTGTTCAATAAGTGTATCTCTAAAGAACGGAAAACAAATTAGTCTGGAGAATTCATCAATAAGTTGTGAAAGTTTGGATATTGACTTGGGATCTGGAAGAAAAGAAGCCATTCAACAATGGATAAAGCAAGCTAATAATCAGACAACATCCTTCAGGATCAAGAAAACATTGAAAGGTATCACCTAGAGACTGCTATGATGTACTTACGCATCAGAATTCACATAGGGGAGGTCATCCTAGGAGATACAAGAACAGATAAACTACCATAGACATCCAGGTATGCAGAAGAGAACTAAAAGAAGGATCAACTGATGAAAAGCAAAAGACAGGTGTTTCAGTTGCAATACCTGTATGCTTTCAGTGCGTGAATGATTTCTAACCCCTTTCTCGGGGATAGTCACTACCTGGAAAGAAAAAAAATTAAGTCTCAGAAAATAGCCAACCAAACCTAAATTCATGAAACTGGCAACTGCTTCTAGTAGGAATAGCTACCATCAGCCAAGCAGCAGAAGAAATGCTCGAATAAAATACAATTTCTAAAGTTCATCATTCATCTCCCAGGTCCACAGAACTCATGCAGTGTTTCCATATGCATGTTCTCATCGTTACAAGTGAAATAAGTGATTTTGCACTTAAACCTGTTAAACTTTTGATGATCACGTCACATTTGGCAATCCACTCCTGGAAAAATGGCTTCGATAGGTTGCTTTTAATTGTTAGTTGGGTAAATGAGATAAACACAACAAGGGCTAGCCGTAGATAGCTTTTCAAAGACATTAGCTGGGGAATGCTGTCCAAAACAGCAGATGAAAATATAGTAGCATGAACACTCAAGGATTGCGTAAATTGTTTTGCTTTTAAGATGGTTAATATTTAACATTACAGGATAAGTATAATAATTGACAACAGGAACATGGTCAGTGGAATCTGCTGAACACAATAAGAATCAGCCCTCGACACCCTAGCCAATCCTGGCTTAGTCCAAGCAAGTAGCGACAGATCCAGATCATGATAAGATTGCCAGTTATGATACTGTGTTTGTTGAATGGGAAGAGGATATATCGACTGTATAAATCTAGAAAGACATAAAACAGACTTCCAGATTGGTGGGCATAAAAGCCATCCGGTCAGCCAATACTGTTTCAGATTGAATGAGTTGCTTCCAGAACCAGGTGTCATTTAGTATAGAAAACCTTGTTGAAATTGCCTTGTTAATGAGATAATAAGGGTGCTCTGGAGGAGAGTGGACACAGTATCAGACATTGTATGAACGAGAAGTAGTATGCTTCCACATTGCATGCCGTCAGCACATAGAGTGAAACTAAGCCTAAATTGTCAAATACAAATTACATGATGGACAATGAATGCAACTAACAGTTCCTTCCAGCATCTTCAACAATGCCTGCTGAACACCTTCACCAGATATGTCCCTACCAATATTCATGCTCTCTATCTGAACAAAGTAAATACATCAGCAGACAATTAGTTACAAGGACAACCAATCATCATATATTTCAAGATTCAAGTTAGATGAATAAGGCACCTTTTTTGTTATCTTATCAACTTCATCGATATAGATCATCCCCCGTTGAGCAGCTTGCACATCGAAGTTGGAAGCCTAAAGAAGTGAGACTCCTTAGAGAGGCAAAACAAAATACATATTATTTTAAGGGAAAAAATGAAAATAACAAAGAGTAAAATTCATAAGGAAAAAGATCGTGTAATAATATGCAACAACTTTGATTATTATACCATGTACAAAGAAAGAGACAAATAAACAAAGAACAAAGAAAGGTTTTACTAGCATGAAGCAGAATGAGCGTAAGGATGGGCATAAAACATAAACCCCAGAGAGGATGTTCTTATTCTAGTAATGAAACAGGGCTGGAACACCAAATATGCTATAGAAATCTTTTACCCCAGTTGATAACTAGAATCTCAGTTGCTCACTTTTCCTCTTTCACAAATTGTTATCTAGATGACCTGAAAAACCACTAAAGATAAAGAGTGCTTAGCAGAATGGCTCTTCCCTTATCCTGAAGTTCAAATTTTACTTAAATTCTCATAAAAATTTGTAGGAAGTGATCCTCATTCAGATATTATAAGCTATATGTTATCATCTTTCGGTGATTGTGAATGTCTGGTGAGGACACCCGCATTCAAGTCTGGTTCGACCCGGCCCACATGTTTAGATGCTGCTGACTTGCCTCAAAGACTCACTGTTGATCGGAGAGGATGTATGATATGTTGGGCCATTGCTTATGGAGGTCCAAATCTTCTGTCTTATTTTACTTTGTCTTGAATGAGGGCATGAGCTTAGCCCACATCCAATGGCAGCATACAACAACACAGTTTCCCGGCTCAACATCAAGGCTGCATCATTTGGGTGTTTGGTCACCATAATGACTGATGGCAGTGCAGCAAACCCATCAATTGTCTGATTTCCAACCAAAACCCTATTACAGCCTGTTACCAAGATGTGGTCATCGGTGTGTTTGTGAACTAATGTTGTATTAATCGGTCAGAAATGGACAGCCGGGTGATCAATGCCAACGTCTCAGCATGGAGGTACTTCTCTCTCATAGTTTAATTTAGTCAATTCATTTATCTCAACAAGAAATGTTAAAATGAAAATCAAGCTTATTGGGTTTGGGAAACATATGATGTAGAAAAATGATATATCTTCTTTCCATTCTCCCTGAGATGGAGCCATGAACCAAGTCGTCATTCATTGGACAAGACTCCAATTTTTTAATTTAGTTTAAGAAAAAGGGGAGACAAAAGTGCATACCACAAGTAACTTGTGTAGTATTGAGTCTACATCCTCGCCAACATAACCTGCCTGAATGATGAAAGCAGAAGTTACAAAAGGCCCTTAAATATTCAATTGATGGTTGCATCTGTTAATAAAAATGAAGTGCAAAGAAGCATATACCCATACAATTTACCAGGAAAAGCTTGAAGACTTTACAGCAATCCCAACCTTTCAAAAGTGTCTCCCTCTCCCTCCCTCCCTCCCTCCCTCTCAAGCCCTTGAGACAGTCATCTAAGAACCTTCATGGCCATTCCACCCATTATACTTCGAATAAATATGTACAATAATTGCATGTTCCTAATGCATTATTTTGTCATAATTATCACAATATAGTACATGTTAAATGTTTCAAGTTCTTTTTGAATCTCTGGAATATATGTCTACATACATGTATTATAGGAAGGCGATTTCTCAGTTTCTTCACACCACAGACTACATAGGATGCACCTCAGCAATACACTCAGTGCACCACCTTTTGATCCAAAGGGCAATCAAAGACAAAATCCATGGAAGTGATCATGCCATAGACAGCACATTGTGTGATCTTAGTTCTGTTGCGTGAACCCCAAGAGTTTTGGACTCAGGACATCTGCCTTTCTGCTGAAGGCCTGAGCCATAACATTTAGGGTCATGCTCAAGATACGTTGTAGAAGTAATAACAAAACTGCTTTCTTTTGTGCATTAGCGACAAAATCAAACTATATGATTATTATCTACAAAGCAGTAGTCCAGAAGACCGATCTTTGAAGAAACAGAAAGTAATAACTAACCAGATCTCCAAATCTGCTTTCCCACATAAATTCACATTTTCTTTTAGATCCCAATCAGTTAGCAAGTTTTGGTTTACAATAGATTATATACATCATGAAATAGAGAAGGTTTTTAAAATGTGATGCACATTTTGCAACTGTATTATTGTCAATTTCAACTAAACAAATTACAAAACCTTGTCTGCAAGTGATATAACTCTAATGCACCACAATGGAAAATAAGTCCTCCAAACCAGAAAAAGAAAATAAAGAGCAGCAAATTTTACCTGCGTCAAGGTTGTTGCATCAGCAATAACAAATGGAACATTCACAAAGCGGGCCAAAGTTTTTGCAAGTAATGTCTTCCCTGCATTTATGACAATAGTACAATACATAAGTTTGTCTGCCGATTCACCAAAAACAAACCATAAGTATGGCTTCCCTGTAGGAACAAACAAGAAGTATGCAAAGCAAATGGATGCATCTTGTATCACTAATTTAGAGATAACATCGCATCAGAGAGGTATTATGAAAGGGAATGGGTTTCTACAAATTCAGCTATAGGAAACATTGTTAAGCTAGAATAATAATACCTGAGCCAGTTGGACCCATCAAAAGAACATTGCTTTTCTCCAGCTCAATATCATCATCTGTTTCTGACTCAAAACTTGTGTCTGCCTGTGGGCTGCAAGCAACATTGACCTATGCTATGTCATCACGGTCAGTGAGGATGTAGCATACAATCTTAAAAGAAAGAATATACATCTAGACATGACATTAGAGCCACTGAAGAAGAAAGTGCTAGAATTGAAAGGAAAGATGGTCGTATCAGTGTAGGACTAACCGTTTCTTTAGTGATGTGTCATAGATCCTCTTATAATGGTTGTAAACAGACACAGAAAGTACCTGATGCATTAACGTGATTATGATTATCAGTTATCACCAATATTAAGTCACGTCCACTTTCGTATCCTAACAGTGATATCGTAGACAAGCAACCATTCTTGCTGGATTTGCAACTAAGGACACTGATTTTAGAAAGGACTGATAACAAGAGGTGACTGAGATATACAGTTTGAAGACAAATGAGCACAGTCAAAGGCAGTGAACACCTTAGTGGTGCGACCACCTTAGGTGCCAACTTCAAGTGGAATTTCATCAACTTTCTTTGCTTAATGTTCACGTAGATACAGAAATTGTCGGACATAACTTGGAAGGAAAGTTCAAATAATGATTTCAAGCATCAAAGTGGAAAAACACAGTTTATAAACGCGAGCAAAGAGCACCTTGCACCTTTTTAGCTCGATCATGCCCGATCACGTATCTGTCCAGTTCCTGACAGATTTCCTTAGGAGTTGGCAAATTCCTCCAGGGATGTCTACCGACCTCGTCGTTCACATTGTAGTCACTGCCATCACCAGCACCTCCACCATGCTCAGACACCCGCGCAAAGTTCGGGCCCTGAGTCAACAGAGACACCGATGAAGCTTCCTTGGCCGCGTGAGGCCAATTATCCGGCGGCACTTCCCCAAACGACGAAGACTTAACGGCCTCCCAGGCGGAGGCTGCCATCCTCCCCCCAGGCTCCAAATCCCTCCCTCTTCCCTTCTGACCGGCATCAACCTCCCTCTCAGGTACCCCCCGCCCCCTGACCCGTCCAATCTCCACGAAACTACCATGAAGCGGCACCATTCCGTCGGGGTGGAAGTAATACGCAGTCTTGCAGCTGGGACAAGTGCTTCTAACGCCCCCCCGGTCGTCCGCACCCTCGGCAGGTTGTGGCAACCGGTTGTGTAGGAGAATTCCCAAGTGTTTAGAGCAGCGAGGGCAGTTGGCCTCGATCTTGATCCTCCGAATCACGGGCTCCTCGGTGCCGCCGCCCTCGCCGCCGTCACATCTCCCACGCTCCTGCTGGTGACGGTGCCGCCCCGCGCGCGCAGAGGCGCACCCGCCGCTACGGGTGCATCGTGCAGCAAGCATCGCCATCCCCCTCAGCTTCTGCGATTGCAGGAATATGGACATAGTAGGCTATGTGGGCGGGAAAGAGGCAGAAGCGATCGAAAGAGGACAAAGGGGATTGCGGAGCTGAGCTACTACAATCTGCAGCCGATCCCTACGCGGGCAGGACGCCTTGGCTTGGAGCTCATGTACGCCGACGGAGCGGCCGACGGCGACGGAGAAGCGCGCAGATCTGCCGCCGGAGCCCCGCGGCACGAATCGGCCAAGGGAGCCTGCCGGTAGGCGTTTCCACCTGCTCTCAGTTCTCTGCTCTGCTGTGCGGAGCTCAGCTCAGCGCCCCCTTTTTCCTTTTTGTTCAAATACATTTTAAACATTTCTCGAAAACTTGCGTTACGATCTAAATACGTTACGCATTTTCTTAATTTTATATTATCCTAATGGAATCCTAATATTAGGAAAAAGATAAACAGGCTCGTGTCTTTTTTCTCTCTGTTTCTAAAGACGGTCAACGATTATATTGCAGAGATTATCAATTATTGCAGAATTTACCCCCTTTTTTACTGGAAGCTAGCGAACAGAGAAGAGATTATATCACAGTTTCTTTCCACATAATCGCAACTAAATAAATTATTAAGCTATATTTAGTTGGGACTATATGGAAACGGAATTACGAAATAATGTTCTTATCTCTACACTTTTGAAGAGAGATGAATTTTTTAAATATTAGTAATATTCAGATTCTAATTTCTCCGACTTTCGGAAGTGAAGAAAGAAGAAGAAGAAAAAGAAAACGTGTCTACTTCTCTTCTCTAAACACCTGAATTTAATTAATACATTGCAAAAGTTAAAAGTGGGATACGGTGCATGATTGTATCTTGTGAGATATCTTAATAATTTAAATATTCCGTATATTGCTGCCAATAGCAACCTTATCGCAGGGTGTTTGGTGCATGATAAAATGTTTTTTTATCGTGAAATACATGTCTTTGTAACAAAAGTTGTTTAAAAGGATATGTACTAAACATGGTGAAGCATTTCCTATATATATCTTGTATTTAAATAACAGACAACAAAGGCAAGATTTATCTGAGTTTATTTCGTTTCATTCTTGGACTTGGCGCAGATAAAAACATAGGAAATATTCATCCGGAACTTTGAATTTCCAAACAATTTAAAGGAGATGTTTATTTCTGCTTCCTCCAATCAGCATCTGCCATTTCTATTTAGTCTATATCCTGTTTTGTTCTTGTAAGTATTCTGAAGAGAACAAAATTATGGTCTAAACCAAAAGGGATATTTTATGCCCAGTTTGGTATCACTCATACACCTCTATTTATTTCAATTTTAAAATTGATACCGATAATAATCACTTGAGGTCTATTCATGTCAATGTTAAAATTTATAAAGCAAATAAAACATGTCACAACTTCTATCAATTTTAAAATTGATAACCTACGGTCTCTTTGGTTACACTATACTAGACATTTCTATCACGGTTAATTTTAAAAATGATATTGATAGTAATCGTTAAAAATGTTTGACTAATAATATTAATTTTAAAATTTGTAGAGAAACAAAATATGTTATGTAATATTAGCTAGTGTTAATAACTTACATCATACTCTAACCTTTAGAGGTATTAATATCAATTCTGATATAATATTATTTATAAAACTCTAACCAAACAAGTCACTAACTTTTAGAAATATCGATATTCGATAATCTAACTAAACAAGCCATTAGTTGATGGTATTATGACAATTATTCGAAATTTAGGTCTCATCTACCTTTCTTCTGCAACCTACCCTTAGTATCATTCATGTTTATTGAACTATCTCATTCAATGAAGCAAAATAAAAAAAGATATTCAAAAATCAATGGTAACCGCTGTGCAAAACCCCGTTTGGTAACACAATTAAATATCTCTGTCACTATCAATTTTAAAATTGATAATGATAATAATAACTCAAAGATGTTTGACTAAGAGTTTTTTTTTTTAATTTGTATCAAAAACAAAGACCGGTATGTAATATACTGTCAAATTGTATTAATTTTGATATTATTATTTTAATCGTTAAAAATATCAATATCAATATTAATATAGTATTATTTTTGAAACTTTAACCAAACAGGTCACAAAGACCTTTTTGGAGGGAGTAATTATCACAAATATCATATTACTTTTGAATATTATTCACTAGAAATACCAAAAGCAATCATATATTAAATTATATACTCTAGCTAAATAGGCTCTAACGTATTGAGCTGATAATCAGATTGACACATAATGAAATTTAGTTAAAATGAATGAAAGTGTTTTACACGTAGATAAAAATTGCAAGTAAATCAGTCTTCACAGAATATTACAACTACAATTAGTGAACTTATTAAGTTGAACCACTAAAATAACTTTTGCATGGACTCTTCTGACAGAAGTAATAAATTTTAGTTGAGTAATGTAATTTGATTAGTACTGATCTTAGGTGAATAACAAAAGTACTAAACTATCTGCATGTTCATAAATCAGTCCTAAATTACACTCATTAAAACGTGATTAGATATTAGAATACACGTTATTCTGATGAAAAGTTCCATGTTAATTGCGTTAAAGTGTTAGAATAATATAAATGATAAGAGTACAAAGCCAAATATTAATGTATTTAAATATTAGTTTAACAAAAGGTCATGATGCAGCGTCATCTTGCCTATTAAGAGGAAAGGAAAGGGAGAATTTAGAGATAGCACTTGAGCTCCATTTCAAAGAAAAATTGATTACAGCTAAGATAAGATTGGATTAGATCAGCGTTTCTTTTGTGATCCACTATTTTCTTAATGATTTGCCTTTATTGATTCAATTAGATGTTAATCACAGTCTAATCATTCCATCAAGAAAATAAGTTTAGATGTAGGGGTGCAAACAAATCAATACAGTCAATAACTAGTTTCATACTCGACTCATAAAAACTCGGTTCAAATGTTTATTATGTTAAATGAATAAATTAAAAAAAATTGATTTATTAAATGAGTCGAGCTTGAATAGGCTCATGCTCAACTGGATAAACTTACGAGTAACTCAATTAAATATTTTAACATAGCATAAAATCTTAGTTATTCACCTTTGAAAATAAAAAAATATAGAACTATTTAAAATTAAATGATTTATAAAGAAGTTATTATTATATTCAAATGTTTAAACAAAAATCTCAAAGTCAAACTTTTGACTAATTCAGAAGAGAAGTTAAACATCAATTAAGTCCAAACAAAGGGGACCTTAGAGCACTACTGAACCATTCTAAAAGATAGAAGTTATGTCCCACATGATAAAATATTCTGACATTGTTGTTGACGTCAAGGTCAGTTCTGTTACTCCAAGATGACAAAAATGTTCAAGCCCATGTCATCATGTTCACAGGACCAGCCCATTACAATAGGGAAGACAATTATGTGTACAAATCCGAATTACATGATACAAACTCAATTCTCTCTTAAATAAAAATAAATAAATGTAGCGGAACCAGCTCTGAATCAGCTTAAATTGGTTGATTTCACCTTAAGAAAACCATGATACACCATAATAGATGAGCCAGCTATATGTCAGCCGGCTGTAGCCCCGTTGACACTTCCCTGTCTGTAGGGACAAATGGGCGGGATTTGAATGACCACAAGAGCCAATTTTCTCCCTGGGGAAGAAAGGTATTTGTGAGGATCGAGTTGGGTTCGATCCCTCGTCCCGTACACGCAGGGCACGCTGCTGAGCCGTTAGGCCACTGTCAACAAAAAAAAGACGAGCCAGTTATATAGAAAGCCACTCGGCCCGTTACAGAACTCAAAAGTCCTGTGACCTGCAGTGATAATACCTCATAACTTATGTCTCAATTTATATGTCTGTTGATCCTAATAGAATTAACTTCGTCGATTTAAATATCACAGGCTTAATCTCTCACATGGACGGCTATCATAAGTCTTCATTCTTCTTTAAAAGTTATTATCTTCAAAATGTTGGAATGAGTAGTTCCATCATATTCTGGCCAACTTAGCCAATATCATCCAGGTAGAAACATGAGTTGCCACTGGAGAGCGATCTAATCCCAGTTCCTGACCATTGTTGATAAAGCAAAAGAAGAATTCTATTCTAACAAACAAAAATTATTTAGGGTGTAAACTAAGTTTATCCCCAAATTTTTGTAACATATATACTTATATTATATGCTCGTCTTTTTGAATTGTTAAGAGTTGCTAGGTGTCTTTAGAGCGTAAAGCCACTAAAATAATGTGCTCTAATCGCGGACGTTTCTTCCTAAACCAATCCAAAAAAACACGCGTGGATATATATATATTTATTTATATTTATATTTATATTTATACACACTTGTATTTTTGATAAAAGTATTGCAGTTTCACTATCAGTGTACCAGTGCTGAGTAACATTCGCATCACATATTATGAATATCATGGTAACAATATTCATAATATGTGATGTGAATGTTACCGACGAAATTGTGTGGGCTAGCACACAAATTTCTTATTAAAATGTCAAAAGCATCATAGGGCGTTTGGGTTGCATGATATGATAGGCTTTCCTTACAAAAACATACTTTTGCAATCAAATATATAAAAGAATGGTGTTTGACCGTCACGAAAAAAATGTGATCTAATAGAGTTCTTTCTTAGATAAGAAAAGAGAGGGTGGTCGGACCTCTTTTTTTCTTTTGTAGTTCCTTTTTTATGCGGTAGACTGAGGGTCTAATACTAGCCTTGAGGTAGGTTTGGAAGCCATTAAGGCTTCTCCGTTATCATATCACCGGTGTTTATACATCGACGACTGCAATGTGCAAAGACCTATGAACAGATGGAACTGGAAGAGCTATATATCCCTTGGCGGTCCAAGAAGTAATAGGATGTTTGGTTTGGTTGTACAATAATTCTTTATATATTTTCATGATAATTTTTTATGTTAAAATAAAAGTTAAGATAGTTAAAAATATAAAACTATCATGTATGTTTAGTGAAGATGATAACAAAAAGTGTGAGAACCATATAACTAGCTAGACGTTGTGGCAATGCATATTTGTCCCATTTATATATACCTCAGTTATCTGTTTGTTAGCCTGAGATCTCCTGCCTTGGGTTGCTGACTAGTTACGGCACCGTGTTTTTTTTTTTTTGATCAGTGGCCTGCAAGCGTGCAGTGCCGCACGCGGTTGAACGTTCGAGCTGTTTATTGACGTTCTTGGGGCTCGAACGTCACAAGACGCCACCCCCGGGCAGCTGGCCGAGCGCCCGCTCGAGACGATCGAACGACTGCTCGAACCGTTGACTGCCTGTCCCCATGGACAGGCGGGTGCCAATCGACCTACGGCACTGTGTTAGCTAGCCTGTTCTCCTGCCCTGTGCGCTGCAGTCCCCCCCCCCCCCCCCACATTAATTAATTAAGGCTCCCCAGTCCCAGCGTTCTCTTGCCAGTACTCAACCTTGTGACAGAGACATATATATAGCAGAGATAGACACCGATACATAGATATATATAAATGGGAGGAGAGGAAGGGGGGCAGAGGCACACACGCTTGATTAAAGAAGAGAGCTTCATGCAGTGTTTTGCTGTCGACGTCGCCCTAATCCGCGTACTTAGGCGGTCTGCATGCAGCCGCTCTCGAGCTATCGTGTGTATAGAATGTGGAAATGGCTAGTCATCTCCTCTTTCATCATTCCTTCTTAAAGAGAGTATGTAGCTTGGGCAGATCCGCACTGCACACATCACACAGCAGCAGCCGGGTCAACAGTTGCCTTCACTATGACGCCGTGCCTCTTTCCGAGTTAAAGCTCCCAAGAAGGCGTGCTGCTCTCAACCCCAGTGACGTCAAAAGGCAGATAGAGAGAGAGAGAGAGAGAGACGTAATAAGAGATCATCAGCCGGCCAGCTCTCCAGCTTATCATGTTCTGGCAGCCATATATAGTAGCACTAACTAGGCTTAATGGAGGGCCGGGTCCAGCTCCGACCAAGTCTGGGTTTCTTTACTGTTGCTCCGCAGGCAAACGGGAGGAGGTGATGATCAGTGTATATACCCAGTAAGCGAAAGTATAGATGAAATATACGACACCATTTGGTTTCTTATAGATCTTGGGTCTTCGACTTAGATATCATGATTTCGGAGTTTATAAGATAGCGTTAGCGTAGTTAACTAACATTATTATAAGACTTCGATTATTTTAACTCTTAATAGATTATGACAACAGAGGGAAAATGTTGGAATGGTGGAGATATATAATTCCGATGAAACACGACGAGATTCGATTGTTTATGTATTATAGCCTCTTCAACTTAAACAACATGATTTTGAGGTTTTGAATGACGATAGTTTTGAACGAAGACTTGACACGAAAACATTCTTGGATTAGTTTATAAACATGGATCAACTTTTTGATTGGTACAACCTGACTGAAAATCAAAGGGTTAGGAATTATACCGACTAAATATTGAACGGTAACTAGTACAATTTGGACAACCATCTATCGTTTATCGATTGATGGGTTGAGACGAAAGATAAACTCGAAAAGAAATATTTATCTTTATTCTATACGTAGATTAATTAATGCACCAGCTTCTGACTCTATGCCACAAGGAGCATTGACTGTAACGAAGTATATGCGTCTCAATTTGATGATCTCAAGGTTCTGTGCGAATTGCAAGAGGACCCGCGTGTGACAGTACTGTCTCGATTTGCACCGGCCTAATTGGGTCTGACATCCGTAGAGATCTAGCTGACACCATCTTATAGACTCCATGGAGGAGGCATTCCAACCAGCCATAGAGTATGAACTGTACCTCTCACAACCTTTTACGATAACAAGTCTAATTCAAGTCGGGAAGAACAAAAAACTGAGTGCAGAAAGATAGACAGCTAGGGATAAGATTGGCTGGGACATCTTATTTGAAATTAAGTCTCGATATTTAAACAACATGTACCTAGCTAGTATTGATAAGGGTAAAGAAATTTTAGAGTAGGCACCATCCCAAACTGAGTGTTGTAAATGTCAACGAAGGGGACATCGTGCCAGTGATTGCCCAAAGAAATCTATTCGTGTTAACTACATGAGGAATGACGTAGGAGAAGAAAATGAGAGTGTACACCTCGTAGTGATCGATGATGAAGAGACATAATTTAAAGAAGATGTAAAAGAGTTAAATGTGGTCAGATGCATGGTTACTCGAGAACCAATTGTTACATATGCTAGTTGCCGAAGAAGCAAAGATGCCGAAGTTGAGGCTCCTAATTAAGGAGGCGAATAAGGTGCTGGATAAATGATAAATATGTTCCGTCATGACTCCTACAAAATTGCCAGATGAGCTCCACGACCTAGGGATATTGAACTTACCACTGATCTATAATCTGATGCACCCTTGCCTCACTTGGTTGGAGATCATAGTGAGTGTGGGACATTGTGTTGCCAAGGCTAAACATATATACTTGTAATGAATCTGCTAATTAACCGGTCTCTGAGTCAAATTTCTTTCACGATTGTCACATGTTGCCACCCCAAGGAGACCGATAGATCTAGTTTCACTTCCGTTCGAGTGTTGATCATTAGCGTTTGCAAAGTCCTTTGCGCAACATATTCATCTTATGCATCAAGATATTTGTAGACAAATAAATATATATGACATGCACGACAAAACAACTATAGATATTCATCAAAAAATAATGAAATTTTTTGAGAGAGACATGGTGATGATGATGGTGAGATCGATTCGAGAGATTTTCAAGGGGTGGGATAAGGTAGCTACATCCATGAAGTCTGAGACCATATAAAATAATGAAACCAGCAGTGGGGTTAATTAAATGTACGTATATGAGCTTAATCTTCATTTAGACATAGGAATTAATCCGATATTCAATATAAGACTTTAGAAAAAATTATTAATCCATCTTATTATTTGCCTCCTATCTTGGATACCGTACCTACAACCATTAAATTACATTAGTTATTGCATGATTCTTCCATGTTTTTTTCTAGTGATATTTATTTCTAAAGATACCTCCACCTCCTTCATAACATGAACAAATTGAGAAAATCATGTTGGAAGTGTGATGATACTATATTAGAGAAAAAAGAAGATAACACGGGGACACACAAGATAAAAGAAAGACGTCCACACTACTCACTACGTAACTTTCTTACAAAACATGGATACAAAGAACAAGTATAGCTAGACACGTGTGTATATATATAGGCCTTGGGTAACTTTTTTACACAACTCACTCTACTACGACTCTTAAACTCCCTTAAAAATTTACCTAAATGTGATGCATGACATTTACATGTAGCCCCACTAATTCCACTTAAATGACTATTTACTTTAAAATCGGTAATGTCGACATAAATGGAGGTTCAAACAATCTATTATATATTTTTTCCACTAAAGATCTCTAAAAACTATTATAATTAGAAGATAAATAGGACTAAATAATAATTAACTCAACAAATTATAGATGATGGGATAATCAATTCCAATAAAGATGGTTGCTAACAATATTTGGTGCCATGGAGCAGAAGATAGAGATCAAGTCAATGGTTCTATGGGAAAACACGAAGACTTGTTTTTTTTTTCAAGCAGGAGAGAATGATGGAGCACGGGACATAAAATATTTAAATTAGGATTTTCTTTCCAAATATATTGTTTCTCTTAATTACACGACGTAGTTTGAGTCAAAGTAGAGTTTCTATTTTTTCAGTTTCCTTTTTGAGGTCCTACTTTGAGTGAGGTTAGGTTTGGTTTTGAGTCGAAATAGGACATTTACTCTCTCTGTGTACATGTAATGCGTTCTTACGAAGGGAATGAATCATTGAAGAACTTTGGTCTCTCTCTCTCTCTCTCCCTTGTTGTCCTGCGTCAAAATATATATATATAGCACGGCGTGCCGTCAGCTTCTGTTCCCTCTTAATTCTTGAAGGGAACAACCAGACAAGACATGGGGGGAATCCCCACGATCGAGCTCGATCGCCCCCCCTTTCTAGCGCTTACAATCGAGCAGCAACCAGAAAGAGCAAGCCTGCCTGGTGCTCATAACGGCCGTATTTAAATAAGGTTCCAACGATTACGGGCATGATTAAGTATATGCTCCCCAAGGGGCATACGCGCGCATTACTCTTCTTTGGATGCTTGGAGAGAGGGTGGCCTTCCTTTTCCACCTACCATTCCGAGAGGAGAAGAGGGAAAAAGCCCGGCTCTCTGCCTTTCTTTCAGTATATATGTATATATAAACACGTCTGAAACAAGGGAAAATTTCCAAGACGGTACTCGAATATATGCATTTCATCTGCACAGAGCGCGCCGTGAAAATGTCTAGAAAAGAGAAACCAATCTGGGTACCAGTCCTCTCTCACTCCCCGGCAGGAGATACATCGCCGAAATATATATATATATATATATCCAGAAGTTTCTGACAACTTCGCATGTGTGATAGTAAGCTCCTTAGCCAATGATCGGTAACAGTGGTATAAAGACTACTGCGATAACAATAATAATACCACCTGCAATGCCATTAAATGTGACCAGCGGTATCCGACCAACTTTCCTGTCTAATACTGAACTCTTCCCAATTACCCATCGTATGTATATGTATATATATATAGAGAGAGAGAGAAGATGAAGGTTTCTGGCACAATTTTTTAGCCAAAACAAGGTTACATTACCCTGAATCCAAGGAATCGTATGCTGGGGACGACAACCTCTCTATTTTCTTGCCGAAATCTTTGAGAACTCATGGACATGGGCTTTAGGAGATTTGTCTAACACAACTTTGATGTTTTTCTCTACATATTACTTGAAATCTTCTCTCTACCTTTTACACGGAATCTAAAAGAAAATAGTGCGTTTGGTTTAGATAAATTAGAAATTTGTCAGATATTTATGGCAAGAATCTGACCTCCCTAATGTAACCAAACGCCACCTATATATATATAAATAACATATGGCTTCAGGCAAAAGTTTGATCGTAATACACAGAGGGAGGTGAGCAGACTAGCTAGCTAGATCGCCTCAGTCACCCTATAGATGAGTTCTATCAGTTGCTAATGAGGATGCGCACCAGTTTTAAAATAAGCATTTAACTCAAAAATGACTTATATATGACCACTAATAAATGCACAAAGATTTAGTAGAACATGGAAGTGGGTTAGTAAAATATGAAGAGAGAGGTTAGTAAAATATATATATATATAAAGAGATTTGAATATAGACAGATTGGTAAAATGTGGACCTCGTAATGGTCATAAAGGTGCCATTTTGTGAGTTTAATGTGTGCTGTAACGCTGGTATATCCTATAACCGACAACTAAGGCGACTTGAGGTGATACATACATAGTGACTCCATATGGAGGTACTTATTGTAAATGCCCTAAAAATCCTGATCCCATGTCTAGTAAAACTGTAAAAAGCATACCTAAGAGCTTACATAAAGGGGACCACAGGTCACAATATAGCGTCGTGCCAAAAGATGAAATAGTCGCATGTTCAATCCGGCAAATAATGTCAAGAACATAACTATTAGCAGGTTATATATATAGTCCTTTCCAAAGAGGCGCTGAGGGGGGACAATAAAATGCCAGCCAGAAGAAACAAGCTAGTTTCTGAAAAGCACCATACCTTCCTGAGAGGGAAATACAAGGTACCATACATGCATGAACTTGCTAAGGGCCATGGGCCTCACATTATTTAGCCAATTAAGAGAACACACATACACAAGTAGCAGGAAAATTAGGGCCAAATGATTCTTATCACTTAGTCAAGTACGTATAGCAGCAAACATGCAGAACTCAAATGTCCATCTCATATTAAAATATCATCATAATCAAGTCTGCATTGCATATGGCAAATGAAAGAAGTGGAGAAGAAGGGCTCTAGCATTTCAGACCTAACATCATCCTAATTAACCAGCAGCAGCACCGTCCTTCCAGTAGAAGAGAGAAGAGAGAAAAAGTAAAAGGAGGGAAGTTCCCATAAGACACAGAAAGGATAAGGAGCTAGAGAGAGGAAAAAGACAGGAGATAAAGGGAGCCACCTAGCTACTACCATCTGGTTTGTAACTCACCACTAGAACTGGCATTGGCAAAAGAACCTACATAATGGCAGTGAGAGAGAGAGCGATGGGTCACTGATGGGTCACTCAAGCTGGAGGGGACTCTTCTTGGCCAGGTTGTGCTTGTTGTTGTGCATCCACACCTTGAGGACCCTCCTCTTCACCCCAATGTCCTGGCAGAACTGCTGCACCAAGTTCTCATCCAGCTTCTGCAGCCGCCACCCCACCTTCTCGGCGAAGCTCTGCATCTTCTCCTTCTGCTCGGGCGTGAACTTGGTCCTGAATCTCTTCTTCGCCACGGGGGTCCTCAGGCCCCCGCCCATGCCCTCCATCTCGTCGGACTCCGACGTCTGCAGCGCCCCCAGGGGCATGATCATGTGGTGCGGGCCGGAAGGCCGCGGGATAAGGCTGCCACCGGCGGGGCTGTAGCCGTAGGCGTCGGCCGCCGAGATGAGCACCCCCTTCTGCCCCACCAGCTTCCGCCCCTTGAGGTGGTGGTGGTAGCACTCGCACGCGGCCGCCTCTCCCTCTATCTCCTTGCGGTGGAAGTTCCTGTGGCAGTTGCAGGCGGCGCACTTGAGGGCCTCCAGCGTGCCCTCCTCGCCGCTGGGCATGAACTCCCCGCAGCCGTCCTGGGCGTTCCCGCCGATGGAGGCGGCATGGTTCTTGAGGCACTCCCGGTACTTGGCCAAGATCCCGCCTCTCTGCTTGCTGCTGCCCGGGCCGCCGCCGTGATGGCCGGGATGGTGGCCTTCGGCGCCGGCGACGACGGGCAGCGGAGAAGGCCCGTTCGAGGAATGGAACGGCGGCTCGTGGCCGACGACGGGATGCCCGTGGCCATGGCCGACGACGCCGTACGTACTGCTGCTTATCGGGATTGGGATCTCCCCTTCGTGACCAGAAAGATCCATTCTTTCCGCCCTATCTAGTCTCCCCTTCGGGCTACCCGAGCCGATAGGTTAAGCTTTTCCTCCGCGTCTCTGAAACCAAGACGAAAGATAGGAGAAGAAGCGGGACAGCGGATGAATTAGGGATAGCAAATCGGGCGTACAAAGTAAGATAAACTGCTCGGGGCCAGCTTAATTATGAGCTGCGATTCTAGGGACTCTAATCCGCATTTAAAAAGGAGGATCAGCTTGTCTTTTGCTGTTTTCCTCGGAAAGACAACTCAATTAGAACCCCTGAGATTCCGGTGACCCTCATCAAAGATGCAATTTTTTACCCTAATTTTTTCTCTCCCCGAAGAACCCCAGGACGCCGAGCAGCCGTCTTTGGGGATTCACGAACTGCAGAAGCTCGCTTGGGAGCCGAGCATCAGACTCGGGCACCTAGTTCGCCGGAAGCTCAACTTAAAAAAATGGGATATTTGATCTTCTGTCCGCATCCCATCAAGAGTTGGAAAGGAAAGCGAACGATCAGGTGGTCTCTTGAACTGCTAATATTAGCCGATTTCTTACTGGAAAAATGGGGTTCTGCTCAAGATGGTCCTCTGAATGTGCAACAAGAACGAGAAATGTCTGACGTCTGATGCCTTGGGAACCTAAACGATGGGAAATGCAGCCCGTTAAAGAGGGACGGAGAGAGAGAGAGGAAGAAGAAGAAGATGGTCAGAAAACCAGAGAAGGGTAACCGGCAGCATCAGCAATGCACACTACTTCCTCTCGAGCTTGCAGAAGATGACCCACATGGGTTCTCACCTGGCACATGCGGCTGAGGCCCTCAGCCTTGAGCTCCATGGCAGGATGTGCTTAGCGAGAGCTTCATATGCTAGCTCAAGAGGATAAGCCGGCTGAGGATGCCGAGGAACCGCGCAGACACAGCAGCACCCAAGAGGGAGGAAGACCACCGGGGAGAGAGGGGATTTGGTCGAACCGGCGGCGGTAGTGAGGCTCCTAAGCAGCAGGCTTATAGCGGCAGTGGCAGCACCGGCCGGCAAGCGACTGAGGGGAGATTTTTTACGGACAAAGAGGAGAGAAGAGAGAGATTTCCATGAAAATAAAGTTGTAGGCTTGCTTTGCTTGCACTATCAGGAATCAGGCTTACGCCAGAGAGAGAGAGAGAGAGAGAGAGAGGAGTGTGTATGTGTCAGAACACGCAGAAGAGAGAGAAGGCAGAGATGAAGGCCACAATAAAATATTTTCAGCAAAAATGTCGCGATTTACGCCCGCATTCTTTGAAATGGCGAGAGTACAGGAAAAGGACAGAAACGCCCTTGTCGTCAACGGTCAACAAAGTGCCATGATAGGTCAAAGTCAGCACTCGGTCTTGCGGGTGGAGGAGACCAGCTGCTAGCTGGCTCTAGACCTCTGGCATTTGAGCTGCTCATTAGGGTTCCTCGGTGTTGCTTTGACTCTGCAAAATGAAGAAGATGAAGCACACATATGGTAGTATAGGCAGTACAGGAAGCAACACTTGGGTGTAACACAAATTATGTCAAAATAAATGGACAGAATTCCAATTTCAGAAAATACGTGCACGATTGGCTATGCTATGTTGGCCCCGCTCCTAACCAAGTCCTACTTGAGAATAAGTACTCCAAAACACACACACATATATACATAAGAGTCCATCATAGAAGGCAAAATCATGGGAATTGAAAACCCATGGGCCACCTGAAAAAGAAAATTGATGTGTATGTGTGAATGCATGTCTGAAAATGATGCAATATTTCCACCGACTACATATTTAAGACACTTCCTGCCACTTACCCTATAAACGATATGAGTGTAAAAATCATCCAAGTGCATGTGTCTGAATCTCATAAATTAATGAAATATCCCGGCAGAGATGACGCTGTCAAGACCTTTCATTTTATGTTGTTTGGTGCCGTGAAAACAAACATATCAAGTCACCGTCCTCAAATGTGCACATATGCATGCATGTATATATATAGAGTCCGGATCCCCTCAGGAGGGCTCCTGAGGGGATCCGGTCAGCCCCCTCACATTGGGGGCTGACAAGATGTGATTTGATCCTCTCAAATCACATCTTGTCAATGTCTTGTCAGCCCCCAATGTGAGGGGGGCTGACCGGATCCCCTCAGGAGCCCTCCTGAGGGGATCCGGACTCATATATATACATACACTTGTGATACAATATATATATATATATATATATATGTATAGAAATTGAAAACTTTAAATTTTATGTATCTAAACTACCAAACTATTCCAACAAGCCTCTTTTCCCAAGTTCTCTGAGTAAAAATTAGAATAAGATCAGGACTATGAACACTACCCTCTCTTCTCTTCTACCCTTCAGTCTCAACATGTTTAACTTACACACCCAAGAAAAACTTATTCTCTTTTCTAATAATGAAGTAATGATTCATACAGCCCCTCCCTCTCTTCATGCCACTCTTCTTAGATTTGACATGACAAAGCATGCGTAGGAGCTCTAGACTGGTCCCCGGGGAAGGACCATATATACATGGATTAGAAGACCTTTGCATGCACATGTAGTTTTATGATAGATCTACGCCCTGGTAACATATGTATCTCTCTTGCATCCATGCATGCCCACTTTATTCTTCATTATCCGTCCCTTTATTCGATTATTTTCAGCTCACCCGAAAAGATCCTTTCATTCTACTTGTCCTCCTCGCTTTTCTTCATATTCCTGATCCCGCGTCCCTTTTTGTCTCATAAACGTCCAAGTTATTCGGCCATGATCTTAACTTTCTTGCATTTGCCCTGCAGCTTGTAGGAGCTTGGCTAAGCAAAAGCCGAATCCAAGATGCCTTAAGAGTTCATTTTACCATTCCTTTCAAGAGTTTGGATCATCTCAATCCTACTTTGGAGAGTCCGACTTCCATCAGACTGCCAAAGGAGGGGGAAACCGCACTCACCAACGGGGCGATGCCACGACTCTCACCTCATCAGTGCAGTCACACGGGTACGTTTTTTTCTCTCTTTTTTTCGGCGTTGAGGGGAGAGTGTGGGGCCGTGGCTTCCCCCTCCTTGGCCTTACCAGGGAAACTGGACTCCTCTTTGAAGGGAGCTCCCTCAATTCCTATTGAGAATGCAAAATCTTTATAATACATATTTAGCTCAAAACAACTCATTTACCACTACTAATTAGAGCAAATGTGGAGTTAGCAATATGTGAAAAAACTTTAATAAAATATGAATATTTAGATGTTAGTAAAAGATAAAAAATTTGCAAAAATATAAGTAGCTAGGGTTATTAAAATACAGACAATTTTAGTAAAATATGTGTTGTTAAACTTCTTAATGGTCAGAAACCAGTTATTTTGTGTAAATTGAGTTCTAAATACTTGATGTGTGTTTTCATTAGTAACCGAGAGATTTCACTACAAAGGAGTGATATTTGGAGGCGATTCAGACTCTTCCTTTCAAATACATGGTAGCCCAATTGAATTAACAAAAAGGATTGCTAACTTGGCGTTACACAAGTCTTTGTGCATGTGAATCAAGAGATAGATATAGACGACATTGGATTCTAAGGTAAAGGAGGTGCTCATTTACATAATGGTGTCGACTTGAACTAAAGAGGAATCCAAATAAAGGTGGTGTGTAGAACATCATAGGATTGATCTCCATTCTGTGAACCCCCACCCATCCACCACGTCCTTAATTACAAAGGAAAGGAGACTCTTCGGAAAGAGCTAGTGGATTCCACTAGCTAGCTAGGTAGGTGCTCTCTCTCTCTCTCGATCTCGATCTCGATCTCGATCTCGAATTGAAAGCCCAGTAGGTATATTCTTAGGATGCTCACAATTTAGTTCTAGGGTTCAATATAAGGTAGAATTCCTGCATTATCTCTCCATAGTATGTGATTTAACAGCACATACATCTTTGTTTTGGCACTTTACAGCACATATATCTGACTTTTGGCAATGGCCAACGATTTCATAAAGCATATATTCCGAAGACCTTGAACTTGTATAAAAAAGCACTCTACCATTTCTTATAAAAAATTTGGGCCGGAGTGTATATATGTTGGTAGCAAAGTATATATAAATATATATATATGAGACCGTAAGAGGACGGCGAGAGAGGAGAGAGCTCTCTCCACCTAGAGTTAGAGAGATGACACCCAGTCCAGTCCTCCATTCGTGGTATATATGCCCTTCGTTCTTGGGAGATGTGGTCGTCCGCATCTCGCAGTGGTATTGATACATAGGACGTTTGTTATGTCCGGTGTGTACTGGGTGCCTTCTTTATTATAGATATATGGGTATGCATATGCTTAATTAAGCACGATCAGATACTAATTAATTATCTCGATCTATATATATATATATATCTTGCTTCTGCCATTGCCAGCAACATTTCACCCCTTCCAACACACACCAGACAGACACATACAGCACAGGTATCAGCTGTGTCCTTTGGCGACCAGCTCTCTGCCCGCTTCTCCGTCGCCTTGCCTGCGCTGCAACTGCATGCTGCATTAAAATCGGCGTCTTGTTACCTTGTTAGAACCCAGTGACGCTCTTCTTCCTCTCCCTCGCTCTGCCCCACGATGTGCGGAGTCCCGAAGACCATTCAGAGGCTAGCTAGCTAGGCGACAGGCATGCACGCTTTGTTTTCTTATAAGTCGGACAAAAAGGTTCTAACTTTGAGCAAAATGAGCTATTCTTCTAATTTTCTTTTTGCGTGCTATTCTTATAATTTGAAAAAGAAAGTATATGTTAACTTAAAAAAAAAATCAGCAATGATGACCGCTGTGCTTCGCTCTCGACCAGATTTGTTGTAACGGGAAGAGGATCACACACTCACAAAGAGACGTAGAATCCCGGGAAAACCGATCTCACTATATATACGTATGCATATGGATCTCATCTCTGTGGCTCCCTCGCATATACCCAACTTCTCGAAGAAATCATTATCTTGGGGTTATGTATATGCATAGGGAGAATAGCCAGCTGGGACACCCAACCTACCTAGAACTCTTCTTGAGTCTATGCACGGTGTTAACTCAACTCTAATTCCTCGTGTTACAATAGAGTCATGTTTGGGGCTTAACAAGAGACTGTGTGAGAATATAACTGGATTCTTACTTCACTATTATTATCTTAAAATTTCGAGTTGAATGATTTAATAACTTCAACACCGTATCAAAAACGCATGGTTCATGTGTTCACACATCCAATGTTTGTGGTTCACCTCATACGCAAAACATTATTAAAAGAGGTCGTCGGCATGCCGTGAAACAACCTTGTGTTAGAATATATATGTTAGTCTCATATTATTATTTAGCGATAAAAAAGAGTATAATTGTGATGTCTATTCCACTCATTATCTTGAAATTTTGAGTTATATATTGTTACGCAAATGGTGGAAGACTTATAGATGCATGCATCTTGACACAGGCGAGAGTTTGGAATAAAAGAGTAGAGTAGGTACGTGCTTGCGTATATGTATGCCGCACCGCTTGCGATCATGTATATGATCGGATTCTTCGATACTTTCTGATCTCTTCAGTTGAAACACACAATTACACAAGAGGGTTTTGCGATAATAATGGCTGTAATGCAGCCGCAGGGGCTAGGGTTTTGCTCATGGGCGCAGCGGTTTTGCGGTGCATGCCAGCACAAGCAAGAGTATCATGAGCCAAATGCATGCAGCTAGCTAGCTTTAATTTGGTTAAGAAAACAAAAGGCAGAGAAGGAGAGTTAACGTTGGCTTTGAAGGGAAGCCACAGACAAGTGCAGTGTAATTAAAATGCTTCCCATGTCTGCGTTTAAGTCACGACCGAGAGCATTTCAGTACGAACTCATCCCGTTTAAACTTGTGTAGAAAAGGAAGACTAAACTTGTGGGCGTGTGAAGAAGCTGATTAGCACAGGGCTTTTAATGCTTCCAGTCTGAAGTGCCCCTTGGTATTTTCATATATAGTGAGCTACCTTGTCTCCCGTCTTTCTCCAAGATATATGTATATATACTTACAGCAGCTTTACGCATCTCATCATTCAATTGATCACACCACTTAACGTTTCAATGTCAGCTAGATCTCAAATTCATGGTGGTCTAAAATACTAATCTTCTTTTCCTGTTATATAACCCAAATCAAATTAATCAATGGATTAGTTAAGAACAACTGCGAGCCACCTTTTAGGGCTTGATCGATTAAAATACAAACAACTCCGAAGTTAATGTCGAGAGATTAGCTAGCGGGAACAATATAATTTTACTGCAAGCGATAGTCTTTGGGTAACGATCTAATTAACGATTGCTAACACCCTGTTTGATAACATTATTAAGTACCTCTATCAAAATTGATATTGACAGAAATCATTAAGAGATATTTGATTAATCGTATCAATTTTAATATTTATAGTACAAATAGAACATATAATATAATACAAGTGTCAACTTGTATTAATTTTAATATTGATATTCTAACATTTAAAAATATTAATATTAATATTGATATAGTACCAAAAAAAATGAAACTCTAACAAAATGGGGGCATAAATCTGAGTCCGGCATCGCTCCCTTTAGGAGTTTATCCTCGGGAAATTCACATTTTCCGGAGAAACGAAATTGCACAATAATTTCAACTACTAAAGGGTTAACAGTCCTGTTTTTAGGAAGCATGCGCACCGGAGTCTACAGGGTTTGGCACTAGAGGTTGTCAGCTTCAAGCATACAGTTCTGACACGGATACTTCTGCTTTTTGGGTAGGCAAAGCCTACGAGCAATTAAAAATGGATTTTTTTTTCTTTGATAAAGACACCCTTGTGGCGCACGTATAAAGAATATTATACAGTCGACCGTCGGGCATATGGGTTGGAGATGTCTTTAGAAATGGGACTAGAATTAAGTGCATTGATTAGATTTAAGGTTTGTCTTAGCTTAGTCTAATGAGTAGTACGTGTAGGAAAATCACGGATTATTGTTTATCTACGCAGCTCCTTTCCCTTTTGTTTCCCCCTTGATTTATTCGGAAAAAAGAAAATGGTCGAAAAGAAAACAGAGAAAGCAGATAGAATAAATAGTTTGGGATAAAGGAAAAGTAAAAGCATCTCTCTCTCTATGGAGGTAGGGCTAACTACAGCTGTGAGATTCCGGTGTATTTCTCGTAAGAGTTAAGTGATTCCTAAAAAATTGAGACCACTACATTCCGATCATTAATGAAATCTATAGCAATCGAGTAAATCAGCTGACTTACCCAGCAACCATGTTAATTAGTAACTTTTCAGAGAGGTCACTCATCCTCAGCTTAGTGTCAACAAAATACATTTACCCTCAACCTCAGAAAAATAGTTAACTAATTTTGCTGGTAGTTCATTGATTTAATATTTTAATATATTTATAGATCAAGATGTTACAATTTACCCTCTTGAAGACTTGATGCTCTTGTTAAGATCACACACATCACATATCACATATTTAGGCGAGTCACGTCGGACCTTCCAATTGGGTCATGCTCTAATACAATATATAATGACCGACTAAATCAGTTGGCTTACCAACAATCGTACTAATTAGTAGCCTTCCTAGAAGATCACTCATCCTTGGCGTACTGCTAACAAAGTACGTTTAACTTCAAAGTTCTTTCAACTCAACGTCTGTAAAATAGTTAACCGGTATGATTAGTAGTCCACTAAATTAATCCCTAAACATACTTACAAATCATGATGTTACAATGTACCCCCTTGAAGATGACACCCTCATCAAGATCACACACATCATATATCACATACCCATGCGAGTCACACCGGACCTTTCGACTCGATCATGCTCCGATACCATATATGATGACTAATTAAATCAACTAATTGCTCAACAAGCGTGCTAATTTGTAGCTTTCCCGTGAAGTCACTCATCTTAGTATTACTCTCACCCAAGAAAGCTTAATTAACTTCAGAGTTCTTCCCATCTGAAAAATGATTTATCGGTGTTATTGGTAGTTCACTAATTTAATCTCTTAAAATATTTAAAAATTAAGGTGTTACAAAATTAAAACAATCGATAAATTTTTGAAATTTATAATATATATCCATTATTATTTTATAATAAAAAATTTTATTTTACTATTATTTTTGATATACATAGTTTAAATTTAATTTAATTTAATTTTTAACATGTATATATATTATAATTTTAGTGATTTTTATATTTTTTATTTATTGTAATATTAATTTATACATATATATTATTTTTATCAAAATCGGATAAACACATATGGAATTGATTATTTCCAGTTCGATTATTAGAAACTATTGAAGTACCGGATCATTCCAATAACTTATAAGATTTAAAACTACATTCTCAACCTGTTAATTTTTATCGAAACTGTATAGAAATATCTAGTTGAGGTGGGGATACAAAGATATCTCACGAGGCTATATTTAATATCTGGGAGTGGGTATGGTACATTACATATCCCCTACGGGCATTTATTGCGCGCATTTATGATGACAATGACTTCTTTTTCTCTCTCTCTCATTGAAGGTTGCATCACCACGTGGTACTTTTAAGAGGATCCTTGTGAAAGAAGAAGCGCATACACAATAGTTAATCCGGATTCCTTATTAAAATTTAAATATGTAGTTTCCTTGAAGATTCGTCATCAGGTTCCTCTTTAGGATGTTTAGGTCAATTAAATTTCTAGTCTTTTTTGGTTATCTTCCATCATAAGTACCTTTTAGGATGTTATATACTTGTGTGGCTTCTGCTGGTCTCCCTTGTTTATATTCCAGATAAAATTTAATTTCCTTTTCCAACCACAACCTCCTTTGACACATTCGTAAACTAGTTGGGCTAGCTGAAGATAAATCGGAGGAGAAAATTTAAGAAGATGACGATGATAACAGACGCCAATCTGTGTGGTTTCAAATGTGTGACTCCTCAGTTCTAAGACCAGGAAACCCTTTGGTGATCATTGACTCAGAAGATATGCCCTAAATCACTTGGGAGCTGTTTGGTACAAGATTATATAAACTTGTGTATAAACCTGGTTCATCTCCAGAATTTAGAGGATAAACGATATAAACGTGTCCTAAATAGCAGTCTACCAAACGGGCCCCGCAGGAAACTCTTTGGTACTAAATTATTTAATTAATTTGGGGAAACATTTGACTTATCTTATGTCTTAACTAGCCTCGTACCAAACGGGTCCTAAATTAATTAGTAATGTGAATATCCTCTCTCTAGAGGTGCAGCAATCCTCGTCCAAGCTTAATTAAGACGCATGCCATGCATCTTGTGGTTTCTCTCTCATCAAAGATGTCCAAGCGATCGCAGGCTATGGAGACGTACTCTCTTAAGATCGATGTATAGACGAATTAACAGTACTCCTTCGCGCGGTTCAGATCCTCTCAGCTGCATTAATGTCTTTAGGTAGAACTGACTTCAATTTGAGAAGGATGGGGGAAGGTGAGAGTATACTGATGTCTATTTCATTTTTTTATTCTAAAGAATAGGAATTGGATGACCCAATAAGTTTAAGAAAGGGGAGGAGTTTGAAAAGGAAGCCCCCCAAGGTTTGGAAGGCATTCAATGCTTCTTCACATACATGCTGAGACAGGAAGGGTTGCCCGGTCGGCTTCCAGCTCTCACAGCTGCGCATATTGCAGGTGTCGCTTGGCTATGAATGCACGCCTCCATTATGAGAGAGAGAGAGAGGGACGAAGGCTGCTAAAGGACGTTAGAACTTAGAATAGTGAGCATACGTTTCTTTTTTGGCTGGAGGAATAGTCTTTCAATAGGAGTTCATGTTGTCTCAGGAAGTTGGGAGAGAGTACTCTTTCAATCTCAGATACAAACATCCGTAGGACTTAACAATATTGTCATGTGAGTCTTACTAATCGAATTAGTATTCAAGTCATGATGAACTCTATTTTTTTTTTGTTTAAGTGGAAGAAGAACCCTCGATGACCTCCTCGGACGATCCGAACTCAAGCGTAAACACAAATAGCTAGGTAGAAGTCTACATATATTATGATTGATGTACTAAATTTATTATAGGATAATTTAACACAAGACCCAGTTTACAAATGTCACTTTAACGGGAGGACCAGTGACAGAATTATTTTAACATGAGACCCAGTTTGAGAGATTATTGTAACCTCCACCCCAAAATGGATGAAAAGTGTTAGATAGTGTAATAAAAAGTCAATTATGCCCTAGACAACAATTTGCATCGTCTGCCACTGTTTAAATTTGGATCCCCTGGACATCATTTTACAGTAAAATTGTTACTTATTATAATTTTTTTTTAAAAAAAAATTCAATTAGTGTCTGAAAATCTAAAGAAGTAGGAAAAAAATTTAATTCAAAAAGTTAGAAGAAAAGTGATTTTATAATTTGAAAAAAAAATAATGTAAAAAACTTTTACAATAAAAAACTATGTCAAAATTTATGATCCGGAAATTTCATGGTGCCATTGATGTAGGCATGGCACTGGCGGATGGAAGATCGCTTGACATAGTTTCTCACGGAGGGCGGGGGTAAAAAGGAGAAAAGAAAATGTACAAACGGTGACTTCACAGCCCTCTTAACGGAATGGGTTTTTCATTACAAAAATTAAGTTGACTGGGTTTTATATATACAGTATTTGGTCAATGGGTTTTTTATTAAAGTTATTTTAATAATTGGGCTCCTAATTAATTTTCCCTTTATTATATTTGTGACCTATTTATTTGTGTATGCATAATTAGAAAATATTGCCTCGGACATGCAATAGGATCCCTTCTCCAGCACTTAGGGTTGTGCCTCCTAGCTACAAATCCCTAAAATACCGTATTGAGGTTGAAAGATAAAGGTTATATAAGCAATATATTATTTCTCAATAATTTTAGATTACTGCCCCCTCCCTCTCCAGAACTCTCACTCTCATTGCTTGGAGAGATGTACAGTAATAAATAAATAAAAGATTAGATACTCAAATATTAGAGTTGGATTAATTGATATACTGGTAGAATACAATTTTACAAAACTTTAAAATCATAGTATTGAATTTGAGAGACTCAAGACATACATGAACACTCAAGAATAGTCGGTGCAAGATGGAACATTACGCAATGCAGCGCCAGTCGGGTATCCTTGCAAACACACTTGTTGAGGATCGCGATAGATATCACTAATATAGTGCGGAAATAATATACCGACTCTGCAAATAATAAATAAACAAAATATATACGAGAAGTAGAGATAGAGAGGAGCACACCGGGATTTACGTGGTTCGGAGGCGATATGTCTTCCTACGTCCACGGGCGAAGACAAACGACTTCCACTATATGAGAAACAAGTACAAAGGATGGAGAATCTTTCAAGACCCAAAGCCCTTTACACCCTCAAACTCTCTCTATGATATCTCCTAAGAGAATACAAGAAATAGAGAGAAGAAGAGAATAGGGTGGTGGTGGCTCTCTCTTGCTAGCTTGGTTTTGTCTTACTTATGTGTGTTGTGTTGCCCCCTCCTCAAGCCTTTATATAGAGGTGGTAGGAACTCTCTAGATATGCCTAGAAGATACTTTTTGGATATCTCTAGAAAATATCATAGCACTCTCTAGATGTGCGTAGAAGACATCTAAGCACTTTTAGATGTGCCTAGAAGATATGGCTAGAAGAGTCCGAAAGATTCTTAAGTTGACCAAGTCAACCTTTACAACACTCCGACAAGAAACTGAGATCTTCCTTTAAACTTTTCTCGTTTATATATGATGCAAAGCAACTGACATATATTAATTACGTAGATAATCGAAGATGGGTTTTAAGTATATACTTATGCTGGAACGTCCTCTGAGTAGAAAAATTGTTGACCGGATCTTTTTAGACATGACCGAAACTTGAAAGAACCACTGACCTTTTCCTAACTTCATGACATAGAAGATTAACTACATACTAATGAGAGAGAGTGAGGGGGGTTCACACATTGCTAGCTCGTGTCTAGTGGATCTCACTAACATTAAACGAGGAGAGATACAAAGAGACAATATAAATACTGATAGCATCTAAGTACTAACAATATATACTATAGGTGAACGACAGCCCTCATACACATATATAGGCCGCTATTTAGGTGTTTCTTCAGCTTGCCATATATATTGGCACGTATGTCAAGTTAAATTTTACTTGCATGCATGGTTGACAATATATTAACAAGCCGGCTCAATATGATGATCAGAACATGGGTACTGCTATTTAGGGAAAAACAAAAAAGTATGTGAAGACCTAAGAGGGTGTTTGGTTGAGTTTTTGTTACAATTTTTTTGTTCTTATAACAAACTTTGTTAAAAGAGGTGTTAGACAACAATTACAATTTTATATTTTTAAATAGATTTATTTAATGGACAAAAAAAGTGAAACTACCAATTTCTTTTTCTATCATTAACTAACCTAACTATACTTTATTTTGGTGCCATTTTTATCAACAAAGCGCATAAAAAAATTATTGTGCAACAAAAACACCCTGTAAGTATCGTTAGGTTTGGATTATCCCAAAAATATTATAACCATTTATAGTCTTTGAAACAGCATAATTACAAGCAAACTACGTACCTTTTTTTTCTCTTGAGAATCCATGAAACTCTCGAGTGAGATTCTTAGAGGCTGTACAGATTCTTCAGCAATCCTCATTTTGATAATTCAAACTAAATATCATTGACTTGTATTAAATATCATGTTTTATTTACATTAAGTTAGATTTCAATACATAGCTGACAGTGCTGGAGAGAATACTCTCTGACTAACAAAACACATGGCCGAGGTGTTGAAATATATATGAGGAAAAAGAAAGAGAACGTTGCGCGCGGTACTTCCCAACTAGGGTTATAAACATAACTTATATGAGATAAAAATTATATTAAGATTCAATAAGAATATGTATTTATTTCCGACTCTAAAAGTAACATTAAACAAAATTTACTTGGCACTAAAATCTTTATAAAATACAAAATGAAATGACTCAATATAATTCTTGACCAAACAAAAGATGATGGTATTCTTTACCACCTAAACAAAATATAAAATTAACACAACATTAAATTAAGATGACTTCAACTTAAATTGATCCTAACTCATAATTAAACCTGATAATTAAAAGATGTCTAAATTATTAATAAAACCTTGAAGCAAGCGATTTTGAACTCTTTTGCAACGACGAAGATTTACAATTGAGTTCGGGTCCCCTCAATAGTCTTGTGGAGGAAACACCTTCTACTCTCTCGAAAAAAAATAGAGTGCACGTATTTAATTGATGATTTGACTTATTAGACTCACTATTATCAGAAAACTTCATTTTTTGTGAGATGATAGAAAGTGTTCTCTCCTCCAAGTTTTTGAGAGGACCTAACTCCTTGTTATCTGATCTGATCTTGCTCGTTCATCACAAGTGTGTGCGTGTATATACACAGGTTGACCCTTATTCTACCCTGCTTCTCATCCCGGTCAACTCGTGCTTGGCATGGCAGCCAACATATGATGTCGCGCGCGATGATCAAGAGGCAACCATACAATATTCCATATATACATGTATAAGTATATTTAACTCCTACGTCGATGATCAAGATGCCGCAGGAGATAAGAAAATTCCAGCCTACCCGTTTAATTTCCAAGAGAGAGAGATATGATGCCCCCCGTACGTGTTATATATTTATATAGTTATGCGCGGTTCTGAGCGCAGATGTGTTCAGATCGTCCCAGCCTTCTGAGAGAGGGGTCATATACATATATATATATATACATACATATACATGCATATATATATGCTTAAAAATTAAGGTGCGGGTCGACGGCCGGCCACGTCGCCTTGAGAGCGACCAGACGGCGACCTACCGGCGCCGGCAGACCTGCAGCGTACGTACACCAGAAGAACCTCAGCGGCGCTATCTGGTCATGACTCTGATGAAGATCTTCCTGCTGCTGTGTGCGTGAAGGAGTAGCCAGCTAGCTTCGATTATATGCGTGGGTGCCGGCCGCTCTCTCTCCCTCTGTGATCATGAACTGGGATAGATAACAATTAAACTTATTCAGCTCAAAGATCTGTCAGGAAAACAGATCAATTAATTAACTCCAGCTGCTAGGGTTATAAAAGCTTGAGTTAACATCTGTGATCGATATCTTGGCAAGGCATGGCCGGAACCCACACCAGCTGGTATGGCACTCTGGAACCTGACAGCAGTATGATCATCGATGGAGCCATGGTAGGGAAGATAATCCGGAAAGGTACGTAGTCATCTTTCTCTAACCTCTGATTATCTTGCCTCTCCCATTCCCCAACCCCAATGGGGGATTCTTAACACAAAGGAAGCCTGAGATATATAGTGAGCTTCGCATGTGTGTTCGATCTATAGTTAGATATGGAGCTGATGATCCGCAAATAATTGAACTGTACTAATCTGTATTAATGTATGAGAAAACTAGACTTGAAATATATCGTTCATGTATGGGTAGATAATTAAATGGGTGTGTCAAAGAGATATACCCGGTTCATTCCCAAGGGCAGAAGAGAAAAAAAAACAACTTATCTCCAGCTATATTATATATGTCAAAATTCATTCAACCGGCGGAGATGGTTTATATTCTTCATTGCGAAGATGAGAACACAGATCACTCGGACTAAGTTAAGAAAAAAGACGTATCATCAAGCAGTTCCGAAAGATGCTATAATATGATAAAAACGTATCATATATACATCCATCCCGTACTAGCTAGCCCTTGTGTGGTGGGATGATGACGATGTCCTATTTATTAATTATGTGGATGAGTTCTGAAATTTATTCTCGTGTAGTTAAGATTATCTTTCCTTAATTAACTTAAGTGGCCTTTTATCGGTGTATATATAATACCCGACCAAATAGATATTGTACATCAGGCAAGCTAGCTAGCTATGTATAGCGGATCATTTCTTAAATTGAGATGGGATCTCAAGGGCAAACCTGTACTCGCCCAAGTTTAGACGACCAAGCCAGATTTGCCAGATGTTGAAGGGTTTAATCCCATATTGGCCACCGGAGGAGTATTTCATGCATTTATCATAGCCTGGACCTGTATCTCCTAAGCGCACGTGCATTTTTGGAATTTCACATGGTATCAGAGCTGGTCAGGCTGTAGGCTCTGTCCTCCGGTGGATTTGCTCCTATTTTCGCTCGACCCTGCCCCGTGACGATAGTGGCTGGCCGAGAGGGAGAGTGTTGAAGGGTTTAATCCTATATTGGCCACCGGAGGAGTATTCCATGCCTTTATCATGGACCTGGGTCTCCTAAGCGCACGTGCGTTTTTGGAATTTCACACCAGAGAGCTCTATTTCGAACTCTGGCACAGTTTTTAAGCTATAACATTAATGACTTCACAGATGATATATGGCTTATGTCATGGCAAGAGTCACGTGGATGGGAAGGGCTCCTTTAAAAGGGTAGGCCCTCCCCACCCAACCCTTGAAGCAGGAGCATCTGAATCCTGGTCCAACAATATTAAAGCACAAAACTGGGGTAGGGGGTGAAAGAGGAGGAAGGGGAGCGAGAGAAAAGAAGTAAGAAAGGGACCCCAAAAGAAGAAAGAACAGATGAGAAAATAAAAGCAGGGGGGAGAACAAGTCAAGAGGGATACACATACATCAGTACTAGCCGTTGAGGGGGAAGATGGGGATGGAATTCCAAGGACCTTTAGGTTTTTGTCTTGAGGCGGCTAGAGAGAGAGAGAGTTTTCATAGAAGTGATAAGATTCAAAGAAGCCTCCCAACTTTATTGAACCGTTAGGATGTGGGAGCTCCACCGATACTTCACCTCGCCCAATTACGGATAGAGAAAGTGAAAGAAAACGATGGCCTCTCTCTCTCTCTCTCTCATGTTCTTAGCTTTAGAATATGTAGGAGAAGATATGCATGCTTAAGGCTTTTCTCTTCTTTGAAGCTAGCTAGCTAGCTAGATATGCAAATGAAGCAAAGGATCGGTACTTTGACATAGGTCCCTACTTAATTATATGTAGCTAATTAGAAGGGTCCATGAATATTTCTAGCGATACATGCATCTAATTCACGGGATGGCTCAAATAGGTCATCGAGACCAGTAAAAGGTCATGTGATCAAGATCAAATCAATTCTTTCTTGTTTCCTTAGTATTGAGTTTAGAGTTATCCATGGGTCAGGCTTAACCGGGCGGACAATATATATAGTTGGCCTGGTCAAGACCCGTCCATCAAATTTTGGACATGCCTGACCTGACTCATATCTATATTATTAGCTTGGTCCAGCCTGATCCGATCTATAAAAAATTTTGCCTTACCGGGATTAATTTCTCTTAGATATACATATATATAATGTTCAGAAACCTCTGAAAATATAATCACCAAGCTACAAAAAGTACTTACGCTTGATTCTCTGGCTCTTGGAAGCTCATCTCTCTCTAGACAAGTGTTAGTGAGTATTAGTCTGGGTATATCTGGGTGCAGATAAATATTTATGGCAGACCGAAGAACGTCCTCTCGATCGATCAGCTCTCCGCATTCTACTTACTGTTCAACTAACCTCCCGACAAGGCCTTTCAGGCAGCAAGGTTGGCCGGCGACACATGCCTTCCCGCGGCCGGCTGCCGTCAATCAGCCCTCTTCTTTTACCCCTGCCCGAGAACTTGCGCTCGTCCCCTTGCCCATCTGATCACCCGAGTGCACTGCGACCCGTCGGCCGTGGAGTGCTGCCCATGTTTCAGCGGACCATCTGGCCTGCCGCTGCCGGCGTCCCTCCCTCCCTCCCCTCCCCCTCTGATCGGCCACCAACCGTCCCTCTCTCTGCCCGAGTACCGTGGACGACTAAAAAGAGGAAATTTCCTCGATCTTCAATATTAAGCTTGTTGAACCAAAGATGATTAAACCTCGGTTCAATAACGATTCGGTAAAGATTCGTCATTAACAATTTAATAAGAATTTAATTAATGATTCACATGATAGTTCAATGACAACTTGATAATTGTCCAGCAACACAATTTAGTAGGGGGTTAGTAACCATTCAACAACAGCTCAGTGGCTCAGTAACTTATACTGAATTGTCACTTAAAAGATATAGGGTCGTGACGTTTTTTAATAGAAGAGATTGAAAAAACTCCTTTGATCGACTATATATACGAGAGGATCTACACTCTTTCTGACCTCTCGCAACCTTGGGAATAACACTAACGGAGGAGAGAGAGAGAGAGAGAGAGGAGGGACACAGCATGCAAGATCACTGTGATCGATATGACGTGCGCACAGGACGCGCTGCCGGTCATGGTCAAAGGCACACGCACACGTACCCCGCCCCCTCTCTGGCCGCTTGCTGCTGTGCGCTGCCGGCCATGGCCATCTCTTCAAAGGGGGGAGGAGAAGAACATGCCCGGCAGCGTCGAACTTGGTGCGTGATGTCTCCAGTTTTGATCGATCTCGTCGGGAGGACTAGACTACACGGACGAAGGGCCCAGCCAACACAGCCGCTAGCGCTGGCGTGACAGGGACGCGTATATATATATACGTCCATATACATGTTCTGATGACCCACACTATATATATCCACATCTATATATGACGGTGGTTATCCAATCTCATGAAACGCTTTTTACCAGAGTTTCAATCACTACTAATCGACCCTCTTTACATCTCCGTATGTAAGTTATTTCAGACATATAATTACGTTCAACAGGGTTGGCGACAAGATTTCGAGTCAAGTTTAGGTCTTTTTCTAAGCCTTTATTTTTAAGTTTGTCTTGAGCCTTCTCTCTTTTCCCGTAAGATGAATGATGATGCATCATCTTGATTTATTAATACGAAGAAGGTATGTTTGTTCTGTTCAGAAAAATAAAGACCCAACGACGCCCAGCGGAAGCTGCTGCTACTGCCATGAGAGAGAGAGAGAGAGAGAGTGAGAGAGATTAATTAGCTGGATCGAGGCTCATTTACTGCTTATCACGGGCCGTCCATGGGAGTGGGAGGGCATGCAATTAAACGGAAGGGGATGGGTGTGATCGGTGGAGTTACTGTGAGCTGTGGCTAGCTTCTTCTTTTTTTTCTTTTTTCTTTTTTGTAAGCAAGACAAACCAAGAGCTAAATTAAAGAGATAAGTCCATACATATCTGATTCCACACAGAGGTGGGAAGCTCTGTGGGAATAGCAAGAGGGGGAGGAAAGTTCAGGGCCCATTTAGCTAAGTGATGGGCAGCCTGGTTAGAACTCCTATGAGTGAAGAACAGTTGCACCCCAGAGTCAACGATGATACGCTGGCATGATCTTGATCTTCTCTAAATATATGAAGTGGGTTTGAGCGAGCTGCTACAACTGGTTGAAGGGTGAAGGAGAGAGGAGAGGGAGCATTGCCTCCATTGATTGCCCATCGGAAGAGAGAGATAGGCCGGAAAAGAGAAGAGGACCACTGTGCAAATGCTCAGAGAGTCACAGACAGAAAGAGAGAGAGAGAGAGAGGGGGGGGGAGGGAGAGGGAGGGAGGGAGCGCACGCTGACATTGCTTTCAAGCAGCAAAGAGGATGTCTGCAGGCCAGGGAGTCAGCCCATCACCCGCTACCCCACTAAGGATGAGAACTCTCTCTCTCTCTCTCTCTCTCTCTCTCTCAAGGTGCAAGGGAAATAGAACATTCGGAAGAAGTTTGAAACTCAAGTGACCTTGTTGATTATGTTGGAAGCTTGAATGAATCATAGAACTCAGATTTATTAATAACTTACCAAAGTTTTTTACATGATTCTTGCTTGATTTTATAAACTTATTAGTAACGCAATTAGCTACCTTGATTGAATACCAATTTAAATAGTTAAATCTTAAATGTTAATAATTATATAGTGCTAATATTTAAATATATAAAATAAATTTATGTTTAAGTTTGAACTTAGATCCAGTTAAGCAAATGAGTTGACATTCTAATTTCGTAAACAAATTTGGATGAATTCGAGTTTTATAAACAAATTCATGTCGAATTTGACCTGAATCGAGTCAAACCAATCCAACAACATTCTACTCGACTCGGACTCCACCGGACTGATTTGCACACCTATTATCTCTGCTTTGAACTTCGGACAAGATGCCTCCAACAGACCGTTCAAGAAGAAGCAAGCAAGCGCATCATCTAGAATGACCGATCCAAGCTCTATCCGTGGCAAGAATACAAGAGATCTGAATGATTCATGGAAGACGGTGAGGCTGACAGTTTGGATACCACGAGAACATCATCAATATCATCATCACCATCATCGACAATAACATTAAAAGAGGCCAAAATAAAGGAGGTGAGGGCAGGAAGCAAAGGCAAAAAAAAAGAAAAGAAAAGAAAAAGGGGAGAGGGAAACACAACAGTAGTCATCATATTAGCATGTGAAGAGAGGGGGACGGTGGTGGCTGAGTGCGCTGGGCGGCGAGGGTGAGTGATCCGAGGACGCGCATGCCCTGCCCGCTGCCCCCACTACGTGACAAAACCCTCATTGAATCCGATGCGACCGGCGGGGCCCGCCCTCTCATGATCCGTCGCTGTCGGACAGACCCCGGTCCACTCCGAGGGGGCCACGTGCACATGAGACAACTCACGTCAATGACCGTGCTCGTGGTCTGACTCCCTCCGGTCAACTGCCCCCTCCGCCCAACCGATCCTCCTGTCCGTGTGTCAGGCTGCACGGTCCTCGCCTCGGCGGGGCGGGAACGGCAACCGCTTTCAGAGATGGGCTTGGGTGTCCCAGGGCCCAGTTGGGGGGAACCGAAATGTGGGCCTGCAGTCTACTGGTCCTGCGGGGTGTAGAGGCCCAGATGGCCCACGTAGCGGCAGCACCCAAGATGCCCCGCTTGGTCGAGCATTTAAAATAATACGATATGAATTTTAGATTTGACAACAGGATAGAGTGTGGATAATAAAACTAAAACGAAGAAATACTTGTATTACGATTAATGTCTTCTTTGCACTATAAGTTTCAAATTTAATATTAATAGTCAAACACCCTGCGATGACATGTATCAATATCAACTTCAAAATCCATAATGATAGAAACGTTTAACATCGTGAGATATGCCGGGATTGAAGGGAGACGCAAGTAGAGAAAACGTAGGAAGGAGCTTGTGGGGTCTCCGGCAACGAGCTTAAGTTTAATAATAATAATAATAATAATAATAATAATAATAATAATAATAATAATAATAATAATAATACAGCCGTAAGATGTATAATTTGAAACCCTTTTTGAGAATCGGGCCAAACAGAACTTGAACCAGTGACAACTTGAAAACAGGATGATGCTAACTGAATCAAGATTGCTGATTTTAACACAACTTAATTTACTATTGATAGATGTAACCTGTATTCTGAGGCATTAACAAGCACAGAAATTAGAAGGGAAGGAAACTCTGGACAGGCTCCACAGGCAAGCTGTAGATTTTTTTTTCATCACTTCGTAAGCATCTTCCTAAAGTCGTCGTTTGATTTCGGCTTATCGTCACCTTCTTCGTGTCTTGAACCCTCGCTGGACCACCCAAGTGGTCTGACAGATCTCGGAAGCGCAAACGTGTTTTTCCCAGTCAATTGTATATGACCACCACGCCGATGGGAAACGGCTGCCTTGGAAGCATAGTTATCTACGTCTACCCTACCCTTCTGATCATCTTTAGCACCAGAAACAGAAAGCACACTCCGACCTGAAAATGAACAGTGCACCAGTAGATTAAACGTTTGAAACTCTCGGATGACATAATAATTGTATGTCTGCCATAAAAAGCCTTAAAACGCAATGAAGAAAACATAAAAAGCTTGCATACAAGGAAACTTTCAGAATTTGAATAAAATCTTATCTAAGGCTAGCCAGCCTAAGCCACCTCACACGGATTGCAACAAACTACTGAGGTGAGGAAGGTTAGTGTCAGATACATCAAGTATTCGACCTAATCCAGCTCACCGGAGCTGTGGCCAGACTCGCACACATATATCAAAGGAATGCTACGTTGCCTAAGGAGGATGTGGCAGTCAAGCACCTAAGCAGTATGTGCTTTTTAGGATGTTTATGATGTCTATACTCAGAGAAGGGGGGTGAGAAGGGGTCTCTGAAGCAGCCAAAGACCACAGCGGATGGCTAGATGAGACCCATCTCGGGTCTTTGGGAAGGGGGGACCAGATGCAATGATCTTTCCTGCCTAGTGCCTAGGCAATTTTGGACTGGACTGAGGCATGAAATTGTAGATACATTGAAAAAGGGAAGATTGAGATGGCTTGGACATACTACAAAAAGCCTAAACAAATCACAATCAAAAATAAAAATATCAAAATAATATAAACAAAAAATAATGTGGTAGACCTAAGTTAATTTGGAGGATAATTTAATATGATTTAGATTATTCAAATATATTGGAAGAAGTAACTCAAAATCAGATTGAGTGGAAAAAGAGAATATATATAACCAACTCCAGACAATTTGGGATTAAGGCTTGAGTTGGTATCAGTTGATGTAGGAAAAAGCTGCCTTGCCTAGCCTCACCTAGGTATTGCCTCAATCGCACTTGATAACAAACTGAGAAACGTTGGTAAAGCAATGTAGATTAGACAGGTTTGGATTAGAGATTTGGGTCCAAGAAGAATTTATCTTGTATCATGATTGGCTTCATAATGTTATAGAAAGAATCTAGTTTTGTTTTCACAGATCAATTGACCATCCCATATTTTAGAGAGCAAGTTGAAGGAAGACGCATAAATAGCCACCTAACACAACTAATGATTCACACGAAAGATGGCCTAAACCACAGCAGGAAGGTGAAAGAAGCATCGCACACTAAGGCCATGTTTGGTAACACTATTTGATGTCTCTATCACTATCAATTTTAAAATTGATATTCCTAATAATAATTAAGAAGTGTTTGGTTAGGAATATCAATTTTGAAATTGGTAATGAAAACAAAGCACATTATGTAATACAAGTGTCAACTTGTATCAATTTTGATATTGATACTCCAACTTCTAAAACTATCAATATCAATATTGATATAGCATCAAATTTAAAACTCTAACCAAACGGGCCATAAGGATTCATTTGGTTGGGCTCTTGGAAGTTGGAACAGACTGATCATTAGAATATGTGATGTGACAAGGATATTGCAAATATCCTTCTCCTTACAAGTCCAACCCAACGTAACATAAACATCATGAATACATGGTATTAGGGCAATCAGGCTAATCCCACCAGCATCTGTTTATAATTAAGTGCTAGCATGTGAGGTAAAGCGTAGGTTGTCTTCCTCTTTCTCTTCCCCTTTACTTTCCTCATTAAGTATTTGCTCACTTTTGTTACTTTATTCCCTTAAAAGCCTCTGTCAATGAAAAGGATTATATCTCAAAGGTTGTGTTCCTTAAACGCTTGAACCAAGCAGCTGTCAATCAAATGTCTCCTTATTCAAGAAATGAGTATCTTTTCTGACATTTTCATCCATCACCACACTGATTTTTCCCATGTATCTGTTCCTTTTGACCATCTAAGGTACTCATCATATAGAACTGCTTAAGGTTGATGGTCCTTCAAACTTCCACTCAAAACTCTTTGTTTTTTGGTTACATATGGAATATTTTCTTTATACTAATTTTTATGATTGCTTGTCCCCTTAGCCTGTCTTTAGTCACTAGTAGATAGGCATGTTCTGTTCATTTCCACCATGAATATTCTTTCTTTGCAACAACCAAAATAAAAAATATATATGCTAAACACTATGCAATGCTCAAGCCACAGCAAGTGGATAAAATAGATGTCCTCTAGTTTCTTGCTTTCTCACTCACATTGCAATGCACATGGCACTGGAAGACTGTATGCTTATCTACCTAGCAGACCTGCAGCACCCAAAACTTGTAACAACATTATACTTCGACTCAGACAAACGGAATAGATTTACAGTGGACACTTTTTAGATAAAATACTATCAGATACCAAAAATACGCTTTCTTTCAGCCTTTCTTCCTTCTCTCTTCCCTAGATGGATAAGAGACTTGATAACCATACACTATTTATTAATGAAAAATATAAAAAACAGAAAAGAAAGCATACATATGCAATGAAAACCACACGGGATTTATAACCATACTCAAGGTAAACAAAATCATGTGCTTGTGACAGGATTCTCGGTAATGAACTAATACACTTTATCATATAAGGTTGAAATGTAGCTTCCATGATCTAGTTGTAAAGACTATGGAACATTTTCTTGTTATATGTTGATGAGTATCAGACTCAAAAATTAAGTCAAATGCTTGGTAACATTTTGACAAATTATGATAACAGTAGATCCTAGCCATTCAAAATGTTGGAAACAAGCACCTTAAACTTTGAATAAACAGAAATTGAATAAATAAAGTATGTGATGGACAAGTTTTAAGAATAGGTAAAACATGTCAAAGTATATATTGCCATCACCCATTTAAATAAGAACACCAGTATATTCAAAGTCCAAAGAAAAAAATAAGATATGCAGCATACCACGACCACCAGCAAGACCACCCCTTGTAAATCCCTTCTTTTGACTTTGCTTGGGATCAGATCGTGCAATACTCAAACTTTTGTTAAGCAACTTCCTTTTATTTTTTCCAACGGCCGCATTCAAATGTTCACTGTCCATGAAGTCTATATAGGCTAGTCCCTGATAAGTTTAAAAGTACCTTACTAAATTAGTAAAAAGAAATATCAAAAGTTACTATATAAATCTTTAAAAGAATTGTCAGAAAAATCAGTAAATAATGCTCCAAAAGAACTAGCCACATTCTTTGCAACCAGACCCATTCAATGATTCAATCCCTCCATAGTCAGCATCCCATGTCAAACAACGCAACAGAGAAATACAAAATGCAAATCACCAAGGATCCCACAGAAGGAAGAGATCTACTTTCAAGGTATGTTATGAGACAAAAATTGTATTCAAGATAAAAATTAAGCATCGCATATCAAAAAGCATCTGTACATAGTCAAAGAAAAGGCAAAGTGCAGAAGGAAGAAATCCTCTTCAGACATAATAAATATGTTAACCTGCTTGGAGCAGGATAAATGTGAATATCACCAAAAAAAACTATCCAAGCAGTATTTTTAGCGTTTCTTTATCTTACTACTTCGTCATTCAAGGCACTATATACCATGGAATGCTGGGTCAAGACCCGGGCTCGACCCAGTCAAAAATTGGGCCGACCGGTCAGATCGGGATCTAGTTGGCCCAACCCGATGGTGAGATCCCCTCGGGTAGCAACCTAATCGCCGGGTCGCGCGACCCAGCAACTAAGTCGCACGACCCCAGGATCCCAGGGGGTCCCTTTCCCTCCACAGGAAGCAAAGAACCATGGTTCGTTGGGTCGCAACCCCACCCCGACCCGGTCCGTTTTGGGGCCGACCGACCCAATCCCGACCCCAAGACCCCGACCCCATAATTAATATTTTATTATTTTTTTTGGTGACTCCGGCCTACCCGGGTCGGTTTGGGGCCAAATCGACCTAGTCCTGACTCCCGACCCTGCCTTCCTTGCAAAGAACTACTTCCTGTGAGAAGCAAGAAAGGGGGGTTTTTGATGCCCCCCAAGGGAGACCCTTCAATCCCACCCCTCCCCCCTTCATTCTCACCCCTCTAAACCTTAGAGTTTTAAGGCTCATTCCCACCTAGAATGATCTGGCTTGGCCACATTACACTTTGCCCTCTATGACCAGGGGAAGGAAGCCACCACTTCAAATAGGAGATCCACAAATGTGGAAAGAGCTCCTACATCAACAGAATACTTTACCGGATAAGAGTAATATACCCACACAACTCAAGACATGGACCATAATGCGAGGTCGCAAGGTGGAACACAACATATCCAGCACAGCGGAGATCAATACTATGGATATGAACAACCGACTTATGGGTGTGATTCATCTCAAAACTCTTGGTCCCCTATATATGACCAAGAATGGAGTGAGATGAATTATAGATCATCTTTGAACACCCTGATTCAATCTCCCTATGATAATTATTTTGGTGGTCTTTTGAGACCCAATAGTGACATTAGGATAATTATACAAGGGACTCTCAAGTACAATATTCATCAGTATGCGTGACAAACTGTATAAACTACTAAACTACAATGGCGTGGGAAAAATACAAAGTTTATATAGAAAATGTAGACCAAGTCAAGTTTGTGTGAAGTAAAGTTCGTGTTAGATGAATAAAAATATTTTTATTCCATATCTCCTATTTTTCAATTTTATTAAATTTGTATACCATTTTTTAAATTTTCAAAAAAATTTAAAAATAGAGTCGGCCCGGGTCGCGACCCAAAATCCTTCCTTCCTTGGGTACAAGTATTCTTTTCTTAAAGGTCTAAAACACATGGCCTCATCCAAAAGAACAAAAAAGAAAAAAACAAGCGGGCATACAATGATACAAGACCTTGGGACGTTAAGAAAAATAAGGCCCTCTACTTGCGCCCAGAGCCTCAGACAGAACAGACATCAAAGCAATATCAGCACTGTCAAACACAGTAAAACTCGTGGATGGACTGGATAGAACACAAGAAAGTGGTGGCCATTGGATAAAGAATTAAAACGAGCAAACAAAAGAAATGCAAGGTAACAAATATCCCAAATTCTTTGTTCATGATTCATATGATTGAGAATCCATCATTATAACAGCAAGTTCCTCAATCCTAGGAATGAACAGAAGATGTTCCTGATAATTTGCAAAATAACCAAGAGTAGCTTAATATTCTCCAAGTCACAACAATTCACAGAAAGATGATAACTGGACAAAAAAGCATCACTGTGTTGCTGAAGAGACAAGGTTTCATTCTTGACTCACCATCTTAACATGGTCGACCAAAAGGAGTCATAGAAAAGTACCTTGAAAAAAATGTTGAACAAATAAAAATAAATCCATCTGCCTTAAATAAAATCATCTACCTCCATGGCTTATCGGATAGGCCGACCTGGATAGGGATCGACATAGGTCAATCTGATACTGGGGAGAACCGCAATCCAACCCCAGAATTACCCTGAATCACCTGGATTGGCCGATCCTGGTGGGATCGATCAATGCCAGCACTGATCCCATTCTGATTGGGGGTTGGATCAGACCAGCATCGGCCGATCGTTCATCCTAATTAGTTTGTTTATGTTTTTTTTCTGTTTTTGAAAGAACTGATTAGGCTGTGAGAACCTCGCTTTTGAATTTTAGAAAAATAACAATGTTGCAAACTATCTAGGAAAAATAAGTGGTATTCAATAAAAGTATTAAATAGTCTGATGATATTTTAAAAGTATAGAACCGAGGTTTGGGTTCTGTGAAAATTTTATTTTTGACTCCTCTTTGCCAGATGGTACGAATATCCAGCATTCATTTACATCAAGCAATGACTCGAATACCCTCATGCACATCCACATAACAAAATGAACTCAAAAAGGCTCCAACTTTTCGGGCCCGATGAAAGTCTTCGTGGGCCGGATGGACCTGTTTTGAACTCCTTGGGGCCCAGCGGGCCTGTTTGATGCCGGTAACTTGCTACCATGCCCACACTTAAACTGAAATTGATGGCCCACCGGGCTAAGTCCTTGCCCCGTCAGACGGATTCCAAGGGGGCTAGGCTGTCAACCATCAATTCGATTATTGTGGGGGACTGTTTTGAACATCCTGCAGAAACTGTTTTTGTTTGCGATGCACCTTTTCTTTGACTGTAGCAGTGGGCAAATGGGTTGAACCAGGGCCAAATTGGGCCTGCTTGGTCGGATGTTGGAGGCTCTTTGCAGGGGCAGGTTTAGGACCAGTTCGGGGCTGCTCAAAAGGCAGGAAAATGGGGAAATTTCAGAACCACATGAAGGCTGACTTAAGATTGATTAAAAGCCCCACAAAGGGGGCTGTTATGGCAAAGGGGTTTGAGAGTCCGCCTGGGGATGACTTGGCCCATCGGACAGCTTCCAAGAATGCCTGAGACATCACTTCATCCCCCCACTAAATGAAGGTTGTAGATTTGGAAAGCCACAACGGGGCTAAGAATGGGCTGTGCAAGGGGCAGGCTAAGGGTCCGAATTGGGCCATTTTTAGGGGGTTTGGCTGTGGGAGAACAAGGGCAGGCCGAAGGGCTTTTGAGGCTGCAGTTTGGTGCAGGTTCAGCCAAGGGGAGAAGGCTGGCCGATGGGACTTTTTTATTTTTCTGGTGTAGGCTATGCAGTGCCCGATGAGGGGGTTGCAGGTGACCAGAAGAGAGGCCGAACAGGGGGCTTCTTCAAGGGGTCTGATTGGGGGCGCAAAGAGATTAAGGGGTGACCCAATCAGGAGAAGAAAAATGTCAGAACGGGGCTGTGTGGGTGGCCTGCTTGGTGAGCAAATGGGAAGAGAGGAAGGAGAGGTGGAAGATGAAGGTTACATGGTGAGGCTTTTCTTCTTACCTTTCTCTTTTTTCTCTTTCTTCCTTGCACAGGGCTGCTGGAACCGGTTACTTCTCTTCCTCTTCTTCTTCTACTCCTTTGCGCAGGGGTGCTGCTAGAAGGAGATGAAGCTGCAGCTGTTGCTGGAAGGAACCGCAGGAGAAGATTGCTGCTGGGGGTCCTGCTGCTGGAACCGGGAGCCACTGGATATGCTGTTGGAGGAAGGAAGGCCTTCTTCTTCTCCTTGCGCACAGGTGGGGCTAGCAAAGAAGAATGGACAGTTGCTGCTGTTGGGGATTGCTGCTGATGTTGGGGAAGGCCACAGGTGGCTGCGGTTGCTGCTGCTGTTGATCCCCTTGAAGGAGGAGAAGGCCGCAGGAAAAAAAGAGTTGCAGGGACAGTAAATCGCGAGAGAGAGGACTGGGCTGCCTTCTGTTGCGCCAAGGGTGATCTGCCAAGAGAGAGAGGACCAGGAAAGATAGCCTGCAGGGGAGAGAAATCAAGAACTCAATCCAGGGAAGAGTCCTGGCTGAGGGAGGTCTGTTGAAGGAAATCCTGCTGAGAAGGGAAATCCGGCTGAGATGGAGGAAATCTAGCCACTGGCTCCTCCTTTTTCTCCTTGTTTTCTTTTTTTTTAAATGCAAGATAAGAAGGGGAATTATCTCCTCATTAATCTCTCATAAATTGTGAGAGAAGGTTGAGGGAAGATGGTTGGTGCGCTGATCAGAAAAGGGGAGGTGGCGGCCAGATATTTTCAGACCAGATTCAACCCAAATTCCGTCAGGATGCTCCTAATCCGATGGTTATTATTAATTCAGGTCAGAATTAAATATTTTATGTTCAAAATTTGTCCAAAAAAATCCGTAATGTGCGCTGATAGCAGTTGATCGTGTTCCATTAAAATATGTGGCCGGGATTCTCCTTAATTGTATAAAATCCTTGATTTTATTAATCTTTCTGATTGGTGCAATCTTAGCCATCGATAATTCCGACAATTGTAATTAAATATAATTAAATCCTTTCCTTGGCTGAACTTTAAAATCACTGCATCAATATTCCTGAGACTAAAGTCTTGAACCGGAAAATTTAAAATTTCAGCCCGCGGACCTGCCCAATAGCTGATTGGACCATTCTGCCCTTGTGGAGTGACGAGGCAAGGACTCCCATTCAAATTTGATTTTTCTTGAATAACTATCCAACCGTTGAACAGATTTCCGATCCACCTTGAGTGTTGTCCGGCTTTATCTTAAACAGAAATTGGGATGATGTCAAATTTTTCCGATCCTACCCTGATTTGTCCCGGTATGTTGGGGGCAAAATGGTCATTTTTGCACCTTAGTGTCTGTTTTCCATGTTTTCGCCACCATTACGAAGCTTATGACCGGGGCTATGTAGTAAGCCCATTTTCTTGGCCGCTTGGGCCCATTAAACCTACCAAAGGCCTTTTCAAAGACCATTTGTACTCTTCTATATTTGACTTATTGAGTTTGAGGCGAATTTCCAAATCGACTCCGGTTTCACTCGAATTTGAGTTGAGTGGGCTGAACGGTGTTGTTTGAGTCCCCTTGGGCCATCATCTGACTTATTGGACCCATTAAGCCTTATTGGGCCTAACCGGCCCACTTTCTCTTTTATCCTCCTTTTCAGTTTTCAAATTGTTTTCCACTCTTTGCACTTGGAACATTTTTGACGCCAACATAGGCCAACCTGGATCAGATGATTGGCCGATTCCGATCCCAATCCAGAATTCCTTGTCTTACTTCTTTCTTGGTGAAAACTTAAGTGCCTACTAACAATCATGCGCCTATGAGGTCCCATCTGCAGAAAGAACTATAATTGCACACCTCCATAAGAAAAATAAGTTAAGGGCCAAACATAAGAACAAAGAAGTCACGTGCAAGAGCAGCAACATATCTACATTGTTCATGGGCAAATCATAAGTGCAAATATAATTTATTTGTAAACAAAAATTTCAGTAGAATCTAATATAAGATGTTTTAATTATAAAGGTAAAGAACTAAAGAACTTGTGACTTCCAAAAAAACACACCCTCGATCTGCCAGTAAACTTATCCCTCAGTACGCGGATTGCAGTTACTCCTCCAACATCACTGAAGAATTCACGGAGGTGGTTCTCATTTGCCTGACAATATAAAAAGGTTCCTAAAAGTCAGTAACAAGGGTGAGGGAGGTGAACCCTCTATGCACCCTGCTCTCTCGATGCCATTCTAATTACTGTGCAAGAAGACTAAACAGAGAATAGAAGCAATACCTCAAGGCTAATATTTGAAACAAATGCTGTGCATTGATCAGTGTACAAAGTTGGGGTCTCGTCTTTGGTAACAGACTTTTCGGCTACTTCAGGTTTCATCTCATCATCACTGAATTTCGGTGACAAAATAGGATTTGATTCAACCTTCCCAGTGACACTCGTGTTCCCTGATTCTAGAGCAAAATCTCCATGCACTTGTTTTCTAGTCGTATCTTTCTGCCTTTTAGCAGAAGATTGCTTCTCAACCGAAATACTAGCTGCTTTTCTCTTCTTAGGGATGCCTTTAGATGCAGTACTATCTTTTGCAGCAGCTGGTAAAGTCATATTTTTAGAAGCTTGATGGAGCCTGTACGTATCAAGCTCCTCCAGACGAGGCATCACCTGAAAAGGAAAATAAGTTAATACACTAGATAATACACGAAAGGAGAACCCAGAGGCAGAGCATGCACTTTCCTCATTTTGTGTAAAAGGTCTGTGCGAACCTCTTTTTTCTGCGTCTGTTCTTTAGAAAGAAAGACATCTCCGGACTTTTCTAGGAAAATAGGTGATATCCTAAAAATATTAGGTAGTCCGGTGATAGTTTTAAAAATATTAGAACCGAGGTTCGGGTTCTTTGAAAATTTCATTTTTTGACCCTTCTCCGCCGGATGGTGCGAGTATCCGGCGTTAACTTACATCGAGCAACGGCTCGAACGCCTTTGATTAACCGTCGTGGCAACCTGTTTTTGGAGACATGCACATCCACAAAATAAAGCAAAGAACTCAAAAGGGCAGCGGCCTTTTGGGTCTGATCAGATGCAAACCGTTTTGTTTGGGTTTGATTTTATTTGTTGGTTGACTTGAAAGTCAGTTTTGTTGATTTTGGGTTTTGAATCAATTTGTTTGATTGATTTGGTTTTGTTGTTTTATTTGTTTGATTTTGATTTTTGGTTGATTCAAGTTGTTTTGGTTTGAATCTGTTTGATCTTTGGACTTAATTGGTTCAAGTTTTTGTTTTGATTTCAGTTTTGATGTGCTTAAAGTTTTAAGCAATTTGGTATTTGTTGTTTGGTTGGTTTTATGAATTTTCAGATTTCTGATTTTTCTGAATTTGAGTTGATTTTTGTTTTAGGTGGATTTTGCTCCATGTTTTGAGATGACGAAACATTGCTTATTTAGTTTCTTTTTGGGATTGATTTTTTGTTCGGTTGAAGGTTTGGTCGAATGAATTTTCCAGATTATTGAAATCCAATTTTTTTTGAGTTGACAGATTTGATTTAAATCTGAATTTTGTTTTGGCAGATTTGGTGTTTGAAATCTGATTTCGGTTTGATTTGCTTCAAAAACCGGTTCAATCTTGTTGAAGATCGGTTGTTTGTTGAACCGGAATAAATTGAATTTCAGATTCTGTTCATTTCTGATTTTTTGACTTTCAGATTTGATTTAATCCTGTTTTTTGATTTTTTCTGTTTGAATTTTCAGATTTGATTTTGAAATGGTTTTAATTTGGTTTGGCGGTTTGCATCGCCTCCGACCCATCGGGTCACTTTGAGCGCCCGGTTTCATGCAATCCAAATTGACATCGAACTTCATTTCATTGAAAGATGGGGTGAAGTACATCGGTGTACAATGTAATTGTTCCTTCCCCCAATATAGGTTTATCTCCACTACTTTGGAAAAATTTTAGCATTACGACGATATGCCGGCTATTTTTCCAACTTAGTGAAAATTTACCCATCCAAAATAGCTAGCCTTAGCTTAGCCATATTGGGGGAAGGAACCGCTGGCTACGGGAGCATGCCCGCGCCACCGACCGGATCGACATTCCGGGGCGGACCCGGGGGGAGTCGTCCATTTCTTTTTAGTTTTATTTCTGTTTTTGTTATTTTTTAAAAGGGCACTTGGGCCGGTTTTGAGTTCCATCGGCGTTCAAAGCCGGTCTTCAATTTGTAGGGCTCGGGATGCCCATCTTGGTCTTCTTGGGCCGGATGGGCCTGTTTTGGGAAGCTGCTGCACTGCTGGAGCTTCTGGGCAGGACCGACTTGGAAGGCCACCCGGCTATGCCCTTGGCCCGTCGGACGGTTTCCAAGGGGTGCCGGGCCGTCACCTTCAAGTCGGCCCACCTTCTGGCTGCTGTCCTCCTGTTTGGAGCTTCCTGGACTGCTGTCCTCCTGTTTGGAGCTTCCTGGACTGCTGTCCTCTCAGTAGGCCACAATGGGGCTGTTTTGGTTTGGGTTTAGGTGGGCCAGAATGGGCCTGCACAAAGGGCAATGTGGCCAGACCTGGGTCTGATTTTGGAGACCGATCAGGGGGCTGTGAGGGGTCTGCTTAATGGGCCGCTAGGAGGACCAGGACAGCAGGCTGAAAGAAGGCCGATTGGGGACCTGTTTTGGGTGCCGAACATGGGCTGGAAATGGACCGGTTTGGGGTCTGTTTAGAGTGCCTCTGGATGGGCTGAACAGGTCCTGAATTGGACTGGGCAAGGGCCAGATCTTGGGCCTGATATGTGGGCTCGGACTGGGCCTGTAGAAGGGCCAGTAGGTGGGCAGGACAGGGGCTATCCATGGGCCTGGATTGGGGGTACCTGCAGGTGGTCTAAGCCAGGTCGGGAGGGGACCCGAATATGGGCTTATAACCTGGGCCTGCAGGTAGGCGGTTATGGGTCTGGGTAGAGACCAGGGAATGGGCCGGTTATGGACCTGAACAGAGGTCAGGTTATGGGCCTGCAATAGAGAGTTTTCTCCTGCTGTGGGGGAGTGTTCGGCTGGGCCAAGTGGGCCTGCAGGTGGCCAAAAATGGGCTACATGAGAGGCCAGATTTCTGGGCTTGGGAAGGGGGTGTTCGGTTGGACTGAAATAGGCCTGCGCAAAGGGGCTTTTAGGGGGCCTGGTTTAGGTCCGAACATGGGCTGTAGAAGATGATTTTTGCAGACCGACCAGAGGGTGGAGATGGACCCTAGAACAGGTAGAAAAGAAGGCCCTTTGAAGGGCTACATGGGCGCACCAACTGGCCTTTACCTTTCCTTCTTCTCTTCTTCTTCTTTTCTTCTTCTTTGGCTGCTGGCAGGTATGCACGTGGGCAGGTGCAGCAGGTGGCAGCAGTAGCAGGGGGCAGGGTGCAAGGCAGCAGTCTCCCCTCTTTCTCCTAGCAGCAGGTGCAGGCGCAGGTGCAGCAGGTGCAGGGGGCAGGGTGCAAGGCAGCAGTCTCCCCTCTTTCTCCTAGCAGCAGGTGCAGGCGCAGGTGCAGCAGGTGGGAGGGTGAAGGCAGCAGTTTGGCAGCCTCCCGGCGTCTGAAGCAGCCCCCCCATTTGCTGGTGCGCACCTCTCCTTTTATAGGGAGTGGGGGGCAGATGAAAGGCCAGCCTATGTGCTGTACGTGGATGGCTTTTGGCCTTCCCCATGGTGGTTACACCATTAATTCCAAATGAATGGTTGGCTGTCTCTTGATATCCCCCTGGCCTCTTCGGTTTCCCCCCTCCATAAACTGACTAATGAATGGGCTGAGGTGGCTGCATGGTGCGTACAGGGCTGCTGAGGTGGCAGGTGGGTGCGCATGAGCCTTGTTCACACTGCTGTTGAAGTGGGCCTGGCCCAATTGGGCCTGGTTTCTGGGCCAGCAGGCTGAGGAATGACCCAGGCCCTCCTATGGGCTGCGCACATGGCCTGAACTTGGCCCAATTGTGCCAATTATGGGCTGGATGAATCCGGCCCCTCAATTGGGCCCAATTGTGGCTGATTAATGGGCTGTTAGCCCAGCTCCTAAGTCAGCCCCTCTGCTCTCTTTTTTTTTTGAAAAAAATGTACGCCAACAAGGTCCAAAGAAGCAAACCCCCAAAATCATGTGTGCAACAGTTGAAAGTCTAGACTCTAGACAAAAAAAATCAAAAAGACAGAATTTGGTAAAGATCCAGTTTTCACCATTTCAATATGCTGAAGGAATGAACCAAAATTGTCTACATAGAACGGTATTTGAATGAAGATTGAGAAATTTTTGTTAGAATCTTATAGAAGAAACACCCACACTATGATTTTTTCAAATATCCTTATGCTAAAACCACATTTTTTTAAAAGAAAACTTTTTATGAAAAAAAAAACTTTGTACTGGTTTTGATTTTAGCATTGACGACTATGAAACCTCATTTTTCATCAAAATATAAAAAAGTATGGTTGGTTGTATAAAAATTCATTTTATTTTCATTCATTTCAGAAAAGAATAATCGTTATCTTTTGTTAACATATATTACTATGAAAACACGTGATATGTTATAAAAGTATTAGCCAAAATACATGATATGAGTAAATATATATATCGAGGTTTGGGATTTATTAAAATGTTTTTGAATCTCACTCCATCAAAATGTGTGAATTTCCAATGTTACTTATATTGAGACACTCGAATATCTTTGACTATTCGTCATAAGCAACTCATGAAATAAAAGCATACATTCACAAAACACAAACACATGAGAGCTATAACTTCATAAACTAAATATTATGTTTGATTTGACTTTCAATGTATTTTAAGATTCCAACATTTTAAGAATATGTTCCTTAGTGGATTCTTAAGCCTTGTGATATTCTTGATATGTTTGAAATAAATTTTAATTTTTTATTAAAATTGATTTGGATCCGAAGCCTACAATAGACATGATTAGGATCAATTTTAATTATATAATTTGATCGTATGATCTTTATTTTGAATCATTCTTTATTTAAGTCTTCACAACTTAGACTTAATAAACTCATGATGGCGTCGCCTAGGCGGTCAAGGCAGTATTCAAGGAAGGCTGGGTCAGGGGGTTGTTATACATAAAAATAAACATAAATATAATTATATTTTTATGTTATAAGTGAATGAGTGTTTTATCTATGTACACAAGTAAATATGATGTATGTGTGTGAAAGAGAAAAGAGTTAAATAGATTTTTATAAAATTTAAGTATATAATACATTTACGATTATAAAATTTATATAAGGTGAAATATTGTTATTATATTATTAAACGGGGGGAGCACAGAGTAGTTGTGGATCGACCTGCACGGTCAGGTCACGAGGGTCAAGGGGCAAAGCCCCTTATAGGGGGTTGTCAGGGGGCCAAAGTCTCCCGAAAGAAAAAAAGGTATGTAATAGTACAAGTGATCTTATATATGTAATTATAAAAATATGGGTATTTATTTTTGGATAAGGAGTTAATATTTGTAAATTAAGTGAGACAGAGAGAGAAGAAAGAGCTGAAAAAGAACTTAATTAAGTATATAATATATATTTATAATCAGAAATCTTAAATATGTATGATAGTATAAATGATAGTGAAATATATTAATATATTCAAACTATCATTAAATAAGTGTCCCTTGTGAATGGTATCAAGGAGGTAAAATCCCTCAAAATTATTTTGTTAATCATGTAAAAATACCCAGGGCACCTTGTCTAGGTGCCTAGGCTGACACCTTGGGCACCTTTTTGGCCACAGACAAGACACATGCAAGGTGTTGTTGGAAAAGCACCTTACCGCCTAGGCAGACGGCTTGACAACTACGGCATAGTGTCATGTAAAACCCTTTTTGATCAAGTGGGAATTTACCCCAAAATAAAAAAAGATCAGAACATGATGGAGCTTGTCCATGTGTCTATTTAGGATCGATACACACCTATGGCTTGGCCAAGTACCCGTCCTATATTTATGAGAGAGCCTTAATTAATAGGTAGGCCTTTTAACTTTTATTTAATTTCGGTATTGAGGTGATGTTATGTCATATGGCCGAATAGGTCGATCCAAGGTAAGTCGAGTCTGGGTTGTGCACAAGTTGTGCCATTATTTTATTATTTTTTTGAAAAAATATAAAAAATGCTAAAAATTACAATATGACATGATTTCAACAAATAATTCTTCAACTTTATTCCGATGTGACATGATCTACATTTTCTACATAGTATATGTACTCTCCCCATGTCATTCAAGTTGAATACATAGTATGATACAAATATATATCACGATTATATTCATCACTCCATCGGACAATCATCCTGAAATTATATCGTAAAGAATCACCAAGCTATCATATGAACTAACTAACTATTAACTAATTAACTAAATAAGTAAAACTAATAAAATAATAAAATAACTAATGAAGTAATTAACTAATTAAACAAGGAAGAGACACAAAATTGAGAGCACAAAAATGAGAGCAAGAGAGCATTGAGTGAGCAAGAGTGAGGTGAGGAAGAGGGGGGCACCCCCCTACAGTTGGCAACAGCTATGTGACCATTGCAGGGCAGGGTCATGAGACCCGACCGACAAGTCACCCCGACCGGGCCGCAACCGGGCCAGTCGTGGCCCAAACCAACCGGGTTAGGCCCAGGTCGCGACCCAAGTCCCGACCTGGTGAACCATGGGTCTATCATCATATCTTCATGTCATCTTAGGTCGGCTGGCCCATCACCCTCATGTCTTCTTCAAGACCAACGGGCTGACATAGCTTCATATTGGGTCCAATGGGCCTGGTTTGCTTCATTTTGGCCCGGACAGTCCCTCATCTTCATCTTGTTCATAAATTTCATTTTCAGTCTTAACATGCCAGACCTTGTCATTGCCATCATTTTACTTGATTTCGGATCTTACTTCCCTTCACCACTGGCTGCCATTCATGTGGGTTACGGAGGAACTAGAATGGGTTTATATCAAGAAAAGGATAGTCCAAAGGGGTTTCATACAGGCATGACATTAAGATTACCCAGGTAGCATTTTAGCTCACCGTATGGAGCATAAGAGGGCTGGGTATAGCCTTATTTTTATACCTCTAGGTGTATGGGAATATGAGCTATCATGTGCCCTAGATAAAGGAGTTGGATAGACCATGCATATGGGCCAAATAGGAGACTGTTATGTGCTCCTTCTAGGGGTCTAACAATGAATAAATGATGACTGTTATGTGCTCCACGTAGGGGTCTAACAGTGGATGAACATGGGGTTTTGCATGGGATTTCAAGCCATAGAATGAGGGGAAGAAGTTGAGGAATGAAATATATATGGGATTTTCAGCCATAGCATGACAAGAAGAAGTTGAGGGATCAAATAGGTATGCATAGAGAAGACGAGAAGGGTAAGGGGTCTGTTAGGCATGCATAGGCCGCCTCACCTTTCTCTTCTTCTTCACCTTGACCTTCTTCTTCTTGCGCAGAGCAGCAGCAAAAACCTTCTGCAATCAGACCTCCTTCTTGGTCTGGCAACAGCAACAGCAGCAGAAGCTGCCATTAGCAGCTCCCCCTTGGACAGGCAATGGCAGCGGCATCTTCCCCCATCCTCAGTATTTGTTCAGCCTCATCTCCTCCTCCTTCCATCTGTGCAGCAGAAAGAATAGAGAGGAGGAGAAGGTCTCAGCCTTGGCATATGGCAGCAGCAACTGCCTCATGAAGGGAGCCATAAGCACTTCCTATCATCACCTTTCTGGTGCGCAGTGAACCAAACAACAGCAGCAGAGCATATGACTGAATGGCAGAGGCATGATCATCATGACAGGAGCATCTTGGAGCAGTATCGGCTACATGGGGGCGTGGGCATCTTTAGCAGCATCTTCCTCTCCATCTTGCGCAGCGTCACAAGCAAAAATAACAGCACATGTTCTCCTTCTCCCTGGGCAGGCGTCAAGAGCAGGGAGGACAGCAGCAGCCCTTGGCTCCTCCTCCACCATCCTCTCCCATGGGGGCAGCAGGTGGGCTCTTCCATAGGCACAGCAGGTGGGGCAGAAAGGGGAAGATAGAGGCAGCTGGAGGATATCCCGATAATCTCCAACCCTCTTCCAAGGTGTGCAGTACCTATTTTTATAGAGATGGCCATTGGGAGATGCAGTTGCAGCTAAAGAGAACATGGATGCATGTCTCCCTGTCCTTTAGGTCCCATTGCTAAGAAGTGGCAGACCTGGTCAAGGCGTCAAGACTTGAGGAAGTGGGGAATGTGCACCAGTTTTTTCCTCCCACCTCTCCTACTTTCTAGAAGCATCCAATAGAAAGTCTTTGCTTTGGTCTTTGGGCGGCTGTGATTCTCACAGCACGCTCTTGACCTAGTATCTCATTAATATCACCCAATCCAAGGGTTCGTATTGATCATAGCTTAAGTAGGAACCAAATTCTCTTAAGAACCCATTAAGAGTAGGATCTGAAACTTTAAGTTATTAAAAGATCTCATATGTCGGAACTTATATCCACCATCCAATCATGACCGCCCATTACTTAAGTAGGATCCAATTCCCCATAAAGACCCAATAAGTTGAGGATCCATAAATTAATTGATTAAAAGATCTTGGCCATTGGATTTAGCGCCAATCTCATCATTTCATCTCATCTCATATTTTAATCATGGCCATTGGTGCTTCAAGTAAAATCCAATCCTTGTTAAGGATCCATTAAACCTTTAATTGATGGGATATATTTGGAATTTGAGCACTATGACCTCATAGAGATTATATTTGATCTAATCCCCTCTATTAAACTTGAAATTTTTCGGTGCCAACAAATCCCCCCCAAATGATAATTCCCCAGAGATGATAGTCATCACAGAGTTGCCCGTGCCACAGTTGATACCGGCATTATCTTTCTCATTTTGCATATGCTATTGACAAGCAGCTGATTTGTCTTCATTTTGTATATGCCATTCATTGAACATGGATCCTTCTTCTCAAGCTAAGCATAGACATCATATTCATATAGCCTGCCCTCTGAGGTAACAGTTTCGCAAACTTACCCACACCTTTTGCTTTGCATACCAGATGCTGAACGTCTTCAATTTTTACTGGAGTTATGTTGCACTTTGGCTGCCCAGGATTCATGCTTCACCCCTACTGAATTTTTTCGGGACTCTGTCTTGAGTCTTCAAGTCTACAAGAACATCTCCCTGGCTGCATTTTGTGAGGTCATGTGCTCACTATTGTTGGGGGACTAGAAGCATCTTCAACATTCATCATGATTTTTTCTTTTTCATTTTTTTCATTATGCGATCTCCCGAGAAACCCTCGAGATATCCCGAGAATCTCTTTTTCTCCATGTGTTCGAGAAACAAGATCATCGAAATGATAATATCTATATAGTACCTTTGGTATCTTGATTTCCTCCACCTATTACTATCCCTAACTTATTAGATTGCCTTGTTAAGTTTGCTCACTATTTTTGTGGGATTAGAAGCATCTTCATCATTCATCACGATTTTTTTCATTTTTTATCTTTTTTTCATTAAGTTTGCTCACTATTGCTGTGGGATTAGAAGCATTTTCATCATTCATCATGATTTTTTTCATTTTCATTTTTTTACATTTTTTTTATTCTTTCTATTATGCAATTTCCCGAGAATCTCTCGAGATATCACGAGAATCTCTTTTTCTCCACATGTACGAGAAACAAGATCATCGAAACGATAATATCTATACAGTACCCTTGATATCTTGGTTTCCTCCACCTATTACTATCCTCAACTTGTTAGATGGTCATGGTCTCAAGGATCGCGGGATCGGAATCGGTCCCTGGATCGGTGGGGACCAATTCGTTCTGGATCGGATTGGATCGGTCCGATCTAGGCCGATTCGACGGAAGGAAAATCGATCCAGAACGACCCTTAAAAAACCCTAAAATAGCAAAAAATTAACTAAATAAGAAGGTAGATCGGAACGTCTTCCCCGCCCTTACTTACCGGGTCCATCGGATCCTCAACCGGTTTGCATATCGGGTCCATGGGACCCGATACACTTAAAATGGCCGGATCCGGTGACTTGTCACCGGATCCTGGCCTTAGGACCCGGTAAGGTCATCCGCGGTGGGATGGCCGCCGCGGCAGCCTGTGGGTCGATTCTGGCAAGGAAATCGCCGGAATCAATCCAGAATCGACCGAATCGGTCGATTCTGGCACCGATTCCACCTACAAACACCGATCTGGACCGATCTTCAGTCCGGATCGGTAGTTCCGCCGGGAATCGGATCGGAGGGGTCCGATCCGATCCAAGAATCGGCCGATCGCGATCCGGATTGGCCGATTCTGCAATCCATGATAGACTTGTTAAGTTTGCTTCAGATATTATCAAATTTATTATGTAATCCAAACAAATATTCATCTAGACATTATTGTTTGATAAAATTTGTATGACTATATATGTATAATTGACCCAAGATGTCATCAATTTTCTATACATATTGTTCAAGATGAAACTTCGGTCTAACATAAAATGCCTTGTATGTCACATGTTAACAATAGCTCACTCTCTACATTTCACTTTTAATCCTCGCATAGCTTATTTTGATGTTTAATATGAGTTCTCTTGTCCTTTTTGAAAAGATTACAGGACATTTTACACTTAAATATGCACATTGATTGATATTTTCAAGATCTAATCTCTCAAAATTTTCTAAGATCTTTTCATATGAATATCTATGAGATAAAATTGAGATGCGAGATGACAATTATTGGGTAATGTATACCTTACATAAATGAAATCTGAGATCCGATCTTTTTTTTCGAGAATCTCATGATATCTCCTCTTTCATCCTTCCGAGATAAAGCCGATATCCGACATGACAATTCTTGAGTTTAAGTGCCCACAAACATCTGTAGATATCGGTGACAATAAGATGTATTTTGTGTAATGTTGAAGTATACCATTTTATTTTTTATTGGAATGCCCATCTGTGTTATCTTATACCCAATCATCTTAAAATCTCTCATGGTGGCATGAAAGTATGTTTAAATGTTACACTTATATTTTTAACATTTTTAGAGATTTTCCTAATTTTTTATGATTTTTTAAAATAAAAAAAACCGTTCTGAATAGATTCCGGATCGGTATCCTTCCCCAAGAATTGACACAAATTGAGATCGACCGATCTAGATCTTGATTCCAATCTCGCAATCCTTGTGCAGGACAGCACGGTAGAACTAGGCTAAAGGCTGCCCAAATAGAGTTAGAAAGCTCAAAATGAAATAAAAGAGACCAAAGTGAAAAGAACTGGGCTTAAACCGGTCAAAACAAATCTGAACCGACCCAAACCACATTGAACCGCCTGTGAACCAACCTGAACCAGCTTTGGGAGCAATGAACGGGCTCAAACAGGCCAGCCTATTCCAGCCGGTTTATCCTTGAACCGGCTGTTGCACATGGGAGACCGGGTCGACCGGCTGTTGAACAATGGCTGGTTCTCTTAAACCCGCCTGGGGGTGATTGTGGCACTTCCAAGCAGGACCGGGGATTGATGGGGGTGTGGCGAGCTCACAATGAGAGCCCAAAGGTGCAAGAAGCGGCACCCGTAGATCCCTACAAAAGGGCGGGCAATTCCCCCCATTTTCGTTGTCGTTTCTCGATCTTGTTCGAACTGTAGAGGTGAAGTAGACGGCATGGTCGGGTGTCCTTGCACCCAAGAGGAGGCTGGGAGAAGCCAAGAAGGCCCGTGGAGGCCTCCAAGCATTGGCTCCAACATCTTCCCGCTCATTTGTCTTCTCCTTCGTCATCGTTCCCTAGAGGTCAAGGAGCAGAGGAGATGGCAGGTGTGGTCACGACTCGGGAGTGGGCACTGGGATGTTCTCGCACAGAAGGAGGGTCCAGAAGGGGTGGAGACGGTGCTCCCCAACAGTGGATGGGTCTCGGCAGATTTGGTGTATCTAGATGTTAGAGGGGAGGACGGGTTTCTGGAAGGGAGGGGTCACCAAGTTGCCACCAGCCAGGGTTCTTGGTGCAACGCACACTACTGATCCTGCACAGGTGTCAACTGCCATTGGGAGGCGTTAACAGTTACCCAGATGGAGTGCCAGGGCCACATGCAGCTGCTGTCGCCAGGTGTGTTTAAGGAACACCAGGGATCACTGGACTGTGCTGGAAAGCCACTGCACTGGCATAAAATGCTAAGGAGCTCAAGCCGAAGACAAGCCAATGATGATAGAGTCTGGAGCAACTTCCGGACTGATCACACTGTACTCCAATTTTGCATCAAATTGAAGACAGAGGAGAACTGAGGGACCGCCAATTGTGTAATCATTGACCAGTGGAGGGGGAATAGAAGAACATGGCACAGAGGCCAAATGAAGGGAGGGGGAGAATGCTCTGAACCAGCTTCTTGCCAGGGGTGGAGTGGAAACCGACCTCTTGTCAAGGGGTGAAGTGGATTGCCGGCCTTCTACCAGGCGTGACGAAGTATGCCAGCCTCCTGCTGGTGGTGAAGAAGAAGACCTCCATTGGAGGAGGGGGTGAAGATGGAACCGGAGCAATCCCCTACGGGAACACTCAAGGGCCAAAGGCCACTTTTCCAAAAGTTCTACTGTATATCGTTATCACGGGAGTACAAGTCTCTATTTATAAGCCACCCATTTACACAGAGACCTCCAAAAGACTCTTCACAAACATGTCCTATGGACAGAAGTGCAAGAAAATGACTTAACAGAACTTAAAATATTTAAAAGCTGGTCCTTCCAAGGGTAATGCAAAATAAACCCAAACAGACCAAACCGGTTTCCCATCATTCAAGCAGCTACTATTCATAATGAAAAATAACAGAAAACAAAAAGATACAAAATGTACATAGTATCAACTGTCAAAGAAAGTGTACCTTTTTGATAGCAAGATCATAATCACTTAGAGAACCATATTCCCTTTCAAACCGCAGCCAAGAATAGCAAATATCCTAAAGAAAAAGTTTGTTTTAAGATACCATCTGAAGCATAATCAATGTAATCAGAGTAATTTAGAATAAAACATCTAAGAAGAAAAAATTACGAGACAGAATACAGCTCTATCAATCATCCAGTAAGCTATAAATTCAGCATAAGCGACAAGCACCAAGTATCAAAAGAGCAATTATCAGTCCTCCCTCATCAGATATCAAATCTGATACTCCTAAGAAACAAACGTGCATTACATGTGAACAAACAAATATAAACAGATCAAGACAAGGTTAGGAACCTACCTGTACGCCAAGGTTTGGGACACATGGATGGACAAAAGAACATGATAAAATATTAATAATGATGGTGTTGGAACCTAAAACTTTTACAAATATCAAACAATAAGAGAGTGGAGGAAGTAAGAAGTAGGAAACTACCTTCACTCAAATTAGGATCCAAAATCCTAAAAAAAAGAAAGAGATAGGAACCGTAGTCCTACCCAACTAGGATGCCAACTTGGGTTCACTCTGGATATTGAGTCCTAATCCCCACTACAAGATGGATGCCATGCCCCATGCCAACAGGAATCTCTTCAATTGAGATCCTACGTAAATTGGACAAGTTTTGAGACCTATACAGCCCAAGATAAGTAGGAGCTGGTGTATGCTCGATTAAAAGAAATTGAAGAGGTTTAAAGCCCTCAAATGATCAAATCTGAGATATGCAGGCTCAGCCCAAGATTTAGAGCAAGCCTACTTGACAAAAAAGAGAAGATCACACAATCCCATAAATACCAAACAGGTCAGGGATCAATGAAAACAGCAAAAAAAGGAAACCTGAGGATGGCCAGCAATGGATTAACATTATCCTGATCCAATTGTCACCATTATAATTATTTTTACCATAATAACCCTATCTTCTACTCTTTGTATTGAAACTATTGCATCCTTTAATGTTTTATTAACAATGATACCTACCCCATTTTTATTTCTCTCTTTTCCTGTATACCATACTTTATATACTGTATTTCCTAGTTCTTTACCTTTTTCTCCTATCTATTTGAATCCTTGGATACACATAATATTAATCATTCTCCTCTCCATACTATCAACAAGTTCCATAAATTTTCCTGTAAGAGATCCAATATTCCAAGTGCCTATTCTTATCTTTCTTCCAATATTTTCTTTCTTACATTTCTTTTTATAATAATGTCTATTTGCATTTAAGTTTATTCTAGAACTCATATCTTGCTTTTTATTATGGACTAACTTCTTTACCCACACCCGTCCTTGATGTGGGAACCCTTGCTTATTTAACACCACAATAAGGCGCTTATGAGACGCGTCGCATGTGGGGAATGCCCTCACCCTTGCTGTATTTTTCACCACACCCGGGCTCCGGTGTAATGCATCATTTGGTGAGTACGCCCTAACGTTTATATCATTTAAATCCATATCATGAGATGTGACTTTATTTTTACGTTGGTTGTAACCTACCGCAACCCTCCTCCTTTCTCATCAGGGCTTGGGACCAGCCATGGCGGAGTTTAACATTTCATCTGCATCCACATAGAACAAATTAAAAATAGTAAACAACATGAAAACCATGCTTCGAGGGTGAGAAAAATGGATAACCACCGGCGAAGGGGGTGCCTCTTGACAGCCACCTCTTGAGGGTGACCGACTCTAGGTCACCCCGGAAAGGGTGACTGTGTTCAATTACCCCTTCGGGGGTGACAAAGGATCACTCCCGAAAAGGAGATCAGTCCCCTTCGGGGGTGCTTTTCTCACCCCCGAATGGGTGCCCCTTGACAGCCACCCCTTTGGGGGTGACTGCAGGTCACCCCCTAATGGGTGATTGTCCCCTTCGGGGGTGTAGGGGTGAGAAAAACACCCCCAAAGGGGTGACGTATGCCTTTGGGGGAGCCCCTAAGGGGTAGGGGAAGGGGGAAGGGGGGATTGGGTAGGGAAAGAAAAATTACCTCTTCAAGAGGGAGATTGTGAATGAAAGCAAGGATCACCACCAGAGGAGAACCTTACGGGGGTGGGCGTGAATCGGACCGAACTCCCCCTCAAAATTGGTTCGGAATATAGTCTCAGATTGATCAGATTTCATATGTTTCCAGATTTCGGGGAATCATTCCAGATTGACCGATTTCCGATTCGATTCAAGACCGATCCTACCAATTTCAAACAATCCAGCTAGAAGTCTGATGTAACCTCAAAATCAAAAGATTTTATTTTGTTTTGGAAATTCATTTTTCTTTTGAATTTGAATTAGACCTTAGCATTGACTTCTTAGGAAAATAGATGGTATTCCATAAAAATACTAACTAGGGTCAAAATTTATGTTGAGGTTGTTAAGTTCTTTGAAAATTTGTTTTGACCTCTCCCCGTCGGATGGTGCGAAGATCCGACGTTAATTACATCGAGATTTCTCGAATACCCTTGATTATCGTCATAGCAATCCATTGAAGTAGAAGACATGCATCCACAAAATAAACATTCACACATAGGAGAAAACAACCCCATGAATTTGATGGAAGGCAAGCACTTAATTTGGTTTTGAATTTGGTTTGAATTGCATTGATTAAAATTGATTTTGAGTTAAATTGGTTTGATTTGCATTAATTTAAGTTGAATTGAATTGATTTGAATTTCGGTTTGATTAATTTTGAATTGGTTTGAATTTAGTTTGAGTTGAATTTAATTTTGATTTGTTTAATTAATTTTGATTTGTTTCATTGAGCTTAACTTTGATTTGGAGAGTTTGATTTGAGTTTATTGATTTAAACTTGGGAGATCCATTTGGATTTGATTTGTCTTGTTTGCTTAATTTGGATTTTATTAAGTTTGAGTTGGATTTATTTGGGAGTTGATTCAGGTTGATTGGATTTGGGGGATTTCATCCGAGTTTGATTCGAAAATTGAATTGAGTTTATTTGATCGATTATGTTTTATTTAGATTCTGCTTGCAACTTGATTAAATTTAGAGTTTGTTTAAAGAGATCTTGATTAACATTTTTTTTAGATTTCATATTTGTTAGATTTTTTTATTTAAGTTAAATTTGGTTATAATTGATTGTGATTTATTAATCTTGAATTTAATTTGATTGTGGGTGTCAGTTTGGTTTGCTTAAATTAAATTTGTTCAATTTTGTTTGGTTGGTTGAAATTAAACAGGTTGTTTAAACTGGGAGTTTATTTGACAGAACTATTATCGAATTTGGTTTAATTTGTGATTGATTCACGCTCTGTTTTGAGATTTGTTTGATTTGATTTGTTTTATGACATAGTACAGATTTTGTTTTATGACTTAGTTCAGATTCTGTTTATGGGTTTAATTGAATTTGTAATTGGTTTAGGAGTGTTTTGATTGGCTGTATGAAGATTCAGATTTCAGATTTTGGCTTTTACAGATTCCGGGGTTTACAGTTTTCCAATTTCAGTTTAGGTTCATATTTCAGAATTTTCTGTTTGTTACCTGAGCCCTTTCAGATTTTTATCTCTGAATGTGAAGTTCAGATTTGGAATTCAGATTTTAAACCTCCAGAAGAAATTCAGATTTTAAATCTTCAGTTCTCAGATTTTTGGAGTTCAAATCTCATGTTTCAAAAGATTTCAGATTCTGCATATTCGAATTTTCAGATTTGAGGTTTTACAGAATAAGTTGGTTTTCAAATTTAGGAGCTCTTCAGGTCTTGGTTGCGCACTGTCGTTTTTGATAACAGATTTTCAGATTTTAAAATCTTTCAGTTTTTCAGATTTTAGGTTTTCCAGATTTTAAAATCTTTCAAATTTGTCAACCCCTGCTCCAGATTTTCTCTACGTTCAGGTTCCTTGTGTTGAATATGAAGTTCAGAATTTTGGATCTTCTACATATTTCAGATTTCAGACCTGTATGCTTTAGGTTCAGATTTTTATGATTTCAGTTTTTTTCTTGTTTTAGTTGAATTACAGATTTTACAGGTTTCAGATTATGTTTTCAAATTTTGTTTTTATTGTCTTGCCTTCCAAAATTTCATGCAGCGGTCCTGATGGGGACCGGTACGGACCGGATCATCCGTTTGTTTGGAGATAGCGTCTTCCGGGTCTTGAGGAGACGACGTATTTATTTTTTTTATTTCGTAGTATTAGATTTTTATTTTTATGCATTTTATTTGAGTATTTAGAGTCCTTTGAGTCCTTCTTTTTTATTCTAGTCCTTTAGAGGACATATATGTGATTAGGGTTTTTAGAGGTCCATCTTGTAATGTCCAGCTCTATTTAAAGAGCCCAAATCTTTGAATGAAAAGGAGATGGATGTTTGAAAAAAAGAAGAAGCTCTTCCCGTTTTCCTCCTTTCCCCTCCGACGACGGCGTCGTTCCTCCACCTCCGGGTGCTCCCGGTTCTCCCCTCCCCTTCCCGGTGTTCCTCCTCACCTCCGGAGCCAGGTCCGGTGCCTCTTCTTCCCTATCCCGTCCTGTTTCCGACCTCCGTCGACGCCTTCGTCGAGATCCTGCCCTAGGTCCGTCCGGACCTCCCCCACCTCCTCCCGCTCAGCCCTGCTCTTCCCCTTCCCCTGCTGAAGCTCCCTCGCGACCCCCCCCCTTCGCTGGAACGCTGTGAGCCCCCTCCGGTCTGTCCACCCCCGCGCGGACACTGCGCAAGCCCTAAACCGACCACCACCTCCCTTGGACGCCTCCCTACCCCCACAAGCCTCTCCCACAGGACTATTGGCCCCTTACGAACCCTGCCTTCCCGCCTCCTAGCCGCCGCGAGCCCGTACCCAGCCCCGTCTCCCATCGCCCGTCGAAGACTCCGCGAGCAACTCCGTTTCCGGCGGGCCGAGCCGACGACGATGAAGGGGAAAGGAGGAGAGGAGGGGTCGGACAGTGCCGTAGGAGCCCCTGGACGCCTCACGAGGGACCTTCCCCTCCGTCCCCGGCTCCTGGGGCCGCCGCGACCGCCGGAATCCCATCGCGAGCAAGGCGGAGGAGCTCCGCCCCTTTCAGCCATCGGGGACGCCGAGCGGCCTCCACGGACCCTCCCGAGCTCCCCCTCTCTCGGTCGGGCTCACCGACAGCGCGCCACGACCCCCGCCCGGGTCCGCCCCCTATACAGCCGCCACGACCCCCCCCGGGAGTTACTCGCGACCGGCCGCGCAGCCACGCGACGCCGGTTCGCCGCGGCCGGCTCGCGCGTACGCGGCCCACGGGCCAGACCGGGCCAGCGGCCGGTTCAGCCGGGTTCGAGCCCGGTTCACTCCGGTTTACCCCGGCTCAGGGCCGGTTCAGACCGGTTCAGGCCCCCAGAGGCTGTTTCAGGTCCGGTTCAGGCTTCCTGGACCCGGTTCAGACCGGTTTAGGACCGGTTCAGCTCTTCCAAGGCCGGTTCAGGGCCGTTTGGGACCGGTTCAGCAGTTATGGGCCCGGTTCAGCGGCCGTGAGGGCCGGTTCAGTGGGTTTTGACCCGGTTCAGGCCTGTTTGACCCCGGTTCAGGCCTTCAAAACCCGGTTCACCACTTAAACCGGCCGGTTCACCCCTTAAACCGGCCGGTTCACTCTATTTTGGGCTGGTTCAGGCCGGTCCAGCACCGTTTGGGACCGGTTCAGCCCTTGTGGGCCCGGTTCAGTGGCCGTGAGGTCGGGTTCGGTGGTTTTCGGGCCCGGTTCAGCAGTTTCCAACTCCGTTTGAAACGGTTCAGCTTGGTTCGATCCGGTTCAGCACCCATCAGCTCGGTACATCCTCCTCGGGCCCGCCGACGCGCACCGGGATGGCGGCACCTCCCTTCCCGTCCCGCATCAGGTCCTCTCCTCATAACATAAATCTGTGTACCAAGCATGAATATTCATTTATTTCCTCTCAATCATGAGACATGATTTACAGTCATGACCAACAATCCGGCCTCTTGAGTTCTTGATGAACTTGTCATTCATGGGCGGCAAGTGCCCGGTCTTGATAGACTTATGGGCATCCCCCACTTTCCCATGGCTTGTGATCATTTAAACTAGCCTCTGTCCTACTTGCCATAGATATCTATGCTTCAACTCTCTTATCGCTCATAATTTCCTCCAAACCAAGCCTATTTCAGACCCAAATACTGTCAGAACGTAGGCTTAAATCTAGCCTTGTTCCCAGTCCTACGGAAATCCTAATCATCCACAAAATCTAGTCTCCACATGGCCATGATTCTAGCCCCGGATCAATCCCACAAAGGGTCTATCCGATAAGGCGATAACTAAGTCCAAGCCTATTTCGGACCAGATATGCCCTTCATGAACCCCCTCCCCTATTCTGGCCATAAACCTTTTCCATCTGGGCTTTAAACCCATCAAATGATAGCCTCAAGGATTGCGGGATCAAGATCGGAGTTGGGATTAGTGGGTACTGATTCGATTCGGATCAGATAAGTTCAATCCTAGCTGATCCGCGGAAACAAAAACAGATCCAGAATTGGTCCAGGTCGGTCCTTTTTCATTTTTTGTTTTAAAAAATCATAAAAATCAGAAAAAAAACCTAAAATCAATAAAAATGAAAGAAAATTTTCTAAAAAGGTTAAAAAAGAAATTGTGCCATTGACCACATTTTCATGAAATTATGAGAGATTTTAACTAAGATGTAACTACAATTTTGCTTATACTTATTTCCTACATCAAATCATTGAGAACTAGAAAAAAATTCCCATATTTTAAGTACTTATATGTTCATATTTATGAACTTTCGAATAGTGGATTTAGGTCCCCATCTTCAAGTGGTGGGGACAAAGATGTGAACAGTCTAGTCCTTACTGAAGAAGATCATGGAGACTTCAATAAACAGATGAAAATCAGATTTGTCTGTAAATACAATATATGGCAATTGGTCCGGCCAGAAACAATACACATTCAGTATGTTTCCTACACCAAAAATCTGGTTACCTGTGTAGTTATCTTCTTTCTTTGAAAAAGAATATACCACGTATTCAGTTCATGGAAAGATCTATTCCTATAAATATGACAAACAACAACATAAAATTATAAAAGGGAACGAAGAAAGGCATAACTTCATAATGCTAACACAAAAAAAGTAATTATGTAGAATATGCATGATCCAAGACCTATAAAAACACCAAAAGCAGGATAAGGAGATGCAATCCCCTCTTACACAGCAAAGCAAAGAAATTTTACCTCTGAACCAGTTCCCAAGAATCTTTTTGTGTAACACCTCTTGTAAATGGATCTTGCTTCATTTAAATTGCCCAACCTAACTTCCATGTCAACATAGCCTTTCCAAAACTCTGATACTGAGCCACTGCGCGTGATAGCATACATAAGTAAGATCAAGGAAGAAATAAAATGCAATACTTGAAAGGCCACGTATCAATGGATAATCAGAAACCTCCTGAGTTAACATATGGTTAAAAAAACTAGCATGAGCTAACCTTTTCTTGATCAAACTCTCCCAAACACCACGAGCTGATATCAGGTCCTTTCCAAGTTCTGTTTCTAAACGAGACCAATAATTATGTAGGTGCAACAAATCTTCTGTTCTTATAGTCTCTGATGACAAGTAGTCAGCAGCACGCTGTGATAATAAAAAATCCAAACAAGTAGGAATAAAGGATCAGCTGAAAGATATGAAAGAAGGTGAGGATGCAACATTGATTCTGTTAAAAAGGTAGAGGTCTAACCAAAGGATATAAGAGAGCTCTTAATCCGCTAAAAGAAAGTTAAATTATTCCCAAAGGTGAAAGTCATTTCCTTCAATCATTCACTAGCAGAGCACAAAAAAATAAATTGCTCATGCAGAATCCAGACCTCCATTACGTCCAAAAAGAGTTATTTTATTTTGATTAAAAGGCTCCAGTTGGAACTATGAAAAATTAGTCCTCGAATAGGTGGTCATTTCAAGAAGTTACCATACCACTTAAGTACTGGATTTTTCATGTGATCAAGTACACTTTTAGGTTCGCATATGGAGTTTACTGCACTGCAATGGAACACCCCAAAACTGCATTTGAATGGTTGAGCTTGAGCACTAAAAGTTAATCTAAAAGCAGAAATGTTAAGCAATTGGAAATATGCCACATAAGTGCACAACACAATTTGAATATCGCAGTCAGGAAAGCTAAAAGTCAAATTGTTATTTGAGTTAAAAAATTAAGGAAATCAAAAATAAACTTAGATATAGGCGTGCTGAAAAAGAATTTACCCGAAATATGTCATTTATCAAACTATAATCCAGAGCACTATCGTTCGCTGCAGAAATGGAGATCCTCCTCCTCAAACCATCAATACGAGTAAGAAACAAATCTAAATACTGCAAATACACAAAAACATAAAAATACGCAATCAAAAGAATTGTGATAAAATGTGACAAATGGCAACTGACCCCCTGCTACAATCACAAATATATTCTCCCAAGAGATGAGATTTCTTTCTTGTAGATAAAAAAGAGATAAATCAAACATAAAAAAGCACCTTCATAGGGCGTTATATTTATACATCATTAGACAACAGACAACTACAAGAAAGACAAGAGTGAAGAAAGATCCATAAAAAATAGATTGGTGTACCTAGACGGTGTTAAGCAAGGTGCCTATAGTATGACAAAAATCACACATATTTTGCCAAATAACCATTCCCTGAATAACTTTAAGTAGTTATGCCAGCTGTCCAATCTCTTAACTGCTCATCTTTCACACAAAAATTGGACTTTGGTAGTACAATGAAAAATGACCATAATAACCTCAGACTTCATAGATATTGTATCAAGCAATCAGAAAAAAGCAAATAGAAGGTATCTGCGAAGTGCAAACATACATCAATTCATGTTTGGAGAAAATTCACTGTCCCATTACCAAAAACTTAAAAAAAAATTTATAAGCTTGCCATACAGCACTTAAGAATACAGGAAAACAAAATAAATCTAATAATATCATTTTATCTCAATGCAGATTGATCCCGAGCAGTCAGGATATTTCGTTTCAGCCCAAAATAGCTATGAAATCGGAATATTCCATCTTGCAATATCTTTCGCTTCCCTTTTACAATTTCCATACCTACCTCCATCTCTTGCTAACAGCCTGATGCTCAATAATGAGGCCAAGGTCATTCAAACTACCTCTAAAATTTACTGGCACTTCTTTGTTTCCAACAAATAGGGTTTCCACCAAGACAATACGTATATCAATCTCACCACATTATGGTGAGTCAGGAACGGTCAATAGCATGACTTTCTCTACTAATCACCTATCACTAAAAAACGAGGACTGCCTACAAAGGGACCAATCCAGGGGACAGATCAAACCTATCAAACAAAATTCAGCCAAAAAGTTAAAATGTCCAAAAGTGATCATAGAAGAAGCATAATCCCTTTACAAAGCAGAAATAGAACAAAGACAAAACCCTCACTCGGATGAAGGAACCCGATGAAGGAAGGAGTGTTGATCATTCCAGTTGACAGAAATCCCCCAATCATGTGGCAAGCAATGATCGTGGATAAGATTTTAACCAGGTGTTTCAATATTTCTTAAAATGCTTCTTGTTTGTAGTGGTCCAAATGCTCCATAACAAAGCAGGTAAAAAAGCATCCCAAATGTGAACATCTGACCCTTCAAGTATCTCAGTTGACCAGTTGAACACTGTGAAACCTCAGATTTATCATCATAAAAAATAGAAGGGTATACGTATGACATGGATTTAAATTTTCATTTGGTTCTCATTCATTTAGGAAAGAATTTTCATTATCTTTGGCTAGTATGAACTACCACGAAAACATTTGATATCACATAAGAGTATTGAACAAAATACAGGGTATGCATAGAAAATATGTATATGGAGGTTTAGGGTTCATTACAAATGTCTTTGGACCTCTCTCCATCGGAAGACACGAAATTCTGATGTTAATCACATCAAGATACTCGAATACACTTGATTGATCGTCATAATAACTCATAGAAATAAAAATATATATCCACAAAACAAAAATGCATGCATGCAAAAACTATAACCCCATAAACTCAATGAAATACAAACTTAATATATCAAGTTTAGTTTAAATTTCATTCATGTTTTACATAAATGTATTTTAATATTCCAACAACTTAAAGATATGATACTTAGTAAATTCTCAAACATATTTGACATGTTGGCGCGGGACAGTGCAGGTAGATTGGTGCTAAAAGCTGCAAAAAGGTGTTAGAACGCCAAAATAAAGTGAAATAGACCAAAAAGAGTGAACCGGACTTAGACCGGACAAAATGGGTGCTGAACCGGCACGAAACGAGCTGAACCGGACCCCAAAACACCTAAACCGGCCTAAATTTGTTTGAAGCGGCCGGTTTAAGGCTTGAACAGGCCTTTGGAACACTAGACAGGGGTGAACTGCCCACAAAGTGAAGTTAGACTAGGTGAACTGGCCCTGAACTGGGCAAGGCTGGACCAGTCCCTAGACCACTAAACTGATGCTGGACCGGCTGAGAAGTTGAGCCAGTCTTGTGGTCTCCTGCACAAAGGAGGCTGTGGGAGTCATGGCCGCCTTGCATGCACCCTTACGAGACCCTCGATCGGGAGGGGTCATGGCAGCCTGCACGGAAGCAGACCCCTGGTGGGGGTCGTGGAGGCCCACCCGCGCAGGCATGGGCGTAAGGAGGCGAGCCCGCCCAGTGGGACTCATGGTGGCTCGACGGTGCCTACTCACCGAGGTTCTTGGAATGTGAGGGGGCTGCCGCGGATGTTGGAGATGTGGCCACACGTTGGTGGTCCGATCGTGCTGGGTGCATGATGAAGATCCAATGAAGGAGAGGTCGAGGACCCTTTCGGCCTAGCGCAGCACCTCGCGCAAGTTTGTCGCCTCATTGAGACGACAAGGGTGTGCGAAAGACTGAGCAAGGTGTAGGCTGGGTGGCCGACAACTCTGGAGATGGCATCAGAAACCTTGCACGACCGATGTGGGGGGACACTGATGACCTCCTCTTGTCTTCATTGTCCTTGCCTCCTCCTCCTCCATCTTGAGGTCACAACGGAGCTGGGAGAAGCTGAGGGTGTGGAAGGAACTGTTGAGTGGAATCAAAGGCCGAGGGGGAGTTGGGAGGGGTCCGATGTGGGTATAGTGAAGGGGTTGACAAGGAGAGTAGCGTGGTTGATAGAGTGGTCCTCCAAGGATCACCGGAAGGGGATCCGCGAAGTGGGTCAAGGTCGAGAAGGTAGGGGCATCGGGGTGGATACGTAAAGGGTGAAAGGCATCAAGAGAAAACAGAGAGTGGTAGGGTGTCGTTGGTAGAGAGGGCAAAGACACCGGAGGTGGCCAGTAGCAAAGGGAGGAGGAGTTGATGGCGACAGAGCCAAAACAAAGAATTTGTTGTGGATGCTAACATCAACATTGATAGGGGGGACTAGTAGCCATGAAAGGAGAAAGAAAAGAATAACTTGAAGGCCGACTGCGGAAGGGGAGAGAGAGAGGGGGGAAGGCATATTGCCAGAGGGTTGAGGATGAACCAACCATCACCAAAGGTGGAGCTAGAAACCTCCATCAAGAGGGGTGAGGAACCCTGGGGCAAGCCCGTTGTGCATAAACCAAGCCCTAGGGTTTTTTCAAAAATCAACTTCTATCTCACTACAATCTCCAATGTATGGGTGTCCTTAAATAAAGGAGCCAACTTACAAAAGGACCTCAAAATGAAACATTTACAACTATATCCTTCTATGGATATAAAGGTAAAAGAAAAACTAAATTAAAGTATTTACAAATAAGCCCTTCTAAGAGTGGAAACTCGTCACATATTTTTCTCTTTTTAATTAGAGAACTTGACATTAAAATATTTTTGAAATTAGTAGAGTTAATTTGGATCCGAGATCAAAAGGACAAAATTCGGATCAAGTATCAGCAAGTATTATGTATATTAATCATATGATCTTCATTTCAATTCTGTTTCCATTTTTTATCTTCAAGTTTTATCATTTTAGACTTAATGAGAATTTGCTTAACTTTGAGTTCCATGATATCGAACCAAAGCATGCTCATGATTATTTCGTTATCATTGTTCCTATTCCAAGTCTTACAATAAACACTTAGAATCATCGTTTTCTCTATTTAGAGTCTAACATCTTATATTTAATGAAAAACAGATGTTTATGCCATCGGATGCAAGTGAATTCCTTGTCATTTGATTTCAGATTCTAAGTCTAAGCATCAAACTTAGGATTCCTCATGCATTCATCATGTATTTTAGGCTTGGGTGTTTTGATGGATCTAAAATTGGTATGTCAAGAGCTGATTTGAGCATACAATCTAGGTCATTTTTCATATCTGAGCATCAATGGGGGCCTAGGACTTAACCATATGAAGATCATTATGCTAGCCACCTTTCACACTGGGATCACTAAGACTTACTGAATTTTCGAGTTGTCTAGGGTCATGTTAGTCTATCTTCTCATATCATCCTTAACATCAAATTCTATCTTGGTGCATGATGTCTTCCTTTGATCATATGGAAATATACCCTAGGGGAAGGAATATCTTCGAACTTCAATGTTTTAACGCCGACATGATGTACTCCAACATGAAATGAAATGAAATATCATTCAAGTGCCGATGTGGACAATTACAAACCGGGCACCAAATGCTAGTCTGATGGACCGGATGGGAAGTGAACCCAAATTAAATAAATAAAATAAAATTGATATTAAAAATGGTTCATTAAATCTAAAAAATATTTTAAAAAATCAAATTTGATTTTGAGCAATATGAAAGTTCACTAAAAATCCACTTAATCCCATGAAACTAAATTCCTAAACAAGTGGCAATTAAATAATTTCAAAGAGAACATAAATAACATTCAAAACACTTAAAAGGCACCAAAATCAATCTTTAAACAGAAAAAAATCAGATCATAAAGCTCATTAAAAGAAATTCAAACCAAACTTCGACTTCAACATCATTTTAAAACATATTCAACACATCCAAAATTCGTTCAAATCAACGTCAAAAAAAATCAAATCAACATAAAAAAGAGATAATTAAAATATCTCAATCAACATGTCTGAAATTAAACCATAAACATTTAATTCACACATCATACCAAAACCCAATAAACCAAATCAAATCACATCAACACCAACCAAACATAGCACAATTTGTTTGCATCTCATCGGGCCCACAAGACTACGGCTCCTAAGTTTATTATTTTATGTGAATGTGCACGCTCTATCTAACAGGTTGATATGACAATTAATCAAAGACATTCGAGCAATTGCTTGTTGTAAGTTAACACTAAATATTCACACCATCCGGTGGAGAGATGTCAAAATTAAATTTTCACAGAACTAGAACATTGGTTCTATACTTTTACAATACCACCGGACTATCCAGTATCTTTATAAGATATCACCTATTTTCCTAAAAAGTTTGGAACACAATATCTTCAAAATCGAAACGAGGTTCCCACACATTACAAGAAAGAAAGAAGCAAAATATTAAAGAATACAATTAAAAAAGATTATAAAACTGTGAAAACCACCGCATATCTTACCTCACTGAAGGTTGAGAAGACACTCTGTATGGACTTCTCAAAGACCTGAGTAAAACGAAAGAGTAAAAAACAATTAGAACTACTTATCTCCTTTAAACCAGACATATTATTAAAATACATTACCTAAATGGTGCTACCTTAAAATTATGCCCACAGACATATTTATACACATGCTTCGCTGTATGTATTTCATGTTATTGATTTAGTTAATAATATTTTATCTAACATAAAAATTAAAATGTTACAAGAGGATAAAGTAATAGAAGTAACTAAGAGTATAATGGCAAAGATCATTCTAAGCAAAAAATAAAGAAATGATTTCAAAAAGTGAAAACGGGAAAAAATACATAATGAATAAAGAAAAAAGAAGCAATTCCAAAAACTAAGGGATGGGGCAATTCATTTGGATCATTGACTCTGCCACTGCTAGCCCTAGCTGAAGCCTGGGAAGCTTATACCAGACTGCATTAGGTCCACCAGCATATTTTATAGGACAATGGACCTTAGTTTACACACATAAATTGGAACATGACATGAATATTTCACTGTATTCTTTTTCTCGAATCATTACCTATGCAGACACTAAGCTCTAAACCTTTTTCTCTGAAATTATGAAGGCAACATTCAGCATAGGTAGTGTTTTTCTACATTAAGAAAAAAATGTGACTATGCATCCCATTCTGACCAAATATAAGGCAATAACTAAAACTAAACAGCATACCGCAGATAGCTCTTCCTCCAAAGCACCAAGACGTTCCAAGGATAGCAAATACTGTACCCACAGAGCTCCAATCCAACTACAGTTCTTTGTAGCTCTAGAATAAGCATCCTTCAAAACTTTTGGCAACTGAACGTGTAAAACCTCATTCTTCAGTAAGCATTAACTGATTGAAGAACCACAACAAGCATTAACAGATCGAAGGACATTAGCCAATGCATAAAACAAACAGAATACCTTTAAAGTCTTGTCCAAAAAACTAGTATATCTCAACCAGAGGTCTCCAGATATAGGGAACTCTGTGATAGCACGTTCATAAAGAGTTACAACTCGTGTAGGATTACCAGATGACTCCTCAAATTTGATGTATGCCTGCACCCAGAAGATAACTAAGCAACCAAAAGTTACCTGATAAAACAATCCAAAAACACTATAAGATCAAGATGACAACAGGATAATGACTAGATCAAGTGCGACTGCACAAAATAAACAACAAAAAAATTGAATGAATTTAGAATAATGTTTGCCTATAAAGGATTCATAGCTGAAAACTAAACTGTGCCTTCAAAAACATTGAAATTTCTATAGTTCACAAGTTTAAGCTATTTTGTAGAAGCAAAAAGTAGTAGGATGCATCATACCAGTTAGCCCCTCTCAATTGTGCCATCTCTAAAACTTCACCAAAAGATTGAGAATTACTAGGACTGACATATTATTTAACAAAGTAATACGGACCCTTACCATAATCCTTGATCAACAGAAAACAGTCATCCACCAACCACAAGGAAGGATGGGCAATCGGATCGGGATCGGATCCATCTAGACCGATCCGGATCAGGTTGGGTCGGCCAACCCAATTGGCTTGGATAGGCCAGGATCAGATCCGGTCAAAAAAATTAATATTAAAAACTTATAAAAATGTTAAAATAACAAAACAATTAAAAAATCACTATAAATAAAAAGTTTATTTAAATAGTTAAAATATATATTTTATAAGTTATTATAACAAATATCTATTGTACGATATAAAAAACAAATCACTTCTGCACTGGTGGCAAAAATAGCCATGAAGAAAAACCGACCAGATCAGGTCGGGTCAGCCCGATCCGGCATTCCATGATCCACAGCAGAGAGCTATTTAAGCCACTCGGACATAAGAAACAGATATACATGCCAATTAAATGGCAGATGGTGGAACTGCAGTGAAAAGTGCCAGCCAGTTACTGTAGATCAGGAAAATCGGTATACGGTGTGGATTGGCCAGAGCTTCTGGCAGATCAGCCAACTCACCAACCCAATCCAGGGGCTGATCACAAGCCAGAATTCCTTGGTACAATTAATTGAACTGAAAACCAAGTCTTAAAAATAAATGCAATCAAACATGAGATCAAAAGCTAGTTTTTGTGAAATGAAATAGAAAAAGTTGCGAGTCTATTATGTTTTCTCAGTGACGGGAATAACAAAATGGTTTGATTGTATAAAAAGGTGCACGCAATGGAACTCTAAGCAAACCAAAAGACAAGATTTAGAAGCTTTATTCCATGGCTACGAGGGCATGCATGATACCATAAAATATTGAAGCCTATCAGAGTCAGATGCATCAGAGCAGGACAGCTGGTCTTCATAAGTTGCACGAGCATCGTACATGTCCAAGGCCTTCTGATATGCAGATGCCACACTTGCAGGAATTCCATCCAAATCATTTGCATATGAGTTTGTGTCACTAATATTCCCTTGTCTTGCCTCCCACTGCTTGTAACTAAGGAAGGTATCTTTCAAACCAATAAGAGGAATAGATAACTGACGCTGGAACAAAGCACGAACACGTTGGACCTGTTTTGCCTTTTCCTACAGAAACAGACAAGATTTTAAATATTTAGGAACAGTTATTTTCGTTATCATTCCGACCTTTGATAGTAGGTATAATAGAGCATTTATCTACAAGCATGCTGTCTTTTAAGTTAACCACCAATTATCTAAATTGAAGCCGCATATCGACTTCCCTAGGTTCATTCCCAATAAGTTCTAAGATGAAAACAAAAAGCTTATTTCCACAATCCATGCCTTTTATCAAAAGAAGCTACTCTTTTCAATTAATCCTGTAGTGCAATTAGCATTTTAGGGGAGAAGATAGAAGTGAGGATGCTGAGAAACTGGCAATAACAAACTGCCAACCAGACAGCATGCTGACAATCTTCTGCCTTGTCAGTTGTCAGCAGATATAAAACTACCTTAGTAGAAATTGCGTGTGAGAACCTTGGAATTTTCATTTTTTTTACTACCTCCCAAGAAAGATTAGCACTGATCAAGGACGGATCGGGTTTTTCCTTGGAATTTTATTATAGCTATTTTGAGAGAACACAAGGTTATTATGTGGGTTCATAAAATTATGGTTTGACAAAGTTCATGCTTGACACGCATGAAGACAAGAAAAGATAAATTTGTGGGTTCCCATAATGCAGTTTGCTCCCATTTCATGTATGAAATATATATGAGACATACTTAGAGGGTCATGTACCTAATGTTTGTATGTCATATATCGCATATTGTATGATGTATGAACATCTTATATGATGTGCATCTTTTTTCTTCTTGTGCTCCTTGGGAGTTATCTTCCTTGGCACCTTGGGAGACTTCTTCCTTCACCCTTGGGAGCTTTTTGGATCTCCTTGGGAAAAGTCTTCAAGCCTCCTCCACTAGCACCTTGCGCTGGCTTCCTCTCCCTCAAAATTGTGAGCCATGGGCTCTATTTATAAGAAGATAAAGAGATACTTTGGTCCCCAAAAATGGCCCACCGATTCCTTTAGTCAGAGGGGTATTTTGATCCATACAAATAATACACTGAATCCCCAATTTTAAAGAAATGTGGTATTCACCGGCTCCTTTGAAGAATAGACATTTCCTATGAAATATTTGTAAAGAAAGGCTACCAGATTACTTATTCTTGCAGTGTGGTGTTATTACTTTCCTATGGAGGGTTCTATTTTGCAGTTGGAAGGTTCAGTGGGAGGAACCGGTAAATGTGGTGTCTCTGTTACAACATTGAAGTAGAAGAAAACCTTGGAATGGTCAACCTATTCTATAGAAATTGATGTTGCCAGCTATCATGTGGTCTATCTAGAAAACGAGGAACAAGAGGGTTTTTGACAATCAATTCGACAACCCATCTACTATCTTACTCCTTAAGGGTGGCTGTGTGAAGAACTAGTTTTCCGTGCATTCTAGAGGATTGCCTTGCGATGATCTCTACAGAGATACTTTCTTTGCTTAGAGATATCAATGTTCCTAGTGGGTTGTTTCTGTCATAGCTACCATCTTGATAATACTTTGGAGGTTACCCTTCACATCTTTTGTTGTCCGTTTCTTGCACCTTTTTATCTTCCTTTTGAATCAATGAGCTGCGATCTTATTTAGCCATCGAAAATCCAACATATAACCTCCTCTTCTATATTCAACTTGTATTGTATCTAATAAATTTTGTTAATGAAATGCTCTCGTTTTTGCAAGTAGCCCTCAACAAAATTTGTCAGAGATCTGGGGGATCATGACATTGGGCAATTCTTTTAAAATTGATTTAGATACTATAACAGTTGATCCGGTAATATTTATTTATGATTAAATAGGATGAGTAGAAATTCTAAAGATTCTTTCACAGTCAACTGTGCAAAAGATAAGCTCCAAGAAATTAATATCGAAAAAATTTAGGTCAAACAAGCTCGGAGCAAGTTTATGCCTATCAAATTTCAGGTTTTCCGTCAGACCACCTTAAAGATACTCTAATAGTAGCTATTTTTCTTTTGGTCCACAACAAAAAATCAACTTCATTTTTTCTTTGGTCCGATGTAGACATATTTGTGGGTGTAGTCAGTATTACGTCGTTATTGCATTTGGAAGTGCCAAATCCTTGCAAGCAGAAAAAAGACATGGCGCATGGTTTTGCCATCATTTCTTTTGAAGTATTTGGTTTGCTAGAAACATAAGAATATTTGAGCATAGTGCCATACTCTTATGTTAACTACTAATGTTGCCAGACATGTGATCAGTAATTCCAGAGGAGGGTGTATGTTTATGACTGCAATGAGCTGGCTGATTCTTCTTTTTCTTTATCCACTTCTAGTTGGCAGTTTCCCGTGACCTGTAACAGGATAAATTAAGGCCTTTTATTTCTTCTTTTTCTGTTTTATTCAATTTTTTCTAGCAGCTCTTTGTTTCTTCTCCTTGATAGAATCTGTTTCCTCTGCGTTCTCTCCTGTTACTTTTGTTATGATTATATTGTGGACTTGTCACCTTCCAGAAAAGATCAATTTTATTGTTAAAAAAATAGTGGTATAAAAATCATTAAAAAAGAAAGACTTGAAACCACAATACAGACCAAAAGAAAATGCACCTATACAGAAAAGGCACCACACACCAAGTAGGAGTGGCAAAAGCAGATTCACAACCCAGGAGAAACGCTGTTGCTACTCAACTGCAATTAAATGCAGAGCATTACGCCTCAAAAAGGATTAAAAGATACAAGAGGAATCCTCATTACAATAAGCCCATTGCTAGAGACAAATAAACATCTATTTATACCAACAGAAAAGACTGTAACTAGATAAATTTATAAATTTTCAATATATAATATAATTAAAGTATCAAAAGATGCCTGAAACTTCAGTAGCACACATACCACGTGTTTCTAATTTGCACATATGACAAACATTTCCAACAGTGTGAAGAAGCAAAAAGCCTTTGCCAACATCCAAGTTGGCCTTCTGAGAAGAAAATGTTGTTATGCATAAATTATCATTATTAATATTAATTGAATTATAGTGCTATGGACAAGTTTATGTTTCCTATCTGAAAAATGTTTATGCAAAAACTAAATGTTTATGCAAAGTTTACCTCACTGTTATTATCATCTACAGTCAACAAAATAGCCTCTTCAAATTCTCTATATGCATTCCAAATCTTGTAGCCTTCAGTAACATGCAATCCAGCAGCAGAAAGAGCACGTTCATACAAGTCCCTCATCTTGGAAATACCATGAGGGGCACACTGGGTAACTGATTGATCATGTTCTTCAATGAATTTTATGTACTCCAACCACAAAGAAACAGACTGCAAAAAAAAGAAGTGCATAGATCTCAACATAAGAGTATCCCACAAAATGAATCCTCCTAAAACAACATGTGAACATACCAAATACTCATGCATGCCTCCTTCATAAATTTCTTCAATTTCATGAAGGCCTTCAGCACTACAATACATATCAAGTTAAAGTAACCTTAGAGACAAATACCCTCATAAATAAAGGATGAACAAAGCATTCATCTCTTCCATCATTGACACAGAAGATAACACCTTTAGTAAATATTTGTATAACAAAGACAACATAACAACATACAAGCCACTACTAATTGCATGAGTAACCTGTATACTTCAGCAGGTAAACCATGGTAAATTGATACCCAAACAGGTGAATTGGAAGATCTTAATGCAAATGGAAGACATTTCATAATTAATTAACCAACAGATAACTGTCTTTTGAGAGAGTTAAATGTGACTTCCTCTTAAGCCACTTGACAGATGACAACTTCCCTAAAATGCCAATAATGTGAGCTGAACTGATGGATAGAAAAAAAGCCCATGGTCACAATTCATTGAGGGGAAAAGCAGTTACTACCAGGAGGGTATGAATGTAAAAGGACTAAAAAAAGGACCATCACAAGCATAACTTAAAAAATCAAAAAAATCAAAAGGACAAAACAAACTCAAAAAGATCCAGTAATAAATCCGGGAAACAGCCGTAGTACTGCCTAGAAGCGTATACATGCATGATCCATAAATGAAAAATAGGTAAATGCAGATAAAGTAAACTAAAAGTATATACAGTGTGAATAACTTTAAACGTATATATGATGTGAATAGCTTCAAAATTACCGGTAAAAGACAACACTGGCACAGATTCAATGCCCAAGAATGATATTGCCACATAAAAGATAAATAAATGATGTTTGTAAACTTGAAGTGAAAAAAGGACCATGGACAGCTTGTAAACATATAAGAGAAGATAAGCAACTGAACTTATAGAACCACCAACTGATATGTCATTCAATTCAATTTACTTTAGTTGTAGCAAGAAAAACTAACTGAGCATCTACAGTCCAATAACTAACTGGACTCCCATAAATAGAACTAGAAACATTACATATTCCAACATAAGTTGTTCACATACCCGCTATTTAGATTTAGCGTGGCCTCATCACTTGCCCACTCCAGCCACATTTGAGGTGTCAAGGGAAACAATTCACTCATATACTTCCGTGCTTGTCTGAGTTTCTCCATATGACAGAGCTTTCTCAAATGTTGGATATACTGAGAACATAGCAGTACAGATATAAACATGGTGGATAAGAGCTTATAATTCAAACAAGGCAACGCAATGCAAATAACAAAGTAAAAAATTACTAGCCAATGAAACGTGAAATGCTGAAAAATGTAAGAGAATCTTCATCTTCTTGATGATAGTGTACACAATTTCCAACTGGGTGCATATTTTCCTATAAAGTAATTCAATGCCACCAAGGGACAAACATTAAAATAAATAAATGCATCTGTAGAGCTTGGCATTTTATTGACGGAGTGGTGATTACTTACAAAATGTACTAGGAGGATGGGCTGTGTCACATAAGATGCTGACCGGGGGACAAAACAACAAGTTTAGACAAGTCAATTGGTATCATATAAAGCCAAAAGACCATATTGTTTTAAGGACATCAAAATAGGCCAGATACTGTGCTTTTGCAGCTGTCTCAACTCTCGAGTGATCTGGTATGGCACAGAAAACTTTTGAAAGATTTTGCTCTGAAATGTGATAAGCATGCTTTACTTTTTTTGGTGATGATCAAGCAGCTATCTGTATTGCTTCCAACCCAACATTTCATGAACAAATTAAGCAAATTGAGATAGACTGCATTTTTCTTAGGAACAAAGTTGCAACTACAGCATCGAGCTCGTGTCTATCTGATCGCATTATCAATTAAAAACCTGTTCCAACGTACTTAATGTTCTCAGTACTGTCTATGTTGGAGGTAAACAAACATTTACAGATTTCAAACTCGAGGAGGAGCTTTAGGATTAGCTTAGTTATTAGTTGGTTAGTCACAAATTCACAATTTTAACATTGCTCATTAGTATTTATATGTAAATACATACATATATGCACATGAGAAATTGGAAGCCCGTTCTCTCCAATGGAGTTCTCTCTTGCGGTTACCTATCTCCGGTTTCAACAGACATCCCAGTCTCCCATACGTAAAGGCCGCATCATCTACTCAAGGGGTACCCTGATCAACTACCTATCTAAGGAATCACTTTATTGCAACTTTATCTTGAGGGCTCGTGCCCTTCGCTCCTCTTGTTTCCTACGTACCAGCTCCACACGCCCCACGTTGCGCACACGCAGACAGAACACATCTAGTTGGTGATATGTAGAAACAACGTATTCTCGATAAGATGAGGACTCACAGAAGCGAAACGATGTTTATGAATATAACAGAACGTTCAGCATCCGACGAAAATATCCAACGACTACGCTGCAAAAAATAAAGAAATAAATAGAAAGGAAAGAATTACCCGCAGATGAGCTTCGTAGTCTGAGGGGTTCTCCGCCACGGCCTTCTCCAGAGTATCCAGCTGAGTGTTTTCCGCCTCTTCGTCCGACTCTGAGTCGGACGAAGAGCTACCGCTGCTCTCGTCCTCTCGGGAACCACCACCATCATCTTTCCCATTTAGGGGTTTTAGTGTTTCTGAACCTTCCTCTGCGGCATCCGCCATGCGAAGACACCCGGGACTCGGGAGCACCGCCCTAACAGGGCGAGAGGACGGGCGAGATGCCCTCGCGAGACGCCGTTCGCCGGAGGGCAGCCGAGCAAGGGCCTACCACCTAGCAGGGATGGCGAAGGAGCACAGCGATCAGAGGAGGAAGAAGAGGACCTGTTATTGCAGCCGGGCGAACCGGGGTCAGATAATCCGGATGTTAATAACGAAATTCTTTACAAGCCAGACCAAATTAAACATATCCCCCCCCCCAATACAAAAAGGACAGTCAGTTGAAAATGTATTTTTTTTTATTAAATTTTTTGAACAAAGGCTGTTTCACACTACGATAAAAAGATTACGGGGGTGTTTGATTGCATGATAATGAAGATTTTTGTTTTAATTTTTAAAAATTGTAAGAACACTTGTTAAAAGAAGTGTTTGGTAACCATGACAATTTTATGCTTTAAAAGTGATTTTCTTCTTAAACAAAAAAAGAGTGTCTCACCTCTCTTTTTTTCTTGTGGTCCCCCACTTTGTTTGGTCATGTGCGGTAGTTACTCTTTTTTGTAATCACATCTCTCCAAACATGATAATTTTATATCATGAGTTGGTTCACTTTTTATTTTAATACAGTTTTTTATCATGAAAGTGTACAAAAAATTATCATGCAACCAAACACCCCATTACAAATATATAAGATCTTCGACGGAAGAATTGTTCTAAAACTGTTCCAAAAGATTACAAATAAGAGTATGTCACAGAGAATAAATATAATATAGAAATCAACGACAATAGACAGAGAGACGGACCTAATTTTATAATTGTTCCAAAACTTCATATTCAACACTGTCAAAAATTGTCACGGAATATAATAGACTTGCGCATTAGAATGCTTTGATGGTCCATGAACAATAACTTTTTTCATAGAGTTTGACATTTGCCAAGAGGCCGGATGATCACATCGTGAACATGTGGATGTTGCCCAAGCTAACAGTCTCATGGATACTCTCGTGACAATATAAACGACATCAGCAAACATGACATATAGAACAGGAAAAAAACTACTAGATATTACAACACTTGATAGATCGAAACTAAGACACTTCAAAACACACAATAGAACATTAATAAAGAATATGTAAAGAGTTTCGAGGTGAAATCTCGCACGGTTTCGAAACTCTCAAAATGGGGCTCTGAGTAGAAAGGAGTAGATTTACCATAAAGACAAGAAAAAAGATTGGTCGGGGAGATAGAAAAAGCACAGCACCACGACTCTCTTCCTCCTAGTCGCATAGAACTCTGCCGAGTGGAGAAAAAACTACCAAAACAAGAGGGTGTTGGGGGAGAAAGGGGCAACTCTTGAGATAGCGAGGGGGAGGCAGAGAGAAGCCTCCCAGCCCTACCCCTCCCCCCGTGAGCACAGCGAAGCCCTTGCCGCAAAGTCGGCGAACATCTTCACTGTGAATTCAAAATGTTTTTTATTAAAAAAAATATATATTTGTGATCTCATTTTAATATTAATATCAATACTCTAACCAAACATAGCATGAGACCTTATTTTGTAAGGTGTTGTTTGGTACGGAGATAACTTTGAGATAAGCCTGGGTCATTCTTAATTTTTTGGGGATAATTAATGTTTATCCCAAAATTTTACGGTACCAGACATGCCCCGAGTGTATTGGATACTTCTATAAGAGTTAATTTTGAAATTGATGATGACATGTTTGGTTAAAATAACAGCATTGATATCGATATTTTTAAAAATTGGAATTTCAATATCGAAGTCGGTACAGATTGGCATTTGTACTGTACAACATATTTTGTTTGACGTACATTTTTAAAAATTAATATAATTAACCAACTAAATTATGATATAAAATATAAGTATCTACTTTTACCGATTTTAAATTATTTTTATATTAATAATTTATCATATATAAATATTAATATCGAAATTGATATAATATCATATTTGACATTATAACCTAACGGTGCATAAACTATTCATTGGCCTGTTAAATTGAACAAAATTTGAAATAAGAATGTCTTAGGGGGTGTTTGGTTGCATGATAATGAAGATTTTTGTTTTTAATTTTTAAAAATTGTAAGAAAACTTGTTAAAAGAGGTATTTGATAACCATGACAATGTTATGTTTTAAAAGTGATTTTCTTCTTAAACAAAAAAAGAGGGTCTCACCTCTTTCTTTTTTCTTGTGGTCCCCCACTTTGTTTGGTCACCTGTGGTAGTTACTCTTTTTTGTAATCACATCCCTCCAAACATGATAATTTTATGTCATGAGTTGGTTCACTTTTTTATCTTATTACAATTTTTTATCATGAAAGTGTACAAAAAATTATCATGCAACCAAACACACCATTAGCATATGCCCAAGATTGATGGCTATTGCGAATATCACTAAATAACATAGGTTGGTCCCAACAACTGATTTGTATGACATATTAGATAGATATATATATATATAATCCAGTTGAAAAAACTTTATTCTGCTCGGATACATGGCTATTTCGGTATGTGTATTAGTTATCTTGACAATTATGCCGTATATAGTTATTTCAATAGGGAAAACAAGGGTTCCCTTTTCACGCCATTTTTGGATGAGCTCAAAAATAATATACAGATAACATAATGCTGTATTGATAGAGTCAAAACTGCGAAGAGAAACATCATAGAGTCTAAAAGCTTTAAGATAAATAAATAACATTTAAAATAGAATATATATACACGTACATATTATAAAATTTAACAAACTAAATAAAGAATATAAGGGGAGGTGACTGTGAATGAGCAAATACTCTCTCAAAGTGCTCATATTAGACGTACTGGTTCAAATATCTAAAAAATTCGAGGTGGTCCCGAGCGTTGGAGAAGGATAATTCCACATGGTCGGGATGATGAAAATATATTTCAAAAATACTAAAAAAATCGATAAGTGTTTTAAGATGTTCTGGAATTATCAAAAGAGAGAGAGAGAGAAGAAAACACGTTGTCGGTGTAATTTTTCCTGTTTTGATTTTTGAAGAAGACTGTTTTCTATCGCGATCTTCTCAAAACGCAGTCATCATTGCTGGTCGTCTGTAACAGTGAGAGCCTACAATATTCACCGCGTTTTAAATTTTCCTACTTTATGGGGTGTTTGGTTGCATGATAATTTTTTGTACACTTTCACGATAAAAAGTTATATTAAAATAAAAAGTGAACCAACTCATGACATAAAATTATCATGTTTGGAGGGATGTGATTAAAAAAAAGAGTAACTACCATACATGATCAAACAAGGTGGGAGACCACAAGAAAAAAGAAAAGTGAGATCCTCTTTTTTTGTTTAAGAAGAAAATCACTTTTAAAACATAAAATTGTCATGGTTACCAAACACTTATTTTAACAAGTTTTTGTTATAATTTTTAAAAATTAAAATTTTATAATTTTTAAAAATTAAAATAAAATTATTTATTATCATGCAACCAAACACCCCATTAGTATTTTTGATCACATTCTTCCTGTTTTAAATAATAAAAAGTATCGGTGTTTCAATATACTGTACCGGAGTGTGGGACCGTAAACGGGTTTAGATTGAGTACAATCCTGATTTCGATAAAGGTCAAGAGATTTCAAATTTGATTTCGATATTTTCGTAATTACTATGTTTTGATTTCGGAATCAGATTCAAATTTAATAATTTTCGAAATATATATTAAGTATTATTATTTATTTTAAAAAAATTAATAATTCACGTATACTTAATAAAATTTAAAATTATCTTTTTAAAATTTTATTTTATCAACTTTTCTAATGTATTTTATAATTTATTTAACTTAATTTTATTAATATATATTAAAAATCGAATTAACGGAAACGGAGATTCCGTTCACACCTGGGTAGAGAATTCTTACAAGAACAGATATAACACGTCTTGAAATTTCTTCCTCTACTGAAGAAAGGTGCAACACGAACATCACGGAGAGAATACACCGGCGGACCTGCTAAATGGGCCGAACGTCGCAATGCTCGGAAACGGGGGGCGCCTTCAAGCGTTATAGATTTGGGCCCGTAAGCCTTCATAGATTTGGGCTTTAAGAATGGGCGGGGGCCGCGCGGACGCAGGCCCCCACTGGCACAAATTATGACGTCCACTCTCCCACTTGGGGAGATGGTAGGCGGGCGCGCCCACCAAGTGCAATGTGGGCCGCCAACCTAGGCCACGGGCCTTTCTGATCACCCGTCGACCCCGTCCAGGTAAGTATGGAGTGCAATCAGCCCAAGCCGTCCTCTTGTAACCCTTTCCCGGCTACCATGATCACCGGGCTCTCGATGTGGGACTAAAGAGACAGTTCACCAGCGTATGTTTGACTTGTATATCCGTTGATTTCGTTTACAAATCATGCGTTAAAAAGGTTTAAATGCAACTCTGGGACCAATTCAACGTCGAATATTTCAACCGGAGGGAGGGGGTTTTCCTCTGATGGGATGTTTAGTTGCATGATAAATTAATTTTTTTATTATAATTTTATGTTTTTGTATCAAAAATAATTAAAACAACTATTGCGATTTTATAGTTTGAAAGAAACATTACTCTTACCTTCTTTTTTTACCTTATGGTCTCCTCGCCTTATTTAGTCATATATGACACATATTTTTTTGTTATTACATTTTTCTCGGACATGACAATTTTACGTGCATTTTATTTTAATATACTTTTTTATTGTAAAATTATAAAAAATTATCGTGGAATTAAACATCTTATTGGACCTCGTTTATTTTAACTTAATTAATGTCTAAATATTTTTATTATAATTTTTTTATTTTTATACATTGATAATCAGGATTTTGTGTTCCGAAAGAAAAAATCATAGATGAAATTAATAGTTTAAAAGTCAGAGTAGTATTTGCGTTGAAGCTTTGGGTGGGCCTCTCATTAACCTTTCATGTCCCTGATCATGATTTGATTTTTTTTTTAAGTCAAATCAAGCAGAATATACCTTGCAAACCTCGATATTTAGATCACAAAGTAGAATAAAATAAAAGAGATACTTATAAAACACGATGACATATGAAATCGCAGAAAAGCATAGTTAAAGTTGTAAATTAATTAAATCAAATTAAAACCTCAATATTTGTATGGGATTTATTATCTTCACATCTCGGTTTTCTCATCCTTTTGTCTCGCCCTTCGGTATGCTGCCGGTGAGATTGAGAGGATGGCGGGGGCCTTCTCGAGGTGGGCTGCGCCGGCGGTCGCCGGCCCTGCAGCCGCTCGCACGGTAACGAGGCTGAAGCCGGTGCTCTTGCACCCGCTGGTGACCGCGAAGGCCTTTTCCGGCGGCGGCGGCGGCGGCGGCAGCGACTATCTTCGGCTGACGGACGAGGAGCTGATGGGGCAGTGCGAGATGAACACCTTCAAGGCATCCGGCCCCGGCGGGCAGCACCGAAACAAGCGCGAGAGTGCCGTCCGCCTGAAGCACCTTCCCACCGGCGTTATCGCTCAGGTTGCTATTCGACGGCTCGTAGTTTCTGCTCGATTTCTGGGGATCTGTCGTATTATTTGTTTTTCGCGCGTTCTTCCCAACGATCGGATGGTCCCATACTCTGTCGATTGCCAATGCTGTTGAAAGCGGTTAACGCCGCAAAGCGACAATTGGGTTGGTGAAGTATGCCGGATGAAATGTCAAAGCTCATATTTTCATGCGGGGATGTTATGGATTTTATGTTTTCGGCAAATCGAGGTGGGTGATAGCAGGTGCCTTTGTACGACACTGTTTTTGCCGAGACCGAGAGAGTACGTTCGCTTAAAAGGTAGAAGCACCCATTCATCTTTTTCGATGTTCATAATTCAGCAGGGAAAATGTGTGCAAACAATACAACTAAAAAGGCGCCGACCAAGTGACAGGCGCCTGGAATTGTCGATAAGGGAGCAAGATTGTGGGAATACAGTGGGGCTGAGAATGCAATAAAATGACAAGCGAGATGTTGGCAGATTTTATAAAATTCTGTTATTGTCTCCAGATCGGATGAACTGTAGACTGAAACCGTGGACTCCAGTCGGTCTGTTGCCTTGTACACACCTCTTTTCGCTGGAACGACACTATGCATAATCTGTTCATAACAAATAAGTTCAACTCACCGCATTCCTGCATTGCATCCCCATTAGGAATCTAGGAGCTTTCACCCACCTTCAGAATTTCATTATTCTGAGTATATTTCCTAGTAAGCATCATGTATCGGGACTCAATATTTTCTTTTGGTGACAATGTGAGTTATACGGATGAGGTGACAACTGTTGATGATTTGTGATGATTCATCAAGTGACACAGACAATGAAGTCTTGTTATCCCTTACATACTCTTACCCGTCTGGATTATTGAAAACTCAACGCAGATTATTAGCATATACCTATTTTGATAGCATATTATGTTAAATCAGCATGTCTTTGTTTGCGAAGATAAAAAAATGATGTATGTCACTCAGGTGAGTTGCAATACTTGTTCACATTAGAAACCCAAAAGCGGATCAAACTTGCACTGCATAACAAAAACCATATTAGTTCATCAAACAGTAATTATTGTCTTAACATATATGATTTATCATTCCTTTCTCTTCTGCCATGCATACAGGTGGTTCATTATGCATTTAGTCCATTCTTTTACTATTTTAGGCTGTTGAGGATCGTTCACAACATAAGAACCGAGCATCAGCCCTCACTCGCTTACGCACATTACTTGCCCTCAAAGGTTTTTTCTTCTTCTATTATTTATTTCTGTTTAGATGCAACATAGATTAGATGTTTGTCCATATATCATAGAATTCCATGCTTTGATCAAGGAACATTACAGAAAGCTATTATCTTTTTTCAGCCATGTTTATGTAAGACCTGGTAGGATTAGATGAAGACCTTTGCTTTGCATGAGTGCAACACAGTTAGGGCCTGAGATAAGAACCAAATTGTGCATGCAGCTATGCTTTGAAATATGTTTACACTAGTTTTTGCATTATGTCTCAGGATCAACAGCCAAAAATTATTTATCTTTTCTGATTGATGACTCTACTAGATGTCAGAAAAGAAGTCCATTCTTTATCTTTGTTAATTCTTGCATCATTCAAGTTGGAATTTTCCTAGTTGATGCTTAAAATCATGCTATTTCTTGTTGTTTTTTTTGTTCTTGCCACTAACTTCATATTATGATATGTTGGTCAAGAACCTTTCTCTCAGATGTTTGGTTTGTTCATGTTTTCATAGCAATTTTTTCTCATTTTCCACATGGTGTAATCAAATGAATGGAGAGGTTTCTTCACTTTGTTATGAGAAAGTTGGTCTTTTCAAACATATGCTATCCACATCTCATTGAGTTATTGGCTGGCTATAAAATCACCGAGAACACAATTTTCTTTTTTCTAACCCCAGCAAACCGTGATTGATGAAAATCAACCCTACCCTCAGTTTGTCAACTTTAAGACTAGCCAAAAAGCAAGTCTGCAATTCAGTTGAATACCTCTTGGCTAATAGGACAACTTTCAACTGGAGCCACAGATAATAGCTTATACTGAAATTTGGCATGTTTATGACGTTGTATTAAAGCTTCCATTTTTTTTGCCTCAAGCACAGATTGTTATGTAATTTTTCTCTTTACTTTTTAAGAGGCTCATCCATATGTTGCTGGCTGATGTCTGCTTTACTAATTAAGGCCTGTTTTTTTCTTTCTGAATTAGTCAGGAAGGCTATTGACCTAGATCAATACAGTCCTTCGCCAGAGCTTATTCAGATACTTCCTGCAAAGTCAACAGTTAGAGATTCAAATTCAGGTCCCCAAATTGGTTCTAAGAATCCAAAGTTTGCTCAGGTACCCTTGATTATCCTTTTCAATGCTTCCTATTCCTGTACAATCTTTGTCCGATTTGCTTCAAAAGCTTTTATTTGTTTACATTGATTTTGAATCTTGATGCTTCATTTTCTTCCTCTTTCTTTTCCTTCTCCCTTTTGTTTTGACAGGGAATGCAAGCTTTAATTGATCTGATTTATGCTGTTGATGGCTCTGTATCAGATGCAGCAAAAGTACTGGGGTTGACTATCCTTAACTTTCCTATTTTTATGTTTTGAGTAGAGTGGTAGAACTTTTAGCTACCCTTTAAATCAGCAATCCACATTTGTTACAAGGTCAGCTAGCTGTTTTTCTCTATTATATATCATCTCTTATCTGAAGACTGAAAAAAAGGTATTAAATATTTTTTGCTATTCTTTGTTTCTTTTCTCATCAATTAGTACAAGTTTGCACCATGTCGATAGGGTGAATGAATCATGTCAATAACTTGGGGGCTTAAAAATAACCATGATTTAGAATCAACTGCAGATTGAAATCAGCAATGGCTAGTCCAATTCTAAGGGCTTAATACCTTAAGATATAAGAGACATAAATAAATGATGGAACAGGTTGAATCTGTCCATTCCAATGCTATCGATTCATCACCAATTTGGCCAATTTTGACACAGCCTGCCCTCTCAGTTAAGTTATAATTAAATCTGATAAGGTATAAGATGAATTATATTCTTCCAGCTATTTGCATGACCACGGTTGTCAATTCTCCTGTCAGCACTTTCCTACCAGTAGTTATCTCTATATGCTCTCGAGAACATAATATTTAGGTCCGGTGGGAGTTGATAAGGGCATGAGCCTAAGGACATACAGGCTACTGAAGAGCTCGTAGCAATTAAGCAGAGCCCAAGCTGCCATACTTTTCTGCCCAAGTATATTACTCCTCTGATCCTCTCCACCTTCAATTGTCTATTCCATCAATGGAATACAAGTCTATTTGCCATATAGGTAGCTCATTGCTGTTTGTGTTGCTTTTGGTGCTTGTGACTGCTGTGCTTGCAAACGTAGTTGCCGTTCTGTCTGTGGTAGTGGCTGCCTGTGGTTGCCAAATATATGGACATTTATGGTTCCAAGGTCAAATGACTGATGCTATGTCCCAAAACCATATAATAGAAAATACTATGTATTTGCACTAAGATCATCTAAGGCAAATCTATGATGCTTATTGGCATGGATCGTCCTTGTATCTAGTCATAATTGACGTCTTTCACTCTTGGCCACTTTACCTTGATGATTTGGTTGCATATGATAGAAATGTAGCATTGTAGAAGAATTCATGTGGATATAATCAGTGTTTTTTTCTTTTTTATTGCTCAAACAATTGCTACATGTAACACAATGACAACAGCTTTTTCCGGTTTATCATTATCGTTCATTTTACTTTAATATATACGTGTTGTATCTTCCACTTTCAAACATTGGCTAAATCGACAGAAATCTTAAAGTTATGTCAATGTATTTATCATCATTGATTTTTGTCACTTCCAGGACGTTTCTATCTGATTTTTTCCAACATTTATGTTTTTGGTGATCTTTTTGCATTTGAACTTCCATTATATGACTTTTAATCAAGCATCGGGCTGATCCTGCATATCCATTTGCATTCAGATTCATGTAACATTTTAAATGGCCGCATGATGGTTACCATTTGTTCATTATTTCCTGCCCTTTCTTATTATTACTTTTTTTGCCAGGGTCAGTATTCTTCCAGCCAGTCTTCTGGTTTGGCCAAGCCAATCCAATCAGAATATGGTCTGGCCTATCAAGCACCTGATTCTAACCATGAAATCCTTGTCTATAACTCTTATGGTTGAAAAATGTGTAAATGTATCAACTCTATTCTTATACCATAGACCCTGAATAAGAAACTAGGTTTAAAGGTCGATAACCATACAGTGCAATGTTCCAAAATATAAGCATTAGTTAATCTCTGTTTCCAGTTCTTAAAACTATCTAGTAAATTCTATAGCTTTGTCTTTAAGTGTTTATTTATATTCCAAAAAACACAAAGTGTGCTGGTTCTTTGTCTATGCAACCTAGGTCATCATTAGGCAAGGACAGCCAGAAACAGGCCAGTGGAGCGACAATCAGGCTGTTCACTTGGACAACATTGCCTGATGACGAGCACATTGTAGAGAAAAAATGATATACAAGCATAGGAGGATCCATAAATTTATATAACCCTTGTTCAAGAATAAAGAAAAGTGAAATAAAAAGTATCAACCCACCAAAAAAGATCACCCACCTCAATAAAATAAAAAGAGATGGCCACTTGCTAATAGCAAAAGCAATTGGTCTACTTGACGTCCCAGCTTCTCTAGTATATACTAATAAATACGCCACTGACTGATGTGTTCAAAAGCTTCTTAACAATATTAGTCAAATTAAAATGTCATAACAACTGTGTTTCTGTAGCCGTCATACAAAGAAATAAATGATCAAGATATTACTGGGTTTTTCTGAGGAATGTGTATGCCAACGCTAATTACTTTGGTTTACATTTAGTGGAGCCTATTTACATTTTTTTTGTTTTGGCATTTTCAGGATTTCCATCTTAACGTCAAAGTTTCACAATCCAATATCTTTGATATCCGTTTCATGATAAGTGCATCGTTTTTAGAATTCTTCTCTCTTTCCTAGCATGCATAGTACTTGCTAGCAAGTCCCTTTCTTGGGACGTATATGGTATTATAATTTCTGATATGCAATAGATGAATCTAAGCTACCTAAGTATCAATATATTGTAGAAAGTTGCAAGCACATATTGTCTAAATTGGCAACACTTTCATTTATCAGGTTGAGCACCGGTGCCTTGTCAAGGTTGATACTGTCAGATGATTCTCTTCGATTGGCTGTAAATGAACTGAGAGAATCTAAGGTAAGGGTGCATGTCTTCTACCTGAATTTGCAGTTAAGAATCTATGATATACTGATGGCTAGGAGCCTAGGAGTTTCTGTAAAATGTGAGGTTGAGGTGTATTTCCACAAGGTTAGACATTGGGCAAAGAACTGGTTGAGGAAACCTTTGGTTTCTTATATGTGAAAACTCTCCAACCTAAGAAAAAAAATCCATTCGAGGAAAATAAACCCACAGTCCTGTGTACCGAACATTATAGTTTGCTATCTCCTCAACCAATTGTTTAGATTTTAGTTACTGCCTACATGATATTTGATTATTTTCTGTAACATCTAAATGTGGAAAATCATTCTCTCTGAGATGTGAAACGATAAAAAGGTATGCTTCACCACCTGTAAATAGGCATCAAATTATGCCTTTGTCATGGGATTCGGAGCAATGGGAGCCATTGCATTTGTTAATGTACAACCACATAGGAGGAGGCCAGATAGATGACAGGATTCTCCTATCATTGAGATATGCTGAACGTCCAGCTGTTCAATGTGCTCTCCACCCCCTTCTCTCTCTCTCTCTCTATATGTGTGTGTGTGTGCAGTGCATGTGTGCACGCCCCTTCCTGTGCGTGTATGTGCAGTGTCACAGGCGTGTGCATGCATTACGTATCTGTACACAGGTGCATATGCATGCGTATTCATCGTGGTTTGCATTATCTACATGTACTGATCTGGTCCCAGGGGCAGCCCAATCCCGTGGCTGATTTCTGCCGGGATTGGGCTTAAGCTCGGTGGGATCAGAAGATTTTGAACCAATCCGGGGCCAATCCCTGTGACATCACCGCCGAGAGGCAGTGAAGGGGCTGCAGCACTGCTGCCCTGGATCAGCTCTTTCGAAAGTTGGAAAAAAGCAATAAAAAATAGAAAAAATAGATCCACCAATGCCGGAGGTTTCGGGCTGACTGACCAGAGGGGCGGAAGAGGGCTGGTGGTTCTGCACTGTGCTCGCCCTGTCTCTCCCCTGCCAGTTGTGGGCGAAGATGAAGAATCGGGTACTGCAGATGCCCCAAAGAAATCTGCAGGACTCGATGACTGAGGATCACCACGACTTAAAAGTTGCGGATCTTGCATTAAGGAGACCCCTAGGGTCTGTCTTCCCCACCCGAAATGGGGCAGGGAGACTACACAGGGAGCGGCTGCCCCCCTGCCTCTTGCCTGCCGTCTGCTGTGGATCGGCTGATCCAACCTGTCATATTGGTGCATGATCAGCTGATCTAGGGTCATCTGTGCTTGCTTAGCCTGATCCCGGCAGAAGGATAGATAGATAGATAGATAGATACATTTATCATTATCCAGTCACATTCAAGTAATACAGGAATCTTGATTGTCTATCAATTACCTGATGGTAAAAAGGACGGTTGTACTGTGCATTTTCCACGTGTCGCATGCCAGACAACAGCCTTTCCTCCCAGTTAATACCTATCATCTCCCATCTGCAGGGTTTGAGACCTCTCAGATAGTCTGGACAGAAGATGTGACCGAGTCTTGGAAAGAGCTATCCGAGTATCTGGATACATGAAGCTTTTGCATTGTTTTTCTGTTCATCGATCTGTGTTTACTGTATCCGTGGTCAACAGACCGAAAACCTGAGCACCGACACCCCATCGAGCATTTTGTTCTCGCTCCATTATCTTGGCAGTGTAAGATTACGATCCTTGATCTGGTCAACTGCTGGTACGTACATGTTTATGGCTGTAAACATACAGATGTATAAAAAGGCTGCAACTGCCCCCTCCCCCCTGCCAAAACCTCCTCTGCTCTTCAAACGTCATGCTCTTGCACGCGACCGCGTCGTTCGTCTAGCCGCAGCTCACGGACGAGATTCGCTGCAGGAATCGAATCCGGCCTCTTCTTCTGCGTAGCTTGGAGCCCAGGCTGTTGGAGTTCTATGGAACACCGGTCAACGATCTAAATTGTGCCGTGGGAGATGAAAAATGAGAAAGATCTATTGATAGGAATAATTCGTTCTTTTTAGATGATCTTTTGTTTTTTTCATTTTATTGAGATTATATAGTGCAATAGTACAAGAAGTCACATCTTTGTTTATTTTTATACAGAGAAAAAGTATCAGTTCGAGTTTGATTAAGATTAAAATCTTATGGGGTGTTTGGTTGCATGATAATTTTTTGTACACTTTCATGATAAAAAATTGTATTAAAATAAAAAGTAAACCAACTCATGACATAAAATTATCATGTTTGGAGGGATGTGATTACAAAAAAGAGTAACTACCACACATGACCAAACAAAGTGGGGGACCACAAGAAAAAAGAAAGAGGTGAGACCCTCTTTTTTTGTTTAAGAAGAAAATCACTTTCAAAACATAAAATTATCATGGTTGTCAAACACCTCTTTTAACAAGTTTTTTTACAATTTTTAAAAAATTAAAATAAAAACCTCAATTATCATGCAACCAAACACCCCATTATTTCTCGTTAGATTTTAGGTCTAACGGTAGATTAAGTTTGATAAGTCATATTCTATCTTATAAGTTTAATAGCGTGTTAAGTCAAATTCAATACCAAGTAGATCATTTAATTAATATTAAGTTAACCCAACACATGCCCCGTACCCATGTTTTGACAACCCTAATGGGTCGTTTGGTATCGGGATAAATTTAAAGGGGATAGGGATAAACCAATCATTGTGATTAACTCTATCCTCATCATGTTTGGTTTAACTTAGGATAAGTTTAGGGATAAACCTATCCTATGTTTGGTATGTTAACAATAAATTCGAGGATAACCTTATATTTTTATATTTTTACTTTGTTTATATTATCTTATTTTATTATCCATAACAATTCATAAAAATATTAACCAACTTATATATTTATATAATAAATATGAAATATAATTTAAAATATAAATACAAATATAAATTTGAAGATATAAATAATATGATTTTAAAAATATGGCAGTTAAAATCAAATTTGAATTTCATTTTTAAAATCTAATGAAATTAGAAAATATTGTAATTAAATACTCTACGAATCGATCTACATCCGATACTTAAAATTTAATCTCAATCATATACCACCTCTAACTTGATTAAAATATTTTCATATTTTTCAACAAAAAAATAGTAGAACATGAAATAATTTAAAATTAGCATACATTAGACACTTACATGAAATAATTTATATTTTTTATATTAATATATTTTATTACTCATGAAATAAAATAATGTCTCCCTCGCCTCTCCCCCCGCGGAGAAAAGTGCCCCCCCCGGCGGCTGCGGAGCCCCCCGTGCCCCTCCCCGCGGGCCGCGAGACCGGTGCCCCCCCTCCCCCGCGGAGTCCCCCCGCGGCTGCACGGAGTCCCCCCCCGCCCCCCTCCCCGCGGAGTCGCCGGAGGGAGTCTCCCCGCCCCTCCCCCGCGAGTCGCCGTACCGCCGGACGGAGCCCCTCGCCCCCCTCCTCGCCGGACGGACACCCCCTCCCACCGCGAGATAGGAGTCGGTGAGCCCCCCCGCCCCCTCCCCGCCGGACGGGTTGGAGCTCCCCCTGCCCCCCCCTCCCCGCCGGACGCCCCCCGCGGATAGGAGTCGGCTGGAGCTCCCCCCTCCCCCCTCCCCGCCGGACGGGTTGGAGCTCCCCCCACCCCCTTCCCGCCGGACGGACACCCCCCCGCCGTACCGCCGGACGGAGCGCCCTCCTCCTCCCCCCCCCGACAGGAGCCGGCCGGAGTTCACTCTCCCCTCGCGGACAGTCTCCATGCGCCCACCGCCCAGCCCGGACGTATCCCAGAAACACCATTTCAAGATCAACTTAACCCAAGTATTAAGTGGGATGACTTATCCCCACACTTATCCCTAATTTTGGGGATAACTTGAATTAACTTAATCCAGGTTAAACCCAATATTAAGTGTGTACCAAATAGGAGATTGGGGATAAACCAGGTCTATCCTAGGTTATCCCCGTACCAAACAGGGCCTAATGGATCGACTTTGGCGGGGATAGTCCCACTTCCATTGTTATGAAAAGGCCCTATTACTTATCAATTTTGGGCTCTTCAACCCTAACGTCGTAATCTTGAAATTGGGTTAAACATTGATTTTATTATGAATTTTTGGTTATCTTTGTTCATCTGGTCTGGGAGAGTGTTGAAATAGTTAGGATGGTCGTTACCACAATTGGGTCTTGTAGCTACGGCGTCGTAGTTGTAAGAGAGAAGACATTTGACGAATCATATTTATCTCCGAATCAATCGTGCACCCGATGATCCCACCTCCCAATTAACTTGTTTGGCATCACTTCAATTTTGGGGTTAAATTCGATTTACCCTTGGTATCTTGGTTACAACTCAGCTTTATCTCTAAATTAATATTCTCGTACCAGAGTGTCAGGACTTTGCACGAGACAAGAATAAATCTTCCAAATATTCTCCCCCTCCTCCCTCTCTCCGTCTCTGAAAAGCTGTGGATGGGTTGTCTGCTTTGTGAAGCATGTTCATGTACCCGCTGCGGCAGGGAAGAAGATGGGAGGGCGGCGACGGCGTTACGAGGGCGCCACCACTTCGCCGGCTGCCTCTTCCCCTTGTCAAGAAATCAAGATCCCCGTCTGATCTTGTGAAGCGCCGCCTGGTGGTCTCCCATGGCTTCCTGACAAGCAAGATCCTGCGGCAGCTCCTGCAAGCCACGGCAAGATCTTGCTTGCACTGCTGGGTATATGAGAGAGAGAGAGAGATGCCTTTTGCGTTTGGCAGCGATATCTGATCATCATCAAGAATCGTGGATCTGGACGAGATAAATGAAAACACAAATCAATCGATCGAGTAGAGATGACAACAAAACAAATCTAATCAGCAGCCTTCGAAGCTCTCCCACGGGAGGAGCAGATCGCTTGAGCTCCCCCTAGAACAAGGTCGTCCATGGTGCGGCGAAGGCATCTGCGTCTCCTTCCTCCTCGAAGGCGACCCACTCGGTGCTTATTCGGGTCTCCATCTCGCACGAGAACAGCATCTGCGGCGCCTTTCCGCCGGCGGCCCGATCTTCTTGCTCGCGTTCGCGTCCTTCTTCCCCGGTGCCGCCCGACAGCGCGGAGGGCGGCGGCGGCTCACGGGCGCCGCCGGGAATCGGTTCGCCGCGGCACCCCGGCGTCGGTCGACGGCGGCGGAGGAAATCTTCCGCGGCGGATACCTGGTTCGTCGTGATGATCTTGACGTGCGGGTAGTCCAAGTTCTTTCCCACGGCGATCCTCTTGCAGTCCTCGTAGAAGCTCTGAAGCCTCAGGCTCTGGGAGGCAGCCCTCTTGACGGCTCCGCGAGCAAGTTCCCTCCTTTTGCCGTCGTAGCCGGCGGAGGAGGCCATCACGGCCTCCAATGATTCACGGAGGCTCGCGTAGACCCGGAAGCTCTCTCGCAGGATGATGTTCAGAGCCGACTGCGTCGCTCGGTCTGGACGGGTGGTAGTGCCGACCACGGCCGGCGGCAGGCAGTCCATGGTCCTGTCGAGGAAGATCTGGCAGCGAGACAGCCGGTGGAGGGCCGTCGCCTCGTCGGCGGGCGGCCGGGACAACTCGAGCTTGCCGGCCGAGTTGATGACCCAGTTCATCCGCTCGTCCAGGAAGTCGGCGTACCCGCGGAGGAAGGAGGCTGCGGCGCCGGGCTCCATGGCGAAGCGGCCCAGATCCAGCCGGAGACACCGGGAGAGGTAAAGGTCTCGGATGTCCAGCTCGAAGCGGCGGTCTCCCCCGCGGAGGAGACGGTGAAGGAGGAGGAGCGTCTTGAGGGAGACGACGTGGTCGCGGGCGGTCTCCAGGCGGTGGGTGAGCTTCCGGGCGAGGGCGGCGGCGGACCTCGGCGTGTTGGCGACGAGGAACAGGAGCTCGTTGACGTAGCGATCGTCGACGGGGGCGTCGGAGCGGTCGGTGCAGCGGAGGATTGCGACCTCCATGTCGGCGGAGACGGGGTCTCGGCCGGCGATGACGGCTTTGCCGATGGCCGCCCGGTCCCTCAGGGTGCCCAGGGCTAGGCGGAGCTTCGATTTCATGTCCATGGTTGCCCTTTAGGGTTAGAGCGACCGGGTTCCTTTGCGGAAACGTCTCGGGGAATATATACGTGCATGTCCCTTTGGCATATACACCATGAGCGAGAGAGAGGGGGGGGGGGGGGAGAGCAGGGAGACTTTCTGCTCTTGGGTTTATCCCTATGGGGAAGACGGCGAGGTCAACGGACGAAGGTTTTTTAGGGGGGAGGGAGGAGGGGAATCGGATTCCCCATGCACGAAGCTAGCTGCTGGCCACCCGCCCGCTGGTGGGCTCTCCGACATTCCTGTGGAGTGTTGACATCCTCGGCGGATTCGCCACGTGGACGTCCTTGCGCCGGCGTGGCCACGGAGGTCCGAGTCCGACAAAGCTCCGCGTTGTCCTCGTGGCACTGGTCCAGCTGAGCAAGGGCTGACCTTGTTGACTCCCGTGCACTCCATCTGACTCCTCTCTCTCTCTCTCTGTGACTATATACATACATGCATGGTGTTCGCCGCTGTACGTTCGTATTACCCGTGTCATTCATACGTGAGCACAACGGCACAAGCACTTGCCTCCGCTGCTAACCATCCTTACAATTTCACCGTCTAACATCGTTATATTCATAGAGTGCGACCCCCAGTCCCTAATGATAAACAACTACAGCTCTCAGATCAGTTAAATAATTGTTAAATATCAAATTTATTGAACCGTTATTGAGAAAGTTAAATATTTAATCAGTCCTTGGACGGGCCATCATCGGAGTGCTGAATTACAAGTGTATAAATATAATCGTTCTGTATGATTGTTCCTCGATCATTAATACTCTAGACATGGTTTGTATTTTATGAGAAATATCATCGAGGAACAATCTCAATGTAACGACCGATTAAATTAGCTGACTGGCCCAACAAACGTTGCTAATTAAGAGCCTTCCCAGGAGGTCACCCATCCTTGGCTTACTCCCAACAGAGCACGCTTAACTTCGGAGTTCTTTAAACTCAATCTCCGAAAAATGGTTAACCGATGTTGTTGGTAGTCCACTGATTTAATCTTTTAACATATTCACAAATCGGGATATTACAATCTACCCCACTTAAAGACTTGACGCCCTCGTCAAGATCACACACATCACATACCCAGGCGAGTCACACCGGACCTTCCGGCTGGGTCATGCTCTGATACTATATGTAACGACCGATTAAATTAGCTGACTGGCCCAACGAACGTTGCTAATTAAGAGCCTTCCCAGGAGGTCACCCATCCTTGGCTTACTCCCAACAGAGCACGCTTAATTTCGGAGTTCTTTCAACTCAACCTCCGAAAAATGGTTAACCAGTGTTGTTGGTAGTCCACTGATTTAATCTTTTAACATATTCACAAATCGGGATATTACACTCAAGCCCACGAGAAATCAGGAGAGAGAGAGAATATAATCTCCGTACTTGTTTAAGCTGAACGAGAGAGGATTTGACCTGTTGCCGCGCGGTGACAGTGAGAGATAAGAATCGCTTAATATATATTTATATATGCGCATGTATATATATTAATATGTGCTAGAGCAGCCGATCCGTTAGACCCGCCACTATCATGCCTGTCACCGAATGCTCTTTTTCGAATATATATCTATATCTATATCTATATATTAAAAGACAGGCCTTAATAGATGGTTCAAAGGCAGAAAGATATGGACATAAAAAACATACGAATAAGACGGGTGCTTGGGGGCACTAACCGGACGGAGGCTTCAACATTAGAAAAATATATTCCCAGCTGTCTGCAGGTCGCTGTCCCTTCTTAACATGGCTCTATATGTGTAAAGACAGACAGTTGACGTTCGTCGAATCTACGAATTTCAATCTTTCAAGAGCAGCAGCAGTTCATCTCGCAGCTGCTGCACACAGCCCCAGCTGCGTTCACGTCTGCAGGTACAGGTCGTCTCCTGCCGGTTCCACGGGGAGACAAGACGGGCACGGGCGGCTCCGCCGCACGCCGCCGGCGGCGAGAGGGGAGCGGAAAGCCCGCCGAAGGGGACAGGGATGTCCTGCCGGCCGCCTCCAGGCGGCTCTCGGATCGTCTCTACGCAAAGGCGGGGGGGCGTGTCAGAGCGTGTGGCAGCCTGAGGGGCAGAGGCTGATCTCATCTCCTCCATACGCAAGCTCTTCTCCTCTGGATGGGCTAGCTGCTGGTGCATGCTCGCCGTTGACCTACAGGCTGGGCTGCAAACCAGTCGGATTCAAGTAATGGTGTCCTGTTTGGTGTTTGGTTTAGATTCTGATTTGGATGAAGGTTAAGGCGAGCTTGATCCAGGTGATGTCTTTCTTTTTTTCTTTTTTAGAGTGTTTCAGAATGATGACATCTCGATTGTGGTTTCGTCATCTGAATTGGGATCATACGGTGACTTTTCAAACACGTAAGATTTATTATTTTTATTAAAAGTAAGTCAATACATTTAATTTTGTTAATTTTTTAATATAACACGTCTAAAATTTTAGTTTTATTTTTTTTTCAACATGTATGTACCGTAGTTTCAATAATTTATGTGTTTTTTTATTTATCGTGATAAATATAAAAGTGATGCATGACTCTCTAATGATTCAATCTTGTGTCTGTTTCTAGATATATTTCGGACATTTTTTTTAGAGGGGAGATTTTGAGTTTACAACTTACTTTGTGTGTAAAAAAGAAATATCCAGGGACTATTAGGGCCCATCTGGTAGATGATTATTTAAAAAATAATTATGATGTATCTCTTAAATTTGGGGGACAAATCAGAGTCTGAGTTATCCCAAAATTAATCTTGTACAGAGTAAGAACTCGGTTTTGAGCAAATGATAGTTTAATCTTTATGGCTCTCATCTGCTTTTTTATGTTCGATATTTTCTAAATAAATGGTTCTCGTAGCAACAATTATTACGTCACTGATGATGTCAGACATACGCGGATGTCGCTCCAAGCCTAGGTGAAAGAGATTATATTCGCGCAGAGATAAATGTTTCTTTTTATGCTGAAAGAAAGGTGAGGCGGTCATACTCCATGAACTACTTGAATATTTTTCTACATCCCCAATATTGCATAGCATACATAGTACACCTATATAAATGCATGCGAGGATTCTCAAAGTTTTGATTCAACAACCACCTTATGGGTTGATAGCACATAATTTGTATACAAAATAAAATCTAAGATGATTAAAGACAAAATATTTGGTGAGATATGATAACAAGAAGAGTGGGGACTGTGCATAACTATAAACTGTGGAAAACCACAAGGAGAAAAAATGGTCTCACTTTTTTCTTATCCAAGAGGGAAGCCTGAGTAAAAACATGTTTTTTTTTGTAATGGCCGTCAAAACAGCTTGCTTAGCCAGTTTTGTTACAAAAAATATATGTTTGTGTCGAAAACTCAATTTGTCATACGACCAAACACCTCATTATGCACCTTGTAGATGTGAAAATCTATCAGGTGTCATTGCTTGTTTGTTGTTGGTTGAATAACATATTTTTTCTGCCAGTTCCCTAGTTATATCCGACTTGCTTGCTACATCAAACCACCTCACCAGCGTTCGATGGATCATAGACACAACTTTCCACATACTTTTGGGGGCATATCTTCTGGTGTTATAATTATATTCATAATTCACAGATACTGGATTATGGTGTCAACAACAGCCAATTAAGGTTAGCATTTAATAGCACAGATAATCCCGAAACATTTGATTACTTATTCACACACTAATTTCTGGTGATACATTAGTTGTACCCGGGGGTATATCACCAAGTGAAACATTGATGAAGATTACATGGATACCTATGTTGGCATGCCATCATCCCCAGTATGTCATCCTCCTCCTGCTCGACTGTTCCCAGCACGCTCAAGCATCCTGATTAGTGGCCTGCTCCCGCACCTCCTGCTTTCATCCAGAGGTGTATTTCCCCATCTACAGGTAGGTTAAAAATTATCAGCACATCTTCTCGGTTCAGAAAGATAGCATGCTCCACATCTTTACATATGCTATTTCATTAGGCTCAGAAGTTTTACAAAAATTCTTGACAAACATGATATTCGTGTTATTCGGGATAATATTTTCATTTGCAAAAATTATTCTAGTATTCTGGTTTATGAATGTGCCGTTCACTGCAAACGTAATTTTAGAGCAGCTCTCCTTGCCATAAACAATAAATTAGACGAACGCCAAAAGAAAGATGAGAAGAGGAACAATAATAATTTGAATACCATGGCCAAAATAAAAAAACTTTATTTCAAACTTCAAACCATGAGGGATTCTTATGTCTATGGGCAATAGTGCCTAACATTAATAGTCATTGTAAAGCAAAAGTAACATCTATTCTGGAAGAACAAGACAATCAAAGAGATTCTCTTGAGGAATTCAGAATAGCCACTTTTAATCCTGTGGTAGTTGATAGTAGTTCAGATTATGAGAATTTATGGAGCAAGCATAGTAGTACACAACGTTAGAATGGCTTCACAGCTGTGTTTCCCTTTTTCAGTCATCAACGAGAGCAATTGACCTGATCTCATTTTTCTTGCAGATTCTCGCACTGAAAGCAATGAGAAAAGGAGAAGAGGATGATGAATGGGAGTATTAAGTACCTGTCCTTGGTGTGGACATCTGCTCCAAATTGGACTAATATATTTGCCACAAGATGCAAACCTTCTGCTGCTGCAATATGAAGTGCCGTCCTATGGTCATAGTTCTTAGAGTTCGGGTCTAACCCATTCTTTAGGAGTCTTGTCAGAAAGTGAACTTTGCTATCTGTAACAGCTTTACAAAGATATGTCCCAGCATCTTGCAGATATAGGTTTCCCCCTTTCTCTGCTAATAGCATGGCTACTCTTTCATGTCCAGACTTCACAGCCTCCAGTAAAGGTGAGCTTCCGAACTTGTCTGTATTCAGTAGAGTAAGGTCAGACTTTTGTCAAGATGTAAAAGGCTGGACAGTATGTGCATGGCTGCTCGCTAGTGTTTTCATCTTACCTATGCAATTTACATCTGCTCCACGCTGTATGAGAAACCTCACGATATCTTCATATCCTCTAGATGCAGCCATATGCTGTAGAATGACGTATTTAGAGAACCAATCTGTGTTGAAACTAGATGTATGATAATGCTGAGAATAAAGTGAAGAAAACTACTGCATGTGTAATGTGGCAACTGATGATCCCCCTTTTCCCCCACTTAATAAATCAGGTGGTCATTCCACTTTTGGTAAATAAACTCATTGTCATGCAAGTTATTTTCTTAATTATGTTTAGGAAGTAAAAAATAGTGCAAAGTGCTATATTCTGCCATACATGAACAAATATGACATATGATCTGAATGTACAAAGTCAAAGATGACACAAGAATACTAACTCCTTTAGGTTGAATGTCTATTGACATTTGATGCATCAAATTGTCAACTAATACTTCAAAATAATGACTTATAAACAAGTTTTTTCTAATAAATTTTATCTTTGCCAGGAACTTTTGTAGTATAGAACAATTTATGCTTTAACGACAGAATATAATAGTCAAACTTGGCCTCTCAAGAGTTATGGGCACATGTATTTCTTTCATGTAGTCAGTGCTGCAAAATTCTTGCAAGCATTGATCGAACAACACCTGATGATGCATCCTGGATGTCCAGCTGCTCGCCAAGAACTGTTAAATCTCCTTAAATGGTAATAGGATTACATAAAGATAAATGTTTAACTAGATGAGAAATCTAAACGATATTAAAGGACCAAGATATTTGAAATAACCAGTGAAGTTCTCCCATCATAGTTGGTCTTGCATGGATCTGCTCCAGCATTTATCAAGCATTTCAAACGGTGAAGATCCCCGTGATAAGCAGCACTATTTAGTCCTAGTGTAAGCTCCACTTCTTGTTTTGTTATCAGATAAGTAATATCTGACTCTAACTGCTTGATTCTAGGATGTGTGTCCTTTCCCTAAGCAGCACAAACACAAGTAAAACCAAATCGGGTTCACATGACCGCTCATATCACATATACTAGAATACTATGAACAGTTGTCACGTCTAAGTGATCATACCTTTAGAAGATTGTTAAGGATTTGGCGACTGTCCTTGAAATAAAGTTGCAAAATTCCTGTTAAAGACTGCTTATCCATTCGAAGTAAGCTGCAGAGTTCACAAACTCGGACAGCATATGGTTGAGGAATGCTGCAGAGTACAGCAACTTCACCAAAAGTATTGTAAGGAGCAAGGTTTGCTACCCATTCATCTGACTCTCCAGTTATCACTTCCTCCTGATATAAAATTACTGATATAATTAACCCTTCTTTAGTGTCAGCTCAAATGAAGTACAAATTTGGTTCCCAACTACAAATTTAAAGGTAAACTGCACTGTCTTTCCTGATTGTTTAATACTAAATGAACATGAATAAGTGCATGACTGTGTAGACTGTCATATGGTAGTTACCAGATTCCCATGAGCTACAATATAAACTTGATCAACGGCACTCCCCTGTTCAAGGATGACTTCACCTGGGAGAAAAAATTCCTCATTCAGCTTTGTTGCCTGCATGTTGCATTAGAGAACACATAAGGGCTTCCCTTATACTGGTTTGATCATAATTTCAAATGTTCTCTGAAACGTACAATTTGATTTATAAAATCTTTCGAACAACCTTTGAAGAGTGGAACCTTCTCAACAATCTCACAGTATGAAGTTTGAGATATCTGAAGTGACACAAGCATGAGCAAGTTAACACTGTCGGTAACCAATCGATTTTCACAGAGCTACCCAAGATGCAAGTTCAGTTAGAAAAAATAAAAACTGTAACATAGCTGCTGCCACTAAACATTATTCTCATCGGATAAACAACACAATGTGATAACTGCTACAATTTTTATCAGAAATTTTTTTCATAAATTGCTTTACTGATTTTCATCAACCTGTGATTGTCTTCATTGTGAATCAAAAGTATGTGAGCATTTTACACATGACATTTGGGAAGGGGGAAGGGAAGGAAAAACCTGCAACATCCATGTACCGTGTGTAAATGGAAGCATTACCTTGGACCTGATGGCTATTGGAATGTCTTCAAGAATGCTAGCTCGTGTGTGTGTAATCTCATAATGTAACAACAAATGATTTTTTATCTGCAATCGGATCTGCTTGCCTAGTCTGTTCCTGTTCATGTACTTGATAAGATCTGACATCTTGTCTCTGAATCTTTCCGTTTTTGAGCCTTTGACAATTAGTGCAGTCATGTTCCCAATCAAATATGCCCCCAGAACCATGTCAAATGATATGTAGACCATAATGAATATCATCTCCCTGATGTTAACAGCATGAATATCACCATAACCTGCCCAGATGAGAAGGATAATAAGGGCAAGAGAATCCATGTGTAATTCACTCATTAAATAGCAAGTATTATATTGCTTTATCATAACAGCCAAAACATTGACAATGATCTGTGATATGAATTAACCATAGTTGGTTTACTCCGTCATTCATATGAAACAACTGCCAAACTCAGATTTTTTATAAACATTCTTGAATATCTATGCCGCAAAAATACAACTTTCTTTATGGACAGTCAGGTCAATTTCTACTATGCCATCATAACCGACTAACGTTAAATCTCATGTGTATCAATAAAGTTCAATCACCACTACACGACCCAGCAAGTTGGAGGTGCCAACATTGTGGTTTTGCAATCATCTAAAACAGAAATTTCACATAACATCATACAAACACAGATACTGTTTTTCAGCCATGGGAACATCGACCTTCATTTGATTTATCAGCAATTATTCTTTCCATGTTTCCTATTTGTGATTCTTTCCTTTAACCAGTAGGTAAATGTTCCCCGGGGCAATGTTCCATCACAAGGACCCTACAATAGGAAATCATGAATACGTTCCTCTAACAATAGAATGATTGATACAAAACAGTTGTACAAACTGCGCAGAAAGAGAGGAAAAATGAGGAGCATTACCCACTGTGGCCATGGTGACCACGGCGAAGTACATGGAGGTGATGTAGCGCGTAAAGAAGTCGATCTCCCTGAAGTGTGTGTAGATATTGTCTCCCAAGGTGAGACTCCCGATCCAGGTGCCGCCTTCCTTAGCCGCCGGCAGCGTCGTGGCGAGAAAGTAGAAGATGCAGGCGGCGGTGTGGGCGCAGTAGAACTCTACTGAGATCAGCTTGACGATCCTGGTGAAGAGGTAGTTGAAGCGAATGTCCTTCTCCATCCTCTTGAAGAACTGGGCCACCTTCCTCGCCCTGGCCAGGCGCACCCACACCAGCCACCGCACTGCTTCGCGTCCTCCGGTGGCCTGAAAAGCAGAAACACCAGTGCGTGCGTCAAAGCTTCGAAAAATGACCACATTGGACGATGAGATCAAAGACGGAAGAAGAGGCCAAGGCAGAGTCCTGTAAACCATTCACCTTATAGATTGCATCCCAGGGGAAGATTCCGAGAAGATCCCAGGCGAAGCTGCCCTTCAGGTAGCTGCAAAATGTGCAAAATAAACACCTTGATCACCGGATAAAGAGGAGGAGATGACGAGAGCCGGCGGTGAGGGACGTTACCCACCGCATGACAATGCTCCGGCGGTCGTAGACCATCTTGTACGTGTGGGCATCCCTATATGCGACGAAGAACTGGAGGATCACGTCGGCGAAGAAGACCGCCTGGACGCCGTCGAGGTCTACAAGGTGCCCCGGCAGTCCCCTGAAGAACCCAAACTCCAGCGGCGTGAAGAAGGTGGAGAAGACCGACCACAGGACGACGACGTTCTCCCAGCATCTGTACATCCTGCAGCGTTGCAGATTCCGCTCTTTTCAGGGGGGAGATCAAAGCAGGATAAGAGGAAAGATGAAGACAGAGCGAGCACAGCCAGGTCGGCTAACCTCCCATCCGGGTGCACGACGAAGCGCCCATAGCAGTTCTCGGGGAGATTGAGCACGGCGGCGCTGTCCCACCGGCCAAGCCACCCCCGGCTCTGGAGCTCGGGAAAGATGGAGAGCCTGCTGGCCACGGAGCCATGGATGCTGTCGTCCACCTCGTTCAGCTCGAACTCCTCGCGGATCTCCCCGCCCATCGGCATGCCCCCTTCGTCCCCGATGCCCAAGGTGAAGGAAAACAGGGCAGAGGGCGCGGCGGCCAGCGAGGAGAGCAACCGCAAGGAAGAGCAGCGGCGGCGGCGGGGAGCTTGAGCTTGTGCGGGTCGTGGCCGGCCATTTTAAAATTGGAGGCGTGGAGGGAGGGAGGCCGCCGGAGGAAGAGGCGGCGTGGCCACTAGCGTCGCCGGGGGCGGAGGAGTGCGGCGGGTGTTAAAAGGAGGGATAGGTTGTTGTGGCGGGTTCGTTCCCGTTTGTCGCCATCCCTTCTCGTGACTCCGGAAGGGACTTCCGGTTCTCGGATCTTCGCTATCGGGTATGCTTTCTGCGGCTGTCGCTATCCGACGGTAAGGAGCCCTTTATAAATTATAACCTGTATTTACATTTTAGCGTGGTATTTGGAAAAAAAAAGTTAGCTTGTTCGTTAATTAATGTCAAGAATAACGAGTTTTTAAAATTTTATTATCAAAATGATTAACCCGATAAAAATATTTTTCCTTTTAGTTATTGAGAAAAGATATAATACCTTCAAATCTCTGATAGTGTTTTTGCATAAACGTCCAACCCTTGATTGTGACGATACCGTCCAACTTTATTACTTTACACGTATCACTCCTCATAGTTATGTATATTTATAAATATATTCTTTAATAATTAAAAACACATTCAAGGATTGAAAACTTGGTTTTTGGAAAAACAATTACCTCTGCTTAGAACACTCCGAAAATATTGTTAGTCAAAGAATTTTATACAAATGCTCATCTCTTTTTTTTAAAGAGGCAAAAAGGATTTAGGAGAGAGCATGGAGAGATAAAATTAGAAGGGAGCATTTGCATCGTAAATAAAAAATATTATATTAATATCGCTTCAAAAATTTCAAGGTGATAGAGACTTTTTTTGGGGCAACAAAAGATTTTAAAAACCTGATAGGATTTTCAATTTGTACGAGGACATATCCAGAAACATGAAAATTTACAAGAACCAATAACGTGAATACCGTCGAATCTATGTGATACATTATTGCGATCTAGTACCATGCTCAGAATAAAATTATTTTTTATATTTGATATCATCAATTTTGACGCTGAAGGACTTCGATACCAAACATTAATTTCTTTTGGAATTAATATTCTAAAACAGGCAGGTGCTCAAGTGTTGAAGAGTATGTGCTATCAAACCTGTTGATTAGTTTGTCATCTATGGTGTAATTACTTCTATCCTTCATAAAATCACATGGGTAAGTAGCATTTCTAGTTTTATGTCATCCGATTTAGCTGTACAGAGTGGGAAGCTCTCCGCGGCGGAGGGCTCGATCGCTCCCGGCGGACGCTCCCCCGGCGGCGGAATCTCGCGGCGGCCCCCGGCCGGCGGCAGAATCTTCGTGCGGCTCTCCTCCGCGGCGGCATCTTCACCCGGCGGACGTCCCCCCGGAGGTGGCATCTCGCGGCAGCCTCTCGGTCGGCGGCGGACTCTTCGCGCGCGGCTCTCCTCCGCGGCGGCATCTTCTCCAGGCGGCGGAATCTCGCGGCGGCCACCCGCTCGCGACTGTTGACAACCCCCTCGCGGCCCTAGTAGGCGGCGGAACTCGCGGCGACTCCCTCGCTCGGCTCCGGAACCTTCGCGGCGGCCCCTTCGACGGCGGCGGAAACCGCGGCGGCACCTCGCTCGCGGCAGTAGCAACCCATCCTCGCGGCGCTCGTCGGCGGCAAGACCTTGGGGCGGCTTCCTCGGTTGGGGGCGTTACTCTTGCTTGCGGTGCCCCTCAGCGGCTCCAGAAACCCTCCCTCGGCACCTTCGTGGAAGCGGTCTTTTTCGAAGGGTGAAATTTGCACCAATTGTTTTCTGTTGTCAACCTCCCGGTGCTGCATTGTTTTCGTTCCTCGCTTTTGAATCGGTGGGAAGTTTCTTTTTATCATTTTGTAGTTGTTTTTGGTTGGGAGGGAGGAATGTTCCTCCCTCCCCCGCTCCCTCTTCAACGCTCTGCCTAAACATGGGTTTAGGCGTTTTGTATCTTTTTGCGGCGTTGACGATGCGGAGCCCGGCTTACGTATATAGGCTTGTGTTTTTTAGGTCTTTGTTTCTGTTTGGCGTCGTGTGGTCTGGTCTCTGGATGGTGTCTCTTCTAGTTGTCTACATAGTCACCTGGTTTAGCTCGAGACCGATGGCCTGGGCGTTATCCACACCTTCTTGGTGTGATCTTCCGGTCTCAAGACAATTATCAAACTCCTCTGATGGAGTCCCTTCATCTACTGTTCGACCATTTAAATACTTATGTATTGGTCGATTTGTGGCTATGTTTGAGTCACCTAGAAAAGAGGTATCCTCTTGGAGCTGTCGTTATGTGTGGTTTAATCTTGTGTCTTTTCTGTGGTTTTAATCTCCAGGTCTATCTGCTTGTATGTACTCTTTTACGTAGTAAATGAAATATGGTGGTGATGTTGTTTGTTCAAAAAAAAAGATTTAGCTGTACAGAGCCAAAATGCACATCTGTAGAAACGAACATCAAAACTACAACATTTTAAAAAAAAAATTTGTGTGAACCGACGCGGAGAAGCTACATAGGAAAAAAAATATAAAACATCCGCAGCCCTTGAAGAAGGATAATCAATCCAACACCTGTGTACGATCTAATCTCTAACTTGACTAGAACAAAATATAAACAAAATTCCGGAGGGTATGAAAAATAAAATAAGCGCTGCCAAGAAGCTACCTGCCGGAAAAAAGATTACAGATTTGATGATAAGAATTTCTTCAGCATCAGCGACAGCACTTGGCAAAATGGAACAGCGGCATGAATAGCCCTACTCTACAAGTCAGAGAACATCTGGTTGCTTGGGCAGCGCAGGAGCTCCATACATCCATCAGCAGGTGCCAAATGTTATAGAAATGGTTGATAAACAGAAGGCACACAACATGGAAATGGGAAGAACTGAAGGAAAAGAGACCCAACCACGAGGAGCTAGAATTGGGGAGGCACCAGCAGTGGCCAACAACAAAATGGACTGAAGACAATAATAAACAAAAAAGGCCCAAAAGACTAATTGAAGCCCAAGCAGACGGTTTTTGACTGTTTTAGCACCGAACTTTTCTGAACTAACAGTACACGACTGTCTAACTGATCAACCCACTCTGCTTCTCTTGCTGCAGGTGGGGCACTTATACTGCTTTATATGCTCAGCTTTTGCAGGGGTGATCCGGACACATTTTCCATGGAACCATTTTTCGCACAGATCACAGCAAATCCAAAACTCGTCGTTGGCATAGTTGGTGCCACAAGCTCCACAGAGTGTGTTCCCATGTTCGTCATCGTACTCTTCCTCCTCTTCATCTCCGCTCTCTTCATCTTCTTTTGGAGGTGGCATTTTTGAGATCTTTGCCGGCAGTTCTGACTGACGAGATTGCTGAAAGGAACAGAAACTGATGTCAAAACACTCACAAAAGAAACTGATAAGTAACATGGGAATGGCCAATTGGGGAGGGCATTCACCATTTTTGAACTCGATTTGCTACTCTTGCTGCTAGTGTTAGGGAACTTTTCTTTCGTCTGTTTCTTTGCGGCGCCAGTCACGACCTCATAAATAGTTGGGATGCTGTTGATCATAGAAAAAAGCCGTCTCCTGTAAAGTCACACATCACGAAGTTAAAGCTGGAGTACTATCATTGAAGAAGACCACAAAATTCCAACAAGCAAAATCTTGGCAACGTACCCTAAGTCCCTAAACAAAAATACATATGCAATAAAATATCCAGCAATAACGTTATCCTTCTTCTGGAAGCACGGGGTACTGTTTTTTATTAAAAACAGGAGAGTACTATTTTTTATTCTCTTTCCGATGTAGAAAGTGGAGCAAAAAAACAGATTTTTTAGAAAATATTCAATAAATTTTTTATAATTAATTTTAGCAAATATTCATAATATTCAGTATCAGTAAACTATACTCATGCAGGATATTACATCACACATCAACTCATTACTGTTATGCAGCAGAAGGATCCTCTTCAATGGATATGAAGAATTGAACATGCAAATCAACGGGAAACTCTTTAACTGTTTCTCCTTAACGGAGTAGCAGGTTCCGAACAGAGGAAAAGAGAGAACCGCATGCCATGCGGTGCCGACTGCTGAATGCCTCGATGTGAAGAAGAGAAGGTTCCGTTCTCAACCAATAGGCATCGTTGCACTGGCAAGAAACATTAACCAGTATTTCATAGATAACTGATTCAACTTATCCATTGGATGCCAAAATCCACAGCTAAATTTGTGTGGAATGACAAAATATCAAAGTAATGAACACAGGCAGAAGAGGGGGGGCATCAGAAAAACATTTGGTTGGATATTAGTCATTGTTTTCAAAGTGTCGCTAATGAAGTGGAAGCATCAAACAACATCGCATGTGCAGGTTCTTCTTCTCGTCTTCTCTCTCCAATGCCCCCATCACAACGGCAACACCGACGAAAACCAGTTCTCCTTTACTCCCCAATGATCCCCACATGTCGCTGCGATGGCAACACCATCTTCTCAGTCTCTCCTCTCCCCAACAACTCCCATGTGACACTGCGATGCCTTCTCCATCTCTCCCCAATGCCTCCCCCCCCTCAACATGACATCTTCTCTCCCTGACATCAGGCCCGCAATGTCTTCTTATCACCCGGTCTGGACATTGATTTCATCTTCATCTTCCTCCACAGCACTGACCTCTATTGGTTGAGAACGGATCCCCCTGCCACAGTGCCACCTTCTGTTGGCAATCCAACCGGGATCAGCCCTGGATCAGACTGGAATTGGCTAATCCAGGCCAATCCAATGGCATCAAGCCCAATCCTGGGAGAATTTGGGCCCGGGATACCCCCAAGGATTGGGTCAACACCTCCTGATCCCATCTGGATCTGAAGATCCTACAAACAATGAGTGTAACTCATCCAATATGCTGAAGACACACTGCTTATTTCTGTTGCTATGTAAAATTATTGTTCATCTCAAGGCCTCCATATGCTAAGGATCTGCCTTTTCCTCTTCTAAAGAAAAAAAAGTGGTCTATCTCAAATCCTTATTATTCCTGGTAGCAGCTACCACCTGATATTGTTGGCGTAAGTATTCCTCGACAAGAGGATAGACTTTGTGCTGGTGAAATAGAACTCCCTTGGGGATCCTTTCCTATTAATTACCATAGGTTAACTTTGACTGATAAAAATATTAAGAGGGTTGACTGGAACATGTTAGCTGAGAAATTTTAAAGTAGAATTCAAGGATGGAAGAGCAGATTGCTATCTCAGAAGCAGATGAATATTGTCGGGCTTTTGGTGCAAGATTAATTAGGAAATAAACCTGATTCATCTCCAAAATTTAAAAGACAAACCAAATTTATCCCCAAAATAATCGGGTTTTGAACTTCTATTTCATCTGGATTTGAAATTCTGAAATTGTATGAAAATTTTAAGCACTCCATCTGCTTTCTTCTCTGGCCAAATATCAGCTTTGCCAAAAAGAAAAGCATTAAGAATTGGAACAAAAAGCATTTCTCAGTCAGATAAGTTGCTTGTACTCCATGTAGAAGAGGTGTATTGACTAGAGAAAGTTCTTATAACAAGAAGTTGCTGCACAAGATAGAGATATTTTGATGCGGGATGGAAAGGAGACTGTCTTTCCCCTTTCTCATGGTACAGTCATCACCCATCATTAGGGGTGTGCACTAAATAGTTCAAACCGAAAAACCAAACCAAACCGGCCTGCCTGATTCAGTTTGAACCACTTTCAGTTTGGGAGTCCTCCAAACTGATTTAAACCAAATCAAACCGTTTAAACCGATTTAATTAAAAATTATAAAAACTATTATAATATTAATAAAAATAAAATTTTTATAGTTTTATAATAAAATAATATTTATTTTGATTATTTTTAACTTAAAAACCATTATATATGTACAAATTAAATAATTTAAATATTTTTATATATTTTCAAATCAAACCGAATCAAACCAAATTGAAAACAGTTTGGTTCGGTTCAATTTGAGTGGTTGATTTGGTTTGGTTTGGTTTGGTTAAAAAAAAAAGTGGTCCAAACCGAGCCGTGCACACCCCTACCCATCATACTAGCTATGAAACTGCTGCTGCTGTTGGAACCACTGCAAAGGTCGCCAGGACAGCAAGATGCACACGAACCCCTCTGAAGCAGTTCACTTGCCCTGACCATCGCTCGATCCCTGTAATTGCAGCCATCAGGCCTACCCGAGACCAACTTCACAGGCCTGAAACCCCACTTCCTGCAACCCCCCCCTTCACCTTTTCGGCTCCACCTACCTTGCCCAACAGTCCCATACTGAGCTTCCATCCGTGCTGTAGCAGTCACTCACATCCCTGATCCACGTCACCTCTCCTACACATCCTCCCTCTTACGGCACCCTACATACCCCCAATAACCACCTGAAACTCCCCTCCCTTAGCGTGAAGCAGATACCCCACAAACACTGTAAACCTCCACCCATGCTGTCCCCTCTTTCCCATCCTCTGTACCATGCTCTCTGATGCAATCCCAATCAGACCGTACGTGCAGAAGACGAATTTGAGAGGACTCGATATCACTAGTTGGATCTGATTGATACCAACATCAATTTGTATTATTTTTACCCAACAAACACTGTAAACCTCCACCCATGCTGTCCTCTCTTTCCCATCCTCTGTACCATGCTCTCTGATGCAATCCCAATCTGACCGTACGTGCAGAAGACAAATTTAAGAGGACTTGATATCACTAGTCGGATCTGATTGATACCGACATCAATTTGTATTATTTTTACCCAACAAACACTGTAAACCTCCATCCATGTCCCCTCTTTCCCATCCTCTGTACCATGCTCTCTGATGCAATCCCAATCAGACCGTACGTGCAGAAAACAAATTTGAGAGGATTTGATATCACTAGTCGGATCTGATTGATACCGACATCAATTTGTATTATTTTAGTAGTATTATGGTCTTATCTATTCAGGAGCTAAGTTAGGAGTTAAATTATGAATGTCAAAGTCTAACTACGAGTTTAAAAAATATATATATATATATATTGGAGTCAAAATAGGATACAAATTTAAATGTCAGTTTAGAATATATTGGTATTTAGGGCAGATTTTTAGGGTTTCTTTATCATTTGTATTAAAAGGAATAAAAAAAAACTCTCATATCCCCTCTCTCGATCTCTCCCGACTCTCCAGTCTCCCATTCGGTTCTTCTTCCATGTCCCTTCTTGATCCTGACTCCTGAGGGTCTCCACCACCCATCTCCTCCTGTTCAGCTTCTTCTTCTTCCTGTTCTTCCTCTCCTGGTCCACCTCTCCTTCTTCCCATCTCCTCTTCTTCCTCTCCCTCTCTGCTTTGTCCCCTTCAGCTCCTCTGACTCCCTGTGCACCTGCGGCATCCCTACCATGTCTGCCCTCCCTGAGACCACCTGCAGCATCCCTCACTGGTTCACCCAATGCAGGTTCCCCTTTGCAGACTCCCACGGCACCGCAGCAGCGCCATATGGCCCCTTGGCCGCCCTAGCCATGGCACCCACCTTCACGAGCCCCCACCCCTTCTTTCGGTGCTGTAGACACCCTTCACATCCCCTGCTCAGAGCTGCCCCGCCAACCCCTACATCCCTTGGCCCTCCCAGCCCCCGCCCTCTGTCTGCTGCACCCTGGAGGGTCCCAACCACCCCCTCCGCCTCCTGGCCTTCTACTCCTTCATCTTCTTCATCCATTTCCTGGTCCCAAAAAGCCCAGCACCCCCTAGCTGCAACACCTTCACAATGCCACCCTCCCTATTCCAGCTCCCACCAACCCCCTTCCTCCCATCCAGACCCCCTGTGCACCCTAACACATCGTACCCCTCCACCTCACCATGCCTGTCGTGGCACCGAGCTGCACAGATCACCTGACAGGAACCCCTCCGCCATCTGAGAGACCTTGCCAGGCTATCAAGTCCTGTTCCCCTTCTCCGCACACCCACTTCCACAGCTAGCACCCAATGAGCTGATCGACTGGTGTAGCACGGCCTCCAGCACCAGCCCTGACTTCCGGCTACACCCACTCTCCCTCCGCCATCAGTCCGATGTCACCGAGCTCCACCACCACCACTCCTGCTGCCAGCCCAGTAGGACAACTACCGTGGGGCTTGAAGACTGGTCAGTTGATGCCCTCTGGCACCCCTGCACCTTTCCCCGAGCTCTGCCACCAACTCGGTAACCCCTCTCCTCCGCCCAAAGAAGACCAGCCGCTGAGCACTGTAGCACTGCGGTCAAGGTACCAAAAGCCTCTGTCTCGGTGTTCTTTGCAGCGTCGAAAGCTTCTACGCCCGGCTCCTTTGCGGCACCGCTAGAGGGACCTCGGTCCCATCGTCTTTGACCGCACAAGACCAGACCAGCTGGCTCATCGGACCCACCGGTCCGATCAGTTCAAGGCTGGTCCATCTGGATGTTGGCTCAGTGCAGTCCGGTTCAAACAAGTTTACAGCTTGTTTCAACTATGGTAACCAGTCTCCTGCCATTAATCGATGGATTATAGTGTTTGTGGACTTTTACCACCCTGCGAGATGTGAGCTTTGCATAAGTTGTAAGCTCTAGATATGTATGTAACAGTTGGTAAGTGGGCAGCCAGACAGTCGTCACCCATTGTTTGGTGTGGGGGTAATTTCTGAATCTTGCTTTCGTATTTACTATATTTGTATATTATATGCTTGTATGCTATGTATGTAAAATTAGATTTTAGCCTGCATCCATACACTGTCAGCTTTTGTGATGTGAGGTATCACCTCAGGGTCTGCAGATTGAGACTAGGCAAGAGCGTCCATGATTCAAAGTAGTTCTCACACTATCATGGTCCCACGTCCTGCATTTGTGACTGCCGATTGGGTTAGCTTTTCTTTGGACTAGTCTACACAGGGTTTAAACTCGTTAAGATTCTGCTTCTTGATTTATATTGTTCATTGCACGGTTGCTTGCCATGATTAGCCGAGACATCTATGTGGCCTTGCACCACATTTCCAGAAGAAAAAATGATAGAAAGAAGTTGTATGCAATGAATAGGCTGCCTTGCAACGAAATATGTTTTTTATTTCTGCAGGAGTAATTTGAAGACATACAGTCACATGATTATCAAATCTACATTATCAGGGATGTGCTGGAAACATTTGGTAAATTTAGTAGGGACCCTCATTTACTGACAGGAATGGAGTCAAAAATGTATAATTGGCATTCCTCAAAAGAAGTTAGCAATGATTCAGGTACCTGGAATATGTCCTGACATCTTGTGGGGAATCTGGACTACTAGGAATAGAAGATCATTCAATTTGACAACACTTTCTTCCTGGATGTAAGAATAGCTGATTTCTGACATCAGACTTCATGATTTAACAATAACAGGTCAACTTAAAATATTCCTTCAGGAGGCCAATACGAAAATAACTATAACAGAATAGAAAACTGCTAGGAAAAAAAAGGCCCTTCCTTCCAAAAGAAATGAGGTAGATAAACTGCCTATCAAAGTGCTACTGACACTGTGAAGTTGAGATCCCACCATTAGGATGAGGGGCCCAGAGATGCACGTGTGATACACAGAATCACATTGGACCCATCTAGCGCATAATATCTAAAAGTCAGCTTAGTCAACTTGATTCTGGCATATGTCTACTTGAAACCAAATTTGATTACTTGATAGCTAGTCAACGTTTCTTCCAAACCTCCAAGCAAGCATGCATGTATGAACCACCAAAAAATCCCCTGAACAACTCTGCCTTGAGCAGTCCCCTCTAGCTTTTAAGGAATAAAGATCATATCAATGGCCTTTTTCTAACCACAAAATTAGAACTTTTATAAAGATGCTACTAAAGTTATTGTGCAGGACAATAGGTAAAAAGCCCTGTCCTTGACCTCCTTAAATAACACCAGTCTCTGATTCAGATCCTTAGATTCATCCTCCACAAATTCATGCATATGCCACGATTTTTTTTAACTGTCAAAGACAAAAATTTCTATCAAACATAAAAGAAATACAGTATAAGAAAAGAAGGAAAAAAAATAAAGTCTAATGGGGTGTTTGGTTGCATGATAATTTTTTGTACACTTTCATGATAAAAAATTATATTAAAATAAAAATGAACCAACTCATGACATAAAATTGTCATGTTAGGAGGGATATAATAACAAAAAAGAGTAACTACCATTTCATGACCAAACAAAGTGGGGGACCACAAGAAAAAAGAAAGAGATGAGACCCACTTTTTTGTTTAAGAATAAAATCACTTTCAAAATATAAAATTGTCAAGATTGCCAAACACCTCTTTTTAACAAATTTTCTTATAATTTTTAAAAATTAAAATAAAAGTCATCGTTATCATGCAACCAAACACCCCATAAGGTCTTCTACCAAGTCCATAGAAGAGAACCTAATTACAGCAGCAAAGATTTAAACCCAGAGAATGGGAGTTTAAAATCCTTCAGCTCTACCACACCCACCACGCTCCCAAAGTGTGCCACAGACCAATCTTTCACAAGGTAGGTAAGAGAAAGAGAATCACATTCGGGTTCTCAAACCGATCTTCAAATATCCTGGAGTTCCTAGTGCACTAGACAGCCCAAAGCATGGCTGGTAGAGCGAATTTCCAAAGAGTAGCATGAGAAGACCATGGATTAATACTCATTCAATTATTTAGAAGCTTCATAGTGGTAGCAGGCTCCACCCTACCAACTCCTTAACATGATCTGCCAAAGGAAAGCAACCACTCCACATTTGACGAAAACATAATCAATATCCTCTTCCTTGCTACGGCAGAAAACACATCCAGTAAGAATAAAAAAGAATTGTTATGCAAATGCCTTCTAGCGAGGAGTTTTCCCTTCCCAATCCTCCATAAGAATAGTTTGATTTTAATGGGTACAGGTTAACTCCATACGATGTGGTGCCATGGGACTTCAACCCCACCTCTCATCAATCTACGCATATCAGAACTCAAGGTAAAGTGATTTGTGCTGCCCAGTAACCAAATCAGTTTATCCTCTCTACTATCGCTGCATCTACGCTCGTCAAGAAGTGTTAGTAGCTCTACAAGCATACTGGTCTTTTCATCCTTAAAGTTTCTTCTAAATGACAGATTCCATTTAGAAGTCAAATCCCAAGTACTCAATAATCTTAGCACTAGGATTGTGACATAGCATGAATAAAGCGGGGAACATATTGACTAAGGGAGTACTACCAATCCATTGATCCTCCCAAAAAGCTGTTCTCCTCCCATCACCCAACTCAATGGATGAGGAGTAGAAAAAAAATCTCAATTGTGAAGAACACCCTTCCAAATACAGAGTCTCTAAAATCTCTGATCCAAGATCCCCCAATATTGTATTTTGAACAGGCAGTTCTGCCCAGAGTACGTTTCTGTTTTGGTTAACTTTCTAAAACCATTTAATCAATAAACATCATTCATAGTTTCAAGAAAAACTAGACCAACTACTCCTTCCTTTGTGGACCTATAAACATGGCTCCATTTAATAAGATGCAACCCTTTCTTCTCATTATTACCTTTAGAAAAAAAAATGAGCACTGATGCTTTCCAACTTATAACAAATGCCCTTAGACACCTTGGGAATGGATAAATAATAAAGAGGTAAGTTTTAAAGAACAGTCTTAGGAAGTAACCATCTCCCTCGAAAACATTCTACTCTTCCGTCCCTCAAGTTTGCCTTTAAACTTCTGAACTAGACAATGACAACCCTTGCTTTTGGTTCGCTTGTTCGATAGAGGTAAGCTGAGGTACTTTTAAGGATAAGAAGACCAAGGCATCCTGAAGATCCTTTGTACACTTTAGCACTGCGATTCACAAAGATTGGTACTGATTAGCTCATATTTATCTCTCTTGGTCTTCAGCCCAGTAACTACATTAAGCAAAGAGATATTGATTCAAAAAATTACACTTGTCAAGCTTCCCTGAAGTAAGAAGTAAAACATCATCGGCGAATTCAAAGTGAGTAACCCTTTCCTCATTTACCCCAATTGAAATGCCCTCAATCAAGTTGCAATGCTCTGCTTTATTCCACATAATCATTAAAACTTGGCCCACAAGAACAAAAAATTGGGGAGAAATTGAATCACCCTGCCTTAAACCTCTCTAAGCATCAAAGAAGCCAAAACTTCAAAAGAATGCATAATTTTTTAGCAATCCCCACACACCATCTAATCCATGTGATCCACTTATCATTGAAACCCATCAATTGCATAATTTTTAAAAGTCAAGGCCACTTAACACTGTCATACGGTTTTTCAAAGTCCAACTTGAATGCACTGTTTTCACCTAGTCCTCTAGTCTTGCAAACATTCATGTGCTGCCATGAAGTTATTAAGAATGTATCTTCCAAGAACAAAAGCAAAAGCGAAAAACTTGTCAAGATACCTATGAATTTGCTCATTATCGTGGCTAGTACTTTGGTAATAATCTTATAGTTACAATTTAGTAAACTGATCGTTCTAAAGCCTTTTATGTCCTCCACATACTCCTTTTTGAGGATCAGAACAAGATTATAATAATTCAACAATTTGATACAACTTGGATCTACCTGAAATTTCTAGATAAGAGACAAAGTCCTTTTGAATTGAGTTCCACTAGTGTGTATAGAAGCCAACTGAAAAATCATTAGGGCCAGGTGCCTAATACAGATTCATATGTTTCAAAGCCTTTAGGACCTCTTGCTCAGAGAAAGTAAAGGTAAGGGATTTAGCTTCTTCTTAACTCAAGATCTTATGCATGTTGAAGTTGATGAAAAGAGACCAAACTTTTTCTTCGGAAAAAAGGTTTTTATGGTGGTCGACAACAAGATGTCCAATTTGGTCCGTGCCAAGACACTCAAAGCCCTTCACTTTCAACCTGTTGCATTCTTCCTCTTACGAATAGAAGTTTGTGTGTGAAAGAATTTGATAATCTTGCTCCTTCCTTCAACCATAAACCTTTAGATCTTTGTTTCCATTTGATTTCCCCCCCAAAGCTCCATTCTTTGTAAGCCTTTATAGCTTTGTTCCACTCCTCCCTTTGACTGTGGTCAAACATTCATTTATCATTCAACCGTTCAAAATAATGAATTTTAGGCATCCAATTTTCCCTAACTGCAACCAGGGTGTGGAAATACTCTCTTGCCCACGTCTGCAAGCACTTTTTAATCCATTTTGGCTTCTTGACAACGAGCTCGAATCCACCTCATGATCATTCCAACACTACTTGATAAGATCTTTAAGCTAAGGTACCTTGCACCAAGCTAATTCAAATCTGAGTTTTATGCTTTTCATATGCTTAGTGCTGTCAAATGATATGCCCATTGTAACATGATCTGACACCGCCCTAGGAATGAAGAAATCCTCAGGACTACTCCTAAATCCATAACCCAAGTAGAAGTAAGGAGGAATCTGTCTAGATTGTATCCGGAAATAGAGTTTGACTGGGTGTAGTTGAGGTTAGAGTTGGGCACCTCAATTAAGCCACAATTGTTAACCCAGTCACTAAAAGAATACATTTCATGTACCCATGCACTCTGATCACATATTTCCCCTAGCCTCAGGAGCATTAAAATCACCCCCACACACCAAGCAGTCTCACTGCAATTGCTCATTACATACAAAAGAAGTTAAGCTTCTCATTATCTTTCACAGGACCATACATATTACATAAGTCCATTGTTTTCTAGAACCTGTAACCTTGAATTTGAAAATCCGATGATGTTTATCTTTGCAAATTTCATCCACTATGAACCTGTTAGCATCCCATAGGCCTTCCAGACCGGTGCTCCTCCCATCCGAAGGCACAAAAGAAAACCCTGTCAAATTCCCATGTTTCAGCATCTTGCTACTTACACCTTACCAAAGTCCATCTTTGTTTCCTACCAAAAAATACGTCTGATTTACATGCCATAACCATATTATGAAACTGCCAAATCTTCTCTTGGCCTAAATCCCTCTACAATTTCAAAAGATAAGAATCGACATGAATAAATAACTATGGTCTTCCCCTTCTTCCTCTCTGCTTGCCATCCACCATCACTTCATTACTAAGAATGAAATTCATCTCCCTTGGCCCAATCCTCTGTTGGATCCAAGGATTCCGGAATCGGAATCGGAATCGGAATCGGAATCGGAACCGGAATCGGAATCGGAATCGGATTCCGGAATCTTCGTTTTTTTTTGATTTTTTTTTCGTCAAAAAAATTCAAAAAATTCAGAAAAAATTCTAAAAAAATAGGAAATGAGTTAGAAACATTTTAAAAAATAACCAATGCATGATATCCACAAGACCACATCATACAAATACTAATGAACACCAATTGAAGACTTGAAAGACTTGAAGTTAAGTACATATTCCAATTCCATTTATTCAAATATCAAAGAGTTGATACATCATCAAAAAAAAAATTACATCATATCAATCTACTACCAATATCTAGGATAAAGATGTGGGTCGTCCTCCTCTCCCTGCTGCTCGTGACGCTCCTCCATCGTGCTCAGTCTTGTATACTGTCCGGGACCACATCCTTATGAAAACAATGCCGATGCCATGCCATCAAGGTCGCATGGATCGGATCGCGGGACGACCGGGACGTAGCGAGAGGATGCTGGAGCTGGTGGTGTAATCCACTGCTGGTCAACCTGGCCAAATGCTGGATACTGTGGCTCCATAATATACGAATGCGGTGTCTGCTCATCCAGCGTGTAATACGGCTTTGGAAACCATGAATCAGGTGACTCAGCTGCTGCTGATGGTTGCGTCGCTGGTATACACTCCTCGTCATCATCACTCCGAGGAGTGAGAAGGAGCATGCGTGCCGTCATGTCCGGGGTCCGACAGGGACGCCTGACCTCTAACTTCCTTCTCTTTACCTCTTCGACCATCTACGAACTACCGAAAGTCCGGAACCGGACCCGGACCCTCCCCGCTCCCCTCCTCTGTCCTCCTCCTCGGCCCGATGCGCGCGCTTGCAGCGTGCCTAGCACGTCTCGGCTCGGAGTCCGTGGACTCGTCCTCGCTTCCGGCTCCGGCTCAGTGCCGCCTTCCCCTTGCCTTTCCCTTTGGAGGTAGGCAAATCGCGGTCCCTCCTCCTCTCGAGTAGCTCGTCCTGCAACTCCTCCCTCTGCTCGATCCGAACAGCCCATTGGGAGGCTCTACCTGTCATGTATCCTCTCATCTCCTCACTCTTCTCCCTGGGCACCTTGTCACATTTCTTGACATTCCCACATGTTCCGGCAATATGTTGTTTCAGCCGGAACACCCCCCCGTTCATCTCCTTCCCACACCATTTGCACTGTACCCTCTTCCTGACTGGGTCTACCATCTGCCCGTGTTCCCAACCCACGTCGGAAGCACGTGCTGGTGCTGCGTCACCTTGATCGGCCATTGCTTAAATCTGCAAAAATTGTAAACAATGCACTAAAAATGATTAGATAACATAAAAATTGTTTTAGACGTTGTTCGGGTACAACCCAAGAAACACACCATTCGGTATGTTTTAAAGGGTTACGTACTTGCCGGAAATCAACGTACGGGGTATCCGAAATTTTTTCCGTCTGAAAGAACATCCAATCGATGTTCAAACAACTGAGCGGAGTTATTCGATCACAAATCACCGAAGTTTAACTCTACTCGGAGTCGTCGAAACGTGTAAAAATAGGCGTACGGGATATCCGGAATTTTTCCCGTGCAAAATGGACATATCCGGATAGTTCAAAACTTAAACGAACTTGTTCGGACAGAAATCGTAAAGTTTAAGGTGACTCAAAATCGTCGAAATGCGTAAGAATGGACGTACGAAGTTTCGAAGAAATCTTACCAAAAACCTTACAAAGATCGAAGCCGAGGTTGATTCGATGCCGATCCGAGCTTGAATCGGCGGAATCCTTTGAAGAACGAATTGGGAATCGTGGAATCGCTTCGACGCCCCTGGAATCGCCGGAATCGGCGGAATCGGCGAAATCGACGGAATCGACGCCGAATCGCGGAATCGCGCCGGACCGCTCGCGCTTCCTCCTTCCGCCGCGGATCGACCAAGCTCAGCTTGCGGGTCGATTCCGGCCTGGGGGCCGGAATCGGGTTCGATTCCCGGTCCGTAGTGAACCAGGAGACCAAACGGGGCCGGGTCAACCCGGCCTTCCGAAGAATCGGTCGGATCCACATGGAATCGGTCGGAATCGGATCGATTCCGACCGATTCCAGGCGATTCAGACCGATTCTGCGGGATTCTTCCTGGAATCGGTCCTTCCGCCGGGAATCCACCGATCCGATTCCGGAATCGGTCGGAATCAGACCGATTCCGCCGATTCTGCAATCAATGGTTGGATCTGTTTACTGGATATCATGCACCATTGTGGTCCCAGAATTTCATCCTAGATACCCACAAAAAAATTCTCTCACTTCTTATTCCCACCCTATAAAGCACAACCCAATTTGCTCCCCAATAGTCTTAATGTCGTCATCTAAGATGTCCCAAGCCAATTCTTCCTTGTCTGCCAAGCTAAGGACCTTCGCTGCTCCATCACAGGCTGGGACCAAAGGAAAATCCCGTGACATGTTCTCACTATCTTCAACGAATGTCTCAGCATCATCCAGGTTGGTGCCACTTTGACAGTCTAAATTGATCCCGGTTGATCTAGGATAGGTGGATTGCTGCCATATCATTTCTTCCGCTTCGTAGCCTTCTGTGGCGGCTGTAGCAACAAAACAGAGTTGTGACCAGACGTAGGATGACAACCAAGACAGCCAGGCTCCGCCATGCTCAACCCAACGAAGAACGTTGAGCCAACCAGTTCATGCGATGTGAATATTCGCCCAGCTGGGTCGACCTCTGCTTCTTCGCTGACCCAGGCCTCAAAGCCAATCGGACAAACCTCCCCCCAGAGTTATATGAGCCGGACAAGGGGACCATCTGAGCCGGTCCCAGACAAACCGAACTTAAAGAAATCGGATCTTCTTTGTGTTGGATACATAATGGGTCATGGGAATACAGGACTGCCTGGCATATCCATCCCATCTTCCCCGCCCAAGACTCCCGAAAGCTGTCCGTCGGCCGTCACCGGTTTCCATTGCCAAAAAAACACCATAGACTTGACAAAATTACTCACAAAGCCATCCTGACTGAATCTAGCTAGTTGTACCTAGCCAAAATTAGCAGATTTGGAATTCTAAATCGGGAACGCAAACTTTGGCATATCCATCCCTACCTAGGCCACCCAATCGTCCTCCACCTGCAAAGAGATAGAAATGGTTACAGTGAATTGAGAGCAATCAACAATTACCGGGAACAAGAATCATAGCTTAAAATCAAACTTACCTTCCACGAGAACTTTGACCTCTCCTGACAGAGGCCACCATAAGCATCTTATGTCAACGAAGAGAAGGCAACCAAACGGAAATATGATCCTGGTCAAAGAGGAGTAGAGGACTTTGACTAGGTACAAGCAAGGAGACACTTCACCCTTAACGCACTTCGCTCAAAACACTTGTCGAAGCCACCGCGGGAATGCTCTCTTTCGACAGTCCGATGTGGATATTCCAAAATGCTCCATTAGAGTCCTGAACAACATCGGAAGAATTAAGCCATCGGCGCAAGGTGTAGGTGTGTAGCTTCTCATGATAAAAACACCAGGCCCAGAAGCTCGCACCCACCATCCCTTCAAATCCGGCCAGTTTCATCACAGTAAAGAGATCAAGCTGAAGCCTCTTTTCCTCAATGCTTGCCTCCCCTTCAACTCTGATAACCTGGCAATCCTCTAGCCACTTCTTCTTCGCTATCAAGGAGGACGACACGGGATCAAAGAATAAATCTGTCCCAGGCATCCGCAAGTCTACATCCTTCCTAGAGACACCGACCGACCTCAACCCTCTGTCTTTGCACCCACAATCCCTATGACCAACCCCCCAACAACTATGGTAACGTATGCCATTCCTGCAACTCTCCACCCAGTGATCATTGCCATAACATTTCCGGCATGTCCACAAAGACCGTTTCAGTGTGTGATATTCGACGAGCAGTGCCGGGCATCCTTCACCACGGGGTGGATCCAGGTTCCCGCCCCGACTGATCGTAGGTGCCTCTGAGGAGCTCCTTGAACAACACCGCCAATCAAATCCTGCTGGAGAACCTTAGCAGAGACTAAGGGTGCGTTTGGGAACTACGTGGAAGTACTTTTTTTTCACTTCTCCTCTTAGAAGAAGTTCTTCTTATTTTTATGGTACCGTTTGGTTACCTTTTTATTTTCACTTTTCCTCCTTCTCGGAGGTAGAAGCTCGGAGGAGAAATTTTCTCCTTCCGACGAAGGAAAAGCGCTCCCGTGCTCGGCATCGGCGAACCTCGTACCGCATAGGTGACCCGCTCCCCTCCGGCACACCCTCCCCAGCAAACCCCTCCCCTCTGCGACCCCCCCTCCGGCACTCCCTCACCGGCGATGCTCTCCCTCCGCGAACCCCCTCGGGCACCCCCTCTCGCGTACCTCCCCCCTCCGGCACTCCCTCCCCGGCGATTCCCTCCCCTCCGCGAACCCCCCTCGGACACCCCCTCCGGCACTCCCTCCCCGGCGATGCCCTCCCCTCTCGCGAACCCCCCTCCGGCACCCCCTCCGCGAACCTCCCCCCCTCCGGCACTCTCTCCCCGGCGATGCTCTCCCCTCCGGCACCCCCTCCGCGAACCTCCCCCTCCGGCACTCCCTCCCCGGCAAAGCCCACCCCTCCGCGACCCCCCCTCCGCCAGCCCTCCGCGAGCAGCCCTCCCCTCCGCCCCTCCGCGAGCAGCCCTCCCCGCGGAAGCCGCCGCCTCTGCCCCTCCGTGAGCAGAGCAGCCCTCCCCTTCCGCGTCGGCGAAGCCCTCCCCTCTGCCCCCCTCCGCGAGCAGCCCTCCCCGCGGAAGCCGCCCCCTCTGCCCCTCCGCGAGCATAGCAGCCCTCCCCTCCGCGAGCAACCCTCTCCTTCCGCGTCGGCGAAGCCCGCCCTCCGCAAGCCCTCCTCTCCGCCCCTCCGCGAGCTCTCCGTGCTGGCGACGAAGGGCTCCTTCGTTTGTCAAAATAAAATAATCCAAACAGCTTCTGCTTCTCTAATTAAGAAGTTCTTCGAAACAAAGCACCCTTCGAAAGAAGGTCCTTCCAAGAAAAGTCCTCCCATCAATTTGCCAAACGGACCCTAAGGCCTCCACCGTGATGATCCTTCCTAGAGAATCATGACCCTTCACCGCCCGCATCTCTACCACAGCCACTTCATGGCGTCCAGCCCTCTCCCCGTTGCAACTCCCAAACGAGGCCCCCCTGCTCAACCGGGTTCCGGAGTAACCAGAGTCTTTCCCTCATCCCCATCACCAAGTCAGGATACTTCATACTGTTGATGTATTTTACATATGCCACACTTCTTGCATGATTGAGAAAAAAATGGGGGTAAAACTGAAAAGTGTTCTCAGAGTCCAAAGACTGCAAAAAAGGCTGATTTTAAACTCGGGGCACATAAATCATAGTTTGAGATCCAATCTAAACCTCTTCTGGCTCAGCATTTTACAAACTCTACTGATGACATTTTGTCTATTACTTAATCATGAAAAAAGTGCCATAGTTATCCTAGAATTCAAGATTTGAACGCAAAACAGCTTGGCTGTCAACCCTGTAATTCTTCATCATGATCACAGTATCACCTGCTTTACTTCGTCGATTAAATAATTTTCAGATATTCAAAAACTAGTAAAAATGTGTGGCTCAATCCACTGCACAAGCCATAGTAACTATGAGATTTCTCAAGTTATCTGCAATTGCTGATCAACTGTTCTCGATGTATAACGTGAAAAAGCTACTGTGCATGGAAAACAAAATCTGACAATAAAAATGATAACAACTAATTGATTTAACATCATGAAGTATATCAACCTTCTGCCACCTGCTTCAATTGACAAGTTAACAAACTATGTATACTTCATATTTGTCTGGCAGCATTTTACTGTCATCATAGCGCAAATCATGCCAGATGTCAGACAGCCACCTAACCTTCTCAAGTAATTACTTTATCAAGCATTCACTAGAAAACCTGCACAAGTGGATAAAGAAATACCTTTTCTTAAAGCATAGATGCTAAGTATAGATGACACAAGATGGTAACTTAGGATATCGAAAGTTAGCATATACCCATCAGAATAGTCATAAGGTGAAAACCATGAAGAGGTGTAACAAAGACATTATGGAAACAGTATCCTATTTTTATGCAGAGAGAGCTGGGTTGCCAGATTATACAAATAATAATAATAATAATAGCAGTCACCTAAAAGGTAATACTCAAGTGGTAACAACCATCCATGCAATAAAAGAAGTAATTACCTTGCTTCCTTATCAAACCCAAACCGAGCACCAAAATAGAATGCAACAGCAAGCAACCAAGAGTCACTGTGAACAGCAACTAGAGCCAACCAGTCCTTTTCGTCCATGCCATCTCTAGCAAAATTAATTCCAAGTGCCGGCTCGGGAAGCTCTGGAGGTACTTCCTCTGCGGGCAAGGCAACTTCCCATGTCTCATTTGGAAGCCCGTAGAGACACAAGTTTTCTTTCTCTGCAAAATCACCAAGCAAATTCAACCAACAAAAAGGCTACAGGGCAGAGAATCTTATGACAGAACAGAAGAACGTTCCTCCTAGGAATAGCAATCCATTTTTTGCATGTAAACCAGTTTCTTTACTTGCATAACTTACAACAATAAGCACAGTTAAGGCAATGACTTTGGTACTCGACACACTATTCTGAGTTGTAGCTAAAAGCTGGCAGCAAAAAAGAGAACGTCCAGGAACGCCCCTCGTAACAATAGCAAAACGAAAGAGCAACGGGAGAAGATAGGAGTATAACGAGTCGATATACTAAAAAAGATTAACTATTCAACCACACAAGAAGTAAAAACCAAACAAAATAAATAAATCAATAAATGACCGGTTCGTGTTTCGCTAATCGCTACTATGCGGTTTCTACGCTTAACAGTGTCTCTATACGTACGATACTGCAGGCATAGGACTTATCAGGGCCTACATACACGCAATACCGAAGAAAATAAAGCAACAGAAAAGTTATACGTAGACGTATACGTGCGAACTTCACGGCCTCCGGGCAGGGAACACCGACAATGAGATAATAAAAACCACTAATTCTGATTACGAACACTGAGCCCACGAAAGCACAAAATTTCAGGGATGGTCGATGCCCGAATCCTCCCTCGTCCAGAATCCCCTTCTATTGCACATGGAACAAACCACCAAAATAATAGTAGAAAGAGAGAGCGATAGCTCACCGGGATCGCATTGCTGGTAAAACTTGTCAACATCTGCCGCGAAAAAAAGAAGAGAAATGCACAATCAGAACAGATAGATGAAGAGAAATAAACGCAAACCCAAGACACAAAGCTAAGAGCCACCGTCAATGAAAGAAGAAAGAGAGCAGACCGGTGGTAAGAGCTTTGATCATGCCAGCACGCCTGCCCCTGAAATCCTTGAACACGTCCTCCGCGGTCCGCGGGCTGTACGGCCCCGACGCCCCCTCCATCACTTCCCGCGACCCTCTACGGCAGTAATGGAGGACTTAAACGCCACGCTTGGCAGGATTTTGACTTGTGCCGCCGAGCGGATCGAACCAGGTATCTTCCGAAGGCAGTGCAGGATGAAAGCTAGGGTTCGTTGCCAGCTAGTCGAAATTAAGACGCCGGTCCCGGCGGCGGGGGAGTGAACCCTAGTTTGGCTCCTCTTCCGGAGCGGGGAGGAGGAGGAGAAGAAGAAGAGGGAGGGGCGACAGGAGGAGGAGGGCGGGTTTTATCGAGCTCTCTGCGGTCTGCGCCTACTTGCCCGTTTCTTTCCCTCACCTCTCTCCTTCCCATTCATTCAGAAGGTTCGTATTCCGATCATCCGATAGACTGACACTGACATCGAAATATTCAAATACCGTCGCCCTCCGAGAGCCAAACGTATTTTTGGGCCCAATCCAGTTAAAAAGCCCTTGACACGCTTCTAGTGCACGAAGATGGCATGACGTTTAAAGCCCATATCAATATAAAAAAAATTATAGTAACGATATCGGATTCACGATCACTCCGATACTTATCGGGATAGCGTACCCTATCTCCACCTGTGACGTTCACATCTGTCTGGAGTCTGATATCCGTTTCCTTGAAGGACGAAAAGGGGATAAGGATGGATGAAATTAGGGTTATGGGACGAATCGGGTAGGATGATGTTCAAGTTCGACTAGTTTATTTTATATAAAATTGAGTTTGAATTCGGATTTTAAGGTCGAACTCTTGTTCAATCTTACCTTGTTTATCAATTGATTTGAATCGAATTTGTGCACGAGTAATAATTAGACTAAAATTTGTTCCATATTCACACTTAAAATTATATACAAATTTGTTTATAAAAGTCAAAATCAATAAAAAATTATCTATGAAAATCTAGATCTAGCTCGATGTCCTAAGTTAATTTTAAATTTTAAATTTTTTTATATATTTAAGTGACAATACATAACTATTAGTACTTGTCATTTAAATATTAAAAAAAATATTTAATAAAATATCTAATCACAAATTTAGCAAATGATGTCGAGATATTTTGAGTTCAAATTTATGTATTTAACATAATAAATAAGTCGAGCCAAATTGTTATCGAGTTGTGCTTTAAAATATTTGTTTGTTTGCACGAAAGAAATAGCCTTTTTCGTCTGATCACCGCTCACAAAGAAAATGCATAAATAAATATAATATCGGCCATATTTTTATGTCTATTTTTAAGAAAAGTGAGGAACATATATCGTGTAAACTATAATTGCCATGACCGACTGATTAATAGTTTGTCCGGTAACGGTCGTGAAATTTATAGCATCGATAATTTTAAATGTTGCAATACGAACAAGATATAAATTATAATACAAATGCCCACTTCTGTTATGTTCCTGTTAATCCCTTCTAAAATAATATCGACATCGAAACTAACATAATACTATTTTTAATTCCTCAACCAAACAAGTCATGACATAGCGGCGACATGCTCTCTCACCAGCGGAGCTTGGGATCCGACCCATCGCCGTTCTCGGTGGAACTTTGCCGTCGCCGACATCTCCTTGGTCGCCCGATGCCTGCGGAAACCTCGCTGTGCCTCCTTGTCGGCTTGGCAGACACTTCACCCTCGGCAGCCCACCTCCGGTGGTTCTTCCCCCTTTCTTCTCAATCGCTATCTTGAGTCCCCCTATTTACCCGTAGCTCTCGTTTCCAACAGCCCCAAACCTCCTCCGATTTTTCCCTCCTGTGCCCTGCAGCCCCACCTCCATCTGCCCCTAAACCTCCTCCGGAGCATCCATCCCGAGCCCTGTAGCCCCACCTCTGCCTGTCCCAAATCTTCTCTGCAACCCCCACTCGCCCTGCAGCCCCCTTCCAGTTTTTCCCCTACTTGACCCACGTCCCCTCCACCCCATTCCGTTAATCCCTGCAGCAACCTATCCACAACAACTCCTCTTGCCCTTGGTGCGGCGCCTCTCGCGAGAGCACCCCACCCCCTGACCCCTATTCCCCGGTTAATCTCTCCTATCCTGGGTCCCCTCCGACCTCCTTTGGTTGCTTATTCCCCTGTTGTCTGTTTCTCTCCCCCTCTATTTCATTAGCACATCCTCGCTTCCTCAACTCCATCCGGCAGTGTTCTCGCCCGTGGATCAACGGTTTCTGGTTCGACCCTACACCTCAATTATCGATTTTTTTGCCTGCTATTTTGAGCGAGTTTTGGTCTGGGAGGGGGGATCCCCCCTCCTCCCAAATGATTAAGGCTATTAGTGTCACTCTTGCTCTAGCATTTTGCCTAAATGTTATTTTAGGTTTTTTGAATCTTTTTGTTGTGCTGGAGCTATGGAGTTCGGTATATCTATATTGGTGTCTTGTAATTTTATCTTTGTTTATGTCTAAGGGCTTGTGGTCAAGATCCGTCTTGATGTCTGTCTTTGTTATCTGCATAGTCATCCACTTTAGTCCGAGATCGTTAGTTTGGGCAATATTCACACATTTTTGGTGTGATCATCCGATCTTATGGCAATTATCAAACTCTGTTGATGAAGTTTCTATCCTTGTCGTTCGACTTTTCAAGCACTTAAATGTGCTAATCGATTTGTGGTTATGCAGTTGTTCTTTGGAAAAGATTTCCAAGAAAATGTTATCCATCTTTGAGTCAGACGGATATCTTGTCTTTTTAAGTATGTTGTTATGTTTCAGTGTCTGTACTCTTTTATGTTAGTATGAATAGATGTGTTATCCCTTTTTTCAAAAAAGACAGCGGCCACATCACCAGATGTGAATCGAAGAGGGCTAGGCTAACATACAATATGATTTAAGAGTACTTCCAAGAAGATATGTCATAAAAGTAGAGATGTGATTAAAAATAAATAAATGTTATAAAAGTAGAGATGGGATACCTTGCGGATCCTTGACCGCACCCGAACCGGTCACCCGGTAGGAGATTCGGAGCTCCGTAACCGTTATCAGCCGTAGTTACCTGCCATGGCCATTTTTTTTCTTTTTTCTTTAGGTGGAAAAACTAGTCAAGCCCGAAGAGCAGCGGAGCGGAGCGGAAGCTTCCAGCCCTGCCTCGCGATCGTCGCGTCGTAGTCTTCTTTTTCCTCGGATTCTTCTGTTTCTTGAAGATTACGCGAAAGCGTGGAGATCGGGGGCGATGGTGCCGGTGCCGGTGCCGGAGAGTGTCGCCAAGCAAGCCGAGCTGCTCAGGCTGGACGGGAACACCTTCTTCAAAAAGGACAGGATCGGCGCCGCCATCGATGCGTACACCGAGGTTGTTTTACAAACTCGTGCGCAGGATGATCTAAGAAGGGGGGAACTCGAAGGGAAATGTCCCCACAATTTTCGTCGAATTTTATGTCGGGTTTGACGTTGATGGTGTTTGGTGTGTCCTCTTGGTACTCTCGTCTCCGATTGCCAACGATGTGAATGCCGAGAAATGTTACCCTTCATGATCGTTTGTTATTCCGCTCATGCATTTAATCTTTTTTTTTCTTTCCCACCATGGCGATTCCCGAAATTTTTCTTCAGTGCTCCGCATGCTTAAGATCATAACTTTATTTCTCACAGGCGACTTTTGTTTTGTTTTGTTTTTTGTTTTGTTTCAGGCGATCGCTCTGTGCCCAAGTGTCGCTGTTTATCGGACGAATCGAGCACTCTGCTACAGGAAAAGAAAGTATGTGCTCCCTTTAGTCTGATTATCCTGTTGGCTGATTTTTGTGGCTTGTGGAAATTATGTGCTTTCATGTTACTGCGACCAGAGAATGGGAAAAAGTCGAGGAGGATTGCAGAAAGGCTCTCGAACTTGACTGTAGTTCTGTGAAGGTAATGTCAGCTTCGGCGGTCGTCCGTGATTTTTGGCATCACCATTTGTCGTTTATTTGTGATCGAATACCACTTTCTGTAAACATGTACCGGATATTACCTTTAGAAGGATCCTGCTAGATGATGGATTGCATGTTTATTGTCCCTTCATAGATCCTCACATCTTATCCACGTCGGAATGAAGACTAAATTATCTAGAATTTGGGAGTTGATACTTACTCTCTGCCAAGTCAGCTTGCGGAGTCTTATGCCAAGGTGGTAGTTATATTGACTGGTGGAAAAGAGTCTGGAACAGAACATTTCCACCATCAATTCAGAACATTTCCACCATCAATTCATTTTTGTGTGTGTGTGGGGGGGGGTGAATCAAATATCATTTCCATGCATGATAGACCGAAATGGCTCAATATCTAAGGTAGTAATCAATGCATTTCTTATCTATGATGGAAGAAGATGTTAATCATCTATTTCCCAGCTGGGTGTTGTTGTTTTCATTTGGAGAATGTTATTTCAGAGCTTGAACTTACCTTGTACCTGTAGGTCTGATATTAATACACTTTTAGGGGAGTGGAAAGATCTCAACCCTTGTTGGAGATTCAATTATTTAGATATCGGTGTCACCAGCTGCTCTCTGGTTCACACAAAAAAGAGAGCCCTAGATCATCAAGCAGCAATCTTGCAGCCCTAGCTTTTGTCAAACAAAATCTATATTTTTTTAGTTTTTTTCACGGATCCTTTTTTTACCAATCTTTACAGTGTGAGGCTTCAATACTTTACTTTTTTTCTTGCTGTCCTTTTTTTAACTTTGTTGGACATTTTCTCTCCTAGCTTGCTTTGTTTTTACGGTCATTGTACTCTTTTGTTTGGCCTTTTTCCTTTTGTACACGAATCACAACATATTTTGTTGGCATGCAAACCGTACATGAATAGAAGGCAAACCAAGTTGAGAACATTTAGGATGATGACGATCCCTTCTGTTCTTAACACGTTGATGAGTTTTCTTCTATCCTTGAAAATGATTGGTGTGGTAATTATACAAAAGCAAGGACTTTATGCTAAGATAAGAGATGCTTCACATTAAAAATGCCTGCAGATTTCTTTTACAAGGATTGATTCAGGGGATGCATTTTACAAGTCGCATCATTACTTACTCATAAAAAGAACAAAGAGTATGAGAAGTCTTTTTAGGCTTAAGATATATCTCGCTTTAAGGCTATATTATGGTTCCTTGGTTTTCTGATGGCACGGAGGGTTCACAATCTGCACTTATGCTTTATGTGAGGTCTGAGTGTAATAGCTAAATCACTTAACTGAGCAACAACTATGGTAATCGGTAATCCTCCTAGGGAGAGGAAGGTCACTCATCTTGTGACAACTCCTAGTAGGAACCATTTTCAGCTCACCCTCTGAAAAATAGCTAACTTGGGTTATTGGCAGTCTACTGATTGATGTCTTAACATATTCTTATGTAGGGCATTACACCAGGAGCTGTTAATGCAATGTTATTAGTGCTAACCTTATGCTTCGAGGACTATGAGCAAAATTGTGCACTTATGATATGAACCTTTCCCGTGGTAGCCCTTTCTGTCAGGTCTCGGTCACATGCAAGTTGATAGATTTGAAGCATTCCTAGACCACAGAAGCATCTAGCTTGACTTTACAGTTTACACAGAAGAAGGGATTTTTAAGTGAAGATACTAGTTCCAAGGAAGAATCATTTCCAGCAGTGGATAATATTTGAAAAATGGGTGCTCTGTTCAGTAGTTTACCATGTGCAAAAGACTAACTTTTTTCTGGAGTCAATCTTCACTCTTTGAATACCTGCTATTTCTTTCTATATATAGTCGATAACTTCATACAGTACCGTGTAGATCATCCACAAATCATGCTATTATCCTTTTGGTTCCATCTATTCCACAGCCATATACCATGTATTTAGCTGCATCATATCTTACCCATTAGCAGTTAATATAACTGTGAACTCATTTATGGACTTCTGTAGCAAATCTGCTAGAAACACAAAAAGTGTCCAGCTTTTCAGTCTCATTACCTCTTATGGTGGAATTGTGGCATCCTCGTTGTGTTTATCAATGCACAAGGTGATAGCCTAGATAATGACCTGTTATCAAAGATGGTTGAGGCAAACACTTAGGTGATGAGATGAGAAGAGGCAGTCCCTTTCTGCTACGACTCAGTCCATATTGCCTAGGTGATTTCTTCCACTGCCACTGCCACCAAGGTGGACATTTTGGGCACCTTAGGCACCTCAGATGGCTCAAAGGAGGCCCTAGATACTGTTCCAGAGGGTGGACATGTCACTGGAAACCGCCCCATAACATGCACTGACTAAGCTGCATAGACGAGACCCTTTGTGGATCCCAGGATCTGACTACCCATCCTATATTAAACCGATAGGCAGGACTTCTTGATACGAGTAGGGGAGTTAGATAATGGGACCTACGATGGGTCCTTGTGCTATCAAAGGTGGTTGCCTTAAACATCTAGGCGACCTCACCTGCCTTACCCGGATCCGGATCCGGATCCGGTAAGGGCTGGATCTAGTAGCTTAAATCCTTTCCCCGCCCTCCCATTCTGAAACCCCCAATGCCTGGTCTTCCCCCTTGAGGCCCTAACATCCTGATGCCTTACCGGCTCTAGAAGTGAGTTTTTTGTTTTATGTTTTTCTTTAGAAGTTTTAATGTTATATATAATTATATATGTTATAAATATATTAAAAAATATACCTCATCTCAAGTGCCTAAGGCAAGGCAACTCTCCCCTCGTCTCGGGCATCTTGTGCCTCGGATAACATAGATGGGTCATGTCTAGGGCTATTCATGATTCCGTTTGTTCCGGTTTTAGGTCAAGTTTACTGAAACCAAAATTGAATTGATAGCTGAACAAAATTGAACAAAACTAATTTGGTAAAAACCCAAAAAGTTAATGAACCAACAGAAAGGTGGCTCTGTTTGGTTCAATTTACCAGATTAGATTAGCAGCCCTAGTCCAGTCTTCCCATCATCAAGGGAATGCGACTAGGTGGTCTATGGTCACCCATTTTCCCTGCAAAACAGTACCTAGGATAGTATTGAGGCACCCAAACCACCTATTCTTCTCTTTTTCAGTTCCTCTCTATCATCGGGGTGTATGAGGCAAGGTGACTGCCTCTTCATCTCAAGTGCCTCAAGACATTTGGGTAAAGTTAATTTTGTGGGAATCTACTCTTTCTGCACACCCGTGTTACTTTTTCTTGTATGACACTGCCTACAAATAGGGCTATAAACAAAGCAATATTGTATTCTAGGTCCACTCTGTAAAGATAATCTGTATATGGTTTGAGTCAGATATAGATATGGATTGGATATTATAATTTTGATATTTCCTCAATTCGAAGTAGATACATTCATTATCCAACTAAATTTTTTTAATAATTAGTAAGTTCAAGAATATATAAACGTGTAGAAATATCAATATTAAAATACAAAAATATTATATATTTATAAATGCTGTCTAAGTATGATAGTGTATATTAGATAATATATATGAATATTTTAAAATAAAAATAATTCTAAATGTATACTTATATATATTAGTTACATATTATAAATTTTTTGAGCAGTTTTTAAACGGAGAGGAGTAGACAATTCTGTGTTTGCTCTGTTTAACAAATGAATAAGATCCATATCCGGAATCCGCTCCAGCAGATATCTAGTGGGATATTATCCAGATAAACTTATATGAATCTAGAGCAGATTTGGATTTGATTGGGATATTTCACAACCCTGCCTACTGATTTGCATGAACTCATTTTGCTAAAGTTTGTGTATTCGGTTATTCTGGATCAAAAAGAGTCAATATGGAATAAATGAGTTCTGATCCTGATGACTTTTTGATGATTTATGTTTATTCTGTGCTTGGATCTGCTGATTAGCATAAGAATTAGAGTCAGCACTAGCCAATCTTGTGCTGATTAACGATTTCTATCACTAAATACTTAGTGTTGCTGGCAGCAATAGACCCAGAATCCGCATTCATCTCATTAGTAATTGCCTGACATTTTTGTTTTGCTTTTAATCTTGGCTTAAATGGCTTCTCATCGTTGATCACGGTGAAAATTGATGGCTTGTGGGGCCCTTTAATCTCTCTTCTCCACATACATATGCATGCCCATGCTTATTCACTTATTTCATTCTTTATTGGCATTTTATGGTCATCTCTTTCATGAAGTTTCTTGTTCTGCCATTGAGTGCTGGAGGCCTTGAAAGCCTGGATTGTGATTTTCCTTCTCCTTTATAGAAAAGTCATAATATTGTTGGCCATGCTCATGTCATAATATGTTTCAGTTTTTTTATATTGTGGCCATATTGTAATGAATTTCTGTTATTTTGTCTTAGTTGATTGTAAATGTTATTTCTGCACTTTTTTTAGCTATATGCACTGATAGACCACATCTTTTGCAATTCATGCCAGGCTCATTACATGTTGGGGCTCTCATTGTTAGAAAGGAAAGATTATGCTAAGGGAATCAGAGAACTGGAGAAGGTGAAAGTTCTGAGTCTGTTATTTTTCAAATCAAAATTCTTAGATTGCATTTTCATTTCACCTCTTTATTTATTTTCATGTTTTCTGCGTTGAACTTTATATCTGTGTTCAATCCTAGGATTTTTCTGATTCCTCGTTTGTTATTAGGGATTTTTAAACATTTGGGTTCAATAGTACATATGGACGGGGAATGTGACGAAAATGTCAATCATAAAATCAAAGTGAGTAGGCTGAAATGAAGGCAGGCGACAGAGATTTTGTGTGACCGTAAAGTCCCTCTAAAATTGAAAACAAATTTTTTGCACAGCCATAAGACCCACCATGACCTACCGTAGTGAGTGTTGAGTAACAAAGAAGAATTATATTGCCAAATTGAGTGTAGTTGAAAATGAAATGCGGATGTTACGGTGGATGTGTGGCCACACTTGGGTAGATAGAATTCACAATGTGTGCATAAGGTATAAAGTGAGAGTTGCGAGAATAGAAGATATTGTTAATGAGGAAAAACTTCGTTGGTTTGGACATTTTAGGCGGCGCTCTCTTGATACGTCTATCAAACGAGTCAAGACTTTGAGGTTGCCATTACAGTAAAGGTAGAGATGTAGACCCAAGTTAACTTGACGTAGGCGTATTCAGTATGATTTGAATGAATTAGGCATACGTGAGAAGTTAGTGGAAGATCATGGAGAATGAAAAAGATGAATCCGTATAGTCGACCCCTATCATTCGGGACGAAAGCTTTGAGTTTGAGTTTGAGTCATCATAATTGCTTATATTTCTAAAATCCTTAGAGAAATAAAAATTGTTGAAATCTTATGTTTTTAAAAATAAGTATTTTCATCTAAACATGAGACACTATTAACAAGAAATTTGAATGATGGAGAACCAAGTTAAAAACTAAGGTGCTGTTTGGTATGGGTATAACTTGGGGATAAACCTGGGTTATCCCAGGCCCTAAGGGCATGTTTGGTACCATAAAATTTTGAGGATAAACTTGGGTTATCCCCTAAATTATGGAGATAACCCAAATTTATCCTTGAGTTATCCTCGTACCAAACAGCACCTAAGAGATTCAAAGTTAGCAGGATGAAGATGCAGTATATGCACTTCAGATTTAGCGAAATCTTAAGAATTGAAGAGGCTAAAGTCACCTTACACAGAAAGGTCATTACACCGAGTACTCAATTTAAATACTTGAGTTCGATCTTACATATGGACGAGGAATGTGACGAAAATGTTAGCCATAAAATTAAAGTGAGATGGCTAAAATGGTGGCATGTTATGGAGATACTATGCGATCGTAAAATCTTCCAAAAATGGAAAGGAAAAATCTATCGCTAAGCTATAAGACCCGTTATACTCTACGGTAGTGAGTATACTATCAAATTGAGTGTAGCTAAAATATGGATGTTACAATAGACGTGTGTCCACACGTGTAGACAGAATTTGCAATGAGTACATTAAGGACAAAGGGAGAGTTGCAAGAATTGAGGATATAGTAAATGAGGGAAGATTTCGTTGATTTGGGCATATCAGGCGACGTTCTTTTGAGGTGCCGGTTAGACAAGTTGAGGCCCTGGTATTGCCGACATAGAAGAAGCGGAAAGGTAGATCCAAGTTAATTGGGTGTAGGCGAATTTAATATGACTTAGAGGGTCTAGGCAAATGTGAGGAGCAAGTAGAGGACTGTGTAGAATGAAAACGTTGAATCCATATAGCCGACCCAACGACCCTAATCATTCTAGATTAAGGTTTTGAATTTCAGTTTATGTTTAATTTCTATCTAAAACATCCTAAATGTCATTAGTTAGGTATTTCTTTAATTTTTCTTGGAAAAATACCTAGAAGATGTTCGAGAGAGATATTAGAAATAGTATTAAAGAGGGGCACTTTGTCAGCATTTTTCATGAAAATAAAAATATCTAACAGCATTATTTCAAAGATTTCCAGGCAACAAACTTTATTTCAACAACAAAAAACTATATGGGTTTATCAGGATTTTCAATCTTTATGAGGATGTTCCAAAATATAGATAATTATAGTGACCGATAACTAAAAATCCTTTCTTATCAAATGTTGCAGTTCTAACTATGTACCAAAATTTTCCTTATTGGTTCAATTTACCAACTAAAAGTTTGTGTCTCGAGCAAAATGTCCATCAATTCCCAGTGATGGGAGGAAATTTTTGTAACATTGTGCATAATTACTGTGAGTACATTAAGTCTCCAATAAAAGTCGCTTAACTATAGAGATGTAAGTTTATAGTTCAATAAAGGCATATTTTGGTGTAGAAGTATTTTTAATCATCTAGACTTCCCTAGAGTCACTGATTTTGCGGGGCGGGGGGGGGTTCAATTTTATTAAACATCACCGAGTTGATGTTAAGGATAGTATGGCACTGCAGGAGGCACGTAACCTGCATTGATAATCCTGGATTTAGTAGCATTCTTACTGCAAATCCTTGTCAGTTAACAAGATTTAGTATCATTCTAACTCCACCTTGTGGATTGCCCTCCAGATGTTTGGGAGCACCTTCTGTCAAAGAAGGTTGTGTTGGGTGTTCAATTCACTGGATATCAAGGTGGAACCTGGACTACGGAGCCCATCCGACAAATGCTACCTGCCTAGTATCCTCCTCGCAGCATTGTTTACCTCCTCCCCTTTTCTGGATTACACAATGTTCATTCCCCATAAATTATTCCTTTCATCTTGTACCTTTATGAAGCGACACATTTGCAGTGCCCTGCCGAACCATTTCCACCCTAACTGGCATGATGGCCCGCCTCAATGATGGCCCCAACATGCCTGGCATGGCGTCAATATCTTGTACAAGCACCTTCCCTCCATGCTCCTTAACACAACCTCTCCATATGCACCAGAAGCCACCTACTGCACATATGCAAAGCCAGCACATCTAGGTTGATACTTCTCTAACTTCACAACCATTACAGTTCATACAAGCAACCCTAGTCCTGACAGCCTGTTTACCATATCCTCTTCTGAACAGGTTTCTAGAATTCCTGTTCTGCCATACCTTAGACCTTACTGGATGTCTGAAACCTCGGGCCACTAGTGTCTTGCAGCAGACATGCTCTTTTCGCCTCCATGATTCACAGCTGCTAGAATCAGTCACCCAAAAGTGGCATTTCCAGTTTGTCCTGCATGTCCTTCAACTCTTGTGAGGGTTCCACTCCAGTGCACCAAACTCCCATGGGAAATACTCTTTCAGAAGACAGGACCTCTGTGGAAGATCTGCACTGCCACCCCTCAGCCATCTCACAATTCTAATGGAGGGAATACCTACCTTTTAACATGGCCACTCCCTCAACCATCTCACAATCCTAATGGAGGGAATACCTACCTTTTAACATGGCCACTCCATCAACCCATACTATAGACCTGATGGACTCACGGTCTTTGCACGTGGTGGTCCAAAGGCAGCACTGGAAGCGTCTGCCAATCCACTTCAAATAGAAAGAGGGACCCTTTGCCACTGTGGCCACCTGGCCAGTAGTCTCTTCCAGAGATCGCCAAATCCCTGGAAAGGACCTATTAGCCCTGGAGATCAGTTGTCTCACAGACGGAGACCATGCTGTGGTACCATCCCTTATTATCCTCGGTTCTCATATATCATGTGTATAAACAATAACAATATTTTATAATTTTTACTATTTTTTTTACACTGGCATTCCTGTAGTATCTATATTATAATTACTTTAAAGTTCGGTACTGTGTCAGTGATTTCATGTTGAAATTCGAGGTAAACCCACTATGTTACGTGTGTATTTAACCAGCTTGCTTTGCTGATTAATACAGTTTTGTGGGTGTACTTTTAATTGCAATCAATGTGCTTTGTTCCCAAACATATTTTTAATTTCTACAAAAGTTCTAATTGGGGGCTCTTGATACGGGTAGAGTTGTCTTGGATAATTATAATGCATAAGCAAATTTTAGAATAATATTTTCGTTTGTTCTATTTTCTTCAGAATAATCATGACTGTAAGGGTCATACAATTTGCTTGTATATAGGCCTTGGATCATGGTAGGGGTGCGAACCCTGTTAGTAATATGGTGGAGGAGATCTGGCAGGTTCTTGCTAAAGCGAAGTATATGGAATGGGAAGAAGAATCTAGCCGGCGAACATGGAGGCTGCAGACACTAAGGTAAACTTATATTTTCCTTGCAGTGGATTTACTTGTTCTGGACTACATAGGGTTTTCTTCAAGACTCAGATCAATCTTGGGTAGCCCTGAAGGATGAGGTCAGGACTGCAGATAATTCTTTGGTTTCCTCTTTCTTCTTTGGAGCAGTTTTAGGCTTTTTTTTTATTTTTCTTGGTTGGCCTTGCATTTACATGGGAATTACGCTCCAGGGAAGAATGTGAAAGGGCTATGACAGAACATTATCTGCTCAACACCGCTCGGGGTGATGATGTCCCAGAAGAAGCTACACTGGTGCACTCAGAATGGTTAAGCGACATTGCAGAGGTGTTTGATCTGGCTGGGAGGTCTGATAGGCCAACAGAGGTGCGGTGCAGCCCTTTTCTTTTTGCTTAAATCTTTAGTTCGTTGGTTTTTTCTATGTTTCTGCTTTAAGCGAAGTGTGGTAATAGCTGTCTTCACCCATGCCTAAGGTGCCTGACCACTTGTGCTGTAAGATTACCCTGGAAATCTTACGGGATCCTGTTATTACTCCAAGTGGTATTACTTATGAAAGAGCAGTTCTTTTGGACCATCTCCAAAGAGTATGTCACCTATCCTTGGCTTGTATCCTTCTCCTTTTTTGCTGTTTACCCTCATTCGACGTTGTCTATCTTGGAAGGTTGGTAGATTCGATCCGGTGACTCGGGTACCTCTTGACCCGCTGCAGCTGGTCTCAAATTTGGCAATCAAAGAAGCTGTGCAGTCATTCCTGAAGGATCACGGCTGGGCTTACAAGTCCAGTTGACCATGACCTCCCCTTCAGCCTGGCGACAGTCCTCCAAAAGCACGACCGGCATCTTCATGCGGCAGTAAGGATGCAGAATGACCATGGTAAAAGCCACATAGGTCCCATAGGCATCAGGCACAGTTTTTCAAGTCCATATAATGCTCATTGACGTTAGCCCGACACCCCAGTCTTGTATCACTTCTTTTCCCTCGAGGGAAAAATGTTAAACGGTGTTTGTGTATATATAAATGGTTCGGCTACCGTGAGTGGCCGTAATATGTACAGTTTACGTATTGTTCCGACTATCTCAGTGGGAGGAGGAGGCAGCCCCGACAAAGCCAAGAGATGGGCCATGGGAGGGTCATCTCTGGCTTCGTTGCTTTCGATACTTCTCAAGGAAATTTGTCATCCTCGCTGCAATCAGGCGTAGGTTACCACAGAAAAGGAAGAGAGTATGGTGTGGGTATTACGATATCACAGAATGCTATCTATCATGACATCCTTGACGGTGTTACTGCCAGCAACTCTTGACATGTAAATGTCATAGGCTCGGTTGTTTTGGCCTTAATTAGTACAGACTGATAACAATCTGGGTCGACTCAGGTTGGAACGAGTTAGTCGAGACAATCGGGAGCTGACTCCGCCAACCCGGCCTACCTCAGGATTTGCGGATTGGGGTCCCAATGGGGGGGAAACAAGATGCATCGTTTGGTGGGGGTGGAGATCAACCTCGCATATGAAGCTTTAAGAAGCATACTACTTGCAACCTGAAGTCAAAAAAGAAAAGAAAAGAAAGAAAGAATAGAGGGGGGGGGTTAAAACATCACAAGCCCAGCCTGGGAAAATAGATTCGACTGGAAGATCGTTTTCATTCAGAAGTAAATTGAACCGAAACCAGCCAACTCATTCCGGTTTCCTCGTAGATTCATACAGAGAGTCCAGATCACCTGAGGAGGGCTGAGGGAGCCCCCTCAGGCCAAGACTCAGACCCACAATAAATGTGGGTCACATCAACACCTAAAAGTGGATTAAACAGCGGATGTGACCCACATTTATTGTGGGTCTGAGTCTGGCCTGAGGGGGCTCCCTCAGGAGCCCTCCTCAGGTGATCCGGACTCTTCATACAGAAGACGGAAAACGCTAAAGCTGCTTGATCCAGCGCTGATCAATAAAGCTCGACGACATCTCGGTTTCACCATGCTTACTTCAGAATGAATTATTTCCCCTACCTTATCACTATAACAATATCACTATAACAACATAGGAAACGAGTAAAAGAATCGAACTCGGCAAGCAATATAATGGAACATGAAACGCGCCTAACTCCGCCTTCCTTTCTTACGAAGTCAACTCCTCGGTCCCCTCCTCTTCCGATCGGACGGTTCTTCTCTTCCGACATCGCCGGCGGCGCATGCGACGACAGACAGACACGTGGTGGTGGCCGGAACACTTGCTCTCTCTCTCTCTCTCTCTCTCTCCCCCCCTCTCCGGTCTCCACCGGGAGGCCGGCGCCACCGCAACCGCCCCCGCATCTCCGGTTAGGTCAACGGTCGGAAGTGGCGGCAGCGGGATCCTACGCCTTGGGCTTCTCCAGCAGGGCGGAGAGGTACCACTCGTCCCTCTTGTTGGCCTTGTCCATCTTGCGGCCGGTGTTCCAGCGGAGCCTGTTGAAGCCGACGCGGCCCAGCATGGGCACGTAGGTGGCGTTCAGCTGGGAGCCGAGGCAGAAGAAGTGGTCGAGCCAGAAGAGGCCCCCCGGGCGCAGCACCCGGTAGATGTCGTACAGGGCGAACTCCAGCATCGCCTCCGGGATCCAGTTGCTGAGGACGTGCATGGAGTGGACGATGTCCAGGGTGTTGTCGAAGAAGGGCAGGCGGTGGGAGACGGTGATGTGCATGGGGATGAGCCCCCGGGAGGCGATGAAGCTGTTGAAGGGGCCGTTGAAGTTCATGGAGGTGGTGACGATGGTCACGTTGCGCTCCCGCATGCGGGCGGCGAAGGTGCCGCTGCCCCCGCCGAGGTCCAGGCCGATGCGGATGGTCCCGGCGGGCTTGGCCGCCAGCACCCGGTCGATGCCGTAGTCGAGGCCGTCGCCGCCGGCGTCGTACATCCACCGCGTCTTCTCCCTGCCGCCGAGGTCGAAGCAGTCCTTGCAGTCGAAGGTCCCCGGCATCTTCTTGCGGTTCACCAGGCAGGTGTAGTTCTTGCAGCTGTAGGGCTCCCAGATGATGCTGGTGTCCGACGGGGTGGACCAGAGGGACGCCGGCAGCGGCGTGGGCTCGACGTAGCCCCGGGGGGCCTTGGGGTGGCAGCGCCGCCGGGGCAGCGGCTCGCAGCCCTGGAGCATCAGGCGCTGGGCGAAGACGTCGTCGACGGGGCACTCCCCCCCGACCTCGTAGCTCATGTACTGCTCCAGGTCGCTCCGGAGGCGGCGGCAGGCGGAGCCCAGCACCGGGTTGAGCTCGTCGCTGCCGAAGTTGTGGTTGTTGCCCAGCGGCAGCTTGTGGGCCGCGACGGCCAGTTTGAGCTCGCCCCCGAGATCCCTCCAGCCGCCGTCGTCGTCGTCGTCGGCTGCCCGAGCGGGGCCCTGGAACCGGCGGATCTCGTCGAGGAGGCCCTCCAGGAGGGCGGTGGAGGTGACGAGACGGCGCTGGACCTCGGCGAGCTGCGTCTGGCTGGCGGCGAGCTGGGCCTGGGTGGCGTTGAGCTCCCGGAGGAGGGCCTCGGTGTCCCAGAGGTGGAGGCGGGGGGCGTACGCCGCCCAGCCGGCGTCGACGGGGGAGCCGGCGAAGATGTAGAGGGTGAGCAGGTTGGTGGACACCACCAGGAGGAGGACCTTCAGCATCAGGCGCGCCCTGCCCTGCTGCTGCGAGCTCTGCTTCCGGGGGTAGTCGTCTTCGCTGCCCATCTCGCCGTAGTACTACTACGAGACTAGGTACGTTCTCTCTCCCGGCCGGGAGTCGGGACCGATCGATCGGAGAGATCTCGCTTCGCCGGAGGGGAGGGGGGCGGGGGAAGGGTCTTATATACAGCTGTGATGGGTCTCCCGGGGGGAGACGGCCCGGGGGGAGACGGCCGGAAGGGGGAGATGAAGAAGAAGAAGAAGAAGAAGATGATGATGGTGGTGGAGGAGGTGGGGGGATCTCGATGGAGACGGGAGGGGGGGGATGCCTAACTCCGCACTGACCGACGGATATTAATTAAATCAAAAGGGAAAAGTCGTCTACGTACCCATTGCTGGGGATTTTTTTACATATAACACAATTTTAAAATAAATTTAAAAAAAATAGCATCTTTTGATATAATTTTAACAAACTAACACACTTTGTTTGAAAGTGTGTCCCATCTATACACTGTTCATCCGTACGTCCGTCAAAAGAAAGTGGGTTAGTTTGTTAAAATTGTATCAAAACATGCTATTTTCTTAAATTTATTTTAAAACTGTGTTATACGTAAAAAAATCCCTGCTGCTGTGTTTCATGTGCACGGAAGCGCGCCGGCGGTCTGTGAACGTTCGTTCCACTTCGCCGGCCGGCCGGCCGTCGTCCGTCCGCCGGCGCGGTGGGTCGTCTCGACTCGATCGTCTCTCTCTCTCTCACCATCTCTGGTGTGTGTGCGCGTGCTACGTAGGTCGGCGGAGGGTTAGGCAGTTCTTGGAGCCATTCATCTTCCGGACGGGAGACGCGGCAGTCTCGTATGAGCGACTGCCACGCCACCCCCCTCTTTGAATACAGTTACCAGCCATATTAGGAGATAACTCGGATTTATCTTCAAAATTGTATGATATCAAACAAGCCCTCGAATGATGGCTGAGGTGATCCATGCTCTGATTTAAAACATCAAAGCGCGTTCATAGATATTAATTGGCATGAACCGTGGAATCAAACATTAGAAACAGCATTTCGTTGGGCCTCGTCAGCCTCAGGCTCTTGATCCCGCTTCCCACGTCAGCCACCCAATCCCGCGCGCTTTGACCCAAAGTCAACCGCAGAGAGAGAGAAGCAAGGCGACGTGCCGTGCCACGCGGAATCCGGGGCAGGCGGAAGTGGCGGGTCCCATCGCGCGACGATTCCGCGTCCGGGCCGGCGCACGTCAGCGACGCCGGCGGGGCCCGCCGAATTCCCATCATTACCATCTTCAAACGTCTCAACGTCCGGCCGGCAGCGGTGGCGACGTGGTTAGGCGATGGATCGGATCCGCACTGTCCGGACCCGCTTTTACCGGGTGGTGGTCGCCTTGCCGGCTGTCACCCTTTTTCTCTTGCCAGAAATATTCTTTTTAATTATTTTTACGGTGAACGTGTATATTTCTTTAAAATATGTTGTGCTCGAGAATGACTGCAGAAACATGTTGATTTTGTATGAAATACGTATATATATATGTCTATGGACTGATTCGATAGTGTTGTTTTTCTAATGCGAATAATAACCACTGAGTACACCTCTCGAGTTGTTGTTTGAGATCTTATTGTCTACTCCAAATGTGACAGTCAGGGTTACGTAGAGGTTATATCATCTAGTTTTTTTTATTCCTGTTTTATCTTTGTGTCATCGGCAGACGTCAGTTATATATTGCCATGCTAACATTTGTGAGGCTGTTTGTCTGGACAATATTCATATTTATATAGTCTGATCATCCAATTTCGTGATAAATATCAGATTTTATGAAAAGAGTCTTTGTTTATGGACTGTCTGAAGTTTATTAAGCTGCCGATCTATTCTATTTCACGGTAATTTTTGACCGCATTGAAGATAAAATCTCGGAACATTTCTACCGTTTGATCTTTATATATGTTTACTACCGTCGATCTCTATATTAGGTTGTTTTTGTATGAAATACCCTCTTTAAGTTACCTGCCGTACGTGTATTCTTTCTTTTTTTTGAACAGAAATAAGGTAGTAATATTAAACAACCATTTCCTTACACAGTCTGTCATTGATATGTTGAGGCAAGGGACACGGATAGACAGCCTCAGTCCTAGTAGACAAGGCCCAACGAGCTAATATATGAGCCAAGAAATTACAAGATCTACTAATATATGACACCGACATATGTACAGACGCTGATAAAATAGAATTACATTGATATATAATATGCTGGACCCTCCAGAGCATAGGTCCTGATCCATTAATCGCATCTACTACTCCTTTTGCATCACTATCAATGATAGTGTGTTGAATCTATGAATATGCCCAGAGACAAGCCTGCAAAATGGCCGTAGCCTCCAAAGAAAGAGGACAGTTAGTAGAATAAATCTTTGACATCCAAAATATCAACCCACCTTTTTCATCTCGAACCACAAAGGCTATGGCACCTGCATCAACAGAAGTTGCACAATCAACATTTATCTTCACCTGGTTAAAAGAAGGGGGAATCCAAGCAGGCACTGAGTGTTGAGTAAAGATCGGAACATGCTCTAAACAAACTTCAACTGTATTCATAGCCATAGAAAATATAGACTGAGGTCTTAAATTCTTCTGATTAAACTGAGCTTGGCATCGGGCTTTCCATATATGCCAAAGAATAGCACAAGCTATAACGCCAAGCCGGATCATCTCATTATCTCTGGAAGATAACCATGTTAGTCAGGTATGAATTAATTCATGAATGGAAATCTGGCCCCAAGCGTGATTATTACCCAAAGGAGTCAATAGCCAGACCGCTCGACTTCGCGGACAAGTAAGAAATAAGTGCTGACAGGACTCTGATTGAGTATTGCATGTAACACAAGAAGGACTAATATAAGAACACCTTTGATGAATTGCCAAATTGGTGGGGAGATTACCTGATAAGATTTTACACAGACAATAAATCATCTTGGATGATAGACATTTAGCTACCTTAGGATGCCAAAGCTTGCGCCATATTTCCTGATTTGAGGTGCCAGGTGGAAGATGATATTCCAGCAGATACCTGTAGGCGGATTTAATAGAAAATTGCCCAGTAGTAGATAAAGGCCAAACCAGCAAGTCATGAGATAAATAAGAATGGATCGGAGTATCCAGGATCCTTTGCACAGAGGTTGAATCAAAACAAGTTGTTAAAAGGTGCTGATTCCAAACACCATCAGAAATAAGATCCTGTACGTGTATTCTTTCACCGTAATACGGTAAGGTATTGGCCTTTGTTTCAAAAATAAAATAAAATACCGAGTACATGTTGATTTTGTACGAACGGCCGGTATATGTCGATCTATTTATTGATTTGATGGTACTATTTTCCCAACACCGGTGAGCCGTCTGATGCCAAATACCATGATTATATCTTTACTATCGAACAAGATGATCGTCCACCGCTTCTTTGATCGGATGATATTTGACGGCCACGGGTGCCAGCTGTCGATGATTATGGCTGTGAATTACGAAAGAAGTCAGGGGAGGCTTCCCTGGATAATCATGCCTAGAACCGACTAATTAATGCCGGGATTGGTCGGAGTATTAAAAATAATATATCAATTTAGAATTAAATTTATTATTTATTAAAAATATTTTCCAGATCGTAGTTATACATTTATAAATTAGTAAAAAAAATACGTGTATGTTTAAATTTTTTAAAAGTTAACGGAATTTTTAGAAATTCGGCCAATGAATTCTTTTGATCAGATATTTTATTAAAGTCTTTATTCCCGGAAAACTCAGCCAACCCGTTTACATTTTTTTTTGGGTGCCGATAAAAATGGAGAGTCGACGAAAACTTGATCGGACTGCTTGGTACAAAATTAACTCGAGAATAAAACATAGTTTATCCGTAAAATGATATTGTCCTCGTACTCCATATTTTATTTTTTCAAATAGTAACATTATAAAATTTTAATTTAAAAAAATATTATATTACGGATAAACTATGTTTTAAAATATACATCGAATTGTTAAGATTGATTTTAAAAATAATCAAATGACTAAAAATATTTTTCTAAAGAAAGCATACCCAAGTAACAAATTGTGTTTCGAAGAAAATAAAATAAGTGTGACTAAATAGAACATTCCTTCTTCGACTTCCTCGGAGAAGTTGCTTCGCCGAACTTGTTTTCACTTGAATCTTCTCTTGCTCGTGTTTACTTATGTTCGAGCATTCTGTACATCCGTTGCTCACGAAAGCCTCTGTGAACGAATGTTGTATGTTACAATGTTTAAAATCAGCCTTAAATTTTGAGAGATCCAGGATATATTAATACTACATCTAATCTTATGGCCCGTTTGGTTAGAGTTTTAAATTTGATACTATATCAATATTGATATTGATAATTTTAGAAGTTGGAGTATCAATATCAAAATTGATACAAGTTGACACTTGTATTGTATAATGTGCTTTGTTTTCACTACCAATTTCAAAATTGATATTACTAACCAAACACTTCTTTGTGATTACTAGAAATATTAATTTTAAAATTGATAGTGATAGAGGTGTTAAATAATGTTACCAAACAGGGCCTTAGAATGTGAATTTGCATCTTCTCTAACATTTTTTTTTAGCCTCCAGTAGGATAATAGAATGATTAAACATTAAAGTATCATATTTGTTTCCTTCACTCCGGGAGAGTTGAAGATTGACAGAGATCTTCTCGAACGTAGAACTTTTCAATGTTTCAACTGCCAGCGAGACAAGCTCGGAGGTTTTTATGCTCTGGATGGAATCTCTGGTCTGGGTGTCAACACCGATCCCCGGCCGAGAAGATAATCCGGACCAAGTAAACGCGAAAGATCTTTCCTTTTTACAGAGAACCCCGAAAATGAAGTTTGGGGTGGATTGGACGAGGGCGTTTCCGTCCAGTCATGACCAAAGGGGAGGGCTTGTCTTGCGAGCAACCCGTCGGTGAACACCTCCGACCGCCGGTTTCGATTGCGAGGCGTCGGGATTTGATGACAAGCACTGATGCGAGGCTTACCGCCGGGGGGCAAATGCCATGACAGCGGCCTTCGTTTCCCCCGTTTCTTCTTCCTCATCCACACTCATGGCCAAGAGAAGGAAGCCGGAACGGCACAAGGTCATGCCTTCTACCTCAGCGCATGCTTTCCCTGCCTATTGCGTTATAGAACTGCCGTCTCTCCGCCCTCCCGTGTTTACTGGTTTGCAGCCTTTTTGGTGCTTGGACCCGTTCTTTGTTGTATAAGTATGTGGTTACCGGAAGGGTGCTCGATTTCTATTCCAGCATGTGTCTTGATGGCTATTTTAGGTTGAAGCGGCTGTCTTTGGTAGCTCGAAGCCAAAGGGGGAGGTGAGTGACTTGCTTTGTCTCACTTCCGGTACTTTGGTAATTTGAGCTCTTTTAAAAGAAGCTCGCTTTCAGAAAGAGCTCAGATTAAACAAAATGAGTTCCACCAAAATGCTTCGAGGTCATTTCCTAGAAAGTGAGCTCCACTTTCACGTTCTATGAATGGTTAGATTCAAGGATTACGTGCAACCATACAATAAAAATGAGTCTGTAGAAACCAATTAAACGTAACCAAGTGATAAGGTGATTTCTTGAAGGGGAACTTCCAGCGATCAAAATATTACAATATGAGCTTATTTACATGTAATTCGCCTCCCATATGTGTGTTAGTCACATCTAAGCAAAGGGACTAGTTAATAATAGAAAATTTTGATGGTTCTTGCTAAACTTTTCACTAGTTTGTGGGAAGGGAATTATATGTATGTGACTGGCAAAGAGATGTTTGCTACGTTCTCTTGGCAACCAAGCCGCTTAATTGACGTTATATGAAGTCACATAAATAGAACTTCCCATTTGTGGAGGCTTAGATAGACAAACTTCGGCTAGACAACTCTTCAGCTATCTTTCTTCAGTCTATCAAAATTTTTACTTACATAATGGCTAGTTGAACTTGAATCGTGTTCTCTTATTTTGACACATGCAACGCGACCATATTTAGCTCAACGTTTCTTAATTCTTTAAATCCTTGCATGGAATATACTAACTAGTGGTAAAGAGATGCCTTTAATTGACATTATGAGGTTGTCCTGACTTCTGAAGGGGGGATGAAGTTGTTACCTTAGCAAGGATCCTGACATCGGAATCGGTACCCGGATTGGTGGGTACCCATCTGGATTGTATTAGTTGATTCCGGCCGATTTTTTTGGAGGAAAGATGATATGGAATCGGTCCAGGTCGGTAAATTTCTTATCCAAACAGATTGCAAAAATAAATAAGAAGCATAAAAAATTAGGAAATCTCCTAAAATGTGTTGAAAATACAAAAATAATATCTAACACACTTTCAAGCCATTACAAGAGAGTTTAACCCAAGTGGATGTAACTTAATGACTTAATGACTACGATGATTGTAATGAAGAAATGTAACAAGTAATATGTACGGATGGTATATTGATATGTAATACAATGTTATACATTTCTTTCACCAATATGTATCTAATTGACCTTCATACTTAGTGTCTTCACTTTTTTGATTCTCGTGTATGCTCCACTGAGAGTGATCTATTTTGATTGTCCTGTATCCATATGAAAATAACGAATCAACCATTTGAGTAAAGTCACACGCAGTGTCATGTGCTGAAGATGTGGCTGTAATGCATAGATTGCGGAATCTTGGACTGGATCAGCCATTGCTTGGCCGAAGGACCGACCTGGAAAAAAGTTTTGATAGAATTAGTTGGGATTGGCTGGATTAGTTGGGATTGGAATCGGATGGTTTCTTTTGCTATTCGAGTCAGATTGGTTGGGATCGGCCAGGAGCCAGTTTGAATCGGATCGGAATCGGAATCAAGTTTTTTAACCTACCAATTATGGATCGGTTTTGTTCCGATCGAATCGGTCTGATCCTATCCTTGGATCGGTACCCACCGATCCCAGTTTCGATTCCGATCCCGCGATCTTTGCTGAACTATAGTTGGAAGTCTTTAGCATGGATTGTGGAATTGGCTGATCCGAATCGGGATTGGCCGATTCTTGGATTGGATCGGTACCCACCGATCTGATTCCGGCCGGAACTACTGATTCGGCTGGGACTCCCAGCTGGATCGGTCGGAATCGACCAGATCGGTCGATCCTCGACTGATTTAGGTGAATCGATCTGAAAATCGTTCGATCTGGACCGATTCCCTAGAACCCGGAAGGGTTCAAAATCGGATTGATTCCAGACCATTTTTTGGTCCGATCCCCCCAATAAGAGGGAGATCAGACCGATTCCCCATTCTCACCCCTCATTCTCACTTCTCCTCTCCCCTTCATCGTCTAGGGCTCCCCTTGGACCCCTGTTCTCGACGATCCACCTTGAGCAGCGACGATTCAGACCTTTGAAGCAGCCGATCCCCCCTAAACAGGTAACTTGGGGGAGGGGAGGGACCTATGATCCCTTCTTCTTCCATCCCCTTTACTACCATAAAAAATTTTTTTGGGGGGCGCTGCCCCCCTGATATCCCCACAGGTCGATCCGTGACTACTCTGCACCCGCTGATGATAGTGTAAACATATTAATATATTTTACTATCACTTATACTATCACATATATAGAAGATTCATAATCATAAGTATATATTATATACTTAAATTTACATAAAGATCTATTTTTAACTCTCATCTCTCTCTCTCTCTCTTATATGATAGTTTATATTTACATGACAGTTTCTTGAAAGGAACTTACTTTGTATGACATTGTTTGATAGAATGTCATCCACATTATTTTTTATTTTTTTTAAAATTTTCTATTTATTCTTATGATTTTTTGAGAAATTTTATAATTAAATTTTTTTCCCGATTCAGATCAATCCGGGATCGCCCTTTTTCTGGAGGATCGGCTGATCTAGACCGATCTCGATAATTTCGATGTCGTGATCCTTAGTCTTCGGGAGGTTTTGGATTATTGACTGTTGTGTACTAATTAATAAAAAATCTCTGATTCTAACGCTGAGTTCTCTCACTGGAATGTTATTTTTGGTTCAAATCATCAGTCTTTGCTCATTGGTGCATGCATTGTTGGAAGAATCTACTTCTTTGCCTCCACCTAAACCTCCTATATTTTGTTGTTGCGTAGGTGGAATGAACTATATTCCTTATCATCATCTAAGAAGGGTGCCTGTGTACTGTCTGTTTGATTGACATGTCTTTGCATGATTTATATTTTTTTTTGCTACTTCTTTTACTTATGATGAAAAACTCCAAATCCCTGTGCCACACTGATATACCTTTTTCAATTGTGAAAAGCATCACAATCTGTACCTTGGTCTTTGTCTTCTAAGGGGTTGTTTGTGATGATGGGGCTGAGGCTAGAGCTGCAGTGGCAGGGTGGAACAGTTGGAATCAACGCCGGATTGGTCGAAATCACCCTCTAGAACTTGGGATCACCATCTCATGTTGGATTGAGGGATCGTTGCTGAAACGAGGAGAACGCTGCCAAAATTGCCCTAAGATTGCCGGAATCGTCTTGCCCTAGGGGTAGTCAGACATCGGGGGGGATCGATGATTTGGGACTGTAAGGGTCTTATAGGGGCAATATTGGATCGATATCTGGCCCGAATCGGGTCCAATATCGGTTCGAGACCAAGAATTAAGTTGTCCTAGCAGAATCAATGGAATCATCCGATTTCGATCCGATTCACATAAATCAGCCGATTCCACCAATCCAGACTGATTCCACAATCAATATATCTTATTTATCTTCGTTGGCATTTCTTATTCTTGACTTGGCATAATTTTTGTCTATAATAATCGCTTGTCTCCAGTTTCTCTTCCATGTTTTTTCTAATACATAGTTTAGGGATCTAAATGCAATGCAGATTTTCTATACCATACAACTTACATATTTGGAAATTTGCATTCTCCAGCTAATTTTTCAGTCTATTGTTTTTATTTTTTTCTCCTTTTGACACTTTTTTGCTTTCAGGGTTCCGAGCCATCACCTCTGAGGATAACATCCAACGTGAAACAAAACTTGCAGCTTTTGAGGTTGTGGAAGGCATGTATCAGACAAATGGGTCAAAGGCAGCACTCTTGTTTTATCTTTTTTTTGTTACAAGCAAAATTTGTATAATTATTCTTCATTTGATGATTATCCTACTATAATCACAATTTTCAAGGATGGATTGTGAGCAGTTAACTGGAACAAATATCTTTTGTGCAGTTTTTTTTTGATCTGGCTTTTATGCAGTTTAAGAATCACGTTCCTGGCATACCTACTCTGCAAGTTTGTCTTTTGTTAGTAGCCCTTGAGATTGACTAGTTACCAGCGATGGTTGACAACTTGACATCTTTAGGTAGTAAAACCCTCTAGGAGGTTGTATACAAAAAGGTTCCTTTTAATCATTACAAGGTTGTTTACGTATTCTCCAAAACTTCTCTATATCAGTAAAAAGACAAGGACCTCATATTTTTTATTTTTGTTCTGAAAAAATTGTAGGAATACCAGAAACAGAAATCTGGGGCACCTAGGCCCGCAACCAGGTACCGCAAGAAGAAGGTTCTGAATGAAAAGCTGCCGTATGATTCAGATGTTTACGAAGATCCCACGATGAACCTATACTAGTCAGCACCAATATCTTTTCTCGACAAACTTCACATTCTGCACGTTTTAAATAAAGAAATAATAAATTGCCAAAAGCTTCTGTTCTATCAATGCACACCGGATTTTCTTTGCAGCACGAACCAAGGCCTGGACACTGCTGTGCCTGTGCTGCTTGTTGATGGATATAATGTCTGCGGGTATTGGCCAAAGCTGAAGAAACATTTCATGAAAGGAAGGCTGGATGTTGCTCGTCAGAAGCTAGTTGATGAATTGATAACGTTCAGTGTTCTTAAAGGTTAGACCAAAATAATGTCTACCAACACTTGGCATTCCAATGAGATGTATGAAACCTGCACAAGGATGTTTTATGTATTAAACATTTCACATATGGTTAACATTGTATCTGGGGTTAATATTCTTCTTTCTGAATAGGGTTTTACTCAAAAAGGATGTGATTGCGACACTTTGGAGATATAGAAGTATAAATTTTAACAAATACTTAGATATTTTTGTAGGACAGAGATATACAACAAACAACAACATGGAATTACATGTTTTTTGTAATTACCATAGATCTGACCACTTTCTTAGGTAACTTTTCTTTTCACCTGCATTTTTACCGTCAAACAAGTATGTCAATTTCTTACCAAGAAATTTGACAAAGAACTTTTCTTTTGATGCCAGTTTGAGCTGGCTTAGTCTGGTTGACCGTAAATATGCATCTAAAACGGGGATATCTAGTTGATTCTTTTATGCCATGTTCGACCAGCAGTCTAGATGAGTCAGAATAAAAGCCCCTTCTCCTGGTCAATTTCTAGTTTGATAAATTATATATGAAATTGCTGGCACCTAAAAATTTCAAGTTATTTGGGGTGGGTTTATACCCAAATTCAATTCCCTTTAATTTATCATAACCAATTCTTTCATTTGACATATTTATTGGAACTGATTTCAATGTCAATTCTTTGATAAATAAACCTCATTCATATGCCCAATTATGCGATCCGCATGTGTCCTAGATGGGTTAATTTCTCAATTCAAAATAGACTCACCTTTGGTTCCAATCCAATAAGAAATAAGTTTATTTCCATTACCTTTCGAAGTCTATTTTTTGGTCAATTATTGGGCTGTATTTTAGGTACTTTGTTAGGGAGCGGTTCACTAGGTCTTAGGTATCGCTTTGTGTTTCCATCATTGTGGACTTGTTTGTATATATTAAGAGTTGCTTTGAGTCATTTTCATTTCGCTTTACTCCTTAGAGGATGTGCTTGCAAATAGTTATTTTGAATGTCCTTTTTTGTAATTTGTCATCTCATGATGCAACATTGCACAATTTTCTAACCTGGATTGCATTAGTTGTTTCATCTCGGGGTTGGTTATTATTTGGTGGATACTCTTATTAGTTATTTCTGATTTTGAGGTTCTTTGAAAACCAGACATGACAAGTAGACACCCATTTCGACCCTCCATTTTTAAAAGGTTAAACACGAAGGTATCACTAAGTTGTTTATCTAAACACTGGAATTCATTAGTTTTGTTCACTCGTATCTTATATTGTTGTCAAATAAATTTTGCCTGTTACAATTTGTGGTATCATTTTTACAAATAAACATGTGTGTACCTTGTATGCTTTATGTTGCCCTTATTTCCTGTAGACAGAGTCTTGTAATGGCTGGCATGCATGTCCATGTGGGGACTGTCTACGGAGTGCTGACCTTATCTGATATGGAGCATCTTCAAGTCTCTACAGTTTGTTTCTAATAGTTTTTTCTATATTTTTTTTCATATGAGGTATTTAGAAGCTTTGCCAATTTTCTTTGAAATATTTGTTCCATGCATGGACAATGGACTTTTTGAATTTGGTTCTGAGACTGATTTCTTAATGACATGCTGCTTCACATCATTGCCAAGGTATTGCTACAAGAATTGCGACCATTTGTTTCAAGTATTTAACAAGTATTTTTGATATATTTTAAGACAAGATATTTGATAACACTTTTATTTTCTTATCTGGAGTTGTAATCACATAACACTATGGAATGGCAGCATTCATGTGATTGTCCTTTAGTTATATCAATGAGTATTAGCATATTTTATGATTTTTTTGTTTTTTATTTTTTTAATATTGTTGCTACTAACTTGTTTTCATTAGTTTTTTTAATATCTATTTTTCTATCATGATCAACCACACTATTTTTTGGGTATTGGGCTATTTCCCGAGTTTCATAATCACCCACACTTTTGTGAAGCATCTAGTCCTTCGTCATTGTGTCACAAATATGTAGCTCTATTACTCTTTTGGGTTTTGTAAGATGAAGGGAACATATTTTTTCTTGTGTTTTCTCCCTATTTAGTACGATTTGGGAAATTTTACAGTTGGATGTAAGTTCTCAATTGTGCTGAAAGAGCACGTTTATGGTATGTGCCAAATATTCAAGGCAGGATGTGTACATCAAAATGTATTTCCTGTCTGGGAGCGAGACTCCTGAACCACGTCAGTCTGGAAATTACCTATCTAAAAATGTTAAGTTTCTTTATTTTATGCTTGAATGTTACTCATTTACTTTCCTAGAAATTACACATTTGTTGAAGTATATTCATCTGTTTATCTGTGTATTCATCTTATGAGCATCTATTGGTCTGTCTTTTGACAAAACCATGCCTATTACCTGTATAGAAGTAAAAGTGGTGGTAGTATTTGATGCTATGTTGTCAGGGCTCCCAACTCACAAGGAGACATTTGCTGGGTGAGATATGCCTTCACTACGTTCTTTAATTTGATTGTCCCTACATTTTGCTCTTTTGTTTTCTTTTCCACTTAAATCAGTTCAACGATTCTCTTGTTTCAACTTGGCTGAGATTTGAAATTTGGACCCAGGTTGTATCAACTTGTACCACTTAATTGCTGATTTTCTTGAGTGCCTAACATATGGTGTCAACTTCTTTATATGGATATCTGAACACTTCTTAATGATTTTAACTTTTCATTGTATTACTGTTGCAGAATTGATCTTGTCTTTTCTGCTGATACATGTGCTGATTCATGGATTGAGAAAGAGGTGGGAAGTTGCCATAAAATCAGAGGGGTTTTCAACATTCACAGTCTGATAAATTGAAGTATTTTCTTCAGCTAGCTTTAACAGTTCAGCTTACATACGCTCACAGATTGTAGCTTTGAGGAATGATGATTGTCCGAGAGTTTGGGTGGTGACTTCTGATAATTGTCAGCAGCAAGCAGCACATGGAGCAGTATGTAACTGTCTTACTACAGTGTAGCCTTTCTTTCAGAAAATGTTACATGATGAAAACTCATTTTCATTTAACATTATCACCATATTCAGAATTGATGAGCACACCACAAAATTCTTTATCATAAAAAGGTATAACTGAGAATATTTTTAGAAAATTCCCCTTGATTATCTTTTAAAAACCTTCAAGTCTGTCAGTTGCTGTCACCACTATGTCATTGTTTTGAGAAGCCTTTCTGCATTATCATCTAGTAGTTTATTCCAAAATTCATGCCTGTTGGAAAATAAGTTCCAAATTTGAAACAGAAGTGCAGATCAGAGGTGAGAATTGACAGTGCCTTTTTATTTCGATTATAGTAGTGGAGATTATAGCTTAATCTCTTTACCATCCAAAGAGCTCATCAAAGTGAACTTCTATAGATTCTTAGGTGAAGATATTATATTTTGCTATCTGCCCTTGTTTCTAAGATACTATATTTTAGTCTAAGATATTATATTTTAGTCCATCATTACATTTTTCAGATTTTTTTAAAAATTTTATGGGAGTTAAATATGTAGTTGAATTTAACCCTATATGTGAAGGGATAAATTTCCCTTCACCTATTTCTCTTTATTTTTTCTCTCTCTCCCACCTACCCTTGGAAAGTCATATGAAACTCCCAAATTTACTTTTGTTATCTTATCCTTCTCAGGGAGCCTTTGTCTGGAGTTGCAAAGCTTTAGTTTCTGAGGTAAGAAAATTTGAGCACTTGCGTAGGCTTTCAAATTTCTTGCTTCATCAAAGTTTCTGTGTGCATGAATATTCTCTTCGGAGTTTGTTTTTTTTTCTTATAGGCACAGATAGCTAACCCTGATATGAAAGTCATCTTTCTGACAAAAAATGGCAGCCCAAAGTGCTGTTTTTTTGCCTCATAGTTCTGTATCACATTGCTTTTAGATGATTTAAGTTCATCATTTGATTACTACTTTGTGATATAACAAAATAATCTAAGCTAAATGGAGGAAAGTTACTTCCAAAAACATGACACCAGAGTCACCTTGTCCACAAAAGATATCATATCAGCAATTAATGTCTTTCAGTAATGTGTTTATGAAGTCTCTCCCTTTTCACATTTTCTTGTATGAAATTTACTAAAGATCAATTTACTTTCCTTTGTACCATGTAGATCACTTGCCATGTTGTTTGTTAGAACAAAATGTACCCCTTATCGACATAACAGTGGATATTCTCAAATTAACAATGATTTTAGGATTGGAATCAGTACTAGGATTGGTCTGTGCCGATCCCAGTTATGAATAGAATTAAGCCCTGATATAGATTGTGTAATAAGAGGCTATTTCAAATATATGCTTAACACTGGACAAGATTAAAATTTTATTTTCTTTACCTGGAAACATATGAGCATTTAGTATAGGTTCTTTCCAATTTTGTGAAATGAAAGTAGACCATTTAACAGAATGCGCGACCTAAAGACCCTAAACATAGTTCCTAAGTTTATCAAAAGAGTTGTTCATATATCCAAGAGCTGAAGGATTTCCTATCTTTCTTCGTCATCTGCCTTCAATGCATTTTGCTTATTCAGCTGTATACGGATCAAAAATTTATTCTATTGTTACTGCCAGAAGCTCAGTTAGAGGGCCTATTAATCATTTATTTAACTTCAATATTATTTTAATATTTGGTGCTTCCACATTCAGTGGGTCATTATTAGATATGAAAATTATAAAGTGCCAACCTTCAACCAGTTCATACGTGATGTGTAATGTCATAAATGGGCATAGCTTAATGCTTACCAACCACGCCAGCAGAAATTTCATCAGGCTCAGGGCACACCCATCCGACTTGGTTGCTCTAGTTTGGACAAGTTTTTTACTTAAAATGAATATGCCTTTTGTTAAAGGTTTGTGGAAGATTGGTTTAGTTTTAGTAGATGTTAATTTGTCTTTTCTTTCTGATGTTGCATTTGAATTTCTGCGGAACTTGATGAATCTCCAATAGCTTGGAAGTTTATGTCATTCGTCAGTATCTGAGACTTTCTTTCATTTTATTTTTCTTTTTGTTATGCCGATATTTTTTTTTCGTTGCACTTGTAGATAAAAGCATCACAGCAAGAGTTTGAGCAAATTCTTCAGGAGAACAGGTTCTGTTTATAGTTTTTATCTAAGTTGGTGTTTCTTATTTTGCTAATAGTCAACCAATGAAAATTGCAACCATCGTCTGCACTCCGCAGTGCACTTTTTTATGCCTTAGTTTGTCCAAAACGGAAACTCAACATGAACATCTTTATTCTGGCTGCTTGATAAAATTTTTCTGCTCTACAGATTGCCGCCCCCTGTTGTTTGTGATCTTGAAAAAGGTTTAGGTTTCCTGACATTTCTCTTTTAGGGGTCGTGCTTGTGCTATTCAAGCTCTAGAACCATATCTTCTTTCCAGGGAAAATTTTGAGAAAGTCCAGGAATATGTATGACTTTCAGGATCATTAACACAGGTTTTTTTCTATCACGGGGGAGTCAAACAGCTGTTGGCAAGGTTGATATGAACTCTGTAGGCAGATAAAAGTGTGCATATATATATTTGCTGCTTTCTTTTATAAATGGATTGAAGCTTGTCTTCATCTCTTAATTTATGCATGGCCCAAGATAGACTGGGTCAGGGTTCTGGGATCGGGATTGGGTCGCCCCGGCCCAACCCAAACCAGGTTTCCCAGGGTCGGTGATGTGGGTCAAACTGGATTTGAACTGGGTCCGATCGAAGCAGTTTAGATTCTAACTTTTAATAAATCAAAGAAATAACAAACATATTTATTTATACTCAAATCTTATATTTTGAGGACAATTTTCGTCTCCTTGACTTTGTGTCTTCCGTTATAACTTTCATCTTCTGTCCATTCCATATTATAGTAATAACTTCACTTACATATGAAACCTCAAAAGTCTAGATTATAAGTGGAGCTCTGATTACAGGATATAATAAAAAAGAATTTGAGAGAAGAAAATGTAGACTTTTTCTCTAGATGAAATGCCACAAATTTCTCATTGGACGGATGATGAGAGAGATTTTAGAGTGAGAGAAATAGCCTTATATAGGCCCCCAAAGGGCCTTGGGGTTTAGGGGGTTGGGCAACCAGGTCTGGCTGGGTTGCAACCCGGTCTCCACGTCCCCAATGCGATCTGGGCAAAGATCCCATCTGAGTCAGGGTTCTGGGATCTGAGCTTGTCTTCATCTCTTAATTTATGCATGGCCCAAGATAGACTGGGTCAGGGTTCTGGGATCGGGATTGGGTCGGCCCGGCCCAACCCAAACCAGGTTTCCCAGGGTCAGTGATGTGGGTCAAACTGGATTTGAACTGGGTCCAATCGGAGCAGTTTAGATTCTAACTTTTAATAAATCAAAGAAATAACAAACATATTTATTTATACTCAAATCTTATATTTTGAGGACAATTTTCGTCTCCTTGACTTTGTGTCTTCCGTTGTAACTTTCATCTTCTGTCCATTCCATATTATAGTAATAACTTCACTTACATATGAAACCTCAAAAGTCTAGATTATAAGTGGAGCTCTGATTACAGGATATAATAAAAAAGAATTTGAGAGAAGAAAATGTAGACTTTTTTCTCTAGATGAAACGCCACAAATTTCTCATTGGACGGATGATGAGAGAGATTTTAGAGTGAGAGAAATAGCCTTATATAGGCCCCCAAAGGGCCTTGGGGTTTAGGGGGTTGGGCAACCAGGTCTGGCTGGGTTGCAACCCGGTCTCCACGTCCCCAATGCGATCCGGGCAAAGATCCCATCTGATCGGGCCGGTCGGCTTGGAATCCGACCTGGTTGACCCGGGTCGTGCGACTTGGCATTCCATGGTATGGCCTACCCATGGGACTTACAGTTGCTAAACAAGTTTGCACATATGTGCTATTCGTGGGTAGGCCCTTTACCTAATAAGATTCATCTGGTGCTCCGCAAGTGATGCATTTTCGTGAGCAATTGCTTCCTGCTCTTGTAAAATCATTGTGGCTGGGTCCAGCATTTGACTTTAAAGCAATCTCGTAGTTACTTGTTCCTCTTTTGGAAATTTCAGGTCAACATCCATGCAAGGAAAGCTTCTGAAGCATAATCTTGATTCTGAGGTGGTGGTTGCCCTGAAGGATCTTAAAAAGAAACTTTCTGAGAGTGAATCTCCTTGAAAGGTCTCATGAATTCCCAATTTTTGATGATGTTCTCAACCGATGAGAGAATCCTGTACGATGCTACCTGCTAATTGATGGATATGCCACGGGGACAAAAGCTGGATCAAGTTGAAGATGAAAAAGAGATCGACAAGAGGATTAGAAAGCATCGCAATGCCAGTAATCTTTTTCTTTTTTATTCTGTGCTTGAGTCGATCTTCCTTGCTCCGTGCTGGTTATAGAATCTCGCTGGCCCTCAACAATTATGGGATAATGTGCTCCACTACTGCTGCATCTTAGCTCGGGTGACTTCCTGTAAACCCTTTCCGGAGGGATGAATGTTAGACGATCTTGATCACAATATTCGAAGCCTTCCGGTAGAGAGTGGAATTTTGAGCTTTCGCCGGTTGCAGGCCCGCCGAGCATGACGCTGACCCTAAAAGACTGTTGGCGGGGCAACCTTATCCGCATCTCCCGCCGCAAATAAATGGATGCTGCGTAGCGAGACCAGACATCCACTTGCATTCATCGCATTCATTCGAAGCTGGACTCGGTCTTCGGCACCCCAATTTCGGCTCCGGCGCAGTTTCCGGAACATCCGGTCATATCAAGGCTTTGAATGTCACGATTTCAGCTGCTCGTATTCGTGCCCAGACTGGTGAACAGCAGGCGTTTGCAGAGCACCGACATGCTCGGATCATCGGCCGCCCGCCGCGCCACCACCGCCGCCGCCGCCGCCGCCGCCGTCACGGTGGGAGGGGACCGCAGGGAGGAAGCATGAACGTGACAAAATTTATATTAAAATAACCTAAGGCGCATATGTTTGCTGAGACATGATAGTAAAAAAAATTGGGGACCGTGTGTATTTACAAGGGTGATGACCACAAGAAATAAAGGCTGAATTCATTTATTTTAGTCTAAGGGAGGGAGGATTCTCTGTAAAAATGTATTTTTATATGGATGGTCCAACACTTTTTAACAAGGTTTGTTAGAATATTATATTTTTACAGCGAAAGTTAAATTTATGGTGCAACCAAACCAAACGCCCCAGAAATACCTGAAAGTTGATGAATTTATATATGTCCCCATTCACATAAATTTAGTAAACCGAATCCAATAAAATGAGATTTCAATTTGGTTTCAGCAAAAAAAAATGATGGATTCGACATCCATAATACATCCAAAATCAATAATTTCCATTACTTATCGGGATCAAAATCAGATTAGGTCAACTCTATCTTTATTTTGGTGATACACTGTTATATTTTTTGAAAATTATAACATCAATAAAATCAAAATATATAAATCATAACAAATATGGCATAGGGTGATAAAACATTAGCATAAAATAAGATTTCAAGGTGATCTTACCCAACTTTAATAGTTGCATCAGGTGCATTAACTTATTTTGATTTGATCATGTATGATCAAATCAAAATAATAGGAAATTACCAAATTTGATTTCCATACAGATGAGGTAAAGTAACTGAAACCATAATAAAATTAGAATAAATATATGAATTTAAATTGAAAATATTAACTTTATCAAAATCAAAAAAATAAAAAATTCTGCTACCTAATCTGACCTCTTGTGGTGACCTAATCCAGCCTTGGTGATATTTTGACAATGACAACATTCCTGCCGATAGAGGTCAGGGTGCAAATGTAATCCTATATTTCGAAATTCTGATCCCAAATCGATAAAAAAAACAATAGGTTTACAGCATGTTTTATTCCGATAGCTTGTCGGGTGGAATGGGAATCCAAATGATTTGATTCTATTCCCATTTATTCGACTTTGATAAAAAAAATACATAAAGAAAATTAACAAACCATAAACTTGGCAAGTGACTCGAGACCTAATAAAAGCTTGACTCTGACTTATTTATTATGTTTGAACTCGACTGATAAATGAGTCAAGGACTCGATTAACAGCTTACCTAAAATAAATTAAAAATGTTAAAAATATATAATATTCAATCGAATTACACGGAGGAAAAGATAAAATCAAATTTAATCCGAACTTAAACTCGTGTTCTAACTTTATAAATGAATTTAAATTTAAGCTTCACATGGGAGTGTTGACCAAGCTCAAGTTCGAGCTTGGCAACCCAATTTTGATTGAGCTTCACAAATGAGTCCGTAACGAGTTTGAATAGACTAAAACTCTTATTCAATTCGAGTTGGATCAAATAAAAGAGCGACTCAACGAGCCGAGTCCGAGCATCTTGAGCTTCACAAATGAGTCCATATCTCAACTTGACCGAGATATAAAAATAAATGAACCAAAATCGAACAAGACAAAAAAACTTCTCAACATCACTCTACTACTCCACTCTGCTCTCGAGTCACCTTTGGGCCTTTTGATTGTTCAAGGTGCTGAGCGCCGTTTGGTATTATTGCTCTGTTTCAGGCCGATCTGATTGAGACCGAAGTAAAATGGATAGAGCAGCACACAACTTGATAGAAGTATAAATTATTAAAGAGAAGGTAGAACCAATATAAATATCTTTTATTCTGTTCATCTATCCGGTTAATTTTTTTTAAAAATCTTTTAGTCCAATCCTCATCCGAGATCCAGTTCGATTATCGAGAGAGTCGTCATGTTTTTTCTTTAGAAATCGAAACCTCTCGTTCTGAATCAAAATCGTGGCATAACCCGTATCTCTGGATTCGAGAGGAAGAGGGAGGAGAAGAGAATCAAAAAACCCAAAAAAAAAAGAAAAAAGAAGATAGCAGCTCGAGAGAGTTGGGACGTTCTTCGCACTGCATAGATCTGCTCTGGTCGGGCGCAGAACAGATGTAACGAATATATTCTACCGAGATCCCAAGGGACTATGGCGTTCTCAAGCGCTAAATCAGCAGCAGCAGCAGCAGCAAACTAATATGTAGAGATCTTAGATCCGCTATGTACATGAGCTAGCTGATTCAAGAGAACAAGACTCACCGCGAATCCTCCTCCTCTTCTCCTTCTTCTTCTGATGATGATGATGCTCCGGCAAATCCAAGCTGCTGCTCCGCCGGTAATGGCGGAGGCCCTCGGCTCAGAGGAGGACGGAAGCGCCGGAGAAGGCGAACCCCCTGAACGCTGCGGGGGTTTCCACGGCCCTCCATTTCCTGCTCGATCCACCCATCACCCAGGCCCCGTGCCGCTGCTCGCCGTCGGAGCCCAGGACCAGCAGGTCGTCGCTGCCGGCGATGGCCGCCACGCACGGGCCCGACCGGAGGCCGTCGGGGGGCGCCTCCCCGACCGCCCTCCACCGCCTCTCGCTCGGGTCGTACTCTCTGACCCCCCGGCGCTGCCCGCTGCAGTCCAGATGGCAGAGCTTCCCCCCTCTGCCCTCGCCGTCCGGCGGCTGCGGCAGCACGAAGCAGGAGGAGCGCGGCGCGCTGGGGGCGCCCGGGTGGTGGTCGTCGTCGTCGTCGTCCCCCCAGAGGTCGTCCTCCTTGGCCCATCGCCCGGTGGCCGGATCGTAGCACTCCGCCGCCCGGTCGAAGCGCCCCTGGCTGTCGGTGCCGTAGCCGCTGACCACCCAGAAGCGGCCGCCCTGCGCCACCCCCTGGCACTCGTCCCTCTCGTCCGCCATCGGCGGCAGCGCGCGCCATTCGTCCGTCTCCGGGTCGTAGGCCTCCGCCGAGCGCAGCGCGTTCTTCTGGTTGTCGTGTCCCCCGGCCACGTAGACCAGCCGGCCCACCACGGCGCAGGCGAAGAAGGAGCGCGCCGCCGACATGGGCGTCCCCCGCCGCCGGCTCCCCGTGACCAGGTCGACGACGTAGACGTCGGGGACGGAGTCCAGCGACGCAGGGTCCCACCCCCCCAGCACCACCAGCTTCCCCGACGCCTGCACCGCCGCGCACTGCGCGAACAGCGGCACGGCGGAGGGCAGGCGGCGCCACTCCCCCGCGGTGGCGTTGTAGAGGGAGAGGCCGTAGAGGGGCGGCGCCGCGCCGCCGCCCTGCTTCTCGGAGGACTTTTCGGCCCCCTCCCCTCTCGCACCTCCGCCGCCGCCGGCGAGCGCCTGGACGAGGCAGACGAGGGACTCCCCGGCGCCCGAGCGTCGCCTCTGCCGGTAGAAGGAGGAGGAGGTGAGCAGGTCCCGCCACCGCCGGCAGACGCCGCGGAGGCCGGCATGGAATCGGTAAGGAACCCGGACCAGGCAGTCCCGGGCCACATCGTCCGGCAATCCCGGCAACAGCGAGCAGGCCGCAGCCGCCGCCTCCCGCCGGCCATTCGCCCCCATCCCTTACCCCCCAGAAATTCACAGTCGGAGAAGATCGACCGGCCGAATCAGAGGGCGGCAGGAAGCAATCAGCGTCAGATCCCGTCCGCGGATCGAGGGCAGGGGGAGGAAGAAGGGGGCGTCGGGCTTAAATAGCGACGGGGGGGCCGCTCCGTCATAAAGATCCCCCTCGGGCGCGGCCCCTCCCCGCCACCGGCTGTCCACATCCACAGTTACATGCACGGCAGACAAACGTATCCAAATCCGACGACCGACCGGCCGCCTCCGGCGTCGCGGCGGGACCGCACCGTCACATGCGCCGCCGTGCCCATCTCCGTCGTCCGGATGTGTGCGGCCTTTCTTCTTTAATCGCTTTTATCGCCCGCTTCCATGATCGCACATCAAGCCTAGAAGCTCTCTCTCTCTCTCTCTCTCTCTCTCTCTCTCTCTATCTATCTATCCCTCTACTCGGTAAAGATAACGCCGAAGAGGGCCGCCGGCTACGGACGGGAGAGCTGGGTGGCGGTGGAGCCGGCGTCGGAGGAGACGACGCCAGGTCCGGCCAGAGGCAGGGAGGGGAGCCCTTCTAGAAGCTGATGGGCAGCGATCTCGGCATTAAATTACCGTCCTTTATATGTATATATTTACATGATAATCCGATTTTTGTAATAATTGACGAACAATGGTAATCTAATAATTTTTTAAAATTTAATATTGTTGCAGGCAGGAGGAGCAGCGGGAGGAGGAGGAGAATCCGAAGCGTCTCTTCTTTCTCATAATGATTATAAGAATGATTAGTCGACCTTTTAAGGTAAGACTGATCCAATATATATATAGATATTTTGTATTTTGATAAAACATAAAATCAAATAAAATCATAAATATATATATATATACTGTGTTTTATTTCGGCTTGATAAGTATGATTGGTTTTATTTAGTTTGAAAAAAAATCTCTTGTTAAAATAAAATTGAAAATAGCTTAAGATGTAAAATTAAGATAACTTGGTGAGACATGATTAGGAAAGCTGGACCACGTATATATAGCTATAAAAGTGTGGACATTAGAAAAATCAGATGGCTCACTTTTTTTTGTTCTGCTCTAAGAAGGCAACGTTTGTTCCGACTTAATCTAAAAAAATCTAAACTTTTAAAACACAACAATCTTAGTTGTCTGGAAAATAAAAAGTATAGTAAATCATTCAAAATTAAGTGATTTACAAAGAGGTTTCTATCGTATCGAGATGTTAGCTCAGATGTTTTATCAAATGGTCTAAATGTATAACATCTGATGAAATGATCATTGACTGAATCATAGGTTAGACATTCTATTGAACGGTTTGAATGTTTAATCTTTGATGGATTCAGAGATTAGAAGCCAAATAAACCCAAACCAATAGAACCAAACATGTTTCTTGCATTGCATAGCACCCTTTTTAACATGTTTGTTACGAAAATCATTAGAAAAAGAAATGTCTCACTCCTTTCTTGTCCAATATAACAAATTCTCTATTTTAGAATGGTTGTCAAATCTCTTTTTAATATGCCTGTTATCAGGTGCATCATGTAATCATATTTTTGAATATAATGGTTAACGTTAATTCCAAGTCAAAAAATAGTTTAATAGCAGTTCTTGTTAATCTGTTTTTGAAAATATTCTTTACTCTAGAATCCATTCTTCCAAACACCTCTGGTGCCAATTAAAAAACTTCATATATTTCCCATTTTACCCTGTACCTTAAAATCAGTGTTTATTTGATTATGGAGAGAATCAAAATCGTAAGAGTTATGTTAACTAAAAATTGGTTAGATATATGATAACATAGAGTGTAAGAGTTATGTCAACTAAAAATTGGAAATCACGGAACATATTTTATTTTTTTTCTATCTGTGAAAGATCTTTATAAAATATAATTTTATCATCGTTGTCAAATATTCGTCGGCAAAACATATCTTTCGAAGTGATTTCTTCACACAAAAGAAAACATCCTATGAGTTAGTCAGACAACAATCCACTTAATATATTTGATTTGGCCTCATGGTGAACAATTTTTAGTACAAAAAATATATTTTTACAAAAATTGTTAAAATATTTTGATGGTCAAGATAAAAAACTTATTTGGGAACTAACCACCTCATAAGCTCATAAAAATTATTATTAGATTCATAAACTTGAATCGATCAACAAACATAGAGAATAGCTAACAAGCTTAATCACAACAATGGCAAATCAAATTTATTTATCAAGCAACTCTCGCACACCTGAATTTAAAGGGTAAGAAGAATCCATCTTAATACACCCTTACCAGTGCCCCTCACACCTTCATTCAATTTTAGAGCGAAAATCAAGCAAAATTAAAAAAAAGGTAATATCTTTTTAAATTACAAGGTCTCGTGAAATATACGGACCTTGATTCCCGGACAATAATTTCCGGACCATCTTATTGCAATCCTCCTTAATTTCCTCGCACGCTCTGTGTGGCCATTAATGATTCACCATTCAACTATTATATATCATATAAATAATGATACAACAATGTGATTTGCGACCACATATATATACACGGCAGTTATGCATGATGTACACCGTATCTAACCATCTGAGAGATCCATATATATATTGATGACTCGCTAGTACGAATTATGATACCCTGCGACCATACACATATATATGTGTATATATGTGTGTGTATATATATAAATATAAATAAATAAAAGAGAAAATTACCACCAGGTCCATTTAAGAAAATCGGTTTACCAAAAACTCCGTTGACCACTTTTTCATCCCATTTAATCCGTTGACAACACATAATATTACCATTTAGTCCGTTTTGCCCGGCGACTGTCCCCGTATCCCTATTTTGCCCTTCCTGCAGCGATGGTGGCGTCGGCGACGAGGAGGCAACCCGAGCTCTTGACGGATTCCGGCAGGATGGAGTAGGGGCAGTGGGTGGAGAAGATCCTGGGGGCCGGAAGGACGGCGAGATCGGGGTTCTTCCGCCACCGGAGGTTGACGACGTCGTGGGGGCTGGCGCGCCGCAGGGGATGATCGGCGGCCCGCGGCAGGTGGCGGCCGCGGCGGAGGAGGGAGAAGACGATGGACTTGAACCAGGTGGTGCCGGAGTTGGGGGAGGCGGCGAGGAAGACGTCGGTGGGTCGCGCCGCGAAGTGCTCCCGCGCGGCCAGGATCGACGGCAGCCAGGGCTCCAAGAACCAGAACCCTCGGAACCGGCGGAGCGGCGCCCAGGCCCAGCGGCGGTCCTCCGGCAGGGTCGAGACGAAGTCGCCGTACTCCCGGTAGATCTGCTCGTCCTCCTCCTCCTCCTGCTGGGTTTTGGCAGCCGGGGGCTCCGCGGGCGGGGGGAGCGCCGCGGGGGGAAGCCTCGCCGGCCCGGGGGGAGCGCTGCGGGGAGGGGAGCCTCGCCGGGGCGGGGGTTTCCGCGAGCAGGGGGAATGCCGCCGGGGGCTCCGCGGGCGGGGGGAGCGCCGCGGGGGGAAGCCTCGCCGGCCCGGGGGGAGCGCTGCGGGGAGGGGAGCCTCGCCAGGGGAGCCTCGCCGAGGGGGGGGTTCCGCGGGCGGGGGAAGCACCGCCGGGTGGAGAGCGTCGCCGCGGGGGAGGGGGGCCGGCGGGGGGCACTACCACAAGGGCAAAAATGACATTTCAAATCTAAATTGGAGTGGGTGCGACGATATTTTGAAAAAACGGACCTAATGGAAAGGTGTTTTTGAAAACGGACCTAGTGGTAAAGTGGTTCCCTTAAAACGGACCTAGTGTGCATTTGCGCTAAATAAAATTAGTGCAGTACTTATGTTTAACATGGTTCTGAACCACCCCCGTTTACGTGTCTGGGTCGAACACCAGGCCCCGACGAGCATCGCCGTCGCCATCATATAAATACATAAAAAATGTAAATATATTATTTAAATTTATTGGGCTCACTTATGAGAGCACAGCCTTTTCTCCTCCGAGGTCAGTCGTCGGTGCGTCGGGGCCACCGTCGACCTTATCCTCTCCGTCGGCGGCGACGGCGGCGGCCGCCGGAAACCATCCCGGTGTGGGAGGGAGGTCGGGACGGGCAAGTCTGAGATCAGGAAGCGGATAATTGGATAGAGTAGGTGTATTTTGTTCGGTGGAATATTATTACGTGGTTGTTTTAAGAGAGGCTAGCTAGCTGCATAGTGCATATATATATATATACAACAGCTGAGATAGGCATGGTGGAGGAGATCATATTGATGTGTGTGGTTGTTTCAAGATGCTGCACTGCATACAACAGTTGAGATAGGCATGGTGGATCGAGTTTTCTCAGCTGTGCGGTGACATCGTCGGATAGATTTCACTGGATGTTTTGTGTTTGCGGGGAAGAAAAGTCTCTTCGTCGTTGGATCGAAAAAAAATTAATTTTATTTTGACGTCGTCAGAATCTATATGACAAGGCACATGTACACTTCCCTTGGATGATTACGTATTTTTATTGTCTTATTTTTCTCTGGCCCTTCGCCAGAGAAAGAGAGGCGTATGTATTCAGTTCTCTATTGAAAATAGACTATTATTTAGATTATTGATTGCTATGAAATTCATATATGTTATCCAAAGGTGAAGAGAGAATATCCGTCTCCATCTCATGCTGAACGGCCCTCCGCGGCTTTTCTTCTCATCTCAAAACACCAGGCATGACCGAAGAAAACTTCCTCAAACAGATATATTTCATTCAATTTAAATAGGTGTCTACATATATATATATATGTATAAAGCAAGTCTTTGTCGGAGTACCACTTCGACAAATTCAAGGGCAAATACGGGGAGTGTGAACAGCGAAAAGTAGATGGTGATTGGGGAGTGCCTACCCGCGTCTTCTAGAAGGATTAGGACCGCAGGGGAATCCTTCTAGAAGGCCCACATAGAGATGTGTGCCCCCGTGAGCTTCCCCGGGGACACTAGGGTAGAGAAAGAACAAAAAGGGACTCCGCGGTGGAAAGGGGGCAGAGGGACCACCCCCTGAGCTGAGCTAAAAGCATCCTCCTCTCTTTTTTCCGGGGGGAATCCGATCATTTCAATCCGGCGGCACCACGGTGGATGGAGGCTTTTCTTCTAGAAGCCCTTGGATGCCCAATTTCCAAGGTACAGTGCTACACTGGAGGATGAAAGGGCCATCTGTATTCCATAGTTTGAGGCCTTGAGAGGGAGGAGATATCTCCCTTGATAGGGGTGGTACAGGGTCACAGAGAATTTAATATTGTGATCTAGGGTCATTGGCATTTGAATTCGGAGAAGTGGGTGGGGATGTAAACGAGTCGAGTTGAGCTGAGCTGAACACGCGTTGAGCTGAGCTGAACGGTAGGTTGTTCAAGCTTGACCCGTTTATTCTACACGAGTTCGAATTCGAGCTCGAGTTTTAACGAGTATGTTGAACTCTTATTCAAATTTGGCTCGTTTATTAATCTAGTCGAGTCGTGTTTGAACTCGAGTAATAGTTAGACTAAATTTCAATTCACATTTAAACTTAAGTTGTATACAACCTCGTTTATAAAACTCAAAATCAATAAAAAATTATTTATAAGATTCTAGATTTAACTTATTCATGAAACTCAATCTAAATTTAAAATCGATTTTTGAATTTTTTATTATATTTAACTGACAATATATAATTACTAATACTCAATTTTTTTTAAAAAATATATAATATAATATTTAATCAAATTACTCACGAGTTTATCGAGTCGAGCAAGTGTCTGCTCAAGTTCGGCTCGATTAATGAAACGAGTTTTATTTTTTGTTCAAACTTGTTCATTTAACATAATAAATTAGTCGAGTCGAGCTGAGTTTCGAGTTATTCGTCGAGTGTATTTGTTTGTTTGCACCCTAGAAGTGGGAGAAGATCTGTTAGTTCCCCGGATCGAAAATTATCGGTTGTCTTGTGCATCGTATTCTTAGAGGATTTGCTGTGATTTTATTATGTTCATAAATAATCAGCCGATTTTTAAATGATTTTATTTTGTAGCTGGAGTAAATAAAAAACAATTAAAAATAGAAATTGGAATAAATATTTCAAAACCACTAAGGTAAGGTGCAATTTAATGGGGCTGATCTAGCCTCTCTAGCCCTTTGCAAATGGTCTAAAACATCATTTGAAATGACCTCTACAAAGACTCTTAAAAAATGAGTTAGAGAAAGAAAAATGTTTCCTTATTTAGTTGATATCGATCTTAAATAAACATCCTTTTTTATTTCAAAAAAATAAAATATTTTTGTATTTGGGCCTCCAAGCATGGCCTGAAACCACTAACAATTTCAGTGCCTATAATATAATTTTTTTTATAAATCCATAATCTACTATCTCAGTCAGATAATCATTTTAATGTTAGTACACGGAATTGTTGTACCAGGCTTTCAGGCGACATATTATCAAGAAATTTATCAGCAACGTATCAACTAAATCGACTATCTTTTGACATGATAAATTAAGGTAATAGAGGCAAAATTGGGATTTAAGTTTCCAAATCAGCTAATGCAAAACACCACTTAAAAACCTTGCGGAGGGTAAATGTGCAAAAGCCGCGGCCTCCTCTCCTCCTCCGCCGTGACGGTCACGTGAAGGGAACATAGCCACGTGGCCGGCAACACGTCCCCCGGATTAATTAACACTGACGCGCTCCTTCTTGATGCGCGTAATCACGTGGTTCCACTCGGATGCGTGCGTCATGAGCCGACGTCATCACCGCGTCCCGCGGCCAATCGAAGGACTTCTCGGCAAATAAAAAAAATAAATTTTCTGGCTGCTCGGCCAATCGTATAATTATGTAATAAAAAAGTAAATAATACCTCGGGCGGGCGGTGGGCTCTGTTGTCAGCTCGGCAGATAAGACGGCCACGTGGCCCTTCTAGAAGGTCGGCAAACAGATTTACGTGGTCGGTATTATATTATTATTATTCACGATAAGCTTTTTTTTACAGATGGACCCTTAGCTTGTTTTGACATTGTAAACATGTTTAACTTGTTTCTACTACAATATGTAATTTTAATGTTACTATATTGTGCTGTTATTTTTAACTTTTATCCGATAAAATTATCGAAATGCCCTCTCCTTCTGTCAATTTCGAAATTGATAATCATATTATTGGCTCTCAATATCAATATATATATATATATGATTTTTACTCTCTTTTTTACCATGCCCAGGTGAAATACGGTAATTTTATATCTTTGATTTTATTTTAATGTGTAAATTCATCGTATATATATGATGCAACGGAACAAACACGGCATATTAAAGGGAGAGAAAGAAAAGTGCTTTGTCCCCGAGCGAGCGGCGGCTGAGCAGTCTTCTTCACCGTCGGGAGGAGGAGACGAAGGAGAAAGCGAGGCGAGGAAGACGACGCCCCCGGCGCGGTATCGACGGCGAAGACGAGCGAGAACGATGACGAGCGCCGCTGGATTCCCCCGCCCCGGCGTCGATCGATCTCTCCAGGTGCGCCGCGCCGGCGACGGACGACGCTATTCGACGCCACCGGCAGGGGCGGCGACGCCGGCGTCGGGGAAGGCGCCGCCGCCGCCTTCTTCTCGGTGGCGTCGCAGCCAGCTACGTTTCATGGCGCCACGGGGCCGCCAACAGCCTGATCAGATCAGATCATATGCGGAAACAGACGATACTGCCGGGTTGATCCGCCGGAGATGGAAGGGAGAAAGGGGGAAGGATTTCGGCGGGGCGGCAGGGGGTGTTTATGGTTTGTTTGGTTTACTTTTTTTAGTGTTTTTTTTAAACTAAACCAAATCAAATTATCTCCTAAATTACTGAACCAAATAAGAAATTAATCCAACTTAATTTGATCTGATTCTAACCATATTTTATCCGAATATAATAGATATGTGAATATGTAATTTTATTTTGTTTGTTTTAAATCATATTCTATTTAAATTTTAATGTATATATGTTTATACGTTATATTAATTTTACCTTACAAATTCTTGAAATCAGTGTATTCTTATAAGAAAAAATATATAGATATTTATATTATATATAACTTAAAATAAAATATTTAATCTAATCCCAGTTATTCGATTTACCGGTTTGATTTAGTTCGAAGAATCTTAGAAATCAAATCAAACTAATTGGTAGTTCAAATCAATTCAAACCAAACCAAATTGATGGTTTCATTTGATTTTTCGGGTTGAACCGAATATGGAACAGTCCTAGGGGACAATTTTAGGGGACTCGGACGGCGAGATCCTACAAAATAGATTCTCCCTCGGATCAGGCATCCAAAAGAGAGAAGGGCAACCCTCGACGAAGACACCAATGTTCCAAGGATACCGATGGTAGGGGCGGCAGCATCACCCATCAACGCCAACGGGGTCACTTTTTTTTTTTATGAACATTTCTGACTTGTAAAATCTTGATAAGAACACTTAAAAATGCTAACTGCAGATTTTCCCAAGGTGAATGGATCGAGTCACCGGATGTGGTGGCCGACAGCATGGATCTCTGCGCTCGAATCATGGTGTGGTCGATCTTCCTTCGATGCGTCCTTGTTTGAAGAAGTGCACTCCCGGCCGCCTAGCAAAATGACCTCCACCACCCTACTTTTGAGTTCTGAGCAGTGAGGGTAGTGGGACTAGTTCTCTTTTCCTCTTTCTTCTTCTTCTTCTTAAAACAGTTTACGAGAAACAATATTCTGAAACTCTGATTTATTTCAATTAAAGATTAACAGATCGAGAACTTGTTATGGTATCATGTGATCTATTCACTTTTACTCAGTTTAAAGTAGATTGTAGTACTCAAGAGTTGTTATCGACATCATGATGATGCTATATTTTTATAATTGAGTTTATTAAATAATATACTTATAACATATATGATAGAGTTTGGGTCCAAGTTGGATCCGACCGGGTCAAGTTGAAAATTCCCGTGGAACGGGTGAAATGAAGTCTGAGTCAATAACATATAACACTAAACCGATCCGAGCCGATCCGAAACTTTATAAATTGGAGCCTGATCATCAAACAACCTTCCGGTTGGGCCAGGCGAGGGGCAGCTCGTAGACACCTCTGGATGATAGTATGATGTGTATATGAGAGCCCGACGGCGACCGCTGCAGGTTAATGCTCTTAATTCTCCGGTCATGGTCAGGCACGTGAAGGTCCGTCGTCTGATTAAACTAATTACGGGTGATTAACTTGGCTTTTGAGCAAATATATGGGCATGTGCGCTCGAGGCTGACATGAGCAGTTCCAGACAGACCCGGCTGCTCCTAATTGCCGACAATGATCCAATTTTCTTAATTCATATGCGCCGACATATCTAATAATTAATTGCATATATATAAATTTTACCGGGTAATATAAGGCTGAGACGTTTATATTGTATGTGTACGTAGTTTGCAAGGTGATCAGATGCGACATCAATTTGAAGTTTCTGGTTTTTGCTGATTCTCGAGGGCATTCTCCGAGTGGGAGATCTCAAAGAAAAAAAAACCCAGCATATATTGGGGTCGAGGAACTGTAAGATGTTACAATGTAATCAAGGATATGTAGAACCCCACTTTGGTGGTGGGTAATTCAGGATGATAAGACATATGAATGCAGTATTATTAGTTGGGAGTTGGTCGAACATAGAGTTGCTTCTCTATCAAATTAAGTGGGTATTCGTTACAGAGAATGGCGCGCGGCAGGTCATCTCATGGACATGTGGTACAGCCTGCAGGGTGCAACTATATGCAGCATGGATCTGAGTAGTTCGGTCATACCTGCATAGTACGTAGCCTGAGTGTCCTCCATCAAGAATCTGCTTCTTGCCTTGGAAGGGTATAGATTAGATCTCCTGCATCAAGGGGGCATGGAGAGTGTGGCAGTTCCATGACCAACAGCAAGTGCCAAGCTCATGTCCTCCTGCTGATCATACTTCTAGGGGACGTAATTAGGAGAGGATGACTGCTTTGGATCATGGCACGTTCCTTCAATCTGAGCATGGGATCAGAGACGGCACCAAGGTACATACTGCATATAAAATCAGAAATTAGAGGAGAGAAGAGTAAGCATATTCTTCCTTCCCCCATGCCTTCAGAGAAATCGAGAGGTTCCCAAAATTCCACCCTTTTATCCGTTCAAGCTTCACGCTAGTATGCCTAGAAGCGTTTGCTGGCTCTCCACTCCCATCAGGCCAGACAAGGTCTTCAGAAAACGCATTCATCATGCTGCAGAAGATCAAAAAGTAAGAAGAAAAAAAGAAAAGAAAAGAAAGTGAAGGGTCAGCAATACATGGAATGGTATTCAATTTCTCCATTCATCTAACTTACAAAACGAAGATGAAGATTTCTTCCTTGCCCCACATCAACAATTCTATCAGCTTATCCCCAGCTGCAAACATAACTTCACTTGTTGGCCATCTTCGCTGGGCTTTTTTACTACCTGAAACAGAAGCTTCAAGAAAACATCTGCCTTTCTCTTTGATCGCTTGTTTTAAGAAGAAAAGCACATAAAGCGAGGGCAATTACCGGCCACAAAAGTGAAGTTGATCTCCAGAAAAAACAGATCTTCATGAGAATAAATTAGATTTTATCCATGACAAGATCTAACATTTTTAAATATTTAATAATTTAGCAATGAGTAAATCAGCCGCAGCTCGCTCCTATGGCTTTCTCTATGCACAAGAACAAGAGCCACAGTTTTCTGGTGGCAACGAGGTGTGAAAACTTCATAGACAGGTCCAAGTTATTCTAGGGATATATAATGTTTGATAAGTTGTCATGTTCTTGCTTCATTCCATGTTTTATGCTTTGTTGACAGTTAATTGAAGACCTCTTTCTGATATTTGGTATGTCAAGCTAGAATGCATATTGAAAAAGTAGCCCATCATAATCAGAAATGAAGCAGTGATTACTGTGCCTTGGGTACCTAATCAACCAACTGATCATGTCTTGATGAACGGTATACAGTTTTCAAAATTGAAAAAGAAAACAAATATTAGACGCCTGGGCCTTATATGTTGGGTCAGCTTGGTTAAGGCAAATTGAACATGCTGAGCTGATACATGCATCACTCATTTCTTGATGAACAGTGTGCATATACAATTTTCAAAATTGTAAAGAAAACCAAAACTAGGCGCATTGGCCTCATGTTGGGCCAGGTTGGATAGTGCAACATTGCTGTTGGCCCATTCAGCAGAGTTAGAGGCCAGTGCCCAACACAAAACAAATCATATTCTTTGTTTTATTTATATTGCTGATACATATATCACTTTTGGCCCAATCAGTAGAATTATGTGCAACTCCCAACCAGAAAAAAATAAAAAAGAATACAGGAAAAAGAGCTATCATTAAAAAGGAGTTCTTTGTTATAAATAATTAAAAAATGTTTGACTGAGAAATTTTAAGTAACTTTTAGATGGCATGACCTTGCTTTTCAGTAATAGAAGAATTTAAAGATTTACTAGGATTTTCATCGACGAAGACATACTTAAAATATAAATAATTATATAAATTAATATTTAAAAACCACTTATTTTTATGTACCTTCATTGGGGCTCAGTAAATTATAGTTGGTGATAGAAATGATTGTATTAATTGAGTTTAGGGAAATTAGATTGGCCATGACACTACGTAAAGTTTATGTAGTTAGGGAAATTTATACGCAGTTCCGTTAAAATACGAAAGTTCACTTGGATGGCACTTGATAAAAGTTATAATTCGGGATCTGAAATAATTAACCTCATGGTAAAAGATTATAAATTTTCTTTAAGGATACAATGTCTCCAAAAATAACGAAATAATACTATAAAAACTGCTTCGAGGAAATTGAATAAGGCAATCAGAGAATCCTGAAAATACCGAACGGCATGAATTAGGTGCGTTCCTACTTCCTACTGCTCTGATATATTCGGGCATAAATCATTATGTTTGACCAGGCAATCCAAAATATGAATCTTCTTACTTAGATGAAAGGTTACAATATTTTTACTCATATTTTAGTAGAGCATGGTTACAAATATGAGTCCAAGAAAAAAAGTGTTTGCCATAAAACAATATCAATGTTTAAATATTTTTAGCAATGCATAGATACAAATACGAGTCTATATATGTATATATGAAGTTTCACATTTTCAAATAAAAATAAGTCAGAAATATAGCTCGCAAGATAATTTGTAAAACTTGGAGCAGTGAGGTTTATCTCTGGATCCTGGCTTGACAAAATTCCCCAAAAACAGACGAATACATGTCGTTCGCATTTTATATTCTGCTGAAATTTCCGTAGTCATCTAATGAAATGAGTTTGTGATCATCGGAGTTACCGAAGCAAATAACTTGGATAAAGACAGAGATTGGATGGAGCTATCCGAACTCCGCTCGATTATCCAAGAACAAGACAGGATAAGACGGTCGAATCAACACTAATCTACTGAATTAATGCTGTTTTAGATTTAATCATCTGATTTGGCCGAGATACCATGCATATTCCATTTTAATTAAATCCACTATCAGAACTGTGCTGCAAAGAAATGCAAGTGTATAGAATCATCAATCAAGATCTATTCATGTAGCGGATCAGGGGTTTGCCAACGCAAAGCTCAGCTGTTTACATGGTGTTCATGCACATTTCCAGTTTTCGTGCCATCATGTAACGCGTCATGCAAAGAATTGAAAACAGATGCTTACAAGGCAAGAGAATCTCTCTAGTATCCCAACCCAGGAAAGTTCCTGAAATATGATGCGTCTTCTTCAATCAAAGCTTGCTAGATTGCCGTGGTGCCATGCATCCATTGGATCCCGCCGGTGGAATCAGATTTTTGCCAGCAGCTAGAAGAATCTGCGACTGAAAGAACAAGACGATGATTCCTGGTGAAAGGACTGAAGAGCGGCGAGGAATCTTGGCAGCGGACGCGGACGATATGGCAGGGAACGGAGGTAAAAGGTTACTGGAAGAAGGGGGTGAAGGTGAGTGGCCTATGGCATTTTTAACACTACGGAATATCTCAAGATACACTTCATGTTCGAACGCCCAGTGTAAAATCGAACAAGAAGCCTCTGGTGCCGTACCTGAAATTGGGGATTAGAATCCAGATCAGGCATTTCATAAGCGGACAGGCGACCACCTCGGTAAGGCACCTTACTTCCATCCCTGCGACATAGAAACTCAGCAGAGTCGATCAATAGGAAATAATGGGGGCAATCAGAAGCATCAGCTCGTGATGGAGAACAAGGAGACGGAAGAATCGGACTCTTGTAAATCCAGATCGCCAACAGTTCACCGTCAAACAGTCGTTCGAAGCGGAATGCATATCGATCAACACTTGAACAGGATCGAAAATTCAAATACACGACGCATAATTAACGATCTCCAAGAAAAGACTGAAGACACCAAATCGCCCCCCCAAGACGGCGTCCAGTGCTTGTCGGGATTACATCAACGAGAAGGTGGGAAAGAGAGCAGCACCCTGCCGGCCGAAGGTCTTGATCGGCTGCTTGCGTGGAATGCAAGCCACCCGTTCCTTGCCCCTGGCGCTGCTCCGGGCTAGGCGGCGGCTCCCGAGGGGGCTGCTGGGAGGACGGCCCGGGATCTTGCTTCACGGAAGGGGCACGCTTCTTGGGATCGGGGCCGGGCTCCTTCTCGGTGACGACGGTGAAGCGGCCTTTCTGCACCACCGTCGTCACCTTCTCAAGCTCCTCCGGTCGATCCCGCTTCATCTTCGGAAGGGCGGGAAGGAGAACACGATTGATCTGACGGTTTTACCCCCCCTCTGTCGGAGTTGGCTTGAGCGGGAGGAGGGGGAAGACGACGGACGGGTCTTTTATACAAGGTGGGCTGGGCCTCTGCCGGTGATGGGCCGAGGGCCCGTTTCAGGGTCACGGTTCACGGTTTTACGGTTGGTTGTAATATTACATAAGTCATCAAGGCAATATTAAAGAAATGTAAATCATGCCGAAAGAACCCAAACTAGGCCGGTTTAATCCATTTCAAGAAAATGAAATGATTTTCGCCGAAGCCATTCATTTCATGCAACACGATAAATGAAATGATTTCTTGGTAAATGACCTCGATCGAAATAGCTTTGTATTATGTCATATTGTATACCAGAAAACGCAGACGAGATATTTACGATGTATCGTGTTTATGAAAACACATTGCGCGATTAGTTTATGTTATTTACCGCGTATCACATGCACATATACTGATGTTACTACTTGTACAGGACGTTACTTTTGTTTCGTTATCTGGTGGTTGTAAAGATGTTCATTTTCTGATTTCAGCGCTCGGAAAATAATGCCAGTCCTTTTTTGGTACATGATTATAATCTGGGGATAGACCTAATTTATTTATCCTCCAGAATTTTAATCCAGTGGGATCACTTTGAATTTCGAGTGGGGTCACATCTCTATGATATTAAATAGTTTACATTATTTTTAATAAAATATTTAAATTCTTATTATGATTTATAGATTTAGTCAAGGCACACATACGGATTGTGTTCAGAGGTTAATTAAGATACACACTCTTATTAAGATGAGTTCATTTCAAGACATATGGCAAAATTGCCGTCTGAGCCAAGTCTTGCAAAACCTCACCTTTCAAAGTGATAGTCCTGCAAAGAGAAGCTCCAGCTCCCCGTCCTGTGAGGGGGTCGCTACAAAAGGGAGATGAATGTATAAGACAAGTGAAAGAAATAGGGAAGGACAATAATCCTGTTGCTACATCACTTGGCCGATGGATGGCAAGGCCCAGAAGGGGAGGTGTTCATGAACACGATCATTGAAAGATTGAAACATTTCATCCGAAGGGGACACTCTCCCGGCAAGGCCCAGAAGGGCAGTGCTCACTCTCCCTCACGTAATAGCTGACCTTGTTGGAGGAGACATCGGGGAGGTGGAGGCCTTCTACTTCGCGGAACAGCGGCGGCCATGATCCTGTTGGAGAAGAGGTCGCAACGGACGACCCTCAATGGCAGCCATGATCCTGTTGGAGAAGAGGTTGCAACGGCGGCCACGACCCTCAACGGCATCCCGACCTCTCCGCTTGTGGTATCTGGCAGCCTCGCCTTCACTTCGTGTGATACCGTTCCAATCGGGCAAGACAACTGAGAAGGCTGAAGCAGAGGACCGCAAACCCCCGCGCCGTCAGAGACGCCGATGTCGAACAGCGACAAATGCCTTCAGATCAAAGATGACTGAGAAGGCGGCAACACATATGAGAATGAAGAACTGGAAGAGCTAGGGTAGCGGAGGCGGTGACGATGTCGATCAGCGAGGGACGCCTTCGGGTCTGAAATGAAAAAAGCGACATCTACCATCTGAACCGTTCAGACGATTTTAAGCGTTCAGACGTTAAGTCAGCCCTTCGATCAGACATTTTATCAAACATTGTAAAATTTTTGACCTCTGACCGAATCAGAGTTTAGACTTTAATTCAGCTCTATCAAACGGAGCCTAAATCTACCAACCTTTGATGGGTCGAGATTGATTAATCAGTTAAGCTAATTGGGAACCTAAAGAAACCATCAATAACACCTGAATGAACACAAGCACCAATTAGTTACCATGGAAATGGTCATCACACCTACCTTGCTTCTTCTGGTTCCATGCATGCATGCTACCACCTTCTCCATCTCTATTCTATGGGGCACAGTGACCTGTTCTTCCATTGATTAATTATTAAGAATTGAGTGTAATATCTTTAATTTTTTGTTACCTGTTAGTTGACAATTGATTAATGAATATTTAATGATCTTACAAAAAGTCATGCAGCGAAGAGTGAGTGGTGTGTTAATTAGTCATAGACTTGTCCATCATGATAAGGCGGGTGGATATATGGAAGTAAACATTCATGGATAGCTAGCTAACTACACATGAAGAGATATATATATAATTATAATTAAAGGTGTGTGTGACCCTATGAAGAACAGTTGAGTCTTTTTTTTTTGTTGGATAAAAAATATGTATCCGGATTGAGGGATGCATATTGGAGCTGATTTAATAAATGTGATTTATACATGGTATTCGTTTGTATTGTTGATTTAACATATTATCTTACATGAAAACTGTTTTTACTTACCGAGAGTCCGTCAGAGACGCTGTTTTTTAATCGTTTATTAACTACTTATAAAATTAAGCAAATAACCAAGCAACGTGTTGCTGCTAACAGCTCTACAATTATTGATGACGCCATTATGATATATGAATATCATAAGTAAAAATAATAATTTTATTTTTTTACAACAATTTATCATGGAAAGTCCAACACAATTCCGGCAGTCAACAGGCGGCCTCAGATTTTCTGATACGCACAGCTATTATAAGTCGACTCTATTTATCATGCTGAGTTTGAATCAAAATAAGAAAAAACTCAATTTATTAATGAGTCAAATTTGGGTAGACTCGCCCGATTAAAAATATTTAAACATTTATTAAAAAATAAAAATAAAAATTTATATTTATATTTGTCCAGCACGAACTAAATCTATTAAATAAGTGAAAACAAAATGCAAAGTAAGTTTAAACTTATATCTAACCTCACAAATGATCTTAAATCTGATCCTTGTAAAAAAAATCTGTATGGAATTTAAGTTTATAAAGGTATTCATATCAGTTGGACCAAAACAAACGGGCGTCTCTATTGAGCGTGATTTAAATAGTCGAGTCAAACCAGAAGAAAAGTCAAGTCAACGGCACGACAAGGTGCGCCGAGCGCGGAGGCGGGCAACGGCAACGGCACTCCACGTTCAGCTCGCCGCCGCTCGCCGTCGTCCCTTCCCTTCTGACGGCGGTTCGGTGGCCCGAAGAATTTAATTCCGACGGCGACGCACCCGCCGGATCGCCATGCTCGCCGGCCCCGGATCGGTTCTTCCTCCCCCGATCCAAGTCCATCTCTTTTTCGATCGGTTGCCTGCTCCCGCCTTCCTCAGACAATCTCTCTCTGCTGACAGCGAGGTCGGAAGCGGCGCAGCTGACTCCCCATCTGCCGCCTGTCGCGCCAGATTACGAGGAATCAAAACCTAGAAGACTCCGAGTGTCCGTGGTGGGGGTGGGTCGGGGTTGGCGGCAGAGTGGGCTGTGGCTTTAATATATGCTTGCGGTGCCAACTGGTGCCGGTGTACGCGGGGTGCTTCCGGACGAAGCTACCGGAAACCCCTAAATGGCGACGGCGGAGGGGGATTCTCCTCGAGAGGAAAGATATTTTCCCCCGCCTTCTTTTGTTTTGATATTTCCGTTTTCCGACGAGGAGGAAAAGAATGCTTTTTTATTGTGTTCATTCACACCGCGTTAGGTGCGCGTGGGAGTGATTTTACCAGACCCCCCTCTCTCTTTGACATACGCTCTCTCTCCCTCTCTCCCTCTCCCTCTCTCCCTCTCTGATCGACTGACCGAGTCTACTGACCGTGTCTGCCTACGTTCTTGAGTGACCTTGGCGGCGAGGCATAGCGAGAAGGGGAGTACCCGACTACGGCAAGTAGTTTTGGCGGGGAGACATGGCGGGGGGCGGCGGAGAAGAGCTGGCGTTGGAGTTCACGCCGACGTGGGTGGTGGCGCTCGTATGCTCCATAATCGTGTTCATCTCTCTCTTCGTCGAGCGGCTTCTACACTTCCTCGGCAAGGTTCGAATCCCTGTTCCACCATCCGTACCTGCATTCTGATATCGCGTAGGGAGGCGGCACCTTCTTCGCCGCATAGGGGGAAAAAGGTCATGTTTTTCGAATCTCACCTTCGTGCCGATCGCGTTGCAGTACCTGAAGAAGAAGAACCAGAAGCCCCTCTTTGAAGCCCTCCTGAAGGTCAAGGAAGGTGGATCTTCCCCGTCCTCTGCTATCTGTTCTTCAAAGATCGGATCTTTTGTTCCCATCTTTCATATGATGGATACCTTGAATTCTCTCTGTTTTGTCGTCATGATGCTCTGTTCTCAACATACTCCCATCTTCCATGTATGGTCGCAGAGCTCATGCTTTTGGGGTTCATCTCCTTGCTGCTGACGGTGTTCCAGGGGCCAATCCGGGATATCTGCATCCCCGAGAAGCTAACCCGCCACCTGCTTCCATGCAAGAAAGAGGAGGAAGAATCTTCCTCTTCGTCTCACTACCAGACTGCCTTCTTCTCCGGCATCTTGGGTAGTGGCAGAAGGTTGCTAGCTGGGGGTGGGGCGCCGACCAAGTGCTCTAAGGTTTTGCTCTTTCTTTCTTTCTCCTCCATTCTTCTGGACCCAGAAGGAAGAACACACCGTTTCCGATTAACCGTGTTTTCACATTTCTTCTTGCATGTTGCAGGGAAAGGTACCGCTGCTGTCTGTGGAAGCGCTGCACCAGCTGCACATCTTCATCTTCGTTCTAGCCATTGTTCACGTCACTTTCTGTGTGATCACTATGATCTTAGGAGGGGCAAGGGTAGATATGATCTGCCGTCGACATTTTTCCTTCTCATTTAATTAAGTACCTTCGGATTCATCTATGGAGTCATCAACTTCTCTGCATTGCTAGATACGTCAATGGAAAAAATGGGAGGATGCGATTCAGAAAGAAAAGGAGAGCGTTGGTGCGACAGGTGATAATCCTAATAAGAATAGATGCCATGGGCAGCTTTCTTATTCCCAAGGAACTGAATTTCATTTACCCCAACCGAAAATTTTGCAGGCCCAAAAGTCATCCATGTACATCAAGTTGACTTTATCAAGGAGAGGTTCAAGGGTATTGGGAAGGATTCTATGATAATCAGTTGGCTTGTAAGTGATGATTTTTTTATTCAATCCGAAATTTTTAACAAATTCTGAAGGTCATATAAGTCTTTTTTTCACCACCATATGATTATAATCACCACTGGTACTTTGCAGTTGCATAATGGTTTGAACAAGCACATGCTATTCATGGTTGCTACTTGCTTCATTTCCTTAACAGCAACCGCACATGCCAGTTTCCTATGAGTTCAAGTTGTTGTATGGGAAAACGTGAGGGGAAGCATGTTTATTTGAGTCTGAACTAGTTTGCAATTAGTTCAGGTTGTTGTAGGGAAGGGCTGCAAATGGGTTGGACTAGGTAACGGAATTGCTTGTTTCTGATTTTAATTCCAATTAAATCGGAATCAAGAAATTCTAACTTTGTTATCAGAGGAACTGAATTCAATAATTTTCAAATATGTAAAATAAGGTCACAAGTCTCATATACCTATTAAAATTTGATATGCTAATTTTAAAATTTTAATTTTACTTCTTTCACTTTATATGCCATATTTTTATGATTTGGCTCATTTTTATTTTATTAGAATAATAATTTTTAGAAATATATTGTAAAATTTATCAAAATTGGGGAATAGATACATAATTCACTGAATCTGATCATAAGCTATCAGAATATCCAGTTCTGATAGGTTATAGGATATGAAATACATTCTGAATCTGTCAATTCTTATCGAAATCGATCCAGAATTGCGGATTCCATTTGCACCCCTATTTTAGGGAACATGTGCGGGGAAGAGTGTTTATTCATGTCCTAAACCAGTTTCCAGTTGCACATACCACCTTCCAGTTGTTTTGATGTGCATCAACCTACTTTTTATCTCAGCAGCAGCATGAGGTTCTTGGGGGCATATCTGATCATCGATTTTCGTGAATGCACTAGGATGTTCCGAGTCCATCTTTTGTATCTAGGTGTTCTTGAATTTGTGTAACCTTGTTTTGTGTGCATATTGCAGCATTCTTTTTTTAAACAGTTCTATGGGTCTGTGACAAAGTCAGATTATACAACTATGCGCCTGGGCTTCATTATGGTTAGCAATCAGAAGAACCAAGTTATTTCTTCCCTTAACTGAGTACTTTGCTTAATGCAATCATTTTTGAAACTTTTTTTTCATAGACACATTGCAAAGGAAACCCAAAGTTTAACTTTTACAAATACATGATCCGTGCTCTAGAAGCTGACTTCAAGAAAGTTGTTGGTATAAGGTAACACATGCAATTCAAAATAAACAGTTAGATCATTTAATGTTGTTATTTGGAAGTATTGTCGTCACCATCCTTATTTCTTTGTGATTGCAGTTGGTACCTTTGGATTTTTGTTGTCATATTCTTGCTGTTGAATGTAGATGGTACTTCCTAGCCTTCCCTTGTCAATCTTTTAGTAATTCAAATTTGGATAAAAGTCATATCCATAATTATTGTGACTTTATGGTCCTTTATGCTCCATTTCATTAAGTACGAATATAAATGATGTCTGGCTGCTTCTCTAAGCAATCTTAAGTAATAATCTTTGAAACTTCATATCAATATCATTACAGCTGGTATATATGTTTTAACTAGTAAAGTAGTAACAGTGATTAGCTTAATGGGATTTCAAGGTAAGGTAACAAAGATACACTATTTATTTTTACCAGAACATCACCATGCTAATTTGTTTGGTTGCTTTTTTATGAAGGTTGGCACACATATTTTTGGATAGCGTTCATCCCACTTATCGTAAGTAAACTGACCTCTTTATTTCTTTGAACATTTTGGCTTTTAACTACTACTTCAATTTGCATAGTTGCATACAAAGCAGTATGAAATATACCTTTTGTTTTGCATTGTTCTGTATACTCTGCTAAATTTAAATACTGACAGCTGCAACTTTGAAAAAAAATGAAATACTGACAGCTGCAAGTGTTATTTTCAAATTTATTGGATCATCTTCTAAGAAGTGACAATTTCAAGTAGCGATTTGCCTACTTTTTTCTCTCGATTTTACTGCTAGCAAATCTGAAACTGTGTAATCCAGCTTGATGTAAGCCAGTTGCCTTTTGGTTGTTTACTCAAAAGAACCAAAGCTTCCATCTCAAATTATGTATCCATATGAATAGTTTCCTTATAGAAAGTACTTAGTTATAGCATGTCAATATTTCATGCAACCATTTCAAACAAAATTGTAATAGCAAATGCATCGAGAAAAGCACTGTACTATCCTTTGGTTCATATATGATGGAAATTATTTTTCTAAGTATATAAGTCCTTTTGCTATAAACTAGGCGGAAGGCGCTCTTTAATTACTTAACTGTGAGGATTGCTCAAGCAAGGATATGCATACCATCTAAAATTTATAATATCATTCAGTTCATAGAAATGTCAGTGGAAAACCAGTGTGGGGGCTTGGAACACGGAGTGATCACGGGTTGCTATAACTGTGATCCGTCAATGATGAGAAAATATCATCACTTGCCGACAAAATATTCATCGTCTTATCTCGTGAAAGGGTATTTAGCTATATGAATCTTAGATAAAGTTAGATGCAGTTTTGAACAGTTACAAAGAAACACTTCCACCTTTTCATTTCACATTTCCCTTCTCTTTTATTTCTCATGTTTTTCCCCTTGGATTAACATTTTATGATTTTATGACAATAAGGGAAAAATATACTTTCAAAATAAAGATTGTTGAAATGAGAATGTTAAGATAGATGTGGTCATATTATATCAGATAAATTAAGTAATGAATATACCAGAGCAAAAGTTTGAGGGTAAGGGCAATTACAGAAAAATTGAAAGAAGGAAGTTTTGAGATGGTTTAGACATATTGAACGTAGATCGATCCAAGAAAGTTTCAATTAGAAAAGTACAAAATAATAAAATAATAAAAACAAAAAAAGATGTGGTAGACCTAAGTTATAACATAGAAGAGGATAATATGATTTGCGTGATGTAAATATCTTTAAAGAAATAACTCAAAATTGATGTGAATGGAGAAAGAGAATTTATATATTTGACCCCAAATAATTTGAGATTAAGATTTGAGTCGAGTCAGAAATTCAAGCCTCAATTTTTCATTTTCTTCTCACTTTTATTTCCCCTATTGATTGCTATATCTCTTGAAATTCTTGAAATGTCTCTTTTTTGTTTCATTTGGAAACATCTTATTGTCCTTGGTATGCCCTCGAGAGTCTTTACATTTGCCTGATTTGAGTTGATTATTGCAGCTTCTTCTTGCTATTGGTGCGAAGTTAGAGCATGTAATAAGCCAGCTGGCACATGACGTTGCTGAGAAGCATTCTGCCATACAGGGTGATCTGGTAGTTACACCCTCAGATGATCATTTCTGGTTCCACAGGCCACGCATAGTCCTTTACCTGATCCATTTCATTCTCTTCCAAAATGCCTTTGAGATCGCATTTTTCTTCTGGATATTGGTAAGTATGAGCTTCTTCGAGCTCTTGAAACTGTGGCATTTTGACCGATGGTTGTTTTCTTGTTTGGCGTTTATCTTGGTACAACAAGAAACATGTTGTTTAGCCAAACATCAACGCACTAGAAGTATTTTAACAACTCAAGACAGAGAGAAATTTACCAATAAACAAGTAAAAAAGATTCAGAGTATTATGTAACTCACCTAAAACATAGGTGGCAAGATTGTAACCTTATCTTTATACAGACTACTTATGGCTTCGACTCCTGCATCATGGGACAAGTTCGTTTCATAGTCCCCAGGCTGGTGATTGGGTGAGTCAAATAAACCTTTTATTACGGTGGTTTAAGACACAAGAATGAAGCAGATCTACGTCAAAACTGATTGAATTGGATCTTTTTTTTTGGGTGATAGTGTCATTATCCAGATTCTTTGCAGCTACAGCACCCTACCTCTTTATGCCATTGTTACGCAGGTATTCTCATCTCTTGCGTACTGTGTTTAGGCCGCCGTAAACGGTAGTGATCGTCATTAACTGATTCTTTTGTTGATTTGATTGCTAAAGATGGGGAGCTCCTTCAAGAAGGCGATCTTCGAGGAACATGTGCAACAGGGCATTGTTAGCTGGGCTCAAAAGATTAAGAAGCGGAAGGGTCTGTCCGTCCATGGCAGGAACCCAACATCATCCCATGTGGGATCGAAGGAAGATACTGGTTCTGGGATACAAATGCAGAGCATAGCTGTGGACGAGCAAGCTCTCCTGGAGGAAGGCCATGCTGGGATTGAGGGCGCAAACAGATCGAAGTAATAGTCTGACTTTTGAGGCCGCAGCTTCATGACTTTTGAGCGCTGACCCCCGTTAAATTTTGGTTGAAAATGTTACATGTTGAACATGAAAATTGAAGGTCAGCCATGTATATGTGACGCAGTTATCAATCTCTGATGGGGTGCAAGTATTATACAGTATTGTATGTGAAGGGAAAGAGTGAATAGTTGCACATCTGATCTTATGTGGTTCAATGTGTAGCAGATAATTCTTGTAGCCATGATTCCTGAAAGTGCAGACCCATTCCCTTAGGAAGGTAATCGGACAACTCAGCTTTAACTCGTTACTGAAGATAGTTAGATAGGTCATAGGAATGTTCACAACCATTTTTGTGCTATCTGCTGAGATGCAAATAACAATCACTTAATAGGGGTTACTAGCCATACAAAAGTTGATATACGAAAAGATTGGATATAATAAAACGTAAAATATATACAACTTTATCGTTAAAAACATCAGAGTAACATAAAAATTCAGGATCATCTAAAAATTTGCAATCATTCCACAATAAACACTAACAATCAAGTAGTTTATAAAATATGTGTACATATATATACCGCAAGATAATTTCGCGAATACGGCGGGTTGGAGATGGGAAAGTGTCGCACTAGAGTTACCAGCGAGCGGGTTTCAAAGGCAAATATTAAGTCCCTAAAAAAAGTTATTAATCTTTGAACGAAGTACACTGATTAACAGATCAATGATACATAGCAGATTCGATTTTTATAACCTATACAACTTCGTATTTTTTAACGGTTATCCAACACTGCATCCATCAGAAGTTATTTGAGTTGTTGTTCATTAATTTGACGAACATCTAAGGTAATCGGATGATCTTCTACCATTGACATCACAGAAATAACTTCATCACATAATTTTTTTTTTTTTTCAAAGATCAGGTACATGACCGAAGTGAACCCCCAAAGGTACATGAGTTTTTTGCATTTCACAGACGGATGCTGTAAGACAATAATAACAAATGCCTGCTCAACATTTTCCTGCTGTGGGATGTTACCCTGGTTACATACACTAATTCAACTTCGACTCATCATCTTCGGGTCACGATGCAGAGCTAAAACTGCGCCAAGATTTCCTGATAAAACAAAGGAAGAAACAACAGTCCCTGCAATTAGCCACGGCACAAGGGTCAGAGCCCGAAGCACAGATCAGGGACCATTTAATGGCAGCGTGCTGTCAAGATATGTTGGCATCAGAACATTGAAACCATCAGCAGCGGTAGACAAAAGGCATGACTAGGATCTGCTGATGCCAGTGCAGTTCTTTCAGGTACTTCTGGCCCGGTAATTTTTACAGACAAAGGGAAGTCATTACGTTGACAAGCAAACAGCGCTCTAGTCGTGACATCTCATAAAAACGGTGGCGGTAAAGGAGAAGAATAGCAGCAATTTCCTTTACTCCATACATGGGGAAATCTAAAACAAATTCCATGCTAAACCGGCAGAGCAGAAAATCTATTACAGATGTAACAGATAGTTAAAACTTTGAAGGTCAACCGAAGCAGGAGCTGATGAATAAAGGGCAGCTAAGGTGGCAAGTTTTCAGGGGCATTCACTTGTTCCTTCGTACCGGCTCTGAATTCGGCCTCTTCTTCATCGTCACTTTCCAATGACAGATCCCATATCCTGAAGAATCAAGGATTCTCCAACACATGAGATTGTATGAATCACCACAACCGATGTCTCTCTGAAGCACAATCTTACGTTAACTGATTGTCAGATGAAGAATCACCTAATTCTCCAACACGTGTGCCGGCCGAGCATAGCTCGGTTGGCATCCCTCCTGCGGTTTTTAGCGGGAGGATTGTAATACCCCGATTTGTGAATATGTTAAAAGATTAAATCAGTGGACTACCAACAACACCGGTTAGCCATTTTTCGGAGGTTGAATTGAAAGAACTCCGAAGTTAAGCATGCTCTGTTGGGAGTAAGCTAAGGATGGGTGACCTCCTGGGAAGGCTCTTAATTAGCACGATTGTTGGGCCAGTCAGCTAATTTAATCGGTCGTTACATATGGTATCAGAGCATGACCCAGCCGGAAGGTCCGGTGTGACTCGCCTGGGTATGTGATGTGTGTGATCTTGACGAGGGCGTCAAGTCTTTAAGGGGGGTAGATTGTAATACCCCGATTTGTGAATATGTTAAAAGATTAAATCAGTGGACTACCAACAACACCGGTTAACCATTTTTCGGAGGTTGAATTGAAAGAACTCCGAAGTAAAGTGTGCTCTGTTGGGAGTAAGCTAAGGATGGGTGACCTCCTTGGAAGGCTCTTAATTAGCACGATTGTTGGACCAGTCAGCTAATTTAATCGGTCGTTATAGTGGGGTACGTGTAACGATTGAGCGGCAGGCTCCCGGCCGTTTAGGCCAGTACGTGTACAAAAAAAGTAAATGATAAATGATTCATGTGGGCTCCACTCGATGGGTGTACTGGGATGCTTGTGATATTCAAAATGAGCAACAACAGCTCTCCCTGTTAGCCAATGAGAAACAAGTAAAAGTGATCAGCAGAAGTCATACACAAGACGAAGTCTCATTTAATCAAGCAATAACAGAGTAACAGCTTACGATAAAAGATAAGCTGCAGCAGCTTCACCCTCATAACAGTTGAAAAGCCCGTTTAGTAAAGCAATTGTCAACGGAGCTAGATATCACAGTTTGGATTTTGATGGCACAATTAATTATGTTTTTGTCTTGTGTAAATTACATAATCACATGCAAAGGAACCCTTGATAAGAAGTGCTAGACGCCACTTGACTACTAAGCTCCGTTTGTTTCATTGTAAAACTTGATGCGTGCGACAGTTTTTGGGAAAAGTTGTGTAAAGTTTTCGTTTGTTTTCAGGTAAAAGGTTGGTCAAAGGAAAACGTTCTTTTTTGGCCGACGAAAAATGAGGATTTCGGTGTCTAGAGGAAATAAGCAAAGATCGTTTTCGTCTTCAGACACCATGTTTTAAATAATTTTATTGATTATCATCTAATAAAATAATTTAAAGTTACTCAAATGGGTATAAATGATATAATAAAATGATAAGAATAATAAATTTAAAGACTTGTTTTCAAGAAAAATAATTTATAAGCATCCAATTAATAACATAGTTTTTAAATCTCAACGAAAGTAACTTCATGCGAAATAATCTACTTAATTTATTTTTTACATTAATATTTCACTATAAATAAATAACTTGATTATATAAATATTGATAAAATTATCTATAACTATTATGTTCACATTGAAGCTCTTTGCAAAATACCTACAAAGAGTTTCCAAGAAAACAAAATTACCGGCAACCAAAGGCCAACTAATGTTTTCCCCTTCCATGAAAAACATATTCGGCGAAAGTCTTTTTCCTTAATTTTAGTTTTACATGAAACCAAATGGATCCTTAAGCTATAAAAGAAGCAGAAGACACCCAAGTTAATTAAGCAAGAGCAACTGAAAAACTGAACTATGTATATATGTATACATCAAATGCATGATCCTGAAAATGGAACCAAGTACACATTAACAAAAAATTCTTCCTGGTGATGCAAAAACCAGTTCAAGATAAGTTTTTCACGCAAACATGCACTCATAACTTTGTAAAATTGGACAATGGACTATGATTATTATATCCATGGTTCGTCGGGTCATGACCCTGCCTTGACCTGGTCGGTTCTGGGGTCGATCGACCCGGTCCTGACCCCAAGACCCCGTCCCCATAATTAATATTTTATTATTATTTTTGGCGACTCCGGGCAACCCGTCCCGACCCAAGTCGGTTTGAGGTCAAACCAACTCGGTCTCAACTCCCGACCTCACCTTCCTTGATTATATCATTGGTCACGAAAAAATGCACGAGTTATCGGCAACTTTGTGGATACAAACACAACAGTTATGCCTTTGAAATCAACATTAATTGGACACTAGCCACGAAGCAATGAGTGACTGGTCCCATGTCTCTCTGGAGATCCGATTTGGTCAGAAATTTAGTATTTTGGGCTATTTTATATTGCATCTTAATCAACGTACAAAGATGCCTCTTATATTTGAATAGACTTCTTTAAAAAAAATCTATCATCTAACCTTTTTTATTTTATTGGGTGTAATTCTTTGTAGACGATAGAAATATCTCATATACCATACCTTCAAATAAACACCGAGCTGATTAACATATAAACTTCTTAATCAATTAAATAATTATTTTTTCCCCAAGCCCATGTTTCGGCATTAAACAGAACCAAATGCCATCTTCATATGAAAATCTACAAACTTTCTCTCCCGTTGATGCCTGTTCAGTTCAGCCAAAACAAACACATCCAACTCATTAATATGTAATTATCATATTCAAATTAAATATTTTATTTATGTGGCCAGGCATGACATCAAGGGCCTGTTTGGTATCAATATTTGTTAAGGATAAATTTAATTTATCTCTTAAATTTTAAGGATAAATTAAATTTATCCTCGAGTTATCTGGTACCAAATATTAGTATCGGGATAATTTAAGAATAAATCTAATTTATCCTCGAAAAGAATAATCTAAATTTATTTAAAAAAATTTATGATGAGATTGATTTGACATCAAATTCTTTTGGGGATAAATCAGATTTATCCCCGTAAATTTGATTTATCCTGGAGTTATCGTGATAATAAACATGGCCGAAGAGATTGCTTATATTTCCAGATTTATGTCAGAGATGTCCGACTTGGTAATTGTGTTGAACACCTCTATTATTATCAACGTTGCGCAGCATATGTAATTTTGATATTGTTGTCAAATTTAATACAAGCACATGGCTTGTATTACAAAAAGAAAATCTGATATTATTAGTCAATATACACTAATATTTTATTTTAAAATTCATCCTGCGCATGAATCTCGAAGGTTTCGGCGACAGCCTTCGTCTCTCCGCATTGTCTCCGATCAAACAAGTAGTCGCCCGGTTTCCCGAATCGGAAGGGTGGCAGTCGCCGGAAACCTGTTGCAGGAGAGGCGGTCGGTATCCGGTTGGTGATATCCAGAAGCAGTTCGATGCTTCGGCTGCTTGTGAGATTCTACATCATCAGTTCTATCAAACTCGTTTTGTTCTGCGGCGGTTTTAGAACTTCATGATTTGCGCTGAGTACTATAGATGACCCTAAGTCCGTAACCAATCTTAACAGAGGCGGCGAGGCGCCGGCGTGGGCGCTGTGGCCTTGGTTGCCGTCGGTGGCGGCGTCGGCATCAGCAGTGGCGGCGGCGGCGGCGGCGGCGGCAACAGCGACTTCCGTGCTAGTAACTTCTGCAAAACCCTGACTTCATCCCAAAGCTGGTTTTTCTTCCCCTCTAGGTCCGTTTTGCTCATCCTTCTACTCTGGTCTTTCCGCATACGGGCAGATGTTACGGTAAAGCCATCTTTCTGGGAGGTGATATCTCAGGGATGGCAGCAGTTTCTGCACGGGCTCCCTCGGCTTCTTCTTACGGAGGCTACTGCGCCAGGTATGTAAATCAATTCCCGCTCCTGTGTTGGTGGAATTTCCCTTTCCCTAACTCTGTTAATCCTAATGTCGTCGTTCTCACGTTCTTCAAATTAATCGCCATTCCACGCTATCAGCACAAACAGCTGCTCTTGCTTACAAGTTTAGCTCTACTCCCGCGGCTGATGTGGGGAATCAAGCCCCCATTGATGGTGGAAGCAACCCACATTCATGTCAAGGATGTCTGGGCAGAAATTCTATCTCTATGGCAGCTGCCAAGGTTGCGCCGGCAGTAGTTAATATATCCAACGTTTCAGCTGTACGAGGTGACTACCCCTAACGTGACCCTTTACTGAGCGGAGTTCAACGATGAAACCACGTGCGCTTATTTGCCCCAAAGGCCCAAACTAATAACTTAATCTTCTTACCATTCTTTTTCTTCATCCTCAGGTTATTTTGGGTTGATGGTTGGAAAGAGCATTGGCTGTGGCACGATTATTGATCCCGATGGTACAATATTGACCTGCGCACATGTTGTCGTGGACCCCCAAGGTCCAAGGACAGTATTCAAGCGCATGGTTAGTGTTTCAGGGAATTTTGTCTACTTCACTTAATTGCACGCCTTGGATAAAAAATAATCTCAACATAGCAACTTATGAGCCTTTTGGTTTACTTTGCCAAAGGAGTTGTATGTGTCTCCATTTCATGCCAAATGTATTTGGCTAACAAAGAGGACACTACTTCCGGTTTTTGTTTAGATACAGCCAACCTCGTTGGCCTATCTTTTGCTTGTGTATTTAGTTTTTAGTTTAAAAAAATGATTACAAGTTGCACCTGGACACCCTACTAGTGTTAAATCTCTGTAATGTACTGTCTTGTACATAAATTTTAGCCGTCACTCTCAAAACTTGTCAATGTCATGGCCTTGTTTGCAGCTTGTAGATGCTCATAGGATTTTTTCCTTACTATATGGTGGTAGTCCGCCATTCTTCATTTCACAAGCTATGCTTTCTTATTTATGGTTAGTTTGAGACTAGGTAATAATGCATTGGATTTTTTTCTTCATCTGTGGTATTTATAATGAAAAATAATAGGTTGATGTGACTCTGCAAGATGGACGAGTGTTTGAGGGGACGGTGGTCAGTGCTGACTTTCAATCAGATATTGCTGTTGTAAAAATCAAATCTAAGGCTGACTTGCCAACGGCTAATCTTGGAGTGTCTTGCAAGCTTCATCCTGGAGATTGGGTGATAGCTTTGGGTTGTCCTCTATCTCTGCAGAATACAGTGACAGCTGGCATTGTCAGGTAAATTTTGGGTTGTTAAAACTTCTTTTCTTTCGGGCATCTTGTGCATAGTGGTTGAAAATTCCCATATCAGTATCTGAAGTCGTTAGTCAGAAAATTGAAAGATTTGTCAGAAAGTTGTTTTTTTCTTTCTTCAATATTCAATACAACAGTGAACTCGTCCTTCTGAATAGAAAGCATTCTGGCTAAACTGTTGGACTGCATGTGCTGAGAAGAAATTACTTCATGAATGTATATACGAGAATATGAAAAGAGGGAAGTCCATGAAATCCATCTGCAGTAGGGTGTGAGAGTAGTTGAAGAGTTGCTACTGTTATGAATCTTATGATCACTAGGATTTTCCTGGCCGTGGGGGCTTCTCTAGCTTGGTGATAAATTCTTCACGCACATGATGATTTTTTGGGATTACTAACTCTATCCTTTCATCACCTCTCTTTTTGTCCATTTAATAAATTAGTAGTAGAAGTCAACAACTCCCCAACTTACAAAACAGAAAAAGTGAAGAACATAAAATAGAATAGAACTGAAATGATGCTTCTAGCTATACATGGATACCACTACATTGGAGTAGAAAGATTGTAGTTGACTGCCATCCACTTTATCTCACCTTATAGGAGTTGTCCCTAGGCTTTCCGTATCCGTGGTTTCAGCTCAAATTTTCTTATTCATGTACCTGACAATTGTCCAGCTCTTAACAGTATAAATGAGGAAATCTGACATTGATTACATGTTGTGCTTGCATCTCTGTGTAGAGCACGGTAGTTAGGTTTTTCACTGTATTTTTTAATATAAACTTTCTATCTTGTATCAGCTGTGTTGACCGAAAGAGTAGTGACTTGGGTCTTGGTGGAGCACGAAGAGAATATCTACAAACTGACTGTGCAATCAATGAGGTAAAAGAATTTCCAATATCATTTCACCAGCTTTTATTCTATTTTTTGTGATGATTTGACCACCTTTTCATTCAATGCTTTTTCTTATTCACTCCCACTTGCTAATTTGTTAAGTAACCTTTTCTCTTGGCTGTGTTGAGACAAAAAGTTATTTTTATTGAACAGGCACTTGACCTAATATGAGTCATTCTATACCTTGTTAAAGGACTAAAGATGTTAGATCACGTTCTTTGGTTGCTGGTCTGAATTCTGACCCCCTAATTTGATTCAGATATGGATCTTGATTGGTACATGTGAGAATGCAGGAAGTGAAAATAGGAATTAGAGAAGGCTGAAGCGGCAGGCTTCAGCCTTCAGGTAGGAAATCAATAGTAGTGGCTTCAATGGGTCATTCCATTTCCACTGTTCTAGCACCTTTCACTACTGTTCTTTCTTCCCTTTCATGAAATAAAAGGTAGTTGTAGATAGCTTACCACCTATAGGAATTGACTAAAAAGGTTAAATTCCAAAATGTTACGCTGCTTCCTCGCAAAATGGTGGTAGAACAGAAGAGCATGGTTGGTCATAAATTTATTTTAGGGTATTTGCTTATATACTCCTGCAAATACACAAAATTGCACAACATCCCTGCAAAACACTATTACATTGCCTGTCCAGGACATGTTGCATAATGCCTCTACCATCAATTTTCTAACGTAGAATGATCTTACCTTACTTCACATGAGTAAAAAAAGATTAAACTATCCATGATTTAATATTAGTCTACAAAAATATGTGTTCCCTTCTTTTGTGCATTTTCTCTCTCCTTTCACCCACATGGATTCTCTCTCTCTCTCTCTCTCCCCCCCCAATGTCTCAGTGCACACAGGCCTGGCAGTTGCCCTCATGTGTGTTGTGCCACATTTCCTGCCACGTGCTCAGCCCACCTGGCCTGCCTGTCATTCCACATGCCTTCACTTCTGGTATCTGGCACGCAGCCTGTCCAGTGCAGTGACGATGATAATTTGACATCGTGGTGGAAGGTGGTTGCATTCATGGAGATCCTGGTAGTGGGTGTTTTCAGTGTCACAATCCTCGTATCAGGAAGAGGCAGCGGCTACTGGGTATGAGCTGCAGATCACAAGCCTTCATGCTAGTCAAATCTTTCATTGCCGACGTCATCCTATCCACAGGTTATGCACATATGCTCCCAGAATGACAGGTGTGATGGCCAATCCTTGCTTCCCTTTGTGACTGTGGTCATCATTTAAAAGGACACCGTCTGGAGGCACTGAGAGCTTACATCTCAAGAGTCAAGACGAGGCGCTTCACCTCCTCGGTGAGGCTTAAGCCTTGTTGGCAAAACATGCAACTTATGGCTTTCTCCACATGAGGTGTCGTGAGGTGGTGACAAGATGTAAGCCTCAAGGTTGAGGGCATTTTAATAAAAAAAAAAGAAAGGGAAAGAGAGAGTTATGAACCATCTACACATGTAAAGAGAGAAAGTGTTTCATCTCCCCATCACACAAGTTTTTGTTGCATCTTTTTTCTCATTCAGGACACATATTGGCTTTATTTTTTCATAGCATTTTTTGCTGATTCTATATTTTTTTGATGTAATATGTCTATATGAATAAAAATGTCAAGTATATAAAATTTCAAGTACTAAATGCATTATTTCAACATAAAATTTTAAGTTACCTAAAAGAAAATATGCATTGAAATTATGCCAGTACCAAATGCACAGTGTATATGGATATCCATTGTTTTTATCTGTAACAGTTTCATGAAGTGAGAAAAGTGGAACATAATGTGATTTCTTCTGTGTTTGATCTCTTCATGATTTGGTTTACCAAGTTTTTTTCCATCTGATTCTCGTTCACCTTTGTGCTGAAATGAGTAAAATGGAACATGCAGGGAAATTCAGGTGGTCCTTTGGTAAACCTTGATGGTGAGGTGGTCGGCATTAACATCATGAAGGTTGCTGATGCTGCTGGTCTGAGTTTTGCTGTTCCAATCGACTCGGTTGTGAAAATTTTAGAGCAGTTCAAGAAGAATGGGTACACTATTGGTTTTTCCTATACATTGCTCCACTATCTTGCTTTTATGTTTATTATAAGGTTGTTCATCTGCATGAGTCATTTGTTACAGTGTATAAGAAATAAGCTATTGCCACTTCAAGAGTGATTTGTTTGCTTACATGAGAAAGTGTCACACTTGATAAGGATTTCCTGGTCAGGATTGGCCCCTAGATTGGCCAGGGCTGATGATGATCAGCTGGCTCAGCCAATCTGAGGGAAGAAATTCTGGATTGGTTGTTGGAAACAGCAAAGAAAGTTGAAAAATAGGCAGAGGTGGGTGGAGGGGTGGCCAGTGGAAGAACTGAAGCGCCAGCTGTTTCTGCCTTCTCCACATCATGAAGTGAGAGGTCAACTGTAAATAACATAGGGTGCCATTTCAGTAATCATATAAAGGTTTCAAATCATTTTGACTATTGCAATACTAATGGTTATGGTGTACCATATCATTAGAACTCATTATTATTATGCAGCCCTATGCATGCGGCTCATATTTATGGTCAAGTGACAGGAGGAAATTGGCTTGCATGTGACATAATGTTAGAATAGTCCCAAAACACATGAAGGCCTTAGCAGCTGATAGTGTGACGTGGAATCCTCCCCACTTAACCTCGAAATTTTGGGTTTCATGAACAGCCAAGTACTGTTGGTTTTCACTCTGCTAATGCCATTTTGAAATACTGAGTTCTGATAGCCTGAAATGGGATAGCCATGTACAACATGATAATTTTTAGTGTTTTGGTTTTGCATGACACCATATATTTCAGAAGTAATTAACACTTTAGTTTCTTGTGGGACTTGGAACATGATTACTAAAAGATTGATAGGGTTAAATTTCTCATAAGATATTTTTTAATGCTGAGGCTTCAAATAGTAACTTTTTACGAGTAGATTGAGTTCTGGCTTTTAAATTAACATAGGAAATAACATAAGGAAGAAATTTTCTTATGAATGACCTAGTTGTTGTCTGGTTTGTGGCCAGTAACTTTGTGTTGTTGAATATAGATGCTACGTACATGGTATACTGGCTTGTCCTTGATGCTTGTTATGTCAAGCTAGTTTTATACTGAGATAAAATTTGACATATCTAAATGGCTTGACCTGCATGGCTTTATTTGATAGTTTACAAAATCTTGTGTTGCTGACAGGAGAGTAGTCCGGCCTTGGCTTGGATTGAAAATGCTTGATCTCAACGATATGGTCATTGCACATCTTAAAGAAAGAGATGTTTCTTTTCCTGACGTGACAAGAGGGGTTCTTGTGCCGGTGGTAGGGTTTTCTCTCTCTCCTATGTTCGAAAGAATTTTATGATATGCTCTTAGTTGCTTAATGCATTCTTAAGTTTTGTCCTGTATGTGTCTGGTGGAAGCTTTATATTGATGTTTGCATCTGCGTTCATATTTGATGCGGGACGGGAAGGGAGGTGCCGCCATCCCGGTGCGTGTCGGCGGGCCCGAGGAGGATGTACCGAGCTGATGTGGTGCTGAACCGATCCTGAACCGTGCTGAATTGCTTCAAACGGAGCTGGAAACTGCTGAACCGGGCCCGAAAACCACCGAACCAGACCTCACGGCCGCTGAACCGGGCCCACAAGTGCTGAACCGGTCCAAAACGGCCCTGAACCGGCCTTAGAAGGGCTGAACCGGCCTTGAACCGGTCTGAACCGGGTCCAGGAAGGCTGAAGCGGCCTTAAACCGGCTCCTGGATGAGTGAACCGGCCTTGGACCGGCTTACGGAGCGTACGAACCGGCCTGAACCGGCGGTCGGACCCGATGCAGGCGCTAAACCGGCGCTTGGACCGTTGGGTGGCGAACCGGTGGGCGGGCTGCGCGCAGGCCGGCCGGGCGGGGAGACGAACCGGCGCCCGAGCCGGTCGCGTGGCCGGCCGCGTTGCTTAACCGGTGGGGTTCGTGGCCGCCGGGGGTGGCGCCGCGCGACCGCGCGACTAATCCCCCGGGGGGGCGGGGGTCGTAGCGTGCCGCGGCGAGCCGGCCCGAAGAGAGGGAGGGCGGGAGCCCGCGGGGTCGTGGCGGCTCTTCCGCGCGCCCCGACGGCCGAACGGGGGGGGGGGGTCGTCGTCGTCCTCGAGTGCGGCGGTGTCCGGCGGTCGCGGCGGCCTCGACGGCGGCGGGAACGGAGGGGACCTCGGCAGCAGCGGCAGGAGGCTCCGACGGCGCCGCCTCTTCCTTCTCTTCTCTCCTCCTTCGTCGTCGTCGGCTAGGTTCGCCGGAAATGGGCTCGCTCGCGGGGTCTTCGACGGTCGACGGAAGCGGGGTTGGGGTCCGAGCTCGCGGCGGCTCGGTAGGAGGGAAGGGGGTTCGGGAGGCTCCGTGGGAGGCCCCGAAGGCCCTGTGGAAGGGGTACTCGTGGGTAGGGGTGGCGTCCCAGAGGAGGTGGTGGTCGGTTGGGGCACCCGCGGGTGCGGACGGAACCGGAGCCGGGGGGGGGGGGGGGGGTCGTCGCGGGGACTTCCGGGGGGGAGAGGGGGACCGTGGGGGTGAAGGGGGCTGCCGAAGGGGTCGAGGGGAGGTGAGGGGCGAGGTGGGAGATCCGGACGGACCTAGGGGCAGCGTCGACGGAGATGTCGACGCGGGTTGGAAACCGAACGGGATAGGGGAAGAGGGGTACCGGACCTAACTCCGGAGGTGGGGAGGAACAAGGGAAGGGGAGGGAGAACGGGAGCACCGGAGGTGATGGAACGACGCCGACATCGTCGGAGGGGAACGAGGGGGACGGGAGGGAGCTTCTCCTTGAGCATCCATCTCTATCTTTCATTCAAAGACTTGGGCTCTTTAAATAGAGTGGACATTACAAGATGGACCTGCAAAAACCACCAATTACATATATGTCCTCTAAAGGACTAAAATAAAAAGAAGGACTCAAAGGACTCTAAATACTCGAATAAAATGCATAAAAATAAAAATATAATACTACGAAATAAAAGAAATAAATACGTCGTCTCCTCGAAGACCCGGAAGACGCTATCTCGGACAAACGGACGATCCGGTCCGTACCGGTCCCCATCATTCTCCCCCGGTTGCGAAAAACTCGTCCTCGAGTTTTGTAGTGCCGTATGATCAACGGTCGCTCTTTGAGCGAGGACGGCGGTAGGGCAGCTCGGGTGATGATGAACGACCGGGAAGCTCGAAGGTAACCGCGAAGGTGACCCGGACGGTGTCGTAAGTCTTGTCGAAGCTCGGTGCAGGTACTCTGTCGAGTCAACTATGCGCGGATCCTCCGGAACGACCTCGGTGGTCGGCTACGTCGGCGGCCTCCAACTGTGCTTGTCGGCTCGGTCGGGGATGGCTCGATCGGTCTCGGCCTCGACAAGGTGTCGGCCCCTTTCTGTCGTCGGCTCGGGCGGTACGCGCGGGCGCTCGGTCGGCTCAACCTCGATGGCTCTGTCTGCCTCGGCATCGATGGTGCCTTCTTGCTCGTACTGCTGCGGCAAGCTGCGGGTGGCCTCATCGCTACCTCGATAAGCGTGTCGGTGCCAGCTCCTCGGGCACGTGCCACGCGGGCGTAAGTGTTGCCGATAGCGGATCGGCTCTCTCGGTGCTCTGTACTCTTTGGGCCGCAAGGTAAGGCTCTCGAGCGAATGTGTCCCAGTACGCACCGCCGATCGCTAACCACTCTGAACCCGTGAAGACGGTGCCGTGAGGAACTATCTCGCACCGAGCATCTTCTACGTACCGCATCATGGTCTAAGTCGGCCTCTGACAATACGAGCAAACTGGATGTAAGCTCGACCATCCTAGACCACCTGATAATTTGGAGGGATGAACTGGAAAAGAGACTGCGAGATGAGGGTGCGTGAAGAGGTGGAGAGAAATGACGTGGTGTGGAGGTGCACGGGTAATGTGATGTCGAAGCTGAAATGTCGATGTCCCGCGCAATGTAAGGATCCCGACTTGTGGAAACAAGTCGGCGCTGGCTCTGATACCAAACTGATGCGGGACGGGAAGGGAGGTGCCGCCATCCCGGTGCGTGTCGGCGGGCCCGAGGAGGATGTACCGAGCTGATGTGGTGCTGAACCGATCCTGAACCGTGCTGAATTGCTTCAAACGGAGCTGGAAACTGCTGAACCGGGCCCGAAAACCACCGAACCAGACCTCACGGCCGCTGAACCGGGCCCTCAAGTGCTGAACCGGTCGAAAACGGCCACGAACCGGCCTTAGAAGGGCTGAACCGGTCTGAACCGGGTCCGGAAGGCTGAACCGGCCTTAAAACCGGCTCCTGGATGAGTGAACCGGCCTTGGACCGGCTTCTGGACGTCTGAACCGGCCTGAACCGGCGGTCGGACCCGGTATGGGCGCTAAACCGGCGCTTGGACCGTTGGCTGGCGAACCGGTGGGCGGGCTGCGCGCAGGCCGGCCGGGCGGAGACGAACCGGCGCCCCGGGCCGGTCGCGTGGCCGGCCGCGTTGCTTAACCCGGGGGGTTCGTGGCCGCCCGGGGTGGCGCCCGCGCGACCGCGCGACTAATCCCCGGGGGTCGTGGCGTGCCGCGGCGAGCCGGCCCGAGAAGAGAGAGGAGGGCGGGAGCCCGTGGGGTCGTGGCGGCTCTTCCGCGCGCCCCGACGGCCGAACGGGGGGGTCGTCGTCGTCCTCGAGCGCGGCGGTGTCCGGCGGTCGCGGCGGCCTCGACGGCGGCGGGAACGGAGGGGACCTCGGCAGCAGCGGCAGGAGGCTCCGACGGCGCCGCCTCTTCCTTCTCTTCTCTCCTCCTTCGTCGTCGTCGGCTAGGTTCGCCGGAAATGGGCTCGCTCACGGGGTCTTCGACGGTCGACGGAAGCGGGGTTGGGGTCCGAGCTCGGGGCGGCACGAGAGGAGGGAAGGGGGATCGGGGAGGCTCGGTGGGAGGCCAGAGGCCCTGTGGGAGGGGTGCTGGAGGGTAGGGGTGACGTCTGGAGGAGGTGGTGGTCGGTTAGGGCACCCGCGGGTGCGGATGGAACCGGAACGGGGGGGGGGGTACGTCGCGGGGACTTCGGGGGGGAAGGGGGACCGTAGGGGTGAAGGGGGCTGCTGAAGGGGTCGAGGGGAGGTGAGGGACTGAGGTGGGAGATCCGGGACGGACCTAGGGGCAGCGTCGACGGAGATGTCGACGCAGGTTGGAAAACCGAACGAGGATAGGGGAAGAGGGGGTACCGGACCTAACTCCGGGAGGTGAGGAGGAACACCGGGAAGGGAGGAGAACCGGGAGCACCCGGAGGTGATGGAACGACGCCGACATCGTCGGAGGGGAACGAGGGGGACGGAGGAGCTTCTCCTTGGCTTCAAACATCCATCTCTATCTTTCATTCGAAGACTTGGGCTCTTTAAATAGAGCTGGACATTACAAGATGGACCTCTAAAAACCCTAATTACATATATGTCCTCTAAAGGACTAAAATAAAAAGAAGGACTCAAAGGACTCTAAATACTCAAATAAAATGCATAAAAATAAAAATCTAATACTATGAAATAAAAGAAATAAATACGTCGTCTCCTCAAGACCCGGAAGACGCTATCTCCAAACAAACGGACGATCCGGTCCGTACCGGTCCCCATCAATATTTCTCCATTATATAGAGTTGCCCTTTTTTTGTTTTGTCTATTCTCCTAACCATACTATGTGATGTATAGTTCTTTCAAGCCTTTATACTTATCATTTGTTCCTAGTCGGTGATATTAGTTTTACATGTGATACACAGCAGGCCCTTTGCGGTGGATGATTTAAGTCACATTGCATGTTACGCATTCCAATCTGACATAAAACTTTCTTTTTCCTTGTTTTTAAAAAAAGTAGGACATAGAACTTTCTTGACATGAGCAATGTTTCTCTTATTTATTCCTCCATTACATAAGCACCGCTCATGGTTGCAGCCTTGGATGTCTTATGTCTGTGTTTTTTATGAAAAAATGCCGTCTTTTATAACACATGCAATATATAAAAATCACTATATTAAAGTGCTTTTTTGCTTTTGTAATTTTAAATGGAAAATCAGGTTATTCCAGGTTCTCCTGGGGAGCATGCTGGAATTCGTCCAGGTGATGTTGTTGTTGAGTTCGATGGCAGGCCTGTCAGAAGTGTCAAAGAGGTACCGACCTTATCTTCCAATCGCTTGCCATTTCTTGTTATCCCAATAAAATTTATTAAAGCAATTTACATGGGAATTATTTCATGCATTAAAAAACTGTTGTATCTATCAGATAGTTTTGCAGATATTTGAGCAAAGTATTTGAATTATTAAAATTTTGAAAATGTTGCATGCTACCATTCCTAGGTGCCCATGTTAAATAGACTTCGTGCGGGTCAATATCAACAAGGAGGATCAAAATAGTATTTTGCTTACTTATTTTCATCCGATTTAGTGGTAACACCATCTCGTTGTCTTTTATAAAAAAAGAAAAAAGAGATTTGGCTCTTTCTTCTCTATGCATAGACGTGTAAATGGATTTGGTGAACTCGGCAACCCGATTCAGGACCCAAATGTCTGTTTTGTTCCAAGCACGGAATGGTAAACACGACAGTGCATCTGTCAGGTTCGGGTTCAGTTGAAAATTGAAAGGGAATTTTTTTGTTCTCCACAGCTCCTTTTGTGTTTCCCGAAACCCAAACGAGCTCTGAAGTTCTCCACACCATATGCATGCTGATTTATCTTAATGCAGTGGTAGGTACTAGTAGGGGCGGCAATGGACTGGGCTGGCCCGCGGGCCCTCGGGCCAGGCCAGCCTTGGGCTTTGTTTCGGGGCGGATCAACAAGCCCTCATGCCTTAGTCGGGCCAAGAAAACAGGCCCGCGGGCCAACCCATGGGTGGCATTGATACAAGTGAGCAGCCATTCACATGGGTGGGCTCATCCTGGTCGCATATATTCTCTCTTAGATATTCATCTTTACAAGACCAGAAAGACTTCTGCCTTTGCCCCCAAACAAAATTAAAAAAAAATCTTCCAAACACTTTTCATCGTAAAAAATTATATCAAAATAAAATTTGAACTAGTCAATTACATAAAATTGCCATGTTTGAAGAGACGTGATAACAAAAAAAATGTGTACCATATATGGCCAAATAAAGTGAGAGACCACAAAAAGAAGAAAGAAAGAAAGATGAGATCCTCTTTTTTATCCAAAAAAAATCACTTTAAACATATAAAATTATAATATTTGCCAAACGCCTTTTCTAACCAATTTACTTACATAAATATAAAATTGCAATAACAACTTAATTTCTCGTGCAACCAAACACTCCCATTAAATTTTTGTTGCAATTTTTTGTTTTTTTAACAAAACTGATTAAAATATGTGTTAGGCGACTGTTACATTTAAAAAAAAATATTCCTTTCTTGAGCAAGAAAAAAAATGCTGTCTTTCTTATGATTCCCCCCCCCCACCTTATTCAGGCATATATATATATATATATAATATCTACTCTTTTTTTGTTATCGTATCTTCTTAAAACATGATATTTTATATCATCAATCAGTTAACTCATATTTTATTTTAATATAATTTTAACCGTACAAATATATAAAAATTTAGTGGTCAACGAAACGTAGAAAATTCTTTTTCCTGGGGTGGTTGAGAAACCGGAGATTAAATAATAACAGCACGATGCCGCCGTCCACGAACACCCTTTTTTTTAAATAATTTAAATTTTAAAATATATCTTATAATATGTTAAAAAGAACGGGCCGGGCCGGGCCGGGTCGGGCCGGGCCAAACTTATATTTTTTTTGGGCCGGGCCGGGTCGGGCCGAAATGTAATACGGGCCGGGCCGGGCCGGCCCATTATATATTGGAGCGGGCTTTGTTGGGCCGGCTGCGGGCCGGGCCGGGCCCGGCCCATTGACACCCCTAGGTACTAGGTACCGTCCATTTTGTGTAAAATTTCCTCTGAAAAGTATTAGATTACCGTGATACATTCACTGGGAAGTATGGATAAAAGGTTCATGCAGAATTGCGTATTTACTTCTGTAGACAGTTACGTCTTCTTTATCATTTACGTTGCTGTTCCATACCGTGCATTTTACGATTCATTCTTGTCGTATCGGGCAATGGACACCTTTGATTTCATGGAACATATATCGTGATAAAAGGGGATTTTTACACACTTATTCGTGCATGCTTTTATCAGATAGTTGATTTGATGGAGGACAAGATTGGGGTGCCCGTGAAGGTTACCATTAAGCGAGCAAATAATCAGACGGTGTTTCTGAGTGTTGTTCCAGAAGAAGCGAAGCCTGATTTATAATGCCTGGAGATGACAATCCTTCTCGACTTATTGGTGTTCTTTTTGCTCACGAAGAATAACTCTGGTGGCATTCCACCGGCATGCTTGAAGCATTTCTCGAGTTCGTAGCTGCCCCCCCCGGTCAGTAATCCGCCCCCTCCCCCCCGGTCAATAACATCTTCTTCTATTCATCGGGACTGTAATGATTACCGTTTTCCATTTACCAAAGTGAATGTGTGATCTTTAAAAATGATAGGCGATGGTTAAGCCTATAAATGGATGGTGTTCGTTTGGATGCATCTTCTGGGATGATCAGAATGGTTAGCCTGATTGATCCAGTCTTGATCAGATCCACGGCCCAGCTAAGTTTTGGTGTGTGTGTGTGTTGTTGTGTCGATGTTTGATTCTTCAACATTTCAATCTATTGACGTAGGAGTCCCTTGATTATGAGGTGTTTGGTTGCGTGATAATGAATATTTTTATTTTAATTTTTAAAACTTATAAGAAAATTTGCTAAAAGAGGTATTTGATAATCATGATAATTTTATGTTTTAAAAGTGATTTTCTTCTTAAACAAAAAAAAGAGGGTCTCACCTCATTCCTTTTCCTTGTGGTCCCCCCCATTTTGTTTGGTCATGCATGGTAGTTACTCTTTTTTGTAATCGCATCCCTCCAAATATGATAATTTTATGTCATGAGTTAGTTCATTTTTTATTTTAATATAATTTTTTATCATGAAAGTGTACACAAAATTATCATGCAACCAAACACCCCATTATTGTTCGATGTTTGCTGACATTGTATCCTTTTGATTGTTTCTTTTGAAGTATGTCTTTGATTGTTTTTATGTTAGGCCCTGTTTGGTAACACTATTTGACATCTCTATCACTATTAATTTTAAAATTGATATTCCTAGTAATCACTAAGAAGTGTTTGGTTAATAGTATCAATTTTGAAATTGATAGTGTAAACAAAGCACATTATGTAATATAAATGTCAACTTGTATCAATTTTAATATTGATACTCTAACTTCTAAAATTATCAATATCAATATTGATATAGTATCAAATTCGAAACTCTAACCAAACGGGCCATTAGGTTAAAAGCACCTGTGGGTGACAATAGTCATGTTTCTTTTTCAGACTGGGGACTTATTGCTTGGACTGAACAAGTGTCTAACGCCCTGTTTGGTGACACTATTAGGTACCTCTATCACTATCAATTTTAAAATTGATATTGATAGGAATCATTAAGAGGTGTTTGGTTAATTGTATCAATTTTAAAATTTGTAGTGCAAACAAAACATATTATGTAATACAAGTGTCAACTTGTATTATTTTTGATATTGATACTCCAACATTTGAAAATATTAATATCAATATTGATATAATATTAAAAATAAAACTCTAACCAAACAGGGCATAAGATAGCCTCCTCGACCAGGAATTTCTGGCCAGAGAAATAAACTTTAGGTCTGTTTGGATACAGTATTTACCACAAATATACTGATTTTGATTTTAGCCATTTTAAAAGTTTTATTGTGACTTATAAAAAGAAGAACAGCCGGCTCGAACCGGCCGGTTCGAGCCCCCCGCCGTGCGCCGAGCCAGCAGCACGAAACCGCGGCTCGATCCGGAGCACCGGCCGAGGTGGGTCACCTCACCGCGCGCCGTCCCCCTCCCCTGACATGACGTCGGCACCGTCTCCGTGTCCCCGCCCCTTTAAAAGCAGCCACCGGCGATCATTAGCTTACGACCAAGGCGGTGACGCCAGATGGCCGGGCTTCCTCCCGGAAGACGTGGTTAGATCACCACCGAGAGAGGTAGGTCGTCCGGTTATCGTGTCCTGCGGGGCAGCGCAACGGGGTGACGGAGCCGCGGTCCACCAGCTGTGGGCGCATGATTGGATGGTGGCCCCCCTTTTTTTTGGGTTAAATTTGGTGTTGTTTTACCCGATAATATTAGAGCGGTAAACAAAATCCCATATTCTCAAATTCCATCCCATAAAAATTAAATTTGATTTTATTTCCACTCATAAATATATGATAAAATCAAATAAATAAAAAACGTAAATATAAAAGATAAAATGGTAAAAATAACTATTTAAATAGATTATTTCGAAATTTAATAACGATGCATAATTGTCAACTTATATTAAATAAAAATAAATGTTTTAAAAATGATCGAATCAAGAGATAACGGGAAGTTGATCAAAATCTGAAACGTAAAAAGCTATCAGAATCTGAATCCAAACATAATTCTCGTAACGCAGCCAATAGGGTCCCGGGAAGCCGAATCTCGCGCTGGTGGGGTGTGGATGAAGCCCCTTGGGCGCAGTGGACCGTTAAAAAAAGAACAGACCGGACGCGAACGTGTCAACTCCTGATAGGCTGGGCGTTTACTAACAGGCACGAGGAGGCCCCGTCGGCATGGTTAGAGGAGCGGGGAAGCTAAATGATTGACGTGGGGTCCAACGGGAGTTCGCGGGTCCCACTGGGGGTGCAAGAGGGGCATGCGGGTGGTCCAGCGGCGCCAGTGGTGGCGGTGGCGGACTCTCGCTTTCATGAGGCGAGCGAGAGGCGGAGGAATAGAGGAAAAAAACCCTTACAAATTACTATTATTTTTTTCTGCCACTAGATATTTTTCGAAATATAAAATGCCTCGTCGTCTCTCTCCTTCGTCTCTTCCCCTTTCTCTCTCTGATATTTGTTTCGGCCCCCCCCCCCTCCCTCTCCTACATCGCTGCAAATCCAAGTCTTCTCCTCCGCTCGTTGCAAACTTGGGAGGAGGAACGCCGAAGGGGGTCCGTGGGAGTGGAGACCGCGGAAAATTCGAGGTATTTCGTTTAATTCCTCTCCAGGCCAGGCAGGCAGTGAGGGAAAAGGGGGAGATTCTTCACCCGTTCCATTCCATCCCCCTCCCTCTCCGGATTCTCCGAGGCGGAGGGGGGTGTTTTCCGCGATTCCGGCAGGTCCCTGCGGATTTCCCTGCTCTTTGTTCTCCCTCCCGATCGCCGCTGCTTCTTGGCTTTGTCCTTCGTTTTGACGATCCTTGTCGTTATTTTTTTTTTCGTATTCCTTTTCTACCGGTTATTGGATGCTGCAGGCTGCAGCTTCCAGATTGTCGTCCTATTTTGTGCGTCGTGTCCGTCCCGACGACTCATGGTCACGTATGTAAATTCCGGTTTTTTTGTTTGGCTATGTTCTTCGATTTTTTTTTTCTTAAATGTGCTGCGTAGGGGAGTATCTGTTCTGAAATTTTTTTTTCTGTTCGATTCCTGTTGCCCGATCTGTATTTCGTTATTGTTTGCGCATGCGTGCCTGATCACCACTAGGGTGCTTCTTTTGTAGGGTTTTTGCTGTTGAGCTGCCGATGGGTAAGATTGTGGCGGCGAATTTGTTCTATTCTTTGTAACTCCAATTTTATGGTTGCCAGATGTTGATACTCTGGCGTAGGAAAGGCTTGTTGTTTGATTCGTGAGAGGTCTCAGGTTTCAGCGTGCAAGGGGTTGCGATCATCTGCCAAGTGGAGAGGAACTTCTGGTGTATTTGTACTTTTCAAGAAGCGATCCTTGTCTTCTGGGTGTGTGCGTTTTTCTCCGAAAAAGGTTTTGCGGAAATCTTCGGGTAAACGCGACTGCGAGGACGAGGGACTCTCTTACCGTCGGCAGAACCTCCATTTTCTTCTGGTAAACGTGGAATTTGGGCTTTTTTTGCTGGTTGGAAATCTGCGCGGATTCTGAGGTTGAAACTAGCTGTGGAGCCTGTCAAATGGAGAATCTAACAATGGTTGCGGGAGAAAACGATAGTATGATTTTGGTGAAGGGGACGCTTTCTGACGAACTTCCATGCTACTCGGAGATGGAAATGGATGAAAATGTCAGTGTAGTTAATCCAAGCGGCAACGATGGGCCTCTAAAGCAAGAGAAAGGCGAAGGAAGTAATGTCGTTTTCTCGAGGGAAGCACCCCTTCTTAACAAGGATTCTGAAGTCCACGGAAGATGCAGCTGCAGCACCAAGAAACTCGGTACCAATGCGTTGTCTGTTTCAGATGACTCACAGACGGGGAAGATGGACAAGGACATGCACGACAGGAAACTCAGCAGGCAGGACAGGATGGAGCTGGGACGCATGTTTCAGGGAGCCGTGAGCTCCCATGATTGGGAGCTTGCCGAGAGCTTAATTCTGTTAGCGGATCCACACACTTTAAATGATGCACTGTGCATAGCGTTGGATTCAATATGGTTTTTGACTACACGTGAAGAGTTGGGTGGCATTACAGGACTGATCAAGATGGTTGTTGCTAATGGTGCTAATGATTTCACTAGAGCAGCTCTCAGGACATCTTTTCTTGCTTCTTGCGTTTCCGCATGCCAGAGCAGTACCATGAGTTTAGCAGATACCGTAACTGTCATGGCACAAAGGTAGAGTCATTTGATTTACCTCAATTCTTATTGCTCACTATATATGCATAAGTTATTGCTCGTTTTCCCTGCTTTAAATTTTGTCAAGAAAGGGACTTCTGGGAGGAAAAGCTGATGATTATTGTACATTATTTGTGTGTTTGATTCCTTCTTCACACATATTCCATGTTCTACTGATAGTTTGTATTATGACACCAATCTTTTAGGTTGCATGAGCGCCTTCAAGAGTGTAATGGAGATGAAATATTGAAGGCAGAAGCAGGTGCCAAGGTCCAAAAATTCACGGAATGGGCACTGAAGTGTATTGGCTTTCACTGTAGGAGTCGGGAAGGTAGAGATAAAGTCAACCAAAGTACAATTGTGGAAATTCAACTCCAGCTTTCTGCCTTTAAGACATTCCTGGATCTTGCTGGGAATCAATTGACTGGAAGGGATTTCACAGAGGCCTTTGATGCAGCTTGCTTTCCTCTCACTCTCTTCTCAAGTTCATTTGATCCTGGTTGGTCAGCTGGGATATCAGCAACTGCAATACAGGGTTTGCTAGGAATGTTGGTGGAAGGAGGTGCAGACAATGTTAATCAATGCTTTCTTGAGGCATCACGTTTTGGAAGCACTGAGCTTGTTCGCATTCTGTTACAGGTCAGTATTCGGAGTTTTAGATTGGCTACTGTCATAGTTTCAAATTCAGAATTGAAAATGTTTGCCCAGAATATCCTGGTGATTCATCCAAGTGATGAACATCTCTTAGTTGCATGACTGTGCGAACATGGCACCCTTCGCATAAAGAACACAAGCTCCCATTTTGGTGATGTCGGGAAATGCGAGTTCCGGACAATTATTTGGTTCATCATCTCCTATTTTGTTTAGATAGGTGGTCACTAGCCAACTTTTTTGCACATAGAATTATAGAAAGCTACTGGATTCCACCATCGCCTATTTGCATTCCCCCCTTTTTGCATCATATCCTGTCTTTTTCTGTTTTGATGTGAAAGGTGGTATTACTCTAGTAAGATGAAAGACAAAGATGATTAGTAGATTAGGTGATGCACAAAATTGATAAATGACATTTACCGCTGAGCCAACTGAAGTTAATAAACCATTGAAATTACAAAATCCAATACTTTTTCTGGATATAAACAACTCTTTAGTGCTGGAGTGTCATGAACTGAATATTGATTGTACCCAAACTGGTTTTACACAGATTAGTTGTTGCTGATGTCACCTTTTGCATCTTTATAAATTTCTGTGATGGTCGGGCCTGTTGCTTTACACGGAAAAGAACACTTTTCTCAGATGTTTGACTGTTCCATTACATTCTAAAAGACCAGGTCACTCCGTGGATGATTTCTTCATTTTCTGATACTTCTCTTGTACAAGTTCCTGTTTGTTGCTTTGCTGTTTAACTGTGTTATAAGAAGTGTGAGGCAGGTGGAGTGATCAAGGGGTCACCTTCATTTAATTACCTAATGTGTTCTCCTCAGGAGATTGAGGCGTGCTATTTAATCAAGGGGTCACCTTGATTTAATTCTCTTGGTGGGCTGCACCATTCACTCTTTGCTTCTCCTCGGTAGTCTACCAGCTCCCCTCCCAGTTCTTCCTCCTGGTCCGATGATCTCCAGCATTTTGCATCCTACAGTCATGATCAGTCTCCACTGCTCTGGTGATAAGCATCGAGTCATCCTGCTGCCCAACTCAGCCGTGCCTGTGCACCTGGGCCTCCAATGGCCACCATGTCTGGCAATCCCTGGACTTAGTTCCCTGGTGCTCACCCCATCTGCAGTAGCATTCCCATTCCCCTGAAAACCTGCCAGCACCATTTCCTTCATATCTGGTGTCCCTTCTCCAGTGAACGTCATGTTTGGGTTAGATGCACCTGATGTCTCCCTTCTGGCTGTGGTACTCCTGTGACACCATTCCCCGCACTGTTTTCAAGGCGTTGCCTAGGCGACAAGGCGCCCCCAGAGGGGGCAAGGCGATGGGCGCCTAGGCACCCATTGCCTTAAATAACTATTTTATTTATTTTAATAATAAATAATGCTAATTAAGTGTCAATATTATATAATTAAGTTGTTTTAGAGTAAAAACAACTAGTTTTAATAGTTAATTTGACTATAAATTGACATTTTGATGAAATAATAGCTAGGGTTTAATGATTTCTTAAGTGTTTACTAATAGATGATATAATTTAAATAGTAAAATTAACTAATTTGCTAAGTTATTTAGTCTATGTAACTATGCACTTCCCACATTATTGATTGATTTGCATGGTGTCCATAGTTGTCAAGGCGACAAGGCGCCCAAGGCGTTGAAGGGTACCGATTCCGCTTAGGCGACAAGGCGGCCGCTTAGGCGTCGCCTAGGTGGTCAAGGCGGTATTCAAGGAAGGCTGAGTCGGGAGGTTGTTATATATAAAAAAATATAAATATAATTATATTTTGTTATGTTATAATTGAATATGAGTGTTTTATCAATGCACATAAGTAAATATGATGTGTGTGAAAGAGAAAAAATTTAAATAAATATTTATAAAATTTAAGTATATAACTCATTTATGATTATAAAATTTTATATATGTGCAATGGTATAAGTGATGGTAAAATATTGTTATAATATTATTAAATGGGGGGGGCGCAGAGTAGTCGCGGATCATAAAGAACTTAATTAAGTATATAATATATGTTTATAATCATAAATCTTAAATATGTATGATAGTATAAGTGATAATACAAGATATTAATATATTGAAACTATCATTAAATAAGTGTCCCTTGTGAGGGGTATCAAGGGAGAAAAATCCCTCAAAAACTTTTTTTAATGATGTAAAAATACCCAAGGCGCCTTGCTAAGGCGCCTTGGGCGCCTTGGCGGGCGCCGGGCGCCTTGGGCGCCTTTTTGGCCCCAGACAAGGCGCCCTGGCAAGGCGCCCTTGGAAAGGCGCCTTGCCGCCTAGGCGGCGCCTAGGCGCCGCCTAGGCGGGCGCCTTGACAACTATGATGGTGTCAAAGTTATTTTGCATCATTTTTTACATATATCTTTATTATTTTATCTATTTTACTATATAAAACACGGCGTCGCCTAACGCCTCGTCTTATCGCCAAGGCGCCAAGGCGGTACTATGTCGCCTTGATCGCCTTGGCCGCCTTAACAACTATGATTCCCTGTGTGGCCCTTACCGCACACTTTCAGCAATCCCCAGACTCGCATGGTCCTCCCATGCCTCCCCTGTAAGCACTCTGCCCTGTCACCTTCCGATCCAACCCTGCTTATTTCCTTTTCTCTGCAGTTGAGGGGGGGGACCTGTTCTACCCCAAACGTGGTTGTGCAAGCCATCCATCCGCACTCCCCTACTCTGTCAAGCCTCACATACCACCCTCCCCAACTTTAGTGTCATTGATGCCTCTGCCTCCGGTACCTCCTCTGACTCTGGCCACCCTTTGCTGCACATCTGCATCACTGAGCATGCCAGCAAGTAGAGAAGGCAGGGTGTGGTGAGTTCCCGAACACCAGAATGGAAAATTGAAGAGGAAAAAAAGAGACCCTGCTGCTCTTGCAGTTGATGAAGAAGAGGGAGGAGCAATAGGAAAACTGGCTGCGCTTCCTCCCTGCCTTGCTGCCCGACCCCAGTAGGATATGCTGTGCCAGTGTTGCTGCTGCAACACTCAGTAGGTGCTGACACTTTCACGCCCTGTGGCTTTAGGCCATGCGGGGGGAGGTAGCCTGCCTAGAGGGAGCTGTTGGCCACACATAAAGGGAGGTTACCCCTTTTCTCTGCTCCAGCTGGTGGCCGCCGAGAGGGAAGGAGGCTTGTGTCGAGTATGGGATAGATTTGATATGAGCCGGACCAGATACACACCACCTTCCCCACCTGAGCGGTGGTGCACCACTAAGTGCGGCCAATCCTCAGGTATCTCAGTAGTTCTATTGGCTTGTCCTTCAGGAGTCACGTTGACAGGCCTAGCACGGTACTCCATTTGATGGCTGGTGTGGAGCTTTTGCCCACACTAATGCTCGGAATGAGGAGCCCTTTCTCGGACAAGTTTCACTCATGGAAATCTTTCTTGTAGTGTTTCTTTTCCTTCTACCACCTTGGTGGAAGCCTTTATTTATTGCCTTTCAGTTTGCGCCTTGTGTTTACCTGCATTTATCACATCAATCGAATTTTGGCCTTTGGCCATGTGTTTTAAAAAAGTCACAAGGATGTATATTTTGTCTGTGACGTGTGAGATATTTTGTCCGTATCCTATCAGCTCTTGGAGGATGTTTTCACACGCCATTGGCACTAGTTTCACTAATGTCTGAAAACTTGCAGTTCCGTTTATAGACCGGATTTATTATGTTTCATTCTTTCCTTCAAAGGGAAAGAATATGTTACGATTCAGAACGTTTTCTTGTTCCTCCTCTCTGCACCGTGTATCAAAGATGGGCTTCTTTTTCGTTCTGATAATGAACGGGTACGCGGAGTGTAATTTAGGTAATTAGATATCCTTGAAAAGCGTCATTTATCATATTCTAATTTGGCTTTATCGAGCACAAAAGCATAGCACTTTTCCCACCTCGCACGATATGTGCACCACGCCGGGTTACGACGGTATTGAATTCGTCGAAATGTTGGTTGGCTAATTATCATGTATTCACAGCATTCCATTTTATTTTATTTTTGAGGTCATCGTAGCATGATGATAGCTACTAATAATAAGCTTTTCTGCCTGATCACGTCTCTTCCAGATTGCTCAGAGCAACAGCCTGGACGTGGACGTGGACCTCGCCCTGGGCTTCGCTTCCCACTACTGCAAGATTGGCACCATGGAGTGCCTGGTGGAGGAAGGCAACGCCATCGCGTTCCTGGGCCCCCTCATGAGAGCCGCGGAGAGGGGCTGCATGCAGGTCGTCCAGTGGTTCGTCGACCGGGGCTGCCGGGACATGGAGCTGTGCCTCGCGCTCACGGCGGCGACCTCCAGCAGCCAGGTGGAAGTCGCCGCCTTCCTGCTCCCGCACGTCCCGAGGCACGTGCTCGCCGCGCTGAGCATCGAGATCCTGAAGGCCGCCGGGGAGCGGAGCGGGGGGTCCCTGGACGGCGTCGCGTTCCTCCTCCGCTCCGACTTCCTCGGGGACCCCGCCGCGACGTACGCCGTGGCGGACAGCATCGCCAGGTCCGACGACGAGACGGTGGCGCCGGAGCTCAGGGCGTTCCTGCGGGAACACTGGTCCGAGGCGGCCTTCTCGGAGGGCCTGCGGTCGGCGCAGGAGCACTACGTGAATTTCATGAGGATCCTGATGCTGGGCAGGTCACCCATCTGTCTGAGGGACCTTCCGGCGCCGCTGAGGACGGCGATCGTGTACCTGCCGCTGTACAGGGAGTGCGTAGGGGCAGGGGGGCAGTTGCTGTCTCAGAGGCTGAGGGGGCAGCTGGTGGAAGCGGTGAGGCGGCTCGCCAGCCACCAGCCGGTGGGCGGCGAGGTCGGCAGCCATGGATGTGAGCTGCTGGCCGTCTTGGCGCGCCAGCTCTCTCCCTTCCTACGCCACCACGGCCGCTGGAACTTCACCGGGTAGCCGCCGCCGCCGCCATCGGTGCCGGTCGGGTCTGCAGCACAAGAGTGGATGCAAATGCGGTGCGTCGAGCAGCAGCAGCAGCTGTGCTTTTCCAATTTTACCCCCTATTATATACATATCTCTTTGCATGCTGTATTTGTTCGCCCGGACGCGATGCGGTTAGAGAGAAACATGGGAGCCGTGTGGTGGTGTAGTTGTAAGACGCCATGGTTCTATGCTTCTGCTTTCGGCTGTGTACCCACCCTTTCTTCGTTCCAGGAAGAAAGAGAGAGAGGGAGGGAGGGAGGGGCCCCCCTTCTTCGATTCGACGGGCGGCGGCGAGGCAGTAGCAGCATGGCCTCCTCCTGTTTCCGTCCTCTCGGCGGCTGTCTGTCTCTCTTCCTCCCTCCGTGAAGCTGATGCCTCACCTGTTCTTGTTAATGATAAGCTCGATGAAGAGCGGGAGGAAGCGGGAAGAATAAAGGCGTGCGTGCTTATCGCTTACTTTTTACTGCTTGCTGCATCCTGTCCTCCCTGCCCTGCCTCCTCTTCGCCGGGGGGGGGGGGGGGCGATGTGCTAAGAAGAGATGGGCCTGGGGAGTGAAGATGTATGTGTCGTCGTCGATGGGGCGATGCTCTTGCTCGTCGATCTTTTCTCCGCCTGAGTCGGCTGCCGTGACCTTCGAAAGAAGGATCGGACACCACATGCTGGGCTCTATTTTGGCTCCGTTCTCTTCGACTTCCACGGTTTGGGATGATGCTGTAAAACCGGTGGTAAGCAATCGATCATGAAGGACAACGGCTCGGTGGCTGCGTGGCTCTTTTCACCAAGGCCCCCGATTGGACGTTGGATGCCCTGTCGAGGATGTATATCAATATTAAATATGTTTCATATTGTTGTGTCTGAGATCAATGTCAAGAGTGATACTATATCAAATTAATATACATATATCTCTTTCTCTATAATAACCTTAGACTCATCGATGTATCAAAAGCCGAAATAACTTAAAGTTGTTTACTTTGAATGTAGTCCTGTTATAAGATTAATTAAGAAGATCCTTTCATGACCCTAGACAAACGCGGCCTTAACATCATCTACAGCTTTAGTATATGGTCACCGGTGCAGAAATATCCACAACACACACGAGCTAAATCTTGGGATACAATTGAGGATAAAAAGATCTCTAAAAAATTTCACCGTAAATTCTGAGAATATGAAAGAACCACGAAATTCGACCAGGATCATCGCTCTACAGTTCCCAACCGACACCTCCCTCTGTTCACCGACCATCGAGCTTTCTGAAGCCAGTCTTGAATGATCTGCTGCGAGGCCGAAGCCATCCCGCGACACTAAAATGTTGATAGATAGATAGACAGACAGACAGACAGAGATGGTCATTATATTAATTCTAGCCAGATTTACATGGCGTTTTCTGCCCAAAAGCCGAGATCTTGCATCCGCGTATACAGCTCAAGCTTACGCGTGCAATGTGCACAAATCTTCTGCCGCAGATGTTATTTCTTGAACGGAGGATGTGCAAAATTTCGGCAAACAAGATCCTGCGGCCGTGAAATGGAAGAAAAGAAAGAAGACGGTTGCGATGTGAGCGAAAAGTTTCGCTTTTTCTTCTTCTTCTTTTCTTTTTTGCGATGAGTGGCTTGTATGCTACAGGTAGGGGCTGGGGATGTTCCGGACGTCCGACGGCGTAAGTGCGAGGACAAAGAGCACCGCCAGTATGGCGATCGGCAGCAGCAGCAGAAGGGACGGCGGCGGCGGCAGCGGCGGCAACACCAGCGGTAGGATCAGCAGCGACGCTGTCAGGCATAGCAGCGCCAGCAGCGCCTCCGCGCTGAAGTACCCGCCCTTCCTGGCGGCGGCTTGCGGCGGCGGCGGTCGACGCCTGATCTTGCCGTGTGAGCTACCCCTCGCCGCCACGGATGCTGCGGCGCCGGCGGCCCTTCCGGCCGTCGCTTCCATGTAAAAGCTGGAACCTAGCTTCTTCTTGCGGAACGTACGCCCCCCCCGTCCCCCGGCGACGAGCAAGACGACGCTTTCCGTAGCAAAAAAGCTCACGCACTCCCGCACGGTGGCCGGCGGAAATCCGACCTCAGCACACGGAAGGGGCCGGCGGCGGCCGTAAAATATGTCCCAACACCAGTCGCGTGGGGCATCCACCGTTCTTTCGCCCACCCGGCCCTCAAAAGTCCCGATTTTTTTTGCCCAAAGAAGGGCATACGCCGAACAGATCTAAGAGCCCGTCGACGGAGACCACCGCCGATTCGTGCCGCAGGAGATCGAAAGACGAAGCAACCGCTGCAGGACGGAGGGGAAGGGAGTGGAGAAGCAAGAAGCGGGAGCGGTCGTGAATACGGCCGGCCGGTCTCGGTGGCGGCGGGTGGCGATGAGGTCTCTGCCCTCTCCGCCGGCGGATCGAGGGGCGGATCAAGGGCTTATAAAGAAGGACGTGCGCGGAGGAGGGACGGGGGTTGTGGGGGATGAATGTAGCGCGGTGCTCGTCGGCCGCGGGCAACCACTGAGCGGCGGCATGTGGTTCCCTTCCGACGGCAATTTGCGGCCTAGGAGGTGCGATTGATTAAAAATGTCACCTTTTTGGGCGGGGGTTCCCCTCCCCTGGACGCCCCTGCCCGTACCCCGTCCTTGTCTCTCTTCCAAGTGACGGGATGGGGATGACGGAGACGCCGGAACCCCCCCCCCCCCATCCCATCCCTCTCCGTTGGCAGGCTCGTTGTTTACTCGATTCCATCGTCTGGGCGCGTGCGGGACGGTGTCCGAGGGGTGCCGGCGGCCGTGGAGCGCGGCCGTCCGTATTGTTGAGCACGGCGGAGAGAGAGAAATTAAGGTGGTACTTGTCTTGTGATGCGGTTTTTTTTTTCTTTCTGAAAAAGACTAACTCAGTTTTTTTTTATGTTGCGAGAGTAAGGCGTAAAAGAAAAATAAATTACAAAACTAACACATTAGGCGGAAGTCATCCACTTTCATCAATTTTTTTTTTAAATCTTACTTACCTAATTTAATTTTTAACATTGTCATTTCATAAGTCGGAGTTATATGTTCCGACTTTGTTTAAATGGACATTCACAAATCTCGTAGCTAAAGGCTGACTATCTCGTTTCAACCTTTTTTTATTGAAAATCGATGTTAATTATATTTTTTTTCTTGGGTGTCGGTCTTGTAATGCAAAAAGACATTACAAGAAAACCCCCGTGTCGTAGTCTTATAATTTTTTGGGTGTCGCGGTGGTCTTATAATTTTTTTCGTATTGTCTTGGTTTTAAAGAAAACCCCAGTGTCGTGCGAAGCGTATCTCAAAGTTACCATTGGTTTTAGATTTTTTTTAAAAAAATCTTAGTTTTATATCAGTTGATTCTTTTTCGTTTGTCCGACTCTGATAAAAAATAGATGTATAAATAAAATCGATTAAGTTATAAAATATATTACATAAAATGATAAGATAAAATTTTAAAGGGATTATATCAACTTTCAACAATTATAAGCGAATTATCAGCTCACTTTTAAACAAAAATAATAATAATACATGATTTTTTTTCCAAAAGTTGGCGGATTCAAATCTGGTAGAAATCAAAACACATTTTGATTCTAAAATCATGAAAATCGGAATCTAATTAAGCATCTCAACACCTTGGTGTCTGATCGTCAGCAGCCCTAGTCAGCATTCAAATGAAAGAAGGGTGATTCAGGGTGATTCCCATTGACCCCCCTCTCTCTCTTTATCTATCTATCTATCTCTATGGAGGGCCAAGTTGGGGGCAGGCAGACTCCTCCCTCTTTCTGTCTAGATGTATATACATACCTATATACGTATGTATATATTCTCTCTCTCTCTCTCTCTCTATATATATATATATATATATGGAGGGCCAAGTTGGGGGGGTGGCAGTTCAAACGTGCACGGCTGCCACGGTGGTCTTCATCGTCGCCGGGAAGAAAGAGCAACTGGTGTAGAGAGAGAGAGAGAGAGAGAGAGAGAGAGAGAGAGATTGGGGGGGGGGGGGGTATATACACATACATTCGTAGATGCATTGCACCGTTGCATTTGGGGGGGGGTCTAATAGATGAATCGCAGTTGCCCTCAATCATCGTTAAAAAGGTAAGGGATGCAAACAAGTCAATATATCCGTAAATGATTCGAAACCGGTTAGATAAAAGTTCAACTTGACTCGCTTATTATGTGAGATGAATAGATTTGAATAAAAAATAAAATTTAAGTTATTGAGCGAGTTTGAGTTTGAAGAGACTCTTGTTCGAGTCGACGAGCTTGTGAGTAATCCCGTTAGATAGTCGATTGAAAATTTATTTTAAAAAAATTAAAATTATAAATAACGATAGGAACTATTCATAATTGACTCTATTATAGTCACCTGAATATATAAAATGAATCTGATTCGAATATAAATTTAGGTCAGGATTCATAAATAAAATCAGGTGTCTCTCGATTAATTTTGAGTTCATGTTGAGTTGGAACTTCAACAAGAACTGAATTTATGTTGACCTCCTAATGAACTGAATTTCAGTTTTAGGGCACGAAACAATTTATGATTAAAATTAAATCGAGTCACAACTAGAAATTACTCAGCCCGATCCTTCTATGTTCATTATTTACTAAATTTAGATATTTCTCAACGACATTTACTGCATTTTATTCAACCAAACAAATAAAACTTATTTTTTACTAGAGATTTTATATCCTAATGATTTGTATTTTGATCCTTCTATGTTCATTATTTACTAAATTTAGATTTATTAACGACTTTACTGCATTTATTAAACCAAGCAAATAAAACTTATTTTTACTAGAGATTTTATATCCTAATTATTTGTATTCCAATTTTATTAAATTTTTTGGAATTACATCTAAATCTTTGCAGGAGATTTGTTTATCATTTCTAAAAAAAAGTTGATGTATTTTCTTATGAGAATGTCACAAAGATTGCAACGTCCGGTGCAGATTTGAACCGTGGACTCCGGCCGGAGGTCTTCATCCAGATTGATCGGTAATGCGGCTAGACCTGAAAAATGTACACGTGGAAAATCACTTTGGTATGGCCTAAATTAAAAAACAAAAGATCAAATGTATCAAGATAGAGTACCCATTAATTTCATTTATGCCAACTTGTCTGAAAAGCTCTCTTCTTAGATACATAAATAGCGTGTCACTTGTGCATTGAATATGTCAATATAGATCCAAGAAAATTAAATATGTGGGTCTCGTTTATAAAATAATTTGCGTGTCAAAGAGAGAAGAGTATTTGCACATGCTGCGTGATTGAGAGAATATATATATTTATATACATTCTCTTGCAACAGGAACGAGTCACTAGAGATTTGTGTAAGACAGCTATATACGTCATGTGCGTTTGATCTTTGAAGGGAAGAGAGCAACTCTCTCATGTTGAAGCTAGAAAGACTGGTGAACAGAAGGTGTGTGAGGTCGAGGTTGGAGGGCGTGAGGAGAAGCTGCATTGGTTGAAGATGGCGTTGTCTTTGAACTTCAGCTCTTATATATACATAAGATATATATATATAGAGAGAGAGAGAGAGAGATGTGACATATACACACATCCAGTTATGGGATGTTATGGTTGATTTTTGAGATGACAGAGGAAGCAGAAGAAAGGAACTTCTAGAGCAGGTGTGGAGGTCAGGCAGCTTGCTGGCCATGTCCATAGCGCCATGAGCTTGGCACATGGCAAGTGGGCAACTAGCACAAATGATACATGGAACCCGGGGCGGGGGGAGCACCACGAGCACAGGGGTGGTGGGGATGGATGAGACTTGGCATATTCTTATCACCTTTTTTTTTTCGACAAGTTGCAATCTTGTGAGATCAATCTGAGGTCGGAGGGATGATCAGAACTGATTAAACAGGGGGCTTTCATTTGCAGAAACTTGTGTTTCCGTGGACACAGGTCCTTGAGAATATCAAGCTTCTAAAAAACCCCATGGAATTTGACCACCCATGGACGTTGTCAAACGGTCCTTTTCACCGTGATGTCTGCACTGTCTATAAATAAACATGGTTCCTGCCCTGTGACGACGGAGACCACTGTGGAAGCCGTGGTGAAAAGTTTCGCAATTGGTTAGAAACTCAAGGGAAAGATCATGTGAAATCCAACACAGTCCTACACAGCTGGATCTGGGATGAAAGTTTCACATTTCTGCCAAATGCAGATCATGTGAAATTCAAACAGAGCTTCATGTTGGTGATGGCGGGTGCTCTGATAAGTAAGCAAGCTAGAAATGTGCATGATGAGAATCAAAATCATTCTTGGGTTCATATTTCTAGAGACTATAATTGGCGAGTGTTTGAAGAGCCCTTGAATCTGCATCCATCAGAAAACCGGACAGAATTGTGCAAGTCTTCAACGCCCAAATGCAGGGCACATCACCGGACAAAACAGTAGAGCGGAGCCAAGAAAAATAAAAAAAACTTCTACGTCATGAAGCTCAAAATATGAATAGTTCCACCTCCTTTTCCAGAAAAGTACCCAGGACCAAAGGAAACTGGCCAGTTACAGCTAGTGCTTCCACTACAGCGTACGTCTGGTGGATCTAATCGTGTTTTACCTCATGAATGCAAGCAAAATCCATGTACAGTGTCATTTAAGCATTTGGCCATCAAAATTTATGTAAGTAGCGGAGAATGTTAGCAAGATAAAATGCTTGCAACTTAGTATCCTTTGTTGCCGCGTATTCGAGCTCTCATGTCAACCTGGAGAAAAACATGCAAAATTACAGCTTACTGCACAATGACGTTGTACAGGCTCAAAATGATTGGCTAAAAGAGGGTCTCATTTCTCACGAGCGACGTGTATGTAATGTATGCTACAAACGAGATAAGCCATAAAACAAAAAGATGAGAATGAGATGATGTCTTAAGAGAATAATGGGAGAAGAGCAAGAAGTTTTGATAGTTTTGGCAGGAGAAAAAATGAACTAGCATTACGTTGAAAAAAAAGATGCTATCAAAAGGTTGAAAATAAAACCAAAGGGGCAACAAACACAAAGAACTTAAGACCAACACAAAAAATGAATGCCAATGCAGGCATCCGTCTAAGAATTGGTCAAAGTTTTTTTTATCACTGTGATATCTTGCGACAATCATAGTCTTGGTTGGCTGCCAAGATCCATCAGTCTTGGTGGGCTTTATTCTTTTTACAAACGCATCAATGGATCACTAATAACATCATAAACTTAAAATTGAAATACAAACTATTAAAGATACAAAATTGCAGTCCACTTTTATATCAAAAGAAGAGAAAAAGTTAAGGGCTGGTAGGGGCTGTGTGAGAGAGCAAGAGGTGATAGAGGAGCCGAGACTAGAGAGACAAGCTTGAGGGGAAGAGAGGGGCCAACGAATCGGAACATGCTGTGGGGGAGAGTGTGTGCGAAGAGACAAAAGTCAAGAAGGATTCATAAAAAGAGTGAGAGTAGCTATAATGGAACAAGACATAAAAGATACAAACTGAAAAAAATAAAAAATTACCTGTCCTCTCTTGCAATTAAAGTAGGTCTCTCTCAAGCCCACACATTCGCTCGTGATGAGTGGAACTTTCTCTCCTGCACATTCCCTGTAAGATCGCTTCTGCTCCTACAGAAAATGAACGTCAGTTGGCAAAGAAGGTAAAGCATGCACATGCATTGTAAGATCAGTTCTGCCCCTAAATGAAAAAAAAAGAGTGGCAACAAGAAGCCCAACAGTTCTCAGCCTCATCTTGATGGTTATGGAGAGGAGAGATCTCAGAGAGAACCCCCTATTGGGAGATGGATATGAAATATAGAATCCCTCTAAAATCTCAGGATATGGGATGTGTATTTTTACGTATGACAGTGATTAAATCTGATAATCTATCAAATCTAAATTACAAAAATGTGATGACAATAAAAGGGCACTCGAACAAAATAAATGCAACAGTTGCTCACTTTGGAGACAAACTTGACAAGATCATTTGCTTGAATTAGGAATATAAAACGATAATATAGTGAAAAAAATCTATCCATGAGATAGGCATGTGCAACTTACATTATTGTAAAGATAATGAGTCAAGAAAAAGTAACAAACAAAGATGGAAAAAGGGGGCTTGAGAGCTATTGGACATCCCATTTCTTGGAGCCTGGGAGAGATTTTTCAGAGCTTGCATACCATGGGCAGCAGATGGAATAAAGTAACAAAAACAGAGATAATTAAATACAGGAAAAGGAGATGGACTCAATTAGCTTCTAAGGATGTGTTCATGCATTTTAGTGAAGGACATTAGTTCAAATCAAAGCTTCAAAAAAATTACTTCACATAGAAGCACTTCAACTGTATAAGATTGGTACCATTTGTGGAAACAAGAGCTGCTAGCTAGGAAAAAGAAAGACCAAAGACGGGTGCAGGTGCATAGCATGTAGAAGATAGTTAAATGAAATAACAAATTAGAGGTGTCTAACGGGATGTCACTTGCTAATGATGAGAGGAAGGCCAAGAGAGGTCATCAAGAATAACATCTGTACATTTCCCTTCTGAAAGAACTGGAAGTAGTCAGCCAAGAGGCTCTTGTTCTTACGGATGCTATTCTTACAAGAGATGTTGAACTGACAGACCTCATGACAATTCCTAAATCGACCCTAAGTTTCCTGGATTTTGTCCACCTTTTTATTAAAACAAGCAATAATAGCATGATATTTCCATAATAGCATCTTTCATTCTTTATTAAGTAACAAGATATGTGTATTTATTTGTCAAAACTTGGAACAAGTGATTAGAGCATGATAAACACTTTAGATGCACTATACTAATGGAGATCTACAATATGAGCTCTGTGTGAACCTCTTTTTTACGTGTTTGTTCTTTAGAAAGAAAGACATCTCCGGACCTTTATAGGAAAATAGGTGATATCCTAAAAATATTAGGTAGTTCGGTGATGTTTAAAAATATTAGAACCGAGATTCGGGTTCTTTGAAAATTTTGATTTTTGACCCTTCTCCGCCGGATGGTGCGAGCATCTGGCGTTAACTTACATCGAGCAACGGCTCGAACGCCTTTGATTAACCGTCGCGGCAACTTGTTTTTGGAGACATGCACATCCACAAAAAGTAAAGAACTCAAAAAGGGCAGCGACCTTTTGGGTCCGATGAGATGCAAACCGATTTGTTCGGATTTGTTTTATTTGTTTGTTGGTTGACTTGAAAGTCGGTTGTGTTGATTTTTGATTTTTGAATCAATTGTTTGATTGATTTGGTTTTGTTGTTTTGGTTTAGTTTTGATTTGTTTAACTTTTGGACTTGATTGGTCCAAGCTTTTGTTTTGATTTCAATTTTGATGTGCTTAAAGTTTTAAGCATGTTTGGATTTTTGATTTGGTTGATTTTCTCTGAATTTTCAGATTCTGGATTTTTTTTGGCTTTGAGTTGGTTGCGACAAGCTTTGATGTTCGAAATGCTGTTTATTTGCTCTCCCTGAGGGTTTGATTTATTCGGGCAGGCTTCTGTGAATTTTAAATGAATTTCCAGATTGTCAAAACCCGATTTTGGATGTGTTTACAGATTTGTCTTAAATCTGAAATTTCTATGCTTTAGATGTAACCGAGATCTGATTTTCACTTGGGGACTGATTTGGGATTCCGCCGAGCCACAAATGGGGCTGGAGTGTGATTGCCAAAAAGGGCCGGGAAGCTGGCCACAAAGGGGGCTTGTTTGAGGGAGTTTGGATGGGATGAAAATGGACCCGTCTGGGGTATTCATCCGGACCCAAGAGGGAATCCCATCTTGGGCTAAAGTGGGCCGGCTCAGGCCTGCACAAGGGGCATCTGGCTGGGCTGCAAGTGGGCCTGATTGGGGTGTTCTGGATGGGGCCGCAGAGGGGGCTGCTTGCTGCAGGTTTTAGGAGCAGGTTCTGGGTCTGCTTAGCGCATGGATTGCAGAATCGGCCGATCCGGATCGGGATCGGCCGATTCTTGAATCGGATCGGACCCCTCCGATCCGATTCCCGGCGGAACTACCGATCCGGATCGAAGATCAATCCGGATCGGTGTTTGTAGGTGGAATCGGTGCCGGAATCGACCGATTCGGTCGATTCCGGCGATTCCCTCGCCCTATCGGGCGGGGAAGATGACCTTACTGGGTCCATCGGACCCGGTAAGGCCAGGATCCGGTGACTTAATCCGGCGATTCAAGTGTATCGGGTCCCATGGACCCGATACGCCAACCGGTAGGGTATAAACCCTACCGGTTGAGGATCCGGTGACTTATGGGCCACTTTTGGGCCCGAAATCGCCCCAAAATGGGGTAGATCGGATCGGAATCCGATCTACCTCCTTATTTAGTTAATTTTTTGGTGTTTTAGAGTTTTTTTAAGGGTCGATCTGGATCGATTTTCCTTCCGACGAATCGGCCTGGATCGGTCCGATCCGATCCGATCCGGATCGGATCGGTCCCCACCGATCCAGGGACCGATTCCGATCCCGCGATCCTTGGCTTAGCGGGCCTGCAGGTGGGCGGTTATGGGCCTGATGGTAGGTCTGGAAATGGGCCTGTTTGTGGGCCTGGTTGTAGGCTGAACTCGGACCGGTTGTAGGATGTCTGCAGGTGGACCGAGCAAGCATGTTTTTGGGACCTGAGCAGGGGAATGTTTGATACCTGCAGGTGGGCCTACTCAGGTGGCTGAACGTGAGCTGGCCAGACCTGGATTGGAGGCCGGTTATGGGCACCTGTAGGTGGGCCAAATAGGGAGTAAGAGAAAGGCCTGCGTGAAGGTCTGCAAGTGTGGCAGGGGAATCCCATTTCAGAACCTGATCTGTTTTTTTTATTTCCAGATTGCCTGAAGACTGGCTTTGTCTGCTTCAAGTTTGTTTCAGATTCTGATTTTTTATTGAACCTTCAGATTTGTTTTGATTCCGCTATGCTATTTTGTTTTATATTATGTTTTGGCGGTGTGCATCTCATCCGACCCATCGGGCTGCAAATCAATGCCCGGAACTCATGCATCTCAAGTCGACATCGGAGTCGCTTCATTTCATTGAAAGTGAAGTACATCGGAGTACAATGAGTAGTTATCCTTCCCCCAACTTAGGTTCTTCACTGATTTAGAAAAATTGCAGCATTACAACAGCATACCGACAAGTTTCTAACTTGGCAAAGTTTACCCATCCAACAAGGCTAGCCAATGACTTAGCCAAAATTGGGGGAATGATCATCGGCTACGGGAGCATGCCCGCGTCGACGTCCGGATCGACATCCCAGGACGTACCCGGGGGAGCCGTCCATTTTTTTAGTTTTATTTCTGTTTTTTTTATTATTTTAAAAGGCCACTTGGGCCGGTTTTGAGTTCCATCGGCGTTCAAAGCCGGTCTTCGGTCTGCTTGGGCCGGAAGTGCCTGTCTTGGGCTGTTTATGAGCCGGAAGGAACCATCTTGGACTTGTGCGCCCCCCCTCCGTCTTGATGGTAGGGTAAGGACCCGCCCGGACAAAACAATCAGCCCGTCGTACGGATTCCGAGAGGGTCCGGGACATCGCCCCTACCCACGATTGCTGAAAATGGCAGACTTGTGTAGCTCGGCCGGCTGCTGCAAACCTGCCTCTCCTTTGAAGCTTCATGTATTGGTGTTTCCTCCGGAAGGCCACAAGGGGAGCTGGCACCTGACTGCAAGGGAGCCGAGGTTGAACCTGTCCTCCGGCTGCGAAGGAGCTGAGACTGGTTCTGTTCTGGACCTGAATTGGGTGCCGAACATGGGCTAGAAATGGACCGGTTTGGGGTCTATTTGGAGTGCCTCTGGATGGGCCGAACAGGTGGCCAGAGTGGGGAGGGGTGCGACCTGTTTAGGGACAGCATGAGGGGGGCCAAAACAGGTCCTGTTTGATGTGTTTTAAAGGGGGCCGAACAAGGGGCTTGTTTTAGGCTCCTGTGGAGGGAGGCTTTGGCTGAACTAGGTGGGCCTACAGGTGGCCAAAAATGGGCTACTTGAGAGGCCAAATATGGGCTTGCGCCAGGACCTGTTTGGGGTCTATTTGACTGAGCAAAGACAAACCGAGGAGGACTACCCAAGGGCTGCTTTGAGTCGGCCAGGCCATTAGGGGAGATTGAGTAGAGAAAGAAAGAAAAAAGGATGAGAGGGGACGCCCTTAGAGGGCTACATATCCATAATATTCACCCACCTGTTCTTCTTCTTCTCCTTGTCCTTGGTCGCAGGCAGCAGATGGCAGCAGGATGAGGGCTTGAACCAGGTGGGCCTACAGGTGGCGTCACCAGCAGCCTCCCCTCCTCTTCTTCTCCTTGGTCGCAGGCAGCAGCAGGGGCAGCAGGATGGAGCAGCAGGGTGCAGTCCGGCAGCCTGTCGGAGCTTCAAACTCCCCCTCTTCTTCTCTTCTTCTCCTTGGTCGCAGGTAGCAGCAGGGGCAGCAGGATGGAGCAGCAGCCTGTCGGCGTCCAAAGGCCATCTTTTTTCCTTGGCGCGCCCTGCTCTTCTTATAGGAGATGGGGGGAGATCAGGAGTCATCTTGAATCCAACGTGGGATGGCTCTTGAGCTCTCCCATGTTGTTTTAATGATCTGACCCCTTGGATATCCCCCTGACTTTAATTCCCTGACTGCCTGGGCTTCCCCACGCCATTAACCAGTCAAGGGGGTGACCTGGCAGGTGCGCAGGTGGCTGCTGAGGTGGCAGGAGGGCCAGTGTGGCATGTTCACACTAGGTCGCAGGTGGCCTTAGAGATGGGCTGCGCACAGGCTTTTCACATGGGCCAATTGGGCCAGCTGGAGACTGCGGCCCAGCTTCTGCTGTGGGCTGCGCAGGGCCTGGATTTAGGATGGAATTTTCCCAATTTTAAGATGGGATCATGGGCTTCTGATTGGACATACATGGGTCCCTGATTGGGCCCAATTTGGCTGAACTGTGGGCTGTCTGGCCTGCTCCTAGGCCTGCCCCATTGTCCCTTTTTTTGTTTGTAAAAATTGGACGCCAACAAGCTCAAAATTTAAAAACAACCTGCTTGCCATGTCCTGAAGAAAGTTGATCAACTGTGTAATAGAGACTTGAAAAAAAGAAAAGACAAGCTTTGGCCTGGTAACACTTTGTATTTCTAACTGATCATGACATTCAAAAGTTTGCATTGATATATATAGGAAGTAGAGTTGGCAAAATTTTGCATCAAATGTTCAGATGCCTGTAAGAAAATTTCAGGTTTGGATCAGAACCTGAATTGACCAGGGCCAATCTCAATCTATATCAAGATTGGATCAGCTGCTCAGCTGATCCACTAAAAGGATAACCAATCTAGGATCAGTCTTCCATTCTTCTTAAACGGTCTTGAACATATCCAAGGTGAAGAGGTCGCCAATGCCATGTGGATTGCCACCAATCTGGCAATTAAGAGCTTGATCCTGGCAGAAGCTGGTTGACGTGTACCAATTCCATTCCTAAATCGTCCAATCCTGCAAATGATGGATGCTTCTACTCATCCCATGTCTCAAAAAAAGTGCTTCTATTTGCTTTGCATATAAGGGTTTTCTAAGATGCCATCCCTTAGACCACATTCACTCGTCTCAAAAAGTTGATAGACAAAGAGAGTTTGCACACTGGTCTTATCTTTTATGACACATAAGCAAAGAGAAAGAAAAAAATGAGATACCATAACATTTCTCTCGTAAAGTTTGATTTTCTTTGCACTGTCCTTCCTATTCAAAACAAAATAACCATAGAGTGTAGCCATCATCAAGAACATGGAGATGACCCTTGAGCTGATGAGTGAATTTTTGACTTTTACCTTGGAAATAAGGCAGCCAAAATTAAGGCCATTTTGCACACTACCATAACTATGTATTAAGTTACATATTTTTAACAATGGTTAACAAGAAGAAGAAGAAGAAGAAGAAGAAGAAGAAGAAGAAGAAAAGTGCAAATCCTTCCGACCAGTTATTTACTGCCCTCCTCCCCAAACCAAGGTGCCACCTGCTTCTAGTTCAGTCCTTATCCATACAGATGTTTTTTGAGCCATTCATTTTTGCAAATGATCTATTCAACTTAAATTTTTACCCAGAATCTTGCTTAAAGATTCATATTTTTCTCATTTTCCGTCTCTTCCGTGTATTGAAGCTTTGGTTTTCCAAAAGCCTATGTTTATGGAGAATATCAGATCTAAGAAAACTGTGAGCAAGGAATATCATCTTGCCGCTGGACCTTGCCTCAGAGAAGTCAGAGAAACTAGATCTTGCCAAGATCTCGTGGGCAAGACTGAACCGCTGAAGGGGCTGATGGAGGTGGAGACATGAGGCATGTCCCTCCATGTGTCTCCTCCACCCTACTGGATCGAAAAGGCGGGCAGTGGGCTGTACCGAGTCCGAGAATCTAGACCTATGGTGTCCCTGCCCTGTCAGGCGTCCTCCATGCAGCCCACTCCCTTTGGCCGCCCTTTCCACACAAGTTTTGCCTCCTCCCTTAAAATTGGCAGCCCACCAAGAGGAGAGTCTCACAAGAACTAACGAGATCCCGCTGAGATGGAAAAAGATGGTTGTGAGTGGTGAAAAAGTGTGGCAGTCCTTTTATCTCGCAAAATTGTACTGGACTGTGACTTGGGTATTGGAGGATAAAGAACACAAAGTGCAGTAAGAAAGGATCTATACCATTCTCAAGTTGAAGAAACTATTAGAACAAGCAACTTATGGCAAACTGGATATGCCAGAACATTACTGCCATTGTTACGACTCTTGAGTTTAACAAACAACTCAGATAAAACAAAACAATTGCAGGCACTAATGATATAAGCAATATGCAGATGTGGTGAGAAAATTATATCAGGTTCATTAGTGTTCCAGATTAATACAATCTAAAGTTTGTGTTACTAACTTTGCTCACTTATCATATGCTGGTAGCGAGGCTTTAGCTTATGATGAATGAGCAGTTTGAGTATCGTTAATGGAGAAGTAGATAAGAGATTTGTTAGGTCGATCATTGATAGCCACAATGAAAGAGTCAACCAGAAGATAAAAATACTCACTCCTCTAAATCATGCCGGCAGGTGAAGTGTGGATACAATGTGAGTAGGCCAAAGGTGAAGATAAAACTACACCACTACTCGACTTCTTTCTTGGGAAAAAGACCTAAGAAAGTAATTCTGTCTTCGGTTGAATCACAGCAGTCCAGGAGCTCTAGCCATAAAAACCTTATTTTTATTCTCATAAATCTACAGATGCAACTCTATATATGAGTTTGCAAGATGCTCGGAAGCAGCATCACCGCATGACATGAATTTCCTACGAGATTTAAACTTTATCGGATCGATAACTGAAACACCATTCTTATTAGCAACGGAGTGTTAAAGAGAGAAATCGTCCCGTGGAAGGAGGAATGTTCATCAGAAAATCTGAACCAATAGGCGACACCAGAAACGGAAGGATGCTCTCCGGAAGGGGCGGAGAAGGAAGAAGCCGCTGTTGTGTGCAGAATGGAATGGGCACCTTAACACAGGGGGTCTCACTAAGGCACTTGACGAGCTCCATGGCGAGGCCCTTGCACGACTTCGCCATCGCTAGGCGCCGAGGCCCGAATCACCGCGATGAAATCTGCTGGAATCCGCAAGGCGCCTCCACACGCTGATCTCCTCCCTCTGCCCGCCCAGCGGCCGCGCAGGCGGTGACGCGCTCGACAAGCTGAACGTCAAAACCTGGAGAGCCTCTTGTACTTACCTAAAATTACAGTTTTACTTCCTATAAAAGTTTATTTTTACAGGGGAGAAACATGTAATTTGCATCATCGCGGTAATGCTAAATGGCGCTAGAATATAATATATAGTCCAAAACAAAATTATTTTAACATGACTTTTTTTTGCTTAAAAAGATGCTAATTTCAGATGCAATTTTTATCTATAAGTAAGATAAAAATAGAGAGTTCTTAGATAACTAAAGTTAAGTTGCAATAAGTGCACAAACATGATAATTTACAGAATTTAGAGGTTATTGAAGGTGTACAACATAAAGCGTTGTTTATTTATATTTTTAGATTCTGGGCATTTTTATTTTAATTAAGAACTTAAATTTTCTCATATATTTTATATGATCACTTAAACTAAGTTACAAAAATTGGCTTTTAATTTTCAATCATAATTTCTTCACCTTGAGATAGAACTCGGTAGCATCTGTGTATATATTATGAAAAAATACAATATTGATTGAAAAAACATACTTTTTATCAAATTTAGAATCTCTTTTTACACAGACGAAGAGGCTAGATTTTAACTTAATGGGGTGTTTGGGTGCATGATAATGAAGATTTTTATTTTATTTTTTAAAAATTCTAAGAAAACTTGTTAAAAAAGATGTTTGACAACCATGACAATTTTATGTTTCGAAAATGATTTTCTTCTTAAACAAAAAAGAGGGTTTCACCTCTTTCTTTTTTCTTGTGGTCCCCCACTTTGCTTGGTCATGTATAGTAGTTACTTTTTTTTTGTTATCACATCTCTCCAAACATGATAATTTTATGTCATGAGTTGGTTCACTTTTTTATTTTAATATAATTTTTTTATTATGAAAATGTACAAAAAAGTATCATGCAACCAAACACCCCATAAGGGCCTACCTGGAACAAGTTTAATTAATTGAAGATAAAAATAGTTGCCCAGTGAATTTTCAGGGATGCACTTGGTTTATCGGATACTAAATAGGCCATAATGGCATGTTTAGTACAGGGATAAAAATGCCGGTGAGCAGTGGCTCGGTTGGCACGACGCCACCCCGGGGGGGTGGCGGGGGATCGAACCCGGCTGTGAACAGCCGGGACCACCTCCCCCCCTGGGGAGGTGGTATCCAGTGGGGATCGAGCGCTGCACCGGCAGCGCCTCGATCCCTCGCCGGCGCTGTGCTGCGCCAGTGGGTTGGCCGCCGGGCCATGGTGTCAAAAAAAAAAAGTACAGGGATAAAAATGGTTGGAATAGATATAAGATATTCTAATTACCCCTGTGTTATCAACTTATTATATGTTATTTGGTTTTAAGATAACATTAGTTGCACAATTATAAGGTTAAACTAATACACAGTTTACTAAAAAAAGAAGGACAGTGGCATGAAATATAAATCTTATACCCCTTGTGAGCATGTGACATAGCTATATTTGATTTATTATATCTCAAGGCAAAAAAAATAGATATTTTAGTTTACATTAATTAACATGTACTGATGATAATTATTTATTAAACATATAATCTATAATTTTTTAATGAATGTAACACTAAATTATCTGTTGTGGTTACAATGGTATCAAGTATCTAAAAAATTAATGAGTTTTCAAGTCAGGGGAACATATTTTATATCGTTAAGATTAGTGTCACTTTGGAATATGCTACTTTATAAGAAAAATATGAATATCTTACGCTCTGTTTGATTGGGCTGAATCATTCTCTTATCATTGATTCGGTCAGATTTCAGACATTTTGTGTCGTTTGATAAAATCTCTCGATTAACGTCTGAGCTAATCTCTTATCTCTTAAAAGCGTCTGAATAGCTCTGATCTTAATATTAGCTTTTTTTAGTTCAGACGATGGAGCTCACTCGTGCCTCGAGGGGGGGATGCTACATCAATCAAGTAAATTGATACTGAAGGTTATTTTGTCTGATTTAAAAATATTTGAAACGTGTACAGGGTCTAAAAAATTTTATGTACAATCCCGTGAGCAATTTTTTTAATTTCACGTACTTATCTTGGTGATGTTATTATCTACTTTTATATCAGATTTTAATCACAGAATATGATTTTTTCTGTTGCTCTACTTTGTATTGCTTAATCATTACAAATGTAGATATCAAGGGATACTATCACTTATGAAAGATTAAGTTGATGATTCAGACTCTTAATCAAAATCAGCATCTTTTTACCATTCATTAAGAGACTAGATATAAAATTAAGAGTTAAGACTTTCAGATTAAGTTTAATCAAACACCACCTTATTCTAGAATATAACCTTATTCTAATGATTACTCTAGTATAAGATAATTTAGAACAAGAAACTGTCTGTTAGTTTTTCATACCAAACAAGGAACACAGGATGCTCCAAGAATATCCCAGCGTTTAGATTATTAAGCTGGAGCAAATGTCACATTGTTAAAAATGTTTTCTATTCGCATATTTTCAAAATTTTTATCCAGTAATATTAGTCGTAGAAACTAGAAAATTAAATAAATATATATATATCCATCGCATGATGAGACGTTTTTGACGACAAAAGAAAGATATACACAAAAGCTAGCTAACAACATGTTTGGTTGCATGATAGTGGGAATTTTTATTTTAAGTTTTAAAAATTGTCGCAAAGTCTTTAAAAATATTTGTTTGGTGTCACAATTTTCTTATCTTAAAAAATTGTCGACCTCTCTACGAATCATTAGAAAAAAGAGAGAGTTAAAGACCACATTTTTTTAACACGCCTCGCTGGTCCAAATTCCATGATTAATTTATCTTAAATAAAAAAGTTATCGGCCATGATTACTTTGATTTAAAATTATAATGAATGCAAGCGCCTTACAAGGGGTGTTTGATTAGTTACACAATAATTTTTTTTATATTTTCATGATAAAAAGTTATGTTAAGATAAGGTGTGACCTTGCTTGGGGAGATGTGATTACCAAAATAGTGGATATTATATATATATATATATATATATATATATGATCAAACAAAGTGAGAGATCGCAAGATAAAAAAGAGGTGAGATCTGTGGGGTGTTTGGTTGCATGATAATTGAGGTTTTTATTTTAATTTTTAAAAATTGTAAGAAAACTCGTTAAAAGTGGTGTTCGGCAACCTTGACAATTTTATGTTTTGAAAGTGATTTTCTTCTTAAACAAAAAAAGAGGTCTCACCTCTTTCTTTTTTCTTGTGGTCCCCCACTTTATTTGGTCATGTGCGGTGGTTACTCTTTTTTGTAATCACATCCCTCCAAACATGATAATTTTATGTCATGAGTTGGTTTACTTTTTATTTTAATATAATTTTTTATCATGAAAGTGTACAAAAAATTATCATGCAACCAAACACCACATAAATTTTTGTTAAAAAATACAAAATTATATTAGTTGTCAAACATTTTTTAACGAGTTTTATTACCAAAATATAAAATGATAACACAAATTTCAATCTATCGTGTAACCGGGTGCAGAAGTTAAGTTCTGTCTGTACAAAATAAGATATAAGAGATATAATTAGAAGTTAATCAAGACATAAAATCTAATATTATAAAATTACCAACACCGGAAGTCAGAGGTTGATTAAGACATCTTGATCAACTTAACTACTTATGGGGTGTTTGGTTGCATGATAATTTTTTGTACACTTTCATGATAAAAAAATATATTAAAATAAAAAGTGAACCAACTCATGTCATAAAATTATCATGTTTGGAGGGATGTGATTACAAAAAAGAGTAACTACCACATATGGCCAAACAAAGTGGGGGACCACAAGAAAAAAGAAAGAGGTGAGACCCTCTTTTTTGTTTAAGAAGAAAATCACTTTTAAAATATAAAATTGTCATGGTTACCAAACACCTCTTTTAACAAGTTTTCTTACAATTTTTAAAAATTAAAACAAAAACCTTCATTATCATGCAACCAGACACCCCATTAATTTTATCAAAAACTTATATGTTAGAGTTCGATTAAGATGACATTTATTTTGACATTTAAGTCCTTAATCTCATGTTTAAAATCTTAATTTATGGCAAAATAAAGTGCTTAGTTTGATTGATGTATTTACATGTTGATCAATCTTATGTTTATTAAAAGGTATGCAACACGCACTACTTTTTTTTTCTCTACAAAAAGATTGCATCGGAGAAATAGAATTTAAGAGATTTATTGAGATATACGATGTACATATTTACAAATTATTTAAGATAAAAGTTATTATCTAACAACCCATTGACATCCCCGGTGAATCTCTGAGTTGAAAATTTCAAACCAGTGAAGCGAACATCAAACATGTTTAACCCAGCCATGATAATAAGACTTGACTTTTATTTTTTTCTGTTTTGGAGCGGAAATAGGTTTTTTCCCACGATTAAATTATTTTAAATAAAGAATAGTGGCTAGAGCTGCCTTGAGGTCATCGGCCATGCTGAGGTGTCGTGTCGGGTGGGGGGAGATGGGACCCACTTGCTCGACTGCCGTGGCCGGACGCCGTCTAAATAAATTTTCTTTTTTTTTTGGGTCAGAGACGCCGTCTAAATATGAAGGAGGGGGGGGGGCAGTCAACAGTCAACGTTTGAATGCCCTCGCCTTCCTTGACTCTTCCTTCCTTGCGCTCGCCAAGCCGGATAGATAATAGAGCTCCGCCGACAGAAACATGGCAGGCAAAGACGGGATCCCGGGGCCGGCGGAGAGCAGCCGGTGGGCTATATAAGTGCCTGCAGACGACGACCCACGGCGCCTCAAGCTTCTTCCACCCAGCTGTGGTGCCCCTCTCCCGCCGGCGCCTTCTCCGCCTCCTCCCTTCTCTCCGCTCTTCCTTGTCGCTTTTCCCGATCTCATGGAGCAGCTGAAGAGTATTTCTCCCTCCGAGGTCCGCCTCCACAACTCCAAGAACAGCTGCTGGCTCGTCATACACGGCAAGGTACCCCTTCCTCCCCTCCCCCCTCCCCGTCGCTCGCTCTCGGTCTCTGGGCGCGGGCGCGCCCATGTGGTGCTTGTGTTTATTCCCAACTGAGCCCATATGCGCGGCGATGACAGGTCTACGACGTCACGAAGTTCCTGGATGACCACCCCGGCGGAGAAGAAGTTCTCGTACACGCCTCAGGTACGCTCGCATGGTGTAGCTAGCCGCCGCTCTCTGGACCTCCTCTCTTGGGAAGCAACGATCCCTGCTCTAACCAGGCTCGGGGGGGTCAACCGCAGGCACCGGGGACGCCACGCAGTCGTTCGAGGACGTGGGGCACAGCTCGGCGGCGAGGAAGAGGATGACCGGATACTTGATCGGCGTCCTGGAGGGCTACGACCCCAGCAGGGGCTCCGGGGCGAAGGGGGCGGTGAAGGCGGAGGACGGCAAGGAGAAACGGGGCAAGAAGCTGGGCGTGGTGTCGGTGCAGAAGCCATCCCACAGCTTGTCGGACTACGCCCTGCCCCTCTTCTTGCTCGTCCTGGCGGTGGCCTCTTGGTTCCTGGTCAACGACAAGACCACCACCGCCCAGGTCTGAAGGACCGGCCGATCGGATTGGAGACGCCTTCTTGCAAGCTAATACGAGAGGGAAAAGAAGAAGAAGAAGTGAAAGTAGAATAAGATGTACTACTACGGACCATGGATATTCGTTTTGCTTACCACCCCCTGTTTTATCCTTATCTACGGGACGATTGATTTTCGCTTGATCTTAGTTTAATCTGGGGGGGTATTTTGTTCTCCAACCTTCTCCAGGGCAGCAACCGTGTGTGCACCTCTGTTCATGTATGTTCTTCCATCTCCCTCTGTATCGCCAAGGCATCGATTGCTCTTGAACACTCCGGGCGTCATGTTCTGAGGGAACTCGGAACTGGTCGAGGCTCCCTGTTTCAAGGGGTACCACCGTTTCGTTGACCGCGTTGAATGACTCTCGACCCCCCTTGATCTAGTTTTGGCAGCAAAAAGATTGTAGCTTTGCCGGGTGGGGGGGGGGCAGGAGCTGATCTTGACACCATCAGCCAAGAACAATCGGGGACCTGCTTGCTTGCGGGAGGTTTCAGCTTTCTGGATACGCAGGCGGGCGTGAGATCTTCGGGGATATCGCTTATTGCAACAAACAAGGTAGTGGTCTCGCTTGGCCGCCGCCGGCGGGCCTACGCCGCCCGCCGAGCCATTGTCTATATTCAATCAGTCATATAGATTGCCGGTTGTTGAGAAGTCGACAGCGGCGGCGGAGGGGCCTCGAGACGTTACGGTGAAAACGGAAGGCGCGCGGGGTGGGAAGGGGTCGAGGCGTCGAGCGGGTATTCTGGCTGCAGGTAAGCTGACCGCATGCTTGTCGTCACCTCCGTTGATCGCCGTCGAGCACTCGCCGGCGGCGACGGTTGTAGGTAGCGTGGAGATGTAAACGGTAATTTATTTCTTACCAAAATGTTCAATCGATCATCGATGTCATCAGATAGATCGACAAGGAAGGGCGGGTCGGGTTGCCCGAATAAATCGACTTGGTAGGGTTTCACGGTCAAGTTCTAGATCGATCTTGAGTTTTATAGACGAGTTTGTATCGAGTTAGAACTCGAATATAGAATTTAACTTTGAGTCCATTGAGTTGAGCTTTAATTAAGGAAGCTTGGAAGGATAGAATTTGAGTTGAGCTTTAATTTTGAAATCGCAACTCGAACAGATGAATGAATGTTTGTACCACCAGTTGAACTACTCAAGCATTTGTGCACCAAGTTCTTAACAAGTCAAGCTCAAAAATGTATCCAAGGAAACCAGAGTTAAACTTGAGTAGAGATGAATTGGGCCGTAGGTAAATTTATACTTTTTATCAAATGCGATCTACTAAATAAATTTTTTTGGGGGCCAAATGTCTGCACAACTATCACGGCTGTGAAGAAGACACATGGCTGGAATTTAGATTAGTTTATTATGTGTATGCTTGTGTCTATGGTGAAATTTGTTTTGGCTTAGTATAAACATCTCAATGTTTAATTTCAGGTTTAGCCTCGTAATTAGTTTGTTCTAAGCGTAAACATTTCTTTTTCTAATCGATTTGATATTTATCTAAGGTTATATATTATATATTACTTCTATCCTCAATAAACATATTACATATAAGAAATAAGAACTTAACTATATAATTTATTTTTAATATATTTATCGGGATGTAAGATATGTGTTTAGAAGTTACTTAATTAAGAAATAAATTAAAAAAACACACCCTTTAATACCTTGGCAAACTATTACATCATAAGATAATCTGAAAATTTGTAATGTCATAATTGATTAAGATTTAATAAAATTTACAAAAAAAATGATAACGACAAGATCAAGCAGTAATAATGGCATAAGTGCGTATGATAATCATTTATAAGTAAGGGCTTGAGTTAATTTTTTGGCACCAAGTCAAACCCAGACCAATATTAAGACAAGCTCAGCGGTTTTTAGTTTATAAAATTTTGAAACTTGCACACTTATTTTTTTTCTCTAAAATTAACGGACGAGAATTTTTAGTTTCTAAAACTAACAGACTTCTAGAACCATGGGCTCAATAATAATATGGCAGTCTGGCCCAAGTCCGAGGAGGCCCGATATTCTACGAGCAAGGCCTCTTTCCACCTTCTTACCCTTTTAGATATCGAATAAAGGGTTGCTCCCTCTCTCAAAGAGAGTTGATTTGATTACGTACATTTATAGTGATTTGATTACACTAATGGGGTGTTTGGTTGCATGATAATTTTTTGTACACTTTCATGATTAAAAATTGTATTAAAATAAAAAGTGAACCAACTCATGACATAAAATTATCATGTTTGGAGGGATGTGATTACAAAAAAGAGTAACTACCACACATGACCAAACAAAGTGGGGGACCACAAGAAAAAAGAAAGAGGTGAGACTCTCTTTTTTTGTTTAAGAAGAAAATCACTTTTAAAACATAAAATTGTCATGGTTGTCAAACACCTCTTTTAACAAGTTTTCTTATATTTTTTTAAAATTAAAATAAAAATCTCAATTATCATGCAACCAAACACCCCATAATAGCCATCAAATTAATCTTCTATGTGAGGGGGTTGAGGCTGAAGCCTCAAGAGGACCGCTAAGACTCCCCGCTCTCAAAAAAGAGAGGGAGTCATGGCCCTCTTTCGCTTACCCATTCACGTGACCTGGAAGGGGTTGTTTGCATTGGCACCGAGACCGAAGATCCCGTTGGTGGCCAAGTGAGACGATCTGGGATCAAGAGGTGATCTGATCTGATTTTTTTTTCTTTTTTTTTTCTTTTTTGTGTGTGGAGGCCGGAGGGAGGGGGGATCTGATTTCCATTGGACACTCGGAGGAGTGCACGAGGGTCTCCGCGTGAGAAGAAGGTTGGCAATGACTGAGTGGAGGGCACATCACATACCACAGACAACATATGTCAGGGGAGAACACAACCCGTTACACTCCTCCAAATGGAACCCACCTCAATACAGGCATACAGCCCTCCCCTTTATGTGTGTTTATCTTGGCCGTGTCTACAAGAAGGGCCAACCCTCCCCTCTCTCTGCCTTGTACTCAGTTTTTATGTGGCTGGCAAACAGATCCACGCTTGTATACAATAGGGGTATTCTATTTAGAAGAATATATATATTAATGGGTGCAATATATTAAACAATTAGTCTCTAGACCACCAATATATATGTATATGTATTGTATGCAGAAGTGAACAATGAAAACTTTGACATCCGATGAAAGGGTAGAAGTAAAAAAAAAATAGGAAAAAAAAACAAGGAGCCAAGAGCTTCATCATCCCAAATTATTGTGTTTAAGGGGGTAGCACTTTCCCTAGCTAGGAAAACTAGACCATCAGATGAGAATGGGTGATTACAAAGTTAGAAATGTATGTCTTTTAGTTTACCCTTGCCAAACAATAAGCATTGAGGTACTAGCTAGATAGTATTCACAAGTAAATGCACAATCTTTTGTGACAACCAAATGGCACTTTTCACAAAATCACAACCATTTTAATCGACAACAAGGTGTGTTGTGAAGTCACCTTAATTAAATAGGGGTACATAGTTATAAGATGCCAATTTATTTTAGAAGAAATAGTCAATGTAGCTTGGTTATATATACATAGGTATATTGCATTTAAACATCTGAAGAGGAACAAGTCCAAATCAAAATCCTACGTAGGGATGAAACTGCAATTGTTAATTTCCGTGCTCTCGCGCGCACGTATAAAGGGAGTAAAGGGAGAGGGGGGGGGGGGTCGAGGATCGCAGATCTGGTCGGGTACTGTAATCAATCAAGCGAGAACGCCAGCGCCAAGATCGAGCTGCGCACCGTCGGCCGCTGCCTACCTGCACGAGAAATGGAGGGCCTCATCCCCTTCGTCTGCCGGGCCATCAAGCGGCGGAGGGCCCGTCGCCCCTACAGGTGCCTCTCCTCCAGCCGCGCGCGGCTCCTCCCGGAGGCGGCGATCCGGGGCATCGACGGCGCAGCTCGATGGAGGACTTCTCCGGGGAGCTCCCCGAGGAGGGGCTGGCCGATCGGCGGCACCTGCGCAAGGGATCCTGCTTTGCCGGCGGCGGTATCTTCGCCTGCGTCGCGGGGTCGTGAATAGCAGCAGATCTGCGGGAGCAGAGCAGTCGCCGGTAGTAGCGAAGGGCGAATTTCTTGAATCTCGATTCGCATATCCGAAGGAGAAGGATCAGATCGCCCGGTGATGATCAGGCTTGTGAAGAAATGCTTCCGTTGTCTCCGTCGCAAGATTGTCCACTCCACCATTCATTATACGCTCGAATGAAAAGCTTGTGCTCCATCCTAATTAATATATATGCATCATCTTGGCGTGCCGTTATCGTATCAGTCACAATGTTTGCGGTCCAATCTGAGGAATCCCGGGATCGGTTCTGGCCGGCCACACTGGTCGATCAGATCGTCTTGTAAATGTCCTCGATCTCGCCCGCCGTGAATACTACTGTTCGGTTAGAAGACCGCGCATGCGCTCGTGGGTGGGGGGCTGAGGTGCACAGTGGCGGGCGGTTGAGGAGTTGGTGCATGCATGTTTGTTCAAACTGTTTTTTGAATTTTATTTTTTGGCGATATTTTTTTTCTTCCTTCTTTTGATCAAACTTTGAAGCGAACGCGCGCTTTGTTATCGTGACGGGAACCACTGGATATAAATAGATAAACATATATCAAGGGTTTTCCTTTTTTTTTTAAGGGGTCAAGGAGCCGTTTCGAAGACAACAAAAATGTTCGAAATGTTTATGAAATCTTGCTATTTTCTCCTAAAAATTGTGCCCGTTAAGAATTAGTCGTAAGATGTCCTTGCAGTTGGCCCACCTGCAATTAGGGTGCTCGTATGATTCGATAACCGAAACGTTCGGTTTGGTCGATTCAATCTCCCTGGACCAAATCAAATCGATTAACCAGATGACTATATTTGATTTAATTTGTTTCCATAAATAAATAATATACAGGAGCTGAACCAAACCAAGCCGGACGGTGGTCATCATTAATTTAGGGATCAGTCAAACCAATTTGGTTCGGTTAGAAATTAATCCGAACCTGCGGCATTCAAAATATGAAATAACCCTCTATATATTAAGTTGTTGTGTGCTCGAAACAATCCGGCTACTCTTCAAATAACACTAAAATTAACTATCTTATATAATTTCTAGGCCCTCCGCCGGTGCTACCCGTCTAATTGACTATGATCCAGACTAAAACTATGTAGGTAGTGTAACATGCATTATCACCTGTGTTGTGCGCGCGTCGCAAAGTTGACTATTTCTGCCCCTGTACCAGATCCGTGAGGTAGCCTCTGACGAATGGCAACTCTTCAAAGCTGAAAGCTATCAACTTGGTCGTCCGGAAAGAACCCTCAAGACCCCACCCACCCCCACACAAAAAATGGCCCGTAAAGGACCCCCCCTGCTCTGCTGATCGATCACAGCCACAGGGCGGAAAAGAAAATGTACAAGGTAACGTTACGGTGGTTGGCCGCCGCCGCCGCGTGCGTATGTATATTATACTCATGAGAGACGGAGAGCCATTTGCTGAAGCAGCATCCTCTTCTGCGAAGCGTTGATAACGCCGTTGCACTCGGCGTTCACCAGCACCTCCGTCATGATCGCCGCGGCATGCCCGGTAGGCTCGTCCGATGCCCTCCTCAGCATGAACACCTGCGGCAACACAATACCCTTCCTTGTATCAAACACGACACGCACTAGTCGGGCCTTCCAGCGCCCATCTGGAGTGGAGGAAGCAAAGCCTAGAAGCGCTCTCACCTGTCCGTGATGTGTGATTTCCAGACAACCAGGTTGCTGGATCCACGGCTCGCCGTCGATCTGAACAGGAAACGGACTTCGAACCCTCACTCTTATCGTTCGGCCTTGAGCTAGCCTTCTAGCTTGTGAAAGCCCAACCTGTGGACAAGACAAGAGCATCGTCAGCTGAAACCTCGGCAACGACAGAATGACGACACGTCTATTACGTCAATGGTGAAATTTAAATTGCCTCTCTTTTCTTTTGTTGCTTTTTTTTTAACAGTCTCTGTCTTGACTCTCAGAGGAAACTGTTTGGTTGTTAATATCTGAAATATAAATGTAAAAATATATCTGATATGATTTCTACGAATGTAATGTGGGTTAGGAGAACAGGAGGACTTATCTGTTAGCAAGGCAGAACCAAAAACAAGTTAAGCAACGGAAAAAAAGAGAGAGACTATGCCTGAAGTTTTCCAAGGTGCCATGTTCCAGTTATGCAAACCACTTCAAGCGCCTTATCGTGCATATATTGCAGTCCAAAATCATCATCATGCTCGTAGTCATTTTGCCAAAGATCAACGCCACCCATGTAACTATGTATATTAAGTACAATCACGCCTTCAGCATCCTGAGAGAAGTTGAAAACAATTGCTCAGATAAACTGGACCAAAGAAAAAAAAACACTGGAAAGAAACTCTTCAAGATTATTCAAAAGGCAAGAAGGATCGAGCTTACTTCTGGGATTTCGACCTCACAGCCGTCAACTTCAAGGCTCACGTGCCATGGTAAATCTGAACATGCTCTATCCATAATATCCTTGGCACCTTCTTTGGCATATCGCAACTTGTTGAGAAACTGCAAAATGTAAACATAATCTTGTAACACAACCATACTAAGATCAAAATTCCCTCTTTTGTTTTTCCTATCAATTTTTTTAAGAAGCTCCATTTGTGCTTGTACTGAAAGATACCAAATCAAGCATGGCCTTCTAACTCTTGGGAAAAAAATGCTCTATGATCAGACAATTGACCAACGGGATATGTGACCAATTTAAATAAAAAGGGTATTAAAGTGGCCTAGACTTAGAGCACTGCAAAAGAATGGGCTAATTAGCAGGCAAGTGGAGATCTTCCGTCTTAAAGACCCCAATTGGCAGCAACACAGAGAAAAAACAGTGGAGAAATGTGAAGACAAGGAAAACATAGATGAAAAAGGAATAACACAGCGTCATAAATAATTAGATATGCTGTTTTTCTGTTTCTTGATTTGGATTTTTTTTATGTGTTTGGGGGAAACATATGGATGTCCCGAACTTGTCTAACAAAATAGGTGATATCCTAAAAATACTAGATAGTCCGATGATATTTAAAAGATATTAGAACCGAGGTTCGGGTTCTTTGAAAATTTGATTTTGACCTCTCCCCGCTAGATGGTGCGAATATTTGGCGTTAACTTACATTGAGCAACGACTCGAATGCCCTTGATTAACCATCATAACAATCTGTTTTGAAAAGCGTGTGCATCCATTGAAAAGTAACAAACTCAAAAGGACAGCGGCCTTTTGGGCCTAATGAGATGCAAACCAATTGTTTATAGTTGATTTCATTTATTGTTTATGAGTTTGTTAATTGATTTAGAGTTGGTTTTATGGGCTTCAGATTAGTTTAGTTTCATGTTGATTTTGGTGTTGTTTGATTTGGTTTTGGTTTGGTTTTGATGTCTTGTTGTTGATCGGTTTTGTTTTGTTGTTTGGTTTGATTTGATTTAAATTGGGTTTGATTGGCTCAAGTTGTTTTGATTTTGCTTTTAATGTGTTCGATATGTTTCAAACATTTTTGGGATTTGGTTTGACTTATTTTAAGGTTTCAGGTTATTTGACAATCTGAATTTTTTTGTTTTTAAGTTTATTTTGGTGTATTTTGAATGCTTGAAATATTGTTTGTTTAGTTTTCTTTGAAATTAGTCTTTTTTTGTTTGATTTAGGGGTTCAATTAGGCAAGGCTGGACGACTTTTAAATGAATTTCAGGTTGTATAAATCTGATTTTTATTTGGAGTTTTCAATTTGATTTAAATCTGATTTTTGTTTGAAGTTTGATCCTTAATGCCCTGTTTAGTTAGAGTTTTGTTTTTGATACTATATCAATATTGATATTAATATTTTCAAATGTTGGAGTATCAATATCAAAATTAATATAAGTTGACACTTGTATTACATGATATGCTTTGTTTGCACTACAAATTTTAAAATTGATTTAATTAACCAAACACCTCTTAGTGGTTCCTATCAATATCAATTTTAAAACTGATTGTGATAGAGATACCTAATAGTGTTACCAAACAAGGCATAAGTACTTTGTTTGTTGTGGTTCAGTTTTTATTGAATTGGGATGGTTTTAGATTAAGTTTAAGATTTGTTTTAAATCTGTCTTTTCTCATTATGGACAGATTTGGGTGTTCTGCCGAGCCATGAAGGGGCTAAGATTTGGCCACAAAAGGGCAGGGAAACTGACCACAAAGGGACCTGTTTGAGGGAGTTTGGACGGGTTGAAATGGACCTGCACAGGGGCCTGTTTTGAGGGCTGAAGTGGACCTGTTCAGAGGGCTGTTTAGGGGACTGAAGTAGGGTCAATTTGGGAATCAGGAATGGGGTCTGATTGGGGTGTCATTAAAGGTCTATTTAAGGACCGAAATTGGGGCCGTGTAGGGGGGCGAACAGAACCTGCTCTGGGGACTATTTTGAAGCTGGTTTAGGGGCTGTGCAAGGGTCAGAAAGTGACCTGTTCGGCGCTTCAGATATGGGTTGGGATGACTTGTTTTTCTTGGACCTACATAGGGGTCGAAGTAGGGATTGGAGATCACCTGTGTAGGGGTCTAAGCCTATATCCTTCCTAACAAATAACAATGCTTTCTTTTCTAGTTAGGCACAAATACAATCACAATGCAAAGCAACTGTTTACCCTCACGTTTCAACACTAAAAAGTCACAATTAAGGCACATGCATGATGCATGATATTAAAGAATTGCAAGTGTACTTATATTGGGACCACCCAAATATCCTCAAAAAACAGCGTTGTCAGTACAACTCTTAGCACATTATGTTGTTTGACAAAACTTTAACCCAAGGACATGGTTGCTACATTTCAATGATTTAAAGAGTACATGAGACATTGTTATGTACGCAAATACAAGTATTTGAAGAGACATACATAAAGAAACCAGATATTTTATCATCTACAAGATGTTATAAATCAGAATGGTACTCCCTAAGAAGAATACAAGTTCCCGACAAGACAGGACATGACAGCATCCCTTACAATGGAATATACGTTTAGATGTGGAATTAGGTCTAAATGAGTAGGACAATAAAAATAGAAAGAATAGCATTTATGCGAGTGGAAAATCATATGCAAAATGAAAGAAATGGTGTACCTGGCTAGAAAACTTATCAGGGCATTCCTCCCTTGTTACATGGAAGTCATAGGCCACCTTTGCGTCACATCCAATACCTAATAAAAAAGAAAACAGGAGAAATAGATCAGCATTGCAAAAGATCAACAGAGTAAAGAAAATAATCACAACCAGCTTACCTAAATAATTTGTCATAAATTTTACTTTTTCTTTACTTTGGCCTTGTACTGTATTTTCTTCCTTGATAGCAACATTCCATCGATCAAGCATGGTCACTGCTGAACGATCAATGTCAAGCAGAACAGAACCTAAACCACCTTCACCCTGAACAGAAGATAGGCCACCTCCCCACCCCAAAACTCTAGACAGGTCATTTCCAGTTCCCAGGGGAAGTATAGCAACAGGTGGAGGAGATTCAAACTGTTGTTTCTCAATGGCATCAATAACCCAAGCTACAGTTCCATCTCCACCACAAACAAGAACTCTGAAGTATCTTACATTTCGAAATAGCTCCAGACCAACCTCAGGACCTTGAGAGGAGCTTAGCTCAAAAACCTGTTGAACAATTAGGAAGAAGAAATGAATTAGATTTCATATTTTAAATCAGGCAGGATAAAAAATACTAACAGTCAGAGCCTCACGACATAAAAAGCCTTTTTCTTTTAGGGTGGACTTTATTTGGGATTACAATAGAAATTAAGGAATAATCTTTATACCTCTCCACTTCTCAAAAAATATGAATTTTGTAACAAATCAAAATCTCTATAATCGATCTCTTGATAACTTTTAGAAATTGAGAAAGAGAAAGAAATGAGTTGATCTCCGTCTTCCTTAAAATCTAAGCTCAATCATTACAACCTAAAAGTTGCACTTGGAGGAGATTATATGCTGTTAGAGATTTTGATGAACATAAGGGAATAAGAAAAATTTATAGTATGCTAACCATAGTCCAAATGGATAATAAATTACTTTGTTCTTGGAATGATAGGAGCTCAATAGTCATAACAGAAAAGCCTAAAGGCTAATAGAAAAGAGTATTGCAAAAGAAAGAAATGAAATGCTTCACCTGATAGCTGAAAAAACTGTGTAGTGTGTAAGCTAAGCTATGTAATATATGTACGGGTGATTATAGATTAATCAAAATTAATTTTGATTTGAAAACAAATTGAAATGAAACATTTGCCGTGAAGAAACAGGAACAAAGTGAATAACTCATGTTCCAAAATGTCAATGAAAACATTCCGAAAACATAGAAGCAAATGGATTGAGATACTAGGATTATATTGCAAAACCAACAAATTAATGAGAAAAGATCAAGGAGGCAAATCTAAAATCTAGAAACACAGACCTGCACTGGATTTAACAGCATGTTCAATCTCCTCCGAAGAAATGGTCCATATTGACCTCCACTCTTGACATTGATAAAGACAAGAAGTGGCCTTGCATCCCTAGATAAATCTACCAGATTATACTTCTGTACCACATTAATAGGTACTATCATTTCTCCCATATTTGCCAAACTTCTGGTCTTCCTTAAAGAACATCCATCATTCTTTAACTTGAATGACTGACCTACCAGTCCAGGGACCAAATGTCCAAATGTCAGTTTCCTGTCAATACCTTCTAGAGATTTATTGTCAGGTTTGTCAGGAAGCACAAAATATTGGCCGTTAAGATTTTTGTTACGGGCACGGCGCCTTCTCATCCTCTGCCTAACTGATGAAGCAATGATCTCTTCCTTAATTGAATTCAGCATTCCACTACCCACCTGTCCTCCATCAACTTCTCTGACACAGAGTGGAGAAAGGATAAGCCTTCTAAGAGGTCCTAAATCACAAATATTACCTGTCTCTTTCAACAACTTGGCATGGCATTTCACATGTATAGGTCGCTGGCACCACAAGCAATGCCATATAGGAGAAGCTCCAAGCATAGGAAATCCACATGGCTCATCACAGTAGTGACAAAAAGAAGATATCTCTGGATTCTCATCAAATTCAACCCATCGTGCTGACCAGTGATGTAGAAAATGATCTACACCAGGTTGGGATACACATTTGCAGTCTTTTGTGGCATATGGTGAGCAATTATAATGGGAAGCAACGCCACAAACGGTGCAACGCAGAAGCGGATACTTACTTGAAGCTATAACCCCTAAACCGGTGGGGGATACCAGTGAATTCAGACAAACACAACATGTTGATGACTGTCCATCGAGAGAAATATCTTCAGTCCATGTATGGCGACATGTAGGAAAATTTAACTTCTTCCAAACCCTCTTCTTTGCTCTAGCAGCAGCTTTGATCCAATTGACTGATGTTTGCCTCTGCCACCTGAGGAATGCATAAATGAAAGCCACCAGCCCAAAAGATCCAGTCACTAGCCATCCAAGAAAGAGTGGACCAGTCAAATTGACGCTTGTGACAAATTCAAGGATTGAGAAGCTCCAACCCATCACTTAACAAAAAGTGAGGTTTGAAAGTAGAATCTGACAGAAAAGAAAAACAGAAGATGAGTACCAAGTGAAGCTGATGCCGGTTGCTACTTGAGAATCACATAAGAGTTGACAAGTATTCAGGTATAGAACTCTACATGGATGGAAAAAGTATCTAAACCATCTGCTGAACTTTCTTAGTCATGATTTCATAGTGAACAGTGGAAAGCTATACAACAAAGTCAAACAAACGTTGTAATTTCAATGGAATCAAGAACAAACAAATCCATTCGTAGGCAAGAAAATGTGAAATGTCCCAACTGCGAATCCAGAACTGTAACCACAAGAATGTCACGGTCTTTCGGAGAAAAAGCGTTCCACTTACCCGGTTAAGGAGAAAATGAAACAGAGGTCACATCCTTGGAAGCCACTTTAAAAAAAACTAAAGCAAGCTTTTACACAGAGCCTAGCAATGATCTTTCTCAAATTGAACCAAGTAGATCTATGGATTCTGACCTTGCACGGGTTGAGACGTTCCAACTTTTACCTACTTCACAAGCAAAATTAAGAATGAACGGCATGGCTAGCAATCGCAAAACCAAGCGGTGGAGGATAGACAAACCGAAGGGCATGACGGATCCTGCAGCTTATATTAATTAACGGAAACAAATCAATTATGTATACGCCTGCGTACATGGATTTCTTACAGAGAAGAACAGGGGCAAATTTCAGCTCGTCGAAACCAGTAAAAGCCAATGGCGACAGGAGGAATAGACAACAATCAATTTCAACTACAGAAAGACAAGCTCCAGATAGAATCCACTGAACGCGTGAAAGAGTCCTAATGGAACGGCAAGGAACTTAGATCCACATGCGATCTCAATCACGATGGATCCACCCCCGGCGAAGCGTAGCGGAACCAATTCCTTCCCGCATTACAAAGGAACCGGCAGTTCCATGAATCCTATAGCAAGAGAGAGCGGGGATTACCGGCAAACGGCGTTCCCGCGGCAGCCGAGCGCCCAGCCCAGTCGCTCCCGCGGATCTCCGCTATCCGCTGGTCGCTAGGGCTCGTTGCTTGCCCGTGCGGGCTTCCTGCCAGCGGGGCGACGGCGCCTCCAGCCCACCCTTTACCCCGGAATTCCTCTACTACACATGCTCGTCATGTACGAACGTGTGCCGGCCGGCGGGGAATTTATAGATTCCTTGCCTAATCCCTACGGATTTACAAGGTACAGGGGCGACGGGGGGTTGGGGGTTGGACGGAGGAAGAAGGCGAGCCAGCAGGTGCTTCGCATTTGAAGGCCTCGGCGGCCCGCCTTCGCGTTGCGGAAGCGTCTCTGTCGCCTCCCTCCATCCCAGCACTGAACGCGTTTCTTACGCTTTTTAACGGTGGGTAAATTTTACGCGCAGCCATTGGGAAAAAAACTTTTTAAAAAAAATACCCTTCCGTCGTCAACATTTGAATGCGTCTGCATCTTTGAAAGTGCATGCGCCGTCCGCGAAGCACGAAGTTTCCAGAAAGCCAGGCGGTAGGACGACGTCATCAAGAAGGGTCGCCGCCAATGAGGGCTTCCAAATGGTCGGACGCCGTGGGAAGCGGCCGACTGCGCGGTCGACGCAGTCCAAAGAGACCAGCCTGCAAATACCGAGGAGGCCCCTGAAATCTGACGAAATGGCGGCGATGCCCCTTCCAGACGGCGTCGGCGAGCCGGCGACGGCGCGTGACTCTCCCTCACGTGCCGGTCGGTCGGTCGGTCCGGTCGGACAGATACGAGAGAAGAGAGACGTTGCGGTGCTCGGACGCCGCCGCCGCCCACCCGCCCCCGGTCACGCGCTCCGCGGCCCACGAGAGAGCTCCATGATCCGCGGGATCACCAGAATCGGCCACGGATTCGCGGCTCCGATTGTTACCCGAAATGGAATCGGAATCGGTAGCGGTGCCAAACGTAGCAGTCTTCGACGTTCTGATCCACCGCCAAAAATATAAATGGATAGTATTTCTATTTCGAGAGGATTTTTTTTTTTGCACCGGAATGTTGAGGATTTCCTCTTGTTTTCAACCCCTTTTAAGAACATACAGAAATCAGAATAATTTCACGCTCTCAAGTATATCAGAACAATGTCAAGGATTTATATCTATTTTTTGAAAGCCCAAGAAAAATACCCATAGTTATTTGCTTTCTCCATTCTTGAGTTTTTAAAAATATAATTTTTTATATTTGATTTATTTTCCTTGTCCTCCTGGAGTGAAGAGTGTGGCAACAGGGCAAAGCTGTAATGTTTACAGACGTTGAAGTTAATAATAGATAATTGATCTGAAAAAGGGATAAATCTTAATGTTCTGCAATAAAAAAAAGCAACATCCAGTAACTACTTACTTTTATTCACGCTTACCCAACGTTTAAATATATGTATATATGTTTACTTTCTTTCTGAACTCTGGATGTTCAAATCCGGAAAGGTGTAAATTTGGTATGTACCCAGATATATCCTGAAATATATTTATATATGTATATATCCTCACACCTACAATTAAGAATGCCAAAAAAGAAGAATAAGGGAAACATTACTAAAATCACTACCGTTTTCATTCTAACAAGTGGCTTTCTATTAAATAATATCCTTTACGAGCGAGCAAGTGCTGGGCACAACTGCAAATCGCATTAATTTTATTTTCCTTTTGTTTGATTTGGTAAAATCATGACACCAAATATATCATATATATATTTATTTATATCAGGTCTCCTTACCAAGCTGATGAGGGGCAGAGCGGTGACATTACGTACCCCGGCCCGATCCCATCCGTCAAAGAAAACGAAAGGCCACCGGGTACATGACTGTATATGTTTCAGTTTTATTAGATTTTATTTCACTATCTAATTTTGTAACAAAAATTTATATATATACTTACTTGCAACCAATTACCCATCAAAAATTACATTTTGTCGACCCTGTTACGTACGCTTGACCAGCAAACCGAAATTGACAAAGGTGTCTTACCGCTAAAAGGATGGAAAATATTAATTTTCCAAGTCTTGGTATGTGTAACTCCAAACTTACATGTTTAGAGACAGGTTCCACTTTGGTGGAACATCTGTTCTCAGCTGGTCCATGTGAAACTAGATGGAACTAGCTCAAGACCCAAATGGCTGCATTCAAAAAAAGAAAAAAGAAAGAAAAGAAAAACATCAAGAAGACATTTCCTGCATCTGCATCATCCTCTAAAACATTTTTAGCTATTTTTTTATATAGATGGGCCAAGTCCTGTTTGGGCTTCCGGGCCTGTTTTGGACTTCCGGGCCTGTTGGTTGGCCGGAATGAATTGGTCCGACCAGCATATGAACACCTTATTTCCAGATTTAGGTAGTCCAAGATTGTCGCTGGTGACTATTGAAATGCTTGCTAGCAGTAAAATGGATGTTTCCCCAAACTATCACTTTGTAATACTTGTTAAAAAAAGATATCAGACAATTATGGTTATATCACATTCTCATAGAGAAATATTCTTTTCTTAGAAGTTAGAACGGGGGACTCTATTGTGTTCTTTTCCACTGTCAATTAGAATATATCATGTCAGATGTATCATAAAAAAGTTTATCAAGAATATAAATATGACATTTACTCTACTCAGTGTTAAGATTTCAAACTGGATGACCTGATAAGTTTAAGATGATTTCCTAGTTCAATATGGGCCTTGTGTGAGTGGTCACTCTACAGTCCATTGTTTTTATTTAAAAAATAATATCAACACGCACATAAGGTGTTTTAAAAATATTAATTCTATTTTGAATATTTCAAAATATTTTGTTAAAAATATAAACATAAATCCTACTCCACTCATTGCCAGATTTTGAGTTGAATGGGCCCATAAGTTTAACATTCAGCTCACTTGTTCTTCATTGTACACATCTGGTTATCTACTTTGAATACAACTAGTTAAAAGGTACGTGCTGCGCACGTGTACGTATTTATTTTGTTACATTTTTTTAAAAAAAAAATAATTTAAAATTAAAATTTTTAATCACCATTATCAAAAAAGAGAATGTTTGTTATTTTTACATCTATTACACATTATATGAAGGAAAAATTGGACAGTGATTAGAACCATTAAATTACAAGATGCAAGTCAAAAACTTATCTTAAGTGTATGCACAAATAACACTAATAGAACTAAGATAGATATGTACAATTCTTCAGACTCTCGTATATAGCATGAAACAAAGGTATCTTAAAAGTTGTGACAAATTGCTAACATAGACAAACAAACAATTCCAAATCAAATTGAACACAACATAGTAGTCTAACACCAAATGAGGAGAAATATCACTTGTACTCGTAAAACACAACATGTGCTATTCATATCTTCGTTTCTTTGTTGAAAGATTTTGCAGTCTTGCAAATTGTTGAGAAGTTGAAGTCTCAGTTTCTTCGTTGATTGTAATGTGCTCAACATTGGTGCAAATATAATTGATTCCATCATTTGTATTCTTTTTTGTACATTTTATGGTCAACATGTATTCTTTGTTGATAAAATTCTCCATAATTTCAAAGTAAGAAGCCAAATATGTTTCCTGCAAAATAATATGTTATATCAAATATAATATAAAGTTAAGAAAATTTAGAATATGTAAAAATTTTTCTAAACCAACCTTCTTATCTTTTAGAATATGTACTGGGACACCAAGTATATCCTCAGCTTGGTGGTTGAATAAAGTAATCTACATGTTTGCTGTGCTATCGGCAATGTTTAATCTTAAACAATACCTTTTAAAGAAAAATATTTTTCAAATGACCACATAATTATTAATGTAAGAACAACAATATAATTTTCAATGATAACAAATTTGAAATAATAGATATCATACCTTTCCATTGCATTGATGTTGTTGTTTGAACACTTTGAACAACTATAAACATTATTTTTCTTCTTGAGAAGTCGAGCACATGAAGAACATGCTTTGTACCATGGGTCTTTGTTGTGTAAGACATCTTGTATTTTTACTTTCACTCTGAATGAAATTACCTATGACATATGGTAGCATTTTAAAATTCAATATTGCTTGAAGTAATTTGATATGGAATTGAAAATAAAACATGTATGTGTTTTGGTAACTAATAAGAACTTACTTCACAATCAGAGTTTGTTGTGTTGTCGAGTAATTGTTGTAAAGATATCTATTCAGACTTCTCTGTTGTTTTGTCTCCAGTAGGTTCTTCTAATATTCGCTGAGACAATTTATCTATATTACTTTTGGCCATGTGTTTTATTAATAGAATAGTGTAGAAGTTATTAATATCAAAAAAGTAGAGATAAGTTAATGAAAAGTAAATTATCTTACCAACTTCGCAACAAAGAAGCCCTTTTGTTGCTGGATAGATTTGTATTTTGGTTTTATATGCTGTCTTTAATCCAAAATGTCCTATATTCATTTAATAAATGATGTATTAAATATTTGTGTGATTATGAAATAAATAATTCAAGCATAATACATATTTCAAATGGTTAACCTTGATACACATGAGTTCGCAAAGAAGTGGCTAAGATGATAGGATGATCTTTGAGTATGTTAGCCAGCTTTTCGCATTCATTCTTTACGAAAAATATTTACCAAAGTTTAAAATCAAAAGTAACATGAAATAAACATTTGTAAGTTAGAAGATAATATGTGTCATCTGTCAACGTTAAAGTTTGACGTTGAACACTTTTCCATCTGATCTCCGAACAACAGTGGTAATATCGTCCATGTTGATAATAATACATAACAAGTCTCCAAAAAGGCTAATTTAATTAATTGGTGTATTGGTAAGAAGTAGAGAGAAATAAAATACGCACCTATGAATCATTCTTTTGGTTTGATCTTAAACAATTGTTTTATAACAATTAAAATGTCCAACCCTATTTCCTTTTTTTGAATTCATTCAAATGATGTTATTTCTGATATCATTGTATCCATTTCAGGAGGATATAAAAGTATTCTAGGTATTAAAATTTCTGAACCAGCATATTGTCCAATTGAAATTAAATTTTGATAATACTTAGAATTATGTAACTTTTCAATTAAGCAAGTTATGACTTCATAAAGTCTTGCGAGAAAAAAGTATCCAGACTTTTCAATTAAGCAAAAGAAGTTTTAAGGAGTTTTAGAGTTCAGGATTTTTTGTCATAATTTGAGCTTCAAAGTTCCAAGCTTATATATATATATATCTGATTTGAGGTTTTTTTTTGATTCATTGAGTTTAAATTAGAGATCTGGCTGTTAAGTTCTTGATTTCTTGACACATGACCTTTTTATTTAAATTTGACATTTCGGATTTTTAGGAACCTTGGTTTAGGCTTTGAAGTTTTCAGACTTAAGATTTGAGGTTCTTGTATTTTTAAAGGTTCAAATATAGATATTGATAAGATTTAAACTTTTGAATTTTAGATTTCAAGTTTAGGAATTTAAGAGTTTGAGTTTTTTTATTTGACTTTTGAGGTTTCATACTGGACAGTATTTTGTTGAGTCTCGGGAACCAGGGATTTTGGTTTTGGGAACTTAGATTTTAAATTTTAAGATTAGGAAATTCTTGGATTTGGTATTTTAAAGTTTGGGTTTTAAATCTGATGGGTTTTAAATCTGATAGTTTTAAACCTTGATTTTGGTTTTGTATCAAGGTTCATGGTTCGCTGTCCAACCTGGATCAGAATCAGCTAAGATATAAATATGATCATAAAAGAATTGTAATTTTGTTCCATAATTTAATACAATCAACACATTTAATCATGATCATATCTAACTAACTTCCAATAATTATTAACTCATGATCACGCATAATTACCACTATCTAATGCATGCCTTAAAAATAACTAAAATTATGCATGAATAACATGAATGACATTTAAATAAATCTATCCAGATAATCAAATAATTAAACTACCATTTAATCACTAATTTTTAACTATATATCTAATAATCATATTTTAACATTTTAATTAAAATATTGAGATGCTATAAAAAGTTGGGATACTTACCTCAATAAAGATGATAATTACTACAACTTGAAAAGTCCCAAATACGTTAATCGCAGTTCGGTCGAGGTTAAGACGAAATCAAGATATCTTGAACCTGTGAGCATTTAAAAAATAAAATAATTAATTAAGTGATAAAAGAAAGAGATACGTAAGTGGAGAGAGAACAAGAGAGAGCGCTAAGAGAGTGGAGAGAGAGAGAGCGTGAGAGCGTGAGAGAGAGAGCGGCTGGGGGAGGAAGCTACGTGCACGACGGCACACGGTGGCGCACGCGGAGGCGGAGGGGGGGGGACGGCGGTGTGCCGCCGACGCACGGACCGCGTGGAGGCGGCTGATGCCCGCACGCACGGGCTCGCACGGCGCGAAAGAAACAGAGGCGGGAAGAGAGAGAGAGGGAGGGCGCGGACGGCGGACAGCGGTGGCGGCGACGATGCTCGCGGCGGCGACGATGGCGACGCCGCCGGAGAGGACGAAGAAAAAAGAGGAGGAAGAAGGGGAGGCAGATGGCGGCGGCGACCTCACGGCGATGGTGGCGCGACGGCGTTGGAGGGGCGGGAGGCGGCGACGACGAGCAAGGAACGAAGAAGAAGAAGAAGAGGGGGGGGTTCGCGCAGGTGCACGGACGGCGACGCGGCGGGGGCGCGGCGATGGCCGCAATGCGGTGGCGACGGCCGCGGCGCGGCAACGAGCAAGGAAGAAGAAGAAGAGGGAGGGGGAAAGAGAGAGAGAAACAGAGGGAGAGTGGGAAAGCAGGAGGGAGAGAGAGAGGGAAAAAGAAGGAGGGAGAGCGCGGTGTACGGAAGGCGGTGGAGTGGGGTACGCGACGGTAAAAGGGTTTTTCAATTTTTTTTTCTACTGCGAAGAGGTGGTTTTGGACAGGCGCTGCGGAGAGACACGAAGTAGAGGTACGTGAGAGCAGAAAGTGACGTAAAAATAGGAACGCCGGTTGACGAAAAGATGGCTTTGGACAGGCGCTGCGGAGAGACACGAAGTAGAGGTACGTGAGAGCAGAAAGTGACGAAAAAACAGGATATTTGATTCTATGTATTAGTTATAGATTATTTCACAGAAGTATACGAAAACAGGCACCTAAATTAAACAACCTATTCGGAATAAGTCACTGACCCACGAATCAATAAGAGAGGCCCCTTGGCGCGCAGCATCCATATCCTTGAGCGGAGGTGATGGTGGAAGGAAAAAGCCAATATTATAATGTCCTTTTCTTGACATAAATTCGATTAACCGGCCCCTGCAGGTCTGCCCTTGTCATTCTTTGATCAAGACAAAGCCTCTGAATGGTACATCGGATAAGTGCAAAAGAAGGCGCTCTCCCCCCCGATATCCCTATCTTTGAAGCTTGCCCATAATGGTAGCTAGCTGGTAATTAAGGCTGCTAGTTTTCTGTGTTCTAAAAGCTCAACTCCGGTGGTCATCGGCATGTGATGGTGGAGTTTCGTCTGAACCGGTTGAAGGACGTGTTAAGAGAACTCATATATAGAAAAGATTCGTATGAATACTGTTGAAGACAGTGCATTTAAACGACTCGGTGACATGTGAATTATGGTATGTTCGTTCTTCTTCCATCTTAAGAAATTAGTTGAATCATACGAAAGTATATTCAAATTTCCTTAAATAAGTTTTTCAGTTGCAGATGTTTTAATAAGTTTAATATGCTATTAGAGTTACTATGATATTAGAGTACACACACTTTAGTCCACCTCTATTCGTGATTCACACGTTAAAAGAAGAAAACTAACTACTTGCGCGTGAAGGGACCTGTTAGAATAAAGCTTTCGCAAGCAACTGATTTAATACAAAAAAGAGTTCATGAAAATATATAAAAATGTAGCTACACCACTCATAATGTTAAAAATCCTATGTTATGGCTCAATAAATCATATCGTGCATGTATCTTAGCATGGGAGAAGCATATAACAATGTGGACCAACACATAATTCTCATCTTGAGAAGATCACGGCCGACATAAATATTGTGATGCACAGCAACAACGAGAGGACCCGTACGTGGAAAGGTATAGCTAGTGCTTGTTTCTTTAACATCTATATACCCACGTAAATAACTGCGCACACATGTGAAGGTACTCTCAGGGGGTGGTGTGTGGATGCGCTTGTTTCCTGTGTGTGGACATACTGCTCTATTGGGAACCTTTACTTCTCTGATCTCTTCCTATATAATTTCTTGTACATGTAAGTACCACTACACACATATATATATATATATATTAATCTCAATGTAGATGGCACATACTGTACAGTGCATTAGGGCTTCCTGACCAGTGCTCTCCTTGTCTGCTTGCTTACAATGTTTGCACTGTTATCAGGTACACTTGAACGGTATCTTTAGCATGCAGGTGGGTGTGTACAATGCACGCTATAACAGCGCATGAGTTCGGATCGCCTCAGGACGCCTCCTGAGGCGACTCCCGCAGTCGCGTATCCGCGAGCGCCACGTGAGCGTCGGGACCGCTGCGCCAAACGTCCGACGCCGGAGAGTCTGTCGCCGTTCGCTTAACGGCCCGTCTGACCCAACGAAACGGCACCGTTTCGCGACTGCCGGCTGACGCCATGTTTGATCATTAAAAAAATATGTTGACAAGATTAAAATTTGGGCGCGCGAGGTTTAGGGGTTTGAAGTGTTCTGCTTACACGCGCGGAGGTCGTCTTCGCTTCTTCGTCATCGTTTTCTTCCAGTCGTCCGGAATTTTTAAGGTGCTCTCCGGCGTTCTCAGGGAGGTGCTCCCTCCGTCGCAGTCCCCTCGCTCGTCTTCTTCTTCTCGTCGCAGTGCCCTCGGTCGATTTTCCCTCCGTCCGCAGAGCCCTAGTTCCGGAGGTCTGTTCGTAGTGGCAGAGGTCTTCTTCTCGTCACAGAACTATTCTTCTGTCTAACAGGTATCGTCGTGCATACATAGTAATTTCCATATTTAGAATATTAATGGCGTCGACTAGGATTTGTGTGAAATTGTATCCGCTAGTCGGGAAAGTGACACATGAGGAGTGATGCAGAAGAGACGGCACGACTATTGAGCGGGAACGACTATGGTTTCGGGGGGCCATGTAAAGGGTTAGTAACATAGGGAGAGGGTTAGTAACTTCTGAAAAATTGCTTCAGGGGGCCATGTAAAGGGTTAGTAACATTGGGAGAGGGTTAGTAACTTCTGAAAAATGGTTTTGGGGGGCCATGTAAAGGGTTAGTAACATAGGGAGAGGGTTAGTAACTTCTGAAAAATGGTTTCGGAGGGCCATGTAAAGGGTTAGTAACATAGGGAGAGGGTTAGTAACTTCTGAAAAATGGTTTCAGGGGTTCATGTAAAGGGTTAGTAACATAGGGAGAGGGTTAGTAACTTCTGAAAAATGGTTTCGGGGGGGCATGTAAAGGGTTAGTAACATAGGGAGAGGGTTAGTAACTTCTGGGAGAGGGTTAGTAACTTCTGAAAACTGGTTTCAGGGGGCCATGTAAAGGGTTAGTAACATAGGGAGAGGGTTAGTAACTTCTGAAAAAGGGTTTCAAGGGGCATGTAAAGGGTTAGTAACATAAGGAGAGGGTTAGTAACTTCTGAAAATTGGTTTCCGGGGGCAATGTATAGGGTTAGTAACATAGGGAGAGGGTTAGTAACTTCTGGGAGAGGGTTAGTAACTTCTGAAAAATTGCTTCGAGGGGGCCATGTATGAGGTTAGTAACATAGGGAGAGGATTAGTAACTTCTGAAAACTGGTTTCAGGGGGCCATGTAAAGGGTTAGTAACATAGGGAGAGGGTTAGTAACTTCTGAAAAAGGGTTTCAGGGGGCCATGTAAAGGGTTAGTAACCCTAGGAGAGGGTTAGTAACTTCTGAAAATTGGTTTCCGGGGGCCATGTAAAGGGTTAGTAACATAGGGAGAGGGTTAGTAACTTCTGAAAAATGGTTTCAGGGGTTCATGTAAAGGGTTAGTAACATAGGGAGAGGGTTAGTAACTTCTGAAAAATGGTTTCGGGGGGGCATGTAAAGGGTTAGTAACATAGGGAGAGGGTTAGTAACTTCTGGGAGAGGGTTAGTAACTTCTGAAAACTGGTTTCAGGGGGCCGTATAAGGGTTAGTAACATAGGGAGAGGGTTAGTAACTTCTGAAAAAGGGTTTCAGGGGGCATGTAAAGGGTTAGTAACATAGGGAGAGGGTTAGTAACTTCTGAAAATTGGTTTCCGGGGGCAATGTATAGGGTTAGTAACATAGGGAGAGGGTTAGTAACTTCTGGGAGAGGGTTAGTAACTTCTGAAAAATTGCTTCAGGGGGCCATGTAAAGGGTTAGTAACATAGGGAGAGGATTAGTAACTTCTGAAAACTGGTTTCAGGGGGCCATGTAAAGGGTTAGTAACATAGGGAGAGAGTTAGTAACTTCGAAAAAAGGTTTCGAGGGGGCCATGTATGAGGTTAGTAACCCTAGGAGAGGGTTAGTAACCCGAAAATTGGTTTTACGGGGGCAATGTATAGGGTTAGTAACATAGGGAGAGGGTTAGTAACACGTGAGAGGGTTAGTAACTTCACGAAAAATTGCTTCGAGGGGGCCATGTAAAGGGTTAGTAACATAGGGAGAGGATTAGTAACTTCGAAAGCGGTTTCGGGGGCCATGTAAAGGGTTAGTAACATAGGGAGAGGGTTAGTAACTTCTGAAAAAGGGTTTCAGGGGGCCATGTAAAGGGTTAGTAACCCTAGGAGAGGGTTAGTAACTTCTGAAAATTGGTTTCCGGGGGCCATGTAAAGGGTTAGTAACATAGGGAGAGGATTAGTAACTTCTCAAAACTGGTTTCAGGGGGCCATGTAAAGGGTTAGTAACATAGGGAGAGGGTTAGTAACTTCTGAAAAAGGGTTTCAGGGGGCCATGTAAAGGGTTAGTAACATAGGGAGAGGGTTAGTAACTTCTGAAAACTGGTTTCGGGGGGCCATGTAAAGGGTTAGTAACATAGGGAGAGGGTTAGTAACTTTTAAAAAATGGTTTCGGGGGGCCATGTAAAGGGTTAGTAACCCTAGGAGAGGGTTAGTAACCCTAGGAGAGGGTTAGTAACTTCTGAAAATTGGTTTCCGGGGGCCATGTAAAGGGTTAGTAACATAGGGAGAGGGTTAGTAACTTCTGAAAATTGGTTTTAGGGAGCCATGTAAAGGGTTAGTAACATAGGGAGTAATCCTCTCCCTATGTTACTAACCCTTTACATGGCCCCCGGAAACCAATTTTCAGAAGTTACTAACCCTCTCATAGGGTTACTAACCCTTTACATGGCCCCCCGAAACCATTTTTTAAAAGTTACTAACCCTCTCCCTATGTTACTAACCCTTTACATGGCCCCCCGAGACCAATTTTCAGAAGTTACTAACCCTCTCCCTATGTTACTAACCCTTGCATGGCCCCGTGAACGGTTTTCGAAGTTACTAACCCTCTCCCTATGTTACTAACCCTTTACATGCCACGAAAACCCCTTTTCATTACTAACCCTCTCCCTATGTTACTAACCCTTTACATGGCGCCTGAACATTTTGAAAAGTTAAAAATTCTTTACATATCTTCCTAACCCTTTACATGCGCACGAACACATATGTTTCAGTTTAATAACCATTTACATAACTTACTAACCCTTTATATATGATGTTCGACCTTCATTTCACACGTTACCAAATACTAAATACTAAACGTTTACATATCTTATTAACCATTTGTACACATCACTCATTATGTTTTTTCCAACCTATTGACTCTGAAACGTGATCTTATTAGTGTACATTTAGTGCTAACTACGTATTGTAACTTACCATCGGCCCGGCACCACGATCCATTGCTCACTTAAATGCATACGTACTACGATCGGTGGTTTTCATAACATTAAATACACTACATTCAATATCTTTTAACGTAAATAAACATACTAACATGTGTCTCGACGAGGGGCCAACACAACTTGCTTCAACACGCACTCGCCTTGCTTTGTCCCAAAATCACGGTCCATTGCTTCGATTCTTCCTCACCACGCACAAATGCCCGGGAAAATGGAGGAGGAATGCTCCGATGAACATGCGGACGAAGACGAATATGACATAGGCCGATTCATTTCCCGCGCAATTTTCATCGTGTCACCATTAAGGAGGACTTGACAACGTCATGATGGCATGGTAAGGCAGAGACGGTGGCGGCGTCCGCACCGGCAGTCGCGAAACGGCGCCGTAGCGTTGGGTGAGACGGGCCGTTAAGCGAACGGCGTCAACCTCTCCTGCGTCGGACGTTTGGCGCAGCGGTCCCGACGCTTACGTGGCGCTCGCGGATACGCGACTGCGGGAGTCGCCTCAGGAGGCGTCCTGAGGCGATCCGGACTCAACAGCGCATTAGGGCCCGGCCCTTGCCCCGATGGTGCCCTCGCTCTTTTGGCGGTGCCCCCGGTGGAGCCCCGTCGCCCTCTTAGCAGAGAGCCCCTCACACCCTCTCGGCGGAACTTTGGGCGGTGCCCTCGGCGGAGCCCTCACCCTCCTGACGGTGCCCTCACCCCGGTAGTGCCCTCGCCCTCCCAGCAGAGCCCCTTCCCCCTCCTGCAGAACCCTCACCCAGCTGGAGGAGCCCCTCCTCCCCACCCGACGGAACCCTCACCGCCTCCCGGTGGAGCCCCCTAGCCCTTGAGACTCCCCCTTGCCCCTCCGGCTGCCCCCTCGCCCTCCCAGCTAGAGCCCCCTAGTCCTCGGAACCCCTTGGCCTCTAGCAGACACCTTGACCGCTCTCTCTCTCCTTAAGCTTTCTCCGACCTTGGCCCTTCAGACAAACCTCTTTTTCACCTCCTCCACCTCCAGCAGACCCCCTTACACCGCCACAACTTCCTCCTCCTTCGCCCGATTTCCCTTCTCCTTCACCTCACCCTTGTAGATCCCTTCGCCCCATAACCCCTCCAGTCCCCTCCGCCGGTTATTGCTTGGAATTTTTCACGGAGAGAGATTGCCTTTGCTATTTTGATGTCATTTTCGGTGGAGAGGACCTCCCTCCCCTGCTCTCTTTCCAACGCTTTGCCTAAATGTCATTTTAAGTATTTGTCTTCTCTTGTCATCATGTTAAAATTGTGGAGTTCACTTATCTATGTCTGCTCCATGTATTTTTTTCTTTTGTTATTGTCGGTTATAGTAAGGTCAAGTTTTATCTTGTTGTCTTTTCTCGTTAATTTCATAGTTACTAGTTTTATTATGAGATTATTAGTTTAAGTAATTAATATCTACATTTTTTGATATGATCTCGTACAGTCTTGTGACAGCCGTTAATTTTTTATGATAAAGTCTTTAATTATATTGTTCAACTATTCATGCACTCATGTGTGTTGATCGATTTGTGGCTATGTCTGTATTTTTTTTAGAGAAGATAACTTCCAACAAAACTTTTTCCATCTTTAGTTTGGTATGGTGTCTTCTTTTTTTAAAATTTGTTGTATTATCGTATATGCCTACTTCTTTGTGTCATTATTGGATATGCCTTTTCTAACCAAAAAAAAAAAGAAATACGTTTACCATAATTGAGTTATGCTGCTTTGTATGGGTATATACACACTAACATGTGAATCTACATTACAATATTAATTATGGCCCTACATTAGTAAACAACTATTGACATTTTTGTTCAAAAATTGTGGATAGACTTTAGAACTTATACTACCATCTGCTGAAAATTTTTTCATAACGTACAACCCATGCAATCGAAGTAATATAACGTACACCCCATGGGGCGGAGGGCTCGATCGCTCCCGGCGGACGCTCCCCCGGCGGCGGAATCTCGCGGCATCCCCCGGCCGGCGGCGGAATCTTCGTGCGGCTCTCCTCCGCGGCGGCATCTTCTCCCGGCGGACGCCCCCCCGGCGGCGGAATCTCGCGGCGGCCTCTCGGTCGGCGGCGGAATCTTCGCGCGCGGCTCTCCTCCGCGGCGGCATCTTCTCCCGGCGGCAGAATCTCGCGGCGGCCACCCGCTCGCAACTGTTGACAACCCCCTCGCGGCCCTAGTAGGCGGCGGAACTCGCGGCGACTCCCTTGCTCGGCTCCGGAACCTTCGCGGCGGCCCGTTCGTCGGTGGCGGAAACCGCGGCGGCACCTCGCTCGCGGCAGTAGCAACCCATCCTCGCGGCGCTCGTCAGCGGCAAGACCTTGGGGCGGCTTCCTCGGTTGGGGGCGTTACTCTTGCTTGCGGTGCCCCTCAGCAGCTCCAGAAACCCTCCCTCGGCACCATCGTGGAAGCGGTCTTTTTTGAAGGGTGAAATTTCCACCAATTGTTTTCTGTTGTCAACCTCCCGGTGCTGCATTGTTTCCGTTCCTCGCTTTTGAATCGGTGGGAAGTTTCTTTTTATCATTTTGTAGTTGTTTTTGGTTGGGAGGAACCTTCCTCCCTCCCCTGCTCCCTCTTCAACGCTCTGCCTAAACATGGGTTTAGGCGTTTTGTATCCTTTTGCGGCGTTGAAGATGCGGAGCCCGGCTTACGTATATAGGCTTGTGTTTTCTAGGTCTTTGTTTCTGTTTGGCGTCGTGTGGTCTGGTTTCTCGATGGTGTCTCTTCTAGTTGTCTACATAGTCACCTTGTTTAGCTCGAGACCGATGGCCTGGGCATTATCCACATCTTACTGGTGTGATCTTCCGGTCTCAAGACAATTATCAAACTCCTCTAATGGAGTCCCTTCATCTACTGTTCGACTATTTAAACACTTATATGTGTTGGTCGATTTGTGGCTATGTTTGAGTCACCTAGAAAAGAGGTATCCTCTTGGAGCTGTCGTTATATGTGGTTTAATCTTGTGTCTTTTCTGTGGTTTTAATCTCCAGGTCTATCTGTTTGTATGTACTCTTTTACGTAGTAAATGAAATATGGTGGTGGTGTTGTTTGTTCAAAAAAAAAAAAACGTACACCCCATGCAATCGAAGTGTACATCCACAGATCTTGTTCGGGTTCAAAGTTGATATTCATCTCATCTCGATCAAAATCTAGACTTTGTAATAATCGATAATCTCTATAATTCATCTCTGGATGAATTTTATGACTCTATCTCTCTATCGTCCTTCGAGAATTTTAACTCAATAAAAAATTACAAAATTTGAACGAGATTGTGTGATGTAATTAAGATATTTTCATGATTAAAATCTTTTTCATAATCATAACCAAGCACACCCTCAGCGTAATCAATCACAGTAACATATGGAAGATATTTTTCTGATTATATATGATCGACTTTTGATCAAGAGATTTAACTTCTTGGAAAGGCTGTTCTACTCTTCGCTTCGGGAAAGAAAAGCACCTGAGCATCTTTATGTATATAATTGAATAAGGCCTAAAAATTTCATTTTTAATCATTATGTTATAATTGTTCAAAAGGACCCCGATCGGTCTCATCTTGCAACGATGATAATAGGACTTGGGTAGTATGATAAAATATGTTTATCTACAAAGATAATTTCTTATAAAAAATTGCTAGGAAGTGTTTTGGCAATCATAATAAGATTACGATTTATAGGGAGCTTTTGGTACGTATTGGATAAAAAAAAAGGTGAGGCCCTTTTTTATTTCTTATGGCCCCTACTGTTTCAAGTTGTGTATGATCCTCGCTCTTTTTCTTACCCAACCTCACAAGCATGGTAATTTTATGTTTTAATTGTTTTAAAATTTATTTTACCATACAATTTTATCACAAAATTATATGAAATTGTCTCCTTCTCTAGTTCTAACCTTCACGGTGATCAGACTGGGAAAACATACAAGTTACGGTCATCTTTAATGCCATTTTTAGCTGTAAAATATGACAAAATGTATGGTAATTTGTCTCCTTCAATTTGGGCAGAAACAAATTAAGACCACTCACCTTTTTCACCAAATAAAGACTCAATTATTTTAAACCTAGAAAGCTTTGGGTGTACGTGTCTGGTTGGGATTGCGAGGAGAAGAAATTAAAAATTAATCTTTATCTCTCTGTACTTTTCATAAATCATATTTTTTTGTAATAATTGATATCCCTAAAATTCATACCTTCACGGTGCTTTTTTTTTAAGTTGAAAGAGAGAAGATAATCTACGAGCATATGTCAATATTCCTTAAAAATCTAAACCCAATCATCACAATTTAAAAGTACAAAATAAAAAATCTAAACCCAATCATCATAATCTAAACTCTCTTTCATCGTTTCCACCCAAACACACCCTAACACATGTGTGTGTGTTTTTTCGAGTTCAGCTAGCTTCTTGTGCTGAATCAGTTATTTCAGCTCATGCCGGTCATTAATGTCGAAGGTGTTCGAGTTGTCTCAAGAGGCTGACAGAGGATATTCTCTTCGTTTAAACAAAAAAATAAGATCTGTCGTAATTTGAATGTTAATTTGACTCGTGAAACTCACATAATAGAAATACATTGTATGGATATTTGTGTCTGAGACTTAAGATACCCCCTCCGTCCATCCTCCTCTCGAGACAACTCCATCTCATGTTGAAGTGTGAAATTTCAAAAATGCATGTGCTCTAAGGAGACCCAGATTCAAGTTATGATAAATGTATGAAATACTCTTCCGGTGGCTAATATAAGATAAAAATTTTCAACATTCTCCCTCTCGGCCAGTCACCATTGTCAGAGCCACGATAGGAATACACGAGACATGACCGAGCGAAAATAAGAGCAAATCCACCGGAAGACAGAGTCTACAGTCTGACCAGCTCTGATACCACGTGAAATTTCAAAAATGCACGTGCGCTAAGGTTTTATCCCATATTGGACACCGGGGGAGTATTTTATGTCTTTATCATAGCCTGGACCAGGGTCTTCTTAATGTACGTGCGTTTTTAGAATTTCACATAGTATCAGAGCTGGTCAGGCGGTAGACTATGTCCTCCGGTAGATTTGCTTTTGTTTTCGCTCGACCCTGCCACGTATATTAGTGTCGTGACTCTGACGGTGGTGACCGACCTAGAGGGAGAGTGTCGGAGAGTTTTATCTCATATTGACTACCGGACTTGTATCTTCTCAATGCACGTGCATTTTCAAAATTTCACGTGAAGAGAGTGCGTTCTTACTACGGTTCAAGGCACTTCAAAACAAAGAGAGGCACATATATACTAATCAAGAGAAGGACTGCCGCACCACATCTGGGATAACAAGCATTTCTAAGTAGTCTACTCAACTCGTCGTCTGAGGAATATAGGAATACATATCTTCCATTTCTCTGGTGGCCGTAAAAGGTCACATAAATTGACTACGTATCTATTTTCGAGACGAAGGGGTCACCATCCCCGCCCCAGGGGGCAGGCATGGCAGCCCTGACAAGTCAAGGACATGACGGGGGGAGGAAGGGCTACAGTCCCATACTAATTAATATTTTTTTGCTGGTTAACCAGAAAAATACAGACGGCATTAAATAAGGTGGGGGGGGGGGGTGCAAACTGCAGCGAAGGGGATATTGTTCTCCGGCGGCAGCCGCCGGAGAGAGTAATGGCGCGGGCTCGCACAACAGGCTGCCGGGAGCGAAGGGGATGGAATGAGAGGCCGCCTCGCCGGAGACGGGGACCCTCCGCCGCCGGCCCACCGTGCCGTCGCCGTCGCCGTCGCCGTCGTCCTCCCCTCACGTGGACGCATACGCCCCCTGCCCCTCGCCGGCCCTCGCCCTCCATGATCATGCATGCCCCGTCTTTTTTTAAACTGACCCAATTTTCTTTTAAATTTACAAAAGTAGCGCAAATTCTTTTTCTTTTTCTTACAAGTCCAAGTAAATACCTGCGCTACCGACTTTTGGGGGTGAACATTTACATGAACTCTGTGCGCACCGCACCTATTTATTTATTACAAACATTGTGCTCACCGTGTTTAATCTCAGTTAAAATCATAAGCCGGGGTAACAAACGCTCCAAGTTTGGTTCAAACTCACCGTGACTTATTTTTAAGGTAAGTCGGATCAGATAACTCCAACTTTACAAAGAGACGCATGGTGTTTAGCTTACACACAAATCGGATATTTATAGTTCGACTTCAAAATCAATAACGTTCATCACCTCTTTAGACGAAATTGAAATATACAGCTCTCACTTAGTAAAGTCGTCGTAGTGCTAACATCTGGCTTCAAGAGTCCAGCTTTAAATCTGCCCTACCTACAAGGGTGTTAACTTTGTAAATTTTTGTGTGTTATTCTTTCAAATTTATGAGAAATGTGTCAGTTAAAAAAGGTTATAGAAATTAATGGATTCGGCTTTCACTTTTACATATGTTTCCTTATAAACTAAATGAATTGGAATGAGATAGTTAAAAGCGGACATGCTGATTCCAGAGAGTTATTATTTTGGAGGTGGGCCGGGTATATATAGCAGGTATATGACTGCAGGAGACTCTTCAAAAAAAATTTAATAAATAACTAAAAGGACTTCAGGAGAGAGTGTATATATTCACCGGCCGCATGCAGTCCCTTCAGGGACCAAAATTCGATTCATCTCATGCATGTTCTAATACGTTAATGGGGGGAAAAATCGGAATCAGTACTAATTCATATCTGTTTCTTCCCTTTTTATAAACATTTTGATACATATTTTAAAAATAAAAAAATAATAAACACATTTATTACAAAAAATATAAGATATAAATGACACAGTAAAAAAATTAAAGGTATCATAGTGGCTATGTGACATTTATTTCCTCGTTTCTAAATAAAAAATACATATTTTCAGACCGGTCAGATTTGGTTCCTATTTCAATAACAGAACATGAATTTCATCATTTCAGTCTAATCAGAATCGAAGATAATTAAAGTGCCTTAAAACCCTTGTCGATCGGAACCAGAATAGAGAAAACGATTAACATGCATTTCCAAGCTCTTCACAAAATATGAATTAAGTCACATACTTTAAAAATACTGTTCTTAACAAAATACGAGAATTCTTTTCATTCAATTTTGAAGAAGTAATTAACTAGATCGAGTCATCGATAATCTACTGACTTAATCGAGAGATGTCACCCGACTTTAACTAAGATATATATTAATTGTTACCAAACGGTGAACGGGAGGGAACACCCACGAAAGGGAGACCAGCTTGCTTCTTTCTATTAGCCATATTTAGTTGAATACATTGAGAAATTAGAAAGAACCGTAAATTCTAATCATCTAGACACAGCAGGAGAAATATTTTATCGATCACACTTTCTGATTGTCAGGCTTATCTCGTGAGAGGATGGTCTACTTAAAATAAAATCTTTAGTTTAACTTTAAAGTGTCCATTAGTACTGTTAAAAGAGAATATATTCATAATTTTAATAACTTATAAAACTTTATGGCCTGTTTGGTTAGGATTTTAAATTTGATACTATATCAATATTGATATTGATAATTTTAGAGGTTGGAGTATCAATATCAAAATTGATACAAGTTGACACTTGTATTACATAAAGTGCTTTGTTTTCACTACCAATTTCAAAATTGATATTACTAACCAAACACTTCTTAGTGATTATTAGGAATATCAATTTTAAAATTGATAGTGATAGAGGTGTCAACTAGTGTTACCAAACAGGGCCTTAGTCACCGTGGACTGACTGATTTTACATACATTTGAGACTTAGTATGATCTCTCTAGTAGTTTACCCTCGACTCCGAGATGGTATGGAAAGACGTGGGAAACAAGAGCTAATATTTACTTTGGTCCCGGGTAGATCCATACAGTCAGATAGTATCATATCGTGCGGAGACAGGAGGTTCTCATGCTTAACGCCCCGTTTGGTAACACTATTTGGTACCTCTATCACTATCAATTTTGAAATTGATATTGATAGGAACCATTAAAAAGTGTTGGGTTAACTGTATCAATTTTAAAATTTGTAGTACAAACAAAGCATATTATGTAATACAAGTGTCAAATTGTATTACTTTTGATATTGATATTCCAACATTTGAAAATATTAATATTGATATTGATATAGTATTAAAAATAAAACTCTAACCAAACAGTGCATAAAAGTCCGAGTCTCTGTGATCCAATGTCTTAGTTTTAGGTTGGTTAACGTGGTATATATCAAAGTCAAAAGTTAGTGAACCCCTCTCCGTCGACCATCACTCTCAATAGTGAACACATAGCAAAGTCAGAAAAATTTGCATGCGAGAAGTCGAGTCGGATAGTCTCTTATCAGGTGGAGAGAGAAAATTCTCAAGCTTACATCCTGTTTGGTAACACTATTAGGTACCTCTATCACTATCAATTTTAAAATTGATATTGATAGGAACTATTAAGAGGTGTTTGGTTAATTGTATCAATTTAAAAATTTGTAGTGCAAACAAAGCATATTATGTCTTGTTTGAAAATATTCCAACATTTGAAAATATTAATATCAATATTGATATAGTACCAAAAATAAAACTCTAACCCAACGGAGCATTAAAATTTTGAATCTCTCCGACTCAATCCCACGGTCTTGAGTCAAATAGCAAAGACACAATCTAATTAACACAATTTGTGCTCGATGAATTCACGTGTTCTTAATTACACGAATCCAACACTCATTAATCAAATGCACACCGGCCTGCAGTAGCAATCCCTCTCCGCCGGATGTAAATTATTTTGCAGTCTTCAATTCGTGCAGAGAAGCCTGACAGATTTTTTTCTGTTGCCAGTTAATTATATATCGACGGATTTCCTTCGACGTTTTTCTCTGTACACCACTCTTTGTCTCGAAGTAGATGCATTGTGTCATCCGGAGGAAAGCGAGAAGCAGTGTACGTTGCTCAGCATCAAGAACATTGCAATGAATGCTTTTATATATGTGTGTGTGTATATATATATATGCGCTTGCGACCAAAAAAGCTACGTGCACGTATGGAATAGTATTTATGTTCAATGTTTATCGAGGACATTTAGTCCCGTTTGTTTGTTTTTTTTTTGCTCAATTGACATATCTAATTGATCATATAGGTACGTACATTGAGATCATTGATCAAACGATCTCATGACAACGGTACTTTCTTGATCAATCACTTAATTTTAAGTCATTAATTAACTATGTGTACGTACATATTTATTTTCGGAGGCAAATAGCTAAGAACTTTTTTGTGTTTCAATTAAATCAAATCAAACGCCACATCTTAAGTTGAGTCTCATTTGACCCATTTCAATATGCTTTGATCCATGGTATGCCGGGTCGCGACCCGGGTCGCGACCCGGCCCCGACCCGGTCGGGTTTAGGCCCGACCGGCTCGGTCGCGACCCGGTCGGGGCGACTCCCCCGGCCGGGTCGCGGAGTCGTGGCCGGGTCGCGCGTGTCGCGCGACCCGGCCGACCGGGTCGCGCGGCCCGGCCGGGTCGCGCGACCCGGTCCGGCAACGGTCACATGACCGTTGCCAGCGGTCTTGGGGGCGCAGCCCCATTCAGCCCCTTGGGGGCTATTTAAAGCCCCAAGGGGCTCTCCTTACTCCCACCCCCCCACTCACTCTCCTCTCGACCTCTCATTTGTGCTCTCATTGCTCTCATTGCTCAAAATTTTTGTCTCATTTACTTAATTATTTCATCAAACATTGGATTAGTTCATTTAGTATATTTATTTAATATTAGTTCCATTGATTAGTGGGTTAAGTAGTTTATTCTTTTTAATACTTATTTGCTTACTTGCATACTTAGTTAGCTAGAAGATTAGTTAGATATTTAGTTTAGTAGTTACTTAACACATCATTAGTTGGAAGGTATAGTTAATTACTTATTTAATTAAAGCTTACTAGTTAGTCATTTATTTTACATAATTAAAAGTTTACTTAGATTAGTAGTGACTAATTAACGTCATTAGTTTTTTAAATAGTTAATTACTTACTTAAGTAATTATTTAGTTAAAAAATGTCTTCTCCAAGCCAAACAACCCAAACTACGGCGCGACCGGGTGATCGGCTTGGTTGCATTGCAATTTGATCTCCACATGGCGGAGAAAAGTGCAATGTAAATATTGCGACAAAGTAATATTCGGCGGTATTTATCGTTTAAAATTTCATTTTGTAGGCATGAAGGGAAATGTTCTTCCTTGCACACGGACTCCGCCGGAGGTCAGAGCTCAATTTCGTAGGCACCTACAAGCGATGGAGCAAACGAAGGGAACTAGCAAAAGACATAAAGAGACCGTCCGAGAAGAATTGCAACAACCGAGGAGACGATCCGTACACATTTACGGAACCGGACAAGAGAGGCCGGATATTTTTGGAGACGAAGAGTACGAAGGTATGGGAGGTGTTACTCATAAACGTGCTTCATTATTCTATTTTAAAGGATAATTAAGTAGCCTTGATACTTAAATGTTTTTTAAAAAGATGAACTCTCACGAGGGATGGAAGCAAGTCGAAGATCATTCGCCGAGGAAGACTTCTATAGACAGAGAGGCCGAATGATGGGTCAAGGGTCCGCAGTGCGGGAGTGGTCGAGGTAGCGGAAGAGGATCAAACAACCAACCGCAAGATCGGGTTCATGATCTCACACAAGACGACGACCGGAAGTAGGTCCCGTGGATCCGTAATCACGGACACGACAACGTCAAACAACAATCACGACGGCGATGAAGAACCTCAAATTATGTAAGGATAGGATTGGCGGGCAACGTCAAGGTGGTTCTTTCACCACGCATTCCGGCAAATGCCGCGAAGGGACCATACTACGAGAACATGATCGACACGATCGCGGACGTCGGGAGGGAGTGCACAGTCCAAACCCAAAGGAGATATACAATGTATATCTTCCTATGGAGGTGCAAGAAACAAAGAAGTACGTGCAGTCATTTGAACGCATGTGGGAGGAACGAGGTTGCACGTTAATGACCGACGGATGGACCGGTAATTAAAGTTTCGTTTACTCATTCATATTAGATGTATTAACATTCTTTTGGTATAACTTATTTATCATCTTGTACTTAACGGTATTCTTATGAAGACTATGATCAATTTCCTAGTGTAATAGGTCAAGCCGGCACGGTCTTTTGGAAGTCGGTCGACGCATCGGGACGAGGTAAAGAATGCGGAGTATCTTTACCAATTGATAGATGGAGTGATAGAAGAAATAGGAGAGCGGGTAGTTCAAGTAGTCACGGACAATGCGGCGGCATACAAAGCGGCCGGTCGGATGCTTATGGTCAAAAGACCAAAGTTGTATTGGACACCGCCCACTCTTTAGATTTGATGTTGGAGGATATATGCAAGGATCCTCAAATAGACGGGGTAGTTAAGCTAGCCCGGTTTATTTCTTCATTTATTTATAACCACAACTTTGTCCTTGCATATGAGGGAACACACCAAGGGGCGAGAGTTGTTACGGCCGGTGCAACCGGCCGGTTCGCCTCCCACTATATTTCCTTAGAAAGTTTATTGAGTCAAAGGAGAGCTACGCTCAAATGGTCATTTCATCGGGTTGGGGTAGTTGGATGGCTAGATGTAACCCATCGGATAAGAAAGGGGAGAAAAGTAGAAGAGACAATAGAGAGTGGAGATTTTTGGAAAGTTGTGAAGAAGACGTTAGACATCGTCCAACCCATAGTGAAGGTACTAAGGATAGTTGACGGAGATAGAAAGGCAGTCATGGGGGATTTATTCGAAGCAGTTGAGAGAGAGAAGGAAGAAATGTCCAAGACCGTGTCGGACTTCGCCAAGTGGTGGGATATTATAGATAGTCGTGGGAGCGTACATTACATCAACCCATACATGCGGCGGTATATTTTCTTAAACATTTACTAATCTTTTTAGTAATCACTTGTTGTGTATAACTTGTTTACTAATACTATTTGTTTCGTAGGTTACTTTTTCAACCCAAGAATCTTGCTATAGTGCACATTTCAAGGCGACGAACGAGCTATTAGATGACGTGAAGAGCGTCATCCGACGGTTGCTTGGTGACGACGACCGGGCAATCATCGCTTGCAACAAGATGTATGATTACGGTAATGCGGAGTTATCACTTTGGAACGAGCGAGGTTGAACGAGCGTGATGATACTAAGTCCGGGTACGTAGAAATGTTTTTCATCACTTAATTAATTAAAGCTTACTTAGATAATAATGCACGACATTCAATTTATGCGGCTGATTGGTGGATGGACCATGGTAAAGTACCGGGGTACGAGGACTGGCGGACGTAGCCATCGTGGTCCTAAGTCAAACCACATCGGCTTCGGCCGCGAGCGAAATTGGTCTACATTCGGCTTGATTCACACAAAGCGAGAGAAATAGGTTGACATCAAGGAGGCTTGAAGACCTCGTATATTGTCATTACAACATGAGGTTAAAGTTGAGGAATTTGGATAGAATGAAGCGAACCGAGATGGAACGAAAAGAGTTGGATAGCACAGGCAGCGGGACGTTCGGTGGACGAGCCGCCAATTGAAGAGGAGGATATCGATTTGGATCAAATATTCTACGAGAAGAACTCCTTAGAAGCTTGGGTAAACGACCGAGAAGGGTTGGGAGAACCGGAGTTCAACCCCCAAGACCGACAATGGGCCGAAGGAGTGCTCGACGATGTCCCTTTAGCCGAAGAATTCCAGATCCCTCCCTCACTAGCAAAGCGCCAGAGGACCGGAGAAGGAACTAGGCCAAGGTACGCAAAGTAGGCGAAAAGGTAAAGAAGTTATGGTGATCCTTTTGATATTGCGGATGCCGATACTTTGATACGGTCGAAGACGATCGAGAAGATACGCCGGAGCCGAACATCCGAGTGCAGTACCAGACGTCCGAGGATTCGTCGTCAAAGAGTAGCAGCGATGATGGTGCTCGATACGGGGGCACGGACACTATACAAGTACAAGGGACCTCAGATCCTCCCATATCTCCTACCACGTCGCTACGTTTTACCGGCGATGAGCAATATACTCATGCGACCCAAGATACCGATCATGGTAGAAGGCCGCCACAAGGTAGAGGAGGTCATCGTAGCCATGGAGTTGGAGCGAAATACCACGATGCCCCCGACTATGTGTATGATTCATCCCAAGGCTCTTGGTTCCCTACATACGATCAAGAAAGTCTTGTGGAATGAATTATGTGGAGTCATCGGATACTTCGATCCAATCGACCTATAGTTATGGTGACTCATTTGGATCAAGTCTTAGGATAGTTTCTAGAGGACGAGACGAATATGATCGTCATGTGTACGTATCAAGCTTTGTACTCAACCCAAATGACATGGGGAGAGTACATCAACTACCTACAAAGTGTACAACACATCATGTTGGAATAAAATTGATGCATTATTCATTTAAATCATGTCATTTAATTTATCTAATTTTTCTGTATTTTTTAAGATTTTTTTTCGCATTTTTCTTATTTTTTTGAATTTTTCAAAAAAAAATATTTAAAAAATAGGGTCGCGACCGGGTCGGCCTGGGGGTCCCGCGACCCGGTCGCGACCCCCGACCCTACCCTCCTTGCTTTGATCCACTTGTTGGTCTAGTCTCAAGACTCGAGATTCAAAATCTTTGACCCGCATGGTGAATGGCATGCTGGCAACTTGTCCCAGACCATTGCCACCCCTGAAGAAGGCAACATCTCTTGTGGATGAGATCACAATAGAGGGAGTTCTCTCCAGTATCTAACATGCTTCCCATGACTAATTAATATCTTTTATTTATTAGGGTCCGTTTGGTTGAGATTTTGTGTTAGAGATTTCTTCCAAAATTTCATGAGTTTTGAGAGATTTGTTAGATAGATTGTAACAAGGTGTTTGTTTGCATAATAAGTTTTATATGTTTTCACAATAAAAAGTTGTATTAAAATGAAGTATGAACTAATGACATAAAATTATCATGCTTGAAAGAGACATAAAATTATCATGTTTGAAAAGATGCGATGACAAAAAAGAATAACTACCATATATGATCAAACAAACTGAAAGACTACAAAATAAAAAAATGGTGAGACTCTCTTTTTTTTGTCTAAGACAGAAATCATAAATTATTTGAAAACATAAAATTATAATAAAAATTTAAATTATCACGTAACCAAACACTTCGTAAATTTGTCCTTTTTCTCTCAACTTTTCGAATTCTTCTCTGCACGGTTGAAATGTCGAGTTGTCGTATATTTTGGGCAAGAACATTTTCTCTTAGGGTCTGTTTGGTTTCATGTAAATGTAAATTTTTATGATATTAATTTACATGTAATCACTTTTCCACGAAAACTGAATACATGATACCTTATTTGGTAACGTGTAAAACAATCTCATCCAACACTTGCCCCTCTACGAAAATTGTTGACATATTTTTTATTCTCTTGAATTTTAATGGTAATTATTATTCAAAATTTATTATGTGATAAAAAATATATTTGAGTCACATTTTTAGAAAGAGATTTACTTTTAAGATTATTCTTTGAAATAAAAAATATTAATTTAATTTAATTTTTAATTAGATTTGACAAAATTATTTAGACATGAAAATATAAAGTAAGATATATTATACCATTAAGACAATGATGTATTTGGTTGTGATAAAAATAAGAAACAATGAAAGTAATTTTTAGAAGATTTAATTTTAATAAAAAATAATCATAAATTAAAATTAGATATTTTATTTTTAAATAATTAAGTTGGAGCAAGTTTTTATATCATATAGATTTACATGTGCGGTGTTCATCGTAAATGGCGTCAGAAAAAATTTCCCGAATGCCAAAATCCAGGTGCTGGACAAGTCAACGTAACATATTTTTCTTTGACTGTTATTTTACTTGTAACCAAATAGATAAAATGATGGGCATTTCCCGAAAACTAGCCCATGCAGCACGTTTTACAAGCATCCAAATGGACCCTTAATTCCATATCAGACGCGGCCTCGATGCCCTGAATTACGGGGGTCCCCTCTCTCTCTCTCTCTCTCGCTGCAGTGAAGTGAACTCTCTTCACCGTCAATGTCTTGTATCGCGACTAGCTTCTATAGCACGGTCCCCTACCAGCGTACTGCAGTGGTGGGTGTCACGTCTCGGCCTTCCCTCCGCTTTGTCCCCCCCGTCGCCATATATACCCGGAAGGGAACGAGGCAAGAGGCCGTGCGTGTGGGGGCAAAGACGATGGGGGAGGGGATGGTGGGGGGCGGCTGCGCTGCGCTGCCGTTGAAATGTCACCGTCTTTGAATCCGCCGCATAATAACATTCTTTCAGAGCCATCATGTCGACTTTTGTCGTCCCCATGCGCCCCGTCGCTTGATACGGAAACCGATGCTGCAGGTCAAAGCACCCGTCTCAAGGCTAGCCCTGCCTTGCCTTGGGCATCCGAACAAATCTACCAGCTGCAAACTCTCCCCCCCCCCCCTCTCTCTCTCTCTCTTCTCCCCGCGGAGCAGTTCTCCGGCAAACGGGGGCGCGCGGCACCGGCACGGCGGGCCGGGCGATCCCCGGGTTTCGAGCTGCCTCGGCGGCAGCGGCAGCGGCGGCGGCAGAAAGGGGTTAATTCCTGAGGATCGGTCACTTCCGATGGGACAAGAACGAGCGAGAGCCGCAGCAGGCCCGGCGATACGTCCCGGTTGCCGGCGCCGCTCCTCCCTCCGTCGGCCTTCACGAGATCCCCGCCGCAGTACGCCACCCCCTCTCGCCTGTGTGTGTCTTCGCCGACGAGAAGGCGCGTTGATAAGCGAACGTTACGACCCCTGCACGTGCCCTTTAATTTCTTCCTTGTCCTTTGCCCGGCCGGTCCATCTCCTGCCGTTGTTGATCGACCGCGCTGAGCCGACTAAACAGGGTAAGAATACCGAATGAAGCTTGAATAACCGATCGATCAGTGTGATTCAACTCAGTCGTAACTGTGTTATGAAGAGCCACAGACATCTACGGATGACTTTGACAATTTTCTCGTCAATACATCAATGTCGATGTGTACATCCATCTATTCTTTTGGTTCACGAGAAGAGATGCGACGGTCTCTCTTATAATTAGAGGACTCCAACTCTTCTTTCAGATAATTAATCACCTGAGATGAACCATATTTCTGAATAACAATTAGATTCCGATTCAACTCAAATATTCTGAAGTAAGTTTTGGAGTAAATTTGTTTACAAAACTCGAAATCAAGTCAAACTCGCCGGTAAAGACGTCGTTCGAATTCACCCCCAGCGGGTTCGAGATCCACCGCAGCCGGCCGCCAAGATCACGCAAAGGCGCCCTAATTAAGAGAGCAGGTGTGTCGATCCATCACCGGCCGGTCCCCTCTCTCTGTCCCCTGCAGCAACGTGATATAGCATGGCTCCAGTATGTGGTACACCACGGATCAAGAGAGATCATGGAAACCGGACCGGCCTCTCCTCCGTCGTCCTCGGTCGGCGCCGGCCGGCTGGCCTGCCGGTAGACGGGGGAGGGATCGATCATCTCCACCCCTCCGATCTCATTGATGATAACGGGATCAGAACTTTTTCCCGAAGGATACATAGCCTTCGATCGATCTCCTCCATCTGCATATCCTGTTTGCCTGTTGTTCCCGCGTGGGGTCTCTCGGCTGGGCGCGGAGAGAACGACTAGTCGCTGTCTAGGCCGGCATTGATGGCGAGGGCCGGTTAGAGTGGGGAAGACGTAGAGGGAGGCCCAGCGATGCATGTGGACATATGTGTGCATGCATATATACATGAATATACAATTAATCAGGCGGTCGATTACAAGCATATATATATAGGAGGCATTCAATGACTGTGCCCCCCACCCCGCATTTACCACACTGTAACATATTAGGTTTGTGAATCCGAGAGCTAGCTCTCTGGTGGGTGGTATACGGTGAATAGTATGGGCGATCGAGCTGTTGTCATATTTATGCACGCTCCGGAGGTTAGAGAGACGATCGGCCAGAGTTAATGAGGGGCATATTCTCAAGTACTGCTTAGCTAGCTAGCTGCTGGACGGAGAGGGAGGGAGAAGGGTCGAAATCAAGACATATGCTCAGGTGCAGCAGAGATAAATATATACCTCTCGCTAGCTATGTGTATAGACGTGCACACATAGAGAGAAGGCTTCTCTAATACCTCTCGCTGCTATATATGAGTGTTTAGCCGCCGGTGTTCTCTGATCTTGTGTTCCTCGCCGTTCTTCCTTCCCCTCATCATCTTGGGGTGCTCCTTTGCCAACCCCTCTCCCCTCTCTCTTTTTCACGCTCGCACACAAGCCCTCTCACATATCCGCTCACGTTACTTTAACTGCTGATCTCTCTCTATCCATCGTCTCTGTCCGCCGCCGTCTCTATCTCTCTGAAGCTCCGCCGGAAGTTCGATCCCACGGAGGCGGCCGAGAGGAAACAAGGGCGTGGCCGCCGTCATCGCTGATCGGCGGGAGACTTGCGCATCGCCAAAAATATAAAGGCAAGCCATATATATACACACACACACATCATTTTCTGTTCCCCTTTCTGTCTTTTATTTCTCTCGTGCACATTTGATTGAAACACATCCGGCACAGAATAAATAAATAATAAGATGCATTGGTATTCGGAAGAAGTTTTTTGGACGATTTTGATTTGGGGGCAGCTGAAGAGATTCACGGCGTGCATGCGACGTAAAGAGAGAACGTCCGTCGTCGCATACGAGATCAGGGCTGAGCGATCCGATCCGATCCGATCGCGCGGGCGAGATCAGAGCGGGAAGCGGAGGAGAAATGATCGTGTGCGGATGAGCTTTCTCTGGCTCGTCTCCGTTTTCCCCTTTTCCTGCCATTTCTATACGAACTCCCGAGGGAATTTTGAAGATCCGTAGACGCGATCAGCTGCAAGCTCAAGCTCTCTCTACATGTATCTTTATTTATTTTCCTCCTTCTTCTTCCTGTGTAAGAACAGTTCGTATGTACACAGGAGGACGTACGTGAACAGGAGATGTGAGGGGATCTCTGTCAGATCGCCGTATCCTGGGAATCTGATCTCTCCGGCGCCGCGATCCGGTTGCAGCTAGCTAGCTAGCGCGGTGTATTTGGGGGAAGGGGAGGAATTTGAAAAATGGCGATAAATATATATGTCGCCAAGATCTTCAAGGATTGAGCTTGCTTGCGATCGAGATATCCTGCAGCAACCGTCCAAAAATCTTACGGCATGATCCTCTCTGCAACATCTCTCTTTTTCCGCGTATCAAGATCGAGCACGGGAGAACTGGGCGGGCTTGCAGAAGGAAATTATTACCTGTGTAGAGAGGCTGAGAGAAAGCAAAGATACTTCTTTTCTTATTGTTTCGAGTGTAATTTCATCTGTTGGTGTGCTTCGTGTTTGAGCTTCTGCCGTCGCCGTCCGTCTGCGGCAGTAAGATAACACGCCACCGTCCGTTGTTTGATCTTTTAACCATTTTTCCTGTCTTCGCAAAGCTGTTTTGTCGCCGCTCCGGTAAAAGAAGCCCCGTTTTTGTGCCAAGAACGTACCTTTGTTTGCTTGCTGGGGCGCGCGCTCTCTCTGGAGCTGGCGGCCGGCGGGCAGAGATGGATGATGGAGATCGAGGAGACATTGACAAGCTTTTGCGTGATGTGAAACTTCCCGCAGGATCGAGTTAGGCGAGGGGGGGCTCGGTCGACCGGGCGAGCTCGAACAACAAGAGAAGATGATGGCATCATCAGCGACGTTGGCGGTCGGCGCGGCGGCGGCGGCGGCGGCGGCGGCGTCGACGAGCTCGCCCTGCGCCGCCTGCAAGTTCCTGAGGCGCAAGTGCCAGCCGGACTGCGTCTTCGCACCCTACTTCCCGCCGGACCAGCCCCAGAAGTTCGTTCACGTGCACAAGGTCTTCGGAGCGAGCAACGTCACGAAGCTCCTCAACGAGCTCACCCCCTACCAGCGGGAGGACGCCGTGAACTCCCTCGCCTACGAGGCCGAGATGCGCCTCCGCGACCCGGTCTACGGCTGCGTCGGCGTCATCTCCATCCTCCAGCACCAGCTCCGCCAGCTCCAGATGGACCTCAGCTGCGCCAAGTCGGAGCTGTCCAAGTACCAGGCCACGGCGACGGCCTCCGCCCTCGCCGGCGCCGCCGGCGTCGAGGTGGGCCAGGGGCTCGTCAACGTCAACATGAACCACCCCATGGGGATGGGCGGGATCGGGCTGGGGATCAGGGATCCGTTCCTCGTCCCCCCCGCCCGAGAGCCGCAGCATCACGCCCTGATGAGGAACTACGACGCCGAGATGACCGCGCGGCTGGGAGGGAACGGCGCCTACGACGCGGGGACGTTCGTGGCGGCGGTAAACATGTCCGCCGGCCTGGGGGCGCTGGGGGGCCAGTTTCCGAGACCGCGGGCGGCGGGCGGCGGCGATCGGCAGGCGATCGGGCCGTAAAAGGGCGTCGCTTTCTTCGCGCGCAGGTGTGTTCCCCTTTCGTCTTCCTCATGGCCTCTCCCACCTTTCCCGACCGCCGCGGCGGCGGAATATTATTTTTCTATTTCTTTCTTTCTTATTTCTGCTTAATTCTCGCTTTATTTTTATTATCAAGACGAGGCGATTTTCAGGAAAAAAAATAGGTCCAAAACAAACAAAAAATGATACCTGATGTCATTTTGGATTACCGCTTTAAAGAAGTTTTGAAGCGGCAAATCATTTTATCCATTCTCTTCTCCAAATTAATTATCTAGCTATTCTTCGTAATAGTATCTTGATTTTCTGCACTAAATATCCCCATCATTTAAGCACGTTTTCTAGCAACAATAGGAAACAAAATTTTCTGCCAGTCCATCAGATCAACGTGTGACAAAGTGGTTGCTTTCTGTGAACTTAATTAGGTGAATTTTTCACGTGAATACATTCATCAGGCCATTAATATTGTTCTAGAAACTTGCCCATGTTTTTGGGTCTTGTTTTTTTTTTCTTCTGGCTTTTATACATACAGCAGATGAATATTTTTCTGGATAAAAGAATAATAATTCACCCTGTCCTAGATTAATTCCTAACAAGCAAGGTTGAGTGTATCCGTTTGTCTTGCTTTGGCGACATCTGACCAGAGCTTTTCTAGACCTAGCTAATTAATTCCAGACGATCATCACATCAGACCTTTTCTAGATCTGATTCTTTCTAGATACTGCAGAGAGTAGGAATATTTTCTGTGCACTCAAGGGATTTAGGTAGGTAGTAGTATCTACATTAATTGCACCATTTTATTGGAAGGAGAGTACGTATGCCTTCTGAGGATGTTTCAGCTCAGCCTCTTTCTTGGTCACCCTATATATATATATATATATATATTTGAAGATCTACCCAACCAAAACTGTCATCTGTGCTTTGCAGATGACTGATTACTTCAAGTAGTGTGCAACTAGCTAGCTGGCAACTGTGTGCTATCTATCTTGTTATTTCTAAGCTCCATGAGACGGCTAGCTAGTAGATGAGTTTATCAGCTGACAATTAGGTCATTGGGACTTCTGTCAAGTCCACCCTCCAAGTATAAGCAAAATTGTTCGGTTTTACTTTATTCAGAGGTATTTTTATTCACTGATAGAGACTGTCTAGTTTGTATTTTTAGCTGGTCAGTTCCTCATATCCACCTATCTATCTGTCTCTTTATGTCATTTGCAGGTTTAATGGATATGGTAATCAACGCGATCCAGTAGAAGCGCCATTGCTGAATCCAGATTTACAAGATAGACGTTTGTCTTCCACAACATTTGAATCTTTGGTTTCTCCTTGCTTGGGTCTCAGATGAAGTCGAGTGTCTTGTACTTTGTTTCTCCTTGTTCCCAAACACATGAAACAGCGCAGCCTGTAAAACGTCTGTTCCTTTGCATCAGGATGTGAGAATCGCCCAAGTGTGATCAGATATATCTCTGGTTTGATCCGGCATTTTGTATTCATCTTTTCAAGGTGTGTTCGTTTATGTATGTTGGGGTGCAAAAGTGCTTGATCCTGCAGCATGGCCAGCTATAGTTTGACGTTGTTGCATCTAGTTAATGACGTTGCTTCAGGTCATGTAGGTACAGGGATGGGGTTACATATATATCAGGTGAAGTATTGCAGAGAAACGTATTGATCGGCTGGAATCTAGCCAATAAAAGAAGATAAGCTATAAAAAGATATCTTTCTGCCGATGTGTGTGTGTGTGTATATATTGTGATATATCTGCAGAAAAAGTCTGAATTTGCATAGCAGAAGCAACTAATATATTGGCTGGTCTCTATAAGTAAACAGAAAGATGTCCTTCCTCAATCATATTCATGTATCAGCTTTCAAATTAATAATTTTTAGAATTATGCTTGTCGATGCCTATTTGTACCCAAATAATTCAACTACCTTTTTCTAACTTATTTTAGATATAGGTTTAAAATGTTGATCCAATATATTTTAATGTGACTTGAAGAGTCCCAAAGCCATAGTCGACTACGCTCCAAAAGGTCATTAATTAACAACGGTATTTTCATATTAATTAGCATGCATAACTTGAGATATATTTATATATATAGTCACATTTGATCATTTTTCCTTTAAACTGTCTTGAATTAGTAGTATATGGAATGGTGTAATCTTAGAGTCTACATTAATTAAGACCCAACAGTCAAAGATCCATGAAGTAGCGTGGGTGTGACTTCCCTTGAGAACAGAGACCATCACTCCCACCTCTAGCTTTGACCCACAAGTCTAAGTTCTTGGCAGCCATTTGTTGTCTAAGCTGCAAACATGAACTGTTAATTTAATGTCCAAGTTCTTAGTTTGTGGTAAAATTAAGCACTTAATCTGATTAAGATGTTTATGTGATATGTTAATCAGTTTAGTGTTTGACGACTGAAAATTTCAATTATGACCTTTATTTTTAATATATATGCGTGTTTACTAAAATATAAAAGATAAATTTAGACATTGATTAAGACACTAAATCAGACACAAATTTAAATCCACCATCCAACTAAATTTCAAAGATATGGTAAGACCAATCAAAAACCACCAAGGTAAATCTATCTATATAAGCACCCACAGTCATACCTCTAAATACCGTAAGGGCACGTTTCGTATCAAAATATTTTAGGACATGTTTGGTACCATAAAATTTTGATGATAAACCTGGTTTATCCTCTAAATTTTGAGAATAACTCAAGTTTATTTTCAAGTTATCCCCACACTAAACAGACCCTAAAATTTAGGGGGAAAACCAAGTTTATTCTCAAAATTTTATGATGCCAAACATGCCCATAGGAATAAACATGGTTTATCCCCTAGTTATGCCGATACCAAACAACCCCTAAAAGAGATGCCCGGAGATCAAGGTATCGGAGGAATTAAGCTCCAAAATCCCACAAGGGCCAAGACCAACTTGAAATGAGTCATATGGGAGGTAATACTACTTACTATTACATGAATATCTTGAGACACTCCCCTTGGAACACCTCTTATTCACAACACTAGTATTCTACATAGGCTGATCCCTTTTGCTTTATATTCAAGAAGCTTGAACATGCATGATTCCGGCAGATCTGATTCATTTAATTTTATAATTTTAAGCAAGAGATTAAAGATGAAAATTAAGACTTTAAACATTCAAATCAAGTAAAACAAATACCATTCTATTTTGAATAGGAAGACCTAAGTTGAACTTTTTTAATTTTCTAAAAAATAAAAATAGTCAATAAACTATTAAAAGTAGAATATGTGTGATAACATGTCTTGTTCCTGTTTTTCTACTAGTATGTATTATATCCATCTCCACCTTGTTAGAGAATTATATCAATGCCTTGTTGCACCCTTCCTTAGAGAAATATTGACGGCTGACGCAATTACCTGGATAATACGTTTTTCTTTTGTTTTTAGCATGCCAATATGCCGTTGGTTCCATAGGTTTAAGAAATAAAATTATGTGGAGGCATTAAAAAAAGAGATTCTTCAATTTGAAAAATAAAATGAGTATATCCGCTCTCTGACTATATAGGATTTTTTTTTGAAGAGAACTCTGACTATATAAGACGAGCCCCTCCGGGCGTCTGCCCAATCTAGACCGGAGAAGCTGCATTCTCCCGCCAAAATGAAAATCTCCGAGATCTCCCCGGAGGTGGCCACCGCCGAGCACCAGGAACCCCTCTCCCACCTCCTCCCGGAGCTCGAAGTTCTTGTTAAGGACGCCGAGGTCCTCCCCGCCGCCGACCAAGCGTCGCTGGAACCCCTCGCTGCTGCCTTCCAGCGGGCGCTCTCCCGGTTGAAGCTCCTTCAACCTTTCTCCGATGCCACGAAGCTCCACATCTGGAAACTCAGTTACCGCCTCTGGAACGCCTGCGTCGACCTCGCTAATGGAGCCCAGATCCGTCCCGGAGGCCACCGGGTCCCTGACGAGCACCATGCCAGGCTCCGCTTGGTCGCCGCAGATCTCCTCTTCCTCGCCGGAAGCCCGACGGGAGTCCCCTCTCCGGCTTTCAAGGTCGCTTCCTTCTTCTACAAGACCGGCTTGATCTGGCTAGACCTGCGTCAGCTCGACTATGCGGCGAGTTGCTTTGAGCGCGCGACCGATCTTGTTTCGAGCGTCCAGGTCGATCGGGTGAGAGATATTGACGAGAGGAAGCTGCTTCTCGACATCAATCTGGCGAGGGCGAGGACAGCATGGGAGGCATCCGACCGCAATCTGGCGGTTGCATTGATGAATCGGTCGAAGGCGCTTTTATTTGGATGTCCTGAGAACTTCCGTGTCCTGGCAGAGCAGTACTTACATTTCGGCAAGCTTGATCTGTTGGAGAAGGCGGAGAAGCCTGAATCAGGTCTATCCTCCCAGCTCCTGAACGAGGCCCTGGATCTGTGCGAGAAAGGAATTGGGGCGTCTAGGAGGGCGGATCAGGCTGCACCGCTAGATATTCTCAAGGCGAGGTGTCTCAGATTTCTGGCGGCGGATCGATTGCAGGCGGAGGACTACGACGGCGTGTTAAGGTGCGTGCGAGTGATGAGAGAAGGATCCTGTAAAGAGGAGCATCCAAGCGTCGGATTCATGGCTCTGAAGGCTTGTTTAAGTTTGGGAAAGTTTGCAGATGGTGAGAAGGAGCTGAAGGCGATGGTCGTGAACAAGTCCGTCGGTGAGAACGTCTGCGTCGCGGCGGCGGAGTCATATCTGGGGGCCGTTGGAGCAGAGGCGGCGAAAGGTGTGCTCATGGGACTGCTTGCTCGATGCCGTTTGGGAGCGAGATCGGCAGTGAGGATGGTGCAGAAGGTAGCCGCGGGGGGTGGGGAAGGGAGAGCGAAGGTGGCGGCGGAACTGGTCTCCGACGAGAGGGTGATGGCTCTGTTTGCTGGTGCCGGGGTTGCCAAGGAGCGGGAATCGATGCACGCGGTCCTGTGGAATTGGTAATCTCTGACCGCTCACACCCTAATCTATGCTCGAAGACTGCAAACAAGATTCACGAACCTACTACGGAAACACTGCAATTTCATTATCAATTTAAACCGATTGACCATCGTGATTCGCGATATTTAGTGGACGCATTTTTCACTTCTAGATTTCTACGTCCCCCGTCGATAGAGAAGGATAAAGTAGGACAAAGCTGCACAGCGTCAATACTTCGCGATTCTCGTACTTCCGCGATCCCCAACTTTGTAACGTTATGGTTTCCGCGATGAAGCGGCGCAGAGTATTTCCGATCGAAAGACCATGAGACTGCTGCGGAGTTGTTCGAGAAATCCATGCTTTACCTGCCTCGGGACGAGGGCAAAAGGGCGCGCCGCGCAAACTGCTACAGAGTGCTCTGTCTCTGCCACCTCGGCCTCTCCAGGCTCGACCAGGCGCAGGAGTTCATCGACGAGGCCGAAAAGGTAGAGAACAGAAACGATCTCTCTTACCCAAAGATTTGTTCATATATAGGTCTTTCCACACTGATACCACTTTCGGTTCCTATGAACGCAGATTGAACCCAACATAAACTGTGCCTTCCTGATGGTATTAGCACTAGTATGATTTTCAGAATTCTTGTGGATTTCAGTAGAGTAGTAGTTCTAACGTGTGAGGAACAAAATCTGCAGCTCAAAGTCTATCTGCAAAAGAGAGCGGAAAAGGAGGCCATCGAGCAAGTGCAGTCAATGGTCAAGTGCAGCGACTTCAGTCCCGAGTACCTGACACTCGCAGCCCATGAGGCCATGGCTTCCCGGTGCTCTCCTGTTGCCGTGGCATCTTTATCTGCAATTCTTGATCTGTACTCCCCGGGAAAACAGATGCCAATGACGGAAGTGGCGGTCCTCCGCAACCTCATCTCGCTTCTCCAGCAAAGCAAGGAGGCGGAGACCGATGTCCTCAAATATACGAAGCGTGCGCGCAACCGCATGTCAGAGCTCGGCGCCGAGGGGTTCTTCGGGCAGGGGGCGGTGGGTTGCCGGGAGCTCAGTTGGTTCGCTGGGAACTCATGGAACATGGGGCTGAAATCTGGAGCGGACAACAAGTATGGGCCTTGCGCAGAGTTTCTGGAACTGGCATCGGAATTCTACGGCGCCGCAGAGGGAGAAGCCATCGAAAGTAGAGTGATGTCCTGCAAGTCGCTGATACTCAGCGTCGGCGCCATGATCAGCGGCGAGGAGCAGGAGCAAGCAGTCTTGTCTGACGCCGATATCAAGAAGGCCATGGAGATGCTCGAAAAGGCCCGGAAGGTACGCGAGATCAGTACAGTACACTATCACAAGCTTCGGTTATAAGATCTGGAAATTCAAAATCGTGCGCCTATTGTTTCACACATGCAGGTTCTCTATTCGACGATGAAATCAACATCCTCCACCCAGGCGGCTGCTCCTGCTGCATCTACACTGGAGCCACGGCTCTTCTTCCTCCACACTCTCTCCGCCTACCGTCTCCTCCGCAGTCTCGGCGACGATCCTCAACAGAAGCAGCTTCACCTGATCAGAAGCTTCATCTCATCCTCGAAACAGGGCAACCCCCAGGACCTCCTCCATCTGGGGGACATCGCCCTGCAGCCGCCCCACCCCAACCCGGAAGCCGCGAGCACCGCCCTCAACGCCTGCCTCTCCTCCCTCCTGGCATCCGCGTCGCCCGACTACAAGGCCGTCGGCGTCGCGCTCCGGAAACTGGTGGGGCTCGCCGTGCTCCTGAAGGGGCAGGGGGAGTCGGACGAGGCGGCCTTCGCGGCCTACCAGCAGGCTTACAGGATCATAGTGGGGCTGAAGGACGGGGAGTACCCGGCGGAGGAGGGGAAGTGGCTGGCCATGACCGCCTGGAACAAGGCGGGCTTGGCCATCCGGTTGGGCCAGGCGGAGACCGCTCGTAAGTGGATGAAGATGGGCCTGGACCTGGCGACGCAGCTGCGCTGCATGGACAGCTACGGGCGCGGGATGGAGGAGTGCCTTGGAAATTTTGATCGCCATTGCGGGCTAACCGACCCCATTGACGTAGGATGACGACCACAAATTTCAACCGGCTAAACATAATAAAATCGATCTCCGCTAGCCAAACTGCTTGTGCGTGCCAAGGCTCGACTGAACATAAGCTTTCAATGTTACAAGTGTACTCCAGTCCGGCGTAGGCAGAAGAAATGAATTCATCTCAAATAGCTCAACGACATGATGAGAATTCGTATGTTCGTGTAAAACGGTAACATCTATTATTCCAAGCACGATTCATCTGCAAAAATCCAGTTACCATCTTGATTTGCAATTTCCCCAAAAGCTATTTACCGTTCCTAAAGTCTCCATGCCATGAGAATAAATATGCGCGAAGACAAAAAGTTGTTTTGTTTTTTGATTTTCAGAGCATAAATGCACACTAGATCCATTTCAAGGGAACCACTTTACCATTAGGTCTGTTTTCAAAAACACCTTTCCATTAGGTCCGTTTTTTCAAAATATCATCACACCCATTCCACTTTGAATTTGAAATATCTTTTTTGCCTCTGCACATTGAAGAAGATACATAATGTACATTCTCTCTTAGGGGGTGTTTGGGTTGCATTTTAATTTTTAAAAAAGTTTCATGATAAAAAATTATATTATAATACTAAACATGATAATTTTTAAAAATAAAAACGTGACGATGAATGTGTTTGGCAAAAATATTTTAAATTTTAAAAATGATAATGTGGTGTTTGGTAGTATTTTAAATTCAATTTTTATCAACTTCATAAACATCGAAAAACAAGAATATTATGCCATACAAATTTAGAAATTCACAAGATCATAGAAATGACAAAATATTCATGTCATACAAGAATTTAATCATCTAAAAATATGTAATTACAATGTACAACGTCTAACATAATCTTCCCACATTTCTTTTACACTTCGAAAACCTTTTCTCTATTCTTCAACAGGCTGCCACTTTCGTCAAGGATTGGTTCTTCACTTTCTCGGGTGACTGCAGGATCCTGCCTCCTCCGACCATTTTCTTGTAGAAAATGTCTTGACTGGTAGTTACTTCCCCGTTACTATCATCTTACTAGTCAATTGAGCATCTCTCTCATTCCATAGTGTTGTATTTTTCTTTAACCCGTGGCTACTCTTGTTTTCGTATTAATGAAACAGTGACTTTCGTCACCTTAAAAACAAATGGTAAAGAACATAATTGAGCATAGAAAGTAAACATTCTAGTCCACTAGTAACCATATGTGAAATATTAGTGACCAAAAACATGAATAGACATATGGATGAAGGTAGTCTATGTATGGCATCTGTCTGGAAAATCTAGAATCCATAATAACAGAATGGTCTAGCATTGTTTGGTAGGATGAATATTTCCAGATATCATCCTATGTCTAAACCTCATAAAACAAAAGGCAATTGAATAAGGAATTGAGTCTTGAATTTTGCGTCAACTCCCTGTAATTATGCTTTTGGAGGTAAAATCCATGATTATGAAGATTAAATTGTAAATTTGAAACCTATTTTTGGAGAAAGGACAAAATTGAGCTATAGAAACAATAAAATCCATGGCGAGATTCTGGATCCCCCACCCCCAAGATCTTTCTGCGTTGCCAACCTACCTTGCTTGGTACTCATTCTCTTGATCCCTTTGCATTTTCACCTCTCTCTTTCGATTTTGCATCAATTTTCCTCTCTATGGGAGAATACGTTTATTTCTCTACTATTTACTTTGAATTAGAATTCATCTTACGGGTAATACTTGTATTTTTTAACTTGGTAAAGAACCGCAATTTGTTAATTTAGAAGAATGAAAAGATGGCTGAAAAAAAGAGTAAAGAAGACAAAAGAATGGAAACGAAAGATAGACTAGCCTGCTTACTGAGCAAGTAGTATACTAGAAAACTACAAAAAATAAAACATTTCTATTTAACTCTGTCCTCCCTGTCAGCTACCCAAACAGAGTAAGCCTTAAAAGTGTGCCAAGGTTTAATCCTTTGCCAAAGACAACATATGTTGCAAAATTCTTGCCAGATCTTTGTAGATGTCACTAAAAACTCTTTTGTTACGGGCCACCCACACAAACCACAAGAAACCTGGAAGAACAATCTTCCACACAACCAGTGCTCCCTCCATGGTTTGAGGCTATCCCAAAAAACATCAACGAATGCACATTTCTAGGCTCAATCCATCTTCCAGTTTTTGAATAACACTTCCCATAAGGTGACTATAATGCTAAATATCACTGATAAACGATCAATATCTTTGTGAAACATCCCACAAAAAACATAACTGAATAGGTCGAAAAAATTCTCAAAATCAATGATCTCGTTGGGAGCCTCTCCCTACTGACTTTCAAGAGGAATAAGTAGCAAGTGTCACATAACTTTCCACCAACCAACATTCCACCCTCCCAAAGCAGTATTTAACATACCTTTGTATGCTTGTTAACAATGATCCTATAGAAAGCGGCTCATGCCCTGCCCTGTGATTCTTCCATAAAAGTGTTTGTTTGCTATTTAAATGTCAATCAAAATAGTTGACTAAAAAACTCTCAATTATACAGAATACCTTTCCAGATGCTAGAAATTTAGGAATGAACATGAGACGCTCAGAACGGACATGGATCTCAAATTCATACGGGTGATTAACACATGCTATATGCTTGAGCAACACACACACATAGAGAGAGAGACCACCAAGATCTGTTGCCACCAGGGATGTGCCGCCCTAGATAGAGCTTGCAGAGAAGGAGCCGCAAGGAGACTGCCGTTGAGGATGTGCCGCCGTGGAGAGAGGCCCGCGGTGGAGAGAACTTGCAAGGAAGGGAGGAGGCTGCTGTCAAGGATGTGCTGCTGCGAAGAGAGCTCCGCTATGGAGAGAGCTCGCGAAGAAGGGAGGAGGCCACCGTCAAGGATGTATCGCCATGGAGACAACTCGTGAACAAAGGGAAAACGAGGTCGAGGGTTTGTCTGGTGTCGGGGGTGAGAGAGTTTTCAAAAAGAAAAGTGGTGTATCACTTTTTTTTCTGCGATACAGATAAAGATCAAAAGTTTTTTAAGATAAAAAATTATAGCATCCCCCAAACATGTTTTCCAATACTTTTTCGTGACAATTTTTAAAAATTAAAATAAAAATCATCGTTATCACGCAACCAAGCACCCCATTAATATTAAAAATATAAAGATTTGAAATAACGTTCTTTTAATGTTTAAACAATAAATTAAAATGTCATAATTAAGTTAACGTTAATTACTTTCTTGCAAACAGAAATAAATAAAAGAGTGTTAATTACTTTCTTGTTATATTAAAAATATAAAGACTTAATTAAGTTAACGTTAATTACTTTCTTGCAAATTAAAATAAATTAACGTTGAACTTACGATTATTTTAATAGATGAATAAATAAAAAAGCGTTGAAACGTACGTACGAAGAGATTAATGAAAGATATGTAGTATATGATGTTATATGACGTTAAAACAAACACTTAATATATAACTTAATTAAAATAAAAATCAATAACACATTCATATACAAAAAAAAATCTTTTTGTCACACTGGAATATTTTCACTGACAACGTTAATCCGATTCCCTGTGTTAGAAATGGGAGAACAGGGACGGAGCAATTGGACGGGGTAAAAGTGGGATTTGAAAATGACGGAAAGAAGAATCGGATGGGGTGATAATGAAATTCAGTGTCAATGGACTAAACAGTAACGAAATGTGGTCAATTTTACTAAAGTCATTTTCTTGAATGGACCTAATAATAATTTTCCCTACTAATTTTCCCATTTCCAGATTGTATATCCGTAGCAAATTAATGAACAACTGACGTCACCCACTCCGCGCGTGGCCGCTTCCGCCAGTCACGTGTATCCGAGATTCGGATGCTGTGGTAATCTCTACCGAGGTTCGGTTATATTGCCAGCGGAGGATCCGATCCCTGGAAACTGGTGAAAGGAGACGAACCCGGGGAAAGGTCCATCCGTCCCGGCTCCCGCCGCCGCTCTTTCCGGCGACCGATCGCGAGACCGACGGCGGAGGGACTCTTTTGATCTCTTCTTCTGTTCCCATCTTCCGCCGTTCCCTCCGCCGCCGCCGCAAGAGTCGAACGCGTATGCCGTGACCGGAAGGGGAGGAGGAGCAAACAACGGAGAGCAGAGGACAAAAGGACCCGCCGCCGCCGCTCCCCGCGGGTTGCAGATGCGGCAACTGGGGGAAGCAAGCATGCATATCTGCAACCGAACGGCACTGAACTATCGCAACAGCCCGCGCGTAGGATAACCAACCATCCGTCGGATGGCGCCGCCGCGGACCCCCTCGATCGTCTTCTTCTTCCCGCTGCGGGTCAGCTAACCGCAACCTGCATGAGTGCATTTCCCCCCATAAATACCACCACGCCAGCCCAAACTCCGCCCGCCCAACACCACCAAGGCCGCCGCCGGCCTAGTGCTCAGAAGCCGGCCACACTGCCACCGCAGCCCTCGCTCACGAGGATGTCGAACCTCCGGGCCTTCCCCGCCTTGTTTCTCGTCCTCTTCGTCGACATCCTTCCCGCCGCCGTAGCGGGCGACACGGTGTTCAACATACTGTCCTTCGGCGCCGCGCCCGGCGGCGGCGCAGATTCGAGCAAGGCCCTGCTCGACGCGTGGAGCGCGGCGTGCGAGTCTCCGGCGCCGGCGACGGTCCACGTCCCCCCGGGGGAGTTCCTGATAAGCAAGGCGGCCATGAGCGGACCGTGCAAGAACGGGGAGACGAAGGTTCAGATCGACGGGACGCTCGTCGCGCCCTTGGGCTACTCCGACGCCGCCGTGTGGATAAGCTTCGACCGCGTCACCGGGCTGACGGTGGCCGGCGGGACCATCGACGGGCGGGGAGCCTCCCTGTGGGAGTGCAAGGCCCGGCGGCGAGGCTGCCCGTTCGGCACCACGGTAGGTCGGAGGAGGGGAGGGGGAACTACCAGTTCCAGCTGATGAAGAAGCTCGACGGAAGTCGGATTCTGATGAGAGAATTTTCCGGCAGTCGCTGCAGGTGACGAACTCGGCGGCGGTGGTTATCGGCGGGCTGACGTCCCTGAACAGCAAGCTCTACCACATCGTCGTCAACAACTGCCGGAACGTGGTCGTGCGGGGCGTGAGGGTCTCGGCGCCCGGCGACAGCCCCAACACGGACGGCATCCACGTCCAGGGCTCCGCCGACGTGACCATCACGGGGACCGACATCAGAACCGGCGACGACTGCATCTCCGTCGGCCCCGGCACCACCAACCTCTGGATCCAGCGGGTGGCCTGCGGACCCGGCCATGGTATCAGGTAAACACTACAGCAGTAGAATCTCATGCATGTATCAGGTAATCCATCGTGTTAGCTTCTAAAATATTTTTGTTTTGCTCTTAAATTCAACCGGACAACATATTGCCAATGGAATTTTAAACATTAAACTCTTTCATTCAAGATACAATAGTATTTTACTATTAAATTATTTGTATAATTAACATGATATATTAAATAGATTATTCTTGATATTTTATGGTAAAACATTATAACAAATATGATTCAATAAATAAAATTCTGGTTATAATATTTTTTACTCTAAACAAAACAATTAATATCGTGCAGCTAAAATAAAATATATTTAACTTGATGTAATAAATACATTGATTAGCATGATGTAATAAATAACATAATATTTAATAATTTATATCATATTCAAATTTCGATATGAGTAAAATATATACGATAAATTTTTAATTCAAAAACATCGATGTTTTGCCATCATGAATGAGATAAAAATTATAAAATGATTTTAAAAGTTGAAAATAATTTTGGAGATTCTAATTTATCATTAAATTTAGAGTTTATTGAAATATAATATTAAAATAAAATAATGGGTGTTTTGTTTGACATGAAAGGGCAAAAGAAGATAATTTCATTGGAAAACGGAACTAGCGTAATGACATCTTGAAAAGAAATTGATTTGATGATAAAATATTTTTGAAAATAAACTTAGCGATAAAAAGTTTGGTTTAAGATGGATTTAGTGTGCATTTTGTGTAATCTTTACGAAAACAACTTCGAATCCCTTAACTTAGGTGACATTTGGTAGAGATGGTTTGGGGAAGGATTCTTGCTCTTATCCCAAACATTTAGAACAAATTACGGAGTGCTTTAAAAGTAGAGAGTAGATTTTGAGGACAGGAGGTAGAGAGAGAGAGAAACATCCCTAAAATCCTGTGAAGACCAATTTTTTGAGATTTTAGATGGAATCTGACACATAATCTCTAGCAAACAAAGCAAAATTTCGAAACATCCGTTTAATTGCCCCCCTCGCTCCGAGGATGAAGCACGTCCTTGCCGTGGACCGAGGTTTCGAAAACAGAGAGAGATTGATGATGATGATGTTTCGTCATTGCGGCCGGCGGCACCGACGACACACAGCATCGGGAGCTTGGGGAAGCAGTACGAGGAGGCGGGGGTGCGGAACGTGACGGTGAAGACGACGGTGTTCCGGGGCACCCAGAACGGGCTGCGCATCAAGACCTGGGGCCGCCCCAGCCGCGGCTTCGTCAGGGGCGTCCTCTTCCAGCACGCCCTCATGCGGGGCGTCCACAACCCCATCATCATCGACCAGAACTACTGCCCCGGCAACGTCGGCTGCCCCGGCCAGGTGACCAGGACACTGGGCTTACTACGGTGATCGCCGGCGCCGTTGGCCGGAACCAGCTCCGACGTTCCCTTGTGACGATTTTCCTTCTTTTTCCCTCCCGACGGCGTCGCAGGATTCCGGCGTGAAGATCAGCGAGGTCACGTACAGCGACATCCGCGGCTCGTCGGCGACGCCGGTGGCCGTCGAGCTCCGCTGCAGCCCGGCGACGCCGTGCAGCGGGATCGGCCTCAAGGACATAAGGCTCACCTACGGCGCGGGTCAGGCGGCGGCGGCTTCGTGCGACAACGCCGGCGGGAGCAGCTCCGGCGTCGTGATTCCGCCCGGGTGCCTCTGAACCCGCCGCGCCATGCACGTACTCAGATCTTCCCGTATTCTTGACGCACGTTGACTTCTTGTCGTCTGAGGTCAGATAAGCGGGTAGGGTCAAAGTCAAAATTAGGGTACGACCGATGTAACTCCTGCAACTCCTGCAACTCGCAGGGACGGGGGGAGGATTTTTTTTGTCTTTCTTTAAAATAAAGCGTTTCCTTTTTTAAAATTTTAAAAAATAGCACGGTAAAAATTAAAATTAACTGAATAGCACACTCTGGATCAAATCTGGCTCTTACCCAAGAGGTGGAACTGGGACTCAACCGAATTTAACATTATTATAGTATATATCTGCCATCTTGAACAATTAACGTACGTTGGATTATGTATCTTCACTTTAAAATTAAAGTTGAATTTTTTTTTTGAGAACGGCTTTAAAATTTCAAGTGAAAGTCCGACCTACAGCTGAAATTTACCAAACCGTACTATTTCCCCAAAATTTAACTTTCTATTTTCCTAGTTTTAGAAGAATATTTACTTCCATCTCCGACATCACCGTACGTGATTATGTCTTTCCTTCTTTCTCTATAGCATTCGATCCCATGATTAGGAAGCAATGGATCACATCCACATTGCATCATCTGTATACTTTAAAGTTATAAGATAGATTATCCATCACATTGCATCATCTGTATACTTTAAAGTTATAAGCAATGGATCACATCCACATTGCATCATTGCATCATCTGTATACTTAAAGTAGGTGTGGCACACACATATATATACATATGTATTTGTTTTTTAGACTCTTCCATACTACTTAATTAGCAGTCATCTCAAGATGTGATCCATTTATCCTGAATACTAATTTAACATCGTTTTTTTTTTTTGCCAAAAAGAACTGTTCCAATTTGCGTTAATTAGTACACGAATTACCTAGAAAATGTGATGTAAGAGATCTAGTACCGATAATATTAAGTCATTGGACGGCAAGCAACGTGACCTTCTTTTTTTCAGTTGATGTTGAGTCAAAAAGAATCGAAAATGAAGTGTAATTATTTAGTTTGGTCGTCTGATTAATGATGGCTGAACTGTTTTTTGATTAATCGGAGTACATAAATTTTTGCAAAAATATTAGATGCGATTTATAATTATGTTTTACCTGAAGACTTTGAAATCAGCTTACAAAGTCTTGATTTAGAAGTCTGGATCACCAATGATAGGCAACGAAGATAATTTCCCCCACGTAGGAGGAACTATATCTTTATAAGGCGCATTTAAGCCCAAAAGAGGCACTATTACTAAGTGCATAAAGAGGCTAGTGGGACGTAAAAGAGGATTAAAAAAATATAAACGAGACAATAATAAAAAGTGATTAATAAAATATGGGAAAACCTAGTAATTAAAATGTAAGATCCCATGTGTGATTTCGGATTTGGATATCAGACCCGATCCGAAAGTCTCATGTTATCGGATTTCCTATCGGTTCCGGACTTAACCTTATCTCGTCCCAGTTAGCTAGTATCTTAGATTGTCCATCCGTTTACACCTCTAATTAATGTTGGACTTCTTTAAAAGCAGGCTTTTGAGTTAATAAACAGATAATGGTGCCTCTTCATCTGACTCTAAATTTCTACACTCTGATTACTGGTCTAATAAATGCCACCAAATCATGAGATCGCTTTGCATCTTTCTTCGGATAAGGTGAATGTGATCTATGCGAATTTGGGGGGCCATTGGGGCGGGGAGACTGTTGGTCCAGGTACTGAATCAAATCTATGGGTATCCTTCATTTTAATTATACGACCAAATGTTGAATATCTTGTAGTCATTTGAATATATGTATCATTTGATTGAACATATCGTTCAATCAGCAGAGATATATATCTCTCTCTCCTCAAAGGACGAGGACAAACTGCATGTATATATAGGCCGGGAAGTGTGGTGAGGATGCAATCAAGTAGCGAAAGATGAAGTAAATCAGAACACGAAATCAAATTAAAATTGATATTTATAATTCTGAACTAATTAGAACACCTAGTTAAATTTCCCCAGAACAGGCCCTATATATATTCACACCCCGCCCTTTCCAAGATAAATTCCATGAGCCTGGGCCCAAGCTACTAAAATACCTGAGATCAAGTAGTCATCTCTCATCTTGCTAGCTTTACTTGTATAGAATCATCAGAGGGTTTTCTATTGATTCCGGGCCAGATCATTTATAATGACAGAGATATTCATCCTTCTGCAGCACACAGCAAGCTGATAATGCAATCGGCGTTGTCAGATTTGTCTGCCTGCACACATATATCCTGGAGTCAAAACCATCCTCCTCAGTTAAAATTTTATCCCTTTGCTTAGCCTAGCCCTCAAGAGCTAACTCATCCCCCTTCTTAATTCCCTATGAAATGAGGGGCTAAATCAAGCAATCTGCACCTTGCTACGTACGTAGGTGTGGAGAATGAAACGCCCAAGAAAGACTAGACAGAAGGGATCAACGAAGTCAGATAGTTCTATATCAAAGGAAGAGGGGAGGTTCTCGTTCTTTAAGGCCTAGGTCTCTCTAACACAGCACTAAGATTTTGGGTAGGTTAACATAATATTAGAGCCAAAAACAAGTGGATCCTCTCCATCGACCGTCGCCCGCAACAACAGTGAATACGTAGTGAAGTCAGAAGAGTTTGTACGTAAGAGGCCGAGTCAAATAATCCCATATTGAATGAAGAGGGAAGATCTCCGCCACATGATTTTGAGTCGGCTAGCAATTAATGATCACCCTCGACGGCTTTGTTTAGGTATATTAATTTTGGGGTCTATCCATTCGGGTCACCGGAATCGCCGAGAAGATCTGAGACAGCTATGTAAATAATCCGGCCTCCATGAATGATCTTTCCAACGCTCGATCGTTCCATCCAGCGGACGACATTATATCATGTATTCTTGCTAAAGACCTGTTTCTTCTCTCTACGATAATCAATCGATCCAGATAAGAATCGGCAGATCGAGCGAAGCCGCCCTTCGTGCTTCAAACCAAGAGGGCGGCCTTCACCGTAAACTGCTCAGGATGGACGGACGGCAGAGGGATGAACCCTAAAACACTGCCGTTCTCGTACGTAATCTCCAGTCCACCGGCCCGTATGCGTATTCTCCGCTGCAGTGGAGTGGACGACGTCGCGATCGACGTTCGTTCCTGTCTTGCGTATGCATCGCCGCCGGCGACGGCGGAGCCGACAGGTTCCCGGCGGTTGCTCCGCCTTTGCCGGTTTTGATTAGCCACGGCAGACAAGGCGGTTACCCCTGAACCACGCGTGTGTATGCATATGTATATATAAATATATATATAAAACTATAACCCGTCGGCGTTGGTTAATCTCCTTGGCTTTGGGGAACCGGTAACCGCCGCCCTTCCATGGATCCCCGGCGCAGCTGAAGCTCTGCTAGGGTTCCGCCATCGTACGGCGCGCGTCGTCAGGAAGACCCGCCGCAAACAGCCAGGGGGGACGCGTCGAACCCTGGAAATCCGACTGCTTATCCGACTTTACATAAGATTAATTATTAGGCGATATGAAAAGGTACTAAGTCGATCAAGGATATGCAGTCTTGACAATTTTATTTACAATGCAGCCTTCATTTCATAGAAGGTTTTTCTTTTCGTTGAAATAACTTAGTTATATTTTTTATTTGCAAAATAGCAAGGTACAAAATACTTTAGTCTGATATCATGGTTTGGGTGAAATACCACTTCCACTCAAAAAGATGAAAGTCCGACAAATTTTAAAGTCAAAATTTTTCACAGTGCCATTATCATACTTAGGGGGTGTCTGGTTGTAAGATAATTTTTTGTACATTTTCATGATAAAAAATTATATTAAAATAAGAAAAATGAACCAACTCATGACATAAAATTATCATGTTTAGAGAGATGTGATAAAAAAAAGAATAATTACCATACATGATCAAACAAACTGAGAACTACAAGAAAAAAGAAAGAGGTGAGACCTTCTTTTTTAGTTTAAGAAGAAATTCACTTTCAAAACATAAAATTACTATGGTTGTCAAACATCTCTTTTAATAATTAAAATTTTTAAAAATTAAAATTAAAATTTCCATTATCATACAACCAAACACCCCATTAATGCGTTAAAGTCGGACTCAAAAATTCTAACTTTAATTTTAAAGTCAAAATACATACTCCGATTTTTGTTTCAGAAGAGGGATATCAAAGCTACAAGTTGGGAGTTAAAGAAATTCAACTTAAACATATGAACTGGAGTGCGACTCAGGAAAAATTTCGCTATATGATTTTAGATGGAAGTCGGACAGTTTAGGACGGACTTTTGTCTTTTTGGGGGTGGAAGTGGGGATAAGTCCGATTTCACCCATCATTTGGTTTATTTTATCTTTTACCCTGCTATTTTAAAAGTTAAGAAATGAGTCTGTTATTTCCAAAGGGAAAAAAAACCCTCATTCCAAATCAAATTTGTAATAGATTAAACCGAACTGGTTTTGTTTCACCAAACTGTATCTTTTCTCCCCCAAACATCTCAGTCATCCGGCCAACAAGAAAGGGTTTTTACTTTTCAAAATAAAAATCTCTATAAGTTAATTTTTAAAAATGTATTTTAAGATGTGCTAGTTTTAAATTTTCTCGGTCAGTTGCGGCCGGCCACAGGAAGGCTAGCCGAAGCTTCCTTGCCACGCATGCCGTCGAGCTCCGTCTCCGGCCGACCGGATACGGAGCGCCCGCCAGTCCGGCGGACTCGCACATGCGGCGCGCGACACACCCACCTTAAAATCGGGGGCACCTTTAATTCCGGCCGCCCGGCTCTCACCGCCCCCGCCGGACCGGCTGCGCCGCCGACAACCGACCTGCCGTCGCCAAATTAAGCCTGCCGCGCTACGGCGCGAGGCCGATGAGTCTGGATCAGCTTAATCTCACGGTGGAGAAAATAATCTCAGATTTTAATAAAAAATTGTCACAACCATCGAAAGATTTAAGTGATAGTTTAGTAAAAATTGATTCACTTGTTACTAAACTAACCTGTTCAATGTTACTGAATCTCTATTGGTCTCTTACTGGATCATTACTAAAGTCAGTATAATTTTTTACTGAATCGTTACTGAAATATTACTGAAGTCTTACTAGATTATTACTGAAGTTTTATTGAACTGTTATTGAAATTTTACTGAATTATTACTGAAGTCATTGTAACTTGTTATTGGACCAAGTCAGTGTAACTCGTTACTGAGTCGTTATTGAACCGTTACTAGATATTAATGTTTCTGAACCGTTATCGAACCATTATTAAAGTCTTATTGAATCATTACTGAAGTCAATACAAGTCGTTGCTAAATTGTTACTGGGTCGTGCTCCAACCCGAAAGATGAGGAGACGAGTTGGCTGTCAATAAAACTCATTACTGAACAGTTACTAATTTATGGCCTGTTTGGTAACACTATTTGACACCTCTATCACTATCAATTTTAAAATTGATATTCCTAGTAATCGCTAAGAAGTGTTTGGTTAGTAATATCAATTTTGAAATTGGTAGTGAAAACAAAGCATATTATGTAATACAAGTGTCAACTTGTATCAGTTTTGATATTGATACTCAAACCTCTAAAATTATCAATATCAATATTGATATAGTATCAAATTTAAAACTCTAACCAAACGGGCCATTAGTGAACAGACTCAATAGCGGTTCAGCAGTAATAAATTAGAGCCGATTGTTAACGATGATATTAGAGTTGTGATATGTTTTAATTGAAAATTGAGGACGTTCTCAAGCGAGACGACGTAAGAAGCGACAAGGAAGAGGAGGACGGCATGGGGCGGCGATCAGCCCGGCGCCGCCGCCTCATCTTCCGGGTTGGAGCACGATCAAGCTCAACGAACAGACCCCAGGATGCGCCAGAAATCAAGACCTCCCTCTCCACACCGGCGGCGGCGGCGCCTCCAGGTGATCCGGCGAGTCGCTCTCTCTATAAATAGCTAGCCAGCCGCCCGTCTCCTCGTCTCGACAACACACTGCAGAGATCATTCCAGCCAAATTCACCGTCGATCGATGGCTACCGGCTCATGGACCGTAGTTCTTCTTTCGCTTCTCTTCGCCCTCTTCTTCTTCGTATCCGCCGCATCATCCGATGCAGTCTATAACGTGCTATCCTTCGGTGCGAAGCCGGACGGGCGGTCGGACTCGGCCAGGGCGCTGCTCGGCGCGTGGTCCGCCGCCTGCGGGTCTCCCGCCCCGGCGACGGTCTACGTCCCCGCCGGGAGGTTCTTGATCAGCCGCGCGGCCCTGAGCGGGCCGTGCAGGAGCGGGAAGATAGGGGTTCGGATCGACGGCACGCTGGTGGCGCCGTCGGGGTATTCGGACGCCGGAGAATGGATAATCTTCGATCACGTCGACGGCGTATCGGTGGCCGGCGGGACCATCGACGGGCAGGGAGCTCAGCTGTGGGAGTGCAAGGCGAAGGGAGGCCGGAGCTGCCCCGACGGTGCTACGGTATGTACGTGACGAAGCACCTGCTTTTGCAGGAGTATTACTATTTTTTGGCCCTTTTTTTAAATAATGAAGTTTTTATAACTGTCAAAATAATATAATAGGGTAAAAAGTAAAATCCGCGAAGCCATACATAATAAACTCCACGGAACCCAGTCTTAATAAAAGCTCTTACTGACTCACTCAAAATCACGAATAACTCTCTTATTAACCTACTATCTCGTAATATATATAGTGTGGACTAGTAATAACTCTCTTATATCATGTGTTATTATTATGAACTGAGAATAAAGAGTGTATTTGCATGGCAGTCGATGGCGTTCAGCAACTCGAGGAACATCGTCGTGGCGGGGCTTGCGTCGGTGAACAGCAAGCTGTATCACCTCGTCATCGACGGCTGCCAGAACGTGCTGGTGCAGGGCGTCAAGATCTCGGCCCCCGGCGACAGCCCCAACACCGACGGCGTCCACGTCCAGGGCTCCGCGGGCGTCACCATCATCGGCGCCGGCATCGCCACGGGCGACGACTGCATCTCCGTCGGCCCCGGCACCACCAACCTGTGGATCGAGCGGGTCACCTGCGGTCCTGGCCACGGCATCAGGTGAGCTAGCTCCGGCGGCGCCCACCCCATCCGATCATACACGGTCCTCATCTCTCCCCCGATGCGCGCTATCGTCAGAACATGCATATATATATGTATACTAACATTGGCGGAGGATCGCTAGCATCGGGAGCTTGGGGAAGGAGTACCGGGAGCAGGGCGTCCAGAACGTGACCGTGAAGACGGCGGTGTTCACCGGCACCCGGAACGGGCTGCGCATCAAGACCTGGGGCCGTCCCAGCGACGGCTTCGTGAAGGGAGTCGTCTTCCAGCACGCGATGATGCAGAACGTCCAGAACCCTATCATCATCACTCAGAGCTACTGCCCCGACGACAAGAACTGCCCCGACCAGGTGATCACACCCTCCATATATATATATATATACACACACACATATTAAACTGCATTAATAATACGCATACGGCTGGTCGTCCTCGTCGGTCAGGTCGCCCTGTCGTCCGGATCACCTCAGGCACTTTACTAGGAAACATCTACGGTGGTCAATCAAAAACTGTCACGATCACGTCACTTAAGTGACCGTTCAGAAGATGAATCAGTATGAATTACTGCTGAATCGAATTTCGTAACAAGTTATACTGAATAGAGGATGCCCGAGATGATCTGGCTGAATTCTCGTATGTATATGGTCGGATGTGATTGCAGAGCTCGGGGGTGAAGATCAGCCAGGTGAGCTATACCGACATCCATGGCTCGTCGGCGACGCCGGTTGCCGTGGACTTCAGCTGCAGCGCGGCCCAGCCGTGCCGTGGGATCAGCCTGCAAGACATCAAGCTCACGTACGGCGGAAACAAGCCGGCGGAGGCCTCCTGCCAGAACGCCGGCGGGAGTTCCTCCGGTTTCGTCGTTCCGCCCAGCTGCCTCTGATCGATACACAAGGCCGATCGACATATACACACTTAAATATGGATGCGTAGATTTATTATAATTATAATTGTTGCCTAAATTTACACTTATATATATACACATAAATATGATACATGTAAACGGGTAGAACTGGATGCTTGGCATTCCCCAAGGATCATCATTGAGATTTTATCACAAAAGTCTCTCTACATAATATATAACATTTATCCCAGGCTGGTAATTATACTCTCCAACCAGTGGTGTGAAGGGATTGATTTCTGTTATGGGTGCTTGTGACTAATATCTGGTTTGGTTAGAGTATAAAAATCCCTGCCGCACAGCCATTAAATAAAATATAATCCTATATATAAAATATAAATCTCTCTCTTGTGTACGTACGTAGCACCAAATTCTTTTTACATATCTGCAATTTTCTCCAAGCTCGAATTTTGAAGCAACCTACTTTTCAAAACACATCCATCTTTTCAAATCATATATATATGTATATAAAAATTGGTCAAAACCTACTAATCGATATATATATATCGATCGTTCCTCCAGGTGCAACCAGACCGATACATTCAGTTTTTGCACTTAGATCTTTACTTATGCGCCTCCAAGCTAATTTAATTCGTTATCTCCTTTCTCGTGGCTTTTCTAACAATCTAAACTATCAGTTAAACTAGATCCATATATTTAATATCATGTATTCTCGTCAGACCATAAAATGTGTTCGACGTCAAAATCTATATAGAAAATAGTTTCACAGACGGTTCTCAGTCAGTTAGTGTGTAATCGTGAATAATCTTCCACCGCATCATATTTGCTTCATAAAATAATTTATTGTATTGATAATCACTAGTATGTTATCAATGACAGCATATTGACAATGAATTCTAAAAGGTATCACCACTAAATTTATTGGCGACGGGCATCCAGCCATCAGTAACCTTTATCCTTGTAGTGAGTTGCCATGCATGTAGTTTATATCAGGATTAATGCATCTGTGTATTCTATCTTCTTTTTAAGTGGGGAGAACACTTGATTGCAATGAGATTGATAAAAACCAATCTCCCAAGAAACAAAAGCATCGATCGCCAGACGGACTGGGTTTAGGATTACGGCCATGCATGGAAACACTTCGGAGATGAGAAATCGATCGTGTAGTGTACGTAGTTTTTAACCTTTCACACATCGATCACACAAGCGAAATAAATTAACAAACCACACATAAATTAAGTAGTCAAAAGCAGCCAAATGGGAACTTAATTAATTATCCTTCAATCTTCTGCCAATACTCTGTTGAGATTTTTACGTCCCGTCAAATATTTACTGTATATCGATCGTCGTTATCTCTAGGAGATAAGAGAAAGTGAGTTTAAAGATAATTAACATGTATTCAAATATTCAAACTGTGGCTAAGTAAATTAACATCGTGTTCTCATTCGCCTTGACTAGTTTAAGTGCAGATCTCTGTTTGGAGAGAGTATATATATTCCGAATCCAATCGTAATAAAACACAAATTTTCTGAAATTAACTAGCTAGCATAGTTAATATTCTTCAGAAAATAAATTTTATAACAATTCCACTAACGCATATATATATATATAGAGAGAGAGAGAGAGAGAGAGAGGTTGAAAGTTATTCCATTTTCTGGATGCTTCCGTACGTGATCAAGGCGTCTAACTGGATAGGATGAAGCCACGCACATGCTTGAACATGTTAAGATACCTACTCTATATTAGGGCTGTCAATGGGCCGGGCCCGGCCCGGCCCAAAGTCGGCCCAATACCGGCCCAGTTCAAAATAGAACGGGCCGGCCCGACCCGGCCCGCATTGTATTTCTGGCCCGGTCCGGCCCGGCCCGCATAAAATTTAAATTTGGCCCGGCCCGGCCCGGCCCGGCCCGATCTTTTCTAATATAAAAATGTATAAAATTCAAAATAAAAAATATAAATATGATACAAAAATTAAATTTCTACCAAATCAAAATATTTGAATGGTACGAAAAAATATCAATCTTCACACGGCTTGCAGGACAAAATAAATTCAATAATATCAAAGTTGACGAAATAACCATACACTCTGACCAACTTGGACGACTTGAGCACATACACCCATTGAAATGAGATGGCATCATAATTTTAATATTTTAATTAGATTTACTCTCCCTTTAGAACTCTGTTTTCCCTCTCCCGATCGAATTTGACTTCCCCTCTCCCGATCGAACTCTACCTCTCTTCCCCAGTCCCGGTCGGACTCTCCCTTCCCCCCCTATTTATTCCCTCGGGCCTGCGCCTTCCACCTTCCCTCTGCTCCTCTTCCCCAAGCGCAAGCAGCAGCCGCGCCCTCGCCTCGCTCTTCCCTCCCGCGAGTACGTGTGCGGCAGCCGAACGCGCCTCCTTCCTTCTCCTTCTCTGCGGCGAGCACACAGCAGCCCCACGCCATCCTCCCGGCCACCGCCGCCGCACCACCGGCTAGCCGCCAGCCTCCGCCGGCGCCACCTCACTGCGTCGTCGCTGCGCCGCCCGCGTCGGCGTTGACCCCCGCCGTCGCCGCCCGCGGCGCCGTGCGCACGACGCCACCGCCCGATCGTCCGCCGCCTCGCCACCCTCCCGCTGCCGCCGGCCACCCTCCCGCGGCCGCTGTTGCCGCCGCCGGTCACGGCCACGCGCCGCCGCGCGAACCGCCGTCGCCGGCCATCTTCGCCGCCCGGCGCCAGCTCCTTCGCCCTCCGCCGGTCGCCGCCGTCCACGGCCGCTCGCCCGGCGCCAGCCACTGCCGCCGTGCGAACCGCCGTCCCCCCCCGCGGACAGTCTGCCGCTCGGCCCGCTGTCGACCCGAAAGATACCCATCTTTGGCCCGCGGCCCGTAACAACTGACCCGGTACAAAGTCCAGCTCCAGCCCGGCCCGTGAGCCCGCGGGTGAGCCCGGTCCGTTGACAGCCCTACTCTATATATATATATATATATATATATATATATATATAACAACCGTCCTTCTTGACCGGAGATCCGATAACCAGATAATCAAGCTAGCTATTAAATATTCACCTCTGACAAGCTGATGCTCTCGAAGACCGTGATTAATTACGTACTTACACGTATATAATACGTATATGTATGTATGTATGCAGCGTAAGAAATTATGAGGAAAAGTTGAGATGCATTTGGCATCGGTCGTCTCGTCTCTCTAGCCGTACGTAATATTATTCTATCTTATGAACATTCCATCTTCCGATCTGTACGTAGCTCTCATGGTGATCATCTGGTGCAAGGACGTTGGGCTGCAGACGCATTTTCTGGTTGGAAAAGGGATTCAACTATTATCTCTGTTTAGATTCTGATTCCATTAATTACATCTATATTTTTTATATTTTTTATCAAAAAGCATCAAATAAAACGCATTTTACTATTATTTTTGACACTGGATTTGAAAAATCACCCTTACTTTTGTTAACATTTTCTGTACCATAATTTTAGTAATTCATATGCCTTTTATGCTATTCATCTGTACGTATATGTCATTGACATTGAATAAACTGAGATACATGATGTATTGACCTTTTTCTTGGTTTCTTGATATATTATCAGAATATTATGATAATCTGAATTTGCTAATTTTACGTAAACCAAGTCAAAATATTAGATTATCTGATTCCACCAGCACATCCCCCCCCCCAAACATATTCCTTCACATGTGCAGTCTGAAATTCGACTCAACAAGAACGCCAGATCTGAAAGCTTCATCTCTTTGTATACATACATGTATTCACATCACATGGGCCGGTTCTGATCCGACCTTCCGGCTTCCGCATTACAAGCACTCTACCTCCGTAAAGTTCGTCTCCTCCCATCACTCCGGCGGCGACGCCGCGTCTCTCGCCGGCACCCCCGCCATTATCGTCCACATGCCGGCGACGCCCGGCGCACCGCGCAGATCGCCGGGAAGATCGCCGCCGCACATGAAGCTGATCATTGGCTTCTTGTTGTCAACGGGTGGTGTCGTCTGTTGCTTATCTGAACCAAGTTTCAAGCATACATCCAACCGCAGCAGATGCAGAGCTATACGTTCATGCATGTGGTGAGATAAGCTTTCCCGCTTTCTAAAGGAGGCTGTTATACGTTGACTTGTCAAACGTTGACTCCGCTGCCCTATAAGTAACTACCCTCCCAACGGCTTTAACTGCCCCCGCACCATCTTCCTCCTCCGGTTCCTACTCTCCCTCCTGCAACAACAGGAGCCAAGATGTCGACGTCAGGCGCGGGTCTGGGTCTGCTTCTGTTGCTGCTGCAGCTGACCCTCCTCGCCTTCCCCTCCCCGGGAGCTGCCGCGGCCTTCGACGTCGTGGACTACGGCGCCAGGGCGGGCGGCCAGACGGACGCGTCGAGCGCGCTCCTCAAGGCGTGGAGCGCCGCCTGCAGCTCGGCGCAGCCCGCGACGGTCCACGTCCCGCCGGGGAAGTTCCTGGTGAAGCCGGTCGTCCTCCGCGGCCCCTGCAAGAGCGCGATGAAGCTCCGGGTCGACGGCACCCTGGTGGCCCCCGCGAGCTACGGCGGCAGCTCGCCGGCGCAGTGGATAGGCGTCGAGAGCGTGGACGGCCTGGGGATCTACGGCGGGACGCTCGACGGGCGGGGCTCCGCCCTCTGGGCCTGCAAGCGTGCCGGTCGCTCTTGCCCGCTCGGACCCAGCGTACGTGCGCATTTCGTCGAACACCTCTCGCGCCTTAACTTCTCATGGTCCTGATTGTTATCTGCGTCGCAAACTGACGGGGCGCGGGCGCAGACCCTCGGCATCGGACACTCCAAGAACGTGTTGATCCACGGCGTGACGTCGGTCGACAGCAAGCTCTTCCACATATCGATCTTCGGCTCCGAGCACGTCACGGTGGAGGGAGGGAAGATCGTGGCGCCGGAGGCGAGCCCCAACACCGACGGCATCCACGTCCAGATGTCGTCGGACGTCACCGTCACCGGCACCGCCATCCAGACCGGCGACGACTGCATCTCCATCGGCCCCGGCACCACCAACATGTGGGTCGAGCGCATCACCTGCGGCTCGGGCCACGGTGTCAGCTGTCAGGTAACAACAGTACTAGGCTAGTGTCCGCACTTTCTCTCATTCTACACTGATTAAACCAATCTTAGTCTACGGGCTAATACAAATACCGTTCTGCGTGGATTCTCAGCATCGGGAGCCTGGCGAACAAGCCGGTGGAGGAGGGGGTGAAGAACATAACCTTGAGAACCGCCGTCTTCACCGGGACGCAGAACGGCGTTCGCGTCAAGACGTGGGCCAAGGACAGCAGCGGCTTCGTGGACGGCGTGCTCTTCCACCACGTCGTCATGAAGGACGTCCAGAACCCCATCGTCATCGACCAAGAGTACTGCCCCAGCAAGGAGAACTGCCCCACCCAGGTCGTCGTCTTCTTCATCGTCCGATAGAAGAACCCTAGCCGCGGCGGCCGGCACGCAGGTTGATTAATCACCTCCTTTTGCGCGCCGTGCAGGGCTCCGGCATAAAGATCAGCCAAGTGCAGTACCGCGACATCAAGGGGACATCGGCGTCGGAGGTGGCGGTGAGCTTCGACTGCAGTCCCCGGCAGCCCTGCAAGGCCGCCAAGGGACATTAAGCTCACGTATAACGATAAGCCCGCCAAGGCCGCCTGCAAGTATGCCGACGGCACGGCCTCCGGCGTCGTTGTTCCGGCAAGCTGTCTCTAGCTAGTGAACTACAGCGTTGGGCAAAGGTCCGCCCGCGCGGCCACCGGTGTGCCGGGCGCCGTCGTCGCAGGGCGTACGTGGGGCAGGGACCACGGTCGAACACTTGGAGTGCATATATGCCCGTTCACCAGTTGCAGGTTTGGTAGCGTCTCTTCGTTGAGGCACGAGTCGGATATCGCCGCACTTCGACCGGCCTCGCTTGTTGGCTCTCTGTCGTGATGTTGTCTACTGTTGCTTCTTTGTATCGGTGCTCGGTGAGCATGTATATCCATCATAAAATCTATTAAATACACGATTTAACGACTATTAAAATCGTGAACAAAAAAAAAGACTATTAAAATGCATAATTTAATGAGATATTTAATAATTTTTGTGAGAAGAACTAAGAGAGCTTCTTCAAGAATTCTCCTGAGTTGAACCATCCTCACAAAAGAAAGACCGTGTATAAGATATAATTTTTTTTGTGAAAAACATACATATAAAAATAATATATAGGATGACTAAATATATAAATTTACATCGTTTGGTGAGATACCGACAACAAAAAGAGTTTTGATCATACGTAATTAAAAGAGATAGAAGACCACACAAAAGAAAAAAAAAACCTCATATGTTATTCAAGAAAAAATATTTTATAAATTATACATTTGCAATGATCATCGAACACTCTTTTATTTAATCAAGTTTTGTTGATAGATATTTATATGTTTTTTTAACAAAAACTCCACTTTTATGCAACAAGATACCTTCCTCTCTATGGTTCGCCCAAGAAGTGATCTCCAGTTATGCGATGTTTGGTTGCAAAATTATCGAACTTTTGTTACGAAAACAAACTTCTGCAATAAAACACTAGTTAAAATGGCCGTAAAGCAATCATTAAATATATATATTTTAACAGAAAATTATTCTTTCTTAGATAAAAAAAACACTCTTCACTTATTGGGTCCATTTGGATCCTTGTAAAAGTAGAACTAAGTAAAACAATTTCCATGGATTAGCTTTTCCAAAGAAATTGAAAACATGGAATCCACTTGGTTGTGTGTAAAACAAAAATAGGTGAAAATAATTTACGTGAGAATAACTTTTCAAGGAAATGAAAATAGAAATATTTTGTTTGGTAGACTTGTTTCCGTAAAACTATATAAAGTCAAAACTAAAGAAAAAAATCGTATGTGGGATAGATTTTTTTGAAAATTGAGGATAAGAATGATTATTTAAATCTTTTATTACTTTGTTGGTTACTGTATCATCTACAAGTAATTTTAAATAAACATTACTTATTTTTAAACAAATATTTTTATTCATGACATAAAAGTGTTAACTTGGATAAATTATTTTAAATAAAAATAATTTATTTAATAAAATAATTTCTTTTGTTACTCTTATGATTAACTGTTTAATATTCTTTTTTTTAATAATAAGGCTCTTTCTGCATATAGCGTACAAAAAATAACTTTGGTTTAAAATTGACAATTTTACACATATCAATATACTATTTTTATATAACTATAATGCACTTGTTAGTTAATTTGGAACATGTAAAATAAAATTGAAGTGAAAGACATTTTCATAAACAACATTTCATGGAAATTGAAAATAGAATATGTTATTTGGTAATACATATATTATTTTTCTGAGAACAAAATTGTTACCTGAGTATTTATATTTTAAAATATTTTAAATTATTTATTTTTAAATTATTTTTAATAATTTTATATTTTAAAACTTGATATATGTAAAGTAATATATACTTTAACTAAATTATTTTTTATAAATTTTATCATGTTTATCACTTTAAAATATTATATAACATGATATTTTTATAAACTGAATTTTTATAATTTTACTATTAAAAAATTTAAAATATATTAATTACAAAATTTTGTAAGTGTTACACAAATCACCTAATTCCGTTCCGTCCGAAAAATGACATCCGGATTAAGAATGGGGATGCCGAAATCCCTCATTTTATGGAGTCAATGGATGAACATTTCGTTGACTGACTAGTTTCTGGCATCCAAATAAAAGGCATGGTTGGGTTTTCCCGAAAAGATGCTTCAGCAGCCCATTTTACGGGCAAACAAATGGACCCTCATGACACTCGTTCTTTTTGTTATCAGCAAATACATGTTAACTTTATGTGCTTGGTTATTTTATATTTATTTTAATATATCCTAAAATGTGTAAAAACCATCGTGCAACCCAAACACCCTATTTGATTTTATTTTAATATATTTTGTATCGTGGAAGTGTACGAAAACAATTGTACAGCCAAACATATTAAATTATATTTTCATGAATTTACTGGTTGAATTTTTTTTACAAATGCCATTGTTAGGAAGGCATAGAGAAGCGCATGCAAAATGCATTGTACTTGTTTGCAATAAAAGAATATGTATATATATATACATACTCAAGATCATCTATTTTTTTTTGAAAATAAAATATATATTCAAGATCCTTTCAAACCATTTTTAATCTGCCACATCTGATGAAAATGTCAGAGTTATTTCATTGGTCGAATCGACCAGGCGTTATGGTAAATTTCACATAACCAGGCTTTATAAGCCCACATACAAAATTTTAAAAGGTTACAGGTAGTGAGGCTAACCCGAGATTTGACCGCTGAGGCATTATGTCAAAGCACGTGATCAAAAAGAAATCTTCGTGGACCAATCGCCGTGCTGTGTTGGGGTCCTCGCGGAAGATTCTGGATGATCTCTGCGATAAACAAACAAACAAATGTAACTAATTTCGCTTCTTCTTCTTTTTTGCAATCGTAGTAAATCGGTATTAATTTCAACAGCTCTATATCTTCATTTTAATCTCGATAAAAGTTCAGAAGTTTATTACGTTTTAACCATGCTTGTGAATTATATACACACAGGTATGATGCATCGACTATTATTCTCGATGAAAAGTAACAGACAAATTCATAAATGCTCGTATTGTATAGAATAATTTCGTCTAGAGATGTGAAAATAAATTAGTTTTTCATTGAATCAAGATATATTTGAGAAGCCAGATTGTGCTTTATTATTTTTTTAAAAATCATGCTTTAATTTTTTTTTAAAAAAAAATTGTCTGCACCCTGGCCGACAGCTCCGTGATCGTGTAGACGAAAAGTAATTATTATCTCAGGGGGTGTGATGACCTCCCAGTCTGGATCAGCTGCTCTCCCTACAAACGCAAAGACTCTGCGGTCCCAAGTATCTTAAGCGCACCGTGCCGACCTGGACTCGACTACCGAGAGCGAGAATGAGAAAAGAGGGCCTGCTTTATGAAGCTCGAAGCCGCGGCGCAGCTTGCAGAGCGGCGGGGGTGAGAGGGAGAAGGGAGGGCGTTCCGGGAGGAGCGGAGGCGGAGATGGCGCTGCCAAACAAGCAGATCGTGCTCAGGGACTACGTGGAGGGGTTCCTCAAGGAAGAGGACCTGGTGCTCACCGTCTCCACCATCGACCCGAGCGTGCCGGAAGGATCGTCTGCCGTTCTGGTGAAGAACCTTTACTTGTCCTGCGACCCCTACATGAGGCCCAAGATGTTGAAGCCCCTCTTCAAGAGCTACACCGACGCATACGTCCCCGGATCGGTAAGCGGCAGTGAGAACTGATTTGAGTGTTTTTTTTACCCTTTCTTGATTCACCAAGGCGATGAGGAATTTTGTGTTCTTCGTGCCGGGAAGATCCGTGTCGCCGTTGCGATGGCATAATTTCTTTTGAGATGTCCAAATATGGGTGGCATTTATTTATTTATTTTTCTGTTAATGTACGTCTTCTACGATCGACATCCATGGATATCAAATATGGTATGTCTTTGTTGATTTATAATATAGATCTGTGGCGTTCATTACGTCCGATCGATTTTCTTGTTACTATTTACTTGTATGAAATATTTTCGATGCTCAATCTGGTGTTCTGTTCAAATGTTTCTTACATATCATTCTTTAGGCTGTATTCCTCCCAGATCATTCATGCCCGTTAAGGCATCTCGGCCGTTCTCTGTTGTCAGAAGTCACCACTCTAGAGTCTCTTTTAGAGCTGTACAATAGTTGATGACTTGATTCCACTCTTTTTTGATCCTCTTAGGACTCGCTGTGTTTTGACCTTGCAGGTACTTGATGGTTTTGGAGTGTCTAAAGTTGTTGATTCTGGGCATCCTGACTTTAAGCCAGGAGATCTGGTGTGGGGTATAACTGGGTGGGAAGAGTATAGCTTAATCACGACGCCTGAAGTCCTTCTGAAAATCAAGTATTCTGATGTTCCACTGTCATATTACACCGGCATTCTTGGTACGTTGTTGTTGGCTGTAGCTTTATAGCATGCTGCAGATTAAGAACGTTGAATTGCATTATTTTATTATGTCGCATGGTTTATTGAAATTTTCTGACTAGAGGTTAGGACCAGGCAATATGTTTATGTATAACTGCCACGGTCTATGTTGTGCCCTTGAGATGACTGGTTATATTATATCACCAAGACGTAGGTAACATTGAAGCAGCACTTACTTTCACTTTGGATGGCTTTCTTTCATACCATATTATTTGTTTTTGGTCTCAAACTGTTGGAAATTTTTGATAGGCATCGCCACCAATACACTGTACGATAAAGCTACGTATATTCCTGTTGTTTATTATTCTAATTGTGAAACTTAGATCTTTATTACGTATTGTGAATGTGTACTACCTCACCGGAAGTGCAATGTTCAGAATTTGTTTGTGTTATTTTCCTATTCTTTCAGGGATGCCAGGTCTTACCGCTTATGTTGGGTTCCATGAAATATGTGCACCCAAGAAGGGGGAGACTATTTATGTTTCTGCGGCATCTGGAGCAGTTGGACAACTTGTTGGGCAGTTTGCTAAGCTGGCTGGATGCTACGTTGTCGGAAGTGCAGGTTCCAAGGAAAAGGTAAGTGTTGTATGGTGTACACATTCTCTAGAGCAAGCCCCACGAGAGTGTTGCAGTGGATGAGTCCTGCGGCAAGCCCTGGCTGTTGGCACTTGACTAAAAAATGGCTTCCTATAGCGAAGCTCCTTCCATTCGCTCATAAGGGGAGGAGTCCCCTTGGTCCCACTCAAGATAGAACTTTCTTTCCATTTGTGCATTACATCTATCTCTAGTTTCTCGTTTCTTTTGTTTCTGTGGACGTAGGTCGATCTTTTGAAGAACAAATTTGGCTATGACGATGCATTTAATTACAAAGAGGAACCTGATCTGGTTGCTGCCTTGAAGAGGTTGGTTTTTGCCCATATTACTCATCTCTTTCATTTTATACTATGGCAAGAATTAGATGTACTTTCAGGTTGTGATAATACGTGAAAAGACATTAGTCCTTCTTATGGTCAAAATATTTCCCTCCATATATGGTTAAACTTTGTTCTAACACCCTGGTACTTATCAACTAGCATCTTCCAACCAGCGAAGTCAGCATCTGCCCTGTCCACTAGTGTGTTCCATTCTGTCGGCATTATAAATAGTATTACGTGGAATCCCCCCCCCTATCGGGGTGCTCATTGTTAATGCGGTGCGCTATGGCATTCATTCAGCATCTCTAAAAAAGATGATCTGCTTGCTTTCTTACCTCATGCGCGACATTTAATTACGGTTTATAGTAATAACAGAAGAAGCTAGCTAGCTAGATCCTCTTCTTGGTTATCAGGGAAAATAACCTTATTACCAAATAAACCTTTCTCGTGTGCCAGATATTAAAATTATTCTGCCGGTAATGGTGGTCTGTTTCTGTAAATTTCATGTTTTAACTTGCACCCGAAACATGACAAGGACAAGAATCGGCAGATTTATCAAGATCATGTTACCATTCTCTATGAGATATATTCATATATCTATCTGATGGCACTGTGATCTAGCCTGTTATCCCAACTGATTATGTTGCTGACAAGACTCCAACTGTCTCCCAGGCATTGCCCCAAGGGCATAGACATGTACTTCGAAAACGTTGGAGGCCGCATGCTTGATGCTGTTCTTCTGAACATGAACGTCTTTGGTCGCATTGCCGTTTGTGGGCTGATATCTCAGTATAATCTCACCCAGCCCGAGAGCGTGCATAACTTGTTCTGCATTGTGACAAAGCGCCTAAAGTTGCAAGGCTTCATCGAGCCTGATCACGTGCACCTCTATCCCGAGTTCCTGGAGCTGGCGATCAAATACATCCGAGAAGGGAAGTTGGTGTACGTGGAGGACGTTGCAGAGGGCATAGAGAAGGCTCCGTCTGCGCTCATCGGCCTCTTCACCGGCCGGAATGTGGGAAAACAAGTTGTCCTCCTCTCCAAGGACTAGGCTAAGAAGAAGCTCGTGGATCCGAATCTGGCAAACCGGACAAATAAGGTTTTCTTAAACTACTACCGTACTGTGTTATATAGATGCGAGGATATATCATATTTATGAATAGTTGGAAGCTTTGTGATGTACTTGTTACTGAAGCACGTAGGCTGTTTCCATTCATATCCGGGTTAGCTGGTTTCTCGGTGGAATGTAATAATACCAAAGGGCAGCCCCGTGTTAGTGTGTGTTTCTCGGTAAAGCTTCATTCTTCTGGTATTTAGGCGGCTGAATTCACTGGCTTTCTCATGTATGTCTCTCCCTGAATGCTGTCCGTTTGCATGGCGTATTCTGGGGTGATCTATTTGTTTGCTTGAGAGTTGGTAAAGAGCAGACTCATATGGATGGGTCAGTCCATGGTTTCTTCAACAACAATCATGTAATACCCCGATTTGTGAATATGTTAAAAGATTAAATCAGTGGACTACCAACAACACCGGTTAACCATTTTTTGGAGGTTGGTTTGAAAGAACTCCGAAGTTAAGCATGCTCTGTTAGAAGTAAGTTAAGGATGGGTGACCTCCTGGGAAGGCTCTTAATTAGCAACGATTGTTGGGCCAGTCAGCTAATTTAATCGGTCGTTACATATGGTATCAGAGCATGACCCAGCCGGAAGGTCCGGTGTGACTCGCCTGGGTATGTGATGTGTGTGATCTTGACGAGGGCGTCAAGTCTTTAAGGGGGGTAGATTGTAATACCCCGATTTGTGAATATGTTAAAAGATTAAATCAGTGGACTACCAACAACACCGGTTAACCATTTTTCGGAGGTTGGTTTGAAAGAACTTCGAAGTTAAGCGTGCTCTGTTAGAAGTAAGCCAAGGATGGATGACCTCCTGGGAAGGCTCTTAATTAGCAACGATTGTTGGGCCAGTCAGCTAATTTAATTGGTCGTTACAAATCAACGATAATAACTTTAAAGAGATACTGGGCGATTCTGCGGAGGAAGTTACCGTAGTGTTGCTGCAAAAGAAAAAGACTGGTGGATGCGGTACAGAACATAAAAAGCCACAAAACCACCTGAAATTTTAACTAGTTGAACGATAATTTTAATATATGTATGTTCTCCGTAAGACTTTAAATATAATAGAGTATGAAACATCTAAGGATGAGAATTATCATATTTGGTGAGATATGATGAAAAAAAAAGTGGGTAGGAAGTTGGGGACCAGAAGAAAGAGAGAAGAAAAAAACGTTTCGTCGGAGTTCTCGACAGAAATATGTTTTTATAATGTTTATCAAATATTATTTTAACAATTTTTATCAAAAACATATCTTGCAAGACAAAAGGTCAATTTGTCATGCCCCCCCCCCAAGGGCTGTTGCGCGGATGTAATAATAATACCTGCTTATTTGTTCTTTTCCTCCTCCTCCGTCGTCATAAAATTGTAAACAGCGTTACACCGTAGTCTTGACAAGTACCGCGAGAAGACGTTAGTGCTTTCAAAAGTATGACTGCAATATTATAAACTTGGACCAAATAATTTAGATATGTAAAGTATAAACTACGTGACTGTAATTCCGGCGTCATGACGTGTTCCCTGGGGGCACCCCGTCGTCCCGGTCCAGTCCACCGAAGAATGCCGGAGGAGGCGGTGTGAGCTAGTGTGAACTATGAAGTCGGTCGTCGCCACGGTCGACGGCGTTGATTCCTTCCGCGTCTCGCCATTTTCCCACCCGCGTGTATACGACACCACCATCCTCCTCTGTCTGTCATCGCCCCTCCGTCTCCGCCCCTGCCCCTCTTCTCCCTCCCTGCCTAGGGTTTGCGGCGGCCGATCGGTTTCGCTGCTCTCCCGCGCTCCCCTGCTAATCGGCGGCGGGATTCGCAGGTCAGCATCGGAAGGGGTAGTTGCGGCGGCTGAGATCCGCTCGGTTACGACGACGTGAACTCCCGAGGCGAATTGCTGCGAGGATCGAAGGCAGAGAAATTCCTACCCTTACTCTTCTCCGTTTTCTCGTAGTTGGCGTACGGGGCGAGGTCTGTCCGCCTGTGATTCGGCAAACTGCGTTTTCCTCTTCGAAATTTGGCTGTCCTTGCGGTCTTTTTCTGTTCCTTTATCCGGTGATGCATCGCGAGTTTATATATCTGGTTTTACTAGGTGATTCTGAAACTGCTGTTGCAGGTTTATACTCGTGCAGTGCTTGCTTATCGCCCGGTTGTCTCCATGTACTTCCCCACAAGATACTCTTCCTTGGTATGTTCTCTTTTCCATGATGTAGTTTCCTTTTGGCTTGCCTTGTGTTTACCAAATTAGTGGATGCCATTACTTACTGTGTGGTGCAGATCCCGGCGACTGTGATTCATACCCGCACCTGTTGTAGCTCTCTTGTCTTGCTCAGAGATTGCATGCCTATTTGATGTCTGTTTTTGGTAGATGATGGGAAGCCCACTTAATTTGATGTTTATTTTCACATTTGTCATTTTCACTGGGATCCACCACCTTTGCTCATGACTTGGAAGATATGCTGTTTTTCGTGGGAACGAGTTAGGTGTCTCTCGACCGGACAACATGGACTAGATTTTGGTCACCAGCTTTTGAATCTCATTTCAGATATACCGTTAAAAGATTTGGTGGATACTTTTGTATGCAACGTGTTGGATGTATTTGCCCCTTTCTTCATCTTCTAATTTCTTGCTGACATCTGTTGATTATTTCTGACGTTGTTCATGCGAAATGGATTTTCTGCAGGTAATCTCAGTTATCTATCACTGGTCAGTTTGATGGAGACAATTCAAGATTCTTAACCATCTTGATTTTGCAGAGTTTTGCACCCGTTTTGGTTTTCTCATCAATCAGCATGGGTTATAAGGATGACTGGGCAGTTACAAGTGTTGTCATTTTGTCCTTGGTGCTTAGTAACACATGCTATGGTACTGAAACAGATATCTTCTGCTTGAGAAAAATACAAGAGTCTCTAAACGATCCCAATGGTTACCTGAAAAGTACATGGGACTTCACTAACACCTCTGAGGGGTCTATTTGCAAGTTTAGTGGGGTGGAATGCTGGCATCCTGATGAAAATAAGGTCCTTAACTTGCGTCTTTCTAATATGGGCCTTGTGGGCCAGTTTCCTGTGGGTGTTGAGAACTGCACTAGCTTGACCGGATTGGATCTCTCAAGCAACAAACTTTCAGGACCTATTCCATCAGATATCTGTAGTCGAAGATTAAAGTTTGTCACAAGCCTTGATCTGTCATCAAACATTTTTTCTGGGGAAATACCAGTGAACATGGGAAATTGCACCTTCCTTAACGTCCTCAATCTCCAGAACAACCAACTGAGTGGAAATATCCCTCAACAGCTGAGCCAGCTCAATCGACTTACCTCATTTAATGTTGCAGGCAATGCCTTGACAGGTTTAATACCAAAATTGAGGGCTAATGTTACTTCTGCAAGCTTTGCAAATAATATTGGCCTCTGTGGGGAACCTTTGGACCCTTGTACACGCCCTGAAAATAAGAGCAACACAGGAGTCATAATCGGTTCAGCAGTTGGTGGAGCTATATTTACATCTGTGGTTGTTGCTATTATTCTCTTTATCTGCTTCCGTAGAGTGGCTGTCAAGAAAGTTAAAGATGTTGATGGCAACAAATGGGCAAAGAGCATTAAGGGAACAAAGGGAATCAAGGCAAGATCATTTCGTTTTACTTTCTTTTTAGGACTGGTTCAAACAATTCTTTTTGATGAATAGATGGATTTGTTTCTGATTCTTCCAAATTTTCAGTTTTCATATATTAAAATGAAACATGCTAACAAGTTTTTGTTGTTGATCCAGGTATCAATGTTTGAGAAGCCTATTTCTAAATTGAAACTTAGTGATTTAATGAATGCTACCAACGATTTCAACAAGGAAACGATTATAGGCACTGGTAGAACAGGCATGTTGTACAAAGCGACACTTCCAGATGGCACCTTTCTCACGGTAAAGAGACTTCAGGATTCTCAACAATCTGAAAAGCAATTTGACTCTGAAATGGTGACGCTGGGAACTGTAAGGCACAAAAACTTAGTTCCCCTTCTTGGATTTTGTGTTGCCAACAAAGAGAGACTCTTGGTGTATGGGCACATGGCTAGAGGGGCACTATACGATCAGCTACACCGGGTGGACACTGAGGGACAAGTTATAGATTGGCCTACCAGGCTGAAAATCAGTATTGGTTCAGCTAGAGGCCTAGCATGGCTTCACCACAGTTGTAATCCTCGCATACTCCACCGAAACATAAGTTCCAAGTGCATTTTGCTAGATGAGGACTATGAGCCCAAAATATCGGATTTTGGTCTGGCAAGGTTAATGAATCCAATTGACACGCATCTTAGTACCTTAGTAAATGGTGAGTTTGGTGACTTGGGTTATGTAGCCCCTGAATATGCACGCACACTAGTGGCCACTCCCAAGGGCGATGTATATAGCTTCGGCGTAGTCCTCCTTGAGTTGGTCACTGGTGAAAAACCCACCCATGTGTCTACTGCTCCAGAAAGCTTCAAGGGCACGTTGGTCGACTGGATCATGGAGCTTTCCAACAGGTCGCTCCTCCATGAGGCAGTCGATAAGTATTTGGTGGGAAAAGGCTACGATGGTGAGCTTCTCCAGTTTATCAAGGTTGCATATGCTTGTGTTCTCCCGTCCCCCAAGGCAAGGCCAACGATGTTCGAAGTTTACCAGCTGTTAAGGGCCATCGGGGAGAAATATCACTTTTCAACAGACGATGACATGCTGATAGCTCCCCAAAGTACTGATGCAGATTACCTGGAGGAACTTATTGTGGCGCAGTGAAGAGAGGAGAGATAAGCAGACCGAAGAATAATAGGTAAAAATCGATGGGTTTCATACTGTGCTACACTGCTACTGTTTCCGGATTTTAGCTACATGAGTTGCCTTGGATGGGGTCATCTCGTCTCATGTGGAACACCACACTTGTATATTTTAGTTATCTGATACCCTATTCGAGTGAGCTCTTCATGGCCCGTAGAGAAATGCATTTCACGTTGTTGATCATCCTTCGTCTTTCTCTCTTCCTTTTCTTTTGGTCCAAGAAGAGTTATGTTCGCCACCAGTGTCATGGCCGTAAGCATCTTAAGTTTATTCATGCTCACGCGAAGCTGTTTTGACAAAATTTCGGTTCTCTTCCCATATAATCCTGAGCCAAGAAACTTGTCACTTGAGGAGACGCTGAGCGTTTGCTCGAGGTTCATTTCAGCACTTGAGGAGATGGATGTTGGGATATGAGAAGTTCTGTCAAATTGTGTTGGAACTAAATGGTCATTTTCCCAAGCGTAAACCATAATTAATTATGTTGATTTTCCTTGTTCTTTAGCCATGTGGGCAGTGATCCCCCCCCCCTCTTCTCCCCAAGTGAAAGTCAAAATATGAGCATTCACCATTACACTCTAATAAAACTGGGTCTTTTCTGCAGGCCTCGCCAGTTGCTGAAACCGAAAACACCCTCGGTAGAGGATACCACCACGAATCTGCATGTTACGCCTAACGCCCTTCTTTTATCGACGCGCACGACGAAAAGGGTGTTGCAGCGCACCTCACTGTCAGAGCCTACGTCGATCTATTGTTTTGGTTACGTGATTATCAGGGGTTTTTGTGATGGATCGAGGGTTTTCAACCTGTTAGCTCCTGTTTAAATCGAATTAAAATATGAGAATATCGGATACCATTGGCATCCCTGCTCCTCCTTGGGTCATAGGAGTGTATGTAACTCCAGTCAATGGATAGTGATAGGGCTTAGCTAAAAAAGTTTGAACTTTGAGGCACGGGAAGTCCACGTGGATGAGGGGTGGAGAACAGTGCGCTCTGGCGGGCCCAGACTGAACGGTGCAATTTTTGAGAGACCCAGGTTCTATCAAAATTGTGGAGGGAGTTTCCGTTCTTAGAGGTCATGAGCCGGGATGATGCCTTTGAGGCTTTGAAACGACACGGAAGACCTTAGAAGCCCTTATACAGCAAACAGTGACGATCTTTCCTGGGCGAAGAAAATTAACTAGAGTGTGATATAAAAATTGTTCTAATTTCCAAAAATAAAAACTAGGTGACTTTTTTTTAATCATTAGCGAAATCAATTTAAATAAAAATTGAAAATGTATTGTAAACATCCGTACTCGAATTCAAAGTCTTAATTCTAAATTATTTGTCTTTTTTTATTTTTCACAAATTTTTTGTCCGTTTCCCCGTTATGTTTAGTTGCTCCAAATTATATCATATGTATTTACGTCAAGTTAATTTGATCTTACCTCCATTTCTTCTGTGCCGACAATATTAGGGTCTTATTTGCCTGACAAACATTTTCAAAAGATGACATCTAATATGTCCAAACTAAACAAAGTCTTCTTCTTTTTTACTATATCTTCGATTCTCACAATTTTCATCTTGTCTCTAACACACTCAATTTTAAATATTGCACATTTTATACCAATCAAAAGTGGCTGCACGGTCAACTTTTCCATTTTCTTTTGCTAAATCAATCTTTGGATGGTTAATGTTTGCATTTGTCTGCAGAAAATGTTATGTGAAATAAGGCTACAATATTTTATTCCACCCTTCATAAGCTGTTACCTGTTTATCCTGAAAATTTCATAAAGGCAAATTTTGCGGCTAACAACTAAAATTAATCAACTTCTTGCAGGATTTAATCACACTAGTTATATTTGTTTCTGCTACCCGTAAAATTTTAGCATTCCACGATATCATATTCTTGAAACCTAAACTGCACAAAGACACACAACTGCACCTCATAATTAATGCCCTGTTTGGTAACACTATTTGACATCTCTATCACTATCAATTTTAAAATTGATATTCTTAGTAATCACTAAGAAGTGTTTGGTTAGTAATATCAATTTTGAAATTGACCGTGAAAACAAAACACATTATGTAATACAAATGTTAACTTGTATCAATTTTGATATTGATATTCCAACCTCTAAAATTATCAATATCAATATTGATATAGTATCAAATTTAAAACTCTAACCAAACGGGCCATAAGGTATCAATTTTCTCTGAAGAACTCAAGGATCCTTTTGAAGAAGGCTTCTTCGATAGCTGGCTTTCAAGACTGCCACTCGATAAAAGCATACTGCTTTTTTAATTGAAAATATCAAATTTATGTTTGTGCTCATGCAGATATAATTAGGTTCTTATTAATCTATTAAAAGGTTCATCGAAATAAAATACATAATTAGCATCTTCAACACTACCACCATATGGATATTTAACAAGTTTTGATTCATTCTATTCATACTTGGTCTGACTTCGCGGGGCTTTATCAGAATCAAGAAAATAAAACCGATCGACTACTTAAATCGAAACACATCGAACTGAATCACCAAACTAGGCTTGGCTAGCCAGCTTGAAGCAAAAGATCCGGATCGAGAGAAATTTCTTTAGCGATTCGAATGATGATTTAGTTAGTTAAATATCACCAGTAAGTGTTCACACACGCTATCCAGGTGGTATTCCTTCTTCTTGTTCACTACATGGTCTCGTTTCCCGAACCGAGGATTCTAGTCAGTATGAGTACTAACCAGATTACTTGTACAGTTTGCGGTGGGTAGCTGTCCCAAAAAGAAAAGAAAAGAAAAACAAATAAGAACCAAAAAGACATTGAAAGGCAGATGGACCTTTCAGTGCCCCAAGGTGCCGCTGCACTACAAAAAAAAAAAAAAAAAAACTAACAACGGGAGGAAATTAAACTGACCGAATAGCCAGTTCATCTCTCCTCCTCAATTAACACCCGTCAACAGATGTGCAGCAGTGGAGATCGAAGACGGGGGGGGGGGATCAAAATCTATTGACTAGGTATATACGTACGTACTTCATAGTTTCATTCATCCCTAGCTCTCCCGCGTTCCATCATCTCCCCCTCGAGTTCTTCAGGTTCGTCCTCGGCCTACGGTTCCAGGGTGACGATCTGCCACAGATTTATTTATTTTTTTAAAAAAAAGAGAGACGCACAGCTTTCAGCTGCTTCCTCCCGAGCAGCCGGCGACACCACGCTCGGAGAACAAGCACAAGATGCAGCGGGAGCGGGCAAGAGGAGAAGGAAGGGATCAGAAGAGGGTTTACTTGTTCTTGGTGGGGTTGCCGGAGGAGGGTGGTATGGGCCTGAGGCTGGCTCCTTCCTGCTTGACGGGGCTTCTTGATCTCCTGGGAACACCACGCAAGCTCTTGGTGGAAGAAGGGAAAAGCGTCGCCGGCAGGAGCAACCTCCTGCCCCGGACGACTCCATTCTCCACCACCATACACAGCGAGCGAGGGACACAGCAGCCTAATAGAAGCATCACCACCAGCATGACTGCTGGTGAAGAGGTGGGTCTGCCGTGTCTTGCCATGGCTGCTTTTTCTCCGAGACGTACAGAGAGAGAGAGAGAGAGAGAGGGGCGGGCGAGCTGCTTTGTGTAATTGATGGGGGATCTTGAAACGCCTCAACAAAGAAGGCGATCTGTCCGATGGGTGGGGAGACTCTTTATTCATCAATCATAAGGTGGGGATGATTGTGTTGTGTGCTGCTCTATCTATAGTAGTGCTCTCGGGAAATCTCTCCACTGATTCTAGCTAGCCATGTGAGCCCCCCCCCCGTTCCAGCTTTGACCACTGCAACGCCAACCCTCCCCTCCCGGCCGCTTCCTGTTGTAATTACCCCAGCCAATTGGCCCGATCGAGCGAAGAATCTCTTCCATATTCAAATCGACAACGTTCAAAGTCGAGGGGGAGGGGGGTCTCATGTGATCAGAACACGTGATCCCAGGACTGCCTGTATCTTTTTTGACTGACGAGATTTCACGTGATCAATTAATCAGACTTGCCTGTCGTAGTCGTCCCCGGGGGGGTACCGTTCGCCCGGAGATATATCGACGGATGAGATCGACAGCCGTACGAAAGAGTTGGGAGGGGAACTTGGCTTTAATTATTGATCACAGCAGGAGGTCGGGGTTTTGGACCAGAATGGCACTCTGTGCGCTGCGTTCGAAGCCTGCGTACTTCACAGAGACCTAGGTGGTGTAGTAGAACGTGCGCAAGAGGGATTAACGTACAAGATGCCTGAAGACCATCCTGCGTTTAAACCCAACCCCCTCGTAGATCCAGCAGCGATCTGAGTCCAAGGCAGGATTCCTGATCGGGTTCCGGGTTTTGGAATGTACTCGGGCCCTCTTGGGTAACTATCAAACATCTATGTATTACCATCCATTTTAAAATTGATATCCATACAAATCGCTGAGAGATATGTTTGGCCAATAATCTTAATTTTGAAACTTGCAGTACATGTTATTTTGATATTGATACTTTAAATTATATTTAAAATATCAACATCAAATTTGATAAAAGTGGACGCATTATATTACATAACATGTTTTATTCGTAGAAAGAGTTTTCGTATTGATACAGTATCGGCGACGACGGAGAAAGCTTGACGATCGAAAAGCTCCAAAGCGGGGAGGACCATCAAGGCAGCTACCCGCTTGCTTAATAAGCAATTAATCACTCCCAGCAGCCGTACGAGAGAGAGAAGCGATCACCGGTCGCCGTGAAGATTGCAGAAGATCTATCGAAAGGAAGATAGTGAACGCCTGCTCTTCGCAGACCAAACCCTACCCTCCCCCATCGAGGAGGTGACAGGCCAGAAATCCACCCATGCGAAACCATATATATATGGTATGTTTGGATGGGATTACGTACTTAATGGCCTGTTTTATTAGATTATCAAAATTGATACAAAATTATATTAATATTTATAAAACTCGAAATATCAATATCAAAATTGATAAAAATTGACATTTGTATTATATTACATATTTTATTTGCATTGTAAATTTTAAATTTTATATTATTAGTCAAACACCTTCACGTGATTGTCATCAATATCAATTTTAAAATTGACAGTGATAAAAATATTTGATAATGTTACCAAATAGGGTCTAAAGGGAAAATAATAATGAGACAGTATTTAACAACATGTACTTTTCTAAAGATAAGAAGCTTTATAATAATCAATAAATTTTTTTATTTTATCCCTTGATAGTTTTTAGAAAGTTGGGATGAACTTATCTCTCTCCTTCTTAAAACTATGAATTGAATCGTTGTAAGTTAAAAGTTGAAAAAGAATCCAATGCTCTCTTATCTCTCTCTTTCTTAAAAATATGAATTGAATCGTTATAAGTTAAAAGTTAAAAAAGAATCCAATGCTCTCTCTCTCTCTCTCTCTCTCTCTCTCTCTCTCTCTCTCTCTCTCTCTCTCTCTCTCTCTCTCTCTCTCTCTCTCCAACTGTTGAATGTGTCGAATGTTTAATAAAACCGTGAAAAACTTAGATTGAGAATCATTTATTGGCGTCTAATCGCCTGTTTGGTTAAAGTTACCAAACATAATACTATATTAACATTGATATTGATATTTCTAAAAGTTAAAATATTAAATGTCAAAATTGATATTAGTCAAATATTTCTAAGTGATTATTGTACATATCAATTTTAAAATTGATAGTGACAAAAATGTTTATTATGGGGTGTTTGGTTGCATGATAATTTTTTGTACACTTTCATGATAAAAAATTGTATTAAAATAAAAAGTGAACCAACTCATGACATAAAATTATCATGTTTGGAGGGATGTGATTACAAAAAAGAGTAACCACCGCACATGACCAAATAAAGTGGGGGACCACAAGAAAAAAGAAAGAGGTGACACCCTCTTTTTTTGTTTAAGAAGAAAATCACTTTCAAAACATAAAATTGTCATGGTTGTCAAACACCTCTTTTAACAAGTTTTCTTACAATTTTTAAAAATTAAAATAAAAACCTCAATTATCATGCAACCAAACACCCCATTAGTGTTATCAAACATGACCTAAACTGGTGTGGACACGTAGTGAGTTAACAATAACAAAAATAAAAATACGCAAAAGCATGATATTTATTTTAATTTTATTTTTCTTGGAGTGAGCCTCCTGACATCAGCTGAGGGTAAAACCTGAGTGGGTAAATTCCGTAGCGAGCTCACTTGTAGCTAGGCCTGTCAAGTGGACCGGGTTGGCCCAGTGGCCCGTCAAAAAGCCCGTCACGGGCTGATCTTAAGCCCGTTAAAGCGTTTATACGGGCCGAACAAACAACAGCATCTCCGCCTTCGTTGCTTGGAGAGCTTGGTCATGTACAGCCCATCTTCGGCCCGTCTGGCCCGTCGGTCGATCACGGATTACCCTAGGTCGTGACCCGTGAGTCGTGACCCCGTGTTCGGCCGCTTTGTGGGTTACAATGTTAGCTTCTGCTCTCTTTGCTGTGTCGCAGCCCTCTTCTTCAGTCAGCACTCGCCATCGCCAACGCCATCGTCATCGCTACCGGCTGCCACTCCATCCCTATTGGCTGCAGCTGCGGTCGTCGGCCATGGCTCGGGGATGTCTGACGTGGGAGGTGGCGGAGTCTCCTTGTTCGCAGCCGGCGGAGGCGGGCTAAGCACGGTGCACCCAGAGTGGCGGGATGGGAGGATGAGTCTTCCAGAGTGGTCTCAACCTGCAGCGTCAATGAGTTGGTGCGATCTTCTTGGAATCCCCCTCTCCTGTGGCTTCTTCCTCTGGGTTTCCGGTGGGAACAACGTTACTCTGTCATTTATGCTGGAATACAGTGGGCCGGTGTTTCGTGAATTGTGGATTTGCTTCTGTATATGCCCAGTGTTCGTTGGTCGATGATTTTTATTTTCGGTGTGATGCTTTGTTTCCAGTTTATCAATAGTTTATTATTTTTGGTTTGATGCTTTTATCTTGTTCTGAAGTACGATCGGGGGAATCCATTCTCGTATTATATTGAGAATGTAAACTGTTATTCCTTAGTAGTAAAGAAATCCATTCCATTTTTTTTCTTTGCAAACTCAGTGGTATCTAACTCTAGTCTCTTAAAAATTTCAGGGGACATATATGAGCATGCTGTTGTGTTAGATACCATACAACTATTGAATACCATAATTTATTTTGTAAGTGAACATTTAATCAAGTGGTTAACCGGGCTTTGTGAACCAGCTTTTTGAACCAAAGACAAGGACATGGTGCTCTACAGCTAAAAGAATGTTCATTTGTACAAACAAGATAGGAAAAAAACCAATACACAAGGCCTGGAGATGAAGACCACGGCTAGCAGCCTAGCTGCACAAGTGACAATAGGACCAAACAACAGGCGACAGCAGGAAAGTCTTTGTTTGAGCCCATAGGCTGCCTGTGGTGTTGCAAAATTTTGCTCCTTTGCATTATTTTACCGTTCCTGTCAGTGACAGCCTAGTTGAGCATTTCGATTTGAATTTGTGGAGTTGAAATTGAATTGAATTTGGTGCTTAACAGGTTGTTTAAACTTGAAGTTCGTTTGAGATCATTTGATTTCTTTAAATCTTGCAATTTTTCAGATCTATTCAGACTGTGCAGATTTGAGGTTGTTTTGGTTTGCTTGAATCAATTAAAATTTATTTTAAGATCTCTCAGCCCAACCTTCCCCTCGCTTAGTACCTGTCAAGGAAGGCCAAAGGAGGGAAAGGAAGAAGGAAGACTCTTGGCCATCCTACTTTGTTGTTGCGCCAAGAGGAAAGAAAGAGACTAAAAAAGGTAGAGGGAAGAAGAAAAAAAGGGGAGGCAGCCCCCCTCCTATATTCTGTCACAGAAATAATCTCTTTTCACCCTCCCTCCTTCAACCCTTCTAAACATCCTCTGCTTTGTCCTGTGTGCAGCCCCAAATCACTCAAGATCAAACCCCTGTTTGGACCCCTATAAACAGGACAAGAAACTCCCATGGTTATATCCTAAAACGGGTCTGTTTTCAGCCCTATACAGGCCCCTAAAACAGCCCTATAACAGATTCAAAAAACCCCATGTTTTGACCCAAAAGTTGACCTTAGAACAGACCAGCAGAAGCCCCTTTCAACAATCCATATGTGCACCTCAAAGTACCCTATTATGTCCCGTTAAAGCCCCTAAATGCTATCTGCAAATGCCCCTGTTTGGACCTATAAAGAGGGCCCAAAACCTGAATAAGTCATGTTCTGCCTGTAAACCAGTCACCAAAACCACCCCATGATGCTGTGTTGCTGTTGCTGATGCCCCTGAGGCTGCTATAGACCAAAGGACAAGGAGAACAAAGAAGTCGAGGGCTCTTCCATGAATCCATGCTACTGTGATGCTGCTGCAGCCCAACCTACATGGGGTTTTGGCATCTGAAGTAGTCATCGAGCTGATGGCTGATGCGGCTGGTTTCAGTTCCAGGTGGTCAATAATTGATTCCTATATATATATATATATATATATATATATTTTATTTGCCAGCATATGATCAGAGAAATAGAGAGAGAGGAGAACTTTCAGAGATCAAATGAAAGATGTACTATTGAAATACAACTATGTAAATTTTTTTCTATATATGTACGTTGGAATTTTTTTCTATTAGTACTTGGCTCATATTTGTATTTATTCATGTTCTATATCTGTACGTTGTATGTTGATTGGATGAGACTTGACTTGATTAAGATCTGATTTTTTGAGGGAGTTAGCTATATCTGCACGTTGTTGTTGTATGTTCTATATGTGTACATTGTACGTTGTATGTTGATTGGATGAGACTTGACTTGATTCAGATTTGTATGTTGATTGCATTCTCAATTGGTTTTCAATTTCACACAACAACTTTTTATTTCAAGTTTTTGCAGATTGCAAAGCTCTCAGTCCTTGAAAAATTCTCTGAATTATGGTTTTCAGTTTTGGAAACACAAGTGATTTTTTTTATCACCGGATTAACTAGTTATTCACATTGTTGATGCTTGCATTGTTCAAGTTCATAGGAATGCCGTAGCTTCTCAGACCAGCATCATCACTTCTATTGTATTGTTTTTATTTCTTAAATTATGGTAATTCACAAATTGATAGGCATTCTATTTTTTTATATTTTACATTTAGCTGAATTATGAAATTTATGGATGATTTTATAATATCTTTGTGATTCTAAAATTTTTTCACATTTTTATTAATTTTATGATTTATTTAAATTTTTTATTTATGACTGGTTTACAAAACTCAAGCCCATTGGGCTAACGGGCTTTGACGGGCTAAAGCCCAATTACACTATTTAAGCCCGTTGGGCTTTCTAGATGGGCTTGGGCTTGGGCTCTATATATATGGGCTGAAGTGGGCCTGGGCTGAGCCAGCCCAAGCCCGGCCCATTGACACCCCTACTTGTAGCTGCCTGATTCTAATTCGGTCAAACATTTAAGATATTTCGATGATTCCAATTCGGTTAAATGTTTAAAATATTTCGATTTTAATTTTGATTATTTTAGAATCATTCTGTTTTGATTTTGTTTCGGTTTCATTTTTGTTATCAAAATGGAAACTTTCCATAGCTTTCAAAATACATTATATATTAATTTTTAAAAAAATAAATTAATAATTTATTTATAATTATTAAACTTTGATATACTATCTTTAAATTTTAATTTTTACCATTTCTATCACTTTACATATCATATTTTAAATTTATTTTATTTTATTTTAATTATTTCCAGTTATAAAGGCATTTTTTGTCAAAATCAGATAAATGAAAACTGAATTAATTGATGCCGATTTTTATTTTGACAAACTATAAGAATATGCTATTCCAATTCTGACACCTTAATAGGCTACGCGAACAAGTTTAAAATCCACTAATTTTATCGCAATTGAATCAAAACTCCGAATAATGATTCCATTTACGCCCCTTATTTCAATACTAAAGAGGAAATATTTAGAGGTCGCTGAGAAACTGTGTTTTTTTTTCATCACATACAGAATATAGATCTTTAGGACAGAATGCTTGTTCACATGAAAACAATAGGTGTCAATCAGCACCAGTGTCTTCTTGGTTAGTGGTTCGACTTTATCCGATCTGGATCGTAGAATATGGACCAGGCACGGTATGGACTTCCTTGCAGCTTAGGATTTGCTTTGCCAATTAGCATCAACTATAGGCCATGGCATATGGGATGTCTGTAACAAAAATATGTTTTTGTAACAAAATTTGTTAAAAAAAGGTGTTTGAAAAGTATTACAATTTTATGTTTTTAGAGAAATTTTATTTCTAACCAAAAAAAAAAGATGAGACTCTCTTCTTTTATCTTGCCATCCCCCCACTTCTTCTTGTCATACATGATTCCCACTTTTTTCTGTTATCACATCTCCACAAGCATGGAAACTTTTATTCTAGGTAGAAACATTTAAACCCTTGTACCAAATCTGATCACTTTGCAGCCCTAAAATAGTATGGTTTTATATTTTTCATCCTGATGTTTTAAACAAAAATATAAAATACAAAAGCAACTGAACTCGTTAGGACAAGTATAATTAATAACAGTTTACTATGTAATATTCAAAAATGAAAATAAAGCAAGTAATTAAAGGTTTTTAAAATTTTCAAAATCCTACAGAACACGCCTGATTAATCATTAAGCCCCTGTTTGGTATGGGAATAACCTAGAAGCCCCTGTTTGGCACACACTTAAAAATGAATTTAACCTGGGTTAAGTTAATCCAGATTATCCCCAAAATTAGGGATAAGTGCAGGGATAAGTCATCCCACTCAATACTTAGACTAAGTTATCCTGAGAAATGATAATTTTGGGATACGACGTCCGTCCGGGGGGAGGGGCGAACGCCGTGGGCTTCGGTCCGCCATGGATCCAGCGGGGGGCGAGCAGCGCCGGCGCGGGGGGGGGGGGGGGGAGGGAGGGAGGGGTGAACGCCGTGGGCTTCGGTCCGCCATGGATCCAGCGGGGGGCGAGCAGCGCCGGCGCGGGGTGGGGGGCGAAAGCTTCGGTCCGCCATGGATCCAGCGGGGGGCGAGCAGCGCCGGCGCGGGGGGAGGGGGGAGGGGCGAAAGCTTCGGTCCGCCATAGATCCAGCGGGGGGCGAGCAACGCCGGCGCGCGGGGGGGGGGGGAGGGAGGGGCGAACGCCGTGGGCTTCGGTCCTCCATGGATCCGGCGGGGGCGAGCGGCCGGCGCGGGGGGGGGGGGGGGAGGGAGGGGCGAACGCCGTGGGCTTCGGTCCGCCATGGATCCGGGGGGGCGGCGCCGGCGCGCGCGCGGGGGAGGGGGGGGGACGCCGCGGAGGAACGCCAGCGAGCGGCTTCGTCAGCGGGGGGCTGAGCTCCTTCTCGGCTCCTGTCTGCCAGGGGGGTCCGTCCGCCATGGATCCAGCATGGAGCTTCGTCGACGGGTTCAGGAGTTGCCCGGAGGAGGTCGCAGAGGAGGACCTCGGAATCCAGGAAAGGGGAGGGGGGTTGTTGGCCACCGGGGGAGCACCGCCGCGGTCCGCCGGGAAGGGGGGGAGCACCCTGTATCTTTTATAAATTTTTTTATTAAGTCGATTTAAACGTTTGATTTTATTTAAATCGATTTAGAGATTTTTCAAATCGAACTAAATCGAACGGGTCCCAAACTGAACCGAATCAAACCGAATGCGGTCCGCCGGGGGGAGCACCATGTCCGCCAACGGCTCCGTCCGCCGCCGGGGGGGGGGGCGGGGAGCGTCGGTCCGCCGGGGGGCTCGTCCGCCAATGGGGGGGCCGGGGGGTGGGGAGCGGCTCCGCGGGGAACACCGTCGATCCGTCGGGAGGGGGCGCAGGGAGCGGCTCCGCGGAGAGCACCGTCGGTCTGCCGGGGGGGCTACGTCCGCCGAGGAGGGGGGCGGGGAGCACCGTCGGTCCGCCGGGGGGGGCTCCGTCCGGCGGGTGGAGGGGAGGGGGCGCGAGGAACACACTTGCTCCCGTTAAAATATTCCGTCTAATAAATTACATTATTTATATTTTCAAATTTATAATTTTAAGTTTATTTTTATTTATATATTTAAATAAAATTTTAAATTTATTATAAAAGTACGTAAGTGAGTTAAGATGTTTATGAATATGTTATGAGTAATAAAATAAGATAATATAAAAAATAAAGATAAAAATATAGGGTTATCCTCGAATTTATTGTTAACATACCAAACATAGGATAGGTTTATCCATAAACTTATCCTAAGTTAAACCAAACATGACGAGGATAGGGTTAACCACAAGGATTGGTTTATCCCTATCCCCACTAAATTTATCCCGATACCAAACGACGCCTAAAGGTGCAGACAAAATGTGTTTGAGGATCCTCATCCTTCGGCCCCTTCACAGATGCAGGGAGATTGGAGGACTTATTATGTTGATGTAGGCGGCTGAAAAGGGGGTTCGACAGAGTACCTTAGCAGACAGCTCATTTGGTTTGACTCCTAACAGGTTGTATTAATGATTGGAACCTATGAGGTGGTAAAAATTTCAATCAAATGAATTTATTTCTGTGCTTTTGTGTAAATCCAGTCAAAGGAGAGACACATAAAAGCTGATCTGCTAAAAGTCAAAATTCATAGGCGAGCTTGTTGTACCGTAGAGGGATTCATTTTGATAATCCCTCCTTATATAAGTTTGGCCGAACGCATTCGGAGAAACGGTAGTAGCGTGAGAATAATAAATGTAGTCTGGTTGACGATGCCGGTCTTTCTGGCAGAGAGAACACAAGATATCCAATTTATGAGGTGTTTGGTTGAATGATAAATAGAGTTTTTGCAATAATTTTATGTTTTTGTGATAAAATTTATTAAAAATAGCAATCCTTACAATTTTATATTTTTAAAGTGATTTCCTTTTAGACAAAAAAAGAGGATCTCACCTCTTTTTTATCTTGTGATCTCTCACTTTGTTTGATCATATATGGTAACCACTCTTTTTTGTTAACACATCCTTCCAAACATAGACAATTTTATGTCATTCGTTAATTCACATTTTATTTTAATACATTTTTTATATTAAAAGTGTATAAAAATGTATTGTGCAACCAAAGGCCCTAATAGGGTGTGTTTCGATGCATGTAAAAGAGAAACCGATGAGTTTACTTTTCATAGGAATAACTTTAAGAAAAGTATATCCAAATCTATCATCTGAAAATATATTCTTGAAATTATTTTCCATCAAGTGATATAAAAGTTCTTTTAAATATCAATCAAGTTTTTAAGAATTCCTGGTACATAGAAATAATTTTACAAGATAATTGCATATAAAAAATAAATACACTCTATCACCGTAGTATGTTTAACAAAATTCATCATTATAAATAATTTTTGAAAAATATTCTATAACATTAATTGTTGCCAGAAATATTTTCATTACAATCTTTATTTTGCTAAAGGTTGAATATATGTGACATTGTGTTGATACATTTAAATTTAAATTGTTAATTTTTAATTTATTGAGTTTTTAAACTTTCAAATTTGTAGATCAAACTTATGACCATAACTAGTATTGTTACCATACTTTTAACCAGATATCTTACTATTATATAAAATGATACATATGGTGATTTTTACATTTTTTTCATTTATGCAATACTATTTTAAAAATAAAATTCTCATCAAAGAGAACAAGATTAAATATTAAGCACATTGCCCGCTGCGAAAAATGACATCCAGCGAAATCTCCATGATGCCAGAATCCAGATTGTAGGATGGTCAAATGAAAATTATTTACGTTGACTTATGTTTTACACGTAATCAAATCAAAGGGTGGAATGTGGTTCCCGAAAACATGATGCATGCATCCGATTTTCCGGGTAACCAAATGCTTAATTAAAGCTAACTATCAGTTAGCCACATTGATAAAACATACGAAAACAAGGTAAAAAGGATACACGACCTTCGACGAGTAAGCTTAGAATACACGATGAACGAGAGCCTAGGCGACCAAAATAAACAGTTTAAATGTAAAAGCAGAAACATGAGGAAGAGGAGAGAAACTTACAGAGATAACATGTAAGGTAATATTGAATTCACTTATCGGCACTCCGAACAAGGCTGAACTTCATATTGGCTGGAAGCCTGAAGTATAAGAGGAAACAGGATGAGGAGGGAAAAGGAATAAAACACAGATCAAAATTAAATTAAACCACGAAGTTATGGCACCAATTTGCCAGAGGCCCGATCGCTGCAATGTGTAAAAAAATAAGGATGGAGAAGAGAGAAAAGCTATCAGTTCTTACCATCGTCCAACCCGAAGTCTGAGAGAACGCGGGGGAAAATCGATCACGGCATACCACCTAATCCATTTCCCCACAAGATACGCTGACCGGCATGTTGTACACACAGGTCTCCAAGGTTCTTACTGCATCAAATGTACGTTATGGTTGGATTAATTTTTCCACCTTCACAAAAAAATCATCAGACTATTTTTTAGAGATACATTTTGTGAGTTCTTTTTTGAAGAAAGCAGAATGTTAGAATTATGAGGATAGTCCTATATCAGATTTGATAATGTGCTTATATATCATGGGCCCTTCAATCTTAACACTATTGGGGTGTTTGGTTGCATGATAATGGAGGTTTTTATTTTAATTTTTAAAAATTGTAAGAAAACTTGTTAAAAGAGGTGTTTGGCAACCATGACAAATTTATGTTTTGAAAGTGATTTTCTTCTTAAACAAAAAAAGAGGGTCTCACCTCTTTCTTTTTTCTTGTGATCCCCCACTTTGTTTGGTCATGGATGGTTGTTACTTTTTTTTGGTATCACATCCCTACAAACATGATAATTTTATGTAATGAGTTGGTTCACTTTTTATTTTAATATAATTTTTTATCGTGAAAGTGTACAAAAAATTATCATGCAACCAAACACCCCATATAGTTTTGGAATTTGTAAGATGGTATCATAGTAGACATTTATCGTTCTTTACCTCTTATTCTCACTGTCCACTTTGGCAGTGAGAGGGGCGTTAGATTTGTAAGGATAGTCCCATATTGACTATTAGATATTGTATTTATATATCCTAAGACCTTCAATCTCAACATCATGGTTTTGGAGTTTGTAAGACAGAAAAATAACATGTTAGATTACACATGCATCAAATCTTGAATTAGCGATAGCAAATAGCATGGAACTGAAAAAAAAAGTCAAGGCAATTTCATTGCAAATTGTAATGCAAGTTCCTTTTCACATAAAGAAAAAAAAAAGATAGCATTTATGAAAGTAACATGCACATCAAATCTCCAGTTAACCGGGATATGGAATTTAATCCCATTGACGCTCCCTGCTTGCAAACCCAACAAATTACAATGGAATTATTAAACCAGATAATAGAGTTCAGAAATGCTACACCCACATCTTTGAACTTACCCAAAAAGACAATACACATCCACTGCCAGCAGACCGTGAGCCTGATACAAGTAGTATTTTTTTCCTTTGTTTATTGGCTGCACATTTTATTCATCACTTAAGTACAATAGTCAAGATGCATTACTCCCATATAAACTCATATGATCCACTAGAATGTTGAAATTGTTAAAATTTCGGTTGAAGAAACAAGCTGACTGGACGGTAGTGTAGTGTGTAATATGCCTTGCCATGGTATATCGTAATCTCCACATGATACTAGCCAGCTCCAGGTTCATCAATATCAGCCAAGACTGGCACCCAGCCCAATCACGACAAAGATTGGCATTTCAAAAGTCAAAAAATAAAAAAATAAAAAATAATGTCATTCTAAGTCGAATCTGCTGACCCTGGGCCTGGATCACCTGCTAGCTCAACTCTATCCACTCCAACCCACTCCATAACGGGTCGTAAGAAGTATGACCAACCTGATTTTGCCTCGATTGGACATCAGCCCAGCCAAAATCAAGTCCATCCTGGACTTCATCCAGGGATACAGAACATTCATGCCACTTGGAAAAATGTTCAGTAGGTTCAGTTTGATTTGGCAACACCAAAAGGAAAACCCAAGGAATTAAGATCTAAAATAATTTAGCTTTAACAAACCTTTCCATGTGTAGCTTCATGTGTCTTGTTTTCCTCGAACTGGTCAATCACTTTGTCCCATGGGTTATTAATGCCTTAAAATATTTTTCACATTATACAGCTCCATACGAGCTATACTGCTGAGTGTGCTTATTGTTATCATTATGAGACATGAAAAACTTATGCTAATGCCATAACCATGACATTGAAGTCAACTCACTTAAATGACTGGTGAGTAGGTAACATATCCATGCATCTAAGATGTATGGCGTTCAGAAGGGTATATGATCCAAGATGATGCAACTTCTTTCTGAACTTGCAAATATCAACACCCGGTATTTCTATTTTACAGAAATGTCTCCCAATATCTTCATGATATCACAAAAGGAACAAATACTGAGGACTGCCATTATAGATCGAAGTACCTTCATATAGAAACTAATTCCAACCTTGTGGTTAGTAAGAAGATCAGTAATCCAGTTTGTGCCCAACCCAGAAAGATGTGTCTTCTTTATCCATTTGCACAACTCTGCACCTTAGAAAGCTCACTCATCTAGAATAAAGATGTGAGGCCGCTCCATCAACAGACTTAATAACAACATCATTGACTGATCGTTCGTGAACAATTGGTGCATGAAAAGTTTAGTCAAATCTCATTTCTAATGATTCGTGATGCATCATCAAGTTTGTTTGCTCTTTCGTAGATGCCAGCAGCCACCATTCGCAATTCTCTCTTGTCTATGTTGGGATTAGAATCAAGCTCCTTGAGAAGTGATTCTACTCGATTAAAATCCCCTCTTACACCCAGAAGGCTCAGCATCTGAAAGTGCACCTGATCTGAGAAAACGCACCCTTCTTCTTGCATTTCTATATACAAATGTTCCGCTTTACCAAATTCCTGCAGCTTACCATAAGCATTTAGGGCCGTGCCTATCATGTTAGAATCAGGAAAATACCCAGCTCCTCTCATCTTCTCAAACACATCGACAACATTACGATGCTTCTTATTTCTTGCAAAAAGATCCATCATACACTGGAAAACAGCAATATCCTTGATCTCCCCGGCCTGGCATGCCCGTCTAAAAACCAGTGATGCTTCCTCAATCTTTCCTGCATTGGCAAGGATGCTTACAATCACCTCCTTAGGAACATTCTCATCATCGCACTCTTTGAGGTCACTGAGCAAACGTTTGGCATGTGCAACAAGACCGGCCTTCTCATACACACTAATCATCGTCTGATAGAGCACAAGATCTATTTTCGGCTCGGAGCTCCTCAGCTTCTGGAACAGTGACACCGCCCGCTCAAGCTTCCCCGCCTTGCCCCATATGGAGATGATGGTAGAATAGGTGACGGCATTGGGTTGGATTCCCCTCCTCTGCATCTCCTGGATCAAGTTTCCCGCCTTCTCGTGCTCCAGAGACTTGCCATAGATACTGATCATGGTGTTGTAGGTTACAACATTCTGCTCTACGTCCTTCCTCTGCATTAAACGGAAGAGGTGGATGGCCTCTCCGAAAAGTTCCGATTCGCCGTAGACACGTAGCAAAGTGTTGTAGCTGACAACGTTTGGCTCGACCCCGAGCCTCCTCATGCTCCAAAAGAGCCGATCAGCCTCCCTTGGCATGCCAAGCTGCCCGTAGACGTCCACCATAATGTTGAACGTGGTTAGGTCGAGCGGGACGCTCCGCTCCCTCATCTCGGAGAAAAGGGAGAGCGCTTCCACGAAGCGGTGGTTCTCAACGTAGGCCGTTAGCAGCGTCGAGTAGCTTATGGTGTCTGGGCGAACCCCGGAAGTGTCTTCGGAAACCTCCATCTCCCGTAGGAGCTGATTCGCCTCGCGCAGGAGGCCGGCCTTGCCAAACACGTTGATCATGGAATTGTAAGCGATCAAATCAGGGGCAATTCCAAGGGATCGAAGGCGAGAGAAGAGAGAGATGGCTTTGGAGTGGTCGCCAAGCTTGCGGGAAAGCTCGATGAGGGTGCTGTAGAGGACGAGATCGCCTCGAACGCCGTCGTGTTCCATACGGTGGAGCCAGGAGAGCGCATCGTCAAGGCGACCGGCCTTGCCAAGGGCAGATATGAGGGTAGCATAGGTGCAGCGATCAGGGACGAGCGCGTGCTGGACCCGCATCTCTCTCACCAGCCCTCCTGCCAGCGCCCACTCCCCCGCCCGGAGGGAGTTGCGGAGAACGACGTTGTAGGCAAAGACGGATGGCTGATATCGAGCGACGTCGAGCATCCAGTCGAGCAGGGCGAGTGACCGGCGCCAATCTGTCACCCTGGAGAGCAACGCGACCATGAATCGCAGGGAGAGTGGATGCCCTTCGCCAGAGGGGTCAGTAAGGTAGGGTGACATAACAGCGTGTAGCTCCTCCTCGGTGGTGGTCTCGGCAATAGAGACAAGCAGATCCGCCATGTCGACCGAGCGATCGAGGTACCGGTGGTGGACATGGCCTCGTTGCTCCCGGGGATCATGCAAGGCGATCCTACTTCGTCTCCACACATCTCTGGCTGCCGCCGCGGCCGGAAATGCCGCGGCAGTCCGTGCGCGCTTGGCCGGCGCCGCGGGTGGCGGGCGGGAGAACGGGGATGGACGGAGAAGGAGACGGAGGCAGGCGACGGCGTCGGGAGGCATACCTTGCGCAGGAGCGGGCGCGGCGCCGGGAGAAGGGGGATCCGGACGCTTCCACCTTCTAATCCGTTCGCCGGCGGGAAGCGCACCGACCATCAAAATAAGTAGCCAGGTTAATACTGAATTTGGAATTTTTAAAATAAAAATATTTTAATTTATCATTTTACGAAATGATAAAATTAATTGTTAAAAATCGTGATACTTCGGAATGGCTCCTCGAACACGAGCCAAGTGAAGTACCTCTCGGATGCTTCAAGCCTGGGTGGGATAGATAAACACAGAGAGGAGGCCTCGCGCCTCCGGCCGCCTTATGCCGCGCCGCCTGTGGAGGTTCGGTCGAATGGAAGACATCACCGGCTTTATCTCTCTGGCCGTTCGATGCTTATGTGGTCTTCTTCCGCCGCCGCCGCCGATCGGGCCGTTGCCTTGCCGCCGTCGGGTTCCAGGTTCTTCTTCTTCTTCTTCTTCTTCTTCTTCTTCTTACGAGGTCTTCAGCACCTTGTTTTGTCTGGTCGTTTACGTTTTCCCCCTTTTTTGCTTGGAAGTACGATCCATGATTTCTTAGAACTCATTTTTGGGAGGTGCTGCTTCTTTAGAGCCGTGTATAGGCGACCACAACACGTTTTGTCGGAGGCTCAGGAAGGTGCCATTGAGTGAAATACGCGAAGCTCGCTATACGGCGTATACGTTCATCCACACGGGACAAGAACCCAAGGAGCCCGGGTCGAAATCGCTTCCTAAAAGTACTCTGAGAAGATGTAGTCTTCTTCGGATGAAAGTAAACTGAAACAAAAAAAAGGATGAAAGAGCTGTTGTTAGATGGCTCGAAAAAGAATACGAGAGAATTGACTGCAGAAAGTTACTGTGCAAGTTGAGAAGTGTGGTCTTTGGGTGCTATTTTGTCACTCTTCTCTATGTGAAGCTCTGGGATATTTCATCTGGGAATTTTTCCGGTTCCAGTTCATTTAATTGTCGATGAATTTAACCTTCCAAGGAATATACATGTGATTTAAACTCCGCAGGCAACTTCATTTCTAGCCATGTTTATCATTCTGCATTTTTTTCACTACTAGAAGTACGGGTATAGAGTTACCTTGGAACAAGATTAACACCATTTAGACGAATACACTGATTACCCAACATATTTTTTGTTATTTTAAAATTTTAATATAGTTTATTGCCGTGATGTAGAGATAAAAATATATTGACTGCATGCCTACTGAAAGATAGGCTTTATCTCAATTACTACTGCACATACGATAATTCTCATGGTGATCCAGATTGCAAGCCAATGCCTGGCCCTAATCTGTGGAAAACTGTGTTAAAGCTCTCATCTTTTTCTTTAGTTTCAACTGCTTGCAAACCAGTAGTTTCTACATGTGTTCTGCTCTTTCTTGCTACAGTATCTTGATAACTAGCTCCAGACATCAACCTTCCATCACAGGACCTGCATGGTTTATTACCTTATATTGCATAAGGATTGCCTTGTAGTTCTCCCTCGTGTATTGCTAATTCTTTGTAGAATTAGCAATACACAACTTTGTAGAATTAGATTGTCTAAAAGGGAAAAAAAAGACTGGTTTCATATTTTGCTGGAATTTTGTGGAATCTTATAATGGAATAATCCTTAATTGTTCGGGATTTTATGCATCAATGGACATTTTTCTTTTGTATGTATGGTACCAGTCTATCGGTTATGTGGGAAACTCTTTGACCATGGCAGTGAAGAAAAAAGCACATCTGGCTTGGGCATTTAATAAATTGAACCTCCAAACTCATCTGTAGGCCACAAGTGATCTGGCAATACCGACATCAGAAAGGCATTTTTGCATTCTCATATGGGCCACAAGTGCAAGGATTTATATACACCTATTGCAAGTCGTGGAATGTCTCAAGGGGGAACGGGGATGCATTAGCCCTGGAAGGCATCAATTTTGAAGGTCGTAGCAAAACATTCAACCCAGAGGAAATCAGAGAAATTGCGGCAGAGTTGACGAGGTTAAGGTGGGAACAGTGCTCGGCATTCATGAAGAGAGCAATGTTATCATGTATATAGAAAAAAAAAAGTCATGCAACCTCCCGCAGGAATCATGTCACCCAATAATTACTCTCCGGAAAGAAGGTACTCGTTCATTGCTAACGCCAGAAATTTTACATTTTATTGAATGTTGCTGCTTGAGAAGCTTGTCTTCGAACAAGGATGGTTGTGCTACACTACGTAACCACCGAAACATAGAATCCTGTTGTTTTGTTTTGGAATTAGCATGCTATTAGAATAATAATCTGTCAAATCTTCTTGAAAAGTAGGGATTTTTAAATTGTAAAGAAGAAACTTTGTGGTAGGCTTTTAATGAATACCTTCTTGCTGCCTTTGTTGAAGTTTCATGAAGCAATGAGTAGAAAATGCATCGAAGGCTCCCATGAGTTCAAGGACGGCATGATTTGACCGTTGTACCATGTAACGTGTTTGCTTTATGAGCAGACTAATTAGAAGATTTAACTCTCAGATTCTGGATATTCTATGGTGGTTGTAAAGCTTATGTGTGTCTAAATCGAGCTGACATGAGAAAGAAAATTGGTATTTTTCCTCAACTGACAGGAAGCACCTAATTGAGTTGATCTTATCTCGTGTCCCACATAAAACCTTGGTGATAGAACAAGTTTCGTGAGGCTGATACCGAACTACTGATCCAATTTCATGCGTCAAGACTCAAGAGGTTCTAAACTGATGGTTCACTTTCAACCACGTTTTTCTTTGTCTTATGTTACAGGCAATGGATAAAGCCAAGTACAGAGACGCCTTACAAGCTGCTAGAAAATGCATTCCAAAATTAGGGCGTTGATCTTCTTAGGCCTTGGAAAGCATCATTTGCACTAAGTCACACCCGAGTATCCCACTAGAAAAGAAATTCTGGGCTTGCCATTGGAAAACCTTCTTCATGCAAGGGAAGATGCTGATCATCAGGAGATCATGCAACAGAATCAGAAAAGCTTTCAGAATGTGAGGGTTTACGGTTGTTTGACTCCTAGAGTAGAGGGGAATCCGTTAACGACACGGATCGACCTCTGTATTCGGTAAATTTGAACCTTGGTGGTCTCGTCGATCGTTGGGCAGCACTTGATCTTTGGAGAGCATCTGCGTCAGATGTATGTTTCCATGCGCAGTGGTGATTCCTCCGTAATGCTATAGAAACACAGAAATTGGATTAGATGGATAGCATACTTCTACAGGCTAGCTAGTTCCCTTGTGTTCTCAAGGTATACAAATGTGGAAGCAGCATTAGCTTAAACGTATGTGTACTCTACCCGTTTTTTGATATTTCTCGATTATAAGATGAAGTAAAATGCTGTTTGTAATTTGAGCAAGGTAGGACATGCTCAAGAAAATCAAAAGAGAAGTCTGTTGCTTGATCCCAGTCTGCACTCATTCATTCGTTATTTATATGATCTGTGAAAAGATAATGCTAATGTCCCCCGCCTCGTGGCGGAGTGGGTCGCCCTGCGGGGCGTCAGATCCCGGGTTCGAACCCGGCATATCCGCCCCGTGGGCGGCTTCCCCGCTAGCCCTGTCAAATGGGCGGGCTCAACCCATCGGCCCGTCAAATTTTCGGACACGGGCCGGGCTCAAGCCCTTCAACGAAATTAAACGGGCTAATCGAATAAGCTTGGCCCCCCATCTCTGTTCAATCGACGGCCCGTCGATTTGGCCCGCCAAAAGCCCGTCGGCCCGTGACGGAGGCTGGAGCCCTAGAGCGAGCACAGCGGCAGCATCCTCCGGCGGCACAGCGGCAGCATCCCGGCTGAGCTACAGGCTCCGATTCTCCGGCGGCACAGCGGCAGCATGCCAGCATCCTCCGGCGGCACAGTGGCAGCATCCTCCGGCGGCACAGCGGCAGCATCCCGGCTGAGCTACAGGCTCCGATTCTCCGGCGGCACAGCGGCAGCATCCACGACCAGCTTCTCCGGCGGCGGCTGGACGCCGGAACCAACCGGAAGCTCTACACCTTCCACCACATTCTCAACGGCTTCGCCGTCCACACGACTCCATCTCAGGTAATCTCCGCCGCCACCCCCGCGCTCTGATCCGCCCGCGCGCACCAACCTAGCTAGCTAGCCACCGTTTAATTAAATGGAGAGGGCCGCCGGATGTGCTGTCCGCACTGCTAACAAGGCCAAGGCCACGCAAGCTTCCACCAAAGGCCGCGCCCTTACGAGATTTCTACTAGCCAGGCATTAAGAGTGGGGGAGCCGTAGAGCTGGGGTTTCCGCCGGGAGAGGAGCACCAACTGGGAATATTCAGCTTTCGTGAGGGTTACCACTGCAGGTAGAGTGCTGCCGGGGGGTGTTCACCGGGAGGGATTACCACCGCAGGGAGAGTGCAATCTTCAGTTTTAGTTATCACTTGTCACTGCTTCATTCATTTATCGAACAATTACCAAGATAGGTCATCTGAATATTCTTTTTTTTCTCTTCTATTGTAGTGACCTTGGAAGTCAAGGGTTGAAAGGTTATATCACTGAACAGATAAGTCTTTTATCAAATTTGGTAAGCTTGTAAGTATCAACTTATTGGGAACTAACTTTCTATTCTGTGAGTTTGTGATTGATATAGAACTCAACCATCTATTGTACTTGCTTTTTGCATACCAACTCAAACAAGGAATCTAAGTACACGTTTTAATTATCTTCATCTGCTCTAGAAATTTATGTTTAGAAAATTGATAAGTTGATGTCACCTAGAATGGTGTTCACCTAGAAAACTATCTATGGTAAATACGACATCATGCCAAATGCAGATGCACATTGGTGTAGTATTATTGGATGATGGATATCTTTATTCAACTTATCTGTTCTAAGATATTTTTACAGCACAACTCAATTTGTGAAGAGTGTAACTTGCTGTCTGATTCATTACTGGTTTTTTCGGGGTGGGGGCATAACACTATTTGGTTGTATAGAACAGAACCAAATTGTTGACTCTGAGTATACCTTCTTTTTTATGTTTGTAACTAAAATTAAATCATAATTCTTGGTTTTGTTCCACTTATGCACTCTGGGAAGAAGTGTAGTTCCAGAATGGCCTAATCATATGTGCACATGGATTAACTAGTTAGTTTGACAGGGGGATGCAACCATGGGTCTGTTTTCATCAGATCAGGCCATGGGCATGCATGGGAAGGTATGGTTGAAGGGATAGGGTTACCAATTGATTTCTCACCTTGGTCTTACTCTTCTCCTTCTAATCCTCCTTTCCTTGAGTTGCCTCTCATCTACTTGACTTGTGCGATGTTGGCATGTTGCCTAGGCAGTTGGCACCTACCACCGAGGTCTCTTGGATCATTGGATGGGTACTGCAGGTGCCTACGGCATCTTCCCCAACCCATTTCAGTTGGAGAAGAAGTGGGTTCACATGACCTGATCACCAGATCTCACTAACCCGATAAAACAGGTTTGAAACTCAAATTGGACTGGCATAGCTGCTGAACTTGGTGGTCACACCTTGTGGTTCATCCGGCAGTATCCAATTTAAGTTTGACCTTCACCTGATCTTTGGGGTGTAAATGGAATCCTATATTCTGAAATTCTGATCCAATTCTGAAAAACATAAACAAGTTTGAGACTTGTTTTTGTATCGTATAAGCTATCAGAATTGGATGTTCCAATAGCTTATTGGAATTGGTATCCACTGATTTCATTGTGTTTATCTATTTCCAATAAAAAAGTAAATATAAATAAATTTAATTAAAATAAAGCTAAATAAATTATAAATTATAATATATATAGCAATGAAATGATAAAAATAAAGTTTTAAAGAGATTATATTAAAATTTAGTAGTTATAAATGAATTATTTACTCATTTTAAAATAAAAATTAATACATAGTATGTATTTCAGAAATTATCGGATTCGGTTCCGATTCGAATAATAGAATCAAATTAAATTCAGAACATGGTGATTCCAAAATTATTAGAATTGGAACATCTTAACTCTTATTGGAATTGGAATTGAATATATGTGATACCGCTATCGAGTCCGACCCATTGCAGCCCTACCCAATCCTGTCCTTTCTGCCCCCCTCCGTGCCTGTTCCAACCCCGCCGAATCTGTCCCCCTGCTTCAACCGCCTGAGGCAAGGCCAGGTTCTCATTGCTTTAGATACCTCGGGTAACATAAGGGCGTGATTGGGATCAACTTTAGCCATCGAGGGTTGATCCTAACTCGTAATTCCTTGTCCCCAGGTCCACTCGCCAATCTCCACCACCTGTCTCTCTCAACCTCCACCTATCTCCGGGGCCACCTAAGACCTTCCCCACAATCTTCTCCTCTGCCTTCTTTACAAAGATCTCCATTGTTGCGGACCCTTAGTTCACAACCCACTAGGTCCCTTCGTGCCTTGCCACCTCTCTCAAAACCCCTGTCGAGACCATTCCATCTCTCTACAACCCTAGTTGGAGATCTCCTTCCTGCAACCACCTAAATCAATCCTCTCTACACCCTTCCCATGGTGCCATTGAAGATGTCTCAGCTCTCAGTATGGCAAGAGACTGGAGAAGGGAGTGCCCCACCCACTCTTAATGCCATCCTTTTGGGCCAAAGTGGCGGAGGAATATTATTAAAAATGCCACCTTGGTCTTATTAAAAATGCCCAAAGATTTTAGTCATGAATATTATTTTTCTTTCATCCATGCTTTATCACTAACCCATCTGTGGTCTATCGTATTTATTTAGTTTTTTTACATTTCAGATGGATTTAAATGAGAGTTTGAATGTTGAATCCAGTATAAATCGTAAACCCATCGAACTTTGAGACACATTCCTCTTCATCGCGTCCTCGTAAACGAATTTCAAAAGTTTGGTTACATTTTAGTGAGAAAGTTTTAGAAGATGGGAGTAATAGAGCGGTATGTAATTATTGCAATGCCACTTTTACATGTTCAAAATACGTGGGGACAAGTCATTTGTCACGGCATACTACTCGGTGTTAAACGTTCTTCGCGAAAGCAAGAGCCCACGGACTAGTCAAATTTTGAACTTCAAATTTGATCAAGCATTTCACGACTTGAATTAGCAAAAATGGTTATTATGTTGGAACTACCTTTCACATTTGTAGAGCGTATAGCATTTAAAAATTTTGCTAGAAGTCTTAATCCAGAATTTGACGAGTGTGTCTCGAAACACGATGAAGGCTGATTGTGAAAAAATATACGAGAATGAGAGAGATAAATTGAGAAAAATATTGATTAATGAATGTGGAAGGTTAAGTCTTACTTGATTTATGGACATCAAATCAAACATTGTTGGGATATATGAGTATCGCGATTCATTTTGTTGATCTTGAGTGGAAATTACATAAGCGAGTTATTGAATTTCGATGGTTGAATCGCCTTTGGCTCTTCATTTGCAAAAGTTCTTTTAAAATCTCTTATGGATTGGGGAATTGATAGAAAAATATTTGGTCTCACTTTGGATAATGCATCCGATAATGATGTACTTTGTAGACTAGTGAGAAGAAATCTTGTAGAGAATGAATCTCTTGTCCTGAATGGAAACTTCTTTCATCTGAGATGTTGTGCACATATTTTGAACTTAATTGTGCAAGATGGTTTAAATGAGTCTCGTTCTTCAATTTCTAGTGTTCGTGAGTACGTAAAGTATGTTAAATCATCGCAAGCACGAAAACAAAAGTTTAATGAAATTGTGCAACAAGTTGGATTATACGGGGAAGAAAGGTCTTCCGTATGACACTCCCGCCCCGATGGAACTCTACTTACATGATGTTGGATGCTTGCACTTTCCTACAAAAAAGCTTTTATGGCATTGGAGACATGGGATACGGGTTTTAATTGTGCTCCCGCACTTGAGGAATGGTCAAAGGCGAGTTTATGTGCAAATTCTTAAAAGTCTTTTATAATGCTACAAATACATTTTCGGCATCGATGAACCTAGTTCAAACATAGCTTTGATTGAAATTTGTAATGTCAAGACATTGTTGAGACAAGAAATGCAAAATTCACATGATTTTGTTCATGATATGATTGTCGATGCAAAAGAGAAATTTGACAAAATATTGGTCGAAATAGAGAAGGTCTTGCATTATTATTTGCTATTGCAACGGTGCTTGACCCTAGGTACAAGTTGATGTTTGTTACTTATGCATTAATGGATCTTTTTGGCTCCGAGGCTTCTTTGAATTTAATCCGTATTAAACAAGGCATCTATGATCTTTTTGATGTATATTCACAACAATTTGCTTCCACAAGTATGAATGAATGCAATCTTCAAATGCAAGAAAATGAGGATCCATCATTAGGAGAAAATGAAGAAGTTGATATTTTGAGTGGGTTTGACCAATTTCTTCATTCACGAAATTTTATTGCAAGACTCAAAAATGCGAATTGGATCGATATCTAGAGGAGAGCGTTGTATCTCGAAGTCGAAAAAGGTTTTACCATTTTAGCTTGGTGGAAAGATAATATGGTCAAGTATCCAATACTTTCAAAAATGGCACGAGATATCTGGGAGATTCGGCTTCTACGGTTGCTTCGGAGATACTGCATTTAGCACAAGTGGAAGAATTATTGATCAATATAGAAGTTCTTTGTCTCCGGTGGCTTGTAAAGACTTTAATACGTGCACAAGATTGGTTAAAAGATAGCATGGCGAGTATATTAGCTTCTTCGTACTATCTTTTTCGCTTTTTACACCAATTAACTTATTTTCTTTCTTCTAGAGCTCACATTGTCTTCAAGTAATTGAGCAGGAGTTATGAATAAATGTCTATTTATAATCTCATGATTTTCAGGTACATTTTGACTCTTTCTTTTATGTTGCCTTATTTTCATATTTGTATATTTTTATAATGATCTATGTTCTGTTTAGCTTCTATGGATATTTTAGGTTTTTCTCTTAAGATAGAAAGATAATGGAGGTTCCTACATGTGCTGTGAAGAAAATAAAGTCAGACCCTTGGTCCTCTCTGAGTAGGAGAGATGAATGCAGATGGAGCTAACAAGAGGTCTTGGTGCCGGTGGAAATCAAGAGGTCTTACCGAAGCTCTGCAACATCGTGGCCCTCGATGATCACGATAATGCGGCCTTCGCATGTAGTTGTTTCTTGTTTGTACCACCACTGATACTGCTGTTACATCAATGTGCGCTGTGTTATTTCGCTCGTCTGAACTATGTTATTAAAGCCACTACATGCACGAGTCCTGTATTCCTATTTGGTGGTTAACAGACGTATTCTTTATATTTGGTACATTCTGTGCGCCGTATACAGGTTTTTAGAATTTACTTGTTGAGCTTGCATCTGCTTGCTTCTGCATTTTCCCCCTCATGATTTGGAAAGGATGCAAATCTGGGAAAACAACAAAGACGAGACTCTTTGGTTCAAGGAGGTCGAAGATGCATCGCCTTCATCTGTGCCCAGTTGGTGTGGGCGACAAGGGATTTGTTCATCTCCGCCCGTCTGCTCAGACCTCCTACTTTGTTTGATTAACGATGCTAGCTTGCCATGGAAATTTAATATTATATATCAGATTTGAACTGTCCAACTCATTAGTGGGATTATCGAAGGTTGATTCCAGTTATTAGTTTGGATTGTCAACCTTTGACTGTATGAAATTGCTAGACTACATTCTAGGAAAGATGCTTTGTGCGATAACTTGGTGGTAGAATCTATGATGGAATGGGTTTATAATTTAGATGTGAAGTTCAGATTTCAGTTTGATTTAAACAGATTTATTTTGACTGAGTTTGATTTGAACATGATGGGATTCTTTCATTTTTTTGGATTTCTGCAAAGCTGGCAGATTCTACTCGGTGCATGCATTTTCTGGTTTAGACTACAAGTTTCTGATTTTAGTGATCTGATTTTGAATTTCAGACTTGGCAGACCTTAGATTTCAAATTCTGCAGATTCATAAATTTTTTCAGATTCTGGATTCTCTCTTATGCAAGTTTCGGCTAGCTATCTTCAAGTTTGTTCAGATTTCAGATTTCAAATTCTTAGATTTCAGATTCTGGAGTTCAGATTCTGCACTTATCATTTTTTATTTGGAGTTTCCAGATTTATTTCAAATCTCGAATCTCAGCTACAAAGTTCAGATTTTGATCTCTTCAAATTTCAGACTCCATATCTCTTGCAGATTCCGCATTTTAATCGATTTCCAGATTGCAGGCTTCTTGAATGGGCTCTACACAAATTCAGATTTCAGATTTTATGGTGTATTCAGATTTCTGACTTTCCAGATGCAGATTTTATGTTTCAAAATTTCAGTTTCCAGACTCCATCTTTTAGGCCTTGAATTTCAGATGTGATTTCAGATTTTTCAGATTTCGGATTTTACAAGTTAGGCTTCAAGTTTTAAATTCCCAGATTTCTGATTTCTTGCAGATTTTACAGAATAAGTCGGTTTCCAGATTTAGGGGTTCTTCAGATTTTGACTTCAGATTTTTTATGTTTCTGATTTTTGTATGTTCTTCGGAGAAGGGATTAATGCTGTCTATTGTATTGTTTTTATTTCTTAAATTATGGCAATTCACAAATTGATAGGTGTTCTATTTTTTTTTGATTTTATATTTAGTTGAGTTATGAAATTTACGGATGATTTTATAATCTCTTTGTGATTTTTAAATTTTTTCACATTTTTATTAATTTTCTGATATTTTTAGAATTTTTTATTTATGACTGTTTTGCAAAACTGAAGCCCGTTGGGCTAACGGGCTTTGGCGGGCTAAAGCCCATTTACACAATATAAGCCCGTTGGGCTTTCTACGTGGGCTTGGGCTTGGGCTCTATGTATATGGGCTTAAGTGGGCTTGGGCCGGGCCAGCCCAAGCCCGGCCCATTGACACCCCTATTCCCCGCGCAGAACCAATGCGCCATGAACAAAAAAAAAGAAAAGATAATGCTAATATCTCATTTCTGCTAGAAGTTCCTATTTCACATTTTTCTATCGACTAATATAAAGAATAATGCATCACGAATATATATCAGAGAAACTAGCTAAAATAAAGCGTATCAAAATTAAAATTTTGTTAAACCAATTTATGCTACTAATGTTAATCATGTGTATTAATAGAGGAAACTTCCATTTTAGAATTAAACTACTATATATTAGAAATATTTTTGTTAAATGAAATATCCCTCACATGAATTTTATTACGTGATGAAAATTTATTTCAAAATAAGCTAGCAGATGTTCATATAAACGTGACTTATATCCTACATCAGATGAAAATTGACAAATGATCAATTGAAAATTATCATTTTCTATAAAGTCATTTCCGTGTCAACCAAATGACATGATCACGTTTTTTTTATTTCCCTGGAAACAAAATCCCATGTAAAAAAGTTTTAACTTACTTGATACCAAATGGACTCTTAATCGAGACTGTAAGAAGCCACCTAAGACTGAAAGTACAAAGAGATTACGTGATATGATCGTCTTTGCTCATCAAAGTGAAAGTGATACAATCATCTTTCCTAGAAGATTACATGTTCTTTGCCTGTTTTCTTGAATGAAATGCCAAGCAGCTAGGGCAATCTGATAAAGGACCAAGAAACAGTGTTAAGACAAACGGTTATGTGATTTTCTACCGACGGCTGTCTCCAGCTCCATGCATGCCCGCGGCGGAGATTTCCTAGGCCACGAGCCTCGAGTTCTGCTGTAGTGCTGTTCTATTCCGATCGTCTTCACTCTGCTCTGGAAAGCTCTGCTCTAGCAGAGAGAGGGAGAGATGGCGGTGGCGACTAACAAGAAGGTGGTTCTGCGGCACTACGTGAAGGGCTTCCCGCAGGAGAGCGACATGGAGGTGGTGACCACGGAGGTCGTCCCCCTCAAGGTTCCCGATGGCACCTCCGCCGTGCTGGTGAAGAATCTCTACCTCTCCTGCGACCCCTACATGCGCGCAAGCATGTCCAACCCAGAAGAAGGCGGCGACATTTTCACCAGATTCGTCCCGGGCTCGGTACGTCCCCGCCTCCGTTCCATCTCCTTCCCGTCTCCCTCTTTTTGGTTCCTAGTTCCTCTGCCGTCCGAATCTGACGAGTCTCTTGCCTATGCTGTAACGTCTTTGAACGTTTGAAATCTCATGGCCCTCCCTTTGATTGTGTTCGTTTCTTCTCTTGATCATGGGCACAGGCTTTTCTGCTGTCTTGATTTCTGAGCTATTTGCAGGTGATCCGTGGCTTTGGCGTGGCCAGGGTTGTAGATTCAACAAACCCGGACTTCGTCGAGGGAGATCTTTTGTGGGGGATGAACACTGGATGGGAGGAGTACAGCCTAATACGAGAAACTCGGCTCTTTTTCAAGATCAAACACAGCGATCTTCCACTTTCTCACTACACTGGAATCTTAGGTGAGGGTTACCAAGATCTACTAAATATAAGGAAGGTGTATCGCCAGCGTACCTGTATCTTTTTTTTCAGTCTTCTCGTACACTCCCCTTCCGTGCTGTTACGTTGATAGTGGATTATCGAATGCCAGGTCCGGGTCGGGTCGGGGGTTGGATTTGGGCCCAAGTCCAACCGATTTGATCAAAATCCAAATCAGTCGATTCAGCCTGGGGTTGGCCAGGTTGGGCCTACAGTTAGCCGGGTTGGGCCTACAGTTAGCCGGGTTGCGACCCGGGTCGGCGAGGGCGAGTCTACCTCAACTAGTCCAATGGTTTCATGTGGATCGGTGTTGCAATCCGGGTCGACCAACCCAACCCCCCACCGGCCTACCTTGCAGTGGAGAAAAATAAATGAAATGAAACCCAAGAATCAAGTTCACCTTGACAGCTTCACTTCATATGCATCATTTCACATTCTTGGACTTCATATGCTTCATCCCCTAGCACATTCTAGTTTCAGTAAGGCAATAAACTTAATCCAAATGAAACCCTTTGCACCGTTCCTCCAAGATTCAACCTCTGACAATATTGTCGCTGGATACCAAGTGAATCGGCAGTTCTTTCATTATATAATGCTGCTGGTGCGCTATCAAAGAATATGATTCTCAAGAATCACACAGATGAACTCTTATGGGGTGTTTGGTTGCATGATAATTGAGGTTTTTATTTTAATTTTTAAAAATTATAAGAAAACTTGTTAAAAGAGGTGTTTGACAACCATGACAATTTTATGTTTTGAAAGTGATTTTCTTCAAACAAAAAAAGAGGGTCTCACCTCTTTCTTTTTTCTTGTGGTCCCCCACTTTATTTGGTCATGTGCGGTGGTTACTCTTTTTTGTAATCACATCCCTCCAAACATGATAATTTTATGTCATGAGTTGGTTTACTTTTTATTTTAATACAATTTTTTATCATGAAAGTGTACAAAAAATTATCATGCAACCAAACACCCCATTAGAACCTGAACCTGGCAGGCCTAGAGCAGAAGGGCTTCAACATCAACAATAAGTTGGTCAGCTTTATAGTTGAGATATGATTATTCCAACTCATTAGCATATATTAGATCTTACAGATCATATGAAATCAAGGAAAGATGCATGGTACCAAACTAGAATATGCAAATAAGAATGCTAAATCCGAATCGCATAAAAGCTCTAACAACAGAAACTTCAACACGATGATCGGTTAATCCATTGTTTCAGCTGAACAAACAAACTCTTTTTCCATAGGTATGCCTGGTTTTACAGCTTATGTCGGATTCTACGATATCTGCTCCCCAAAGAAAGGGGAATATGTATTCATCTCGGCTGCAGCAGGTGCAGTTGGCCAGCTTGTAGGCCAGTTTGCTAAGCTGATGGGTTGTTATGTGGTGGGAAGTACTGGCTCTGATGAGAAGGTAAGTAAGCTTCCAACTTTCCCCTATCTCATTTAGCTGAGTTCCAGTATGAGAAACGTAAAAAAATAGGAAGCAACCAAAATTAAAAAAAAAATACATTGGTTATGAAGCAAAAAAATGGTTGTGATCCTTCGTCGTCTTACATTCCAGGTTGAACTGTTGAAGACCAAGTTGGGATTTGACGAAGCGTTCAACTACAGAAAGGAGCCCGACTTTTCTGCGACATTGAAAAGGTCAGTCTGTTTTCAATCTCCCCACATACACGATGTCTGGAAATGTCTCGCGCAGCCTAATAATAGAACATCGAAATTGATATTATATCAGTTCCATAAATCCTAACTGAAGCACCCTAATAGAACAAGCACGAAGGCCTTTGGTGAATTTCCATGTTCCTCGCATAATAATTCCATGTTACGATGTCTGGATCAGGATTAGGGCATCACCTTCTGTAAGTGATTCTGTGCTAAAACTGAAGAAGAGCTCGGCGCAGGCACTTCCCCGGAGGCATCGACATCTACTTCGACAACGTCGGCGGCGCCACGCTCGACGCGGTCCTGCCGAACATGAGGGTGCACGGCCGCATCGCGGTGTGCGGGATGATCTCGCAGTACAACAAGGAGAAGCCCGACGGCCTGCGCAACTTGCTCTGCACCGTCGCGAAGCGCATCAGGATGGAGGGCTTCGTGGTGTTCGACCACTACCACAAGTACGCGGCGTTTGAGGAGGAGACGGCGCGGCTCATCGAAGAAGGGAAGCTCACGTACCTGGAGGACGTCGCCGAAGGTCTGGAGAGGGCCCCGGCGGCGCTCGTAGGGCTCTTCGCCGGCCGGAATGTCGGGAAGCAGATCGTTGTGGTTTCTCATGACCGGTAATCTCCACCCGCGGCTGTGGCGGGCGTGCCTTCTTACCGGTGCGAGGTAATAAATATGAACTCGAACCTTTTCAAGAGTCGGAATTATCAACCGTGTTTGGAGAGGGTAGAATTCGGTTAAAAGATAATAAAGAGATGCCGTAACTGTGTTATTATGATTTTTGTAGTTTAAATATACATTTATATATATTTATATATTTTCGTTATATTTGGGTATAAGGAAATGGATAACTATGACTATAAATCCCTCTTTTATGGGGAGAACAGTAGTTCAGTCTCCTCCATACTCTCGTTACCATGATACCCATATTACACACCACTCGAAAATTTTGCGCTGCCAAATATTCAACCAAATGTTGAGATGACCACCAAAAAGAGAATAAAAGAACTTCTAATACTCAATAAAAATATATGGACAGATTTTAAAATGATGGTGATCTTGCTTTGGTCATTCTGCGCAAAAAGAGGAGTCATAGTAACAGCCCAGAAGCAGCCACATGAGCTTTCCTAGCTCTTGGATTGACCCTTGGACGGTCACATCACAGCTCAGAGACTGGTTTCACCTCGTACCAGATCAAAATCCTCCAGCATTGATCATGGTAAATCTCGTACCAGATCAAAATCTTCTAGCATGTACAGACAACTAGACACTTTCCTTATACTTCCATATTAACGCATCCATTTCCGTTCTTCGGTCGGGCACTTGCATAAATACCATGGAAAGCTGCCTAAACCGGTCTATATTGTAGCACTCTCTTTGTGCAGGTAGTAAAACAGAACATTTTGGAAAAGATTCTGGTACAATATCACGGGGAGGATCTGGAGGGCAAACAATCCATATTCCCTCTATTAGTTTCCAGCAGGGTTACAACATAACCTCCACGGAACAAAGCCTCTTACTTCAAGAACAGAACAAAGAAAACGAAGATGGCTTCAGAACAAGTGATCTCCAAACAGAAGATCACGAGGAAACAAACAAGTTCTAATCTGATTACCTAACTAACTAGGATCTGAGCCGGAAATATTAGCTGATAAAGACTGGAATCAACCGATTTGGCGGGATTGGGGTGCCAATTTGGGTATGAATTGACCGATCCTCAGTATATGCCCCGCATCATCCATCAGAACTTCACAGAGATGACCAGAAAATTTCATCCATCTTGCACAATGTAAAGAAAAAGGCAAAAAAGAACATTCACCAAACAGACGAGACACAAGTAAAACTACATCGGATGGACCTGCGCAGCTTTCAACCGGTGCATTTAGGCATACTCTAGACTATGATTGAAGCGAATAACCCCTCAAGTATTTAGAGTCCACTCCAGATTCGCGCACTAGAGCGACGCGTCCAGTTCTTGCAACCTGCACAAGAGAAGGTGGAACGGTCAAAATGTTCATATTCCTATGCTCACCATAAGATAACACATCAAAACCCTCGTGAAAAGGAAGCATGGAAGGCCAATCAGCTACAACGAACCTCTGGATCGGCTCGGTATCAGGCAAATCTGAATTTTTTTTAATTTATATTTTTTAATTATTTAATGAAGAAAGAGACACATGGCTGACTCTAAATGATTTGGTACTAATGCTTGAGTTGAGTTGAATATTTTTAATCATTTATTATTTTTCAATGTGGATATTATTTTAGGAAATTTACAAAAATAAATTTATATTCCCTTGCCTTCCTTATATAAAATGTCCATTGTAGAAACTTAACAATAACATTCATCTTAAACACAAAAATAGATCATATCTCATATATTATCAACATATAAAATAAAAATATATAATCAACTAAATTATCTATAAGTACTATTTTTCTTTATCTACAGCTAGCCAAGTAAACTCAAATAAGTAAATACTTTTTTATTTTTCTACAACATGCAAACGAGAACCAAAAAGTCATATTTTAATTTTTTATATGAATAACATAAACAATAGGTTCAAATAAAATATATCCACAATTTTTTTGTATTAACAACATAGAAGTTATTGTTATTTTTATGCCTTTTTGAGTTTTTGGCACACAAAAAGACTTTTTATATGAACAGGTCCAGATCCAGATATGTGGGAAGCGAACCAAGCCACACCAGGCTTTCAATCCTTCTCACCTTGGATGGCAGCACGACATAGTGGCTGCCTGGCTGGTATGTACCCAAGTGCTTATCATTCTCATCAACTATCTTTTTATCAAAACTAAAACAAAACCAAAAAAATTTGCCTATGTTGGTTAGAATTTCTAGGTCTGCCTGATTCTAGACCCTACGAAATTATTAGAGTCAGGTCTACCGATCCTGATCCAAAGCAGGCCAGGATTATATCGAACTTTTTAACAAATTTTTATGTCAAAAAATTCAATAAAATCATAAAATATAAAAAAATAAAAACATGTCTAATATAATATTAAACAGCGAAACTATGGTATGTTACATTCAAGTCTCATCTTTGTAATAAACACTTTAGGCCTCGTACATTTTTGGGTCTCTTCTGCATTTTATATAAAAAAAGCGAAGGTGGCAAGCCACAATTCAATTTATTGCATGAAATAATGATACAACAGAGAAAGAAAAACAAAAAAGAAAACCTTAACTACTACCAAGATGGTCATGATTTAGGCCCTTAGGGGACTAAAGGAAAGAAGCTTCCAGTTGGTGAGTTTGCCTCCAAAGGAAACCCAAAAGCTGGCGCAATCCAGAATGAACGAAAAACCAATCTTAAAAAGAAGATCCTGTGCTGAAGAATCTTTGATGTGCCCTCAAAATTTTCCTCCTATTCCAAATTTTCCATATAGCCCACAACATTACTGTTTTTTTTTTGGAAGAGGCATGACAGCCGGATTAGCCCAAAACATTTGTGGTAAAACGAGATTCCATAACTTGGGAACCTCCCTCCCTCCCTGGACTTTTCTTGTCCCATTTTATAGAGATAAAAAACAAAGCTTAGTTAATTTGATAGAAGGTAAGAATGAAAGAACTGTAGAAAGTTTAATCGATTATAGATATTTTATTGTATATATTTTAAAAAAAATTATGGGCATTAACTATCTTTTAAGAGTGTTTAAATCAAAATTTAATTGCCTTCAAGATGAGCATTTTAAATTTTACCATAATCTTGTCGAGTTGTCTCTAAGATAATGTTCAAATATATATATATATCAAATAATATATTAAAATATTAAAATATTAAAATAAAAAATGGGCCAGATCAGCCAATCTGGGACCCATAGCAAGCTATATCAGCTGCTGCAGGCCAAATCCAGGCATCCACAATAGATCAACAGATCTGTTGCAGGATCAGATAGGCTTTATTTAACATCCGCTCAGATCAGATGATCCTAGCTGATCCGAACAAATATTTCTCACCTTGCATAAAACTAATAATTAAAGAAAGTAAACCACTGAGGTTAGTTAGACCTCAACAATCTAAAAAACATGCATAGTGAAAATTTTTGGACAATTGAAGCAAAGCTTCACATGTATTGGCCTAGAATGTGGAAATTTTAGGCCTGTTTGGATATAGATCACTAACACCATCTAATACTGATGTATCTACTAACAAACATCAGAAGTGATACAATATCAGATTCTCTTTTTCTTTTGTCAGCATCGCAACAGTTGTGACTTAAACGCCACAAGGTCAGAGTCCTGAGTTCGAACCCAGGACAGCCTCCCTGCAGTAGGGCTTCACATACTCTAACTAAGCAGGGCCTTAGATACGCATTAACATAAGCTTCTACATGGGAATACAAAGAAATTTATACAAACCTCACATATGCCATAGGGCTCCAACAATCTTTGCAATGCAACCATCTTGTCCAAATCACCGGAAACCTAAGAAAACATGTGTAGAAAAATACTCAGGACATCAAAAATATCAAATATATAAGAGCTATAACAATTGAAAAATGCATATTCCTAACGTACATAACAAGGCTAATGCTATTTCGGCCAGTGTTATATTAAGCCAAGTATGCCTCCTCTTGCTTGAGACAGGGAGGAAAACAAAGAGAGACGGACACAGCAGACAGACTCGTGGCAGGGATTGGCATCCAAGTGAACAGTGATATGGGTTGATATTGCATTGATCTCTCCCTTTCTTTTGATCCACACCCTCTTTCCCAAGTAAAGGCATCAGACAACACATCTGGTGATTGATCCGACACTGAAGAATTCACAAGTTGTGAGTTACTTCAACACTATTTAACTGTCAGTCAATTGTTTTGTCCTGTGTGCCTTCAAGTTTATGACATTTGCTGTTCGTTATATTTATTTACCTTTTTGAAAATCATTAGAGTTCGTAGTACCTCTATATAAAAGAAGTGTGTAATCAATTTATCAATAACTTTAAACACTTTTGTTATTGATTTAGATTATTTTACTTCTGAGATCAAACACATCTCAGCTACCCACTAACCCACCTTTACTATGGATATAGTTAAATGGAACCAAACTGTTGGACTGTCTAGAGGAGCTGAAGGTCAGATTCACCTCAACGATTCTACCATACAAAATGTGCAGATAAATGGCATCCCAGTCCACCTGTGTTCATCGAGAGATTTAAAGAGAAGGCTTCCAGTTACCACCAAAGGCTTTTAGTAAACTCATCCAAGGGTAATCGACTATTGAAAAGGTTGCAATTAATTGTATGTCACAAATGATGAAACACAAGGTTACCTTATCGACGGGTCATAACAATGGCTTTCAAAAAAAAATTGGCATGGCTTTCCCTTGTTGAGAAAGTAGAAGACCACAGGTCCATTAAGTAAAAGACATGCAAAATAGCAGGGAGAACTTCCCCAAGGTTTTGGCTTCCTTGCTTTGCATTTGCTTTTGGAAATCCCCCCCACCATAAATAAATAAAGAAAAAAGCTTATCACTAATGAACAATTTATTCTACAGACCGAAAGGCATGGAGTGTATATCTGATTGTGCTGAGACAAATAATTTTACCTGAAGAGTTATTGTATGATCAGACACATCAACTGCCTTCGCCCGGAAAATGTTGGCAATATCAAGAACATCTCTCCGAGCAGATGCATTCACAGCTATCTTTATTAACATTAACTCTCTTTGAGCAAAAGGCAGATAGGTTATATCTTGTACCTACAATGATCATTCACTTGAATTAAAACATAAAGTAAATACCTTGATAGTTACTGAGAGATGAATAATTACCTCATGCACATCAATGAGCTTGTAGAGTTGCTGGACCAACTTGCTAATCGAGTCATCATTACCAGGAACAACAGTTGTGATTCGAGAAATACCCTCTTTTTCTGCTTGCCCCACAGCAAGACTCTAGCAATAAATGATAAATGCACCAACTAGCATAAAAGATGAACAGATAACAAGAAAAGATATAAAAGACTTGAAGCTAAAAAAACCTGAATATTGTAGCCTCTTCGAGAGAAGACACCAGTGACTATATTTAAGACACCGGGAACATCGTTCACAAGAAGTGACAAAGTGTGAGAACGAAGACCACTTGACTGAAAGAAGAGCATAAAAATGCAACATTAGATCCAATTAAAAAGCAAGAAGTTCAATTAACATATAGACAATTTAAGAATGATGGAAAAATAAGGTAAAATTAGTGTTGCTTAAATGAGAATGTTAAGATAGATGAGTGGTCATACTAAATTAGATAGAATAAAGAATGAATATTAGAGAAAATTTAGGAGTAGCGACAATTGTAGACAACTTGGAGGAGAGATTGAGATGATTTAGGCATATTAAACATAGACCCAAGAAGACTCCTCGAAAATATTAAAATAGTAGAAACAAAAAGGGCGTGGTAGACCTAAGCTAAATTGGAGAAGGGTAACAAAATATGATTTGGATGATTTAAATATATCAAAGAAATAATTCAAAATCGACATGAGTGGAGAAAGAGAATTCATATGGCCTACCCCAAATAATTTGAGACTAAGGGTCGAGTTGAGTTGAGTTGAAGAAATGGGTAAAAGGCTTGTCTTTACAGCCCAGAGTCAAGCCTGCACAAGACCACAAATTTCAATGGGACATTAAAGCACCAGATGCATGAAAAGAAAGTAGAAGGAATTGCCACCACCAACAAGATGGACGTTTTAGACACCTCAAGCAATTAACATGATGCTAAAAGTTTTCGCTGAAAATGGGATGGAGCCTAGAAAGAGCATCGGAGGTTGGAGAACCACTGGAGGGCCGTGGTGTTTCTCCAGCCTCTGGCAATCCCCTAGACCGAGGCGAGGAACCCTGTTTTGGCCTCTCCATTCAGCTCTACATCCTGAGGTGGTCCCTAGGGCGACTAAGGTGAAAGAGACCCATTCCTAGGCTCAGGCACTTGTCTCTGACTATATGTAGAGGAGGAAAGGGAGGGAGGGAGAGAAGAGCTAGAGATGGTATAGAAGGTAAAAGCTTTAGATATAAGAAAAAAAATTACATATATGTATTTGAATTTGTGTATATTTGATTATGTATGTGTATATATGTGTTGTGTAAGTGCATGTATGCATGTAACTATATATGTTCACTTGTACAGTTACAGTTTTGAAAATGAGCAATTGGGACCCGGTAAGGCCAGATTCGGTGACTTAACTCTCTTACCAGGTCCATCGGGACCTGGTAAGAAGAGCAGGTAAGACTGCCGCCACGGCCAAGGATCGCGGGATCGGAATCGGCCACCGGATCGGTGGGTACCGATCCGATCCGGATCGGATCGGATCGGTCCGATTCTGAGCGATCCGCCGGAAGAAACAATGATCCGGAATCGTTCCGGATCGGTCCTTCAAACAGTGGTAAAACCTAAAAAAAATACAAAAATAACCCTCTATGCAAGATTCCGATCCATCCTAGAGCATTTTGGGGGCGAAATCGGCCTGAAATCGCCCCCAAAATGGTGCCGCGGCGGCCCTGCGGCCGCCGCGGCTGCTGCGGTCGTCTTCCCCGCCCTATCGGGCGGGGAAGACGCCCCTACCGGGTCCATCGGGACCCGGTAGCCCGGATCCGGTGACTTAGTCACCGGACCGGACCGGTCGGACCGGTCCGGTCCAGTCGATCCGGTGACTTAAGTCACCGGATCCTGGGCTACCGGGTCCCGATGGACCCGGTAGCCCCGTCTTCCCCGCCCGATAGGGCGGGGAAGACGACCGCCGCGGCGGGGTGGCCGCCGCGGCGGTCTGTGGGTCGATTCCGGCGAGGGAATCGCCGGAATCGATCCAGAATCGACCATTTCGGTCGATTCCGGCCCCTATTCTACCTACAAACATCGATCCGGACCGATCTTCGGTCCGGATCAATAATTCCGCCGGGAATCGGATCGGAGGGGTCCGATCCGATCCAAGAATCGGCCGATTCCGATCCGGATCGGCCGATTCTGCAATCAATGGCCACGGCTGCCTATACACCATTTTGGGGCCGAAATCAGCCCCAAAAGGGCCTAGATCAGATCGGAATCCAATCTAGGTCCAAATTCTGTGTTTTTTTTCTCATTTTAATGGATTTTTGTAGAACCAATCCAGACACGCAATCTATGGATAGCATTGATAGATCAAGTGTGTGTGTGTGAGAGAGAGAAAGAGAGAGAACCATATGCACCTTTTTTAATATATATATATGTGTGTGTGTGTGTCTAATTACAAACCTTAAGCTTGTATAAATAATGTAAGTGATAATAAAAGATTTTAACATAATTTCACTATCTCTAAATGAGTGCCTAATATCTTTGATATAATTTTAGTAATATGGTAAAAGGCATTTGACCCCACAAGAAAAGTGCCCTTGCACCTTGCTCTGAAAAGGGCACCTTGGGAGGGATGCCTTAACAATCATTATTATACACAACTGAAGGATTAGATAGAAACACACCAAAATAACTCTAAATTATTATACACAACTGAAGGATAGGCTAATCCAGGCTGATGCGACTGAGTTGAGCCCAATCCTGGGGGAATCCAGTTCCAGGATCAGGATACCTCCCTTCAGATCAAGTCGGCACCTGCCAATCCCAATCCGGGATCACCCAATTGTGAAGAGAATCAGCCAATGCTGCAATCCATGTTGAAAGTTAGGAACACAACAAAAACAAAGCAAAGATAATGCCAAGTGCATGCATAGAGAAATTTTACATGTCAACATCATATTAAAGATATTTTATTTTCCAACTGCTAACCTAATGACAGAATAACTTTGACATAGGATCGGTTATCTGAGCAACAATAAGATCCTATAAGTATTCTACTCAAGAATGAATTATTTCATGAACAAATTTTGTACCATTAAAATGTTACTGAGAATCATAAAATGAGCCACTTGAATATAATAAAAATATATGCAGCAATATCAGTAGTGTTTGTATTTTAGTTATGTATTTTGTTTACCTAAGCAGATGTCTAGTGGAGTAAAACATGCTATTCTAGGATAGCATCTCTAGAAATAACTTAAATAAAACAAGCTACTCTCACTGACAAAGGTAGCCCATAGATATCTAGAAAAAAAAGGTTATAACTCACGTCTTCATCTCCAAGGTCACCCCAGTGAGCATCAAGTATTTGGTTCATTGATAGTCCTTCATACGGTTCCACAGGATAAACATCTCCCTGCACTCCAAAAAGCGAAAAAACAGTCACAAGTCAAAACCCAAAGTACACGGCAGATAATAATTTTCTTTAATCACAAATGAATTATATCTCACTTAACATAAATGGCAGTAAGTTGCAAAGCCGAGTGGCAAAGAAAACTTATAGAACTTACTAGTTTTAGTATAAATAATAATGGTAAAACCAGAGAAACAAGGTATTTGAAGAATGCAGAAGATATTCTACAATTAGCAGTTGCCCCACACACAGTTGTCAAGGCATCCACCTAGGTGCACGTGCCAAGGCGTTTTCCTGGGCCAGGGGCCAAGCATCCCTAACCTTTCTACATAATTAAAAAAAAAATTTCTTTCCGTGGTGTCCCCCCCCAACTAGATACCTCTCACAAGGGGGGGCGCTATCCCCCTTGTCCCCAACGACCTAACCATGCAGGTTCATCAGCTATTCATTACCACCCATTTAATGAAAGTGACATTATATTAAAAAATTTCACTATCACTTATACTATTATATATAAATATTATTATTAATTATAAACCCCTTTCTTCTCTCTCTCTCTCTCTCTCTCTCTCTCTCTCTCTCTCTCTCTCTCTCTCTCTCTCTCTCTCTCTCTCTCTCTCTCTCTCTCTCTCTCAGTTTATGAAGATTATCTCTTTTCCAAAAATATATGCCCACACATACATGATTATACGCATAAAACACTGCTGACACCAAAATTCTGCACAGGAAAAAGAACAAAAATCCTGATCCTAGTAGGATCCAAATCCTACTCAAACTAGGATCCAAATCCTAATCAAACTTGGATCCAACTTCTAGTACGATTTCAATCCCATTCAAACTAGGATTCATATCCCAACTCCACTATGATACGGGACGGCAGGGAGCAGCGGGTCTGTCTCTCTCGGTCGGAGTCGACCGATCCATCCGACTGGTCCATACGTTGAATCAAGTCGTTTCAATTTACGTGTGTTGTGTTACATCATGCACGTCTTTTCGCGACTTGACTAATTTGACATACAATTAATATTTCTCAAGATACGTACATGATCTGAATTTGACTACTTAAAAAATGTTCAAATTGAATTTGATTTCTTGAAACACGTACACGACTTAAATTTGACGACTTGAAATAAGTACACGAATTAAACTTGATTTCTAGAAAATAGTGCATGAAATGAGCTTGACTTCTTGAAATAAGTGCACGCATTGAATTTGACTTTTAGAAATAAGTGCACGAATTAAACTTGCCTTCTTGAAAAAAGTGCACGAATTGAACTTAATTTCTTGAAATTAGTGCACAAATTGAATGACTTCTTTAAATACATGTAAGAATTGAACTTGACTACCTTCTTGGTAGCAGAGGCCAAAGGGGAAGCAGTGATCGGCGTTGGCAGCACCGATGATTGACGATGGTGGCGGCATCATGGGGAGCTGTTGGCAATGACAATGGCATGTGGCGGTAGAGTAGAGATGCCGGCCGGGCTAACAACGACGGTGGTGACATCGCACGATAGTGAAAGAGACGACGCGGTTGTCGATGGCGGCAACACAAGATGCAAAGAAGAGAAAATTCAGACTTAACCAGGGTCAAGAGAAGAGGAGCTGGACAGAGCAACAGCCTTCCAAGGAAGGGGAAGGAGGGGCTAGATAGGGGGTGGTGCATTCCAGTGGGGTGAGAGAAATAGCTGGACAGAACCTTCCGAGAGGGAACACAACATTTCTTCAATAGCATAACAACTCTCGTATGAACAAAGAAGGGTTGGGGTCTATTTATAGACCTCCACATGCCAAATTTAAAATATACCCAAAACCTTCAAACACTTACATCTATATCCTATGTTTGACATATTTAAAGACATATCATATTTTAACATATATAATAATTTTTGACATATTTAAAGACATATCATATTTTAACCTATATAATAATTTCTAATCAAATATGACTCAACTTAATATTCTTAAATATACTCCTAATAAATAAGACCATGTTATTAAAATAATACAAGTTCCACGATGATGTCGATCCGATCGAACCGGTGACATCAACTCTTCCCAAATCCTCTCTTCACTTCGGTGACAGGAAGTGCCCACAACGGTGCTCTTCTAGGTGGCAGCAGTGTGCGAAGGCAACAGCAGCGGCAAGGAGCTCTCCCCCTCAACCTCCATCTGGCCTTTATTTGTCCCCGACAACAACAACACCCGCCTGCACATGAGAAGGGCTTTTGCGACAACTCCTTTCGGCTGTCCTTACGACGGCAATAGGGGCCTCTGGCGACAATATCGACGGGAGGAGACGGCGATAGCAGTAGCTTCCTCTTCCATCCCCTCTATCTTCTTATCCCATCTCCGTTCTTCCTCCGATGGTGGCGCACAGGTAGTCTTGCATGGCGGCTTCCCCTTGCAACAAGGATTCCCCCTCCTCTTTTTTTCCTTTGGTGTCTCCTATGGTGGGGCATTTGAGGGCATTGACAACGACAGTAGAGAGATTTGTTCCCGCACCTCCCTTCGCCTCTTCTCTCTTGGTAGTCTCCCTGCCGCGGCCATGTTCTTCTAGCTAGTCCTTCTGCGGCAGGTCTTAACAGTGGCGACAGTTGCAGCTAGAGATGGCAGTGGCAGCACCATAGGAGGGTTCCCCTCCTCCTCCCATCATGTATTTTCCCTTGACAGCGACAGAAACAAGGGCCAGTGTGGGTCTTCCCGTGGCGGCAGCAACCTACAGCTTCTGTGCTGCGGTGGTGCTCTTCTTCTTCTTTTCTTCTTTCAACAATGGTGGTGTGTTGACGTCGATTCTCAGTGTTGACGGTGACAACAATGGAGGACCTTCGGTCTCTCCCTCGACAACATCGACGCGTCGACGGTTCTCAAATAGTAGTAACAACGTTGCCCCTTTTTTATTATATTTGTTTACGGTCGATTTCTTCAACTAACTTTCCGATCGACTTAGTTTCACTCTGGGGGGGGAACCCTTTTTCCATCTTTTCAAGAGGTTTGCCTAGTTTAACGATTTGCCAAAGTTTGACCAGTTGGGGGTTATCCCTGTTTGGATTCGGCTTCACTATACCGATCTCGGTATTTGCCAATTGACACGTACATTTCTATATATACACGTATTTATCCCCTTTCATAAGGGTTAGAATTCCTGCTTTACACTAATAACTCAAAATATGACTTATATAAGATTTTACATTAAAAAAGTTAAATCCATAACAATATGATTTCACTGAGGCTAATATGATAAGACTTAGGCAAGTAGAATTGAATGAAGACCATATGATCAAAATACATGACACATAATGAAATTTGATTTGAATCGTGTCTTTTATGGGTCTCAGGTCCAAATTTTAACTCTAATAATTCAAATATATCTTACATAAAACCTTGAATTAAAAAAGTTAAATTCATAACAAATATGTCAGAGGATTAAGAATCCACAAAAAAAGATAACCTTAAAATGTTGAAACCTAAAATATACGCGTATAAAATATGAGTCAAACTTAATATACAATGTTTGCATTCCATTGAGTATTTGAGTTAATGAGGTTATAACTCATATATGTGTTTGTATTTTATAAATATATGTTTCCACTTCATAAGTTATTTGTGACAGTTAATCAAAGATATTCAAGTGTCTCGATGTAATTAACATCAGAAATTTGCACACTCTAGTAAAGAGATGTCCAAAGATATTTTTAATGAACCCAAAACCTCGATATGTTTATATCTCTAAGTATATCATGTATTTTGGCTGATATTCTTATGAGATATCATGCCTTTTCATATGTAGTATATGTTAACCAAATATAATGAAAATTCTTTTCCCAGATGAATGGCAATCAAAATGAAACTTCAAACAATGCCACATGTATTTTATATACTTTTAGGATGTTTAATAAGAGGATTCAGTGTTTCACCGAGTCATCATAGAAAAAGATTGCTCAAAATTGGAACGCCAAATCACAAAACCAAAAGTCAAAATCTAAACCCCAAGTCTAAAACCTCAAATCTCAAGCTAAGAACTCAAAATTCTCAACCCTTGAAACCGAAAACCATCTCAAATCAAATCTTTTGGTTTTAAATTTTATAATTAAATCAAAATTTCCTAATAATGGAACCAAATCCATGCAGCCCCAAAACCAAAGATCCCTAAATCTGAAAATTGCAATCATGAGCTTTAAAGCTTCCAATCTAAAAATCAAGTCCAAAATCTCAAATCCCAAATACTTGATTCGAAATCTCAAACCAAAAAAACTAAGAATCTCAATTTTTTTATAAAACATAAAGAATAAAAACTCAAGATCCCGAATGTGAAATCTAAACCAAATAAAAGGTTTCCCAATGGACCCAATCCCAAATCTGAAATTGGAAGCAAAAGTAAGTCAAATCTGAATCCGGGATTAAACTAATGCAATTTAGATCCTAAGTCCTAACAAATCTCAAATCTCAAAACCCTCAAATCTGAAATCAGGATTGAAAGCCCAAAACATCAAGCCAAATTCACATAATCCAAATTTTCATAATCTTGATTCAAAAGACATAAAGTCAAAATAAAACAAAAAGAAATTAAGTTGACAATTACAAACACAAAGAAACTGAAATCTCAAAGCCCAAATCTGAATCTTAACCCAAGTTGAAATGTCCCAAAACACATCAGATCCAAAAGATAACAAATCTAACTGATCAAAAACCAAAACACCTCAAATTGAAAAGGCATCAAGCCAAATCATCAAAAATCAACCAAATTCAAAATAAATCCTCAAACCAAAAAGACACCAAGTCTTAATAAAAACATACAAAGTAAATCACTAAATAAATTTTAATCAACTTAGATTAAGTCCAAAGAATATTTCAAAGATAAAAAAAGATACTAAGTCTTAACTGAAACAACAAATCAAATCCTCAAGCAAAACTCAAAACCAAATCAAACTGAGCCAAACAAGCAAAAAATGCCAAGTTTGAATGTTTATTTTTGCGGATGTATGCCTTCTACACACGAATTGCCATGGCGGTTAATAAGGGTATTCAAGTATTTACTCGATGTAATTAACCTCAGAACTTCGTAAATCTACCAGAAAGAGGTCAAAAAAAAATTTCAAAGAACTCAAACAACCTTAACCAAATAAAAAAAAATGTTGTCCAAATTGTCCAAGTGATAGGGTGATCCCCAGGTAAACATTCAGAAGATCTGTGGAAGCTACCTTGATAAGTTCTTAAATACACATACCACTCTCAATTAGCTAATACTTCTATGGAATACCATCTATTTTCATAGTTGTCATAGCTGAATCAAAAATGATTCTTTTCCAAAAGGAAAACATGAATTTTCAAATGTTTTAAAACCCAGAGGTTACATCAGTCCAAACAGAATATTTTGTTCAAAAAAGAAAAGTTTTAAAAATTTGAAGTTTCATGAAGATCTTCAAAAGAAACATCAACCTAAATCATGATGCAGACAAATGAACATTAGAACCATGGAAGTGGGTGGGGTGGAGATAAACCATACCCCTGGTAGAAAATTCAAGTCGTCGGTGAAACCTATGTTTGAAGACTTTGTGACAGAATTTACTGGCATTGAGCCTTCTAAATCGGGATAGGAAGAAGCCGAAAATCTCCAAAACGGTGCTGTTTCACCCAGCCTTTCCCGCCTCAGTGCAATCTATGAACGAGGATAATTCAAAAATAGAAGCAAAAAATGTATGTTTAGAATTAGAAAGTGAGAAATTTCTCAACCTTGCCAGTTCTGGCAATTTCTTTAACTCCAAATTTGCTGAAGTTTCTTTCCACTGCAGCCATTTTTCCAGGATCACCAGTAACCTGATTCATTAAAATAAAAGAAAAAGATTAATGCAGCAATGGTAGAGTAGAAAAACAAAATCATCACAGAGTTTACAAGAAGATACAGAAATAAAAATAAGACCCAGCAATTCTCACTTTTTTTATTTGTCTAATGTTAGCCAGCTACATAAATCCCGTTTCAATTTTCTTGTGCTGATTCAGCATGAAAGAGAAATTTGTGAAGACTTGTCATTTTTAAGTGATGTTATAACCGGGAAGATTACCAATTACTTGCGTTCTGAGGTCATATGTCGAAAAAGGATGTTTTTCCTCTAGCAATAAAAGGATATGTATTTGTGGCATATATCAAAAAAAATCATTTATTTGTGCAATGTGAAATTTGCTCAAGAGGCAGAAAATTTCCTGGAACTTCAGTAGCACCTGAAGCTTCATTGAGGATGTTGAGACTATCCAGAACCTTGAACTTTCAAAAGATACATAAATATTTTTTCTTCCTTCCATTGTAAAAAAATTATATGATTTCTATCTTAGGAAAGATTTTATTTATGTTATATTTAAAAACGTGAGAGGTTGTGATATAGGTTCATGAAATTTAAAATTCAACCCTTTCCCACCAATTATTAGGTGGATTTGGTGTTAATTGCAGTGAATTGTGAATCAACAACCGTTGATTATCCATCATAACAACACATAAAAAGTGAATTTGTGTTTAACATGCATAACAACATAAAAGGGTATTTGTCTTACCTTGATCCTAAATTTGAAAATTTTATAACATCTTTTGCTTTCCCGTTTTTGCAATTTTATGATTTTTAATATTTCTATTTTATTTGTATATTATTTTCCATTATTTTATGAATATTTTTATTGACTTAACATCATTTGGTAATGTAATTAATCATTTATTTTCTGACTTGCTTATTTTTTATTTAAAGTATTATATCACCTTAATTTATTAGTTTTTTGTCAACTTGTTCTATTCATCTAAAATTTTATCCTATTTTAACTTGTTTAGGTTTCATATTCATTTTTACTGCTGTATTTTTATATTTTTAGCCATATTTATTAATTATTTTATTTATTTATGCAACTTCTTGTCATTTGATCGACATATTTACTTGTTTTATACGTTCTTACACCATCATGAGTTTGTTGCTTAAAATTTTCATTAGTACTTAGGCTATTATTTGATTTTTATTTATTTAAATTCAATTTTCTCACTCTAAGCAATATTATCATTTGAATGTTATTTCTTTAATACGATCTTAATCTGTTTCACTCAAATATCTTATTTTATGATTGATTTTATTAAAAGGGTCATAAAAATTGTTTATTTTATGAACAATATAATAATGCACATAATGAAAGACACGTGAGAAGTTTCAATAATTTTTCTAGGGCCGCGAAGTACATGATGTACATATTGATTTTCATATATGACAAAGCCCAAAATAAATTGAGATAAGTTTGGGGAGGCATGAAATTATCCGCTTTCCACCATCATCACTGTTGGCACCTAAAAAATGTCACAGCACCAAAAATGACAAGTTTCAAATGAAATACATCGAAGAAAACCGAACAGACAAGTTGGATCTATTTTTCATTACATTTAGGGCTAATGGGCCGAACAAGCCCAATAAGCCTTATTGGATCCGACGGACCAAATGTCGGCCCAATAACGATCGAACACCACCAGAAAGTCCACTTGACTTCCAGATGAACAATGCCAGAGTCGGATCGGAAATCCGACCTATATTTGAGAAGTTATGAGAAAAACAATGAAAGTCAATTTTCAGGTGGCCTTATTGGGGGTATATTGGACTCAAAAGACAAAACAAGTGAGTCCATGGACCGTACTAGTCGAGACCTTCATAACGGCACCCAATTGTCGAATCCGGGTTTCGGTAGGACCCCGAACGGTAAAATGACTTCTTTCACCCTTGGTGGGTTCCAATTCGGGCAGTCCGATAGCATGTTGGCGCTTCACTAGGTCCGCTCAACCCCAACTCGAGCAACATTGAAGTCGGATTGAAAATCCAACTCATATCCATTAAGATACGGGGCAAAACAAAGGAAAGCAAACTTTTGGGACAAAGATTTCCGCAAGGCTTAATGTGTCCGAATGATCAAACAAGTGGGTCCACGGTGTTGTCTCACCACAAGCTCCGCAACGGTAACTTTCGAATGTCGGAATCCGACTCGGGCGAAAAAATGACCGTTTTGTCCCAATTGGGCCTAGACAAATCCAAGCAGGCCCATTAACAACCGACGCCACTCAGAATGTCCGCCCGACATCCGTAAGAGCACGTTGAAGTCGGATCATCAATCCGATCTATATCTCGGGAAGATGGACAAAATTCAAAAATTTTGAGCTCGCACGCATCATAGACAAGGTAAATCTGTCCAAAAAGTCCTTGGGCAGATTATTTTTTGCGCGAAGACCAAAGTTTTGGTGCATTCTTATTTGATTGCATTTTAGGTGCAATTTTCGGAATTTTCAAGGCCGAGATCGTACCGATAGAAAATTTCATCAAATCGGTGATCTCTCGGACACCGGAGGGGTCTCGGTCGTAGATTCGATGGCACACAAGATCGACGGTTATTAAGACATCTTCTGGATTATGTTGGTTAATTTTGGAGTTAATTTAACTAATTCCGTCCGGAATTCATAGTGACCGTTGGATCGGAGTCATCTTCGATCAAAGTTAGGTTGAACTTGACCTAAATAAGGTCAGCCGCCAGCATCCTCTCACCTGCCAACGTACAGCTCTCCCCATCCCTGTTTTAGCTCCTACAATCTAGGAGATAATAATGAGGTATTTATCTCTCATTATCTCCGTTTAAAGAAAAAAAAAGAGAAAAAGGAAGGAGAAGATAAAGGAAGAAGAAATGCCATATTTATCTCCCCTTTCCCACGTCCATGCAAGCAAGTGGATTTAAATATAAAAAAAAGAGGGAATCAAGGAGACAGCGTCAGAGCCTTCCGTCTCTCCCTCCCTATTTCCTTATTTCATACGTGACCTGCCAACGGAAGGGAGAGGGAAAGGGATATCAGCACTTGGCTGGCATCTCCAGCGAGGGGGATCTCGGCATTCCAGCGGCCAAGGGGGAGAGAGATCAAGGTGGGGGCTGCTGCTTCTGTCAACAGGAAGAGAGAAGAAGCTCTCTCCCACGTCCATCTGCTGCTTCTGTCAACAGGAAGAGAGAAGAAGCTCTCTCCCACGTCCATCAGCTGCTTCTGCCAACAGGAGGGGGAGGGGCATAACAAGAAAAGCCAGCCACCCTGCTGTCTTCCACGCTGATAGAAGAGGAAGAAGCTGTCCTTCTACGCCAGCAAAAGAGGAAGAAGGTGAGCATCATCCCAATCCCATGTAACCTCCTTTCATCTCTTCTCCTCGCTTCTCTCTCTTTTCCTTTTTCCATAGCGGACCTACCTCTATCTCCTTCCCTTTCAGCTGGTGCGCCCAAGCAAACCCCGAAGTGCCTCGGATCTGTCAAAACAGCCCCAGTCGGGGTCTGTTGTAAACAGTTCCCCGCCCTTTTTTCTTCGGTCCTACACAACCCCCAACCAGAGCATAAAAAGCCCACTGCTGACCCCCTTTAAGCCTCCCTGGCTGGCCAGCATTCAGACCCCCAAAAGGGTCAAAGATCATAACATAAAAGTCCTTCTGATTTGGCCTCTATTCTGCTCCCCTGTGCACCCCTGGTTCCGACCCCTAAAGGTCTGAAATCAGAACACCTTGAAAGCCCCTTGGCACCCCCCCTTGCACAGAACCTAGACTGGTCAGAAAATAGGCTCAGTCCTACCCCTTTGCAGTCCCCAAAAGTCTGCTCTTACGACATCTCAAGTTAAACCAGTTAGCTCTTTGATGGGAGAGAATAAGGGTGACAGCCCGGGCCTCTTGGAATCTTGGAATAAGGCCCGGGCCAAGAGTTAAGCCGGGTGGCCCGAACTCTATCTATCAAAGACCCCCTCAACAGCCCCCTGTTCAGGCCCCTCCAAACACCTCTTACATCACCTCAAAGCAAACCGGTTAGCCTCTTTGACGAGAGGGAATAAGGGTGACAGCCCGGGCCTCTTGGAATCCGCCGGACGGGCCAAGAGTTAAGCCGGGTGGCCCTAATTTCCTCCTATCAAAGACCCCTTCAACAGTCCCCTAATCAGAGCCTAAAAACAGCCCCCACAACAGCCTCTGAGTGGCTCAATTCAGACCCTAAACTGGTCTCCCGCTGCAGCCCCTGAAACCGGTTTCCAAACCAGCCCAAGTCACCCCGTTTTTGCCTACTATCAGTCCTTGAAACGCCCAAAACAGGTGCTGGTCCTGTCCCAAAACAGGTCCTGGATTGATGTCAAAAAAGGTGCCGATTTCGTCCCAAAGCAAGCGCTGGCTTGGTCGGTGAAGCAGGTGCCAGTTCGGTGTCAAAGCAGGTGCTGATTCGGTCGGCAAACAGCTGCTGGTTCGATCATGGCAAACAGACCCCGATGTGGTGCAAAACGGGCTGCCAAGGTCCAATATGCTGAAAATGGGCCAACCAGGCCATGAAGACTTGAGGCAGGCCCACCGGGCCCATGAAAGCTTGAAGCCGGCCAACCGGGCCAAGAAAGACAAGTACCGGCCCATTGGGCCCATCGGATAAAAAATAAATTTTAAATCAAATCTGAATATGAAATAAAGAATCTAAGGAGTTAGCACCACACCGTGGGCGCTCCACAATTGGGCGGCTAGCCCGGACCAGCTTCCGGTATGTCGACCCGGGCGTAGGCATGGGACCCGCTCCCAGTGCAGACGGACCCTTCCCCCAACGTGACTAGTCGAAAGACTTGACATGTCGGAGGGTAAATATCCATTTGAATGAGAATGGGTCGGCATGCCGTCGTAATGCCGAATTCATCTCTCGATCTTATGGAAAATTATCCCGGGGGAAGAGAGATGACTATTTTCAGATTTTCATGCCTCCAATGTAAACCGACATGATGTATATCGACATGAAATGAAATCAGTGCAAAATTCAAGTGCCGATGTGAACTATTGCAACCGGGCGTCGATGCTAGCCCGACGGGCCGAATGAGATGCGGACCGAACATAAATAAAGAGGTAAAACAAATCTGAAAATGAACTAAATAAAATCTGAAAATACCTCAAAACAGGTCATTAAATCTGAAAAGTGAAACAAAAATCAGATTTCTAATAATCTGGAAATTCCAATTAAAATCATTTAATTTAATAGAAACCTACTTCTTAATCAATTGAAAATTAAATAGTTCAAAACAATCAAACAAATCACATTGAAAATACTTTAAAACACTAAAAATCAGTCATAAAACAAAAAAATCAGATAATTAACAATCTGAAATTTAACAGTAATCAAATCAAATCAAAACTTCAAAACACTTAAAACACATCGAACATATTCAAACCGACACCAAAAGATCAACCGACATAAGAAAATAACAAAAAAATCTTAAATCAAATTAAATAAGTCAAATTGTTTAAAACATCAAATTCCATTAAATTCCAAACTCAACAAAAATAATTTCAACTAATTAAAATAAAAGCAACCAAAACCAAATCAAACCGAATCAAAATCAAACAATTCAAAATCAACATAAGGTCAAATATGAAAATTCACAATTCAAATAAAATAAAACCAACTTCAAAATTGAATCAAAAACTCATTTTCAAAACAAAAGGAAAAATCAACATCCAACAAATTTAAGATAACTTGTTCGCATCTTACTAGGCCCGAAAGGCTAGGACATTTTGAGTTATCTTTTGTTATGTGGATGTGCACATTCTCTCAAACTAGTTTGCTATGGCGGTTAATCAAGGGCATTCGAGTAGTTGCTCGATGTAAGTTAACGTCGGATATTCGCACTATCCGACGGAGAGAGGTCAAATCTAAATTTTCTTAGAACCCGAACCTCGGTTCTAGTACTTTTAAATGTATCGTCGGACTATTTAATACATTTATAGGTTATCATCTATTTTCCTAAGTAGTCCAAAGGAGATACGAAAATCGTTTTGAAAAAAATGTAAAAGCGAGGTTCTCACAATCACGTAGTTGACATGAAGTCATGTTAAGGGAGATAAGAGTCGTACATCACCTTAACACCTGTCACCTGATTAGTTGGGCTCATGTTGGTTCCATCATGATCGGGATAGTTTTTTAATATACAGGGTCGTACACCCCTTATACCTTAACTCCAGACATGTTATTTTGACCATACAATTAAAAACATTAGATTATTAAAGCCTTAGGGCCATACACGCTCCAAGTCCCATTTGTAAAACACGATTGTAAACGATATGAGTTTATAAACTTAAGGTCATGACACCACCTAAGATGACAACGCCTAAGTTTAAATCCCATGTTGCTTGATTTATCTATGAGGATTGCACTTAAGTTCATGCATCCCTTAAGAAGGATGTGCAGTTAGGGTCAAACGACCCCCAAGTTTAAATTTCATGTGACTTGATTTTTTAAATGGATATGCAACCCCAAGTTCAAATCGCTTGCATGATTTTCAATACAAAAATGGTCGGTGACCTTGTATGGTTGTTCGACTTTCAACCTTTTTTCTTATTTTCCTTCTCCTTCAACTCCTTGGGAGCTTTCTTCCTTGTGCCCCTTAAGAGTTTCCTTGCAAGACGTCTCTTCTCCTCAGATGAGTTATGGCAAGTTCTTTTGTTGGCTCAAGTCCTCCACTCCACCTAAAGAGAGCTTGGGCTCTATAAGTGGAAGAGCATTTTCTTCAATGAATTACTCCCACCAGTTCCATGCTTTTTCATGAGGTTAGTTTCCTTAGCTGTCTATGCCTCTTCCTGGTGTGACAAAGTGAGACCTCCACTAGTTACTTTCAACTGGTAAGACCTCCCACAAGTTACAACAAACCGGTAACACTAAGTGAGACCCCCAGCAGTTACTTTAACTTTTAGCCTTGCAACCGTGAGAGGGATTTGTCATAATGCAAACCAATACTGTTATATCGTTTCCTTCATTCAATTTGATTTTTTATCTAATCAATGATTCAGATTCAAGGATCATGGCACAGCATCTTCAGTATCAATCTCATGAGTCATGACTCACCAATTTCTTTCAGATGGACCAAGAAATGAGGTCACAAAACAAAATCTGAATATTAACTTCAGATTTATGTCTTTATGGCCTCGATTGGATTTATATAAACAAACTAACTAGACTTGACCAGTGATATGACTGGCATTGGTATCAGAATTGCTCCAATGGCTAGCAGTGGGGTTCCCATTAGGAGGCTCCCCCATTGTTAGGTTAAGGGCAATGAAGGCGTATCGGATCCAGATCGGGCCAGCAATCCAGTTGTCCAATGACCAGCAATGGGACTCCACTATTGGAAGATTCCCCAACATAACGCCAATGGTGACAAGGGCTCTATAGGACTTGACACGGGCATACAAAGAAGTGGGCTTGAACATCCCACTTAGCTCACTGAACATGGTTGGTTAGCCAAGGCATGATGAGTAACCTGTATTTCGGCCCAATCAGCCTACCAAAACTGTCTATCTAATGCCCCCATCATTTTTTAGACAAATTAGTCAAGCTAAGAAAAGTCATGGACTCATGGGTCATCTTTTTTTAAGGTGGCCTAAGCCAAATTTCTATTAATGCTAAAAAGAGTACAAGTAAAACAAAATTAAAAAATTAAAACTAGAAAAAAATTGTTCATCTACCAAGGCAGTAGAAGAATAGAAGAAAAGATTGCTAAAAATGAGTGACACTAAAGAAATCTATTCCCCACGTGAGCTGCTTCCAAATAACCACCAGGATGGGCCAATGGCTAATCTTTAACCACCGTAGACATCAACTGGAGAACGGAGCTCGTATTCACATAGTGCTCCTCAAACATTATTCTGTTTTGTGTCTTCCATATAGACCATAGCATGATCAGAATAATGAACCTCCAAACATTCATTTCCCCAAATCAAAACTTTAGTTAAGACCATAATTGTAAGAGAGATAAGGTGCTGCCCGATTTCTTCCACTAGATCTTCCAACTCTTGAAAAGTAACACTCCAGAGATAGCTGATGATTCCACACTTGTAGAACAAATGGCCAATAGTTTCTACCCTACAACCACAAAACACAGACTGTGGAGGTGAGAGGAAAAATCTTCTTGAGGTGAAATCTGGTAGGAAGTTTATTTCTGTCAATCTTCCTTAGGAGAAATCCAATTTTAATAAATAGGTAGGGCGCCCAAACCTCTATGGTGCCACTGGACTTCCGTGCCCCCAAAAGGTAACTTACATATAAGTGATATAGCAAACTTAATGCGAAAATGATTCAAAGCTAGGCAGCCACACAAGTCTATCAGCTTGATTCTCAAAACACCTTTGTTGCTCAAGAAGTAATAGCATTCTAGAGAGATCGTTGATTTCCACCTCCTTGAGATTTCTTTTAAAAGAGTACCCAATTCGACGTATAATCGTAGTTACAATTGACCTTTGCATAGGGGCTGCATCTAATATTGAATAAATTTGGAAACAGCTCCACCAGTATAGCATGCCTAGCCAACGATCCAACCAAAAAGACATTCTCCTGCCATCACCTGACTCAATAGAAGAGTAGAAGAACTCCCAATTATGAAGGATACCAGCCAGATACTAGAAATTCTGCCTCTGCCCCTGAAATCTTTAATCCACAAGTCAGTGTCTCCAATGCCGTACTAAGAAAGCACAATTCTCGCCCAGAGAGCATCCCCCTTAAGATTCTGCTTCCACAAGCATTTGGTTAGAAGAGCTCTAAAAACTCCAAAGGAACGATACCCACTCCCCCTTAGTAGATATGCACACATGATTCCATTTAATGAGATTGAGTCCCTTCATATCCATGTTACCTTGCCCAAAGAACCTAGCCCTTTTCCAATTTGCTACAAATGCTCTTGGAGAATCTAAGAATAGAGAAGAAATACAACAAGATACTTTGTAATACATATTTGGATAAAATTCATTTGCAACCACCAGAAAGCATTCTATTCTTACAACCTTGCAGTTTTGATGCGGGACAAACCGGCTAGTCCGGCCAAACCGAACGAAAAACGAAATAAACCGGCGCTAATCGCCGCTAAACGGACCTAACGAACCCAAAATAGGCCCAAATTGGCCCGAACCAGTCGAAACAGGCCCGAACCGGGCTCGAGATGGACTGGACCGGCTCGGAACACCCTGAAATGGCCTGAACCGGACTGAACCGGCCGGTTCAGGTGCTGGACCGGGTCGAACCGGGTTGACCCGGCCTTAAACCCGGTCGGACCGGCTGAACCGCCGGCTGGACCCCGAACCGGTCTGGCGAGCCGCGATCCGGCCGGCCGCGAGCCACGCGCGCTCGCTCGCGCGCGAGACGGAAGGGGGGGGTCGTGGCAGCGTCTTCGCTCGCCTCCGGGGGGGTCGCGTGGCCGGCCACGCGCCGTCGACCGCCCGTCGACGTGGCGGCATCGCCGCGGACCCGAGCCGCGACAAAGGGACGAGGACGGCGTCGTCCTCGCGTCGTCTCTCTCGTCCGGACGCGGCCTCGCGGGTGGAACAGCGGGGCAGGCGACATCTTCGGCCTCTCCGGCGATGTCCGGCGGAGCAGGGGAGGGCGGGCGGGGGGCCGTCGGGAGAGATCCAGCGGCGCGTCGACGGCGGACGCCGGGAAGCGAGGGGAGGGCCGCTCGCGTCGTCCGTCCGGTCGAAGCCGAAGCCGCATCGTCGTCGTCTCCGCCGGATGAGCCGCGCGGTGGAGCAGCGGAGGGAATCGACGTCGGGAGGCAGCCGCTCGAGGGAGGGAGCCGCGGAGGGAGGGAATCCCGGGGATCGCCGGATTCTCCTCCCGCTCGACCGAATCCTCTTTTTCTTCTTCTTCTTCTCCTCGCCGGATCCGTCCCCGTAAGAGGGAGATCGCGAGGGTGAAGACCAGATCCGGCGATGGCGACCGGGTAGTGATGGAACGGAAGGCGGAGATCGGTGCGTAAGTTGCTCTCGAACCGGGATGGGGAAGAGGAAGGAGAACGGCACTAAACTAAACTATGCTAAGCTCGCGCGGGAGAGCTCCGAGGAGGAAGGGAATGGCGCTAGTCGCCGGAGGAAGAAGATGGCCGCAGCCCTACACTACCATTACCATTAGGATAGGCTACGCTACGCTAACCTAAACTACACTACCAAACCATGCGGGAGAACCACCCGAAGGCTCCAAAAATTCTGTATATTGCTTGTTCAATATGTACATCGGACCCCTCTTTATATAGAGGATGGACAGATTTTAAAAAAAGACCCTCTAAGACCGACTATTTACAGACTTGTCCTCGCAGGGACACAATTAAAAGAAAAATCCAAAATTATTCAAAATATGTCCCCATCATTCTCTCCGACCGGGAGAAAACTCGACCTCGAGTTTTTAAACCGGTGCGGACGTACCCAAGACTCGACTCGTGGGAACGAGTCGATTCCGGGCTCTGATACCAAGTTGATGCGGGACAAACCGGCTAGTCCGGCCAAACCGAACGAAAAACGAAATAAACCGGCGCTAATCGCCGCTAAACGGACCTAACGAACCCAAAATAGGCCCAAATTGGCCCGAACCAGTCGAAACAGGCCCGAACCGGGCTCGAGATGGACTGGACCGGCTCGGAACACCCTGAAATGGCACCGAACCGGACCGAACCGGCCGGTTCGGTGCCGGGACCGGGTCAAACCGGGTTGACCCGGCCTTAAACAGTCGGACCGGCCGAACCGCCGGCTGGACCCCGAACCGGTCCGGCGAGCCGCGATCCGCCGGCCGCGAGCCACGCGCGCCTCGCTCGCGCGCCGAGACGGAAGGGGGGGGTCGTGGCAGCGTCTTCGCTCGCCTCCGGGGGGGTCGCGTGGCCGGCCACGCGCCGTCGACCGCCCGTCGACGTGGTGGCATCGCCGCGGACCCGAGCCGCGACAAAGGGACGAGGACGGCGTCGTCCTCGCGTCGTCTCTCTCGTCCGGACGCGGCCTCGCGGGTGGAACAGCGGGGCAGGCGACATCTTCGGCCTCTCCGGCGATGTCCGGCGGAGCAGGGAGGCAGAGCAGGGGGGGCCGTCGGGAGAGATCCTGGCGCTGTCGACGGCGGACGGCGGAAGCAGGGGAGGGCCGCTCGCGTCGTGCCGTCCGGTCGAAGCCGAAGCCGCATCGTCGTCGTCTCCGCCCGGATGAGCCGCGCGGTGGAGCAGCGGAGGGAATCGACGTCGGGAGGCAGCCGCTCGAGGGAGGGAGCCGCGGAGGGAGGGGAATCCGGGGATCGCCGGATTCTCCTCCCGCTTGACCGAATCCTCTTCTTCTTCTTCTTCTTCTCCTCCCGCTGGATCCGTCGCCGTAAGAGGGAGATCGCAGGGGTGAAGACCAGATCCGGCGATGGCAGCCGGGTAGTGATGGAACGGAAGGCGGAGATCGGTGCAGAAGTTGCTCTCGAACTAGGATGGGGAAGAGGAAGGAGAACGGCACTAAACTAAACTATGCTAAGCCTTGCGGGAGAGCTCCGAGGAGGAAGGGAATGGCGCTAGTCGCCGGAGGAAGAAGATGGCCGCAGCCCTACACTACCATTACCATTAGGATAGGCTACGCTACGCTAACCTAAACTACACTACCAAACCATGCGGGAGAACCATCCGAAGGCTCCAAAAATTCTGTATATTGCTTGTTCAATATGTACATCGGACCCCTCTTTATATAGAGGATGGACAGATTTTAAGAAAAGACCCTCTAAGACCGACTATTTACAGACTTGTCCTCGCAGGGACACAATTAAAAGAAAAATCCAAAATTATTCAAAATATGTCCCCATCAAGTTTGACCTCCATTTTATGAACTACGCAATGTCAGTCCTTGCTTTTGGTCCCCTTATCCAAGAGGGAAAACTCAAAGATATTTTATCGGAAGCAACATACAAGGCATATAAAAAATACTATGAATCATATTTTTTATCCTTACTCGAATTGAGACCGACAAGTCCACACTTCTCATTTATTTTGCGACCTAACAGCATGCAACAAAGAAAGCAATATCTTAAGGTGGAAACACTTGTTGATATTCCCCGAGGAAAACAACAAGATGTTGTCTACAAATTGAAGATGGGAAACTTGTCCCATGTTAGTCCCCAGGTCATCTTTGAGTCGAAGTATCCAAGCTAAGAAATTTCGGAGCTATCCAGTGTCTTGATGTATTTGATTTTCTAAGTTCAAAACAACTGTATAGACATAAACGAACAATTTGTTCTCTCAATGTACTTAATTTTATAAAAGAAATTCTTAGGTCAACAGACTACTTGCTAGATTGAGGTAAACTTAGAGCATTAGGTCACCATGTGTCTTCTAAGCCACTAGTTATGCTTTGTACTACAGAGTCAACAATAGTAGAGTTTTTTAAGCAAAAAAAAATAATTGCTGATATTATGAAAGATGTAACAGGCTGCATCAAGAATGGCCCTTCTCCATTTAAGAACCCTCAATATTGTTTGTCTGAAAGCATCAGAAGAATCTTCTTGTCATTTGTAATTTCAGACAGGGTAGGGCATCTTTCTTCTCTCCTACCATCTTGATACCCAGTTTTTTTAGGATTTTATATTAATTTCTGTGTAATATATGAGTTTTGGCACTGTCTGGGTTCCAAATTCTTGGAGAAAAATACAAAATATTGCAAAGATGATACCTCAATGGTTGTTGTGCTCTCTGAGATGTCGACAATTGTAGCTCTGAAAATGTCAACAAGGTTCATAACCTGTAAATAGACTAAGTTGAATATCAAACTTAACTTTTTGGAGGTTAAAGAAACTTCTTGAAAAGTGGATGATGCATGTATTATGACCAGCACAAAAGGGAACACTTCAAGTATTGTGTAGAAAGACGAGACATGAAGTACTCTCCTACTAAAGAAAATAAAAATTATTTCTTCACTCTTCCAAAAAACACCACAAAATACAAGATATTGTTACCCCACCGACCGATTGAACGTAAGACATCAGAATGTCAAGAAGGCCAGAGGAAGAAGTGGTGGTTGGGCAAAGGCCATGATTCAAGATGCACACTTATGTGAACATGAACTGATGTCAGATAATGCCTTGATTTGATGCAAACCGAGAGAGAAATTTAAAAATGAATCAATTTGCTTATACTGTAGGTTGAGTGTCAAGTCCATTTTTGTGCAATTATAAGCCATAGCCAAACATGTGCGATCCATTTTAATGAAGAATGCAGTAAAAATCGTAGGAGCAAACTATAAAAGGACAGGTTCTATTAGTTAATAAGACCTCCACTATGTCTTTACAAATGTTACATTATGAAATTCCTAAAAATATATATGAAACAAGAGGAGGAGGAAGAAGAGAAAAGAAGAGAAACATGTAGAGTCGGAAGAATGATGAGAATGAATCATGTAGTAGAGAAATGAGAAGGAGAAGCACAAGAAAAATAAGGAGGAGAAGACAACAGTAAAGAAAAAAAGTGGAAAATGAGAAAATAATCATGTGACCTCTCCGAATCCACTTTTTATCACACGTGAAGGCAGCGCTAGATTTATGTATGTAATTATTGAACAAAAAACAAGAAAACAAGATATTGCCAGAAAATAAGCACAGTCACCATAAAAAAGTATAGGTCTCTTTAATTTCAAAAAGAAATATCAAGGTAAAAGTGTTTATTCATCCTGTAAAATGACATTTTACAATATTTGGAAAACATACCTCCTGATCCAAAATTCAGTAGTTATGAGAAACCAATAACTGCCTAAAATGAGTTAAAAAAAACTATGTGAACTTGAATAGAATGAGCTCCTGCACATGTGTTTCCTTTCGAAAAGCAGGATCAATAAATTAGCAAGTAGCAAAGTCCAACGCTTGGTGCTTCACATAATTGGATACTCTGAATCACAAATGAACAATGTAACAGCTTCAGGCATGCAAGCTGCAATAAGTTAGTTGTTAAGTTCCAAACGTTATGTCCAGACCACATTGGCAAGTGTGAAGAACATAATGCATGAGGGCATGCCAACAGAAAAAAAGATAAAATAAAAAAATAAAAATAAAAAAGTTACTATCTATGTAGATAAAGAATGAGATAATACAATCAAAGATAATGATAAAATAATTAGGTAACCTGAAAATTATTTCATTATAATCAACACACCGCCAATGTACCTGAGACTCAGCACTGTTGTTATGCGAATAATCATCCCTAAAGCCCTCTTTGGTAACTGTATTGAACACCTCTATCTATCAATTTTGAAATTGATAATGATGGAAATCATCAATAGGTGTTTGGCTGTCAATATCAATATTGAAACTCTTAGCGCAAACAAAATATGATATGCAATACAAGTTTCAATTTGTATCAAATTTTGATCTTGATTCTCCATCAGCTACAGATATCAAAATCAAAATTGATATAATATTGGTTTCGACACTCTAACCAAACATGGCATAAGGTTCTGAGTAAGGTCTATCTTGAGATAGAAATGGCAAAATTGCCCTATTAAATAAAATTATGATCCTAGGTTTAATTGCCAAAAAAGTTAAAGCATTTACAACTAAAATTATTTCCTTCATTGCACATTGCCAAATCTTCCTATAAATATATGTGATTGTCTCAGTTAAATTTCTTCATCATCTCCATAATAGATCCTATAAGATACAGGGATTTTACCTCTTGTCGAGCACTAGGGTCCACATTTAGCTTCATTAACATCAACTCTCTTTCCACTTGTGACTCCTTTGAAATATCTTCCACCTGTGAGGTAAGCAGCAACAAAATAAAAAATAATAAGTGCTTATTTTAAATAATAAACAAGAAATGTCAACTTTGGGCAACATTAGATAGTCAATTTATCATCTTCCCGTATCTTCCAAATATCAGGGAAATATTCATCAGAAACCTACATGAAAACATAGCAACGATTCAAATAGGTGACAGATTCTAAATTACCACAACTGTTTTATACGCTCCAAATGTTAGATACTATCACAAGATTGTTGAATAAATATATAATTACCTGGACCCAGTGGAAAAGAAACTTCAAAATAAGAACATAAAAAGTTATTTCCTGTGTGTCACGTACAGATGCCATCCTACTCCTACCTGAAACTTAACTGCAATGCCCTTCATGACATGAGAGAGTGATATGTGATGAACATGGATCCAACCATTATCAACCAATGCCTTGCCAAAAGGCATGCTAACTAGATGTTGGATCAATATAGCATGTAATGAACAAAATATTGTTCCCAACGGTTACATTGACAAATTTCTCAAAGGTCACGTTATTTGCAGCAATTAATACCAAAGAAAAATATCAGAGATATCAATTAGCATGAAATAAGCATCACAGCAACCCAAACAATTGAACCTTCACCAGGTTACTGCCAAGTCAAAGAGATCAATCCACAACAATATTAGCATTAAAAAGGATTTTTTTTCCTTTTCCAAAAGCAGCAAGTTGTGGGACTGCATTTATCCTGACAGCAATTTCAGTGCTCATTTAGATCAATTGCAAGTATGGTAGATTAATCAGTGATCAGACCACTATCATGGATTCTGCCAACCAGGGATTTGTAATAGTATAATTTATCTGAGACGTTTTTTTAAAATTGCATTGGAAAAGTCACCTTTAGATTTTAGCTTACAAAAGTTTGAGGTCGAATGATCATTTGAGGTTTACTCCGCACCCCTTAATATAATCAAGTGCAAAGAAATCATTTGAATTTTGAATTTCCTTCCTGCAGAAGAGGCTGACAGTGCATTCTGGGAGAAGGAGAAGGATGCTTTCGTTATCCTCTCTACTGGGAGGTTCTGACCAAAGTTCATCCACTTGGTTTGAACTGAAAGTTCTGAAGACATTCCAACTTCTAAAATACTTCCTCCATAAGTCTTACAGACCCCAAAACCGTGGCGTTTAGGTTGAAGGAGCCAAGCTATTTGAACACAATATCGTATCTTGAGCTATCGATGTAGGACTCATTACCACGATTCTAACACTCGTCCTCAGTGTCAAGACAGGCAATGAAAACAAGAGGCAAGATAATCAAATGCTAAAGATAAATAAGTGGCTGCTCTAATACCCTCTTACAAATCCCAAAACGATGATGTTGATGTTGGAGAGCCTAGGCTATTTGTACACAATGTCATATCTTGGACCATTGATGTGGGACTTCACACCACAATTCTAACAATAAGTGCATCCGAATGCACCGAAATGAAGTGTTAATCCAAAATCCAACTGTAATTGCTTGTTTTGGTGGTGAAAGGTGACGATCTTGAAAAGTTACTTTTTCATTTTGTCAGTGGCTACATAGATTGTAGAATCGGTCGATCCGGATCAGGATCAACTGATTCTGGAATCCAATTCCGGGCAGAACCAGCGATCACAAACACGAATTCCGACTAGATTAATCAAAATCGTCCGAATAGCGTAGGATCGGTCCGATCCAACTAGATTAGACTGTGGAGGTGTGGATCGCTCAATCCCAAGTGATCTGCTAGAATCCGAAATCGTCCGGAATCGGGTCCTTCCAGGAACCCAATTCCGGACCAATTCTCGGATTAATCCCCCTGATAAGGGGGAGATCGACCCAACTCTCCCCCCTCCCCCTGATTCTCATCTCCCCCTTTCCCTTCAAACCCTTGCAGACCTTGCAGTCTCCTCCATTCGGCGATCCTCCTTAATGATCACCGATCCCCCCTTTCTGACGGTGATCCCCCCTAAAATAAGTGGTTTTCAATCCCCCCTTCCAACTCCCCTGACCATAAAAAAAAATTCTTCAGGGGTTTTGGCCCCCTGATACCCCCCACCAGGGGCACTACCCCCTTGATCCTTGGGACCTGACTGCAAAGGTCGTTTCGCAAATCCCAAACGCCCATTTATGATAATGTAAACATATTAACATATTTCATTATCACTTATACTATCACATATTTATATAAGATTCATAATCATAAATATAAGTTATATACTTAAATTTTACAAAGATCTATTTATACATCTCTCTCTCACACACACATCAAGTTTATCAAGATTAACTATTTCACAAAATAAATATATACCTATCCATACATAATTACATAAATAAAATCACATTTAAATGTATGAACACAAACATACACATTCAATTATAACATACAAATATGATTATATTTATATATAGTTGTACGCATGCATAAATACATATAATACAAATATCTAATTATATATATATGATTGTGTATATGTATATGCACATGTATATATAAACATCTAATGTTACCACCTTGACCGGCTAGGCGACGCCTAATCAGCCACCTTGTCGCCTAAGCAGAATTGACACCCTTCAATGCCTTGGACGCCTTGTCACCTCGACAACTTTGGTTATGTCACATGTGTTGTACTCATTTAATTTCATGCAATGTATTCATGTAATGAACTACTGTAGTATGTGTTTGTTTAGATGTTTGTAATGATAGTTTGTACTTATATGACAATTTATTGAAATTAACTTAATTTGTATGACATTAATTGATAGAACGTCATCCACACTATTTTTTATTTTTATAAAAAATTTACTCATTCCTATATTTTTTATTTTTTATTTTTTTATTTTTTCTGGTTTAAAAAAAATAGTCAATCCAGACCAATCCGGGATCGACATTTCGTCTAGAGAATCGGCCAATCCAAATCAGAACGGTGGTCACCAATCCAGGGACCGATTCCGACCCCGCGATCATTGGGTGGGTAGGCACTTGTGTCATTTAACCTGGGGGTAACCTTTTGGCTCTCAAACTACACCTTCAATTAATTTCCATAACAATATTGAAGATTCGTTACTCCTGAACACATGTATCACCTAGATCTGTGGACACCGAGGTGTGTCCTCCCAAGCTGCCCCTTGCCAATACATCATACATCAGGAAAAGAAATGTCATATCACTCTTGGCTGTTAAATTCTGAGTTATAGAAGATCCATAAGGTCCAGATTAAACAACAAACGTCTGGAAAACTAATGAAAAAAAGACTGCGTCAATAACTTGGCAAATAGTTGTAAGCTCTAACCTTCCAGACATTGATAAGCTTATTAAGCTGCTCAACAACTTGCTTCAGCACTGCCTCTGTCCCAGAAACGACGATCGTGAAGAGTGCTTTGTCTTTGTTCAAACCAACAGCTAGAGATTCTATGTTGTACCCCCTTCTAGCGAATACCCCGGCAATCCGATTTATCATACCACTCTCATCACCCACAAACACCGAAATGGTGTGACGCTTCACCCTGGGAACGTCAAAAAGATCGTCTTTATCAGTTGTAATAGATGAGAACATAAACACAAAGCATTGATTGAATCCACCGAAAAAATCGTCAAATTGAAATGCTTGGATGCAAGCAGTAAATTAGCCTGTGGGTGCCCCCTCGTCACCCGGCGAAAGGGGAAAAAATAAGTAAAACGCAACCAAAAAAAAATTTTATGATGGTTGAAACGACACCTGTCTACGGAACCACCCGTGGCAGCTGATGCCTCTAATCGAGCCACCACCCCTCTGCTCCGCCCCTCAGCGCTGCTCGAGAAGCCCTCGGCACGCCTCACAGCCGGATAGGGAGGCCTCGGCCTCCTATAGAAGATGGAAGCCATTGTCTCGCAGTTCTTCGAGAACCATGGGGCGTCGCCGGGCACCGCCGACAGACGTGACGACGAACTCGTAAAGGCGGTGCATGGGAAAGGAGAAGAGGGCCGAGCCGGCGCCGCCGCCGCCATGGTTGCTCTCTTGCATGCAGTGCGCGGGTCGTCACTGACTCTAACTTGTCTCGTGGTTCGGGGATCGTAGGGTTTTAATTTGTCCCGCGTGGTTTTACAGGTTTGCCCATATAATGATATAGCAAAAATAAATAGAGGTCACGGTAAAAATTCTACTATTTTTATTTTGCAATATTTTTTATAAAAATGTTTTATAATATTTTTTTTTGGACATGTTTTATAATATTCTCAGACGCGTTTAAATAGGTTTTAGTCGTACGGTCAAACACCTTCTCCATCAAATACTCGCAACCCAATAAACAATTACCATTCGGATTAGGTTATCAGACCATGTGCTTATGAAATAACCGAGATATATGACGTACATATGATTTTAGATTTTTAATTCAAAAAACTTATATGTCAACAAAAAAAAACTAGGATACCTGTCTTTTTGGTTAAAGATGGTGGATACAAATAAATTGACTGAAGTTCAAGTTACTGATAAATTCTTTGGTAGCAGATAATAGATGTGGATGATATCTAGACCCTTACAGAGACGTATATAAAAATTAGAAAAAAAATATTTTAAATGATCTTGTATTATAATGGTCATTACAATGAAGTTGTATTCGTGGATAAATTATTAAAGTTTTTTTACATTAATTACTTATTCTAAAATGACAGCAATTTGTTGTAAATTTATATTACTTGTTTAATGTCTAATTTTTTACCTTAGACGCAATTTTAATAAATTAATTGTGGCATAGATTTTGTACTACTATCCATCTGTTAACCAAACGATGTACAAGTTCAACCTCGTGACTATTTCACTACTATTAACTTAGGAACAAAGAACATGATGATAACATAAGATAGTTAAAAAAATGTATACATGTTATAATATTTTTATCCTAATACCAAACATGACAATAAACTGATGCATGACTTAGAAACCCAACTATCCATGTTCAAATTGTAAAAATGTTTTTTCATTTTAAAAAAATTACTGGGCGACATTTATTTATGTTCATCGAGTCACGGAGAACAAGCCACCGGCAAAATATTATGGCTACCTTTTTTTCCACTCAACAAGATGCATTCTAATTAGGGGTGTAAACACTTTGATTCGATTTTGATTTTTTTTAAAAAAAAATTGAAACTGAATCAAAAATTGAATCTAACTAAACCAAACTGGTTCCATCAAACATTGAACCGGTTTAGTTCAGTTGGGTTCAGATCGATTTGTCGATTTAAAATATATTTATAGTCAATTAAAATAAAATAAAATTTAAGTCATAACAATTAATTAAGGTCAACACGGAGTTAATTCTTTGTTTACAGTATATAATTATATTTTTATACTAATTAACCCACATTTATAATAATATATTTACAATTAATATAATGTATAAATACAGTGAGTCAAATTGGGTCAACTTATTTATTGGTTAGGTCCGATTTGGGGAGATGCCGAACCGATGGTTCATTAAACCGATTGGACAACCCTTATAACTGAACCAGCCCGGTCAATTTGTTTCGATTTATCAATTTTTTTATGAACACTAATTCTAGCTAATAATGGTGTTCGGTTGCACGATAAATTGATTTTTTTATAATTTTGTGTTTTTATAACAATATTTAAAAGATATGTTTTACTAACATTATAAATTTATATTTTCAAACTAATTTTCTTCTTAAACAAATAAAAGAGAATATCGCCGCTCTCTCTCTCTCTCTTTTTTCTCGTGATTCCTCACTTTGTCCGGTCATACATGATGTCCACTTAATTTTTGTCGTCACATCTCTCCAAACATTGCAATTTTATGAGTCCATATTTTATTTTAACATAAATCTTTATCATAAAAATATATACTAAATTTGTTGTCCAACCAACATCTCCGTAAATTTTACTATATGGCAATGCATCTCGACAAAGTCAAACTTACACCCCCTCGCCGGCTATCCCCATTCATGATCCTCTTTTCTTGGAGTGGCTCACAATTGCTCCCCCCAGGCAGAGGGACGGCGCCACAATTTATTGGAGCTACGCTCGGTTGGCCACACGAGTCCTTACTCCATTGATTTGTACATGATCTTGATCGGAATAGCAGGCTGCAGTTGTTGGATTTTATCTTCTCAAACAGATCAGCAAACAGAGCAGCGCATGCAAGGGCTTTTTTCTGAATCCACTCAAATTTTTGTTGGCTTAGATGTGTCTGCTGATATTTTGTTTGAGCTGTGTAATGACATTAACATCCGATCAATGAAATGTGTTTTGAATGGCAAAAAAATAATAAGTACGTACTAGTAGTCCCCATTTCCTCTCACCTAATAAGAGTTTGGATCATCTCAATTTTTCGAGTAAAAAGAGTTCTCGTAGTCTCCAATATCACGAAAACACGTAATGTCGCGGAGTACGAAATGAGAGTACATTTTAACGAAGACATAAAGTAATATGACATCATTCGATAGTGAGATAGTAGAGCGTCGATAACAGATTTTTGGAGTCTTGATAGCTAAGTAACGAGTTAATACGGAGTCGATAGTGGGTCTTCAAAGATTCGACAATAACTTAATAGAGTTTGTAACAAGTTCAACTATGCTCAATAACGAGTTCTTAGAAACCCGAAAAGACATCACGTTGTCTTTAAAATATATCGTAACTTCGTATGTCACAATACCACATGTCCTCGCGTGATTGATTAAAAATTACGAGAGCTCGTTTCACCCGAAGACTGAAGTGATCGGAACTCACCTAATAGTAAATAGCCTGGTCGGCCAAAGGGGTGCAGCAGAACCCATCTCCATCGTCTCGATCTGGAAGTGAGATTATTTGAAATAAATTATCTATTTAGTTTTACCGTAGTCCGGAAGTTTGTAATTCTTGTGAAAAATATATATTATGAAGATTTTTTTTTTCAATTCATGCACCGTGCGTAACATTTATAAAATTATTGCATTTTCTTCTTCTCTTCGGTGTCGACCTGTTAAGTCCAATTATCCCACTCTTCGCCACGATTTACGAGTAAGTTTTTTTTTTTTTGTTCACGTAAATCTATCGGTACACATGCAGCGAAAATATAATCACGGGTCCATTTTGTTTGCGCGGAAAAGTAAAATTAACTAAAAATGTTGATATATATTATTGAAAAGTTTTTTTAGAACAAACAGATCATATTCATTCGTAACATAAAAAATACACATAAAAGATACACCAAAGACTACTTTAAAAGACAGAAGACACGCAATTAAACTATACACAAGAGTTCCGTTGAAAATTACCATTTCAAAAAATATAGCCATACATCGACCTGCACATGCGAATGCGTAGACGGTCGAAGAGCAAAGTTAAGAACTCCATAAGAGGAGTTTGACATTTGCCACGAGACTGGATGAACACACCAAGAGGGTGTGAATATCGCTCAGACTAACAGTCTCGGATTAACATTAGCGGCTATGGAGCTAACAAGGAAAGATAACACAACAGAACTAGACCAAACTACAATAGATGAAAACAAAGATAAAAGACACAAAACAGACGTATATAAAGCCGACTCCACAATTCCAGTGCAACAAAAATAGATAACAAGTTTAAAATTACATTTAGGCAAAGCACCGAAAAGGGAGCATGAGAGTATGGGAGGGAGGCCAAAAATGACCTCAAAATAGCAAAAACAAACCACCACACAAAAAATCACCAAATGACAACTAAGGAAAATAGCTAAGGGGCTGTAGGAGTGAAGGTCCTGAGCGGAGGAGAGGTGACCAGGCGAGGGACTTCACTGGAGGGCGATTGGCTCTTGCAGGGGGTGCCTTGAGGTGAGGGGGTTCACGCTTGGGCGAGGGGGACGGCCGGGCGAGGGGCTTCGTTGAACTGGCAAAGGGTGCCGTTGGTTCCGTAGGAACGATGGGACTCCGCCAAGTTGAGAAGGACCACCTGGGCGAAGGGCTCCGCCGGACGATGGGTTCCGTCGGGGCGAAGGGGCACCACCTGGGCGAGAGTTCCACCGGGGCGAGCGATGGGGCTCCGCCTGGGCGAGGGTTCTGCCAGAACGAAGGGCTCCGCCGGATTCCGCCGGTGCGAAGGACTCCGCCGGGACGATGAGAGTCGATCAACAGGACCAACCACTCATATATAATTGATAAGTTAATTAATCGTAGATTAATATTCTCGCCCTTTTCTATTTTTCCATGCAGCAAAATGGACCACATATCACCGAAATCGTGACGCGTTGGTGCTTTACTTGTTGACGGTCTTCTTGTCCGTTGAAACCAAAATTGCTAATATGGCATTAGGTGAAATCTCGATTAAGTCCGACTTTAACATTTTGGCTGAAAAGTCTTACTTGTCGAGTCCCATTTGTGCTATTTTTGCAATTTAATTTTATGCATATTAGTTGTGTAATAAAAAAAACTGTGTTAATCGTAACAAAACCCTACAGTTGTCCGTATTTAATTATACGCAAAATAGGAATTCTATCTCGAACTAACTCAAACGGGAAGGCATCGGTCCATCATAACGAATCAACGCGAAGACAAGGTTGTAAAAATTGCGTGCATGAAAACGTTTATATTAGAAAAAGTATAAAAACGTTATTCTTAGTCACCACTTGAAGTCAGACTCCGACCAGTTAAGAGAGAAATAAAGATTCAAACGAATCAATACACTTGACAAATAACTCAAAACTCGATAAATATTTGACTGGGCTCAATTATTACGTTAATGAACAAGTTTGAACAAAAAATACAACTCGATTTATTAAATGAGTCAAGTTTAAACAAACTCTTACTCGACTTGATAAATTTGCGAATAACTCGATTAAATATTTATTTTTAAAAAATAAATTATAGTATTAAAAATTATATATTGTTACTTAAATATATTAAATAATTTAAATTTAGATTGAGTTTCATAAATAAGTTAAATTTAAAATTTTAAAAATAACTTTTCGTTAACTTTGAGTGTTATAAACGAGTTTGTATATAATTTTAGTTTTGAATGTGAATTTAATTTTAGTCTAATTATTACTCGGGTTCAAATTTGACTCGACTCAATTAATAAATAAATCAAACTCGAACAAAAATTCAACATATTTGTTAAAACTAGGGCCATAACTCGAACTATAAAATAGATGAGTTATATTTGAATATCATACTACTCTCGTTTGCACCATCGTAGAGGAGTCCGGAAGATACTTGTTGACTTTGGCCACGAGAAATGTTGACGGTGGAGGGTCCCACTTCACGACTGCCCCGCCGCAACGGTCAGATTGACGAACTCCTTCACGTTCCTGTCGGAGCTTCCGCCGTCGGCTACGGCGGCTGCCGCCAGCTGCCTCCATTTCAGCGCATTCTTCCTCATCTCCCTTCCCTTCTCCCCGTCCATCACCTCCTTTATGCGCGACGCCAACTCGCCCCTCCTCACCGTACCTCTGCCGTCCGCCGCCGCCCTCACTCCCGTCCCCCACACCTCCTCCACGTACATGGCGTTGGTGGGCTGGTCCGACCACTGCGGCAGCGCCACCATGGGAACCCCCGAGCTCAGGGCCTCCAGCGTCGAGTTCCACCCGCAGTGCGTCACGAAGCACCCCACCGCCGGGTGTGCCAGCACCTCCAGCTGGGGGCACCAATTCACCACCAGCCCCTTCCCCGCCGCGGCCGCCCCGAAGGGCGGCGGGAGCTTGCGGTTGCCATCCTCCTCCGCCCGCACCACCCAGAGGAACGGCTTGCCGGCCTCGATCAGCCCCCACGCCACTTCTTCCGTCATCTCTCTGCTGAGCGTTGCTAGGCTGCCGAACGACACGTAGACGACGGAGCCTGGCTCCTCCTGCTTGTCCAGCCACTCGATGCAGCTATTGCCGTCGGAGGAGTAAAGATCGAGACCGTAGCGCTTTTCTTCTCCGGGGAGGTCGCCGTGGAGCGATGGCACCGTCGGGCCGACGGTCTTGATCGGAAATAGCGACGCCATCCACTCGGTCTCCTGCAATTTAACAGGTTACGGAGAAGAAGTGTAATATCCCGGTTATTTAAATAAAAAAATTTAGTTAATAAATATTTAATATTATTTATTTATATCTCTCCCCTATATATATCCTCTTTTTTCCCTAACTCCCCGTACGCTCCCCCGGCGCCGTTTTTCTCCCCCCGAAAAAAAAACCTAGGGTGCGTTTGTGAACGAGGGAGAAGTAATTCTCTCCGAAGTAATTTCTCTTGAGAGATACTTCACAAAGAAGCACTCCTACATTGTAAAAGTGGAAGTAGTTTGGCACTATTTTATTGAATAAGCACTTCTATGATAAAAAATTTATTTGAGAGATTTGGGCCAGGCGCTGTCGATTTTCCCCCTCCCTCTCTCTCTCGGTTTCTCCCTTGCGGCACCTCCCTCCCGTGTGCCTGTGCGAAGCCTGCCCTCCCCCTTGCGCGCAGAACTGAAACGCCGAAGTGCCGTCGACTCCCCCCCCGTGCGACCCGGCGCCGTTCCCCCCTGCCCCTTGCGCACACAGCTGCGGCGTCGCAGTAGCCCTCCCCACCTCCGCGCGCTGACCAGCGCCGCGGTGCTGTCCCTCGGCACACGCAGACGCGCCCAACTGCGGCAGCCCGCAGCCGTCCTCCCGGAAAGGGATAATCCTGGACGTGGCCAAGGGGGCTTGCCTACCTCCATTAAGGCGGCAACAACCCGGGGTCGACACCCAACATCCGGCGGAGCAGTCTGCTCAAGGAGGCAGTCCGCGCGATCTGTGTCGTAGCCACGCTATGGCGAGAGGTCTATCTGGAAGGGGAGTGCATGCAAGGAGGAAACCGCGGGAGGGGGACTGTCTGGTGGAGGTTGTCGCTCTCGCGAGGGGTAGGCCGTGAGGAGGAGGATGACGCGGGGTACGTCCAAAAGGGGGTTCCGCAAGGGCGAGCGTCCGTCGAGAGGAGTCCACGCGCGGAAAATAGCCGTGGCCCGCGGGAGCGCTTTTTTGGTTGGAGAATGAGAAAATTTCTCCTTCTAACTTCCACCTTCCGAGAGGAGTGGAAGTGGACTTAACGCACTTGCCAAATGACCCTATTGGAATGAGAAGGTATTCTAAAAGAAGGAGAAGGTAAAAGAAAGGACTTCTGAAGTGTTCCCAAACGGACCCCTAATTTTCTTCCCTCCTCCGGCCTTTTTTCTTGTTCTGCGCGTGCGCACCTCTGCCAGCCGCCGCCGCGCGTCCTCCTCCACGAGCCCGCCGTCACCGAACCCCGTGCGCGCCGCCCGCTGCCGCGTGGCCAGCCGACGACCGCCGCGCGTCGTCGCCCTCGAGAAACCGCCCGCCCGAGCGCCGCCCAGCCGCTGCCCGCGCACGACCGCCCGCCGTCCCCGCCACCTCGTACCGCCTCGGCCGCCGCGACGTCGCCGCCTCGGCCCCCGCGTCTCCGCGTCTCCCCGTGCGAGACGCCGCCCGTTGACCCTTCCCGCCGCCTCGCCGAGCGTGCCGCCCGCGCTCGCAACCGCGCGCGCCGTCGTCGTACCTCGTACGCCTCGAGCCGCCGTCGCCACGCGACGCGCCGCCGCCGCCTCGTTCCGCACGCCCGCCGCCCGCCGCCCGCCGCGGTGACGCCGTCCTCGCCACGCCCGCGCCCGCCGTGCGCCGCCTGCGCCACCCGCGCCCGCGCGCGCGCTGCCGCCGTGCGCCGGCCCCTCTTCTCTCTTCCGCACGGTACTCTCTCATCCTCTCTCCTATCGCCCCTCTCTCCTATTATCCTCTATCAAGCTCCCTAGTTTATAATTCTTCTTCTACCAACAGATTTTGAAAACACCTACCCGGCTCGATTTTTCGTCGCCGACGCAACCGCGGCAGTTTCGTCGCCAAATTCAATTTCCTTGGAATTCCGTGCGCCGTTCGCCGTCGCCGTCAAGGTAGGCGTCTCGGCTATTCTTAGCACCCTATATATTTAAATTAAATCGTAAGAATTATGTTTAGATCATCATGATTAATAGGTTAGAAATAATGGGCTGTTTTTGATTTATTTGCATATTTAGATAGAGTTAGATTAATTTGTTTAAATTGTGCATGCTTAGATTAATTTGGTTATTCATTTATGTTAGACATCATGATAGGTTAAGTATGTTTAAATTTAGCTAGTTTAGTATGTTTGCATCACGATGAACCTTAATCATGTATATTCCGAGTTGATAAAAAGCCAATGTAAGGTTTATGCATAATGTTGTTAGAATTTAGTTTGTTTTCTTTTATGTGATAGGTAGTTCTGTTTAAGCATGTAATCGTCATGGTTAGGTTGTATATTGCATGATTTTATTTATATGCATCAGTTTGTGATAGACTGTGGTATGGTATGCAAATATGTGGTGCATAGAACCATGGGTGTTCATCTATGTATTTAATGTTTGATTGCCAATTAAATGTTCATGTTTTACTGTCTGAGTTAAATATATGCTTGCATGGTGTGGAATGTGGTTAGTGCAGTGAGCTGCATTGTGTTGGAAATGTACTTCACCAGACTATATTAGTGGCCCGTAGGCAGCGGAGATTAGTTGAATCTGGAGCATCCTTCGATCCCAGATACCCCGGTTTATCCTAAGTACTCCCCTGAGTAGGGGTACTATGGGATTTAGTTACTATATGTTACTTCCTACTATATGGTAAATATGGTGCTAGTTTTGTGATGTGACTACATTTATCAGATGGAGCATGATATTTACTCAGACATGTGTCTAGTTGTGTATTTTGGCATAAACGTTAGTGGTCTAGATGTGTCCTTGGTTTTATGTCAGGTTAGGTGTGTTATGAGCATACCTAGAGTAGTCTAATGTGCAGGTTATGTTGGTTTTAATGCATATAGAGTCATGTTATCGTATGAGGTAGTTGAATGACTTTGTAATAACTTAATTGAAGATATATAATCAGTTAAATCCTATGTATTAAATCTGATTTTTAGGTTTGATATGTATAGTATACCACTAGAAATAACTATTATAGTGGGGTAGTTCGGGTGTAAGTCCTACTGAGTCTGTGGTGACTCACTCATTCCGTTGTTAATATTTTCAGGATTGCAGGTTTAGCGCAGCAGAAACGTAGTGGCATTTTGGAATTCGAGGAACTAGTGCTTCAATTGTTCAATATTAGTATTTAATTTGTTTAGATAGATGTTTGTTTATGGTGTTATTATGTTGTAAAGTTCGGAATTATTTATTTGGATTGAGATTTTAGTCTTATTTGGTTCCAGACCGATATCCTTCCCCGTTACGTCGTCGGATTATCTTCCGCTGTGCATGTTAAAAAGTCGGGTCGTGACAAGAAGTGACAACAGTAACTCATGGTCGATGCAAAATCAGAAGAAAAAAAATGTGTTGGTTCAGAAAAAAAAATCATCTGCTGGTAGATTCGGCGAGGAAAACTCTTACCGGAACTTCTAACTGGTCGAACGTATTCACCAAGACAACGTCCGCCTTCTCCAGGTTGCAGAACTGATTCACCAGCAATTCCAAGTAGGCCGGGTACTCCCCCGGCACGGAGATGAACGACGGAGCGTCTTCCAGGGAGAGCCGCCGCAGCCCCTCCAGCGAGATAGTCGCTCCCGGGACGGGAAGCGGCAGCCGTCCGCGATGGACGTGGTGGTAGATGGCGTTCACGGCGGAGGACTGAGAGAAGAAGGCGGCGCCGAGCACCCCCGCCGCCTTGGCGACGTCGAGCGCCCAGGCCATGAAGGCGTCGTAGACGAGGCACCTCACCGGTCGCCCCCGCGCGGCCTCCTCGCGGATGAGGTCCCCCAGGGTCCTCGACCCCGCGTCCCTGAACCCGTCGAGGTATGCCCGGACGCTCTCGGCCGCCTTGAAGTCGCCGCCGTCGTGGCCGTCGGATATCAGCGCGACGCGCACCGGCGTCCTCGTCTCCGGTTGGGGCAGAGCTCCGGCTACGGAGCGGGTGGCGGCGATGGTGACCCGAAGGCCGCGGCCGGCCAGGCGCTTGCCGAGCTCGAGGAGGGGGTTGATGTGGCCCTGGGTTGGATACGGCAGGAGCAGGACGTGCGTGTTCTGATCGGGCGGAGTCTGCCCCGCCATCGCCGCCGGCTCTTGCCGTCTTGCGCCGCCTCCAACATCTCGGCTCGGTCGCCACCCCCCGCTTATCAGCTCGCGACATGGAGCTCTCTGACGCAAGGTCTTACGTCGGCGAAACAAGAGAGTGGTCAGTGGATGAGTTCCGACTCTTGTGGATGGCACGTTGGCACGTGTGAACGAGAACAATGACGATGGAACTCTCTGGTACCCTTCGATGATGCTGCTGTTTGGAGCTATTTGGATTTATGGACTTGGATGAAGTGTTTGATTGCATGAAAATTTTAATTTTTGATATAAATTTTTATTATTTATACAATTTTGTTTCGACAGTTAACAATGACATATTTTTATATTTTACAAATTATCTTCTGAGACAAAAAAATATATACCTGGGATCTTTTCTCCCCGTGGTCCCTGACTGTTGCAATTGTACATGGTCCTCGTTTTTTGCTTTCCTTTCTCACCAAAAAAATGTTGTTAAAAAGATGTTTGGCTATCACTGTCAGAATTATCGTATTTATAAATATTTTTTCAAGATTTATATAGGTAAGATTTGGAGGGGGGTCAACTCTTGTTGTTAAATTTGGCTGTTTTTTTTAGTTCCCACGAGTAGAATATTCTATTTTTTTAGTCCAATCAGAGTTTTGTATTAATTTTCATATCCTTTCCATCGGATATAGATTTTTACAACTAATTTACCCTTCTTGACAAACAACATCATGTTATCTCGATGTTTGGAGCATCTTCTGAAAGTTGAATGACTAACACCCTGTTTGGTAACACTATTAGGTACCTCTGTCACTATCAACTTTAAAATTGATATTGATAAGAATCATTAAGAGGTGTTTGGCTAAGCGTATCAATTTTAAAATTTATAGTACAAACAATGCATATCATGTAATACAAGTGTCAACTTGTATTACTTTTGATATTGATACTCCAACATTTGAAAATATTAATATCAATATTGATATAGTACCAAAAATGAAACCCTAACCAAACAGGGCATAAAACATTAACTATAAAATATCATATCTCTTATACATAAATACATTCAGGTCCATATATAACAAGATCCTTACTAAATTTAAGCGAAGAAAATTTTACATATTGAAGGTACACTTGTGCTGAGCATGCAAATATTGGCCTGCCACAATACTATTGACTGGGGAATTCAAATATAAAATATCAAATAGTACCTATATATGGCAGCGTTCTTGATAAGGTAAATAGCGATGATTACCTTGACTGTTCTCTCTTTGGGGTGCAAATGAAATCTATTATTTTGAAAGTTTGATTTGTCTCTAATAAAGAATAATGAGTTTGAAACTTATTTTTAAATGAAATTAGATATTCCGATAATTTTATCCAAATCAATTGATTATTTTCTGTTTGTTTAGTTTTGATATAAATAAATAAAAATAAAAAGTAATTAAAATAACGTTTCAAAATAAAAAATATAATTTATAAATTAATTAAAAATAAAAAATATTATATCAAATTATAGTAATTAAATGTAAATTATTAAGTTCTCTTTGAATAAAAATTTATCTTAATACGTCGAAGTCGATTTTAATTAATTTCGATAACAAAATCATAATCTAATCAAATTTTGGTGATTCCACTGTCAAGTTCAACACATTTAGGATCATACTTTTATTATAAAAATGCAGGGATTGGCATAGATAGTGAAATTAATCTAAACTGGTAAAATTGAACTTTTCGTTCTCATGTAATTGAAGGCAACGGTTCTATTTTGGAGGGGGTGGGGCAGGAATTGGCATATATATTTGATTTTGGGACTAATAGATAATTAAAATGATCAGATTGAAATCTAGAAAAATAAACGGACATCCGAAAAATAGAGGCGATAGTCGATTCCCACCTTCTTTTCCTCGTGATCTCCAACCTTTCGTAATTATGCATGGTTTATCGCTTTTTTGTCATCTTATTTGTGTCAAATAGGATAATTTTATGTCTTTGGCCATCTTGATTTTTTAATACAAAATTTTATCAACGAGACAAATATCTAACAAATTACTGTGCAGTCGAAACTTGTCATACGACACAGTCAAACCAATTATATCACGTTATTTATTCTATTAGTCTTTCTCAGAAAAAAAGAATTAAATAAATACTGATGTTAAAATAAATTAACTTAAATAAACTAAGACATATAATTTTAGAATTAATAAAAATAAATTTAAGTTTGATCCGCTGTGCCATTGCCCTTGCATCCTTGCTCCAAAATACGGATCCAAGTTCAAAAGACCGAAGAAAGTAGATCCGGATCTAAATGGATCCAGGTTCGGTCTACCCGGATCCACCCAATCCGCACCGCGGACCTGACGCTACCATGCCTGTGCCCTGGCTGGGGTGGCCGGAGTCCCGGAGTCCCTGGCAGTCGTAGCCTCGTCTCGCAGGGTGCGAACACGTTGGGTTTGCAGTTTGCACAACCTCCCGCCTCCAATCTTTCCCTCGGAGGCTCCTCTTCTCTCGATCACTTCTGCTGAGTTCGAACCTCGAACGCGTCGGGTTTGCGCAATCTTTTGGCGATTACTTCCATCCTGAACGTCTCCATCCGGTAATGACCAGACGATGCTGCGCCTTGTCTCTATTACTTCCCTGCGGCCTCGGGAGGGGCATAATTTTCGGCCTCTTCTTGTTTAGAACGAAATCACAGGTGTTTCTGTCGTAGTATCGGCTTGAAATAAACTGGTCTTTTGGACCAGACATTGTATACATCCTTTTGGAAATTTGTGATTAGTTTCCCTTCGTCACACTTTCTTTAATGCGGAGGCCCGTTAATTACAAAAGAAGGTTTTCTATCATATATTGGGATGACCGATTCACAAAGGTGTTGAATGTTGGTTACAGGTAGTATCACAGGATGAGACTGTTGAAGGTTGCGACCTGTAACTTGAACCAATGGGCTATGGATTTTGATACTAATCTAAGGAACATAAAGGATAGTATAATTAAGGCCAAGGAAGCAGGTGCGGTAATTCGGGTTGGTCCGGAGCTGGAGATTCCTGGATACGGATGTGAAGATCATTTTCTGGAGCAAGACACTGTTTCACATTCGTAAGCATTTGATTTCTTTTCCACTCACTCATGCACACGTGATGATCCATTAACCTTTCATACTAATATTTGTTCGGAAAACTTAGCGATGCCCTTTTTCTTGTCAACTTGACATCACGCCTGTTCACGGCAGTTTGAGAAGGACATAAACTACTCTTCAACCGTCAAACACCCAAAAGTATGGTAAATTGCTGATCGTATGTTTTCACTAAAAGTTTTTTTTTTTTTGCTGGAAGACAGTTCAATTTAAAAGTTAAATACTTGAAAGTGATAATTAGATCACTGACTGATTTGATCAAATGAAAGCTTTTTTGGAAGGTAGTTATCAGTGAAAAATCAATCATGTCGATGTGAATTCTATTTTCAGTTAATTTGCATCAAATAGCCTGGGAACTACAGCAATATATCACCTTTCCAGGTGCAATTGTTCATGTGTCCAAGTTGTAAAAGCCATGATTTCCTCATAGAAAGGGTCCTACTTCGAGTTTGTTCTCCTATTATTTACTGCATATAGAATAGCAAATGCTCATATGGTTTCATTTAAAACACTTATTTGTTCAAGTATGGGCCTCCCAGGCCTTGTAATTCACGAGGTAAATCTCTTAACAAGCATGGTTACATGGGATAATCTCTTGTCAAGCATGTCTTAGCTTGGCCGAGTACCGGAGGATTATATGCTTTTGAAAAGCTTTTAGAGATCGATCTATTTCTACCAAGGTCTGGCTTGTCTATCTTTTGAGTTGGAATTTACTTCTACAGGATTGTTCAAAATTTTCTCTTTACTATACTTGTTTGACCTTGTGAGTTAAAAGACTTGTTTTTAGTTATTTGTATAACAGACTTTTGGTCTAACAATTTTATCTGGCTCAAATATTTCTTGTTCTGTCTTTTTCATGTTTTGAAATTTGAATTATTTTACTTGTAGATGGGAATGCTTGAAGGATATATTATTGAGTGATTTGACGGAAGGCATACTATGCAGCTTTGGTATGCCAATTATTTATCAAAGTGTGCGCTACAACTGCCAGGTTTTCTGCTTAAACCGGAGAATACTTATGATCAGACCAAAGTTGTGCCTTGCAAATGATGGAAATTACAGGGAGTTCCGTTGGTTTTCTGCATGGACTGTAAAAGATGTCCTCATGGATTTCCAGCTTCCTGGTGATGTTGCAGATGCTATATCACAAGATTTTGTGCCATTTGGCTATGGATACATTCAGTTTATTGATTTGTATGTCTTACAAAATATCTACAACTAAGTTTCAAAACCATATACTTGTTGTCTATTAATACATTCTTTGAAGTGGTTATTATGTTCTGATTCTGATTTGCTTGCTTAATCATTCTAGTATGAGAATCATGAGTTTCATTCTTATTACCTTGTTATGTTGCATTTATGGTTTTTCATTGATATTAGTGTTTTTATTAATATCATGCTTGATAAGATATGTTTGGCCTTCATCTCTGCACTCACAGAGTCATCCAAATGAATGAATCATGAACTTCCAATGGTGGCTTATATGATAAGGCCTGTGTGCGTATTACAAATTTCCATTCGTTTGTACTAATCAAGAGTAAATTTTTAACTTCCCCTTTGTTAGCACTATAGCAGATTTGCATTCTCTTTGTAGAGAGAGAGAGTGCGTGTGTAAATTTGTATTGTTGACAGCTAGGTTGGCGTTCTTCTCGTTGTTTTTTTTAAGTGAATGCTGCTGAAACTGATTAACTGAAAAATAAAGTATAAGAGAGCAGCAGAAAATTCACTCATAGCAATTCAAATTCACGGCAAGGCATCCATGCTGATTCAGAAAGAGACAAGTAAGTAGTGTTTTCTACCTTTAATTAAATATGCAGCATAACATAGGCCTTGAAATCTAAATCCATGATTCATGGAGGTTCTTGCTTTTAAGGTGGGGCACCTTTTCCTGCTACCGAAAGTTAGGAATTTAGACACCTTGTTTGAACACCTGTGAGTCTATAAGCTTTGTCTAGTTTATGCATCTATTATTTATTTATTTTGAAAGCGACCCATCAGGAAATAATTTTTATTTTGCAAGAACTGAAGTAAATATATCTATGTCCATGAAACTGTATACAATACTCTGATTCTTTATCATGTTTTATTCTCAGAGCTGTTGCTGCTGAAACATGCGAAGAGCTTTTTACAGCTGATGCACCTCGTATTGCACTTGCTCTAAATGGAGTTGAAGTGTTCATGAATGCAAGTGGAAGTCATCATCAACTGCGAAAGCTTAATCTTCGAGTAGATGCTATTAGAAGTGCTACTCTTTTTTGTGGTGGGGTTTATATGTACAGTAATCATCAAGGATGTGATGGTGGGAGACTTTATTACGGTATCCATCTCATGCATTGTAATTAATCATCAAGACAATGCTTGTCATAATGCATTCGCCTTTTACTGAAATGTCAAGCAGTTCTTTCTTAACTATGATAAACAATGCTTTAGTTGTTGTGTTGTCTTCATTTTGTTTTTCTATTTTTTTGTCTCATTGATTACTCTTACATTGTGGCATTAGCTTTGTTTCTTACTGCTGTGGGTATTGGATTGTTAAAAGATAATCAGTTTTGTGATCTGAATGTAGAATATTGACAATGTATAGTGTATACACACACAAAGGCTATAGCTTTCTGATATACCCCAAACAACATGTCATCAAAAAATGGGAAATGTTCATGCTGCCAGTGTCTCCTGGTTGCCAGAAAATTTCAGTTGGTGATGCCATCTGTTAAAATTCATTCTGTGGTTTAGTCTTTGGAGACGGAGCTTTAATCAGAATAATGAAGATTCATTTTCTTCACAAGTGAACTATAAGCACTGTTTTTCCCCAAAATGCAAGATGACACTTTTAATCGGCTTGATTTACCTCTGTTGTATCCAGGAAAAAATAGATAAGAAAATGCTAGACAAAATTCAAACCAACAGGGACCCTTCTTAAAAAGTATGACCAATTCTTTTACCACTTTATATAAAAAATCCAGTATGTAAAGATGATTGTGTGAAACTCGAGGTCATAATGCTATGACATAGGACTATAGTATGGTAATTTCAAATTTAATCTAGACATATATATTTTTATTCTTCAGTGGATTGTGATCAGGATTTTTACTGCTAGTTCTAAAGGTCTTTCTAACCAGGGAAAGATAAATCCTCTACAATGTTTTTGCTGCTACTGCATTCTTTTGTTGAATGTACCGTGTGAATTTTTCAGTGGACGTTAAATCAGTTCATTTGCTGACTTGCATTTTACATTTGTTTACGTTGACAGATGGATGTTCCTGCATAGCTATAAATGGAGATTTGGTTGCACAAGGATCTCAATTTTCTTTGAAGGACGTTGAGGTTTTGACTGCCCAAGTTGACCTGGATGCGGTGAGTTGTATAATTTTGGATATGATTTTGAAGGTTTCACCTTATTTTCTACTAATTGACCCGTGTGCATTACCCACTTAGCAGGGAATAAGTTGGCCATTCTGTTGGACATAACTGCATGCTTATGTTCTTGATTCCATCCTTTTTGTTTTATTTATTATCTCTTTCTTGAAACAACATCTATAAATTCTTATCAACAGAATTCAGTTTCCACCACCCTCTAGATCATTTTATTTTATTTACTTTTTGTGCAGAAAGAGTGGGCAACAAATCAACAATTGCTCAGTGCTACTTCTTTGTGACCTAGACCACTTTTTTTCTGATTGTCAGGTTTCTAGTTACCGAGGGTCTATAAGTAGCTTCAGAGAGCAAGCAAGTCATAACATAAAAGTTCCATATGTGAAAGTACCACACAAGTTCTGTGAGTCATTTAATCTTCGGATGTTCCCCACTAGTCCTGTCCAGGTATTGTTCATTGTAGTATCTATCATCCCTAAACGTCTCTCGGCTTTACCAATTAGGATAGCTATCTGATGTTATTTCTGATTTTGCAACAACTGTTTTCCTGTTTTTAATCTTGCATTCTTTCTATTTGAAATCCAAAGCTTGATTTAGTGTTATCAGGTATTTCGATAGTATACAGATTTTGACAAGTTATCCTGTAACTCTTGCCGTTTGGCTTAATGCAATAGTTTGTATTTGCATTCTAAAATCTTGACAAGTATCATGAATATTATCAAGGTATGTTATTTTGTAATGTTTCAGTATGAATTCTTTTTATTTTGGTAATTTATTTACTTTATGTTCACATAATTTTGGAGAAAACTTGGTGCATGAATGTTTTGGTATACTGGAGAAGAGTCAGGAGTCAAATGAAGAAAGTGCTGTGCTTCTGAGACATGCTTATTAGGCCAATGTTTCTGGGCTAACTGGCAGAAACAGAATTAAGCTCATCATTCTGATCAGTGTCTGATTTAAGAACATATATTTGTGAAGTCAGATGAAGTTCAAACCCAATAGATTAATAAATTTTCTTATCCAAAACTTTAGGGAGATAAGTTTTAAGAAGAGCCATGGAGAGGAATATTATTACTCTTTCTCAGTCATATGGATCTTCACAGCCTTGTGGAGAATCTTGGAAATACTACTTGTATTATGATGAATAGATAAAATTACAACTTGGTCACTTATGGAGCACTAAGTTCTTTAATATTAAGGAGTATGTCAACCCTGTTAGTGCATATGCTATCATGATAGTTAATCAAAGGTTGCTGAGTCATCGCCCAACGTAATTAACATCAAATCTGCCCAAGGATTGATGGAGAGAGGTTCCACTATATTTCAACAAACCGACACCCATGACCTCGTTTGTATTATACCATGCACATATACCATCCAAAACAATAAAAAATTTAATATTTTAATAATTTTTAAATTTGTGAGGTTTTAACAACTGCAAAGGCGGATATAACCGTTTTAGGAGTATCCACTTTTTCCTTGCTCAATACCAGTTCTCGTAAGTAGGATGCTCGAGCATCATAAATGTACATTCTTTAGGAAGATGATGAAAGACTATCTTAGTGTGAATCGAACGAGGATAGGTGAGCAGGAGACACAAAAACTGAGTGTAAAAGAAGAACTAACAATATGGCAGGTAGAGTTTTGCAGAACCCCAAGAAAATAAATGGACAACACACATAGCACCCATGAATCTTTAAATACAAAAATAGTATGATCTAAGTAACTGATATCTTTGTAAGGGATGAACATACGCTAAGTTTATGGACTCACTTTCATGTATTATCTAGTGTAAGTAGTTGAACTATTTTGTGAAGCGTATTGTTTGATACTTAATCTTCATTTGCGTTACCAGTATTTAATCTCTTGATATATAATGCTTTTCAGTTTGTTACTACTTATTTTCAGAGAAAAATATACATTTTAACTAGTCAATTGGAGTCAGATACTACTGTCTTTTTTCTTTTTTTTTGAGTAGAAAATCTAATCATACTTAGTCATGTGTAGATTAGATACCACTGTCCAGAGGAAGAGATTGCATTTGGACCAAGCTGCTGGCTGTGGGACTATTTACGGAGGAGTGGAGCTTCTGGTTTTCTTCTTCCACTTTCTGGGGGAGCGGATAGTTCATCTGTTGCAAGTATAGTAGGGTGTATGTGCCAGCTTGTTATCAAAGGTCTGCCTCTGTGAACCTGAGTTTGACATATGACTCTAGTTATTCTCTAAGCTGTAGACATTTTGCATGAGTTTGTGTGCTTCTGAGAAATAGTTTTCGCTTTTGATGTTCAGTGAACTTTGTATCATATTATATGACCCTTCATCATTGCACAGATATACAAAATGGAGATGATCAAGTTAAGACTGATGCTATACGTATTGGCCAGTACAAAAATGGGGAGTTTCCAACTGACAGCAAAGAATTTGCCAAACGTATATTTTATACTGTCTATATGGGGACTGAAAATAGGTAAAGATGCTTGTGTATGGATGCTTGGTCTTGGAATTTTATTTTATTCTTATTTCTTGTTAATGTCAAAACACCTGCAGGTGATTGATTTCAGTGAATAACCAGTATGTATATTCTTTGGTTATTTCTTGATTTACAAACTTGTCATTGATTTTGAGAGTTGAGATATTGTTCTAGATTTATGAAGTATATGGTACTTGGGTCCTTTTGAGCGAAAATGAATTTACTAAGTATATAGTACTTGGGTCCTTTTGAGAGAAAATGAATGGTTTGTAAGTACATGGTAACATAAAAGCAGAAAAAAGAAAAGATAATGCATGATCTGCGATCTGTCAACATTACGAATGGAAAACTGAACTCTGTAGTCACTGGAAGATGACTGTACCTGTGTTGTTGACTTGTGCTTCATCCTGTGTGCACTCCAATTCTCGCAGGCTATGATGTCAAATGTGTGAGTCACCCGAGGTGAAGAAGGGTTCTCCTTGCCTCAGGTGCCCCAGGCAACCACCTTAGGCGGTAGAGGCAAGTGGAGGGAGGGAGGGGTTTTCTAGAGATATTTGCCTTTGAGGAAGGCTAGAGGAGGGTTGCTGGAGGCATGGTTAGAACAAATCTGGATCAAGATCAGCTTATCGTCCATATTCTGGTGGTGGCCGGTGCGGGGGGGGGGGAGTCCGATCCAAGATCGGGTTTTCATTTGAATCAGCTGGATTCAGCCCAAATTGGTCCTAGATCGCATTGGCTTGAATTGGCCAATCCAGCTGATTCCATCGCCGCATCAGGTGGGCAAGACACTTGTATCGTGTTCATCAAACCAGATATGATCCAATAGGGTGGGGAAGATGCAGCTGCCAATTCATGTGCCAAACCAACCCTAAAAAGTTCGGATCAGAGTGGAATTGATGGAGTTCTGCAAAAAAATTATTTTTTTGTTTTGTTTTTGGAAGAGGTGATTTGAGGTGATTTCAGATTTGGAGTTTATTTCCTTGGACTGGCCTGAATTGCCTGTTCCAATCTGTATTAGATTGGGATCGACACTAGTCTTTCCGGACCCGATTCCAATCTGGCCTTCCTTAGCTAGAGGCCCACTCCCGCTGTGGTCCAACAAAGGAACCCGGCTGCAAGTTCGGGAGGGATAGATGACTTGATGGGTCTCACTGAGCCGATAACCAGGGGTGGTTCCAAAACTTATAATGGAACCCCATACTGAACCACTGTGTGAACCTCTTTTTTCTGCGTCTGTTCTTTAGAAAGAAAGACATCTCCGGACTTTTCTAGGAAAATATGTGATATCCTAAAATATTAGGTAGTCCGGTGATAGTTTTAAAAATATTAGAACCGAGGTTCGGGTTCTTTGAAAATTTCATTTTTTGACCCTTCTCCGCCGGATGGTGCGAGTATCCGGCGTTAACTTACATCGAGCAACGGCTCGAACGCCTTTGATTAACCGTCGTGGCAACCTGTTTTTGGAGACATGCACATCCACAAAATAAAGTAAAGAACTCAAAAGGGCAGCGGCCTTTTGGGTCCGATCAGATGCAAACCGTTTTGTTCGGGTTTGTTTTATTTGTTTGTTGGGTCGACTTGAAAGTCGGTTTCGAGGGTTTGAGTTTGAATCAATTGTTTTGATTGATTTTGTTTTGTAGTTTTGGTTTAGTTTTGATTTTGGACTTGATTGGTTCAAGTTTTTTTGTTTTGATTTCAGTTTGATGTGCTTAAAGTTTTAAGCATGTTTGGATTTTTGATTTTGTTGATTTTGATTTGTTTTATGAATTTCCAGATTTCTGAGTTTTGTGTTTTTGTGGATTTTTTTGTTTTGAGTTGGTTTTCTGATCCATTTTGGGTGTTTGGAATGTTGTTTATTTGATTCCTTTTGGGAAGAAGTTTGGTGGGTTTTTTAAGTGGATTTTCAGATTGCTAAAATCAGATTTTTGAAGTTGATTAGAATCTGTGTTGGGAGATTGCTTAAATCCGATTTTTTTTATTGCAGATTGAAATCTGATTTTTTTGTTGACAGATTTAATTTGAATCTGAATTCTTCTGTTCTGGATTCGGTTTGGTAAAAATCTGATTTTTCTGGTGGTTGACAGATTTTTGAAACCTGATTTTCTGCTTTGGCAGATTTTTGTTTGAAATCTGATTTCGGTTTGATTTGTTTCAAATCCGGTTCAATCTTGTTGAAAATCGGTTGTTTGTTGAACCGGAATAAGTTGGATTTCAGATTTTGATTTAATTCTGTTTTTGTTTGAATTGTTAGGTTTGATTTTCTGTTTTTTGATTTTCTGTTTGAATTTTCAGATTGATGGTTTTAATTTAGCTTGGCGGTTTGCATCGCCTCCGACCCATCGGGCCTCTTTGAACGCCCGGTTTCATGCAATCCAAATTGACATCGAACTTCATTTCATTGAAAGGTGGGGTGAAGTACATCGGTGTACAATAAGTGGTGACCCTTCCTCCAATTTAGGTTCTTCACCACCTTAGAAAAATTTCGGCATTACAACGGCATACCGACAAGTTTCTAATTTGGTGAAGTTTACCCATCCAATAAGGCTAGTCAATGACTTAGCCAAAATTGGGGGAAGGATCATCGGCTACGGGAGCGTGCCCGCGCCGACGTCCGGGTCGTAAGCTACGGGATGCATGCCCGCGCCTCCGCCCAAGGTGGAGTTCCCCCGCTAGGGGTGAAGTCCTTAATTTAATATTGCTTTCGCATTCTGAATTTTTATTTATTTATTTTTGAAGGCCAGTTCGGGCCAGTCCATTCCATCGGCGTTCAAAGCCGGGCTTCGATTTGCTTGAGTTGGACGGACAGCTTCTTGTAGGCCAAGCCGGACCCGTGAAAGGGCCGTTGAGGCTCTCTCCTTCTTTGATGTGTTGAGGGAGAACCGGACCCGTGAAAGGGCCGTTGAGGTTCATCCCTCACCTTGCCGGTACATGGCACAAGGGGGCTGCTGCAGCCTCTGCTTCTGTTTTCTGCTGCAAGGGAGCTGCTGTAGGGCTTCTTGGGAAGCGGATTGGACCCGTGAAAGGGCCACTAGGTTGAGCCGCAAAGGGGGCTGGCGCCTGACTGCAAGGGAGCCGAGATTGAACTTGTTTTCTGGCTGCAAAGGAGCCGCAATTGAACCTGTTTTGGGCCTGAATTGGGTGCCGAACATGGGCTGGAAATGGACCGGTTTGGGGTCTGTTTAGAGTGCCTCTGGATGGGCTGAACAGGTCCTGAATTGGACTGGGCAAGGGGCCAGATCTTGGGCCTGATATGTGGGCTCGGACTGAGCCTGTAGAAGGGCCAGTAGGTGGGCTGGACAGGGGCTATCCGCGGGCCTGGATTGAGGGTACCTGCAGGTGGTCTAAGCCAGGTCAGGAGGGGACCGAATATGGGCTTATAACCTGGACCTACAGGTAGGCGGTTATGGGCTATCCATGGGCCTGATAATAGGTCTGGGAATGGGCCGAAATTGGGCTCTGGTTGGGCCTGCATAGGGGTCTATTGGACGGACTGCAGGTGGCCTATGCAGGGGGTCGCACAAGGCTGGCATTGGGCCTGCAAATGGCCTGTTTAGGGGGCTGAACATGGGCCTGTTTAGAGCCTGAATGGTTGGCCGAGGGGGCTTCTAACAAAAGGTACTAAGACCCTGCCATGTGTGGGTCGGATTGGGCCATGGAGAGGGCTGAGCAGAAGGAAGAGAGAAAGACCAAGGGGATGCCCTTAGAGGGCTACATATTTATAGAATATTGACCCACCTGTTCTTCTCCTTTTCCTTCTCTTCTTCTTGGCCGCGGGCAGCAGGTGCAGCAGGTGCGCAAAGAGGGCAGCAGAGGGGGCAGCAGAGGGCAGCAGCAAAGCTGGCAGCCTGTCAGCCTCGATCCTCTCCTCCTCTTCTTCTTCTTCTTCTCCTTGGTTGCAGGCAGCAGGTGGCAGCAAGGGCAGCAGGATGAGGGCTTGAACCAGCAGCCTGGCGGCGTCTCCAACAGCCCCCCTTTTCAGCCTGGCGCGCCCTCCCTTTTATAGGAGATGAGGGGGAGATGGAGAGGCAGCTGGGGAGTACGTAGGATGGCCTTGGGTGGTAGTTAATAGGCTTTAATTCCTTGAAATTCTCCTAGGCCATTCAATATTTGACTTGACCCTTGAGTTCTCCCATGGCATTAAGTGTTGAGCTGTCTCTTGGCCTTCCCCATGCAATTAATAGGTCAAGGATGAGGTGGCAGGTTATGTGCGCACAAGGCCTTGTTCAGACTGCCACTGAAGTGAGCCTGGTCCAATTGGGCCTGGTTTCTGGGCCAGCGGGCTGAGAGGAGGCCCAGGCCCTCCTATGGGCTGCGCACATGGCCTGAACATGGCCTGATTATGGGCTGGCCGGCCAGAGCTGGAAATGGGCTGCCAATGGGCCCAATTTAGGGCCTGTTTTGAGTATGACTGGACTTGATTTGACCCAATTGAGGGCCAATCTAGTTGGCAGTTGACCTGGACCAGTTCTTCTATTTTTTTTCATTTTTTGCTGTGCTGCCCCTCCTGTTTTTTTTTGAAAATTCTGACGCCAACAACCACCTGCTTTTCTTTGCTAACAGTAGGGCAGATAAGACAGGAGGAGGTGCCTGTGGTAGTGCAGTGGCCTCGGAGCAACCACGTAGGCAGTTCAGCCCAAGTGGATGTGATGAGGGGCCATCCCACTTGGTTGCGTAGGCGGGTGCTTGACTCCATTGATAACATATCTCACAGGAGGGACATAATTAATGATCTTTCATCCTTAACATGACTGCAAGCGGTTGATCTTTCATCCTTCACAAAAAATATTTATTATTATTTTTTATGTTTTTGGAAGAGCTGATCCCGGTGGATCCTTGATTGGACTTTCTTCTCTTGGATTGGCCTCCGATTCATTCTGGACAAGATTAGAATATGTCCTGACCAATCCAGATGCCTATCTCGATCCTGCCTTCCTTGAGTCGTACTGAGAGTAAAAGGTGGATTGTAGACCTATTCTAGTGTCATTCAGGAGGGGGAAGGTAATCTTGTTGAATAAGCATGTAAATGAACCCTTGGCTATTTTCTTCTCTGTATAAGCATTTTGCTTCATTGGAGTTTATATCTATTAACAAGCAATAAACCTAAAAGGAAATGGGCAATTAGGAAGAGTCACTGATGACAATGAACATGTATTATATCTTACTTTTCAAGATAAAATGATAGAGCATAAATTTAATGAAGCAAGTTAACATCACTGTCAACAAAAACTAAGACAAAGACAAACTAAATCTCCAAGAAAAGTAATGCAAACATGAACGAAACTGTAAGCTACCATGTAAATATTGCAAATATGAGGAAGATTAAGTGAAATGAGATGGAGATTACATGTGAAAGTTAAATAAAACAAGAGGCATAATCAAATTACATAAGACCGTTTCTGGGCAAGAATTTTGAAAGCAAGGAGCAATTTTCATTTCTGACTCGGAGTTAAATATTCTTTAGTCCTTTTTGTTAAGCAGTTATCATCAGTTTCCACTCTTAAATAAATTTGTTAGCATAATGGTAAAATAGCATCACACAATGAGCATTAGAAATATGAGACATCCAGCCATCAGCTGCTATATACTTGAGCATCAGCAAGTTAACATCACTAACATTCATTATTTAGAGATACATTTTTCACACATATCTGAGCACAATTTAGACATAGATGTCTTTTTACTGTTGGGAAAGCAACTTCCTCTTCTCTTATCTGTAATAAACTAATTAGAACAAAACAGCTCAGCATAAAGTGATGATTATGGGAGAGACTTGAATCAAAATTTTTTTGTTAAATAAAAGTGAGAAGAAGAGAAGGGCATGCACCTATGGCGTGTAATTTTTAGCTAAATGTAATTACCCATGGGTATTCTTAGCAAAGATGGAGATAAGGGGATGCTCGATATAAACATGCATGTTGGCGTACATTTTTTTTTTAAAAAAAGAGAGCAGAGGGGCTGACTTAGGAGCTGGGCCAACAGCCCATTAATCAGCCACAATTGGGCCCAATTGGACACCCCAGCAGGGGCTGGATTCATCCAGCCCATAATTGGCACAATTGGGCCAAGTTCAGGCCATGTGCGCAGCCCATAGGAGGGCCTGGGTCATTCCTCAGCCTGCTGGCCCAGAAACCAGGCCCAATTGGGCCAGGCCCACTTCAACAGCAGTGTGAACAAGGCTCATGCGCACCCACCTGCCACCTCAGCAGCCCTGTACGCACCATGCAGCCACCTCAGTCCATTCATTAGTCAGTTTATGGAGGGGGGAAACCGAAGAGGCCAGGGGAGATCAAGGGACAGCCAGCCATTCATTTGGAATTAATGGTGTAACCACCATGGGGAAGGCCAAAAGCCATCCACGTACAGCACATAGGCTGGCCTTTCATCTGCCCCCCACTCCCTATAAAAGGAGAGGTGCGCACCAGCAAAAGGGCTGGCTGCTAAAGACGCCGGGAGGTTGCTGGATTGTGCCCTGCTCCTGCTGCCTCTGCTGCACCCTGCTGCTGCACCCTGCTGCTGCACCTGCTGCTGCACCCTGCTGCTGCACCTGCTGCTGCCACCCGCTGCTGATACCTGCCGCCAGGAGAAAGGGGAGAAGAAGAAGAGGGGAAGAGGACAAGGTAAGAAGGAATCATTGGCTCCCACGTAGCCCCTTAGGGGGCCTCTTTCTGGCGGTTTCTTTCCTGCCCCTATCCACCTTCAAAACAACCCATTTCAGGCCCCAAATCCGGCCCCAACACAGCCTGCTACCAACAGCCCATACACAGCCCATATGCAGCCCCCTGCGATGCATAAAAAAAAAATCAGATTCCAGTACCAGCCAGATGCCCCTTTGCAGGCCCGGTCCAGCCCATTTCAGTCCAAGGTGGGCCTTTCTCTTGGGTCTGCTTGAATGCCCCTTAGCAGGACCCAGTTCGGTCTCCATTGCAGGCCCAAGAACAGGTCTTGTTCGGTCACTCAATCAGACCCAATCTGGCCCTATTCCGATCCAAGAAGAATACCCTCGACATGCCCAAGAGACCCCAATTTCGGCCTATCCAGACCCTCTGCTCGGCCCATACTTAGCCCCCATGCTGGCCCATCTTCAGGTCTTTAAACAGACCCCTTTAGCCCCCTCTACGGCTTACCAAGGCAGCCAGTGTGCAGGTCTCCAAACCGACCCCAAGTCAGGTCCTAGAACAGCCCCTTGTGGAACCTATTAGAGCCCTAGGTGAGGGTGGATGACCCGGGGATTCTTGGAGACCGCACGACGGCCCAAGTCTACTCCGGGCGGATCCTCAAGCCCCTTGTTCTTAACCCTTTTGAACAACCCCCTAAATAGGCCCAAAACCAGGCCATCCAACTGCCCTTTGCGCACCCCCAAAATAGGCCCTAAAACAGCCCCTTTGTGGCACCCATTAGAGCCCTAGGTGAGGGCGGATGACCTGGGGATTCTTGGAGACCGCACGACGGCCCAAGTCTACTCCGGGCGGGTCCTCAAGCCCCTTGTTTTCATGCCCTCTGCGCACCCCCAACCAGGTCCCTCAAAGCAGGCCATTCTCAGCCCATCCTTGGCCCATGGTTTTGCCGCCACAGCAAGAGGTGAAGTGCGCCAAAACAGGTTCTGCAGAAGCCGTACTTCAGCAAGGCAGCAGACCGGCTTGAAGGTGACAGCCCGGCACCCCTTGGAAACCGCACGACGGGCCAAGGGCATAGCCGGGTGGCCTTCAAGCCGGTCCCATCAAGCTCCAGCAAAGCAGCAGAATTTCAAGCAGGCCCGTTGAGCCTATGAAAATGAAGCCCGGCTTTGAACGCCGAAGGAATGGACCGGCCCGAAGTGGCCTTCAGAAAATCAACAAATAAAAAATCAGAAATGCGAAAGCAACATTAAATTAAGGACTTCACCCCTACCGGGGGAACTCCACCTTGGGCGGAGGCGCGGGCATGCATCCCGTAGCTTACGACCCGGACGGGGCGCGGGCATGAATCCCGTAGCCGTCGATCCTTTCCCCAATATGGCTAAGCTAAGGCTGGCTATTTTGGATGGGTAAATTTTCACTAAGTTGGAAAAATAGCCGGCATGCCGTCGTAATGCCAAATTTTTTCCAAAGTAGTGGAGATGAACCTACATTGGGGGAAGGATCAACCATATTGTACACCGATGTACCCCACTCATCTTTCAATGAAATGAAATTCATAGTCAATTCGATGTATGAAAGTGGGCACCGATTGGCAGCCCAATGTGCCCGATCAGATGCAAAAAACAAACTGTTTTCAAACAATCAAAAAATAAAACAATGCAGGTTCTGAAATGGGATTTTACAGCCACATTTTCCCAACCGCCTGCAGGTCTTGTGAAACCACCAACCAGAGCCCAGTTCGGCCCAAGAACAGAACCCTGTTCAGGCCCTTAGTCGGTCCCCTTGTGACCTGGTTCCAGCCCACCTAAAACCACCTGCGCGGACCCCAATCCAGGCCCATGAACAGCCTCCTGTTCGGCCCACCTGCTGCCCCTTTTCAGGCCCAATTCGAACCCATATGGTCAGACCCAAGAGCTGGCCCAAGTCCAGTCCAATTTAACCTGCAATCAGTCCCCTTGCGACCTGATTTCAGCCCATTTAGAGCATCTCTAATAGGTCATTTGCAGGCCCATTTTCAGTCTTGTTCGGCCTTCTGCATAGGTCATTTGTAGCCCATCCAGGGCATCTCAAACAGGCCCATATTCCGGCCCTTCAGCAGACACCCCAAACAGGCCCATATTCCGGCCCACCTGCAAGCTTATATCCAGAGCCTAAAACCAGTCCCCTTGTGACCCGGTTTCAGCCCATCAAGGACATCCCAAACAGGCCCATATTCCGGCCCACCTGCAAGCCTATGTCCAGATCCTAAAACCAGTCCCTTTGTGACCCGGTTTCTTCCCATCAAGGACATCTCAAACAGATCCCCGACCGGTCTATTCAAAGTCATCTGAACAGACCCCTTAAGCAGGTCCGAAGCTGCCCTTGCTCAGCCCACGTTCAGGTCCTAGGACCGGTTCCAAATCAGCCCTCTGTGCAGGCCCATTCTGGCCCATCATAATCCATTCACTTCAGTCCCTTTGTGGCTCGATGAAATCCCAAATCAGTCCTTAAATAAAAATCAGATTTTGATCAAATTCAAAACAGATGAAACTCAAAAAATCAGAAAAAATCAAAGTCATCTAAAAAATGACAAATAAAACAAACCCGAGCAAATCGGTTTGCATCTGATCGGACCCAAAAGGCCGCTGCCCTTTTGAGTTCTTTACTTTATTTTGTGGATGTGTATGTCTCCGAAAACAGGTTGCCGCGACGGTTAATCAAAGGCGTTCGAGCCGTTGCTCGATGTAAGTTAACGCCGGATACTCGCACCATCCGGCGGAGAAGGGTCAAAAAATGAAATTTTCAAAGAACCCGAACCTCGGTTCTAATATTTTAAAACTATCACCGGACTACCTAATATTTTTAGGATATCACCTATTTTCCAAGAAAAGTCCGGAGATGTCTTTCTTTCTAAAGAACAGACGCAGAAAAAAGAGGTTCACACAATGCAGTAGGCCATCTTTTTCATGGTGACAAAAGAAGATGATATACAGCAGAAGATAAGGTGCAGACTTTCACAGCATGCTGCCATGGCTGTTACACCAATAAAGGTGCATACAGTAGCAAGGAAACTTAAAATGATACAAGTGGTGAAAAGACAAAAAAGTACAAGCTCGTGGGCAATCATCACCTTCTAAGTTAGGGCCATATAACCTCACCATGAAAAAAGCAAATGGTGCTGTGATGAGGGAAAAATGAGGTTACGGACATCTATAAATCACTGGAAAAGGTGTAGAAGAAAGTGTCTGGTCACCAACGTGGATAGGCTAGTGGCCTCTACAAGCCTGGCCATTATCATCAACGAGGTGGCTAATGCCATGTTTGGGTATCAAAAATGATACTATATCATTTATATCATTTTTGATATTGTTAATTTTGAAGGATGGAGTACCAATATCAAAATTGATACAAGTAGAGTCTTATATTACATATCATGCTTTGTTTAAACTAAGAGTTTCAATATTGATATTAATAGCTAAACACCTATTGATGATTTCTATCATTATTAATTTTATGTGCTCAACACAGTTACCAAACAGGGCCTAAAATAAACGAAGATGGCTAGAAGAATGACCAGGAACTGGCAATGTGGCACCATGGAAGATGGCACAGAAGCATGGTTTCTAGGTTGTTTGCAGCCTCATTGCGGGAAGGGCTAATGATGCGGGACAAACCGGCTAGTCCGGGCAAAACGGAACGAACCGGCGCTAATCGCCGCTAAACGACTCTAACGAACCCAAAATGGGTCGGATTGGACTCGAATCGGTCCAATCAGACCCGAAACGACCCCAAACCGAGTCGAACCGGCTTGAACCGGTCGAAACAGGCTCCAAAGGGCCTGAACCGGATTGAACCGGCCGGTTCAAGCGCTGAACCGGGCCGAACCGGCTTGAACCGGGTCAAAACCCGGTCGAACCGGCCGGTTGGCCGGTCTGGTCCGCGGACCGGCTGGCCGCGAACCGCTGTGGTCGCGCGAATAACCCGGGGGGGGGGTCGTGGCGCGCGGAGGAAGGTTGCCGCCGCGGTCGCGTGGCCGGCCATCCAGCCGTCGCCGGTCGTCGCCGTGGCGGCGTTTCCGGGCACCCATGTGGGCGTGGGATGACGACAAAAGGGCCCGCGCAGCGCGCGTGGGCGGGCAGCGTTCGCGATGTCTTCGTCATCCTCGTCCGAGCGCCGTGGCCGCGTCTTCGTCCTCGGCGGGTGCAGGCAGACAAGCGGCGGGGCAGGCCGGCGGAGGAAGGGCGTCGTCCGCGTCATTGTCCCGTCCGGACGGAACCGAGACCGCGGAGAAGGGGGGGGGGAAAGAGGTGAGGCGCGGCGTTGTCCGGCTTCACGCGGTCGACGGAGATGGAGATGGCGATGGCATCCAGCGGCTGCGGTGTGCGGGGGAGGTGGGACCGGGGGGTACAGATCCGGGGATCGCCGGATCTGCCCCTCCCGAGCCCCCGCCTCGTCTCCCTTCTTCTTCTCCTTCTACGTCTTCTTCCCTGTCGTCGTCTTCGCACGGACGCACGGAGCCAACGTCCGGAGGCCGCAGCGCACAGACGAAGCAAAAGAAGGGGAACGGTGGAGCCGACGGTCTCGACCTCGGCGTCAGAGGGGGATGTCGACCTGTTGGTGCCGAACCGAGAAGGGGGAAGAAGAGAAGAACGGCTCGGAGGCCGGAGGATGAGGAGGAGGAAGAAGACGGCGACCTCGCCGGATCCAGAGGGTGGAAGGGAGAAAGCCGGGAGTCCTTCCCGGAGGTGAAGAGGGCGACCGGCCTCACTGCTGGAGGTGGGAGAGGGGAACGGCGCTCATCGCCCGGGTGGGGGAAGAAGATGGGGGCCGAAGCCCCTCCGTGGGAGAACCAAGCCGAAGCTTCCAAAACTTCTATATCACTGTATGTATATTGTGCGCACAGACATCTCCTCCTTATATAGGGAGAAGAGTCCAGACGTATTTACAAAAAGGTCACTGTTAAAAGAAATATTTACAGACCTGGACAAATTTTTAAAAGACTCATAAAATTGTCCCCATCAGCTAAGTTGTTAGAAAAATGTAATATAGCAAATTGCTCAGGTACACTATGGTTTACTTCAAAGCGAATTTTTGGTCCATTTGGGCGGAAGTCATCCCATTGGCCAGTTTTACCACAGCCAAATCAGCCCTAAGGATCTAACCACATTCTTTGAGATGACAAATTACTTTTTCTTATCACATTTATTGTCTGTCGTAGATGCCATTATGTATGTATTTATATAAAATTAACAGTTAAATGATTTCTTTTCACATTTTTATGGACTGTTCATGCGGTCTTGTGGTGTATCTGATAGCATTTTTAAGTCATAAATCTTTTGGAAATTGATGTGAAAGTTATGACATCTTTTTATCTTATAAATAACATATTGTATGTTTCTAGCAGTTGTCTTTTTTTACAAGTGTGACTGGTTATCTGATTATTAACAGTGACTTGTTTGCATGCTTTCTAGTTCTGATGCCACAAAGTCACGGGCTAAACAACTGGCCAACGAAATTGGCTCATGGCACCTGGATGTTTCTATTGATAGTGTAATCTCAGCTCTTTTATTGTTATTTCAAACACTTACAGGAAAACGGCCATGTTACAAGGTAAATATTCAAGCTTCAACTCCAATGAGAAATATATTTTGATTGTGGCATGTTTTTATCATGAGATTATTGTGTTTGAGCAATGATGTTGGACATGAACCCCCCTTTTTAAGACCTCCTTTTAGGCCTAGAAAGGGAATTCCACTTAAAGATAGGAATAGGTCCATGCAAAATAAGTATTTCAGGAAATGGGGGGAACCAGTCGATAGAAGCAGTGCTGAGGTCGCACTTCTCTTAATAAGTCTGTCCATTAAAGCAGTCTGCCAGAAAAGGTGTTTAACGCCCTCTCTTGGTGAGAGTAGCTCTTATGTTTTAAAGACAGGCAAGTCTTGATCCATGCAGGAGAAATATCAGATTAAGTCCACTTGGGAAAAAAATCAATCTCTGGAAACACAGTTTGTGGAGAATGTTCTCTGGATTTGGGGGTAATGGCATAAAGTGGGAAGAATCATGTTGTAGTTGTCCTCTAAATAGATTCATATGTACAGAGAAACAGACAATAACATCATACGTTCGATATGTGAAAAGGGTCCAAGGGATTCTACCAGTGCTTACAAGGAGATGACAAGTGTCCCTTTACAATTTGCACACCTTGATTCATGGTTTAAGGATCTGTTGACTGATTAAATCAGGATCGCCACCCCATTGTCCAGGCTGTCCAGGCTGTTTCTGGCTGATATGGATCAAGATTGGCACCTGCCAATCCACACAAGATTGGCAGGATCAGGATCAAGGCCTAGATTGACTAGCGCAGATCCTGATCCAGATCAGTCTGCAATTGGTCAGGGTTGACTAATTTGCTGAATTGAGTGTGCCATCAAGATCTAAATTGGCCAATTCCAATCTGATTTGGCTAATTTGGCAAGCCATGGATCCAGGTGACTGGTCTGATCTTTAACACCTTACCTGAAAGGCTGAAATGTTTTATTGTGTGTTTGTACCCATTGGAAGAAGGTTACGACAGAAATGGTGCTAATACCAACTTAAACTTGTCTATCCCTACCCCATGATAATAGTTCTTTAATCTTCCTCTGTAAAGTCCCCATCCAGTTCTTTGATGTTGTGTTACACATAAATAGCATAAAACATCACACATCAGGTTTAGTGATATCCTCTAAGCTCTATTTTAAGTTAGATTTCCCCGCCCATGTTTTCTTTATGGTGCTTTTGCTTTATGGATGCTTGGAGCTCATCCTTATCAGTACACCGCGTACCTTTACTACATGTTCCTGCAATGGTTTTTAGTGTTAGGGTATTGGATGACAAGAACGTAGTATTGGATGATAAAAGTTATGAATGCTTCAACCACTAGCTTCTCATGTAGTTTCTGTAAGCAGTATTCTGTTCAATGCGTGTGGTTTGTGGCAACATGGTTATTTTTTCAAGTTTGCAAATATTGGTGGATGTGTTGCGGGCATCGTGGCTTAATATGCTATGTATATTTTCTGATGAAAGTACAGTGACTTATTTTCATGTAAGAGTAGCTTCTTCCTCTTTATTTTTCTTGGGAGAAGGGCCAAGAGTGGCTTCTTGTTTTCACAGGTTGATGGCGGATCAGATGCTGAGAATTTAGGGCTTCAGAATATTCAAGCTCGCATAAGAATGGTACTGGCGTTTATGCTAGCATCACTTATGCCATTGGTTCAAAGCAGGTCTGGTTTTTTCTTGGTGCTCGGCAGCTCAAATGTGGATGAAGCACTTCGTGGTTACTTGACAAAGGTAATATCCACTTGTACTTGGAAGTGATATCTTTGACCCATTCTTCCTTCTCTCTCTCTCGTCTTTTTAGTTTTAGTGGTGATTCTTGGTTCTGGTAAAGGTTTAAACTGGATTTCTTTCCATATTTCTTATATAGACTGTCATCCCACATTATTTTGAAATTTATTTGTAGGTGATGCTGTATAAGCCGTCTTTTAGCCTTTAGGATAGTCAAATTGACCTATATGTTACATAGAAGTATTTATTGTTCAATTTAACATTGGTGCTCTAGTAGAAGTCACATTGTTAGTTATCCTAGGGAGGAATGCAGGATTGTTCCACTGTTTGATCCCACCATGTTATGGGTTGGATCAAACCTGGAATTGGTTAGGAGTTGGATGGAGCTGGCCTGACTTGGTCCAACTCAGCCATTTCTCAATCCTGTGGCTAGAGTCGAGCTGTGATGGGCTGGTCTGGGCTCAAGATCAGCCTATCCTGGCCAATCTCAGGCCGGCTGTCGGTTCAACTGATCTTGGCTGGAATTATCCTAGGATCAATTATTAGAGGCAGAATCAATATTTTCATGGTCGATTCTGATTCATATCAATCTATATTGATCCAGAATCAATACTTTCATGAGAGGTCACCCATCTTGGTACTATTCCCAACAAAACATGCTTTAATTTGGAGTTCATTTCAACTCAACATCCAAAAAATGATTTATCTGAATTGTTGGCAATTCATTGATTTAATTTTTTAACATATTGTTAAACCGGGGTGTTATTGTATTTATTTGTTAGAATGTACCTCATCAACATAATTGCATCCGTGAACATGTTTCTAAAGGATTATTTTCTCAGGAATGCCTGAAGCAAAGCAAACTCTATCCTTGAGCTTTTTCTTGATTTTTTTTCACTACAGTATGACTGCAGCTCAGCAGACATAAATCCAATTGGGAGTGTGAGTAAGCAGGATCTACGGGCATTTTTGCGCTGGGCTGCAAGGCATTTAGGGTATTCTTCCTTAGAGGAAATAGAAGCTGCTCCCCCTACAGCAGAACTGGAACCGATACGTTCAAATTATAACCAGGTATTGTTCATGCAATCATGCAAATTTTAGGGTATTCTTTCTACTCTAGGAAGTTCAATTTGATGATATCTTCATGTCTAAGATCCTCTTTTACAATGTTGACCAGTTGGATGAGGTGGACATGGGCATGACCTATGAGGAACTATCTGCATATGGGAGGTTACGTAAGATATTCCGCTGTGGTCCAGTATCAATGTTTCAGGTTAGTCTTAAGTGCTAGGCATATAACCTTTGGTGGGATCCATGTTTGATGATCTAAAATGATGCCTTGTGTGAGAATCTACGAAGAGTAGAGCATATTATACTTCAATGTTTTTCATTTTCAATGATTTCAAATCATGCCGTGCTAGACTTTACCTGAAACGCAGGGTTTTAACTTTTTGTCTGCCATGTTCTGCTGTGGATATGTAAAATATTCTCAATTACAAGAGATCTTTTTCTAATGACTTTATAAATCCACCATTTTGCTTCATCTTGCATTATGTTGGCTTACCCATTCAACGTGATATTTCCTGCTATCTTATCTACTTTTTTTTCCTTTTCTCTTTTTTTTTAAAAATTTTTGAGATTTAGGTTTACTGCTAAAATGAGTTCATTTTAAGATAGCTTTAGTGTCAGTGTTTTTAGATATCCACTTTAGATTGTCCATCACATATTTTGAGCACGATGACAAGCAATAAGTCGTTTGTATTTTTTTTTTGATCACATGGCCGAACGGCCAAAGAGCGTGCTGCGCATGCACGCGATCGAGGATCGAGCCCCAGTTCGATCCCACCTGGACCTTCCCCCCCTGGGGAAGGAGGGCTCGGCGCCCATTCGATCCCTGCCCACCCGCCCCCGGGACAGGGGTGGTGCCAACCGGCCTGCAGCCGGCCGGCAAAAGTCGTTTGTATTAAGAGCAAGAAATTCATGACATTTCTGATTCATCCAGGAGCTTCCAGCTTTATTTACACCATCCTAAACAGCGTGGAATTTCCTTAGATCTCAATATGGATCTTATTGGAAACTTGAAAAATATATTTTTACTTGTGTTGTTATATAAAATGTTTGAACTTGGATGCCGTATCCTCGATTCGAGATGGATTGTGGTTTAGGCAAAACCAAATATCGGTAAATAAGTAAGTGATGTACTTGGAGCTGTTTCCTCTATATTCAAAAGTTTATTTTTTGAAATGTTATCTTGGGGAGATTGAAGAGAAGTATCAGAGTGATTTTGAGAAAAATATCTGGAGATTAGACCTTGAAAATATTAATCAAAGTTCATGTATTAGTGTAAAATGTTATAAAATCTTCAAAAGATGACGTGAAAATTGAGATTCAAAATCAACATAAACTGTGAAGGAGAAACAGGAGAGATAGAGAGAGGGCAAATTAAATCAACAAGAGATATATAAGAGATCTCAAGTCGGATAAGAGACAACTCAAATAAGATCAGGGAGATTGAAGAGAAGAGATGCTAGAGATTTTGAAAAAATCTCAAGAGATTGGACAATGGACATTGAAAATGTTAATCAAAGTTCATGTATTGGTGTAAAATGTTATATAATTTCTTCAAAAGATGACAAGAAAATTGAGATTCAAAATCAACATAAACTGTAAAGGAGAAACAAGAGAGGTATAGAGCGTGAACTATTATCAACAAGAGATATATAAGAGATCTCAAGTCAGATCTAAGTTTCATTCAGAACAGTATGGAGTGGGAACATTTTTGAAATCTTGATCGGTGACATTTTTGGTCAATTATACATATATAGTCATAAAAAATATTAATTTATAAAATTTTTGTAGATAATAATGCCTAGATAATAAGGTGTTTGGTTGCATGACAAATCTAGTTGTTAGAAAAATATTTTTGTAACAAAGTTTGTTAAAAGAGGTTCTTGGCAATCATTACAAAAATATATTTTTGTAGATTATTCCTTGAACTAAAAAAACGATGATACTCTTTTTCTCCTTGTGGTCCGTCACCTTTTACGGTCTCTACTCTTTTTTTATCATATCTCATCAAAACATGATAATTTTACGTCTTCCATCATCTTAGATTTTATTGTCATATAACTTTTTATCTTGAAAATATAAAAAAAGTGCATCCAAACACCCTTAAGTCTTTGGATGGATGCAGAAGAGTTGTAAATATATGAAGCAATCTTAACAATGTCATCTAACTGAAATTATAATATAAAATAAAATGAGGGAGAATATGAATGATATAAACAAGTTGTACAATATGGAGCCAATAAATTAAGGAGGTAGTAATAAATAGAGGAAATTTTGAGACCAGTGGTACTACGTTCATATTGTTGTTTCAATCATGGTTGGTTGGATCAGGATTGGATCGGGCCGTGTTGCCCGACCCAATTGGTTTTATGGGCACCCACTCTGACCTCGACCCCACCACCGCGACCCATACAAGTACTGTGTTCTCGCCATAGATTGCGAAATTGGCCAATCCGGATTGGGATTGGTCATTTTTTGGATCGGATTGGCCTTTGTCGATTGGATTCTTGGCTGAAGGACTGATCTGAAAAATAGTTATGGTAAAATCAGTCAGGATTGGATCAGAATTGGAATCGGATCGGTTTTTTTACTTTTGCTATTCCGGCCGAATAGGCCGAGATCAGTCCAGAATCAGGATTGGGATCGTTTTTTTTACTGATTCTGAATCGGTTTTGTTCTAGTGGAATGGTCAGAATTGGGTCGATTGATCGGATTGGTACTCATTGATCCTAATTCCGATCCTGATCCCGTGATCTTTGGTTTTCACACTTCCGAGTGTGGTCTTGTGCAAGGAAGATGAAACTACCATGACCAAGGATTGCGGGATCGGAATCGGTCCTTGGATCGGTGGGGACCGATTCGATCCGGATCGGATCGGATCGGTCCGATCCAGGCCGATTCGTCGGAAGGAAAATCGATCCGGATTGACCCTTAAAAAAACCCTAAAACACCAAAAAATTAACTAAATAAGGAGGTAGATCGGATTCCGATCCAATCTACCCTATTTTGGGGCGATTTCGGGCCCAAAAGTGGCCCGAAATCGCCGCCACGGCGGCAACTTGCCACCGTGACATCTTGACCTTACCGGGTCCGATGGACCCGGTAAGGCCAGGATCCGGTGACTTAATCAACCGGTAGGGGTATAACCCTACCGGTTTGCGTATCGGGTCCATGGGACCCGATACACTAAAATGGCCGGATCCGGTGACTTAAGTCACCGGATCTTGGTCTTACCAGGTCCGATGGACCCGGTAAGGTCATCTTCCCCGCCCGATAGGGTGGGGAAGAGGGCTGCCGCGGCGGCCCCCGCCGCGGCAGCCTGTGGGTCGATTCCGGCGAGGGAATCGCCTGAATCGATCCAGAATCGACCGAATCGGTCGATTCCGGCACCGATTCCACCTACAAACATCGATCCGGACCGATCTTCGGTCCGGATCGGTAGTTCCGCCGGGAATCGGATCGGAGGGGTCCGATCCGATCCAAGAATCGGCCGATCCCGATCCGGATCGGCTGATTCTGCAATCCATGACTATGACATTATATTATTAATTATTATTTTAAATATATTGATTATAAAATTGTATTTTAACTATTTAACTAACATTTTTACTTATAATAAAATATTAATAAATTTTTATATTTTTATATTTTTAAATAATAAATTATTTTTTTATCAGATCCAATCTTGACTGATCCAATTCGGGTTTGGCCGGGGTGGCCCAGTCCCGACTCTTGATTTGACTTACTTTGCTTTCAATGATCTCATTTATCATATAAATCTGGAGAGATGCAAGTTCTCTGAAGATCTAGAAAGATTCTTGGGGATTGTATTCCGTGAAATGACTTGGCAATTAGCTTCCACAAATGAATGGTACAAGGCATCAAAGAAACGGCTGTGCAGTTCTGTTTGTTGACCATCATATAGACATGCTCACTATATTCCCATGCTGATTCTCTCTCTCAGTGGTACTAATTACGTCATTCTTCTTTGATGCAGAACCTCTGCCACAAATGGTGCGGAAAATTAGCCCCAACAGAGGTGGCATACAAAGTGAAACACTTCTTCAAGTACTACTCTATTAACCGGCATAAAATGACTGTTCTCACACCCTCATACCATGCCGAGGTACCGTCCACATATTTTAAACGTACCGAAGTTTTTTTTCCTCGTATATTTAGGTCTTCTTGATTGATTACTTATCTAATGTTTCCAGAGCTATTCTCCCGAAGACAACCGGTTCGACCTTCGCCAGTTTCTTTATAACTCGAGGTGGCCTTTCCAGTTCCGCAAGATCGACGAACTTGCACGCGAGCTTGAGAGCAGCGAAGCCATGCCTCTCCCTTTGCCTGACGCCCCTGATTATGTACCGAGCAATGGAAGTGGTTTAGGTGTGATAGCTGCCGGGTCCGGAAATCCGAAAGCTGGCATGTAAAGATCATAGAAAGCAGGAGAAAGGCCGCAGAAAAACCCGCGAGGTATAGGTCTGACTGCCTCATCTCACAAATTGTTTTACGTTGATAAACGATCAGTGCCCTAGATGTGGGAGCACATCTCTTGTGCTTGTTATTTATACAAACCTCAAATGGATAGCAGTCTGCATGCTAGTCATCTCACCAGTTGTACTTGAACTTTTGGCTCCCAAAATGTGAGCTGTGTAATAATAACTATCAGGTGAGGATGGCTAATATGATGGTAAACATTGGTGTCTTCAACACCAGATTGGTGGGATCCACTCTATCTCCGAGAGATGTTGTGTCTGTGGCGGAGGAATTTTCTCTGTTGTCGAACTGAGAGAACCAGATCTCGATTTCTAGGGAATACCCGCGTGGCTATGCTGGTCGTATGCGGGTATGACGGTTACAGAGTGTGTGTGCGATTTCTGTATGTGTTAAACGTGGCCTTTTGGATGGGAGTCGAGTTTATTAGGGTAAATAATTAAGTTAAATATTATCTTATCATAAAATTTTACAAGAATATTTTTATTAATGATATAATGTTTTTTCATATTATTTTAGTTAATTCGATTTAAACGATTTGATCTTCTTTAGTTAGATTTGAAAACTTTTCAAATCGATCGAGCGGGTCGACGGTTCGAACGGAACCGAACCAGCCATTCAATTTGATTTAACGATTTTTTAACGTACACCCCCGTAGCCTTTTTTTTTCCCGAAAACAGAACGTACACCCGTAGCCGAACTCAGTATTCACTGCCACTTCACCGCTTGCGTGGCCTGGACATGTCCTCTGGATTTCACACGTGGAGAGACCTTACTGGTCCTCACGGTAGCCTGCATGCCACCGTTGCACAGACAACGCGTACCTGCCGCACGCTTCCGTTAACGGTCTCCCACGTGATCACACCTCCTGCCAGGTCATCCGGTTGAGATGACTAGATGACGTAAACGGGCATCAACTCCTGCGTCGGCTGTCGTATACGGCTCTTTGCGCCGAATCCGGGGATTAGAGAAGCAATTGATCCTCCTTTGAGGGGGGTGCAATGCTCCCGGCGTCCCGATTTAATATGACGTCATAATTGCACCAGTTAATTTGACTCATCTACAAGAAAGTTTCTTTCAATTTCTATAGGGGAAGAACTTTATTCTTCGAGCTAGTCTAATAATGTGGTAGTATTATTACGGCTACTATAATAATATTATTATTACCTCCTTTCTTGTGCGACTGTTCTACTGTCTTTGCCCCCTTCGTCTCACCCCGATTTCCCACGCTTCTTCCGGACGTTCCTTGCTCGCGCGCGGCTGCCGCGTGTACAGATTTCCCGATGTTCTACCAGCTGCTGCTGCTGCTGCTGTTGCTGATAGCGTTGACGCATTTCAATTCCGGGGTGTCGGTTTAGGGTCCTCGGAGAGGCTTGGAGTGGCGGTGGCGGAGTTGCCGGCGGCCTGCTGGTCGCTGTGGCGTGGATCTGGTGTTTTTCGAGCCATAGACTGTGGAAGTAGCTGGGAGTGTTGAACACCTCTACCGTCTTCAGTGGGTGGCCGAGCTTGAGAGTTGTGAAGCTTGGTGAGGTGGGTTCTGGGGGTAGGGGTGAGTGGTTAGGGTTTCTTGGCGGGGGAGTGGGGCTTAATTCGACGTGGCGGACTTGGGTTGTGTGTGTCCTGGGAGTTGGATGGGTTAGTGGGGTTTCGAGGGACGAGGTGGAGCGAGGATGTTTTACTCGCAGTTTATCTTGGCGAAGAAGGGGTCGCTTGGGACGATATGGATTGCAGCTCACTTGGAGAGGAAACTGAGGAAGAATCAAGTGGCCGATACTAATATCGGTGAATCAGTAGGTCAGTTTGCTTTTGCTTCTCAAGTTGCTTCCGTAGTACTCTCTTCATGAAGTTCTTGCTCTTCAACTGGGAGCCTTCTTCAGTAAAACCATTTTCATAGTGTAAATACGCTGTTCCGTGTACATTTATTTGCCATGTTTTTTTTCTCTCCTTGGGGTCTTTGTTTACCTGAAATCTCTTGGAGTCGTCGATTTTCTATTTTTGGCTTTGGCATATGATGTCGGTTTAATATTTATTGTCATAAATGTTATCTCACGGAGTGTAGAGTTGTGCATTATATGGATAAAGCAAGCTTGAAAAAGTTCCAACCTAAGTCATCACAACTATCAAGAGCAAACAACATGTGAAACAATGACACTGCAATTTGTTGCATGCTGTCCACAAACAAGACCTTTTTGATGGCCTTGTTTCTTCCGGTACTTGAGCAGGCATGAAACATCTCAGGTAGTTGTTTACTATTGTGCTCAAGAGGATTGAATGTGTAAACAAAACCAATTTTGTATTGTGGGGTGTAAAATGGTTGAATCGAGGTAACATATCCGTACTGAATCCACATCTGGCCTACTATTGAAATGAGGGAAACTTTGTGCCGCATACAAGCTTTGGTTGATTGATGGGCCTCTTTTTTTTCGTAGGATTAACTTAATTGTTTATGTCAACATGCTCTTTTCTTGCACGGTTTGTCCTTTTTCATACATGTCAAAAATCCTGTCGACACTTTTTAGTTGCTTTTCCCTTTATAAGGAATATGGTGCTATCATTTTTTCCAAAACAATGAAGGTTTTAATAAAACTGGTTTCTTTTATTATAAAAAATATGTATCCATTTTATCATTGTGGATGTGATTCATCTGAAGAAAAAAACCTTCTTAAAAAATTGGGCAGCTGCTGCACTATTTCACCAGGAGCACTTGGTGACGAGATTTTTAACCTTGGATCGTAGAAAAAGAGTGATGACATGGAGTCAAAATAGTGTAAAGAAATTTATGGCTTTCTGAAACTATCTTCATGAAAGAAATAAAAAATTGATCATGCTCATATTGATCTGTCAATAGTTTCAAGGCTACAAAACATGGTTGAATTCTGAGGAGCCCATGTGATTAGCTGTTAAGATGGCCCATGTAACCTTTGTCCAAGCAGCACCTTGAAAATGACAATGTTCAGACGTGTGGATTGATGCAAAAGTTACCAAAAGGTATGACTGCATTTTTTATTTGAGAGAAGAGCAGTTGTTGGGTCCCTCATTTTTATAACTTGGTCTCTATCTTGCTCCAGGTAGGGGTGTGCATGGGCCATGGTTTGGTTTGGTCTGGCTTAGACCATTTTTTTCCAACTGAACTGAACCATACCAGGTCCTTAAACCAAATAGAAGCGAGCTGTTTCAATTTGGTTTGGTTTTAAACCAAAAATAGATAAAATATTTAAATTAATTATTTTTAAAAATATTCATTGATTTAAGTTATAAATAATAAAAATAAATATTAGTTTTCATAAAAAATATATAATACTATTTTATTGATAATATAATAGTGTTTTATAATATTTTAATTAAATCAGTTTGAACCAAACTGAAGGGGGGTTCGAACCAAACTGTGTCGAGCAGTCGAGCTGAACATGTTGGTTGGGTTTGGTTTACCGGTTTGAACCATTTAATGCACACCCCTAGCTCCAGGCTGTTTGCTTTGTTTCTTGCAGTTGTGTGTGGTAGAAGGGGGGAGGTATGGTGAACATCCCCTTTGAATGATCTAGTTGATCAGAGAAGTCAGGTGAAATGGTTAAATTTGGAGAATATATTAATAAGTCAGCAGTGGAGGTGCATCTGTGCAGTAGGAAGTTTACTTGGGCTAAGTCTTTAATGAAATCTGAGTTGGACGTGATGTTTATTTCAATTGAGTGGTAGGAGTCTTTCTAACATAGTTTGGCTAAAGCTCTACAAAGGATGATGATCATCATCCATTGGTCTTGGAGTTTGGAAATAGAGCTAAAAGGAACAAACATGTTCAGATTTGAACCAGCATGGACTGAACATGAGAAGTTTGTCATCATCGTCAGGGAAGGATCTAATGGATCCAATTATGGTTAGGTCATTCAAAGTTTGTAAATAGCTTGAATATGATGAAAGATAGAATGAAGGGAGGAGCTTTCTTACTTTTGGCTAGTCTAACAAAGACAGCGTCTGCTTAGCATGATTGAAGAGTTTGAGCTGAAAAATCAACATTCTACATGATTTACTGGTGAGCAATAAGAACAAGTTGAAATGCATAGGAGATAGTCTCTGATGAAGGAAATTAAATGGAAGAAGTGGTTCAAAGGATTTTGGCTAAGAGAAGGTGATAGAAATATGAAATGCTTTCCTGTGGCAGCTAGTTGAGGAAAAGGAGGAATGGGATTTCTTTTTTTGAATCTGTTCAATTTGGAGGGGGAATGAAGACCGCTTATCGTTCAGACTCTTTAGGTGAATTGTCTATTGCTGATGCCAGACGTATGAGTGTGCAGTTCACTGCTTAAGATGTTAAGCAGTCAGTTCTTAGCGGTGGACAAATTACTTTGATCAGATGGGTTCTTGGTGCGTTTTTATCGATTTAATTTGAATAAAGTCTACAAAGATGTAGTCAAATATGTCAAAGATCTTCACAGTTGATAAAGAACTTTGTCTTTAACTCATCTTTTCTGGCCTTAAGGCAGCCTGTGGTCCTGTGGATATCAAGGACTATAGGCCAATCAATGTGATAAATGGTGCTTCTAAGATTCTCACCAAATTATTTCAAACAGAAAGATATGATTAACTTGAACCAAACAACATTTAGAATGAGTCAAGTAGTTGTAGTTCTAAGGGAATGCTTGACAGTATATGTTGTGCCCTTAAAAATCCTGTATTTTACTCTTACCAGATTGCCATAGGAAGGCTGGGAAACACATCCAAAGCAATTCAATCTGCTGGCCCTTGCTTCATTACACTCCATGAAGACAAATTTTTCTATACACTGTTGATATAGAGCTGAAAGTTGAAAGCTTTTACCATAACCTGCCACTTGACACATCCTCAAGTCCCTATGCCATGGAGGGCGTGCGGCACCCCATACTACTTGACAAGCACATGCTAGCCAATCTTCTGTTGCATGCACAACAATCATTTAGCAAACGGAAACAACACAGAACAATGCAAGAGTTGACCAACATGGCAAATGGAATTTTGTGTATTAATATAGAAGACTGATACAAAAGGTGACTTGGAGGCTAGGCGCGGGAAGAAACGGCCAGCCAACACGGTATCACTTTACCAACCCAAGTTATGTTCTTCCCCTTTAGTTACACCTGGCTCTGGACAGTGACTCATTGCCTAGGCCTTCTTCGGCATGACTTAAGTACTGCTCGGTAGGTCAGGTGCCACTCTTGCCTCCGCTTAGCAGTAACAAAGCTAGATTATATATATCGGGATATTCGGTGGATGGCCTTGCTCATACACCCCTGTGCACAGCACATGACGCACGATTGTCGCACACAGTGACACAGCACCTTAACTATGCCACATGATATGAAGAGGTGGTTCTTATTTTCTTTATATATGCCGTTAAACTTTTAGGATATTTTATTCACGCTTGCCCATTTGCTGTTGGAAGTCTTCCCATTTATTTTTTTAAAGAAACAATTTGATTTTTATTGAAATCTTCATATTCCAAACACTTATAGCCCTACCACCAATTTAAATGAGAAATTCCTACTTTTGTTGCATCTCAAAACCATGTTATTCTCTACATCTAGCCCAATTGCAGCCTCTTCTAGAGTCTTCATCAGTTCCATGTATTATGTTGCTTCGTAATTCATCAAGTACCTGTTGACATTAACATTCCAGCATTGATGGCCATGATATCTCTCATAACACTCACTGATGAAGCTATCTTTATTCTTTTGAAGTGTACAAATGTGGAGGGATCTGTCCTTCAAAGGTTGATTGTCTAACCATTCATCTCTCCAGAAAAGAGTCTCCACTACATTACAACCTGCACGCACATTTCACGATCTTTTTCCGCTAAGCAGTATCTCTTCACGCTACGGTGCATCTATTGACCGCTAAAGTGTTGTCTGCCCATCCTAATTCTTTGGTAAAGTGTTTAATCTTGGCAACCATTACCCAAAGTTGTTCCATTGCACTTATCTGATCTCCATATTCTTGAGTTAGATTTTTGTTTAAACGATGAGTTCAATTGATTTCTTCAGCTGCAAAGTTTGCTGCCCCCCCGGAAATAGGATATACTGACATGGTTTACAGAATTTGGAATTGGTAGAAAATGTACCTTTTTGCAAACTTGGTCATTAAAAAGTCGGTCTTATAGGTGGTGAGGTTGGTGTGCTGGAGAGGTATGTGGCACAAGAAAGTTCTGCTGAATCGTTCCCATGATTGACGGATTTTAATCGTTCCCATGATGGACAGATTCTCTGCCTTTTAGAGAAAATGCCTATTTTTCAGGCTGCATGTTGTATCTAAAGATCATTCATTCAATAATTATGGATTTATTAGGAACTTTGGAGTGACCTTCCATAATCTGTTGGGGGCTTCATTCAACAATCTGGCTGAAACTTCAGAGCTTTTTGTCAGGTGTCCGTCAGCAAAGCCATCCAAATTTGACTTGGATGTTCGGATATGTGCCTGCAGCAACTCTGAGCTATTTAGGTCTTAAGGAATAAAAGAGTATTCGACGATGCCTTTTGGCCGTTTTCTAATGTCACTGCTACAATTGCAGATATCAGAAGATGAAAGTCATATTTTGTTTGATTCTTGTATTTTTGTTTTTTGTTTCTGTGAGGGCATTATTATTTTACATTGTTTGTATGCATGTTGATCAAGAGCTTTCCTGTCATCCTTGTAATCCTCTGTTGTTTTAGGTTCTGTTTTTATCTAATTTTGCCTCTTACCACCATTTCTCATGTTTCTTGTGAACCATGAGAGTTTTGTTTATGACATTGGCTTATGATATGTGTTTTCCTGTCTCTGCTCTGACTTCTAGTACCAACATAGTAGTAGAAAGCATATTTAACAACATGGGAAATGAAATTGGAAGTAAACTGAGAGATGAGGCTCACCTTAAGATCTTAAAAGCTTATCCTATGTAGAAATGTGAGAAAGTGAGAAACAAAGGGGTGGTTATGATTTCTTGCAAATATGGGGGAAAGTGCCTACATATGAGAACGATAGAAAGCATAGTTACGGACATGGGAAATAAAAGGAGGCAGCAGATTAGGAGTTAAAGCTCAAATCTGATAATCTTAAAAGCTTTATCTAGGGTGAGAAATGTTATGAGAAAAATGTATAATAAATGAGAATGGTCTAGCCACTGAAACCTTTAATTTGGCAGTCACCAGAACCTAGCACCAAGAATGGACCTGCCACCTTTTCTGTCCTTTTCTTTTTTGAAGGTGACCAGGAAAAGACCATGGTTAAATTAAAGGGAATGGAATCATTACCTCTTATAGCCATCTGTTTTTCGAGTGATACTAAATGGTTCTTATATGTTCCTTTTTGTGCATTTCTGCTTTTCATTTCTTTTATATTCTGCTGCTAACTTATATATGTTTTTTTATCAGATTCAATTCTTTTCCCAGATGTTCCAATAGCCCTTCGTCTATCCAGCCACCTTCTTCTTGGTGTGGTGCGGATATATTCCCGGAAGGTGAACTATCTTTTCCATGATTGCAGCGAGGCCTTGCTGGGGATAAAACAAGCATTTCGTTCAGCTGCAGTTGACCTTCCTCCAGAAGAATCTACTGCACCTTATCATTCCATTACCCTTCCAGAAACGTTTGATCTTGATGATTTTGAGTTACCAGATAGTGCTTTGCTAAATAGGTTAGTCTTTATACTTTCTTTGTGCGTGTAATGTATTAATGGATATTTTTTTGTCTGTGTTATATATACACTGATATTTTGTAATTTATGTTTCTTTCTGATTTTCAGCAATTTTGTGGATCATCATGTGAGCACACGAGAGCAAATTACACTTCAAGACACTGTAGAAGCAACAGGATACTCTACATCACAGTTTGGTTTAGATGGTCGGTATTCTTAACCCAAAACCATCTATTTGGTTTCTGCCTCCTACTAAGAGAGAGTGAAAATGAACCAAGTTATCTTCCAAGTCCCAAAGTTTGGTGATAACTGAAATTACTTTTTTCTGTTATATGGTTTCTAGAAAGATTTGGTGATGGGGATGCTTCTCAAATTCACTTGGACCTTGATGAAGTAAGTGTGTATATACTTTTTTAACTGGTCTAATACATTTATTTTGAAGTTTTTGTTCCTGCATCCTGCAGCTTCTCAATGTTGTCTGAGTACTTTATTTATTAATGCACAAATTATTCATGAAAGCATCATCCTCACATTTTTGAAGAAGATGCTATAGTTAGTACTTCTCACCATAATCACTATGTAGATGCTTCACTATGTCACTACATGCAGAATTTATATGATTGAGATTGGGAATCAGGATTGGCATTGGATCTGATGGAACCATGGTCTTCTGGATCAGCCAATCCATTCCTCAGGTTATGGTTAAATCTGGTGTAAAGTTCCCCAGGATCGGCCTGGATCTGGCTGAATTGGCAAGAAAAGAATCAGCCAATTCTAGATGGGGATCAGTTGATCTAAATCATATCCAGGCCAATCTGGTTGAAAGCGTGCCCTGGTTGAGATCAGCTAGGGTCATCCTGATCCTGAGCATGGATCTGCCTGATCAGATGTTTCATTGCATGGATTAGGGATCAGTTGTCCATGATGCTTAGGGATCAGATGACGATGACAAAGTGGAGTGTTACCCAGAAATATTACCTGTATTTCATACTATTTCACTGCATAAAGGGATTTGGATAGGCTTTTTTTTTTCAACTGCCTTCTGGCAATTAGCTCCTCCTTTCTTTTCCGTCGTCATCTTGACTTATCTAATAGAGGGAATGCCAACCTTATAAAATTAAATCTTGACATTCATTGCTAAGTATAAGTATATGTGTGCATATGATTCATAACCATGTTCTACAAGGTCTTTACTTTACAGAACTCTAAGCTGAATGAACAATCTGCACGATTTATACCTCAAGTGATTGTTTACAAAATTTACTTGTGTGGATTGTCTTGACACTTAGGAACTAAAATAGTAATGACAGTCTGTCAGCAGAAATGGGCTTTTTACATTTCAGTAATTTTTTGCTTATATGTAAAAAGTCAGTTGTCTATTTCTTAGTCATTCTCTGGTCTCGTCTAGGGCATGGTCTTGGAAAGTGGATCTGCAGCTAACGAGGTTGCAATTTTATTTGGCTCAGAAGAGTAAGTTTGCTCTTTCTTTTTTTAGTTAGCCTCATGTTCTGGACAAACATGCTTGTGAGAATCCTATTTCATGTTTGAATTAATAATTCACTCGGCATTTATATGTTTTTAGTATGATCATGCTAAGCATCAAAGCTATGGGATAAAGCTGATTATGTACTGAGTGCAACAGCTATATGGTGACCATGTATCACGTCTGCTGGAGTTCTTATATGCATACTCTGGTTATAAACATTCTAGCTTCTATTTTTCAGTGAATGACATGCACAACAAATCAATTCTAATAATTGAAAAGTCCATCTTCTCTGTGAAGAACATTTGTTTAGATGGTTGCCTTTGGAGACCTTTTGCCTCAGTTGAAAATAAAGTGAATTACAAATTTACAAGACACAAGGTCAAATGAGAATGAAAAGTTGAATCTTTGTGCCTAAATTTAGCTTGTTGTACATTAGCCATAAAAATATGAAGTTTAAAGGCGCTGGCATCTAGTGATAGGCCGCAAAGGCATAGCATGAGCTAGCCTCTGTGTCATATGCATTGCTTGCTTGCTGCAGGGAATTATATCGTTGGTACCATCTTCTTTTGGAAGTGAATCATTGATATCATTTTTTAAGCTGATCCTACTTTTTAGAATTGATTCCCTTGTACTTGTGATCTGAATATCTTCATATGTTTTTGGATTAATGTTTGAAGTTGTCCTTCTAATTCTTTATACTGTCTGTCATGCTTTTGCCCCTCCTTATGTTATGTCTATATCATAGCATGTCAAAACATGGGATTATTGTGATATTTGCAGTGTGGAGCATAATACATCTGGTCAACCTGAAACACCTTTCCCAGATATGAACATCGATGGTTGCCAGAATGATTGTGAGGAGCAGAATGCTGGAACTGTGGACGTTCCTGAACATCTTGGAAGTCTTCTTCAGATTGTGCATGATCTAAGTGATGGAGATCGTCCATCGCACGGTTGTGGTGTCCAAGGTCCATATCCACCCATAGGGGTTTCTCATTGTGATCATGTTAATGATCCATCTGCCATTTCAGATAATTGTGTTGTTTTCTGCCCTATCAATCCAGTTCTTCCAGATTTATTTGAGAATGCTCAGGCTCCAAGTACTCCAGGGTTAATGCAAGAGGCAGTCCCTGCTAGTGTTCAAGAGAACCCCGCTTTGAGTCCATCTGGAAAAGCTTCACCATCCAATGATACTGAAGCAGTGGTTCCAACTACTTCTCACAGTTATCACATGGAATCTGGGTGCCATGATCCAAATTGGAACAGTGTTTTGCTTGCAGCTGGAGATCCCTCGGAGCATTCATTGATTCCACATGATGAATCAGTTCTAACATGTGGTAAGGAAGGTTAATAATATCACAAAATTAACATCTTTTATTGTGACAAGTTGAAAACCTTCTGGAACATATTATGAATTAACTTAATTGTTGAATTAAATATATTGCAGGGGATTCAGTGCAGAAGGATAGCGATGTGAATAGGGAAACAACTGAGTCTCACACCCATAGTAGCCAGGATCCTGCAGGCAGTTTTGATGCTTGCCATGATGATGCTACATTGACCTTGAACTTGGATTCTTCCATTAAACCATGCAACTCCAAGGCGAGTCAAGCAGACAATACATTTTTACAGGATGGTCCTAGCGAACTGTTGCACAGAGAACCAGTTTCATCTACACCTGAATTTTCTGATGGGAAGGAACTATCGGCTGTTTCAGTTGAGCTGCAAGGTTTGTCCAGAGAATTCTGTAGTTCTTAATACATCTATATTAAGAGCATATGTCTAACCTTATTTCACAAGCATGAATACTACTAATGTTTTAATTTCAGGCACAGACATGGATATTAACAAGAAGTCAGGAGATGTAGATTCACCACATAATGCAGATGTTAAGAATGATGATTTGGTTAATAGCCTCTCCAAAGATGTCAGGTTAGAGATAAATTGTTCGGCAAGTAATGAATGCCTGGAGACTGAGAGGATGCTCTTTGCCACTGGCGGACCTCAGGATGTGGCTAATGACTTTGGACAATTTATTGCTTCCGAGAAAGGAGTCACAGATTCTGAAGGCAGTGTTGACAGGGTGAAAACTTCACGTGGTAGAAAACGCAGGTTGATTGAGACAACTCCTATTCTTTTAAATGACGACTCATCCAAGTTGTTGAAGGCATCACAACTAGGAAGAAATATAGACTGTCTTCCTGATGATGATGATGTACTGGCTTCTATCTTGGGTATGGAATGCTGTTTTTGTTTTATGATCTTAGTCATTAATTAATTATTGGTTAGTTGCTTGAAAATCACTATCTGGTTTGGCATTCTCAGCTATTTGCATGAAACTTTGAGTTGGTTCCCAGGACTTGACTTTGATGTTTAATTTTTTAAACCTATTTTTAATCTGTGTACATGGAGTTATTACACCCATTACATTCCGTTACCTAATGTTTCTAATGTTTCTATGTCTTAGTTGGGCGGAGTTCTGGCTTGAAGATAAAGCCTACACCAAGCCTTCCAACAGTGTCTTCTTCAAAACGTGCACGCTTGTCATCCAATGTTGGTGTACCCAAAAGGAAGGTCCTGCTGGATGACACCATGGTATTGCATGCCGAGTGGGTGCTCTCTTCTTTGTGCATATGCTATGTTTTTCTCGAATCCTACTTTTGCACCAAGGAAAGCCGGGCTGGGGGTTGGCCGGGGGTCGGTCGGCCCGGGGTCGGTCGGCCCCAAAACCGATCAAGTCGGACCAGGTCGAATTTTATTTATTTTATTATAAAAATATAAAAAATTATATAAAAATAATAAAAAATAGAAACACTATTTTTTATATTATATATATTGTGTACATAAAAATATTTACATAAATATAATTATATTTTTATGTTATAATTGAATATGAGTGTTTATCTATGTATACAAGTAAATATGTTTTTTTGGTTATGTTGTATTAGTATATGTTAGGGAAGAGTTAATCTTCAGTAAGAAAGTAAAGACAATTAAGAAATAATTTTATAAATTTTAATATGTATCATATATTTATAATCATAAATTTTAACCATTTGTAATATAAGAAGTGATAGCAAAATATTGTTGTACTATCAATAAATGGGGTGCTCAAAAAATAATTAATCTTGACAAACTTGGTGTGTGTGTGTGTGAAAGAGAAGAGAGTTAAAATATATCTTTATAAAATTTAAGTATATAACACATATCTATGATTATAAATCTTATATATATGTGATAGGATAAGTGATAATGAAATATTGTTATACTATTATTATTGGAAAGTTTTTTTTTGACTTTGGCCGGGTCACCCCGGGGTCGGATTGGGTCGGGTGACGAGGCCGACCGGGTCACCCGACCCGGCAATGGCTTGTGCGACCCCACACAGGGCCGTCGCAGGGTCTCCCCAGCCAGGTCGGGGCCAGGCCGGTCAGCTCGGAAGCCGGCCAGGTTGCGCAGCCCGGTCGGACCCCGGGGCGACCCGGCCTTCCATGGTTTGCACTATTACTATTTCTACCATTTTTCAACTTTTACTTCTACTAGACAAGAATCAATTTTCACTAAAGGCATACATATTGACTTCTTCCTCTTTTCAGTGTGATACGCCAGCAGCTGGTAAATACCGAAGATATCCGTCGAACACGAAGAAAGGCTCCTTGCACGCATCCTGAGATATGGATGATTAAAAAATCTTCATTAGAAGAAGACATTTTTACTGAACCTTCGTTAACTGGTAAGTTAATAATGCAAAAGCATTTCCTAGCATACTTTTTACAATTTTTGTATGTCATTCGGTTCTGCTAGGCCTGATTTTTGCTATTCTGTCTCAAGTCCCTCTTCCTCTCCTCTGTGATGGAAGTTCTGCAGACCTGGGCATGGAGGGGGACTACTGGGGGATCTAAGAGAAATCAGCCACTTAAGCTAGCAAAGCTAGATGGACTGCCAATCCCCGTGGTTGGATGCCTTAGGTGGGCAGTATTGAGCATGGCTACCCTGTGCTTCTGGATGGGAGACAGTGGGTGGGTGTAGGGGTATCGATGGGCCGGGCTTGGGCTGGCCCGGCCCAAGCCCATTTCAACCCACACATATGAAACCCAAGCCCATGTATAAAACCCAATGGGCTTGAGTTACGTAAATGGGCTTTAGCCCTCCAAAGTCCATCATAACCCATTAGTCCAATAGGCTTGATTATGTAAAATAATTTTAAATTAAAAATTTTGAAAAAAAATTAAAATGAACTTCTCAGAGATGAATTTTGAAGTAAGTAAATATTCACATTTCAATTTTGGAGCTCACATCGTTGAGAATCTACCTCCACTACAAGACAACTACACTAACCTCTACCGAAGGCATGTCTCCCTTCAACATGCATAGAGAACCACAAGCTTGCCTTGCCATCTTCAGCATCCCTGCAATTAGCTTCGATGAATGACATTATAATGTAGAAGACAAATCTGAGGAATTGAATATCCTCGTCAAGGATCCCCCTTGTAGATTATCAGCAAGAACGAACTGGGCAGCAGGAAACATTGTATTGCAGCAGCAAGAACACTGAAATTTATGGATGTCACACAGCTTATATCCATCTTTCAGTTCTCCCAACAAGCATTATTCAATCAAGTCCCTTGACTCAATCTAATGATACCGCAGGTGAATACCCTTTTAGCAAGTTTTTTACTCTTCCTGTTCATTTTACAGCGAAAGAATGCCTTCGCATCCATTGAACACCATCTCTGCACTCCGCAAGCCATAGAAGACAACAGAGAGCGACATACAACCATGTACCAGTTACTTACCACCTGTTATTCGCAAAAAAAGACAACCGCCACCACTCTCCACGCTGGAGAAAAAAGATCATGGAAGTGCCGGGGCCAGCGGTGTCAGGGCTGCGGATGCAGGCGACTGAAGTAGCTCTCCTTGGGTGGCGGTGCTGCTGCTGATGCCAAGGCAAGCACCTCCAAATCCCACCTTTAGCTCCACTTTTGGGGGAAGTAAAAGGGGGAAATGTGACTATCCAGGGTCGAACTCAACAAAAATGGGAGGCCTTTGGCTTATACCATTTTCCTCCTTCCTCCATGTGCAACCCGCGGGTGGGATCGACCAACGGAGAAGCGGATGCACGCAGGCTGGTGGACGCGCACAGGCTGAAGGGAGCAGACTTGCACGGCTGTACCGAATATAGAGCAGCACCGGCTGGCATCTCTCCTCTACGGCGACAAGAATAGGGGTTTGAAAGTCCGCTGGGAAAGTATCGCCAACATAGCCCACCCGGAGAGCTGGCGGAATCTGAGACGAAGCGACACCTTGCCGAGATCTATCGTGCACATCCACCAATCAATCCAAAGTCACTGGGAGGAGCTTCAAAACCCATCCAGGGGCGGCAAGACCTTGCAGCAGCACTCAATTGGCTCTCCTCCCTGTCGTCAGCCATCCGCACCTCCTCCGATTGCAGACACAACCTAGGGAAATAGATGCCGACGGGCCAGACGGGCTGAACCTCACCAAGCCCGCCGCTCAGTGAAAGGTGGAGACGATCTTCTCCCCTTGGCCCGAATGGAGTTTTGATCGGGCCTAAGACCAACTCGTGGTGGGCTTTTTTTGACGGGCCGTCGGCCAGCCTGGCTCACTTGACAGGCCTAGGTGGGTGGAGGGGGTCAGATACCTCCAGCAGCAGTGATGGTGGTGTGTGTCAACAAGGAACAACAGTTGGGGGCATTGGGCTGACTAAATGGAGGAAGGGATGCTTGAGATAGAGGATAACAGAGGGTGTGTGTGGGGGGGGCTCTGCCCTTGACAAGGGAAGGAAGGGCTTGCTGTACTGGAGATAGGACAAACCGCAGGAGGCCATAGGAGGGCTGATGCTGATGGCCTCTTGTTGCATCTGTAAGAGGGGAGTGAGGAATATTTATTATATGGTTGGATTCACAGGACCATGGATGTGCATTAAACGGTTCAAATCAAACCAAACTGAACCCAACCTAACCATACCGGCTAGTTTGGCTTGATTTAGTTCAGTTCAGTTTTAGTCGTTAGTTTGATTTATCCTGTTTGGATAACCTTCTAAACTGAACCAAACCAAGATGTAATAAAACTATTACTATATTATTGATAATAATGATTTTTATAAAGTTTTTATAACAAAATAATATTTATCTCAATTAATTATAAGTGACAAATAATTATATGCATATATGTAATTAATTATTTTGAATATTTAATTAAAATTTGTTCTCAAACCAAAGCAAACTGGATTGAACTGTTTGGTTCAATTCAGTTTGGGACTGTTGTTTGGTTTGGTTTTAGTTTTTAAAAAAAGAGGTTCAAAATGGAAGCAGACTGAATGGTGCACACTCCTACACGTGACAAGAAGAGGAGGTAATGAACAACGGCCCAATGCAAGGGAAATAAGATGGACTGAGGAGAATTGATGAAGACCTCCTTGGCCAATGAGTTGGCAGAGATTCAGAAATTCCTATTCATTTTTTTAAATAGATCATAACCTCTTTATGTATCCTTTAAGCTATCAGAATTAGAATCAGATATCTTTGATAGCTTGTCAAAATCGAAATCAGTCTAATTCGTGTCCATTTTTTCATTTTTGTTAAATTTTAGCATATAGTTATAACACTTAATATTATAATAAAATAAAATATAAAAATTATGACACAAATATTAAAGAGTAAAAATAACAAATTAAAGGCATTAGATCAATTTTAAGAAGTTATGTGAGATTTATTAGTTAATTTTTAAATGAAAAAATATATATTTTATAAATTATTAGATTCGGTTCAGATTCCAATAATAAAATCAAAATTGAAACAAAATTGGAATATCATGATTCCTATTTAATCAGAAGAAAATTAAAATGCAAAATTGGAATGTGCTAACCCTTATCAGAATTGGAAACAAGTAATTCCACTAACAAATATGACCATTTGCAGCCCTAGGCACACCTCTCAAGAGGCTAGGGTTTTCTCTAAACAATATTCATTCAACATGTCTTGAAAGGTGCATCTATGGTCTTGAAGACACCTTCACCTTTTATTGCATTTTAGCACTTATTAAACTCTTTAACAAAAGATGTCTTCACTTTTACAAAGTGATATCCAAATCCAAAAATTTAAAGTTTTATTTTGATGCTCTTAAAACTAGAAACGTACTTAAAGAAAGAAAGATACAGAAACAAAGGTCTTAAACTAATAAATTTTTTTAAAATCAATGTTGACATCAATTTATTTGTCTGGTAGCAAACACGTCCTCTCTTGTTTATCATCCTTGCACATTGTCCGATCTCAAACACATCAAGGGAATGAATAACACTTTTGAGCCGAAGATTTTGGGCTATTATCATTCTTTGAGTGGCTGTTTTTGTATTTACTCAATATTTGACAACTTTTCAGGATTGTCTACATTGGTAAAGGTTTGAGCAAAACATGATTCACTTTCCTAAATAAATAAATTCTAGCATCATAGCAGACTGAGCCAACAAAATAACGCTTCAAATCAGAGTAAGAAAAGCATTTCCAATGATAGTAAAAGTATTTTTACTTTTATCCTGGTAAGCACTAAGATCTTTCTCTATCTGGATTGGCCGCAACATGCCCAGGGGAAACCACCATGGCATGAGTATCAGCATCAGCCTAACAGTACCTGAAAGAAGATCATCGGGAAAGAAACTAGCAAACCTGGATCAGATCACTGTAGTTGGCAGGTCTGAAGATGATTTCCGTGGGCATGAATACGGTCTGCAATACAAAAGCAAGTGACATCTAGTATCTGGTTTAAAATGGTTCACCCTGTTACGAGTCATTGACTTCCTCAAGCAGTTAGATTGACTGAAAAATACCCCTTTTCCTTTTCTTTGTCATGCTCCATTGTTGGTTGCACAACTTGATGTACAATAGAGATGAGGCGTGCATATGCACATTTTCCACCTGATTTTGATTCTTCCTTTAAGTAACAATTCAGGAAAACCGAAGAACCATGTACTTTTCTTACTGATTGCGCTAAAAACTGGAAAAATCTGCAACAGGCAAAGACCAGGTGACCTCCTCAATACAATCTGAAGTTATGACAAATTCTACAATATTTGATTCTTTGATCATTACCAACTTGGGATGTAGTACTTTCTCAAAACCATAAGTACCAAGTAGATTTGTCCAGACGTGAAAGAGAAAATGATCTGTGCAAATCAACACACCTTGGGTTTGTGTGAGCAAATATATTTTTTCTGGACATTAGATATCCTGGCAAGGTTCTAAACCTATTTACAAAGCCATGTAACATTTCGTTCAGTTTGTTTTGAATGCCCTAGTCAGGTTCATTCTACTTAGAGGCCTTGAAACCCAACCAAACCAAGCACAGTCAATTTTTATTAAATTATTATCAATATAGCAACATTATATAGTTTTATATAAATCTATATATATATTTAAATGCTTTTATTTAAAAATATTTTCAACACGCAGGTAATTAAATATTTTATGTTAAAGATTGTTTGGCTTGCACCTAAACATGTGCCAAAAAATAACTGAACCAGTTTGGTTCAGTCTATCTAACCGTCTTTACCCTACTTCACACATTTTCCTCTTGTTAGGTATATTTCATCTTAGTAGTCCTCTATGTTAACCCTATGAGCTGTCACATTCCGCATATTATTGGTGAGGGTAATTCGTTCTAATTGCTGCATCTGCTGCTGGATTTGTCTTCACATATTCTCATCAGTTCTGACTAATGTTTGCTGGTATCCAAATAAGTTGCAATGTACCGGAATGCATGGTATTTTGCTGTTCATATAAATTTAGTTAAACTCAGGGTTGTAAAAATGGGCAAACCATGATGATAGGTTGGGAAGGTAATTTTTTTTCTTAAGTAGAGTTGGACCCTTCACAAAGAAGAAAACTTGAAAATTGGCTACTGTTAACTGGTAAGAACCGGACCTAGTTCAATGTAATGGAGTCTCTCCTAACAGCATTCATGTTTTTTAGGTTTTTGAGGTCTACGCAGCTTTTCAACCTACTTGCTCGCTACCTATGCCACAACTGACTGCATAATAGTTTCTTTTGCTTTTTGCTTAATTTATTTTTTGGTAGTTTTTAGTATGTGTATTTAAATCATGATTCCTTTGTGTGCAAAACTAATTGTCTTTATGTGCAGGTATGTCTATGGAGTTGGATGTTTTGCACTGCCAAACATATGATCTGAGTGGGACTCCTGATCTGCAAGATAATAAGAGTAGCTTTCATGTGGCATTGGAAGCACAGATTCCACGGGACTCATTTGATGGAGTCAGGCCTGCTTGGGTGGATGGAACAAAAAATACTGATTGTGAAAGGCATGAAGTCAGTAACTTGCTTGAATCTTCTCAAGCAATGCCCAGTTCTCATGAATGTGTCGACCATGGGAAAGAGAACTTACAGGAACAAGGTGATGTCATCAGTGCTGGAACTCAGACATTTTCGTCCCCTCCAAACTTCGGAAATGAATGCCATCTCTCCAGTAATCCTATAACTGAGATGCCGTCTGGTGAAGAAAAAAGAGCAAATGAGATGCATGATGAACCATCTTTGATTGAAGATCAACCACTTCAGGAACCAGCTCAGTTCTGTGAGGGTTCTGATAAGATGAATGATAAGCTTGAAAAAGTTTTGGAAGACAACATTTGTGGTTTCAACATAGAAGGATGTGTTGCTGAGGATCCATCCTTGAGCTGTCAGAGAGACACCAGTCTAAATGGCTGCAAGGCTGTTATGACTGGTGATGTCTCTATTTCCATGTTGGACAACTGTTCCACTGAAGTTGGGAGGACTTTTTCAAATGGCCTGCCAGTTTACGTAGCAGATACCAATACTGCTGTTCAGGATGTGGATATCTTGACCAATGAACCACTTAATGTATGCAATTCCACTTGCATCCATAGTTTGGAACAAGTAAATGAACAAGATATGCATTTCTCAGTAGATGGTGAAAGAAAGGACGATAGCGGAAATTCTATGTGCAAGGTTATGCTTACGAAAGAGCATCAGATCATCATGCCAAACTCAGAGCCTACATGTGGGTTAGATGATTATCCTTCAGCTATAGGTGAAAATTCTAGCTTCCATGATGTCACAGGGACGGGAAACAGCATTATTGACTCTCTTGCACCAAGAGATTCAAACGTAAGTCCTCAACCTGATACATGTTCCTTTATTTCCACTCCTCCTTGCATGCTGATATACCCTAGAAGATGTTATGCTTGGCTATTTATAATTGTCTTTTTGAATGATTGTTGTGTATTCTTATGCATGTTCAGGATTTTTGCAGTGGTGTTGGTGGAAATGACACAGGTAAGCCCGCACTTCTAAGATCATTTATTTAGTTATTTCTTAAAACATGTTTTTTGAACTATTTTTTTTACTCATGTAAACTTTGCTTCATTTTTAATAGATTATTGTGCTTGCTTGCTTCGAAAGAAAATATCTTCTTAATAATTGTCACGTATAATTTTTTTAATATTTTCGTTACATATATAAAATTTGATAATAAAATGCTCTTTGCTTGAGATTGTGAATGCCCATTGGCAAAATTATGACGTATAACACTATAACCATATGTTTAAAAGTGGCTCGTTTCTTTATGCTCGAACAGCACCATACAACATTGTTGGATGAGGCCAAAAATATTGAGCTTGCTATGTCATTATGATGGGGAAAATTGCTTTATCTTGAATATGGAAATGGCTTTATGTTGAAGCCTTCACAAGTTTAGGAGTCTTAGGACTGTGTTCCCAGCACGTACAGGCTGTTTGTATAATGCTATAGATGGTGAGGATTATATTTGTGGTTCAGCGTCTATTGATCTATTCTAATTTTCATTTGGCACAATTGATATCAAAACCTATTGTAATCAAGGTAGGAAATGATGGGGTTCGGGAGCAGATATGCCAGGCCTGGGCCTACTCAGATCACCTTGGGTAGGCCTATCCACTCCAATACAGACTTTAAAAGGATTTTACCAAATAGAAAATTTATGATCTGCCGATCTTCAGTCTTTGGGATTCACAGTCCCAAGTGGAAGGCTACTGCATGCTGATACTTGCCCATAATTGTGGAATTGACTAGTCCTAACAGAGTTGGGACTGATCCAACTCAGTCCAACTCAGTTTTGAGGATCGAGATCCTATCTGATATAATCCTTTTTTCCATGATTGTCTAATATGTTTTTCTTTCAACTTTTTCGGTTTTCATGACGTGTTGCTTTTAGGCATCTCTTTTGACTGGCGATTGAACTGTTTGATTTTTGTCCAACAGATTTTCTGAACGTAGATGATGATGAAGGCTTTGATGATGGAGTAGAAAATGAGATAAACACTGAGGCGGCCCAATCAATTGAAACCAGTGGGTGGTCTACTCGAACTAGGTAATTTTAGATTTTTTTACAGTGTTCTTCAGGGTTCTTTCTTTCCTTTTGCCTGTCTATCTATTGTGATTCATGATTCTCACGTTCTATAGATACTTGGAAGATTGTTTCATTTCCCGGTAATCGGCTAATGTTTTCTTTTTTTCGTTCTTCTCCAATAGGGGTGTTGCAAGATACCTGAACTCACTGTTTGACGATGAAGCTGGTAAATCTGTTGCCGTGGATCGACTGTTAGCTGGCAAAAGTCGGAAAGAAGCATCAAGACTGTTTTTTGAGACATTGGTACGTGAAAAAAAATCTCTTCTACTTTGGTATTAAACATCTAGGCGTTTCACAGGGTATGTTCATGATACTTTTTCCCTAGGATAACGGGTGCAGTCTGTAGGTCGCAGCAACGGTCGTGAACTGTATTTGCCCTGGTAACCAGTGCAGTGTGGCTTGGTCAAATATCTGATCTCCCAGGGTTTCTTCTGGATATTTTTATGAAACTGAACTTAGAAAACTTTTATCGGACATCCGTCTCCAGAAAACTAGGTCATGTTCGGTTAGTAGATTTTATTTCACCAAATTGATCCGGCATTCTTACATCGGCAGGTTCTGAAGACAAAGGACTACATCCACGTTGAGCAAGATGATTCTTTCGGAAACATCAGCATTAGACCTAGAGCAAGGCTCCTAAAGACCGAATTCTGAAAAGTCCGAGTGACAGAAGGCAGATAACCTAGGCACCCCTTTGGTTTAACACGTCTCCACCCAACACGGTCCCATTATTGTTATTTATCATTGCTTTAGTCGTCATGTTTTTTGTTTTGCTTCCCCCGTCTTCTGATCTACAAAAACTGGGTGGAGTCGCGTTCGTCCGTGTAGCCGTGTACATTTCATACCTCGTGTATATATATGTATGTCTACGTGCAATCAGTTATCAGCTTAACGTGGAATGCTAATAATCTTTTTTCAGGATCTGATCTTCTTTCAAACTTGTGATAAAATGTTCTATTCCACACCCGCGACAGCAGGTAAAATGTATAATCGTTCTTTTTAGACCGATGTTAAATGAAATGAAAGATGACCTTGGAAGTTTACTTGTTTATTTTGGGGCAACCTGTGAATGCCAACGTAAGGAGATTTGCCCAGTTTTCACATGGCAGACCATTATCTCCTCCTGCATCGGTCTTTGGCATTTTTTGGCTTCTCTATTAGGATGTGTTTTGCCGCAGGTAAATCGAAAAAGCTCATCCAATTAATTATACAGAGGATTCTGTTAACTACCTTTTTTTTAATAAGTTAACGTGTACAAAAATAAAATAAATCTAACATTGTGTGTAAGTTTTCACCGCATCGTGTAACATCCCCATCAATGGGTTGAGTAGGAGTTAAGAAGCTGATAGGGGAACACTTGCTGTCAGTAGTTATGAAGTATAAAAAATATATGTTTCGTCATCGTTCGACATTGTTATGTTCAACAAGTGAAAAAAAGGGTCAATATCCGATAAATTAAAAAGCATGGAGGTTCATGAGATTGCGAGCTATATAATCTGTACTATCCGACGATCGGAAAGGAAGAGGTACAAAAAGCTAGCTACAAAGCTGTACTGATTCTGTGGGCTTCCACATGCAAAGATGTTGTAAATGCTTGTCGAGGCTATTTTTCTTCCATGCTTAAACTGCTTTTGCCGAGACTCCATCTGCTTGTGACCAAATTGCAAGATACTTCCTTCAACCAGCGACAGAGGAGACCCTCAATCTTGCTACATGGGTCCTTCATTTTCGTTCCCCTGCAGAAATACGGATAAGATTTCGGATTTCTCCATCCCAAAAGCCAACGCAACTGTTGACTATATAAATTCAGCAATTTCAGGAGACTCTTAACGGATCATAGCACGCTTTTGATCCTTACCGGATGACCGAATGTTAGCATCTTCTTTCTTTCCCTTCCATGCAAGAACGATACCCAAACATGGTGGTTTTTGCCGGCGAACTTCGCTTTCGTTGCACGGGATTGAAGAGGTAGTCAAGTCTGCTCCTGCAAAGCATCTGGAACCAGAAACTGAATTGAAAAGGAAGCTGCTTGGTCGAAGAAGGAAGACAGAAGACGCCCTGCCCAAGAAGAGGGAGTTTGAGAAGACTGGTCATCTTTTCCATGGAGACACGGGGACTGGACACACTCGAAATCTTCAAAAGTTTATGCTCATGAATTTAAGAGATTTTTCTGTCAGATTTCATCTCTATCTCTCTCTTCACTTTTTTAAAAATTATCTTCTCTACTTTTGCAGCAGGTGGTATCTGGTTAGGTTTTTTGGTTGTTGATTTTCTCACAAAATTCTTTCCCCAAGAATCCCAAACAAACCTGGCCTTTGTAGTCATCCTTCTCTTCCCTCGTACCTTAGTAGTCCGACATCTGCAAGCTATCTCAGTCTTCCAGAACCGTAAAATGACGGTCACCCCCAAAGCACATTGGCAAGAGCCGATGGATGGATAGCCTAACATCACCACCCAACCCAGCATTTCTAGACTCCACCGATCAGATTGCCTTAGATTCATAAACGCCCATCATCAGCAAGCATTACGAAGTGACCAGAGGACAAACGAAATCTTCTTTCCAATATAACAAGGGCATCCCGTGAAGTGACGATGTTTTCGTGCGTCACTGGCTCAATCTTCTTTCCATCGTACAAGGTCTGGGTGGTGCATGTGTTTCTGCGGCGGGGACCTCGACCCAGAAGATGCCAGATGCGCTCTCAATCATAGGAGCCGCCAGCGGGTTCTACCACCGGTTCCAGCTGCCCCTTTACTGCCGCTAGCTCATCGTTTGGTTGATGGGTTTCTGTCCCGGAAGGCAACACCTCTCTCCTGGACGAGAGCGAATCACCTCAATTTTCTGATACAAAAAACTTCCGCTGTCCCCAGTCAGATATTGTCACCACCCGTCTCTACTGAGTAACATAATAACGCCTCACACCAGGGGCAGCCACAACCCTTCATGCATATAGTTACTACACATTATAGATAATTATCAATCTTCCATATTTTTGTTACTATCTCTTACATTATCTTACCAATTCATTAATAATATTTACTAAATGATTAGCAGCATAGTACATAGATCATTAATTAAAAAAATAGAGATTTAACAACCATACACATCATTCCGTGACAAGATGCACCTCTCAATAACTATATTACTGAACGAGGAGAGGAGAGGGGTTGTGACAGCGGTTGATTAGAGACTGAGAGCTCTCGTCACCCAGAAACTGAGGTGATCTGCTGCTCTCCTCCTGGACATGGTCTGTTTTGGTAGCTGGAGGTTGTGCATGCCGTATGATACGGCGGCACAACGTTCTGTTCTGCTTCCCCTGTTCTCGTCCTCTGCACTGAAACATGATTCCCTTCTCCAAGCTAGCTAGCAGCAAGGATCTGCCAGCAAGAAGATGATCTATCTTTATATCAAAAAAAGGGGGGCTATTTATTAGCCTGTTCCAATACTTCCTGCAAAGATCATGTACACGGGATGATGAACGAACCGGAAACTAATTACCCTAGGAAGAACGCTTCTGTACCATATAACATATCTAGCAATGTCCGAGGCAACGGCAAAATCTTTCACGTTGATTTATACAAGTGCAAAATTAGGCATCTGCCGATTGTCACCGGAGGAGGCTTGGAGCAGCCCAAGCACCAAGAAGCTTCTATTCCCCCGGCTGTTGAGAAACCATTACAAGGCCTTCCTCAATCTACTGCGATGACGACGACGAAGAACTCTCACCGTCGTCGTCTGAACTCCCGGCCGTGTGCGGCCGGAGTCGAGGGAAGACCGGCGGCAGTGTTGGATTGACGGGCACGGGGAACTGCCGCGCAGAACTGACGAATGTCCGCTCGTTGATCTTCCCGACCTCCTTGCATACCTGATCGAGGATGGAAAGGAAATCTCGGACCACCATGAAGATTCTGAAGGGGTGAGCTTCTTCTTTGGCCGAATTCCCGTGGAAGTACTCCGTTATCTCCTTCACCAGCGAGGAAGCAACGCTTTCCTGGGCTTGGATTTTGATGATGTCGTCCTCTGCCTTCTTCAGAAACTCGCTCATCGCCTCGTGGAGCCTTCGGTTGCTCGCCGGCGAGCCGAGCAAGCCGTTCAACCTCACGACCTCGCCGACTCTCCCGACGCCGCCGGCCAACTTGGAGACGGAGCTGCTCAGTACCTCGGAATCCATGGTTGCCGCCTTCTTCACGTTGCTGAGTTCGCCTCCCAGTCCGGCAACGATTTGGAGCCCTAGCTTTTTGCACTCGAGGTCTTCTCTCAAGGTGCACGTCTGGTTTCTGCTGCTCGGCTGTGCTGGGTGATTAGCCGCCGCGAGCCGCGAGCCTTCTGATCGGATAATCTCCTGGACGACGAAGTGCAAGAGGGTGGTCTTGCCGTCGGTGCCTTTGACGTCGACGAGCTTCAGCAGAGTATCGAGTTTGAAGGCATGAGCATCTCCTCGGTTGGTTCCGACGTTCATCCGGTTTCCTGTTTTCAGGACAGCTTCCAGGAGCTTCAAGAACATCCTGCTGCTCCTCAGTTCATCGCAGGCGGCCTGACATACAAGAACAAGATCATCTGAAAAAAAAAAATATAGCCACGGAATATATTTGTCCTGATCAGGATGATCCATCCATGTTTTGTCTTCTGAATCGACTTAGCACTACACCTTAAAAAATATCAGTATTCAGAAAACTAGATTTCATCAAGAACAGTTGAACAGGGGGAGGTCTCACCTCCAGAGTCTCGAACGATCTTTTAAGGTAGTTGACCTCTGAATCAAAGTTGGCGATGTAAAGCATGGCATCCACCCTTTTGAATGCAAAAGGGATATCGAGCACTGCTTTGAGAAACTTTTCTGCTGGACCAAGCTTGAATGGGGAATCATCCTTGTACTCCTTCAGTTTACGTTCTTCCTCCTTGGTTGGGGCCATCTTCAAGAGGGTCTCCAGCAGTTCAGCGTCCAAGCTATCAACATTTCCTGTCCCGAAAACACCCATAGAATGATCAGAACAAAAAAGAAAATAAAAATTAAATCCATGAAGACAGCGAGACATGGAAACTGGATAGATGTTTTGAATGGGGAAAAAGATGTAGATGCTTCAACGCTAAGCCATTTGATCTAGTGATTGATCAGATACTTCCTAGGTGTTGCAGACACCAGCTCCCGGACGAAGAGAATTCGGCGGATTGAAATTAATCGGCAGAAGGATCTAATAAGCAAATGCAAACCTTCCAAGAGGGCTTCGCAGACTTCCTCTTTGGTCACGTTCAGTGCCCTCAGGAGTATGGCGATGTTCTGAGATTTCTTGGGATCGAGCACCTTGCTCTCCAGATTCGGGGGAGGAAGAACCTGCCGCCTGGCCGTCTCCTTGGGCGCCGTGTGGGTGGCATTGCACACGAACAATGCTTCGATCATCTCCTCGTTCAGCCTTAATGCCAAGATTTCGATTCATAAGGGGGGAGAACTTTTAGAAACATATGCAGATTCTGATGCGCGAGCCTTACTGGAAGGAGCTTGATTTCAGCTGGTCCCAGACCATCACCCGATCGGAGCTCGCCCTGACTTTGTCCCAGTGCAGAGGCTTCAGCTTCGGCCTTGGGACGGTTTCCTCGTTGTTACTCTCACCTGCGTCCGAAACCCTAGGCGATTCGGCAGAGCGAAATGCCGCCACGCACTTCAGCGCGACGGGTCTCGGGGAGACCAGAATCGGTGGTTGGCTGGGCAGCACCTTCGCTCTCCAGTAGCCAGCCGGAGGCGGCGGCGGCGGCGTCGGCGGAGGTGGTGGCGCAGCAATATCAGAGGGGCACCTGGCAAAATCCCCAATCTTGGCCGGAGACCGCAGCTTCTGGCTAACTACATCAGCGCACTTCCGTGTCCTCCCCGGGTGCTTATCGGCGGGTGAAGATGGCGGCGACGGAGATTGGGGCTTCCTCTTAGGGGGCGACGGGGTTAGCGGAAGAGAGGGCGGCGGCGGTGGGGGCGACCGCATTATCACCTCCTCCGCGATACCGCCATCCGATCTCGAATCTGAGGATTTCACGGTAGATTTCTCAGGGCTGGAACACGGACGGGGCGACGAGGGCGCCGGCGAGGAGGCAGAGTTCGAGGAGGGGTACGACGGCGTGCTCAGCGTCGAACTCCGAGGCGGTCTGCATCTCTCCAACATCACGGCGGGGATGAAAACCCGCCGGGAGCACGGCCCGTGTTCCCCGGGACTCTCCCTCCCCGCGGAGGAGGAGGCCCGGGGGGAGTAGAACTCCTCTTCGGAGGAGCAACCGGGGTCTGCATTGCCGTATCCGCGACGGAACTGGCGAGAGAGAGGTGGCAGCGGACGGAGCTCGGGGGAGCCAATTCTTGGCGCCGGGGACGGGGCGGCGGGCTTCGGAGGAGCCGCTTCAGCGGCTGCGGCCCTGGAATTCACGAGCGTGCCGAGGTAGAGGAACTCCGAGCTGGCGGGAGCGGAGCTGACGGAGTGATTGCGGCCGTCGGAGGTGGCGGTGTCGGCGGGGAAGAGGCGGTGAGCATCGGATCTGAATGCCTTGTCGTCGACTAGCCGGCGTCGGCGGCGGTGGAAAAAAGCCAATGCGAGCACCAGGAAGGCAAGGGCGAGGAGGGGGAGGAGGATGGCGGGGACGAGCTTGCCGGAGCGCGAGGAGGGGGAAGCGGCGGAATTCGAGTGTGGGAGGATAAGGGAGGAGATGTTGGCCGGGAAGGTGGGTACGGAGGAAGAGGGAGTGCCGGAGTCGTCGGGGGGAGGCGGCGGGGACGGGAAGAAAGGGAAGAAGGGCTGCTGGGGGTTAGTGGAGGACGGGTACTTGGGGAAGGATGAGACGGGGGGCTCGGCGGGGGTCTCGGCGGGGGGCTGAGAGATGATCGGGAAGAAGGGCTGGTGTAGGACTCTGCGGCTGGCGGCGGCGGCGGCGGCCGGGAAGAGGAAAAGCACGAAGAAGAAGAATGCGGGCATGGTGACGGAGGAGAGAGAGGCGATGCTCCTCTCCATCTGCGAGGCCGGTGCTGCGCTGCAACAGCAGCAGCGGAGCATCGACCGGAGAAGCAAGGTGGTGTGGTGTGGCTGCGTGCTAGCCGTCTTCGGCTGTCATGTGGCAGCTGGCGACGAAAGAAGACATTTTTGTTGGAAGCGTTTCCTCTCCGGTTTCTTCTACCAAGGCATCATGTACGTATCTGTACATGTATGTGTGAACGCTGGGCATCGTTGTCTTGGCATCATCGGCATCTCTTCTTCTCTCTCTCTGCTGAATCCGAACGGAGGTAGAAGAAGAAGATCCGCTTTCGCGCGCCGATCGCCCTCATCAGATCTCATGTAAGCGTTAATGGTGGCGGACAATTCGACCCTGCTTTTCGGTGACGAGGCGACAACGTGCGAACAGTGTGATTCCGGCGAGGTAACTCCTAACATTTACGGAGAGAGAGAGAGAGAAGAGAGAATTTTAATTGGATTAATTAACGGATATCGGCGGGTGTCGGTTGGGGGCTTATCGGAACTGGATTGCCGCCCAGAAGAACAGAACTAGAACGGCAGATGCACCCGCCCATCGATTATCTTCCGGTCGCCGTCGAATGCTGCACCCCGTGACCACCTGCGCTTCCAAGCAGACCTCCAAGATGCTGCCCCGCATACGAAGAATCGAGAAGATGAACAAGAGGACTGGGTCGACCGGAAGTAGCATAAGATCAATGTTCGCCCGGATCAGGGCACGCTTCAAGCGGATCTCGAAGAAGACTTCCCACACCATGTTGGTCACTCCGCATTCAAAATCTTGCTCAAAACAATAAAAGAAAACAAAAATGTTCGCCCGATCGGATTAGTTCGGTCTCGGAGGATCGGTCGATCCGGCCAGATTTTCGGCAAATCAATCCGATCTCGACTCCTGATCCCCCATCTGCCCGTGTCGGTCGGTCGATCATCTCGATGCATATTTGCGTAACCTAGCCGCGGCAGAAGCCGGCCTGCGTCCCCGGTGAAGTTGCACAGAGCACGGCCGTCGCCGGTAGCCGTCCTTGTCAATCGCGCCCCGCCCCGCCCGCTCCGCCGGTCAGACGAGTCCAGCTGTGGTGCCCGGGCGGCCATGCCCTGACGCCGCCGGCCGCATCCGGTGAAAACGCCACCCTAAAGCGGCCGGTGATGAGGAACGCAGAAGGACCAGGTGAAAAGGAGAAGGGGGGGGCCAAAAGTGTCGGTCGGCAAGGCGACGGCCCGGGGGCGGGGGGTAAAAATTAATAAGTTAAGCGGCAAAACGGTCTTAAAGAAAATAAAGGTACGTCACCCGGGTCAGCGGCTAAACTTCCCACCCACTCTACGCGGTGCTGCATGAAAGGCGCTTTCCGGGAAAGTAGCGCGACGTACCGATTCTCGCGTGCGCATGGACCCGCCGCGGGTCCCGACACACAGATCGGACGGTCCACGTATTCGGGGGTGCACCGGGCGATCGCATGTGATGCACGCGGACGTTGTTGATTGACTTCCGTAATTTTCTAGCGTCATTAGGTATATACGATTTAACATTATTTTATTTGAATCCCAATGCTGACAGCTGATGGCGTCAGCGCGGCAGGGGGTTGCGTTGCGTTGCGTTGCGGGGTCGTCTCTTATTATTTCCTCCGGTCGCGCCGGGGTTTAAATTTAAGGACCGCTGTTTTCTCGGTCGGTGGAAGATTCGGAGCAGTAGTAAACAACGACCGGGCTTATCGAGGCCGGGTCCGACCGGTAAGAAACCGGGTCCGATCCGCACGTGCTGCAGCGGACCAAGCGCGTGACTTGGGGTCGCATACTACTAGTAGGCGAGAGTTCTAGCCGGTGGCCTTTGACGAGGAAGATCAACGATATCTTTTAAGGTAACTACTAATATGCTTAGAAGAATAAACATTACAGGCTGGTTGGAGAGTATATTGACCTTGGGATCGTAAAAAATTGCCATGTTGAGTTGGCACCTTCTTGGACTAAAACAACTTATGAGACCGAGATGTACTCGACTATATATAGTAGACCTTAATTAGGCTGTCATTTAGGTCAGAAAGATGCCCATAACAAATATAAGAGTACATGTGTTGATGTGTAGCTTCACCATGACAATCTACAATTTTGCTTCCTCGGCTCCCCCACACAAGCCACTTCTCTGCCCTTTGGAAACAAATTGTGAATTTAAAAAAGATCGTTACTATAAGACCCAATTTATTAAAATTGAAAAAAAGTCAAATTAAATTTTAACGGGCCAGGTCGACGGTATATGAGTGTGACGACCATTGTAAACAAATGAAAAGAGAGAAGATTGAGATAGTTTAAGTATATTAAGCATAGATCAATGGAACATATTAGATACAGATCAATGGAGGCTCTCATCAAAAAAGTAAAAGAATTTTAGAATGATAGAAACAAAAAAGAGATGAGGTAGCTTTGAGTTGGCTTAGAGAGGGGGTAATTCAATATGATTTGAGTGATTTAAATATCTTTGAATAAATACCTTAAAATCGACACGCGTGGAGAGAGAGAATTTATATAGTTAACCCTGGTCGACTTGAGACTACAACTCGAGTTAAGTTAAGTCGAAGTCAAAGACTGAATTGACCCAAATCTTTGATATCAAACCTTAATGCCGGCCTGCCTGACCCCACTCATTGACACACCTACAAAGGTCTGCTGATGCCCTTGACACCACACCGTGCAGCTGATGATTCATCCCATGAACATTTGAACTCTTTACACTCCTTTCCCTCCGCGGAGCCTGCAAATCCAAACAAAGGGGCAAGGCAAAAGGTTACAAAGTTGACGAGCTTGAAAGTAATAAATGAGCGACTGTTGCCGTCCCTTCCATGGAGGGAAGGGGTCCCCTTTTTTAGTCTGCAGAGGACAGCCCCAAGTAGGGTGTGGGATCCCTAGAGCACAAAAGCCGTCTCCAAGAAATACCCAATGTGTTTGTTTGGTCCATGGGAGGACGGCCAAGGTTTGGGTCCTTGGCAGCTTAATTTTGCTATCTCCCTCTGTCTTTCACCCAGCCATGCATGTGGGTCATTGAGTGGAGTGAATTGTAGGTGCTTCTAAAGTCTTGGTTATGTGCCATTGGACTCTCAGAAGCAGCATATGTAGAGGTTGATGTCTTGGGTTTAACTATTTATCTGGGAGCATGTTGGAAGATGCCGTATACACTTGCGTGGAATCCGATCACAGCCCCATGTGGATGCTTAGGGGTGTTTTAGGAGGCCATGCATCAGCATCATGATGTGTAGGATCAGACCCTTCCTTGCTTGGGACCTCTCTTATGAAAGAATTATTCATTGGTAAGAGAATCCAAGAGCCCTTTAATCCGGATCAGTCTGCATTCATCGGAGCCAAAGAGTTTCAATCCATACTTTCACACTAGTTAGCAATGTATGTTGTTCTCACACAATTTATAGCTTTGTACTTGTCTCTCTTCTTTCTTTTTTCTAATATTTTATCTTTGTTGATATATATATATAGATAGATAGATAGATAAATATATATATAGAGAGAGAGATAGAAATTACTAGTTAGTTAGGGGTGTGCACAGTTCGGTTAAGTGAAAGAATTTTAGACCATTTTTTTTAAAAAAATTGAACCATGCATCTAAACCAAACAGATTCAATTAAGTTTTGTCAGATTTGAGGCTAAAATAATTTATAATCTTTAGTGATAGATAGTTGATATAAATATCATGTTATCTTAAAAATTATAGCAACACTTTATTTGCTAAGCATATAATAATATTTTTTTATTTTTTATCTGAGTAAAAAAAACTACAACTCAGGTTACATGAGTGGTTCAAATCGAACCAAACTGGTTGGTTCCATTTAGTTTTACGCTTTGAATAATTTTATAGTTTAGCTGGTAGTAACTATAATGGACGTTTGCAGTTGAGGGCCTTGCGGTCCGTCCATATTGCACTACACATCCGGCCCAAAATCATGCTGGTCCCACAAGGCGGCCCCTCACGTAGGAGGCCCATATCTTTCCCACCATTCACTGTTTACTTCAATAGAGAGGAGCATCGCGGCTCACCTCAACGATGTAACAAGGCCCAAAAGAAAGCCCTCTTATTGGGCTCCAGCCCACCTGTACCCACCCCACCGACCGGGAGATATTCCGGTATCTGCCTTCGGACCGGCGCACATATCATTCCATCCAAGAGTGGGTCAGCAGAAAATGAAACAACATTTTAAGCGAAAATATGCGTCAAATGGATCATTTATATCATGAATATTTATCTTATCACTTCGAGTATGGTGGAAAAAGAAGCGTATCATATACACGGACCAGGCAGGACTTTTTCCTAAACTAATGATTTTCGGTGGCTGGAAGACAAAAAGGACTTATCCTCAAGAGTTTGCTTCGCTGGCAGGGCTTCCGGTGAAAAATAAAAATAAACAGAAAGAAGGAACGTGTAAAACACAAAAGGCGAGAAATCGAAGGGACCACCAGGTCGTAGGCGCCAACCGCAAGCAAGCTGGTTTATTTTTATTTTTATACGTAATTTATTAAATAAAAGTGCGAGGGCAGTCTGACAATAAAATGTCGCAGTTGTGGATCTTTTGAGAAAATTGCTCTCTTTAAGAGAAGGGCGAATGGCGGGGGAGAGCTATGATCAGATCCGGAGCCTGGGCGCCATGGGGGGAGGTCTTGGACTTCTCCTAGTCGCCATCTTCCTCTCTCTCGTCGCCCCCTCTCATTCCTCCTCCTACGGCGGCTCTCGTGCACTGGAGCGCCAGCGGGAGTTCGACTACTTTGTCCTCGCGCTGCAATGGCCCGGTAGCTTCTGCAAGAGGACTCACCACTGCTGCCCCTCCAACGGCTGCTGCCGGAGGTTTCCTCTTTGTCCAATCTTATTTTCTCTCGTTTCTCTGCTTCCGGTTTGCTCTCCCTTTCCGGCCGTGTTTCTAGGTAGTTCAGATTGATTTGTTGTCTGTGTTCCGAGGGATGGGGTGCCCTTTTTATGCGTGCGCGCTTAGACGGTAGTCTAAGGTTGCACGTCTCTACATAAATCAGTTCCGGGTACAGATGCTGCCTTGAGAAACGATCCGGTATTTTTTCGCGGGCTTAATTTCGACGTGTGTGGATACACCGCTTTGACTGACGCGCATTTTCATTTTTGTTGATGTGTTGCACTATTTATTTGGTGACATCAGTATATTGAAGTGCGAAAATATCCGTGAAAGTATTCTAAATAAGCCATAGAGCAGCACTAGCTTGTCTATCACTTGACTGATTTTGCACATGCGTCGAATTTCTCCTCTGCAACGTTGAAGTTTATTTTTGTCTTTTCTAGCTGTATAATTTTCGTCTTCCGCTGCATTTAACCATCTAAAATAGAGAGTTGTTACAGGAATTCGACAAGCTAATGTGCTTCTCTTTTCCGTTTGCAGCAGTGCAGCTTTAGATGAGTTCACGATCCGTAAGTATTTGCTCTCTTTTTTCGCCTCAACTGTAGCCTTCTCCAACTCTACCCAGTTATATAATTACCTTTTTTTGGAGTTTTGTATATTCTAGAGCCAGTGTAATTGGTATTTGTGTATCCTGCTCACGGTTAGTTATACCATCGAAGCATGGTCTTGGCATGATAATACTGTTGACTTGGTGGGCCTGCCATAGCTGATTTTCATTGAACTTCTAAAAAATGGCATGGGCGTCTTTGTGTCATTACATGGGCAATCTTTCAAAACAAAGCAGTTCAGATCGCTGGGATCACTTGTATCACAGAGTATTAGGATAGTTCTACTTCAGAGGAGAAATTTAAGTCAAAAATAAAAATATGAAGGTGCTCTCTAGTCTCTGCTCACCTTAGGTTTTAAGTTGGGCGATCTTAAGGTTGTTGTTTCTGTATTAGCCCCTAAATCCAGATATGGAACTTTAAGGAAACTTAGTCACATGAATTAATTCATTTTAAGTTCTATTTATTCTTGGATCTTGTTTCTGCCCTGTATGCCCTTACAGATGGATTATGGCCGGATTACAATGATGGAAGTTGGCCAGCATGTTGTACCAATTCTCACTTTGACAAGAAAAAGGTCCTGATTAAACTTTTATCAGTTTGTATTTTATCAGAGTGTTAATACATGTTTTATAATGCGTTCATAATGGTCAATTTGCTCTTAATGTTGAGGTACTTTCTTTTGCTTGCAGGTTTCACCTTTGCTGGAAAAACTTAACAAGTATTGGCCATCCCTAAGCTGCAGTTCTTCATCTCTCTGTCATGGAGGAAAAGGACTTTTCTGGGCGCATGAGGTTATTCATTATTTTTTAGCCTACAAAATGTGAAATATTCTCCCTTATCACTATGACTAATAGCAATTCCATGTTCTGGTGCCTCATGCGTTCCTCTGCATGTTCACGCACAGTGGGGTAAGTACATTTTTATATCTCCCATATCTAGCTTGCCATCATGCAATTCTCCTCTAGAATGCCTCTCTCTTCGGTCTTTCTGGAAGTATTAGTACTGTGCTAACTGCTAATAACTGTGTCTTTTCTAGGGAAAAAATAACATGGAAATTTCTGCATATACTAATCACTTCACTCAACTGGTTGAGTCCAGACCTTTGTCAATTTTGTTACCTAGTGTGATCTGTGTATCCCCTTGCATATAGAAGTACAGATGTTCCTTGATTTTCTGATGTTTCAGCTAATAACTATTTGACCAGTGCTCAAAGCAATTATGTTTTGCAGAAAAACATGGTACTTGCTCATCTCCAGTAATAAATGATGAATTCAGCTACTTTTTGACAACTCTTGACCTGTACTTCAAGTATAACATGACGGTTAGTGTTGTTACCTGATTAAACTGTCACCACATGTTCGGGATGCAGCATATTCTTTACTGCTTCCAGTGTCTACAATACCCATTCTCTGTTTCTTTTCCTGTTATCTCGTTTTTTTCCTCGATACTAGGATATCTGTCTTGGATACTGGTTTTTGATGCCGTTAGAAATATGAATCTGTTGTCAATTGTGCATCCACATCAAATGCATATTGGACGTGAAAGCTACCTATTTGTATACGGCTTAAAAGTGAATGGTTCACTAAAGATTTTTATTTTTAGCTGCACTTGATGAAATATAAGCCTTCTTCTGATTATCTTGTTTGCTTACAGGAAATACTTAATCATGCTGGAATTTCAGCTAATAATTCTGAGAAATATCAGTTATCCGATATACTTGCTGCAGTTAAAAATTCGACAGGTGCCTCACCATTGCTAGTCTGCTCGCATGATGACATTCAAGAGCTTCGGTTATGTTTTTCTAAAGACCTGAAGGTTAGCCAGTTCTGACACATACTTCTAGCAGTTTTACTAGGATTTTTTAAATTGTGAATGAGGACTACATGCTGGTACCATGACAAAGCCCCTGTATCACTTCATGTCTAAACGGTTTTGGATGTGCTTCTCATCACGTAAGTCATTAAGTGATCCCCTTGGACTTACCTTTTAGTAAACTTGTGAGGTGCCTGCTTCTTAGAAGGAAGGTTTCCTGCTTTCCTCCCGTTATTTGTGAGCAAGTTGATGTATTGAATTATAGGAGTTACTTAAAAAAAGTATGCATAATGATCCGACAGATTCTTTTTCAAATGAATGCCTCAGCAGAACATATTTATCCCACAAGTAATAATTTCTTCAGGTCCATGTACACAATGAATTGTTTCATCCATGTCTGCTGGCATTTTTTTTTTCAGTACCCACTTGCTGTTCCCTCAACTTCTTTCTTTCATTTAGCCATCATGTTTCAAACCAAGTATTTGTGCTTTGAGCAGCCTCGCGATTGTACAACTGCATCAAGACTTCTATATGACTCGCGTAACTCAAGGGTCTCTTGTCCAAAATATGTTAGCTTACCGAGGCACAAACCTCTGGGTAAGTACTGACACTGTAATATCTTGTTGATATGCTGATCGGCAATTCTTCTGATATGTTTCGTTCTGTAATTGCTGATCTTACGATTCAGGCTAATTCTTTCTACTTTTATTTCTCTACAGTGCGACGTGAGGAGAACGTAATGCCGGAATTGGCGCAGGTCAGTGCTGAAATGGAGCTTGTTGCCCGGGATTAATAAGTTGCTTGTGGATGTGATTCCAGAAAGGGAGCACTTTCCGAGGTGACTCCTGAATAAGGCAAGGCAAATTGTTCAACAACTCCCGTGTATTATGATGTATTTGTGAAAACATTTAAAAGAATGCATGTTCCACAGTTGTTCAGCAGTTTAGTTTTCAGATCCTTCAAAATTGTCCGGCTAGTTTTCTCCGTTTTCCTAGCCAGAAGAATGCTGGCTACTCTAATTTCCGAAATTATTTATTTACCTATTAGCTTTTCATACAAATTTGATTTTTATGCTAAAAATTATTAGTCGCTGAATCAAGAGGTTGAAATATATCTACTCCAAATGTCTTTACATTTATTTCACTTTTCAGATAACCTTCTTTAGATAATTGATGTTAACAACTTTTCTAGCTCTATGGGTGTATATATATATGTTAAGATCAATTATTCGTTAGTACTTCCAAACTAATAGTTGCCCTTGGTGACTAGCCTGAAGCAGCATTCTAGGAATAAAAATTCGTAAATGCTTTATCCTAATGTGGTGTATTTTTAATTTTTAATTTTATCTAATTCATACTATAAGTTATATAGAAAATAAGAAGATGACTTCATTTATTTATAATAGCCCACTTATTTATAGTACTTCTAAGTTGTTCTCAGAAGAGGCAATCGAGACTATTCACGAAATAACAATCTCGTGCCTTAAGTATATTCATTTGATTTAACATTTTTTCGTAATCGGAACCCAAGAAAGTTATTGATAAAGCCAATATTTCTCGAATATACATGCAGGGGAGCAATGCCATCGTTTACGAAAACAGGAATTTCCACGGAATGCGGGAATAAAGATCACATAGGTTAAGAATATTTGGATGACATCATGGTGGCCGGTCATCTTTCAGAAAACAAGTACAATATGCTATGTTTATATGATAAATAACTTTTAGTTTTTTTTTTTAGAACTGCGTCACTTTGTCCCTTGGTATCATGGTGGTACGGTCTCTGGCCAAGAGGCTAGCCCTCCGATCAACGAAACATTAAAGTTTCCAAATATAAAGAACTGGTTACCCGATGTGTAAAATCAGAAGATGCTACGACGTACAGCCTAGCTTTGTCACATCTAAAGATTGTTATTCACGTAGAGAGAAGCATAATTAATTAACAGCATTGTCATAATGAGTATAGCTTGAATCCTTTTATTGAGTTAGCTCGTACGACGCCACAAAACCACCGAAATAACAGAAATACGAGTCACAAGCATTTTATCGACGTCCACAAGTCGATAAATAGCAAAGCGATAGAGGCAGCTAAGCCAAATAATAGTCGCTCTTGTGCAACATTAATCCACTGCGCCAGCGGCCAGGGATGGCAGTTGCATGTCATCATTGCTGTGTTATAATGTCTCAGTTTTTTTTTTTTTTGGGTCGGTGTCGCAGTGGTCGGCGCCCTGCGACAAGCATCACCACCTAGGTGAGGTCTCCCCAGGTTCAAACCCGGGATGTCCTCCCACCATTGTGCAGTGTTCGTAACAGGTTCAACTGTAGGAACAGTTGTGCCAGATGTCCAGATGCTAAGGATTAATGCTATTAAAACGTTGGGAGTAATGATGACTTATGAAACAAGAAATTGACGAAACGAGAGTATGAACAATGATATGAGAGCCAGAGAAATCACCATCAATGATCTTTACTGTGCTGCATAGTATACCTCACAAAGGAGTGGAGAGCTGCAGAATGCAAATTTGAGTATCAGTTCCGACTGATGCACCGCATGATGCGGCAATATGTGGATTAAGACTAAAAAATCGCAGAAAATAAGCAGGGTAATTATTAGAAATTAGAATTGCACGCAGTAGTTGACAGTCTACTTAGTCACAACCTAACGGAAGCTTCTGATTCTCTTCTAATTATTGTCTGGTAACCAAGCATGGCTTTAGTTTTCACGGAAAAACTTTCCCTCTTTCCCCCCAATTGCGTGGCAATAAATTACGTCTTCTCTCCACTCCAAGCACTGCTTCCTTCGCACGTTCTCAACTGTAATCCAAGTTTACTACGACAAGCATCGGAATTGCGTGTATTTAGACTCTCTTTCTATGATCAATCCCTGTCTTTCGCTCTATATAGAAGGCACCATTATTGCTATGATCCAGCATAACTTGCTTTATGTTTCTCTCTCTATATATATTCTTCCCCCACCCCCACCCCCCACACGAAGACAACAAATGCATTGACCTTGTTGATAGCTGACGAAAACATCGAATACTTAAAGCAAGTTTAAGCTTCATAAAGAAATGGTGCTTACCGATATTAAAACTTTCTACCATGTAAATGCAGGTAAAACATAAGATGGATGAGCACCATGCTTGCATGATAAAGCTGCAACTGCTGAAGGGTCAGCAACTTCCCCAAAATCTTTAAGTTCAAGTTCATCTGCGTGGATCCCACCCGTGATAAATACAGATCTCATTCCCATCACATTTGCACCTTTAATGTCGTGATGCAGAGAATCGCCAACAGCGACACAGTCACAAGCATCATCAACTCCAGCCAATGCCATTGCGGATGTATAGATGATCTGACACATCAGACATAAATATGACCATGGGAGTAAAGAAAAACTGGAAGAGGAAAAGAAGATTTCCAAGAAAGAACGAAATGAACAACATCAGGTCATGGAGAATAAAATTTTCATGGTTAAACATCGTAAAATACTGTAATAAACTGGTTCAATATGGTCCTGACCAAAAATCATTTATTATTCTTTGAGGCAGGCACTGCCACGCCAATGGATAGTTTCATAGTTATACTAGAGATCTGCTTCAATCACAAGCATTATCCAGGTCCATGCTGAATCACAACCATTATCCAGGCCCATGCTGAAGCAACACAGTAAGATTTATCTCGCCTAAGGAAAGCACAAGGTTTCGTTATGTTCAAGGACATGTCAAGTTTCAAGGAAAGAGCTGCAAGAACTGGACAAGTATTGTGATGCCAGATGCCAGATGGTGAAACATTCACCAAGAACAAATGATTTACAAATATTTGAAGTGCATATTCTATACAAGATATGGTGAATTTAAGTACATATAAGAGGGAGAATTATGTTCACAAAGAGAGATAGAGATAGAGATAGAGAGAGAGAGAGAGAGAGAGAGAAAATGCCTACCTTATCTGGTTTTCCCATCCATTTGACTTCACCACCAAGCTTTTCATATTTGGCCCCTAAAGTGCCTGCCACACAATAAATTTGACTAATTGCATTTGAAAGCATAGAAGATCTTACAAAAATAATGAGATAAAATATAAAGTTTTGGAATGCACATAGTCTAGTTAAGAAGAAATAGCCATAAGGGTTCAGGTTCAGGTAAACATGTGAACCTAAAAAAATTATTGCTTTCAAATGCAATTACATTCACTTATTAACAGTGTCATTAACTGGTTGGATAACAGGTGCATGATATTGGAAACAACATTATAAGGCCTAAGGAAAAACATGACTAAGGTTTCTTCATGGCAAGGATCGCGGGATCAGAATCGGAATCGGGATCGGTGGGTACCGATCCGATCCAGATCGGATCGGATCGGACCGATTCCGACCGATCCAATGGAATAAAATCGATCCATAATCAGTAAAAAAAAGCAAAAAAAAACGATCCGATTCCGATCCGATTCCGGACCGATTCCAGCCGATTTGGACTGATTCTGGCCGATCCTGGTCGATCTGACTGGAATAGCAAAAAAAGAAAAAAAAACGATCCGATTCCGATTCCGATTCCGATCCCGACCGATTCGGCCGATCCGATTCCGATCCGATTCCGACCGATTCTGCCGGAACTTTTTTCCGGATTGGTTCTTCGGCCAAGAATTGGATTGGCAATGGCCGATCCGATCCAGGAATCGGTCGATTCCGATCCGAATCGGCCAATTCCGCGATCTATGCTTCATGGAGAAATGAGATGTCGTACAATCCATCTCTAGATGACTACCAAAGAATAAAAAAAATGGTCAATGCTTTAGCTTACCAGGCATAATACGTAGTGCTCTAGCTTCCACGGTCACATAATCTGGATTTGCCACAATCATAGGGATTTTCTTTTCCGCACAGCGTTCAAGTATCAGTTCAAGATCCTGAAGGTCAACTGGAAGTGCATCACCAGAAGAAAGACCTAATGCCTCAGTTCCATGGGCCAGAATAAAATCTGCATCATTCACATTCCTTACAACTTGCAAATCCAAACCCTACATAAATTACGAATATTACGGTGACAGCACTGGAAGAAGATGAAACACAAAAAGGTAACCAATGGGTATCAAATAAGTTCAGAAATTTGTGAAGTTTGGAAAGTATCATAAATTACAAGGCAGAACACTTGGGTTAAAGACTCCATGTTTCAAAAACTTTCAGGATAACAGGTATGCACTTGGCAATTTGGTCAACCACTGATTGACCGGGCCTCTAATTGAACAACATGATAAAAAAAATGTCCAGACCCTAGAAAGCTCTGTGCAGGTAACATAATTCAAATTTAAAGAAATGTCTATCTAATTTTAATTCCATAAAATTCTCTAATAAAGACCAATACAAAATAGAGGAAATCCACATTACACGATGAGAAAACATTTATTTTATTTACTTGATTTTAAAAGGTTAAAACTTTTGCACTTTTTCATGATTCAATACATTGATGTTCCCACACTGTGACAGTCTACTGACTAAAAATATGTGACCAATTACTACATGTGATCCCAAACTGGCCCTCTGGGAAATGGACAATTTGTCAAGTCCCTTAAGACTACAGTATCAGAACTGCCAAACAATAACTAGAGAATACCTTAAAGAACACAACGGGGATAACAATCTCTGGTCTACTTCTAAGATTATGGTAGTTCTTTTTACCTTCATTGATTCATTCTCATACAACAGTTGGATATGTTCTAATACTTGCATCATTTCATGATTTGACAGAGCCTTTTGCTTCCGCCTTCAAGAAAGATGTCATAAATTAACCAAGAACACATGATAGAAGATAAATTAACCAAGAAGTAGAACACATGACACTAAAACTCATAACATGAGTCAGAAAGCTTAAAATACAACTTTTATCCATTCACCAGTCCCCTCATAAAAATAATCGAGTTCCAAGGTTCATCAGCAATATTCACTTCCAGGAATCAGATATTTCCTTCTTTTCCCTCCCTTAGTTTAAGCCAAAAACCGCTTGTTCTTCCCTCCACACTGGCGGGACATAGTTTAAGAAAAACTCTCACACCACCTTATGTCTATAGTTTCTTTTCTCATCTTTTTCAATTTCTCCTCAGACTAAGCTCTTAAAATTTAAGGTTTAGGCATCATTGCTTGTTTTGCTTCCTGCCTTCATTTCTCATGCTGATGAATTAGTGAGTTAAAACTTAAAAGCATGGGATGTGTAGAACTCACATCCCTATATAGTGTCACGTTCGGACCATTACTATATAGACTGTCACATTCAAATAGATATTCTAGAAATCATAATCTTAAATTTCAAAATTAATCGATTATTTTCTAATGATGAGTGATAATGATCATAAGATGATAAGATGGAATCAACATTAGAATAGCTGTTATTAGGAAAACTTGTTAATGATAAGTTATTCTTGTGATGAACGGATGGTTAAGTTCCAAGCATGTGCACCTTAACAGACTTAAAATTGTAGTGCAACATATTGGTGATAGAAAAACAACAAAATAAAAATCAATGTACCTCAAGAGAAATTGCACCTCGATCATTCCAAGTCATGTGAATGCATGACCTTCCAAGTGATGCAAACCATGAATCGTCCCTCCTAGTAGCAAAACAGGCAAAAACAAATTTACAATCGTAAATTGACTAGTTATACTTGAGAATTAGGAAATCAAAAAAGAAACTTGACAAAACATTTTCCTTTAGTCAGTTATATAACACAACCACCTTTGATACGTCAGATTAGGTGACTGTTTGATAAACATGTATACCTTCCAAGAGTAAAATCAGAGAAATTAATACAAACAACCAAGAACATATTCGGAATTCTACAGGGATTTTCTTTCTTTTTCCTAATCATCAAGATAATCTTGGCTCAACTTGCAAAAAGCGGGCAGTCTGAGTAATGAAGAGTGAAAACCCACATTAAGAATGGAAGCATAGTGAGCTGGGCCTGTGGTACCCCTTATACACCCACATCATAACAGATTCAAATTCATGACCTTTAATTGCCAACTTATGGTTTAAGACAAAATTTTCACATATGTATGTGAACCACATTCAGGCTCTCACAGTAAATTATGGTGCAAAGCCATTGCAGATGTTCTTACTGGGGTGACGCAACAACTGGCCTAACTACTTAGAACCATTAAGGAATTTTCTCTCATAATGCACGGAAAATTTGTCAAATCTTGGAACTTAAACTTAACCATATATTTCGTTAACTACAAACCTCTGGCGCAATCACCTGAAACTGACACACATTGACATAACATTTACCAAAAGAGCATTTCAACCTCTGAGAAGGCCCTCACTTAACATCAACTCATAGAGAGTTGTTTACTATTCTTCTTTCTCTTTTCGTGTACAAGTGGAAGCCGGACGCAGCCCCCAACCATCACTTTTCCCTAACACAAAATCGATGTGCGCATTCGGGCAATATCCGAAGGAGATACGAAGGAAGGAATTAATAGCCGTAATGTCTAACCTCAATAAGTACTGATACGCCAGTTCGCCACTGGTGATCGCTCCCACAAAAAGGGACGCATCGAACCCAAGGCTGTTCACCTTCTCCATCGTCGTGGACGCCCGTCGGGATGAATTGCTTATAATCACCATCTTTGCTCCATAGCTCGCCAACTTCTCTACTGTTGACCCGGAAAAGATCACACTCCCACCTATTAGAGTAAGACGAGAAATCCACGAAGACCACTCTCCACTACGCTAAGAGGCACGTAAGAAATCGGCATACACGTTGAAACAGCACCGGGGTACGGCTGTTTCCCGTCGTGGAGGACGCCGAACTGATCCAAGAGCCACGCCTGCGAATGCAAACCAGAAACATTAACCTGAAGCGCAGAAAACTTCCAGCGTACTGGAGAATTACCTTACACCGCCCCTTCTCGACGAGACTTCTGATGCCATCCAGGCAGCGGAAGGCGCGGGAGGGGCCCGATCCACCCGGCACGGAGCGGAGGGGAGCAGCCGCCATGACCAGCTTCCACCCGCGGAGTCGGGCGAGCACCGCCGGATCGAGGAGGAAGCAGAGTCGCGAAGTTGGAACAACGGGAAGCACTAACTCGGATCTCACCTGCAGCTCGGTTCGACCAAACGGTGTAATTTCGAGAGAAGTCCCTCCGATTAATCTGTCCGATCTCTCCGTCTCGGGCTCGAACCTGAGAAGTGCCAGACTCGCCTGTCATCGTCGAAAAGTATTCCATAAGTAAATATTTATTTAAAAAATTGGAGGAAGAAGATTGCCCGAGAATAAAAAATAAATAAATTTACGCAATGATTTATGCTTTTCGGGAAAAATACCGCAGTTGGAAACGCCCCTTCCTTTGTTTCTGCGGATGGTTTGCGCTCTACCCAAAATGTTAGGCTGCGAACGGTGGGTGAATAAAGTTTTCGTAAAATAAACTGCAGCTGCTAGAAATGTCGGTAGTCTGCGTTTTTTTAACATACCTGCAAAATGACAAGCTAAAAATTAAAATCACTCGTGGCCGTTTTAACCACCCTTCCGTGGGACGGGATAGCTTTCCGCACGTATGCATTTTATATGCAAACAATTTTCATACGATAGGGGGCATGGTGTATCTAGGAAAGGCCCAAAATGCGATGAAATCTACGGCATGCATGCATCAGGCGAGAATGCGCAGAATAAATGTACACTTACGCCCCCCCCTCTCTCTATCTATGTATATAGAGAGAGAGTGTGTGTATATATATATAGAGAGAGAGAGAGAGATACGAACAAAAAGCATGGCATAAATCAGGGAGATAACAATCAGACGATGCTCCGACATAGAGACCGCCCCTAAATGGGGAGAGAGCTTATGGTGGACGATCTCCTCCGGTGTCCAATTCGATTGATTTCACAAGGAAAACGACACCAAGCGCCAGGAGGGTATTTACTCAGAACTGCATTCTCGTTGGACTTGTACAACACAAAGGGGGGGCCAAGGCCAAGAACAGCTGAAGAGGCGCCACGAGCTACAAATCCCTCTGGGTTCTTCTGTAGCAGCATACAGAAGCGCTATAAGAGCTCATGGCGCCCTGTCCAAGATAAATCTTCTGGTTACCGCCATCGACCTGGTAGGCGATAGGTATGGCCGTATGGATGCAACCGTCCAATTCTCCCAAGTTTTTTTCACACTAGACCGTAGTCTGATGCAGAAACAAGACCATTAACAAGGGCAGGTAACAATGGACTCGCAGGGATGTGAATCCGAAAAAGAAGCAACTTACCTGCACGGTTCGTCGGTGAAGCCACGGCTCCAGTTATGCTAAAGAAGTTTAAGAGTGAGAGACCACGTGGCAGAGGCCAGGATCCAACTGTTACATGGAGATTACGCCTAGAAAGAGTTACCTCGTTGTCTAACTTCCTTCAAGTAAAAAAAAAAAAATGAAAATACAAGCGAATCTGCAAGGGGACAAGTATAAATCACCTATGGCTTGAAAAGGCAGCGTTAAGGTCCTTCAAACATGATCCTATCCATCACAATTTGTGACGATTAGCGCAAATCCATTTCATCCATGATGAAAAGCAATGCCCAGAAAGGTGCCCGGGTAGATCAGCCTGAACAACAATTAAATCATAATCATAAACTCCGAAAAGCAGATGCCCATATTTAGCAGTTGGCCCCCTGCATCTGGATACAGTACGAGGAATGGATGCGCAAACAACAGCAACATTTTCACTTGTAATTCTCTTCGGTTACCAAAAAGCAGAGAAACTCCTGGTAAACAGCTCCAGGCATAAAACATGCACAGCGTAAACCAGAAAACAAAGCAAACATTTAAGTAAGTTCTTCTATCATTAGTTGGTATTTTGCTCATTTCGGTGTCTTCCTATCTTGTTCTTCGTTTGCCTTCAGAGTTCAGATTGTAAACTGGAAAGCTTTTCTTAGATAGGTTCTTCCTACTTTCTTTTCAGATTGTACAACTATTCATATCTAATGATGGTTCTTTATAATTTATTTTGTCCATTATTGGTCAAAGGCATGGTCTTTTGACCAATAAAATTACGAGACCGAGTTTCGTACTTATGCCTTGGAAAGTTACCACTAGTTTGGTCCAACTTGAAAATTGTAAACTCTTATGGGGTGTTTGGTTGCATGATAATTTTTTGTACATTTTCATGATAAAAAATTGTATTAAAATAAAAAGTGAACCAACTCATGACATAAAGTTATCATGTTGGGAGGGATGTGATTACAAAAAAAGAGTAACTAACACACATGACCAAACAAAGTGGGGGACCACAAGAAAAAAGAAAGAGGTGAGACCCTCTTTTTTTGTTTAAGAAGAAAATCACTTTTAAAACATAAAATTGTCATGATTACCAAACACCTCTTTTAACAAGTTTTCTTACAATTTTTAAAAATTAAAACAAAAACCTTCATTATCATGCAACCAAACACCCCGTTAGTTTTGAAGGACTTTATTTATGGCATTAGTTAACAAACCTAATCTTTAGCTAAAACCATAATGTGTATATCTTCTTAATTACATCCCCAAATAGAGAGAAAACATATAAGCTGGATAATTGCCCCAGGTGATCTCAGCCAAGTCAAGGCAGCCAGTTGCCAACTTACCCTGCCTCACTGCCACCGAAGTACTGAGGCTTCTGCCTAACAATGCTTTGAGGAAAATGCCTCATCAAATGTTTACAATAGTTGTTTATAGGGTATAGATATAAAATTCTAAGGATGACAAGTAATTATGTAATGTCATCCAATGTACAGACTGATAGTTTCTAACTCTTACAGGTGAGATTTAACCATTTTGACGATTTTAAAGGCATTACATTATCAAGCAATGTGTTTTTCAGGCATTACATCGGCTAATTTTATAGGTAAAAATGTCAAAAACAAATTGTTTATCTAGAGCAAGCAATAGTAAGAAGACATCTTCTCTCCCAAAAGTTTTCTCTCAGTGAATGAATGTCTTTTGCCCTTCTCTCACCCCTCCACTCCCAAAAAGAAATGTTTCTAGCTTCACTACTGAACTTTCACTCACTTCCTCAAGAACTGAGACAAACTGTTGAATCAAGGATCGTGGGATCGGAATCGGAATCGGGACCGGTGGGTACTGATCCGATTGATCGGATCGGACCGATTCCGACCGATCCAATGGAAGAAAATCGATCCAGAATCAGTAAGCAAAAAAAGCAAAAAAAAAAAACCAATCCGATTCTGATTCCAATTCGATTCCTGACCAATTCTGGCCGATCATGATCGATCCGACTGGAATAGCAAAAAAAAAAAAACGATCCAATTCCAATTCCGATTCCGATCCCGACCGATTCGGCCGATCCGATTCCGATTCTGATCCGATCCCGATCAATTCGGCCGATCCAATTCCGATTCCGGCCGATCCCGACCGATTCTGCCGGAACTTTTTTCTGGATCGGTCCTTCGGCCAAGAATTGGATCGGCAATGGCTGATCCGATCCAGGAATCGGCCGATTTAGCAATCTATGTATTGAATAGACGAAATACCTGCTTACATGTAAATAATGACCGTGTACAACAAATATAAACTAATCAGAAAACTATAGAAAATATTCCATTATTCAAATGTGGCATGAAAATATGTAAGAGCATAATTAGCATATAACTTAGTTTCATTAAACATTTCTAGGGCAGAAGAAGCGGCTAAAGCCACAATCACCTGGTTAGTTACCTCAAGCCTTCAACCACTTCGATAACCCTTCACTATGAACCATCATAAATTAACTGATCAGCATTCAATATGCATCCAACGTTAAGGGACATGTACAAACAAATAAAACTAAAATACCTGTGCCATGGAAGGATTGACTATGCCAAAAGGACCATGCTCCTAGACACCCATTTCTTTAGCAATTATACTTCCTCTCAGTCACCTAGGCGACAGGACAAGGCGAGGCAATGGCTGGGTTCCTCGCCTTGGTCGTGGCCACCTGAGACAATCGCCTTCTTCACCTAGCCTGTTTTACTTATCTTGAAGCCAACCCAAACAGGATAAGAAACCCAACAAATATTGAACTAGGTAATAAGAAACCCGACCAATAATGAACAAGGTAAATACCATCTTTCTGACCTTTCCAACCCACTGCCCCTCTCTATCCATCGGCCCTGGCCTTCCAATCTCGACCCCTCTGTCCCCTCACAATCTCTCAAAGTTTCTACCAACCATAGATCGCGGAATCGGCCGATTCCTAGATCGGATCGGCCATTGCCGATCCGATTCTTGGCCGAAGGATCAATCCGGAAAAAAGTTCTGGTAGAATCGGTCGGGATCTGCCGGATCGGTCGGAATCGGATCGGCCGAATCGGTCGGGATCGGAATCGGAATCGGAATCAGAATCGAATTGTTTTTTTTTCATTTTTTGCTATTCCAGTCGGATCGACCAGAATCGGTCCGGAATCGGAATCAAATCGGTTTTTTTTTTTGCTTTTTTTTTGCTTACCGATTCTAGTTCGCTTTTCTTCCATTGGATCGGTCGGAATCGGTCCGATCCGATCCGGGTACCCACTGATCCCGATCCCAATTCCGGTTCCGATCCCGCGATCCTTGTTGCCAACTCTCTTAACTTTTCCTAAGTTTTTGGCATGAAAGTTGGCTGCAATTTTGAATTTTATGATAGTTTGTATTTAAGTTTTAAGACTTTGATGCTATGTTGATTCATAGATGTGCACATAAAAATTAAAATAATAAAATATAAATACTTCATTTCAAGCACCTAAGATGAGGCAAGTCTCTCCTCACCTCAGGCAGTTGATGCCTTGGACAACAAAGGGTAGAGCCAACCAGCATAAGGAAACAAATAATCGTGATTCATTATCTGATTGCTGGACATGAGGTTTACCTATCTGGCACAGGCAATATATTCAACATGACTGCTGGGAATAAAATACCCAGAGCAGAGCTTTGCATGGGAACTGACCCTCTATCAAAATAAAGATGACTTCAAATGCCAGAAGATAATGAATCTGCAGCAGAAATACAGTTACCTACCTTGGTCTGTCTACAAGGACACTAGTTATTTATCATAACTTACTACCCAAAAGCTCTTATCCCAAACTTAGCCTGCTAATAAGTCAGCCTTTTGTGCCTTCAGCCTTCAGATTAATGATTCCCGCTTCTAAGGGCGTAACTAAGGCATGTTTGTCAAACATTCAGAAAGGTACATTTCTAATTTCTACAGCAAAAATGATAAAAACAAGAAAGTTTTGATCACAATGAAATAAGAAAATAAGTTCAACTTACAACACGTGATATGCATCAATAAAAATAACTGATTGCTACATCTTAGTGCAACAGCAGAAGAATAGGAGGACATACCATATTCCAAGGACACGAAAAGCCATCTGTTGACAGTAACCAACTTCTACCACCCAAACTAGAATCTTGCAACCCATCCAGTGTATTAAAATCAATTAGCTCATCCATATCAGCTTCATAATGGCTATACTTCTTGCCCCTTTTTTTCTTTCTAGACCTCTTCCTTTTCCTGTTTCTGTTTCCAGGATCATCTATATCATCATTATCCGATCTGCTTTCCTCCAAAAGTTCATGGGAAGAGATCAAAACATAGTCACCGGATTTCTTGAAATTTATCCCATTGTTATTGAACAAAAGTTCACAATAATCTTTTGTCTTGCACTCTCTCGACAAGGTATAATGTAGAGTCCATGATTGCAGGCTAATCCATTTTGTTGCCACAAACAAATTTAATTTTCTACACCCGGCCATTAAACTCCAGTGATCCTCATCACTGTAGTGTGTACTACCTTCCAGTAACTCTTCAATTTTTCTCTTTGCCATCTCATGTTCATCATCACTCAAAAGGCGCACAATCTTCCTAGCACAATTCACTACAGCATTTACAAGAATAAAGTCATCCATGGTTATGTGGTCAATGTTTGATGACAAAAGAATTTCAAGCCATGAAGATGGATATCCGAAGTTTTCAAAATGACATCTAACGCATTGGGAATTGCAAATGGAGTCCAAGAAAGCACGGAGTTCATGCTCATCAAGCAGAATGAGGAGATGCTGACATAAGCTTGAGAAGTGCTCCTGGATCAAGAACTCATCTATCATTGCCCATATTTCTTCAGTTTTATCCTCATACATAAGATCTACAAATTGTTCCACAAAAAACTGTGTATCTATGTGCAAGATATCACCATCTTTCACAGACTCTGCCAACTCATTTGAAGACCAAAAGTCTGGTACATATTCAAGAAAATTTTCAACTGTCCGTAGGACATCTAGATCATGGAAGTAATGAGGTTTTGTGGCAACAACCGCAGGTGACTGTCCATGTCTTCCCTTCCATTCAAGCTCTTCCCAACAGATATTTCGGTTAACAAATGCAAATTGGGATATTGCCCTTGCTCCTTTCTTGTGACTAAAATCACCAGTAGCAGCAAAATGATCAAACCACTGTAATATGCGTTGTGGGTGTCCTGCAATAGTAGCTGAGTATAAGAAAGTTGAATTGCCAAAAATAGATTACTTGCAGAGAGGTTTTTCGTCAGGGCTATGGAGGAAATTATCGCTGCAGAAAAACAAAAACCTTAGGTAAAGACTTACCTTCAAAGAATTTTTCAAGTATGTAGCATTTCCTTGCTAAGACAGCACCAGCCTTTTGCGGACTTTTGTCAAAAATCATCCTCAGGACCTGAGCAGCTACATCCCACTTTGATGGCGTAGTTTCCAGGAGCTTAGTGAATAGCCTACGCTGTTCATAGGGATCAATGGAACGAAGGGCTGATATAGTACTACAGAGCCATAAGCGAGGTTCCAAACGACCTCCAGAAGTTATAACCGACCAGATAACAGACCCCAGACTCCGGAGAAGAGATGTTCTCTGCTCTATAGAATCTGTATCTTCACTGAAATGCGATGGAGGCATGGATAGGAACAAATGAGCCATGATTCCTTCCTTATCTCCGAACTCTGAGCTCCGAACTAATGAAGAACGCAACTCCTAAAGCTTGCGATCAAATTAACACTCCCAAAGAACACCAGTAAAGGGGTGTACAAAGTGAGATAAAGGGCAAAAAGCAGCTTCAAGATGCAAATATCATATTGCTTCCAAGGATTAGTTTCCCTGACGATATACGAAACAAAGAAAACGGTGAGACGACCAAACCGAACAGCCAAAGCACAAACACGAGAAGGTAGACAGAGGAAATTAACAGGGTGGCAAACGATTTTCAACAAAAACAAAAAAAGCATAGAAGGCAATGAACAATGCGCAGCAGAAATTCAGGATCAGGAGAAGAACCGCAAAACCCTAGTAAACGTCGAAATCGCCAGAGGATAGGATGAACGACATCTTACCGCTTCCGATGTTTCCCGGTGGTCTCCGAGAGCAGAAAGCGGAGGGATCATGGAACCTCAAAGTAGGGATGTCCATGGTAGCGGATTATCCGATTATCCGACCCTTAACTTAATAGACGGTTAAAGGATCATCGAAATTTTTCGAATAGGGTATCCTTAGCCGTTTACCGATTATCCGTCTTTTTAACGGATACGGTCACGGATACAATATAAACCGAACCCGATAAACCGTTTCCGAACCCGTTAAGTAAAACTTGATCCAACGGTTGAAAATATATCAACATCTAACATTCAAGAAACATGTCAATCTCAAAAACCCTAAAATTAATTTGTGGATCATAGGTCAAGTTTATTCCCTACTTTTGTTGCGAAGGTATATTATTTGGCAAATATTTACTTCATGATGCTAGTATGCATGATATTTCTGTATTATCTTACTACGATATTTAAGTATACGTGTTAGGAGGAAGTTAACATTTTTTTTGTGTATATTAGGTATCTTCTAGTAATACTTATATATTCATTAATTGACCGTTAACTGATCGTAAACCGTTTTTAAGCGGATATTACAATGCGATTTGCGGATACACCCATTACCGATAGTTAACGAACAGCAAGTGGATACTTCTTTTCTTTTAGAATACGAATACGGATAATACTATTATTCGACCTGTATTCGACCCGTTGACATCTCTACCTCAAAGGCACCGGGCCGCGTCGTCCCGACTCGAGGCCTGCGTAGGGAAAGATCCAAGTTCGCACGTGCAAGCACGGGTCGAAATTAAAATATTTGAGCGTGACTCTGCACACGAAAAAAATCTCTCAATTTCTATCTCTAACTTCTTGCGAAAAAATTGAGGAGACATTGACGAAACGATGATTTGATACCAATCTCATCAATTCTCCTATCAAGAGAGAACTGAGAGACTTTCTCCAAATATTTACGTGAGAAGAGCTGTGCTAAACATTTTGGCAAGATAATAAATTGTAATAACTAAACTTGAGCAAATATTATTATTCGAATGATTTTTGGTGCGAGTGAGAAAAAAACAGCAGCATACCATCTTTTGGCCATCAGATAAATTTTTTAACGAGAATAAAGAGGGCTGCAAGTTTTCAAATTTTTATGGTGCTCAGTGTTTTAAGGAATTTTCCTTTAGATGAAAACTGAAGGCCCGTTTTCTTGTAAGTGGTAACACAAAGGAAAAGTTTCTTAAGGAATATTCTTTTAAGGAGAATAGAAAAACCTGATCCACTATTTGTTATACCCGCAAGTCTCTTTTCCAAAGAATTTTCAACTATCCATTTAACTTAAAACATTTTCAACAACTGTATTAACTGTTTCTTATTATTTATATAGCCTTTGGACAAGTTCCGTTTGTAAACTTTTATGTTGTGATCAAAGTACTTTAGTAGAATCATCTTTACTTACAGTTTAAAGATAGCATTCCATATAAGATTAAACATTGTTTTATTCCTATTTTGAACTCGATCAAGTAAATCAGCAACAACGCTCAAGTGAACGTTGCGCAAGCCTTTATGCCCAGTATTATTTTTGGTGTTATATCAATATTGATATTAATATTTTCAAATATTAGAATATCAATATTAAAAATAATATAAGTTGACACTTGTATTATATGATATATTTTGTTTACACTGCAAATTTTAAAATTGATACAGTTAACCAAACACCTCTCAAAGATTTCTATTAATATCAATTTTAAAGTTGATAATGATAAAAGTACTTAATAGTGTTATGGCATTAACTATGTGCCGCCCCTTAATGGGCCTTTCTTTCCTTGAGTGAAAACGGCCTTCGGTCAAATAGGGGAGATGCCCATGATTCCAATTTCTAACTGAGTCGATAAACATTATTTCCTATTAACTTACATTTTTCTGAAAAGCAAACACCATGAGTAACGCATTTATCGTAGATGTTTAAGCAATCTTCGGTTCCACGTTAAACAATAACACAAGAGGTCCACAGTAGGACAAAATAAGCCAATACGCCAAAAAACCGAATGCAGCAGTAAAACTAAAGATGAGGGGGGAATCAGACGGTTGAAGGATGTCAAGTCACACTGTGGACAAAGGTCTCAAAGAGCTCCGGCACCAAAAAGACAGATTCTTAGAAGAACAAAACTAGCCGCCGGTAAAGGGGCCTCCACTCGTGGGCCTCTTCGCCGACATGTCTAGTCATCGTCCTCGTCAGAGTCGTCGCCCCCGGCTGAATTTAGGGCATTCAGCCGTTCGATGAGCTTGGCCTTCCTCTCCTCGTAGGTGAGCTTCTTAAGGTTGTATCTGCGTTCATGCTCAGCAAGTCGTGTTGGAACACAAGGTTGCGAGGAAAAAAAAGAAAAGAAGATGAATGTCAGCTTAAAATAGGGCTCACCTCTTGTGTTCCTTGGGCGGCTCCTTGGCGGACTTGACCGGAGAAGGATCTGCGCGAATGGCAGCATGAACTTTCTTGTACAGGGCTTCCATATCATCAGGCTCGATGCCCCTCTTTGTGTACTCACTGAACTGTAGATTGTACTTTTCTGGTTCGTCCTCCAACAAGATCTGTCGACCATGGCAAGTGGTAAGCAAACCTCACTCGGCAACTGTGGTGTTTGTGAGGACGGCGACAAGAAATGGGGCGGTGGTGAATGAGAAACACGGAAAGGAGTTTCAAAAGTAGGAACGGGTCGAAAACAAGGTTGTTCACTTCTTCAAAAGCAGCAGGAAACAAGGAAAGCATGAAATTCTAACCCTCATGTAGGAAGCAACATGGCCACCAAAGATGTATTTCCTATGAATCTCGGAGTCGAGCTGCTTTTCATCCTTTTTGAAGCCAGCAAACCTCTTGTCGCTGTGAGGAATGTCGATGCCACCATCTAGAGCCCCCTAGAAGTGAGAAAAAAAAGGTGAATGATTCCAGCTTCTAAAACTTCCAGATGCTATTGTGTGTTCCACAACCCACGAGATCGTGAGCATATTCATGGCGTAATTAACATCACCTTAAGTGCACCAAAGACACGGTTTCCTGTAGTGGTTCTGACTAGACCAACGTCAAGGAGAGCACGGAATGGCCGCCTGCTCTCTGCAGGCTCAACTGAAAAATCTTCCCCGGTGGCCTACAAATCATAATTTAACTTCCAAGAAATGACATGCTATGCTAACACCTCGGAATGTTGGTTTGAAAAGATAAAACACATACCTCAACATTACCCTGATATTCCTCATCCATCTCAAGATTTTTCAGGACCCGACGGGCCAATAGTAGACCAGTACAATAAGCTGATTTCAAAAAACACATTAACGCATTAGCTCAGGGAAGGAATACAGATGGGTTGCGACGAAAAGAAAAGTAAAAGTACCTGCAGCATAATTAGTGAGCCCAACTTCAAGACCGTACTTAGGCAACTCATGTGAATAAGCTGATGCAAGTACCAAGTCCCCAGCAATACTTGCAGAAATGATTTGTGCAACGATATCCTTATTTGTCTATTAGGTCTTGTTAAGAATAAACTAAAAGCTCTGTTATCAAAGTTGGTCGAGATGACATGGGGTGTCCCCTTGCCACCTCGACTCAGTCCACACTGCCCAGGCAATGTCCTCTGCTGCCTCCGGTGTGTTTGCAGCATCTCTGCTGCCTTTCCCCGCACACTTCTGGTGGGGAAAACGAACAATTGGGATCCAATTAGAGGAGATCCGCAACTTAACAGTGGACCCGCCTTTCGGGCGCTGAACTGCCCAGTCCAACGGTAGTTCAACTCCCTGGGTGGTCTGTTTTAAGCTAGCAATATTGCGTATCGGGCCTGAGGGATCTGAAATCATTCGAGCGGACCCTTCTCTGCCCAAATCATTCTCTTCTTCACTCAAACCTGGACAATGACAGTCAAGGGGGTTGATCATCTCCATCGTTGGAGGTAATAGGGAGAGGCAGTTGGGGTGAGATGAGGGACTCCTTGCCTCAACTGCCTCACGCCTATGACTACGTAGACTCAGCACACTCAATTGCAAGTTCACAACATACATGCAACACCAAAGAGGTTCACCAATAATAAGGATACAAATCGTACAACAAACCGATACTTTGGTGTATTGTACTTGTTCTTGTCCTGGTTAATCAAGCGAATCCTAGCTCTATAGTCCGTCTTGCCCACTGCAAGAGGCAGTAAATATCAGCAAGCAGTGACCAAACAAAATAAAAGATATGAGAATGTAAGTAATGTACCTCTTCTTCTCTTGTATTTTACTTGAAAACGCTTGAAGTATGCCCTTGTTTTATGAGCCTTGACAAAGGCCTAAAGGAGCCAAAAGAATAGCACAAAACATAAATCTATGAATTTTATTGTTATTGTACAGAGAGTAGCACCATTTAATATACAATATTGGATGTACCAATAAGCTATGTAAAGAGTGCCAAACTACCAATGCCTTATTCGTTGATGCTTTTCACTTTAATGACCAAGTACATATTTGCAAGGCACCTTTCAGATGTTATGGGATTCTTTTTATTTTTGTTTTACACTTGAGACATAAAACTAATCACGTAGATTAGTTAAAAAAGTGTAAAAGAACCTCAGTATTACTTGTATTAAGCAGACCAAACTTCATGCCCAGCCATTCTGACAGACCCAACAAAACCATCGCACAGGTTAAAATGCACTGAAGATCTGTTTTTCGCTTGAGTGCACTTGTGGAGGGAGAAACACTTGCAAGCACATTCCATGTGACACATTAGATACTGTCTGGTTAATTGATAGGAACGCAACGATTTTTGTTTATGATGACAATTTTTTACCCACTACAGTTCCCATGTATTATGATGGCAAACGTGTTTAGCATTAAAAATTTTGATGAAAAGATGTTATCAGTTGTTAAATAACAGGCTAGTCTCACCACACAGTGTATATGCATGACAGATGAAATCATTAAACTTATTACAATAGAGCCATGGCGATAAAAAGTCAAAATTAGTTATAGAAATGCAAACTTAGTAAAGAGAGAAAAGTAGATGAGTATCTGTGTGGTCTTAGAAATCAAACACTGATATGTGGATGAAAACAAATATACAGCCTAACAGCATAGCAAAAAATGAGAACTGAAAAATGGACGAAACCTATTAACTAACAGTGGCTAATGTCAAGGAGAAACAAGAAAGGTACACGTTTTAGGGTTCAACACAAATAATTAAGCACTTGCTTAAGAAAATTGAGATGAACAATGCTAAGAGGTATATATCTTAAAGGCACGTAGTTAGCCCTCCATCCCACCATACCATGGGACTCAAAAGAGCACATAGGTGTATCTGAATCAGTTGCTAACATTATAGAGCAAAGACTAGTGATCATAGGGAACAATTAGAAAACATTTCAAGCTATTACTCGGCAAAGGTGAGTTGTGAAAGAATTTAAAAAATGAAAGAGTATTTTAGAAAGAACATAATAAGATATAATATACCAAAATATAGCAATATCAATTATATGTTTGGTAAAAATACCTGCAGGTTACGCTAGTATCCTACAATTTTGCCGTGAAAAACCACTAATTAATTTTTTTGTGCAAGACTTGTATTAACTTCAAATTTTACCATTCTTTCCAAAGTCTAACACAACATACAAAGAAACCTCAAAACAAAATGGCATAAAAAGTGCAAATGCAATCATATAGTGTGTATTTGGTCGAGATTAAGTGGAGAAAGAATTGTTTAGTAATCTTTATCTTTCTAACACTTTTAAAAATATATGGAATTTGTAATAATTGATTATCTCTATAATTCATCCCTTGATATTTTTTAAAAGTTCGAGAGATAATATACGGGATGAGTCTATCTCTCTCATCCTTGAGAATCTAAAATCGATCATTACGATATAAAAGTAAGAAAGGAAAAAAAATATGTTTAGATATGTGATGTTAGAGATTTCAATGATTATAATCTCCTTCAAAATCCCAACCAAACGCACCCATGGTATCCTTGCCACTGCATGTCTGAAAGTGACTGGCTGACAACAAAGGCCGAACGAATTGCATTACAAATGGCGTAGCGTAGCATTTTGCCGCCCTACATCAAACCGAAGTGAAACAAAGGTCCACCAAGCGGGTAAATCTTAGACTTTCCCAACCAGTGCCCCACTAGATTCGTGGTCGATGATCATCAGCTAGAACGCAAACCATAAACATATGAAAAGGAACTAGTTCAATTGCAGAAAGACTCCCCCCTGTAAGCTCCGAGCCGAAGTAAAGAGAGAAGAATTCCATGATCACAAAATGAACAACGATGCGATTGGTCTAATGAATCGAAAAGCAAACGAAGCAGGCGAAGTTCATCTGGGAGCAGAAAGCGAGAGATCTAACCATTTTAGTAGGATCTACTCCGATCTGCCTCCGACGCAGCTGCAAGCGGGCAGGGGAGCGAGGGTTTACGCCGGGCTAGCCGGTCGCTTATAAGTGAATGATGGAGCAACCCTAGGCGCGAGAACTAATCGGACGGACAGGACTTTCTTTCGAGACCAACGGTCAGGATCTAATCGGCAGATGGGCCGTGAGCAATACAACGCTAACATGATAACCTTGTATTTACTTATTTAGCATACTTTCAAAGAAAAAAAATACTTTAACTGTAGTTTATTTTCTTGGAGTCCTTGTTAAGTACATGCATATATTTTTACAATGCAACCTATCTTCAGTTTGTAAAGTTGTTAGTTATTTTTTTTCGTCTATAGCTCCATTTTTCATCTATTTTTAATGATATTTTATGGTTTTAAAGTTAATGAGGTGTTTGGGTAGGGGCTTCTCTCTCCGAAAACGTGTTTGTGTACGAAAATAAAAAGTAAAATGTTATTTTATAAATAGTTTCTTCTTTTATAAAAAATGATGAGATCTTTTTCTTCTTTGATCTTTTACTTTCTTGTTATTCATGTTTTCCACGTTACAAGATATCATCTTCCAACTAAAAATGATGATTTTACGTGTTTAGCTAACTATAATTTATTTTAACATATTATTTTGTCACAAAAATATACAAAAACTTGCAATGTAACCAAATACTTAATAAGGCAATAAGATATATCTCTATTTTTGTAATATCTGATACGTGATAATCGTGAATTTGACCTTCACAAAAAATGATACAAGTTTTCTAGAAAAATTAATGGGTATATTTTCTGTAAAATAAATTTAACATTTATATATTAGTAAAATATAAGATAGCTAAAGACAGAGATTATCATATGCTGTATAAAAAAATGATGGCCCCATAATATAGATTATATATTATTATTTTATAAATTTAATGAATAAAATTTTCTTTGCAATCCCAACCAAGTACACTCTAGAAGCCATGTGTACATAGAACCCTCTAGCTGAGCTCATGTTTGGAAATAACTTGGAAGAAATCCATGAGATAATTAAAATTTTAATTTGGCTTGAAAATCTTCTTGTTCTAATTGAAGTTAACCTTGAAACTTCAAAAGCTAATGTCAAACTTGGTTTGGCTTATTTAAACTTATAATTTTACTGATTACTTATTTTTATTTAGCTGATTTGGCTCGGTTCGGTACTAGTTAGACCACCTAATAGTCAAACCCCGAATCAACCTATGAACTAGAATTAATCAGAAATAATTAAAAATTAGATTTTTATATAGATAATTACCATTTTTTTCATATCTTCTATCATCAAAATTAATATTTTTGGATATTTTCGCTGATAAAATAATTTTTTAGATATATAAAATATGTTTTAAACAATACATATTTAAATATCCATTTGAACTGAACCCAATCGAAGTAACATGCCTCCGACCCCAACTAAACCGACCCCGAAACACCGCCGGTTTGATCTTATTTAGTTTCAAATCAGAAGATCTCCAAACTGATTGAACAGAACGGACATTTTTTTTTAATTCGGTTTGATGAGTTTTTTTTTTTTGAAACACACATGACTCAATGGCCGTGAGGCCTGCTGCACCGTAGGCAACGGAGATTCGAACCCCGCCCGAACCTCACCGGTCACCCCCCTGCGGGGGTGCCTGGCACTGATGCCGTCGGGAAGCGAACCTCCACCCTACGCCCCAGGCACAGGGCGGGTGCCAGTCGACCCACAGTCGACCAGCAATTCGGTTTGACGAGTTGAACCAATTAATTCACACCCATGTCATGTCAACATCAAGCATATATGAGCACATGCACGCATATTCAGGAGCCCAGTGGTCCGAGCCTCCGAGGTGATGATCATTAACATTTTATATCCTTAGCTGATCAATCAACTCCCAAGTTGACGAGAGAGATGATCCAAGAGTCAACTAGTTAGGCAGAGTACCTAAGCCATCTTGTTAACGGGGATCTTAATCTAGTGCATAAAATGATAAAAAAAAATCTCTTGATGGTGGTGAGAATAGTGTGGAGCTGTTGGGCCTGAACCTAACCCTAGTGACTTAAAAATAGGAGCTCTTTTCAGCCAACGGCTGGATGCAACAACACATCAACACCCAGAAAAGATACTGCATATTGCTTGAGTGCGCTGGTAAATCTCATGCCCTCTTGTGTTGATTTTGATTTCAGTCTTTTCCAATATGCTCTATATTTTTTTAGTGGGTCAGAGGAAAAAAAGCTATGCAAATATAAAATAGCTGGGCATTTTCTGGAGTTTTCACCGAAGAAACTAGCTAGCCCTCCTGAACTGGGATGATCTCTGGACTCCGATAAAATAAAGAAAACAGTGAATTGCGATAAATAAAATAAAACAAAGTTGATAAAATATATAACTGGTAGTGATGATAGAGTCAACTACACCTCCGACAGATTTTTATATATTGATGTCCAGCTGATTAATGACCTCATCTCTTGTTTGCATGTACAGCCTCAACACAGGTGTCCAACTTCATTATCTTTATCTGCAAGCCAATCTGTAACTGGCTGGACATTGTTTTCTCTGTGATCAATATTAATTACCAGGTGTTTGGTTGCACCATAAATTTTTATACACGTACAAATATATAACATCTTACGTTATTTTAATCGAGAGTCAAGTCTTTTCCATGCACTGTTTTTTTTTCGGTTATTTTAACCCATATAGACAGAGCATATATAATACGAGAACCTTTAATATCTTGGTACCATCTTCACAAATATGACACTAGCTAGCTTCTCATATATAGTACTGTACCACCACACCAACATGGGCAATAGCACCTAATTAAGATTGAGAGGAATATATGTCCCATTTAACCTGTGAAAACAGTCGGCTTGCTGTTTTTTTTTTCTCTTTTTCTTCTTCTTCTGACCTTCTTCCAACAAAAGTCAAAACCTCCCCTTCTTCGCATGGTAAAAACCGTGGACACCTCCTATGAGTAATTTTCAAGACAGAAGCAAAGAATTAATCCACTCATCGGTAAAAATAAATTGGAAGTGGCATGCATAAAAAAAAACTATAGTGAACATCCCCTTTGATTAAAACAGAAAAAAAATAAGAGACTCTGCCTTTTCCTTCTGCTTGTTTGTGACTAATGAGTCCTGCTTAATTAAGCTCCGATCTAAAATATATCGACTCAACAGCAGCCGGTGATATTGTATTGTTGGCCCCGCCCGACTCAAATTTTTTATTTCATAATTATTTTTATTGAATCTAGGTACTCAAGTTAACAATGTAAAATTGATAATAATTTAATTAAAATATATTTTTGATAAATACAAGTGATATTTTCAATGGAATTAGTCAAAAAAAAAAAGTTGAGACCAAGCGGACCTGCTTGATTGACGGTCCCGTTAATTAAGATCCGCATACAGTAGATGGTTGGCAGAAAACAAAGTCTACGGCACTGGTAGCTCTCAGTGGAGCACCGCCGCCGGTCCACCGCCCATCGTGCGCCGTCCGCGGCGGAGCGCGTCGACGCCGCCCTTATATAGGCTTTCCGGGCCGGTGCTGCTGCCCAGAACCTTGCAGCTCCGGTGAACACGTACGGCGGGCGGGCGAGCACAGTTGATAGTTCGCCATGGATGCAGAGGTGGAACTGCGCCTCCCGTCTTCTTACACGAGGTCCCCTCTCCGTCTCTCTCTCTCTCTCTCTCTCTCTCCGTCTCCCTCTCAGTTTCCGGCCGTGCAGCTTCCATGGCCGGCGAGGCTACAGGCCGTTCCCGACGTTCCCCGGCTGTTTCCCGTATTGCAGATGGTGGTCCGAGGAGACGGTGGCGGTGGTGACGGGGTCGAACAGGGGGATAGGGCTGGCGCTCGTCGGGAGGCTCGCCGAACTCGGGCTGACGGTGGTCTTGACGTCCCGGGACGTCGGGAGGGGCGTCGCCGCCGTCGAGTCCCTCGCAGCCCGAGGGCTTCTCGTGGAGTTCTGCCACTTGGACGTCGCGGAGCCGGCGTCCATCGACGCCTTCGCTTCGTGGCTCCGCCGCCGGTTCCGCTTCCTGGACATCCTCGTAAAGCTCTAGCGCTCTCTCTCTCTCTCTCTCTCACAGGTCCACGGAGGTTTCGGACATGGGAGAAAACATTAAACAACCATATATTTTGAATTTTATTCTCTAAAATTAATAGACAAAAATTATGTTATTATCAAAATTAACACGTTTTCTTGAGAATCAGAAATTTTAAAGCCGATTTTTAAGAGAAAAGATGAAATTGGATTTAAGTAACTCGACTTTTATCCGAACATGACGTTGGATTCAAAAAAAATAGAACTTTTAGAGTGAAATCAGACTACGAATCCGGCCTTCACAATGAGATTAGGCGAGAAGATTACGTACGTGTTCAAACATGCGAAGAAGTCGCATTTGGTATGTAGTTAAATTAGGGTAAAAAGGAATAACTCTGATAAAAATCAGGTTAATTAAATTTTTTTTGGACACGGTAACATATTGATCAGAAGGCGCACGAACTAGTGACCTAGTTTGATCGCCACCGACTGCTGTTCCCCTTGGATAGTCGAACAAGATTACTCACAGATATTCGAGCGACTGCTCAAATCGACGACCTTTACTTTCTCTGAGTAAAGGTCATCATACCAATCGACTCACAGATCGACTAAAAATATCAATTTTGAAAACAAATATTTATGTGTGTTAGTTTCAGTAAATAATTTTTTAAACATGTTAATTTAATTTTTATCCGTACATGTCGGCGCCACGTGGAGGGGGCAGGTCAACGTTCACGTTCAGTGTCGGTCAGAAGTCAGCAGTCGGAGCAGCGAGGGGGTCTGACCGCCCGACGGTCCTCCCGGGCCTTCCTTTACCTCCTCCTCCTTTTTCTTCTTCTTGTACCTTGTCGACTGACCTTGACCGACATCCCCCTCCCCCTTCGGGCTTCGACGTCCGTCCCCCGCAGGTGAACAACGCCGGCGTCTCCTTCAGCAAGGTGGGTGAGAACTCGGTGGAGCACGCGGCGACCGTCATTCGCACCAACTTCTACGGGGCCAAGCGCCTCACCGAGGCCCTGCTGCCCCTCTTCCGGCGGTCCCCGGCCGGCAGCCGCGTGCTCAACGTCAGCTCCCAGCTCGGCCTGCTCACCGTAAAAGTGCTACCGATCTTCTTCCTTTCGCCGCCTGATCTCCTTTCTCCGGAATCGATCGATCCCTCCCTGTCGCGAGCGCCGCCTTCTCTAACCTCTCTCCTGACCGCCCGCAGCGGGTGGGGGACCCCCGGCTGAGGGCGGCGCTGCAGGACGAGAAGCGGCTGTCGGAGGCGGCGATCACGGGCATGCTGGACGCCTTCCTCGGCGACGTGAGGGCGGGGACATGGCGGGACCGCGGCTGGCCGAGCGTCTGGACGGACTACGCGGTGTCGAAGCTGGCCCTCAACGCCTACACCAAGCTGCTGGCCGGGCGGCACGACGGCCAGGGCCTCAGCGTGAACTGCTTCTGCCCGGGCTACACGAGGACGTCCATGACGGGAGGCCGCGGCCACCACACGGCGGAGGAGGCCGCCGAGGTCGCGGCCCGCCTGCTGCTGCTGCCACCCCGCGAGCTGCCGACCGGGAAGTTCTTCAGGTGGGGGAAGCCTCCGGTCCGCTGCGCCCTGTGAGGCGGATCGGTTATGAGTTCGCATCACCTCAGTCTACAATCAAAATCGATTCCGCCTTCGAGTCACTCGAGCGACAATTCAAATAACAAATTCGGTGAATTGTTATCGAAAATGACCTAATCATTATCGACGTTTTACAAATTCACTATCGAACTTAATACAACTCGCTGCCGATAGATAACAAGTTAGTAAGATATCGGTAAGAGTTCAGTAATAATTCATTAACTTATTAACTCGTTATCGACGGAGTTGAATCACCACCGATACTTTATTAACTCACTGCTTACCACTTAAATGATTGAGATTTTGATTTTTTTTTGTGAGAGACTGAAGCTACTCTTTCCACCTGAGGACTGAGGCGATCCAAACTCATTAGTTATTGTCGAGCTCGGATCGTCTTGGAGGCCGCGGAGAAGATTCAATTTTAACTTTGTTGTTATATTTGATCAAATATTATATAATATTAAAATAATTAATTGAGTTATTAATCTAATATTTAAACGAGTTACGCTCGCGAACTCTATAAGCACCTACTCAAAGTTGTCTTGAATAGGCGTCTGAGTTTATTTTAATTTTATTCGAACTTATTTATTTAACAAACTAAATTAGCCGGGTCCGTCGCGGACGTGGTCCATCCTGGCCAACCGCAACAACCAAATAATTTTTCTAATTTTATCGTGTTTAATATTGCGTACAAAAATATATTTTAGCCATTTTTATATTATATAAATATCAGATGCTTAAATATAAAAAGTACAATCAATTAATTATGCAATGAAGTACTTTATTTGCTAATATTTAACTAAAATAGCTTTAAATAAGTACAGTAAAAAATAAAAAATCTAAATATAATATCAAAAAAATTTATTTATAGTAATTTTTAATATATTTTTTTGTTTTATTTCATTTTTTTCCAATCGGAATCGGTCAGTCAATGGGGCTTGATCAAAGCTCGATTATCCATCCTTCCTTAGGATCCTTAGCTCCTTGGATCTCATTCTTGTCGGCACTTGCTCTTCTAGATAATCAGCTGACTGTACCAAAAGCGGGAAATTTTTGAATTTATCCACATGTTTCCTGCACAAAGTCAACTATGGTGCAAAGTAGTATTTAAAAAAAAACCATGGTGCAATGTGGGTTTTTCTTTCCATATCGCAAAATATTCATAATAATAAACAAGTAGCAAGATGCTAGAACATATTTTTATGAGCTCTTGAACGTTGACTTTCACGCATCCAATCCAACCTAACCTGTATATCGAAGACAATTTGCTTCAATTAGATCCGGACATCAGGTAAACTAACCTCAGGTTGTAAGAAAATTGCATTACCTTCGGATGTCAACATTAGCAAATTGTTATTTTTTAATATCACTCAACAGTCAAATAGTTTTTTTATCTGTGTTAATCATTAATTTTGTGAATATTGAACCTTGGTTCAACCTGTTCTTAGTTATCGGGATGAGGCCTAGCTCTCTTTCTTCATCCACAGCAATTTTGCTGAAGTGCATTTTTTTTTCATGAACTGTTCTAACTATAGAATACCGGATCGCAACCTGAACTAGACCCTGTCAATTTTTAGACCGACCAACCCGACTCCAACCCCACGACCCTAACTTGGGGATATTTTAAAATTATTTTTTGAATTGTGTTATCACGATCTCAGCCCACCCGAGTCAATTTGAGCCCAACCAACTCATTCCCAACCCCCAACCCCACCAACCTTGACTCTAGCTTCCAAGTCTCATGGTGCTAGCCGGGGGAAACAACACAGATTATATATGCAAGTCATTGAACAAAACAAGTAACCTGAAGCTATGTATCTACCATTCATCTCAATGCATGCTCCATCCTACAAGCAGAGAAGTCATTAAGATTTTTTAGGATAAAATTACCTCTTCATTTAAGAAAAAATGGAATCTACAATTCGTGAAAACGACTTATTGCATGTCTATGAACAGAGGTGCTATTCTCGGCTATCAAGTGGCGACGAGGTTGTAAGAAAATAATAAAACAAGGTTCCAAGACCACCAAAAATTGTTTATCAAATCAGATAAAGCAACTTAATACGAATAAAGGACACCGAAATACATTAATGGAGTCTGGTCTGGATAACATTGGCTTACACATCTCCCCTGGAGTCTGGTCCCGGGCAATTTACAGTAAGCAAGGAATTTTCGTGCTTCACTGGTTTGCAGTCGCAGAGTTCATTTCATCGATCATCGTTGTGCAGAAAACGGTATACCTGTCGCAAAACAAGAAAAGGACTAGTTTGTGAATCTAGAAACAAACATGGAAGTGAAGAAAACCATTAAGAACATTTAGAGGTCCATCGCCAAATTATCTCTACCTTAAGTCAATTGCCAACAGGATCGAGCTAACTTGAAGATCAAATAGATAAACATATCAGACACTCAGCAGTGAGCAGCCAGAAAGGTGTACTGAGAGAGCACCTATCAAACCTAAGGCAGGCAAGTTGCAGAAGCATCAGCACCGGAGAAATGAACAAGCAGGAATAATAATCACCGACATCAAAACCATTCATATGAATTTTATCATTTGGGCGTCCATCTGCATCCTTGAATTTTGTTCGTAAAAAGTTGTTAGATAATGGTGAAACATTCGATAAATTTTCCAGAATGCATTTTAACCTCCCTCGATCCCTCAGCCCTAAAATGATTCTGTCGTGGATCTACAGTATTCCCGGTATTACTAGACGTTAAGAGAGTACAAAAACCAAGGAAGGTGGGGTCGGGAGCGGATCGGCTGGGCCCAAAGTGACCCAAGTCGGCCAAGGTCAGAACCCGGGTCGGGACTTGGGTCGGCTAGGGTCGGAATAAAAAATAATAATTTAAAAATATTTATGGGTCAGGGTCTCGGGGTGAGGATCGGGTCGATCGGCCCAAAAACCAACCGGCTCGGGCCCGAGTTGGGACCCGGGTCCCGATCATGCATTCCATGACAAAAACTACATCAGATGTGCGGTATTTAAGTAGCCACAACTAACAACGTTTATCCAACATTAACTATAAAATATGCTGCGATCCAGGAAGTCTTCAAAAAGAGAACCTTACCAGGAAAACACTAGAGATACGCATAAAATATTCACCTTACAACCTCAACCTCTGAGAGTCCCTAAAGCAAACAAAGTGGACAAGCGTCTTTCTGTTGGGATATACCACAAAAACACTGCCTCCTATTCTCTTTCGACAGAGAGAACAGATGCAATCAGTATCAATCTTCACACTTGGTCTCCGCTCTTTGTGAAGCTCATGTTTAACCTGTATAAAGATATATCATCCAAGTAAATGAAAGAAAGCATGAAATGACTAAATTCAACACATTAGTTTGAGCGCTGCTTGTATGCTCCTCTTAACATAAGCATCTGTAATGCACATTGTTGGATAGCCACTGACTGCAGTGGTTCATAACGCACTTTAGTTTGTAGGGACTAATTCCCTGTTTCGTTAGACTATTAAAATGACATTACATCAATTTTGATATTTCTGGAGGATATAGAATCAATAACAAAATTGACACAAGTAGACAGTTGTATTACAATTCATGTCTTGTTTGTACCACAACTTTTAAAATTGATATTAACAGTCAGGTACCTTACGATGATTTATATCAATGTCAATTTCAGAATGAATAGTGATAGAAGTGTTTAACTTTAATACTTTACCAAACAGGCTGTAAAACATGAAAAACTCAAGAGAAGCAATTATTCTAAATTTGTATGATTTATAGAGATTGCAATGCAAGAACGCAACAATCAGAGCCACTCCAATGAAAGCTTTCAGTATCAACCGCATTATGTGGGAATGAAACATGAAAAATGCAAGACAAGCAATTATTCAAATATTTGTATGCTTACAAACGAAGGAAGGAAAGAACCCAACAAGCAGAGTCACTGGCATCTTTCAGTATCAATCACATGATATGAAGTCAGCCTCTTTATGAAGAGAAAAAAAAATACACTTTCTGAGTACATACCTGCAGACTTTCACTATATCTCAAGTTCCGAATGACCGAATAGTTCCGACGACCTTCGCTGGATTTCTTCAGAAGTGGCTCAAGAAATGGAAGCAGATTCTGCAAACAAGAAACATATGGCTAAGCAATAAATCCTCAATGGATGAAGAGAATGAATATCATGCTTGGCAGGTACAACAAAGAAAAGGTAAAGCACCTACTGATGGTTGCATTTGCTTGAGTATTATGTCAAACGTTAGATGAGCTTAGGGTAGAGAAAACATGATCACCAGTACCAAGAGAAAAATAAAAGAACAATACATGACCAACATCAATAATCAAAAAGTAGATTCAACTTTAGGACTGAACAATAGTTGTAGACAGAACACTTAAAGAATTCTATCACAACAATTATTGCTTATATCAAAACTGCACCATAAACCAAAACATCGTCTATTGAAAACCTCAACTTTTGATCTGAGAGATGAAATAATAATGGCTAGTCTTACAATGAAGGCTTAATTCTAAATTATTTGGGATCTACAGTCTACTACATGGATTCACTATCTCCGCTCACATCAATTTAGGACTCTCTTCAAAAATGTTTAAATCACTCAAATACTGTTAAAACATCCTTCTCCAAAAAAATATAGGTCTACCTCATCCTCTTTCCCTTCCATTATCCTATTTCGCTTTACTTTTTTAGATGGAGTTTCCTTATATGTCTAAAACATCTCAATTTCATTTTTCTTGACACATCCTCTATTTCTACTACTATGCTTTCTCTATCACACTCAAGTTCTATTTTAGTATCATTTCTACATATACACTACCATTCTTGTCTCAGGAAATTTTAATTTGGTAGACATTCACATCTTGGTGAGCAGGCTGGGAATTGGACCTGGTTTGATCAACTCAACTTTAAACCAGTCGACAATGCAGCCATCATGTTTGCCTTCAAAAGAGAGATGTTGGAAAAGAAGGATAATTGGGAAGCAGTTGCATTCACTCACTAAAAACTTCAGGGATGAGATCATGAGAGAGTGGGCATCAAACTTGACTTTAGACGATTTTTAACAAAGTTAATTTGAAATTTCTGCTAGATATTGTAAAAAAGAAAGGCTTCAGAATTAGATAAGTTTAGTGGATTGAATACTGAATGTCTTCTGTTCATTTTTCTCTTACATGGAAACAACTGAGGTTGTTTCACGGTGGTAGGGGTCTAGGCATAGTTAGCAGAATCGGCCCATCCAGATCAGGATCGGCCAATTCTAGGATTGGATTGGCCCCTACCAATCTGATTTCAGCCTGGAAGGGCCGATCCAGAGCAGGCTCCCGGAGGAATCAGCCCAAATCGGCTGCATCAGTCCAGGATCAACCGATTCGGGCAGGATTGGATCTGGAATAGGCTGATTCCCCCAAAACCCAGAAGATCGAAATCGGGGTCAATTTTGGTAGAATCAGGACTGGATCCTTGCAGAAATTGGCCCCAAATGTCGCTGCGGCGATGGACTCGATATGGCATCCGGTAAGGCCCCAAAAAGACCTAGATCGGATCGGAATCCCATCTAGGCCCATTATATATATTTTATTTATTTTTAACACTTTTTGAAGGACCAATCTGGACCGATTCCAGATCGATTTTCTCCTGGAGGATCAACCGGGATCGGCCGATCCAGATTGGATTAGAACCCAGTAACCCACCAATCCCGGTCCCAACTCCAATCCCGCAATCCTTGGGTCTAGGACAAGGACCCACCTCTCATATTTTCTTTCTAGCACTTTTTCTTAGAAGATGATATGAAGTTAAGCCATTATCCTTGATTTCAGGTATTAATGATTCATCATGGCTTTAGCCCTGTATAGAAACACAACCCCGGCTAGTGCAGTGGCATGTAATCTGCCAAAATGGTCTGTTCATAGCAAAAATGGATCAGAAGGCTGGGGTATGAGAAATCACACACACCCCTTTTGCCCCTCCTATCCGCAATGAACACTAGCATATCTCCACAGCTTCCTTCCTCCAGTACGGCAGTACCAGTAGTAATGGTGGTTCTCACTGGCATCACAATTCACACCTTCTTCAGCACCATTGCAGAGAGCAGCAGCTTCCTTCACCCGACTTCTCTTCTTCCCAAGGATCGCGGATCGTTGGGTACCGATCCGATCCGGATCAGATCGGTCGGACCGATTCCGACCGATCCAATGAAAGAAAATCGATCCAGAATCGGTAAGCAAAAAAAAACCCGATCCGATTCCGATTCCGATCCGATTCCGGACCAATTCTGGTCGATCCAACTGGAATAGCAAAAAATGAAAAAAACGATTTGATTCCGATTCCGATTCCGATCCCGACCGATTCGGCCGATCCGATTCCGACCGATCTGGCCGATCCCAACCGATTCTGCCAGAACTTTATTCCGGATCGGTCCTTCGGCCAAGAATCGGATCGGCAATGGCTGATCCGATCCAGGAATCGGCCGATTCCGATCCGGATCGGCTGATTCTACGATCTATGCTTCTTCCAGCCACATCCCCAGGCAGTCTCCTACTCCATCTGCTGGCCTCCAATATAACTATGAGGTGCTTAATCAAACTTTTTATGCTTGTTGTGAGCACTGAGCATCATGTTGCACCACCCACCAATCCCCATGCCCTTCAGCCTTTCAAAGTTTACAGCGCTCTATTTTGGAACCTTGGAGGCCCTCCCAAATCCCAACCCCAAGATTTTCACTTTACTTGGACTACCCTCCAGAGATGATGCCGAGATGAGGGATGGCTTTCCTTGCTCCCAGCTTTGACAATCAGTCTGCATATTGCAAAAATCTTCAAAATCATTAGTAGGCACAAAACTCAAGAGTTTATTGAGTCACTTGGTAACACTTATCCCATGTCAGAGATTTATGTGACATAATCTCTCTCCACCAACAATACCAAATGGGGCCTTAATATCACCCATCTCCAGCATGTCGTGGTTTGCAAGATCCGCACCTGCTAACTTGATCTGGGGGGAGCACAGTCTAGGAAAAAGCTTCTGCCAGGATCACGCTAAACTCAGCAGCATTGTCCTTCCAAACAGATCCAATTCCCCATCCATAGGGGATCGCTGCTGGTTAAGTGGTCGATTCCACTTGATCTCTGCCAGAAGACGCCCTCCTTCGGCAAAGAAGACAAAGGTGCCTTCTGGTCGCTATCTGATGGGATCTGCACTTTCACCGAGAGACACACCATGAATGATTTCCAGAAACATGTTTTCTTATGATTTTCTTTACCTTCCCATTTTTCTGATTTTACTTTCTTTCAAATTTAGAAGAACCGATCATGCAGATTTTCTTCCCTCAGTTCGGAGCAGGCCAATCTGATCCCCACCTTGATTGAGATAGGCCCTGAGCAACCCAGGGCCGGGCCGGTCCCAACCAAGCTGAAAAAATAATATTTTGTTCATTAACGTGGACAAGAATCCCTATTTGTATATTACATAGTTATTGCAATGAGTGGAAATGGCCAATGGATCAAAAGTCAAATTCCAGCAATGCTTCTTTCTTTCCGAGCTGCCCAGTTCCTTTCTTTTAACATAATTTGGTCATCTTTGATAGCTGGTAGCCTCCATGTGAAAGATTGAAAAGTTAAGATCCAGCTATTTTAAAACAAGTTATCTAGTGTGCCCATCTTATGATGATAGATTAGTGCTCCACTAGTGTATTTCCTCTCACTTTTCAAGATTCACACAACGGTTGCCACATCTTTTGAGAATACCCCATGGGTTCTTCTAACAAGGCTTCAGGGAGCAAAGAGGTTTGTAGCCAAGATATGGGGCTGAGTAACTTAGAATGGTAAAGAGGGAGGATTGAAGTTAACCATCAGAAATGTCAACTTGGTAATGCTCATTAAATGGTTGTGAAACTTGGTTAGAATGACAGTTTCTATGGGTTGATAATATCGGAAGCAAGTTCTACAGGCCATCACTGTTGGTAGATAGTTCCTTCCGCCCATCATATACTGTCTGGTATCCAGAAAGATCTTATACATGTGACATTTGTTAAATATTATTTAGGTGGACCGAGGATCAACATTGACAATTGTATTACTGCTTCCTTCTAGTATGACATGGCATGGTTGGGAAAGATTCACTTCTCCTTGGTTAATGCTTCTTCTGCAAAGAAAAGCTGAGGTAATTAGGGCTCCTTATTTTAGAAAGGGTTTAAGGGTTGTAGTGTTTAAGTGCCTTTGATAACTGCTATATTTGTCATCACAGCCAGTACAGTATCGGGAGGTGGGACAACACAAAAGTACAGCAGATGGAGGCTTGAAATCAGTTTTTGAGAAGGCTATTTCAAACCCAAATCCAAATTTCTGCATAAAATAGAGACCCCAACATGGAGAAAGTCTCATGAAAGTTACCCATTAAAAATATCCACTCTCATTTCTTAGGAAATGTTCATGTGAGATCCTTTATTCTACCTAAGCATTGAGCCACTGCAGCATCTCTTCACTACATGCACTTTCACTTATGAGGTTGGGAATGTATTTGCTCTTCATTTAAAAGAACTTGTTCTTTTATTTTGTACGAGTCAAGTGAGTAGCTTACGTCACTGATATTTGTAGGCCCCCAATTGTCTGTTGCTAGGGGCCCAGGGGTCTACACTTTTGAGGCTTGAGATCAGTTTTCGAAAAGGCTATTTCAAACCCAAATCCAAATTTCTGCACAAAATAGAGACCCCAACATGAAGAAAGTCTCATGAGAGTTACCCACTAAGAATATCCACTCTCATTTCTTAGGAAATGTTCATGTGAGATCCTTTACTCTCCCTAAGCATTGAGCCACTGCAGCATCTCTTCACGACATGTACTTTCACTTATGAGGTTGGGAATTTATTTGCACTTCATTTAAAAGGACTCGTTCTTTTATTTTGTACAAGTCAAGTGAGTGGGTTACGTCCTCTGAAATTTATAGGCTTCCAATTGTCTGTTGCTAGGGGCCCAGGGGTCTACACTTTTCTGCCACTTTTGTGGGCTGTTACTGTACTGTGCATTCACCTTCCAGTTTGTGTTGTGACATCATCCAGTTTAAATATACCGATATTAGAGGTACTCGTTAGACAGTTGGGAGCCAAACTCCACTCTTCCTGCTTTGCAGATTTCGTGCCATTGATAATGTCTTCCAATGATTCAGAAAACATAAGACAAAACTTTTAAATACTGAAATATGTTGATAGAGACAAAAAGTAGACATTTGTTTCCATATTAATCTAAAACACTTCACAAAGGAAGCAACAACATGCAAATTTCAGGTTCAGACACTTGGTACAAACCTACGACTAATGTGTAAAATAAATCAATGGCCAATTGAGGCTTTGCATAATACCTGAAGCTTTGTTTTTCTTGGCAACAATCGTAGTGCTTGAGCACCATTTATTCTGTCCCACCTTTGACTCAACAATTCCAGCGCATTGTTTAACATTATGGGATCACCATCTTCAACTGCCTCATCTCCATCACCATCACTTCGCCCACTGTCAGTACCACTAGGACTAACACGTATATCATCTGCGACCTCAATTGAAGCAACCTTTTTGGATAAACGGCCACCTCTGGGTTTGACTGGCATGACCTTTTGGTTACCATAACTTTGGGTATGTGCCAGAGTTGTTTTTCGTTCAATTTGTTTTGTTGAGCTTCGAGGATTTATATATATTTGCAAAAGAGTAAGATAGATAGCGAGATTCGCCCTTGAAGAAGGTTGGTGTAGTTCAGCATCATAAACACGATCACAGTAGCTCAAAGCTAATTCAGGTAGACAAAGCTGTTTACATATACCAAAAAAATAAAAATTGGGCTTACCCTGGATATCCAAAAATGATGATCCTATCATTTACATCTTAAGAAAACAAAATCATCCTTTGTGCATAAGAACTGGCACACAGCAGGTTTCAGTGAAGGACCCTCTATGTTCATAAAACCTCCCATGATAATTCAACTAGTGCAATGATGTAATACCTTGTGAACATATAAAGACAAGGCAAGTTGGTGCTGATTCATTCTGCCAAATAAGATAGCATGCTCCTCGTAAAGGGCATCAGGAGGAAGACGTTTCAATATATTTTCAGCATTGTACTCCGAGATGCCTTCCAGAGTGGATAATAGCTTCTTCCGCTGTGGAGAAAACATTTTCTCATCCCACATCTGTTGATCTTTAAGATCCTTGAACCATTCAAGAACCTCAGATACATAGATTTGTACCTGCCAAAGAAAGATGCACAAAAGATAGAACTATGTTGACGATGGCATGTATGAAACCTATGTAGTAGCTGAATTACATTACAATGGTTTCAATTGAATGACAGGATTATCATGTTAGTGACTGCTTTGGTGCCAACTAAACCATTAGCTTCTGTGGATGATCAGATTGAGCATCATCTGACTACAACTTGTGGGATGGAGCTGCTTGTGTCCATTCATTTCATTCTGACTTATGATCCAACAATTGTTTGCACAGCTAATCCCCAAATTTAAGGGTACTAGTTTTTAGATTTTAATACTCTGGTTACAACTGAATCCCTGGGCCCTCATATCATATCAATCTTAAAGGAAAAATAGAAAAGACACAACAGCCCATATACACCATCAATCTTGCATGTCTATGATTTTGCTCTATTGAGAAATGAAAATAAAATTCACTTACAAATCAAGGAGTGGAAACAGGGTTAACAAAGATAGATTTTTGCTACTGTCCACCTCCAAAAAGTATTCTTAATTAGCCCTGTAACTTTCGCTTATGTTACATAGGAGCATAAACATTTCCAGAAAGTATTCTTAATTAACCCTGTTCCTTTCTCTTATGGTAGGAAAGAGCATAAAAGTCAGGCCAGCATCAAATCTGGGAAAACTTTGACATGGAGTAAAAAAATGGAAAGCATACCAACTCATTGTGCAAATTCTCAGAAACACCAGCATCACTCATTGAAAGCATCAGTTCCAGATATTTGGATTGCATATTTGGTGCATGCTGTTTTAAGTATGAATTAACCAAGTCTGCTTGTATATTTCCAGACAAAAAGAGCTCAATGGTCTGTGTTGGGCAACTTTCAAGTACATGCATCGAGAATTCCAGAACAAGTATAGGGTCGGATCCACAAAGAGGCTGCAAAAGAATAACCAACCAAGCTTATAACTTTCAGATAAATGATCTTTATCTGATGAAATTTTTTCTTGGCATCTGCAAGCACAAAATAATAAGAAAACACAATACTAAATAAGTTGCAGAGATTCACAATTAAATAAGAACACTGAACACCAGCTGCAAACGTGAAGATTCATGTGAACTTTGCCCCTATGTATTAATTGGAACATGCACTCCAACAAGCACACCTCTAGCCAAAAGTAATTAAGAATATAATAACCAGGTAAAGTATCTTTAAACTGTATTGAGACAAGAAAAACAGTGAATATACAAAGAATTCCCAACACTATCAAACTAAGATATGAAAATCAGAAAAAGAGTCTCTTTCACAAGCTCTAGATGACTTCATATCAACGTCACCTACATGGCACAATGTAACAAATATTCCTCGATGCCTTTGGAATGCACCATTCGCTTTCTTACATAAAACAAGAATATATCCATTTCTCAAGTAGAAAATTCACGTGCACTTCAATTTAAATGCAAAGATGCTGAAGAAGTTAAATGCCTGAAATTCACCAGCAAGGCACCCACAATACATTCCATCTTTTAAGAATGGGTAGTACAAAAGCTATTACTTGAAGCCCTAGAATCCATTGTTTACAGGATTGGCTGATCTTGGAGCCCCTCCCCCCCCCAATCCAAATATGGTGGAAGGCTGATCCCAAGTCAGGACCAGCCTTGATCCAGTGGGATAGGACTGAAATCGGTGGATCTTGTTGAATCCTTATGTTCTCGTGAAGAGAAGAGGGTGAACGGGTGCCAATGCCAAGGCAGAGATCAGTGGCCACCCCTAGCATCTTCCCCACCCAAACATGTGGGAAAGACAAAGGGCCATGGATCCCATTCTGATCCCATGGATTTGGTAAATCCCCCATATAAGTTGTTGATCCACAACTTTACATAATTTATTGGGTCCATGGGATCCAAAAGGTAGACCCATGGACTCATCTTCCCCGCCAGCAACCGGGTGGGGAAGGTGCAAGGGCGGCCAGTGGGCCATGGCCCTCAATGGCAATGAATTGGCCCCTCCTGCAAATATGCCAGAAGCAAACCGCAGACCCTCACCTTGGCACCAGTGGATCAGCTGATCATGGGCTTTGAGCAGATTGGCCATTCCACCGATCCAATCCCATTCTGGATCGGGATTGGCTTTGGCTGATTCTGGGGTGATCCTGAGTCCTGACCCATAAATCGTTACTAGAATCAAATAAAGTTAATTGTAAATCCTGACTTCACATTTTTATTGCAAATAACATTTAACACTCTTCCCTAAACATGCTTTGTCCAGAATTGAGGGTCCTTGATTCCTTCCTGAAACAATACCATGGAGAAAATCCCCTGGTGTTGGCTATGTTAACATGGTTTGCAGGATTGGCGGATCTGGATTAGGATTGGCAAGTGCCCTGGAAATCTGGCAGGAGAATCAGAGAAGAGTTGGAGAGGTGAACAGAGACACCAATTGCACCCCCAACTGCAAGGAGGCCACCGCCTAAGGGCATCCAACCACGACCACCAACTCATTCTCCTCTGCATCCACTTGCACGCTACAGTCCATCAGCATCATCATAAGCGCAGAAGGCCATCCTACAGCTGTTGGGGTGACAGGAAGGGGACGATGAAGGTTCGCCTGACAAACCAGGAGGCAGACCAGGTTGCGGATCTCACGAGACCAGACAGAAGACGATGTCGGTTCACCTGAAGAAGAGCTGTCAAAGCAACCCCTCAGGCCAGGAGTATTGAGCCGGCCACCCCTAGACCGGAAACAAGAATGCTGGTTCAGGGGTAAGTTAATCGGATCCCCCATCATTTGGTCCTTCCAGGTACTTGACAGATCCAGTGTTCGTATACCTTCCCCGCCCAAATCAAGTAGCGAGATATCTGCAGGCACCTCAATCCGACACCATTGGCCAGCAGCTCCCAAGGCATTTTTCCTTCCTAAGGAGCGACAACCCTGCAATGGTTCCCCAAGGCCTTCTAATTGGATAGGAGATTTAAATTACACTGGCTAGGAGCCCCAATCACCGTCTCTGGTGCCGGGAGACTACCAGCAGCTTCTTCCTTCTCCACAGATCCTGTTGAACATATATAGGTCCAGAAATGAAGACCCTCCTGCACTGCCAAGCATTTGACAGGTCTAAGTAGAGGCTTAGGCACCTCCATCAAAACCTCACACATTCAACTGCGGGCCAAAACAGGGCCCTGTTGTCCACGGAGACGACGGACCCCAGGGCCTTGACTACGGGGCTTCAATCGCCAATTTGGACCAAGTGAAGGCCAAGAACCCTTGACAAACACCCAGAACCTCACCGGCTGGGCCACCTCCACTTCCAGCTTCATCGACCAAGAATTGAAGGAAAAGACATTTCCATCTGGAGCAGTGAAAGATTTCTTGAGCACCACCTCCTTCCAGTTCAAAAAAGAGTCGTTTCTAACCCAAAGGACCCCAACATAAAAAGTCTTAGTACACCAGGAGGTAGTTTCTCACCAACAAAGCCCAAGAAACATCCACAGGCACTGCTCGGCCTCACCGGGAGCACACACACCTGAGACACTGCCAACAGACAACCTCATCATTTTCCAGGTGTACAACACCACAGACAACCTCATTACCAGGTACATCTGTCTGGAGCAGGGGAGGACAGCACCTGTGCTCCAACAACCTATGCTTGAAGACGTAGCTTTTGTTCCCCACATCCCAGCAGACTTTGCACAGCCATCTGTCTCTACACAAGCTTGCCCGATGGCCATGGCCAAAGCCCCTCTCAGACACACCCCTGCCTAGAACAGGGACTCTGGTCTCCTCTGTGAGCAAGGCACCACCGCCCTGGCTAGCCCTTCTGACAGCACCTGCACATAGCTCCGGAGATGACCTCAAGCTGGATGGGAGCCAGGACCCTCAGGCCCACCAACACCACTGCCACCACTCCCCCAACAGGCACAGACCATCGGCTGCCCCAGAGCTTCTCTCTCCTGTCATAACTTTTTACTCAGAAAACCTTGCATGTTTGAAAATAATGTGAAACAACATCGATAAATGAAGTAAACACTAAACCTATTTGTTTTCTATTAGAGCTTAGCAACAACCTTGAGATACTCAACAATCATATCTGGCGTAAATTTCTGAGAAAGTTCAGGATTATGTGAATCGGTATCTGATTCTTCAACTAATCGAATGAGCAGTTTCAAAGCATCGCGATGCATCTCATTGCACTTGTATAGATCCAAGAGTATAGCATGATAATTTCTTTGCAGCAGAAAATCTTCACAGATCGGTAGATCACAATAATTTAGACCTTTCAACAATGCCAGTGCACCTGCACATTGCCCAGTAAGAAGCATAGCTTGGAGAAGTGCAGTGTCCAATATAGATGCCCTCTCCCTGGCAACAGAACTGATGTGGGATTGCCCACGGCCCTGATAAAACAGAAAGATAAAGTTAGGTCTTATCAGCAAATTTTTATGCACTAATCAAATATACCTTTTTCCGACAGTAACATAACTCATTAATCTAAAGCTGGAAGTGAAGATATTTAAAAAAGGAAAATGCCTATGCAAAATCAGAGTATCGTTCTTCAAAGGGTAAATTGAGTAAAACACAAAACCAAAGGGGGCTGCATTTCATATTGGTAGACAAACAATGAATGCACCAGCAAAATGAAAGAGCAGACAGGAGGAAGATAACATAACAGAATAAGACAAAACTTACGAAAATTGAGTATAAACTTCAATATGAGCACTCAAGTCATGTATAGACATAAAAGTGTTTATGTTGTAATTCTGAGATAAATATAGGAGATGGATATGTAAAAGGGCATAAGAATTGCGAGACAACTGAGGTTGGGGTTGAAGAGGAATAAAACATGATACACTGGGAAGATAACACTTTTAACGCCCAAAAAGATGGAACAAAGTTTATCAAACAAGGGTTGCATGATGTGACCTTGGACCAGCCTTAACTGGATTGGCTGCCTCAGCCACTAAAGCAAAATCAGGCCAATCCTGGATCAGCCTAAGAAAAAGAAAAAAAAGGGGAGTACTCAGTGATAGTGACTGTCAGTCACCAGAGATCCAGATGCTAAAGAAGAACCAATCAAGTGGAGCTCACTGCTATCATCAGGACTAGGGGGTGTCCATGGGTCAGAATCGTCAGATTGGTTTGATTTGGAAGGGAAAAAATTAAACCAGAACCAAACCAAGTTACATGCTCAACCCAAACCAGATTATTTGGTTTGGATCACACCCAAAAAATTAAATTTAATATTAATTGTATCCATTTTATCCACCCTAAAATAAGACATGTTTCTAAAAACTGAAATGTCTTTAAAATAGCCCGCAATTAGGGGTGCAAACAAGTCGAGCCGAGCCGAGTAGTATGGTGTTCAAGCTCGGCTCGTTTATTTTACACGAGTTCGAGTTCGAGCTCGAGTTTTAGCGACTATGTGGAACCCTTGTTCAAGCTTGGTTCGTTTATTAATCGAGCCGAGCCGAGCTCGAACTCGAGTAGTAGTTAGACTAAAATTCAATTCATATTCAAACTTAAACTATATACAAACTCCTTTATAAACCCAAAATCAATGAAAAGTCATTTGTGAAACTTTAGATTTAACTCATTTATGAAACTCAATCTAAGTTTAAACTCAATTTTTGAATTATTTAATATATTTAAGTGACAATATATAAATATTAATACTTAAAATTTAATATTTAAAAATAAATATATAATATAATATTTAATCGAGCTGTTCGCGAGCTTATCGAGCCGAGTAGGAGTCTGTTCAAGCTCGGCTCGTTTAATGAGTCGAGCTTTATTTTTTGTTCAAGCTTGTTCATTTAACATAATAAACGAGCCGAGTCGAGTTTTTATCGAGCCGAGTTTCGAACTACTTGTCGAGTGTATTGGTTCGTTTGCACCCCTACCCGCAATCAGCACTGCAGACCTACAGGATACAGGCCCACTATTGCAAGCCCACAAGCAACGTCTACTGCCCTGGCCTGCTCTGTTTTTTCTCTTCTTTTTTTGTAATTATTATATAGAAGAAACCCCTTAAATGATTTCTTCATAAACTGTGGGACTAATAGCTGGTGCAGGTATGCATCTCTGTACTTCAGTACCATTTGAAGCTCCCATACACGTTTCAACCATTTCAACCAACAATGCAAAATATGTGCAAGTACTGCCAGGCAACTTGCAGATGATAAATGAAATTGGTGGATGATCTGGGTTGGGTCTATCTAGGTTAGAGGTTTTTGAACATGAAGGATGCAATCAGGTAATCAAGACAACCAGACACTTTAGTGTTGGCTTGGTTTGGTTTGGTTTCTTCAGGTTGGTCAAATAACTAGCAGCACTAGTGAGGATCAAGGAGAACCCTAGCCAATTGGGTCTCACTAATCCATACAATGGGCTAGGGTCCTAAAAAATCCAAGTAAAGTCCAGTCATAACTGAAACTCATCCGATAAGATTGGTCCAGACTGGGTGATTGGCCCAAGATCACGTTTTTTTCTTTTTCAGCAATCCAACTTAGTGCTGTGCAAATCTTTTGTTTCCTGCATGATTCAACAGAATTTATAATTTTATTTCTGGAGGACAGAATTGGATTGTCCACAGCTGATACCAATCAATTTTGTTAAACCATGCTATTGAAAGGCAAAAAAACAAAACAGAGAAGTAAATTGGGAAATCATTTCCACCAACGTACTAAAAGAACAAAAACAAAAACAAAAACTCAGGAAAAAAACAAAGACAAAGACAAAATTTAGGTTGCATGAAAGTTAAAAAAACGGAGATATCTAGTCAGAACTTTTTCAGATAGATGCACAACTCAGGAAGCACCAATATAAAGGTGCAAACACTAGTCTTTCATGAACAGCTAGCAGCCAATGAACCAAGATATATTTTTTTTCTACTGGCTTGCTTGTCAAAAATACTGTGGTCCCTCTCCTAAATAGCATGTAACATGATAGGAAGTTGTAATAAAAAAATTATTAGATAATATTTGTGAAGATCATCTTGCAGATAATTTCAGAAGACTCATTCAGAAACAGCATAATTGGCACTTGAAGGATCCAGAATCCAGGAGTCAACTCTCCTATGTAGGCAGGAGATGGAAATTGTTCGGGACAATATAGTTGTTGGCACCTAAATTTTCATAAAAAAGATAGTAAGAAGAACAATCCAAAGAGAAAGAAATAGAGGTGTTCTTGGGCTGACCTCGACAAAAGATGGGCCTGTTTGGCATTTGAAATGATTTGGATGAGTGAGCATTTAAAACAAACTCAATTCCCACTCAAGTATAGCCCACTTTGCACCGCCACGCTCCTTTTCCTAATTGGGCTAGGATTCAATTAAATCAAAAGCTCAATCGGGCCATTAAGTATAACTCTCATAATTAGCCCAATTGTGATGTTGATCTTGAGCCCAACTTAATTGAAAGCCCAAATAACAAGAATGTCATTTACAATCTATTAGTTATAAGTATAGTGGGCTCAAATTCAAGCACAAACCAGGCCCATTTATCTAACATATCAGCCTTGTTCTTATGTCAGTGACGTGGCCCACCATCTTTGCATTTATTGGGCTAAGATCCAACTTCAAAACATCCTCATTCAATGCTAGTAACAGCCCACCTAAACCTGCCACATCAGCCAACCCCAGAACCTCCCCCGCCCATTAAGAAAGCTGTGCACGTAACCTGCATTTATGAAAAAAGCTGCAGGGTCAATCTACCCCAGGTGTTCTGCCTACGCCCATCAATTTCCCCCAGATTTTGACGTGGGACAAAATTCTAATAGGAATTAACTGCTAAAATAGAATTGAAAAGCTGTAAAAAAATGAACTGAGACTGGAATTATAGCGACTAAATCAGAATTGGTGTTGGGTGTGCACTGTGCACTAGTCAGTTTGGCCAGTTGGGCTGGTGATCCAATCGCATGGATGTGGCTCAACCGCCGAGCCAGGAGGTTATCACCGCAAACTTCGTTCACACGCAGCCTGCGCGATGTCGTGGCAACCTGGAAGGGCACCCACGTGTGCACGTGGCTTGCTTGTTGAGCGCCCGACCACACGAGACAACCGGGATCCCCAAGGGGTCATGGCAGCATATGCGTGGGGGCCGGCAGAGCATGACAAAGTCTATGGGCCCGTGGAACCTTCTAGATGTGGGTGCACGTGAGCAGGCCTCCTGCACGCAGAGCCATCTGCGTGAGGGTTGTGGCTTTTCGTCACACACGAGGTAGCAGGAGACAATCAGAAGCAGAAGATCTGCAAGGAACCCAGAGCAGCATCGTGCGGATCTAGAGTGGAGAAGGTGGAATCAAAGAAGAATGATGATGGAACTCCTTCTGGGGATTGTCGAACGGTGCAAGGGCTGCTGTGCCATCTTCTCCAAAGGAACCACGTATGTCGTATCCGCCAGCATCGAGCTATGAATCCAGCGCGTTGATAGAAGATGATTTTGAAGCCGAAGAAGCCGACATCGAAGGAAGTCATGAAACTCCTGACGATGCCATGCAGAAATGGAGTAGCATGCGCGTGCGTGAAGAAGAAAGAGGAGATGATGCTCCGGAAAGATTCTGGATATGCATTGATAGGGGAGAGACCGGCAGCAGTGATTGGTGTCGTCTTCTCTGAAGAAGCCGCGGATAATGAAGACGTAGATGTCGCAAAGTTGTTGCCGAATGCTGAAGGAGAGAGGCCCATCGCCTGAGGTTCGCCGAACAATGCATGCAGCTCCAATTGACTGTATGTTGTTGAAGAGGCACTGTCGTTTGTTGCAAATGTTACCGGAATCCAAATCAGGGATCGTCGATCAATGATTGCTCACAGAAAAAACCAAAGAAGGTGATGCTGCCATGCTGTAGTCGAGAACCTGCAAAGAAGAACTAGGGTAGGGAGGAGGGGAAGCCAACCTCTATCGGGGGTTGGAGGAGGGAGCCAGGATCCTCCCAGAGGTGAGGGAGAAGGAGAAAGAGGAATGGCCCTCCTCACCGAGGTTGGATGGAGAACGGGAAGGGGAAGGAACAAGGCCGCAGCCCTCTCATGGACAAACAGCCAAGGCTCCAAAATTTTCAATTACTCCCCCTTTTTTAATCCGTAATACATTGGTGGCCTTTATAGGAGAAGCCATTATTAAAAACAGACTCTACAAAAAGAAAGTTATATAAACATGTACTCTTAAAGACTCAAATGTAAAAGAACCCAAAATCTCTTAAAATCAGTCCCCATGATTGGAAAAGCTGCAGGGTACCCAGCAGCTTACATTCATGGAAAAGTTACAGGGTCAATCTGCCCCAGATTTTCTGCCTGGCTATCTGTCACCCAGATTTCCTGCTGCCACCAAATCTTCTGCCAACTCCTTTTAAAATTTAAACTTCCCAGCACACCCAGCCTGGGGCTCCTCTATAAAAGGAGATGTTAAACCACTTGAAAGAGAGTTCTGAAGTTCCCAGTTCATCCACCGCTCAGCCCTTGCTACCCCCTCTACAGCTGCCTGGTACACCTCTTGCAGGAGAGGAAGGGAGTTCTCTCAGCACAGCCCACCAGAACCCTAGCCGCCAACCTCCTCTTCTCTCCCTGTGGTCAGCCTTAAAATTCACACTTTTAAAAAATCAAACAAAGGGAACCCAAACAAAAAAAAACTATCCAATCATAAAAAAATGAAACTTCAAAATCTCGTATCCACAAATCCTAGAATTGACACTCAAAATAAAGCAAACCGAAAGTTCATAAAAATTCAAATCGAACCAAACTCAAAAACACTAAAAGATCAAACAGAAGAAAAATCAAACCAAACCCAAAATACGCATAAAGTTGGCATTCTGACTATGGTCATGGAGACATGTCTCTGATTTTTGTGGATGTTCAATTCCAAAGTTGCCATAGTGGTTATTTAGGGTATTTGAGTGTCTGCTCAATATAAATAACACCGTAATATTGGAAGTCTGGTGAGGAGAAATCAAAATAACCAAAAAAATTCAAAGAACTCAACAACCTCGATACATATTTTACACATACCATAATACTCCCATGGAATACAAATACCATGTATTTTCTTAGTTTTAAACGCTAAATCATAACAAAAAATTTCCTATTTCCACAAAGAAAGATTAAATTAAGACATAATTTTGAGGTTACATCAATAGTCTAGTGATTCTTAAAAGAATATGATGTTCTATAAATGCATGAGCATGAACACATTGAATGTGTGGTACAACTATTTAAAATTTCTAAAAAGTAGGAATGAGATAGGAAGAGAACCATGTAAATTGAACAAAGCAGATTTTCAAAACTCAAACAGGTTTATACCAAACCCCGGATAAATGCTAGTGATGTTTCCCTAAAAATACATGATGAAAATTGGCATGGCCAATCACATGGCCTTTCATGATTAAAGTGACAGGAAAACCCCTTCATAAGATGCAAAACCTTGGCCACATTTAACAAGCAGTCGCTTTTAGTGTTGCTACACTTACACTTGCCTACCTTGCCTAAATTCTTCGGCTTGTGTGAATTGGCTATTGCTGGACCATCCTGCACGACACCCATGACAACTTCCTCAGTCACTTCTGCAGTAGCCTTCTCAATGATACCATATCTTTTCTTTTGCAAATACTTCACCAGTGCCATGAGAGCATTGTGGTTCATTTTCTTGGCCTCAAGCATAGAAGACTCATCAAACTCTACAAGCTGGGATGAAGAAGATGCTTCCATTTCATCAGAAGCATCAGATGAAACCCTGGAGAGCTCTGAGGAATCTGTAGCATCCCGCAACTTATCAGTCCCCACGATGGCCATGGTCTTGGGAAGAATGATAGATGGATAAAGAGACAGTACATAGGTGATATCCACTTGAGATGCTAAAAACTGGTCCATTGCTTCCTCATAGTCTCCATTGTAAAATAAATGGTGCCCATAGCTGGAATAAGAGAGTTCAGGAGTCAAATGTTAGCAGATCATATTGGTTTAATTCTAGGAGGAAAACGAAAATTGCATCAAGGTAAATAATAACTGAAATGAGACAGCTCTTTAGTCAACATTAGTCTAAGTAACCTTAGATGATTAACACACTTTTACTTTCAGATAAAAACAACAAAGATTCATCTAGGCAAACATGTGATACCTAACAAGTTTTACATGAAAGCCTCCCATCAAAGTTCCTCATGCAATCAAGTTAAATATGCATACAATTTTTTTCACAAGAAACATGTTTTTCATATACTGTTTTTTCCTGTTTGGCAAGCTATAAGATATCAGCATTAGACCACAGCTTCCCCACCCTAACCAGGATCGCCCCTGCCACCTGCAATTTCCCCACCTGATACTCTTATCCTATGGACCCGAAACAAGCTTGATCCATCAGCCATACTAGGTCTCTGGACCCTAGAGTTGGCGGATCCAGTTCAAATCAGCTCCATACACCCGATATGCATGGATCCACCAACTTTAGATCAGGCCTGTAGAGTATAGAGTATAGACTCTATATGGTGGTGGCCACTGCCCCTCCACTGCTGAAGGCAGCAATCCTAGCTGATCTGGTCTGCCTCCCCACCAAAAATCAAGCCAGATTTTTTTTTCCTTCTAATTTTTTAATTTTTTAATTTTTTGGAGGACCGAGCAATCCTAGAACGGTTTCCTTCCACATGGCAAATCCCAACCCAAAATACATTGTTCCATTCACAGTGATGAGATGTCATAACCGAAAAATAGTCAACTTCCCCTGCAACTCAGGATACAATTGACCATTCATTAAAGCTGGCATTGGCCAATTTAGGCTTGGAATCAGCTTTCAAAATCACCTGACCCTGTAAACATGATTGCTTGACATAAAAATCTCTAATAAAAAGCTTAGAGATTGTATCCAGTGTCGTAACTGAGAAGCACCTTGTAAGTTCCTATCAGCCTGAAGCCAGAAGTAAAACTAGTATCCCCAACCAAAAATAGTGCTACAACCTCATCAATAGGAAAAAAAACTCTGAGATCAAAAAACATGTCAAGTAAGGTAGAAGTAAACACCAGATATTATCATGCCAAAAAGGTTCCTTTGATCGCTGCCCTAGAACAAAGTGTCTGTCACACAAAGACACCCTGAACGAGAAAGATACTTATATAAAGGTTGTAAATACTATGCATGATAGCTGCAAGAATTCCAAACTTTCAAATCCACTGAAACGTCTACTTGGATTAGCCTCTGTTTAAAAGTAGTGTCCTCTGCCCCTAACTTATAAACATCCTAGCAAAAAAGGATTGAAAATACATTCGGATCCTTAGCAAGAACCACAATCATTGAGATGCTTGAGTTGGACCCAGCTCACTGATATTCATACATTTGCTTTTTGCCATAAAAGAAACATAGTAAAGGCGTGACAAAAAAGGTGTTATTAATAAAGTCAATGAAGGTTCTATGCTTGATTTTATCAAGACAAAATTGTGAGGTAGCATAAATGCTATTTCTTTTTTATAATCTAACAGCAGATAGACACGCCACAGGCCCACAACAGAATTATGATGCAAAGAACCAAAACAAAGATGCACCGGATATGAATGGAGCCTTCCTTGGCTGCACGAAGAGTTGAATCCTCAGGTGGAAGTAATTTACACAAAGCCAAAGCCTCTTCGAAATCTCCAGATGCAGTTAGCTGTACTATCTGCAAGACAAAAGCAAGACAGCAGAATAAACTTTATCCTGATAAGAACCTCAAAACATCTTGACATGGTCCTGCAATATTTTATCTTCATTGTAGATAGTTGTATTTATACATTTAGAAAACGAATGGAATCTTAGGTCTCGACTAGCAAAGACATTAGTATTACTTCTCACAGTTATTTGTCATCTTATGCAAATATGAATGCATATTTATTTAGCATGCTCATTTGACACCCTTTCTAAAACTTTAATCACCTCGATCCATACAGACATATATATGGCTTTATCCACAAAATTCTGAAAAATAAATTCAAGAAACGTAATAATCCATAAAAGAGCATTTTATACTATCAGTCATAGGTGGAAAAGAATCTGTCAGTGCTTATATCATCTGGAATCACCTGGACACCAATAGGAACAGGAAGCAACCCATACAAGGAATTTCCTAATGAAGCAATGGCACAAGAGTTGCATTGGATAAGGGCGTGAACATCCCGGATACCAATTGTCTGAACCAGTGGATAAGGGGATCTAAGAGAGCGTATCTGCACAAAAGGTCGTAATATATAAGAAACAAAATATATGCATTCAGTACTATTTTCACATTAGTACATTTTACTTTCATCTTGCAAATATAAAAAAGTTTACCTCAACATGCCTTGGTAAACGAGACATTGCATACGGTTTGTGAATAACAACAGATAATGGGGCCTCAGACCAACAAATCCTACCATCTTGTAAAAGTTTTCCATTCTGATCAACGAAAACCCCAATGTTGTCCTACAAATATAAAAAATGCCTCAGTTAAAATTAAAATGCTATCATTCAATTGCTCTTTTGTATGTTGGGTCAACAGACATCCATCAATTGCATGGGCAAAGACACCAAGTTGTCATGTAGAATATGTAGAAACAGTCCAGTACAGCAATGATTAATGAAAAAATCATAATTGTTAAGGAAGCTCATGACAATGCATGCTGACCACATACGGCCATATTGAGGCTTCATAGACCAAATCGTTGCAATGCTTATGCCCCTGGCGGCAATTTTGCAATGCATCCAGCAAATGTTAAATATAAGACCATGTAGGATATTAAGGAAGCACACAGAACAGAGGAGCAATTTCTCCAAAATATAAACATGAGAAAGAAACAGATGCAAAATATAAAAACAAGAAAACTCAACTTAAGCCCTAATCCCAAATTAATCGGGTTGACCGCATGGATTTCTTTCTTCATTCACGTCGATTTTGAGTTATTTATTCGGAGATATTAAACTCATCCAAATCATATTGATTACCCTCCTCCAAGTTAACTTGGGTTTGCCACATTCTTTTTTTGCTTCAATTATTTTGATATTTTTCACTTTTCTAGCTAGAGCTTCCTTATGTCAACCATTTAATATACAAACAAGAATAACAAAATAATATTAATAATTATTATTTAAAAATAATCAATGAAAGTAATTTCGATTGAAGATAATGATTCATCAGAATCACCAGATTCACCACGTACAGCAAAAGGTGATCTCCAGGATTGTAAATTTGTAATAGCAGCACGACTAAAGGATTTATATTTTACAAAAGAAAGGCATCAAAGATTGAAATTTGTTGTCTCTGTGAAGTGTGAATGCATCCCAACTAAAATTTTTCACTTTTTCATGATCGAGTTTACCATCTGTTTGCAATTTGCTAACTCCAAATATTGCACACAATACAATTTATGCTAATGCTTATTTATCTCAGTCATATGAGTTTTGGCTAAGGAGATAGGTGGTAGGTGCCTCAGCACCAAAGGGGCTTCCACAAGAAAAACTTGACTCCTTGGTAACTGTCACATGTAGTAAGAAAAAAATGACATTTTCCAAAGTTTGAGCAGCGGAAGGTGGTTTCTTCTTGTGAACAAAGAAAAGTACCTTTCCAAGAAGAAGGTCTCCAGACGCAAGAGGAGTAACCAGAGGAGGGGCAATCCTTCCAGAGGGAAAAACCTCAGACAAAGTTCCACTAGTGGTGTTCATTATCAAATACTCACGCTTGATCCCCAAACATATGTTCTCACCACACCAGGCCATAGACTTCACAGTGTCAGGAACGCCAAACTCCTTCACCTCCACAAATTCCCGACCTCCTAAGAATTAAAAAAACAATGAGAGAAGAGTTGTAGATTACTATAGTGCCAAGAAATAAAAAAAAATCCTGAAGTTTCACAGTAAATTTCAAGGTATAACCATCCTTATAGTCAACTGAAAATTCAAGTTCACTGTTCTTCAATGCAAATGAAGTAAAATAAATGTACTCCTTCAGAACAGGCCGAAAGACATCAAGTATTTTCACCGTGGCAATGGAAACTCATTCAACCATATAACAATTACTCGTAGTGGAGAAGTAAAAGGCAAATGGTGTACATGCATTTCCCTAGAGTAAGATGATACTTCTTTGGGTTTAATCCAAAAATTTTATCTCTTGATTTCTCCTCTGAACTTTTAGCTTGTGTTAGAAAAGAACTTGGCTTAATCCAAAGGTTTACTCATTTTACCTTTACACTAAACAAATTTTACTTTAAATGATTAGCTTAGTCCTATATCCAAATAAAGGTATTAGATCTTCAAAGGAAAATTCTAAAACTGAAAGCATAAATCTAAAAATTCTCAAGATATAATAAGTATATTTAGAATTATAAATGTTATGAGAAAAAAAATTCAAACACTCTTAACTTCTCGACCTCTTACATGATAAGAGATTAGATGTTCAGTAAGGCAAAAGCTAACGCCAACTAAGCAATAAATCAAAAGTTGGCTATGTGATGGAGTTACAACAAATTGGGCATCCACACGAACCAAGAAATTCACTATGGTCCCTGAATTTCCTACAAATGCATTTGTCAGCAGGCATCCATAACTAAATCCAGATACGGGATTACTATTATGCCAAGATATTCTAAAATTTAATATTGTGATAAAATAAAAGTACAGATTATAAACTATAGCATATAGAAAGATAATAAAAGTAAAAAATAAAATTTAAAGTTATTATAGAAAAATTAAATAGTTATAAAAAAGTTATTAACTTTTTTTACATATTTCAAAAATTATTGAATTTGGTTCCAATTCCGATAATGGAATCAGAATCGAAGAGAAATTGGAATTACATGATTCTGATGAAATCGGAACCACTTAAACTTTAATGGAATCAAATCATAAATAAGCAATTCGGTTACCGAATCCAACCCATTTGCAGCCCTATCAAAAACCTTTTGACATGAATTCATGGGCAGGCATATAAATGTCACGATTGTAGATACCTTTTCAGACTCATTGCCAATACTAAGGATATGTTTGTTTCCCTGTATAATGCAAGGAATGTATCAACTTTTCTTTAAAATCTATGAGATGAGATATAGTTATTTGGCTGCCAGAAAAATGTTAGTCAACCAAAATTAGTTTTTGTTGACCTAGAAAATGCCAAGATTTTGGCATCCTAAATGTTCACGCAGAAACCATTTTCATAGTGTGAAGAATCATTAGATTTTAATACCTCTCAAACTAGTACCTACCAAGATAATTAAAAATGAAAAAATAGAAAAGGACGTTTAAATGACGACTCCTGGATATATAGCTTACGCTTGAAATAATTAGAAAACCATGTTTTAAAATTAAAAAATCTAAACTTATTTGCTCACATCATGAATTGTACGAAGATCAACACTTTCGCACAAAAATATATTAATATATACAAAACTAAACCATTTATTGTAATTCAAAAATAATTGATTGGAAAGTGTTGGCCGAAGATAATTTCGAGGAAATAGATTTGCAGACAACCAAATATCTTTTCATGTTTTCAATTTCCTTGTAAATATATTCCTTGCAAAATGTTCTCTTCCTTTTTACTTTTACGTAACACCAAATTGACTCTAAGTGGCGGCCAAAGATCGTAACTACTTTTCATGATACATGTCGCTGTGAACTTAAATAGTTATAAAACTCAAAATTTTAAGAGATCAAAGACGATGCAGAGTCATTTACTGAGTGAATAATGAAGCAGGAGCTAGTTCATAGGGCTACTTACCATCAAGACGGTATATGCTGATTCTCTTCTGCCTCCCCACGCAGAGGAAACCCCTCCGGTCGTCCCAGCTAAAGACGTTGGCGCCTTTCGTTTTCCCGATAGCAGCCAGGGTCTCTAGGTTGGGCAGCCGGTGAAACGTGATCCACTCCGAGAGCGACAGCAGCAGCTCCCTGGACCTACACACCTCCATGGACATTGGCGCCCTCTTCCAGAATCCCGACACCGTCCTCTCCAGCACGTAGGGCTCCCGCCGCACCTCCTCGTGGGAGGATGATCGGTCGGAAGGAAAGTCCGCCGTCGACGGCAGCGGCGGCGAGGATGACGAGGAGAGAGACTCGGGCGCATAGATCCTGAGGGATCCATCGGAGCAGCCGGCGAGGATCCTGGAGCCATGCACCCCGGCGGCCTCGATCTTGGCGGGGCATCCCCGAACCAGCTCCACGGAGTCGTAGGCCGCGTGCACCATCGCCGTGCTTGTATTGCTCTCTCTCCCTCCCTCCCTCCCTCCTGAGAGGCAACGCTCGCCGTGCGGGCGCGCGAGCACGATCGCTTCCGATCAAGCTTCGGCTTCGCTTCCGCCGGAGATGAGGTATCCTGGGCGTCTGGCCCTCTGTACGGATGGTTTGGGAGTTCCTTTTAAGACTTGTAAACGGTTGACACGTAGAGGAACCGATTAGCTTCGAGTGTTCTTGAGGCTCATTCTAGTTGTGTGGACCCGTTACGAAGACGTCGTGCGTGTCGTGCCGTGTGATTGGTATCGGACGGAGGAGGACAACAGAATGATTCCAATAAGGGGACCGCCCCGCCGATACTCTTTACTCCGTCCTCCAAGCAGAGGTGCCGATCGTTATTGCTGCAAGGTCGGCAGGGGCAGGGATCCTGTCGGCCCGTTGGGCCCTTAATGGGCCGCACCGTCGACCGACATGTTTGAGTAGACTGGGCTTGGTTATGAATTTAATATGTTCGAGCTAAACTCGGTACAATTAACTATCGGTTTATTATATTAAATTGAACGTTAGTACAATTTATAAAAGAAAATAACTCCAGCTCTATCTAAATTCATCCGTGAACCTCGAATTGACTACGTCGGTGGTGTCATATGGGAACGGGTGTGGATCAGTTAACGATGTGTTTAACGGATATATACAGATGATATAGGTATAAATATAATTGAGCTAGTGGACAGATGTAATTAGTAATAATTCCAACGGATCAAAATTTAAGTTTTTATCGAGACATTAAATATCGATGAATATGCACATGTTTTCACTATTTTAGTACGAACACAATCGCATTGAATTTGGCTTGGATATAGTTAACACCGACTCTTAAATTTTAAATTCTCGATTGACTTTATACTGATTAATACAGATATTTATTTACTCGGATGGATAAATAACAGAGGAAATGTATACATATCAACGAGAACGTGGATAGATAGGTCTAAAATATTCCTAACCCAGACAACTCGATCTTCAGTCTTTCGAGAGAGGGTCATCTCAGGAGATTCCCGAGGGAGTCTCTTCGGGTTTCTTACAAAACTCATTTAATACCCGACGAGAGGACCTATGAAATATATGACATGATGGACACTAAATGTTTTTTTTCGTAAAATACTCGAGGAGACTTTCTCAGAAACCCCCCCTCCCCGAGACAACCCTCTCTCCAATCTTTCAGTTGGCGTCGGAGCGCGAGTCGACAACGTCAGACAATGATCTTAGAATCACTCTCAACGCTGCATCTCTTGGACTGATCATTTCTGCGCAGGATAGTTGGAGGGATGAGTGACTTCGGTGACGCGGCTGCTGCAAGATAAGAAATTCCCTGCATGATCCCTATCAACGAGACTTATATATAGCTCCAAACAGTGGGGCACGAGGCCGCATCAACATTTATGGGGTGTTTGGTTGCATGATAATTGAAGTTTTTATTTTAAATTTTAAAAATTGTAAGAAAACTTGTTAAAATAGGTGTTGGACAACCATGACAATTTTATGTTTTGAAAGTGATTTTTTTCTTAAACAAAAAAGTGGGTCTCACCTCTTTCTTTTTTCTTGTGGTCCCCCACTTTATTTGATCATGTGCGGTGGTTACTCTTTTTTGTAATCACATCCCTCCAAACATGATAATTTTATGTCATGAGTTAGTTTACTTTTTATTTTAATATATATTTTTATCATGAAAGTGTACAAAAAATTATCATGCAACCAAACACCCCCATTAACTTTTTTATGTGATTGTGAGGTGGTGGAGGTCTCCAGAGCCGAGACGGTTGCATCTGGGCAACATCGGCAGTGGAGAGCCAGAAATCAACATCTTTTCGTCCATTACTTTTCCGACGGTGTCAGAGGGACAGACTTCCGTTCTCCTTGAAAACCTCGCTACACCCGCCTTTCCAAATCCACCAAAGAAGAGCCGCACCCGTTCCAAATAATCCTGGCACAATCCTTGCCGACGCTCAAAGCCAATTCTAACCATGAAGTGATGGAGGTTTGGCTGATCTTCTCATGGACAACTTAATTTAGAGAGGTTGTGATTTGAAATGATTGATTAGTTTCTGTTTATGCAAATTTGAAGGGACGGTGGAAGGATATTATCTTGCAGAAGTACACAAGCAGACTCAGGTGTTTAACCGATTTTTTTTTTTTTTTGCCATCGGCGTCATTAAATGATCGGGAGCTATCTAACTAGACCTGTCAATGGATTCAAGAAATCCGTATGCCTGCCCGAATCCGAAATTGAAAAAGAGGATTGGATAGTCGTCCTGTGATGTCAAAGCAAATACAGTTCGGGTTCGATTTTACCTGATTTAAAATATATCCGAATTTTACATTTCAGGATACAATCGAGAACCCGATAGGGTTTGCTAGACCCGATCTGTCGACGGTACCTTCGGGCGCTCGGCCTCATCCGGTCTTCCTCCTAATCCATCCTCCTTTCTTCTCCTACGGATGTTCTTCTCTACGGATGGGGCGGCGGTGCCGAATGCCCCATCCTCGAGCTCTTCGAAAAGCGGGGCCAAGAGCTTCACCCTCCTCGTGAGGTTGCAGCGGTGCCGCTCGACGCCGCCGGTGCCTCCCCGGAACTCCGCCAGCCCCTCGACGCCGCCGGTGCCTCCCCGGAACTCTGCCAGCCCCTCGACGCCGCCGGTGCCTCCCCGGAACTCCGCCAGCCCCTCGACGCCGCCGGCCACTGTCGACATGCGGTGGATGGTGGCCGAAGCCCTGCCGCCTCCGTCCCCCGCCCCCGCCGGCCGCTCGGCGTCCGTCCCCAACATCCCCTTCCCGAAGCGGCGGAATCGGACGGAGCAAGAGGTTCCGAGAGGGGGGGTTTCGGAAGGAGAAAAGGGAGACGGACAGAGGGGAGCTGTACCAGCCCCCGGCGCTCGACCTCCGCGACGACGGAGACCATGGCGCCGCTTCCGAGATCGGTCCTCCCGCCGCTGGCCGTCACCCTGGTCTTCCCGTTGTTGCCCGACAGCACCTCCCCCCGGCGAGCCCCCTCCCCCCGCCGAGTCCCCTCCAGAGCCCCCACGCCCGACAAGCGCCCCTCCCCACTTCGCCCTCCACGAGCCCCCTCCTATGGCAAGCACCCGCTGCGAGTCCCGTGACCCCCTATCCCCCACCCAGCCCGGCGGCGACTCCCCCCACCGAGCCACCTCCGAGCCCCCCCCCCTTCGCCCTGTTCAAGCCCCCCTTCACCGCTTTCCCCCGCTGTCGGCGAGCCTCCGATGGCAACCCCCTCCCCCATACAGCGCAGCAGCGACTCCCCTGCCAAGCCACCTGCGGGAGCCCCCCGGCCGGTGAGTGCCCCTCCCCCTTCGCCTGCGCAAGCCCCCTTCCCCCCGCTGCCGGCGAGCCTCCGATGGCGAGCACCCCACCACGAGTCCTGCGAGCCGCCGCGAGTCCCGCGAGCACCTGCCGCGAGATGGCGAGCATCACCGCTCGTCAGGACAGTGGGTTGACCCTAAACCCGAGATGTGTTTTCGAATTTGGATATTGATCCGAATCCGAAAAACATTTTTCGTTGGATCAGGTACCGGATCTGGGTTTTACTTGTTGGATTCGGATTCAGATCCTAAAGAATTCGACCCGAATCCAACCCATTTACAGTTCTATATCTAACTATTGGGCTCGTCAACGGGTGGAGCAGTCGGATAATCGATTATCCGTCGGTTACGCGGAGACACGGGAGCCAGGCTATTTGCATAAATATCCCCGGACAAGTTGGTTGTGCTTTCTTACCCTCGGGACTCGAGACGGCCCACGTCCCTCCCTCGGTCCGCAAAAGCCGATTTTGCCCTGCACCGCCCAAAAGGGGAAGTATTATTTTATCGTCCTTCTCCTCGGGCTCAGTCGCAACCCGCAAGGAGTCCAGGTATCAAGGAAGAAGGGAGGAAGAAGAGGAGAAAGGAGTGAAGGGAAGCGTACGATTTGCCGTGGTCGCGGAGGGCGCCGATCCCTTGCCGTGCGCCATGGTCCTCTCGCTTTCGAGGTAGCTTCCGTGTGTAGTCGACAGAGCTTATCATTCCGTCTGGAATCTCGAGTTCCGGCGAGCTCTGGAGGTGCTCGGTTCTGTGCGCTTTCGGTTGACGACAGGGAATGGGCAACGTCGTTTTTGGTCTCCAAGGGCTAAGTTTCAATCGTTCCGAGAGATTAGTGGACGGGGTTTCCGGTGGATTGTCTTGGTGCAGGCAAGCTCGGTGTTTGACTTCCAACTTCCAATCTTTTGTTCGCTTGAAGCACCCAGAGACTCGATCTTAAGTGGAAATTGCATATTTTATGATTTTTCTGTATTCCCTTCTAAGCTTTTGGTTCTTGTTTGGTTCCAAAAGCGTTCTTTCCCGTTGCAACTCGAGGAGTATATGCCGCCACTCTTCTCCCAGAATATAATGTTCACGGCCATTGAGATCATTGCTCGCTCCTGATTTTGTCAAGTGTGTGCGGTCAAGCTCGACTTTAAAAGGACAGTAGTGAATTGTGGCGACAGTTGGCAGGAGTGTAATAGTTAGTAGGAGGCGCACCTAATGTCTCTTGACGGGGACGAGAGGAGATGGATCTGTGGAAGGGCCGGTGTGGTGAATCTGCACCGTGTCAGTTCTATTGTAAGGGAAATTCGGGACCCTTGTATTCATCATTCATCTGGAAAGGTAGGTTCTTCTCGAGCATACGGTGATTGATTATCAAATGTTCAATGTAGGCAGAAAGATAGGCTTTTGCTTCTTCTGACATTCATTTGATTTCCTTATGCCAACCTAAAATGAGCAGTTGCTTTGTTAGTTACTTGCAATGTGTTTACCATCTGTTTAGCGTGGCTTGTATGCTAACATTTCCGATCAAGTACTTAGATTGAACTAATTGCTGCTAGAAAAAAATGCGTACTGACATTCCCAATAATCTACTTGTTCAGATGTTAATTTTATGTTTGCCATTTGCTTGTATCAACCCCTGCATCTCAACAACTTATATGAAAATTTTCTTTTGCAAGTAAGAATACAAAACGGAAAGTGGTATTACTGACTGATATAAACTGGCTCTTTAATTTGGCTCTCTATGAATCTGTGCTGTTTGTTGCATCTTTTCATGTCTACGATAGTGGTCATACAAGTACATTACATTGAACAATATGGATTGTAGGATTGGCTAATTAGTGTGAATATTGACACCCCATCAGGCAGGCTGATTTCGGCCTATAGGATATACCATGGATGTTGACCTACCAATCTGGGTGGCTGATCTTCTCTTGGACGACTTTACAAATCTAAAGGCATTGAATCTGGATAGCATTTTGAAAAAGCCATAAATTGTCTGTATTGCTTTTTTAGTGGGTTTTACATTTTATTTTATCGAGGCATCTACTTGAAGTTGAATTCATCCTGAAATGTAAATTTGTCTTACTTTATCATGATATCATTACTAACTTTTTCATTTGTTGTTGTGAAGCAGGGAAGCAAAATGCTGAGGCCAGAAAAGTGGCAATCCATTTTTGATAGTGATGGAAAGGTCATTGCATTTCGTAAGGCCCTCAGATCAATAATACTAGGGGTAAACCTTTCTTCAAAATCACTGGTATACATTGGTATGGTATTTTGTTGTTTTGAGGGCTCTACGGTAAAATATGCTCATAGAGGTTGCATGATATGGTTAACATGGGTTTAAAAATAGAATTCTATGTATCAATAATGTCATGCAATTTAATGAATTGTGGCTATGCCACCTTAAAAAAATCAATTGACTTCTATATCCCACTCTAGCTTGTTCGTCATTTTTCAAGTACCTTATCTAGTTTCAAAAATATTTTTCTTGTTATACTTTACATGCACTTTCTTTCGTTCTCATATTTTTTATCCATAATGTTTTTTACTCATATTGTTTGTTCCTCATGAGTAATGACGCTCTCTAATGTCCAAAATTTTGCCATTGATGCACTCAGCATTTTTTTATTTTCTCACATGTTTGATACTCATGATTAGGTATACCATAAGTTTTTTCACAATTGTATTTAATGTCGTCCCTTTTATCCAGTAAAATTCCCTCTCAAAACAATGTGCTTGAGTTATATTGGATTTTGGATTCTCACCATATGGAGCTTTTTTTATATACAACATCAGGGTGTTGACCCATCGATAAGGGCAGAAGTTTGGGAATTTCTTCTTGGTTGCTATGCTTTGGGCAGCACTTCTGAGTATCGGAAGCAACTGAGGATGGCACGAAGGTTCTAACTTCTTAATTATTATGTATGGTTATTTAACATTTTGATTGCTTACTGATTAGTTTAAGTTGATGCCATCATTTGATTTGTAGTTGTCACTTGTCGTTCACTTGCCGTTTTGTTATCTGGCTCTAGTTGACAGTATGTCTGCATGTTTGCCCACTGCAATTTAGATTATCGGCAAGGCTTATGAGAATGTCACCATGACCACATTTCTCTGTATGTATTAATTAGGCCTTTGGGTGATGGGGACATTTTTGAGCATTTTTTTAAATTGAGTCCTTAAAATGGACTGGTATGTAAATAGATTTTTAGGGAGTACTTTTTCTTAAAAGGTTCTCCTCTCCCCCCTATAAGAGGAGAGCCGATGTACATAGTGAAAAAAGCAATACGAGTGGAATTTTTGGAAGCCTTCGGGTCTGGTTTGTCTCGCGTAGGGGGCTGCGGCCCCAATCTTCTCCCACCTCCGGCAGTGAGGCCGGCCCTCCCTTCACCTCCGGGAAGGACCCCCGGTCTCCCTTCCACCCTCCGGAACCGGCGAGGTGCGCCGTCTACCCCTTCCTCCTCATCCTCCGGCCTCCGCGCCGTTCACCTCTCTTCCTTTTCTCGGTTCGACATCGACATCAACACCTTCACTAGCCGGCGTTCCCCGTCATCCTCCTCCGGTGGTCTCCTTCCTCGACGAGGGCGGTGGTTCTCCTTCCCTTCACGGATGCGGACGAAGAGAGAAGAGAAGAAGGGAAGGGGGCGGAAGATCCGTCGGCAGCGCCTCCTCCATTCTCCTCCGATCGGGTACGGGTAGAAGAAGAAGGAGGAGGAGAAGCGAGTGGGAGGGGAAGGCAGATCCGGCGATCCCCGGACTGTCTTCCCCCGTGCGGCGTCCTCCCTAGGCGGACGGCGGCCTCCCCCCCTGCTCCGCGCTCCGCTTGTGCCCGTTGGACGACGACGCGGACGAGAGGAGGGAGATCCCGTCGTCTCCGCCTGCCCGCCGGGACCATCGTTCCCCCCCCCACTGCTCTGCCTCTGCGGCTCCTCCGCCGGACGACGACGACGACTGCGCGCGACCGGACGACGACGACGCGGGCAACGCGCTCGCCGTTTTGTCGCGGACCGGGGCCTCACGGGACCGCGGCGATGCGGCCACGTCATCAGCCAGGAATGGCGCGGACGAGGGCCACGCGACCACCCCGGGCGGGGGTACGCGGCGATCCACCGCGCGGCCACGACACCCCGCCCCTCGCGCCCGCGAGCGCGGTCGACCGCGCGGCCGGCGCCGGTTCGCGGCCAGCCGGTTCGCGGCCCAGACCGGCCGGCCGGCCGGTTCGACCGGGTCCTGACCCGGTTCGGTCCGGTTCAGCCCGGTTCAGGGCCTGAACCGGCCGGTTCATCCCGGTTCAGGGTGTTCTGAGCCGGTTTAATCCGGTTCGGTCCATCTTGGGCCCGGTTCGGGCCTGTTTGGACCGGTTTGGATCGGTTCCGCTTCGTTTTGGGTTACTTTAGTTCTGTTTAGGGCGGTTAGCGCCGGTTTAAGTCGTTTTCATTCGGTTTAGCCCGGATTAGCCGGTTTGTCCCGCATCATTGGGGCTGGACTGGACTTGGGGGGATGATTTCCTGGGGGGGGGGCTGCGGCTGGGGCCCCCCTGCACCAGTGCTGCAGCTGCTGCTGCTGCAAGGGGATTGGGAGGGGGAGGGGGCAGGGCAGCAAGGGGGGTCCAAGCTGGAAGGGCCAAGGGGAGGGGGTTCCTTCTTCCAGCAGGGGGAGGACCGAGGGATGGGGGAGAATCGAGGGTAGGGAGAGGAGGGGAGGGCCAGGGGGGAGACTTGCTAGAGGGGGGGGGGGAGGATACCTTGCCGGAGGGGGGTCCCAGTCGTATGAGATCCAATGATTTCTCGTTGTTACCAGGTCCGTTGACCCTGTATGCCAAGGCTGTTGACAAACAAGATTTGTCTAAGTCAGGGAAGACGGTCTGACCTATTATTGCAGATGGCACGGACGAACCCCCCTCGACCCCCATCTTTTGTAGAATTCTCCTGGCCTATTTTCAGCTTCTTTTTGTTGTATTTGGTGGGCCGACCACCCCAACTAGTCTTACCGCTCAAGTGGTAAAGGGACCCTTGGTCAGTTTGTCGCCTTGACAGCTATGTGCGAGATTAATGTTTACTAGCCACTTGACAGTTAATGTGCTTGGCCAGAAATGAGCTTTCAATCATTCAATTCTCTTACATGTGAGATTCCTAGAAGTTGTGCCTGCCTTCTTCAAGAGTCACATTGGCTATCATTGGATGCACTTATTGATGCAGGACAAAAGTGGAGACGCCACCATCCTTATGCAAAAACCAACCCACACTAATCGCTCAATAGCTGAAATATACCTGATCGGGATGAAATGGATCAAACCGAGCTTGAACTACGCTGAAACGCACTAAACCGAGCTGAAAACCCACTGAACAGGCTGAAATCTATTGAACCGGGCCAAAAAGGCCTGAACTAGGCCTGAACCGGCCATGGGAGCACATAACCAGCCCTGAACCAGTTTGTACCAGGTCTGGGAGTGTCAAACCAGTTCTGAACCAGGCTTGGACTAGTCGTAGACCAGCTGAACCGATTCTAAGCCAGTTGGACCGGATGACTGGACGGCGGTCTGGCTGGACCGACCTCAACTAAACTGTACCTGTCTGGACCAGATCTCACTTGACCTGGAGGGGGTAGTGGGCCGTGGCTGCTTTTGAGCTGAGGGCCGGTGGCCCACAGAGGGGCTCATGCCGGTGTTGTGGCAGCCCAAAGACACACCCACTGGCACGTGAGATGACTGGTAGCGAAGCTCGGCAAACTTCTCCGAGGTGGGGTCATGTTGCACAGAAGGTGCTCCCGATGGTGCACGAAGGCACCTTGAGTCTCGACAAAATAGTTGGGACTAGTGAGGGCTTCCTCATCTTCGGGCGTTGGCTTCGCCGTCGGACAGCAGGATGAGCAGGGACACTACTGCGGCAAAGGAGCCTCCTCCGCATGGTGCTGATGACACCGGCAGTGGGTGACCAACCGGATGACAAAGCAATCGGCTTCCCCCTCTTTGTCGTCTTGTCCAATCACCCTCTCCTTTTCCTTCTTCATCATCGTCGTCTGGTGGTAGGGAGGAGGGTGGAAGCGGCAGCCTGAGAGCAGAGCAGCAGAAGTGATTGAGCTTCCTCATGTGGGAAATGAGAGGTTGGAAGGAGCCAAGAAGGGTCAAGATGCCGTATTGAGATAGCAGCCCTGAGGGAGGCGCACGGGAATTATTCTGGGGGGGGTCTGAGAATGGCAGAACAGGGAAAGAGAACGCAATGGAGATGGTGATCGCACCACATGGAATTGGAGAAAGAGATCAAGCTGTTTGTGAAGAGCGGGAATCGGCAAGGGAAGAGAGTATACAGGGCTTCATTGATGGCCTACAGGAGGGCTTCGGACTTTGGCACACACATCGGGAAGGAAATGATAACTGTGGTGGAACTGGGATGGAACTGTGGGTGGGGCTGCATCTTGGAGATGTAACAGGGAGTGAGATTGCCGACTGCTTGGCAAGGAGAGGTGAGAGAGTTACCAGACTGTGATGGGGCCTTCTGGAGGTGGAAAAGACACCGGAAGTGCTTCGGGGTGAGGATGAAAACCCGGCCTATGCCAGAGGTGACAACTAACTACCAAAAGAAGGAGGTGGGGTGCTGGTCTGCTGATCTTCTGGGATCCCCACGTCGATGTTGGGGAAGAAGCAACAGAGGGAGAGAGGGCACCACAGCTGGAAATCAACATCTTCATCATATCCTTCATACTCAATGTAGCTACAGTTATGGCTTAGATAAGCCTTTTGGGATAATTACAAAAAGGGCCCTGTAAAGTTCCAAAATTCACTTAACCCCTAAATATTAAAGAAGATATGAAATTTTGCAGAAAATTCAAACCTATATCTGCTAATTATCTAATATAGAATATCTCAGCGCCTCCAAACTCGAATAGCCACATCCTCGACTTTTTTGTCCGTCGGATCCAATTTGGTCCTCATCACTTATCTTCTTTGTTCTATTGGCTAGCTGCTTAAGTTGCACACTTTTTCCTTTGTGTCCCACAATCTTGATATTTTCCATTTCCTTTTGGTATTGTCATACTTGAAGAATTGTGCTCCCGTTGAATCACATTTTGAAAGAAAAAGAAGGTCCATAACTGCTTATTTTTGTCCAGATTCACTATTGAATAATTTCTGATTATGAATCTACCTAATTTTAATGTTTTCATATGGACTTCCATTTAATCGATTTAAACCATATATTCTGTGCTCCTTTTTTTCCCTTTTTAACCATCTTGCATTTGAAGCTTTTGGATCAGGGAGAACCTTCTAGATTCTTGGATTGTGGTGATGGGTCCAAAAACATTTTAATCAAGAAATTCCATCTTGCTTATTGATATTGTCTTGGTAGGTATAGAGAGAGAAGAAAGGAGTAGTGGGTTGATGAACTATTTGCTGATACCTGTTTTTTCATTGATGGAAGTGTCCATTTTCAGATAGAATATGACACGCTTGATTGTGAAATCGAGTGTAAGTTTGTATCCTTCATTTTTAGCTTACTTTATATGGTCTTGTACTCATTTGCTTGTATCCTTCAGGTGATCTATTACAGGTATAATTCCAGGAAGAGAACTGTTTTGTGTAGAGCAATACTTTTAAATGTACAATATTCCACTTTTTTTTTGCATTTTAATGGAGATAAATCTTATGCTGCATTTTCTTGTAGGGAGAGATATGAATATCTAATCCGGGAATGTCAAATGATGCACTCAAGTGTCGGGACTGGTCAGCTTGCATATGTTATTGGGTCTAAGGTGATGGATGTGAGGACACCATCGAAGGATAATGACATAAGGGAAGATGAATCAAAAAGTGACAAAAGTTACAGCAGTCCTGTTAATAACACAGAGACATATTATGATTTTGATAATCATTGTATAAATAGAACATGTGCACAGCAACGAATAAGCTCAAGTGACTCAACTGAACTTGTCAGTTTCAGGGAGAGCACAGAAAGTGCACCCTGTAGTTCCTATGCTGTAAATTTTTCTAGTCCATATAACTATTTTTCTACAACATCTGAGATAGAAGTGCGTGAAGACAAATGCAGTCGTGAAAGTTATTTTGATTTTCCTATTTTACCTGTCAACAACTTATTTCTGAAAAGTAATAGGGAGCAGGGAAGGTGCGGGGACCTTGAGAAGCAACTGCCTTCAGAGAATAACCTAGGAATGAAAGAAGAGGACATGCACAGCTTCCAAATTAATAATAATGTAGATCTGGTTCTGGAGTCTAACGGCACAACTTTTCCTCAGAGCAACCCTGACATTGGAAGCCTTGAGTCAAACACACAAGGCAAAGAAGAAAGACATAAAGTTGTGAAACACAAAAACGATGTGGAATCCAATTTGAGAATTTCAGATGCTCTGGCTATGACTGGAATGGATACATCCACATCTAATAGGTTACCTGCTACTGAAGATAGAGTTTCTGAATGGCTTTGGACACTACACCGTATTGGTAAACTATATTGTCAACTGTTATATAGTTATTTAATCAATTCATAGTTGGTCCTGGTCCTGGCAGATGACACATGGCTTGTTGTTTCAGTCGTGGATGTGGTGAGAACTGACAGCCATCTTGAGTTTTACGAGGATTTAAAAAATATGGCTAGAATGTCAGATATCCTTGCAGTTTATGCTTGGATTGATCCTGCCACTGGATACTGCCAAGGTTTTCTTTGAAACTTTTTATGTAATCATACTATCTACATGTCAATACTCGGCATCTCTTGTGAAAGTTTCCATAAGCGAATCACATTTTGTCATGTTTAGAGCTTTACATAACTTGTGTCTGATTGCAGGTATGAGTGATCTGCTTTCTCCTTTTGTTGTCCTATATGAGGATAATGCAGATGCATTTTGGTGCTTTGAGATGTTCTTAAGGCGAATGGTGAAAACTTCTTTCAACTCATTTTGTGTCATTGATTGATTCATTTATACACTACTTGATTACCATTTCTGATAAAGGAAAGTTTTTATCAGCGTGAAAATTTTCAAATGGAAGGACCAACCAGAGTCATGAAGCAGTTGCAAACATTGTGGAAGATTTTGGAACTGACAGATGCAGAAATCTTTGCACATTTGTCATTTATAGGTGCTGAAAGCCTACATTTTGCTTTCCGGATGTTGCTCGTGCTTTTTCGTCGGGAACTATCTTTTGACGAGGCACTTTACATGTGGGAGGTTTGTAATTCATAGATTTGGTTAGTGTAGTTGTCAGAAGTGTTATGTAGTATTTCACAACCAATCATCATTTTGCAAGTGCTTGAGTTGAAAGTGGACAATATTCATGGGTTTCTATTGCCCAAAATCATGTAAAATGTGATGCATGTTAGCAAAACGGCAATATCAGTATTTACAATCATATTTTTATTTTGGAGAAGGGGATGAATGACATGCAGGTAGCAGTTTGGGATCTGCATGAAAGTTAATCACAGGGTACCGTGAAATGGGGTTACCAAGGGTCTGGATTCTGGATTTTTGGTCCGATTTTTAGACATTTTAACAGGTATATGTGATACTTGTCAGGTCAATGTTAATCTCCTATCCTATATCTGAAACATGCTATAATCAACTTGTGGTCCGAGGGTGCTACGCATGACCAATAACCATAGATTCCAACCAAGAATTGCCAACTCACATCTCGACCTTGTCTTGGGATGATTGATGTGATGAGATCTCTAAAGAATCTCATGGGATCGGGTCAGGTAGACAGGCCAAAGTGGCAAAGACAGCTGGTGAAGGGCAGTGGCACAGAGGGAGGCCACTTCGGGTGCTACTGGTGCATCTTACCAGTCCTGTCATGCGGAGAAGATGACCCACTGCAGTATGGATCTATGTTGTCTAAGACGTGAGGCACTCGAGGTGAGGGGAGGGTTGCCTTGCCTTAGGTGCCCAAGGTGAGCTCCTCAGATGCTTGAGGCAAGATATATATATAATATTTAATAATATATAATTATATACGACATTAAAATTTTTGAAGAAGAATGTAAAAAACAAAAAAAAAACTCAGTTCCTGGGTCTACAGGGCATAAAGATGTTAGGGCCTCATGGTGGATGACTGAGTATTGGGTTGAGACAGGGTAAGAGGATTTTAAGTTACTGGAGCTGAACTGTATTGGGTCTGGATCGGGGCAAGGCGACTGAGGTGAGAATTGCAGAGGCAAGGCATTCCTCACCTCGCCTCGCCTTAGAGTCTAGACACTTGAGGCAAGTGCCTCAGATAACATAGGTCTAGGATGTCAGGCCACACTTGTCCATGCCAGATCTGCATGTAATGGATCCAGCACTACTGGACTAGTGCAGGTCCAATGATCCCAACTACGGAATCCTGCAACGGTGCCTCTTTGTGCTGCTGCTCTCTGTTGCCCTCCCGTGGGCTGTCTAGTGTTTTCTAGTGGGCTTTCCTGTTTTGGATTCTGCCTCTCCTCTCTTTCCGTCATCTCCTTGGGCAAGAGTCATCATCTTGGTGGTGATGATTTTTGCGACCAGCGCAATACCAAGATTCTTGTGAGATAGAAAACCATGAATCCACTAGGAGTAATTGAATCCCTATGTTTCATGAGGGCGCTCTAGAAACCTGCTTGGTTAAATGATCTCATTAGATCATTCAGCATTCTTTTTTACCAAATGCGGGAGAAATAAATGCTTCTTTTCAGTATAATGTTCACTTTTCACAACTTAAGTGTTATGGCTATCTTGTAACTAGTAACATGCTGTATTGCAGCATTCTTGAGGTTCTCACTGGATTGATCTTGAATCCTTTTGGCTACGTTCAGAATGCATAAGCTATATCTTTATGGTCATATAGATTATACTAGATTAGTGGCAGCAGCCTTTCCATGGATATCACTTGTAGTCAATTTAACAATTTCACATAGGATCTAAAGTTCGTTTAGTTGAAGGACACACCATGTTGGATTTTTTGTTGATGTTAGACATTAGTTGGTTGCTTTATCTTTTTGAACCTTGGGATCTTTTTTAGTTGGTTGCTTTATTTTTTGGAGCCTCTGGGATCTCATAGGGTGGCAAATTTTTTCTACCACTTGAGTCATTTGCTTCTTTTTGTTGTTGACATTGTTGGTTAGTAGAGATTGTGAAGCAGGATGGATAAGTTTGCTGCCTCAGGGTGGTTAGGTTTGAGCTTTGATTTCAAATTTGACGCGGGATGGGCAGCTTGTTGTCTTGGCAAATGCTGATTCCTATGTGTGACTCGATTTGAAGGTTGGATATTGGACTTGACTTTGAGGGTAACGGACCAATGTAGTTGAAAAACCACCAAGGTTTGGACACCTAACTTTCAAGGTTCTAATCTAGAGGTATGCGGGAGCTTGCACTCACAAAGATCATACGGCATGCATCGTCGTATGTGTGATGAACACAAATAAATAACCAAGAGGAGAGGTTAGGAGTTACATCCAGGCTCTTGTCGTGGGTGAAGGACTCAAATGACATGCACCTTGAGGAAGCCAGTTGAAAGAATAAACTACAAATATTATGAATGTCCATCCTTCACAGGGGATAATAGGTTGCAAGCAACTTGTCCTTGGATAACATGCTACATTGTTAGATGCTTGGTTGTCTGAGAGTCAATGATCAAGATGACTGTGATTTCATCAGATACTCACAGGCGGGCACTGGGCACGGGCTCAAGCAATCAGATTTGCACACAAGCGGCTGGCATTGCAAGGAGTGACTGACAACATTGTCTCCAGAGTGCTCGATGGCCAACCAAGATGGTGACAACTTGAGGACGCAGGTGGTTTGGCAGACCCCTAGGCAGGCATGCAATGATCATGGTAGTGTTTAGAGTCCACTAGCCACTGCTGGGCATGGCTGGCTGGTGCTTGCCGGGGAGTTGGGGTGCCACATGGAGGAGACGGGTGAATGGAGGGGGGGGGCACAGGCAACAGTGGCTGGGGCAGGGTGAGATAGAGTTTGTAAGTTTCTTGGCTGGTGGAGGTGTTTGGGGGGGGGCACAACCCTCACTCCACTGTAGGGAGGCGACAGCGTGGGTCCATCTGAACGCGGTTGGCTCCACACAGGAATGGAAGAGGCTTGACTCTAACTGGGTGCAGCCTGCAGGTGACCACAGCTGGGGGTGTTCCGCCCAAGGTAGGGAGGTCAATGGAAGTCCAAGGTCGCACTGGAGGAGCAGTGGCATCAGGAAGCTGGGTTCAATGGCTTGGGGTGGTTCGCAGGGTTATCTGAAGCTAGAAGGGCCACCAGCACCTTCTTTGTGGCAAGAGGTGCAATGATGTGGTTCCAGCCATTACAGGGAGGAACGCAGCACAGATGTCGGCAGGAAGGGGAAAGGAGCAGAGGGGTGAGCATGCGACTGCTAGCTTGCTCTAGGAGTGGTTTATGATGGCTTTGGGAGGAAAATGACCCGCAGCTATGACCTAAAGGTTCCCCGGTTGGAATCAGGATTGGCTGGATGGATCCTTCAAAAGTTGAAAATGAAACATAAAGAACAAATAAAACAGTCCAGCTTGATTCTTGGGTGAGAGGTGGTGGCGGCTGCCCTTTACATTCCCTGCCTAGGGAAGGTGACTTGTATCAGGTTTATACTATACGAGCTTCTTCTCTGCCTGGTTAGGGTGGTGTTAAACTTTGTTTTTTCATAAAAATATAGTTGTATGCAGATTCTTTTGATTTCCATTCATTTGGGAAAAGAATTTCATTATCTTGGGCTAACATGAGAACACATGGTATTTCATAGGTGTAGCCAAAATATATGTTATGCATAAAATGTCTTTGGACCTCTCTCCATCAAAAGGTGTGAATTTCTGATGTTAATTACACCGAGATACTCAAAAACCCTTGATTAACCGTCATTAGTAACTCTTGAAATGGAAAACGTACATCAACATAAAGTAAACACATATGGGAGCTATAATTTCATAAATTCAATGTAATGCAAACTTAATGTGTTAAGTTTGGTTTGAGTTTCTTTGTGTATTCATGAAGATTTTTTTTAAGATTCCAACATCTTAAGGATATATGCCTTAGTGGATTCTTAAACATATTTTACATATTTGATATGTTTGAAATGAACTTAAGACATTTTTTTTTGAATTATTCAAGTTAATTTGGATCCAAGATCTAGGAAAGACGTGATTTTTCATTATGAGATTTCGATCATAAGATCTTAATCCCAATTTCATTTTTTATCTAAGTCTTGACATTTTTAGATTTAGTGAAATTAAATTTTTATGACATATTTATCATTATTTTATTTAGTATATTCCAAGTCTTTTCATTATGTTCATTAGACTTATGATTCAATTTTACATTTATTTTAAGTCTTGACATTATGTTTTTGACTTAGAAGTTTGGAGGATCCAAAATAAATCATGTCAAAATCTGATTCGGAACATCTCTTCTATTAACTATAATTGAGGTCTAGGACTTGGCATATCTAGAGGTCCTCATTCTAACCATTTCTTATGTTGGGGTCATCAAGTCCTATGTGGACATGTCAAAAATCTGATTAAGACTTGACTATGACCTATAATTAAAGCCATATGAAACCCCTATTTCAGTTCTTAGCATCTGGGTTATATCACCATCAAATTCCTAGTCATTATGTGCTTTAGACTTAGGACATGTAAAAATCCGCAGGACCAGGGCCTAAGACTAAGCATTTTCAGATTTTTGGAATTATTCACCCCTATATATTTAGGGGTTTCAGACCTAGGACCTTGACATATAAAACCTAAAGTCAATCATATATGATCCTAGTCAAAAGACTCAAAACCTAAACATCCATACATTCGGACTTCAGAACATAATCTGATTTTTTTGGATCTTCGAGTCTCCTTATTTTGGAAATAATATCCCAAACTATGCTCTGTTTCGAGAGAGATGTTCATAATTTTATGATTTGAAAGTCGACATCTATCCAACTATGAAATCGATATGCGTATTTCAGATCCAGTCGATTAAGATCTTATCATAGATTATAATTTTCATATTTAATTATGATCTGATTTTTTTTTTACATTTTCAGATCTGAAACGTAGTTAATTATTTTGGTTTCATATCATCTGATCGGATTTTGCAATTTTCAGATTTGATTATTGTTAATTTATCTTTATATTTGCTTCCATGTGAGATATGTGAGCTATTTAATGCTTCCCAGCCATAGCCATAGCGCCATTTGTATCATCTCATCTCATGTTATCTTTTAATCTTGGCCGTTGGTGCTATAAGTAAGGTCTAAGCCTCATTAAGGATCTGTTAAGCTCCTAATTGATAGGAAATGGATTATACTTAAATTCCCTCCCCATATAATGGATTTTTTTGGTGCCAACAGGCGGGGAAGTTGCAGGCAAGATGAGTGATCTTATCGCCACCATCCGCTGTAGTGTAGCCCAGCAGCAATGCCGCCGGGATCGGCCCAGAATTGGTTGATCTAGGCTGTGATCTGACTGTATGGCCCGATCCTGGTGGAAATTAACTGTGGAATAGGGCTTCCCCCTCTGGTAGTCAGCACCTGCCAATCTCAATCCAATATGAGCCTATCCCCATCTGGATCTAGAGTATGGCTTGGGTGCCGCAGTAGGGTTTGGTGTTACTAAAGGGGGGGAGGGTTTTGGAAGTTGAAGGCAAAGAGTGTGCAGCAAGGGGGAAGAAAGGGCATAGTGGTGAGGGTCGGCTGGATGCTCAAGCTAGATGCTCAGGTGCCAGTGTGAGGAGGTGGCAGAGATGGGAGGGGAGGGGAGAGAGAAGTAGTGAAAGAAAGGGGGGTGCTAAGGGCAGGAGACCGATGGTCGGGCAGCTGCAGGTGGTGGTTGGGCAGTGCACATTTGGGAGAAAGGAGTACCAGCAAGGGGAGAGGGCAGGGGTTTGTGCAATGCTCCTGACCAGAATAAGGAGGGCCTTAGGGTGGCACTTTGATCCAAGAGGTGGAGGAGGGGTAAGTTGTTCTGTGAGAGAAGCTGTGAGCTTAGCATAGTGCCCAAGAAAAGGAAAAGAAAAGGTAGTGGTGTGTTGGACCGTACATGCGGGATATGTGGTGCAAGTAGAGGAAAATATGGAGATAAAAGGAGAGACTAAGGGAGGAAAATAGAATAAGTGGTCTGGAATTTCTCCTCATGGCTCCTCCTTCACATAGGCAATGGTAATACCCCCCATGGGTTTTCTCTCATAGCATGGTTACTAAAGAGCATGCTCACTCTTTTTTTAAAATTTATTTATTCAATGCCTTCAAATAGAGGATACATGGGATATAACTAAATGCCTATACACAATATCTCATTCCATCAAATTAACCTATCTAAAAAGAGTAAGCTCCCTCCTAAACACAAACATAAAGAACAAATTTATCTTATCCATTTTCTAAGCAAAAAAGAGTGGGTGAACCATCTCATATGGAAGGTTTTCTTATCACATGAAAACTAGCATAGATGGTCAATTATCTTGACTAGACAAGTCAGTCACATGTGACCCGAAGAGATGTCAACCCATGTCACACTACGTGATGAAATTGGATTGGACTGAGCCAAGTGGTATAAATTGTCTAATGTTGCCAATAGTCAAATCGGTTGGGTAGACTTGCTGGTCCAATGAGGTGTCCTCACAAGATTGTATTCCATTTCATGTTGTTTTTTCATGTGTTAAAATGTTGCATCCTTGACCTTTTTGCACCATACAATTGACCACTATTCATCGTGATGGAAGTATTTTATCCATCTAACTTGATTTATCTTTAGTTCATGTTCAGATATGGTGTTTCAGAAAAACGTAACCGTGCTTAGATAGATCAACTGATATGTAAGGCTTCTTTGATCTGAGTTGTTCAATCACAAGACACAAGATGTACTGTAATATATCAATATTTGCTATCAGTACGAGTCTTCTATATGATTATGATTTATGACACATAGATTGCTGACTAGAGCATGAGCTGTTGTAGTTTAGATTTATGCAACATGAAGCTGTTAGTTCAATGCAGAACTTGTTTCATGCAAAAAAAAGATTCTATGGATTCATGCAGTTCTGTGTGGCTGGCAGTGTCAGTTTACCTGCTTTCAGGTTTTTGCTTCAGATGATGTGGGCTGCTGATTTTGATGAGGCTGTTGCTGTGGAGCTCGAGAAAAGTTGCCTTGAACCCCTAATACTACAGCTTCCAAAGGATTCATGTGTAGAAACACAAGATGATGTCCGGGAGAATGGTCGTGGGAGTTACAAAAGTTCAAGGTCTGACCATTATCAAGGAAATTTCGTGTCTTTTGCTCATGGGGTACGGTTAATTTCAAGACGTCCCCTTTGTGGATTGACTAGGGCAGGATTCTGGTCAAGACAGTATCTCTTGCAGCTTTGTACAACTACAACTTCAACGAAGATATGTTATGATGAGTTACCAGTCTTCTGTGTTGCGGCAATTCTTATCATTAACCGCCAAAAAATAATGAGGGGAACACACTCGATTGATGATGTGATAAAGGTAAAATTGTTTCATCAAATGACTTTATGCATCTATTTCTATTGTTAGGCTCTTGTTTGCAGATCATTCTGGCTTCGTGGCAGCTTCTCTTAGTTTGTAGGTCATCCTACTTCATCAGCCTTCATGGCTGGACATGGGTTGCTAACCCAATCATCTTGTTAAGTGGATCTGAGTCAGAGAGATGTACGTTTGCTGTTTTTCCCAGGGTTCTAAAAGAGATACTAATAGCTGATAAATAAACTTAGTCATACATCTATCTTTCATGAAATCCTTTGCATGTTTCTCAAATTTCACAGAAATGAAATTGTTTTCTATCTCAATGCTTGGTCACAAATCGTTGATAACTTCTGTAGGTTCTTATTATGTGTTATTGGATTTGGTGCGGTCCATAAATAGGAATGTGAACGTGTTTAAGTAAATTTAGGCATTTAGCGTACTAAGTGAACTTCCTAGATTTCTAACATGTTCCTGATGCCTAAACTGGCTATCCATCTTCTGGTTTGAACTTTTGGTTATATGTAGAAAATGTCAACTTCATGGGGAACGAGTCTGTTTATCTTTGTTATCCAAAGCCATTGTTTCCATCACCTAATGAGGTGAATCCAGGATATTTCTGATAAATTTGTTATTTTCTCAAGTCTTTTATAGATCGTCTTTTATGTATGATAACTATATATGTATTATTAATAGTTATTATTAATAGTTGTCATATATATTCAAGAAATATTTTTTGATGGGTATCGGAGAGAAAAATGGTTCCTATTAGATATGTATAAGTGATAAAAACATGCATGATGGAGTAACCACTAATGTCTGCATAGTTAGAGGGGGGGAAAGGATTTTTTTTTCAATTATCTTACATTAAATATCTACAACAAATCCTTACTTTTTATGTTAGTTATGGATGAATTGACAGAATATACAAAATGACATATCATGGTACATGATATTTGCATATGACATTGTATTGATAGATGAGACACAAGGATTTAATAGAAAGAACTTTGGAGAAACACTAGAGTCTAAGGGTTTCAAGATAAGTAGAATTAATTCTGAATATGCGTCATGTGCATTATAAATTCAACCAAAGCCAAAAGATAAAAGATGGATGAGTTAGTTTGGATACTATACTAAGGATAATTCAATATGATTTGGATGATTAAAATATTTATATTTCTGAAGAAATTACTCAAAAGCAACCTTACTGGAGGAAGAGATTCTATATTGTTGACCCTAAACAAATTGGATTTTGGCTAGAGTTGGGTTGAGTCCATAACTATTAAATATTAATGTATTCAATATTCTTATGCCATTTAATTTTTTTTATAAAGTCTCACCCCAAATTTTAGGCAATGCCACGCATTTGTGACTTTGGAATTCCATCACGTTATAGGTTTGCAAGGTTCTTCTTGGGATCTTTCATATTATCAATTATGTTGTTCTTCATGCTCATAATTTGGAGAAATGGTGTCTCCCATAATCAACTGATGAATAGTTCAATACTCTTTCTTGGGTATGGAACTTACATACACGTGCGTTTTCTACTTGTAGATGTTCAATGACAATATGCTAAAAATTAATGTCAGAAGATGCACTCATTTGGCTATCAAACTTCGGAAGAAGTATTTCTACAAGGTGAGCATTTTATTACATAGAAAATTATGGTGGTGCCTTGAGTTAGGGTTCAACTTAATACGTCAGCCACTCATTGATTATGTTCTGAGCCCTTTTGTTAATGCTTTAACATGAGTTTCCGTTTTGAAATTGTGGTTTTCAACAGTTGATCAAGCAGACAAGCGAGGGAAATACTGAGCCACGAGGATGATGGCTTTTCAGACCAGTAAAATTTGTTTTGTTTTGTTTTGTTTTTTCTTTTGCTACTGTTGCCAAGGGAGAACATTGAAGATTGTTACACGCACCCTGCATTGCGGATCTACCAGTTTGGATTATGGCTTCACGTTTATGGAAGGGACTAAGTAAACTGATTTAGCATGTCACCTGGTATTCCCTTTAACATGTACACAAGGTAAGCATTGTGATTTTGTTTACTTTTATGTTATGTTGATCAAAGAAGGATGTCTAGGTAGTAAGAAGTCTTACGAGACTACACTTCCAAATAGGCATTGCATACTGTATAATTCGGAATTTGAGCTCGTACATAACTTGTATACTTCTTCTCTTATGGAACTGAATATCCCACTTTGCATTTGCTAATTTTCTGGCAGCAAATCCTAGCTGGTTGAGCTTCGTTTATGATTACGGTTGGCTTGGCTTGGCTTGTTGAGCGTCAGTCAAAACTGAACTTCAGGAGAAGATCATCTGAAGCTGTGATATTTCAATTTTCCACATGTTTGGCTCACGAGCTAGGCTTGAAATATTTATTCACTCGTTTTTCATACATCTGTTGATATATTGATCTCAAATCACCAGTTACATGAGCTTGTGGTAATTTCAGATTTATGATCTTCAAGTGTCTCTTTTAAAGGAAATTAGATCACATATTAAATCTATCTCAAATGAGTAGGGCTTGCATGTTCTAAAGATGTTCAGATGTTGCGGAGCCATCCTTATTACAGTTTGTGCTCTTTTCTAAAGCAATTGAGTCACTTGTGGTTTTCCTTAAGGCGCATAATCCTGGTTTCTGTATCTAAAAATGGAGTCTTTGCCAAGCACCTCCACTAAAATGTTTCGGGGTGCGGCTATTTGTTTGCTAAGCCGCTCTTTCATCTAAGGTTTCATCCTTTGCTTCAGATATTTAAGTTTGCACGGAACAGATTAGTCAACAGCAAGGTTAACTTGGAGGTTGGTTGGGAGATGAGTATTAACACAGAATGCTTGAACTCTATTTTTTGCTCAAGGCTTTCAAGCCATGCCCAAGCCGAAGAAATTAGCTTAAGGGAGCACAGGAATCAAAAGCTTATTTGCACTTAGATGATTGACATCCCGCGGTTTCGTTATGCTTCATAGGCATGGCTACTTTTTTTGTAGATCAATACAAATAAATAGGAGTCATTATTATGTGGATGGATGTCTTCAAGTATTAAAGAGGTAACTAAGAAAGTTTATATAGATTGTAGGGTAGTGGGTTTTACGAAGGAGCTTCAATTGGAACTAAACTCATTTTTTGGGGTCCAAACCTGATCGAACCTAAGTAAAAGTTTTCAACCTGAACTAGATAACAAAGACAAAAGGATCTACGTCAGGGTGTTTTAGGTTGAACAAAAAAAATGATGTACTTTTTTTTTATATTTGTCAAGTATTTTGATCTCTCATAAGATCCAATGTAAAAAGAAGCAATATACTAATGAATATGTTAGAGCAAATGTGATAACAACGAAAATTGTAGACAAATTAAAACATGAAAGATTGAGATTATTTAAAACGTAAACTTAAGAAAATTCTATTTAAAAAAATAAGAAATATCAAAATAATTTTAAAAGATGTACTAAACTTGACTTAATTTGGAGAAAGATAATTCGATATAATTTAAATGAGTTAAACATGTCTGAAAATTTAATTCAAAATTGACAAGGACAGAGAAAAAGAATTTATATGGTTGACTTTAATTAACTTGAGACTAAGATTTGAGTTGAGTTAAGTTGAGCAAAAGATTTTTTTAATTAGAGATGAAAGTGTAATTAAGAGATTAAGAGAGAGTTTTGATATTCTTTTTTTTGGACACATGACGCAACGGCCAAAGACTCGCACAATGCAGCGTGTGGCGAGGGTGCTCGATCCCCACAGGATCCACCCCCTCCCAGAGGGTGGCCTGGCTTCAGCCGGTATTTGAATCCCGCCCTTGCACCTGGGAGAGCAGGGGTCGTGCCGAACAAGCTACGCTCGACCGACGATATTCACTTTGTCTTACATAGCATGTTTTGTTTATGTTACAAGTTTTAAAATTAGTAGTATTGGTCAAACAATAACAATATCAAATTTAAAATAAATTGCGACTGTCGTCAGATGCAACTATACGACAATCATTAACCTCCTCACCCAAGAAGTTTACCAAGTTCCTCGAGTCATAAGTTGGTGGAAATTTACTCCATTGATTTTGTCAAATGTTTTTATTATATTAATGGTTCTCATATGTACATCTTCCTCTGCTGCTTAAAATATGAACAAGACCAAACCCACAAACCGACCTCTGTTTTGGGTATCTTTGTGTGGCATAACATTGTCTCCTTCACGAAGAGCATTAATGGTGTTCAGCTGGCTAATTGATGCGATTCATAAACTAGTTTTGGCCACTGGTGATGGCGATACCTGAAATTTTGCATTTATTACATACAAATAGTTCATGTTCATTGCTATCCTATGTTGCCGAAAATGATAAAGGACGGGCGACCATTTAGATGTTTTTTTTTTCTTGTAGAAAAACCATCAACGTGATGAAACCATATGAGGCGACCTCCTTGTTGCCTTGACCCAGCTCGTTTTTCCTTTAACCCATGCAAGGAGGAGTCCCGGATTTGGAACTTTCGGTTACCGGATCCAGAATCATAGCCTAATAAGCGAGTTTGTCTTCACCACCCGATAAGAGCTGACACCCATGATGAGTCAAGTCCCGCCTATGTATCTTCCTCTCTCCTCTATCCACCATTACGTCCACCTATCCTCCCGCCGCCAATTGCTCTCCGTTTTGCTTTCTTCTTGCCTTGGCTTCTCACATATAAATTAAACAAAATAAATAAATACATAAAATAATGTAAAGGGGTACCTGTACCTCAATTGTGGAGACGAGTTCATCTCAGTTGTTCGGTGAAGGAAATACTCCTCTTAGATACAATCACACGATGAGTCTACATGTCGATTCTCTTAGGAAAGTGTGTTTCCAAAGAGAAAGTGAACTCTTGCGACGTTCTCTAGTATCAAGCTTATTGTTGGGTTCTTAATAATCTGAACTTGTTCAGGACGGATTTTTTAGTTTGAGGGAAGAATTTGTTCAGCTAACGAAGAGTACACACTAAATTCTATTTTTCGATCCTTAGAATCGTGAATTATATTTGATCTACATATATTTGACCCAGTCCATAGAAAGTGGAATACAAGAACCCATCATACACATATTATCATATAATCGAATGTTTCTACAAGGTTTCGGAACCAAATTCCTCTGTAAAACTTATTCACAAGGAGGTACCATACGGATGCTCCCAACACTGGTCCTACCCATTTCTGTAGGAATTAATAAGTGAAAATCAAAGTCATCCTTCCTCAGTTTAGAAAAATCCTTGACCTGGTGTAAACATGAGGTTGTTATTAAAGCCAGGGCCCGCCTTCGATGATTCTACGGAATGAATCACACCGCTGCTCGACGCAAATTGGTGGGAGAGGCGATTTCACGTTGAAAGTTGTGATATCTCAAAACGGTGATTCGAAGTCAGGTGGGCTCCAAAACATTATCCTTGAATTTGAAGTGACAATGAAGATGATATGAATAGCATTATCCTCTCGACTCTCATCACCTGCATATGACTATGATCAACATGGCAGCCTCTCGGGGAAGATGCTTCTGTTGGACACCATCGCAGTCGCGCTGAGACGCTGAGATATTTCTGCCCGGCGAGTTGCGATAAAGATCTCTGTTTGGAGCGTTTCGGGGTTCGGCGACGGCGACGCAGTGAAAAAGGGCTCAGCAATTTGCGGGCGCATCGACACGCATCGGTCAAATCACCAAACTCTAGCCTTTCTTGGATAAAAGCGGTGGTGAAAACATCATTTTGACGTTCATTCCCGGCAGAAAGCTCATTACCTCTGTGTGTGTACGCGCGCGCGCGCGAGCGAGAGAGAGAGAGAGAGAGAGAAGGGGCCCGCCGGCCGCCTCCACGTTCTGCTATTCTGTTTTGGGCGAGGAAGCGGTCCCCGGAGGCACGGCGGGGTCGTCGAAATCTGTACTGGAAGAGGTGGACAATCTCCCTTTTTCTGAATCCCCTTGCCCTTCACGGTTCTCGCCGTCCTCGGTCTTTCTCTGGAGGTTCCATCCCCAAAGGAAGCTGCTTTCTTTGGTCCAGATTCTGCTCGGCAGCTGTCTTTCAGTTAGCGCGTTGTTCTCCTCTGATCTACATCTTTACATCTCATCTCATAGCGGGATAATCCCGTCTTGTGAGTGGGAGCCGTGGGTGTTTGACGTTGCAAGGAGGAAAGTTTGGTCATTTCTTCCTTCCTGCTTCCCGTATGGCAGCGAGTGCGAATCTATCAGGCAATCACGACGCGGCCCATGTAGCTTCCCCCTTACAAGGAGCCGGCGGTGATGGGGCGGGAGGAAATCCTAATAATGGCAGTGCCGCGGTATCGGCGCCGGACAATTGTGCGTCGGCGCAGGCGTTGAAGCACAACCCTGGCTTGGCGGTGGAGTGGACGCCCGAGGAGCAGTCAATCTTGGACGATGGACTCGCTAAGTAAGCTTCCTTCCTTCTACTTTATTTCTTGATCATTTGCTGTGTATTCGTTTTATCTCCTGGATTTGTGATGAAGAATGATGCTTTCTATTCCCTCCTCAAAACCCTACTTTGTCTCACCCATTATTCTATTCTTTCCGCTTTTCCGTGGATTAATGGCAAAAAAGATCAACATGTTAAATTATTAGATGTAGTGCGTAGGTCGCTGTCTTCTGTTTCTTATGATTCTTATTGTTCTTGTCACACTTACAGTGAGTGACATATGTTATTCATAATGAAGTCAATTTACGGCATGGCTATTGCTTGATGGCCTTTTCAAGCTACTGTACCTTTCTTTTGCAAATCTATTCTTTGGATCAGCGTTTTCCTTTTTCTCGAAGAAGGGAATGAATCTTTGACATATCTCGTCAATCGTCATATCCACTAAAGTTAGAGCTTACTTTATAATACTGGAGTTCTGAAAATATATGCCTGGTTGTGGATATTCGTTATGCAATATGGATGAAGAAAACATGGGTTTTAACATATTGAGTTTATCTAGAAGCATGTCTTTAGCGTCTGATTTTTTTATTTATAGTGTTCATTTAATCTGAAAATTAAGTTGTTAGCTAATTCTTGCTAGATAAGCTGCATCTGGACTCACCTCTTTGGTATGTGAGAAAATTTGATTATGGATACCATCTTTGACAGAAATTGGGGTGCTCCCTTAAAAGCGGGATCAGAATTGGCCATTGGATCAACCTGTGCCGATTCCAATCCGATCCGGCTCGGATCGGCTAAATCAGCCGATGTCATAGGAGAAAAACCAAAATTGGCCGATTTGAGCCAAATGTGCCCCGATCTAGGCAGATACGGTTGACTCCAGCAGGAATCTGGGTGTGAATCGGCCTCTTGTATTCGGATGATTCTGATTTGGATTGACCGATTCCGTGAACCATGTATCCATCCATCCACATCAAAGCAAAAAATGCAGGGCTGTTTATGATCGTTTTGAATGTGTTGTGCATTAATGACTATGTGGATGTGGCAGTAGGTTTGTCTAGAAGCTGCCATGTCACATTTCTGAGTTTTGACTTTTAACTTCTCAAAGGATGAAAAAGCGAGTTCAATCTGTCACTCTTCACACAAAAAAGAATAAAAAAAGGTTGCAGATGGTCCTAATTTTCTATGAATGACGGTATCCTTTTGTTTAAGAACACAAAGATGTTCACTTCGTATCAAAATAAAGGTCTCTTTACTTAACTCTTTCTTCCCCATTGAAAACAAAAAGGCAATATTTTGTGATCATTTTCTGAGGATGCTGATTATTCTTTATTTGCTGATGTCACTGCTTATAGATATGCATCTGAGTCCAGCATTGTTCGTTATGCAAAGATTGCATTGCAATTGCATGAGAAGACTGTTCGAGATGTGGCTCTACGCCACAGGTGGATGATGGTAAGTGGAACTCTTATTATTACCTTTTATACAATCAATGCTGTTATATGGTTGCTGCCTTAATTAGACAGCTATCCACTTTATGGGCTTCAACCAAAATGACAAGATACTGGCATGAAAGCAATATCCTTCTAATATGGATACAAGTCTTCCTCCAGTTAATTTACCCATCCTCCCTTTAATGTTGCCTGATGGCATTATTTGTTCTTTAACTCATATGATTGGAATTTGCTTCTAGATGCATATGCCATGTTGTTTGTAATCCTATTTGTTTTATGTATCTTGTATGTATGTATGCTTTTTGCTATAGATACATACCAATTAATACCAATTATACTCTGGATAAGGTTATTATCGTTCGTACACTACGCATGAAAAATCATACTTTTCTTTATTTTTTTTTTCAGAAAAAGGAGAGTGGCAAGAGAAGGAAAGATGACCACAGCTCATCAAAAAAGAATAATAAGAAGGTAAGGCTGCTGTCTTGGGAAAATTAGTTTTGCTTGGGAAATTAGTATTCATTAATTTCATTTAGTAGAGGAACAATAATACTGTTTATCGACATTAGCATTTGATATTAATATCCTTGAATCTCTGAAAGACACGATTCATATTGCTCTTCTTATGTGTGTGTGTGTGTGTGTGTGTGTGTGAAATATTTACAAATTCTAATTTCTCTACTTTACTGGTGGATAGTCTAACAACTCCAATGTACTCAAGTATCAATTTTGCCTTTTCATTTTAAATGCTGGTGTTTTTACTTTTCATTTTAAATGCTGGTGTTTTTTTCTATTTTTTAAGCATAGTATCTACCTTTACTTCACATTTTACCATGATTTATTTTCTTTTTTGTGTTATTTTCAGGGAGCATCGGATCCCTCAACAAAATTGACAGCTAATTTGGTGGCACGACCAAGTGTGCCTCCATATTCTTTGCCTTTGCTGCCTATTGATAATGATGATGAAATTTCTTTTGGAGGTATACATTTTACATTGTTCGCCATATGACGGTTTTCAACAGCAAGTTTCACATAGTTCATGATGAAAGTAATTTGATTGCACCCTACTGATGCAGGATGGAGATGATGACACCGTAAGTGCAAATAAACTGATTGACCAACTAAAGATGATCAATTTTATTGTAATATGAGCTGTCACTGTCACCTTGGCAGCTGTAATCAACTAATGGCACCTGTCTGATCAACTGAACTTGTTGAATTATCCGGACTATTTAACCTAAGCAAACCTGATTGATGCCACACACCAATAATCCTTCTAAGCTGGTGCTCTGTGGACCGATTCCACATACTGGATGATGGCGGAGAGCTAGGATCAACTTCAGGTGAGCTGGCTGAGCACTGTTTAATCAGCATCGGAGGGGCTGTAGTCCCTGCTCAGTTGAAGACCCTCGTCATGCAGCAGTGCTGTACGGCTGGGAAGGTTGCAACCTCTGTTTGACCGATGTTGGAGTAGTTGCAGTTTGGATGAATCCTTACCATATGAGGTCGACACTGGAGAGGGTGTTGTGGCATTGTGGCGATGGTCCTGTCTGGAAGGGGGGGTGTGGAGGCCCCTGGTGGTTTCCGACAGCACTCCTGCTGCTGGGAGGGGGAAGGGGAACGTGGAGATCCTTGGGTTGCTCCAAGCTGAGGAGGAGGAGGGTGCGGTAGTGGCCGTTCCATAATTTTAATTTAGTAGGGTCACTAAATCAAATAATTAATAATATATTATAACATATATTAATTAATTAGGTCATCTTTAAATACTAATACTTAGCTAAATAGGTTAATAAAAATGATTATAATAATTCTATTAATCAGCTCATTACTTTAAAATAACTCAATAAAACAACGTAAATATTTTAGTGCAGTCATTCATTGAAAAAAATTCTAACTAAAAGTATTCTTATAGAATTTTAAAGGAACATTAATTCTTTTAAAAATTTTCAGTGGGGTCAAGTGACCCCACTACCTTCTACATAGGTCCGTCACGGTGCAGGATCCTACCCGCCTGCACAACAAAGCAAAACCTAGCGGGTTGTGGCTGCTAAACGAGGCACTGGCCCTGACGCTTGATGACAAGTTGGAGTCCTTGCCCAACGAAGTGTCATGGTTAGCCAAGGGTGCTTGCAAGGAAATGATGCAGACCGGGAGGGGGTTCATGGCCACTCGAGTGCATGCCCCCCATGAGGAGACCAGTGCACACGGAACCTGTTGTACTGTCGAGCACTGAGCCCACGGGGTTCGTGACACTTTCAGGTGACTGCCGACTGACCGGGGGTGTTGCAGCAGGAGGTCAACACACCTGAGGCTTCCTGACCGTCATTGTAGCTCTGGTGGGAACGTTTGCAAAGCTTCTTCGTGCTCTACTGTAGCACCAACACAACAGAGGAAGGCGAGGCGAAGTCCGGTGTGGTGTTTTTGTCGGGAAACTGGGATGGGGCAAGGTAGGGGAAGACCTGGAGGTCAGTGAAGGGTCCTCTGTTTGGTGTTGGCCCTATTTGGGGAAGTTGAGCAGTGATGGGAAAAGGGGGGCTTCTATATTAGCTGGAACATGGGAAATGAATCTGAGGACAATGGTGACAGAGGTGGAGGGGGACCAAACGAATGTGGGGAGCTGTGCACAGAGCGGTTGGAGGGTTTGGCAGGTCTGAGGAGGGTCTGATAGGAAAGGGTGATTCAGGTTCTCGGGGGTGTTATGTGAGTGGGAACTGATGAGCCATGGAAGGGTGGTGGACATTGAGTGATGCAGGATCGCAGGTGGAGGATGAGGACGGTGATGGAGGGGAAATCAAAGAGGGAGTGACTGTCAGGGATGCTAGGGGTGGGGGGGTACTGGTATTGTGTGGTTTGCGGCGCAGGGATGGAGGGCTGACTGGAGGTTGATGACGGATACCATGGTGTTGGGATGTCAACGATGTGGGAAGTTGATGGGGACAGGAGAACCAGTGACTGTGAAGGGGAAGGGAAAAGTGAATGGCATGGAGGCTGTTAGGAGAGGGGGAGATAGACGTCGGAACCAGTTGTTGCCGGGGTGGAAATGGAAACCTCTCGTCTGAGGGGATGGAGGCAGCAGGCCAGCCTTCTCGCTGGAGGTGGAGCGAAGATCGGAAGAGCGGATCATTGAGATCCAGGAGGACCGAGCAGAGCCTCTGAGGTTGATTAAGAACCTTCATAAATGCCTGGGATGGGAAGGAAGAGCACCAAGAGAGGGAGGGGAACCGGGAATCATGTTTTCATTTCATCGTAACATCATGCCTCTATCGGTTACAGTGGTGGCTTGTATATAAGCCAAGGATTTTTACCTAAAGACCCCCCATTTGAAATCTTATCACAAAGGACCTATGTACTAAAAGAGGAATGCATGAAATTAACTCCTAAAACAGTAAAAATAAAAGACACAAGTACGTTGTGTTCTCAAGAATTGAATGATGCCATCTTCAAATAATCAGTTCATCCAGTCCTCATCACCTACAGTCACTCAAAAGAAAAGAAGTCTAGCAAGAATGTTGCAGATCTTGAAAGAGCAGGTTTGTCGTGTGCCTTATGTTTCATAGAAGGGTGTCGCCATATCATTTGGTTTTTATTGGTGTATAAGTCAAACGAAGGAACTAAGGATTGCGGGATTGTCCGATCTGGATCGGCGGATCCTCTAGACGAAAGTGTGATCCCAGATCGGTCAATTTTTTTATTTTTTTAAAACATAAAATTTTTAAAAAATCAGAAAAAATAAGAAAAAAATCATATGAATAAGTAAAAAATTAAAAAATAAAAACAATGCAGTTGACATTCTACTAAACAATGCCATAAAAATAAGTTAATTTTGAGAAACTGTCATATAAGTACAAACTATCTTATAAGAGATAGAAGATAATTAAAATGGATCTTTATAAATTTTAAGTATATAACATTATATTTATGATTATGAATCTTATATATATGTGATAGTTTAAGTGATAGTGAAATATATTAATATGTTTACACAATTTTTATGACAGTAGGGGGGACAGGGATCAGGGATTAGGGGAGATCGGACCAGAAAATGGTTTAGAATAAGGTCCGGAATCAATCCAATTCTGAACATTTCTGAGTTCCGGGGATCGGATCAACTGATTCTCAATTCGATCCTGCTGGATCGGTCGATCGACCCAAGTGATTCCGGCTGGAAATCTAGGCCAGATCAGTAGTTTCGGCTAAAATCGGATCGGTGGGGTCCGATCTGATCCAAGAATCAGCTGATTCTACAATCCATGGAAGGAACTCACTCCTCTTGGTTTCCTACATCAAAGTAGTTGACTGTTCATATGGAGGAATCTTTGCTTTAAGGTCATTAATTATTGGCAGTTTTATTCACTAAGCTAATTCCATATTGGTTTAATGAATGGGTGTTGAGGAGGGTGAGGACTTGTAAAGCTTTAAATTCTAATAAATGATATGAAACACTTCTTTTGAGTTTATTTATATTTAATAATAGTTCCCAAGAAATTATAAACTTCTCATCGTATAATCTAATGCCTGTCTCATTGCAAGCCCTTGGATTAGTTTCCGATATGGAAATTACTGAAGAGATGCAGACTTGAAATGTATATTTTACTTAGGTGTTATATATTGAATTACAGGTTTAATGGAAATTACTGAAGAGATGCAGACATGAAAAGTATATATTACTTTGGTGTTATATATTGAATTACAGGTTTACTATCTATTTTTCATGTCAGTAGGAATCTTGCTTTGAAAAAGCTGCTTCTTTATATTGTCTACTGTTATCTTTCCAAGTATATTTTATTCAATTTAACCCTGTATTTCAAGGACACAGCTGGGATGTCCAATGGGACTGTATTGATAGTCAGACAACTGGCCGAGTCTGAGTTACACTTCTGTTGGATCGATTTAACTTGACCTTTTCATTCAACTCAATGATACATAGAAATAGAAAATATGTAAAGATCTAATTAATGCTTATTACAAATTATAATTCACAGTGCAAGAACCTAAGTTCTGTAGAAGTTATCAAGAAGGTCCGACCTTAAAAAACCAACAGCGATGCCTTCAATTTCTGTTCTAGACTTTAAGGTGATTAGTCATGTAATTGAAAACTCACTTGCTTAGTTGGTTTGGATTTTGCAGTTATAGGTGGTGCCACGGGGCATCTTTTTGAGCAGAACACTCAGCATTTCAATCAAATATCTTTAAATCTTTCGTCTTATCAGGTAAAGAACTGGAGCATTGGCTTGTCTAGACAAGAGTTACTTCTGTATGCTTTTCCAAAATGCTTTAGAATGCACGAGAGAAGGTTTTTTGCTTCAAGGTTGAATAATCTACAAATCCTATTATTTTCATCCACTTTTCAAGTTCAAGGACCTGCAAGTGGATAGGTCCCTTTGCTGCTCTAGACTCTAGGAAGCTTACGTGGTGTTCCCGATTCATTTGCTGAATGTGATTTGCAAAATGTCACCGTAGCCAAGCAGTTGGAAGAAACAATTGATTTCAAATGCCTTTAAAATCATATAAATACCCAAAAACTTTATGGGACACGATTATGTAATATAGTTTGGTCACTTCATGTTTTAGACCCTGTTTGGTAATTACATTGAACACCTTTGTGACTGTCAATTTTGAAATTGATATTGATACAACTCATCAATAGGTGTTTGGCTATCAATATCAATATTGAAACTCAAGGCAAAAAAAAAACATGGTGTAATACAAGTGTCCACCTATATCAATTTTGATATTAATACTCTATCCTCTACAAATATCAATATCACAATTAATATAGTATCATTTTTGAAATTTTGATACACTCTAACCAAACAGGGCATTAGGCATCAACCTAATCATATTTTGTTGTGCTGCAGATACAAGAGAACATTGATTTATTCTGCCAAATTCGGGAAAATATCTTCACCATCTTAAATGAGTATGTCTCTTTGTTGCCTTTTCTGGCGGTTCCATCCATGTGAATATTCCAGTGCATGCCTATCTGATTAAGTTTTAAACTTTATGTTCGTGCAAACGGTTAAAAATGTGGTTAACTTGAGCTACCGTAGTACATTCTTGACCATGAGTGTTAAATTAGGTAATAGGAGCATTAGGCAAGTCCTGATTCATAGGCATGGCAGACGACAAAACTCAAGCCTTCTTTTTAGGGTCCCTGAATGAGTCTTTAGACAACTGAGCCTGGATAATGTCGTTCTGATGCCTGATGATTTTTGTGCAGAAGATATTACTTTATAAATCTATTCACCATGCATCAATGCCTTCACAGTTGTCAGGGCAACATGGGTACAAAAGCATTCTGTACAAGTGCGGTATGACTAGAAACTTGGATGGTCATCCTCAATAGCTACATGAAACCAAGGAATATACAGGATGTTTTATGCAGTAAAAGGGTTCTTAATCTTTTCTCAACTCAGAACCATCATGAAATAGCATTATAGGGTGTTTGGTTGCACTGTAAATTTTTAAACATTTTCATGATAAAAAGTTGTATTAAAATAAAGTGTGAACTAGGCAATGACATAAAATTGTCATGTTTGGAGAAATGTGACGACAAAAAAGAGGGGATACGTATATGAGCAAACAAGGTGGAGGGACCTAAGACAAAAAAATGTCATGTTTGGACAGATGTGATAACAAAGAAGATTGCATACATTTATGATCAAACAAGGTGGGGGGGCACAAGATAAAAAAGGTGAGACCCTCTTTTTTGTCCAAGAAGGAAATTTCTTTAAAAACGTAAATTTGTAATAGTTGCCAAACATCTCTTTTAACAAGTTTTGTTACAAAGAATATAAAATTGTAACAAGAACTCAATTTATCATGCAACCAAGCATCCCATTAACCTTGAAGGTGGAGTGAACTGTTTGGGAACCATATAGAAGACAGGAGGTTATGCATGTGTGCTTGACCATGTTTTTGTTCAGTCATGCTATCCGCAAAAAATGCATGCCAAGAAGTACGGATGTGATAAATCGAGAGGTTCTTGACTTCTTGTTCTTGGTATATACCCAATTGACTGGTACACCCAGTTTAAAAAAGCACATTTGACTAGAGCTATGTGGTGTTGTAACAGCATGAACGAAATTCCTGGTGTGATGAAGCAGATGCCGCCTCTGCCTGTCAAGCTGAACGAGGAACTTGCCAACTCCATCCTACCTCACCAAACCGCTATGTCCATGCAAACCTGATCTCCGGTCTGCAGTCTGCACTGACCCTCATGGCCGCTGTTGGATGTTCCGCAAGCGCAGGATAGGCTGGCCCTTGTAGATCTAAAACTGGTCCATGCCTGATCCTAGAAAATTAAAATAAAAAAAAAGAAAATGAAGTGTTTCTCAGCTGTTTAACTGTTGTTCTACCTCAGAAGAGTGATTTTAATTTTGTTGGGCTTAGTTGTTGCCTTTCTGTTCAGAAACATTTCAGCACATCTTTATGTCAACAAACTTTTATGATGTACATATTTGGCTCAAAGGTTTCTGTGCAATGATCCACGGGAGTTGTGTTGACATTTCACCGGAAGCAGCTCAAACCCATTTGATCTTTTGGAATGTTAGTCAACTGGAAGATAAAAATTGTATGTGATAGGTGGGTGATGGGGGAAAGGTACAGTTTTTTTTCTGGTCATCGTTCTTTAATCGGCGTAAACGTACTGTCAAATTTCAACCAAAGACTATGTCATGCCCTGTTTGGCAACATTATTAAACACTTACTTTTACTGTCAATTTTAAAATTGATGTTGATAGTAGCCACTTAAAAATATTTGGTTAATAATGCCCATTTGAAATTTGTAATATCAACAAAAGAAGTTATGTTATACAAATATCAACTTGTATCAATTTTGATATTAATATTTCAACTTCTAATATTATCAATATCATTATTAATTTAACATCGTTTTTGATACTCTAACCAAATAGGTTATTGGTATCTCTCTTAAAAAAAATCAAATATTTCAATTTTTTGTATCAAATAAAAAACTATTTTATAGGCATGGGCATGTCCAAAAACACTTATGGGGTGTTTGGTTGCATGATAATGAAGGTTTTTTTTTAAATTTTTTAAATTTTTAAGAAAACTTGTTAAAAGAGGTGTTTGGTAACCATGATAATTTTATGTTTTAAAAGTGATTTTCTTCTCAAACAAAAAAAGAGGGTCTCACCTCTTTCTTTTTTTCTTGTGGTCCCCCACTTTGTTTGGTCATGTGTGGTAGTTACTTTTTTTTTGTAATCACATCCCTCCAAACATGATAATTTTATGTCATGAGTTGGTTCACTTTTTATTTTAATACAATTTTTTATCATGAAAGTGTACAAAAAAATATCATGCAACCAAACACCCCATTACCTTTTAACGGTTGTGTTCTTGCTGCCCCCTTTTAGACCTTCGTGAACTTGTACAAACGCACTCTTGCTCCAAAATCTCCTGTATCTCCAAAAGAATTTCACCTCCATGATCATTTGATTTCATATTCTTAGGCCTATGTTTTAGCCGAGCTTCATTCTTGTAAGGTGTCTATACTTGCTTGGTACAATAGATTTTCTCCACAAAAAAAAACAATGAAGTACCAATCAATCATGATAAAAAAATATGATTCTCATCTTCTTTAATCAACACATGATTATTTTAACGTTCATCCATCTTGGATTTTATGTTAGTGTATTATTTTATCACAAATGTGCATAAAACGCAATACCATAACACATCCATCTCATCATATTTCCTTTTCAGGGTATCTTTGCCACACCTCTTGGGCAGCTCCAACACCTCCTATTTAGAGGGGATGCACCAAATCTTACGTCCTGTTTGGTAATGTTAGTAGGTACCTCTGTTACTATCAATTTTAAAATTGATATTAATAGATATTATTAAGAGGTGTTTAATTAATTGTATCCATTTTAAAATTTGTAATGCAACAAAATATGTTCCGTAATACAAATGTCAACCTGTATTACTTTTGATATTGATATTTCAACATTTAAAAATATTAATATCAACATTATTATAATGTCAAAAATGAAACCCTAACCAAACAAGGCATTAGGCAACTGATCAGACATACAAAAAAAAATAACTATAACTACTCATTTAATATTTTGTACATCTAGAGAAACTGAGTCTGTCAATATTTCCATCTGAAGGGCATACGGAACGTAACCATTAAGAGGAGGAAAAAAAAATCTAGCAGTAGTAAGGTGTGCTTCCATTTTTATTATTATTTTGGTTTAAATGGGGGGGGGGGGGTTGGTTATGCTGTTTTACAGAAAGATTTGTGGATACATATCGAAATAGATTAAAACGAGAGGACTTCCTGCAAAAATCCACCGAATTTATTTTTCTTCCGCGTGGCGAGTGAGCTACTGCATGGGAAGAGTCCACGACTGGCGCTGGTGTTTTAGTTTTATTATACTGAATGAGCAAGTTTCAATAAAAAAAAAAGAGTTTGACAAAGCTCCCACTAGACTCGATAATAATAATTAAAATAGATATTATGTAACTAATTAAGTATCATTATTTTCTTATCTCTTTCCTGATCAGGCCGACCAAATATTATTATTATTTTTTATCTTTCTACTTTGTGAACAAGGCGGCGGAAAGAAGAAAACCGTGCGCCCCCCCCCCCCCCCCCCCCCGGCTGCATACGAACGTATCTTTGACCGAGAGGAAGGATCCGCGGCGGACGGCGGGAACCTCCTCGTCCGGCGCCGGCGCCGGCGACGGCGACGGCGACGTCGGAGAGGTGGAAGGCCACCGACGCCCCCGGACAAGGAAAGCTCTCTGTACAGATTATCAAATACGAATCGATCGGCTCCTTGCTTTCTTCTCCTTGGCTCTTTCCAGCGCGGGCTTTGAAGTTTGATCTGGTTACAGTGTCGGAGTACGACGCGGCGGCGGCGGCGGCGGTCTTCCCCCGCACACCTTGTTCCCGAGCGTATGAGAACGCATCGTCTCCGGGGAAAGGCATCTCCGCTTTCCGCTCCACCGCAGCCGGAACGGCGGCGGCTGCCCGAAGATTTGGCAGTTACCGACCCCTTTTCCTTTTCGTTAGGTTCACACTCGGATGAACAGAAAGCGAGAGAGAGGGAGGGAGAGAGTGATGGAGGAGACAAGAAGAAGACCGAGGCTTAATGGGGCTGCTAGGAGCGTCCGGAGCTCTGCTTTACGTGTAGAGGAAGTAGATGGACGGATCCACTTCCCCACTTCCCAAGAAAGCGCCTGCAATCAAGCGTCATCGCCTTAAGAAAAAAAAAGAAAAGGAGGAGGTATTACGTTCTCAGATTACGATGGGTTGAGTCAGTAGTAGCGACAAGGACAGAGGGAGGTCGCCTTCGGCTTTATAAGCTTTGCGCGCCCTTGCTCTTTCTCTCCCTCTCGTTCTCCGGTGCGCTTTGAGATCATCCGCCGGTGCGATTACGGTGTTCTTCCGTTCGGAGACGAGAGCAAGCAAGGAGGACGTACCGTTGATGTTCAAAACGACGAGCATGTTCTGTTGTCCTCAGGTGTGATCCAGATGAGATGATAAGAAGGTTTCCCCGAGTGTTTCCTGTGGAATCGGCTAGAGTGTCTTGCTGCAGCTTGGAATCTCAAAGGTGATTAATCAAAGCTCGTGACGCTCACCGAGGTTTCCGCATGTTCATCTTTGGAGTTCCGAAATTTCAAATCCTCGAAGAGTTTGGTGATCTTGACAACTGGTCATACGAAATCTTCCCTAAAATTTCTCCGCGGAAAGCGGGCAAATTCGCCGTGTAGGGTATAGGTGTTCCTGCGATAGTAATTAAATGTAGAAATGGAATCTAATTTAATGATATAACAAGGTGGAACTGACCCGCCCCTGCAGCATATTGTTCGGATGGACTCCGCCAGATTTGGCGTGGGAGTGATGCAGTTCGTCCTAGTGGTGGCAGTTCTACTCCTAGCATCAGAACTCGGAGGGAATAAAGCGAACGCCTGGCATTTTGAAGCAGGTAAGATAAAGTAGTTTAATCTATGAACTCCCGTATAATTTTTGGTCATCTCCTCCTCAATCAGGCCTTAAAGAAGTAATTTAAGACAACGGAATCTTCTGTTCTGTCAGATCGTACTCGGAGGTTAGGTAGTGGCTTGATTGAAGAACAGAATACCTAAAAGTTCTTTGTTCAAAGAGGATCGATTGATTCCATTAGCTTTTCGATCATGGCGCAGATGACTTAATCCACAACCCTGGAACCCTGGATTGTTGATTATCGCAGGAGGCAGGATTCTTCTCCAGGTGAAGAACAATAAGCAGCTCTCCACGAACCTTGCGAGTACAGAAAGGATCGACCCTCTGGACGGATTCAGAAAATACAGGGGCGGCTTCAACATCACCAGCAAGCATTACTGGAGTGTAAGCCGGGCGCGTATCAATGAGAGAAATTGCGAAATTAATCGACTCCGTTCTGATCAGCTTCATTCTTCCATTTTCCTGTTTCTAGTCCACCATATTCACAGGCGTTCATGGATACAGCATAGGCTCGCTGTGGCTTCTCTTCGGCACGCTCTACTCCGCCATCCTTCTTAAACCTGTCGCTTGCACCGCGATAAGAAAGACGAAGAACAGGAAGAATCATCCCTGCAGTACCAGACGCTGCCATCGCTGGTCGAAGCCCGTCGGACTCTTCTTCACTCTTCTGGTCATGTACGGTCGTCGGATTCCTTTAGAAGCGCCACACAGAGTGCAGCCGGTGGTAATCTTCTCTTCTGAAATAAGGACGTCCGAACGATATCCTTCCTGCAGAGTCGCGTCCGCGGTGGTGCTCGCAGGGAGCACGAGGTTCCATTCCAGAGCCGGCGCCGTCAAGGTCATCGTCGAGGAGTCGGCTCACCGGGCTTCCGGCACCATATACAACGTCACCGGCGCCATGAGGTCGATGCAGAACGTCGCCGACCTCTACGGCACACTCGGAGGGTCCACCGGCCGCCTGGCCTCGACGGCCCGGAAGCTAGATGGAGAGGCTTCCAGGATACAGAAGAAGGCGGAGAAGAACGCGAGGATGATCGGCAGGGGTCTCAGGATGCTGTGAGTTCTCTGTTCATAACCCGTTCTTGGCTGTTCAGTCTGGACGTGATCGCCGAGTTCCTTTCAGGGAGGTGAGTACTGTTGCCGGTGTTTCCTTGAACCTGGCCGTGGTTCTTCTTTTGTTAGGTAGGTGGAAGTGGAACTGTGAGAGCTTGAAGTTCTTCAGGTTGTTTGATTAGAAGTCTAACATGGTGTGCTCACACTGTTTGATAAATTCAGGTTCAGGTTTTCTGAAGTTCAAACGGCCTTTTCTGGGGTAAGTACTTGTGAAAATCTCATATTGGTAGAGCAAGAAATGGGTTAGATTCAGTGTTGAAAATCTAATCTTGGTTGAGCACGAAGGGTTTCTAAACGGGATATAGATGCTGCAACAAAACCAAATGTTATTTTTTTCCTGATTCTGACAAGATAGGGTACTTGATTGTCATTAAGAAGGAATCACTACGTTCTGATGTCATGTGGATTTCAGTGACAGTATCGAAGGTAGAACTGAATTTGACAATTTGAAAAAAATTCGTAATTTTTGCCCTGTTTGGTTGGAATATTAAAAATGGCTTTATAACAAATCAAAATAAAAAATGGCATTATAGACATTTTTATTACATAACATGTTTTGTTTGCCTTGCTAGTTTCAAAATTGATATTATTAATCAAACATCTAATGATTCGTATCAATCTCAATTTCAAAATTATCAGTGATAGAACTGTTACCAATCACGGTCTTATCAATTGCTAATTTATCATAAAATTAGTATAACTACAGTTACGGAACCGAAGGATTCCGACTCTGATTACTTGAAGGATGAAAAACACTCCCTAGAATTTTGTCAAAATCGATTTATAATTTTTCATCACTTTGCAGGCTGCTAATCATCTCCTGGCTGCTAACATCCCTCTGCTGGGCATTCTTCGGACTCTACTTCTTCATTGACAGGCAAGTCACGGTACTCTGTTTTCACTCAAAACCCCTTCGCTGCTGCTACACTTCCATGAAGGACGAAGTTGCTCCGCCATCAGGTTTTCCGGCGATACCTGCGCCGCCCTGGACGAGTACCGGCAAGATCCCCGCAACAGCAGCTTGAGCGCGATCTTGCCCTGCAACGACCAGCTCTCGGCGAATCTGGCCCTGCGCGATACAAGGGCAGGGATCTACGATCTCGTAGAGCAGGTAAGAACTCCTCTGTGGAGTGTGTATGATGATTATCTGGCCCCAAAAGGCAAGCTTTTACAAACATTCATACATATGCAGAGTTCTAACTTTCAAATTCTGTACAATATTGTAAAACGTTTCAGGTTAATGCAAATATATCAAGTCTGAGTTCTTCGTCGATTCCTTATGTTACACGTGTCTGCAACCCCTTCTCACCGCCGCCGAACTACAATTACCAGCCACAGAACTGTTCATCAGGAGAAACCCAGATAGGAGAAATTCCTGAGGTACACTTCCCAGCAGCTGGACTTCCAAATAACAGCATACCTTCGATTTTAATCCCTCCGAACTGCTAAATGTGAGATGTTTCTGTGTCGATTTTTTTCCCCTTGAAGATTCTCAAGAGATACACATGCTCAAACTTAGATGGAGACGCCTGTAGAGCTGGAGAGTTCATATCTGCCAGAGACTACAACAAAGTTCTGATTTACACCACATCGGTTCAGAATCTGATGAATTCGTTCCCCGGAGTGGAGAGCCTTGTGAACTGCCAGCTCGTGAGAGATGCCTTCTCTGATATCCTCTCCGGGCACTGCAGGCCTCTCAGGAGACACGCGCACACAAGCTGGGCGGCCCTGGCAGCTCTGTCGACTGCGATGGTCCTCCTTGTTTCGACATGGGCCATGGCAGCTCGCGGGGACAGCAGACACCACTCGTCAGATGTGAATCCCCATTTATACAGGGACACGGATTCATCCGATAAAGAGAAGAGAACAGAAGAGAATCAATCTGAGGTTCAGTCGGAACCATCGCGAGGCCCACATGCATCAGGAATATTAAGAAGTGATGCTTTGTGGGGCAGTATATATATTTGCGAGGGCCATCGAAGCACCGGGGAAGAGTTCTTCTGATCTTATTCCCTTTGACAGAACAAGAAAAATAAGTGACAGTGACAGTCGAAACACAGATAGCAGGAGGTGGAGACGGTGATCCGAAGGAGGCAGTCCCTCTCCTGGCTAAATCCTTCCCCTCTCTCTCTCTCTCTTTTTCTTTTTCAGTCTCCCTTGATACTGTCTGTCATTATGAATGGGGGCAAATAGCACCACGGAAGAATCCGAACAGAAAAAAAATGTGAACAGAAGTATCAGCACAAAACCACATGAGAAAATCGGTGAGTGGAAGAACGTTATTTTACGAGGTGCGTCAGCTGACCTCGATTCAAGCCTTGGTTATATAAAGCTCGTGATCGAGCATCTTGATTCTTGAATATTAACGCGTCGAAGTAGAAATTCACAGCTTCTTTCGGTAATCACACGATCTGGGTATCAGGGGGAATGATATCCCAATCCACGGTCACTGTCGAAATCTTGAATGGCCTTGGCCTTTGATCTTGCGGGGTTTCGTTTGATTGCGACTCGTCCGAAAAATGGCGCTGCTGGTGATGTAAGACATGGCAACCGAATAAACCGCAAAGTGAGCCTCCGATCCCTGGGAACATATTTCATATGAAAACTAGATTTTGGTTCCCAACCATAGGAACTTGTATGTGATTTATAGATGTCTATATACTTAGAAATAACCCTGTTAGAGGCAAGATACTTAAGTTGAATGAGTAAGTCAAAGCTTCCACGACTAAGGCCCCGTTTGTTTCTGGTCTAAGTTCTGGATCGGTCACACATTGAGACACCGGATAAAAAGGTCTAAATGCAATATTATTATCCTGGTAAACCGCTTAATTTTAAGTGGTTCTTTATATTCTTTTTATTTTCAAATGCGAACAACTAAAATTTAATATTTCACAAGAGAGATTAAAGATAAATTTAAAATTTAAAATATTTTATCAAGTCAAACCAAACGCCCACTATAAGTCAGAACTGCAAACGTAGCCTCGATGTGTTAGCCGTGTACATGCAGCCTCGATGGAGAAGACAATCGGTCGGACCCGCCCGCAACGTAAGTTTACATGGATCTCAATTTTCATTACATAATTTAATGTTTTAAAAAAGTCATTATAATGTTATAATAATATCTTAAATAATTAAATTTATTAAAAGTAATAATAACGTTTTTTGAGATGGACAACTTGACATTACATAGACTTAGATGGTTAAGTCAAGTTAACAAATTTTCTAGTTAGACCGGACAAGAATGACTTGATATATTTCAAACTTGACCCATTAACAACCTAGCCTCGGCCAACCAAACAAATCTTAACATTTGTACGAGGCTTCTTTATAAAAAATATAATTTTCCAACAAAATATGTTATAAAGACATTTGACATAAGTTACAAAAATAATGGCAATCATTACAAAAATGAACTTTTATAAAAAAATTCTGGACAAAAGGAATGAAAACCTTCTTTATTCTTGTCACTTCCCACCTTTTATAATTATATGTAATCCCCTATCTTTTTGTTACATAACTCACAAAATATGATAATTTTGACTTTAGCAATATATACACACATCACATAAACCATTACTCTGAGCCCACCATTTTGGGGCCTAATGAGGTACCACCAACCAAAAAGAGCAGTATAGAGATGCGCCAAAAACTTGTCAATGAACCGATATCATATTGCGAACAACAAACACTATCGATGCATCTTCACATGATTCTTTTTCATGATACACATTGCAAAATCATGTGCAAGTTAATTCCATGATACACTATCCTTCGAATTATTGAATTTTTTGTATTTCAATTCAAAGTTACGAAATCAAAAGCTCCCGAAGACAAGACTTTGGCAACTTTGGCTCTCGAGCATGGCATATCTAAGGCAGACTGGGCAAATCACCGCTTCACGAAATGAAAGTAAGGAACCCACATACGCGGAAAGGCCTACACATAATAACAGGATACCAAAAATACACAGGACATTAGGGAGATCGGAGATCCAAGCAAACGGAATATATAAAGCATGAAAGGTGGTGCACCGAACAACAAACTTTGCATACTGCATTGGGTAGAAAATCATCCCACATCATCCTCAAAATCTCAACAGTTCTAAGCAAATAAAATAAAAAAGAAAGCCTTTCATAGTCGAAACAAAAGATTCCCCTGTTCTGGAGACGTTGCTTGCGACAGCGAGTTAGAACTTGATCCTCAAATTTCCTGGACACTCAAACCTACAAAAGAAATTTCACATTTTTCAGATCCAAATACACAATACAAGTGGCCAAATATTCGTTGACAAAGGATTTTTGTTTAGCAAAGCGTAACTGGGTGAGAAATGGAGATCCTTCAATGTCAGCAACAGAGTAATATTCATAAACTTCATGACGCCAAATTAAATTAAAAAAAAACAGAAAATGAACACGCAAAGTTGAGACTATTTGAAGAAGAAATCATAGCAGTCTTTTTCACTCTCCACCTTTCAAAAAAAATAGTTTGTAATAAATAATGATATTTATATAATCCATCTAGTCAATCTCTCTTTCCAAAAAACATCTAAACTAAATCATGGCAATCTAAAAGTCAAAAAGAGATAAGACGTAATTAGATAGGGTTATGTATTGTTAGCGATTATAATGATGAAAATCCCTTCAACAATCCCAGTCAAATGCGATCAAAGTAATCCCTCCCACCTTACTGTTCAACATACAGGTAGTCAAACGCAACGAAGTTTTTTAACCTCCAGTCTGAATCTCCATTAATACTGAGCAGATGAATACTATAAGCTATAACCATCTGCTAACAGAGGACGGCCAAGTCAGAAACCGGAAATACAAGATATAAGTGCTACACCTACTTAACCTGACGCTTCTAACATTATCAGAGTCTATCACAAATTCACACTACTCTCAACGGATACCCATGTTCTCGAAGTGTCCACATCAACCAAAGCAGATGCCGCGTTGGATTATATAGGTATCCCTTCACGGACCGTGACATCTGATACTATTCAGCACCCTCATGTAATGTCCATGAGAAGCGGGAGATGCACAAGTGCACCTTCTAACACTCATGTCACAAGCACAAGAAACGGCTGCGAACTTTTACTCCTAAGACAAACAATGAAGGATGAACCAGATAGATGATGCGACCTGGAGGAAGAGACTGCTTCAACTTATCAGCTTTTTCCGAGTCGAAGACGCATAGTGTATACAGGTACTTGGAGCATCGGACCTTGAACTTGACAACATCCTTGCTCCTCTTGATCTTCACGGAACGCGCATCCTTCCTTCTCGCAGTGAGAAGGAAGTCCTTGATCTCGTGTATCTGCTTCGGCTGCATCGACCAATACATCATCAGTAAGACCCAGATGGCAAACCCTATAACAATAAGATCAAGCAATAGGAAAAAAAGAATGTGACGATAACCGATCTAAAGCCTAGGTGCCATCCAGATGGAATTACGATGAATCCGCACGAAATCAAATCCCTTTAGCCCACATATTCGCGTATAACCGCAAAACACCACCGGGGGGCACCAACGAACACAGAGCCCACAACAGAACGGGATCTAGCGGGAGGAGAGAATTGGAGTAGGCCTACGATGAGAAAGAAACTCAGCAAAGAAGAGCAGGAAGCGCATACCATCGTGGTTGCGCCAGAGGAGTTGATTCTCCGCAGTGATGCGCGGCGGCTCCGGAGAACCCTAACCTTCGGAAACGACCGATATATAGGGCTTGAGCAAGTCAAAGAGCAGCGTCGTCAATTACATAAATGCCCATACGAGGCATCCGCATTGAGAAAAAAGAACTTTACGAAAATAAGAAATACGGACTCACCTTTACAGATATTTTGAAGACGAAGCATAACAATTCCAACTAATAAATATAAAAATAAATAGACATATTTCAGGACTATCGTCTTAGGTGACGTTTGTTTTTTTGGCTTTATTTAAAATTTAGAATTTCATGTCTAACATCTTTAGTAAACTTTGATTAAAGATGTTTACTGCTTAATCAATTTAATATTTACTTAGATAGGTTAAGGTCAATCAAACGGCCCTTAGTGGTGCAAATTCTATTTAGGGCTTGTTTGGTTGATCTTAAAATTCTAAGAAATAGTGCACTTGTTTTGTTATATATAGTATTTGTAATTGTTTAAGTTAAAGTCTATACTGTTTTTTGAAATAATGCTTGCTATTTTAAATTATGTGAGAAACATCGTAGAAATAAAAATAAAAATATATTAAAATTTTAAAATTAGTTTAATCATGTGACCCCTTATTTTATTTTCACGTGTTTTACAAAATCAAACAAACAAAAATTCTTATTTTAAGACTTTAAAATATAATTTTTGAATAAAATGTTTGGAACAAGGAGGATAATAACAAATCAAACTAGTCTTGATTGTGTGCTCTTTTCCACGAGAAAGAGTGGGAGGAGAATGATTGTGTGGCTTTATATATAAAGAAGTAACAATTCCATTCATTATTCTTTAGGATATCTTTTATCATTCGTTACATGTGAGTCCGGACCTAATGTAAAGAACAATTTAGTCGACCAAAAAAAAGTAAAGAACAATTTAAAGGAAAAGCTGGTAAAATTTGTAATGACCGATAGGAAAGCACCTTTCAGTAAAAACACAAAGATGTAAAACGGTTCTATTATAACATCTAATTGCATAAGAAACATTTTTTAAAGTAGAAAATAAAAAAATAGTTTACAAGCTCGAATGATGTGCTGGAGTGTTGTATGCATCAGCCTTTACAATTATAAACATCTTCAAATAGTTACCTATATGGTTTGAAAAAAAATGCATATAATTTCAGAGACAGATAAAATAAAATCCCTTCTTTTAATCGGTGACTGGGAAGAGGACGCCCCTAGCAGTGAGCTACTCCCAGGGGGTTGCATATGCAAAAGCAGAACATCTGGTCCTCTTTTTTTTTTTCCTTTCTTTATTTCCTTTGTTTTGCAGTGAGAAGAGCAGATATACAATATTGGCACCGTTGACAACTCTAAAAACCCGCCCAAAATGTGTACTATCATTCCATAATCCTTAAAATGAGCAACTGGACGTGGATGTGACATGCTGTATGCACACACAGAAGTGCTAATGCCGCCATCACTTGGAGCAACCCTCCTCCCCATACGGCTCCAGAAATCCTATAAACTGCAGCAAAGGCCAAAGAGTAGTAAATTCCCTATGGGGTGTTTGGTTGCATGATAATTTTTTGTACACTTTCATGATAAAAAATTGTATTAAAATAAAAAGTGAACCAACTCATGACATAAAATTATCATGTTTGGAGGGATGTGATTACAAAAAAGAGTAATTACCACACATGACCAAACAAAGTGGGGGACCACAAGAAAAAAGAAAGAGGTGAGGCCATCTTTTTTTGTTTAAGAAGAAAATCACTTTTAAAACATAAAATTGTCATGGTTACCAAACACCTCTTCTAACAAGTTTTCTTACAATTTTTAAAAATTCAAACAAAAATCTTCATTATTATGCAACCAAACACTCCACTAGCTACAAACTAGTAAGGAAGAAATAAAAGCAGTGCGTATAAAGGGAAATGAAGTTTTAGATTTGGATCACATATCTAGCTACACGATTGTGATATCATAGCTGCCAAAAGGATGAACAGGACGCTATACAAGAGCATGTTTCAAAAGCATACGAAGTTCAACATGAAACTTGAAAGAGAAAATAAAGAAGCATGTACAGGACAACGAGGTACGAGGCCTAATCACTCCTCCAGCTATACAACCACGGTGTCTTCGATTTGAAGACTAAGAAAAAGGCAGTAAAACAACATATCATGCGTGAAAAGGAAACGCTGAATTACTAGAAAGAGGATAGCTGGCCTCATGTGATTCAGTCACCTTAAGTCCATCTCCTGACCATCTAGCACCATATCCTTCGTCAACACGTATCTCAAAGACATAACCGTATGGTTGAATTACATGGATGTTCATCCAACAGCTGCGGGTTAATAAGTGACTAATGACCTCAAGTGCAAGTCGGTTCTTGTTGGAATCTGAAAAACAGAAGAAAAATTAATGATCGCCACTATTAGCAAAAAAATTTGAAAAAAAATTAGCAGCAATTTCAATTTTAAATTATTCAGATGTAAAATTAATAGGTAGTGGCCTGTGGTGCATAGCTGATAATGCAGTCACTGATACTCACCGCTTCCAGAGAAACTTCCCCACCAGCCATTGTTACTCCGATTAACATGTTTTGCCAATGCCCTTGCGCCATTAGTCAAAGAACAACCTTCAACCTCCGGTGGATAAAATGGCAGAATAAAGAAACCACCAAGAGAGAAGTGGAAAATAAGATATCCGGGAGGGAAGTTTACTCTGATACAAACAAATTAAAATGCTAAAACACAGAATAAACAAGGCCTTGCCAACTGTGGTATGTGATCCAAACATATCTCTTGAGATGTGTAAACAAAGCATATTTGGCCACGTTCTCCAGAATATGGATGATGCACATTGAAAATTCAAAAAAAGAGCATGTCAAGTAACATCCTTACTTGACAAAGCCAGATGATGATGTAAATCCAAGTAAAATTAGGACATATTATGCATCCCCTTAGAATAGATGTCCACTAGAAAGAAAAAGAAGACGTAAAATTAAGTATACTATATATTACAATATTGTTATCGCATAATTATAGCTAGGTCCAGTCTCTGCATTTGAAACAGAAAACTGGTCTCTCCAAGAAAAGGAACATAACTAATCGTGCAGAAAACTAGTAGAAGCTCTAGCCGCTACAAGAACAGGTATCATATTTCCATGATCTACTGATAAGAATTTAAACTTACATCTGGTCTATTGGGTACCATAAAGGACGACAGGAGAACTGATCTTGATGGTGGTAACTCCTCTAAAATTGTTCCATTTGTTCTCACCATACCAAGAAGATAACTGATACCCTCGTAGCCAAGCCCCTGAGAATAATTCATTTCTTTAGAAGTAATATGGTCAGCTAGTAATAGTTTCCAAATTCAAAAGAGTAGCAATTGTCCCATCACATTTCAAGTTTTTACATCACAGGAAAACATACAGAAAACAGTGCACTCATGGATGCATGCGGCTGAAAATCTGGCCTCGAAACATAAATTGCCAGGACACCATTAGACCTTTCCTTCTCTTCTGTGTAGAAATTTCTATAGATCTTTACTCCTGGAAACATAAATACTTCAAAATGGTTAAAAGATAGTCAAATGCCTAGTCTCCATCACATGCCATCACAAAGCTGTCTTGCATTCCATGAATATTTTGTCAGACAACCACATAAAATATATAATGTTGGCAGAAGAAGCATCATGAGTTGAATTGTTGATGCATGTTTACAAAGTTCCAGAAGATGTGCTATAAAATGGATCAGTTCCTGTATCATCTTATAATCCAGAAACTACAAACAAACTATCATGAGATAGCAACCCCATCGTTTAAGTTCTCTTGAATAGCATTTCAGATGCACAGATCTTCCTGAAAATTGGACTGTATCAGAAATTAACCTATTTACATTTTACAGAAGAAATTAGGAGAAAAGTTATGCTATCTTCAGATAGAATCATAGAATATATCAATGCTCAGGTCAACGACAAATTATGTACCTTCTTGAGTTGTTTTAACTCCGGGAAGAACATTTTCCAATGTCTCTGCCTCCAGCATTTCCAAGAACGAAGTGTACCTTTTAACATGCTAAAAGAATAAAAACTAGAGTTGAGAAGAACGTGCAAACCACTTATATACAATACAAACAATTATTTCCACATTAAAACTTTGGAAGACATGAACAAAAAGAACACAACTGTCATATTCTAATTCATTAAAATAGCCCAAGATATCTTTCAATTTGATGCCAGCATTTCTGCTTGATGAGGTTACCAATGCGCAGAAAGTTACATGCAAAAGGGGCTCCAGCATGAAGATGAAAAGAGACATGAGTCTGTCTAATCCAACACACCAGTTGCATTGGCAAATTAGCCAATCTTGATGGCTCCAATGAAGGATCAAAGGAGCTGGAAAGGTTTTCAAATGGAACACTCGGACATCTCATAGTTTTCAAGACAACAAGGCGCCCAACGTGCCCAAAGGGCCTTTTACAACTTAGGCAACGAGACGTCCGCCTAGGCAGTAATGCAAAGTATAAAGATGAAGTAAATTTATATGAAGAACATAACATGCACAAAATCTAATAAAATTGACATATTAAGAGAAAAATTCATATGAAGAACATAATATGTACAAAAATAAATATAAACTTCAGACAACTTCAAACAACATAAAGTAAATTGGTAAATTGATTAAGTTTTTAAATTGCAAATAATCAGATAACAAGAGAAAATATGAGAATACTGGGACTTCTTGTATTTAAACCTAAGTACAGGAGAGTCCGACAAAGGTCTAGGGGATTCCAACCCTAGCAAGCTTAACCTATCAATATCAACCAAACATGGACCGAGCAGCCAACAAAAATATGCTAACCTATCAACCAAACAAACATGGACCAGTTGGTCATTGATCGGCTGTTGATTCACTCCATTCAGGGGACTCAGTGGTTGTAGTTGGCTGCTGGTTCAGGGAAGGTGGTCAGCCAGAGGATCTGAGACCTTATCGGTCAGAAGATAACAAGAATCAGGGAATGATCATAAGCCAGGGTCGTCAACTGGTAAGGTGATCAAGGAGTATCGACATGAAACAGCCATCAGATTGAGACATAAAGAGCCAAAGGAATGGGGGTGTTGGCTTGGGATTGGAGCATCGGATAGATATGGAGATTGATTGTAGGAGGGGAAATGAGATAAACCAAAACCCTAAATCAGAAGAACTCTTTTAATATGTTTTTTACCTACGCAGGATGTGATGGATGCCATAGCTAAGCTTAAGCACCGCTAGGGATGTCCATAAGTTGTTCTCAAGTTGAATCATGACGGAGGAAGACGGAGGAAGAAGATGCTTTGCAGTTGCTGACGGAAGAAGACGATGCCTCAATGACTAGCATTGGCACCAGCGGAGGGTGGCAGCACCAGCGGAGGACCTAAGGCACCGCTTAGGTGCACGCCTTGACAACTATGCATCAAATGCAACATATGGTTGCAACAAGAACCTGATAGTGGTATTTTTTTGTTAATGGCCCATTTGGTTAGAGTATCAAAAATGATACCATATTAGTATTGATATCGATATTTTTAGAAGTCGGAGTATCAATATCAAAATTGATACAAGTTGACACATGTATTATATAACATACCTTGTTTGTACTACACATTTCAAAATTGATATTATTGGCCAAACACTTCTAAGTGATTACTATCAATATCAATTTTAAAACTCAAAGTGATAGAGACATTTAATAGTGTTACCAAACAAGCCTTAATGGCCCGTTTGGTTCGAGTTTCAAATTTGATACTATATCAATATTGATATTGATAATTTTAGAGGTTAGAGTATCGATATTAAAATTGATACAAGTTAACACTTGTATTACATAATATACTTTGTTTTCACTACCAATTTAAAAATTGATACTATTAACCAAACACTTCTTAGTGATTATTAGGAATATCAGTTTTAAAATTGATAGTGACAGAGGTGTCAAATAGTGTTACCAAACAGGGCCTAAGATAACAGCTCAAAAGTGCCATTAGACAAGACTTCATCATTTATAGAGAACTATATGTTATAGCTGATTTTACTAATTTAAGATAATGTATCAAAAGAATAGAAACATAAAAGGACGTGGTAGAACTAAGACAACTTGAAGAAGGATAATTTAGTAAGATTTGGTGATGATTTAAATATCTCTTTAAAAGTTAAACTCAAAATCAATGTGAGCAGAGAAAAAGAATCCATATGGCCAACCCCAAATAAATTTGAATTAAGGCTTGAGTTGAGTTGAGTCAAAGAGAAAACTTCGTAAACAATTAAGTGGCCAACACTACATGGTCATATGAGCCACCAGATTTTACATGGAAGAGGATGGTTATTTAGGGTGTGAGATACTGAGTAAAGGATATACAATAAGACTATGCAGCCATGGCCTGAAATATCAGAAAGGCCACATATTTCAAGCATTGGTAAGATTTGTAGATCCCAAAGGAACTTTTTGATGGCAGACTGACTATGAGAATGAAGTAGTACTTCCTTTTCTTGTATAACCATTTCTGTGGATTACTTCCCTCATTTCCTGTATGTTTTTTTTTCTTTCTTTGAAGGTGACCGGGTCACAAGTCATTCATTCAGAAAGTAGATAACAATTACAAGATAAGAGAGAAGAATAGAAGAGAGAAAAGAGGGGAAACAAACAAGCCTGACAGATTGAAGATCCCAGCGGGATTGAGAAACTACTCAAAAATTCATGACAAATGGACCAAAGCATTGGCAGGTCTATGTTCTACAAATGAGGTTCAATGCTCCAAGGATTGACTTTAGGCCAATGCAGCAAGAAGGCGTCCACATTCTTGGGTTCTTTCCAACGCAAACTCCAGGTCTTAAACAAAATAAGTTAGATGTAGTGAGTCACTCCACAACAAAGAAAAAGGTGATCAATGCCCTCTACTTTTGAGCCTCAAAAGAGGCAGCCCTTAACTTGATGGAGAATGACTTCAGCAAACAAGATGTTGTAGGTAGTCTTCTACACATCTTCCACGAGAAAATCCTCATACACAGTTTTGAAGAGAAATCCATTTCCTGTATGTTCTTACCTTGTTGGAGAGAAAATACATGCTTCCCATACATGGTCTTTTTTTCTGTAACATTCTTATCTACTCAAGGATTACAAGATCAGACTTCTGCCCTAGAACAGAAGGTGCCAACCCCTTTGCATTGGACAATCAGTTGGAATCAGGTGGTGCCAATCCCATTGCATTGGACAATCAGTTGAATCAGTGAATCCTGCAAATCATGAATCCATGGGCTGCTTTTTCATCCAGATATGTTTTTACCATGTAGCACTCTGACAAATTCCTGCCTCATGTAAGATACAGAGCAGTGGCAATAAGTAAATCTCCAAACTACTTATAACAAAGAGCTTGCAAGCTGCTTTAAAATGACACTCTGTTCATCAAAAAATGGCTAACATCAACTGTAAGATGCTAGCTCATGAAGTGGATACAAATGGAAAATTTTTCAGTTTTGCTTATAGACATAAAGATAACATGATTGTTTCACCTTTACTTTTTGATCACATATTATGCAGCCACAAAAGGGACAAAGCCTTACATAATGGTAAACATTTGCTCATGATCAAAATATAACACAAATGAAAATCAGTACAGCTCGTTTAGAAACATTCTTTGTCAAATGTATGATGAACAATAATTAAACCACAACCTGAACTTGAAGAAACATACATTTGTTGAATACAAGCAAGGCCCCTGTGCCAATTCTGAAAACAACAACAAATGTGGTTGTGTTAAAAAATAGCATAAATGAAACATAAGGAAGTTAAGTGCTCGATTTAGGGGGTTAGTATATTGTTTATCCCTGCTATAAGGGGTCTGTTAATTACTAGAAAACTCACTGGCCAATTCCAAAAGAAAAAAAAGCATAGTTGATTAATAAAAACTTAGAGTAAATGAAAGGTAATGAAGCAACCACTTGCTTTAGAGGTCAGCTGTTAGCACGTCCTTTCTTCCAGAGTTTTCTTTCAAAACAAACTAGTATCAGTATAACCACCTCCAAAAATGAAAGGTTTATAGTAAAAAGAAAATAAAAACCTGACAAGGAAAGGAAGTTCCTCCCCCTTCCCATCCTTTTTCTCATTCATGCGATGCTTCAATATGGTTCGTTTTCTGTCCACATGTGACTGCTCTTAAAAGGAACTCAAGTTTCTATGTTTAACTTGAGAATCTACCATCTGATTCTTGGTGTTTAGAGGGATTACCAATTTGTACAGAAAAAAATATTCAGAACTAAGATGTGGCAGGCAGTTGGGTGCCTTGGGTCAGGCATGCTAAAATAAAATAAAAAATTATCCCCACAATATCAACTTAAACATGGTGCTGCTTATATGCAACCACCTACGTAGATAACATTTATTCAACCCCAACTATACCCTACACCTAAAGATCTTATCTGACTGATACAAGTTCTTTAACAAGGATAAGCCAGTTATTCATCTCTGCAAGACACTTCTATGCCCTAAGTTTCAAAGCTTAGTTTGTGGAAGGCACAGCAACCAACAACACTATCTAGCCATCATATAGTGGATTCTCAAGTTCCCTGTTGCAACTTTGAAAAGGAAGTTGTGAACAATAGGCTCAGCAATATTTAAAAATGTCAACTGCAACAAGATTGAGCAGAAGATGTGCTGCCGGCATCTAGAGTCAATATATACTATGAGAATATCATCACAGCCCATTTTGAAATGTTCTCCTTCTCCCTTTGTTTTCTGGATAGCTTATAAGATGATGTCTTGTTCATGGAATGCCGGGTCGGCGACCCGGTCGGCCGGGTCGCCTGACCCGGTCGCTTTTTGGGCCGACCGACCCCGACCCGGCTCCGACCCCCCGACCCGGTTATTATTTTAAAATGATTTTTTTATTATTTTTTTCCCGACCCCGACCCGACCCTGACCCGACCCGGGTCGCGACCCCAACCGACCCGGGTCGGTTTTGGGGCCGACCGACCCGAGGCCGACCCCCGAGTATTTTGATGTATAGATTCCATATTATCCTGCTGGCTACCTAGTTCTTTTGGCCAATTGATATTTGTAAATTCTTGACACCATACACAACCAGGAACAATACTTCACCTCACTTTGATCTCTACTAGGTTGCGAATTGAAAATTTGTCAAGCATAATGATGCAGGACGAGATGTCAAAACCCACCGAGGCATGTAAATTAACTGGCATGACTGGTGAAACGGACCAAAACATGTTGGACTGGCTGAACCAATTTGGACCAACTGGACCAGGTTAGACTATACTGAACAGCTGGAATGACCTGAACTGGCTGAACCATATGAACCAGGTTGGCCGCCTAGATTGATCTGGACCACTGCGAACCAGCCAGAAGAGGGGAAGAACCACCTGAACTGATTGAACCTAGTGAACTAGTCCAACCAGTGGCCCGGATGGGCTGGTGTGGATTGGCAGGAAGGAGCCTGCATTGGTCCACCAGTCCTGATGTGTGCTGAGTGACTGCAGGGAGAGATCATGTATGTGTGAATGGTGCAGATGATGCTGTAATGGGCACAAGGTGAGGTCCGTGCAGGCCCATACACGTGAGGAGGGAGAGCAGGATGAGAGGGTGGTATGGCTTGCAAACAGGGGAGCTCAGGAGAGGGCAAAGAAGCTGACTAGGTGTAGGACGTTCAGTGAGGTGTGTGTGAAAAGAGAGTAAAGGGCTGCAGGATCACGGAGGTGACTAGGCCGCAGGCATCACAAGTAGAGGATGGTGGCTGTGAGCAGGGTGATAGTGGGGGGTGATGCTGGTGGGGGAATCATAGAGCAAAGAAAGTGGTGTCTGGCTCATGGGAAAAGACTTGTTGACATAGTCTATGGAAGGAGGGAGAAGGAGACCAGTGTGAGTAATACTGACCCAAAGGGTTGGGTTGGCGCTTGGCAGACCACCAGCAGGATAGAGCCGCTTCAGCATCTTGCAGAAACTGTAGCTCAGGTCCCCCTCAATGCTGGCTGCTTGGTGCAGGAAGGTGGTATTGGTGCTGCAACTTGGTGCAGCAGCAGCTATCTAGTGTCAGGCGGCTCTTGGCTGAATGGGGAGGCTGGACAACGCAGCTTAGGGCCAGAGTGGCAATGGAGGGTGTCTGCACAGTTTGCATGACGGGTGAAGAGGGGACTGGCAGTGGAAGTTGCAGTCAAGAAAAAGAAGGGAAAAAGAAGGCTTAGAGGCTTATAGGAGAGGAGGGGAGAAAGGCGAGAGAGCCTCCTTGACCAGATAAAAAAGAGAAAGAGAGAGAAATTGGGTTTCTTCTTCGTAGGTACAAGGAGTCTCTTAAAGAGAGAATACATTTTACAAATAAGCCCATTCTTTCCTCCTTTTATGAAAATAGTCATTATAAAATGTCTCATCTCTTAACCTTCAGATATTGTCAATCTGCTTTTACCTCTAGGCACCAGTACAATAAAAAAGGAGAGAGAAAATAAAATACGACTTAAAGAAAATATCACTCTTGGACATCCAATAACAGCATGATGAAGTCAGTAATGACGCTCTACTCAGCATCACATAGCATATTGGAGAAATTATACAGATTTCAATGGCTAAACTTGATAAAGAAAGGTTTTCTCTTTTAGGTGATCTTACTGAGTATAATTGCCAAGTGCACACCTTCCTTCAACTGTCTTTAAACCAGCTGCAGAGAAAATGGTCATTATCAAGAGTTTATTTTCACCATATAGAAATTGATATTACAAAGCAAATAAGAGAACATATATTCCAATTGCAACCACAATCCAACAAATATGAGAAAGCAAGCAACTTTTTGCATGTGAACAACTATAAATGTTTAGGATAATTAAACCTGCAAATTAAAGTGCCAAGTTCAGTTATTTATCATTGAATAACAAATCCATTTGGACCTAATGATTAGAAACTTTGATCTAGGTTTCCCAAAGATTAATTCAAAGCCTGTAGAACTCATAGAATCCATAAATCTTCATTGATAACCAAATCAAGATGAAGCCTGGATTGAAGTTGATCTGCTTAATACATGTGAAGCCAGGGTCAGCTAGGAGTCTGGGTCTGGCTGGAATTGGTCTGACTTGGCCATTTCTTGGTTGTGACTCGTGCACATTAGCCTAGACCTCAGGTAATGCAGGTTAGAACTGGCCAGTCCAAACTCGGTATCAGCTGATCCCGGTCATCATAGACTGGTTGAGGAGGATCCATCAAGCCAGCCAATCACAAATATGGCCAGCCGATCCAGACATGGAATCAGCTGATCCATTCTGATTTCAACCGATACTGGCCAGTTGCAGCCAGTGCCAGCTGAAGTCAAAATGGTATCAACCTGTACCTTGCAGAACAGAATTGGCTTGGATGTGTACCAGCTCATCTCAGTCGAGTAACAGAGACTAAGACCCGTAACTAACAGGCCTTAAATTAAGTTTATAGCACAAAGAGTATCCATATTCCATAAACATTCAAAACTATCTAAAACAATCGAATTGCAAATGATGCAACTGAACTGATGTTACAAATGTTTTACATCACAAGAAACAGAAAAACCAACATAAATTAAATAAAAAGATTATGTCTAAGATATTAAAACAGAAACTTGGTAAACTTTGCTTTATGATTCAGCAATGCAGTCAATTTTTAAATGTTTTTAATATTTCTCCTTGTAATTATAACAAAATCTAAAATTCTAACACTGGGTTAGTCTAATGCACCCCATCTGCTTCATCCACTTTATCCACAGATTTAAAAACATTAAACCTGTCGGAACACATTAAACCTGCTGGATCAACGAACATTACATATGAATTTGAAAAAAATACATTAACAGACGTAAAGTAGGAATTGTCAGTGATTGACTATCAAGCAGTGGCCAATCTAGACCTATGTAGAAGCAAAAAGTATGTGCCTGCCAGCTGAGAGAAGAAAGGTTCTTGAACGTGTAGCTCAAATTCTGCAGCCTTATACATCTGAGAAAATCGGAAAAAGATAGACCAAATTCAATATTACAAGTGAGGGAATGTGAAGCAAAACACTAGTTTATCAGAAGATCCAGCTTACAGCCAACAATTCAGAACCCTTGTCTAATATCAGCTGACTCCATTTATTCTCTCTTCCCTGCAACAACCCAGTTTCCACAATTCCGTTTATCGATTTAGAAGATCTAATAAAACACCCCTGGTTGATGCACTTATGCAGAGCTTTCGCTAAACGCTTGTACAAGGGGTAAACCGGGACACCACCACCAACAGAATCGGAGATGTTATCTGAAAAAAAAATGGAACGCAGAGAACTTGAGCTCACAGCAAGCGCATTTCCAAGAACCGCAGCATATTTCCCATCTCTTGTCACAGGGAACAACAAGGAAACCCCCAGCACTTTGGTAAGATCGTAGAGGCCATCCGATCAAACTTTACAATTTAGCGATGAAAAATCTCCCAGCGCAAAATGCTAGCCGCGAGATCAACACAGACACATGGCTGGAGAGGCATCTACCTTGCGGCGGTTTGAGATACGCAAGGCGCAGATCGTCGAGGGAGACCTCGTCCTGGAGGAGGAGTGCACAGTAATCTCTAGAGAGACCAAGATCAGCGCCAAGCGTACCATCTAGGGCAGACGCGAGGGTGAAGCGGACGAGCTCCTCAATGCAACTAGGAACTTGGACTGTGGAGGGGGAAGACGGCAGAGCCGGCGGGAGATACGACGGCGGCTCCATCTGAGAGCAGATTTCCCAGAGATGTTGCATATCGCCGGAGGCCGTCTCGGCATCGCGGGGGAACCAGTGAACAGTCAAACGGACAACTTCGAGGTCCTAGACGGCGAGAAGTGCAAAATAACCTTATACTTCTTGTATTATTACACATACCCCTGAAGAGAAACTCGCCGTTTTCTCGTACATTCCCGTTCCCGCGCAAGAAGTCCCAACAGTGGTTTTCTTTTATAGGCAATGCAGAAGCGCCGAAGACCGACCACTCTTCACTCAAACAATTCATCGCCGGCCGCTGCCGGTGGGCAGTGGCATCAAGAGGAGCTTCGTGCGTCGATGGCGTCCTCTCAGGTCTTTCCTTGACCTTGAGCCTCGGTTAGCTCCCCGATCACGAGCGTCGTAAGGCGCCTCGACGCTTGATTCATTCCTCTTGGGCGCCAAGGAGAGTACCTCCTTCGCATCATCGTCGATCTTGTTCGCAGGGATCGATTCCCTCACCACTTGGTGCCGAGAACACGGAGACTTGGTTAATCGATACAAACTTCTCAGGTGAGTAGATTTCGTGCAGTCGTCCGTGTATGAAACTTCATGTCGTCGTCGTCCAATGGATCGTATCTTCAGTTGAAGCTATTTCTCACCCTTTGCTCCCGTCTTAAGAACCAGCAATTTCGTTCTTCGAAGCAGAAGGGACCTGGATCTCTCGTCTACATTGCGCTATGAGGTATGATGTTCTCCTCCTCCGCATCATCATCGTCACTAGCTAGTTGTCTTCTCCCAACTCCCACTCCATCACCAACCATACCATCAAGACGAACCCGAATCGAGAATTCCCGATCCTATCCGCTGCGCCTCTCTCGTAAATATTGCTTAGAAAAGCGAAGATGAGGCTTAATCCGTTCACACATCTTGCTCTTGTTCTTCTATTTGGACAGCATCATCTAACGGATAAAGCAAATCTTGGCATCATCTTTTTTTTTGGGTCAGAATTGGCATCATCTATGAGGTTGCATTTGGTTAAACTTCTAGCGGAGGTGAGAAACAGAAAAAATAAAAGAGATAATTAGATAAACATATCAGAGAAAACCTCTGATAGCTCATGAACGTGAATTTTTAAAAAAATTGACAAAAAAATCTACCGCACCCTAAATCTTATGTAATATGTTGAGAGCAATTTTACTTAGATCGACGTATGCAAGAGATTTCCGTGGGTAGTCTCCAAAAAAAAAAAAGAAAACTAGCTCGATCCAATCAAGGAGAGCGGCAGCTCCTGAAACAGTGGGATGAAACTCGCCTCCGGTGGCACGAGGAAAGAAGGAATGGCCATTTGCTTTGGCAATGACCCTCTTCACAAATTTGTTTTCACCGAGAAGAAAAGAAACTCTCTTTCGGTAGATCGCAGTCAATGTGATGGCGATATTTGTGACGCCCTTTGGAAGCATCGATCGTAATACAAACGTAAAGGGGGAGATAAATATGTAGAGAGGATCAATCGCCATGTACATGCGCAAGTCCATCTCCTCAGACAATGGAGTTCATCAGATCATCCGACAAGTCCCACATGATGAAATCCGCTCCAAACACTTCAGCGTCACCCTCTCCCGCCCCTCCTCCCGGACACCCCCCGCCCACCACCTCCGCCGCTCTGCGCTCTCCTTTCACGACCGGAGCGCCGCCGCATTGTGGCCCAGCCGCCAGGGAGGCGGCGCACAGGCCCTCGCCCCACGCAGACCCCTCCACGTCGTCGAAGTATGAGGCGGCGGCGGCGGCGGTGCACGCGAGTGCGTCGGTTGCCGCCGTCGTCGTCGGCAGCCTCCCGCCGAAGAAAGCAGGGAGCTCCGGGGCGGCAGAGGGGTCCGGTCGCTTCCTGGTGAGCATGTGGAGAACCTCGTCCTTGAAGCAGCCGAGGGCGGCCTCGGCCAGGTGCGTCATCTGCGGCGGGACGAGGGTGGTGATCTCGGCGATGAGGTGGGAGAAGGGCTTGTGAGTGACGGGGTCGATGCCCATCCCGGAGAGCTTCTTCCTGAGCTTCGTGTTCCAGTGGTTCTTCACGTCATTATCCGTGCGGCCCGGCAGCTGTGCGGCTATCAGAGACCACCTGAAGGAGCAGATACATAAAATCTCGTTAGCAGGTCATCTCTTCCGGAGGAAAAGGGAACAAGAGGTGAGAGCACCGTGTATACATGCCTGTTTCCGAGGACGGAGTGCAGCTTGACGATGGTGTGCTCCTCGGCTTCGGAGAAGTCGCCGTGCTTGAGGTCGGGACGGAGGTAGTTGGTCCACCTGAGCCGGCAGCTCTTGCCGCATCTCTGCAAGCCTGAGCACGACAGACCACGGTAAACTCTTCGGTGTTCGAATAACTGAAAAATGTGACCAGTAGCAAGAGGAGGAGGAGGGGGGAGAGAGAGAGAGAGAGAGAGGAGGAGCTCAGGTGTGAAGTCCGGCGTGGCCTACCGGCGTTCTTGGGGATGAGACGCCAGTTGCGGGTGCCGTGCTGGGCGATGTAGGCGGCGAGCTTGCTGTCCTCCTCGGGCGTCCACTGCCCTCGCTTCACGTTGTCCTTCTCGCAGCAGGGAGCTCGACCCATACCGGAGTGCTGCTTTTATCTTCTTCCCTCCCGGCAGCGCACTTCTTGATCTGACGCGGTGGGGAGTACCCGAAGCTCCGACCCCCCGTTATATACGGGTGCAGCTGCATTTCTCCCCCCCTCGTGTGGGTGCTACGTAATGGGGCGTGGGGTGGAGGAGAGAGGGAGGCGATGTCTGCATGGTGCGAAGAGAAGAAGAAAAAAGAATTCAACGGCCATTGGGAGCGTGAGCAATGAAGGCCCTTGGGCAGGTTGCTCACCCGCAAGACGCCTGGTCAACCCCCCCAAGCCCTTTCTCTCTCTAGTAAACGTCTCTTGACTGGAAGTGTGCAGAGAGGGTGGACGTGAAACTCAACGATCATAGTCAAAAGGCAGGGAGTGATGTTCTGGGTCGATGCAGTTGTAGACGAGATCACAAGATCACCATTCACTAGAATGAAATGGAAAGTGGGTAGCGATAAAGATGCATTGAGGACAAAAATAAAATAGATGGCACTTGCCAGCCAAACACTATAAACAGCATTCTTTTCTTGGGTATACAATTCCACAGACTAGTCTATCCAGTTTTGTCACTCTATATAGGAGGCGGCTATCCGGTTGAATGCTGGGCCAACAGTTTTGTCACTATGGGTGACTGAACCTACCCCGTTCAGTATCCGAGGAGGGTATAGAAATCTGATTTTTCCTTCGGTCTCTCTCATCCTGCAAATAATCTTGAACTCAGATGTGGAAAAACTAAAAAGGAATACTGTGACATCTATTCGAACCATCTCACGTCAAGAAAATTCAACCTTCAACGAAGCATGAACAGACGCACCTTGAGAATGGGAGAGCTCCGATATGGTAATACGCCCAGCAGGTGGCCCATGGTAGGTACTCGAGGCAATGTCGTGAAAATGGAAGCGTTAAAATATTAAAAAGAATTCTTCAGCTTAATATGGAAAATTTAGTCATTTACATTTTAGGGCCTAATTTGAAGTTTCGTTTCTTGCGTCTTATGCAATTTCAATTGCAACAAAACCCAGTCACAAAATGCCAACACCATCCTGCCATAGTATCAGCGAGCTACTCCTATGTACCCTGTTTTTTGGACACCCATGAGCATGGTAAAAAAGCAGGTAACGTTGATTTACAGCATCAAGCTAGGGACCAGTAACTTGAAGAATGTTGCTTACTCTTAAATGGTTGAAGGCATTACAATGCTGTTGCCATCAAAACCTGTTATAACTTCATCAAATTCAGATGCTGTAAAGATAGTTGCCAGGCGATCAGCGGACTCACCTAGTGCAGAATCCAAAAAGATTGGAACATGACCAAAAAAACAAGGATGAACAGATTGTAGAATAGAAGTTCGGTCTTATGTATACCTTCTATTTCATCCCTTAACCAACTTTGTGCACAGATCAATCCTTGTAAGGTCACGGGGTCCATGGACCTATGGTAACAGCTGAGAACTTTAGCTTTACTACTGAAGCCAGGTTCTGGGGAAGCAATCGACATTGGAATCCCCAAGAAGTCACGAGCTATTGCAGAAAGGACAGGATACTTTGATGCATTGGTCTTCCACCATGCTAAGATGTCAAAATCATCATTTTCTTGGACCTTCGGTAAAGGGTACACAGGTTCTTCCAGATACAGATCCAAATCTGACTTGATGAGTTGTGTCGACGAAGTTTCTTGAACATATTTGTCAAGACCAAATTGCAGATCTGACACTGCATTTTGTGGAGGACCTCCGGGTACTCCATTGGTAATACCTTTTGAGCCAATGCAGTAACCAGCTTTGGAAGTAATGCCATGGCTACTTTTCAATAGCTTGTCCAACTGAAGAGCATATGCATTGTGAAGACTTCTGAAGGCATGGAGAGCATTTTCAATTTTCACCTCAGCTTCAGATCCTTTTGTGTACAACAACTTAAAAAAATACTCCATTGACTTCATCTTGTACCGAGGATCCAATATGGAAGCTGCAGCGACTACAGTACTTGTTACCCCCCAATATTTTTCAAACAGTTCAAGCATCCTCTTGGCCATAGAGGATACAAGCAGATGTGAGCTGATGCACCACGACTTCAAGGATAAATGAATGCCACACATACTATTAAAACAAAGATTTGCTGTCGGATATTTACTCAATGAGTCCTTCTCTACCAAGAGATAAAATGTCCTCAAGCATTCGCTGATGATTCTAACGTCATCCCACTCTGCCGAAGATGGAATGCACATAGATCCATTTTCGCTCTCCGCCAATATGAGAAGTACATCTCGAAACTCATAGGCAGTTGCAACCATTAGATATGTTGATTTCCACTTCGAAGGACTGTCGGCAACCAATGATTCTTTAGGAACTCCCACATGTTTTGCAACAGTTTGGAACCTCTCTAACCTTGCTGGTGATGCCCTCACAAAATTTACACTGTCACGTATCTTGTTGATAACCTTGGATATCGTTGTTTCTTCAAGACCACCTTGTATGATAAGATTTAGCACATGTGAACAAGGATAAACATGAAAAAGATCACCATCCAAAATAAGAGGGTTCTTTGGACGAAGAGATTGAAGAAGCTCTTGAACAACTTTGTTGCTAGTGGTAGAAGAGTCCAAGACTATGCTAGAAACTTTTCCCTCTATATGCCATGCTGACAACTTTTCAAAAATTAAGTTTGCAATTTCAGCCTCATGAGGAGAATCCATATGCCAAAAATTGATGACTTTGTGCTGCATCTTCCAGTCATTATCAATAAAATGGCAGCTTAAGCATAAATAATTCAAGTTGCTCCATGAGCTCCAAATATCTGCCGTAAGACTGATGCTAGAATGAACCCTGCTTAGTTCTTCATGCAACGTTTGCCTCTTACTTTCATATATTTTCATGCAATTCACTTGAAGAACATCAGGAGATAATAAATTGACGTGAGGCTGGAGATTTTTTACAAAGGTTCTGAAGCCAATATGATTAACAATGGAAAAAGGGTACTCATGTAGGATAATCATGTGAGCAACATTTTGGTGGAATACTTCCTCAGCAACTAACGAACTTTCTGGTCCTCTTTGTTTCTTGCCCAACTGCACTAGTTGCCCTACATCTTGCTTTCCCTTCTTCGCTCTTTTAAAAAACATGCACTTCGCTAAATGTTTCTTAAGATGTGTGGTTCCACTATTACTGGCTCCAGTCATTTGTCTCCTACAGTGATTGCATACAGCAACTAAACTCCCATCAGCTCTCGTTTCTTTTGTGAAATCATTCCATACAGGGGATCTCAACTTTCTCTGTCTAATGACAGGAGTCACATGTGGCGACTGCCAATTATTTGCATTCTCGTGAATGACAATTGCACCCTTGTTCCCATGAATATCTGTGTCAATGTCATCTGTACACACTAGTCCGTGGCTACCAACCTCATACCCTACTGTGGTACCAAAATTTTCCTCACCTAATTCCACAGGTTGAGCTCCCACTATATCTTTCCTTTTATCCTTTGCTTGTGCATAGGACACACAAGAACGTAAATGGTTTCTCAAATGTGTTGTTCCGCTGCTACTGCTACCTTTAAATTTTCTCTTACAGTGATTGCATATGGCTACATCAGAACCATGTTTCTTCAATTCTTTAGTAAAATCATTCCAAACAGCTGATCTCAATTTTCTCTGCCTAGGGGCTACATGTGATTGTGCATCATTGCTATCCATGGTTTTGACTATAGGCCAAGAGATGCTGCATGCAATAAAGAGGACCGCAGTAATGGATGCTACATGAAATCAGCTAAATTTTGGATAAAAGTAATGATAATGGTATAATATCAAAAGTGTCACGCTTAAAAGAACTTGAGATAGTAACAAAGAAATCGGTTAAAGTATTCGTTAGTTAATTTCACACTACAAGTACATCCTGTTCACTTTATGATTGAAGAAATCACTGCTTACCGATATTTTTTCCAACTAGGTGCTAGGCCGTTTCAGACTAAAGATCAGAAAGTGGACAAATATCTTGGCTAGTTGTCATGACAAAGTTCTTGTTGGACAGCCATACAAAAAAGGACAAATACAAAATATAGGAAAATAAGATCTTAGAAAGAATAATATGTCTATTTCACATTATTTAAGAGAGAGAGAGAGAGAGAGAGAGAGAGAGAGAGAGAGAGAGAGAGACTCCAACATGTGCAAAAGTGCTTTATTTTAGCCAACAAGAGGAGGCTTCATTCTTGCATGATTGTTTACTTAAAGGGCTTAAGAGGAATCCAGATATTGTCATCCCATTTTATAACTGGGAATCCGACCAATTTTCTTAAGTCCCTGTATACAAATAGAGTAGGCCAATCACAAAGAAAACCCACAGTACCTGTTAAATGCAAGAAAAGAGCAATCCCAATATTCCATTTAGTCTTGGTTATGAGGGAAAGGATCAGATATGCATGAATCTGTCTATCCAATCAAAATGTGCTTAAGAAGATCTGAAGCTGAGGGTGCATTCGGATCCATGTAAAAGTCAGACAGATGAAAACGTTTCACACGTAGTCACTTTTTCATGGAAAAGGAAAAACAAATATCCTATTTAGTATCCTGGAAAATGATTTCCTTGGAAATATTTTTAACATTTTGGTTGCTTGCAAAATGTTTTCAGAATATTTATTGTTTAACTTTTATAAGCTAATTTAAATATACTGACCGAAATTTTATTGTTTACAAATTCTTTTTCTAAAACATGAGTTAATAATATATTAAAAATATGTTTAAGATTTTTTATATCAGGTTGCTGGTCTGTTTTTATAGATTTTTTCTCTAAGCTTAATCCATAAATTATTCTAATATGTTTTTGGCCTTTTCTACTAAAATTACATTTTGTTGTAAGTAAAATTTAAAAGTAAAAAGTATTTTTGCTTTCAAAGAAAGAAGCTACATTATTTATTATGTGACCTATAGATTATTTTTCATGAAACAATAGTTTTAACCAATAAATTTTTTTAGATGTTTTCCATTTTATTTGAATGTGTATCAAATAATATAAAAATTCCTGTATTACATAGATGAAGCTTTGAGGATGTTTGTGACTATAAAAATAACATTAGTTTTTAAAAGATAAATTTTCTATAAGAAAAAAATATGTTTATTTTAACATAATTTTGAATTTTTGCAAGCTGTTCATAATAAAGTATTCATAAACATTTAATCCATTAAAAATTAAATAACGTACTTTAATACAAAATTAAAAAATAATAAAAATATCAAAAATAAATGATTTTTTTATTAATTTAACGTCCAGTTTATTATGATGACGTATTTTACTCATTTTTTATGTATTATTGAGAAAGAAAGAGTACTCAGGCAATATATATTAAATTAAAAAATTGTATACACCTTGAATATCTTAAAATTAGAAATATTTTTTTATCTTTAAACAGTTATATTCAACTATTCGAAGAACTAGAAAAAAATTTCTAAAAAAAAAACTCGAAAACATTTAAAATGATAGATATATTTTGATAGGTGCACTTCTCATACTCCATTGGTCAGCAATCGCCATAATTCGGCGGGAGCCAAATTTTGGATTTGCAATAAGTCAACGGAGTGCATTTTCCGTTGACTCAAATTTTACATGCAACCAAACAAAACAACGGAGCACCCCTTCGGGAAAACAAGCCCACGGAGGCCCTTTTACAGGGATCCAAACGGACCCCGAGTTGTTCCAAGTGGAATAGGTTGAAACAAGCATAAAGGACGCTGTAAACCGAGGAAACAAAACAAAGAAAGAAACAGCAGTCTTCCTTCCAACCTTTTAGAATATCCAAAGAGGGAGAGTAGCTCTATGATTGACAGCAAATCATAGGTTCTTACCAACACCGCAACATATTCTGGAGTCCGGCCTTCCACTTGGAGAGAAATGAATGGCGAGGAGAGGGGATGATCGCAGCAATGATGGTATATTTTAGATCAGAAACTATGGCCGGTGTCACGTCGCTTTTCAGAAAGAGGAAAGAAGAAAAGGAGAGCAGCCGCCTGCTTGTCGAGCTCCACAAGACGACCCAAAGAAAAGGAAGAAAAATCGGAAGCAGACCCCCCCCCCCGCGACTTACTCCCATCGGCATCATCGATCGGCATACAGATAGCAGACCGTCCCTCATCACCGACGACGCCCGGGACGACGAGCGGAGAGAAATTGAAACAAATGAAGAACCGATGGAACATGCTTGTGGCGGATTCAAAGAAGCACACCTGCAACGCGAATCCGCAGCCGCCAACAGCAGCAAAAATTATATCCAAATTTGGAGCCGGAAACAGGAGGCGAGGATTCGTGGGGCAGCAGACGGAGCAATTCGCGTTTCGCCGGTGCATCTCACTCACTCCGCCTGCGCGACGACGCTGCTCCCGCCCGCCCGCCCGCGCGCCAAAGTGGTCGACGCTCCCCTCCGCCGAAGGGGTCCCGTCGGGTTCGGGTCCGGAAGCGTTCCTCCGTTGCCGGATAGAGGCTAGGGTTCCGGTGCCTGGTTCGGGTCGAACCCCCTTCTCTCTCTATCGGGGAAGGAAGAGGAGAACTAGGGTTTCGAGCTTCGGATGCGGATCTGGTCCGGATCCTGCGGCGATTCGGGAGTCTCCGCTCTCCGGTCGTGCTCGCACGGCCCATCGGAGCTCCGGTTACGAGGATGATGAGTGGTACAGCATTAGCGTTAAGGCGGCCTTTATTCGCGAGAAATTAGAGGATCTTAAATTATTTTTCTTCTTGGTGCAAGATTAATCAAATATTATAAGTGGGTGGTACAGGGGGGCGAGGAAAAAGACACGAAATTAAAGAATATACCGAGCAAGAAAGCATATTGAGAAACTAGAAAATGATTTTGACAAGCGGGTGCATGACAGAAGATCAAACAAGGAGTTGGGCATAAAACTGGGGGGGTAGTAGTTGACAGGGACTTTTTAGATTTGAGTGGGATTTGGGTTTCTGTTGGTTTGAGTCAAATTTAAGAGTTTCGAACTATGTGCCCTAATTTGAGTTAAATTAGATTTTCTATTTTTTTAAAATTCCAGTTTTTATCAGATGTTCTATTTGGAGTCAAATTGGAATTTTTAATTTTGGTAATATTCGGCATTAGTCCTATTTCCATGGGCGTATGTTTCTTATGAAACATCATAAAAGATCGAACAAAGATTCGAAGTTTCCATTGTTTTCTAGAGGATTCCGGCCCCTTGTCCTTCTCCCTGGTACGCAGACCAAAACCAAACTACCCTTTGTTCTTCTTCTCCGGCGGATGCCAAAACCTCCCTTGGGCATTTCTTCGTTGCCCCGCATCATCTGTCAGAGCATCTGCTTTCCTGTCGGGTATGGTTTTGCTTATTAATCTTGGGCAAAGATATGATTTATTTTAAACTGTCGAAAAGAGTGGCCTTATTAGGCGCGCTTGTTACGCTGGTTTTGGCACCTCAAACTACGTGCTAATTATAGAGACCCTGAAAGCAGCAAAAAGAGTGCGCAGGGTATGCCATGAATTATACAAAATAATAATATTTATTTTGTATTTTTTAAAAATTACGTCATCTGATACCCTCTCAGCTTTCGGGCTGCCAAAACGGGAGCTGATCTTTCAGTTTCTCCTCTTGGTTTGCCCTCGTATTTCGATGCAAGCTCTAATTGTTTTAGATAATTTTTGGAGAATTAATCAAGCATTGCTGATTACTCTCAATACTTTTTTTTAAAAAAAAAGAGAGAAAATGTCACGCGCTTAAATGCCGTTTCTCAACTCAAAACATTAACATATATCGTAGAATATTCAAATACATTTCTAAATTAATTAATCTTGAATATATAATTATATATCATATACATATTATAAAAAGACTTGTTGGGAACGAATCTTAGAGGAAGCATAGCAGATTATATCCAGCTAACAACAGTATAATATAAGTATCCGGATATCTGCGCCAGTTGCAATCGGATGGTAAAAGCACAAACGCGGATGTGAATCCGTAACTTATCCGAATCTATCCAGCCGGGTAGGTTGAAGACGTACCCTTTCTTGGGATCTCGGCAGAAACAGAACAATGCCACGGTTTTAGAATGTCGGGTACCACGCCGAGGAACAACAAACTCATCACTCAGGAAGATTTCTCTGTCCGTCCGCGGAGGAGGCTCCAGCTATACGTGCTCTCCTTGCGCGCAGCAGCTTCCAACCGGTTAGGACCGATCTGCAAAAGATTAGATGAAACGATCACGACTTCGGTTTCACGGTCACTTCTTTCGACAATAGAGCAGCAGAGCGCCGATGAAATGGCGGATCCTGATGTGTACGTGGCGCTGGTGTGAGTCAAATTAAAAGGATGGCAAGAGCATATGGGGTGTTTGGTTGCATGATAATTTTTTGTACACTTTCATGATAAAAAAAATATATTAAAATAAAAAGTGAACCAACTCATGACATAAAATTATCATGTTCGGAGAGATGTGATTACAAAAAAAGAGTAACTAACACACATGACCAAACAAAGTGGGGGATCACAAGAAAAAAGAAAGAGGTGAAACCCTCTTTTTTTGTTTAAGAAGAAAATCACTTTTAAAACATAAAATTATCATGGTTACCAAACACCTCTTTTAACGAATTTTTTTACAATTTTTAAAAATTAAAACAAAAACCTTCGTTATCATGCAACCAAACACCCCAATAGTGTTTTGTGTTCTACGTGGATTAAAACAAACCAACACCTTTTAGTCTCTGCGACGAGAGACTTCTATCCAACTGAGTTAAAAGAAGGTTTTTGAAGTTCAAAAAATAGTTTACTAGAGCTCAAATCGCAACTCGCGAGGTATGCCGAAACATTTCCCAATTAATATGCCTCCTGTACCCCTTTCCCATGGAATCCTTCTGATAAGGAATACGAGAAAAGATTCTATTCAGCGGAGATGAGGCCTAGAGAAAGTAACCATGTCAGGAAAAGTCAAAAAGAACGAAAGAAGTTAAGTAGCATATTTCTACTAAATTTTGAATGAAATAAACGACGTTGGAAGGACCTCTTCCTTCTCATCTTTAAGAGAGAATGCCAACGGCTACAAAGGGACATGAGGCCTTAATTGAAACACTGGTTCTTGGATGCATTACAATAAGCCTGGATAGCTGGACATATCCCTCCTCATGCTTGGTATGTTTACCTTTACTAGTTAGATCTCTGGCCTTAAACAGGGATAAACAAGGAATGATTACGAATGTACATGAGGACTTTGCAAGGGTTGGATTTTGAACACTTATGGGGTGTTTGGTTGCATTTTATTTTTTTATATGGTTTCATGATAAAAAATGATATCACACATTGAAACTTGACAAATTTTAAAATTAAAAACTATAAAAATATAATGTTTGGCAAAAACATTATCATTTTTAGAAATGATGGTAAGGTGTTTGGTGCATAAATGAAAAGTCACTTATGTAGCACATGGGTTAGGCTTGTAGACCATGTGCATTAGTTGTGCCCTTTTGAGAAAAAAAAATGCTCACTACCTCTTTTTTTCTCCATCACGTGGAGGAGGGTGAAAAAAAAATTAAGATAAAAAATTGTAACACATGCCAAACACTTTTAAAATAAACTTTTACTACATTTTTAAAAATTAAAATAAAAATGCTCATTATCATTCAACCAAACACCCCATTAAAGTTGCATAGTGGCGTCATACTCCACTCAAATTTCCAAACCACTTTCACCTTTTCACTACAGCATTTACATCCTCTGCAGTCTAAACGACGACACTGAATACGATAGAAAGGAAAAACATAGCTACTTTTTTTCCATGTATTCCAAGTAAAACCTCAAGCAAATACACAATAAGAACTTTGTTTAGCGCAATGGCATGAACAACTTGGTACAATATTACCTTGTCCATTAGCCAGTATCCAATCGTCGGCATATATTGCACCAGGTACATAACAAGCAGCACAGGCTGCACCATACATGAAGAGTACATAAGGACAGATGCCAATACTTATGAACAACATTACCATGTAGCTACAATGTACGGTAAAAAAACAAAGCTGAAGGATCAGGTGTAAGAGAACGTTCACCTTTCCGTTCTTCAGGTGTGTTGAATGTTCAGTTATTCGTTGAGCCAATTACCAAGATAAATTTAATGTCTAGCATCTCTTGCATATGTAAAGAAAAATTCTTGGGTACAACCTTTACAAAAAATAATACCTGATTGGATATCCAAACTTCCTTCAATCCATGGGTTGCTGCAACAATTGTCAACTCTGAACACCTTTCAGATGACACACGTCTCTGCCAGATGAAAAATAATTTAAGAGAGAAATATGTGAGATCCTTAGGATCTACTGACCCTAAAATATGTACTTTATCAATTAGTCCTTCTACTATATGACTTCAAGTACATATGCGATGCGTTTGTGTGGTCACAAGATTTGAGCATATTCAACAAGACCTGATCTCCGACAGTTCCAATCACATAATACAATCCCCATAACCCAGCAGTGAGTCATAACCTCAGCAGAAGGTGCACAATTCTTGCATTCAACTGGTTTTCATAAATGTTACAACATTGAGAGAGCTAGAAACGTGAAGAAGCTAGAGCCATTTATCTTAAAAAATATTATTTTAAAGCAGTTCAAATATCCACATCGAACCTTTCCATGTGAACTAGAACAAATAGAAGATATGCTAGCAAGTAGCATTGTTGCGATTTTCCTTGTCAAATTACAAGCCAGATCTACAATTGCAAAAATGGGGCTACAGAAAAAAAAATCCACCAAAAAGCTTCAATATAGAAAAGAAAATTGAGTACTTTTATTACAAGATAATGAACAGGAGCTTGAGTTGTATTAATTAGAATAATTAGATATGTTTTGTATGAAATAAAGTTTATAAGCATTTAGAATCCATTGATGTAGACACAAATAGGAAATATATGTATAGCCTTAGTATGGCACCCACACATCTATTTACTGAACTAAAAAAACAAACAAACAAATACTTCTTCAAATACTCCTAAGTAGGGTGTGCACAGTTCCATTTGGTCAAGTTTGGGGCATTTTTTTCAAAACCAAATGGAACTGAACTGGCCACTCAAGCCAAACCGGTTCAATTTGGTTTAGTTTGATTTAAGACAAAAAGTTAATTAAATAATTAATATAATTATTTTTATAATATATACTAATTTTATGGTTAAAATAATTAATAATATTATTATTATTTTATTAATAAAACTATATAAATATTATTTTTATTAATATAAAGTAATATTTTATCATATGTTAGGTAAATCGGTTAACCGTTTTGGTTCGGTTTGGAACCTTTCAAACCAGTTGAACCGACTTCAAACCGGACTGGATTGGTTGGTTCGGTTTGGCAGTTTGAACCAAATAATGCATGCCCCTAGTTGTAAGTCACAAAGGACTAAAAATAAAATTGTCAAGATACACATCAAATAAATGTCAGAAGGAAATGCTATTTCTATATGTCTTCACAAAAAAGAAAAAGCAACATCACCATCATCATTTAGTCGCATAAGGCAAGAGATACTTACATACCAAATGTTACGCTTCAGATGCTTTTCAGAATCATAAAGGGAAACACACAAGGTTGAATACCACAATTCCAAAGCTTTACCTCAGATGCCTCTTGTTGAGATACAGTAGCTCCAGAAATTTTAGAAGTACTAATTGGTCCTGGACAAACAACTGTAACTTTGATGCCTCTGTGACCGAGCTGCAAGATCAAATGAATGCCAATCAAGGGCCAAAGAACTTAAGTGCCAATGGTACATGCATCTACCAGTCAAATTTGACATTTGGTTTAATTTTTACTAAGACAATGATCAAAGAGGAATGAATAAATGGTACATATGCAGTTACACAGTATTATACAAGGAAAAAAACAGATCGATGACACCAAATCCTTGTGGCTGAAATATAAATGTAGCAACTATATTCAAGCAGTTGAGATGATACCTGTTGCCTTGCCTCAACAACCTCACTACACTATCACCGCATCACAGATGTCAGCTATTTAAGTGCAAAATCATGCCTTTTTAAATATAAGTAATATAATAATAGGGATAAATATAATAAAAATATGTTAACCAAAATTACTTATTTCATCAGTTTAGTAGACCAAGACTGCATAATACTTGCACAAGAGAAGTAATATAACCATTTGGCCCTGCCTTAAGGCCTCAAGACAAGGAGGGCCACCTTGCCTCATCACCAAGGCAATTGACTCAAGTACCTTCAAGAAGGTAGTGCCACAGACTGTCTCAATTAAGAGATATATTATCAAGTTGTTTTGAAGTGTCAGAACCAATGGACCTTACCTCAGATCGCAGGGTGTGAAAGTATCCATTCAAAGCATACTTGGAAGCAGAGTACACAGCCTGACCTGGTGCAGGTGTTTTCCCTGCAGCACTACTCATCTGCTTTCAAGAAAAGGGGTTCACAATTGAAAACACATTAATCACCCCAAAAAGGCTATAAATATGCATATGATATTGCTAAGTTGATAGTTAACTTAGTTACATACCACAACAAAATGACCTCTTCCTCTTTTCAGCATAAATGGTGCAAGAAGCCGAGTCAGGGTTATTGTTCCAATGACGTTAGTCTTAAAAGTACTCTGAAAGTTACATGGATGCATAATCAGACATTGGTTTCAAAAAAAATGTAAAAAAGCATTAATGTTCAAAATGAAATGCTTATTTTAGTACCACAAGCCCTTCCTCAGTTACATCCAGCGCTCTTGATTTCTACGGTCAAACATAGAAATAGCATAGAAAATAAGGTGGATTAGAAGCCAGGTCTAAAGGAAACAAATGCAAGCCATATGACACAAGATAAACAAAGGGGTCCAACAGAAAATTGAAGTATACAGGACGTTCATATGCCGCATTATGGATCATATAGTCGACACCAGCACATGAAAAAAATGATTCTGCTTCTTCAACAGCTTTTCCTAGGAACTCCTCACTAGAAGCTAGATCTAGAGGCAGGATCTCCACTCCAACAGATGCATGCTTACCTAAGACAAGACATTTTGGAGAAAATAAATAAGATATTTAGAAGAAAGCATAGTTTCTCTAAGCTTTCATTACAAAACAGAAATCAAAATTGTATGTTGCATGGTACTTTACACCAGAAGCTTACCAACAAGTTCTCTTTTGACACGCTCAAGCTCAGAGATATTTCTTGCTGAAAGTATTAGCCTTGCTCCAAGGTTAGCAAACTGCTTTGCAAGAACCTCACCTGTAAATAAAAAAGGATGATAACTACTCGATACACTAAAAAGATAATATACTATCTCTATCATATGGTACAGTATTGTGCATGGCTTTGAGAAAGAGTATTAGCAGACATCAACGGGCCATCCAGTATCCCCACGAACCCTACCTTTTCTTCTGAAAATATCTAGTGCCTAAATCAAATCTGCAGACATCATAGACATGTCCGTCACTATATAAGTACAGTCATACAACTGCAGCTTAAGTTAGAACTTATTTATTCTCCGTAACCACAAAATTTCACTGCAAGAGAATAAATAAAAATATAAAACTCAAGACTTTGACAAAGAGAAAAAAAAAGTGCACAATTGATCTCATCACGTTTATCCAGTTTATTTTCAGCTTCTAAAACGAATCTTCTGGATATTTGGAATTGTGTCCCCAAAAGAGTGCATTTTCTATTATAGAGATTTCTTGCAGTAACTATCTTCCTGGAAGTGTAGAAGCAGCTGAAGGCAGTATAAGGATTAATGAAACAATTATAGATACAAAAAAAGCAGTAGAGAAGTCAAAAGTGCATAGCCACGAATTAAGTTAATGAGTCGGATTCTATAAACTCCCTTAGATCAGAAATTATAAACTCACAAACTCCGTAAAAGCTTAGATATACGCAAATAGGCTACCATAATTTCTGCTAGCAAAAAATCCGCGACAAGGACAATAAACAGGGCAAAGACGGGAGGGAAAATAAGGAAAAAAAGAATCTCGACAATTACCGATTCCACGGCTTGCTCCAGTGATCCACACCACCTGAATGGAAATAAATTAGAAAAGCAAGATACAGTTAGGATAATGAAGGAGATTCAAGGGCAATGACAATATATATGATACAAATACATGGAAAACATCGCAACAGTAGTCCTGCCGTCACCTTATCTTCTACTTCTTCGCGTTTGGGGGGCCCTCTTGACAACAGCGTGAAATCTCCTGCCGCAGCGATCCGATGAAGAGATGTAAACAAGTTTTGTACATCGAAGATGCATCCAGTAAAATCACGCTAGGAAGACAAAGAATCGACAATAGCAGCGAAAGGGGAATCCTCCTTCGTTACCGATATTACCTTCCGCCTTGACGAACTTCACCAACAGAATCCCCACCGTAGAGAGGAAGAAGATCAGCAGCGCGACCAGCAGCAGCATCTTTCCTCTCTTCGCTCTCAGACTCAGTCCCCCGACGATCTGCCTCTGCCCCGCCTTCTCGCTCGGTTCAGTTTGTATTCGTTTAAATCAGATTTATCTCTTAATTGATATTGCATCATAGTGGCCAGGCCTCTTCGGCCCTTCGGCGTAACTTTAATTTAGAGATAAATTTATTTTATCTCTAAAAATACTAAGAATAAATCAGGTTTATTTCTAAATTAAATAAAAATTTACCACACAAACCCTTAAGAGTAAAAAAATTACAAGTGGAAATTTGGGATGCGCATCGTTGACAAATAGAAAATTTTCTATTTCTTATATTTTAAAAGTTGAAAAAGTTTATTTTTTTGAAACCGTTTAAAAACACAAATCCTTTTCGTTTAAAGGCTTTTAAAATTGCTTAGTTAAGTACTTCGTTAATAATATTAGTCATTCCTTTTTCTCACATTCTACTACTCTCTCTCTCTCTCTCTCTCTATCTATCTATAGAGTACTTTTGTTTTTAAAAGATAAAACATATACAATTAGCAATTTTCTGAGAGAGATCCAGACAAGTCGGAGCTATTTTTTAACATTACAAGACTATACAGGTTCTTTAAAGATTTCCATAATTAATGTTTATTTTTTGCCGGTTGCCATAATGTTGGATAAGGAGGAACTCTGACTTGCAGCCGGGGATGGTGCTACACGCATTAAATTATCCTCTCTCTCTCTCTCTCTCTGCTATCTATTAATTGTTACAGTGTGGAATAAAGAAAATCTCAGACAAGCTAGTGGCTGTGATGATGCTACGTGTATTAAAATCTCTCCAAAGTTCATTATCTCACTTATTTGGTCATCCCTTCAACTGGGTCATAAAGCTAATGGGGGTGTTTGGTTGCATGGTAATTAAGGTTTTTATTTTAATTTTTAAAAATTGTAAGAAAATTTGTCAAAAGAGGTGTTTGACAACCATGACAATTTTATGTTTTGAAAGTGATCTTCTTCTTAAACAAAAAAGAGGGTCTCATCTCTTTCTTTTTTCTTGTGGTCCCCCATTTTATTTGGTCACGTGCGGTGGTTACTCTTTTTTGTAATCACATCCCTCCAAACATGATAATTTTATGTCATGAGTTAGTTCACTTTTTATTTTAATACAATTTTTTATCATGAAAATGTACAAAAACTTATCATGCAACCAAACACCCCATAGATGTGTCACTTTTCCCAATTGAAAAACAGTATTTTGGCAAGTGAAATGATTGGAGTAGAAGAATGCCATTTTGTATAAGTTTCCTTGTCAGATGGATCGTCAACCAACACAGCCCACGACTCCTTTACAATAACACTTCATGGCGCCAGAGACACTTTTCAATTTTGTTGTAAAACTATTTTTTAAAATATTTTATATTATCATTTTATTTGTAACTAAATGGATCCTGAGTATGTGGCGAGATTGGATGATACTGTGATACGAGATATTCGACAACGTGATAGTTTGACGGATAGAATGAAAACTTTATAGGGTGTTTGGTGGCGTTTTTTCCTCTTCTTTTTACCTAAAATTTAAAAATAGAGAAAGAGAAGTGTATCACGTCTCTTATCCGCTCCTCTTTTTTTTGAAAATAAAGAGACCCACTCTTAATATCTCTTCCGAAAATAAAACAGGACAGGAGTTGTTTTATTTTTGAGAGAGACGCGGGCGTCTCGCAGCATATCCCGCATCTCCCACAGCCCGTCTCGCATCATATCCCTCTCTCCCGTTCAGACGTCTCCCTCGGCGACGACGAACGGCGGACACCGGGGGAACCGACAGAGGGCGCGGCTGTGCCGCCGGGGGGGAGGGGACGGCTGGCTGGGGCGCCGCTGTCCGCCGGGGGGGGGCAGTCGGGGTGTCCGTCGCGGGGGGGGGGGGGGAGCGACGGCGGTCCGGGGCGCGGCTGTGCTGTGCAGTGGGGGGGGGGGGGACGGACACCAGTCGGGGCCGGGGGGAGGGGGAAGGGGAAAGGAACACGGCTGTCCGCCGGCTGGGGGGGATGGCAGTCGGGGCGTGGCTGTCCGGATGACGTCGGCAGTCGCAGGGCATCGGGGAGGAGGACAGTGACCGGAGAGCGGGGGCGAGGGCGGGAGTCGGGGTGCGGCTGTCCGGATGACGTCGGCAGTAGAGGGGGCGGCAAACTCCGGCCGATGGAGGTGCCGGTGGAGCCGTCGTCTATCATCGAGTTATTTTGATTTTAAAATCATAATCAATCAGTATTCTATAAATTTTAAAAATTGTGACAGTTTTGCCAAACACAAAATGATTAGACTCTTTTGATTTTAAAATTAAAAATGAGAAGTCAAGTAGTCTGAATTTTAAAAACGAGATTGACTCAAAATTAAAAAAACTACCAAACACCCTATTAAGAATATGACAAACTTTTACAACTCTACGGTGATAAATATTTAGTAAAAAAACACGTGCTTTATCATGTTCCAGGAATGATTACTTGAATTTTTATGCAATATATTTAAAGTGAAAAGAATGGCATTCCTCTCCTCCTCATGGAAGGAAAAAACTTACCATATTTGCTAAATTTGATAATAACACACTTTTTAAAAAAAAAGTAAATCAAGTCAACTCACACCGGCAAGTTGTAGTCAACCTAAAATATTAGAAGCGCCGGATTGAGTACACATGAAAGCTTGTAGATTGAACCTTGACCAGGTCGCCCCCGGGGACTATTGACACCCTTAGTCTGAAGTCACCTTTTCTTTACACGAACTGAGAAGAAAGAACAGAAGAAACTTAAAGAACACGTGCTCTCAGTGAGCAGAAGTGAATGAATGTGACATAACAAATGCTCCACACACCTGCTAGTTAGTTTGGGGAGAGAACAAGGAGGCTGTGCTGAGCGTTTTGTCAGCCGTGTTGCCTGTCGGACTCATGGCTTCTTCTTCTTTTCACCGAAAAGCAGGTCCCAGCCGTAAATGCCGCCCTTGGTTCCAACAGCTTCAAGTCTTCTTTCACCTATCTAAAACATGGACGACGGTGAAAGAGGAAAAAAAAACACGTTGTGTGAGAATTGCGCATGAACTACAAGGTTCTAAAAGAAATGTTTCTTTAGGCAACGGATTTAGTGGATTAAAATGCCATACCTTGTCCATCACCCAGTATGCCACGGAGGGCATGTACTGCGCCGCGTACATGAGGAGCAGAACAGGCTGCAATCAGCTTGCAGAGTGAAACCGAGATTTCTCGACGCCGGAAGATTTAAAAATAAAGTGAAACGATGATACGTACAAATTGGTTAAGGACTTGTTTCAAATAGTACGCGTACTTTCTCCACATCGAAGTATTTTTAACTTGTTTAGGCTAACGTGCAATATTATATTTTGAAATAATGATTCTTGTTTTAAATTACAGGAGGAGGGAGGCGCAAAACCAAAACAAGAAATGTTGTAGTTGTAAAATCATCTTGATAGTCATGTGGTTCTCTGTTTTGTTTTTCAATGTCTTTTGCACGGGTGACCCAAAAAAAAACTCTTCTTCAAAAATCCATAGAGAATCTTGTTTTTCAAACAAGTGATTTTGACAAGAGAATTACAATGAAACAAACAAGCCCTAAGCTCCTGCCGTGCTAATTGCTAAGTACTCATTTTGGTTTGCAGCTAGCTTCCTGGGATAACCAAGTAACAGAGAGAGGGAGGTAATGTGTGTTTTGGAAGCACTGATATGGCATTCAACAAGTCATATGCAGATGCCCCTTTGTTATTGGGGCCTCCATGTCACTTCAAAAAACAGAAGTTTGTACAGGAGAAACTCGCCCTAGAAAATTTGCTCGAGTTGCATTCCGCGATCGGGTAGGGATGAGTGCTGAGTCTGCTGACAATAAAGTGAGCGGGAAAATGCTACCAAACTATGTTGTATATTTGAAGCCTTCTGAGCCCTAACCACCGGGAAACCGTGGCTTGATGACAAGTATTAACTTACAACCTTGTGTTTGACAAACTAAAGGCAAGATCTACTGGTAGATTTTCAAAGATTAACTTACAAACCAGAAAAATACCATGCATTCGAAACATGTAAAAAGTAAAGGTGAAAAGTAACCGTGTTTTTTTCCTACCGATTGCATCTACTTCTATCATTTTTCCTTGCTCTCTTTCTACATGTTTTTGTCCAGGGAGCACCTCATACACTCATTTGAACTCTCGACGACCATTCTCCACATGCATGTCAAAATGATAGCGATTATTTTTGTTTGAATTATTACTAGGACTTATCTGTTGAGATAGCCTATCCGATACAGCGCAATGCAATTCAGACCTGGTTGGATATCCACGCTTCCTTCAGTCCATGAGTTGCTGCAATGATTGTTAGCTCTGCGCACCTTTCTGCTGACATAAATTTCTAAAGCCAGGAAAAGGAAAGATTTAGGGTTTTGAAACTGAAGTCTATTTCAGCAAGTGAAATTTTTTTAAATTGATACAAGTACGGGGGGTGGATCAAGAGCCAAACCTTTATTTCAGCTTCGTACTCTGTTATTCTTGATCCAGAATACTCTACTGTGTCAATCGGTCCAGGACAAACAACTGTAACTTTGATGCCCTTCTTGTACAGCTGCTACCACAGAAAAAAAATCAAGCTGAGAGCAGAAGAAGCTGATGAAGAATCAAAATGACCAGAACATAGGCTCATATATTTGACGAATCCGAAATAGTAATGCACGCCAATCATCTATGTATAAGAACTGACGTCCGAAAATTCTTAAGCCAGATTGTGTTAGCCGTTCGAGAAAAAATCATGAACTAGAAAAAGAATTCATGTGAACCAACTCATGAAAAATCTTGCAATAGGCATTGCAGAACACCGTTTAGATGGGTGAGATGTTGTACTATCTAGTTGCGGTAAATACGCTGACCTCTGAACGAAGCGTATGGAAATACCCATTCAGGCCACATTTACTGGTACTGTACGCCGTCTGCCCTGGTGAAGGAACTTTTCCAGCTGCACTGCTCACCTGTATGCAAGTCTGATTTAGAGATATACGAATACACAAATAAATGATCTCTAAATGGATTTGTTTTTAAGGTAGATACAATTTTATCGTTTGGAGATCATAAATACATATTTTTCTGTTTTTAAAAATAATATATATCCTTCCATATCCTGCCAGCTCTTATTCGTGATTTTTGATCAAATAAATTGCACAAATTTACTTGTGTTACGACTCGTTCTGAGGCCTTTGAATGTTTGAAATATCTCATTCCTGTATTCCAAATCTAACAGGTGGTTCATCCTATTCAAAAGCATCCTAGATTGTCACCTATTTTCTTCATAAAAAAAGATGCAAAACTTACCACCACAAAATGACCTCTCCCTCGTTTCAACATGCAAGGCGCGAGAAGCCGAGTGAGCGTCACTGTTCCCAGGACGTTGGTACTGAACGTAGCCTATACGTCAAACACAATGGCCAAGGGAGGGAGACACCAGATTTCAGCGAATTCTTTTGCAAAGAGTTATGTTCCCGGGATACTCATACCTGAAACTCTTCTTCCGTTACCTCTAGAGCAGACGATTTCTGCAAATCAACCAAAGACATCACGATATTCAGCACCACACAGATCATATCAATTTCGGTTTCCGCAAGTGCTAATTTCTCCTCTGTTTTAAATTAGATAAGGGCTATGCGATCAAAAGGGGAGAAAAGAGAAAAGAACAAGCAACACACAGGGTGCAGCTTAGCTGCATTGTGGATCATATAATCTACACCAGCGCCGGAGAAGCACGCCTCTGCCTTCTCAACGGCTTCCTTGAGGCGCTTCTCACCGGATACCAGGTCCAACGGTAGGATCACCACTCCCTCGGGAGCGTGTTTACCCACAAGCTGCGACTTAACTCGCTCCAGCTCCGCTACGTTGCGGGCGGAGAGTATCAGTTTAGCGCCCATAGCCGCCAGCTGCCTTGCAAGAACCTCGCCTGGACGACCAGTTTGGGCATTAAGATGGACTCCAAGCGGCCGGATGCGGAGAAGAAAGGTGGATTCGGCGAACGGACACGTGGAAGAAACAGAGATATTCAAGGCTTTGCTTACCGATTCCGCGGCTTGCCCCAGTGATCCAGACGACCTGATCAAACAGCGGGAGCGATGAGCAGAAGAGAAACAACGCGTCTAATGAACATTCGTGAGACAGAGCAAGCAATCCAGCAGTTCTTGTAGTGATCTACATAGCGAGAGCAACGAGAGACGACAGAGACATGATCTCTACGACCTTGTCTTCCATCTGTTCGCGCCTTGCAGCCCCCTTCGACAGTAAGGTGAGGTCCCCTGCGGTCTTGAAAACATTCAGGGGTGAGGGTGGGGGAAGAGATGGGGATGGAACGGTGCCGTGAGTCGACGTTCTCACCGTCCGCCCAGGCGAGCATCGCCACCAAGCTCGCCCCGGCGCCGAGAAAGATCAACACCAGCGCCAGCAGAAGCATCCACATCTCTCCCGCTTTCCCGCTCCGCCTGTTTCGCGGAAGAGGGACGGAGACCCCTCTTCCTCTTGCTAAATACTTTCCCCGCCTCGAAGGCCGACGGACAAATATACAAATTGCTGTTAATATGACATTTCTTAGAAATCTCGAAGGATCTGGCGAAATTTGTCCCCAAACGTGCGGCATACGTATACGCATCCAGCTTTGCCCACGACCTGTACCGATAACAACGCGCAAGGGTTGGGGTTTTGGACAATTATCCCTTAACATCAGGTTGGGCATGTACACCGTTCTTCCTTTTCCGCTCACGTTCACGTCGCGAGGTGCCGCACACCGAAGGCGTGTTTGGCACGAGTCCGGGTGGGAGCTCACTCAAAGAGCGAGGCGAAGATCGTCGCCGGTAATAGCCACGTCATAACATAATTAATTTAAATTTAATAGTTGCTTTCATTTATGCCCCCCTGCTAATATGATTAGTCACATACGTACCCCCGGCAACATCTGCATAGCCTCAGACAAGTGAACAAAATGATTAAAGAATGATATTAGGTTATTTAATATTGTTGATTATGTATTTAATCATTTTATTAACTTATGAAAATAGATGTAGAATTCGGATGTAAGTTTGTTTGGATTACATTTGTATGTATATATATATGTATATATATAGACGTAGAACTTGCTACGTATACACGTTTATGTATATATACAAATGTACATGTATTTATGTTATGTATGTACGTGCACATATATAGATATATATGTATATCCTGGTAAGTCGCCGCATAGAGTGCGAACAATTTAAATCAATCTGAAATTCAGTATCTGAAGCCTTATTTAGATACAATATTAACCACCTGTATCAAGATAATTTCAATACAGGGTAGTATTAAGTTTGAACACTAACGTGTGTGATGTTAATAAGATTATCTCTTTTTTTTTGAACAAGCACAGCTAATTCCATTTATAACAAACCAGAGTACACCTCTTCATCCGCTGATTTTAGCGTCTTAGACGCTAAGAATCTGTCGAGACCGTGTGTCTGGGGCTTATCCACTCCTGTTTGGAGTGATCTTCCGGTCTTGATGAAGTTGTTCAACTCTCTTGAAGGAGTTCCTTTCTCTACCATTCAACCACGTTGGCATGTTTGTGTGTTGGTCATTTCGTAGTGGTATGATCATCTCTTGGAAATTTCTTTTTTCAAGATCACTCTCTTGTTAACTCGGTCGTTTGTTTTCAATGTTGTCGATGTATGGTTATATAAACTCTGTATCGTTCGTAGTTTAGTATGAATGAATATAGTACTGTGTTTCAAAAAAAAAAAAAAACCAGAGTACAAGGACACGAGTAAAAAGAAAAAATTTACGGTACACAACATGACTATGAAATTCACCGAAAGTCTACCTAAAGTCAATATCACCAAGGTAGGACATAGCCATATAGTGATTAGCATAGTAATGGGCGTAGACTGTAGATCGGTAAAAGTAGAGACTTCACTGTAAGAGTTTGATCATTGCCACGAGACTGGATAAACACATTAAAAAGGTGTGATTAACCAGACTAACAATCTCGTACGAAAGATAATGGCTAAGTCAAAGATCAAAGACGACAATCATACAGAAGTACACCCCAAGATATACGACACTAGCAGAACACACAAACAACACTTAGACAAGTACACCGAGTGCCACATTTTCGGTGAATCAAACGATACGGCTCCAGCATACATAGATAAACAAAATAAAAATATTGAAAAGTTGACAAATTTACAAGAACAGAACATAAGGGAGTCCTCCCCCACTCAAGTTTACCTCAAAATGAGAAGTGAGAGATGTTAGAAAGTCGAGATCGCTGAAGACAAAACGCCGAAGATACTGATGAAAGCAACAATGTTAACAAGATTATCATTTCTCGGGCGTTAACACATATACTAGCCGAAGAGGACATAATGAGTGTTTATCATTTGGAGATCATAAATACATTTTTTTCTGTTTTTAAAAATAATAAATAATATATATCCTTTCATGTCCTGCCGAGAGCACTCTTATTCGTGATTTTTTGATCAAATAAATTGCTCAGATTTACTTGTGTGACAACTCGTTATTCTTTATCACTGCCGGTGAACAAAATTGATTTTTGGTCACCCCAATTTCGAAATTGGAATTGATAAAAATAATATTTGGTTTTCAATATCACTGTTAAAACTCCCAAGTACAGACACATAATATGTAACACAAGTATATATCTACTTGTATCAATTTAATTTGATATTGATCATTACATACATAAAACAGAATTTTTTACTTTGTTATTATTATCTAGTGCATTATAATTACTGTATACTGTTTGGATTTTGACATATTCTAAGTTTTGGGTGCTGCAGAATTTATCAGAAGCATGTACTTGACAATGTATTTTCATGCATTCGAGTTACAACCTCAACTTAAAATCAATGAATGTGAAATCAACAAATCTAAAGCAACAGATGTATATATATATATAATCTTTACTAACACATTTTTGTCTCTACGGTGCTCATGGTGCCCTCTTCTAAGATTAATTAAATGAGTGACTTGTTTCGAAATTGTTTTCCTCACTTTATATACGACATGAGAGAACCTTTTTTGTGTGTGGGGATGATTCATTATTTTTTGTTTGAAATTCCGAGGAAGTTTCTATTTTTAGATTAGTTTGGATTTTACTTTTTAGAGAAATATATTTTTATAAAAAGTTTTAATCATAAAAATATCATATTTCTTCCATTTGAATACAATCAATGAATGAATATTTTAGAATCGTATGACAACATTGCTAGATATCTTCATCGTTATTAATTTTAAACCTAAAAATTAATATAATAATAAAAGTATTTAAATATTAACATTAGACTTAAAAAATATAATAAAAACGGGAATTAAAATTTGTTACAAGAAAATCTGATTAATACATCCTGACCGATGGATCCTGATCCATCCACGGATCGTCCGCATCACACGTCGACGGAAAATTCCTTCGAAGTCCTCGAAACTATCAAAAATCGACCGGGAACCATTATCACGGAAATATAAATAAATGCGCCTCGCCCCGCCCGCGTCCCGTATCGCCGGTCCGTAGAGCGGGTGGCAGTCGGCAGACGCGTGCCGGCGTGCAACCTTAACTACCTCTACCGCCCGGCTCCGGCAGAGAGCAGATGCTTGCCAGGGCCGCCTCCTCCCTCTCCCTGGTCTCGCTCCCATGCTCTAGGGTTCGTGTCCGCTCCTACTCCGCTCTTCCCGTCCTTTCAGATTCCTTGCTCTTCGGGCTCGCGCCGCTACACTACGTCAGATTCTTTTATTCGTACTGTGGTTGTTTCACCCGTGAAAACTCATTTATTTTTCTATCATTGTTCATGCGGCTGCTCGTCGCGTTTGAATAAGTTTTCTCTGTTTTTTCCACTGAACCGAAAAGTGCGTTCTAGGATGTTTACTGACTGCAAATTATTAAATTGGTTCCTTTGTCAATTCGTCCGTCGGTAGCATTTTGTTGATCTGATTTGTAAGTTTCCTGTACCCATCAAAATGATGGAGCATGTCCGTGTTTTCTCTTTCTTTATGGGTGCTATGGACACTATTGATGTCAACGGAGACGATCCTAGATTATCGTATTGACTTGTATAATCTGCACTGATGTCTAGTCTACCTTTATAATTTGGGATACCAAACGAATATGCAAAGTATGGTTCACCTTTCTATTGCTTTACAGTCTACAAGCATTTTTCATCACTTAAAGCACTGCGTATAGGTCTTGCCGTGGCATCAAGTTGACAGTCGTATACCAGGTTCCTTTTTTCATCTAAAGATACCGAACTTGCTACATTATCATGGTGTAAAATCTAAAAGCCGTTGAACAATCAAAGAATAAGAATAAACATTTTGTTCTTGATATTATTCATTACAGAATTCCAACCGCCTGACAAAGTATGTAGGCACGAATTATACATTCTTAGTGGTCAGATGTATTGCTATTCAATAGGCACACACATCCAGTTGGCTTCTATAACAAGTCCTTTAGAACCATCCTTAATTTTATTTCTTTTTAATACTTGCAAGATAAATTCATATGCTTGCAAGATAAATTCATTGTTTTAAACTTGTGGACATGGACTGCCTGAGAATGGCAAGCATGGTTACTTGGATGCTAATAAGAGTTGAAGTGTGAAGCATAAACAGATTGAAATTGGAATTTTGGAACTACTATCCCTTAAAAGTGCCAAAACGTGTTTGGAAACAAGAAATAACAAGTGCTTCTTTTGACTGCAGAATGACGGGAGCAACATGATGTAATCATCATTATGATCACGATCGTATCATCTAATGAACCACTGCCTATGCACAAGACATCAATTTGTGGTGTTTATCAATGCTTTGGAATCATCCATGTGATTGAGCTATCTATATCTTATATTTGTGGTCTTCTGATCCCATCATAGTTCTATTGTTGATTGAGTTATGAGTCTTGTGACTCTTGTCTTGCTAGTTTTGCCATTTGGTGTACTAGAGTGGACACTGGATACCTAATAAAGAAGATACAGATAATGATGCCTGCTATGTTTTGTGTGGAAATAAATCACTGCTTTTGCATGCATAATGACATTTCAATGGAAAAGCTCATCCACATATTTTTGTATATAAAAGTGTACCTATAGTGCACACCCTCTTCCTGTCAAGGATTCCGGAATCGGAATCGGCCGATTCCTGGGAAGGGAATCGATTCCGGAATCGGTTGGAATCGGTTTTTTTTTTTGGATTTTTTTTTTCGTCAAAAAAATTCAAAAAATTCAGAAAAAATTCTAAAAAAATAGGAAATGAGTTAGAAAAATTTTAAAAAATCACCAATGCATGATATCCACAAAACCACATCATACAAATACTAATGAACACCAATTGAAGACTTGAAGACTTGAAAGTTAAGTACATATTCCAATTCCATTTATTCAAATATCAAAGAGTTGATACATCATCAAAAAAAATTACATCATATCAATCTACTACCAATATCTAGGATAAAGATGCGGGTCTTCCTCCTCTCCCTCGTTACGCGCGACGCTCCTCCCTCGTGCTCGATCTTGAATACCGTCCGGGACCATATCCATATGAAAATAATGCCGATGCCATGCCATCAAGGTCGTATGGATCGGGACCGCGGGACGACCGGGACGTAGCGAGAGGATGGTGTTGGTGGTGTAATCCACCGCCGGTCAACTCCGGCCAAATGCCGGATACCGTGGCTCCATAATATAAGACTGCGGTGTTTGCTCATCCAGCGTGTAATACGGCTTTGGAAGTCGTGAATCAGGAGACTCAGCTGCTGCTGATGGCTGCGTCGCTGGTATGCACTCCTCGTCATCATCACCTGAGGAGCGAGAAGGAGCCTGCGTGCTTGTCATCCGGGCCGACAGTGACGCCCGACCTCTAACTTCCTTCCTCTTACCTCTTCAGCCATCTCTCGAACTACCAGAAAGTCCGAACCCAAAGTTTTTTTCAACTTTGCAAATCCTCCCATTTTCCGTGCAAATACGCCTTTGTTTTCGTTCTCCCGGACCGCGAATGGGCCGAATGGTAGCCGCCGGACCGAGCCGGAGCCGGAGCCGGGGCCAAAGTGCAGGTGGGCGCCCCATAGCCGCCGGCGGAAGAAGGCCCCGCCCGAGCTCGAGAAGTAGATGGAGGTGGAGCCGAGCATCCTCCTCGCTTCAACACCATCCAACTCTCCTTCGCCCACGCACGGTCATCGGGATCAAACTCACTGCGCGATCCCCGGCTTTCCTCTCCTCTATCCAGGAGGCAAGTGCATGCCCTCCCGGAAAATCGGTCCACGTCCACCCTCGGGTGGTGGTGTGGCGGAGGAATCGCCCCCGCCGTACGGGCCACTCGCGAACCGTGCAAATCGCTCCTCGCCGATCTTTCGCCGATCCCTTGATGTTCTTTACGCGCAGCCCCTACGTTATAATGACGACAAGACCACTTCTCCAAATTCGGTCACGAGGTCAACTCGTTCCTCCTTTTGGTATGTATCGAGTTGAATGTACCCGGCTCCTCACAAGGGGAGGAACCGGTGCCTCGGCTCGTAATCCCGATACCAATGTGACGCAAGTGATTCCATCCACTCGGTGTTCACCGACCCCACCACTCACCGCAAAGAAAAACACAAGACGAGAGAAGGAAAACAATTAGCCCATCGTCACCATAACTTATATGAAAAGAAAAGAAATTCCTCATCAAACTATTACTATACCAGGTGACACTTTGTCAACTGAATATTTCAAGTCAGCATCTGAGTATACGCCGACCCTCATCTTGTACTTCTGCATCTGAAAAATTTAAAAAAAATTAGTTGCCCGGTAATGCTAGTCCAAGGTATTTAATGAACTCTAACTTACTTCTATCTCACCTCTATCCCGTCTCGCCGAGATCGGCACACGGGATAACCGCAAGTGTACCCCTACATCACCTCGTTGTCGTTCACCACCCGTCCTCCATATTGGACGCGGGGTTCAAAAAGTATCCCGCAAGATTTTATTAGTTAACACGGCATATAAGATAATTATACATCAAAAATAATTTTAGTAACCAAGTTACCCGGCAAGATGGACATCGTGGTGCAAGGTCTTGTCCCATCGGTCATCAATGATTTTCCACCACTTTTTGTAACCTCTCGGGATTTTTTTCTTTAATTTTCGCCTTTGCCCTGTCCGTAGCATCATACAAGGCGCCCATCCGGTCCCTCGCCATCCGAGTCTACCAACCTCGCGACAACTACCAAGGCTCAATGATTGCCAAATAGTAGGCAATCCTCTCCCAAAACCTTCGTCGGTGATCTCGCTTCTCGACCGACAAGAATCTCCAATCGCTCTTTGTCACGTGTGTTGTCCACCATATAGTTGTAATACTCCTCGACCGCGCGAACCTAACCAATGCATGTTCGCCGGTGTAAACTCTCCACGCAATGAAGTTCGTGGCGAAATCGTGTCGGACCGGGCCTCGACAAGATCGCGCCCTCTGTGCGCGAGATCTCACGATACGTAGGAGGCGGGGATGCGAATAAATAAAAGATGCGCGATCGTTCGCGCCTCGCTCGACAAGTGCAGATACACCCTCCTCCTCGCTTTCATATCCTCTAAAATGAGATCTATGGAGTACGCGTCGCACGGCACCCGTAAGATGCTTCCTCTTCTCCATCAACTTCCTCCCGCCTTATATATACGATGGTTCGTTGTCGGTGACAACCCGAACCACATTCTCCTCCCCCATCTCCTCCACCACTCCATCCATCGTAGAAAAATGAAGTCGGCATTTTTAATCTTCCGAAGCATCTACCGACTCAAGAATGTAGTCCCTCGTAACAAGATACACCAAGAAGTTTATCATACTCCTCTTGGTGATACTGTCCACCCATCGCACATTTATTGTGCAACCCCTCTCCTTCCACACCAACTCGAACCCGTCCATCCACTCCCTCAACTCCCGGACCTCTCATCCGTGCCAGCCGCCGTATACGTGTCCGCTCGCCCGGGGCTTGCAAACCCGGTCCCCTCACCCACTGCGGCATCCACCATCGTCCGGAAGTAGGGGCCGGGTGGTCACGTACGTGCCGGGATGCCTACATCAAGTTAAAAAAAAATAGGATCGTGGTAAAATTAAGTTTTAGTAAATAAAACAGCATAATGTCAATTTTAATTTAAAAAGTGATACCTGCGTGTAAAAACCATTCGACAATGTGGCGAACGGCTCTCTTCGGCAGCTCGTTCACCGTAGCCTTCACCCTTTCATTGCCTCGCTTTATCCCCACCGCCCAAAGACTTTATTTCCTAAATAAAAACTCGTCACTCGGTGTAAATCGAGCGCTTGGCAAGTCGGAACGGCGGTACGGCTCTGTCTCCCGCGGTCGCTCTCGGTCCCCACCGAGGTCGGGCGAGCCGATGCCGATCGGCTCAAAGCCGGGTCAACCTCCTCGGACCCGCACCCTCCTCGCTCCCCTCCTCCCGTCCTCCTCTCAAAGAACCGCACGCTTGCGCGTGCCTAGCACGCCCGGCTCGGAGTCCGTGGACTCGCCTCGCTCGCCGGCTCCGGGCCGAGCGGTGCCTTCCCCTTGCCTTTCCTCGAGGTAGGCAAATCGCGGTCCCTCCTCCTCTCGAGTAGCTCGTCGTCCCGCAACTCCTCCCTCTCGCTCGATCCGAATATCAGCCCGTTGAGAGGCTCTACCTCGTCATGTATCCTCTCATCTCCTCACTCTTCTCCCCGGGCACCTTGTCACATTTCTTTACATTCCCACCCGTTCGCAATATGTTGTTTCCCCGAACACACCCCCCGTTCATCTCCTTCCCGCACCACTTCGTACCGCACCCTCTTCCCCGACTAGGTTCTACCATATGCCCGTGTTCCCAACCCACGCCTAAGCACGTCGGTGCTCGCGCCACCTTGATCGGCCATTGCTTGTATCTGCAAAAATTGTAAACAATGCACTAAAAATGATTAGATAACATAAAAAATGATTTAGATGCTGTCGGGAAGGATAACCCAAGTAACACACCATTCGGTATGTTTAAAGGGTTACGTAGTTGCCGAAATCGTCGCAAATTAACGTACGGGATATCCGGAATTTTTCCGTGCAAAATGAACTTAAACGGATAGTTTAAAACTTGGACGGACTTATTCGGTCGAAATCACAACGTTTAACGACGCTCGGACTCGTCGGAAACGCGTAAGAATGGACGTACGAAGTTTTCGGCGAAGAAATCTTACCAAAAACTGGTCAAAGATCGAAGAAGACGTTGATTCAAGGCGGATCGGAGCCGGAATCGGCTGAAGGAATCGCTTGGAATCGCGGAATCGCCGGAATCGCCCAGGGAAAAATCGCTGAACGGTCTTGAATCGCTCCCGGATCGACGGATCGCTGCTGAATCGCTCGGATCGACGCCTGGATCGCCGGATCGATGCCGGAATCGCCGCGGAATCGCCGCGAATCGCCGGAAACGAGCCCTACCGCCGCGGGGATCGAAGGAATCGACCGCGGCGGTCGATTCCGGCCCAGTAGCCGGAATCGGTTCCCGATTCCCCGGTCCGAATCGAACCGGGAATCGAACCGGGGCCGGTTCAACCGGTCTTCCATCGGAATCGGTCGGATCGACCGATTCCACAACGAATCGGTCGGAATCGGTCGATTCCGACCGATTCCAGTCGATTCATACCGATTCCGCGGAATTATTCCCGGAATCGGTCCTTCCGCCAGGAATCGGATCGGAATCCACCGATCCGATTCCGGAATCGGTCGGAATCGGTCCGATTCCACCGATTCCGTAATCTATGCTTCCTGTAGTCTTTAGGGGTAATAAAATTGTAATCACCTGCTGGTATGTATCTTGACTTGAATCAACCTTTCTAAAAACGACAATCTAAGAATTGTAAGGATTATGTTGTATTTGGACTCTTTGATCCTTGTACTATGGCATGGACATTAATTATGGTGTTCTTGATGGACATTCTTATCCATCACTCAATGTTAAATTTGCCTTTCTTTTAATATTTAGTCTTTGGTCTTACTGAAGGAATCTTTGAACAAGTTAATTTGGATGCATCCTTTGTGTCCTTTAAGTAATATGCTGCTAAAAGTTTGTCCATAATGTGCAGGGGCATGGGACTTGTATTTGGTCTAGCATGAAGCAGCATAACCTCAAAAAGCGTTTCTTTTGTAGTTTTGGGACATTTGTCATGAGACCTCTGAAAAAATTGAGAAGGAGCCATGCATCTGCAGTTTCCCATTTTTTGTGCAGTGTATCTGATACAACCTCACTGCAGATTGAGCTGGTGAGATTCGTTGATGGCTATCCTTTAAAACTAGAAACAACAATAATTAGGGCATTTTCTTTGTGCCCCCAATTCTTATGTTGGTGGATGTTTTTTTTTCACTCTTTCGACTTTGTCAATTCCATTCTAGTTATTGATATATCATACAGTCCAATTCCCAAAATGTATGTTTTTTACATCGAATTGGAGTTATTAATTATGTAGTTGATGGAGATTCATGGGTAAAAGTAGATTAACCAATAAATGGAGAGAGATAATGAAATCATTATTGGATTATGCAAAATGCATACCATTCTAGAGGTAGCTAGAGCTAGCACCTGTTATAATATCATATGTGAATGTCAGTGGTGGCTGATGGCTGTGATCATATACGAAGGAGGACAAAGTGTATTTTTATCCAATTAACGTAACCCATTCTATTCTTTTTTCCAGATATTTTGTATGCAAGGATTAGAAAAACTATTAAATAAAAATAGGTTGGAAAATTTTGGAATTACATTGACTCTGGACCAAATAATTGTATTGTACAATGCGCTTTCATCCTTCAAAGTATCTTGTAAGGTTCACTTATTGCAAGGTAGTTTCTGCACGAAAAAAGTACTAGATATAAAAGTAGGCAGTGCAGTTTGAATCCGTATACTACTGTTTATCATCTTGGCTTTGTACTCTACATTCAATGTTTTTCGGAAGATTGAGGTCATGAGTATTTTGTCCAGTGCTGTTCAGCCCTAGATTTTGCTCTTTGTAGTCTGAAGTGCACTTCTTTCTGTTATCCATTAGGTGTGCATCGGCCTGTGAGGTTATCCTATAACAAAAAGCTGTCAGTTACTTGTTTATGTTTTTTTCCGGTACCATTGAAATGCCAAATTAAGAAGCATTTTATCAAAGGTGCCATTGATTGTTAACTTCGCTTCAAAATTGCAGGTACCATGTCTCAAGGATAACTATGCTTATATTTTGCATGATATGGACACCGGTACAGTTGGAGTTGTAGACCCTTCTGAAGCTAGTCCTGTCATAAGTGCGTTATCAAGGAAGAAGCAAAATTTGACATATATACTTAATACGCACCATCATTATGATCATACTGGAGGGAATTCCGAACTGAAAGCAAGATATGGTGCAAAGGTATGTGTTATTCACTTTTATTGTATTCAATTTGGTTATTATCCCTTGTATGACTTGTTGGGTAAATGATTGTAATTATTATTTTTTTGTCATGCACTTCATGGCTTCATGGTCGCATGGATAACTCCAAGAACCTAGCCTGTATGCTTCGGGAGTAGATCTGTATAAAAGCTGCACGTTGCCATAATGTTACATGGGAATGTCATGTGATTACTCTTGATGGTGTTTACGTAGCTCTAATCTACATTGCTTTATGTTTGGACTTTAAAATAACTATTCTGTTTAATATCGATAACTTTCGTTACTTGGTTTTATAATATACATTTACCTTTTTCCATTTTAAGGCTTTTCATACATGTTTGATTAGTTTTTTTCTTCATTTTAATATTTTTAATATATTTGATCAGTTGTCTGATCTAAGGTTTAAAAGTGCAAAACTGTTAGAACATTGGATATCTATGCCAATATTGGGGCATTAGATATAAAGCATGGAACAGTACAAGTATGGGTGACTATGCACATGTTATGACATTTTTATACAGGTATTTACTACTGTTCAAGAAGCTGGCTTTGCTAAATCATTCTGGGAACTGAACATTTGGCTCAACAAATTATCATTTGCAGTGGATTTTATTAAATAGGGTGTAATGGAGAAGAAACCCCAAAATTGCAAACTTTCTTGGCACTTGGATACATAGTAATGTTAGCCATGTCATGTATATGCATAGTAATACTCTAGTCTGGTTTATCCCCAAAATAATCTTGTACCAAACGGATTGTAGAAGATTTTCAATCATTATCCAGTCTCCAGTTTACCCCCTAAATAATCTTGTACCAAACAGGCTGTCTAAGATTTTATCAGTCATTATCCAGTCCCTTTACTTTTTCAAAGACATGGTCTTCTCTCACCTGCTGATCTTGGCTGGTTAGTTTCGTTAGCTGTTTCTTTATGTTAATTTTATGTACTTCTTGTAGGTTATTGGTTCTCATGCAGACAAAGACAGGATTCCTGGAATTGATATAGCACTGCGTGATGGAGAAAAATGGATGTTTGCATGTCATGAAGTGTATGTGATGGAGACCCCTGGGCATACTCGAGGTATTTATTCTTTGTTTGATGTATACCTGTGATCTCTTGTTGATGGACATCTTTGTTGAGGTTTTTTTAATCTTTACCTGTTGTGCAAAGTTAGCTACGGATAATTGGTAATGATCTTTTCTGGTATCCTTGAACAGGGCATATAAGCTTTTACTTTCCAGGTTCTGGGACTGTCTTTACGGGGGATACCTTGTTTAGCTTATCCTGTGGCAAACTTTTTGAAGGGTCCCCAGAGCAGGTAGGATTTTGGAGATCATCACAATACCTGCATGATCATGGCATAATGTTAACCTTAATAATGCATATTCTTCAAGTGTTTGCATTTTGGGGACCTTCATAGTTTATTTGTGCAAAAATAACCTTAAACTGATCTTATGCCAATAATATTCCCTGACATGCTCATTGCAAACATTTGGCCAACTTCAAATAATTTGGTATCAAGGCTAAAGTTGAGTTGAGTATGCCCGATTGTGCTTGCAAACCCACACATTCATAGGGTGATGTTCTTGATAGTGGCTGCTTGCTCCGAGAGCTCTTTTCCACTGCTGACTCTGGCATTTGTTATATGATGGGGGTGAGGGTTAAAGAAAGCTCTGAACTCCTATCTTATATGAGCTTGTGAAGCTTATTGATATGAAAGAGCTCACTGGTAGGCTTTTTTAGTGATGACAGGTGTGGTCTACACTAGGTTTGCAAGATCGGCTGGTCTTTACCAGTTTTGGTGGCCTATCCAATGACTGTAGCCAATTCAGCACAAATCCAGCTGATCCTGGACCAACCGATTGGGATTGGCACCTGTCTTTGTAGGTGCCTGATCCTATCGCTAGTACTATAGCATTGTCAAAGACAGGCTGTTGATTCTGCTTAGCTACTTTCCTACTACTATGTGCAATTTGGAAGAGTGGCTCTTTATAATGGTTGTCTAGACTCTAGAGGACCAGAAGAGAAGGCTGGTGTTATTTGGGTCATGCACTAGTTTGAAATGGATTGATCGTATTTGGTGAAACTGGTAGCAAGTCGATGCTGACAACTTTTCATATGGCAACTATATCTTGTGTAAAATAAAAAAAGATCCACGGTAGCTCTTCTTCATTCAGCTGATTAAATATGCTCTGAGACTGCGTACTACTGATTCATTGCTATATCAGGTGGGACTGGTACCATGCCCGAACATTGACCATTGACCCTACTCTTGAATTTATCTTTGGTCAAAGGCAAGCCAATTAAAATAGACTTCTCACTTTCCTGTACTCTTGCAGATGTTGGCTTCACTTCAAAGAATCTTGTCTTTACCAGAAGAAACTAAAGTATACTGCGGTCATGAATATACTTTGGTACTTTCCTCTTTTTTCTTTCCATGACTTGACTTTGAGTGTTGTGATGTGACTAGGTTTTCTCAGTTTTTCAACTGAAAGTCTCCTTTGTCGTACAGAGCAATTCAAGGTTTGCATTATCTATAGAGCCAAAAAATGAAGCACTCCGAGCCTATTCGAAAGAAGTGGAACATCTTCGAAGCAAGGGTTTACCCTCCGTAACGTCTCTGAGCCCTTTCTTTGTCAAGTGCATGCTTGCAGAACTTTTATCTGGTTGCATATCTTAGTTCGCGTGGGGGTGAACTTCCAAATTTCAAGGACAAACAGTAGAAACCCGGTAGTAAGACTCCAACTATAACACTACTCTTTGGAGAGAGCAGTTTTTCATCAAAGTCAATGTGAACACCTTGGTGTGTGATGTAACCTCGAATTTAAAGATTTATTCTTTTGTTTCGGAAATTCATTTTCCATTTGAATTTGAATTCGGTTTGATTAGACCTTAGCATTGACTTATTTAGGAAAATAGATGGTATTCCATAAAAGTACTAACTAGGGTCAAAATTTATGTTGAGGTTGTTAGGTTCTTTGAAAATTTGTTTTGACCTCTCCCCGTCGGACGGTGCGAAGATCCGACGTTAATTACATCGAGATTTCTCGAATACCCTTGATTATCGTCATAGCAATCCATTGAAGTAGAAGACAATGCATCCACACAAAATAAACATTCACATACACAGGAGAAAACACCCCATGAATTTGATGGAAGGCAAGCACTTAATTTGTTTTGAGTTTAGTTTGGATTGCATTTGATTTGAATTGGTTAAAATTGATTTGAGTTGAATTGGTTTGATTAATTTGAATTGTTTTGAATTTAGTTTGAGTTGAATTTGATTTAAGTTTGATTAGTTAAAGCTGATTTTTGGATTTTTGTTGGGATTGAATTATTTAAATTTAGTTTGATTGGAGTTGAATTTATTTGGAATTGATTTATTTGAATTTAATTTGAGAGATGTATTTGGTTGAATTAGATTGAATTGGTTTGATTTTAGTTTGAATTTGAGTTTGTTTTATTATTAAGTTTGTCTTGAATTTGATTGGTTGAATTTAATTACTTTTGGTTTGGGTTGAAGTTAAATCTGTTCGTCTTAATTGCATCAATTTGTTTGAGTTGTTTATTAATTTAAGCTTGATTCAATTTGAGTTTATTTGTTGATTTAGACTTGATTTGAGTTGGTTTTGAATTTGCAGGTTTTGAGTTCACTTGAATTCCACTGATTTAACTCTGTTTACGGATTTTTGACTTGGGTGCAGATCTTGTTCTAGGCGTTCAGATTTGAGTTGATTTGGAAATTTGGTTTTCACTTACAGATTCAGCTTCTGATTTTGTTGGAGTTGAGGGGAAATTAATGAATTGTACGGAGCAGATTGGGGACCGTACAGATCAAGATTTAATTTGAGTCCACATTTCAGTAATTTCTGTTTATTACCCTAGCCTTTTCAGATTTTATCTCCGGGTGTGAATTCCAAATCCGGAATTCAGATTTTGAACCTCCAGAAAAAGAGTTCAGATTTTAAACCCTCGGTTCTCAGATTCTTAGAGTTCAAATCTCACATATTCCAAAGACTTTCAGATTCTGCATTTTTCCGATTCCAGATTTGAGCTCTTCAGATTTTAGATTTCAAACTGCAGCTTCTTTTAATTTTCAGATCTTGAATTGCAGGTTTGATTTGAATTAAAATCTGTTTAGATTTCAGATTTTTAAATGGGTTCTGCACATAAGTTCAGATTTCAGATTTTTAATCTCTGGATTTTAGAAGTGATTCTCCGATTTCAGAAAATTCAGTTTCAAGTCTGATTTTTCGGTTTGTGATTTTACAGATTGACAGATTTCAGATTTATGTGATTTGATTTGGGTTTAATTTGATTTGTTTGAAGATGTTTTCGTTTATACAGGTTGCTGATTTTTTAAATTTTGTATATTTTAGATTTTTACAGATTTTTATAGGTTTCAGATTATGTTTTTCCAGATTTTTTTTATTGTCTTGCCTTTCAGGAGTTTCATGGGGTTGCCCTCTCCTTGTAGCATCAATCAATGCACCGAACATGAATTTTCATTTGTTTTTCTCAATATGAGACATGATTTACAACTTGACCAGCAATTTAGGTCTTTCTGAGTCCTTGATGAACATGGGACTTGTCTGATCAATTTGAGATGGAAAAACACCCGGTCTTTGATAGACTTGTGGGCATTCCTCTCACTGATTTGAGATTGAGCATATCCCGGCCTTTGATAGGCTTGTGGGGACTCATCTCCTTGTCTTGAGATTGAGCATCCCGGACTTTGATAGACTTGTGGGAAATTAGCTCATATCTATCTTCATGGCTCCTCCATTAGTTGATGAACTTGTCATTTCATGGGCGGCATGTACCCGGTCTTGATAGACTTATGGGCATCCCCCACTGTTTTGATGATTCCATTAGCATATGACCGGCATGATGGCATATTGATTATGCTCTAGCCTTGCATAGCTTGATGGACTTGGTAAGACATTGGGGTCTTTTATAGACCTTTGTATGTCTACCTTAAGGACGTAGGGGCGGATGGTTAGTCGACCCCCCAACTAGTCCAAATTTTGGATTCTTTTAAGTTAAGCCGAGACGTAGGGGCGGATGATTAGTCGACCCCCCAACTAGTCCGGTTTGTTGAATTAAATATTTTTTTTATTGACTTTTCACTGTCTTGTTTATTTTAAAAAATCTTTTTTTTTGGAAAAGAGTCCTGCGCTGTGCGCAGGGGTGTTCTGGCCGCAGAGGGCCTGTTTCAGCACTGTTTGGACCGGCCGGCTTGGTGTCCCGGACCGACGGTCCACTCCGCAGGGGCGGCCGGCTTCGCCCGGTCACCCTCTTTTCTTTTTTTTTGCGCTTTTCTCTTCTGGTGGGCCCCGCCTGATTTACAGCGTGGCATAATGTTGGGGAGACATATTCCTCCACCGCTACAGTCCCGCGCGGCTTCCTCCGGTGCCCGACGGCATCGCGGCGGCCTCCGGCAGCACCCTCGGCCTTGTTCGATGGCAGCAACACCGAAGGAAGGGGGAGGAGGTCCCAACGGCCCTAGGGGAAGAGGGGGAGGCTCTCACCGGCGGTGGCGGGAGGATCTTTCGGCTCCTACGGCGGTCGCGACCGCTTGTGGACAGCTTGCGGCGTCCGGAAGAAGAAGAAGAAGAAGAAGGGGGTGCTTCGTGCGGCTCCAACGGGACTCCAGGGGATTGGTAAGCTCCCTTGCCTTCTACGACCTCTCCTCTTGCTCCATCCTTTCTCTCCTTTTGCTCTCTCCTTCCCTTTCTTGCGGTGACTTGCGGGCTACCTTTTATAGGCTCCGGGCGATCTCCGTCTCCTGCTAGGAGAGTGGTTCCGGGTCCGAGAGGGACTCGGAACCTGCCATAGCCTTAGCCCTGTAATCCCGGAAGGAGATCGATCTCCCCGCTAAAACGAGGGATGTCCTTCCATGTAGAATCGGACGTCGATCGGGACTCACTGGCCTGTCAATATTCTGATGCGGATTTTTTTCCTTCCTCCGACTTCTTGCCTTGTTCAACAAACTCCTCCTTCCTCTTTTTTTTCTGTCGAACCCAGGTCTGAGCAGGCCCGCAGGCAGCCTCCTCAGCCCATTTAGGAGAATGTCCGCCCCTTTTTTGAGCAGGCCCGTGGGCCTTGGAGATGGCTTGCAAATGGGCCTCTCCAGCCGGCCGAATTGGGTTAATTGGAATTCCCTTCTGGGCCATGTCGATGGGCACTTCAGGTGGACTGAATCGGGCCGATCAGGGTCCTGTTATGGGCCTTGGAGATGGACTGAATTGGGCCTGTTTGGGCCGAGCATGCCATTCCTTTTGTTTCTCTTTTTTTTGAATCGGCCTTGTCAATATTTAGTTCTTCTTCTTTTTTTTTTTGAAAATTTTTGGTTACAACAGTGTGTCAGAGGACCTGAAGGCTGGGCTCTCTATGTTGAAGGGCAAATGGAATTAATAAGGGATTAACTGGCAAATAGTAGTTAGTTTACCTGATATATTTTATCTTGGATGTTGAAGCTGGAAGTGCTTTCCACATGTAAGCTTCATGGCTTGGTATCTTTCTAGAAAAGTCCCTACAACGTCTCATGTCTACCCTTTAAGTGCATCTATTCGTTAAGGATACCTCATCCATCTCCATTACCTGGAAAAGAACTAGTGGCAAAAAATTTTCAAGATAAGAAAACCATGATACCTTCTCCCATGCCCTTTTGACTTCTATTAGCATGATTTGGAAGAGCCAGGCTCCCTAAATTTTTGAGGAGATGCCAATGCACTATCACGCTCTCTCCCTCTCCTTGACTTCAAAGTTCCAACCATGACAGGACGTTTTTCTGGCTTGGAAACTTTAGGGGAAGCCGGGCACCTTCATACTATCTAAGGCATGAAGGCTTTTTGGCCTGTATAACCAAGAAGAGATAATAGGCCTACAGATTGGAAGGACTTTTGTTTTTTTAAAAAAAATTGTATACGGGCTTTCTTTACGTTAATCTTTGTTTATTAAATTAAGGTCCTAAATTGGGACTGCTGATGATAACCAAAAGCAAAAAAAAATAAAAAATCCAAGAGTTAATACTTGAAAATAGTAGGTTGTATATGGCAAGAATTCTTTTTTTGGGGGGGGGGGGGCAAGTAGATAGCACGTTTTTTCCTCTTCCAATCGTTCAAGTTCTTTCATCTCATTTTCATCATCGACAGGTGCATCACCTTTCCGACTATTTTGCCGGATGTTGCAGGTTCCAACTACGCTGAGAAGAGAGAAGCTGTGTAACCCGTTCTTGCGCACTTCCAGTGCAGAGATCCGTCGTATCCTCGGGATTCCTGCAGACGCGAGTGAAGCTCAAGCCCTTGCGGCTATTCGGCGAGCCAAGGACGAGTGGTGACGCGGAACCGGCATCCTATCATAGGCAACGACGACCCCTCTCTCTCTCTCTCAAGTTTATCTGGTTTAGAGTATTGTTGTTTGGAACAGATTAATTTGGGGATAAACCTGGTTACCCCCAGAATTTAGGGGATAGACTAGCTTTATCCCCCGAGTAATCTGGAACCAAACGGCTGTCCCGCGCTGACTAAAATTTGAGTCCAACGGCAAATAATATGGCAAAAGATTCATTTTTATGGCCATGTACTGGTTGGGAAAGGGGACGTCTCCCTTCCCTTGGGTTGGGCATACCCCTCTCGATGTTCAGAATCACCAAGTTATTTTTTTTCTGCATTGGATTGGGTCTGTGTGTGTGTATGTTTGGGGTTGGAGGGGGGAATGTTTTTTTTTTCTGCCTACTTTTACAAAAATGTAAGTTTTATAATAATTGATAATTTCTTTAATCTATCTTCTGGTAGTTTTAAAAGTGAAGGGAGAAGCAAAGAGATGAATTCTTATGTCTGTCTTCTTCAACCCAAAAATTTGAAAAGGGACGAGGCATTTGGATGAAATTGAGCTTGTTAGATAATTAAATGTTTTTTTCTAGAATCTCAGCCAAATGCAACCTGAGTTAACTTAAGGAGTGATGAGTGTGAGGTTGTGGTGTTGTATGCTTTAGAATTTTGCATCTAAAGCATGAAAGATAAAAGAATAAGAAGGTATCGTTTTCATTTAACTAAAAATAAGGTAGATTTATCGATGAAAATTCGCGGTAAACCGGGATTGCAATATTCTGAGGATTTTATGAATTTATAAAATTTTAATGCTTTTCGATGTATTTGGGAGAAAATTAGCAAAAATCGAAAATAATAAATTCGAGTTGCGCTCGATTAAGTGATGAAAATTTATCGTTAACGATTCCGAGTTGCGTTGGGGTGACGTTTATCTGACCAGCTCGGCTCTGGCTGAGTGGCGGGTGACGGCTGTCGAAGAGGGGTAGGTGAAGCCGTGAAGCTCCGGCTCGGCGGGGGAGCGCGATGGCGACACTGGAGGCGCTGGAGGGTTTGGTGATGGAGATCATCCTCTCCAAGCTCGCTCCCGAGAGCGTGGCCGCCGTTTCCAGTGTCAGCTGCCGCCTGCGCGCCGCCGCCGATGACGAAGCCCTGTGGCGCGTCTTCTGCTCCCGGGAGCTCGATCTTGCCATGCCTCTGGATCCCGACGGCAACATGTGTCCTTCCTTCAAGGTGAGGCTGCCCGATTGCGACTTTGGCGTCAAGGGGAAAGACATGCTGCGATGTGGCCAAAGGACGACGCAAGTCATTCTTTAATCGTTGGACGAATTGCGGAACCACGTTGATGCGCTAGTTATTTTCTTTGAATTCTTTGTGACGAAGTTTATACCGTGATGTATTTTCAGTGAGCCGCACCTGGTGTTAACGTTTGAGACATTGTTCTATGGAGTTTGGAGTTCTGCTTTTCTCTGTAAAGTTTTTTATTGTTAAAAATGTGTGAAGAACCTCCCGTTGGGACGCTTTTCAGGTTGCGTATCAAAGGTGGCGAGAATCGTTTAACATGTATCCGTGGCAACTTGTGCTCAGAGCCAAGCGATGTTGGAGGGATAAGAAGAAATGGATGGCTGCCAATTTTCCAGAGGCCGCCGAAACTTTGCAGGAAGGTGCTTCTGAAACCGAGATAAACGAGGCGGAGACGAGGCTCTCTGTTAAGTTGCCGATGCCTACACGGGTTCTGTATAGATTTTGTAATGGCCAGGACACTAGCTGTGCCCATCGTCACTTGGGCATCGTGGGAGGCTATCAATTCTATGATCACGTGGTGAATGTTCATTTGCTGTCTCTGAATGAAATAGTGGAAGAATCCATGGAGTATAGGAATCAGATAGGCTTGCCTATACGATCGAAGTTTATTGTTGTGGCAGTATCTTACTTTGTTAAGAAGGTATTCTTCCTCAACTGCTCAAACGGACAGCTTTATGTCGGCACAAGGAACCTATCCACCAATGGGGAGATGCTTCCTTGTGTGCCTCGGGTGTTAGTAAGCTCAATGCATAGAGGTGATAGTTGTGTCAAACAAGATGCCTTATTGCTGTGGTTGGAGGAACATAACAGGTCTTTACAAAGTGGTGCTTTTCAAGTTCGTTTGATTGGCAAGAAGAAAATGATAAGCTTATACCCAGAAACTCCTCCGTCATGCTCGATTGCGGTAACTAATGGTGTGAAGGTAATAACCGTCAAATCAGTTCTCAGTAAGTTCTGGGTAAATGTGTGGTCTTTTTTTTCATTCCCCCCTTGAATGATAGAGGAAATCTACCCCTTCACCAGTTTCCTGCCTTGTTCTTGCACCGACAGTGATTTGAAATGTTTAGCAAAAAAAATTTTTATGCTCCCTGTTTCCTTAATGTTACTCCAGGGAACAAATCCATGACCTCGTTTCATTTTCATGAAATATGTTAAACAACTCTCTCCGCAAGGCACAAGCTGATAAGATCGGTCTATGTTGAAGTAGCCTTATCGTTTACTGCTGTAGTTTCTTTATCATTTACTGCAAATGATTTCTCTACTTTATTTTCTAGTATAGGCAATTTATGGCTGACAGTAAGTGCAATTTGGAGCCCATCCATAATGCTGGTGTTTGTCAATAATTACCGTAATGTTTGTTATAGCTTGGTTTGTCCTTATGATATTTATCTATTGGATTTTTTTTGCTTAACCTTGTATTTTTTCTGGTTTAAACTCATCTGCAATTTTTATTTTCAGATTCGTGCATCTGCTGTATTTGTTCCAGAGCTATGTGACCTTAATGGTGAAGAAGATGGTAAATATTGGTTTGCTTATTCCATTCGCATGTCACTTTCAGCTGAAGGGTGTCTGTTAGATGGAGTGAAACATGAATCTTGTCAACTTCATACACGTCACTGGATCACCCGTTCAAATGATAATATTGTGTCAGATGTGCATGGAGAGGCTGTAGTTGGAAAGGTATGTAGGTCTCTTGTTTCATTTTACGTTAACATATGCATTTCCCTCATAGATGATTCTTTAACATAGTTGGTAACTGATTTGATTCAACAAATATTTTGAACATATTTCTGTTACTTGGTTTGTACTTCATACCCTGAATATGGGTTTTAGTGAATAGGAAATTGCCACTTGGTGGCTAAATGTTATTGACGTAAATTCTAGTTCTAGTGAGTTCAAGTTGTGCTTTGTTTGTCTCAAACCCAAATAAGAAGTTTTACTATAGGAGATATCTTGCATTTTGTATATTGTTGGCATTAAGACATGCTTTACTTATGATGTACTGCACCATGGTCTGAGCATAGCGATAAATAGGCAGGCTAGTTGGTAACTGATTGTTCAAATGATTCAAAGAATATTTTGAACGTATTTCTCTTGGATTGAACATCATACCCTGGATATGGGTTTTAGTGAATAGGAAATCGCTGCATAGTGGCTAAATGTTATTGACAAAAATTCCATTTCGATATTGAGTCTACTCCTAAGGTGAGTTCAAGTTGTGCTCTGTTGTTCTCAAACCCAAATACGAAGTTTTACTGTAGGAGAGAGCTAGCATTTTGTGTCATCTATGGTATAGGTTTGATTGTCGGCATTAAGACATGCTTTACTTACGATGTACTGCACAATGGCCTGAGCATAGCGAGAAATAGGCAGAGGCAGGCGTGACATTATCATTATGTCACGTAGACCAGATGTAATGTTAAATAAAGATTCCGCATCATGGATGGGTGTGAGCAAAAAAAAAAAACTTAGTATGCTGAACGAAGAAAATAATAGAACACTGAATTTTAAAAACAGAACGAATTAAAAGAAAGATGAGACTATGTACTGGAAGTGTTGGGGTTGGGGCACTTACAACACAGCTTATAGAACTTGTTGATAGTATAGAGAGATGAAAACTTTGATCTTGCTTGCATCCAATAAACTAAATAATAAGGAAAGGAATGTAAAACAGGAGGTATCATTATCAAATTGTGAAATGTGAAAAAGGAGAAATAAAGATGGAATAGGCATTCTTATTGCCAAGACACTGAAAAATGCAATGACAAGGATGGTAAGAGAGAGATAAGCTTAGCCATGCAATATTATAAATGGAGAAGCAGCTAGTTTCTCTAGTACTCGAGTGGACTGAAGCCTCCCACTTTGTTTGAAACAAAAGTAGCAGCTGGAATATTTAGAGTTTTTTTTTTTTGCTTAACTCTGCTTGGAAACTACCTTAACTGCTCCTCCGTGTCTTTGGGGCAATGTTAGTATGCCTCTCTTTGCATGCTTCCAGGATTTATCTGCTGGATATCCTCTCTATAAGAACTGTGTACCTATCTCTGAAATGCGACATCCTTGGAAAAGATTTGCCTTCCAGAAAAAGGCATTGTGAGTAAGCAGAATTTCAACAGGATATAAATAAGTTACTAGGTTTCTGCTAAGGGTACCCAGATGAAGAGAATATATTTATTGGACAAAATGTTGACGGCTGTGTAAGAAGTCAACGTTATGAGAAAGTTTATGGAGGTTTTAGGAATGCTAGTGCTATTTCATCGCATCTCGAACTATCTTCTGTCTTTGGGGATTTTATGCTGCTCTGAGAGCTAAAATATGTGCAGGCAATTTGACGTTACTTCTGTGACTTGTTCCTGCAGTTTCCTTTGTTGTTTCCAAACATGGAAGAGTTTGTGTATGAGAGCTGCACACCGTTCCCTTCATCGCCTGGGTCGATGGAAGGGTCATTCACATTTGTTCCTGGCAGGTATATGTGGCATTGGCACGTTTATTTTCATCTATCTGGATTTTATCAGCTGTTTGTCTTGTCACCCTTCTTTTTTCAAGTAGATCACTCTGTTTCACCACAACTTGTTTCCACTCTCTATATAAGGCCAATAGTAGTACTCTTTATACAACGAGTGCCGTGTGCCATCTGCTCTAACGCAAAATTTTATCTACACTCTGCACGGATGATCCGCTTTCCAGCTATATGGACCTGAGAGCTCTTACTTTGCCAGGTTGACAAATCCCGCAGGCAGAGAATTTGACGTGGAGGTCGCACGTTTTCCCCTTGAAGCGCCGAGCTACATATTTTGATCTCTCCGTCGGCCGACGAGCTATTTATCCGCTGCTACTGACTTTTAGTCTGTAAATACTTCGTTTATGCTGCCGTGGTATGTCGCAAAGCCCTACTTCAGAGCCTAGCGTGATAATCTGCACAACTGGGGTCGTCATATGCCCTATTACTCTTCGCATTTCAAACAAGGGGCAGTTCTCCCGCTTGATGAACGCCTTGCATTCCTCTGTTAGTGTTTAGAGGCTATATATATATACATCAGTTGAGAACAGTCTCCGTCTCTCTCAGGCCCAGCTCCTCCTGACCCTGCTGTTCGTTCCCAGGCAGGAACAGGAATAAACCAAGTTTATCCCCCTAACTAATATTGCCCCAGAAGCGACGCTAGGGACCCCCTTGCCTTTGTCCAACGAGAGAATGGACGATGCTTGCTTTTTGTGCTCCGATGATCTAATCGACAGTTTTGGCTTGTTTATCCGAACTCGAATACTTGTTGGATCAGATACCAGGTGGGCGTAGATGTGATTAGGGGTGGGCACGGTTCGGTTTGGACTATTTCTTTTTCAAATCGAATCATCCTCTCAAATCGAATCAATTCGGTTTGGTTCGATTTGGTTCGGTTTAAACTGGAAATAAATAAAAATATTTAAATTAATTGTTTTTTACATATATATATTAATTTTTAAGTTACAAATATTAAAAATAAATATTATTTTATTATAAAATTTAAAAAAATATTATAGTTTGAAGTGTTTTGTGCCTACCCTAGATGTGGCAGTGACATTACACAAAACAGGGGATGGATGTCACTGAGATCATGGGGGGAAAAGCCTACTACTACTAGAATGATACCGCCTGAGTACGTACATGGAAGTCGGTGTCACACGAGTACGTTTCATCCGTTTAGGCGATATGATCGGTTCCCATGAGCTGAGCGTCATGATGTGATTTGTCGGCGAGTTGTGTTTGAATAGATCAACGATCGACTTGACAAGTTTATCATCGGCTCATGTCTAAGTTCTTTAATTAATTATTTGATCTAATATTTATTTAAAAAAAAATTGAATCATCAGTATCGATAATTATATTTCGTCACTTAAATATGTGAAATAACTTGAAATTAAGATTAGTTCGAGTTCAAACTTAGTTCTAACTTCATATGCAGATTCAAATTTTAGTTTTACGAATAAGTTTATGTTAGGCTCAAGTTTATAGCGGAGTTCATTGCAGAGTTTGAATTTGAGTTCGGATTTAATTTGAACGCACGCACAAAACTTGATTTGCCAGTGAGTTATGTTTGAATAGATCAGTGATCGACTTGATAAGTTTATCATCGGCTCATTTCTAAGTTTTTGTTGATTGTTTGATCTAATATTTATTTAAGAAATTGAATCATCGGTAATTGAATTTCGTCACTTAAATATGTGAGATGATTCGAAGTTAAGATTATATCATTGATATCTAATTTTGGAAGAGGAGAAAAGCGGGGACGGGTTTGTTTGTCTTCTTCGTTCCGCGCACGTGATTGGCGTATCAATCACATCCGTCCATTCGATCTCGCGGGGGTCCCCTCTCTCTCTCTCTCTCCGTCACTCCCTCCTCCCATCCCCGCCGTCGCAGCGCCGTACTCTAGCAAAGCTCGGACCTTTCCTTCCTCCGCGCGGTGACTCCCCCCCGCTCGGCGCACCCTCCGCATTTTTCTGTCAGCCATTTCCATTATTGGATACTTCTCCCCGTCGTCCACATTCGAAACGAACCTCTCTCTCTTCCCATCCGCAGTCCGTTCCTAGGGTTTCCCGGGGCCCCGTGATCGGGTCCGACCTCCCCATGGACGAGGACAAGTCCACCGCGAAGTCCCCCCGCGGCCTCCCGCCCTCGTCCTCCCGCTCCGGCGGCGGCTTCTCGGGGAAGGCGGAAGGCTTGTCTTCTTCGTCTCCAGCCGCCGGACTAGGCGGGGAGCCCGATTCCGGCCGCTTCAGTCACGACATCAGCAGGATGCCGGACTTCCCCCCGAAGAACATCGGCCACCGGCGGGCGCACTCCGAGATTCTCAGTCTTCCCGATGATATCAATTTCGACGGCGATCTCGGCGTTGTTGGTCCATTTGATGGGCCGTCGCTGTCGGACGACACTGAGGAGGACTTCTTCTCGATGTACATTGATATGGAGAAGTTCGGGTCTTCGGCCGAGGCATCAGGCCCGGTGGCGTTGCAGGTTGGAGAGTCTTCAGGTGCCGCGGCCTGTGCTTCTAAGGAGGATTCGATGGCGATTGGGCGAAATGATCGGCCGAAGATCAGGCACCAGCATAGCCAGTCGATGGACGGGAGCACCTTGATCGAGACGGAGTTACTGGGTTCGGGTGGCGAAGGGTTGTCGTCGGCAGATGCGAAGAAAGCTATATCTGCAGCGAAGCTTGCTGATCTTGCTCTCGTGGACCCAAAGCGTGCGAAAAGGTTGATGCTTTATGATATTCGCCGTAAATTCATCTGTTACAGATACTTGATGCAATTTCCTTCTGTCATGGGCGGTATATTTTTTTGCAGTGGCGGTGCTCATCTTTTCTAAATTTTTTGTTGTCTGACCAGTTGATCTTTACGCTCCGATCACTGCGCATTAACTTGAATGGAGTGTGATTTTCTTGGCTCAATTTTTCTCCGCTGTGCGTGTGTGTGGGGAAGGGGGGTTTCAAATCTTATCTGCCACCTAACTTTTTATTTTTTATACATATATGTCAAATCTTACACAGATGGGAAGAGAAGGATAGCATTATTCAGTTATTTTAAGAATGGGATCATGTTACTCCTTGGAACATGGAAGGATAACCTTATTTTCCTTCCTATTATTATTTTTCACTGTTAGTTAGAAGAGAAGATCTTGAAAGGGAAATAAACCATTCCTAGTCCTTGTTAAAGGATGGTGGCTTTGCAGAATCTAAATTTGTAGTTTTCTCATGACTGTATCTCTCATCTTATGCTACGAGGGTGAAAATTCTTGGTAGGCTGTGTTTTGTTTGTTCCTTTCTTTGGCATTACATATATTAATAAAAATTCAGGCTGAAATACATATTGCTAATTTGTTTCTTCACGTTTCGGAGTGCAAATGAAGTTTGAAATTCTGAAATCATGATCTGATCTTGACAAAAATTGATGGGTTTGGAACCCATAATGCATCCTATAAGTTGGAATCGGAGTCCATCAATTCTGTAATCATTTTTTTCTGTTTTTTTAAAGTTTTAATGATTTTAAAATATCATAATAAATAAAAATAGGAAACTTAGAAATTGTATCATAAAATGTTTACAGTGACTAAATCAAAATATTAGGTTATTTTTAAATAAAAATTAATATATAGTATACATTTTGAAAATATTGAATTCGATTCTGATTTCATTCTGCTTTTGATTACAGAATTGGAAACATAATGAAATAAAAAATTGTGTTATTTGAGGCACAAGGTACCTGAGGTGAGGAAGGTCTCGCCTTGCCTGAGGTGCATGAGACGGAGGGTCCAAAACACAGGAGGGTTTTTTGGTGTAGAAGAACGGCATTAATAGGTCCCTCAGTCCTGTTATGATTGGATCAGAAACTTAAGTTGGATACCTTGGCAGCTGAACCTCCTGATTCAGCAGCTAGGCAGGTTCCAAGTTATGTTTTGGACCCGCTCATACTGGGCCCATGAGACCTGGTAACAGGACTTGTGGGCCCCATCAACCCTGCCCAAAATGGGATGGGGAAGTCACTGAAGGTGCCTGCAGTGCTCATCCAGGCGGCTGTGGGAGTGGGTGTGACTGCCTAGACAACTTGACAGCTGGCGCAGAATGAGGCATTGAGGGGTCGCCTTACCTTTCCTCGTCACCTAGGCAGTTGCCTCAACTGGCTTTGTTAACGTAGATTGGAATATTATAATCTTGCTCTAATTGGTTTTAAAATTGGAATGTGTTAGCCATCACCAGAGTCGGAATCAGAAACAAACAATTCAGCTGCCGAACCCAACACATTTGCAGCCATACTCATGTAACAAGGATTCACCGAGTGGGCTATGAAGCAAAGCTGTTAGCTAAACATGTATCTTTTAAACTGTTGAACGACAGTTCTTACTTCTTAGCTTTCATGTCACCCTGAAATTGACCATAATTTATATTTTTGTGGGCTGGAAATATTTTATGGTGCAGATGTCTTACATGTTTTCAAGGGCTTGTGCTGACAGGTGTTGCAACTTGGTGGATTCAAACCCAAGAGATTGCATAATTTTTATGCATATTGATCATTCTTGAAAATTGAAAAATTGATATATGCTGCTTCCACAGCTTTTACATGTGATCAGCCAGTGTTGCACTTTGTACCATGGTCTCTTGCAAGGACCTTAGACAGAGGCTACAGTTTATTCAAACTGAAAAAACACTGATAGACACTCATCTTATTTTACTTTGTAGTCTTTAGAATAGAAACTTTTGTTTCCAACCTGCAATAATTACAGAATTAAAATGTTGCAAAACTCACTGGCAATGATAGTGTACACGAGAATCTTTGTCTGTATACATCAGGCAGCACCACAGTAGTGGCCAAGGATATATTGCCAATCTGCCATAGGAATTGAGACTAATCCTTTGTTTGTTTTGGTTTAATTGATATCTAAATTCTGAATTGATAAGAGATTAGGCACTCAAACGGTTTGGTAAAATGGCTGAATACAATAATAACCTTTTGAAACCATTTAATTTTAAGTGATTCACTATAATAATTTTTTTGTTTTACAAGAAAGATTAGGGATGAAATTAAGACTTTAGACATTTTGTTAAGTCAAATCAAACAACACCTTCGCCCTTCTTTCAAAATGGTTGTGGAGACTGAACCATAACAGAAACACTCTATGGACTAGGATTGTATGCTCAAAATATGGAATGGGGATTGGATCACAGACTTCATGGAGAGGCAAAATTTTCTAATATCTGGAAAGGTATTCTTTCTAATGGGGAGCTTTTCTATTCATCTAGTTGCATTAGTCTTGGAGATGGGAGAACTTCTTTCTGGTTGGACAGGTGGATTGGATACATTCCTCTGGGTTAGTTATTTCCCAGTCTCTTTAGTCTGAGCCTGATTCTGCAAGCCTAGAACGAAGTGGTGTCCTATTTTTAGAAGTAATATTAAAGAGGAGGAAATTAACGAGTTTTCTGAGCTGATGTTGCTTCTCGAAGATTATAATTGTATACCTATCCATGAGGCATGAGGATAAGCTCATTTGGGTACTGGGGAATAAAACTGTCTTTTCATTAAGTGAGCTATGCAAAGATTGATGTTGGGGGGGGGTGAGGGAGTTCCTTGGTCTAGTGTTATTTTCAAGTCTATTTTGCCTATCAAAATCAAGCTCTTCTTATGGAAGATTGGTAAACAGAAATTGCCGACAAGTAGTTATCTCAAAACGATCTCTGATATTTTCACAGGTTGTCTTCTATGGCTTGAGGGATGAAACCACGGATCATTTTTTTTTTCTAGTTGTGGTATCATCAAATCTTTATGTAGAACTTTGTTCCAGAGTTGGAAGTTGCAGTGGGAGGATCCGGTAGCACAAACTCTTATTTATGTGGTCACATTTTAATCCTTGGTCTGAAGTAAAGCTGTGGAATCTTGTACTACCTGCTATGCTGTGAGCTACATGACATGCCTGAAATAAATGTATCTTTGATGAGCATTATGAGAACCCAACGTTGATCCTTCATCAGATGTCAGTTTTTGTCAAAGCTTGGTTTTATGTTTATGTTGGCAGAAATCTGGATCTGTCTACTTCTCAGGCATTGTGTAGCCCTCTTAGATCTTTTTTCGAGTAGTTTTGTTTGGGCTCAACTACTATCACAATAGTTTGGAGCCTCTTGCTTGTACCTTTTTTCTGTCTCCCTACTTTATTTTTTTATATACTTTTCTTTAATTTGCTGCATCAATAGAAATTGAGGCCTTCTGGTCTTACTCAAAAAATATCAAACACCTCCTAAAACTTCTTCAGTTATATTAATTGGGCTTCTATCTGGTGTCCTTCAATATGCTAGAGAAGGGAGTATGATAAAGATGGAATTTATTCATTATCTTGCAAAATATTATCGTTTTCTTTGTATGTTCTTGCATTTTTTATGATCTTTATGACATGTCCTGATATTTTCACTTGGAAAGTACATTTCTGATTTCAAGGTTTTAAGACTAAATAATAATGCAATAATGTGATAAGATAATAATACAGAATATCGGAATTTTTTTTCATGTATTATAAATTTATACATATTCCTTGTTAACGCTTAACAGGTAATGACTATATCACTTTTGTTTGTTTAAAGTAGTGCAACCAGACTGAAGAAGGGACGTAGTGTCACCTTCTCCGCTAAGGAAAGAGGAAATTATCACAGTTTAGTAATACTGACCAAATGGACTCAAAGAAAACAACCATTTCCTCTGTTGAACGGATATTTTAATTTTGTACTCTGAAAATTTTGCTTATTTCACCAATTGAAGATAAATTAATTTCTGTTTGGTCTCTATGCCATCAAAAGTGACTAAGGCCATTGCTAGATAAGTCAAGGTGTCAAGAACTCAGTGCCAGTTGTTCCTAACCCCAATTTACATTGGCTGCAGAGGTTGCCTTGGATACTTTAAATGCCTGTTGCACAATTTGCAGGAGCAGCTAATCCAGGTTTTCGGAAGAATCTATTCAAGCTGCTCTTGGATTGGTTTTTCTTACACGGCTGATCTGATCTTGATCCATATTCAATCAACTCCCTGGCCAGGGCCATTTCTGACCCAAAATCTTTGGCCAGTTGGTACTGGATTGATGGGTCTATTAGGGCTGTTTTTTAATAGTTGAACTATAATGAGTATATGTAGTCCTAAATGTAAGTTAATCCTCATTAAAGTTTATAACCTTAGATTGCATTCTTGACCAATGGCTTCTGTTCTTTATCGCATGCGGATTTTTGGGTAGTTATCACATGAGGATTCAATGACCCTTGTATTGATCAGTAATTTTCAAATTTCAAATTACCCTAGAATCTTGGCAAATCGCCAGTCGGCTGCAAGATCAAAAGAAAGGAAGATGCGTTACATTGCAGAGCTTGAGCGAAAGCTGCAAACTCTGCAAACGGAAGCAACAACTTTGTCTGCTCAGTTGGGTTTGCTACAGGTAATTTGCCTTGTACTCAACCCTAAGCTTGTCAATTAGAATCATGTAAAATTGTCTTCTCTGTGTCTTAATTTTTATCTGGATTTATTTTTTAAGTCTTTTAGGAAGGAATTTTTTGGCAACTCTTATGAATTTAGATTTCCTCTTTTGAAATCAGTGTTAGATGTTAATCGAATTGTCTTGCTTGTGTCAGAGAGACAATAATGGCTTGACCGCTGAGAACAATGAACTCAAGCTACGCTTGCAAACTATGGAGCAACAAGTTCACCTCCAAGATGGTAATTGTAAACGCTTCATCGCTATGCTGACATAGCGAAATTATTTTTCGTATAACCAAATATTAAATTTAACATTTAAAGCCATTATCTTCTAGCTTTAATTGGCTTTGATTGAGTTCTTCCGTTCTTTGTGTGGTCCATTGGCTGTGGTGTTGAGTCGTGATACCTAATAAAGAAATATATGCAAACCACTTCTTGAAACTGATTCAGCTTCAGGTGCTTCATGAGTTTACCTTCTTGATTCCTGTTGCTGTCACCATAGGGTTGCGGTGTTTTTGCGTTTTTACTTTTGCAAAATCACTTTTGCATTTACCCCCTGATGCTGACCTATTAATGTGCACGTATGCCCTTGCGATCTTTGAAAAGTTATGCTCATCTTTAATATCCTTTAAAAGGTTCTATACCAATGTTTTTTTCTATTTTTTACTACATTAACACCCACAAACTGCAAAACATTCTTTACTTACGGTACGATATACATGCAAATCCAAGAATTTTTGAGAGCATGATTTTGCTTAATTTGGGTCATCTGTCCTGTTGCTACCCACTTTCTGTGATATGTTTAACGAGTCATATTTTTTTGTCATTTGTTTCTATGACAGCATTAAATGATACGTTGAGGGAAGAAGTACAGCGTTTAAAGATGCTGACGGGCCAGGCAATGCCAAATGGTGCTTCTATGATGAATGCGGGACCTTCATTTGGCGCGAATCCACAGTTCTATGCCCCTAACCATGCCATGCAGTCACTTCTTGCTGTCCAGCAACTTCAGCAGCTTCAAATACATTCCCAGCGTCAGCAGCAACTGTATCCCAGTCACCACCACCAACTCCATCATCATCAACATCATCACCCTCGTCAACAATCCAACACAGACATCAAAATTAAGGTACCCATGGCATCTCAAAGTCTCCAAAACCAGTCTCAACGGGAGAATGCATTAAGCAGTGACAATCCTCCCAAGGAATGATGAGATGTTATCGTCTACAGGTACGATGGTCGTCCATCACCCCCTCTCTCTCTCTCTCTTGTTTAGTGGTCCGAAGGATAGAATGTGCAATCGACATACTGTTTCAGCATATGAGTTATCCCTTTAGGGCCTGTTTGGTATCAGAATATTTTGGGGATAAACCTGGTTTATCCCTAAAATTTGAGGATAAATCAGGTTTATCTCCAAATTATCCCGATACCAAACAGGCCCTTAGCGTGCGCCTGTTGATTGCTTTCCTGTTCACCGGATCAATCTTTTGCTCATAAGCTCTGAGATCAGCTGCAGCCTGTGGCACTTCAGCAGGTAATCCGGGGACGAAAATGGCCGGTTTGCAGACCACCCAAGTCAAAGGCACCACTAGATCTGTATGTATGGATGGATCACAGGGCCTCTGGCGGTTTCAACTTCCAAGCATACCTGGATGGCTCGACAGGAGCTGTGTAGCTAGATACCCGACATTGCTGTCGCTTTCCTGTAGCTAGATTTCAGTGTAATGGTTTTGGTAAATCTAGTGTTCACTTCTTCATCGACCATCTGGCTTTTGTCTGATTTGCTCAACCCTTGTGGTTGCCTCATTTTTGCCGACGGGAGGATGGGCGGAGACGAGTGGTTTGAGCGATATCGACATGGATATGGCAAAATAGTTGGGTAGCGTCTTGCGCTAGATGAGCAGGTTCGAAGGGTATATGATTTGTTGGGTATGGCACGCACCTTTTTATTTTGACATAATATATGATTTTAAGAACAGCACAGAGACATCACACGCGCAGTACTGGTGCGCAAGGACAAGCGCCCCGAGTCACCTCTGACCACCTGTGAACGGCGATCCCGGGATCCAAATTGGGACCCCGATTAGCTTTGTTTCCCGGGAGAAAAACGATCTGAATTAGTTTATGTTTTAAGGAGGAGAATTGATCGGTGATCAGTTGTTCGAATTCGAAAGACCTTAAAATATATAATAAGATACATAACTTGGGGTTGATTTTGGCTCTAAAAATAGACCCTACAAGGATCTCGTATGTCTTCTCCGCCTTAAATCATGGATACGATGCTATCTCACCCGCTCGGATTTCAGGGCCTTAGATAAGTTTTGGTAAATCTAGTATGCCAGATCACGCCGAGGAAGGCGCCGTAGCCGATGAACCAGGAGGTCGCGTTCCCCGCCGGGGACAGCCTGCAGAGAAGATGTTGGCGATCGCCGCCGCCACCGCTATCCGGCCGACATTGTGATGGTACCAGTTCCAGAATCTCCTCAGCTTCGCCTCCTCCTTCGGTCGGATCAGCAGCGCCGCCACCTGCAGCAAAACGGCCAATTTCGATCAACTCCGAAGCAACGAGGCCAATGGTTCTACCGAACGAAAATCGATCAATTTATAATCACTGTCTGCATATAAATATGTGCTCATCCAGATGGGAGGGCGAAGAAGAAGTCCCTTAATCGCGATTTGCTCTGTATAGTTAGTTACTCTTTGGGCCTGTTCGGTACCATATATATAATCTGGTTTATCCCCAAAATTTAGGGGATAAACCAGAGTTATCCCCAACATATTTTGATATCAAGCAGGCCCTTTGTGTATATGTTTTCACATAAATTTTCAGTGTTAATTATTACTGTCTGTATTTATGGGGACGTATGGTGGACGTATGGACGGGAAGGGGGTAAAAATGAGATTTGGGGATCGAGAGAGAGAAAAATGGATTGTGTGACATTTTATGGGGTGTCAACAGATTAGAGAGAATGAAAATCGGGTCAACGGATCTTTTGGTAAACTCATTTTCTTAAATGGACCTAGAGGTAATTTTCCCAAAATTTTATGTGTACGAGAAGAGCCTCACAAGATATATATATCCTTCATCCATTGGTACGTACGTATGTACACCAATTTTTCTTTTTTTATCTTTAATCATATATATATTTAGTACACTGTGTGGGGGCAGGCTTGCCTGTTGCCGCACATAACTAAGCACAAATTAGAAGGGTAATATCTCTGTATATATACAATAGGAAAATAGGCAATTTTTGAATATATAATTAATGGAGTAAGTAGAGCTAGTAACTTGTCCCCAATTTGACATGTAGTCTAAAGGAGACTCGGATCACCTCTTTGCAACGTGCATTCATTTATTATGACTGTTGGGTAATATATTTTGCCAGCATTATTAATGTTTTTTTAATGTTTTATAATTTACTAAGCCCTCTTCGTATTGAACCGACTTCTATGTGTTTTTTATCGACACCCTTCTTCTATGTATATCATTAGTATTTTTATGCATCTATAGTGATCACATAAATGAGTTATTCTGAGTAGATTGAGTATTATAAACTAAAATAGTGTCTCTGAATTAGAAATGAGAGGGAGTTCTGTCTGTTTACCAGGCGTTGGATCAGGTGATCTCTAGTCTTGCACCGATCGAGCTATAAAGACTAATTAAGAAAACACACGTAATATTAAAAACTAATTAAGAAAACACCTGCCAAATAATACACATAAAATGACATAATATTATTTCACCCACTCCTTTGTGTGATAAAAGATGGGATTTGTCTGAAGCTCTCTGTCGACCTACATATATATATATATACCCACGTACGCGCGCTGGCCTGGCCTTCATGCCGTCTCTCAGTTGATCTGTTCATCTACTGTTTGAATTTGGTCCGAGAGATGGCGTAGGAAAATCTTTTAATTAATGCGCGCCCTGTTGTGTGTGCCGTGTGCGTAGGTCATCTCCCTTAATTTCCTGTTCATAGCTGGTAATTACATGTGCATGCCTGCTAGGATCAGATTGATACTTCGTTAGCATATATATATATGGGACGATCAAATTAAAGAGGTGTGCACAGATCCGCCCAAGGACAAGTCGATCAAACATGAGAGAGAGAGAGAGAGATCATATATATATATATATATATATATATATATATATTCTTGTTTGGAAAGTATATATATTAAACTGAGATTCTTCTTAAGGGAATAATTAATGATGCGGTGGGGTTGGGTCTGGCATGTTATCTTGCAGGGAGGTGGGGTGGGTTCTCTTAACTGTCCGCTTAAGAAACTATTCTTCGCTCAAACAAAAAAATGTGAGACTTATCGTAATTAACTCTTTGATTTGACTCATGAAATTTACATGACAGAGATGAATCTCGTGTTCTTTTATATGAGATGAGATGAATTAAGTGTGTTCTCTGTCTGTATGAGAGAGAGAGAGAGAGAATCAAATATAAATGAGAGAATCCGCACTCATTTTGCAAAGATCGTCTTGCATCATGTCACCATGCATGCAGAAACGACGCATGCATGGTGTCCTCGTTAGTCATGTCTCTCTCGAGTCAAATATATATAAATGAGGAAGGTCTTGATGGAAGGCAGCTAGGAAGCGCTTACCCACAATATATATGAATTAGGTCGTCGTCGTTGAGCTTTACACCCTGATCTCGTCCATCTGTAAAATAAACGTAAAAGAATATTGTTCTCTCTAACGTTAATGTTGGTACAAAAACAATGTTGGGATGAATCTGATTTATCCTATTATGAATGACGGCGAATTTGTTGGAAGCGGACGCAACAGTGTACATCTAAAACTTCTGCACCATTTTCTCATACGTTGGAGTAATTAAGTTAGAGTGGGATCTTAACTTTTCACCAGGAAATCAGATTTTTTTTTCTTGAGTGGGATCTTCATCAATTAAAGGGTGCTTTAATTTGCAATCGTCTTGTACGTGTTAATCGTGCGTACAAGAAATGAAAAGTGTACGTCTTAGTGGAAAAAAACCCCGCAAAATAAAATCAACCTAGGCAATATATAATTTTCAATGGAACTAATCAGAAGATGAAGAAGAATAGACAACGTAAAACTTTTCACTTTTTAAAGTTGGGAGCTTGTTTATATTACAGGGACTGATCTTGAAAGCTCATCTAACTCGGCCAAGAAGGCTAGCTCTTATGTAATGACTTCTCTATCTTAATTCACAAAATGGAAAATGTATCCCGATCGAAAATTGAGGGAGGAATATGCCCCAGCTGACATGGCCTTTAAGGCATGCATAACCAACAATCCGGTTAAAAATGTCAGGTGGACTTCAACTTTCATCACATAATTTAATCAAAAATACTATTCCTATTCATTGAAAATACACTTTGAGTTGAGTTATTATTCATCTTATAATGTTATCTTCAATGACTAAGTTTATTAAATTTAATAATAATAAATTTTGAGTGGTCCTTAGTAGGGCCGTTGAGAGCAACGACCTTCTTCATGCAAGGGGGTATGTACGTATGTATGGTGCTCAAGAAATTAAAACAACGTTGATGGGCCTCCATTAATTTGCCTTATTGGGCTCCATCATGGGCCTCCATCTGCGACAAAGAGAGAAGATTTCATGGACCTCCATCAGGGCTGCCTGCCAACTAATCATCATAATAATAATGAAATAATAAATAATTTAGAAATGCAATGGCTTATTATATAATGAATTGCGACATTATAGCATTCTGTTTCGTCACTGTTCGTAAACGGCGAAATCATAAAAAGAAATTAACGGCAAATACGATATACTAAAAGTGTGTATGAAAAAAAATAAAATCGATGATAACATATATGGTTTGACCGGAAGTCAGCGGCACGAGGCGGATGTCCGTTGACTGGTGGGCGTTCGCGACCGTTAGTTCCAGCGGCAGTTCAGGTGCTCCGGCCAAGACCATGACCGAGCGAAGAAGAAGAAGAAGAAGAAGAAGAAGAAAAAAGAACGCCATCCCGCTCCCATCAATGGCGGCCGGAGCCGATGCAGTAGCACGACGACGGCGCATGCGTTGATGGCTCCCGACGGCCGTGTCCGACGGATAAGGAGGCTCCTGCCGCCGCCCGATGAGCGCCGGATGCCCGTCCCCATCGTCTTCTCCCCCCACTACCCCTCCCTCTCCTCTTCCCCTCAGCGTCGGCCCGGGCAACCGGAGGTACGCGTTCTCGCCGTCGCCGTCGCCGTCGCCGCCCTTCTCATCCCCTTCCTCGGAGCCGTCCTCCCCCGAGCCGGCCCTCCTCCCGCTGCGCCGCTGGGCGTCTCCGGCGCCGGATCGGGGGCCCAGGGCGCACCCCTCGGCGTTGTCTGTCGACAGGCTCCGGCGGCAATCCGGCCCCTCCCCACGGCGGTGGTCACGCAAGAGCTGCAGGTATAATATACGTATCACAGAACCGAACACAGCTCCGGTTTAATCTTTACAAAATAATTAGATCCCGCATCTCCTTCGTTTATATATATGCAATGAATTATTAGCATGAACAAGCAGATGCATGTATATATATATATATTGCAGTCTAAAGCAACTGATGGTGACATGCTGCTGCTTCTGCTGCCCTTCGCTGCGGCGAGCATATCACGGAGAGAGGACGACGCTGAGCTCCTGGACGATTGATGCGAAAGAACTGGAGTCTCCGGTGGTAATGGCGGAGGGCAGGTCTCCTTCTGGCAAGCCGGTCAGCTGGTAGCTCAACTCAATCGATCAGGTGTGGGTGTGCATGGTGTTTGTATATGCATACACAGGACGACACAAGAAAATTAATGCTTAAAATTTAGGATCTGATCTGATCTTGTCTTTGCCCTCTTTCATCGTCGTCTGCGGCATGTTCTTGTGATCGTTTACGTAGCGGAGATTTGATTATTTAGAGATTCATATATATATATTTCATTTGGTCGGGTGCGTTCTAATCATGGTTTATCGCGATATGGTATATATACACGTGTCAATGGATAATTCTATTATGTTTGTTTTAAACCATATTCTAATTAAATTTAGTGTATATGTCTACGCATTTCATCCGCTCATCTTAAAAAAAATTTCTTGAAAGAAATTTATTTTTATCAGAAAAGATATATTATATTGTTGTTATATCTAATTAAAATAAATATTTGATATAATTTAGATTATTTGATCTGGTATTACTTTTGCGGATTGAACCGAGCACCGCGACCCGGTCGGCCGGGTCGCCCGACCTGATCGCTTTTTGGCCCGACCGATCCCGACCCGGCTCCGACCCCCCGACCCGGTTATTATTTTAAAATGAATTTTTTATTATTTTTTTCCCGACCCCGACCGGGGTCGCGACCCCAACCGACCCGGGTCGGTCTTGAAACGAGCAATCACGGATCTTCTGCCGAGACCATGATTCTTCCTTCTCTTCTTCGTCTTCTTCGGCGATTTGTGGGACATTCATTAATAGAGGGCTGGAGAGGGCAAATAACCGTATTTGACGTCCCTGAAGACGTCCTAATAACCGTCACCTAGCGTTCGTTTTGCTTTATTTAAACTCAAATTGAAGCTTCGTAAACAGAGCCAAATTTCATAAACAGAGTTAAATCGAACTTAACAAACGAACTTACATCAAATTCAAGCTCAATTTCGGACCAAACTTCTATTCAGAAACATGTAACCAGAAACTTTAACATGTCTAAATGGAGATGTTTAGTTATACGATGAATTGAGTTTTTACTATGTGTTTATATTTATAGAATAAAATTTATTAAAAAATACTGGGCAATCATTATAAATTTATATTTTAAAATAATTATTTTAGACAAAAAAAGAGAATCTCATCTTTTTTTATCTTGTGATCCCCTCAGCTTTATTTGGACATTTCTGATATTTACTCATTTTTACTATCACATCCCTTTAAACATAATAACTTTTTTTATCATTGATTAATTTATTTTTATTTTTATATGCAAAATTTTACTGGACAACCAAACACCCTGTCAACAACGTACTTGCCTTCGCTTGCAAATTTTTTTTCCAATTAAGATAAAAAAATTTAGATGCTGTTTGATACGAGAATAACTTGGAGATAAACTCGAATTATCCTCGAAATTTTGAGAGTAATCCGAATTTTCCCTTAGAGATATAAGAATAACTCAGTCCACGTAGTTTATAATGAACAAAGGTTTGAAGCAACAACGGCAGTGCATTCTTAAAAAGTACGAGAGCGGTCATTACTCATCAATCAGACAAAGAAAACCCACAGAAATAATGAAGTACATGAAAATTGTGTAACAAAGAGGGAGAGCCCCTTCTCCCACCGGGAGGATCCCACCTCAGAATATGGAGGGAGGACCGTTAAAAACGTCTAAAAAAATGAACAAAGACGTAGACGAAGGCCATCAAAGTCAGTGTACATATATATACACCGAAGCAGAGCAGGCATGAACGCCGCCCAAAATCCTGATTCTTGCAATCTAACTTCCGTGGGGGCAGGCTACCAGAAGTGACAGCCCAGCAAAAAAGGGTTTAGGCACCCGCAAAGACTGCAACTTTATTTACAAGAGGAATTTCTCATCATGGGCCCTCGTCTTGTGCCCGCTGCACGGCCGCACCCAGATACTACCATATCTGCCCAAAACGAACGAGGTGGTCTTATCTCTGCAACGCCACCCCTGAATCTGATGAGGAGTCAAGAGACTACTCGGTGCGGCCATGTCGCTCCTCTCTGTACAAGGAAGTGGGTGGATCGGCTCCCTGCATGTTCGAGTCTGGTTGCCGGGCCGGCGATACGAACAGACCGGGGGGTGATTTAAACCGATCGGTTCTACCCTCTGACGATGAAATTCAGGTACAGTGCGAGGAGCATCAGCAGATGTACCACGATTGCAGTTTCCCGACCACCTATACACATTTCAAAACCCGTCGTCATCCTCCGTTCGGCCAAAAAGTTGTACAGCAAAACGGAGAGGGAAACACGCTCCGGTGAAATAGAATTGAAGAGATGTTGTACTTGTACCGAACGATTTGGAATGTATGGCAAATATTCCAAAAGAACACAGCTATCCAACAGCGAATATTCAATTGTCCATTACAGTCGTCCACGGAAGATTCTGATATCCTTACATTCGTGATTCATCGGTGAATAGCGAGGCTATTTCCTTGTTCGTAATGCTCGGAAGCTCCTAAATAAACATTCTAGTACTTGCTTTTTACCAATTATCTGCTGCTGCTTGCAGCTTCAGTTGTGCTCGTCCATTAACCACGCCATTTTGACTTGAAAGAGGATACATTCTTTTTTGTTAAATAATGCGGTTATTATCCTAACAGAAGAGGATGGAGTGATTTCCACGACAGAAAAAGACACTAATATGCTCAGACATAATTGAAACTCACAATTATAACATCGTAGTAGAAACATGTAATAGCCGTACACCATTCGCACACAAGAAAAATGAAAGCCTATGATACTTTGAATCGGATCCAAAGAATTTCTAAAATGATGCTGTATCAAGTGGCATTAAGTTCTTACTAGAACCGTCGGAAGTCTGGGACGTCGGCAATGCAGGCAATGACATCTCTGCAAAAGGTAGGAAGTAACTAATTAGTAAAACAGAAGCTTCAAACGGAACATGAATACGAAATAATTTTTTATTCTTTCAACTTGACTAGCTTCCATGAATGCCTAACTACTTTCCTGAATTCATGGGCACATTGCAAGCAAATTTCACCTTAAACATTAGCTTTTTGGTTCAGCACAAAATTTCACTGGAGCCTACAGGTCCAACCAGACCAAAAGCAAGTTTGTTCTTTATTTACCAGGAGCACAAAGCGAGAGAGAAGAAAGAGAAGATGATGAAGGCCATGGAGCAGCAATGTTGTCACTCAGGTCACATGTGAAACTAAATCCAGTGTAGTTATCATATACAATGTCTGCTGGGGAACTCCGCAGCAAACAGCCTGCAACCAGAGATTAAAAGAAAAGCATGTGTTAACAAACTAAATGTTGACCATAATGGTAATGGTTAAAGATTGCTAGTAGTTCTTTGGAGATGAAAAGAATATGGCAAACCTTGTTGTCCATACATCGCCGCTGTAAGAGACATGCACCAAGTCAAAGATCATTAGAGAGGTCATTGGACATCAAGAATACAGAGAATGACAAAATGTAATAAAAATTGATGAATACCCTGTAGACTGAACTCTTTGAGGTCAACTCCACAGAGTTCATATACATTTGTCATGACACCACCCTTCTGTAACATGGATCCAAATAATGTAGCACAGTTTATGGCTTGCATATTTGTTATCAGCATTTGTTTTTGTAAATCAGTAATATATGCATATAAAGAACTACAGCAAGAAGAAGCACTTAGAGAAGCCAAATCCCGGCATACTCTGACAACAGTTGAGGGGTCCTTGAACTTCAATGGGCACACTGCACAAACCATACAACACATTAAGATCACGAAGACCACAATACTTACTGAAAAACACAGATTTGAAACGAAACTTGAGAAAGAATTTCATGGTGCCTTATTAGTTGTAACCACAACAATAGACTACTCAAATCAACTACTTCAAGTATTTTGCAAAACCAGAAGAAGACATTATTGATGGAATTAGTAGATCTAGCTTGAACGCTAGAATCGACACGCATCCATATTGGAACCAACCTATACATATAGAAAATCCTCCATAGAAGTTACGATTCCACCAGCCAACAACCAATCCACGATATGCCTGTGGGAGTTGACCTGAGATTGAGCAATCATGTGCAAGATCCACCGATCCATTGCTGGATCAAGGCCAATTCTTGGCATCCACAAGATTGCCTGACTTGGACAATGATCCTGATCTAGATCTGATTGGCCGTGGACAATAAAGGGGCTGATCCCACCTTCTGAACCTTAGAAACCAAAGAAAACGTGAAGCTCCAAACTTAGTAGAATGTATTGACTTAGTGCCACTTTCTCATATTTCGAAACAGCCATCCAAAGATGAGAAAAAGATACATAAAATGACATTAACAGGAAAAGATGTCACTTGGAAAGGCAGAATACACCACACGCACAAAAGGAGAGGAACTATCAAAAATAAATCAGGTTACTTTGTTGAAATGTACAACACAACAAATGCACAAAAAGAGAAGGTACTATAAAAATAAATCAGGTTACCTTTGTTGAAATGTACAACACAACAAATGCACAAAAAGAGAAGGTACTATAAAAATAAATCAGGTTACCTTTGTTGACCTTGCAACTAGACAACATTCGAAATGCTCTGTTGGCAGCATCTGCTGACAGCCGTTTAGACAGCCACGAATAAACGACTCCTTTACAGTCACTAAGGACGTTAAATTCGGTGAAAGTTCCAGGAAGAGTAGAGCTGCCAAAAGGACCTGATTCCTTGAAAGAAATTTGAAGAGCAGCTTCACCAATGGCAGGTTGGCATGAAGGTCTGCAGCATTCTTTAAGAGGATCCACAGTGCTGCACAAATCTAGCAACTTTGTTGTATTAACTATTTTCTCAAATGTATCAGTATCTTTCACAGGACAAGAACCACCAGTCAGATTCCTCGAGTTTACACTGCAGAGTGCAGGTATTGTATTATTTGCCCCTCTGCTAGCCAATGTATTCATCATATCTAAAAAACAATCTTCTGCTGCCCCTTGCTGCAGAACAAGAACATTAGATGCATTGCTATTAGCACCTTGGAAAATGTGCATTAGACTGTGAACCTGAGGGCAACAAATCACATCCCCAACAAGTGCTGCGAATGGCGCAGAACAATCTGATGCAGTTTTGTCTATAATGCTTGAGACATCAGAGAAGTTTATGGGGCATCTTCCTGTCAAGACGGGATTATATGTGCTTGGAATCGAAGGATACATTGGTGGTAATGGTTCCAATGGATATGGATTGTGTGGGACAACAGCAGGAGAGATTTCTAATGGATCAAAGAGTGCTCCAGGTGGTTGAGATAACTCAAACTTGAATGGCAAATGATAATCAGTTTTTAGTGTCATCTTCTTAGATAGAACATTTTGCAAGCTACACAGCTCGAAGGTAAATAGAATTACCCAATTGAAAAGAGAGCCTGCAGTTGCACAAGTTGCATTAGTTTTCCAACGTATGCAAAGTTAGAAACCATAAGATTCTTTTCTCATGACAGTGGGTTACCACAAATTTAATGTACAACAAATGAAAGGTGAAAAGTGGAGCGAGATCACATAGAACATTCACATGCTGAATACAGCTAAGCTCAACTCAATTCAAGCCTTAATCCGAAATTAAATAGGGTTGAACATACACATGCTGATTAATAACATTAAATGCATATTGGCCATGTGACACAAGACTACGAAAAGTGTATTTACTGCATTTAAGATACATCAACTGACTTGTACCCTTTTGGAACTCACCCTGAGTAGAGGTTGCACTCCTAGAATGCCCCATAGATTGTCTAACCGTCTGACGACATAAAGATCCAATAAAAAGATGCCAGGAGAACCCAAACATCTAGAAGACAACATTCAGAATTCCATGCTAACAAGCTGCAAAGAAAGAGATGCAGTCAGTTTTTCTGTCTCCAGATAGTCTTGTGCTTTGAAATTATGAGTAAAAAAAACTGTGATTAACTGAAGAGCATAAGAAAACAACAAGATTGGAGATAATAGTTGTCAAGGCAGGCACCTAGGCACAAAGGCACTTTTGCCAGGGAGCCTTTTGGGGCGCCCGCCTACAAGTCCAAGGCGGACCGGCGGACCCAGAAGGTACCCACCTACAAGCCCAAGGTGACCAAGGCATCCATCCACCTTGGTGCCCTAGGCACACCGGATCCTTATACATGCTTAAAAAAAATTTCTTTTGGTGGGCTTTGCTCCCTAATCCGCAACTTGTCAGCACCCCTTCAATGCTAGTGTAAACGTATTAATATATTTCACTATCATTTACACTATCACATATATTTAATATTTGTAATTATAAATATATGTTATATACTTAAAATGTATAAAATTCTCTCTTAACTCTATTCTCTCTCTCTCTCTCACTTAGTTTATCAAGATTAACACTTTCCTAGAAAATACACACACATACATAATTACAAAAATAAAATCACATTTCCGTGTATGCACGCATAAACATACACATTCAATTATAACATACAAATATAATCATATTTATGTATACATGTTTGTATGTATACATAAATATATACAATATTAATATCTAATTATGTATATATGACTGTATGTGTATATATGTGTATATACACATGTATATACAATTATATATATTAAAACATCTAATGCTAAGGCCTTGACCACCAAGGCGACACCAAAGAGGCTGCCTTGTCGCCAAAGTGGAATTGGCACCCTTGAACGTCTTGGGTGCCTTGTTGCCTTGACAACTATGTTGGAGATACATGCTATCAGAAAACTGTGTGATCATAATCACTTTTCAAAATCTGACATAGTGGCATAGACAACTTCTATGTCCCTACATCACGACAAGGCAGTCCAATTGCCTCATGAGACTGAAAGTTTTTTAGTGAGACAACATAAATGGGGTTTTATTTTCAAGAAACTACAGGACATTGCTAACTGTCAAAATATTAATCCAACCATAATCCAACCATTCATTTTTTTCCCCTCAAAACAATTTTCCATTTCTCAATTAACCCTTGCAATTAAACTCCACTGTCAAATATTAACGTAAATAAATGTTATAAATAAAAAATAAAATTAAATAAGAGCCATAATTGAATTAACGTGGACCATTGCACTGGCCACCTCTTCCTTTTATTTGATGGCTCATCTTCAGTAACAACTCGGAGAACACCATGAGGCATCCTCCTCTCTGATGCTGCCCTCAAACCATCACTAACCCTGATCCTGCCCCAGCCACCCACGATTCTCTCCCTCTCATTGTGGAGTGGACGGGGTCAGGGAATAGGGACATTAGTGTTTTTTGAACCTGGCCATAAGGCCACAATTTCTATTAAAGCATGCCAATTGAGTGCAGATAGCTAGGATGGGAGAAAGACATGGGATCAGAGGGGGAGTAAAAGGGAGCACAAGCATAGAGGCAAGTAGTTACAGAAGGGGGCATCAAAGCAGGAAAGCCCGTGGAGGGGAAATGGGGCATTGGTGACATGATGGTCAACATGAGGGGAACAACAGAACAGGTTGACTAAGCCCAATCAGGAACAAGAAAGAATGGGTTTGAATTGATTATAATAATTTCCTTCATCCAACAATTTTTAATCTATGGTTCTATGGTTCATTTCATATTGTGGAGGTCCAAGGATTAGTAGAGATAGAAAAATATTTTTATGAAAAAATGAATAACTAGAATACAAGTTATAATATGGAATATGAAGTCAAAACCAGAATCTTGTATATATAATACACATACTATTCAGACAACCATACACAAAAAGAAATACAGAAAGCTTCAGAAGAAACTTCAAAAGTGACCAGTAAAACAAGAATGGTCAGAGGATAATAGCAAATGTGATAAAATTTATGCTAAAGTTTAAGAATAAATAAATGCCAAAATTTTTTGAAGGACCATAAGGGAACAGCCAAAGGGCCTTAAAGTACATCTTTCAATGTTCTCTATGAACTTCTTTCATTACATAACACGTGGACAATTGAGGTATTCAAAAAGTGGACAATCCCCTTTTCAATCTCCTCCGCTTGAAAACAGTCAGTTCAAATTCATATAACGTTATTATGTTTTCCTATTCCTTATGCTTGCATAGCATGCTAACTTGGTGTATTTGTCAACTTCCTTCAGTCAATGCTGTTTAAATCATTTCTCCATTTTACCACCTACACTGCCATAGTCAGCTTCATTGTACATATTGCTCGTATTTAGCACAAACTGCTCAATTTGCTACAGTATCGCATGCTTAATTTTGTATGTTGTGCAAAGTATATTTTCCAGCACTTTGACCAACTTTCTGACCACCAGAGAAGTTAAGCTTAAAAAGAAGAAGTTCTGCTTCATTCTAGCTTACAGGAGAAGAACTGGAGAAGCCTACCACTTACGTATAAACCTGGAAGTCCTAACTCAGAGTCCAAGCACATCGAATTGAGAAAATGCTGACTTAACCCTTTTACCAGGTTTGAACTGATTAGTATCAGATGGTAATCAGGTAAAGCTTATGGTTTCTGTTTACCATTACAGTTTTAAAAAAAGATTTCACTAAATAGATATGAAAACCTGCCTATTCCTCGCTTTGCAGGTTCCATTTGACCATTTCCTGTTGGAAAGCTCAATGCCCACCACCAACACATTATCATTAACCCATTCCTCAAAAGTGCGCATTTCCTAGCAGCTGGCACCAAAATATATGATTTCCCCACCCTCGGTCCTCTCAACACCCTATTCCATTCTACAGCCAAACTGCCAAACCACTTTCTAGAAAGCCATACGGACTTCCCAGCTACCATCTTTACTCCCTAACAATGTAAAGAATCCACTCAAGCCTATTCATCTCAAATCAGCAGACACTGGAATAGCTAATTTAGTGCATACCAGAAACCCAGAAAACGTCATCAATATCAGAGTTTGCGGTTAATCAGTGTGACAATGAGCAAGACTGCGAGGAAAAGGGTCCATCGAGCACCATCTCACTTATGAGAAGAAAATTATGAAAACTCACAGAAACGAAATCACCCATGAACGAGGAGCATTCACTGAGCAATGGCCTGTGAATATCCTCCGCCTTGGTGAACAAAGCCTATTGTACGGAAGGATCAGAATAAGCATATCAGGACCGACCATTCTGAACATAAAAAAAAGAAAAGGAAACAAGGCATTAAAGAGCATCATAAATCTCTCCAGAGCAAATGAAGCGAGTTTGCACGCCTTCCAGAGCCTGGAAATCACGAACCTAAACAACAACACACGACTGTTTGCCCTCCGAAAACCAGAAACGTCGTAACGGCCATCTAAGCAGAACCGAATCAGCACTAACCAAAGTAAGCACCTTAGAAGATGCACCGGACGAAATGTACGACAAAGATGACGACAGAAAGCAGCGGAACTATCCGCCATCCCAGACCCATCACCACGTAAAAACATCCAAAAGAGAGGGAGTCTCAATAAGAAAATGCTTAAAAAAAAAAGGGATCAAGAGACCACTAGCTCACCATTGATTGCCGAGCTGAGCGGAAAATGCCGCCGGGGGAGAACAGACTCCGAACCCCACCGCTCCCTTTGCTCGACTCCTTTCTCCACGCTCTTTGAGCTCCTCCCCCTTCCCCGCATTCGCCTTTTGCTTTCTCTCCTCCGGCAGCACAGCGCTGGCACCACTTTCCGGCTTGAGCTTCCCACCGGCGTCGTCTTTCTCCCCTCTGCATCCGCGGACTCCAAACCGGAATTTATTCCGCTTCTCCGAATGATTGCCCGCCGAATCCTGAAATGCCCTCGGGTTGTGCCCCCATATATCCGAAGTGCCCCCCGCAAGTTATCTCGCGGCAATTAAAAAAAATCTGCAAAACTTATTCTTAACTTATTTATTATATTATGTCAAACAAATAAATTTAAAAAAAATAAATATATGACTTTACTTATCATTAATTAAAATTTAAATAAATATTCATCTGATTTAATTAATTATTAGTTATTACTTTATTAATTGAATATTTATCTAAAAAATCATAAATATTAATAAATTATATAATATCGTATAAATACATAAAATAAATTTATTTTATAGAATTTATTTAATTTTAAATCTCAACCCGTTAAGTAATAAGTTTTTAAAAAATCAAAAAATTTAAAACCTCATATTCAAATAAAATTAAACGAATTAAACTTTAACGGAGTGTTTGTACCGACGGGGTATTTGATTACATGATAAATTAAATTTTATTTCGAAAGAAAATTTCTTTGTGAACACACTTCTTTTGTTATTATATTTCCTCATGATGATTTTTTTTTCATGAATTAGTTCGTATTTTATTTTAATATAAATTTTACAGTGAAAATGTATATTTGTGCAACTAAACACCCCCGTAAAAAGATGTACTTACCACTTTAAGGTAAATCTAGCTCTTTCATCCGTCTTTTTTTCATTATTATTTTTAGGTCGTAGTCAAGTACCGGAATAGGAAAGGACGGTGGCAGAGATCACCGTCAATTTAGCATTTGATGTTGATCAGACGGCCGAATACCTCCTCAGAGTGAACGGTATAATCTGGGAGGGCTTCGGCGATCGGATGGAGGAGAGGCATCAGGCATCCATCCTATCTAGCCATGGGGCCTGGGACGGACCGGCTGAGCCGGCGTGCGAGGAGGAACACACGCGGAAGGGGTTGGGGGGCGGTGTGGAACCGTTGAGGAGTTGGGTAGCTCGCAGCATGGAAGACACGCCGATCCGATTCGGTAGCGAAATCACATAACTTTATTTCGATTCCGATAAAGAATAAAGAGTTTTGATTCCGATTTCGATAATTTCAAATTTACTGTGTTTCAATTTTGATCTGATTCTAATTTCGTTATCAAGATTGAAATCGAATGTGATAATTTTCGATTTTGATCTTAAATATTAATTTTTATTCAAAAATATATCAATAATTTACGTATAATTAATAAATTTTAATATAATATTTTAATTTTTAATTTTTTATCAATTTATATATTATATTTTATAATTTATTTGACTTTATTTTTATTTTTTTTATTTGTTTATTTTTTTATTATCGAAATCAAATAAATAAAAATAACATCGCGTCATTTCGATCCTGATAAATTATTAAAATATTCGATTCTAATTTCGATCATTTATAAGATAGAAAACAGTTTTCCCACGTGTTAATTTTTATTTAGATGATCGACACACTCCGCGTGCACCGATGACGTGGCATTCACGCGTGCGTAGGAAGCGTCACGTCATCATCGATGTCGGGACGACCACCGTCCCGGAGGACGTCCTTTCTTCCGCTCCATGCTTTTTACACCTCATCCGGAGGTGGACTCGACGAGGCGTCCGAGTCTCGTGCAGTTGTGCAAATAGCTTGCGTTCGCACGTGCTCGCTCTGCCCTTCGGCGAGATGGGTGGTTTTCCCCAGCGGCGTCAATGGAATTTGTTAAAAATTTCAGTAGGGCGGAAACCTTCGTTTGGTTTAAATAACAAGTTTATATAGCTTCAGGGTCCATTAACGCATCATATAAGTCGTATGTATAGCTCTGGTTTCCTAAGTTTACCGGGATAAGAATTGGTCAATTCTGTATCTCTCTTCTCAGTTTGATGACATTTTAGCATATATGTGTATTTATATACCAATATTATAATATAATGGAATGAATGAATTATAAAAATTAAGATACGAGTGATAAAAAGTAAAAATAGATTTATTGGCTTTGCTTTTGAATAAAAAGTAACACACAGCATGCATTTCAATATGTGTCGGATTTTCCTATCACATCATTTGAATATCGTAGGTACAATTCAATCAACAAATCAAAATCTCTCTTAGAAATGAAACATTCGGATAAAGGCCTGTTTATAAAGGTCCTTCTAGCTAGCCTCTTGCAGCGGCCCTACCTATGTCTGGCCCTTGGTTCCCCGTCTGCTTGAGTCGTTATCGTCGGCCTCCCGTCATTAAATCTCTCTTAGAAATGAAGCACTCAATGAAGCGGAGTGAAATTCTATAATCTGCATACAACAGGTATTTTGCATGGGTAAGTTCTACAATGTACTTGATTCTAGTGGAAGATAAATTTCTAACAAGATTATGAAAAATGTCGGTAGAGTCCATTCGAAGACAATAATACAATACGGAACACGCTCGTGTTTGGACCCTAAAATGCGCATAAGAAAAAGCGCAAATGCACACTAGGTCCGTTTTAAGGGAACCACTTTACCACTAGATCCGTTTTCAAAAACACCTTTCCATTAGGTCTGTTTTTTCGAAATATCGTAGCATCCACTCCAATTTGGATTTGAAATATCCTTTTTGCCCTGGCGGTAGTGCCCCCCGCCGCCCCCCTCCCCCGCAGCGTCGCTCTCCACCCGGCGGTGCTCCCCGCCGCCCGCGGAAACCCCCCCCCCCGGCGAGGCTCCCCCTCGCGGTGCTCCCCCCGCCCGCGGAGCCCCCGGCGGCGCTCCCCCCGCCCGCGGGCCCTGGCCACGACGGAGAGCGAAGAAGGGGGCGGCCTTGCGGACTGCTGGGGGGCGCTGCTGCAGCTGCACTCGTGCACGAACGAGGTGGTTCTCTTCTTCCTCAACGGCGAGGCGTACATCGGCCAGATATATGATGATAATGCCGGCGGGATTTTCTCCGGTGAGACACTAAGACGCCGATGCCGGCGACGGCGCCGGTGCGTAAGAAGGAGGAAAGGGGAAGCTGGATGGCGGAGACGGGGGAGCTGCGTCGATGTCGCAGTAGTCGTGCAGGATGTCGCCCGAGGAGGGGGAGCTCCCCCTCGCGGCGCTCCCCCCGCCCGCGGAGCCCCCGGCGGCGGGCCCCCCCCCCCGGCGAGGCTCCCCCCCGCGGCGCTCCCCCCGCCCGCGGAGCCCCCGGCGGTGCTCCCCCTGCCCGCGGAACCCCCCCTCCCCCGGCGAGGCTCCTCCTCGTCGCCGACATCATCGGCGCCACCATCGCTGCGGGAAGGGCAAAATGGGGATACGAGGACAGTAGTTGGGAAAAACGGACCAAATGATAATATTATGTGTTGTCAACGGATTAAATGGGATGAAAAAGTGGTCAACGGAGTTTTTGGTAAACCGATTTTCTTAAATGGATCTGGTGGTAATTTTCCCTAAGAAAAATACTACGTACGAACAAAAGTCTACAAGATAGATTTCTAGAGAATCATAAAGCAAAATACAGTTCACATCTGGGCGGGCTCTGCCGGTGGGGATGGCTGCTCCCTCCCACCTCAAAACCGCCCACGGCACCGGGTCAGCAACTCGGAGCAACCCGAGGTTATTATGGAGCCGACACGAGGGAGTTTCAAAAGATGTTCGTCCAAGGGCGGCAGCGCACGCAGGCATCAATCGACGCGTGGTGGAGCGTACCCATCAGACGAAAGCTCATCAGAGTCCTACAGCTCGAATGATGCTGCTCCGACATGCCGGCGGTCGTACCAGGTGCCAGTCCTGCTGGGAAGGACCACCGGACATGCATGATTTGGCGACGCCAGCTTTTGACACGGGGTCAGCTCAATGTTAAGTGATTTAATCAGAATATTATCATGTTTATAAATTCAATTTTGATTATCTCAGTATTTAGGTTTTAAGATTTTCTATGTGATATTGTTGAAGGATTTTATCCCATATTGGCCACCGGAGGATAGGATAGTCCAATGCCTTTATCATAGCTTGAACCTGGGTCTCCTCAGCGTACGTGCATTTTTGGAATTTCACATGGTATCAGAGCAGGTGGGCCTGGGCTCTGCTCCTCCGGTGGATCCGGCTCCTATTTTCCTTCGGTCCTGCCCCGTGTATTCCTATCGTGGCTCTGACGGTGGTGGCTGGCCGAGAGGGGGAGTGTTAAAGGCATAGTCCCACATCGGCTGCTAGGAGAAGTATTCCTGGTTTATAAGACCTGGTCCTGGTTTCCTCAACGCTGCGGTTTTGGGGTTTTCCACAGATATCAGAAGATCCAAGAGTCAATAGATATTTCTCTATCGCTGGTCGACCGTGGGTCGACTGGCACCCGCCTGCGCCTGGGGTCGCAGGGTGGAGGTTCGTTTCTTGGCGGCGTCAGTGCCAGGCACCCCTGCAGGGGGGGTGACTGGTGAGGTTCGGGCGGAGTTCGTACCTCCGCTGTCTGCAGTGCAGCAGGCCTCACGGCCACTGGGCCATGTGTTCAAAAAGAAGAAGATAGTTCTCTATCCACCATCGTCCGTAACAATGAACACGTGTCAAAGTTAAAAAAAAAAACTTACACACCAAGAGACGAGTCAAATAATGTCATGTCGACTGCTGGAGAGGAGATTTTAATCTATCTTGGAACTTAGGAGGTGGGTCCTAATCCTCCTCGAAATCCGGAGATCATGAAGTCTAGATTGAAGGGTTACCCATCAATAAGTAATTAAACTTATGTGTAAAGATGGGATATTAAAAATATATGTTAAGATAATCAAATATTAAATTCAATGTCTCACGTTTTGATACCATCTCACAAACTCTAAAATCATGTGCTGAGATTGAAGGGCTAAAAATCTATCAATAATTGAAGCTTTTTATGACTCATCGACGTGGGACAAGATCCACTGCTCCAACAAATCCAGCTAAAACATGCTCATGAGGAGTTGATCATGAGCTTATTCGCTGTGGAAGCCGGTATGACTATGAGAGGCTTACAAAGCTAGCTTGAATAAAAGAACACGGTAAAACGGCCAATTTAAACAGATAGCAGCTTACTTCTTTCAATGCTCCCCGGGAGCTGAAGGGAATCTTGAAGTGGAGTGCAAGATAAGCATTCGTCAATCTGTCGGAGCAGCACTTGAGACTGTCCAAAGAGGTGCTGTGCTGTTGTTATCTTCTGCTCCTCAAATCAGCTTAATTGATCTTCTCTTTGGCTGCACACAAGAAGAGCAGAGGAGATATATATACCTCGTTTGTCTGCACAAAAAATGCTTTGGCATGAGTCCTTCACAGGACAGGGAAGCAAGGGCGCAAGTCCTCTTTAGTAAGCCCTTCCACTGGAAGATACAGAGACATGGACAGGCCTCAAACTCTTCTCCAGTACTCGTCTGCTGGGCCAGACTGTTGGGCCAGCCGACCTGACCGAGTAGACCCCTTTTGGGGATTTCGAAGTTGAAAAAATTAAAATTTACTCTCAAGCAACACATTTGACTTTTAAAATTTGGAAATTTCTAAATAGTAGGTCTCTACATTTATTCGTCAATTAGTACACAGAATGACTCAAGTAATTTCATTCAGACTGTAGTTTTAGTGCCGATTCTCTGTTGAAGTCACTAGATCTTAATCATCTTTCAAATGTTATTGTTGAATTGCAAAGTCGATATAAGGTAAAAAGAGGAGAGATACGAGATCACAGTATCTTAACATATATACATGTATGTGGTACTAGAGTAAATTAATTCAGGATATTGATAATCTATAGAACGAAACACTTCCATTCGTTCTGAAAATACACTGAAGGATAAAAGACTAAAATGAATTCAGTTTGGCGTAATTTCAAAAAAAAAAACAGGACATATTTTCCCTTTGTCTTCTGAAATTAATTAGTGCAACGACTCCATGTCATGCCATTGACCAACGAAATGAAAGAATCAATTATCAACAACAAGTAATCAATCAAAGCAACTTACATATTTCCTGTCGACTTCTGTCAGAAATTTCTCAGGGTAATCCAAGAATTTTGCACAGTCGTTCCTGACGATTGATGCAAGGTCTCGCTTTCCGGCCTTCTCGAGGTTCCTGATCATGATGGTGAAGGTCAACTCGTTCGGTTCCGAGCCGGATTCTTTCATCAATTCATACATCTCCATCGCCTTATCGGCCATATCCACTTGCAGAAACGCTCCTATCATCTCTGTATAAACCCTCGTATTTGGTTGTAATCCTTCATTTCTTAGCTCCGAGAAAAGCTCCTCAGCAACCCCAATGTTCTTGTTCTTACCCGCCACGAAAATCATTTCGCTATAAAGTGTTAAATCAGGCTTGTACCACAGTTCCTTGCGGATAAATCGGAACACCTGAAAAATCGATGGCTCCTCAGAAAACTAGTCAGAGAAGCGCAGGGTAATGTGAAGAAGAAGAAGAGCTTAGCAGAAGTAACGTGAGGACAGAAGCAAGAAGAAGTTCATAAGATCGAAAGAAGCGGATCAATGCGCAGTGAGTCCGAACGCGTTAAATTCATTCTGGCAAAAAAACGAACAAGTGATTGGCATATGAGGCGCGCACCTGAAGGGCTATCTCCCACTCGTTCTGCCTCTGCAGCTCCGCCAGCACGGCCAGCACGTCCGCCTTCAGCAGCCGCCCAATTCTGCTGACCAAGACATCTCCCGGCTTGCCCGACGAGGGTGTCAGCGATGGCGGCGGAGAGGACCGGGGAGGGGGCTTCGCGAGCTTGAGTGCTTGGACGGCTTGGATGGCCTCGGAGGAGAGCACCCGCCCCCGCCACAGCTGCTGCCTCTGGCCGGCGTCCCGGAGGCCGCACCAGACGAGAGCGCGGGAGGCGCAGCACGCCGCCGCGAGGAGGCGGCGGGGCCGCACGGCAGCCGGGAAACCGGGGTGCGAGGGTGAGCCCGCGAGAACAGCGTGCATCGGAACAGAACGGAATCGTTGCTCGGAGTCGGGGTTCGGCTCGGTGAAGGGGAATTCGATGGTGTGTATGAATGGGATGGGCCCAATCTATTGGGCTGGATGCATGGCCACAAATGAGTGGGTTTGGTGGCATTTCCATTTTGATTCCGATTGAATTAAATTTACCATATTTTTGTTCTTTATTTTTATCGTAAAAATAAGAACTGAGTTTGATAACTTTTTAAATTTATATTGTATGTTAATTTATTTTAAAATGAGGTCATAAATATTGTATAATCATTAAAGTTTTTGAAGTCACATATTTTTTTTACTTTTGTTATCATTCATCGTGTGATGATTTTATAATTTTATTATATTTTTTATTTTGATGGGGGCACATTAAAAACTCTTCATTTTTTCTTACATCTCTTCCTTTAAGAGCCCACAGGTGACATACTTTTCCCCTGGCCTTGAGCACTGGGCGGTAGTGCAAACGAGCCGAGTCGAACCAAGTAGTACGATGTTCAAGTTTGGCACACTTATTTTACGCAAGTTTGAGTCCGAACTCGAGTTTTGACGAGTATATTAAATTATTATTCAAGTTTGGTTCATTTATTAATCGAGCTAAATCAAGTTGCAAATTTATCGAGCAAGGTAGGAGTCTATTCAAACTCGACTCATTTAATGAATCTAATTTTATTTTTTATATACATTTATTTATTTAACATAATAAGCAAGTCGAGTCAAATTTTTATCGAGTTTAGTTTCGAACTATTTATCAAGTGTATTAGTTCGTTTGCACCCCAAAACAGCAACCCATACCACCCATACCTATAAAACCTAGTTACATTCGATTAGTCTTGAACACATCTCGGAGTTTTGTTCAAGAATTGTAGATAAGAATGTTTGATTTTAATGACTTGCCTGCTATTTGATCGGTCCTATCAGACCTCTGATCTTTGATTCAGTCAAAGTCGGTGAAGTTATCATATTTGATTTATATCTTAAACAACTTCCAAATTTATCTATTATATATTAATAAATCTCTAAAAAAAATCCAACCACAGAATGAAGGTAACCTATGTGACATAATTTAAGTGAACACTAAATTGAGTAACACGTATACATCTTAATCAAATCAAATATTTGATTAAGATATCTCTATGCTAATCGATTTCATGTTTACTTAAAAACATATATTATATACGTTTTTCTACCTCCTGTTAAAGATTACATCCGAAAAGAAAAACTAGATCATGCAGCTTATTTTTAAGTAATCTTATCTTTTATTTCAATATAATATCAAGAAATTCACTGTGTCACAAAATACGCTGAGAGGACGCGTGGCATCTCATCCCCTTCGTGAAGCGCCGCCGGAAAGAGCAGAAGAGGAAAATCAGCGAGGAAGAAGAAGAAGAAGAAGGGCGGCCATGGGGCTGAACGCGTCCAAGCGGGTGGAGGGCGCCCTCTCCTCCTCCAAGGAGCTCGATGCCGCCTGCGATGCCGTCTACGACGACTGCCTGGCCCTCGCCGAGCACGCCTTCCCAGGCGTACGCCCCTACCAGCTTCCCGACGCCGCCGCCCGCCTCCACGCCCTACTTTCCGCTTCGCTTCCCCTGGTACGGCGCTGGGTGCCGTCCCCGCCGGCGCAGGCCGGGGTGGACTCGGCTCTCAGGCGCGCCGTCGGCGGCCGCCGCCCCGCGGCCGGGGGCTGCCTGGGCCGGCGGGAGTTCAGAGCGTTCGCCGTGGAGCTGTTCCGGGAAGAGGTGCTGGCCGGCGCCGGGAGGGCGCTGGCTCAGTGGGCCTCGGCGGGGATGGCGGGGATCGCAGGTTGCGGGATGGCAGTGCGGGCGGGCAAGGGCATGGTGGGGAGGGCCATGGCTCTGTACGCCCTCGGCGTCTCCGCCGCCATCTATCTCGGCTTGACTTGAGAAGGCAGAGCCTATGTGAAGGTGAAATTGCTATCTCCCGAAGCTTGATCGATCGGCAACCTTGAAGAGGCAAAATAAGAAAAAAAAAAGGTGGAGAATTAAATTTGTTTATTTTACTTTTAGTCAAATTTCGAGTAGAATTCAGTTTCGTAAGAATAAAAAATTCTTAAAATTTTATAAATATAGTCGAATCAATTCTCACAAATGTCGTTCTTACTCTCTTCCAATTTACACGGAATTTCTTCTTCTCACAATTCTTTCGGTTTTTCATCCAAATTTTTTTCGTCCACACTTGAAAATTTTTGTCGACCTACTCGCAAGAAATAGTCAACCAACGATGAATTTAATACTTCGTTATTACTGATTCTGAGTTTAATTATCTCTTCTGCTGTCACGAGTATCGTCGGAGTAAGAAGTAATTCTCTCGTCAGCCATTCAAATGGGACTGTCGAGCAATCGTTGGGACTTGGCCAAAAAAGATGCGTTTTCTGCACGGTAGCAATCTACTGTCTGTCATGGTGAAGAAAATAGTGTCGACGGATGCTTCCACTTAGAGTTCCGGATGTTTTCACCCACCCTCAATCACAGAAGCGAAGCAGCCACAAGCGCCTCCGCAAGGAGCCGAGTAGATTGCTACCAAACCTAGAGCTCCATATTGGGGGTGAGTGGAGACATCTGGAGCTCTGGGTGGAAGCATTCGTCGACACTAATTTCTTCACCATGACGCGCAATAGGTTACTACCATGCAGAAAACGTATCTTTTTCGGTCAAGTCCTCGATGATTGCTCGACAGTTCCATTTGAACGGCTGACGAGAGAATTACTTCGTGCTCTGACGATGCTCGTGATAGCAAAAGAGAGATTTAAACTTAAAATCGGTAGATTTACGTAGAGCGAAGTATTGAATTTATCGTTGGTTGACGATTCCTTACTAGTAGGCCGACGATGATCTCCCGGTGCGGACGGAAAAAAATTTAGATGAAGAATCGGAAAAATTGTGAGAAAAAGAAATTTCGTGTGAATCTAAAAAGAGCGATAGCGACATCTTCTCGAAAAATTTGTGAGAATTGATTCAACTATATTTATAAAATTTTAAGAGTTTTTGATTCCTACTTCAAATTAGAACTGAATTTTACTCGGAATCTGACTAGAAATAAACAAATAGACTCAGATTCCGAGGTCCCCCACCAAACTTGTGTGAAGTCAGGAACATCTTTTGTCTTTTTTTTTGTTCCTCTCTTGTAATTCACAAGTTAATCCGATGCAGGATTGAACTCGTGCAAGAGATGTTGTTGCCAAATTTTTTGATCAACATGGATTCTGGTAGGGGATTGTGTGGTACATAATTGTTCAGTTCTTAGGGATAGAATGTCAACAAAAGTTGATACAGGTGAACTCTTCGTTACAATTCATGCCTTGCTTGATTCAATATGAATAGACTAACATCTTGTGATGATTGATGTCAATATCAATTCTAAATTAACAGTGGTAGAGATGTTTAATACTGTTTGGGTGCTAAGGAGGCCCCCGTAAACCCCTCCATTGGGGATCGCAAAAGAACCCCCCAAGCCTATCTCATCAATCAATATTGTTCCGTTGTTTGCCTTCTTGGCCTGAGTGTTTTTCTCCTCCTCTATACCAGCAAAGTTCATTTTATCTGCAAAACATGAAACTTACGTGTAAGCTGAAGGATACAAGGGAGGCAGTATAACAACAGTTTCAGAGCCTTCCGATAATATGGATCCAAGTTTACATATTTAGACAGAAGAGAAGTCTAAGGCTCTAAGCAGCATGCTAAACATTTTAAGTCATTCATCAGTCAATACAGAAGAGCTTCAGAAAAACGTCGAAAGGAAGCAACAAGCATGAAGATTAACGTGATGGCATAGAGACAAACCTTTGGAGTACCATACAACAATGCTGCTATAATTGTATTATCTGTATATGATATCTTTACCATCAATTACTTCATTTATGATTGGCTGGTTTTGAAGCCCGCTAACAGCGGCCTCAAGGCAATTTCCGTCAAGGAAGAAGCAAAAAAAGGAAGAAAAATTGTCTGGTCTCTTCTCCGTGACATAAGATTGATATGAAAAATAGAAAGCATATAACAATGTGCCATCAGCTATGGATTCACCCATGAAAGCAACAACAGCGTCATCTAAAGTCACCATTGACCAAAAAGAAGAAATAAACAGATACAGAAATTTTAGAAAAGCAATACCAGCTGGCAGCTGGATATATGCTCAATCAAATTTTCTTTAACAAATAGTCAAACCAGAAGGTCCACAGACCATTTTCTGAGGCCATTGGCCTTGCTCCATGCATGGTGAACTTGGTGTGGTTTAAGTAGATCAATTTCCCTGCAATTGATATGGGAAGAAGTTAGCAAAAAGGAAATAAGAGATATAGCTAAAATTAAATATGAGCCAACATCCACTTGCAGTTATCCTACAGGTATTTAATAGTCATATTAACAAACCACCGAATAGAACACAAACATCAATAGTTCAAGAACGTTTTCTCTGCTACCAATCTCATTGCTTTTGTTCCATATGGACCACCTGAAGCACAGTACTTAAAAATCATTATGCATAAAACTGAAAGTCCCAAGTAAATTTCAAGAGGTGCTCATGTTTAACTTGAAAGAAAAGATGATTTAAAGTTTGAATATGCGTAATGTTTCCTCCATTGGATACAATCTACCAAAAAATCATTAAAAAGGATATAAGAGAGCACAAAGTACGTACATCAGACTAAAAAATGTTAGACTTTTAGTTCCATATCTTAGTTAATGTTAGAAAAGAGTACAATACGCTAATTTTTGTTCAGGATGATATTTTTTATGGGCCAACCAGAGTTATATTACATTAACTACATACTACAACTATTCGAAAGAAACATATTCCATTGAAGATAATATTTGTTCGATATTACCTAATGCACCAATATTGAAATGGATAAAGGGACATCGTAAACTTTATATTTTATGACATTCTTGAAGGATCAGAATTATCTATATTCTAAATGTGGTATCATACTATCATCCAGCACCTTTGGCAAAGGGTGCTCCAGGCTGTTTGACACAGCTTGGCAAATAGCAGAGTTCTAGTTAGCATGCGTCGATCTTTTTTAAGTCAACATTAACTAGTTCTTATCCTGATAACTTGTTTTGTGGAAAGGACTTAAGCCCGCAAAGCAAGTATAGCCATCGGAAACATGCAAAGCTAGCAAGGGAAATGGACCAGATACCTAAGTTTGTTAATTTATTTGTAACAAAAAGAAAAGAAAAGCCATATATGTGAAAGAAGGCAGTTGAATGAGGTTTGATTAAAGCAATTATGGTGGGGATAGATCAAAATCAACCAACTGCATGCAATATGCAGATGCCACTCTGCTTTTTGCAGCAGTGAAAATGAAATAATTTATCAAGAAGCCATGGGTTAAGGGTAAACTTCTCTAAAAGTGATATTTTCGATGTCAATAACCTCCTCATAGGCCGCAGGTTTTGTCTCACATATCGAGGAACCCGTCTTGATCCTTTCCACTTAAATAGCTCGAGCTACCATTGGCCATAGGGCTCTCACGCTTCCAGAATCCAGATTGGAATCCCATTATAAAGAGGTTTGAAGGAAGGCTTGAGAGTGGTGATGGTAGGCTTCTGACTGTTGACGGCAGGTAGATACTTATCTGAATAGTGCTCTCCAGCTTTCCCCTCTACTAGCTCTCATTTTTTAAAATCAGTTTTTCAAAATCTCGAAGGTTGGCTGCCTTCTTTTGGAAGAATAAGTAAAGGACAACCAGGGGGGCATCTCATCTTGTGGAGTTTTGTGTGCAGGCCAAAGTAGGAGAGAAAGGACTATCTAACCCCTCTGGGCATTCAGAACACAGCCCTTACCAAATGATTATGGACATAGGACAAAGTTGACAATGTGCTTTGGGTATCTACATTACAGAGTAAATTTGGAGTAGCTTCGACCTCCCGAAAGAAGGTGGGTCGAGACATCCAGCAGATGTCTAGATTTTGGAGGGATGTTAATTGCGCTCGAGAGTAAAGACATCTTCAAGTTTGCCACCCCCCGATGCGGTAGGGAATGGCAAGTATCTATGTTTCCATCAGGAATTAATGAAGCAGGGATCGCATGTTTGGAAAATATCCCTTCAATAGTTTGATTTCCCTCAACTGAAAGTTCGGTTCACCTCTATATATACTCTAGCAATGGAGAAGCATAACACTGTGGAGAGATGCAAGGACGAGATATAAAGTCAATTACTGGGATATACTTCTGCCGGAGAATCTTTTGTGTTGAGGAGGAATTATTCAAGTTCTTTTCCATGTTGCAGATAATAAAGCTAGACCCAAACAGCAAGTATAGGGGAGAATGCTGTTGGGTAGGGAAGAAGGAATGTTTATCCACCAAGATAGTGGCTTAGATGCTGAACAAAGTTATTCTTGTTGTGGATTGAATGGAGAAGAGACTCCCCGTGGCAGATAGACTACATTGGATTGCAAACAAGAGGAGGACGAGATATCGATGTAGCATTATGGGGAATAATAGAAGAAGACCAAGATCATCTTTCTGCCAATCATGACACCATTAGACCTAGGTGCATGGTTCTTGTTGGAGTTTAAGAATACCTAACGACGATTCAAACTTCATTGTGTTGCGGAAGACGAAGAGCGAGGAAGATCTGTTGGATAGGAAGCGGCCGTCTCCTTCGGACGATCATCTGATTTTCTCTCACTATTGAGCCTATATGATGCAACTGTATGGAGAGTCACAACCCTGCATGTACTTATATAGAGAGGAGAGAACAGTCCGAGTCTGACTATGATTAAGATCCTGCACATAGTCGGATCCTGCGTCAAACAGGAGATAAGGTCTAATAAGTCATATTTCATCTTATAGACCTAATGATATGTTAAGTCGAGCCCAATAACAAATGAATCATTTAATTAATATCAAGCTAAACTCAACCGTTCTATAAGGTTCTTTCATTTCGAGATACAATATCGGGAGAGAGAGTAAGTGACATGATTTGGCAACGGGATGAAGCTCCATACTCTCTGCCTTTTGATGAAACCAAAAGATTAGAAAGCGGTTCTACCTCATGCCGTGATCAAAGGCCTGACCTCATGCTCATGGCAGCATCCTTACGCGCCAGCTTCAAGCCCGCAGACGGCTCGTGCCAGACGTCGACGTCGTCGCCGGCGCCGATTTCTCGGAGATTAAATATGAGCACGCGGCAGGTAGAGCCGGAGGGGGCTGACAAAGGCCGGCCGTCTCTGGAATTCTCCTCCGGCCGTCGAAGGAGACCCCGGCAGATTCCCCTAGCTAGCTCAATCGTCCGCCGCCGGATTTTTCCCGAACTCCTGGGTTACGACAGTTGCCAATATTTCCCAACACCGGCGGTCACTAATGTACGTAGGGAGAGCCTCTTCCCTCTCTGACGCCGGAGTTCGGCGATGGGAGGCGATCTAGCTACATGGATGACGACCCTTGGATTGAACTCTCTAAATCATCTGTTACGTTAGTTTCAAACTGGTCTAAATCGAAGAACTACGTACCAGTCAAAATCATCGTGCGTTTGACGTGCTGTCTTTGCTGATTTATCCGATAGTTTCATGCTCAAGTTGATTGACTCATCTCCCAGAAGGCTCGTGTGTATTCATATTCTTGAACGTTGACTGACTGGTAAAGGAGAATGGGCTAGCTAGACTAACGAGCCAAGCAGGACCCAGAATAGAGTGGTTATGATACACTTGAATGGAACCAAATTGCTGGATATTTTCTACAAGTAACTTTAGATAATAGTGCCCAAATTATTGCTCATTGTTCAGCTCGATTCGACGTCAGACCATTTACCTAGAATAAAAAAGAATCAAAGGAGGAAGTGACACAAATGTAATCACAGTACAGTTTTATATATATACAATTTGATTTGAATAGAGAATAATTAATTCTCTACGCATGCACTTATATATATATATACCTTTTAAGATTATAAGATATATTAACTAGAAACATGATCGCTCTGAATTCACATAGAACAACTACACAAATACCCATTTCAAATAAGGGGGCATCAAACTGAAAATGCGAGATATATTGACTCAATACATTACTCTCATATAGGTCGATGTAAGTTTGGGAGATCAATGTTATTGATCATTCCCATCGAATGATATGCAAAAAAGGAAGAACACAAGAGAACTTGCTTCGATTTAAAACACTTCCAACGCCTTTCCTCTCGAAATTAATGTGTTTCGTGTTCCACTTGTATGAAAACACCGACATACCGGTCGGTTTTTGGCCGGTGTTTATACGTACTCTACTTAATTAGATCGATTTCCCCTACAATATAATTTGTTCTTCGCAGGCGCCTCACACCTTGGTACTATCGAGCTATACATTGAATGGTATAACAATAATGGTGGCTGCGCGTCTGCAAAGCTGCTTTGAATATAGAAAATGGTCTTCGCGCCGCCAACTGAACTTGACGACGACCCAGCGAAGATCCAGCAGACGACCGGGGCAAGAGCCCTCGATCCATCCATGCATGCATGACGACCGGGCCGGCAAAGGCCATCTCCGCCTATAAATACTTGCTGCTTCTTCTGCTTGTGCAGACACGAAGGCAAGGGCTAGCCCTCTCTCTTTCTCTCTCTCTCTCTCTCGTCCGATCGACATCTGCGCTTTAGAGCTTCGTTGATTAATGGCGGCCGGGGGATCAGCCGGTGGCGCTTCCGCCTTCTTCGTCGCCGTCGTCCTCGCCGCCGTCGTCCTCCTGAGCATGCAGGGCGGGGCCGATGCGACAAGGGTTGCTCCCGGGAGCTTCTACCGGCCGCCGGCCGGAAGCCACTGGGGGTACCCCGCTGCGTACGAATCTGCGAGGTCTGCCATGGTTTACTGGCTGGAAAAACTGGCGTCGGGGCCGAGCCCCAGAGGCCCCGGTCACTAGCTAGCTAGGTGCCGGCAGAAGGGGTTGTTTTTGATGTCTGGAAGAAGAGACGAGCCGTGGAGAAGAAAAAGCTGTTTCTTTTTTTTTTTCATTGATTGATAATCGATAGGGTAAACTTAAATTTCAAAGTTTACCGGTTACATTCTTTGATATGTAATTCTACGGACTACTTGTATTCTATTTATGTATATTTCGTTCTTTTCCTCTGCATTTGAGGACTTCTGTCAGTCAGTGACAAGGAGAAATTATAAAACCTGTCTCTCAGGGATTAAGTAGAAAAACACTAGATCTCGAAGCAGATGATCTCCGGACACAGCTCAGAATCAAATGCTCACGTTGGATCTGGAAGAATGAGCAGAGAAGAAACAGCGGAATAGAACGGAGGTAGCGCAGGAGAAACAGAACCTGGAGAAGTGTTGGCGGAAATCTCTCATCTGACAATGAGAGTCCAATTTCGTATATATAATGTCAATGACACGTGTACAGGTAAAATTACATATTACTCTAACTCAAAAAAACACTGTTACATATATGACCACAGGATATATGCAAAATTAACACTCCCCCTCAAGTTGGTGAGTGGAGGTCACGAACTAACTTGCAAACATGATGTTTATATGGCTCTTTTGCTAAAGATTTGGTGAACATATCAGCAATTTGATCTTCAGATTTGATGTACCTGGTAGATATCAATCCATTGTGAATTCTTTCTCGAATAAAATGACAATCAATCTCTATATGTTTAGCTCTTTCATGATATACCGGATTGGCAGCTATGTGAATGGCTGCTTGGTTATCACAGAAAATGGTACTTGTTCCTATCTGCACATTAAAATCCTTCAAGAGATAATTCAGCCACTGGATTTCAGAAACTGTCATAGCCATTGATCTATATTCAGATTCTGCAGAAGATCTTGACACAGTATGCTGTTTTTTTGTTTTCCATGTGATAGGACTATCTCCTAAGAAAATAACATATCCACTAGTAGATCTTCTAGTAGAAGGACATGATGCCCAATCGGCATCAGTATATGTTGTTAAATGAATTGCAGATTTTGCACTCAGAAATATTCCTGTCCCGGGACAGGATTTAATATATCTAACAACTTGTAAAGTATATTCCATGTGTTTTTCAGTTGGATCGGTCATGAATTGTGTGAGCAAATTAACAACAAAAACGATGTCAGGTCTGGTGACAGTTAGGTACATAAGTCTACCTACCAGCCTTCTGTATTTTCCGGGATCACTTAGTTTTTTTCCTTGTTCAAACATTCTGTGCTTGACTTCAAGTGGAACTGATAAAGGCTTAGCATCAAGTAAACCACAATCTGTTATGATGTCCAGAGCATATTTTCTCTGATTTAAAAAAAATCCAGATGGATTTCTTGCTATCTCTAATCCAAGGAAATACTTGGGTTTCCCTAAATCTTTCAACTTGAACATGCTGTGTAACTTGTCCTTTACAAAAATCATCTTATGAATATCATTCCCAGCAAGAAGAATATCATCAACATACACTAGAAGATACATGTATATCTCGTCTTTATTGAGAATGAAAAGGGAATAATCAGCTTTAGACTGGATAAAACCCAAATTGATAAGAGCATCAGTAAGTTTTGCATACCAGCTTCTTGAAGCTTGTTTCAAACCATAAAGAGATTTTTTTAATTTGCATGACAGTCCCTCCCCCTGTCTATGATATCCCGGAGGGAGTTCCATATAAATGTCTTCTTGTAATTCTCCATGTAAGAATGCATTACTGACATCCAACTGAAATATTGACAACTCTTTAATAGCAGCTATTGAAAAAAATACTCTAACAGTAACTAACTTGGCAACCGGAGCAAATGTGTCATGATAATCAAGCCCTTCAAGTTGAGAATATCCTTTAGCTACCAAACGAGCTTTGTATCTTGCCACCTCACCATTTGAATGATATTTGATTTTGTAAACCCATTTGCAACCAACAGTCCGTCTTCCGGTTGGTAGCTTGACTATATCCCATGTTTTGTTATTTTCAAGAGCCTCAAGTTCTTCTTTCATTGCTTGTAACCAATTTGTGCTTCTCTTGGCTTGCTCATATGTTTTGGGCTCCCATTCTTTGTTAATATTAGTTAAGAACACTTGATGATCTGAATTAAATCTCCTCAACGACATAAAGTTTCTTACATTATATTTTCTTTGACTACCTTCAGATTTTGCAGAAAAAGTAGTTACATAATCATCCAAGTAAACCGGTTTCTTTCTATTTCTAACACCTTTGATATTGTTCAAATCTGTCACTTCAGCATGTGATTCTGTAATAATTTCTGTTAGCTGATCTTTGCTATTCTCAACAGTATCAAAATTTTCAGGTATGACAGACATATCACCATCCTGTACTATAAGAGGAATAGGAACACCATTTTGTTCTTTATATTCAGCATAAGGAAAAATGCTCTCATGAAAGATAACATCTCTATTAACAAAAACTTTCTGGGTTTTCAGATCCAGTAGTTTATAACCCTTTTGTTGTGGAGGATATCCAATAAAAGCACATGGTATAGCCCGGTTATCAAACTTATCAAAATGTAGATGTGAGGTAGAAGCAAAACATAAGCAACCAAAGTTCTTGATTCTTTCATAATCGGTCTTGTTTTTGAAAGAACTTCGAAAGGAGTTTTTTTATTCAACAATTTCATAGGATGTCTATTAATCAAGAAGGTAGCTGTAAGAATACAATCACTCCAAAAAAATTTTGGAAGAGAAGATTGAACTCTAAGAGCTCTGGCTACATCTAAAAGATGCCTATGCTTTCTTTCCACAACACCATTTTGTTGTGAAGTATATACACATGTCAACTGATGAAAAATACCTTTTCCTTTGAGAAAAGATTGTAGAGAATTATTAGCAAACTCGGAACCATTATCAGTCCGTATCACCTTAATAGTTTTGCCAAAGAAAGTGCATATATATTCTATGAATTCTGTCAAAATAGAAACAACTTCAGATTTGAATTTCATCATATATGTCCAAGTAAACCGACTGTGATCATCAACTAAAGTAAGGAAGAACTTTGCTCCTGTCCTTGACTCTATATGGTAAGGTCCCCATACATCACAATGTATCAAATCAAAAACATTACTACTATAACTGCTGCTCTTAGGAAAAGCTTTTCTTGTTTGCTTTGCAAGAGGACAAAATTGACAATTTGAATGAACAAAACTGAAATTTAACAAACCAGACAAGTAACTAAGCTTATTATCTGATATATGTCCTAATCTTTGATGCCAAATCTCTTGATTGACTTTCTGAACAGCAAATACTTTTGGACCTTCTTCAGACAAGTAGTACAGTCCGCCATCTTCAAGGCCCCGCCCAATCTCTTTCTTGGTGTTGATATCCTGAATCACAAAATGTTTCGGAAAGAAAGTAATGAAACAGTTTAAGCCTTTTGTCAGTTGGCTGACAGATATTAAGGAGCTCTTAAAATCTGGTGCTACATAGACATTTTGTAAAAAAATATCATCACTTATCAGCAGACTGCCAGTATTTGTTACTGAAACAAGAGAACCATCAGGTAACCGTATACCTGAAGAATGTGATGTATCTCCAATCTGCTTGAACTTTGTATTTTCAGAAGGTATAATGTGTGCAGTAGCTTTGAATCAACTAGCCAAGGTGTTGTAGTTTTACGATCTACAGCAATATTCACTTGATGAGAACCTTCAGAATTTACTCCATTCAAGAGTTTGATTAAATTGGCATATTGATCACTTGTCAAGTTGAATTGTGGTGACTGTAATGTTGACTCAGCTTGTGTTTTCTTAAAATTTTTCTTCTGTCTGTAACCTTCTGGAAATCCAACTAGCCTGTAGCAAGATTCTTTAGTATGCCCAGCAATATTGCAATGAGTGCACCGTGGAGCATTTATCTTAAAACATTTTTCCCTGCTATGACCTTGAATATTACAATGAGAACACCACAATTTCTTGTCAGTCTTGACTTCCGGTTTGTTAAGTTTACTAAACATAGCAGAAACCTCATTTACTCCGGACATAGTAGCTTGAATTGATCTCTGTGATTCATCTTGTAGTACTAGTGAGTATGCCTTAAAAACATGTGGTAATGGATCTATAAGGAGTATTGAACTTCTTATAGGAATATAAACCTCATTAAGGCCCATCAAAAACTGCATCAACTTACGTCGATCATCATTATTTCCAGTTGACATTCCATCCAACTGTGCTAGTTCATCCCATAAAGACTTTAAAGTATTAAAGTACTTTGCGATAGAATCAGTACCTTGTCTTAAAGTAGCTATGGATCTCTCAAGAGCAAAAATCCTTGGTCCATTTGCCGGAGAGAACCTCTCTTTGAGATCTCTCCAAATTTCACAAGCACTGTCACAGTATATTACGGATGATGCAATATCCTTTGAAATGGAATTCAATAGCCAACATAACACCATATTATTAACTCTTTCCCAGTAACTATAAGAAGGATCAGTCGAATCAGGTTTTTCTATCTGTCCATTAACAAAACCTAGCTTATTTTTTGCAGAAAGAGCAACAGTCATAGCTCTCTGCCATTGTATATAATTGTTTCCGATTAACAAATCAGAGACAAGAACGGTTCCTGGATTATCAGAGGAACTAAGATAAAACGGATTCTGCAGTTCAGAATTCAAACCAGATAGATCGCCTCCAAAAACTCCAGCTCCAGCACTTGTAGCCGATCCTTCCATTTTCAGAAACGTCTGGCTCTGATACCAAGTAGAAAAACACTAGATCTCGAAGCAGATGATCTCCGGACACAGCTCAGAATCAAATGCTCACGTTGGATCTGGAAGAATGAGCAGAGAAGAAACAGCGGAATAGAACGGAGGTAGCGCAGGAGAAACAGAACCTGGAGAAGTGTTGGCGGAAATCTCTCATCTGACAATGAGAGTCCAATTTCGTATATATAATGTCAATGACACGTGTACAGGTAAAATTACATATTACTCTAACTCAAAAAAACACTGTTACATATATGACCACAGGATATATGCAAAATTAACAGATTAGGCCAACAGTACCATGCTTTCAAACAATGGGATGTTTTTGTTGCATGAGTTTTTGTTGTAATTTTATGTTTTTTGTGACAAAATTGGGTGAAAGAGGTGCTCGGCAACCATCATAAATTGATATTTTAAAAAATATTTTCTTATTAGATAAAAACGTGAGACCACCTTTTATATTTAGAAATCTGACCCTCTCATCTCTTTTAGTCATATACGAATCTGTCTTCTCTTGTTGGCACATCTCCTTGGACACGGATAATTTTATAACATTAATTAGTTTATATTTTATTTCAATACAACTTTTTCGTAAAAATACAAACATATTTATTGTGCGCGTTGGCTTGCATGAAAAGTTCGAGTTTTTTTTTTTACAATTTTATAGTTTCGTAACAAAATTTGTTAAGAGAAATGTTGGGCTGCCATTAGAAATTTATGTTTTTAATTAAATTCTCTGGTTCCTCAATTCCTTTATCCGTATTCAAATTCAAGTTCTACGTGCGCCAGCGTCTGCATTTTGACCTTCTGACATGCTCCGGCGGCTGCCGGCACCGCCCGCCGCCGCCGGTCTTCTCCTCGTTCAAAGCAAAGAATTCCGGCGGCTGCCGACGTTCCACCGACGAGCCGGAACCTGTTCTTCTTCAAACCACGGCGGCCCGCCCTCTCGGGCGGCCTATAAAACCCCCCCAAATCCCGGCGGAGGAGCTTCCGGCGCCCGCACCGGCGAACTTCTTCTCGATGGCTTCGAGGAGAGCCTGCTCCGCCTTCTTGCTGCTCGTCGCCGTCGTCGCCGCCGTCGGCGCGGCCCGTGCGGCGAGGCACGGCCCGGCGGGTGGCCGCTCCGACGACGGGGAGGGGGGGTACCTGCACCTGCAAGGCGGCCGGCCATCGGTGTACGACGGGGCGACGGCGAGGCTCTCCCTGGCGTACTGGCTGGAGAAGCTGGAGGCCGGACCGAGCCCTAAAGGCCCCGGCCATTAGCCACCGCTCATGAGAGAGGGCTCCTCTCCTCGTCCTCGAAGAATTTCTTTTATTTTTTTAATCTTAATGGGGTGTTTGGTTGCATGATAATGGAGATTTTTGTTTTAATTTTTAAAAATTGTAAGAAAACTTGTTAAAAGAGGTGTTTGGTAACCATGACAATTTTATATTTTAAAAGTAATTTTCTTCTTAAACAAAAAAGAGGATCTCACCTCTTTTTTTTTTTTTGTGGTCCCCCACTTTATTTGGTCATGTGCGGTGGTTACTCTTTTTTGTAATCACATCCCTCCAAACATGATAATTTTATATCATGAGTTGCTTCACTTTTTATTTTAATATAATTTTTTATCATGAAAGTGTACAAAAATTTTTCATGCAACCAAACACCCCATAATACATGTTTTACATGCATGGGAAGATTGTTCTTATAATTTCTCCATCGGTGGACCGACCAATGTTCGTGTAAATTCCGTTGTTTATGAGCCGTGCTGGTATGATGGATACAATTAGCTTCGAGTTGCTCAGTCCGCAGCAAATATCTGTGAATAGAAGGGTTTTGATTTCTTTTTTTCTAATGCTCGACGTGGTGTAAATAAATGTGAAGCAAAACCGGGCAAACCTATTTACGGGGTTTTGGTTTTCACTCTCTCTCTCTCACTATCTAACAAGCGCTGGATTTAATTTTACATCGTTTTACAGTAAAACAATCGAAGTTTATGTGCACAGAACTCTTAAAATTTAATAATCTTTGAAATCAAATAAATAAAAGGAATGAAATCCAACATCCTCTTAACAGACCAAGCAAATTGCCGAGCGTGAGGGAAGACAAATAAAAAAAAAATAGTAGAAGCAGCAGCCAAGAGTAGAGCTGGCTCATTGGCTGATAAATCATCTGTCATGATCAAGAGAATACCGGTGTGAGAAGGAAGCAGTGGCATCTAAAAGGGTAACAACATCCATGGAAAGCTCAACAAAATCACTTGAATTGATGCATGTAATTGCTGAAACTGGTAGCGACTCTGCCCCAAATTTCATGCTTGAAACATCCCAAAATTGACTTCACGGAACAATGTGATACTATACCCATGAATCAGAAACATTTGGTTCGGCCGGACTCATCATGATGTCTTGGTGCGACTTTTCTTCAGATCGTCGTCCACCTTCTCTGCTTCTCCGGCTCTTTTTCTGTCTTTCCTCTCCCTCTTCTTCAGCGAGCTCATGTGTGCCTTGAGAATGGTTGCATAGGATGCTTGGAAGCGCAGATGGTCCTTGGCAGAGAGCTGGTACATTCAAGTCGATAAGAACACAAATTAAATCGTTTGGCTGCAAAAAAAAAAGAAAAAAGAAAAAATGGAGGCTGCCGAAAGGTTGTGGAAGAGAAACGTGAATGATACATGAATGATACAAATTCAACGAATAAGCTTTCTCGAATCACAATGCAGATCAATACCAACTTCCGAATCAAAAATATACAAGAACAAATTCCAGTTTTCTCCTCAGAGGATTACTTCAACATATGAACCGAGCTATCGTATAGATTATCATATCCACTAATTGTGTGACAAAAAGAAGAAAATAGCAATCATTCAAGCATCAGCCTATTTCTGAAATTCCAAGTCCACGCTATAGGTACGGCATCTTAATATTCAGAATTGTAACAGTGATAAATTTCAAAACCCAGGTCCTCGTTGAGACAGATTTGTCATACGTCAATCCCGAGCCACACGCACAAACCTCCGGCAGGACCACTAAGCCATGTTCTACAAAATCTGACCCAGCTCTGGATGAGATAATTCTTAACCATAATGGCGCCTATTAATCTGGATAGGCTTTTCGCAACCCAGTCTACGAACAAACGTACTTCTCCACAAGCTAGTTCCTCTTCCCTATGATTTCATCATTTTGCCATCTCTTACAGTGGCTACTCAAGGGGGAACAGAACAGCTACAGAATGATCATACGTGATCGAGCAAAAGACATCAGTTCAAACTTCAAACTAGCTGAGTAAACCCACCATTATCAGATCCTGGTAAAGGTTTATATCTTCTTCCTTCGTTTTTTTTTTTTTTTGAGGAGGGGTAAAGGTTTATATCAACAGACCGAGTAAAAAAGTTTTGACTTGTGGTGTACCCGTATAAACATAAGACAAACTGGGAGAAACATGAGCAAGAGCAATATTTACCATGCAATCTCAGATTCGCAAATCCAGAATCTAGTGTCCGGTTCCGTTAATTTTTTCTTGTAAACTTTTCTTTGATGATTTACAATAATAGAACTAGGCCCTAGTGCCTTTAGCCCTTGTTTGGTATAAGGATAGCCAAGGATATCCCTGGATTATCCTCTATTCCTTGTATGGTGTAAAAAATAGTACTTTTTTGTTCTAGATTATCTTATACTAGAATAATTATCAGAATGTGGTTATATTCTAAAATAAGATATTCATATGTTTTTTACAATAAATAACTTCTTAAATGAGAACAAACTTAATGGTATGAAGTATGTTCCTCTCACTTGAAGACTATCACTTTCTTAGGATGCTTTATACCATTGGAACCAAATTAGATAATTTAGTAATAAATTCATCATAAAAATGTATAAATTTTATTTTTAATAAATTGTTTATTAATAGTACAAGTTATTTAATGTTAAACTATATTACTGATAAAATGTCTATTTTTTACCTTGAGATACAATAAAACAATTTAATAAATTAAATATGATTATGTCATATCTTCACAAAAGTACAAGAATTATATTTTATACTACTATCCTTCTTACTACCAACTTACGTATAAGTTTAAACTTATAATTATTCTACTATTATTATCTTGAAACCAAACAACATGAGAATAACATGAGGTAATTAGAATATCGTATACCTATTCTAACCAATTTTATCCCAATGCCAACCTTGCCATTAGTGTTTTCATGGGCTCCAGATCATGCTGCAGCTGCATGCTAGAAATATCTAGATTTGGACATACGCTTGTATTCTAATAAAAAGTGGAGGCCTTGAAAAGAAATATTTTAGGCTCCAACCATGCTGCTGCTCTAAAAGAAAACACCTAATATAATGTATGCATGGAAAACTAGGTTGTTGCTCTAAATAAAAACAAATAATCTCAACAGTAGATTGTCATATTCACTCAGGAAGTAAGAACTTGCAAAACAAAAAATCAGTTCACACTTCACATGAAAAGACTGTGAAAGGGACATCTTCCTGATGCCAAACTGTCAATATTGCCTCAAACGAGCTACGAGCTACTCTAGTAATGATAATGGTAAACTACTGAGATGTTTTATGCCAAAACTATCTAGGTACATGCATTTGTGATAAAGGATCAATGTCGATAGAAGCTTGCTGTCAACGTGACAAGGCATCGGAGGATCCTCTATCCTCGGCCAGCTTAGAAGCAGCCTATTTGGTGAAATGGGTTGAGACTGAAAGAAGAGATAGCATGAGGGGTAGACTGAAGAAAGAGAAAGAACAGGAGAGGACAGACTGGAGTCAGAGTCAAAAGTGTGGAACGTGAGAGAAGAAAAGCTTATTATATATGATAATTTAATGGTTTCTAAAAAAGTAATTTATCATATATAATGAGTAATTCAAGTTAACGAGTACTGTTCTTGGCCAACTTTTTTCCCCTGTAATGGATTAGACAACTTGGGATGCCTATGTGGGCATCGAGGCTGCCTGGAGGCCCTGGACTGCCTATGCAGGCACCAAGGCACTTTTTGGTCCCAGAAATGGTGTCCTAATGTGTTGGTGATTGGTTTCTTTGTGAAGAGGTACCACCAAGGTGGTGCCTTGACAAATATGAGAGATTATCTAGTTTAGCTTAAAGATGATTGATTAGCCAGAGCTCTCCAGTAGCCTTGCCATTTCACCTAGTGATATTTATCAAAAAAGCAACTTTTGCTTAATCCAAGTTAAATTACACAACCTTCTTATTATGAATATAAGGATCTAAAATACTGTGGGTTTGTTTAGACTTGGCAACACATGGTGCACCCAACTAAGTTACCAGGGAAAAAGAAGTTCGACGGATGCAGGTAGGATAACTAAAAAAACGTATGATTCCTGTTACAGTTGGTACTTTTATTGACTGCTATGGCACCATGAGAAATATACGTAAATAGATGTGCTAAAGCAGCATAGCATGTAGAAAGTCCCATGCATTAAAGGCAACTGAGCTTGTGAGGTAAGGTGGCCTCTACTTGCCCAAAGACATCGGGCAGTTGCCTCAGACTTTTCTAGTACTTCATAGTCTTAATAATATTTAGAATAAATTATATCTTTTACATTTTTATGATGCATGTTTTTGTTATATTTACCAACATATTTTACATATTCCTACTGTCCTTAAGTTTATTGTTGTTATTTTACATATTTAGCAGTTATCTGAGTCAGTAATGCATGTGAAAGAATACCCAAGGACTCATTTGTTGAGACAGTGATCCTAAGGTGATGGACTAGTGACCCCTTGGTCATCTCAGTTACATGGTTTGTAGGATTGGCTGATATGGATCATCAATCAGCTGATCGTAGATTGGTATCGCCATAAGCCGACTCGATCATGAGAGCCCGATCCCGGAAGAAACTTCCACCGAGATCGGGCTATAAGGTACCAGCTCTGCCTGTAGATGGTGCAGGGGTGACACTCGTATCTGGTCACTGAAGAGACTGTATCCTGCTTGTATCAGGTTCGATGTACCCCATATGAGTATCTTCCTTGGACAATGGCAGCAGAGCCCCTGCACCATCTCCAGGTGCCTATTTGACTCCAACCGGGTTCGGGGACTGGAATTGGCCAGTTGTCTAATCCTGTGCATGTTTTTATAATTTTTTTTTCTGTTTTTGGAAGAACCAATCCTGGATCGGCTTTTCTACCCTCAGATTCACCGATCCCAATACTGATCCCAATCCCAACTTATAAAACCTTGTTCAGCCATCTCTTGCCGCTAACAATGTAGATAGAATCTCAAATGCTACAGGGTGTTTGGTTGTTGTTTATTCACATTCTGTCTCAAAATATAAATTGAGAGAGGTTTCCCAAATGAGGTGTTTTCAGTAACTTCCCTCTTTGCACATGAAGGGTTTGGGAAATATTCTGCAGCTTTTTGCCAATGCCCCCTCCCCAGTCCCCACAGAATTCAGAGGTTTCTTGTGCTTGTTCTAAGTGTTGCCTCTCACATTGCATCCCCCCTCAGTGAAGAGATTTAGGAACTAATGGTACATAATCTCAATTAGAAATCGAATCTCAATTAGAAATCACCTAGCCATAAGTACTTCTAGGAATTGGAACTGTGGCTTCATTCGGTTGATTACAAGTCTGACATCCACCATGCACACTCTTTAGAGAAGTGGTTGGTACCGCATAGTATTAAAAGCAAGAATGGACAAGCAATATGGTAGTAAAAAAAGGCCATAGTATTAAAAGAAAGTATGCACAAGCAATCTACTTACCAAACAGGCTGCCAACAAGAAATGTACATGCAAAATGATATGCACGGTGACGTGGGTAAGGCTACTGCACAAGGAAATGGAAGAGTGCACCTCAGCAATTCATAGGTACCTTAACCCTCCACCATTCTCCAACTTTATAGCAAATAAATGAAACAACATTATCCTCTGAAGTGGCTTCTTGCTTAACATGCCTTCTATTTCTTTATGGTCATAATGCCCACAGGGTTGCATGTAGAATCATCTATCACACTTGCTTACCACGCTTGTATTTAAAAAAGTTCTCCCACTTGCCAAAGAGAACAAGTTTCCAAATAAGATATCAAAAGAAGAAGTAACACTCCCAAAATACAGAGCCTCAAAAGCATTGTTTTGACATAAAATGACCATCAATAGACTAAGACCATAACAAGGGATCCCTTACAGTAGGACCAGGTTAAATTCTGAATAATAAAAAGAAGACCTGCCAGCAGAAAATTTTCCTCAGGTGCCAAGCCTAAACTGTTAACCATTGGGAAACTTCAGATTCCAAACCCAGTATGTGAGAAATTTAGAAAGTTACCTGGCCTCCATATACTACATCATAATCAGATTTCATATTGAAAGTTCTATGAAAAAACCAAAAAAGTTTTGCAGGATCAGCTTATTCTTGACCATTTCAGGCTGATCCTTGATCAGCTCTGGTCCATCCCAATTGAATCAGCATCTGTAGGTCCAAGTATATGTCTGAAATCCTCACCTAATCATACCAAAATTAAGTGACATATTCTTGACCAAAAGGGACTCAAGTAAAGTCATAGTTGTCAAGACAACAAGGCATTTAAGGGTGCCAATTCTGTTTAAATGATAAGGTGGACACTTGGGCATCACCTAGGTGGTAGCCAAGGATCACGGGATCAGAATCGGAATTGAGATCAGTGGGTACCGATCCACAAGAACAAAACCGATCCAGAATCGGTAAGTAAAAAAATGATTCTGATTCCAATTCCAATTCCGATCCGATCCAGACTGATCTGGCTGATTTACCGGAATAGCAAAAAAATGATCCAATTCCGATTCCGATCCGATCCCGACCGATCCGGCTGATCCAATTCCGATTCCGATAATCCCGACCAATCCCAGCCAATTCTACCGGAACTTTTTTTTGGATCGGTTCCTCGGATGAGAATCGGATCGGCAGTGGCCGATCCGATCTAAGAATCGACGATTGGCCAATTCCGCAATCAATGGTGGTAACACATAAAGATTACATATATATAGATAATTAAATGTTAATACTATATTATTTATGTATGCATATAAACATATATATAAATACAATTATATTTGTGTGTTATAATTGACTGTGTCCATGTGTGCATACATGTAAATGTGTTTTTTACTTGAGTAATTATGTATGTGTGGGTATATATGTTTTGGCAAAGAGCTAATCTTGATAAACTAAATAAGAAAAAAAATAACTTTATAAATTTTTTAAGTATATAACATATATTTATAATTATAATCATAAACATATGGAATAGTATAAGAGATTGTAAAATATGTTAGCATGTTTGCACTATCATTAAATGGGTGCCCAAAAATCACAGATCAACTTGCGCAGTTAAGTCACGGAGGTCAAGAGGACAGCTCCCCTTGTGGAGATATTAGAGGGAGCAAAGCACCTTTGCACCTAGGCAGCGGTGGCACCTAGGCGTCCGCTTTGACAACTATGAGTAAAGTGAACTGAGCAGAACATCTATCAATCAGATACATGCTACGTTGAATCCCCAACCAGATCCTTGTGATGTTCGCAACCTGAAGAATCTTATTCCACATTTTAGATACTCTTGACGTGAATAGTCAAAGTGCTTGTACCCAATGATCTCATTCCAAAGGCTGTTTTACTGGATTTGAAAAACAGATCTTTGACAACTTTCAGTGTAAAAATCATAGTAAATAAAAAATAAAAATTGGAAGAAAAAGATATTCAATCCTGAAAGGAGCTTACCAACATGACATGAGTACCTAAAATAACAAGGAAAGGGCTCTTACATCGATGTTATACCCTAATCTAAAGATCCTGCTGTTTAGAAAATATCTAATTAAAAAGTTGATTTTCACCTTATAATTAAAAGGGGGGGAGCACATTGTATATGGTCAAAAAAATAAACCAAAAATGATGTAGTAGTAACGATTCACTATCTGCGTATCACATCCCGTCCTCAGCTTAAAACAGATTCAAAGCAAATGATACCAACACACGGAATACACCATGGAATTGCAAACACAAATATGACCAAGTTTGATATCAAAATAATATTAGATGAGAATTGTTTATATGATGTAGAAGAAAAGAGTTTTAGGATGCCACGACATGGATGAAACATACTGAGGTAGAGATGGTCCTTTTCCCATCAGTTGCACGGACTAGACATCTATATTCAATGGCTTTGCCTTCAGTTTGCATCTTATTCTTCTTCGCCTTGCTCTTTAATGATGCTGAAATATACCAAGGGTAAATCAAATCAAATCAAACAATAGGCTATATGCATGTCTTCTTAATCATTCCTTTAAAGAGATTGAAAATGCACTAAAACAAGGATGTCTAGAAGTTTGAACTTTGAAAACAGAAAAAGAAGCAAATTTTATTACATCGCTTGAGCGTGACCCAGACAGATCCTTGCTCCCTGTGGCGCTCATACATGCTTGTAAGCTCGTTAAGAAATGGATCTGGCTGAAGAAGCACCTGGTACAGGAAAAAAAAAGAAAAAAAAGTTCAATAAAATATAGAAGAATTAAAGCGGCAAGCACTTGACCTACGTACACAATGAGAGTCCTCAAAGGGATCTGCATGATGTTAGTTTTCCTCTTGCGATTGTACATAGTAGGCTAAATTTAGATACCGATCCCTCGAAGATTAAACGGCAACAGGTAAAAAGAAAGATCAAAATGTTCCTTTTTTAAGCGTAAGACCGCGACTAAACCAGACATCACGAAGACTCCCCGTGGACTGAAGAAAGCAGACAGAACATGAAAAGACAAATCAAGAAAAAAAAACCGACTTACGGTGAAAACGTTGAGCAATAGAAATACTTGGAACGAATGTGGCTGAGATCCACCGGGCCCCTTGGCAGAACGATCGGGCAGTATAACACAGAATATAGAGAGACGAGAGGATCTCACCATGTCCAGGCTCCTTGGTTGGCCGCCGGCGGAAACGGTTGATGTCCCGTCTCGCACGATCCTTTTCCGCCTCCGGCAGGTGCAGAGGCGAACAGCGACAGGGAGCACCGAAGAAGATTTGCACAGCAGATGAACAAACGGAGCTCTCGCCCTTTCCTTCCTGTCTTTATCGGGTCGGGTGCCGCGGGTTGGAAGTTGGACCGCAAAACGCAGATCCGACTTACTGTAGAATCCGGTCCGGATCCGAATCCCGCAACTGCTGGTTGGAAGTGTTTCCGGACACTGTTATCGTACGGATTTTTAATGAATAGTGAAATACTTCTTTGTTATGATAAAAAATATTACCAAATAATTTTGACTTCTATATCATAGAAGCACTTCTCTGTGAAGTTCACAAGGAAATATTTCTCACAATGTCACCGAATGGAGTCGTATCAAAATACACGTTTTAACTTTTAATTAGAACCATTGTTGTGCGAATATTTCTGTGATACACCATAACATCTTTGATTTAAATTGCTTTCATATCACCAGCACCAGTACATATATTCCTTTTGCAAATACTAGTCATTTTGCGGCAGAAATATTGTCTAAATTAAGTAGATGCAGGCACCATAAGAATATGAATTTCAAACTGCTTTAACTTCTGAGTTAACCAAGCTCAAAAGTAATGCAGGCACCATAAAAATATGAAATTTTTTTTTTGGGCCTTGTGTCAAAAAAAATCCAAGCTCTGGAAATTTTCAGGTAGTTGACTGCGTGATGAAACTCTTCATCCTCCCTAACCCTCCCATAAGTGATCTGTCGCTTTCAACAATAAAAGGTCCCATGAAGTTGGAGCATGTGAAGTCTGATAAGATCATAAGATGTGCGGACACTTTTGAATGGGTCAGCTCCACTTAACGAATCATTAGAAACATTTCACCCTGCAGCCATGTTGGTTCCATTGTTGTTGGCTGTGAAGACTCAAAGAGATGAGGGATATCAAGAAAATGCCTTGGACCAATTATACCGGTGTACCCTTTTTGTGCATGTGCATTGTGTTCCAAGAGGTTTGAGACAAAACATGGACCGTGTAGTGTTCATATTATTCCAAGTCATTTGATATTTGCAACAAAAGGAGGTTCTGATATTATGTTGGACTTGAACACTAATCCATATATATACCAAATAGAGCAAGGCAAATCAATCATGTGCAGATAACAACATCTTAGGTGAAGCAATCAAGTTCAAGCTTCAAAATCTCCCAAGGTGTCTCCTTTTTTTTTCTTTTTCTTGAAAAACCAATCTTACCTGCTTTCATTCTTCTGCTTCTTGAACCACAGACATGTTTTCAACTTTTAGCATGATTATATTAGGATTTAGAGCAGCATTTTCACCCATCCATTGTGAACATCACATATCATTATAAAGCTCGAGTACCTTCATCACTCCACTTGTGGCATAAGTTGATTTTGACCACAACTGTGAAAGTCTGGAAGTGGGGATGATGTTGATGATGATGATGATGTATTATCTTCTTGCACACCTTAATAGACTAGAAACTATGCATCTCTCGCTTTCCATATGAATCAGCAGGAGCATTTCTTCCGAATATCTTCACATGAACAGGATACATAAGCTTGTAAATGGCAAGAGTGGTCGCTAGTTTGCATGGGCGCATCTCTCCTCCTTGTGCGCATGGATGGCCACTTGCAAATTTTCTGCACTCTACATGATATTGCTCTAAAGAAGACTCACGCTGATGTTATACCATGTTGAAAAGATGGCGACCACTTTACCTTCTGTCGGGCAGCTGTGACGGAATCACCATACGAAATGACCAAATCCAGAGAAACCTTGGCATGCATTTTTCTCCAAACCAAGTGGTGTATTACTAAACTTTTTACTTATTCGAACTTCCAGACGATCCTATGATATGCAATAGCAGGCTGCCCGTGATTTATCTGTTACATATGGCTTGTACTGTTTTTCGTGAGGAGGATGTACGAGGGATCAGTTTCTCGACAATAAGTGCGTAATCATCATACCCCTCTGCTGCAACAAGCGACCGAACATTCGTTTTCTTTTCCTTGATTCTTCAAATGCAGCCACGCCTCAGCAGCGATCAAAGGGGGCTACCTTTCGTTCACGTATTCGGGCATATAGCTATATTAATTTGGACGTAACCAATCCCAGTTTCAATCAAAACGCAACAAAGAACCTACGAAAGGCCCCCAATGCGCAGATGGATAGCGCATAAATGATCAACCCATCTTATCAGATGGTTGTTTGACTACGCATCAACGAGGGAGGGCCCTGGATGGGTAAGGGATATGCAGAGAAACCTACGATCCGTTGTTTCTTTGAAATGATTGAACTATATACAAGATAGCATTCAAAACCATTCAGAGTACCTATGGATTCAAACCAAACCAGAGATGGAGGCCTCTGCAGCGATGGGCATTTTCCGGCTTTGCCGCTAAGACAGACCCAGCGAGAGCATGCTCAGGAGGGGACTCCAGCAACGCCACCGATCAGCCGAACTACTACAGACCACAAACTGGTGCTCTGCCGGAATACTTTTAATCTACAGTATGGGTAACCGGGACCAGCACCATAGTCGAACTGTGAAGTATATAAGTACAGTTTAGTCGTTGAGCCGCCGGCTTACTAGACCGTTGCCCCGCTGAAGTGACTGAAGGGTCAGTGCGGTGAGCAACCAAGGATAGGGCATGGTTGCAACGGACACCCTCATCGTCAGTCCCCAATAACCTCTCACGGGGGTTCTGCGATTCTTGAAGAAGGAATGGGGTCCATGGCGATCGCACAGATGCCGTCGGGTCTTTTCTGTCTGCGAAGCCGATCTCCTTCTTCCCTTCACGTGAGACTATTGTTCTCGGATTCGGTTAATTTGTCAAGGTTTTCAGCATATTTAGATTTCATCGGATATTGATGCGCTCTACTCCTGGCAACTTAATGCAACATATTTGTGCGTTTTGATGTTTTAGATTTAATTGATGCCTGGTTCATCATCCGAGCATGTTCCTTTTTATTGCTGATGTTGTTACCGTCTTATTAGCAACCTGTTGTCTGATAGATTCTTGTTTCACATGGCTACATGGCTACATGGCAACTGCAGATGAGATGCCAAAATATTCGGAGGTCTCTGCTTCCGAAAGGAATTATGAGAAGCACCTCCATCCATGATATCCCAAAAAGCTTTTCCGGAGGGTGAGTTGTTGCTCTGGAGAGTTTAGGGTGCCCTCATTGTTTAATATGAATGCAATTTCACTTCGTAAGTGGTCACCTTTTCAGTCCAGTGTTCAATATATTCCATCAAGAACATTATTGTATGTACATAAGCCTGTGTGATGAAATAGCTGAAACATCACCATAAGCTTCACATAAGTGACCTGAAGACATTTGAGCTGCATAATGGTGTTTCCATGCGTTGTCTGATCTCTTTCTTCAATGGTTTCTGTCTGGATGTTAGCTATTAGAAGAATACGTTTGCATTTATCATTTGCTGGCATTGGCAAAGTCCTAGGAATTGACACCCATATACAGACACTGGATAATGGCCTTCAACATTACCTGAGGTCAGGTGAGGTGAATCTGTAATGAGTTGGAAATGTTCTTTTACAGGCCCTAATTGATGATTGCCATGCACCTGTAAATTAAATAGATGACACTGATTTGCAGAACTGGGTAATTTTCAGTTTTTTTTTGGTGGAACTACACGTTTTATTACAAAAATATCTTCATACTGGAATAGGCCAGAACTAAGAGGAAGAAAGGTGAAACTATGGGTGCATACCCTATTTAAGTTCATTGCACTTTTATTGCAAGGATCCTCATATAGAACTAGAAGCATGGTTTATTAGTGTTACCAATCATTGTTGAGCCTTTTTTCATTGTATCTAGGTCATTTCATTCTTATGGTAGAGGACTAAAACTTCTGTCCCGACCCTTATTAGCTATTGGCTCAGGTGAGTTTGATAAAGATTACTGATTTAGGCTTGTGATTTTACTCCTATGTTATGCGATTCTTTCCTTTTATCTCTTTTAATTGAGAAACATATCTTATCCATTTTTTAGGTCTAGAAGCATCATTTACAGATCCAAAGAAAAACGACTTGTCCTTGCAAGATGTTAAGATAATTGTTGAGTCGCGTGACAATGAAAAGATTCATGTGAGCATGTCACTTGGACTTTGAGTTTCTTGTATGATCTTTTTTGCCCACCAAGTATACATTAACTTATAAGGTTAAAAGGATTTGCTGCACTATTTTGCTTAAAATATAGTTCGTAATGACTCTTTGTGGCACCTTAATTTGCTGCAGTATGTTATTAGACAATGAGATGATCTTTCCATGTCCTGCATGTTTGTATTTTTTTAGTAAAATGCATAACCGAGTTTCAACTCAATTTATTTGCAATGCCATTCTGAAATTCTTTAGGGATATCTATGTATCTAGTTGCCACTCACATCTGTAATATAATCAGAAGTGTCACTGTAAAGAGAATTGGATATTGTGTTATATCCAGAAGGCTTCTAGTGTATTTATTCAGTAATAAAACCCATAGTTGTCAAGGTGACAAGGCGCCCAAGGCATTAAAAGGTGCCAAATCTACTTAGGCGATAAGGCGGTTGCTTAGGCGCCGCCTAAGTGGTCAAAGCGGTGGCATTAGATGTTTATGTATATGTATATGTGTATATACATACATAAAAATATATATAATTAGATGTTAATACTGTATATATTTATGTATACATACAAACATAAATACATGTATACATATATTATGTAAATATAATTTTATTTTTTGTAATTATGAATGTATTGATATATATATTTTATGAGAAATAGCTAATATCAAAATGAGAGAGAAAAGAAGATTAAGAGAGGACTTAAGTTTTAAGTATGCCACATATACTTATAATCACAAATCTTAACCATATATAGTAGTATAAATGATGATGAAATATGTTTACAATTTTATTAAATCGGCCCCCACAAATTTGACATGAATGGGACCTTGGGTGCCTAGCCAGGCGCCTTGGGCGCCAAGGCGGATGCTTTGGGCGCCATAGGTGCCAAGGCGGTTAAGGTGGGCGTCTTTTTGGCCCTAGATAAGGCGCCCTAACAAGGTGCTTTTCGAAAAGTGCCTTGCCACCTAGGCGGGCGCCTTGACAACTATGATAAGACCATCTATTTTGTTCTTTCTATGAATTGTGGCTTCCATTTTGCCGCACTTGTAAAAGAGAGTCTCCTTGGCAGACTCATGAGAATGTCTTTGAATACCGAAGACACGTTGAGCCTGTGGTTCTCACTTGCTGGTATTAACCTTCAAAGGAGAATTTATGAAGAAATTTACATCATTTGTTGAGGCATACAGCAACACGTAGATCATTTATCCTCTCTCACTACCTTTTGCATGGAGATGGATGTATTTTCATCATCAGTGGTTGTTTCCAGGAGAAAATAATGGTAGTCTGCCATCTGTTAACCAAATAGCTATCTTAGTGGGAAGTTGCTGAAATTTAAAGGTCATATGTTCACTTCACACGTCGATGCATGCCGATAAGCATGTTAAGGAAAATGGCTTATTTTCCTACTGTCTAAATGACATGTCTTTCTTTCTTATTTTAATCATCTATTTATAGTTGAGATATAGAAGTCCTACCGAAGAACAAAATAGAGTTTCATGAATGGCAAACGTAGCAATGACTTTGTTATTTATTTCTTAGGTAAGAGTTGATTTGACCGGAGAAGAGACACAAAGGGTATTTGATGAGGTCCTGGCCAACTTTGCGCGCACTGCACCGCCCATCCCAGGCTTCCGAAAAATGAAAGGAGGTTAGGTTTTAACACCAGAATCTGCATGTTACTCACATTATCAGTTCTGAACCCATCTTTTCTTAGGCATAATTAAAACACATGTTATAATGCCCCTTTAAAGTTCTGACACACTTGTTCTCTTTTTGTGTTTTTGTTGGAGAAATTGCAGGAAAGACTTCTAGGGTGAGTGACTCTACCTCCATTTGTTTGTTTTTGGACTGCATGTATAGTTCAAGTAATGGTGATAATTTATCACCTGTTGTATTTAGTTTTACGAACTAAATATACTGCGACATTTTATGTTGATTATGCCTTCACCTCATCATGCCCCTGTTTATGTGTTAACCATGGTTCGCCGGGTCGCGACCCGGGTCGCGACCCGGACCCGACCGGGTCGGTTTTGGGGCCGACCGACCCGGTCGCGACCCCAAGACCCCGACCCCATTTTGATTTTTTTATTATTATTTTTTGCGACCCGGGCCGACCCCGTCCCGACCCGGGTCGCGACCCCGGCCGACCCGGGTCGGTTTGGCCCCAAACCGACCCGGTCCCGACTCCCGACCCCACCTTCCTTGGTGTTAACCAGGTTTTCTAGTTGAATTGATTGAATTGAGGACGGAATCTGGATGTTCTCTGTTTTCCTACCCTTTTGCTCGAAACTGACATAATGAGTTGTCACTAGTATGCCACTATGGTTTCATCTCTCATAACTCACTCTAGAGTCTAGATAGAAGAAAAGGTAAAATCAAAATTCTGATTCTCAAGTAAAATGGGAAAATGGTTCAACGTGTTGTTGCATCTTCCCAAGATGGTTTTGAATGTGCAAGGTATATATACGTTTGAGTAACTACTGCCAAACCATAACATTCATGATGAAAACTTATGTTCTGCCTTTCTGATACAATAATTAAAAAACTTAAACAGAGTGGCATCTGCTGTTTTGGCTTTCTCCTTAGCAACGACAATCTTAGGCCCTGTTCTGCCAAATCATTTATGATACTCTTAACCAAACAGGGCATTTGGTTTTAACCTGGCATATTTGCTTTCCCTTCGATAAAGTTGGACTGATGGCAGTATCAAATCCAAGATGTTCATTCTTGTTAACTGGTGATTGCATCCAAAAAAAAAATTTGTTGCTGTATTGAGCTCTCTTATTTGATGGCTGCCTTCTTGTGTCTTTATATTATTCCCCTTCCCGAACTTTCTGGCTTCTCTAGCGTGTGAAGTGGTTGAGATAATCTATTTCACCTTGGACACTTACAATTTTGTTGTACTTCCTCCACAAATATTGCAGGTGCCGAAGAGCTTTCTTTTGCAGATCCTTGGTCGAGATCGTGTTACTAAATTTCTCATCCAAGAAGTTGTAAGTGTGACAATTGGGAATTTTGCGGATAAAGTACGTGCCCTATTTTCTTTTCATCGTCTTTGTTCGATCATTCATTTTTTACTTCGGGTGCATTTCCCCATGTCCGACGTAGTACCACATCCACATTGCCTCCAAAATAGGAAAATCTGGAGGTGAAAAGCAAGTGCAACACCATCCAGACAGCTGAAGAACTGGAGTCGGCGTTTGAACCTGGGAAGGAATTTGGGTTCAACGCTGCCCTTGAGATCGAGAAACCAGATTCCGAGACATCCACTCCCAGCTCCCCCTGAGCGAACGTGTGTGGATTACCAGATTCCGACGATCCCTTGCAGATAGAAATCCGTCATTGGTTGACACTAGAACAATGTACTCGTTGGAACATCTCATTTCCTACATCCTCGTTGTTGTCGCGGTGCAAAAATTCAGGAGGTTCTCACGTACCGTTGCAATGTTAGTAGAATAATAGCAATATACGTATACAACTCGTGCACGTCATTGAGCTTCTGAACAGCATTTTTGGCCTTGTTTGAGTTCATGCCGTCGGTGCATGGCGTGGGCTCGTGCCCAAAGGTGTCCAAGGCCCTAATTATGATATTGAGCTTGGGCTTGAAAGTCCTGTGACATGTTAATGAATGGGCTGACCAGATCGCAAAGGCCCGAGGCCCAGTGGGCTGTCATCCTCTGCCCGGCCGTGATCTATGATGTTCGGGTTGGACCAAAATGCAGCGCCTTTGTATGCACTACTATTGTACTCAAATCAAGTTTAACATTACAATGAGAACGTATTATGCAATTTTTACACCGAATTTGTTGTATGCACTATTAATTGTGCTGCTAAACGAAGAAGCTCATGATATGTGTGCATCAGCGTGCACCACTTTTTCTTGTCAAATAAAATAGGACAAATGATACAGAGATGATGCATATATCTCCTAAGGGTGTTCGTCTTTTTTTTTAAAAAAAAAAGAAAAGAAAAGGAAAGGAAATCACTAAACCGATTCGAGCCATTTGGTTCAAAAGGTCAGAATCAGACGTATGGTTTGTCCGAAGTACATATATATATCGTTACCCGTCTTGTTTGTATTATAAATTTAAAAATTAATATTTATAATCAGATACAATATCAAATTTAAAATTAATAAAGATAAAACTCCTTAATATTATAACCGGAAGGTTGTTGTCCCCATCACGGCACGGGGGGAGTATGTCAAGCTCCGACCGAGAGTAAACTGAAGTTGGTAAACTAGTCGGTGCAGTCGTCTACGAAACAGGCGGCATCTTTCTTCGGAAAAGGAGCAGGAAGATCGTCTCTCATCGGCTGCAGAGGGGCACGACGACCTCCACCCCCTGGTTCGTCCTCTTTTTTTTTTCTCCGATCTCTGACGTCGTTCGGTGGAAGGTGTCTCCCCGCCGAGGGACCGCCGACGCAGGGTTTCGGTGGATGGGGACGTCTGGACTTCCGGGGCTGGCCGTCTACCTCTGTCATGTTCGTTCCCTAATCGGATCAGATGCTGGTTAATCTCTTCTCCCCGCATGTTTAGACGAGGGCAATGTTTTAATCCCATCATGGCATCTTCTTCCTTTCCTTGTGCCAAACGCCGTCGACGAGCGGTGCAGGACAACCCCTCGCACGCCGGCGGGCCGTCCGCCGGCGCCAGCCGCAGCGTTCTCGGGGGAGGAAGCCGCCGTCCGAAGCATGGGAGGAGGAAGGAGATCAAGGAGATCGCATGCAGTACGGTGGTAAACAAAGCCACGGCCTTTAGCGCGTACGATAAGCTGTAAGCCATCGCCGGAGCTGTGTTTAACGAGCTCGGCAGACGGGGGGAGAGTGAGATAGGGGGGAAGAAGGCGCGTGCGTGCTGGTGGGCGGTCGCCGTCGCCGGCGGCATCGCCGGGACGGCGGTGGTTTAATTAGCAGCGAGCACCGCCACCGCCCCAAGCGGCGTCACGGCCATGGGCCACCACTCCCCTTCTTCGACGCCGTAATCTCCGGCGGCGACACGGCGGTGCCCGGGGGGAGCTCAACTTGTGCGTGTAAGCCGGCGTCGTCCTCCTCGGTCAAACCGGTCAGTGAGGTGGCGTCCGTCTCGGGGCTTTCACGTACGACAAAGAAAGGCGTGGGATTCTGGAAGCGTCCCGTCCAGAGTCGTCCGGTTTGAAAAGACGCCCGGTTTCAGTTAAAGACGCGGGAAGGGTTGCTGTTGGGCCGTTGAACGGCCCATTAAGGGGCGCCTCGTGAAAGCGCGTGGGTCCCGCGTGATGTGGATCTCCCCCACCCCCCGGAGGAGGCCGGCGGTGTCCTCTCTCGCCCGGCCCATCAAGGTCGTCGTCGGACGGCGGCCCAAAAGAGGGGACGCTGGCGTCGTCAGAGACGGAGCCCACCGCGGGGTTGGCCCTGAGCTGTCAACATGGAAAAAGGAGGCGGCCGTTCTCTCTCTCTCTCTCGCTCGCTCGCTCCGTATTAATAAGGAGGTTGTGCATGGTGGTTCTGGTTCGTACCACAAGACCCGTCACCTACTCGGCCTCCGTTCTTCCGCGCGCCGGTTCTCCTCTCCTCCCGTTCAGTGCAGGGCGGGGCGGCGGAGGATCGGAGCTCCTCCTCCGGCTTCACGGTCGGCCTGCACTTCTCCGGCTGCCAGACGGACGAGCAGAGCCGGGGAGTGTATACATATATACGTAGTACCAGAGAAGGGTACCGAGCTGGATATGGTTTAGCCGTCTCGGATAACTATATATACACACACCGTCGTGGAACTATACCGCCGGCCGGCACCGTCCCTCCGACGACGACGCCCCGGCTGCGGTAGGCTTCTGACGCCCAAGTCTTCTTGATCTCTCTGCGCTTGTACATCACCGCGTGCCCGTGTCAGTAGTTCTGTTGCGATAGTAAAGGAGAAGTTAAGGGGGGGCTGTGCTCCTCGAGCAGGGCTTTAGGGAGCTTGTCGAGGTACCGCCATTGGTACTCGGGCAGCCTACGGTGAGGGCCGGGCCGGATATATATATAGGTCATCGTCCGGAGGCAGGCCGGCCGGCGGCGGGCGCCCGATCTCCACCTTACAGCGGCGGGGCTCGGTAAAAATCCGGCGATATATATTAGGGTTTTTGAGTACCAGCATCGATCGATCGCCCGGAGCCTGCAGACGGAGACGACCGTACCGTCTGGGCGCGGTTCCCCGAGAGGCGTACAGTTGTATTGATCGGTGCATCGCAGAACAGCTTTAACTGCGTCTCTTTTTTCTCCGTCTTTAATCAGTACTGCTCCTGCACGGGCGAGCTGACCAGCTCGCCGGCCGGCGGTACCCGGTGCCCATCGTTGTCTCTGAGGGGCTAGCTGGTGACGGCGCCGATGACGACGGAGGTGGCGGAGCAGAAGCGCCGGGGCGACGGGTTCCTCTGCTACGAAGGAGGCGGACATGTCGACTACGTTGCCGGCGGAGGTGCAGCCGGCGGCGGCAAAAGGCCCAAAACAGCTGGCTGCGGCGGCGTCGCTGCTCCACCGCCAGCTGCAGCTGCGACAAGAGGCGGCTCCGTCTCCGTCAAGGTGGTGTCTCTCTCCCCCCATCCTCCTCCCACCTCCCCTCTCGAGCTGAGCCTGAGATCAGATGGTCAGGATATAAGGTTGTCACAAGTTCCGATATGTTGACGGCGCGCCCTGTTTGACCGGATTATCAGGAGAAGAAGGACAAGATCGGGGAGAGGGTGGCGGCGCTGCAGCAGCTGGTGTCTCCCTACGGGAAGGTGAGGAGAAGCTTCGTCGGGCGGTGGAGCTGATCCAAATTCTATATATACACATATACACACATACATATATTTATGGTTGCTTGGTCGATCGAGGGTGGTGGGGTTGATCCTGATTAATCTTCTCGTCCGCAACTTCTTGTCGACGCAGACGGATACCGCTTCCGTGCTACAGGAGGCGACAGGGTACATCAAGTTCCTGCATGAGCAGCTACAGGTACGTATCTGATCTGTATATATAATCTATATATATACACACGATGCCGGCGCCAATATTTCTAACTACAAGAATATTATTTATATATCTGATGCTAACTATACGTATCGTTTTGTTTAATTACAGGTCCTGAGCGCTCCGTATCTCGTCCAAGATGCTGCGGCGGGGACGCGGCAGGTAAGAACAGGGTCGGTGGTTTGGTTGACCTCCTTCTACGTATGTGGGCGCGTACGTACGGGTGTGTTTGGTTGGAATTTTGAAAAGGGGATTTTAAACCGAGTAGGTCTTTGTTTTGACTTTCAGGGGCGCCGTTGGGTAGGGATTAGTTGTCCGTGGATTTCTTGAATATCTTGCGCATATTTTTTATTTTATTTTTTGCTGACGCTCCACGGATTCTACGTTAAAAGGGTGTTTGGTTGGGCAGTAGATTTTTTTTGTGTATTTTCGTGATAAAAAATTGTGTTAAAATAAAATGTGAAACGTACAATTGTGGGGGGGGGACCACAACATAAAAAATAGAGGTGAGATCTCTCTTTTTTGTTTAAGAAAGAAATCACTTCAAAAACATAAATTTGTAGTCTTTGTCAAACATTTTTTTAACAAGTTTTATTATCAAAACGTAAAATTACAATAAAAACTCAATTTATCGTACGTAGATGTTGGATTAGTGTTAGAATCTTGTTTGGGTCGTAGATTTTTTGTCAAATATTTATTTTACTTCTAACTATTTTTCTTAGACAAATCCAACTTATTTTGAAAAATGCGAAACTTAGGGAAATAAAATTATCTTTTTATATTGAAATCCTCTTCTTCTAGAGGGTGGGAAATTGGTCCCTTTCGAGGGATTTTTCGTATTGCGTCTTTCTTTCTTCTTATCTCTCATTAAATCTCTCTTGTGCGCAAGTTTATGAATAATTGGTGCATTTGGTTGTACACTTGGATTGCAAGGATTGAGTTTAAACCTTTGAAAAGGAGAGATGTATGGGCTCGTATTTTTTTTTTAAAACATAACATCAGAAAGATAAACTATATGTATTAGCAAGTATTATACAATCTAAATTTTTGAAAAGTGGAGAGGGATAATGATTAATTCTTACCTTCTTCCCCTTATAATCCCAAACCAAGCACGCCTAGCTAGCCAGTCTGAGCAGTGGTACCGAATGGGGGGAGCTCGAAACAATCCGTTGACTTGGTGTGATATATATATGTGTTGGTCCGACAGCTGACATTTTCTTCCGCCCTTTGCTCTGCCCTGTCCAGGGGCCGGACAAGTACAATCTAAGGAGCAGGGGGCTGTGCTTGATGCCGGTGGCGAGCACCCAGGCGATCGCCCGCGGCAACGGCGCAGACATCTGGGCACCCATCAACAAGAACAGGTTCTGAGCCATGCCATGCCCGGAAGAGCAGAAGAGAGAGGGCCGGCGTTATTCTTCGGGACGGTGGTCGGGCGGTGCAAGATCGCCGCTCTTCGATCGAGCTGTCTGCCCCCGTGGAGCATACACAAGTCTAACGTGGTTGATTGTGTTTATTATATTGTCGGTCGAGTTCCGGTGTAAGGGCCTCGTTTGAGGAGGCGGCCAGGTCAGAGAACCAGATCGGCCAATATTCTAGCTAGATGGTCTTCTTGGTCGTTTAATTGCGTTTGACTGTGTGTTGGATAATCTTTGACTTCAACCGCAACTTTTAAACGACGAGATGCACGTTAGATCCGTTTTAGATCAAGTACTTTCATCGTATATTCATTTTCAAAAACACTTTACTATTTGGTCTATTTTTTTAAGATATCGTCGCACACTCTATTTTAGACGAAAAATATCTTTTTACCTCTCTTCGTCCACCTGCCCACCCTGTGTCCGGGGGGACTCTCCCACCATGGGACGCAGGTTGTAGGATCTTGTGATCAAGGGCTCTAAGATGCCCTGGTTGCTGTCCTTGCTTCTGTTGCGGCAGCAAAGATTGGCCATGGGGGTTTTGAGATGCCTTAGGTGCTCCAATCTGTGTCTCTCGACATCCGCTCGAGATGGGGGCTCCGATCTCTGTTGTGGCGGCAGAGGAGGTTGACGATGGGGGCTCCGATTTGTGCCTCTTGACAGCTGCTACTGCCCCGTCTTACCACCCCCTTTGGTTTCCCTCTCCACACGCCGCTCGACTCGACAATAGCATCCAACGTGGAAACATCTTCACGATTGTGGTGGTCATCTGGATGGAAAGGGCAGAAGCGAGAATTGGGGATCGAGAGAAAAGAAAATAGATCGGGTGTTAACGGACCAGAGGAAATGAAAATTAGGTTGACAAATTTTTTGATAAACTCATTTTCTTAAATGGACCTAAAGATAATTTTCTCTTTTTAAATACCGCAAACTCATCCCACCATGATTTGCCACTTGGTAGAATTGAGCTTGCAGCCAGCGGGAACATACGATCATTCTGGTTCACGGACGATCATGTCTGCTGCTAGTCCCCACCCAAATTATTCTCACATTTACCGTATGAACCGACAAAATCGAAGGATAAATTGCAGGATAGATAGACTTGTTTGAAGGCGCTGTAGGAGATCAGATGACATCCGCCCGATGAATACGTTCGCAATATTATAGATAATTTGTTTGGGAATATGGGATATTTTCTGCGACGTGCATGTATGGTATGAGAATCTATGCCATTTCCATCTTCTTTTTGTTTTCCCAAAAGAACAAACAAAGCCATCGGCGGCCACAAGCACCACGTGCTTTGACGAAGACCGAAGCCAGCCAGCCAGCCATCACCCATCCATCCATCCATCCATCCACACGCTTGTTGTGTGTGTGGCCTGCAGCTGGTCCGCCTTTCTCCCGTCCCTCGGCGGAGCTCGCCCTTCGAGTGTGTGTTCTCTCCGGCGAACCAGAGCCCGCGTCATGGCTTCCACGGCATCCCCGTCGGTTTCCCTCCTCGGGGCCAGCAGAGGGCGCGGCTGCCCGCCGCCGGGTGGGGGCAGAGGGCATCTCCGCGTCCTCGCCGCCGCCGACGGCACCCCGGAGGGGGGGGCGGCCGCGCCTCCCCGGCGCAGGAAGGGAACGCCGGGCGTGGACACGAGGATACACTGGAGCGACCCGGACGAGGGATGGCTGGGCGGGGGGAGGCCCCGCACGGACGCCGCCCCCGCCGGGAGGAAGGAGAGCTCCGACGGGGGGAGGAGGTACGCGGACCTCATCGCCACCTCCACGACATCTCATTACCAGTTGAGTTCCTCCCCTTCCGCCACTTTTTCTCCTCTCTCTCCGAGGCCCACGGCGGGGTCGCTGACGGCCCGACGGCGGCCAGGTTCCTGGGAGTGGCGGCGGACGCGGACGCGGAAGAGATAAAGGCGGCGTACAGGAAGCTGTCCAAGGAGTACCACCCGGACACGACGGCGCTGCCGCTGAAGACGGCGTCGCAGAGGTTCGTGCAGCTGAGAGAGGCGTACAAGGTGCTGAGCGACGGGGAGAAGCGGCGGTTCTACGACTGGACGTTGGCGCAGGAGGAGGAGAGCCGCCGGGCGGAGCGGATGCGCGTGCGGCCGGAGGACCCCTACGCGCAGGACGTCAGGAACTGTGAGTCCATACCCGACGCGGTCGACCGGCTGGGCGGCCGGAACATGGAGCTCAGCGACCAGGCGATGACGGCCCTCACCATCGACGTGGTCATCATCGTATTCGCCCTCTGCTGCGTCGCGTACGTCGTCCTCTTCAAGGAGCCATACTGAGAGCGGCATGTCATCCATCCATCGTCTGAGGGGGGCCTAAAAAGCAGTTGAACCCGACCACGACAGTGTGGAGAAGAGCAAGCTCTCTTCGTAGACATACATACATACATACATTTGAAAAAATATCAAAAAAAATTCGGACGAAGCTCTGGTAGTGCTAGGTAATCGTAGCATTGACGAAGGAAGATGGTCTCACTTCTTACTTTCGTGAGCATTGACAAAAAGGGAGACAGTCTCACTTCTTACTTACAGGATTGCAAATGATAGAGTTAAATCGCGCTAAGCCTAGGGAGGCGGAAGCCGAGTAAGTGATGACCCTCGTGGCCTATGTTTTCGGGGAAGAAAGACCAGAAATCGCCTAGGGCCAATGGAGCATAATTTAAACAAAAAGGGACGCGTGTAAAGAATAGCCGGCCATATGACAAGCTTCTCAAAAATGAGACCAAGAGTTGGGTGGTGGATGGCATTTCAGTTCAGTCGAGCTCGATGATCTCGACCACCGATGCGTCCCCGATCTTCTGGAAAACCACCACCCTATCATGAGGCCTGACTAGGCCCACAGACTTGGCATGTTTCAGTGCAAGTGTCAAGCCGGCGCCTTCGTCAGCATTGCCAGGGGAATCCTGCACATCAAAGAACTGGTAAATCAGTGCATAGATGTTCAGACTTCAGATTACACATCTCAGGATCGCGGTAAAAATGGTCCATCTTTAGTTTCCTTTCATGCAGGGAAACGGTAAACACAAGGGTTAGTATCTTGTTTCTTGATCTTATGTGAGCCTCCTACTGTCCTACAACTGGTTTTTACACCCACGCAAACTCATTCAAGATAAAATTAAATGACCTACCAAATTAGAACCAGCCAGAACAGGGTAAACTCCTCTGACAGCAAGAGATTGCCTAGCCTGCAGTGGTCACAAGCCACAGCATGAGCAACATACGGCGCGGAGAGGAAAAAGATATTGGGTATTTTATTCCAATCGTAGCGCAAAGGTGATCTATATCTATCCAAAAGCATACCTGAGTGGCCCCTGAAAAGCTCCATTTTAGCGAACTTACACGAAGCCGAGGAATCACAACAGCCAATACTGGCATCAAAGGCCTATATTTTGCGACCAACCTGCCAAGTCCAAACAACTTATGACGATAAGTAAAACTCGGAGCTTTCAACCTCTTGATATTATTTTGAAAGTTCACATTCTTACACAAGATCACAAATAAACAGGGAAGGAAACAACGGGATACATACTTTGAAGCTCTTCCGGTTGTAGTTAATACTACAATAACTGCTGCCTTTACTTTAATTGCAGATCGTACCTTTCATCATTAAGGGGACATGAGTCAGGTACCGTAGAATGTTAATATATCTATAGAAGATCGACGACATGGAAGTTAAACTTCACCGCAGAAGAAGCAACAGATTCTTCGTGTGACATTGGCTCTCCAACATGTTTTGTCACCCTCTTGAAGTGAAAAACTTGATCATAAACACTTTCAGCCTGCAAAAATGAATGCAACGAAGCTGTTTACCTTCGATTTGGCAATGATTATCAGCAATAAGTAGATATCCAGCCTATGCAAGTAGAGACATGAAATGGTCGCCTCAATGAAAAAGGGTGCTGAGAGGGGATTTATTCTTTTAAAATATCATTCAACGAAAATAAATATGAACCAAACGAACAACAGATGAAGATGTATGAAGTAAAAGGCTACAGAAAGTAGTTCAACCATCACTAAACAAGTTTAAAATTCTAAAAAGGTTTGGTCTTAATCTCATCTATCACACTTCGAAAGGGTGCGTCATTATACTGACAAGTACCCATTTAAAATAGCGTCACCACTCAGTCTTTATGGACCGAAACCATGCCTGCAAGTACCAGATAAACATGCTCAAACCAATATAGACTTATAGAGTATCGTCAGCAACAGCTTCTAAAACTGCAAGGCAAAGAAACATCTTCAGCTAGTTGCTGGAGAGCATGATCCTCATTGAACAACTCTCTCTTAGTAAGTATAAAAACATAAAGCACAAAGATAGTGTTTATAAAAAATAGAGCAATAAAATAGATGAAGCCTTCTTCACCACATATAATTTCTTAAAAAGCTTGTAACATCATGGAATACAGGCATTCAGAATTGAAAAGTTTGTTGCAGCTCCAAGGTTTCTGCTTAATCAAATTGAAATTAAAATATCAAAAAACCCTGGAAAGATGTGCGCAGTCTGATGGGATTTTGGCAAGTTATTGTTTCTTGGCCATTACAAGCTAGCCGTCACTCAAACCCTATCCTGGGTGCCCTGAGCTTATACCCAAGTTACCCAAATAATCAACCTAGTTGTGTGTGGTTGCTTGTAGCTTGCCCAAGTTGCCCACACGTGGCCAAACATTGCCAGCCTGTTGCTATTAGGCCTTCATCCATTATTTGAGCAAGATTTGCGAAGACTTAATCTAATTCAATCTTAACCCAAAAAGCCTAAATCTTCTATATATGGTATACACGGCTTGCTCAACTTCCTATGTTTTTACCACTTCAACTTACACAAGCTTATTCATGCTTTCCGCAAACTGTTCCAGCTTCCACTCAGAGCAGCTTGAAACATCGTCATAATTTGCTCAACCTTATCCCTAATACAAATTTAAGCTTCCCATTTATAAAGATTCATCAAACTGCCATGCGTACAAAAAAATTTATTAGTTAACAAAGCTTTTTGAATTTCTATTTTATTTTTATGAAAGTGGATAGCAGAACAATTCATTAAAAAGTATGTATTTACAAGTATGAAGTGGGAAAATTTTGAATTTCAAGTTGCATGAGTACCTTTTTTTTGCTTTACTTTTTACATATATCATACATAAGTGAAACTTGAATTTTGATGAATTTGAATTCATGTATTTTGTTGTTCTTAAATTTTAATTAGTAATATTATATCAAAATACTCAATTTAAATATCTTGATTCCGTTATTCAAAAAGATAAAAGAATATGACAAGGACAAGAACCACAACATTAACTCACGATGAATGAAGTGGATTTTGGCTACAAGAGTTCTATGTAATTATAAATTTATAACATTCTGCTAAAGTTAATATATATATTATCTTACGTTTATGTGATCTGTAATATGGCAGTGAATGTTGGCTAATAAAGAAAAAGGATGCTTCCAAATTAAGTGTTACTGAAAAGCGAATATTGATGGATGCGTGGTTCTACTATGCCATATAGAATATAAAATAAATATATTAGATAAAATATGGGAGTAGTGGCAATTGTAGACAAATTGAAAGAAAGAAAATTGAGATGGTTTGGATGTATTAAATGTAGACCTAAAAAGGCACTACTTAGAAAAATAAAAAATTTTCGAAATAATAGAAACTAAAAAAGGATAGTGTAGACTCAAGTATCACTGAAAAAAGTATCTCTGAAAAAGGTAGATTCAATATAGTTTGAATGAGTTAAATATCTCTAAAAGGATAACTCAAAATTGATGTAAGTGGAGAAATAGAATCCATATGGCCAACCTTAACTAATTTAGGATCAAGACTTGAGTTGAGTTGAATCCATATTTTGCTTCTGTTTTTCACATGATAAATAAAACATAAAGCACATGCATGATACCTCTGCACAAATTCTTCCAACAGTTCCTATTGCGTCAATAGGATATAGCCCCCTGAGCGTCTCAGCACCTAATAGAATACCATCAGCTCCTGTAAAAAGGAAGTACAAACAGATGAAAGCTAGAGCACTAACATCTAATAAATGAAGGTTTATAAACAAACTAATAAAAAAATTTAAATTTTCACAAATATAAGTTGAATGGGGCAGTATTAGAAGTTAAAATTCAAGATCAAGCAACAAAGAACTGACCATCCAGGACAGCATTTGCCACATCTGTTGCCTCAGCACGTGTTGGTCTTAAATTGTCGGTCATACTATCAACAACCCTAGTGATTATTGCAGGTTTTCCAGCCATATTGCACTTGTAAGCAGCGGACTTCTGAAACAAAAATACCTGCAGTTCACATGTGTTAATTATTTTAGTTTTCTTATTTCTCTATGTCTTTAATAAAAAGAGTACAACAAGCATGGTGGACCAATGATGCCAGGATTGGACAGACCAACATCAGTGTGATCTATATATCATGGTTGAACTGGCTGAACGACTGATGCAACCAAACTCAGTAATCAGCCGGTGTCAAACTGGAATTAGCCCAACTCTTGCTAGACGCAGACTTTTGATCCATGCCAATGCTATATATTATCACATTTTTTGTGTAATGTATAAAATATGATACCCCAGCATCTGATTGGTTGTAGCCCATCCCATCCAGAATTTCTGATCCTTTATGCCATGCTGTAGATGGATTGCATGCTTCAGTTATATACAAGAAATAACCAAATTCAGAAAACAGTCAAATGGTTGAATTGGATTTCTCTAGCTGCTTGAGACTGGTTGATGTCAGGCTTTCTAACTCATTTAGCTTCGATGTTCAACGAGCAGTGCACTTTGTCCAAGTCTTAATCTGCCAGAAATCATGTCCAAAAAGGAGTGTGTATACAAGGTGGTAGTAACTGCAATTTTCTGTGTGAAGACCAAACTGAGAAAAACCTACATGGTACAGAAACGTAAAAGAACTTGTTTTAGGTTCTTTTTACCCCATTAATTTGGTGCACCTGAGGGAGCTAAACATCCAAGTCATCAATTGCATCACAATACAATGAAAATTTTGGTGTCATTCACTTCCATTTCAGCCCATTTTTGTAATGATATTTTCACTGAATGGCCCATGCTAATGTGACAATTAAACATACAGTAATCGATGTTTATCTACCTTATTGTTACAAGTATTTATAAACCTTTACCGATGACATTGGATGTTTTCAAAAGAAGCATCTTCCACGCAGAATTATGGGACTTGCATTGCATCTCTTTTATATGCATGCTGAAGTGTAAAATCATTTTAAGGCAGTATACTCCATGCCTTGCCGTAAAAAAGAGAGTAACATAAGGCTTAAGGGTCTAAAAAACAAGTGAATAATGAAAAGAAAAAAATGAGTAAATAATAAAAATAAAAAATATATACATATACAGAAATAAACAAACAAAAGAGAACAGACAGAACAGAGTCAGGCAGTCAAGCGAGAAAGTATGTGTATTTTTCAATTTTGACAGGTTCAGGTGGTACCAACCTTTTCTGGGGGAAGATCGATGCCTAAGTTGCCACGGGAAAGAATAATACCATCTGCTTCTTTGAGGATGTCATCAAAATGTTGTAGTCCCTGTAAGATAAATATAATTGCAGATTAAAAAAAGAATACATAAAAAAGCATCAGCTCCTTGAAGTTGGTCCAAGTCAATAAGTATACGACCCTGACCACATTACCCACCTCCACGTTCTCAATTTTAGCGAATATTTGAGTTTCAGCAAGATTTTGAGCATCCAGGAATTCTCTAAGCTGCATAGATAAAAATGACAATTTAATAGGCAAAAACAATGAGTCGCTGGAACTATTAAGATGTAGCTAAGATAATTAACATAAGGTTCTCAGTCGTACCCAATGGTGATAATAGTGTAAAGCATTATTTCATAATATGGATGCTAGAATCATGTCAAACATCATGGATCTGAGACTACAGTTTCCCTAACAAAAGAGGAAAGATAAGCAAGAAGCAAAGAAAGAAATACTGCCCCAAAAAAAGTTTAATCCGAGAAGAAACAAGGCAGAAGCAAAACAAGAAATGAAAGGCAAAGGAATCTCCCCGCAACTTTCACCTAACCGCATCCTCTTCTGATTATAATTAACATGACACATGCATAAGGGTCAAACTAGTCAAACATCATGTTTGTATCCAATGTTTTTAAAGCATACTGGCCTGATATATGGAACAATACAACTATGGCTAGAGGCAATTATAGCATTCTGTTTTAACTTACGGGAGTTCTATCTTTAAAAGGTACTATCCAAAAATCAGTTTTCAATAAAGTAACTCACTATGACCATTGAATTAAGAACCTTTCATATAATTGAGAAACTCCTTAGAAGTTAGAAGTTTACTTGTTACTAGTGGCATACATGAGAAATAGTTCCTATCACAGTAGGCAAAAGGCCAGTAATATTTCTTAAAACCCAGAAATTACAGTGTTTCCAGAAATGCAGAGCCGGCACATGTGTAAAGACACTATAAATAAGTATACGTAAACCTTATATATCGAGAATAGACAGTATGTTGTATTTCAAAAGATTTTTACGCATTTTTCAATTGCTATGATGTAAAAATAAAAAGCATGTGCCATTGACACGGAAATCCAACATAAACAATGAATCAATTTGCACAATAATAAATGGAAGACAATCAAAATAACTGCTAATGAAGATTTCAGAGATCAAAAGAATCTGAAAGAACTAACCTCCTTCACATCCTCACCACATCGTGTGTAAGAGAGAGAAACAATATCAACATTGTTATGATAACCCCAGGTAGAGATCACCTAGAAGATGTCAAAATAATAGAAGTAAATGGGTAGTGTACTTTGATAAATGATAAAATGACAATTATTGCCCAAATTACTTATCACTCAAACTGGTCATAGTATCCAAATACAAGAGAATGAGACAAAATTAGTTTTATTGTCATAAAAAAACCATTATGGATCTAGATCCACCATAAAAAATAGCTGAAAACCAAAACTATTAAACAACCATGATAAACCGATCGTATCTAAATTTCTGATATAAAAAAAAGAACTCGGTCCTATAAAGACTGGTAGTACGAAACCCAGAATTTTAAAATAGTGCTTGTAGAAAAGAAAAATAATTTAGAAACATGATCCTGTGTCCACAAAACGCTATGTTAACTAGCCAAGTAGTGAACAGAGCAAGTGAACATGCAGAGGAGGATAACTGACATCTACCTAAAGACAGACCAAAGGCATGGTTTAGAATCAGAATCATGTAGGACTGAATAAAACAAAATTCTTCACTAATTATATCAAAGAAGAAACTAGAATTTAAAGACTCATTTAGTTACATTTCAATATCGTTTGAACAAAGGGTGAGAATGTGAACAAACTAACCTGCTTATCAAAGCCACTCAAAGTAGGTAAATCAATATGAACTTGGGCTACATGCATAGAGAAAATAAAACCTGCAAGTGTAGCACTATTCTTCACAAGACAGATGACATTTTGACCATCTGTCTCAATTACCTGCAAAAAGTAACTTGGCTCTCATTCAACAATTCAAGATAGATAAGGATACTAGAAACTTTGCTCTTGTAGAAACAAAACTCAATTACTTGACCTCTAGCCATACAGATGTCGTTTCACTTCCTGTGAAAAGATACTGTCCAATAAAAATTGTATCACCCTTTTTAACAGCCTGCAATTTGAAACCGACAGAATTTTAAAAAATAAGACCAATAAAATGCAATTCAAACCATATTCTTTATTTCTTGAGGTGTCTACAAGACAGTTTCCAAAGCTCAGATAAGAAAAAGTCATGTAAGAAAAAAAGGCACCTATTTCTACAATGTACTAGTTCGTATTGGTATTTGCTGAAAAAAAAAGTAAAAGAACAAAATCCTTTGTTGGTTGAAACCTGAAGACACGTAACTTTTCATCCCCAAAAGCAGCGCAAAACCAAATATCCAATTAAAAACAGAGTCCTTTTTAGTAAAACTACATCGGCACTGGTTTTGACTTTCACAGAAACATAATGCAACCATGCTAACATCAGGTCTGAGATGTAAAAGTGAAGAGAATCATACCGAAGCAGATACTTGTAATATTAGGTCACTTTCCCATTAAATTAAAAAGAATAGACAATAAAATATAAAAAATAGACTAAAGGTACAATAGGCATAAAACAAACATGCATGACAGAAAATATATCACAAAATACAATAAGAAGGAATTAATGGTAACAACTAAGTTTCCATTTCAAATTATAGTCTCAGCAGTTATATGCAATGTTGGCAGTAGTAGTTGGCATTAGTGTGTATACACATTGAAATCACTTGCTATTGATACTATGGTTCAGCACAGATTTTAAGGGAAAAAGAAAAAAGGTAGCTCAGATAGGCCCACTATGTAAAGCATCAGCATTCTATTGATGGTTTTATCCTAGCAATATCGGAAGGTTAGGGGATCAGTCTCTGATCGGCTGAATCTGGATTGATCCATTTCCTAACCTTTTGTTCGTAATTCTGAGAATGTGGAGAAGAGATAAAATTTTGTCAAATACGAATAGTTCAAAAGTGTTTATTGCATCATTAAATTATAGTGATATTTAAAACATTTGAATTCATTTCAAGACATTTGGGAAGCATAATATATCTGATAGTCAACCAAAACTCATTTACTCATCTGAGCTGGAGTTTACAACTAGGGGCATTCACAGGTCCATTGAGTTGAGTTGGAGTAGAAAAAATTCAACCCAAACTAAGCCAAATAAACTTAGTAGGCAGTCCACCTACACAGTAAGGGGGTTGACTGACTCTGAGAACCTATTGACATTGAATTGGCCAATCTGATCCCACCTTCCTTGATTCCATCAACTCTTCTCCCTCGACACAAAAATAAAGGGCTTCTTTGAGTATTATACATCACAGAGTTGCTTTCTCTTTGTGAGATAAAATAAGTGAGAAAACAAACAGGTCTCTTCTTTTGGTCGGAATGCCACAATGATCACAACTACGATGCCACAAGGGCAGAACACCAACATCTCTGCAGGGCATCGGTAACCACTGTGGCATCGCCTTGGGACAAAAAACAGGTCTCAGTACTGCAATTCTGAAGGTGCTCAATTACGTAACTGTACTTCTTTAATTTAACTAGGGGTGTGCATAAAATGGTTCAAACCAATTTGAACCACCAGTTTGGAGATCTTCCAAACTGAACCAAACCAGACCAAACAAATTAAACCATTGAAATTAAAATATAATAAATAAATTACTATATTATTAATGAAAAACATTTATAAAGTTTTTATGATAGAATAATATTTATTTTAATTATATATCACTAAAAATAGGTATATTTATGTAAATATTAATTATATTAATTATTTAATTTATTTTAAGTCTTAAACTAAACCATTCCAAATTGAATTGGTTTGATTTATCTGGTTTGGTTTGGTTTTAAAAAAAATGGTCCAAAACTGGACTGGACCAATACGTGCACACCCCTAATTTTAACTACCACAAACTTGAGGCCCTCATATTTCACCATAGACAGTCAGCCACTCAGAGTGCAAAGAGTAAGTTGTTTTTCTGTAAGGCTGCATATGGGGCTCAAAAGCACTGAACAGGAAACCCAATACCAGCATCTTAAATTCTCGATCTGAATTACTTGAGACATAAAAAAGCATAAAGCAATATAAATTATAAACATATATACACAAACGGTCTCCAGAAGAAAGACAATATGACATTGACCTACCTTTGAAACTTCAGTTTACTTAGGAATTCTACAGTCTATATAGGTCTGGTGTAACACATACATACACACACTAGATCTAAAGAAGAAAGACATTAAATAGGACATTGACCTACCTTTACAATTTCAGCATGATTAACAGGTAAGATCTCTGATGAAGGAACTCTAGACAGGTCTGGTGTAATAGTAACACGATCATCAGCTTTCAACTGTATTGGTTTGCCATCCTTATTACAAACTTGAAGCTCTGGACCCATGGTATCCAGCATTACCTGAAAAATGAAAAGAAAAAAAGCAAGACAATATGGATGTAGGAAGTGAAAAAAGAGAAATAAATGGCTCACATGAGAAAACAATTTCAAAGCTAACTGGAACTGCAGTTCACTATGTTCAGACTGATCTATTCCCCTAGTATATAAGAATCATTGGTGCAAATCTACAGCAACAACAACCATATGAAACAACAAAAGTATCTGCAAATTTGAGTTACAACTGGAATTTTTTATTTTGTAATTTCAGGTTGGTCTGAGAGCTTGTAGTTGTCAGAATTGAGATGAACATCCAAGAGGGTAGTTGCATAAAAATGATAAGAAAAATTATAACCAAAATTTTCTGTTCACAATCTATAGGAATGAAACTGGTGCCAAAATTGTTCAAAACATGGCATTAGCCATTAGAAATTTTATGATCTGTGTGCCGCAGTAGAAAAAAATCAAACAGTTCCCTTGAAGCAATGGCATGTGGGGTATAATATTCTATCAAGGATGATCCTCCAACTTAACAGATAAAAAACGTAAAAATAAGGTCTACCTGGAATTAAAAAGAGAACGCAATCATTTCCGAGTACTCGTAACCAGCAGCGAAATCCTGTGTCCAAGGATAATGATGTCTGGTCAATGATCATAGATGTTGACGGAAGTCAGATACTAGTTTCTTGAAATAGTTTGATTAGAGGCATGAAGTTGCTTGAGTAAGGCGCACAGATCCTTGCCTCTTACAATGCTTGGAAGACCTCGCCAGAGGTCAAAGGGCAGGGCCCAGACTTACCACAGAATGATCATGCCACACCACTGCAGAGGGAAGCCCCATATCAAACGGGAAGAAGAAAATAATTGTGGGGTCCCATAATCCAATCCTCCTGCCCGTTAGAGTCCTGTTAAGATCTAATCCTCGACTTAAGGGAACTCCGTTGGTGTGGGGACCAGATCTTGGAACCTGTGAACGGTAGCACGGCCCTCTTGTGATCACTCCCCCCCCCAACCACTCTCTAGTGCAACCCTACAAGAATCCTAAGAGGTATTTAAGGCACTTGAAACACCACATCAGGAATGGTGGTGGTGGTGGCAATGTGTGGAAAGAATGATCCAAGACAAGGATATGATCTATCACCTGATTGATCATCTAGAACACTTTTATAACATAATTCTATGCCACTCAAAGCCTCACTATTCGATAAGCATCTGACTTCTCCAAACTACGGATCTGAAAGATGTTTTTTTATCCTACTGAGGCAGCCGGCCTCACTTGTCAAGGCAACCAGTTGTTAAAGTCATATTTTTGTGCTAGAATTTTTGTACTTTCTTCATCTCCTTCTTAAATAAAGCACTTATCTAGCAAATGCCGTCTAATAAGCCACCTCCACTCCATGAGATCAATTGCACTGCACCTCCCATGTTTCTGCCTTCTGGCAAACACATCCTTCACGAGTAGTATTCCAGGTAATTACGGGAACTGCATCAAAAGAGGCAATATGTATTGACGGACAACTAATTTGGTTTTGAGAAAAAAATGCATGTATAAATGCATGTATATATACATATATATGTGATGTGTTGTGATTTGTGGTTAACAAGAGGAAGCCAAATCACAAGCAATAACCAGTCCCTAGCAACTGGAAGTTTGAAACTGCCACTGTAGCACAAAGTCAGAAGCTGTGATCTTGCCACAAATGCAGTCCTAGATATGGCTAGAACATGTTCATGATAATTCCTAGCAAGGCACCAACGTCATCAATAAATGAGTTGCTTCAGCTCCATGTAGTGCCCCCGCAGAGCACATCCAAGTCCATTATTTTCTGCAACCGGTGAAGCCAAGGTGGCCAGCTAGGTTAACCACCAATTTTGATAGCAGCATAACAATTCCTACACCTTATTACATGTATAGAAGCTAGGTTAACCACCAATTTTGATAGCAGCATAACAGTTCCATAAGAAAAAGGACTCTGATCATCAACTGCACACTTCCTACAACTAAATTCACACAGTTTATCCACTTGGGCTTACAGGCTAAGCAAATGAGATGAACAAAATTAAACAAGGCAAAAATTTAAATCACAGAGTAACTTACCGCACAGAGCTTTTTAACGTTCTTCATAGCTTTTCTTAAATTATCCAACGTCTCCTGGTGGTAATCAGCATCTAACCAGGAGAAATCGAAACGTGCCACTGCAGAGGGAAAGAAGGCGTGCTTGTCACGCGATCCAGTTCGCATGAAACAGAAGACGCATGCTTTTTTATACCTGACATCCCCGCTGCTAGGCATGCTTCAATCACTTCAACAGAATGCGATTTTGGTCCAAGTGTCGCAACAATTTTAGTCAACGACAGGAAAACTCTCTGCATTAGAAAAGAAATTGTCCTTTTAGCTCCATAAACGATATCAGTAATTTTCTTCTAGAGAAGTAAAACATGACAAGGGATGCTGTCTTTTGCGAATGACTACTCTGAATTAATCTGTCTCATCGCAACAGGAGGAACGGCTGTAGAGAATGATCTCAAAGAAGAAGAAAGTAAAGAAACGAGATAACACATAAAGGATTCAACAGTCTAAGTAGCTGAAGACAGATCTATCAAGCCCATGACAACCCGATAGAACCATATGATTGAAGCCAAAATAATCCAATCAAAAAGCAGAACAGATACCCGAGCAATATGGAATCAAGTCCCGTCTACTTTTGAGCAAAAGACACGTCATAAAAATATAACCGAAAAGAAGAGAGAGAGAAAGATATTCGAGTGAGATTGCCCGTACAGGTTTAGAAACGGTCAGAATGGACGAAAGCCGTGTTGACTCCTCGGCAATCATCCTCCCCCCTTGCATCGCGAGGCTTCTGAGACTGGAAGGGGTGAGGGAGTAGAAAATGCAGACAGACGAGAAGCTAGGGCTTCCAGCCGAAGAGGCGCCGGGAGCGCCCGGAGGAGGCGAGGGAAACTTGCGCAGCGGGGAAGAGAAACAAACGCGCGGCGCGGGGGAGGCAGAACAGAGGACCCGCGCTATTTATAGTGGGATCGCCCGGCGCTCGACAAAACCCGCCGTTGCATGTCGGACCAAACTATCCGAGACCCGTCCGGCAGGCAGTATCCGAACTAAAGGCGGACCCGACACATCGACGCCTGGCACGAACCGCTCGTCCCCGAACGCTCCGATATCAGTCCGGATAACCAGAACGGGACCCCAAACAACCGAGACCTCCCGCGATCCGAAAGACGAGCCTGTCCGCGGTTCCGAGTGGCCGCGTCTGCTGGTCTCGCGGCCGCAGCATCCATGTCCCCCGATCGAAATCCGGCGTCGCCGGCGTGACATTACACGTGGCGCCTGAGGATTCGTTCGTGGCGCCTGTAGGGAAGGCCGAGGATCGCCTTTTTACGGGGCTTGCGCTGCTCCGCAGGGACAGCAATAGACGGAAGACGAATGTTCCTTGCACGCGAACCAAGATGGAAGTTTATTATGTTGTCTTTCTTATTTTATTTCTTTCTTCCCGTGGCTGTGGGCCCCACCCTGATGGTCTCGATTTTTTTTAAGGAGGGGGGGAAAACAGGAAGATGATCAAGTGAGAAGGGGGGAGGGAGAATTTCTATGTGCTGTTGACCTTCTAATATACTGATTTTATAAATATTTAAAAAAATGATAGAATTTAGCAGCAGAGAGAGTTGACATTTTGAACAGTCCAATAATAGAGAAGCAAAATATTTAAAAAGGGAAGTAAAATATTTAAAGGGGGGGGGTCGCGCATGCATGCTGATGCTGAGGGCAATGGAGATGTGTTCTTTGATGATCATACCTTTGTATAAATAATGATATTGAATGCATTTCAACCTAATTTCTCATAAAACCGACTGATTCGAAAAAAAATTTATTTATGTTTGATAAATTATTGGAAACGAAATTGAACAATCTAGCTTATCTGATTGTGACAAAAAAAATTAAGTACGTTTAGGCAAAATTAGTTGAAACAAGATAAATTATATCATAGAATATGATACATTATGCCCTGTTTGGTTAGAGTTTCATTTTTGGTACTATATCAATATTGATATTAATATTTTCAAATGTTGGAGTATCAATATCAAAAGCAATACAAGTTGACACTGGTATTACATAATATACTTTGTTTGCACTACAAATTTTAAAATTGATACTATTAGCCAAACACCTTTTAATGGTTCATGTCAATATCAATTTTAAAATTGATAGTGATAGAGGTACCTGATAGTGTTACCAAACAGGGCATTAAGTTGTAAGACAATAAAAATGAAAGTTTATCAACTAAAGTTTTAAATAAAGCATCCTGTGTATAAGCGGGAATGGTTAACTAATATTTAGAATAAAAATTAACGTTTTTTCGTCACTATTATATGGATCCATCCAACCACTTTATTGCTTCACTCTAGATCAGACATCTCTTTCACTCTCAACAGACGCTCCTTCGTTCAGTTGCTTCTTCGGTTGTTGTCAACCCATCTTCTGAACGCATAATTTGGCTCGCAATCACTATTTCTTTCGGTCGTAACTTCTCCACGATCCACTACTCTTTGGACCAAAGTAGCTGCCTTGACATTATGACTTTATTGGTTAGAGTATCAAAAATAATACTACATTAGTATTAATATTGATATTTCTAGAAGTTAGAGTATCAATATCACAATTGACGCAAGTTAACATTTATATTACATCACATGTTTTGTTTGCACTGCAAATTTCAAAATTGATACTATTAGTCAAACATCTTTGGATGGTTATCTTCAATATCAATTTTAAAATTAATAGTGATACAAGTATTTGATAGTGTTACCAAACAAAGGCTTATGCCCTGTTTGGTTAGAGTTTCATTTTTGGTACTATATCAATATTGATATTAATATTTTCAAATGTTGGAGTATCAATATCAAAAGTAATACAAGTTGACATTTGTATTACATAATATGCTTTGTTTGTACTATAAATTTTAAAATTGATACACTTATGCCCTGTTTGGTTAGAGTTTCATTTTTAGTACTATATCAATATTGATATTAATATTTTCAAATGTTAGAGTATCAATATCAAAAGCAATACAAGTTGACACTTGTATCACATAATATGTTTTGTTTGCACTACAAATTTTAAAATTGATACAATTAGTCAAACACCTCTTAATGATTCCTATCAATATCAATTTTAAAATTGATAGTGATAGAGGTACCTAATAGTGTTACCAAACAGGACGTTAGTCAAACACCTCTTAATGGTTTCTATCACTATCAATTTTAAAATTGATAGTGATAGAGCACTATCAATTTTAAAATTGATAGTGATAGAGGTACTTAATAGTGTTACCAAACAGGGCATTAGGCAACGAGTTTATCTAAATTTCAGTTTTAACTTTTATTGATTTTAAAATCAGAAACACTTTTTCCTCTAATTTTTTGATGCCTTCCCCAACTAACGTGTCAACCAAAACAGTGACATTGTGGCTTGTTTGGTTAGAGTATCGAAAATGATACTATATTAATATTGATATTGATATTTCTAGAAGATGGAGTATCAATATCAAAATTGATACAAGTTGACACTTGTATTACATAGCATGTGTTGTTTGCATTATTAATTTTAAAATTGATACTATTAGTCAAACACCTCAAAGTGATTACCATCAATATCAATTTTAAAATCAATAGTGATAGAGATGTCTAATAATGTTACCAAACAGGGCATTAGACATCAGTAATACATGCTTTTCTATTGTTGTTTGCAATATCCATATTAGTATTTTTATATCCGCAAACAAATAAAAATTTTAAATTATTCATAAAAATAAAATAACTATAATTATTATTATTTAAAATACTTAGTTAATTCAGTCTCAAACAAAATCAAACCAAACTTGACCCAATGTTCAGTGTTCTATTTAAGTAGTCAATTTGATTCAATCCAATAAATAAAATAAAATAAAATTCAAATAAAAAAATATGTGTTCCCTCCCACCTTAGGAGTGGAAATGAAATCGGATACTTTTAAATTTTGATTATATTTTGATAAAATTTAACAGATTCAAAATTTGCCACTAGATTCTATAAGTTAAAGAAATCAAAATCAAAATCAATTAATTTTATTTATGATCAAACATAAGTATATGTAAGTTAAAATAAATAAAATAAATATAAATAGATTATAAAATATAAAATAAAATGATAAAAATAAAGTCTTAGAAATCACATCAAACTTTGGTATTTATATGTAAATTATTGATTTATTTTTAAATAATAATTAATATATGATATGTATTTTGAAAATTATTGAATTTGATTTTGATCACGATAATATAATCAAAATCAGATCAATATTCAAATGCCGCGATTTTAAAAAAATTATAGTACATTAACTTTTATCGAAATTAAAACCGAGTATAATTGATTTCACTTCCAAATTTGGTCCACCACCCTATCTTGATCCGGCATTCCATGGAATGATTTGGTTCAATTTCAAATATTTTTCTCTCAATTGAGGTCGAAATTGAACAGAGCCATCAACTCTAACGCAATCAAACCGGTTCCAATTTTGTGTTGATTCAATATAAACTATAATTAAATAAATAATACACCAAATAATTTAAAATTTTAATATATCAGCTCACCTGTTAAAATAATCAAATTCTTTTGATGATAATAAAAATACACATGATAATTCTTTTCAATATTATTATTTTATTTAGTTTATTAATTTAGTCAGATCTAATTAGTTCTTTAAATCCAACCAAAACAGCTATTGGTTTTAACCTGAATCACCCTTAATCCAAACAGTTTGTAGGCCAAAATTTCCCCTTTATAGATTTTTCTGGCCCGCCTTTACCTTGCCTGTTTTTCTTATTGGTCCGATTATTTTTCTGTAAAGTATTATTGTGCCAGATTTTCACGCCCATAATTATGGCATCTAGAAGGGCCTATTTAAGGTGTTCCATCACTACAAAAGGTGCTCAATAATTCACGATGACACTATGTGCACCCTTATAGGCTATGGCGAAAAAAATATGTTACAATACTATATATATACATATATACTTCCGTCCTCTGTGAAGTATTGTATATGAAAAATATAAAAAGAGTTAAATCATATAATTTAATTTCAATGAATGTATTAAAAATATAAGAGACATGTTTATATATTAATGAGGGCAAAAATGTCCAAATCTCTAACAAAATTAGAAGTCAGTAAATTTTATGGGGTGTTTGGTTGCACCAAATCACATTTACTTTCATTCTATTCAAGTCACACTTTATTTAAATATAATATATAATATAAAATTTTATATTTGTTATTTTAAAATTTATTTTATATCGTACGCAATTGATTTTATTTTAATGCCTTGTAATATTTTTCATATAATAAGTTTTAATGTATATAATTAAAAATAAATATTTAATTTAATTTAAGTTACTCAATCTATTAAATTAATTTGGCTCTAATCGTTAAAATTCTTTAGAATACTTTCATATTAAGTATTTGAAAAAAGTTTGTGAACATATAATCGTGGTGTCTACTTCATTCATTGTTTTAAGTTTTTTTTTTTTGAGTTGGATGGCACATTAATTTGTTTTGCATGGTATCAAAGCTGGCTAGTTCAATTTGAGCCTGACATGCAAGTGTCTATATCCTGTATATATATATATATATATATATATTTTGATGTCGTGGCCGTGTCTAATAAAAAAGAGTTAAATTTAGAATAATCTCATATTGAATATTTGAAAAGAGTTTGAATTGTGGTGCCTATTTGAGCCATTGTCTTGACGTTTTGAGTTGGTTGTCTTATTTATTTAATAAGGATCAAATCAAACTAAACTTTTATAGAACCTAACCAAACCTTTTGACTTCTGGGGACTTGAAATTACGGGATATACCTGCTAGAAAAAAAAAAGAAACAAATTACAGGATGTATAAATGATAAGGTTGTGCAGAGATCTGAGTCTAGAATACCGACAAGGGCATTATCGTGCTTCATTCGTGTCAGGTGTTTGATATGCTAGACGACAACCTTATCTATCTGAGTCTGCAGCTGGCGGGTATTCCGGGCAAGGGTTGCGATGGGTGGGGTCCGGCCAGCCGCGGGTTCTTCGATGGGTCAAAGATTTTGACTCACGGATTTTGGTTAGGTCGACATACTGATCGAAGCGGGTCAAAGTGGGTCAAATAATTTTCAATCGAAAGTATCACTTTTACTTATTAAAAATATATTTTATTTAAATTATTATCAATTTTATAATATTATCTTAAATAATTAAAATTATCATATTTAATAAATTTTTATTTATAAAATATAAAGTTGAGTCGGGTCGAATCAAGTTAATAATTTTTTCGGGCCAACAATGTAGTACGAACCGTCATCATTGGTGGGCTTGTTTTAACGGGCCTATTCTGCTAGAGGATAACACTCAGATGAAGAACTGCTTAACCTTCTTAATCGTCAATTTTGATGTTCTCGTCATTGGTAAATTTGGTGACATAAAATACTAAATTCAATACAGATAAACAGGGTCCGAGGACTTGTTTTCTTTCTTTCAGTTGGCCTACTCTCTCTCTCTCTCTATATATATATACTGTTTTGATGTTAGTAGTACAATTTACGCTTTGTTAACATTAGGGGTGGCAATGGGGCGGGCTGACCCGCGGGCCTTCGGGCCGGGTCAAATGTGGCCCTGATATCGGGCCATCGACTTGGGCCCGCGGGCTTACAGCGGGTTTTGTTCGGGTCAAGCGCGGGCTGACGTCGCCAGTTCGCCTAGGGTGTGGGCGAGCGCCGAGCGGCTGCCAGTCTCCTTCTCCTCCCCCCTCTTTGTCCATTGATTTCCGGCTGTAGCTGCAGAGCTCGAGGTCGGTCGGCCACAGAAGAGGAGCCCGACCTGACGCTGCGGCTCTGAGTGGTTCTTGCGCACGTCCTCGGCCGGGGGCAGCTTCCTCCTCTTTCAAGTACGCGTTGCCATCTTCCTCCTCTCCGCAATGTGGCTCCTAGCGCTCTTCTCTTGTACAGTGAACTGAGAGAGCCCACTGGCGGCTTCTGTTCTCCCGCTTCCAGGTGAATTTGGAGTTTGTAGCTGTAAGGAACGTTGCTATCTTTCTGACTCCTCTTCTTGTTCTGCTAAAATAAAAATTTCCCGCCGTGATTGACCTATATATATTTAGAGTTGGGGTTGTCTGAGGAGACCCGTTGAGGTACTCTTTCTAACATAAACATTCGTGAGATTCATTTTATCATGAGTCTCGCAAGTTAAATTAATATATTAAAATCATAAAGAATCTTATTGTTTTGTGTCTAAATAGATGGAGTACCCTCCCTCCGCAGATGACTCGAACTCATATATTGGAAGTTCACAAAGTTATTTTATTTTATTTTGAATGCTTTAAAATATATATCCTTAGAGGAATGAGGAGGAATACCCAGCTTAATGCTAGTATGAATAAGAGGGTGTTCACTATTTGATTAGAGACATTGCTTGATCCAGTACGTAAAAGTGCATAGTTAAATGTTGATTGAACTCATCAGCAATGAAAATTCAAGTTTAACTTGATCTGGATCAGGGAACCTCTTTTCAAGGAGACGGTTAGGGACTGGTGGAATCAAGACAGCTAAGGTGAGCACTATTTTGACTTTGGCGAAAGGACATTTGCCGTAAATGTTAATTAAAAAGTTTATATGAGTAAGTTTATTAAAGCTACATTATGAAGAGGAATTACCAGATTATCAAATATTCTAATGAAGATACATGTTTGGTTTATTTATCGGTAGCAGCTATGTGCTTATCTCTTAATCTTAGATGTTTCTGGTTATGCAGATCTACCATATTCATCGGTGGCCATCTGTTTAGCATCACCCACTGCTATATATTTCCTTACCATTTATTCGATTACGAGATGTTTATGGTGTCTAGAGATTATCATGAAAAGTCTTCACTCATGTTCACTCTTCTCGAGCTCGGATCTCGGTGGCACTTAGGCTACATTCCGTTCTCCATCGCACTTGGACTCAACGTGCATTCATCGATTGTAGCACTGGAACTTATGTTTAGCGGATCTTTATGGTCGGAGGGATTAAGAGACGGACGAGGTGGGAATCTCTCGGGTTACACGTTCCGGTTTTATTAGGAAATGTTTACCGAAGTGATGCCATCGGTGAGTTCATATTCTCATTGATTAGGTGACCTCGGTAATGAACATTCCTCCACGTTATTTTCTCTCGCTATTACCAATTGGAAATTATGGAAACTCCGAACGCATAGCTATGAATATTAATCATTCTATATGATTGAGTTGCTATGAATATTATTGCCCGAGTTGAAAGGCTGATGATGTTAACAATGAAGCCTCAAGATTATTGTTCCCGAATCAACGAGCTGCATTGGAATGATAGACTATTAATCGTTGTTTCTTTTCGATAAATGTTCCATACGAAATTCAATCCTCTACTGAAGCATTGTCTATAGGCTGAATAAATGCCTATTTCTATGATTGAACTCCTATGAATGAAATTTAGAGGATGATGATGGATGTCTTGTGTATGTTGACCAGTGAATGGTCGGCCATCAGCTTTTGAGTTCCCAACAGAGGGGTTTACTTGTCAGATGCTGGTATTGGTATAAATTCTGTGGTTTACCTGTCGAATCATCATTTTTTTATCATATATATATATTTTCATTCTAAACTTTATATATTTTTTATATTGAAAAGATCGGGCCGGGCCGGGCCGGGCCGGACCAAATTTAAATTTTATGCAGGCCGGGCCGGGCCGGGCCAGCAATACAATGCGGGCCGGGCCAGCAATACATTGCGGGCCGGGCCGGGCTGGCCCGTTCAAATTTGAACTGGGCCTGTATTGGGTCAACTTCGGGCCTAGCCCGGCCCGGCCCATTGACACCCCTAGTTAACATATAGAAAACGATTGGTGTTCTCAAAAGGACATGAGAAAACATTGAACTTCTCTGTTGAGACCAGGGTAAAAAAATGAAAATATTCATATATATATATGTGTGTGTGTGTCTCATTCTATATGATATGTAATTGATATGGATAGTACAGTTCTTTTAATATGCATGGCTTGTATTTTATGGAATTATCTTAGTTATATATGAACACATGGTCTTGAGTTACAACTATCCAATTCCAACCATTTTTTTTTTTTGCCACACCCAATGCGCATTATTTCGTTGATCTGGATAGCTAGCTAGCTAGCCGCCGACGGTTAGTTATAATTATAATTCAAGAAAAGGAAAATATTATAGGCAATATATATATAAATATATTCAACCGATAATTAAGAGGACCGTGTCAGAGTTAGAATCATGCCCTCGTTATGATCACATAACTCGTTGTGTATTGTAAATGGCCGCTGTGCCCCTTCGAAGGCTACGGGGGTCAGGGTCAGGGCATGCATGTGTATACATATATATATATATATATATATATACATACACATACGTGTATATATATAACTTAATCAAACTCCACGGCATGAACCATGCAGCCGGGCGTTGACACGCCTTGGCACGATGGGGGTGAAGTCGGACGAACAAATTTTATCAAAAAATAAACAAATAAATCGGATGATTAATAAGCAAGTACAAGTTTCAGCTGATCTCATGCATGATTAGTCTAACTGCGATAATCGTGGACGGTAAACCCCGAGGCCACGGTTTAGTGAAGCTGTTAGCTGGTTGTTGACTCTTTTTTTTTTTTTTTAAATAGTCGTTTGGTGAAAATGGTAGTCAACCAGGTGTACTCGTTGACCGATTCTCTCCGATATGATATAATATATATGTATATACATATATATGTTCCTATATTTTTAGGAGATGGGCCAACAAGTTTTATTTTCTTGTCCGATCGTGGCAATCTCGGAGGAGAACGTGTTCCTCCGACTAGCTGCTCCATCCTGTTTTTTTTTTTTTACTTTCACCGGATTTTTCACGTAAGAAATTAATTTTCATGTCATGTTGTGAATTTCAAAAACACGCACGCGCGCCGAGAAGATCCAAGTTCAGACTATGATAAAGATGTGGATTATCCTCCGACGACCGATATGGTCAGGCTATGATAAATGCATGGACTATCCTCCGGTGCTTGATATGGGACAATACTTTTCAACACTTTCTCTCTCGGTCAGCCACCACTGTCAGAGTCAAGATAGAAGTACACGGGACAAGACTGAACGAAAACGGTAACGAATCCACCGGAGGACAGGGTGTACAGCCTGATCAACTCTGATACTATCTTGCAAACCCTAAAACTATGGTGTTGAGGTAGAAGGGCCTGGGACATATAACCACAATATCAAATTTATACGAGACTATTCCCACCGTCTAACACATGTGAGAGTTCTAATCAGGCCATATATATATATATGACGATATTTCAAAGCCATATTCAATATTTACCATAGCAAAACAAGACGAGAGCCATAATGTTCGGACGGCATCAAACAAAGCCCACATTAAAGATGAGCTTGCACTCGCAGCTGCAGGCAGCAAAATTCTGCCAAAACATATTTTTTGTTTATAACTTATCTCTGTCGAGGTTGGAGCGTGCGTCAAAGAATAAAGTTGCATTATTAGCTGCGACAGTTGAAAAAATTTAGTCGTTAAACATCTTTCGTACGCATCATATATATGATAGTTTGTTGGGACTTTAGAGATAGTCACATATTGGATATTATAGTATATGTCTTGCACCTTTTTACCTCAACGTTTGAAGTTTATAAGATGATATCAGAACGATATTTATCTTATTTTAATGTTTAATTATCTTATCTTTTATTTTTACCGTTCACTTTGACAGCGAAGAGAAGTATCAAGGCTACGAGGATGGTTTCATATTGAATATTATATATTTATATGTCACGAGTCATTCTACTCCAACACCGTAATTTTCTGTGGTTTGTAAGATGATGGTTACACTCGGAGAATCTGAGATATTACCAGTGTTGAGCGTATAAAAGGGAAAGCGGTAAAGCTCATATCTTGTCTTTTCCCTCGACCTCCACAAGAGTATCAGGCATATTATTATCAACAAGTCGACACATTCCAAGAATAAAAAATATCTTATAATTTCTTCCTCCGCCAGTTTCTTCTTCTTTCTTCTTCCATCCCGATTCCCGATCGACGTCAAGATCTCGTCGTATCCACCTGTTATTTGGATGATAATAATAATATAATGTAATAATGCTAACAATAATAACGGTAGGAAATAACAGCAAGTAACCCTGATTAATCGTCGATCGTCATCTCGGGGACGACCTAGTCGGACAGCGATGGCCAGGGCAACTCCAGAAATTTCATCCCTGCACCTCAAGATAATATAATAATTACACGGACCAACGACATTATTATTATTATTTCTTCTTATATGATATATCAACAGAAGCTTGAAAGAAACTTGGCGACACGTACTGACGAAAATAATATAAAAAAAATCCTCGAAACCGGGGACGGCGGCCATGGCCAGGGCTGCCGCGGGGAGGAGAGGGAGGAGGGTTTACGGTTGACCTCGGCAATGACGACGGCCGCGGGAGGCGGCTATATGTGAGGTGACCGATCGAGCAGGGGGGGGGTGTCGCCGGCGGCGGAGAGGCGATGAGGCCCGGCGGCGGCTGAGGATCGGGGGAGATCCCATGAAGGAGCTGCAGGTCAGGAAGCGCGGCGGCGAGCGCTCCGGGCAGGATGAGGAGGGGGAGGCCTCCCGGCTGAAGAGGCTCAGGTGCGGGCCGGCGGAGGCGGGGGCGCCCGACATAAGGCTCGCCGCCGAGGAGCTCGCCCAGGTGATGAAGTCCGGCGAGGGGAAGATCTCCACGCCGGCCTTCCTCCGCGTCTCCCGGCTGCTCCTCCACGCCATCGGTCTGTCTTTTTTCTCCCTCTCCTGCGTCTGCGTGATTTCCCGGCACTCCGTCGTCCTCCCCGGCGATCTCCCTCCCGGAAGAAAAAAAAGAGGATTTTTTTGGCCACCCACGAGAACTAATTAATCCGCGAAAAGAAGATCAGAAGATTTCGTGTTCTTCAAGGAGATGATTACTCGGGTGCCGCCGTCCCCGCTCTCTCCCTCGTCGCCTTCGCGAAGCTCTTCTCTATCTCTCCGATCGCCGCCGGCACCGGGCCGGCGGGCGGCGGTGCACCGGGTCCCCGCGGACCGGGTATCGTCTCTTTCGTGTGGCTGACACGCTCCTTGGTGGGGTTTCATCTCGGCAGATAAGATCGGGCCGACGATGGCGGTGCTCCGTCGAGACGTCCACGGCAACATCGAGGTACGCACCGACGCCGTCTCGCCTCCTCCTCCTCTCCCGCGCGTCCGCCTCGCCCTACGCTCACCGGAAGGTGACCCGACTCCCGCCGGAGGCGGAGGCGGGGGGGCTCCGGAGAAAGAGATTTCCACGGGTCGGGGGGTGGGCGGCAAAAGGTCACCGGCCCCCACGCCAGGCTAGCTCCGGCCGGGCCCCACCCCTTGATCGTAGCGTCTTCGGGCGGTCCGGACATTGTTCGTTCTACCGGGGGTGTTCACGCAATTCTCCTCGTCCGGCAGAGGCTCGAACGCCGCCACGTGTCGGACCCGTCGGGCTGCGCCGACCTGGCGGGCCTGCTGGAGCGGGAGGCGGCGGAGGGCGCGGCGAGGAAGGGCGAGAGCTGCTCGCGGGCCGTCGTGTGGCTCACGAGGTGCGCCGCGCAATTTTACTTCTCCCGAGGGCGAGAACTGGAAAAGAAAAATGAAACGGGGGTGTGGCGACGTGTCCAGGTCCATGGACTTCGGCGTGGCGTTCGTGGAGGCGCTGGAGAAGGAGCCGGAGGACGGGGGGTCGAGCGGCGTCGAGCCGCTGGTCCAGGAGGCCTACGACGCCTGTCTGAAGCCGTGGCACGGTTGGATCTCGTCGGCCGCCTACAAGGTGAATTTCTTTACGTACCCTCCGCGTTCTCATATTTGCAGAAACACTTCTTCCGATGCTTTAATTTGTTTCCGATAAGAAATTAACGGATTCAGAATCCCTTTATAGGTAGGTAATCAGAATCAGATGTTCCAACGGTTTTTTTCTTTCTTTGGGATAAGGATGGGTGCATATTTTTTTGTACTTAATGTCGCAATGAATAAGGTATACATAGATTATCGAAAATAAATATTTAAATGGTAAAATTAAAAATCAAAAAGTAAAGGTATCAGGTCGAGATTTTAACGGCACCATGGTTGGTACCTATCTGCTTGTTCTTGATGAAAATCAGTACGTACCATGCAATTTTTTAAATAAGAATTTGAATTGTCCGGATTTGAACAACAACAAAATCGAATATAAGGACGAAATCGAAGTATCATCACGAGTCTGATTTAATCGGAATGACACACCTGTCAACAAGATTAGAACGGCACTACCTGTCTAAAGCAAGTGCGTGTGTTATTTGCGACGGCGGCGGCCGTGGTTCCTCCGTCTCGTCGCCGATGGGGGGCCCCCCGACAACCGTCGCTAAAGCGTTTCGGCGACGGTTCAATTTGGGTGCGCAGGTGAAGGGGGTCGTCGTCGTCTTCGTCTTCTTCTTCTTCTTCTTCCGGTGTTGCAGGTGGCTCTGAAGCTCATCCCGGGCAGGGAAGCCATCGTGGACGTGGTATTGGGAGATGGGCAGGAGAGCGGTACGCTGAAGGGGGACGTGCTTGCGTTGGTGTCCCTGCTTCGGCCCGTCTTGAAGGAAATCCACTCTCTCTTGGTCAGTTCCACATTTTTTGATTTATTTTTCTCTTAGTTTCGCTCCTGTTTTTCTTCTTAATTACATACATTACGTGCGCTCTCTCTCTGGTGGGTGAGACAGGCGTCGTTTAGATTGGACAACCTGAAGTCTGCATGAAGACAAGCGGCTGTTCTGAGAGGCGCAGATGAATAAATAAAATATATATATATATATATGTAGTGTATATATGTGAATATATCAAAACTCAGCCCCATCATTGTAACTGATTAAGCACCGAGGAAAGGAAACGTTCCCTGGAGACGTGTGAATACATAAAGAACCTTCTTTTCTTGTTTTCTCTCTCTCTCTCTCTCTCTCTCTCTCTCTCTCTCTCTCTCTCTATATATATATATCTAGGTAGGTGTAATTAGGTAAAGAGCCTTCGTTTTTCTTGACACATCTGTGTAAAGAACAAGGGGGTGGATCAAGGACGTTCATTGTGTCAGTTTCAGTTTCCCTTTTATGTATATTGATCTTGGCAAGGGTCGGTCGGGTTATTCCGATCCGATTTGATTCCGATTAAAGTAAAGTGGTGAGGTTCCGACTTAGGGTCCGTTTGTTTGAGTTGAAAAGGTCCGCATGCAGCACCTTTTCCCGAAAATCCCAACCATCACGTTATTTGTTTAGACGTAAAATATCAGTCAAAAGGAAAATATTTTCCTTTGACCGGACTAGAAATAGGATTTCGGCGTCCCTGGATTTCAACGGGAGGCCGTTTTCTGCGGCTAACTTTAACTTTTTTTCTAGTTAAACGTTTGAACTTCTGATATTAAATAATTAATTTATTTTGAAATTATTTTAAATGTTTGATAAATTAAATACCATAATTCAAAAGTTATTTTATCATATGAAATACTCATTTAATATATTTATTAGAAAGTTTAATTATAAATTAATTAAGAAAATGTCGTTAACTAATTTGTAGGTTGAATTATTTTTATATATAATTTATAAGAAAAAAATTTATATTGTACTAAATAAGCATTCATAAAATTATCTATCACTAATATATTCATCTCAAGGTGCTTTTCAAAGAGTTCTCTAGGAAAACAATCTTCGGTCAACCAAATAACAAACTAATGCTCTCCATTTCATTGAAAACAATATCCCAGGAAAATGTTTTTTCCTGATTTTGGTTTTACGTGCCACCAAATGCACCCTTAGTATCAAGATAATTCACTGATAACCTTCAGAATTTTCTGTTCTACATCAATTCAGTGACGAAATAAGTCGATAAACCCCGTATTATCATTAAATTCGACTTGGTACCTTTAAGATTTTGTCCTTAAATTCAATGTTTGTCTATTTAAATTTCAACTTTGAGAAAATATATACTTTTTATTTTTAAATACCGCCTGTAAGTCACCAAAAACATTTAATTCGATCTACGATCATTTAATTGTGATTGCGTATATATTTGAGGCATGCCTCGGGATATTAAGTTGTATGATTTATTGAGTTATTACATACATGACTCGATGAAGGTATTTAATGAGCTTTGTGAGAAAGACCGAGGGAACTCCTTCGGGAGCCCTCCTGAGGTGAATCGCCGTCTTCGCATTTATGTGCATCGGAAGGGGGTGTGTGTGCGTGTGGGTATTTTCTGAAGTTGCTTATTCCCAAGGTTTATACATTTTCGTATTTCTACCGCGTAATTAAGGCATGGTTATATGTATGCCTCTCGTGGGACTAATTGCACAGATAAATGTCATTCAGAACAACAGAACATGAGCACGATGATCATGTCCCTCTATTTTTATGGGATTTCCTCTATGATAATCTGGTTTAATTGATAGTAGTGTTTAGTTTGTCAAGAGATACTTCACACGGTTTAAAGCACATTGAGCTTTTCCAAGTTTGAAACTGGATCGAACCGGGCTCGAATTGGGCCAGCCCAAGCCCGATAAGCGGACACTCCTGGAGTTGCTCTTGGATCTTGATGTTCAAGCCTCTTCAAACTTGCTATAAAACTACGTGAAAAGCCAGCAAAAATTAGTCCGGTTGTTGCTGCGATCTCCTCTCCAAGACAACTACTTATTCCCACTTGATCAGGAGCTCACTAAACTTTTTATGGTAAATTCTTTTACAGTCAATTTTTTTTTAAAAAAGAAACGATTCTGAAATGGTAATTTTTCAAATATTTTTGTTAACCGATAATGGCCTTCCAAATAATGGCCATTCTTGGTACTTCAAATATGTGCCAGGGTAGACATGTCACCGTTGAAAAGTCTCCGTCGTCATCTGTTCGGATTCAAAGTCAACGTCAAGCAATCGCCTACCCACCTCAGACTGTTAACCAATTTAAAATCGTGAATTTGATTTAGGGTGACTCAAATCTTTAGTATGTAATTAACATGACATTATTCTAACTCGTCTCTCCGTGTGTGTAAGCTTTTTTGATTTTGTGACTTGTACATGGTTTATCAACTTAAACAGTGTAGTCGTGAAAAAAAATCAGAAAAATTTACGTGTGAGAGAACGAGTTAGGATAGTATTATATTGACTAAGTAAAAATGATATTCATACTTAAAAATTTGAACTATATATTCGAGTCTCAATTTTGAGTCCAAAACCACCGGAGCCGTACGCCGGCTGCGCCGATGGGAAGACGACCAAAGCAAGCAATCCGGGCAGAAGAAGAATCGCCGGAGGAGGTGGTGGCGACGGGAGCTGAACTGCCGGAGATGGCGAAGGAGATCGATCGGGCCGGAGAGGAGAACACAGCGATACCGAACGGCGTCAAGCAAAATGCCCGCCGGGGCGGAGAGCTAGCAGAGAGATTAGCAGCGGTAGCATGGACAAGGAGGCCGCCAGGCGACGGGATCCGGCGGACGAGGGCGACGGTGTGCCCGGCGGCCGGCCCTGGTGGACGACGTAGACGTCGTACTCCACGACGGCGTTCCCCGTGGTCCGGCTGGCCGTGTGGGTCTTGGCGACGGCGTAACCGCGCGCCAGGCGGAAGTACCCCGTCCCCCCGACCACCGCCATCTCCCTCCTCGCGGAGAAGATGCCGTTCCTCCCGAGGACGGAGATGGTGCTACCGCCGTAGTCCCCGCCCAGGAAGTACAGGTTCACGGCCATCAGCAACGCCACCTCCTCCTGCGACGCCATGGCGGTCATCCCCTGCGCCCGCCCCACGAGTTTAGACGCGGGATCGGGCCCCTCCGTCAGCCGGTCGTCGATCACCGCCACGGCGCCGAAGTTGGTGGCGGAAGTGTTGGTCGACGGCGCCGCCGCGACGCGGATGGCGGTGGGATCGGGGCCGCTCACGACGTCGTGGAAGAAGAAGTGGAGGTGGGTCTTCTTCTCCGGCCCGAAGTCGAAACCGCTGTCCTGTGCTTCCGTCGCCGTCGCCATCAGGAGGAGGAAGAAAAGCGAGGAGACGGCGGCGGAACCGGAGACCGCGCGGGAGAGAACAATGAGATCGGACGCCATGGGTGCTCGGCGAGGGTGGCGGAGCTGCTGCCAGACGACGATGCTCGGAGCCCGCGACGCCGGTCACAACCGGACATCTAATTATATTAACATCCACTTGCGTCGGAATCTGAGTAGGTGGGAGCAGTTGGCGTCGTCGTCGGAGAAGACACACACCTGTAGCCGGCGAGGAAAAAAGGGGGGGCCAGAGCAGGTCAGAATTGGAAGCTAATCTGTCGTCTTCACCCATCTTTCTTCCGATCTCCGTCAACGAAATTCTGAGGAAATTAAAATTCCCAGCAACGAAGCTTCCGCCGTCCTTCCCGCCGGTGCCGGGCATCATTAATTGACTGTTCGACAAAGCTGTTGTGGACGGTGGCGTGTGAATGCGGCCGGCGGCGGAAAGGGGGCTTCTCTGTCCGGCGACTTGTCTGTGTCTAAATGTCTGGTTGCAGCAGTTGAATCGCGCGAAGGGGGGGAGAAGAACAGTGAACAATGGCGAGTCGAAGATCGAAATAATCAGATCATACCAACGAGGAAACAACGAAAATTTCTACAGGAATTTCGTGCAGAGATCGGCCCTTTTGAAATTAGATGCGAGCTAAGATCATCGAAAGGAACACACAGCAGCTTCTCGTAAAACGGATGGAAGGGGGGGAATAAGGAACAGAAGAAGGGGGTAACATCAGTAGTGGGTGACATAGACGTCGTACTCCACGACGGCGTCCCCGCCGGCGCCGAGCGAGTTGGTCTTGGCGACGGCGTAGCCCCGCGCCAGGCGGAAGTAGCCCGTCCCCCCGACCACCGCAAGCTCCCTCGTGTCGGAGAGCACGCTGTTCCTCCCCAGCACGGCCAGCGTGCTGCCGTTGTAGTCGCCGGCCACGAAGTGGTAGTTCATGGTCATCAGCAGCGCCGTCTCCTCCTGCGACGCCCCGGCGTAGAATCCCTGCGCCCGCCCGATCAGCCTCGAGCCGGCGTCGGCGCCCTCCGTCAGCGCGTCGTCGATCACCGTGACGTCGCCGAAGCCGTTGAGCGACCGCGCCGCGGAGGCCGCGCCGGCGACCTGGATCGCCGTGGGGTTGGAGCCGCTCCGGACGTCGTGGAAGAAGAAGTGCAGGTGGGTTCTCTTCTCTTGGCCGAAATCAAAGCCGTCCTGGCTCACGGCGGCGATCACGAGCAGGGAGAAGAAGAAGAAGAAGAAGAAGAAGGCGAGGAAGGAGACGGGGGTTGCCGCCCGTGAAGCGGAGGAGGCCATCGCGCGGCGGAGACGGTCGACCTCGGCTGGCCTGGTGATGCAGAGAAAATGGAGGTGGATGGAGCAGGTTGCGTTCGGCTATCCATCGCTTTAAAATGGCTTATATCTAGGGGTGGCAATGGGCCGGTCATTTGACGGGCCAAACATTTTGGCCCGCGGGTTTTAATCGGGCCATCATACGGGCCGAAGCGGGCCGAAGCGGGCTAAAATGGGCCAAATAACTTCAATTTTTTATATCAAAAACATCATTTTTACTTAGTAAAAATATATTTTTAATTAAATTATTATTAATTTATAATGTTATCTTAAATAATTAAATTTATCATATAAATATTTATTTATAAAATATATAGTTGGGCCGGGCCGGGCCGGGTCGGGCCAAGTCAATAATTTTTGCGGGCCAGGTCGGGCCGGGCCAACAATGTAGTGCGGGCCGGGTTGGGCCGGGCCAATATATTTTGGACCGGGCCCTAAACGGGCCGACCTCGGGCCGGGCCGGGCCCGGCCCATTGACACCCCTACTTATATCTGACTTTTTCATTTTAACCGAATAAAGAACGCTTGATTAAAATCCTAAATACAGATCATATATGTCATCTTCTAGAAAATATTCATTCTACTTGTTTAAAGCTAAAAACCAGGCAACTTCATTAAACGTTGAATTACTCAACAAAGTGGCAGCGAAATGCTCTAAATAAAACATAAGTTTGAACATCATTCTATGCCTAGGTTTATGATTTGGGGTCAACTTTAGCTTTAGCCCAACCTCTGATTAAAGCTTAGGTTTCTTTTCTTCTTCTTCTTTTTTGAAGAAAGATAGAACCATATTAATTATACAAGACTAAAGAGCATACATAGTTTGTACAAAGATAAAGATAAACTAACAAAGACATTAGACCGAGTCATCAAGAAAGTGATCTTGGAAAAGGAAATTTTCAAGAAGAGACTGTACCACCACGAGTAGACCAGCACACACAGGTGCAAACGTGGTCGGGTGGTACAAGTAAGAACTCCTTCAAGGGAGTTTGTAAACTGCAGCGAGACCGGAAGATCACTCCAAACGGGAGTGGATAAAGCCCAAACCAACGGTCTCGGGAGAGATTTAGCGTCTAAAATGCTAAAGGTGACAAAGTCTGAGTTATAACCCGGTCTTTGGACTACATACATCACCGACGCAGAAAAAAAACGGAACAAACTTAAGTAAGCCAAACTCCATAGATCCAACACAACAAAAGTGTACAAAATGCCTAAAAGAAATTTTAGGCAAAGTGTTGGAAAAGGGAGAGTGGGAGGGAGGGCTCCTCCCAAACTTAACGCGACCTCAAAACGACTATGTTAAAAATACTAACAAGGGTCAAAACCCGGACGGACAATACGCTAGGTACAAAGAGAACCAGCAAGAATACCACGAGAGGATGTAGTCGCTGAAAAAGAAACCTCAACACAAGGGTCCTACCGGCGAGGGGTGCCTCGGAGAGGGGGTTCCACCGGGGATGGCCGCCGGATAAGGGGACCGCCGGGAGGGTTCCGCTGTGTGCGAGGTTGCCGCCGGAGAAAGGGGACCGCCGGGGGGTCCGCGACGGAGAGCTACCGCCGGAGAAAGGGGGCCGCCGGACGAGGGACCGCCGGGGGAGGGTTCCGCCGCGGAAGCTGCCGCGGGCGAGGGTTCCGCCGGGGGAGGGTTCCGCCGCGGAAGCTGCCGCAGGCGAGGGGGCCGCCGGGCGAGGGACTGCTGAGGCGAGGGTTCCGCCGGGGGAGGGTTCTGCCGCGGAAGCTGCCGCAGGCGAGGGGGCCGCCGGGCGAGGGACCGCTGAGGGGAGGGTTCCGCCGCGGATGCTGCCGCAGGCGAGGGGGCCGCCAGGCGAGGGACCGCTGGGGGAGGATTCCGCCGCGAAAGCTGCCGCGGGCGAGGGTTCCACCGGGGGAGGGTTCCGCCGCGGAAGCTACCGCAAGCGAGGGGGCCGCCGGCGAGGGGGAGGTTTCAGTTCAGATTGTTTGGTATCAAATCTTGACTAAACTGTTAGGCTACCGTTTGATTGGAGTCAAGAAAATGTCCAAAGTTTTGATTTTGTTTCTAATTTCTATTGTGGGATACAAAACTTTTACCACGCGAAAATAACAAAAACAATAACGAACCACTACTAATTAAGTGATTTACGAAAAAATTACTATTGCATTCAGACATTATACCAAAATTCTTAATGGTTAATCTTTGAGCGATTTAGAAATTAAGCCAAAACAAACCGGACCACTTATACTTCAATAGAGCTCTAAACTAAGTTTTAATTTTTTTTGCTCAAACATTTCCATTCCAAAGATAGAACATAATAAGATATGCATGTTTTAATTTGTCAGTTATTGACAATAAATAACACAATGCCCATGATCACCAAGTGAAATCCAAACTCCAAAGTGCGATGTTCAGATTGATCTAAAACAAAAGCCGTCTCCGTTGGTATGTTAACACCAAATTTCTGCTCACCAAAATCTTCCGTAAAACAGTTCACGGATTTAAATTATTAAAATAATCTTGAATATAAATCCATGCAAGTACAGACTTTAAAAAATATTTATGTAATTTCAAAAAAAAATCGTCAATTTTTGCTTCGTATAGAATAAAACCGCCATCTAAAACTAAAACCCTCCCCAATGTAATTAGTTAAATAATTTTGACCGAAATATCGGTCTAAAACTGTTTCGACCACGTGCTAAGGGATGTCAATAGTTACCGATTTTCCAATTATCCGACCTGTTCGTTAATTAACGAACAGTTAATGAATAGTTTAAAATTTCCGAATAAACTATCCGCGTTCGTTTACTAATTAACTGTTATCTTAGCGGATACGGTCATGAATACACCATAAATCGAACCCAAAAACCGTTAACTGTATTCGTTAACTAATATATAATACGATATAACTCACAATCTAAGACATCTAAGCATATATGCCTCATCTAGAAAATCTAATTATCCTTAACTTACTAATTCACCCTCCTCTTTGAGATCTTAACATTGGATAAGCCTTATCCTGACGTCCAACAACGATATCTTCATCCTCTTCTGCTTCTTGACGGTGCAATCCACGTACACACTTTTACTACAAATTCGACTATCTCATATTTTATCACTTAATTAGAAGGTCGATAGTGGGTCTTTAAAGTCTCGGTAGCTTTCATAGCCGAGCCGATGTCGGGCCGGTAGTGGATTCTCAAGGCTCGTGAAAGCGAGTTAATAGACACCCGGTAGTGGGTCTTTGAAGCCCCAGCCCCAGAGCGAGTTGATAAGCGATCGGTAGTGGATTCTCAAGGCTCGACAGTGGGCAAATGGGTTAGTGGCCCAGAATTTGAAACCCTGGTAGTCGCAGGAGTTGATGCCGGTAGGGATTCTCAAGGCTCGAGGCGGGGTTAATAGAGACCCTGTAGAGGGTCTTGAAGCCTTCGGTGAGCTCCCGCAACGAGTTGATAAGCAACTCAGTGGATTCTCGGTTCGGTAGTGGGTTACTGTAGACCGAGTGCGGTCTTTTCGCCTCCTTGCGAGTCGAGTTGATAAGCCCGGTAGTGATTCTCAGGCTCGTAGCAAGTGTAACAGGTCTCGGTAGCGAGCCTTTAAAGACTCGGTAGCAAGTTAAACTAGGCTCGGTAGTGGATTAATAAAGGGTACTACCGAGCTACCGAGGCTCCAAAGACCCACTACCGACCCTCTATGTACCCACTACCGACCCTCTATGTACCCACTACCGAGCTACCGAGGCTTCAAATACCCACTACCGACCCTCTATTTACCCACTACCGAGCGACGTCATATCTACTTTACGTCCTATTTAAAGCGCACTGACGCTTCGTTTTCCGCGACACCAGGTGTCCTCACGCCATTGAGGACTGCGGGAACTCCCTCTAACTGAGGTGATCCGCTCTCTTCCGATCGTCCCACAATCCAGTTTGCACATCCCACGCTACCACAAAACCAAAATCTACCGAAAACTAGAAGGCACTTGTACAGCAAGAAATGAAGAACGAAAAACGTGGAAAAACACCCACACCGGAAGCTTTTACGGATGGGAATGGCAGAGAGAACCGCAACCGCAACCGCGAGATTCGAAAGCAGAGGACGGAGAATCGGCGGAAGAAAAAAGGAGAGACATCAGAGAACAACGTGATATCCGCAGAGCACGCGAGGCGCATAGTCGGTCCGCATCACGGTCGGCCCAACAAGGGGCCGCATCATCTGGCTCCTCTCCACCTCCAGGATCGTCCTCGCCGTCGGAGGTGACGCTCCGAACGGGAGAGCTTACAAACATCCTTGAATCGGCGCGGAGATCTAGGGTGTGCGATGTGAACAATCCACGCCGGCGCGGAATAATACCGATCAGCATACAACAAAAAAAGAAACGGAAACGAGAGAGGCGGACCGACTCAGAGTAAGTAGACGGGTATCCGCCGATTATCAGCACAGGAATGCATCATCAGAGTGGTGCATGACAAGATTCCTCATCACCGCCGACGGTCCCCTCGAGGGGACGAAGACGCCGGAGAAGAAGCGCGAAGACGGATGCGACGAAGCCGCTCAAGACCGGAGGAGAGGACGGGTACGCGGAAGCGCCAAGTCGAGCCGCATCATCGCAACTTCGTATATAACGGGAGGGTGTCCGGAAGCCCTAGTTCGTTTTTTACAATGACGAAATTACCCTCCAGTTCAAATGGGCCCGTTTGAACAGTATTGGGCGGGGGTTCCGGAGTTGTGGTTACTCTTTTTTTTTTTTTTGGTTAACATGTAATACAAAGGGGTATGTTTCTCTAAGTTTGGCTTATTTATGTTGCACGAGTTCGAGTTCGAAAAGTAGGCTCGGCCGATATTTAATCGATCGAACGGAGCTCTAACTCGAGCTCGAATAGCAACCCCACTCGAGTTCCGAATTCAAACTCAATATGAACTAGTTTCTAAAGCTCTAACTCGTTCTAGATCCATTCGCGAAACTCGAATGGTCGACTCACTTACGAAGCTCGAGTGTATCGACTCATTTGCGACCCGGATAATACGTATTATTCGGTCAAGTTAACTCAATAAAAGGATTCACTTTGGGGGATCTTGAGATCGAATTTACTCGGGAGTAGGCGGAGATAAATCAAGCCAAACAGAAACAGTAGAGATTTGATCAAGTAACACACCGTCACACATCATGTTAGAAACCGTTAAAAGACTTATAAATTAATGAACTGGCAACAAGAGTAGCCCCACAGCGGGAGACGTACCGAGGAGATTACTAGCTATATATATATTATGAATGGTTATTAGTTGATCAGTTTATGTGATCGTTATGAAGGATAATATCGGAGATATGATCTGCCGAGCAAACATTGCTGATCAATTGGGTGGTCGTGGTGTGATGAGTGTGATAGTCTCCACAAAAACATTTAAATCCGGTGTAAATTAATTGCAGCACCCCCATACAAGAATCAATTTAGAGACTAAAATTAGTGAACTGATGTACATTTAGATTCCCAAAAGATAGTAATCTTTTACAAGCTGATTTGGTTGTCACAAACAGATCTTCATGGTGCCGAAGATCTCCTTTAAAAAAGCTGCTCAAGCATATAATGTATATATCTATCTCCTTTAAAAAAAATTAAAATCGATTGTTACAATTCAAAGGTAAAAATAAATAATAATATACTTGAATGGGATTACGTGGTGTTGAAGATTTTAAGGTTTAAAATCTCTTTTGTGATTCCAACCAAATACATCTTAAAAGTTGAGAGAAAAAGACAACATATTAGTTTATGTCTCGTTCCTCGGAAATTCCAAAGTTCCGTACGATTTTAAAAATCAACGAAATCAGGTTTGTTTGGATGAGATTGTATGATGCCATCAGCTTCAATGATTAAAATCCCCTTTCCACGTTTCGAGCCAAACGGACCGTGAGCGGATTCCCCCCGGGACACGTGCAGCGTCGTGGCCTGAGATTGCGGTACAGATCTCCGCTCCGACACGTGGCAGGGGCGTCGTGGTGGCGGACCCAGTCCGCCGCTCCCGCCTGCTCTCGCGGCGGGCCTCTGCTTAGCACGCCTGCCCGCTCCACCCGCCGCCGCCACCACCACCACCGCCACCACCCGTGAACCCGCCGCCCAGGCCCACCACCGCCTGTCAGTGCCGCCGCCGCCGCCGCCTGTGGCGACAGCGGGAGCTCCACTTCCGCCGGCGACCTGACCCGACCCGACCCATCTGGATCACACGAAAGTGCCCACGCGACGGCAGAAGGCTCCCCGTGAAGCGCATCTTCTCGAAAAGAACGGAGATTTTGGAATTCCGGATATCATACTGTAATGTCGATTATTCGATGCGACGATGCTACAACATGGGTTGAATTTCTCCGATTATTTGCGATGGCTGTCAGCTTGTGGTTCGGTCGATCAATGGAGGTGAATCTGCCTGCGTCGAAGACAGAAGAGCATGATCAGGAGGACGAGCTCGACGGAATCCACTCGCCGCCCTGGATGAAGCTCTCCACCGAGTACCCCCCGAGGTGCGCCGCCGGGATCTGGCTGCTCCAGGGGACCCTGCCGGAGGGGTTCGCGCCGGGGCCGGCGCTGTCGTACTCGCCGTAGAAGAGCGTCTGCAGGGCGAAGTCCCCGCTCCACGGCAGCCACCCCTCCGGCCTCACCAGGGCCTCCAGGTAGCACCGCAGGAACACCGTCCTCGAGTACTCCTTCCACGGCCGCCCCAGGTAGTTCTTGTGCGCCGCCGGCTTCCGCCGGTACAGCGCCATGTACTCCTCCGTCCCGTTCACCACGCACTTCTGGAATACGAACCCCGTCGCCTGGGCGGGGTCGGTGCGGCCGTGGGCCGTCACGGAGTTCGTCTCGCCGCCCTCCGGCTTCAGCTGCCGCGGCTGCACCAGCAGCAGGCAGTCCTGGAACACCACCGCCGCGTTGCCGAAGATGAAGTCCACGGTACCGGCGATGTGGCAGCGCTTGTAGAACTGCCGGAGGGCGTGGACGTAGAGGGTGTCCTGGTGGCCCAGGAACTCCACCTCCTCCAGCACCGACAGGTCGCTGTCCGACCTGAATGCCACCGCCTGGTGGGCGTCCGGTCCCGCCGTGTTCTCGAAGGTCAGGCCTTTCGCCATGAACCCATCCCCGCTAACCCCTGCAGGTCACAAAAGGATTGCGCTAATACATTCACGCCCCAGAACGGAATTGGGGAAACAGACCGCCGGGGTGTTCCTATGCTCCGTACCGACGGTGGCGGTGTTGAACGTGGAGACGCCGGGCATCTGGGCGTTGAGGGATCCGGTGACGACGGTCTTGCCCATGCCGTCGCCGAGGAAGACGACATTGGTCTTGTTGAATGGGATCCGCACGGTCTCCTTGTAGACCCCTTCCTTTATGTAGATGACGAAGCGCTCTGTTCCGAAGTCCGGCGCGGCGTCAACCGCCTCCTGAACCGTCCGATAGCACCCGCCCCCTCCGTCGTTGCAGACCATGGCGCTGGGTGCCGGCAAGTCCGACGGGAATCCGCCGCTGAAACTTCCGCCGTTGCTGGAGGTGGCGGCGGCGGCGGCGGCGGCTTCCCCCCAGTACCCGTCCCGCTCGGTCTGCGGCGGGGCCCAAGCGGAGGTGTCGTTGCCGAATCGCTCGTAGGCGGCGAGCATCGAGAGGGCGTTGCTGGTGTACTGGCTGAGGGAAAGGAGGAACCACATGGCGTCGTCCACCTGCTTCGTCCCGTTCACGTACTTGAGGGCGGAGAAACAGTCGTACTGGTAGAGCAGCGCGGCGCTTCCCCAGGCGCGGGCGTCCTTCACCCTTCCCCGGGGAAGGGCCTCGGCGGCCCGCGCGAGACGCCGGCCGGAGTAGCCCAGGACCTCGATGCAGTTGTTGGCGGCGTTCGTGCGGTTGACGTTGCCGGCCGAGGCGTCGAGGATGGCGCGCGCCGTCGCCTGGGCGGTCTTCAGGTTCCGCGAGGAGACGGAGATGGCGGCGAGGATGATCTCCGTGTCGCTGGCGTTCGTGGGGAGAGACGGCGACTGGGAAAGGGACGAAGCGCAGGCGTCCGGGAACCTGGTGGCCTTGCAGGCTTGCAGTACCACGGCGGTGCCCGGCGCCGCCTCTTTCGAGGGGGCTTGCCCGGGGGGAGGGAAGGGAATGGATTTGGGGCGGTGCAGCTTCTCGGAACGGCGATGGAGGCTTCCGCCTGTTGGTTGGTCGGCGGCGGTCGAGATAGCAGAGGAGGCGGAGAGGAGGAGGAGGAGGAGGAGAGAGGAGAGGGAAGCCATGAGCACGGGCGGCCGGGCGGGGGAGACGGGGGAGGCCTCCATCCGGTCTCCATGTAAAGAGATGAAAAACGGTCAAGGACGCGAGTCAATGTCGAATGGGTAGCAGACACGTGGCGTCTTCGGACACGTTTCAGCGGTGGGTCCCCGTGGCCCCCTTCCGGAACTTTACTCTCCTGTCCACGAAACACGTACCCTGTACAATTACCTATGCATCCTCGCCGCACTGCTATTTTCAATCAACCCCTCTCACAATTTTGGCAGCAATAAACAAACAGAGATTAATATGCAAATCCAGTCGTCTTCCCTGAAATCTTGCGGATCAGCGGCAGCATAATTAACTGCCCATTTTAACATACCAAAAGAGATATATAAAATCAGCAGGATACCAAAATGTAAAGGGCGAGTGATTAATGATCTAGAGAATCTCCACCATTTATTGTCCTCCGTACGTTACTAAAGATTTTAGAACAAATTAACCTGCACGCCGAACAAAGAAGTTAATTTAATCCCAAATCCGTCGACTTCTACTTTTCAAGATTAACTTAATGGGGTGTTTGTACGCACAATGAAGTTTTGTGTAATTTAATGTAAAGATTATGTAAAAGTTAAACCTAATGACCCATTTGGTTAGAATTTTAAATTTGATACTGTATCAATATCGATATTGATAATTTTAGAGGTTGGAGTATCAATATCAAAGTTGATACAAATTGACACTTGTATTACATAATGTGCTTCGTTTTCACTACCAATTTCATAAACGATACTATTAACCAAACACTTCCTAGTGATTATTAAGAATATCAATTTTAAAAATGATAATGATAGAGGTACCAAACAAATTGAGAAGTCAAATAATCTTGATTTCAAAAACGAGATTATCTTAAAATTAAAAGTGCTACCAAACACCCTATAATAGTGTTACCAAATAGGGCCTAAACTAATCAAACACATCAAATTGTGACCTATGGAGAGAGGTGATAACAAAAAAAAATGTGGGTGACCATGTATGATTAAAAAAAAGTTTTGAATATTGTCTTCTCTTTCTTGAGAAAGATGTATAAATATGTATACATATATTTAGCCATCCTTATCTAGGTGTTTTGGGCGTATTTTGGGTATTTTTTTATTTGGGTATTTTTTTTTTACATTTCCGAGGGCACAGTAAAGCATAGATATTATAAGGATGAATATCTAAACATCCATAGAACTTATCATTCCTGTACATCTTACCCATTTAAACTGCTAGAAGAAAAGAAAGATGTGGGATTTGATATAATGTACTTTTTAAAATAAGCGAGCAGTAAGGGCGTATTTGTTATTTTATCACCGGTTTGATTGATCTTGATGCCCCCCCTTCAAGAAGAAGATGTAAAGATTTTAATTCTTAAATTTCCGATTAAACATATATCAGAGGGATGTATAAATTGATAGGTATCGCCTCTTATTAAATGGATCACGGACCAACTTGCCATATATTTTACCTCATATTGTATTTCTCGGCTGGATCTTGGCAATCATTGCAATTTCATATTTTAACTAATTAAAAATTGTTGTTGGACAAAAAAAAAAGATGAACTCCTCCCCCCTTCTTTCTCTCTCTTATGGTCAGTCGCATGATTCTCATTTTTTTGTTAACAGTTTTATATCGATAATTAACTTAGACTTTTTTAATATAAATTTTTTTATCTCCTGTAAAAGAAAAAGGTGAGGCCTCTTTTTTTGTTTAAGAAAAAAATCACTTTCAAAATATAAAATTGTCATGGTTGTCAAATACCTGTTTTAACAAGTTTTCTTACGATTTTTAAAAATTAAAATAAAAATCTCTATTATCACGCAACCAAACATCTCACGAGGTAAAACTTAATAGAATGTGTAACGTCTTAATTTTATATCTAAATTATTTTTTTGATTTTAGTTATTCATTTCTGAAATTTTAAAAATTATAGTGAAATATTTTAAATTAAATAATTTTTAAAAATTATTTTAACAAAATTTTAATATCTGCTCTTGATCAACTTAGAGATTACATATCAATTTAGTCAAACGAAGCTTAAGTCCACTATCGGCATGTTGGGTTGGGTCCATCATGCCCAATCCGGAAGCGTATATGTACAATATATTTATAGAGATTAACATAGAGATGCTGAGTCATTCACATACAAGTAACTAACCTCTCAAACATATGCTTTTATTTAAATTGTATTTTAATAAAATACAGCGTATTATTTTCAGGACGTCTTTTTTTTTTTTTGAAATACGCAGGGGCTCACTTGTTATCATATATCTTGTAAGATTTTACGAAACAGTGCACTTTCTCGAGTGTTTTAAATTATTTGGATCAGTGTAAAATATTGCAATTGGAAGAAACAAATTCTTATAACACTGGTCAAAGTTCTTAAACCAGCAATCTTCCGGCGGTCAAACCTCCGGTAATTAAATAAAACAATAGAACGTTGTATCTCCAGAGATTATGAAGAATAGTTAGAGGGGTCATTAAGGGCCTGTTTGGTACGGGGATAAACTAGGATAGACCTGGTTTATCCCCAATCCCCTGTTTGGCACACACTTAAAAATGGGGTTAGCCTGGATTAAGTTAATCCAGGTTATCCCCAAAATCAGGGACAAATGCAGGGATAAGTCATCCTATATAATACTTGGGATAACTTACTCCCAAAATAATACTTTGAGGATACGCGCAAACGCAGGGATAAGTCATCCCGATACCAAACGACGCCTAAGAGCGCAAAACAAGGGGTTAATCTGCGATAAATCGGGTTAAATGGCAGAATCATGCAAGAAGCCTCCGTCGTTGACCAGCTTCCGTACGTCCGTCTTAACTTGATAGCAATTAGTCTTGATTATTGTGTCCAGATAAAAGCATACAATAAAATATAATTTAAATTTTTTTAAAAAACATAAAATTATCATGTTTGCTCGGATTAGTGTGCGGGGACAAATTCATAAAGACGTCTGATCTCTCCTCCTTTTCTCTTTCAAGAAGCTCTCTGTAAAACTGTTTTCTTATGATGAAGATCAAACTGTTTTGTGATTACATTTTTTTTTACAAAAATAGGTTTTGCAGAGAAAATTAATTTTATCAACCAACTTATCACCCTGTGTTAATCATATTCTGTTCCAAAAGCTATGCTTCCTACCTAATCCAATAATTATATATTTTTTTGATCATATTATAATTGGTATATAAAAACAGATCGAATCACCGGCCTTGGGGTGTTTGATTGCATGATAAATTAGTTTTTTTATAATTTTATATTTTTTTAATAAAACTTGTCAAGAGAAGGGTTTGGCAATCATTATAATTTTATATTTTAAAAAATCTTCTTAGAAAAGAATGGTGTCACTTTTTTTAACATGTGATCTCTCATCTTATTTGGTCACATATATATATATATATGATATCCATTTTTTTGTTATCACACATTCTCAAACATGTGATCTCTCATCTTATTTTAATATAATTATTTATTATAAAAATATATAAAAATTTATCGTGCAACTAAATACTTTATAAGATAGTTTACTGGTGTTATTTGGAGAGAGTAGTGACCACCTCCTCATCACTTGACATCAGGTGCATCAGTCACCTGCTCAATTAAAGTATTACAAATAATTAATACAACAACAGGAAATATTGAAGCTACTAGCATTGAGATAAGGATCTGATGACATTGGTTTCTCAATGCTTTTTGGTGGGCTCATAAAGATACCGGAGAAAAGAAAATTCACTTCCAAAGCTGGAAGAACATCAAGACTTCGAAGAGAAACGGTGGTTTAGACATTAAGAACTTGCACTCTGTAAACAATGCATTGTTACTGAAACTTGCTTGGGCTTTCTTGAATGACGCAAACAAGCTTTGGGTCAGAATTTTAACTGCAAAATATGTGAAGAATAAGTTTTTCTGAGAAATTAAAGCTGGGGTTCACAACTCTGAAGTTTGGCGAAACATCCTAAATTCCAGACATGATCCTCTAAAAGCTTGTTCATGGAAAATTAAAGATGAGGAATCGGTAAATATCTGGAATCACCACTGTATTATGGACAGAAAGGGCCCCCCTATTCTGAAACATGATACAAATCACTACCCGAAGCTTGTCAAAGATCTCATATCCAGGGGCCATTGGAACTTAAATTGTCTTTACTTCCTATTCAGCAATGAGTCTGTTGCCAGGATCCTCAGAACACCAATTTTGTTATGAGGAAAGTCATGATAAACTCGTTTGGACATTCACCCAGAATGGTTCGCTAAATGCCAAGTCTGCATATAGATTTTACAATGATAGAAACATTCTACCGAGTAGTTCTAATCAGTCTTTGTGGAAAGACCTCTGGCATTCGAGATTAGGAAATCTTTTTCCTCTCAGAATTATTGTTTTCCTGTGGAAATGTGTTAAGGTTGCCCATCCAACTAACGCTGTGATAGCTAGCAGATGCCATAAAATTGTTCCTTCTTGTGGGATTTGCTTGAATCAGGTTGATACTTTGGATCATCTTTTTATTAGTTGTCCAAGATCTAGAGCCATTTGGTTTGGCTCACCTCTGGGTTGTGATCCTAATTGGGAAACTGTTGGCTTGGGGCATATTGTTAACATGGTTCTAAACTGGATTCTCCAAGGCAGCGAAGATAAGGTCTATTTGGGTTTGTTGAGCGTACTCCTTCTATAGCATTTATGGAAAAATAGGTGCAAGACAACCATGGAAGGGACCTATATAGAACCGATCAAGATTATTTCCTTGGCTCTACAAGACAACTTACATATTTTCCCAGAAAAAGCAAAAAAACAGTACCACCGGTGGGAAATGGATTCCACCTCCAATTTCTCAAGTTAAGATCAATGTTGATACGGCCTTAGATGATAACTTGAGCGCTATTGGTATCATAATCAGGGATTTTGAAGGAAAACTTATCTCTTGGACTACACGTACCTCAACCTTTGCTGAAGCACAAATCCTGAAAGCGAAGGCGTTAGCTACTGCTTGTACCTGGGAATTCTTCGCACAGACATCTTGTATCCTTGAGAGCGATGCCCTTGCTGTTGTGAGGGCCATCACGGGTGAAGGCCCTATGTTTTGGTGAGCCATTACCTTCATTCTCCAAGTTCGCCATCGTGCTGTTCAGGTGGACGTTTCCGTCGTCTTCGGCTCTAGGAAGGGAAACCAAGCAGCGCACAACCTTGCTCGTTGGGTGCTCCGGAATAGGGCCTAGTTGCCTTGGGTGGACATCTCTCTCCCGTTGCCCTTGGCTGAAATTATGAATTTTGTTTTCGTAGATGCGCCCGGTGGGCAACCCACCTTTTTTGATAAATAATATAACTCAGTTTCTCATGTACAAAAAAAGACATTGGTTTGTAGCGGGGAGATACTTTTTTTTGTTCACGATGGTCCATCGACCAAATTATCGCGTAGTTTCGCGCGAGGCAAGAGATAGAGCGGTGCTCGATCCCCACAAGAAACCACCCCCCACAGGGGGTGACTGGGCTCTCTGGTCCTTCAAACCCACGTCCCTGTTTTCATGAGCAGGGGACGTGCCAATCGACGCACGGTGGATCAGCTAGTGTGGAGATACCCTCGATCACTATAATCCTTTACATTTGATCCAGAGTAGACGAGGAATGGATGCTTAAAAAATAATCAGGAATACCTTGTAATTGATCATCTTTTGAAACGCCAATAGATATATATACATATCTATTAGCGGCAAATCTGCACAACAATGACCAGGTAGGCACTTTTACCGGTTCAAAAAAAAAATCAGCGAAATTAAGAAAAGGACATAATTGCTTTTGACCGAATTTTATATTCTCCAAGAAGAAGGCTCTCCACCTATACGCCACATTAGAATTTCTTTTGACCTTTCCTTATTTTTTTCTAGAAAAAGCAGAGGTTTTTGCCGCAATGGGGACTGAAAAAATATTTAATTAAATTGATAATACACCGGATTGCCGAAACGTCGTCAAATCTAATGGGCGTCCGCATCCGGATTATCTCAAAACAATTCAAAATTTGGCTGCTAATTAACTAAGCTCGGAATGTTTTTCTTTTTTTATAACTTGGAAGTGAAATTTTATAACACATCGATTTATTTATTTTTAATGAAAGCGAAGAATTTAAGGTGTACTTGGGGTTGGGATTATGATTAAATTATAGTCATTTTAAAATTCCTAAAATCACATATAATCCTATCTAAACATATATACTTGAATTTCTTATGACATGTAATGATTGAGCTTCGGTTTTTAAACAAGAGGTATTGGTAAGATATTATCATCTCTATTAACTCTTAAAGGGTTTGAATAAGTTGCAGAGGTTATCAACCATCACACAGTCCAAGTTTATTAAAAATTAAAAGGGTTAAAGATTTGAAGAGTTTTAAAAGAAACTTATTATTCTTTTAAATTAGGGATCTGCTTGCCTATTTTGATTATGATATATATATATATTTTACGAACCGATCATTTCTGCCTTCGGGTGGAAGAAACAATCTCAGTCGTAAATAAAAGTGTAAATGAGTAGCAGGTCCGATTCAACGGATCCCCTTCCATTCCTAGTCCAGTCAAATTTCCAACTTAACGTTAGGTCCGTTTTGACCAAAATTGACCACGTAGGTCCATCTGTCGCGGAATCCAGTCCAGCGCGGAAGGGTTAAGATGAATGGTAAAAAGACGTTTTTACGCTTGAACTTGTTAGGCGCAAACGTACGGTAGTTGAAATTTTAACCAGTATGCATAAAAATTTCCAAGAAATAGAGATGTATAAATACAAAAAATCAGAAAAATCTACCTACTTGTAAAATAGGTAGAAATTAGATGTGTACATCAAAAAAATTTCCAAAATTTATTCTGTATGAATAAAAAATACTAATAAATAGACAAATGGATTGAAAAACCTGAAAAATATACCTGAGCATAAAATTACCAGAAAATAAAGATGTATATACTCTAAAATTTTAAAAACTTGACCTGTATGCGTACAAATCGCCTAAAATAGAGATGTGTCGATAAAAAAATCAGAAATTTTATGCATGCAAATCGCCTAAAACCAGATCAGGTAATGATGTTGAAATTGATAAATTAATCACTCATTTGTATACATATCAATAGGTGTACATGTACATTTCATTTACCGGTCATACCGGACACCTGTATTTCATTTACATTTACTGTCTCTGTAATTGTAATTACATTTGCGCCCTTTTGGCGGTACACAACTATATAAATGAAAAGCGCCAAGCGCAGGGCAATACACGCCCAAATTTCCCACACTCTTGTCTTCAGTCTTCCCGAGTTCTGTTCAGATCTCTGGCTCTCCGGGGATCGCCACCGCCCTGGGCGACTCCAGGGGGCGAAATCCAACTATTGACACCATGGCGATGGCGATGGACTGTATCTCTGATTCCGAGTATTCTGTCCTAAGCAGAGCTTGCAATTGATCCTAATTCTTTGCTTTTTCATTCATTTTACCAGAAAATATATAAGCTACCGTATGATAGACTGTATACAGACCCATTTGCTTACAAAATGGTAGACCTGTACCTGTATACTTACATATGTTAAAATCGTCTGCTTACAAAATGATAGACATGTACCTGTATGCAGAAAAACAGACCCGTATACTGGAAAAACAGACTAACTTCGACCAATGTTTTTAACACCCGCAAAAGCACGTATGCATAAACACACATAAGCACATAAACAAAAACATGTATCGGAGCACATAAGCACGCATATACAAAAACAAAAACAGACCCATATATATAAACATAAGCACACATATACATATGCACATAAGCACACATATACAAAATTAATGGAATCAGAATTTGCCACATAAGCACCTGGTAGTTAGTGGAGCTCGCCAGGAACAATCTCCCTCTGTTAAGGGTCCAGGTTCGAAGATAATTAAGGTGAGGAAAATTGGGAAACTTTGGTTAACTGCAGAGGGGGCACAAACTTGTCAGTCCCAACTCTAGTAGTTGTAGTATCAATTCAGACGGATTTCAACAATAAATTGCTAGTCGGGAATTAAAAAAAAAACATCCAAGAACTAGTATTTCCATCGGAACGTACATATGTGTAAGCACCCTTGTCAAGCTCGCAGCATCCCTGTTTGGGAAATTTTGGTTAGTTGCAGAGGGGGGCACAAATCTGCTGCCATGCCCTGTCAAGCTCGCAGGACTCCTAAAGGTGCCACGAACCCACAGATCCGGTAAGCACCGGACCAACCAGCCACAGTTGCGGTGCTCTTCATGCGCCGACCAGCGCTGCTAGGGTATCTCCATGACCCTCCACATTTTTCCGAGAGATTAATCAAACATATCCTAGAACATATTATCAGATCCGGATCAACTACAGTAGCTGCCTTCAATCCTAGATGGGGTTGGAATAGGCATGGAGCCATGAGTTTAGATGTTTACCGGTTTGAAAAGGGGGAGAGACGACGAAGCGAAGGAGAAGTAAAATGTAAAACCGCCGGATATAGGGTTACTGATGAAGAACGTGACGAAGTAGAAGCTTCGCCGGAGAAGATGGAATGCAGACGGGGACTCGATATAGAACGTGACGAAGTAGATGCGCCGCTGGACGCAGTCGCCAAGGGAGAGCTAGTGAGGAAGGTGAAGATGACGACGTGGAAACTCTGCCGCAGAACGTCGTCATCGCCAATAGATATCTCAGGAGAGATGAACGAAGGATGAAGGGGACCCATTTTCTTTGGGCTGTCGGAGTGCTGAAGATCTCCAGGATGGAAGAACCCTAGATCGTCATCGCCATCACCTTGGTTCTCCTCGCGCCTGCCTCGGCCTCACTATCGTCTGACGTTGTCAACCGCTCTTTTGAGCGAGGGTAATTTCGGAATCGACGGCAGATGGTCGACGGAAATCGTTAAAACGGACCTATTGTTATAAATTTTGCAAAAATCGGATCTAACATTTTACAAATGTGGTCTGCGAATTGACTATTAAGTTGACTTTCTTAATCGCATCTCTAATCAATTTTCTCTAAATAAAAAATAGTCACATTTTTTTTACTACTTAAGTGATAGTTCAATAATAATTCAATAAATTATTATCGAAAAAATTGATATATTATCAAAAATAGTTAGATAATTGTGACTATTTATGATTAAAAATTAATTTTATTTTTTTATTATAGGATTGAGATGATTTAAATTCGAATCTTTGAAAATGGAGTCTCTTGTGGGCTGTTTGGTATTGGGATAAATCTGGATTATCCTCGAAAATTCAGAGTATAATCCAAATTTATCCTCGAAATTTTAGGAATATTATCGAATTATTTCATCCACCTGTCTCCCTGGATGAAGTTCTCCACAGAGTACATCCCGACGTGCGCCGCCGGTATCTGGTTGCTCCACGGCACCCTTCTCGCCGGCGCCGCCCCCGGCCCCGAGCTGTTGAACTCTCCGAAGAACAGCGTCCTCAGCCCGAAGTCTCCCGCCCATGGCATCCAGCCGTCGCCGTGTATCAGCACCTCCAGATAGCAGCCCACGAACACCGTCCTCGAGAACTCCTTCCATGGTCTCCCCAGGAAGCTCCGGTGCTTCCCGGGGTTCCGGCGGTACACCGCCATGTACTCCTCCGTCCCGTTCACCGTGCAGCCATGGAACACGAAGCCGGAGGTCTCCGCGGGATCCGTGCGGCCGTGGGCGGTGACGGTGTTGGTCTCCCCGGCCTCCTGCCGGCTCTCCGCCCGCGGGCGCACCAAGATCCGGCAGTCCTGAAACACGGCGGCGGCGTCGCCGAAGATGAAGTCGACGGTGCCCGATATGCGGCAGGACTTGTAGAACTGCCGGAGGGAGTGGGCGTAGAGGGTGTCCTGGTAGCCCCGGAACTCCACCTCCTCCAGCACCGACCGGTCACTGTCCGATCGGAACGCCACCGCCTGGTGGGATTCCGGCCCCGCCGTGTTCTCGAACGTCAGACCCTTCGCCATGAATCCGTCCCCGTTCACCCCTGCATGCATGCGAGCTCGGAGACGACTACGCTCAGGGACGAACGATGATTACCTATATATGAAGCTTGCACATTGAAATTTCTCGGCTCGTACGTACCCACGGTGGCGGTGCCGTAGGTGGTGACGCCGACCATCTGGACGCTTAGGGTTCCGGTGATGACGGTCTTCCCGATGCCGTCGCCTAGGAAGACGACGTTGGTCTTCTGAAACGGGATCCGCACCGTCTCGTTGTAGACACCTTCTTTTATGCGGATCACGAAGCGTTCCACCCCGTACTGCGGCGCGGCGCTGACGGCTTCCTGCACCGTTCGGTAGCACCGCCGGCCACCACCATCCTTGCACACGACGGCTTTAGGGGCCGGCAGATCCGACGGGAAGCCGCCACGGAAGGGACCGCCCGCCGCCGCGCCGCCGCGGGCATCCGGCCAATAACCGTCCCGCTCCGTCTGCGGCGGAGCCCAGGCGGAGATGTTGCTGCCGAAGCGGTCGTACGCGGCGAGCATCGAGACGACGCTGCGTGAAAGTTGGGTTAGAGGGAGGAGGAACCGCACGGCGTCGTCCACCTCCTTCGTCCCGTTGACGGCCGAGAGCCCGAGGTAGCAGCCGGAGTGGTAGCCCACGGCGGAGCTGCTCCAGGCTCGGGCATCCTTGATTCGGGAGCTTGATATGGCGGCGGCGGCGTGACCTAGACGCAGACCGGAGTAACCTAGGCTGTCGATGCAGCTCCTGGCGACGCCGGTGCGCTTGGGACTCCCTGCGGGGGCGGCGACGACGGCGGCGACCTTGGACTGGGCAAGCTTCACCTTCTGGCCGGAGAGAGAGAGGCCGGCCAGAATGATGTCGACGGCGCTGGCACCTGGCCGGATCGAGGCCCCAGCGAGAGAGGACATGCAGATGTCCGGTAACCGGGCGGCCTTGCAAGCCTGCTGCAACATTCCGGCCGCCGGCGGCCCCGGTCCCGTAGCCGCCTTCGCCGACGGCGAGCTGCTAGGAGCGAATTCGAAGAAAGAACGGTCCAGTTGCAGCGTCCAAAAGGGGCCACCGTCGTCGGGGCTGCGGTCAACGGCGGCGGAGACGGAGAAAGAGAGCACGAGGGCGCAACAGAGGAGGGAGATGACCGGCGGGGACGACGCCATGGGATGGCCGGAGCCGGAAGCTGTCGCGGCGGTTCACACGGCCACCTGCTCGGGCTTCTATGTCTTATACTGCGGGAGACCCCGGAAACGGCAACGTAACGGTTCGGATCCCTTCCCGACCTATCGGTGGGTTCGGATCGTGTTGATTGACAAGCACGTAAATACTTTGGAACTTTGTGTGCTTCCGGCGGATACCGGGTCCAGGAGGAGTACTGCGCCTGGCCGGATCCTTTCGGGTTAAAGTCCTGACTGATTGAAAAAGATGATAACTCACATGGATCGATCCGTATTGATTGATTGCCCCTTACATACCGCGCACGGCGTGTCTAATTCTATCCGAAAGGAGGAGGAGGGCTTACAATCCGGATCAATTTGCTTCCTCAGTTGGAAGCTTATCAAACATCCGAAGTTGGTGGGGGTATGGGCATGAAGGACCTACATATCCTGAATCTTGCATCTGTGGAATGAGACTGCCTATGGGTCAACCTTCTATCTGCCAAGTATCTTAAGAAACCTAACATTTGGTAGATTCAGGCTAAACAGTCAGATCCTCCTGTTTGGAGGTTTTTACTCACAGCTAGACCTCTCCTGTTTTCAACAGTGGTTTGGAAGATTAAGGATAGAGTGGGGATATATACATCCTTGGAATCATAAGTGGTGTTACGAGCGGCTCGCCTTCGTCCAAGCGATGTATCTAGGGGTGTTCAACTAAAACCGGTAGATCGGTAAACCGAACCGAACCGATCGGTTTGACGGGTTATCCATTCGGTTTCCTCAACCGAACCGAACCGATAATTTCTTAACGGTTTGGTTCGGTTCGGCGCCTCCCCAAACCGAACCGAACCGGTAAACCGGTTGACCCGATTTGACAAAGTTTGACCCACTCTATTTGCATATTATATTACATTTAAATATATATTATATCAATTTTAAATATATATATTAATATAAATTTTAGTTAATTAGTATAAATATATAATTATATATCATAAATAAAGTATTAGTCTTCATATTAATCTTAAATAATTATTATAATATATACTTTATTTTATGTTTATTTTTATTTATTTAAATATACCTTAAACCGATGAACCGAACCGAACCGAACAGAACCGGTTCAATCTTCACTGAACCAGTTCGGTTCGGTTCGATTCCCCTTATCGGTTCGGTTTCGGTTTGGAAAAAAACGCCCAAACCGAACCGAACCGAACCGTTTACACCCCTAGATGTATCCGCATGCAGATTTGCATGTGCCGGAGTACACCCACGCACAGAGACGTGTCCATGAACGTCTACCCGAGTCTTCATCCATCCGAGTAACGAGCGAATGTTGCAGGCATAGACTCTGCATGGAGACGAAAATCGGGGCATGTGCATTAACGTGGGTCTCAAGGGCTCTTCATCGATGCTCATCCAGAGGTAAGGATCAAATTGTGCCCAACGACGTGGGCAACTCTTTAGGTGCTTATAAATAGATGGCACCACAATACAGAATGGAATAATCCAGAGTGCAGCGTACGTGAGTTCCATCTTGTGGGAGAGTGCTTAGAGAGTTATTCTTGTTTTATTTGAGAGCTAGGGAGAGTGTTACCTCGTTGTAAATTTTCTTTCAGTTTAGTGAAGTTTTCGATCGTCGCCGCCCATGGACGTAGGAAGGCATATCGTCTTTCCGAACCACGTTAAATCGGTGTCTTCTTGCTGTAGTGCTTGTTCATTCTTCTATCTCCATTTGCAGGTCAATATCCAAGATACAAGTCGATTCGTCGGAGTCATACGATTTATTCCACATGCGTTACAACAAGTGGAATGGTGAAAACAAGCCTCCTCTTCTCCCAAAGATCCTTGGCAAGTAGTTTTTTAGTTTCGTTAAAGATCTTATTTCAGATGGTGCTTAGAATAGCAGTCTTATTTTTGACTGGTTTGAGTATGATTCAGCACTTCTTATTCTTAATACTTCTATTTATCCAGATTTGAAGCATGATATGTCTATCTGGCCGTTTACACCTCATGATCTTTTTACTCTTAAATCCGCTTACAGATATTTGAATGAAGCAAATATCACACCAGGTTCTTCGGGCTTATCAATCTGGAGAAAGCTTTGACATCGATCTTAGGGTGGCTCGTTTCCTTTCTCATCGGATGCTCATTTCTATACGAAAATTTTTATCTACTTCTCTCCCTACGAATTGGGATGTTCATCACAGGGGGCACTTACATCAACCCAATTTGTAATATCCGTGGGCTAGAAGAGGAAATATTGAACCACCTGTTACTTTTTTGTACACGAAGCAAAGTTGTATGGATGCTTACTTCCCTGGGTAGTAATCAAGACCGGCAATCTAAGTCTCTACATGTTTTGATCTATGAGTGGTTAGAATGGATCATTTCTAAAGATGAACATATGGTTAAATTATGAGTAATTGCTTTATCAACTATCTGGCATTTGTGAAAAGCAAGATGCATATTTATTTTTTTAGCCCAGACATGATAATCCCTTCAAAATATACTAGTTAATCTTGTTAATTAACGTTTGATCTGCGTTGGAGGAATGCTCATGAGCAGTTTGCTGTCACTAAAAATTCGTGGTCCCCCGGCTTTAAATGGTTTAAAAATCAATGTTGACTGTGTTAACTGCAGGGGCGATTAACTTCATGGTCCAGTATTTAGCAGTCCATCTCATCTTGTGCAGTTCTAGACTTTCATCTTCTACTTGTCCAGAGTTGGTGGAAACTGAGACTCTTCTTGATGCATAATCAACTTCTTGGGCATCTTCGGTTCCTAAGCATAATCAACTTGAAAGTAATTTCTGAACGTACAAAGTTGCTGAAGTGAAATCTCCATATTTCTATCCGGGAATGTAATTACCCTGCTCATTCTATAGCTAGATGGTCTGTGTGAAGTCTTGTAAGGAAGACAAGTTCCCATCACCTCTGCCGAATGAAGGAGGTTTTGTTACACTTTTGTAATGACTTATATCTGATTGATATTGTTTTACCGGTTGTTTCTTCAAAAAAAAAAAAGAAGAAGAAAGTGTCTAGTTCTTTCAAGTCTCAGCTACGTGGCATCGGCCTGGTTATCGAATTTCGGATGTGGGTCCGAAACCGGAGTGGGTACCGGTTTGGTCGGCAGCTAGAAATTGACGGCGGTTGGTGCTTTTCGATAGGCTGTTTTTTTTTTCTCATTACCGCTGAGATCCTGAGCCCAATTAAAAATTGTGGCGATACACATATATTTTTTGGTCAAATAATATCAACCTTGTTATATACATATATATTGTGAACCTGAGTGTCAAAATATAACATAGTAGATTAGTGCAAAATACATATTGGTATAGTAACGAAATGGTCACGAGGCTGTGTTTGAGTATGGTAATGAATATATCATTGATATAATACAGTGAATATCACTGATATAATAATAGGGATTTGAAACGGTGATTTTGCGAGTAATGAATAAATAAAATATTTAAAAAAGAATGACTCTACTAAAAAATTTAAGATGACCTCCTCATCACTGACCTAAAATCTTAGATCCGTCACCGAAAACAAACATAATCGCAACGTTCCATGGAATCTCCTTCTTTGTTGACGTTGAATATGTATGGACACTTGGGTGCGTCGACCGGTTGATTAATTAATAGAGATTCCAACTCTTTTGCAAAGCTTGGCATTTACAACGAGATTGGATGGATGATCACGTGTATGGAGATATTGCCAAACTTGATAGTCTCACGAACAAAATCATGACCACGAAGAAGTCGGAGGGACAACAAATAATATAATTAAGTAACAGCTTAAATCATTAGCCCACAAGACATCTGGGCGCGAAGCAATATTGAAATGGCTTCGCGTGACGGTGAAAAAGCAAGCTCACATTAGAGATCGATGAACGCGGTAGACGACAACTTAGTTAGGAAGAGAACAAGCCGAGACAAAAGAAGGTAAATGAAAAAAGGATAATAATCATTTGATCAGATTTATTCCGAGAAAACAGAAAACAGAAGTATGAATTTATTCGATCGAGCCTCCGTCCTAATTTATGGCAGAGACTAAGGGTCCGTTTGGATCCCCGTAAAAGTGGCCTCTTGCATGAGATTTTCTCGGTTTACTTTTACACACCTTATTTGTTTGTCTGTAAAATATATAGTCAACGTAAAATGCTTTACATTGACCGTCTTAAGGCTCGATTTCGGCCTCCGAAAATTTTGAGCGGAGATCATTTTCCGTGGAGCGCCGTTTTGCCTCAAGCGAGGGTTTCTCTTTCCCCTGATTCAGCGATGAGGGGGAGGGCTCGATGCCGCTGACGCTGTGACGAGGAGGAGGACTCAACGCCTTGACACTACAACGAGGAGGTTATCATTGTGACGTCGCCGACGCTGCGACGGGGAGGAGGGTTTCGACACCGCCGGAAGATCTTCTTCTCCAGCGTCGCGAGGAGTTGCGCCTTGAGGACTTTGGAGTTTGTAAGGTGAGAATCTATCAAGGGGTTCGGAGATAGAGGGCATCTCTCTTCCACTTTGCCTCCTAGCAATGAACTTTCCCATTTTTTGGAGCTATGGCGAGGATGTCGCAGAGTAGGGACCGTGCGCCACGCAACCCTTTCGCCGGCGTGAACGCCTCGCCGCCCTTTTCCTACGAGAAACCTAACGTCAATTTCAACAACATCTTCGGCAGTACCTCGAGGTGCTCATCCATGGGTCACATCCGCTCTAGTCCTATGGAGTCCGGCGCCATAGGGTGGGAAGTAGTCGCGTTGCCTCGTCAATCATTTGAATATTTTCTCTAATTGGCTAATTGCCTAATTTTTATTGGTTGACGGGGAGGAAATCATTCTAGCGACGGTGCAGAAACCACCAAACCAGACCCTGGGTATTCGATCAAAATCATTCTAGCTTGATTTCTTGTATGGAATAGAGAAAAGTAATCAAGAAACAATAGAGATTCCAGAAGCAGCAAGTCAACTCGTGGAATAACATTTTATCTAGCATTAAATTTTTGAATGAGGCAGTGATTATAGGTGTGGTATTAGATTTATGTTATGTCTCATCTTAGGCTGTCCCTAGAATGCATAATCTGTGGATTCTAGTTCCAATGGGCCAATTCTAATTGAGATTAACTAATCCCAGTCTTAGTTAGAAAGAGCATAAGAAATCCATGTTTTGTGGATAGGAAGGAAGCTTCTTTTCGTTTGAAGGACAAGCAAGATTGTTCTGTGCAATATTTGCACAGAACTGGATGAGTAACATTGTTGGAAGTTTTTACTTCAAGAATTTAGAATTTTTGTTCTATTATTATGAGTAAATGGATATAACCTCTCTTGATGAAGTTGGTTCTTCGATAGATATTTATCCCTCCCTCCTTTTAAGAATCTAATAATATCATTCATCTATGATTGAAAAGGCATGTAGAGGAATGTGAGAAATTCAGACTGCTCGTACGACCTGGAGAAGCTCATTGTTGTAGCTGCTCCATAAAACGACCATATGATTACCCGCTTGAACAATTTGTGTGAACAAATTCTGTTAGTGTACGCAGATAGACCATTCTCTGGTCTTCGTGCAAGTATGTCCCGTGTACAGTTTCCTCCAAATACTGTTTATACACACAAAAAAATAGTTTTACCAAATACTGCTAATTACATTTTTTTTTCAATTTTTCTGAGTTGTGAGCTGAAAGTAGCGCGCAATTACTACATGGCACTTAAAGTAAAAATCCTGCCTAAGTTGTCTTCTTTTTTGCAAAAGGAAGAAAGGAAGAGGCCAAAAGGGGGCTGTTGTACTCCTTTTTTGCAAGGCCGCACAGGGGATGGTGATGACCTGCTTTAAGGGTTCTATTTTGGGGCTGCACAAAGGGGGCAAAACAGGAACTGCTTAGAGGATGTTTGTATGGTCCGTAACTAGGACTATGTAGGGGCATATTTAAAGGGGAGACAATGACCTGTTTGAGGGTCTCCATGAGGGCTGTCTATGGAGCTGAAATGGAACCTGATATAGGGATTTCTTGGTGGACCGAAATGGGGTCATAATGGGGCCTGCTTGGAGGGCTTTCAGGTGGACTGTTGTGCTTTCAATTTTCGGGCATGTCCTCTTTAGCAGGTTTTTCAATTTTCTAACTTATGAGGGAAATAAGTTGAAGTGATTGGATAAGATTAATTACACAGATCTGTGGATAACTCTCTACTGCGCCGTTCCAGCTCCTCCTTGAATAATATACTGGCTTCTGTATTAATTAATATCACTACTTTGTTACTCAAAAGTTATCAAAATCTCGGCACCACACATCTTTAATTAGTTCACAAATAGACTGCAGTTTTTTTATAGTTTATAATTGATTACCTCTTTGAATATAACTAATATACGTGCTTCACCATATCTCACTTGTGATTTTAAATGATAGAACTTTCACCTCCTTTTTTTTTGTATTTTCAGATGTAGAAACGTCTGCATCCAAATTATACTAGAAGCTGGAGGTCTTGTAGAAGCAAACCGTATCTCTTGAAGAAGCTGTTTTTATTTTTTTTCTCTATTTGTTTCCATTTTGTATGGCACTGTGGTGTATCTTATTTCTATTGGAGACTATAGTATGGTGTATCTTTTATGCTGGTTAGCTTGTGTTGAAACAAATTTTTGAATGATATGTTGGCTATAGCCAATTTTTGCGGTTCAGTTATCTTTCCTATTTTATTAGGTAATTTTCTATTTTTTTTTTTGGGTAGTCTTGTTTGATACACCATGACTTTAACATGAATTTATTAAACTTGTTTACATGGCTCAAATCTAGTTGCCTAATACAATCATGGTTGCTAACTAACTATAGGTGCCAGTTGGTAAATGATTGATTTCCGGTCTTAAGATTGAGAACTGCGGAATGCTTGCTGAACAGGTGCCACTTGTTGGGTACTAGTTTATTTTCTACAGATGCCATCTACTTTGACTTTAACAGTAACATTCAAATGATTATGTTGGAGATTATAAAAGATTTGACTCACAATATATGATAAGTGGCCTGGCTTTTTGTTCCATCTACGTGTTGTCAACTTTTTTAATTTCAAGGTTACTTCCAATGTTGTTTTGACCCTACAAATGATACATGACGTGTCTTCTTGATTTCTTATTAAGATATTAAGATGAAAACTTTGTATCATTTTTAATAAGTCACTTCCATATATTTTAAATGTTGATTGTATATAAAGAATAAATTTTGCTTCAATTATTGTGACATTTTAAATTTTAAAAAACAACTTATAAAAAAATTTATTTTAATATAATATTATATTACATAAAATTTACAATAATAGATATTTTTATTACTTTATAACTCTTTTTATATCTAATTGTAATATATGAAATCATTGAAATAGATTTACGGATGAACAAACGATTGAAAATGTTTTCGGGAAAATAATTTACGGACAACCAAATGATCGAAAATATTTTCAAGGAAAATGAATTACAAGAAACCAAATAGTAGAGGTTGTTTTTGATTTCCTTGGAAAAAGTACTCCACGTAAATTATTTTCATTGATTTTGCTTTTACGAGGAACCAAACGGACCCTAATTGTAATCCAGAGAGAGTTTTCTTCGGAGTTACATTAATTAAAGCCCTATTTGGTAACACTTTCGAATACCGTTATCGTCTTCGATTTTAAAATTAATATCGATAATAATCATTTAGAAGTGTTCGACTAATAATATCGATTTTAAAATTTATAATATAAATAAAACATGCGATACGATAAAAATGTCGATTTATATCAATTTTTATATTGATACTCTAATTTTTAAAAATATCAATATCAATATTATTTTTGACACTCTAATCGAACATGTAATCGGATCTTGAGAGTGGTAGTGCCGAAAATGTTTTAAATTTATGCTATATCTAAGATGGTATTAGATCTCAAGAGTTTCAAAGCTATCCTATTAATGGACTTAATTAAAATTAATATCTTGGTCGTGGGTAGCACAGTGCAACGTATCTTGGTCTCGTGCTCTTATCCATGGTTCACCTAGTCGGACAAGGTCGACTGACCCGGTTGATTTTTTCGAGGTCTGACACCATAATTAGTTAGGTCAGATTTGAAGTTGACGGACCTCGGGCCAGCTCCCGACCTAACCTTCTTACTCTTATTTGTAATTCTTCTAACTTATCACGATTCTATGTAAGTATATTCTGATCTTGTTGTATATTTGTCTTGCTGTCCTAATTAAGCTAGTCCCCTAATCATCTCTTTTTTATTGAAAGATAAATTTTGGAATAGATAGTTAATCTCTTATGATGAAGGCACAAATTAAAGTAGTCTTGCTTGTGTGTATGTAAATTTCGGTGAGAGAAGTATGATAGCCTCTTCCACCTACATAAACCCTGAGTCATCAACGACTCAACTTAATATTATACTAGGTAGGTTGGGACCCACTCAAATATAATTTGTCATGGGACCGAGAAAACTTGAAGGTTCTTTTAATGCATGAATTTTTTTTAAAAAAAATTAAAGATAACAAACCAAAACTTTGAATCGGAAGAATAGCACACTTTGAAATATTTTTACTTCGACTTTTTAACTTCAAGGTGCAAGATATATATGTTCTCTCATTTTATTTAAGATAACAAATCTTAAAGTTAAAGTTGGACTCAAAAGGTCGAACTTCAATGTTTCGGCTTGAAGTCGGACTCAAAAATCAGATTTTAAGATTTTGGGTGAAAGTCGAAATCAAAAAGTGTGAACATTTAGATTTTAATGAAAACCAGAGTTTTATGTTCAACTTCCACTGTTTGATTGTTCTTGCCTCTTTTTTATCTCCGGAAGTACCGCTGTTCTCCGAGAAAATTATCAGCTCGAAGCCCGACACACATAAGAAAATCCCCAGGACAGAATAGAAAAGAAAGCATGCCCGAACCGAGTTGCACGTAAAGGAAGAAGATTGCTCCATACATTATTGTTTTCTCTGCGGTAGCGCTCACGTTCAGAGCAGAGCACCCCTAAACCCTCGTCCTCTTGACCAAGACTGCATCAGATGTAAAAAAAAAAACAGAGATCCAGCGATCTTTCTTCGCGAGTAGGTACCTGACAAAAGGTACCACCTTTCAAGCCTTCGAATGAATAGCTCGGGGAGATACTGCCCAGATTCAAACCGCAAAAGCTACACCCGGTTTCCCAATCTTTTCCAAATATTTTCAAATATAGGATATGAACCCTGTCCCTGAATCGGTTACAAGGTGTCTTCGGTGTTCAACTGCTTGTCGGAGAAAGCTTCTGCCTTCTCCTTCGGGGCAGCAATGCGGATTCCGCGGGGAAGCACCGGTGAGTACTTCTCAAACCAGCAACCTCCGGGCTGCCCCACCCGGCGACGAAGTCATCTTTGCTGCAGCTGGCCGATGATGGGGCACCGCTTGAAATTTCTTCTTCGACGCCGCAGTCTCTGGCACCTTCGTCTCTCGTCGATTCTCACGGTCGGGCCCTGCAGGTACCTGGTCAAATCTAACCCTCCGTAGAGAGGAGGTTGAACAGGTGGATGAAACATCGACAAGCGCCGCAAGAGAACACTTTAATAATTCGAATCCTATCCTGCAATCGCAAGATGGGCGGACAGGAAAGATCTGGCTGCCGGAAGACCGAAGAACAGGGTGGCGCCTGGCAGCAAGTAACGATCTTTGAGCTCACATGTGCGCCCGGAAACTGCCTCTCTCTCTCACTCTCTCTCTCTCACTCTCTCTCTCTCTCTCTCTCAGATAAGTCCAAGGAGAGGAATCCCGTTTTCTGAGTCAAGCGCAGTCCCTCCCCAATAACGTCTGAACGACTGTCGTGCACGTCAGAAGAGTACAAACGGCATAAAGATGCTCCTCCTGCAACGGCTAGACCGGAGAAGGCCTTGCTGCGTGCAATTGGGGGATGGGTTCGCCGAAGAGGGCGCTTCTGCTGGCGGAGCTGCTTCTGGCGTACTGCTGTTGCCGCCTCGGTGGAGCGGCGGTGGAAGGATACCCGGCAGAGGACCTGGTGGAGAGCCTTCCAGGCCAGCCGAGGGTGAGCTTCAGGCAGTACGCCGGGTATGTAGACGTCGACGAGGGGGCCGGCAGGAGCCTCTTCTACTATTTCGCGGAGGCCGACGGAGACGCCGGCAAGAAGCCCTTAACCCTTTGGCTTAATGGAGGTGCTCTGATCCTCCTCTTCATCCCGCTCTGGCTTCTCCTGTTCGTTTCATTCTCAGCTGCTCTTGGCTACTCTTTCTTCCCGGTGTATTTGAATCTATGCTGGTATTTTATCCTCTGCCTCGATGCTTTGCTTCTCTTGCTCAGGCCCGGGTTGCTCTTCAATCGGTGGAGGGGCCTTTACCGAATTGGGACCCTTCTTTCCAAGAGGAGATGGACGAGGTCTCCGAGTAAACACCGAGTCCTGGAACAAAGGTCAACTATTGGATGCCGGAATGACCTAAATTCATCTATTTCCAGAAACTGACGGCCGAATGTATCTGGGTTGTGTCTGATCTTTGTCTAGTTTCGAATCTCCTGTTTGTGGAATCACCTGCTGGAGTGGGATGGTCTTATTCAAACAGGACTTCTGATTACGTGTGTGGTGATGAGTTCACTGGTAAGAGTGATATTCAAGGTTACCATGTTGGAATTGACCTTAAAATTGATGCAAAAACCATCCAAGTCACATAGAATGGTTAATGGATGCTGTGACTCATCAAGTATTGTTTCTTGTGCGTTTCTTCATGACTCAAGCGAATGATATGCGCACCTTCCTGGCTCGGTGGTATGAAAAGTTTCCGGAGTTCAAATCCCGGGAATTGTTTCTGACTGGGGAAAGTTATGCAGGTCCAGGCTAACATTCACTTTATCTTTGTTACATTGTCAAGCACCTTGTTGTTTTAAAGAGATTTCGGCAACTGGTGCTTTGTTTGCAGGGCATTACATACCTCAGCTGGCTGATGTTCTTCTGGATTACAATGAGAAGTCAACTGGTTTCAGGTTCAACATAAAAGGAGTAGCCGTAAGCATAGCCACACCGTACTTTACCCTTTTTGTCGTTTGATGCAAATCTCTCACTCTACTATTTTCTGATTTAAGATTGGGAACCCACTTCTCAAGCTTGATAGAGATATTCCATCGATATATGAGTATTTCTGGTCACATGGCATGATTTCTGATGAGATAAGTCTCACTATAACTGCTACTTGTGACTTTGAAGACTATACATTCAACAGCCCACACAATGTGAGCAAAGCATGCAGTAAGGCAATCGAAGCTGCAAATGAGGTGGTTGGTGATTACATCAATGAATACGATGTGATCTTGGATATCTGCTACCCGTCAATTGTGGAGCAGGAGCTGAGACTGAGAAAATATGTATGTATCTCTACTCATAGGAAAGGAAAATGGAACTTCTGTGGTGTAAACTTTCAGGGTTCCTTTGTCACCAAGTTATTTAGGGGATATACTTGGTTTATCCCCTAAATTTTTGGGATAAGCCTGGTTTATCCGCAAATTAATCTTGTACCGACCAGCCCCTCAGTGAGTAATTTCATGAATGTTCTTAATGTAAGTCGAGTTTACATGTTTATGTTGTTAAGGTTACAAAGAAGAGCATTGGAGTTGACGTTTGTATGTCATACGAACGGCGTTTCTATTTTAACCTTCCAGAAGTGCAGCATGCTCTTCATGCAAACAGGACAAACTTATCATATGGTTGGTCAATGTGCAGTAGGTAAGTATTTGAATCAAGTGAAACTTGTGCATGCCTTATTTTGTTCTTTCCTGGTGTATAGTAATCTTGAGATGAGTGTTCTAAGTTGAAACTGTAGTTGCTCCTTTCTTGTGATGCACTTAAAATTGGTTCAAAACTTTGTCAACCGTGAATTAAAATCAAATAGGATGTTGTGGGTTTTGACGAGAGGAAAAAAATATCTTTTTCTTTCTTCACCTCCCCTGCACAAGTACAATTAGGATGATGATGGTTTCATTGAATACTTCTCCAATTGACTATTAGCAGTCCTAATTTAGGAACCAACATGAATCATTGTTTTCCATGATTTTCTCTAACTCGTATCATATTGCTTCACAGTTGTTTTGTCCAAAAGCATATTAAAGTAGGATCAAAGACTTCTGATGTTGTTTATTTATGCTTCATTTGGACAGAGTTCTCAAGTACAAAGAATCTGATGGTAACACCAACATGCTTCCGTTGCTTAAAAGGATACTCGGGTATCACATACCTGTATGGATATTTAGGTGAGCAGCATTCTTTTACTACCACGACATTCAAATTTAACAAATAAAACAAAAAATAATAAGAAGAATTCTCATGCACTCTCTCTCCAACTGTGATTAACGATACTGCAAAATGACAGTGGAGACCAGGACTCTGTCGTTCCACTCTCCGGATCTCGAACATTAGTCCGGGAGCTAGCTCATGACATTAACTTCAATGTGACTGTGCCTTACAGAGCCTGGTTCCACAAAGATCAGGTACGCCTTTCTCTCTCCTATTTTCAACAAGACTAGTGTATTCCCTAATCTCTATGAGAACATGCGTGCCCCAAAGGTGCCTTGTCATTTACATGGCTCCTCTACAGCATTCAATTCACCTAATCACTGAAGCCATCACTTTTCTTGCTTCACCCTTCAAGGTTGGTGGCTGGACAACTGAATATGGAGGCTTGCTGACCTTTGCTACTGTTAGAGGTGCTTCACACATGGTGCCATATGCTCAGCCTGCAAGAGCACTAACTCTTTTCCAGTTATTCATAAATGGCCAAAGACTGCCAAGCGCCAGCACCCGAAAGAACAAATGATGTAGTCGGCGGATCAAGAACATGGTCAGATAGATATCTGGAAAAAGCCGAGTTCCACTGCCATTGTTGCTATGCGGATCAAATAAGATCTGTTCTGATTTACATGTTTGTGTTGCCAATCAACGATTGAATGGGAAATTATGTTCAGATTTTTCTGTTTTCTGAATTGGCTTGTTGTTTCAAAATGCACAATTTTAACGACAAATGACTTCATAAATAGGAAAAAAATAAAAATTTTGAGCTTATGTACGCTGAATATGTTATGTACCGAAAGTAAGTGTGTATCGTTGTAATTATGTACATTAGCTAGGGGGGGAAAATGACCCTTCAAGGTAAGGATATATAATCTATATTCCAAGATAATATAAGACCCCGACACCTAATTTATATTTCAGTATCTTTTGTGAATATTTTTAATATATATTTTTTATGTTTCATATTCTGTTGCCAGTTATTTTTACTTATTGGATCCTTACATGCGCTGTATATCTGTCTGTTACTCACAAGTCAACAAGATTGTTACCTATATTTCATAGTAAATAGCACAATGCTGTTAGCAAATATATCCGCGAGAATTAACAAATAGCAAACGGATACTGTTATTTGTTTGTAGGGTGTATAGGAATATTGCAGTAAACCACAAAGTAACTTATATTTATTTGATTCTGCCTCCAATTATATTACTACGTTCTTTCAACACATACAACAGGAAAGCCACCAAGGCGGCTCCTCATCTCATCTGCAGGCCTGCAAACGATGACGGAGACGGCGGCGGCGGCGGCGCACGGCCACCGACACTCGCCGGCCGGCTCACCCGAGCAGCGAGATGATGTCCTGCGCGATGGAGCACAGCCGCTCCAGCGCCTCCTCCCTGCGCGCCATCTCCGCCGGGTACGCCGCCGCGCGGCTCAGCCCGAAGGCGTTGCGGCACATCTCCGCGTAGCCGGCGGCGGCCCCCACGTCCACCGCCGCGTAGTCGTAGTCCTGCCGGGCCAGCGCGTCCAGCGCCGACCCCAGCGCGTCCCCGGCGTCCGCGTACCTCCGGGCGCAGCCCCCCAGCGCCGACCCGAGGGCCGCGTCGGCCCCGCCGCGGCGCCTCGCCAGCCGGGACGCGTAGCCGGAGGTGCCGGTGGCGTTGGAGATGCCCAGGCTGACGGCGATGGTGGAGAGGCCCCGGACGTCGGCCTTGGCGCTGCCGGGGTCGGACCGGAGGGAGGAGACACACAGGTCGAAGTAGGCGGTGCTGTTGCAGGTCCTCTGGATCAGGTCGGGGACGGCGGTCGGGCGGCGAACTGCTTCTTGCGGGGCGGTGGCATCGCAGAGATGAGGAATTAGGACGAGCACGGCGGCGTAGAGGAAGGAGCCGAGGGATCCGAGGAGAAGGGAAGGCATGGCTGGCCGTGCTGAAGAGCAGAGAGGAGAAGATTAAGAACAGCCCCGCTTATATATATCTTGATATATGTATATATATATATTGCTGCATCTGACAGAACATTCTTTGGTCAACGTCAAGGAGTGAGGTAGCGAACAGAAGCTGACGACGTGGCAGTGTTGACCTGTTGCGGGTCACGGGCGGGACAAGAACAAAGGGGGTCGACGACCGACGCCAGCATACGGACAGGCGACACGATCAGCTGTACGCGCCGCCATTAAGAGCGCTAGCTGGACGCGGTGACGCGGCCCTTCCTCCGCCGTCTCCTCTCCGATCCCCCCTCCGGCCGCCGCAGAGTCGCCGTCGGGAAAAAAAAATAGATAGATTATATCAAAAAATAATGATAAAATAAGGTGTATTATTCTCCCTTATCTAGTACGATCAACTAGTTGATCTGCGGGATGATGTCCTTCTCTATATGATCTGCGGGACGACGTCTTCAAGACCCACACCCATCATTGTGCTGGCTGTAGGAGATCGAGGAGGTCCTCTATTTATTTTTTGACCATATTCATTAAACAAGACTAAAGAGCATACATAGTTGTACATAGATAAAGATAAACCAACAAAGACACTAAATCGAGTCATCAAGAAAGTGATCTTGGAAAAAAGAAATTTTCAAAGAGAGACTGTACCACCACGAGATGACCAGCACACGCAAATGCAATCGTGGTCGGGTGGTACAAGAAAGAACTCCTTCAAGGGAGTTTGAAAACTGTAACGAGATCGGAAGATCACTCCAAACGGGAGTGGAGAAAGCCCAAACCCACGGTCTCGGGAGAGACTTAGCGTCTAAAACGCTAAAGATGATAAAGTTTGAGTCATAACCCGGTCTTTGGACTACATACAACACCGACGCAGAAAAAAAACGGAACAAACTTAAGTAAGCCGATCTCCACAGATCCAACACAACAAAAGTGTACAAAATGCCTAAAAAAATTTTTAAGCAAAGTGTTGGAAAAGGGAGAGTGGGAGGGAGGATCATTTTTCCTCCCAAACCTAACACGACCTCAAAACGACTTTGTTGAAACTACTCAACAAAAGTGCAGGAGGAGTCTTCAACTTCAAGTGCCGGATGCTACTGTCAACCGTTTACCGAAGAGGCCGCCGGAGGCTGCCGGACAACCCCTGATCCTCCTTCTGTCGGGTCCGCCGAAAGGGGAGTCGCCGGTGAGGGAGCCGCCAGACGAAGGCCGCTGGACGGGGGTGCCGCCTGACGGGGAAATTTGCCGGCGAGGGGTTGCCGACGGGCCCGCCGAATAGGTGAAACCTCCGGCGCGGGTTTGCCGAAGGGGTGGGGGGCGCCGGACAAGGAACCGCCGGCGAGGGTGATGCCGAAGGGGATCGCCGAACGGGGTGCCGCCGGACAGGGTGGGTTCGCCTGCACGGTAGCCGAAGGGGCCGCCGGGCAGGGGGAAGCCGCCGGCGAGGGATTTGCCGAAGGGGGCCGCCGGACGGAGAACCGCCGGCGAGGGTTTCGGATGCTTCTCGCACCCCGATCGAGGAGATCCTCTAAAGAACCTACACAAGCCTCGCTCAGACCTGATCCCACCTGATGTACACACACTTGAGTACCCGAACATGGCAATTAATTACATAATATAACCAAGGAGAGAACGACCGCCGCCCCGGATCCATCGATCGATCGACTGATCGTCTTCTTCATCTTACTATATATATATATAATCTCTTCTTCCGGTCTTTCCGGTGCAGGCAGGAGCCTGAGAGCTGGAGACCAAGTTCGTAATGCAGACATCAACCAGCTAGGCCTTCGAACTCGTGATGCTCAGAGGAGTGGGAAGAAGACACGGGTGTTCGTCATTTTAAGGGCCACTCATGTGATTTTGTCAACTTTGCTGTGTTCGGCTGTCTGAAGAAACTTGTAACACCTGTTCCTGAGTCTTCGTGCCATCCACAATTCCCAGTGAGTAATATAAGGCTCCGATTGTTGTATAGTCTCTGTTATCAAGCTGATGAAAAGGGCCAGTACCGATATTATTATGCTGATTCGTCCAAACTCACGGTCTTGGCTTGAACATACATGTACGTATCCCGTAGTTCTTTATATATCCACCAACCGCGGGATGGCTCGGTCTACGATAATGGTTGATCAAGTCGAAACAATGCACGTTGAATTCGGATCACCTCACTCCCCCCCGGATGGAGGGGGCTCCGATAGTCTCCAACGGGAAGACAGGTCGGTGGTGTCTTATACATTGTTGGAGTTATAAATAAGTCATTTGTGCAAATGTGGGCGGTTAAAGTGGTGCGGCGTTTTCATTAGTAACCGATCGAGGAAGTGCTCTCTAAAAGATGACTGAGGTGATCTTTTGGTTACATGACAAATTTATTCTTTGTAATAATTTTTTTTAAAAGACTGTTTTGCGGTCATTACAAGATTATACTTTTAAGGAGTATTTATTCTCTTACGTTGAGATCTCTTTTTAAAAGACTGTTTTGCAATCCTGGCCCAGCGGAACTCCTTGCACGTGGCAACCCTCCGCGGCGGCCTCCTTCCCCGGTGGAACCTCGTCCGGCGGGGGGCGAAAGCCTCGCCGTTTCCATCGCCACTCTGACTGTAACCTCGCCTTTTCTGGCGGAACCCACCTCATTAGCTCAACGACAGAACTCATCTAGTCATCTTCGGTAGAGTTTTCTTCGGGGGTTCCTCCGAAAGCTTCGCCGGAAGCTCGTTCGGTGGCCTTGCCAGCGGTTGTGTTCGCAGCCCGGCAGCTCTTCGCCTGTGGCCCTCGTCATACTATTTTTCAAGGCGAAACATTCGCTCGGCGGTTCTCGTACAAAGGCACCTAATCAGCAGCTCCTCACTCGGCAGGTCCTCGCTCAACACTCTTCTCATCCGTTATAGGCAAAGCCTTCATTGTTCTAGGCAGCACCTCATCGTCCAGCAGCACCTGTTTCGCAATCCTCCTGCTTGGCTGCTCCTTATCCGGTGACACCCTTGTCCGTTTCAGGAGGCACAATTCGTTGTGAAGTTTTTTTTCTTTTATTTTGTAGTCGTTTTTGTCTTGGGAGGGAAATTCCTCCCTCCCACACTCCCTCTCCAGTGCTCCACCTAAATTTGTTTTAGACTTTTTGTCTCCTTTTGTTGCACTAGAGATGTGGAGTTCGGCTTATCTATTTGGTTTAGCTGTTTTTGTCTTTGTGTTATTGTTTAGTGTCGTGTGGTCGAGTTCCGTTAAGTTATCTTTTCTGGCTACTTTCATAGTCACTTACCTAAGTTCGAGACCGATAGTCCGTGCGATCTCTACACTTTTCTGGTGTGTTCATCCGGTCTTGGGACAATTGTCAAACTCTTTTAAAGGAGTCTATTTACTTGATGTTCGACCCTACAAGTACTCTTATGTGCCGGTGGATCTGTGGATATGGTTAAGTCACTTGGGTTGTTCAAAAAAAAAATGAAGAGATCTCTTTTGTTCTCCTCCCCGTAGCCTCCCACCTCCCGCACCTTTTTTATTAAGTTACACGCAGTCTTCGCCCTTCTTGTTATCTCAATATCATAGACCATCTTCGATCTTATTTTAATATAGAATTGTGCGGTAAAGGTCCACAAAAATTAGCCGTGCAACTAGTTAAAAATGTCGGCTGGTGTGGCTCGGTTGGCGCGACCCCTCGTGAGCGAGAGATAGGGTCGAAGTCCGTGTGAGCCCGACCTTCCTCCTTGGAAGGAGGGTACTGGTGGAGATCGAGCCGAGGGGGGTCGATTTCTCGTCACGTGCGGTACGGCAGGCATGCCTGACCGTTGGACCATCGTCGATAAAAAAAACTAGTTAAAAAACACCCGGTTATAATCTAACTCTACTGCACTTGGCAACAAAACTGTGTAACGGGCAAACTTTTCTACTGTCAACTGTGAACGTATATATCAATACTCAAGCAACCACTTTCGTCCAAAAGATGATCGATTTTTTTTTTTGCCTACCAAGATGATATATATATATATGTTCCATTATTCTTCATCTCAGCAACGTACGCAAAGTGATGCTTTTTATGCCATCTAAAAGAGGAGAGCGGATCCGTTAAATGAAGACAAAATTGGTCGACCTTTGTATACGCGGGAGTTTCCATTCCCATCATACATAAACTTGTGTCCAAGATGTTAATTAATGAATCCGACATACATAAGTTGTCTCAATTTAAAAAGTATATATTCTCTAATTTGGGCCGCGGGAAAAAAGAAGAAGAGGAGAATCTGGGCAGCGACTGCTTCCTCCTCCGCCCGCCGGCGGCGGCCGTTGACCCGTTGACTCGTCCGAACTCTGACGCCATCCCGGCCGGTGGGCTGGGTGATTTTGACTTTCCAGAATCTTGACCCGGATCACTGTCATGAAGGAACCGGCGTGCCCGGACGAGCTTCCTCGTCCTTTCCAGTTTCCACCATCGTCCGCTGCTTCGCCGCCAAGCGAGAGCTGGTCATCATCTTCTGCTCTCCGGCCCCCCGACACCCTGATCGCATTTATATATATATATATAATACCTGTTCGACGCTCGAGACTCCAAGAACCTCGCCCGCCATTGCAGCAGCTGCTGCTGCTTCTTCTTCTTCTTCTTCTTCTCTCTCTCTCTCTCTGTTTCTCTCCGTCACACTTCTTCAACTGCCGAGATCGATAGGGTGATCAGGACGGTACTCATCGTACGCCATGGGGCTGTGTGTGTCTCGTTCCCGGGCTCCGCCGGCGCAGGTTCGGCCGTCGGACGCTGCTTCGTCCGAAAATGAGTACCGGCGGTGCGGGGAGTTGGAAGGACGGAAGGCGGCGGTAGATCATCGGAAACCGCCCCCCTTGGTGGGTTTTTTTTTTTAAATAACACACTTGTTTATCAATATTATAGAAGTAACACACAAACTTTTTTTTTTGCAAATCTAGCACAAGTCGACACAAAATAGTTCGACTTTGCATCGAAAAAATAAAGTCGGCGTGCGGTAACTCGACTTCAGTCCGATATTGGGGGATTAACGGCGAAATTAAAAAGTCGAACTTTAATACACCGACTTTAAAAAAAATTACTTAAAGTCGAACTGTGTTAGTTCGACTTTCAAATTTTGTTAATTTTTTTATTTTTACGTCTGACACATCATTAAACGCCCCGCCGTTACGACGCTATGTTCAGTTCCCCACCCGCCCCGTGGTCGATGATAAGCAGATCCGCTGCGTGACGAGAGAGCCGCAGCCGGCGACCTTCCCCGCCTCCTCTCCCGCGCCGAGCAGCGCCGCCGCCACGGAAGGCGGAGAGGCTCTGCTTCCCCACTGTTGGGTCCCCTACGATGGCGGACCCCTCGGAGCACCCCCGCCGGGGGAAGGTCCTCTCCGGCCGCTACGAGCTCGGGCGCCTCCTTGGCTGCGGCGCCTCCGCCAAGGTCTACCACGCCCGGGACCTCCGCTCCGGCCAAAGCGTCGCGGTCAAGTGCATCGGCAGGCAGCGCGTGCTCAAGAGCGGCCACGCGACCATCATAAGGCATTTAATGATGCGTCAGACGTAAAAATAAAAAAAATTAACAAAATTTGAAAGTCGAACTAACACAGTTCGACTTTAAGTAATTTTTTTTAAAGTCGACGTATTAAAATTCGACTTTTTAATTTCGCCGTTAATCGGACTGAAGTCGAGTTGCTGCACGTCGACTTTATTTTTTCGATGCAAAGTCGAACTATTTTGTGTCGACTTGTGCTAGATTTGTAAAAAAAAAAGTTTGTGTGTTATTTTTATAATATTGATAAACAAGTGTGTTATTTAAAAAAAAAACCCCCCCTTGGTGGTGCCGTACTTCCCCCTGCACGGTCGCCCGGGTCTCCTCTGATCGATCCGATGATCCGTCGATCCGCATGGCCGGCGCGCGCACGACGACCCTCTCCGACGAACCCGTGCCTTGATGATCTATATATCATCTTCGCGACCGTCGATATATATGTTCGAGATCGAGATGCACATAATATGGGGGTGAAGAGGCCATGCTACGTACGTACGTATACCTGGGAACAGACCGCAGGATAATTTTCTTTTCATTTGCTGCAACATAAAGACTCTTGTTGTGGGTCTCTGAGTTTATTGTGTTCTTTAATTATTTACCTGTAGGAACAGTACTGTGATTACTTATCACGCATGAATCTGAGATTTGGTCCATGCCTTCATGGTCGTCCATCCTGACGAAGGAGGAAACCGATCATTGGGCTTGTTATAACACATCAACAGCCATTTTAATTAGTACGTACGTTAGAGGGTGCCAATGATAGCCTATGATTCGTTGGTTAAATTAACGAACAGATAGAAAGACAGTTCACAATTTTTCAAGAAGTACTTAATGGTGGTACTTGTGATGGAAAAAAGGATGCTTGGTTGTCCAGTAAATTTTTATGATAAAAAATTATATTAAAATAAAATGTAAACCGACCCATAACATAAAATTATAATGTTGTTTGAGGGATGAGATAACAAAAAAAAACAGGTATAAGAGTTCGAACTATGTTCAAAATAGGTGGGGGGGGACCAAAACATAAAAAAGGTTCTCACTTTTTACTTAAAAATGAAATATTTTTAAAACATAAAGTTATATACGATGATTGTGGTACATCTCTTTTGACAAGTTTTACATTAAATTATAACAAAAACTCGATTTATGTACAATCATCACGCAAACACCATAAGTAATCAATTTAACGGTTGCCAGAATGGTTGCATCTTAAATCATTAACGGAAGCCAAATCAAATTAGTTATCCGATGATGTGTGTATGTGTGATATCCTAACAGTGATATGTCGTAAGACGTCGTTTGATATCGGGATAAAATTGATGGGACGGGGATAAATTAATCCTCGAGATTAATCATATCCCTGTTACGTTTGATTTAATTTAGGATAAGTTAAATAAAAGAATGTGATTTCGAACTATCGGATGACATCTTTAGATTATATATATATGTGTCTGTGTGTGAGGTCATGAATATATTTGTTGCCCGGTAGATGTATGTAACAGGAGAAGAAATGCGTGAATTTACGGTGAATAAACAACAAGCTCAAACAGATAAATAGCCTTGACGAGAAAATAAGTTAATTCCACCCAAAATTTCAACTTGGTCAATGAACATTACTCTATTTTCTTGGTCATGGCGCCGGAGGGCGGTGACGTCCACTCCGCCGCAGGGGTGGGGAGACCGTCGATGAAATATTACATTCGCCCGGAAACCCAGGTCTCCTTTTGTACCATATTAATCATTTTAATTAATGTGTATACAAATAAGCTAAGTATATATGATTGTTCCTTGATTTTAGTTTTGTTTTTTAGTGGTTATCAGCTCTGCCGGTTTTATTCGTTAGAAAACATCCGGTAGTCGAGGAAGACGCGTTTACATTGTAAGCTGATCTTAGATGAGCAAACCAACTGAATGGGATTTAACTTGGCTTCATCTGATGCAATGATGCACAACTAACTAGAGAATAATAGCTCAGGTTGAAAGAGTTGTTAAGACGAGCATAGGCCAACTATATTCCAACAGTTACACTCTTCCATGGAATTTTAGTAGCATGAAATATTCAGAGATGAGCAGCAGCAGTGGAAGAGATCAACTGATGACCACTCCCATCGTGCTACTTATGTACCATGTCATGGTAAACAATATAAAATGGGAACAACAGGGATATCACTATGTTATCAGCTATGGCACAAAGAAAAAAGAAATATATATGTAGGGCGCAACATTATCATACATCTCTACATATAAAACCTGCAAAACGACCCAACTTATCTGGCAAAATACAGCAAATATATATGTAGAATCTACCTGGCTCATATGTAGGGCGCAACATTATCATACATCTCTACATATAAAACCTGCAAAACGACCCAAAAAGAAATACATCTGATAGATGCAGTAGTATTGGCCTATAAATCATAGTGAAACAATGAAATTATCCAACTGTATCACGTATTTTAACCATTCGGTCGGCTAGGTAGATTCTGTTCCTTGCCTTTAGAGCTTGAGCCTATTTTTGTTGAACGAGTGACAGGAACTTGATGCAAACTGCGTGAAAGATTGGTGGCTGGCTTAATATGGAAAAAATTTTTTCTCATTTTCAGATCTACTTTTATGTAACCCCCCCTCTCACCTCACCTCATCTACCATCTCGGTAGTAGAGAGCTTTCCCCTCTCTTCTTTCTTTTGTTTCGTGTTGTTTTCTTCAAAAAACTGTGTATCTTTCTTTTTGCTTTAATAGAAAGTTTGGTCTCCTGACCAAGGAAGGGGGGGTCGGGGGTCAGGACCGGGTCGGTCGGGCCTAAAACCGACCCAAGTCGGTTGGGGTCGCGACCCGGGTCGGGCCGGGGTCGGGTCAGGATCAAAAAAAATAATAATAAAAAACTTATTTAAATATATTAACCGGGTCGGGGTTGCGGGGCTGGGTTGGGGTCGGTAGGCCCAAAAACCGACCGAGTCGCCGACCCCGTATACCATGCTTCTGACCATGTTCAAAAACAGTAAACCGCAATGATGCAATTTTGTATCATTTGCAAGTAGCTTAGACCATTCTAATAAGCAAGACGGTAAGACATGGAATACATAACTTAAGATGGTATTTTGATTTACCGTGCACCTCAGTGATGACCGAAGCAAGAAATATAAGGAGTTTTTTTCTTGCTTGGCAAGGGTTAAGTTGCATCAGCATATGTGCTCTGAGAAGTGTGGGACAGCTGAGATCAGGAAGGGGTCACAGAGTTACCTTGTCCAATGATCCCCATCATTTGAGGCAATGGGAATGTTATATAAAGCTTAGCAATTTCTGCATACAAAAAGAAATTTCAAAAGTATTGAACAACAAATAATTGAGGCAACTCCTCAAGGAGCTGAGGCCGGAAGGAAATACTTTGCCCCAGGGCGGTCACCTCAATTGCTTTTAATGACATAGATTAACATCCACTTGCAGGTCATAAGCAAGAAAAGAAGAGAGGGTTTGCTACTTACAGCCTAAAACTAACTTATTTAATTGACTTGCTATCTATAAATATGTAGTCAGTGAAAAATCAAGGTGTTCCATATAATTTATTAATGATGAAGATTAATAAGTAGCTGTTTCCAGTCTGAGAAAACTATCTAACTACGAAGGCATAGTCCTTCAAGCAAAATAGGCTAGTGCAACATCAAGTCATCGTCTTGACAACAAGCAATAACATGACAGGAAGAACAATGTACCATATCTCCTGTTAAAAGAAAAAGGTTGAAATGAACAACTCAATCTAAAAATGCATATTTTATGAAGGATACAGATTTTTTTGGAAAGTAAATCAAAAGGAGTGCACTTCATTGAAAAAAGGTAGTACAGCAACAACAGAAACAGGAAAAGGGCAACTATAAAAGAGATAGCACCCAGAGGCCAGAGTCAATAAGATACGTACAAAAGGAGGGGATGAGGGAAAGCAGATAATGAGAAAAGGATGAAACATTTGCTTAAAACATTAAGATCTGATGTTGTCTAACCGTATACTATTAAAATTTTTTGAAATATAACCTGGTAAAACGATGTCAATCTGAGAACAAGTAGCAAAGAATTTAAGTGATCAATAAACTTCTATTTCTCACTTGATAAAGCAACTAAGAACATGTTTTTTAAAATATGCTCCTTATATAATATTGAGCCTCCACTAAGCCATGCTTTTAACAGTATCACTTAGCAACATAAACATTTAAATGTAGTTCTATCAAATTTGTTAAGCACAAGTCTAAATATGGTCTTGAGTTGAGATGTTCAATGTATAATAGTTTCCTAAGAGATTTTCTCAACAGTGTGCACCACTGAACATAGCGGTGGTACTAAATGTGCATACGCTCAAGGACTTTCTTTTCGGAAAGCATTTAGGATATCAAGTAATTGTGTATTCAACTATTCATACAACAGAACAAGGAAAGAAAACATTAATAAGTTGTTCGCCCAAAATTGAATCATTCAGAAGAAATCATATTTGGTCTCAGTATCTGATTGTGTGTTTCTTATATAATATCTGATGACTCTTACCACATATTTCTAAAAGATAAAAAGAGGAAAAAAATGCCTAACAGCTATTGGCTCATACTGTTGCCTATCCATAGCGCATAGCATCGGTAAACCCATTCATAAAGGCATTCACCCATGAACTGGCAGGTTAAAAAATGGTACATGCATTGAGCGGGCTTTACACTTTATTTCTGTCAGACGTACCCTTTTATGACAACCACTGGTTGGGCTTGAATTAGGCTGGAAGATTTCGCTAGTTTCTTTGCCTGGTAAAATATAAAGTATTTGGCTAGTTCCTTCGCCTGCTGCAGCTTTGCACACTTTGCTAGTTCCTTCATCAAATCGATCTCTGGATGTAACTATCAAACAAATGCACATAAAAAAAAAACATTAATGAATTCAGACCTATGACAATCCAGAAACTGTATTCACGGTTTTTGAGATTAAATTACCTTCATCACCAGTCAGAAGATGTTCAGAATCTGACTGTTGATTGGCTCTCAAAATGACATAATTTCTACCCTGATGCATGTCCAAGCTCTCATCTGTTTCTGTTGTTTCAGAGTCATCAGAATGCACATCCACTGCTCCAGGGGCTTCCCTGATCCTCAGGATGAAGTTGAAGTCAGCATTCTGCACTTGACTCTTAGCCCCTCCTTTCCTTGCCTCAGCTTTCCACCGCCAATGCTTCTTCTGTATCCTTTTATTCTTTGCTTGATGCTGCGTCTGTTGCTCAATTTGCTGGCCATTCCTCCACATGCTCCCCCCACCAGTTCTCTGCTCCTCTAGCTGTCCATTCTGAAATGCCATCTCCAACATCCCGCAGGTACTTGCCTGTGTACTTCCTTCATGCACAAGCAATAGTGGATTTTGATATGCCATCTCCATATCACTAAGGGAATTTCTCTGGACTCCATGCAGACGCACCATTTGATTCTGATGTTCCATCTCCACCATCCTGGGTGCATTTGCCTGGGCGCCTTCCTCCTGCACACGCAGCATTGGATAGTGAAATTTCATCTCCATTACCCTATCCCTATGGGTATTTGCCCTAGGGCTTCCTTCATGAAGGTGAAACAGTGGAACCTGATATGCCATCTCCGCCACCCCGCCGGCATTTGCCTGGCGACCGCCTTCACGAAGATGCAGCATTGAGCTGCAATCCACAGACCCCATAGCATGCTCGGCGCCTTTCTGCAGCCGTCGCAGCCTGTATCTCATCCTCCGTCGCTCGTTATGCAAGGCGATCTGGTTCCCGGTCATCTGCGACCTCCGCCTACGGTACCATTGCCTCTGTTGTTCCCGGCGTTCTCTCTTCTCGTTCTCCTCCACCTGCAGGATCAACTCCTCCATTTGTTCCGCTCCCACACTCTGCATGCACCCTTCGGCACCCTCGGCGCCGTTTGCTGACCAAACCATGACGCAGAGCTGGATTTATGTAGTATGTACAAAGAAACAATAGCCTTTAGAACACAGAAAAGCGATCACCCTGCCCCGACAAAACCGAAAAACCGTTTTTTTTTTGGGAGCCAACCCAAATCGAGAACACGAGCGAAGAAATGGCAGCGGAAAAAATAAATGCCACTGGAGGTACCATCGAACAGAACAAGAAGGAAGAATCTCTTTTTCCCACAGAACAATCATTTGCCCTCTTTCTTCACGTCGGTTGAAGACTATTACCTGTGGGCTGGAACGAAGCTCCTCCTCTCCTCCTCCGCAGTTTTCCGAGGAAAGGCGGAGCAACGGCAGGAGCAATGCGACCTAGGGAAGATGGCCTCAAGCGCCGGCGTCGTCGCCGCCGCAGTAAATCCTGGGGAAGGCGAACAGACGCACCGCGCGGAGTAGGAGGAGAGGGAGGTGAGCAAGTGACAGAAGAAGAACAAACCTCACGAGCACTGCTAGTATCGCAACCGGCATTACATTCTCACTACATCCCGCCAACGCCGGCGGCGATGCTGTAGCGCTCCCTGCTCCTGCAATCTTGCGGCTTTCCGCGGCAGGACGAGAGGGCCGGGGATGCCGGCGGCGGCGGCGGCGGTTCGCGTTAAATTTCCGAGTGAGCTCGAGCCCGTACGCGAATCGTGACCGCCTGATGGCTGGATCCGCGGACCCACGGGCCCGAGCAACTCAGTGAGTTGGAGCCGAGTCTGACGCGGGTCCATCAACGCCGCAAAACGAGTCGGGACAAGGCGTTTCAACGCCGCAAAGCGTGGCTCGGTTGGCACGGCGCCACCCCGCGGGAGGGGGGGTGGCGGGGGATCGATTCCGGCGGCGGACTGCCACGGGACCACCTGCCCAGGGGGGTAGGTGATCTAGTGAGGATCGAGCCTGCGCCCGGCAGCGCTCGATCCCCCGCCAGCGCTGAGCTGCGCCATCGTCCTGGCCACTGGGCCAACGTGTCCAAAAAAAAAAAAAAAAAAAAGACCGCGCCGGGACAGCTGCCCCCAATCCATCCGTCCTTATTATATATTCCCTTTTTCGTAAATCGGGTTGTATCATGGCTCTTCCTTAATCAATGATTTTAAAGGATAATCGTTAATTCGGTAGGATAAATACACGCATGCATCCTAATTAAATTACACGCAAAAAAATGGATTTTTAGCACTGGCACAACCGCAGCGTGTAGGGCCGTAAACGGGACGAATTCGGTAGCGGATTCATCAGAATCCGATTCCAATTCCAATAAGGGTTAAGGATTTCCGATTCCGATAATTTCGGAATCATTATGTTCCGATTTCGATCCGATTCCGATTCTGTTATCGAAATCAGAACCGAATCTGATGAAATCTGAAATGCATATTAAATATTAATTTTTATTCAAAAGTGAGTTAATAATTTACATATAATTATTAAAATTTGATATAATCTTTTTAAAATTTTATTTATATTATTTTATCAATTTATACTTTTATATTTTATACTTATTTAACGTCATTTTATTTATTTTATTTATATATAATTATTTTTATCGAAATCGGATTAATGGAAACGGAACTAACTGATTTCGATTCCGATTCCGATAGCTTATAGGATACAAAAATAAGTTTCAAATCTGTTAATTTTTTTTGAAATCGAATCGGAATATCGGATTCCGTTTACACCCCTAGCGGCGTGTGTCTACGATATGATATAATAAGGAGAGATGATATATACTATATATAATAGTTGGTTGGTCATAGGATATAAAAGAAACAGGTTTTCGGCCATCATGCTGTGTGGTTCTGTGTGCGAACAAAACAACTCCGGCAACATGAATATATAACATGTGTATTTAAAATAAAAGAAAAATACATAGCCCCCCTGTACCATAGGACATTGTTCTTCGAACAGACGCCACGTTTATGGGAATAATGTCCTCTAATAGTTCAGTTTCCCCTTCTTTTTTTTCTTTTCTCTTCTTTCCCTGAAACTCCAACACTCAGTACTACCCTACAAGTTTCTCCCTGCTTCTTCATTTACAGAGTGGTGTTTAGACAGAATAATAAGGAGAGAGAGAGATTCTAGTCGATAATCTCCGGTATAAACTCATCATCTAATGGCCTGTTTGGCACTATAAAATTTTGGGGATAAACTTGGTTTATCCCCTAAATTTTGAGGATAACTCGAGTTTATCCCCAAGTTATCCCCATACCAAACAGCACTTAATGGTTCTGATCCTATGACGCGCTCTAAAGTTGATAATGGGGGTGTTTGGTCGAATGAAAGGTTAAATGTTTACCTTTTTATGATAAAATTTGTTAAAAAATATTTGAGGATCATTATAAAATTTTACTTTTAAAATATTTTTTTTCTCAGATAAGAATAGAATGATGATCTCACCACCTTTCTTTTATCTTGCGATCTCCTCCCTCACTTTGTTTAGTCATCGATACCAACCCTCTTTTAACATCACATCTGTCTAAATACGACGTGATTGACTAGTTTATATTTTATTTTAATATAAATTTTTATCACAAAAATATATAAATCTACCGTGCAATCAAGCACCTTATAAACAATTTGAGTACTTTCTATTCTAGTCGATATACCAACCAAACTTAATACTCAGGCTGACTACTTTTTATCGGCGGATATCCGATAAATGTTTTATCAGCGGATATCCGACAGGAAATGCTTGGGACTTGTTCTTCGGCCACAATGTTGAGAAGTAGAAAAACGGAATTATCGGTGGATACTTCAAAAAAAAAAAAAACATCCATACGACATCTTCTGAATTGAATACACCACCATGTCTAAGGGTACAAACGAATTAATACACAGCTCGAACCTCGACTTGATAAAAATGGGACTCAACTTATTAATTATGTTAAAGGAACAAATTTGAACAAAAAATAAAGTTCGACTCGCTGAACGAATTGAGTTTGAACGGACTCCCGATCGACTCGGTAGACCAGTGAGTGATTTGATTAAATATTATATTATATATTTATTTTAAAAATTAAATTATAAATATTAATAATTATATATTGTCACTTGATTATATTAAATAATTTAAATTTTAAGTTTAAATTTATATTAATTTTTATAAATAAGTTAAATTTAGAGTTTCATAAATAATTATTCATTAATTTTAAATTTTATAAACGAATTTATATATAACTTCAGTTTGGATGTGAATTAAATTTTAATTTAACTATTATTCGAATTTAAGTTGGTACTGTTCGACTCGGCTCCACTCGTTTGCATTCCTAGCCGTGTTTGAATCGTACATATTTATTCATATAAGATTTGCCGTGGGAATTCAATCCCCTGCGGTCCAAGCATTTCCATGTAGCCGATCAAGAGGAACGTGGAACGCCACCGATCACAGGACAGGATTCCGGGCTTCGTCGTCTTTCCGGCGAACATTTCATCGCCTTCCGGCGAACACCACCGGCCCGCGGCCCCCCAAACAAACGGCGACTCGCTCTCTCTCTGTGCAAGAAAGGCGGTTGCTTGGGAGATGGGCATTGTTCTGTTCGTCGGCGGCGGCTGCTGTTGCCTTGGCTTAAGAGGTGATTCGCATGGGCCAGAGTTGCGTGTGAGAAGGGCAACGGCAGCACGATGCGGCGGGGCTACGCAACAAGTTTCAGATGTGTACAGGGAGATTCTGGGTAGAAGAGCAGCCCTTCTTTCTGGGCTATCTCTGCTTTCTTCAGCGGCGCTGGGATTCCCACGGGCGGCGCTGGCAGTGAAGCAGGGCCTTCTGGCAGGGAGGATACCGGGCTTGTCCGATCCAGATGAGGATGGTGTGTTCCTCTCCCCACTCCTGGAAATGTGATGTATGTATTCACGTAATAGCGTGGACAAATAATAGCTGTTAACTTCCTGATTCTGTCACTCGGGCCAGTAAAATCCGATCTCTCCATCATGTAAATACCGGCACGCACAAGAGCTGTTTGTGAAAAATAGCCATCCGGGTTGTCCAAGGGAGCACAAGGGTAGTGGAATCGCCCGATGACCAGATTCTTAGAACTCATATGATGGTATCATCAGGGTATTTGGTAATGCAGAAGAATGAAATGCTGAGATGAAAAGGCTGTAGAATGGTTATATTCCTATATTTGCTTCTCTCGTGAGATTCTAGTTTGTTGTACTTACTTCACATGCCGTGGATTGTTTGGAAGGATTATAAGTAGATTTTCTGTGTATTGTGCTCAGACAGGCTGGAGAACCTACCGCAGACCGGATGATAAATCTGGAGGGCATGGGGTTGGATGGAGCCCAATCACCCCTTACGAATTCAAGGTTCCCGGTGGCTGGGAAGAGGTATACCACTTCATCTTACCAATCCAGTTATGTCGAATTGCATCATCCATCAAACAGAGAGAAGGATTTGCCTACGAAATTTGTCTTCGGTCTGACAGAAACACCTGCTCAAACACATCGACTGCTCAAACGTTTCCTTCTCTCCTCATGTCCGGTTGTCTTGGTTTGTCAGGTTCCTGTATCGATTGCAGACCTCGGAGGCACCGAGATTGATCTGCGATTTTCAAACTCTAAGGAAGGTCGATTGTTTGTTGTTGTGGCTCCTGTTCTCAGATTTTCAGGTAAAATCTTGTCTTTTTTGTTGATACTCTTTGCACTGGACCCTTGTATTAGTCTCAATATGCAAAAAAAAAGTCACTCAAAGGTAGCATCCTCACAATGAACGGATTAGTGTCTGTCTGCTTCCTAAGAAAGAGAACACCTCATAACAGGACCATAGAAAGTTGGGCTTCCAACTTGATTTTGTGCAGAAATAATGAAAAGCTCATGTCTGCCTCAACAGCAAGGAAAGCTTCCACCGGCAACTACTACAAATTCAACACAGAAAGAAGCCTTATAATGAAAACACTGGTCTTTGAAAGGCTTTGTACATCTACGTTAAGTGTTGACCAGATCCCGCAGCCCCATTTGGTAGGATACAAGAAGCCGAGTGTAGGTATAACAAGTCGTAATTGAGGGAAAAGGTGGTTTTAGGCCTTCAAAAGTCATACTTGCTTTAACCCAGGGTCAGTTATGAACTACAAAATATTCCACTTCTAGACCCCAATATGGAATAAAACCATTGAGTGTAGTTTTCTGTAAATGACTTGCTATCAATTCATCTCAAGCATTTTTCTTTCTTTTCATTTTCCACGAGGAAGGTCGCCCATGATTTCTTGTACAAACTCATTGACCAAGTTAGGAGGAAAAATGTATCTTCCTTTTGTCCTTTCTGGAAGTTGCATTGGTGAAGCTTACCAAAGAGATCTAAATGTAAGCATGTTGATGTCTTGGTACCTATCCTTGCTATAGACCTTCAAGGAGATGTCACGATGGAGAAGATTGGGTCACCGGAGAAGGTAATCAATGCCTTTGGTCCAGAAGTCATCGGGGAAAATGTAGAAGGGAAGGTGTTAAGTATGGAAGTGGCAGAACATTCTGGGAGGACATACTATCGGTTCGAATTGGAACCTCCCCACATATTCATCACAGCAACGGCTGCAGGAAACCGCCTCTACTTGTTCAATGTAACAGCAAGTGGTATGATCGTTTGTTCATCATCTTTCAGTATCTCCATTTAGACACAAATGCCTATTCTAAGTTTTATGGTGACTCGTTCAGGTCTCCAGTGGAAAAAGCATTACAAGGACTTGAAACGGATAGCAAACTCCTTTTTTGTAGTCTAGAATTGTTAGAGGTTCATCATTGCTGAAATCCTGTGGTGCTAGGGCAGGCACGATCGTTTCTTGCTCCATACCCATCTGCAGCTAGCAGAATGTAGAGAAGGGGATGTCACTCTGAGGTCAAAAATGAAGCATGTACTTGTAAATGAATATCTACAAGAGTAGTTTTTTATTCAAGTTCTAGTTTTGAACCTCAATCATGCTGTCCCTTCTTCCCAGTTCTACCCAGAAACGCGACGAAGGTCTGTGTGATCAAAGCCGAAGTGTCTGAATTCTGTAACTGGCTAGATCATCTCCGTGGTGACACCCATAATCAAACTGCACCCTGGAAGCTTCAGAACCAGAAGAACCCTGTTCTCGCCGTCTTCCTTCTCACATTCTGTCCCTCCCTCCCTCGCTCCCTCCAAAGAAACATAACGATCTGACAGCAGCAAATCCGTTTGGGGCACGCGAGAACCCCAGTCCGTTTATAACAGAGTGGCTCCGTCTAATCCTTTTCCGAACAAAAAGCTTTTTTAGTTACGTACCATAATCTATAATATGCAGCCAGCCAGAGCACAAGCAGATAGCGTCTGCAACTGTGATGGTCTACGTGCATGCATTGTAATCTTCGGTAACGAAGACATCGCAACCACAAACATCGCAGATTTGTGAACAACTAAATGATAAGAGAACCCCTCAGAGAATGCTCTTTCTCAATCTGCTAGCACATTAAATATTTTGATATAAGCAATATGCGTCACTCTATACGCATGTACAGAAACTGGGGAAGATAGCCATCTAGAAAATTTCGACGTAATTGATCCACAAGCCGTATTCTCCTTGGCCTGGCACCGGCTTCTGAAGAGCAGTATCGTGTCTGGTGTCAACAGGAAGGGGTCCGTCCTCGGCATGGTTACCCGCCCTTAGACGAAGAAGGGCATACGAGTCGGGGCGATGTTGTTCGGTTTTGTACCGTCTTTTGACTGCGTGATGTTTGAGATTTATATTTGCAGATACACGGCGACCATCCTTCGACGAAGGATATCAATGTCCTTCGCTTCAACCTACTTCGGAGCTGAATAAAGCAATATGCAGTTGTAAATTACTAAATTCAACGGAACCAAAGATGTGGCATAAAGAAATCGACGGACAAATCCATCCCCATGAAGAACGTACGTTTCTTTGAACTTCCGGACTTAACAGATAAACTTATAGGTGAGGGTCTGCTTTTTTTTTCCTCCACTGCATCAGATAGTTCCACTGTTTAAGTCATCCATTTTTCGTTCCAAACTCTAAAGTTCGTCTTCTTTTGGTTTGCTCCCACTTTTAGTCTGGTATTGATATTAATGGTCCCAATTCCACCGCCAACGACCAAACATGAACACGTCACCTTGGAGTTGAATTTTGTATGAAGGGATAAAAAAACAGTTGATATCTACCTGGATAACAATGCTTCTAGAGAAAGTAATCGCCCATCAAAAGTTGTGGTTCTTCTGTGTCTTCTTCAACCTGTGTCGACACTTCCTCCTTGATCTCCAGCATTCTTCTATCCCAAACTCCATCTACTAGTTTCCACGTTTCATCACTAATAATCTGGGTCTGCATGAAAGCGCAACCATTTAAGTACATATTATATAAGGTGAAATGGCAATCAACGTATCTGCCACAAACCTCAAGAGGTCTCGGTGCACCGAAAGTTGAGAATCCTACATTTCCTGGGGCAAAAGTTACCCTCCCAGGAAGGGAAATCCCATGAATTCCCCAACGCCCAGCATAAATAAGTGCACCATACTCGTCCACAGGATGAACAGGTGGCTGGAAAAAAAAAGTGCAACATAATTTTACTTAAGACATCTAAATATTACCAGGACCAAGGACTGCAAGAAGTACCAATTTTCCTGAACGGGAGAAGAATAAATGCACCATTCAATAAAATAATTGAGAATTAGTAACATAAAAATTTATTTAGGCATAAATCTGATTCCCGAAAAAAATCACTCAACCTACCCTCCCACTTCCCACACCTTTCCAAATTTTGAAAATGATCCTATCCTGGATATTTAATAGCTATTTTCTCCACACATTTCTGACACTTCCTTCAGTGATTGACCCCCTACATCCGCAGCAGGATAGGTCGGCCTAATCCATCATCCAAGCAGAAGTATTTAATAACAGGTAACAGCAACTGAGTAATAGCAGGAAACCTGTGGACCACAGAGCCAGACGAGGGAATTGTATATTCAAGCAATCTGCTATTGAGCATGAAGCAGCAGTCGATTATTAGAATCCAATGTCCATTGATTAGAATACTCTACCGATCTATGTACCTTGATATTCAGAAGAATGTAAGTATAAAGTACCTTGATATTCAGAAGAATGTAAGTATAAAAATATTCAAATCCCTCGAGTTCAAATTCCAGCCATCATGGTGCGCAGACTCCACAATTCACCAAAGTATCAGAAAAGGTGGTAAAGTCGATGAAACAGCAGTGAGAGGGTAGAATTATTCAGTGATCTATCTTCCAAGAAAAAAAAAATCCTTCAACCATTACCAGCACTGTCAAAAAAACCAAATGCTGGGAATATTCTTCCAAGCCCTTGACATATTGTATCTAGCACTGTCAAAGTGCCAATGAAAGTCACTCTAACACTACTTGAAATAATAGCAACCCACAATCCATTCTCCTTGTCCAATCTCCACATCTACTTGTATAGTAATGCTCTATTTAGTCTTAACGTCAACGTCAGCTTCCCCTTCTTTATTTCTACAAACGTTACACCAATCTATCAAGACCTTTACCATTTTGCCCACCTTTCTGAAGAAAATGGAACCCGTATACTTCAAAATCTTGTTCATATATCAAATGGAATTTCACAGCTTGAGAAACTAGATTAGTCAGCAGGGAAATTGCTATTACCCTTATTCAATATTCATAAATTCAAACCAAGGAAATTTATTCAGATTTGGTTCTACAGATGCAGTCTGCTGATATATGTATATTTTACATGATCTTATGATGGAGTCACATTTCACTAGCTGTCACCAGCCATGGTGTTTGCAAGACTAGAAGAACTTGTACAGAACAGAATGCTAGAGGAAGATATCGGAAAGTAATGAATGTGAATGTCAACTAAGGGTGCGTTTGGGAACCACCTAGAAGTCCTTTTTTTAACCTTTTTCTCAGTGAAAAAGTATTACTGATTTTTCAGGGTGTGTTTGGGAATGTAACTGGCACTGCTACTTGCACTCACTGAAGGAGGAAGGAAGAAGGAAAAAAACAACTCCTTCTATAACCGACATATTTGCTCCCGATAACTGTTTGATGGGGAGATAATGCCCATCTTAGGCTGCACGAAAGGAGACGTTGCCAATGCTGCCACCAGGTAGTAATCCATGCTCCATCCTGTTTTTGGATCCTTCATAGGTGCCGGCTGAGGGGCCGAGTGCTGCTGCACCACGCCGCTGCTCCAGGGCATCTCCATCCTCTCCAAGGTTCCACATAGGAGCAGTCCTTCCCATGCCGAACTCCAAAATCCACAGCCCTGGGTGCATGCTATCCATGTTAACATACATCACTTCAGCCACGTCCCTATCCATGCGGTCCCTGCACAGCACCACTTAGGTTGACTCCGACGCGGGGACCCAGGACCTGTTAATCTCCAGCATCACACCGATCTCATGGCGGAGGTGGGAGAGGGTAAGGCTCGCAGGAGCGGTGTCGGTGGTGCAAGGGGAAATCCGGACATAAAAGAGGCAGATTTCAAACCAAGACAACGGCAAGGGAGCTCCAGCAGCACCCACAAGGTAGAAGGTGGGACTCGCATGGGAGAACAGGAGGTGGCGTTCAGGGAAGTGCCGGAGTCCACCCGCTTCACCTGCCTGTAGCTGGTCTGAGCTAGGGTTCATGAACAACCCCAACTTAAAAGTACTTCTTTCTTTTGAGAAAAATATACAACCGAACAACTTCGACTTCTATAAGCGAGAAGGCCTTCTAATTAAAGTGACTTCTAAAAGAAAGAATTTCAAACATAAGTACTCCGGCCAAGTTGCCAAACACACCCTAAACACCGACAGATCAATAAACCTACCATGCCTCACCAGTAAACAAAGGGTAAATTTACTAAGAAAGGCAAAATTGAAATTATCAGAGGGAACTCTGTTACTAATATTTGAGAGAAAGAAGTAAAATATCAGAAAAGGGAACTGCATTTCTTATTCACAAGAGACGCATTGCAATTAAAAAAAGGTAAATGCAGTCACTGTTTTAGAAAAACTTATGGAACAACGAAGAGTAACTCATGCTGCTTTTTGAATGAGTCAGCAAATTTATAGCTACTAGGACCTGGAAGACAGTGACAATTAGATCGTGTGAATAATATAAATAACAAGAGTTTGAAATTGTATTGATGAAATACGAAGGTGCAACACTAAAAACTTTCAGTTATGTCACCTTAAAAGCTTTAGAAATTACTTGAAAATATAGAAATTGAATTGGAAATGAAAGAACATTTTAACATAGGGCATTTTAAGAAGTACCGAAAATAAAAGTTATGCCCCTTCTGCATATGTACCTAATGTGAATGTCCTTTTTAGACAATTCCAAGTCTATTTATATGAACACTTGACTAGCATATTGCCATCTGGAATAATTTCGCTAAACAACAGGCAAAATTTTCTCAGAAACACAGCTAATTTTGCTACAATACCTGTGAAATTCTTGGTGCCTTCTTGTATACTTCCCAAATCTTCTCTGCCTTAATCTCTCCTTTCTCGAGCAAAATATCTAAAGATAATGTGTAAATTGATTTCATCACAATGAAATATCCTTACATTATGGTTCCTTATGGGCATCACAAGAATTCAACTTAGTATTCTCTAAGAAAACACTAAATCTTGCATTTAAATGAAAGGCAAAAAGAAATCCTTACCTGTGATTGTTTCCACTGCTGATCGAAATTCCCTCAGCACAGATGCACATTTTTCTACAGAAAAACGCATATATTCATCCCTAAGTGCTTCTAGTTTGGCTGCAAGCTGCAGGTGCAGAAGTTATTATATTCTGCTAGGCCCTGATCTACTTGCGAAACATAATAGAGGCTTACATACATGTGGAACTAGATCACTCTGAGTTCTATAATATACTTTCCCAAATGCTGTCATTCCTGTCTGCAGAATCAAAAGTTCCACAAGCCTAGAAGCTTCAGATGTGGCTTTGGCAGATATCCAACACAAATTATCTATGCCAAACATCTCTTCCTCAATCACCCTAGCTGTCAAGTCAAGGAATTAACTCAGTTTTGAGTATATAGGCAAATTAATGGTAGCAAGTTGTGCAAATATGCAAAGCAGTTGCAAAATAACAAGTATAGATGGTGGTATACACATATCATATCAATATAGATGATTAAATGAACATTAGTGTGTCAATCGTCAAGGTAAGCAGACCTCCATCATGAAAGAAGAGGTCAATAGTACTTACCGTTTCTTGGTATTCCTGTCTTTAGAAATCATGCCTTCACATAAAAGGAAACAGAAACACAATAAAAGCAGCTTGAGTTTTGTGCATGGTAACTGCTAATGCACAATGTTATTTGCATTAATGAATAAGAAACCAAAATTCTGAACTATACTCCTACAAAATTAAGTCATGCATGTGAAAGGAATCATGAAATGTATACAAATAGAGGTAACAAGACATACATTCCCTATTATTTATGGTGAAAAATCTCACCTTAATATCATCTTTATGTATGGCTAAGGTATAGATAGTATTATAATTATCGATACATTGATTTAAACAAGAAATGATTTATCTTTTGAACAGAGAAAAAACAACTCACGTGCACATGCTCTCACAATTGAGTGAATGTAATCTGACTTTCTCAAGAAGCCCTTTCCAGATGTTTCAGCATAGCGCATATTTGGCCTGCTACGGATTGAATGAATATCCGTCTACAACCAATGAAATGTGTGAGCTAAGCATTCACTAATATCCAGCTACTCCTTAATATATTTGTAATAGAACATAATACATCTTTATAAACAGAAGAACATGTTAAGTACTCGTATAAACCTCAGTAAAAGGACGATGAGGATTTGGATAGTAACACTCAAGAACTGCCACGACCGCTTCTCTATACGCCAACCTCAGGTTTAATTCATAAGGAACTTCCTTGCTGTCTTCTTGACCAGTTTCAAATGTACCTTTTTGCTGCATAATGCAATAGAAGTGCATGATATTAGCCAAAATTACAGCATATTATGGACAAGATGTACCCAATACTTTTTGATCAATAATATGGATCATTTTCTACCCTCTTCAAAGCCTCCAGCAACTCATCCCGACCTATATAGTCTTGATCCTTTCTAGCAGTTAAGATTCCAGCCTCATTTCTGCCAAAGAGCACAAAAATCCTCAAAAGATTCAGTTTCTTGGAGCCCATTTGGGAGCACAAATAGTTTACTGACGAAAATTACAGTATATTCTGAAGCTCTGCACCAGTGAAGTCTACTGTGAGCTCTGCAATTTCCTGAAGAAGCATCTCTTTTTCATTCTCTGACCTGAAAAATTTATTCCTAGCATGAACCTGGTATATAGTTATGATGTTAGAAAGGTGGTGTACCAACTTAAAGAAAATGTTATTTGAAAATAAAACATACACAGCAGCCAAGTTGATACAGCTGACAGAAACAAACCTGCAAAATAGCTAGCCTCCCATCTTTTGACGGCAGGCCAACTCTGATAATTTTGTCAAAGCGACCCTTTCTCAGAAGAGCAGGATCCAGTATGTCTAATCTATTTGTAGCACCAATTACTAACACCTGAAAACTTATTTTATTAGTGTGATAAGATGAACTTGTGATCCAAATAGCAACATGAGTAAAAGAAAACTACTTGTGATGTGAATTCTTTGAACCCATCCATCTCAGTCAGTATCTGGAGCAGTCCTTGTTCCCTTTCAGCACCACCCTAGGACAAATACAAAAAGGTATTTTACTAGTGTTTGGTCATCCAATGTTGCTATGATAAATTTATTTGAGGGCTTCTATGTGGAAATCATTCTTATAATAAAAAATGCAAGACTATCATTCCTCCATTTCTATTTGCCAATTGCTACTAAGAATATTGATACTAAACCTTTCATCACATGCCAGGGTATACCTTACGGACAAAACCATCCAGGAGACCACCTCGTGGTCCTTTTTCTCAACCATAAACTATGTGAAAGACTGAACCATAGTCCTTTGTCAATGATAAAATACTAAGTAACTTATATGCAGGCTAACAATGAAGGAATGCTAAATCTGCTAATAGTTCGTCAGAATGGATTATATGCCCAAAACTAACAATTAAATCAGCAGGACAAAAGTTAAGCATTAACATCTGTTCCGATAACTATGCAACATGGTTTATTCATAGAAACACATGCCTGCCACAGGTTCTACTCTTTTAAACACAATTTTTATATTAGTCACCAGTACATAATAAATATCTGCTTGGGTTCTTGAGCCAATCCAAATTTCTTCCATGCAAAGATGTCTAGTAGTTAAGGCATCATTTGTCCATATCATCTTTCAACCACACTTGAGGACAATCGCTATGTAGTCATAGGCATGAGGAGGTTGAGGCAAGCAAGGGTTCACCTCACCTCAAGCGATCATCCTAGGCGGTAGAGGTGAATGGAGGGGGAGAAAGGTTTCTCAAGGTTTTAACCAGGAGAAAACTACACTGGAGGAGAAGGGCCGACATAGGTGGAAACAACACTGGATGCCCGCACCTGCCACAATCCTGCGAGGGAACTTGTTAGGTGGGAATGACGCCTCTAACCGGGTCTCATGGATCCAATAATGAGGTGATGCAAAATATAAAATAAACCGGGTTGAACATCCCAAAGTGCTGAAGCACCCGGTTTGTTTTCAGTTCTTGGATCCAGCGTAATTGTGTCTGCTTGACCCATCTCCTCCCCATGAATTGGGTAGAGACAGCTCCTGCGGACCTGCAGTGCACTAGAGCTGCTCCTAGCGGCAATGGGAGGGACCGCCTGGGCAACCATGGTCAAATCGAGACAGAGAGGAGCTGCCTCATCTTGCCTCATCACCTAGGCAGTTGCCTCAAGTGCCTTTGATAACAAGACAATCATGACCTTGAGCTCAAGTTTTCTAAACAAGAAGGGGGATATTCGGAACATTCTAAACTGATCAATTCTATTCACTTCATTATGACTAGAAATAACATGAAAGTGGTCTCAAAAGAAAACCTAAACCAACAAAAAACTGAAAAGTACACATCCAAGTTTTTTCATTAGCTAACAAAATTGTAACATAGTATATGCACGGAGACAGATTATCATATTCAGACAAGCTTCTGAAAATTCTAGCATGTCTTCCTTCAACTTATTCCAACAGTCACTGTCTAAACAGTAGCAAGAAGGATCTCCTGCCCACAAGAGATCTTGCCTTCAGAGTTCCTCCACCACATAGTAGCTTTCTGACCATCAAGACAATTTTCTGGGAATCAATGGCTCATCTCCAGTAGAAGATAGTAGAGAGTAGAGACCATACATTAGGATGTAAGACTGGTATTATGGTACTTAGCAGGCATAGTTAACATGAGATTTTCCAATTACTTGATGTGATACCAAAATGGAGATTACATTCTTCTACTGTTGATTATATGCTTCATTTCATAGTTCTTGTCACATTCCATATACCACATGCTTTTTTTAATAAGCCACCTATATAGCATTTTGATATACAAAAAAAAGGAAACAATATCAGAAATTCTCAAAATAACAGAATCTAAATAGTTCCATTTACAAAAAACTATATTAAAAGAAAAAATATCAAACAATAAGCCAATCAAAGAGAAAGATATATTCAGCTAGTACGTCAAATTCATCAGATATATAGCTGGCATCCCATTTTTTCCAATGATACAGAATGTCATTTATCATTTTCAAGTCTTATTATTAAATTACCATGTGAAAAAGAAGTAAAAACCACTATTTTAACAGTGAATAGCAAAAGATGATAGCAATGATGAAGATAATGTGTAGTGGTTGATGAGTAAACCAAAAGCATCTTACCCCACCAACATCAGGACCACCACGTTTGCTACCAATTGCATCTATCTCATCAATAAATATTATTGATGGTGCAAATGACCTAGCACTTGAAAACAGATCCTTAACTCGTGCTGCTGCAACCCCTACAAACATCTGGAAATGCCAGACATCAAGAAGTGCTATCAGAAAACAATAAGCACATAAATAGATGTATGTACAAACGTTAACTTTACACTGCTTATGCCAACTCATAAAGTAACGTTAAGTTGATCTTGCAAAAGACAGCATAATATGTTAGTGGAAGATGTGCTATTTTGGTAAAATTTCAAAAAGTTTTATTTTATAAGCACTGTCTTTAAGAAAACCTGAAAAATAATTGCAGAATCACAGAAATGTAGTCTCAAATAGAGATATATTTGTATATAATGCCCCTGCAGATATTCAAAATTGCAAAAACCGCATTGCATAATTCCTAGATTCCTAGTAGATTGTATACATCTGATATCTATGAAATATCACATATGCACAGTAGGAAGAGAGAGCATGAGAGGAAACAGGAACAGAGAAGTGGGAGGAGATGGAAAGAGAGGAAAGATCACGAGGGAAGAGAGGACGAGAGTGCACAATGAGAAGAGAGATAATGTTCCAGAGGAAGGAAACAATTTAATAAATTAATATTCAGGTAGGGGATGCTTTCATCATTTTTTTTACCCTGATTAACTAGGGTTAGATTATTTTAAGCTTAGGGAAGTCATGGTTAAGAGCATGTATGTAACAATCTAAAGATGTTGGGGGAACACAATCAAATAGCTGTTAGTCACAGCCATGCTGCTATTGTACATATAAATGGCATTTGCATGGTAAAAAAGGATGAATCCATGCTGCTACTAAGTCAGCCAAAAACCTGGTAACCAGAAACAGTTTCACCTCCACAAAATCAGTCCCATTTGCTGCAAAGAAAGGCAGCCCAGCTTCCCCAGCTATAGCTTTAGCAAGTAGTGTTTTTCCTGTACCCGGTGGACCATGGAGGAGGACTCCTTTGGGGCAGTAGATGCCTTTGTTCTGAAATTCTTCATCATTCTTCAGGATCCGCACTATCTCTTGCAATTCCCTCTTTATGTACTCCTGGCCAGCAAAATCATCAAAAGTGACACCTGTAGTTTCTTCTGCCGATATGAATTTTGCTCTGTTATTCCAAGAAAAACAAAGATTTCAAGATTCTAATCAAAAATTTTATTCACCCTCAAATGAAACAAGTATGTGGAAAATGTAGTAGAAGCTACCAGATAATTGGACACTGATGTAACCTTAAATTTTCTATATCTTTTACCTTTCCGGAAAATGACATTTTTAGACTTGGCTTTAACAACTAGGAAAATATGTGGTATTCCATAGAAATATTAGTTAATTTTTTATATGTATAAAATATATGTTAAGGTTTGTTGGGTTCTTTGAAAATGTTTTATTTTGACCTCTCCCTATCGGACTTGCAAAGTATCGATGTTAATTACATCTAGTAACAACTCAAATACCATTGATTAACCACCATAGCAATTCATACATAGAAGACATACATCCACAACAAAAATACATAACAGCAACAGCCCCCATGAACTTGAAGGAATGCAAACACTTACGGTTTTAAATTTATCTTCATTTTCATTTTTTATTTGAGTTTATTTTGGGTTCATTTGAGAATTTGATTTGTTTTGGGTCAAGACAATGTTTTAAAATTGATTTTGAATTGATTTTTTTAGTTTTTTTGAGATTTTGATTTGTTTTAAGATTAAGACTTTGGTGCCTTTTATTGTTTAAAACTGTCTTAAATTTAGTTTGAGTTGTTTAAAGTGCATTTGAAGAATTTCGGTTTATTCTGGAGTGGGTTGTTTATCACTTTATCTCACCAAGACTTGATGTCTCGATGATTGACTTTGATGATGACTTTTTTGTTTATGTTTATTATGTTTTAACTTTTGTTTGTGTTGACTTGGGATGTTCTTAACTTCTGTTGCGTTGTGTTAAGATTTGACCTCTCTATGTCCTGGCTTAATGTCCCTTTGATTTGAGATATTTTTAATAATTATCATTTTTAACTTCTTGCCAGAGGGTCTTAAATTGGATGTAAGTATGGGTGAAAATATTTGCATACTGTTGTTTTATTCATAACTTCATTTTTCTCTAGATTACTTTTGGAGGATTTTGATCTCAGCTTTTTAGACTTAATGGCTTTTATAATTAGGATCAGACCTTAGATTGCATGAGTTGGCCTCGGTATTGACTCTAGTTTCAGGTTTAATATTTTTTAGTTTTGATCTTCAGATTGGGGTTCGTTGGTTTGAGATTCTTTGTTTAAAATTTGGGTTTTCTAGGGATTTCTGGGATTTTATTTACTTAAGTCTGACCAGACCACCTCTAGATCTTCCCATGCCCAGGAATTCAAATATCTGAATTATTTGTTGCTGAGAGTGGGCTGAAATCTTGAGTCCAATGCTTAATCACCTTCCGAGCTTATGACCTCTCTGCATTACTGTTTGAGAAGTTGAATACATTCAGGTCTGAATGTTTTGATATGAACTTTGGCTTGGGGTCTTTTGATTTCATTTCATAACTTGGAACTTCATGCTTTCACTTCTCATCCGAACAAGCCTCTGCCATTCTCTCTCTCTCTCTCTCTCTCTCTCTCTCTCTCTCTCTCTCTCAAAAAGGATCAGGTTTAAGGTTGAGATCTCGGATCTTGGGGTCCTGATTATGCTTTTGATCTTAAAACTCCTTGGGAGGTTGATTTGGGAAATTTAAGTCTTGCTCTTGATATTTAACGCTTCTCAGGTTCAAAGTTTAAATTATCTATTGGTGACGTTTTTAAAGAAACTTAAGTCCAGTTTTGGTTTTCAGATTTGTTGTTCTTTTGTTTTTTTAAGAGCAGACATCTATTGTTCCGGACATTTGACTTCAATCTTGGTGTTTTTTAAATCTTGGTCTACTGTGGTTCATATCATGTCAAACGCCAGATCATTTTTTCCCAGCAAGCTCTAGGTCCCATCTTAGGATCTGATTTTATCATTCAGAATCAATGAAGCTTTTTTATTTTTATTATAATTATCAATCTGATTTTTGCATTTACATCCCTTCAATTTCATCAAGCTATTCATGCTCTTCATCATAACAAAAATGCATTGAACATGGCTTGTCACTATTTGCTCAATTTGAAGTATGTGTATTGCATGCAGGGTGGGAAGGCTAAGAAGCCATAATTCCCAAATTTAGGATAAGCTGAGATCAAATTTATTTAATCTTTGATAGGTGTTATAAAATTCATCCCAACCTTGAATAGGCATGTGGGGACTCGTCTTACGATTGATGATCCTCATTAACACATAGTTCGGCATGTCGGCATGTTAAATACCTACGGTCTTCCCATGGCTTAATGAGTATGTAACTCCCTGTTGGGGCATGATATGACATTGGAGTCTTACATGACCTTTGTATGCCAACCTTAAAGACATAGGGACATGTGCAAGCCGGGCCCCCATAACCAATCCATATGTTATATTTCATTTAACTTAAGTCAAGACATTGGGGCATGCACAAGGCCAGCCTCTCAAGTAGTCTTGAATGTTCAACAGCCTCTTATGTTCCGAACAAAGAATAGAAGATATCCTAGTCGGCCATGACGAACAAAGGAGAGGGCTTCGACAGTGGCAACCATGGGGATAGACGACTTCAACAGCCTCTTATGTTCTGCAATCCTCCTTCTCCGGCCTCTCTCCCCCTCTCGACCCTACCATCTAACCCTGTGGACGCTGCCGCAGGGCCTCTTAAATAAGCTGCAGGGTCTCTTCACCATTAAAAAGAGTCCCTCCCACCGATCCTATCCTTCTCGCGATCCCCTCTCCTCCTTTTGATGACGGCAGAATCCTCATCCTCTCCGGATTGATTGTCCTTTCTATCTTGAGGGAATTCTGCCCAGGATATGCTCGAACAGCAGCTGAAAGGTCATGGGGCAGTTTGTGCTATCGGGGGAGTCCGAGCGGGCCTCGTCCTCCAAAGACGGTAAACCGTTTTGCTTCTCGGGGACGACAGAGCTATCAGGTCCCTCGTGCGCTCTCCTTGCGGCATTTTAGGAAGCCCACAGTGTGGGTTTGATGCCATGACAAACTTCCCGCTAATTGAGGGGAATCCGAGAAGGAATCACCTTCCGGAAATAGTAACCTGCACAGCTTGGGGAAGTCGGACACCCTCTGTGTATCCTCCAGAGCCCGCCAGTCACATACTAGCCCTGCGGAACCATCGGGATCACCCCCTTCCTGCCAGAGGGACCGCACAAAGCCAGAAAGGCATCTTTCCTGCATACCCCCCCCCCCAGCACCCCAGCCATCGTTGGTAAGCCTTCCTCCTTTGGTGCCTCCTGGCTTCCTCGTAAACCTCCGGAGGTTCCAGGTCTATTGGAGGAGGATGCACTTGCCTCTGGGTTGAGCCAGCTGCCTTAGTAGACCTCAACGCCTCCACTTTCATTGGGTACCATCTTGGGTGAGCAGGGCTTGTGGTGACCAGATCAGGAGGAAGCGGTTAGGCAGAACCCAACACCTGACAGCCTGTCTATTGGGCCCTCAGACTAGGCCCATGACTGTTATTGATGAAGGATCATATCTTTACTAATATTGCGGTCAATGCTGTATTTCATCTGAACAAAACAAGTCCTTGGTCCTGGCTGCTTAGCTCAACCTTGATCTCGAGGGAAGACTCTCTACTTGCTTATCGTTTTCTTCAAATTTTTTTAGGTGATAACAGACGCTTGAGTATTAAGTAGTGTGCATATACTGGAATACCGAGCTCAGCCCGAAAAAAATAAATAGGAGCATGTCATGACTGACATTGAAGATCCCCTCCCAAATACACTCCTTTTTTCTTCTTTGCAGAACAGCATCAACTGCACCTATAATTCAATAAAGTAAGGGGACATCTGGATCCAATAAGAATAAGTAATAAAAGCTACTTGTTTATCTTGAGCATTTTGCAACAGAAACAAGAAGACATCATGTAGAACAAAATACAATTGAAAGTAGCATATTACTCATTTGGTCTATGGAGAGTTCATAAAATGAAGAAGCCCAGAATTTCAAAAGAGTTAATTCACCTACAAAAATATCAACTGTTTCCACCCAAGAACCCAGAATGGCAATTCCATTCCTATCCAAACTGTGGAGTAAATGAGCCTCGCATTTTGTTGGTAATTCACTCAATACCTGACTTGTTATATGAATCTGAATTTCATATTTTTTTCAGATGTGAACAGAAGTATAACAATTGCTATACACCAAATGGTCACTATCTGTACCACATCACCACATCTTCAAAAGTTCAGTATTCCAATGGTATATAAACAACTGATACATTTTTCTTCAAAGCAAGTTCTCCACCAATGGCAGACACGTTGTCTGCTAAAAAATTGCCCCTGATTAATGCTACCCCACTAGACTTGAAGTTTTTGGTACATACAAGTATTTATGTTAGAACATTGATACATAACTACAAGAAGAACAAGCTAATCTATAAAGGCAAAAGGATGGCATAGACTCACTACAAAGAGTGATCAATCTCACAGGGTAGTTGTGTAAATCTCCAATGGTGATATAGATATCCAATACTAGATCAAGGCATCTGCTGATGATATTAGCATCCTTCTGATTTCTATAAAATCATCACCTTTTTGGTAATCTTAAAATAGTTGATGTTGTCGAATCTGTTTTTGTTTCAGTTACCTTAGCCTTGCAAGTTGGAGAAAAAAGGATATCAACGGAATCCCTCTTGGAAGGCCTTCTCTAATGGAAACCTCACCAAGTTTAAAAGACTTATTTGTCTAACTGACATTGGTCAATTTCCTACCTGCCTCCAGAGTTTGACAACCAAGAAGAATGGAATTGAAAAATGTATATGCAGTAAAATGTTCAGAAATATGTAGCATATGCTAAAGAAAGACTCATAAAATAAGAAGAATAATTACTCAAAATAATTGTCGATGGCTAAATAAAGCAACAGTGAGAAAGGAATTTTGCACCATTAACAATGCCAATCTTCATCATACAATGAAACAGTAATAATTAGTCACACGTAAAACCAGAAGTAAAGGCAAGAAGATAAGACAGCGAAATTGCTCCCGCTCACCTGCTCTTACCCAAGGATCCCAGTGCACGCCGTTTAAGAGGCACCCTTTCTTTCTTCTCAGGGACACCCAAGTCACACGGGATCAACTTGGCATAGATCGGTCTCATCAAACTGTCAATCCATAAATACAAGGCAACAGACAAGGCAAATCGCATGGACCAGATAACAGCAGTTGCCATAGTGGAGTAAACTTCAGCATGCACTGAGTTAACATTAATAACGTCGACATGTATAAGTTGTTGATGCAGTTTCCGCCAAACATCATTCCAGCAATCAATTGGCATTCGATCAATAATATGGCGGCGGAAAACAATATCTTTGCTAGAAACCGAAGAACCTTCTTTCTTTTCATCTTTGTAGTAAGGTAGGATCACTGCAGAAGTAAGAATACATGATATTTCTGTTTAAACTGCCAGAATAAGTTCAAAAGAAAAGTAATGGTTTTGCATAAATACATCAAAATTGGGTATCAGTAAACTCCTGTGTCAAAGAACATGTTTCCCTGGATGAAACCTATGTTCTCATGTTAATTGACTATCATAGTTGTCAAGGCGACAAGGCGCCCAAGGCGTTGAAGGGTACCGATTCCGCTTAGGCGACAAGGCGGCCGCTTAGGCGTCGCCTAGGCGGTCAAGGCGGTATTAAAGGAAGGCTGAGTCGGGAGGTTGTTATATATAAAAAAACATAAATATAATTATATTTGTTATGTTATAATTGAATTTGAGTGTTTTATCAATGCACATAAGTAAATATGATGTGTGTGTGAAAGAGAAGAACGTAAAATAAATATTTATAAAATTTAAGTATATAACTCATTTATGATTATAAAATTTATATATGTGCAATAGTATAAGTGATGGTAAAATATTGTTATAATATTATTAAATGGGGGGGGGGGCGCAGAGTAGTCGCGGATCGGCTCGCGCGGTCGAGTCGCGGGGGTCAAGGGGGCGGCGCCCTTGTGTTGTGTGGGGGCGAAGCCCCGAACCCAAAAAAAGTATGTAATAGTATAAGTGAGACAAAGAGAGAGAGAGGAAAGAGTTGAAAAAGAACTTAATTAAGTATATAATATATGTTTATAATCATAAATCTTAAATATGTATGATAGTATAAGTGATAATACAATATATTAATATATTCAAACTATCATTAAATAAGTGTCCCTTGTGAGGGGTATCAAGGGAAAAAAATCCCTCAAAAACTTTTTTAAATGATGTAAAAATACCCAAGGCGCCTTGCTTGGGCGCCTTGGGCGCCTAGGCTGGCGCCTTGGGCGCCTTGGGCGCCTTGGCGGGCGCCTTGGGCGCCTTATTGGCCCCAGACAAGGCGCCCTGGCAAGGCGCCCTTGGAAAGGCGCCTTGCCGCCTAGGCGGCGCCTAGGCGCCGCCTAGGCGGCGCCTAGGCGCCGCCTAGGCGGGCGCCTTGACAACTATGTTGACTATGAAACAGAATCATAATAAAAACATATCAATTCAATACTGAATTAAAATAAAATAAAAAATGGTTTTTTTCCTTTCTCCTGGACAAACCATTTTACATCCTTTTCCAGATCATCAATAAAGAAGAAAGATTCCTGCTTTTTAATAATAGTCTCTAACAGGTGAGCAGGTGACAAGAATGACCGCATCTGGAAGAAAAGGATTAGGATTGGAAAAAACGTAAAAATAATTTGAGATTACACACCAGAGACAGTTTGACCAAAGTTTGAATACTCCATAAACTGAACGTTGTTTAAGTTCAGTAGCCTCCAGAATTCACTATAGTCAATCCTATGTGAGTTTTCAGGATCCCACTCAGTCCCTTTCAGTTTTCCTTGCAACTTCAGCAATGATCTACTCCAAGATGAAGCCAAAACTAGTTGCCTCTCCAACTGCACATCAGCCTTTCTGTCTAATTCTTCCAGTTTGTTAAAGCGTTCCCGCTCCGCATCTTTCAACTTCTGTAGTCACATTTTGCAGTACTTTAAAAATTGACTAATCCCAAAGCACTTCCAACAGAAAAGGAAAAATCATGAGGGTAGGCACAATCATAGCAACAGACTGAAACAATAGAATACAAGTGGGCATATATTTATGAGTTCTTAATTGCAGGCATCAATCAGACGTGTATATAAAACATAACGACACCTGAGACTTCTTATAAGAGTCATCATTTAGCGAGTAAAATTCCAGTAAAAAGTTAGCATTAACAATAGCACAGCTTTCTTAATTTGATGACAATTTGGCAAATTTTTGCAGTCCAAAACAGCCTAAATTTACATGTGTCTACATGATAGTACCTAGTTCATTTGTTGCATCCAGAACTCCTATATCATTTTTTGAAGGGTGAACCATAAAAAAAATATTTCAATTAAAAAAAAGGTGGAATAACAATAACAAGGGGCTTCCAAGAAGATAGGAGAAAAAAGACATAAAAGAAGGATGAAGCCCAGCCCATGAGAAGTCCAAGAAACAGCTGCGGAACAAGGGTAAGAAAAAGATAACAACAAGATCAAAGGAAATGCATCGGACTCATCACAAAATAAACTTTATCCAACAAAAAAAACTAATAACATTCAAATTTTAATAAATTTATTTTGGTTATCAAAATCTGTTCAGGAAGCACTATCTTCCACTTGAATGAGGCCACTCCAGCTTCATCTGGCATGGTAAACTTGAACATGGATTGATAGGTGCTAGACACAAGTAAGGTTAACACTTAACAGAAAAGGCTCAGGAGGTGCGTGTCAAATATGTAATGTAAGAAGCAAAATTGTTCAAAGAGGTAGCATAAGAACTATGCAAAGGAAGACTATACAATTTGCAATGCAGAAAAGAACTAATGTCTTACAAAGGTACATGATTCTCTTTCCCTGTTGATCAAATAGAAATTTGAATATCCAAGTCACAAGCTAGCTCGAAGAACAACTTGAAGCATGACAAAATAATGCAAAATAGAAGGGATAGGAACCAAAACACCTGTCGTGTATGGAACTCAAAACTCAAATGTAGAATACAGAGACCTTTAACGGTGACTGATATGACAAATACAGAGGTTTCATATGTCGCATGCGCGCGCATGTGCGCAGCTTTGGTTGATATTGGAACATCAGCTCCATTTAAACCACGAATCACTGAAAATAAAAGAGTTGATATAGTCTAGTTCTAACTTGGCGATGTCGGAAGTATAAGGAATGACAAGATGTGTATAACTATAGTCTATAGCTGTTGCACCTTCTACATGACGAAAGTACTCTGTTTGGAAGTTAATAGATAACCCCATATTGGGGTTGAATGGCCAACTAAACCAAGTCGCGGAGTAAACGTCTGTCTAGTGGAGAAAGGATACGATGGACTATGGAGCACTTTATCTACTTTGAGGAAAAGGGATGATACGACGCCACAGGCCAAGAACGTGGTGACTTTATTAACTGATCATCTAATCTAAGAGTCCAAGGAGATAGTCCAGACTACAGACAGTAGATGATGATAACAAACTACGAATTCTCGCAAAGCACCTCCCGGAGAGCAGAAGATTATATTTCAGCGGAGGACAAACAAACATATGAACCACAGTGTTCCATTTCGTGCCACACCCAGAGAAACCGGCATCGGACATTCACCATCAAGTACGCCTCACGTAACACTCAATTAAACTTCGAAGTAAAAAAACAAACAAACAAACAAACAGAAGAGCTGTTATTGCTGTCCGCACCTCGAAGAGCTCGGTGGCCTCCGGATCCTCTCCAGCCGGCGCCTGGCTTCTGGACGCTAGCTCCGGTTCCAGAGGCGAGCTCGTGACTCTGAATCCGGGGACGATCCTCGCGCCTGCTCTGCCGGCCAGCGAGGAATGCCTCCTGAGAACCAGACTTCTGCGGGGCAACGGGAGCGTGCCGAAGGGCCCGGGAAGGCCGCCGCGCGCCGCAGCCTGGTCCAGGACAGCAAGCGACATCATCGCCCCCACCTGAACCTGGAAGGAAAAGGGGAGAGAGGAGGTGCCCTTCCAACGCCCGTCGGCGCCCGCGGTGCTCCCCTCCGACGCCGGGAACGGGGAGAGCGAGAGCAACTGAACCGACGACTGTGGCACTCTATCCTAATTCCTTTCTCGGGGTTTAAACTACGATAATGGATAATGGGCCGGTCTCCGCAACAAGACCAAATGGTAAGCTAGTCTGCTTTTAAGCCCATTAACGTTTAATGGGCCAACTGTTTGCGCATTTAAAATGTGGGCCAAGCCGCGCTCCGACCGAAATGTCAAAAATCCCCACTTTCAATTGCTTTTATTTATAAATAGCTGGTTTTCGACGGAATAAGTGGAAAATGACGCGTTGCAGGCGTCATTTGGCTCTGAAAATGTCATATATACCCAAAAATCGTGGATGCCATTGGGTTATGAGCTGGTTATGTTGCAAGAAACGCCAAAAAGGGCAAATTTAAAATGACAGATTCTGACAGAGTTTGCACGATGAAGATGATTTTTGCTTACAAAAATATACTCTATGCCCTGTTTGGTTAGAGTTTCAATTTTGATACTATATCAATATTGATATTAATATTTTAAAATGTTGGAGTATCGATATCAAAATTAATACAAGTTGACACTTGTATTATGCAACTTGTATTATGTGATATACTTTGTTTGCACTACACATTTTAAAATTGATACAATTAACCAAACATCTCTTAATGACTCCTATCAATATCAATCTTAAAATCGATAGTGATAGAGGTACCTACTAGTGTTACCGAACAGGGCATTAATGACAAAACTTAATATAAAAGGTGTTTGGCAAGGAGGACAGGATATTACTTCTCCCATCTTTTGGTAACTCTTTTTTTTTTTGCTATACATGTTCCCTGAGCTAGAAAATTCATTTTATCACCTTATGCCCTGTTTGGTAACACTATTAGACACCTCTATCACTATTAATTTTAAAATTAATATTGTTGGCAATCACCTTGAGGTGTTTGGCTAATAGTATCAATTTTAAAATTTATATTGTAAACAACACATGTTATGTAATGCAAGTGTCAACTTGTATCAATTTTGATATTGATACTTCATCTTCTAGAAATATCAATATCAATACTAATATAGTATCATTTTTGATACTCTAACCAAACAGGCCATTACATCCTGTTTGGTAACACTATTAGGTACCTCTAGCGCTATCAATTTTAAAATTGATATTGATATGAGTCATTAAGAAGTGTTTGATTAAGTGTATCAATTTTAAAATTTATAGCACAAATAAAGCATATTATGTAATACAAGTGACAACTTGTATTACTTTTGATATTGATACTCCAACATTTGAAAATATTAATATCAATATTGATGTAGTATCAAAAATGAAACTCTAACCAAACAGGGCATAAATAAAAAAATTTAATATTATGCTCATATCAATATCAATTTTAAAATTGATAGTGATGGAGGTACCTAATAGTGTTACCAAACACTATTAGGTATTCCCATCTTTTGATAACTTTTTTTTTTGTTATACATGTTCCCTAACACCCTGTTTGGTAACACTATTAAGTACTTTTATCACTATCAATTTTAAAATTGATATTGATAGGAACCATTAAGAGGTGTTTGGCTAATTGTATCAATTTTAAAATTTGTAGTACAAACAAAGCACATTATGTAATACAAGTGTCAACTTGTATTAATTTTGATATTGATACTCTAACATTTGAAAATATTAATATCAATATTGATATAGTACCAAAAATGAAACTCTAACCAAACAGGGCATAAGCTAGAAAATTCATTTTATCACCTGACATCCTGTTTGGTAACACTATTAGGTACCTCTAGCACTATCAATTTTAAAATTGAGATTGATAGGAATCATCAAGAGGTGTTTGGTTAATTGTATCAATTTTAAAATTTGTAATGCAAACAAAACATATTATGTAATACAAGTGTCAATTTGTATTACTTTTGATATTGATATTCCAACATTTGAAAATATTAATATCAATATTGATATAGCATCAAAAATAAAACTCTAATTAGACAGGGCATTAACCTCTGTTCTTTACTTTTGTTACATAAGGATAAAAAAAACTGAATACATTTATCCGATCTTTTATGCCTTGTTCGGTTAGAGTTTCATTTTTGGTACTATAACAATATTGATATTAATATTTTCAAATGTTGGAGTATCAATATCAAAAGTAATACAAGTTGACACTTGTATTACATAATATGTTTTGTTTGCATTACAAATTTTAAAATTGATACAATTAACCAAACACCTCTTGATGATTCCTATCAATCTCAATTTTAAAATTGATAGTGATAGAGGTACCTAATAGTGTTATCAAACAGGGCATTAAGCTGTCAATGACAATAAATCCTCTCTCATAATCTCCATATGTAATGGATCCGATTATTCTACTATCTCTATTCATATCCCGAGTAAAATATGCATGTGCATATTATTCATTAACTATTGGGTAATGCATATCACGAATAATTAATGGATAGATATGATCCCAATAGATAAATTTATCGTTTTAGAGTAACATATTCTCTACTTACTTATTTTCCTAGCTATCAAATAAATCTATGTAGTTAAAAATAATCACTTCTCTTTATTTCACGTGGAAAGTTGAATTGGATGGATCAACCTGTCCGGATAAATTGCTGGCAAGCATAATCCAGAAAGTGAGTTTGATAGGTTTGTCAACCAAATCAAAACTATCATGGATTGATTTTGATATACATCATGATCAACTTAAATCCACAAATACTAACGTCAACATTCATAACATTTGACGGTTTCTTTGAAAGAACGCATATGAGATAAATTTACACATATCACCACCTAGAACTTGAGGGAGAGATCTCACAAAATAAACGACCATTGTGTGATGTCGAAATCTGTCAAAAAAATATTCTACATTCTTTATATGATTCAATCAAACAGACTTGTTACATGCAATAAAAGGTTTAAGATAATCAAATGTGATTGAGATGAAAAGGAGATGCAATAGTATACCTATGCGCCATTGAGTGTATTTTACCCTGACATGAATGTGCGTCTACACATCAGATGCAGAGATGCCCGGACACACAAAATGCAAAACAGAGACGAGAGGTCAGAGAGGAACTATACGTACCTCTTGTCGTCCTCATGCGCCATATAAACCGAATAGAAAATACACCAGTAGCTCGCAAGGAAATCACAGAAGAATGGTAATAATAATAACAACAACAACAATAAATGTGACACATTTTGATAGTCGTGACTATGAGTTCTCACCAATCCAAGTAAGGAAGAAGACGACGATGTCGGTCAGAGTCGATGATCAATGTGCTGTCTGTGAGTTGCTGTCGATTAGGGTTTTTCTTTCCGGAGGGAGAAGAGAGAACGCGGAGGAAGGGAAAGATGAGAGAGACTAATTTGATCTCACCGACTCGCGGAGCTCCTCCTTGTCCGATCGATTGCCGTGTTTTGTATCGCCTGCGTGTTGGATAGGGCTGTTTGCGATTCGATTTCGAACAACTTTTTCCTTTGAAATCGAAACGTAATAAAAAAATGGAACCGAACTAACTTGGTTGAACCCTTTGGAATGCAAGAGGGAAAGAAGTCGTTGCCCTATGAGGAGTGAGGCCAATGGAAAAGTAAATTCACGATAAGAATAGGGTGCAAGTCTGTTATACATTGATTAATTGATATAAATTACAATTTTTTGTAATATATATGATAATTTATCATCGAAATTATTAACTTATTAACCGATTTTAAATTATACTTCAACTATTAGTTACCTCAAACAACCGGCCCGATGAACTGAATATTCCGTCACCATTGGCATCGGTAGAGTTCCGCCCATCCGATTCCCGTATTTCCTTGTCAAATAAAACAGAGAAATTTTGAGGCCGCCGGCAACTCCCGCTATCCCCCTCGAGGACCCCGCCGGGCGGCGCGAGGCCGGTGACCGCAGAATTCCGGGATTACGACCGCCGCCCGTACAGCGCCACCGCCCCCCCCCCCCCCGGGCGGAGGGAGAGCGGAGTAGGGACCGGCAACGGGACGGTGGCTGGTGGTGTCCGAGGATCCACGCCGGGCCACCCTCAGCGCCGCGGAGCGGGTGGCTGGCGAGCGGCCGCCGCCGCCGCCGCCCCCACCACGGCATCGTGTGGCTCCGCTCGCGCCGGCTTTCCTGCGCGGCCGTGGCGACGGCGGGAGGAGACACCCGCTCCGGAAGCGGCGGACGTGTCTGCGCTCCCTCCCCAGGAAGACCGTATTCGAGTCAACCAGATCCGAAAGATTCATGATCAGGAACTTAAAAAAAAATGAAATGAATTCGAACGATTAATTTCTTAACTCCGGCCCTTCTGAAGAGGAAATGTGATCTCTGAAAGATGCCGGCCGCGTGGGATGATGCCGTCGCTTCTTCTTCTTTCTTCTTCTTTTTTTCTTTTCTGAGAAGAGGATCCGAAAGCGTGACGTCACTGGTGACACCAAGACCGGCTCTCGCGATTCGGATCTCGGGTCGCGACGGTACCCGGAAAGGAAAACGTGGCTACCGAATCCGCCAAAAGCCCGGCCGGGAGGGGCCCGCTCCGGCGAATGCCCGGCAGCCCTCCTTCCTCCGCCCGCATATATTGGAAGCTCACCGGCCTCCCCCTTTTGCCGGAAACCAGGAACACGGGAGGAAGTGCGAGGAGGCGGGGGTGAAGAAAGGGGGGGAGGTTCCGAGGTGGAGCAACCACGGCCGTAGAGGGAGCCGGCGGGCGGGGAGTCCGCCGCCACGACCGGCGGGCGGGGAGGCCGGAGCAAGTGGAGAAGATCAAGGGAAGAGGCGCCTACAAGCACCTCCTCTTCGAGAAGAAGAGGAGTCCTGCATCGCACGGGGGCAGGGGCGCTCTCCCTTCCGAAGGCGGCAGCCCATCCGACCTTCTCTTCCTCGCCGGCGGCGGTCGTTGCGTCCTCGTCGCTCCTCTCGCCTCCCCGGCCTTCCGGTTGCCTCCCGTTTTCTGAGCTTTTGGGGGGCACCAGTGGGGGAAGGGCAACTTTGTCTAAGATACCGTGAATCTGTAGCTAGGTAGGTTCTTTGTTTCTTGAGATTATCCCCCCTTCTTCCGCTTCGCCGCCTCGATCGGAAGAGGGAAGGATGCTGACCATTAAGAGGGTCGCGACCATGGTCTCCAACTTGCAGGACGCCGCCGAGTCCGTCGGCTGCGGACGCAACTGCCTGGGCAAGTGCTGCCTTCCCGGTGAGTGAAAAATCCCTATTTTGAAGTATCTCGCCATTGTTCTCCCCTTTTCTTGCCTGCGTGTATGTGTTCTCCTACTTCTTGTTCATCCCCTTCCCCTAATTGTGTTTTCATTCTCCTTGCAGTTTCAAAATTCCCTCTTTATGCTTTCAAGAAGGAGGGCAAAGAGGATTCTTCCAAGGGGAAATCCATCTTCACCTCAGATGAGGACGCCCAGATCGATTTCCTCAACGTCCTCGTGCTTGGCCAGGTACTCCGTCCAGATTCCCCCTTCTCCGTCTGTATATTGATCCTTTCTACCTCCTGCAGACGATTCCTTCTTTAAAAAAATTTCAAACTTTTTGGCCCTAAATGGGGTTTCCCGTCCGCTCGATTTTGCGCCAGTGGGAGGAGCGGATGAGCAGGGGGCTGTTCCGCTACGACGTGACCGTGTGCGAGACGAAGGTGATCCCCGGCGAGCAGGGTTTCATCGCCCAGCTGAACGAGGGGCGCCACCTCAAGAAGCGCCCCACGGAGTTCCGCGTCGACCAGGTTCTCCAGCCCTTCGACCCCAACAAGTTCAACTTCACCAAGGTCGGGCAGGAGGAGGTGCTCTTCCGCTTCGAGGAGAGCGCCGACGGCGAGCCGCATTATCTCGAGAACGCCCCCGTCAGCGCCGCCAATCTTGCCAACGTCGTAGCCATCAACGTGAGCAAAGAGAAACCCTGTTCAAAAGCTCGAGATGTCTTGATGTGATCCGTGGTTCTTCGTGGTGTGTTCAACAGGTTAGCCCGATTGAATACGGGCACGTTCTTCTGATACCCCGCGTGCTGGAGTGCTTGCCGCAGAGGATCGACAAGGAGAGCCTCCTGCTCGCCCTCCAGATGGCCGCCGAGGCGGGGAGCCCCTATTTCCGGCTCGGTTACAACAGCTTGGGCGCCTTCGCCACCATCAATCACCTCCACTTCCAGGTAAGAAGACGACGACGGCTTCTTCGATCTCCACCTGCTCCATCCGCCATGTTTCCGATCAAAGTTGACAGCTTTTACCCGTTTATCGCGAGAAGATCGGGGAAAGGCGTCGCCTTTGGCTTCCTTATCAGATTATTCCGATCGTCGTTGCTCCCGGAGACTGATGGAATGATTTTGACTTGCTGCACAGGCTTACTACTTGTCGGTGCCGTTCCCGGTGGAGAAGGCTCCGACCAAGCGGATTGATATCAAGAAGGGGCCGAACAAGGGCGGGGCGAAGATCATGCGCCTGACGAACTATCCGGTGAGGGGTTTTGTTTTCGAGGGCGGAAGCGGCCTGCCGGAGCTCTCCGATCTGGTCTCCGACGCTTGCATCTGGCTCCAGGAGAACAACATCCCCTTCAATGTCCTCATCTCCGACTCCGGCAAGAGAGTCTTCCTCTTCCCGCAGGTAGATCGTCACCGCCACCTACTTACTACCCGTTAATCCGAGGCATTTAACAAAGTGCTGAGTTTTCCGTCGGCAGTGCTACGCGGAGAAGCAGGCGCTGGGCGAGGTGCCCCAGGAGCTGCTGGACACGCAGGTGAACCCCGCCGTGTGGGAGATCAGCGGCCACGTCGTTCTGAAGCGGAGGAAGGACTACGACGAGGCGTCGGAGGGCTACGCCTGGAGGCTGCTGGCGGAGGTCTCCCTCTCGGAGGAGAGGTTCGCAGAGGTGCAGGCGTATATCTTCGGGCCCACGGGGTCGGCGGGGATGGAGGAAGAGGAGGACGGCGGGGAGAAGGCGGAAGCGCGGTTCAAGCCCTCGGCGCCGCCGGCTGCTACACGATTCGAGGAAGGCTGCTGCCTTGTTCTGCAGTGAAGAACTCCCGACGGCCATGTCCGTCCTTCCTGCTAGTCGCTGTGTCTGAATAATGTCCATGTTTTTGTTCCCTCTTTCCGCCGCCACGGCTGCTGCGACGTCGCCGGACTCCGGTGACCCAGAGCCGGAGCTACCTGGTCGGATTTACCAGCAGACGGCAATTCTTTGTAATAGTCGGTGGTAGCTGCCATGCCTAACCAGGCGGGTTCTGTTGTATCTTTTGGATTCATGCCTGGCGTTTTGTAATCTATGCTTTGTCTTGCCGGTGTTTGGAATGGCTTCCTGCGTTGCTAAATGCTAATGGGCTGTTTGGTTTGGAGTTTTTTTTTATTTTTTAAAAATTGTAAAAAAATTTGTTAAAAGAGATATTTGATAATTGTGATAATTTTATATTTTGAAAGTGATTTTCTTCTTAAACAAAAAAGATGATCTCTTCTCTTTCTTTTTTTTTCTTGTGATCTTCTACTTTGTTTGGTTATGAATAATAGTTATTCCTTTTTGTTATCACGTCTCTTCAAATATGATAAATTTATGTCATGAGTTGATTTTTTATTTTAATATAGTTTTTTATCATGAAAAAATACAAAAAAATTATCATACAATCAAACATTCAATATTAAGTTAGAAATAAACTTGATTTACTCTCAAACTTAGGGGGTAATAATCCCGGGTTATCTCCTGAATAATCCTGTACCAAATAGGGTTCTTTGGCACCAAAAATTATTGGGGATAAATATGTTTTGTAACTTTTGAGGATAAATCTGATTCACCCTAAAATTTAGGGGATAAACGAAGTTTTATTCAGAAATTAACCTATGAGAATTTTATTTTATTTTATAGTCAAATCATTCCTTCAGTCTATAAATATTTTTCTCGTTCCTGGCAAATAATTTTGTTGCTAGATTTTGGCATCTTACTTCTTGCTCGTGTGAGGGTTGCTGTGAGAATATTCATGGATTATTCTACCTCCTTTGTTTGGTACTAGAAATTAATAACTTCTTGTTTTGGTTAATCTCACGGTAGAGTAGTGTTGACAGGTATGCATATTATTATAATCATATCATTCTTATTCATACCATGTTTGGTTTGAGTATTAAAAATTTTATTACACCAATTATCAATTTTGATGTTGGTATTGGTGGAAGATGAGATGTCAAAATCGATACAAGTAGACATTTATATAAATATTATGCTTTGTTTGCACGGAGAGTTTAAATATTTGTTTTTTTGTACATTTCCATGACTGTCCCGTGTATAAAGATGTTAGCCCATCATTTCAGAAGAATATACATTACCTTCTGAGTATGGATCGAATCGGGGTCGGATCCTGTTATTTAATGTTTATGCTTGCAAAATAAACCGTTTAGATGCGTAAGGTTGTTAGTATCCGTTAATTCAAAATATATTTGTTTTGATCAAATATGCGGGGTTTTATGCTAGGCTTGACTTTACCCCCTGTTCGGTAACACCATTAGGTGCCCGTGTCACAGTCAATTTTAAAATTGATATTAATAGAAATGATTAAGAGGTGTTTGATTAATTATATCAACTTTAAAATTTGTAGTACAAACAAGGTATATTATGTAATACAAATGTCAACTTGTATTAATTTTGATATTGATATTTTATGTCATGTTTGATTAGGGTTTTATTTTTGGTACTATATTAATATCGATATTAATATTTTCAAACGTTAGAATATCAATATTAAAAGTAATACAAGTGGACACTTGTATTACGTAATATGCTTTATACCGATAGAGTTACCTAAAAATGTTACCAAACAGGGTGTTAACATTTAAAAATATTAATATCAATGCTGATATAGTACCAAAAATGAAACTCTAACCAAACAGAACATTAGGTCACAATGTGATGTGAATTTAGATAGTGGGTTCTGAATTGGGCCGAAATGTCAAGCCCACTAACTATGCTGGGGCTTGGACCAAGCAGTGAACCTAAGTCAATATTTTATGCCCTGTCCTTTTTGATAACATTATTAGGTACATCTATCGCTTTTAATTTTAAAATTGATATTGATAAGAACTATCAAGAGATGTTCGATTAATTGTATCAATTTTAAAATTTGTAGTACTAACAAAATATATTATATAATATAAGTGTCAACTTGTATTATTTTTGTGAACGTTTGGAAATATTAATATCAATATTGATATAATATCAAAAACGAACTCTAATCAAACCGGATATCAAATAACATTCATTTAAATAATTAGTGTAATATTCCATGTAATCATTAGTTATTTATTGTTATCATGATTACTTGTTCACTGTGCTATCTACGAATTTGAGTTGCCGTAAGAGAAAGCTGTAATAAATATGATTTTGGGTCGGATTCCATCTTTTACGTAAATATGATTGTTATCGAAATGAAATAAACGGAATGTGTAGAATTGATCATAAGTTATCATATATATTTTATTCCAAATTCAATAATTTATAAGATACAACAATATATTTCGAAGAAGTCGGGATTAAGTCAAAATATCGGATTATAAAATATTTTATACTTGATATTTTAAATATACTAATATACTAATATCAGATAATATCCTTTTTAACAGCGTGGCGTTGACTACCGTCAAAACAGCAGCGCACCACCGGCAACAGACCCGACCCATCCGGCGGTCCGCTGCCATACCTTACATAGCCGCCGATTCTTCGGGCGGCGCCACCGCCACCGCCACCGGGCGCGGCCGCACCGTCCGCCGTGCGACCATCTTCGTCTCCGTCCGTGGCCGAGCGGCTGTCCCACACAACCGCCGTGCACAGCTCCGGTTCCGCAGTATGGGGGGGATCCTTTCTTTAGCAGTCTGAGGACGACCGGCGCGATCCGCCCCCGACCATCCCGGCACTCGGCAGCCGGCGGGAGGAGGCGACCCCGGCCCCGGCGTCGGTCCCGTCGGCGACGCCGGAACCGCGGCGGCGCGTGCTGCCGCCGCTCGCCCGACGCGCAGGCGGTCGCAAGGCCGAGGGGGGGGGATGGCGCTGCGCAAGGCCATCGGGGCGGTGAAGGACCGGACGAGCATCGGGCTCGCCAAGGTCGGGAACAGCAACGCCATCTGCGAGCTGGACGTGGCCATCGTCAAGGCGACCCGGCACGACGAGCAGCCGTCGGAGGAGAAGCACATCCGGGAGATCCTCAGCCTGACCTGCTACTCGCGGGCCTACATCTGCGCCTGCGTCGGCTCCATCGCCAGGCGCCTGGGCAGGACGCGCAACTGGACGGTGGCGCTCAAGGCGCTCGTCCTCCTCCACCGCCTCCTCATCCAGGGCGACGCCGCGTACGAGCAGGAGATCTTCTTCGCCACCCGCCGCGGCACCCGGCTGCTCAACATGTCCGACTTCCGCGACACCACCGGCGCCGACGCCTGGGACTACTCCGCCTTCGTGCGCACCTTCGCCCTCTACCTCGACGAGCACCTCGACTTCCGGATGCAGGGGCGCCGCCCCGTCCGCCGGCGACGACGGAGCACGGCGGAGGAGGTCGTCGTCGTCGACGACGACGACGCCGAGACCACGCCCTCCTCCACGCGCTGCAACCCCATCAACGAGATGAAGACGGAGCGCATCTTCGGCAGGATCCAGCGCTTGCAGCAGCTGCTGGAACGCTTCCTCGCATGTCGACCTACAGGTTTCTGACTTTCTGTAGCGCAAAGCTCTGGTTAGTTTTTTATTTTTGTTAAATAACACATTTAAAATATTATTTTAAAAAGTAATAATATATTTTTTACTGAATTAATAAAGTGTTTGGTTGTACGGGTAGATTTCTGTACATTTTATGTGATTAAAAATTGAATTAAAATAAAAGTGAACTAATCAACAACATCTTCTTATGGAAAGATGTTTTAACAAAAAAAAGTAGTACCAAATATGATAAAATAAAGGTAAAGATCACAAGATAAAAAAAGAGAAACAAGATTCTTTTTAACTAAAAAATAAATTATTTTAAAAACATACTTTCATAATAATCGTGAAACACCTCTTTTAACACTTTTTATTACAAAAGCGTAAGATTATAGTAAAACTTTAATTTATCATCCAACCCAACACCCCCATAACACTTTCATATTTTTTTTAATTCCACAGTCAATTTTACAATTTGAAATTTTGACTTCTGACAAAAGTGAAATAGGAGTTTACTCAAATCCCACTACCCAGAGTGCAGCCCAGGTCGTGTTGGGAAATCAGATTTTGACTTACATGAAAAAGGACTTTTGAAATTTCATATCCACAAAAGTAAGCATAGGACAGTGATTTTGTTCTTTATTTAGAAAATGAATAACTTATATATGTTCAAATTTTAAAAGTGACAATGTTTATATTTTTTATCATAATATTATATTGTAAAATAAACATGACGACAGGTAAGTTATTTGCTCAACAACACAAATAACCATTGGATCAATTTATTTTTTATGAAATTTATGTGTAAAAAAATTCGACTTGAACAGAGAAATCTCATTCTGCAAGCTAGGTTTTTTTTGAATTAGAAAATTTTCTCAATTCTGACTTCCCTAAAGTTAAATTTCTAAACTTCGACTCTGATCTAGAGCCAATATAATCATGAATATTTCCATTTTTGTGTTATTTTTTTTAAAAAATAACATGTTAATTATATAAATAATATTTAAAATGTGCTACTTCAACAAAGACCTGTTAGTTTTGCCTAATTTGGGAGGATAAAAATCATTATTTTTAGAAATGTAAAGGAATTTCTATATCTACTTCTTCTCTGCGTGTTTGATCGATCCACGTAAAAAGAGGGTAAATTCTCTTGAGAGATCTTCTAAGAAAATTATTTCAATCTTCTTTTATAAATGAAAGTGTCAGAGTGATTTAATATCTTCTTATTACTTTTATTATTTCACGATGATTTAATATTCTTGTGTCTTCGTTCATGTGAAAATATTGAGAAAATCTTTTCAAAAATATCTCCGGAGGAAATCCACTCTCACTTAATAATATCATTTTGATGATGCCGGGTTATCTATCTGGATCCTTCGCTGGCAGGAGCTGCCAAGAACAACAGGATCGTGACCGTGGCACTGTACCCGGTGGTGAAGGAGAGCTACCAGATCTACTTCGACATCGCGGAGATCATGGGCATCCTGATCGACCGATTCATGGAGCTCGACGTCCCCGACTGCGTCAAGGTCCACGACATCTTCAGCCGCGTCTCGAAGCAGTTCGACGAGCTGGACTCCTTCTACCGATGGTGCAAGGCCGTCGGAATCGCCCGGTCCTCCGAGTACCCGGAGGTGGAGAAGATCACCGGGAAGAAGCTGCTGATCATGGACGACTTCATTCGGGACAAATCTTCCTTGGCAGTCAGGAGGCCGAGGCACGCCGGCGAGGCGGACGAAGAAAGCAGGCCCGCCGAGGAGGAGGAAGAAGAAGACGAGGAGGACTGCAATATTGTGGGCTCCGTCCAGGCGCTGCCGGCGGCGGAGGAGGATGCCGTCGAGGTCCCGGAGGAACAGCAAGGGGAGGAGTGCTCGGAGGAAGCGGCGCCGGTACCGGAGAAGGTCGTCGAAGAGAGATTAGAACGGGAAGCGGAAGAGGCGGACTTCTTGAACCTGAAGGCGGACGGGATGAAGCCGCAGGAGCTCGGAGACCAGCTCGCCTTGGCCTTGTTTGACGGAGGCATCGCCGCCGCCCCCGGATGGGAAGCATTCGCGTCGCCGACCGAGGAGCCGGCGGACTGGGAGACCGCGCTGGTGCAGTCCGCCAGCACCCTCCCGGCGCAGAAACCCTCGCTCGGCGGCGGCTTCGACGAGCTGCTCCTCGACGGCATGTACCGGCGGCCGCCTCACGCCGGGACGGGGGCGCCGGCGACGGGCGGGAACTACTGGCCGGGGCACGCGGGGAGTGGAAGCAGCATGGTCCTCCCCCAGGGCCGCCAGCCGCCGTTGGCGCTGCCGGCGCCGCCTGCCCGGGTGGGTGGCTCTTCTGATCCGGCCGGAGGATCGGGAGACCCGTTCGCCGCCTCCCTGGGGGTGGCGCCGCCGGCGTACGTGCAGATGTCGGAAATGGAGAGGAAACAGCAGCTCCTTGCGGAAGAACAGGCGATGTGGCAGCAGTACGCGAGGGACGGGATGCAGGCGAATCCCCACGTCGTCGCCATGGGCGCCGGATATCATCATCAGCAGCAGCATCAGAGGTTTTGATACGGTTGATTAACGTAGCGAAATCTGTGTGGAATTTCCACCTTGATTAACGTATTTTAATCCTCCGAATCACAAGAAAAAAAGAAGAAAAGAGTCCGGTACGTGTCTCCCGATTCCGCTCGGAGATGAAACCATGGCAAGAGATTCTAAAGTTTTTAATGACAAAACTTCTCATCTTGGTGGCCAACTATATATAATCCTGCAGTTTGATTCGTCTCTCTTGGTTCTCTGCTCCAAGTCTTGCTTTTGGAGGCAAAATGGCAACGAGGGTTTTCGGAGGTTAAACTCCCCATCTTGGTGATTGACTTTCGCAGCTCGATTCTTCGTCTCCCTGTGCGGCTCGAATGCTGTTTTTGCGCTGGAATCACAGCAGGGAGTTCTTTTAGGTCATGTTTGGTATCTAGATAATTTAAAAATAAATTTGGTTTATCTTCGAAATTTAGAAGATAAATTAGATTTATCTCTAAATTTTTATGGTGCCAAACGGATTAAGTTTATTAAATTTAATATCAATACATTTAGGAGATGAAAACATATAAGTTGAGTCACAAGCCAGGTCAAGATAATGACTTTTACTGACTGATTTTGTTAATATCGGCTGGCCTGGTTGACTTGATATGTTTTAGACCAAATCTTAATCAGATCAAACCCGATCCATGGGCACCCGAGGTAATTTGAGTAGAAATGATACAAAATAACATAATTAGTTCGGCTCAGCTTAAAGAATCATCCGTCCAAAATACGTCCACGTTTTGTTTAGTTTGGTTCAGTTCGAGCCATCCATCTCTACTACCCAAACCGAATTGATAAACCGGGTCAACCTCGTTCTTATCATATATTATATTAACTTCATATATATATATTAGGAATCAATATATATATATATTTATCGAAGGCTCAGCAGAGAATCGGACGAAACGACGAAGTCCGTGTTTGATTAGGATACGTGCGCGGTATGCTTTTGTCTTCTTGCGGGGGGTGCTCCGGTTGTCTCTTCGGTTCCGTTCAATTCGGTTTGATTATTTATTTTTTAAATCGAAATCGAATCTACAAGATGAATCGAATCGAATTAAATCTAACTAGTTCGTGAACTCTTAACCGATTGCGATTTTGTTCGGTTCGATTCATCGATTTAATGTATATGAAAATAAATAAAAATATATATTATAATAATTATTTAAGATCAATAGAAGACTAATACTTTATTTATAATACATAATTTTATCTTTATATTAATTAACTTAAATTTATAATAATATATATTTAAATTTGATATAATATATATTTAAAATGTAATATAATATGTAAATAAAGTGGGTCAAATTTTATCAAATCGGGTCAACCGGTTTACCAGTTCGGTTTGGTTTGGGGAGGTGCCGAACCGAACCAAACCAATAATTCTTATTGGTTCGGTTCGGTTCGGTTCGATTTATCGGTTTCTCAGTTTTACGTGAAAACACTGAGAAGCTGCCATCTCCTTTCTCCTGCAGTCGGCGGTTGCCTCCCCGTCGGTGGGCCTTTGGAGGGGACGGCTGGCGACCTGCTGAATTCCTTCCGACCTGAACAAAAAAGAAAAAAAAAGTGTCCCGATCACCTCACGGGGTCTCCTGAGGAGTCCCCTGAGATCACTCGCAATTTGGCATTAAATGCCCCATCTTATTATACATTTATTGATCGTCCCATCATGTATCTAATGTCCAAATGTGAGTGGACTCGGGGAACTTTCCCAGGAGGCCCCCTGAGGTGATCCGAACTCAAAAAAAAAAAAGACGGAACCGAAACCAATGATTGGATTCTTTATATACATAGATATCTATATATATGCAAAACACATACCTCATAAATAAGAGGAGCGCCGTTTTAAGAGTCTGGGTTAATTTCTTTCACAGCACCCCTCTCTCAAATTGATTTATTCTTGATTTGATCCATGAAATTTACTTATTTGCTCGCTCGAATGACACGCTTGTGAGTGAGATAGAGAGATTTTCTTCACCGGCCGTCTGGTGGAGAAACCCTCACTTTTTTCAAAAGGGTATTTTTGAGATATCAAAAAAATGTTCCGAGAGATGCAACCTACCCACCTTGAGGGAAATGTACATACGTACCCCCCCATCATATTTTGTCAAAGAAATGTACATACGTACGCATTCAATTAACCTTTTTTACTTAATGGACGGGAAGCCAATTTTCCCAATAAATTCGTATTCTTTCTTGTAACATGCACGAGCTTATGTCCTGTTTGGTAATACTATTAAGTACCTCTATCACTATCAATTTTAAAATTGATATTGATAGGAACCATTAAGAGGTGTTTGGTTAATTGTATCAATTTTAAAATTTGTAGTGCAAACAAAATATATTATGTAATACAAATGTCAACTTGTATTACTTTTGATATTAATACTCCAACATTTGAAAATATTAATATCAATATTGATATAGTACCAAAAATGAAACTTTAATGCCCTGTTTGGTTAGAGTTTCATTTTTGGTACTATATCAATATTGATATTAATATTTTCAAGTGTTGGAGTATCAATATCAAAAGTAATACAAGTTGACACTTGTATTACATGATATGCTTTGTTTGTACTACAAATTTTAAAATTGATACAATTAACCAAACACCTCTTAATCATTCCTATCAATATCAATTTTAAAATTGATAGTAATAGAGGTACTTAATAGTGTTACCAAACAGGGCGTTAATCAAACAGGGTATTAGCAATCTGCGTGGAAAGGATCGATGCAATATTAAAAAACCGCAGATTATATAAATATATTGAAGTGATCGATTCCCTTGCTCAATGTTCAAATCCTGTGTGTTGACATCAGTCACATGAACATTAACGTCTCCAGCTGACGTCTCTTTTTTGTATGTAACCACACATAACCAAGTGATAACGTTGATCAAGTTTACATATATAAATGGAATCCATGTTAACATTTGTTTGGATGAAGTATTGCCTACCGGCTACCGCTCACATATAACACGGATGGAATTTCCGAATCACACGAAGGTAACATGGAGAGTATGAACAAAGGAATTAACCATCATGCAAGATGGAAAGTAGAGTTGGTATCCACATTTACACAGGTAGTATCAAATGCATGGCTAAGTTAAAGAGACTATGCAAGATTGGCATCTTCATGTGGAGATAGACGTGACCAATCGACCAATGGGGTCGTTCTGGTCTACTAGTCTTGTTACCCTCAGCCCTCATTAAGGAATTGGATCTTCTTCGGCGCAACTTTTGGTGGGCTCACGAGGAAAATCAAATCCGGCACATTCATTTTAGTAGTTGGTCTGTCTTAACTCAACCGAAACTCTTGGGCGGTATGGGTATTAGAGACCTTCATCTTCTTAATATTTCAGCTGGTATGCGGCTTCTTTGGAAGTTTTTAACTAATCCAGATGCACTTTGGGTCCGGATCCTCACTTCCAGGTACCTTAAACATGAAAATATCTGGCAGGTTCAACCAAAATACTCTGACTCCCACTGTTGGAGGTTTTTATTGTCTTCTCGTTCATATTTAGTCAAAGGAGCTGTGTGGCAAGTTAAAGATGGCTCTAGGATCCCCTGGTATCACACTTAGGTTTTGGATGAAAAGGGCCCACTGCTGCCAAAAGATCCTAGTTTGATTTTTCGTGGCCTGGTCAAGGATCTTATTCTTAATGGTACCTGGGATATACACACTCTTTCTAATTGGTTTGATGGTGATTCCGTTCAGTGTATTCTGGGTACTCCCATTCATCCACATCTATCTCAGGATCAAATTATATGGCCTTTTACTTCTAATGGCAAATTCACTTTAAAATATGCCTACAGGTTTTTGGCCGAACAGAGACTTCCCCCAGGTTCATCAAACCAAGAAATTTGGCGAAAATTATGGCATCCCAAGGTGGCCAAGTTCTTACCTTCTAAGATTATTTATTGTTTGTGGAAGATTCTTTCCGATAATCTTCCAACAAATCTTGAAATTAATAGAAGATGTCCTTATATTAGCTCTTTTTGTTCAGTTTGTGATATGGCTGAGGAGTCCTCAGATCATCTATTTCTTCTGTGCCCCCGCAGTAGGGCAGTATGGCTGTTAACTCCTATGGGTAACTTCAGTTCCTGTTCCTGGGGTACTTCTTCTATATACGCTCTTTTGGAAATTTGGCTTTCCTGGTTGTTATCTAAGTATAAATTTTTGTCTAGACTGGCAATTCTTGCATTCTCTATCGTCTGGCATCTATGGAAGGCACGTTGTCTGTTTTGTTTCCAATAGAAGTTGATCCGGCCTCATGTCATTTATAATGAAGCACTTCTTGCAATGACTTTTTGTTTAGAACATGGCCCCAGTTTGTCTCATGATTCTCAGTTAGGATGGACACCTCCTCCGTCTAATCATTTGAAGATCAATGTGGATTGTGCTACTTCATACTGTACAGGTTCTATTGCTATGTTGGTGAGGAATGAAGCAGGAGCGGTGCTTTTCTGGCGCTCAAGTCATCTGCTAACCCGAAGAAGTGAGATCCTGGAGGCCGAAGCTATCTTTGTAGCTTGCTCTTGGGCGTCTTCCTCGTCCAAGGATGTGCAAATTGAAAGTGATGCAAAGGCTATTGTAGATGCAATTCGGGGTTCTGCTCCGACTCTTTGACGCGCGGACCATATTATTCGGAACTGCTCTTCTTTGTTATTAGCCTTTCCACATATTTCTCTGTCTTTTGTCCGTCGATCCAGTAATTGCGCAGCCCATCTTCTAGCCAGATGGGCCCTTCACTCGGACACTGATCTAATGTTCCCTCATCCTCTTCCGCCGCATGTTTCCCACCAACTATGTATTGATATGCCAGGTTATTAATATATGTGTGTTTTGTCTTTGTTCAAAAAAAAAGGTCTACTAGTCTTATTACATCACGGTCAGCATGTGAAGAGAGCGGAGACTCTCAGGTGGTCACACCTGAAGGTGCACCGTTAGATTCCTCATCATTTAATATCTTGAGAGTGGGGTAATTGATCATCAAATCAGATATTAAATAATCCTCTTTTGTGAGGAATCTGATGATGCACTCTCAAATGATCACATGAGAGCCCCGCTCTCACATGTGAAGAGATCACTAATCTAGCTATATGGGTAGCATTCGCACGATGGATTTGACATATTTTTAAATATGTGAAGTCTTAATTCCACTTTTAATCTGTTGTGTGTTTTATGAAAAGAATCTTACCTACCCTCTTTTTAAAAAATTAAAAAGTTAACAAGCCACTTAATTAAAAATAATTAATTGTAGGGGTAATTAAGCGCCACAATCACATGCTACTTACTTCAGGCCTTTAACCAAACAAGTTGTAAAAGAAAAACTAAATCTTTAAAAATTTAGAGTTCTGATATTTATAACAAATACGCTGAAATATTTAAAACCCCTCCCTGGCAAACTCAGAGAAGTTATTAGATGTTGGTTTAGCCCAACAAAGAGCGTGCCCTAATTAAGCCAAATCTCAAGTGCCAACATTTAATTTGGACGGGCTTTATTTGGAGCAACCTCACATTTGCTCCAAGCATGTTCTTAACTGGGTCGTACGAGTTCGGCATTTAAAAAAATGAAACGCCAAATTTAAATATACGTATTCGTGATAATTTCATTTTTCGATAAAAATGGTCGTTTGATCGATAATTAATTTGTCCAATCACTTTGATTTCGTTTCACTTTGGGAGCCGCGCGTAATAATTAACGGGGTGTTTGGTTGCATGATAATTTTTTGTACACTTTCATTATAAAAAATTGTATTAAAATAAAAAGTGAACCAACTCATGACATAAAATTATCATGTTTGGAGGGATGTGATTACAAAAAAGAGTAATTACCACACATGACCAAACAAAGTGGGGGACAAAAAAAAAGAAAGATGTGAGACCCTCTTTTCTTGTTTAAGAAGAAAATTACTTTCAAAACATAAAATTATCATGGTTGTCAAACACCTCTTTTAACAAGTTTTCTTATAAATTTTAAAAACAAAAATAAAAATCTCAATTATCATGCAACCAAACACCCCGTAAGGTTCTGAACTCTACACAGATCACCCCACCTGATTTGCATCTAAAAAAAAGAAATAAACATCTTACACATTAAAAATCATTAATTTATACCGAACAAGAATCTCCTTTAATCATCAATCGGAGTGGAGATCACCCAATCTAAGCAATTTACTTATTTATTTATGTCTTGCCGGGGGAGCCGCCGTTCGATCGTCATCGTCTCGGGGCTCAGTCAAACCCTCCCATCCCCATCCGCCACCGGCCCGCCGGCGACGCGCCTCCCGCCGGTGGTGGGCTCCGACTATCGCCGCCGCAGCCGTCGCCGGGTCGATCCGCGTCAACGGAGGGCGAGCTGATCCTCCAACACAAGTCCTCCGCCGGCATGTACATCCGCCTGCATCACTCGCTGTCGCAGACTCGGAGTCGCCGACCGCCGACGGCGCTCCAACCTCCGCCGCGGACGACTCGGTCACTCGCCGCCGTGGAGCGCCGCCGTGGGGGCGCCAGGTTTCAAAGATTGCGAGTCATGGTATCATCGTTCAGAGGTCGGAAGAAGGGTGCCTCCTCCCGTCCGCCGAGGAAAGGAGACCCTCCCGCCTCCTGCAATCTAGCGGCCGTCTTCAGATCCGACCGGGTTGTCTTGGACCGAGTCGAGCTCGGTGCACTCGGTCGCCGAGGAGACCGCCTCCGACTCCGAGACCCGTCGCGGTCGCGCACCCGTGACTGACTCGGCGGTCCAACGCGGCATCTCTCTCTGTCTCTCTGGAAGACTGTAACCGCGCGTTGACCCACTCCGCGTCGTGCCCCCCGGCCCGGCGAGTGCGGGTTCGACTCGGCCCGGCGGGACTCGGCCCGCACAATTAATAATTGACGGGCAGTTATAAGAAGCAAACAAAATTAAAATTTCCAAATATAAATATTCCCGTGGACCCCGCAGCCTCCCCTTCATCAATCTCACCGATCAATGCCGCCATCGCCAGCGGCACGGTAAGGTAGCAGCTGGCGGATGTTCTCATGCACCGTCGATCAAATAAATAATTAGACAACTATAATGCTGCAGAAATATCTTATTTTTTTCCTCTATTTTTGTCAAAAAAAAGCATGCGGTGACGGCAGCCGCCGCCGCGAGCAGGCGGCCGTGCGGACGTCAGCAGTGGGGTCCGCACGGGTCTCACGCTACACGTGGGCGGTGCGGATAAGCACGAGGAGACGCGTGCGAAGGAGGGGGGGGGGGAGGCGGCACGCAGGAGATACGGCGGATTACGCTTTCGGCTTTTCCTCCCCGACATGTGAAAACGGGTGCGTGGGACGCTGGCCGCTACACGTCGGCCCCCGTAAAAGAGGGGTTTTCGCATCTGTACCGGAGAAGACCGGCGAATTTCGTTCGGGTATCTTCACGGTCGTCGGCAGGAACTAAACTGATAATGTTTTTGGGCCATTTTGAATAAAGGTAAAAATGCGAGGGTATGTGTGTGAGGCGATAGTTAACGGACCAGAGGGGGAGGATGGCGGAGACGTCGGATTTAACGGCCCGGCAGCCCCACGTTTTCTGCGGAGGCGGCTCTCAGTGTCTCACCACACGGCGCTCTAGGAAGATTCTATCCACCGTCGGGACGGCCACGTCAGGAAATCGTCAGGGCGCCGTGAGGTGAGCTGTCCACCACCACTGCACCGAGTCCATCACCTCCCCCACCCCCTTCCGGCTTCCGCAGTTCATCTTCTTCCTCCTCCCCTCGCAGCTCTAAAAGGCGGAAAACCTCCCGCCTGCGCGCTTCTCTCTCTCCGGCAACTCTAGGATTAGCTGGGGAGGCCGCCATGCCGGCTTGGTGGAAAGGCAAGTCGAAATCCCACTCGAGCTCCAGCGCCGTCTCCAGCCCCGGCTCTAGCAGCCGGAAGAAGGACGCGGCGGCGGCGGCGGCGCCCTTCATCGCGAGCTACGGCCCGAAGCCGAGCAAGAAGGAGAAGGCGAAGAGTTTCGATGAGGCAGTCCACGGCAGCAAGTGTGATAAGCCCCGGGGCGATCGCAGCGGTTTCGCCTTCGATTATGATGGGGAGAGGCCCTGCCACCCCTTGCCGCCGCCGCTGGCGTCGTTTTTCCCTGGGAGTTCGGTGGATATTGGTTTGGGCGCGGGGTCGGCGTCCGGTGCTGGCGGCTTGGGATCGGCCTCGGCGTCTGTGTCCAGCGTCGGCTCTTCCGGGACCGATGAAGGGGCCGATTTCCAGAGGTGTGCCCTTTAGACGTTGTTTCGCTCTTCGTTACCATGTGATTTTACATTTGCTTTGGTTAAATTTGTTAGATTAAACCGATTCTTCGAGGATTTTGGGTATTGAGCCTATGAGTCTTTATTCTCCATGCTGCTTCCGAGGTGCCATTAAAGTTTTGCATCTGAAACTGAGTGGATCTTTTCCCCTGATCTCTCTCGGTCCCTTTGGTAGTTGACGCCTCGAAGTAGGTGTATCTTTGTTTAAGCCATGTCCTATACTCGATTATACCCCTGGATCCGTCTCTAGAATGCTGATACCGTTTATCATGTCCAGGGAATTTAGATATTCGATGTTCTTCTTTCGAATAAGCGAACGTTACGAACTCCGTTTCCTCTGTTGGAGGGTAAGGTCCATATATTGTAATTTCTTGAAATGCAGAGTGCTCCAGTAATAAATGAGTGTCGGTCCTGTCGGAGCTATTTGGATCTATACTATGGGAGTAATTTTCTATGAAACCTGAAGGTACCACCTCCTCTGTCTTGATAGCTATTTGGCTGCACTACAAGGAAAGCATCTACTTGCTTGCATGTTTCCCCTGAAGGACTATAAATTGACTTTGTTTCACTTAGTTGTTTATGCGTGTGTACAATTTAAGACAAATATTCGTGATGTAGGTAACAAGCTGATTGATCATAATTTTTAGTGGACTTATCATCTCCGGGACATGATATGTAAAAGGTTCTCATTCCTTGATTCTTGTGACTGTTGGGAATTATTTTCTTGCATTTCACGCTAAATGTGGAATACAAGTTGCTCCTCACTTATATGCATGTCTAGGCATGTTTATGGTTCCATATCAATTTATCCTCCTAAATTCTTGACTTTTATTGTTTGACTGCTTATGGACTTGCTTTGTATCTACTCCCTAAGGTTGTCTCGTGTGACCGTTTTTAATGATATGTTATTCTGTATTTATCTTATTTTCTTACTTATATTTCTGAAATTTTCTTATTATTGGTTACCTACATTACTTAAGAAGTTGAAACTAACTGTAGGGCAGGGTTATGGTTTCAAGCTATTTGATAGTGACATTTTGCTTTCTTGGTGAATCAAGGAACTTGGAACCTGTCAATACTCCAAGAGGCAGAAACACAAATACGCTACCTGACTATTGGAAACAACATGTAGCAGAGGAAAGGCTGCTTCACTCACGTAGCCCTGAGAGACCAAGTGACATATCCTTATCTCCAAGAAGAGAATTCCAGTTGTCTGGTCCCGATTTTTTTTCAGAAGGAAGATCTCCTTCCTATGCCATGACTCCTGCAGAAGCCTCATCCAGGGGCCGAATGAGAAGCCCTGGTCCAGAGTCCAGAGGATTATATCTTTCTACATCAGCCATGCAACCAAGAACATTGGTTATGAATGCAGAATTGTCAAGTGGAAGACAAGATGATGTGAAAAGTCCTCATCCGCTACCTCTTCCCCCCAACTCTCCTACATCATCATCATCACCGACTGTACATTCCCTTCAATCAAAATGGAAGAAAGGGAAGCTTCTTGGACGTGGAACATTTGGTCACGTCTTTCTTGCATTCAATAGGTAATTGCTGCTTCTCATTCACATTAAAAAGATGGTGGAAACATTTTGCAGTTAGAGAGAGAAAGGGATCTTAGGGATAAGAAATAATAAGCTGTATGTCTCATGACCTTTCAATGGTTATACAAGTTTAATACAATCCTTGAGTATCTCTCCGCTGATAGAGCTGAAAAGGACATATAGTAACTGATATCTCAGGAAAACACCTAAGAGGGGAAATTGATGTTCAAACACTTGTTGTGTCATCTTTCTTGTTTGACAGTGAAAGTGGACAGATGGGTGCTATAAAAGAGGTCAAAGTTATTTCTGATGATTCCAACTCAAGAGAATCTTTGAAACAATTATCCCAGGTACATCTACCTGACTGTTTGACTGCACCTGGACTGCATATTTAACTAAAAAAAGATGTCATAAGACTCATAACATGATTTCTCGTTTTAACAGGAAATATCATTACTCAGTCAGCTCTCACATCCAAATATTGTGCAATACTATGGGAGTGAACTGGTAAACTCCGTCTTAAATGCTTTTGTAAAAGCTTAGCATATTCATTTTTATGCACTTGGATTTGTAATGTTCTGAATATAATCAAGTGATGCTGAGTTACTCAGTGTATCAGATTTGTCAAACAGGGGAAAGGCCTACTGATGGTCATAACATTTTTGTTGTTACTCTCATAACCATGATAGTTCTTACAATTTTGCTTTAGAAGTCAGGCCCTCAAGTATCCCTTTTTTGTTGCTGGACTCTGGTGTTCTTGTTTTCTATCTGCATTTGTTAATGAATGCTACTTATGGATAAAACGAAACAAGGCAGCTACAACTTTTTAGTTGTGGTTTTGCAGCGATGCATTTTTCTCTAACATTAGAAGTCCCCGATGAAAAGAATTTGTGGTAGCTGATGTATGAATCAGTGGTGAATTTTACAACCTTTGCTCTTCTAACTTAATAAGCTCAGAAGATTTCTTCAAACTACAAGCAACATACAAATCTTGTTAGTTGTTACTGATTTTCTTTGTAAAGTATTTAAATGATTTTCATATATGTTGGTATTTTATTTTATTCATAATAATTTTCTTGATCTAAAATTTGCAGACTCAGTGATGATGTTTTCCTAAGGTTTACTGCACGGCTTTGTTCATAACTTCATGTTGGCGTCAATTTTTTACAAGAAAAAAGAAGCACAAAGAAAAAAAGAGAAGGGATGGACCCAAGGATCGCGGGATCGGAATCGGAATCGGGATCGGTGGGTACCGATCCGATCCGAATCGGATTGGATCGGACCGATTCCGACCGATTCAATGGAAGAAAATCGATCCAGAATCGGTAAGAAAAAAAAGCAAAAAAAAAAAATGATCCGATTCCGATTCCGATCCGATTCCGGCCGATTCGGACCGATTCTGGCCGATCCGACTGGAATAGCAAAAAAAGAAAAAAAAACGATCCGATTACGATTCCGATTCCGGACCGATTCCGACCGATTCCGCGGAATTCATGCCGGAATCGGTCCTTCCGCATCCGATCTGATTCCGGAATCGGTCGGAATCGGTCCGATTCCACCGATTCCGTAAACAATGGATGGACCGGATCAAGCTCCAACTATCCAGTCCCCTAAGTGGGCCAAATCAGGTCCTAAATTGGCATGTGGGCACAAATCCCAGCTGAACCGACCCTCAATTGAGTTAAATCAGGTCATTGAAGGGCCCAATGGCGCTATTCTCAGCTGGCCTGGCCCTGTTTTGATTTAAAAAATCATTTACTCAGCTCCCTTGAAGGCCCATTTGCGCGCAACCCATTAAGGAGGGAGAAAGTGGGCTGCAGTCAACAAAATGGCCCAGTCAACCTGCCACATCATCAGCCACCTCAGCTGCCACGTCACCACATCTCATCATTAAGATAGCATGGGATAGTGGAAAAGTCAAGAAGACGTAATGGCAACGAATTAATATGACGTGTGAGAAATCAAAAGACAAGTCAAATACCTAATCTGAAACTTTAAAGCCAAACAAGTCAAACTAATTCCCAAAATACTTAAAACACATCAAACACATTAAAACCGAAATCGGATCAACTCAAACCAATCAAACCCAACTTAGATCAAATCAAACAAAATAACTAATCCAAAAAAAACAAAAACAAAAACAACAAACAAAACAAATCAAAACCAAATTGAAACCAAATCAAACCGAAGTTAAAAACTCATAATACTAACTCTAAACCAACTAAAATTAACCAACAAACTCATGAAAACCAAATAAAATCAACCATAAACAGTTGATTTGGTTCGCATCTCATCGGGCCCAGAAGGCCGTGACCCTTTCAAGTTTATTACTTTTCTATGGATGCGTGCGCTCTCCAAAATAGGTTGCTATGACATGAATCAAGGGCATTCGAGCTGCTGTTCGATATAAGTTAACGTCAGATATTCGCATCATCCGACGGAGAGGGGTCAAAATCAAATTTTCAAAAGAATCCAAACCTCGATTCTATAACTTTTAAAATATAATCGGACTATCTAACATTTTTATAGGATATCACATAATTTCTTAGATAAGTTCGCAACATCCATATTTTTCCCAAAACCTAAAACTTTCAGATCAAAATGAAAAAATGAGGTTCACACACTTCATATTAGCTTTACTGCATTTATTTAGTAGGAGGCAGGAGCTAATGTGCTTTGGCTTATAACTTATTCCATGACTTTCATATTGGATGCAGAAATGTCTCAATTGCCAAACCCAGAACAACTAGAAATTTGTGTGATCTTTTGGATGATAAATGTCGAAATTTTTCTTTATTTGTTGGCAAGCATACCAAAAGGTGGTAAACGAAAGGACAAGTTGTCTATACCTGATGCTAATAACACATTATTTTTTCTTCCGAGTCTTTGGAAAAGAATACATTTACGTAGTTAAACTGACCTCTGTATTCATTCGATAGAAGTTGAAAGTGTGGTATGACGTGTCAACATTATGTGGTCTTTCTTGTTTTCAAGGCATAAATTGATTCCCGGCCTGAATCCACTGCCATGTGACTGCAAATCTGCAACTAAGTTGTATATTTATAGTTCCCCTTTGGGTGGATCCAAAAGATAAAAAAATGTTGACAATCTCTCTGAAACCACTGAATATAAAATGTATTACCTTTAATGTAAGTTAGACATGTTGAAGACAGAGATAATCCAACATAGGTTTTATTCTAGAATAGATGTGGTGCTTATATGTTCTTGGCCTCTCAACCTTATTGCCCTGATTTTAACTTTTGTATTTGTATTTGTTCTAGGGCTGGATCTATGAATGCCTTAAGTTTTGTTTTTTTATAAAAGATCCATTGTTAGAAAAAGGAAGTCTTACCGACCAGCTGCTAACATATGCCATCAACCAATTCTCATTCCAGCCCTCTTATGTACCATGGTCGTCTTACATGTAATTTGACCATGATCTACTCCTAGTCTATGCAGCACTGATGTCCTTGAGTTCGAAGCAAATGAGTAAAAGGATGGTAGTAGTTGGCACAAATCTAACTACTCTTTGTTGCTCAAACACTTGAAAGCGTTTCCAAAAGCAACCTTCAATTGAGGGCACTATGTTCATCACTAATTACATTTTTACTACCCATGACAAAGGCTGTTTAACAATGTTTTATGTTCCTTTGCAGGTCGATGACACTCTTTGTGTATATCTTGAGTATGTTTCTGGAGGTTCCATTCATAAATTACTTCAAGAATATGGCCCTTTCGGAGAGCCTGTAATTCGAAGCTACACAGCGCAACTTCTTTCTGGATTGGCATATCTGCATGGAAGAAATACAGTTCACAGGTTCTCGTCTTACAAGCTTACCTTACTGCTCGATTGCATCTAAAATGTTTATGTTCACTAAGCAAAGTTTCTGAAGATAAGTTGTCTGGCTTGTCAGGGATATAAAAGGTGCAAATATACTTGTCGATCCTAATGGGGAGGTCAAACTGGCAGATTTTGGCATGGCAAAACATGTACTCCTCTTAAATTTCCTTTTTAAAGAGCAGTTTTTTTTAGTTTTTTTACTGCATAGTACTATGAACTATTAAAATAAAGTGTTGTTAAGCCCAAATGTGACTAAAAAATTGTTCATCTTGTTCACATGTACTCCTAGGTGTTGCTCATCTTGTTCATCTTGCTAGTTGAGCCAGCACCTAAGGGAGATTTTTTCTTCTTTGGGCCCTTAGTCATGTGATTACATAGAAACACAATGCTACAAGGTGATGATGTCTTATAAACTATGTACCTGTTAGTGCCCACTGATGATGTCTTTCATGCTAAAAAGGATAGAGGCATGAGGATATATGTTGAAAGTGCAATATTCACATAGAATACTGCAGATCTTTTCTTGCTAGAAAAGGCTAGGATACAAGAAGATGATGTATTTCACAACCTTAAACTTTGATTCAGTATTATTGCATCAAAGTCATTGGGTATGGTTTGCACGTTAAAGAGTATTGGTTACCTGGTCCTGTGAAAGTGGATAATGACTAGATCTGCATTCTCGTTGTCATGCATGTGAAATCTGAATGTCAGTCTCTAAGAAAAGGTGCAAGTGTTCAGGCTAACATGTGAAAAGGCTGGTTGCATATATGTACTTTTTGTTCTAGAGACATTCATGATAGTTAGTTTTTCCTTTTTTTAGGAAGTGGTCTTCTGTCAGGGAGTAGAGGAAATTTTTTTTTGGGGTGGTCAATGGACAAAGATCAATTTTCTTCTTTCAAGTTGCTAAAGTAGATCTTTCTTTTCTTTTTTTCAAACTTTATGAATTACTTTGCTGAGCTTTTCTATCCTTTACCTTTGAGCCAGATTTCGTCTCAAAACTCAATACGATCTTTCAAAGGAAGTCCTTACTGGATGGCACCTGAGGTATACAGTTCTGCCTTTTATAACAAAGTTCACCTTTTCTCCTTGACATGCAGGTTAAAGGTAGTTCTCTAATTGTATATTTTCTCAGGTCATTATGAATGCTGGTGGTTACAACCTGTCAGTTGATGTCTGGAGCCTTGGATGTACAATTCTTGAAATGGCAACAACTAAGCCACCGTGGTGCCAGTACGAGGGGGTATGTATGTGTTGCCTTGTTTTGGAGTACAACATTTGGCTTGTTATGTACATGCCCCAAGTCATCTTTGCCACTGTTTCTGCTATTCTAAATTTTTAACTCGCAGGTGGCTGCAATATTTAAGATTGGGAATAGTAAGGATATCCCGGAAATTCCAAGTTACCTTTCAAATGATGCCAAAAAATTTCTCAAGCTTTGTCTGCAACGAGATCCATCTGCACGTCCTACGGCAGCACAACTGATGGAACATCCTTTTGTTCGTGATCAAGCAAGTGCAAAGTTTGCCAGGTTGAACATCAGCAGGGATCTGTTTCCTTCTTCCTTGGATGGAACTCTCTCCCCGGTAGGCACTGCCAATCCCTTCCTACTGTTCATAAAGGTTCTGCAATCATTTCATTTTGTCAATGTTCTATATGCTGTTATTTTCTTGTTTCAATAGCATTTTATTTCACCAAAATGAATTTTGATGGCCAAGTCCTTGGTGGACCGAGTACATAGCTAAAACATCGCGGATTTTATGTTTTCAAGCTTTTGTTTCCAATTATCAAGAACTTCTTGCTCGCCATGTAGCCAAAATGGAAAAAGGGAGAGATACAATGAATGTCTGAAAACTTGTCTATTATCATTCTATGGTCATGAGGATATTTTAATTTTATGTAATAACAAATCCTTGAAACTGGCACATTCGATTTGCAGCAATTATACTATGGGAATCATCAGATGCATTTCGTTACAACTTACATGTTTCCTTCTATAGAAAAACTAGTTCCCCCCCCCCCCTTAAAACTATGATATTTTAAATTGACATGATATAACGTCATATCCGACAGCCTTCCGAGTACTATGGAGGCGCTTCTCATTTACATGATAGGGATTATCCCATGCGACACACAATTGCTAGTTATCCTACCTTGAGAAGTCCAAGGTATGATCTCCTTGATTTGTGTTCAGACATTGATCGGTTTTATTTATACATTTTCTGTAAGTAAACGATATCTCCATCTCTTGTAGTGATCTTGCTAATGCAAGGACCAACTTGTCTTTGCCTGTCTCACCTTCTTCAAGCCCATTGCGAAGTTTTAGACAGTCTACGTGGAGTTGCTTGCCGTCTCCTCCTCATCCAGCTCATGCAAGGGGAGCCCCAAATGGTGTTCAGAATGGTTTCTTACTGAACCCGGTTGGCGCAAGACAGACCTACCTGGATCCTTTTCTTGACATTTCTCAACCAAGACCCCAACCTTTGTATGCCCCAACAAGGACCTGATCACAGTGAAGACGAAAGGAAGGATAAGCTGCAAAGTTTTTAGCATAGACAACAGCTGGTTGATGATCAGGATTCCTTGGAGGTAATCATACTTTTTGATACAACGAGATGCATGGTGGTGAGCAGATCAAAGGGTGATGATGACAGGGTTTCATAGACGAGAATGGAATCTTCTCCACTCGGGTCCATGCCTATTGCTGATTTATTTTGCTTTTGACAGGTGTAAAATACGCTATTTAGTCTGTACAAATACAGGGAAATATTTTCTTTTAACATTTGGCTCATAGACTAACCAGCGAAAAATAATCATGGTACACAAACAGTAGGTAATAAGTGCTGCCTTTTCACCAACTCCAGAAACATTGTTTCTTTCAACTCGATGTTACTCTGCTGGAGCCTTATGTACGGAGTCTTCTTGGATTCCTTCATGTTGTCTGATACAGACCTTGCACAATTTCTGACTGCTGGTTCACGGTCGCCCAATGCAAAGTGCCAATGCGAACGACGACCACAGGATTTTAGTCTGGTGCTGAGAGCAACCTGTGCCTCAGAAGCTCTATACTTTGCCTCCACAGTTCGGCAGGGGAGGAATTACTTGTTTGTTCCCGTCCCGATCTATTTGGAGCTCGACTTCAGGTGGGTTTGCATATTTACGTTGTTATGAGTTCGCGTATTTTTAGAATTACAAGGTTTTTGGAGTATTTGGTTGCATGATAAATTGAATTGTTGTAACATAACTAGGTGTCCGACAATTATTATATTTTTATTTTTTCAAATGTGACAATTTTATGTCATTGGTTAGTTTTTATTTTTATTTTAATATAATTTTTTGTTATTAAATTATGTAAAAATTTATTGTGCGTCTGAGCATTCTATTAATGAATGTTGCACTGCAAGAATTTACACTCTCCAAAAATAAACTAGACAGTTTCCGGGAAGTTATTGATTTATACAAGTTTTTAACGAATGGCACTGAGACCTTTTTGTTCTGTCATTGTGTTTTCTTTGAAAATTGTGGTGACATCGAAAGTCAAATAAAAGTGTGCAATAACTTTCGGTTCTGTTTGATACAACTTATCAACTCTTTAATCTCTGACTCAGATGCTAGTGTTTAGATTGTTAAATATTTTAGAGACTAGGAGTTTTCAGATAAGTAAAATTTAAACATATTATGTGCATTATAAATTTAATCAAAATAAAAAAGAAGTAAATGGTGATGTTCATTTAGATTGAATAATATTATATGAAAGGAATTTATATCAATTATTTGATAGGATGGAGAATATGATAAATATGTTAATCATTGAATTAAATTAGGTTGGATAAAGTGAAGATTGATTTTAAGAGTTCTATGTAAGATTTCACTAAAGTTAAAAAAATTTATCTTACAAACAGAGTTGGACAATAAAAAGAAAAATATATGTATTTAAAATAAGTACGATTGAAAAGAGAATGTTAAAATATACGAACGATTATACTTAATTAGATAGAATAAAAAATGAAGATAGTAAAAAAAATAAGAGTAAAGATAATTGTTAATAAATCGAAAGAACGAAGATTGAAATAGTTTAGACATATTAAACATATATCTAAAGAGGATACAATAAGAAATTAAAAAATATTAAAATTTCAAAAAAATAAAAAATGTGGTAGACTTAGATTAAATTGGAGAGTGATAATCTAATATGATTCAGATGATTTAAATATATCTAAAGAGATAACTTAAAATTGACATCAGTGAATAAAGAGAAATCATGTGACCAACCATAAATAACTTGGGACTAATGGGGTGTTTGGTTGCATGATAAATTTTTGTACATTTTCATCATAAAAATTTGTATTAAAGTAAAAAGTGAATCAACTCATGACATAAAATTATCATGTTTGGAGGGATGTGATAACAAGAAAAGAGTAACTACCATGTATGAGCAAACAAAGTGGGAGACCACGAGATAAAAAACAAGGTCAAATCCTTTTTTTCGTCTAAGAAGAAAATCACTTTCAAAATATAAAATTATTTGTCAAATATCATTTTTAACAAGTTCTCTTACCACTTTTAAAAGTTAAAGTAAAAAAACTTCATGCAACCAAACACCCCACAAGAGTCCGGTTAAGTTGAGTAGAAAGTTTTAACTAGCATTTTATAACTTTAATAAATCTCTCAAACGCAATACTTTTATTCTTATATTTCCAAACCTAGTAGCTTTACTTGGGATTAGATTCTGGTAGGTTATATATGTATAAATAACACAATTTGACTAAATGATGAGTTGACTTACAAATAATTGACTTAATCGAGTCAAGTATTTTTACACCTAAATAACATTGTAGTAGGTAAAATTACGAGTTTAAACTTTAAGATTAAGGTGATGTTTCATGGAACTTGAAATTACCGTCTACAATCTATGGTTAACATGCTATTTACGATTCTAAAATCAACGAGATTTTATCCAGTGGAGGAATTTCCACAAAATCCACACGAGGAGAATCGCTACCAAACGCGCCCCCGGTCCCGGCGGCGGACGGTTCTCCTTCGCGGGCTTAAATTTTTCGCCCGCTCCGCGCAATTTCTCTGATCTTTGTCCCGTTCCCGCCGTCGAAGTGAAAGAAAGAAGGGGGCAGAGGGGAGGGGTGGGGGTGGGGAGGGGGGGAGAGGTCGGACCTCACACGAGAAGGCGGCGCGCGTCAAGATCAGCCAGGAGGATGCCGATTGAGATGCCGAGGGGTCTCCCCTTCTCGGTGGATACATGGACCCCCGGCTCCGGCAGGAAGCGCCATCACTTCCTCACCCACGCGCACGGTGATCACCTGCAAGGGCTGGCAGCCCGCTCCTTTTACCCAATCTACGCCACCCGTCTGACCAAGATCCTCACCCTGAGACGCTTCCCACAGGTCCGTCCCGTGTGTTCGTGTGGTTGTCAATTCTACTCTGGCGTACTAATTTTAATTTTCATTTGGCTTCGTGGAGCAGATCGACGAGGAATGGTTCGTGGAGATCGAGGTTGGGACGACGGTTCAGGTTAGAGATCCAGAAGGGGATTTCGCGGTCACCGCCTTCGATGCGAATCACTGCCCAGGTGCATACAATTCTTTCTTACTTTCTTCCCCTTCTCCGATCTCGGATGTTTTCTGTTGTGCAGAGCACCGCAAAACTGCTGCTGCTGCTGCTGCGTTTCCCCTTAGATAAGGTTTCATGATTTTGCTTTTTTAACCATGGGAGTTTCTTGTATTTGTGTGGTTTTGATCTCTTTCTTTTCTTGAGCACTCCCCTCGTGGATTATCTATCTACAAAGAATTTACTTGATTCTGCGTTGTGGCATATAATGCGGAATCGACTGATGCAGGGAAGCCAGCGACACCTTGTCCTTGTCCGTTATAAATTATGTCCATAATATTTGATGATATTAGGCGGCGATAGACTTGAGCCAAGTTTAGGAATGCGGCAGTAAGATTCCCGAGTGAATGTCCTGTGCCTTCCCTGGCTCTCGGACTTCGACTATTCAATCGTTTTGGCCAATGTCACCTTCAAGGGTGGACCACTGAATCACGCATCGTCTTGCTTTCTTTCTGATATTCTATATAAACTACAAAGCATTTGTATTAGCGAAAACTACAAATTACAAAACATTGATATTGTTCTCTCTCTCTATAGAAGAAGCAAGACGTTGCATACTTGGATTTGTTCACCTGTTCTTTGTTTGTCTAATTAGCACACTTAATTTAGTATTCCACCTCAAGTTTTATTTGGCTGGAGGTTATCTCAATGGTATCCTGGCCATTGGATGTCATCTGCGTGTCTACCAACCAATTATCTTGTGAAATTTGGGCCCATATCCTTGACTTCTTCAAATTACTTATCTGGTGCCATGTAACTATGTGAAAGAGGTGATAAGGATGTTGTCTTGTTTTTGCCTTGGCATTTAAGTAGATTATAATAAAAATAAGAAGAGTAACATATCAGTGTCTCAAAACTGAGAAAACAAAACTTAAAAGGGCTTCTATGAGATTCATAAATTCAGATGTGGCTAATATGTGCAAATTTTTGCAAGACATAAAGGGGAAACCTACGAAGTTAAAGTTTTAATAAGTTTGTTGCGCCCAATTATACTAAATGTATTCAGTATTCCACTTCAATATCATGGGGCAGAAGACAAATAAAAGTCGGGGAGAATTTTATATGTGCTTAGACCTCCTTGACGACCTAGTCAAGTTAAATGCACTTTATAGTGTAGGGTGGGTGGAAGAAAAAAAATTCATGGAGAGTCTCGATGTACCAGACTCTGTGTGCAATTCTTCTTCACTTGGAATATAAACCTTTTACACAAAAAACTAACTGTTCTTTTATCAATCCTTTAGCATCATCTGATACAGTGTCAGAGATTTAATGGAAATACGATTATCAGAAATCTTATATGCCCAAGGAAACCATTATTTCGTGACACATTGGTCAGCCATCTGCTTTTCAACTCTTGAATTAGCATGTCCTCTGTTATTCTACGTGAGCAACTGAAAGAAGCTGACTCCTTGGATGTCTTTTTTTCGCTTGCCACCTTTTGGTTTTTCCAGGCCTCTCAGTTGTATTATTCTCTTGTGGTAAAGAAAAATGGAAAACGCTTAAAACATAAAAGGGTAGAAGCAAGATGTCTTTTGAGGCCACCATAAAAAATGTAAGCAAAATACAGTTTTGAAATAAACTTTGTTGGGGCCCTTGGCACCTGGAAGCAATTCTAAACAAGCATGGAACAAAACTGAAATGGAAGTTAATCAGAAAATTATAATGACTAATTTCTCTGTACTTCCCTTGGATTCCTGTATCCTAATGTGATGGTGTTGTACAGCCCTGGCTAAGGCATGGAAAATGTAGGCTTATTCTGATATTCTATCGTCTAAGGAAGGTTGGGTGTTGGGTTGGGACTGGGTCTGCCTGGCCCAAACCTGACCTGGTCAGATTGGGTGGGGACTCGGATCCGATAACATTAACAAATGGTAGAAATGGGAAAAATTTGGGAAAAATTACAAATAATAGGGAATTTGACTAAAGATATTATTGATTTATATTCAAATCTTACGTATTGTTGTTCTTCTATATAATGAATATATTTTTCTGGAAGTGTCCATTGGTGAACCATAAGTACGTTGAGTCATCCTATAACCCTCTAGGTGATAAGTAGGAAATCAAGAGTTTTAAGATGACTCAACCCCGTATGATAAAGTGTAGTGGTGATGTCCAAGCAGGTAACATACTTAATGAATTATGGTTTATGACCCAATAGTAGAGAGTGTAGATTTCTAGGAAGTTGAGGAGATATCAGAGAGTGTAGACTTTTGGGGAGTTGTAAAGAAGATACTTCTTACTTCGTATAGATATAGTATAATACATAGTCAAAGTTCTTAAAATAATAGCTAGAAATAGGAGAACAAACATGGGCCATCTGCATGATACACTTGAGCAAGCAAAAGAAGGTAGTGCAAAGATTGTTGAAGAAAGCTTTAAAAATAATGATAGCACTTAAAAATTGGTTAGTAACATAATTAAGCGAAATCCTGGGAAAATCAAGAATCTTGAAGCACTTTAGAGAGAGAAATTGTATTATTTAAATGCTTGAGAGAGTGTTTGGAGTGAGAAGATAGTGAGCGGAGATATGAGGGTAAGAGGAGGCATCTTGGGGGGATTTGAAAGCCCCCCTAACAGTCGACCGGGTCGCACAACCCCACCCGACCGGGTCGCACAACCCGGCCCGGGTCTGATGCCGGGTTGGGACCAGGCTGGTCTGCCAGAAAACCAGGTCAGATCTGGCATTTCATGCTATTGTCATCAAGTATCATCCTTTCCTGCAGATTGTGCAACCAGCTGTTGACTGAATCCCCTGACATGTCAATTACTCATAATACTCAGCTTTCACCGGCCTTGCATGTTTTAAGTGATATTCATGATTTTCCGTCCTACCCTACAACTGCTCCTGTTTTTTTCTTAATTGATATTCATTATTGGACCTAGGAGAGGGCCAGGCGGTTCAGCAGCTAGGAGGTAGTCAGCTTTCTCTTGCGGATCCACCTTCTATTGGATCTGCAGGATCCAAACAACAGAGTACAGACCATCGTATCTTTTGACTTCCCCGACTGAACACAGCACATGGAACCGAAGTGCAGGCTACCGCTAGCCACCTCTCTGCCTTCACCTCTCTTCGTGCTACCATTTGCTCTCCAATTCTCTTCATGGTGACCCTATCTCTTTGTTTCTCTCTCCTTTACGTTCCACCATTCCCCACTTCAGCTCCTCCGTTGGTTCACCTGCATTGTGAGAGGCAATGGAGGTGAGGTTGTTGGGGCGAGCCAAGGTGTCTCTCACCTAAACTCTTCTCGCCTCTGATAATGTAGCAATCTTTCGAGATTCAACTGACTACGAAAGTGAACACTGTGAAAATGTCCAACTTAACCATTTTTTAAGGCGAAACAATCATATTGTAAATGAGAATTAACTGATAAAGGGAATTTTCCATCTATACTTTGGAACACTTGATTATTCCTAATTCTTTGGTTCCACTGGTTTCGTAAATCTTCAGGAGCAGTCATGTTTCTGTTTGAAGGAGTATTTGGTAATTTATTGCACACTGGAGATTGCAGGCTGAGTCCTGATTGTCTGCAAAAGTTACCTTTAAGATACATTGCAAGGAAAGGTTCAGAAACATGTCTTGATTACTTGTTTCTTGATTGCACTTTCGGAAGAGCTACAGTTGATATGCCTACGAAGGAATCAGCTATTAGACAGGTATTCTGGGATCTTCTATTTCACCTTTTTTCTGTTTTCTTCTCTATCTGCTTGTCAATCAGACCTATGAATTTTCATATAGGTGATTGACTGCATCTGGAAGCACCCAGATGCGCCGGTGGTTTATCTGGCGTGTGATCTTCTCGGTCAGGAAGAGGTACTTAAAGAAGTGTCTAGGACATTTGGTTCCAAAATATATGTCGACAAGAACAAGTGTGAAGTCTGCTTCAACAATCTTTCGCTCCTATCTCCGGAAATTCTGTCAGATGATATATCCTGTAGATTTCAGGTACGCTTCTGATGAGTCTGCTTCACTGTGGGCGTCGCAAACATTTATCCATGTAAAAAAAAATTATTTCAGAAAAATTCGAAAATCGTGACACCCCTAATATATAGACGCTTTGCTCATTTGATCGAAGTAACTATTAATACCACCAAATAAAAAAAAATTCCTTGGCAGGAAGGTTATAGTTTTACAAGGCACCATGTTTTTGGAGTTTTAATTTTCAAGTTAATCCTGTTCTGCCTTCTTTCTTTCTTTTTTTTTTTTTTTTTTTTGCTTCTTCTTCTTCTTCTAACGTGCAGGTTATTGAAGGATTTCGCGGACTACATGATAGGGCGAGTGCAAAGCTTGCCGAGGCAAGAGCCGAAATCCTCCCCGAGCCGCTCTTCATTCGTCCCTCGGCACAGTGGTACGCTTGGGATGACGGTCCCGTCACAGAACAGCAAAGGCGCGGTCTCCGTCCTTCAGAGGCGGAGAAGGATAGATTCGGCGTCTGGCATGTGTGCTACTCCATACACTCGTCCCGGCAAGAACTGGAATGGGCGTTGCAGCTCCTCCGGCCCCAGTGGGTGGTCTCTACGACTCCCCCTTGCCGGGCGATGGAGCTGACGTACGTCAAAGACCACTGCTTCAAGACAAAACTAGGGGCGGACGATCCCGTCCTCCGCCTCTTCGGCGTCGACGCTCGGAAGTTCGCCGCCCCTCCGGTTTCTCCCGCACCGGAGGAGGCTCCCGGCAGCGTTTGCATCTCCGTCGTCGAGGAAGCGGCCGGCCGCGAAGGTATCGACGAGCCACCGGCGGAGAAGCGATCTGGTGGGAGGCCACTGACGTTATTTGGCAGAGCGAGATTGGGCCCAGAGGGGGAGGATCCGAGCCGTTCGGGGGGCGAAGGCACGGAAGCGGCCGCAAGAAGTTCCTCCGGGTGTTGTCAAGGAGGCACGGGCACCGCTGCTAGTGCTGCTGCTGTTGGAAGAAGGGAAACGTCTGCGGGTTTGCGCGAGGAGGCCGCCGTTCTTCCCGTTCGAGCCGCCGCCCCGTCGGCTCCGTGCACGGATCTTGAAGCCGGAAGGGGGTCGGGGGCTCCGCACATCGGATCATCCAGCGCCTACCACGACAGCCTGCGGCGGCTGTACAGGTCGATGAACGTCCCAGTCCCGCGACCGCTGCCCTCTCTCTCCCGGATGGCGGGAGCGTCCAAACGGTCCAGGGTTGGATGGTGATTCCCGGTTCTAGGTGGGCGAGGAACCGCATTCTTTGGGGATTGCTGTAACTGTATCTGCCCCCCACCCCTTTTTTTTTAAAATAATAATAATGATACAAGGGCGGCAAAATGATTGCGACGTGTCAAGATTTGATCCCTGCTTCCCTTCCTTAATTTCGTGTCAGTCTCTTGCCGCGGTATGTTTATGCGGCGTATTGCGGAAAGCTCATTGCGCTCTTGTTCGTTGAGATTAAGGCTCAGTCGGTTTCTCAACCCGCTAGCGATTAGATGTTTGGAAGGTTTGACGAAGTATCTTGATATATCACTACCTCCTTCTTGAGTACGGTAAAGATCAACGTCATGACGTAGCAACTAACAACAATGGAGGAGTGATCAGGCTTTTTTAGTTTGGGACTCGTTTGGTATCTCTGTGGATTGGAAAGTGTGTACTTTTTTATTTTCACGGATTCTTAGGTGCTCGAAGTGGGAGTTTTCGTCGAAGTTTAGTTTTAGAGAACTTTTCAAGGAGAACAAGTCATCATCGAGAGTGGCTCTCTCTCTCTCTCGAGGTGGTTCGTGCCATCGATGGATCAAGGTCGGATCTTTGGAAAGCTCGTGCCTTCACAAAGGCCGGCTGTCATGCTCTGCAGAACCGTCGTCGCCTTCTTCCCTAGAACATCTGGATATGCACCTGGTTGATGTCGTGTGTCCGCCCCTCTTTGACATGCCTGAGAGCATCGCAAGACAAGACAACTGTGTGTATGAGTCACCAGCTTACGATGAACTTACCGTTCTACCTTCATCTTTCGTATGAAGTGAAGTCGAGCTTCCGGGTTTCAAAAAAAAAACACTAATTTCTCGAAAAAAATAACTTATTCTCGAGTGCTTCGTGGATGAAGCTAGATAATTTAATCATGGACGAAAAAAATAACTGTTTTTAATCGTCAGGTGGGAGATACACCCGTGTTTGGTGAGAGCGAGATCCTTCGAACGGTCTGGATTGCGTCCAGACAAATTGGTTTGGTCTTATACCCAAAACGGTATTCTAAATACAAAATCGGCTTATAGATTTCTCTCTAAGGGTAACATGCCGCCTGGGCCATCTGATCAAACTATATGGAAGAAGCTCTGGCACCCAAAAATTAAGAAAATATATTTCCCCTCGAAATTATTATGCTCCTTTGGAAAGTCATTAGGAAAGCTCTTCCTACGAATCAAACTATTGCTAGAAGATGCCCCAAGGTGGATTCCTCTTGCAATATTTGTCTGGTGCAACCTGAGAACATTGATCATATTTTTATATCTTATTCCAGAAGCCGTGCTATTTGGTTTGGGACGTCTCTAGGTTATAATGAGCTCTGGGTTACGCGGGGTTGCCATACTATGCTTGACACTTCTCTTATCTGGATTACTCAACTAGATCAGTCTAATCTCTTTTTAGGGGTTTGGGGCGATGCGGTCATGTGGCAAATATGGAAAAATAGGTGTGAGACATCTATTAGAAACATAAAGAAGAGTCATATTTGGATAAGCACAATGGCCGCAAAAGATGCGAATTTTTATTTGTCTCAAGCTAAGCTATCTACTCCCCAAATTTTGCAGAAGTGGAATCCACCGCCACATACTCATGTTAAAATTAATGTTGATGCAGCTGTGGAAGACAGCAGGGGTGCCATTGGAATCATTATTCGTGATCACCAAGGCAGATTGGTGGAGTGGAAAGTGAAAATGTCTACCTTCAATGACCCTCTTATATTGGAAGCCTTAGCTGTTGAAGAAGGCTGTTCTTGGAAATACCTGGGTTTATGCCCGACAATCATTGAAAGTGATGCTCTCACCGTGGTTAACGTCATTACTGAAGCCGATTTGATCCCGTGGAAAGCCAGCACCTTCATTCTTAGAAGCCGCGATCGTCTGTGTCTTCCCGGCGCTAGTGTCGTCTTTTGGCCTAGAAGCTCCAACGAGACTGCCCATCGTCTGGCGAGATGGGGCCTGCGCTATGGTTTAAATATTTCTTGGTCTGTTTTACGCCTACCCGTTGATGTAACGAGCCAGATCCATGTTGACTCGCCGGCTGGACCGCCGAGATCCTCTCCAGTTATTTAATGCATTTTATTTCCCCTGTTCAAAAAAAGAAAAAAGAAGAGGTCCTTCGAACGTAACAGTTCGCAGGAGGTCCTGCTCGGCTACGTTAGACTTCTGATCGGCCTCGTGTTTGTTTCTTCACGCCGAAACATTGTTCCATAAACCTCTCATCTCTTGTCGAGGAGATCTTTGGAACTTACGATTGTTTGACGTGGAATTCAAGAGCACGCCGACCGAGGGAGGGATCCGGCCCGCCTGACTCCGCCCGTGTCACGTGTGGCCTGTCGGTGTTTTGGATCCGGCCCGCCTAACTCCGCCCCCACCTGGACCCGAGCCCGACCCGTTTCCTCCCCTTGTTAGGCGGATCTCTCCGCTTCTCCAGGCTCCAGCCGAGCGCAGGGGGCGGTGGCCGGCGACCTTTGACTTTGTGCCCAAGATTCGCTTCGCCGGTTGGGTCCCCACCCCCTCCGGAGCTCCGCGCAGCATCGGGAACGATGACACAGCAGCAGCGAGCATCTGGTAGAAGGTTTCCAGGTACGGTGCGGTGTCCCCGCGGAACACTGTAACGTCCGTCTGCTCTTTTTTTTTTTTTCAAATTACTCGACGACGTTCTGACGCGGAGAACACGGTTGAAGCTGGGGGCGTTGCCCGTTCCGTTCTGATTCGACTTCGATCTGTTTTTTTTTTTTTTTGAAATTTATATCCAACCTAAAAGAGGACGTTCCGACGAACACGGTTGAAGCTGGGGGCGTTGCCCGTTCCGTTCTGATTCGACTTCGATCTGTTTTTTTTTTTTTGAAATTTATATCCAACCGAAAAGAGGACGTTCCGACGAACACGGTTGAAGCTGGGGGCGTTGCCCGTTCCGTTCTGATTCGACTTCGATCTGTTTTTTTTTTTTTGAAATTTATATCCAACCTAAAAGAGAATTGAATCTAATCCACGCAGCTGAGCTGCCCCGAAGAGGTTCGGTTTGGTTCGGTTCGATTCGGTTCAACGTATCTTGAAAAAAAATTGAATTTTGTTAATTACTTAATGTTCAGATTAAAATTAATATATTATTTATTAGATATATTATGTTTTTTTATATCACTCAACTTAAATTTATAATGAAATATATTCAAAATTAACATAATTTATAATAAAATAGGTCACGATCGACTGATTTATCGGACCGAGTTAGTTAATTCGAGGAGGTACGTACCGGGTCGAATCAGACCGACCAGATGATACCGGTTCGATCTGGTTCAACGAATCGAACGCGGAGTGCTCGAAGATCGGAACCGATCTGGAGCTCATTTTGCATTCCCTTGAAGCATCCATGTGTCCGATCCTTCGATGGTCTCCTCCTCGCCGACCTCGTTTGATGCACGTGAACGTGATCCTTTTTAAACTCCAGGGTATCGAGAGCTTTTCTTCTTCTTCTTCCCTTCTTTGTTTTTTTTCCCCCCCTTGAAGTCCGATCTGCAAGGCACACCAGAGTCCTGCTCCGCCGCCCGCAGGTCAAGATCTGATCGATCGATCTGAGGAGCATATGTTCATGCATGGTCTTGGCCCTTGGGGAGATGCGCGGCTTTTCTTTTTAGGCCGTCTCCACCTCCGGTAGCTTGAACGGATCACCCGCGCGGCAGCGTAACATCCGCCCGAGGAGGATCCCGGCGGGCCCCTCGCGGCGGCGCCTGGGGCCGACGGAAAAAAAGAAAAAGAAAAAAACGGTGCTTTAGCCGGTGCCGGGCAAGTCGGCCGAGGAGTCGTCGGAACACCGGATGTTGCCTAACAGGTTGAGCCACGATGCGGAGAGGTCGGTGGCGGGCAACAAGTCCGTCCACGGGCGGGCCGTTTAAATACGGCAGCCATCGTCGCATGTCCCGTCGATGTCCGGAGAGATTTGTGCAACGCCGCTTCTCCGTCTCGGACCCTCGGGAGACGGGCCTGCTCGCTCTCTCCCTGCGCGACATCTTAGCTAGCCTTCTTCCGAGTTGCGGATGCCGGCCTTGCTTCGGCACTGCGTGCAACTGGAGCCTCTGCTGTGATGGGTTCCACCAGGTGAGCCGATCTTCCTCTGATGTGGTGGTGACCTGACTGCTGTGGCTCAACGCGGGGCTGAGAGGGTGACTATGCCAACCTTCGTTTAATTTGGGTGGCTCCCTTGCGCTTCGTTTTTTTTTTGGGGGGGGAGGGGTGGATTTTGGGTGTCAGAAAAAGACATTTTGAGCTTCCTGAATGCACGGCGGAGTCGAGGATGGAGGTCCGGCGAATGCTTTCTGGTTTTCCATTACTTGTTGACTAGCACCATGTTTGTTGTGTGTGTTCGAATGTCCATATTACTGGTGCCCGAGACCCGAGGCATAACTAATATGATTGCTAATAGAAGGATGCCGTCATGGGTTCTGTTCCACTGCTTTCAAATTGTCTCTCCTTCATCGTGTTTGAATGTGAGATTTAAGTAGAAAAATAATGGCCGATGCTGGTCATGGATGTCAGCGATTCCGGACTTGGAACAGCGATATTTGGAAATAATAGGAAACACGCGAGTGGGGGAAGACAGATGATGCTTGCTCTTGTTGGGTCTCACTCATCTGAGTAATGCAAGCATTGTATTCCATCTTGTTCAATTCGGTGAGCCTTACCTAATGCTTAAAACATGCCCGGCCGAAGAAAGTTTGGTAGATGGCTCTTGCCCTTTTTGCCGGACACCAAAATCGTGATTTAGTGGTGCTGCATGAAGTTTGTCTTTAGAATTTCTGGGAACTTATCAGTTGAACAGTTCCATGAACTTTTGACCATTGGTAGGTTTCTCATGCTAAGGGAAACCTTCTTTCATTCTAATCACCTTACTGCATTTGACGGCCAAAGTACCTCTTTCTTGGGTGTTTGTAACATGAAGTCATCGACGTCGACCTCAAGAAGTACACGAAAATTGATTGCATTCTGGTCATTGGATGAAACCTGTGCATGTCACTGGCAAGAATATATAGACACTGATTCTAGTGCTCCCATCGACAAAGAGGGGGGTAAATTGGAAAGAAAATATAGCAAGCATATTGACAACTTGTTTTCTTATGATTAACGGCAACAAGCCCACTAACTAGACCTCCACATCAGCTACAACCGTGCGTGGTCTGAGTTAGAGTGCTTAGAAGTACTCGTGGTCAAACACTTCACCTTAAGTCCAAGGGCGTGTCATTGGCAAGGATTGAACATTTGGCCTTTGGGTCGACCCTACTAATCTTTTAGCAACTCCTCCACCCTTGCCCTCGTAGCAAACATATTCACAACCGCAAATGCATATCTCATCACCCAGCATTCACTCAATCAGCAAGCAATTTTCAGCCTAGTAAAAGCAATGCTTCTTGGTCTCACTCATTGTTCATCTTGCCTAGTAATCAGAAGCTTGTGCTATTTCTTGTTCTCTAATTTCTTAACCATGGCTTGCTGGCATCTATTTTTTTAGGACATTGAAGTCAATTCCTGAAAGGTTTTCTTTTAATCCGATTTTTTTTTCATATCCATTATCATTTGATTTCTCAGGGTACTGCGTGTAAGTATACCTCTGGAGTCTCCTGAACAGGTTCTTGAGAGACTTGTAGCAGAGGATACTAACAAGCCGAATCTGAATGGAGAAAGAAATAACTTTATGAGCCATGAGCTGAATGGTTCGCTCGGCTCAGTTGCAAGTCCAAAAATAGTTAACAGGTAGACGTCATTTGAGTTCATTCAGTAAAAGAGTTTCAGTCTTAGCTGTATGTTTCTTCTGATATATTGTGCTAAACTGTGGCATTTGACTTCGTGTCACAATACCGTATTTTCACCTTTTAAGGCCTTCTGCTTCGAAGTCTCTGTACAATAATGATGTGGACTTAGAAGATGGTGAGGAGGAGAAGAACGGGGACAAGTTGTCACGTCCTAACAAGGCAATAATGACACATAATCAAGCTGTTCTATCCTGCATTGCTTATTGCTTGTCGTCTTGCAGCATGATACTTGTAAATAAGCTTGTGCTGTCAGGCTATAACTTCAATGCTGGGATATTTTTAATGCTTTATCAGGTGATTGCCCCTTATTATGCTATCCTACCCTTGAGCCTTTTTTTTTTTCCTTTCGGTGGTTGTACTGTACTTTGGCATGTTCCTCTTGTCTTGTGTGAGAAAAAAAGTTTTTCTAACAGCTGTTTTTTTGTATTATGCTGCAGAACTTTATAACTGTTACAGTTGTCTCCACATTGATCTTCCTCGGCATAGTCTCAACTGAACCACTCACATGGAAACTGATTCGTGTATGGTTGCCTGTAAATATTATCTTTGTTGGAATGCTTAGTACAAGCATTTTCAGGTAAGATTTCTCTACATGCCTGCATTGATTTTATTAAATTTCAGTAGCAAAAATCAACCGGGTTGACTGAAGTCTGATGGATAGTTATTCAACCAATCCATATATCTTTTATACAACTCTGCAGTCTGCACACATAAGGAGTGTCATGAGACGAGCTCTTTTGGATTAGCTGGGACTGCTATAGTTTTAATTTATTTTATTTTTGTCACTTTTCCTTGGTTACCTGCAACCCTCTCCATTTATCTTGTAGAGTCTTGGTGAATAAAGATTTTAGCAATTATCTTCATGGGGATTATGATTTATTATCTAGCATAAAAGGCATTTGTATTTATGCGTAAGTTTGTCCCTGTTTTTGTTGGACATGATACACTATATCTAGCATAAAATGAAGCAGAAGGATTAATCATTGACCATTCTTATTGTGAAATGACTAAAATCAGCTAACTGACCCTACAACCACGCTAATTAGTAGCCCTCCCAAGAGTTACCCATACTAAGACTACTTCCAACAAAGCATGCTTAAGTTTAAAGTTCTTTTAACCCAACATCTGAAAAATAGTTAATTGGATTTGTTGGTAGTTCACTGATTTAATCTCTTAACTATTCACAAACTGAGGTGTCACAATTTACCCTTCCCCCTAAAGACTTGGCATCTTCATCAAGACAACACACATCACATATCATATACCCAGGCATATCACAATGGAGTTTCTGGCTGAGTCATGCTCTGATATTGATGGAGATCCGGTTCCTTAAAGTTATTGGTTTATTTTGTGTTTCAATCCTTAGGGACCTTTGTAAATATTTTAAGTTATTTTTGAGTCATTTGACTCATTTCATTTAGATCTCAGTCTTTAGGAGGACATCTTCTATTTTTAGTTGACTTTTTTGTAAAGTTGGCTCTTTATATAAGAGCCCATACTTGCGTGAATAGAATGAACAAGGAAAGATTTTTGGAAGGCCTTTTGGCTTGGTGTCTCATGTAAACAGACTTGACCCCAATATCCCGTTCTACTCTAGCCATGAGGGTCTTCTCCTCCCCCTTCACCCCTTTGGCCACCAAGCCTCCCTCCATTGTCCCCCTTCATGGTTACGCAGGTTTCTAGTTCTTTTGGCTTCAATCAGTTTCTACACCCACTGTCGACAGTCGACACCATTGGGGACTTCCAAAAGCAAGTTGATCGGCATCAACTTGTCTTGGATCTATGTGAACCAACGCATAGGTACCCTTTGGCAGTATCCCAGCACCTTTGACCATCATGTTTCTTGGGTGATCGCGAAGCTTCGTCAACCTCTTGCAATCTCGTGATGCATTGCAGGACCATCTAGTGATCCCCAGCTCTCCTCATCTTTCTGCCAGCATGATGCCACCCTCCGATCGTCAGCCACTCCCTTCTCCCCATAGTCATACAGTGCTCCACATGAACATCTGCCAGAGATCCCCTGCTATACATGGGGAACCCTTCGACATTGTCATCTTCGGCATCCTTCTTCTTTTTCTCTATTTCTATCCACCATTGGCAGCACCATTACCGGCACTCCCACCACTGGTTGTCGGTGATGAAGGAGAAAAAAGGAGAAGACGTTTAGAGAAGACAAAGCCAATGGAGTCAGAACGACGGTGAAGCAGACGCACAGACCACCCCATGGAACCATCCTATCCTCTTGATGCTTTTGGCTGCTTGCGGGGATGCCGCCGTTGCTCTGTTCCCTGCACCACCTGCTCTGCTCGCCCTTCCTCCTATACCGTTATGCTTGTTTCATACTACGGGGCGACGAAACGATGACACAAGGATGAAAAAAAGGTTTGCCTGCCCCATTGTAGGGTGTGCCGCTCATGCATCTTCACATGGACCACCACGATTCCCCCGGCGGGGTCCTTCATTCCCTGCTTTGCATGGCTTCACTGCCCCCGCGGGTGGGGCCTTCTTTTCACAGCGATTGGGGCTCCATTGGGCTGCCTCGATTCCCTTTGCTTGGAAGCCACCAACGTATGCCATGACCCCCCAGGGGCTTAGTTCGAGCTGGTCTGGTCGACCTGTCTGACTGCTTCAGCTGGGTCTGGACCTGGTCCAGCTGGTTCCATCCTGGTTCGATCCAATTCACACTGGTTCAGCCCGGTTCAGGCCATGCTACGCCCATTTTGACCGGTTTAAGCTAGGCCATTTTCATTTCAGCATGCTTTTACTTCGGTTTTGGCATTATAATGCCCTTTAGCAGCATTTTAACATTGTTCCACCTTGCTGTCCTACATCAGATTTCATATTGACAACTAAATCAGTTGATTGGCCCAACAACCACATTAATTAGTAACTTTCTCAAGAGATCACTCATTCTGAGATTACTCCCAACAAAGCGTGCTTACTTTGGAGTTCTTTCAACTAAATATCAAAAAAATAGTTAACCGGAGTTGCTGGTAGTTCACTGATTTTATCTCTTAACATTTTCACAAATTGAGGTGTTACCTGTTGAGTTTGGGAGTAGCTTTCATTTCATGCATACATGTCATGTGAGTTCATCAGAATGGTGTATCTGTGTTGGAATTCCTAGCATTCCCTGCTTGGTTTGCAGGATTGATCATGATTGGAACTAGCCAATCTAATCGCATGGGGAAGGTCAACCCCACTCTGATCTTCAGCTACTACTGATCGTATCTTCTGATTTTCTCTTTTCACTCCTTCCAAAAGCAACTTGAACCTTTTTCTGGACCAATGTCCCCTTCTTCTGGCTTCAGGAATTTATTTTCATTTGATCACCTGCCATCTCGTGTCCATGCAATCTGATTGTATGCTACTTTTTCTTGCTTTCGTTATGTTCTTTTTCTGTTTCTTTCCCTGTGCACCATTTACGGCAAGGTGTTCCAAATCAAAGGATACTTTTTTCTTATCTTTTGAAGTGTGTTTCTTTTTATAGACCACTGCCAAGTGGAACATGCACTTGCTATGCCTTAGATTTTGCTATACTTAGCCAACCTGTCTGAGAAACTGTAAAACAGATGGCATCTTGTAGAGAACTTTTGTATGGTAGTAACTGTCTACTGAACAGGATTTCCTATTATTCCTTTATTCTTCAGATTCTGAACGTTGAAAACCAACCTGGTAGTGTTAAGTGGACAAAATTAAAGCCCCATTCTAAGCCTGTGCAACAGAAATTTCATTGGCTAGCGTCAGAGCTCCTTCTATTCATGCATTTATTTGAACACTTATTTTTGCTGTGTTAACAATCAATTTTCATTGTGCAGCTTAAAGTATATCAATGTGGCTATGGTAACCATATTGAAGAATGTCACTAATGTCATAACTGCTGTTGGTGAGACGTACCTTTTCAAGAAGCACCATGGTGGCAAAGTCTGGGCTGCCCTGATGTTGATGGTATTTTTCTTTGACAGTGTTATTTGGTATATTGAACTTTCTGAATGAGCTTCAAATTTCAGGAGATATCATATATGTAGGGAAAGCAGGTACTCGTGTTAGTTTTTCCATCTGATTTTTTGACTTTATAGTATCACCAGGTTAAACGTCATGAACATTCAGAACAAGTCATTTATCAAAGAAGCTTTACGATAGCAGGAAAGGTCCCTACTATATATCACAAAAATGCCATAACATTTTAGAAACAGTTTCTGTCAGAGAACTCTTGGCTTTTGGCAAAGGCCAACTGTACCGGTAGAATTTCTTTAGAACCACGAAGGCTTAAAATTTTCATGGTTTCAATCTGTGAGCTGCTTGAGTTTTACTATAAGATGGCACCAGGTCTCGTTTTTAGGCTTGATAAAACTAGTTGTATAGAATGTCTGATTTCTTACAAATAATCTTGGTAAATTGCTTCATTATCTTGGGATCGGTTTCCAAGATAAGGTGTAGCTAAAGTTTGACGTTGTAGTCTGCTTCATTTGGCTTTCAATAGACTGCAATGTTCCAAACCAGTAAAACACCATTAAGGAGACAACTAGTAGCCTGGCATTGTTAAGATTATAATGTTGTTTGTAATTATCATCTTTGTACTCACTCTTCATTAGAAGTTGTTTTTCAATATACCCTTCAGTATTTGAAGCCTTGAAAGGATGATCAAGATCTCTTGAAGCATACATAACATGCAGTGATCTTTTTTAGGCCGGACTAATAGTTGCATTGATATACTCAACTCTGACAATACTTTTCTCTACAGATTGTCTCAGCAGTTTCTGGAGGGATAACAGACCTATCCTTCGATGCAACTGGATATACTTGGCAAACCTTGAATTGTTTTCTGACAGCATCGTATTCGGTAAATTAAATTCCATTATTTTTGTCTACTCTCAATCATTTAGAGATTAATTTGTCCTATAATTAGCAATGGTTTAACACACCTTATTTGTACTGTGTATCTACTGATATATTTCCTTGATACATAAATTGTGTGCCTATATATGTATATATCTGTGGCAGTTGATATAAGATGAAATATGAATGACTTAATAAATAATAACAAAAATTATGACTATCCTATTAAGTGATGTTGGATGGCAATTTTACTGATTAAGTAATTTCATAGACATTTACTAACAATTAATACTAAATTACTAATCATGTATTAATATTAACTTAGTTATTAGTGTTATTTAGTCCATTTAACTGTGTGCTTGTATATTATTAATTGACATATATTCATATCTATTTATTGCTTTTTATGTGTTAGTTGTCACGGGTATATTTATTAAACTGCCAATTTCACTTTGAAAAGTAGTGTCACCTAACACTATGCCTTATTGCCTAAGCAACTATGTGGTACTATGTTGCCTTAGAAACTATGACACATGTACATGTGTATGCCTCTCGGCAGCAAAAAGGACTGAATGTTCTTAGTGTACAAGAAGCATTTGCATTATAAACTCAGAATGTGGTGTACATTTTAAGAATAACTTCATGGGTTGAAGCGCACCCCTTTTAAAGATCCTCTTTTCTTCCTGTTCATTTTGTTGATTTTTCTGTGTCATGCACAATTTTCATAGCTTCATAATTTTGTGAGATCGTCTTCACTGCCTTTTCTGGACTTCTGGCTTATTTACCTTCTAACATATGCTAAACTTGCCTTCTTCTCACTTAAGCCTCTGTCTGTGCCATCAATTACTGTAAACAATTATGTTGTTAGTAACTTGGACCTCTATTTCACATGTAGCTCAATGGTCTTTTACTCCAGATCTATGTTCTATCTGACAAGATGCTCTTGTGTGTTCTTCCAGCTGACTCTACGAAGAATAATGGATACAGCTAAGCAAGTTACGAAGTCTGGGAATCTGAATGAATTTTCCATGGTTTTGCTCAATAACATTCTTTCTCTACCTTTGGGGATCTTTCTAGTATTCTTATTCGATGAAATGGATTATCTGTCAAAAACGTGAGTCAATTGTTTCATAATCATTTTATTGCTGGAAGTTTGGCACCTTCCGATTTCGAAGTTTCTTCATTTTCTTCATTTTCAGGAAGTCATTTGTTTTGTTTCAGTTCCCTTTGTGGTGAAGGCCTTTCTGAGACTTGAATTTATTTTTTCTGTTTACATTAAGTTGAACTAAGATAAGGAGATGATACGAAATATCTTGAAACAAATTGCTGTCAGTCATTAGTTGATACATGGATTTCTTGAATGTTCTTATTCCTTCATTTTTCCAGTGGGATTTGGTACTGAAAAGATACATATTTGTTCTTCTCTTTTCTGTGTTGTTTCCTTGCTTTCTAAATGGAAGCAGAGAACGCCTTATTATGATTTGAATTGCATATTTATCTTTTATCCTTAAGAACCAATCTACTATTTCAAAAGCTCAAATTTTACAGTGTACTAATAAACTTGATATGGTATTAATATATGTTTTAACTTTATGTCGGACCAAAAAATCTCTCAAAAAAAAAAGAGAGAGAAGAAAAAAAAAAGAGGAAGAAGAAGGAACGGAACAGGGGGGAGCCGAAGGAGTGCTGGGAAGAAGAAGCAAGGGCGGAAGCACCGCCCTGTGCGCTGGAGAAGAGAAAGAGGGGGAGGAGCCGTCGCCGCCGCCTCCACCAGCCGCGGCTGCCGCCGCCATCGTCGCCGGAAGGAGCTTCTCCCGCAGCCGTCGTCATCGCCGCCGTTGCCGGAGCCCGCCGCCGCCGCCGCCGGAGCCCGCCGGAGCCGGCCGCTGCAGCCCGCCGCGACAAAGCCCTCGCGGGCATCTCCTGTCGGGGAGAGAGAGAGCCGAGAGGAGACGGCGGTTCCGCGGCTGGCCGCGACGGAAAAGAAAAAAAAAGAAAAAAAAGAGAAAAAAAGGCCTGATCGGGCGATCGTGGCCCACGCGTGCTCGTGCGTGGGCAGGCATCCAAATAGGACCCGGTCAGAACCGGGATCCAGTCACCGCCGGTCATCCTACCCTCTTGGGTTGACCGCCGGTCAAACAGGGGCTTAAAAGAAGGAGAAAATAGATTTAACTTCACCCCATTCCGGTCACCACCCCACTAACTCGAAAATGGGTTTAACGGGGGTCTTCCAAATGACCCTTTTGCCCCTCCAAAACCTCTATAAATACCCCCAAGTGCCATACCATACGGGGTTGGAAATGGTGAGAAAAGAGAGAGTTGAGAAGAGAGAGAAGCTCCACATTCTCACTCTTTAAGGTAAGAAATACCTCGGTTTCAAGGCCACCTTTCCATAAAAAGGGGCTGGTTTTGCGCTACCTTTCCATAAAAAGGGGCCCAAAATAATAAACTATTTTGGATAGAAAATAGCCAACCCAACTCCGGTCTAGCCGAAATGTTGCCGAAATTAAGTGGTTTTGCGCTACCTTTCCATCAAAAGGGGCCCAAAGTAGCTTGCTATTTTGGATACAAATAGAAAACCCAACCCAGAAGCCGAAATGCCGGCCAAACCGAACGAGAATTCTAAATAGAAAACCCAACTCGGTAAAACCGAAATGCCGGTCAAACCGAACGGGAATTCAAATCGAAAACCCAAATCGGTCAAACCGAAATACCGGTCAAACCGAACGGGAATTCAAATTGAAAACCCAAATCGGTCAAACCGAAATGCCGGTCGAACCGAACGGGGATTCAAATAGAAAATCCAAGTCGGTAAAGCCGAATGCTTGGTCCAAACCGAATGGGAAATCAACACAAAAACCCAAATCGGTAAAACCGAAATGCCGACAAACCGAACAGAAATCAAGGTGAAAAACCCAAATCGGTAAAGCCGAAATACCGATCAAACCGAACGGGAATTCAAATCGAAAACCAAATCGGTCAAACCGAAATGCCGGTCAAAACCGAACGGGGATTCAAATAGAAAAACTCGTTTAAGAATGTCAAAATGCCGAAAAGGCCGAAACCTGCATCAGAAGGAAAATGTCCGCAGAACCCGAACATGGTCCAGAAATGCCGCATATCAAATGCAATCAAGCCATTCTTGGATATATGAAGACAATCTTGTTCGGTAAGACCGAAATGCCGAAAAGGCCGAAACTTAGATCGGTAAAGCCGAAATATCGTCAAACCCGAACATGCTCCAGAAATGCCGCATATCAAATGCAATCAAGCCATTCTTGGATATATACGAAGACAATCTGGTTCGGTAAGATCGAAATGCCGAAAAGGCCGAAACCTGACGCAGTAAAAATGTTTCGCAAGAACCCGAATACATGCTAAGGAAATACCGCATATCAAATGCAATCGCCATTCTTTGATATACGAAGACAATCGGTTCTTGCAAGGCCGAAATGCCGAAAATCGAAACCTGCATCGGTAAAGCCGAAATGTCGGCAAAACCGAAGAAGCTCCAAATGCCGCATATCAAATGCAATCAAGCCATTCATGGATATACGAAGAAAATCAGTTCGATAAAGCTAAAATACGGGCAAAGCCGAAACCCAAATCGGTAAAGTTGAAGTGCCGGCCAAAGCGAACAAACTTTGACATACGTCGAGGAACAAGGGCTCGAATGCCCCTCATTTGTACTCCATGTACTCAAATCGACATGAAATAAATTCAAGTTCGATTGACCCGATGTGTTATCCACAGTTGACATCTAATCCCTATGGACCTTGAGAGGTGGATAAAAATTAAATAAGTCATTGAAATAATAATTTCTAAACTTGATCAAATAATCAAATTTGAATAAATCAAATCAAATAATAACTTATTTATTAACAAAAATGCCATCACAATCAAATCAAATTCATGCCATAAAATCATACATAAAAAATAACCATCAATGGTTACAAAACATGTTAAGTTTGAATTCGACTTAACCATAGAAAATTAAATCAACCTAAATGGATAATGCTACTTAATTAAATAAGTATGCATAACAAAATTCAAATCAAATAAATGATCAAAACATTAATAAAATGTTAACATAATCCAACCAAAATTATGTCATTAAATAATGCATAAAAATGTCAACCAATGACTACAAAAACAAGTTATGTTGGATTAAAATCAACCATGAAAAATTAGAGTGATCAATATTATTAAGAACATACCTTAATAATAATAGTAAATTCACTCAAATCAAGCAAAAAATGCTAACAAACACATAAAAATGGAAATTAATTCCTACAAATAAAAAAAGAGAGATCAACTCAAAATTGTCTAAGTCAACAAATGACCAAAGACATGAACAAAACAAATCAAATCAAATCAAATTTTAAAGAAAATCAATGAACCCAAACTTAAAAGTTTGAATTAAGTTCAACCAAATTCCATCTCATAAGGCCATGGGGATATGTCTTCCAGCTTTCTTTACGTGGATGAATGACTTCCGATCAATATGTTGTTGTGACGGTCAATCAAGGGTATTCGAGTGTTTGCTCGATGTAATTAACACCGGAATATCGCAAGTCCGGTGGAGAGAGGTCAAAATTTATTTTTCGAAAGAACTCGCATAACCTCACAAATTAAATCGTGGTTCGATCATCTAAGTGGTGGGTGATACCCATATCGACACTTAGCAAATCTGTGGAACCATCGGTGTTCCTATAAAATAATACCACATCAAATTAGCTAATACTCCTATGAATACCACATATTTTCATAGTAGTCAATGCTAGCCTAAAGCAAAAAGAATTTTCTACAAAAAGAGAGGAAATTCGAGGTTCCAACACTTTACAAATAGCATTTAATGAAATAGTATAAGAAATTGTTAGTATAATGCAATTAGTGGAGTATGCTGTTCTAATTGGATTTATTGTATTTTCATTTCTCACTGGATCCAAAATTTATCAATCAATTCATAAAATCATATCATACGTTTAATTTGTAAATGATTTTTAGAATTCCCCCGGTCATCCAGCATCACATGGAACTTTATTATTATTATATTGGAGCCAACCTTCCCAAGTTCCCATCATTCACCCCATCCGCAATCATGTGTGACCTGAATTAGTGGAATGGCGTAGAGAGCTCATGGTCAAACATTCCTTGATGGTGAATTAGTTGGGGAGCTGGTGTCACATCAATCGTCTTTTCTTCTTGTTTGATTAGCATGTCTTGCTGATCTCTGTAAGGCTATCTACTATGCTTATCATTACAAGAAGCAGACATCCATTTGCCTACCAAAACATGATTTATATGATTGAAGAAATCTATCAAGTATAGGCCTATAAGGTTGTAGTTTGAGGCAATCATCATCGGTTATATTTATGGCACCTTGTAACGTGCTGGTAGTCTTAGGAGCTGTGTCCAGTAGTGCCACATCACTCCAATCCAATTCAAAGATGCTGTGTACCTTGTTAATATCCATTGTCTAATCTAATGTATCGTGTCCTACTGGGTTGCAGTGGACCAGTGGATTCAGCGCAGAAGATGTTCCTTGTTGGCAATTTGAGTTTCTATTTCGAACTTGAGAACCGTTGCATAAATGTAATTTATGAATCCATGTTTTACTTAACTGTACTCATACAACAAGATGGCATTTGTTTTTCCCATTTCACCTACATTTTTTTAAATTGCAGGCCCCTTCTTAAGATGCCCGTGTTCTGGGTGGTGATTACCTTGAGTGGGTTTCTGGGTCTTGCTATCAGCTTCACCTCTATGTGGTTTCTTCATCGAACTGGAGCAACTACGTACAGGCAAGAATGACATGCCTCCAAGTGCAAGACTTTATTCTAATATAATGAAATAATTTACATTTCTTCGACACATATAATCTTAAACCTCCGAAGACATGTCTGTATAACTTCAGGAGATCTTTTTCCCGTACCAGAAAATGTTTCAGACTACTGAACTTGTCTCTTAATAACTATGGTTTATGTTATTCCATCCTAAAGGCCAACTCATCATCATTATCATTTCTTTATTAATCAAACATGATTTTTGAAGACCATTCCCCAGTCGTTCTTTACAAAACCTGGGAAGGTATTCCTGTTCACTTGCTTGGTGTATTTAAGATTTTGCCAGACACACTTGGCTTGTTGGGACTTGGGAAGAAGATGTAACCTCTATTGCAGTCTGGTTTTGCTTGTTAGTTATCAAATTTACACGTTAGTTTTGAAGATCTACAGAATCATGACCCCTGTACTGTTTTGCAGTTTGGTTGGGTCGTTGAACAAGATTCCAATTTCCATTGCGGGTATTCTGCTGTTCAATGTTCCAACCAGTGTGGAGAATCTTACAAGCATTGTTTTCGGTGAGTAAGCAATAGCCTTCTGTCATTGTGGTCATCATCATCGTCATCATCGGATCATCACTTACGTCAAAATCTGCTTCCGATCAGGATTACTTGCTGGAGTATTCTTTGCCAAAGCCAAAATGGGGTATAAATCTCAAGCTTGAGGAGAACTGACACACCAAGGAGACAAATTTGTGACACAGAAGAGCCTACTAAGATGCGCATCCAGCTCGGTGCAACATTAACATACACGTTTTTGCAGGTTTATGACGTTCTTCTCGGCTTTACAGGAGTTCTCGGCTCCGCAGATCAGGCATTATTTTTGTTTGAGCATCCTCTAAGCTTTCGCTAAGAGGGGGGGGATGGATTGGGTACATATTTTCTGTATCTTGTTCTTGTTTTTTACAAACATTTATTCATCTGTTCCTGTACAAGCTTCAAGACACTGTTTCAAGGAAGTGTCAACATAAATGAGCAAAGGAAGAAATTCATTTGGGGTTTGTAAGATGCGCATTGACTTTGTTATAATATTTGATTATTTAATTCTTATTCTCACTGTCTATTTTGACAATAAGAATTTTCACATGTTGATGTTTGTAAAAGATAAAAATAAAAGACGAGGTTAAAATTCCTTTAAAAAAATACTGCATAATGACGGACCATGAGATACCAAATGGATCGTTGGTCAAGTTCTCGTTCAAATATATATGATTACATAAATTACAAAACAGATACGTATGAGGTTTTCTATACGAAAGGAGCGCATTTCTCCGTACTTTTTTTGGGTCATCTGGCCCGAACGGCCGAGCATTTCTCCGTACTTTCATCTTCATTGATTTTATCTTTTCTTTCTAAATACGGTTAAATCTTAAATTTTTGTCGAATGATTTAAGTGATTAAACAAATATTAAGTCATCTAGATGTTTCGGATTGAGGAGGGAACGCCGAAGCAGATCAGTTGGTATGGTACGCCGATTGAATCCGTTTAAGGAAAAGTGGAAAGGTTACAGCTTTCTGCGCGCAAACCACAACGTGCACATCTTGTGTAACCGGATAGAGTGGTTGATTTTTGACTTATTCCTCATGGCTACCGTATTTTGTTTTTCGGTTCAGGTATCGTAATTTTCCTTCTGAGGTTTATCTTCTTCTGGTAAAAATTTTAGGCCTCTCTGATCCAATGAGATGTTGTAGCTCAGTTCTCGTGCATTTGCTTCTCAACGTGTTTGATGTGGTTGTTGAGGTTATTATGTGGTTTTGTAGATTTTCTGCCAAGAGTTGGAACTCTTTCACCGGGGAAGAAATCGGTCCGTCTCTTGAGACTAGAAAAGAACGTTGTATATACAATGACTTGCCATAAAATGCTGTGTCCTAGTTTATGGCGCTTCTTATTTATTTGAACGCCGAAAATTACCAGTCTCGGGAACAGAAACCTTCGTGATGACTGACTAAATTTTCAACTGAAACGCCATAAAACCGCCGCAGGAACTTCTAAACTAATGACTTTCCGACGGCTTTTATTTCGAAACTCGGCAAATGTAGTAGCGCAGCAATATGTCCCAGCAAGACCATCAAGAGCGGAGAACAGGATCTGTAAGCATCGAGAGAAATCAAGAACCTGCAAGAAAAGAGATCAACGGAAACCATCACCAAACATATTTGGTATTGTTGACTTGAGGATCGTATTGCTGCCGTGAAATTAACCTCGTTTGTTCACATCCTGTGATCGATTCAATTCAAGATCATAATCGCCTCGTTTGTCCTCTTTCAATAAGAAAACCTGTCAAACTTTGACTAGCATCTATTCCACTAGAACTAGAAAAATAGTAGAAAGAAGCGATTCCGGTGTTTGATTCAGGAACTGGCAGGCCATCAAGCTGAAGCTATGTGGATACAACCTCATCAGCCAAGTTTAGCTGAAACGAGAGAACCAGGAAGAACATTTGTCGAAATGAATGACGCAATCTGACTTCTGCTGCTGGGAAGAATCGGGGACTATGAGAGTTTTTTGGAATCTGAATGACGTCATGCGCTAGAAAGAATCAGATGAAGATGAAGTCGCTGATTTGGAAAAGTAAAAAAGGGTAAGTAAAAAAAAGCCAAAAGGGCGGCATCTCAATCTCCTGTCCTGTCAGCATTCTGTTACAGTTCCTACCACTTGAGTCATCAGAACTTGGGTTACACACTGGTCAGTACAAGTCCACAGATGGCAGGGTATCATCCCATTCTGAAGATGGTACAGGAAGGTAGCTGCCCCACTATGACAAGATATTACATCCTAATCCATGTCCGCAGACTTTAAGAAGATCAAATATTAGTGGAACATTAAAAACCCCATGATTCCTAAGCTATATACAGGTCAAAGTAAAAAAAAAAAATCATCACCAGCTGCAATATATCCAAGTTCCAGAGGCATCGCCATACTATTTCCATGCAGAAGTCACAACCAGGATCTTGTTCTCCCAACCAAAGTGGAGCGCCCCATATTCTTCCTTGATTGTATACCTGCCACAATATGACTCTAACAATTTACTAATCGTTCCATTCACACGTGAACTCAGAGGACATGGAACAAATCCAGCCATCATCAACCTCGCTCTCCATTTCCCAGCAAGTTCATACCTAACGCGGAAAAGATGCATTTAAGATCGTCATTTTAGATGAGTGATGTTGAAGCTTGCGCAACATGTACCGGGGAAACCTGTACCTTTCTATTCGGTCTGCACCTTCACATGCTATAATGTTGACCATGTCACGGGCAAGGCATTGCCTCTCAACATTCATTCTGTCCGGACTATCCCTCGGTAGAGTCACATCCAGAGACTCAAAGACGGCCGAATAGTAGTTGAAAACCTCAACAAACCTATGGTAAGAGGTGAGCCAACACGTCATAACAGGGAAAACAACTAATATATATTATTTCAGATGTAAAGAAAAATAAATGTCTTAACTCCACAAGGAGCACCAAAGAAGACAGACAAATAAAAGTTTCGCCACTTGGACAGTCAGTCAGAAAAGAAAGAAAAAGAAATAAAACCAACCAAGAGCACACGAACTAACAGATTTTAGACAATGATTTTATAAAGACATGCATATACGACCAGAAAACCTAAAAGTTGATCAGATATCGTCTAAAACTCTCCTATTCATTGCTCTGCAGAGAAGCCTAGTGCACGGATGAAGTCGCCACTCCCAGGCTCTACGTTGAGAAAAGAAAGATTAGAATGGATAAATCTGGTTCAGCTGATTCGGTTGCATTTATGGACATGAATCTGATCCTAATCCCAATTGCAAATCCAAGTTGGGAGTTAGGACCTGAGATGGATAGGCCCATCTTGGTCAGGAACGAGCCAAGGCAGTCAAGTAGACTTAGAGTCCAGTAATTCTAGGATGGGGTAGAAGTGGCCAATGGTTGACACAAAATCAGGTGATTCCTACACAAGATCGCTAAACTCACCAAAAGAAGCTGTTCCAATTTTATTTTCTTATTTTAAAATTAGTTTTTAGTTTATTAATTGATTCAAATTGGCATTGCAGGCAAGTTGGTTGAATCAGCTGATCCAAGGCAATCTGGATGTAGCCAATGTATGGCCAAGTTTGCATGACTGCGGACTGGCCCTGGACATTTGTGCCTGACCTTGGACTTAATGTTCTTGCCATAGCAAATTCACAAGGATACCTTATTCTACATAAACGCCTATTTGCATGACCATCAGAAATTTCTAAAATACTGGCATTGTTCCTGGATATTTCAGTAAGGATAGTGAATGATCTGATTAGGAAATCTAGAAACGTTGTTTCTCAAGAGATTCAAACTTTGCGTAGAAGGCACAGAAAATCATTGCACCTTTTAACTAAGATCCTTAGATAACTGCAGATGCCTCTATGCCAGTTGTTTCCTAAAATTTTAACTACAGAATAGAATTTGTAAGGGTTTATGAGGTAGGAAACAACCTGGGCAAAAATGGGGCTGTGTTTGTGTTTGCATCCTGTTCCACAACTGTCACAAGTTTTGGCTTCAAGCCTTTCACCATCCGAAGCAGTTGATCTCTTTGATTCACAGTTGATACACTCTCATCTGGCATGTGATGAAGCAGAAAGGCAAAATTAACCACAAGTGCCTCACCAGATTGGCAACCAAGCATTGATGGTGTTACATCCCCATTATTGACTGCTATAGCTTGAAACTCAAATGGGATTCCAAGAGCCTCAGCCAGTTTCTCAAGTCGCTGACCAACAATTTTCAGTCCTCCAACTGCACGTTGCACTGACTCAGGATCATCCACTCCAGTTAGTCTCAACTTTGGCTTAGTTGACCAGCTTGATATGTCTTGCATGAGTGTGATGTACTGGCTTCCCTGGCTGACATCAAAATCTATTATATGGACCTTCTCCTCATTTCTAAATGCCTCACAAATTGCACCATTAGCTGCCATGAAACCAAACTTGAAGCACGGACATATTTCAAAAAGGATCTGCATAGCTGAAAGGCGGTCAGATGTTGGGGGTTCCTTGCACTTAAGAGCCCTATAGATGCCCTTTCCAGAGGTGGCCATTCGAGCAGTAAGTGCTTCCACCATATAGGCTGCAAGCCTCTGAGATGGATCACCCTGGATAGAGACCATCAAGCGGAGTTCTGCTATCATAGCTGATGCTTCTTCAAAATTGTATTCTGACATAGCAACTGCACAATCAAACAGAAGCTGTTTGGCAGTTCGTGGTTCTTTTATGCTATCAGCATTACTAATGTTAGAATCTGATGAAGAATCCTTTGGTGAACTTAGAAGTAAGAGATTCTTCATTGGCTCATACCAAACCTCGTCGATGTTTAACCTTTCTTCAATGTCTAGGAGGTCTTCATCATCATCATTTAGGAGCTCCTTTTCAAGCTCTTGAAGCTTTGACCTGATTTCATCTTCATCACAATCTATTACGCTGCCTGGACTATGATCATTGGATATAGAGCTGGAATTCTGATGCGATAACTCAGTAACTCTCTGCGAGACTCTGGTGGAAGCAAGAGTGGAGTCACATGGACTCTGTGTATGGACAGAAGAACCAGAATCAGCCATCAGCTGGCATGTATATAAATAATTCTGGGGACCAAAATGAGATTCTGAAGTAGAAGAACTAGAAGGGTTATTGATGTGTTGACCAACACTGAGCGAAGTTCTTGAACAACATTGTTGATACTGAGAATAATAGGATTCTGGAGCATAACTGCACATTCTCCTGTCCGAATTAAATATTTGAGTAGATAAGGCAGATCCATCACTTCCCATCTTCCTTGCATAAAGAGTGGATTCACCAAATGAGTTGGCAGAAGTATCTGCAGACCTAACCAGAGACATGATCTGCTTTGCAAGTGCACAAACAACTTAGCTGGAGTAAGCCCAGTAACAAAAAATGTTATCTCAATATACAGTGACAAGCTCACTGATATTTATCAAACCTTCCACATTAGCCTTGCTTGTCCACCTGTACAATACATTTGATTCAACTGCTAATTAGCAGAGTAGCACGAATGACTACAAAAAACAACTTAACAAAGAGTAAAAAGCCTAATAGACTTCTATCTTCAAATATAACAAGTATGGTTAGTACACTGCACATAGTGAAGGCTGACATGATCATGGAAAGAGGCATATCACTTACAACAGTTTTATGCTACAAGCATCCACATATACGACCATTGCAGGCTATCATGTTAAGAGAATGCAAGTGGCTACAAGACTCCTAAAGAAGCACCGATATATCCCAAAAGAAGGAAAAAGAATTAGTCATGCCCTCAGCTAAATGAAGATATTTAACCTCAATATAGCAAAAATATCTACAACATAGAATAGTGTATGAAAGAAAAGAGAACAAAAGTAGAAAATAACCCTCAGAAGTTTGGTTCACATTCCCATCTCTTAGGTTCGAGATGGAATTTTCACAAGGGCAAAATATACATTCTTATGTTGCTCATGACAATAAAATCAGGTAATCCCTTAAGGATCATTACTAAACAAGAGAAACCAAGTTCAAAGAATGATTTAGACCACTCAGCGGCAGCTCATGCCGTTATATCACGAACTAAACTGCCTTACGTTTCTCTTGCATCTAGTTGGATACCCAGAACTGTGTGGGTTTTGGGACAAATATAGCTGATCGTCGACCTACATATGCAAGTTGAGGAAACCGATGCACCAAAATAGCAACGTTAGTTCTGATCTCCATGTAAAACCAATTAATTCTCTGAATCATTCTGAACAATCTCAACAAGGATAAAGAAACCGATAGTAGAGTACACATCACAACAGAAGAACAAACAGCGGAGGTAGAGACAAAGAAGGCGAAACTCGGAACTTACCGTGGAGACGAGGCGCCTACATGAATCGCACTCTACAAGAAGAAAAATAGATCAAAGTCGCACACACAATGGTTCTTTCAAGAAATTCGAGGCCACTAAGCGAACACCACAGAAGGTCTACAGCAGAAGACGACAGAGTAGAGGCGGACTTGACCAATTTGCAATGAAGGAGCGATTTTTCTAGCAGAAAACCTAAGCCAAGCCCTCACGCCCTAGGGGAAAGGCTCCCGAATTCCAGCAACACGGACTGGGGCATGGCGCGGGAAGAGAGGAAGACGCGAGGAAGATAAGCTTTGGCTCAACAAAATAATGGAACTGCTTATCCGTCCACCAAACCGACGCCGGGACCCATCTACCATTCGTCCTCCATGGGTTCATCAAGGACCAAGTCCGCGTATTCCAGAGGAACAACGCCCCAGTTCCACATGCAAGCCGATTGTTCTGTATGCCTGCCAGCCGATTCAACAAAGGAAAGGAAACAAAGCGAGTGGAGAATCACCTTGCTCGGAAGACTGTCGACAAGTTGCTTTTCCCATTCACCAACGACGACGCGCGCGCTCTCTCTCTCTGTGTGCTTCCTCTTTCTCCTCCACCGACTGCCCTCTTCTGGACTTTCCTGGCGCCGGCCACCATCAGATCGATGACGAAAGAGGGCAGCCGGCGGGACTTATCTTCTGTGATTTTGGTTTCAGCAATAAATAACAAAAATAAATTGCTTAAATCAGAAGAAACTCAGAGGATGATTATAGTTGAATATATGTTTATTTCCAATTAAACTATTTTTTTATAAAAAAAAACCCACCACGTCTGCACTGCACCGCACCGCGGCGGTGCGCGCTGGTGAGCACCGGCGGCCGTGCACCGAGGACGGCGATTACGCGGGGATCCGACGTCACGTTGGCGTGCGCCTTCAACCGTCCGATGGTCGGATCGGATCTTTTGGCCGCCCGGTGACGAGATTCGGTAGACCGAAACCATGGGCGGTCCCCCGGGTCCGAGTGGCGGGGTCCACCGAGCGGCCGTCCGTGACGTAAGCCGGCCAGGAAGCGCGTGGATGGGCGAGAAGTTTGGCACGTGCGAGGGCGCCCCGGGGATCTCTCGCGTCTGTTCTGACTTCTTCTTCTTCTTTTTAAGATAATTGCTTTGACTTAACCAAAACAATTTAACTTTTAATTTTACGCCTTGTTGGCTCTTCATTTGATCAAGGTAGTTTACATGTTTGATCAACCTGGTGTTCAGTTAAATTACTATATTACGTATGTTAATCCTGCCTCTTACAAGGAAATGTTGATACAGATGAACATCTGTATGCTACGTGATGTTTTGTTTGCAGTACAAATTTTAACGTCAATTTCAAAAAGTAAAAGCGATAAAAATGCTTAACTATGTCAAGATCAGCGGGGGGTGGCGAAGTTAAATAATCTTCTCGGTGATATATACAAGAAATATATTGATCCTAGACTATACCCAAATAAGAGTACTGGTCGTCCTAAAATGTCTCTCGTCTGTCCGAGTTAATCCCACCAACCTGGGCGGTTCCAGGCAGGCCTTCTGACGTCTGACTTACTAAATTTACCCCAAAATCATGATGCTGAGGTAGAAGGGCCCAGGATATATAAGCACTATATCAAATCTCAAATAGTCAATATGGGACTATCCCCACAATTCTAACACTCCCTCTCACTGCCAAAGTGGGCAGTGAAAATAAGAGGCAAGATAATCAAGTATTAAAGATCGATAAGTACCCGCTCTGATACCATCTTACAAACCCCAAAACCATGGTGTTGAGGTAGAAGGGCCCAGGATATATAAGCACTATATCAAGTCTCAAATAGTCAATATAGGACTATCCCCACAATTCTAACACTAAAGATATCGAGAAAGCCATTTCCCCCAGCTTTTTATTTATTTATTTGCGTGCACATAGTCAGGGTAAAACATACGAAGAAATTACTTTTTAAATCTTCCCCTACAACGGAATATGCAAATACTTGTTTCTGAATAAACATTTTCTTTCAATTGTTTTCTTCTTCTTCTTTTGCTTCTGACTTTTCTGGGTTGAAGGTCTCAACCTCAACATCCGCAGAGATCAAGATAAGGATGATTTGCCTAACATCGGTCTGACCTTTTTTTTGGTCTCTGATGATGATGATATTGACATTCAAACTTTGACCAGCCAGGTCGCCTAAATGGTGGAAATGTAGAAAATAATACATTGATCAGGTGTTCTCAATATAATCTACGACCTTTTACTCTGACTTCTAGGTTGCCAAACCTCTGCTCTGCTCTTCTTGGGCACCCACATTGATCAACATTGACATGATTGGAATTTTCAGGTGTCAAAGCAAGGGGGTCTTATTCTTGATCGAAGATACATATGGTCGACTTTTTTGTGTCCTGGAGCGAGTGAAAGATCCGCATGTCTTCCATTAGATCATGTTTGTTTGCAATATTGTTTGCAATTCAGCATAGATTGCTGTGGCGAAATTGGAATTATGATGATAAAAATCATGATACCTAGTGCATAACAAATGGGATCCTAATGTCATATTTGCTCGGATGTAGGGGTGTCAATGGGCCAGGTTGGGCCGGCCCAAAACGTACCCAATAAAAGTCCAATTCAAATTATAACGGCCCGGCCCGGCTCCTTTATTATATTCTTGCCCGGCCCGTCCGAGTCGCATAAAATTTAAATTTGACCTGGCCTGACCCGACCTGGCCTGATCTTTCTAATATAAAAATATATAAAGTTCAAAATAAAAATAATATAAATATGATAAAAAATTTATAAATATGACAAAAAATGTATGAATATTTCTAATATGATATAGCATAGTTATCCATGCTCATGTGATGAAAACAACACTCAACACCTCTTAATTTGAAAATAAAAATAGTTGTCACTCGTCAGCTATCGTCCGCTTAATTTGAAAATAAAAAATATAGTTGTTCCGACTTGTTGCATTTATAATCCATCAAAGTAAATATTATGAGTGCCCTTTATTTATAGTCAAGCACGCCGTAAAATCTTAAAACAATCGAGAAAAAAATAAATGAACATGTTCTTGGCAAGGATTACAATGCTAATGCTGAGGAATCGATTTTATGAACAGTTAAGAATTCATCCACCCCATGTCCAAAACAATGAGCACTTAATTTACGAAACACATTTTTGCTCCAGACAACATAATAATTGTTCATCTGATAACGTATTACTCTAAGAAAGTAATTGGTAAAAATTTTGTAGCCAATGTAAATAATTCTTCTCTAGATCTTTGACAAATTCAACACTTTATAATATGTATGTTTATTACATAACTAACACGAAAAGAAGCATTAGCTCTATAGGTAATTGTCCACATATATAATCTATTTCTAACCATTGTATAGATACAAGGGAAGAGCTAATAAAGGCTCCGCCGTTGTTGCCAAAAATCCAATGATGAAGAGGAGGGGAGGTCCGAGAGGAGGAGACGCCTTGCGTTGCATCAGGCCGTCGGCCCACCATTGACCCGAACAAAACCCGCCCTTGGCCCGCGGGCTCAGATCAATGACCCAATTTCAGGTCCCCCCTTGGCCCAGCCTAAGGGCCCGCGGGTTAACCCGACCAGTTGACCACCCTAGTGTCAATGGGTCGGGCCCGGCCTGCAGACGGCCCAACCAAGGCCCGCTCCAATATATAATGGGCCAGCCCAACCAAGGCCTGCTCCAATATATAATGGGCCAGCCCAACTCGGCCCACTTTATGTCGTTGGTCCGACCTGGCTCAGCCCGTATAATAAAATATAAATTTGGCCCAGCCCAACCCAACCCAGCATGATTTTTCAAATATATATTATTATGTTAATTTTTAAAATATCTCCAACCAAAGTCTTGATATGACATAAAATTAAAATTACAATTTTTTTGAAATATTAAGGTATGACGGGTTTGATAAAAAAATTGAAACATCATTAAAATAAGAATAGTAGATGCACGGTACCTATTCATACTTTTTTAATTTTTAATAAAATATATAGATTTGACCGGATCACTTAAATTTTCTAGTATGTAATAAAATACATATCATAATTTTAAAATTTTTAAACATCAAACCAACTGTTGAAAAAATATTTTGAATCTAAAAATAAAAGTAGATACATAGATAGAAACATACAATTTAACAACCAAATAATCATAGATATGCAATTATTCTTAAGCAAAGTATATAATTTATTATTTTAAAATATTACTCTTTTTTTAATTTATCTGATAGTCTAGATACCTTGTTTTGACCCATGCATGCAAAAAGTTCTATGAAAATAAAATAAAAACACACAACATCGTAATGATGTCTTGGTTGTGATGGAAAGACTTCCGCATATCTCCTCGTGGACTATGGGATGGCGACTGCCGAACATTGTTGCGGAAAAAGGCCTGCGGGTTTGGTTTCTCGGCCTGAGTAACATGAGAGGACTCGTTTCTCTGCACCGAAACAATGCCCAGGGTTAGCCCGGAGGGCCCGCGGGCCAACCCGGTCCATTGCTAAGATGTGAGAATAAAGAAGAAGAAGAAGAAGAGTGAGAGCCATATAACTTACAAATTCCGAAACTATGACTTCGAGGTCGAAGGACACAAGGATCTATATGTTATCGAACTCTCCTATGTATCAATGATGCATTCCAACACTTCTTCTCGCGGCCAAGATGGATAGTGAAAATAAGAACTAAGATAATCAAGTATTATAATAAGGTCAATGTTGTGTTCTAATATTCGGATGCTATCTTACAAACTCTAAAATTATGACTTTGAAGTTGAAGGGCGTAGAATCTATAAGGTATTGAGCCTTCTTATGTATCAACAATGTAGGAGAATGCAAAAGAGGTGTAGGCCCAATTTACAAGAAAGGGAGTGGATTGTAGTTATGGGCTTTTGTATTTTTTTTAGCATGTACGATATGCTACTAACATGTTCGTAGTGTTGCTAACTTTTATATTTTTGTTAAAAAAAGGGTTAAAAATGTTGTTTTAAGAACATGAGCCAAACATTTCTTTTTAGCAAGTTCTGTTACAAAAACATAACATTATAACAAAAACTAAATTCATGGTGCAACCACCAAGCACCCGTGAACCACATCATTAAACTTCTCATAATATGACTTATTTGAGTGAGTTGACAATCATCGATCAACTTTACTTAACTTGTTTAAATTTTGCGAAAAGCCCCTTTTCTTTGTATAGCTGAAAAGTATAATAGGGTGTTGGTCACTTGACAAATTGAGCTCTCGGTACAAAAATATATCTTCTTAACAAAATTTGTTAAAATTTTTTTTGGCAGCCATTACAAAATTTAATTTTAGTGAGAAATTTTTTTGGGCAAAAAGTGTAACGGGGTGTTTGGTTGCATGATAATAGAGGTTTTTATTTTAATATTTAAAAATTATAAGAAAACTTGTTAAAGGAGGTGTTTGGTAATCACGACGAGTTTACGTTTTGAAAGTAGTTTTTTTCTTAAACAAAAAAAGAGGATCTCACCTCTTTCTTTTTTTCTTGTGGTCCCCCACTTTGTTTGGTCATGAATGGTAGTTACTCTTTTTGTTATCACATCCATCCAAACATGATAATTTTATGTCATGAGTTGATTCATTTTTTATTTTAATATAATTTTTTATCACGAAGATGTACAAAAAAATATCATGCAACCAAACACCCCGTAAGATTCTCTTCTTTTATGTGATCATCTTCCATCTTCTTCCTTTTTTTTGGCCATCATATCCCATAATTTTTATGTCTTTAACTATCTTAGATCTTATTCTGATATATTTTTTATATTGTGCGTGTCAAGTAGATTTTAACTAAAATAAAAACCTACTTACATGTTACTTTTATTATCGCTAAATAAAAATTATTCTGATAAAATTTTATCTAAATTTTTTTATTAGACATTTTATGAACTTGCGCTCGTGGTGGCTTCTCTTCTTCCGCGATCCACCCGACCTAAGCTCTACTCCTGCTGCTCCCGTCACTCCCGGCGGCGATGGCGATGGCAACGATGACGGCGGTGTCGGCGTCGAAGCCCGTGGGTACATCCTCTTTCGTGCTGCCTGACCAATGCCATCGCCCTCACGGCTGGGGATCGCTCTCTGCTGTACCTAGGCGGGGCGCGCTGAAGGTGACGGCCGCCGTAGGGCGCGGGGCGACGCGGATCCACCGTCTGATCGAGGAGCAGGGGATAGTGCTGATGCCCGGATGCTACGACGCGCTCTCAGCTGCCATAGTGCAGAGAGAGGGCTTCAGCGCGGGTTTCATATCCGGATACGCCTTATCCGCCTCGCACCTCGGGAAGCCCGACTTCGGGCTACTGACGTTCGGCCCTCCCTTCCCACTCCGTCTTTCTGTTTCCTCTCACTGTTATCAGGATTTTTTTTTCCCACTGGATCAAGTCGGTTAGACTCCTTTTTTTTTTTGGAGGTGCAGGCCACCGGAGATGGCGGAGACGGCTCGATTCGTTTGTGCTGCGGCTCCTAACATTCCAATCATTGCGGATGCTGGTATAGGCTTTTGTCTGGGATACTCTTTTTTCTGCTACGAAGTTTTGAGTTATGTATTGATCTATGAATTGACGCCACGGTAAACGGGTTAAGTGCTCTTAATGGATCTTATAAATTATAATTGCATAAGCATACTGGGTGTAAACCTTCAACATGGTCTAGCTCCAAACACTAACCGGGAGAACGAAATTGAAGTTGGACTGACCGACCCCATTCATCCAATAGGAAATTTTACATACTAACAGGTGCCCCTACATTATGTCTTCCTGGTACACTGTCCCTTCACAATCACCTTCTGTTGAGATCCAAATGAAATACACCAATTTGAAATCCAAAACGCTGGGCTATCAAATCTACCTTCCCTCTTTGAGGAAGACTTCACAGCTGTATAGTGGTATAATGGCATTCTTCTGTCTGCGACTTTATTAGAGTAGATATTAGAATGTGTTTTGGAGATGAGATGGATGCTTTTGGCTAACAGATGGTGTGGGGACTTCACCTTGGCAATGCCCTCACTTTCTGTTTCAGATTGCTCGTGGTTACTCTCATAGAGTTTAAGACTACTGTGGCAGTTAATACTTAGGTTTGGAGCTCTGTCTTCAAAACCAACAAAAACTGAGGGAATCATTGTACCTGTTGCAGAGCATGTTAGAATAGTCTTTGAAGGAGACGTTGGTTGTTGAGGTGGACATTCAATGGTCTTTTAGGTCAAGTATGCCTATAGGTTACTCTCTTCTGTTGTGCTCATGTCCCCAACATGGAGTGCTAAGCTTCTGATCTTGAGAATTTGTATCAGTAAACCCCCTTTTTTATGACTGGTTGGGCCAGTTAATGCAGATCTGAGGATAACATGTGGTTTGGGAACAGCCAATGAAAACATGAATTGTCTTTTCGTGGACTGCTTGTTCACAGAGGAGCTTTAGATTTGTTTCCACTAAGATCAGTTGTATTTTTTTTATTTTCAACTTCTTGCTGTTTGAAACTTTTCGTGATACAACACCACACTTTATCTTCTGCTTGGGATAAGCATTCAAGTTGGATATTCCCACACGAAACTGAGGCAGAACAGGTGGAGCAGTGGGATGGCTGGAGGAGGAAGAAGAAGAATGTGGAAGTTGGAAAATGAGCGTCTCCCTACCCTCTTGGTGTATGAAGGGCCTCACGCTTTCTCTCCCTCACAGAGAGTTTGGAGTCAAAGAAACTTACTTGAAATAACGTAACCCCTTTCTTCTCCCTCCTTGTCATACACCTTAGACCCTTTATAAAGAGGGAAATGAAAAAAATTCATAAAAGACCTTCATAGATGTCTATTTGCCTAAATACCTTAGAACTTTGTAAAATTATAGAAATATCCTATTGATTCCTAAATTTCTAATAAAAACAAAAATAACATAATATATATAATCATGTCGATGTCATTTCTCATCCCATTGCCTTTTTACATGCTGTCATTCCTCATGAGTTAAAAATAGAAGCCCCTGAGAAAGTTTGCCTGGAGATCGTAGACAACTGCTTTTGAAATATAACAATCTTAAAAAATGTAGGCCAAGTTAACCTAAAAGAAAGGACTAAAATTAAGAGTGGTAATATAAAAAACAGATGCTGGTGAATGACCACCTAGGATGACTGGAGATGGGTCTGAAATGTTTTCACACGAGGCAACATTTCAAAATCAAGAACAGTTTACTGTGTTGAGAAATTAGTCTTTGAACTACTTTTGCCATTTGTTTGCTGTTTTTGGAGATAAGCTGATAACACATTTGTTGTGTCATAATGTGTCTGAACACCGTCTCTCTTTTAGTCAGTTAGACTTTTGAAAGTGCTAAAAAACTTGTTTTAAGTGAAAGCCCAATCATCTGCAAACAAGCCAAATCGGAATATTCTCAATTTTGACACTTGAAAATTTCCAAATAATTTCTAGATACTGGTGGCGGCAATGCACTTAATGTTCAGAGAACTGTGCGGGATCTGATTGCAGCTGGAGCTGCTGGTTGCTTCCTTGAGGTACTTCACCCATCTTTTAGACTTGGCTGCTTTTCAGAATTACAATGTCTTTTCCCTTACTCTTCTTATGTTCATCTGAATAACAGGATCAAGCTTGGCCAAAAAAGTGTGGTAAGCTGTACATTCGATAGAAGCAATTTTCTTTTCTGCTTCTTCCTCATTTGTGATTGTTGTTCTTTCATGTAATCATATGATAATATACTTACACTGTTTTCTTCTTTCACCCAACGAACAAGGGCATATGCGGGGCAAACAGGTACCTGAATATCTTATATCCCTGATATGTTTTTTAAGACGGTCTTCTAGTTTCAGACCAGCCAAGTGGCCAACTGTTATCTCTAAGTGGTTCTAGATCGAGTGTGGCCTTCTCTTTTCCTTTTGCTTACTTTAAACTTGTGCTTGATGTTGGTATGTGTGTTATCATCCACCATTTAGATCATCCATTATCAACCAAGGGACATTCTCACCTGCTGTAAATTCCTGTTTTATAGAAAATGGCAACTGGTCATGGAGAGATTTTCTCTTCTGGCTTGTTGCTACTATTTCTTCATAATAGTACCTCTTTTTAGGCCTTTTCCCCGGCTTGGAAACAAGATCGTAGTTTTTGATGCCTTATTTCTTTAAGATTTATTTTCACTGATGACATTCTCTATTCAAGGTTATACCGGCTGAGGAACATGCTGTGAAAATAGCATCTGCAAGGGATGCCATTGGAGATGCTGACTTTTTTCTTGTTGCCCGAACTGATGCTCGTGCAACATCAGCTAAGACAGGGCTCGCAGAGGCCATTGCTCGAGCCAATTTGTACATGGAGGTATTACTCTTCATTAAGGAGATAATTTGAATTTTGCTTGACAAAAAGCTGGGTATAAAATGTCATTGCTCGTCGTGATCTTTTGACATCAGTCTGCCCCGGAGAATAGATTGATTTTGTTTTAACTCTTGACTGTTTTTCTAAAAAGTAGGTTATTAGTTTCTTGTTAGAAAATAGGCCACTGTATCCTCAAAATATCAAGAAGAGGTCCTTCAATTGCCCATCCTGAAAAATAGTAACCAGCATATCTTGGGTATAATCACTCATGGTCAAGTTGCATTTCACTTTTTAAGTACCCAGCACGAGAGAGAATTATGGAGAGCTTTCTCATGGTGTGCCTTCTAGATAGAGGTGTTCATGGTTTGGTTTGGTTATGATTTTTTTTGAAACAAAACCAAACCAAACTACCTTCCGAACCAAACCAAATCAAACCCAGTTAATTTGGTTTGGTTTAGTTTGGTCTTGGTCATTCCATATTTTATTCTGATATAATAATATAATATATATGTCAATGTATAATTTCATTTAGTTTGTTATAAATTATATTTTATTAAAAATTAGTGTCTACGTATAAACATTTCATTAGTTTTATCTAAGAGCTCTTGAAAAGAATTTATTAAAAAAATATAAATTTTGTTAATATATCTAAATCAAAATGAATATTTAAGCTAATTTAGATTATTCAGTTTGGTTTGGTTTGAAGGGTTTTAGAAATCAAATCAAACCCATTGACAGTTCAAACCAAACCTAACCTAACCAAATGACTTATTTGGTTTGTTTTTTCGGGTTGAAATGCATAATGAACACCACTATTTCTAGATACCCAGAGAATGAGGGAAACACATTTCCGGATTCTGTACTTGACTTATATAAAAAGATTTAAGAGATCCCCCTTACAACATACCAGCATCAGACTCTTATCGGGAAGGTGCCTCATCGCCTCCTACCGTAATGTTTACCGAGTGCACCCTATACCACGTGAATAATCCCCTAGGTCCCAGAAAATGACTCCTGATTAGTCAGCAAAAGTACCACGAAAAATAATTATCTTTCCAGAAAAGTAGCCATCCTAGTTTGTAGCTTTTTCATCAAATGACTTTTCCACAAAATTCACTCCAGGTAGCCTACGGTAGCAAACAATTATCTTCCATTGTTTCGGGTAAAAATATTTCTTTTTCAACGGATAGTCTTGAATCGATGCATCCATGGTCCTCCACACGGGCCCTTTCCTCATCTGAGATAATTCCCCGGGTATTAACTTCAGTAAAATGTGCAGGCAGGAGCAGATGCTTCCTTCGTTGAGGCTCCCCGGAGCGACGAAGAACTGAACGAAATTGGACGCAGGACCACCGGCTACAGGGTCTGCAACATGATAGAAGGCGGAGTCACACCCTTGCACTCGCCAGAGGAGCTGAAAGCGAAGGGTTTCCATCTCATCGTGCACCCGTTGACGAGCCTCTACGCCTCGGCTCGGGCCATGTCCCGCATCCTGAGGACCCTGAAGCAGGATGGAACCACCAGAGGCAAACTCCACGACCTGGCCACCTTCGAGGAATTCAACAACTTAATCGACTTGGAATCCTGGTTTGATCTCGAAGCTCGCTACGCCCGACTGAGGAACACCACCGTAGACGTCAAGGCATAAATAGGGTGCAGTCCACCCTCTCGCTCAGGATCGAGGTGATTCACCTCTAGCTAGACAGGATTTAATTTTATCTTTGGTTGATATCATACTTGGTAATGTTTTCAGTTGTCAAAAAGACTTTTCCTGCCATTCTCGCCATTCACCGGATTACTTCCATCTGTTTATGTTCTAGTGTTTATTTTCTCTTGGTATTATCTGCTTTCATCTGAGTTATGGTTGAAAATTGCACGTCTCGCAACCCCATGAACTGTCTAACTTAACCTCCAATCGAGAGAGAGGGACATCATTCTGTTGTGACAAGATTTGGAGAGCCAATAAGAGTCGAGCAATATCGCCTTATCCACACGCCCACCACAATCTCCGGACACCTCCTGCTCACAGCCTCAACCGTACCATCCCCCTTATCAAAGCACGCTTGCGCAGACCACACGCTTCTCCTTGCCTCAGCTCAACCAGTTAATAGCAATGGCCACGGTCAACTCCGGCGTGCTGGCGTGCAGCTACGTCCCCTCGGGCGCCTCCGACCCCAGCTGGAAGCTCGCGTCCGCCCCGTCGGCCGTGCCCCCCGGCTCCTCCGCCGGCCCAAGACTGCCGGCCATCCGTGCCCAGCAGCGGCAGCAGGTGGTTTCTGTTAAGGAGAACGATGGAAGCGAGGGGAGGAGAGGCGCCCTGCTCGGCCTCGCCGCCGCGCTCTTCGCCGCCAGCTCTGCTCCGGCCAACGCCGGCGTCATCGAGGACTACCTTGAGAAGAGCAAGGCCAACAAGGTCCGTTTCCCCCGCAGACCCTACTCCATGCCTTTGCAGGCCCATACTCACTAGGTTCGAGCCTTGCGTGCGTGGCCGCAGGAGCTGAACGACAAGAAGAGGTTGGCGACGAGCGGAGCCAACTTCTCCCGCGCCTACACGGTGGAGTTTGGGAGCTGCAAATTCCCCGAGAACTTCACCGGCTGCCAAGACTTGGCGAAGCAAAAGGTCTGGAAATTTCTACCGCCGCGCACACAGAGCCCCATCGTCCAGCTCGATTCCCTGTTCTGACCTGTTCTTTCTTGGTTTGATCTGATGCAGAAAGTGCCCTTCATCTCTGACGACCTGCAGATCGAGTGCGAAGGAAAAGACAAGTTCAAGTGCGGTTCCAACGTCTTCTGGAAGTGGTGATGCGATCCCCTCCCTGCTCATCTCTCCGAAGCTTGGGCTGCGTGTACTTGGATGCCCGCGCTGGCTCCACCCTCCATCTTGGCTTTGCTTTGCTCCCTTCCGTGTATCTACGACCTGGTTGATGCCTTTTCTGGTTCACGACTACTCGGTATAATGAATGCAGATCAACCCTGTATCTCTCTTTTTGTAGTCAAAATTCTCTTTTGAATGCATATCTTCCTAATCTTTATATCATCAATTAACTTCCCAATGTTAATTATGTCTAGTTGCAGATCACATTATTGACTTGTAAAAATTGTCTTTGGGCAGTGATAACTGACAGTTTAAGGCTGATGAGAGAATTTGCCATCTCTTTTTCTAATCTTACTTTGTTATTTCTGTAATTTAAATATTAAAATACAAGTGACAACCAGGCCAGTATTTCTCTTCAGTTTGTATTGGGCTACGATGGTTATGGAGTTCATGATCTACGTCATTATTGTCAAAATTTAACACCTAGTGAAGTCCGTTTACAGCGATTATAACACGGAAGTTTGTTTCTCCTCCTGTTGCGCTAAATCCTAAATCACTAATGGGACTGGTTAGTTAGAGTATCAGACTAACGGTCTAAGACAGCATTTACTAAAGAAACAATATTAATAACATCACGGTCCAAGACAGCATTTACAAAAGAAAGCACAAGAAGAAGAATATAAAGAGTGGTCAATTATTCTCGAGCTCTGACGGGCAAGGAAGGAATAGTCGGGGGTCGGCCCCGGGTCGGTCGGCCCCAAAACCGACCCGGGTCGGTTGGGGTCGCGACCCAGGTCGGGTCTGGGTCGGGAAAAAAATAATAAAAAATTTATTTTAAAATAATAACCGGGTCGGAGGGTCGGGGCCGGGTCGGGGTCGGTCGGCCCAAAAAGCGACCGGGTCGGGTGACCCAGCCGACCGGGTCGCCGACCCGTGCTGATGGGTATTATTTCTCCTCAAACGCCTGGTTTCTGTCCACCTTCACTTGATCTCTTTCCCATATTGCTGACTCTTATTGATCTTCGATTTATTACACCTTGTTGAGGAGCATGAATGTACAACAACGCTGCGCGGGACGCCAGAGCAACTCCCACCGTTGGGACAAAGAAGGAAGTGATGTATAAAGAGCAGGCCTCTCTAATGCCAAAACTACTGTTTTCCCGATGAGATTCTCTTGATCAGAAAAAAAAGGAGAATTTATAATAAAAAAACTGTTTTTCTCCTCGATGTATTAAAAAAAATAGTAGTATTGAAGCTGTCAATTCCGGCACCCTCATTGTTCAACACCAGAGCTACGAACAACCAATCTTCACCTGTGTAAGCTGTTAATGCCCAACCCTGAGCTGCTGCTACTGCTGCTGCTGTTATATATAGACGAGAACTGTTAACCCAGTTCGAAGAAGGGAGGCGATCACAGACATCCGCTAGCTGAGCCTTCACCTGCTAGCTAGATCAGTGGAAGCACCGTGGAGAAGAACTGTTCTTAAGTTCTGGGCACGCGCCCGGAGACACCTCGAGAGCATTCCCCAAGACAAACTCACAGCGCCACTCCGCAGGCGGCGCTATCCCCTTCAAGCTCACATTCACCAGGCAGATGTTCTCGAAGGTCGCCCCTTCAACGCCCTCCAGCAGCGGCGCTCTCTGTACATCTACGCCGACCACATTGCTGATGAAGATGCCATCTACCCTGGGAATTGCCTCGGGGTTCCAGGCACCATCAGGATGATCATCCGACCCCCTGCTGAATCTTATGGGTACCTTGACCCTCTCCATGCTGACATTTGTCACGGTGATGTTGGTGATGTAACCGCCTCTCCCTCTGTCGGTCTTCACCCGGACAGCAGCCGCGGAGTCCCAGACACGAAGATCTTCCACCCAGATGTGGTGTATCCCACCGGACATTTCACTCCCAATTCCAACACCCGAGCAAGTGGGAGTTGTTCCAGAGACCCTGTGAATGACGATATTGGAGCTGGGTTTACCCACGGCAATCCCGTATTGATCCCAACCGCTCTTGACGGCCACGAGGTCATCGCCGCTTTCTATGTAACAGTCCTCTATGCAAACATTTTCGCTTGAATCTGCATAGAATCAAATCAGAGGTCAAGTGAGCCGCTGTTCATTTCAAATTAAATAACTTTGATCTGAGTGGGTTAGCAAGTTAGCTAGACCAAGGAAGGTGGGGTCGGGAGTCGGGACCGGGTCGGTTTGGCCCCAAACCGACCAGGGTCGGCCGGGGTTGCGACCCGGGTCGGGACAGGGTCGGCCCGGGTCGCAAAAAATAATAAAAAAAATTAAAAATGGGGTCGGAGTCTTGGGGTCGCGACTGGGTCGGTCGGCCCCAAAACAGACCGGGTCGGGTCAAGGTCACGACCCGGGTCGCGACCCGGCGAACCATGAGCTAGACAACTTCTGAGTGCATACCGGGGTCGATCCCATCTGTATTTGGGGAGTGAAGAGGCGCCAGTACTGTAACATGCTTGATCACCACATTGCTGCAAGAGAGAGAGGTTAAGTAGCAGGGTCATTTCATTTCGTCGAGGAGCTGCCACTGAAATGTCTATACAATGACATCCCTAACCGAGGGCAAATAGAACTGGTTTGAGGGGATTACAAGAAGCAAAAGAATCAAAAACCATATGTGTGGGAGAGGAACCTGCAATAAACGGGATGGATGGTCCAGAAGGGTGAGTTGAGGAAGGTGATGTTGGAGATGAGGACGTTTTGACAGTTCACTAGCTCAAGGAGGTGCCCCCTTGTGTGCTGGAGGGTCCTGTTCCACCAGAGCTCCCACCACATCCTTCCTTGGCCATCTATGCTGCCATTCTGTCCTGAAACAAGATCAAGAACGAATTATCAAACCTAAACCAAGAGAGGCGAATGCAGCGACTTTTGCATTTGATTGCACTCTCCCCTTCCCTCCAAGAACTTCGAAAATTTCAGAACCTGTTTGGTAAGAGTATTAAACACTTGAATCACTATTATTTTTTGAATCAACACTCTAACCAAACAAGTGGACATTGATTTTAAGTTTTTAACAACTAGATTCGAAAGGACCATTTGATTGTTGTTGCATCCTCTGTTTAGGTGCACATGGATACGAAGGATCTTATCCCTGCTCCTGGTGGTTATTCTAGATCCACTAATCAGGGAAAAAATAGTCAATCCCACACCAGCAAGTTTGCTCCTTTTTCATACCTGTCAAGTTCAAGTTCGGAGTTTTCTTTCATCTGAAAAATCAACTATCCAGGATTTTGATACCATACCACCAAAGAAAACCAGAGGATTATCCGATCTCGGCCACCTGGATATATAGATTGACATTGACCTGGTTCTCAAAACGGGTCACCCCCCGCCGGAATCCGTCAATGATGGTGGCTGAGACCCATGAGAGGAAAAAGCACCGCATCCAGAACTCCATCTAATCTCTCCTTTCGGAGACTTCGGAGTGTACGCCAGCAGACAAGTAAAGAACGGGTGGTAGGTTAAGATGACACGCCACAGAGGTCAACCGTAGACATTTAGCAAACAAACACCCAGTTGGAAGATCTTAATGGATCCATAGAGTTCTCCAAGACGCAGCTACCAAATACCAACAGCTGAATGAGACGGATTAGCTGACAAAACTGCCCCGTACACGGATATCCAAGTATCCAAAAATAAACTTTCTTTTTTGATACTGTCATGGTTAGGGCCTAAAAGTCTCATAATATGAATTCAAACCTCACGACCTCTGGAGAGTTTTATCAAACACGGTACAATTAGATGCAAGCAGATTGATCTAACCTGTAACTTATCTCAACAGGGGAGGAGACTTCATTCCCATCACATTACTCAATAACCCATTAACAGAGTTGAAAATTTGTAATGCCAACGGATCATGAAGTGTCTGAAACGGACCTCACTTGGTGGCAGTATCCTACCTAAACCGCTGTCCCGGACAAACAACGGTTATATATATATATATATATATATAGATTCACACACACACGTACACAAATCTACGAAGAAGCGTGAGGATATGGGTTTCCGGGTCCGCCCACCTGTAATGACGACGTTGCTCGCTCCGTCAGCGTGAAGAAGGCTGATATGACGACCCCCGGGCCTCTCCCTACCGCGCCCATACGAGGGCAGCGCCGCTATGACCGGCCATTCCTTCTGATCCTGCAAAACCCAGAATTCGATCGGCATCAAGAGGGAGGGAGAGATGATATCAGTAGGCAACGCAACACCGTAGAAAATTGATTGTGCAACGGCCTTCTACAGGATCTGACGGCGGCTCCAGCGAGGAATATTATCAACCGCCCTACCAGTTTGCCTAGGAAATTCTCTGTGTGGAGAACAATACCACCGGAACTTGCACAGAACAAGATGGAAAAAAAAGATGCCTTTTGCGTTCTGTTCGGCCTTTTTGTCTTCCTTCCGGACACCACCGGCAATCAAGTAGTCACGGTTATCAGAGAACTCGGTCGGTAGAGGCACTTCTTCTTGGAGGACATCGATTCCCCCCATTCATCATGCTTCATGGTTTCATTTCGGATGTGTTTCTCTCATCCTCACGCAGCGGAGATTAATCACAAGGAAGGGGTATTTTCCGATCCGCACCTGAGAACCCAGGATGATGGCGCCTTCTTCCAGGAATAGGGTGAAGTTGCTGGTGAGGTTGAAGCTGCCCGTCACCCATCTTCCCTTGGGCACGTTCAACTGCGCCCCGCCCTCCCCTGCCCACCTCCGGAGGTGCTCCACCGCCCTGCGAAACGCCTCCGTGTTGGAAGTCTTCCCGTCCCCCACCCCTCCGAAGTCGGCTATGGACATCTCCACCTTCCTCGGCGGCTGGGAGCGAAAGAAACCCGAACAGCTGCGCGGCTCCGCCGCCGACCGCGGCCCCGGGACGGACCAGGCGTCCGCCGCGGCCGGCACCGGCGTCGCCTCCGGGGGCGGCACCACATCCGTCGGGGTCTGCATCCAGGCGAGGCCCAGCAGTGCCAGCGCGAGCAGTATGATCGCCAGGGAAGGCCTCGTCAGGCTTTCCCATACCACGCCGCCGACGGCGAGGCACGGCTTCCCGCCGTCCATGTTCCATAGAAGAGCACGCCGTGATCGGCGCACGCGCATATGAAGAGGAGAGGATCAACGGGACGTCCAGCCGGGTCGGGACGGGCAGCCGGCGTACCCACGGAACACCGAACGTTAAGCTGATCCCCCTAACGGATAGACGAACCCCACGTTTTGACTGCCTCGGGTCTTTCAAACGCGGCCGTGGATGTGGCGGACCACGATAGACTCGGGTGTTCCGCACGGCTAAGGAGGCGACCGGCGGAAACGGGCGAGGAAAGCGGCGAAGACGTGCATGCGACGCGCGGGCGGCGGAGATCGCGTTGAGAGCCCCGCCGCGAGCGCGCGCGCGCGCGTCACGGGAACCCAGAAAACGACAAATCACGGCATTCCTGTGATCGGATGCTCCCCCTGGGTCCACCGGGGTGTGGACCCTCCTGATCTGACCTGGCTCGCCGACAGATGGCACCTGATCCGAGGCCCGATCAGGGAGGTCAAAGTCAAACCGGTGAAATCGAAGGTCTTGAAGCTTTTTACTCGGTCGGCACTCGGCAGAGTCGTTTCATGCTTGATCCCGGCGTAATCTTACAGATATGTCACCAAGCTATGATCAAGCAACGGCGTTAATGGCTTTCAGATTATGATGCCGACGTCACGCTGCCGCCAGTCCTACCAATGGTGGCGCCGTCGGTCGGCTGACCCGACGGAGGCGCAAGAGAGCGACCGGCGGCGGCGAGTTAAGCGGCTGACCCGACGGCGGAGGAGAGCGGACAGCAACGGAGGATGCGCATGGAGGGTCGCTTTGCAGATTAGAGCATGCATACATGGACGCGCGCCGGCGGCGGCTAACAAGCAGACTAATTACCGGATCGACGCACGCGCAGAGCCTAGCCTGAACGGCGCCCGCCGCCGTCGCTGGGAGCTCGACTCGTTCCCGTCACCGCCGCGCGTCGAGAGTCTGCCGTCGCCGCCGCCGGTTGCTCGGTTGAGTAGCGGCGGCGACGGGGACGGCTGTGCTCGCCGCCGGGGAGAGGCCGATGGAAGGAGGCCCGAGCTTCTTCAGGCCCCGTGGAGAGGTTACCGGTGCGGCGTGTGGCAACTAAGGTTGTATTGGGCCTCACGGGCGTCGCGAAGCATGTGGCAACTAAGGTGAAAAAAGAAGAAGATTTGGTTCGATTTGAACAGCTTTTAAATCGGTTAAACTAAGGTGACATTCCATTTGAGTTGATACAAAGTCTTGGTTTCATCTTTGACCTCCCCCGGTGAAAGATAAAATCTTCTAGTTCCAACCGGACTAATCCGTTCAGTTCAATTAGGCAGGATGAACGCACACAGCTGATGAATGATGTCTACCGTGGCTGCATCATCATCGTCGAGATTATTTTATATCCAATCATCCGTTCTTCTTCGTATAAATAAATATTAGAGTCAACGGGTAGGAGGAGACTTGTATGAGAAGAAGAAGGCTTCGTATTAACATATCCAGCCAGCAACCACCTCATCCCGGGTCTCGAATATCGCGGAGCCGGGGGCGTGCCGTGCAGGCATCGATCGTCTCCGGGTCCCATCTGGGTCCGACAACCCGTCCGCGGACCCGACGACCGGCGCAAACCCGAGCCGGAATCCGGAAAGCCGTTCTCGGTAGAAGAGAAGCGGCTGCCGCTAGGGTTGTTCACTGTTCGGTTCAACCCGAATAAATCGAATTAGATTAATATTTTAGTTTAAGTTATATATAAGATGGTATTTATGTATCTTTTCTTATAAAAATAAATTTGTTTTAAGTGTTTTTAAGATAAAATTAATGTAATCTATGAACATATACACAAGATTTTAATAGAATGTGATTTAAAACGAATAAAATAAAATTATATATTGATATATCTGCTATACCTTAATAAAATATGGTTTGAACCGAATCGAACCGAACCAAACCGAATTAATTTGGTTTGGTTTGGAAGATAGTTTGATTTGATTTGGTTTGAGAAAAAATACTCAAAAACCAAATCAAACCAAACCATGAACACCTCTAACTGCCGCCTCTGCCAGGGCCAGGACCGATCCGAGAAAACCGAGTTTAATTTACTCGTCGCCCCCCGGAACTTGGACAATATTACCGCAAAAACCATAGGAACCGAGGAGACCCGAGGGCAATGCCCGAGATCCGTACGAGCATATTTTTATTTACGGTCCAAAAAGCGTTCTACCGTCTCCTCCCCGTCTTCTCCCGTCGACCCTCCGGCCCCTCCTCCTCCCACGCCCCCCACCCAGATCTACCCGATCATCGGCGTCGACAGAGACGGAGGCCATGGACACCGAGCCGGAGGAGCTGCAGTTCTTGGGCTTCGTGGGCATCTTCGGGGAGGCCCGGAACATCCTGCTGTCATGGAAGCAGATCTTCTCCAACATCGCGCTGGCGATGGTGCTGCCGCTGTCCTTCATCTTCCTCCTCCACGTCCAGATCTCCGACGTCATCTTCGCCAAGATCGACCGCAACGAGCAGGCCCTGGAGGACGCCCCCGCCGGCAGCCACGCCGAGGGCCGCATCCTCGACCTGCTCGCCTCCGAGTGGATCTCCTTCCTCGCCTTTAAGGCCGCCTACCTCCTCCTGGTCCTCGTCCTCTCCCTCCTCTCCACCTCCGCCGTCGTCTACACCGTCGCCTGCGTCTACACCGCCAAGGACATGACCTTCCGCAAGGTCCTCACCGTCGTCCCCAAAGTCTGGCGCCGCCTCCTCGTCACCTTCGTCTGGAGCTTCGCCGTCCTCTTCGCCTACAATTCCCTGGCCGTCCTCCTCCTCCTCCTCCTCCTCCTCCTCGCGGGCACCGGCCCCGCCGGCGCCGCCGTCGGCATCGCCTTCTTCCCCTTCTACCTCGCCGGGCTGGTGTACATCAGCGTCGTGTGGCACCTGGCCAGCGTCATCTCCGTTCTGGAGGACAAGTACGGGATGTCGGCGATGCAGAAGAGCAAGGCCCTGATCGGCGGCAAGGCGTGGATCGCCGGCGCCATCTTCCTCTTCTTCCACCTCTCCTTCGTGTGCATCGAGCTGGGCTTCGCCAAGCTGGTGGTGCACGGCCGGTCGTCGTCTCTCGGCCTGTGGCCCAGGCTCGGCTACGCCGCCGTATTCCTGTCCCTCATGTCGCTGCTCGTCCTGGTGGCGCTGGTCGTCCAGACGGTGATCTATTTCGTCTGCAAATCCTACCACCATGAGAGCATCGACAAGTCGAGCTTGGCCGACCACCTGGAGGTGTACCTCGGCGAGTACGTGCCGCTCAAGGGCAGGGACATCCAGCTCGAGCAGTACCATGCCTGAAGATCTCTGCAATGCCCAAGAACATGCATGCGGCCGACAATCAATTTTTTTAAACTTGGATCCGTAAATCCCCTCCTCATCTCCGACACACAGAAGAACGATTTTGATGCTTCGTCCGGTTTGGTGTTTGGGTCCGTGACTCAGATTTCTGCTCCGACGAGCTTCTTCTGCCTTCTTTACGCGTATGTTCGCTCAATTTCCTCAGGTCCCATGCTCATAGCTAAGAGGAAATTAGGAAGAGGAAGAAGAGGATGGGAAGCGTTGACCTATAAAGTGGCCCCTTCTTTGAAAAGATGCTATTATAGAAGAAGATGGATGATCTGGATAAATCTTCTCTGACCAGATCAAAGATGGATGTGGTAATCTTCAGACCCAGTAACATCAACCCGACGTCACTTTGGTCTTGGAATCAATCGAATGCAGGCTAGCCAAGGGATTCCAGCCCTTCAATCAGACGATCGTTTCAAAGGAGTTAAAATTTTATTGTATTCATCTCCCTTTAAAACTTCCTAATCTGAAATAATTAATAGCATATTTACAAACTTAAAAAATATTTTTTTAAAAATCCAATGTGATCATTTGACCCCCATTGTCTCCCGTGTACATCTGTGCCTAGTAGATGCAGGATCAATATCTACCCATCAGTTCTTCGAACTTGCTTGTCGTAACCATGTCAACAGTGGGATTTTCCGAGTCTTGGAAGAGTTAATTAGTTGCTTGTGGACTTTATTAGTTTTCTCAAGAACATATGTGGAATTATTTTAAGACATATTTTTATGGACATCTCCAGGGATACAAATGAGTTGACCCTGGTCGATAAGTATGTGTTGTTCAATGTCAACTCATTTATCTTTACTAGGATTAGGGCTTAAGCTTGACTCATTACGAACAGGTTTGACCCATGTTCAAACTTATTGGCTCATCACCTGATCAAATCGAGTTAAAGTTCAAATTAAGTTCAAGCTGGGTAAGAGCTTGTTTGTAAAACATGAGTTAATTCAAAACTCGGCTCAAAAAAAAACTTGAATGGACTCATTTATTATTATGTTAATAATAGTCAAATGTATAATTAGTTTGTTTGGTCTCCGATGCAGCCGAGAACCGAGATGATGACAAAATGGCGTTTGGTTAGGATTCTGGCAGAAATATACCATTTGAAGAAAGCTTAACGAACCTAGCTGAAGATGTTCTTCTCTTGCTTAATCATGCAGCAAGCCCAATTCCTTCTGTTAAACTCGCTTGAAGAGAGTTGTACGAATTTTGTTCTACTCAAGTCATCAAGATTCACCCTTCAAAGCAGATCACAAGAAATAATTGGGCTTCAACGATATGCGCTTCATAAAGTCCAGTTTCTAGTTGGGCCGCATATAAAAGCTCAATTGTACATGGATCCCTGCCTTGCATGTGGGCGTTGGGCCACTGTCTAACTTTCACAATATCTTACTCAAACATCATAATCAGATGCCATATGGTGTATAGTTTTCTTCTGGGTCATGCGAGTATCTTATACTGAAATGTGCCCATCAGTTGGTAATGAGGTGTTTGGTTGTAAAATAATGTATATATATTTATTGATTAAATTACGTGGTAAAATAAAATCTAAAGATATAAAAATATATCATGTTCAGTGAGGTCGAAAGGAGCGATTGACTATATATATATAACTAAGAAGAAGATGGGGAGGTCACACGAGCAACGAAAGAGATACCTGATTTTATCCAAGTTTAAAAATTCTATAAAAGTATGTTTTATCATAATTTTTAAATGTTTTTAAAGACATTTTTTTTTTGTAGAGAAAACCTACTTTATTATGCAACCAAGCACCTTATAAACCCCCGAAATCAACTTTAAAAAGCAGCCTGATAAATTCACCATTATAAATTATAATTGTCACGCTTGCAGATATTATTATATGAAGGGCGCGTTGACGTGAATCCCATGGACCGCGGTGGGTCCCGGTCCATGCAGTCGTCACGTAGGTCCTCGCTGTCGGGCTTTTGTCCACGTAACTGCAGCACGTCCGCTACGTGTCAGCCTAGTGCTGGTCGGTTTACTGCGTCACGGTGTGCGAATCTTACGTCAGGATTTCCTTCTCGGGTGGATCCGAAATCCGCTGTTGTCAATCCGTATCCGACCCCTTCGGTCTTCGGTCTCCCTTTTTTGTATTCACAGCTTCCTTCACCGCCCCGAATCTCTCCGCCGCGCCTCTCCCTTTCTTCTCCACTCTACGGCCGCCCGCTCGTCCTGCGCGAACGCCAGATTTCGGCTCCCCGGGAGGGGCTTTCCGACGTTGCTGTTTCCGGCGCCTTCAGGTGGGATCTGCTTTCTTCTCTTCTTTTTATGGGGTTCTTCCTGTTTGATGTCAATTTGCACCATTGGATGTTGATTTGTCGTTTTGATCGATCCGTCAGAGTGCCTCGGGCGTTTGGCGATGGAAGCGTCGAGCGCACCGGAGTTTGATTACCTGTTCAAGCTGTTGCTGATCGGGGATTCGGGGGTGGGGAAGAGTAGCTTGCTGCTGAGCTTCACGACCAACACCTTCGAAGATCTGTCCCCAACGATCGGTGCGTGCAAACTTTGGTTCATGACATGTTTTGTTAGAGTATTAGAACTAATGCAACGCTAGTTTTGGTATTGATGTGTGAAACATCAATTTTTAGATTTGATGCAATCAAATATCAAAGTCAATGCTAACGTAGGAGTTTAGTACCATAAGCGAACAGGGCCTTGGTTTCTGCGTCGTGTATGGTTATGCCATTTTTTGTATACGTTTTTTTGTTTCCTATTGGTGCAATAGCATATGCGTGGTTCATGCTCCTCATTGATTTGGAAGCTTGTTGTCATCGTTGTAGGCGTGGATTTTAAAGTCAAAATGGTCACCCTTGGCGGGAAGAAATTGAAGCTTGCAATCTGGGATACAGGTGACGATCATACCCGGCATGGCTATGTAGTACAGTCTTATTTGGAATCCTTGCTTTCATCCCATCCTCTCTTCTTTCTTCAACTTCTTATTTATTTCTGAGGAATCAGTTCATATCTTTGAAATTGTTCATCTCATGCTGCATTTAGATTTCTATTTCCCGTGGTGATTTTCACGGTGTACTTGAATTGATAGCCTACTTACTTAGCTGGAGTGCGTTCAATATGACACTCTCTAGTGTTTAACGTGAAGTTGTCTTTATTCTGCAGCTGGACAGGAAAGGTTTAGGACATTAACAAGCTCATACTATAGAGGAGCACAAGGAATAATAATGGGTACATGACTTTCTCCTCTGCAAGCCTCTATTCTTTATATTCATTTTATGACAATTCCTTATCTTTTGGCTTATACCATCCTCACTCGATGATGAAAATTGTCTTCTCCTGTTTTTGTTTTCTTAATTAGCTTGATGGTTTTGGCTTTTACACTTGGACCTATAGCCACATCTCCAAATACATATTTAGTTATCTTATCTACATTGAGCCTGTCAGCCAGAATTAGTTAATTAACATTTTATGCATTTGAGTATCAAAAAATTATAATCACACATACAAGGCCACAAAATTGACATCTTATTTGTAAGTCGTTAGCACAATAGATACTGATGTTAAAGGAAATATCTGTATGCCCAGTTTTACATGCAACTTGGTATCCTCACAAGGAAAGAAACATAACTCACCGTATCTTTTGTAGTCATGGAGGGGTGGACCTGCAAAATGCTTTTCACATTTTTTTTTAAGATCTGAAATAATATAGCCTTCTCTATGGAGTTTGAAAATGGCTTACAAAGGTTAGTCACTAGACTTTATGATCACCATTGCCACCTATCTCCTAATCCATAATATGGTCAGTTGTTTCATAGTTCATATAGATTGCAAGAAGCCAAGCTAGTTGTACTCTTGAAGACCTATACTCATGCGCAGCCATACTCTGAAAAATTTACACTTAAATCAGTCAGTTGTTCCATATGATTGCAGAAGCCATGCTAGCTTTACTCTGGAAAACCTACACTCTAGCAGCCATACTATGAAAAATTTACACTCAAATATCACATTGGAAAACTGAACTTAACTCACCTCAACTCTTTGAATCCTCCATTCCAAGTTATTTGGTCGAGCAGCTGAGCTGTGTGTATTCTCTGTCTCTACTCTGAATGAATTGTGGGTATTTCTTCAGAAAGGGTTAAATCTCCCAAAACTTGTTACATTTTCTTCTTCTAAGTCAAGCCCGGCCTCCTGTTCTCATTCTGTTATCCTAATGTGCTCCACATTTCTAAATAAATCTCACCTTGGTCCATGTGTAATAATTAATTTACAAGCATTTGAATAAAATTATCCTTCTCTTCTTTTGTCTTGTCAATGGCACATTACTCCAATATACTTCGGATTTAAATGTGCAAATATGACTTATTGTTTAGACTTTAAAATTTTCCACCTGTACCTTTCTTTATTTCATAAGTATGGTATACAATTGAAAATAAACCGGTATGCAGAGCTTACTACTTAGTGGTTGCTACCTGAACCATGCAGCAACCAACTGTTTGATAATTCAAATCTGAGAACATCAAGCAAAATCCACATCGCCAAAATAAGTATAACCATTGCATTTTTTTGGGTAGAAGTGCCAGTTCTCAGTCATCATCTAGATCTCACAGCAAGCACCAGAAGGTAAGGAAACACCTTCTCGGATAGTTCTGATCGGTGCATTGGTCTCTACATACGGACCCTTCTGATCAGCATTCAGAACGATGTAAATGCCTACGTAAGAGATGCCCATAAATGGAAAACTCTATGCTATATTGGGTATTAACTCTCATTCAATGTAAGAGATAAGACTGGCAAGTAGAAGTGGAGCACATGTACACGACACAAGTTTCTAGACCTACTTTCACATTACATGTTGGAAAGGAAAGATGCATAGTCATTTATGGATAAATGTACGCCCTATCTACCTTGGTGTTTTGTCTTGGGAAAGGTGAGCATCTGCTGTTTTCTTCCAAGTTCCAGGTTGGTGTTGCTGCTATGGCTGATGCTTAATAACTATATTAGGTTTCAGAGCAAGCTCTCAAGGGAATGCTACAAGACAGCACACTCACATTGCTTTTGGGCAGAAAACGAAAATCAATGTGCAGTGATGAAAATGTCAGTACATTAACTGCCAGAACCTTCATCATTTATGGTTGTCACTTAATTTAAAGTGTCTGAAATCATTTTCAAGTTAAACATTTGCCATATATGGAGGTTTCATTTCTTCTGTCAAATACCTTTTTTTAACAATGATTAAGTGGCCAACCTTGTCTGGGCCATTTTGGATGGAATTTCTGTTATGATATTATTGGACTTTGCTTTTGCACAAGGAGAAGAACTGGATATATCCTTAGATGATTATTTGCATTATATGATGGGGACGTGGTCTTCTTTAAATAACATAATAGGTGGTAAGGTTCTCACTTGACATGAACATGAATGGTATTTGAACCCACTTTTAAGCCTGCATTCTCTGCTGGATCTTTAGGCCCCGGTGATCGGATCAAACTGATCGCCATGTGATGCAAAAGTCAAGAAGTAATACATTCTTTTAGAAGCATGATAGTAAAGGTATCTACAAAGGATTATCTCTCAATACAATTGTGCCCGCTCATGCATGTCCCTGATGCATAATGATAGTGCCATTACTGGCACCTATATGCATTTATGGCCTCAAAATAAATTTCTTGTTTCTGTTTTATGAATCATTTTAATGTCTGATCTTTTGCTTTTATTTTACAGTTTATGATGTTACACGGCGAGATACCTTTACAAATCTTTCTGAGATATGGGCCAAGGAAATAGATTTGTACTCCACAAATCAAGATTGCATCAAGATGCTTGTTGGAAACAAAGTTGACAAGGTATTCCTTGTGGAACCAAGTCTAGAGTATAATTACAACATGCACAAGTTTTTTAGTCATCAGAACGTTAGTCACATTTCTTATTCCTTGTGGAACCAAGTCTAGAGTATAATTACAACATGCACACGTTTTTTAGTCATCAGAACGTTAGTCACATTTCTTTAGTACCCTTGTTTCATGTGGCACAATAGCTCCTGTGAAAAGTGTGGGGATTGCTTTTGTAACATCAATCTTTATGTAGTTGCCTAGTTGAAGTGATAGTTGTAGCTCAAACATTAAAAATGTGTCATGAATTGATGGAGATGAGAGCAATTATACAGGAAATATGTCAGAATCTTGTTTATTTTGTTTTCTCAGCCATACTGGCTGTATTTTGCCAATTAACAGTTGATTAATACTGATACAAATGCTTCTTGTTGTATTTTATCAGGAAAGTGAAAGAGTTGTTACAAAAAAGGAAGGTATTGACTTCGCCAGGGAATATGGATGTCTTTTTCTAGAATGTAGTGCAAAGACCCGTATTAATGTGGAACAGTGCTTTGAAGAGCTCGTCTTGAAGGTTTGTGGCAAACTAATATTAGTCTTATGTCTTACATTGGATCAGCTGGTATTTTTATTGAACTTGAATGTAGTGTGCTCCTTGAAGATGCTATCGTTCTTCCTAAAACCATAACTTAATGATGGACACATGTATAACTGACATTTCTTTAACATACAAAAATGTATTCTTTTATATGTTTACTGATAATTAAGTGCGTTTTTGCTTCTTTGACATCCCTACCGGACAAAATAAAATGCATCTTCAGCAATCCATTGTCACCTGTCAAGTGAACCTCTTTGATCACACCACTTACTCAAACCTTAATTGCAAATTAATTGGGGTTGGCCTTATGGATTCTCTCTTCATTCATGTTGATTCTGAGTTATTTTTTCAGATATATTTAGCTCATCCAATCGTATTGATATACACTCATCCAATCATATTGAAGCCGAAGTTAAATGCAAGATTCCTTATTTTGATGTTTGAGAGTGATGCGGACATTTGTCCATCAGTGTGACCATAAACGGAAGATAGAATGATACACTGATTGATGAGCATAGCCAGTATGAGTACACTATACTGATGCTTTTGGTAATTGGAAGCTCCGCATTCTACAAAAAAAGATGACGAGAGATCACCTTGTACTCCAAACTACAAAGCACAACATTAATGGCTACAGTTTTCTGTTAGTGCAAACTCGGGAGGGAAGTGGCAAGAAAGGTGGCAATACATAATTGATTTGGCTCAAGAACAAGAATAGTGGATGTTAGTGCCTGTCTGTTCACATATTGAAGCATGTTGAGCATGTTGGTTTGCAACAATATATACATTTTGATGAGACACGCGATTTAGCTTCTAATTAAGCAAATGCTATGCCCTCTAGAAGCAAGTAGATTCATCAAAACTTATATGCGTAGAGGTCTGTTGGAAATGACAATAGAATTTGGGCACATGATCATGTAAAAGATTGGAGCAGTCAAGGTTTATTGGCTGTTCTGTTTGGCTTTTGTTTGCTGTTGTTTCTTTCTTTCTTTCCCAGAAGTGAAGGCATATTTAGGTCTTGGTAGGTAGATTTTTTGACTAATCCTAGTATGCAACATAATCACAAACAAATGTCTTCAACGTCTTTTGGCTTATTGCCGGTCTTCTTGGCTTTTGTGCATATTAATGTCTGATATTATTTACAAGAAGAGAGACAAGTCCATATACTTCCGATGGTAACCACCTCTTCAGTTTTGTGAACGTGCAAAGTTGTCGTGTACTCATTTGTAGGCAACGTTGCTTATGTGTTCGCTGCCACCACCAAAGAGGAAATGTCAACCGACCATAATAATATGCTCGCATTTACCGTTTGATAAACCCGATATGTTACTATTTTATTTGCAATAGAGATGTCTCTGCTTATGCGATACATGTCTCTGCTTTATCCGTGCGTACATGCTGTTAAATCTCTTCCCGTGTTAGCCTATTGTGAACGGTAAACTTCACAGTGCTCCAAAATGGTGCAGATCTTGGACACCCCCAGTCTGTTGGCCGAGGGCTCAGCGGGTCTGAAGAAGAACATCTTCAAGCAGAAGCCGCCGGCACCCGATGCTTCAACCAGCAGCTGTTGTTGATTTCGCCGCCTGGCCGGTCTCTTGTGGTGGTGGTGGACGGTCTAAACCACGGCGGCGGCCGAGTACGTATGTGGTGGCTGGCTGCACCTTGATAGAGTGGTGGCGTCCGTCTTCTTTCCCCGGTCTAATGTATACATCATCTGTTTGCATCATATCAACACCGCCAAACAAAACCCCCAAGTCATGCATCTCTTCTTTGTGACCTGCCTTTTTCTGCTGAACTCCTTCTGGCCACACTCCCTGCTGAAACCGAAAGCATCATCTTGTTACGTGTTGTAATGCCTCTTGAATGCGATCTGTTTGCAAACGGAATGTTCATATGGGCGAGTACCTCGGACGGACATCACAACACGGTCTCGGACCTGGCGGATGAAATGCTTCGGGAAAATAGAGGTACTAGTCTTTGATTCTTTTTAGGAGGCAAACCAGCTCAAAACCCACCGACTCCGTCTGATCGGTAGGGGTGGTAGAACTGGTACTTAGCTTAGGGACATGTTAGAGATTGATTTTTTTTTTTTTTTGGTTCCTCATTCTACTCCTTAAGAAGTCGAGTAAATGGAGCAAGTTTGACAAATTCGACTTCGAAATTTGAAGGTACTTGAGCAACTTCCACTGAGTGCTTGTCCCTAAAATTGAGTATTTGGAGTAAGTTTGACAACATTTTGCGTTGGTCGAGATGTTTGTTGTTAGGTTCACACTAAAAAAAAAACTGAACCAAATCAAACATTTAGTTTGGTTTGATTTGGGTTGAAATGGCTCTAGATCTGATTCGGTTTCATAGGCCACTTAACTAAAACTCATAATTGGTGAATAGAATCATTCGAATTAAATTAGATGCTTATCTTAATATAGGTAGGGTGATAATATTTTAAATATTTTATGAATTCTGAGGGCAAAATTATTCATTCTATAAACATACACACGATACTCCTAGTAAGATATGATTCAAATCAAATTAAATAAATTTATACATAAAACATATATATTATATCTGGATAGAGTCTGATTTGGGTCGAAACAAATCACATCAAATTTTTTAATTTAATTTGATTTTAAAAATATATTTCATTTGGTTTGATTTGAAAAAGATAATCTCAGGATGGGGGTGCACTCATTCCAGCCCTCCACGTGACAGCGGGACTGTAACAGAGTTAGGAAGTCCTGCCGCATGGCGAGAATCTACACGGAGGAGCCGGGTGCATGGCCGGAAATCTCCCGAGCATCCGGCCGCCTACCGTGAAGGTTTTCCTCTTCCCTTGCCAGACAGAAAGGAGCGAAAGAAGAGGAATGACGAGGTGAGGCGGCAAAAAGTTCTTCATAAGCTCCACTACCGCCGGCCGTTTTCCCACCTCCCATGTTCGGTGCCCATTTTGTTTAATCGCCGGCGACGAACTGGAAAGAGGACGGGCCATGTGGTGTCATTCACCCGATATCTCTTCTTTTGTCCTTCGATCCCCATGCCTTCTCCCCCTTTCCCCCTCAGCTGCTTGTTGGTGGAGGTTGTGCACGGAGAAAAGTAGAGGTTGGAAATGGAGTACTATGACGTCCTCGGGGTTGGCCGTGGCGCGACGGAGGAGGAGATCCGTAAAGCCTACTTCCTCAAGGTCTGTGCTCTGGGCTATCTCTCTACACCGTTCATGCTGATAATTTGCGTCTTTGAGACTTATTTGCGCACTTTGATGTTCTTGTCAGGCGAGGCAGGTTCACCCAGACAAGAATCCTGATGACCCACAAGCTGCAGAGAAATTCCAGGCAAGTATTTTTTTTCCCGTTTCGAGTTGATTTTACGGATAGTCTGGTGGAATAAAGGCGATGAAGCAGGAGTTTTTAGCCTACTTCGTTTGCCACCTTGCATACATTTTTTATTTTTATGAGTTCATCGTCTTCTTCTTTCGTGTTCATTTACTATCGTTTAGTTGAAGACGTTCTTAGCGGTGAAGAGAAATTTGACTTCCTCTTGCAGGTACTTGGGGAAGCTTATCAGGTATTGAGTGACACAGTTCAAAGAAAAGATTATGGCATGAAAGGGGAAAAATGCATTACTAGGTGTCCAGACTTTTACTAGTTATCGATATTACTTCCAAATCAGTTTATGTATACAAGAATGTGTTTATTTCTTTATTAAGTTTTGAGTGCGCTCGGTTTAGTTGGTTTATGTAAAAATTCATTAATCAAAGAACTATGGTGTTGCAAGGTGAGCTCTTATATTGAACCGTCAGTCTGAAACATATTCCATTCACAAATTAAGGATTGACGTTTTCCAAAGTTAATGATGGTGCTTCACAGATATTATCAGTATTCAACATGATGGATCTGCAAGGGAGTTGGATCCTTATTGAACTTGGAGATGTCAATGCAGGCATGCAGGAGTCTTTCGGGGACTTGGTTGGCCATTAGTAGCAGCTGGGTATTGTAATTGGTTGCTGAACTGCCTGTCTCCTACAAAAACCCCATGTTGTGGTCTATTTCTATAAAGCCAATGTGATGGTCAATTTCTATGAAGTCAATGTGCAGGGAAGTGTTGGAGTAAAGAATGTTTCTTTTTCATATTGGAAAAAAACTATTCTCTCTTATGTACATTGTTGCCTCGTGTATCTATGGCCTGCTAGTTTAAGCATATGAAGAAGGCTGTGCTTGTGGATCTGGTGATTGGTTTTAATCTTGCAGGTTTTAGCCAAGTTGTGGAATAATGCGCAGCATCTTGCATAGGCTAGGTACTTGGGTTTCTAAACACTCCATGACAAACATGGTCAGGAAATACGTTTTAGCTAGATTAGAATGAGATGCCCTCTCCCTTTCCACCATACAAAATAGATACCCAATGATAAATGCTTCAAACAGTGGGATGGGAAATCTGAGAAGTGATGCAAACAGAAAATTTAACTTCAGATTGCCCATTCAGTTCCACTATTTCGCTTTTTATTGTACAAACTGACAAGACATTGACCACTCTGACTCATAAGGGGGTAATGAATAAAATAAATAGGAAATTAAATGGTCAAATAGCTAAAAGGCATTAAAGAAATTTTAGCCCTGGTGTCAAAAGAGAGAAAATTCACAATCTTTTACTATAAAGCATCATGTACGATAATGGCATCTTACACTTCTGTGAGGTACAGGAGTTTCAAATTAACTTCTTGTGATATCTTGTTTAGAACTTTTGGCAATGAATTACATATAATTTGACTATTTCATGTCCTATATAGATATTATGGAATTGTTCATTCAACACTTCCCAAATGACCATATTGTACCATCTTCAGGGAAATAATGTTAGACCCTACTGCTGTCTTTACCCTTCTATTTGGAAGTGAATTATTTGAAGACTATATTGGACAGCTTGCTGTGGCAACAATGGCTTCTGCTGAGTTGGCTTCTGAAGGTGAGGGTTCTGAGAAACTTCATGATCGATTGAAGGTGAGCACCTTAAACTTTAAACATCAATGGCTGTTCTCTCTTACACATTAGAAGTAATAAATACAAAACTTAATTAACCATCTGACACATTGAAATTTATTGTAGTGGAGCATTTCAGTGTTCAACCAATTCAAGTAAACATTTCTCACTTAATTATGATCCTAAAAATATGAACCTAGATTCTATAATTGGTTTGTCAAAGTATTGTTCTTGCGCCATTTAGTTGCTACTGTTGGATTTCAAGAAGCAGGTCAGTTTCATCTGAGACCATAAGTGGTATTTAGCAAAAGCTCAGCACATTGATGTGAAAGAACCGCTTTGTATTCTATTCCTTGACTAGTAACAAGGGTTCAGCTTAAAATATTAACCTGTTACATGTTACCTTCTCTTTTCCTACAAAAACGTTGTTTGTCCTGTTTTTTAAGTTTCAAGCCAATTAATAGGGGAAAATGATGGGCTTCTCATCAAATCATCATTGATAACATTCTGTTGTGTTTTATGTTATGTATTATTATGAAGGTTATGCAAAAGAAGAGAGAAGTAAAACTTGCGAGATTCTTGAAGGATCTTTTACATAGATATGTGCATGGCAATCAAGAAGACTTTTTACATCATGTGGAATCTGAGGCTAGACGACTGGCAGATGCAGGTTAATCAATTCTATCCTTGGTCTACTGTTGGATTTATGTGGTCATGAAAAAAAAAAGAAATGTCATGCCAATGGATTCCCCACAGATATTCAGTTGAAATTTCTCTACATTTTGTGTAAGTGCAGCATTTGGAGTTGAGATTTTGCACACCATTGGCTATGTATATGAGAGACAGGCTACAGAAGAACTTGGCAAGAAAGTTGTGTATCTAGGTATGCCATTTCTGGCAGAATGGGCAAAAAACAAAGGACATTTTTGGAAATCACAAGTGACAGCTGCAAAAGGTGGAACAACAGTGTTAACATATCTGTTCTTATTGAAATAAATGTACCATATGCCATGATTAATCTTATGGAACAACTTTATTTAGGAGCTTTGCAATTATTGGAGCTGCAAGAGGACATTTTTCAGCAATTTAACAAGGATGGAAGTGCTTCTGAATTACAAATTCAGCTAAATAAGGACCCGATGATGAGCTCCATTTGGAAGTTGAATGTAGTAGATATTGAAGTAACCCTGTTACAGGTGTGCCAAATGGTAAGTCATTGTTCTGCATCATTTTCATTGAGTAACCTGGAGAGACAACCAGGAGAACTTATTTAGGTATTACCCTAGAATATAATGTCTTTAAAAGATGAAATATTTTTTACCATCAATGCGTGTTCTACACCACTGAAATATCTGGAATTAATAGTTCAGTCCTTGCATTAAACTCTGAGTGGAAAGATGATGATAAGTACAGGTGTTTGCAAACCATATGTGCAGTTTATATAAAGATGCTTTGTTGGGATCTTGTTCTATGGAGGGCAACTATGAACCATTGATTTGTACATGCATGCTGCAACATCAGTTACACACCACAATTCTATATCATGGGAAACAATGAGGATGAAAAATAGAACTTTGGTTTAGACTTGCAAAATGACAATTTTTGTGGAAGCTCATGGAATTCTTTGCAGGTGTTGCAAGACAACAATGTCAAGAAAGAAGAATTAAGAGCTCGTGCTCTGGCTCTAAAGATACTTGGAAAGATTTTCCAGGTATAATGGCTGCATCATCCAAGTCTTTTAAAACTCATTAAATTAGCTCCTAGGTGACAGCATGTCATTATATATGATTTAAATATATTCAAGGAAATAACTCAAAATCAACATGAGTGGAGAAAGAGAATCCATATGGCCTAACTTGGGATTAAGGTTTGTGTAGAGTTGCATTTTTTGTTGAGGCACATGATTTTCTTGCCATCATTATCATAATGAGCCTGATCTACCATTCTGTCGGCATCTTGATCAAATAAAGAAAACAAGGATCTGTTGAAGTTTTCCTATTTTGCTGCTTATATTCTGTCAAACATTCTATGGTGTTTTCAATGCGTAGGCATGGTAATGTAGAAAGTACTTTTAAAAGCTGATTTAAGTTAATTGGTAGAGAAACTTTATTGGGATCATGCACTTCAACATCATGCGACTGAGAATTCCATGTATCATTTACATTCATACTTGTCGAGCTTTTATCTTTATTTTGTTGACCTATATTTGGAAGTCTTGGCACCACATACCAAGTTCTCTGTGATTCGAGGATGCATGCACTTGGATCTCCATGTACTTTTCGAGCAGTAGCATTCATTATCAACCTGTGAACACCTGACTCTGGCTGTTGGGCACATAGGTCTCATGAAAACTATTATCTTTTTCTTAGAAGTAGATTCCTAGTTGACACCAGGCTTAATTACTATGTGAACTTTGAGATGACTTCACACTTGAAATCAACAGTTATTTTGGTTAATTTTAGTTGTATGCTTATTTGTAGTGAATGATTTGATTTTTTCATATACATCTCAAAAAAATGTTAGGTTGTATATCTTCAATCTCCAAAATATTATAGTTAACTTTTGCATACACCCATAGAAAGTTGTGATAGGGCATACTGCAATATCTCAGAGATATCAGTCATGCAAGATGTAATATTTCTTGTGAGATTGTATCTGCAAGTATGAATTTGTAGAGGATATATATACATATAGTTATATGTGCCAAAACCCTTGCAGCTAGGATACTGCTGCTAACTGGTATTGCACAGAAAGGGTGAGCACGGTTTGGTTTGGACCATTTTTTTTTTCAAACTGAACCAAACCGATTCAACCCCTCAAACCGAACCAAATTGAAATTGGTTTGGTTTGGTTCGGTTTGAACCGAAAATATATAAAAGTATTTTAATTAATTATTTTTTACATATATAAAATAGTTTTTAAGTTAAAAATAATCAAAATAAATATTCTTTATTATAAAAATATAAAAATATTATTTTTAATAATATTATAATAATTTTTATATAATTTTTTAAATTAATTTTGTTTAAACGGTTTGATTTGGTTTAAATCGGTTTGGAGGACTTTCAAACTGAACCAAACAAAAAATGGTTCAAACCAAACCAAACCAAATCAAACAGGCCCGTTCGGTTTGAATTTTTTGGTTTGAACCGTTTAATGCTCACCCCTATGCACACGCTAAGTTCTTGGACTTTAATCTTGGTTGACCTTCATAGAAAACAATGGATAATGTCATTGTGTGAAACATCATTTGGCAATCAAAAACTTTTTGTTGCTGTGTTATTGTCACATCTTGTTTATCACGTTCACTATCTCATTTAATTTGCTATCATTAATTACATTCTTGATGTGTGATTCACGTTGCAGAGGGAGAAACACTTACGACTTGTCGGCACCTTTAAAAAGCAAAATGTCGTAGACGATCAGAGAAGCAATTCGGATGGTAGCTTGATTGATGATTTACCACAGATACTCTCATATCGAACTCCTCTGATGAGTCAGGCATGTGAAATATTTGGATAGGCCATTATATATGTGGATATTTGAAGCTTTCTCATGTCATATTAGCCATAAACAAAGTGTTAACATTATGTTTCAGTGTCCTAAAACTCAGAGAGAGGGGGGGGGGAGCCAACTATAGGTAGTAAAACGCAACGTGTAGTCTTCTTTCTGTTTCAAGTAGCTGACTTGATTATTAAGGAAAAAAACCATTGTGAACCCACCATGGTGTATTAATATTATATTCTTTTAATTGGCTTTAATCATCTTATCTTTGTGTGATGTCGGGCAATGCATTATTTTGGGTGGTTGTCATCCACACTGCATGGGTTTTTCTCGGTACTTAAGGATATCCTATCTGATACTTTTTTTTCTCCACAAAAATTCCTTTAAACGATAACTAGCATCTGAATTTTTTCTCTTTTTACTAGCCTGTTTAAATATAGAACAAAAGATAGATAAGATGTTATAAGCATAATGTATTCCCAATCTTAACATTCTGCCTTTTTGGACTGGACTAGTTCCTATACCTTACCTGGAAAGTTAAGGTTTTGATTATTGTCATCAGATGTCATCCACGTGCAAGATCAGCAGCATTAATAGTCTCTTTTCGGTTAAGTAATTGGCAGTAAGATACAATATGTTGTAGATCAGATCCCTTCCTCTCCGTGTCAACTTTGCTCCCCACATGGTTATCTTTCATCACATTCATCTCTAAATATCCCGTGGAATTTCCTTGTAACTAGAGGAGCAAAGCTCAAGAGTCTAGACTTTGATCTTAACAACAGGCCAGAGATTCAGATACTTTTGTTTTATCATCGAGAACGAATGGATTCACTTCAAGCTCAGCCTGGCATACGCTCTTGAGCTTTGGCAGCATCAGCAACTTCAGATTCTTCATTGGCTCAAAGCTTAACTTGCGGTTGTTTGTCCCTTCGCAGGGTGTTGGGAAACTGTTCAGATGTCTCTGCAACCCGGCATATCATGTGGATGATGACTAGCTAGAGCTACTTCTGGGATAGAGGTGGAGCTATCGCTGTTATTGTGATGCACCTGCACGATGCAGTGACCATGCTTGTGTGCCGATGAAGCTTTAGCTTGTTCACCTAGCTTGTGATTGTTTGGTACGATTTAACTCCTGTTGCAGAATCATCTGCATGTCATATTAAAGATGTGGTATTGCACTTACGCATTCTACACGCCCCAACGTTTGAAACTTTATTAGATATATAGTCGGATGTAATGTGGACAAAGGATGATCACTAGCAGATGTTTTTTTTTTCCTTAACATGGATGATACCGTTTGGTTGGCCTTAATTTGAAATATCCATTCCCTTATAGGGTGTTTGGATTCACAATATTTTTTATACATTTCTTATAAAATTATGTATTAAAATAAAGTCTAAGATAGCTAAAGGCTACTGTCATGTTAGGCGATTTATGATAACAAAAAGAATGGTGATCACGTATAAGAAAAAAATGAAGTCATAAACCAAAAGAGAAAAAAAATCTTTCTTTTTTTTTGTCTACGAGGGATTTTTCACTTAAAATTTCTTTTTTTAGTAATGATCATGGAATACCTCTTTTTAACAAGTTTTGTTGCAAAAACATATGTTTATAACGAAAGTTAATTAAACGTATCATCTTGCAACCAAGCATCCCATTAATTTGTTATCTGCTCGTTGGAGTAAGTCCGGAAGGAGAACTAACGACTCCGACCATCTGATATTAGCTCGTTTAAGGACCGGGGGGGGGGTAGGCATTCGTTCAAAACAGGCTCTAATACATATGCAAATGACTTTGGATTAAGTCAGACGACGGAAGACAAGCAGCATCGATCTTCGTTAATTTCACTGCGGAGCCGAGTTCAACATGGTTGCGGAGCCGTCCCAACTTTATCTGGGTGTAGGCACACTTAATTAATTAATGAGGAGGGCATTACATATGTAGAGAAGTCTGGATATTATTCGGATTAATACAGCAGAAGATTAAAACATATATATATATATATCTATGTACATGGATTGTACATGATGGTGGCTTCAGCTCAGGAAACGCTCGAAGAAGCTGCAAAGAGAGAAAGGGTTCCGGGCCCATCCGTTGGATTGGGGGACCTTCACGGCGTTGGGGATCCTCTTCACGTTGAGCATCATCGTCTGCCCGACTTCCTTGCGGAGGGTCTCGATGGTCTGCATGTCCACGGGGTTCCCGGAGGAATCCCGCACGTAGAACACGTCCACTGCTTGCTCCCCGACCGTAGTCACGCCTGCCCTGGTAACGGAGAGCCCGTTCTCACGCAGGACCCTGGTCACGTCGGACAGCAGTCCCACCCGGTCCCTGCCGCACAGCTCCAAGCTTGTACCCTGCCATCACACACACATGCTTAATTAATTTCTCCCGGTCAACGCGCATACATATATATGCAGAGCTCTGGATATGCAAGTAATTTCTTGTGTTTTTTGCAAGTTAACTCCGCTAGCTCCTTGTGTTTAATTTTATCCAAAGATCCTTCGATTAGAATTCTGAGACTTGAAAGAAACATTAAATTTCGAAAATTTCAAAAGTGACGGGATCTCAGCAAACAAGGAGTTCAAAATCGTTTGATGCATTTCCCAGGATTAGGATTTCTCATATTGACAAATTTATTCGTAAAGTTCTTTTGGCAAAATATATAGACAGAACTATAGCGTGTGCAGAATCCCCGGCAGCTAGCTAAGCAAAACCATTAATATATAATTGCTCGAGTGTGATTTCTTATCTAGCAGCTAGCGTATAATTATGAAGCATATATAGTCAAAGATTGCTTTTTCTAGGAATTCAGCAAACGGAGGAGCTGAAAGTTTCAAGCACAAAGTACGTAGATTAATTAGCGCTGAAAAAATCTGTTTGTTTCCTGACCTCGGATATTCTTCTGCATATCGCAGCTTCAAGACACTTCACAACACGATCCTTCTCTTCTTCTGAATCGAGTGTGCAACCATCAACGTGACGGATGTAGTACTCCTGCGGTAGACATTTCAATCACAACAACAATCATCGCGGAATGAAACATTTAGATCGACGTACGTACGTACGTACATTATTGTCGTCAACAGAAACAAGGGAATAAGCAGAATATATATATCTTAGCTACCAAGAAACACAAGCGCCGTCTCAAGGCTTAATAAGCTGAGCGCGGAGGAACACGCGCGAATGGGTCCATTTAGAACGACAACATATAAAAATATATATATATATATATATATGTACCTGTGTGGCGTTGAGCCCCTCAGACGAGACTGACGCGTGAAAGACAACATACTGCATGTCTGTCAGCGTGCACGCGATATCAAACAGCAGCTTCGGGCGGTCTTTGCACCGAACGTTCACGACCGAGTACCCCTTGTCTTCGCACTGTTCGATGCTTACGACGGGCTTGGAGTACTGCGGAACGCCTGTCTCCCGGTCGCGATCCCTTGCGACGTGATCACTCTCGTAATCCTTGTCGGCAAGCATCAGTTGGTGAAGACGTCTATCGACGTGGGTGTAGCCGGAGGAGAAGTTGGTTCGGGCCTCCCTCCGGTCGTCCTTGCGCACGCGCAGGACATTCGTCAGCTGTTCGTCCATCGCCCTCAGCCGATTCGGATCGTCACACGTTCCCCCACCAAAATTGACGTACACGACACATGCGGCACGCATGTTGTGCGTCCAGACTTCCGCGGCCGATACGTTGCAGTGAAGATTGGCTAGAACGGCAAAGATTTCAGACAGGAGGCCCGGACGATCCGCTCCAACAAGTTCAATGGCCACGTAGTCACCGACCGAATGCATTCCCACCGGCTTCGTCGGCCAAGCATTACCACTTCTGCTTAAAACGCTGCTCTTCGGGCCCAAAGCCTGTATTAATTGGCGTAGAACAACACACCAGAATCAGAAGGATTATTAGATGATTAAATCGAAGCCAGCAAAGCGAGGGAATATGAAACTGGAGAGCGGAGGGTGAATGAGTGGATTAATATTATTAATGTACGATGGGATGAAGAATGCCTTTGTATAAAGTCAAGTGATCCTACGACGTCAACGACGTGAAGTGTGAACCAACATTAATTAAGAACAACAAAGATCCCAGACGTTTAGTCGTCTGGTGGCTACATCAGTGTTTGTTGGATAAGTTTAACTTCAACGGAACTATAGTCAGTTTGTTCGTCGTCTTCGTGTGTCTGTTTTCTCATGTTTCGGTCCATGTAATGTTGTTCCTGTACTTCTTTGTGTTTTGAATATATTACATCTCATGTTCCAAAAAAAAAGAAACCAGGAGAAGATATATATATATATAATGGTGAACGATGATGTGATGTATGGGAGTTAGATACGGCACGTATACCATGAAAGAATTCTATAGAAATCAAATTCACTAATTAAATTGAAGAGTACACAAATTGTCCTCTGGTGACACTCCTTAACTCTACAGATCGAGAACGACTTAGAAAACTAGAATCCACAAAGACTAGACTCGTCCTAATGTTTATCAACAATCTGATCCTTGAAGAGATGACAATCCAGTGGGTCTAATTATTTCTTATGTTTTCTGTTCCATGCGGAGAAGGCTTCATGTTTCGGTAACAAAATGGCAAATTTATGGGAACAGATCCGCACGAGCAGTGGGCACACCTAAGACTAGGCTCGATCTCAAATGGGGACATGGTCTGTTGTGAGGTCTGAAATAGTAGTCTGAAAAGTATAGGGACTGGGCCTGGACTTTGGAAAGCCAACCTTGATTTAATTTTAAGGTAATACTTTTCGTTCATGCAAGAACCATTTAGCACAAATACAAGGTTTGGTTTATGCATGGCGTGGTGATTTCGAAGAGTGGACATGCAACAGAAATACAAATAATAAATATAGAAGAGATTCTTCACAGTTCCTACAATTATTTATATTTCTAAAAACATATTCCTCAAAGACTACCTGGAGCTCCTTTCTGCATGAGACATAAGGACTTGAGCATTTTCAATAAAAGTCCTTACTTTGCACTCACAAGGGCCAATGAAGAAATTGTCTGCGACCCTTTTGTCACGCTAGAGAGAGCTCCCTTTGCAATCCTTGATCTCTTTGCAAAGATGGCTAGAGCTCAGCCTTTCTCAATTCCTGGATCATCTGTACAAACTTTGCTTTTCTTACAAATCCCAAAATCATGGTGTTGAGGTAGAAGGACCCATGATATATAAGCACAATATCAAGTCTCAAATAGTCAATATGGGACTATCCTCACAATTCTAACACTCCTCCTCACTGCCAAAGTGGGCAGCGGGAATAAGAGGCAAGATAATCAAGTATTAAAGATCGATAAGTGCCCGCTCTGATACCATCTTACAAACCCCAAAACCATGGTGTTGAGGTAGTAGAAGGGCCCAGGATATATAAGCACAATATCAAGTCTCAAATAGTCAATATGCATGGGACTATTCCCACAATTCTAACAGCTTTCCTTTCTCCTTTATAATGTGCGAAGATGAGACTTGGGAGGAAGCTAAGCAGCTAACAATATTTAGTAGATCGGAGAATACAAGAAGAGCACATGCGGAGACACTCCTTTCTCACATGTTTAAAATAAGAGTTCGGATCACCTTATATTCCCGGATGGGGGAACTTCCTCGGTCTCCCCCCTCACTTAAAAAGCTCATGTTAAGAGGCATTTTTGTAACTTTTTTTTGTTCTTTACTAAACAGTGCATATAGTTACTAACCTCCTGTGCCCTCTCTATGCATGTAACCTCCCTATTTTTTCGTTACTAACTAATGTGTGTATATAGTTACTAACTCACACATAATTATTAATCCCCCTTTTCTGGTTACTAACCATTGCAATACGTTACTAAGAACGTTGCTAACTAACTTGTGCATATAGTCATTAAACCCTCTTATTTTTTGATTACTAACTCTCGCATTATGTTACTAAAGATGTTAGAAACTTTTTTTCCTATTATTAAACCGTGCATATAGTTACTAATTTGTGTATATAGATGTAGTTACTAATTCATGTATATAGTTAGTAACTTGTACATATAATTACTAATCCGTGCATACAATTAATAACCTCATTTTTTTAGTTACTAACCGTTGTAATCTTTTTGTTCATTATTAATCCGGATCACCTTAGACAATTGAAAGAGGGAGACGCCGCTCACGAAGGGGGGCACAAAAGGTTAGTAACTATATGCACCGTTTGGTCAGGAATAAAAAATAATGTTACTAAAACATCTCCACACGTACGTGAACGTTTTAAGTAAAAGAGGAGTGTGGACGTAGTTGATTGGAGATTGAGGAAGTTTCCTTCTTTGGACATCTGAGGCGACCTTGTCTCTTAAAACAATGCAGGCACATGCATACCCAAGAGAAGCGGGTATTCTTTTCATGATGGCGATGTTGTGCTAACTGGGTTCTGACTTACATGATAGGGCAAAAAAAAAACATTCTTGTGCGGTAGGAAGTCTGTGGACATAATCACAACTAAGAAAGTTTGAAATGAAAAAAGAGCGAGGTCACAATCTCATTCTCGGATCGTAAAAAAATAATTGTAGTTAAAAAAGATGGTACAAAAGAAACCTTCAGGACTGCTGATGTTACAGGAAGCGTCATACCTTCTCGATGTGTTCAACGGTCTTTTTGTCCGTGACTTTTCCCCCTTGATGATCTTTGACGTGGAACACTGCCAAAGAAGTGCCTTCAATACGCGAAGGGGACAAAGCGAAATAGAGTTTCAATACTCATCTCCATAATAATTAAACTATAATTATTCCCACGTACCGTCCATGAACCATCCACCATCCGAAGAGATGTACGCCTTGATGATGGTAAGGTCGAGATCGCTAAGTACCTGCACCACCTCGAGCAGTATACCCGGCTTGTTCACACTGTGCACCTGCTCGCAACATATGATCGGTGGGACGCAAATTAGCTACAGCTATTACGCAAGGAGAGTAAGTTTGAGCGGCGTAACCAAAGCCAAACAAAGAAGTTCTAGTAGAGCAGCAAGCCACAGGTTTCACGTTTCCTTCGAACTGTTCAACAGATATGGACATGGATAAGAGCCTGGATTTTATGATACAGTTGAGTCAGTGTATGAGAAGACTTGAAACTTGTTGCAGCTAGTGCTTAGCTGGGCAGGTCGGTGTACTCTTTATTTTTTATTGAAGAGAAAGATGCAGCTACCGTAAAAATTACCCAGCCATATACATCAAGACATAGTTGATCCCACCGCATGGGATGACAGAAGGATAACTAGCCGAACTCGGCATTCAGTACGGGAGCTAAGAGCAAAAGTAATGGAAAGACCACCCACGGAGAGAAACCGACGGCAAACCATCGTAATGTGGGGAGCCACCCAACAACCGCCTTGACGTCGCTTTCAACAATCCAGAGGGCAGCTCGGCGTTACTCTTAAGTTGGTTTGGCTGGGATTAAACTAAGGGATTTTGTACCTATAATCTCTGACGTCTTGTAGGTCCAGAGGAGCCAGATTAATTTGCCTCAAAACTTCCACGCACAACGTTTATGCCTCAGAATCCTTTGAAAAGGGAGAGAAATAGAAAACCAGTAGTGCACCTTTTTTAAATTTCCAAAAGCGCCCGAAGATGAAGTTTTCAGATGATGTACCTCACATATAGACTCGAAATGCAACCAAAGAAAACCACTGATTACAAGAGATAAGTTAACCCGTGCAATTGCCAGTCCAAGGGAATGGTCCCGGCCCATAAATGAGGTTACGGCCCTAGAGTGGAAAGAAGTAACGCTGGATGTACCTCGACTAACCTTGCCAGAACAGGCGGATGGCAGAATCAATGCGTGGACCAAAATGAGCGAGAGTATCAACCCCAACTAAAAGACGGAACATAATCAAGCGACTTGGCAGTAGTACTTAGCTCGGCGGATTCTTATTGTTTTCGTGCTGGCCTCATTAATTACGTGATCCCGTAATACAATTAAGAACGAATCGCATAAGAAAAGCTAGGGGTGGGCACCGTTCGGTTTGGTCCGGTTTGGACCATTTTTTTCCAAACCGAACCAAACCGAATCACCCTCTCAAACCAAACAATTCGGTTTGGTTCGGTTTGATTCGGTTTAAACCAAAAATAAATAAAAATATTTAAATTAATTATTTTTTACATATATATACTAATTTTTAAGTTAAAAATAATAAAAATAAATAGTATTTTATTATAAAATTTATAAAAATATTATTTTTATTAATACTGTAATAAATTTTTTATATTTTTTCGATTAAGTTGGTTTAAACGGTTTGGTTTGGTTTAAATCAGTTTGGAGGTTTCTCAAACCGAACCAAACCGAAAGGGCTCCAAACCAAACCAAACCGAACCGAATGGGCTGGTTCGGTTTGGTTTCTCGGTTTGAACCGCTTTGTGCTCACCCCTAAGAAAAGCCGTAATTGAACAAAGTAATTGGCAATGATATCTAAAATACTTTCTGATGTTAACAATAAAGTTTATATTATATTATTTTTTAATATTCTAACGAAGCCCCGAGGTAGTGATGTGAATATGTATAGACACGATTGAAAGAGATTACTGCATATCACTTGTTAGAATTATTTATGCTTCTACCCCCCTCTCTCTCTCTGTTTCCATATATATATATATAATGTTTAGTTACGGGACACTGATTTTTGTAATACAAATATATATATATATATTTAAAAACTCTTGTTAAAAAAGTTTTGACAATTATTATAAATATATATTTTTATATTGAACTCTTTTATGGACAAAAATATATTAGATTTTTTCTTGTGGTCCCTCTCACGTTTTCGGTTATACATGGTCATAGCTTTTTTTATTAATTATATCTTGTCAAACATGATAATATTATACATTTTACTATCTTTGATTGTATACGACTGTTAAGAAATTTTTCACAAAAATATATAAAAAAGTTACTATACAACCTAAACTCTGTCTAGATGGGTTAGCACAATAATCTCAGGCGTTGCAATCTGCGCAAGCTCATGGTGGTCGCCTAGCGACCAGCGTACGTGTTTCATTTACCTGCACCGACAAATTTTAGGTCTTCTTACCACGCCTTGATGGCCGGCCGCATCACGGACCCCTCCGCAGCAGCAGCAGAGATGCCAGCCCAAGCCACTCCGCCCAAAGCGAACCCTCACTTCTCTCTCTGCAGGATCCGGTTCAGGGAGAGGGCTCCAAAGCGAGGACGATAGGTATATAGAGAAAGAGGTATTTCAATCAAAGTACGTAATTCAAAAGCATCTCAGTTAACCGTAATTGAGAAAGTCCTAAATGACAACAGAGACTTGCTTCCCCATATAGAACAAGACTAGAAAATATTCGAAAATCTGAACATATTCGAAAATCTCTGTTCAAAAATTAGATATTGCACTTCGAAGGCAATAATTGATCTAGCATAAAAAATACTAATGGAGGGGCGACCCTGCCACTTCGGGGTGATCAATTTCTTTCCTATGTTACTGATAAAATTACTGAATCATGTATTCAAAATATTTGATATGATAAGTAGAGATAACGCATCACTCCGTTTTTCCTTGTTGCGTTGATTCATGTGAAACTTTTTCCATCATGCAAACCAAATTTAGGTGTGCGTGGAGATGAAAATCGTGTTCGGCTTCTTGCACCATGGAAGCAAAAGGATCGACCTTGACCATGCAGTGCTCCCGTTGACCTATGATTCTCCCCATCACTCCGACACCGAGAAAGGAGATTGGAACTTGGAAGCATATATAGATACGGAGGTGAAAGCTGAGTATACCTTGACGAGCGTGCAGTCTGTGCAGGTTGCGTTATCCACGGATACCCTGCATTGAACAGAAAAGAAACACCAGAAAATAAGTTTTATGGAACTCGATTGGCCAGCCGAACGCAAAACAGAAACCGCAGTATTGATTTGTAGTTACGTCACGAAAAAAAACAAAAAAACAAATTGCACACCGGACGGGTAGCTTATTAAGGCGAGGGCGGAGAAGGCGGACCTTGGGGGGTTTATGCGCTGGCTGAGGTTCTCGTACTCGGGATCGAAGTAGGGCCAGCATGTAGCACGCTCCATCCGACTGTGTCGCCGGCGCCACTCACGCGATAAGCGCCCTCTTCCCCTTCCTTCCGCCGCGCCGCGTTCCTCTGACGCCGTCCGTTTCCCCTCTGGCAAAAGATACAACACATGTCAAGGTGTGTGGGAGGCGAGGGTGCTGACATTGTGGAAGTTACGGGGACGTGAATATTGAGACGAAATACCGCGTGGGGGTAATGACTCTCTGAACAAGACAAAACTTTGCCACGAGGTCCTCTAAGCTCAGCCGCACCGCCGCTGTCAAACATAACCAGCGGTCTTATCACCAGCCGCTGGGAGCGTCTTCTCTTTTGGCTACTTCTCCCGATGTATATCAAGAGCCCCAAACACATAGCCCTCTGTCATCGCCCATTACTGGTCACCCCTCGCGGGACGGCGAGGCTGCGGCCCCGTGGTCGAGGAAGATAAGGCGCCTTTCAAATCCGGTAACAAAGCTTCGTTTTGCCTTGTGTTCCCTCTCGATACTTGACGGTCGGAGTGCAGGCTCGTCACGGCTCTCGTCCCATTGTCTAATTACTGCGGAATTATCAGAGGGCGATCATTACGGTGCATGACGTCATGGAAAAAACAACAGATGACAGCGCCGAACTTGGCGAAATCGCGAATGCTGCCATCACACGCCATGCGCAATCAGCAAAAGTAACAGAAGTTTCATAGTAGAACCGCTTGGCCTCGGTCACAGCTGTGTGAGTGTGGCACCTGCCCGTGGGATGTTTGGTTACACAATAAACTTTATATGTTTTTATGATAAAAATGATATTAAAATAAAATATAAACTATCATGACATAAAATTATCATATTTGAAAAATATGTAATAACAAAAAAGTGCGTCGTATATGATCAAACACGGTGAGGACACCACAAGATAAAAAAAGAGATAAACTCTCTTTTTTGCCTAAGAAAGAAATCCTTTTCAAAGTATAAAATTATAAGGGTTATCAAACAAATTTTTTAACAAGTTGTGTTAACAAAACATAAAATTATAACAAAAAATTAATTTATCATGCAATCAAACACCTCACAAAGTTTCTCCTCTCCTCGTGGTTACCTATCATCCTTTTCTCTCTTTTTTTTTTCTTTTGAAAACGGAACCTACCATCCATAAGAGTTGTTTTCTTATAGCCAACGGGCCAAATATAATAATCAATTTAATTATTCAAGCAAAAATAATGATAATTTGATCACTGTTAGATTTTAAAAAATAATCAAATGTTTTAAAACGTTTGATTTCAATGCCTCAAATATGTAACATGATAGTAATTATATAAAGTATGTAATTAATATTTATTTTGAAACTAAGTAGACGCTTAAAGATTTTCAGTTCAATCCTGCCTTCAAGCTTTTCTTTAGGTCTACTTGATTTTGATCACCAATTAGCGTACAACATACCTTGTGGCAGTGCTAGCTTTTATTGAAATTCGCATATGCCTTTTAAACTAACACTGTCTACTTCGCCTGAATGCGGATGCTTTTATACACAAAATCGCCTTCGAAGGTACGTAGACCATAATGCATGCATTTTTTCTTCTTCTTTTGAGCTATGTCTCCATCAAAAATAAGGTGGAAAACGTCCCCCTGCCTATGTTTTCTTTTGTGCAATTTTTTGAAATTCTCTTTCTGCATGTTATATCTCTTGCATTTCTTTCTATATATTTTTCTCAGAATCGTGTGTGAATAACTTTCCTTTTCCAGAAGCTAAAGTTTAATTTTAACTTGGTAGGAAACAAAATGTCAAAGACTCGTCAAATTTGCCCTAAAACCTCACGTCTAATTTTGAAAGAAGAATGAAGGCATATAGCCACTTACCATACCCTTTTTGGTTACTGCACTGTGCACCGCACAGCCGCTAACGAATGCTGGAAGCCTGGCAGCATCCGACACCCGCAATTCCGTCAACTAGACCCCATCCGAAGACGAGAGTAGGGTAGAAGCCTTACATGATCATGATATTGCCAGCCTGTCAGGTGTCAACCACCAAAATCACTCAGTTATTTTTTGTTGGCAATTGAAAGTTCTGAAACTGCTAATCAAATACTTCATTAAAATTGGAAATAATAGAAAAGGAGTTGTATCATATATAATACGAATTGCCTTTTTTTGATAAAGATAGGAGTGTTACTGTTTGATTTAACCTGAAAAATCAAACCAAATCAAAATTTAAATTTAGAATAACGATTTGATCACAAACCAAACTAAATCAATAAATTGAACAAGTCAAATTAGATTAAATAATTTTAAATTAGTTTTATGTAGTTTAGATGGTAAAATGATCTTTATACATGAATACACTATGTTTTCATGAAATATGAATTAGAATAAATAAAATAATATTATATATAATAATGTATGTACCGAGCAAATTGAATTAATTCAGTTCAATTTGATTTGATTTGAGACATATATATATGTTTGATTTAATTTGAAAAAAAAATCCTAGTTAGGTTCAATCTACTAAACCAAACCAAGAACATTTCTAATGGTTGCATGAACAGATCAATTATCTCTAGACAACTTGCGGGCAAAGTATAAAAATCAAATAGTTGAAGATTCACACAATTTTCCACTCTTCGGGATATTGTTCCATATTTCAACTGAGGAGTTGATGAACAAAAGAACCTTGTAGCTTTTCTCAGAACTAGTGGGGGTGTTAGATTGCACAATAATTTTATATATTTCATGATAATCATGTTTAGTGAAATATGATAAAAAAACATGGGGACCATGTATAATTAAAAAAATTGAGGGATCACAAGGAATCTTTTTTTATCTGAGAAAGAATTCTGTAAAATATATTTTCGTAATGACACTCAAACACCCGTTTTAACAAGTTTTGTTACAAAACATATGTTTGCAACATGAACTCAACTTGGCATGCAATCAAGCACCCCATAAAAGTTTCTTGGATATACTTTTCTATTAGTGACGTCAAGAGCAAAATGATAAGGCGATCGAGGTGCTCCAAAGTCCGTAGTAATAGAATGGCGAACCTACTAATGGTGATGCCATGCAAATGGACAGCACCCGGGAAGAAATATCTTCCAGCCCACGTCATGTGGAAAATGATGTGAAGGAAGAAAAAGTAGAATTTGAAGATTCAGCATTTAAATATCAGATTTCTAACCTTAATCCGTAAATGCATTTCATTGCAGCTACTTATATGACGTTTGCCAACAGGATTTAGTAATATTTTCAGTCGTGTCAAGATGCACGTCAAGCTATATTTTTCTACGGTGTCATCCCGCAAGTTGTAAGAAAGCTGGCATAGGACCACAAGGCTCCTCGGCACAGGTTTTAAAAAATTACACACCAACGGTGGATCAGAAAGGGGTTAAAATTCTTAGCAAAATTGACTTAGATTTTGACAAGGGTAAATCCAAACATGGCTCATTCATTAATGGTATCTCCGCGGGCCCAGAAGTGGATAACTAAACGTCTACAAAAAAACAGTTTGCTTAGTCAACAGATATCCGATCAAGGCGAAAGACCCACATTTAATGGGAACGAGAGATGAGACGTGCCAAATGTATACCACTGCATGAACATTTAGCAACTCTTGAACACAGATCTCGAAAGAAGCCATGCCCTCATGTTAGCATGTACCAACAAAGTACTACGTTTCAAATACCATAAATACTTAAATCGTAAGCCCAACTCTCGCTCTCCCATTCATCGAACATTTTGCTGACTTAAACATCAGATAGAGAAACTAAAATTCGTCATTGTCCTCTCTTTGTTGTGTACGCTTCCAAACACCCCAATATCAAAGCTAATTCTTAGACTAAATCTGCAGCGAGCTTCCCGTGTTATTCCACAACATTTTTGAAGTTGTGTAGATGAACAGCCGCCATGACTCCTAGTGCACACTTACAAAAAGCGGAAGAGAACTGTCTAAGTAGAATAGAAATTTCCATTGACAAGCGAACGACCCTTCAGTGCCAACAGGTCTAACTGGCCGACATCATCCACTGCATGACAAACTGCATGCCTGACCCCACTACACCGTTGGGCCTCCTCAATAGAAGAACCGGTCGCTTGTCTACAATCTAGAGCCTACATTTGCTCTAAGATTTGACGCACCAACACTTCAGTGTAGCGACTTAGAGAGTTGACCGCCCTTTTAATATCGAAGTTATTTTAACTCAACTTCAAAAAAATAATTAACTAATGTTGCTGCTGATTTAATTTCTAAACAAATTTACAAACTGAAGTGTTATAATCTATATCCCTTAAGGATTTGATATTCTCCTCAAAATCACATGCACATCACATATCACATATTCAGACAAGTCACAATGAATTTTTCAACCGAGTCATGTTCTAACACCAATTGTAAGGATTAAATCAACTGACTATCCTGGCAACCGTGCTAATTATCAAGCTTCTCAGGAAATCATCCATCCTCGGCTTACTCGGCCTACTCCCAATATAGTATACTTAACTTCGAAACTTTTTCGATTGAACCACCAAAAAATAGATAATCAAAGCTGCCAACAGTCTATTGATTTAATCTCTTAACATATTCACAAATCGAGATGTTACATGTAACCAAGCAGAGAGGGCACATTCTCAACAACTTACCTTTTAGGAGAAGCTTCTCCATCAACTATGGTATAGCCAGAGAAAATATTTTGCCTGAGCAAATAACCATGCTTGCCAACTTTTTCCTCGTCAATTCTTCTGATGCATTTGGTTGGGCTTCTAGGGAAATATTCCATTAGAAATCTTTGATAACATGAAAGCCCATGGGACAAATTTTTTTGGCTTCCACGCAACAAAAGTAAATGGGAGATTTTAAAAGTAGAAAGAGAGAGACATAAAATCTGTATCAGAACAATCTCTCAACCAAGGTAAGTGGCGTCGGGGGTCGAGAGCAGATCAATTTGGCCCAAATCGACCCGGGTCGGCTAGGGTCGAGACTTGGGTCGAGTCAAGGTCCGGTGGGGTCACAGAAAATATAATAAAATAATAATTTTAAATCATTTATCAGGTCAGGGTCTTGGGGTCGGGACTGGGTCCCGGGTCAGGCCTGGGTCATGACCTTGCATTCCATGATTTGAATCAAAAGATCCAGGCAGTGCTTGGCAAGACAATAAGTCAACCTCTCTAGGCAGCCCTTTGCAATCTTGGCTGACCACCCTCCAAGACTTGCTTGCCAAGACAAAGTATGCTCAACATGTGGTGATGCCACTCATAGTGGTTAAAACCTTGCTCGTTCGAAAGTCCACGTTCATGCTATTGTGATGTAGATTTCAAGTGGGAAGAACGATAACAGACAAAAGTGACAGCATCTAGATCGATAAAGCTCTCCCTAAACTATCTTCAACATGACATCTACGCAAAATGTCAAAGATCTCCAGAGATTATTGAGTCAAATCCCAAGATTAATAACAAACTGTATATCATTGATGAAGGATATAGTTTGGAAAGATCAGTCGAGATATGCAAGTTGCTTTGCAATTACAGGTATCACACCGGCCAATGACTAAAAACCTAAAGCAAGATATCAAAGAATTCATTAAGAAGGGTGTTAATGGGGTGAGCTTGACCTGGGCCAAAGACATATTTATCAAGGTCCAGTCCAAACAATTTTGGGCCGTCTCTATCTGACCCATATTGTATCGTTGGCCCAAAATTGCAAGCAAGGAAAAGGCAGATATTGATGTTCCATGAATAAAGGCATTCCAAGAGAGCATCTTGACACTCGGGGACAGTATAGCTTTAACAGCAGCACGGTCGAATAGTAAGCTAAAGGATTACACCTGACAAATAAATAGCATCTATGGCAAGAAGAAATACTAGCCAAAATCATACCCTTGAAGACTTTAACCGTGTAAAATTTTCACACAGTGATGCCTTAGTGCTAAGTGCTAACATACAAAAATCCTAGGGTGTGTGTGTGAAAATGAGAACAGGAATAAGTCATATCATAAATGGCTTTATCACTTGCTTACAAACAAAATACCATCTAAGAAAAATGGAATATCAAAATCGGATTGGACATTTGCGATCTTGAATTTAATCACTTAATGGACATTTAGTTTCAAATTTCATTGACTACGGATACGCTAACAGATATGGATTGATATGTTGGGTTATCCAAGCTCTCGTGATTCCATGAAGCCGAGGTCGGAAACCGCCAGGCTCCACTTTCCGGCGCGAAAGGTAGATTCCACCGGCAACGTGACCAATATAATAAATAGTATGAGATCTATGTCAGACCGCACACCCATCCGTTTAGTCTTTTTCCGGTGGGAACGTGGGCATTGAGTCCACTCAAAAGTCATCAACATCCCTAAATGAGAATTGTTTCCACTAGAGCCTAGAGGGTTATGGTATGGCCCTACGGTCTAAAGTTGACCGCGGCTGTCGGCAGACTAATTTTAACTGGTAACTTTATACAACGATTTGCCTGTTTTAGCTCAAACGGACGAGCCGACTCGATTCAGCTCGGTTTATTTTGAATCAATTATTTGAGTCGGTTCGTTTCAATAGTATTTATATATAGGGATGCTGCTTTTTTGGTTCAAACTGTCGGGCCGGTTAAGGTTGTTTGTATCGACTTATATCAATTATTAGTTCATGTGGTCTAGAAATCTCAAAAATTAAATCAAAATGAATGAATCGATTGAGCCGAAAAATGCTCACACTAAATGTTAGTAAAAATAAAAGTTGCACGGTTCTCAAGATATAATGTTGAATACTTATAATTTGAAAGGAATAATGTATAATTAATTTTATATTATTCAATAAATGCTTGATTTCAAGCTTACTCAGATCTACATTAGGTTTGTCCCATCATGGAGAATTCTCATATGGTCATATTTATTTCAGGATAAGAATGGTCAGAATAGGTATATGTTATTCAATTACTTAATGTTATTTCCACGTTGTCTGGTAATAAAATAATAATAGTAGAAAAAAATAAGGGGTATAAGTTGGTAAAAAAAAGGAACAGCAGTAGAAATCAAAATGAATGAAATGCATAAATATCAATGTTAAATGAGTTATTCCTTGGCATCAAATTATAATGGTAAGATAAAGTAAAGTTCAAAAACAAAATTGAGTTTGATATAATGAAATAGACCCCTAGTACCTTTGGAACATATGGCATAATCATATTTTTATCAATGATTCTATCATATTTTTATTATGTTTTGAGTTAGTCAATTAATGCACACGCCGATCTCCCTTTTATTCAAAAAGAAAAATGATACGCCCGCTCAAAAGAATCTGAGTGTACAGATAACAGTGAAAGCTGGAATCAACGATAGAGGAGGATCGGATCCTAGTCGTTCTGTTTTTGTTTTCTCCACCAGCGGCTCCACGGACAAAAGAGTGCGGATGGCCTCGTAGGGCCGTGCCTAGGGGTGCAAACGAGTCGAGCCGAGCCGAGTATTATGGTGTTCAAGCTCGGCTCGTTTATTTTACACGAGTTCGAGTTCGAGCTCGAGTTTTAGCGAGTATGTGGAACCCTTGTTCAAGTTTGGTTCGTTTATTAATCGAGCTGAGCCGAGCTCGAACTCGAGTAGTAGTTAGACTAAAATTCAATTCATATTCAAACTTAAGCTATATACAAACTCCTTTATAAACCCAAAATCAATGAAAAGTCATTTGTGAAACTTTAGATTTAACTTATTTATGAAACTCAATCTAAGTTTAAACTCAATTTTTGAATTATTTAATATATTTAAGTGACAATATATAAATATTAATACTTAAAATTTAATATTTAAAAATAAATATATAATATAATATTTAATCGAGCTGTTCGCGAGCTTATCGAGCCGAGTAGGAGTCTGTTCAAACTCGGCTCGTTTAATGAGTCGAGCTTTATTTTTTGTTCAAGCTTGTTCATTTAACATAATAAACGAGCCGAGTCGAGTTTTTATCGAGCCGAGCTTCAAACTACTTGTCGAGTGTATTGGTTCGTTTGCACCCCTACGCGTGCCCCGTCAATGCGGTTACGTGAGATGCTTCTTTTTTTTTTTAACTGAGAGTTGTAATACGTTACTGACTATTTTAATTTTGATTATTAATCTTTGTAATATATTGATAAACTCCTTAGTCTAAAAAAATAAAAAAATTAATAACATGGTACGCTTCTTGATAACAAAAATAAATAAATTAAGAAGACAAAAAGAGGAACGAGTGTATTCCCTCTCAGGCTCACCTTCCCTCACCATCCAGAGAATGAAGGGCGACGATGCGGAGGCACCTCCGCTCCGGCCGGGAGCGGGAGCCTCTCTTCCTCGTCTCTCCGCCGGCCGGATAAGAGACAGGCCTGAAGCGTCCGAACTAGGATCGGATCCCCTACTGTGAATGAGCAGGAAGTGGGACGAAACAGGAGCGGCCGCCGGAACTGGAAGGAATTGGCTACAAAGCGGAGAAGCGCTGAAAACTGATCATATGACGGCCAGCTTGGATCTCAAGCTGGACGGGACTGGAAAGAGCCGCCTCACCAGTCACCGTGCAGTGTCCGTCCAGGTGTCGGCTCTCCCCCGGGCGCCGGCGCGAGGCCCGTAAAACCTGGATAGGGGACGGCCTATGTCCTGACTCCTTTCCCAGCGCGAGACAAATAGCGAGGGCCTTAGCTGTAAACGGGTCGGATTCAGTAGTGGATTCACCAAAATTCGATTTCGATTCCGATAAGAGTTAAGGAATTTCGATTTCGATTCCGATAATTTCAGAATCACTATGTTCCGATTTCGATCTGATTCCGATTCCGTTATCGAAATCGGAATCGAATTCGATAAAATCTGAAATACATATTAAATATTAATTTTTATTTAAAATTGAGTTAATAATTTACATATAATTAATAAATTTTGATATAAACTTCTTAAAATTTTATTTTTATTATTTTATCAATTTATATATTATATATTATAATTTATTTAACTTTGTTTTATTTAAATTTATTTATATATAATTTTTTTTATCGAAATCGGATTAACAAAACGGAATCAACTGATTCTGATTCCGATAATCAGTTGGTTCCGTTTCCGATAAGTTATCGGATTCCGATAATTTATAGGATATAAAAACAAGTTTCAAATCCGTTAATTTTTATCGAAATCGAATCAGAATACCGGAATATCGAATTCCGTTTACACCCCTAGAGGGCCCGGAGGACGGAGACATGGACCGTGACGAACCAAGGAAACCCCCCGCATCTGCTGCAGTGTGGTCAAGAAAAGAGAAGAGGAGGCCGCAGGGCTAGCCAGCTACGTTTCGGCGCGGCGGCGGCATCGCATTGGGGGAGAGAAATGGATCTTGCTAATTTACTCGTAAATATTTCATTGCGCCGAGAGATGTGGCGAAAATGTGTGACGGAGCCGCCGCCGGAATGATTCTCAGGCTCTGACGGAGAAACCCTTGCATCCGCCACAGGCGGCGATGATTCACTTCCCGCGATGAAAAACATTCCACAAGGTAAGGTGGATGAACGGGGATCTATTTTCTCCAGGAAGGGAACAAAATATGAGGGATGTACGACAGTCTAGAAGGCGAGACCGAGAAACACACGAGGACGGAAGGTAGAATGGCGGAGCATCGGTGACCTTCTAGTTCTAGCGCCCTTTTCCCGTCATTCCCGGTCATCGGCTGGCCGGAATTCGGGAATCTTGATGGAAAACAGATCGTGGAGCCCTAAATCTCGATCGGAACAGATCGTGGAGCCACACTAATCGGGATCAAACAGCAAGCAAAAAACCCTGGAAGTTCCTGAAGCTTTTAACCGGCGAGTTCATAGTTTCCACCGAAGCAAAGCAGAGAGCAAAAACAGAGGGAGCAGAACGCTTACCTCGCCCTACTCCCGCACGAAATTTCCGATTCAAATCCCCACAATCCGCCGCGAGATATCCTTCGGCTGAGAATGGAGGAAACTCGACTGCGGAGAGGGAGTAGGAGGCGGCGCGGGCGTTCAAACAGGGAAGCCGAGGTGGGGGGGACGACGACGGCCCCGGCGCCGAAGAAGAGCTGCAGGCAGCAGGCGGACGAATTGGACTACAGAAAAGAAAAAGGGTGATCCCCGGACGGGGTGGAATCGGCTTCTTTCGACGTCAGAAAGTGCACCTGTGGTGACGAAGCACGCCCCCGCCGCCCCCAAACCGAGCCGCGAAGAGCGTGTGCGTGACGACGCGTGTGGGGGTGGCGCCGTCTCTCCGTCTACATAATTACGGTTAGGGCGTGGATTGACCGGTTCAACCCGACGAGGTCGGTTTATACCACTCGGTCCCGGGGGATCTTCTGCACCCAGCTATATCGGATCAATCGAATTGGTCACGTTAAAAAATGTAATCGAATTATTATTATTTTGCTACAAATAATATCCATTCATAACATTAACATAAATTATTTATAACTCCGTATACAAATGGTTGATTATTTTAATTATTTTAATTTTATTTTAAATCAAACCTAACTGAATCAATCCAGCTCAATTCAATTCGATTTTACTACCCAGTTCAGCGTAACTTGATCTTAAATGGTCGAGCGGAAGCAAGTTAAAACAGATCACATGAATTTCGATATTTATAGCATAAGTTAATTAAAAATATTATTTTTACTTGTCAAATATATCTTAATTTAAAATATTATCAATTTTATTAAATTTAACACTAATATATTCACTGGATAAAAAAATTAAGCTGACCGACGCTGGGGCCCGAGTTCGGCTTCCGGTTCGGCGATGAGCTGTACTCCGCGGTTTAGTATTGCATGCCAGGTCAGCCGAACGCTGGCCACGTGACCGCGGACGTGGCGCTCCGTCACGTCATGTGACGGCGCCTCGCGTAGCTTTGTTTTTGTTTTTTTTTCTCTTTTCTTGGTTGACCAGTCTGATTATTTTTTATCAGTCTAAAAAAATAGTACATTTCTAATTTGTGGATATCAGATTTTTTTATTTTATTTTCAAACCATGCGGCAGTGCCATGTTTGTGCCCTAACTTCCTCAAGGACGGTGCAAGGGCATCACAGGTTCAACTTATCGAATTTGGGTTCTACTTATCGAATTCGGATCCTAAAGGATCCGACCCACTTAGACTTGTATCATATTGGCAAAGTCCGGAAGGCCCAAGAACGCCTGATTACTGAGCTAGTCCGACTCGATGGGCTGCTCATGCGACCATGTTGCCATGGTTTTTGCCTAATTTCTAACCCTCTCTCTACTCTCCACTCAAGCCAGTAAACCCAAGCAAAGAGTTAAACTCTATCTAAACCAACTGACTGACTTAACAATTAAGTGGTAATAACTTTCTCTCGAGATTATTTGTTTTGAAATTACTCTCAACCAAACATATTTTAATTTTTAGAGTTCTTTCCATTCAACTTTTGAAGGAAAAAATAATTGACAGGAGTTGTAAGTAATTTAGGGGTCGGGTGTTGTTTACTTTAGTTTAGTCTCAACTTTGAACTCTTGTTTTCATGTTTAGTCTTTCAGCTTTGACCAAAAAATATTTAATTCGATCAAGGCATTTTTATAATGATTAATTTAATTATTGTTTAAGAATATACTGATATGTTACTTCTATCGTCAATAAAGAGACTTATGCCCTGTTTGATTAGAGTATCAAAAATAATACTATATTAGTATTGATATTGATATTTCTAGAAGATGGAGTATCAATATCAAAATTGATACGAGTTGACACTTGTATTACATAACATGTGTTGTTTGCACTACAAATTTCAAAATTGATACTATTAGTCAAACACCTCAAGGTGATTACCAACAATATCAATTTTAAATTTAATAGTGATAGAGGTGTCTAATAGTACCAAAAAGGGCATTAGTTTACGCTCGATTGGTCTTAATACATATTCGGAAGGTTCATGGATTTAAGTTATTTGATTTTGCATCTTAATTGACCACTAATCTTGTATTGTTATGCATGAAAATGTGTATTACAATGTACTCTCTTGAAAACTTGACTCAAATGTTAATTTCACCGTGTTTTTAACCAGTCCTCAAATTTTATTTAATAAAAATTGTTAATGATTTACCAATTCAGGCTCCCAACATATGTATTCCGTCACAAACGAAAACCTTATATGTCAATTTTGACATTAATATTTGTAGAAGATAGCATATCAATATCAAAATCTATACAAATTGACACTTGTATAACCCATTATGTTTTGTTTATCTACAGAGTTCTTATATTGATATTGATAGATAAACACCTGATGATGATTTTTATGGCACGGAGGTTGTTCAATACAATTATCAAACATGTCATTAGCCGGACGAGATGGATAAGAAAATGGGATGTGCGCTCCAACTTAAAGCCCTATCCGCATCCGAGCAGGACATCCCATTTCTTTCCGCTTCTCAGTTGGTAAACCAGGCCGCTCCGGACGCCAACCGACATTGGGGGCCCAATAACAGTCACATGGGCCTGCTTGGTATCACCTTAAATTAAAGACGTGCTGAAAGCAGCGACGTCTGCAGCCAAGTAAGTAGACCCTGAATTCTGGATTTATTCGTCTAAGTAGCACCGTATCTGGACATACAGCAGAGAGACCTCCTAAGCCTTGTCTCTCTATCTAGCTTGAAACCATGGCTCGCCGGGTCAGCCGACTCTGGTCGGTTTTAGACCTGACCGACTCGATTTCGACTCCCGACCCCGTCTTCCTTGCTTGAAACTGCTCGTGGAAACTTGCATCAAACCGGATCTGCGTTGTTGAAAGTTGGAGCTTTGTCTAAAAGTTTGGGCCTTTGGTAGACCGGAAATATAAAAGAAAAGAACAATAAATTAATTACTTCGGCCATTTGCCTGAGTTTTATCAGAATTATTCTTAGTTTATGTCTGTCATTTGGCCCAAGGGGCATAGCTGCGTTCACTGTTCGGTTCAACCCTAAAAATCAAATCCAACCAGTGATGTGAGATTTGGTTGTGATAAGGTTACACATTTCCCGATTGGCTCTGGTTCTGATAACCATTGGAGCAAAGACGACTGTAAGACCTGTTGGGGTCAACACCCAAGCACTCCATGTGAAGGAAAACAGGATTCACCATAGGATGGATGCAATGCCTTCCCATCAACAGGTTTGGACACGAAAGGAAGAGGTCCTTTTGACCAAATAAGGTGCACGATAAAGGCTCTCTTGAGTCATCTATTGTGGTAAGTACTCCCCAACTTAGATACAAACAGATCAATCTCCATTTATAGGTAATTCATGTACTCGATACATTACCTTTTACACACTTGTGAGTCTCACTTTTTTGTGTGTGATCGAAGAACACTTGCTCTTTCCAACCAAGAACGGAAGAGATAGTTTTTGGGAGAGATCGGATCTTGGAGACAGATAGATTAGCGGCTTCGAGATCCACCCATATCGACCAATCTTTTGGTGCATGGCAAAAAGAGCACCACCAAACTCCACTTCCTCCGGTGGCTCCTTTGCTGAACAGGATCCGAGATTCCAGCCTTCTGAAAAGTAACACATTAAATAATCTCTTCTACCTTGATCATCTTCTCCACCGCTTCATCATGTGAGAGCTGGGTGTGTTGACTCACACACACACACTAATAAGTGAGGGTTTGCTTGTAGGCCTATTTGCTTGACCTGTTGGTGTGTAACATGATTGGGTGGTCTCTAAAGGAGAGAGCGCGCTCTCTCTCTCTCTCTCTCTCGTGCTGCTTGGAGGCACTAACCTAATGGCACTCATAACAAGGGACTTGTGCTTTCCTGTGGCAAGCCTTCTTCACTCACTACATGTCCTTTCTGCAATGAGAATGATGCCACTCGAATTAGCTAGGGCCCGGCCGGGGACTCCAGGATTCTGCTTACCAACCCCATGCCTAGAGAAACCAGCAGGTTTCAGACCACTGATCGATTTTAGCGCATCAAAATTGTCAGCTTATCTGATAGAATCAAAGTGGTCAGACTCAGACATGCTTTTTTGGGTGGATAGCTAACAGTTTGGTTTGGTAACATCATTAAACACCTCTATCACTATTAATTTTGAAATCTATATATTGATATAAATCATCACAATGTGTTTAGCTAGCAATATCATTTTTTCAAAAATACGATATAAATAAGGTATGAATTGCAATAAGTGTTCGCATATATCAATTTTAATATTGTTATGAAATCTTTTCTGCAAAAATTTTAGTTATCGAAATTGATAGGGTATCATTTTTAATACTATAACCAAAATAGGACACAAGCTCGCATCCTCTCTAAGCCCGGCTTATTGTTTGCCGTGTGGTGCACATTATACATTATATTTATTTTGTTTGCCAATTACACAAAGTTCTGATCTACTTCCACACATCATTCCCCCTTCCGTGTATGTCTACTATCTATGTATTAAACTCAGAAAAGCTAGCTTTGGATGTTGAGTTAGGTGGATTAGAATTCTTACCTTAATATTATTCCAGTGTTGAGCTTCAAAGCCATGGGACATGAGTGAAAAGGAAGCAGCTGCGCTTTACGATGATTCACGTTGCTCCTCGGCCACACTCTCCATCCATGCATGCCAAAGGTTTATTATAGTTAAGCAAGCTTTGCTGCTAATGTCTTTAGCTTATAAAACATTAATGTTGGATGGGGCGGGTATAACAACTTCTTGATTGGGTGCGGAAGGCCTTCATTCCGCAAGCTATTAAGCGAAGCAAAGATCATCTTATATGATTATACTGGATATCATTTCTCTGTGGGGCTTCTTCATGTTATTTAATCGGTAATATAATCTCTCTCTGAATCTCAGTAGAGATATAAAGTCAATGCACTGCATCATCCTCCATTAATGAAGTTGTTTCGCCATCATCACCGTCGATCGATGATCATTAAGGTCGATATATATATATATATATATATAATGCAAACCAACGTGCAGCCCGTTGTTATCTCCTATCCTACTTGCCAATGGAAACTTTTGCAGGAGAGTCGAGATCACCAATATGTGTGTGTGTGTAGAGGAATTATCCTCAGTCGCGGGTAAAAAGGCATCACTAATTATAACCATGTGTGTTTAACTCAAATTGTTTTATTTACGACTAGTAATAAGTGTATAAACGAGTTATTAAAATGTGGCACATGGGTAGTAAAATATGAAAGAAATTAGTATAACATGAAGAAAAATTAGTAAAATATAGAAAGAGCTAGTATTCAACTACACATAAGATAGAGTTAGTAAAAATATATTATCAGACACAGAGTCATAAAAAAGCATTATTCTTGAGTTAAATGCATGTTGTAAAAATGTAGTCTGTTCTTTTGGCGACCAAGAGAGTTTCTCTCGTTAGCTACACAAGACAGTTCATTGCTTCTACCTTCGCATCCTTCACTAACAAATGACAACAAGTACCCTGTGGACCCAGTATCATTTAGGAGCTGTCATAAAGGAGTCCCCACACTCAACACCTTTGACATGGAGTAGTATCAAAGCTGGGTCAAATCACAAGGCGATTCAATTACACTCATCATTAGCAACAGTTTAAGAGAAATTAAAAGGTCGCCCGAACGAGCATTCGAGTATGTAAATTCTGCTGTTTAATTAGTATGCCCAACCACTTAAAATTGTCTAGTATGCTGTGAATTATCGGGGAGTCAAGAATGAAAACTCAAGAAAATAAATCACAGTTTTCTTCAAACTCCAAAATTAGGGGTTGAGGTTGAAGCGCTGAAAAAAAATATAAACAAGTAAATCTTATTATGAACAACCATGTCCGCTTTCAGACATTTTTTTTCGTTAAGTCAAGATAATCAAACATTATAAGGAGGCCAGTGTCCTGATTTGACGTCATCTTACAGGTATCAAAATCCCGGCGCTGAAGTTAAAAAACCCAGAAAATATAAACAAGTGATTATGAGCCAACGATGTCGGATTAACACCCCACTTTTCAACAGCAATCACTTCTAAGAATGAAAACGGACTTACATTCATGATCCACAGACAACTTCAACGCCAGGACATGTTTGTAGATCGCAGATGACGCCGTGCCTTACTGATCACTAGCTAGCTGAACGAGGTTAAAGACATAATCTGCCCTCTTGATTACTAGGACGTTTCTGGGTCATCCCTTCTAATTCCTAAATAATCAATATGACCCAGCTAATTAATTATTCGGCAAGCTTATCTCATCCAGATCGTCCAGAGACAGAAACACTTCATCTAGGCACGAGAGTTCGTCTCCATCTCCGTAAAAGCTTGCTTGCGAGTCGCAGCTACTCTCGTATACCCGGCAAATGACCCACGCGTCCGATTCCTGCAGATATTCAGATATTCAGAGACAACACACGCGCGCACCGTAATCAAAGATTAATGCGGTACTGGTGACAGTGCAGAAATTAAGAAGACCAAGCATATGATCATATACAGAGATCATATATATATAGACGGCCGGTCCACGATCCCAATTCATCTGATGATCACAGAGACGCGGAGAAATTAAGAACTCACCGATTCCGGCGGCCCCCTCTTCCTGGAAGTAATTCTCCGGCCGCTGCCGCCATTGCTGCGGGTACCGCGAGGTCGACAATCGGCCAGGAGATGGTACTCATGCATTATCCAGTTCGTTTTTATCCCTTCGGGTGCCGCTCCGAGGTAGAACACCAGATACTTCTTGATGCCTAAGCTCCTGTTGTCGCTCACGACTGGCTCCTCCATCCCGGTGGGCTTCCAGTACCCATTCGTCGTGGACCGGTTTTGGGTCCTTCTGCTGAAGAAGTACCACTCTCTACCTCCTGCAAGAGCTCTGCCTGAGATAGATAGATAGATAGATAGATGGAGAGAGAGAGAGAGAGAGAGAGAGAGAGAGAGAGAGAGAGAGAGAGGAGTCGTCAGTGCTAGCTGAATTTGGATAATAAACATGATAAAATTAATGTGAACTTCATATAACATCAGGAAGGGGCACATGTGAATAGATCAAAACCATTAAGATCCCAGGGGTCGTAGCTGTACAGATCGAGGCAGGGGATGATGTCTGAAGAATGGCAAGGCGGCAGGCGAGCAACCTTGGGATAGAGGAAATGGACGACAAGCTCCTCATCGGTGGGGAAGAATCGGAAACCAGGCGGAAGGTTGTGTGTTTCGTCTCCCATTCTGAAGCGCGCAGGGATGCTAGCTTGCTAGCTAGTAGAAGAAGAAGAAGAAGAAGAGAAAAGGAAGACGACGGCTCTGGGATGCTTCCCTTCCAGCCACGCGACTGGTATTTATAATATGTTATAGAGACGCGCAAGAAAGAGAAGGTGCAAGCAAGTTCTAGTGCTGAGCCCCACTGTTCAGCCGGATGCGATCGGTTGCACCAAAGACTGGAGCTTGCAATGCGGATTAAGGGTGGGGGTTTGTTTGTTTGTTAGATTGTAAAGTTCTGTAAAATAGTTTAGTTAGTCTATTTTGCAGTATTTCAATTGTTTGGGCTAATTAATGTTAATGCTTTGGAATATAATGATTCGAGAAAATGAGGGGAGATGAAAATTACAGAAACAACATATTATAATTTTGAAGTCATCGTGGTCTGTCGTTCTGTTTGTCATGCTTTTAAGGTTAATTAATCAAACAAAAACTCTTCTTTTAAAATAAAAAAAGAATCATATGTCTAAACAGGTGATTTTGAAATAAGAAGATCATGATAATTAAGCGAACAAGTCTTTATAAATATTCAACCTCACGAATTATTTGGTAATTAAAAACGTATTGTAAAGTATAAAAGAAGAAACACAGCAGTTCTTAAGAAAGATGTGCTATCCTTCTATTAAGCCCACATGCGTCTCTCTCGAGGAGATGCACTGTTTTAGTCAAATTACATCTCAATATGTGAATGATAGGTAGGACAACATAATTTACGTTGACCAAAAAGCTTACGACTACTAGCAATTTAAAGCAATAGTTGAAAGACGTGACGCCTGTCAATGTAAAACCCATGTTGCCGGTTTCTTACTTTCGTCTCTTCATCCAGTACTGTTCGACTAATTAAAAGCGTTACGGTGTGATCGTCTCGTCATCTTATAACTTTCTTACTTTCGTCTCTTCACATACTGTTGACTAGTTGACTTCTTTCCTGGGTAAAGGAAAATCCAGGGCCAGTCTTCAACTATCTTTTTTTCCCTCTTCGTCCAGATAAATGTTTCGATTACCTTTGATGTGGGGAATTTTGATGATCAACTATCATATATATGGGAGACTGTGACTAGAGCCGTCAAGGATAAGTTTGGGTTGGATCCACCAGGATCCCAATCCAAACCCAATTTCACTAAACCGAAAAATAACCTGAAGACCGGTATAGATGGTGTTAACCATCTCAAAACTGCGTCCTGTGTAAATTTTTTTGACTTTGACACGTGTATATATTACGGGTGTTAGTTAATTAGAGAGAGATTTTACTGACCCTCAGCACTGATACCATGTTAACCATCTCAAAAATTATGATGTTGAGATAGAGAGGTACCTCCCCCTCATTATTTCATATGAGATTATCTGACTGACAGGTATTTAGGTTAAGTTTTGAACTTGAATCCAAAATCAATTTTCTGATTCGAACCATGCGGTCAAGGAAACTGAGTCAAGTATATATATCTTCATCTGCATATCGAAATCACGGTGGCTTCCTGCAGCGTCTGTCCTCACCTTGGCGTATGATTTCGGAAACATCCGCTTAATTTAGGCTGTTGTTCTGGGTGAGGTAGAACGTGGTGACTTTTTCATTACAGGAAATATTGTATCTGCAGACTTCATGCGGCTAACTTTTACGCAGCACACTTCTGTAATGTAGTCCCATGACCTCCAAGATGTCCGAATATGCAGCTAAATGGTGCCTCGTCAGAATGGCCTACATATGACATTTTTCTTCTGAAATTACCTTAACGAACTAGCTTGAAAAACATATTTTACCATGTAATGACCAATAATTCTGTGTATGTGAGTCTTAGCCGGTTCTGGGTTTCCGGCGTTTGTTAACACGATGGAAAAGGATTATCATATATATGGATATTGATATAAAGACAGTCCCCTATACGGCCAGTGTAACCCAAGCGCAAACTTTTAGTCTCCCGCTTTTGCTCTAACCTCTGTATTGGAGATATAGAGAGACATGCATGGATAATGTGTATGGATAGTTTGCACAAAAGAGAAATCAGTTTTTGCAGATTATGGCGATCATGGCGATTGGTACCGATGGAAGAAAGGCGGCATATATATTTTTAAGCTGATTTTGACAAGCTTTTGCATATATTATGACTGTTTCTGCTGTTAGATTTGTAATAGCCTATTTTAATTCAACGGCAGTTCATCGTTCAAGACAAGCATATATATATATATATGGTTCCGGTAAAATGGAGAGTGAGTTCAAGATCTTATCTCCTCGTGTCTCTTCCTTTACAAAACTAGAGAGACTAAGACACTCATGTCTTATTTATAAGGTTCACCTATCATTAACCTTCTCATATTAATTAATGAGAGTACTCTTCGAAAATAATAAATAATTTTTTTTATTTTAACGAGGCCATCAGCTTAATAGGATAATTCCAGCAGATACTGCCAAAATATGACGAACATAAGCTGATTCTTGAAATCTGTGCATGTGAAAAAGCCGACATTAATTAGTTACATAGGTGATCGAATTAACAAAATCATGGACCAGAAATTTGCGGTACTAACAAATTAAACTCTCACAATTTGCGCTTCATGAATTAGCTGCATCTCCACATCTCGGGCATTCATAATATAAGAGAAAAGCTGTCGCATGAATGACAAGGAGAGCATGTCTTGCAATCTCTTCACCAGATTTACGCTTTTCTTCAGCCGACATCATCTCATGATCATCCATTCACGATATGTGTGTGATCAGGCAGGATTATAAAGTAGAAAGTCGCGAGAGCACTATGCATCGTCCCATCATAAAAGCTCAGACATTCTAGCTAATTCAGTTCTAATCGACATCTATATATATCGAAGAAGATCCAGAAGCTAGGAACTTCATTCAATTTTGACATATATATGTATATCATTGATCAAACAACCGCTTCCGGAGAGAGCGACCGTCAGACAAAAAGAATCGTATTATTGGCCTTCTGCACCAAGAAGGAAAGCGTGTCATCCGGGTCTTCCTGGAAGTCGGAGTTTCGGTAGATTTGCATGCCTGGAAACACTGAGGCTGAGGGACATCCAACCACCCCACAAACGATTCTTATGATGGTGGCCGCGCAAAACGTCCTGTCATATATAAAAGCTTGAAATCAGTCTGAATCCTGCCATCTGATCCACCAAAGAATTAACAGCACTAATTTTAGTATCTATTTGATAACAGTTTTAATTAAACTGTGCTCCTATATTGAGATTGATGTAAATTATCTTATCAAAAGGTTAATGGGCTAATATTATCATATATAGTACAAATAGAGTATTGTTATGTAGTACAAGCGCCAACTTGTATCAATTAATTTTGATTTTGGTACCTAATTTAACCTCTAGAAATACGAATATAAAAATTAACATGGAATTAATTTTGATATTCTAACCAAATATATGGCATCGAGAATCAACTAAAGGAAGCAGCAGCATTGATCACCTGTAGGGGTCTAATTTTACGAACTCCAAAATAATGGTGTTGGGAGAACATGAAATATATATATATATATATATATATGCAACTGAACGTCATTGCTAAGATGAGAAGTGAGAACATGAGTAAAAATGATAATCAAAAATTTTAATGAGGTCAATGTCTCTTGCTCTACTACCATTTTAATTAGTTTCAAACCGCAAAACACTGACTACAAGGTTGAAGAACCCAGCAAAAATATAATGAACTATACCTCCTTACATTTATCAATGTGATGCTAATGTCCACTCTTTCAACGTAATTCGGCGGGATATGATGGGCTAGTGCAATTTGTCTGAAATTGCAGTTTGACAAGGACAGAAAGAGGAACATTCACGCCCGAGCGTTCTGAGCCACTAATATAATCCAAAATAGCCTTTTGTTCCTAGCATATATATATATACTTTAAACGAAAGATTACCGAAGCTCAGATAAAGTCGTCTCGATCATCTCTTCAATATCTATGCGATCGATGATCCCGTTAGCTATACCTTTTTCTTGTATCTCTCTCAATGCAGCCTGCAGTGTATGAAAAGCGCGCGTATTGCCCATGTTGCAACAGCTCCCACCGCACGATAAATAATGCGATTTTCTCGGACTGATCCCTGTCTCGAGCACGTACGTCATGCCAGCCAAGAGTTGCGTCACCAACTTCGTCAATAATATTCATCCTCCTCCGGCAATTCCATATCCCCCGTGCGGCAGCGGCGGCTGCCGTGATAAGATAGTGCCCTCCTCTCAGCATGTTGTGGCATGCCGGCAAAAGGACGAGACAGCGATCACTTCAAGCAGAAGGCAGAAGGCAGAAGGCAGAAGGCAGCCTCTCTCTATATATAAATATATATTTTGTGGGTCTCCATGTGTGTATATATCTATCTCTATATGATCATCTCCCTGCCATGGCTGGCGAGGCCCCGCTGGAACCGCAAGGGGTTGTTTGGTGCGAGGATAAATCCGATTTATCCTCAAAATTTAAGAGTTAATAAATCGGATTTATCTCATCAATAATGTAATATCAAGGTTGTCCTAAGAGTCCCCACGCGTGCATATCGTCCCAGACGATCGATCGAGGCGTTTATTAATAAATAGTATGCATAGGCCTACATGCGTCATGTCTTTGTTTGGCAACGCCGTATATACACAAATTACAGATCGGGCAGCAAGGATAAGATCTGCCCATGCATTATATCTTGTATTTGAGTCAAAGATCTTTTATTGCTTGGTTACAAAAATATGAATTTCCTGCATTTGATCTCCGCTCTCTAGCTAGCTGGTTTGGTTGGTTTGTTTAAGATATGGACGAGAGACGGTCGTCTTTCCAACTTGCAATTGACATCGAACATATCCTTTCTCACGCCGGCCCGAGGATCGAGATGACGCCATGGTGACGCAACTGCTACTGACCAAATTGCTCCTTGTTCCAAAGGGGCTGCTTTCCTCCTGTTGGTGCTCTGTGGGTCTGCTGGAACTGGAAGGCCTTCAGCCTCAGCAGGAAATCACACAGCAGGCTGCCACCATATACATATATATATATCTTATGTATTATTTGAGTGTTGATCACATCATCTATGGAAGAGAAACTCCTCAATCACCCATGAGAGAGAGTTATCTTTCCTGGTTAGCTACATAGCCGTTAATGTTAATTCGAGACTGTTAGTCTGGGCAATATCCACACCCTCTTGGTGTGTTCATCCAGTCTCGTGGCAAATGTCAAACTCCTCATATGGAGTTCTTCACCTTGCTCTTCGACCGTCTACGCACTCGTATGTGCGGGTCGATTTATGGCTATGTTGTTACTTCTTGGAAATGATAATTTCCAATGGAACTCTGGTGTCTAGTTTAGTTTTGTGTCTTCTATCTTTTCAAATAGTCTTCAATGTATCTTCTCATGTGTACCTCTTTATGTTATGAATGAATATAGTCTGTTTTGTTCAAAAAAAAAGAGAGTCATCTAATTTTGTGTCATTTAGTATATTTTTTTCTTTTGTTACTAAATGGTTTCTATATTACTAAATAGTAAATATAGTTACTAAATTACTAATTTTGGGTTACTATCCTTCCTAAAATGCTACTAAGCTATTTAGTAGCTATATACATATTTTAGTAATATTTAAGAAATGGTTAGTAACTAAAAAATAATAGATTTAGTAATTATATGTACATGCATCATTTAATAATTAAAAGAGTAATTTAGTAACTAAAGAAAAAGCATACTAAGTGACACAGGAGCATGTGACTCTCTCCGGTTGATGATTAAAAAATTTCTCTTCCATGGACGTTGGAGGTAATATACACTCATGTATACACACCAGTACCCCACTATATATATATATAGAGAGAGAGAGAGAGAGAGAGAGAGAGAGAGAGAGAGAGAGAGAGAGAGATGCTTTACTTTCAGTGCTTGTGGTCTGTGTGACCATGGCGCTGTCACCCTGTCCTCTTCCCCTTATTTTATCCTGAAATGGTCACACACATTTCCCTCCCCTGGAATCTGGATCGGGATGTCCTCTCCTCTGCAGGTTCCATTGCCTCCCCCGTTCGTGCTCAAGCAGCAGCACTGGCGAAGGAGACGGCGGTGCCTCGGAGATGAATCCTTTTCCCAGGGCGACAGGTTTAGGGTTTCAGGGATGCGTAGCTGGATGCTCGGAGCGGCCATGCTGAACTCCACCGTGCGCGCAGAGACGCTTTCGAGCATGATGTATATGGAAGTGACGGTCAGGTGTGCAGTCTGACAGGCCATGAGAACCGTGGGAGTTCGAGCGAGAAATCATGGAAGCAGCTGACCTATGAACTGCGAGCCTGCAACGGTCACTGCACTTGGACGATGAGGGCACACATCCGATCAGACGCTGGTGTGTGTAGAATATGGCTCTTAGATCGACGACCGGGGCTGATACATGTTTGGATGACAAAAAGAAATAAGAAAAAGCTACGAAGAGAGTTAAGGAAATCGGAAAGTCACTGATAGGTAATGGGGTGTTGGGTTGCACGATAAATTTTTTTTTGTATATCTTCGCGATAAAAAATGTATTAAAATAAAAAGTGTGATGTAAAATTATTATGTTTAGAGAGATGTGATAATAAAAAAAGAGTAATTACCATACATGACCAAACATAGCAGGGGACCACAAGAAAAAAAGAAGAAGTGAGACCCTCTTTTTTGTTTAAGAAAAAAAATTACTTTCAAAACATAAAATTGTCATGGTTGTCAAACATCTCTTTCAACAAAATTTTCTTATAATTTTAAAAAATTAAAATAAAAACATCTATTATCGTGAAAGCAAACACCCCATAATTAAGAAGTTTGACTCCACTTGTACTTATTATTATGTTAAACTAATAAATGTGAACCAAAAAAAAAGAAACTCAGCTACATTAACAACTAAAGTTTGAGTAGAATCCTAGCTACTTTGACTTGATAAACTCCTGAGCAAGCTCATTAAATAATATTTTGTTAACTACTAGATTCAATATTTAGTCAAAAATTAAATTATAAGTACTAAAATTACATATAATTTGACTTAAATATATAAAATACATTTAAATAAAATTTAATTGGAGTTCAAGTTCAGATCTCAGGTTCTACAAACAAACTTAAATTTGAATTTTACATACGAGTTGGACCAGTTCGAACTTTATAAATTAGTTTGCATTAAACTTGGATTTTATAAGTTCGAGCTGAATTTGAGTTGAGTCTCTATTAATTCCAGTTCGAGCTCTAACTAAGATGCCGAGTTAAAGCTCAAACCAGTGTTGAGTTTGCTCGTAGTGGCTAAGCATCTACTCGAACACTAGTAAAGAAAAAAAAAGAGTAAAACTTGAAAGGCATATACTAGTTATGAGCTCCCAGCTCCGCTCGGATCTGCGTTTGCACCCATAATTTCCCTACTTTTTTTGACTTGATCCATCTAAAGTAGTGCCGGGTTAGCTTGCATCCAACGCAGACCATGAAAGCACATAGAGAAGATCATTCAAGAACCAGCTATTGGATGAAATGCACCCATGAGCCAGAACAAGATATTCCTATGGTAAAGAGGGAGTAACCAGAAAATAGAAACATAAAGGGGTTGCATCTTACAGAGCTGACAGAAAACTGTGGCAAAATCACTCTAGTGGTACGAGCATCTTGTGGACTATTTAACCAAGAAGGTAGCTTTCATCTACCAAGAGGAGAGCATCATAACTCACAAGGCGTTTTGACTGACATCCTATTCCCGTGAAAGTTGAATATAAGACATACCTTGTTCGACATCGCCGGCTTTTAGTTCAATGCAGAAAATGGTCTAGGAAGGCTGTGGCTTATTAATTAACCAAGATTATTCATTGATCTCTTCCAAATAAAGGAATAATTAATATGCTAATACCCATCACATTTAGCGTGCAAAAGGATGCCAGAAAGGAGTAGACACAAGGTAAGCAAAATTCTGGTAAAAAACAGCAGGTATACCAGTTGATTTGATTTTGTTTTTCATAAAACTCACTGTCATGAATCAATAGATTGCTTATAAAGAACACTAACAGTAAGCAGAAACTTACATCATAAAAATATATAGTGGATTAGCAGATAATTATTAACATTTAAGGGGTGTTTGGTTGCAAAGCAAATTTTTATACACCTTCGTAACAAAGAATTATATTAAAATAAAATTTAAGTTGACAAATGAAGTAAAATTTCATGTTTGGAGAGATGTGATAAAAGAGTATGAGTCTAAGACCAAAAGTGGGGAGGACCACTAGAAAAAAAAGATGGTCTCACCTCTTTTTTTGTTTAAGAAGAAAATCATTTTAAAAACATAAATTTTTAATGATTGTTGAACACTTCTTTTTAACAAGTTTTGCTATAAACATAGAATTGTAACAAAACTTAATTTATCATAAAATCAAACACTCCATTAGCGTAATACTTGAGCAACTCATCGACCATTTATGAGTGACTGAGTTGTAAAAACTCTGAAGTTAAATATATTTGGGTCAATCAATTGATTTAATTGTTACATAAGGTATCATAACATGGCCCAGCAAAAAAGCGCATTATGATTCATCAGAATATGTGATACTTCTGATCTTGATGAGTATTTCAAATATTTTAAGAGGGATACATTATAACATTTTAATTTGTAAACATGTTAAGAGATTAAATATTATTACACCAACAATTCACTTAATCATTTTTTAAAGATTGAGTTAAAAGGAATACAAACCTAAGCATATTTTGTTGGGTGTAATCCAAGATTGGGTGACTTCTTGGGAGCCGGCCGAGCATAGCTCGGTTGGCATCCCTCCTGCGATTTTAAGCGGGAGGGCGGGGTTCGAGGGTTGCCATGGGCGTCCGGCCCTCCCTCCGGGAGGAGGGTTTCTAGGTGGGGACCGAGTTAGGGGGGCTCGATCCCTGTTACCTATGCGAGCGGCATGCTCTCGGGCGTTTATTCCAGTACATGTACAAAAAAAAGACTTCTTGGGAACACTAGTAGTTAGCACGATTGTTGAAACAAATTTAATCGTTACATTTTATTAGACTTACAGCTTGTCTATCTTATTATAATTGTCTTGTTTCAAAATCAGTTGTCCGGCCCTCCCTCTGGGGGGAGGGTTTCTAGGTGGGGACCGAGTTAGGGGGGCTCAATCCCTGTCGCCTACGCGAGCGGCATGCTCTCGGGCGTTTATACCAGTGCGTGTACAAAAAAAAGACTTCTTGGGAGCACTAGTAGTTAGCACGATTGTTGAAACAAATTTAACCGTTACATTTTATTAGACTTACAGCTTGTCAGTCTTATTATAATTGTCTTGTTTCAAAATCAGTTGTCCAGGAAGAAGATCCTTTTTCAAATTTAAAACTAGAGTTTTTGTTTGGTTAGTTTGTAAAGGACATGAAAAACCACACAAGGGACCACATAATTAATATGATTTTACAACAATAATATATTCTTGTTTTGGTTTATGCCCCCATCGTGTCATTAATTTAAAAAAAAACCATTGTTTCAAAATACACTACTTTACATTACAACAAATACGATGTCCTCAAGAGTGTTATCAAGACTTCATGTTTGTATGTATGTAGGTATATATATCCCAAAACTTCCCAACACCTAATGCAATGAGCAACCATATACATATTGAAATGTCTGCATCCACATGAGCTGTGGAGAAGGGAGGTTCTTACATATGGATGTTGCAATCTATCACATAGTTAGCAACTGTTAGGTGGGAGAAACGAAGTTCATAAACTTTAATAAACGGATGGTTAGGAGTTTTTTTACTGCTACTGATTATATGTAAACAAATTAATAAGTGCCATACACATACAAGACAGTTTACAAAGAAAAAAAAAGGGCTGGTCAAATACTAGAATCCTGGATAGCATCTTGGGTACATATGATCTCCATCAATGAAGATAGGACTAGCTTTCATCAGATGCCCTTGTCGCATCCTGCACCAAGACATCTCTAAAGGGGTATGAATATGTTGGGTCCTTTTAAGAACCCGAGGCCTTCGGATTCTTGAAGGATAAGATGGGAGATAGATTGTGTTCTCTGGCGATGGAACGTTATCCTCATCACGTGACAATATGTACAAGATTTATCTACTCTTTCTCGGAGTTCTGTGGATAGTTGATCTTTCCTGCGGCACCGGCCAGACATAATTAAGCAGCTAGCAAAGGTTTATGTGTGACTTAGAATAATCTCCTGCAAGAATTAATCATGCTAAGGGCATGTATTTTACATACATAAGCAAACCTCCATTAATTTATAAAAATGGTCAAACCTTTTTATCAATATTTCCTTGAGAATTTTGGCCATTGATTTTGCATGGGGTTCAAGCTTTTCAGCTAGTTGTTTATCGGCTGGTGTGTCAAAATTCTAATGCCAGTTATTGGGCCTTGCATATTATATGGAGGCATACACACTTTTTGAATACTATACTTGAGTTTGACTCTTTCAATATTGAGTTGAGTTAAACAGGTGATAACAAAGCATATTTGACACTGTTTATTAAGCCAACTTTGAGCCAGGATCTGGTTCGTATTATTTATAAACTGCAAAATATAGTACTTGCATTTTAAATATGTGGTTAAGCAGTCACCCAAGGTGACTAGGACTTCTAAGAATTCAGTTTAAACTTGATAAGATGTTTGATTGCAGAATATTTTTCTTACACTTCGGTGATAAATTTACGTATTAAAATAAAATGTAAGATAGTTACAAATATAAAATTATCTTGTTTGACGGGATATAATAACAAGGAGAGCGAATAGGACACAAATAGAAAAGGTTAGAGACTGACTAAAAAAATAAACTGATCGAGAAGTAATAAACTCGATCGGTAAAGAATTATAATCTATCGTGATCGTCAAAATATTTTTTAACAAATTTTGTGATACAAATACATTAAAAATATAATTCATCGTGTAACCAAAAAAAACCCTGTAAATTAAACTGCTGATCACTTGTTTATGAGGTTCTGTTCATCACCAATTAGACTACGGATATATACCTACTGTATTCGTCTATCTAGTTTTGATAGGTACACACGTTAACACTCGGAAAAACCGGGAACACCCGAAATAAATTCAAATAATTAACTTCTAGTAGTAAGTTGGTGAAGCTCGAACAAGTTTGAATACGTATTTTTGGCCTTAGATCATACTCCATCTCGGCTGAAGTTCTAAGATTAAAGAATAAGATAACGAGAGGGTTGAAATAACGACAGTAGAAGGAATTCAAATCACCCGTGCGTGTTCTCTCGTGGAGGAAACTTCCCTAACCTCCAACGGAATAACGTTAGATGGTGGTGTCACAGAAGATGAAATGAGAATGAAAGACGTAAAATAAATCTAATGTCATTCGATAGTGAGTCAATAAAAAGTCGGTAACAAATTTTAAGAGTCTTGATAGGAAATTCATAATCTCAATAATAGAATAGTGAGTCAGCAAAAGGTGAATAGTGAATATTCAAAATCTCGGTAGTGAGTTCGTAGTCTCGATAGTAAATAAGAAAAAGATCGACAACGGGTCTTCAGAACTTTAGCAACAGGTTCGTAGAGAGTCAGCAGCAAATCAATTGATGTCTCGATAAGGGATCTCACTGGCAAGTTCCTAAAAAGATCGGAAGCAAATTATCATATGATCAATATTCAACAACGAGATCGGATCCCCTCATGAGGTCTCCTGAGGGGATCCGGTCAGGTGCACACACGTATGGGTGATGTGACCGCTATCACATCACATTTAATGCCCCATCACATCACCGGTCACATCACCCATATGTGTGTGGCCTGACCATATCCCCTCAGGAGACCTCCTGAGGGGATCCGGTCTCACAACGACGGGTTTGAAAACCAAAATAAAATGATGTCACGTGGTGTCATCCCGGAACTGTTGGTGATTCGAACTCCGGTAGGAGACTGCAGCCAGCCAGCCCGCCGCGCCATGGAGCTCTTCCTCTTCAAAGGAGGCGAGGTTTCCCGCCCGCGGCCTCTGCGTCCACGGCGAGAGCGGTGGCTGCCGGCTCCCGAGACGCACCCCCCCGTCCAACAGGCCGGTTCATCGGCTTAATTATCTGCGATAGCCGCGGTGCATCCGTAGCTCATATCTGATGGAATGGCAAGAAATTTATCCTCCTTCGAGCATCTTTCGGCAGGGTGCGGTGGATGCCTTCCAGACTCCTCCGCCTTCGCGGATCTCTTGCGGTCATGCATCGAATCCGGTTCCCTCCGCGAGGTGCGCCAAGTACACGCTCGTCTCCACAAGTCCAGGTTTTCAGGCGAGACTTTTATCCTCAACAGGCTTGTTGATACCTACGGGAAGTCCGATTGCTTAGATGACGCGAGGAAGGTGTTCGACAGAATACCTCACAGGAACGTCTTCAGTTGGAACTCCATGATATCTGCCTACACGAAGTTGGGCCGTCTCGAAGAGGCAGCCGGGCTGTTTGAGACCATGCCCACGAGGGACCAGTGCTCTTGGAACTCGATGGTGTCTGGCTTCGCCCAGCATGGCCTCTTGGAAGACGCCCTCCGCTACTTCAAAATGATGCACGCTGAGGATTTCATTCTCAACGTGTATTCGTTCTCAAGCGCCCTCAGCGCCTGTGCTGGACTGAAGGACGCCAGAACGGGCGTGCAGATCCATGCCTCGATCTCGAAGCGCCCTCTCATGTTCGACGTGTTCATGGGGAGTGCGCTGGTCGATGCCTACTCCAAGTGCGGGAGACCATCGGACGCTCGACAAGTATTCGACTCTATGCCCGCGAGAAACGTCGTCTCGTGGAACAGCCTGATCACATGCTACGAGCAGAACGGCCCAGTGATCGAGGCCCTGTTGCTGTTCTCGAGAATGGGGGAATACAGGGTGGAGCCCGACGAGGTAACGCTCGCTAGCGTGGTCAGCGCGTGTGCTACCCTGTCAGCTATCAGAGAAGGCTTGCAGATCCACGCCAGGACCGTCAAATGCGACAGGCTCGGGAACGATCTTGTGCTCTGCAACGCCTTGGTGGACATGTACGCGAAGTGCCATCGAGTGAAACAAGCACGACACCTGTTCGACAGAATGGCCGTGAGAAACGTAATCTCGGAAACCTCCATGCTCGGCGGGTACACGAAGTCCGCGAGCGTGGAGGCTGCGCGGCTGGTGTTTACGCGGATGACGGAGAGGAACGTCGTGGCCTGGAACGCGCTTATCGCCGGCTACACACAGAGCGGCGACGGGGAAGAAGCACTGAAGCTGTTCCGCCGGCTGAAGAGAGAGGCGGCGTTCTGGCCGACGCATTACACCCTGGGGAACATCGTCGGCGCGTGCGCCGACCTTGCGAGCCTCCAGCTGGGCCAGCAAGCGCACGTTCACGTCCTGAAGCACGGGTTCCGGTTCGAGCCGGGGCCGGAGCCGGACGTCTTCGTCGGGAACTCGCTGGTGGATCTCTACCTCAAGTGCGGGGCGGTCGCGGAGGCGAGGAGGGTGTTCGACGCGATGGCTTGGAGGGACCGGGTCTCGTGGAACGCCATGATCGTGGGGCACGCGCAGAACGGGCGCGGCGAGGAGGCCCTGCGCCTCTTCGGGGAGATGCGGGCGGCGGGGGAGAGGCCGGACCAGGTGACGATGGTGGGCGTGCTGTCCGCCTGCAGTCACGCGGGGCTGGTGGAAGAGGGGCGCGGGCACTTCAGGGCGATGGTAGAGGAGTATGGTCTGCTGCCGTCGAGGGACCACTACACGTGCATGGCCGATCTCCTGGGGCGGGCCGGCCATCTCGAGGAGGTGGAAATGCTGGTAAGACGGATGCCGGTGAGGCCGGATTCTGTGCTGTGGGGATCCTTGCTCGCGGCTTGCAGGGTCCATCGGAACGTGGCCTTGGGGGAGCTGGCCGCGCGGAGCCTGTTCGAGCTGGACCCCGGCAACTCCGGGCCCTACGTTCTTCTCTCGAACATGTACGCGGAGATGGGCAGATGGGGAGATGCGGTGAGGGTGCGGAGGCAGATGACGGGGAGGGGCGTGGCAAAGCAGCCGGGCTGCAGCTGGATAAGCGTGGCCAAGAAGGTGCATGTGTTCATGGCGAGGGACCGGAACCACCCGCAGAGGAAGGAAATTTATGGGGTTCTCGGGAAACTCAAGTTGCAGATGAAGAGAGCCGGTTTCTCTGATGATGTCTGCGTTCTTGATGGCGAGTTGAACCTCTCATGCGTAAATGGTCCGTGAATTGGAGAGAGGTGGGGAGGAGGAGTTCGCGGAAGGGCTGGATGTGTGGCACTATTTGTTAACCCAAGCTGAAAAAAAAATAATAATCCATGGGTGGGGAAGTTATTCATCTGTTGTTATTGCTCCCCGGTGCAAACCGCCGCCTCGGCATCCGAATGTGCTGCTCTTCCTCCTCTTTGGTGCCGTGCCGCCCCAACTTCGTCTGGTTGTAAGCTGTGAACAGCCGCCTATACGACACCATGTCTAGTGAAAGGTCAGTAGATCCGCGTTGCTTGGGAAATCTGGATATGGATCTAAGCAAATATGGGACTGGTTTATTCACATCCACCCAAATCTCACCGCTTCCTGAGACCTTTCACCAGATAAAGTTGTGGAGCTTGCAAAATTGGCCCACAACTCAGAGATCTCCTGTAAACATTAATAACGCAGTGAGCATGCCGACACTATAACCAAATACCCACATTTCTTAGTTGGTTCCAGAGCTTTGTGGTACTCCAAACTTCACTATATCCAGCTAATCACAATTCAGAACAATGGGAGACATTCCAAATACATAATGAACACGCCGCCGCTTTAAATATTTTCATCGAATGAAGGAAAGATACAGATACGGAGATCCTGTATACAGCATGCAATTGAGCTGAAAAAATAACTAGTTTTGTTTTGATGATATGCCAAGTACATCAGAAACTTGAAGATACAATTTCACCTGCTAATGATACAAGTTAGAATACAACGATCGTGAAATATGATTCATCGTCTTTGAAGCCAAATGAATGCAAGAGGAATAAAGCACAATGATCTGAAAATTTGCAACAGGTGTCAGACTGCAGGATCACCACGAAATTTGGCATAGCTAACCAAACATATTCCATTGAGCAACAAGTGGTCAATAATGACTTCTGAGATAATTATCTACACACTAAAACAAGCTTTCTGCTTAGCAGTTACACCTATTGCTTATTGTAGTTCTCATTATCTTCGTTACCTTGCAGCAGCGCACCTCTGACTTTTGCCCTTCTAAAAAAAACAAGTAGATATCAACATAAACACTTCACAAGCAAAAAAACAATAGGCATACAGGTGGGCAGGTCATTCTTTAAATATAAAATTACCTGCGATATGCAGGAACAATCTTTTGACTCACTTTCCTTGATGGGCATTCTTCATTAGTAACAGCAGGTCCTGCATTAGTTGTGACTTCATAGCAATGCTAAATATGGGAAGCATAAAACTGAAGGTGCACAAGATATACCAATTATGATAGGATGAAAATGACCATGAGGGCATCTACAACAACGTTCACTTCAGATAATTCAATTTGTCAAGGTAAGCAAAGCTTTTCCTCGTGGTGGAAGGGGTTATTAGTGGGTCACATCCTACATTGGAAGGGCCAGCAATCATCTGAATTGAATGGAATAGAAAAGTTAGTAACTACTTTTATTGACAAGTATGTGGGCCATTTGTTGAGAAAATGTAGGATATTCTCTGGATTTAGCAAACAAACGATGATATTTTCTTGTCTTCCTGAAAGTAGGGTGTTAAATCTTTCAACGAGACAGCCTGATTTGTTCAGTATATCTGGCCAATTTACTAGCCCATTGGTGGTCTAGGTTTTATGATCGAGTCTTTCTGGTCCCTGTTCACATCTTGCTTAATGTATGGAAGAGGGCCTTTCTAACCAAGGAAAGTGGAATGTCCCCTAACAGCGATTTCTGGTTAGTTACGATGAGGAGCTGGTAGTTACGATGAGGAGCTGGTAGTCAGGCACTGGATCTATTCGGTCACGAGAACATGCTGTTCTTAGAATCATCTTGGATGGAGCATACTTTGCAAAATTCTGCTAGGCTGATGGGTTAGAATTTCTCGTATACATTTATACCTTAATCTGGAAGGCTTAACTACAACATGAGCTTTGTTGGATGGTCTTTCCACAGCCCATTCTCCACTTAGTAATGAATCAAACATCTTTCAGAATATACAAATTGAGACAACATCTCACCTGAAGGTTGTAGCACCTCTGAGCTTACCATTGGGGAAGCATTACTAAGTGTATCAGAAACGGAGACTGCCTTATCTGATGATCTTGGCACAGATGTTTTCCGTTTAAATGAGTGAGCATCAACTTCATTTTGCAGACATTTAGTTTTTTCCTGTCCAAAGCGAGAATACTTTAGAAGATAATAATATGTTCATGGAAAGTTGAAAATATCTGGAAACATTAAGACTTCTAAAGAAAGAATAAAGCAGATCTACCAAGTGAAGATAATACTTAATGTAGAAATATATTGTTACATAAATTTCTGTGCCTCTCTGGAATATACAGCTTAATCCAATTTATTTGACCATAGGGATCATAGATTGCACCATAATTAGCTCTATGGTGTGAAGCAAAGGAATCCGATGACAATAATCACAATCTCCAACAGTACATAATATTTCAGAGCTTCCTTTACAAAAGCTGAAAACATGCTGTATGATGTACCATTGATTCATAAATTTTAAATATGTATGATATTATAAGTGATATTGAAATATATTAATATGTTCAAACTATCATTAAATAGGTGTCCCTTGTGAGGGGTATCAAGAGGGTAAAACTCCTCGAAATTATTTTTTTAATCATGTAAAAATACTCAGGGCGCCTTGCCTGGGCGCCTTGGGCGCCTAGGCGGACACCTTTTTGGCCCCAGGCAAGGCGCCCTGGCAAGGCACTGCTAGAAAAGCGCCTTGCCGCCTCGCCGCCTAGGCGGGCGCCTTGACAACTATGGTCGCAGGGGTCAAGGGGGGCAACGCCCCTTGTGAGGGGTATCAGGGGACAAAACCCCCTGAAGAAATTTTTTTTATGGACTAGTCTACATGGGGCAAGATCTCGGCGATCTCGTATCTTGGCCCCTTTGTGAGACCGAGATTCTCGCGAGATGGAAAACCATGCCATTGAGAATGCCACCATAACAAAGAAAATAAAGAAGGACTTAGTCTTGAATTTACTTTTTCAAGGTACAGCAATTTCTCCAACTGTTGACAACGTAGTCTCTCTGAAATAAATTAAAGAAAAGATAGTCATCATGACATAATGAAATGCACCAAATCAATACAGCAAATAGTTTACCTTCTCTAACTTAAGCTCAAGAAGCAACATATGCATGCATTTGACGTTAGAAGTAAGTGCACAGTCCTGATTATCACACCAATAACTATACGTAATCTAACATAAAGAAAATTTTCACTCTTAGAAACACATCCAAGCTTACCATTTGATCCATCTATTTTCTTAAAACCCACCTACAAATGCAATTAGATAGCCATCCATCTTTCTAATATGACCAAACCAAGTAAAGCATAGGAGAATCATAGGCAGATTTTGTCAAGGGAGGCAGGATTGGGATTGGACCCTGGAATGGTCAGGGTCATTCCCAGTTGGTCAATCTGATGGAAGCCAAGAATTGGGCTGATTCAGCCCTAACTCAGACCAACTAAGCCGTGTTGAGCAGGAACTGGAATTGGCCAATCCTGTCCAATCTCAGCCCAACAAAGCCATGCTCAACTGGATTGGTCGATTCCGACCAGGATTGGATGATCTCGGCATGATATCAACTAATCCGGGCCAATTCCTGCCTATCTTGCCCGATTCCGACTAGAAATCGGATAGCCAATCCTATTACAGATTGGCCAATTCCAATTGGCATCAACCAATCCAGCAAATCATGGATTTCATTTGTTACTTGATCACTTGATTAGTATAAAAATGATCATAAAATGAAAGCCATGCAAGTGACGAAAGTAAATATTTCTTTGTCAACATAGAGAGAATTTTCATCAAAAAAGAAAAGCACAACCTTTGGCAACTTCTTCATGTTTTTCTCGGAATGCCCTGTACATTGCTAAAGAAAGGTTTCCCATTATGTCATTAGCTTGTGAACCCACAACCTTGTTGAGGTATAGAGAAATGCAAGGCATTCCCTTTGACTTGTGGACAACTAGTTTTGCGGCACCTGGAGTAATGGAAGATAAAAAAAAATGGCTTTAGTACTGCAGTCCCAGCAAGAGTCCAGAAAACATCATGGGATTTATGGAAATTGCAATATAGATATATATATGAAAAGAAAACCAACTTGAAATTTCATTGCTAGAGGAGCGCTGGCAACTCACATGAATTGATGACCATCAAACTAGATTTATGACCACAAGAAAGCATATATAGCTTAAATCTCTACAAAAACTGATAAACAAGTTTATTATTGTATGAAAGTATGAACAGAATATCATCCATGTTAAGCATTTATCAAAATGACCTAAACTCTAACATCCTAGAAATTTATTTCTATTCCGAGTTCAGAATTGTGCCAAAGATGCAGCAATGAGAAACTTTCTGACCTTAACTTTTTAAATGAGAATTTGGTGTCCATGTTTGCTGAGAGGAATTTTCCAGCTACCATTTGTTGGATTTTGTTAACTACGATGAGCTTAATTTGACTCCAGGAAGTTTCTCAATTTCACTCTACACCAAATCTATTAAAAATAAACTGTTTAAATTCATGAAAAGAAAGTGAAGAGCATAAGAAATGTCTCTTCTCAATTTGAAGTTAATTTGTGCTCACTGAATATATAATCCAATACTCACAAGTCGCAAGTCAACCAAATATCTTTTTCTCAGTTTAACTAGCCAAAATCTTGATCCTAACCCTAAAGTTTTGTGACATCTCTATCACATTATGGAAACATGAGGACTCATTTTCATTCCAATTAGTAACCCTCTTACTACCTCATCAACGGTTATGCCACGATGAAACCATCATGGTACACATACATCCACAAGTGAGCCAATATTAACCACGCAGGTTTTAATCCACTGCAGTGATGCCCTAATGTAGTCATACTACTACAAAAAAGTGTCCAACTCCATTACATGTAAGTCTACATGTTTATGTCCTGAAAGCAAAAGCATCATGCCTCCTCACACATCCAAATTTTACATTATGTCGTGCTAACTAATTTTTCGTTTAAAATTTATGATAATCCTGTCCAAATATCCCCAATTCATAGTGGTTCCAAGTCATCGTTCTTCAATATTCCCATGGGGCCATGCATAGAAAACAATATCTCTTTCCCCTTGTTAGTTATCCATACACAGTTTTACATGTCCCACGTCTAGTTTTTAGTTGCTTTCAAAGATGCCTCATTTCCCTATAATACCCGCAATCACATATATGCCTTAAAAAAGGGCTTATAGAAAAATTCACACCAAGTCAAATCATATCCCTTATTTTCCACATTCTACATATGGAACCTCTATGGCTCTATGTATTTGGTTACATCTTCAAAGTCCCTTAAACTGAGATATGCATACTGATCATACAGCCAAAATTTACATTGTTGCGGTATGGACATGTCTTCATAGATTTTTTATCAGATAATAATAACTGAAGGCTAGACTCCATCCTAAGCTCTTGACATGAGAAGATATAAGACTGACCCTTCAAACAAAAATACATATACTCAAACTCATCATCAGCAGAGATATGAAGGAGAATGTTAGGGTGGAAGCTAGGTAAAACAAGCTTTAAAGTTAATATTTCCAACCCTTTTAAGTTACTAATTCAGTCTACTCTAAAATAGTAGATCTAAAGAAGGATCATCGGGGTTCATTTGATCAGCTATTTGTACAGCAAGCTCACTTTTTTCAGAAAACAAGAGCAAGTTATTATGGACACTACAAGAAGAGCCAAAGAAAGTTATAGACATTTACCTCCTACTACTAACTTTACATTACCCGAGGACAACGATTCAACTAGATAATCCGCAAACTCGGAGCAGGAGCTGCCGATGCCGGTTTCATCTCTCTGGACGACCATGTTGGAAGAAGTCAAAAAGCTCAAAAACAATAGAAATGCCAGTACAACTCCAATTATGGCAAACAGCCAATAGAACTGGGTAATGCAATTGGAAAAGGTGAAATTCCCCTTGGTACATCAAAAGCCGAGCAAACTTCTCGAGCACATATCATTATATATCTAGCCGTTAACAGAATAGAAATATTAGATGGTGAAAGATAAAAGTATAACCAGGTCTTCCAGATCCGGGACTGTGAGTATGCGCTCCAGTGAGTGAGAGCCGAAGTCAGTGGCCACTATCTCAAGGCGATAAGGATCCAGCGCATGTACGTAGAAGAGGAAGGGAGGATGGAGACCACTTGGAACGGCGACAGGCCCGGCGTCCCGCTCAGCCGTTGCTTCGCCGAAAATGGGCTTGAACTCCTCGAACCCTTTCTTTGCCGCCATGGCTGCACCAGGACATGCCGAGATGGGGATCACTCAAGCGGGAGAACAGGAAGGAACAAAAGTCCCTCAAACGGAGCCACGCCGTACAAAATACCTCGGTTCTTATTATAATTCCACGGGATTTTAACTATAACCCCTGAATTAATACATCATATTTCAGAATCGTAAGAGATGCGTAGATTGTGCGGGTTTTATTTTTACTCATAGGTTTTTTGCGTTTACATATACATATTTATTCCCGTAAAAGGTGGAGAGGGCAAAATAATAAAAATAAAATAAGAAAAAAAACAAAAGAAGAAAGGTGTATCAAAGTTTTTAAAAACCTCTATTTCGACAAAATAAAAGCTGCAAGCGTAATGTTTCATAGATTTCAAGGTGTATTAAGTTTTGGTTAGAAAGTAGAATTTGGGAGATCAAAATATAAAGTATTTCATATATTCTAAATCATGAGTTTGTTTCAAGGACGAGACAAAGTAACCTGGGCCATGCGGCAATACAGCTCGGCCCATTAAACTGGCTCGCGTCGTCCTTCATTTGGATACAATTATTTATGTTCACAAGAATATAGATGTAAAAGTACTGAAACATAAATAACGGAAAGCATGAGACAACGTCCGTCTTCAGCGGTGGGTTCCACAGCCGGTTGCTTTCGTCGAAAAGAAGCAAACGTATGTCGGTCGTAGTCACGTCGACGCAGCAGTCCAAAACCCTAGATGGGATATCTCGGACCCGTCGGTCTCAACGCCAACCGCCGTGCTGGTCCTCGCCGCCATACATTTGCCCGCCGGCGGGGACTATGCTGCCGGCGGCGTCGCCGCTCGCGGTCCCGGCGGCCGGTGAGGAGCGTTGTCCCGCCCCGACCTAACCGTCCTGTCGCCTCGGCCGACGCCGCCGTCCACGGCGTCGACGCCGCGCCCGCTGCGGCGGCGCCGCGGAACTTGGAGGGGTCCCGTGGAAGACAGATCCGAGTCGTGTCGTAGTCCGCGGCCCCGGATACGCCAGGTGTACCAAACCCGCGTGCGAAGGCACGTGCGTGCGCCTGCTGAGACGGAGGGGAGCACGGGTCCCGCCGGCAGCGGCGATCACGCCATGGCTACTACCGCTTCGTATCGGCCCGGCAGTTCAAATAAATAAATAAACTTCGATAAACAAAGACGGAAAAGAAAGCCTCCGCGCCCTCGCCGGAAGCTCCATTTCCCAGACCTTCGCCCCCTCGCACTCTCGCCCCGGCCCTGCCGTCGCCGGAGAGGGAGATACGGAAGCTCCGAATGAGGAACGGAGGAGATTACCAAGCTTAGGCTGATGCCGTAACTTATACTTGTATATGATTATTGGAGGGGACGCTGTCCATGTCGTGGAGTGGTGGTAATGAGCAGAGCGGCAGCAATGGCAGGGGGAGGGATTTCAATGGAGCTGCTGGCGTTCGGCGCTCCTGATCAGGCGCGATCCGCGGAGAGTTGCTCGGGATGGGCTGCAACAGCTCCAAGGTGGACGACCTCCCGGTGGTGGCGTTCTGCAGGGAGCGTAGGGATCTGATCAGGGCCGCCGTGGACCACCGCTTCGCCCTTGCTTCCTGCCACGAGTCATATTTCCGGGCATTGAACGGAGTCGGTGAGTCCCTGCACCGCTTTGTTGAGGAGGAGCTCGCGGTGGTGCCGACCCCGTCGCTGTCGTCGTCCGGGACGCCGTCCTCTCCGGTACTCACAATACCCTCGTCAGAGGGGAAGGCGCCGAGGTCCAAGGCCGAGTCCCCCGTCGCCGCCTTTTCCGGCGCGGCACCGGGTGGCTGCGGCGGCTCCTCGTCCTCTCAGCCTTCACTGTCACATTCCTTCTCCCCCGAAGGCTCCCACCTGCATTTGTCCTCTGACTTGGATTCTGAGGACTTCGCAGAGGAAGAAGGAAGCGATGGAAAGCCTTATCCGTACTTTTTTCCGAATGTTCCGTATCCAAATTACAATTACATGAGGCATTCGTCGGCAATCGCTGAAATGGTCTACGAAGTTCCGTATACTGGATATGGCTACGCAGTCCCCTACAGTCTGTACGATGCATACTATGATGCTCCCTTGAGTTCAGCGCCGGCCGGCGATTCTTCTTCCTACTTCTATTATGGCTCCCAAATGGCCTCCCAGGCGCCTCCTGCTGCTCCCCAGGAGCTCCCTCCACCACCACCTGCTCCCGAAGTGTCAACATGGGACTTCATTAACCCATTTCAATCCTACGAGCCGATATACTCCAGCTACATATTGGGTTCTATAACGAGCAGTCCTAATTCAAGCGAAGTGAGGGAGCGGGAGGGAATTCCAGATTTGGAAGAGGAAACGGAGACAGAGCCCATCAACGAACCAATAAAAGTGAAGAAAATGGTTGATGATAATGTTTCAAAGGACCCTGGACCGAGCAGTTCCAAGTCCGCAACGACGCATGAGAAGAATGTTATGCATTCAGAAGATACGAGGAGTAGAAGCAGTTCTCAGGACAGTAACCAGAAAAGCTCTGGAGGAAGTAGTACAAACAGAGGCTCGGGAAATAGTAATGCTTCAAAACGCTTCAGAAAGGGTAGTAAAACTAGATGTTCTAGAGATGAAACCGAACAGAAGGACAATGGAGAGGACACAAGGAAGAAGGAAATGAACTTTGAGTTAGAGACGTCATTGTCTACGGAGAGCAGCGGGCGAACACTTGAAACAGCTTCATCTAAGGACGGCACAAGAAATGTCAACGAAGTTACAAAGGAAATTAAAGAACAGTTCAAGTTGGCTGCGACTTCTGGAAGTGAAGTTTCGGCTATGCTTGAGATAGACAAACTGCATTATCGCCCAAGCAGTACCATGTTGCAAGGTACGTGTTGAGGAGTTTGGATTTGTCACTTTGGTTTTTCAATCAGACCATCAACGCATAAATCTAATCTGGAATCTGTGGTACAATTTCCTTGTCCGTTATACATTATACATAGAGATAGGAAGAGGATCAAATGTCTTTGCTAAGGCAAGTACAAACGTGAGTGTGCACACATACCATGTTGAACAAAATTTACCGTCCAGCTCAAATCTTAATAGATAGAGAGAATTTAACATTATATTTCACATGCACTTTTATATACCCAACATGGAATTATCATCTGCCATGATCTGAAAATGTACAGAGAGAGAAAGAGAGTGAGAGAGTGAAAGTGTGAGGAACGAAGGTGTCAGTTATGAGTTAAGATTTAAAAGTAGGACGTAGAAAATCATTGTATGACCTTAGAAGAGGTATAATTTCCAAGTTGTCTCACGTATATGACCTTGATACGTTATCATGAGTTCTTAAAGAGGCTGATAACTTGAGATGTTGTCATAAATTGAAAACAAGCCTGACTAGACAGCTTGACTGCAAAGACATGTTTTTCTTTGAAGTTTAAAGGTTTAATTTCTTAAAGAGACTGATTAGTTGCAAGAGAGGTACAATTACCTTGGTGGAGAACCGTTTTTCCAAGACAGCTACTTTAGCAAGACAATGCTTACTGATCAACTGTTCCATCTTATGTATCCATTTCAAGTAGTTAGAGAATACTGCATCTTTATCCCTATTTTCTCACATTGGTAGCTTAGTAGAAATATCCATTTGCTTTAGCAGTCCAAAAAGAACTCCGTACTTGACTTTATTACTATGTTATCAAAGGCAATCACCTTGGTTGATTAGGTGGTGAAGTGAGGCAAGACTTAGGGAAAAGGCTGAAAGGGAAAAGGTAATGCTTCAGGGGATTCAAGTTCTAGTGGTTGAATATTAATATAGATAGAAAAAGTCAAACTGGCAATAACCTTCATTTTTGCATCACAATAGTAAACACAATAAACTTAATGTTATTTTTCAATATACAGATCGTATATATGTATATTTTTTATTTCTTATAATCTTATTCTTTTAATCATATCTTTCCACATTTGAATTACCATTAATGCTCTAACTTTATGGTGATATTTGGTGTCAGCACCCATCAAGTGAGCACTATATTAGTTCAGTATCTACATGTAGGAAAATTTAGATGAATATCAAGGTTTTAGTGGATTTTAAGCATGACTGAAGAATTACCAATGTTTTTGCAGTGATATTTTCTAGAATTTTGGACTCTTTTCTCATCTTGATGAACTCATGTCACTCGTCCAAGGAAGTGCGTCATTCAATTATTGATTCAGTTAATAATGAAAAGATTTCATATCAGAACTCGGAGATTTTGCTGAACTCAAACTCTGGTAATCTTTCTTCAACTTTGGAGAGGTTATCTGTTTGGGAGAAGAAGCTTTATAAGGAAGTCAAGGTACATTCTCTATCAACAATTCAAGGTTTTCTTGGCTGATTTATGCTTTATATTCACAGAGATTTATTGTAGGCCTAAACACCCCAATATATTGTCTGTGTAGTGCATAATACATGCATTTGTTCCATTGAGCGCTAGATACCGAGAAATAGTCTAGTGGATATTCACCCTCAAGTAAAAATATAGCACATTTAGACCTTTTAAAAGATGAATTTATTTAGTTTTTTTCAGGTATGTTGGTTTAACTAAATGAGTTTAAGGACCACAAATTGATGGATTTTGAGTTCCTTTGTTTTTGATCTCATTGGTCGATAGTGCAAACAATATTTTAAGTAAAAATTATCATCCACTTCTCTAGAAATAAGGAGTTTCTTCAACAATGACAAGATGCCACTTATAATCAGTGCGCATATCCCTTTCTCTGGGAAAAACAAATACATCATTGTCAGGGGCTCAATCTTTGCCTACTCCACACCCTTGAACTACAGGTGGTGTGTAGTTTAATGCTCTGGACTTATTCTCTGCCCCTCTCCCTGATTTACAGCTAGGGTGTTTCTACCCTCAAGCTCACCCCCACTAAGATCACACACCGTTATGGCTATGATAGAGGTTGAATTGATGGGGGTCGAGACAGGTTTTTCATGACACACTCACAAAGAAGCTGTGGTCGTCATATTTTTTGGACATTTTAGAAGACAAATATTTTGGGAAATTTTAATCCAAATTTATTGATGAGTTGAGTTCTCTCTATTTTTCTAGTTTGCTTGAGAAGAAATCCATACTTATGACAATGTAATCCAGGATTATTAATTAGCTTGATCATGTTCATGTTGATTATTTAGTATAGAACTTTATGAATGCCTTTAGGATGATCATTACAATAGTTATTGTTCCCACGGCTTTATACTCTAATCAATACATCTGAATGCAAGTTAGACAAAATAAATAGGGTAATTAGGCACATATTTTTTGAAAAATGTAAATTTTAAGTGGATAGTCTCACTTTTATGTTGAGAAAAAAAACACTAAAATACCAGCCTCTCCCCTAGTTGATCTTCAACTAATTTGCATGTTACAATGTGCAGGTTTCCAATCCCTTTACGTGAACTGTCTATTTTTTCCATAATACATGTATATTTGTCTTGTAACATATTCAAGATTATCTGTAATATCATTTTGCTTGAATTCTTAACTTTAATTTTCTTCTTACTTTAGGATGAAGAAAAACTGCGTGTTATTTATGAAAAGCAGTGCAAACGGTTGAGAAGTTTGAACAATATGGGAGCAGAATCTGATAAGATTGATGCCACTCGTGTTTCTATAAGAAAGCTGCTTATGAGGATTGACGTCACAATCAAATCAATAGGTGTGATCTCCAACAGGATACACAAGTTACGAGATGAAGAATTGCAGCCACAGCTTATTGAACTACTCCATAGGTAAAAGTATTGCTTTACCTTCTTTCAGTTTCTTATATGTTTGACTTCACTCTTGTTGATTATTACTTCTGTCATTCTGTGTAAATCTAGGTGGTATGTTTTGTACTTAATCCCTTTCAGTTAACCATCTCTTTTTACATTGCCTCGATCTAAAATATGACGCAGATTATTAAACTGATATGTTACACGCATAAACAACTGTTTGAACAAGGTAGAGATGCTTTCCCTGTATTATTCAAGGTGTTCAAACTAATCAACTCAATAATGTTGTTTGTTTTATGTGGTATACTGATTGGGAATTTATTTTTTTTGGCAACTACAAAGCATTTTGATCATCGTTGTTATTTAACAGGAATGGGTTATTAGTGGGCACACTCTGTAAGTGAGTGACATGGTTGTTTTGTATATTTAACATTTTATGCTTCAGATTGTGAGAGATCTCCCTTGCACTCTCATAGGAGCCCTGCTCTGTTTTAAGAAGGAAAATCTGCTTAAGCACTGCACCTGCTGATTTTCTCCGCAACTTGATCATGGTTAGTGGCCACTAAACATGAGGCACTCCAGCCAGTATCAAGGGTAGCCATGCCTCTTGTGCTTCCACCTTCCTCCTATATTTCTTGACTCGTCGAGTGTAAAGGAAGTGGCATAAAGCCACCTGCATGGGTGATAAAAGAGGCTTATCCTTCTCATTACATGAGAAGAGGTTGCTGAACCTTCCACCAGACTCCTCAGGGAAAATCACTCCATCGTGCCTGATTTTGAGGCCCAATAATTTGTCATGATAACTAGTAAGTGACAATTTGTCATTCAAGAATTTACTCCCTGAGGAGGCTACATAAAAAACTTATTAGTATCTTGGGAAGTGTATATCTTATTCACGTCCTTCAAGAAGTATCATCAATTTACGATATCCCTAAAGTTGATAAGGTTTCATGTTTTGGAGAATTTGCGTATCATTGTTTGTGGGAAATCATATCACTTAATGCCGATAGCAGTTCAGAACTACCTGGATGTTCTATTCTTGTTAGTGATGCATCTCACAATTCCTCTAGTCGATTGCATTGCCTTCTCTTCTATTTGGCTGTGATGCTGTTCTGGCCTCGGGGATGGGAATCAAAATAAAAGCGGGGGTGTGGTGGTGCTGAGGTGTCCAGTTCATAAAATAAATAAATCACCAACCATTTGAAGAGCATTCATTGGCCTGTCCTTGAACTTCATAAATGAGCTGCGTGATGGTAGAATTTACAAATATATTGTTTTCCAGAATCGGCATAAATGATTGTGGTAACAAACATGAAAAAGAGGAAATACGTTACCATTTCGCTTTCCTATGTTTTTGGTGCAGATTGCATAGGATGTGGAAGTATGTACTGGAGTGTCATCAGAAGCAATACCTTGCTATAGTTGAAAGCAAGAGTCGGAACCTCAAGGCTAAAACCAGCACGCAAAGAGGTTCTGTGGCAAAGCTTACCGAGGAGTTGGAAGTGGAGCTTATGAACTGGTCGTCCAGTTTCACTAGTTGGATCAACATTCAGAAGGTGTATTTTAGGACTTTAAATGAGTGGTTGAAGAAGTATGTCCACGCCGAGACAGAAGAAGCGCCTGATGGTGTGCCACCGTATTCCCCGGGAAAGATGGGTGCGCCATCTACGTTTGTCATATGCAATGATTGGTGCGAAGCGATGGAAAAGGTTTCGGAAGATCAAGTGTCGAGAGCTGTCGAAGACTTTGCTAAAGCGGTCCACTCACTTCGGTTGAGTCAAGATGAGGAGGAAAGGCAGAAGCTGAAGGCTGATTATCTCTCCAGGGACCTCGCGGGAAGGCTCAGATCTCTGCACAATGAGACGGGGCTGTCTGATCTTCAGGATGGGTTGATCAGCACAGCCGCTTCTCTCCCCCAAAACCCCAGCACTGCTTTTGATGGTCGCATGGTGGCTCTAGAATCGATAAGGAAAAGATTGGAAGAAGAGAAGGCTAAGCACCAGGAGATCATTAGACAAATTAATGCTACCGCACCGTCCACTTTACGCAAAGGCTTGGGTCCCGTCTTTCGTGCGCTGGGCAGTTTCTCTATGGAGTCCATCAAAGCGTACGAGAAAATCAGAATTCCGGAGCGTGCAAGAGCTTGATCGGTTCACACTAAAATGCATTCGACTGCTGACGGCGATCACTTCATTCTTATAAAATGCAACACCCATACAGGTGGCGGCTGCCGGAAGTCCTCTTCTTCCATAACAGTCATCTTTCTGGGAGCGATATACACAGAGATTGCGAAACTTCTCAGTTCCAGTTTCACGCCCTGCATAAGGCGTATTAATTCACCGGACACGGAGAAACATACATTCGGAGGAGCTCCTCTCCCGGTTTCTCACTCATTGGCGTCAGTCTTAGGATGTGCAGAATTCATTCATTTCTTTATAGGTAGCTTTCTGCCCGATCATAACTGCCGTTCTCCTCCCCAGGAGTCCTTAGGCAGGGATTTTGCCGCTCGACCGATCGGTCAACTTAGAAGGAAAATGGTGGGCTATTCTTTCCTTCCAGTGGTGAAGAGCAAATTGTAGGTGTCAACTGTCAACCCATGGTTGAAGTAGAGGGAACGTGCGGTAGAGAGAAGTGAGCTCATCTACCGGATTGTAATGTGCTTTGTTTTAAAATTGTATTGGTAGTGAAATCAGATCTGCCGTCAAGGTCGGTAGTTCTTTTTTGGGGGAAGACGAGCGTGCGCCCGAGTGGCGGTCCGGCATGTTCATGTGCCCCTCATCATTTGCGCCATGACAGAACGTGCTTCCTTGTTTGACCGGGTTATCATTTTTCTCCGCTGCCGCGTCGTGCCATCTTGGTTTGCGTCAGACAGGATGTGATTGCGGGCTGGAATATTCTTCTGCGGCTGCATCTGGGTGGCAAGGAATCGGATAAGAACCGAGATTCGAAGGTCAAGGCATCTCGACACAGCGGACACACCAAGCTCCCTTCAGTCTTCTCCCAGCTGGTGAGTCTCCAAGTTCCAAGTCGTCTATCGCTCATCTGTGATTAATGCTGCATCATGCATGGTCTCGATGTTTGATGACAAAAGATTACATTTTTTTAATCAAGGAGAGATCTGATGCCATGATAGCAGTTGCGGATCCTCTTTTTTTTAGCAGAAGTTGAGGATCCTCTTGATTACTTCCCTGCACTATTAATTCTTGATCTACGGAAGAACATGTAGCAGCACTAACGGAGAAGAAAATATGAAGAAAAAGATGGAGTGGACCTTGATATCTCGGATGCTCGATGTACGGGTGGGGAAGTGGCCAACACCAGTCGAGTGAAGAGCACACTCCCTCACGTGTTACCCTGTTGCTGGTTCACATATGTAGAGCAAGCAAAGCAACAAGGCACACCTCCGAGCAATCCTTCTATAGTCGATTGACTTTACCCGAGGTATCTTGGTCACCTTAGACGTGTCAAATACTAAGGGTGTCAGTGGGCCGGGCCGGGCCCGGCCCGAGATCGGCTCGCTTAGGGTCCGGTCCAAAATATATTGGCCCGGCTCAATCCGGCCCTCACTACATTGTTTGCCCGGCCCGGCCCGGCCCGCAAAAATTATTGACTTGGCCCGACCCGACCCGGCCCGGCTCAACTATATATTTTATAAATAAATATTTATTAAATATGATAAATTTAATTATTTAAGATAATATTATAAAATTAATAATAATTTAATTAAAATATATTTTTAATAAGTAAAAATGATGTTTTTGACATAAAAATTTGAAAGTTATTTGGCCCATTTTAGCCCGCGTCAGCCCGCTTCGGCTCGTATGTCGGCCCGACTAAAGCCCGCGGGCCAAAATGTTTGGCCCGTCAAATGACCCGCAGCCGGCCCGACCCGCGAACCCGTGGGCCGGCCCGGCCCATTGCCACCCCTATCAAATACTGGTTATATTGAAGGGGAGGATCTACCTTGGCAGCTCCCACCAGGTAGCATTTCCCCATGAATAGTGATGTCAAGGAGTTGGATATAATGCTTGATAATGTCACTGTCCATTTCTGTATCGCACGGTCAAAGATTATATTTATTCGTCGTTATTCATTAGTTATCCGTGATAGATATATTCTTAAATTACAGTGTTATTCCTGCAAGTTATTCTCTCAACAGAATCATGATGTCAAGGCGTTTGCACTGGAAAGAACCTTGCATCAAGAGAACTTCTACGCTAGCAACGAGGGACCTTCTAGAGTCGGTGGCTAGAGATCGGGGCGGCCACCGCCATGCAGGTCGAGGGAGGGACTCTCATGTCGGATATCTATATGCCACAATGGGATGAGGGAGAAAATTCAGGTTTGAAGTGCATGGGAAGGAGGTATAGTATATAGCGATGAGTGTAACACAATGAAAGACGGTTGGGCTCCAGATTTGAACCCTTATGGGGTGTTTGGTTGCATTTTATTTTTTTTTATAGTTTCATGACAAAAAATTATATTACAATACTAAACATGATAATTTTTAAAAGTGAAAACATGACAATGAATGTGTTTGGTAAAAATAATTTAATTTTTAAAAATGATAATGAGGTGTTTGGTAGCATTTTAAATTCAATTTTCACCAACTTCGTAAATATCAAAAAACAAGAATTACATGTCATGCAAATTTAAAAATTCACAAAATCACGAAAATGACAAAATGCAATCAAATTAATTTATTTCCATTTCTTGCACACAGATAGCACAAACATGCTCATTTGTCTAGAAAAATGTGACTATTTCCCATTTTGAAACAAAATCATTCATGATACATGTTATAAGGCCATCCCCGGCCCAGGGAGAAGCATAATTCGATCTTGACAACATAAACACTCCACGGAAACTACTTGGAGGAATTCAAAATTTCAAACAGCACAATTTCAACCCCAAATTCAACGGAATGGAACCTACCAAAACAGCGTCAAGGAGAGGGCGGGTTTCCCAAATTCGAACAAAGGAGCAACCACAGGTCCCCCGGTCTACAACAGGTCCGCCGGAGAACGATGAAGTTTCCCCGGCTGCTACGCCGCCGGACGCAGAGATCGGCCAGATACGCCACCGGCCCTTCCTCCCATCACCTCCCCGCACACGCGCGGCCCTGCATCCTCCCCAGCGCCACCGCCTCCGATCCCTCTCCCGCGTCCACCATCAATCCGGCTGATTCCTCGATCCGCGGGCGAAGACCCCGAACCAAAGCACCAGATCCCCACCGTCCCGGGACGGAACCCTAGTTTCCCTGACGCGCGCCCCGGCCCTCGCAAAAAGAGGCGGAACGAAGGGATTTCGCCGGAAAGTCGGATCGGGGAGGCGATCTCCGACCGAGAGATCGAGGATTTCGTGGAGAAGTTGGGGACGGCGCTTCTCGCGGCGCGATCTGACAGAGATGGAGAGAGAGAGAGGGGGCGTGGGGGCGTTGTGGATACTTCAGCAAACGAGGGGGACGGAGACCCAAAAATATTCACGGAGGGAAGAACTTACCTCTGCCGGAAACTCGAAAATTCTCGAAGAAGAGGGTCGCCACCGCCGTAGTGAGAAGAGTTGGCCCGGGATGTGCTGCCGCTGCAGCTACCGCACCGCCGCCGCGAGCTTTCGAAGAAGAGTGCGAAGAGGGCACTGAGACCGGGAGGAGCACTGGTGAGGAATCGGGGGAGAAGATGAGTCGCTTTCAAAAAAAAAAGAGGGCTCGACCTCTTTTTTTTCTTGTCAAGGACGAAAACGTAGAAGTGTTTTTAAAATAAAAAATGAAAAAATGGACCAAACACGATTTTAGGATCCCTTTCGTTATAAGTTTCAAAAATTAAAATTAAAATGGTCATTGTCGTGCAACCAAACACCCCATTAGTTTTTTTTTATCTTAATTACTATATCCAAACATTGGAATAATATCATTAAGCTCGCAGTCGCAGGTCGCCCCAACCCAACCGACATCCCTTTTTTGGGCCCAAGCTCAATACAAGCCGGTTTGACGAAATGTTGGACGGTTCAGCTTCTTTAGCATATTACTTCTCAAAGCCTGGTGGGGGTGTTTGTTCATTTTTGTCATAGCAAAATGTAGATGGTTGCATGCTAGAATAATATAAAAGGTTTTTTGATCTCATAATTGGTTGGTCCTATATGACAATCTCGAAAGAGAATCAAGTTATAGTTTCTAAAATAAATCTGTACTCTTGAGTTGTTCTTTGATAATACGAGCAGGCCCTGTTTGGTAATATGTGCACTAAACTAGAGAATGGCTGCCGGAAGATTTAAGTGGAGGTACAATCCATGTAAAAGGTGACTAACACCCTGTTTGTTTAGAGTATTATAAATGATATGGTATTAATATTGATATTGATATTTTTTGAAGTTGAAATATCAATATTAAAGTTGACATTATCGAATTTTTGAAGTGTTTGGTATTAGATGATACTTTCTCGAATACGGCGTCCGCGGGCTCCAGTTGCTCTACGGAGGGGGGGGGAGGCGACCGCCGTCTGCTGCGGGGCGAGAGGGGCGACGGGGGGAGGAGGGGAGGCGTCCGCGGTCCGCGGGGGGGGGGGGTGCGACGGCGTGCGCGGGGGGAGGGGGGGCGACGGGGGGGGGGGGGGGACTCGGGGAGGAGGCATCTGCGGTCTGCGGGGGGGGGGGGGGGGGATGGGGGGACGGCCGCGGAGGAGGGGGCGGGATGGGCGACCGCCGTCCGCGGGGGCGAGAGGGGCGACGGGGGGAGGGGGGCGGGATGGGCGACCGTGCGCCGCGGGCTCCGGTTGCTCGCGGGGGGGCGGGATGGGCGACCGCCGTGCGCCGCGGCGAGAGGGGCGGGGGGGGGGGGGGGCACGGCCGCGGAGGGAGGCGTCCGCGGTGCGGGGGGGGTGCGGCGGCGTGCCGCGGGGGAGGGGGCGACGGGGGGGACTCGGGGGAGGCATCCGCGGTCCGCGGGGGGAGGACGGGGGGACGGCCGCGGAGGGAGGCGTGCGGTCCGGGGGGCGATGGGGGCGACGGGGGGGGGAGGGGGACTCGGGGAAGACGGCCGCCGGGAGGGGGACGGCCGCGGGGGGGAGCGTCTGCCGCGAGGGGGGCGACGGCGGGGAGAGACTCGGGGAGGGACGGCCGCGGGGGAGACGTCTGCGGGGTGATTTCAATACAGGTCCTGAGCTGTATTGTTTTTGATATTTTTTTTAACTATCAATCTTAAAATTAATAGTGATATCCAAACACCTACCGATATTAATACAGGTGCTTGATACTGTTACAAAACAGGGCATAAATGTCTGATATTGTAAATTTGTTAAGACAAAATCTTCAATCACGTTACTAATTAATTCTAACTTTCCGGAATAAGAAAAACCGAAATCATATGCCTCATATCATTGCGACTTCTGAGATAAAAGCTACAGTAAAAAGATATGGTTAATAATCTTTTATAAGCCCAAAAGAGGGTATTCACTGTATAATTTAAATGAATTAACAGACTCATTAATCATGCTAATTAATAATATTTTTAAGAGGGCACACTTAACTACTCTCGACCAAGCACACGTTATTTTTTAAGTTGTCTGATCTAACTCAACCTCTCAAAAAACAGTTAAACCCAAGTTGCTGGTAGTTTATTGATTTGATTTCTTAACCTATTCTCACGTATGATCTTATTATCTCTCCCTAACTAAGACGTTGCCTCCTCATCGAGATCATCATGTACACATCACAGATTAAGCACTTTGACATGTCATAATTGAATTTCGATCACAAATTTGACAGTGAAAAAAAGTGCTACATCAATATATATATAACTCGGCGGTAGTATCACCATCTTGTTTGCATCGGCTTTATGTTATTTAACAACTTGTTTGAATACGTTATTGAGCATTGCATCAATGATGGTTTCAAAATTAATTCGATGTGTATCATACCATAGCTTGGTAAAGGCCTTAAACCTGTATTAAAATCAAAAGCATGAACATCCTTTTGTCGCTCCGTTGACTATCACAGAACACTGGGAATTGATGCATCTCATGCATGCTGGGTAGATAATTGAGAGAGGATGAATAAAAAACCATTATTCTTACTGATTATTTGGCTAAATTTTATTTAAGTAGACTTATATTTTAATTTTGAAATTACTATCATCATTTGAAATCACACTATGATATTTACGTTTAATGTCCCTCTCATAAAATGTAACCTTATATCAAGAACCCAACGAGATGGATCATGCATCCTGATACCAAGCTTGACGAACGGTGAATACAGCACGACAAAACACATAAAAGATTGTCGATTTATTGCAAAATTTATATTTTTGGAAAGTGATTTATAAAGATTATTTCGTAATTTCTTCTTGACAAACAAGACATAGGCACAGTAATTTTCGCTCGGCTGTGGACAGCTCACGGCACTGGGGAAGGAAGCCATTTTAATATTTTTATTAGTTTATTTTTCAACTTAGAACTATAAGATGTTTTTTTAATAAAAAATGGTTCGACAAGGCAAATTATAAATGACCCGGCATTTTTAAGTAAGTTAAAAATTAGATAATTCTTTGTACTTCTTTTAGCCACCCCTACCAGGAAGCATGCCATTCATGTGCAGATTCTGAGACTCGAAAAGGAAGCGAAGTGGAAGGGGGCGGCTGCCGGCGGCCATGGATTTGCAGGCGGTGAAGGACAGGCTGGAGAAGGCCGCTCTCGACATCCTCCCCACCACCGCCCTGGACGCGCTGCCTTCCAAGTTCTACGAGGGCTTCATCCTCGAGGGCATCCGGGTAGATCACATCGAACCTGGGCGGGTCGTCTGCTCCATGAGAGTGCCACCGCGCCTTCTCGTAGGCTTCTTCGATCTCTCTGCCGGTTTTCGTTGCTTTCGGATCTAACCATATTGGTGTCCTTTCACTCGCTCCCACAGAACGAAGGTAATTTTCTGCACGGCGGGGCCACGGCTTCGTTGGTGGACATCGTCGGATCATCGGCGTTCTTGAGCGCCGGTTGCCCCACTACCGGGGTTTCCCTGGAGATTAACATCTCGTACCTGGATGCTGCTTATGTTGACGTAAGTCTTGAGAAGATACTGTTAATTCTGTCGTGGATTATCTGGTGTATCTGATGTGCTGCGGTGATTTTCCTTTTCTGATACCGACTTTTGTGCTTCTGTGGATTTCGCTGACAGCATCCGGATCGTATTCAGTGTTTATACACCTTATTCAATAATTGTGGTGCTTTGACTTATGAATGAAATGTTTGGTAACCTTGCGAAAGCAAATTGTTGAGTTTCTTCTTGTTGCATAATCGATTTTTATGTTTTCCCTTGTCTATTGGGACACAGGATTGAACTACCACTCGTTGTAGGAGACGTTGAGTGTTATATGTTTGGTTTCTGATATTTCTTGTTACAGAAGATTTTTGGGATATTAGTCGAGCTGGACAAGTTCCTGTCATCCGTGGCTGAAGAACAAGTTCGCACTAACTGACGTCTTATGTTCTCAAGACAACCAGTCCGAGCCGTGCTGTTATGCTCTATGTCTATGTGCATCAAACCTTCGTGATAGTTGGTTGTGTGAAAGGAGATGAAAGAATCATCAATTAAATTCTTGGGGGAGGGGGGTTGAAAAACAGTTCTTCTTTTCCTTCAACCAACACTCTTTAAGTCTAAGAAGCATGTCAGCTTTCTTCTCTTTTATTTTCTGACTTCCTTTGATAAATCGAAATTTCCTTAGATCTTAGCAGACTGGAAAAATGATTGGCATATCAAATTATCAAGCAAGCAACAAAAAAAGATCCTAAAGGCTATCTACAATTAGCATTTGAGAGCTGGGGATTTCCATAGTATTATGTGGAAGATAAAGGATCGGGCATACTCGTTATCAAGTCCTGATGTCATTGTTTTTATGGGATAAAACTGGAAACCCTCTGCAAAAACACTACAGTGGGGCAGTGACTGGTGATCTGTGGCTCCTATCTTTCAGGATATCAGGTTCACTTCTGTGAGCCATCGTTCATCTGAGGCATAGTTTTCAAGGTGTCATGCCTAGGCAATAAGGCAGAGTCTCGCTGGTCAAGGCAAGGGGCACCTAGGCAAGCAGGACATATTATGGCTATTTGTCTAATGTAAGAATAAATAATTTTAATTAAGTATCAACATCACTTAATTGATTGGTTTTGAAGTAAATATAACTACTTATAATAGTTAATTTAATTATAAATAGACATTTTGTTGGAATAATAACTAGGATTAAATAATTTCATAAATGTTTACTGATAGGTAATACAAATTAAGTCCTAAAATAAACTTATATTTAAGTTATTTAGTCTATGTAATTATGCACATGCACATTATTAATTGATTTAAATGGTGTCATAGCTCTTTTGTATTATTTGTCACACATATATTTGTTATTTTATCAGTTTTACTGTAAAAGGCGTCACCTAATCGTGCCATCTTGGTTGCCTTGAAAATGGTGATCTGAGGATGCTACTCATCAAATTATAGAGTTCTGTCTGCTGTTGGATGGAAAAGGACTGTGGAGCACAGAAAGGCATAGCTTAGCTGGAGAATCCTATCATTAGCTATGTTATTCTCTATCATGGGCCATGTCAGATCGAAGATTCTGCATATCTGTTTTTCTTTCTTTTCTTGCTGTCCTATTATCCTAGGCGCATACATCACCAGAACTTTTTTCTTGGTTCATTTAGAGCAACCACAACAGTGAACACCTTGCAGCTAGACCCTTCACTTTCCTATCCTGCAATATGGTTAAATTCTTCCTATGTATCCATGTATTTTGATAGTTACCTTGCAGCTTTGCTCAATGATGGCACAAACAAATACTCCTCACGTAGACACAAACAAGGAAAATTAGTCTAGAGCAGCTAAGAACCAATCAATACTTTGTGAATAAATTATATTTCAATGATTTTTTTATTTACCAATGCATTTTCTTTCATCCCCATCATTATCATTTAAGCCTTGTCCAGACTAACTGGGATAGGCTGCATCCTTTGGTTCAATCAGGCAATATTATCACATTGAAAAAAATCTTTTCTTTACCATGTTGAAATAACAATGGGGCATGATTCCCCATGCTAACAACTGCTCATGAAGACTTGTTACACATGGTAACTATGGTCCATTACCTCCTGTTATACATGCAGAAAATATCCAACTCCTGGTAACTATGCCCCCTCCTCCCTGCACACCCAAGAAAAGTAAATTGAAGGCTCTCTTGGTTTGTCATTTTTTCTTGATAGATTCTATTGGCAAATCTTCTGTATGATGTCTTACATCGCAGTGATTGCCAGAATGTTCAGCTTATTCGATATGCTTACCACCCTGATTAGACAGCTCTCAGTCAAGGGGCTTTCAGTTATCAGTAGTTTAATGGCATTACTCAAAATTAGGCAATTTTGAATGTATTTTTGTATTCGTTATCTTTAGTTTGACACACATAAATTTTGGTTAACAATGAATACGGGCATTCACTATTTGGTTCAACCAGGAATGCCAAACTGATTTAGTGAGTTTGGTTTGGTTTGATTTGCTTTGGATTAATAATCATTGGTTTGATTTGAAGTGTTTCTAAACCCCAAAGGACAAACCGAATAAAGTGAATTAATATAAATATTTATATTAAATATTAAATGTATCGATAATATTTTTATTTGTTATCTATAATGTAAGTATTTAATGATTTAAGGTGCTAATCAATTGTATATCTAAATTTAAATTATATTTGATATAAAACGTTTTTAACAGAACCAAACACGTTATTTGGTTTGGTTTAGTTTTGTTTGAGGGGTCATATTTGGTTTAGTTTGGTTGGTTTGGTAAAAATCTCCCTCAAACCAGAGCAAACTAAACTATGGATTATGGATGATCCAAGTGGTAGACTTAGGACGTAATTTTGGTTATTCGTTGGGCAACACATCTGGAGCTTCTTAAGGCTGTGAGCACACTTCCTTTTTTGAATCAGTGTGATTCATCCTGCTTTTCCTCAGGATCAGAGGAAAAGAAATGTCCTCAGACTTTTTAGATCATTGGTTTTTTTTTTGCAATTTCGTGGTACTTCCACTGTTAGCTGCATGGTCAACCTGCTTATGGAGAAGGCATATGAGTTGGTAAGTGACATCGTCTGCCCCATCTCTTTCATGGGCTGAGGACTTATAACCTTTTCTGACAATAAGTTGGATGATGGGTCAATGGAGGTATTTATTGTTAAAAAACGCATGGAGCCTTTTTTGTTAATGCCATCAATGATAACTCAAAAAATGGTGACCTAGGTCACCTTCAAAAAAAAAGAAAAAGAAAAACTCAGAGATAGCTCATGGCTGAAGAGAGCCTACCACCATGTAATTAGGAAAAAACGGGAACACTTCTGAGCCCTCTTCTCAAGTCCGTGACCTGTGTTGTTCTTGCATCATTTGAGGTGATTTAGTTGAGTTGTTTGTTGCTAATGCCTTTGTGGTGGCAGACTGTATTCCGGCTTCTTTAAGTTGCATCACGTATGTGTCCATAAACCTAGTCTACCATGTCTGACGCCTATCTTGGCGAACTATGTGCTTCGTCTACCCAGGAAGAAATTGAAATCGAAGCTAAGGTCTTGAGGGCTGGAAGGGCAGTCGGAGTGGTGACCGTTGAGCTGAGGAAGAAGCACAGCGGGAAGATCATCGCCCATGGTCGTCACACAAAGTATCTTGCTGTATCTAGCAAGCTCTGACAGCCCCATATTACCAAATTGGCAAGCACTCCGAAGCATACAAAAAACAATTATTTAATCGTGAGCGTAGTAACAACCTGGCTGGACGGAGCCCTTAGCAGATGTCTCGTATGCGTGCGATCTTATGCTTTAGTTGCCTGTTTTGTATGTAGACTTGTAAAAGATCTGGCAAGTAATTTACAGTTGAATCAAGGTGATTCTTGAAGCAGTCGTGGATCTCTGCTTCCAAAAATGAAGAACTTTTGACTGTTCGTGCTCCGAATGCCGGGATTCGGATCCGATCATTTATGCAGCTGGTGGGTGTTTTGATCGACGCCCGCGTCAAGGGTGACCGAAGCGACCACCTAGATTAGATGATGAGTCGAGGCGAGGTGATCTTTTACCAAGTGGTTTCTAATGCTGTGGTGCAGTGGCAAATTATACTAACTCGTCGGGGGTCTCTTTCTCCCATGGGAGGATGTTCCGGGTTTGAACTTGAGACGATCGTGATGTAGCAATGTACATTGCAGGGGGTGTGACCACTGTTGACCAAAAAAAAAAAGACTCTTGTCAAGTCCCCCAGGCGAGCGGAGATTGGTGGGCATCCTCTCCATCTTGTCTCTGGTGAAGAAGACGAAGGTATGCAAGACAAGACCTAATTATAAGATCCCGTGAAACTGATGTATAAGAAGTTGGAAACTTCAGTTAAACGGTTTTTATGTGGTGTTTGTTTTGGCTTAATTTGAAATCTGAACTCTTCGGTTACTTAACTAAATTTTGACCTTTGATTTAGTTAGAGGTACGAAGGTTTAGATTGTTTGATTTTTAGTCTTAATTAACCTTTAAAGATGCCTCATGTACCTGAACAAAATTCTTAAAAATAAGTTGCTTGATCTATTTTTTTTAGATGCAATCATTAATTGGGATAGAATAACATGTGTATATTTAAATAATATATTAACTTAATTAACATACAAATATCTTAATCAAGATAAGCACTTAATTTTATCATAAACTAAAAGTGGTTATTCATGAAATTAAATGTTCAGATTCTCCTATTGAGACAAAAAATAAACGTCAACAAAACTTCATATCTAACCTCCTAATAAACTAAAAAGGGTGGGATATAACGATTATTCCATAATATCATTCCCATATTGTAATCATAACCAAATTTACTCATAGTAAACTAAAATTTACTGATAAGAGAAAGGCAGAGAGAGTAGCACTCATTTTGGGGCAAACTTATCACCTAAATCACAATTTTCGGTCTACAAAAACAAGCAGAGGGCGATTCGCTGCCCGGGTGACGTAATTCTTTTGATTGATCGGACGCCCGATATGCGTTTGGCGAGGGAGAGGGAAGAAGAAAACGGGCGGGAGTGGAGAAGGAATCGAGCGGGAGACTCGTGGCAGCCATGGGTGGGCAGAAGAGCAAGGAGCCCTGCAAGAAGGAGGCATGCGACATCCAGGCTTGCCTCACCAAGAACAATTTCATGCCTCAAAAGTAGGTTCGCGCGTTCTCTTTTCTTACTTCATTTCATTCCTCACCTATCGGAGTCATTTTGCCTGATCCCCGAGTTTCTCACGTCCCCCGGCCTGGATGCCGGTATGTTGATTTTCTCCGGGATGTTTTTTGAAATCCGAGTGTAGTCCTACACCATCCGATCTAGGTCGGATGCTTGTTTATGTTAATTTTAGCCAAAGCTGGTGAATCTCTACGGTCGAGCGTTCACGTCGTTCTACGAGTATGGAGAATTTGAGCCGCGTAGAATGATGGACGGGAGAAGAAAATTGATATCACCTCTGCGGCTCTGCCTAACAAACGACCAGAATTTGGTGGATTGTCATATGTTTATGCCATTTTGGTTGAGTTGATGTGCGAAACATCTAGTGAGCAGATGGCTGGGCAGTTTACGCTAGGTTGCTTTAGTTTTACTAATCAAGTGAGATGTAACCGAAACATCAAAGGATAAACCCACTGTCATCGGTTGTCGGAAGATCTGACTAGGATGGAGGCTCCGGGACGCGTGCACATAGGGCTTGTTTGTTTGATTGTAAAATTCTTCAAAATAGAGCACTTGCCCCATTTTCCAGTATTTCAAATTGCTTGGATGAGTAACATATTGCATTTTGAGGAAATGTTTATTGTTTCAAATTACATGATGAGGGGGGTGGCAACCAAATCAAGAATATTATAGTTGCAAAACCATGTTAATCATGTGGACCCCTACTTCTTTTGCAAATTTAACCAAACAAATGCTCTTTTTTAAAATCCAAAAAGCATCTTGTTCTTAAGTAAATGAGTTTGAAACAAGAGAATGACAATAAAACAAACAAGCCCATAAAGTTGATTTCAGATAATTTTGCAGGGAGAAGACTTGTTCTCTGGCCATATTGGCAGTTGATGACCCAGTTTGTGATTCAACGTTACGTTCATATGCCAAACCTTTATTCGACTGAATTTTTTTCTTACTTTCTTTGCTCTCCTCTAGGTTATTTGTGATAAAAGAGTAAAAAAGGGTGGATGCTTTATGCATAACCTCAACCAGCGGTGGAGGCATAGTGCCAACTTGTCCATCAAAATATGATCCTGTTGCCAACTTACTGTGTTCTTCTTTTTGTGTGTTTTATGATACATCATTGATCATACGCCAAAAAGTTTCTTAAGAACTTGGTCTGACAGATCTCGGTTTGCATATTGTCTAGTTTTGTTGCCTTTTGCAAGCATGACAACAGCGTGACAATTTAATCCTACTTTCTTGTTAGGCTATGCAGATATGACCTGAAAGATACTTCTTAGTAAATATTATTTTTTATCCCTGAAAATGGTTTAAAATGAAACCCCTATTCTATAATGGAGTTAGAAACAGATGCATTTTTTGTTGAGATCATCGATGGGAAAATCAGAATCGGTGGATACCGATTAGATCCAACTCGGATCAAATTGGTCGAAATCGGCCGATTTTTAGGAAGAAAACTGATGGTATTTAAAATGAAAATTTCTGATTCTGATTCCAGCCGATTTGGCCTGATTCATTTTCTAAAAAATTTAAAAAAATCAGGATTCCAATTTGATCAGCCGATTCTCGACTAGTTCTATCAATTCAAACCAATTCCGCTAAGAATTGATTCTGGATCGGTCCTCCAGGCAGTAATCGGATCAAGACTGGCCGATTCCATTCCAGAATGGGTTGATTCCCATCTAATTCAACCGATTCCATATACCATGGTTGAGATCATGTTCTAGTACAAAGAGCATGTGATCTAATGTATGTATTTCATAGAGCTAGCAGTTTCTTGTTACTCATTGCTTTATTTCTTCTGTAAGTATCATTTGCAGACCATGCTTACCCATCGGTTAGATAAAATTACTGAAGATGCAAAACATAATCCAGATATCAGTTGACAGTATTGATGTTATATCTATAATAGAAAGGTGTAATCTATTTATGCACTCACAAAAGGGAATGGTTTTTTGTATTGTACCTAAGAAGATTTTGCCATGAATTGAACTGAAAACTGTTAACCCCACACGAGGTTTGTAAATAAGTGATTGTCTGATAATGAGCAAGGAACATCCATTTTTCAACCAATCAATACACCCTCATAGAGTAGCTTTTGCTAAAACTCAAGCAGTTTCTTGAAAACTAGCTTTAGATATGAAACTTTGAGTATTAAGAGATGCCCTCGTTGTTCCCAATAAGATTGCTCGAGAACAAATCGCTTCATCCAAAACACGCCCTGCTTGTTCTGCTCACAACAATCCGATTAATTCTCCGGGTGAAGAAACATGATATTATATCCATAATATACAGGTTTCAGCTCATTTAATCAGAAAGGACAATGTAGGATTTTCATATGTAGTTGCATGGTTTCTTATCAAATGGATTCTCCCGAAAAGTCTATGTAGTGTAAGTTTTATATTCTTCAGCTAGTCTTTTATAAAGTTAGTGTATGTTGTATTAATTTTGAAGTCATAAGTAATTCTCTTAAATATTTAACATATAAATTCAAATGCCTAATGTGATGTAGGTTTATTAGTATACCATGTCTATAAATCATCTGAAGGTTTTATTGGTTGGACAGGAGGTTGTGTATATCCCTTGTTACTTTAAGTGAACTATCATTATTAATCTCTTAATTTTGGTACACATATCAGATACTTTACAAAAAAGATTTACTTAATGGATATGGTGATGTTCTTTTGTTTTCTACCTTTTCATGCTTAGAAAGTCAGTGATGAAGATTTAAGGAAGCATGCAGTCTATATTGGCATTTGGATTCTTATCCACTTTACGTTTTCCCTTTTTTGGTCAGATTTTGATCCATTCTTGTATTTTGATACTTTTAAGAGCCACAGAATGGTAGAACATCTGGATGTGACCAATTTTGTAAACATGGAGTTGATTATGTCTAGTTTTTCACGAATCTGCCTTTAACTGGGAGCCTCATGAATTTAATTCAGCTGAGAACTTCTAGAGGTTGCACAGTTTTTCACATATTTTCATAGAAAGAGGGGTCCATTGTCCTAGTTATAGAAATATGATGATGACATCATGAGCTGCCTGAAGAACAACATTTGATATAGGGCCAGAGGCACTGATAGCAGAATAAGCTGTTGGTAAACCCAAGTTTGGCGCTGTGTCCTATATGCATTGAATACGCCTATGGAATGTAACTGAGCTGTTATATTTGGAACAGAAGCTTATGCTCACCCATGGTTGAAACTCACCATACTCTTCCTTGAACTGAAGATGCAGTCACTTGTTCTCCCATTTATGTTGTTCGGGAGTTTAACCTGTAGAGTGAATATTACTCACTGGATGTACCGTCACTTCTTTTCTCAATTTTGTTCATGGAATCAATGTGTAACGGCTATTCATTTGCTGTAACACATTATCTTTCTAGACAGCTCTGCTCATGTAAATTCAAAGAAAATGGTTTAGATTGGGTTGTGATTTGTTTCAGACAAGTACGTGAGTATAACTTCTTGAATTTTGAGGGTGCTATTCTTGGTTGATTGCTGTGACTTGATTGAGCTCCTCAACTTAGAAGCTAAGGATTCTGAGATGCTTGACTTGAAGTGCTGTAAGACATCAAAAGATATTCTATTGATTTCTCAGGTGCAATATGCTCCTGCATGTCATGTGAATATAATCGACATTCTGATAATAATGTGTAATTCATCTTTAAAGCAGGTTTAATTCACTGAACCAGCACCACACCATGAACGATGACCAATTTCAAGTACTTTGAAGTTCTTACAATGGAGACTAGTTATGGTTCTGATGAATTTGATTATTGAAGTGCATTCTATGAGTGATTCTTTTTCATTAGTTCGTGTATTTTGTTGGTTGTTCCCTGGCTTACATTGTTAAAGTTGAATCTTGTGTTTGTGCTTCTTCAGATTCTCTCTCTCGGTAATGGCTATCTGGGTTAACATTTAGATGATTTTAAATCTAAGAAGATGCAAAAAGGAAATTGTGTAATCATGACGTTTGTCTTTTCATGTGCTTGCTTTTGTAACTTTCAGGTGTTTAGGGGTCATTAAATTGTTGGAATCGTGTTGTGAGAAATGTGACTACAACTCAACACACTGTGCTTCTTTGTCAGGATTACTTAAGATGAGTTCAAAGTAAGTTCTTGAGGCCAGATTTAGCACGTTTTTTGTTCCAATAGATAAAGCTAATTTATTTTGAGGATTCTCATATCTTCAATGTAGAGTTAAATGGTAACATGGAGATGTACAAAATAAATATCTCGTCCTGTTAGTACCTTTTGTTGAGACCGATTGTAAAATTTCATGTACTCTCTTAGATGCTTTCTTGAGACATCATCTCTGAAATTCTGTTGTACATATTCCAATGCAGTTACTTCTTTTATTTGCTATGCTTGAACATGTGAACTGCTTGCTTTCTCAGATCTGCCCTAAGATCCAGTGTTATCTTTAACCGTAGTCGCCTATTTCCACTTCCAGAAAGGATAATTGTATCTTCATTGCTTATTTCTTTAAGTACTTATTTTTGGGAAGTTCACTGGGCAATGTTCACCGAGCAGTGTTCCACCATTCATTGTCTTTGGTAGGGACATACCGGTGGCCTTGGGGAATTTCTAGCTGGATCCCTATATTCTGGAAGTCCTATTATTTTGCCAAGCCAAACAGAAAATGTTTATAAAATATTAGAACTTTGAAAGGTTCCGTGTAGTCTTGAATTTTTATGAAAAGTCTTTAAAAATGTTTAAGTTTTCTTCTAAAAGAGCTCTTGGAGTTATTTATTTTAGCATATACACTTATAGTTAAGGATAAGTTATTTTTCGCTCAAGCTAGCAAACGATCTTTTTGCCCGTCCATTTCTAGATCAGTAAGCATGACTAGAAGTAGCAGAGTTGGGTGTTGGTTGGTGGTGGGCTGTGGCATGGTGGCTGAGGCAGCAGATAGCATGCAATATCTTGAAAACAATATATCATAAATCGTAACCGATGGATATTTATGTTTGGATTGGAGTAGAATACTTAGGGACGTGGATTAGAACTTATAATTAGAGTTGAAGATCAATTTGATTTGGAGTCAGAATGTTATGTCATTATCCTTATCTCTCTCTCCCACTTGAAGAAGAAAATCACAATGCTACTCGGTATTGTAATGATTGAGGAAACCACCAATAGGAAGTCTATTTTAATCTGGAACATGATACTCAGAAGGATTAGGATAATACATCCTTTTTAGAACACCCTTGGCCCCGGGATCATGCAGGCACCATCTCTCTTTTTCTTTTCCCGGATCTATTTAATAGGGGATTTCTTCTTGGACAAAAAGGGAGATGTGACTTTTTTTCCTTGTGGTCCCCCACCTTTTATAGTTATTTATGACCCTCACTTTTTATCATGATAATTTTGTCTTAAGCTATTTTAGATTAATGTAAAATTGTGTCATTGAAGTGTATTGTGCAACCCAAGCAACCCAGATACCCCATTAGAGAAGAGCTACCATAATATGTGAAACAGAACCAAAAGAATGGTCAAACCCAATATGGTTCTTGGTTCTTTCTCTAATGTGGAGGCTTGATGTCATTTCTCTGTCTGTAAAGATTTAATATGGGAAGGCATATTCTTTTCCAGTGAGCTGGAACTTGGATATATCATGTGCTTAGATAGTTTAAAGATTATTTCATTTATGTTACCTGTGCTTTCCGAAAAATACATTGATATAGATCCCTTGATTCAGAATTACGTGGTTATGTTGAGGTGCATTTCGTGTCCTTCTGTCCATTAGGTAAAACGTGCTGATATATGTTGAATTTCCTTCTGTTGGTATTCACCAGATAATCAGGATCTAAATATTCTTTGAACACCTTGTCATGCCTTTGACTATTGCTGCTTCTTTCATTTTTATGAGGTAATATTGCATGGAATTGTAAAAATAACTGAACGTGCACCAGATGGTCAAATAATTTGGTTAAGAATTTCATCTTTTCTTATCTAAATGGTTGGTAGACCCTGCATGCAATCTGAAAACTTGTGCCTTTTGAAGCTTCATACCTGAGTGAAACGTAAAACCTATGGTCTTTTAAATAATTGCCTGCGGGCTGAGGACTACATGGTTGTATTCTTGAGAAGCATCTTGGTTCATGTTGCTCAGTTGCAAAGAAAGTTCTTAAGCTCTTACTCAAATTAAAGATTGCCATCTCGGATCTCGATTTCGTCTCGGAGGGGGAGGTGAAAGAGAAGAGATCTCAGAAAAAATTCGGGAGATTAGATCTCGTATTCTCGTGATTAAAATGTATGTATGTATGAAACATAACATAATATCTTATAAAAATAGGAGTACATCAATGAATTTACATGAAACATATAACACATGTTGTATATTAACTGTGTGAATGAACAATTACAAAGCACTTTCAATATCAAAAAGATGAATTTTGTACTTCTAAAAAATTTAAATTTGTATGTAATATTATTTAAATACTAATACAATATTAAACTTGTAACACATTTTTATGTAATAATATAAGTAATAATAAAATATATTAAATATATTTACACTATCATAAATGGACACAGAGTAGTTGCGGATCAGCTCTTTGGCGACATCGGCTCCTTGGCAAGATTGAGATTTTAGCGAGATATTGACGAGATGACATTCCATGACTCAAACATGTAGAAGAATTACATATAGAGGACGACGGGAACTAGCTGGTTGCACGGGGCTTAGGTCATAATCTGCGGATCTCATGCCTCCTTGTTTCCAGGAAGGAAGACTCCACGGGGTTGGTGAAGTTGGATGAACTATCCTCTTTTGGACAGCGTTGATTGGGAAATGCTTCATTATTTATCCAGTAAATGACGATTTTAATAATGCAGACATAAATGATGTTATTAACGGAGGATATTGTAATACGATATTAGAGAGAAGATAGCAATGCTACATCATGCCCCTGAATTCTGATATATTAATTTTCCTTTCTGCCGGAGACAAACAGAGAGCATAGGGTGCAAATTATGCTGTAAGAGTTTGCATCTGGGTCGTGCTTGGAAGATCAAACATCAGATGGGCAAAAGAAATGAGAACTCGTTGTCAAGGTAACGTATAAGCGTGCAAGAACCTCCCCCGGAGCTGAACAGTTGCATCGATTGACAAGAAGATTTTTTTCCGTGGACCTCGAAAAGCTCTACGACGCTCCTACCTAGCTGTTGTCAGCTGGAACAAACCTACCAAGTCCTGAAATTCTTTTAAGCAAGTTGGTACAACAAATTCCAACCTGTTCCCTTCTACTTCGCATATCATGGTCGTCATCTATAGTGCTTGGGATGTGGAGATTAAAAGAAATAGATATACGTTGCACCCATGTCTTCGTACATTAAAAAAAACAGTATTTGCATTGATCTGCCGATGGCAGGTTTGACTTGTCGCCGTTGGTCGACAAAGATATTGCCCGTGCTGGGACAGCGCGTGCAAAAGGAGGCAACTTGAGACCTAGGGTTCCCATTTGGCGTTGACATTAGGCGGTGATATGGGGTGACTGCGTGGTGGGAATCTTTCAACTCTGGCAATGCTGTTTGATTTGAATGGGCATAGTAGTTGACGCCAGTTTTCTAATTGGTGTATGTATTCTAAACGTTCATACGAGATGAGATGATCCAAGTGGTCTATTTGAGGTAAGTATCTAGACTCAAAGGGGGACTAATTAAAGATTGTACACTGATTTCATTGCCAACGGTTTTTACTTTTTTTTTTTAGTCTAGGGTCGCATTTGGTTCGGAAGGGGGGAGGGATTTCTGAATTTTTGATAGCTTAAAAACCCAACTAAATGTATTAGATTCTTTTTGACTTCTGTGCAGTAAAGGTAGAGACTAGTTTTGAAAAGTGAAGAGAAACAGACATAAAATGTGTGTTGGAGGGATCTCTCGAAGCTCATAGACATGAGCTTTTGGAGATTGGGGAAGAAATCTTTGGCACAGAATACCCAACCATGGTTGTTTAGAATGCCTACGCCTCCAATTATTCCAAATAACATCTGGTAGATGCGGAAATTGAAGGCCACCGCCGGTTAGACGCACCACCAGACAGCTCGTCTTCGTATCTAATCTGATTAACCACCCATGCAATGATGCAAGTGTAAGCACCGACTCGCCGCTCTGACTGTAAATAACAAGCTAGAGGAGTTTGGAAGCGTCATGGCGGCACTGGATTCGGACTTTTCCTACCGCGCGCTATCTCACGGCGGCTGCGTGATCAAATACCGGACAGCTCTATGCAGGAGAGAGTTTTCCTACGATGCACGTTGCACAGCACCGCCAGTACTTGATGGTTATTACCCATATGCGTACAGGTTCTCCGCCGAGCAGTATTTTTACAAGAACAAAGTATCAAGATCAACTGATACAAAGACTCGGTCGTGTCTCCCGACGAGTGTGGGTTTCGTTTCGCACCTGTGATCTTGCCCGCCTACGCAGCGGAATCATCCTGCCCGTCGAAATGGCGCGTCTTCCGGGATGACCTGGGGTTCTGCACCATGAAGAGCCGCCTCAGGAGCTTCAGCATCAGGGCCAGGCCCGGTCGCCCATGGCGGATGCTGCTGCTACTGCTCTTGGTCGTCATGGCCAGTGCCTGCGAGCCGCGGGGGTGGTCTCCCCTGCTTCTCCTGCTGCCCTTCCGAGGCTTCGATCCTGCCCGGGGCGTCTCGTGCCCCGGAAGCTTCTCCTCGTCGCCGGACTTCTCCGGCGCCTGCCTCCGGTGGTAGGAGAGTCGGGCCAGCTCCTCGTTGAAGTCCTCCCACAGCATGTCCATTGTCTCGTTCTCGTAGAATCTCCCGGTGCTCTCATCGTCGCTCGGCGGGCGCTTGCCGAGAAAGCCATCCTCTTCTTCCCCGTCGCTGTGGGCATCGTAGGCGTCGGCGGCGGAGGCGAAGCTCCTGCGCCGGCGGGGGGGATTGGGCCGGGCGGCGGAGGGCAGGAACCAGAGAGGGGAGGCGGCGAAGTGAGGGAAGGGGAGCTGGAGAAGGGAGTCCGGATCGGCGACGACGGCGGGGAAGCTGAAATCGTCCATCTAGGCCTCCCGCCCGCTTCGCCGTTGCCCCTCTGTTCGTCCTTTGGACTCCACCAGCTGTCCGTTGGGGCTGTGAGCTCTCTTCTCTGTCCAGCGACAGCGAGGCGGAGCAGAGAAGCAAGCGTGTCGTGCCGTGCGCGGCTTGGTGCTTCTGGTGGCGCCCGGTATGAACAGTCTGGACCCGGTCGACGGGCTATACGAAGAGAGTTTAAACTCTCTCAGTTTTCTCAGTCACCTGTAGCTTTCAGCCTTTGTGCTGGGTTGCATACTTGCATCTCGTCTGCCGCCGGATTGAACGCGTAGAGTGACGGTGGAGGCTCTCTCTCTCTCTCTCTCTCTCTCTCTTTTATAGTGATGACTCGGTGCCTTCCCGTTGTCATCCATCGTCGGCCTTCTTTCCTTGGCCCGCCGGTGCGTCGGGTCGCTTGGCCAGACCGTGACCTCCCCCCGCACACGGCCACACCATCCACAAACCAGCGGCGGGATGCGCCGTTGCGCGTGTGAATGAAAGATTGCTCTGCTGAAACCATCGGCAGTGGCTCAGTAGTTGAATGGCTGATAGTTTAGTTGGCAGCTAAGATGTGGCCGGTGAATAGCGACCTTCTAATATAATGCCTAATGGGGGTGTTTGGTTGTACCAGTTTTTGTTACAAAAATATAACTTTGTGACAAATGTTGTTAAAAAACGGTGCTTGATAATTATTATAAAAAATATATTTTAGGGATATGTTGTTGTGTAGTTGGTATGTGATGACATGCAAAAAACGGATTGGGATCGGGTCGGGCACCTGACCTGACCAGATTCTTGACGGACCACCCCGGATCTGATCCGGGTCTCAAGGTCTTGGGCTCACCACTCTGGCAGCCCTTTTTTATACAAGATAATTTGAAATAGTTCCATTTATATATAAGCATGCCAATAGATACGGATTATTTAATTATCCAACTTGTTCATTAAATTAACAAACAGTTAATAAATAGTTTAAAACGTTTAAATAACTTATATGTATTTATTTATCGATTATCTATTGTCTTAACGGATATAATCATGGATACAGTGTAAATTGAACTCAAAAATTGTCATCTGTATCCGTTAATCAATGCATAATCCAACCCCTCACATTCTAAATTATTTAATGTGCATATGCACCATCACAAAAATCTTATCATCTGTAACTCTCTGGTTCGTCCTCCTCTTTGTGACTTCAACATTGAACAAACTTTATCTTGATGTTCGACGATGATGTCTCTTTTCTCTCTTATGTCTCAACGACACATACGTAGACAACTTTTTCCCCTTCCTAGTCTTACTACTGTTGAGTTTGACATCTTGTAAGGCCTATCATACTAGAGGAATCTATAGATTATGTCATTTGTCGGATAGTCAATGACAACACAATATAGGAGCGGACATTATCATGTCGCCGTCATAGTTGTCAAGGCGACAAGATGTCTAAGGCGTTAAAGAATGTCAATTTCGCCTACGTGATAAGACAGTTGCTTAGATGTTGCCTAAACAGTCTTAGATGTCGCCTAAACAGTCAAGACGGTAATATTGAATATTTATATATACATATATACATATACATATACATATACACAATTATATGTATAATTAAATGTTAGTATTATATGTATTAATACATATATATATTTATAAATATAATTATATTTTTATGTTATTATAGAATCTATATGTTTATGTGTTCATATATTTAAATGTGATTTTATTTATATAATTATGTATGCTTATGTATATATTTATTTTGAGAAATAATTAATCTTGATAAACTTGACATGTGTGAGAGATAAAGAAGAGAGTTAAAATAGATTTCTATAATTTTAAGTATATAACATATATTTATAATTATGAATCTTATATATATATGCGATAGTTTAAGTGATTGTGAAATATTGTTATAATATTATTAAACGAGGAGTGTCAAGACGAGCGCCTTAAGGGCCTATTCTTTCAAGGTGGGTGCCTTTTGACCCCTCCCAAAAGGCATCCCGGCAAGGTGCTGGCCAAGTAGTGCCTTGTCGCTTAGGCACCACTTAGCCTTGACAACTATGGCCACCGCACTCGAGCATTCTTTATATGTTGAATGTGTTTCCACAATCTCTTTCTTGATTCTTCTCTCTCTCACATGTTCTTTATGAAACCTAGAAGTTTTTTTTTTGTTTTAGAGGGAGAATTTATATGTTGAACTACTTATGACTTTATGTATCTGTTAATTGTCCATTAATCAACCGTAAGCCACTTTTAAGCGAATACTACGATGCATTTTGCGAATACACCCATTCCCGATAGTTAACGAGCAGTACATGGATACACACTTTGCTTATACGATACAGATAATGTCATTATATGATTCGTATCCGAACGGTTGACATCACTATTTATATATGTTAATGTATGGTCTAATAATTATGATCACCTTCGATGTCTAAAGAAGAGAACTCTTTCAGTCCCCAACCGGAGGGAGCCACCTGATGTATCCAACTCAAGATGCTCTGCATGATCCTAGAAGTGAGGAGAAGAAGTGTTTGTTGGTTATAAATGTTAGCGTTACTTCTTCGTAAATCTTAATAAGTTAGGTATGATATATAGTTACTGAGAGGGGTATATAGTTACTGAAGCGTGATATATAATTACTGAGACAATTTTGTAAGTGGGAAGATTAGTTACTATATGAGTGATATAGTAATTATACGTCTGTGTGAATAAATCGGGATATAGTAACTATATGGGCAATTTAGTAAGTGGGAATGTAAGTAACCATACGAGCGATATAGTAATTATATGTTCATGTGAGTAAGTCAGGAGGTTGATAATTATATGACCAATATAATAATTATGTGTCCACAAAAGTAAGTCGGGCGATAGTAATAATATGAACAATTTAATAAGTGGGAAAGTTATTAACTATATGTGAGATATAGTAATTATATGTCAATGTGAGTAAGTTAGGAGATAGTAACTATATGTGCGGTTTAGTAAGTCGGAGGTTAGTAACTATATAAGTGATGTAGTAATTATATGAACAGTTTAATAAGTGAGGCTAGTAACTATACGAGCGGTTAAGTAAGTGCGAGGCTAGTAACTATATGAATGATGTATTAACTATATAAACGGTTTAGTAAATGATGAGATTAGTAATTATATGAGCAGTGTAATAATTATACGTTCGTGCTAGTAAATTTGGAGATAGTAATTATACGAGTGATTTAATAAATGGGGAGATTAATAATTATATGAGCAATACGAGCGGTTTAGTAAATGAGGAAGTTAGTAATCATATTAGTGGTGTAGTAACTATATATCTATGTGAATAAGTTAAGAGATAATAACTATATAAGTGGTTTAATAAGTTGAGAGGTTAGTAATTATACGAACAATTTAATAACAAATGAAAAACTTATTAATTCACGTTAACTACCTTCTCATCTTCTAAGGGGAATCGGACGAAATATCATAAGTGAGGGTGGCTAGATGGAGACTACTTATTAGAGACCGAGGAAGTTTTCTCCTTCAAACTCGTTGAGGCAATCCAATCTCCCAGTAGAAGGGCTTAGTGACGATCAAGGAAGGATGGGTCGTGAGTCGCGAGAACCCTAGGCCGACCCGGTTGCGATCTCAATTTTTTTTATTTTTTTTTAAAATTCAAAAAAAAACTAGAAAAATGCAAAAAAATCTAGAAAAATCTAGAAAAATACAAAAAATTTCGAGAAAATAAATGACATATTTTAAACAAATAATACATCTAACTTTTTCAAATATAACGTGTTCTACATTTTGTAAGTAGTTTATGTACTCTCCCCATGTCAATTGGGTTAAGTACAAAACTTGATATATGTACACATGACGACCATATTCGTTAGTCCTTCGAGAAACTATCTTAAGACTTGATTCAAACGAATTATCATAACTATAGGTCGATTAGATCGAAGTATCTGATGACTAACTAATTATGTAACTAAGTAAGTAATTAACTATATTTTCTAACTAATTATCTAGTTAAGTAACTACTAAACTAAATATCTAATTAATTTTTTAACTAATTAGTTAGTTAGAAAATTAATTAGATATTTAGTTTAGTAGTTACTTAACTAGATAATTAGTTATAAAATATAGTTAATTACTTACTTAGTTACATAATTAATCAATGAAACAAGTATTAAATAAATATACTAAATGAACTAATGTAGTACTTAATGAAATAATTAAGTAAATAAAGAAGAAAATGAGAGCAAAATTTGAGAGCAATGAGAGCTTTGAGGGAGAGAGAGAGAGATAAGGGTAAGAGGAGCCCTTTGGGAGCTGAATGGGAGGGCTGGAGGCGCCCCCATCCGTCACAACATGACCGTTAGCAACTGGTCTTGGGTCTGGCCTCGGCGCCCCCAACCCTAAACCCGACAACTTGACCGGGTTGTCGGGTTGTGCGACCCTGTGTGACCCGGCCGGCTGAGTCGGCCCGACCGGGTCGCGACTGGGCCGGTCAGGACCAAACCCGACTGGGTCGGGTCTAGGTGGCGACCCGGCGAACCATGGTGATGATACATGCCAGGTATGTTCAAGAAAACTTCCCTGTAGAGATGCCGTAATGTCATCTGCCTCGATTACACTGCAAGGGCATGAACAGCAAACTTGCATTACATGCGGATATATTTACAGCCCACATGGCTCTATCCCTGTGTTTATTTCTTCGAGGGTTGATCTCCCACCTCTGGTGTTTGCTCCTCGCCGGTTCCGTTCCTTCACCTCGCGTCAAACAGCATCCTCAAGACATTCCTGGTCTTGGGTCTGGCCTCGGCGCGCTGGCTGACGCAGCCCAAGGCGACCTTGAGGACCGACAGCATCTGGCTGCGCACGGCGGGCGACGAGCCGCGAATGCTTGGGTCGAGGATTTGGTCCCAGTCTCTGACGCGCGTGACATGGCTCAGGCTCAGAGCCCACTTCGCCAGCTCGATCCCCTGGTTGACCGGTGGCTTGCCGGTCAACAGCTCCAGCAAGACGACCCCAAAGCTGTAGATGTTCCCGGCTGTAGTCACTCTCATCGTGTAGGCGTACTCTGCAGCCGTGAAACAGGAACAGGGTTGGCATCCCTTTGTCAGAGCATGTCAAGATTCATATACCAGAAACATGTTTGTTATTCTTCGGAATGACACAATTGTCCATCTTCTGATATGTATCAAGCCATATAGAAGCCCAAACTCCAAACCAAAGAACCGTTAAAAAGCTACAAGAACTGTCTAGTGTCGTGAAGCGGGGTGCAGTTTTCTTGGGCAGGGATTCATCTGTAGAAATGGGGGAAAAATGGCATGCTTCGGTACTTTATATAGTGCCGTTCCTATATTCTGATCTGCAATGGAGCAACTGAACTCTGATCTTCCAGATTTGGCTCTAGAAAATCTTACTGAAGTGGACCATGGATTAACTAATACGAAAGCATGTCAGCTAGATGCAGCAGGTAAAGCTGATTTAGCAACACTGGAGAGCCAGCAATGTGTAGAGAAGTAAAAAGTGCATCACGAGTGTTCCGAGGAATCACACCTGGAGGAATATATCCAGCGGAGCCAGCGAGCATGGAGATGCTGCCGGTGCTCTTGGACGGGTCCATGACCATGAAGAGCTCGATGTCGCCTATCTGGGGCTCCCGGAGGGACTTCAACAGGATGCTCTTCGTCGAGAGGTCCAGGAGGAGAACTGGTCGGTTGTACCCGTGCAGGAAGGTGAGGCCCTGGGCTACCCCCAGCGCAATACTGTAACGACATGGCCAGTCCAAGGTGGTATGATCTCCATCCCCCTTGTCGTGAAGGAGGTCGTGGAGGGTCCCTTCGTGCACCTGCGGGTAGAGAAGGTAGGCGCTGTCCGCCGTCAGGACGTAGGCGAGTGGCGCCATGACGTAGGAATTGCTGAGCTTCCCCAGGCCCTCCAGCTCCTCCCTGAATCTCCTCTGGTTCCCCATCTGGAATATCTTGTCGCTCCAGTGGAGCTTCTTCACGCAGTAGCTCGCGCCGCCGGGCATGGCGGCCTTGTAGTAGGTCGAGAACCTGCCCTTGCTCAGCACGTTGCTCGGGCTACCGACGTCTTCCATTGCCTTGGCGAAGTCCACCTGGGACCTGTGCACCGTGTCCTCCGTCAAGAAGGACCCCTCGATCACATGGGGGAGGCCTCCCGCCGTCGCTATGTCTTCGTCCTTCACCCGATACAAGCGCTTCGAAGCAATTATGAATGCGAAGATCGCCGCTGCCAGGCCGGTGACCAAGAGGGCCGCCGCAACAGAGACGCCGGTGATAAGCGCCACGGAGCTCTTCCTCTTGGGTGGAGTAACGGCGGCAGCACCGGTGCCATTCACCAGCCCAATATTGCCGTCGACGTCGACTACCGCCCGGGAGGAGGGGAGCGCGGGAAGAACACCGGAGAGCCTGTTGTAGGAGAGTACCAGGTGCGTCAAGCTCTTCATGAGGAGGAAGAATGTGGGAACCTCCCCGGTGAATTCGTTGTGCGACAGATCTAAAATCTCCAGCTGCGGCAGGTTCAGAGTGCTGGGGATGCGCCCGCCGAAGAGATTGTTGCTGAGGTTGAGAGCGGTGGATAAGCTCCCGGGCATCTGCGGGATGCGGCCGCCGAGCATGTTGTTACCCAGCTGGATCTCCATGATATACTGCAGACTGCCGATCATGGCGGGTATGGAACCACTCAGTCGGTTGCTGTCCAAGTTCAAGACCGAAAGCTTGGTTAAGTTTGGAACCCAGGATGGTATTGCGCCGGAGATTGAGTTCCGGCTGAGGTTCAGGGTCAGTAGCTCCCCGAGGCCGGCAAATTCCTCCGGGATGCTCCCCTGTATCTGGTTCACTTGGAGCTTCAGGACGACGAGCTTGCTAAGATCACCAAGTTCCCCGGGCAGCACGCCCTTCAACCGGTTACCGGCCAGATTGAGCAGCGTCAGATTCGCGAGGCGTCCCAGCTGCGGCGGTATCTCCCCGTCCAATGCATTGCCGTCGAGCTCCAGGTATCGCAAGCTCCCCGCCGCCCCGATGGCCGCTGGGATGCTCCCGTTGAGCCTGTTCCCGCCGAGTCGCAACCGGAAGAGCCGGCGGGACATATTGGCCACCGGGAGTGGACCCTCGAGCGAATTGGAGCTCAGGTCGACCGATTCTAGACTTGCGGGCGAGAGGAGGTCCGGCGGGATGCGCCCGCCAAGCTTGTTGAAGCTGAGATCCAAGACCTGCAAGTTATCGGTGATCCCCGGAGGGATGGTGCCCGTGAAACTGTTGCTGTTCGCGGCAAACCGGCGCAGGCTCCTCATCGTCGTCGACAGGTTCCGGGGAAGCTCGCCGGTCAGGTTGTTGGAAGAAAGCAGGAGAACCTCCAGTCGGGAGAGGGCCTCAATCGAGCGGAGGTCGGAACCGGAGAGGAGATTGGAGCTGAGGTCCAGGACCGACAGGTTCCGGTACGCCAGGATCGCCGGGAAGATGGCGCCCTGGAAGCGGTTGTGCGAGAGGGAGAGCTCCCGCAAGGTGCCGCCGCCGGCGGGCGACACCCCGCCGGGGACCGTCCCGCCGAGATGATTGAAGCTCACGTTCAGGCTCGCGAGCTTGGGCAGGCGCCCCAGGCCCGAGGACCCCACCGAGCCGCTGAGGAGGTTGTAGGACAAGTCCAGGACCTCCAGGGCCCTGAAGCCGGAGAAGGTTGGCAGGTCGCCCGACAGCTTGTTGCCGCTGAAGTTGAGCAGCTGGAGTCCGGGCAGTCCGCCGCAGGCGGCGACGAAGTCTCGGGGGATGGAGGTGAAGAGGTTCGAAGGGAGGCTCGGGGACCGCAGGGCGGCGCCGAGCGTGCAGAAGGACCGGAGCAAGCTGTTGTTGGAGAGGCCCAAGCCCGGGAGGGAGATGTCGATCAGCACCCGGGAAGAAGCGGGGGCATCGGCGCAGTTCACTCCCGGCCAGCGGCAGGGGTCCGGGTCGGAGGTGTTCCAGGTGGCCGAGCCGAGGCTCCCGGAGATGCTGCGCATGGCGCTGGCCTGGCCGGAGGAGGCGAGCCGGGATGCGGCGGACGGTTCCGGAGACAGGAGCAACGGCACAAGGAAGAGGAGCAAACCACGTACACGGTCGACGCCCATGTTTCCTTCACCGTCCCTACTGTCTCCCCAGCCGCTCGGAGCTACTTCCGGTCACTCGGGCATCTCCCATGCGTGAGGAGCTTTTTTCTCCCAAGTTTTCAACCTGCCGGTCTTCGCATTGAATGATCTCCGGAGACCTTCGCGTTCCGCTCCACGCCAATATTTGTTCTCACGGCGGACTCGGCAGCGTCTTGACTCCGAAGCGCTGCGGTCTGCGGAGACCCGGGGAGGAGCGGAGGGGCTCCACATCTTTACGTGCGTTTCCCACTTCCCGGTGCGCTTTATGGCGTGTGAACCAAGGCCGAGGCCACAGGCGCGGAGACCAGCGTCGGTTTGGTGCAGGTCTTTCGAATTTGTCTGCTAGGTGGCGTTTGGTTGCGATTCCGGGGGAGAGGGTTTTGTGAGAACTCGAGATATCAATCAAAAAAAAGTAATATCTAGAATAGAGAGGCGAGGATTTTGAGGATTGAAGAGAAATAGGCACCGATGATCTGTGCCAGAAAAGAAAAACTTCTCAAATCTGATAAACACGAGTTTTGGGACATCTTGTGAAGGATCTCTGACAACTGGAGCATTAATTCCCACCGAACGAATGTTTAACGAGGCCGTTGATTTCAATTGAAGCGGATTGAAATGAGTCAAAAAAAATTCTTAACCCATATAATTTAGTTTAAAATATTAATTTTATCTGTCAAAACATATTTAATTTAAATTATTTTTAATTTTTATATATTATGTTTACTAATTAAATTTTCTGATAATATATTTATAAATAAAGTTTAAGTCGAGTCAACTCAGATCAAGTCAAGTTAATATATATTTTTTTACGAGTTGGGTCAAGTTACGTCGGATTGAGTAGGGCCAAACGTTGCTGGCCGAGCATAGCTCGGTCGGCACCTGCCTTGCGCCTGGGGGTGCAAGGTACGGGCTTCACTTCCTGGCGGCGGCAAAGCCAAGCACCCCGGGGAGGTGTCCAGTGAGGTTCGGGTAAGGGCTCGAATCTCCGCCTGCCTGCAGTGCAGCAGGTCTCTGGGGCCACTGGGCCCGCGAGTGACCAAAAAAAAAGAGTAGGGCCAGACGTTGAGATCAAAAAAAAAGAGTAGGGCCTAACATATGTTTAGAGCGGGTCTTCCCGAGTGCTCAAAGAGCAGACGTCCGACGAGCTGCCCGTTTCTGATAGGAGGTCAACTAATCAGGTCTCCCTTTTACGGACGCGTGATGTATTCGGGCATCATCTGCCATCGAAGGTGGCACCGCACATCGTAACGCTATCGGCTCCGAAAAAGGCGAAGAAAAGACTTCTGCCCTTCACGCCTTCCTTTTTGCTTTCGCAGTAGAGCTCAGTCCATGATATATTTTTTCTACGTCATGATTGGACCTTGAATTGTCGCCTGCTTCTCACTGAAACCGGTTACGAACTTGAGAATGGTGTTCGTCCGAATAATGCCGCTGAGCTGCTAGTTAGTGAGAAATTTTACTCCGTCTGCCCTTTGCCGCCATTAAAGGAGGACCGACGCCTGCCACTTTGTGTGCCCAAAATCAAGAAAAACCGTTCGTCATCGAGCGAGGATCACCTCATAAGATTTTTCTAAAAAGTTCTTTCAGATCTCTCGTATATTTACATTAAATATACGATAAGATGATCAATTAATATATGATAAGATGAATATTTAATGTAAATATGTGAGAGATTTGAAAGGACTCTCTCGGGAGATCTCTTGAGATGATCTTCACTCTTTGTCCTCTGATCGGGGGAGGAAGTGTGTCAAACTGTTGTACTACTGTGGCACCACCGTCAATTGGTGGGCGGAGACCGGAGCGTGCGGCTTGGACGGCTCTCGGTGTTGTCCTAAAAGCGTGTGGGACTCTTCTCGGATTGACCCAGGTAATGTGTGTATGTGTGGGTGTATATATAGATATATATATATATATTCTAATCTACTTTACCGTCTCTGTTACACAGGCTATGATTTCCTCGAATGATAATTCTTATTATTTTTTCACCGACCGGCCTTAGGTTGGTTGGTGCAGCCTGCCCACCGGGGGGCAGGCCTCCTGAGTTCGAGTGCCTACTCGAACTTCCCTGGCATTGAAGCCACCTGCCCCGGGGGGCAGGCCACAGGTGATGACCGAGCGGGTGCTCGATCATCCGACCGCGTCCTGTGTTGGGTGCATAGTTGGCCACTGAGCCAGACGTGACCAAAAAAAGATAATTATTTTCATTTTTTTAGTGTGTGCCACAATCTCACCTGTATCCCGATAAATGTTAAGTGGTTCCGATTCTTATAATCTCATTCATTGTATTCCGATTTCAACTCCAAAGAAGTTGGTTAATTTTTGAAATACACATTATATATTAATTTTTATTTAAAAATAAGTTGATAATTCACAAATAATTGCCAAAATTTGATAATTTTATTTTATTATTTTTTTACTTTACATATCATATTTTATACTTTGCTTGCCTTTGTTTTAATTAATCTTACTATATAAGTTTGTATAGAAATGGGGTAAACCGATTTCAACTCCGATATACGGTCGAGTACCTATGAGATTTAATTTTTACCGAAATCACATCATAGTTTCGGGATACTAAGTTTCATTTGCTCACTCAGTTTAGATTTCTTGTCTAGGTGGTGCATCAGGTGTTCCCCGTGGCATCGTCGCTGGACGATTGATAAACATAAAAATAGTAATTGTTTTTATCTTTCGTGCAACGGGGCTACAAGTTGGATGGAAAATGTGTAAGCTAAAAGCACAACCGTGAAGAATATAACTCTCAGCAAAAGGCCTTCTCCATCGATCCCCTCGTCCAAAGAAGCCTACAATATATCTCAGTTGAAGGTCAAAGAAAACAATTTTTTTCTCCGACAGCGCTAGCTGTAAGACCAACCAGCATGCGACTACAACGTATGTAACGCGTTCATCTTATTATATTTGTGCATAAAGTGAATAGTCTTCCCCACCACTAGGGAATCACATCACACAATGGATTTGAGGTGGAAAAATTAGAGAGGAGTCTTGGTGCTGCAGGATATATATATATATATGCGCTCCAACCGTAGATTCAACGCAGATAATAAAAATGGTGCGTACAAATAATATGAGTAGTGTGATTTGGAAGGAATTTGTGTTGTAATCTTTGCGTGCGGCAAAATTGAGAGGAGAAGTATATTCTCCTGCACTTGGAACTTTTAAAATTGATATTATTAGCCGAGCTAGAATAGATGATCTGTAACAATATCAATTGAGTTTCTTCCACCGGAAACTCGAGGAGACCTAGCTAGCTACTCTCATTTGAAACTGGAGCTCAGGCTCAATGTTGGGTGTGAAAATCGGATCAAGCCATCACGCTTCCCACAAACTTCTTTGATAAACTCGGTTTCTCTCTCTCTCTCTCTCTCTCTCTCTCTCCTCAACCCCCCCTTCCCAACGAATTCTTCCATCACAGGGTTGCGTACCGCCGGCCAGCCCAAGAAAGAGACAGATTGCCGTCCCTCCGGTGCAAGCGAGCGCCGAAAGGCGCCATCTTTGGTTCAAGTTAGCCAGTCCGGCAAAGTATATATAGCCGCTAGAAACAAGCACGTACACAGCAGGATTGCCTCCTCCCCTCCTCCGCCTAATCAAAGAATCCCGGCCCTCCGCAAATCTTGCTACAAATTGCTTGCACTGCTGCTGATCCACCCGAAGCTCATGAAAATAATCCAACCCGCGCGGAAAGAATATATTTTGTGGTTCCAGTCCTGCAGTTAAATGGATATCAATGGCGCCGTCGGCGAGTCGGTGCGCAAGATCCTCATCCAACCGTGCGACGCCGGCGGCGACGACGACGCGGGGGAAGACGACGGCGGCGCGGACGAGTCCCACCTGATCAACCTGGTCCTCAGCGGCACGGCGCGGCTCAACGTCCTCCTGCCCACCGCCACCATCCTGGCGTTCACCATCTTCGCCCCCCTCCTGACGAGCGACGGCCGGTGCGAGCCCCCCAACCGGTACCTGACGGGCGCCTTCCTCTGCGCCTGCGCCGCCTCCTGCGTCTTCTTCGCCTGCACCGACAGCTTCCGGGCGGCGCCCTCGGGGAGGCGGCTAGATCTACTACGGGGTGGCGACGCCGGGGGGCATATGGCCGTTCAACGGGGGGCGGAGGCGGCCGCCGCAGCCGGCGCGGTACCGGCTGGGGTGGGCGGACGCCTTCCACGCGTCGCTGTCCCTGGCGGCGTTCCTCACCTTCGCGGCGCTGAACCACGACGTGGTGGGGTGCAACTACCCGTCGCTGCCGCGGAAGGTGAGCAACACGGTTCCCCTCGTGGTGGGCTTCGTCGTCAGCCTCCTCTTCGTGGTGTTCCCTTCCCGGCGGAGGGGCATCGGCTACCCTTTCTTGCTGCACAGGGACGCTGGTCGCACTTCTTAGCCAGCTGTGGTGGTGGAGGGGGGGAGCTCCCTACCCTCTGCGCGCGGGCCTCTGTTGAATTCAATACATTTGTAACATATAGGTTGTCACGTATAGGCACAGTTGTATTCTTTCATTCTTATAATCTGCACATACATGTATTTTTTGCAATGTACACTTTTACCCATTTTGGGTACACAGTATAAATAAAAAGGTAGGCGAGCCACAGTGCTTATTCCACGCCCAATTTCCCGCCTCTGCTTCATTCTGTTTGCGTCTCGTGCTCCTCCGCGTGGCTCCTCGTATCCAGAGAGCTCCGTGTGCAGCTCTCCAGGGTCTTCTTCTTCGAGAATTCAACTTGGTATCGTAGCGGGTCTTCCGCTTCTTCTCCTTCTTCGTCCATTCTTCATGGAAGGTCTCGGAAGGCATTTCGTCGCCGATATCCGCAATGCCGTTGTCCGGCGTCAACAACGGAGCTTACGGCAATTTACCCTTCAATGAAACTGTAAGCTCTTACTACTTAAGTACTTCAGATAGTCCTGGATCTATACTTGTGTCTACCGTCCTCATCGGAGACAATTACATCCCGTGGCAACGAGGCATGATCGTTGCCTTATCCGCGAAGAATAAGTATGATTTTGTCAATGGAGATATTCTGAAACCGATTGCTAGCGATCCTCTCTACAAATCCCGGGAGAGGGTCAATAACATGGTCATCTCTTGGATCTTGAATTCGATCCACAGAGACATAGTGAATTCTCGTCTTATACATTGACACCGCATATGGAATATGGAATGATTTAAAACAAAGATACTCCCCACTAATGGTCCTCGGATCTACAAACTTTGGAGCGATCTATTGCTAATCTCAAACAAGGCAATGAATCATTTGCGAAATATTTCAATAATCTGAAAGGTTTTTGGGATGAACTAACTCAACTTGAGCCGAGCATACAAGGAAACTATAATGACAAGAGATGTCTCATACAGTTTCTCATGGGCTTAGATGATGTATATGCCGGGGTGAGAAGTCAGATTCTTCTCATGGACCCTCTACCACCTGTGAATAAGGCTTATTCTCTGATTTTACAAGATGAAACACAAAGAATGATACATAATGTTAGTATTTCAGAACATTCAGCTATGTATTCCAAAAACATCACGAAGGGGGAGAGAAAAGGTTGGTGTTCACATTGCAACATGTCAGGACATACCAAGGAGATTTGCTATAAGTTCAATGGAATCAAATGTTCCCATTGCCAAATCATTGGCCACCCAAAAGAAAAATGTTATAAGCTTCACGGTTATCCTCAAAGTTTTAAGAAACCACAAGGCCAGAAGTCATTTCAAGCCAATTTGACAGATGAGCAGTATGCAAACTTGATTAGGCTCCTTGAATCTGGTAATAATGCCACTGTGATTAACAATTCCATTCAAGGCAGAAATAGACTATCTAATCTTTGGATACTTGATTCGGGTGCTACTGCACATGTGACAGGTGCTGTCAATGGAGATGGATCCACTTCCTCCACACCAGGTCCGCTGAGCAATTGGCAGATATCTTCACCAAAATTTTGCCAAAAGACATTTTTCATACACACGCTTTCAAGTTGATCCGAAGTTCAACTTGAGGGGGAGTGTTGAATTCAATACATTTGTAACATATAGGTTGTCACGTATAGGCACAGTTGTATTCTTTCATTCTTATAATCTGCACATACATGTATTTTTTGCAATGTACACTTTTACCCATTTTGGGTACACAGTATAAATAAAAAGGTAGGCGAGCCACAGTGCTTATTCCACGCCCAATTTCCCGCCTCTGCTTCATTCTGTTTGCGTCTGTGCTCCTCCGCGTGGCTCCTCAGATCCAGAGAGCTCCGCAGCTCTCCAGGGTCTTTTTCTTCAGAGAATTCAACTGTCTCCCCTGCAGAAGGTTCTCATCTCACTGCGTTATACACACCACCCATCTTCCCGGTGTTGAAGACGCTGGGAATCAGGGTGGCGTCAGAGAGATTCTCTAAACCCCTTTCTCGTTTCTCCTCCGCGGGTATAAACAAACCCACCCTTAACACCGTGTTTGTGGGTGCACAAAAAATATATATTTTTTTGATGATTAAATTTATATTAAAATAAAATGTAAGGCGGTTAACCGACATAAATTTATCAATGTTTGGTGGGATAACCATGTATAACTTTAAAAAAAAGCTTGGTTGAACACCAGAAAATAAATAAGGTTTCACTAGATTCTTTTGTCCCGGGACGACTTTTTTTATAATATATATATATATATATATTTGCCATAATTGAGAAACATCTTCTCCTAACACGTTGTGTTGTAAAAAAAATGTGTTTTTTTAACAAAGTTCGCGGTTTGTTATGCCACCAAACATACCCTAGGCCAATTTGGTATGGGTTTAATTTAGAGATAATTTAATTTATCTCGAATAAACTAGTATTATCTTCAAGTTAATTAAGCTAATCGTGACGAGTCAAGTTTAATATCTTAAAACTAAAGTCGTGACAGATGGACCCTTGTGATTGAAAGATTCAAGTTACCAAAATTAATCAGCCAAAAGAATATTGCCCAGTTTCTCTTGGGAATAAACTTTCATGCGCATTAATTTTCGTTGATATGCTCTGGAGTCATACTATAGAATTGAGTAGGGTACGTGTTCATGGTTTGGTTTGGATCGATTTTGAGGACTCTTTTTTTTTTTTACTAGATCATCAAACCCAATATAAAACATTCCTCCTAATTAAACCATCCCAGAGTACGTAACGTTTAAGTTAAGATTAGTCGTCAGCTCAAACGCCAGGGCGAAGGAATATTCTTCATTCACGTGAATATACATCAACACGTTTCACATGCAAAATTAAATTGTAGTCTTTACAGATATTGGTTAAACAACTTGCACAGATTCCTGATCTACCCTTTCTACGTTATCGATTATGGTATTATATTACACGGTATCGTGAAAATACACATGCAATACTCTTCTCTTTCTTCCATTTAAGGGTCGTGGCAACACTCAAACACTAGTGCACTGTATAAATAAATAAATAAATATATATATCTATCTAGTAAAAGAAGGTAAGGGTGGGTACAGTTTCGTTTGACCAGGTTTGGACTAATGTTTTTTCGAACCCAACCAACTTGAGCCGGGCTCTCAAGGGAAACCGATTTAATTAGGTTTGGTTCGGTTTTAAATTTTTAACTTATTATTTATGTGCGTATTTATTGATTTTTAAAGTTTTAAATGATCGAAATAAATATTATTTTATTTAAAAATTTATGTAAATAGATTTTTTATCAACGATATAATATTTTTATAATATTTAGATTAAATTGGTTTTAACCATTTTGGTTCACGGTCCTATATAATCAAACCGTTGGATGACGTCTAGGACACCTTCCTTGACCAATCGTGGGCGCCCTCCCCGCGGGCGCAAGCAGCTGCCATTAGAAAACTACTGTGACCACCTCGGGACGACGATCAACCCGGTCGTAGTAACGGTTGACGATTTCTTCACGATTTGGAGTCCAAACACATCCTCGTAATATATTTCTCAGACGAGATCATCTATTATTTTTATTTGATCACGCATGGTCCAATGGCCGCGAGGTCTACTGCACCGCAGGTGGCAGAGATTCGAGTCCCGTCCGAACCTCACATTTCATCTCCCCGCGGAAATGCCCGACTTTGACGTCGTCAGGAAACGAACTGACACCCTACGCCCCCGGGCACAGGGCTAGTGCCAATCGAGCCAAACTCGGCCAGCGAGATCAACTATGTATATGTGTGTGTGTATATATATATATGCATGTCCGCCAGATCCAACCGGTCACGGGCCGCACATGACTTGTTCTAACTCTTGGGAAACATCATAATTTTATGAGAGCAGATCACCTCAGTCCCCCGGTGGAGGGAGAAACCTCAGTCCCCAATCAGAGGCGGACACATACCCCCGTCACTTAAGTGAACCGGTTTGGTGAACCGGACCGAACCGGGGTCTGAAACTGAACCGGTTCAGTTCACTTAAGTGATGGGGTATGTGTCCGCCTCTGATTGGGGACTGAGGCTTCTCCCTCCACCGGGGGACTGAGGTGATCCGCTCTCTAATTTTATCATGCTATGCCGGCATATATTCTCTGATACCGGTCAACGAGAAAATTACTTTCTATGAATACACACAAGCCAGGTAAGATTCGGAGACGAATTTGGGTTCCATTTCAGCTTGGATCTGAAAAAACTCCCGCTAAGTATCAGGATACATAGTTTTTCATACGTACGTACTAATAAGGGGGGGGGGGGGTCAGGTCTCATTTGGTCAGATCTCTGATTTCGATCTCCCAGCGAACCAAATTTTAAATTTTATTCTAAAATAAGTTAATAATTCGTATATAATTAATAAATTTTGATATATTCTCTTTGTAACTTTATTTTTATCAATTTATATATTATATTTTATATTTTATTTAACTTTTTTTATTTAATCTTATTTTTATATATTTATTTTTTATCGAAATCGGATTAATGGAAACAGAATCCACTGATTCTAATTCTAATTTTGATAAATTACCAAAATATCCCATTCTGATAATTTATAGAATACAAAAACAAGTTTCAAATCCGTTAATTTTTATCAGAATTGAATCGAAACTTCGAAGTATCAGATTCCATTTACACCCCCCGGGCCCAAGTGACCGGACAATAGCCCTCTTTCTATTTTTCTTTTTCTAAAGACTTAGATTGATCTTTTACTCTCTTTTTACGAGTACGGATCATCTTAACTCTTCGGTGAAAAGAACAATCTTGGCCCCCAGTGAGAAACTGTCACAACGTATAGATGACTTGAGCAGCGGTTTAGCTGTGGCCACTTAAATGGCGTTTTAGTTCAATAATCGAACTGTCAAATTAAGCGACATCAGAGTTGTGACCGGTTCTTAATTAATGGGATCGAAGCTATTCTCTCCATCGGAACTGAGGTGATCCAAAATCCTTCTATACCTAATAGAGCTTGGCCCCCGTCACATTTTTTTTTGTGAACAAACATCAACCACTAATATTATATATAACCAAACAGACTACACAGACACCAATAAAAAGATGTGAGAAACCTCAATCGGGCTCTACATAATAACATGCACAACAAGCCTCTGTTGTACGTAACTCGTAGGATTCACGGAAACAAGAAAGTAGCTTCCAAGCAGACACTTGGCGGAGTCGCTTCCTTCCCCGTGAAACCAAGCCGGCAAAAGACCCCACATGCCAGCTCATGCACATGTAATACGTACTTACTGCTCATCATAAAAATACAACCTTTCGCCTCCCCCCACCATCTCGATCGATCGATACTAGCTCGGTCGTCATCCATCCTACCCTGCTCCTCCTCATCTTCTTGTCCTTCTCTCCGATCTGTGGAAGGTTCGTCTCCGGCGATCATGTCGCTGAGGAGGGCGAGATCGACGAGCACCAAGGCGACGGCGGAGTCGCCCGACGCGGGGAGGATCAGAACCGCGCCCGGAAGCCGGGGCCACGAAGGGGAGGACGCGAGAGGCCTGGTAGAGAAGCCCGATCCGCCTTCGCCGCCGCCTCCTCCCAGGCAAACCCTCTCGCAGGCCTTCGCCGGCACCGCCCAGCTCGCCAACCTCCTCCCCACCGGCACCCTCCTGGCCTTCCAGCTCCTGACCCCCGCCTTCACCAACCACGGCGCCTGCGACGCCGTCACCGGCCCGCTGACCCGCCTCCTCCTGCTGCTCCTCGCCGCCTCCGGCTTCCTCGCCTGCTTCACCGACAGCTTCCGCTCGCCGGACGACGGCCGGGTCTACTACGGGCTCGCGACGCCCCGGGGCATGTGGCTCTTCGACTACCCCCCCGACGCCGCCGCCGCCCCCGACGTTGCCAGGTACCGGCTCAGGCTCGTGGACTTGGTCCACGGATTCCTGTCGGTGCTGGTGTTCGGCGCCGTCGCGCTCCGAGATAGGAACGTGGTGAGCTGCCTGTATCCCCACCCGGAGCCGGAGACGAAGGTGGTCCTCGACCTCGTGCCGCTCGGCGTCGGCCTCCTGTGCAGCCTGCTCTTCGTCGTCTTCCCGACGCGCCGCCACGGGATTGGGTACCCGGTGACGACGAGAACGGGACATGAAGATGGAGCGATTTGAAGCAACCTCAGATTTTTATTTTTTTTTTGCATGTATGTTCCAATAATTAATTTCCCCGCCCGTTGTTATGTATATTTATAGTCTCGATCTGTACATGGTGAGTTTGTTTATGAACACACTGAAATGAGAAAAAAAAATAAATGAATTTGTGCATTGGATTGTGAGGAAGCTCAGATGATCTTGCGACGGTTCGGTTCTTGACCAAATTTGGGCGCGACAGAGATCTTCCGCTGCTTCTTCGTGTACGATGAACGGGAACGGGAAGGGGCACGTTATCGTATGAAATATTTAGAACACCAGCGGGCAATATTGTTCGAGATCGCCGTCTCTGTTCATCCCGCAGAAATCTCCGGAGATTTCTTGCACGCAAGTCGACCGAAGAACAAGAAATTAGCCTGCCGGCGGAAGGTGCAAATCAACCTCTTCCTTCCCTTTCTTTCTATTCGGGTAAAAGAATTCGAGAGATAACCTTCCTTCCGGTCGGTCAAACGCATCATTCTATTATATATATATATATTTGGTGTAGAAAATTTGATGCCGCGACGCATCTGAGACCATAATATCGTCAAATCTTAGATAATATTAGTCTCAACGTGTGGTAACGCCACAGGCATAGAGATACCGGATTGGACCGCCAAGGTCGACGGGGAAGAGCCCAGAGATACAAATCAATGCTCGAGTAAATAATCTATCCAATTATTTATGATAATACTAAATTTTAAACAAGAATATTTAAAACACCCGTCACTCGAAGAACCCCAAAACGAGTCTCCATCTAATCAAACTCAAACATCGTCAATATCCTCATTAAAATTAGGGAGAATTACTCTTAGGTCCATTTAAGAAAATGACTTTAGTAAAAACTCCGTTGACCACATTTCGTTACTGTTTAGTCCGTTGACACTGAATTTCATTATCACCCGGTCCATTTCTTCATCCCATCATTTTCAAATCCCACTTTTACCCTCCGCGGGGGAGCGCCTTCCGTCTCGTCTATGCCTTCCCCGCGGATCGGCGAACACGACCACCGCCTCGATCCTTCTTGGAGTCGCCGATAAACCACTCGACAGATTCTGCGGCACGGATCGTGTTTCTTCCGCCGCTGGAGAAGCAAAGGAGGCGGGATCGTCGAGCCGCCACCGAGGCAACCGCGACGGCGGCGGATGCGAGGAGTAGGTTACCGAGGAAGGGAGAGTCCTCGCGGAAGTATTGGAAGAAGAGGAATGAGAGGATGGCGAGGACGAGGAGGGCGGGCGCCAGGGGGAATGTAGAGGCCGCAGAGACGGAGGAGGGGATGGAGGGGCAGCGGGCGGAGACAGCGCGCGCTTGGGGACGGCGCGGGCGCCGCTTTTTCTCCTCTCGGGGCTACTATCGCGGCGGTGGGGCGAGGGGATCTGCTGGCGCTCGTGCTCGTCGAGGGCAGCGAGGCTTTGGAAGGAGCCGCGGACGGTGGGAGAGCGGAGGAGGGAGGAGGGTGTCCGCGCGAGCTTCTTGGCGGGGGCTTCCATGGTGATCTGTCTTCTCGGAGAGCGGCCTTCTCCCCGCCCGCTATCGTGCTAGTCCCGCCGGAGGCGGTGGTCGTGTTCGCCGATCCGCGGGGAAGGCATAGATGAGACGGAGGCGGCGGAGAAATGGGATGAGTGGGGGGGGGGGCTTCCGCAGGCGGCGGGGGGAGCGCCAAGGGGGGGGGGGGCTTCCGCGGGCGGCGGCGCCTCGCCGGGGGGCGGCGGGGGGGCATTTACGACATTTCAAATCCAAATTGGAGTGGGGGTGACGATATTTTGAAAAAACGGACCTAATGGTAAGGTGTTTTTGAAAACGGACCTAGTGGTAAAGTGGTTTCTTTAAAACGGACCTAGTGTGCATTTACACTTAAAATTAAGAAAAATCTTGGGGAACTCATAAGTTATGTTACATAACCATTCACAACAGCTGTTAGACCGTAATCCACCAGCTATATATATATATATAGCCGTTCAGTTATGACAGACAGGGTAAAGTATAAATTGTTAGATTTCTCAAAACTAATCAATAAAAATTATTACTTAAGATCCGACCTTATGGTGTTAACTAATCTCTTCAAAAACCATCATATTAATCACAATTGAACCGATCGACTGTAAGTGATCAGCCAAAAAGCTATAATCTCAAAGGTTAATACATCAACCCTAGTGGCTATAATGAAGACGTATGCTCTGTTTGATTAGATTTTTATTTTTGGTACTATATCAATATTGATATTAATATTTTCAAATGTTGGAGTGTCGATATCAAAAGTAATACATAATATATTTTTATTTGTAGCACAAATTTTAAAATTGATAGAATTAATCAAATATCTCAATGGTTCTTATCAATATCAATTTTAAAATTAATAATGATAGAGGTACTTAATAATGTTACTAAACACTGTATTAATTTTTTTATGGTTCATATTCTCACAAGAGTAAGAATAATAAACTTGTCCATATTATAATTTTAATTATTTAACACATTTAAACGGATTGTAATGAACAGCGTGGTTCGCTCGTGGGTCTCCATCTCTCAAACATTCGACCGCAGCAGGAAGAACTTCTACTCCAACCAAAGACAGAGAGGAGCGCTTCTGACCACCGGGCCACCCCGTGGAGTGCAAGAGACGACAGAGGATGCCGGAGTCCGTCAAATACCCAGCCCCGCACCCGCATTCCCGCCGCCGAGCTTCGTCTCTCCGCGCCGGGCAGGCGCGTCGGAGCTCGCCGCCGCGCCCTCACCTTCGCAAATGGACCGCCGGCGGGGCGAGGTCGACACGGCTCGCCCCTTCAGCTCGGTGAAAGAGGCCGTCACGGTCTTCGACGGGCGCTTCCTGCAGGTGGCCGGAGATGGGCACGCCCCGAGGCCGGACTCCGCGCTCGGCGGGGAGGCGTCGCCGAAGCGCCCCTCCTCCCCGCCGTCCGTTTCCTCGCCTTCCTTCTCATCCCTGTCGCCGACGAAAGAGGAGGGCAAGGAGGCGGCGCTGGAGGCGGCGCTGAGGAGGCTGGAGTCCGACATGGAGGAGACCAAGCGGGAGGTGGCGCTCCTCAAGGAGAGGGAGAAGGATATGGAGGCGGCCGTGGCCACCCTCACGGCGGAGCTGCACGAGAGCATGGCCAGGGCGGCGGCTGCGGCGAAGGCGGCGAAGAAGAGCCAGGGAGCCGAAGCAGCGGGCGAAGGGGATCTGGCGAGCGAGTTGTCCTCGAGCTTCGAGTACTCGTCGACGCTGGCTCAGCTGCTGAGCCTGGGCGGCGTCGACGGTGGATTCGGCGAAGGGAGGAGGTCGACGACGGCGAGGATGCAGAAGAAGGAGAAGCCGATCATGCCCCTGATCACGGACGTTTTCTCGAGGAAGAAGGCCCACTCGGCAGACCTCCGGTCCCTCTACAGCGGCCGCTGCTCCGGCGTGCTCGGCTGAAGGAAGACGGCACAGAGCTGGTTCTGAGGTTGCCGACGTGTTTGCTCCGGTGTGTTCTAAGGTTGACCTTTTTATTTTTTTCTTGACTTTTCAACTTTCTACTGTTCGAGAAGATTAAATAATTACGAGGAAACTCTTATGTCTCTTTTTTTCCCCCCGAATACACCTTGTCCTAGGCAATCATAATCTGGATATTGTGTTGATGTCAAGAGTGTTTGTTTAATTAATGGCTGGTTGTCAGCATGTGGATATGGGGAATATATGGCTGGTTGTCCACTTCTTAATTAATCATTTTAACGCAGTATTGTTTTTGATATTGACGTCAGAGAGGCGTAGATTAACATCGGATTGAATTTTGATGCAGGTCTCTCTAATTCTCCTCCTGATCTCGGCTAATTGATAGGAACCTAATGTGTAGAACAGAAATTTCATAATGTGAATTAATTAAAATGATCTTTCTCTCTCTCTCTGTATATAATATATATTTATATATATCGGTTCTCCTTTCTGACACAGACACAAGACCCACTCTTGTTGACCAAGACCAGCTTGCTTGTACTCGCCCAGCATAAATGCATGCTTATCCTATCTCCCTTGCATACTTTGCAGTAAGCTACAATTTTGAAATATATACACACACACTCATTTATCACAACAGAATTGATACCTCAAGCCAGCTTCCACTTGACCAATCCTTAAGCTAAAGAAAAAGCACCTTTCGATTATTGTAATTTTGTCACACATCTATGATAAAATAGTGTATTGAAATAAAATCTCCATCATAAAAGGTGGGTAACATAAGAAAGAAAGAAAGAAAGATCTCACCTATCTTCTTATCCAAGAAAAAAACTCTCCTGAGAGTCATATTTCATTATAACTGCCAAAATATACCTTCTAAGAGCCTCTGTCATTAAAGAACTTAATAGCCCATCAGCACATGGGCCGCCAAATAGAAAAGGGAAAATTAATTACAGACCCAATTATAAATATGAGTTTAATCAAAAACCCATTGACCGAATATCCTTTGTTATAAACCCAGTCAACAAAAAATTGATAAGGTCAAGCCCTGTCCGTCGAGTCCGCCGTTAAGTGACCGTTTCCTTTTTTTTTTTTCCCCTTCTACCCCTCACCCGACAGAGATCCGCCCGAGCCCTCTCTCTTGCAAACCCTACCGGACGGCGGCTTCCTCGCGGCGGCTTCCTCGCGGTGGCGTCCTGGCTGAGCGCGCGGTGGCTTCTTCCTCGCGGTGGCGTCCCGGCTGAGCGCGCGGTGGCTTCTTCCTCGCGGTGGCGTCCCGGCTGAGCGCGCGGTGGCTTCCTCGCGGTGGTGTCCCGGCTGAGCGCGCGGTGGCGTCCCGGCTAAGTGGCTTCCTCCTCTCCCTCTCCCTCTCCTGAGACGACGGGCTTCTTCATCCGGAGGTATCATCTTCATCCGGGCTTCTTCATCCGGCAGTTGCATCGATCTATTGAATAGGCAAATAGAAGACCTTCTCCCTCTCCTGAGTCGACGGGCTTCTTCATCCGGAGGTAGACGACGGGCTTCTTCATCCGGAGGTAGCATCTTCATCCGGGCTTCTTCATCCGGCAGGTGCATCGATCTATTGAATAGGCAAATAGAAGACCTTCTCCCTCTCCTGAGTCGACGGGCTTCTTCATCCGGAGGTAGACGACGGGCTTCTTCATCCGGAGGTAGCATCTTCATCCGGGCTTCTTCATCCGGCATGTGCATCCATCTATTGAATAGGCAAATAGAAGAACTTGCTGAGTTGGGTGGTGATGAGTAGAGCACAAATGGGAGTGGTGTATAGAGAGAAGGGGGCTGGTGTTCTCCTTGGAAGAATCGGCGCCAGAATCCTGCATTATGGTGAGCTGATTCAACGGGGGGACGCTCTCAATAGTTGGGGGAAGAAACGGAAAGGGGAAAACAAGAAGCCCATCGTCTCTATACACCACTCTGTTCTCCTTGGAAGAAACGGCGCCAGAATCCTGCCCTCGGCAGCCAGGACGCGGGGGAAGCTCTCAATAGTCTCTGGACAGGAGTCCAGGAGGCGGACCAGTGCTGGGAGGGCGTTGGCAATGTGCTGGTCGAGGGGGGTTCTTCTTCCAGTAGCCGGTCCTGTCTGTGCTGATCGAGGGGGGTTTTTCTTCCAGTAGCCGGCTACTTTTGCATGACCTTATAGAACTAGATGCATGACCTTATAGAACTAGATGCCAGCGCTACTATTAACAAAGAGTATAGAGTAGCGGAGAAGCAAGCAAGTGAATAACCGCTTGGAGCATGCTTCTTTTCTTTTTAATTGTCCATTTAGGTTCTGCTTGTTAACAAAACATGTATATGTTTATTTTGGTTGTGAGTCGAATCTAATATTTCTTTGGTATGTCATTAACCACTCCAGGATATGGAATGTGTTTCAATTATTCTGAACTATAATGGGGAAGGACATCTTATTCATTATAGGGAAGATTTAAAGATAGATGATATCATCGAAATTGTGTCAAGAAGGTGGAATTTGAATCCTGGAGTTGTGGAGCTGAGATATATTGTTCCGCAACAAGTAGTGGTGTCTATTCGTATCATGGAGGATGAGGATATCAAAAATGCGGTTTACAACTCATCTTTCATTGGGCTTAAAACTAGTTAATGTTAACATCATAGGCACCTCTACCGAGGAGCTTACTTCTCAACGGTAATATTATATCGACTTTTGGTAATATTACCTCTACATTGTAACCTACATGATCTTTTACTTCAATAATTTGTTGCAGATACACAAATCCACCTGTTTGTAGTAACATTGTTTCTGGTCACAATGATATGGCGAGCTCATCGTCAAGTGTATGTATAGGTGGAAAGAAAAGTGACCTATGGAACAATGTTATTCATTCCAAGGGACAAATCTTTACAAGTGTAGATCAACTTCGACAAGAGTTAGTGAAATATTCAATTGCAAAGGGATTTGACTATGATTTCATCAAAAATGAGCCGACACGGCTTACTGTGCAATGTAGGTATGGTCATTGTGGATGGCACTTACATGCACTTAGACTAGGAGGAGGCCCAAGTTTTGTCATTAAAGAATTGAACAATGAACATATCTGTGGAGGAGGTGTTAGCACCCAAAAGCATCCCAGGGCATCAAAAAAGTTTGTTAGTTCTTTAATCGTAGATAAAGTTGTTGATTCTCCATTATATCGCCCTACTGATATCAAAAAGGATATATTTCGAGATTATGGATTGGATGTGCCTTATCATCAGGCATGGTTTGGCAAAGAACTAGCTATCAAAGAGGTTATGGGTGATGAACGTTGTTCATTTAATGATTTAAATTGGTTTGTTGATCAAATTCACTTGTCTAACCCAGGAAGTGTTGTTGACTTTGAAGTGACTGAAGATAGGCGGTTCAAAAGATTCTTTGTGTCTTTTTATGCATGTCAACATGGATTTGTGCTGTAACCCATAAAATAGAAGGGAATATAGAAGATTATTGCTCTTTCTACTTCACAACACAAGCATACAGAAAATGCTATGATATATGTATTGCTCCAATTTCTGATATGCACAAACCTGAAGTTGACTTTGAACACATTGAGGTCCGGCCTCCTATGACCAAAAAGAGATCAGGACGTAACAAGAAGAAGAGAATACCTTCACAAAGAGCATTAGACATTGATAGAGTTGTTTATACATGTTCAAGATGTAAACAACCTGGGCACAATCGACAATCATGTAGAAACCCTATAGCAGAATAGGTATTTCATTTATATATTATTGTATTACTTAGGTACATATTCACTTTTATTTCATTCATGTATTACTTAGCTAGATATTCATTTTTATGTCATTGACACGACTTTAATTTTTATCATGCAGACATGGCAGGTGGTAACTCTCCCATTCCAAGTATGAGATGTGGTAATGGACATGGATTTTGTGCAGTTAGAGTGAGTCAAACATCAAAAAATCCAGGAAGGAAATTCTACAAATGCAGGGTTCGTAGCCTTCTTTTTTTCTGTAACATGTCAAGTTTATATCAATTTGCATAGTGTGGCATTTCTTTACTGTACAGTGTGTCAGTTTGCATATCGTTGTGCAGTCCTTGTGTCACCAAGGAAGCTAGATATCTATTTAAAAACCCTGCAAGCCGAAGTACAGAAATGTGGAGTCTGGAATCTGATATTGGAAGAGGTCGATATCTGGAATCTGATATTGGAAGAGGTCGAAATCTGATATTGGAAGAGGTCTGGAATCTGATATTGGAAGAGGTCGAAATGTGGGTCGAAATCTGAAATTTGCAGATGTCTACCATATTGTAATGTGCAGAATTTATAATGTGCAGAGTCTGAAATTTGTAGAGTCTGAAATTTATAATGTGCAGAGTCTACCAGATTGTAATGTGCAGAATTTGTAATGTGCAGAATTTGTAATGTGCAGAGTCTGAAATTTGTAGGAACTGATCCGCAAGTTAGGAACCTGAAATTTATAGGCCCGTCCCAAGTTCAAACAAACCCCAAACCCAGCTTGTTTATTGTGGAGTTATAATTGACCATGTTAGTCTTTTCTCCGTGTTCTCAATGGCTTAATATGCTCATAAAACTTTTCTTTTTAATTCAGGTTGATGGATGCAATTTCTTTTTGTGGTGTGATGAATTACAAAATTTTGTGGAATCTACTCCACCATGTTGTGATTGCATGGATCGTATAGTTCAACTTGAGAGACGTCTTCTTGTGGTGGAGAAAGAGCTAAAAAGGGAGAAGAAATCAAGACGAAAAGCCAAAGTTTGTGTAAAGAAGCTAGTGAAATATCTTGATCTATCCAACGACGACAACGATGGTGATGATAGTGACACCTGTGCTGAAGAAGTGATGAATTTAAAATTAGGATGAATTTCTCAAATATTATCTTTGCTTGATGTTTGTAACAGATAATTAAATTTGTACTTCTTGCTATGTTCGACTTGGAAAACTTATGTTTATTATGCTATGTTCGACTTGGAAAACTCATGTTTATTATGCTTTTAAGGTAGGATTTGTGTTTTAATTTGTGCAATGTTCGTAAAGTAATTTTTATGTGGCATTATTCACTGTTGCAATTTTCCAAAAATTACAAGGTCCAAATATTGAACAAATAGCATTGGAATGCATTTTTGTATTTTTATTATAAGAAAATGTATACAGCGTTTACGGAATACATCGGTAATATTTTTTGGGCAATTATTTTCTAATTTTTATTGTATGTCTTGATCTAAAAAGGTGAATTTTTGATTTTTTTTACGTATGCAGGACCATTTTCGGACAGTAAATAATTTTTCCTTCTGATTTTTCAATTTTTTCATAAATTTTATATATTTTTTACATTTAAATATATAAATATGTCCGAACCATATAACATCATTTATTTATTTATTTATTTTTAATTTATTTGAAAATTTCAGCGCCTACGATAGGTTAACAGAGGACACTAACATTAATTTTGCCATATATATTTTTATTTAAATTATTTTCTGAAACAAACCGTCCAAACAGTGGACATCCATCCAAAGATTTGACAAAGGGTATAAACGACTTTTTCATCCTCCATCTAACACTTGTCATCCAAGTTGGGGCGGAAGTTATAAAAATTTCATACATTGGGTTTTTTATTAGAACATTTCAGTCTCTGGACTTATCACTAAACTGATATTTGTAAACTGGGTCTACAGTTAAATTCGCCAATAGAAAAAGGTCAGAAAAAGCAATTGGGCACAAAGATCATGGGCCGGCCCGGAACAGAACCGGTCCAAAAAGTCGCTGACGTCACGATTTGGTTGACGTTGACGGTCATCGCACGCACTATCCACCAATCAGGGACGGGCTTCGACCTCCCCACGTTGGCTCGCTCGTTCGCCACGTCCTCTCCCCCTCTTGAAGATGAAGACAGAAACAGGAGTTGGATCTGCATAGAAGCTGTTTGAGCTGAATCAAATGCCGCCGCAGGGCAACCATAGGGCCAGCAGTGCCTGCGTCTCTCTGGTCTCCGTCCTCCTCTTCCTCTCCATCCTCGCCGGCGGCGCGTCCCTCGCCCTTTACATGACCCTCCCCGAGTCCAAGAACTCCGTCCTGTTCGCCATCGTGGGGCTGGCGATGGTGGGCTTCCCTTGGTTCTTCTGGTTGTCGACGTGCCTCTACCGGACCGTTCCTCCGAGGCAAACCCCCGGCGGCGGAGTTCCGCCGGGCAGAGCCGCGGCAACGGGCGGGGAAGCGATCAAGGCCGCCGCCGCCGCCGCCGCCACAAAGGAGGGCGGCCGCACCCGCGAGAGAGCCGTGAAGATCGGCATCCTTGACGAGGAGGCCCCGGAAGGAGGTGGGCTGGGTGAGGCGGCGGCGGCGGCGGACGGGGACTCCCACCCCTCGCACCGATCGGACGAGTCGGAGCCGTCACAGGGGAGCGAAATGCCTCTGATCTCGTCTTTCTGATCTTCTTGCAGATTTTTATCCATTGTCAAGCTGTGCGATATAGTTAGGATGTTTGGCCGCAAGAAAAAATTAGGATTTCTCTATTTTGTTTGGGTACCAAACATTTTGTATTTGACCATTATGCTAAAAATACTTTAAACATGAATAACTCATAATTGCGTATATATGAGACAAGGAATGTAGAAAGACTGGTAGGAATATTATGTTATAATCGAAAAAGGTTTATATACATAAGAAGCGGATCTTGTTCGATTTTCCCTAGAGCCCACACGCCCCTGCCGAGCAACTGTGCTGCTCGATCCCTGCGGGCTGATCGAGCCAGTGGCAGTCGTCAAAGAGACAAGGTGCACCGGCCGGGGGGGATTCTCCGACGTCGGCGGGCTTCAAAGCGACGGGAGCCCAGGTGGGGGTGCCGTCCTCGTAGGAGTTGTGCGTCAGCCGCCGGACGTCGGAACCGTCGAGGTTGGCGGTGAAGATCTCGCCATACGGCTGGAACTGGTGCGGCGTGGAGATGATCTCCGCCGACACTCCGGCGTAGTCGGACGTGAAGACGATCCTCTTCGAGTCGGGGCTGAAGTACGGGTGGTTCGCCCTTCCGCTGTGCCCGCTGTGCAAGGCCATCCTGAGCCCACTCCCGTCGGGATGTACGAGGTAGATGGAGAAGCTCCCGGCGCCCGGGTCGTCCCTGTCCGATGCGAAGGCGATCCACACGCCGTCTGGAGACCAGCTGCACATGGTGTCCGTCCAGGCCCCGGCGGTCAGGCGGCGGACGCCTGCGCTCTCCCCTTCCACGGCGTCCATGATGTAGAGGTTCTTGTGACCCGAGCGTCCAGAGAGGAATACGATCCACTTCCCGTCCGGCGACGGGGACGGAAAGGCGTTGTTCTTCGCTCCGGCGGTCAGCTTCTTGACTGACGGTGAGACAGAGCCGTTCGCCGCTTCCCGGAGAGTTATGGAGATCACGTCGACATCGGTGCCTTCCTTGGCGAAAGACGGACCGTAGCTGGTGTAGATGACACCGTCCCTCTTCCAATCCCAGGCCGTCGCGAAGGCGTTACCGGACAGCACCCGCCGCCGGCCGGAGCCGTCGGAATTCACGACGTGGAGACCGGGAAGCCCTGTGTAGGCTATTCGACGGCCGTCGGGGGAGAAGGAAGGGAAGGACCCATCAATTCTGAAGATGGAGATCCCCTCCTCGGGGCTCTTAACGTGCTCCAGCAGGAAAGGGCCTCCGCCGCCGCCGCCGCCGCTCCTCCCCGGGTTGCCACGGCCCCGGCACCGATGGTATCCGACACGAGCGGAATCAGGGGAAACGAAGGGATTGAAGTGGTGATAGCCGGGGGAGGCGTGCCGTGTTAGGTCGATGAACTCTCCGCTCGAGAGGTCGAGCAGCTCGATGTGGCGGAACTTGGACGGTGAAGACGGCCTCCTCGTCGCCACGGCGAGGAAGCCGGAGCCCGCCGCCGGAGTGAAAGCATGGAAACCGGGAGGAGTAACCCTCTCGACGGAGATCGTCGATCCTTCCCCAATGGTAGCTTTAAAGATGCTCCACCATCCATCCTCGCCTCCGCGGTGGAAGAAGAGGGTGGAATCGTCCAGCCAGCACGGCCAGCCGCCGTGCTCGACCACCACCATCCGCCCCGACCCGTCCCGCGTCCTGAACACGGCGATGTGCGTCCGGAGCTCTCGGGTCTCCCCTGTGTAACCCGCCTCACCCGACGATGCCACCGCCGTCCACTCGCCCGACGGCGAGACCGCGGGGCTGAAGTCGGCGAACCCAGGAGGCGTCAAACGCCGCGTCTCGCCGGTGGGGATGTGGGTAGAGAAGACGGCGGCCCAGCTCTTCCTCGGAACGGCGTTGGCTTCATGGGTGGAAACATAGATAAGGTACTCCCCTGAAACGGATGGCCGGTCCTTGAGCGAGACAGGAGCATCCTCCTGGCCACGCAGCAATGGAAATTGCATCCTAGTAGGAACCGGCGGAATCGCCCAAATTCCTCCTCCGCCGACGCCGCTCCCGCCAGTGGGAGAATTAGGGTATACGTCGAGGTAAATGGCAGGGAGGCCATCCCTCTCGCTAACATAGACGAGAGCATCCACCGGCGACCGCGGATCGGGCACAGAGTGGTTGCCGCAGGGGGAGGAAGAGAGGAGGGAGAGTAGGCGGTGGGCGTCGCGTGGGAAGAAGCCGTTGTAATTGACTGACCGGCCGTCGGTGAGAACGAGCTCTTTGCCGGCGGGGGTGGAAGCCGAGAGAGGGGCAGGCACCGGCACGGTGAAGATGTCGAAGGCGTAGCGGCTCCTCCCCACGGTGGCGAAGATTATGCTGCTCCGACCGCCGCCCCCACCGGACGCCCCGGCACCGGCGGCATGGTGTGCATCCGGCGCTGCCGCGAAAGCACCGCTGCTGATCAACAGAACCACCAGCGTCGCCGGCAGCGGCGACGGTCGGAGAACGGCGGCGTCCCTCAGGGGCCGGGAACTCATGCTTTGCCCTGTCCGCGCTCTGTCGGCGCCCTCGCTTCGGAGAGATGGGGGGTCATGCTCGGGAGTCAGACCGGGGATTCAGGAAAAGATAAAGACAGAACTTTTGGGAATTTTTTTAAAATTTCTGGAGACTCGTAGCCAATAAAAATAGGGCGTATACGACGAAGGCAGATGGGGGTAGTGTATGGCAGGAGGAGGATACGGGGGTAAAGCGGTAAATAGAATTCGGTTCTGTTCTATTTGAGCATTTATGTTTGTTCGGTTTTTGGAATTTAAAAGAACTGATAATTTGTTTTTATTTTATTTTTAATATACGTTATATCGGTGAACCGAATTCACCGATGGATTCGATTCGGTTTAGTTCAATTTTTACTTCCGTTTTGACTCCTGAGTTTTGATTACGATTCTAATAACATAATAAAAATTATATCGAAATCGAATCACTGTGAGTTCAAAATCATCAGAAATCGAAATATTCAACCCTTAGTAAAATTGGATAGCAATTATTTCGCTACCGAATCTAATCTGTTTGTAGTTTTATACGGCTGAGTTATTCCGTCCGCGAATTAAAGACAGATGTGTTTGAAAGTTTAATCAACTTTTATTTTGTTGACATAGTTAATGACATATAAATATTTAAAAGCATATTTTAAAATAAAAAGATAATCATATATTTCTTGGCATCGACTAAAGATAACGGTATTTATTACAAAAGATTTATCTCATTTTTAAAAAATAATTTTGAACATACAATAATATATATTATTTACGTATCATAAAGGACTTATTTTGGACGAATCTTAGAAGTGGGGTGGATGTTTTTGGTTTCTGTTGTGGTTAATAATCAGATACCGTCCTCAGGACCGATACTGAAAAAAAAAATGTGGCCAGTGTTGGATGAGGTAACCGGGTGGTGGAGGTGAAGCGGATTATCTATCCACGGGAGGCTACTGCTACGGGTGCAAACGAGTCAGAGTCGAGCCGAATAATATGGTGCTCAAGCTTGTTCGTTTACTTTACACGAGTTCAAGTTCGAGTTCGAGTTTTAGCGAGTACGTGAAATCCTTGTTCAAACTTGGTTCGTTTATTAATCGAGCCGAGTCGAGTTCGAACTCTAGTAGTAGTTAGACTAAAATTTAATTCACATTCAAAATTAAGTTATAAACAAACTCATTTAAAAAACTCAAAATCAACAAAAAGTCATTTATGAAACTCTAGATTTAGCTCATTTATGAAACTCGATCTAAATTTAAATTTAATTTTTTTTATTATTTAATATATTTAAGTGACAATATATAATTATTAATACTCATAATTTAAATTTTAAAAATAAATATATAATATAATATTTAATCGGGTTACTTGCGAGTTTATCGAGCCGAACAGTAGTCTGTTCAAGCTCGACTCGTTTAATAAGTCGAGTTTTATATTTTGTTCAAATTTATTTATTTAACATAATAAACGAGTCGAATCAAATTTTTATGGAGTCGAGCTTCGATCTGCTCGTGGAGTGTATTAGTTTTTGCTCGGCTGAATAAAATTTTTGATTCACTCGATAATTGTTGGCTCGGCTGAATAAAATGTTTGATTCACTCTGGGCCGCAGCTCCCGAGTTCGAACGGTCACGTGATCAAAAAATAAGAAGTTTTCCAAAATAAGATCATACCGGCTCCGTCCGTAGCCACCATATATATATATATAGCTACTACTAGGGCTGTTCACTATTTGGTTCAACCCGAAAAACCAAACCAAACCAGAAGTTTGGTTCGGTTTGGTTTGGTTTGAGCTACCGATCGGTTTGGTTTGGTTCATAGAGTCCTTCAAACCAAACCAAACCGCTAAACCGAATAACCCGAATTAAATTAAATATTTTATTTTAAGTTATATATAATACAATGTTTATGTGCCTTTTCTTATAAAAATAAATTTGTTTCAAGAGTTTTTAAGACAAATTAATAAAATGTTTAAACAAATACACTAAATTTTAATAGAATATGATTTAAAACAAACAAAATGAAATTATATATTGACATATTTACTCTACCTTAATAAATAATGGTTTGAACCGAACCAAACCAAACCAGACCAAATTAATTTGGTCTGGTTTGGTTTGGTTTGGGAGATAGTTTGGTTTGGTTTGGTTTGAGAAAAAATACTAAGAAACCAAACCAAACCAAACCATGAACACCCCTAGCTACTACACCAGACGAATCGCTTCCTGGGCAACCCAATGACAAATGCTCCGAAGACCGACTCCTCAGAATGACAAATATTGCAAGTTGGGTCCACATAGGGGCATCTCTTGAATATATCTAGAGAAAAGCTTAACTTGGTAGAGCTTGAGATTCCACAATTGAATAGTACGGGACGAAATAGTTGCTAACTAAATTGAACTAGAGGCACTTAAAGTTTAATTTGTGCCAACTTGAACTATCAAGTAGACTGAATCAATGCTGCCATTCGAGTCCAAACTCGACGAGAATTCATTTATAAACTTCGAATTCGATCTAAACTTGTTTGTAAAATTCAAACTTTAAACCATTTCACGAGATTGGATCTAAATTTAAACTCAAATCAAGTTTACTTCTCTTTGACTTATTTCACCAAGTATTTAAGTGACAACATATACCTGTTAGTATTTAAATTTTTTTCTCTTAAAAAATATTCGTAATTGAATTACTCCGAAGTTTGTCAAGTCAAAGTAAAAAATCTCTCAAAACTCAACTCGTTTAATATCTCAAAATCTATATATTTTTTTCAAACTTATTTCCTTGACCTATCAAAGGAAGAGAGTTGAATTTTTATCGAGCCTACTTTACGTCCACTTGTAACAAAGTGTATTGATTCATAATAAATATATAAACATGAGTCAAGAGATTTTTAAAACATATTAAGATTGTAATTTGATGATCGAGAGAGGTTTACGCTCATTTTCTTAACAATTTATTGATAAATGACACTAGTGAGTGTTGGGGTAATACAATAACCTGTAAAATTATTAGTACGATTGAAAGTCAAAAACAATATTTGACCGGATCAATCAAATATTTACAGTTTCTCTCGTAAAATAGTCTTTTTTTTTGGACGGTGGCACAGTGGCCACGGAGGATCCACAGCAGTGGATGAAGCGTGTTCGAACACGGCCCGCCTGCCCCCCAGGGGCAGGCACGTCCATTGCGGCACAGCCGCACGGACCTCTCACTTTCGTACCCCCCGGTCCCTTCATCACCGAGGAAGACGAAGCGGCGGCGGGGGCAAGACTCGCAATGAGGAGAGGAGCAAGGACGAAAAGAACGGCTGATGCAAAATGCACTGGCGGAACATTTTCCCCAATTCGATACTACGGTATCCCGATTGCGATTGCAATTGCAAGTTGGGATCTCTTTGATCAGGAAGAGAGGGTGAGAAGGTGAAGGAATTAATCGGAGGTTGAGCCAGGAGGTCCAGAAGGAGGGGAAGCCGGTACAATGGTGGACCAGGGGGGTGATGCAGGTTGCTGTAGACGACGATCCATAACAAGCGAATCTTCATCGGTTTTCTCTAAATCAAACACACATGCTACTACCCTGCTGGTTGATCGAGCCAGTGGCAGTCGTCAAAGCTACACGGTGCACCGGCATGGGGGGATTCTCCGACATCGGCGCGCTTCATGGCGACGGGAGCCCAGGTGGGGGTGCCGTCCTCGTAGGAGTTGTGCGTCAGCCGCCGCACGTCGGAACCGTCGAGGTTGGCCGTGAAGATCTCGCCAAACGGCTGGAACTGGTGCGGCGTGGAGATGATCTCCGCCGACACTCCGGCGTAGTCCGATGTGAAGACGATCCTCTTCGAGTCGGGGCTGAAGTACGGGTGGTTCGCCCTTCCGCCGTGCTCGCTCTGCACGGCCCTCCTGAGCCCACTCCCGTCGGGATGTACGAGGTAGATGGAGAAGCTCCCGCCGCCGGGGTCCTCCCTGTCCGAGGCGAAGGCGATCCACTCGCCGTCCGGAGACCAGCTGCACATGGTGTCCGTCCAGGCTCCGGCGGTCAGGCGGCGGAGGCCCGCGCTCTCCCCTTCCACGGCGTCCGTGATGTAGAGGTTCTTGTGACCCGAGCGCCCAGAACGGAATACGATCCACTTCCCGTCCGGCGACGGGGACGGAAAAGCGTTGTTCTTCGCTCCGGCGGTCAGCTTCTTGATGACCGGTGAGATGGAGCCGTTCGCCGCTTCCCGGAGAGTTATGGAGATCACGTCCACTTGGATGCTTTCTACGGCGAGAATAGGGCCGTAGCTGGTGTAGATGACACCCTTCCTCTTCCAATCCCAGGCCGTCGCGAAGGCGTTACCGGACAGCACCCGCCGCCGGCCGGAGCCGTCGGAATTCACGACGTGGAGACCGGGAAGCCCTGTGTAGGCTATTCGACGGCCGTCGGGGGAGAAGGAAGGGAAGGACCCATCAATTCTGAAGATGGAGATCCCCTCCTCGGGGCTCTTAACGTGCTCCAGCAGGAAAGGGCCTCCGCCGCCGCCGCCGCTCCTCCCCGGGTTGCCACGGCCCCGGCACCGATGGTATCCGACACGAGCGGAATCAGGGGAAACGAAGGGATTGAAGTGGTGATAGCCGGGGGAGGCGTGCCGTGTTAGGTCGATGAACTCTCCGCTCGAGAGGTCGAGCAGCTCGATGTGGCGGAACTTGGACGGTGAAGACGGCCTCCTCGTCGCCACGGCGAGGAAGCCGGAGCCCGCCGCCGGAGTGAAAGCATGGAAACCGGGAGGAGTAACCCTCTCGACGGAGATCGTCGATCCTTCCCCAATGGTAGCTTTAAAGATGCTCCACCATCCATCCTCGCCTTCGCGGTGGAAGAAGAGGGTGGAATCGTCCATCCAGCACGGCCAGCCGCCGTGCTCGACCACCACCATCCGCCCCGACCCGTCCCGCGTCCTGAACACGGCGATGTGCGTCCGGAGCTCTCGGGTCTCCCCCGTGTAACCCGCCTCACCCGACGATGCCACCGCCGTCCACTCGCCCGACGGCGAGACCGCGGGGCTGAAGTCGGCGAACCCAGGAGGCGTCAAACGCCGCGTCTCGCCGGTGGGGATGTGGGTAGAGAAGACGGCGGCCCAGCTCTTCCGCGGAACGGCGGAGGCTTCATGGGTGGAAACATAGATAAGATACTCCCCGGAAATGGATGGCCGGTCCTTGAGCGAGACAGGAGCATCCTCCAGGCCACGCAGTAATGGAAAATGCCCCCGGGTAGGAACCTGCGGAATCGCCCGGCTTCCTCCGCCGTCGCCGCCGTCAGTGGGGGAATAAGGGTATACGTCGAGGTAAATACCAGGGAAGCCATCCCTCTCGCTAACATAGACGAGAGCATCCACCGGCGACCGGAGAACGGGCACAGAGTGGTTGCCGTAGGGGGAGGAAGAGAGGAGGCGGTGAGCGTCACGGGGGAAGAAGCCGTTGTAATTGACTGATCGGCCGTCGGTGAGAACGAGCTCTGTGCCGGCGGGGGTCGAAGCCGAGAGAGGGGCAGGCACCGGGACGGTGAAGATGTCGAAGGCGTAGCGGCTCCTCCCCACGGTGGCGAATATTATGCTGGTCTCGCCGCCGCCGTCACCAGACGCCCTTGCGCCGGCGACATGGTGTGCATCCGGCGCTGCCGGGAAAGCACGGCTGGTGATCAACAGAACCACCAGCGTCACCGGCAACGTCGACGATCGGAGAACGAAGGCGTCCCTTAGTGGCCGGGAACTCATGCTCTGCTCCGTCTGCGTTCTGTCCGTGCCTTCGGCTGCGGAAAGATGGCGGATCATGCTCCACAGTCAGACCAAAGACTCAGGAAATAAATAAAAAATTATAAAAGAAAGATATAATTTTAAGTTTTGTATCCTTGCACGCTTGTAACCAATAAAAAGAGGCCACCGTTGTATACGACGACGACCACCGTCTCTGGTAGGTCTGTATAGAAGCTGATTGCTTTGATTTGATGGCTCTTCCATTTAGCTAAGCAAATAACTTATTTCGTCTAAGCCGATGGATATAAACAAAATCTTAAATTTTTAAATTTTAATTGGATTGGGATAAAAATTAATAGGTTCAAAACTTGCTTTTGTATTCTGCAAGTTATCCTAATAGAATTGGGATATTCCAATGACTTATCAGAATGAGCATCGAAATAAATTTGATTTCATTTTTCCAGTTTTGATAAAATTAATATAAAATAAAATAATTTAAATTAGACTATATAAATTATAAATATGATATATAGTGATAATAAAAGAATAAACAGAATATATTGTATTTTAGTGTTTGCACGTAAATTATGGACTTATTTTTAAAAATAAATAAATATATAATATACATTTTAAAAATTATTATATGCTACTTCGATTCCCATAGGAGATCCAAATCAGGCCACAGTGAATTTAAAATTATCGGTATAAGACTGAAGACACCTTGACCAAAATTTGTTGAGAGAAGTGTTGGATATGATCATTAGGATTTTATGTCTTTAAATGAATTTCTTGAACAAAGAAAGTAGTCAGACTTTTTGTGTTTATCTAGTGGTCCACTCACCCTGTTTTGGTGGTATTTGACTCCCACTCTTTTTTTTCTTATCACGTCCCTCCAAACAAATGACAATTTTATATGTTTGCAATTAATCAATTTTAATACAAGTTGTTGTCGTCGACATGTATACAAAATTATCAGAGTAACCAAACACCCCGTCAAGAAAGAAGCCGTGCGTTCACCCACGCCAAGTAAAAGGCATGTTTCAACGCACGATTTTTTTGCGTTCCTTACCCGCTAGTTTTTCACGCATCACCTTTTAAGTCATCTCCCTTTCTTTGTATCAAGCAAGGTAGGTCAGGTTGAGGTTCGGCTCAAAGTTGGTCGGCTCTAAATTTGATCTGACGTGGGTTAGATAGGATTAAATTCATTACTTTTAAAAACGATATTAAAAATATAAAAAAATTGTATGAAAAATAAAAATAATATATTTTATGTTGTAATCGAATATGAGTGATTATCTATATGTACGAGTGAGTATGATTTTTTGTGATTACGTTTCATTAATATATATTGAGAAAGAGCTAATCTCAAGTTAGAAGATAAAGATGGAGAAAAAATAATTTTATAAATTTTAAGTATATGTCATATATTTATAATCACACATCTTGAATATAAGTAATAATATAGGTGACAACCAAATATTCTTATATTTTCAAAAAATATAAGTTATAAGACCTAACCACTTGGCCGGGTCGTCGAGTCATGCGACCCCAATTTGGAGTTAGACCGGGTCAGTTTGCGATCGATCCCGTCGTGACCGGATCGGACGATCAAAATTTTGACCGACTAGGCCGATGAACGATTAAGAAGAATGAGTGTCGTGCTAGCACACGGTACAAGTAAGTATTAAACGGTTCAAACCAAAAAATTAAACCAAATCAACATGTTTGATTCGGTTTGGCTTGAATCCTTTTCGGTTCAGTTCAATCCGAGAGTCCTCCGAACCGATTTAAACCAAATCAAATCGTTTAAATTGATTTAATTAATAGTTAAATAAGAATTATTATATTAGTAAAAAATAAACAATTCGAAATATTTTATGATAAATTATTATTTATTTTAATTATTTTTAAATTAAAACTATTATATATATGTAAGAACTAATTGATTAAATTATTTTTTATTATTTTTAATTTAAATAGAATGAAATCAAATCGAAATATTCGATTTAAAAGATAATAATTTGAATTATACCAAATCAAAACGTGTTCAACCCTATGTTCGGGGTCACCGGAGAACGATAGACCTTCGTTACTTTCTTCTCGGTCGTGGTTGTCCACCGAAGAAGACTAGTCCTGATCATCTCCGCGGAGGGAGCCGAGGCCACGCCCCACCGTTCACGTGATTTTCTTATTACTAACTTATAACTATTTTAAAAGGATATGTAATATATATAAAGAGTTTTTTTTGAAGGAAAACAGTACCACTACTATTCATATTAAACTAAGAAAGATACAGAGTTTGTACATCCACAGAGAGACAACGGTGAATACAACGGTGAAAATACTTGACCGAGTTAACAAAAGAGTTATCTTGAAAAAATAAATTTCCAAGAGATGACCGAACCACCTCGAGATGACCAACACACACGAGTGCGAACGTGGTCGGGTGGCAGAAGTAAGAACTCCTTCATAGGAGTTAGATGATTGTGTCAAGACCGGAAGATCACTCCAAACGGGAGTGAATAAAGCCCAGACAAATGGTCTTGAGAGATGTTTAGCGTCTAAGACGCTAAAAGGAGCAGATTTTGAGTCAGATTCATAACTCGGTCGCGAAACTACTAACATCGACAAACTAGAAGAAAAACAAGAAAAACTTAGATAACCCGGACTCCACAATTCCAACACTACAAAGAGATACAAAATGCCTAAAAATAATTTTAGGCGAAGTGTTGGAAAAGGGAGATGGGGAGGGAGGATCATCCCTCCCTCCCTAGACTAAAACGACCTCAAAACGGCAATACGAAAAACACAAAGAGGGGGCCGCCGGACAGCCGCCGCCGTCTAAGCTTCCAGAGTACACCTCAGCCACAGAGGGGTCCGCCGGGCAAGGGTTTCCGCCGGAAGGAGGCCCACTGGAGAAGGAGGTCGACCGGGGAAGAAAACCGCTGCAGAGGAGACCGCGCGCGAGGAGTTCCGCCGGGGGGTGCCGCTGGAGAAGAGGTCGCTCGGGGAGGTTGTTCGCCGGGGAAGGAGGCTACGCGGGAGGGTTCCGCCGGGGTGTTCCGCCGGAGAAGGAGACCACCGGGAGGGAAACCGCATGCGAGGGGGCCGCCGGGCGAGGATGCCGGGCGAGGGATTTCGCGCAGAGGGAAGCTGCGTGCGAGCGGCCGCCGGACTGCCGCAGAGGGGGTTCCGTCGGGTGGGTTCCGCCGCGGAGGGAAACCACGTGCGAGGGGGGCACCGGGCGAGGACGCGGGGCGAGGGAATATATATAAAGAGTTAATAATCAGTTACATTATCACTTTCGTCTATGCGACTCTTTACACCCCCACAACATGTATTACATGCACCCTCGCACAACACTAGCGCAACGTGGTCAATTAAATAAATTATCTCAATCATTGTGAAGTCTTTTCACGGTTACATTATCACTTCCGCCTATCCGACTCTTTACACCCCCACAACATGTATTACATGCACCCTCGCACAACACTAGCGCAACGTGGTCAATTAAATAAATTATCCCAATCATTGTGAAGTCTTTTCACGGACAAAATAAATACGATTCACAGTGCAATATAAACACTCCGATCTTATCTTTCACAGTTTCTCGCGATTAAAGAGTGAAGTCAACCTGTAGCTAGTGATGGTTGACAATGGGGACGTGTGGGGATCAGGAACCAACGGTGGGAAACCAGATCCCATCCGCCTGATCGGTTGATCTGATGGGTTCGGATGGGTACGTATCCAAAGATCTCGACTACAACACTTTACAAAAAGAATTATTATAGAATCACAAAAAAAAGACCATGATACAATAAATTAATAGACCTAAGAATGAATTCACTATGAATAAAAGGCATTCAAATTTCCACTTTATGTTCTGCACACAAGAAACTAATTTGGTTGACCACTTATATAAATATGAGTATAACTTAACTACACACTTTGACCCATGATAGCTGCTTTCTTTATATTTTAATAAATATTTTATAATGCATAAAAAAACTAAAATATAAAAGAAATTCAACGCCGGTTATAGAATATTAAAAAAAATCACTAATAAATATGGCCGATAATAGATTTTGTGACATGTACTTGTGACCAATAAAAGTACTCTTGCAATCATCTTACTGAATCTATCGGACATTATTCCTTAATGTTCTGTATTTTTACGAAATTGTTGTCATTACGTTAATCTCTTTTTTATTTTACTAATCGTGATTATATTTATTAACTTCTTTATGTAAACATTTATCCGTGATCATAAATAAGTTAATTTGAGTCAAATACACTTTGTTCAAAGTTTGACCGGGACTGGACTCGCAGACGCTGCTGCATCTCAACGCAACACGTTCCATCGGTTCTCTTTCTGCCCTAGTGTTGTACGCAGAAGAAGAAGAAGAAGAAGAAGAGGAGGATGATGATGATAATATATACAAATACGAGCAGATTGTGCAGCAGCATCGCCTTCGAGCGGACAAGATCCAGAGAGATTCGCCGCTCTCGTGTGGGATCGGTTGATTCTCCGAGATTCCGCTAGCTTTTCCCGGATGATCGACGGGAAAAGAGCGGCTCGCCCTTGCGAAGCTTCGCATTCCGCGGCCTAACAGTGTGCCCACAGCCGCGCCTTCTTCGCACGGCGGCGGAAGGCCGATGGGGGGCCATCCCCGATGGCCGCCGTTCCCGTCGTGCGACGAGCTGCTGTGAACAGAAAGATCAGGTCGGCCCCCGATTCTCGCCGTCCAATGAGCTTGCCCGTCGATTCCGATGGTTTGGTCAAAGAACGGTCCGGCACCGGCAGCTATCGTCTATCGGAAAAGCTAGGGACGCAGTAGGGTGAGGAAGGCGTCGGGAGCCATCCTTTTGCCGAGGAGACGTAGGCTCGGCAGTGGGAGGCCCGCCGACGTGCGGGGCAGCAAGTCTCCACCGGCGGGGTGAGTAGCCCGGCGGCGGCGGCCGGAGACGCGGACGACCACGAACATCGGGCGGCCGCGATAACCTTGTCGCCGCCGATGGCTAGCTGAGTCGCCGCGCCCACCAAGCGGGGCCGTCCCGTCGGCGCCCACCCACCCACCGTACGTCGAGGCGAACGGTGGCGATGGCGGGGGCGCGTACCGGCGAGAGGGGGGGGGGGACCCTTTTGAGAGTGGCGGTCGCCCTCGCAGAAGAATGGGCACGCGAAGCGCACCGGTCAGGGCGAGTAGGGTCGCCGGCCGCCACCGCCCGGCGATCGCTTGGAGGTTGACGGCAGTGGAGGAGGGTGAGTTTCAGTATGCGCGTGTTTTGCTTCCTACCCCGAAAGATTCGCAGAAAGCAGCGGTCGGCCTCGCCTGAATCGGCATACAGGCATGATAAGATATCTCTGTTGGGAGCTGATACGTAGCATTCAGTCGAGATTCCACCGGCTCACTAACCTTTATTGTTTAAAAAAATATGAGCATTGAAGATATTTTACCAACTCGGTATGGATGGCCGGCGGGTCACCTCTGTTCCACGACGTACAGGGTGGGCATCGTTCAGTTTGGTTCGGTTCAGACTATTTTTTTTCCTAATTGGACCAAACCGAATTTGGTTCGATTTGGTTCGGTTTAAACTTAAAATAACTAAAAATATTTAAATTAATTATTTTTTACGTATATATACTAAATTTTAAGTTAAAATCCATAAAAATAAATATTATTTTATTATAAAATTTATAAAAGTATCATTTTTATTAATACTATAATAGTTTTTTTATATTTTTTTGATTAAATCGGTTTAAACGGTTTGGTTTGGTTTAAATCGGTTTGGAGATTTTCCAAACCGAAAGGGGGGTCCAAGCCGAACCAAACCGAACCGAATGACCTGGTTCGGTTTGGTTTCTCGGTTTGAACCGTTTTGTGCCCACCCCTACGTACCGAACGTGAGCCCTCAGAGGTGCAAACGAACCAATACATTCGACAAGTAGCTCGATAAAAACTCGACTCGACCTGTTTATTACGTTAAATGAATAAACTTGAACAAAAAATAAAACTCGACTCATTAAATGAGCCGAACTTGAACATACTCCTGCTCGGCTCGTTAAGCTCACGAGTAGCTCGATTAAATATTATATTATATTTATTTATTTATTTTAAAAAATTAAATTTTATATATTAATATTTATATATTGCCATTTAAATATATTAAATAATTTAAAAATTGAGTTTAAACTTAGATTGAGTTTCATAAATGAGTTAAATTTAAGGTTTCACAAATGACTTTTTATTGATTTTGAGTTTATAAAGGAGTTTGTATATAGCTTAAGTTTGAATATGAATTGAATTTTAGTCTAACTACTACTCGAGTTCGAGCTCGACTCGGCTCAATTAATAAACGAATCAAGCTTGAACAAGGGTTCCACATGCTTGCTAAAACTCGAGCTCGAACTCGAACTCGTGTAAAATAAACGAGCCGAGCTTGAACACCATACTACTCGGCTCGACTCGGCTCGTTTGCACCCCTAGCCCTCAGTCAGAAAATGTCACAACTCTCGTGTCATTTAAGTGATAATTTAATAAAAATTGATTCATCTATTATTAAACTAACTAATAAAATGCTAATTTATCCTTACTAGTCGATTATTATACTGTTGCTAAATATTATTGAAGTCTTATTAGACTGTTGCTAAGATTTTACCGAGTCATTATTGAAGTCAGTATAACTTAGTATTGATCTGTTACTGAAATTTTATTAAAGTTTTACTGAGTCATTATTAAAATGTTACTAAAATTTTATTGAACCGTTGCTAAATCGTTACTGAAATTAGCACAGCTCATTACCGAAATCAGTATAACTCGTTACTAACCAATTAAATAATAGGTGAATCGATTCTTATTTAACTAGCTTAAGTGACAAGAGTTGTGACATATTTTGATTGAGAATTAAGAATATTTTTTCATTGTAAAATTGAGATGATCTACTCTCTTAATTATTGATAGTATCAGTTTAACTCTTTTAGCTAATATTACCTTTTAACTGTTATTTGACCGTTATACCTATTTTTTATTAGACACTACGACCGTTCTCGCCACTTTAAGATCTGAGGCGACCAGCTTAATTTTCTTTTTTCCGGCGAGGCCACGCGAGGCATAGATGGAGGAGACCGCAAAAAAAGACGTGTGAGCGAACAAAAATAACATAAAAGAAGATAATTAGCGTGTATACAAAACATAATTAACCAACTGTTTTATAGCTAGTTGGCCTCGATATAAACTCTTTGCATGCAGAGACATTTGTTAAGTTAATAGTTAAGGATAATTGAGTAATATGTAAGAACAACGGTTGGGGTACTGCAGAAAAAACAGCCAAAGGGAAGCGACCCACTCCAACATATGGGGGAAAGTTTATTTACCTTATGCCCTATTGATTATTGATATTAAAATTATTTGAGGTGGACAGATTGTATTTTATATATATCATGTTTTGGTTGTATTTCAAGTTTCTAAATTGATGGCAAAAGTCAAACTCCCCTTGATGATCTGTAAAAGTTTCAACTTCAAAATTAATATCACTTTCTGATGTAATATAAGTGAATATTATTTTTGTATTTAAGAAAATATTTGATAATTGTATTGAGCATATCCATATATCATTTTCAATTTTGAAATTGATAATGACCGACATCGTCTGTAATTATTGTTTGACTATTAATATCAATATTAAAATTATTAATACACACAAAATATCGCACATGAGATACAAATATCCACCCCTATCAATTTTGATATTGATACCCATCCTTTACCAATGTCAATATCTAATTTTATTTGATATGATATGATTTTATAATCTAACTAAACATGGCACACATATAAAATGGAAACACTATGGAATAGAACTCTTCATCTTAATCAAGATACATAACGGATAAGTTCACACACATTAATTATTTGTAATAAATTTTATTTAATATGATATAACATGACAGTGATAAATTTTATAATTTTTTTTATGAGAGACCGAAAGATATTCTCTCCACCACACTCTGAGACCATCTCTCAACTCGTCTAAATATGGTGAGAAAGATGTGTACGTAATTAAAGAGTTCTTCTGGTAGCATTTTTGAGGTGTGCGCATCTAATTAAGATTTTTTAATAAAATTACGTTAATAAAGACATAATTGGTAGCCTTCCACGTGTATATATGATATATGTATATAAAAAGTCTGTAACGCGTTGAAGGGTAAGGGTGACCAGAGCAGCCTTGATTACCAAGCATGGTAATTAATTAAACAGAAGGTTACAATCTATTCTCTTCTTCTTGGATGGGGTGACAACACAGTAGGACGGACAACAACAGCAGCAACAGAGTCGGAGGCGACGGCCGGCCGTGGTGCCGGTGGCAATGTCGTCAGTAGTCGGACTTGAACGGCTTGTAGGTCTTGAGGTCCTGGGCGACTCCGGCAAACGATCCGGCGGCAGCGGAGACGGAGATGATGAGGCAGGCGGCGCTGAGAACCTGCAGACAGACCCACCGGGTGCTCCACCTGGGTATCTTCTTCTGACTGATGTACATCTCCACGGGGAAGTAGACGGTGAGGGGCCAGAAGCCGAGGGCCCCCAGGATGCCGACCACGTCGTTGAAGAACGGGAGCAGCATGGAGATGACGGTGGTGAGCACGACGAAGGCCGTCCGCCACACCAGCCGGAACATGTTGACGCTGTAGCAGCGGCGGCCGCCGGCGAACGGCAGGCGGACGGGGTACTCCTTGGTTATGAAGTCGGAGTCGGGCCAAATCTGGCGAGCCCACTTCTCGACGAAGGCGAAGATGGGCTGGCAGAAGACCTGGTAGGCGCCGACGAGGTGCACCACGATGGCGGCGTTGGCTATGTCCAGCAACCAGAAGGGGTTGTAGAAGCCGAAGCCCGTAAGAAGGTTGCCGGGCGCTGCGTCGCCGAAAGCCGCGTAGCCCATGCACCCGCACAGCACGTAGAAGGTGGTTGTCACCCCCACGCTAAGCAGCGTCGCCTTCTTCATCGTCTTCGCCTCCGACGGCGGCGACTTCACCGTATCCTGCAGTTAATTACACACGGCACACCCATCAGTAAGAAATTAAACCCCTCTTGCTATCTCTTCCTTAGTTTCTAATTTAGAGCACTCTGCCGTTTAATTAGTTACCTGTATCTCTATGAGGATGATCGAGTAGGAGTAGGCGAAGGCAATGTCTCCGAAGGCCTGGAGGGTCCTCCAGATCTTCTGGGTCTGGGTGACGGTGCCAATGCTGATTCCGGTGAGGCTGCCCTTGATGCTTCCATTCGCTGAGATCGGACAAGACATCTCAGACCAAGCAGAGGCATCTACGTGCCGGACGGCCAGACAGGGAACGACAGATGACCAAAGAACCTACCGACGACTTGCAGTATGCCGAGGGCGAGACCGATGGCGGAGTAGGTGAAGGACATGACGGCGGCGACGATGGAGAGCCACCAAATCTGGTCGAAGTCGGGGATCTGGGAGAAGATAATCTCGGTGACGCCGAACACGATCATGTAGGGGTTGCTCGACATGCGGCACGGGTTCTTGTGCCCCTTCTCGTGGAAGCAGTCCGCCTTCTTGATTGCCCTGCGCGGCCCCAGCGCGACTGAGAAACAGAGAACCCCGGAAAAAAAAAAACAGAGGAGAAGCAAGAAGACGAACCGACTTACATCATGCTGATGGAAGCGGCGATGGTGTACCCTATGGCAACTCCGAACAGGTTGAGGTACTGGATGAAGCCGCAGATCTTAACCTTGACACCACCTGCAGGGGGAGGCACACACAGAGATCAAATCTCCGTCTCACTCCGGCGTTCGACCGACTAGCTCTGAAGAAAGAAGAGAACTCACCGAGGTTGGATCTCACGGCGTCCATGTAAGTGTAGTTCCTCTTGCCGGAGACGGGGTCCCCGGAGCGGTAACAGTCGGCGAGCAGCGTCGAGGTGTAGTAGATGACGAAGGAGAACAGGAACATCACGATCGGTCCGGCGACCCAACCGAGCTGCGCCACAGCCCAAGCCAGGGAGAGCACTCCGGAGCCGATAACGGCCGTGATGATGTGCGCACTCGCCGTCCACAAAGTGCCTGATCGAGAGCCGACCCGCGGCGGAGCAGCGAATTAGAACTCCGCCATAATATCAAAATCCGTGGCCACTGCAGTTAAAACTCAAAGAACTTGGACGCCGATCATCTCACCGGTTCTCCTCGGCCGGCCGTCGTCGTCGTAGCGATCGGAGTCTCCCAGCGTTTGGTTCTGCGACATGTTGATGGAGACCTGGAATGGGGAGAAGGCCCCGGCCGCTTGCTGGTGGGGCTTGGCGTCGCCGTTCACGCCCATCTTTCCGCAGCGCACAGCTGAGATGCAGGAGCAGAAACAGGGCAGCAACCCTCAGGTTAGAGTGACCAACGAAAGACCGGAAACCGCGCGGAGGATCGCGCTCGGTCTTCCACGCTCAACCAGCTGAGGGCGCCGGAGAAGAGCAGATGAAGAAGTAGCTCGACGGGGAAGAAGGGCGGTAGCGACGTTTATATAGGGCCGGGAAGCAGAGGGGGGGGGGGCGCGTGGACTCTCGGGTTTGGAAAATGGCACGAAGACCACGTGATCAGCTAGTGACTGGGAGTCGCAAAAGAGTCAAAGGTCAACGACTGAGGACTCCACCCACACCCAGTAACTGGTACCTCTTTCCACGTTGAGAGAAAGAGAGAGAGAGAGAGAGACTCCCCTCGGCGCCGCCGCCGCCGGCCTGTGATCACGTCAGAGTCGCGAGCACAGCCGGTAAGCACGCCGCCGTCTTTCTCTGTGCGGTCTCTGGATATCTCGACGAGCAGAGCCACCTTCTACCCCACCTCCGAGCTCGCTCGAACAGAGAGACGGGGAGCGGGAAGGGCGGGGTTGAGAAGTCCTTACCTCGTCGGCGATATGCGCCGCCGCCTCGGCCTCCGATGCACTTGTGCTGGGGCGAGCCGCAGTGTTTTGCAGCGCCGCGAGCAGGAGAGAGCAGTGCAGTGCGGCCGGGCACGCGAAGAGATGGCGGTACAAGATGGCTGTTGTGCAGGCAATCGATCTGGTTATATAGAGCGAGAGATCAAGGGGAGACGAGAGACCAGGGGGTCGTCGAGAGTCGAAGCATATATCCCCACACACACACATGTATGTCTTTCTCTTCGCGTGTGAGCCGTTTCCTCCATCGTAAATGAGCGAAGAATAAGTTCCTTCGTATCGTAATTTGCTTGTGTCTTTTTTTTTTTTTTAATTTTTACATCCATCGTTCGACAGCAACGGTGCTGAAGCGCTTAGCTTACTGGTTATTATTCTGCAAGCTGGAAGCTGTGTATATCGTCGGAGGAGGAAGAGGATGGTCGTTGATTCCGGCCGCCTCTGTTCCAAAAGCCGTCAATTCCGAAGTCTGGGACGTTCTTTTAAACTGGAGAACCTGTCTTTTTCAGAAAAAGAGAGAAAGGGGCATCTTTTCTTCTCTATTCAATTCCTTCTTCGTTGATTACGATCGTTCCGAATGCAAGTGTTCATGTTCCTATGCTTCTTCCGTCGTTCCCGTTGAACGAGGAAAAGGAGCGCATCCGGCAGTCCCTTCATTCAAAATGCCGGGGCGAGTCTGAACCAAGCAGATCGATTAGATTATATGTGACGCCGTTGATGACCTCTCACACTTGGACAGTTGGACGGCGGAGCAGCGGCCGGTGGTGGCGGCGTCCTTAGCTCCGCCGCGCGTGGTGCGATCGCACGTTCCCCGATTTGGGTTTTGATTAGACCGTCGATGGAGCTGAAAGAACGATCGATCCGTCGACCGTTCAATGGCTCTTTTTTTTCCTTTTCTCGGGTACGAATATAAATGACGAGAAGTATTTTTTTTTAAAGCTTTCCGGGATGAACTTTCGGAGAGATTATTCCACAGTTTACACGATCCGAAATCGTCATTTATGACACAAAGAACTTAAACCTAACACCACGACCCATGCCATTTATATTCTTTGATCTCCGGTTAAAGTTTCCATTTATATATGTATATGCTGTCGATGTAGCGATCGCCAAAGGGCACTTCTTGATTTAATTTATCCGTGCCAGAAAAAGCTATCATGAACTAAGTTTTTTTACGACTTACTTCGATAAATATTTGAATTCTTGCAGAATTTAAAATATAGGCCCTGATGATGAAAATGAGTCATCGACCCCAACTCGTAAAACTTTTGCCAGCGCCAAACATCTAGCTATAAGGCTCTCAAAGCCAAGCCTCCTCTATTTAATTTAGTATCCGCTCGGCTGAGTTTACACAGATAGTTTGTATCCGTTGGATAGGGATGTATGGATCAGATATTGCAATTTGAAATTTTTTGAATTCACAATGGATTCAAAATGTTAAATAAAAATTCATTAATTACTGTGTTTTGATTATGTATAAATGTGCAGGAATAAATGTTGAATATAAAAGTTATAATTTATTTATCGATGTCAACTGGGTATACATGTTGTTGTGTATTAAAGAAATTTCAAGCATGTTTTCAAATAAAAATAAGTAATTATACATTAGTTATATGTTATAAAAAATTAAATGCAACAGAATATATATATATTCTTTTTGTCCACACTGTTTAATGAACGGACAATTAATATCTTTTTATACCGATTGACCATGGGTCGAATGACGTGACCCCTGCTCACGGAGAGCAGGGCGTGAGTTCGAATGGGTCAAGAGCCGGGGGGGTTATAAGATGTTGTCAGTAAAATACATACGTTTGTTTGGACTTATTAAACGTCATAAATTAATGAGCCATTTTCTTTAGTAAATTCATTTAATGAAAGATGGTACCCTCTTTATTGGTTGTGGAAGGACCTCAATTCATCCACCTACTGGTAGGTAATCCAGAGACTCGTAAGAATAATAATACAGGTAGGTGCTCACAAGGGTAGATTTGCTCACGATTCAATGTGGATATATGCGTATCATTAATGTAGTGTGTAGACCGCTGGGAATCTAACGTCTCTTGGACGCGTTCATGCATATGTCAGCTCAGACTAGCTACCATCCAACGTTTGTCATCCTCTGCCGGTACACAACTACACACTCAACCCCCGATCGATCGACGTCCATATCTTAATTAAACAACGCTAGCTCTTTTAGTTTGACATGTGATGTGAGAGAGAAGCAGGACCACCACGTACGTGAGCCGAACATCGATCTCCTCTCCTTTCTCTACATAATCAAGTCCCTTGACTACCACACACTTTGATCAATAATCAGGTGTTGTTGAGCTGTGTGTGTGTGTGTACACAGCTTATATTATGTGTGTCCTACACCCACCCCTTTCTTCTAATCAAGCAGCATCTCCAACAATGGAGCGTGCCCTAACATCGATAAGCATGCATATATATATATCCGGCCGCCACATCTCACCTACACCCAAGAACCTGCGTTAAACTTGAATGCCCCTGGAGATGAATACCGGATAAGATGAGTACTACCTAATTACGCCACACATCCATCTACCCACTTCCGCTCCGGCCAGACGCTTGGTGATGATCACGCGCCGCCGCCGAAGCTATCCAACCCGAATTTCTCGACCCCGTGGCGTCGCTATCCGATCACCGTCGGCCGGCGTATCGAGCTGGGGCCAGAGGAGGTCCGTGGTCTTCTTGTCCTTTGTTTCCGGGCTTGCCGTCACTTGGCCAATAATTGCGCATTGATATATGCCGCTGGTATGCCGAGACCCGACGCCTCTCTGATCTCTCTCTCTCTCGTGCGCGCATCCATGCTAGCTCTAGCAGCTGTTTCAACATGGTGATCATGTCAAGCTATATTGCACACATATAGCTAGCTTGATCGAGAATTCTTTGAATTCTTCTCCTCCTTATTCCGATAAGATCATCTAAAGGCGCGCGCCGGGGTACGTGTGCCCATTATTATTGGAAAGAATATATCTGTGCTTCTCGTCTGGACGGAACTGTGAAGAATATGTGAAGAGAATATGTTTATCTTGGTGGAATAATAATGAAGACTTCTCTTGAACAGATGCTCCCGATCGATCGATTACAGGAATTCCGATGCTTCTTTTGGCGGGGCACGGAACGGAGACTGAAGGCTAACTGATTGCGTGTGCCACTTCGTTTGAATTAGCTCCTTTTTTTTGCGTATGCTTCTTGAATTAACTGATGACGTTGTTTTCATATATCTATCTATATATATTCGATCTCGTCTGGTTTTTAAAAAATAATTTTAATTAGCACGTCTAAATCATCTATGAGAAATGCTGCTTTCTAATTGTCGGCTGCCACACTAGAAGTCAAGAGAAATTAAACCCACTAAATATTAAATAATACAGATTTTTTATCTGCTGGCTCTTTATTGGAATATCCACCACATACAATAAGTCACCGCCCTAATTTATCCATGAGAACAATAATTCCAACAAGTCAATTTTATCAGTCATCTTAGTACTTATCTAGAGTTCTTGCCTTATCACAAATCCTTAATGTAGATCATTTCTTTTTCAAATCGAACCGAACCGAAGCGGGAGATCAAACCGAACTAAACAAAATTAATTCAATTCAATTTGATTGAGTTGAGAACCAAAATTAATTAAACATTTAAAACAAGTAATTGTTTACATATATGCTTATTTTTAGTTATAAAATTAAGTTGAATTATATTATAGCATTATATAAACATAATTTTTATTGGTGATATAGTGTTATTTTATAATTCTTGTTTTAATTTAATTTAGCCAATTTGGTCAGGTTTGGTTTGGAAGACTTGAATTGGTTGAACTAAACCAGTGTCTAAACCGAAGTGAATTGATGGTTTGACAGGCTCCGTCCACACATATAGTTATATACAACCAAATCTTAATCTTACTTACTTGCGGATGAAACTATATATAAAATAAATTCCGTGTTACTTTAGCTCTGCAAGCAATGACATGTCTACAAACTCGCAGCAGTGACATGTAATAACCCACTCAAAGTTTGCGGATCTGGACTCCTCTCTCTCTCTCTCTCTCTCTCTCTCTCTCTCTCTCTCTCTCTCTCTCTCTCTCTCAAGTCGACAGAACTAGCTTCATCCAGAGAAAATTTTTCATACTAACCCACACGAAAATATATATATATATATATATATAATTAACACACTTTGATGAAAGTTGGTATTGCCAACACCGATTTTCACCTAAAATTGGACTCTGAGTTTAACATTGCGGCTTTCACCAAAGTGTGCTACTTTTGTATGTGTTTGCTTTGTAATTTTAAATAGTCTTGTAATATTAAAAAGAAACTGTGAGTTAGTTAAAAAAAAAAGAAAAAAGGTTTCATCCCGGATGTGCCACCACAACAGTCTGAACCAGCAGCTGAAGCGTAGAGCTTGCACAATCAGCCACCGGCCATGGAGTGCGAAGAAGCAACTCTCGATGGGAATTAATACGGTGCTCCGACCTCCTCAAGAAGACGTCTCTCGCCCATGCAGGTATACGTACACACATATTCGTGGGCTGCCGTTTCTTCCCCCTCTCTCCTGCTATCTCGCCATCTGATTCTCTTTGGTGGACGTACAACGAGGGCGACGCTGGTCCGAAGGTGTCTCTGTCCGTCGACAGCCACTCTCCACCGCAATAGATAAAGATCTGGCCACTCCGGCCGTTGCAGCGTCCCGGCAGGACGGTGCATGCGCGGTTCGGCCGGCGCGACCACCTCTGCTGCCGACGGGCCGCCTCATCCTCATCCTGTCCCGCCGGCCGTCTCCTCCCACCGTCTACTCAACCTTCTTCCTCCTCCCGCACAAGCACTAAAACCATCTAATTAATTAATCAGCTAGCTATATTTTTTTCCGATCGATCGACGCCGACGACCTTGCCGATCACTTGCGGTGTCCAGCTGCTGCGCCAACTGGCGGAGGGCAGAGGGAACTTCGACCGAACATCTTCCTGATATATGTATATGTATATAATATCCTAAAAAATCTTCTCGACGAACAAACGAGCGGTGCCCGCCGTCGTTGAGAAGCACTCGACACGAGAGCGGATCACCTCAATCTCACGGTGGAGAAAAAAGTCTCGGTCCTCGATCAGAGGCGACTATATACCTCCGTTACTTAAGTGACGGTTCAATAATCGATTCGGTGAACCGCTATCGAAAAGGACTGAAGTGTTACCGAGGCCTTACTAACTCGTTACTTGTTCAAGACTTTTTAAGTTATGTTATTGAACCGTTGTTGAACCGCTACCGAAAAGAGCTGAACCGCTACCGACGCCTTATTAACTCGTTATCGACGGATAGTGAGTTACAAAGACCTCGGTAGCGGTTCAACCATTTTAGGTAACGGTTCACTGAATCGGTTCTTGAACTGCCACTTAAGTGGCGGAGATATATGCGGTCGTCTCTAATTGGAGACCGAAACTTCTCTCTCCACCAAGTGGGATTGAGGTGATCCGCTCTCCACTCAACACCGTGTAAAGATCGGACTGCACGCCACCCGTTTCTTCGTACACGTACGGTGTTTTACGAGTGCCGTTCATTTAAGTGATCGTTTGAAAGAAGAAGAGTCACATTCACTTATAAACGTCCGTCAAAAACAAGTTCATAAAAAAAAAAAAATCAGACGTGCGCAGACAGACTGAAATTATTTACGAGGGGATCGTGATAATTGTTCATAGACCATTACAGCCTCTCCCTTAGACGTACACCTGAGTTTGAACCTTGCATTATTGCTGATCATGCACTCCACAGGTTCCAGCGGCGGTCCGATCATCAAAGTCATTAGCCTCCACTGTCTTGCTGCCCGAGAGACAAGAGATAAAAGGTACATGTCCGACACAGCAAGCAAGAAGATTAACGATGCGTAAAACATATTCACAATCAACGCTCTCGTCAAAATTACACATCACACACTCACGTTAATAATTATCAACATTTTGAGAAAGTTACCCATTTTTATCTACTTACTCTCAACATAATATGTTTAACTTTAAAATTTTTCGAAATCGATACCTGAAAAATGTTATAATCTTTTTTATATTCACCAACCGAAGTGTGTTATATTAATTGTCGTCTGCTAATAATGCTGGAAGGATTAACGATGGATCACCCTCTCGATAAGAAGTTTTGAACTTGGTATCGATTGGAGTTTCCATTCTATTTAAATATCCTAGTTTGAGTCGAATTAGAGTTTCTCGTTGTCTATCTTAATTTGAGTCAAGGTAGAGTTTGACTGTGCACCATCGATCGAAATAAAGTCGAGTTTAATTAATTTTGATGTTGTTCAAACCTAGTCGTATTTATATCTTGTAATCCTTTTCTCATGAATATGGAGGATGGAATGAAATTTTGAACCCCGGCGCCTTTAACATCTAGAGGATTTAGCAATCCCCCTTCTCTCCCTCTCTCCCCTGCGGATGCCAAATACCTTTACGGTTCTTCTTCTTCTTCTTCTTCTTCTTCTTCTTCTTCTTCTTCTTCTCTCTCTCTCTCTCTCTCTCTCTCTCTCTCTCTCTCTCTCTCTCTCTCTCTCTCTCTCTCTGCAAGGTGTCTGTTTGTTCTTAGATCCGACGGAAGAGGCCAATAATGGGGGATTGGAGAGGGAGAGAGAGAATCTGCTTTTTGGGCCAGAGGATCTCTTTGATATATTCAACGTTTCGGATCGGTCCAGTCCACCCCTCGCATTCTTCCCCACTTTTTATACCCCTGGACCCCCCCCCCCCACCCCCACTTTCTCATTCTCTCCCTTCATTATGGCCAGGGATGTCAACGGGTCGGATACGCGTCGAATAATAATATTATTCGTATCTGTATCCTATAAGAAAAAGATATATCCACTTGCAGTTCATTAACTATCGATATTGAGTATATCCGCGAATCGTATTGTTCTATCCCCTTAAAAACGGTTTACAGTCGGATAACGGACGATTATCGAATATATAAAGTGATAACATATATACGATACAACTCAGCAAAATAAAAAAGTAAAGATAATTTTATCGATAGAAACACATAAAAAATATATATTACAATTAAAAGTATCTATTTATAGCAACAAACAAGAATAAAAATCTTAATTATATATCTAACACAAAACATGAGATACAAAAAAATAATTTACAAGTCCATAGTAAAAATAATTTTTGAGTCTGCAGTAAATAATTAGATGCGCAACATAAAATATGAGATAGTCGATTTGCAGCAAAAGTGTGTATGTGGATTGCACCATCATGAAGCGGAAGAGGAAGAAGATATTGCCGTCGAACGTCAAGGCAAGGCTTGTCCAATGTTAAGGTCTCAAGGAGGAGGGTGAATCGGTGAGTTAAGGACAATAAGATTTTCTAGATTGGACATATATATGTTTAGATGTCATAAATTGTAAGTTATTGTATTATGTATTAGTTAACGAATACGGATAATAATTTTCGGGTTCGATTTATGGTGTATCCATGATCGCATCTGCTAAGATAACAATTAATTGATAAATGAACACCGATAACTTAATCGAAAAATTTAAACTATCCATTAATTGTTCGTTAACTAACGAACGGGTCGGATAATCGGATAATTGGTAACGATTGCCATCGTTAGTTATGGTAAGGCCGAAATGCAAAACTGAATTCCAAAATAATCTAACATCTTCATTCCGTCTCGGTAAGAATTTAGAACCTAATTTTGTATCCTACAAGAGATACATGAATCAGAACACTAGATATTCTGATTATTTATTTACCATAGTAATTAATTTTCCATAGATATATAAAAAGAGACGTGTTGATTTATTTTCTTTATGTTTCAAAAGTTATCTGAGTGGGTTCCAGTTATCTCGGCCCTACCTTTCTCTGTGCTGAGCCAACTATGTATGGACTCGAACGTGTACTCATCAGACGGTTTAAATGAACATGCAACTTCGTTTTTCAAAAAAAAAAAAAAATATACTGGAATAGTACTAGCTATTGCCCCCCGCATGACTACCGGAAAGAAAGGTTACGGGGTGTTTGGTTGCGTGATAACGAAGGTTTTTGTTTTAATTTTGAAAAATTGTAAGAAAATTTGTTAAAAGAGGTGTTTGGTAACCATGACAATTTTATGTTTTAAAAGTGATTTTCTTCTAAAACAAAAAAAGAGGGTCCCACCTCTTTTTTTTTGTGGTCCCCCACTTTGTTTGGTCATGTGTGGTGGTTACTCTTTTTTTGTAATCACATCCCTCCAAACATGATAATTTTATGTCATGAGTTGGTTCATTTTTTATTTTAATATAATTTTTTATCATGAAAGTATACAAAAAATTATCATGCAACCAAACACCCCGTTAGGTTTCGATTTAAAAAAAAGACTACCGGAAAGAAAGGTTAATTCGCTTAGACCTCCTGGGCCTCTCAACCATGAGTTTGGGATTCTACAAGAGAGAAAATCATTCAAAGTTAAGTACAGATCCTCTTATATGGTTCCGAGAAATATTTTTAAACTTACATTAAAATGTATAAGACGTACGATTATAATATTTATAGTATCTATCAAACGACATATATATATGTAAGTCACTTTTTTGTATCTGAATTTGAGAGAACATTCTTTATGCCTTGTTTGGTAACACTATTAGACACCTCTATCACTATTAATTTTAAAATTGATATTGATGGTAATCACCTTGAGGTGTTTGACTAATAATATCAATTTTGAAATTTGCATGCAAACAACACATGTTATGTAATATAAGTTTAAACTTGTATCAATTTTGATATCGATACTCCATCTTCTAGAAATATCAATATCAATACTAATATAGTATTATTTTTGATACTCTAACCAAACAGGTCATTAACCTTCAATTCAGCTGAGATGTACAATATTCAAGCTGGAGCGACATGTGGTGCGTATTCAGCAAACGTGAAAGCCATCGTAAGCCCATTTAGTGAAATGGGCTTTCACATGTCAATGAAAGGTTCAAGTATGACCCATTAAGCCCAATCGATAAGTAGAGAGAGCTAAGTTGCGAGCTTTTTTTTTTGAACAGTAAACTGAAAAATATTCATTGGAGTAGCATATCTTTACAGAGCTGGACAGTAACATACTGCGGGAGAGCAGTAGGGAAACTAAGGTCAGATTCACTAGATAAAGACCATCTAGCTAAACTATGTACAGCAGAGTTACAAGTTCTTGGTACAAAAGAAAGGGACATATGAGGAGAGGAAGACAGTAACTCAGAACACCTACGAATAATAGACTCCGCTCTCCATGGACAGGGACCTGACCCAGTTACTGCCTCTACGATTCCCTTAGCATCACTTTCAATACAAATGGGTTGAGATGAGGAGATCGCCCAACAGCAAGCATCAAGGATAGCCTCTGCTTCCAAAATATCCGGCCGCCTGAAAGAAGAATGCTTAGATCGCCAGAAGACTAGATTTTCGGCTGCATCCCGCACAAGAATAGCAGTAATACCCGCAAACTCTGAGGTCGCACAATTCACATTAATTTTCAGTGTATTGAAGGAAGGAGGTAACCAGGTTGACCCATTCATTGGTGTGACAGAAGGACCAAGCGACCTGCACATCGCTTTAGTTCGCATTGCTTGGTTAAAAATACTCGACGGCTGAATAAATTTAAGATGGATAGAAGAAGTACAGCGAGCCTTCCAAATGTGCCAGGTAACACATAAAGCCGTCAATCCCCGGTCTACTAGGAGAAGATCTTTATCTAGCAACCACGTTAGCCAAGTGTCTAGCAGAAAATAAAAGGAGATATTACTCCAAGAAAGATTGTTACCTAGTGGAGTCATCATCCAAATGGCCCGGCTTCTTGTACATTGGAGAAAAAGATGATCCGTGGTTTCCTCAACCATACCACAAATTCTGCAAAGAGGGCTAATATGGGAGCATCTAAAATGTATTTCATGATAAGTTGGAAGAGAACCCGATAAAATTTTCCATATACAGAAAATGACTTTGGAAGGTAAGAATTTAGCCACCCTAGGATGCCAGAGTTTACGCCAGATTTTTTGATTTGAGGATCCTGGTGGAAGATGTTGTTCAATGAGGAATCTATAAGCAGATTTTAAAAAGAACCTTCCATCAGTAGTAAATTGCCGAATAGGGAAATCATAAGGTAAGTGAGCACAAATTGGTGTAGCAATAATGCGCTGGACCGAGGCATCATCAAACCAGTCGGATAAGCTTTGCGTATTCCAATTTCCCTGGAAAATTAACTCCTTTAGGCAGCCCTGAAAAAACACACTTGAATGTCTAGGAAGTAAAGGACCTTTGTCATCCAGCACCCACGTATGGTACCGGGGTAGAATATTAGACCCATCTTTAATTCTCCAGGCGATTCCCTGTGCTAAATAAGAACGAGAGGAGAGAATGAACTTCCAAACCTGGGAATCTGAGCTTTTGGCCTGCAACTGCCATAGATTATCTCTACGTAAATATTTAGTTGAGAGAACACGAACCCACAAAGATTCCGGATGATGCAAGAACTCCCAGAGCAGCTTCATACCGAAAGCAATATTAAGAAGAGACAGATTTCGGATACCCATGCCCCCCAGGAGCTTAGGCTGAGTTATGACAGACCACTTAGTAAAATGAATACGTCTATTATGCTGAGGAGAGTGGGCCCACCAAAAGTTGTGAGCTGCTCACCAAGTCGGGCAGCAAATAAAGGATGCAACATTATGTTGAATCTATTGTGTGAAATCAGCATCTTATATTTCTATAGACCTTTTGCATATTACCTTTTTCTATTATCAAATATGAATATATTTTGATGGACTCTTTTTTCTATTACCCCATATAAAAACACAAGCGCTTAATAAGATATAGATGATGCGCACAGGAGTGCAGTGCAGCACACACTTGGAAGGAGGAGCCGAGGAGAGCGCATCACCTCCTCCCACCTTAGCCCACCGGCCAGAACCACCTCCCAGGGCATATACATAAACACATGACAATATTAATGTTTCAGCACGGCAAAGTCCTATGTATAAACACACATATATGTAATGTTTGGGATACATGGACTTAAGAAAACTCTAGTCAAAAAGTAAAAATATATATATTTATCAAAAAATAAAATGTTATTTGGTTTGCAAGCTAGCTAGGCTCGAATTAATGTCAATCATTTTAGATTATATCCCTTTGTTTTTTAGATTATAATAATTAAGTTTAGATTTAAAGAAAAAAGAGAGATAAAGTCTTTCGATTTTTAAAAACTATATATCAAAGAGATGAATTATAGAGAATATCAAAGTGTTACAGAAGCTAGTTTTTTTTTTAAAAAAAAAACAGAGATGCTATTACGTAATTTTTACTCCTACCTTGGCATGATAATCACACATTAAGAGCCACGGCCAAACAGTCTTGAGATTCTAGCTGATTAATAGACTAGAAATCTGATACAATATATACCCATCAGCATTGTGATACATACATACATACATACATACATACATACATACATACATACATACATACATGTTCAAAGCATCGGGTGTTCTTGGCTCTGCGCAGCTTTCCCGGATTTCAGCCGCTTCCATTCCTCCTGCCAAACCCTGAAGCTGGAATCGGTGGCCAGCACATCCACGGACACCTCCTTCCTCTCGATCAGATTCGTGGCGTGCCGCTCGAACTCGGCCATGCCCTTCCACAGCCGCCGCAGCACGGCGGGGTCCCCCTCTCCCCTCGCGCGCGCCGCCATGTCCCGCGCCTCCTCCACCCTCGCCCAGAAGCAGGAGTCCTGCGTCAGCGACGCGAACCTGCTCCTCCTCCCGTCCATGCCCGCCCGGCCGATCCGCCTCGCCTTGTCCTCCCACCACCGGTCGAACACCCGGTACCTCCGCGCCCTGCCGCCGCCGGCCCCCAGGTAGTGCCCCAGCGCCGTCCGGTGCTTGTCGCTCCGGTAGTACTCGGCGATGTCCAGCGGCTCCACCAGCAGCTTGTAGAACTGCGACGCGTTGACCCACTTGTGCCGCCTCGGGAAGTCCGGCGGCAGCTCGTTCCTCTCCAGCTTGCCGAGAATGCCGTCCCAGAACCTCGCCAGCCTCAGGCGGTTCCCGTTGACGTGGTTCTCCTTCCGGGAGATGCCCCGGCGCTTGAAGGCGTCGTAGTAGCCCAGGTGCTCGTCGCAGGAGGACTTGTACCACTCGATCTGGGCGCGCCACGGGGTCACTCCGGCCAGCTCCTTCGCCATGTCGGCGGAGTTCAGGCTGGGGGTGCGCTCGATCGTCGACGCCGCGCGCAGGCACTCCGCTGCCGCCTCCGCCGCCGCGCCCATGAAATCCTGCCCGGCAGCGCGGAAGTGGTGTTCGATCCCCAATGCTTCGAGGGCGACAGAAATCCCTGCTTCAAGGGTGGGCGTGGACGTCGGGCGAAGACCCGGCCCATCCCCACGCAGGACGCTACCCTTGAGTAGCGATCGGCGACGGAGGCGGTCCACCAGGGCCCCGTAGCAGTTGACCTGATCTTTCTCGACGTCGTGATCTACGCCGGCGGAGGACGTCAGGTACAGCATCTTCACGATCGCCTCCGGGTTGTCGACGCAGACAGCTCCTCCGCGGGCGGAACAGAAGAGGTAGCTACCGAACGGCCGGTAGAAGCTTCCCAGGTGCGAGAAATCCGATGTCTGGTGCCCGGCGTGGGTCGTCGGCAGCAGCAGGCCGGGAGCCGCGACGGCCTCGGGGGCGACGGAGCCGGCGGCGGGGCAGAAGAGGAGCCTCGGCAAGGCGTCGCCGCGGGACACGAGGTGGCAGAACCTCCCTCCCCATCCCTCCCGCAGGACGGCCCGAGCGAAGGGCTCGTTGCCCAGCGGCGAGCTGCCGAACGTGATGCAGAGGACGGAGCCCAGCGCAGCCGGCGAGCGGGTGTGGGGCGAGCGGGACAGGCAGAGGGCGGAGAGCGCCGCCAGCGAGGCCACCGCGCCCCCCGCCGACCGCCCGGTGAAGACCAGGCCGCGGTGGCCGCCGTCCAGCTGGACCTCCTCCAGCACGGCCTGCGGGGCGGAAGGGGGTAACCGTTGATTATCAACAACGTTGAATGATTAATTTTCTGCTCGATTCAGGTCAAGATTATTGTCGTTCGAAATAATCCGCGATGACCTCGTGGCCAGCAAGGATGGGTTGCCGACTGTTATTTAGTCAAACTGGTATGAACGTAGTTGCAGACTTTCAGAACAGACGCCATCGAGCACGACGACGACTTTGAACGCGGGGAGAAGTTTGACCCGACTGCGCAGCCGTGGAGACCACCGGACGTCGGTGGGTCGCTCCGGTCAAAGCGTCCGATCGCATCCCCGAAAGAGGCGCATATCGTTCTGAGTCTATTCATTTATATATGCCAGCAATAATAAGAATAACCTCGGAATGGACCTCTTTTGTAAAAGAAAACAGGTGGCATAAATATGTGACGATGGGATAACTATGATGAGGTGTTTGGTTGCATGATAATTTTTTGTACATTTTCATGATAAAAAATTGTATTAAAATAAAAAGTGAACCAACTCATGACATAAAATTATCATGTTTGGAGGGATGTGATTACAAAAAAGAGTAACCACCGCACATGACCAAATAAAGTGGGGGAATCACAAGAAAAAAGAAAGAGGTGAGACCCTTTTTTTTGTTTAAGAAGAAAATCACTTTTAAAACATAAAATTGTCATGGTTGTCAAACACCTCTTTTAACAAGTTTTCTTACAATTTTTAAAAATTAAAATAAAAATCTCAATTATCACGTAACCAAACACCCCATGAGGGTTTTTTTTTTTTAAAAAAGAGAAGAGTAGTCACGTTTTCTGTGTATCCATCCGCACTAATTTTACTCTGTAAATACCCCGTTGCAAATTGTACATACCCTCAATATTATATTAATTAATTCACAAATCTCAGCCCCCGCCCCCTCCCGTCATACCCTAAAAAGGGCATATATCGCACACAGTGTTTCTGGGAAATAATATGGCTATGATTAGGGTTTATTAAAAATAATTATATGTATACATTTTTTTTTGGAACGGATTTGAGAGAAAAATGAACGCCGATAAACATTAATAATTAAAGGCTGCAAAAGCTGGAGTTTTGCACCTGAAACTCGGGGGTGCCGTAGGCGGCCAGGAAGCAGTCGAGGGCGGCGGAGTGCACCAGCGGGGGCTCCCCGTCGTCCCTGCCGCCGGCAAGCTGGGAGAACAGCTCGCCCGCGGGGCCGCCGGCGAAGACGGGGGCGGCGCGAAAGAACCCGGCGGCGGCGCCCGAGCCGGTGGTCACGAGCGACAGGACGGGGAGCCCGGAGAAGGCCACGTACGCCACGCCGTCACCCCGGCGGGCGACGAAGCTGGACCCGTCGGCCGCGCCGCCGCCTGCTCCCGCGGCGGCGTCGGCAGCCGCGGACAGCCTCCAGGCTTCTGCGAGCAGCGGGGAGGAGGCGATGTGGGCTCCCAGCGCGTGGGTCGTCTCGAACCTTCGCCAGAAGAGCACAGCAGCGGCACGTTAACCTCGGCGAGAAGAGCGGCGTCCGGCAGGAGACGGCACCCGCGAAGTGCATCAATCGCGAGATATGAAGGCGGGAGAGGAGGGGCCGCGCGGAGGAGGAGGAGGAGGAGGAGGAGGAGCTTACATGGAGGGCTGTCGTCCCGGCATGGTCGCCGGCGGCGGGGGAGATGCCCGGAAAGGGGGGGGGGGAGCTACCGTACCGTCGGCGGACGTGAGAGTGGCGCTGTGATCGGCGGCGACAAGACGATGCGGGAGGGCCGCAGGGCCGGGGTCCGAGGCCGGATCCTCCTCCGCTGCGCACTACAAAGCGCCTCAAATATATACATACCACTTCAGGGAATCAGCTTATCGTACAATCGGAATTGATTATTTTAAATATTTTTGTAACCTCGAATTTAATTATTATTTAAATAGTGACGAAAACAAAGCAATATTATTTATACTATACTTTTTTTTGGGGGCAGTGGTGTGTAACGAGGAGCGTAAGAAAACGCGCAGAGGAGGATCAGGTCCGCCGGGGCCAGATCGAGTGGACTTCGGTGACCTGCTCCGCGTAGCCGTGGGGCAAGGTTCTCCTGTGTGTGTATATATATATATATACTTTGATCTCATTTTTTAAGAATTTTATTTTTTAATTAAATCAAATCGAATTCGTTCAGTTCAACTTATATTTTATCAATACATATGGTTAGGTGCGATTTTATATTATTTTATTAAGATATAAGATATATATTAACTTGATACGATACATTTAATCTAATCCTCTAATTGTTTATTTTGTCAATTTAGTTGATCTGAAACCAAATCAAACTAACCGTTTGTCTGCTCCAAACAAGTTTACTAATTTGGTTTGGTTTCGATGTTGAACGTGATAATGCACCAGTATGCTTAGGGTGACGTTTGAATTGACGCCTTAATTTTATCTCTAATCTCTTGGGTAAAACAAAAAATCTAAGTTATTCGTTTTCATAATTAATAATTTTATAAGAAAACATAAATTAAGTCAAAAAAACTGACAGTCAACCAACCGTACTTAGTCTGGTTTATACTCGTTAACTCTCTTCGGCATTTTACTAACTAGACGCGCACTTACTAAGACGTCGTTTGGTATCGGGATAAAATTGATGGGGATAGGGATAAACCAGTCCTTATGGTTAATCCTATCCTCATCATGTTTGGTTTAACTTAGGATAAGTTTAGGGATAACCCTATTCTATGTTTGGTATGTTAACAATAAATTTAAGGATAACCCTATATTTTTATATTTTTATATTTATTTTTTATATTATCTTATTTTATTACTCATAACATATTTGTAAATATCTTAACTAACTTACATATTTATATAATAAATTTAAATTATTATTTAAATATATAAATAAAAATAAACTTAAATGTTGACGGAACTCAACCCGGCTCCCCTCCGGACAGAATCCGGCGGACAGTGCTCCCCGCCCCCTTCTTGACTAGGGGTGAATAGAAAACGGTTCAAACCGAGAAATCAAACCGAACCAACTCATTCGGTTCGATTTGGGACCCCTTTCGGTTTGGTTCGATTTGAGAAACCTCTAAACCGATTTAAGTCAAATTAAAATGTTTAAATCGACTTAATTAAAAAATATAAAAAATATAATATTATTAAAAAAACTATTTAGCAACCCCCCCGTCACTCCGCGCGCCCCCATTCACCCCCCCCCCCGCGCGGATGTTCCCCCCCCCTCCCTCGGCCCCCTCCCCCTCCCGCGGAAGCACCTCCCCCCTCCCCCGCGACGCTCGGCCTCAGCCCCCTCCCCCTCCCGTGGAAGCACCCCCCCCCCGCGGCGGCTCCCCGCCGGACGGCGGCGCTCGGCCCGCCCCCCGAAGTGCCCCCCCTCCCCCGGAGCCGCCGGCTCCCCCTCCCGCGGAAGCACCCCCCCCCCCCGCGGCAGCTCCCCGCCGGCCCCTCCCCCCGGAGCTCCCAGCTCCCCCTCCCGCGTATCCTGGTTATTAAGTGGGATGACTTATCCCTGCACTTATCCCTGATTTTGGGGATAACCTGGATTAACTTAATCCAAGCTAAACCCATTTTTAAGTGTGTGTCAAACAGGGGATTGGGGATAAACCAGGTTTATCCTAGTTTATCCCCGTACCAAACAGGCCCTAAAGTGCTGTTTGGTACGGGGATAACTTGGGGATAAACCTGGGTTATCTCCTAAATTTTAGGGATAACCCAAGTTTATCCTCAAAATTTTATGGTACCAAACAGGTCCTAAAAGTCTTAGATGCGTCATTTTGATATACATGCGCTGTCAAGACGTGGCACTTTCTCATTAAAAGTATAAAATAAAAAAAACTCTCTAAATATGAATAGAGACCGAGTGATATATTTATATATATATATATATGTGGACTAGTTATAACTGTTTGATAACTTCGATTATGTTGACTCTTGTATTTGAATTGTCTATCTCAAGAGCGAGGAATATTAGAAAGTGGGTTTTATCAACAACTGTAAATAACATTCACTTGCCTTATATATCCCGAGTCAACGTCATAAATTTGGATTTGGCAAGAACATCACTGCTTGTATTTCTAATATACACGGGTTTGGGTGGAGATGTGAAGGTTTCTCAAATTTTCTCGTGCAGTTCTCCTCTCCATATATATTGTCTCTTGCACTTCATTAAAAATCACAACATTTCTTGGAATCAATATGGTGAAACAGTCGCAAGAATCGCAATATTTATTGGAAATATTTCTTGGAAATGGGAAACAGCGCTGCAAGAAGGCGGGCTTCACGGCGGAGTGTACATTTTACAGTGTTTGGTTGCATGATAAAAAAAAAGTTTCCGTATATAACAAAAGGTGTCTGACAATCTTAACTAACCTATGTGTGTTTGTAAGGTTTTTATTGAACAAAACAGTGGGGAGATTTATTTGTTTTTCATCCTGTGGTTAGAGCTTAGACGTACAAACGAGTCGAGTCGAGTGGAGTAATATATTGTTCAAGTTCAACTCATTTATCTTAAACGAGTTCAAGTTCGACTTTTAACAAGTACGTTGAACTCTTATTCAAACTTGTTCATTAATTAATCGAGATGTATTCGTGCTCGAGCTCGAATAACAATTTGACTCAAGTACAAACTAAAATTTCATACAAATTTTTTTATAAAACTCAAAATCAATCTAAGGTTATTAGTAAAACTCTAAATTTAACTTATTTATAAAACTTGATTTAAATTTAAACTCAAATTTGACTTATTTTATATTTTTAAGTGAAATATATAACTATTAATATTCATAATTTGACTTTTTAAGAAATATTTAATCGAATGTTTAATCACGTTACCGGTGAGTTTACCAAGTTGTGTAAGAATGTGTTCAAATTCGACTCTTTTAATAGGTCAAATTTTATTTTCTATTCAAATTTATGTATTTAATATAACAAACTAGCCGAGTTTGGAACAAGGTATTGGTTAGTTTGCACCCCTACTTGTGATCTCTCCCACCATTTTTATATAATACCACTCTCATTTGATAGTTTTATTGCTCTTGACTATCTAACATTTATTTTAGTATATTGTTTTACCAAGATGAGAGATCACATGATAAAGAATTATGTTGAGATCGTACACCATTATTCAACATTTACAAATTTTAAGGAGACTTCGCAAAAGGGAAAAAAATAAGAGTTGGTTCAGTCGAGCAAAGTATTAATTAGTGCTTGAATTATCGGTGCAAATTGCAATTTTGTCACATTTAATGACTTTTTCGCTCATTCTTATTCAATGATGTAATATTGGAAAAAGGAGAATTTGGCAACGTTTTCTTACCATCAACAACAGTGACATATATATGATCAGTCAAAGATGACTGCTGGTCTCTTCTAGATGGTTAATTTAGTTCTATCAGCGACCAAAAAATTTTTCAGTTAATTTAGTTCTATCAAACTTACTGATTTCAATTTTCAGTAAACTTACGATGATCATAGCCTCTTTTTATCCATTTTAAATGATATCGATCAGTCAAATTACGATTTAATTCCTGGGGACGAAGACCCAAATGAAATCTAAGAATCCAAACTTTTCATTCAATTCCAACAATCTGATAAACCGTTCAAATTGAAACCAGAAAGTTTGATAATTTACTAGTCAAAATCTACATCAAAATTGATAAATTCTAATATCTCTCTATAAATAGTATTATAATACAACATTAAAAAATAAATCACAAAACTTATGACATATAAGTCGACAAGAAAAACAATTGTAATTAGTAAATGATCATATCAAATTATAACGATATGGGTACGAGATGTACTATCTTACTAATCTTCTTTTATTACTGATCTTAACTCTTTTAATAATCTTTTAAAAGAGTTTTAACATATAACATGGTTACTAATTTAAAAAATAGAGAGATTAGTAACACAATAGCCTCCATAGTAACATAGTTTATATTTTAATAACAAATATATATATATACACATGCACACACTAAGAAGACTCGTGTTCTTTTTGATGTGACATAACATCCTTCACGACTTCCGGAGACACCTCCCGGGGATTGAGACGATCCACTCTCCAACAGTATGAGATTCATCGGTTTACCCTTAAATGAAAAAAAAAATTCACTACAAAATATACATTTCAGAATTTACCAAAATTCACATTGGTGCCAATAACGAAACCACCAGCGTCCACATAAAATCAAAACATACCAATTCTGTTTTAAGTCAGAATCACGCTACGATTCCATCCCGGCACCACTGCAAACAGAGCATTCTTAAGATGTCGCTATCCATCCATCGAGGAAAAAAGTCCAAAACAAGAAATTTAGTTCAGCTCCGGTAAAGAGCCAACACCACGAGGGCATGTCATCGTTTTACTCAAAAAACTGTCAGAACCGTGTTCCTCAAAAGTTTACTCAAAATCACGGATCCTATAACATAAAAAACAAACAAATGTACAACAAATATTGCGATAAGGAAAGTAGTTACAAAAACCGAACGGTTCATTTCAAAAATAGTTACAGCACATCCTAGATTCTAAAAAATATGGGGCTAATTTTAAATTAACACAATCGAAATGACATTCTGGATTAATCAGAAGCAAAATGACCTACGCAACCAAAACCACTTTGAAGTAGGATGAATCATCGCCGGACTCGCGGCGGCTCCTCGTGCCTGTCCTGTCTACTTCAGGGTCGCCATGGACGGATAGGTGTTGTCGGGATGCAGAGGGGCGGCGGATTCTTCGAAAATTACCACCTCTGTAATTAAGAATAGGAAGATGCTCGTGAAAGAGAAACGATAGCGATGTCAACGTTTATCCGCTTCCAAAGCTGCCTTCCGCCGCTAAATTCTGTCTTCTAGGAAATCTCAGTACCACGGTAAAACTGCAGGCACATCCCCAGGAGCATGTGCATCCAAATATCATGGCATGAACTCGCTTGGACAGTTCGCCGATACTGTAAAGACACAAGGTAACACTCATTTACCATAGCAATTATGGCACATCAATTTTATAGCCTCCTGTAGGCCTACCGAGGCCGCCGCCTCTTACTCTTGCTTCTATCCAAGTGCTCCAACAAGATACCACTGACATAGAAAATAGTTTTTTGGACGTATCCAAAAGATTTATACAGAAAAAAAAAAACGCCTAACCTGAGATAGAGCAGTGAGCAGGTGACGCATAAAAGAAAATGGTTGAAACTTTTAACTGTCACCTGGCTGCTTCCACACGCTTCCACCATTTGATAGCTAACGGTAAGTTACTGCAAGGAATAATCGGTCAATTATTTAAACCAAGCAAGTAGGTCAAGTATACTGAAATTACTTCTTCGTCGTGAGAAACCAGCTCCCCAAGTATGTCCGGTAAATTTAGATGAGATAGAGCAAAATATCAAAAAGCAAGATGTAAGATATAATTCATTGCACGTACCTCTTTGCACTTGTTAGCCTATTATGGACATAAACAGAATCAAAATTATGAAGACATGTAATAACTAGGAATTGCATGTGCATACCATCAGTATCCTAATTCTTCAGTTCTTGTAGATGATGACCAATACTGCAAGAGGGTTTCGACTATCAGCCGCCGGGTGGCACTGAGCATTGAGATAAAAAACTTGCAGCCATCAATTTTGTATTCTTCTAATGGATTTCTGTGTCCAAAGCTCCTAACATTCACCTGCCAGATATTTGTGTGCATGTGATGTGGTCATTGTAGACAGACTAAGATGATCAGAGTGGAACAATGTGATCCAGGTATTTAGTTACCGCTGAGCTTAGTCTGTTCATGTTCACCAAGTGGTCCCTCCAAAAGGAGTCTAGAGTTTTAACTACTACTGTACGCTGCAAGTCCAAAAAGTATGATCAAGTGGACTTCAAAATGACAACATTTAGTTCTCAAGATGATCTGACATTTTAGATAAAGCAAAGTTCAACACGCAAGAGAATAGAGACCAGAGCAATCCGAGCAGGCTCCAGTGCATGGTTATCAACTACAAGAGTCTATATGGACGCTTGAAGTAAAAAGTAACATTCGAAGCAATATATGGCCAGATTTATCGAAGCAAGAAACATCCATTTCATGACTGATTTCAGAAAAAAGACAGTTTGAACATTACAAATATAAAGCTCTTTAGCTGCAGGCAATAAGAGAATGCCTGAGACTGATGTGTTGCAATATGCAATGATGATTTAAAAGGATAATTATAAAAAGGTTTTACTTGATAACTCCTAAGAACGGATCATAGGTCTCCTTGAGAACAAAAATATGGCAATAAAGATGCATTAAACATTTCTCAATACCTTTGACTAAGAGAATACAGAAAAAGGGCACGTAAACACTCATGCATATGTACAGGCTACTCACTTATGTATGCAGGTGAATGGCCAGAGCCAACTTTCGATGAGAAGTACATTTTGCCTAATGAATGGGGTAATCAAACTCAGTAGAGATCAAGAGCATAAATGCTTTGGTAAGATGCATCTCTTTTCGATTATCTTCATTAACTGATGCATAGGTAAAAGTTCACTCCCTGGAAAGGAAAGGGTTGTATCTCCACAATTTCAGGCAGTGTGCAAGAACTGACAAATGGATGAAGGTGAAAAGATGGTTATATGTGGCAAAGTATGGACCCCATGCACTTTTGCACGCTGTAGACTTAGAGGTCAAGGCCTCTTTGAGTTCCTAAATTTTGCCATGACATAATCATCTAGATGTGCAGTTTGGATGAATTACGTGATCACCCCCACCAAGGCCACAAAAATGCATTGTTTCTTCAGCTACTAGCTGCATCATTATTCTTATTCCTCACATCATCCAGCAAAAAAGAAAATACTGAATAATGTCAAACAAAGATGTAGTTTGAGCTACTCTTCTTTATCAATAGGTTCTAAAAAAATGGGAAATAACAGTAAATGCATGATTTCTACATATTTAAACTACGAGTGCCAGACTTGTATTCATGCATTGATCTTAACTTACATAAGTAGCTAAAATTTTGTTGTATTTGGCCTTGAATTTTGGAAAGGACTAATTATCATGTCATCCACTAATAGCTGAATCCATTCAGTCCCTTCTTGCATGAGATTTCGCAAGTGTCAAGGATGACCTTAAAATAAATGTGTTACCTCGATTTCCTGAATGTATGCAGCATCATAGCCTAAATCTTGCACGTCTTCTAAATATGTAGCAATGAGCAAGTCCCCCATGTACTTTCTAAGAAGGTTTGCAGTTCCCCTGTACTGTCCTCTACATATATGCTCACAAGTTTATTGAACAAGCAATAAATCATATAATTTAGGCATTGCAGGAAATGCTATTGTTTATTTAAAACTAAAAAGACAATGAACCCTGATGATGAGGTACTGAACCTTAGTGCATCATCATTAGATATGATGAGCCAACGTTTGAGAGAGGAGTTTTTCCTTTTAATTCCACGAAACACATTCGGAGGCACTGGCAGATCTGGAATGGAGAAAGTGTCCAATGAGATGGACTGAACTCTGTTTAGTTTCTGTAACGAAGAAGAAAAGTCCTCTACTCTGATCCCCACAAACATATCTGCAAAAAATTAGATCCTATGAGTTTCAGAACACATATGTAAATCAAGAATCGAAGTTACCATGAAGGGTGATACAAAACATATAAAAAGAACCACATACTTGAATCAACCTACCAGCCAGTCTCCTCCCAGAAATTCCAATAAACTCGTCAAGCAGCCCTCCCAATGCCCATTTACTAGGATGCTATAGAAGAAACCATTAAAACATAAAGATAAGCTATAGGTAAGCATAAAGCTGTAACAAAATAAGATTCTGAAGCTCAAATACCTTTCTTGGATCAGCATATTTTAAAATAATTTCATCCACCACTGCTTGCATATACCTGCACAACATGGTTCCCTTTAGAATTTTGGTTTGGATTTCTTGGGGGGAGGGGTGGGGGGAGTCAGCTCTCTTTGAAAAGTCGTTGAAATTTTGATAATGTTTGTGCTCTTAGAATGGATCATTGTAACAATCCAAACCGACTGCACAACCTTATTTTTCTGGTTTTATGGTGACAGGTATCAGACAAATAAGTTGCTTCCAAAGTGAGTATGAAAAAAAAGCATCATCCAACTCCTCAAAAGGCCAGCACAGATTCTCTCCATTAGACATATGCTTCATGTCCTATTAATGCTGGTGTTGCAGATCTTTTTGGGGGTATCATTCAGAAGCTTTCTTGAGTGATACAAAATCTGCAGGAGGCATAATCAAGAAGCTCAGTCTTCCTACCAGGTAGGAGAATTTTGAGCCAATTTCTGCTAGATTTTGTAGTTGATTGTGTTTTCCGCTAGGAATTTGAATCCACTAGAAACAAAACATAATGCCCTGTTTCCGATGGATCAACAGTGTGTTTCTAGCACAGTGTGCAAATGGGTTCAGATCTTGATCTCCAAACAGGTGATGATAATAATCTACCTAGAAGTGGAACTTCTGAAATTTACTCTGATTAAAATCTAGGGATGCAACAATCAAACACTCCATTTTGTTCCTTCTTTCATGGTACTTAATCCAGCAATATATACTCAACTATAGTCCTAAAAATTTAGTAGTTCAGATTACCTTCATGAATATCAAAGTCACGTTCACCAACAGAAACAGTCTTCTGTGTCCTTATGTTGAGTTACCACACATCCCAGCAACCCAAACATTATTTAAACTAGTTGAAGATAGTTGTTTTAAATAGTTCTAATATAGACATTCATGATGGAGTTAGCACATACAATCCATAAAAAATTTAGAAAAAAAAACACTTCACTAACAGGCTAACAGTAAAATAAAAAATTGCCTCATAACAGAAACATTTGCTGCTCATGAGGTGATTATTTAGTTCTGTTTTTGTTTTTCAATAGAATCAATAGTTATACGTGCAGTATACCATTATAGATATACAAAAGTTGTGTAAAACTGCTACCATTTAATACCTTAAATTAATTTCAAAGTCGGAACAAACTCAACATTATTTTGTTAGATCTGGAAATCCCTGGCAGCAGATTGCAAAAGGACCCAAATGCTACCTATCTTAGTATAGTTGTAAATGCTGACATGGAATGTGGGGGGGGGGGGGATGCAAAATGACGAATCCAAGACTTCATAATGAAAACTTACTGAAATATAAGTTCAGAACAGCTCTCTGAATCACCGCCCAGTATTGATTGCCTAAGTTCATAAACATGCTTTCTTTGCACCTGATTAAGTTGAAGAAAATGTTACTGACCATGAATGAGAATGGGATTGTTAAGTACAAGCAATTACAGATACAGAGATGTGCCATTATACATCTTTATCATAAAATCAAGCAAAGAATACAAGGATTTCCGGGTTGGGAACAGCCACTGGATCAGCCAGGGCGGATCCCGGCCTGCAACGGTATCAGATCGGCCTGCTCGGCCAATCCATGATAAGAAAATATAATCCAAGATCGACATGGATGGGTTGTTGAGAAAAAAAGCAAAAAACCACATCTGCTGATCTGGATGTGAAATCATCAATCCAGACTGGGATCGTCTAACCTAGAATGTAGCTGAGTCATGGCCGATACGGATCGGTATCAGCACAAAACAATCCTCGGGGCAGTCTGATATTTTATTCATTGCTTAACACCTTGTTTGGTAACACTATTAGGTACCTCTATCACTATCAATTTTAAAATTGATAGGAACCATTAAGTGGTGTTTGGTTAATTGTATCAATTTTAAAATTTGTAGTGCAAACAAGGCATATTATGTAATACAAGTGTCAACTTGTATTACTTTTGATATTGATACTCCAACATTTGAAAATATTAATATCAATATTGATATAGTACCAAAAATGAAACTCTAACCAAACAGGGCATAAGGTGGAGAGCAACAGTCAGTGCCTTGCCAGGATAATATCTTTGAATGTGGTGGCCAAATGAAGGGATGGAACAGGGTAAGTGGGTCATTGAAGATGATGGGGAAAGGAAGGGGTATGGTTGCTGGGAAAGGTGACAGAAAAAGAAGCTGAAATTCATTGAAAGTTGACAGACATGGGCCAAGGTTGGTTATGAGAGATCGGAAGGTAAAACAGTAAGGATCTGCATAGGTGGAATTCAGGCCAAGAGAGCAAACCACAAGATGGAGAAGATAAAGAGAAAAAGTAAGTGGCACTTTGTGCCACTGGGGTAATGCCAAGCAAAGTGCCTAGACAAACACCAAAAGATGGTAAAATACACAAGGGAAAAGAAAAAAAACTCACCTCCCCAACTTCGACCACTTGGATATTTGGATGGGTGGGGGTACAAGGAAGGTGGAGCATCCCATCCAAAACAAAAATAAAGAAAAGGCCTTGCTGCAGTTGAAGGAACCATTAAGGGGGGCAGCTATAAAAGAGGTAGTAAACTTAAAACCTGGTGAGCATGTTTGCATGAAAAAACAGAACCATCGGAAAGGAAAGGAAAGAGGTGGCGGAGAGAATCAGTGTAACTGCAGACCTCTAAAAGAATAAACATACAATGGAAAAGCTGGTGATGGAGGTGCTTGCACAAACTGCACCACCAATTCCTATGGGAATATGAAGAGGCACCTTTGTCTCTATAAATGCCCCCATGAGAAGCACAAGAAGGAGAGGCCGAGGATTTAGAGGCATCCACTGGAACAAGAAAAAGGAAACAAGATCAAAGAGGGAAAAAAAGAAAGAGAAGAAAGAAAGAACACAGATATTGAACTGACCATAATTCTTCAAGGTATAAGGAAATAATCGGAGACAAGTCAACCCATACCAATGAAGGGCTTACCAAGTTGTCTTTTGAAGTTTTATGCATTACTTCAAATCATGGCAATCATGTACTCATCATGCTACTATATGATAATCGAAGCTTCACGTGGACATTATGCACATATACTAATGTACATCCCTGTAATTGAATATCATTGTCATTTAGACATTCACGTCATTAGAACTTAAAATGACGATGTACCACTTTGTGACATGATAAACTAAACTGTGAAGATGAGATTCAACGAGTATGGAGGTTGTGTCTGAAGTCACAATGTGCAACGAAATCCTAAAAATCACATTATAGGAATGCTAGTGGCGTTTTGGTATTCCTGGCATCATTTCTCCAATACGTTTCGAATCTTCAATGGATTTGTACACTCATGGAAGTTTACATGAGTCTGAAAATGATTTCATGAACTGTAGCTTTTTGAGTATTTTCCTAAAGCTCATATCCCTATTTATCTTCTATGCGACGACTACTATAGAAGGCTGTCAGAAATTGCAATAGGAAACAAAGTGAATAAAAGACATGACCCCAAGAGATTGATTGGGTAGAGGTGAGATTTTGTCCTTCAAGACATGTTTCTTGAGTTAACAGGTGAGAACTTATATTATGAGCGCACCATTGATATTTCAACATCCAACATGCGGACTGTCTTTCAATTGAGACTAGATCCCGGGATTCCGTCAATTCCCTCGCATAAATGGGAGAATGAATATATTAAATGCCCTCACATACATACATTAAATCATACTTGTCTCCCCATTTATGTGAGGGAGACTGACCGGATCCCCTCAGGAGACCTCCCGAGGGGATCCGGTCTCCTTTCAATTACATGCCACAACATAGACACCCTAAGAATACAAGAGTGTGTATTCTAAATGGTACCAATAAAAGTTCAACTTGGCCCTTTTAAATATCTCCAACTTGGCCCTTTTAAATATCTCCAAAGAAGTGATGGGACTGTCTGTTATAAAAGGATGCCACTTTAATTAAAAGGTGACAACCTACGCTTAAGACACCCGATAAGAGATAACAATTAGACCATATGTATGTCATAACATAGCCAATCGAGAGTGTGCGGGCAGAGCATTCCCACAAATGAATGTCAATAATGATGTGGAAGATCAATATACTCCATCCATCAGGAGATAGGTCTCTGGTATATATTGTACTTAAAAAAGCTCTCTCTTCATATAAATGTTTGAAATGACACCATAATTACTCACTAATTTTATTTCAATTTTCCTTTTCAAAATTATCATCTTTTGTATTTTTATGTTAATTTATTCTGACTTTGTTAATTTTAAAATTTTTAATTAGGCCACCAGCCAATCCGATCCTGCTTTGGGCTTCCCCAATATTCGTATGATCGTATCAGCTGATCCAGAATCAGATTCAGGCCAACACTGTTGAACTGATGGTTCGTAGGATCACCCGGGGGCGGGCCGGACCAGGCCAGGCAACCTGGTCGGAATCTGGGCTGGCCGGTCCAGCCACGACCTGGTCAGCCCAACCCGGAGGTGGCCCAGACTGGGGTCGCGCGACCCAAGATGACCCGGTTGGTGACCTGGCCGACTGGGTCGCTGCCAATGACCAGTCACTTCCCCTTGACTGGTCGTTGACAGCTGCCAAGAGGATTCCTCCTCCCCACTCCCCCTTGGGGACTATGAAGCATTCCTTCCCACTCCTCTCAACTCTCACATCTCTCGCTCTCTCTTAAGTTTTTTAATGTTTTCGCTCTTTAGTTTCTAGTTTAAGTTTGTGCTAATCATCTTGCTAGTTCCCGTGCTAATCTTATTTTTTAAGTGTTCTTCTTATTTTGTTAAATTTCATTATTCGAATCTCAAAATGTCTTCTCCAAATCATGATACTTCTGTTCGACCCGGAATGACCCATCTTAACTCTGCTGCATCGTGATATCAATGGAGCAAAGAAAAGTAAGTGTAAATATTGCGATAAAGTTCTTTACAATGAAACTTACCGGTTAAAGTATCATCTTGCTGATATCAAGGGAGACGTAACACCGTGCACACAGACTCCGTCCGAGGTACAAGCACAATTTCGAATACATATACAAGGTTTGGAAAAGTCAAAAAGAGTTTCAAAGAGACATATGGACAGTTCGTGAAGAAATTGCAGAACTGACAAGACGTTCATTACATATATACAAAAGTTACAATGAAGGTCCATAATATTTAATTTTTGATAATTCATATCAATATATAACATTGGAAACAAATAACTTAAAACGAGTGATGGAGACAAGTCGGAGGTCGTTTACCAACGAAGATATGTATCGACGTACCAATAAGCTTATGGGTCAAGATTTGAGAAGTGAGAGCGAACGTGGAAATGGAAGTGGACATGAAAGTGGGAAAAGATTAAACCCAGTAATTGGACGACACAGAAATTAGTCTCGTAAATCCAGTTATCACATGACTGCGACAAAAACAAACAAACATCAACACGACATTGAAGAATTTGAAGTTATGTAAGGAGAAGATTGGACGAACAACTTCCAGATGATTTTTTCCACAGTATCATACCGGCTAATACTACAAAGAGACCTTACTACGAGTCAATGATCGACACTATAGCCGACATCGATAAGGGAGTGCCGGGACCGACACCGAAAGAGATATACAACACATATCTTCCAATAGAGGTGCAAGATATTAAGAAATATGTGAAGTCATTTAAACGTATTTGAGACGAATAGAGATACACATTGATGATAGACAGTTGGATAGGTTAGTCCCCTTTCAATTTAACACTTCTTTTATTATAAGTCTTCATTAATTTTAAATTTAAATCTAATACATAATCTTCTTCTTAATAGGTACAACTAGAAAAATGATGATCAACTTTTTAATATATTGTCAAGCCAAGACTGTCTTTTAGAAGTCCATGGATGCATCCAGACAAGTAAAGAATGCCAACTACCTATTTGAATTAATTAATGGTGTTGTCAAGAGATAGGAGATGATAGAATTGTTTAAGTAGTGACGGACAATGCAACTACCTATAAAACTGTCAGACAAATGTTGATGGCCAAGAGACCAAAATTATATTGGGCACCATACTTCACCCATTTCTTAGATTTAATGTTTGAAAATATTTACAAGGATTCTCAGATGGATCCGGTTGTCAAGACTACCCAATACATTTCATCATTCATATACAACCACAACTTCATCATTAACCTAAAGAGAGTGCACATGAAGAGTCGATAGCACCTACAACCCAGGACATCCAAGTTTGCTTCCCACTACATTTCCTTGAAGACCCTCTTTCAACATAGGTGTTCCTTCACCCAAATGCTACTTTCATCAGGAAGTGCTAATTGGATTGCTAGGGCTAGTCCATCAGATAAACGAAAATGAAGGAAGGTAGAGGAGACCTTGGAGAGTGGAGTTTTTCTGCAGCTTGTAAAGAAAACACTTAATATTATAGGATCATTAGTCAAGACCCTTAGAATAGTAGATAAAGATAAGACGGCCAACATAGGGTATTTATACTATGCACTTGAACGGACCAAGGAAGAAATATTGAAGAAGGTCTCGGATTTCAACATTTGATGGGAGATCATTGACCGTCGATGAGAGAGAACATTGTATCATCCTATACATGCAACATGTATGTTCTTTACGATTAGGTCAAACGATATATGTCAATTAAAATTCTTTTATTTATACTCAATGTTGACAATGATCTTTTCTATTGTCAATTATCAGGTCATTTTTTCAACCCAAAATATTATTATAGTCCAATCTTCAAGCCTATTAATGTACTGTTAGAGAGAGTCAAGGCGGTCGTTCGTAAGATGTTTGGGGATGATAATCACTCAATTCTAGTAACAAACAAGATGCATGACTACATAATTAGGTTATTCCACTTTAGGACAACAAGAGTGCAACAAGCAATTATGCTCCTTAGTCATGGTATATATAATCCAATTATTATTTTTTTACAATTTAAATAATTAACTTATTAAAATTATCTTCTAACACATAATAATATTGTATAACTGACTGGTGGATGGATTATAGTAGGGCACCAGGATATGAAGACTTAACCGATATTGCAATCCAAGTACTAAGCCAAACCACATCGGTTTCAGATTACGAAAGAAATTGGCCAACATTTAACCTTATTCATACAAAGCAAACAGGATGACATCAAAAAAACTTGAGCAGCTTGTCTACTATCACTCCAACATGAGATTGAAGATGAAGAATTTAGAGAAGATAAGAGAGAACCAGAAGGAGGAGCAAATGTGAGTAAAAGAAATAAGTGGAAGACGAAGTGAGGTGTCCATAGTACAAAAATTAGAGATTGATTTAGAGAAGATATTCTAAAAGCAAAATCCTTTACAAATATGGTTCAATGATCGAGAAAGGATAAGTGAACCAAAATTCAACCTAGAAGATCGAGAATGAGCTTAATGAGAACTTAACAACGTTCCTCTATTCGAGAAATTAGGGATCCTCCTTCAGGGCAAAGAGACAAAAGACCGAACAATCTTCTCGTCAAGGTAGACAATCAAAGAGCAAAGATAAACAAGTTTTAACTAACCTCTTTAATATTGTCAATGATGACACAATCGATAAGACTTAAGAAGACACACCAGAACCTAACATCCGAGTGCAATATCAGACATCGGATAATTCTTCTTCAAAAAACAATAACAATGGAGCAAGGGACGAAGAAGACAATGGTACCACCACCGGCACCGCTTCAGTTGAAGGAGAACCGATTCAGAGACGCCCTGATGCGGGACCGTTTCGGGCGCCAAATTTTAACTAGCAACGAACAACAGTATCTATGCCTCGATAAGCCAAACAAACCAAAAATGATCCAGTTTAACGACTACGCATCAACAAAAACGCACCCGAAGAACGCTCCCACGAAGTGGGAGGGCCAACAAATGTAGGGACGCCACCGAGTTAGGACACTATACTTCAACGTGACCTATCTAATATTCCGAAACCGAGTAACTCATCGCACACCGACAGTGTTGAATATGCAAGCTAGGATACCTATCCACATATACAACATGGCATTTCAGCGCATAACAAGCGTAAGGCTAGAAATGTACCTCCGTGCCTCGATGTCCGAGGCCAACAACCACGGATGCTGTTGTGGCGGACTTCGCCTTCAGCCACATCACTCTCATGCAGAGGCCCTTGGAGACTTGGAGTTCCTCAACAACACAACAGCCCATGCACGGCACTGCTGCAACCCGGTCGCGCAACCACAGACAGCCATGGTGGACTTTAGTTGATACAACAAGAAGGCGACGTCGGAGGGTGCCGCACAGAAATCCCGCTTGTTGAACGACATCACTGATGATAGGAATCCTGCGGACAGCGAATGGCACCACAATAGCACTAGTAGGGGTGTCCTCAATCAGTTGATGGGTGCCACTATGAGCGCGATAGGACTCAACCAGACAGCACCGGCCAGTGGACGAGGGGAAGACGGCAGGATGGTGGGAACACTCTTGGTGGCTGAAGTGGCACAGACAACTGCCAACAAAGGTGCTAGGATGGCATCAGAAGGTAGGCCTTCAAGGTTGCGGGAAATAGAGGGGATGAAAGGATGGCAGATCCAGAAGAGGCAGAACAGAAGAGAAACGGAGGGATACCGCCATGGGAGATTTAAGGGTAGGGGTAGGCTCAGGTTAATGAGGAGGCAAGAAGAGGGTCGAACGGGGTGGAGGGGGAGATCTTGGTGAAGCAGGGTCATCCGCCGGAAGGTGCGGCTAGGTGCTAGGTATGTCGATAGGAAGGGCCAAGAACCGGACCTTCTCCAGGGGTGAAGGGGAGGAGGAAGGGGAGCCAGACTGATACCGGAGGTGGAGAGAAGTCGATCCTTACCGAAGGGTAAAGGGGAATAGCCGAAGGGCCAGTCCTTGTCGGGAGCTCCAGTTCTATCGAGGGAGTGTCGCCCTCACCAGGACCAGGATGCCACTGCCAAAGACGCCTTCAATCGAATGACCTAGGGGAGGGGAGATCGGGAGAAGCCAAAGAGAGGGTGTAACGGAAAAGGTAAAATGTCATCATTCATTCATCATTTCATCATCCCAATATGAACATAGTGGGAGGCCTTATATAGGCCAAAAACAAAATATCAAATAAACCCAAAACCCCAACTATATCTCCATGTACCCAGTCCCTATGAATGTATCATATCAACAAGTATGTGAATGTGAATATATGACCAATCTATTCCCAAAATAAATCCACTAAAATACCCAAAATGTGCCATGAGCTAACTAAAAAATTAAAATAATATGCTCACTACTCATATATCCATAATGATGTAACCAGTCGTCGTCGTCGGTAAACAAACGTTGGGTCAAACCAAACACGTGAGTGAGTGTCCTAACCACACCCCCTCCGTAGCATTTCACCGAAGATGAACATATACCCATGCAACGCAAGACGAAGAACAACGAGATGGAGAAACAAGACACACACGGGACTTGGTTCCACACAATGAGGATGAGCACTCTACGTATGGATTTGAACCATCACAAAATTCTTGGTGTCTGACGTATCACATAGAAGGATATAGGATGACCCAACCATCATATAGAACATCTTTCAATAGTTCCATATAGTTCACGTATAGCTATGATAAATCATTTACATCTTATTCTAAGATGATTATACAAGATAGTGATAAATATAATCTGTTTGTACACACGTTTAATACATCGTACTCTTCCATGATGTCATAGGCAGAGTACATAATGAGCAACAATATAATATAACTTTTGAAAGAAAGCTAGATAAAATCTTTTTCAAGTCATATTTCTCAATTTTTTAGAATTTTTAGATATTTTTCCTATATTTTCATGCAATTTTTATTTTTAAAAAAAATTTCAAAACAAAACCAACCCAGTTGGGCCGGGTCGACCCGGCCTGACCGGGCTGGTTTTGGGGCCAACCGACTCCCAACGTAGCTTTCCTTGTTGAACTGACTCAAACTAGCAGAGATCAACTAGGATCCACAGATCCTGAGACTGGACCTGTCTATTCTAGCTTGGAATTGGCCAGATTGGCCCATTCTGGCCTCACTTGGACCAAGTCTTTTCCAGTCACAGCTGAGTCAGGGCCAAGTCTTGCCTTCCTGCAGATTGGTCGATCCAGCTTCTGGATTAGGAATAGCCTTAGCCGATCCAAAGGTCCCCCGAAACTCATGTTGCAGAGTCAAAAACCAGACCTCAAGTGAAGAACATTGTAAATAAATTCATATATAAAATGCATATGATAACGTAAAGAGCCACCTCCACTCATCACCTTGAAGTTTTGAGTGGGATGGCCTAATAATTTTAACGGAATTAATAGAAGAAAAAAAACAGCCATTGGATTTATAATCTAAAGCTATCACTAAACCTTCCAGTAGCCAGCCAATAAATTATCAATGCTCAATATATGTGATATCACACCGAAACCAACGCCTTGGAAAAAAGAGTTTTATGCTCCGCTTATGATTTTCTCAACTAAAGCGATCTCAAGAAAATGGAGGAGAAAGAGTATTGGGTCTTGATGTCTAATGCCAAAGCCATTTTAATTATCGAACAAAGAACTATTTCCTGAGTGGTGAGCAGGTCGTGCATACCCTTATATTATCTCAAATAGAACAGAATTTCCTAATATAAGATTAAAAAAACATGAGAGGAGGCTAACCTCTAAAACTTCGTCGAACTCAACAAGGCTCTTTCTTATCCCAAAAAAGTACTTCTCTGCATTTACTTGCAAAGCCAACAGCTGGAATAATTTGCTTTTTCTCAGCAAAGATAGTTAATGGCAAGAACATTTCCAAATTGAAATTTTTTCCTTTATTTTATTATACTGTTTGACGGTGAATGGTGAAGTTTTTGAGGATCTGTGAATGGTGAAGCTTTTTGCATGAACTCACCTGTTTTACAATAGTATCTCCCTCAATTGGTGAGTCCTCATTGTTTGTTATCTTCGATATCAATCTCACAGCCCATTCAGTGTCAAAATTGAACTTCTGAAACATCTCATCCTGTAAACTGCACCATAAAATATCCATTCAAGTGAATGGCTGCCCAAGTTGGAACCTAATAGACCGTGAAAAATCTATAGAAAAAATAAATAAATTTTGACTAATTTGCGGATATTAGAGATGTGTTTAGTTTGATTTTATTTTTCCCTTACAAATTGCGGTGCCATCCACTTTCAAAGAAAAAACATAAAATCAAGTCATTTTCCCAACGGGTTTACATCATGTTTGTATCATCGTTCCATGAAATAAACCCTACTGTTATATAAGAAATTTATCTTGCACCTGAACAAATCCCAAAGATCAGAAAATAGCATACTTATATTGGAAGAAGCTGTCAAAAATCTTTAGGAACCCTGCCATCTAAATGATAGGGATTTTAATGATACATTTTCTCCAATTACATAATATCAAATAATAAGGTCATGATTTATATAAGGGTCCAAATTTGTGTAATGATTTCCCCACATATGGGTTGAACAATGTACTTCAGCCAACTCTTAAAATACAATTCAACTCAACTCTAGCCTTAATCCCAAATTATTCTGAGGTTAATAGATTCTCTTTCTCCACTCACATCAATGTTGAGTTATTTCTTCAATATTATCTAAATCATATTGAATTACTCTCCTCTAGGTAGCTTAGGCCTACCATGTCCTTTTGTTCATTTCTACTATTTTGATATTTTTCCACTTTTATAATTGAAACTTCCTTAGATCTACATTTAATGTTTCCGAACCGTTTCAATGTCTCTTCTTTGCCGCTACTCTAGTATTTTCTCAAAAATACAAACAGTTTTAACTTTTACCTGGTCAACTGAGGCTGCCTGCTTCATAAGGTTCATAAATCCACTTATTTCAAGAATAGCCAATACCAAAAAGTTAATTGTATTTCTAAATTTCCCACTGCAAATTGAAACAAAAGATAAGGACTTCACATGGGTCATGGCATCATACCTCACCATGAACCTTGTTGACCCAGGATCACCTTGCCTACCTGCTCGACCACGTAGCTGTGACATGGGTTCCAAGAGGTGAATCATAAGCTCAGGTCAACATGTAAGATTAATATGAAAAAATAACATCAGTTCTACAAGAGATGACAGGGTAAAATCAAACAACATTCAAAGTGAACAAAATCTTCATATATCTTTTTGTTAGAAGTTTTCATGGCATTGTACTTGCTTTTTCAAGACATGTTTTTGGGTATAACCTTGTTTCCAAGGCCTCATGCTTGGCCATCCAAGTCCCACATTTGTCTTTGAACCTGGAGTGCCAATAGGATTGTGTTTCAATTTCCGGTTACCAGAAAACCACATAAAATATATAGGCTAAGATCCCATCTGTTGTCAGGATCATCATAAATCCAAAAGCTGGCATGCAGACATGTGCCCATGGAGAATGGATACATTATCTGAAGGCTTTGCAGAAGGCCACCTACTGTGATCGAAAAGCAGGATTTCTGTAACTTTTCCATAATCTTATCAGGTGCCTTGCTTGTGTTACCCAGAAAGGGGAGATTGGTACTTTCAACATCCAAACAGGTTGGCCCTATCAGCCTATGTGATGCAGAAGGGGCATTGACAGGAACAATCTGAATGGGATGAAAGGTTGCATTACCCAAGTCAGTCTGTCCGATGGAAACATGTCATGCTGCTGGATTTTCAGCTCTATACACTGTCCATGGATTTGGGGAGGTTCAGACCAACTTATGGCCATCAAAAATTTTAGTCTAATTACAAAATTATTTTAGATTACGTCCATGTTCTGTTAAGTAATTGACATAAAAACAGCCTGTCATTCATGTGTCCAAAACTTGTGAATCCAACAATCCCCCCACACACACCTAGAAATTTCTTGTCAGGATTGGCCCCCTGAACCAGCCAGGGCCAATGCCAATCCCAATCCAGGCTGAAGCTCAAACTAGGATTTGCCAAATCCCAATCTGGATCAGCTGATCCAGCAAACCGTGCCCCCCTCCCAAACACACTTCATCCAACAGATTGCTCCACTAAGAAGGTTTCATCTGTGAATCCTTCCCCGAACTTCAATCCAGCTAGTGGGAACCTCAACTTCATCATTTTGAACTTTTAGAACTTTATTGTAACTTTTTATTGCAGGTTCATTGTACCTTATTAAGTTTATCTGTCACATACATGACCAAGAACCTTTGATCAACCACCATAGTAAAGCAACAAAGTCATGATAGCGAGAATCCATTGAAGCCCAAAAAAAATTTTCTCTTGTATGACAATTGACTTGAAATAATGAATGGCAGTATGTGTTATGCAACAAAGGTCAATGGGCTTCCAAAAATAGGTGTTGTCAATAGGAGAGATGGATGTAAAGATACATGGAAAGATTAGGATCACTCGTTGGACAATTTAAAAGAATGGAGATTGAGATGGTTTAGACATAAGGAACTCTAGCTAGAGAAGTAGAGCGTATTAGAATGGAAGCTCAGAAAAATATGGATGAGATAGACCTAGATTAACTTGGACAAATTCAACACAACACATTTGGAGTTCTTGAACCTCTGTGAATAGGTAGACTGAAATTGTTCGTAGTGAAAAACAAAAACATCCAAAAAACTTTTGAATCACCATCTTGGATGGTGAATAACAGTATCACTTGCAACATTCTTCAACTTTTGGACAATATCCAGTTCATCTTATTTGCAAAATCAACTATCAGTGTGCAGTTGAAATAACTCGAAGGATGTGTCTAACCAGCTTACCATCATTTATGCAGTTTAAAATTATCACTAACCAAAAGAGCTATAAGTTTGATGTCGTACAGCTTGTAAATGATCATACAGCTAACGTTAACATATTCAAAAATCAAATCCCTTCTCACGCAGAACACAGGCCCTTCCTCAAATGGTAACTCAAAACTAGTTGTCTATTGTCTGCCTCATACTCATAATCAACTCAAGACTTCATAAAAAAATTAAAGAGTTACCTGATTATCTATTCGCCGAGACTCATGCAGAGAAGTGCCAATAACATGAAGACCGCCAAGCCTCTTCACTTCAGCCCCCTCACTAAAACAGTGTTCTTCACATTCTTCCAAGACTGCCAAGTAAGCAAGTGCTATTGCAGGACTGAGGGGATGGATTTCTGATTGTTCATTAATGAGCCTTTCCAGTTCTTCCTTTAGAACTGATTGACTTAATTGTATGGATTCCAAAATCACAGATTTTGCCTTCTGATAAGTCCATGCATTTCCCTTGGCTTTTCTTGCATATTTTGCTAAAAGAAGTCATAAAATTAAGTAAAAAAGGTTCATAAAAACACAGTGGGACTTAAGTAGAAAGAAAGATTACTAACAAATTAGTGCTGCTTTCGCCAGCAACCCTGATGAGAAAGATCCAATTCTTATTTTCGACAAACCCTGCTAAAAGAAATTAACCACCAACACAAGCAAATATTTTTTTAGAAAAGGTAACAGATATTCACCTTCTGTGAAAGCTGTTCTCCATCAATTTCAACATCTGGGGCCTCTTCTGTCAAAAAAGAAAGTAACTGCTCCTCCATAATTTCTTTTGCAAGCATCTATATAAAGAATTACATCATCACTTTAAGTATAAAGATCGACAGCCATGCAATCAGCAAAAAAAAGTTTGTTGTAGTAAGGTAAAAACAAATTGGAGATTTGGTTTAATTACTCTATTTATCTTCTTGAAGAAAGAGGTTGAGAAGCATAATATGGTATTCCAGTATAACCATATGAATGTTAATGTTGGCAACGAGAAAAGAAAATTTTATCATATCCATAGAAAATTGAATCTAATCTAATCCATAAGCACAAGAAAAGTATGAGTACTTTTGGGTTCCCACCAAGGATTATATCAGTTCCTCTACCAGCCATATTGGTGGAAATTGTAATTGCATGTTTACGACCAGCTTGAGCAATTATTTCAGCCTCCCTTGCAGCATACTGCATAGTCAAAGAAGAAGAAAAATTTACAAATGTAACATGGCACTAGAACCAAAAGGCTAAAATGATAAGCGGCAATTTATTTTGCAGTACCTTTGGTCGTGCATTAAGAACATTGTGAGGTATATTCCGTCTCTTCAGAAGATCCGATAAATACTCAGAATTTTCAACACTACATTCAGATAAAAACAACATTTGGTAGTTAAAAATTGAATAGATAAGAAAGAAGTTGATTTTCATTTCTCCCACCTGATGTATCCTCAATTTTCACTTTCCCTTTACTTTCTGGGAAAAAGGAATTTTGAATTTGATTTATATTTGAACTTCTAGAAAAATATATGGTATTCCAAGGAGTATTAGCTAATTCATGGTATGTATAAAAAATATATATTGAGGATGTTGGGTTCTTTGAAAATGTTTTATTTTGACCTCGTCCCATCGGACTTACGAAGTTCTGATGTTAATTGCATCGAGCAATCACTCGAATACCCATAATTCACTGACATAGCAATTTGTTAAAAAAATATATACATCCATAAAATAAACACTTAGGAGCAATGCCCCCATAAACTTAATGTAATGAAATTTCCATTGATTGGAGACTGAGTACAAAGTACATATGCGGGAGGCATGAAAAGGTCATAATCCCAATGAGCTTGAATGAGTTAGGATTAAATCTATTAGGCCTTTAATAGGCATTATTGAATTCATTCCATTGATTCAGGATAGATTAGGCATGTTAAAATCCTTCCCGATTAATTAGGATTGAGTATACCTTGGCCTTGAATAGGCATGTGGAGACTCACCCATGATTTATGGGCCTCGTTAGCCCGTGATTCAACATATCGGCATGTTAAATGCACACGGCCATGGCTTAATAGGTGTATAGCTCCCCGTCGGGGCATAGTACGACATTGGGATCTTTATGACAGTTGTATGTCAACATTAAGGCCGTAGGGGCGTGCGTGACCCTCTAACTAGTCCATATGTTATAGTTCTTTTAAGTTTAGCAAAGGCATAGGGGCATACGCAGCCCCCCAACTAGTCTCAGTTTGTATGATTAAATTTATAGATTTTTTTTGTTTAAATTTGAGTCAATTGTTTGTTTTAGAATTTTAATGGCCACCCGACCTGTCTTGAATAGTTATAGGCCCAATGGACCACTGTCGGTCATCAGACATTCCTCTGTACTCCGCTGTATATTTATGACCTTTATTTAGATTTACGGCAGGGAGCACAGCCTTAACCCAAGAAAGCACTAGGCCACCTTGCCTATCACCTTTGCAAGGTAGGCAAAAAGTCTACAAGTGGTTGATCAAATTTCTAATCAGAAAACAACGCAACTAGATTATAATGTAGAATATGTGCCTTGTAGTTCCAACCAAAACAGGCCGCCCCGAGAAAAACATAAATTCCACTTCTTTACGAACATGCTCCCATTTCCCACGTGCTGTCTGTAAATTAAAAAAATGAAGGACAAACTGATAAAAACATAAAAAGCATCAAATTTTTAAAAGAAAATAATCATGAGAATTCTTACCGCAAAAGCCTGGATAGGCAAGTCATGACGAATATTTGGTAAATTAGTAGGAACTTCAACGACTGGCATGTGAAACATCTTGAGAAATTCTTTCTCCTGCATAAAAATGGTTAATTACCATATTTGAAATGTAGAAAAAGATTACGAGTCTGACATCTCAAATAAAGTATCACACGCCTCTGTCTTTGCAGTCCCAGTCATCCCTGAAAGTTTGGGATAAAGCTTAAACAATGATTGATATGTTATTTGAGCCACAACAACCGAATCAGCCTGCCAAGGAAAAATTGAAACTGATGTTAACAATTACTACTAAAAAACTAAAATTAAATGACATTGTTTGCATCAGAGTATTAACCACATTATGTTTTGTGCAAAGAATGGCTACAAAAGCCCTCCCTACAAATGGAGAAAACTCAATATGCTAAACAATAAATAATCGCAACAAGTGATAAAAGTATTGCATAACTTCACAGAAAGAATTCTCTACATAATGTGCTAATAATATGAATACTCTCCATCCAAGGTGAAAAGCTTCTTGGCTTGTACAATTTGTATCTCACAAGCAGCCTGATATTTAGCATGAAAAAGGATTTGTCTGCACTTCATACCTGAATCTTGAGGCATTCCTTGGCTTCTACAGCCTGATGAATACCATCAGACCATCTCCGTTTTTCCTCTACTCTTCCTGTAAGCTGCAATACCAGAAAATGTCAATTTTTCAGCAAAACAATATTTTGCCTTTTATGTTATTAGTGTTAGCCGATGTTCTTAAAGATTTTATAGACAGAGCTCATCTAATCCAGATTGGCTTCTGATTCAGCTCAACTAATCCTGCAAAGAATGTGACACGGCAATGACATAGAATTGGCTTGGATGAGATTGGACATGTTTGCAACTTGAAACTGATCAGACTGGATGGTCAAAGTAGATATTTTTCTCTCTATGTATGGGGGTACTTAAAAAATTGTGCTCCAAATCATCATCTTGGCCACAACTTATAAAATGACTTTATTAACTGCTAGACTTTTTTAAGTACCCTCCCCCCCGATAAGGGCCCATGGTGTACAAGTTTGGAAATGAAGAAAAATAATTAGAAAAAACAACTGGTCTCCACATGTCTCTGCTCTTCCTTCCCATATCTTCTGCAGCAGGCAGCAGCTTCTACTACCCTCACCTTCTTTCCCCCTCTTTCATTCTTCTATCCCTCTCACAACCATCTACTTAATAGTCCCCTTATTGCCCTATAATTTCTTGTGCAATATGCTTCATGGCTGAAGCTGCATACTGTCGGTTCATCAATAGAAAAAAGGATCCACAGCCCAACTGTCCACTGCCCTTCAGGCTCCTCCACCCTCCGACAGGCCGGCAAGGCAACGCATCCACATCTGCAACACAAACCCAGTGCCACAGCCTACAAACTGCCAGATCTGTCCCCTAAGAATAAGCCAGACACTGTCAATTGTCCAACACCCCTCACATTATTGCCACTGAATTCCTCTCCCTCTTACCCATGCCTGATAGATGCCACTGCACCCTTCATCATCTCTCACAGCATAGGGAAACCCTTGGTCAATTTATCTGATACCAACAGCCCCTGCTGCAACTGTGGTGAACCTGTGTTGGACCCTGGATCAGCCAGTGCCAATCCCTTCCAGAACTGCTGATCAGCTGGAAGACAAGAATCAATCTTGATCACAACAACTTGGTCCAATTCAGGCCAAAATTGGTCCATCCAGGCTCGGGATCAGCAGATCCTGGCTGACCACAGCCCAGCAGAGCCTGGTCCAACCAGATCGGCTGATCCTGGCCAATTACAGCTGGAATCAGATCTAATTGGGATCAGCCATAACGGATTTGGATCCATGTCGTTCACCCCACTCATTATCTAGCCTGTGTGACCCTCCCTCCCCCAGATGCTCCACCCCATCCCCCCCCCACCCTGGAAACCCCCTCTCTAGTTCTGTTCCCTCACTCCCCCCAAATCTCACTACATCTCGGCCTTAGCCTCAAATTTCCCAACTCAGCTAAGGACTCCATCCTCCATGCGGCACCTATCCAGCAAACAACAGACACCATGAACCACCATAACTTGATACAGACGCTGCAGCATGGGTCTGACTGATAACCTGGCTCCCATGGCAACTGTGACTGACAACCACTCCACTGCATCCTTCATCTGGCCCATCAATGTCTGCGGGAATACCACCCCATGCACGGTAACCCCAACCTTATTCTCACCTGACCTCACCCATGCCTTCAGCCCCAGCTACCCCTTGTTGCCAGATGGGCTCCTCTATGCCTGTCCAGATGCAGAGGGTGGTTGCTCTACCATGATGGTGCCATCCATTCCGTTTCTCAACAGAGCTATCCCCCATCTCTGGATCCTGCTGCCAACCACCTGCCACCCACGTCAGGCAATCCTCGTGACATTGGCCTTGTGAAGTCATAGGCTTGAAGTGCTTAAGGCGAGGAAGGGGTCAACTCACCTCAGGCACCCTAGACAACCACCTTAGGGGGTAGAAGCAAACAGAGGTAGAAAAGAATTTGTTGGGTTCTATATGCAATTTTGGAAGGCTAGGGGAGGGTTTCAAGAAATACACAGGTGATGGGGAAGAGTCGCCGGAGACCAAAACTGTGCCAGAAGGCCTGTTCCCACTGCAATCCGGCAAGGACTCCTTCAGGCGAGAAAGATGTCAGATCTCTCGGACTCGATAAAGGGGGGATCCGTTACTTAAAACGAGCCGCCCCTGGGTTACTGAATCAGAGAAACCCATCTTCTCCACCCAAAATCAAGTGGAGACAAACTCCTACAAACGAGTGATATTCCTAGCGGTGACCGCCTAGGCGACCTTGGCCAAATCCTGCCCTTCCCCCTGCCACATGGGATAATACATTGCAAGGAATATGGGCCAACGTGACCCACCACATTAATTGAACCTGGCGCCCAAGTATGAACCAGGCACGTCTTGTTCAAGCAGATTCATTAAACCAACCTGGTCCAGCTGGACCACATGTCCAAATTTATCCAGGCAATATAAATTGGTTCAAACCAGTCCAACCTGTTCAGACTGCCCCTTGCCGGTGACAGTTGACTAGGACCACAAGTCCACCCATGTACCTGACTTCAACTCCACACACGGCCACCTTGTTCACATCCCACATCAGAACATGTTGTCCAGGTTAATAAAGATATTACCATTTGCTCTACCTAAACTAGAACAAAAAACAGAATGAATAGGCCCTCCTCCCTCACAGTCATTTACCCATTTGAGGAGGCTAGAAAGTAGATGAAAATAAATTGACAGAAGTTATGATTTGTAAGTTAAGGCAAATGGGTCTACCTCATTAACTATAAGAGCCTTCCCATTTCTAACAATATATTGCACATCCCGACGGTAGAACTCCTTGGCCTTCAAGGCATTCGTCAAGAATCTGCAACATCAGGATCTAACTAGGTTTAGTCTCAGTGAGCAATATGTGCAGACATAATACTCCACAAAACAATCAAAAAATGTCAATCCAAATGTATAATGTAATTAAGTATAAGCAGCGGATCAGTTAAGTTGTTATTTGCTCACTGCAAACAGAGATAAAGAACCCCATTTTGATGTTCCCTCCTGGCAGTGTATTATAAAGCAAGAAATCAGATTGTCTAGATAAATGAAGAAAGAATACATTCATAATTGCCAGTGGCTGAATCATGGGAAGAAACTATATCTGATCTCCAATACACAGAAAGCATGGCAAAAAAAAGCGATCATCACAACAGCAATTAAGAATGAACCTCAAAGCTGGCTCGTTAAGATAGTAACCTGGAATGGACACTCTTAGAGCCTGTTTGATTGGGCTTAATGGCCAGTTAACTCTTATTTGGTCAGACCTCCTATCATTCGGACTGTTTAATAAACTGTCTGTATTAAGATCTGAATATCAAATTTTGAGACAGTTGTCATCTGAACAGTTCGGTGCGGGTATGCCCACTTGGCTCTGAATGGTTGTTCTTCGTTGGCAATGAGATGTTAACAAGAAAATGGCAAGAAGACAAGTAACGTTAGGCCCAACAGGTCACTTCATGAATTTATATGTTGAATTGATGGAAGGACAATTATTGTTATTAATTGTTATTGATAGAATATATCATTTATAATTAATTTATGTGAATAATACAATATGTTATTCTCTATTCGAAGAGCATGTATCTAAAGACGTTGCTTGTGTTGATATGATATTTAGGTGTTATTTTATAATTATTAAATATTGTTTACTATACACAACTTTTACAACCAGATGAAATTATTGCTATTAATTTTTATTAATTGAATTTATTATTTTATAATCAATTTATGTGAATAATAATATACATTATTCTCTATTTGCTTGTATTGATATGATATTTAGGTGTTATTTTATAATTATTAAATATTATTTACTGCATACAAATTTCACAGTGAAATGTAATTAAAATTAGACTACTTGTTGGGGGAGGATGTTGCTATACCATTTGTTTTACGGACATCATCAAGTCTCTCTGTCAATCTTTGGTGCTCATTGCACATCTTGGTCGTCCACGGAATCGTGGCTTCTCGACTTCTTGATTGGGGACTCTCTCTCTCTCTCTCTCTCTCACTCTCACTCTCTCTCTCTCTCTCTCTATCTATCTCTCTATCTATCTATCTCCTCGTTTCATGGTGCTTCAAGATGTATTGGTTTTATCTATCTTCTCTATGATTTTGGGCATCATCTTTTATTCCTTTCTGGATTAGGGCTTCTTCTTCCTCTGAGATTATCGAATGTTCAAATTCAGATATAAGTTTTTGAATCAAATAAGCTTAGTCAATTCAGTTGTTAGATTCAGATACTCTATCAAACAATCTTAAATATTGAGTTTTTAAATATCTGCGTGACAATTCAGATATAAGAGATGAATCTCAGACTTCAGATTTCAAATTTCAGCATTATCAAACATCACCTTAGTCTAGGCTAGGGTGCTTTAGGATATGCTTTAACCTAGGAGGACCTTTGCTTAAAGCTGTTAGTCTATCTAACCTAGCAGAATTAAAATTTATTTCTGCTTTTTATCCCCCTTGTGAGAAAAATCGAAAACATCATATTTGCCAAGCAACAACAATATTGTCAACTTAAGGAATTCCAAAACAAGATAAAGGTTGGGATCGGAAATCAGGATCAGATCAGCCGATCCAAGAAAAGAAAAACCAATCCAGGAACAACCCAGATTGGTGCTTCAAAAAATTGGAAAAAAACAAAAAATGGAAAATTGGTCTGAACCAATCCCCAATGGAAACAAGGGCTGAATCAGCCAGGAACAGGTGCTCCTGACAGCAGGGTGCAACCTCCACCAGAACCTTCCCTGCCCTAATCAGGGTCACCTGATATGGACCACCTTTCCCACCCTAGACCCAATATAAGGCACCTTCTACGTACTAGGTACAGGCGGCAGTGGCGGCCACCCCTCTGCCACCATGAGCGGCCTAGATTGGCTTGAGACAAGCAAATTCAGGCATATCCGACCGAGTTGTGCTTGATCCTAGCAGAAATCAATGCTGGGAGTCCACCAGGATCATGCTGATCTCAATCCAGATCAACCTATTCTGTAATCCACAACTTAAATTCACATTTCTTCGGTGTACATCCAGAAGTGCATAAGCCTATACACTAGCCCATTCACATTTCTTCTGACATATCCTACACACTAGCCCATTCACAACCAGCCAACCAAAAAAAGTGGAGAACTGATTTGGGATATTTTTCCTACTTACCTAGATCAAAATAATCTTATTCTGCAGTTAACCAGGATCCAAAAGGAAACCATATATTTGTCTAAATCAAAATATATTGCCTCCAAGCCCTCTATTCCTCCCAAACAAGACTACAAAAAGTTGTTCAAGTTGGGAAGGATGAAAAACTGTACATGAACGTGGAATGTGAAACAAGGAAAACTTAGATACCCATGTCAGAGTGTCAGACAGTTCAGCCCCCTCTACAAAGCGCATAAATTCCTTTAGAACCAATTAATCAGATCCTGGAAGAATGAGGATTATAGATGTGAAGACTAAAGAGTAGTGGATCACACACACTAACTAGTTCAACCCAAGAAAGTTCTGGTTGAGATCGGCCTGCTCGGCCGATCCGAGAAAAGAAAAACTGATCTGGGATTGACCCAGATCGGTTCTTCTAAAAATTGTAAAAAAATCATAAAACAAGAAAATTATTCCATGGAGGAAGCATCTGGAATCTGGTAAAAAAACTGCCTCCTGGTGGTGTAAGGACGGTAGCAGCCACTCTGCACCTTCACTGCCATAATTGGTAGGGGAAGGAAGCTAATATCAGGTCTGTAGTACCCGATGCGCACCACCTTCCTGCCTGGAAGTAGAAATGGTGAACTGCCAATCACATCAGAAGCAGCTCTAGATCAGCCAATTCAGGCCTATCCAAACCAATCGCAGGGGCACTTCGAGGTCAGATCAGGTTCCCACTATATGATCGGATCAAGCTATGCCAATCCTGATCCCGGATCAGCCAATCATGCAAACCATGGTTCAACTTCTTCTCACAAGTTACATAAGAACTTTTTAGTAACCAACTACATCATTTTTCTGCACTTGGCATCAAAATCAGTAAAGAAATTATAGGGACCCCAGCAATGCATAAATTGAAATCTCATACAGAATGAAAAGGCCCATGACTATGATCCTCTGATTTAAAGACTGAGGCGCAACCACTGATGGCTCAACAAGATGAAAACATCAGCCAGGCAAGAAATGGAGAGTCATATGTAAAGAAGACACTGTTTTAAATTTCTCTCTCTATCACTACATACTCAGAACATGGTGCCTGACAATAGCAGAAGGTGTTTCTGTTGAAAATTTGATGCATCAGACAAGTTAAATGCACCATTTCAAATACATCTTCTGAAGAGGCCCATATCTAGTTTTTCATAAACACAGTATCAGTTTTGCATAATTTGTTGTATCTTCTCGACAGGTATCTCTTAAGTTTTCTTCCAACCATATATCAAATCTTCCTTAATGCCATTCACATCACACCATCCCCCTTTTCCTATATGATCATTCTCCCCTCCCCTACCTTCCCTACCACCTAACTGTTCCCATCAGTTACCCAAACTATAAAGCAGTAAACTCAGTGACAGATCTACGTAGTGCTCAATAAAGTCAAGTGCCTTCACTGGATCATTAAAAACCATCAATAATTTGATTAAATTTTTTTCGAAGGCAGACAGGTGACCTGCCAGACAAAATTGCTCCTCCTGCAATTGGTAAGGTGTAACTGATGTTACTGATCCAACCATGGTTTGCAGGATTGGCCAATAGGACAATCCAATACAAAGGGGGAAGCCCGATCCAACTCTCACTTCCCCCTCACCATTGGCTTGAATCGGCTGATCTGAGACCAATTCCAGCAATCCAGCCGAGAGCTGTTGCTCAGGACAACAGTGCACCACCCCCTGCACAAGGATCACAGAATCGAAATCAGGACCTGGATCGCTGGGACCCAATTACGATCTAGATCAGATAAGGAGAATCAGCCGATTCTCTAAGAAAAATTCCGATACAAAATCAGTCTGGATCAGTTCTTCAAAAAATCCTAAAAAACACAAAAATAAAACCACAAAATAAGAGCCCAGATCAGATTCCAATCCAATCTAGGCTCTTTCGGGGCTGATTTTGCCCCCAAAATGAGCCGTATAAGGGTGCTGCGGCGGCACATGGCATATCTGTAAGTTAAGGCAAGGAAAACAATGCTGTAGCATCCATGGAAGCCCCAATTCCAATGATTCGCCAATTCAACCTATTCTGGCCAATTCCGCCAGGAGATTGGCTTGGATCAGGTCTCCAGACCGAAATCGGATCACAAAGGGCCAATCCGATCTGAGAATCGGTTGATTCTGCAATACATGGCCCCACGTCTTTCTTACCCCGGCCAGCCACTTCAAGCATCAATTCAAGCCAGTCAATCTTCCATTCTTCATAATTTTTATGTTTTCTTTCTTGGAAGAGCTGATTCCGGATCAATTTTTCTTCCCTTAGATAGGCCGATCCAGCCAATCCAATTAGGGTCGCCAGCCTTCCTTGCATCCAAGTTACAAGCAAGTCCTCATGGTAACAACAGAACATAGACAAAAAATAGGCAGCAGAAAAAATTGAAATAGTGAAAATTCCATATGATGTGTTATATGAATGGATAAATGGAGCTGTGTAAAATAGAGTTAGTATTAAGAAAATATTCATCAAGCACAACTAAAGAAGTAATTACTAAGATGGCTGTTAGGATTTACAGGTCAACAAATTCTACTTGTATCCAAATGCATAACTACCATAATACATGGATATTCCTCAATTTAGTATATCATAATGAAATTTACCAAAGATGTATGGTCATTATCAAATGGCGCACATGAATGTACCTCGCCCAAGGGTCATTTTCATCCCACAGGTCATTTGTTTGAACAACCATTTCAGCAAGAGAAACCCCTTCTTCGGTTAGTTCTACTGAGTTATCCTTTAGTTCCACATTATAATGCTGCAAAAGGAAATCTGTATTATACTGCATGTTTTAAAGTCTAGTCAGAAAGATATTGTCACATAGACAAGCTAAAGATACCTTACCAATAAATAAGATTCCTAAAGCACAGAAATCTAGCATCAAAAGAATTAACAAGAAAGCTAGAAAAAACTTACAACACCTCGCACAAGCAGCTCAGCAACTTTTGCTGCAACAGGATACCTTGCTGCATCCTTACTAGCCTGGTCATAGTCGACAGAGCAAAAAAGTAAAAGCATCATCATCATATGGGAATGCAACTTGGTCGATTACATTTTTGAACTAGACATTTTAATTTCATATATGTCATATAATATAAATATATTGATTCAAAACCAGTCTGGTGCATCCAAATCAGGAAGAAATTAGTATTGTTTGTGGATAACTTTCTGCTGTCATTAGGCTGTTGTCATGCTTGCAAAAGGCAGTAAAACTAAACAATCTAGATTCTAGTATGTAGCTGTTGGGATGCCAGAACCAAATGGAGTTTTGCCTTCAGAAGGAACCTAAAAGAGAATGAGATTGTTGACCTAACAAGGATGTTGGACCTCTCGGAAGGGAGCAAATGCACTGAGGATACAGCCAATAAACTAATCTGGCTGCCAAATAAAAAAATGGGTCCTTTCAGTCAAATTGGCCAATTGGAAGTTGAATTTTGGAGGCGTAGAAACCTCTAGGCACAGAGTTGTATGGATGCCTATTATTCTTGTTAAAATAAGATTATTCCTATAGAAGATTGGCAGGAGGAGGATATCTACTAGATGCTGTTGCATAAGATAATGCCAGTGAAGTCTCGGTCATGTGTCTTTTGCAGTATCAAGAATGAGATTGATCACATGTTCATTCACTGTGAGATTATTTACTCCCTTTGGAAAATGTTGTTCAGGAATTGGGATTTCAATTAGTTGGAGCCTTACAAGTTACAACACAACACACCTACTTATGGAGTGGTCGGATTGGAACCCATGGTCTTCCAAGAGAAATCTGTAGACGTTTGCTTTACCTGCTATGTTGTGGGTAATTTGGCACTTCAGGAATAAAAGATTTTTTTTAAATCATTTTGAGCAGCCTTCTTCCATTCTTTTATTAATGGGAAACTATGTCAAAGGCTGGAATTTTACTTGGTCTGTGAGCGCATATGGATGGGACTACTTTCAAGAATAATTTTTCTTCGTTAAAGATGTTTTCCTGTAATTGTTTGACTTCTTTACTTCTACTCCCTTAGTAGAAATCTTGTAATTATTCTTGATTTTAATAGAAATTTGACCTCTCAGGTCATGTTCAAAAAAAATCACAATCTACAAGCTAAAATGGCTAATGAATGTTCTTTAGAATTAACATTTCTAATCAGCTTGATGAGATGCCTGACAAAAATAATGTCTAAAGTGATCAATCACTCGACCTTTCTGCATCTGTCTATATGTGGTATATCTTAAGGTATTCAAATAATGTCCGGTCTCTCAGCATAAGATGTCACAGAAATATGAAAAGACAAGATACAACAATCCACATGGAAGCTGAAATATTCCTATGAGCCCCAAGCTAACACAGCTGATCTGAAGAACACAATAGCAGATTGATTTGCGAGCTGCAGATACAAGAAATGATATCCAGGTCCGTCCAGCCCCCTTGTATTACTACTTTGACAAAGTTCAAAATGGTGGCTGGTTTTTCTTTTAAAGGCCACCAAAAGAATGCATTTCATTAAAAAAAATAAGTACAACATGTTTGGGGGAGGGGAGAGCGGACTGGGGGGTAATGACAGCATATCATACCCTTAAATACACGTTCAACAATTGTTTGCAGCAGACAAGGAGTATTCAATTGTGAATTACCATAACAATGAGTCCTCTCAAAAAGAGTGGCTGTGTACTTTCAGTAGAAACTTCATTAACAGAGAATTTAATGCGTATGATAAATTGATTGAGGCCAGTCAACATCTCTTGGTGCTTCCTAATAAGCTGGACGGTATAAGTTGGGATTGGAATCCTAACAGCTCTTTCCTCTCTGATCTATTGCCAAGATCTTTGATTCAGGCGGTGTCAAGGTCAATTGGGTAAGCCTGGTATGGAGAAAAAAGATACCATTGAAAAATAGTGACTTAGAAGCTTCGGTGCCTTGCGCCTCAACAACGTATGTTAGTGATGTTGACTAAGATAATGCTGGACAAAGATACTAATGCGTGGTTTGGTGCTTAAAATTGATTACCTTAAAGTTACATCTCCAGGAGGTTTTCCGGGATAAAATGCTCTTTAATGAAGATATAGCTGGTTGTGATCAAGAAACCGTCAGTTTTGTATTATCAGAGGGATGGGAATGACAGTCTTATTAATTTGCCCATAAACATTCTTCCACCTCAAATACACAAGGTGCATTTAGCCGTAACCAAGAAATATATATTGCAATGGGAATAGACCACATGACAGATATTTCTCTATAGAATAAGGACATGGCTAACATAAGGTCAGTGAGACTGAGAACAGGTGAGGCCTTTAACTGCCTTGGCATAACTTATCTGCCTAGGTGAACTAGGAAAAGAGGTATAGGTATCTTATTAAACTGTGCAGATAGGTATTTATACATGAAGTGTGGAAACTCTAACTAGTGGATTTACATTTTGTAACACCTTTTATATAGTAATTGTAAGCATCCTGCCTTTAAGAAATAAATAGGTAAAATCATATTAGCCACATTCAAACTCTTTTCTTGCAGGGTAAAATTACCTCACCACTTATGAGCAACGGATTCCTTCCTTCGTCAATGAGAACTGAATCTACTTCATCAACAATTGCAAAATGGAATGGCCGGGGCCTGCTAAAGAAATAAGGTTAGGATCTAGAAGAAGGAAAAAAATCAAAGACTTAAAACTTATTTTCTGACAAATGTACCATCTCATGACAAGTTGCTCCCTGCTTCCCGAAAGGTTATCTCTCAGATAGTCAAAACCTAGTTCCTGTAGATTATTTCTAATCAGAATATGCTGGTATCTGTTAACAGGAAAACAATTGTATTGATGGACCAACAACAATGTGATTAAAAAAAGAAAGCCTGGCCACAAAAACACCATGACAATTGAGAAAAATGGTCCCAGTCAGAAAACAGGTTGAAGCATTGATTTTCATATCACAATATACTTTTGCAACACAGAAGAAGTTCTGGTAGGAGACTTAAGTTCAGTGATTACCGAGTTATTTGTGTAGGTAATATCACAGTTATAATTGATTCTCCTTTCTTCTGCTGTCATACCCCTCTGAGAACGCAAACATAGAACACATGAATCCAGAAAGGACTAATTCCATTAACCTTTTAAAGTGTGAGTTTCTTTGTTAACAAATGAAATATATTATTAAGTTTTCACACTCAAAAATACCTGAATAAGTCCGACAGAAAGACCTAGAAAGCGATGAACACTACCCATCCACTCAGCATCACGCTGTGCCAAGTAATCATTTACTGTTACCACTGTTCAAATAAAAGTTTCAAATACAAGTATATGATGAGGCTGGACCTAGAAACAATGCATGTAAAACCATAACAATTGAAATCAAACTCAGAAGGTAGCTCTTTAGCATCATAATATTAATTCCAACAGAGTAGAAAACAGAAAAAACTTTGCATAAAAGACATAAATCAGTATGGCATACATAAATGGAAACTATAAATATCCTTAAAATTACAACAGGCATCTCCAGTTTGAATAACAAAATATGCCACTTTTTTTGTCATCTTGGCCTAGTGGCCACAAAACAAAATATGCCACTTATATCAATTGACCTGTAATGGTGCTTGAACTAGATATAGATATCATCCAATCAACATATAAACAGTGGGTAAAACAAACTGCAATTCCAGAAGGCATAAAGACCTGTTTTGAGGTGGAGACAGCAATTCAAAGGCTGATTTTAAGTATGAACGGGGCAAAGATGGGATAATTTTGAAGCGAATGGAGGAAATGAAGATAAAATATACATGAATAGACATGCACTGAGACTACATACTTCCATTTTTGCTCTCTTGGAGTTAGCTCAGAGTTTGGTTTTGAGTTTTTTAATTGTATAGGTGCTATTGAAGTAGAAGGCCAACATCAGAATACTGATGAACATTATTGGTAGAGAACCCTGAAAAAACATACTGACACATCATGAGTCAGAATATTGGGCATATGCACAAGGACCTAGTACTGTTGTATTATCAACCAGTTTGTGATCGCGTACTGGAAAGACATGATCCCTGATGTTAGAAGTTCTCACTTGCATACCATTCACATACATGTCCGTCACACAAAAACTCACATTGGCTTAAGCAGTTAAGAATATAAAGAGAATATGCAGTGATCGTTTAAGTTTGTGTAGATAACAATGTAGTTTCCTACCTTGACGGATGAATAATTCTTCATTTTCTTTGTTTACCGAATGTGGTGCTTTCTTCATTTTTAATAGTCAGGGATGCTACAAAGAAATGTACATGTACATGCATATGTATACTCTTATGTATAAATACAATTATGTCTAAAATGTGGTTCACCCATTTCTTGTTGTGCTATAGCCCAGGTAAACCTTGGTTCGTGGGACACAATGGACTACATAAAATAATAGCCATGCCTTCTTAACAACAAAAGGGACATCGTACGGGGGGAAGAAAACAAAAAAAGGCCTCTAGCCATTTGTACCATGAACACCACTTCCAGTGAGTGCATTGAGATAAGCAGCTAAAGTAGAAACTAGAGTCTTTCCTTCGCCAGTCTTCATCTCCGCAATACACCCATCATGAAGCACAGCGCCGCCAACTATCTGGGCACGTCGAGAAAATAATAGGTGAGACTTAGAGAAACTCCACTGCTTTCCTATTCTCCACCTAAGGTTGACGTTCAAATTTATATTTACATCGTAGAGAGAGAGAGAGAGAGAATCCTCCTGACGGGGGTTAATCAGTTAATAAAGTGCTTACCGATGAAAATGAAACGCGTGCGCGTGCACACATTCTGCACATACCTGAACGTCGAAGTGGCGCATCCCAAGTTTCCGTCTCGCAGCCTCGCGGACAACGGCGAACGCCTCTGGACAGCAAAACAGAAGATGAATAAGCACACGCGAAGATCAAACCAAGTTCCGGAAAGCAACGAACTCTAGTTAACAAAGAATAACCTGCTTGTATATCGCCAAGCGTCTCTCCGTTGCGCAGACGATTGCGAAACTCTTTAGTCCGCTCCCTAAGCTACAGAGAAACAAACATTAAACAACGATTACTGAATGAGTGGCGATTTCCTTCCGTATAAACAATTGATAATTGTTAGGGACAACGCGATCGCCTCGTCGGTACCTTCGCATCCGTGAGCCCTCGAACATAAGGTTCGAGCTCGTTGACGGCGGCAACGAGACGGTAGTAGTCGCGAACGACCCAGCTATTCAAGCTGAGGAAGTCCCTCCATCCTCCTACCTTCGGGGAGCGGGAAGGAGATGGGGGTTCAGGAGACGGGACAAGAGGAGACCGCAAATCCGTTGCCGAGCAGGAACAAGAGACGGGAGAGGCGCGGAAGGAGGAGTGGGAAGATATGGAGACGGCATGCGCGCTAGGAAGAAGAATACGAGCCGTCCTACTCCTGGGGAAGGGGAAGAGGCGAACGCCGCCGGTGGAGCCGCGAGCAGGAGCGGGTGAGGGAGAAGGCAGAGAGGATCGACGTTGCGGGAGGTGGAAGTGGGCAGCCATCCGGGGCGCCCGAAGCCTTCGGCGAGCAAGGGTCTTGCGGACTCGCGGACGGCGGGGCTGCAGCCTGCCGCCGAGGCGAGGGAGGAGGGTGAGAAAGAAGGGCTTTAGATGAGCAGAGGGGAGGGGCCGCCGCCGCCGGGGATAACATAACATAACATAAAATATCGACGGGAATTTCATTGGTGTAATAATATTTCGATATTTAAGACTTTACAAACAATAATATGTCATAAAATTAAGCTAAAGTATTATTAAAAATGACGGCTGTGTTTTCTCCTTCGAAAACCCCAACTTTAACATATTTCGGCTTAGATAATTTAAAAATTCGTGATTGTTCCGCTTAACACCATGTTTGATAACGCTAGGGCTGTTCACTGTTCGGTTCAACCCGAAAAACCAAACCAAATCAGTACTTTGGTTCGGTTTGGTTTGGTTTGAACTACCGATCGGTTTGGTTTGGTTTTTAGGACCCTTCAAACCAAACCAAACCGATAAACCAAATAATCCGAATTAGATTAAATATTTTAATTTAAGTTATACATAAGATAGTATTTATGTATCTTTTCTTATAAAAACAATTTTTTTAAGAGTTTTTAAGGTAAAATTAATGTAATCTATAAACATATACACAATATTTTAATAGAATATGATTTAAAATGAACAAAAAAATTTATAAATTGATAAATTTACTATACCTTAATAAAATATGGTTTGAACCGAACCAAACCAAACCAAACCGAATTAATTTGGTTCGGTTCGGTTTGGTTTGGGAGATAGTTTGGTTTGGTTTGGTTTGAGAAAAAATACTCAAAAACAAAACCAAACCAAACCATGAACACCCCTAGATAACGCTATTAGGTATCCTTATCACTGTCGATTTTAAAACTGATATTGATAGAAAATATTAAGAGATATTTAGTTAATTATATCAATTTTAAAATTTATAGTGCAAATAAAATGTACTATGTAATACAAGTGTCGACTTATATTATTCTTGATATTGATACTCCAACATTTGAAAATATTAATATCAATATTGATATAATGCAAAAAATAAAACTCTAATCAAACAGGACATAAAGTATTAATAAATGTGATTGTACAGTCAGTCAAATATATTTTTTGTCCGAACTGTCAAGTGTCAAATTCTTTTGTTGTCAAGTTTTGTAACTTACGTACATTTTGTAAAAGAAACCCCCCATTCATTATGCAACAAAGTAGTCCACGGGACTTTAATGATGGTGATTAATTTTAGTGCTTTGTGTTTTGTGCTTCTTGGTTCCGTTGTCGTTGCTTGATAAACTTCATTTCTGTCATCTTCGGCGTTAGTCGACCTCTAAGTCTACCTATTTTACATTAATAAAACTCTTAAAAGTAAGCTACAGGGTTTGGATATTTATTCTCCGATACAATGAGGGTGCGAATAATATGTGTTGTATATATTTTAATAAACACCGAAATGATTGATATTGGGTTTGCCAAATGCCGGCCCATTACAGTACTTGTCAGCATTGATCATTGGTCGGGGCCGTCCCGCACTGATTGTGAGGGCTCCTTCAACATATATTGGGCCCATTCGACCGGACACGCAGTATATTGGTAGCACGACTCGGACAGGCCTGGTATCTAAAAAAATGTTAACCAAGTTCGATTCAACCGGGCCCAACCTGTACTTTTTACCTCCTAAATATATTGTTTTTAAAATTCAATGAATTTCATAAATGTGTACGAGGAAAGTTTTCGAGCCCGCTTGTTTTGGCCCATTTCGACCCGAATGTCGAAATCGTTTATGACCCGTGGATGAAAACTAAAAATTCGTAAATTGACCCCCAACTGACCTTGACCTGCAAGCCTACGCGCCGTCCCGAGGCATTGCTATCCCTAGCCGTCTGTCCTGAAGTCATAAATCAGGTACGGCCCAAGTGACTAAATGCTTAAAATATATATATTTTTCCCTGTCCTTTCTTGCTAACGGTCACGGTGATGAACAAGTAGTGTGAAAATTACCAAACGCACTTAGCGGGGTGGAAAACAAACTTGTTGTCTACTGCTCGCCGTACAACCCTTGTAAAATCTACCCTTAGTCAACTTCCTATGCATGTTATGTCACTTAAGAGGTTGCCGGCTACTGTGATAAAAACTTTAGATGGCTACCAAAGATCCTTTTGATGGGCTCAAACTCAGGGTGAAAAGAAAAAAATCCATTTCTGTAGTTGGGACCATATAAAAAGACCAAAATTAGGGGAAGGTATGGGAATCAGAGATTATGCTACCATAAATTCAGCTCTTCTTCTGAAATTGGCCTGGTTTTTCTTGCATGATACACATAAATTGTGGGTCCACATTCTACAATCGAAATATTTGAAATTTGGAAATTTCTGGGAAGTTAGACCGAGACAAACAAACTCAGAAGTTTGGAAAAATATACTAAAGGCCAGGGTACACCTGAACAGAGGATGCATTTGGAGAATCAAACAGGATTCTACTATAAATATTTGGGACCAGCCTTGGATTTTTGACAGAAAAGGGCCACCAATTATGAATAGCATATCAGCTTTAAGGCCGGTGTTGGTCAAGGAATTGATTCTAAATGGAGCTTGGAACAAGAGCTTGCTTGAATACTGTTTTGAGCCAAACTCAGTGGACAGAATCATCAAGACTCCGATCCATAGTATTGATACCCCTGAAGGTCTAATCTGGACCTTCACTCAGAATGGGATCCTTAACACAAAATCTACATACAAATTCCTTCGGGAATATGATACCCCCCCGGGTCCCTCGGATCATAGCATTTGAAAAAATGTTTGGCACCCCAAGCTCAGTAACATCCTACCTCAAAAAATTCTTATGTTCTTGTGGAAAATGCTTACAGGATCCCTCCCTACTAAGGAGAACATTGCCAGGAGATGTCCTAAACTTAGCGCTCTATGTTCCATATGCAATAATCACATTGAAAATATTGGGCATATGCTTTTTGAGTGCCCAAGAAGTAGGGCTGTCTGGTTTGGGTCTCCTTTGGGGCACAACGAAAATTGGATCAGGGAAGGTGTGCCAACCGTTTTTAAAACTTTTTCAAATTGGATCATCAGTAAAGATCATCAAAAGCTCTATTTGGGCATTCTGGGCCTTTCTATTATGTGGCAGATATGGAAAGCCCGGTGTGCTTCAACCATTAGATGCACTCGGACAAATCCGATGGTGATTATCAGGTCAGCCCTTTCAGATACGCAATTTTTTATGTCTCAAGCTAACATGTTACCAGGTATAAAGCCTACAGTTTGGACCCCCCCTATGCATGTGTATATTTAAGATGAATGTTGATGCGACATCAAACAATCAAAATGGGGCTATAGGAATCATAGCAAGGGATTCAAATGGCAGAGTAATTGCTTGGAAGACTCGAATGTGTACTTTTGCTGACCCTCAGATTCTTGAAGCGGAGGCAGTTATGGAAGCATGCGGATGGGATTTGTTTTCAGGGAAACTTACCATCGTCGAAAGCGATGCTCAGCAGGTGGTTGATGCCATAAATGGAACAGGGCCGGATCTATGGAAAGCCAGATCTTTTGTAGCGCGATGCCGTCACAACCTGTGTTCTCCGGCGTCGTCAGTTGTCTTCAGCCCTAGGGCATCGAATGTTGCTGCACACCTTTTGGCCAGATGGGCGTTAGCTGAAAAGAAGGGCGATATTATTTCTACGCGTCTTGATGAGCTATCTCCTCTTATTATCAAGCAATTATGTAAGGAATCGCCGTATGTCGGCAATGACACTGTAACTTAGTCTTTATATATATTAAGTATTTCGATTTCAAAAAAAAAAAAAAGATGAACAAGTAGTGATGAGATCGCGCTCCGTGCGCTGTTTAATATAGTTATCTTATTTACCAAAAAAAACATGTAGTGATGAGAAAATTTTTAGTTTTAGGACAGGGGAAATATTTTTTATTTTTAATTAGAAGATGTCACAATTTTTATATCACTTAAGTGGTAGCCTAATTCATTTTTAATTCATCGCCATTAAATCTAAATCAATTCGGTGTTATGAATTATACTGATTTTAATAACGATTCAATAATAATTTGTGCTGATCTCAATAATAAAACTATAAACCTCCGATAACGATTCAATAATATTTAAGTAATATCCAGCAATAATTTAGCAACGTTCGGTGACGGTTCAATAATAAATTGCACGGGTTTCAAAATTCAATATCGAGTTATGCCGACTTCAGTAACATTTAATAATAAGTTATATTGATTTTAGTAATAATTTAATAGGACTCTGGTAATGTACAGTAACAGTTTAATAATGAGTTATATTGGCTTCCGTAATGGGTCGTCGAGAGGTCAACGACGGCGAACTGGTTGATTTAGTAACGAGTGAACTAAATTTTACTAAATTATCACTTAAACGAACTAGGGGTTGTAACTAATTTTGATCGGAGACTGAGATTGTTGTCTCCATCGAAAAATTGAGACGATCCTCGCCTGTGATGAAATCGTCCGAACAACATGATTGAAACCCGAAACATCCTGCCAATATAGCGATTGCGGCCCAATAAACAGGTCCATCCCAGGCATAGGGCATTCTTACCCGATCATTTAAAAATATTAATATAAAAACGTATGACTTCATTTTTACGCTATAACCAAATAAATATTTTTGAACTGTATTTTTTCACTGTTAGCTGTTTGTATCGGTACATTGAATAACTTGAAAGAGTAATGTTAACCGTAAATAAATAACAATAGATCACCATATTTTTAGAAAATGCTAAACATTAGAGAAAAAATACGTGGCAAACCAAAATTAATTTGGAAGGGGGGATAATTTATTGTGACAGAATAATTTAAATATCTATAAATAAATAACACAAAATTGAGGTAAAAAGAGAAAAAGAATATATACGACAGACTCTCAATAATGTTAAACAAAAACCTTGAGTGTTGAGTTGGGTTGCAATATACCAAAACACATAACAACACACAAATATACATTTTATATTTTTACTTATCACAACATAAATGTTCAAACTAATTCTACCTATCAATTTGCTTTGTTCCAAAAGACTCTCCAAACGAAAAAAAAAAATCTATTCATATTTTTGTTTGATAAAAATGTGTTCTCCTTTTCTTTACGATTAATAAAAGTTATTTTTAACTAAAAGGACATATTTATTAATTATTTACGATATCGAGATAGACCTTGGACATAACATAATCTTCTGGATGGGCTGCCTCGTGGGGCTCCTCTTCGTGCGGACATAATTATAACCGCAAAACTTCTGTTAATATAAAACACGATTTTGAAATATAGTTTAATGAGACCTCCGATGAGTCAATACTTTCTATATAGATTAATAATTCGCTAGGTTAATGGGTATGAAGATAAATAGTGTCATAACTTAATCCGCTATCCTGCTTTTGCCATACATTCGTGGTTCAAGAATTTAATATCCAAATTCAATAGTCCAAACATAAAATATTATTCGAATACTCATAAAATATAAAAATATATTCGGATTCTCTATCCAAGCATTTGCAAATGTAACTCACTCGAAACGTCTTCGTAGCAAGCCTTTCGGTTGCCCAAGGTAGGTAGGTATCGATAAAGAGAGCAGATCCTTTCGGTTGTCTCACCGAGGAGAGTCTCTTAGTTTTCTCACAAACAAAACGATTTGATGACTATTTAATGATGATCTGATGATAAACTCCACTCCAACTGACCATCAAATCATCCTTCTTTACGAGGAGATCGAGAAACCCCTCTCACTTGTCCGACCAAAGAGATCCACTCTCCTCGATAAAATAATGCCTAAAATCAAGCGATATGATATAGACGAGAGTGAACATTTTGACCATATCGTTTTCCTTGGCAGAAATGGCATGTGGTATTCCAATATGCACATTAGAAATGTAACCGAACCAGACACACAACCTCAATTACTTGAAGCCAGTGTGTAATTCTTCAGCTCATGAAGATGACACGGCTCATATATACCAACTACAGCGGAGTCGGATGTCAAAACTAACGTAACGTTGACGCTATCGCCAGAGAGATATATAGACCAACGTTTTGAAGGGCCGAACGTACGTAAATATCATATCATTTTCAATCAGTGTCGTCGATCACTTCTATCGTTCACTCTCTTAAACAATTAGGACTGCACGCCTCCTTGTGATCAGGTCATGAACTCTCCAAGTTTAATTCGTGCAGCTGTATTGCCGCTGAGATCCGGAAGCAAATGCCCCGGTAACTGCCCCATTCTGGTTCATGAAGAAGGTTAATTTCTCAACAACAAAAAAAGTCCCGGTCAACGCCGGTAGTATCGTAAACTAACGGAGGACACAAGTGCCGGGGACGTCACAACGAGGCAGCAACCGGTACACGGCGGCTATGCGTATAATTTTAATGATCTACTAACAACCTAACAATAACAACACACGATCGAGGAGGCAGATGAGATAAATACAACCCAACTGCGTTGATCGCGACGTTACCCTCCATGCAGGCCGGCCGACGGCGACCGTCGACGAAGCCGGAGAAGTTGGTAAACGGGCGGCGCAGCTGCACGCCCGAGTACAGCTCCGTGGCTCCGCCGACCGGCCGGGCGCCCGGACCGGGACGGCAGATGGGCATCAGGCATGGCGTTTAACGGACCATAACTTAATGAGGTCGGATGACCTCAGTCTTTAGACAGAGGAAACAACTTCGGTCTTCGTTTAAAGATTATCCCGATCTCAAAACCACTTAAACGGTGAATTAATAACGATTTTAAAAACTGAATCGTTACCGTTGACGATGAATTGTGTTAAGTTCGGTAACGATTTAGTAAAATATCGATAATGGTTCAACGACAGGGCGTTATTAAGATGTAAGTGATTGTTCGACGTTTTTTAATAACGAGTTGGTGAATCGTTACAGACGTCTTGCTAACTCGCTGCCCATCGATAACGAGCCGTGTTAAGTTCAATAACAGATGAGTACAACGTCGACAACGATCCAATCTTTTTCGTTAGCGAGTTAATGAGTCGGTGAATCATTATTATATCGTTATCGATGTTTTATTAACTCCGTTATTAAAATTAATACGATATGTTAGCGACGAGTAACATTTCAGTTTTTTTCGATAATAACTTAATTTTTTCAATAATAATTTATTAAATTATTACTGAATCATCACTTAAATGATCTGAGGTAATAATCATGACATCTGATTAAAGATCGAGATTATTTTTTTACCCGCTGATTGAGATGATCTGAGCTCTCAAGTTAAGTCGAGAGTCGAGACAACACGCGGCGCGCCCCGCCTCCACCTCCGGCCGACGCACCCTTCCACGCCCGGCGGGCAAGCGCGCGGTAGGGCCAGTGGCTCCTCCGTCGATCACATGCACGCCGGCGGCGGCGGGGGAAACGGCCCTCCACGTGCTCGCCAGCCCCGCACAATCGACACATCGGGGTGATGGCCTGTAGGGATGTCAATGGTAGCGGATTATACGATTATCCAACCCGTTCGTTAACTTAATGGACGGTTAAAGAATCATCGAAAATTTCCGAATAGAGTATCCTTAGCCGTTTACCGATTATCCGTCTTTTTAACGGATACGGCCACGTATACAATATAAACCGAACCCGATAAACCATTTCCGAACCCGTTAAGTAAATCTTGATCCAACGGTTGAAAATATATATCAACATCTAACGTTCAAGAAATATGTCAATCTCATGATGCTAGTATACATGATATCTCTGTATTATCTTACTACGATATTTAGGTATACATGTTAGGAGCAAGCTAACATTTTTTTTGTGTATATTAGGTACCTTCTAGTAATGCTTATATATTCGTTAATTGACCGTTAACCGACCGTAAACCGCTTTTAAGAGGATATTACAATGCGGTTTGCGGATATACCCATTTCCGATAGTTAACGAACAGTAAGTAGATACTTCTTTTTTTATAGGATACGAATAAGGATTATACTATTATTCGACCCGTATCCGACCCGTTGACATCTCTAGTGGCCTGGCCAGCGAAACTACTCGAAGAACATGGGTTGATTGGATATCTCACCCCCCCCCCCCCCCCTCCCCCAATCTTTTAATCAACGTTGGTACGGTGCGGGTTAGGTTGAAAGTGGGACGAACGCAGCCGACAAGGTGAGCTTCTTCAATCCACGTATAATCCGCGACGACACTGTTCCAGAGATCATCCGTCCGATACAGACGGCGCCGGCGCAGGTAGGGGGGCATAACATAACACACTAGGTGGAGCAAAACAACAAACACACGGAGATCGGAGAACGCCACCCTCGGGTGCGTTCTGCTTACTACGTACTGCGGGGAACGTGGATGTTGGTGTATTGTGCGTCCGTCAAACTTTCTTTTTTTTCCCCTTTTTTTTCTCATGTGATTATCCTCAAATTGTATAGTTATGTGTGATTTCCCTTCCCTTTGTCGGTATATCTCACCAGACGTGATAAATTTATGCCCTTTGGTTATTTTAATATAGATTTTTATCAGTTATATATATAAATATAAATATTGTGGAACCAAACGGGAGTTCAAGTTAGACTAGTACTGCATTTTTTTACAACGATTGGGAATAGTAAAAATTAAACGAGAGATGTGATAATTAAATAACATGATAAGCACAATATTATTATGCTCTTATATAATTTTAAGGTAATGCTGTTAGAGATGCGAAATCCGGATCAGACAAGCATTGTAACTTTTTTTAGGTAATTAATTAGCACTTCCTGTTGGACCTACTACTCACACTATTACTCTCTAAATCCAGAGATGATTTAATCTACGTGAAAAAATAGAGGTATTTTCTATAATTTTGGTAGACTCCAACTCATACTAGCTATCACACAACAATTATATAAAAAGAATTCACTCAATATTGTCTACGGATTCGGGATTGATGACTCCATATATAAATTTAAAATCATATCACTTTCATGTCTTAAGATTTTGGGTAAGGTGACCCGACAAAATGTAGCAAACCCAGATACCACTTGCGTGAAAACTATGAGTACAACAAATTAATATTACAGTTGCCAAAATAATGCACGTGAATCCCGCGGGGTCCATCTTGCTGGTTGGAGCAGAAGATTTTAACCCCCAACTAAAGAAACCTTTTCTCTTTTTCATTTGAGCTCTAAAGGATCGAGCTCGTTCTGTATAGAACCCCTTATTTAATTATGCACCTTATCTTTTGGTAAAAAAAAAATCATTGCAATGTGTGCTAGAGTTGTGTTGTTCTTAATATGTTTGGTAAAATTATTAAACATTTTATTGTTATTGATTTTAAAATTGATATAAATCATTATGGGTGTTTAATCATAAACATCAATTTTAAAGCTTGCAGTACACAAAGCAAACATGCTATATGTGTATTTAACCAAAATCAAAATCAGACGCAACTTTATCATATTCAAAATAAAAACAAAAACAGATAATGCCCTCGTTGAAAATCCGACCGGTTTGCAGCCCTACAACGAAGAGTACGAGTACGACCGACTACCTATTCGACCCACTATTCGTCTTTTTTTTTCTTTTTCGAAATGCTATTCCACCCACTGTCTATCGTAACTGGGTCTTAAAAACCCGATTTATATGCCCCCCACCTGGTCATCTGAGATTCCTCCTAAATCCCCACAGAGAATCATGTCCTCGTCGTCCTCCCCTTGTTTTGTCTGGGCTGCGGGTCGGCGGGGCCGCTCCCTGCCATGACATGACGGCGTACGGCGCTCCAGGCAGGTTGCCTTTGGATCCCCTGTGGCTGTGGCCGGAATCCGAGTCTTTGCTGTCAGAGTTTCGACCTTACCTGATGACATGACAGCCCACTTACTGATTAGCCCTTTCGCTTGTTTAGCGCCGGCCGACGAGTCCAAAAAATAAAAGAGAGCAGAGAAGAGCCAAGAGCTTGCCTTTGTTTGTTTTTGTTTTGGTTCAGTCTCTCACCAGCGTGTTATAATTTTTATGTGAGTTTTTCTTTTCTGCTCCTTTTGGGAGAGCCTTTATGAGACTTGCAGAGCTGTTGTTTGTTTATTTAATCGTGCTGAGTTTGAGCTCGGATTGGAATAAGACTTAGACTCAGAATCCGATGCAAGTTGCTGTTCTTTCGTAACATTATTTGAGCTTGATCCCAATTCAAGTTATAACTGGACCTCAAGTTCATCCCACTACGTCCGAAAGAAAGCTTTAAGAGCGGTAGGAGTGAACACAAAACGGTTCAAATCGAGAAATTAAATCGAATCAACTTATTCGGTTTGCTTTGATTCGATTTGGATTCTCCGTTCAGTTTGAAAATTCTCCAAACTGATTTAAAACAAATCAGACCGTTTAAGTTGATTTAATCAAAAAATCATTATATTATTAATAAAGTAACAATTTTTATAATAAAATAATATTTATTTTAATTACTTTTATTTTAAATTTTAGTATATATGTAAAAAATAATTAATTGAAATAATTTATACATTTTTAATTTAAACCAAGTCAAACTGAATTGAAATCGATTTGGTTCGATTCAATTTAAGAAGTTGATTCGATTCGATTCAATTTAAAAAATAAATTGGTCCAAACCGAAACAAACTGAACCGTGCCCACCCCTGGGAAGCAGAACCGAAAAGCTCAAGTCTGGGCCTAGAAGCGTTGACGGAGAATCATGTTATACGGCCTATATATGTTTTTGTTTTAATCATCCAAGTTTGAGTTTGTTTGATTGAGCGCCAAGAATGGTCGCTCAGACATGTTTGGTTCCATACTACGAGTTCAAACCTTGACCGATATCTCGACGGAGAAAGTTCAAAATTTTGAGTTCGAGCAAAAATTTATTTTGAAGTCGAGCACTTTCGCAAACATGATTAACGTAAGTGAATTGGCTCATGGTCTAGGTACATTTAATTTCAAATATTCTATACTCAAGTGCTTTAAAGATGAGAATATATTAGAAACTCTTATGATTTGTCGAAAACATTTGCAACCAAATTTATTAAAAAAATGTTTGGCAATTCTTACAAAAATATTTTTTTATCATCGTACACAGTCTTCACTCTCTTAATATCATATCTTACTAAACATGGTAATTCTATGTTTTTAGATGTCTTAGGTTTGATCTTCATACATATTTTTGTCATGAAAATACTAAAAACTATTTTCTAGCCAATCACCCGATGGGAATTTACTACCTTATGCCAAGTTTGGGCAAAGCATAAAAATGTCGAATATATAGAATATCATCACCAAGCACAATCAGGGCTTTACGTACATCTGTGTCGATGATGGTAAAACATATAATTTCACATTGAAATAGCTTTTTTTTTTCCATTCACGGATTTTACTCCACTCCTAATCGAAAGGTAGGTTTGAATGAAAAGAAAAAAAAAGGTTCGTTTCCACTTCTACCTCACCCGCTCAAACAAGTTGTTGCATAAGGAAATATGTTCAGACTACAATCAGATCGTCTCACTCGAGATTCGCAGCCCCGGCCCGTGAAGTTCGTCCATGGGGGCCTCAGATCTCAGAGCAGCCTGTACATCATCACACAAAGCAGAGTGCAAGCAATGACTTCGTCTTCTTCGGTTCATCGACTTCGGAGCAGGAACAAACGGGACCCGGTCGCCTAGGTTGAGCGGAAGCAGATCTGTGTTCAAGATCGGGCTGACACCGCAAGCAACTTGTCGCCTAAATCTCTCGGCGCGGAAGCAGATCTGTGATACAGATCGGGCTGACCTGCAAGCAACTTGTCGCCTAAACCCCTCGGCGCTGCAATCGGTGATTGCATCGGCCGGACTCCGGGAGGCCCCACGAGAATCGCTTACCTCCGCCTCGCCACCGCCCGAACCACATCCCTCCGCCGCGCAGGGACGAGCGGACAGCCGCCGCCGCAGCAAACCGGTGGCGCTTGCCGGCAGCCGACGCACTTTGCTTGTTCTCGGACGCCGCAGAAACCGGTGGGCCTTGCAGCTGAGATTGCCGCTACGCCAGCGGGATGCCTCGGCGCCCGTTTCTTATCTTCTGAATCACGCGGGAAATTCAAAACTTCCAAATTTCGCCGCCCGCGGTTGCATCCTGCTTCCTCTGCCTGCTCTCCTCAGGCAACCGAACCGGAGAGACGCATCTGCCGCCCCCCGAAACCAGGCGTCGCCTGAAGCAAACGGATGCGTTCGTCCGCCGCAACTGTTACGAACCGGCACCAGCAGTGCCAACGGATCCACGGTTTCGATAACCGGACCCGGATCCGAAATTCTTATCCGGTTTGGAGCACATAATAAGGAATAAACGCGCCTCTCCCGGCCTGTTACCACGTGTCCCGCTGAGCCGTCACGCCCAATTCAACCGCCTCGTGCCACCGGTGCTGACCCGAGCACAAGAATAACCTGCTACGTGAGCACGTGGCAAGAACGTGGCGAACAATTTGGTCTTAACCCCTCTCAGGTTTTATTTTCGGTTCACGCCCTTACGTCCATTTCACTGCTCGAGTTTAGATGGTTTGATCGATGGACCCCTCGAAGCCACGAGTCACGACTTCGACACGATTCATTAAAGAAAATGGAAGCCGTTCTTGTGGCCATGATTTTGATTGCCACAGCACGTGAGAACCAGCACAGCCACGATACTGGAAATATTATAAAAAAAACCCCGGTTCCTTCAGAATTTTACCGTCGTCCGGGGACGTTTGATGACGGCAGTTGCAACTTGCAAATTGAGAAGACGACGGGAAATCATATTTTTAGTTTGTTACACATCGGATTATAGGCTCGGATTAGGCCGTGTTATAATGATATGCTAACCTTCTCCCTCCCGTCCCCAGTTCCCTGTTCCGAGTACCCCTGCGCATCGAGAGAGATGAGTAGACAAGACCCGCAGGATCTCCGGCCACCACGCCTCTGACCGCTTCCCGCGACCGCCAGCATCGGTCTCTCCGGATCACTTGCAGACGAGGGCGGCGCGGCTGGAGGAGGACAAAGGAGACCGTGCGTCGGCGCCACGAAGCGGCAGCAACGGCGGGGGGAAGGGAGTTTCTCGAGTCTCGGTTGACAACTAGGAGAGGAGGATGGGGACGTCCGAGGTCATTGAGGACGGGGAGGGCGAAGAGGCGGCGGCGGCGCGGTGCAGAGTGGCCGCGGGAGGCGAGGACGCTTGTTGTGCCGTCGGTGACTCGGGCGAGGTCGGGAGCAGCGGGAAGACGGTGGTGGTCGCGGTGAGGATGGATGCTCAGAGTAGGGAGTTGCTCACCTGGGCGCTCGTCAAGGTCGCCGAGCCGGGCGACCGTGTCGTGGCCCTTCATGTCCTTCTTGGCTCCGCCGCTCCTTCTGCCGGTCGGGAACTGTTCATGTCTTGATATCCTGGCTTCTTCCCTGTCTGTCTTCTCTGAAATTTGAACGAGTCAGTGGTTTTTTTCTCACTCTCTTGTAGATTGTTCGGATCCGGGTGGAAATTCTGCCTCCTCCTCGTCTCTCGTCCGTCTCTTCCAGGCATTCAACTCCGTGATCGCCGTCTACGAGGGCTTCTGCAACCTGAAGCAGGTTTCGCTGGATCTCCTCTTCTAACTTTGGGTAACGGAGGGTTTAATTGGAAGCAGAACATCTACAGAGTGCTCGCTGTTTATATGCTTTGTCTACTGTTCTAGATAGATCTAAAGCTTAAGATATGCCGTGGTTCCTCCCTTCGCAAGACCCTTGTTCGTGAGGTCAAAGATCTAGAGGCGACTAATCTCATTGTCGGAATCGCCAAGAACAACCGGACCATTGGGTGTGCTCTCCTTTCAATTTGCTCTTTGAATTTATCATACAAGTGTTCAACAGGCTCTCTCTCTGAATTTTTTAAAACCGGAACATCCGTTTTCGCAGGTCCTCCACGTCCATTGCCAAGTACTGCGCAAAGAAGCTTCCTGCCGAGTGCACGGTCGTAGCAGTCAGCAATGGGAAGATCATCTTCCAGAGAGAGGCGTCACGCCCTGTTCTCTGCCTTCCATCCACCGGTGTGTTCAAACATCCTCGGAGTTTCATCGTTAATCTTCTTTGTCGTTTCTTCTAATTTTTTCTCTTCCATCCGCCTTGCGTCCACTGGTGCGAACAGAGCACTTAAAGGCGAAGGAAGGCAAACAACCGGCAAAGATACCGTCGGAGGTCCACCTAACTCCAATCTCTAAATCTACAAGCTGGAAGGATGCCACCTGGTGTTCTACGACAGTACGCCGGGGCCTGACCTTTAGGAGGAAGGATAGATCTATGAGCTTGTCCTGCGACTTGGAATTATCCGAAATCTGTAGCGGCGTTGATGGTAGCAGCATATCGTCGTCGGAAGAGGCGGCGTCAAACTCTAATTGCTCTGTTTGCGCATCTGTTTCTGAACACGATCAGTCAAAAGATGAAGAATCTTTTGGGAAGATGGTTGCTTCTAGAGAAACTGAGGATGCTTCAAGCATTAATTCTCACTTCGTCAAGGGCATACACCAACAGCGAACTGGGTGGCCCGCTCTGCGAAGGACGCTCTTAAATCCCAAGAAGAACGACCCGGAGAGGCCCAAGGTCTCGGTGGCTCGTCTGGCAATGAGGCTTCCTGGCCGGCATTTGGCATCTGCGGTTGTTCATCCAGATCACAAGCCTTCAAAACTTGCGCCAACAGTCGCGGCTGATGTTGACGACGACAATGGAGTCTTCGTTCTCTTGGGAACAGATTCTTCTTCCGTGTCTACTGCGGCATCTCTAGGAGACCATGTGAAATTTTCTGAGTTGGAGTCTCTTCATCTGAAGTACTCGTCCACTTGCAGATTGTTCAGTTATCAAGAGCTCCAGAACGCAACATCTAATTTCTCATCTGGTATTGTCAGGCTTCATCCAATTTCCCCATCGATTAATGTCTCTTCATTTTTGTCATTTTCCATGATTCCTAACTGGCAATTGTTTTCCCGTCGACTCGCAAGGCGAATTTAGAATGCTAGCATCTAGTGGGCCAGTTGGTTATTTCTGATGTGATGCTGATTTAACATAACGCAGAGAAATTGGTTGGAAAGGGGGGCAGCAGCCGAGTGTACAAAGCATGTCTTCCAGATGACAGAGAACTGGCTGTGAAGATTTTGAAGAGTTCTGAGGATGCATTGCAAGAATTCATTTTAGAAGTTGAAATCATCACTACTTTGCGTCACAAGAACATAATCAGGCTCTTCGGCTTTTGCTTTGAGAATGACAATCTCATATTGGTCTACGATTTCCTGTCACGCGGTAGCCTAGAAGACAGTCTTCACGGTAACATGCTAAGCTCCGATTTTGTAGAGCTTCTTGTACACACATTGGCCATTATTCACCATTTATGCATTCGTAGATGAGGTGGTGTCGTTTGGCTGGTCTGAGAGGTACAAGGTGGCAGTTGGCGTGGCCGAGGCATTGGAGTATCTTCACGGCGCTGGAAATGCGCAACCTGTGATCCACAGAGATGTCAAATCATCGAATATACTCCTCGGAGATGACTACGAGCCACAAGTATTTGTTCTCTCAGATTATCTAATTCTCTTCCTAGTTCTACAATCTTGGAGTAATAAAAATGATAATAGGTCAATATTGATATCGATATTTTTCGGGATTAGAGTTTAAATAACAAAATTGATGCATTACAAATTTCATGATTGATATCAGCGGTCAAACACCTTGTGCTGATTTATATTGATATCAATATCAAATTTGATAGATGAGTATGTTTAAAACTGTACTAAATAGGTCTTAATCAGTGTCTTCTGTTTATGGGCTTCAGTTGTCTGATTTTGGGCTTGCTAAGTGGGCATCATCTTCTTTACTGCACACCAACGATAACGATGTTGCGGGGACATTTGGGTATGTAAACTTGCTCTTTCTTGACGTGTTTGTAAACACCCTTGGGCCTTGTGGGGACTAGTTGACACTTGACAGTCGTCAGCTAGCATTGATTTGGCTGAAGCTGCCAAGCTCTTTCATGCAGCTACTTGGCTCCAGAATATTTTATGGACGGGAAAGTAAATGAAAAGATTGACGTATACGCCTTTGGAGTGGTGCTACTGGAGCTTCTGACTGGGAGGAAACCCATCAACTCAGAATCTCCAAAAGGCGAGCAGAGTCTTGTAATATGGGTATGTCCTTTTCCAGAATACCACGTCGTCTAAGCATGCTGCGGATGTCTTGTATCATGCACAAAGCTTGTTACTAACAAGATGCTTTACTTGGCTTCCCCATGTAACTCTTTCATTTGGAGAAGGATACGCCCTGATTTCAGGTGTCATGTTTTTCTTAAATCGCGGCAACAGGCAAAGCCAATTCTGCAAACTACTGGCAAGGTTGCGCAACTGCTGGACCCAAGGATAGGAGAGCAGCACGATGCTGATCAGCTGGAGAGGCTGATTCTTGCCGCTTCACTCTGCATTAGAAGGGCGCCTCGTTCCAGGCCGGCGATGGCCGTCGTAAGTCTTCTCCATCAACAGTTGGAGCCTTACGTCTAGAATTCTAGATGACTTACCGGTGTTCTCATTCACCGACAAACATTTGACACACTTCTGTGCAAAAGGTTCTGAAGCTTCTTCAAGGGGACGAGGACATCACAAGGTGGGCGAAGCTCCAGCGCGACGTTCCCGATGACTACGACGAACTGGACGAAGAAGATGCAAGCCCGGGTGCTGCTAGCATCCAGTCTCATCTTACCCTCGCCTTGCTCGGGGTGGAGGACGATTCTCTGTCTGTCGGTAGCACGGAGCACGCCGTGGATCAAATATTGGCACACGGTTCCCTGGAAGAGTATTTACAGAATAGGTGCGGCCGGTCGTGAATTATCTCTTTCGACTGGGCCATCTCTCTGTTTGCGTGGTGGTTCGTTAACAGCTAGTCGTCCCTTCTTTGTATATCCTCCTCCCATTTTTCTCATTTTATCAACTCAGTGTAATGTTAAATTCTCGTGACTATGGAGGTATACAAGGGAAGTCTACGGTGGGGGGTGTAAGCGCTCCCTTCCTCTGAAGTATTAAGAAACGTGGAAGCTTCTCACAACAGTTAACTAAAACATAAGGCACACCTTACAAGACCCTGATATTTCGGATCTTCCGGCTGTTAATGTTTCTGTCAAACCTCGCCTGAAATAAGAGGAGCTGCAAGGATCTCAGGGAAGTGTCACCGCCGATTGATTGATCCACAGAGACCTGACCCTAATCCTACCATCTTAGCAACAAAAAATTTTAGGCACTCAATAAGGTATTCTCGATTCTGAACCAGATCTGCGGGTCCCCATTCTGATCCAGATCGGATCAGGAGAATCAGCTGATTCTCTGGAAAAAAAATTCTGATCCGAAAATGATCTGGATCAGTTTTTCAAAAGGTCCAAAAGACGAAAAAAAACACAAATAAAAATCTATATCGAATTCCAATCCAATCTAGCCTCTCTTGATGTTGGTTTTAGCCCAAAAAAGAGTCGTAAAAGAGCGCGGCAGCGTCTTCTCCACCTTATTGGACCGGTAAGTTGGGGTTCCGGTGACTCACCAGCCATACCGGGTCCACAAATCCTATACTCTCGGATAGGACCCGAAATGGCTGGCTCCCCGGCCTTTCCCCTGATTTAATCCATTTCGGTCCCAATCCGTTAAAACACATTAACAAAAGTTTCAAACCAGCTAAAACACCAAGCTCCTCAAAGATCCGCGTGCAAGTCTCTTTGACAAGGATCAAGGCTCAAGTTTGAAGCGGGTTGTGGTGCATCGGCCAACCTCGAGAGGATCAGCCTGGCAACATTCTCAGCAGCCACCGCGCTGGTCTCCATGGTACTTGCTGCATTCTCAAAGGAGTTTATGTAGTAAAGATGTCGCCCGTCCAGCATAAATGGTGCGAAGACTTCTGGAGCCCTGTAATGGGGATAAGCCGGCCAGTTTATACGGATAGTCTCCTTTCGAATGCTGGCGGCATATGACAACGTATTGTTAGTCGAGTATTTTTTAACATGCACCCAGTTATTTGTTACATATATGTGAAGCACGCACCTGAAGATTTGATCCAACAAAATATCCTCCATCAAGGAACGAGAGAAGATTTTGTAAGCCTTATCGTCTTCGCTGTATTTCTTCAGAACAGAGATACTCGAAAATGGAATGTCAGCAATCTCCATAGTGCCCACAAGGTCGGGAATCTCCGATGTAGAACTTGCACCAAAATATGCCTGGCGAAGAAAAGCACCGATTTATGATCAAGAACAACCAACTTCCTGAATTGACAAATACGTGCACATCATGGGAAAAATGTCAACATGTAACATGGCTTTAAATGCATCGCTTGGAACTAGGATAATATACTCAAGGTTTGCAGGATCAGCAGCAGGTGTTAAACGATCCAAGGAGGAGCCGAATCCCTGGTTGACTTTCGCCAAGGTTGGGCAACGTTTGGTTGGATCAACATGGGTTGTCCAATTCTAAATCAATCCGACGCCAATCCTGGCAGCCTCTCATCAGGGGTATGCGAGTCAGATCACGACTAGGATAGGGATTTGAAAAGTCCCAATCGGAGTAAGTTTTCTATGTTATTCTCCCTATAAATAACCCAGACTTGTGGGTTATTCAATACGTCGGGTGTCGAGGGAGCCACCGGAGGAGGGATTGTTTTCTTACAGATCTAGTGGAATCCATTTCTCCCAGAAGTTCTTTTTGTGTGTGTCTTACTTCGTGGATGATCAATCACTGGTTTCCGCAACACCGGATTGGGATCAACCTAGGCTGATCAAGTGGTGAGTCCTACCCGAAATATCCTGGATATACTATTTGACTATGAATTTAATGTAAAATATAAAGAAACTAGGATTGAACCTTCTCAAAGAGGGAATACTTACAGGATCTACAAGACCCCTCACGAAAGTAGTGTATGTATGTTGTAATTTCCTAGGTGGTATCGTAACAGGTGGAGAAAAAGTGATGTTCAACTCATCCAGTGGGGTAGCAATTACTGCAACTCCACATTTGTATAAGCTCCCTTTGTTTGAGCTGAGCTCATAATGCTGCCCGTTATAGGAGATAGCAGTAATCTCTTCATGAAGATGCAAGGTTGCATTAGCACGTTTGATCAATCCTGCGGCAATCTGCCAGTTGCCTCCATGTACAGACCACAATCCAGAATCAGATCCTGCAAGAGAAACAGCGCCAGCAAGTCCACTGATTGTCATATTTTGTCCATAGTTGATCCTCATTATTACCTGGAAAGGCAAGAGACACCTATGAAGATGAAGATATATAGTAAAATATGATAAGAAATTAGAATTCTATATGCATTTTGAGATAGGTATGGTTCAGCAGGCCATTTACTATTAAGGCATTTATACATAACCCTAAAAAGTTTCTTGTTCATCCGTAAATACCCTTGATGAATACTAATTTATATGTACCCCTTTCAAGTCAACATATCCCGGTCAGCACGAACTTAGGGTATAGTTCTGACAACTTCACACTTCTATGCTCACTAGACTCTACAAATGGATTTCGGCTTTTTAAGAGATTAGCAGCTTAGTTGTGTAAACACACCAAGTACCAACACACTGGTTTTACTGAAAAATGGGACAATCACAAACTGAGTTATTTGGTTAGCAAGAAAATTGTCCAACAAAACTGACTAATGACTTCACATGGTCAGCTGGGATTCCCAATCTTGTCATCAGTGAAACTTAGGTGTGTTGCGTTTTCCTCATTAGTGATGTTAAGGAGTTTGTGCTCAACTTGTTGCCATTTGCCTGCACCATGTTGTATTCATCGCCTTGCCTACCACTGCTGCACTGCACCATTCTGCAAAATAGTGAATTCAGTTCTCGCTTCTTTTCACCATACAACACTCGAGTGGGAAAAGAAAGCCTGCATATGGACCAAATAGATTCTTATGCACCTACAAGTATCTATTATTTCTATATGCACCTTTGATGCATGTTAGGTGCACAGATATGGATATAGCTATTTGGAAGCATTCTTATTTAAACTCAATTATTCAAAAGGTTCTCCCACCCGGTGCCTCGGATATTGATGTACTAAAAGTCAAAAAAAAAAACTTCTTAAGGATACGAACCAATAACTTTAGCCTGGAAGATGCCTGAGGGGTAAGACGTGAGAGGATAATGAGAATTGGATTTGATGAAGTCGTCATAAGAGGGTGGTCAGGACGGTTTCAAGTCCTTTTTCTAACATTCAGACGCAACATTCTTTCTTCAATGGATTTACCCATCTCGTCTTCTGCTAAATTCGCTATGACATCCTTATCCAACCATCGTTTCAGGATGAAAGAAGAGGCCTACCAAATATCGACGGGAAGATAGGGGAAAAAATGGATTTGCTAAAGGAATCAGGTTTCTCTGCAATAGGAAACTATGGTGATGTCGATTATCAAGAGGATCGAACGTAACAAAGAACGTGGTCATTTTCATATAAAACTACTAAACAGCCTGCAAGGAACAATATGTGATTCGTTCCTTAAATCCAACGCTTACCGTAATTAACTCCGACACTAGAAGCGGGGACAACCCCGCGTCAGCCAGCTCCTCTCCAAGAGTCCTGCGAGTAAGACCGTATAAACCCGACCACTCGAGCATCTCCTCCACAGAGCCAAAAATGGGCCGCGAATCCAAATTCTTGTAGTACTGTAGAAACCTTTCCACTGTTGTCTGGCCCCAACATCACCGTGCATCAAAACAGGTAAAAGCGGAAGAACAGAAACAATAAGAAGAAGAACCCACAACAGAACCGAGATTTAATCAATACCTGGACGAAGCGGCCCATCCGCAGGAGGGAGACGCCGTATCTGCGCAAGACAAGGAGCGAATCGATGAGAGCATATATCTTCTTGTAGAGCGAAGAGCTGGAGTCCGGCGGAGGGGGCAGCGTCTTGAACACGAAGCGGCTACCGTCCCAGATGCCAAGCTGGGAGGACGGGGCGGAGGCGTTGGAACCGGTTGTTCTGGCCCCGGATTTGGGCCGGAGGTGGAGGATGGAGGTGAAGTTGAGAAAGTGGAAGTTCTTCGGATGGAGGATGGAGGCGCCGGCCTCGAACGTGTCCCCCGCAAGGGTAACGGTGGCCATCCGCCCACCCACGACTCCGTTCCTTTCCAGGACGACGATGTCATCGACGGCATCGCCTCGGTACTCCTTGAGGAAGTGGGCGACGGAGGAGCCAGCGGCGCCGCTACCGATGATGCATACGCGGGGTGGCCTGCCGGCGGCCGCGGGAAGGGAGGCGGGCAAGGAGAAGATGAGGGCGAGTAGAAGCAAGAGGAGCTGCGCATGCGCCATCCCCTTCCTGGGGAGTGGGAGAGCTCGACCGGCAGAGCAGACGGACAAAAGTCAAAACTGGTTTAAAATAGGTGTTTGACGACTATTCTGAATTTATATTTTACAAAATATTTTTTTATTTTATGATCTCTCACCTTGTTTGATCGCGCGTGGTACTCTTTTTTATCACATCCCTGGAAACCCAACAACTTTGCGTAATTGACCGGTCACCAACTCTTGTATGATAATAAATTTACCGTAGATAAGTTATATCGCTTAACAGTTTACTTTTGAGATTTAATAACTTCGTGAAAAATATAAATAACGCATGCATATAACCTACCTTTAGGTAAAAAACACATTAATTAATATATAAGCATATTAAACAAATTAAATATTTTTTAGATTTTGGTGCCTGATTATACATCTTAGTTGAGATCCTGATGTGTATCTTATGTCTTTGTTTCCTCTTAATATTAAGACAAAAAAATTATCTTTTTATTTTCAGATCCTTGCCCCGTTTTAGAAACAACAATATACGTATGCGCGTGTCTTAATACTAGCTAATGCCCTGTTTAGTTAGAGTTTCGGTACTATATCAATATTGATATTAATATTTTCAAATGTTGGAATATCAATATCAAAGGTAATACAAGTTGACACTTGTATTACATAATATGCTTTGTTTGTACTATAAATTTTAAAATTGATACACCTAACGGAACACTTTTTAATGGTTCCTATTAATTTCAATTTTAAAATTGACCGTGACAGAGGTACCTAATAGTGTTACCAAACAGGGTGTAAAATCTCTACGGGTACCTAATAGCATGTTTCTCGACTCAACACTTTCCTACGATACTTTATATTATTGGAACCGAAAAATAGATAAAACTCGGCGATACCTTCGTTATAAATATATGTGTTATAATACTCTTAATTCATTAATATCACAAGCTAAATGATGTTAAACTATACTGTTTATAAAATGTATATTTTACCTTTAAAAGCATCAATTTAAATACGACTGTGACACATGTTCGCCGAGGTAAGAGAATCATATTTTGTGCCACTTCCCTTACTTCGTCGATTAAGAATAAGTTTAACCGCGTAATTATTATTTCTTTGTTACTTTGAAACCGGGCAGCGTGAGGATAACTCAAGGTAATTAAAATATATTGCAATTATTATAACCATTTTTTATTTGGACGTCAAACCTTTGAATTTGCAGATCTCGACACAAAAAGTCAACATGCATGTTGTGAACATAGTGCTTTTGCACATGTGGTTGCTAACCTCATGCCCGAATCTTATAGTTTATTTTGTTTTTAAATATTAAGTTGAGTGGGTCGGCTCTAGGTCGAGGATGAGTCACTTAAATATTAAGTTAAATATTGAGCGAGATTATTAGTAACAAATCTAAAACATATGAATTTTCTACGGTAATTCTTTAAGAAATGTATATTTTTCTAACGTGTCTCGGTTAGAAGATGACGTGATGTGAATAGCTAGGACATCTGTTTTCACTTCCAATAACATGACCAGAGATCTCAAACCTCCCACCAGATTGTCAATAATTCGAACATGGGACTCTGATAGACCTGTAAATGGATCTTGCAGATCCGATAGCCTGACCCGAATTTAACATCAAATTTGGATTTCAGGATCCAGTTGCCGGCTCTGAACACTTTTCATTCGGATTCGGGTGCATCTCGTTTGGTTGAAACCCGATTGTCATCTCTCAGGTGCATCCCCGAATTGCTCGGCATGTGACCCGCTAGGCTTATTTCGGGGGTGGGCAATGCTGTGCACAGGTCGGGAGAGAAGACTCGGCAGGGGGGTGCTGGAGGGTAGGATAGATCCGGACGGACCTTAGGAGGGTGCCGGGAACAGGAGGTGACCGGAGGAGGAGGGGAAGAACCGGGATGAGGGAGGACCGGTTGGTTCTCGAAGGGAAGGAGGGGAAGAGAAGCCTACCGGGGGTGTGGTTGTCGTCTCCTCCGGAGGAGGAAGGAAAGACCGCCGGGGAAAGCCGCCACCGTTGCCGAAGGAGGGGAAGGAGGGCCGCGCGAGCCGTAGCGGGAAGGGGTTTCCTACCATCGCGAGAGAGAAAGGGGGTGTTGACGGGGGACTATCTCGGTCTCTGCACTGGAGGAGGAGGGCCAGCTTCGTAGCTGCCGGAAGGAGCCACACCGCCATCGGAGGTGAGGGGGAAGGGAAGGGACTTCACCGCAAATCCTCGCGGGAGCCGTCCTGCCTTTGAGAGAGAGAGAGAGAGAGAGAGAGAGCGAGCGAGAGAAGAGGGAAGAAAGAGAAAATCACAAATATGTCATTCTCATTCAGTATCTCCGTTAACATATAGACGTGAATATAAATAAAATAAGCCTTTTTGACCATCAGATTAATCTCTACTTTCTCCATCGGAGGAGCACCCGATCCGGTCGACAGTCCGCAGCAGCGCAGATCCGCACGAAGACGTCGATAGACGAGGGCACAGACTTCACCGCCTTGGCCTGTGAGGAAGGCTGCGCCAGCGTGGCCCAGCTTAGGGGGAGGTGAAGGACAAGCAACGAAGGGGCCAACGGGATCGCGGCGGTGGCGGCGGTGGCAACGCATCCCCCATCCGAGAAGAAATAAGGGCACCCCCAACCGAGAGAAGTTTGCGCTACGAAGGGCGGTGGGGTTCCCGGTCCCTCACGGTGCCTCGGTGGCGCCGATTTTGCCGGTGATGAAGGAAAGAGGGGTGGTGGTTTCGGGGCTCTTCCGGTACCAACTTTTGAGAGAGTTGCGGCGGCAGAGGGAGAGGTACTGCTCGCTACGCCCACGGCAAGTTGCTTGCACGGGCCGAGCCGGCTCGGTCACCATGGCCGTTCCTTGTCAAAATTCCGCCAAGATGAAGTCGCCAAAGTCGGGGTTCTTGTTGACATCGAGGAAGACAACAGAGAACATTATGTTTCGGTGGATGATCTGCTCCTCCCATTCTTCATGGAGGTAGAACACGATGGAGGTGAGAGATTTCACGACAGCGTAGTGATTGCTCCACGGCAGAACAGGGTACTGGCTGTGGAAGTGGTGGTGACTGAGGAGATTCATCTTCCCTGTCGGCATCCCCTTCCTCAATTGCAGCGAGATCTGACAGATGCATTTTGCATAGAACATTCTCGGATTTGCGGTACAGACCCAAATCCGTATTAAGTTTTCGGAGCTGGATTTAGATCCAAGTTCACTAGTGTAAATGTTTCGGATCTGAATCGGAATATGGATTTATGATATCGGGCTCGGGTTCGGATCTATGCGGATCAGGCCTGAACCCGACCTGTTTACACCCCTAGACTCTGATAATCGATCTAAATTAATAAAATGGTCTTGTTTAGCTTCGTTTGAACTTGATGATTAACGTAGTTTAAACCGAATAAGTTGAATTAAAGTGAATCGGTTGTGTTGGCTTGCTTTTCTCGAGAATATTTATATATTTTCTCGTGAAAATTATAGGTTTCAAGAGCTTTTAGTTTAAAATAATATACAAAAAAAATCATTGTAACAAAATATGATTACATTACATAAAAAACATGTATACGTATGTACATACACACAATATCTTGATATAATATTATCGTTTGATCGTTATATAATTATGTTTGATTAGGTTCGGTTTTAGATGTTTTTGGTTTGCTTTGATTTGTAAAGACGGGTCTTATCCCATCGATTGAACGAAGAAACTTTATCATTGACGCGATCACAAACTAGTTCCAGGTCTTCGTTCGTCGAGCTTGGTTGCACGGTAAATTTGGTTCTCACGATAATATAATTTTATAACGAATTTGTTAAAAACATATTTGTCAATCATGCATTACAATTTATAATTTATAGAATCCGGCCGTTTATTTGATACAAGAGGTGGGATTGTCTTTTTTTTTCCTCTTCTAAATCTGGTGGTCTCGTCTCTTTTGATCATGATTCTCTGTTCTTTGTTTGTTATCGTATATCTTCCAACGTGATATTTTTATGTAATTGACTACGTTATATTTTATTTTGATGTCTATATCGACGCAAACAAACACCCCGCTCGTTATTTCATGTTGATCGAAGAACCATCTTCAACGAGGTCTGTTTCGTAAGACGTATATTTTGGTGTCCAACGTGCCTAGCTAGACACCCAAAATCTCATTCATGACTTTTTGTTTCCATTTCTTTTCGGAAAATCTTGTCCTCTTGAAACCTCCTCACAGTGAACATTGTCTCTTTGACCTCTCGTGACTTAATTGCACAGATCAATTTACGATTGTTGAGCGCTGATTTAATAATATTGTAAACATATTTCATTATCGCCTATATCATGACATATAGTTAAGATTTGTGATTATAAATGTAAGTGACATATTTAAAATTTAAATTCCCTTTTAATGTTCCTTTCTTCCTTAGATATTATATATTTCTCATAAAATATATATTTATTATTACAAAAATAAAATCATGTTTACATATAATATATGTATATATATTTTTATGTATGTATGTTTATATAAATGTATAAAATATTAACGTTTTAATTATATATTTATATATACATACGTATATATATAAATATCTAATGCCACTATCTTGACTGTTTAGACAGTGCTCATGGGGTCATCTTATCTCTTAAGTAGACTTGGAACTCTTTAAAGTCTCGAACTGTCTTGTAATCTTGACAATTATAATTTCAAGAATTTTTTTACGAAAAGTCTTGGGCGAGACAGAAAAAGAAAAGAAAAAAAACACTACAGAGTAGTGACCGTTGAAAATGATTAGATTTTTTTAAAGATGACAAGTTTGGAGTCAAAGGCAAATTTCATAATTGATGGGATATAAAAATAAGTTAAAGGTCGTTTTTTTGTCACCGTTGATGGTCTGTCGACGCAGAGCATAAGAGGATAGGTGATGGTGGGCACAAGACGGAAATGAAAAATCCAAATTCTCAATTCTTATTCCCTTTTGGTACACCGGGAGCGAAGTTCTCCGAGGGTGCAAGAAACTCGGCTCATTGATTTTACGTGAGTTCGAGTTCGATCTCGAGTTTTAACGAGTATATCGAACTTTTGTTCAAATTTAGTTCGTTTATTGATCAAGTCAAGTCTCGTCGAGTTCATACTCGAGCAGTAGTTAGACTAAAATTCAATTCACATTCAAACTTAAACTATATACAAACTCGTTTATAAAGCTCAAAAATAATAAAAATTTATTTGTGAAACTCTAAATTTAACTAATTTATAAAACTCAATTTATGTCTAAACTCAAATTTTTTATTATTTAATATATTTAAGTGACAATCTATAATTATTAATATTAATATTTTTAATTTTTAAAAATAAATACATAATATAATATTTTATCGAACTATTCGCGAGTTTATCGAGCCGAGCAGAAATCTGTTCAAACTTAACTCGTATAATGAGTTGAGCTTTATTTTTTATTCAAATTTATTTATTTGACATAATAAATGAGCTGAGTCGAGTTTTTATCAAGTCGAACTTCGAGCTACTTATCGAGTGTATTGGTTCGTTTGCACTTCTAAGTTCTCCGGACCAAAACTAGATATTGCGAAATATTTTCTTTACTTCTGTTCATTTTTCTCCAATTATTTAGATTTGTACTGTTTGATAATCTGCACGGGCAAAATAATTAAAATTATCCAACGAGTGAAGAGTGTAACTAAACACATCAATTTATCAGAAATCTCTCGCAAAGTTAGAATGAGCCAATTTTTGGAGAAGAAGATTTCTAAGTAAAAATTTATTTTTATTTCCCTGTTTCATATCCTTCGGACAATGTTAGACAAGCGGAATAATAATAAATAAAACTAAAAGCAAATATTCAACCAAAAAAATATAGTCTTATTAATCTGCCAACAAAATATTACAACGTTAATCAAATACGTATGCCCTGTTTGGTCATAGTTTCATTTTTGATACTATATTAATATTGATATTAATATTTTCAAATGTTGGAGTATTAATAAAAATTGTCACTTATATTACATAATATATTTTATTTACACGGTAAATTTTAAAATTGATACAATTAATTAAACACCTTTTAATAATTTTTATCAATATTAATTTTAAAATTGATAGGGACAAAGATATCTAATAGTGTTATCAAACAGGACATTAAGTAGAAAAGGTGGAGCGTTCAAAAAAAAAAAAACAAGAGATATCGATGGAATCCAAGATCCTTGCCAAACGCTTCCAAGATCAAGCGGGGTCACCGGAAAGGCAAAAGAATCCATCCGGGTCCCGCCGGAGCGCCGGAGCGCCGCTAACGTCCGATCGATCCATCCAACCGACCCCGCCTCCCGCCGGCGGGCCTCGCAAGAGGCGGATTCAAGACATCCCGTCACTGTCACTTTGCCTCGGTAGGATTATGTGAGTGGGACCGTTCCCCTTCCCGCCGCTACTCCGAGTTCCCTCCTCCGCCCAAGCGGGATGAGCGGCGGCGGCGCGGAGGGCGCGGGGCCGCGGCAGGGCGAGGCGGCGGAGGAGACGGAGTCGTCGGGCAGACTGTACGAGGCGTACAACGAGCTGCACGGGCTGGCTCAGGAGTTCCAGACGCCGTTCGACGCGCCGGCCGTGCTGGTCGTGGGGCACCAGACCGACGGGAAGAGCGCGCTGGTGGAGGCGCTCATGGGCTTCCAGTTCAATCACGTCGGGGGCGGGACCAAGACACGCCGTCCGATCACCCTTCACATGAAGTACAATGCCGACTGCGAGCTGCCGCTGTGTCACCTCGTCTCCGACGTCGATCCTGCCGTTGCGCAGCTCAAGTCGCTCCAGGAGATTCAGGTGGGGATGCTGCGATTCCCATGTCCGCATTGTCTTCGCTGCTTTGCGTATCCCGTGCTTCGAGGTTCCTTTTTTTTTTCCCCTCCAACGAGCATTTCCGATTTGCTCATTCTTCGCTCTCATGACTTCGATGTTCAGTGTATCTGTCTTGGTATTTCTCTCATCCGATTGTTTCTTTTTTTTGTTCGGCTTCGAGTTTAATTTGGCCAATGTGTTCAGGCTTTTATTGAAGCTGAGAACATGAGGCTGGAGAATGAGCCATGTCAGTTCAGTGCGAAAGAAATAATTGTTAGAATAGAATACAAGTACTGCCCGAACCTTACGATCATAGACACTCCGGGACTTATAGCGCCCGCTCCTGGCCGGAAGAATCGTGCGATACAGGTACTTCTTGACCAAAAACTGCCGTATTATCTATTTGGTTTTTATTATGTTTTTGCCTTTCGAGACTTGCTCTTGATACCAACGTATATTCTTAATACAAGCATGATATTTACTTGAACATACGTATTTGGTACTAGGCAGCCACCTTCTTATGGAGTCCTCTTGGCTTTCTCTTACTTGTTTGAAAGCAGCCTCACGAAAGCAGGTCCGATTCATCGAGTTAACAAAATAAAATTTCATGCCAAAAGCAAAACAAAAAAGAAGCAAAGGAAGAGAGGTCTAACAAGAACAATAGCCTCAAAATGATAACACCAAACTCCCAGAAAGAAAAAATGAACCCTTAGTACCATGTCAAGAAACATCAGCAATCCTACCCTCCCGGCTTATTCAGCAACTGAACAACCTCTAAACCCTCCCATTTACCTGCCACGACCCAATCTTGAATAAGACCAACGTCTCTGACAAAATATTTTCCACCCAGATACCTAAAAGAAGAGCCATCAGGCAAACATCCTATGCAGTCGTTTCTAAGGAAATGTTTTCTAGAGAACTCCAAGATCGAAGTAAAGAATGATTAACAACAAAAATGAGCTTCAGATAACATTCCAAAGCTATCTTATAACCTTCAGTTGGGAAAGAGGCTACCCAGATTTTCCTCAAAAGAACAAAAAAAAGGATCATGCTTACCTTTTCCCCAAACAAGTCTCAGCAGTAGGGACCAGGGAGTGTTTCCAGAATGATTGTACAAGATAATAGTTGAATCTTATAGGAAGTTTCCTATTCCAAACTGTCTGACTTGGGTGACTTTGGTGGCACCCTGAACTCCAAACAAAGCAATCACTGATTTACTGGAGAAGAAGTTATTTCTGTCCCAGTTGACAGCAGTTTCATTAGCTTAATGAATTTCTTTTCATCACAATATAATAATTACCAGTCGAGTTCCCAGCAGTATGCAAGTTTGTAGAAGATGATGCACGAAATAGATAACAAAGCATAGAGTTGGTCTTTAACAGGCCAACTGGTTGTCAATCTTGCTGAAAGTTTTTTCATGCTATCCTGGAATTGTTGGCGGTCAACAGTAGGGTGGATGCAATGCAATTGGGCATGGACATACATACGTGGAGATTACTGCTGGCAGCAAGGGCATACACAAGGGTGGCGTTGGCAGTGGATGTTGGAAGCTGGTAAGGGCTGGTTGGGGCAGGTGCTAGCCAACAGGAAGTTGAGATGGCTGCGGGACAGTATAGGGAGGGGCCCAGTGCAATGGCCTGGTAGAGATAATAAGAAGAGGTGGCTCAAAGAACCAGGAGGGGGCATTTGGCTGTTCCATCTTTACCTTTTCCTCCGCTTTCCCTCTAAAAATGACCTCACATTCCCTTATCTGACTAAAGAGGGAACTTGATGGAAAGACTTTTGTGGAAGTTTACACGGATCTAACAGCAAATATTTATTTTCTGCAGCTTGATATTTTTAGGGGCTAAAAAGCTTGGACATTGGCTATCTATAGTCATTGACTTTATACATTTGTATTTTCTCAATGAAACCATCTACATTTGCCAACACTTGTTTATCTAGTCTTTATCCATATTTAGTTGGTGATAAGAAGGCAGTTCAGTTTCAAGCTTCATTTCATGTACATAATTACCTTTTTGTTTGTGTTCCTGTTGTGTTCACCATTCTATAGTCTTGCGAAGTAAGTAAAAATAGTAGCACTCTAACGTATATTTACTCATGCATGAAGTTACTTTGATATTTTCAGTGCATCTAAGCAATACTTTGTGATTGCTAAGATGCACCACTTTTCTCCAAAATTGTCATATGAATGGAAGAGTCTTTTGAAATAAAAATTCCTGCATCTTCTATTGTTGGAACCATACAATTATTTGATGCAATAGGTCTTTAGCAAGTTATTGCTTTTCTTGTATTTAATTAGCAATAGTTAGGCAGTTTAATGCTGTATGTGATCTGTATATTATCTATGTAGTTTGCTTATACAAATGGTTTGGGCATTTGCAGGGGCAAGCTCGTGCCGTAGAGGCTCTTGTGCTGGCTAAAATGCAGTGCAAAGAGTTTATCATTTTGTGCCTTGAAGATTGTGGAGACTGGAGTAATGCCACCACACGTAGAGTAGTAATGCAAGTTTGTAATCCTCCCTTCTTGTATATCCTTATCCAGAAATTGAGGTTTAAATGAATGCATTGTTTTGCATTGTTGGCTACTTTTTGTGAATAAAATTGTGTAATCATTCAGATAGATCCCGAGTTATCAAGGACTGTCATTGTCTCCACAAAGCTTGACACAAAAATACCACAATTTGCACGATCATCAGATGTGGAGGTTTTTCTAAGGCCACCTGCTTGTACACTGGATGGCTGCATATTGGGAGACTCTCCATTCTTTACATCCGTGCCTTCTGGAAGAGTTGGTTCTGGACGTGATTCTGTGTATAAATCAAATGAAGCGTTTAAAAAGGTCAGGCTGTCTTCTCCACATTGAGCTTTAGTAACAACGTCTCAAAGTTTGCAAATATTTTTTTCTCATGAGCCTCTCATGGCATGTAGGGTAATAGTACTAATAGTAGGAAAAATTGTGTGTAAACAAAAGCAACCAGGAGAGCATTGAAACAAGAAAGGATTAATACCATGATGTTATTGATTGTAGTATAATGTAGAACCGCAAGCTCTTTTTAAACAATGATAATGAAGTGCCGCGAATCTCAGCTTATATATAGGTGCTTGCTTAAGCTAAAATTTTTGGCAATTTGATTTAGTTTTCGGAAAAGTAAGGAAATTCTATATTATATTAGTTGGTATGAAGTTTCTTTTTTTTGGTCTTAGGTATGAAGTTTCTAAACTTTGATTCTATGAAGACTCAAGGAACAAAATTCATTTCATGATTAATTTTATAATACATAATTTTTTAATTTTTTGTGATATATGAACTCACATTTTATTTCCTTATCTGTTTTTTACACACTTCAAGTAAATAAGCAGGTTCCTTTTTCAGAAAACAATGATTTTAAGGCAAGTATGAGATAATATCTTGTACTTTTTATTTTTTTTATCATTCAACTGTTGTTTTAGGCATTTGAAGGTTTTCACGCTATTCTTGCTGTTGGCAGACAAATAATTCCTTAATTTGTCTTGCCTAAATTCCTCATGACGTCCCACTTGAGCTTTGCACCACAATGATATAATTGATTTCCTTTCACCTTCACAGGCTATTTCCTTAAGAGAGCTAGAAGATGTTGCTTCTTTAGAGGAGAAATTAGGACGTTCTTTGTCAAAGGAAGAGAGAAACAGGATTGGTATTAGCAGTCTTAGGCTTTTCTTGGAAGAACTACTACTCAAAAGGTAGATAAATTTGTCTATTCATCACTTTCCTATCTATGAACATCATACCTTTCTAGTATTCACCTGAAAATTGTGGGTAGGTACATGGACAATGTTCCTCTCATCATTCCCCTGCTTGAAAAGGAGTACAGGACTGCAACAAGGAAGCTACAGGAAGTAAATCAGGAAATCAGGTCTGCATATATTCTATTCCTTTTGTTTCACATGATTCACCATCAATCCAGTCCAGTGTATTAATCCATATCACATGTAACATTTACCTTTCTTTCCTGCATTCAATGGCAAGTCAATATCTGCCACAGCAACAAGTACCTATTCTTTATCAATTTTCAATGGTCAGCAGGTGATGTGGTTGGATTCTGATGCCGAGTATGTCACCCTTGATGAATTTATGCATATTTTACTACTATTTATGAAGCAAATATTTGTAATCTGCTTCCAACAGACAATCACCTTATGGTATGCTTTTTTAAGTATTAATGAGCAGTTGTCTGTTTTTCCTGATATCATTTTGATACATGCAGCAATTTGGACGAAGTAAAGCTGAAGGAGAAGGGTCGTGCTTTTCATGATGCATTCTTGACTAAGGTCTTCATATGCATTTTTTATCTTTGGCATGAGCAATACGTAACTGGGAAACTAAATTATATATATATTTGGTTAAGGACTTAAAACTGCAATGCTGTTATGATGTTTAGTCACATCTGACATCTTGTCCTTCTTCTCCAGTTGTCCTTGTTACTAAAGGGCACTGTGGTAGCACCACCTGATAAATTTGGTAAGATCTCTTGGCATTTGTTTCCAAGTTCTTTTGTGGAATAAAACTATTATGATTTTTGAAGAGTCTCAGTGAACTCTTCATTGTGCAACACATTTACCCTCCCTATCCTTTTTCTTTTGATCACTATATTACTGCATCCTTGTTCTTACAGGGGAAACATTACAAGATGAAAGGACCAACGGAGGGGCTTTTACAGGAAGTGATGGTCTTCAGTTACCATGCAAGATGATGCCCGTACGAAATTAAGTTTTTTCTTGTGATAACTTGTATTTCATTTGTCAATATAGACAACAAACTGGTCATTCAAATCAAAATAATATTTTTCAGTTATTCACTTTAACATCTTGCTTGTTTCTATAAATATGGTACCATTCAGTTCATTGTTCGCAGAAATATGTTTGTTGGTTAGTTCTTTACTTCACTTACTTTTGAGTTTTTAGTTATTTTTTCAGATATGTTTAAGTCCTCTAAGATCATATTAAGTTTCTCTTATTGAAGTTATTTTAGTCTAGCACGTTGTTTTATTTGCTCTCACTATGTTAATATTCTTTATTTTCTACGTAGGGATGCTGTAGTTAGATTACTGACAGGTATTAATCTAGTTGGAGCACAAATAGCATGTGGTACACCTATATTAAGTTGGAGGAGGGAGAGTAATTCAATATGATCTTAGAGGATTTAAACTTCTCCGGAGAAATAACTCAAAATTGCCTCTACTGGAGAAAAAGCCCATATAGACAACACCAAATAGTTCGAGAGTTAAGGCACCGCTTAGTTGAGCTTCTGTTGACACCTGGAATTTCAAAAAAAAAAGGGAAAAACAAAGGAGAAAACGATGAGGGATGGAGATCGACCGACAGACAAAAAGGAAGAAGGGGGGAGGCGAACGCAAATGGCGAGTCGGCAGCTTGCTTTACCGCAGCTGACTTGCGGTCGGGTGTGCAGGAGAGGGGGATCCCCTGCGGGATCTCTGTAACAGAGGGACCAGCCCCTTTACCGGTCCCCGCGGCGACACCCTGCACTGACCGGGAGCTCCTCCAGGCTCCCATGGACCTCCAGAGGAGCCCCGCGCCTAGAGGACGTCTATAAGAGGGACCCGGAGGGTCCGCGAGTGGGGGTGGGTGACGGAAAGAGAGGAGGCGACAGAGGCGAGCATCCGGAGAGGAGGATCGAGAACCGGAAAGCAGCGAGAGCGAGGGAGAGAGAAGTCGGAGAGGTTACTGGTCCCCCTGCGACTTGGTGGAGGCTGCCTTCCTCTTCTCCCGCCGTCTCCTTCTTCTTCCGCCGGCTTCTCCTACCGCCGGACACCGCAACCTCCGCAGCAGCCGCAACGGATGCCGTAGAGGCCAAAGACCCTTCCCGTCGCCACCGGTGAGGGCTCCTTCCTCCTCCCCTAGGGCCGCTGGCCCTTTCTCCTTCCCCTGCCGGTGCCGCCGCCGTCGAACATAGCCGGAAGCCGCCGGAGAGGAGGCCGCATTGCCATCGGGTGCCGGAGATGGTCGAGGGGGCACTGTAGCCGCGGGAGAAATATGTCTCCCAACTTTAGTCCACGGTGGAAATGGTGGTGGGGCCCACCAGTGAAGAAAACGCAAAAAAAAGGGGGAAAAGGCCGCTCGGCCGTGTGCGAGGGAGGAGGCGCTCGCGTGGAGCCGGCCGCAAGGAAGTTGACCCTCGGGTCAACTTATGGTGGGGCCCACGTTGAAGGCTGTTTAAAAAAAAAGAGGGAGAGAAGAAGAGCAGCCGATGGGCTGTGCATCCGAAGGAGGAAGGCCCAATACCCCCTGGTAAACAGTGGCAAAAAAAATAAAAGATTTTAAAAGAAACAATCAAGTTGAAACTTAAATAAAAATGCACCTAATTAATTAAACAAACCGAGACGAGCATCCGGCCGGCTAAAAACCCGCCTCATGGTCTCGGCATAACTTAAAAGAATGAAAATAAATGGGAAAGCAATAGGCCGGCTTTTAAGCACGTCTCTTGACCCATAATTCAAAAAAAATAAAATAAAATAAAAATTAACAGAAATTAAATAACAATCTACTTAATTAATCAACAAACCGAGACGAGCATACTGCCGGCTAAAAACCCGCCTCATGGTCTTGGCTTAATTTAAAAGAATTCAAAACACAAGGGAAAGCAATGAGCCGGCTTTAAGCACGCCCCTTGACCCTTTAAGGTAGACATACAAAGGTCTATTTAAAAGACCCCAATGTCTTACCATGCCCTAAGAGGGAGTTATTTGCCATTATGCTATGGGGAGGCTATGCATGATTAACATGCCGATATGCCAAACTATGGGCTAATGAGGGATACCAACTACAAGACGATTTCCCATAAGCTTATCAAAGCCGGGAATGCTCAACCTTGGACCGGTCGGAAGGAAGGATCGTATGCCTATCAAAGACCGGAACATGTTCAAGACAACATTCAAGTTGATCAAAGACCAACGGATGCTTGGTTCCAATTTGATGGAATGAATGTCGAAGTGTTGTATTTCAAATTGTGTAAACAATGCGAAGGATCGTGCAATTTAATGGAAGAGGAAAAATCAATGACCCCATGAAGTGATGGGAGTGCAGAAAAAAAAGGGAGAGAGAGAGAAAATCTGAAATCTGCAGGATATCCGAACAAAAAAATCTGCAATATGGAATTTGGAGATTCAAAATCTGAACCTCACGTTCAAAGGAAATCTGAAAACTGAAGGTTTAGGATCTGAACATTCCAAATTCAAATAAAACTGCAATTAACTCATTATAATCTATCAAAGTCTAATCAATTCCAACCAAGTAAATTTAAATCAAATTAAAGCCAACAAACCGGTTCATTTTTCCAAGATAAACTTAAAGCCATATTTCCTGGACCAAAATTAAATAGACCACCAATTTAAAATCTGAAACGTATAAAATCTGAAGTATATAAAATCTGAAACATACAAAAATCTGAAACATAAAAATCTGAAATCAAAATCTGAAGAACCCCTAAATCTGAAAACCAACTTATTCTGTAAAATCTGCAAGAAATCAGAAATCTGGGAATTTAAAACTTGAAGCCTAATCTGAAGAATCCGAAACCTGTCAAGTCTGCAAAATTTAAAAATCTGAAAGTCTAAAATATAAAAACTGAAATTTAAAACATAATCCGAATCTGAAGCATACAGAATCTGGAAAATCTGAACTCTAAATTTCTGAAATCTGAAGGTTTAAATTCTGAACATTGAAATCTGAACTTCATATCCGGAGATAAAGATTTGAAAAAGGCTCTAAGAGGATCAGCAAACTAAGATAACAAATAAAAATGTGAAATTTCTGAAATCAGAACTCAAAACTAAAATTGAAAAACGGTAAAATCTCAATGTGTATAGTCCTTAACCTGCTCCAAATATGATCAAATGACAAGCCATAATCTGTCAATTAAATTTAAGCCGAGCAATTCAGGGAACTCTAATCAATCCAAACCAAACATTAACCAACTATCAAGCTCCGATCCATTTTAATCAAACAGATTTAACTCAAATTAAACTAAGTCTAAATAAGTCAATCTCAACAAGATCCATTTCAAACAAGATTAGGTCAGATCTTCAAATCAAACAAACCTAATTCAAATTCAAATCAAACAAGCCAAACAAATTTAATAACCTGCCAGGCATTAATCTAAACCAAACTCAAAAAATTCAATTCCATTCCAAACATGGTCAAATCAATTAAATTAAAGCAAACTCAAATCAAAAATCTATAAATTAAACCTAAATCAATCTTAATCAGATAACCTTAATTCAGATCAAGTTAAATCAATCAAACGAACTATTAATCTGAACCCCATGAAGTCTGCACATTAATGAGTTAACTTTAACTAAACAAGATTAATCTAAAACAAACTGAATTTAAACTAATAAATAATCTATCAACAAATTTAAGACAATTAAATCCCAAATCAGTTCACATAAATCTGAAGGTTGCATAAACTGTCAAATTCATGAGATTTAAAATCCACAGATTCAACTGAAGTTTAAGAAGATAATTTCACCCCAAACAAATCATATTCCTTAAGCTAAACCCAAGTCTCATTCAAAATCAAATAATAAACAAACTGTCAAAATTCAATTAAACAAACTCAAATTCAAACAGAATATAAATCCACAGATAACTCACAAATTAATCAAATTCAACTTAAATCAAATCAAATTCAAACCAAATCAACCAAAGTTCAAACCAATTTAAACCAAAATTCAAAAAAAAAAACACATTAAGTGTTTGCCTTCCACCGGGTTCATGGGGCTTTCTGTTTCTCCTATTATGTATGTGTATGTTTATTTTTGTGGATGCATCGTTCTTCTATTCAATGAGTTGCTATGACGGATAATCAAGGGTATTCGAGTATTCTCGATGTAATTAACGTCGGATCTTCGCACCATCCGACGGGGAGAGGTCAAAATAAATTTCAAAGAACCTAACAACCTCAATCTATAATTTTATACATACCATTGACCCTAGTTAGTACTTCTATGGTATACCACCTATTTTCCTAAGAAAGTCAACGCCAAGGTCTAATTCAAACTCAAATGGAAAATGAATTTCCAAAATCAAAATCCTTAAAAAAATGTTTCGAATTTTGAGGTTACATCAGCTTCCTTAGTTATTTACTAAGTAGAATTTTAAGTTTCGGATCCTAACTGGATCCAATCAAATCCAGGTCAGGCCGACCCACTCCTAACCCCGACCTAGCCTACCTTGGTTTAGCCCACGGGAGTTGAATAAGATTAAAGACTACAAATTGGCCCATCTTGGCATATCAAAGCCCATCATCGCAGACCACTTCTTACATGCCAGGCTTGAGCTTATCTCAAGGGGGGCCCACTTGGGACAGGGCCTAAAGGATTGGTCATGCAGCCTAGTCTTCTTATAACCATTGGGCTTGGTTTATGTTTTAATTGAACAGCCTTGCTTAACCATCTCGATGATGGGCCACGTAGGCCTTATCTGTATATTGGAATCCTGGCGATCATTTCCCGCAGGAAGGTGATCAGCATGCAGACCCACGGGGATGCCGATCAGGCCAGGTAGCCTACGGGGATTCAGTAACAACCGTCCAAGGAGATAGGCCCCCATGGGGCTTCCTTTTGAAGCTGGGAGACCCACATTTTTGTCAAACCAGACCACAACCATTGAGATCGTGATCGGAGTCCCCCGCGGCAAAGGAAATTGCCCCCAATAGAATCCAATGTCGACTGGGGATACCTTCTGATCGTAAGGTGTCAAAACACTTACCAAACTACACCACATCATTGAACGGAGGAAACAATGGCCCCGTGGGCTTTGTAGGCTCGCGATGGGCATGATAGTAGCTATCAAAGATGCTAGCTTGGACCTTTTATGATGGCAAAGATCTTATTTTCTATCCAAGCACCATTATAGCCTTCTTGGAATAGAACCAGGAGGATTGAAAAGCATATACGGCGGCATCTGAGCACCATGGAAGGCCCCTATACCACACCTGAGGCTGTACTCGCCATTTAGAAAAGTTGCCATTGATCGGGACTTCTTCCCAATAGCATAGCCTTCTCGTGGCTATAAGAAAACCCCCATGACGTCGTACAAAGGGTTCCAAGAGTAAAAAGTCAATGGACTGGGCCGGGCCGGGTCTAAAGCCGGCCCAAATCAAGGCCCGGTCTAAAATATAATGGGCTGGCCTGGCCAAGCCCGTATTATGTTTTCAGCCCGACTCGGCCCGGCCCAATTAAAATGTACATTTGGCCCAGCGCAACCTGGCCGAGCCTGATCATTGTAACATATTATAAGATATATATACCATATTTTTTTAATTTTTTAAACATCAAAGTACAAGAATTTAATAATCTCATCCCATCTATCAAGCACGAGAAATCCAATAGACAATATAATATAAGTATATAAAAATTAATATAATAAAAAAATAAAAGGAGGCAAATCATGAAAATTATGACATATGAAATAAGAAAAAAAAGATAGAAATAAGATTCTAAATTTATTAGATCAACTATTAATATTTATAATTTGTTTTAGGTTTAACTTAACATATATATAATATATAATGAATATTTCAAATCCTATTTTATTTGTCTAAATAGAAGTTAAAATAAAATTATAATATCATATTTGATTTAATCATAACGAGGTATTCTGACAAAAAAATGAGAATCAAAATCAAAATTTGTCAACTTTTTATATCAATATACTAGCGTAAGAAAAATATATATCATAACTTTTGTATTTTAAATTTTTTTTCTATATATGTTTTTAATATTAAATATATTAACCAAAGATTATCTATTATGGCAGGTTTTGAAATATATTAATCAAAATAAAAAAATGCTTCATAGGAAGTCACGTCAACCCAATCTACAAGTTTACATGCGTTTTAACTTTTTTGTTTATTTCATTTCAACGGGTTTCACACCCAGCCCGGGCAATAGCCCGCGTTGGGCCACCGGGCCTATTTCCTCAGCCCAAAAATTGAATCATGGCTAATCCATGCTGAGGGCCCGCGGGCCAGCCCGACCCACTGACAGCCTTATCCAAGAGGCAGAGATCATAGAGAGGCCGGGAACATTAAGATAAAATTGAAGCATTGACTTTAAAAAATGGGAATTTGAGAATCACATATTCACAGCCTCTTAATGATCATAACCTATGAGAAATTCAAGAACCCCATAAGAAATAAAAAAAAATCAGATCTGCCAATCCGCAGAGGTCTACAATTTAAAAAAATTTGAAAATCCTGGGCGATAAAAAAGTAGAAGTCCAAAATCTGTCAAAACCAAAAAAATGCCACATTCGAACATACCCAGTTTCAGTAAGAGTCAGAGAATGCCAGCCCACGGATTGCCATCTACCCACCCAAAAATAAAAGAATCCCAAGGTCCTCCAAAAGTTACCAAGTCCGGAAGCCAAAGAAATGAATGATGATAATCTCATTTAACTGGAATATCTGACACCCACTCTTAATTTCAAGAAGACACAGAGTCAGGATGAAAAAAAGAACTGCACATCTCAAGTCCCGGGAATTCAAAAATCCCAAAATAAAAATCTAAAGCTGAATCTTACTGTCTCAAAAAAAATCAAACCTGAAAATTAAAAAAAGGAAGAAGCAGAATCTGAAATAAAAAAGTATTCATGGAATTTCTAATGCAAAGAAGCTTGAGACATGGAGTCATAAAGCAAAAGGGGCTTGAATATGAAATCTGGGAATTTAATTGTGTCAAAATCCAAACTTGGAATTAAGAATCTCCCAACAACAAAATCAGATCAGGCAATTTAAATTCTAAAAAAAGGGTCCCATATCTGGAGTCCCGAATCTGAAATTCAAAAACAAAAACTGAAACAAAAACGCTAAGACCTGAATTCCGGATCTGAAGCCTTTCAAAGAACAAACTAAAAATGCATGCAATTCAAGTTTCAGATCTGAAATCTGAAATAAAAAAATCCAAAGAATGTAAGATCTGAAAAATCACCAAACTCAATCCAAGCTGAAACTTACTCAGGTACACTGAGTTAAAACAAACACCATTTAGACAATCTTGGCCCCATGGAATTTTAAACAATTGTTCCTGCCATAACAAAAAATACAACTCTCTGGACCAACTAAATCCCTAAAGACCCCCTTTCCAACTTAAGCAAACTTTAAATTCAAAATAACCAAATAACAATCAACTAACAAATCAACCACCAAAACCCCAAATCTAAATCCTAATCTGACATCCCGGATTCCGAGTCTGAAACTCAAAATTTCAAGCCCTAAATAAAACCTTAAATCCCAAAATATGAAGGCTAAAGTTTAAACTTTCATATCCAGAAACCATCTATTCTGAAATCAAAATCACTGAATCCCAAGATACGATCCTCAAAATCCAAAATCCAAAATCCCAAAATAAAAAACATGGAATTTAAAGTTTGAAACCCTTAAATCTGGAATCTAAAAATAAAACGTTAAATCCCATATTTAAAAGATTCTAAATCTGAAATCGGGATTGAAATCCCCAAACATCAAACTCAAATGTAATCAATTCCAAACTCAAAATCTTTCAAACAAAAGCACTAAGTCTGAAAGGTAATCAACCTGACAGATTGAAAACCAAAAAAAAGAAAACTTTAAGTTAACATTAAGCTAAAAAGAGTCAACAACTAAACAAAAAAACACAAACAAACCCCAAAATAAAAGACCAAGTCTTAATGAAACAAACAACCAATCTTAAATAAACCATGTTTACAAAATGAACATTAATTAACCTGAATAAAAAAAATTCCATAGGTAAAAGACACTAAGTCTTAACCCAAAACAAATCAAAATCCTCAGATAAATCCAAAACAATTCAAACCCAAATCCCCAAATAAACCTTAATCAACTTGAATTAAATCCAAATCATTCCAAAGATAAAAAAATGCCAAGTCTTAACCCAAAACAAATGAAATTCCCAAATGAACCCAAAATAACCCCAAATCAAATCAAATCAAACTAAATCTGAAACACCATGTGTTTGGATTCCATCAAGCTCATGGAGCCATTGCTCCCAAATATTTATTTTGTGAACTGATATTTTCTGTTTACGAATTGTTATGGTGGTTAATCAAGGATGATTGAATAGTTGTTTGATGTATTTAATGTTGGTATTTCGCAAGTCCAACGGAGAGAGGTCAAAAATAAATTTTCTAAAAAATTTAACAACTTCAATACATATTTTATACATATCATGAATTGGCTATATTTCTATGGACTACCATCTATTTTTCTAGTTGTTTAAACTAAATATAAAACCTTCAGAAAGGTAAAGGATTATTTGTGGAATTTTGAGGTTACATTATATTCATAATGCTTTCAAGGAAATTCTGCAGATTGTCTTTTTTATTCCCGTTTCCCCTTTGTTCTGCCTTTTTGATAGAACTCGCCTTGTACTTTTTTCCTTCTAGCTTGTAATGATTTGTACCTTTTCTGGTTGCTCTTAAAAGAGGTGGTTTTTCAGATTTCATAGATGTTGTAACTAAGTATCATCAAAGGAGTTCACATTTTATATGTTCTGCAGACCTAGTCATCTCCATGTTTCCTTTCATCGTATCTTTGGAAAGTGCTATGCTCAATACTGCATTAGGTAAGTGAAAATATTTTGCCTAGGCTTATTGCTCCCTTCTGCTTGGGTTAAATTACAAAACTCAGCGGTCAACAAAAGTTATCTCAAGATTGTGAGGCATGATTTTGCTGGTATCTAAATGTTCCCTTCGCTAGCATGTGGTAACGTTGGCTCCAATGCATGTGCGAAATCTGTGGTTCCTTCCTGAGAAACCCACTGGATGAAACTTCTTATTTTTTGTTGGTGTTGGCTTGAGACAAATTCTAGCTTATCATCTAATTGGGAGTTGATATCAAAAAAAAATCTTGGAAGATATGGTCGCAATTTGCACTCACAAAACTAACATTCTTGAGTTTCATGTTTCCTTGGGATGAAGAGCTTAATTCGTAGGTGTTTTGCTTATTGTACTGGTATGATTTCTTCTTATTTAAGTTAACGTTTTCCTTTGATGTGCATGTTCTTCTAGAAATGTTGAATTTTTTTGCTTGAACCACTTTTCTTTTCCAGTTGGCTCTTGTCGGCAACTTACTCGAAAATCTTATATAATAAAATTAACTTATGATCAGAATGCTGGAATGCGTCTTTATGGGGGTGCACAATATCATCGAGCAATGGCAGAATTCCGACTTGTGGTTGGAAATACCAAATGTCCTCCAATTACACGTGAAGAGATTGTAAATGCATGTGGAGTTGAAGACATCCATGATGGGACAAATTATTCCAGGTATCCTTGTCAGTTCACTATAAGTAGGGATTCTATGTGCTTATGCCTTAAACATTTGCATGCTACTTGTTAACACAGAACTGCTTGTGTAATTGCTGTGGCAAAAGCTCGTGATACATTTGAGCCATTTCTTCATCAGGTATCATGTTGGCTTGTGGGAACTATATATTTTCTAACATCTTCTCCTTGACGATTAACAATTATTCACCATTTTCATTATCTATGTATGTGCATAAACTTGGAAATAGATCAATTTTATAGACATTTATAAGATCAATGAGTGGTAAATAGCATCTTAATCTTTTCACCTTGAGATTTTGAATATATTCAACACCTAAAGCTAGGGGGACGTTTTTAGAATGTGTTGTACAAAGTGATGTCTTATAACCTAAATCATTCTATTGGTCTCACTTTTAGAATGTGAACTTTTCACCTCAAACTGATGAAAGTGAACTGAAGTAACCAACCATTTATGATTTATCAATCTTCAACTTAGTTCAGTTTTGTGGGTCATTTTGAAACTGAACCAATCCCATAGTGACATAAACTGAAAATAAATACTCGATCACATGGCATTGCAATAACATGTGTTCTACTCGACAAATATATCAACGTTTTTATTGCTGTTGACCTAAAAGAAATCATTTATGTCCAGAATAAGATTATATCAAGCTTAATTAGAATTTGGTCTGAAACTGAACCAGAACCTTGCATGTCTCTACTAGTTACCACCCTGGAATGCTTGTAGGGGCCACATATAGTATCAAAATAGAAGAGTTTGTAGTTAAAAACCTTCAGGAAGTTTGCTGAGTAGTAGGCAAGTGATGCAGGATAGAAATGGAAACGTCGCCATCTGTGCACGAAAATTGGCTCAAACAAATCACCAAATAGCTGTCATATTTCTGACTGGACCGAAATAGAGACGAACCTCAAACCATGCTGAAATTCACTGAACCAACTCATCAATGCGCCAAGATGGACTAAACAGGTCAAAAGGGCACTGGATTGGGCCTGGGGGCCTTGAACCAGCTGGTTTGGGCTTTGAACCGGTGATAACCAGCTCAGCGTTGGCCAGTTGGCTTAACCCCGCTTGGGGTGTCGTGGCTGGCCTCCTGCATGAAGAAGGACCTCGGGGGGGGGTAGTGGTTGTTGCTGGAGGAACCCGACGGGGGTTGGATTGTGGCGGTCGACAAATTCCTGTGGGCGAGTGAAGGCAAAACCCTGCAGGGGTTGTGACCGAAGCTGGTCACACGCGACTGCACATGATGTGTGTGCCCAACGCATGAAGAGCCAGCTGGTCTAGCTGTTACAATGGACTTGGGGCTTGTGGCATCTTTGGGTGGCAGCTGGATCGACTGGGGGGCCATGGCGAGTTCTTGGCATGCGTGAGTGCCCCGAATGGACACTGTTGCTCCAGTGCCTCCTCGACAAAAGCTTCTACGAGGTGTATTGTCTAACTCGAGATGCCCAGGACACCCGAATGAGGCACTTTCATCCTTGCGAGCCTTCCGTTGTCACCCTTGCACGTCATAGTTGCCGTCTAGATGGTAGGTGAGTGCAGACGACAGCAAGGGAAGGTCGTGGAGGCAATGGAATAGGTAGTGGATCTCAGAAACCTCTTGACGTTGTTGGCCAACATCGTCTTCTCCTTCACTTTCATCGATGCCTTCCGGTGGAAGGGAGCATGGGAGGGTGAATGTTATAAGAAGAGGGATGCAAAGAAGGGTGTGATGATTCTGTGGGCACTCCGGTGGAACCAGAAAGGGTGAGAGGCGAAGATGATAAATGGAGGAGAGCTGACAATGATGAACACCCCGGGAGAAGACTTGAAACAGGGGAGCGACGGGGAAGGGTCTAGGGATCACCAGATCCTCCTGAAGGCTGCTGCACCAGAGCCAATGGAAGCTGTTGTTGTCTGGATGCCAGAGCTATCAAAAGGAGGCTCAGGAGGGAGTTATGGGATCGCTAGACTCAACTCGATGGTGGAAGCTGATGCCAAGGATGAGGTGTGCTGGTGAAGGGGAAGGGGAAAGGTTAACAACACGGAGTCTATAAGGGAGGAGTGGAGGAGAAAAGTGGAGCCGGCCTCCTTGTCGGGGTGATCAGAGCCGGCCACCGCCGGAGGTGAGGACGGAGGCCTTCCACTGGAAAGGGTAAAGAGAACAGGGTTGAGGCCCCCCTACACAAGATTCTTCTTCCAAAAATTCCAAAATGTTTCTTCATTGCATCGTGGGGGCCTCCTCTTATAAGGAGGTACCAAATTATAAAAAATGGACCATTAAAAACCTATTTAAAATATGTTCTCTAAGAACTGAAATTTAAAAGAGGAACTCAAAAGGACTCCAATTATTAAAAGAAGATATAGGAAATAAACTTCAACACTACAAAATAAAAGATAAATATGTCGTCTTTTCAAGACTCAAACGCCACCATCTCCAAATTTTTGATAAACCGAATCCGGTCCCATCCTCATCACCAATATTTCTCAATATTGTTTCTTTTATATATATGGTTTTTTTTTGCTAGGTGCCATTTATCTAACATCCACGGGCTGTTGGTTGGTGATAATGAGATGCACTTTTTGCTTCTTTCTCACCTGTTCTTTGGTGACTTGTTTTTAGAGAAGAGATAATTAAATTTTTGTAACACATTTTTTTATAAACTTTATCCCATGTTTTCAAGTAGGGATAATTTATCTTATATTGACATGTTTTCTTGACCTTATGCCGGGTTTTTTTATTCTCTTGAAACAGTTGGGGTTTAGGCTATTACACATATTGAAGAGGCTGCTTCCGATATCTGTTTACTTACTCCAGGTGGTGTTCTGTAATGTTTATTTGCTTATTCATCAGAATACTATCCATTCTAATTAGGTTTCTTGGTGTCATATTAATACCGGACCAACAGAAGGATGGCGAGTACTTTAGTGGCCACAATGTCTTCCTCCGACGCGTTGAGACTGCATTCAATAATTTTGCTGAGTCAACTGAACGTAGTTGCCGAGAAAAGTAAAGCGCCTCATGTCTATTTTACATTTATGCATAAGAATTTCTTCCATGGTGACTATTCTCAGATTTTGATAGGGCCATAGGGGTGTGCATTAAATGGTTCCAACCACCAAAGTGAACTGATTGGTTCGGTTGGTTTGGTTTAAACCACTAGTTTGGTTCTTCTAGATTGGAGCTCTTCTAAACAAACCAAACTGACCAAACTGACCAAACTGATTAAATCAAAATATAATAAAAGTATTACGATATTAGTAACAAAAATGATATTTGTCTAGATTTTATGATAAAATAACATTTGTTAATTATTTATAACTAAAAGTCACTACATATGCAAATACCTAGTTATTTTGAATATTTAATTTAAAACCAAATTTAACTGTTTGATTCGGTTCGGTTTTGAAAAAAAAACAGTCTAAATCAAACCAAACCATGCACACCCCTTTTTTCTACCATGATTAGTATTCCACATTTGGATTTTATTATTAAAATTTTTTAGTCAATAAAGAATGTATCCATAGAAGAGCATAAAAGATTGATGCTCCACATCAGATGGAGTAGTTTCAAATCTCACAGTGAAAAGGTTGAGAGAAACATGACAAACGCATATATTTTGGTGAGAGAGTGTACACTCCCAAGTCCCAACTCCAAGTGAGAACATCTCCCTTCCCCTTGACTTTTTTGGGTGTAAGAAGGCATGTGGAGGAGGTCACTTTTGATGATCTGCTTTTAGTACACATGCTCACTGCCCACCATACATTTGTTTTTGCCAAGTATGTTTTTTTAATTTCTTAAGTTTTAAAAATGACAAAGCAGCAGACAATGCAATGGTCCTTTTGTTACTTTTTCCTTTTTCTTTTAAATAATTAACACCATAAAAATTCAAGAGTAATGGTGGTCTTAACATAATTTTAAAAAAAAAATTACTCAGGATTTGTCTGAATGACATACCTGCACTTTCTATTATCGTACAAAGATTGTTGACCTTTTATAGCTACAGGTGTATGGAGGACTTAATGAGCACCACGCGCTATGTGACTTGGTCCATTCACAACAAGGTCAGTTTCATAAACCATCTTATCTCTATGTAGCTTCCATACTTGCAGAGGTTCGATGGGCGGCGTTAGTGTCACTGATCAGCCATTTTTACAGAATCGGGCTGGATTACGTCAGTTCTTAGATTCATTTGCTAGCACCGAGCAACCACATTTTAATGGCAACGGTGTTTGTTCGGCTGCTCAAGACACATCATTTGTTTCTTTCACCAGTGATAATAAACATGACAACAGTAAGGCAGGCTCAAAGCTTAGCCATCTTAATCCCACAACTGATACGAACTCTGGTCTCCACACAATGGACACAAGACTGGTTGATCTCTTGGATAGTACGTTGTGGAACCGCAGGCTTGCACCATCATCTGAAAGAATTGTTTATGCATTGGTACAACAATTATTCCATGGCATCAAAGAGCACTTCTTGGCATCCTCGGAGTTAAAGGTTTGTCATATCATTACATCACCTGCAGCACTTGTTAGTGGGCTCTTAATGCTTATCTTGTCTTTATGTGTGCTTCGCAGTTTAATTGCTTTCTCCTCATGCCTGTGGTTGACAAGCTGCCTGCAATGCTGAGAGAAGACCTAGAATCGGCATTTGATGATGATTTGGATAATGTGTTTGACATCACTCACCTGCGTCATTCTCTAGAACAATGCAAAAGAGAATTGGAAATTGAGTTGAAACGGGTAATCTTTTTATTTGTAAATAGTCGACTCTTAGTATTTTCACTCCGACGGGTGAATGGGTTACAGCTTGCTATTTGTTCCGGTGGTTATTTACCCGATGTTTTTTGTTAATTCACAAAGGCATTCTCTATGATATATGCAGATATGGAGATTAAAAGTAAAATTTAGACAGATACATGAACAGTTGAGCTGCCACCAACTTCGAACAAGGACGTTCTCAGGTTAGGAGTTGCCATCGTGATATAGCTTGCATGAAGACGGTTATGCCTATGGGATGGGACGGTAAACCTTCGGTTGCAGTCATCAGGGGCTCTAAAGTTCAATTGTATTCTTAGTTTGGAGATGTATGCATGTTCCCCTTTTTCAAAGTAAATTCCAATTGGCATCTGTGCAGTCAGGTAGAGGTGAAGAAACAGCGTCAAGATTGAGTTCAAGTTAACGATCAGTCCCTAAGACTGGGGTTGGCGAACTCAACATTGTAACAGAACAGTAGGCCAGTGGAGCTGTGGAGGTACAGAATGTGTTTTGTCGCACCTCAACATTGAGTTTGCTTATTTATTTTACTCTTGCACATTAGGTTTTCTCTGTTACTTGCTCTTCTGGATTGTGCATTAGCATTTTGCTCGTGTTAGTGTGACATATTTGACACCTTGAACAAAGTACCCTTTGATGCTTGCACCATACATTTTCCCTTTCGTTTCAAAAATTGATGGGGTTATGTATGTTCACCGTTGACCACCGGTAAGTGATGAATGGCAGCTTCTGGGAAAACTTTTCTAGCAGTTGTCATCAGGGCCCTATCTAACGTTTCCCTCGGCCTGGGGGTGTGAATTGATGGGTCCAAACTCTAGTTTGGTTTGAACCACCTGTTTGGTTTAATTAGTTTGAAGGTCTTCCGAACCAAATTGGACCAAACTGATGACAACTGCTAGAATTATAAAATTAGTATATATAATTAATTATTTAATTAGTTTTAATCTCAAATTGAATCAGATTAAATTCAACTAGTTCGGTTCAGTTTGATTTTGAAGAAAAAATGACCTAAATTCAGAGCAAATCGAATCGTGCACGTCCCTGAGAAAATCCTTGCCCTTTCTTCTCTTAGACCAGGTTTATGCAGGTTGGTCAATAATATATACTCAATGCCACTACTAGTGTCAAGTTTTTAAAAGATCAAGTTTGGTGAAGCCTCGTGGGATCGACCCCTAAACATGTCCTTTTCGTGATGCCTGGTGGTCAGCCTATAAAAGGGTAGTCACCCGATGTAAGGTAACCGTAATTCATGCTGACCTCTATAAATTTTAATCTCGTATGATAAAAGCTGAAGTGTCCAGTTGCATGATACAACATGTTTTTCTCTACGAGAAAAAAATTTGTTACAAACTTGTCAAAAATATTTGACAATTATAATAGAATATAATTTTACACAGTCTTCTTCTTGAACAAAAAGAGGCGTGACTTCTTTTTTCTTCTTGTGATTCCTACTTCTTTGTTATACATAGTTACTATCTCGAGATATTATTTTATGACCTTTGAATTTTTTTTATCTGTATTAAATTTTATCTGAACATATTATTTTATCACAAAATTATATTATGACCAGACACCTCATTCTGTCTTTTAATTTTCCTCTTTGAGATGGTAGGAAATGCAGGGTCTTGCCATTACGATTGAAAGTGGAATAAATTCGTGACAGTCGCAAGGGATTAAACGTGGGTCCGGGGATATTGAACCATATCAAGTTCCTGTGCTATATTTAGGGTCTCTTGTAGTTTTCGCAGTACATGAATTCAATTGTATCATGTATAGATGCCAACTTGACCTGTAGATTGTTCATCCCCTTGCATAAATGTTCTAAAATGACTATAAAATTTCTCGTATTTGCATGTTCATCTTATCCAATTCGGCAAAGATTTCCTCAGACTTTGGGTGTGACTTGTCGCCGACGGAAAACAGATGCATCGTGTTGTCCACTTCAATCCAACTCCACCCAGTTCTCATCTTAACCGCCTTCATTTGCATCGTTCCCCTGATTTCAGCTACATAATTCCACATCCCACCACCTGCTAAGGTGCTTGAAAGTGTTATATATGGTGCAGCATTACTTGGTTCCAATTCAAAAAGTTTCATTGCGGCCTCCTCTGCAAACTTCGGTTCATGGTATGTTCTACAAGAACCCAAAAAAGAGCTCCACAAGATGGCGTTGGGCTCCAGCGGGATGGTCTGGATAAGCTCCTTGGCTTCTCTGACATGCCCACTCCTCCCATAGAGATCAATCATACAAGCGTATTGGTCAAGTCCGGGAACCAAACCATATTTACCGGTCATCAGTTTAAAGTAGTAAATGCCTTTGTCAAAAAATCCTGCATGGTTACAGGCAGTCAGTACACTTGTGAAGCAGATATGATCTGGTCTCCCACCTTCCTCCACCAGCTTTTCAAACAAGTTTAGACTATCCATTCCCCTTCCGTTCTGTGCATAACCAGTCATCATTGATGTCCATATGATATTATTTTTGTCGGCAGCATAGTCAAACACCCTGCGAGCTTCATCTATATCCCCACATTTTGAATAAACATCAACCAAAGCTCCTTCCACAACCACATTTCTGTCCACACCAAACTTGACTATAAGCGAGTGAATTTGCCTCCCCAACCCAAGAAGTGCCATACTTCCACAAGAATTCAAAATGGTAGCCAGTGTAAAGTCGGTAGGGACCATATCTTTGTCTTGCATCCCCAGGAAAAGCTTTAGAGCTTCTTCTCCGAGCATGTTCTGAGAGTACCCTGAAATCATAGAGTTGTAGAGGATAACGTCCTTCTCGAAATGATTCTCAAACAGAGATGACGCCAGGTCAATTTCCCCGTGCTTTGAATAGAAATCAATCAGAGAACTTATCACAAAGCTATTTAATCCAAACCCAGATTTTACAACTTGGGCATGGAATGATGATCCTCCACGAAATGCTGTTTCTGACCATTTACATGCACTGATCGCACTGGCGAACGTGTGGGCACTGGGCTTACTGTCTGTCTTTAACATCCTCCTGAAAAATAACAGCGCTTCAGTCCCACAACCATTATGAGCGAAGCCGGATATTAATGAAGTCCATGAAACCTGATCGTGCTCACCCATTCCATCAAACAGTTTCCGAGCATCCCCTATTGCCCCTCTCTTACCATAAATATCCAGAAGCTTGGCTCCGAGGAAGACGTTTACTTCGTACCCCGTGCGAACAATGCGAGCATGAATCTGCAAAGCAAGAAGAGCATCCGGTGCTCGCGAACAACAGTTGAGAATACTGCAGAGGATAAATTTCGTCGGCTTTATGTTAAGACTGTTCATCAAACGAAAGGAGCGAAAAGCTTCTTCGAGACAGCCATCCTTCACAAGACGGATGATTGTAGGTTCTAACAAGTCCACACTTTTTCTAGAAAAAGAAGCGAACGGCCTACCTGCACGTTAATAAATGATTCCGTCAAAAGAAGATGCGGGGAGCGGAAGCCGAGAATCCGAGATAGTATTATAGAAATGACCGAGCAAAACCCAAGAAAAGTTTACCGCTCGAGACGATCATCTCTACGACCCCGGGATGGCTCACGCTTCTGTCTCTTGGAAGATCTCATCTTCATCGCGGTGAAGCTCTACTCATCAACCTCTGCTGATGTGTGACGTGAATGTCGCCTGCGGCAAACTCCGCAGAACAAAACAAAGCACTACCTGAAAACCACACATCTGCTGCACTTCTCTGCTGCAATTTCCGTGGGAACGCGAACAAACGCGCTCGACGGATGGGTGGGAGGCGCAAGGAATTCATAATACCACGGCGCCCACACGAGGAAAATCCCTCTTTTCTACACAACACTGATATTTAATTTATTAAAAGATATTTGACTATAAATATTAATTATGAATTTTATAATACGAACAAAACGAAGATACAATACAAGTGTTCACTTTTATTGACTTTTATATTGATATTTTATCTCCTAAAGTATTAATATAAAATATATTTTACCATTTTTATACTTTAACTAGATATAAATAAATATTATAGAATATATAACAGTGTGGGATGTCATTTGTCTGCGGTGATATATTGTATGCCGAGAGTGAACCAGCGTAAATGTGCATCAAAATGACTGGTAAAATAGTAGAAAGACTATGATGAAATGTTAATATCGATGAATAAAAATTGATAAACTGGTAGACTTAGCGGTGCCAACCCCAAAGATGGGTGGGAGTTAGAAAGCAATTTACTTTGGGTTTAAAAAAAAGAACTAAATAGGTTAATGAGACAAACAAAAAAAATAGGGATGGAAAAGCAAGGACGGGAGTTGATTTCATTTTTAATAAATTATTTAAAATTCTTCCAACGATTGTTACTGGTTCCATTTTAATTTGTTGTCACTAAAAGGTACGTAACAACTAACAAGGTTAATCTTGATTACGTTACAGAATGTGTCACGAACGGTATTTTAGTACGTGGTACCATCATTGGTATTAGATGTTGACATGGTGAAAAACGGAGGTATAAATAAATATATATTACTCAAATTTCAATACTATAACCAGACAGGCTGTATAAGTATTTCATTTGTGTTAGTACCCAACCAGTATCATCGTCATCAATTGTTTAGTTTTTTCTTCCATAGGAGAATGCACCCGATTGAAGACGGTATAGCTTTATTCTATAGACATTAATGTAGATAATATGCTTCTATTGATTTATATCTTGTTAGAATACTAAAAATATATAGTACCAAAATACATCAGGAACAATAAAATACAAAAATTTAATGTGATGTCGGTGAATAATACTATATCAAAAAAACATAGATTAGGCATCTGATTCTTCGTTCGTCTACCGCGCACCTGGAAGCCGAAGCGGGAAAAATTGAAAAGTTTCGAACGACGATCGCGCATAACCATTAACCGGGAAGCGCGCACGGTGCAGCTCTCTCGTAGTCGGAGCCCACCGCATCCCAAGCGCAAGGAAGAGGAAACAGGAGCAAGAAGGAAGAAGCCGAGGCGACTGCAATGGCGGAGCGGAAGCCCCTGAGCCTGAACGAGAGGAACAGCCGTCTCATCCAGGGACTGTCCCAAAGTCGCGGAAAGCCTCACCGTCCTTCGCCAGGTAGGATCCTTACCGATTCTCGCGCTCCTCACCGTTTCTAGGGTTATGTTTTCCGGAGATCATCGTCGGTGGCGTAATCCTATGCGATGCGGCAGAAATGAAGGTTCGCAAGGTCAAGTTGGCAGGACGGCGGCGTCTATGCAAGTTGTCGACCGAGGCGCAGGATGATAATTCCGATCAAGACTGGTTGGATTCCCCTCCCGGGGAACAGCAGCAGGAGGGTGAAGTGCAGATAAGGGACATTCTCAATGACCTCACAGCGAGGCTGGAGTGCCTTTCTGTGCAGAAATCTAGGGCCACCCTTGCTGATCCTGGTCCCAGGAATATTCAAGAGCACGAAGGCGATCAATTCGGAAGCGCCAACTCTTCTCTGTCGCCTCCTTCTCTGTGCATGTCCGATTCAGAAGAGAGCTACGGGAGAGGGTTTTCCAAAGACAAGAAAACGGAGGTGTCCAGACGTGCAGGTAGCGTCAAGGAGACCGGAGGAGATGACGAAGATGAATATGCAGTGTCAGAAACCAGTGGAGAGCCATTTAAAAAGGTCGATGCTCACGAAGGCAAGGAAGGGCATTGCGGTGGCCTGGGAAGAGGAACGAAATCCAGGACAAGCGAAGAGTCTGTGAGCGGAAGTGATAGCTCAGAGGATTTCCCTGGTTTTGATGACGCGATGAATTCGAACAGAGCTGATGGCGACAGGGAGACCATCATTTTACATGGCACTGGAAGCCACAAGAATTTGACATTCACCCTTCCTTCTAATATTGCAATGATTCTCTTTCCTCATCAACGAGACGGCTTAAGGTGGTTGTGGTCTCTTCACTGTGGGGGCACCGGAGGAATTCTGGGTGATGACATGGGCTTGGGTAAAACGATGCAGGTGAATAGTGCAACTTTACAGTTAATATATTTCGTATTTCTTTACCGTTCAAAGTTGTGGAGCAAAGTGTGTATTTATTTCTTTAAATGTCGTTTAAATCAATATTTATTTACTCGTAAGTCTTTACAATATGAAAGTTGAACCAATATGCTCGAGACCTTCTGAAAATTGTGTAGTTGATTTGTTGCAGATACATTCTAAAAGCATATAAATGTTTATTTGGCATGAAATGACTGAATTACTGAAATTTATTTAAAACAAAAAGGACATATTTCACTTATCAAGCTCCCGCACCAAATAGGCATTTATTCATAAAAATTTCAAGAATACCAGATTGCCAACAATTTGTTTCAATGCACCTATTGGTTACCTACAGGTGCTAATGTCACATGGACAACAATAACTATGTCCTTGAGCAGTGAATACGGGGCACCTTAACTAAAATCACTCAACTCGGCAGTGCTATCTATTTGTTGGCAACGTAGTGCTATCATTATCTCAACAAGCAATGGAAGTTGTGTTTTCTACATGTGTATAGGGTCAATTACACGGAGTAGTACATATTATCAGATAAATGCACAAAATGTTCATAAAATGAAGTACCAACAATCATGCTAAAACAGATAGATGGACACACATATCTAGGTACATAGAATACATACGTATGCATGTGAACACTGAATATACATATCAAGCAAGAGAGAGTTAGGCAGATCGTGTAGAAAAAGTGAATGAGAATCATGCCACAGTTATCTACCCTTTCCCAATATTTTCGTCTCTCCAGTAAAAAGCCTCAATTTGTTGTTCTTTCATTTCATTCATAATTCATGACACCTCACAATTCTATCTGAATATTCACCCAATTTGGTTGAAGAAAGAAGCCCCAAATGGTGGGTTTACAATTGGCATCTTTGAATTCCAATTTTTTGGTCTGCTGTCCATATCTGATATTGGATGTGGGTTGACAGTTCTTGGCAGTGGTAGCCCGACGGGACAGCATGGCTGATGGAATTGTGAAATTAATCTAATGTGCTAGCAAGGCCATTGATGGCCATGCAGCTGGATGATTACAACGACTTGCATAATCACAAAATGCAGGCTGTCAATATCTCACACAGGGTCAGGTCCATGTGTTTATCCAGGTGCATGGGAGAGTGTAAGTGCAAGATGGAGGTGGCTCATGGCTGCAATTATAAAATGGCCATCTACATAAATAAGAATAATTTTACCATCACTTGGGTAATATGGCCATTCATAAAATAAGCAGCAGAAAAGAGACATTATTTCCACAGAGGTAAGCACATCAATTGAGATGGGAACCATGCTTGCGCATTACCATTCAGTGCACCAGTGAGTCAGTGATTTAATAGAACTGGATAAAGTTGATAGAGAAACATTGTTATTCTGATTTGCATGATCAACCTTGTAATCTTTACAGTTATCAGTTAATGCCTCTTGTTGCAGAGAAGGTTCTACCTAGTTGATTAATAATAGAATATTCATACCACACAGCTCATTTTTTCGTTCTTCAAGCATGTTTTAAAAAATAGTAAAGTTTAATGACATATTACATGAGAAATCTTTTGAGTACCAAATCACATTTTCAGCAGTTGGAGTCTAAATTATTACTGGTTCTTGTATTCATGCTATCATAAATACCCAGTAAATGCAAATGTTCCCACATTCCAATAGTTGTAATATGTACTTGTAAAGAAGGATCATGCCAAATGGTTAAGTATATGTTGAGAAAACTGTTCTATTAAATATATTTCTATGCCTACCTCTGGATTAGACATTATAGAGACTGTTTCTGATCAGTAGCCCTTGTTGCCAGATGTCGTCCTTCATTGCTGGACTTTTTCATTCATGCTTGATCAAAAGGGCGCTGATAGTGTCACCTAAAACACTTCTTTCTCATTGGACCAAGGAACTATCTGTTGTGGGGATAGCAAACAAGACCAAGGAGTGAGGCATTTCATTCTCCCATTCTTCTCAATGAAGTCTACCATTTTACATTTTATGTAACATTTTCATGGCTATCTTTTTTGTCTACATACAGTTACTTTGGGACCTGTTCAAAAGCTCGTGAGTATGAATTGCAGCATGTCTTGAAGGTTCTGTTTGGGCTTTGCACCTGTCTGCTTCCGTAATACAAACTTTGTTATTGGAGCATAAGACATTGGCTATTTGGTTTTTTACTATTCTGTTAAAAGATCCTAACTAACCTCCTCATAGTTTATGGGGCTACCTTTAACTTCAAGGATCAGTTAGATACATGCATTTGATATGTCTATGCACAATCATAGACATGCAACTGTTTGCAGGGATGTTTTTTGCACATTGAAGATAAATGTTCACCACTTGGATCATCATGACCGATGTAATCAGAGGCGAGAGGTGCCTGACGTGAGGGGGGCCTCGCCTCGCCTCAGGCGCTTGAGGTGGGCACCTTAGGTGCTCGAGGCGAGATTTTTTTTATTGAAGGACTTCTCAAAAAACATATATAATATTGAAACTTTTGAATAAGAACATAAAAAATAAAAAAATCATTTCTAAGGCCTATAATGCATCAAAATATCGGAATCTCAGGATGGAAGACTAGGCATTGGGGGTTTCGGGGTGGGAAAGGAGGATTTAAGTCATTAGATCTGGCTTTCACTGGGTCCGGACCCGAGTGAGATGTTTTTGCCTCACTTTGCCTCAGTGCCTAAGTGCCTGAGGTGAGCGCCTCAGATAACATAGATCATGACAAAGGAATGCTTTCTTATTCATGCCTAAAATGCTGATAGAAGTTTTGACTTTGTGTCCCAATGTTTGCCATTGTCTAATATGAGTGCCATTTCCCTTCTTATAAGTGGGTTTTTTCAATAAATTTTTACTCTATTATATTTTTTGGTATGTGAAATTTTCATGTGAAAATCTCATTTTCCACGATGATGAAATGTCATGGAAATATGTGGATATGATTGGTGTTTGATGTAACCTCAAAAAAATCCATACATTACTTTTTTGGAAAAAGACGTTAGTTTTGTTTAGCTTTGAGTAACTATGAAAATAAGTGATATTACATAGGAGTACTTGCATGATTGTCAAGGCTACAAAGCGACCAAAAGTCCCTTTACCGTATATGTGTTTATGTTGCATAAGCGGTTAGACTAATTGGTGCAGTCCGTGGTCAGTCCACCAAATACAACTAAAAAATTCTAACAATAAGGCATATATAAACATACATTTTATTATTTCACTCAAATAATTAATAAACTAATGAGACAACTTAACTTTGAAGTTAAAACAATACACATTATATAGTATACAGTTAAAACAATCTTCAGTAGACATAAAAAATAAATACAAGTATATAGTCAATAAGTTGAAATACAAATATAGATTAAAACAATATATAAGTTAAATGGGTTGAGTGTAAGGTGAAAATAAGTCAGTAAGACAATGCGGTATACAAGTTAAAATAATCAATACAATCGTCAAAACTAGAAAAAAGAACATAAAAGAAGCTGGAAATAGGTTAAGAGGAATGGGAGCGGGGTAACAGGTGGACAAATTGGGTTGAGTGGATTTGGATGGGTGCTTTGCTACTTAAAGCATCCAAAGTGGGCACTTTTTTAGTGGAAGAGATTGGGAAAAAGAATGTTGTGCAGATTGTGACATATAATGAGTCATCCTATAAGGCAGCGTGAAAAAGTTGATGAAGAAGAGACACCACTTTTTGAATTCTTTGTACTACATATTTTATAGATCTTATGTTAGAGGATATTGGTAAGGAGTCATCAGTGTCTACCGTAGTTGTCAAGACGCTTGCCTAGGCATTGCTTAGGCGGTAAGGCACTTTTCCAACAGTGCCTTGCTAGGGTGCCTTGTCAGGAGCCAAAAAGTATATGTTGTAAACGTATTTCATTATCACTTATACTATGATATATGGTTAAGTTTTGTGATTACAAGTATATGTTGTATACTTTTAAGTTCTCTTAATTTTATTTTCTCTCTCATTTTGATATTAGCTATTTCTCATAAAATATATATCAATATATTCATAATTAGAAAAAATAAAATTATATTTACATAAATATGTATACATGTTTATATGTTTGTATGTATTCATAGATATATAGTATCAACATTTACATACATACATACATACATCCGGTCCGGTGACTTAAGTCACCGGATCCGGGCTAGTCCCGATGGACCCGGTATCGGGCGGGGAAGACGACCGCCGCGGCACCATTTTGGGGGCGATTTCAGGCCGATTTCGCCCCCAAAATGCTCTAGGATGGATCGAAATCCTGCATAGAGTGTTAATTTTGTATTTTTTTAGGTTTTACCACTGTTTGAAGGACCGATCCGGAATGATTCCGGATCGTTGTTTCTTCCGGCAGATCGCTCAGAATCGGACCGATCCGATCTGGATCGGATCGGTACCCACCGACCCGGTGGCCGATTCCGATCCCACGATCCTTGGTGCAGTATGTATAGACAAGCATTGGTGCAGTTTATTACTTCCCAAGAATATACGATGTACATAGCTAATTTGCATAATAGGATGGACAAGTTAGAGATCTTGGCACAGATGGGGAGGTTCATCATGGACAAACATTTTTGGAGGTTAGTGAACTTAGATGATACATACATACATACATACATACATCTAAGCAGCCTTAGGTGGAGAGTTTACATATGTATAGACAAGCATTAGTGCAGTATCTATAGACAAGCATTAGTGCAGTTTATTACTTCCCAAGAATATATAATGTACATAGCTAATTTGCATAATAGGATGGACCAATTAGAGATCTTGGCACAGATGGGGAGGTTCATCATGAACAAACATTTTTGGAGATTAGTGAACTTAGATGATAGAAATCAGATGAGAAATTTATGTTATGCAATGGACATGCAAAGTTGAGGATAAAGGAGAAGAATCTTAGAAGTTACAAGAAATGGTGGAAAATTGTGGATGTTAGATGGGACAAGACATTGTACCATGATGTGCATGCAACATGTAGTTTTCATAAACTTTAATTTCAATGTTCTGCTTTCATTGTTAAATGTATACCTTTATCTTACATCACGTGTTGACTGCAAGATATTTCTTAAACCCCAAGATCCAATATTGAGGAAACATGTGTAATGACAATGAGGTGGTGACGGGTACATTAGTTGTGATTATAAAACTTTCGATGACTCAACAAGATAGGATAGAGGCTGTGTTAGAATTAAGGGACAAATGAACATTGAACTTGTTTTTGAGAAAAAAGATATTAACTCTGTAACATTTATCATTTTTCAGATGCAACCATACAAGATGAGAGTCGGAGTGTACTCAAATTTAAATTTGAGATACTCTTGTGACAAAGTTTCTCTAGGTATGTAAATCTAAGTTGTAATAATTTATTGTTAAGTATATTCTTTTTTGACAACATTAACAGTCTACCATGAATTTTCTTTTGTAGTTGAATGGTGGGTGTAACTGAGCACAAGAAGTGGATATAATCCACTAGCTTCTATTGTCGTGCACCTATTGAGTTAGAGCATTGGTTCTTCCTATTCTGAGAAGAACTGGAGCACATTTAGCCTTATTCACACAAAGAGAAGTAATAGATTGAGATCTGAGAAGCTAGACAAGTTGGTGTTCTAACACAACAACACGCGCTTGTGGATCAAGAACATCAGGGCCCGCCAAAGTTGACAAAGGAGTGATTTGCAAGTTTTACAGGAGGGTCTTATGAAGAGAAGAACCTCCATTTTTTGAAGAGGTGAATGTGAACAATATTTTATTGGAGGAACATCCACTTTGGCACCTTCTGCATGGTTTGAGGAGAGGGAAGGGAGAGCATCACTTGAGTTTGACTCAGATGATTGTGCATGGGCTGAAGAAGAGCTTGATGGTGTTGTGGATAAACTTATGGATGACATTGTTCATGACACTTGGTCTATATCACTCTCAGCTTCAGCCCTAGTGGCATCCCAGGTCCCATCCCCATCCTTAGCCCTAGCCCCACCCCCAGTTATAGAACCTACTTACACAAAAACAAAGTAAATGGCACATAGACCATACAATTTTTTTGCAACATTGAAGAAGGTATATCAACTTAGGTTGGGACTTAGAGGATAATGAGGAAGAATGAATGTCACCCACTCAACTTTCATCGCCTTCACATAGATGGTGGAGGGAGGAGGAGGAGAAAGAGAATCCAGAATAGGGAGATTCGGAGGAGGAGGTGGTGGTTCTACTTTTAGTGCATGCACTAGTGGTGCATGTGTATCAGATTTGGGCTCCAGGCAGTATTTTAGCGGGAGAAGTCAACGTTGGCATCAAGAGTACTTTGATAAGTATGCAACAACTAATTATTTAGAGGCCGTTTCTCCTTTAGGTTTTTATGTATACTATTTAGTGGATCCTCTTCATGTTATAACTTATGATTTTAGTTAGATGGCTGAATCACTATTTTCATATACACTTACATTGATTATGAGGGATAATGATGAATGGGGTATTTACGAGCATAGCAAAAATGATGATGACACCCAATATCACCAATTTTAGTGAAATGTATATCATTTGTCATGTACATTTTAAATTTGTAATGATAATGTGTTATTGTTGTTATGACACGTTAGACACTAGATTTATATTTTTAACAAAATTTTTAGAGTGTTTAATTATTTTTTAGATAATTTTATGAATTTTATTAAAGCAACAAAATTTAAAGTAAACTGATTTAGACTGATTCCAAATTGATTTTTCTACTTGAGAATCAGTCGAATTAGATAGATTCAATCGGTCCTTGTCGATTCTGATCCCGAAATCCTTGTGATAGGGGAAGGAGAAGAACTGCAGGAGGAGATGGACGCAGGAGAAAAGACCTCACTTTATTTTTCTTCCCAAGATCATCATCATCATCTTCCCATATACGTAGAGGGGTCTTTTTATAGAGATTTTACACAAATTTTCAAAAAAGACCTCAAAATCTTAACTAAGCACAAATGCACCCTAAACATATTTTAATATACATCCTAATTTTAAACTTTAACATATATTTTTGTATATCTGAACCTTTAATTAACTTAAATAATTCTAACTTAGACTCCTTATACATAAGATCTTAATATTATTAAAAAATACAATTTTGACATTGATATTGATCAAATCAAATGGGTGTCACCAAGTCTTCTTGGCCCATCTTCCCTACATCCAATCCGGTCGGGATCCCACCACACCTCCACCAAGGTGGACATTTCATGGGTCGCCCCCTTACTATAGAGGGGAGATGGTACCATTATTGGGTCGGGTCCTGGGATCTGAGAGTGCCCGTCTGTGACAGTTCTGTTAGCTTGGGATTTGGTTTAACCAAATTGTTACATTTTTCAGCTTTAGATTATGGGATCCCATAAGCGTCCCATCTTTTCCACATAGTAAGGGGGGAGGGGTCATGGCAAGCACTTATTTATGTTTAATATTTGATTATCTTGCCTATTATTTCCACCGCCCATCCTGGCAATGAAGATGAGTGCTAGAACTGTGATAATAACCCCACATCAAACATCACAAATAAGATAATGTGTTCAAATAGCTTGGTCCTCTCAACCTTGACACTATGGTTTTAAGACTGATAAGAATAAGATGGTATGGAATTTCTATTTGTCAGCAATCTTTTGGGCAATCTGGGTGGAGAGGAGTGGGAGAATTTTGTTCAACTGAGATGTATTGCGATGTTTCTTTACCAGGTTGTTCTCTTTGTCAGGCATCAGTTTTTGGCAACAGTATTCCTCTGATCTTATTACTCGTTCCTAGCTTTGAAATTGGATTTTTTTTTGATCTTTTCTTTTCTATTTTTTTTTCTTCAAGTTTACTTCTTGTAGGATATCATTTCGGGCTGCCATTGTAATCCGAGATTTTGACCAAACTTAACAGACTTCAAACTTTTTTTATCCTATAAGCTATGATAATCGGAATTAGATATTCCAAGAACTTATTCAAATTATAATCAGTCAATTCTGTATTTGCTTTCTTGCTTTTCAAAAAAAATTAAATATATATTGCTAAAAATCAATCATATGATAAAATAAAAATGATGAAGTTTAAAAAATGTATAAATCATAAAAACTAAAAATACAATTTTAAAAGTTTTAGATCAATATTTTAGTATTTTATGAGTTTTACTAGCACATTTTTAAATAAAAATTAATATATAGGAAATTATTGAATTTGTTTCCTATTTTGATAGTGATATTGGAATGTCTTAACCTTTATTGAAATCGAAAATGGATAATTCCCTTATTGAATCTGACCCATTTGCAGCCCTAGTTTCTTTCATTTCTTGAACCTCCTTCCGCTCCGAAGTACCCTGATCTTCTGTTGTACCTTTCTATCTTTGCGTTTTAATTAATTGCGATTCTTCTCGGTTGTTTTCAGACAAGTATTGTTTATACAGGTGGCTCATAGTGAAAGAATATCTCTGTCTTTGGTAATTTTGAACATTTTGTATCATGGGAATGAACATCTCACTTATTCCGCTAAGTAGTGAGAAGAGTTAATTGTAAATGATAGCAGGGTTTTGGTCATTGAATTGTTGTTTTACACGACATATTAACATGTTGTCACCGTAGTTGATCTTAGTGATGATTCTTTTTTGTAGTATGGAGGTGTTCTTCTCACAACATATGATATTTTACGGAACAATGCAAAGTCCATAAGAGGTGATACCTACTTACATAGGTATAGAGAAGATGACGACATTGCTAATGATGACATCATTTGGGACTATGTTATCCTTGATGAGGTTGGTATTCACTTACTCCTCTATTCATCAAGGGATTCGAATGCTTGTGAATTGTGGTGATCTCCAGTTTCAGATCGAGTTTGAGAAACATATCAAAAACATTGTCCTATCCTTTTTATGCATTTCCTGAAGAGTTCCATATCCATTTTGACAATTGTGTTGACATCCACTTTCAGATCGATGGGCTCGAGAAATTTATAAAAAACACTGTATTATCTTTTACACATTTGCTAAACAGTTCCATTCACAATTTTATTTTGTACTATTACACATGCACCTCCGACCTTTCATTTTTGGTTCTTACCATTCTGGGGCTAGTTCTAGAGAACTTAGAAGGGTACCATGTACGTGTACGTGTACAACAGGAAATAAATCATTAAACCAATAAGGTAGAATACTGACATTGAAACAGGACATCCACGTGTACATGTACATCCATTAAGGAGGAGACGGATGGTTGTCTTCTTGTATCTCTTAAGTTTGTGGTTCCTTTGCATATGCTTACAACAGGGAAATTCCAATGCGATGGATCAACTTTTGTTGATTTAGTCACATACCTTGTTAGATGGTTGAACAGTTATTTAAGTTCTTTTTTTGGTTTAAATTAAATCCACTCGCTGAAAACCATTTCAGGGCCATTTTATAAAGAACCCTAATACTCAGAGAGCAAAAAGTCTGTTAGAAATACCAAGCTCTCATCGTATTATTATCAGTGGAACCCCTATACAAAACAATTTGAAGGTAATGAACGTGCACACGGTATTGAACATTGTTTTTCTGATGACTTGTAGCTCCTTTCTCATTTACTATTGATGCCAAAAGTTGGATTCTTGATTTGGAATAGGAGCTGTGGGTTCTATTAAACTTTTGCTGTCCAGAAGTTCTGGGGGATAAGCAAATGTAAGGAATGTGTCTATGCTTCTGACTTTATTTCACTAATTTGGTGGTTACCATAGCCCCCTGGTATTTATTTGTTTCCTTCTTTAGGTTTAAGGAAGCTTATGAATATAAGATTCTTCGTGGAAATGAAAAAAATGCTTCTGATCGGGAAAAGCATATTGGCTCTACTGCTGCAAAGGTTCCTGCTCCTGTGTCATTTTGCCAAGTCTTGATCCCTTGTAATCCCTCTGGTTTGGTCTTTGGAAACAAAGGACCAAACTGTTCTCAGACTTGGTGCAACATCTTTAATTTTTCAGAATCTTAGAGAACGCATAAAGCCATTCTTCTTACGCCGTCTAAAAAGTGAAGTATTTGGTGATAGCAATGCAAATAAAGATGCAGGACTTTCTAGGAAGAGCGAGATCATTGTCTGGTTAAGATTAAGTCAATCTCAGGTGCCAACTATGTCCATTTTATTTCATTGTTATTTTTCCATAATGGATGTGCCTAAGTTGTTGTTATAATTATTATTACTTTTTCATCAGAGGCAACTCTATGAAGCTTTTTTAAAGAGTGAGCTAGTGAATTTCTCAAAGGATACTGGTTCACCACTGGCTGCACTGACGGTAAAAATGAACTTTCACTACCCAGATTTAGTGTGATGTGTTCTTTATGTGCTTAGGCAGTGTCAATCTTTTGAAATGCTCTGTTTCTCTCTTGTCTGCATCCTTTCCCGAATTATTTCTTGGTGATAAAAATGTGTAGGAAAAAATGATCTTCGAGATATGTATTTTTCATTGAAGTGCCAAAGTGATTTCTCAGTCAACTAAGGTGATACTTGATTGGTCTAGACGTATGTCTAACCTCTGATTCTGTCAGTGGTTAATTAGTAACATATATAATATAACTGTAATTAAATACTAAATTAATTAATATATTAACATATTAATCAAATTACTCCCTTTTTAGCACAAACTAAGAGTTTAGGCATGATAAAGAGCTCACATTTTCAGATTAAGCCAGACAAATTCCACCTAGGCTTTGAGTTGGCTTTTGAAAGAGGCTTTCTGGCTGTGTCACAGGAAATGGCTAGAGCATGTTGACACCTGAATTTTAATATATATTAGTAGAGTGAAATTTTAAGCCTAATTCAATCCCCAATTGGCCCATATTATTCAATCCCCATATATAGCCCATCAATTGAAGTGCATTACAATTTTTTATCCATCAGCAATAACCCAATTTTAATGTCAATTTCGCAGATCACCTCTTTTGTACTTATTGAACTATGTTTAACTTCCAGATGGGCCCATTTTTGAAGTCAATGCTAGCCCATTTATCAGCTATTGGTGCAGGCAGCTTCCTGCCAGAAATTCCCCATTTGCTCGTTGCGGATAAGCCTTGGTGAAGGCATTTTGGATATCTTGCTAATCTCTGCCACAACAGCAATAGAGCCAGCATCTTTCCCTTCTAAATTCTAGGATCGTGGTTGCTATCTTGGAGATACCGGTAGGCTACGTAGGCACATCCTACTGTCTCTGGATGAAGGGAAGCAACATGACAACCAACCAACAGAGGCTAGTTCTGGAGGTACCGAGCAAAGGAGAAGCCTGCGGGGGTGTGGAGTCCTTGACAGAGAGTTTGATAGATGAAACAGGGATCCCCGGGACATTGGGAATCTACTAGTTTTGATTCCTGATAGGAAGGAAGGCCCACAGAGCACTGCTGAGGCAGTCTGCCTATCCCCAGAAGTAGACTTGTGCGACGATCCCGGGAGGCTTGGATCACCCAAGAGGTGACGACATAGCAAGGTGAAACTTAAATTAAATCAAAATTTTTATGAAAACACCAAGTCTCAAACCAACACAAATCCTCAAACAAAAAAGACATTAAATCTTACTAAAATAAACCACCAATCCCAAATGAACCAAATCCTCTAGAAAAAATAGTTAAACCTTAACTAACTCAAACTAAATTCAAATTAATCTTCTAAAATAAACCCAAATCAAATTAAATCTAAACTCAAAATGTTAAGTTTACATTCCATCTAGTTCATAGGGCTGTTGCTCCCAAGAGTTTATTTTTGTGGATGGATGTCTTCTACGAACAAATTGTTATGGCGGTTAATCAAGGATATTCGAACGAAGGTACTTCGCAAATCCGATGAGGAAAAGTCAAAAATAAAAATTCAAATAACTCAAACAACTTCATAAAAAATTAAAAAATATGATTCATGTTGTCCAAGTGATAGGGTACTCTCTATGTCAACATACTTTATGAGTATTCATACTACTTTCAATTAGCTAATACTTATATAGAATACCATCTATTTTCATAGTTGTCAAACACAAAACCCAAAAACTAAAAAAATCGTATTTCCACAAAAGAAGGACATGAATTTTAATAATTTTTAAAAACTTAAGGTTAGATCTGTGCATAATGCAATTACTCTGATGTTTGGACTTTGGAGTCAACATGATCTTTGGAATTCAATTCTTCTATTTGTCATGATGCTTGTGCTGTGGCTTGCTCTGCACTATGGCAGTGCCAATGGTGTAAACAACGCAACTAAAAGGGTGTTTGGTTGCAGAATAAAATGAGTTTTCACTATAAAAATATATTTTGTAACAAACCTTGTGAGAAAGGTGGTTGACAATCATGATAAAATAATTTTTTTATAGAGAACGTCTATTGGAAAAAAAAGAGGTGGTTGACAATCATGATCTCTTTTCTTATTTCTTCTGATCTCCCATCTTTTTTTATACATGCTCCCTGCATAATTTTATCGTCATTTCTCACAAAAGGCTATACAAATTAGTCTTGCAACCAAACATCCTATCAATCACCTTGTTCTGCACTTGTCTCACATTAAAAATGATCAAATCCGTTGAAATTACAGCCTTGATTCATAAACATAAGCTAACTAGATTAAGTTTTGAGTTTTCAAGAGATTTACATTGACTATTGGAAATTAGCTTTCAAAATTGTTGTTGACATGCAAACGTTTCTATTGGATTTATTTATATGAACAGGTTTTGAAGAAAATATGTGATCATCCAATGCTTTTGACGAAAAGAGCTGCAGAAGAAGTTTTGGAAGGAATGGATGCCATGCTAAACAAAGATGAACTTAATGCGGCTGAAGAAATGGTTTTAAATTTAGCAAATATGTCGAGAATTGGAGATACCAAACAAGTGGATAATAGTGTGTCTTGCAAGATTACCTTCCTGCTGTCATTATTGGTTAGGACATGTATTTACATATATTTTAAAATTTAAGAAATGCTAACATGGCATAATTTGTGTTTACATGTTTCGTGACAGGAAAATCTAATTTCTGAGGACCATAGTGTACTCATATTCTCACAGACACGTAAAATGTTAAATCTTGTGCAGGTTATCTCCTTTGCATGATTATAACCACCTTTTGTTTGAAGTTATTGTCATTTTTTCGATGCTGCTTGTTTACCTTTCATATTCAGGATTTTTTGGACAACAAAATTGCTCGGGGAACTTCTTGTATGCCAGGGAAAAAACTTACAATTTAATTTGATGACAATAACTGGTATTAGGTATACAAAGGAATGACTGCTGTGAGCTAATCTACATTGTGGATCAGCCAGATTGGCCGATCTTGCAAACCATGGGTATCATGTTTGGTTGGTTGGCTTCTTCTTTTTTGCTGTTAATGAATTGCGAGCAATATGCTTATCTTCGAAAAAAAGAAAAAAAGAATGTTATACGAGTTCTGTATGAATCATCTACTTATCAACCATCACCTCCAACTAGAAAGGTGCTGAGAAAAGGTGAAAAGAATACTTTCATTGAACTCCTCTGCTAACAACCTTCATGATTTTCTGTCTCTCGAAATTAGCTTTTATACTTAGTAGACCAATATCTCTGGTACCTGCTGTAGCTTGTTTTGCCATTCTTTCCATGAGTTGTACAATCTTGAGATTAAGCCTTATTTTCGGTTTTTCAGTAATGTTCTTGTGCCATTCTTTTCATGACTTACCTATCTTTTTCAAGCTCACTAGAGATGTTCCTTTATCTGAATATTGAGTTAACAATTATAGTAACGTACCTTGTTTGACTACCATGATACGTTCTCTTTTGATCTTGGCTGTTCAGGATGCTTTAATGTCAGAAGGTTACAATTTTTTGAGGATGGATGGTACTACAAAGGCTTCTGACAGAGAAAAAATTGTCAAGGTCTGTCTCTAAACTATACTTCCTAATATAATTCATGGGCAACAAATTTGCCACTTACATTCTAACAATTATCTACTTATTACAAAAAGATAAAACAGTTTCTTTTTTGTACTTATTCTGTTTTATGTGTATGTTGTCATCTGTCATCAGGATTTCCAAGGTGGAAAAGCTCCAATTTTCTTGTTGACATCTCAAGTTGGAGGCCTCGGGCTTACGCTTACACAAGCTGACCGTGTTGTTGTGATTGATCCAGCCTGGAATCCAAGGTGACTAACTTCAAAAAAGTTTGCTTCCTGTTGATATAAACCATGGAAAAGTTTGCTACTGAAATCTATGTTGTCAGAGACGTGAGGTGCCTGAGGCAAGGTGGGCCTCGCCTTGCCCCAGGCATTTGAGACAGCATTTTTAATAGATTTATCAGATATTAATTATAATAATACATATAATTGTTATCTATAAATGAAAACAAATTCAGGAAATACTTGTAAAGGTTGAAATGAATGGACCAACTTGATAACCAATTAAGCCTAAGCCCATTTACTGTAACCAATTAACCATATGGAAAAGAACCTAAACTGGTATATTAAAATGACAAAGAACTCTAAGCGGTTTACTCTAACCATATGAAAACCTAACCGGTATGCTAGAACCATACGAAGTTGAACTTAAACAAGAAAACATAAAAAAAAACTATTAAACTCACACCTCTAGAGCTTGCGTAAATCCAAGATTGAGTGACACCGATGTGAGGAGGAACAAACCAGTACCTACAAGTGCTTGAAAGTATTAGAATAAGACAGAAAATGCACCATTTTCCGGCGAATTTTAATGAAGAGAAATTAACTGGTTCCTTTAATAAGAAGAATATATTAGAACAAGAATGAAAACAAAATAAAAAAATAAAATGTACCTTCTCCCGCAAAAGTGGTTTCTCCGGCAAGCTCCGCCAAGGTGAAGCAAACTGGTTCCTTTAATAAGGACAATGTATTAGAACATGAATGAAAACAGGAAGAAAAAAACAAAAATAAACGAACAACCAAAAAATTAAAAAAACTCACCTTCTTTGCTTCTCCAGCAAGATCCGACAATAGGGGGGGGGGGTTTCTCCGGCAACCTTCCCCTCCAGCAAAGGGGGAGAGCAAGGGGTGTTGGGCTCGTCTAGGGAGAACAACAGGTCAGTCAGTTGGTCAATTGATCAAGAGAGAAGCCCCCATGGGGGGGAGGCTTTAGTTCTCAGAGCTGGGCCCTTGGCGAGGAGGTCACCTCACCTTGGCCGACAAGGTGGCAAAGGCGATTGCCTCGCCTCGTTGCTTAGATGTCTGTTGCACCTTTTTCTGTCTTCCACACCCTCAGTTGCCAACATCATGTTGATACAATCGGCTTCCATGTCACAGTTGTTTGATCTATGCTGATCCTATCAAGTAATTCTGTTCTTACTTAAATTCTAGTTTACTTTATATTCTAGAAGTTTATTAATCTTGTTGAAATCTTAAGGGTACTATGAACCTGTTCAGCTTTACACTTAATGAAGTATTGGAAATCAAGTCTAGTGGCTATCATGCAATTTTAGAAAATTAAATTCAAAAAGACTTGAATGTAATCAAGGGATGGTTTGTGTTACGCAGAGGGCTTACATTTGTGTTTTGCTAGGTATCAATATATCTGAATTTCCAGTAATAATCAAGGCATGATTGTAGAACAAAAACAAGTCTAATGGGGTGTTTGGTTGCGTGATAATTTTTTGTACACTTTCATGATAAAAAATTATATCAAAATAAAAAGTGAACCAACTCATTACATAAAATTATCATGTTTGAAGGGATGTGATAACAAAAAAGAGTAACTACCATTCATGACCAAACAAAGTGGGGGACCACAAGAAAAAAGAAAGAGGTGAAACCCTCTTTTTTGTTTAAAAAGAAAATCACTTTTAAAATATAAAATTGTCAAGGTTGCCAAACACCTTTTTTGACAAATTTTCTTACAATTTTTAGAAATTAAAATAAAAGTTTCCATTATCATGCAACCAAACACCACATAAGATATTAAGTTCCAGGTTTGATCAAGCATGACTATAGAGCTGGCCTGAAACTACATGTTTATTCAAACCATGTTCATGGAATGAGTTATGGGCTAAGTCTTCAGAGGAAGGCATGATAACAGAAACCATGCAGGCTAGCATAAACTTGAAAATTTATGACTAATCAAAGCATTAATATTAGTGCTGTAAACGGGTTCGATTCGGTAGCAAAATCACCAGAATCCGATTCCGATTCCGATAAGGGTTAAGGGGTTCCGATTCCAATAATTTTGGAATCACTATGTTTTGATTTTGGATTTTGATCCGATTTTGATTCCGTTATCGAAATTGGATTCAAATCCGATAATTTCGAAATTCATATTAAATATTAATTTCTATTCAAAAATAAGTCAATAATTTACATATAATTACTAAAATTTGATAGTATCTTTTTAAATCTTAATTTTTGTCATTTTGTCAATTTATATAATATATTTTATAATTTATTTATCTTTATTTAATTTATTTAATTTATTTTTATCGAAATTGGATTAACGGAAACGGAATCAGTTGATTCCGTTCCGATAGCTTATAGGATACAAAAACAAGTTCCAAACCCGTTAATTTTTATTGGAATCGAATCGAAATATCGGAATATCAGATTCCATTTATACCCCTAATTAATATTGGTTGTTAAAGTGTGGGAAAACAATGGGAGTTACTCTTATGGTGGCAATGCCTTTCTTGAGGTTCCTGGCGATGGTTGAGAAATAGGAAGGTAAAAAGCTTCAGAACCTTAAGCACGGGGGGACTTGTCCTAAATATCTGAAGGAATAGAAAGTCTAAAATTTTTACTGTTGTTGGTAAAAAGCTTGCAGTTGGAATAGGAATATTTAAGATGCTGTTGTTGCTGGTTTAGTGGAAAAGGGCAAGGAAATGAGGGTCCCAACAGGGTTTTACTTTTATAGATCTAGCACTGGCTGTTGGTGAGATTTGGTGGTGGCGGCAAGCACTGATGGCAATTGGATCTTCAATTGATCTTGGCCCGATCCAGTCCGATCTGTTTTTGTTCTGGATGATCACCATGAATCAAGTGATTCTGATCTGGATTGGCTGATCTGATCCGATCATAGTATAATTTGCACTGTGGATCGGCTCCTCCCTTAGAACTGGGTCGGCCTATGCCAATCTGCCTGACCCCCAGATCTTACAAGCCATGGTGTTGTTGGTTTTTGAACCATAATTAGGATACAGCCCCACTGCAAATGCTTGCTATTCTGTATGTGATATTGTGATATATCTTCCCTTTTACTGAATCCACTGTTTTCCAAGGAAGACAGCCTAAGCAAAGTTTCATACCAAAACTTGTTTGCATTGGTTTCTGATTTTGATTGTTTGCGATGCATCATGCATGCCATACACCACTTTCATGGTCCATTATATTGCAATATGAAACAGTTTAGCTACTAGATCACTATTATTTTGTCTACACAGTACGGACAATCAGAGTGTAGACCGTGCATACCGCATTGGGCAAAAGAAGGATGTCCTTGTCTATCGACTCATGACATGCGGCACCATTGAGGAGAAGATATACAGAAAGCAGGTCTAAAGTTCAAAACATGGTCATTTATTTTCTTTGCTCTGATGTGTTATGTTCTTTTTGAACATGAGAAGCTTGATGCAAACCCTAAAGTTTTAAATTTTCATCACTATGACCAACTGTTTTGAAAGTGATTTTCTTCTTAAACAAAAAAGGGTCTCACCTCTTTTATTTTCTTGTGGTCCCCCCATTCGTTTGGTCATAGATGGTAGTTACTCTTTTTTATTATCACATCCCTCCAAACGTGATAATTTTATATCATGAGTTGGTTCACTTTTTATTTTAATACAATTTTTTATCATGAAAGTGTACAAAAAATTATCATGCAACCAAACATCTCATAAATGATTTTAGTCATTCTTCCTGACACAACTTTCAAGTTTTACATACTGCACACTTCAATGTTGGCAAAGTTGGACTGGTCGGCCCATGGCTCAGTTGTTTTCCTTGTGATCAGAAAAATTGTTGGATGTCTTTGCTGTCCGGTAATCGTTGTCATTAAGAACATGGGTAAAAGTTGTTAGTCCAAAATTTCTTGACTGGTTTGACAATTTAAATCATAGGTGAAAACTAGTGCAGTACTTATTCTGTTTATTGTACTTTTTTTTTTACCATGTTTGATTTGTCATCTTCCCTCTGTTACATTTAAACTTTCATGTGGTTAATTCAGATGGTTTATAAATATTACGTTCGTGTGCTAAAATCTGACAAGGAACAGAACTGACTTAGGCTTGTCCATTACTCCAATCAGGTTTTCAAGGGTGGATTATTTAGAATTGCTACGGAGCAAAAGGAACAAACTCGTTACTTCAGCCAAAAAGTACCTCAGTTCAAATTCTAGTGCCAGTTTGTTTTTTTCCAAGTGTCCGTGTTTACTGGTATTGTGAACAACTGCAGGACCTTCAAGAGCTATTCAGTCTTCCAAAAGAGGGATTTGATATTTCACCTACTCAAAACCAGCTATATGAGGAGCACGATCGCCATCATAAAATGTAATTTCTAACTTCATTTTTTTTTGCAACTTCTGTGGAATATAATTATTGTGATTAGCATGGGTGATTGGCTAGACATCTGCAACATAATTACTGTCAATTCACACTTGCACACTACAGTTTTCAAAATTGATTGTGATAGAAGTCTTCGATACAGTTACCAAACAGGGCCCTAGCGTGGATATTAAGGCCGGTTTGGTTACAGAGTGAATTTATGGCCGGTTTGGTTAGAACAAAATTGATACAAGCGACACATGTATTACATCAGTTGCTTTGTTTGTACTATAAGTTTCAAAATTGGTATTGTAACCAAACACCACTTGATGATTGATGTCAATATTAAATCAAAATTGATAGTGATAGATGTGTCTAATACCATCACCAAAGATAGATTATAAAAAATGATGCATATCAATTTTGACATTGAAAGTGCTGGAGGGTAAATTATCAATATCAAAATTGTTACACTTGGACACTTATATTACATAACATACTTTGTTGGACTGCAAGTTTCAAATTTGATATTAATTGTCAAACATATGACTTATATCAATATCAAAATTTTAAACTCAATGGCATAGGTGTCTAATGCTGTTACCAAACATGCCCTTAAGTATCAGCTATTTGGCATACATTTTTATTTAAACAATGAACGAACATGGGATACGTCTCAGTTGGAGTGAGTGAGTTTGATGAAAAACCTTACATCTTGTGGAGTGGATATGATCTGAGGTCATATTTATGCTAATTTCATGGAGTTAATAAATTGCTTCTTTCTTCTCTAATTTATTAGGGATGAGATGTTGGCAAGGCATGTGCTGTTTCTTGAGAACCAAGGGATAGCAGGAGTTAGTCATCACAATTTACTTTTTTCCAAGACTACATCATTGGAGTATGTGCGGGATGAAGATGTCCAGAGGTATTCAATTCTATTTGTATTTCTTTCACCTATTTGCTTATGAAAGTTAGTTGTTTCTCGTTGGTTATTATTATTTTAGTAATTCTTCTCATGTATGTTGATAAATGTTATTAAGTATTTATTTAGCTGAATCTCTCTGGTAACGTTGGGTTATAAATTAAAGGGAATAAGTAGCCTGTGTTGTTGACAAGTATACTTAAAGTTTGGAAAGTGTTCTCGAATGTATTATTGCTAACAAGTTGAAAATTAAAAGACAAATTAGTGAGGACACCCGTGGTCGAGACCAGTTCGACCCCACTTTCGTTTATCGGCGGCATCAATGACCGATGTTGTCCCTTTGGATCGACGATTAGATGATATTTGTCTATTTTGTGTGGTACATGCCTCATTTTGGGATTATTTAGGACTTATTTTTTGTATCTATTTTGAGATCTACACATGTTTTAAGATATACATGTACCTTCAGACCTATAGAAAATAGGTGTCTTTTGAGGGTATACTTGTAATAAGCTTAGTTTTATTTATATCCACATGCATACGAAATTGAGGGCAAGGAATGAATAAAATGAAGCATGTTGAACTTGTAATTGTGCTCTCTCTCTCTACACCGGCAAGAGCTCCTTCCTACTAGGGCTTGTGGCAGCCACCTTCCACCCTTTTGGTGACAGTAGTGGCTCCTCCCAGCTGTGTTCCCTCCTTCCTTTGGCAGAGGTGGCACCACGAGCTCCTTCCCTGACCTCTGGTAGGCTCCTACCCTCTTTTCCCCTCCTTCCCTTTGGCAGACCTAGCCGCCCGCCCGCCATTTGTTTTCTCCTCTAGTCACCTCCTATTCCCAACCTTCCCATAAGGTCTATCCGGAACTATTTTACCCCCTAGCACCTGTAGGCACCCGGAAGAGTCTCAGTGGTTGGTGTTGAAAGTGTGTGTTTTGTGGTCGCCAGGAGCCGAAGACTCCAAAATATGATTAAGTGTAAAGTAAACGAAATGAAAAAGTAAGTTTGACCGTCGTACGTTCGGGAATGGGAAAAGGGGGGAGATTATTAGGTTCTAACTTCCCCTCTCCCGGCCGGCCGAAAGAGGAGAGCTTGAGTGAACTCTTTTACTTCCGATTGGGTTGAAGCTTCACTTCGATCGGGTTTACCTAAGAATGTCCTTCATAGAAACATAAAAACAAGTGAAGATCATTAGCTATGGCGTGAGTATAGTATCATGTTTGGTATAGACTCTAAATCATACAAAATGGGATGAACTAACCGGAGAGTGAAAACTTATCCACAGACTCCGAATTCAAGAAAGCTAAACATGTAAGCAAGAATGTAGCAGCAATGGAGGAGGAGAGGAGGGGGTATGAGGGTCTAGAGCTGACTTTATTTTTGGCCGATCAACATCAACTCGACCTAGTCACATTGAGAGAGCAAGAGAGGAGCCATTGCGTTGATCTCGTAGTATGAGATCTACCCAACTCTTCCCCCATTTGCTCCCTTTTCCAGACACATTGGTCTCCTTTCCAACACATCCCGATTAGTCGATCAGAGTGCAGCCCGGCTTGGAGACCTGACCAGTTAGTTGTGGTTGTACAACTAAAATTCTTGAAGGTTAACAGCGCAACGGAAGACAGCAACTGGTTCAGTCCGCAAGTGGCGCAACAAAGGCTAGTGTGGCAAAGGCACTTCCCATCAGTTGGTAGTCAGCCCTATAGTTTGAATGTTTTGGGGCGCGGTCAATTCCCACTCCAAGATGTGGAGGTATGACTTCTTAACCGATTAAATATACTTGCTTGCCTGTCTATATGTCAATTGCCGTGTCAGTAGTGAGTATGATATTTAGCTAGTTTGACTTTTCATTGCCGATATAAATAGTATTTTACTATCTCGAACTATATAGATTGATTATGTTGATTGTTTGTGATGTCTTATCTGTGTAGTATCTTCACATACTTGGTTCTCTCACTTAATGGAACCATCTCTTGAGCCAATCCGGTGTGATGTATTTGCCGATCATATTATTCTTAACTTGTCAGATGCATTTTAGTGCACTGTTTAAGATCTTACCTAGTATTGGTGCCATATTGGACCTGCATCAAATATGTACTAACAGATCGGTTGAGAGCATTGTTTACGGAATCGGTGGAATTGGACCGATTCCGGAATCGGATCGGCGATCCGGATCGGATCGGATCGATTCCGACCGATTCAATGGAAGAAAATCGATCCAGAATCGGTAAGAAAAAAAGCAAAAAAAAAAAAAACGATCCGATTCCGAACCGATTCTGGACCGATTCTGGCCGATCCGACTGGAATAGCAAAAAATGAAAAAAAACGATCCGATTCCGATTCCGGACCGATTCCGTCCGATTCCATGCGGAAGGACCGATTCCGGCATGAATTCCGCGGAATCGGTCGGAATCGGCCGGAATCGGATCGTTTTTTTTCATTTTTTGCTATTCCAGTCGGATCGGCCAGAATCGGTCCGAATCGGCCGGAATCGGAATCGGATCATTTTTTTTTTTTTGCTTTTTTTCTTACCGATTCTGGATCGATTTTCTTCCATTGAATCGGTCGGAATCGGTCCGATCCGATCCGATCCGGATCGAATCGGTACCCAGCGATTCCGATCCCGTGATCCTTGGTTGAGAGTGGGCCAATCTGCTCGATAGTTTCTTGCTTAGACCAAGTAATTCTGGATCATGATTGTGCCAGAATCAGCTTAAGGCCTACCCTGATCCAGATTTAAAATTGGCCCATGATTGGCTCAGATCAGTGTTTCAAAAAAATCATAATAATAATAAAACAGAAAATTGGTCCAAATCAATCCACTATGTAGTTATGGTGGACTGAATCTGCCAGGTTTGGACGCCCCAGGCAGCGACCACTAATTGACTTGAACCTTCCCGAGCAGACCTGATATGGGCCACCTTCCTGATGAGATAGGGCGGGAAGGTGCAGGCAGCGGCTGCCGCCTGGAGTGCCTGAACCTGGCAGAATCAATGTCTTTAGGCATTTCATGACGCATTTTTTAATGTATGATATTCTAATATCGTCTTAATTGATGCTTGAATTTTAGCAACAAGAAAAATGTGACTGTGCGGGCGTCTGCTGCAATGTATTCAGTGGTAGACAATGCATACAGGTAACTTGCATGAGTAATTTGATGTTCCCTATGAATACTACACGGGATTACACAAATGATATAGCAGAGTTATCTATTGTCTCAGTGCAGAGAATGCATTCGATCCAAAGGACATGAACACTTCCTTCAAAGCACCGTCCATTGTTCTTAAAAGTGGGACTGGAGAGACCGAAGAAGAAATTGAAGAGAAAATCAATCGACTTTCTCATACCTTGATGAATGAGGTAGTATGAATATGGAACTCCACGTAATTTTTCACTATAACAAGTCTTATTCAATACAATTTGGCTGCAGGTTGTTGTTTCCAGATTGCCTGACAAGGGTGAAAAGATAAGGACCCAAATAATAGATCTCGAGTTGAAGCTTTGTGAGCTTCAGTCATCAATCAATAAATCAAAGTCCGAGCAATCTGAGGTCATTGATTTGGATGATCTTTCCAATGAAATCGAAAGAGTATTGTCTGTCTAAACTCTAAACTAAGCCCATTTTCTCGTTGAGCACCAAAAGTTATGGACATTGTAAATGCAGATTTTAATGCAATAAGGGACTATAAGAAAGAAAGGGAAGATTTTAGTGACAAAATCAACACTTGATGCTGCCATGTAACGGAGACAATGCCGGTGAAGACATCTCGCATCAAGGTGCCGCTTAGTCATCATGAAAAGAGAAATAGATGTGTTCCGCTTATGGTTCAATTTAAACACCATCCTCGTGTATCTGTGATAATGATCTTTGTTTAAAGGGAGAAGGCTGGTGCAAAGGAAATCTGAACTGCACATACGGCTCCGAAGCATTCTCCCAAATTTCTTTCTTTACAATTTTCTTCTGATGTATGACGTTGTTTTACATCTTATGAAGTATCGTTGTATGTGATAACCCGTCTTCAGAAGAGTTATTGGATTCCTTTTGCCAGTCCTTGGTCGAGGAGCAGGTTTCTTTAGTTGTTCATCATGTTTTCGGTTTACTTTTTCTAATGAGCTTCGACATTAGAAACTGTTGCTAGTTCTTCGGGGGCACTAAAAAGTTGGAGCAGATGTTGTCTAAACAAATTAATTTATAAAGTTCAAACTTTACGTATTCGTAGAACCAGAATTTGGATATTATACAAGACAAACTATCTGATCTGTATCCTAGATTGAACATAAATTATCCGTTAAACTGAATGAAACAAATAGAAAAATTGCAATATTTTCTTCTAGCCCGTTTCGGGGTCAAGGATCAGGGGCCATGGAGAGGTTTTCCGTGAAAATGGTGTAGGATAGTCTCTCTTGTCCTAGGTTTCTAGAGATGGGAGCTTCAACGTTCGTAAAGGATTCAGTCCGGAGCACTCCCTCCTCCCTACACTCCATGATGTGCGTGGAAACGCTACTTTCTTGTCCCAAAGGGAATAAAGCCAATTTCTTGTGTGACAACTAAACGGTGCTGAAAAACAACACGGAAACTGTGCCTTTTTCAGACGCCACTATTCTTAAAATGCAAGAACACCCCGTCGGTAGGCAATTTTTGCGAAGCCCTACGAATGGGTGAAAATCTGAAATTTCTATCTCTGATGTGCATAACAAACTCGTACGAGATGAAGTCAAGGACAGATTCATCAGAACGGAGGCAGCAGTTGTCAACCTTTCATCCCCCTCTTATGGGCCGTTTGAGACAACATTGATTTGGATGTAATCCTGATTTATCGTAAAAAAAATTGGGGGTTAAACAGGTTTAGAGATTCAAGTTTGCCCTTGGAGGCAAAATACAAAAGCCAGCAAGCAGAAGGTAAAGCCGGAAATGCGGCAGCAACCGCCCTCCCAATAGGGGTTTGTCAATGGGCCAGGCTTGGGCTGGCCCGGCCCAAGCCCACTTCAGCCCATATATATGAAGTCCAAGCCCAAGCTCACATAGAAAGCCCAATGAATTAGAGTTGTGTAAATAGACTTCAGCCCGCCAAGCCCATTAACCCAATGGACTTGAGTTTTGTAAACCAGCAGAAAATGCTACAAAATTCATAAAATCAATAAAGTTGTGAAACTTTTAGCATTCGTAAAATTTTAAAATTATAAAATTTAAAATCTATAAATTCAATAATTCTAAAAATATATAATTAAAAAATTAGAAAAAGTTACGATTTGTTAATTTCTGGAATTTGAAATTTAAAAAATAAAAATGAAATCTGAAAATTTTGAAAAACTTTGAATAGTAAAATCTGCATGAGTATAAAAATTGCTAGAACATTAAATTATAAAATATGAAAAAAATCTAGACATCAGAATATTCAAAGATTTCAAGATTCGAAATCTGCAAATTATGTAATTATGCAAAATATAGAATCTAAAAACAAAAATCAGAAAACCAAAAATCTATGAATTTTGAATTGCCACAATCTAAGAAATCAAGAAGAAAATAAAATCTAAAAAATTTGAAAACTCATAAATCTGAAAATTGATAGGAAATTCAATCATAAAATCTGAACAGTTCTACCGAGAATCTAAAAAATAAATAAAAGGTCTATCAATTTGTGAATTGTCATAGTCTGAGAAGTAAAAAGAAAAAATACAGTCTGAAAATTTTGAAAAATGCAGAATTCTTAAAAGTGCATAAATATAAAAAATTATAAAATATTTAATCATAAAATCTAAAAATTTCTACGGATTGGAATATTCAGAGATTCTAAGGTTCAAAATTTGCAAATTATGTATTTTTTAAGAAATATAAAATCTAAAACACAAAAATCATAAAAACAAAAAAATCTTTGAATTTGTAAATTTCTATAATCTGAGAAATAAAGAATAAAATGAAAGCTGAAAAGTTTAAAACTCAAATTTCTTAAAAATGCATAAATTTGTAAATTGCTAAGAAATTCAATAATAAAACCTAAAAATTTTTACAAATCTTAAAAAAAAGATTTGTAAGATCACAAAATCTTAATTTGGTATGTAAAATCTCAAAATATCTAAAAACTTTTAAGTGATTTCATATTAGCTGTTTGACTAGTTTTCATTTATTTGGTAGCATTTGATTTAGTTTGTGAGAAGAAATATTTGAAAATTTAATTTTATCTCTACTCTTTTGATTTTTGAAACAAAAAATATTAAATATTCACACTTGAAAATAAAATAAAAATTATATTAAATCATTTAACTTTTAAATTTTTTTAAGAGATTCTCATCTTATTTAAATATTTTACTAAATGATCAGAATTATTTAAATTTTAATTGAATAAAAGAATATATGTTTTACGAAATACTTTAAAAATATTGCACTGTGTATTGTCCGGGAGAGATTTGATACCAGGTATGATGGTCGAAACATGTATGGGTCATCCAGTCTAATGTATGTCTTGTCTTGTCGAAGTTTAGAAAAATTGATGGTCGACTTTTTTTTCCCGTGGTCATGGCTACCGCACGGTCCTCACGAATGCCCTCATCTTGCACTCATGCATGTGCAGTCTTTTATGTGGGCTCAACGGGCCAAAGAACATCAGGCCCACCTACCCGACGAAGATGATAATCTCCTTATTTTTTAAGCCCTGTGGCCATCTTTAGAGCGCTTGACCCAAGCCCGTGGCGGGCTTTTCGATGGGCTAGCGGGCTTGGCCTGTCCACTTGACAGGTTTACCTCTAGCCCTGTCAAATGGGCGGGCTTAACCCATCGGCCCGTCAAATATCCAGACACGGGCCGGGCTCAGGCCCTTCAAATAAACTAAACGGGTTGATTCGAATACGCTTCGCCCTCGTTTATGTTCAATCGACGGCCCGTTGATCTGGCCCGTCGAGAGCCCGTCAGCCCGTCACGGAGGCTGAAGCCCCAGAGCAGGCGCAGCGGCAGCATCCCGGCGGTGAGCGTCGTCCCGACGAGCCTTTCTCTGCCACGTCGCCGTCAGCATTCCTGTCGTTGCCTTCCGGAATAACCGAGTCGACTTTGCTCTCTGCGCCGCCGCGGCGCTGCTTCCCCCCCTCCATCCCCCCCTTTACAGCCTCTCCCTTCACCGTCCCCTTCCCCCGCCGCCAGCTTCCGTGCTTCCAGGTTGTCCTCTTCTGCCCTCTTCCTCGGCGTAGCGCTTCCGTGCTCGTCTTCCGCGCTTCCGTGCTCGTCTTCCGGAGGCGATGGAGCTGGCCAGCTGTGACCTCGAGGTCGACGTCAATGGCGAAGAGGTCTTCCTGAAAGCAGAGGGGGAGAGCGGTGAACAGCGCCCGTAGCGAAGCCTCCCATGTCCGCGGAGGGGGGTTGGGAGCTCCGGGACGCGCCTGCGGGAGGGGGGCCACCGTGCTCCGAACCGCGGTTCAGATTTTGATCTCTTCGAATTTCAGACTCCATATCTCTTGCGGATTCCGCATTTTAATCGATTTCCAGATTGCAGGCTTCTTGAATGAGCTCTACACAAATTCAGATTTCAGATTTTATGGTGTATTCAGATTTCTGACTTTCCAGATGCAGATTTTATGTTTCAAAATTTCAGTTTCCAGACTCCAGATTTTAGGCCTTGAATTTCAGATGTGATTTCAGATTTTTCAGATTTCGGATTTTACAGGTTAGGCTTCAAGTTTTAAATTCGCAGATTTCTGATTTCTTGCAGATTTTACAGAATAAGTCGGTTTCCAGATTTAGGGGTTCTTCAGATTTTGACTTCAGATTTTTTATGTTTCTGATTTTTGTATGTTCTTCAGAGAAGGGATTAATGCTGTCTATTGTATTGTTTTTATTTCTTAAATTATGGCAATTCACAAATTGATAGGTGTTCTATTTTTTTGATTTTATATTTAGTTGAGTTATGAAATTTACGGATGATTTTATAATCTCTTTGTGATTTTTAAAATTTTTCACATTTTTATTAATTTTTTGATATTTGTAGAATTTTTTATTTACGACTGTTTTACAAAACTGAAACCCGTTGGGCTAACGGGCTTTGGCGGGCTAAAGCCCATTTACACAATCTAAGCCCGTTGGGCTTTCTACGTGGACTTGGGCTTGGGCTCTATGTATATGGGCTTAAGTGGGCTTGGGCCGGGCCAGCCCAAGCCCGGCCCATTGACACCCCTATTTACCTCCCTATAGTCACCAGAAGGTGATCTCTGCCACCAGGACTGAGAGAACGGAAGCCACTACACGTCGGTCACATCTAAATAACACCCTGTCATATTTCTTTTCCACTTTCTTCAGCTCTAGTATCTCTAAGATAGTTCGGGAGTACAGAAAATGAAATACTAGAGCATGAGAAACAATTAAAACTTGTAATCCAGTCTTTTGGGTAAATTTTGCGGTACATCCATCAAACCAACATCTGGTCCCGTTCGTAATCATGACGTCTTTCCTACAAGTTCCATCATCCTTGTTTACGAGCAAGCAAGAACAAACAGATGACCTCTGTTCCACTGCTTCTCGCCTGCTACAGGACGATTTCCTTGTTCACATTAACAGATTTTTATCATCTTTTAACATATGTATGTTCATTAAATATATCTGTAAATAGCATTCACCGTCTGTAGTGCACAAACCATGAGGAGAATACCCGCGGCAATTATTCGGTAAATAAAGCATCTCGAATGAAATCGTTAAAAATTGCTTTCTATTTCCCATGAAGAAAGAACACAGCGGCAAAAGTTAAAGACTGAAAGATCATCAACAATACTTCAAAGCATTATCTTGGCATAATTCCTCATCCACTTCCTACTAATCCTCTAAAAGGCCATCCTTGCATGTATGCGTATCGAGCAGATGGCACAAATGGGGACGACAATAGCCAAAATCTTAGGACCCGTTTGGCTATACCATTAAATTAATATCGTAACCTTTTGACGTCCATAAAAATGACAAAAAGAATAGTTGACGACGGGATACATCTTGCACAGACCGGGACTTCGGCTATATGAGCGAATCCTATGGAGAACTAACTAATTTAACATCAGTAAGCAGGAAGCCTCATTCAAGGGACGGTGAATTCAGGAGCAAGTCGGGGCGGGGGGGGGGGTCCATGAAGGTCAAGAGGTAAAAAAGAGAAACGACAGCGGAAAGTACAAGACGAAGACTATCTGATATAAACTCATTCCAATATTAGCTAAAATGACTAATCACAACTAAGTTACAAACAACAAGAAAAAAAAAATGTAGCTCATGTTGGACAACTCAATTCACGACATACACTGGAGAAATCATTTAAGAATGTTTCAACTATGGAATGCAGGCCAAATTAGGTAAATGAGTAGCTCAAGTTTTAGCTTCGCTTAATTAGGTAAATGAGTAGCAGGCCAAATCGAGCTCGAACACAACAAACTCTTACCCAGCCGAGCTCAACATAATGAGCTCTCAACAAGCCAAGCTCGAACATTGGTCAAGTATCACGTCAAGGTTCGCGCTCAAGCAACCTGTTACTCGCTCACGTCAACTAGTTTGCACACCCAATTCACTGACAGTCAGATCTTTTGTTAATAAATTACCCCTTTGTCCATTCTACCGAGGTCAGACGGGAAAGATATTATCAACTATCAGACATTTTCCTCCAACCAAGCACGAAATAGTGATTGGCTTCACAGCATAAACTTTCCACATAGTTGACTCAGATCTGCAATTTTAGCCTAGCTAAGGCCCTGTTTGGTTTTGATACCAAGACTGTATGTATGTCGACATCACTCTTGATATTGGCGCTATTTCTAATAGTGATGTGTCTAATACCAATATCAAAACTAATATTGTATCAAATCTGATAGTCTAAACAACTTGCGAGATTCTCGGTTTGCCTAGATTCGAAAGACAAGAAATGGCCCGCGACGCCACCAGAGTCCGCTGGAGGCTGCCAGCCGGGCCAGTACGGACAGTCAGACACTGCGGCGGTTCCATAGTTTTAGATCCACAGGACCACAACTTATGTTGTGAATCATAACCTATTATATTTGCAATTCAAGTTACGGATCCGACATCTCTTGCCCCAACAACCAAGACAGACCACCTGGAAGGCAGATCAGATGATTTTCTATTCATCGATATTCATATGCCCCTGGTTAAAATAACGTCGATGTGCAGCTCCCAAAGATTAACAGCTTCTTTTCTCAGCCTTGTTGAGCACTGTCCCTATTATTGCTCCACGCGAAGGGGCATGCAACCATATGTAAGGATTAAGTCAATTTGTTGTTTACTTCTTCGAATCGCATACCAAATACCAATACACTTGGGGCCTCACAAATCAAGAGCAACATCGTTCCCCAATATACATCAGCTTCAACCAGCGGTCTCAGTCAGATACGCCACTTTCAAATCCCCCCCTCCAAATCATTTATTAGGGTTTAACACGGTAGATTAAGACTAAAACGACATCAAACTGTGGTGGATTCTGCCATCCTCGTCTTGCCTTCCAGGGATCATGAATTTTTAGGATACCTTGACAGACTCCCGAGTTAAGCGCCATAAGTCATAACGTTATCTTCTCAAGCAAGATTCGACCACTATAGACGCCAGTCCCCAAAAAAAAAAAAAAGAGCTAGGGTTCCGGCAAGGAAGCGAAGACGTACCGCATGATCGGGTACAGAGAACACGGCATCTCTTCAGCGGTGAAGCGTCCCTCCCTCGTCTCCTTGTGCGCCGGGCCGGCACCGGGCGCTCTCCCCATTCTCCCGGGATTGTTTCGGTCGAAATCTCTCGGGCCGTCGGGGCCAACTCCCTCGGCGGGTGTATTATACCATCACACACGCTGACCGGGGAGCGGAGTGCAAACGAGCCGAGTCGGCTCGGCTCGGCTCGGCTCGCCCGTGCGAAAAGCAAGAGATGCCGTGCAAAGCTGCAACTGCGTACAAGTAACATGGGTTGGTACCAGATCGGCACGTGCGTTAACTTTCCTTTTTTTTTAGACATGGGACAGCGGCCAGGTGTGCGCCGTTCGAGTGCTCCGGCGAGCACTCGAACCCCACAGGATGACCCCCCCCGCCCCTGTAGTCATGCACAGACGTATATGGAATTCGTTCAAAATTAAATTAATCTGAATATCATAGATAAAAAGAATTATTTCATTGCACTGCGACAGACGCAGAAGGCATCTCTTCGCGTGCTGGGTGTGCGTCGAAAATGGTGTTGGGGATGGGCCATATTAATTAACTTATGCCATGTTTGGTTAGAGTTTTATTTTTGGTACTATATCAATATTGATATTAGTACTTTCAAATGTTGGAGTATCAATATCAAAAGCAATACAAATCGACACTTACACGGTTAAGAATATGTTTTGTTTGTTTGTAATATTAAAATGATATTGATATTACAAAAAAAATTATCATTTGATATAAATCATTAAGAGGTGTTTAGTTAATATGTTTTGTTTGTACTGCAAATTTTAAAATTGATACAATTAACTAAACACTTCTTAATGGTTTATATCAATATCAATTTTAAAATTGACAGTGACAAAAGCACTTGATAGTGTTACCAAACAGGGCGTTAGCTAACTACTTGATTTTCTTGTCTTAGAGCATGAAAAGAACAATTTCGATCACCTCATTATCGTGATAAAGAGAATAAACTCAGTCTCTAATTAAAAATAGTCACGACTCTAAGATATTTAAGTGGCGATTCAACTAATAAGCTTAGTAAATCACTATCGAAAAGAATTGAATTACTACCAACATCTGATTTACTCGTTAACTGTCAGTAACAAGTTGTATTAAGTTTGATAGTGAGTGAGTAAGACGTCAGGAGCAGTTTAACAACAGTTCACTAACTCATTAATTAGCTATCGATGGGATTAAATCGTTATCAACGTCTTACCAACTCGTTACGTATCATTTTAGTGGTTGAGATCGTGACTTTTTTTGATTTGGAACTATGACTATTTTTTTTCATGTGAGGATTGAATTGATTTAAATTATAAAAGAAAGGGTGCACAAATACGATGGAATTCTGGTAAAAAGATGGGCCACATTAACCTGCATCTTGAATGTGATCGAGTCTCCTGACTGAAATTTGATTATTAATTATTATGTCTGTCTTCCCTCGTACGGTGCTAGATTATTTTTAATGGTCTGTTTAATTAAAGCGTCAAAGATGATATTAATTATATATATGGGTTTGCACATGTATATTCAGAATTGATACAAATCAACACACTTTTATCATATAGGTGTGACATATTTTTATCCGTACAAAATCGATCATGTGCTAGCCAGACATGATTTTAATCAATATCAAAATTTAAAAATCGATAACGATAAAGATATGATGGCTACTAAATTACTAATGTTGTTACCCGATGGGGTTTTACTTGGGGAGTTTCAAGTTTCAAGCACATGTTTTAGGAATCAGGTCTATATTATTGATCACCAATCTACATGGCCCATTAATCACTACAAGGGGTAGGCCATCGGGACAATTTTATGAGAAAGTGGAAGTTGCTCTTTTCACTACCTTTCTGAGATGATTTAAACTCTTTTTTTTTGAGGGGTTAGTAAAAGAAATAATCCCACGAGTGGGAGAAAAGCAAATCCTATGGCGGGGCTGCAAGGGGAAGAGAGACCAGCAAGAGAAATATTAGATAAACAATTTTGATTTTACTATTTCTAGCGTACATAGTATCATTATCAAAATTAACATAGAAAACTCATGCATAATTCATTTCATAATTTTATTTTATCTGTATTATAATTATTAAAATTATTATTGATTGTCAAATATTTTGTTATGATTTATATCATTATCAATTCCAATTCTAACAGCGATACATTGAATTGTTTAATACTATTAAACAAACTATATATTAATCAGTCCCTCACCGTCTTCCTGAAAAAACATATGTTTCTTATTTGCACTAATTAAAGAGGACACTAGCCTATTATTTTCGACGTATCGCATTTTCTTGCAAACTCACAGATTCTGATTTTTTTAATTAGATTATATATAGAGAGAGATCACCAAGAAAACTATATTTTTGCTGCCACGGAAACGACGTTGCCGCCCTAACTAAAATGAGCGGATCACCTCATTTACTCACTACTTCAAAAAACCCACTACCGACCCTCTATTTACTCACTACCGAGCGACGTCATATCTACTTTATGCCCCATTTAAAGCGCAATAATCCTTCGTTTTTCGCGACACCAGGTGTCCTCACGTTATTGAGGACTGCGGGAGCTCCCTCCACCCGAAAACTGAGATGATCCGCTCTCAACGGTGGGTTCTGCCGGTTTTGAGATCAGCGTTATATATAATTAACAATAGTTATAGTAATGATTGTCAGATTCACAGTACCAGCTTAGATCAGCTTGTTGGCCTTGTATGAGCGTACGATTCCAAAATTACTATCATACTGTCTGCCGATAATAACCAATTCCAAGGTATCGTACGTTTGAGGACAAACTTGCGGAATCTACGTACACACCAGAGGCCGACACTCGTCGAGTCTAGTCAGGTCAGGCCGTCAAACTTTTATTGTTTTTCTGGTCAAAGTGGCCAGAGTGGCCCAGGTGAACAGCGCAGCATGCGAAATGACGAGTGATTAAAGTCTCAACTCGATCACTATTAGATATTACTCTCCTGGGGCACAGACTGTCCAAGACAGTCAAACAGATTCGAGCGGCGAAGGTGCTGTTAGGTCGCTCGAACTCGAACTTGCGGTCTTTAATTACTTTCCGTTAATAAGGGGATACTGTTCGATCTACGGTCGAACGATGAGTTAGGGCTGTCAAATGAAAAGGACATTTTTTTAGTTCCTAGCTATAATCAGATTTAAAATATGTTATTATATCTTCCACTATATCGAAATCAGATGTTTTGTTAATTTATCGAAATCAAGATCAGAGTGAGACTTAATTGTCCCGCACTCGTAACCTAACGGATATCATCGCCCCTCCGGGATAACAGCTCGCGATCTCGAACCCGTCCGCCCCATCGAGAGCGGCTTTTCCGCGCGTAGACCACTTCGTCACAGGTCAAAAAAGTTGATTTTATTTTCGTTTATTTGGTTTTAAAAATATATAAACTAAATCATAAAACATGATGTGTAGGTGAGATTAAAAACAATAAAAATAAAATTTGGAGGATAATGAAACAAATTGTAGTATTTATAGCCGAATTATTAAGTTATTTTAAAATAAAACTTATGTGTAAAGTGCGTATTTAAGAAATTTTCTAACGAAGTTCTGGCCCATTCTGACGACGAAATCCCTCGAAATAAGAAGATAATAATTTCGAGACGATAATCAAAGCACTTTAACTTAGGCTTTCATGGCATGTGTCCGTACTAGATTAATGGTAAGATGAACTTGATTTATCCTTAAAACTTTTGGAGATAATTAAAGTGGGTTTACCCTCAAAAAATAATTAAGCTTGTGGGCCCTAAAATATGTGAATTCTTTTCGGACTTCGTCAAAAACCAAGTTCAGTCACATGTAGCAGGCGAACATGCAACCTGTTCGGTCCTAAAAATAAGCGCAAATGCACACTAGGTCCGTTTTAAGGGAACCACTTTACCACTAGGTCCGTTTTCAAAAACACATTTCCATTAGGTCCATTTTTTCAAAATATCGTCACACACACTCCAATTTAGATTTGAAATGTCGTTTTTGCCCTGGCGGTAGTGCCCCCGCCGGCCCCCCTCCCCCGCAGCGACGCTCTCCACCCGGCGGTGCTCCCCCTGCCCGCGGAACCCCCCCCGGCGAGGCTCCCCCAGCGGCGCTCCCCCCGCCCGCGGAGCCCCCCCGCCGAGGCTCCCCCCCCGCGGCGCTCCCCCGCCCGCGGAGCCCCCGGCGGCATTCCCCCCCCCCCCGGCCCCCCCCCCCCCCCCCGCAGCGCTCCCTCCGCCCGCGGAGCCCCCGGCGGCGCTCCCCCCGGCGAGGCTCCTCCTCGTCGCGGACACCATCGGCGCCACCATCGCTGTGGGAAGGGCAAAATGGGGATACGGGGACCGTCGCTGGGCAAAACGGACCAAATGATAATATTATGTGTTGTCAACGGATTAAATGGGATGAAAAAGTGGTCAACGGAGTTTTTGGTAAACCGATTTTCTTAAATGGACCTGGTGATAATTTTCCCTAAAAATAATTTGCCACGTTGTTGCTCAGCTGCCGGCCGCAGCCGGCGGAGGATCTTCGGTACCACTTCCCATATTCCCAAGCCACCGGTACCCATTAACAAGATTATCTCAGGAGCGTCAGTCCTCGTCTTTTTTGTCTGTTTTTTTTTTTTTTTTTGCTCCATCGATGTGCTCCCATGAACAGCGTGCGTAGCGTAGGCGTTAGTATATCTGCCCGCTGAAGTACAGGCTGTCGGGCAAGAGAAGACGACGATGGGTGGCCTACACAGCGGCGGTGCCGCAAGGCTTCCACCTCCGAGGGGAGAAGTGAAGAAGAAGGCCTTCGTCTGCATCGTCAAGGTGCTGATCAGGTCCTTCGCCGTCGCGGTGGCCTGCCTCGCGTCACCCACCGCAAGGAGCTGCAAGAGAGCGAGCAGACGATGACGGCGTCTCCAGGTAGGTATCGATCACCAGGCCCTCAACCTTCCTCGGGTGCAGATTTGTGACGGCTGCATGCATGGTGGGATGAAAACTGGGACGAACATTAATTCATGGTGCGACGTGCACGTTCGTACCCCTTCTCGCCTCCTCGCCCCGCCTTCAACACGGCACTCGGCCGCACCCCTATCCATCTGCCCCTTCTCTCTGCAGTTTTGCGCCGTCGCAGCCTCAACGCCGTCGCATCCTAGCCTAGTTAGAATAATGTCATATTGAGTAATTAAGAGATGTACTCATGCTTTAAAATTTTGGACTATTATAATTGATAGCTACGATTTTCAGTTAGTTAACATGGTATTAGAGGTACAAGCCCCGTCACCTGTAAATAACGTACACGTGTTGTCAGAATAACCTGCACGTGAAGAGACGAGTTAAAATAATGTCATATTGACTAGACAAGAGAGATACCCATATTTAAAAATTTGGACGGTTCTAGCTCAAAACTGTGATTTTAAGTTGGTTATCACTCGGCGCGCTGAACATACGATAGAGTATGTACGTGTGTTTAATATTTTTGGAGTACAAATCACAACCTCAATCCCCTCGTATAAAAATCGTATTTAATTTATGATTTAATTGTTGATTTGATGATTTTTTTATTTTTGACATATTAAATATGAGTTTTATGTGAGGTTTTAATTCCAAGTAACTTTCTGAGATGATCTGTATTCATATTTTTGTAAAGCCAGTCGTTAAGATTTGTATGTCTATATATTGAGTAAAGTGACTCACCCCAATATTTAACTTTTTTAGATAATACGCGATTTAGGGTATTAGAAGCTTGACTGTTTGGAATTAGCGGAGCTAGATGAATAGTCGTTCTGTGTATTTTATATTCACGCTTGAGTTACTTGTGTCGTAAATTAATAATGATATTTTTGATGAAAACAAATAAATTAATAAATCATAGTTGTTATCCTTCCTATTTCCAAACTGAACCAACGTGTACGAGGAGTTATTTTTTCTCCATAACATGTCTCGTTGGATATATCTATTACATACATATATTTTATTAATCCGAGACGTACGTGACACATCAATATGGATGATGATGATGCCAGTTCAACTTGTAGATGGCTACACGAGGATGATGCACGCGCAGAAGATCGAGAGTCAAGGTCAGTGCGTGGAGAGAAAATAGCTGCCAGAAAGTATTATTAATTAGCATCGTAGTCATCAAGACTAATGTTCCTTTTTCGCTCCGAAGAGATGTGGGTGACCTTTGATAATCGGGTGTGCACGCTTCTGTTCTTTACTACTAGAATTTTATATATTTAAGCCCCCAAAGAGTGTAGGACGAAAACAAAAAGGATACTTCGTATGAAAACTGTGCTGCAGTGTACGTAGTTAATTAGAAGAGTTAAGCAGAGAGAGGACGCTAATGGCGAGGCCCACCAAGAAGATGGGCAATCCATCGGGACCTACAGCTAGCCTAAAGTTAGAAAGGGGATGGAGACCTTGGACTCACCTTCCTTAATCCTTAATGGCCTCTAAATTGTTTGGCACCAAAAGTTTTGGGGGATAAACCAGGTTTATACTCTAAATTTTAGGGATAAATCTGGTTTATCCCCAATTTATCCTCGTACCAAACATGGGTTAAGGGTATATTTGAAGAGCATAAAAAATGATACCCTTTCAATTTTGAATATTGATATATCTAAGAAGAGCATCAATGTAAAAACTGATATAATTGGCCATTTGTATTACATATTTTATTTTTCTTTACTATCACTTTTGAAATAGATATTATTAATCAAATATCTATTGACGATTTAAACTAATATCGATTGCGAAATTGATAGTGATAGAGGTGCACACAATATCTAATCTTCATTTTATGAAATAGTATGAAGTTAGTTTGGTGATCAATATACCAAGATTTATCCATGCACACCAAAAGATATACATATATATATACACAACCAAAGATTTCGGAAAGACCTTATATATAGGCTTAATAATGTTTTTTCCGGCCCACACTAGAATGATAAAAAGTGATTTGATCGCGATATTGGATCCACCAAATCTGATAAGCATGGTAGAAGGGGACCCAAATTGACCCAAGTGAGCTGGAGTCCGAATAAAAAATCAATTTAAAAGCATCTAGCGAGATAGTGTTCCACGTCATGTGGAACATAAGTGATTGGATTCTTGGACTCGATACAACTTGGAGTTTGGGTTGCCTTAGGAGGTCCGATGAGGGTATTCCCTTCACTTTGGACACAAATATTTGTGAGACCTACCACTGTTATGTAAGTTTCACTGGTCAATCAACATTCAAATCTTGATAGGTCTCATTTTTTGTGTCCACGCAGAGCGAGTACCCTTTGTCAACCTCCTAAGATGACCTAAACTCTATAACTTGAGATAGAGATGAACATATACATGTATCAAGTAGAGGTGTCAGAGATAGAGACATGATTGCCTTCTGACAATGTCAAGTGCCTTGTAGCCAGTGTGATGGAGCCCGTCGTCGCCGCCGTCACTTGCCTTCTGGGATGAAAACCAAAACCAGTTCTGAAGAAGACGAAGATCCCCAAGCAATACATCTGGCTCAACGAAGAGAGGCCTCAAGCCTCCCAAGAGGAACTTGTCGACTTCTCCGAATTTCTAACCAGCAATGACGAGTCATCCATCTACCGCGTGGCTGAGCTCGTGAATGAGGTTTGCCGGGGTACATGGGTTCTTCCAAGTGACATGTCATAGTGTCGACGCCGGCCTCCTCCACGATGCGCTTAGCTGCATAGAGGCCTTCTTTTGGTTGTCACATGCTGAGAAACTTGGAGCCTAGCGGAAGCCCAGGAGCATTTGGGGCTACGCAGAGAGAGAGAGCACGCTAACTGTTTCAGCTCGAAGCGGCCGTGGAAGAAGACCTTCTTCGTTAGGTACCAGCTCTTGGCCGGAAGTGGCACTGCCAATGCTAGCGTGCAGGATTACGGGACATTGCGGTCCAGGGGAGAGTTCGGCTCAACTCAGTTTCAGTCCCATATGGAGGGAATAGTCTCAGTTTTCAATCAAAAATGAACACAACCCCAGATCACTTAAGTGACGGTTGAGTAATAGTTTAATTATGGTAAGAGTTAAACCGCTACTATCGATAACGAGTTGTATTAAGTTCAATGGCAAGTTAGTAAGATGTCGATAACGGTTCAATCCTCTTCGGTAGTGAGTTACCGAGTTAGTGAATTGTTGTTGAACCATTACTGACGTTTACTAACTTACTATTGAACTTCATATAACTCGTTATCGATAGATAGCGAGTTAGTAAGATGCTGGTAGCAATTCAATCCTTTTTGGTAGCAGTTCATTGAGCCGTTACCAAACTTTCACTTAAATGTCCTAGGATCGTGGCCGTTTCTGATTGGAAACTATGACTATTTTCTTCACTCAAGAACCGAGTTGATCTGAACTCTCCAAAATGGGGTGGGTGGCCAGCCACTTTCTTTTATACTGAAATCCACTTTAGACGTTATTTTTTTAAAATTAACAGAGAAAAATTATTTTCAAAATAACCTACCTTATTAAAACTAGAGTTTGAGCTATATACGAGGCTTCTTGCAACATAAAAGATACAGTTGATTTAAGTTGGTACGTAGGACTTAACGATTTAAGTTTGTACGCCAGTCCAAAGAAAACGATTTAAGTTTGTATGCAAAAGAGAAGAGGTTGCGAGTTAAACCCCGTGACATTTGAGACTTCATGTTATAAGTTAGTCTTTTTTGTGTGTTAATTTTGGAAAATGGTCATTAATTAAACTATGTTTGGTTAACACATTTTTCTCCGGATCAGAACCCTAAGAAAGAGCCGAGAGCGTCTTCATCTCTTACGCAAACTGCAGGCCGCGAGGCCATGGCGCAGCGGAGCGCTGAGGATCACGGAGCTGCTCGGGATAAGCCTGGGCGGCGATCGGGTGTTGTTCCGGCGATCAGGGGTGAGCACGATTCAGTTTGCTCCGATTTAAATCATTTATTTTCTACATCGAAGTAAACCGATTCAACTCCTCGAATTGAACCGAATCAAACCGATTTCAATTCGATTTGGTTCGGTTCAAATCAAAAATATATAAAAGTATTTTAATTAATTATTTTTTACATATTTATATAATAATTTTTAAGTTAAAAATAATCAAAATAAATATTATTTATCATAAAAATTATAAAAAAATTATTTTTTATAATGTTATAACAATTTATATATATATTTTAATTAAATCAGCTTAAACAATTTGATTTGGTTTAAACCGATTTGACAAATTTTCAAATCGAATCAAACCAAATATGATCAAAATCGAACCAAATAAATCGATTCGATTCAATTTTTCGATTTGAACCGTTTAATACTCACCGTAACCGGCTGATTCCGCAAGGACGGCGGCGCCATCGTGAGGTGCAGCTACTACGTACGTACCCCCACCCCACCTGCAGCGAGCTGGAGCTGACGCTGAGGACCGGTCCGCACACCGATCCGACCTCCCTGACCACCCAGGACGACGTTCATGATTTAATTTAGTTTATTTTTTAAAAATTAAACTAAGTCAGATGATCTTTCAAATTAAATTGAATCAAATCAATTTATTTTGATTTGATCCGATTCAAATCATATTTTACCGGAGTATAATAGATGCGTCGATATATAATTTTATCTTATTTGTTTTAAACTTTATTCTATTAAAATTTAACACATAGGTTTATACAATTCGGTAATCCTATCGTAAAATTTTTTAAAATAAATTTATTCTTATAAGAAAAGATATATTTAAAACAAATATCAGGTAGAAGATCGCCCAAGGCATTAACAACATGTCATGTTACATCCATTGTCCACAGATCTCGCGATCCCCGTTGGGCTTCACACAAGCCCATCAAGCCCATGATGGGCTTTCAGTGCGTTGTAGAGAGCGCCGACTGTACTGGCGTTTAGGGGAGAAAAAGGGGAAAAGACCCGTGGAGCATATTCGTGATCTTGCATTAACAGTAATGTTGCCATCGTTGTATCGTATATGTTCAAAAAGATGGCTTAGTGTCGAAACCAAACGGAACTTGGTCTTTCAGTCAAATTGGATCAAGATGTTTGATTCATCCGGACTTGGATTATCTTTCCGTCAACAATGTGTAAAACTATTTTCAGATGAAGATTCTTCGGCTGTTCACAATTTCGTATAAAAGCTAAACAAACATCGCTGAAATTATTGGTAAAACACTTCTAACTGATGATTCTTCATCATGCCATTCGGTATCACAAACTCGCTGCCATTTCAGTTCAGTTCACAGTTTGAACAATACATTGAATCACCTCCTTCATTTTTATTTTTTTTTATTTTAGCCTGAGAATATAATACAAAGTAATGGGTACGGTGCATACTGATCTTCACGCTCTGGGCAATGAATCCGTCGACATAATTTAGACTCCAAACCATACAAATAAAGTGATATGAAGCAAGACATTGCAAGGATTTATTGACAATTACAAGCATGGCAACTTGCAGGAAGCATGTTAGTGAAAGAATCATCTAACTTTATTCTTGTTCAACAAATTAAATCCCTTTTGCTTCGGGAGCTGTGGCGTGTGCGTGCTACGTACGCCTCATCATGAATTGATGGCAATAGCCAGTTGCCTGGGGAAGACGGCCTTTGCAGGTCAAATCCTCAGTGAAATGGGCCTCTACAGCATATATACGTACCTTAGCCAAAAAAATGCCGGGTATGCTGAGTCAGGTGCAATTCAGAGAAGGAATGCAGCAAGTACGTGGAGGATATTCTTGGGGCTCGGCCACTTCTCAAGCTTATCCTCAACTGCATTCGGGACTTGTTCTACTTGATCTCCCAGCGTCCTCTGAATGTTAGTGTTGATAATAGATGATGGATCAAAAGTAAAACAGAAAACATCAAGTTAGGAACCCCAGTTAATTCCCAAAAAAAAGGCTGAATAGGTTTTAGCATGTCATTTCTGTTTCTAAAATAATATGCTGCTTTAGAAAAGTTTGGATGCCATAAAGTATGTTTTTTGTTGCAGAAGTTGGTTGACGTCCTATGCTGTTATAGTTACAAGAAGAAAGATGTTAGTCAGATTGGCACACCAAACTTGATCTTTGTCTTTGCCACAATTCTCTAGGGACTTATAATGCATAAATTTTGAAAAAGACGAACTGAAAAAAGGTAATTGGGCTTCCACCTTCATGGCGTCCTTCAAAGGTCCCCAGCATTCTATGCGATCATACTTTGTTGACTTGGAGTGGAAGTGAACCCAAACAGGAGCTTCTATTAGTTCAGAATGCTCCTTGAATAGGCCAGAGTCTCCATGTACGACAGCATTAAGAACCTGTGTAGCAGTAAAGATCAAAATGAATACGCCATTTTCAGTTTCATTTTCCACATAAGATGATCCCCATGTCAGCAATAACAACAGTACACCTAAAGCTTCAGACGATGAAATGTGATTTTGCTCAAGAGCTACAAGACAGCCAGCTGCCATCAAAGAAAATGAAATATCTTTCCACCAGAAATAAGCTTCCAAAGAATAGATCTGCATTTATCATCACAGTAGAAAGCTTACCAGGGGTAATTCCTTAGAGAATATATGATATCTGAATTCTGCCACAAGATCTTGCAGCGGATTCGTTCCACTGACATGGCAATGGACATGCAAAGATGTGTCATCTTCTGTCATCTTCCACTCAGCTACCACATCATCACTCTGCAGTTTTGTCTGCCATCTCCTCAGCTGCACCGAAGAAACTAAGCTATCTTAGTAGTATTCATATAGATACATGATTTGCTGATAGCAACAGATGATTAGTCTAAGATTATGTGCATACAATTACTACAATTTGTTGAAAATGCAAAAATGAAAAAACAATTTTCCTTTTGTTCATCTCCCTCAAAATAAAAATAACAATACACTAGTTTTGTTTTTAAGAAAGACACAGAGAGAGCAAGTTAGCTAAGGAACTAAAGAATGTGGCACAGCCCACTTTCTCATTTTCAAAATATTACAGATACAAAACATTCCTCACTAGTTTTCAATAATTATGTCAATTTTACCAAACGGTTAGATATTTTTAAATTTTCAATTTTTGTAATACGATGCAGTATATAATAAATTTCAAGCTCAAAGCTATTTAAGAACAAAAGTTATATCCGAACACCTAAAAACTCTTAATTCTTCCTTGGACAAGAGCAGAATTTGAGGGGACTATCTGCATACTGGAGAGAGAGGAAAGGAAAAAAAAAGTAGATACTTGACCTTTATTTTCCTCAAGTGCAGCTATTTTGTCTACAAAATTCAAAGCATTTATCTACTGCATAAAGTGTCGAAAAAAGAGAAGAAGAACGAAAAAATGTTCCAGAAAGACCAGGAATTTACAGAGATTGTTATTATCACATGTCGATCCAGGTATCCCAAAGTAACATTTTTCATGAATGTAGCGAATGTTGATGCATACCTGATCAATACTGATATGATTGGAGACTGCAAGGGTCAGATTGGCAGTCAGGTCACAGTGGGTAAGAGCATATGTCCTGGAGACAGTGCAGGGTAGATGCTTCCCCATGTTCTCACCCAAGAAGACAACCTCCAGCTTTGATGGTTCAAATGTATTCGGAGTTAAAAGCTTTGCAGCCTAGCCATAAAAAAAGACAAGTAAACCTCAGAACCTTGCTTTAAAAGAACCATGCCACGCCCCCTTGACACATTAGAGGACAATGCTAGGATTTGTCCTGCCTATGACAAGTCCTGGTGAATTGCAGCAGCATCTGATTAACAAAGGCAAACATGCATTGTGTAACAGCGACTGAAAGAAAGAACCCAAAGGAGATTTGCAAAGCTTCAATAACATGAAAACTGCTCTTGGCGTTAGACATATATGAGCCCTCTTGATTTTTGCAATCGTACAACCTTACACATAATGGACCCAAAGTCAGATTATCATTAGTCTGTCAAGCCTCTGCCCAATTTCAGCATGATGAAAGTAATATTGCTCATGGAGGCACTCATAATTGTGTTTGTCCATAAATGACCGAAATGAGTATTACTGGGAGGAAGAACATGAGATAGTCTTTTTAGCATATTTTCTAGCCCGAGTAACAATGGACTAAGTACAGAGGTTTATTTGTGCATGTAACGATATTTTTTATGCATATACCTGTCTTTCAAGATTCTTTCTTTGCGGAAATTTTCCCAAGTGGATTGGTGCATGCCTATACAAACAGATACAAGGAGAGTAAGAGACCCACTTTTCTTTCAAATCAAGTATGCACTTTGTTGGTTACCATCCGGAGATTTTTCTCATTGCATACCCAAACCACAGTTTTTCCCAATATGCGTGTGTAATAGAGACAATCATGTTTGCCATCGACAGAGGCTCCTGATTCAGCTGCATCATCTAGAATTAAGCTCAAAAGAAGAACACTAACACTGCTTCTGACCATCTGCCAAGGCCGTTGCTTTTAAGCCCCAAAATGAAAACCTTGCAGCAAGTCGATAGAGTTTGCCTCACTTTTTTTGGCTTAACTGACTGAATGTCTAGCCTCTGAATTGGTCAGAAGTCAGGTATTCAGACTGTATGGTAAAATGTCTAAATACAATAATAAGCTCTTGAAAATCCCTTAATTTTAAGTGATTCTCTGTAGTTTTTTTTTTCATATGTGGATAACTAGGATTTTGTGTTCCACACCAGAGATTAGAGATGAAATTAAGACTTTAGACATTTCTTTGAGTCAAATCAAACGCCACCAAAATGAAGCTCAAATGTCTGATCTGGTCGGCTATTCCCTGGTTCAGAATGTTTTTTCGTTTTCCTCACTAAAAGGAACTATGCTGTTGCTATCTTGTAAACCCCAAATTCATGGCATTCAGTTTAAGAGGTCCCAAACCCTTCACCGCCAACATGTGCAATAGAATTAAATGGTGAGGCAGATTAAAGGCAGATAGTGCCTTGCTCTACGATCTCATAAACCTCAAAACATGGGCATTGCCCCCAAAACAACTCCATTGCGGTATTTCTTATAATAACCCGTATGGAAAGTATTGCCCACCTCCCACATTACAAAGTAAGAAACCCAATATTTCATTGGACCGCAGCAAGTAAACTAGGCTTAAAAACACCCTCAGAGTCGTTGGCAGATTACCTCGACCTAACGGCTAGCGAACTCAACCTACCAAATTTAACCACTTCGAGCTATGAAGAAGGCGGGAGGGTGACCTTGAGACCGAGGGAGCCTCGGGGGAGCTCCCTACGGTGGTCCGATGAAACCACGAAGCGACGTCGGCTCGTCGAGCATCCGGCGGAAGAAGCGGCGCGCCTGACGAAGGCATTGGCGGCGGGGAAAGAGGCCATGGGGACGCGAGACCCGGGCGCTTCAGGCGAGGTGATGACACCGGCGGCCGCCTCATCCATCAAGCACCACCCCGCAGCCGCCGCGACCGGCCGAATGCCACAAGTCCATCGGCCGGGCGAAAGAGAGATGCCGCGGGAGTGGGCTGCGCTGCTCCGCCCCGAGCAGCTCTGCCTTCTCACCACACGCTCGGGCGGTGGTGTCCGACGGGAGCGAGTGGTGGCCGCCGGTGCCACCACGATCCCCCCGCGGACAGCTTTGGCGAAGCGCGAGTCGGGTCGGATCCTCCGACCGCGCGGGTTTCGGGTGCGGATGTTGCATGATAAACACGTGGCAGCTGTCTATTCGTCCACTTCAAAAAGAGGATAATGCGATCCGGTGATGCGACGACGAGAGTCTCCCGTTGTTGGGTGAACGATTTTGGGCAGCCGCGTAATTCTGCTGTTTTTGTTGGTCAAATTTTAATTCGCGTAGGTGATGACAGAATGTTTAAGAGCTCGAATTACATACTTATGATCATTATTAAAGTTTCAACGACCATTAAATTTTTTTTAAAAAGTCTCAGCTCCTTATTTTATTACAAAAAAAATCTATAAAAATATATATGTCTAACCAAAAAAAACTCGACTTACCGTACAACAAAATACGCCACTAATTATTGGGTTTTAGCTTTTTTTTCCCCAACACTGGGATGCTGTGAGTACCAGATTTATTTTAAAACCAAAGATAGCTCATTTCTTGAGTTTTAATTTTTACCATCAATCCATCATGCCATCTAAAATCAAAACCCACACGACTTTGCTTTAAAATATCGCCGCATGGTTTCCCCCCAAATCACATGGAAATTCCTCATTTAATCTGCTGCATCCGCCGTTGCAATATAGTTTGAGTGGTAAGAAGAGAGTAATAAACTATTAATTTTGATGCAACTTTTAGACGCAGGACCATCATTTATACGGTAAGTATTATAAAAAATAATATAATATTTATGACATATATTATTTTACATGAGTAGTATGATGTTCAAGTTCTTAGTCGAGTAGTATGGTGTTCAAGTTCGGCTCTTTTATTTTACACGAGTTCGAGTTCAAGCTCGAGTTTTAGCGAGTACGTGGAACCTTTGTTCAAGCTTGGTCCATTTATTAATCGAGCCGAGTCGAGCTCGAACTCGAGTAGTAGTTAGATTAAAATTCAATTCATATTCAAACTTAAGCTATATACAAACTCTTTTATAAACCCAAAATCAATGAAAAGTCATCTGTGAAACTTTAGATTTAACTCATTTATGAAACTCAATCTAAGTTTAAACTCAAATTTTGAATTTTTTAATATATTTAAGTGACAATATATAAATATTAATACTTAAAATTTAATTTTTTTTAAAAAAATATATAATATAATATTTAATCGAGCTGTTCGCGAGCTTATCGAGTCGAGCAGGAGTCTGTTCAAGCTCGACTCGTTTAATGAGTCGAGCTTTATTTTTTGTTCAAGCTTGTTCATTTAACATAATAAACAAGCCGAGTCGAGTTTTTATCGAGCCGAGGTTCGAGCTATTTGCGGAATGTATTGATTCGTTTGCACCCGTACGCAATAGGGTTCCTCGGTAAAAAGTGTTGAATTCACTTCCCTCCAAACAAACTCACAGAGGGTGGACCGGTGGACCCCACATTATATTAACGTGGATACAGAGAGAGAGGGGTCAGCCAGACAGTAGGAGTGAGTGTGGTTCAGTCTGATCCAGCTTAAGTCATTTTTTCTCGAATCAAAACAAATCGATTAAACTCCTCAAATTAAACCGAATCAGATCAATTCAATTTGATTCGGTTTAAACCAAAGTATAAAAATATTTTAATTAATTATTTTTACATATATAAAATGATTTTTAAGTTAAAATAATCAAAATAAATATTATTTATTATATAAATTTTATTTTTGATAATATTATAACAATTTTTATAAAATTTTTAATTAAATCAATTTAAACAATTTAGTTTAATTTAAATTGATTTGAAAAACTTTCAAATCGAATTAAGTCGAACATTAGTTCTTGAGCTAATCTAGGTGCTATTTATTGCACCGTGTTGGTGAGGAGGGCCACCGCACGATTAATGCACATTACTGATTCCGCCCACCAACCCAGCACTGAGCTTACGACCATGTATCAATAGCACCGTCGTTCACCACCGCGCGCGTACCTCCCCATCTGGGCCATTTCCCCGGTGGCGGTGGCGGTGGCGGTGGTGGCGGTGGCAGAGGGAGCGAAGAAACCGGCAGCGAACGGAGAGCGCGCCGCCTAATGGCCGCTCCCGCCGTCTCACGTGGTAGGATGTCGACACACGCCTCCCTTTCTCCCGCCCCGCCCTCTGTTTTTCTACATCGTTACCAGTCGCCGTCGTTCTTCGTGGCCGTGCTTATCGGTTTGGTCGCGCCCCCTTCTTCCCTCTCCGGTCCATGGTGTCTTAATTCAAGCGTCTGCTTCTTCAGATCTCGACTTCTGGTTCTGTTGAAGCATACGAGCCGGACGCTTTACCCACGAGGCACCGTAAAATTTTAGAACAGGAACTGACCTTTTCTCGGACCATCAGATTATCGCAAGTTCTGGAGCATCCGGCCTGCAAAGCTTTTCTTATGAGGGAGGTGAGGCTGTTTGAGTGGACAACTTGAAGCATGCTGGTTCCGGAAAGGGTCACGCATGAGTTCTGCAACGCCTACTAGCGATGGATGATGACAGCAATCTCAGAGTGAACCCCCTGCGTCCGTTAGAAAACAGCAGTAATCTTCTCTTCGTGGCAGACGGGCACTAAATTGTTCGGAGTTAATCGTTCAACGTCAGAAGCCCGCAAAACCAGGTATCCTTTTAGCTATGCATACATCTGTCCGTTTCTCTGGATTTCCTACGCATCTCTCTTGTGTCGAGCTTCCGTTTTCATCCAATCAAGTCTCCGCCCTCATTGGTGATGAGAAAACAGGCACGCGCGTGGTATCCAGAATATCAGGATTCGTAGGTTCATCCGTTTTTACTTTACATACGAAATGAAAATTCCAAAAGTTTTCGATACCTTCCACATTTTCCCCCTCAAATAAAACATATTTATTCAGAAACCACTTTCATAATCCATATTATTCTAGATAAGTCTCGTTTAATTCCCTTCCCCTTCTTCTCCTGTTCTCTTCGCGACAACGCCATCGCATCCTCGAATTGTTCAAGTTTCTTACCATCCGATCAGAGCAAGGATGAGGCCTATGATATCGCCGTTCACCAGGGCCTTGAGGAGTTTCTGCTTCCTGGGTGTATACGGCGGATATCTCGCCGACGCGTCCCCGCCGAAGGTCCGACGTAAGACGGCCTTCTTGTGGCTGAACGTCTCAAACGAGAATTTGCCGTGATAAGCACCCATTCCACTCTCGCCCACCCCTCCGAACGGCAATCCAGGGTTCGCGACCTGCATGTTACGAATCAAATAGTTATTTATATTGGCTGATAGTTTATCATGGGGTCAAAGAAAAAGGGTTCATAATCCTGAGTCAAGTTGGGGAATCACGTGTAGAGCTGTTTCGTTGATGCACATCCCCCCAGCAGAGACGGCTTTGACGAACTTGTTCTCCAGCTTCTTGTCCGAAGTAAAAACGTAGGCGGCAAGAGGCTTTGCCCTTGAGTTGATCACGTCTAGACTTTCTTCAATATTCTCAACCTGGGTAAGAATCGAGGAGAAGGGGATCACCGATCTGATGGCTCCGGCATCCCGCGTGAATGTGTTGCCGTAAGCGTTCCGTGATTACATTGAATAGGCGAAATACTAATGTTTGGCTCGAAATCTTGCTGGGGATATTCAGCTTGTGCGAACCATAATGGTAGGATGATAGTCGGAAACAGATATATGTAAGAATGTATGTTGTGTGCTACTAGTGGGAGAGGCGTACTTACAAGGACAATCGGTAACAAGGGGCCGAAAATCTCTTCGTTCATAACCAGGGCATCATCTGAGACGTCGAGTATGAGAGTGGGAGCTATTCGTCTGTCATAGAAGAAGTTCGTTGAAGATGATTAATATTACATAGAAAAACATCATGTAGCATCAGCGAAGAACTCCCAGAAAGCACTTACAGAGCCTTTTCATTCCGCTGTCCTCCATACGCAATCTTATCAGTTATCTTATCATCATCTAGGAGTCTCGTGAGCCTTCTGAAGTGATTGGAGTTCACTATGCGAGACATGTCATTTGATTCCAATGGATCTTTACCATAGAAATTCACCAATGTGCTCTTGAAAGCTTCTACCTGGTAGAAATATGGTTAAAGGAACAAGAGACGAGTTAAGATCCCATTTGAGTACACTACTAATCGCTCAAGTCAATATTGTTTTCGATACTCGTCAGCATTAGTTTTGACGTTGATGCTCCAATGTCAATATCAAAATCAAAATTATATTAGTTTTGATTTTTTAGTCAAGCAAGCTGTAAGGTAGTGTTCACGCCCTGAAACTACAATTCATCGTTGTACTCCTTGTTAACCTACCAATTTTGGGGCAAATGCTCTTGTTGTTATAACATAGTCAGGGGCAATGCAAGCTTGTCCATTATTGCAACCCCATTTGCCGACAGTAATCCTTTTCACTGCGACCTGTACAGACTCAAAGCAAGATTTTCCATAAGTATCGTGAGGTATTATTATTATTGTTGTTGTTAAAAATAATACAAAAACATGGGAGCAGAAAGTAAGAATTACATCTATGTTTATATTTGAGTCAACAACAACAGGGCACTTTCCCCCAAGCTCCAGGGCCACTGGTGTTAGGTGCTTTGCAGCTGCGGCCATTACAAGACGGCCCACTTTAGCACTACCTGAAACAGGTTTAAAATTTGATGCGATGTAAGAAAAACGGGTTAGAAGGACAGTGGTCACGGATGTGCAATTCGAAATGCTTCGGTAAGCAGGCTTAGGTGTCGTTTGATTTCACTTAATAGAATGTCTAAAATTTAATTTCCACTCTAATTTCTACTGTGGAACATAAAGCCTTAGTTATTCACCAATGAAAATAAAAAATCAACAGTGAACCAATTAAATTAAGTTGTTTTTCAAGAGGTTACTATGCATCTAGAATTTTAACCAAACGATATAAACATCTAAACTATTTAGAGGTTAGACGTCAAGTAAGGGGCCTAACTTTTACCTACAGATAAACACTACTATGATTTTTGTACGCAATAATTTCGGGGAGGTGGGCAGTTTTATTTCCTTAATTGCTTTGCATGTGCTATGTTATCTGCCCTGGTATCTATATAAGGTTTAATAAAAAAAGTCCCCCTCTAAAATTGCATTCTAGGTATTTGCACCCATTCCTATGGAGTGGGAATCGCAGTTTGATTCAAAGAAAAAGATCATGTTGAGCAAAGCTGAAGCTCACGGAAAACCTTAACGAGCAAGGATCTAGCAAATTAACAGCTACCTGTGTATAATATCTTATCCCATTTCTGTTCCAATAAAGCTGTTGTCTCAGAAGCACCTCCTTCGACAACTCTGATGAAAGCAGAGTCTAAATATTCTGGGAGAAGCCTCGCAAACAACGCAGATGTTGCAGGTGCAATTTCTGATGGCTTCAGCACGACGGCATTACCAGCTGCGATGGCTCCAACTACAGGATCCATGGATAGCACTGAAAGAACAGCAAAGAGACTAAGCCTTTGTTTACCCAAACCATAGTAACCAAGACAAGACCATCCGGATATAATAGTTTTCTAAGTAACGGAAAAGCAAATCTTAAGGGCAACCAGGAAAAGGAACAAATATATAGGTCAAAGTAAAGAGGACCTCAATATTTCAAACAGAACCGGTGCCGAGTAAAACATATGATATCTGCTAAGGATCTTTTCGTCCTCAAATATTATTGAAGCTTCCGGTTGACGCACCCGAAGATGTGCCACTAGTTATTCACAAAATTGCTGAATAAGAACATATGCATCATATATTTCTGTGAAAATCGGGATACTGTCAAAATTCACAGTTTGAGCTGTCAAAGACACAACATCATGAGCATTTCTCAGTGTTTGCCAATGACAATGGAAGCTCAATAACATCCAGATCTCTTACGTGTTGTTTCGATATAGCATTGAGTCATTGACCACTTATATCAATGTCAGTTTTGGCATTTGATACTATCAAATTGGATGTCTATGTGTGTCCTGTGAGTATCAATGAATAATGTATTAGCTTAAATATGCAACAAAACAAGCCCTAAAGCAGATAGAAATTAGAATTAGATAATGCGAAAAATGTAATGAAATTGTTTCTTCACTGATGAATTTGTAGAATCTGTCCATAGTCGTACCAACCAGTCTATGGTAACAAGAAATCTCAAGAAAAGGAGTAGATCCGGGGAAAGGGGGGCGTGCATCTAGTTCTTCTCGACCTTCTGATGTACTAGGAAATTGGTATTGGTAGTTCTGTGAACATGAGACACCCTCCTATTACAGGTTTAAACAGGAAACAGAAATGGATGCTTGACACTCCATTGACCTTTGCATAACCCAAGAGCGTCAGTCTGAATGGATAAGTTCGACATCTTTTCTTAAAATACCAATAATGCGAAGTTGGAAAGCCTGTGAGTAAAAGCACAAACAATTCTAAATCTTTAAATCCAACTTCACATACAAAATGGATAATTCCATGATGAAATAACCAAGACAACACCAAAGGGCTCTGGCACAATCTCTGCCGACGATGGGAAAGTCGTAAGAGAAGTCGAAACCTGCACCAACCAGACGTCTCTTACCAACAAGATAGGAGAATCATAAATAAAATTCAGTTTAATATCAGCCAATCGAAGCATTACCTTCTCGGGCTTCATCCAGCCTTTCAACCCTTTAAGAGCCACTTTACACGAATCTTTAAGTAGCCCGATCTGCATTATGCAGTATGGAAAGTTGGAAACTATTTAGCTTTCTCGATCACGGAATAGAACAGTGACAGAGCTATGAAGAGAGCAACTTCTTTAATGAGCAACCAGGTTGCCGCATCCTTGACAAACCCCATAAACTTACTTTGTGAATTTAATTGCACTGCGTCAGAAAACCACACAAATGTTACTTACTACTTCAACCATAAATCACGTCTTCAACTAAAATATTGCAAGAGCAACTCGGGCGGACGAGCAAGATGCTCACGGACAACGCAACTGGGCCGGGAGAGACGCGCAAATATGTTGGTGTGCACAGATTTATACTATCAGATTATGTTGCCAAAGCATCAGCGAGAGAGAAGCCAAAAATTTCACCAGAATCGACGAAATTCAGATTAGTTTGTATTTTCTGCCGATCGAGTTATCTTGAATGCAAAGAAAAACCACTACGAACCAGATCGGATGTTAGAGCCGACGAAGAAAAGCCATCATACATCGGAGCAGAGGTTTGACTAAAACGACACCTTACGAAGAGGAGGAGGAGGAGATGGCACCGGGCAATGGCAGTACCTCGTGAAGGAAGGACTCCATCTCGGGCTTGCTGAGGTCGCCGCTCAGGGCCTCCATGATGTCCTTCTCCTTCTCGTCCGCCATCCGTATAACGGACCGCAATTGCCCCACCCTCCACTCGTAGGCCGTCGTCCGCCCCGTGTGGAAGCCCCTGCGGAGCTCGCTCACCAGCTCCGCGGCGGCCTCTGCATCGAACGCCGGCCTCTTCTCCCCGTCCCCCTCCATGGCCGGGCACCAAGCAGAGGACCAGGAGCCAGAAGCCCCACGGGAAGGAGCAGAAGATGGGGGGGAGGCCGCCGAGGATGTGGAACGCCTGAGATCACCCGCCCTTCCAATCGTGTTGTGCGACTCGTGCACTGTGTGGACTACAAAGGCATCTCCACAGAAATATTTTAAACGGCACGGCACTGCGCCCGCATGAAAGAAAAAGAAACCCTGAACCTTTGACAATTGAAACCCAATAATGTTCTTTATTTGTTTTCCTGACCATCCGAATATTTTGGAATTCTGAACGGCCGAATATTTTTTCGTCCAAGAGAAGATGGGCACGCGTGCGCAAGACCATGGGGTGCAAACTAACCGATACAACATACAAGTAACCGTGGAAGTCGGGTTAGACCCCAAAAAAAAAAAATCAGTTGCTATGTTAAACCAAAAAAATAAACTCTACGTATTAACAGAATCTAACTTAAATAGACTCATTTGCAAGTAACTGGACTAAATTCTCAAATGAATATTTATTTAAAAAAATACACTATAAATATCAGTAAGTATATATTATCGTATAAATATATGAAATGAATCGAAGTAAAATTTGATCGGAGTGAAAATTTAGATGAAATTTCGTAGATGAGTTAAAATTAAAGTTTCACATATAAATTTTTATTAATTTCAAGTTTGATAGACAAATTCGAATTTAAGCTTGAATGTGAGCTGAACATAAAGTCTGATTATTATTCGAACTTGAGGTCAAACTCAACTACATCAAGTAATGAGCCAAATTTGAACAAAAGTTGAGTATGTTAGTAAAATCTTGACCCGAAATTGAAACTCATCTAAAATTAGCAAAGTCAGAATTGAACACCACGCCACTCTATCGGTAGGGAAGTCAATGGATATGAAATATCCGATTATTTGTCCCGCTTGTTAAATAAATGTACAGTTAGATAATTGTTTAAAATTTTAGAATAAATTATTTGTATTTATTTACTGATTATATGTTATCTTAGATCGAATTCAAAAATCGTTATCCGTATTTGTTGATCAACACATAATTTAACATCTCGCATTCTAAAACATTTAAACGTATGCATATGCACCATCACAAAAATCATATCGTTTATAACTCTTTGATTCACCCTCTTCTCTATCACCTTGAACAAATCTTGTCATCACATCCAACGGCGACATCTCATTTCTCTCCTACGTCCCAACGGTGCAACTCACACATACCTCGACAACTCTATCCTCTTCGTGGTCCTACTATTGATGAAGTTGATATCCCACAACAATATCACTTCTCTTTACGATTTAAAAATAAATAATTTATATAAATACATATTTATCATGATTATCTTGTTAAACACTCTTTTTATAAAAATGTTTCGCTAGAAACACATTTAATAAAACATAATTTATAGTACACCCAAACACTAAAAATAGTTGATAGTATATATATTTTTTCATCATCTATCTCTTGCGTAAGAAGATCACAGTAAAAATGTTTGCCTTCAATACCATTTATATATTTTGAGCGATGGGAGCTAAGAAGTGTAATTTGTAAACATTTAAGGCTGAATTTTACCCACTCTAGGAATAATATCATGGCGACGTACCAATATTTTATTAGGAGCAGTTTGATGCAAGATTAATTAATGAATAAATCCGGTTTGTCGACCCCTTTTAGAGAAAGATTAATTCGAAGATATATAACTTAGTTTATTTTTAAAATTCAGGAGATAAATCAAGTGCCTCCCGCTAGACACAATCGGATGCCTCGTCTAGATTGAAGCCTGCACGAAAGCTACCATTTGATCAGTGGGTCTCCTCTCTTTTGTTGTTTTCTGGAAGAAAAATATCATCGTCATCGTGATAATTCTTCTAGAGAATGCCTGTGCTTCACGGAAGTCTGACACAGCTTTCCCACTTTCGAAGAGAGATCTTTGTGCCTGCCTGGTAATACTATTAGGTACCTTTATCATTATCAATCTTAAAATTGATATTGATAGGAATTATTAAGAGGTGTTTGGTTAATTGTATCAATTTTAAAATTTATAGTACAAACAAAACATATTATGTAATAAAAGTGACAATTTGTATTACTCTTGATATTGATACTCCAACATATGGAAATATTAATATCAATATCAACATAGTACCAAAAATAAAACTCTAACCGAACAGGGTTAGCAACCGGGCTGCATCGTTATATGTTTCATCATCCATCTGGAAGTTTTGTTTTAAAATAATTCAGAAAAATAAACGATGATATTGTTGTTGTCCGTCCCAAGAAATGGTCCAAACGGGGCATCTCAGCATCCGATAAATGCCAGCGATCGAGATTATCTAGAAGCACGAATGTCAGCCGTTAAAATGAGCTGTTCTAAAATTATTCATTTATTCCAATTAAGGTGATATAAGACCGAAAACGAAAGCTCCAGAAACCAAACCAATGACGAAGACCTGACCTCATAGTCGTAGGGCTCCCTCGAGCGATTGCATTACCAGGCAGTCTTCCTTATTTAAAACTGCCATTGAACAAGGGGTTTTCACCGGGATTTCTCTTAATAAAGGGGGTCCAAAGTTATCTCATTTTATGTTCGCTGATGATATCTTTGTTTGTGGGAGTGCAAAAAGTAATGAGATCAAAAACATGATCTCTATTCTGGATGAGTACCAAAAGGTTTCGGGTCAAGCCATAAATATTTCCAAATCTACACTTATTTTTAGTAGGAATGTTCATGTGGATATCCAAGAACAATTATGCAGAATTTCGGGATTTCCTAAAGCAGGTGCTTATGATAAGTATTTGGGCATTCCTCTGGGGATCTCGGATAACAGAATTAACCATTACAATTGGCTTCTTGAGAGGTACCAAAGCAAGTTAGCGGGCTGGAAAAAAAACTTATTATCCACAGCGGGGCGTACCACGCTCGTAAAATCTACTTTGAACCAACTTCCGATTCATGTCATGTCCATTAAGAGACTGCCCAAGGGAGTTATCAGGAGACTAGATAGCTATCAAAATTCTTTTTGGTGGGCTCAAGACAGGGAGGGCAAGAGGAAAATTCACTTTCGGAATTGGTCATCCATAAAAAGACCTAAAGAGGGAGGGGGCCTTGGCATCAGGGATTTAGCAACTATGAATGCTGCTCTTCTTCTTAAGCTTGCTTGGTCTTTCTTGCATGATAACCATAAACTTTGGGTGCAAATCCTGCAGTCCAGATATCTGAATTCTGAGGATTTCTGGGAAGCTAGACATAAACAGTCCTCGTCTGAGGTTTGGAAGAAAATCTTAAAGGCTAGAATTCACCTTCAGAATACTTGTATTTGGAAGGTTAAGATTGATTCAAGGATTAACATCTGGAACCAACAGTGGATTTATGATAGGAAGGGTCCTCCCATTGCAAATATCACTGGTAACCATATTCCCATATATGTTCGTGACCTTATTGCTAATGGTACCTGGGATAAGGAGAAGCTGGAAAATGTGTTCGAACCAAACTCAGTTAACATAATTCTTAGAACAAATATTTTTTCTAGCAATGAACCGAAGGGGCTAATTTGGCCTTTCACTCTCAATGGGGATTTAAATACTAAATCAACTTATAAGTTCTTCAGGGATACTAATATACCTCCGGGTACCTCTGATAATACAGTTTGGAAACTTCTTTGGCATCCGAAGCTCAGTAGAATATGCCCCCAAAAAATCATCATGTTTATTTGGAAAGGACTTACTAATTGTCTTCCCACTAATAGTGCTATTGCAAGGAGATGTAGGTTCGTGATTGATACATGCACTATATGCAATGCAGGTCCAGAAACTATTGATCACATTTTATTTGGTTGCACTCGAAGCAAAGTTGTATGGTTCGGATCAGCTGTAGGATATAATGAAGATTGGTGTCATCTGGGGTTCAACAATGTTGTTTACTCCTTCCTCGTCAGGGCCATCAAGTCAGAAGATAAGGATATGTACGTTGGTATTCTTGGTCTGTCCCTAATGTGGCATATTTGGAAATGTCGGTGTGATTCAAATTTCATGGGATCATTGAGAGCGCCTATATGGACTATTAAACTGGCTACCAGGGAAGCATTATATTTTATTCAACAAGCCAGATTTATGCCAAACCTAAACACATCTGCTTGGGTTCCTCCTCCGGATCAATCCGTTAAAATCAATGTCGACGCGGCAACTAATGGTCATGGTGGTGCGGTGAGTCTCATAGCAAGGGATTCGAAAGGTATTTGTTTATCTTGGAGGATCCGTAATGTGGCATATTTGGAAATGTCGGTGTTATTCAAATTTCAGGGGATCATTGAGAGCGCCTATATGGACTATTAAACTGGCTACCACGGAAGCATTATATTTTATTCAACAAGCCAGATTTATGCCAAACCTAAACACATCTGCTTGGGTGTCTCCTCCGGATCAATCCGTTAAAATCAATGTCGACGCGGCAACTAATGGTCATGGTGGTGCGGTGAGTCTCATAGCTAGGGATTCGAAAGGTATTTGTTTATCTTGGAGGATCCGTACCTCTGTTTTCATTAATCCTCTAGTTCTTGAAGCTGAAGCGATTTGGGAAGCTTGCTCCTTTGATGTGGGTCGAACTTGTTCGATCGTTGTAGAAAGTGACTGCTTGCCCGTGGTAGATGCCATCAATGGTGCCGGACCAGAGTTGTGGGAAGCTCAAGCCTTTATTCGGGATTGCCGTCGCGTGATGGAGCGATCGCCCCTGTCCGTCAGGTTTTGCCCTAGAGCTTCAAATGGCGCCGCTCATAGCTTGGCCAGATGGGGTCTCAGGAGGATGCCAGAGGACGTGTTGAGCTCGGGATCCTGTGACCTACCTTTGGATGTTTTAAATATTGTACTTTTGGACTCGCCGGCTCTGGGTGAGTGTAACGTTTCTCCGGGTTAAGTTTAGTAAAGTTATTTTGCATTTCAAAAAAAAAAGATTGCATACGCTCGGAACTCTCGGAGTGCTCGCCGGCTCCATCGTTGTTCCCGACAGTCAATCGGCGACATCCTGACCGGCTTCCACGCCTGTCACGACAGCCCTCCCATTTCCGCCTTCCACCATCTCTAGAGGTCTCTCCTACTCATCCGCCTCAAACTTCCCTCTTTCCCTTCCGGCTCTCTGCCCTTCAACCCCCCCTTTCCTTCCGACTAATCCAGCCCTCCTCTGGCCCCTCTCCCCTTCCGTCTAGCCTAGCTCCCCCTTCCAGCTAGCACAATCCCCACCCCCTCTCGGCTTCCCTCTCCTTGCCCCGCCCCCTCCGGCTCTCCCTCCCGTTCGACTAGCCCACCCCTCTTCCGGGCTAGCCCCGCCCCCTTCTCCCCGCCCAGCCCCCTCTGGCTCCCCTCCCCCTTCCGTCTAGTCTAGCTCCCCTTTCCGGCTAGCACACCTCCACTCCCGGTCCCGCTGCCCTTCCTGTTAGCCTAGCCCCCTCCGACTTCCCTCCCCTTCTCCATCTGACTATCCCACCCCCTTCCGACTAACCCAACTTCTCTTTCCGGCTAACACACTCCCCACCCTTGCCCTTTCCTGCTAGCCCAACCCCCTCGGGCTTCCCTCCCCTTGCCTAGCCTCCATCCGGTTCTCCCTCCTGTTTCGACTAGCCCAACCCCCTTCTGGTTAGCCCAACTCCCTTCTCCCAGCCCAGCACCCTCTTTCGAGTAACCCACCTCCCATCCGGATGAAATTATATATTAAATTATATTTTTAAAGTGATTTTTTTCTTGGATGAAAAAAACGTTTGACTTCTTTTTTATTTTATAGCCCCTCGCTTTGTTTGGTCATATAAGATAGTTGCTTTTTTTTCTTATCACATCTCTCTAAATACGATAATTTTTTTGTTATTCATCGGTTCATATTTTATTTAATATATTTTTTGTCATCGAAATGTACAACAAATTATTACGTAACCGAACACCTTATTGATCTTCGTAACTATTTATATTTTTAATATATATTCATAAAAAATAACTCACCTAAGCATTTCAAATCATGGTCTTTTGCATCGAAGAAAAATTATTTTCGTAATTTTTTTAAATATAAGGATAACTTTTCAAAAACCTAATAGGGTGTTTGGTTGCAGGATAATAGAGATTTTTATTTTAATTTTTAAAAATTATAAGAAAATTTGTTAAAAGAAGTGTTCGGCAACCATGACAATTTTATATTTTGAAATTGATTTTCTTTTTAAACAAAAAAAGAGGGTCTCATCTCTTTCTTTTTTCTTGTGGTCTCCCACTTTGTTTGGTTATATGCGATAGTTACTCTTTTTTTTGTTATCACATTCCTTCAAACATGATAATTTTACGTCATCAGTTGATTCATTTTTTATTTTAATATAATTTTTATCATAAAAATGTACAAAAAAATTATCATGCAACCAAAAAAACTCATAAGATTTCGAAGATTTCTTAACATTTTTAATTCTTAAATTTACAAGGGCATTTCTAGAAATACGAATAATTTGAAAATACTATTTTTTTTTCTTGTTGAAGTGGTGGTAGTGGCACAAAAGATTATACCGAGGGAGCTCTGAATCTCCGCCGCCGCCGCGCTTCCACCGGCAGGACCAGAAAAGTCATGACGCGGGCGCGAGCGGTTAGGAAGACCGCTCCTCCCCCCGGCGGTGGCGGTGTTGCGTGATGTAAGAAGCTTGCCGCATCGTACGCGTACCGCCGTTGAAAGATCGCCGGGACCAGCGGCGCCAGCTCACGGCAGCAGGGGGTTGTCCGGAGCTGGCGTGCGGAGCACGTCAAAGGGACGGGGAGCCAGGATGGTCCCGGCGGGGCGGAGGGAGGGTCGGCGGCGGCCGGACGGTAAGGGTGGTACGACCACCGCCGGGGATCTCCGGCGCAGTCTCTGCCGGTGTGGCAGATTGTTTTGTTCCTCGGCGAGAGGGGTGGGTGGCCGGAAGAGGAGACGGAAGGTAGGGAAGAAGAGGAGGCAAAGATGTTGCATAGAAGCCATGCATCGGACGGTTACCGCAGAGCACAGATCCGAAACCGACCCGAAGCTGATGGGTCCGGTGAGTCCGACGAGTTCGAGCGCTTGATGTGATGGTCGCGGAAGTTATGGAACTACGGTTCCGACTTAACGGTGTCGTTTGTTTACCATCTTGATCTTAATATAACTTTAGGTGATTCTGCTTTGAATTAAATCAAAATTACGATATTTTGGTTTTGTTATCATATTAAGAATAACCTGGCATTATTAAAAAAATTCAATATATTATACATTTTTATGATAAATCTAAGAGCTCACCTCTCCTGCTGTCTAAGAAAGAATCTTCAACCAAACGTCCTGTTAAGAGTGTGTCAACAAATATCGATGCTTTGTTTATTTAGAGTAATAAATTGGTACAATATTAATTTTGACATCCATATTTTTGTAGGAAAAAGGATCAGATTGCTTTTTGTAAAAAAAAAAAAAACACAACCTATAAAAAACAATCTGAAGTCTCTCCTCCAAATCGGTTTTGGTTGGAGCCTAATTACGTATTTGGTTGTATGATAAATCAACTTTTTTATTGTAAAACATGTAATACGTTTTGGTAAAAAAAAAAGCCCTTCGTGATCACTACAAAACGTATCGATATATTTTTATGAAGAATCTTAGACAGAAAAGTGAGAAATTCCATGTTTATCGTTGGTCTCCGCTTCTTTTCGTATGATAATATCTTTCTAGTTGTCATCTACTTTACACTGATATAAAACTTTTATCCTAAAATTATTTGAAAGGTTATTATGCAACGGAACAAGGTGCGTTAGGTCGAGATTATAGGATAAATTTACGAAATAGTCTTCATCCCCCTTAACTATATTTTAATGCCCTGTTGGTTAGATCAGTTTCATTTTTGGTACTATATCAATATTGATATTAATATTTTTAAATGTTGGAGTATCAATATCAAAAGTAATACAAGTCGACACTTATATTAAATAATATGCTTTATTTGCCCTACAAATTTTAAAATTGATATAATTAACCAAACACTTCTTAATGGTTTCTATCAATATCAATTTTAAAATTGATAGTGATAGAGGTACTTAATAGTGTTACCAAACAGGACGTAAATCTCTATATTTTTGTAAGTATCGACAATATATATAATTCATAGCAAAAAAACTTCGCAATTCTGTGAGCAAAGATAATAGTATGTATTGATGTTACTATTATGATCAATGCTGGATAAGAATTAAATTAATTTAGATGTGAATAAAAATAAATTTACGTAAAAATACATTCACAGAATACGTACAAGGTAAAATATGAAATAAAGAAAAGTACGAAAGCATATCCAAGCATATATAATATATGATGATTTTTAATTCATACTCCAAATACAATATATAATATGTTATTTCGTCAGGTTTTTGTAATGTATTATATAATTTAAAATAAATACTTAGCGTGTAATATAATTTATATGAAATAATATGTATCATCTATAACATGTAACATAAGACTTAATGTAAAATATTAAATATTTTAAAATTAACATTACATAGTAGCACGTGATGATAATGCACGATATAATTAATTTAGTAATATATTTATTTATTGCGTCTACGGGATGTATAATATGATTAAGAATAATAATTTTAAAAAAATATGTAATTTAGATCGTTTTTTCGGCGGACTGTCGCAGATGGATGCTTGATTCTGATTCAGAGTGGAAGACGGGCTCAAACCTCGCCTGTCTTGATTCCGATTCAGAGTAAAAATTCTCTCCACGTATGAACGGAGGTGATCTGAACTCTAGAAGAAATGTCATTTTCCAAGAGGCAAGTATGCAAGTTAGGTGGTGGGCAGGGCGCATAATTTATTTGTGTATTGTGTTCAATAATTATATCTTATTATATAATATTTAAAATAGTAAATAATAGATATTACCGTCAGTAACTATGAAAATATCTTATTTTGGATTATTAAAACTTGCCTTTTGTTCTAAATTAAAAAAGTTAGCAACGTATATATTGAAACGATCCCAAAAGGTTGCATCAAACGAATGCAGGTGTTTTCAAGAAATCAGTTACCCAATCGGATGGAGAATGAACGCGTTTGAGAAAAAAACAAAACAAAACTCGATTTCTTAATTGAGCGGATAATGAATAGCATCTCTGCTCAACGTGATATATAACTCGCGGGTAATTTATTTATTTATAAACATCAACAGTTGAATACTACCATTTAAATAGATGAAATCACTCAAAATAAAATTCGACTTGAGAATTGAAAGGTAGATCAAGTTTGCAAAAGTTGAATATTTACGGATACATTCGGACTCTGTTTTGGGTTTCATAAACAACGTCACACCGAGTTTGAAGTCGCATGCAGACTGAGTCATTATGCGAACTCGATTGGGTTGAACAACGTTTGAATATTTTACGGCCTGTTTGTTACAGTTTGTTACAGTATCAAACACTTGTATTGATATCAATTTCAAAATTCGTATTGATATTTTACATTAGTGAGTGTTTGGATACTAATATTAATTTTAAGATTAATAGTTAAAAAGAGTATCATAAATAATACAGGTGAAGACCTGTATTGAAGTCGATACAGACGCCTTCCCCGCGCGCCCCCCCTGCAGCCACAGAGAGAAGCCGTTTCCCTCGCGCGTCGCCCCTCCCGCAGACGCCTCCGCCCCCACGGCAGAGCAGACACCCCCTCCCCCCAAAGCAGCCGGACCGTCGCCCCCCCAGGGCCGCAGACAGAAGCCGTTGCCCCCGCGCGTCGCCCCTCCCGCAGATGCCTCCGCCCCCACGGCGAGCCCCTCCCCACGGCAGAGCAGACACCCCCCATTCCTGCAGATCAACCGGAGTCCGCGCCCGGCGTCCCCCGCGGCAGACCCCCCCCCCCGCGGCCGACGCCCCCTCATCTAATAATAATAATAATTTTGATGTTAAAAAATAATTTTGACTCTAATCAATCAAAGCATTTAATAATAATTTTCATATTGATGTTGTATTACCAAACATCTAATATCAATTTTAATATTGATATAACATTATCAAACACTTAAATAAATTTAATACTATCACTTTTGATATTGATATTACATCTTCTTAGAATATCAATATCAAAATTGGTATTGTATCAATTTTGATACTCTAATCAAACAGGCCATTAGTGTTGAACATGTTTATACAAGTTGGAGTTCGGACCGCTGTAAAATAAATAAATCAAACGGGAAGAGGATACCATTCAACTTGACTCCTTGGGGGACTGGCGTCGTAGCTTGTCAACCAAGGCAAGTTTACCAACAGTAACTCTCTTGATATGAATGGTTATATATTGTCATGTAAATATATAAAATAATTTAAAATAAATTTTGGTCTAGTGACTGTGCAATAGGACAACAGAGAGAAGAAAAAAATTTAAGCACTGATGGAGTGCTTGGTCGCACACTAATTTTTTTGTAGATTTTCACGATAAAAAATTATATTAAAAAATGTGAACTAACTAATGACATAAAATTAATATGGTTAAAGAGAAGTGATAACAAAAAAGTGTAACGATCACGTGTGATCAAATAAAGTGAGAGACAACAAGAAAAATAAAAAGAGGTGAAACCTCTTTCTCTTGTTTAAGAAGAAAATCACTTTTAAAACATAAAATTATCACACATGTCGAACGTCTCTTTTAAAAAAAATTAGTACGATTTTTAAAAATTAAAATAAAGACCTTCATGCCTGTCATGCAACCGAACACCTCGTAAGGGTGCAAACTAACCAGCACACTGGCCCAAGTATCTCAAAACTTGGTTGGATAAAAAGTCAACCCGACTTATTTATTATATTAAACGAACAAGTTTGAAAAAAAACTTGACTTATTAATTGAGTCAAAAATGAATAACCTCCGCTCAGTTTAATAGCCGGTGAGAAACTCAATTAAATGATGTCCTCGGAGCAGAGCCGTATGGTTTGGGTCTCAATTGGGGTTTAATGATGCATGGTTTTTACAAGATTTTCAGGATATTTTTCTTGTCTTCCTGAATTGGATTATGTCAGATTCCTCTCATCTTTTATATTCCGGAGTTTTAGGCATTTCAATCATCTGGCAACTATGGAGACAAAGATGCAGTACTACAATCAGTAATACTAATAAAACACCATATTGGATACTTATTTTAGCTAAAAGAGATGCTCTTTTCTTCCTCTCCCAAGTGAACCCCACTGATTACAGTCTTGTCAGGACATGGTGCCCGCCGGCAGCAAAGCATGTCAAGGTGAATATTGATGCAGCTACAGATTTTGAGAAGGGGGCGATAGGTATTCTAGTCAGAGATGAACTTGGTAGAGTACTTACATGGAAGACTTGTATTTCAACGTTCACAGCAGATTTTGGAGGCGGAGGCTCTTTTTGAGGCATCATCTTGGGATTGCTTGCGACAATGTTCAACAACGTTTGAATCTGATGCACTTGCAGTGGTGAACGCCTTTAATGGTACAGGACCGCACCTGTGGAAAGCTTCCTCCTTCATTGAGGCGGCTCGACGTCGTCTGGATGGAGCGACCTCCTCGGTTGGTTTTTGCCCTAGAAGCGGGAATATGGCAGCGCATTTGCTCGCGAAATGGGCTTTGCCAACTACGCGCACGGTCCAGTGGAACACTTCAATCGTGGAGCTTCCGTCAGTTGTGTTTGATCAAGTGGTTACTGATGCACCGGTTTGCTTGATGACGATGCTTGTATGATTGTACTGCTTTGTATATTATATAATTATTATATTTGTGTTCAAAAAAAAAAACTCAATTAAAAATTTATTTTAAAATTTCTTCATAAATATCGATAGCTGGATATTTCATCTAAATATATAAAATCGCTTGAATAAATTTTGATTTAAATTAAAAAGCAAACGTAGATCGAGTATCACAGATAATGTAGATAGTTGAATATTGTCATTTAAATATACGAAATCGCTTGGATATATTTTGATTTAAATTGAAACGTGAACGTAGATCGGGTATCGTAAATAAATTTAAATGTATAAATTTATAGATATAATATTTAAACTCATCTTAAATTTTATAAATAAATTCGTATCGAGTCTGAACTCGAATATTGCAGACTCGAGTCGTTATTCGAACTCGATTCGGTTAAATAACGTTTGAGCCAAGATCGAAGAGTGGTGGAAAATGTTTATAAAAGTTGCGGTTCGAACAGTTGTAAGACAACCGAATCAAACCTGGAGAGGATACTATGTATATTCAACTTGATTCCACTCGTTTGCACGTGTCCCATGGGAGACTGGCCAGCCTCCGCCACTTAGCCAGGCCCGGTCTTGATCTGGTCTGAACATGAAACGTGGGTTTGAGCTGAGCGTGGCGCATTGACCTTTCTAATATATGTACGCGTCATAACTTGTCGACCAAGGCAGGTTTGAGGTATCGGTTGATGCCGGCCCGGACACTGGAAGTCATTAAAATAAATTAAGAGTTTAGAAGACACGTGCTAGATTTGGGAATGCTCTTCCACCTGCTATAAAAAACATAGGATAAGGCTGCCGACTCGAGACTCTCTTGCCATTCTCTCGAGAAAATTTACGGGGTGTTTGGTTGCATGATAATTTTTTGTACATTTTCGTGACAAAAAATTGTATTAAAATAAAAGGTGAACCAACTCATGACATAAAATTATCATGTTTGGAGGGATGTGATTACAAAAAAGAGTAACTATCACAAATGACCAAACAAAGTGGGGGGACCACAAGAAAAAAGAAAGAGGTGAGACCCTCTTTTTTTGTTTAAGAAGAAAATCACTTTTAAAATATAAAATTATCGTGGTTACCAAACACCTCTTTTAACAAGTTTTCTTACAATTTTTACAAATTAAAATAAAAACCTCAATTATCATGCAACCAAACACCCCCATTAATTAAGTTGTGAGGGTTGATCCCGTACGTTTCTGGGCGTCAGCCCTAGCCTCATCGTTCGGCGCACCCACCTAAAAAGATATTGAAAATTTTAATACAAATAAAATTAACATGGTATATGCAATACAAGTACCAAGTTCGATATATATTGATGCTCCAACGAGCTTCTACTAATATATATCAAAATTAAGAATTGCTATATTAATATCTTTGTTGACATGGGTAAGAGATCCTACACGCATCACACACCGACGGTTAATGTTGACATGTTTCGGTGGCTGCTACCGATCACAGGTTGTTGTTCGTTGCATAAAAAAAAATACGTGTTAGGAGTTACGACGTTATGTGCTTGTGATTCCAGGTTTAAAGCAGCAGAGTTCTCCTACGATACGCAGCAAATTTCGGGTCAACATAGTGTATATATATTTATATGCACCATTTACGTACGTACGTTGCAAACGTGCCTAGGGCTTCGGGAAACAATATCACGTGATTAAAATAGTAACTACAGAAGACGAGCATGCATGCTCCTCCAAGAGACCAGGATAAGGGCGGACCTAGCTACGTAGGGGTTAGTGGGGTCCGGTGGGCTATTTTTGAAAACTTTACTTGCATTCTTAAAAAAGTTTTATTATTTTTCATAAGTCAAATGTTTTTTTTGAGGAGTATGATCTCCCTGAATTTATAGATGAACTCCACAGTATTTATAGGTGAGAGAGGTACGCTGAGACTATGGGCGTTTGATTGCATGGCACAACCAGTTATAAGATGTGTTGGGAAAATATCACAAATTTATGTTTTTGCAGTGGTTTCTTTCCCGGTATATAAAAACAGGTGATGCTTTTTTTTTCCCCTTGTGCTCGCCATCATTCATGTGGTTGCATATAGTTCCACCCTTTTCATCACAGTATCCCACCAAACATGATTTGTTTATGTATCATGCTATCTTAGCTTAGAGTATATTTTTACACAAATTTTTATCACAAAGTTGCTAAATAAAATGATTGTATTTTGGCCTCCTCTACAAAAATTGGGTCAAGATGGACTATTATATTTTTATGTATTTAATATATTCGATTGGTATCATATAGCAATAAATATTTATATTCATTGTTAAATATTTAATGAAACTTCTCACGAAATTTGTCAGTCGGACAAGTATGCTACTTCCTCGGACTGCAACCGTGCCCTTTACTTCGAAATTTAGTTATAATACTTTAATGAAATCCAACGATCTTTCCCAGCAGCTTCTTCCCTTCGACCACGGTCCGGTCCGGTTGCCGGCCACCTTTAAATGCGCAAGTGGTATGTTCACCGAGGATCCGATCCCGGTCAAAGCTGCCGCGGTCGACTCTTCGGCGCGCCCGCCAGAAAACCGAACCGTTCCGTTTGCGTGCGGCGGGTAATCAACAGAAGCATGGCATGACCCCCGAGCATATTCCCTGGGCCGGTCCATGTGGGGGCGGCCGGGCCGGATAGGCGTTCCAGCTCACCCTCACGCGACTCCGACGGTGACCGCACCCGTACTTATCCGCATCAAAACTACAGATAGCCCCCCGCTGTCCGACGTATTTGCGCGGCGAAGACCGTCCCGTCAATCTTATCGGTGGGTGTATGCTTTTTACAAAAAACACAAAAGGACAAGAGCTGCACACGTCAGCCCGCGGTTGTCGCGGGGAGTGACGTCGTCGGACGACGTGGGCTCGGATCCGCCGCCCGAGAGACGCGCATGCCCGCCGCACCATCCATTCTATCCTCCCGCGCTCCGGCGCGGCCCAACGCGGGCCGTTGGTCGACGACCCCCCGGCGAGCCCCTCCAAAATCCGTGACGCAGGCAGTGACGGGATCGAGTGCCACGAAGGCGCAACAGGTGTCAACTGCCACCAAACCTTGCGCGCCACGTAGCGTCCGCGGTCAACCGGCCCCGTGGTGGTCAAGCCCACGTGTATTTCCGGAAGCATCCGTGGGGCGCGACACCTGTCCCTCGCCGCGGTTCTATAAATTGTGCGCGTCTCTTGGTTACGAAGTTTCAGGCTTTTAGTTTTAGCAACCTCTGCACCCCTCTTCAGCTGCGGCGGCGGAAGGGCTCGGAGCAGCAGCAGCAGCAGCAGCGTAAAGAGAGGAGGTGACCTTTCCCGGTTTGATCGGCGTTGTGGGAAGAGAATAGAAGCGTAAATGAGCGCTGGGGACCTGCAGCTGCCGCCGGGATTCAGGTTCCACCCGACCGACGATGAGCTGGTGATGCACTACCTCTGCCAGAAGTGCACCGGCCATCCTATCGCCGTTCCCATCATCGCCGAGATCGACCTCTACAAATACGATCCGTGGGAGCTGCCTGGTAAGTTCTCGTCCCCAACCTCCGTCTCACCGTCCTTCGAGTGGACGGCTCACGGCGCCGCCGCCGCCGCAAACGTATCCAAGAGCCGGGCACCGGGGAGTATTGCGGGCGTGCTTTCTCTTGGGAATCGACGATTTTTATGGATCCGAACTTGACAAAGGAATCGGGATTAATCGGACGTTGCAGGGCCAACGCTCCGTGATATCCGAAAAGCTTCCCGTTAATAATCCGATCAGTCCTGACGTTCTCCGTGGTCTGGTGCGCAGCGATGGCGCTATACGGCGAGAAGGAGTGGTACTTCTTCTCCCCGCGGGACCGCAAGTACCCGAACGGGTCGAGGCCGAACCGGGCGGCCGGGTCGGGCTACTGGAAGGCGACCGGCGCGGACAAGCCCATCGGGTCGCCCAAGCCGCTGGCCATCAAGAAGGCCCTGGTCTTCTACGCGGGCAAGGCCCCCAAGGGCGAGAAGACCAACTGGATCATGCACGAGTACCGCCTCGCCGACGTCGACCGGACCGCCCGCCGGAAGGACAGCCTTCGGGTAAGAAACGTGGCACGATTCTATTGGTCTACGTGGGCCGACCTTTTCTGCCCTCGCCCCGGTGTGAACGCGCCTAGATTCTTGCCGTCGCTTTCTTCGCGTGTCGGCATCTGTCTCGGTCGCCTTTTGTCCTGTTCTTCTTTGACCAAATGTGGGCCGTAGAACTTCATTGACGTTATGGCACACGTGTCGATTTGCAGTTGGACGATTGGGTGCTGTGTAGGATATACAACAAGAAGGGCGGCAACGAGAAACAGATGACCGCCAAGGCCGCGGCCGGCGGCGTGTCGACGAACCACGGTTTCCCCTTGCTGCGGCCGAAGCCGGAGATGATGGCACCCCCGGCGCCGGCGCCGGCGCTGCCGCCGCCGCAGCAGGTGACCGAGTTCCTGTGGTTCGACTCGGACTCCGTGCCGAGGCTGCACGCGGACTCGAGCTGCTCGGGGCACGTGCCGTCTTCGTCCCCGGAATTTACCTACGAGAGGGAAGTGCAGAGCCAGCCGCGCTGGAGGGACTGGGAGCGGCCGGCGCTGGAGCTGCCGGTGGGCCTGGACGCCGCCATGGCGGCAACTGCGTTTCCCACCGTGGAGGGTGGCCCTCTGGGGCAGCTCTCTCCGCTCTTCCGCGACCCGCTGCAGGATGTGTTCAAGTACCTGCAGAAGCCATTCTAGCTGAGACGCGAGGCACGTCGTGTAGCGGGGGCGGCGGCGGCGGCCCGGCAGCCGCCGTCCCCCGCGGTTATTCTTCTTAATCGTCGTCCGGCGCGGCTGACTGGCGCTGTAGTATTTGCGGCGCCGCAACCGGTAACGGCGACGGGGCACGCGGAGATGACCCACTTCTTCCCCACTAGCGAGCCGTGTGGGCGCCGGTGACTCTGGTTCCGCCGGGGATGGCGACGGCGACGGGCAAGCTTTCTCCTATCTACGTCGAGGGCCGGAACGGCCGGTGCGAGGGCCATGACGCGGTGGGGCTGTGTTTGTGTGTATGGTTGTATTAGTTTGATATACGTAGTTCACGTATGGTGATGTACGGAGACTTCTGTATATCGTCCTTACCATGGGTAAAATCAGACAATTTTTATACATATACCATTAAGTAATAATAATTCGCTAAAACCTCCCCTGGTGAGCGTTGTCGTCTTTTAGGTGGCTTTTTAGTTCGACTCTTGTCGTGATCCGATAAAATCCTGTTCAAGATGTGGAAGGACGTCATTTAAGGTGCAGTTCTCTTTTGGTGATATTTTATGGGGGTGTTTGATTGCATGATAAATTTTTTTGTACACAATAAAAAATTGTATTGAAATAAAAAGTGAATTAACTCATTGACATAAAATTATCATGTTTGGAGAGATGTGATTACAAAAAAGAGTAACTACCACACATGACTAAATAAAATGGGAGACCACAAGAAAAAAGAAAGAGGTGAGACTTTTTTTTTGTCTAAGAATAAAATCATTTTTAAAATATAAAATTATCATAGTTACCAAATACCTCTTTTAACCAATTTTCTTACAATTTTTAAAAATTAAAACAAAAATATTCATTATCATGCAACCAAACACCCCATTAGATTGCTTGTATTATCTTGGTGTGTCACCATTTTTTTTTCTTTTTTTAAATCGTACGTGTAAATCTATGTTTAGTTTGGAAGTTGTTTCGTAGTCTTGTATTATATAGCTGGTTCATTTCGTTGAGTCGGAAGAGAAATTATGTCGTTTGCCTGACGAAAAATCATTTGCATAGCTATCTTTTTGACTAATTGGTTTGACTTTTAATTGACACGTGGTCAAATGTTAACTCCAGACAGGGACGCCGACATTATCCAATTATTCGAATTAAAAAAACGACCAAGTTATAGTTATAAGATTATTTAATTGTACAGGCAACAGATATTTTGTTATTTTAAGATTATAGAAATAGGTGGAGTTCAAATCTAGTATGTTACCTGATAATGGTATTCTTGATTAGTGTATCATTGGATTACTTGTACTATTTTAAAAAAATAATACTCGACGCTCAGCTCATATTCAAAATAAAATATAAATATTTTTTATTTTAATTGATTGTTAACTATTTTTTAGTATCTAGTAGAAAGTGATATGTAAATATGTTTATTTTTTGTATTTAAAAATAAAAATTTGTATTTTTTTTAGAAATAAGGTCATTTTTTATCGATACCCAGCCCGTTTGTCATCCTAACCGCAGGGGTGAAGATAGGAGTGTCAATGGGCCGAGCTTGGGCTGGCCCGGCCCAAGCCCACTTCAGCCCACATATTTAAAACCCAAGCCCAAGCCCATGTATAAGACCCAACGGGCTTGAATTGTATAAATGGGCTTTAGCCCTCCAAAGCCCGTCATAGCCCATTAGCCCAATGGGTTTTAGTTACGTAAAATAGTACGAAATTAAAAATTCTATTAAAGTCAAAAAATTGATAAAATTTATAAATTCTATAATAATGTAAAATATATAATCTATAAAACAAAAAATATAAAAAATAAAATCTATAAATCCGTGAATCGTTGAACATTCTAATATGTTGAATCATCAAGGGATGCATAAATTATGTTGGTGGGGTTTGCAAAAAACTATATTGGACCACATTCCTCAAGCATGCACTTTTTATTGAATTTCTCTCCAATCTTAATTAATGTTATTAGTTCAATCATCTTTATTAGGGGTAAGAAAAGAAATCTGAGATTCCAAAATTCTGATTCAATTAAAAGTTTAAATTTGTTAGGTAGATACCAGAGTCCAAAGAGAACCATAAGTTTAAAATCTTAGGTTGTGTAACAACTACCAAGTTGGTTTACAACATTCATATGATATGTTTAATGCCTATGGCGATTGGTGATGCCAACAGCCAAGTTAACCATCCTTAGTACAATGATGTGATGACATCCTTCTTTTATCCTCCGAGCGGAAAGACATCCCTGTGATAAGATCTGCCAGAATTACTTGATATCAATGAGTTAAAAGCCATAGCTTCAGAAGAGTCACAATGGGTGCTAACTTGGTATCCGCTAAGGTCCAGAGTGCAGCTATTTTTTAGCTACAAGGTAGTCAATTTCCTGTTCACTAACTGGGTCTTCCTCTTTCTAATTGAATTGTGAGTTGAAAGGTTAACATAGAATCTCTTAACAATGAAAGATCAGATTATCTAGTTATAAGGATAAAACGTCTAACACTGATAGTTAAGTGGTGCGTAAATTAGTAAGTATCAGCTAGTGTCAATGTCAGTTCAGATCAACCTATCCACCACTAGAACTGCAAGCCTCGTAAGCTCAAAGGATGTGGCCCTACTCCACATTACTAGCTCCTCAGTAGTAGGTAATAGATTGTTGAAAATAGAGAGAACTATTTTGGGACTTCATTCAACACAGGTGAAGCAGGCAGGCAGAACCTGAATTGATAGAACATTTTGTATCCAATGGCATTGAAAGTAAAATTTTCCCATTTATTGTGGTCCCTCACTTTTGGTATTGGGTTATAATGAAGAAATCACAATGACAAGAAGCAGAATACAGAGGTCTCCCATTTATCATAACCCAATCTCAAGTTAATGGTACATGCCAAATAGTTAATGCCTACGGCGATTGAGGGAAACCCGGACAGTATCTGAAGAAAATCCTACAACATAAAACTCAAGCACACGGAGACAACAATACAGATCATCTACTGCAGCCTCGGCAGAGGATTGTGGTGGTGACACTAACCCTAATTGTGGCTGGGCATACCAAAGATCCTCATTGCCGACGGCCTCTCCAGCTGGACGGCTACTGTTTATGGCAGAATTGGCTACTTGCTGCTCGAGCAATGCTTCAGCCTTCCTCTTGTAATGTTTTTTCGAAAAATGCTTTCCTCTGAGCTACAGATCCCGGCTTGGAGCACTTCCGAGCCTCTTCCGGATGCCTCGTTCGATGGAAGGATGACCACTTCCACCATTCCAAGGACTCCGACATGTACCTTCCAAAGGTGATTGAACCCCCCAATGTAGGAGCTGCCATTTCTGCCACGCGGTGTACATCTCTCTTAGTGCGGATGAATCAAACTTATCCATTTCTTGATGACGGAACCTAATAACAACATGACGAAAAAGGGGGAAAGAAACCTAAATGATGCATAGACCCAGAAAACCAGCAGTCGATGATTGAGATTGAAGGGAGCAATAAGCTGCAATTAAGCTTCTATTTAGACGGAAGCCAACAGAACCGAAACCTTACAAAAAAGTAGAACACGAATTGAAGTAACGAATCCCCTAAATCACAGGAGCTCCGGCGGGAAAGAAGCAAAAGATTTCCGTACGTAACTCCTGAGAAAAATTGTCACCACATTCATCATGATGAACGCTCACCTCTTTCTCAAGATTGGCACCCTCTGGAAACTCGTAGGAAACAACATAAAACTCGAGCACATGGAGGCAACAATCCAGATCCTCTGCCGAGGTTGCTGCTGGAGAATGGGTGCCGGCCGCCGGGTGCTGCGGAGTGCGGAGCCCTCTTCACGTTGCTGCGCAGAGCCCTCGCCCTTGTGGCGTTGCTGCGGAGTGCGGACTGCGGAGCCCTCGTCGCGTTGCTGCGGAGTGCGGACTGCGGAGCCCTCTTCGCGTTGAGTTGCTCGGCTGTCGGACAGGCTGAGTGACAGCCCGCCGGGCTTTAAACGGGCCAGCGGGCCAAGCTCGCCGGGCCAGCCGAAGAAACGGGAATGAGAGTCGCCGGGCCAGCGGGCCAAGCTTCATCTTTTTGAGGGCTTTAAGCCCGGCCCGCGATGGGTTTTTTGATGGGCTAACGGGTCCAGCCCGTTCGTTTGACACTCCTAGGTGAAGATGGTTCCGGACGACGTGTCAGACTGATACCGGCGCCTGGTTGTCTTCGGCCCAGAAACTAAATAAATCAACTGATCGAATATAAGCTTGTAGTTGTTGGCATTTTGGTCTTGAGCGTTGGGGTTCGGTTGCATGACAACGTTTATTCAAGTTCTTCTATGAAACTTAAAATCAAGTTTAAATTCGTTATAAATTTTTCTAATAAATTATTGTATAGTTATAGTGTGTTTGTATTGTAGTTCATCAAGTCCTTAAGGGAGCTGTTCACAAAAAGATTAATATAACTTCTTTTTCCGGTCTAGTCTGCACCTCACTTGGTAGTGATGGGACATGAGAACCGAATCTATTTAACTTGCTCTCTTATTTAAAGTTCCACCAGATTGGATGCTTTATTTTTTAGGGAAGAAAAGATCACCATAGCTAGTAATCACGAAACTCAGTACACATAAAGAGCTGCCGTTGGGGCGGGTCCGATTTAACAACCTATTTAGTTAGAGTATCAAAGGTGATATTGATATTTGTAGATTGAGAAAATATTAATATTAAAAGTGGGAGTATCAAATCTATTAAATATTTGGTAATGCTGTATCAACATTAAAAAATATATTAGATGTTTGATAATATTTTATTATTATCAAAAGGATTATTAAAATGTGTTCTTAATTAATATGTTGGCATCTTCTTTTTTATCCCGCATCAATGTGATTAGAATACGTGTCATTTAGAAATTAGAAAACGTAATGGTAAATACGAAACTTTAGTCCGCCACAGGAAGATGTCCTTGTCAAAATGATCCAGTTTTAATGCCAATTGCATATCCCTGCAAGAAAATTCAATCCGAAGATAAATCTTTGTGAAAAGGGTAAATTATATATCCATAATGATAATTTGCCTGATACCAATTTATGCTGTCTGCGACAATGATAAATAACAAATCTGCATATCAATATGCAAGTTACAAAGAATCTATAAACAATCTAGTACTTTGTCTACTTTTCTATAATTGGTCTTTGTGACACCTCTTCAAATTATGGTATGCTCGATAGTCTGAGGAAGAGAATAACCAATATCATTTGTCTAACATTTCGTGAATCCCCCTTTCGTTTCACCCAAGATCTTTAATAAAGATTATTTTCTCGTTTCACTTAGCACTTATAAACCATTTACAAAAAGAGTAGATTATGCCAGGGTGAAATACCATTCCTCAAAATGCATCCTGGTAATGTCCATGTGTGCATTAAATGATGAAAGCATAATGATCATCTAGATGCATTCTGGAACATCTGTGCCCAAACATGACATGCTTCTTCTTTTCTTTTTCTCTTTTTTTTTCCATTTCTATGGTCTCACAAGGGCCATGAAATATCAGTCCTACACGCACAAAACAAAATTTGCAGTCATGTGCATCGGGCAGAAGATACATTGTTTTACATAAACCCCTTTCCCGACTCAAGTCATACCCAGATGCTTAAATTAGATACGAGACCAAACACATCATGTTACGTCAGGAGGAGAACGGAGCGGAGCCCACTGATTCGAAATGGATTAACTTGGAGAGCTCTGGCGTACTCAGTTATCTTACGCCCTGTTTGGTAACACTATTTGACGCCTCTATCACTGTCAATTTTAAAATTGATATTTCTAATAATCACTAAGAAGTGTTTGGTTAGTAATATCAATTTTGAAATTGGAAGTGAACAAAGCACATTACGTAATACATGTGTCAACTTGTATCAATTTTGATATTGATATTCCAATCTCTAATGCCCTGTTTGGTTAGAGTTTCATTTTTGGTACTATATCAATATTGATATTAATATTTTCAAATGTTGGAGTATCAATATCAAAAGTAATACAAGTTGACACTTGTATTACATAATATGTCTTGTTTGCACTGTAAATTTTAAAATTGATACAATTAACCAAACACCACTTAATGATTCTTATCAATATCAATTTTAAAATTGATAGTGATAGAGGTACCTAATAGTGTTACCAAACATGGTGTAAAATTATCAATATTGATATAGTATCAAATTTGAAACTCTAACCAAACGGGCCATTGTGATCGTAGAACAACAAGAATCATGTTTATCTTACGTCCTGTTTGGTAACAGTATTATATACCTCTATCATTATCAATTTTAAAATTGATATCGATAGAAATTACTAAGAGATGTTTGATTAATTGTATCAATTTTATAATTTGTAGTACAAACAATACATATTATGTAATACAAGTGTCAACTTGTATTATTTTGATATTAATACTCTAACATTTGAAAAAATTAATATCAATATTAATATAGTACTGAAAATGAAACTCTAACCAAATAGGACATTAGCGTCTCGCCCTCTACTCCCCGATGCGTACTCCTCGACACGGCGTGCAACAGAAGCCGTGCTGACGTGATCTTTGATACTCCTACCTCTTTTTTTGATTTTCTTTCTGATGATACTCCTGATTTTCTTTTTTATTTGGTTAATTTCTAGTTCGTGGATCCTGTGAGTTTGACCCTCTCCGGCTCTCCGTGTCCAGCCCCAATAAAGCATCTCACGGAGCTGACGAAGCGAGACGTTGGAAAGCAACGAAAGTTGATATATGTATATATATATAGATAGAGAGAGAGAGACGTGAAAAGAAATCTTTTTTTTTTTTTGAAGAAAACATGACCATATTCATTAAACAAGACTACAGAGCATACATAGTTTGTACAGATATAAAGATAAACCAACAAAGACACTAGACCGGGTCATCAAGGAAGTGATCTTGGAAAAGGAAATTTCCAAGGAGAGACTGTACCACCACGAGATGACCAACACACGCAGGTGCAATCGTGGTCGGGTGGTACAAGAAAGAACTCCAACAAGGGAGTTTGTAAATTGTACCGAGACCGGAATATCACTCCAAACGGGAGTGGAGAAAGCCCAAACCCACGGTCTCGGGAGAGACTTAGCGTCTAAAACGCTAAAGCTGATAATGTCTGAGCCATAACCCGGTCTGTGGACTACAAACAACATCGACACAGAAAAAAAACAGAACAAACTTAGGTAAGCCGGTCTCCACAGATCCAACACAACAAAAGTGTACAAAATGCCTAAAATAAATTCTAGGCAAAGTGTTGGAAAAGGGAGAGTGGGAGGGAGGATCCCTCCCTCCCAAACTTAACACGACCTCAAACCGACTGAGTTGAAACTACTCCACAAAAATGCTGGAACTGAGTCTTCAAGTGCCGGAGGCTACTGTCAAGCGTTTACCGAAGAGGCCGCCGGAGGCTGCCGGACAACCCCTGATCCTCCTTCTATCGGAGCCGCCGAATGGGGACGCCGCCGGTGAGGGCTGCCGGACAAGGAGCCGCCGGCGAGGTTGATGCCGAAGGGGATTTGCCGAAGAGAGCCGCCGGACAGGAGGAGACCGCTGCCGGCGACAACTGCCAGACAGGGAGGGAAAAAAACCCAGGCGAGGGATTTACCGAAGGGGGCCGCCGGACGGGGACGCCGCAGGTGAGGGCCGCCGGACGGAGAACCGCCGGCGAGGGTTCCGGAGCTGCCGAAGGGGGCCCGGGTACTCAATCTTCTCTCGATGCGTACGTGAAAAGAAATTATTGAATATAATTGGCTCGCCGTTACATCATCGGAAATGGGAAAAAACAAGATTAACGGGTGTCTAGTTACGTTTAAAGTTTATGTTCTAGTTACGTTTAAACTTTGAGGGGCTGTTTGGTATCAGGATAACTTGAGGATAAACCAAGTTTATCCCCAAAATTTAGGGGATAAACCAGGTTTATCCCCAAAAAATTTAGATACCAAACAAGCTCTGAGCTTTTGTTCAAAGTTTATGTTTTCGAAAAACATTAAAAAGGAGTGTTTGGTTATCACTTTAATTTTATATTTTCAAAGGAATTTCTTTCTTGGACACAAATATGAGATTTTTTTTCTTGTCTCTTAGTTATACGTTGTCCCCACTTTTTTTTTTGCTATCATATCTCAAAGTATATGATCAATGTTTCTAGCTAGTTTATATTTTGTTAATATAAAATGGATAAACAACTTACCGCAACTAAATATCCTCTGTGGGGTGTTTGGTTGCACAATATTTTTTATTCATTTTAAACGTAAATTTTATATTTAAATAAATTCAAGTCAGTTCGTGACATAAATTTGCGGCGAGTGAAATCATAGAGTAGAAATCATATATGACCAGAGGCGAGGGGGGACCACAAGAGAACAAAATGGACCTCACCTCTTTAGTTTTGTCTAAGATTTGTTTAAAATATAAATTTTTAAAATTTTTCAAACATCTTTTTGACCAGTTTTATTAAAAAATATAATTTGTAACAAAAACTCTGATTCGTCGTGAAATAATATAATATAAGTATATAGTAGGAGAATGGACCCTTTTTTCTGCCCAAATGATAATGGGCCTACGGGGGACCGTGAGCCCGCGGCTCTGAGAGTCCATCTAGGAGTCTCGGGTGGCTCCGACGTTGGTTGTTCAACTTGTTCTTTGGCAACTTTCTGGGCATACGTGCGGAGCAGGCAAAAAAAAAAAACCTGAACTCTCGGGGGTCTTCTGGTAATTTCACCAGAAGCGGTGAGGACGGGTGGAAGGAAGCGCCCGTCATTTCCAAAATTCTGGTTTCCCTCCCCGACCGGGCGAAATGCTTAAACGTCGTTGGTATCCCCTCACCGTATTCGTCTCACCTCCCCTCGGCCTCCAGCCCTCCACTGCCTGGACATCAGGCCCCTGACCCTGAGACGTGATTCCGGGAGGTGAGTGCACCCTCTTCTCTTTCCACCCCGACGGCGTAGCAGCAGAACGAAAAGCGAGCCAAGGGGACGCCCGCTGTTGGGCCCGAGCCGAAGACGCGCAGGGAGCATGTGAGCGCCCGGCGACTTCCCTCCATTCCTTCTGCTGCCTTTCCGTCTTCCTTGCCGTCTCCATTCCCTCCTCGATCGGCGGAAATCGTTGCGCTCTTGGCTCGAATCTTCCTGTCGGATCTGCCGAGCTCGTGCACTTACCTCCTGTTGCTGCGACATTTCATTTCCTGCTCCGTGGAAGATGTCCACCTCAAGCTTGAGGTCCTCTCAGAGATCGAGCATCTCGCCGTTCCGGTCACGCAAGGCATCTTCGTCCACTGCCGCCTCTTTGTCCGCGCCTGCGAAGCCTGGGGGCCGTCCGACGACGCCATCGTCGTCGTCAACTCGTCCGACGACGCCGTCGTCCTCGTCGGGACGTCCGACGACGCCTCTGTCGGTTTCTCGGCCTCTGAATCCCACGCGGCCGTCTCCCGTTTCGCCGGTGACACCTTCCGGCGCGGAACGGCCAGAGTTCTCAAGGTCGAAGGAGAATGTCACCGTAACCGTGAGGTTTCGTCCCCTCAGGTTCCATTTCGCCATCCCCTTGTAACTTGAGTCGTTGGTGGCACGTACTCTTGGTTTTGATTTTGTTGTCTTCTCTTCTTTGTGATTCGCCGGTGAATTTGCAAGTGCGAGAGAGATCAACAAGGGAGATGAAATCGCGTGGTACGCCGATGGCGATTACACTGTTCGGAATGAGTACAATGCATCAGTTTCTTACAATTTTGGTGTGCACTCATCGAAATGCCTTCTATATTTCTTCTTTTATTTCAAAACAAGAATTCTCTGTTGCTTATACTGCTATAGATGCGGAGAAACTATAATTCTCCACAGACCTTGCTTTGCGCGTTATTATGATGACACAAGGCTAGAGTTGCCTGTGTAACTCCAACAGAAACTGAATCATCACTCATCAGTGACACTAGGACGATTCATGCAGTTTCTGCTCAGGTTATTTATTCTGATTATTGGCATTTGCACGTGTTTCTGGCATCTAAGGATTCAAGGATTACATATCGTTCCTGAAATTCAGGTTGTATTACGTGTAGTCCCTGAACTGAAACTCCGGTTGGAATAAAATGGCATTGTTATCTTATTTTGACATCATCTGCAATGAAAACCTGATGGTCTATCCTTTCTCTAAGGATAAGCTGATAAATTGGTGCAGAACTTACGAAGAAATAATGTAGTATAAAACTGGATGAAGGAGCTTGGAATACAAGATCACGGTCAGATCTGGAGATTACTGATTAGATTGTTCCGTCATGGGCCACCTGGTAGTGATATTGCTTTTGATGGTTCCCCACCAATTCATCTGTTTATTCCATCAGTCTGCATTCTTTGTTTATCCTGAATGCCGTCTGCTTAGCGAGCTTGCCAATTCGTAGAATATAGAAGCTTCATCAACTTGCCAAGTGGATTTTTATCCTGTAGATGTTAAGGCATCACACATTTCAGGTAGGTCTGAGCTGGTGATGCCCGAGCAGTGATTGTTATTCCTTATTAAGAGAATGTATCAATAAGAAAGACATTGAGTTTTTGCAATTAGTAAGAAGACAAAATGACGCATCACAAATTTCAATATAAAGCTGAATAGCACTGTGACATTATATAAAGTACATAGGACATAGGTGTTGAGTTTTGAGAGTTAACGGTTAGCACGTGCTGCGTGCCTTCTCTTGCATCCAGGACTGAATTCTCTAGAAGCAGTGGGATGTGTTCCTTGACACCTTCTCTTGGCCTGTGTACTTCATCGTTTGTTTTGTTATGCATGAAAATATCTGTTCCACTTTTAAAAGTTGTATCATAATTATCAAACTGTTGCATGTCCCTTCGGAAGAAATAATTTTCAAAGAGAATGGTGCACATTCTGTGTATTCATGTTTGTCTAAATTTTATTTTAAGGTTAAACAAAGATACATACAGGCAATGGAGTAATTTCTTGACTTTCATTCTTTACAGACAGAGTCTTTGGTCCTGCAACAACTACACGACATGTCTATGATGTTGCTGCACAGCATGTTGTAAGTGGTGCAATGCAAGGAATTAATGGCAAGTTCTTGTTAACTCTAATGTTTACTTTTTCTCTGTAAAATGTTGTGTTTTGCATTTTTCACATGCCTGCTAAGGAAAATGTTCATACAAAACAAGTAGGAGGTGGGGACTAGGATCAGCCGGTGTTGATACCAGAATCAGTTTAAATCATTGTAATTGACCAGGACTAGGGAGGTGATGTATCCCAATCCGATATTTTTGAGAACTGAGCTTGCTGTAATTACTGAATATATTAAATAAATGCCATTTTAGAAAAAGAAATGGTTGTGGTTAACTTATGTCGAAAGGCCATAATGCAGGAGATTCTTTTTTTGTTGTAAATTCGAACTTGTCAGTTGCATATATGTCATCCATCTTTAGCAGTCTAGATTATACCTCAGATTGTCACCCATCTTTTTGATGCCCCTTTCTGCTGCCATGTGGACTGCAGTCTTTAAACCGATATCCGTTTCCATGTTTGCATTCATGTTTTTTTTACATGTCCAATACTCTGTCATCGATTTAACTATTGGGACAATGGTTGATCTGGAGATTCTGAACATGTACTTCGATGGTATTTTGCTTTTTGACAAAAACTCAGGTCATATCTGTGTGCCCATGTGTGAAAGTAAAGGTATGCATATTCAACAGATAAAATCATTATAATGAAAGATACAGTGAAGACAAGATCTTACGTTTGTCAGGCATGCATAAAAATTCGACTGGCTTTCTTAATTAAGGTCATTCCTGGTCAACAGGGACGAACTAACTAATTAATGGTTGTGGTCATCTATGGAACTTAATGACTTGTGTTGTGACGATGTTATTCTCTTTTAGACACCCTATCATTTCTAACTTAACACAAAGAATAAAAAAGCAACAGTTCAGTCTGGAATTCATGATGGTTTTACTTGGGTTGCTTGTTTTGATCTGACTCAGACAATCATTTATATACCTGGTCAAAGTGACCTTCTTAACATCTTCCTGTGCTTAGTGTAGACTTCAGCTTGGAATTCTTTTCTAGGTTTGATACATAGAGGAGAAATAAAAACTTGGCATTAAGAATGAAAACTGATGCGGGACGAGGCGGGACGGACCGGCGACGTGGCGCTGCAGCGGGCCTTGAAGAGGCGCAAAAGACCTAGAAATGCATAAAACAAGCAAAATCGGACTTAAACCGGTCAAAACGGGCCCAAAATATGTCGAACCGTGCCCGAAACCCTCAAAACGGGCCTGAACCGGCCCCAAAATGGCTTGGACTGGCCTGAACCAGCCCCAAACAGGGTGAACCGGCCGGTTTAAGGCGTGAACCGGCCTCTGGACCGCCGAACCGGCCCTGAACCGGCGGTCGGACCCGGTTTGGGCGCTAACCCGGCGGTTTGGCCCGTTGGCAGGTGAATCGTCGCCCGGGCCGGCCGGCGAAGGCGAACCCCGGCGCCACTTACGCGGGGGGGGGGGGGGGGTCATGGCCACCCATGGCTGGCGGCGGGGGCGAGGGACGCGACGGGGGCGGGGGACGCGGCCGGCTCGCCGGATGCCGCGTACCCCGTCGGGGAGCTCCGTCTTCGACCTCGCGCTCGCGAGGGGGTCGCGGCCTCGCGGGGGCTCGGCCGCGGCGGGCAGAATCAGCGGGCGCCGGAAGCGGCGCTGGGCATCGTCTTCGCCGCCGCCGGAGGGGAAGGGGATGGCCGGAAGGGCCGTCGTCGCCGCCGGACGTGTTCGGAGGAGCCACCGTTGCGGGAGGAGGAGACCGGAGGCTGCCGGAGCCCTAGCGGGCCGCGCGCACGGACAGAGCCGCAGACGCGGCTCTTCTTCCTCCTTCGTTCTTCTCAGTCTAACAGGGGTCCAAATGGGAGCAAGGAGGTGGATGGAGGTACTCCGGGGATCGCCGGAGGCGGGGGTGGACGGAGGGGTGGAGATCGACGCCGTCGGAGGCGTTGAAACGGACGGAGACGGGGGTGAACGGTGTCGATAGGGCTGCAAAACGAACCGATGAAGGGGGAAGGGGCAAGAATGGCTCGGAGGCCGCTGGATGGAGGAGAAGGAGAAGGCACCCACGCCGGAGGGTTGCGAAGAGACCGGTCTGCACCGGAGGTGGAGCTGGACGACCTCCATCGTGGAGGGGGTGAAGGGGAAGAGGCAGCGCCCCAGCACAAGGGGCAGCCCCTAGGGTTCCAAAAATTCAACACTAAAAAACTCTCTCTTCATTCCAACAAGTGAGCCCTCTTAAATAGAGGAGCCCATTACAAATAAGATATCATAAATGACTAATTACATACATGTCCTCTTGAGGACCCAAATAAATAGAAAAGACCACAAATAAAACTCAAATATTTACAAACATGTCCAAATGGACGTAAATGTAAATAAACTCCAAAATGGACCGGACCGGGTCCCCATCAAAAACACTATCGGCTAATTGGCTATGCATGCTATCCTTGTGTCATGTCTTAGACTCTTAGATGGTTGCTTTAGGGCTTGTTTGGTTAGAGCAGCAATTATTTCTTGTCTAATATTTAGAGCAATGTTGATATAGAGGTCTAAGGCTTGTTTGGTTAGAGCATCAAAAATAATAATGTATCAATTTCAATGCTAGTATTTAGCACATCAGCTTCAATTATTTGCTGTCTAATAGTTAGGGTAATGTTGATATGGAGGTCTAATACTATATCCATAACAGGGACTTCACTTTTATATGTTTCATCCAAGGATTTCTGGATTGGGATTGGCAAGTAGGCAAGCTCTTATCCTGTTCTAGGTCAGGATCAGATCGGGTGCCTCAGTTGATTTGTCTGGAGTAAAACCAATATGGAATCATCCTATTTTGTTTTTTAATGAAAAAACTAAAAAAATATGTAAACATCAGAAAAATAAAATTTGTATGTGTTTTTCCAATAGTCTTGTAAACATCTGTATGGTAATTAAAATTGAAATATATAAATTTAAATATGAATGATTGCATTAAAATTCAAGTACCATACAGATACAACATATTTGTCACCAAAATGATCAATAAGGATTATATGATCTATAAGATTCTTTACGTGTTTCTCCGTGAAATATGGCTAGACCTCTTGAGGTGTTGGATAATGACAATGTTGATAGTTATATCTTTGATGCTCTGTGCTTGCTTTGCTGATGGCCACCATGATCATGTTTGTTCGTTACTTGGCCATTTCCACTGTGACCTTGCTGTTTGATCCAAGAATAGTTCTAAGCCTAGCTAGTGGGATCTAGAAATCCCTTATGTGATGCACCTTTATATCCTATTCCTACGACACTGGCAGCTGCATCATCACTCATTAAGTGAAATGCAGTCTTATGCTATCATCAATGCTCTTTGGACTTCTCCTAACTTGCAATTTTTCTTTTATATTCTTGTGTTTCGTCATTGATATTTGTTGATGCTGGTGGTGCTTCGTGCTTCATCTTTGATGTTGGCCTCTGATTGGACCGAATCTGATATGGTCTGTTCATACTGATCCCATCTTTGTTTGAACTGGACTGGTCTGTCTGGTCTGATCTGTTTTTTGGTGGATTGCCCTGGATTGGGCAACAGAAAGATTGATCCGCAACCAATCCAAGCAGCCTGAGCCGATTCAAGATAAAATGGGAGGTAGGATTTGGGTCCTCCCATTGTGGTTGACCAGCATATGCCAATCTTAATTCGGATTGGCCGATCATACAAACAATGCTTTAATCTAAATGCTAATATGACATAAGTTTGCTTTGAGCTTATTTTTCTTTGCTTAAAATGCTTCTCCACTGTCTGTGGTACTGAATAGTCTTCAATGGATGTTGTACCTTTAATGTTATTTCTTTCTGAGTTTCTTTTGTGTAAATTGTGTGTGGACCCTTTTGCAGGCACAGTATTCGCTTATGGTGTTACCAGTAGCGGAAAGACTCACACGATGCATGTAAGTACCACTCCAATCTGTTTTTGCAATGTATATGGGGTTGCTTTATTTTAAAAAGCCGTTTTTGTTCTTAAGTTTTAACTTAGAAGTTATGGTGTAAACTGGTATTGCTTTTTAAAGGTTATTCACAAGTATGATTTAAAAGAAGGTAATTGTGTAATGTTTTGATTTACATATGTTTGTCAGAGATTATACAGGAATTTTTATGCCTTAAAAGGGAAAGAACAACAATGAAGAGATAAAAAAGGTGGTAACTTGACTTTTTTTAATATCTATGTATATAGGATATAATCATTGACGTAATGTAGAACCTCATTTTTAAAATAATAATATTATTGATTTATTGTTGAGCAGGTTTAAAGTTTTTGGTAATTTTGAAATTTTAGTTTGGAATTCTTACCACACTGATGTATTACAAGGACTTTTGCCTTAATAATTTTTCCTTTACCACTTCACACCAACTACTTTCCCTTCTATCTCCTAGGTGAGGGTGTGAGCTACCAGCCTCTTGCACATGGTGAGGGGTCCACTTGGACACCCACATGCACTTGTAGGAGCCCGTGCACACCTCCTTTGGAGTGCTTGGTAAGTGTCAAGACAGGTGACTTTCTTAATCTTTTCAACCTCTTATTGAAGGGGATACTTTTTGGCCTTCTTTTACCTTCAAGAGGTCTTCAGCACCACCTACTTTCTTGTCTTTTGTGCGAGGAGATGGTTCTATGTCTTCAGAGTTCCAAGTTCTCTTTATGGTAAACCATCAAGTTATTACAGCCCCATCCCTCGCCTGATAGTTTTTAGTGGCCAAAATCATCCTGAATCTCAGAAGGTTAGCTCCAAGGTCCGTGATTAATTCTTTGAATATTCTGTACTTGGCTGCCTTGTCTGGCATGCTTCTAAAATGCATTATATGAACTTTACTGCTTTATTTTGTTTTCTTGAGGCTTTTTACCCTCATGCGAACAAGTCTCCAATTTAACCTACATGGTTTTTGACTCGGGGTGTCAATGGGCCGGGCTGGGCCTTGGGCTCTTGGGCTGGACCAGCCTTGGGTTTAATTTTGGGCTATGGGAACAAGCCCTTGGGCTTCATTTGGGTTATTGTTTGGGCCAGGGGAACAAGCCTGCAGGACTGAGGGCTTCTCTCTCTTCTTTGCGAGACTGCCCCAGCTAGGGCTGAGGGCTTCCCTCTCATCGTCCCCAGTGGTCGTGCTGATACCAGCCGCATGGAGGAGATCTGCCAGACAGTAGCACAAGTTGCTGTTCTCTGCTTCCACGGCCGGCAAGGAAGGTGCTCAGATTCACCGGCGATGACTTCATGGCTGCTGCTGATGCCGACATCGATGCGGAGATCCAGGTGGTGGAGGAGGAGATAGGATGTCTGATACCTGCCTCTCGTGCTCGAAGAGTGACGCAGGGCTTGCAGTCCTTGTCCTCCTGCATGGCCATTCCGAGGGGATGCCATTCCGGGTACCTGTTCACGCCCAGTCAGATGTCTTCTTCCCGCCCCTCAAACATGATCGATCTCTCCTGCTGATCGACTGTAGGTTCCTTCTCTGCTGGCACCTGCAGCTAGCTCTGCTTTCTTCTCCGGATCTGGTGGTTCGGGCAAGGGTAGAGTTTTCTGTCTTTATAGAGGAACGGGATCTGGCACCAGTGCAAGCGTTTAGCTAAGTTTGGGGTGGTATTTTAATCCTTTTAACAAAGCACTTGGTGACGTAGATCCCTTTCCAGCAGACTGGATGGCGGTGGGCAGCACAGTGACCATCAACGTCACCGCCCACCATTAAAGTATAGATTGCATAATTGGCCAATCTGGATTAGGATCGGCCGGTTCCTGTATCGGATCGATCATTGCCTATCCGATTCTTTACTGGGGGACTGATCTAGACAAAAGTCTCTGCAGAATCAGCCGGATCATGGTCAGGATCGGATCATAATCGGAATCATTTTTTTTTAATTTACTGATTTCGGATCCGGATTCTTCTCGGATGATCGGCCCAGATCGGCTGATCTGGGTCCCGATTCTGATCTCGCGATCTTTGCATTAAAGTCGTGGTTGTGTATGCTTGATGATGATTCACACGAGAATTATGTGGATTTCCATAAAATATCTCTGCAGATTTTTTTTCTTATTTGCCTCTTTTCAATAATTTAGAGTATTCAGTTGCAAGATAATATGTATCTTATTATATATTAGAAAGATCGGGATGATCCGAGCCAAATTTATATTTTATACGGGCTTGGCAGTGCTGGGGCAGAAATATAATGCGTGCCCGGCTGGAGCGGTCCATTCTATTTTGGACCAGGCTTTAATTGGGCTGATTTTGGTTCTGGCCTGGTCCATCGATACCTTTTTTGGCACTTTCCAACAATTTTAGGTTCAACATCTGTCTTGTTCAGAAGCCCCGTGTGAGGATCTGCCTTTTCTTGATTAAGAACACTTTCTCAAGAATATGCCATGTGAGTTTCCACCTTTTCACTTCGGAGTACACAAAGTGAAATCAAGTAGTTCCATGGTTCCATAACCTTTTTTATGGAAACTAATGGCATATTATGGTTCCATAGTTCAATGGGCCATGGTTGGCTGTCCAGTGGCCTCTGGTCTTGTCTTTGACCTCTCCTTCCTCTTCCAGCCTCCGGTAGGTGGTCTACTCCCCTCATTTTGGAACTCTCAAAACTCGTGACTAGCTGAGATTGTGACTCTCACGAGATCACACGAGGTACTCATTAGATGGAACACCATTATATGGTGTTCTTTACATGTCCCAGACTCCCAATCTTTGAAAGTTGCTATTCATTAACGATAGATTCAGATGCTTTCAGTTCCTTACCGTTTGTTAAGAGTATATTGCATGTCTATTGTCAATGCAATTCACTAAACCATTGCCTCATTCTTATTTTCTGTAGGGTGATCAAAAATCACCTGGAATCATCCCATTGGCTGTGAAGGATGTCTTCAGCATTATTCAGGAGGTAGTTCTAACTTCTATTATGGAGTTCACAGCTTATATTCAAAGAAAGATAATTGATATGGGAATAACATTTATGTGCTTTTATTTTTCATTGCACATTCTGTATTGCAGACACCTGGAAGGGAGTTTCTTCTTCGTGTATCTTATCTAGAAATATATAACGAGGTAAGCATCAAATTGGATTGCCCTACTTCTAATCTTATGGATAAAGCCGCATCTCTGTTCTATACATGTTTCATTTTTTTTCATCTTTGTTATGATGCCCATGTAACCATGAAGGGTGGAAAAACTTGAATCTCATTTATGCTTTCAACAAAGAAATTTTTTTTTTCTGGGAGGCAACCAGAACCGGCCACACTGCACTATCCCAAAGAACGGCATAAAGAAAAAGGTTAAGGTACTACCAAGGAGGCAGTGCAAAAAAAATAAATATAAAAATATAAAACAAAAGAAAATCAAACAGCTACATGTGTAACTGCTAGAAATAAAATGCTTCTACTTAGAAGGAGCAAATAAACTGACAAGCTCCTGCAGCTTCTATTATTTTTGGATATCTTCTCTTGATGTCTGAGGTGGAAGATGATTCTTCATTGAAGATCTTGTTAGTCCGAGCCCTCCTCCTAACCACAGCATAGATAATAATGGTGCATTCTGAAGATTTTGTTCAATCCTGACAAGATTCCTAGCAGATGAATTGCTTGGTAAGTCTCGTAAGACAGTTCAGAGAAGTCTCTTGGCACCTATTTACCCAATTTGGTTTTCTATGGACTAACACATGTCAAAATCTATTGTGGGCCTATGAAGGACACATATATGGCCTGTTTCAAGGCCCTGCCTGTACCCTGCCAGAGGCCCAGAGCCTATTTTGGTCTCACTTTGAAGCTGCTTCCCAGTTTATCCTTGGGCCTATTCTTTGTCCAATTAAGGGGATTTTAAAATCTACCCTAAGGGCTGCTTTTAGGTCCTTCACAAACCCATTCTAGGCCAACTGCGAGGCATATCTAAGGCACATTTTCAGGTCTGTTTTGGAGCCTTTTCTGTGGCCCACTACAATCTAGTGTAGGCCCACTTAAGGCCAGTCCTTTTGGCACATCAAAGGCAGGCCTGAGGACTGTTTTCATGCCCCATGGGCAAGCCTATTACAGCCCCATCAAGGCCCATTTCTATGATTGTTACAGTCTGTTAAGGGCTTAAGGCCCTATAAAGCCAATCTAAAAAGCCCATTTTAGGCCATTTTGTGGCATTTTTTAGTCCAATTTCAGGTCTGTTTTAGGACAAATTTTATGGCTTATTAGCAGCCCTTTTTGAGATCCATTTTCATGACTATTTCACAGTTTATTTTTTCGCCCATGTCCAACTCCATTTTGGGCATTTTCAGTTCTTCAAAGGCCTTTTAATGGTTTATTTTTTGGGTATCGGTTGGGATACTTTCAGGCCACGAAACCCTGTTTCCATAACTGGTTGAAGGCCCAGATTGGCCCATTTTTAGGCCTTTTTTATGGTCCAATTGTGCATCAATTTTAACCCATTCAGTGACCAATTTTTGGGCCTTGGTTGGGACAATTTCCAAGCCCGCTAACAGCCTGCCGGCTGCCGCACACGCCACACACCCTCATTTCGCTGATTTTTACTGTGTTTTTTTGTCAACAAACAGCCACCTAACGAGGACTGCACAACCTTGTACCCTAAACCCTACTTTTTCTCTCATGTGTAGAGAATGTAGGGGGTGGATGAGAAATTCTTTCCTCTCTAACAGCCTTCCGCGCACCAGCATTCCCTCTTTCATGCCTATGTAAAGGGTGAAAGTTTAGGAAGAAGCTAGAAAAAAATAGGATAGGGTTGTACTTAACCTTATCTCCACAAAATAAGAGAGGAAATGGCAGAAAATATCAATTTTTTGGTACAGTGGGTCCCATCGCATGAAACATGCTCCGAACATCCTGTGAAAATTCAATGTTATAGGCCAAAAATACCAGAAATTAAAATTTCAGTTATTAAATTAATTTCATAAGCATCAGAATTTATTTTATGATAAAGTAGTAAAATCAAGAATCCTATTTTGATAGGCTCTTCCAAAATTTAATAAATACCTCAAATTTTGACTGAAAATTTTAAATTATATTGGATGTATTATATCTTATTTTGTATTCTTCGAATCATTTCGAATTCTATTTTGGCTCATTTCTCTATCTAAAATTTCTATTAAAAATCAGGAAAATTTACAGAATCTTGGAAAACATCCTGAAAGTTCACTACAAATCTGGAATACAAAATTGAGGGGTTAAGATCATTGGAAAATTAATTGTGGGCCCCATTGTATAATTTTCATTCTTAAATACATTGGAATTTTACTGATAATTTAGTTTAATTCTTTGTTGGTCCCATTCCCTGAGATTGGGTTATTGGGCCCCATCTCACGAAATTCTTTGATAAATCACAGATAAAAAAATTGAAAATGACTCTAACTGCCCATCCGCACTGCTCTCCTGCTTTCTTTCACTCTCAACTGAAGGAAGCGAGAGGAAACGCTTATAGTAGGCCCATTCCCTGGAAAAAGTAAAAAAAAGGGCTAAAAAACTTGAGCTGACCTTGTAAAACCCTCCAACTACTAAGAGGTACGCTTGTGGGCCCTGAAAAGCAGGGCTTCTAGCACACAAACCTGCCCCCTCCTATAAATTGGCCATTGGCCAAGGGAAAGATAGGAGTTTTGGCTGGAAGAAAGAGAAGGTGCTATTGGGATGCGCAGGGCTTCAAGGGGGGGATTCTTTAGCCTTTTTCCTCCTCTCTCTTGGTTACCCCTTTAGCAAGGAAATGAGGGCTCAGTCTCTCTTCATCCCTCTTCCTCTCCTCCTGTGGCGTCAAACAGCAGATGCAGGAGCTGAAGTCCCTGCCCAAGCCCCTTCTTTCTCCTCCTGGCCGGCAGAGGGGTAGGGAAGCAAAAACTTCAAAAGACAGGGCAACTAGAAAATTTTGGAATTAAAACAAGTCGTAAGTCAATTTTTAGACACTTAAATGATTTAATAATAATAATTTAAAAGGTCAATAATGAATAAGTAACCAAATAAACCAAATAAAATAAAATAAATGAAAATAAACATAAAATAATCAAAAACTAAAAAAGGCATAAAATAAACTGAAATTTAAAAACAGACAAATGCTAAAATTTAATAATTTCAACCCAACAAAAAATTAAAAAATAAACATCTCACAATGAGAAAAGAACTGAAACCAAAAAGAAAAAGAAACAGAAAACAGAACAATAAATGAAAGTTAAACACAAAAAAGATAAATAAAGAAATACAAAACGAAAAAATAGGTAAAAAATGATAAAAAAACAGAAAAACGACAATGAAATAAAACATAAAAATTGGAAAAAATGAGAAAACAAATAGAAGATAAAAACAGAACCAAAAAAATGAAGTCTGTAGGTCAGATAATCTGAAAATCTGGAACTCAAAACCCCAAATCTTAAAACTCAGAAATCCAAACTGAAAAAAATAGTAGGCTAAAAAACTTAAAACTTTGAAGTTCATAAAGCTAAAATCTGAAGCCTAAATTTCCCAACTTGTAAAACTGAAATCTGGATACTGAAATTCTAAGGTAAAAATGAACATAAGCACCCCTAGTTGGTGAAAACCTGAAAATGGGTAAAAGAAAAAAAGAAATCTTTCAGTTGAATATGCCCAAAACAAAGCAAAAATAATCAGAAACCTCAAATTCAAACAGCAAGCACTCAATTCAAAGGCTTATGCCCTGTTTGGTTAGAGTTTCATTTTTGGTACTATATCAATATTGATATTAATATTTTCCAATGTTGGAGTATCAATATCAAAAGTAATACAAGTTGACACTTGTATTACATAATATGCTTTGTTTGCACTACAAATTTTAAAATTGATACAATTAACCAAACACCTCTTAATGGTTCCTATCAATATCAATTTTAAAATTGATAGTGATAGAGGTACCTAATAGTGTTACCAAACAGGGTGTTAACAGGTGAAAACAAAACCAAACGAAATAATCCCATAGCCCCACAAAACTCAAAACTTACAATAAACAAAACTTAAAACAAAACTCATAAACATCAAATTCTCACAAGGCTGTGGGGATATTCTTCATTTTTCAATAATGTTTACATAGATGAACAATTTCTGTGTACAAGTTGCTATGGTAGTTAATTAAAGGTATTTGAGTAGTTGGTCGATGTAATTAATACCGAAATATTGACAGTTTGGTGGGGAGAGGTCAAAAGCAATTTTTAATAACTCAAATAACTTTAAAGATAAAAAATGTGGTTGGGATCTTTGTAGGGTCTTCTCTATGTTCACACTTAAAAATGTTGTAGCTCAGTTATATGTTCGTACCTATATATACCTCACCGAATCAAATCAATGTCTCCGTATCATATCACATCATCTATTTTTTTTAAAAAAATAATGATAAAAACTGGTTCCATTATGGAAATAAGGAGGTTTCGACAGCACTGAGCACCCTAACATGGTTTGCTGGATCTTTCGTTGTGGATTGGGAGATCAGCAGGGCTGACCTGAAGCAGGAAGGGGGATCTGGGTGGGGACCTGATTGCGGTGTTAGTTATCTTCAGGATTGGCTCAATTTGGTTGGATTGGCCTAGATCAGCTGATCCTGGCAGTTGAGGAGCGGTGGGAGGGGGTAGCATGTTCCCTGCCTGCTGACTTGATAAGCACTGGCAGATCTGGTTCACATTGGGTCTGTAGAGGTCAAGGTGCACACGGTGGTGGCTGCCTCTATGCCCCTTGGACTGGCCAATACCTCCCGACCCGCCTGGTCCTCCATCGGGCATTGATTGGGACCAAATTTTCATGGTTTTCATTTTGTATTTTGTTATTGTTTTTATTTTTACAAGGGCTGATCTTTTGCAATCATGGATTGGTTATGCTTCGGACGGGTTGACTGAGCCAACTACCACCAATCTGGAATTGCTTGCAACCTATTGATTTGAAAAACATCTTTCAAACTGATGGAGTGACAGGACATGGCACAGAGGTATTATCCATACTTCACCAACCAAGCCACAAAGGACACATTTCTTCATGCTAGCCTCTCTTATTCATCTGTCTATCAGTATTAGACAGTCTTGTAGCTTCACACCAAAAAAGTGAAGTTTGGAGCAGTCTGACTCTCCATGCTTATTTCACTGCATCCAACCAAAGAATCCCGTGAACAAATTTAAGGGAAAGATTCTGCGTAGTTTCTTTTCTTCAATTTTTTATGTTTTTTGGGAGCTGGCTTTATATAAATGCTGTTGACCAGAGTGGGTAGTTCATCAACCTTTTAACTTTTTGGTGCCCAAATACGAAATAATGGAGATATTGGAAGTGCCAAAACATAAACCTATGGTGTTTCTAGTAAGCAATTAAAACTTCACTTACTGGCTGCATTTCTTATGTCTGTTTGATTTTTATAGGTGATAAACGACTTGCTTGATCCAACTGGACAAAACCTTAGAATACGAGAAGATACACAGGTACTAATGATACTTTGCCTTATTTTTGGGCCTTACGCATGCGTTATCTTTCTTTTCTGTTTATTTTATCTCTCTTAATAGGTTATATCATTGGATGCTGGTTGTGGAACCTGTGTTTCATGTCCTTAACTCAATGCTTCGTTGTTTGATCTTAAATTGATGAACTCACCTCTAGAATTCATGTTTTATATTTACATCTGCTAGATTTAAATTTTTTTAGTTTTTAAACATTTCGTTTGAGCAAAAAAGTTCTTTAAGAAAAAAGGATCTTCAAATCCTTGTCACATGCAATTTATTTTCTCAACATTGAAATTAATGCATTTTTTATTTGTGTAGCCTACTGTATAAGAGCTTAGTGTAAAGACAGCATGCTTCAGTGATCCACAAATTCGTTCTTGGAACAAGTAGATACATTTTTTTTTCAGTAGTAATGAAGTCTCTGGATTCCCCGGCATCATTGCTGTGCTATTTTTATAAAGGTTTTGCTTTTTGTAAAAATGTTATTTTAAGGATGACTTGTGTTATGCAGGGAACCTATGTGGAGGGAATTAAGGAAGAAGTAGTTCTATCTCCTGCTCATGCACTTTCTTTGATAGCATCTGGGGAGGGTACGTGACTTGCACTGATGTATGGTTAGATTTTGGTTGATATATTTGTTTTGGATTCTAAAGGGACTTCGAAATTATTTTTGCATTGTATTGTTGGTAAATGTATTTGTACCCAAGCTTGTGTGGGTTATTAAATTATTGTCCAATGACATTGTGCAGCTATATTCTTTTTATATACTTTTTAATGTTGGTTATGGATTATAAGCTTTATGATCACTTGTGACATTCTCTTTTTCATTGTGGTTGCAGAGCACAGGCATGTAGGCTCTAATAATTTTAATCTACTAAGTAGCCGGAGCCATACTATTTTTACTTTGGTAATATTTTCTTCTATTTTTTATAGCTTTTCCAATTTTGCTTAAACAATTTTTATTTTGTTGCATCAGCTTTGTGGTTTCTTATTGTCGTCAACAAGGATAAGCAGATGGGTATGTGAATAATATCAATTTGTATCTAACAAAACCGAAAGCAAGACGTTGGAAAACATAACATAGTAGTTTGTAGTGTGTTGTCCTCAGTTCTACTCATATTGCACCTTTTGGCTCAAAGTGTCAGGCCCTTAGTTCGTCAATCTTGATTATTGCATGTTAGAGGGATGTACGAGGATCGAGATCAGAAAGAGAGTGATTAGGCAAGTTGGGAAAGGAAGTTAAGAAGATTAGAAGCAGCTGCGATTGGAAATGATTGATCAACATTTGGAATGTAATGTTTTGAAGTTTTAGTTGTTATGGGGTAAATGGTTTTGTTGAAGCCTTCTTAATTCCGTCTCTTTCTCTTTTTTTTTTGAGAAGAAAAAGGGAAAAAATGTTTTTATTTTTGCTTTGTCTAGCATTGACGACTCTGAAAATACATGGTATTCATAGAAGTATTAGCTAATTTCGATTGTAGTATTACTATATGAGAACACCGATGGTTCCACAGATTTTCCAAGTGTTGATATGGGGATTGCTCATCATTTAGATGATCTGAACCACATTTTTTTATATGTTGTGGTTATTTGAGTTCTTTGAAAATAAATTTTGACCTCTCCCCACCACACTTACGATATCCCGGTGTATATCGAGTAACTACTCGAACATCTTTGATTAATCGTCACAGCAACACATTGAATGAAAATCATTCATCCACATAAATACAAGATTGGAAGCTATATCTTTATGGTCTTATGAGATTTGATTTTGTTTGGTTTAATTTGTTTTGTTGCTGGATTTGATTTGATTTTTGGTCTGATTTTTTGTTTGTCTTTTGTCATTAATTTGACTTAGACAAATTAGATTGGTATCTTAATGATTATTTGATGTTTTATTACCAATTTGTTAACTTTTTGTATATTATTATATTGTTTTTGCTTTATGCACTTTTTGTTCTTTATGGAATTAAATTTTTTTATGTGTTTTATTGGTATTTTGTTATGATTTAAGTGAATTTGTCATTAAGATTTGTTCTTATTAACTTTGTTCACTTAATTTAATGATTAAGTTTGATTCAACCTAACATATTTTGTAGCCTTTGGTGGTTTTTTTATGTATTATTTAATAAAATGATTTTGGTGGGATTATGTTGACATTTTGTTAATGTTTAAGTTATTGTTTGATTTGAATCTTTATTATGCATACTTATTTAATTAAGTAGCATTAGGTAATTTTGTTTTATGGTTAAGTTGAAGTTAACATGTTTTGTAACCATTGGTGGTCATTTTTTATGTATTGTTTTATGGAGTGAGGTCGGTTTAATTATCTTAATATTTTATTAGTGATTAAGTCAGTATTTGATTTGAGTTTAATCAAATTCATTTGTTTATTTTAAGCTTTAATATATTTAGATGACTTATTGAATTTTATCTATCTTTTAAATTCCCTGTTGATTAGATGTCACTTTGGAGTAACACGTTACATCATGCGAGCTTGAGTTTCATTTCATTTTAACTCGAGTACATTGAAGTACAATAAATGAGAAGGCATACAAGTTTTGTTCATCAATGAACGGAATTAATTTCCATCATCAATGTCACATAGTTTGTATGCATATTTTTTATGTATTACTCTTTTTGACAATACGGTAGTATTCTGATTAGACCGGGTTGTATTTGCTTTATGCATCCAAACATAGTTTTGTTTGCATTTAAATGCGACTATTTTGGTTTCATCCAATTTCGACAGCATTTCAGCTAGACCAAATTGGGTTTTACTTTATGGGTTCAAAATAGATTTATTTGCATTTGATTTGTAACTATTTTGATCTATTTAATTTCAACAGTGTTTCGACTGGACTGATCTTGATTGATGATATGATTTTTAAAATAACATAATTTACATTTTGAAATGCGAGCTATTCGGTCCCTTTTTTCGGATAAAGATGGAATCAAAGTCGGTAGGCTTATTTTGCCATCAGGCCGAGCTTAATCTTCTTTCTAAGCACCCGGAAGTCTTCAAAGAATACTAGAATAACGTGGAGTTTCTCTCTTCTCTTTCCACCTCTCTCTCCTTCGCAATGGGCTTAACAACTCAAAAGGGCCAACCCCCTTTTCGTATGCACCTTGAGATTTATAGGTTAAAGGTTTTGGTGGGACATTTTGGTTCTAAAAGATGGTCCCACTAACCCCATTTTCGCAATAGTGGGGGGGGGTTGGAGACACTGGAGGCAGAGGTGCCGTTGGTTTCCAATGTTAACGGTGACGACAACGAAAGATTTTCAAATAACATTAATGCCATTGTATTGTCCTTTTGTTTCCATTGGTTAATTTCTTTAACTGTTTTCTCGTTGGGTTTTGCTTTGTTTCGTGGAGCTTTCCTCTAGCATTTTTTGAAGGTTGGTTAATTTATAGCGACCTGTCGGGGCTTTGATCGGTGTGATTGGGATTGCTCCCCTCCGATCCATTTTTGTTGTACCAGTGTGGGGATGTGTAGACTTAGTACGTACGGGCTTGTACTCACACTTGAAAAATTTTATCGCACAACCATAAGACCCGCCTTGATTTACATTAGTGAGTGTTGGGCAACTAAGGAGAAGTATATTGCCAACTTGAGTGTAGCTGAAATGTGGATGTTACAGTAGATGTGTGACCACACTCGAGTTAATAGAATCCGTAATGAGTGCATAAGAGATAAAGTGAGAGTTACGAGAATCGAGGATATTGTTAAGGAGGGATGACTCCGTTGGTTTAGATATATCAGGTGGTGCCCTCTTGAGGCATCTATCAGACGAGTTGAGACCCTGAGGTTGCCAGCACAGAAGAGACAAAGAGGTAGACCGCAGACCCAAGTTAACTTGGCGTAGACGTATCCAGTATGACTTAGATGAATTAGGCATACGAGAGAAGTTAACGGAAGACCGTGTAGAATGGAAAAGATGAATCTATATAGCCGACCTTAACCATTTGGAATTGAGGTTTTGAGTTTGAGTTAGGATTTCAGTTTCACAGGTACCTTTTAAAGGGCAAAAAGAATGTCATGTTGGCTCTATTTATCGAGTCCATCTTGTAATCCAGGCAAGTATGAAAGAAATAAAATTTTTGGAAGCTTGGATCTCACGGGGAGGTGCAGTACTCCAGCTCCTTTTATCTCTATTCCAGCAGAAGCCTCCGGCATGCCTCCACGCACTCACTGCATCTTCCCACCTATGACTGCGGCTAGCACAACTGGCAATCCCCAGACTGGTGCAGCTGAGGGAAGCCAAGCCAAGCCAACTGGCAATCCCCAGACTGGTGCACCTGAAGCATGATGTTCTACAATCTGGCGATCGCTGGACTATTCCTAGTCTCCCTTCCCATGCATGCCCCAGCAACAATTGAGGCTGGAACCTGCATCATGACGCACCAGTGACATCCGGCAATCTCTGGTTGGAAGGTCCCGCCCGCAACAGGCTGCTGCTGCTTCTCTGACCCATCTGCGCTGGCTCCTTCTACTGCTCGAACTGGTGTTCCAACACTGCACGACTCCCTGCAGAGACCTCCTGCCTCAGCCAGCCCTGTACAGAAGCTGTTGCTGCAACCGGCCTTCCCCCCATCCAGGCACCATCGGGGCCCTCACATGCCTCCCATTGATGCCAATACCTGCAATACTGTGGCTCTGCTCCTGTTCCCCCGCTCTCCTGCCTGCTTCATCACACTTCTCCTACCCTGTCCATGCATACAGAGCTGTCCGAGATACCCTATGGGGATGTCAACAGTAGCCAATTATCTGACTTATCCGTTAAGATAACAAATAGTTATATGACAGTCTAATAGCTATTGATAAGTTAACAACATTGGTAACATATACTTGCTAATTTAATGGATACATCTCAAATTGGATATGTTATCTAAAAACCGTATCCATTAACCAAAATGTATCATCAGATGACCTATGTCCTAGGGCAACCTAACACCATTTGCATCAAATATGAAAAAAGTCAACATTGTTGTTTTTTATTTTTATTTTTCTATCTTATGTTAAAGACTTTTAGGATGAAGATGCAACTTAGTGCTATTTTTTAGTTTCATGAGTATTTTTTGTGAATTTTTCTAATATGTATTCTCTTTTATACTTTGATTTTTGTCACTTAAATTATTTTTATTATTTGCTTTAATGTATTGGATCATTGCATACATATTATTTTTATAATATTATTTTTAGCTTATTTTGGTTCTTTTCTTATTTTGTCTTGCATCACGGTGGCAGTGTGATATCAGTGTGCCCTGGTGTTTGAGGGAGGATAGAGGATGTGACAGAGATGAGAAGCTGGAATAGAGGTGGGTAGATGGGTGGTATTTTGGAGGGTTATTTTCTGTTGTCCCCGGGAGGCTGTTACTGGTTGTCTGAGAAGGGGAGAGACTGAAGAGAGGCATTGATGATGGAGGTGAGGCGACAAGGCATTTAAAGGTGTCATTTTAGCTTAGGCAATATGCATTAGGTATCGCCTAAGCAGTATAATTAGATGTTAATACTTAATACTGCATATGTAGTTATATATACATTATATATACACTGAGCCTGGGGGAGGAGAGCTAGGGAAAGGGAAAGTATAGACTATATTTTAAAATGTTTTAGTGTCAAAGAGAGTTCTACATATAAATATGTATGTATTTCTATGTATATTTGTATGTGTATGTATGGTCACATGCTTGTAAATGTGTTTTATGTATGTAATTACATATGCATGTGTATGCATACATTCTTGGAAAATAGACACTTTATCTACAAAGTGAGGTGAAAAGGAAAAGGAGGGTTGAATGGAAACTTTATGATTTTATAAGTATATATGTATAATTAAAGATCTTAAACATGTATGATAGTTGATAGTATAAGTGGTAATAGAATATTTTGATATAATTTTACCATACTTGAATGGTTGCCAATGTAGCCTTGGCTGGTATGTGCCAAGGCGGGTGCCTTGGTTACCTTTTCGGATCCTTGGAAAGGCACACTTGTAGTAATATAAAGATTGTCTTTGCCTGCATAAATGCCATACTATGGTCTATACCCCGAGAGAGAACATATTTTTTATCTCTTTGTTGCTTTGTTAACTGTGAACACCGAAATTTCTCCACAAGAAAAAATAATCTTTTTTTATTATTATTTTTCCTTCCATCTCAATTGAAAATCAAAAAAATCATTTGGAGTCCAATTATTCATTGATCTTTCCTTGATAAATCTCCATTCCCTTGCAATTCTGGCCCAATTTGAACGTATTGGCCCATTGGGCTCACTTTTCAAAGAAATAATATTTATCCTATTTTTTATTCTGAAAATAGGGATAAATATTCAAAATTTCAAGAAAAATACAATTCACCACCCAAAATTCATTGAAAATTCACAGAAAATATCCAAAATCAAATTTCTGTAAATTCCACATTTTTTGGAATTTTCTTCCAAAAAATACAGAAAATCACTTTTCTCTCTCCAGAAAATCCAATATTGGGTCAAAAATAAATCTTTATGCCCTATATTATTTTTTGAAGACCTTGGAATAATTTCTGACATTTCCACATTTTTGAGCTCGAAACTATTTTTCTCTGCCTTTTTTGGGTATTTTTCTATTGAATAATCCAGAAAGTTGTTTGATACACTTCAGAAATTCGGAGATAATCTAGAAAAATCTCAGAAAATATCCAGAAGCTTCCCACGTCCATCTCTTTACGCTGGATTCTGTTAGGATCATAGTTGTCAAGGCGACAAGGCGTCCAAGGCGCCCGAAGGGTATTTTACAGCTTGGGCGACTAGGCGTATGCCTAGGCGTCGCCTAGGCGTTAAGGCGAGGTATGAAGGGGAGTGGAGTATATATGGCATTTTTTGAAACTATCATGACATATATAAAAATTGAAATGAAACTTACAAATCTAATCAAATTGACATACATTCATAACCAAACTTGAATAAGATCAAGAACATAACATGCACAAAAAATATAAACTTAAGACAATTTAAACCAAATGAACTTACCGAAGATTGAGAGGATTGAGAGGATTTCAACTCTATTACGTATAATATAACAATCTCCATACATTACTTGATGTCAATGATCTATTTAGAATATATAAATATACTCGAAGAAGCAAGAACAAGGGAATCAGAAATTAACGACGCACCGAAGATGTTTAAACATGAAATATTTTACATATTCATACATAGATAATACTTAAGAAGACTTAAGGCATTGTAAAAGATTCTATGACAATAAATCAGCGAGAATAAATGATAAGAATAACAAAAGAAATAAAAAACTAGGTTTTAGAGAGAGTTGGAGGACCGTACGGAGAGCTGAGCGGCTAGGGCTTCTCTTGGAGATGAAAATGCCACGTAGAAGGAAGCCGCGGGGTGGAAGGAGTTGTGAGGCCGGTCTGTTGAGCTTGGAGGGCCGCAGGAAGCCGTCGGGGGCGAAGTGCGCAGGCGTCGGGCTGGGAACCGCGGCGTCGCGTCCGCGGGAGGCGTCTTCGGGTGTCTTCGGGCGAATGCAGCGGGGCCGAGCGGCCCGGGTTGAATAAAGAGGCCGGCTGGCCTGTTTGGCGTGAACCGGTGGCACCGGTTCAAACGCTGAACCGGCGGGCTCTCCGAACCAGGCGTCCGAGCGCTCGCCTAAGCGGCGCCTTGGCCGCTTAAGCGGTCAAGGCGTACGCCTTTTTCAGGTGCCACAAGGCGGCCAGCCCAGGCGAGCTTCCAACACTGCCTTGTCGCCTAAGCGGCGCCTAGGCGACCGCCTTGATAACTATGGTTAGGATGGGGTCCACCACCTAAGAAAAAGGGAAATTCGCGTTGAAAATGCTTGGAAAATAGTAAATCACCCCTATTTCTTCTCCACCTGATTTTATCTCTCGGTGGAGATAACTCTTGACCCTAACTACCTCCCACGAGGCTGCATGACCCTCCTTCCCTTATAAAAGCATCCCTTCAAGGTCAAAAAGGAGGAGGTACACACAAGCTCATGTTCCAGCCGCTGCCAACTTCTGAGGAGAGATGTGAAATTCCAAAAACGCACTTGCGCTGAGGAGACCCGGGTCCAGGCAATGATAAAGGTATGGAATACTCCTCCGGTGGCCAATATGGGATTAAACCCTTCAACACTCCCCCTCTCGGCCAGCCACCACCGTCAGAGCCACGATAGGAATACACGGGGCAGGGCCGAGTGAAAATGGGAATAAATCCACCGAAGGACAGAGCCTAAGCCCACCTGCTCTGATACCATGTGAAATTCCAAAAACTCACGTGCGCTAAGGAGACCCAGGTCCAGGCTATGATAAAGACATTAGACTATCCTCCGGTGGCCAATATGGGATAATACCCTTCAACAAGAGAGAATAGAGAAAGAGGAGAAGAAGAGAAGCTGTCTCAGCCCTCCAGGTTCCTGCGTACCAGCATTGGCAGCCCAAGAAGGAGTCAAAGAGAAGAAGGAAAAGCAAGGAAGAGAAGGGGGAGGTCTGTCCCCTGCTGTCGCACCAAGAAAGGAAGAAAGGAAGAAAGAAGAAAAGGTAAGAAAAGGCCTCATCGGTTGCACCTTTCCTCCTTCCTATTCCCCCTCTTTTCTCCTTCCATTCTCCCTTGGATCTCTTTTCTTTTAGGCCTGTTCGACCCACATTTCTGGCCCACAGGTTCATCACTTCATCAATCTCGATGTGACCCCATGTTGGTCCCCTTTTCAAGCCCCAGTCCATCAAAAGCCAGCACCTATCTGACCCTTTAAAACAGGTCCTATAGGGTCCACAATCCTCCTTACACAAGTCCTGCTGAGGCATCAAAAATGAGCTTGAATCGCTCCTTGTTCGGTCCCCCCAGTTGGCCCATTTGCCTAAGCCTGCCAGACCCTTAATTGACCCTTAAATCCAATCCCAAATAGCCCACATAGGAACTCTCAGTTAGACCCAAAATCTGGTCTTTAAAACAGCTCTGAAGATCCTCCATATGCAGTCTCCTCGGTCAGCCCAATGACCCCAAATAGAACCTGTTTTTTCAGACTATAAAAAAAATAGACCTGGATCCCTTCCTTTTAGGGTCGACGCTTTGAGATTCTCGGAATCTGCCGGACGGACCGAGACTACTCGGGCGGGCGCTCAATTCCTTATTTGAAAAAACAAGGAGGACAGGGCGAAGTTCAAGGTGCAAATATGCCAAACATGCTCAAGGAAATGCAAGCCGGATCAACCGGGCTCACAAGAACATGAAGCTGACCAGCAGGGTCATGAATGACATGACGACGGCCAAATGGGCCTTGGACGAAAAAAAATAAACTTAAACAAAATGCGAAATGCAAAATACCAAATTAAATAAGGAGTTAGTCCACCACTGGACGCTCCACCTTGGACGGCTAACCGGGCCCGACCCGGCATGTCGCATCCTGGACATAGGCACGGGCCGGCTCCCGTTGTCGACGGATCCTTCCCTCAGTGTGGCGAGTCAAAAGACTTAGCCATATTGGTGGTAAATTCCATTCGATCGAGGATGGGTCGGCATGCCGTCATAATGCCGATTTCTTATCTTTGATCCTATGGAAATACACCTTGAGGGAAGGAAACCGCCATTTTCAGACTTAATCCTACGTATCGACTTGATGTATTCCAACATGGAATGGAATGAAATGAATGATTCAAGTGCCGATGTGTATGTTTGAACTGGGCACCGGATGTTAACCCAATGGACCGGATGGGATGCAAACTCAAAATTAAATAAAAAAAACAAAATAAATAAACAAAATGACTTCATTAAATGTTAAAAATAAAAGATCAGATTTATCCAATCTGTAAAGTCATTTAAAAAATCACTCAATCTATGAAATTAAAATTTTTAAACATGTGATAATTAAATAACTTCAAAGAGAATTAAATAAACAATATTCAAAACATTTAAAAATTCATTAAAAATAGTTCTTAATCATTAAAAAAATCATCATCATCAGATCACAAAACTAAATGAAACTCAAAGAATAAAATCAAAACATAACTCAAATGAGCCAATCAACACTAAAAACAAATCAAATCAAGATTAAAATCAAAACATACCAAAATCAACATATATCATGAGAATGATAACATCAAAAAAATCTGAAACATTTAAATCAATTTAATTGTGACTTATTCATCAGATCCCAAAAGTGAGATAAAATATTCTAATTGAACATAAACGAAACATAAATCTAAGCATGAAAACAAACTCAAATACAGTTGATATCAAATCTAGAAATAAATCCAAACAAAATTAAAATCAACATCAACCACATCTTAAATCAACATGGTTGCATCTCATCGAGCCCATGGGGCTATCGCCCATTGTGTATTTATTTTATATGGATGTGCATCTTCTACCAAACAGGTTGCTATGGCGGTTAATCATGGGTCTTCGAGTCGTTGCTCGATGTAATTTGATAGAAATGTATGCCCTACAAGCCAATCATATATGATATGATTCGACATTTCTAGAAATATCTCATTCAATTAATTAGGCAAATCTTCATTATAAGCTCTTATTAGAAGCGAATATCATAATGAAGTCCTTGATCAAATACAATGATGATTAAATCATGATGAGATCATGATAATGAGATTGATCATCTAGAGGTATTTGACCTAAATGTTCCTAGTCATAGGATACTTGAGACGGGACATCAAGGATCCGGATAGACTAGTGTATGTGATGTCTTCTCATGTGATGAGGACGACCGATCTCATTGGTCATTAGTGTGGAGACACTGAGATACACATACATGTGCTCATTAGTTGAATGAGTTCACTGAACTGACCGAATTAGAAACCCTGAATGGTATCTTACCGAACTGTCTATCAGGGTCTTCTATCATCACGGTTGCATGGTTGGACCTTTGACCTGAGTCGCCAAAGATGCCTTGTTGGGTGGAACTTGTGCTTTGACCATTGACTTATGGATCACAATTTAGATGGTCCTATATAGCGATGGATTGGGTATAAGGAAAATCCGATGGAGGCAATTGAGCGGACAACAAGGGATCGTCCACTCTCGGTAAGTGAGAGTGAATGTCCTATGGGATAGTACTCTAAATCCCTGGCCAGGGTAGATAGGATAATTGGAAAAGGAGTTTTCCAATTGATCCAATTCCGAGTACGTGATCCTATAGAGTCGGTACACTAAGGAGTTGACGGTCGATGCCGTACTCCTTTCCGACCGGGACATTGGATGGATGAGGGTTTATATCCATGTGGTAACCGATGATGGAAAGGCTCAATGGAGATGAGATTATCCCCATAGCCATTTGGGATCGTGGGATGTGGCTTGTACCCTTCGTGATCGGTAGGCCGATTAATCTGTTATCGGATAACGGATTTAATTAAATTAAATAGAATTGTTCTATTTTATTTAGGCCTCAACCAAATAGGCTATTGGGCCTAGTGGGTCACACACAAAAGGACTTATCCACAAGTACAGGGGCAAGGATGTAATTTATAGAGATTTTGGGTTTTTATGAAAAATTCCATAATTCTCTATAAATACTAATGGTTTCAGCCAAACCCCATCAAGCCAAGGGTGAAAACCACGTCCCTAGCCTCCTCCCTACCTCCTCCTCTCTCTAGAAGGTGTCCATGGTCGATGGAGCTCTGTTCAGGAAGAGTTCTCGAGGCCGGCGCGAAGGGAGAACCTGCTGTGGATGAAGTTCGTGTGGATACTGCTGGAGACCGGACACTTGAACGGTTTGTAGAGCTTGAGAATATCATCTCCTTCCTCTCCATGGGATTATATGAATCCCTATCAGGTATATTCGAACCCGATTTGATCGGTTTTCGGTTTTCGTCGTTCGGTTCTGATTGAGACGGATTCTAAAGGAACCCATAGGAATCGTCGCTTCCGCTGCACCAAATTTTAATGAATGATTACTTACATAATTAACGTCGGATATTCGCACCATCCGACGGGGAGAGGTCAAAAATCAAAATTTCAAAGAACCCGATAACCTCGGTTCTATACTCTTTTAATATCACTCGGACTATCTAGTATTTTTTATGGTTTATCACCTATTTTACTAGAAAATTCGGGTACGATATTTCAACATTAAAAAAATAAATATTTTAAACACGTTTAAAACCAAAAAGAAAATCGAGGTTTCACATTAACATTGTGGCAGGTCTGTTTTCAGGTCAAGTGGTTTACCGGTTTATCCCTTCATGAATTGCCAAGCTTTCACTTGGTTTGCTTCCGTGGAGAAAACTAAATGCACTCCATTTAACGGAAACTCAACCTAATTTTTTGGCTCTTTTGGTTTACTTTCTTAGTTTAAACTGAGAATTAAATATTCCTATCTGCTGGGATCAGCATGAGATTTTTTGATGTGACCCTTCAGGATGTGGGTATTCATGGGATTTGAGGAACTTCTATAGCTCTTGGGAAATCTTGTTGAGGAGCGACCAGTAGGGCAAACCTTTCTCTGCACAGGTCCATAGTCATTCCGTTAGATCTATGTGCCCTGCAGCAAGTCCTTTCAGTTTTTTTTTTTACATTTTATTTTTTATAATACAAATATTTGGTTGTTGTAGATCCCTCTTCCTTTTGAGGTTCCTTGGGTTGCTTTAGTTTCAACCATAGTTGTCAAGACAACAAGGCGCTCAAGACGTTGAAAGGTGCCAAATCCTCATAGGAGACAAAGCCACCACTTAGGCAATGCCTAAGCGGTAGCATTAGGTGTTTATATATATGTATATACATATATATATGTATATATCTACTCTAAATGTGGGAAGAAGAAAAAGTAGATTAATACAACTAAAAATTATGTAAAAATTTAAAAAAACTTATATCAATCAATCAAATGGGTCAAACGATTCAAACCATAACATCCAAACATCAAATAATGCCTCTACTATATGTAGAAGATAAAAAAAATGCCTGAAAAAACAAAAACAACAATGTTGGAAACCATCGACTCACTGGAGGTGTTCAAACTTGCAAATTCTTATAGGATGTTTGGATAGAATTTGTTTACCTCTTTGCTCTTTTAAAATAAAAAATAAAGTAAAATATACCTAAATATAAGTTGGCCGTGACTATCTTGATTTTAAAAGAGATACTTTTTCTTTAGTTAACTTATCTTGAAAGAAGAACAACCATCAACTTGTTTTGTTTTTAAGATAGTCATGATGCACACACCTCAACGTGACCAGGCCACTTTTTATCTTTGCCTAGAAGTATGGGTGACGGTTACCAAAAACCTCTCATTGATATTTAATAACGTTATTTTTACCAAACATGTCAGACGGATACTATCAAAGTTTTAATATTAGAGCTGCCACCAATCATGGTATAAAATTTAAAATCTAGGTTATTTGGGAAAGAGTAACATTCAAACACCCTATTTGACATTGAACCATAGGAAGTGTAGAAGAAGATTAAACTTAGAGGATGAAATGAGAAAAATAGGAGGAAGAATTGAAAAACTCAAAATGTAAAACCTATGTTTTACTGGAGGGGGACGACAGCGAGGAGCTGGCTGGTGGTTCATGAGGCCCTGTGGAGGAGGGGGATGGCTTCTCTTTGTGGTGTTGAGGGCTTCTCGAAGCGGTGGCGGCGAGGGTTTCTTTGCGTGAGAGGAAGAGCCGAACAGTTCTATCCGTTGAGTGTCGGGGTTGTCAGGAGTGATTGAGCACTTCTGGGCTTCGGTTGGGTGGGGGTTTAAGTCAGGCCGGTTTGGGAGAGGGGTTACGTTAGACTGGTTCACTGGTTTGGGAGGACTAGATTGATTGGTCCAGGAGATTAGGTGACTGCAAGGTGACCAAGGCGCACACCTTTTTGAGGCTGAGCTAAGTGCTTGGCCTAGGCTGTCCCTAAAGACCGCCTTTGTGCCTAAGTGGTGCCTAGGCGCGGCTTAGGCCAGTCCCCTGACAACTATGGTTCCAACTACCTCAGGTTGTAGCATAATCATTGAGAAATGGCACCATATTTCACGTCTACAAGCTATGTAGTCTTTCATCTCGTAGGGATTGGATAAACTGCTCAAAGCTGTTTATGTTACTTTCTTTCTTGCTTGAACAAGTGGTTTCTGATTGTTTCATTCTCTTTGTCAAAGAAACTTTTTTACTGGTTGATTACCCCGACACATCTTCATATTTTTTTTAGACTACAACATTCTGTCATTCTACCATTGTTACCCTACAATTGAAAGGGGTCTTGCTAGGTAGATCGATGTTAAAAAGTGATTCACATGATATTGTCATGGATGAATTTCTGGAGAGTTGATTTAGAGTTGTGATGTGCAAACTCTAGGTAGAAATAATGTTGGAGTCTCTTCTGGAACTTATCTGCTGATCAGGATCTTTTTCTTTTTTCAACTGTGGAGTTACTAAAATTTACTGATATAAGCTGTTTTCAGACTATTGAAAGTAGTCCTTCCGGAGAAGCTCATGTGGATGAAGATGTTACGTTATCACAACTGGTATACATCTGAATGCTTTTCTTTAAATTTCAATTTAGCTTGATTTTATTCTGCAGATGTGTTGATTAGTTTCTGCATTTGCTCGTGCAGAACCTAATAGATCTTGCAGGGTCTGAGAGCTCCAAAACGGAGACAACTGGATTGCGCAGAAAAGAAGGTTCATACATTAACAAAAGTCTGCTAACCCTTGGGACTGTATGCTATCACTCTCTTTAACTCATGAACATTGTTTTCCATTTTGAGCTACTTCCTATCCTTGCGTTTCTGTTTTTTCTTTCAAAACATCCTGCTATATTCATTTTTGGGTTTGTCTCTTTCGTAGTGCCCTTGTTTGTAATTTAAAGTTTCTGTTTTCTTGGTGTAAAGAAGGTACTTTGAATTTTATCATTTACTGTGGTTTTTAGTCATCAAATGAAGAATGGCTAATTCCTGTAACATTCCCAGCAATTTCTTTAATGTTTAATATGGAAGTGTTATCAAGCAAGCCTATGCTGTTCGTTTTTCATGTTTGGGTTTTGCTTTCAATCTCAAAGGTTTTATACTTCGACTTGGATAACTGTTTGTTTTTTATAGCTAGTTAGAAGCTTATTTTGAGGCTCTTGTATAAAAGAACATATTGTTTGATACAAAATTGTATTTGCCTATTCTTTGGTTCTCTATTTGTTATCCAAATTGAATGTTTTAACTCGATTGCAGATTTTGTGTTTTGTATAGATGGTTAATAACATGCATTAAGATGTGTGAAGAGTGCATTACCTTTCTTACTGTGGACACCAAAAATTTTCAAATAGAGATTAAATCAAATTGAATACACGTTGGTTACCACTTTGTGAGGGAAATGGCCCAAAGTTGATATTCATCGGCCAAACCCAATATGGGTTATTTTAAATCCAATTTAATGCACCCTTTACACATCCTTAAGGACTGATCTTAGTTCCGAGACAGGCCCAATACAATAAGCCCGGTCTAAGCCAATCTACGTCAACAACAATATCCTCGAGAGAGTTGCAATTGGCGCACCAACAAGGTCTCCTATGCATGGAAGGATTGGTCTTGGCAAGGTACGGGACTGGGAGGAGCAAACAAAACGGCAGGTGTGCTGGCGTAATCGATCCTCAGTCGGATCCCGCACAAAGTGGGAGTCTTCTGACGTCAGAAATAAAAAAAAAGAGGGAAAGATTTCTCCAACAAACACATTCCGGTATTTTCGGAATCCTCCGAGTCCATCTCGGAGCTGGACTCCCTGTTTCGGGAGGTTTCCTGGTGAAGGAAGGGGGCCGTCGAAGCCTAAAAAAGCCCTGCCAAGGCGCGCTGCTGGAGGAGGCCGGAGAGAAGTCCAGAAATAGAAGGGCAGAAAAGAGGATCCCCCGAGAGCAATCGACGAACAAGAGAGAGAGGCTGAGAGACGGAGACCGCAAGAGCAACAACCGAGGGGCTGAGAGAGGATTCGGAAGCAAGAGGGAGAAAGAGAGGAGAGGGTACTTTTCTTCTCCTTCCCACAAGCGTAGGCGGGCCGATCGTCTTCTCCGAGCGAAGCCGCCATTTCCTCCGGAAGTCGCCGTTGCCGAAGCCTTCCCCTCCAGAGGCTGCCGCTGCCGTCGCCGGAACCCTCTCCCCCTCCGAAGGCTGTCGTCGCCGAGGCTCCCTCTCCGGAAGCTGCCGTCGTCGAAGTCCTCTCCCGGAGCCACCGTCGCCGCCGTGAGCTCCGCGCGACCCCCCGCCGTAAGAGCCCCTCGCAGCCGGGTGAACAGTGCCGGTCGGGGGGATTTTCCCCCCAACTTATGTCCACCGTGGACATGTCGTGGGGTCCACCAGGGAGAAGGATTTAAAAAAAAAAAGGAAAGCAGGCTACCAGAAGCCGCGCGCGCGAGGAGGAGCCGCGGTGAACTGTTGACCCGCAGGTCAACTTCTGGTGGGACCCACATGGAAAGAGATGTGAAAAAAAAGAGAGGGAGGAAGGCAGAGGAAGAAGCCGGCCCAAATGAATTCCCGCGGGAGGCAGGTGCAGAGGCCCACCAGGCCTTGGTGAAGCAGGGCCCGAATAGGGCCCGATAAAGATCAAATCTTCTTAAAATACACAACAAAGTTGAAACTTAAATAAAAATGCACTAATTAAGTAAACCAACCGAGATGAGCAACCGGCCGGCTAAAAATCCGCCTCATGGTCTCGGCATAACTTAAAAGAATGAAAATAAATGGGAAAGCAATAAGCTGGCTTCAAGCACGCCTCTTGACCCATAATTCAAAAATAAAATAAAATAAACAATAAACAGAAATTAAATAACAATCTACTTAATTAATCAACAAACCGAGATGAGCATCCGGCCTTGGCTTAATTTAAAAGAATTCAAAACAAATAGGGAAAGCAATGGGCCGGCTTTAAGCACGCCCCTTGACCCTTTTAGGTGGACATACAACGGTCTATTGAAAAGACCCCAATGTCTTACCATGCCCCAAGAGAGAGTTATTATGCCATGAGAAGGCTGTGCATGATCAACATGCCGATATGCCAAACTATGAGCTAATGAGGTTCATGAGGTATGAGATGAGTCCCCACAAGCTTATCAAAAGCCGGGTGTGCTCAATCTCAAATCAGTGAGTTGATTGCCCATAAGCTTGTCAAAAGCCGGGTGTATTTAATCTCAAATCAATGAGATGAGTCCCCACAATTCTATCAAAGACCGGGTGCTTTTTTCAAGCAAGCTACATGTTCATCAAGAACTCAAAGAGACCTGATTTCTGGTCATTCAAGTTGTAAATCACGTCTCATATTTTTGAGAGAACAAACGAAATTCATGTTCGGTACATAGATTGATGCTACAAGGAGAGAACAACCACTTGAAATTTTCTGGAAGGCAAGACAACAAAAATTGACATAAAACAAAGTCTAAAAAAAATCTGAAGTTAATAAAATCTGGAACGAACAAAAAATCTGAAATCCAAATCTGTCGTCACCTTAAAAATCTGGAAATCAGAGGTCAGAAACTGAAGATATAAAAATCAGAAAATCTGAAGTTATAAGAATTCTGCAAGAGGGCCGATTCTGGAAATTCCAAATCTGAAAATTTTTGGAACATATAGAATTCACAGCAGAGCTCAACAAAAAAATCTGAAATCTGAATTTATGTGCAGAACCCATTTAAAAATCTGAAATCTAAAGGTCTGAAATATGCAAAATTTAAAAATCTGCAACCTGTATAAACGAAAAACATCTTCAAACAAATCAAACTAAACCCAAATCAAATCACATAAATCCGAAATCTGCAAGCATTAAATAAAGGAATCTAAAAGCCGAATTGACCCAATCCAATAACACACAACTTTTAATAATTGTGCAAATCATGAAATCCATGTTCTGACCAGAATCCGGGATCTGCAAAATTAAAAGTTTGAAGTTCTGAAATTTGAAACTTACAAGCTGAAATCTGAAATTTAAAAGAATCTGAAACATGTAGAATCAGAAATCAAAATTGATGTAACCTCAAAAATCAAAAAAGATTTTATTTCTTTGTTTTGGAAATTCATTTTCCTTTTAGATTTGAATTAGATTTGATTAAACCTTAGCATTGACTTCTTAGGAAAATAGGTGGTATTCCATAAAAGTACTAACTAGGGTCAGAATTATATATTGAGGTTGTTAGGTTCTTTGAAAATTTATTTTTGACCTCTCCCCGTCGGATGGTGCGAAGATCCGATGTTAATTACATCGAGATTTCTCGAATACCCTTGATTAAGCGTCATAGCAATCGATGGAGCAGAAAACATACATCCACAAAATAAGCATTCACATACACATAGGAGAAAACAGTCCCATGATTTTGATGGAAGGCAAGTATTTAATTTAATTTTAAATTTAATTTGAATTTGATTAAAATTGATTTGAGTTGAATTGATTTGAATTTAGTTTGAGTTGAATTTAATTTGTTAATTGCTTTTGGTTTGGGTTGAAATTTGATTTGTTCATTTTTAATTGAATCAATTGATTTGAGTTGTTTATTGATTTAAGTTTGGTTCAATTTTGAATTTGTTGATTGATTTTAAACTTGATTTGATTTTGATTTGATTTGTTTATTGTTTGATTTTTTGTTTGAAGTGAATTTTGTTGGGGTTGATTTATTTAAATTTAGTTTGATTGGAGTTGAATTTGAATTTCGTCTTGATTAATTTGGATTTATTTTATTGAGTCTGACTTTGATTTAATTTGTATTTGAATTGGTTTGATTTAGTTTGAATTTGAGTTTGTTTAAATTGATTGAAATTTGGATTTGGTGTGTGAGTTTTAATTTGATTTGAATTAGAGTTGAGTTTCATTTTAAATTCAATTTTGATTGGTTTAGATTTCAGTTAAACCTGCAGATTTTGACAGTTTCTGGGTTCTCTCTTATGCAATTTTCAGATTTTATGAAATGATTTGGGACGGCTTTGAATTTGAATTTTCTTGTGGGTTTGAATGGTTTGGGACTACCTAATTGTGGATCAATTCCTGAGAGGCTCAAATTTGGGACGGGCCTGGGCAATATTCTGACTTTAGTTTGCTGATTCCTTCAAAACTTTTCAGATTTTACCTATGAAGAAAGCTCAGATTTTAGAATTCAGATTACAGAACTTTTGGTTCGGATCTCCTGCAAATTTCAGGTTCCTTATAAATTCTGCACATTACACTCTGGTTTTCGGCTGCAGGTTTATAGACATTAAGCCTTCAGATTTTTAGTTCACTGGTTTCTAATTTCAGACTTCGGATCTGCCAAGTCCAGATTTCGACCTCTTCCAATATCAGATTCCAGACTCCACATTTCTGCACTTCGGATTTCTGCTTTTCAGATTGCAGGGGTTTCTTATGTGGATTTCTGCACCAAAACAGATTTGGGTTTCAGCCCTTGGTTCCCTCCAGATTTCAGAATTTTGCTGCGGATTCTGCACCTTCCATTTTCAAATTTCAGATTTTTAAAGGGGTTGAGTTCAGATTCAGATTTTTAATCTCTGGATTTTAGAGGTGATTTCAGATTTAGTTCAGATTCAGAATTTCAGATTTAACTTGGGTTTGCTCTGATTAATCAGTTCTGATTTGTTTTGAGCCAGGCGGGTTCTCAGCATTTGATTATTAACATGATTTTCAGATGGGGAGTTTTGGAAATTTTGTTGCAGGTTTTATGAATGACAATTTATGGACTCTCAGAGTTTACTGTTTCTGGATTCTTGTGCATGTTGCAGAATTTATGTGTTTTAATTTCAGAGATTTTTAAGTTCGGTTTCAGATTTCACAGTATTCACATTTTCTTTTGTCTTGCCTTCCAAGAGTTTCATGTGGTTGTCTCTCCTTGTAACATCAATTTGTGCACCGAACGTGAACTCTTCATTTATTTGATCTCTCAATCATGAGACATGATTCTTACAGTTTGAATGACCTGAAATCAGGCCTCCCTTGAGTTCTTGATGAACATGGAATCTGTTTGATGAGATGGAAAATACCCGGTCTGTGATAGACTTATGAGCATCCCCCACTGTTTTGAGATTGAGTACACCCGGCTTTTGATAAGCTTGTGGGGACTCATCTCATAATTTCTGAACCTCATTAGCTCATAGTTTGGCATATCGGCATGTTGTCATGCACAACCTTCCCATGGCATAATGGGTAAGTAACTCGCTCTTGGGGTATGATAAGACATTGGGGTCTTTTAAACAGACCTTTGTATGTCCACCTTAAAGGGTCAAGGGGCGTGCTTAAAGCCGGCCCATGGCTTTCCCTCTTTGTTTTGAATTCTTTTAAATTAAGCCAAGACCATGAGACGGGTTTTTAGCCGGCCGGATGCTCGTCTCGGTTTGTTGATTAATTAAGTAGATTGTTATTTAATTTTTGTTTATTGTTTGTTTTATTTTATTTTGAATTATGGGTCAATAGACGTGCTTAAAGCCGGCCTATTGCTTTCCCATTTATTTTCATTCTTTTAAGTTATGCTGAGACGATGAGGCAGGTTTTTAGCCGGCCGGATGCTCGCCTCGATTTGTTTAATTAATTATGTGCATTTTTATTTAATTTTTTACTTGATTGTGTCTTTTAAAAATCTTTTATTCTTTTTAGCTCCTGTCGGAGCACTGTTCACCGGAGGATAATGGGCCCTCAACCTTCGGACGTAGCCCATCTTCTTCTTCCCCTTCTTTTCCTTTTTTTTTTAAACCTCTTCATAAGGTGGGCCCCACCACATTTTGACCCAGGGTCAACTCCTCCTCCCCGCGGCTCACGCGCGGCGCGGCCTCTGGCCGCGGCCGCAGCCGCTCTGCTTTTTTTTTTACTTCCCTTTTCTGGTGGGCCCCACCGCAATTTTGACTTGGATCCGACGGGCTCACGCGCCTCCTCCTCTCCTGTTCATGCGCCAGCATAGACTAAAGTGGGAAAAAATAAATCGGCCGGCCCTTTTCTCCTCCCGACCAGGCGACAGCAGCTTCAGGAGGGGCTCGACGAGATCTTCCGGAGAGGGGGCTCCTGCGGCAGGGGCTTTGGCGAGGGGAGCTTCCGGCGAGGGGAGCTTCCGGCGAGGGACTCCTGCGGCAGGGGCTTTGGCGAAGGGAGCTTCCGGCGAAGGGAGCTTCCGGCGAGGGGGTCCGGCAACAGCAGCTTCCGCAGTGGCTTCCGGCGGCTGCGACTTGGGGGGCTTCTGGCCATACAAGCTTGAAGGGGCTTCGAGCGACGGCGTGGGGAAGACGACTTTGGTAAGCCTTCTTTCTCTCCTCCTTCTCTCGGTCTCTCGATCTTCTATCTTGGGTGTCCTCTCTCCCTGCTCCGTTGATAATAGCCTTGTTTATATAGGCTCTCCCGTCCCCTTCCATCATTGGGAGACCTACCGAACGAGGGAACCCAGCTCCGAGAGGGATTCAGAACAAGATCCCGACACATTCGGGATCGATTTCTCCTACCCGTCGATGAGCCCATTTTGAGAGGTTCGGAATGGGATCCGACAAGGGGTCGAATGCCATCCGGATACTCCATTCAACCTGGGATTCTCCCGCGTAGGCCTTTCTTTTTTTATTTTTATTTTTTTTTTGTAAAAATTGTGCGCCAACAAAAATCTACAGGGGAATATGAACTTCACATTTAAAACCGAAGCCTGAAAAATCTGCAAATCCAGAAAATTGTAAAAATCTGAAATCAGAACCTAAAAAGTCCAGAAGCTGTCATATGGAAATCTCTGAATATGAAATTGAAACATGCAGGTTTTTAAAATCTGAATGTCACATCCGAAGGTAAAAATCTGAGATTCAAGCGAACTGTAAACCCCAAAATCTGTAAACCCCATAATTTGAAATCTGATTCTTCATATAATTAAATATCCAGATCAAAACATTCTCAAGCAAATCACAAATTTATAAATGAACCAAATCTGTAAACAAGCTAAGCTTACGAACCAACTCAAATCTGACCGTCCATCAAGCTCAAACATAATCAAATCAACCAACAATATCTACAAACTGAATTAAAATTATAACCCAAATAAAAAAAACTCCAAACAGGTTCAAATCAGTTAAATAAAAAAATGAAATTCCAATGAATTCAAACAGATAAAAACTCAAATGAATCAAACTCAACCTAATTAAAAATTAAACTCAAATCAAACTCAATTTTAATCAAATTAAATTCAATCCAAATCAAACAATAAACAAACTGTATCAAACTCAAACCAAGTTTTAAACAAACAAATTCAAATTGAACCAAACTTAAACCAATAAGCAACTCAAACAAACCCAAACTAAAAGCAATCAACAAATTAAATTCAACTCAAACTAAATTCAAACCAATTCAAAATTAATTAAACCGAAATTCAAATCAATTCAATTCAACTTAAATTAATGCAAATCAAACCAATTTAACTCAATCAATTTTAATCAATTCAATTCAAATCAAATTCAAAACCAAATTAAGTGCTTGCCTTCCATCAAATTCATGGGGTTGTTTTCTTCTATGTGTGAATGTTTATTTTGTGGATGCATGTCTTCTACTTCAATGGATTGCTATGACGATAATCAAGGGTATTCGAGAAATCTCGATGTAATTAACGTTGGATCTTCGCACCATCTGACGGGGAGAGGTCAAAATTAATTTCGAAGAACCTAACAACCTCAACATATAATTTTGACCCTAGTTAGTACTTTTATGGAATACCATCTATTTCCCTAAGAAGTCAATGCTAAGGTCTAATCAAATCTAATTCAAATTCAAAAGAAAATGAATTTACAAAACAAAAATAAAATCTTTTTGATTTTTGAGGTTACATCACTTACTAAGGAGGTTTAGGCTATCTGATCAGATTCCTAGTTTCAGTTGGAATGACTTTGAATTGCTGCCATGAAAACTAGAACTTTCACAATTGAGTATATAAGTCAGAATAGGTGGATTCTGACAAATTTATTTATTTTCTGTTCATTTTTTTGCTTTTTAAGTTAAATTTTGCATGTCATCATTGCCATTAATTGACTCAATGGCAAAACCTAGTTGATATAAATTGATGCAAGACCAAATGTTCTGGCTGATTTTTATTCTGCTATCGTGTTGATTAGATTTCTTGTTGTTTTTACTTTTTCCTTTCATGTGCATACAAACACAAGATTCTATCTAGTATTTGGTGTTGAAATGAGCCCAGCTAAGCCGAGGAGGATGCCACTCGAACTTGGCTCGAGTATTTTTGTTATAGCCAAGCTTGGCTCGGTATGTGTCAAGCAGGCTCAATGCTTGATGTGCAGACTTGACCCATGCCTGAACTCAGCTCATTGAGCTACTTGTTTACTTGATTGGGCTGAATGTGAGCTCAAACTTAACTATGAGCTTGATTCAAGCTTGGCAAACTTGAATTCGAGCTCTATCTAAACTCAATATTGAAGCTCAAATATGGGCTCATTTATGAAGCTCGAATTCAAGTAAGGTTCAAATTCGAGCTCTGTTCAAACTTGAGTTTATGCTTGGTTAAGCTCAATTTTTTGTTTAATAATTTTACTTAACGAGACATAATTAATTGATTGCTTCTATTTGATTCTTTCAAATAAATATTTAAACGAATATTTAATCAACTACTTAACCGATCACTTAATTAAGTACTTAAACAAGTTGCTCATTTTCTTTATCATGTCAAACATGAATTTGCGCAAGTGTGCAAGCTTGGCCTCATTAATGAGTCATGCTTGCTTTTTCCTTGTTTAAAGTTTACTTATTTAGCATAATAAATGGGCCTAGCTTTGCATTTTGTCAAGCTGAGTTTCAAGCTACTTATCATTTTCATTAGCTCTTTATCTAGTACCTAGCAGAACCTGCTATGAGGACAGAGTTCGAAGATGCTAACTGTTGATGTTGTTTTATGAAAAATTGACATTAATTTTTATCTTTCTTACAGTGTCTTTTTTTTCTTTTCATTATGTCATATTTATTCTAACATGCACTGTAGTGCTTGTTTAACAAGAAAAACTGTCATATTCACCTCCAATATTTTAGATTATGTTATTGGATTGGCATGGAACTGGTTCCTAAATCTGTTGTGTTTCTTTTGCAAAAAATATTCCTTAATCACTTCTAGTGGTTATTTCATTTTGCATATTCTTTCTTATGAAACCAAAACAATCCATGCTTTCGTTGAATGAATGTGAAGAGTTTGTAACTCTCCAAGTTACTTTCTGCCAGAAAAATATACTATTCTTACCCAAACGGTGGTTTGCTATAGAAAGTGTTGTGCTGTTTATTCTGTTGTACTGTTTATTCTCTCAGATAGCAAAATACTAACCATAGTTACTGTCCATGGGAACAAGGGACATGGATAGAACCTTAAAATGTCGAAGGCTTGTAAGGAGAAACATGCACAGTGAAGTGAGAAATTAGGGAATGAATCAAGCTCGTCTATGTTTCAAGAAGGCTTTGTTCAATCTGGATGCTACCACAAATATATCATACTGTTATCCTGTGCACATATTTCATTTTGAATGTTTTTACCTTCTGTCCTCCAATTTATTTTTATAATGTTGCAAAATTACCCTCTTTGCATCGCATACATCACATTGTCAGCAAATATTGGAAGATTCCTATTCTCATTTTCTCTTTCATTTCATATATATATATTTCAATTCAACCTTTGTCCATCATCTTCGACATCTACACTGTTTTCCTATTTCAAGGAGAAAATCAGTGGTTATGCAATTTAATCCTGTCTTAATAGTGGTATGCTGATTTTTGTCAATTTGCCTAAATGCATGATCTCCTTGTTTTCTCCTATGCTGGTCATTAGGAGGTAACAAGGCTCGATGATTAAGTTGGTGTTCATAACTTAAACTCTTCTCTTTTTGGTTCCCTATCTGGTAGGTCTGTAGGCTGCATCCCCTCGGTGCAGACTGCAGTTGCGGTGAGGCCTTCTGTTAATGCTCCCTTCTTCTTTTATGCATGCACATATCACCTTTTTATTTATGAAATTTGTGGTGAGATAAAAAGTGGGATGGGGTTATGGTAAAGCTTTAAGAAAACAAGATTCAATCATGTAATATATGCTTTCTTGTCTCATATTCAATCATGTATCTTGTTTCTAGTATCTGCAGTGATGAGATATTTTCAAAGTACTAGTTGAAAGTTCTGACACATCTTCATGCTAATCAATGTGGTTGCAGTACGACTGTTAATCCTCTTTTCTATCATGATAGTTCAGTAAGTGATTCTTTACTTTGTATGCACGTTTTATCTCATTGAGCATGCCTTTCATGCAGGTAATCTCGAAACTAACTGACGGTAAAGCTACACATATTCCTTATAGGGATTCAAAACTAACTCGCTTATTACAGTCTTCTCTTAGCGGTCATGGACGGATTTCTGTAAGTTACCAGTTTATGCCCTTTTTTCATGGTAGATTCTGGGAGTGTCCATCAGGTCTGCTCGAGCTGGACTAATTTGGTAACTTATTTTTTCTAGCTTATATGCACTGTAACACCTGCTTCGAGTAATACTGAGGAAACACACAACACACTGAAGTTTGCACACAGAAGCAAGCATGTTGAGATTAAAGCTGCACAGAATAAGGTAATTCTTCTTGTTTTATTGTTTTTTTATTGATTAACTGAGATTAGATTGGTTTATTTCTATTTCTTAGATTATGGACGAGAAATCACTAATTAAGAAGTATCAGCGGGAAATTTCCTGCTTAAAGCAAGAGCTTCAGCAGCTAAAGCGTGGGATGATGGAGAATTCATATTTAACACCAAGTAATCAGGAAAATCTTCTCAATCTGAAACTTCAGGTCTGCTATTGTTTGTTGGATGTGCGCTAAATCAGTGATAGGCATTTCTTTCGTAGGATAAGGTTGGTTAAGTGATACCTGAGGATGTTTTAGATTTATAGTACATTTCAGTTGTTTTTATGGCACATCTATACTTTTACACTGCAAATTATGAATTGTTAATTTGAAATTACGAATGGCTAGGATAAGTTTTACAGTCTTTTTACATATTATCATGCAACTTTCTTTTAAACACCTTAATTGATTGGCAATAAGTCCTACTCTATTTTAGCATGAAAAAACTATCTTTTTTCTTTGAAATTATTTCTTAATAAGCAACGTGTTAGTAAGATGAAGGAGATTACCACACTGTTGATCTGTAAACAAGATTCAATTTCTCATTTCTTCTCAACTTTGCTGTTCTGTTACCTGTTCGTTGTGTTTGTTTTCGATGTTTGTATTGTGTTTTTTATATAATAATCTATTCGTGTTTTTTTTTTCTGTGCAAAAAAGCTGGAGGCTGGCCAAGTTAAGTTGCAGTCAAGATTGGAAGAAGAAGAGCAAGCAAAAGCTGCCTTGATGGGAAGGATTCAAAGATTAACACGATTGATATTGGTCTCTACAAAGAATATCATATCGTCAAATTTTTCTGAAAAACCTGGACATAGAAGGAGGCATTCTTTTGGGGAAGATGAGGTTGATTATTTTTAGTATCCTTGATATGTTACCTGTGTTTATATCAATGCTCTAATTGGTCTTGAGCCTCTACATTGAGGAATTTTTGTTTCCCCAGACTGAGATGGCTTTCTGATCAAATTTATTGTTTGATTAATATTCAACTTTGTGCTTCTTGCTGCAGCTGATATATCTGCCAGATAGAAAGCGTGATTATATCGTTGATGATGATGGGGTTAGTTTTGACTCTGAGTTCTCAGCAGATGGCAAATGCGAAATCACTTTTGGTGAACCCATTAAATTTGACAGAAAGCATAGAAAGCGTGGGATGCTTGGTTGGCTTAAACTAAGGGTCAGTTGGTAGTTTATTTTCTCTTTATTTCTCTTTCTGATTGTCAACATGTCTATGATCCGAGACTTGACAATCCTGCACATAAGCTTTATATCACTTATGATCTTATAGTAGTGTGGCGATGGTTATTTTATGTAGTATTAAAAGTCAGATATTAGGAGGTAATAACAAAAATGAGGGTAGTTAACATAGTCAAATGGTTGCAACTAGCTGTTGTTCTGCTAATTACTTTGTTTTACTGGTGATGAGCTTCGTAGCCTGAGGAATTCCAGGTTGGAATCAACCAAGGCAAGGGCTTCCAGAGATTGGGATCGGGTTCTAGATTGGCCAGAGCCACTCTGGGTTGGTATTGGATTGCTGGATTGGCCGATCCACCATAAACAAAACTGATACAGGATTGGCCTGAATTGGGGTATCAAAAAAACTTTGAAAAAGATGTTGGAAAGGACCGAATCAAAAAACCCTACAGAAATCATCACCGGGATCAGGCTCCCCCTAGGATTGGGTTGGCACCTTCCGATCTGGGATAGGCTAAATTTGCAATTCATGGGCCAAGGCCAATCCCCATCCCCGATCGAGATCAGCCGATTGGCCTATCTGTTGGAAGCTTCGATCAGCAGCTGACCCGGCTCCTCCTGCACCTTCTCTGTTTCATTTGGAGCAACGGAAGCAGGATCGGGATCGACATCCAGATTGGGCATGGCCCAATTCTGATCCCAATCCGAATTGGATTGGCCAATCCTAGGGAAGAAAATCTGAGCTGGGATAGGGTCTTCCAAAACATATATAGAGGATGAAAGATTAATTGATTTGGTCCAATCTGACCCTGATATGATTTGACATTGAAGATCGGAAGCAGGGGTGCCTCCATCCCTGTTGCTGGGAGAATCAGTCTTTTCCAACGGGATCGGCACCGGATTTATTTGGCCGATCTGAGATTGATCTGGGTCGATTCCAACCTATTCAAGGGGAAGTCTGTCCATGTATTAAACTTTCCCCTAGATTGAATCGGCATATGCCGATCCCTATCCAGAATCAGCCAATTCTGATCCGATCTACCGATTGGGCTAACCCTGTTTTCAAGTGGGGAAGATGAGGGGTCCACATGTTTTTTTTATATTTGTATATCACGGACCCAATGTGCGGCTCTAAGTTGTGGATTCACAACGTATATGTATATGGGGCATCCGCAACTCCATTTATTGGGCCCACATGATGACATGATCCAATGGCGGATTTGTTTTTGTCTCCTGAAATGTGAAAGGAAGAAACTATTGGTTTTCCCTGCCCCTGACTTGGTGCCAGCCACACCTCTACCCTCTGCTCCACCACAGGATTGGCTGACTCGCCAGATTCAGCCTGATTCTGATGGAAATTTTTTCCAGGATCAGGCTTCCCCTTGGGATCAGCCTCGTTCTGATCCAAGCCCAGATTGACTGATCCTACAAGCCATGTTGTAAACTATGTGAAATAGGCACCCGAAGTTCATGAGCAAAAGTGTCAGAGGATCTGTGTGTGGTCTGTCTTGACTCTGTATCTATGAATTTCTATCTTAAATTGCCTCTGGAAGTTGTTTTTATGTACTCTATGCGGTAGGGCAAGATGTAGTATTTTGAATCCACTGATTCCACTCTGCACTTGATGCTTGGTTTATGTGCAGTTGTGTTAGGGTTTATAAGCAGAGCTAGTTGGTTGATAAGGTGGGTTTGACCTGGAGATACATGATTCCTTCTAGTTGTTGCTTGCTATTCTATTTTTGCTGCTGGGGGATTCAAAGGTTATTTGGTGTAATAGTTAAATGCATACGAATAGGAAAGAAAAATGATATGCGAAGGCACTCTTTGTCTTTTATCAATGCCTTGAATAGTTGATATAGAGCAAACACCCAACCATATTGTTTTAATGATACATTCTTGTATGTCACATTTCTGTTCTGTGTATACATTAACTACTTAGATTTTAAGAATGGATTAATCACACTTAAAGGATTATTTGTTGTAGATCTGATTCATGTGCTTTTTGTATTTGAATTCTGAAACAACTGATTATTGTGGGTGTGGATTGCTGGATTTGTTAATCTGGGCTTGAGTTGGCTTGCTTAGAACAGTCAAACCAGCCAGGATTACACTGCCAGTCACATCCCAAATTCCTGGATGTTGGACCAATTTTCCTTGGGAGGTGCATAGTTCTATTGCTTTTTAAGATTCATTGAATTGACATTTGATAAAGAATTTAGGAACATTACTGCTTTCTGTAAGATGATACCTGAAATATTAAATTCATCCAGTTGGTTCTCTTGCCATTCCTGTTACTTTTTCAGTGATGTCCTTTCTGAGCAAGTGAAATTTAGCAGTTATCCTATATATATCTTATTGTATTTGTTGCCCAGTACTTTTTCTGTATTTCTGCTAACTAAATGGAAAATTATAATTTTTGTGAAAAAATTGTGGTTTTATTCACCAGCGGTCGTACCTGAAGGTGAGAACGCCTAGTATGGTAATTACATAACTGTCAAAATAATGAAAATAGTGAAATGAAATTAAATTAGCATTTTCATTGAAAATGGGCAAAATAACTAAAAATGGTAATGATCAATTTGCTGCACTATGGCTATATTTGAAGACTGGACTTGATTTATGGTCAGAATTTGAAAACTAAGAGTCTTTGCAGCTTCTCGTGAACTCTTGTTAGTCAACGTATCTTTGTGTTCATGCTTGGGATAAGCTTTACAATCTGTGTTTGCAGCTTCTCATGAACTCTTGTTAGTCAACATATCTTTATGTTCATGCTTCGGATAAGCTTTACAATCTGTGCTATTGTTGAGCTAGTTCTTTGATGCAGAGACCTGATCATATTTCTGGGCTTTCTGCTGTTGCCGATAGCGAGGGTTCTGCAAGTGGATCCCCTTCTTGCTCAAATTCATCACAGCAGAAATTCTCATTCACTGATATGAAGGATGGTCGAAGAAAGTCAGTGAGTGGTAAGAATGATGACTCTTCGGTTATTGACTCCTTTCCCGAAACCGAAAGAACACAGGCAGGTGACCTTTTCTGCACTAGTGTCAGGGGACGTCGTCTTCTACCGGTGAGTTATTTTTATGAAGAATGTAAATGTGGAAATCTACTCTGAAATTTATTTTATGAACATATCTCAAACCCAGAGGCAAATTTTTATTAGTTTCTCGTCCGCTTGAATTGTTCTATAATGTTGATTTTGGCTGCTATGAAACATTCTGCATTTTCTAGAAAATTCTTCATACATATTTTGTTACAAAATAAAAAATACTTGTAATTTGTCCTAGACATTTTAAGTGTGTTGGTTTATAAAAGAAAGCACCTCTACCAATTAGCTTGATCCCTCTACCCCTGCCTGTACCCATAATTTTCAAGGTGATCAAGGAGACATAATACCACTTTGTCTCTTAAAAGGTGAGACATTGGGTGATGTCTTTTTTCATCGTAAAATTGATAGCTTAACAAATACATCTGTGCCAAATAATACATAAAAGCAATAAAATAGCTATGACAAGATGTAAATCAATTAATCATATGCAATTGTATAGTTAAATAGACTAACTAACATGAATACTTAATTAGAGCAAAACTAAGTTAATTTTGATACGTAATTTGTATTAACTACTAGCAAATATCTATGAATTACTGAGCATTATGTATTTCTAACTTAGAAATAAAATGAGAAAATAACATGTTACTCGCCTAGGCTCCCCATCTCCTTGACATGAGATGCCTTGAAAGCAATGCTTGTTCCATGCATTCTTTTATGGATTTAGAATAGAATGGGTAGAAGCTTAGAGTACTTGGATGTTCAAGATTGTTTTTTTTTAATTGTGAACTTGAGGAAAAAAAGATTATGAATGGCTATGCTATTGATTTTAACATGGAAACAACAAAAAATGATGGTTTTCATGCCTGGGTAGAGAAGACCTCTATTTTTTTGATATTTAAGGCATGCTTATTGGTTTTTGCAGACTGGTACTACTATTAAAGATCAAATGGATCTGATACAAGAACAGGTGAAAATGTTAACTGGTGAGGTAGCACTATGTACAAGTTCCTTGAAAAGATTATCTGAGCAAGCAGCACAAAATCCTGATGATCCTCGGCTTCAGGTATGTGCTCCTGATGTAACCTCAACAATTTAAAATTTCCTTTGTGGAATAAAGAATTGTGTTTGGATTAGCTTCAAACAACTAATAGGTGATATTCTATAGGAGTATTAGCTAATTCGGTGATATGTATAAAAATTTATATGTTGAGGTTGTTAGGTTCTTCGAAAATTTATTTTTACCTCTCCCCATCGGACTTATGAGTACTGATATTAATTACATCGAATAACCATTTGAATACCTTTGATTAACTGTTATAGCAATTCATAAATAAAAGACATACATCTACAAAATGAACACACACGGGAGCAACTATTCCATGATCTTGATGAAATGCAAATACTCAGTGTTTTTAAATTTAGTTGGATTTGATTTGGATTGATTTTGGATTTATTTGGAGGTTTAATTTATTTCTTATTTTAGAACTTGCATCTTTTATCTTGTTTGGTTAAAGTTCATTTAAGGTATTTGGATTTTATTTTGAATTGATTTATTGATTTTATCAAGACTTGTCTCTTGGTTTCAGGAATTGTTGATGATTTTGTGATTGATTTGTTATTTTGCTTTTGCTTTTGATTTTAGTTGGTTTAGGGTTTTATTTGTTTTTAGTGTTGTTGCCCGATTAGACAGGATATCTCTTAAGCTGTATTTTAACTTTGATTTTTTCATTTTTATTATTAATTTCTATTTTCTGCATTTGTAGTTTGATGACTTGTTTCAACTTTCAACTTTTTTTTAAAGCTTTGGGTTCTCGGACCTCCTGTTTGGACTTATTTGTTTTGTATCACATTTTGATTATGTGTCCTTTTGAATGGAGATTCTGATATTATAGGAATATGGAATGTAGGAATTTTCTGTGTTGGGGGTACAGAGATTAGAATTTTCTTTTGGTTCCTGATTTGGGGATCTTTTAGTTTAGGATTAAGTTTTTTTTTTATCTAAGTGTCAGAATCTGTTTCAGATTTGTATGTTTGGGATTTTGGGCAAGAAGCCTTCGTGGCTAACTGTCCAATTTTAGATTTCAGAAGAGATCACAATTTTGTGAATTGGACAGACTGGGAAATGTTTAACCAAGGCTGATTTCCCAGTCTTGTTATTCTGAATTTTTGTTATGTCCTTGTTTGAGATTTTTTTGTATGGTTTTGAAGGGGAATTGAGTTCTTATAAGTCTAGTTTAGCAGGTATGGTCATGAAACTGAGAAATTTGGATTGGATTCTAGATTTTAAGTTTTGGCTTGAAACTTGCTGTTCCAGATCTAGTGTTTTTTTTATTGGGGTTCTGATTTTAGACTTTTTTATCATTTTTAATAGGTCTTCTGACTTACAGGAATTCCTTTTTTTCTGCAACCACGTCTTTAGAGTTTTCAGATTTGGGCATTGTTGTTTTGCTCTGTTTTTTGACTGGGTCTTCCCTTTTTAATAAAGGATGACAGGTCCCCATACCCCTCTGTTCTAGGCTTCTAGCTCTTAATTTCTTCTCTCCTTTTTTTGTTCGCATTTTTCCATTCCAAGTTCACCAGGCTGTCCATGCTCCTTAAATCATCACTGTGCATGGAATTTCTTTGTTGCTTGAGTCAAATCCCAACTACATGGACTGGAGACATAGAAGCCATAATTCCTATCAATTTGAGTGAAATAGGATTGAACCATTTCGTCTTTGATAGACATTATGGATTTTATCCTATTGATTTAGGATAGGATTTACCCGGCCTTTGATAGGCATATGAGGATTCTTCCCATTGGTTTGGAATCGAGTATATCTCGACCTTTGATAAGTATATGAGAACTCGTTCCATGTTTCATGAAACTCATTAGCACATGGTTCGGAATGCAAGCATGTTTAACATACACAACCTTTCCATGGCTTAATGGGCATGGTAAGACATTAGGGTCTTTACTTGACCTTTGTATGTCTACCTTAAATGGGGCAAGGGGGGGTGCGCTAGGCCGGCCCCAAGCTTACCCATATATTAGGAATTCTTTTGTGTTGAGCCAAGACCAAGAGACATGCATGATGCTGGTCTCAAGCTTATCTCCGTTTGTGATTAAGTTAATAAATTTTTATTTAATTATCAGTTGACTGTTTATTTTAGGAATTTTCTTTTTTTTCTGGCCACCGGCCTGTTTGAACATTGTTTGGCTTCTTAAACCTGTTCATTAGCCATCAGTTGACTGGGCCTACTGTGCCTTGTCAATAGGGTTTTCTCTGTAGACTGTCACGGACAGAGTCCTCCCTGATGTCCTTTTCTTAACCCAAGAGGGTCCCACATCCTTTAAACACGATGGACACTGGTCATCGTGACCCTTTTAAGATGGGAAGACAGGAATCGGGGGAGGGCTTGAACACCATGGAAGAAGAGGCCGGAAGCTCCTTTTTTTTAACATCAAACTTGAGTGGGCCCCAGCTGAGCCACCTGGACCCGAACATGCTGGCCCCACACTACTCCTGCGGCGCCGCGAAGGAGAGCCGCTGACTATGGAGGGTGCTGGTGGCTTCAGGGGTGGCCCTGATGCTGATGGCAACGGTAGTTACCGTAGAAAACAGGGAAACAGGGGCACTCGTGATGATGACGGCAACGGAAGAAGGAGACAACAAGGATGAAGAACTCGGGCGACCTATGGCGGGCACAGAGGAGGAAGAGGGAGATGGCGATAATGTTGATGGCTTTAGTAGACAATTCCCACTCCCCATTCGGCCTTCTCTCCTATATGTTTTTTTCTCTCTTCTCCCCCGTCTCTTATCTTTTTTTATTTTTTTTCACGACGACCTTGCGAGCTCCTTATATAGACTTAGGAGAGCCTTTTGCCATCGGGAGATCATCTGGAAGGAAGGTCTGGTTCCAAGCTGGAACCGGATATCTCTGTGGTGCGCAGGATAACTTTCCCTCCCCTTCGTGGCTACACTGGGCTTATTTTGGAAAGTTCATGGATTTTCCTGCCATCAGAAGAGTTTGATTGGAAGTTGATTTTTCTTGCTGCTGGAGCTCTGTGATCTTAGGGGTGATGCTTAGATCCCTCTACGACTTCACAAGACCACAGGAATTGTATCTTCTCTGAGATGAACAGCGACGATTGGATATGCCTTGCAATTCCTACGGGAAGCTTCTGGAAGGGATCGCTCCTTTCCACCTTTGGGTGTTGTCGGTGAAGAGATTCTGTTTCCGGAAGGCGATTGCTCCGAGCCCTGTGACGCCGTGTAGAGCTGCTTGACCACCGTATGCCAGCTTTTCTTTTCACTATTCCAGTTCGTAAGATAAGGTCTGAGCCATTGTTTCGCTCCTGGGACACCGTCCTTATGCTACAGAAGTGGCCGAGCCCTGAGTTGACTATGTGCAGAGGATTATGGACCCGAGTTAGTACCAAGTCGGACTTTCTCTTAAGGCTGCCTCTTGAGTCCATTAATATCCTAGGATAGAATTAATGGGTTAGGCACTTAATCAATTGGAAAACTACCTCATATTCTTCCTTCCCTCTTCCTAAAAATTGTCGAACTCATTTTAACCCAAGTCGACTATCCTGTTACCGTGGCTTATGTGAGCCAGGGCTTGGGCTCTAGATGCTTCAATCAGCACCAACAGTAGGGGCGACTATTCATTCTTCGTTTCCCTTATCCTCAATAGAGCTTTCAGGTACCCAACTGCATGAAACAGTCCTGAATGATACCTTTCTGGATTTTTTATGACTACCCCTCATCCTAACCATCATTGTTCTGTCTTTAAGCTATTCACCCATTCATCAATTGTCATTCTATGCTTGCGAATTTTGGGTGCCAACAGCTCCCAAGTCATAGTTTTCACGATTGGCTGACTGGGATCAGAATCAGCTGATACAGATTGGGATCGGTTGTGCTTGATCCGATTATGCCTATATGGGCCAATTCTGAGGAGGTAGGGAATTTCATCCATGATTGGCTTGAATCCAGCAGATTGGCTGGTAATGTTCTTGGCTGCAATCAGCCAAAAAATGAGGTCCTGATTTTCTTCATTTGTGTAACTGTATTAATAAATTACTTAACACAAATGAAGAAAATTCCCTACCTCTTCAAGTTATACTAATAAAAAATTGTTATATTTTATGCTAATATATGATTTTTTTCATAGACATTATTTGGTAATAAGTATGATAGTGCATACGTATATTGTACACATGAATATTGTTAACATTTTATCAAATTTATTATATTGAGTATTATTCCAACGCAGAATATTTTTTATCATTGTGATTGAAAAGAGTAATATTTTTGTAATATACTAAGTTATGTAGGTATATTGTCAAATATAAACATGTCTGTGTTAAATGTGTAAATATAAATGGATAAACTAGGACGACAAATGGGCTTGATTCAATAACGGAATTATTTGTTTATGATTCTGATTTTGATAAGGGTTAAGAGATTTTGATTCCGATTTTGATTAAATTGGGATCACTTTATTTTTTTCATTTTGATTCAGATTCTGTTATCAGAATTGGAACTGTATTCATTAATTTCTAAACATATACTGTGTATTATTTCTTTCTAAAAGTAAGCTCATAATCTCATATAACTACTAAAATTTGATTTTATCTCTTTTATATTTTTACTTTTCTGATCACTTTATATGATAATTTTAAATTTATTTATTATTTTTAATCATACTTTTGTTTTAGAGATGTCTTATTTATAAAAATAAAAAACAAATACAAAAATAAAAAACAAATACCAAACAAGGTGGGGACCACAAGATAAAAAAGAGGTGAGAGTGAGACCCTCTTTTTTTGGCCTAGAAGAAAATCTTTTTGAAAATGTAAATTTGTAATGGTTGCAAAACACCTCTTTACAAAAGTATAAAATTGTAATGAGAACTCAATTTGTCACACGACCAAACAGCTCATTTGTGTGTGACTTGTTATTTTGGTAATTTTTAGTCTCAATATAAAAATAGTTTCAACTCCTATTATGCAGTAATAAAAATGGAGACTAATAATGTACTTATGACTCTCCATTATTAATTGTCAAGATCTCCTAAAGCAGTCACACATGGTATAGATCATATGGTTGGACTGTTGTAGCAACTGCAATTTTTCATAAAGTAAATCAAATCCATGTTGTAAATAAAAAAAAGATCTTGATGTAATTACATAATGATAGAAGATAAAAAAATGGAGCAATTTGTTTCGCTAAAGATGGTGATGCAGGACAAACTGACAAAAATGGCACTAATCGCCACTAACGACCTAAACGTCCTGACACGAAGTAAAACGGGCTCAAACTGGTCGAAACGGACCCGAAACAGGATAAATCGGGCCCAAAACGGTCAGGACCCGACCAAAACAGAGCGAACCGGCCCAAACCGGCCGGTTTACAACTTGAACCGGGTTTTGGGGGCCGGTCTGAGCTTTGGACCGGTCGGGTGAGCCATTGGCTGCGAACCGCAGGCGGCGAACGCCGAGCTCGCGTGCGCGAGTGTACATCGGGGGGGGGGTCGGGGCAGCACGTGGGGGAAGGTTGCCCGGGGTGGAGTGGCCAATCGCCGACCGTCGGTCGCTGGTCGCGTGGCGGCATCACGGGTGGCCGCGTGAGGCATTGGGGGGGGGGGCGACAAAAAGGGAGAGGGCGGGCGGTGCCAGCGTCGTCGTCGCCGTCCGGGCGGTCCCAGCGCCTTCATCGTCGTCATCCGTTCGGATGGAGTTGTGCTCAGGCGACAATGCCGCCGTTGCCAGCGTGAGCCAAGCCGGAGTCACCTTCTAGCTGTCTTTCTTCTCCTCTGTCGTCAGCTTCGTCCGGCGGCCACAGCGTGCAGACGGACACGGACGCGAGGGGGCGAACCGGAACCTTCGTCCCCGGCGTCGTCTTCTTCGGCTGACATGGGGAGACGAAGGAGGGGGCATAGAAGAGGGGGAACACAGATCCGGGGATCGCCGGATCTAGCCCCTCCCACAGCTCCCGCAACCCCTTCGCCGCTTTCGTCGTCTTCTTCTATGTTATCCGGTGGATGGGGAAGAAGAGACTGCCGACGGGAACCGGGAGTCGCCGGATCCGCTTCCTCCGTTGTTTCCGCAATCGGAAGAGATGGACGCCGTACCGAGAGGGGGCAGCGCCCATTGATGGAGCGTTCGGAGGAGGCCGAAAACGATGCTGACGTTGATGGAGGCAGCCGAGGAGGTCGAACCAAGAAGGAAAAAGGGGGAGGAATGGCGCGGAGGCCGGAGGGTGAGGATGGAGAACGGGGACGGTGACCTCGCCGATTCTGGAGGGTGGAAGGGGGAAGGCTCGCAACCGATTGTCGGAGGAGGGAGACGCCGGCCACCTGCCGGAGGTGAAGGAGAAGAACGGCGTACCGACGCTGGGGTTGGAGGAGAAGACAGGGGCTGCAGCCTCCTGTGCGGGAGACACACCAGAAAGGGCTTCCCAAAAAATCACTGTATTCCTTGAATAATATGTACATCGGACCCTCTTTATATAGAGGATGGACAGATTTTAAGAAAAGACCCCTAATCTTTTTCTATTTATAGACTTGGACAGAAATTTTAAAAGACACCTAGAATTTAAAATTTTGTCCCCATCAGATGGTTTTTACGAATCAATCTTTTATAAATGTTAGTATGACACTACATCAATACTGAAAAGTAAAAAACTTGAAGTTTATTGCTGAGTAGATTGACTTGAAATTTGAAAATGCGTTTTGTTAGAAGCTCCATCATTGATCTTAGTCCAGCTTCATGCAGAGTGACTAACCTGGCCAATCTGATCTTGACTCGGAAATCCTTGTCCCAAGTTTCATTATATGTGATAATTTCCTTCAAGGTACTTATTCAACTGTTTATTCAGGATCATATGCGAAAATTGAAAGATGAAATTAAAGAAAAGAAGCTGCAAATGAATGCCCTTGAGCAGAGGATGGTTGGATCCTTTGAAGGTGGTCCACGTTCATCAAGTAATACCGAGGTCACTCAAGTAAGAATGGTACATTAGCTTATCTGCTGACGCCGATGTTTCTTTCCATGTTTGGTTTCTCACGAATGTCTGTTGTCTCTTTCAGGCTCTCTCCAAGCTGGCAACCCAGCTGAATGAGAAAACATTTGATCTTGAGGTTTGTTTCTACTTCCTTCGTTTTCTGGTTTCTTGTCTTTTGCTTGACTTCCAATTTTGAGTTATTTATTACACACTTAAAATTCAAAGCTGGCCCTGTAGAGTACAACAAAGTCACGATGTTCCAATCTTCCGAAAATTTTAATGTGATTTCAGTGCTGAGTAAATTAATTGGGGAATCTGATTGGACATTTTAATTCCATTTTTTGTTGTGCTCCTGGCTCCTGACAGGTTTTACTTTGTTATTTTTTATTTTCTGTTGAGTATCGAAGATCATGTCAGCAGACAATAGAATCTTACGAGAGCAGTTACAGTTGAAGGTCAGCTGTAACCTTACGAATTCCCCCCGATTTTAGTTACGCCATTCTTAAGTACCTTATTTATTTCATGTCAGATATGTGAAAATTCTGAGCTTCAAGAAACAGTTCTAATGCTAAGGCAACAGCTTAATTCCCTGTTAGATAAGAGTGTCGACACTCACAATCAAATGGCAGAAAATGAGGTATATAGTCTTGAAAATTTTTCACTGGGAACCTCTAAAGCAAATTGTGGATGGGAGGATGCTTCGCTTGAGGAAACAAATATGGATGGAAGCACCCCTAAAAGCATTTTGAGCTTACCTGGCAAATTCTCAAGTGAATATTTTAAAGGAGGCAATTGTGATACATCTCTAAAATCTCAAGTCCTTATTCAGGTAATGAGATGTATTATATCCCGTTCTTCCTGTTTTCTACGGTATTCTGCTTCATACATTGTTTTGTTCCACTTATCTACCGGTTTCTGAATTTTAACTCAAGTTAATTCTGTATTCCTTGATTAGGCTGCTGAGATTGAAAACCTAAAGCAAGATAAGGTCAGGTTAACAGAAGAAAAGGATGGACTTGAGATTCACAGTCAAAAGCTGGCTGATGAAGCTTCTTATGCCAAGGAATTAGCTGCTGCAGCTGCTGTTGAGCTTAGAAATTTGGCTGAAGAAGTGACAAAACTTTCTTACCAAAATGGTAAACTAGCTGCTGACTTGGCAGCAGTAAAGGAGGTTGCTTCTAGCAGACTTAGTTCCAAGAGAAACAATTCCTTTGATGGTAAGCAAGATGGATATCTGAAGACAGATAGTTTCTTGGTTGAAGAGCTGCAGAAGGATATTGTTCTTAGATCCCAAAGGGAAGCTTCTTTGGAGGCTGCTCTATCTCAAAGAGATAAAGGAATATTTGAGCTGCAAAAGAGAGTTGTGGAGGCAAACAAACGTGAAGAAGAGTTGGAAAATGAGCTCGGTAACATGTGGGTGCTTGTTGCTAAATTGAAAAAGGCAGATGCAACACCAATTGATCCTTTATCTGATACTGATAGAATTCCTGGGTTCCCATCGATAGTGCAAAATGGCTTTCACTCATCTAACAATGATGTTGAGATGGATTTAAAAAATGGAATCTTGCTAACTGATGCTGTAGAAACCACTGATTCATTTAAGGAAGTCAGAAATGCTTATGGAGATGAGAAAAAGAGGTGCAAAGAGCTGGAGAGGGTTGTTGCTAGGATGAAGGTATACCTTTTTTTGAAAGTATTTTGATGTTACTTCAACTGCTGAAACATCTTACTTATTATTCTCGTGTCTAGTTTCAGCAATTGATTTCTTTTGTTTTACTTATTGTTTATGATATATGATTGCGAATAAGGTATAACTTTTTTGAAAGTGTTTTGATGTTCTACTTCTACTGCTTCAATATCTTTCTTATTATTCTCATGTCTAGTTTCTGCAGTTGATTTCTTTTATTTTTCTTATTGCTTGTGATATATGTTTGCTGATACAATGTAGTGCATGCACAACAATTTAGCTGCTGATTTCACTAGTACGCATTGCCTGTGAACCTTTTTACTTTTTGTAACAATAAATCCTTTCAGGGTGAAGATCTTAGTGGCTTAGATGTTGCAATGCTTGAGGAACTACAGACTTTTCATGTTGAGGCCTTGTCAAAAATTTGTCAAGAAAAGGTGGTGCACTGCTGCTTTCTGTTGTTCACATTTTTTTCTTACATTTTTTTGTAGCACCTGCATATTAAGGCAGTGATGTCTTTTCCTACTTATTCTTGCTGTTTGTTTTTGCTTAACCATAAGCAGACTAAAATTGGGAAAGAAGACTAAAATTTTAAACCGCATAACCTAATGAGAATTCATATGTTACCGTCAAAATCTTTTATATTGTCTTGTGTGCCCAATTTATATGATCTTTTGATCAATTAGACCTTGGGTTTGAAAAGTCAGGGGTTTGAGGACATACTGAATAAATGTTGAATATTTTACGGGAGGGAGAATAGATTTGGATACTCTTGCCGAGCCAAGTCGAACAGATAGATAATGGACAGACTTTACACTGAAAATAATTCTCTAGATTCTAGAAAAGCACCCATACAGACTCTCAATATCTTCTTTAGATTGTACTGCAGAAGCCGACAAGTCTCAAATGGCAAATCTTGGACAGATGAATTCTCTCTAACTAGAAGGGCTCCTTTGGGAGGTTGGCCTTCAATTTATAGAGAAGCGTGGTTCCGATGAAGACTACAAAACAGAAATTGAAAATTTCCATCTGTTTGAGTCAGACTTGCTGAGATTGGAAACCTCCTGGGAAAACATTGCGCAAGTACTTGCGCACGGAGGAGGGTGTCCCAGTTTGACCAGTCAACCCGCACAACAAGAAGCGGCTTCTGTTTTGGTCCCGCACAATAAATGACCTCTGTGCTTCTTTTACCTTCACCACCTTGGCTCGCCATCTACCTGCCGCTACCGTTGTGGCAGTCAACCCCAAAAGAGTCATTGTGGCTTTAAGACACTTGAATTGGAAAATGTCCTTGGGAATTTTGTCTGAAGCCCATACGTGATTTGAGTCTGTTGATCTTATCCGGTTCATATTCACTTCCTCTTAAATCCTACTCGAGTTGGACTAATCGTCAGATCTTGTTGAACTGACTGGGAGTTTGTTATTCAACACGTTTGATTTTTAGTCTTGTTCACTATTTATCCCACAGGTTGCACGATAACTCCGTGACTCAATTGACGATGCTTCGTTTCAAACTGCAGGTTACAAAACGGTCACTGTAGTTCAGCCGTATCTTGTCGGTTGGACGTACTCCATCTCTTTCCATTGGGCTTCTCTTAAACAATGCTCTTGAGCAGCATTTGTCGAATGCCGTTTATTGTCCTGCGTGATTGTTCTATTCGAATCAGAGGTAAGTACTCATTCCGACAGCTTCATTAATGCTCGTGTATGATACGTCCGTATTCTCATAGGTTGTACAGATATATGCGGGGAACCCGTGTTAATGTATCAGGAGGGGAAGCTCGAGTGGCAGTCTCCATTTTTTTTCTTCTTACCGGTTCTCGTTATGTATATTATATACAATACGCTTATGAACACATTGGAGCGAAACATTCATTTTAACCTTTAAAAACATACGGAGTGCTCGTGTGTGGACACGTACCAGAGGCGAATAAAAGGTTAGCTTTTAAATTCAAATATTTGCCACAGCATTATTCTGTACAACCACGGCTATGAAACCGGAGATGTGTCTGTGGCAGAGCATTGGCCAGCAAGGGCGCCGATCACGTTGGCAGTCTCAGCTCGGCACATCCCTCCGATGCTTTCATGTCGATCTGCGCTGCCCAAGAAAGACAAGTAGTAATGTCAGGAGTCCGTTGTTCAGGACTTGAACGCATTACAAGGGAACAATGCTACCTTCAGTTCTCTTTCTTGTCCATTTTTTCTTGACCCTTTACAAGTTAAGGACTCTTTGGTCATTATACGTCCACACCAAATGTATTGCCCAAAGTAGCCTTAAATTCCAAGGGGTTGAGAAAAGTGGAGAAGAAAAGAAAACGTGAAGGCCGCATCGTGCAAACGGGGAAGAGTAAGGTCACAGGGAAGCGGTTCCGGACTTTTTGCAATTGGAGCGGGCCCATCCGATCTGACCCTTATCGTTGTCGTAAATGACGATCATGTCCTGCATTGATATATCTGTCCATGTGTCCATGAAGAGAGCAGAACACGGTCGGTATTAGCGGATACTTGCAACGGTAGCCCACTCATCAATTAGCAAAAACTTGTTAAAGCCCAGTCTCTTACCGCCAAGGATGCTGAAGTCCGCTAAACCCACTTCTGTCCCGTCAAGGATCCCTAGGCAGACGTTGCCGTATTTCTGAAAATTCGGATACGGCATCAGTTTCCCGATCTATCACAATGTCAAAGAAATGGCGTGTTTATCATAATGCTCACAGTGATAATCAGATAGCTTTCTGGAGGGATGTCAAGCTGTGCTTTCTTGCCCTGAGAGAAACCGAGAGCCAGGGGCTTGAAGTGGCCCCTGACCTCGTCAATGGATTTGAACGGCTTGGCACCTTTCCAGCACCGGGGCAGAGTGCGATCCTCCGGTGCGTTTTTCAGTGGTGTTGCCTTCAGATCTTGCACCACCTGATCGGATGCCCCGCATATGTCAGAGATTTATTATGGAATGCAAAGAGACGGTACAATAAATTGGGAAGGGGAAGCCGCAAAAATACCGCACCATGCCCAGGAAGGCCTGGTAAGGCTTGGATGAGAAGTACGTGTAGGAGCTCCCACTGTCGAATATCAGGTGGAAGTTCTTGCCGAAGAGTTTGCCGCCGAAGAAGAGGTCAGCAGGGCCTGGCGCGTAGTACTTGCTGCAGCAAAGTTGCGGCGGTGTGTTGTGGCGGAAGCGAAGGGCTATTAAGCACGAGGAGGGTGGTCGTACTCACGGGGAGACGCGGCGTGACATGGGGGTCCAGGAAATGTCCGAGGAGGGAACGAGGTCCTCGCCGATGAAGAGTAACCCGCCGCCCTGCCGACTGAGGCAGTGCCCTACCACGTTCCGCGACACGCCCAGCGCTCGCAGCTGCGACGTGATGCCGGACGCGCCGAACCCGAGGCCCAGCATCCCGTCCGTCGGCGACGACGCCCCCATTCCGTGCGTCTGCTGGTCGTACCCGCACCTGCACCAATAAGGCTGTTGAGCGAACAAAAACTGCTGGCGATTGTCCGGTTCGTATCCATCTTCTTTGGTCTACCCGAAGGCGAGGCTCGAGCGGAGAACGGAGCCATTGCGCAAGGGCATTGAGAAAGTGTCGCCGATGAGCACACCGCGTGAGAAACCGTGGTCGGCGTACTCCACCTCGTAATCGCATTGGTCTTTGGGGGACTGGCACGGATGCTGCTGTTTGTTGCGGGGAAGCGAGGCGCATATCGGATTCTCGCACGGGATTAGCTTATCCTTGGTCGGCTTGTACAGCGGGTGCGGTCCCTGCGCTCAAACCAAGCACGCGTTTCATGGATCAATTCACCAGGCCAGATATCGAAAGAAAACCATGCGAACACTGTTTGTGTGTCTGTGCGTCGGGTAACAACGATCAGATTGGTTTCAAGTGGTGCTGAAGCTGTGTGAAGGAATGGTTTGCCTTGGAGCAGCGGACGCAGGGGGCGTCGCACTGGAGCCAGGTGAGATCGCTGCCGGTGTCCATGTCCAGGAAGTAAGGCCGCGGCGGATTCCCGATCATAAGCGTCGCATAGAACACCCTTCGCGCATGAATTTCGAAGAAAACGTCAGATGTAATAAGAACAGATGCCGCCCAGACCAAGAATACGATTAAATTGAACTGATCTGGAAGCCGGACTGCGCCGGCACGGCCATCCATGATTCCCTACCCGTCGGGATAGACGTTGCCTTGTAGCGGGAAGAGTGCGGTGGTTCTCCGCTCGACGTCGACGGACTGAAGCGCCGGCGGCTGCTCGGAACCCTTGTGCTGCTCTGTGGTGTAGGCTGCGGCACAGAAAGGGAGCGCGGATGAGAGACATAGCACTGCCAGGAAGAGCACCAGCTCCGCGCGAGCCATCGCCGTCGTGCTCGCCGCGAACTGTCCGAGCGGAGAGACGACGACAGCGCAGGAAGAGGCGATCGCCGTGGGGAAGATGAGGGAGGGGGCCTGACCCCCCCCGGGAGAGGGATGGGGTCTTTAAAAAAGCGAGAAAGGGCTGCTACAGTTGGACCCTCGCACGCGGCGGCGCCGCGGGCGACGACTGAGGGAGTCTGTTCGTCTTCTAGAGGAAGTATTTTCAATTTACGCGGTCCTCGCCGTCTTCGCGGCACCCGGGGGAGGGGGGGGACTCGGAGGGTAATTTGTCGTTTTCATTTTGAGGAGGTTTTTTTTTTAATATTACAGATGGGGTTTCACGTGAATTTCTAAATTCGCATGCTTCAATTTAACCAGTGTCTCGATAGTAGTTGAGGTGTTTGGTTGCACGATAAATTGAAGTTTTGTTATAATTTTATAACAAAACTTGTCAAGAGAAGTGTTTGACAATTTTTAAAAATTTATGGTTTGGAAGAATTTTTGAGGTGTTTGGTCTCACCTCTTTTTATGTTGTGGTCCTCCACGGGTCATATATGATATCCACTCTCTTTTGTTATCACATCTCTTTCAATATGATAATTTTATGTCATTGGCTACACATTATTTTGACATAGTTTTATTATTAAAATGTACAAAGATTATTATGCAACCAAAGATCTTATTAGGGTCTCATATTTTGTATGCAATTCGGTTCTACTATTGGTCACTGTTTATTTTACTAGGTTATCGAAACTCAGACATTAAGATAATGGGTAGAGTATCGTACACATATTTTGAGAGATTATTTTGAATATATAATATGTGATTATTTTAACACAGCCTAAATTAGACCATGTCACGTGAATCACAAGTATGAGCTTCTAAGATCATACCCGGTAATTTAATTTAGAAGCCTAAAAATTATTATCAAAGTAGCCTCCGAAGATATCTTGTGAAATAGAGAAATGCCCACTCCATGTAGCACCTAGTTTACCTACTAAATGGAATGCTGCCATTTAGCATTTCTGGATCTTGATTCTTCGAAATTGTAGTATTTAGATATCGATCCACGAAATTGGCGTCTCCCTAAATCGATCCATGTGAGTATCAGGTATAGTATGAAAACATTTTTTCTGTAAAAGCAGTTGTGAACGACAGAATATTACGTAAATATTTCTGAACTACGTCCCTTAACGTCTCTAAAGAGTCAGTATTGAGGAAATGCCTGGAAAGAATTTCCTAAAGTTTTCAAATTATAAAATTTGATCTCTCCAATTATAAACTAAAAAATAACTGTTGAAAATATCTACAGCTAGATCCTCAACTAATTCCTCATATATACGCATATATATATAATGTCTCTGTCTACTCGAACTTGGAAGTGCTTGCTATTTACCTTCGGTTATCATGGATGATTCAGTAATTTAGACGGCCATATTCTTTTTTTATTTACTTCTATTTAAATTTTTGGTGTTTAGTTCATTCAAATTTCAACATGTTTCTCTCTGTCCCAGGTAAACTAAAAAAAATGGGAAAAACGATGACTATTATAGCAATTCATGCACATTATTAAGAAAGGAAACTCGACTCCCATATTCACCTGAATTCGCGCGCTGTCGGTCTCAGCTCTCCGCCCCGGTCGTCATTTCTTCCGTCCTCACGGCTCTTTCGCTCTCGCCTCTGCACGCCGTTGACTCAATGTCGGGTACAAATGGGTCCGTTTACCCGGAACAGATCCAAACCGTCCATTTACCCAAATGTATCCGCTTCTTTTGCCGTCCTGAATTCGCAGGTCACTCCGGGAACATCCGTAAAAGAAAAAGGACGGGGGTTCGATGTTCACGTCGTCTCAGAGAAGAACACTTCTCTTCTTGGGGTCCGATGGGCCAATAGCGGAAGGGCACCGGACACTTCTAAGGCCCACTAGCCCATTAGTGGCTGAGAGTAGGCAGCTTCAGCCTGTTGTCCAACTTACAGCCTTTTGATAATAAACATTAAACAATACATCCTGTTGATTTTTAAAAATGATATTAGTGCAAAAATAAAAATATATTTGATTATTAATTTTAAAATACGTACAATAAACAAGATATGATATTTCTAAACGACATAGGATCTATCACGAAATTGATACATTCAGGCAATTATATTATAATTTATGTCTTGTTCATATTACAAAATTTAAAAATGATATTAATAGCCGACATCTTATGATGATTTGTATATTAGTAATCAGCGAAAAGCCCACAGATGGTTAAATTACGCTAAAGAATGTGGTGAAAGGAGTGAAATTTTTTCACAGTTCGACGTCTACACTTCGCTTTTCTGGCTAAAGAGTACTTTGACAGTTTGAATCAAGCAAAAGAATTTTTATTTGTTTCCTTCACCGGAAAGTCCAGCTACAAGATTGATCAACACGGGTTTGAAGAATCCAAGGTTCCTTATTTATTTGTCTGAAGAATCCACACGAGGTTGCTACAATATAATCCTGGTAATTTTCTTACTCTATTTTATATCTTTTGATGGGCAGGAGATGACGTTTTCTTCTCCCAATTTGTCTATGACGTAAGACGGCTATCCTGCTAGCCATCTTTTTTTTTTTTTTGGGTCACGTGGTACAATGGCCAACCACGCCTGCGGCATAACAAGCAACAGGGGTTCGAGCCGAACCCCACTAGTCACCCCCCCGGGGGGTGCCCGGCTAAACCCTAAACCCTAGCCATCTTACACACCCGATGTATAGGTGGTTTGCGCTTGCAAAATCTCGATAGGTACATTGTCGACGATCACAAGGAGAAACATGCGCCGAAGACGGAACGAATCATCCATACGAGACTAGAGATTAGATAGTTAAACGGGAACCACGTACTGACTATAAGAAGATTTTCTAGTGTAGTAATCCAGTGTAGTACAGCCATGCTCAGATTTTCTTTTGCATGTTATCACGATTGAAGGCAGACAGCAAATCTCAGGTACACAAGGGTACATTTGTAAGTAAATGATAAGATCACATCACAAAAGATGGCTGTTCAGGACTCCGAGCGTTTATGGTACATAGTCTGCAAAAATGGCCACTTCGTCTGAGTCATGATCGGTTATCTTGCTGAATTTTACAAACATTATTTCCTCTCCATAGGTGAGTCGTTTTCCCCGTAGACAATTAGCTCTTCCCGAACTCCAGAACTGAGTTCTCTTCCCCAAATATCACTGCCGCTATGGCACCATCATGCAGAGCTTCATACAGGCAAACCACATTATTTGCCTCCTCCACAAGTTAGAGTGTTGCCAGCAAGCAGATAATGAAACCTCTTCTGCAATATATGACCTTGTCAGAATCCTTTATTAGAAACCTCTGAAAGCTTTCTTTGATTCGACAACAATATGAGGAACTTCTGACGCACCATAAAGACTATGTGAGTAAATTTGACAGCATTTCTATTGATTGGTTTACAATTTGTCAGTAGAAATGCTGTAAACGACAATAGCATCACACAATGTAACAACTTCTAAAATGGACTGAAATATTCCTCATGATCTATTACTAAGATCAATAACAGCTGACTAGTCACTAAATTAAACACCATGCAACATGATGAGAGGATCAATTAGTAAAATGGACTTTCTCATGGCAGCAATTCTTTATGATATGTTAATATATCTCTAGCGGAAAACAGCAGCATGTAATGCTGGATTGGGCCGCCCAATCTGACCAGACTTGATGGACGTTCCAGCTGACAAATTCAGTCACGCTTCAGATTGCGATCCGGTGCAGGAACTTAGGTGGTGGCAGTTTCTGCCGCAAAAGCAATTTAATTTAAATCATATTTATTTTTTTAATTTTAATAGAATATGCTTCTTTATAAAATTAAAACAAATATACTTCAACTATGCTTCAGTATTATATAAATATTAGACTTAAAAGCTTTAATTTTAATATTTTTCATTTATAATGTTCTTAATTTTTGTTATTTTGAAGTTTTTTTAACAAAATTTTGATATTATTTTTTTAGATTTGAATCAATCTTGGCCAATCCGAACTGATCAGATCAGCCGAACCCAGACGACCCCGATCAGGTTGGGCCGAGCCAACGTCCAACCCCCATCTGTCCTTGACGACCAGTACTGCTCAACTCTCCGGTGTTTTGGATGGTCAACAGTACACAATGAACATTCCCATCAATTAACTGTCAATGAGTTGCAAGTGCATGTTTCATGGGCACAAAAAAGTTCACATGCTTTACTTTCAAAAAGTAAAGGCGACCAAGAACTTGCAAACTCATTTTAATTAACTAGTAACAGTCATTCACGTTGCTCTTGTTTCAAGGGCAATAATATAATGTAAAAAATAGGCAAATCCCTTATTTTAACGTAAGTTGCAGAAAAGTTACAAATTTTATATTGTAGAAAAGTGTTTGAATTATGCTTCGGGAAAACAAGGACTTGCCATGCCCGTATGCAAATGCTTAAATGACAAAGTGATCCCAGATAAACGGTAATACATGCAGAGTTCTGATGCCGGTAAAGAAGAGAATATAGTTCATCGGTAGGAACCTGGCTGCACGCAGAATGTTCGTCAAACAATTTGCTTACAGCCTCGTATAGCTATCTTTCTCCCAATACAGATTCGAGAAGTGCAGCCTCTTCCTCCTGTGCAAGTTAAATGTAGAGCAACAATGACAAAAGATAGTTTAGTGCAATATAACCCAGATGGGGTATCATAAAAAGCATCATGAAATTCAGCTAAGTTCATTTGTTGCTAACCAAACTGGTCGTTGGATTAAAAAAAGGTCAAAATTGCCTTCTTCTCTAAAGAATGAAATATAGTACAAAAGAGTGACAAAGAATTCCCCCAAACACGAATAATCAACTATGAAATATTGTACGACAAGCATGGGTAATAGCATAGAATTTGACAGGATATCCATCAAAATTTTCAATCATGAAATATAAATATAACTCCAACAACTGATAATGTTTATCTGGATTTACCATACAAATACTAATTGAGTATACAGAAAAGCAACTCACCACTAGGGCATTGAATTCAGTTTCCTCATCTATTGCACCAATAACAGCAGGATCATCCAATAAATCCTGGTATAAAATGAAAGCATGAGATAACATTTTTTGTATGGAAAGGGCAAAACAACACTAACATGGTGCAAGTGCTTGCATCTGGGATCAGAATCAAGTAAAGAAAGATGTAAATCAGCAAGCTATCACTATTTGAAAGGAAAAATGTCACCTTTAAAGCAAACTGAAATTATAAAAATATCAATAGATCGATTTCGTCCATTATCCACATAGAACAAACCTAATGAAGTAAACGTTATAAAAAATGCAAGCTTCATCTTTAATTTTATTCTAATTTATTTCTTAAATTTTGCTCTCACTAAAGCCCAAGTCTGAGAGACAATAAATAGGCAAATTATTGATAGTAGATAAAAAATGGAAGAAGAACCTCTAATCCAGATATTAAATATAAAAAAACAATATCTTTTTTTTTAACTAAAAAGCATTCCCAAAAAGTATGGCTCACTTACATCATCAGCAATATGTAGGACCCCATTTTCATCCTGCAAATGCAAAATAATGACTTTTCTAGTGAGCATAATGATATTTAGTGACTTTAAAAGGTCTGAGAAGTTTTAGTCTTTTAGAAAGCATGAGTACCTATGTAATAAGAAACACAAAATATGTTAAATTCAACAAATGAAACTAATTTGCATTGAAAAAAGATTGCAAATTACTAGGATTAGAGCAATTTTAACAGTGTTCTTTTTCTCCAACAAAATATAAGAACCAGAAGGAACACTAAAGACAAGATGTATCATGGTCAAATGACCAAGCCACTTTCAAGGTTTTGCTCTACTTAGGAAAGAGGTCACGGCCATTAACCTCCCAGATGCACCAATCCCATCCTTGAGGCCTTTTACAGACCACAGTGCTCCAAGTCAAGATGAAGGCCAAGGACCATCTTCTCAGCCACAAGGAATAAAAATGAGAAAAAAGCTAAAAGGTGGTTGGATATCTGAAAACTGAAGTTCTCATGAGAAAATTAGGCCTCTCATGTTCAATGCTCCTCTCCAAATGTGCTCGTCATCTTACAGACAGCAAGAATCCTCTTTGCCCTTTGTGAATCAGTTTATCACCCTGTTTGATCCACCTGACTTGATCAGGGGGATTGGCCAATCAGGTGATCACGGTTGGGCCCAGATCCAATCAGATTAGCTAACCTGCTACGATCCGGCCTTCTATGGTTTATCACATCTAATAGTATGTTGACATTACAAGTTTATATACAACCACTTCAACGGGAAAAACAGTATGCACGTGCATTCAGTAAAGTGAAACAATGTAAAATTTTGTTAATTTCCAACACCTTATGCAGTGCTCCCACTCATACAACCTGCTGTTACAAGCAACACAAGAACTGACATTATCAGAAGGTAACAAAATGACGTGGGACAAAAATGAATGAGATGCCATTTGCATGCCCAAGTGGGCCCAAACTGATCACCAAACCGCTGCCATGTACCTGATCAGACTGAATTATGTCAAACTGAGCCCAAACCAAGCCGAACATCTGCTAAATTGGGATGAAACTGCTCTGAACTGGACCGAACCACGCTGAACTGGCCCTGAAACCCACAGAACCGGGTTGGACTGGCCTTGAACCGGGTAAAAAATGCGCCTGGATTGGGTTGAACCAGCCACCAGCCCTGAACCACCCTGAACCGGACTGAACTGGGCAGTTTGGCCCCTGAACCAGGATGAACTGGATGGTTCAGGTTCTTAACTGGACGGAGTGGCCGAATGAGCGCTGAACTGGTCTGGTGGGCTGGTGTGAACCAGCTGGTTTGGCTGCCGGTCCAGCCAGTCAAGACTTGAAATCCCCCCATGGGGGGTTGTGTTCTTCTCCCGTGGGCGCCCAGATGGAGGAGAGGATGCGGAGGATAGAGGGTGCTCCCGAGGGGGTCTTCGTCTGTGTCACACATGAGGACACCCCGGCAGACCTGACAAAACCGTCAGCTGAGGGTGTCTCATTGTTGGCTTCTCAAGGCACTCGTCCAGAAGTAAGGCGGAGAAGGGTGGGAGCACGTCGGCACTGTGATGCCTCAGTCAAAAGTGATGGAAGCAGGGCAGCGCTGCAAAGGAGCCAAGCTTTCGGCGCCTTGGTGGCATTGCTTCAAAGCCCTCCCTTGTGCTGGGCAGTCATCACTCATCAGGACTGGTGCTTCCTTGAAGCCTTCTCTCCTCCTTCATCGTCTTCTTTGGCATGACAATGCAAAGGCAGAGCAGGGTACACGGAGCCGGAGGAGGGGAGGTCACACAGGGGAACAGGAGGGACCAAGTTTCTGCGGGGTGATGTGTGGTTCCAGAAAGGGGTAACAGAGGAATGGGACAGGATTTGGGCTGTTGGGGTTCTGAGGGGGGGGGTACCGTGGGGCTGCTGTGGGGTTTGTGAAGGTGCTGCAGAGTGCCAAATGTGTTGAGATGGGTGTGGAGAACCCGAGGGGGGGGATCATGGGTGCAGAGTGTTAACTGAAACTGGAAGGGATGCTTCGGCTGGGAACAGGGGGTGGCTCTGCGCTGGGGTCCATGACTGGCACGGGCTTAGATGGGGGATTCAAACAGAGGAGGAGAGGAAGAAGAGGACCAGAGTCTGGGAAAGAAGAGTAGGAAGAGGAAGAGGAACAGAGGGGAGGGGAAGACGGACGGGGGAGAGAATTTTAATTTTTCATTACATGGCATATATCGACACATGGGGGTCCTTAAACAAACTCCTCACCTAGCAAAATGTGAAAAAAAATCCCAACAAAATCCGACTAAGCACAATTATGTCCTAAGGACCTAAACTTGACATACTTAAATATTTATCCTATTTTGACCTTAAAATATATAAAAATTCCTAATTAACTTAGGGCACTCCTAACATATATTCCTAATATATAAGATCCTAATACTATTAAAATAATACAATATTTGTCCAATGTAGATCAGATCCGATTGGTGGTACCGATTCTTCTGGAATCTATCTTCTGTACGTACCATCTGGTGATTCTGGTTGGAATCCCATAAATTAGTTGGAACACCGAAGCACAAGAATAAATAGATGGATTGCTGAATTTCAAGCTAACCATCCTATGAAAATTTGGAAAACAAAGAAAAATCCCAGAACAAAATGGATGTTATACAGCCCAATGAATCTAGCAGTTTCTCATTAATTTTCATTGCCATGAGGAATGCTCTCACTCATAAGGTATGTTCTTAGAAGCACCTCAAAGTATTGACATTACCAGAAGACAACAAAACAAAAAAATCTGAAAACTGAGGACCCACAAAAGAATATGCCAGATGTATCTAATAAAAAGTTACTTTTAAGTGCATAATGTACCTTCACAGCAACAAATAACAGTGGATCGGATGGTGTATAAACCATATAATGGGTCCCATCCTGCATTCAACATTTAACATTTTAAGATAGAAAAGGGTGAGGTCACGACACAGACAAGCAACTCTAAAGAAAACGGAATAAGACTTGTGTATTCTACTACAGCAAAAGTGTTGTTGGATAGAAGTCTCAACCACATATATTTGCTTTGTTATGCCTAAAAATTTAAACAAGAAGAAAAAGTAAAGTCACATCACCTGATGAAAGCAAGTGATTTCTATACCTTCAGCAGGCAAGCCATCAATGTCCTCACCATCATCTGCACAATTCAAAAAATATATATATATATATATATATTTGTAAATAGATATCAGGATGAAGTCTCAGGAAGAATCCATGAGAAAAGCATCTGGATATAAAAAGAAGTCATAGTCATACACATACCACAAAAAGAAAATGGCAAGAATGTTGCATATAATGCATGATGTTAGATATCCATAAGGGTCACTTGTGAGGTTGACACAAGCATCAGAGATGTCATATTGTTGCTGCAAGTCTGGTTCAGATGGAGGATGGATTGCCAAGGAGTTAATTAACTATGCCTTGAATAGGAGTATTTCTTGCTGTATTTTTTTTTCTTTTTCCTATTGTAACTTTTGACTGGGCTACCAATGCTTTCCTTGAAGGGGGAGATATATTGTTTGTATGAAGTCTTCCATTTTACATGTTCTGCTTCTATCTTCTTGATAGAGCTTTTATCATTCTACTCGTGTTACAGACACTACAAAATACTGAAGAATATTGAATACACTGCTTGACAGAGATATCTATGTGGTCAACTCATGCAGTTGATACAAGCATCGGGCATGTGATGTGTTGCTTCAAGACGGGTTTTGCTGGAGGAAAGGACTGCCAGGGAGTAAACTATCCCCTGAGCTTTTTGAGAGGTGGGAGACTTGCTTGCTGTATATTTTTCCCCTTTTCTGATGCAGTCTTCTGCCATGCCATTTGTGGCTTCTTTGGAAGGGTCTAGGTGGTATCACATCCTTTTGTTTGGTATGAAACACAAAAAAAAGAGAGATTGAAGAAAGCAAACTACTGTAACCATCAGTAAGGCTTTTTCATATGAAAGTGTTGTTCCTCACTAAAAAAGTAGCCAATCGGTAGCTTATTACAGGAAAATTTCTAAAAGAATAGCCCTTGAATATCATAAAATAGAAGTTCAGTTTGAACAGGAATACAAAACGAATATAGAAATACATAGCAAATAGAGCCCAAAATGTACTATTCTTCACGAGAGTACATTTAATTACCAGTCCGGAATTCAAGTATATCATCCTCGGAATAACAAAATCCACCTCTTGCTGTGTAACAAAACCTGAAATGTCCAGTACAGTCAAGTTATCTAAAAATAAAATAAAATAGACAGAAAATATAAATAAAAATACATTTTCTTAATGTTTCTGCGGCACTAGCATCCTACTTGGATTTTAAAAATAAAGAATATCACTTTTAATTATTGCTTCCAACTCCAAAAGAAAGTTATCTTTTAACCATACGATTAGTGATTACCCACTAAACACAAGATGCATATGAATCTTGGCAAGTGCATATGCAGCAGCAGGGATAATAGCCTCTACTTCCTCATCATTGACCTGTGGAAGAGATGTAAGCAAAATCAAAAAAGTGGTCAAATAATAACTTGCCATTAAACAGAAAATAGCTTCTCTTGACAGGAAAAATGATATATTCTTTTTGAAATTAATTCATGGCATAAACAATTAGTTAAACATATAAAATCATTTCTAAAGGGCATCTAAACTCAGATATGGTTACATACGTAAATCTTCTTCCCGATTTCTATCTCAATGTGCAAAGCTGAAGAAATACAGATCCTCTTCCTTGTCCAACAACTACACCTGTTCCTCTTCCTCTATAGTAGGATACCATAGAGATAAACTCTACAAGAAGGCATCAGCTCAAGCCAAGGCATGAGAAATGCCCTGAAGCAGCCTATCTGCCTTAAGGCATGCACCTGATGCCATTTATTACGATTTATGCTTTAACTTGAAAAGGAAGGCTGCAAGATGTTTTAAACAACAAAATAGATGATTATGACAGCTGTAATGACAGCATGATAATGTATAACTCGATATCAGTTTGACAACAAAATAACTCTGCAGAGCTTTGTTATTCTGAATGAAAACCCGGCATGTCATTTCTAAAGGAGGTATTTATAAAACATGAAATAACTGCAATCTCATTTATATGTGGTGTATATATCAGTAATCCAGTATATGTAATACAAGGTGTATCCGTGTATGTGACTAATGTATCATGGATGCTTCCCATTATCAAAATAAAAACAATCTTTTCCTGGAATACCACAGGCGGAGGATGTGTAACTTCCACAATAAGCCACACCATACAAAAGAGGTCCAAATGTTTTCTGTTCCCAAAATCATTTTCCCTTTATTTTATTTAATGTAACATAGATACCTCAGATCTGTTCCAACCTATCTGCCCAAAACATTATCTATTGCAAACCATCACCTCTCATCTTTCATTTTCTGCTCATCCATGGGTAATGGCTTTATCCCATAGAGTACACTGCAGGAGTTGTTTTGCAAGCAACAAACAACTGGAGCACTGGAATACAAGCTAAAATAGACCAGACCATTATAAGATTTATCATTTTAGGCCTTAGCATGTGCATGCTTGATTAAAAACTAGACAAAGAAAGATATTTATACCAATACCTGTAAAAACAAATAACAATATGTGCTCTTTCTTGTTTATGATAAACTTTATAGCCTTTTGAACTGAGGTCAATGGCTCGTGACTAAAAACTATAGGCTACCTAAACAATACTAGCCTCCATTAGAATAACAATAGCGTCTAACAAAGAAATAAGCAAATAACTAGTTCAAATTGGATAGACACAGACATGTATGTGTGTATATATATTAAATGTGTTAGACCATGTAAAAAAGGTCAAAAATAAAAAATAAGAGAGTATAAATACATTAGTGTAAATAAAATGTAATGAAAAAGACATACAGCTGACCATCCGCTAAAATTTGTGCTCTTCAGTATCTGAACAGGCCTGCAAATAGAAACAACGCCACCTGTGACTCTGTGAGGGCTCCTACTTAGATAGAAATAAAGGAAGAGATCCTCACGTATCAACTGGGCAGAGCAGCATGCACTCCTGTTCTTGAGAACTTTGAAACACTCTCCTGATTATGCATTCTAAAGGCAAATTATTTGTTGAATCAACCTGGCAAATTATTCCCGACACTAAAATAAGAGATTGCTAGAAACATCTCATGCATTTTAGCACCAAACAACAGCTCAACAACATAAATGAAATATCAGGTAACAGTTGCCAGACATCTACGTACATGACATTGTCATGGAACATGTTGAGAATTTCAATCAATCACACATCTAACATAAATAAAAGCCACGACCTTGATTCAAAGATTCATGAAATGATTATATAAGATGATAGTTAAATGTTAAAATTCACATATGACAACTGTAATAATTTTTTAAAAAAAGTTGGAATCATACCATTAATCTTCTTAAGTGGACACAGTAGGACATTAGCTAGACAATGTATATCCAAAATGCCATTACGAAGAAATGGAGGTATCTAGAACGGGCTGGATATTTTTCAACAGAGATAACATATCTACTCACTTTCATATGAAAAACTGTCCTGATTAAATATTTTCTGTATATTGTTTGCTCTCTTAAAATTTGTCCTGACCTTTCAGATGCATCAACACACAAAATAAATGGTATAATTAGATCATTCAGCCTTTAAAGCCACAACTGTTTAATTGTACCTAGATAAATCTGTAAGTGAAATATTGGCCAACTTATCACAAATACACTAATATCTTACACAACAAAAATAATTTTGCAGTTAAGCAATTCAGAAAGGTCACATAACGAAATAACTAATGATAATCACCGCCATGAACTTCACGAAGACAACCAGGAAAATCCATGATTCTTGTTTAAATTCAACTCAACAAAGCCTTAATCCTAAATTATTTTGGTAGAGTGAGGTAAGAAGTTTGGAAATCAAGCATAACCATACATTCTGCAATTTTAATCTAATAAATTACTTTGAAAGAAACAATCCACAGGGCAGCGAAAGGGTATACCAATTTCATGCATGTCCCAATCTACACGTGGAATTACCCTTCAAGAAAAATCTATACTTTCTAACTTCTCCATTCTCATTCCTAACTAAAATTTGGCCACGAGGCACATAGTTTAAGTGTACGCTTCAAGCAACACTATCTCGGTGCATCAACTGTATCATCTGTCTATAAGTTTAATATAATGTGTATTTACTAGTCTGTGGAATAGAATTTGTTACAAAGATATCTAAATTGCATGCTGGTAATTAAGAATGCTATTCTACATCCATCATTTGTTGCATTTATTTGAATGTCTCAATTCAGTCTCCTGGTACCTGTACCTCAAAATGAATGTGACATAAGTGTACAACTTATGCTTCAGAGAGAATAAAAGCCTTTCTATACATTAAAAAAATGTAGCGATCATCATATCCAGCAAACATGTCTTTTAATTAAGTTTTGATTAAAATAGTCAACCAACCAACAACCTTATCTTCTAGAATACCACCCTACAAAGGAGAAAAAAACGTCCACCCAATTACTTTCAAAGGACGAGTAGCCAGAGCTCTCCTACTTTAGCAAACCCTCAAGTAGAACAGCAAAAGGAAGAGACTGTTACTTTTCTGATTATTTCTCCCAACTTGGAGTAGTCAATCTTAAATGTCAATTTTGACCGGAACATAAATCACCACAGTAAGCAAAAATGGGAGAGATTCAAGTGAACCGTTAAAAAAAACGTGATGTGCCAAAAGCTCGCTCTTGATCAGTTTTAACCAAGTAATCGCAAAAGGGGCAGCAGGAAATGCCAAGTACACACGGATAACGCATAAAAGCACTTTAGAGAGAATTCTCACAATCGTGGCAAGCCGCTTGGAAGACACCATCAACACCTTGCCGTATTGGTCGACTACGAAGCCGGCCGGCGGTTTCGGGAGCGGGGAGGGGTGGCTCTGGCGAGCCGGTAGGTTGCCTGCTCGAGGATTGGGTAGCACCTCCACGAGGGGCTCACGGGAGAGACTCTCATCGGCATTCCTTCTTCTCCCACCTGCCCTCTTCTTCACGGAGCCCTCCCGCCGCCGCTGCTGCTGCTGCTTGGCCGCCCGGCAGCGGGGAGAAAGAAGGCGCGAGCCGCTGGCCCAGCCCCAGCCCCAGCCCCTCCGGTTTCTGAGAATAAGCGATGCGGGAGCACTTGTGAAGGGGGAGGACGGGCGCGAGGCGGAGGCCGGGGAAAGCCTCCGCCGGGGAGGGCACCATGAGCAGGGGGTGCTGGAGGTGAGCATGGAGCCACTGCTCTGCCGTCGACCACTCCGGAGAGTGAGGAAGGCAAAATTCTAGAGGCTGGAGATCTCGGAGAGGTCTTGGCCCTCTTTGACCAACAATCCACGGCTCACACTGTGCCACGTGGTTGAGAAATTGATGGCGGCTAATGGGCTGCTGCACTGCTGGTCGACCAAACGAGCCCATTTTCTGCAACTGAAATGGTTGGATGCGGCGGTTGCTTTAATGGGCCAGGTGGTATCTGCTTTTTTCTTTTTATATTTTTTTTTCTCAATGTTGTTTCAACCAATGGGGCTTGGGCTTGAGCCCAAGTAAGGGTGCAAAAAGCCTGGTAGAGCCTAGCAGTGTCCTGCTAGCGCTTGACTTTATTTATTTAAGTTTGAGCTCTCAAGCTCGCTTCATTATTTCACGTGCATCTTCAATTTGTGCTGGTTAATTAACACCCTGTTTGGTAACACTATTAGGTACCTCTATCACTATCAATTTTAAAATTGATATTGATAAGAATCATTAAGTGGTGTTTGGTTAATTGTATCAATTTTAAAATTTGTAGTGCAAACAAGGCATATTATGTAATACAAGTGTCAACTTGTATTACTTTTGATATTGATACTCCAACATTTGAAAATATTAATATCAATATTGATGTAGTACCAAAAATGAAACTCTAACCAAACAGGGCATAAGTGCATGAAATGTTCCCATATTTGGTTTGTCGAGTTACTCATTTATTTAATCTAACTCAAACTCAAGTAAAAGTTTAGTCCTACTCCTAACTTGAGATAAGTTGGTCATTTAAATTTGTTTATGGAACTCAAATTTGAACTTAATTTGAAATCAGTTTACAAAACTTAAACTGAGTACTACGTAGTACTTAAAAGAGTTATTCGCAAATTTTATAAAAACATACTCAAGCTCGACTCTGTCAAGAAGTCATGTTTTGTTGCTTTGTTTTTTTTTTCGCTTTCTTGTTTTACATATATAATAAATGGGCTAAATTAAAATTTTATCCAGCTGAGTTCAAACAATCAAAGAAAGATTTGCAGTCTTATTTGAATTCTAGCTTCTTCTTTTTTCGAGTGACACAATAGTGTTGATGTTCTAGTTTTAAGTTCATAGAGTTGAAAACAAATGTAGAAGTAAATCGGTCAAAATAAAAGTAGTGTTAAACTTACGCACCCGGCCGAGCAGGCAATGCACTACTGTATTATTAAAGTATACTACATGGGCCGTGTAAGGCACATGAAACTGTTTATTTTCTTGAATCTAAACCCTATCTGTCTCAATCCTCAACTATATTTACGAGATAAAAATCGTCAGACAACTCCATCGCAGCAGATTTACTCTTCAGAATATCACATTTTACTCTTGAAGTTTTTATATTCACGCATTTTTCATCTGTACTTAATATACCCTACAGAGAAAGAGAGGCGGAGAAAGTAAAGTGATTGTAATCATAAAATTATTTTGATTAGGAAAAAAAAAGGTGTAGAAGAAGGTGACGATGGCGATACAAGGATCTTAAAAGAAATATTGCACTATAAATATTGGCAAATTTCAGAACCGACTGTATACTTCAATTACTTTCAATTACCTTGAGAACCGACTCATTCAACAGAGATGAGTCTCAAAGGAGAACACGCATTCAAAATAAACAGAAACCCAAAACAAAAAATTAAATAACCCTGGATAAGGTGAAAATCAAGAAGCTAGGATACACGTTGCATATTATAAAACACGGTTTTCAGAATCACGAAGTTCAAATATTCATAAATGCAAGAGCAATAATCCTTACTTAAACATGAACCCCCGTGCAAAGCAGTCGTATCCTTAATTTATGTCACAATCACGACCTTAATTTACACATCAACATACCCAAATCAACATACCCAAATTTTGAGATGCGGAAATCCCTCTATCTATCTGGCCAGACACTTCGGAGCCATACATACATATATATATATATATGATGCATTTTTAAGATTCAGGTCAAACTTAAGCTGATATCGTATCACAGATGCATGAGAATTTGCTGAAAAAGCACCACATCAGAGATCGATAAATCCATCAAGACGTACGCACGTCGTTTAGCCTTCATATATTAAGGTGATTTTTACATTACTCTGATTCCTCCTGTGAGATCAGCAGCATCAAGTCAAGTGGGTCTGTCGACGACCTTCCGGACAAGCTCTTCGCTGAGTTCCCAGAGCTGCTTCGCTAACTTGTCGTCGGCTGCGTCCTTGGTGGGTGTTGCCTCGTTGCAGTCGGCGAAGTACTTGCCGGAGACATCCTTGACCCGAGGATGTAAGGCTAGGTAGCACGTCGTGGCTGCACCCTGCCAGTCTCGGAACCACCCCATCAATGTGGATGATCCGGCCAAGAAGACGGCGATTAAAATTTATGAACGCTGCTGTGAATGTGATGATAGAATTAATTAAGCATGAATTAATCCTCATGCAGCTAGCTGCAGGTTGAAGTACACGTAGCATATATATACATATATACCTGGGGAACGCTCTTCAAGAGGGGCTTCACCAGCTTACCCAGCAAGAGGACAACAGCTGCACGGCAGAGGATCAAAATGTGACCTCTAAAAGGGTCGAGTGGCACGCGGCAGACCGAAAATTGATGTGATGAACGCGCGGGTTTACTGTTTGATTATGATCCGATACTCACCGTTGACCTCGACGTAGCGCACGATGTTGGTGTATATGACTCCTGGGTGCAGCGAGTTGACTGTGACGTTAGCCCCCTCTTCCTACATACATATATATGTATATGAAGATCAGGAATAGATCGATAGATGGTGTCACACAGGATATCCATTTCCACGAGGACATGCTGCTTCCCAGCAATCCATGGCTGCGGGGAAGTTTTTGTTTTGTTTTTGTTCTTCGATCAGTTTGGTACAGTGTGTGTTCAAGGCCAACAAGTTTGCAGGCGTTGGAGTGGGTTTTATCCCTTCAATTTATCGATCACAGATAAGATATTGTGTTCAAATAACTTTGGTTTCTCGACCTTAATACCATGACTTTAATATTTTATTATTTTGTCTCCCAATTAATTTTCACCAACAGCGAGGGGGGAGTGTGTTTAAATGGGTTTTGTATCTCAGACATCGGACATCACAGATAATATTGTGTTCAGATAACTTGGTCTCTCAATCTAGAGACCCATCACTATAAAGTCCGTAAAATAGAATTAAACTAGGCACTTATCTGTTTTTAATATTTTATTATTTTGTCTCCCAATTAATTTTGAGGGTTCATCAGGAAGGAGTGTAGTAATGAGTTTTATCCCATTTGGTAATGTGTTCAAATATATTTTAGTATTATTATTTTGCCAGCCAATTAATTTTCACTGTTGTCCATCGGGACACTGGGGGGGGGGGGGTTGAAATGAATTGTATCCCCTTTGATAATGTGTTCAAATAACCTGAAGATTTATACGAGCAAACGTCACCTGCAGGCGCCTGGACAGTTCCTTGGCATGCAGTATGTTTGCGAGCTTCGAACGGTCATAAGCACGGAGGCCTTGATTCCTGCGCAGAAGAATATCCCAAATGTTAGCTAGCTAGTGCGAAGAGGATCCTCGACAAAAGGCCCGATCAGCATATATAGAGCGCAGCTGCAAATGATCAGCTGATCGATGGAAGAGTAAAAGAGAAGGAATGAACACTATACTTCGATCTGTTGTTTATGGTGTCCAAGGAAATCCAAGAGCTGTCGCTCCTCCTGTGAGCATCGGATGCGACGTTGATGATCCTTCCCTGCACGCCCGTCTCCTTGGCCGTGGCTTTCATCTTGCCCAGCAGCATCTCCGTCAACAGGAAGTGCCCTGGCGCCGTTCGACGTTAAGGCCGGAGAAGGTAGGTGATCGAGTCCGGAGAAAACCGAGAACTGATAAGCGCGGCGGCGACAGACGTACGTACCGAGATGGTTGTTGGCAAACTGCAGCTCCACTCCGTCTTCGGAGAGCTGGAATGGGCACCACATGATGCCTGCATTGTTGCTGTACCGCCCCGTCTCAACGGGGGCGAAGCACGCGAGAAAGCGAGACATTTCAGTGATCCTTCTTCCGGGAGACCAACCGTTGCGACATAAGGTCGAACACCTTACGCTCGTGTGCAAGGGACGGAGGATGGGGGGATTTCCACTCACATGAGGATGTTGAGGGGCTGGTTGGTCGAGATGAAGGAGCGGGCGAAGGACGCCACCGAGCGGAGGGAGCCGAGGTCCATCTCCATGACGTCGACCTTGGCGTCCGGATTGCTCTGGAGCAGGCTCTCCTTCGCCTTGGCGCCTGCCTCCGGCGTGCGGGCAGGGATGATGACCCTGGCACCTCGCAGGGCCAGCACCCTCGCCGTCTCCTTTCCGATGCCGCTGGTCGCACCTGCACCGTCGCTTGCATTACGCGAAGGAGTTCGGATCACCTCAGTTCGATTCAGTTAGCTTTACAGCAAGAGTTCGTTTTTTTTTATTTATGCTCGATTTAGAGTTTGACTCAACATGTACGAGTAGGGTGGACCTGTTTGATAAAATCGCCCGTTTATTTAACCAAAGTTGAGTAAGTTAAGATCAAGTTCTAACAAATTTGATCCAAAAACCAAGTCAAGATGGTACAAGCAGTGACATCAATATAATTTTGATTATCTTAACTTCTATTTTCGTTGTCTGGGTATAAGGATGTTCGGTTGTTTATATATCTTGGAGGCTTCAACCTTAGCTCATGGTTTTGATATTTGCAAGTGTTTGTAAGATGGACCCTATTCTATTCCATGTACGCTTGACTAAAAGTGTTCTCTCCAACCTTCTCAGTGGGTAAAGCCAAATACATTTATGCTTGTACACCCTGGCATATTTGTATACTCTCATCTCGCTATAACTTTGAGTACTATCATGGGAATGGGGAGAGGGACTTCTGCTAGAGCACCTTAATTAGTAAGTGCTTGGAGAGTATTCTCTCTGTTGTTAAGCTAAAAAATACGGATAAGAGTTAGTAAAACAAGATAAGAGACCAATGAAATATAGACTATACCTCATAAAACACATACGGCTCGATCGGTAAGTTTTGTTTGTTGGAGTTCTTAATAGTAACAGGTGAGTTAAAGCGAAATCTAGACGGGGGTGTAGATGTGGTAAATTTTCTGATCAGTAATCAAGCGATATCTATCCACACATATCGACTGCGGTGATTCTTCTGACTCATTTGCTCAGCTCCGCACATCTGCCGAATACAACACTACTAACTCTGCCGAAGTTTGGGGAATGACTGAAATCGCTGGGACATGAATCTCATCAACTATCGCCGTACGAGAAAGTCAGTTTTCTATGCATAAACTCAATCCCTTGACCGGTTCCACTGATTATCCCTCGTCGTGCATACCCTCTGGATATCTCTCGGGTGGGGACTCGCAGGAACCGCACAGGAAGACTATACCGCACCGGCGAGCGACGAGGAGGAAGGCAAACATACGTAGATGGTTGGTCTCGGAGAGAGAACAGAGAGAGAGACGGAATTCATGAGCGAGGAGAGGGCATGTACCGGTGACGATGGCCGTCAGATGGCTGGCGTCAACGCCGTCGGCGACCTGCTCCGCCGTGGAAGAGTAGCCGAAGCCCGACGGACCCGCTCCCCGGAACCAGCCGAACAGCCCCATCTCCTCCCTTCGTGATCAACCCCTCACTTCCTCGCCCTTCCCCTCGTATCCTCCCCCCTTTCCGTTCTCTGCTCTTGGCTTGCCGGCTTCGCAGGCAGAGGTGAGGGAGAAGATTACGATCGCTTGGCCGGGCGGGTAGTTGCAGGTTTTGTCCGGTCGTCGGTGAGGATGGAACAGGGAAATTTTAATTCCAGCCCTTGGCGCATTTCCGGATGTCGCATCTGGCTCCGTAAGGCTCTTAATTTTACATTTCCGATTTTGAACTATATGTCATGTATGTATAACGTGAATTAAAACAAGGGACAATTATAAGGTTTTTTTTTCTTTTGTGTGTGTTTAGATAGGAAAAGAAAGTGGGACCTTGCCGACAGTGACACCAGAGGAGAGGACAACGCCGATTAACCACCGGTGTGACAAAGAAGAAAGGAATTTTATATATTAACCCGTATAAAGATTCATATTTCTTAAACATACCAGTCTAAGGTTCGATTCGACTCGACATTTCAGAGTTGATATTGAGTTTCGGTCGTTCGCGTGTGAGTTAGAGAGAATAATTTTATGGGATTTTTTGATCGGACGGTAAATTGAGTTTTTGTTGTAAAACATGTTTATGCAACAAACTTCGTTAAAAATAACATTTTATAATTATCATAAAAATGTATTGTTATGTAAGGTTTCTTCTTAGGTAAAATTGGCGAGACTTCGTTTTTTCTCGTCGTCTTTAACCATTATGGTTATATATACATCTTCATTTTTGCCATCATCGTATCCCCATCAAGCATGATATATTTATATTTGTCCTACACTTGAGTGGTGCAGCCGATCCGAGGAGTCATCCCCTGTCATACACCTCGGTGCTACTCCTAGAACCATTAACCAAGGTACCATGGATCATTTCCCAGGTTTACCAAGAAATCTCTTAGATGATTGGAGATTATTTTCTCTAACTGGATCGAAACATCTATCACCTTTGGTGCATTTTAAATGTTAAAGTAATGGGTCAGTCAATTTAATGGCATATTGGGTTAGAATATCAAAAATGACATTATATTAATATTCTTAAAAATCAAATTTTCAATATCAAAATTGATACAAATTACATTTGTATTATATGATAGGTTTTGTTTACACTATAAAATTTAAAATTGATACTAATAGTTAAACATCTCTAGGTGAGTATTAATAATATCAATTTTAAAATTAATAATGATAGAAGAATAACGTTGCCAAATCGAGCATAAATCTTAAAGTTAATGTTTTGTTCGATAAAATTATTAAGCATCTCTGTCACTAGTAATTTTAAAATAGATATTGACGATAATCATCTAAAGATATTTAATTAATAGTATCAATTTTAAAATTTACAGTACAAACAAGACATTATGTAATACAGGTTTCAACTTATATCAATTTTAATATTCATATTCCATCTTCTAAAAATATCGATATCAATTCTAATATAGTGTTATTTTTTATACTCCAACCAAACATGACGATACAAGTGAAATTGCCATCGTATATTTTATATCTTGACAACTCCTTTTATGATAAATAATATAAGATTATTCAAACAAATCCTTGCTGATTTATTTTAACTTATCTAAAAGGGCGCATACATACGGTCCGCACTGAACTTTGGAGTTCCATATATCATATTACACTAATAGACCAACTAAGCTAAAACCTCAAGATTATGAATGAAGTAGACGTTGTCACTACGGGAAACAATATCATTAACGACGATTGATCGCCATCGCCAAAAATACAAAAATTGTTGTAAAAAATTAATAACGATGATTTCTAAGTCGTTGCAAAGTTGTCGCAAATAAATCCGTCGCCAATCATAAAATTATTCTAATATTAACATAAAATTATTCTAATATTAATCATCATACTGATAGAAATTCCATATATCTTGTGTCTGACTATTCACTTCAACCAGAATCGGGCAAATCCATGTTTCTAGATTAGATATACGCACGTATATATCAAATGGCTTCCGGCCGTGGTCACCATATGATCTTATGAATGCAACGAACATTCTACAGTTGAAAATAGTTTCCTACAAGAATATTCCAACGAATAAGGATCCCCTCCCCTAAAATCGTCAGAGGCAATACATTCCAAACAAGATGTTTATCCACATTAATGTTTATCCAACTTCTCCGAAATAAAATAAGGGTTTGCCAGAGAAGAGACTTTGGGGACAAAAACCCAGAACTCCCTATATAAGTAGGGGTTGTTTGGAAAGAGAAGGCCTCACATTGATCCTCGCCTGCTACTTGCTAACTTCTGACGGAGGGAGAAACAACTCCCACCTAATAACATTCAATAACGTCAACGTCTCATTAATTATAATTGATGGGGGTCTCCTCCACAGGATCGACCTCTCTCTCTCTCTCTCTCTCTCTCTCTCTCTCTCTATATATATATATATTGAGGAGTAGAAAAAAATGGAGGGGCCTCACCACCCCCCACTTATTAAATTAATTCCACTCCCAGTCGATCTCGGATTGGCGTGAACTATATATACGTATCACCCAATCTAGACACACATAGTACGAATATGATCAAAAGATCTATTCTTTTTAAATATATTTAACAATATTGCAAACTCTATCTATTTAATCGAAGTAGCAGAGGAATCCCTGCGACTGCATATTGCGGCCAGCCAGCACCGTCGATCGGAGGAATTAAATTATGAAGCCTGCGGGCGCTGCGGCTGCCTGCCGACGAGGTCCTCGCTGAGGGCCCAGAGCTTCTTCGCCAGCTCGCCGTCTCCGGCGTGCTTGGTGGGTTTCTCTTCGTTGCAGTCCGTGAAGAACTTGCCGGAGACGCCCTTCACGCCGGGATGAAGCGCCAAGTAGCACGTCGTTGCGGCACCCTGCACTCCGGCCGTCGCCGAGAGAGACGATCAGTTCTTCGCTCCGAGAGAACACACGGGAGCAGAGAAGAAGCGAGGCGCATGAATATATATTTATATATATATATATATATATATGAGTGGCCGACAGAGGAAAGTTCCTCCGAACCCGTCAGCTCAAAACTGAGTAACCTCCGAACAGAGTTATACTTGGATTAGATGAAAGACTTTCGTACAAGAGAGACACTAAATTAATATTAATGGACACTGATAAATATTCATATTCAATTAAAATATAGAAATATAATTATATTTATACGTATATATTTTTATATATACATTATAAAATATATTTTTTATAAAATTAAATAAATCTGACTTATCCCACCCTACTCAGATTTAGAGTCGACCGACTTCTTATCAACCCCGACCTCACTTTCCTTGGTTGGAGCAGCACACGCATGACTATTCAATAGAAAAAATGGAGAGGATCGAGGAGGATATATAGAGATGGGACGAGGAAATGGGATGGAGCCAAGGTGGACCTTGACGAGACCTCCCAACTCCGACTCTAGCTAGCCATATACATGAACCAATAAAGTACAAACCTGAGGAATGCTTCTGAAGATGAGCCTCACCCAGCTCGCCAGCCGAAGGGTGAAAGCTGCAGGTCGACGGAGGATGAGATTCGAATGCAACATATATTCTATCTAGTAAATTCTACACGAAAGGAAGAATGAATATATATGACTGCCGAAGAAGAGGATGCCATTCCAACCACTTTTTCAGCCTCCAATTAACTAGGGCAAATTTGTTGCCTCTTTCATCCATTAATGTTGATTCTGACAAAATAATTGCCCTTAGAAGAATCTGTTTTTGATTAAATTAATAAGCCAGAATCTCTTTTGTTATTCTGGGAATCAGAATATTTTGATAATTCTTGAATCCTCGTTGTACATTGATTCTTATATCAATTAATTTTTATCTCAATTAAAATTTGATTAGCAAATTAATCTGCTCTAATTCTGATTCCGATGGGGTTACATCAATTAATATTTCGAATCCAATTTCGGTTGAATTGAAATCACGATGTTTTTTTATCAATTCTGATCGTAATCTTCTTGTCAGAGTTAGAATATTCTTAAAAGTTCTTAGATTTTTTACGACATACCATTTTATTGAAAATATAAAGCAACTATCATATTATTGTTAAAGCTTTATCTAACACAATTTTAAATTTATTATTTAGGATAATATTTTGTCCATTTATATACTATTTATTATTTTAATGCAATTTTTTATCGAAATAAAAATTAGCACTTTTTAATTCTGAATTCGATAAATTATAGAAACATTTAATTCAAAATTTTTACAATACGAAAATAATTTTAAATTTATTAATTATTATCGAAACTGAACGTAGTTAAATACTTACCGCTGAGTTCCAGGTGACGGATTATGTTGGTCACTATCACCCCCGGGTGCAGTGAATTGACCGTCACGTCGGACCCTTCTTCCTGGCGGAGACGATGGCGCATGAGTATGCTCGTCAGGCGCCGATCTTAACATCAAGAACTTGAGAGACACCGGAGTGATCTCGATCATTCGTCAGAACAATACATATATATATATATATATATGTTCACCTTCAGACGCCGGGATAACTCGTGGGCGTGCAGTATGTTTGCGAGCTTGGATCGCCAGTAGGAGCGGAGAGCCCAGTAGCTGCGATCGAAGGCGCGAATTGCAGTCAGCTAGGGGGGGGGCGCCGGCGCCGGAGAGGAGGGCGGCGTACGTGCTCGGAGAGATCAGTGGTGGTCGCATACTTGGATTCGTCGTTGATCGTGCGCAGGTCGAGCCACGAGCCGTCGGCCCGCCGGTGGGCGTCGGACGAGACGACGACGATCCTCCCCTGTATCCCCGTCTCCCGGGCCGTCGCCTTCATCTTCTCCACAAGCAGATTCGTCAGCAGGAAGTGCCCTGGAAGGGCATATATATATATATAAAGCGAGCGTCGTGCTTCAGAGCGCTAGAACTGAAATTATCCGCCCAATTATTTATTAGGGTTTCTACCGAGGTGATTGGTGGCGAACTGCAGCTCGTATCCGTCCTTGGACAGCAGGAACGGGCAACACATGACGCCGGCGTTGTTGCTGCTCCTCGCGAAGGCGGATCGATGTGTCGAGAGAAAGAGGGAGGGAGATCAGATCTCGGTCGCCGGAAGTTAAGTTGGGGTGAGCCCGGCGGCGCAGCGTGCAGTTTATTCCGTCGTCGCGCGCTATACTCACATGAGGATGTTGAGAGGGCGGTGGGAGGAGAGGAAGGAGCGGGCGAAGGACTCGACGGAGGCGAGCGAGCTCAGGTCCATCTCCATGACGTCGATCTCGGCGTCCGGGACGGCGTCGAGGAGGCTCTCCCTGGCTTCGGCGCCGGCTTCCGGCGAGCGGGCGGTAATGACGACGCGGGCCCCCCGTAGCGCCAGCACCCTCGCCGTCTCCTTCCCGATGCCGCTGGTTGCCCCTGTCGTCGTCGGCGGGGCCGAGTGTCATACACGGCGGCGGAGAAACAGGGGGCGCGGCGGAGGGGGGAAGGAGAGAGATCGAAAACCGGTGATGATGGCGGTGAGGTGGCTTGCGTCGACGCCCTCCGTCACCTGCTCCGCCGTGGAAGAGGAGCCGAAGCCCGAAGGTCCCCGCCCCCAGATCCAGCTCCATAGCCCCATTTCCGCCGATCTCGGCCGCCTCCGGCTTCCCCCTCTCTCAACTTATTCATCTCTCGTCCATCTATCTACTTTACAAGTTCAGACTTCAGACCACCAAACGAGTTGATGTTTCACGTGCGAGTCCGAGTCACCTCGGTCGTGAACGGCAATACAAAACTTCTGGGTTTGGATCACCTCACACGTCGATCTTCAATAAAAAATGGTTGCTCGATCATTTAAGTGATGGTTCAGAGGTTAATTGACACAAACGGTTATTAAACCGAATTTTGTAACAAGTTACACTACAATGGTTCATCTCCGATTTGTAATGATTCAATCTGAATCGTAACAAGTTACACTGCAGTTCGTAACGAGTTACGTTGTAATTCGTAACGATTCACTTGTTACAAACTACAGAATAACTCATTACGAATTACAGTATAATTGATTACGAACTGGATTGAATCGTTACGAACTATAGTATAATACATTGCAAATCACAATGTATCTTGTTATGAAATTTGGTTCAGTAACACTTCATACTGGTTTACCCATGAACTGTTGATTAAGTGGTTGGGATAGTGGCTCTATTTCTTATTGGAGACTGAGAGACTTTCCTCCTTAGGGCGTCTGAGGCGATCCGAACTCAAAAATTCTCTCTCATGTTGGTGTTATCCTAAGGTGAATCATAGGTATACACACGTAGGATCCCTTTGCAATTTACATTATTACGAATAGGCACAATTTCATATTTATCTCTGATGCAAAGCATAGGCGCCTTAACATTTTTAAAACATACGCGAGTTCATGGACGATTTACTTAACTCAAGCTTGATTACCTCAAATGAAAGCGACACGATTATATGGTTATATATTGTGGATATATAGCTAAGAATAGAGTTCCATAAATACTTCGTAAGATGTATGGCCTGTCTATGCTGATACTGTATCTGTATATACATGCAAGGTACAGTACATGTATCCGTTTATAGAATATATATATGAATGTAAAACCCAATATATATATAAACATATGTGTGGTCCATCTTCAAACAGAAATTCACCTGGTAGGCTCTCTTTTTTTTTTTCATTTTTACGCACATCTCTAAAATCTTGTCAAAGATATAGATGAAAGAGCACATGTATTCAAAGCCCTTAAACATAATACCCATCTTGGTTACAGTATTAGACACGTATATCATTAATATTTTTGAAAGTAATATTAATAAATCATTGAGAGGTGTTTGATTAATAGTAAACTTTTAATACAGTAAAATATGTTATGTAATACAAATATACACTAAGTATCGATATAAAATTGATATGCATTATTTTTTATATTTCAACCATGCCTGAACCCGACGGATGATCATATGTTTTTTTCCAGCCTAAATGAATCAAGCCTTCACATAAAGAAGACATATTTTTTCAATATGTTATACTTGATACTGATTGGAGGAGAACTCTGCTTGGTGCTGTTAAAAAAATGAATAATAAGCATAATCTAATCGTGATACACGTTGGATAAACCTGTACTTCTAGCATAACCATTATCTAGCCATTTTCAAAAGATTTGTATTGATATATGTTTATTATATTTCATTAGAAAAAGTGAGTACATATTAATTTGGAATAAATATAAGAACTAGTATTATAAAAAACGAATATCAATACTAATGAAATAAATTAACCGTGTCATAATTAGGGAATTATCTGTCAACGTCCAATCGAGAGGCTTCTTAATTTACCTGTGTTACACCCTGTTTGGTAACACTCTTAGGTATTTCTATCACTATCAATTTTAAAATTGATATTGATAGGGACTATTAAGAGGTGTTTGATTAATTGTATCAATTTTAAAATTAGTAGTGCAAACAAAATATATTATGTAATACAAATGTCTAATTGTATTACTTTTGATATTGATACTCCAACATTCGAAAATATTAATATCAATATTGATATAGTATCAAAAATAGAACTCTAACCAAACAGGGCAGTAACTAGGCAACGGCATCTACGCTTGCATCTTACTAGTGTCTCTGTATAACTTTTTTTATTATCTTGGGGACAACAATATAGAGGTGTATATATGTGCTTGTTTTTATGATAATGTCCATAGACCATACAGTGGTCCATGGACCTTAAAGGCAGCTATTAATAACGCTAGCTGTCCGCAGCTATAAGGGGCGGTGGCAGGAGGAGAAGGCCTTTATCAACGCCTGGCTGTCCTCTCTCACCTATTCATTTGGTCGATCCACTATTATTAATACCCTATACCCTTTATTTTAATTATTTTTTTCACTCTACTTTAAAATAACCCTCGCCCAACAACTACCCAAAATCATGAATACGGGGACATAATTTATCTTGTTCACTTGGTAATGTAAAAAGAAACTAATGGGGTGTTTGGTTGCATGATAATTTTTTGTACATTTTCATGATAAAAAATTGTATTAAAATAAAAAGTGAACCAACTCATGACATAAAATTATCATGTTTGGAGGGATGTGATTACAAAAAGGAGTAACCACCGCACATGACCAAATAAAGTGGGGGACCACAAGAAAAAAGAAAGAGGTGAGACCCTCTTTTTTTGTTTAAGAAGAAAATCGCTTTCAAAACATAAAATTGTCATGGTTGTCAAACACCTCTTTTAACAAGTTTTCTTACAATTTTTAAAAATTAAAATAAAAACCTCAATTATCATGCAACCAAACACCCCATAAATGGTTTAACTAAATAGACTAACTCTTATGATCGCTAATTAGTACAGACCCAGGATTGCTTGGACAATTTAATAACCGGATTTACATTAATGTAGTTATGAATAACTTTGTATCATCTAGCTATCTTTTAAGAAGTATATCTCCCATTTTTAATGTGTTTTGCAACAATATTAGATATCTCTATCACTCTCTTAAAGTTGAATTTAGTATTGATATAAATGTGTTTGGTTATCATCATCACTTTTAAAATTATGCCTCTATCTCTATATCAAATCTGTTATTTTGTATCATCAAGATCAAAGTTGATATAGTATTAAAAGTCAAAAGATATTCAGAATTAAACATGTTTATTGAAAGTAATTAGATCAAGATGGAATGGAAAAGAAAAACCAAGTGCGATCAAGTTATGAAACTAGGGGACTGATAAAGTCTATTATTGATACTAGCTAGTGGTCCTTCCTAGGTAACCCACATGATATAATTATGTAAAACATGTTATGTTTGAGTATTAAATCTAATACAATAATATTATTATATATTCCTTGTAGATGCGTCGGCGAGATATTTATAGTTACTTCTCTATTCCAAGACTCCCATAAATACAACTCGCAAGTGTCTCATCTGAAAGTCAAATCAACTCTAAGAATAATATCAGATTACTTCTCCAGTTTCCAATTCAGAGTTTTCTTCCCACTCTTATTCAATCAGTAGTGATATATGATAATACATGCCGGCAGAAAAATGCTAACTTTTACCGGCCAACCCAACAAATGAGAGAAAAATAACAGTATGAGAAAATTTACAACGCTTAATATCCTAGCTAGAAGTGTAAATTGCATCCTGTGTTTCCAAGATCTAATTGATTTCTCGTAAAATAAAATGGGCTTGAAACTTATTTTTGTATCCTAAAAGATATAAGAATTGAATATTCTCGTATAGGGGTGTTCATGGTTTAGTTTGATTTGGTTTGGTTTTGTCCGGTTCAAACTATATTTTATCAAGATAGAGTAAATATGTTAATATATAATTTTATTTTATTTGTTTTAAATTACATTCTATTAAAATTTAGTGTATTTGTTATACATTTCATTAACTTATCCTAAAAACTCTTGGAACGAGTTTATTTTTATAAGAAAAGACACATAAATATCGAATTATATATACCTTAAAATAAATTATTTAATCTAATTCGAGTTATTCAGCTTAGTGATTTGGTTTGATTTCAAAAACTCTAAAAATCAAATCAAACTGATCGATAATTCAAACCAAACCAAATCGAACCAAACTCTTGGTTTGGTTTTGCGGGTTGAACCAATTGGTGAAGAGCCCTATTCTCGTAACCTATTGGCATGGGAATCAGCTGATTTTATTTTCGTTTACCCTATTTTTGATAAAAAATAATTATACGTATTTAAAATCAATTAAAATAAAATAAAAGATAAAATACGATATATATATATATAAATTGATAAAAACGATAAAGATAAATTCAAAGAGATTGTATCAATTCTTTATATTTTTTATTAATTATTAACTCATTATTGAATAAAAATCAATATACTGCATTTGTCGCCAACTTTATCGAATTCGGTTCCAATTTCGATAACACAAGCACCATCCAATCGAAATCGAAACATAATAGGTCCGAATCGAATTCTAAAACACCTATAAACACCTTTCATACTGGGGATTCTCATGGCGACCGGTCTGCACCCCCACCAAACACCTGCATATATATGCTTATCGGCCATATATATATACTACAACCCCCTCGGTAGTCGGCGGAGCGTACAGCCTCTCGAGGTGCCGGTGATCCGCCGTCGCCGACGAGCGCGTGCCCACGTCGCAGCGGCGGTGACCGCCGGCCTCTCATGCAAGTGCGCAGCTGGTCTTTCTGCTGCCGGTGCTCTTCTTATTTCTTCTTCTTCGGCGCAGGCTCCATCGACGCTTCCTGTGAACGTCCACACATGTATGCAGAAGAATACTCGAACACATGTCCCCTGTATTTAATAATTTGACCTCTCGATATATATATATATATATAGAATGCGACTCACCCGAGAAGAGTCGCGCTCGTATATATAAGTGGGGTGCTGCATCGCAACCCAATCACAAGCGTAGAAGGAGAAAAGGGTCGTGAGAAGACAGAGAGAGAGAGAGATGTTGACCTTCCACCGATCTTTTATATATATATATATATGTTAAAGTAGTTTCTTTTATGGAATGTTAGAAAAGAATTCGGTAAAAAAAATAAATGCGGTTTCTTCGTCGTTCGTTAATCACATCTCAAAGTTCGGAGTCGTTGGATAGCAAATTAATTTAATTAACGTGGTATCATAAACCGATGGATTGATTTGAGAGCCTTGCGTGCGCCGTGCATGTACCCTGTGCATAGTTCTACCCCGTGTCATAACTCGATAAAAAAAGATATCATCTTTATATATAGATATAATCTCGTACTAAATACTAGTAAAGAGTTAACGGAAATATAAGCAAAATGTCTACTTCACCCATTGTGAACCCCATGGCCACCGTGAGCCACAATCACAGACATTACGTGGCGTTTGGTTTCATGATAGGCTTTGTTTTAACTCTATAATTCTATATTTTTTAATGAAACTTGCTAAAATAAAACTTGGCAACCATTGCAATTTTTTATTTTTAAGAAGTTTTCTCTTGGACCAAAAAAAAACTTTTTCTTTATCTTGTTACCCCCCCCCCACCTCTTTTGGTCGTACATCCATGGTTCTCACTCTCTCTTTGGTCATCACATCTCTTACAAAACATATTAACAATTTCATGCCATTAACTCACCTACATTTTATTTTAATATAACATTTTAGCGTAAAAATATATAAAAATTTCTTGCCCAACGTCTATCGATATTTAGTACTCTTCCACACAAGGAATAGTTCAAATCACTTTAGTTTTCGGGTGGAGAGAGTACTCTCAATCTTCAATCAAAATCGGCCACGATCCCAAGTCACTTAAGTGACGATTCGAATAATAAGTTCGGTGAACCGCTATCAAAAAGGGCCAAATCACTATCGACGTCTTACTAATTCACTACCCGTCGGTAGTGAGTTATATTAAGTTCGGTAGTGAGTTTGTAAGATATTGGTAACGGTTCAATAATAATTCATTGACTCATTAACTCGCTACCGATGATGTTAAACTGTTATCGACGTCTTACTAATTTACCATCTATTACTTAAGTGGTCGAGATCGTGACCCGACCGGAGATACTCCCTCCGTTCAAACTCTACGAGTAATGGCTCTCCTTTTAATTTGTGCTCGGTTCGTGCTTGTTAGTAGATTGCGTGTTTAATCAGCTGCTTTCTCCCTAGTTATCCGTAACCGTCACATACGTGTTTTATTAATGGTGGTGATTTGAAAGACATCGTTCCGACCGTGCGCTTCCATGCGGACGTCCTCGACAAAAAAGAAGTTGTATTGACATACAGATAAAAAGGAAACACAGATTTATTTGACGTTACGGCAGTAATTTCGCAAGTAAACTCTCGTGATAAAAAATCTAACAACGATCTGGTAAAATTCAGCAATAATAATGTAGTAAGGAGTTGGGTAGCAGTTTCGTTCCGCACTCCTAATAAATGGGTTTCCAAAAGTGAAATCGAGTTTTCTCTTTCCTTTACTTTTGGACTGTTCCCGTCTCTCTGCCTTCCCGTCGTGCGCGTCGGGGGCCACGATGATGGCATCGTCCGGCCATGGCCGTGATCTCCCCCTTCCTCTGTCTTCCTGCCCCCTCCCCTGGCGGCCATCGCGCCGAAGCTTGCAGGGGTACCCTTTTTCACGGGGACGGGAACAACCAGCTGGTGGGGATCGATCACCGAAAGACGGCCGTCCTCCGGCAAGCCTGACGGAAACCTGCAGTGTATGGAGACGGAGGTAACTAGCTAGCTAGCCAAGTCTTCTTTCTTCCACCCTGCGGCTGGGGCCTTGTCGTTGACGGCAGTTCAAACTTGGAAGGAAAGTAGATCAGGCAGTAAAGGGGATGCTTAGCTTAGGGCAGAAGATCTGGCGTCGTCATCTGCTTGCTTAGAAGAAATGGAGTGTCCGTGCGCCCGGAGAAGCGACCGGAGAGCAAGAGCGCACCCGTGCTCCCTCGGCCGGCCGCCCCCCAACAGAACGGGAGAAAATTAAAGCTGCCTTTTTTTCCTTATTTTTTTTAACGCTGGGCCGGGCGGCGGACGGCCAGGCGCGCGGTGGAGCCCGGGGGCTAGCTCGTCGCCGCGCCCGCAGCCCCACCATCGCCGGATTGCCCTCGATGTGAGACGACAATGATTGCCCGGAGGAAAGTAAACGTGGGGGGAGCCTTCATTCCGGAATCTCCACTTCCAGGTCTCCGTCAATCGTCCATTCCATACAGCTTCACATCGATGCGCGGCGGAGAGAGAAAGGCCCCCCCCCCCTCTCTCTCTCTCTCACTCGCTCTCTCTATCGCCACACATTGAACAGATCAGATAGTACTGTTATAGTGTGTTGCAGGCTCACAGCTGGTAGCGGCGGCGGCGACGGGCCGGCCGGCGTAACCTGGGAAGAGCCAGTTGAAAGAACCCCAACTTGCAGGCATCTGGCGGCGACGCACACCTGGGGCGCGCGTAAGGAACTGCGTCGGGAGAGAAAGAACAGGAAGAACAGGATACAACGATAGAACAGTTCGATGCTTACGATCTAAAACGACTGCAGGCGACAAGAGGAGGATCATCTCCGGCTGGCCGGGATCGGTTTGTCAGTAAACAGCATAAGGCGATCAGCTACACCAATTTCGACAGCAGATTCAAAGCAGAAGAAAAAAGGGAAGAGGAACAAGATCTAATTAGGAAGGAAAAGGGAAATTAAGAAGAAGGGGATTGATTTGATAAACCCGCGGCTAGAGCTGCATGCTGCAGTGCAAGATCTCTCTTCCCTTTGTCACACCCACCTCCTATGTATGCGGCGGAGGAAAGAAAGCGGGCGGTTTTGGTGGGCGCTACTGCGACACGGTGGGTCTTCTTGATCTTCTTCTGTTGTATGGCGGCGATGGGCGGCGCTAGCTGCTCTTCCTAGACGCGGATGGCTTGGGCCGGGTCGCTCTTGGAGGGGCCTTCCGCTCGCGCAGCGCCGCCGCCGCCGCCGCCGCCCCCGCCAGAGAGGGCCCCCTTGTTGTTGTGCATCCATACCTTGAGCACCTGGCGCGTCACGCCGACCTTTTTGCAGAACTCCTGGAGCTCGTCGTTGTCATGCCGCTGTATCCGCCACCCCACCTTCTCCGCGAACTTCTGCATCTCCTCTTTCTGCTCCGGCGTGAACTTGGTGCGGAACCTCTTCTTCGACGGCTCCCGCTCCCTCGCAAGCTCCGGCACGAAGAAAGACGGCGGGGCCGTCTCGGAGCCCCTATTTCCCTTCACCCCTGCGGTGACCCCGCTCGGCTGGTGGAAGGCCACGGCGCGGATGGCCTTGGGCGCCGGGAGAGGTAGCACCGTGGGCAGCGGGCGGCGATAGAACGGGAAGTGGGACGAAGACCTTCCGGCGGTGTTATTGTAGATGAGAAGTGGGTGGTTGCACGGGACGGCGTGGTCGTAGGGCACGTAGTCGCCGCCGCCGCACTCCTCCTTGCGGTGGAAGTTCCGGTGACAACCGCAGGCCGCGCACATGAGCGCCTCCAGGGACCCCGGCTCCCCTCCGGGCATGAACTCCCCACATCCGTCGAAGGCCTGCGCGCCCAACCCCGCCGCGTGGTTCTTCAAACACTCCCGGTACCTCTGCCCCGCCGCCGCCATTCCGCCGGCCCCAGAGCTCCCATTCTTCTCGCCGACAGCCACCGCCGCCTCCTCCTCCGCTACCTCTGATCCCTTGTAGGGTACCACGCTTAAATCCATAACTGCGTCTCTACCACCTCACTCTCCTTGGTCTTTACCCTGTCGCCTCTCCGCCTCTATCTCTCCCCCCCGTACCCCTCAGAATCCTCCTGTCTCCGCCGGCGGTGCCTATCGCTGTCCGGTGTTATGCGCTAAACAAAGCGCATGTTATGGCCTGGCGCCCGAGGTATTAACGGGCTTTTGTAAGGGGCGGAGGGGAGGTTGGAGGAGACGGCGACGCTGACACCCGCGGCTTTGAAAAGAGGACCTGACTGCACTGCTGTGGGATTTCCGCCGCCGCTTTCGGTTTCGGATTCCGATCCGCTAGTGGCCCGAAAATAGGCGGCCCCAAACCCCGGTAATTAGCACCCCGATTCCATTATCCGAACCCCGCTCAGGCAGGCTCGTAATTCCCGCTTAGACCGGTGATCGCTCGGTGCGAGCCGGATTCACCCCCGGGCCGGCCCTCCTCCGCCACCAACCCGCTACGGTCACGTGATGCGTACACGAGGCGAGCGGCAGCAGACGCGCTCCCCGCGGCGGGCGCCACGTGACCGACGGCGATCACGGCTGCTGCCGTGGCCCCGTGGCCCATTTCCGTGACGTGTCATCGCCTCATTGGATGGAGACCCTTTCCCACAGCCTTCCTATCCACGCCACACTCGTCCAATGTGCGGGGGGTGACACGCGTCCAACTCCAGGCTGTGCGCGCGCTCAGGACCGTTGGATCGGTGGAGTCCACCGCCTGATCTGGATTATGCAAACGGGTGGCCTCTGATGGGGCGGAGAGGGTCACGTGGTGTGGGAGCCGGTCGGGGATTGTCTGATCGGACGTCATCACTGCTCATGGGATCCTGTGCGGGGCCCGCCGAGAAGGCGGGACCCGCACGGCCGGACCCGTCTCGGCTGGACGACTGACACGCCCCCGGGCTTGGCTTAAATGTTAATGAGATAGGCACCGTCGTCACCCTCCGTCTCGGCCAAGAAGGTACACGTGTTTTTAGGTTGTGGGCCGTTCGATCTATGCGCTCCCACGTGGACGGTTCGGATTGGGCCAGGCGTAGATAGAAGGACACGTGGAGGAGACCGGGGCGGGGTCAGGGGACGCGAGGGGGGCAAAGGGTACGTACCAAATGGCCTTCTAGGATATTATTTCCAAAAAGTTTTTTTTTTGTTTAAAAAAAAGGCCAGATGTGAAACTTTGAATTATTTCCCGTGTATGTTTATGGGATGTTTGGTTGCATAAATTTTTTATATCTTTATGACAAATAACTATATGACATAAAATTTAAGGTAGTTAAGAATACAAAAATAACGTTTTGTATCTAGAGATTAGAGCATTTTGTTAACGTTTCTCAATTTTAATTTTTACCCTACAGCCAGCCAGCGAACGTCAAATTCACACCTCTCGGTCAAAACCCTGTTGCCAAACATATTCCCCTGTTCTACAGCCGATGGATGATAAAATATAAGATAGTTTTTAAGAAAATGCAGTCCCAATGGATGATGTTCTACAGGTGCCATTTGTTTGTGGTCCTGTTCAGATTTTCAGAAAGAGAGGAAAAAAATAAAAAAGAATCCCAGCAAAGAATTTAACTTGACTGCCACCTTGTATAAAAATCCAACAAAAGCTGCAGTCTAATTGATGATAATAAAATCAGATGGTCGGTGTTAGAGACAAAATCCCTTCTGTTGAGAGTTTCAAACAATCAAAGAAGGGTAGATAGGTCGAGCATATGGTGGATAGAAACGGCAACTTCTTTACATATCAACCACATAATCATTATCCCATCCTTCGTCTCTTTCCCAAAGAGATGAACTCATGTATAATTCATCCTCAAATTAAATTCAAAGGCGTCCTAAACAAATGAGATTAGGATTGAAGGATGATAGGGGTGTTCATCCAGAACCGGTAAACCTAATTGAACTGAACCGATCAGTTCTGTCCAATTCAAAGGGTTATTCATTCGGTTTGTTGAACCGAACCAAACTGAATCAATGACTTTTTATCGATTTTGTTTAGTTCGACACCTCTCCAAATCAAACTAATTCAACTCACTTTTTTTACATATTTTATTAATTTTAAATATAATTATAACAATTTTAAATATATACTATTCTAAATTAGTATAAATATGTAATTATACCTCATAAATAAAGTGTTAGTCTTCATGTTAACCTTATTAATTATCATAACTTAAATTTTTTATTTTTTATTTAATTAATTTAAATATATAGATTAAACCACGACAAACCGAACCGAACTACAACCAGTTCAAGAATCATTGGAACTGGTTTGGTTTGACTCGGTTCCAATTTACAATTTTTGTTTGAAAAAAAATAAAATAAATCAAACCAAACCGTTTACACCCCTAAATGTTGTTGCTTCTCTACTTTACGGTGAATCGGTGATCGATATGAAAGGGTAACGAAATTTCAATTGTGAAAAGACAAACTTTAATGCAACTGTGTAAACAACTATAACCTAATTGGGTGTGCTTAGTTGCAGGATAAAATATATTTTTCTATTAAAATAGTTTATGACTAGAAAGACAATTAATTCTAAGCACATATCTTTATTATTAACAAATATAAAATTTTAAATTATGTAATTCTAAACATATCTATTTATATTATATTAAAATATCAACAATAATAAATATTATTGTTATATTATATTATATTATTTAAGACAAAAATTATGCTTGTTGTAAATAAGTATTTTTTGTAGCAATATTTAGGATTGCGGTAAAAAAGTTGCTATAAAATCTTCAAGTTCTTGTAGTGATTGTTGTGACAAAAATATAATTGATGGAGCATTTTAAAGATAGCTGTGAACTCTCTTTCCTACTTCTTATGATCTCCCAACTTATTTTAGACGCAATATATAGAGTCCTTACTCTTTTTGTTGTACCATCTCATCAAACATGATAATTTAATTTTTTGTCCTAACACGAAATTTTATCAACGTATAAAAATTATTGCCAGCGCCTTAATGAGTGACTTGAACACGCTAATTAATGAATACACCAAATAGCACTCTGCTTATATATATTTATCAGAAATGCTGCTACATTTATTTATACCTGCCAGATTATTGTAATAATGGGTTTTCCTACCAGCAAAAATGCGTTCGCCCGTTGTCTAAAACCTGGGGACATAGAGCTATTGACTTGTATACCTTCAACCTCCCAGTCCGGCAGTCCCTGCATGTTATTTTGTACAGTTCTAATTTTGAAGGTAATAATGTATTTCACATCAATGCATGATTATGCACGTGCCTGGTCGAAATTATTCTCAAATTTTGTACATAACCCAGCGTATTAAAATGGGTGCAATTGGGGAGGGGAGGGAGATATTAGGAACAGACCTCAGAAGAACTTTAATAAACACAGATTGAAAGAATTATGATGTGCCAGATATCTTCTCTTGACACCTTCTATCAATGATGTTGGGTTGTAGCCTTCACCGCTTATAGTTTTACCAGTTAGATGAGAGCAAACTAATTAAGAAAATCGCATCTGATTATATATTGTTCTCTTATTTGGTTTTGATATTAATTAGAGGATAGCTTAATTTGTTATCTTTTTATGCAAATGGAAAGCACACTTACTGATGGATAATACATTATTATAGGACAATCAGTCTCCTCGATACATCCTTCTGATATTCGATAACCAACGCGTGTATATGTTGTATCCCGGTGCCTGAGCACCAGATATTTGGCTTTCAATGTTCACAAAATTAATTCATAAACAGTACACGTGTTTGAAAATCATTAATAAAATATAATTTTATAAAGAATTTATTGTAGGATAAAAAATAGTAGGATCTCACTTTTTTTTGCTATCCTACCTATCCAAACAAGATTATGTTATGTTTGTAGTTTTCTGTTTTTTTCTGATAATTTTTCATGAAAATGCGTAAAAAAATATTTTTGGCATTGTGGGGAGAGTGGTGTTAAGAAATTGTTGGGGACAAACGGTGAAGATCAGCATCGAAATTGAGAATTGTTACACCTTGGAAAATATGATAGATGATGAGGCATTGGAGATCTCATAATATCCAATCTCATAAGTAATTAAATACGTACTGGGTAGAAAAAAGCATTGAGTGTAAGGCAGTTACTTCGACGACTATGTATATAAACATATCAAATGAAAGTAGAAGATAGACCAAATCGGACCACACTGTTATGTGTGATCATATGATTCATATCATATGCTTTATTGATTCCTAAGGGCTTGTTTGATACCATAAAATTTTGGGGATAAACCTAGTTTATCCTCTAAATTTTGAGGATAATCCAAATTTATCCCCAATTATCCTCATACCAAACAGCACACAAAGGGATGAGTTATGACCTACAATATCATATACATATGTGTGGGTAGTGTTTAAGTAATTAATATAAGATTCTGCTGTTAATTGATTCGAAGAAATATTGATATAATTCGAGTTGTTTTGGGAGCTCAAATAGAGACATGATGAAGAGAGAGAGAGTTCTATTAAGTTTGAATTTCTTATCTCTGTGCATATATGGATGAGCATCCAGCTCTTGTATATGTCGCCGCATCCCCAACACCACACATGGGCGGATCTTGCAAAATCATGGTTTTGATTGACATTCAAGGGAGAAGTATGAGCAGTGATACCCATGTTACATTCCTGCCAGGGAGGTTTGAAAATGGTGCACCGATTGATCACAGTGCGGTGTAGCTATTAATGCGAGTATCAATGAATACTAACAGGAGAAGGTACCAATCTGATATGTGGACATGGCTTCAGTGAGATCTCACAGGACATGGAGACAATTTACTGAAGAGAAACCTTGATATAAAAATTCATATATATATATATATATATGTGTGTGTGTGTGTGCTTTTCTTATTAAGAGAAGATATGCCTGAACTCATATGGCCCTTGTGTTCTTAAATTCGTTGTGTGGGCATGATCAATCTTCAAACCAGCTGCCAGGTGTGAGATAAGTCTCTTTATTTTTGTTAATTTTTTTACTGAAAATAATAAGATATTGTTTTTGTATTACAGAAGACGTGGCATATGTGTGGGCTAGTGGGAAAAAAAACACAGCGTCTCCCCTTAATGATGTTCATACTTATATGTATACAGAGATGTGTCGTTGAAAATGTCAAGATGAATCCAAAGAACACACCATGTGTGATTAATTAAGTTGGAGCAGAAAGGTCTGATCAGTGTAATGATGGCCAGTTTAAATATATTTGTTGACACTCCAGCTAGCGAGACATGTAGCGGGGAAAAGAAAAGTTCGTCATTTTCACCTTGGCAAGATATGATTTCTTTGCGAAAAAGCCTTAGATTGGAACGCCATGACACTGTATTTGGCTAGTGAAAACAACCCACAATCTTGTTAGTTCTCCGTCGTTTTCATCCCACAAGCTAGGCTCTCTTCCCATCGGAAGGATACATGTAGTACAGATGTGGAAGACCTTGCTGGAGCACGCATGGGTGTCAATCAAGATCCAAGGCCGACAAGCAAGCGAATGCAACCCTACTATTGTTTCGCTGGTAAGGAAGGGTGGGTCCTAGTGACCGGCGTCCATGAGGGGAGCAGCGACGACCGGGTCTTCTTGAAGTCGTCCATGGACACACACAGTGCTCTCCGGTACCAGAGAACAGCTCATATGGCAGGCGTCCCCGTCGTTATCGCCATTATTGTGCGCAGTAACTTCTTCACCCTCCTTTCCCCCACCGTCGGGCTTGAGTTCAGTTCTCCCTCTGGCGGCCTCAACCGCCGAAGCAGACTTCAGCTTTCAACGGCATGCAGTACTCTCTATCTGGTCGCCTCCCATCCGCTCACCACATTACTATTGCGTAGAGAGAGAGAGAGAGTAACCACGTATCTGATATCCGATTAAGATGGAATATCTTTTTCAAACTGTTGTGGCTAGATCTCAGGATATCGAATTTCTACACTACTGTTAAGATGGAACATCAGTCTACGTAGAGTGCAAATCACCTCCATAAAAGAGGAACTCCTCAGTCACAAACCAGAGAGAACTGCGTATGCTTCAACCATTTATTCTTTTTTGCTGGTTACTAAATCACTCGTATTGTTATTAAGTGATGCATATAGTTACAAAATCTACTATTTTTAAGTTACTAAAGAGCTTAATTAGTATCATTTTAGAAAAGTTAAAAGTCAAAAGTGGTAGATTATTTAATAACTATATACACCCACTTAGTAATTAGAAGAGTAGTTTAGTAACAAGAAAAAAATTTACTAAGTGGTTGAGGGGGTAGTACTTGGCTATCTTTGATTGGTGACCGAACAACTTTCCTCTTATGAGTGTCTAAATTGATCTCTGTACTCGTCTACTTTTAAGGGCTAACACTAACCACACTACTGGGGTTAGGAGAGACGAAAGCTGAACGATGAAATGCATAGGAAGAGAAAGAGGTAGAGCTATAGAGATAAATATATATATATATAGAGAGAGAGAGAGAGAGCAAATGCAAAAATGAATAATAAATCATGCAGAGCGTTTTAGGTTTTCAGGCAATGCTAGACAACAAAAGCACACATCAATCCGGTTGGAGGTTTCGGCCGACTTGGCTGTGGCCCCAATACATGGTTTCAAAGTTTAGGTCCGCAGTTCTTAATCGGGTCACCAATCGGGTTAGAGGGAGTTGAGATGGGGGCAAAGTGATCTCAATTTTCTCGATATAACTTAATTGAAAATAACATTTTTACTTAAGTTACGTTCGATTTTATAGTGTTATCTTAATAATTAAATTTAAAATAATTATTTATAAAATACAATTTGAGCCGGACCGAACCAAGTAACCAATTTTTGCGGGACTAAGCCAAAAATAATATAACATGGGTTGGACATGACCAATTATCAATGTATTTTGATTCGGATCTTAACCGAGGTGGGCCACTGACAATTACCTACACAAAGGGGCTTATCTTTCAACACACACTTGTTTGGTGTATCCAGCTAAGAACATACAAATCTAAAAGAACAACCAGCTGGCTTGTCTTCGGCATTTTCAAACTTCATATTATGGCGTATTTGCAGATGATTAAACTAGTTTCGGACAATGTGTTACACTAGAAAGTTGGGAGAGGCTATTAATTGAATACTTAATCGAGTATTTAACCGAACATTTAAACGAATTACTTATGAATTTATCAAATCGATCGACTATCCGTTTGAACTCGACACATTTAAGATCAAACTCATTTATTTAACTTAATATCAAACTAGTCGCGAAGGGTATTGATTCGGTTGCGCTCTTATACCATCGGAGGAACTTTCATTTCCGGCCGCTGAAAAGGATGCAAAGCCGTGGTCTCTCACCAGTCCAGAGTCCAGACAGGACGATCCGATGAGTAAAGCCTGCGCGGTTGTACTCGAAACCCTCCGAAGTCAGCGACTGACCATCGAGCGGAGGTCAACGATCGAAGAGAGGGGTTTGCTTGAAAATCGAAGCGGGAGAGAAGATCTTCCGGGCATCCTTATCGAGGCGCCCGGACACCGCCGCGTCCGCCAACGTGCAGACCGACCTGGCCGGCCGGTCGACGAGGAAAGGTCCGGCGACAAGACGGCCGCGAGATTATCTTCGGCCGAAAGTTTCAGGGGTTCGGACGAAGATCGCGCGGATTATGATCAAGATCGTGATAGGATAAATGATTTGGACCCCAAAAAACAAACAAAAAGGTGTGATGAAATGATAAGATACGAAATGACAAGAATTCGAAAGCACACGGCAAGGCTTCAACCCTTGAAGACAAGAACTCTAACGCCGGCCAAATTAAAAAAAATAAAAAAAATGAAAAACTCCTCTCTTTCGCCGCGTACCCCCTCCTTCGCCGCCTCCGCCTGCCGCCTTTCCCCCCTCCTCTCGAACCTTCTCTCCTCCACCGTCGTCTCTCTCTCTCTCTCTCTCGAACCGTCTTCGCCACCGCCTCCCCCACCTCTAGAATCTTCCCACCGCCTCCCTCTCCTCCGATTTCTTCCCCCCATCCGCCCCGCAGTCCCCGTTACCACCGCGTGGACGCCTCCGTCGCCTCCGCCTCCGCCTCCGCTCGTCCTCCTCTTCTTCTTCTTCTTTCCCAAGCCCGCCGCCGTGGTCACCGTTGCGGTCGTTGCCGCTGTCACCCCCGCCGCATCGTCGCCATCACCGCGGGCTGCCGTCGCCGCGCTCCCGCGCTCCCCCTTCCTCCTCTTCTTCTTCTTCTTCCGCCGTCGACGTGGATGCCGTCGCCGTCGACCGCCGCCGGCGTCACCTCGCCTCCGCCGCTTGCCCCCCCTCTCTCCCGCGCCTCGCGCTCTCTCCCTCTCTCCCTTCTCTTCCTCTCTTCCCCCCCTGACTTACCGCGCCCACGCGCGGTGTGCGCGCGGCGACCGCATGCGCCGCTGCGCATGCGGCTGCGCCGCGAGGGGGGCGGCGCTTTGCGCCGCCTCCCGTCTCCCCCCCCCCCGGACGCACTCTCTCTCCCTTATCTCCCTTTTCTCTATCTCTCCCCGCTAGCTCTCTCCCTCGCTCTCTCTCTCTCTCTCGCACACTCTCTTTCTCTCTCCTATCTTACTCCCTCTCTCTCCTTCTAATTATTTTATTAATTAAATTGGGTGAGTTAATTAACCCTTTTACCATTTTTAATGCCAATAGGATTGGAGGATACCCCGGTGCCGCAATCGACTCGGTCACCTCGGGATTAAATCGATTTGGGTTTTTCTGGATTCGAAAATTCACTGGACTCCTTGAGGTAGACATCCCAACTCATACTTAGCACATGATATTGTAATTAAGGTGTTAAAATATGATTATTAGATTATTAGTTAGAAAATGATGAATAAATGATGGTCATGTATTTAATTGTCTGCATGTGATTGGTTAGATGTTTATCATGTCATTCATGCATAGTTTTATGATTTGCATTAGTTAGATGCAATTTGTAATTAATGTGGTTTAGAAAATTATTAAATTAGACATATTGTGTTGATTAATTAGATTGGTTGTATTAATTCATAAAAATTGAAATATGACCTGTTATGATTATTATTATACCTGATTTGTGATATGAATGACATGAATTGTTATATGGAAATGATTTGAGACCTTTAATGATTATAATTGTATCCGATTCATGTGTGGAATGATTTTAATTCATTAATACTTATATTGGAATGGAAATTGATGGCATAATAATTATGGAATGTGGTTAATTAATATTAATAGTGGCCTGATCTTGTAAAGTGCATAATTTGATAAATTGATATGAAATTGTGCTTAATTGAAGTTAATATGTCTCATTATGTTGCATATTCCTTTCTGATTGGGTCAATTGCATAAATTGGTGTAAAATGGAATTATGTGACTGATATGATATTGCATATTCTGTTCTGATTGGGTCTATTACATGATTTGTTGGTATAATGAAATGGTTGTGCATGACTTGATAATTGGCATATTTGGTTGATTGAATTGGTTATGTCGGAGTAAATATATGGCTTTTACTTGTTGAGGTCCTCCAGCCTACTTTAGTTGTCCTGGGGCAGCAGATGACGTAGTTAATCTGGTGCATCCTTCGATCCCGGATACCGCGGTTTATCCTAAGTACGCCCTGCCTAGGTGTACTAAGGATCTATCTTACTATATGGTACTTCTTATATATATTTAGAGCTGGAGTTGAGAAGTCCAAGTATGGCATATGATTTATTCAGACATATGAAATGGAAATGGTATGGAAGCATGCATAGTTGGCTCATGCAGGTCTAGATGGCATAAACATATAGTTTAGTGTAGTTGGTAGCCAAGTTCATGTAGAGGCATGGTTAATTGGGTAATTTAGTGAAAGAAATCCCATTTAAATAAATAGACATGATTAATAGCCTATATGATATTATAGCAATTGATGAGTTTGGTTTATGCATATAATTAGCAGTTAGATTGGTTAGTATATTAGGATAGTTGGGTATAAGTCCTACTGAGTCTGTGTGACTCACTCCTATTCCTTTAACATTTTTCAGGAAAACAGGTAGCACAGCAGAAGCGTAGTGGATCAGGATTAGTGTAGAAGAAGTTCAAAGAATTTGGCTTGTGAATTGTTTATATTGAAATCAAGGTATGGTATATATTTGGATTGAATCATTTTTTTTTATGAAATGGGATCTGTGATTCTTTATTTTTCCAAACCGACGTAGTTTATGGGTTATTTCCCCGGTCTCGTATCCGGATTTATTCCGCTGTGCCTGTTGTGAAATCCGGGGCGTGACAAGAACCCCCGGAATCTGAAGGACTAAAAGAGAAGTATCAAAATAGAAGAAGAAACTCAAAGGTAAATAGCGAGCTCAATCCCGTTCGGCCGCTTCAGTAGTTATTATTTTAACTTAAAAATAAATTAAAACAATGCAAGATTACATCAACATAGGATTAACCAGATGAGTTCCAAAAAGAAACGAACTTGACGGATCGATTTGGACTAGTACACGGCGGGTCTCCTAATCCGTGCTGGGGATTTGATGGTTACAAAGATTATCTACAATCTGACATTGTTATTAGTGATAACAACATTGCAGAACTGTGTGCGATCACTTCTTCTAGAAGTTTCTTGGGATCGTGCGTTGCCCCTGCTATGCATAGCTCTATACATTGCTTTTTCTTTTCGCCCCCAATTATTCTTTGTTAACCGTTTTATTTCTTGGCTGCTCCTACCACCTCTTGTAAGCATTAATTACTTCTTCACCTTATAAATTGTCCACTGTAGAACGAGGAGGGCACGCTCATTTGAGCAAACATCACGGTTACTATATATCTTCTTCTTCTATTTCTTGTGTTTCAATTTTGTGCTTCCACAGATTATATATCAGGTCGATCTCGCACCGGGAGGTCTCCAAGTACATGCAACCAAGACAATTTAAAAAATAAAAAAGAAAAGCGCAGCTCGCCTCATGTAATCATCTAAGAGGGGAGTTACAATCACGACTGACACTATCACGACTTCCTCGTGAATATATCAACATCTGTGTGTACATCCATTTTGGATGAGAAGAAGGTAAAATGTGTTTGGATGAGATCATCTGTTAGAGAGTACTTCCGACCCAGGATTCCCCATCAGTCCATTTTGTATCACAATCGTTACAACAACAGCAAAAAAAAAATAAAGGCATTTTCAGCTTTTCAAAATCCACAAGTCTGCACAAACTAGGCTGCCGCTATATATAGACACGTTTGTATACAGTGACCAATACCATATTTCTTTTAAATAAATATTATAAAAGTTGATGCTGACATAATTAGTGGTTGTATCAAACTGATATTAGATTAAGTTAAAAACTACATCGAAACAACTCAAAGGGAGTCTTTGGTTTGTATAATTAACTCTATACAATTTCATGATAGAAATCTACATGTAATAAAATTTAAGATGACTAAAGAATTAAAATTATCATCTTTGGCAAGATATGATAAAAAAGAGTGGACACCATGGGGGCGAGCAACAAGAAAAAAATAGCAGACTTCACCATTTCCTTGTCTATGAAGGAATCCTGGGCAAAAACATACTTTTGTAATCATCGGCAAACACTAAACACTGTTTAACAAAATTTTGATACAAAAACAAGTATTTGTAACTAAAATTCAAACTCAATTTCTCGTATGATGTTCTGCTTGGCAAGTCCGGAGATACCATTTCTATTAAGTTGCGTGACCAAAGGGAGTAGCATCCATCGGCCCATTTATGGACCAGAGAAGTAGAACTGGAGCAGCCCACAGCCCAAGCACAAACCTGAAATTAGCGTGGGCTTGATTGGGCCTTCTGCGAAACATCCTATCATATCATTATTATGAACTTTATGCCATTATGTAGTGGTTACAGACGTTCACCGCATTGCCTGCCAAATATTTGATACCATCAGCCAAACACCTCTTAATACTGTTGCCAAACACTAATTTCAAAATTAACAAAAAGATAAAGATATCAAATACTGTTGCCAAACATGGCCCAACATTAATAGGGTGTTTGGTTGCATTTTAATTTTTAAAAAGGTTTCATGATAAAAAATTAAAATATAATGCCAAACAAGATAATTTTTAAAAGTGAAAACGTGACAATGAATGTGTTTGGCAAAAATATTTTAATTTTTAAAAATGATAATGAGGTGTTTGGTAGCATTTTAAATTCAATTTTCATCAACTTCATAAACATCAAAAAACAAGTATTTCATGTCATACAAATTTAGAAATTCAGAAGATCAAAGAAATGACAAAATATTCGTGTCATACAAGAATTCAATCAACTAAAAATATATAATTACAATTTAGGTGGACCTTATTTAGTATCATAGCATTGTGCCATTTTTATTAATTGTAAAAATATTATTACCTCAGCCGGAAGGTTGGAAACCCTCGAAGAAGAGGGCAGAGAGGTTGCCGCCGTCGCCGCAGCGAGAAGAGCCGGGGACGTGCCGCTGCAGCCACTACCGCCGCCGTCCCCGCCGAGATGAGGATGCTGCCGCTGGGATGAGGAGGCCGCCGAGGGCTTCACGAGCGCCGGGAGGGAATTGTATGTTAACATGCAATTGTATGATTGATAAAATCATCGCGTTGATTATTCAGCGAGTTGATGATGCCCGGAACTGAAAACGATTCAGGAGCTGTTCAGCAAAAGAGAGACTCACGAGCACAAACTTCTTTGATATATCTCCCAAATATAGAGATAGATGGGTTTCTGAATCCTTCTGCGCACTTAAATTCAGTACCTCCTCAAAGATGTCCATTGTTGTATTTTATCTACAAATACATACTTGACAAAGCAATCAGTGGAACAAGTGAGCTTCACAAAGCTTGAAGTATCTCACCCCTGAGAAAGGAAGGCCATGACGAAACATGTTCTTAATATCCCAGCATCATCTACAAGCCCCTTAATTGTCGGATTTGGATTGTGTTAGTTTGGTCTTGCAGCAAACCTCAGCCCTTAAGGGTGAAGGCACTCCCATGAACTTCTCCATTCACTCGTTTCCTTGGTTTCTTCAACACCTTGATAGCTTCTTCCTGCTGCCCACACGTGCTGTACAGTTCAATAAGATTGCAGCCTATCAATGAGTTCTCAAGAACCATATAGCCACCTTTGATTACCCTAGAATGTATTTGCTTCCCTTCCTCCAGAGCCATCAGGGCATTGCATGCCTTCAGAGCACCTGATGTGACAAATGTGTTGGGTTGAACATTGGCGAGAAGCATCTCTAAGAAGACCCTCAGGGCTTCTTCATATGACCCATTTCGGGTATACCCAAAAATCAATCTAGCCCAGAGCTCTCCATCTTTCACGGCCAATCGGCTGAAGAGCCGATGCGCCATTGCGACCTTGTCGCATTTCTCGTACAACTCCACCAGATAATTTGCGGCCTTCGGCCCAGGGTCATCACCGAACTTGATGATTACTGCATGAATCTCCTGTCCTTGCCTCAGCGCCGCCTCCACTAGGCAGGATCTGATAAGCGTAGGAAAGCCCAATTCTTTGATGATCTTGACGCCGTGGTTGGAAAGCACCATCCTCCTGACAAGTGCCAATGCCTCCTCGGCCTTGCCGTCGAGGTTGTAGCCTTCGAGCATCGCGGTGCAGGCTGGCACCTTCGGGGTCATCATTCCGTCGAACACCTTCCGTGCATCGTCGGCGCGCCCACACTTGGCGTACATATCGATCAGTGCGGCATACAAGTAATCGTCAATTTCACACCCATCCTGCAAGATATCCCGGTGGATGCTGACACCCATCTCCAAATCCCTGGTGCTTGCACAGCAGTTCAGTGCGGCCGTGTAGGTAAAGGCATTGGGCTTGACGCCACTACCGTCGGCTTTCATGCTCCGGTACATATCAAGACCGTCATGGGGAAATCCCGCGTGGATATACATCGCTATGATTGATAAAATCATCGCGTTGATTATTCAGCGAGTTGATGATGCCCGGAAGAACTCGCCGGAAATTCAGAAACTCCCGGCGACGAAGGAACCGAGGAGTTCGAGTTGAATCTTTCCAATAGCCGAGATCGAGATCGACGAGGATTCCATCAATCACTGCTGGAGCCTGGAAGCGGAGATGGAAACGAATCGGGAGGAAATGGAAGGTCAATCCAATAGGAAGGGGGGAAATGAACGGAGACGCGGGGGGTGGCTCGGTGCGTACCGCGGGGGTCGGCTCGGTGCGTACCGGCACGGAGAGCCGGTCGGAGAGGCCGGCGTCGGCTAAGCCCCGGCGGGCGAAGTCGCCGTTGAAATTGGAGTCGGAGCCGGAGGAGTCGGAGGTGCTGTCCAGGGCGGTGAGGGTGGAGCCGTCGAGCGCGGCCTCGAAGCAGAGGTCGTTGACGCCGCAGAATCCGCCCTCCTCGTGGGAGAAGTCGAGGAGGTCCTCCACGGTGAATTGGCGGCTCCCGTCGCGGCAGCAGAGGAGCTCGGGCCGTTCCATGGGGGGGTCAGCGCCGGTGCCGGCGACGGGCGGGGGAGAAGACGCCGTTTCACTTTCAAAAAAAAAACTGGTCTCCACCACTTTTTTTCTCTACGTTGCCCTTCCGATGAAAAACTTTTTTAAAATAAAAAACGAAAAAACGGGACAAACGAAACTTTAAGAGCACTTTCACTACAATTTTCAAAAATTAAAAAAAAAAGGGTCATTGTCACGTAACCAAACACCCCCTAAGGCTCCGGGCCTGTGATTTTTAGAACCAGCAAAGTCACAATCACAATCACAATTCAAATTAATTTTTCTTTGTTTTTCTTTTTCCTCTTTTCGAAAGAGCCGATCCAAGTCCAGACCAATCTTGTATCCGGCTATTCTTCCCTCCGATCTCAATCCCCGATCTTTGACTAACAATTCCTTCCTTCCACCACTCGGAAAGACAGTTCTCCAACCAGCGTTGTGGCTTGTTGACTCTTTATCATTGAATCCACAGAATACGAGGTCGGTGACCCAGTCGACCCGGTTTCCCGGTTTTAAAACTGACCAACCTTGATCGGGTTAATATATTTAAATAAATTATTTTATTAATTTTCCTGACCCCGACCTGACCCAAGTCGGCGACCTCAACTGATTTGGGTCGATTTCAGGCCCGACCGACCCAGTCCGACCTCTCGCCTTATTGATTGAATATAAGAGGAGGCCCACATTTTGACGTGTTGTGGGACGAAGTTGAGCAGCGGCCATTCGGATGGCCATGAAGTTGGATACATGGCAAGCTAGAGAGACCCGGTTACAAGAGATAAGGATACATGAGATGGGGGGCAAAATGGATAATTGAGCAGGAAGGAGGACTCACCCTCCAGAGTCCAGCCCCATGACCTGTTTGCTGTAATGCCACAGAAGGTGGACTTCGTCACCTACAAGAAAACACTTCGAGAAGCAGGCATGAAGGCTGTAAACAACAGCTTAGTTCCCCGATCATAGATCGCGAGTATGTCTTCCCGAAGGCAGCATATTGACCCTGGAGTAGAATACCCCTCTTTTGGATTTGCTTGCTCTCCCTGATAGCGTTGAGATCTGCCGTTCTCTCTAATACAGCATTCTTACAAACCCCAAAATCATGGTGTCGAGGTAGAAAAACTCAAGATATATAAACACTAGAGAGAAAAGATAATCAAGTGAACGGTGAAAATAAGAGAGAAAATAATCAAGTATTAATTAAAGATCGATAAGTGTCTGCTCTGATACTATCTTACAAATCCCAAAACACTTCGAGAAGCAGGCATGAAGGCTGTAAACAACAGCTAAGTTCCCCGATCATAGATCGGGGGTATGTCTTCCCGAAGGCAGCATATTGACCCTGGAGTAGAATACCCCTCTTTTAGATTTGCTTGCTCTCCCTGATCGCGTTGAGATCTGCCGTTCTCTCTCATGCGGCATTCTTACAAATCCCAAAATCATGGTGTAGAGGTAAAAAAGCTCAAGATATATAAACACTAGAGAGAGATGATAATAAGTGAACAATGAAAATAAGAGAGAAGATAATCAAGTATTAATTAAAGATTGATAAGTGTCTACTCTGATACTATCTTACAAACCCCAAAACCATAGTGTTGATGGAGAAAAGCCCAAGATATATAAGCACTATATCAAGTCTCAAATAGTCAAGTCTCAAATAATCAATATGGGACTATCCCCCCAATTCTAACAAGCATCACTGCCGTCTACGACATGCTATCCCTTTGCCACCATGAACCCAGCGGTGCTATTTTGGTTCTACACTCCGCTGCGCAGCCAAAATCTCAAGGCAAGATCAATCTTATATATCCCCATATCTTAACAATCTACACAATCGAACGGGCACATAAATCTTGTGGAGCACATCGCGTTTCCTATTCCACACCGTACAAGGATGATATAGGATACAACAGGAAAACCATATGTCCCGGCCTGTGATCTAGCCGGTTACAGAGAGGGGAGGGGAAGACGAGAAGGCATACATATATATATATAGATGGGCAGATTCCAAGTAGGTTGATAAGACGGGTAAGGTGTTTGCTTGTGTTTTGGTTAGACTGCATACAAGGTGGGTTTGGCATTCCTCTCTGGTCTCTACTAGTAGTATTCATGCCAGGAGCCAGAAGTTCTTCTGCCACCGGCTGCTCACCAGGTAGCCGCCGACGCCGCCGCTCTGCTTCCGCACCGCCAGGGCGAGGCACTCCGCCTTGTTGACGCACCTCTCCACGAAATCTTCCTCGTCGCCGCCTCCGAGGAAGCTGCTCCGAAACATTACAGAACCCAAACAATCAGGATCGAGGAAGCGCCGACGACAGGGATCGTTAAAGACGAGTTTTTCCTTTCTTTTGTGTTACCAGCAGAGGGCGGAGGGCTTGCTTTGGCTCAGCACCAGAACGGAGGCTTCCAACTTCTTCACCTGGCTGAGAACCGTGGCGAGCTTCGGCCCCTGCACCACCAGCGCTTCCACCTCCACCTGCTCTCTCACCATCCCCGCCGGAGAGCTGGGTTACAAGAACACACCCTACAATGTAGATCATCCGAAGGCCGAGAGGGAAAGTACCTCAGGCTTGCACGCCTTGCAGAGGGCGCCGAGGGAGTCGGCCAGCTGCGGGGTCGGCGAATCTCTGCGCGCTCCGCCGCCGCCGTGGTGCGGGACGACGTGGAGCAGGGTAACAATGTCGCCCTTGTTGGCGACGTGAGTGAGCGCCCACATCAGGGCGTGCTTGGCCCGCGCCGTGTGGTCGACCACCACCATCACCCGCTTCTTCAGCACCATCCCCGCGTCGCCACCGTGGCGCAGCCCCTCCATCTGCTTCAGGCTGCCGCTCCTCCGCTCACCCCACCCGGCCCCCATCCGGCCGCCCCACCTCTTCGACCCCCCGCCCCCGCACTCCCACGCCTCCTTCCCGCTCAGCTGCCTCAGGAACGACCCCGCACCGCCGCCGTGCATCTCCCGCGCCACACCCTCGTTCTCGGCGGCCTATAAATTAAAGAGAGAGAGAGAGAGAACAGCACTGGCAGATCGAACAAGAAGGCGGTCGAGGAGGGGGAGGAAGCAGACAAAGACGGAGCTATCCGGCGCCCGGAAAAGGGGGGGTCACGAGACTTTGCCTTACGCTAGCCAGAAGCAGAACACCCAGCTCTCCAGCCGGTGGCGCGGCGGGGGAGAAAGATCATATCACCGATCCAGAAGAAAGCAGAGGGTTATCTTCTTCCTCTTTAAAAAAAAAACCCACCAGCCCTTCTGGCTCCCGAACATCACCTTCATCTCACCTCACCCCCCCAATAACCAAAGACCCCCGAATCAAGCTCGCTCCACGACCCCATCGCATTTACGCTCTTCTTCGTCGTCCTCCTCCTCCTCCTCCTCCGCCTCCGCCACCACCTTAAAAGCTCGCTCTTTTATCACCACCCCACCCCCATCACACCCGGCCGGATCCAGCGCCACCCGCCTTCGTCACGTGGCGTGCGTACGTATACGTGGATCGGTATACGTACCGTGGCGGCATCATCAGGGGTCCCGCTGGATAAGACACCACGGTCACGAGCCGCGCAAACCGGAGCGGCCAATAAACCCCCGTCACCGTCGTCGCAGTCGTATCTGTTGTTCGTTTTCGGCCCACATTTATGTATAAATAGATATTATATATATAAAGTAGGTGGGAGCCGGGAGGGGCCTCGTGAATTGGAATCAGACGTACGCTGGCTTCTGCAAATAATTGCTCTCCCCGGCCTTCCGCCGCTGCCCATCCTTGTCCGGTCGAGCCCGGTTCGGGGGGGCCATCGCGGACCGGGCCCACCGCAGGGTTCCCCTCCCGCCTCTCGCTCGCCCGCCCATCGGAGCCGTCCACGTGGCTCCGCCGGCCCCCCCGCACTCGAGTTCGGGGAACCAGGTCTCGGGATGCGGTCGTCAGAGGTGAAAGGGCGGAACATTTAACGACGGAAAAAGGAATCATTTAAAGATAATGCAAGATCGGAAATGCAAACTTACGACGTTTGATGTCGTACCCTAGAATTTATATAAATATATACACGTCCGGTGCGTTTCTGAGGACATTTGTAAAGCGGATGCCTTCGAAACCTCAAAAGGGTATTGCTGTATGGTCCTTGTACGTAATTCACGATTCATCAGAAATTTAAATGCAAAAAATAATGTCGTGCATCTATCTGGTACGTTAACATCGGCGACCTTGTAAACAGAAGACGACGGGGGTAAAGGAAAATCACAAATTTCTTCTGACAACCGTCGTCAGAACGCAACCGGCGTCACGTGCGAGAGAAAGGAGGGGGCGCAGCGGCCGTATCTATTTGCGTGGCAGGAGCCGGAGTCCGGACACCGCGTGGGGGCGGGGGGGGCGCAACGACGGGACCGCGCCATGTGTTCGGGCACGGAGGTCGGAACCGCTTCTGCTCACCCGCGGTCGGCTCGTCTCTGCGGCGCACCGTTTGCTTTGGCGGCTTCCTACCGGACCCGCCGGGGTGCAGATTAGGCGCCGTTAGTCTGCTCCGCGGGACGGCTCAACACTCAACAGCCGTCCGGGGCTCACGCGGGTTCTCTTCGGATCCCCTCGGGCGATCTTCCCGGGTCGGATCGCCGAGATGAGCCCACACCCCTTGTCGATGTGCTCGGTTTCCACCTCCGGGCTCCTCTGAGTAAATAACGCGAGGGGGGACATCGGCATCCCCGTCTCGATCAGATGGACGCCATCCTGTTTATCATTGTAGTGGACATTATCAATTTAACGCCTCAAATTTCAGAATCTTGCAGCCATCCTTATTGATATATATATATATATCTGTGTGTGTTTATATTATGACAGGGTGCTGACGCCCGCAGATCAGAGCCGTGGACTGTCCTGCTTGTTATTATACCGACGTCTCGATGTCAGGCATGTACATATTAAGACTGTTTGAGATCGGCAGGAAGCGATCAGAGCATCATCTCTCTCGGCAGAGCACGCAGTTCTAGACAAAGAGAGATACTCCGTGGCCTTTGCTCTTTGCCCTCTCACGAGAAAGCCTTTGATTGGCGTCTCTCTTCCGTCGCATCGGCGACGACCCGACGACGGAAGGCTCCAGGGTCCGTCTCCTCCGCGTAGGTCCGATGAAGGACCATGTGGTCAATATGATTGCTGTTTTTATTGCTGTTGATTAGATCTCATCTGAGTTATCTTGTAAAATTGACATAATTGGGTCGCTAACTGTCGTATCAAAATAAATGTTATCGTTTACGGTAGTAAACATTTCCCGAACATGTTTAGTTCCATAAGAGGGTATCCTGCCTATACAGAGGAGTTTGGATCGGCTCAACTTTCAGTAGAGAAAATTTTTGCAATCTTTAACGAGATGCATTAAATGATGTAAAAGAGAACGAGATCAGAGGACATTTTAATGATAACTTGAAATAGAGGAGAAGACCAACGAATGTCATTTCAATAGCGAGTGACGATCAGTAATTAATTTTCAAAATTTTGACAATTAATACAACGATTCAGTAGAGAGTCAGGAATAATTCATCAAAATTTTAGTAGGAAATCATCGAAATATCATCGATAGCAAACTTTTAGAGTCTCGGTGATAAATCTTCAAAATCTCAGTCACAAGTCATCAGTGTCTTGCAATGAATTTTCAAAACCTCAGTAAAAAGTCATTAAAGATTTGATAGTGAATTGGTCGACGTTACATGAAAAGGTTAAATAGTATCAAATAATTTCATCTGTTATTTCATATCGTCATTAAAACATATTTTCGTCTCGTCTTCCATTACATTATATGACATCACCCAAGTAAAGATCACAAGAGTTCTCTGGGCTGAGAATTGAGGATATCCCGATCACTCCCCAAACAGACATAAGAACAATTACAAGTTGGGTACAGCCTACTTGTTGGGAACACTGAAAGACCACTTTATCATTATTAATGGCCAAAATAACTTAAGCCATGGTGCTGTATATGAGAGGTGAACTGAATGACTTCGGACTCCCTGATTATAACGTGAATCAGCGAGCAAATTAACCAACCAGATTCATCCGCTCTGCTTCATCAAATAAGATTAAAGATATACCATTTTGATTTCTCTCGGTTGTTTGGTAAGCACAGCTGATCAACTAGCAGGATGAGTTACGGTGATATGCCGCTGAAGCTCTAGGACGTCTTCGTCTTCGATCTCAACCACAAAGAGCTTATCGTTGTCCCTTATAACTTCAATGGAGTCCACCTCCGCTCCCTCCTCGTTCACCACAATCGCTCGTCCCACGTCGACTCTGAATTTCTTCCCTGCATCGGAAGCAATTATCTCGTCATCAGAAGAAGAGGAAGAACCAGGCGATATCAGCCGACGAACCGGATTACCCATCGTGTTCTTGAGTTCTTCGATGCTGGCGGGCATGCTTATTAGCTTTCCAGCCACCGAGCAGGGCCTTCTCGACTGCGGATGCCCTCTGTAGATGCTGACTCTAGGACGAAACCCTAAATTCACCCCCAACCTCAGCGCGGTCTCGAGGTTTCTTCCGTGCAAAGCTTTGTTGAACTCCTCGGCCCGGTCGACCATGTTGATCCGATGCCCTACTTCCCTCTTCCGCATCATCTCCTCGAAGACAGCCTGCGTCGACGCCGTCGTTCCGCAGGGAGTTCCCTTCTCCTTGTTGGCCCCATTCATGACCAAGAAGCCGACCATGTCGACATTGTTATGATCCATGGCTATCTCCAGGGCCGTCGTGCCCTCACGGCTCCTGGAGTCTACGCTGACGCCGTGCTTCAACAGCTCCTTCACGGCGGGCAGGTCGTTCCTCTCCGCGGCGAGGCACAGCAGGTCGCCGGCGACGGTGGGGTTGGAGATACAGGCGCAGTGGTACAGGAGGTTGAAGATCTTGTGGTGCTTCGCCTTGATAGCATGCCAGAGTGGGGTGTTGCCATCCGCATCTGCAACTCGGAGGCTCAGGTGTGTGTTGACAATTAGAAGATCGAGACGTCCGTTCGTCTAGAAGATAGATTAATTAGAAAGCTGATTAATAACTATATCGGTGCTGCATGATATATTACCTTGGATGTTGACGTCGCAGGAGTGTTTCAGTAGAACGAGGACGCACTCTTCAAACCCTTTTGATGCTGCGATGTGCTGCATTTTTTATGATAAAAATAACAACTTTTGGTGAAATGAGAGCGGTCAAACAAGAGGGGGACGTCCACGCATCGAGCCCCGTCCAAACAACGTTAACCAGATTAAGATGCAGTTTAAAATATATTAAGTTGGGTTAAATACGCTTGACCCATATAAATACTACCTTAATCTAGTCCGTTATAAATTTTTCTAAAAAGTATCATCTTATCAAATTTAATGATATTAATCATTAAAATAAATCTATAAAATAAATTTTATTTTAATTAATAAAATATTTTTAAATTAAGTTATACTAGTGTGATTTGTTCTTCATTTATTTTTTCATTAATCCGACGAATCAAAAACTTGGATCCTTGTGTTGACCCGCCGCCCAACTTTCCTTGGGTCAAACATTTAGGCCCTGAAGGTCAACGGTCCACGAGACGAGCAAACGTACCAGGGGTGTTCTTCCCTTAGAATCTCCCACATCTGGGTCCATTCCAGCTCTGACAAGTTCTTCGAGGAAGCAGCTGTTACCCGCGGCGGCAACAGTCAACAGGTTGCGTGGCAAGGTGGCTTCTTCTCCGACTGTCTCATCATCCTCGCCCGCCAAACCCTCCACGCTCATCTCTTTGAGCTCCATCTGTTGCTGCACCCGTGCATGCGATGAATCCATCGGAAACCAAACCAATCAAGCCAGTGGAAAAAGCTCCTTTTTATTTTTTATTAATCGACAACCTGGAGGAAGTTCCTGATGATGAGGATGCTGTCGTCGTGCTTGGCTTGCATCGCCTCCATCAGAGTGCTCTGCTTCAACCTCAGCAGCTGCGACAGCGTTCTCGTCCGGAACGTGTGGCTCTGAGGCCGGCTGCACAGAGCACTGGTCTCCCCAAATATGCTCCCGGCGCCCAGTTGCCCCAGCACCCGCTCGTCGCCGTCGCCGTCGCAGGCCACGATCTCGACCTCGCCGGAGACGATGACGTACACGTCGTCCGGCGGCTCGTTCTGCATGATCACGTCTTCCCCCGGAGGGACGTACTCGGGTTTCATCTTGGTGACCTGGTCAAGACATATCGATCCCGAAGCAATAAGGACAGGGGATGTCCTCGCTCGATAGATCGATCTCGACGGCGGTAATAATAATTAATCAAGTGCTAGTTATGAGATCATATGGTGAGCGTGAGCGTACCAAGAGTAGGAGAGTCTCCATGGAGACGCCATGGAAGAGGTAGACCTGCACGACGGAGGGGAGGAAGAGGTGCTGGCAGATGCCCTTGTAGATGGACTTGGGCAGCTGGTCCATGAGCTGCTGCTGGTTCAGGCTCTCCGCCCGGAATCTCAGGCACATGTACGCCAGTATCTGCTGCTTCAGCCGCGGCGGCAGGCGGTTCCGGCTTACGAAGCTTGAAGCTGCTTGTATGCTGTTCCTCTGACAAGACCCACGGCAACAAACAATTCAATGAAAAGAAAATCTTTAAACACTTAACACACCCACACTATATATATATATTAGACGAGGTTCCTCAATTAGTTGGCGGAGAAAATCTCTCCACTGAGCTTATCCTGTTACGTTGGTTTTACCAGTTAAATTAGAGATAATATATATATATATAGGAGAGAGAGAGGGGGGGGGGGGGAGGTGCTTACAAAGTCCATGGTGCGGCGCGTTCCTTCGACGACGAGATTGGTCATGTTGCCGATGAGATAGGAGGTGAGGCCGAGGTTGAAGAGCATGTAGAAGATGTTGAAGATCATCTCTGGGGTGTTGACGGCGTGGAGGTCGCCGTAGCCGACGGTGGTCATGGTGGTGATGGACCAGTAGACGGCGGAGATGTAGCGTCTCCACAGGCTCGCCTCCCTGAAGTTGGGGATCACCGCCCCTATCCACGTCTTCCCCTCCTGGGGGTACCTGTCCGCCAGCAGGTAGTACAGGCACCCCGCGCAGTGCACCAGGAACAGCGTCACCTAGTTCATTCATCAATCCACAACTTTATATTTATATACATATACGTCCGCTTTATTAATCAATATGCATGGTTCGGATGATATATCAAGTTGATGTTGAATAATCATATATATGTACATATCTTGTGCATGCTCTTCCTACCGCAAGCAGCCTCGCGCATCGGATGACGAAGTAGCTGAACCTGATGTCCTTCTCCAGCCTGCGCGGCCCACGGCGGCAACATCATGCATGCACATCAGAATTACCTGATCATGTTCTTTCTCCACCACAGAGGGAAGCAGAGATGCGACGAAAGAACATTGTGAGTTGGGCTGTTCTTTATTATTTATTTATGGTGCTTCACCTCGTGAAGAAGTGCTTCACCTTCCTCAGTCGCCACAGCCGGAGCAAACCCAGCAGGCTGTAGGCGACGCCGGCGGTGACCTTCCCCGTCGTCAAGTAGACCAGGAGCTCGAAGGGCAGCGTCGACGCCAGATCCATGATGAACCACGTCGAGAGGTACCTGAAAAGGCTTTCAGCACTCCAATAACAACATATATAACCTAGCTATATATACCACACCATGCATCTACTTATTTCAATATATATATTTATATAAACGATGGAAGCAAAAGACATGACATCGTCTGTAGCTAGGCATAATGAGTCAGAATGGGTCGACCAGATAATTTATCAAGAGGGCGGATCCCCTCAGGTGCTCACCTGAGGGGATCCCCTCAGCCCCTCTCACAAGGGGTTGAGGTGACAGTGATCTGACGTCTGTCAGATCACTGTCTTGTCCCGATCACTTCACCTTCTATGTGAGGGGGCTGAGGGAATTCCCTCAGGTGCCCACCTGAGGAGATCCGCTCTCATTTATCAATCATCATATACAAACACAGCAGGTGTAGTTCTCTTCGATCACATCCTGTACAAGAGATATCAACACACATAGACATGATGAGATTCATGTGAAGTGAGAGTACGATTACACCCGCATATTATATTTGTTATTAATAATACCAAATTTGGTACTAAAACAAATTACTCGTCATTCATATTTTGGCCACTCAGATGTGTGAACCACAAGTGTCTGTGTTCAAGAGTACTGAAGCAGGTAATTACGATATATATATTTATTTATTTATAAGAGCGATGCCCTATTAGTGGACGCCTAGCCAGCTCCCACTTGGTACTTTGGGCCTCAATATCTATCCTGGGCCATCCTAATCGGCCCACTGAGAATACCGTACCGTACCGTACGGGCGGGCGGGCCACGATCGCGCTTCCGACGGTGGAGTTGAGTGCGGGACACGGTGCTCACGAATGGGCTCTACTTGGCCCATTTAAAATGGTGAAAACATCCATCACATCAGTGGCGCCCATTACCTAGGGCCCATTAGCAACCCCCGGTCAGCCATTAGCCAGCCGGGCGGCGGCTGCCAGGGCTCCCGGCGTCCGGCGGCGTCGCAGAGATGACTGATGACCTGCGTTAGGGTTTTCTCGTTGCTCGTCCCCATCCTTCCGCCATGGAAGCTTACAGAAACAGAGCAGCAGCTGCAGCAGACCGATATATATATATATTACTACCTGATGGCGATCTTGCGGCGGTCGACGACGAGTAGCTGCGTGCGGCAGTCGACGTGGGCGACGAAGAAGGTGAGGAGGATGTCGACGGCGAAGAACAGGTCGATGACGTTGTCGGCGACGAAGAGGCCTCCCCGGGCGGAGGAGTTCATGAAGGCGACCTCGAAGGGGTAGACCCACGCCCAGTAGGCCACCAGCAGCACCATGAACGTCTCCCACGCCCTAATTTTTATAGATATACATATATTAATTCTCGATCGATCGATCGATCCAGTCGGTGGAAAGACCCATGCAGACGACGTCCAACCGGAGAAACGGACATTAACGTCGATCGGAGTGGAACAGGCGGACATCCAATTAATTATACTATGTACATGTGTATAGTAATACGTGAGCCTCTCAGCCCCTCTCACAAGATATTAAGATGATAGTGATTTGATGCCTATCAGATCACTATTTTGTCTGGGTTATCTCGATCCACTTGTGAGTTTGTGAGGGGTGCCGAGGGACTTCCATCAGGTCTCGGCACCCGAGGAAGCCGGAGTCATGTATACATGTTTACATGCATTAATTTCTAGACATCCTTGCAGGAAGAAACGTCGACAGGCTTGGGCTTCTTCGGTCCAAATCAAATTAAAGGCCTATTACATACGAGGCTGATGGGTGGCAAGTTAGTCCCGTTGATCAGCAGTCACCTTGTCCGTTTGGAATTCTATTTCAATAAATCGGAACGATGACATTCTGATTTTGATTTAGTTACCGGAACAGGAATAATACGATAAGTTTTAAAATCTATGATATTTATTATTTTTATTAAAACAAATAAATAAATTTTATTTTACCATTATTTTGTATGATGTTCCTAAGATTTTATTTTTATTTTATCAAGATCTGTACATCAGAATCTAATGAATAATTCCTGTTTATTTAGAACAATATTAATTATTACGGAATTAAATCATAATTATAAAACCAATTTGAGATGTATCATTTTTATTATATATTAAATTTTTTTACCAGAATCGAAAAATACATAATAAATTAAATATTTTGGATGCCGATGTTGATAAATTACGAAAGCATTCCATTCCCATGCTAGTAATGTACGGGATGTAAAAAAATATTTTGAAAATTTATTAATTTTATCTTAATCGAATCAAACTTCCAAGTTAACGGATTTAGTTTCCAGCACCCTAGTTAGCTAGCGTGATGGGTTTTCAAGATTGAAACTTGGATGATTTCCTATATATGTTCTTCATTAATCGGTTGTCCGCACGTGGGAATAGATTAAAGAATAGAAGTAATAACCCCAATCCGATCCAGGGTTTTGATGGCTTTGTTTGTGGTCGGCCTTCAGATCCGGCTGTGGAGACTGGAGAGAGAGAGAGGGGGGGCATGTGGCTGCATGGGGACCAGACCCCGACGTTTCAGTTCAAGCTTATTAGGGTCAGGGAGCCGCACACCTGTATGCCGAGTCCGTGGGGGAGACGATCATCCCCGTCGGCCTGGACTGCGCGCCGTCGGCGCCCGCCGCCCCGAGCGGCGGGAGGACGAGCTTGGAGAGGTTCCGCAGGCTGAGAGACGACGAGCCCTCGCCTTCCCGCGCGCCCTTCTTCTTCCCCCTGCCCTCCTCCTTGGGGAAGAAGCGCTCCGGACCTATGTCGGTCGCCCTCATTCCCATGTTATTATGGGCGCCCCCCCGAGCTCTTCCCCCCGCGCCGGCGGCAGACCCAGATGGCCGGAGCTCGCTCCCGACGGAGATCAGTGTTGTCGAGGAAGCCGGAAGGAGGAGGAGAGGCGCGGTAGAGCTCAAATAATAGAGGAGGAGCCAAGAGGAGGAGGAGGAGGAGGAGGAGGGGAGGCAGTACTGGAAAGCACGTTGTGAAGTGGTCCAGATGGAGACCCACAAGACAACCACGGCCAGAGAGCAGCAGCCAGGCCTGTGCACCATTGCTCTCATCTCTCTGTCTCTGTCTCTCTCTCTCTGTGTTCTGATCTGACGACGTCTGATGGAGATAAGGCGAGCACCGAGCGCCGTGGCAGCCAAAGACAGTACGCCATTTGGCTTGTACGTGCGTGTCTGTACGTAGCGGCTTACGTACGTCGACGGTGAAAGAGGCGCCGTCGACGGTGCCGGACAGCTACGACAATCGTCGGCGTCGGCGTCTCCTCCTCCTCCTCCTCCGGTCATCTCCGCCGTCGCCGGCGGCTGACCTCCGTGAACCATGATGATCCACATACGGCGGCACCGAGCATCAGATCTCAGTTTCCCGAGATTCTGCGAGGCAGTTTCTTCCGTCGACCGGGCTCGATCGCCGCCGGAGAGGGCATACCAATATCATCCCGGGAAAGACGTGCCCACGGAGAGGTGAAGGCCTCGGAAGCAGGTACATATTAATTATGCGTATATTTCATCCCACACGTAGGTCTCGGCCAAGAATGGTGAATCACTGTCGAAAAGAGTTGAAATGTATAAACTCACTATCCGTCGGGAACGAGTCAGTAAGACGTCGGTAACGATTCAACAACGGTTCAGTAACATAACTTAAAAGTCTTGAATCCGTTACAGAAAAAGATTGAACCACTATTGACATATTTGTAACTCACTATCCGTCGGTAACAAGTTAGTAAGACGTCGATAGTGATTCAGCCCTTTTCGATGGCGATTCACCAAATCGGTTCTTGAATTGCCACTTAAGTGACAGGGTATATGGCCATTTCTGATTGGGGACTCAGACTTCTCCCTCTACCCGGAGATTGAGGTGATTCGCTTTTCAATGAATCTTCACGTTGACCGGTGTCACATGGAGACCTGCTGAGGCGGTGAGGAGGGTTTGTTTCTAGCGAATTGGAAGAAGAAGAGGTACTTCAAAAATTTTAGAAAATTTTCGAGAAAATAAACGTGAGTTAACTTCAAAATTCTTTCTACTCAATTTTCAAAACATAATTATTAGGTGTTATTGATAATCTACTAATTTGATCTTTTAATATATTCATAAATCAAGATATTACAAAAAGTGCAGCTCTAATTGACATAGTCTTTCTTTAAGTTCCGACACAATTTTCCTACGGCGTATCTTCCAATATTTTATCAAGAAGTGTCATAAATTATATATTTTCGAGTGTAATATATTATTATCACATACCAGATAATTTCAGACTCTGCAAGCAGATCAAATTTACGTGTCTATAGAACTTAGATGCTTTCAACATTTGAGGGTGGGACATAGCCGTTCTCAGAGTGCAAATGAAACTTGATACGCTTAGCAAGTATGTTGAAACTCGGTTGGATACCAACTTGACGCAACTTGTTTATTATGTTAAACAAAAGAATTTGAATAAAATTTAAAACTTGACATATTAAATGAGTTGAGCTTGAACATATTTTTGCTCTATTCGATAAACTAGTGAGTATCCAGATTAAATATTTAATTTGAATTTTATTTTGAAAATTAAATTATGAGCCAAAATAGAATTGATTTGAGTATCGAGTTTTATAAATGAGTTAAAATTAGAGTCTCCAAAAATAAGTTAAATTGATTTTATGTTTTATAAATAAATTTATATCAGAGTTTGAATTCAAATGTGAGTCAGAGTTGTTACCAACAAGTGTCTGGTAGAAAGATTTTTCGTTGGACAAAAAGGTGAGACTCTTTCTTCAGACCACACGATTGGTGGAATATTGGGTGGAGACAAGTGTCCGTTATAGCTGCTCGATCAACCACCAAGCATTCGTTCTTCTCCTCCTCCTCTCCTTTGTTCAAACTTCTTTCCTATATCTAAAAAAATAAATAAATCATCATGGGTGTCTCACTGTGCTGATATTTTATCGTCATAACAAAATGTAACCAACCAGATTCCAAGGGTGTGTGGTTTGGTTGAGATTTTATCGTGAACTAATTGATAATCTCACAAATTCATCTTCTAAAATTGATAGAGAAGATAAGATCAGATGAGTATCTCTCTTTGTTAAACATTTAATCTCAACTGTCACAACTTAAAAGTCAAAAAATAATGTGTACTTCAAAGAGATTATGCAATCCTAAACATTCTAATGATTAAAACATCTTTCATTCATGACGTCCACCAAACACATGTGAATGTGTTGCATGACAAATTGAATTTTTGTTACATCTAGATGCATTTGTAACGAAATATGTTAAAAGGACATTTGGCAATCATTACAAAAATAAAATTTATAAAAAATCATCTATTAAAGAAAAAGTGAGATTTTTTTTTCGCTGTGGTCCGCCAAACCCTCTCATGTTCCCCCCTCCCATCTGTTATCATATCTCACCAAAACAAGATAATTTTATATTTTAGTATGTGCTGTACAACAATACACCATTCAAACAGTCTCTAAGCCTATGTTTGGTAACCATATTAATAGTGATAAAAAATCTCTTAATGTAAATAAAATACATTTGGTGATTATTACAGATATATAATTTATAAAAAAATATTTCTTAAAAAAAGGTGAGATCTTTTTTTTTCGGTGTGGTCCGCCAACCCTCTCATGTTCCCCCTCCCATCTGTTATCATATCTAGGGGTGTCAATGGGCCGGGCTCGGCCCGGCCCGAGGTCAGCCCGCTTAAGGCCCGGTCCAAAATATATTGGTCCGGCCCAACCTGGCCCGCACTACATTGTTGGCCCGGCCCGACCCGGCCCGCAAAAATTATTGACTTGGCCCGGCCCGGCCCAACTATATATTTTATAAATAAATATTTATTAAATATGATAAATTTAATTATTTAAGATAATATTATAAAATTAATAATAATTTAATTAACATATATTTTTAATAAGTAAATATGATGTTTTTGACATAAAAAAATGAAAGTTATTTGACCCGTTTTAGCCCGCGTCGGCCCACTTCGGCCCGTATGTTGGCCCGACTAAAGCCCGTGGGCCAAAATATTTGGCCCGTCAAATGACCCGCAGCCGGCCCGGCCCGCGAACCCGTGGGCCGGACCGGCCCATTGCCACCCCTAATCATATCTCACCAAACATGATTTTATATTTTAGCATGGGCTGTACAATAGTAACCCATTCAAACAATCTTTAAGCCTATGTTTGGTAACCATATTGATAACGATAAAAAAAATCTCTTAACGTAAATAAAGCATGATGTTTAAAACAAGTCCCAACGATTTTGATAACGATACATTGATCCCTACAAACAACAATATTAAACTTTATTATATCATATTTGATACTCTAACCCAACAAGTCACAAGTCTTGAGTTGCTTGGATCATCTTCTATCATCATGTCCGCTGTTTAAGAATAGAAATCTTCTCCAGAAGAGAACATTTCCATTGAATACATGTGATGCAAGTATGAGATAAAATGCAACATCTAGATGTTAGTTTATTCACATGAAAGATGATAGGTATAGCTCATAAAAAAAATTGCTCGCTTAAGCCCAATTTTACTATCACTGATAATCAACCTCCACATTTTTGTCAAACAAGTCACTATTTTACTTTTTCATTTTGAAGCAAGAGTTGCACTAGGAATTACGTCTTGCTTATAGAGGCATATTACAAGACGTTGACAAGCTGTAAACAATAAATTTAAGTTCTTTTTTTCACGACAAAATTGTGTGCCCGGAATGATCAATCAAACCTGCTTAACCAAAATCAGCTCTCGAACGCCGTCCATCAGTCCTCCTCCATGGGGACTTCCGGGATATCCCACCTGTCTTCCTCAATCTTTCTGCTGATAACAGAGATGGGAGATGGTAAAGGATGTTAAAGAAAAACCCGCTGATAGCAGAGGCAGCAGATAAACGCTACAAAAACAAGGAAAATGAACGAACAGTGTACAATAGAAATGTTTATTCAAAAAATTATAATCGCCGCCAGAAGAGACCGTTTGGCAACAAAACGATAGTCACACCCTCGATACTTATAAAATCTAAACGAGGCAAAACAAATAAGAAGATACATTAAATCTAAGCAACATAAATCAATTGATAATTAAAAAATATCCAAAATCTGTACAAAAGATTAGATAATGACCCAAGCTCGATCAAAGGTAGTGCCTACTCGTAAGAACTCGACTCATCTGTGCCAGTAAATATACAACAACAATAAATAATAGAATGGAGGTGTTTGGATGCATGATGAATTGAGTTTTTGTCATAATTTTTTGTTTTTGTAGCAAAACTTGCTAAAATAGGCGTTTAGCTACCATTACAATATTATGTTTTTAAAGAAAATTCCTTCTTGGACAAAAAAGAGATAAAACTCCTTTTTTTATCTTTTTGTCACCCAACTCTTGTCGTAGGTGGCTCTCACTCTTTTCGGTTATCCATATCTCCACAAAAATGACATTCTTATATCATTGGCTAGCACTTTATTTTAACACAACATTTTATGATGGAAGGTATGAAAAAATTATTGTGCAGTCAAACACGCTACAAGTACCAGCTACAATAAATCACATTTTCGGGTAAAAGGATATCTATAGACATGGTCTCGTCTTCCTTCTGCCCCCGATTAAGACTTCCCTTTAGCTCTCGCCTAATCTCGGGAGTAACCTGCATAAAATGTACACCTCATGCCATGACCTTCAGCTAACAAATCAACAAGAAATATGAAATGAAAGATCAATAATTTAGCCTAACCAGATGATGTTTCTGGTGCTGAAGTAGGCGATCAAGATTTTCCTTGTCCCCCTCCGTCAGCTCATTCTTATACCTGTTTGAGATAAATACATAAAAGCAATTTACTTAGTACAAGTTCAGGCTGTCACGATCACAGAAATGTATTCTTCTCCGTGCTCGAAAATGTTGAATGTGCACACAATGGTAGGCATGTATAATTCGCCTGAATATTTACACTAGCTTCTTAGATACACGATCATCTGGTGCATATCATTTAGTAATTTAAGGCTGTCAATATCACAAAAATTAATTCTTCTCCGTGCTCGAAAATAATGAAATGTGCACACAATGGTAGCCATGTATAATTCGCCTGAATATTTACACTAGCTTCTTAGATACACAATCATCTGGTGCATACCATTTAGTAATTTAACCGCTTTTTTGCATTGTTCTTGAACTTAAAAGTACTTGAAAGACATTGGACATCCAAGTGTTCGAGTTAAGGTGCATATATTCCCAGCCAATCACCAAAATGATTATTTTGCATTTCACCATCTATGATGTAGAAAATATACGCTGAAACAGGAACACTAAGGAGGTTCTAAAAACTGTCGAACTGGTCTGTTTGTAACATCTTGCAATATATATTACTGTGGGCCACAAATTAGATATTCTCAAACGGTTGAGCAAAGGCAAATTCTTTTGTAAGTGCCTATCCTGTAAAGCTAGAAGTTTTGTCTGAAGAGGCAGAACATTCATGATGCTCCATAATTTTCCTCAAAAGAAAAAAAAAACATCATCTCAAAAACAAAAGTTACGAGAACTAGGCCATTTCTTCTTCAACTCCATCCCCAGATGGCTCTAGACCATTCCGTAACATATTATAATAATGCATTCATTGCTAAAAGCCATCTTCTATGAAAGATCTTTATCCCCAATTTAGTCAGGGTATTAAAAGTAATTCAGTGACAATTTTGATATTGATATTTGTTGGCGTCCATATTTTTCAAAGAGAAGGAAAAATTGGGCCAAAGAAAAAAAATGGACTTAAGCGTGGGTGGACAGCCCATAATTGAGTCAAATCAGGCCCAATTGGGTACCCCATTAGCTGTTCTGGTCAGCCAGCCCATGAGCCCATGGAAATCAGAAAAAGTTCAGCCCACATGGAGGCTGGCGCACAGCCCAGCAGAAGCTGGGCCGTGGCTGCCCATTGCATGCCCAAACCAGGCCCAGCCCACTTCAGCTCCAGTGTGAACAGGCCACACAACCTGCCACCTCACCACCTCCAGCCGTACATGCCACCTCAGCCCACTCCTGGTCAGTTTTTGAAGAGAAACTGAAGAGGCCAGGGGGAGGTCAAGGGTCAGCGAGCCCATTAATCTGAAATTAACTGGTGTAACTTTCATTGGGCAGGCCAAGGGTCACCAAGCATTGAAGCCTGGTCTGACCCTTGATTGGCCATCAGCCCCTATAAGAAGAGGGGGGCGCACCAGCATCAGGAGGAGGAGAGAGGAGACCAGGCCGACAGGCTGCTGAATTTGCTGCTGCCCCTCTGCTGCGCGCCTACTACAGGAGGCTACCCGCAGCCAGAAGAAGGGAAGGAGAAGAACAGGTGGGTAAATATTATGCAAATATGTAGCCCTTGACATCCAGCCTGGGCCTTCCTTCTTTCTCTGCTCAACCCTCACAATGGTCTAATCCGACCCACATCAACACCACTAGCCTATGGTCCAACCTAAGCCATTGACATCCAGCCTCGGCAGAGCCTAAATTGCCTTAAAAAAATCTTCTTTAGCAGCCCCTTCACGCAGCCACCCAACCAGGCCTTATTCTCCCTGGCTGGAAGCCCCTCGGCCAGCCATTTCAAAGACCAAATAAGTCCCCACGCAGACCTCTTTCAGCCGGCCCATCTGCTCCCCACACAATCACACGATCAGGTCCTGTTTAAGCCTCTGGACAGAACCTTGTCCGGTCTCCACTTCAGGCCATTCTCGGCCCAATTAAGCCCAACTATACAGCCCCCTGCCAGGCCTCAAAAAAAATCAGATTCTGGTACCAGCCAAATGCCCCTTGTGCAGGCCTGGTCCGGCCCATTTCAGTCCAAGATAGGCCTCCCTCTTGGGTCTGGTTGAATGCCCATTAGCAGGACCCAGTTCGGTCTCCACTGCAGGCCCAAGAACAGGTCTTGTTCGGTCACTCAACCCCCACAATGGTCTAATCTGACCCACATCAACACCACTAGCCTATGGTCCAACCTAAGCCATTGACATCCAGCCTGGGCCAAGCCTAGATTGCCTTAAAAAAAAATTCCTTTGGCAGCCCCTTCACGCAGCCACCCAGCCAGGCCTTATTCTCCCTTGCTGGAAGCCCCTCGGCCAGCCATTTCAAAGACCAAATAAGTCCCCAGGCAAACCTCTTTCAGCCGGCCCATCTGCTCCCCACACAGCCACCCGGTCAGGTCCTGTTTGAGCCTCTGGACAGAACCTTGTCCGGTCTCCACTTCAGGCCATTCTCGGCCAATTAAGCCCACCTATACAGCCCCCTGCCAGGCCTCAAAAAAAAATCAGATTCTGGTAACAGCCAAATGCCCCTTGTGCAGGCCTGGTCCGGCCCATTTCAGTCCAAGATAGGCCTCCCTCTTGGGTCCGGTTGAATGCCCCTTAGGAGGACCCAGTTCAGTCTCCACTGCAGGCCCAAGAACAGGTCTTGTTCGGTCACTCAACCCCCACAATGGTCTAATCCGACCCACATCAACACCACTAGCCTATGGTCCAACCTAAGCCATTGACATCCAGCCTGGGCCGAGCCTAGATTGCCTTAAAAAAGATCTTCTTTGGCAGCCCCTTCACGCAGCCACCCAGCCAGGCCTTATTCTCCCTTGCTGGAAGCCCCTCGGCCAGCCATTTCAAGGACCAAATAAGTCCCCAGGCAGACCTCCTTCAGCCGGCCCATCTGCTCCCCACACAGCCACCCGGTCAGGTCCTGTTTGAGCCTCTGGACAGAACCTTGTCCGGTCTCCACTTCAGGCCATTCTCGGCCCAATTAAGCCCAACTATACAGCCCCCTGCCAGGCCTAAAAAAAAATCAGATTCTGGTACCAGCCAAATGCCCCTTGTGCAGGCCTGGTTCGGCCCATTTCAGTCCAAGATAGGCCTCCCTCTTGGGTCCGGTTGAATGCCCATTAGCAGGACCCAGTTCGGTCTCCACTGCAGGCCCAAGAACAGGTCTTGTTCGGTCACTCAACCCCCACAATGGTCTAACCCGACCCACATCAACACCACTAGCCTATGGTCCAACCTAAGCCATTGGCATCCAGCCTGGGCCGAGCCTAGATTGCCTTAAAAAAAATCTTCTTTGGTAGCCCCTTCACGCAGCCACCCAGCCAGGCCTTATTCTCCCTTGCTGGAAGCCCCACGGCCAGCCATTTCAAAAGACCAAATAAGTCCCCATGCAGACCTCTTTCAGCCGGCCCATCTGCTCCCCACACAGCCACCCAGTCAGGTCCTGTTTGAGCCTCTGGACAGAACCTTGTCCAGTCTCCACTTCAGGCCATTCTCGGCCCAATTAAGCCCACCTATACGGCCCCCTGCCAGGCCTCAAAAAAAAAAATCAGATTCTGGTACCAGCTAAATGCCCCTTTGCAGGCCTGGTCCGGCCCATTTCAGTCCAAGATAGGCCTCCCTCTTGGGTCTGGTTGAATGCCCCTTAGCAGGACCCAGTTCAGTCTCCACTGCAGGCCCAAGAACAGGTCTTGTTCGGTCACTCAATCAGACCCAATCTGGCCCTATTCCGATCCAAGAAGAATCCCCTTGAAATGCCCTATGTGCAGGTCAATTTCGGCCCACCTCAGTCCTCCAGAACAGGCCCCAATCAGGTCCCAAACTAGGCCTTGATATGCCCCCTTGTGCAGACCCAAACCGGTCCACTCAAAGCCACCTGAACAGACCCCTTGTATAGGTCCAAAGCTGCCCTTGTTGGCCCATGTTTAGGCCCCAAAACCAGTCCCAAATCAGGCCCTGAAATGCCCTTTGTGCAGGCCCATTTCGGTCCACCTAAATCCATCCAAACAGCCCTCTTTTGGCAAACCAAACAGCCCCCCTTTTGGCTCAACTGAACGGACCTCAAACAGATCCTATTTACTCCCAAAAATGTGTGAAGTCCCCTACCGCAGCCCCCTTGTGGCTTTCTGGGAGGACAGCAATCCATGGAGCTTCAGAAGTGGGCATTACTATAGCACTCAACCAGGGTACAGAAATCTGCCATTTTCACCAATGGTGGGTAGGGGCGATGTCCCGGACCCTTTTGAAATCCATACAACGGGCCGATTGTTTTGTCCGGGCGGGTCCTTACCCTACCATCAAGACGGATGGAGGCGCACAAGTCCAGCAGGCCCTTCCGGCCCAAGAAGATCGAAGCCCGGCTTTGAGCAAAAAAAAAAATTGAACTAAGGAGTAAAAACTCCATCTTTTGGACGGCTCCCCCGGGTATGCCCCGGAATGTCGATCCGGACGTCGGCACAGGCACGCTCTTGTATGCCGATAATCCTTCCCCCAACTTGGCTAGACTAGTCATACTGGATAGGTAAACTTCACCGAGTTAGAAATTAACCGGCATGCCGTTGTAATGCCAAAAATTTTCTAAACCGGTGAAGAGTCTATGTTGGGGGAAGGATCACCTATCATGTACACCAATATACCCCTTTTTCAATGAAATGAAATGACACCGATGTCAACTTGTGATGCTTGATTTCGGGCACCGAATAGTAGCCCGATAAGCCGGATGGAATGCAAACTGTCAAATATAACAATTAACAAAACAACATAAAACAAAACTAAAAATTCAAAGAAAACAGAAAATTCAGAATTAAACAAATCTGAAAACTTAAACTCGTCCCGATTCAACCAAACAACTGATCTTTAACAAGAAGGAACCGATGTTGAATCAAATCAAAAACACATACAAATTTCAGATTTTCAGTCAAATCTGTCAACACCAAAAGCAAACAGCACATTCCAACCGACTTGAAAACACACCCAAAAAAATCTGGTTTTGAAAAGTCTGAAAATCCACCAAACTTCATCCAAAGAAAAACCAAATAAGCACCATTTTCAAACACCCAAAATGGATCAAAATCAACCTAAAACAAAAAATTCAGAAATCTGAAAATCCGGATCTAACTACAAAAAAATTCAGATCAAAGATAAAAATGCAGAATCTGAAAATTCAAAAAACTCAAATACCAAATAAAATAAAAAATCCCAAAATGCTTAAAACTCTTGAAGCTCACCGAAATCAAAACAACTTGAACCAATCAAGTTCCAAAACATGATTAAAAAATCAAACTGAAACCAAAATCAACAAACCAAATGAAAACAACCCAAACAGCAACCAGCAGCCTGTTGGCGTCTTCACCAGCCTCTCTTTTGGCTTGGGCGCACCTCTCTTTTATAGGAATAGGGGGGAGATGAAGGGACAGCCAGGTGTGGTACGTACATGGATGTTGGCTCCTTGAGTTCTCCCATGCTTTAATTCCTTGACTGACCCTTGAATTCCCCACCTGACCAGTTCCTTCAGCTTCCCCACGCCATCAATTGGGCATGGTAACCTGGCGGATGAGGTGGCAGGTGGCGGTCTGGCAGTGCCTGCTTGGGCCTGTTTGACTGACTGCAGCCCACCCAGCTCCTCCTTCATGGGCTGTACGTACAGGACTCCACATGGGCTGGGGGCATTTCATTTAAATCAGAATAAAGCTTGGACCAGCTGGCATATGCACCCATGGGCCTGTTTTAAGGTCTGATTGGGCCTGATTTGACCCAATTGAGGGCCGATCCAGCTGGAAATTGGCCTGGACCAATTCTTCCATTTTATCCCATTTTTTTAGTGCTGCCCCTCCTTTTTTTCTTTTCTGAAAAATCTGACGCCAACAATCACCTATTTTCCTAGATAAGTCCGCCACAAAAGTATTTCTTTCTCCGGAACGACGTAAAAAAAAGAGGTTCACACAATAGTAAACATCAAACTTAAAATTGATGCTTCAAAGATTGAAAGTAGCAGCAATATCGGAGTCCAATATTCTGACTAAACAGAACCTAAATTATTGAGCACTACAAAAGCTCCCCGAGGAACTTATTTTATTAAACCAAAAGTACCAATACCAGGATAACCATGATATTTTTTCCAAAAAAATTACAACCCTTCATCTCCAAAGAGGAAAAAAAAACAAAAACAAAATGTAGGAAGACCTAAGGTAATTGTTCAATTAGGTAGAACAGTTGAGAACCTCAGAAAAACCACAAGGTCAGACTCCATTTTTGATGAAATTTTTGATAGACCTCTGTCGATTTCAAAGGGTTTTTGTGTTATTTCCTAAAAGAAGATGGCAATCCCACATCATAGTGTTCACTTCATTAACAAGATAATCTTGGTACAAGAACACAGCTGTTGCGTTTACGCCAAAACTCTTGAAAAAAAAAGGTAACGAAACACATCAACTTATCTGATGGTCTAACAGTACGTATTTCTTTTCCCAAGTCTCTTTGGCATACACGGAACAGAATTTTTGGCGCTCATTTTGAGAAACCAGCCGCAACACTTCAGGTGATGAGTAATGACGTACTGTGTCAAGCATTGAAATTTTGTTCATTCTGGTTTCCATTTGGATTGATCTAATTTCAAGGAAAAATTCTATACTTGGAAACGGTTCTTTTTGTAATGTACCCGACTTCTACCGCCTTAGTAGCATCTTTCCAAGGTCCTTATTTTCATTTTCCTTCTTGCTTGCTGTAATAAATTTTGTCTTAATAGTTGAGCTTTTGCAATGACCATTTTAAAAAAATACATTTCACTTGATATCAGCAAATATTTGTTCTTTGTAGAATCTCTCTCTCAAGCACATTCAATCACTTAACAATGCAGATAAAGGTTCAGTGTCCAAGTATCATTGAATATGGATAGAAAAAAAAATCTATATAACTAACGCATAGGTACCTCTAAGAGAGTATATTAGAACAAGAATCGAAGTAGCAATAACCATTCAGAGCAGAGAAATTCATGCACAACCAACTTCAACTTCACCTTTGCACAAGAGAGAGAAGTGACTGGTGCCATATGACAGGCATGATCCTTTCATCATTTAAAAATCTCATGAAATGAGCTACAACAGCATCAAGAACTCTGTACGGCAATGCATATTTCTTGTCCAGAATAAGTTTTATAAAATAACTGTAAAAAATAAGACAGAAAGCATGAGTATCAAAGACAAAGGGGAGTATCAAAAGACGACATAAAATATTACAAAAAACAGAATATTTCTAAATAATCGTACACCAGCGTGGATAATCAAGCAGATCATATTAATCAGATAAATGCAGTTTTACTTTCTTGTCAAAATCCTTTCCCTCCCACTACTTCTATCTCTTATTCTTCATATTTTTAGGAGAATAAACTTCCAAAGTACCTTTACACACGGCATTCTAGTAACACTGACAAGGTCTCAAAAAGCATAATCCAGGAATTCATCAATAACCAAAGATTGAAAGAGAAATGTGACTAAGACGTAAGATAAGTGCCCGGAAGGGCAACAGATGAATTCACAAACTATAGTTCTACAAGAGAAAAACATACTGAATATCACCTACCAATATAGCAACTCAGAAGGATATGCTTCTAATATTCAACATCCAACACAAACTAAATAACACCCTGCAAGTCCCAAAAAGAGCCCAAAAAGTACCTTGTGGTTCCACAGTAATCCATCTCTGCCATCTTCATAAGCGCAACACTGTTGGAGATCAAAAAATAAAATGATGCATCCATTTACCAGTAGAATTTGAAGCATTTTAAATGTAAATTCATAAAGCATCAAAAAGCAACCACCATGACAATGACACACTCACAAACAATGAAAAATTTACCTCGAATGAATAGGAGGAATCTTGCATTTTTGAATAATACTACCAACAATTACAGCTTCCCGGAGAGTACAAGTTCCTGACTGCAAGTTTGAACAACAAATATGAGTATTTCTGCATTTTTTACAAAGGCTAAATGAGTTGAAAAGCACAGACAAATGTGGTACATTAAAAGACATACAAATAGACAACAAATAATAAGATTACTATAAGAGATTGCAAGTATGATAACAATGAAACTTATGAGAGAATGAGTTGCATGTTGGTTTCTTCGAAAGTTGTTGGATCTATTGGCCCCAACATAATTGTCAAGACATATACCTAGGCACTAAGACACTTTTCCAAGGCCACTGTTGACACCCATATTTGCCAAAGAATGAGGGTTCATTTCTTTATAACATATAACTGAAAATTTGGGGAAAATTGAATGTAGCTTATTCATTCGGTTGGTGCAAGAGAATCAATTGTTAAATATCTGAATCGAAATCAATAAAGCCATTAAGCCAGCCAAGGTGGCAATTAAATACCGGCAATAAGGAGTATAGATCAGGTGGTCCAGTGGAGTGACTCCCTTAAAAGTCACGACAATGGCAGCAGCAGGTGAAGCCCAAAAAATGGTAAAAAGATCTGTCAGACAGTGAGAAGCGGGAAGGGTCGAATCCCCCTCGATGTGAAGAATGAAAGCAAGGCAAGCAGAGGCCATGATGGTCGAATTAGTCTCTGAAGCAGTCCCTACGCTGGGTCGGACTCATCCGAGGGTAGGAAATCCTACGGAGACAGACAAACTGTCTAAACGAGACCTCCGGAGCCGATGAAGAGCAGGGGAAGCTAAATCTCGCAGGTTCCGGACTCGTACGAGTCCTTGTTGGAGCAGGACACCTAGCTACGGGAGGTTTCCAACTCCCGGAGGGGTGGCTGCACTAGAAAGGTGGCTGCGGCCATTGAAGGTCAAGAGGGATAAAAGAGACGGGAGAGTCGGGGAGTCAATCCCGCAAATCCCGGACCTCCCCGAGTCCAGCTCGAGGCCGGAACCTCCTGTTCGGCAGGTATCCCACAGAGGAAGGGGGAAGCGGAGTCCTACTCTGCGGAGGATTTCCAACACGGCAGAAGGAGTTAGAGAAGGGAACGGAAGCTAACCCCTTAAATCACGGACCTTTCCGAGTCCAGCTCGAGGCCGGAAGCCCCATTTGACAAGATTCCTAACAGAAGAGGGAGAGCCGAGGGGCCTATAAAACCCGTCGGAGGCCATCGCGCGGGAGAGAGAACAAGGCAAGAGACAGGAAGCCCGACAGAGAATGAAAAATCAAGCAAAAAAAACTGAGAGAGAGAGATCGTGAGGGTACCGCGGAGCCATTGCCAGGTTCCTCTACAACCGTTGCCGCTGAGAAGGCTATCCGGAGTTGCTGCCGCCGTCGACGTCTGTCAGGTGCTTCCTGGAACCCTTCAGGAGCTGTCGAGACCCGTCCGTCCGTCAAGGGTCCTTTTTCGGAGGTTCTTACCTTCCTCAATCGCCGCCGGAGCCGCTGAACCCCTTTGCTGTCGCTGCCGGAGTCCGCAGGAGGCTGCCACTGTCGTCGGGAGGGCCGGAGCTGACCGTTGTAGCTGCCGTCGTCGGGTGAAGGAGAAGGAGGGTTGGGAGATTATTTTTTCCCCCGACTTACGTCCATGCTGGACATACAAGGGAGAAGGGGGGCCGCGCGAAAGCCCGGCCGCGAAGAGGCAGTCGCGCGCGGGTGGCCACTGAGGGCTGTTGACCCTCGGGTCAACAGGACGGTGGGGCCCACATAGAAAAGATGATGAAAAAAAAGAGAAGAAAAAGAAGAAGAAGAAGAGAGGAGGCCGGCGGACGCAGCGATGATGGGCCGCATGTGCCTGTGAGGCCCATTTGCCCCTGATGAACAGTGCCGAGACATTAAAATTTAAATTTTAAAATCAATTTAATCTAAACAAACCGAGGCAAGCATAAGGCCGGTTCTAAACCCACCTCATGGCTTTGACTCAACTTAAAAGAATTCAAAACAATTGGGAAACCAGGAGGCCGGTTCTAAACCTACCTCCCTGACCATGATTAATTCAAAAAATAAAATAAAACAATCAATCAATTTAAATTAAATAAAAATCCATTTAATTCAAACAAACCGAGGCAAGTATAAGGCCGGTTCTAAACCCACCTCATGGCTTCGGCTCAACTTAAAAGAATTCAAAACAAAGGGAAACCAGGAGGCCGGTTCTAAACCCACCTCCTGACCCTCTTCTTAAGGTAGACATCCAAAGGTCTATAAACAGACCCCAATGTCTTACCGGTTCGGCAAACAGTTCATCAACTCATGAAAGAATCTGAGAATCGACATGAACTAATTTCCCACGAGTCTATTAAAGACCGGGACATGCTCAATCTCAAGACATTGAACAAATTTCAGGATGCCTAATAAAGGCTGGGACATGTTCAAGACAACAAACTCAAGCTGATCAGAAGACCGACAAATGCTTGATTCCAAAATAAATGTCATGATACTGTATTTCAAACAATGTGGAGATTATGTTCGGTGCAAATTCAATGGAAAAGGGAGTCCAATGACTTCATGAAATGATCGGAATGCAAACATAAAAATGTTAATTATCAAGGGAAAAATCTGTAATCCGAAGATTGAAAACTGTACAAAGTTCTGAACCTGAAATAAAAAACTTCTGAACTTGAAATACACAAGGTCTGCAATAAAAATCTGAAATTTGAATGTGCAAGTGTGCACGAAATCCAGAAACTAAGGGTCCGTTTGGCAACTAATGAGAGGACTTCTTTTAGAAGTGCTTTCTTTTCGAAAGCACTTCAAGTTGGAAGGTCTTCTCGTCTACGAATGTAAAAGTGGTTTGGTTACATTTTTTCGTCAAAATATAGAAGTACTTCCGAGGGAGGCGGACGGCGCCGGGGGGGGGAGTCGCAACGGGGCGGCCGCGCCGGGGGGGGGGGGGGGTTTCTTCGCGGGGAGTCGCGACGCCGACTAAGGAGGCGGACTTGGCAGGGCCGAAGACGGGGTCCGCCTGGCGGTAGCACTGCCGCCGGCCGCATCCGCCCTCGTCGGCGCCGAGACGAGCGGCCACCCTCTTCACGTCCCGGTGGTGAGCTGCGGCGGCGGAGGCGTTGTTGGAGGATTCCCCCGCAACTGATCCGGCGGCGGCGGCGGCCCGGAGGGATTCGTGCACGTTGAGGGGGCGCTTCGCGGACGGCGGCAGGGGGGGCCGCCTTCGCGGACGGCGGACGACGGCGGTGCCGGGAGAGGGGTGGCATCGCGGACGGCAGACGGCGCCGCGGGGGGGGGGGGGGGGCCGCGGACGGCCAACGGCGGCGGGGGCCGCCTTCGCGGACGGCGGACGACGGCGGCGCCGGGGATCGCACGGCGCACGGCGCCGGGAGGGGGTGGCTTCGCGGACGGCGCCGCGGGGTGGGTGGGGGCTTCGCGGACGGGCGACGGCGGAAGGGGGCCGCCTTCGCGGACGGCGGACGACGGCGGCGCCGGGGGTCGCCAACGGCGGACGGCGCCGGGAGGGGGTGGCTTCGCGGATGGCGGACTTCACCGCGGGGGGGGGGGGGGGGGTCCTTCGCGGACGGCTGACGGCGGAAGGGGGGCCGCCTTCGCGGACGGCGGACGGCGCCGGGAGGGGGTGGCTTCGCGGATGGCGGACTTCACCGCAGGGGGGGGGCCTTCGCGGACGGCTGACGGCGGCAGGGGGCCGTCGCGGAGAGAGGCGGACGACGGCAGGGGGGTGGTTGCGGACGGCAGCGGAGAGAGGCATCGCCAGCGAGAAGGGAGGTTCGCGCACGGGAGGAGATTTTCTGAAGTTAGAAGGAGAAAAAAATTCCTTCTTACTTCTACCTTCCGTGAGAAGGAGAAGTGCATAAAAATAGGTATCCAAACGCTATACTTAAAATAAAAAGGACTTTAGACTGGAGGAGAAGTGAAAAAAAAGGACTTCTAGACCGTTCCCAAACGCACCCTAACAATCTGAAATACCCCATAAAAATCTGAAATCTGAAATTGAATTTAACCCATTTAAAAACCGACAATCTGAAAATCAATTAAAATGCAGAATCTGCAAGAAATCTGGAGTCTGAAATTTGAAAAGATTCAAAATCTGAACTTTGCATTTAAAACCAGGGACCGAAGGCTGTAAAATATGCAGAATTTAAAATCTGAAATCTGAAGTCTGTAAATAAAAGAAATCTGAAAGTTTAATGCCCATAAAACCTGCAGCCGAAAATCAGAGAAGTGCAATGTGCAGAATTTGTAAGAAACCTGAAATCTGCAGGAGGTCCAAACTAAAAAATTCTGTAATCTGAATTTTAAAGATTCAAAATCTGAGCTTTATTCATAGATAAAAATCTGAGAAAGTTTTTGAGGGGATCAACAAACCAAATGTATGAAATTTCTGAAATCAGAACATTGCAATCATGAAACTCAGGCCCATTCCAAATCTGAGCCTCCTAGATTTAAACTAGTACAAGTCAAGAACTGATCCACAATCAGGTAGTCCCGAACCACTCAAGCCGATAAGAAAATTCAAATTCAAAGCCATCCCAAATCATTGCATAAAAGAGAACCCAGAAACTCTGCAGAAATTAACTGAAATCTGATTGAAACCAATAAATCGAATGAACTAAATTCAATCAAAATTGAACTCAAATCAAACTCAATTCCAATTCAATTCAATCCAAATCAATGAAATTCAACTAAATCAAATTTCTCTAAGTAATCCAAACATAAGCAAATCTGGAACTGTAAAAATCCGAAATCTGAAAATCTGTGATCTGTACAAAATCAGTACATTTCAAAAATCTGTAAGGTTCAGGGGAGCCAAAAATACTTACAAACTTCAGGTTCGGTTAAATCTGTAACAGAAGTCCAGGTTGGTTCAGATTAAATGAAGCATGATCTTAAAGAGAGACTTCCAAGTAAATCAAACCAATTTAAAAGAACACACATTTAAATCACAATCAACACATAAAAGATCAAATTCAAGCTGGTTCTGACAGCAAACATCAAACTCAATCCATTCTCAATCAAACAAACTCAAACTCAGATTAGGTTGAACCAATCGGAAACCAGTGAGAAAGTCCAATTCTCTAAACCAGTAAACCAAACAAACTCAAATTTTAATTAAACAAATCAATTTGCTGACTCAAAGTCAAACCAAGTTTAAATCAACAAGCAGATTCAAATTGAACTAAACTTAAATCAATAAGCAACTCAAATTAATTCACTAAAAAAATGATGAACAGATTTAACTTCAACCCAAAAAAATTCAATTTAATCAAATCAAAATTCAAACCAACACAATTCAATTCAACTCAAATTAAACTCAAAACAAATCAAGGTGTTTGCATTCCATCAAGTTCATGGGGTTGTTTTTCTCCTATGTGTGTATGTGAATGTTTATTTGTGTGGATGCGTGTCTTCTGCTTCAATGGATTGCTATGACGATAATCAAGGGTCTTCGAGTAATCTCGAAGTAATTAACGTCGGATCTTCGCACCATCCGACGGGGAGAGGTCAAAATTAATTTCAAAGAACCTAACAACCTCAAACTATAATATATCATGGACCCTAGTTAGTACTTTTATGGAATACCATCTATTTTCCTAAGAAGTCAATGCTAAGGTCTTATCAAATCTAATCCAAATTCAAAAAGGAAAATGAATTTCCAAAACAAGAAACTTCTAGATTTTTGAGGTTACATCAGCCACATAACCAACACATCTTTTTTGGGGCCCAAAAGGCACCCAAGGTGCAAAGATCGATATGCTATTAACTGGTGGCCATTAAATGATAGTGTAAACATATTAACATATTTCACAATCACTTATACAATTACATATGTTAAGGATATCTAATTATAAATATATGTTATATATTTAAAAAGTGTAAAGTTTTCTTTTAACCTTTTTTCCTCTCCCTCCACTTAGATTATCAAGATAAACTCACTGCCAAAAATACATACCCACACATTACATAAATATAAACAAATTTACATGCATGCACACATAACTCATTCATTTATAACATACAAATATAATTGTATTTATGCATATATGTTTGTATATATGCATAAATATATATTATTAACATCTAATTATATATATTTGTATATATATTTATATAAAAAATGCATATATATGTATATATAGTACTAGTATCCAATTTTACTGCTCAGGTGATGCCTAAGTTGCCACCTTGACAACTATGGGTCCAGATAAAAATGGACTTGCTAGCTTGCATATCAGGTCCTACAGACCAAATACTCAGCTCGGCCGTCACTCCTTTGGTGTTGCGAGTGCTCGATCATGCCAGATCCACTCCCAATTGGCCAACAAATCCACCAAAGATCAATTTTTCATCTTGCTTTTTTTTCAATTTTTTTCAAGATCCAATTCAGGTCAATCCAAGATTGTCTATACTTCCCTCAGAATGACCAACCCAACAGATCTGATCCTGACCTGGTTCAGGATAAGCCCTAACCGATCTCAATCCTGATCCCTATCCTATTATGGCCTTCCTTGCTTGAGGCAATGCAGGCGAATAACAGTGTTAATCATGCAGTCAGTAGACATTTTAGATCTACCATTCCTTACCTTGCAGAGAGGCAGCAAAATGCCCTTGAAAAAGGCAGCTGGCTTGTAAAGAGACTTTTTTAATGATTGGTATAAAGCAAAATGAAGCCTCTTGTGTTCCCGTATATCATCTCTAACACGTGGAAGCAAAACAAGATTATAGAATCGCTGGGCCTTGTTGATGTTTCTTGAGGCAAATAATCTTGTTGCCTGATACATGGCATTAGCTGTCCACATTTCTGGCTCTGTCAAGTATAATACTTCCTCCCAATGCTCCAACGTTGGAATATGCTTGAATGCCTTTGGAACCTTTCCATTAGTATACCTACTGAGGATTTTGCCAACCCTGGACAAAAATGAAGTACTTAAGTACATGAACAGAACAACATACAACAACAACAACAAAAAATCAAGGGTGAACAAGGAATTACTGGATATGTACATACCCCTTATACAAATCAATGATGGAAGTATCCATATTTGGTAATGGACGTATCTCTAGACAAAAAAAAGATCAATATCAACAAGTAGACAGAATAAAAAAGATGCCACTTTTCCCTTGTTATCAACCACAAAATCAATAAGGTATTTAATTGAGAAAGAAAAAGGGTCAAAGGAGTATCAATAACTTTCTCCAGCAACAATAACAATAAAGAATGAGTGAGTATCATCCAATTCATGAAAATAGAGCCAACTATTTCATAATGTTATAAGTGAAATTTATGACTATAACTGAGATCGCTGAGTTTCTAAGGTAACACATCAACTGAATTTTCAGGAACGAAATGCCTCGGACAAATAAGGAACATGGGATTTTCTTGCACTACAGACCACAGAACTTTAACTTCTATAAACAATAATTTCATAAGTTTTAATGTTCCTGTTCTAGTAAGCTGGCTCTTTGCTCATAAATGATAATTCACACATATGCTTTCTCTTTGCAGGTTGTCATGGTTGGTGTGTCACAGAGGGATTTCTCAATCATATAAGGGATATGGATTAGGCAGATGCTACACATTTCATAACTAAATGCACTAAGTGTTGTCAGAACCAGACAAAAATGAAGCATAACAAGCAAGGAAGCTGAATTTGTCAGATAAATCCAGTTCCTAAATGCATGCATTGCCATAATCAAGGCAAGTGAGACAAGACAAACACATATTGTCTGATAATATAAATGCAAAAACGTAACAATCTGTCAAGAACTACTACAGTACATGAACCATAGAAAGGACTAGCAACTTTCTCTGACTCATATGAGGGAGGACAGGATAAGTCTACATCGTACATCCCAGGTGATTGGTACAAAACTTATGACCCAAACTATGGGCGTAGAGAACTAAATTAATGTTTTACCGAACATAATTTATCTGATAATCTGTCAAGAACTTCCAGAGTACATGAACAATAGAAAGAACTACAACTAACTCAGACTCACATGAGGAAGACTAGACACATCTTCATCTCAGGTGATTTGTACAGCATTCACAATTAATATTGTACAAGTGTAATGAACTACATTCATGTCAAAGTATAACTCAATCCAATAGAAGAGATACGCAATGCATAGAACAAGCTTGACAGTAATCTGTATAAAAATGAAAGTGAAAAAAAAGAAGAAGAAAACGTTGATGTAGGGAAAGAAATCCACCTATGGTATGAGCAATTTGCAACAATACACAGACCAAAGAGATTGCTGTGATCAACTCACTGTAACTTCGAAAGCATGACTCCATTTTTCTTCTTCTTGATGGGGTTATAAAAGTTTATCGCATGCTTTTTAGTTCATTTGAATTTAATGTCATAAACTGATAAACCCTTAAATGACACCATCCAAAGAAATTAATATTCCCCCTTTTCTGATATTCTTTCATCTAAAACAATGACACCATCCATAGAAATTAATATTCTCCAATACACAATGAAAAATGAAGAGGTAAGATAAATAAGACAGCGAGAAAACATACCTTTAGACACCTCAGCATCTTTTTCTCTAATTTTCTGTATGATGAGGTCTGCCAGTGTCCAAGATGGACCAGCATCTTTAGACATGAATGCTGCTAAAATTCTCTCATCCTCCTCATTGACATCTTGCTGCACAAGAGCAGGTGTAACAAGATGAAAATAATCAACACAAAAATGGTAGACAATGAAATCACCCCAAAAACAGAACATCACAAGAAGAAGAAACCAAACCTCGCAGCCATCATATTGACTTCGTGCATCGGAGAAGCCATTGAAGTCATCAATCTCATCTTCATCCTCATTGGGTACAGAGATATCCGTGGATTGAATAGACAACGGAGGCAGACTCTCAAGTTTTGCCTCATCCGCTTTCTCATCTTCTTCGAGGATTTCCCTCTGCTGCTTCAGGGCCTCTCTCAAAATCTTTGCACTCAGATCAGGTGAAATCAGCTGTAAGAGAACAGGAGGAGACGGAACGAATAAGAAAGCCATCAGCAAGTGAGCAAAAAATTGGGTAGAAGCCATCAGCAAGTGCCTCCTCTTCTTCAAGCTGCCGCTTCGGCACCCGGCTGCGGTTCCTGGAGACGACCACGTCATCATCGGAGTCAAGCGCCTGCCGATGACGCTCCCTCTGAGTCGTCTGCTTGGGCTCCGACGCCTTCCTCTTCTTCCCTGCCATTGCCGGACGAGCAGAGCTGCCAAAACCCTAACAACTAGTCTACGTCGCTTCTCCCCTCGCTGCGCTGCAACTACGCTTAAGTGGAGTCCTTCTCGACGAAGTACCTTCTGTCAAAAGATACTTCATTTAGAAAAACTTCTTTGAAACTGTTTGGATTTATTTTTTTTGGAGAATTCAATAGAATACCTGGTTCCAAATTATCACTTTAACGAAAGGACTAGATTTTTTTAATAAAAGACTCAATTTCAAAAATTACTATAACGTTCACCTCAAAATAGATAACAAGAACGAGACGGAGTCACAAAAAATCTTTTACGCCCTGTAAAAAAATATGAACGGTGAAATTCATCACAGCTGCCGCTGTGCGATCCACAATAGATGGATCTGTCCCTCTCTATCGATCCCTCTCCAGATTAACCTAGACAAAGAAGTGGATATTACCAGAAAGTCCGACCGTCTCTCGTCGACCTGGATGAAGAAGGGGATACTCCAATACGTGAACAGGGGTTTGAGAAGATGTTGTCGTGCAAGCTCAACCGCCAAGAAGAAGCTCTGTCGCCGCCGCGCAAGCTCCGCCGCCACCGGTTTCTTGAAATCCCACGGGGTCGAACATGGGTTCAAGCTCCGTCGCCGGCGCGGGGGGAGGAGGGGGCTGGCTGATGGGGGCGTCTCGCCGGCGGGGCGGCCGGGGGAGGGTTCTCGCCGGAGGGGTGCCCGCGCGGGGGGGGAGGGGATCATTTTATTATCTTATAAGACTGATTTCATAATCATACCCGGAGGGGATCATTTTTAAATATAATTTTAAAAAAAATTCATAATCAGATCCGGAGAGGCTGCACGCATCATTTTATTGTCTTATAAGACTAATTTCATAATCATATCTAGAGGGGGATCATTTTTAAATATATTTTTAAAAATAATTCATATTCAGATCTGGAAGAGTTGCACGCATCATTTTATTGTCTTATAAAATTAATTTCGGCTGTGTTAAATTGTCAGAAAATTTGACTCCGAATACGGTACCTTTTTATACTTACGTGATATATAATTAGACTTGAATTCACTAATTTCATTTAAGACGAAATTTAACTTTTGCAATGTGATTTCAATTACAATTCCTAAATTCGAGACGGACTCATTATTAATTATCTTAAACAAATTATATACGATAATTTGGACAAACAAAAATACGATAAAATATTATTATATTAATAAATAAAAATGATATTTAAGTTGTTTACGACGTATTATTACTATTATTTTAATTAACTATGGCAAAAAATGAATTCTTATACAAGAGTAACTAACTTTAAATAATTAATAAAATACTCGAATTTTAATCAAACTGAAAACCTAATTACACAGGACGATTCAAAATAAACTTGAAAGCGTGATTCCAAACGATGCTATCACCCCCGAGATCATTATCTCGCTTTCCAGAGCCTGATTTTGAAAGAAAGATAGAAAGATATATAAAATCGTATGTACAAAAGAGAAGACATAAAACCCTGTGGCTAGGGCAACGGAGTCAGATAACGATATCCACTTGTGCAAAAGATTTTATTTATTTAATTTTTATTAATTGTAAGGAATTAGTATATAAGTGAATCACTTGTATTATCTGAAAAGAATGGTTAACAGTTGATTAATAGACGCTGATGAATATATAAAAACATAATACATACAATGATCTAACACATTAAAGCAGAAGGCTAGAGTTGAAAAATACATATTAGAAGCATCTATAGGAGATGCCCCACAATAGCAGGGAAAATATTTCTACATCACATCTCCGAGCATAATTTTTTAACATAAAAATATATAAAAAAAACGTTGTTGATTTTTTATATTTGACAAATGTCATTCTTTTATTGACATTGGATGGGCTGCAGGTGACCCGAGTCAAATGTTGCTTAGACGTTAGAATCTTTAAAATGTATGCAAGTGTTTAAAATATACATTAAAATAACTCTAATGGGGTGTTTGGTTGCATGATAATTTTTTGTACATTTTCATGAAAAAAATTTGTATTAAAATAAAAAGTGAACCAACTCATGACATAAAATTATCATGTTTGGATGGATGTGATTACAAAAAAGAGTAACCACCGCACATGACCAAACAAAGTGGGGGGACCACAAGAAAAAAGAAAGAGGTGAGATCCTCTTTTTTTGTTTAAGAAGAAAATCACTTTCAAAACATAAAATTGGCATGGTTGTCAAACACCTCTTTTAACAAGTTTTCTTACAATTTTTAAAAATTAAAATAAAAACCTCAATTATCATGCAACCAAACACCCCATAAGATAGTTTTTTTTTTTGAACGGAAACTCTAATGGGGTGTTTGGTTGTATGATAATTTTTTGTACACTTTCATGATAAAAATTGTATTAAAATAAAAAGTGAACCAACTCATGACATAAAATTATCATGTTTGGAGGGGTGTGATTACAAAAAAGAGTAACTACCACACGTGACCAAACAAAGTGGGGGACCACAAGAAAAAAAAAAAGTGAGACCATCTTTTTTTGTTTGAGAAGAAAATCACTTTTAAAACATAAAATTGTCATGGTTACCAAACACCTCTTTTAACAAGTTTTCTTACAATTTTTAAAAATTAAAACAAAAACCTTCATTATCATGCAACCAAACACCCCATAAGATAGTTATAACACAAAGTGATAATGTGTTGATAAGATATGGTAATCAAAATAGTGGGACAACACGTAAAAAAAAAGAAGGATCCCGAAAAAGAAGCTCTGCAAATTACATTTTTTACGATGATTAGTAGGGATGTAAACAGAATCTAATATTTCGATATTTCAATTCGATTTCGATAAAAATTAACGAATTTGAAACTTGTTCTTATATTTTTATAAACTATTGGAAAATAATTTATCGGAATTGAAATCGAAATCAGTTGATTCTATTTTCGTTAATCCGATTTCAATAAAAATGATTATATATAAATAAAATAAAATAAAATATAACACATAATATATAATTAAATAAAATAATAAAAATTTGAATTATATAAATTATATCAAATTTTAATAATTATATATGAATTATTAACTTATTTTTAAAGAAAAAATAATATTTAATATGTGTTTCGGAATTTATTGGATTCGATTCCGATTTCGATAATGAAATCAGAATCAGATCAAAATCGAAACCTAGTGATTTTGAAATTATCATAATCGGAATCGAATTTTTTAACCCTTATTAGAATTAGAATCGGATTCTAATGAGTCTGTTACCGAATTCGACTGGTTTACCGTCCTAATGATTAGAAAATATCTCTTTTAAACAAGTTTTGTTGTAAAATTATATTTTGTAAAAAAAACCATTTTCCCTGGCAATCAAACACCAGATTACGCTGTCTTTATCAGTTCGTCAAATTTGATTTGTCAATAAAAAAAATCTTTAACTGGATACCGCTCAACAAATATTTTAACGAGCCTAAATGGGTTGTTAGAGTCGCATAAGTTTCATAGACAAGATGAAATCTGAAATTCACAATCTATTTCTAATTTAAATATCAAATACGTCGTTAAATTGCAGATGACATGGCATCTTCCTCTGTTACTCTTTTTTTTTGCCGGCAAATTCAATGCTATCGCAAGTTTGTTACAGATAAATTTGTAGTCAATAATATTGACAACGATTTACCATAAATCGTAACTAGTAAACATAACCATCGTTGTTACTTGCAATGATTTTGAGGTCTCACCAACATTTCTTGATTCAAGAGAACACATAATGACACAACTTAAAATCATCACTAATATTAAAAAACTTTGGCAAGAGAGGGTGAGAGGTAAGGGAGCAGACATTAAGGACATGTTTGGTACGAGGATAACTTGGAGATAAATCAGGTTTATCCTCAAAATTTAAGGGATAAACTTTATTTATCCCCAAAAAATTTAGGTGCCAAACCGATCATAAAGTGCTGTTTGGTACGAAGATAATTTGAGGATAAACTTGTGTTATCCTCAAATTTTAAGAGAAAATTCAGACTTATTCCCAAATTTTTATGGTACTAAACGGACACTAAAAGTAGAGAATTCATTGAATAGTTGAGTTCTCCTCAACAGAGATGACTTAAATCGTAAGAAATTGTCATTAATGACTTAAACCTTCACCCGAAACTCGTCCTCCGTAACTTCGCTATGTTTTCGTAACCACTGAGGCCATTGCTAATAAACCGTCTGACGACAACAGACGAGGGTATCCTGGTACATTGGCAACGGTCGTTGTTTAACCGTCGTCAATACATCTTATCAGAGGGATGACTTTCTTACTTAGGCCGTAGTATTTAACCGTCCCTAAATAATGGATTTTCTTGGAGTGCGATGGGAGCTCCACACCCCCGTTGCTTCGAATAATTCTCTCTTCCCCTCGTACGTGCATCTTTGTGTGCATGCTCACGTCCGGATCTTCTCACATGGCGGTGTTCTCGCAGTCGGCGGGGGAGATAATGAATGGGCTCCCCCCACAAGCGTTTGTGGCTGCCACCGTCCGGAGACGAGCGCCAGCAGCGCCTTCGCGGCCGGCGGGCTACCACACGCCAGGCGGCGGGCCTCCACCGCCGCCCCCGCCGCCAAAAGATGGCCATCCATCCGTCCCGCAGCTCCGCGGTGCCGAGTGCGCGCCGCGCTGCTGGCCGTAGCGGCTCGGGAGGGAAGAGGCCATACCTGTTCGATGAAATGACCCGGCAACGGAGGACCTTGGGGGAAGTGAGGGGCTTGGACCAGAGGCTTGAACCCGAGACTTGACCCCGGGATAGCGATTACGCAGAGGCATGCACCAAGCCTTGTCGGAAAGCGGATCAGGCCCCCCCGGGTCCCGGGATATTAGCTTTAGAGTCGGAGCCCCCACAGAACTCGGGCGGAAAGCGGCGTGCATCTATTCGGCGTTCCATTAGCCGTCCGGTGCACATCATTATAACTCGGTTCCCCTGGAAAACTGCAACAGAAAAGAAAGGGGGGAGGATTAGATAGATCGAGAAAGGACCAATGCCGCTCTTTCTCTAGCACGGCCCGAGTGGCTTAGAAAAATTATTAGCCGTTTCGCCGACGAACGAGGGGGGGGGGGGATCAGAACATAGCGTGTACCCACCGCCAAAGTCGCCGGCGCACCCTCGTCGACGGCCTGCTTGGCGAGAACCCAACAAGCGGCGCAGCCCTTGACTTCCAGCTTTTCACCGCCCTGAGGCCGAGCCGCAATCATGAGGGGCAGAGGTCCGCGCCCACTTGGGGCAGTGCCGTAGCCGGGGGGCTTCGTCGGGGAGGACTAAACGGACGGCTCAGGAGCCTCCAGATTTGACTGCGGATCGGGACGGCAATCGAGTGCTCAACCCTCCGGCAGTCCCCGCTTAAAGACTTGTCATTCGAGAGACTTGCCTTTATTCTCTGCGAGGGGATCCCCAAATTTTTAGCACCCCTCGGCGAAGTGGACCAGTTCTCGCTCACGTCCGACGGCCCGAGGGGCCTTCCCATTCGCAGGCGCAGCAGACCTGGCCGAGCACGGAGGGTCGTCGAGTTACGGAGGACTCCAGCCAGGGAGGACACGGGCCGCGGGTGGCCAGGATTTCAATCCATCAGTCAAGACGGGCATGATTAGAGTCTATGGAATCAGCGTCTGAAAGGGCGGCGGTGTGTAAGGAGATGCAGGCCGCCGGTAGGCACTGAAAGTATGCGGCTACCCTCCTCCGGTTTCTTCTGTTCGGCCTGTGTGCCTGGACATTTGAGATCGTTGAGCGGCGGATCCCTGCGCCAAAACGACACCGCCCCCCGCAAAGGCGATCTCCTCTGCCGCACTGGCAAATGACCAGCTCGACGGCAGGTGCGGTCTGTCCTCCCGGAGGACACCGCCGGGGGGAGGTTGCCCTCTCGCGGGACGAAGCCCAAGATCAAAGCGGGCAACTGTTCGCGCCTTCGGAAAGCTGGCTTACTTTTTTGCGCTTCCAGATTTACGGAGGTGACCGACCGTGTTACTTTCACGAAATTTGCGAGAAGTGTGTTGGATTCGCAATTACCCTTTTTTTTCAAAAAGGTGCGAGTTTAAAAGAAAAGGCCTCGACCTCATCCCACCATCTATCTATGCTCGAGCTGCCAGCTCCGGTCCTCGGTCGTTTTCATAAACGATGATCCGGATCATTTACGTATTCCCAACTCGAAATCAGTCGAGAGAAAATTTGGGAATAGATTTGTCCCTTCCCAGCTGCAGGTAATCATACCGGCAGAAGATCTAACTTTTGCGAGGGCACTCATGCCGCTCGAGAACAGGAAAACTGCACCAGAGCTTGGGTAGCTTGGCAAACCACGGCACCTAACCCCCCCCCCCCCCCCCGTCGCCCCCCCCCAGCCCCCACAGCAAGATACCGATAGATGCTAGAACCAAAAGTAAAGAACCACCGACGAGAGAAGACCGGGAGAGCCACGCCCGTCCGAGCCTACATCGACCAACAGCACTACTCGCCCATCGTCAGCGAGATGGACGTCTCTTCGGGAGGGACGAAAGAGGTTTCAAGCCCGGAGATGGACCACGGGGACGGGAACAACATAGAAAAGCTTATCTCCGAGGCCCAACTGCTGCGTGTTTCCATACATCCTTTTCGTGAGGTATGGCGCCGTAGGACGCATTTCCTTCGGGCTCAGAATCTCCCGAAGAAGAGGACTTTTGGGCGGAGCTCCGTCCCGGCCCGACTGCGACGCCTGGCCGTTCTGCTGCTCCGCCCGCCGGGAAATCCGATTTCCCAGATTCGGGCCCACCGGGGGGAAGCGTCCGGCGGGGACCACCGGTGGGGCAGGAGATCAAGTGGGCCCCGCAGAGAGTTAAAAAAGACCTCCGGTTCACGGCTGTCAACCACCACTCATCCCATCCCCACCACCACTCAGAAAGCCCCCGACCGATCATTTATTCCCGAGGCTGCGTTCCCCCGTTCTACTTGACCAGATTTGGGATCATTTTTATATATACTTATTTTTAATAAAAACAAATATTATTACATTATAAAACTACTTATACGTCATTTTTATTGATTTATACTGTTATTTTTATAATTTTTTTTCGTAAACTGATTTGATTCAGATTTGGTTCCGTTCGAGGGACCCGCGGATCAGTCGAGCCGAACCCGCGCCTTGTTGCGCACACGCCCTATTTATTCCTCCCACCAATGGAAATGTGAGGCCTCCGGACGGCGCCGGAGGGTGCTCCTGTGCCGATGCCTCCAATCTTCGGACGATACGTATATATATATAAATACACGTATCGGGAGCGAAGTGGATTAGACGGCATATCTATCAGAATAGCGTACGTATCCAGAGTAGTTAAAACAAAGGGGATAACGGGATCAACCGCACGCAGTGGAATAGTGAACTAAGCGCCGAAGGGGATAGTTTATTGGGGGGGGTTCGAGAGGGGGGAAGTGAGTGTGCCCATTAAGTTCTACGCTTTCCAAGGAGATCTCAGAAGACCAACATGCTCTTTCAAAGCATCGCATTCCCCGAAAACCCACGAGCACCCAAACGAAGCCACCCTCCAACCCCCGCACAGTTCAACAAATCTAGAACAAAAGGTATTGAGTAGATTTGGGGCCGCGAGAACCTACATGGAAAACCAAACGCGGCATTAAACAAGTGCAATGAGTAGAGATGGAACTTTTGAGAAGAGGGGAGAAGAATGAAGCCTAAAAAGAAGGATTCTCCCCCCGGTCCATTATGAATAGACTACACCTGTTCGAGGGCCAATGGGGATCCATCATTTCATTCCCCTCCCAAAGTGAAGAACCGAGGAGATACGGGCTCCGTACCGAGTGAAACTCGCTCAAATACCATAGAGGCCCTTTCTAGGTAAAATAAACGGGCATTTCCCTGCGTGTGCGGCAGGCCGAGATTTTGCGGTGGGCAGCGATCAGAGGGAGGAGAGCAGCGGGTGGTGCTCGAGGGGCACAGACCGGCGGGGAGCTCTCAAAACCATACGGGAGGTTAATTGCGCTTTGGTGGTCCCATCCCAAACTCCCAATAGACCACGTCCCCGTTTTGAAGGGATCCTAGTCAAGTCCGGTCAACATGGGCTTCGATATCCCGCTCCCCTGGCCTCCTCACACAGAGCACAAGCCACCAAAAGGGCAGAAACAACGTCCCAAAACAAGAAGATCATACTTGCACTTGGCCGCTCCCCTCGCCTCCGCTTTCCTCTCTCATGTTCCCTTGCATCGGAATAATTAAAAGGAGCCAGCAGAGGAAAAAGGTCGTTCTCTCAGTCAGAGGAAGAAGACGAACAGTGGAAGAGGAGCAATGAATTGCAGATGGTGAGATGGGCAAGGGAAGAGGGGAGAGACTGGGAGGTTTTTTTCTCCCCCATGTATCGCTGTTTTTTTGCCACTATAACAATGCTATTTGACAGACTACAAATTATCCTTTCCCCTCCGGAGGAAACACCCATCATTGCTGCCAACTATCCTTTTCAGCATAGGAAACAGAGCTTTTAAGCCATCCCCTCCATCCGCCACCACCCTTTTTCTTCTCCTTCTCCCACCCCCCTCCCTGCTCAACCACCGACGACGTCCCTCTCCTCTTTTCCCTGCCACGACACTGATCTCCTCACCTCCTACTTCAATCATCTTCTCCTCCCTCTTCCTCCCCCCCCCCCTCCTCCTCCTCCTCCTTCCGTGGATCCATACACAGTTTCCACATATGAATAACCCGACTTCCAGCTCCGTCAGTGGCTTCTACGCCTACCTGACCCGCGGCCTCGATGATCTGGAGCGCGCCTTCACGTCCGACAACTTCATGTCTCTTCAATTCCTCCAGAGGGTTGTCTCCCTCCTACGGTCCTTCCATTGCCAGTTGATTTACCTGGTGCAGAAGCTCCATCTCCCCGTCGGCGACAAGTGGCTGAATGAATACATGGACGAGAGCTCCCGGCTCTGGGAAGTATGCCATGTACTCAAGCTCGGCATCTCCGGCATCGAGAATTACTGCTCCGCGGGCGCCGACATGATCTTGTCCCTGGACGCCCATCGCCATCGCCACAATGCTCAGCTGGCCCGGCAGGTGGGTCTCTTATACAACCCATGCCCACGCTCTCGCGCGCGCCTCCTGGCCTCCGCCGTCGTCTTTCTTCCGGTCTTGTTGCATGCCTTGCTTCGCGCGCGTGTCGTGATGCGGCGCTGTGTTGGTGACAACAGGTAATGCAGGCGATCTCGGGGTGCAGGAGGGAAGCCGTCGGCCTGGAGGAGGAGAACAGGGTGCTGGTGGACACGAGGATTCAGCCGCTGTCCCTGCGATTCGACGAGAAGGTGGTAGCGGAATCCAGGCTGAACGGCTTCAGCGGTTTTAGAGGAGTGCTCTACGCCATGAGGAACGTGAGCTCGCTGCTGCTGCTGATCCTGCTGTGGGGTGTCGTGTGGTGGTGGCCGGATCCCGAGGCATGCGCGGACACCTACGAAGGGTCGCTCTTCTTCGGCTCAGGATCGGGATTTATGGTGTCGATGGCGAGGCTGCGGCAGCGGGTGGCGGCGGAAGTTGGCAGGCTGGGCGGGCGCCCGGGAATCCTCGTGCACGAGTTCCGGCGTGCGAGGGCGGTGATGAAGGAGCTAAGGGAGGAGCTGGAGAGAGCGAGAGGGTGCGAGGCCGGGGACGTGGAGCTGGTCTGGGAGAGGGTGGAATGCTTGAAAGGGTGTTTCAGCATGCTCAAGGCGGGGGCGGAGAGCATCGTCGGGCAGCTCGACGACTTCTTCGACGAGATTGTGGACGGCAGGAAGAAGCTCCTGGACATCTGTAGCCATAGGTAGACTCTGCACACCTGTGAAGAGGAGAGTATAAGAGAGAAGGCGAGGGAGGATAGGGTAAGGGCGAGTACGAGATATAGAGAGAGGAGAGGAGAGTAAGAAAAGGGGGAGGGGGGGGGGGGAAGCTAAGGGTTCTTTGGCAAGCCTTCGCTCTATGTCTTGTTGTCGTTGTTGTTCTGCTGTTCTTTTCTTTTTCATCTTTTCTCCTGTTGTTCTGCGGTTACAGTTGAAAAATTCACCGTAGAGATTAGACACCCATCCGGACGAAGAGCTGAGCATCTCAAAATTGTTGATATCCGAAGCCCCTCACAATCATAACGCCCGCGTTACAGCTTCACTGGAGACCAGGAGCAGCGCCGGCAAGGTGCCCCCCCCCCCCCCCCGAAGTTATGCAAGGATAGTCAAAAAGAAAGGAGACTCTCGTAGTAACTGGGGACCTAAGGCATCACAGGATAAAAAAACAGGGAAATCAAATGTTTGTCCAAAAAACAAGATAATAAAGATGGCAGGCCCAAGAAACCTTCCTCCGAAAGAAAAACGGAGACTCTCGTTTCGGCAACAAAGATGCGGGTGTCACATACTTGCGGAAAAAGCGAGGCTCCTCGGTAGAGACATCCCAAACGGTAGGCGAGTACGTACAGGAAAGTAGTAGGACCTCTCCTCTCTTCTGTGTGTTTTCTCTGTCGTTATTCTTCCCTGTCCTCCTGGCCTCCCTCCCCCCTAACCTCCCGCTTGCTTTCACTGATATTGCTATCTATCACTGCCCATCAGTAATCATTCCACTTACGCAAGGAGATTCCTTGTCCTTATATGAAATAATTAAAAAAGAAGAAAGTGGCAGGGACGACAGTTGCTTGTGGAAGCTTTTGTCTGATTCTGTTTTATGTAACAGACCGAGGAGATGATGGGAAACCTTCTAATCAAGTAGGCTGAATCGTAGGACGGGGGCGAGTCGATCGAATCTGAACGGGGTGACCGTAGTAATTGCCCCTTGAGCCCTTGGGCTATCCCGTCCCCCCCTCCCTTCAAATAATTGCCAAGAACCGGAGATTCTCGTCACCTTTTTGCAAACCCCTGACCCTCAAATTTCGCTTTCGTGGGGTTTGTCTCCTTCACCGGAATTTGATGCCCTCTACCTTCCTTCAAAAAGTTGTCAAGAAATGGCAGACACGTCGTTGTGGCCGGATGATCGATGAAATAACCTCTCCAGAGATGATCTCCTGACTCCCTTCTTCCGGTCTGTTATGATGGCGACTCGTTAAAGAAACTATCCTCCGCCGTCCACCCGGGAGGCGCAGACAATCACTTTTAGGAACACAAAGCAAGGGAGAACGGATGAACCCCAACCACCATGTGAATGCACATGAACGACAAGCGTTTGCCATTCGCAACTTTAAACATTTCGCAGAAAGGATGAATCAGGAGCAGAGATGTCACGTGCACCGGGAATCATGGTTGGAGGGAATGAGGGAACAGTGCGAGGACGGTAATTTGGTTAGGAGATGAACAAATTCTGGCCATTTGATTCATGATGAAAGTGCATGATAGAAAAAAAAAAAGGAAGCTCGATGCTTACTACATGGCCGAACAGTGTGAATGTATTATGTACCCGGTCCCGAGCAGGCGAGCATTAAGCTGAAGAACTGACCCGGGAAAGATTTTAGGCGCGATTGCTGCATGTTCGATAGATGCTCATCCACCTTGGCAGTAAAGGGGAATCATTCGTAGCCCGGTGGACGCGAGCTTGAAATCATTTCCACCATGCAAAAAGAACAGATATCGGAGATGACAAAGACGACGTCAGTCGAGAACAACTATAGCGGCAGGATGTAATCACGAGAACTGGAAGCGTAAGACAGCAAAGAAAGGGGGCAAAGTGGCCCAGGATGTAGGACTTTCAGCGTCACAGCTTTCTCGAACTACGTATTTACATTTTCCCCCCCCACAAAAGAAAGTTTAGACCAGGCATCATCTATCCAAGTTCCAAATCTTAATCGTACCATCTTGTTGTCATAAATTTGGAAATCCGGTGGTCTTTTGTTTCGAAGTGTGAAATATACCCAAAAAATAGACTTGTTTTTTTCCTAGAATACTGTCTGATAAAAAAAGAGTAGAAACCACTGCGCTGTAGAGAGAACTTAGCTGTCTTTCATCAAAAGAAACTGCCGAAAACCAAAGGATCTGGAAAATTAGGCTCAGTGGTTTTCATGAATACCTAAAATGAGGTACACGGTAGCACGAGGCACATACCGCTCGGTGACGACAAACGCCTGCTCGTAATACAGCTAGAAAACGAAATATTGCCAAAAAATTTAATCCTGCAGAGACCGATAACAGAATTGAATCAAATATACAGGGAAATAAATCTACGTCCCGACATAAACGTCAATAAACAGGATCCTTGTCATTCATCTTCAGGAAGAAACAGCCTTACCATCTTTATCTCCCTCCAATTCTGAAGATTACGAGGCAGTGCCTAACGATACACGGAAAAAATTTTGGATCTAGCATAATGCAGTGCTGTACCAGAGAAAAATGCAAAAGAAGCATTAATTCACCGAATTTCTTATCCTACGAGTTTCAAAGATGACGAGTGCAAAACATATCACAGCGCGTGGCAAAAGATATAATCCTTAATTCTTCAGTTAAAGAATACATGTTTAGGGTAAAAGCAGATAAAACAAACAAGCATAATCTGAAATAACCTATTTTCAAACAGAAACCACCAAACAAGGTTGATCTCTAGAAACCAACAATTCTACTTTTATCCTTCTCTAGAAAATATTTAGCGGAATCTGGAAAAGATATTTTTTTCCATCAGGGGAACTGAAAAAGAGAAACGTGCAGAGACATTTAAGCACTCGTATAATGTCAATGACAATGGGCAGGAGAATAAATCCAGAGAAAAGGAAAACAAAGGGTAGCATAGCATTTTTCATTTAGTTCATATCACGAATGGAAGGACTGCCCTTCAGCATTAATTGTACAGTTGCACTATTGTTTACATTAGGGGTGCGCACCCTTGGTCTGGTTTAACTATTCTTTCCAAACTGTACCAAACCAATGTTTGAGACCAAAAATTAAATAAATATTTACATATATACTTATTTTTAGTCATAAATCATTAAAATAAATAATACCTAATTATAAAAACTATCTAAACATCATTCTTAATAATAATAGAAGATTATTTTATAATTATTATCTTAAGTCAATTTAGTCAGTTTGATTCAGTTTGGAGGACTCCCAAACCAATTGAACCAAACCGGTGGTTTAAACCGAACCGGTTGGTTCATATTGGTTTAGCGGTTTGAGCATTTTCATGCACACCCCTAGTTTAAATAATGTATTTGATCCCCACAAGTGAACGTGATTTAATTTCTAGAACAATGTTGGAACAATTTAAACAAAGCAAGTAGAAAAATGGCAATGGCTTTAAGCCTTTTGACCATTAAATTTGACCCTCATAATTGGAGAATTAGAGCAATTTTGCAGGTAGAGTTCCCAAGATATTTTATGATTAATCATTAACAGGGCCAAAAGGCCATTCCTTCATAGCTATAAAATTCTACAAATTATTTCCATTTCCAGGCAGCTATACAAACCTGGCACGATAAAAAACAATAACAGCGCCCTAGATGAAAGTATCATTCTGCGAACAAATGTCACCCCAAACTCTCTGCCTTATTAGGTTCAACGTGCTTGCATAGTCAAAATCGTGACCACTAGAAGTCACACATTACTTGCCACGAAGTTGATAACTAAATGCTACACCGGACAAAGATGGTTAATAAAATAACAAAAATTCAAGAATTGGATTACCTAACAAATACAATGTGCAGATTTACATCAAAATATGAGTGCTCGATTTACCTAAATACACCATGGCAGAAACAAGGAACACCACAAATCTAAGAATCTACTTTTGCTTGGGTCATACAAGGTAAAGATGGTACGAGGGAAGTGTACTGGTTGATATACAGGCGAAGGTATGAAGTGGTCAAGGAGACAAAAGGATAACCTCAAGTAGGCTGACTAGGACATTGCCTAGATGAATAGTTTAAACCACATCTTCCACTAAAATATTTGGGCTCAGTCTTTTGGGCTCTCTCTCTCTCTCTTCTTTTTGAAAGTGGCAGACATCTCGGTTGTTAATTACTTCCCATTAGATGTTGTTGTTTAAGCACTTTCCTCATTAAATTTACAAACTTTTCCCTTTCTCCCTTGGTAACATCCGGATAGCTCAACACCTTATCAAAATGGCACATGTCAAAGACTGTTAATTGGATATCACATAAAGGAAAAATAACTACAAAGTCAGTTAATTCTTGCCCATGCCTTAACTGTAACAAATAATCAGAACACAGCATGGATTGCAGAATCAGCGGAATCGGTCCGATTCCGACCGATTCCGGATACCGATCCGATTCCAGGCGGAAGGACCGATTCCGGGAAGAATTCCGCAGAAATGGTATGAATCGACTGGAATCGGTCGGAATCGATCCCGATTCCGACCGATTCCTTGTGGACTCGGTCGATCCGACCGATTCCGTCGGAAGACCGGGTTAACCGGCCCGGTTCGATTCCCGGTTCAATTCTGGACCGGGAATCGAACTGATTCCGGCCCTTTTAGGGCCGGAATCGACCCGCGGGGGTCGATTCTGTCGATCCCGCGGCGGCAGAAGCTCGATCCGGCGATTCCGGCGCAATTCCGGCGATTTCGGCCTCGATCCCAGCTGCCAGCATCGATTCCGTCGATTCCAGCAAGGATTCCACCGATTCCGGCGATTCCGGCGGCGATTCCGGCGATTCCAAGCAACGTCTTCAAGGGATTCCGCCGATCCAAGATCGGACCGGCCTCGAATCAACCTCTTCTTCGATCTTTCTAAGGTTTTTGGTAAGATTTCTTCGCCGAAAACTCGTACGTCAATTCTTACGCGTTTCCGACGAGTCCGAGCGTCGTTAAACGTTGTGATTTCCGACCGAACAAGTCCGTCCAAGTTTTGAACAATCCGTTTAAATCCATTTTGCACGGGAAAAATTCCGGATATCCCATACGTTAATTTACGACCATTTCCGGCAAATACGTAACCCTTTAAACATACCGAATGGTGTGTTACTTGGGTTGTCTGCTTCCCGAACATCGTCTAAATCAATTTTTATGTTATCTAATCATTTTTAGTGCATTGTTTACAATTTTTGCAGATATAAGCAATGGCCGATCAAGGTGATGCAGCACCAGCACGTGTTTCCGACGTGGGTTGGGAACACGGGCACATGGTAGACCCAGTCAGGAAGAGGGTACAGTGCAAATGGTGTGGGAAGGAGATGAACGGGGGGGGGGGGTGTTCCAGCTGAAACAACATATTGCCGGAACAGGTGGGAATGTCGGGAAATGTGACAAGGTGCCCAGGGAGAAGAGTGAGGAGATGAGAGGCTACGTGACGGTAGAGCCTCTCAACGGGCCGTTAGGATCGAGCGAGAGGGAGGAGTTGCACGACGAGCTACTCCCGCAGGAGGAGGGACCGCGATTTGCCTATCTCGAAAGGGAAAGGCAAGGGAAAGGCACCACCGAGCCGGAGCCGGAGAGCGAGGACGAGTCCACGGACTCCGAGCCAGACGTGCTAGGCACGCCAGCAAGCGTGCATTTGCGAGGAGGAGGACGGGGAGGAAGGGAGCGGGGAGGGTCCGGGTCCGTAGTTGACCCGGCTTTGGGCCAACCGCATTGGCTCGTCCTACCTCGGCCGGGGACCGAGAGGCGGCCCCGGGGAGACAGAGCCACACCGCCGTTCTATTTCTACCAAAGCACTCGATTTACACCGAGTGACGAGTATTTATTTAGGAAACGAGTCTTTGGGCGGATGGGGATTAAACGAGCAATGAAAAGGGTGAAGGCAACGAGAACGGCCGCAAAGAGAGCCGTTCGCCACATTGTGAAATGGTTTTTACGTACGGTATCACTTTTTAAATTAAAATTGACATTATGTGTGTTTTATTTACTTAAACTTAATTTTAGCCTGATCCCAATTTTTTTTAACTTGATGTAGGCATCCCAGCACATGCAGCCACCAACCCCTACTTCCAGACGATGGTGGATGCCGTGGATGAGGCTGGACCGGGTTTGCAAGCCCTGGGCAGCAGACATAGATACGGCGCTGGCCTGGATGAGGAGGTCCAGGAGTTGAAGGAGTAGATGGATGGATTTAAGTTGGTGTGGAAGGAGAGAGGTTGCACAATTATGTGCGATGGGTGGACAGGTATCACCAAGATGAGTATGATAAACTTCTTGATGTACTGTTCTGAGGGAACAACATTCTTGAAGTCGGTAGATGCTTCTGGGAAGATAAAAAATGCCGACTTCATTTTTTCTCTGATGGATGGGGTGGTGGAGGAGATCGGGGAGGACAATATGGTTCAGGTTGTCACTGACAACGAACCATCATATAAGGCGGCTGGGAGGAAGTTGATGGAGAAGAGGAAGCACATCTTCTAGGTGCCCTGTGCAGCACATTCCATTGATCTCATATTAGAGGATATAGGCAAGGAGGAGGGTGTATCCACACTTGTCAGGCAGGCGCAGACAATCGCATCTTTTATTTATTCGCATTCCCGCCTGCTACATATCATGAGATCACACATAGGAGGGCACGATCTTGTTAGGCCCGGTCCGACTCGATTTGCTACGAATTTCATTGCGTTGGAGAGTCTACACCGGCACAGGTATGCATTGGTTAGGTTCACACAGTCCGAGGAGTATTATGACAAGAAAGATCAGTTGGAGATTCTTGTCAGGTCTGAGAAGCAGATCACTGACAAGAGGTTTTGGGAGAGGATTGCCTACTACTTGGCAATCATTGAGCCACTGGTAGTTGTCTTGAGGTTGGTAGACTCAGATGACAGGGACCAGATGAGCACATTGTTTGATGCCATGGACCGGGCAAAGCTGAAAATAAAAGAAAAAAATTCCAGAGATTACAAAAAGTGGTGGAAGATCATAGATGACCGATGGGACAAGACCTTGCATCACGATGTCCAAGCTGCAGGTAACTTGGTTAAAAAATTATTTTTGCTGAATAAATGTCTTATGCACAGTGTTAACTAATAAAATCTTGCAGGATATTTTTTGAACCCCCGCATCTAATATGGAGGACAGGTAGTGAACGACAACGAGGTGATGCGGGTACACTTGCTGTTATTGAGCGTCTGTGCCGATCTCAGCAGGACAGGATAGAGGCTAAGATAGAAGTTAGAGTTCATTCAATACCTTGGAGTAGCCTTACCAGGCAACTAATGTTTTTTTTTATAAAATTTTCAGATGCAGAAGTATAAGATGAGGGTCGGCGTATACTCAGATGCTGATATGAAATATTCAGTTGACAAAGTGTCACCTGGTATGGTAATAGCTTGATGAAGATTTTATTTTCTTTTCATATAAGTTATGGTAGATGATGGGTTAATTGTTTACCTTTTCTCTTCTTGTTTTTTTTCTTGCAGCTGAGTGGTGGGTTCAGGTGAACACCAGAAGTGGATGGAATCCACTTGCTGCCATCGGTATCAGGATACTCAGCCAGAGCACCAGTTCCTCCCATTGTGAGAGGAACTGGAGTACATTCAACCTGATACATACAAAAAGGAGGAACATGTTGACCTCAGACCGGCTGGAGAAGCTGGTCTTCTGTCATTACAACATGAGGCTGCGCATAAAGAACATCAAGAATCGACAGAAGATCAACGAGGCACGATTTGCACTATTCGCAGGTGGTCCATACGAGCAGAGGCATTCCTTCGCCACACCACCACCCGAGGAGGTGTACATGGATCAGATATTCCAGGAGGAGCATGCACTTGCCTCCTGGATAGAGGAGAGGGAAGCCAGGGATCGTACCGAGTTTGATCCCGATGACCGCGTACGGGCCGAAGGAGAGTTGGATGGTGTTGAAGCCGAGGAGGATGCTCCAGCCTCGGCCTCCATCTACTTCTCGAGCTCGGGGGGCCTTCTTCTCGCCCAACGGCTATGGAGCGACCACTGCGGCTTTAGCCCTCCGGCTCCGGCCTTCCGGCAGCCGCTACCCAGCCCATTCGCAATCCGGGAAAAACGAAAACAAAAGTGACTACACGGAAAATGGGAGGATTTGCAAAGTGGAAAAAAACTTTGGGTTCTGGACCTTCTGGTACTTCAGAGATGGCTGAATAGGTGAAGAGAAGGAAGCTAGAGGTCAGGCGTCCTGTCAGCCCAGATGACAGCACGCAGGCTCCTTCTCACTCCTCAAGTGATGATGACGAGGAGTGCATACCAGCAACGCAGCCATCAGCAGCAGCTGAGTCTCCTGATTCACGGCATCCAAAGCCGTATTACACGCTGGATTCGGATACACATGATTTTTATATACAGGAGCCACAGTATCCAGCATTTGGCCAGGCTGACCAGCAGTGGATTACACCACTAGCTCCACCATCCTCTGCTTACGTCCCGGTCGTCCCGCAGTCCGATCCATACGACCTTGATGGAATGGCATCGGCATTATTTTCATATGAATATGGTCCCGGACAGTATACAAGACTGAGCACGAGGGAGGAGCATCAAGCGCAGCAGGGAGAGGAGGAAGACCCATATTTATATCCTAGATTTTGGTAGTAGATTGATATGATGTAAATTTTTTTTTTCATGATGTATTATCTCTTTGATTTTTGAATCAATGGAATTGGAATATGTACTTAACTTCAAGTTTTCAATTGGAGTTCATTAGTATTTATTCGATGTGGTCCTGTGGATGAATGCATTGGTTATTTTTAAATTTTTTTCTAACTCATTTCCTATTTTTTATAAATTTTATGAATTTTTTTGACGAAAAAAAATTCAAAAAAAAAAAACGATTCCGGGCTGATCCGGAATCGATTCTCTTCTCAGGAATCGGCCGATTCCGGCCGATTCCGTAACACTTGGAACACAGTCCTTGACACTTTGGATTTGCCACAAAGAAGTAACAATGTTGTTATACTTATACTAGAGTCAATAAGAACCTATAAAGCATCCAATGTCCATTTGGTGAATGCACGTAATGGAGAAAAAAAGAAATGAGAACATAAAATGCTTAAATCCAGACAGCTACTTGAAATCTTAGAGATAGACATGATCTCTTATCTCATATTTGCTTTTCACGATGAAGGATATCTGACCCCATGAACATAGCATGGTTAGAAGAAAAATGGATCATCCTCCTAGTTTCCATAAAGGTAACAGTGGTTGTCAACGTCGAGAACATGAGCTAGCTGACAGATAAGAATACCCCGTCTTCCATAAAGCAATAATCCAAATAATAATGAACACTTAAATATTTGATTAATCGCACCTTTATTATTTAATTTGGCTAAATTGAGTTTTTAAGGGTACCACTTACCAGCCACCTAGGGCTATTAACTGTTTGGTTGAGTTTTGTTCAAACCTTCTAACTGAACCAATCAACCAAGCCATGGTTAGTTCAGTTTCTCCAAGTTGTGAAACAGACTTGGAGAAACTGAACCAAACTGTGCAAGCCGAAGTAAATTGAAGCATTAAAAAAATTATAATATAATACTAAAGATAATGACATTTACAAATCTATGAACATTTTATTTATTTTAAATTATAAATATCAGTATTATACATACATAAAAAAATTCATATTCTATTGTTTGAATCCCAGATGAAACTAAATCAAATGAAACTACTGCCTTTTAGTTTAGCTCAGATAGGAAAGTCCATTCTATTAGGTTTTGTTTGGGGAAAACATCCCAAATTGGAACCAACCCTTCCCGTCTGTCTCTAGCTCAAAATCCTTAGTGTGATGAGCAGGTAGGATCTTTGTATGACATTATCATTAACCTTTATTTCCCAATAGAATAAAGACTTTTAAGAGGAATAAAACATTAGTTAATAATTGCTGGATCAACCTGCTATAAGAGGTCTGAGGTGCATCTCTCTGCAAAACATTAGCACAACGAAAACTGGTTTAATCACATTGAATAGTAGTGAAACATAATTGAGTAGCTAGCTACTCAAAGTTAAAAAAGTGGCTTCATCTTGAGGTGCCAATTTGTACAGTTCCATCATGGAGAAAACATAACCATTCAAAACAATGAACAAATCAAACATACAGACCAGATATCAGTTGACTACAGCTCACGTCAGCTTTTGAACAAAGGTAAAAGAAAATCAAAATAAGAATATCAGAAAATGAAACAGAATAAATGATTCGACCTAATGCAACTTGCTCTCTGAGGAGCGAGAACCACATCCAGGATTTAGGACTGAAATAACAAGGCAATGCTGCAACTAACATGGCGTGATTTGAACTGCATCCAACCATAAGTAGAAGTTTCATCTCTGTATGATGGAAAAGGAATATAATGCCTTAGTGCATAAATGGTAAAGATCATTTAACATGTAAATATACTCTTGTCATGATAGCAGTCACCCATATCAGACAGTTCACATCAAACGAATTTGATGCCAGTAAAGACAAGGCACTGACAGGAATAAAACAGATTATACCTACACACGTAGACACCACATCTGCTTCATCAGTGCCTTATTTTTCATTCGGGTAGTGAACAGATATATGTAACCAAAAGTCTTCTGGTTGGTAAACCCAAGAGAGTAAGCCCAATGAATTACACAAAGCTAAGTAGATACTTAATTGGAGAACAAGTCACTGACAGGTCAATTAGATCCAAGAGCAAGCAAGATTCCTCTGATTGCTAAAGAGGACTGTGATTCCTGTTCTGATTGGAGAAATACTATATATATACATATATATCTGTTGATTGCTGGTATTACCTTGAATTTGCCGTGTCCTGAGCTAGTTGGTCTATGCTTATCGGGTCGGTTATATCATTCAAACGACAGAATTGATAGCTGTTACCAAGCTTAGTAAAGTCAAGCTTAGTTGACGAGCAGATGTGCATTTGAGAATTCATGGGGTTGTCAAATGGCAAGAGATATTGCATTGGGGCCGCGTGAACAAGGAAAACCCAGAAGTCTATCTATGATTGCCAACAGTTAGCTTAGTTTGCTTTGTACCATGCATGACAGAGTTCCGAAGACTTGTCAGCTGATTTGGAACTGCTTTTTGCATCTACTCGTCATTTTTGGCCAACCACTACAAGGTGATTTCATGTTTCTGAAACACTGATTTTGACTTAAAAAATAGTACGCAGCCCAATTGCTAAGTATAATATGATCACATAGCATTTCAGTCCCCAAAATCCGGCGTACTGTCAGTCTGCCATAAAGCAATACACGTGTCAAGTATGTTAACAGGATCCTACCTCTTTTTGTCCATTCGCTTCTTTTATCCGCTTCAGTCGTTTATTAACTTTTGACTTCACATGAAGCTCCATTCCTTGTTGTCGCAACCAAACATTTGCACAGAAGTGACAGAAATCTTCCCCAACGCACAATCTATCTTTCGGTGGCTTACACTCTGCAGTTGCTTCGACTACTTTTTACTTGTAGCTTCAAGCATTAGGATCGTAATGCTTTCTAGGATTTTATAGCATCCATACGGAGGGGTCAGATCTGCTGGGCATATGAGTGTATGCTCACACTCGTATGATGAACTCTCCAAGAAAACTGCCGCTTATGATTCTTCATGATCCTTACCCGGAAAAACGAGATGCATTGAATCAACAACGAATACGATCTCCCAGATGTCAAATGCAGTAACATATCCCGGCGAATATTCCAGTTCAAATTCAAGGCACGGTAGACGCAGATGACTAGCATCATGTTGGTACCTCGGAAGTCCAGACACGGTCTCACAGCGGCCAAAATGCTATCCGGCCAGTCCAGTAAACTCGTCGTCAATGTAACTCCGCCAGCCGAGGTACCGTGCGAACCTTCAGGCATCCACTGTTGAAGTGGCCACCGAGTGATTGCAGAATGGCCGACCGTCGACTGGGCGCGCGAAGACGTCAAGCTTTAGTTCCTTCAGCCGCCCCCCCGCCTTCTCCGCCTTCGCAATCTCGTACACGTCAGGATCCGCCACCCGGCGCCCTGTTCCCCCAAGTCTTGTCGTCGCCCTCACTACTCCTCAACTGCTTCTGCTGGCATCCGTGATGTCGAGGGAGGCGCAGAACTGAATCAGGAGCGCGGATGACGGAGATGCCCGCTCCCCGATTGGAAGCAAAACAAGCGCCACGGCGAAGGGTTGCTATCCACCGCACGGGAAGCGGCGGGGCGTGCTCTGCTTGTATCGGTCAGGGGGGGGGGGGGGGGGGGGGAACGGGGACCGGATCCTTTGTGCACCTCGGTGTGCACTACGGATGTCAACGGGTAGGATACGGGTCAAATAATAGTATTATCCATATCCGTATCCTATAAGAAAAAAGTGTATCCACTTGCTGTTCGTTAACTATCGGTATTGGGTGTATCCGCGAACCGCATTGTTCTATCCGCTTAAAAATGATTTACGGTCAGATAACGGACGATTATCGAATATATAAAGAGATAACATACGTATAATACAACTTAGCAAAATAAAGAAGTAAAGATAAATTTACTGATAAAGACACACATAAAAATATATATATATATTATGATTAAAAGTATCTATTTATAGTAATGAACAAAAAGAAAATTTTTAATTATATATCTACCACAAAACATGAGATATAGAAAAATAATTTACAAGTCCATAGTAAAATTAATTTTTGAGTCTATAGTAAATAATTAGATGTGCAACACAAAATATGAGATAGAAAAAACAAGACTTATCCAATGTTAAGATCTCAAGGAGAAGGGTGAATCGGTGAGTTAAGAACAATAAGATTTTCTAGATGGGTCATATATACTTAGATGTCATAAATTGTGAGTTATATCGTATTGTGTATTAGTTAGCGAATACGGATAACGGTTTTCGGGTTCGGTTTATGGTGTATCCATGACCGCATCTGCTAAGATAACGGTTATCGGTAAACGAACGCGGATATCTTATTCGGAAAATTTAAACTATCCACTTGCTGTTCGTTAACTAACGAACGGGTCGGATAATCGGTAACCATTGACATCCCTATGTGCACCTCAATGCACACCACTTCTTAAATTCATCTAATTATGTGATCAAATTAGTTATTTTAATTATTTTTAAGACCGTAAATATACATATATGTTATGTGATGTTATATTTTATGAAAATCAACATTAAATATATTTTATACATATTTATTTAAATTTAAAATATAATTAATTTACAAAATAGTATAAATTGAAAAAATATTAATATTGCTTCTTTTTTATCAATACATAATATATATTTATATTCACGATCTTAAAAATGATTAAAATAATTAATTTGATCACATAATTAGATGAATTTAAGAAACGGTGTGCATTGAGGTGCACACCGAGGTGCACAGAGGATCCGGTCCCGGGGAAACGAGTGTCGAGCAGACTGGGGTTCTTTCGAATTTTTATACGAATCTTGTATAATATTAATTTTTTCTTTTCTTTTTGCAAACTTCCAAAATGTCTCTCGCGGTGGCAGGTGATAAGAGTAGTATTCTCCAGCGGAATCACATTTCGATCGGGATAAGGATGAGGACGTGCCAGTTCCATCTTGACCAAAGTTCAAAGAGATACCATATATCAATCGTTTATCTAAATTAAGTCATTAAATTATACATAATTATTAAACAAACAAGCTTGAAATGTGGCTCGATTAAAGACACTAACTCTATTTCATAAACTCGTCGGTAACTCAATTAAAATTAAATTTTGTTACTTAAAAATATAAAATTAGGTGAAATTCAGTTTAAATAGATATCAAGTTTGAGATTTTATCAACGACTATTCGATCGATTTTAAATTTTATGAATGAATTTGTATCGAGGTTAAAACTTGAATGTGGGCGGAAGTTGAGTCAAACTATCAAGCTCCGACACTATTAAGTAACGAATCAAATTTGTAAGAAATAGGAGCTCTAACTCGCGTAAAATAAATAACTCGACTTTGAACAACATACTGCTCACATCGATTCGACTCATTTGCATCGGAAGTAAAATATATACTCTCCAAAAATTAAATAATTAAAAAATACTTACCGTTTCTATAAATTGTCGCATACAAAAGTGGATATCAAAATCAAGTCGAGATGATTCCTTTGTTGACGAAGGAAGGGTAAGGGCCACTTTAGGAATGATCTTGCTGTCGCTCTTTTATTGTGTGTTGATGCACCAGACGTCTAAACAAAATTTTGGTGGCACCCTTTTGGTTTAATCTGAAAAATATGAACTCGTAATTTTTATGTCTAATTTCATAGCTTGTGATATAATCAAGTACTTAATTTGATTAAGAGATGTGTTAAGATACAAGAGATAAGTTAAAAGTTAACTAAGACATAAAATCCAATAACTTAAATCTAAAAATTTATGACCAAATCACAGGTCAGGGGTGTGTTAACTAAAAACATCTTCGACATTCTACCCCTGGACCGAAGATCCAGCTTCCAGACGTTTTCCCCTTAGAAATGGCGAGACCAGAAGACCTTGCCGGATCTCGGACACGGAGACGCCATGAATCTCTGCCTACCCCACCGGTCCCCGGCTGCGCACGCCTCCATCATCCAACCGAGATGGCCGCTTTCGACTCCAGCAGCTACTGCCGCGCGCTCCTCGCCTCCGTCGAGCTGCATCAACCAGAGCGGCGGCGTCGACCCGAGCGAAGCCCTGAGCTCCCTGGAGGACGGCGGAGGCGCCGGTAGTGGTGCCCTGTACAACTCGCTCCTCGCTGTTTGCGTATCAAACAAGGCCATCCGGGAGGGGGAGAGGCTGCGCGCGCACTTGGCGCGCGTCGGCCACGCGCCCGACGTCTTCCTGCAGAACCAGTTCCTCAATCTGTACTCCAAGTGTGGACGAATGGACAGCGCGCGGGAGCTGTTCGATGAAATGCGAGAAAGGAACGTCGTCTCTTGGAACGCCATGATCGCCGGGTATTGCTCGAACAGGAGGTTTGCGGACGCCGCGCTGCTCTTTGCGGCCATGATCGAGGCTGGTGGCGTCCCGAACAAGGCGACTTACCTCGGCGCGCTGCGGGCGTCGATTGGCTACGGGGACCTCGGGCACGGGAGGCAGGTCCACGCCCGTCTTGTGAAAGTCGGCTTGCTCTCTCACGTCGAGATTGGGAATTCCTTGATCAACGTGTACATGAAGTTGGGCAAGCTGGAGGAGTCCCGGAAGGTGTTCGAGAGGATGACTGACCGGGACGTGATTTCCTGGAACTCTGCCATCGCCGCCGACGCCAAGCTCGGCCGTGACGACCACCATTTCGCCCTCTTCCTCGAGATGAATGTAGAGGGCTTCGCGCCCGACGAATTCACCTTCACAGGTCTCCTCGGCTCGGAGGACGCCATGGGTGTCGAGGAGCTGCATGCGCAGATTCTGAAGCGCGCGCTTGCGGACGACGCCTACGTCGGTTGCGCACTCCTGGACGCGTATGCGCGGTCCGGGGGCCTTCCAGAGGCCAGGCTGATATTCAGCAGAATGCCCCACCGGAGCACCACTGCCTGGAACTCCATCATCGCCGCTTGTGCGGAGAAGAACATGGTCGAAGAGGGGCTGCAGCTTTTCCTGGACATGCAACAGAACGGCGCACTTCCAGATGCGTACACGATCTGTAGCTTGCTCGGTGCCGCTACAGCGATGGAGTCGTCCGGCGCGGCAGGAAAGCAGGTCCACGGACTTGCGGTGAAGATGGGGCTTTGCGCGGAGGCACCGGTGGGGAACATGCTCATCGCCATGTATTCCAGGCGGGGGATGGTTTCCGACGGCCGTCGATCGTTCCAGGACATAGCCGACGCCGACGCCGTCTCCTGGAACTCGCTGATTCAAGCGTGCGTCGACAACGGGATGCACGAGGAAGCACTCCTTACGTTCATAGAGATGAAGGATTCGGGGACCAGGGCGGACGATCTCAGCTTCATCGGTGCGTTGACTGCCTGTGCTTCACTCGTCTGGAAGCGGACTGCAAGAGCAGTCCATGGTGACGCCGTCAAGTGTGGAGCCGCGCGCGACGCGTTCGTGGGCGGCGCCCTCATCGAGGTGTACGCCAAGTGCTCCCTGTTGGCGGAGGCCGAGCGGGTGTTCGACGCGATCGAGCGGAGAGATCTGGTGGCGTGGAACTCCATGGCGGCCGGTTTCGCCAAGAACGGCTCCCTGGACCGCGCCCTGGAGCTGCTCGTCCTGATGAGGGGAGACGGGCTGGAGCCCGACCGTTTCACCTTCTCCGGCGTGCTCTCCGGCTGCGCGGACAAATCGGCGTTGCAGAACGGAAGGCAGGTTCATGCTCTGGTTGTGAAATCGGACTCCCCTGCCGACACCATTGTGGGGAACGCGCTGATAACGATGTATATGAGATCCGGATGCCCGAGGGAAGCATCGCGAGTCTTCTCCAAGATGGCTGCGAGGAACACCGCGTCATGGACGGCGATCATCGGAGGCTACGCGCAGAGTGGCTGCTCCGAGGAGGCCATCGAATTGTTCCGGCAAATGAGGGCATCGGGAGCAAGAGCCGAGGGTAGAACCTTCACCGCCCTGCTGACGGCGTGCAGTTACTCCGGGAAGATCAACCAGGCACGGAAGTATTTCAAGATGATGGAGGCGGACTACGGGATCGTCCCGGAGGTCGAACATTACGCTTGTATGGTGGATGCGCTCGGCCGAGCGGGGAGGCTGGAGGAAGCGGAGAGCGTCATAAACACGATGCCCCACGAGCCGAGCGCCCTCGTCTGGAGGGCGATGCTGGGAGCCTGCAAGATCCACGGCGATCTGGCCAGGGGGAGGAGGGCCATGGAGAGGGTGGTGGCCGCGGAGCCCGGGGACTCCGCGGCGTACGTGTTGCTCTCCAACATGTACGCCGCCGCCGGAAGGTGGGACGGCGTTGCGGAGGTCAGGGGGCTGATGAGGCAGAATGGGGTCAGGAAGGAACCTGGGAAGAGCTGGATCGAGGTGGGGGGTAGGGTGCACGAGTTCGTCGCAGGAGACAAGTTGCATCCGCAGAGAGATGCAATCTGTGCCGCGCTGAGGCGACTGCTGCAGGAGATGAAGGCCGCCGGATACGTTCCTGTCGCTCTCTGAAGATCGGACTCATCCAGCACCGCAAGGAGGCACAAGCACATGGAGAAAAATTTTAAATTAACATAGTCTAATTTTTTTTTCTCGAAATTAACACCTAAAAATTTGCATTTTCAAAATTAACACAGTTTAAACGAAATCGTTAAGTTGATTAACGACTTTAGAGAGACGAAGATAAGTGACTGATTTATCTAACAGTTTCTATTTTGTAAAAGAAAAAAGAGTAAAAATCGTTAGATGTTCCAATGATTTTTATTTATCTATTATATTATTAATATATTATTACAAATTAATATATCAATTAATATGTATAATTATTTTAAAATAAATTATTACATATTAATATATGGTTAATATTTATAATATATAATAGTATTAATATATAAATTATTCTTAATTAAAATATAATAATTAAATTACATTTATTAATTTAAATAAATGTTATAGACAATTATTTTAAAATAAAAAATAAAAAATTATTTGTTAGTTCGTCTCTCTAAAATTGTTAACGGACTTAACGATTTCGTTTAAATTGTGTTAGTTTTAAAAATAATTTTAAATGTTAGTTTCGGAAAAAAATTTAAAATTATATTAATTTAAATTTTTTTCTCGCACAAGCATACCATATGCAAAAAAGAGCAAGAGCGTGAATTGGATGCCTTCGAGAAACTTAAATGTTGTCTTGGTGAGAAGATGCCATCACATCATACTTGATGTATACATGTGAATAAAACACTGTAAGAGTTCTAACTTTTGAAAGCCTTGAAAGATTGTACAAAGATGGAGAACACCGACACAGGAGAACACAAGGAATGAAAATAACAACTATCAGGTTGATTATTTTCGTCAACTAGATGCAGCATATTCTTGTATGGCACAGAGGCCAAGCAAGTGACTGGAATAGCATTTACCAGTGCAGCCAAGAAAACTTGCAAGATTGCGAGGATTATCAACAGTTCAACACTTAATCCGGGTTACCTGTGTATATTATAGTCGTAGATTCGATTCGAGTGTGTACAATTACGGTCAAAAGAGGGCAACAAACAGGAAGAAGCTGGAATTATATGCTGCAGGATAGAATAATAACCACCCAGTGCTGCTTCCAACCATGAGAGGAATATAGGAAAGATAAACGGCCATATGGTTCAATAATTTGCAGTTTCAACGTCCTGAGCAGGGTTTCTCACATAAACAAGCCAAGTGCGAGGAAACCAAAAGATTGAGAACTCCAAGTCATGAATTTCCTCATGTGGTCAGACCAATTTGAAGTTCTTTTTTCTTTCTTTCTTTTTTTGGTTACGTACTATATACCCCATAAGCAACTCCAATTAAGATTGCAGGCAAGACAAGCCCACAGAAGTCTTAGGTTTGCCCTCGAACACTAACCTATATAAGCTAATAAAGACGACAGTAAGTTAGATACTAAAAACACATTGTAAGCTTCTTTTGTCTCCTTCAATGACTTTGAGCATGCGTTTATGCTACTGTTTGATGACAACTAAATGACGCATTCTGCCCTTTATACATGTCAGGCTATGCAAACCTTCATGACTAAATATAAGTGCCGCCCATTAAGATAGCAACACACTGAATAGAATGTCTGGTCCAAACTACACCCAAAATAAGGATAGAACTAAACTCCTGTTTGGCACCATAAAATTTTGGGGATAAACCAAACTTATCCCCAAGTTATCCCCATACCAAACAGTAAAACACCCAAACAAGGACAAAAATAAACTCTACCTAAATTGCAGTAAAACTTAAAATAGTAAAAGCATTTAACCTTTTCTATGTTCTCTTTATTCAGCTCCAGTCCTGTTTCCTCATCAACAATTTGTCTTGTCCAACTGCAACTATTTTCGGAATCTTTTCAACAAACGACACTCAATACACATCTTCATGATCATTACTGCACCTGGACCAAATCCACATACTCCTCGTAGCTTGAATCTTACAATATTTCCATCAAGCTCATGAAGTGCCACTTTACCACCATCTGCTAAATGATATGGTCGAACCTCGTCGAGCACACATTCAACATTTTATGCAGTAAGTGGCACTTCACAATGGAATCTGAAGTTGTAACTGCTTTACCAACTGCATCACAAAGAATCAGCAATCATTCATATAGTTTTCAAAAAAGTACAGCTAAACCCCAATCATGACCCATCAACATGAAAACCTTTTATCCTAAATTATGCATATAAATTTTCGTAAGAATCCATAAATGAGATGTTCATTATACAAGGACCATGGGAGAAAGTTCACCGTGGTATCACCCATCTTCAAAATGACACGCAAGCTTTGAACAAGAAAAAGAAGCTATAGTCATTAACAAGTCAAACTTGAGCAAACCCTTTCTCAACTCAATAAAACTTGCAAGGATATTGGTTAAGTACTTAATTAAGTACTTGGTTAAATGTTTATTCAAATAATTAAATTACAAGTAATCAATTGTTATTTAATGTCAGTTAAAATATTAAATAAGTTGAAATAGAATTTAATTTCAGCTTTAGTTGATCACTGAGTTTCTTTAAACGAGCTCAAATTTGAGCTTTGTAAACAAGCATGGATCATGCTTCACATAAACAAGCTCAGTGAGAACTTGAACTCGAGTTAGACTGAGCTCGAGTAGACCTCCTATTCTACCTCAATTTTGAACTCAGCGAGCCAAGCTGGAATATTGGTCAAATCTGCTCATTAAGTATCAAGCCTAGCTCGCACTTGAGTAGAGATAACGAGCTGAGCTCAAAGCTCGATTTGCACCCTACGGTATCATGCTTCTGTTGAAGTCAGGTTTGAAGTGCATCAAAAAAGCAACTGCATCTAAAGAAGTTGTAGAATAAGTGCTGGCCCTATATTGTTGTCCTAGGCTTCTCCCATTCACTAAAGCCCAGTTTGGTATGGGGATAAAATTGATAGAGATAGGATAGGGATAAATCACTCCTTGTGACCATTTTTATCCCCATTGTGTTTGGTTTGAGTTAGAATATGTTTTAGAGGATAACCTTGTCCTATGTTTAGTATGATATGTGATTATTAATTTTAAAATTAATATTGATATATATATAAATTCTTTAACTGCTAATATAAAATTTAAAATTTATATCATAAATAATACATAATTGACAATGCAAAACATTCCATGTACTAGATGGATGACTATCCCTCAAAAAACTTTAGGGATAAAATATACCATGTACAGGATGAGATGACTTAACCCTCACCTTATCCTCATTTTTTGGGATAAACTGGATTGAGTTAATCCATGTTAAGTCTCATTTTATTTGCAAAACAGATGGAGGATTGAAGATAAACTAGATTTATCTATGATTATCCAGGCACCAAACATAGCCTAATTAGGAACAAATTTCCTCTCTCTACAAGGTCCTTTTTAGTTTTATTCTTTTCAAAAATATTGTATCAAGGATCTACGATGAATAATGGATATTGATAGGGTGATGATGATATCATTATTTTATATTTTACCCAGTTCATTACTAGTTCAATGATATTTGCATGTAAAACCTCAATAAATTTGGACCTATAAGACTATAATCCAATTTTTTTTCACTTAAAGATTCATGCATTAGTAAGTCATGAGACCTTGTCTCATAAGGCTCCGACAAATGACTCATCATTGCATCAAATCCTTAGAAGCATGGCAATGCTCATTCGCTGATAATCGCCAAATGCTGCGAAAACCGAACATTTTCTTCTCAACGAGAAATGAAAGCATAACTGAAAAAGTCGAGCGTCTTAGTCCTTTATCATGATTAAATTGTTGATTAAAGGAGCTGATAAGGAGAAAGACGGACGAAGAGAGCTCACCATGCCACGGTATGATCGGGAGAGAGCGATAACGCAAGGACGCGGATCCCTTGTTCTGAAAGAAGTTACATTGGACGATGAAAACCCTATTCCCCCTGGAACATTGGTTTGCAATAATAAACTGATCAGCAAAACAGGGATAAGCAGAGGCAGGTATTGCTAGGCGAACGTACCTCAAAACAGCGGCAGGCTGGAGATGAACAGGACAAGCAAGACGAGACATCAGCCAAGGCGCAGAAACCATGCTGTTCCCCGCAGTAACAAGACGAATTCAGCATCGTAATCTGCATCTAGCGGACCTTAATCTGCCTGCGTCCAAGGTGGAGACGTTGAGCAACCGTCGGATGGGAGGCGTCGAGCAGGAGGCTTCTCAATTGGCTTCACTTCAGAATTTCTACTCACCAAGGTCGGAGCGGAGGTGAGAAGACGAAGGTGCGGGAGATCTTGTCGCGGAAGCACTTCTGGATGTTTCTTAATGTGCGGCGACTTCAACAGCTCGAATCATGTTGATTTGGTTCCTCGGTGCACAAACATGAGATGCACACTTTTGCAACAACCCCCCGGGGGCCTGGTAGACGTGTGAAAGTGAATTGCTTTTAGGGGGTGGATGCTTCGCGACCAGGATCCACACCCCATCTATTTGCGAGGGAAGCGGATGCGATGTTGCAGTCTACGCCAGCAGACCCCCGGCGGCCGTCGCAAGCACCACGGCGACGAGGCTGCTTGATTCGAGGCAAGCCTGCTGTGAGACTGCAGTAACCGCCGATTTAATCAGGGCAGCAGAGCCCCTTCGTCTTCAACGCCTCATATTTTTCCTTAAGAGTAGGCCTCTGTATATTAGATTTTCCGAGCATGGTTGGGAAGGAACGAGTGCCGGTGATGTCGGTTGGAGTTTCTTCATCGATGAACATCCCTTTGAAGCATCACTTGGGACTCCGTCGCCGCCGGCCATGTCTGCATTCTCAGCCGATGAGCCGCAGAAGTTGCAACTCGTCCATGGATGGATTAGTCTGCACTGAGCTGCTCCCGGACCTACTCCGCACGCCGGCACTCTTCATCACCTCCCTTATCTGCAAGACTTCATCCCACCTTCCGTCAGATGCATACATGTTGGACAAGGCTACATAATCCTCGCAGGCGGCTACCTCTCCACCGGCCGGATCCCCAGTCCCATGTTCCTGCAGCAAGAGGTTATCTCCAGCCTCCTGACCCAACCCGACATGGCCGTGCTTCTTGCAGGCCGCCAACAGCGTCCTCCATAGCACGGCGTCCGGGGTGATGGGCATGACCTTCACGAACCTCTGAGCTTCGTTCACCATCCCGACCCGGCCGAGAAGGTCCACGACGCAGCCGTAGTGCTGAATGCTCGGTTTGATGCCGAATCTACTGCACATTATGTCGAACAGTTGCAGTCCTTCCTTCACTAGGCCCGCATGGCAGCAGGCAGAGAGCAGGCAAGTGAAAGTGACGGAGTTCGGTGATACCCCTGCCTCCAACATGGCGTCCAACATCTTGACAGCCGCCTCGCCGCAGCCGTGGAAAGCGAGACCGGCGGTCATTGCGGTCCAACTGAGGACATTCTTTTCCTTGATCCCTTCAAAAGTTTTCTGGGCGCTGACCACGCAGCCGCATTTGGAGTAGGCGCCCACCAGCGCAGTGCCTATGAAGGTGTCATCTTCCACCGGTGCGGATTTGCATATGAAAGCATGAACAGACCTAGCGAGCGCCACCCCTCCCAGCTGAGAACAGGCGGAGAGCATCACAACCATCGAGCGGTCGGACGGCCTCGTAAATCCCTCCTCGAAGAGCATCTCCTTGAACAAGACCACCGCATCCATCGCCATTCCACTGAGGCAATGAGCGGCCATCAACGCATTCCAGGTCGCGATGTTTCTCAGTGGCATTTCGTCGAACAGCTTCCTTGCAGATTTCAATTCGCCGAGACTCCCGTAGAAGTGAACTCCCGTGGTGAGCACCGTGACGTGCAAGGACCCGGGTGGCCGGATCTTCACGAGCTGGGCATGCACCTGCAGCCCTTCTCTCAACGCCGCCGCGCGGGCGCACGCGCCGATCACGTAGGTGAACGTCCGATCGTCAGGCAGGAAGGCGCTCCCGCCGCCGACTCCGCCTCTGAGGTCACATCGTCGAGCGTACAGCAAGATGGACTCCTTGGGGACACTGCACCGGATCATGACGTTCCAGGCTTGCACGTCGGCAACCCCGGCGTGGCACCGGAAGGCGAGACGGGCGTGATCCATGCCCTCCGGGAGGGGAAGCGCGGCGTAGCGCTCGATCAGTTTCGCCAAGGCGCTGGGCTGGCAAAGGGAACCGCCCACGATCATCTGCCCGTGTATCTGCTTCAGCTTCCCGATGCTCATGGCAGAATGAGGGGTCAGCCCCAACAACTCGAGGCATCTCGCACGAGGAAGACGAGGCGCCATCTCCGGAGGGTATCAAGCGCGGCGTTGCTGGATTTGACAAGCGTGCTCCCAATGTTCAGGCCGTCTTCGCGTTATCGACACTTCCAATGACCACTTCCGCTGCGTCAACTCCCGGGGAGCCACCCGACGCCGCCGCGACGCGGTCCAACACGGCAAACTTTTTGGCATCGCAACGAGCGCCGCCGCCGCCGCAAGAGAGCGGGGGAGGTCAGGTAATAACCCAACTAAATTTAAACACGGGTCTCACCAGTGATTTAATTTGTAATAACTCAACTATCCGGCGAGATCCGACCAGCAAGGTCGGTTGTCAAGAGCGGAGAAGGTCAAGAGAGACCCTCCACCTCTCTCACAAACAAAGATCCAATTATTTGATGGAATCATGTTTGTTTGTAAGGAGGTGGAGACCTGACCTCTCTCGTGAGAGAGGTCAAGAGGGGAGGTGGAGGACAAACAAATGTGGGTCCTATCAAATTTAACAGTGATTTAATTTGAATTGATCCAATTATCTAACGAGATCTACGTTTGTTTGTAAGAGGGTGGAGACTCTTAATCTCGCTTACCGAGAGTGGGTGAGGTCGAGAGAGAGGTGAAGGGTTACAAACAAACGTGAGCCTCATTGAATTTAATTAATTATTTTTTAAAACAAAGGTTAATTTCTTACTATATTACGGTGAAAGAAGATATTACAGGTACAACCGATAACTTAGTTCAACACAAATTGATATATGAGGGTATCTCATACAAAAATAATGTAATATAGAGTCCGATGATGATTAACACAGATAAAGACCAAATTGTAGAAATGCTTCGAGATTGCATCTTCAAAAGCAGTCGAAAGTTGTCACGAAATAGAATGGACCTGCAGCTTAGTAAGCTTCAACAGGCCATAAGTAAGGACTCTTCATGGAGTCTGACATTTGCCATGAGGTAGGATGATCACACCGTACAGGTGTGGATGTTGTCCAAATTAACAACCTCACAAATAGTCTCATGACAATATAACCGACGTCTGCATATAGCACAAAGATAGAACATAAATAGAAAGAAATTGGACAATACAACATCTATGTAACCCGAAACTGTCACACCTTAGAGTAGACAATAAGATCTCAAACAACAGCTTAAGAGGTGGATAACTAAAATAGATACTTAAAAACGTTAAGATAGTAGGAAAAAAAACTAAGAAGCCCCGATAGAAGGTATGTGAAGAGTTCCGAGGTGAAATCTCGCAGGATTTCGGAACCCACAAAATGGGGTTTTGAGTATAAAAGAAGAGATTTTACCACGATAGACAAAGAAAAAGATCGGCCAGAGAAGTAGAAAAAGTAACTTCAACAAAGCCCTCTTTCTTTTACACCGACCTTCTATTATTCACAAAATCGTGTAGAAATCCGCTGGATGGTAGAGCCCGAGCCCTACCCAGATGAGGACCTAACTACCTTGTGGAGCCCATGCTTGTTTGTGAGGGGGTGACCCAACTATCTAGTGGAGCCCACACTTGTTTGTGAGGGGGTGAAGAGCCCTCCACCCCCCTCCAGACCTTCCCCTTTCTCTCCCGCCTCTGGAGGGGGGTGGAGGACTCTTAAAAAAATGTGGATCCCACTAAATTTATTGGTGATTTAATTTGAAGTGACTCAATTATCTGGTGAAACTCATATTTGTTTGTGAAAGGGTGAAGGGACCCCGCTCTTGCCACATCGAGAGCAAGGGAGGTCAGGAGGGGAGTTCCACTAAATTTAATGATGATTTGATTTTAAGTGACGCAACTAACCAGTGAGGCCAATGTTTGTTTGTGAGGGAGTGAGAGGATGGTTCCACTGAATTTAATAATGATTTGATTTAAGTGACCCAACTATCCAATGAAACCCATGTTTGTTTGTGACAAGGTGGAGGGACTTTCCACCCCCTCCTAACCTCCCCTACTCTCATCACCCCACTCCTTACCTCCCCCACTCTCCTATTCAGAGCAGGGGAGAAGAGTGGGGAAAGTCAAGAGGGAGGTTCCACCAAATTTAATAGTGATTTGATTTGAAGTGACTCAATTATCCGATAGGGTGAACGTTTGTTTGCGAGGGGGTGGAGGGTGGTTCCACCGAACTTAATTGTGATTTGATTTGAAATGACCCAATTATTCGGTGGGGCCCACATTTATTTGTGAGGGATAAAGAGATGTGAGGGGGTGGAGGGTCCCTCAATCCCCTTACAAACCGACGTAAGTCCCAACAAATTTAATGATGATTTAATTTGAAGTGACATAACTATCCAGTGAGGCCCACATTTGTTTGTGAGGGTATCCTCCACCCTCCTCTTGACCTCCAGTGCTCTCCTCTTTTGCCGCAATGGCTCGTATCAATCACGAAGAGAAACAACTTGTGCGCACCTCCCGTATTTACATTTTCGTGTAATTTATATATTTAAAGATAATCACATGTTTTTACAAGACACTCTTTTTAAATATAAAATATTAAATGGCAATGTTTTTTCTACGAAGAACCATCCTTCCACCCAATAAAAAAAGAATGTCGAAACTTTTCATGTAAAAAATGAAGAGAAAATTGTTAGTGATGGACGGACTTAAAAAATTTGTGTCAGAAAAATTATTAATGTAAGTGTTTGATTGCACAATAAATTTTCATGCATGATAAAAAACTCATATTAAATTAAAATACGAAAGAATCAATGATAAAAAATATCACTTTTGAAAAAATGTGATAAAAAATAATAATTATTATATATGATCAAACAAAATGAGGGATTACAAGTTAAAAAAGATGAGGTCAATTTTTTTCTAAGAAAAAAATTGTTTTAAAAATATAAAATTATTTTGATTGTCGAATATCTTTTTTAACAAATTTTATTTTAAAATATAAAATTATAACAAAATTTCAAATTATCATACAATCACACACTCCATAAGATGTTTATACAAAGATATCTTACACGAAATTAGAGATACTCGTGATCTGGCAGTTCCCCTTTCACCACAGAGAAAGAAACCATAGGCTAATATTTAAATAGTGCAAAATACGTGGATATCCTCGTATTTACACCATCCGAATTTATACTTTGATCGATATTTGTGCATGCCTCGTATTTTTCATGAATAACTGCCCCCGTTCAGACCTATATCTGTACATCAACTTGATATTTTTAAAAGAAGCATATACATATATAATGTAATTTCTTTACTATCTCATTTTAAATATAGAATTAAAATGTGCATGTAAGACATAGTTACAAACTTGAATAGACTTAAATCCACCTAATTTCACCGAAACTAGTTCAGATGCATATCAGAACAGGAAAAAAATATTATGTTGAATCACACTCTCCATAAATATTTTGCAGAATCGTCGTTAATGACATAATGTTTGATGGGATACGGTAACCATGTATAACTAAAAAAGGACGGAGGACCACAAGAAAAGAAAAAGAAAAAAAGGTCTCACCTTTTCTTCCTACAGGAAGAAAATTTCTATGAAAATATAATTTCGTAGTAATCGCCAAACATTCCTTTCAACAAGTTTTGTTACAAAAATATTTTTGTAACAAAGTTCCGGAGAGGGTTACAAATACGAAGAGATCAGCAGCTCTGTAGCACGCTTCCTGAGCCTGGTGATCAGATTGGCAGGTGCAAAGGAGATCAGCTGTGCCCCGGGCCCTGCCTGAGGGAGTCGAAAAGGCTGCGCTCTTCTGCGCAGGTTATGGCGATATCTTCTAAAGAGGACGCGGTGAAGAGTGTCTGATCTCCCAAGGAGGCCACAGAGGAGCTTCTCGACAGGGTGCCGGATGCGACGGTGGTAGTTTCTTCTCTCTCGTCGGCGGTGAACTCCAATGAACAGGTAGATGCAGTGGTTCCCAGATTCGAGCGCCGGTCACGCTTGGACTTCTCTCTCACACGCCTGCACCATCGGTGGAGAGACGACCTGACACTCTCAGCTATCAGCGACTTCTTGAACTTGGATCCCATCTGTGGTCAACGGGGAAGGGCAAGATAAGGCATCAATGCCAGAAAATGGAATCACAAAGACAGCCAGAGAGCCATTGCAGCCGGCACAGCAGGCCTGTCATCATAAGTTATTAGAAGGGTCATCTGAGGACAACTATATTAAGGTGAGGGGCTTGATGACAATCTTCTTTTCAACCAATCATGATGAGAGTTGACAGGTAAGGTAACAACAGAACACCAACCTGGGTGACAATAACATTGAGAGGTAATGTACTATAACTGCACCAGAATTGGACTAGTATCCTGCAGATAGCAACAAAAAGTGTTAGGTTCGGAATTATGCACAGATTTTTTCAGGCCCATTTTCTGTAGTGGGTTAACCGTATAAACTTCTCAGAGGAAACTAGGAAAGTTCTCAAACTTCCGTTCAGTTATGATGCATTCTTCATTTTCTAACCCATAAAAAGTAATGCAGCTGGCCCCTGTATCCCCGAGTCATAGAAGAGCACTTGCCAAGTGTAACGTTCTCTTTGGTAAATAAATTTTTTTTCTTTTGTATGGAGATATTGGTACCTTTTCTTTTTCCCCTCCAACCATCAATGAGTTCCAACTTTCAAATAAGCTGCATGCCTAACTACAGTTCATTTCTTGATAGGATGCGGAGAAATGAGAGAAAGTAACCAAGTTGAATAGGAATTAAGTTGTGGTGACTGATATCGACAATAGAGCATCTGTTATGTGTCATATAGCAAGATACACAGGTTCACATAAACCGAAGGTCTATCAAGAAAACATACCCACAGATCAAACGAGTGAAAATCAGTATGTCACTCCTCATGAAACAAGAGTGCGCATTTAACTGCCACTGGAACGATTAAGACCTAATTAGACGAGCGTAAAAAAACAATAGAAAGAAGATAATTCCTTGCAGAAGTGTCATGTATAAGTAGAATGTAACCATCTGTTACATGTTAAAACATCAAAAACAGAAAATTTCCCATACCAGAGACCAGATAAATGTCGCTAACTCAAATGCATTCTGCAGGCAACAAAAAGAGCATTACATTAATACAAAGATGTCAGCAAATGTTTAGAAGTATGTAAAAGAGATGCATCACCTGGAAAGAAATAAATTGGATGAGCCACAATAGAAATTCTGGTTTCCCAAACCAAAAGAGATCATCACGCGGCTTTAACTGAGACCCAACCAGAGGACCTGCTGGCTCTGCAACTTCAAGAGCTAATTGTGCAACAACATGTTGTAGTTTGGTGCCTACTAGCATTACCAGCTTCAATAAACATAGGAATATACATTATTTCACAATTCTTGTCTGTATTTGGGGGAATAAAGAGTATCTGCAAACTTACAATGGCAGGGATGAAAGATAACCAGAAATAGATGTTAAGTCCTGTATAGATAAGAAAAATATGGAGGTAATGAAGATATCTGCAAAGGATTAAAGTGATACTCAGAGACAAGCAGAAAGCATACCATGTATATTTATGAAAACACACAATACGACATAACCCCACAGCGGCCAACTGAAATGTTAAGCAAAAGATCATCAGCCTCTTGGCGAATGCACACGTGAACAGCAAAGACCAAAGTGTTACTTCAATAGAATAGACAACCACCTAAGATGTAAAAACGAAGAAAAGATTTAAAGTGGTGATGATAAAATAAACCATGAAACTCCAAAAGAATATGATAACATCGGATGCATATAATCACCAAAAGCTTGGAGAAAAAACTGCTCGAATTTAAAGCCCAAATCGCCAAATCCAAATTGGACACTGAAATTCTTCAATTGGTGATAAAATAATTTATCAGCATGCACTGTATACTTTCAGACTCATCACACCAAGTAGATGATAACATGAAGATGTCCTCAGTACCAAGATTTAGTGATTTACAGACATGAGAGATGAGTATTACACCTGATACCAACACTCGTGAAATTCATCTTCCATACTCCGCACCATATATTTGTGAAAGTCATATGAAAGAGGCAACTTGTGAGTCTGAAATCATGGAAGTGCAGTAAATAAACATCTGACAGACATTACAAAAGAAACAAAACGTGTATTTAGTTGCACAACAAAGTAACTATTACTTTACCTAAAAAGAATATTTCGTGAGATATCATAACAATAAGAATCAGTCAGTCAGGACTTGTGCAGATCTTTTGACGTGCTTATACAACTCAATTCTCACCTTAATTCCGAATTATGTGAGATTGGTGGCCGTATAGATTCTTTCCCCATTCATGTCAATTTTAAGTTATTTTCTTAGAAAATTTCAAAACATCCAAATCATATTGAATTATCCTCCTTGATGTTAACTTAGGAGAATACAACATGATAGGGATCCGGTTCAGTTCATTTTGTGTTTATTTTGTATTTCCATCTTAGGAGGACTCATTTCTAAATATTTTAAATTTCTTTTTAGTCTTTTCATCACCTATCAATCCTTAGAGGATATGTATGTAACTAGTTTCTTTGATGGTCTTTTTTGTAACTTGGCCCCTGTATACAAGGAGGCCCATGTGAATGAAAAGCAACATAGAAGAAGGAATTTTCGAAAACCTGGTGGGCTTTGATTCCTGTAGGGGGGCGATGCCCCGGTCATCTCCACCCCTGCATCGGGAGACTTACTCTCCACCACTAACAAGAGGTCGACTTGCTTCTTCATCATAGGCAGGAGGCTAACAATCTAACAATCTGCTCCACCCCTGGTAAAAGGTTGACTTCCAATCCACCCCCGGTAGGATGCTAGTTCCGATGTCTTCCTCTCCTTCTCCTAGTGGCCTCTGTGCCAATCTTTCACCTTCCCCTTCACCGGTTACCGGCCACAGTTATACAAGTTCGATTACTTCTCATCAGTTCATCTTCATCGGCATCGCCATCGACAACAACTTCCGGCGATCCCCAGATGGTCCTGAGAATGTCTCAGACAACAACAGCCTCATGCAGCCCCGTTCCCCTTCCCGCACAGACCCCACAGCCTCATCCGACAAATCATACAAAAATGATTTATCTAATCTAGTCCAACCACATATCTACCATAACATTCTCATTTAAAAACACTGATTTTGAAAGCGTTTCCCTTGTTATCCAACATTCACAATCATACAAAAATGCTTACATTCTTTCACTTTTAATAGAATTTTGTAATCACTTACGAAACTTGTAGACAATCACTATCTCCACTTTCTCCATATTTATTTAATCATATGATTTACATCTTCATCACATTTTATCTTTTTGATAATTGAATCAAGATATTTAAATTAAGTACTTTGGGATAATATGACTATATCAAAACTTACTTCCCCCATCTTTCTCATTTGGTTTTCATAATTTACAATGCATACATTCCGTACTTGTGCTCCTCCAAAGTTCCAACTTCCTATTAATTCTAGCTTGTCTTGTATGAGCCAAAAAAGTTGCTGAATCAAAAATATTGTACAAATAAATACTATTGCCATTTGCAAAATTAAGCAACTATTCTGAATCATGCAAATAACTAGCATAGAAAATAAAGAGTTTTGGGGTGAAAATATCTATACTGTTAAATACTGCTTGTCCATTTGCTGCAGAAAAAAATAATGGAAAGCAAAACAAGCTGTCCAAAACTTCAGGACACCTCTATCACCTTAGAGACAACATTCATGGGAAAAGGGAATATTTTGTGATTAACAGGAGAAAGAAACACTCACTGCTATGAAGCCCATGCGCAAAGCCATATAATCTGACTTAGTAATGGAGACCCTGAATTGGCGTATGAAACATAGCTAACGGACAAAGAGAAATTTGCAGGTTAGCAATCAATAGAACTGAACTATCAGCTATTACATTAAAAAATTTGGAATCAGATGGAGGGATATGGTTGATAGTTCAATTTCACGGGGCTCCATTGTCATAGTGACGCAGTGTAATTAAGATGCAGATGAGTATGAATGAATCTTCATGGGAGAAGACAAAAATAAGCTTTCAGAAGATGAGTTAGCAATGTTTTGATCTCTTGGGAAGAATAATCAAATTATATGAACCAAGGTGTTAGTCATCCAATCAAAATAATATGCTGAAACTGCGTGGTGAAAATGATTTTCTTTAAGCATGATGTAAATATCAAGTTAAATCACAAAATTGTACACACTGCGAAGTCTTCATAAGTTTTATCACTAATTAAAATCAATATGCACTATATACTCTTCTGAAGGTACTTGCTAAGTAAATAGAAAATACTGGATTAAGAGCATGCATATTTCTCAATTTTTCTTGCACCCTTCAGATATTGTTTCATTTCTAAGACCTGCAAAATCCCTAAGGTTTCGTACATCTAAATGTAATCATCATTAATTCAAAACTGTCTAGTTTAAATGATTAACATGATAATTTCAGGGATGGCATGAGATAATTTCATTTTTGTTCTTTAAAAACATGAGAATATATCTGATGTGAAACTAATCCTTTCTTAGAATCCTTTGCATCATCCTGTTTAGATAAAATTATCAGGAAGGCAGTCCTTCCAGCTATTCTATTGGCTACTTTGCAGGAATGTAACAGGAGGCATCTCCAAAAACAATTGCTTATGATGGCAGACATCTTTTCTTTGCTTCTTATCTTTTCCAAGACTGGGTTGTACTCAGAAGTTGGATTCATGAAGACCTTCGACCAATCTCGATCACTTTGAGAGGGAGGACCGATTCATTCTTTTGTAACGTAACCTTGGGTTTGGCTAGTGTTTGTCATTGGCCAGTCTGGTTGTGGACTTGTGGTTCTACAACCTTGTTATAAACACTTATCTTCTTTTCTCTGTCCCCCCTTCTCTTCAGCTTGTACTCCTTTCTCTTTTGTTATAATGTACAATAAATTTTATACCCAATTGGGCTATAGAAAAAGAGGCATATGATTGGGTGCTATGTGCCACCTTCAACCAGCATGGAATATTTGCTGCAGATGAATGGTCTCTTACAGGACTACATAAGCATAATTACACAGAAGAATTTGGAATTGGAAGATAATGTTAACTAAACATAAGAAATCCTCTGAAAGGAATATTACCATCCATATAAGAACTTTACTTTTGCTCCAAGGATGTGAGGTATGGTGGAAGACGAATGTAGATTGTCTCTTCATCGTTCTGTTCGTCCTAGCTAGGAAGATTATGACAAGATATAACATATTAGACATTAATAGCATAGAGAGGCCATTACATTTACACCATTGAACACAAAAGCTAGGTGAAAAGCACTTCTGTTACACAAATTTGTTTTATTCCACTCAACCAAAGCCCTTAACCTCAAACTTTGCACAATACATAAAATGCACATGTCCACAAGAATGCAATTTTAGCATTAGATAGCAATGTAATTCAGGTCACTTTATGACTTCTAATTTCTATAGCATCGACTTTTCGTCCATGACAAAATTGTGTGCACTTGTGGTGAATGATTCTGAAGTGGAAGGTTAAATAAGAACTTAGTAGGGCTGTAAACGGATCCGGATAAAATCCGGATTCTGTTCGAATTCGTATTCGGATAGGCGGATATTATCCGTTTAAGGTGCTCCGGCGGATAATTATTTCGGATTCGGATATTATCCGAAATTTAAACGGAGCGGATTCGGAATCAGTGGATCCGCTCCGGTTAAGATCCGATTCGATCTGAGCCATTAGATGTTGGATCCAACGGCCATAACTTTTCACCCCCAATCCCTAATCCCACCGGCCAGCCCCGACTCCCCATCCTGACATCCCGCATCCTCACAAGTCACAGTGCCTCCCGAGCGCCGCGCCTCCCGGCTCTCGAGCGTCCCTCCCTCCCTCCGGTTCCAGCTCCCTCCCTCCGGTTCCAGCGGCGGCGGCGGAGCCTCCCAGCGGCGTCCCTCCCTCCCTCCGGTTCCGGCGGCGGCGGCGGAGCCTCCCAGCGGCGTCCCTCCCTCCGGTTCCAACGGCGGCGGCCGGAGCCTCCCAGCGGTGGCGGCGGATCGTCCCTCTTTCCCGGATCCTCCTGGCGCAGAGCCCCCGTTCGGCCTCCCCGGAGCCTCCCCGGCGCGAGCCTCCCCCCTCCCCCCCTCCCGAGCCTCCCCGTCCCGGCGCAAGCCGCAGCCTCCCCCCTCCCGGAGCCTCCCAGCGGCGTCCCTCTCTCTCTCCGGTTCCAGCGGCGGCCGGAGCCTCCCAGCGGCGGCGGCGGATCGTCCCTCCCTCCCGGATCCTCCTGGCGCAGAGCCCCGGCCGCCCCCCCCCGCCCCCGTAGCCTCCGGCGCGAGCCTCCCCCCCTCCCGAGCCTCCCGGCGGCGTCCCTCCCACCGGTTGCAGCGGCGGCGGCGGGGCCTCCCAGCGGCGTCCCTCCCTCCCTCCGGTTCCAGCACCGGCCGGAGCCTCACAGCGGCGGCGGCGGATCGTCCCTCCCTCCCGGATCCTCCCCGGCGCGAGCCCCGTTCGGCCTCCCCCGCAGCCTCTTGGCGCGAGCCTCCCCCCCCCTTCCCCCCTCCCGGAGCCTCCCGGCGGCGTCCCTCCCTCCGGTTCCAGCGGCGGCCGGAGCCTCCCAGCGGCGGCGGCGGATCGTCCCTCCCTCCCGGATCCTCCTGGCACAGAGCCCCTGTTCGGCCTCCCCCTCCCGGCCCTCCCCCCCCTCCCGGAGCCTCCTGTCCTGGCGCAGTCGCAAAGCCTCCCCCCTCCCGGAACCTCCTGTCCTGGAACGAAGCAGATATTATCCGTATCCGCTCCTTATCCGAGAGATATCCGATTGTGAAGATCCGCTCCGTATTCGAATTCTAACCGGAGCGGATATCCGATATCCGAATTGACTAGCGGAGCGGATTCGGAAATGGCATATCCGCTCCGTATCCGCTCCGTTTACAGCCCTAGAACTTAGTCATAGTAACCATCCTTTTTTGCTTGTTTTAAACTAGCATGTTTACAAAATGATTCCATGTGAATTGAAGAAAGGAGAAAGATAGATAAATTAAATATGCATAATGGGACAGAACATTATCTTGTTCCACTGCCAATCGGTAAAAGGAGAACGGCATATTCTCCACCATTACCTTTCAAATTGTCACAGGCCAGCGGATATGCTTGGTTTTCCCATTTTCTCCAGCTGTAGATCTGCCATGCGAAAGACCAAGTTAAGCTTCCCCTAAGAAGACAAAGATTAGAACACCGAAGGAATTTGAACATTGTTGGCGCACCTTAATCATGGCCAAGATCACTGTGAAGCAACTATAGAAAATATGAGTCATCCCCAGTATAAATAAGAAGCGATTGAGCTGCTCGAGACCTTCGTATGAAACAAAGGGCTCGTGATCCTGTGATACACCGATGAAGTCATGAGCACGTAATTGTATACCAGTGAACAATCCACGACATTACCTCGCCACATGGATGGGGAGAAGTCTCCAGCAGCCTTTTGATGTCACTCTTAGCCGTCGTGTTTGGATGTTCGGGCTGTTCCGAGAACCCTGACACCTCGTCCGAAGAGAAGTCATCCTCCGAGCAGATGTAGAAACGGCTAGTGAAGAGCGACGAAGGGACACAAATCTGCAAGATCCACCTTGCCGTCTGGCTCAGCAACAGGGATATGATACCCAGCAGCATGAGCTTTTTTTTTTTTCATCGGCAAGGCAAACCGATGTCAGCCAAAGTGTCAAAACTTTACGTGACAGACGAAACAAATTTTGTCATACACGCATACCCTCCCTAATCTTTTCCAGCGAGGCAAAAAGGGCCTTCCTCTTCGTCTTCCTCAACCACTGCAACAAAAGCCACTAGGAATCGACAAAACAGAAAACTCGGAACCAACAGAGAAGAATCGTGCGGACGAGCCGCGCGGTCCACCTTGCCAAACCGATATATGGAGCGCTCGACGACGAAGCAGACGGCCACCATGACGGTTGTGACGGTGGCGACAGACCACGTCGGCGTCTCGGCTAGCGACCTCCCTTCTCCCATCTCCTCGCTGAGCAGCAGCAGAGGAATACCAAGGAAGGCAAGCAGCTTCGGTCGTCTGGGAACGACACACACAGCGACCAGCAGAGGCAGCCGCGAAAGCCCGGACACAGATCATGAGGGCGCCGAGGAAGGGGAATCGCCGAGGAAGAAGCGGATTGGATTGGAGGATCCTGCATTTTTAATTTGTTCTTTCCGTTTCCATCTGATGATCGCCTCCTGGATCGAGCAGAAGATGCGGGGTGCTCCTCCGATCGAGCCTCGCTCAATAGAAAATGCCGAAGCACATGGATACTAGTGCCGAGCAGTGGCAACGGAGCACGCACACCTCCCCATAAGCGGGAAACGGAACGTTGAGCCGCGGTCTTTTACATATATACCTATCTGAATATCCTTAATTTCCAGCATACTTATTTTTAAAGAAAAAAAACTCCAGCATACTTTCACCAAAGTATGATTCATTTTAATTTTTTTTAAAAATAAAGGTCATTCGTCACTCGACTCACTCCCCGTAGGCCCATAAACGGTTGCAAATAAAATTCGTATTCCTTTCGAATTCGCGTATGTTTAAACAGATAATATCTGATTTAAGATATTTGTCGAAACAGATATTCGAATATAAATATTATCCTAATGTTAATCGAAGTGGATATAAAAATATCTGCTTTAAGATTCATTCAGAATTAATATCTGATAACATATATTTTATATAATTATATATTTGAAATCATTACATTTACAAGTATAATTAAATATTTTTATTATATATTAGTATACTAAGTTAATGTTAATAAACATATGATAAAAATTATATTTTATACTTTATTTATATATATGTATATTATTAAATATATTAATCAAATAATATTTAATTAACATTTGGAAGCAAATATTATTCGTATCCGTTCCGAATTCAAAGATTATCCAACTTTTAATATCCGATCCGTATTCGTATCCGATTCGGACCGAGATACGAATATAGATCAGATACGGATTATCCGACTAATTAAACGAACGGATACGAAAATGTCATATCGACTTTATATTCGTTCCGTTTACGACCCTAACTCCCCGTCTCTATGGATCAAGTTACTTATTTACTTGATCTAGCAAGAATTCGGAAAAAAAATGCAGGCTAAATCAAGCACTTTTCTACCTTAAAGTGGTCGGATGGGAACTAAAATCATAGATAAATAAACAAATATGAGAGACACAAAAACAGAGAAAATGAGAAAATGCCGAGAATAAAAGCGCAATCAAACAAACAAACAAAATTTAGTCTTATAATATATCATTGTAATAATAAATTGAAGTCACATAAAAATTATGTTTGTCCTAAAACGAGTGTATAATGTATATATGTAAAAAGAATCTTATAGTACATCAGTCCAAGCCTCATCTGGACCGACAATGGGATCGTTAGTAGGCCCCTAGCCCATCTCCCGACTGGGCCCACGAGTAGACCGCAACGATGAAACCCTCCTATTGCTCCGTCTTCCCCCTCCCGGTAGCAAAAGCAGAAGGGCGGCAGGCCCGCCGTCATCGCTGCTGGGGGCGCATCGACGAGCAGCAGCGGGTAATGGCGCGGGAAGATGGAGGATGTCGGGGATGTCTCGGCAAGCACATGGTGCCGCCTCCCCTTGCCGCCATCAGTAAGCAGACGAGAGATCGGCTCCTTCCGGCACCGCTGCTCACATCTCGGGCACTTAGGTGTTGCTGCCCCGCTTCCTCAGTTTCTTCGAAGTTGTTCTGCGTCTTCTTCTTCTCATCTTGTTTTCTTCCCGTGTCCATCTCTCTTTGCCGAGCCTCCGGCTTTTGAAAAATGGATCCAGTGGGGTAAGTGCTTGAATGCGCTCTGCTTGATCTTGGATCATTAGCTAACACCCTGTCTCCGTTCGGACGTCAAGCAATGTGAGATTTATGCTCTTACTATAGAAGGATTGTGATTTCTGTTGCCTACGATGCTTGACATTCCACTCTAAAACCGATACACAGTGAAATCACCTGGGTAATCTGCTCTGCGATCCCTTATCTCAGAAGCGTTACTTCATCTAGTTTTGTGATAGTATTTGCTTCAGCTTTGTACTGGGGATTAAATTTATATTATATTTTGCTTACAGGTTGAAAAACCAAATTCGTTGAAATGATTTATCCAAGTCTTGGCTGCTAAGGTGCTTGCACTTACCGAAGGCGAAAGCATGGTCGTGCGCATCTGGAGCTATACAGTCAGCGGCCCTAAAGGTTCTCATACAATTGTTTCTTACTTTGCTGTAAATATAATGTGTTCTTATTCGTCATACCATACGTACACTATGCTTTAACAGGTGGAGCGTGTGAAAACTGCGTCAACCTTGTATTAGGCCATGTTTGGTAGCATTATCAAACATCTCTGTCATTATCAATTTTAAAATTGATATTGATGATAATCATCTAAAAATTTTTGACTAATAATATTAATTTTTAAATTTATAGTGCAAATAAAATCTGTAATATAATATAAATGTCAATTACAACCCGAAACAGAACGAAGATAATGTCTAACCAAACCATTGTTTACGGAATCGGTGGAATCGGACCGATTCCGACCGATTCCGTGGAAGGACCGATTCCGGCATGAATTCCGCGGAATCGGTCGGAATCGGTAGGAATCGGTCGGAATCGGTCCGGAATCGGCCGGAATCGGTCCGGAATCGGAATCGGAATCGGATCGTTTTTTTTCATTTTTTGCTATTACAGTCGGATCGGCCAGAATCGGTCCGAATCAGCCGGAATCGGTCCAGAATCGGAATCGGATCGTTTTTTTTTTTTTGCTTTTTTTCTTACCGATTCTGGATCGATTTTCTTCCATTGAATCTGTCGGAATCGGTCCGATCCGATCCGATCCGGATCGAATCGGTACCCACCGATTCCGATTCCGATTCCGATCCCGCGATCCTTGAACCAAACAGACCATTAGCATTCGTTGACAAATTAATGAAAATTATTCTCGTATGGACATTTAGTTTGTAAGTTTACTCCTTTCGATAACTCCTTCGAAGAGAATAGTTACATTTTGTTGACTACTGAAATTGATAATAAAAGTACTTCTACAAAGGTATTACCTAGAAATCGTTTTCCGGGTGTGACATTAGAGAGAATCTCTCAGTCCTGTTGAATGCCCTTCTGGCAGCTTATTTTGTACTGTAGCTGAATACTTCGTACAGGGATGACCAATCCTACATTTATATTCGAGCATTCGAAAGAACTAGCTGCTTATCTCACCATCGTCGTGTGTTTATATTATACTTTGTTACGTGAAGAGTTCAGGACTGATTGCCGTAAGTCTGAAAATGAACTTCCCCTAGTCTAGCTTTAACTTCCAAAGAGTCGACCTGCATAAAACTTGCTGTTGTATGATTAATATACGGGTACGATAACTTGATTAGCTTCATCTTCTATCAGAGGTATTCTTACACGAGCATTGTTCGCTTGGTAACATGCAGAAAATCATAAATGTGCAGTTAAAGATTTAAGGATGATAAAAGATACTTTGACTCATACCTGGGATAGTGGTAAGCACATTACAACTGGTGAAATTTGTGGATTTCATGGTATTACCGGTTCCAATTCTGCAACTCTTTTTCTTTTCCTTTTGTACGAAACTAAAAGTTTTAGAGGCCTACAAACTCTATGCTTGATTTATAGGAGAAAATGCTAAAGTTTCTGCATTAGCTGTCAGCTCCCCTAAGCGATATAGATTTTATTTTGTTATTTGCTTGACCAAGTGCAAGAGTTCTTCTTTATTTCTGATGAGGAATGTTTATCGGCTTCCTCAATTACGTAGTTGTTTATCCTAGTATTGTATTCTATTTGTTATTATCTTTTTACTGTTAATACCGTTTACGAAGGTTCAAGGTATAAAACTTTTGCGAAGGCATTGATGGCACGGGAGAAAAACATCAAAGCGTAAGGTGATGCATGCCATATTTCCAAATTTTTTGGTATACGATTTACCAATCTATCTCTACTCGGGCACAAGTTTATTTGTACTTTGCCCAAGTATGGATAAGGGAGGAGGGTTGCATTAGGCCATTTAAAAATATTGTCATATCTCATTATGTACATTAAAATTCAGATTTACCAAGCTGGATCCATGTATGCCTGTACTTGTTCTAAATGGATTGCTTTGCGAAATGGGAGATGTGGAGGGTAGTCAGATTGTGGAGGACTGGAGGTCAGGGTTTGGATTATCAGGGAAAAATACATATAGCCAATCAATATCAGCTATCAACTATGTATTGTCTTGAAGATTGGCCTCTATCTGGTTGAAGGAAGATAATCGGCTGAGAATTCAGATTGAAGAGAGCATAATTTAAGAGACTGACGGCATTCCAATTGGATTTGGCATCCGTTTTGGTGGAATGATAATATGATAAAATCATCTAGCCTTCCGATGCAAGATGGAAATAGGTTTGTTTTTGCTTATCCACGAAGTTCAGATGAGACTCTTCATTTGTTGCCCTCGGATGTGCATCCTTTCTTGCTTGATGATTTCGTTTATATTGAGCTAAGTCTAAGCCTTTCTTTTGAAGGTGGATAATACCACAATTGAAAGAAGGATTTACAGGTATGTTATAGGGAAAATTTTCGATTGAAAGGAGGATATTGCTAGAACAAAGCCATTCTCTAGCGGACCCGAAAGAAGAGAATCAGTTATAACTGGAACAAGAAAAAAAAGGCAAAAACCCAACATTCAAACGGGTGTGTAATCACGGGAGACCTCGCTTCTTTCAATGAAATATGTCTGATTCTTCCAAAGCCAAATCCGCTCAAGGGGTAGCATGCAGTAATATTCACCAAAAATTTTCTCAAATTGATTGGCCCAATTTCTTTATGAAGAAGATAACAAATATCGAATTTGAGCTGGTGGGGATATTTGACAGCTTGAAGGACCCCCTTTCGGCGATGAGAGGAGGAGGAAATTGTTGAAGGCAACATGTCCTAAATCCTTCATACGGATCATACAACATAAAAGGTTCAAGAAAGTAGTCGTGTGTGCCTCCAAATCGTTGTATTTCATGATAGGTACATGCATTGTTTTCCATGCATCATCTGTTTTGCGTGAATTTATGATTCCATTGTCTATCCGACTTGAATCTGTGCTCTTTTAGGGGAACAATAAGGGGTTTACTTGGAGTTCCTGTGTATCGCGGGGTGTGCTTACCTATCTAACAACGGCAGAAACATTCTCTCTGAAGATGAGATGCGCAGTCGCTAGCTGACTAATGTCTGAGTCGTTGTTCTTTTTTAACCAAGGAATGGAAGGTAACATAGGACGATATGGATCCTGAAGTGGCTGCTTTAGGTTGTTTATCCGGGCACAGAAATTCAATCATCGTCCTTCGCGTTACGTCGGCGGTAACGTTTGAATTTTCCCTTTTCCCGTGCCGACCCGACTGGTTCTAGACTTCTAGTGTGTTTTTCAGTTTTGGCCTCTGCTACAATTGGACCAGGTCAAGCTTGTACCTGCGGACTGCAACCTAGACGGTGGCATAGTTTTGAGCATACTTTATATTCGGTTTAATTGTTTTCTTGGTTGACAGCGTTTTGCTTATAGAGAGCAGCGGACTGTGCCATACAAGATGGTTATTCTTCCCATGCGCCCAAGAAAGAGCGCAGAGCCGAGAGCAAAACTCTACTCTTTACTGCTGGAGATAAGTAACAAAACCTCCCTCGTGATCCCTACCAGGACACTGATTAACGCAGGGGGGCACTCGATCAGATGAGCGCGTCGGACTTGGCCGGCAGCCTTCTGTAGAAGTTGAAGGGGGTCGACGGCATCTTGGACCTGAAGCGGGGGTGGCGCAGCCAATAGAGGCCCATGAGCAGGAGCACGACCTGGAACGGCGTAACGTAGAGGAACACCGCCACCAGGAGCGCCAGCACGATGAAGATGGCCGTGGCGCGGGGGTCCCTCCAGCTGAGGATGGCCTGCGCCCTCTCGCCCTGCGTCGCCAGGTCGCCCACCACCGTCTGCACCCTGCTGCCCACGCTCCTCAGACGATCGTACCTCATCCTCACTATGTCCATCGGCCTCGTGGTGGGGAAGGTGTCGAACTCCTCGTCCAGCTCGTCGGGGTGGGCGAACTGGGCGTGGGAGAGCTTGGTGTCCATGTGCGGGGGCTGCCGGGGCCGGTAGCGGTAGTTCCATATGCCGATCATGAAGAGGTACAAGAAGACGGTGGGCAGAATGAGCTCGGGGAAGCACACCAGGATGAAGAAGAGCACGTGGACGAGCACGGTGGTCACCGGGTTCTTCCACTGGCAGATGCTGTCCAGCCACTTCCCAATGGCCAGCACGGAGGAGAGCAGCGACGTGATGCGGTAGAAGTTGGCCTTGCTCCGCCGCAGGCTCCACATGTGGGAATCCACGTCGAGCATGTACTCGACGACCTCCCTGCGCAGCGGTGGCTCCGCCCGCGCCAGGCGGGCGGCCACCATCTGCGTCGCCTGATGGCGCAGGTAGTCGAGGTGTATGACGGATATGGGCTGGACGTAGTGCATCTTGGGGAGCAGCGGCCGGCCGTAGAGTGCCATCATGTTCACCCACGCCGTGCAGGTGAATCGCACGGCCAGGTGGAGCTCGCCCGTCTTCTTCAGGCCGGAATTCTGCAGCACCAGCAGCGGGTAGAAGTGGGTGTAGACTCGGTCCGTCTCCAGCGTGGACAGGCGTATCCGGACCTTGCCGATCCTCTGATCCCTCGCATCGTCCTTGTGCCCGGCGGCGTGGCAGTTGTCGAAGACGCCGACGGTGACGACGGTGCAGGGATCGTAGACCTCCCAGGTGTACTGCTCGTTCCACCGGGGGGCGACGGTGTCGAGCACCGTCCGCGTGCGGACCCACTTGGGCCCGTACTTGGCGACGCAGTAGGCGTCGGTCGTGCGCCCGATCTTCGCCTTCATCGGCACCAGGTTGCGGGCGCTCAGGATCCCCAGCTCCAGGATGCCAATACTGGGCTTCCAGAGGGTCCTGGCGCTCGGCCGCAGGTCGCTGCTGTAGTGGGTGGACTCGTCGAGCACGTGGTAGCCGGCGTCGAGGCTGAGCCGGAGGAAGATCCTGCTGGCGAACTTCATCCCCTTTTTCTTGTCCTCCTTCTCCACGGGGCTCGTCGGCCGTTCCAGGCTGAACCACCGGGGGATGGCGGGCTTGTTGTGGTCCAGGCGCTTCTGTGCCGCGCCCACCGGCACGACGAGCCACCCCATGGGCTCGTCCTTGTTGGGCCCGACGCGGTCCTCCACGGCGACGACGAGCGGCTCGTCCAAGGGCTCGGCGGCCACGAACAGGAGCTCCTCGTTCCACATCGCGTTGGTGGAGCGCGTCTGCGAGGGGCGCGTCCGCTTCAGCTGGCTGCCCAGTTGGATCTTCACGTAAGGGTCGGGCACGCGGCCCTTCTCCGCCGGGACGAGGTCCTGAGCCTCGATGACATGGACGCGGAGGTAGCAGAGGCGGGGGGAGAAGTAGACCTTGGAGCGGGTGTTGGCGAGGCCGTCCGTGGCAAGATCGTGGGCGTCCGACTGCCAGGCGTCGGGGAAGGCCTCGTCCGCCTGCGTGCCCATCCACACCCCCAGCATGATCTCCCCGTGGTTCAGCTTCTCCCCCTTCTTGTCCTCCAGGCGGTACCACTGCGGCGCCAGGGGGCTGTCCGGCGGCACCCGGAGGGGCACCTCCGTGAGGTCGAACAGCACCCTCCCGACGAAGTCGTCCTTGACAAGATCCCTGTCCTTGACCGTCACCTCCAGCAGGTTGCTCTGCAGGCGCTCCTTGGAGAAGGCGAACACCTGTTTCCACACTGGGTTCTGGTTCCTCTCGTGGTGCTTCGTGATGCCCCTGTAGTTGCCGAGCTTCACCTCCACGTAGGGATCGACGGAGCCCGTGATGTCCATGGCGCGGAGGTCCCGTGCCTTCACCACATTCACGTACAGGTAGTGCATCTGCTCCACCATGTCGTAGGTGCTGGAGATCTTGTCGCCCCGGTAGCCCGTGTGGGCGGCAACCGGCGGCCTCGTCTCTACCAGGCTGAACTCCGACTGCGGCGGCCTCAGCACCTGCATATGCACGGCTCCCGCCGGCTCCGGGCGAGCGTAGTCCACCCTCTTCTCCCCTGCCACCGTGTGGGGCTGGCTCATGGCGGCGGCCGCTTTCATCTGGTTGAACTCAAATCCCAATCCTCCCCCGCGCGACGGGACCGAGTAGAAGGAATGTGCCTCCTTGGTCTTGGCCTTCTTCTCCGTCGCAGGCTGCTGATTCTTCTTCCTCCGCGTTTTCTCGTCATCGACGCCGCCGCCGGATCCCTCTCTCTCCCCCCTCTTGCTGCCTCCCCCATCGCCATCTGCCGGAGGCGGCTGCTGCCCGACGCCGGATTCGCGAACGGGAGGCAGGGGGGCGTCGGGAAGGGCGTAGACACGGAGGGCGATGTCCCCGCGGATGTTGGAGAAGAGCCCGCGCTTGTCGAGCGGACAGCGGTAGACGGGAGCGTCGTCGGGGGACGCAGCGACGGAGCTGCCGGCTACGCGGACGCGGCCGAGGAAGTTGCGGTGGTGCCCGCCGTGGCGGTCGTTGTAGACGGTGATGTCGATGATCCGATCGGGGAGGGAGGCGGCGTCGGCGACGTCGAACACCAGCGTCTCATTCCAGGCGGGGTTAAGGTCCTTCACCTTGGTCTGCGTGCGGTGGCGCTGCCCCTCGAACTCCACCTCCACGAACGGGCTCGCCGACCCGTGCCCGTCTTTGGGCATCAGGTCGATCGCGTCCTGCACTTCCACCGCCACCTTCATCGTCTCCAGCCCCACCACCTACTCCCTCCTTCTGTATATGCGGTGGGTGATTCCGGAAGAGCCAAGGATCAGGGCGGCGCAGAAACCATGTCAGAGAGATAGACTGGAAGGTGGGGTGGGCGTGGGAAGGCGACGCCGACGGGGCAGCCAACCATCCCCACCACGGCGGCCAACTGCCGGGCGGTCGTGGGCTCGTGAAGGAGGAATGGCGAACAGGAGCAGCAGCGAAGGACGGCGGCGAAGGCAGAGGAGGTGGAGTTATTAGAAGGCGTCGACGGGGAAGGGTTGATGGATGGGACGTCGGTCTATTGGCCGCAGTTGGGCCGGGTGACTGAGTAAGAGTAAGGCGGTGTTTCACCGGCCGTACTTGGGGGCGGTGGCGCTGATGTGCTGTTTTCCGGTGGCTTTTTGCATGCCTGGAGGCACGTGTGACTGTACCACCAACCGAGCCGCACGTCGCTTGGCCTCTTTCCCCCGTCCTTGGATTATCGGAAAATACATGAAAAGGAGATTTTTTTTTTTTGAAGAAGTCCCGTTTGTTGGAGAAGGCTCCCCTTTTGATGGAAGCCAGTTTCGGCTTTTTACGGTTGTGGAAAAGGGCCGGCGGGCTGTTCGAGTTTTCAAAATCGGGCCGCAGATTACTTTCTATTATGGGGGGGGGGGGGGGTGAGAGTACATGCAGAAGACCGTGCTTCCGCGGCCGCGGTAAGCTCCGGTTCCTGCACAGTGCACACCACCTGGTTCGATGGAATTTGTGAGAGAAAAGTCACGGAGGCAGGTGCCGAGTAAAAACACGAGGACTGGCCGCCTGGCGCCCCCGCTTGTTGTTGGGAAGGAGAGAAGGAAGGGGACAAGAGAGTCGCCCTCACCTATCGCTTTTAGCTTTAAGTGCGAGGAGGAGCCGCTGAAGGGGACTCCCATTTGGGTGCGCTCTGCCCATACGCCCACCACGTTTAATTCAGTAGGAAAATCTTCTTCTACGTCGCTTCTCTATGTTCGGACTTGCTTCATCATGAGAATGGGAGAAAGGATGCCGGAAATTCTACCCCACTGAAGTTTTAAAGGGACCTCACTCAAGTTTTAGGGTGACTCCGCTGAATCAAAATTTTAAATCTGTCACTAAAAAATTCTCCCTTTTCACCCTTACGGGGACGCCTTGTATTGTTTGGTGTCGACGTTCTGGAGTAAAGAACCAGGAAGAAGAAGAAAAAAAAAACGCTACAAATGCAATGTGAGACCAGGTGTGGGTGTTACAAATCACTGTAGTAATTAAAAATAAGTTTTTCTGAAAGCTGTATCTTTCAGTCTTTCTCGTGCAGCGAATCATGAGAGGACATGATCTTGACCTCTTGGATCGTCGGAGATTGTACACCCATCTATTCTTTATTAAAAGCGTATCATCCAACGCCCATCGGATTCTGATCGATCATCTTGCCCTTGTTTACGGATGTCTAAGAAGCAGTCGTACGCTCTCATGATCAAGACACCGAGCATTATCTCAGATCTGCGAGCGGACGGGCGGCCATAAATGTGCGACCCCAGGCGAGCTACTAGGAAGGAATGGGCGGGCGACTACCAGATCAATGATTGAGGTGGTTGGCAGCGTGGTGGGAAGAGCTAGCCATCGGTGGCGTGGGGGCGGGGGAGGGCCAGAGCGATGCCTGCCCTGCCGACGGGGGGTTTGCCGCTGCCGGGCGCAGATCGAGGACCGAGCGGGTCCCCGAGAATCTGCCGCTATTCCTGGGACGATCTTATTACGCAGCTCACGAGGGCACGGGTTCCGCTTGCACGCGCCCTGGCGAGCGCCAGGTTTTGCGCTGCCACCTCCCAGTTTTTCTGGTGCGCCCGACTCTGTTCTCCGGCCGCTGCCGCGCACTGTTCTCCCGGCAGCGGCAGCAGCAGTACGCACGGTGCGCGACACACGGAGGAAGGAAGGCTTACCGCTCAGTCGAATGCTTCCTCTCTTGAAGACCAGAGATGGGGGCAAGCAGGGGTACACACCAACAATAAACTCGACAAGTAATTCATTCAATGTTTGGCCAGTCGTCTTTGACGCGGTTGACGTGAGCAGCAGACGAGATTACTCGTGAGGATCGAGTCCATGAAGACGCTCGATCTCTCGTCGCGGTAGTCACTCAGCCAACGTGATCAAAAAAAAATTCAACATTTGGCTGATAAAAGTTTAATTGGACTCGTTTGTTATACTAAATAAATAAATTTAAGTAAAAAATTTAATATTTTAACGGCTTGAGTTCGAGCAAAAAATTTCGTGGATAACTTGATTAATATTTATTTAAAATTTAAATTTTATCCGTTAATAGTTAAATAATATAAATTAAAATACGATGTAATTTGAATTCAAACTTAGGATGAGCTTCGTAAGCTCTAGTTCACGGATGCATTTTATATCAAGATCGAGTTTTATATGCCGGTTTAGATTGAACTAGAGTCGGAATTACTATAAAATAACGAATAAAGCTCGAGTAAGAGTTTACTTTCTTTCGTAAAAATTTAAATTCAATCTCAAATTTCAGTAAAAATAAGCGAGTCTTTTTCGAAACGCATATATATATATATATGTGTGTGTGTGTTAGTTTGTTTCGGCACGGCTTGTTTGCACTGCACCCATAGAGACGAGCGTTGTTCCTTGTGGCCTTCCCCGGCAAGGCACTGGAGTCGGCCAGCAGTCAGCTGCCTTCTCTCTTCTCCGGTCGTCCCGGCGCCGACGGGAAACCCTCTCGATCTCTACCCGTAGCTTTTCCGTTGTCTCGCCGGTGGCAGCTTTCACCTCTGCCCCCACAAAACCCATCTAATGGATGACAGCCGCGCGGAGGAGGCCCGAAAGCCATCTGACGCGACGCATCCGCGGCGAAGTGTCGGCCCCGGCTTTGCAGCTGTCGTCGCGCGGGGCCGTCGCCGGCGTCGCGACAAGGACGCCCCCACCCGCGCACGGAGAGTTCTGATTTTGTTTGATTTTTGAGCATTTTTTCTCGAATTAAATTAAATCAAATTATCTCTTGATTTGATTTAATTCAAATCATATCTTATTAAAAAAACTTTGTTAGTTAAAAAAAACTGCAGGTGGATGCCAAGTCGTTGGGGGTTCATTTCAGAATTCAAACTGTAGTTTTTGTCTTAAAAGATTGATTTGAGAGTCAATATTTAAATTATTTTCGTCGTTCACTGTATGTTAATTTAGATATTGGATCCAGTAGAGATTAGTTTGACACGAGTTTGACACAACAAGGAGTTGGTTTGACTTTTATTTGACTGAGTAGATTTAGTTTCAAAAAGAAATGTGAATTTTGTCCGAAAATTATTTTCATTTTCACTTTGAAAAACAGTATCTTGCATTAGGTTGATTTAGATATTGCATTCGGATAGAGAGTAGTTTGAAACGAATCAGACAGAGCAAGGCTTGGTTTGATTTGATTGGCAGATTTGGTTTGGTTTAGCTTGAAAAATAAATCCGAATCATGTTATAGGCACTCTACAAAATGAGAATGCAAACAGATATGTATATTTTAGTGGCATAACTTTAGCTCACAAAGCGCAGTTTTTGCTGAGGGGGGTTCGAACGGGACTTCTGTGATTTTTCACTGAAAAGTGCATTTCCTCGTCAAAGCAGAAAAAGATGTTATGAGCCCCCAACAATTCATGTGTTTTATGTAAAAATATTAAATTATTAAAATATCTTCTTTTACTCTTTTAGTCTCATTTCTTTCAAGGGGTTGATGGGGGTAGGTTAGTTATTCAATATACTGTCGAATTTAGTTAATGTATAGTTATCCAACACATTCGAAATTAACATGAATGCAGAGAGGAATTTATAAAAATGCCTAAGAATATATATATATATATATATATAAGTGATAGTTGATTCAAGTGTGGGAAGTTACCGTCAGAGATCAGATGAAATCTTCACCTCTAATGGCGTCTCACGCATGATAATAGGCTGCAGCAATTCGAATTAGGGTGAATAAATATTATAAATTTTTTTCGCAATTTTATTTTAAAGTAGATAGCTACTAAGGATATACAAGAAAAAAAATCAAATCATATGTACCCGATGAGGGGTCCTCCATTGCAATCATGATGATCAGTGTTCCTTCGAAGACAGTAGAGAGAATGCTGCCCTTTCCTCTCCATATATATATGAATTTCCTTTTCCTTGCCATTGTGCCGTATAATGTGGAAATGATGTCCATGATCATGATTGACGGATCCCACCAAGGCCACATTATTCTGCTCATGATAACTGAATACGTACTATTCCATTATATTCTTATCTCGTTTATTGTTGTGCAAAATTATCTGCTCCATATTTTTTATATTTTATTTTACTATTGTTGGTTTGAACTCTTTGTGCTATATCAAATGCGTCCACGGCGTCTGATCAGTACTTCTACGAGGAGGTAAAGAAGAAGAAAGAAAAAGTTCGAGGGACTTTGCAATAATTTAGTTCAGCCCAAGAGTTCTGATCAAGTTGAGTGAAGTGAAATGACTTGTGAAGATACGATAATATTAACAGGTATCTATTTTCTCTCGTAATGTTTTTTTTTTTGAAACACACGTAGCCCAACGGTCGTGAGACCTACTGCACTGCGAGCGGCGGAGGTTCAAACCCCGCCTGAACCTCACCGGTCACACCCCCCCTGCCGAGAATCTGCCGCTATTCTTGGGACGATCTTATTACGCAGCTCACGAGGACACGGGTTCCGCTTGCACGTGCCCAGGCGAGCGCCAGGTTTTGCGTTGCCACCTCCCAATTTTTCTGGTGCGCCTGATGACTCTGTTCTCCGGCCGCTACCGCGCCCTGTTCTCCCGGCAGCCGCAGGAGCGAGACGCACGGTGCGCGACACACGGAGGAAGGAAGGCTTACTGCTCAGTCGACTGCTTCCTCCCTTGAAGACCAGAGATGGGGGCAAGCAGGGGTACAGACCAACAATAAACTCGACAAGTAATTCATTCAATGTTTGGTCCGCCCTTGACGCGGTTGGCGTGAGCAGCGGACGAGATTACTTGTGAGGATCGAGTCCGTGAGGACACTCATCTCTCGTCGCGGTAGCCACTCAGCCAACGTGACCAAAAAAAAATTTCATTCAACAGTTGGCTGATAAAAATTTAATTGGACTCATTTGTTATACTAAATAAATAAATTTAAGTTTAATGTTTTAATGGATCGAGTTCGAGCAAAAAATTTCGTGGATAACTTGATTAATATTTATTTAAAATTTATATTTTATCCATTAATAGTTGAATAACATAAATTAAAATACGATTTAATTTGAATTCGAACTTAGGATGAGCTTCGTAGACAAGTTCAAGTTCACAGATGCATTTTATATCAGGATCGAGTTTTATATGTCAGTTTAAATTGAACTAGAGTCGGAATTACTATAAAATAACGAATAAACCTTGAGTGAGAGTCTACTTCCTTTCGTAAAAATTCATATTTAATCTCAAATTTCTGTAAAAATTAGTTATAGGACTTCGCACGTCTACCATAAATATCATAAAATTTTAAAAATATTATAATATTTTAACAATACAAATTATCAAATATTATGTAGTTTATATAAATTATTGATTATAAAAAATTCCATTTTTAAATATAAAAATATCAGTTAAACATAATCAATACTATTTACGATCATGTGAACAGTGTTAAAATTCTTAAAATCTATTTATTAAATATTATTATTTTAAAAATATAAATTATCAAATATTATAAAATTTATATTATTGAAGAAATATGGATGATCTCACCGTCAAAGAAAAAAATATTAACATGTTTATTACAAATATTATCAAAATTGATAATTTCAAGAATAAACTTCCTCGTAGACAATTATACTTGAATCATATAAATATAAATAAATTATATCACAAATTTTAACATTTATCGTCAATAACGTACCTATTTCTTATGGCATTATAACAAGAGATATACAATTAAAACAGATAAAAATTCTTTGACAATAAAAAAATAGATCCGAGATCTTTAAAATATTATAAATGTTCAACGATAAATACATGAAGTACGTATATCATTCAAAAGTAAATAATACAATTGTAGAATTTGTCATTCAAGTTTTGGCTTCTTTGAGACATGTTGGTCGTCTTCATCAACATCATGAGAAGGGGAGCACTCAATATTTTTGTCGGTGATGTTGATAACTTTCGTACAAGTGTAGCTGATGTTTTCATCATCATTTCTTTTCACACACTTGACAGTGAACAAATATCGCTTATACATCAAATTCTCCACTATAGTCAAATATGTTGACAAATCTTTGTCCTGTAAAGAAATGAAATCAGACAAGTTGATAAAAAGATAAAGACAAATAAAAGTATTTAATTAAACCTTCTTTTCTTTCAACAAATGCAGTGGCAATCCAAGTATGTCTTCAGCTTGTTGGTTGAAAAATGAGAGCCATAAGTTGGAAGAATTGTCGCCAATTTTCAATCTCAAACAATATCTATAATAAATTTACAAATTTTAATCGTTAAGTTGATGTATTTTAAAATATTAATATCATTGTCAAATGAAATTGTAATGAGATACGTTACCTTTCGATTGGATGGTTGATATTTTTCGAATATTTTGAACAAAAATATACATTATTTTCTTCTTTCACAAGTTTTGCACAATATGAACAAGTTGTGTACCATGGATCTCTGCTTGTTATAAGAACATGTACAGAAGTCTTGACATCATATGTGATAACCTAGAAAAAATTAGTTAAATAATTTCAGTAATAATATTGAAGATAAGAATATTAGAATGTACTATGTGAGTGAAGTCTGTAAAAGAGTACCAAGAAAGTTAAGCATTCTGTCTATTGTTGTTGTAAAGTGAATAAAATGATAAATGTTTGATAAATTTCTAAAAAAAAAATACCTGTAAAGAGGAGCTTCTCGTGTTGTCAATCAATTCCTTTAAAGAGATTTTCTCTAATTTTATTGTGATAACATCTTCCGTTGTCCCATCAATCAATTGTCGTGTCAATTCGGATTCATTGTTACTCATCCTGGAAAGTCATAATCTTAGTATGGTGCAAAAATAAAATATAAATCAGTATTAATGTTAAAAGAATAAATATTATGACCGATACCAAGTTTGCAACAATGTGACCCTTGTCATATTTGGATGAATGTAAATCTTTGTGTTAAAAGTTGACTTTAAGCCGAAATATCCTAAAAAAAAAGCCATATCATCGGTGATTGATGTAATATAAGAAAAAGGGCAAAAATGTACCTTTGAATGAATGTGTTCTTAATGATGTTGCGAACACAATAGGTTTATCATGAATAATTTGACGAATTCTTTCGCCATCCTTCTTCACGAAATTTTCCCATAAAGTAAGCATTATGAGAATTGAGCATCTCATAAAGACAACAGATATTAGTAACAAAGCAATAAAAAAGTGATAGAAGTAATAATAAAGCAAAGAAGAAGAAAATACGTGTCATCTGTTAAAATTAATGTTTGTTGTTCAATTTTTTCCCATCTGATCGACGGGACATAGTAGTTGTTTCATCACTGTGAATCACTATGCCCAATAAATCTGCAAATGAGAATAATATTTATTAGATTCTAATAATGAAAGTAGAAAAAGTGAATTTTCTTACCGATGATTTCGTCGTCAATTCTATATTGAAATAATTGAGATATTGTTCGCATTTTACTTTACTCCCCGTCATCTAATTGAGTAGCAATGATATCTTCGGCTTCTGAGACGATGGTAGAATTGGAGAAGATGATTGTATTTGGAACTGTGCCAATGTTGAATCTGGGATTCGCCACTTTAACTTGACCATTTGAAATATTGTATGTTTTTTCTTCTTTAGCAAATGGTCAAGTTTCACAATTACTTCCAAGAACATAAAAGCTTGTATAGAGTTCACTGAAAAGGTTGTTATAATTAATTTGTAGAATTACAAGAAAATGTATGTTGTTATAGTACAATTAATAAAAAGTATAAACTAACATGTTCATTCTTGAAACACATATTTATAACTTTTCCTGTTTTGTTGTATTTTAAGAACACATATGTTGGTATTTTCTCGACTAACAGACAGTGAATACTCTATTCCGTCATGTTAGGTGTCAACTATTTCAACATTGTTATCTTTGAAGCCATATCCTAAGGAAGAACAATGACAACGTTAGAAAAAGTAATGAATATGATTTATGATATAAATGAAAATACGTACATATGTCAATGTTAAAAATTTCTTTGTAGACAATTTTTTGTGTTAATTGGCACATAGTTATGTCGTTTAATTTGAATGGCTTGATAGCCAACTTTGTTGATCTTCTTGATACACCTCGGGATAAGGCTACGTACAATTGCTCATGTGAAAAAACTGGTTCTGGCAAATAAATTCTAACGTTTGTTATTGTTTGCCCTTGTGCCTTATTAATAGTTATTGCAAATCCCAAACGCAATGAAAATTGTTTTCTTCTAAACTGAAATGAGTAAGTGTCAGGTTCTGCTAGATATAAAGGTATACGTGGAATCAAAATTTCTTTTCCTACATGTTGGCCACTCGCAATTTGTGCCTTTATGATGTTTCTTTGAAAATCCATACAAACCAATCTTGTGCCATTACATAAACTATTTGGTGGATCCAAATTTCTTAATAACACAACCGGACAGTGTTTCTTCAAAGTTAATTTTGATGGTGACATATCAGAAGGGGTCAAATTGTTTAAAAACTCCACTTGATAATGAGTTTTTGCTTCGTCAACTGCACTATCATAACTATAATAGACATGCTCATCTCCTGGAAATGATGTAACGAGGATATCGTTAATTTCATCAACAAATTCATTTTTTGTTGTTAGTATGGCTCTGCTTGTGATATATGACGGACACATAGGAGCTTCATCCCAAATTATCAACTTCGACATCCTTATTAAATTTGCCAGCGAGCTTTGCTTTTTTATGTTACACATTGACGACTGTTTTATATCTAAAGGAATCTTGAATCTTGAGTGTGATGTTCTTCCTCCGGGCATTAGACAAGCTACTACTCCACATGTTGCTGTTGCCAAATATACATGTCACTTACTCCTTATATTTGCAAGTATAGCTCAGTAAAGATACGTCTTTCCTGTCCCTCCAAGTCCATCTATGAAAAATATACCATGTTCTTGTCTGTCGACTCGATCCATTATCATTTTGAAAGCTTTTTGTTGGTCTTCATTCAACAAGTTGATCGATTCAATATCCTCAGGAGGTGTCTGAATCAACAATTCATCCATGATTTCTTTTGACGTGTTTGATGATTCAGGAATTGATGGCGAATCAAAGTCGGAAATCTTTCTTCCTAAGTTTTCAAGAAACATGCTTATTTATATCTTTCAACGTTGCCATCAGTTATTCTGAATATGATAAATTTTTGTTTCTTCCAAAATTCTCAGGCATCTTTTTGGAATTTGTCCCATAATGATCTGACATTTTCTGTATCACAATATACTAATGTCATAACAAATAACCGACGTAAAGAAGATGGCATTTGATACATAACAGCTTCCTCGAAACAACAAATTATTGATTGGTCACTTTCAACAATCCTCTCAATTGAGCTATTTCTTTAAACGTAGTACAAGTAAAACCAGCAACTGTACGTAAGTCTTCAAATGATTTTGGACCTCTGACATTATTCAACAGTATTCGGAGATTGTATCTTTCTTATTCAGATGGATTTGTCGCATTCACACGACCAATTACTTGTCGTTGCTTTCGTCTTGTACAAGATAATCATGACTGATGTCAAACATAGTATTTGGAAACTCTCTATACAATAACTTACGAGCTTTTATGTCGATAACATTTTTTTTGAAGAGCTCTGTAAACATTGTTTTTTGGATCGAGAAGTTTTCAAGACATTACGTAAGTCATCACTTTTGTTGAAAGTCACGAATTGCATATTTGGTAGATGTAAGTCAAGTTGAATTACAAAGGGATACATCTCATTTAGAGTGAAATGATAAAATTTCCACATTGTTTCCGGTGGTGAATTCCATCTACCATCTCGAAAATCTTTGATTTCATCAACAACAATTTTACGATCATCATCAACATCAGTAATGTGTACTGAAACTCGATCATGTCCTTTATAAATATACTTGTACAAGTACTTAACTGCGGTTATCGATGAGCAAATTTCTACGTTTATATGACAATTGTACCGCTTAAGTAACAAAGGATTGTAAGTAACGACCCACCGATTATCCAAATAGTGTTGTCTCACTTTAAATTTTTTCCCATTATCTCTTCTTCTATATGTTGGATAAGAATTATTGCCCTTCAATGAAACATCACTGAATTATCGTGGATAATGGCACTTGCATTTTCCATTTGTCATACAAGGTGATGATGGTCGTAAGGAACCACAAGGACCGTGTATCATATGCTTTAGGATCATGACGTGCAAATCTTGATCCACATTTGGATCTGGTATTTCTGCTGACACTATTGCGTCATATGGTTCCGGGATCTCAATCTTTTCAACTTCTTTCATAACAATCAGAAAATGAGCATGTGGTAAGCCTCTCTTCTGAAATTCAATGACATGTATGTGTGCAACAACATTCCCAAATATTTTCTCGTTGAACAATTGATGCTTGAGATCTTGTAATTTTGATCTAAAAATTCGACTAACAATGTATTGCCTGTTGAATGCATATTTGTATTACCTCAGTGGTTTCGTTTAAACTAGAATTTTAAAATAGATATCATTAGTGAGACATGTTTTTGATATGATTTTTGGTTTGTTTAGTATATTTTGACCAACAAACTTATCTATAAATTTTAAACTTGAGTTCAAAGTTGGATTGAATATGATTTTTGGTTTGTTCAGTATATTTTGACCAACATTAATTATACATTTTTAATAATTTTAATTTATTTCTAAAATATGTTGTAAAAAAGTTTTAATATTTTAAAAATGGTGTATATTTTATTGAAAAATATAATATATTTATTTTTTTAAGTTGAAAATGTATGCTACTTTAAATAATATTTATTTAAATATTAATTTGAATTAAACTCAAATCTCTGAAATGCCATTGTTTGATGTCTATGCTCGTGAGCTTCAATGATAAAGAAAATTACTAGTGGGTATCATATAGCCTCTAGACTAGGTTCATCACATATCATTAAGATTAGAAAACAAGTGAGCATTAACAAATGTTGGTTTTTTAACAACAACCACACAAACACATTCATAACATAACAAAGAAGTACAATAAATTTACAAGGATATCACTAAATGAAAATAAAAGACCCAACAAACATGAAAATAAACAAAGTTTTGTTAGAGACCAACTTCTCCAACAAATGAATACATAGTCATACATCGACCAATGGTCGAACAACAAAGATAGGGGCTCCTCCTCTCACGGAGTTTGACATCTGTTTTTAGATGGAATGATCACACTAAAAAATATAAATTTCATCTAAACTAATGATCTCCAAAAAAATATCTTGACTATGAAGAAAATATTGAAGAACAACAAGGCAGAACCTAATCACAATATATCAATTAAGGTCAATAGAAAACATGAAAGAACCGAACGTAAGTAAATTGAACTCTATAACTGTAGTGCACACAGAAGAACCAAAATACCTAAATAGATATTTAGGTAATACACAAAATTAGGTGTAACACTAAATATTGCTTTCGGTTAATTCCTTCTTTCCATAGCTATCTTTTATAATAAGTCACTAGTTGAGTGTCAGTGTATACACTAGACTAGGTTAATCATTGATCATTCAGACAAGGAAAACAGGTGAACATTAACGATAAAAAACAGAGATGAGTATTGCTCTTTGTTAATTTTTTCTTTCCATTGCTATTTTTATTACTTTATCTCTTTTTTCTTACTAAATAGAACTTTAGATGTATTGATTTAGTTCTCTTTATGAATTATTGTTAGTGTGTAAATTTTTAGATTTGGTTATGCTTATAATTACTTTTATGTCTAGGACTATTTATGCAATGGCATACTCTTCATTCAAAATACCAGAGACTAATAGTGGGTGGGATCGAATCGAAGTAAGCAGTGTTAGATTTTGAGAACAGGCTTGGCATTAATCCTGGTTGATAATTGTATCGAACACCTTTGTGACGGCCGATTTGGAGAATGTTTGCGATGGAAATCATAAATATGCATTTGACTATCAATATCAATGTTGAAATTGATAACATAAGTAAAAAAAGATGCATAACACAAACGTACACTTGTATCATGCAGTTTTGATATTCACTACACACTTATCATGCTTCGTATTCTAACAAAGAAGTGCTTTAACTGGTAGTCGACATTTTGACGAGCTTGAAAAATTTAGAATTTTTTGGAGCTCAACGACAATTATGTTAATGGGTTACGCAGCGTACGTCCAAGTTGGTACGTAAGTTCGTAATTAATTAACCTATCATTGTTGAGCTCACAAAAGCCCTAACCTATTGAAGATTCCTCATTATGTTGACTATTTGTTATGTTAGTACCGAATGTAAGAAAATAATTTTAAATAGTAAAGCAAAATGCACGAGATATGTTATAAAAAAATCATTTAACAAACCAAAAACTGCATCCGGAAGACTCAGCCGAGCTCTGTCAAGGTCAACGACATATGCATGCAGTCCCCCGCGCGCGCACACTCTCACCGCCTCTCTCTCTCTCTCTCTCGTCACATCACGTGACTAGTCGTGTCACGTGTATGTCGCGAGTTGCTCCGTCCGGTGCACCGGGTCTTCTTTTCAACCGCGAAACATGCGAAAGAACGTACATTGGTTCCCGGGCATGCTTGCTGAGACTCCGACGGTCTCGCCGGGTTATCGCCGACGCCGTTGCCACGCCGGAGCTGCTACCCTACCCGGTCGCTCGGACTCGCGAGAACCTCGTTGCCGGAGCAGTGTGCGCAATCCGTGAGTCGTCGTCCGTTATGGTTTAATAGCTGCAATCGGGAGATGCCGCCGGGATTCGCCGCCGCCGACCACCTGAACCATCCGAAGATGAATGGCTTCATGGAACGGCACGAAGTCTACATAAGCAGGACGACGGGGGTGATCGGCATCGCCCTGTACGCCGTCTTCATCTTCATCGCCAACAACCGGTATTGGGCGCCGTCCTGGACCGTCCTTACGCAGGGACGACGACACTGCTCCGACGATGACGACTCTCCCCCGGCAGCCTCCTACCGCCGCCAGTACCAGTACGCCAACAGCAACGTTTCCGAGCCGACGGGCCTTCATCACATCGTCTTCGCCGTCGCCGGTTCCGTGAACACATGGAGCGACCGGGGGGCGTACGTCGAGATGTGGTGGCGGCCGGGCGAGACGAGCGGCTTCGTGTGGCTGGACCGGGCCCCGACCGCCGCGAGCCCCTGGCCGGCCACGTCGCCGCCGTTCAGGGTGTCGGAGGGCGTGGTCAGGTTCCGCGGCTACGACAAGCACAAGATGCCGTTCGCCATCCGGATGACCCGGGTGGTCTTGGAGGGCTACAGGGCGAGCCCGGGGACGTCGAAGGGGGCGAGATGGCTGGTGATGGCGGACGACGACACGGTGCTCTTCGTCGACAACCTGGTGGAGGTCCTCCGGAAGTACGACCACGCCGGTTACTACTACGTGGGAGGGAGCTCCGAGTGCGTCCTCCAGAACGCGGAGCACTCCTTCGCCATGGCCTTCGGCGGCGCCGGCTACGCCATGAGCTTCCCGCTGGTGGAGTCCCTGGCGCCCATACTAGACGGCTGCCTTGAGAGGTACCCCGACCACTACGGCAGCGACCATGTCTTGCAGTCCTGCATAGCCGAGCTCGGGGTCTCCCTTACCACGGAACCCGGGTTCCATCAGGTGCTGATCTCATCTCTCACAATACATATATCGATCTCAACGCCTCCTCCTAGAATCCATTGTTAGATCCGGCAGCTCATCAGCTTATATCTTGAGTTTAAATATTTTCTTTTTTCCTTGAATTTTATATATATATATATATATATATACACACACACACACGCACACACACGTCTCCGCAGATCGACCTCGAAGGAGACGTATCTGGGCTGCTGTCTGCGCACCCTCACGCGCCGCTTCTGTCGCTCCACCACCTCGACCACGTCGCGCCTCTCTTCCCGGGCAAGAAGCGGCGGGACTCGGTCAGGCACCTCATGGCCGCCGCCGCCGCCGACCCTTCCCGCCTCGCGCAGCAGGCCATCTGCTACGGACCGGCGGAGCAACACGTCCGTCTCCGTGTCGTGGGGCTACGCCGTGCTGATCTACGAGGCGATCCTCCCGCCCCGCATCCTTCAGACCCCCATCCAGACCTTCGGGCCGTGGAAGAATAAGAAGAGGAAGATGACGCGCGCCGGCGTTCATGTTCGACGTCCGGGAGCCGGCGCCCCGCGATCCCTGCGCGTCGCCCCACGTCTACTTCTTCGACTCACTGGCGGCCGCCGGAGCGGATCACGCCGTCATCACGACCTACGTCAGGCGAGCACCACGGGGTCTGGCGTCCTGCGGCAACCACTCTTCAGCCGACGGTATCTTCGAGGTTCGAGTATCCTCGCCGTCGACGAGGTTCAGCCGGGTAAGGGTTCTCTCTATTTATTTTTTTTTTCATTTCCTCTGTTTCCCCATTTATATATAAAATTAGAGTTTAGATCACCTCTGCGCTAAGTGAAGAGAGTATTCTCAATTTTTAATAAAAAAGTCACGATCTCAACCCACTTCAATAATAATTTAAATAAAAAAATTGATAAATTATTATCGAAAAAGATTGAATTATTATCGACGCCTTACTGATTCACTATCCGTTGGTAACAAATTATATTAACTTTGGTAGTGAGTTTGTAAAATATCGTTAGTGATTAAATAATGATTTATTGACTTATTTATTCGCTACCGATAGAATTGAACCGTTACTTACGTCTTATTAAGTCATTACTCATCACTTAAGTGACTGAGATCGCAATCTATTTTCATTGAAAATTGATGATGCTCTCTTCACCCGAAGATTGAGATGATCCGAACTGTTTAAAAAAAAAAAAGATGCCAAAGAGCCAGGTTTGCCTGAAAAGCCGTTAAAGCTCTTTCTCTTCTTCGAATTAATTCAGGCCGTCGGTGGGAGAAGAAGGGAGTGCTGTGAAGTCCGTCCTCCTCCGAGCGACGGTGACGACAACAACATGAATGTCGGTATTCGCACCTGCATGGAGAAGGAAACAGCCGGACTCGATAACTAACTGATCCTCCTGCTCGGATGGAATATCAAATATGAATATTCTATCATTTTTTATACTTGGTATAATCAAATACGATACTGATGATGTATGTAATGATAATGTCAAATACCGTAACGCCATCTGGGCCGACACGTCCGAGTCCGACGATTTTAGCGGTTTCCTCGCTTTAGAACAGGCGTGTGAATTTGGGTCGGCACTGACCACCCCGCCCAATTAACGCCCAGCTCGGTCCACACCACGTCGTTGGCCCACCACATCCGGTTTGGTTCAGTTAAGAATGTTAGAAGACTCGTTGGCCCGTTAATCGACTCCATTATGCCCTCGTGTCAAAACTCTGAACCGGTGTAGTGGCCGGCCCGTGACAGACGCGGAACACAGGTTCGTAGACGGGCCCAACCCATTGTCATCGCTATTTAAGAATTAATGGGGTGTTTGGTTACGTGATAATGGAAGTTTTTATCTTAATTTTTAAAAATGGTAAGAAAACTTTTTAAAAGAGGTGTTTGGCAACCTTGACAATTTTATGTTTTGAAAGTGATTTTCTTCTTAAATAAAAAAATTGGGTCTCACCTCGTGATCCCCCCCACTTTGTTTGGTCATGAATCATGATAACTCTTTTTTGTTATCACATCCCTCCAAACATGATAATTTTATTTCATGAGTTGGATCACTTTTTATTTTAATATAATTTTTTATCATGAAAAAGTACAAAAAATTATCACGCAACCAAACACCCCATAAGAAACCAGATTAAAAGGGGGCAACTCTTGTACCCCTTTGGGGTAGGATATGAATGCAAAGGGGCAACTCTTGTATCTTACTAAAACTCTTCAAATGAAGTTGTGTTTTAACTTGTCTTTTTTTTTTCTTGAGGGTTTCAAGAGAAAGAACAACCCGAATATTGAAACATGCTTGGCACCTGACAATGACATCCTCCGACTGCTGGACTAAACAACATCGAGCGAGCAAGCAAGAAGAAATCAGACACATTTTTCGACCCAAAAAATTTATTCGTTCAACTCACAATGGAATAATGAAATGAGGTTTCCGCACACGACAGGTAAAGATGCTTCTCTCTTTCTCGTTCCATGCTCGTCGGTAAACCGAGCTTATCGATAATACCATGGATTGCATGATACACAACGTTGACGTCCACCGACACAGTTTAACGGACGAGTCTTGCTCGACTTGGAACTTCGCCTTCTGCGGTGGTTTGACAAGGCGGCGGCTCGAGCACGCGGCGTCGCACTACGGCGGCGACATCGTCTCTCCGGGCCGGCACTTCCTGATGCGCACGTCCAACCCAACGACCTTCCCGATCCACGACCGCCGCACCTCCGCCTCGCAGCACTGCCGACGCGGAGCCTGCGCAGCTCAACCAAGCAGCTTCCCCCCGTGTGTCAAGCAAAAGGATGTAAAGGGCGGTTATTCAAATACCAAAACTAAAAATAGACTTTCGGCTAAAATATGAGATATTCCTACTTTCTCGGCCATATAAATATTAAAAAGGCCAAAATGTACAGCGACGGAACAGGCGTGAGCAAAAAGTCTGTAACGAATTCAACCAGCAGGGGTATCTACTACGATTCAAAGAATGATAAATATCTTCTCTACGGAGTTCTATTCTTATCAAGGAATAAGAAACAAATAAATGGAATCGGATGCGGCGGAAGCGGAAACGTCCGAGGAGAAGAGAACCCCAAAAAGATGTTGTGCAGCTGCAGCAGCAGACAACAGCGATCCGAATCGAACGACCGAAATTGCAGAATCAATCCGTAGACTTGCGACCGGGTTGACAGAATATCCGGATCCGGTAGCAGTAACCGACTAACCGACACCAACGCCTCGAGGCCTCGTAAATATATATATGTATATAGACGGGGTCGAAAATGACCAGACCAACCTTCTTCCAGTCGTCGGGGTCCATCTTGGGGGCCACGACCCTGACCGTCTCGACCTTGGACGCCGCGACGAACGCGCGGCGATCGCACGCCGCCGCCACCTTCCCCCCCTCCTCCTCCTTCACGTACTTAGAGTACTCCGTCACGGTACCGTCGGCCACCTTCTCCCTTCCGCCGCCCCCCTTCCTGCCTCTCTTGGGTATTTCCGTCCCACGGACCCGGTCCAGGAAGTAGACGAGGGGCCGCTCGCAGGCGTCGGCCGGCAGGGGCCGGGTGTTGAAGGTGAAGGGCCCGTTCTGCCAGCTCCGCCACGTCTGGAACGTCTGCAACGGGACCTCCAGCACCGCCGGGGGCAGCACCCGGGGGTAAACCTGCGCGCTGTAACCCCAGGCGACGGAGACGGACCAGTTGCGTGCCCGGTCGTAGCAGATTGCCTGCTGCAGCGTCCTTGCCGGATCGAAGCCCGAGGCGCGAACCAGCGAGCCGAGGGCCTGGAGCTGGTCTCCCACCCGCGGGGAGATGGGACTCACGTACTCGAGGTGGTGCAACGACACCAGCGGCGCCACCGGGTGCGCCGCCAGCATCCCGTAAGTATCTCCCCGGAGGTCCACCTGCGCACGCAGCAGGAGAGACACACAGATATAGCCACCCATGGGGACGGCGATCGATCAGTCCGATGAACTGAGCTCTTCGAGGACGAACCAGCCAAAGCTTCCCGAGATCAGATCAATGGAGCCGCCCGACGATTAAATTGGGGACTTAAAGAAGGAAAAGGAGGTGCTACCTGATGGAAACCGGGCTCTCGCGTGAGGGGAACGCCCACCTCGCTCAGGCAGGCCTGAACACGCTGGTCGCTTCCGTAGTAGTAGTAGTAGCGCTCCAAGCAGCCGTCCAGTACTCGGGCAAGCTCGGCAGCCGCAGGCAGGCTGATGGCGAAGCCGCCGCCCCCGAATGCCATCCTGTAGGAGTGCATCACGTCCTGCTCGACGCTTTCCGACGAACCCCCGATGTACCACATCTGCTCGTGGTTGTACTTCCCCAACACAGCCGCCAGGTTCTCGGGGAAGAACACCGTGTCGTCGTCCCCCATCACCAGCCACCGTATGCCCTCCTCCTCCCTCGAGGCGACCACACCGCGGTAGGTCTCCGCCACGATCCGCCCGATACGTGCGGCGGAGGCCCGATTCCCGAATCGAGACGATTCGTTGGAGACGCGGTAAGGCGGGCACGTCGCCGGCCACGCGGCGGCGCCCCCGGGCGGCTCCTCTTCCAGCCAGACGTGCCCCCGCGTCAAGCCGGGCCACCACCAGAGCTCGCTGTACCGTCTCCGCCTCTCCCAGGTGCGCGCCGAGCCGCCGATGCCGAAGAGGATGTGCGAGACGTTCGTGGGAACTTCTGCCCCGGAGGGCACGGCGGCCACGGGGATGCCGGCGGGATAGAAGGCCTTCATCACCGGGCTCTCCACTTCGGTGCCGCCGCAGAAGGGGCATACCCACCGGTAGCGGCCGGACGAGGAGGCGAAATAGGCGACGAAGGCGAAGGAGAAGAGGAGGAGAACAGAAAGGGAGGACTTCATCCAGGGCCTGATGATATATTTTTATTGAAGTTTTTGATAAAATTTTCTAGAAAAGAGAACTACAGACAACAAAATAGGTCAATGAAATTTTTTGGAACAATATTTTAAATTTTGATAAGACGTCTGTTTTCAATTTTGATTATTGATATATTTTAAAATTTTGAATAACAAATTTATAAAAAAAATTTATTTTTAAAAAATATTACATTATATAATATTTTATAATGATGAATGTAATAGTCATTTGTTATGAGTAATAATTTAATTAAAATACATATTATTTTACAACTCTTATATATCATATTTTAAAATACAAAAATATTGAAAATGATTTACAAATAACCAAATGACTGAAAAGTGTTTTCAGGAAATTGTTTTACGGACAACCAAATAAAGAATTACATTTTTGGGAAAAAGATTTACGGACAACCAAATGGTGGATTATGTTTCCAATTTCTTTGGAAAAGTTACTCCAAAGAAAATGTTTTACGTGAATTTGTTTTTACAAGGATCCAAACGGACCCTTAGAATACTCCGTCACGGTACCGTCGGCCACCTTCTCCCTTCCGCCGCCCCCCTTCCTGCCTCTCTTGGGTATTTCCGTCCCACGGACCCGGTCCAGGAAGTAGACGAGGGGCCGCTCGCAGGCGTCGGCCGGCAGGGGCCGGGTGTTGAAGGTGAAGGGCCCGTTCTGCCAGCTCCGCCACGTCTGGAACGTCTGCAACGGGACCTCCAGCACCGCCGGGGGCAGCACCCGGGGGTAAACCTGCGCGCTGTAACCCCAGGCGACGGAGACGGACCAGTTGCGTGCCCGGTCGTAGCAGATTGCCTGCTGCAGCGTCCTTGCCGGATCGAAGCCCGAGGCGCGAACCAGCGAGCCGAGGGCCTGGAGCTGGTCTCCCACCCGCGGGGAGATGGGACTCACGTACTCGAGGTGGTGCAACGACACCAGCGGCGCCACCGGGTGCGCCGCCAGCATCCCGTAAGTATCTCCCCGGAGGTCCACCTGCGCACGCAGCAGGAGAGACACACAGATATAGCCACCCATGGGGACGGCGATCGATCAGTCCGATGAACTGAGCTCTTCGAGGACGAACCAGCCAAAGCTTCCCGAGATCAGATCAATGGAGCCGCCCGACGATTAAATTGGGGACTTAAAGAAGGAAAAGGAGGTGCTACCTGATGGAAACCGGGCTCTCGCGTGAGGGGAACGCCCACCTCGCTCAGGCAGGCCTGAACACGCTGGTCGCTTCCGTAGTAGTAGTAGTAGCGCTCCAAGCAGCCGTCCAGTACTCGGGCAAGCTCGGCAGCCGCAGGCAGGCTGATGGCGAAGCCGCCGCCCCCGAATGCCATCCTGTAGGAGTGCATCACGTCCTGCTCGACGCTTTCCGACGAACCCCCGATGTACCACATCTGCTCGTGGTTGTACTTCCCCAACACAGCCGCCAGGTTCTCGGGGAAGAACACCGTGTCGTCGTCCCCCGTCACCAGCCACCGTATGCCCTCCTCCTCCCTCGAGGCGACCACACCGCGGTAGGTCTCCGCCACGATCCGCGCGATACGTGCGGCGGAGGCCCGATTCCCGAATCGAGACGATTCGTTGGAGACGCGGTAAGGCGGGCACGTCGCCGGCCACGCGGCGGCGCCCCCGGGCGGCTCCTCTTCCAGCCAGACGTGCCCCCGCGTCAAGCCGGGCCACCACCAGAGCTCGCTGTACCGTCTCCGCCTCTCCCAGGTGCGCGCCGAGCCGCCGATGCCGAAGAGGATGTGCGAGACGTTCGTGGGAACTTCTGCCCCGGAGGGCACGGCGGCCACGGGGATGCCGGCGGGATAGAAGGCCTTCATCACCGGGCTCTCCACTTCGGTGCCGCCGCAGAAGGGGCATACCCACCGGTAGCGGCCGGACGAGGAGGCGAAATAGGCGACGAAGGCGAAGGAGAAGAGGAGGAGAACAGAAATGGAGGACTTCAGAAATGGAGGACTTCATCCAGGGCCTGATGAAGTCTCTGGACTTGTCGGAGAGGGGGAAGCATGACCTCCACGGCCCCGTCATCGTCCGCTTCCGTATAAAACAAACCCTAATTCGAAAAACCCCGGCGAGGCAGGCGACGAGGGCGGCACGCGAGGAGGAGCATCGCCGCCTCCGCCGCTCGGATCATACCCCTCCCGAGCCCGAGATGCGGCGAGTTTTCCCCGTTCTGTTCTGCCGCACCTCTTTCGCCGCTGCCGGTTTTTGGTTGGGGGGGTAAGGAGCCGGGAGGGGAGGAAGTTGAGTCGCCCTTCCCCGCGGATCTCGCCGCCGAAGATCGTGCGGCTGAAAACTTTTCGACTTATTTATTTTCTTGATTGATTTTCTAACGCAGAAAAATGATCTGCGATGTTGCTTGCCGGTAGCCGGTGGGTTAAGTTAAACGGCCGGGAAAAGAGAGAGGTTAAATAAATAGCTTCCCATAGTTCAACCGTATTAATGATGGATAACCCGTAAAGATAGCAAATTCAATGATTGATATATCTGGAATTAAATCTGGTACTTAATTATTGTATCTGTTAATTATTCATGGTGACGATCTAACGATTTAAGATCCTCCGAGCCCACGGGCGGCGTCGTTATGTTATTCAACTCTTCTCGATGGCAACCGGGCAGAGTTTGTCGCAGTGTTTTATTTATGTTTATTAGTTTCACAATTTTTTTTAGTTTACCAATTTTTTTTCTTTTTGACTGAACTTCAGTTATGTTTTGTTTATTTAAAATTTTTTGAATTCTGTTGAGTGATTTTTTACTTGAAAGTTGGATTTTGGTCTGTTTCATGTTTTCTTATCTTTTTTTGATTTTATAGATATTTTTTTTTACTTTTTATGTTTTATTATTTCCGTTTCTTTTTTTTATTTGTTTTTGAGGTCATGAGACCATTCAGGAGCTTAATATCACATATGGAATAGATGGAGTGAAAATTTCAATGATTTGACCATTTCACAAGATTACAGAGGTGGAAAGAATGAAAATTCATAATCCCCAATTTATGATTTCATGATAGTATCCCTTGAACCCTTGATAGGTCTCGAGAATTTTCATGTAAGAACATGTCCCCTTAAATTGTTTTTATCCCATTGGTCAAGTTAGAGTTTGTGGGCATGAAATTGATGCACCCGTTCCATAATTCAATGGCCTAACCTCCTTAGCATTAAAAGGAGTTTTATATTCCATGCATACGGACTAACTTGGGCAGCATTAAGGGCCTACTTTGACAGGGTTCTCCTTAACTTACTCTGTCCGTTTTTTGAAAGATGGAATGACATAAAAAAAACTTAAGAGCCAAATAGAATTATGCAATTGCTTTCTATCAATAAACAAATGAGTAAGATGACATATGCACGGAACAAAGATGCATAATCAAGTCAAAAAACTTAGGAAATAACCAATTCGAAGGAACAAAGATGGCAGTGTAATTGCAAATTGCCAAAGACAGAAAATATGAATGAATAGAATTATTCATCTTTAGTCTTGCGAATTCTTTATAATTCATATTTAACATATTTGTTTGTTTGTATTTTTTTCCCTTCAATTCTATCCCTTGCATTTACATTGACTTTCGGCATCATCTGACTTGTAAGACATCCAAGATAGAAGTTCGTTCTCCATATATATTGTTTCACTCCAAAATACCATTCTTGATGGTTATCGATCTCTCTCCTCTGGGATTTCCTCCCGAGGTGACTTGGTTTGTTTCCGTCGAGACCTCCGTAAATCTCCAAATGTGAAGGATTCCCTCTTCACTGTTCGGGTGGGTTGTACCATTTCTTGAAAACCCACAGAAACATCCATTTGACCAATTAACATAATCATGGTGTCTCTACTATATATTGCTCAAAAGCTTAGAATTAAACATAACATTGAGACAACCTTTCTTGAAAAAAATTTTCTCAATTTGTTTCATTAATTATTGGCAATCATTACGTTTATATGCGACATTGTTTATAGTATTACTTTGTAATAAGTGAATAAGTTAATTTGAAATAATAATAAATCAATAATTGGATTTATTTATAATAGTATATACTTATAGTTTCTAAATTGGTTTAAGATACCCAACTAAATTTTGAATTATACATTTTATATGAATATAATACATTTCATGTAGAGATATAGTCTAAATAAATTCATCTAATTTATGCATTTTTTTGATTTAATTTTTTATTATATTATATTTTAAATTTTAAATTGGTAAATATTTACTTGAATTTTCTATATTACTATATGAATGACACTTGTATGACCTATTATTTTGTATCTTATAATAAAAAATATTAATATATACTTTTATGTCATGATATATATGTTTAATTAATTAATAATTTATTTACATGATTTTAAAAGTATTTTTTATATTACTCTTAAAAATTGATAACTATTTGTTAATTGTTGTATTACATTCTAACATGAATTCTTTCTTATTCGTTATTATACCAGTTACAATGAGTGATAAACGAGATTGCATTGAACAAACAAAAGATTCTTCAAATGACGAAGGTATGTTTTCATAATTTGTTGTTATGTGTATAGATATTTATTTATTTGTATTTGTATTCTAACTTTATATTATATATAGTATTTGCAAGAAATAGGAATAGACGAAGAAGGGAGTTGTATGCACAGAGGAAAAAGGCTAGAAAATTGGAACAACTTTCAACCAAACATGTGGTCAAGACTGTTGGATGTTGTGTATATTGTGGAGCATTAAAGTTTAAATACGAGCCTCCAACATTTTGTTGTTATAATGGAGAGGTTTCTTTGAAGTTAACGACAATTCCATCTGATTTATTGAAGTTGTATACGTCTGATGAGAGCTAATGCAAAGAATTTAAGAATATGTCCGTGCATATAACAGTATATTTGCATTTACCTCATTAGGAGTTACTATTGACAAAACCGTTGCTGATATGAGGAGAGGATGTTACACTTTTAGAATTTTGGGACAACTGCATCATCGCATTCCATCACTTGTTCCAAGCGACAATGTTGCGAGATATCTGCAATTATACTTCTATGATACTGAGAATGAAGTACGCAACAGACTTTATCATTTTTCGAACTTGAATGAGTCAATAATTAAATTGTTGATTGATATATTACGTATCAATCCTTATTCTACTTTCCTTAGAAACCTACACAACTTGCCTCCCTTGAGGAAAGAGTGATTTTCATCCGAACTGATCCTGGGTTGGACCAACGTGTTTATAACACACCTACGGCTGATCAAGTAGCAGCTATTTGGGTCGAAGGAAATGATATAGAAGGACGCTATGTTGCAGATATTATTGTACATAGTTATGATGGAAGAAACCATAAAGTTCATTCGTATTATGGATGTTATGATCGACTTCAATATCCTTTACTATTCTCAAGTGGAAAAACTGATTGGCATCGAGGAATAAGAAGAATCAACAGCCCGTTAAATATTGAATTACCAGCCTCATTTATTGGTGGTCCAAGGGACATGAGAAGAAGATACTTGAATGCAATGGCTCTTGTACATCGATATGGAAAGCCAGATATATTCTTGACAATCACTTGCAATCCAGATTGGGATGAAATTAGAAATCAAATGCAATCATGGGAAGTTGAATTCAACAGCCCAGACATTGTTAGTCGAATTTTTAGATCAAAATTACAGGATCTCAAACATCAATTGTTCAATGAGAAAATATTTGGAAATGTTGTTGCACACATACATGTCGTTGAATTTCAGAAGTGAGACTTACCACATGCTCATTTTTTGATTGTTATGAAAGAAGGTGAAAAGATTGAGATCCCGGAAACATATGACGCAATAGTGTCAGCAGAAATATCAGATCCAAATGCGGATCAAGATTTGCATGACATGGTCCTAAAACACAAGATACACAGTCCATGGAAAGTCCTTGCTCCATGGACGGCGCCGCCCCAGCCCATGGCCCTTCCCTTCTGGTTCCCCGGCCCGCCGAAGAAATGCTTCCCCTGCTGATCGGTGGGGGTCTCCCCCGGCGTACCCGTCCCTTCGCCGGCGTGAACACCTCCGGCGTACTGCTGCACCACCAGCACGGACACGGAGACCCCGAAGTCCGTGGACGCAAGGAGGTCGCCGATGACCCCCAGCTCCGGGCACTCGCTCCAGTCCGTCAGACCCGCCGTCAGCGGCGAGGATGCCCCCTCCCTCCTCCCCACCACGTAAAGGTCGTAGATGCCGTCGATGGACCGAATGGCCGCCACCGTCTCCTCCCCGTTGTTCACCACCTTCTCCGCGTAGATCATGGACTTGTCGCCGACGTTCTTCAGCCGGAACTCCTTGATGAAGTCGTCGTCCTGCTGCAGCTCCCTCTCCCACTCCGTCGGGACGACATTGAGCACGCTGGCGTCCTTGGGCACGCCGGGGGACGACTGCTGCCCGGCGGCCGGCGTCCCGGTTTTCGCCGCCTCGCCGCCGTGGACGAAGCGGAGCACGGTGAGGCAGATGCCCGGGTGCTCCGCCATGCGCCAGGCGTAGGCGAGGGCCTCCCGGTCGTCGGCTCCCCCGAAGAAGAGCAGGGCGATGTGGCGCGGCGCGTTCTGCCCCGCGGCCGCGATCCGGGTGGCGACGGCGCCGAGGCCCCGGTCGACGAGGACGCCGACGGAGCAGGGGGCGTGGGCGAGGACGGACTGGTTGGCGGTGCGGATGCCGGGGTTGGTGACCTCCATGCCGCCATCGACGGTCTGCTGCTTGTGGAAGGGGAGGATGATGAGGGCGACGCGCTTGTCCTCGGCGAGGTTGCAAACGTCCTCGTGCATGGAGGAGTAGGCGGAGACGGCGGTGAGGGGCTGGACGGAGACGCCGCCGGCGTGCTGCTCGTAGGTCTCGAAGGCGTTGATGATCTGCTCCGACTGGGCCTGCGTGCGGTTGAGGGCGCCGCCGTGGTGGTGGGTGGAGGAGCGGAGGCGGGCCTCGTGGACGATGAGCATGGCGGACTCCCGGCCGGTGAGCTCGACGAGGTGGAGGGCGTAGACGAAGATGGGGGACCGCTTGGTGGGGTTGGAGACCTCGAGGAGGCCGATGATGGAGGGGACGTTGCGGGCGGTGTGGACGCAGGCCAGCATCCGCAGCTCCGTGTCGGGCTTGGATCGCTGGATCGTCCGCCGCTTGTAGGAGACGAAGTGCCTTGCAGGCCGGTACACCGCCGTCACCAGCGGCGTCACCACGAAGGTGATGCCCACCGACGTCAGCACCATCACGGTGAACGACTGGCTGTCCAACACCTGTGCAGCAGCAGAACATCATGATGATGATATGCATTTATATACATATATCATGATCTTCTCCGTATAAATATATATGTATGTCTTGGGTCTTGCCTTCTTGTCGAGGGAGATGCGGAGGGCGATCATCTCGATGAGACCCTTGGAGTTCAGGAGGATCCCCAACGAGAGCCCGTCGCGGGTGGGCATCCCGTAGAACATGGCGACGAGGACGACGGCGCCCACCTTGGCGGCGGCGGCGATCAGGAGGATGCCGGCGAGGAGCCCGGCGGCCCCGGGGTCGGCGACAGAGGAGACGTCGACCCGGAGGCCATTGACGGCGAAGAAGAGGGGCAACATGAAGCCGGTGACAAAGTCCTCCAGTTTCTCGACGAGGGAGGTGGCGACGGGGCCGTCGGGTATGAGGATGCCGAGGGTGAAGGAGCCGAAGATGGCGTGGATGCCGAGGGCGTCGGAGGCCAGGGCGCAGACCATCGCCGCCGTCATGATGACGCAGATGTAGACGTCGTCGACGTCCTCGCCCTCGGGCGTGCGGCGGAGGACCCAGGTGACGGCCGGGCGCACGATGAGGTAGCCGACGAAGAGGAAGGTGACGGCGGAGAAGATGACGCCCATGGGGGCCAGGACGGAGCCCCGGTTGCCGGCGATGGCGATGGCCAGGGTGAGCAGCACCCAGGCGAAGGCGTTGCTGATGACGGAGGCGGAGACGACCATCTTGCCGATGTCGGAGGTGAGGAGCTTGAGCTCGGCGAGGATGCGGGTGAGCACGGAGACGGCGGTGACGGAGATGGAGACGCCGATATAGAGGAGGAAGGCGCCGGGGTTGGTGGCCTCGGTGGAGAAGGTGCCCCGGAAGAGGAGGAAGGCGACGACGGCGACCAGGAAGGGGAGGACGGTCCCGCCGGAGGCCATGGCCCAGGTCCTGCGGCCGGTGCGCTTGATCTGGCCCATGTCCACCTCCAACCCCACCAGGAAGATGAAGTAGACGAGGCCCAGGTTGGCCATGGTCTCCAGCACGGCCACGCTCCGGGCGGGGAAGACCACGTTCAGGTACCCGGGGATCCGCCCCAGCACCGACGGCCCCAGCATCACGCCACCCTGCATATATATATTATATACCAGAGGAAGGGAGAGAGAGAGAGAGAGAGAGAATTAGGACACGAGGAGGGAGATCATCATCAAGGATGAGCGAGAGAGAGAGATAGGGAGTGTATGTACTCACGATGACCTCGGGGACGAAGCGGGGCTGGCGGAAGGGCTTGATGAGGACGCCGATGAGACGAGTGACTACGACGATGAGGAGCATCTGGAGGAGGAAGAGGGGGAGGGAATAGTCGAGGGGGTTGTCCCCCTGCCAGACGCCGTTGGTGGTGATCATGGTGGGCGCGTAGCACACGATGAAGGGCGCCGACCCGGACATCTGGTGGAACTGGTTCGACGACGACGCCAACGACGACGACATCTTCTCCGGTGCCGGCGGGAGGAGCGAGGACTAATCAATTAACAAGCAACAGCAATCGCACACGCTGATGTCTGAAGATCTCCGCCGATCTCTTTCTCTCTCTCTTTCTGCAGGCGGCCGCGTTGGGGCCTTGCCAGTAGGGAGCGGCCACATGACTGACATGCATGAACGTGTTAATTGAGGGGAGTGCGTGCGCCCGCCCGCAAATCTCTCCCTTTCTCAGTCAGGAGCGGTGGACGAAGCAGGGCGTGTGGCAGCCGACGGTTCAAGGTTATTTATTTAGCGCCCGATTTTGGGTGGACGGGGTGCCGGGGACGGACGGGTCATCGGCGCCTTCGAGGGCAGCGAAATCACAACTTCGGTTCCCACGGAAGTTGGAAAGGTCTCGATTTCGGTTTTATGATCGCTCTGGTTCGATCCAATTCCGTTATCGGGATCGTATTCGATAATTTTTAAATATATATTAAATATTAATTTTATTATAATTTAGGTATGATTACCAAAATCTGACATGATATATTTAAATTTTTTTATCATTTTATAAATCATATTTTATGATTTATTTAATTTTACCTGTGTATACTTTTTTTATCCAAATCAGATGAATAGATAGGAGTGAAACGAAATGAGTTTGATTTCTATAAACTATCGGATTATCTGACTCTTATTTTGATAAGATAATTTACAAGATTTAAAGATATTTTTTTATTTTTATCGAAATAAAATTAAAATTTTAAAATATTTAATTTTGTTTACGCCCATGGTGGACGGACGGGAAGAGGTCGGCACACACGCTCAGACACTGCTTCGGGGGGAGAAAATCGAGGGAAGAGTAGAGACTAGTACGTACGTACATATATACACACACATATTAGTTACTAGTCAACGAAACCTGCTACGCACGTGTATCGGTTAAAAATAGAGAATGCTATAACTAAATTATTTATAATATACTTGTTTTATAAACAAGTATAACTCAGATGAAATAAAAATTTGATGCCAAATATCATATTTTATAGAGAGAGAAGATTTATATTGCTTTGGTGCATAATAATTTTTTATACATTTTGAGATCAATTTTATATTAGAAAAATTTTAGATAGAGAAAGTAAAAAAATATCATTTTTAGATAATAAAAAATGAAGACCGGGTACAACTACAAAAGATGGGAAACACAAGGAAATGGCACATTTTTGTAAAAAAAAATTATCAATTTATCTTGGAAAACCAAACACCCTTTAGTTAGTTTATAAAATTTTCATCCAATTGTTGTGTTGTTCTAAGACAAGTACTTGCCAAATTTTTGTTTCATTTAATCGTTACATCGTTCCACAGTGGTTCATTGATTTCTTGTAACAATATTAAACTTATCTATTTTAATCATCTTTTATTAGTATGGTTCATAAAAAAATATGTTGATTTGTTATATTTCGTGTATGTCAAAGTTAACATTTGACTCTTTTTCTATTAAATTCTAAAATCAGAATTAGTTATTTATGACAGAGATAAAATGAAAATTTGCGTAGAAAACAATGATTCTTTATCTATTTTAACCAATTTTTATTAGTATGGTTCATAAAAAAACATGTTGATTTGTTATATTTTGTGTATGTCAAAGTTAACATTTGACTCTTTTCCTATTAAATTCTAAAATCAGAATTAATTAATTATTATAGAGATAAAATGAAAATTTGGGTAGAAAAAAATTGATTCTTTATCTCAACCCAAACAAATTTTATTAGATACTTGCGTCCTGTAATGGAATAAATATGCAGAATTAACTATTTTTTGTAACATAACAAAAAAATACTATAAAAGTTACGTAATAAGTAATGACCAATGCATATTAAATATTATAACGTTGAACATGATAACGTACGAAAGGATTTTATCTAAATTATAAAAAACTGCGACATAAGTTTATAAATTTGTAATTAAAAATGTGTAATTAAAAAGACTAATGCGTAACGGTTGGACTATTAGATGTAAATCCTGGCCTTGTACGAAGAGATTGGATTCATTGGACTGATGCAAACTGTAAAAACAAGTGTTATATGTCTAAGGACAAAGAAAGCATGTCTATGAAAGTAATACACAACAATAAAGACTTTCAATGACAATGAAGGAATTAAATCTCCTGGTCTGCATAATGCTGCTAGAGGTTCTTGGTTTCTTCTCTCTGGGTTCAGGAATTTGTACCCCTCAGGCTTTTCACCTGCCCATGGTGGCTTTTTGACCATTTCCCTATTGGGATCTATCATCCTTCTTGGCAGGAGTCTCGTAGGAAGTTCCATTTTGAGTTGGCTTGGGGTAGGGACCTTCTTTTGATGATATGACTTCGGAGTTGGTGGAATGAAGATACGCCAGGTGTATCGCCATTAGCTACTTTTGTGAGCAAACTGAAATTCGTATGAAAGCAGTTAAGAGTTTGGGTAGAGTCGAAGACAAGACGATCAGTGGAGAGAAGAAATTTGAAACTAAACGGCGGATCGGGAGGAGAGGCGGACGGCGGAGGAGCGGGGCCGTACCTTGAGAAGATCGGCGGCGTCGCAAGAGGGGGTGGAGGTGTCATGCCCCGGATTTCCTAACCTGCGCAGCGGAATAAATCCGGGTACGGGACTGGGTAATTAACCCTAAAACTACGTCGGTTTGGAAAGAAATAATGAATCACATGTCCCATTTCAATAAAATAAATAACTGAATCCCAAAAATAAATCATACCTGGATTTCAATATAAACAAATCATAAACCAAAACTCTAATTCTCTTCTGCACTAATCCTGATCCACTACGCTTCTGCTGCGCTACCTGAATACCTGAAAAATGTTAAAAGATTTGGGATGAGTCACACGGACTCAGTAGGACTTATACCCAACTTTCCTAATATATTAACCAATCTAAATGCTATTTATAAGCATAAACCAGACTCATCAATTGCTATAGTATCATATAGGCTATTTATCATGTATATTTATTTATTTAAATGGGATTTCTTTTACCAAATTTCCCATTTAAACATGCCTCTACGTGAACTTGGCTACTAACTAAACTAAACTATATGTGTATGCCATCTAGACCAGCATGAGCCAACTGTGCATACTTCCATACCATTTCCATTCCATAAGTCTGAGTAAATCATATGCCATACTTGGACTTCTCAAATATATATAAGAAGTACCATATAGTAAGCTAGATCCTTAGTACACCTAGGCAGGGCGTACTTAGGATAAATCGCGGTATCCGGGATCGAAGGATGCACCGGATTTCACTATGTCATCTACTTCCCCAGGACCACTAATGTAGGCTGGAGGACCTCAACAAGTAAAAGCCATATATTTACTCAGACATAACCAATTCAATCAACCAGATATGCCAATTATCAAGTCATGCACAACAATTTCATTATACCAACAATTCTGCAATAACACAATCAGAACAGAATATGCAATATCATTCACATAATTCAATTTCACACTAATTTATGCAACTGACCCAATCAGAAAGGGATAGGCCACAATGAGACATATTAACTTCAATTAAACACAATTTCATATCAATTTCTCAAATAATGCATTTTACAAGATCAGGTCACTATTAATATTAATTAACCACATTCCATAATTATTATGCCATCAATTTCCATTCCAATATAAGTATTAATGATTTAAAATCATTCCATACATGAATCGGATACAATTATAATCATAAAAGGTCTCAAATCATTTCCATATAACAATTCATGTCATTCATAATAAAAATCGGGTATAAATATAATCATAACAGGTCATATATCAAATTTTATGAATTAATACAATCAATCTAATTAATCATCACAATATATCTAATTTAATAATTTACTAACCACATTAATTAAAAATTGCATCTAACTAATGCAAATCATGAAACTATGCATGAATGACATGATAAACATCTAACTAATCATATGCAGACAATTAAATACATATCCATCATTTATTCATCATTTTCTAACTAATAATCTAATAATCATATTTTAACACCTTAATTACAATATCATGTGCTAAGGATGAGTTGGGATGCCTACCTCAATGAAGATAACCATTATCCGAAGTCCAAATGGAAACTTGTTGGACGAGGATCACGGAACGGCAATGTCAACGGCAAACGGCGATGACCAACTAAAAGGATATCAATATTTTAATAAATTACGAATATATATAAATATCCCAAGATAAAATAAGAAATAGAAATGGCGGCTCACCTCGGCGGATCAACGGGACAACGGCACCGACTGTGGCTACAGGTGGGCGAGCGCAATCAAGCGGCTGAGAAGGCTGGTTAAATGACGAGGTTAGGTGATGAGGCTAGGTGGACGCGTGGCAGGGCAGCTGCGGCAGCTGCGGCAGCGGCTAGCTGACGTGAGGCCAAGAGAGAGTATGAGAGCGAGCGACTGGGGGGGTATATGACAGCGGCTTACGAAGGTCAGGTGTGCGACGGCGCATGACGGCGCACGCAGAGACGGAGGGGGAAAACGGCGACGCATAACACCGTCGGCGCACAGGCCGCGCGGAGACGACCGACACCCGCACGTGCAAGAAACGGGAGGCGAAGGAAAGAGAGAGAGAGGGGCTAAATATGAGAGAGAAAGAGAGAGCAATAAAAGAAAAGAGAGTGAGTGAGAGGGAAGCGAGAGAAGAGAGAGAGAGGATAGAGCGAGTGGAGAGAGAGAGAAGAGTGCGGAAGAGAGAGTGCACGAGAGAGAGAGAGAGAAAGCGCACAGGAGGGAGAGAGTGCGGTAGGAGGAGAGAGAGAGAAAGCGCACAGGGGGGAGACAGGAGGAGGGAGAGAGAGAGAGCGTTGGCAGGAGAGAGATGGCGCAGGGGGGGGAGGAAGGAGAGAGAGGAAGGAGGGGCGTTGCACCGCCCTCCCCTGGCGGCGCACTGGCTGCCTCGCGTGGGCGCGCGCGTAAAGGCCGCACGCGTGGCCGAAGACAGAGAAAAGGGGGGGAGAAGAGAGAGAGAGGCCGAGGGGGAGCACGGAAAAGGGGAGAGAGGGGCGCGGCGGGGGGGCGACACCGGCGACGGCGACGTCGACGGCCACGACTGCGGCGGCGACCACGGCGGGAGGAGGAGCCGGAGAGAGGAGGGCGGCGGGATGCGACGCCGGCCGCGACGGTCGGCCCGCGGCGACGGTGACCGCAGCAGATCCGCTGGGCGGGGAGAAAAAGCAGAGAGAGAGAGGGAGCGCCGGAGAAAGGAGGAGGGGGAGCGCGGGAGCGCGGTGATGGCGGTCACGGCCCGCGGTGACAGCGACGACGCCGGTAGCCCGTGGCGACGGCGGCAGCGACCGCATCGCGCGGAAGGCGGGACGAGACGGGACGATGGGTGGGCAAACGGCCGAGGAACGGGGCTCTGCGCTCATCAAACGGTTGTTAAAATCATGTGTTTATCAACGAAAAAACAAAAGTCATCGGACGGCTCACAACGGGAGGACGAAAAAACGCGATCCGCGCTTCTATATACTAGGTTAGATTAGATTAGATAGGACGTGCTTCGCACGTCTACCATAAATATCGTAAAAATTTAAAAATATTATAATATTTTAAAAATACAAATTATCAAATATTATGTAATTTATATAAATTATTGATTAAAAAATTCATTTTTAAATATAAAAATATTAGTTAAACATAATCAATACTATTTATGATCAAGATAAATTAATAGATTTTAAGAATTTTAACACTGTTCACGTGATCTTAAATAATATTGATTATGTTTAACTGATATTTTTATATTTAAAAATAATTTTTTATAAGAATAATTTATATAAACTACCTAATATTTGATAATTTGTATTGTACAAAAATTATAATATTTTTAAATTTTTATGATATTTATGGTAGACGTGCAAAGCACGTCCTATAACTAATATGTGTGTATATATGTACGTACGTACTAGTCTCTACTCTTCCCTCGATTTTCTCCCCCCGAAGCAGTGTCTGAGCGTGTGTGCCGACCTCTTCCCGTCCGTCCACCATGGGTGTAAACAAAATTAAATATTTTTAAATTTTTATTTAATTTCGATAAAAATAAAAAAATTATCTTTAAATCTTGTAAATTATCTTATCAAAATAAGAGTCAGATAATCCGATAGTTTATAGAAATCAAAATCATTTAGTTTCACTACTATCTATTCATCTGATTTGGATAAAAAAAGTATACACAGGTAAAATTAAATAAATCATAAAATATGATTTATAAAATGATAAAAAAATTAAATATATCATGTCAGATTTTGGTAATCATACCTAAATTATAATAAAATTAATATTTAATATATATTTAAAAATTATCGAATACGATCCCGATAACGGAATTGGATCGAACCAGAGCGATCATAAAACCGAAATCGAGACCTTTCCAACTTCCGTGGGAACCGAAGTTGTGATTTCGCTGCCCTCGAAGGCGCCGATCACCCGTCCGTCCCCGGCACCCCGTCCACCCAAAATCAGGCGTTAAATAAATAACCTTGAACCGTCGGCTGCCACACGCCCTGCTTCGTCCACCGCTCCTGACTGAGAAAGGGAGAGATTTGCGGGCGGGCGCACGCACTCCCCTCTCGTCGACACCCCCCCCCCCCCGCACGTTCATGCATGTCAGTCATGTGGCCGCTCCCTACTGGCAAGGCCCCAACGCGGCCGCCTGCAGAAAGAGAGAGAGAAAGAGATCGGCGGAGATCTTCAGACATCAGCGTGTGCGATTGTTGTTGCTTGTTAATTGATTAGTCCTCGCTCCTCCCGCCGGCACCGGAGAAGATGTCGTCGTCGTTGGCGTCGTCGTCGAACCAGTTCCACCAGATGTCCGGGTCGGCGCCCTTCATCGTGTGCTACGCGCCCACCATGATCACCACCAACGGCGTCTGGCAGGGGGACAACCCCCTCGACTATTCCCTCCCCCTCTTCCTCCTCCAGATGCTCCTCATCGTCGTAGTCACTCGTCTCATCGGCGTCCTCATCAAGCCCTTCCGCCAGCCCCGCTTCGTCCCCGAGGTCATCGTGAGTACATACACTCCCTATCTCTCTCTCTCTCGCTCGTCCTTGATGATGATCTCCCTCCTCGTCCTAATTCTCTCTTGTTAAGATATTTTCATAAAAAGAAAAAAAAAATAGAAACGGACGCGCGCGGGCTTCGCGCGTCCGTTTCCATGTTATTCCCTTGCCGTTGGAGAGCATGCTATATGCGTGCACTCTCTCTCTCGGGATGAAAAACCCTCCGTGGTGTACGCTCTCGCCGTCCGCACGCTCTGTCTCTCTCGGTCTTCGACGGATTTCTGATTCCAGCACTCGGACGAACAACGAGGGCTTCTTCTTCTTCCTCTTCTTCTTCACTAGATGCACTCAAAGCAAGATCGGTTCGCATAGCTCTCCTGAAGGACGTGCTGACGGGAGAGAAGGGTTTCGCCTACCCGAGAGTCGTCGTATCTCTAGGAGGACGTTGCCGCGAGAACCGCACGTCGGTTGGCAATAGAACTCTTAGTTCTAGCGATCACGCGCTTCGACCCGACAGGCTATGTTTCTAACTTCATTTATTTAATTTTAATCTGTTCGTATAGTTGCGTTTTTGTCGATTTTCAGGTAGACGACCCAACAATCTAAGAGTTCTAGGTTTCATACCTTTTACTCATTTATCTTTAGATCCAGAATTTGTAATTACAAATGTTACCATATCTCTTGTTCATCCGTGAATATACTCTAATTTCATGATCTTTTATTATGTATGTGCCATATTTTGATAGAATCATTTGTTAATAACTAAAATGGTTATTATTAGGCCCATTAACAATTTAATCATGGCCTTTATGAAAGTCTTGACATTAAACTTTTTATTACCTGCCAATTAATTTCCATAATGGTTTAACATTGTCTATTGTATTTTCAATCATCAATTGCTTAGTGTATTTGTGAAATTGATGATACAACTGTCCTTAAGCCTTCACTTAAGTTTTGAGTTCATGAGATTAAAACTATATATAGATCTTATGTCTTCGTAATAGTATCAAGTTATTTTACTCATTTGTGTATTTTAATCACATTGTGATATTCTTTAAAAGTTGTGACAAAAGAATTGAATATCTCATGGTGATTTTTATATATGCTTTACGTTAATGTCCTGTTGTGTGATGCGTGTTAATCATTCCTTTAACAAGCTTATGTAGTTCAAAAGGAAAATAAAAAAAGGTAGATCTTATTTTTCATATAGTTATATACATGACATGGTTGCTTTTATCACTCACAAATTATTGATGAAGTTGAGAGGAAAAAAAAAAGTTAATAGATACTATTAATTCTATGATTTATAAGTGTTCAAGAACTTGTGGGGGGAGACTCTACATGTTATAAGCTAAATATGCTATGCTGAAAAATGGTTACCCCACTATATGTATGATGCATAATTTAAATTTTCTTGAAGTGTGGGGGTGTCTTGCAAAATTAAATATTTGAAATGAAATAAAAATTATTTGATCATACTAGACTAAGAATTTCATGTGGATAGAATTTCAAAGTTAAATAATAATAAAGTGTGTAAGTCAATTAGAATATTGTATGCTTGAACCATGCAAGTATTTAAATAATGACGTGAAAATTATTTGTTGAATGCAATCTTTCTTATTACTAGAAAGTTGGCCAAATTGGTACATGTATGTGGCATAAAATATTTGGTAGACAAATCATTATATTGTCTTTATATGTTGATAAAATCTTGATCTTTAGATCTAGTATGCATTTTATTTGAGTTTGAGATAATCATTTCAAAACATGGCCATGAAATAATTGTAGTTGATATTTATTGCATTCAACTTGAATAAACTGAGATATATTTTAAGTTGTTCTAATGATCACAAATTTTTTGTCTCTCATATATTTTACGTGAGTGCAGATCATGCAGATGTCAAATTCAACAAGTACTTGTAAGAGAGACAAAGTCTACAAAAGACAAAATTGTGATTGCATTTGAAAGCCTTAAATTTTGTGAAATCAAAAGAAGGATTTATGAAAGGCTTGCCTAGAACAGTGGTTCTAGAAGCGTCGAGGGGGATGGGATTGAGCCCATAAATAAAAAGTTACCACGGTGGCAACCCAACCTCACAGAGGTTCAATGGGTAGAAACAAGCTGATGGGTAACTATGTGTGGAGCACTTATATATAATGCTCTCATCCCTATGGCGATAGTGCTCATGTAGAAGCAAGTGGTAGGATGAGTTTTAAACTCTTAATGAATCCAAGACCCAAGTGGCAGGGTGGTTCCTTGCTCTCACCCTTGGAGGATTCACCGACATGTGTGGAGTCGTGAGGCCGCGACTATGAGATGTGGGCTATCTTCTAAAACACACATGAGATACTTGCGCAAGGCCATTAATAGCGCAACCCGCATGAATTTGATCTTGCTATACTATGTGTGGATTTGGGAGAACTTGAATCATGGAACCCGATTCAAGGTGAAACATCCATCGAGTGTTCTACAAGCAATTCCAAATATCACTAAGTGGGGTTCAAACCGAAAGGTACCTTCACCTATTACATAGTATAAGAGTGTTCTCTAGAATTTGTTTGTTGATATTATTTTATTTTGATTTGATATATTTCTGCGAGTTTTAAGAAAATATGTGGGGGATTGTTAAGATATTTTCATAAAAAGAAAAAAAAAATAGAAACGGACGCGCGCGGGCTTCGCGCGTCCGTTTCCATGTTATTCCCTTGCCGTTGGAGAGCATGCTATATGCGTGCACTCTCTCTCTCGGGATGAAAAACCCTCCGTGGTGTACGCTCTCGCCGTCCGCACGCTCTGTCTCTCTCGGTCTTCGACGGATTTCTGATTCCAGCACTCGGACGAACAACGAGGGCTTCTTCTTCTTCCTCTTCTTCTTCACTAGATGCACTCAAAGCAAGATCGGTTCGCATAGCTCTCCTGAAGGACGTGCTGACGGGAGAGAAGGGTTTCGCCTACCCGAGAGTCGTCGTATCTCTAGGAGGACGTTGCCGCGAGAACCGCACGTCGGTTGGCAATAGAACTCTTAGTTCTAGCGATCACGCGCTTCGACCCGACAGGCTATGTTTCTAACTTCATTTATTTAATTTTAATCTGTTCGTATAGTTGCGTTTTTGTCGATTTTCAGGTAGACGACCCAACATCTCTCTCTCTCTCTCTCTCTCTCTCTCTCTCTCTCCCTTCCTCTGGTATATAATATATATATATGCAGGGCGGCGTGATGCTGGGGCCGTCGGTGCTGGGGCGGATCCCCGGGTACCTGAACGTGGTCTTCCCCGCCCGGAGCGTGGCCGTGCTGGAGACCATGGCCAACCTGGGCCTCGTCTACTTCATCTTCCTGGTGGGGTTGGAGGTGGACATGGGCCAGATCAAGCGCACCGGCCGCAGGACCTGGGCCATGGCCTCCGGCGGGACCGTCCTCCCCTTCCTAGTCGCCGTCGTCGCCTTCCTCCTCTTCCGGGGCACCTTCTCCACCGAGGCCACCAACCCCGGCGCCTTCCTCCTCTATATCGGCGTCTCCATCTCCGTCACCGCCGTCTCCGTGCTCACCCGCATCCTCGCCGAGCTCAAGCTCCTCACCTCCGACATCGGCAAGATGGTCGTCTCCGCCTCCGTCATCAGCAACGCCTTCGCCTGGGTGCTGCTCACCCTGGCCATCGCCATCGCCGGCAACCGGGGCTCCGTCCTGGCCCCCATGGGCGTCATCTTCTCCGCCGTCACCTTCCTCTTCGTCGGCTACCTCATCGTGCGCCCGGCCGTCACCTGGGTCCTCCGCCGCACGCCCGAGGGCGAGGACGTCGACGACGTCTACATCTGCGTCATCATGACGGCGGCGATGGTCTGCGCCCTGGCCTCCGACGCCCTCGGCATCCACGCCATCTTCGGCTCCTTCACCCTCGGCATCCTCATACCCGACGGCCCCGTCGCCACCTCCCTCGTCGAGAAACTGGAGGACTTCGTCACCGGCTTCATGTTGCCCCTCTTCTTCGCCGTCAATGGCCTCCGGGTCGACGTCTCCTCTGTCGCCGACCCCGGGGCCGCCGGGCTCCTCGCCGGCATCCTCCTGATCGCCGCCGCCGCCAAGGTGGGCGCCGTCGTCCTCGTCGCCATGTTCTACGGGATGCCCACCCGCGACGGGCTCTCGTTGGGGATCCTCCTGAACTCCAAGGGTCTCATCGAGATGATCGCCCTCCGCATCTCCCTCGACAAGAAGGCAAGACCCAAGACATACATATATATTTATACGGAGAAGATCATGATATATGTATATAAATGCATATCATCATCATGATGTTCTGCTGCTGCACAGGTGTTGGACAGCCAGTCGTTCACCGTGATGGTGCTGACGTCGGTGGGCATCACCTTCGTGGTGACGCCGCTGGTGACGGCGGTGTACCGGCCTGCAAGGCACTTCGTCTCCTACAAGCGGCGGACGATCCAGCGATCCAAGCCCGACACGGAGCTGCGGATGCTGGCCTGCGTCCACACCGCCCGCAACGTCCCCTCCATCATCGGCCTCCTCGAGGTCTCCAACCCCACCAAGCGGTCCCCCATCTTCGTCTACGCCCTCCACCTCGTCGAGCTCACCGGCCGGGAGTCCGCCATGCTCATCGTCCACGAGGCCCGCCTCCGCTCCTCCACCCACCACCACGGCGGCGCCCTCAACCGCACGCAGGCCCAGTCGGAGCAGATCATCAACGCCTTCGAGACCTACGAGCAGCACGCCGGCGGCGTCTCCGTCCAGCCCCTCACCGCCGTCTCCGCCTACTCCTCCATGCACGAGGACGTTTGCAACCTCGCCGAGGACAAGCGCGTCGCCCTCATCATCCTCCCCTTCCACAAGCAGCAGACCGTCGACGGCGGCATGGAGGTCACCAACCCCGGCATCCGCACCGCCAACCAGTCCGTCCTCGCCCACGCCCCCTGCTCCGTCGGCGTCCTCGTCGACCGGGGCCTCGGCGCCGTTGCCACCCGGATCGCGGCCGCGGGGCAGAACGCACCGCGCCACATCGCCCTGCTCTTCTTCGGGGGAGCCGACGACCGGGAGGCCCTCGCCTACGCCTGGCGCATGGCGGAGCACCCGGGCATCTGCCTCACCGTGCTCCGCTTCGTCCACGGCGGCGAGGCGGCGAAAACCGGGACGCCAGCCGCCGGGCAGCAGTCGTCCCCCGGCGTGCCCAAGGACGCCAGCGTGCTCAACGTCGTCCCGACGGAGCGGGAGAGGGAGCTGCAGCAGGACGACGACTTCATCAAGGAGTTCCGGCTGAAGAACGTCGGCGATGAGTCCATGATCTACGCGGAGAAGGTGGTGAACAACGGGGAGGAGACGGTGGCGGCCATTCGGTCCATCGACGGCATCTACGACCTTTACGTGGTGGGGAGGAGGGAGGGGGCGTCCTCGCCGCTGACGGCGGGTCTGACGGACTGGAGCGAGTGCCCGGAGCTGGGGGTCATCGGCGACCTCCTTGCGTCCACGGACTTCGGGGTCTCCGTGTCCGTGCTGGTGGTGCAGCAGTACGCCGGAGGTGTTCACGCCGGCGAAGGGACGGGTACGCCGGGGGAGACCCCCACCGATCAGCAGGGGAAGCATTTCTTCGGCGGGCCGGGAAACCAGAAGGGAAGGGCCATGGGGTGGGGCGGCGCCGTCCATGGAGCAAGGATTTTCCATGGACTGTGTATCATGTGTTTTAGGATCATGTCATGCAAATCTTGATCCACATTTGGATCTGGTATTTCTGCTGACACTATTGCGTCATGTTTCCGGGATCTCAATCTTTTCACCTTCCTTCATAACAATCAAAAAATGAGCATGTGGTAAACCTCTCTTCTGAAATTCAATGACATGTATGTGTGCAACAACATTCTCAAATATTTTCTCATTGAACAATTGATGTTTGAGATCTTGTAATTTTGATCTAAAAATTCGACTAACAATTTCTGGGCTGTTGAATTCAACTTCCCATGATTGCATTTGATTTTTAATTTCATCCCAATCTGGATTGCAAGTGATTGTCAAGAATATATCTGGCTTTCCATATCGATGTACAAGAGTCATTGCATTCAAGTATCTTCTTCTCATGTCCCTTGGACCACCAATAAATGAGGCTGGTAATTCAATATTTAACGGGCTGTTGGTTCTTCTTATTCCTCGATGCCAACCAGTTTCTCCACTTGGGAATAGTAAAGGATATTGAAGTCGATCATAACATCCATAATACGAATGAACTTATGGTTTATTCCATCATGACTATGTACAATAATATCTGCAACATAGCGTCCTTCTATATCATTTCCTTCGACCCAAATAGCTGCTACTTGATCAGCCGTAGGTGTGTTGTAAACACGTTGGTCCAACCCATGATCAGTTTGGATGGAAATCACTCTTTCCTCAAGGGTGGCAAGTTGTGTAGGTTTCTAAGGAAAGTAGAATAAGGATTGATACGTAATATATCAATCAACAATTTAATTATTGACTCATTCAAGTTCGGAAAATGATAAAGTCTGTTGCGTACTTCATTCTCAGTATCATAGAAGTATAATTGCAGATATCTCGCAACATTGTCTCTTGGAACAAGTTATGGAATGCGATGATGCAGTTGTCCCAAAATTCTAAAAGTGTAACATCCTCTCCTCATATCAGCAACGGTTTTGTCAATAGTAACTCCCAGTGAGGTAAATGCAAATATACTGTTATATGCACGGAAAAATTCCTAAATTCTTTGCACTAGCTCTCATCAGACGTATACAACTTCAATAAATCAGATGGAATTGTCGTTAACTTCAAAGAAACCTCTCCTTTATAACAACAAAATGTTGGAGGCTCGTATTCAAACTTTAATGCTCCACAATATACACAACATCCAACAGTCTTGACCACATGTTTGGTTGAAAGTTGTTCCAATTTTCTAGCCTTTTTCCTCTGTGCATACAACTCCCTTCTTCGTCTATTCCTATTTCTTGCAAATATTATATATAATATAAAGTTAGAATACAAATACAAATAAATAAATATCTATACACATAACAACAAATTATGAATACATACCTTCATCATTTGAAGAATCTTTTGTTTGTTCAATGCAATCTCGTTTATCACTCATTGTAACTGGTATAATAACGAACAAGAAAGAATTCATGTTAGAATGTAATACAATAATTAACAAATAGTTATCAATTTTTTAAGAGTAATATAAAAAATAATTTTAAAAATCATGTAAATAAATTATTAATTAATTAAACATATATATCATGACATAAAAGTATATATTAATATTTTTTATTATAAGATACAAAATAATAGGTCATACAAGTGTCATTCATATAGTAATATAGAAAATTCAAGTAAATATTTACCAATTTAAAATTTAAAATATAATATAATAAAAAATTAAATAAAAAATGCATAAATTAGATGAATTTATTTAGACTATATCTCTACATGAAATGTATTATATTCATATAAAATGTATAATTCAAATTTTAGTTGGGTATCTTAAACCAATTTAGAAACTATAAGTATATACTATTATAAATAAATCCAATTATTGATTTATTATAATTTTAAATTAACTTATTCACTTATTACAAAGTAATACTATAAACAATGTTGCATATAAACGTAATGATTGCCAATAATTAATGAAACAAATTGAGAAATTTTTTTTCAAGAAAGGTTGTCTCAATGTTGTGTTTAATTCTAAGCTTTTGAGCAATATATAGTACAGACACCATGATTATATTAATTGGTCAAATGGATGTTACTGTGGGTTTTCAAGAAATGGTACAACCCACCCGAACAGTGAAGAGGGAATCCTTCACATTTGGAGATTTACGGAGGTCTCGACGGAAACAAACCAAGTCACCTCGGGAGGAAATCCCAGAGGAGAGAGATCGGTAACTATCAAGAAGGGTATTTTGGAGTGAAAACAATATATATGGAGAACGAACTTCTATCTTGGATGTCTTACAAGTCAGATGATGCCGAAAGTCAATGTAAATGCAAGGGATAGAATTGAAGGGAAAAAATACAAACAAACAAATATGTTAAATAAGAATTATAAAGAATTTGCAAGACTAAAGATAAATAATTTTATTCATTCATACTTTCTCTCTTTGGCAATTTGCAATTACACTGCCATCTTTGTTCCTTCGAATTGGTTATTTTCTAAGTTTTTTGACTTGATTATGCATCTTTGTTCCTTGCATATGCCATCTTACTCATTTGTTTATTGATAGAAAGCAATTGCATAATTCTATTTGGCTCTTAAGTTTTTTTTCTATGTCATTCCATCTTTTTAAAAAAAAGAACAGAGTAAGTTAAGGGGAACCCTGTCAAAGTAGGCCCTTAATGCTGCCCAAGTTAGTCCGTATGCATGGAATATAAAACTCCTTTTAATGCTAAGGAGGTTAGGCCATTGAATTATGGAACGGGTGCATGAATTTCATGCCCACAAACTCTAACTTGACCAATGGGATAAAAACAATTTAACGGGACATGTCCTTACATGAAAATTCTCAAGACCTATCAAGGGTTCAAGGGATACTATCATGAAATCATAAATTGGGGATTATGAATTTTTATTCTTTCCACCTTTGTAATCTTGTGAAATGGTCAAATCATTGAAATTTTCACTCTATCTATTCCATATGTGATATTAAGCTCCTGAATGGTCCCGTGACCTCAAAAACAAATAAAAAAGAAGAAACAAAAATAATAAAACATAAAAAGTAAACAAAAAATTATCTATAAAATCAAAAAAGATAAGAAAACAGGAAACAGGCCAAAACCCAACTATCAAGTAAAAAACCACTCAACAAAATTAAAAAAATTTGAATAAACAAAACATAACTGAAGTTCAGTCAAAAAGAAAAAAATTTGGTAAACTAAAAAAATTGTGAAACTAATAAACATAAATTAAACCCTGCGACAAACTCTGAAACTGAGAAAACAGTAAATTGTAGAATGCCGAAAATAATTGTAAAAACTTGGAAAACTACACAAAGTTGTGACCCAACATCACTATACTCTTATGGCACTTAAAACTAATCGTGATTAGCACAATTTTCACTTCTTTCAGATACTCAATTTTGCAAAACAATCAATGAACATGGCTATCAGGGTTGAATATCAAGGGAATAAAATTATTAATGATATAACATTAATAATATAACATAATGATATAACATATGATAAATTAGGCAATGAGATTGGGCTTATTTCATAATGAATTAGGCTTAAGAATGGACCCAAATTGAGATAAATATTAAACATATTAATGATATAACATATGAACTATGTAAATGGACATAAAAATGCTTATTTTTAAAGTAACTATCTTTTTCATAAATTTGGAGGTTTTCTTAGTTAATAAAATTTAATTTTTTTTAGTTTCGACACTTCACAAATTGTAGAGGCTTTATACTTTAAGAACTTCAGATACTTTTTAGATATCGAGTTTTAATTTTCCATATATGCTAATCATATTTGGATTTGTATCTCTTAAAATTCTCAAGTTCTAAAGTTCAGATATTATTTTGTATAGAATTGATAGTTTATACATTTACTTCTATAGTAAATATGTATATTATTATGAAAAATTTTTCTTCTTTGAAAATGTGATTCCAATGAGTGGTGTTTAGGTGAGTTCTAAAGTCCAGATGTCATTTGTATAGATTTGACAGTTTGTACATTTACTTACTACTTTCTTGTTAAGCAAGACACATGCTAGATAATGGCATATGAAGACATGCAACCGTGTAAGGATGTACAAGAAAGGAATAGAGAACGATAGTGGATTGTTCTTGCAACAATGTTCAAGAAAGGAATAGAGACATGTCAATACGAAAATATGGAAAAGTAATAGGAGTGCTACCTACTGATAAGAGGGGAAATAAAAAAGTGTAATACATTATGACCCAAGTATTCTAAGCTTAGAAATGTAATCCTCCTCATCATCCGCAGAACCAAAATGTCTATCCTTAATAGCAGGCAAATGAGAAATCGAAGGCAATACATGGCGAGGAAGGCCTACTTGTAGAAGGCACCTATATGAATTGTATAGTACAAAACATGTGCCCGATATAAGCCGTAGATCTACTCTAGGAGTGAAGCAAATCAGAAGGACCTTTTTATACAAAGCCTTTGGAGCATAGAGGAATCCAGTATGGTTCATGTCAGCAAAGTAAACACGCCACTCAAACCTTTTCTTTAACTTGGGACATTTGTTGGTAACTTTGTCATCAATTCCAAGTGTCGTTGCATAAGGATACAATGGGCTTCGACGAAATAGACGAGGCATGGTAGTAGCACCACCATCATAGTTGAATTTGAAATGCCAATCTGCCCAACATGCTAACAAGAGAGCGCTGCCAAAAAGAGGTCGACCTAAACTCGCGGATGTGAGCCTGCAGTATAAGTAGGCAAGTACAGAAGGACCAAGTTGTTTGCGTTGCCATATTCCCCTGATACAAGATAGGTGATTCGGCTGTAAAAACTCATTCTCGGCAGGGAAGAGAAACACGGCAGCTAGACAAGTGGCGAAACCCTTCAAGCCTTTAATCATTTTTTCCTCATCATCTCCTGCACTTTCCAAGATAGAGATAGTCCACGAGGCAAGTTTTTGTAAGCTGATGCGTTTACCTATAACAATGCTACGTGAGTGTTCAGTATCAACGAACTCATGTAAAAATTGAGAGCATGTCAATGGCTCAAGAGGAATGAACATATTGTCCTTCTCACCCTTCCGACTGCGTTGCAATCCAAGCAAAATTTCTGTCTCCTCTAATAGAATTGTACACTCGAAAGTGCTGAATACAAAAGTATTGGTATCTGGATACCACAACTCAATCAGTGCTCCCATCATAGCAAAGTCCAAGTAGTAATTAGCATAATGCTTTGCATGCACCAAGAGCCCCCTCAGACTCCAATTAGAGAGGATTGATTGTGAGAAAATATTTAGAACATCAAGTAATTTTTCTAACCAAGTGATATGGCCGAATCGTCTTGGACCTGGGAAGTTAGGATAGTCCTACAACAAAGTATACATCAAAATAATTATAAAAGAAGCCTTGATATTATTCACTCTTATCTGGATTCAATTGATGTGACCCACTTAAAGAGTGGTTTTATAATTAAATATAAGAAAATTGCATAATGATTACGTTTACCAAACCGGCCACAATTCGACCCTTCACATGACCAAGAATGTCGGACAAACGTCTCCCCATATTCAACCGAGCCCTTTTGGAGGTAGATGCCATTTGTGAGAAATTACGTCGAGTCTAATAGGAGGACCTGGAAATATTTTGTAAGGAATCATGACAAGCAGTTAAAGATGATATTTCGATTTCTTCTATTTAAAATAATTTAGACAATTATTTAAGTCAAAGTTTCTCAAATATACTCATTTAACAAGGCCATTTTTTATTCTGATTGTTCATTATTTATTTCTTGTATTTAAATTTTTAGAATAAACCTATCTTTTAACTAATTATTTATGTACGAATATGTTATGAGACTTGATTTTAACGTTTAGATTTCTCAACGTTCGGATTTCTGAAAAATTTTCAGATTATATATACATTATATTTTTAGAATTTCAGACCAAGATGATAGTAGAATAAACCTATCTTTTAACTAATTTATGAAATGTCCTTATTATTACCTAAACTACATCATCAAGTAAATCTGGCAACTTAAAATTCTAAGTGTAAGTGATTTTAGACCCATTACTCAATAGGTCTTGCAAAACTACTCTCCTTATAGGGTTAAAGGTGATATGAGTGACGTTGTAGTTGATTTTTGATAATTATCAGTTAGTCTTCTTGAAAGAAATTTTGATTAAATTTCTGGAGTAGCATTTTAGTGTGTATTTGACTTGTTATAAAGCAGTGCAGATTTCTGGAGCAGCAGTGCAGATTTGACTTGTTATAAAGCACTCAATATTTAAAATCAAATCTGAGTTTTGTAATCCAAAGACTGTTAATATGAAAAAAAATTGCTTAGATGTCTGAAACCTTTAAAATCAGAAACCCTTGAGCTAATAAAATAAGATCTGACAACAAATCTGGAAGGTGGTAGGCTTAATGAAGACCTGACCAATTGATGTTCTCAAAAGTAGGAACAATGCTATATATATAAACATCTGGATGCAAATTTCAGATATATATGGATTAAAAAATAATCCAATCTGTTTTCAGATTTGATCGTACATCTTAGCATAGGAGACTGAGGCTGTGTTTGATAACACTGAATCAATGTATTCTGTCTGATTCGGTCAGACTTCAGACACTTGTGGATGTTTGACAAGTACTCTGAATAAATGTCTAACCTGACCTCTATATCTGAGCAAAGCCCTGAATGATTCAGTTTTATTTTTTAACTTTTTTGCATTCAGACGTTGGATGGAGGCCCAGACATGCAGAAGATGTGACCTCCGTCCCTTGCTCTCTCTCACTCACGCACACACGCACACCAACAACATAATATATATTCTCAAAATTCATTTAATAATAAATAAATGATATATAACTAATTTAATTAGAATATAACAGGTTAAAAGCAACACATATATATTAGAGCAAAATTAGTAGTGATAAGAGAGTTATTAACTTATTTATTAATAAAATAATAAAATTGAATTAATTATTTTATGAAAAATATATTCTTAAATTGGTTTGAAAAAAACTATTTTTATATATTTAAATTAATGTATTTATCATAATATTTTGTATTAATATTATGTGTATTAAATTTGTATACATGAAATCATTTTAATTAGATGTTGATTTAGATGTTTTATCAAACACATTTATCACTTACATCTTAATCAAGTTAAGTACTTTTTTACCACAAGTTAAGAGATTAGAGGTGAAATTAAGAGTTAAGATTTTCAGATTAAGTATAATCAAACGTTTGTATGTGGCAATATAAGACACCTAGGAACCAAACTGATAGAAAAAAAAATGTTTGGAACTCACTGTCACGCCCCGGATTTTTAATAGGCACAGCGGGATAATCCGACGACGCGACCGGGGAAAATTAACCCCGTAAAAACATCGGTTTGGGAAAAATGAAGACAACTAGGTCCCAGTTTATACATCCACAGAATCAAATTAAATACATTGCTATGCTATAATCTAAACAAATCTAATTACCATCTAAATTACAAGAATCATCCAATTTGCTTTCTTAGGAATCAATCCACCTCGCTTCTGCTGCGCCCTCTGATTACCTGAAAATTGATAAGAGGATTGGGATGAGTACGACGACTCAGTAGACACCCCATCATTCGCCAAATCGGATAGCCAGAAGACCCTAGATGTTAAATAAATAGGTACCCAGACCTACACCAATTATATGTAAATATAGTCTAGTCAATATATTAGATATATGACTTAATCCATGTGTTTTACACCACCAACCAAAGCCTATAATCACACCAACCAGCACCTATATGCATCATAACATGACCTAGAAAGATGGTATGAACATATGCATAGACACCTACTATATGCTCCATATGATGATATACTACAAATGAGACACACCATACATACACCATGCAACATATCCTGATACTTGACAAAATAAAATACATCACTAGACCACCTATACCATACCATGCAAATTGCATCTATCCTCTAATAAGAATCACATTCACACATATGCACCTATCCTCTAATAGATGCACATATCATGTACACAGATTTCCATTAGCAAGGAATGCGTCGTCTTGCCATCTCAACCAGCTACCACCAGATCTATCATATATAAATACCATATACTAATCGAAATCCCATAGTGCACCTAGGCAGTGGTGGCACGTAGGATGCCCGCGGGATCTGGGATCGAAGGATGCACCAGACGGTTCTAACCCCTCGCTGCCCTCGAGTCACGACTAACTAGTCTGGTGTAGCTCAGTTTTCCATTCACAGTTTCAATGCATCATGCATCCACCTCAATCATGCCATGCCATGATCACCAATATGCAAAATCAATAAACATCAACAATACTATGCCATGACATAACAACACAACTATGAACATTAACTTGAATATACACACAACCAATTCATATTAGACAATCATGCTCCAAATGAACTAAAATGAGACAATATCAACATACAAACACCTAAGCATGATTAAACATGGACAACTAGATGCTGGGAGATTAATCATCATAGCCTCTAATTTTTGTTAACCTATGATTACAAACATAACAAGGTTCACTTGATCTATATACACTAATATACAACCGGATGACAAATTAAGAGGACCAATATTACACTACTACTAAGTATGATCTCATATTCACAAACTAGGGACATAAACATATATCACATGATACTATGCACCTCTATCTAATTAACCACTGCTAACTCACAAATTACGTAAAAACATAACTACACACATCCCTTTAATTAGAAGGTCAATTATATGGATCATGAAGAATTAAATATGAATTTTTAATGATAGTAGCCACGTCAAGGATGCCTACCGGATCGGCGCAGGAAAAGACGGGGATCGGCAGTCGGAAACGATACCGGACGTCGATAACGCAGCGCACAAATCAAATCACTCAAACAAGACGGGGTTCTCCCTTCTCCAAAGCTGCTGGAAAATACAATTAAAATGGTGGGGGGGGGTTATACCATCGGATCAATGGAGAGGGAAAAATAATGGGGATTATACCAAGATAATATGAGAGAGAGAAGATAGGAGAGAGGGTATTACCGCGCTGGATAGGGGGGGGTGCCCCGGCGGGCGCACGGCGGCCGGGGGCGCACGGCCGGCACGGGGGCGCACGGACGCCGCGCCGGCGCACGGCGGCGGCGCTGGCCGCGGTGGCCGCGTGGCGCGGCGGACGGCGGACGGTGGGCTTCGCGGGCGCGGGGCGGGAAGGCACGCGTGGGCGGCGGGGGTGGCAATGGCGCGCGCGGCGCTCGCGGGCGGCGGCGTGCTCGCGGAGGCGGCTGATGCGGTGCGTGGGACGAGGTGGAGGCGACGGCGAGGCGCGATGGCCGTGGGGCTGGCCGGAGACGGCGACGAGCGAGGAGGCACGAGGGGGGCGACCGCGGGGCATCGCGCGGGCAGCGGCGGCCGGGAGGGGGGGCGAGTGCGGCGCCGGCGGGGCTTGGTGCGCGCGGCGGTGGGCGGCGGCCGGCGGGGAGACGGCCAACGCCGTTGGCGTTCGGGACGCCGGGCGAGGAAGGAGGGGTGACGGGGGCCGCGGTGGCTGGCTGGTCGCCGCGGAGAGAGTGCAGGCGGCGGTCGCGGCAGAGGATGGCCGGCGGAGGGAGGGCCGGCGGCGGCGCAGGTGAGGTGGCGCCGGCGATCGGGTGGCGTGGAGGGAGGGGGGGCGCGGGGTAGGCGGGCGCCGGGGCGACGCGCGCTCACGAGGAGGCAGCACCGGGGGGTGCTCGGGCGATGGCGGCGGCGGCGCAGCCGCGGGGGCGCTGCGCGCGCACGGAAGAGAAGAAGAAGGGAGGTGGAGGCGGGGCGGCTGGCCGCGGCGAGGCGGCGCCGACCTGGCTGCGCGGGCGGCAGCGCAAGGGGTGGCGGGGCGGCACCACACGGGAGGCGTGCGGCGGGGAGGAGGCCGCGCGGAGGCGCGGTCGCGCGATGGAGAGAGAGAGAGGGAGAGCCGGGGGGGAAGAGAGGGAGAGATGCGCGCGACAATGGCGCTCGGGGAGGTAGAAAAAGAAGGAAATCGTGGGAGAAAAAAAGGTAACGGAATAGAGGAGGCGGCGGACATAGTAATTAGGGTTTGAGAAGGATAAAAAAATAAAGAGAGAATAAATAGGAGAAGAAAAGAAGGAAGAGGTTAAATAAATAATTAATATCAACTATAAACGATCCACTAAACTAATAAGACATAATATAAAATAAAATATAACAATTTATGAAGCTAATGAGACACAATATAAATAAATAAAAATATTTACGTATCTATATATAAACGTCTTAAAAATAATTTAAGCACCTTACGGAAATAATTAAAACACTACGATAATAATCTAAATAATTCTACAAAAATCCGGAATATTACACTCACTCTGCGAGATGTTGACCAACCCACCCAGCCAAGAGGAGCAGTGTAATAGTATGGGAATCATATTCCAAATAGATGACACCATAAATGCTTAATCTTACTATATGTATGGATGGAGGGAGGTGGAAAAGAAAGGTTTTAAGAACCTGTTTGAGAGTTAGTTATGAGCAGAAAAGAAGAGTTGTCCAAGACTGTTTTGAGGAACTGATCAGTACCTATTGTGGGGTAAAAGCATGGGGGACCGATCGGGAATCTGTTTGGGGTCCGAGCAGGGGGTGAAAATAAGCTGAAAATGGGGCTGAAACAAGAGTCTGATCGGGACTGTTTAGGCTTCTGGTCGAGACCTATTGTGGGGTTCACATGGGGCCTGTTGTGGGGCCTGCTGTAGGGGCCAGTAGAGGGGCTAACCAGGCTGCTATTTGGGGTACTGCAAGTGACCAGTTAAGAGATGCAGCAGTGACTGTTTAAGGAGTGCCAACTGGACAGGTTTAAGGGGTGCAACTGGGGCAATTATAGGGGTATGCTGCAGGTGGAAATAGGGGAGGCCACACAGGATTTTTGCAAGAAGCCGAAAGAGGGTTTTGAGGGGGTGCTATAGTGACTATTTAAGAGGTCAAACATGGGGGTCTGCGGGTGGAAGAAAAGGACCGACTGGACCTGTTTAAGGGTGCTGCAAGAGGGGTGGTATGCACTGGCAGTTTAAGGGTCCTGCAATACGGTCCAGTGAGGGGTTGCGGATGACCTGCAGTGGGAACCAAACACCGAAGGGTTCTGCAGGAGAAGGCTGCTGCAGGTGGCTATGGGGAAGCCGAAAACGGGTTGCCGCAGGGGACTTTAGGGGCTGCTGCAGTGGGGTGTGCAATTGCCGAAAATGGGCTGTCGAGGTGAGCAAAGGGTAGGCCAACCGTTTAGAGGTGTTGTAGGTGAAAGAGAACTGTTTAGAGGTTCCGTAACCAATTTGAATAGAATTATTGCATTTTCAATTTTAGTAAGTATAAGTTATGATGTATATTGGAGTAAAAGAAGAGAAGACGTAAACATATCAAAAGTATGTAAACAATGACACACAAATCAGAAACAAGTGATATAACGTGAAAAACAGAAAAGATCTGAAAATAAAAAAATAGAAACTAAAGTTGAAATCTCCAAAGTTTAGAAACATAAACTTGAAAACTGGAAGCGTAAATTTTCACAATTGTGAAATCACAGAACTGAAATAAAAAATTTACATGTCTAACAATACTCACAATTATGAAATTACAAATTTTAAATTCAAATTGCCAAGTCCGATAAATCTGAAAATTGAAGACCTCAAGACCCCAAGCCGAAAATCAAATTTGGAACTTTTCAAATCGGAATCCAAATCCAATTTCACTCTAAACTAAAGGGTCTATGCCCAAAGCATTCCTAAATGAAATGCACCAAGCCAAAAAAATTAAATCATAAATCCAATAATTTTTAAAATCAGAAATCAGTAAATAAGGAATTTGTAAGGAATGGAGGAATTCTAAAAATCTAATGTATATTTAATATAAAAAATGTTATTGTCTCAATGTTGTGTTTAGTACCAAAATTTTGGACAACATATTTACAGACAACATGACCACGTTAATCGATCAAATGGGTGTTATTGTAGGTTTTTCAGAAAACGGTACAACCCACCCGATCAGTGAAGTGGGAATCCTTCACATCTGGGGATTTACGGAGGCCTTGACGGATACAAACAAAGTCACCTCAGGAGGAAATCACATAGGAGAGAGGTCAGTAACTATCAAGAATTGTGTTTTGGAGAGAGAAGAATGTGTATGGACAATAAATTATTATATCGGATGACCTACAAGTTAGATGGTTATATAATCCCAAAATTGGGGGGATTTAAAATAAAATTCGTGAATCCAGACAACATATTCGAAATTAACATGAATGCAGAGAGGAATTTATAAAAACGCCTAAGATTATATATATATAATAAGTGATACTTGATTCAAGTGTGGGAAGTTACCGTCAGAGATCAGTTGAAATCTTCACCTCTAATGGCGTCTCACGCATGATAATAGCCTGCAGCAATTCTAATTAGGGTGAATAAATATTATAAAAAAATTTCAATTTTATTTTAAAGTAGATAGCTACTAAGGATATACAAGAAAAAAAAATCAAATCATATGTACCCGATGAGGGGTCCTCCATTGCAATCATGATGATCAGTGTTCTTTTGAAGACAGTAGAGCGGATGCTGCCCTTTCCTCTCCATATATATATGAATTTCCTTTTCCTCGCCATTGTGCCGTATATTGTGGAAATGATGTCCATGATCATGATTGACGGATCCCACCAAGGCCACATTATTCTGCTCATGATAACTGAATACGTACTATTCCATTATATTCTTATCTCGTTTATTGTTGTGCAAAATTATCTGCTCCTTATTTTTTATATTTTATTTTACTATTGTTGGTTTGAGCTCTTTGTGCTATATCAAATGCGCCCACGGCGTCTGATCGGTACTTCTACGAGGAGGTAAAGAAGAAAAAAGAAAAAGTCCGAGGGACTTTGCAATAATAATTTAGTTCAGCCCAAGAGTTCTGATCAAGTTGAGTGAAGTGAAATGACTTTTCATCTCAGAAGATACGATAATATTAACAGGTATCTATTTTCTCTCATCATGTTTATCACCGGTAGTTTAATTGGTTTCCTTTCTTCGGGCCGCTGTGGGTTTGGGCCACGGACTGCCTATCCAGTAGAATCCCTCTTATTGGGCTGGGCCCAAAAGCGTACAAAGCCTCTCCCAGATGCGGGCTCTGCTAGCGATCCTTCGGAAGAGACCCGAAGGTTACCTTCTAGCGGATGTGTCCCGTATATTTATGCATATATATATTGAGGGATGTTGCTTGCGATCTTTCGAGCTGAAATGTATGTGTGAGACGCCCATTTGCAGGCCGCATATGTTGACTCGGATCGTCTCTGCACAGACATTCGATCAGCATGAACATTTTATTAGCTCATGCTTGTTGACAACGATCGATGCATGTTAGAGGTTTACAAGACAACGGAAATTAATGTGGTCGAACTTCGACAGATGCATTCAGACTGTTAACGTGAGCCACGAAAGATCATGGCTATTTCACTTCCTATCAAGGGCGCAAAATAATAATAATAATAATAATACAGAGAATTGTGGAGCGTTTGGGCGTCGTTGCACCACAAATTGAATTTCGATACAAAAATATATCTTTGAAACAAGACTTGAAGAGAAGAAGATGTTTGAGGAAGCTAGGTTTGCCTCAGTACTCTTTGGTTTGCCACATTCAACAGTGCGCCTCACCTAGGATATTGATCCTGTTGGAGTCTTGAGCTTGTGTTTTGGAGATGAAAGTCATTCTCTCTGACCAAGGAGAAGACCTTCTCTGCATTCATATTATAGCACATTCCTATGCATAAAAGTCAGGCAAATTCATATCCCACTGATGGCTGTTAGGGTCTGAGGTAACATTGGCATTTAATTTAAGTTCATTTCTTATTTTAAGGTGTTGGCATTAGATATTTTCTCTCTCTTCTTTTTTATAATAATATAAATCTAATTGGTACTATTGAACCAAACAAAACACATATTTGAGATTACAATTTTGCTCAAGAGCAAACAACCAACACAATCGAGTAACCTCCAACAAACAAGTTACACATACATACCAAAATATTATACATAGATTTGTGAGTACAAAAATAGATATAACTACATAACTGTTCAAATTTTCTATCTTCGATCGGTTGAATATTGTCACGTAATTTGATGAACCTGCACACTAATATGTTTTGACGGTCAATACTCTTCAACAAAGATTTAGACTCTCTTTGTGGAGCCAAACAGATGTTACGAGTCTCGTTGATCACACTATACAAATGTGAATATTATCCAAATTAATCGGCTCAATAATAAGATCACAGTTATAGAGACAACATTGAAGGACATCAAGATGGTAGAATAAAAACAAGAAATAACTAGATGTAAGGCAAACTTAGATAAGTGTGGGCACTTCCATCTCAATGCACAAAATGTGGTCGCAAATAACAAGATAACATGTTAAATTAGTCCAAAAAGTCAGCTTAAGAGAAGCACCATAATAGCAGAGAAAATATGAACCATCTCTTATACTACTTTAACTGTTGTCATCATCTATGTAGCTGTGGGGTGACTAGCTACTTATGGTTCTCATCCCACCTAAACCCTTTTTTTATTTCTTTTTGTTGCCCCCATGTAAATAAACAAGTCACTTCCTCAAAATGGTCCACATGAACAAGGGTAGGTGTTAGGATGAGAGAGAGGATCAGGCCCCTTAGGATATTAAAAAGGGATGGCTGTCACATACTCCCCATCAGGAGATGGTAGGTTAGTTTGATATTTTTGGATAGGGCATCAGCAAACCCACCATTCTCTCCTCTCCCATCCATGTGTAGGTTTATAAATAATTGAGCTTGCCTTTAATGCACTTGACCAGCCTCACAGATTGGCTTACCACCAGAGAGTGAGATGCACATGTATGTGTGTACCCTTCATTCCCTCACTTCTACAATGTGTCAACCCTGGCAAAAACATTATTATTGTTTATTGGTGCTTATTTCAAGCAGTGTTTAAGTGCCTTAGCAAAAAAGATCATGGGGGTTCCAAGTTATGATGCCACATAATTCATGTTGTCAAGGAAGGGAATCATGTGAAACTGTGTGATATAAAATTTATGGCTTGTTCCTTTATCTGCAATTTTCTCGTTTTGCAACCACTTACTTGTAAACAACAAACATTTTTGTTTTATGGGGTGTTTGGTTGCATGATAATGGAAGTTTTTATTTTAATTTTTAAAAATTGTAAGAAAACTTGTTAAAAGAGGTGTTTGGTAACCATGACAATTTTATGTTTTGAAAGTGATTTTCTTCTTAAACAAAAAAAAGGGTTTCGCCTCTTTCTTTTTTCTTGTGGTCCCCCATTTTGTTCGATCATGTATGGTAGTTCCTCTTTTTTATAATCACATCCCTCCAAACATGATAAATTTATGTCATGAGTTGATTCTTTTTTTATTTTAATATAATTTTTTATCATGAAAGAGTACAAAAAATTATCATGCAACCAAACACCCCCTTAAAGATACTTTCTTGAATTTAAAAATGCATAACACATGGAAAGAAAATAAAGATGGGGATTATTGCATTATTAGGATGATTGTTCGTGCATGATATATTGTTTTTTATTTTATTTTCATCCCACATCATGGATGTATGTAGTAAATTATTTTGGGTCAGAACAAAGAAAAAGATTGTAAGATAAGACAATGAAGTAACCCATTTGCAAACAAAATTATATGTATATAATAATAATAATAATAATAATTAAATGTCTCATATTATTTCGGGGGAAGACATGCCAACAAATCGTTTCAGTTTTTTTTTCTTTTTTTGAAACAGAAATTAAAATTTAAAAAATCAACCGAAGGGGGTAGGTAGGTACGCGTCCGACGTGTCCGAGACTTGGTAGGTACCCTATGACGTGTCCTCGACGGGACAGATGGATGTGACGTGTACAGAATCATGGAACCAACCAGCCCACGCTTCTAACCGTGCGAAACAAAAAAGAAAAAAAACCATCGGAAAAGAAATAAATAGCGAAGGTTCGTTTTCACGAAACAAATGACACGTGGACTGTCGTGGTGACGTCACCCACCGACCGACCCCGTCGTGACTGTCCCCATCTCCTCCTCTCAATGTCTTCTTCCAGATTTCAAAAGGATCTTTCACTTGCGTTCAGGGGGATGAATAAATTTAATTTTTTTATAAAATATGTTTATGACAAAACTTATTAAAAAATTGTTTGACAATCATCAAAAATTAATTTGCGAAAATTTTTCTTGGACGAAAGGGAAAAAAATTGAGACAATTCCTTTCCTTGCGACCCTCTTATCATTTTTCTTCTGTTATATATGATTTTCACACCTCTTATTATCTCCGTAGATATTTAACTATTACTCTTAATTTTAAGGCTTTTAATACAAACAAGATACGACATTTTTCTCCGCTGTAACCTCCTCCGTTCACAATATTAAAATTAATATAATATCATATCATATTCTTCTGCTCTTCCCGGCCGGCCGTCTCTCTCCCTCAGCGAGCGCCGCCCGCGAGTTTCTTGCGACACAGAGACTGAGCTAACGATGAACACCCATGGAGTTGCGCATTCATGATCAGAGCCGAAGAGATTGCCGTGAAGAAAAATTCAAGATATTGCTCATGTCCCCCCTTCTGATTGATTCGGGTGTACATCGCCTAATCTAGGACACAATGCTGTCCGCCGCCTTGCAAGGATACGAAGCATCCGAGGTGATGGGGGTTGGGTACCGTCCGGCAGCTGCAAGCTTCGCTCCTCTGGAAGCCGAGATGGCAGCACAGGCAGACTGCCTGCGTCAAGGTCCGTCGCGCCGCCTCTGCGGCGGCGGTCAAGACGTCGCCGGGAGCCGCCGCCGGCGGAGGCACGGTTGTGGCCGTTCTTTCAGGGGCCTCCGGCGAGGATGCTTCTGCCGACTGCTGGGAGGGGTGGGAGAGGAGGCTGATCGAAAGGTCGAGGTCGAGGTCCGGGTGGCGCTCGTCGTGTACGCCGCCGGAGCCCCTGCTCCCCGCCGCCTCCGTGGGCTCGGATCTCTCGGATGAGGCTGCCGAAGCGGCCGCCGTCCCCTCTCGCCCGGCGGTGGCGGCGTGGGAAGACGGAGGGGCGCTGCCGGCGGCGCCGAGGGGGAGGTGCGTCCGGGGGTCGAGCCCGCGGCCCAGAAGCTTGCGCTTGATGTGCGTGTTCCAGTAGTTCTTGATCTCGTTGTCCGTTCTCCCCGGTAACCGGCCGGCGATCAGAGACCACCTGAGACGAAGCTCGGACGGTAGATTGGATCAGACGGAGGAGGAGGGGGCGTAGCAGAGGCTTCGCGGTTCGGTAGAAATGAACGTACTTGTTGCCTAGAGTGGAATGGAGTTTGATGATGATCTCGTCTTCTTCCTCGGTGAAGTTCCCCCTTTTGAGGTCCGGCCGGAGGTAGTTGATCCACCGGAGGCGGCAGCTCTTCCCGCATCTCAACAGGCCTGCGCGGCATCGGAATATAGATAACGTCAGCGGCGGCGGCGGCGGCGGCGGATTGAACCGACCGGATCGGATCAACCATCCGCATCACGGGAATGCGACGGGGAGGAGAGGGGCGACGATCTCGGGAGATCAATGGCGGCCAGCCGGGGGGCGGCGGAAGGGAGGGAGTACCCGCGGCTTTGGGGAGGGTCCTCCAGCAGCCCTCGCCGTGCGCCCTGATGTAGGCGGTGAGGCGCTGGTCCTCCTCCTTCGTCCAGGCGCCCTTGTTGGTGTGGGCCTTCTCGCAGCACGGTGACCTCCCCATGCCGCCGGCCGTCGCGCTTCCGATCGAGCGGCGGACGCGGTGCTCCGCCTCCTTTAAGGAGGATGGGGGAGGTGGCGGGTGGCGGGTTGTCGTGGATGCGGCTTCGTGGGTGAGCGAGTTGGTGAGTCACACAGTTAATTTGGAAGGATCGGAAGCGGAAGAGGAGAGGGGGTGGAGGGAGTGGGGCGGGATTGACTCGTTCCCACTCGCCCGGTTTGACCGAGTTGGTGCGAAGAACTCGCGAGTGAGTGGTTGCGAAGCGGCGGAGCTGGATTTGGTAGGTAGGTCGACTTTTACGCTCCGTGCCTCCCTATTTTTATCCTGTTCTAATGCAGCTATTTTCTCTCCTCTCTTTTTTTTTCCTTTCTCGGCAATAAATTTAATTAAATTATATTGGTTTCGAGAGATTTTTCCTGGCTCATTTTATTTTAATTAAACATCTCTCTTTTATTTTTTTCCCTCTACAGTAGTGTAAAGCAAGAATCTCTGAAAGCTGAACCAAACACGCTCAGCCTAAGAACCAAGGGGGCAACAAAAAATCTCTTTGCTGCTTTTTGTAGCTAACGATCTTCACGTGAGAAATTTTGACAGGAGCCTTCGAGTTGAATGCTAAAATGGAGACAGCCTTAATTTTGATATTAACATTAAACACACACACACATGGGTATTATGATATATTGATGCTAAAATTATCCCCTAGTTATATTATTAATAAGATGTCGATCTGTAATCATTATTTCAGATCAGATCTGATCACAGAGAAGATGATAAAAAGATAAATAGAAGACAGGCATGTTGATGTCGGGCGCCTGTTTACCAATATTGATGTGATCTCACTCTTGTACTCGGATTCGATTAGTCTCACGAAAATTATCTAAAGATCTATTGACATCAAAAATTTTTGAGAATAAATCTTGAGAATAAATTAGATTTATCTTTTAAACATTGAAGATAAATTTATCTTCGAGTTATCCTTGTATCATGATCTAAATGATCAATACTGGACCCATATACGGAAATATTTTGCCGGGAAATCAAGTATCTCCAGCGGCCACTAGAGGATACTTAACGGATCCTCCTCCTAAGAGGTCAGAATCCCCTCCCCCCCCCCTCTTTTTAGGGTTTTAGTCTTCTAGAAGCCCTACCAAAGTGCCAGACCAGGCGTCATGGTTGGCCACCCAATAGATTAAATTCTCTCTCTCTCTCTCTCTCTCTTGTCAGAAGTTACATTTGTTTAATGGGTTTCTTCAAATTAGCTACACAGACAGAAATATTCTGATGCTGGAGAAATATTCTGACCGACGCATACATGTGATTTTTTTTTTCAAATGAAATGATGTGGTTTGATTTGCTTTAGTTCGTTCACAGCAAATCAACGACCAAGTGGCAGAGATGATCTAAAAAAATTGGGGGTCAGCTTTAGGGGTGTAAACGAATCAATACACTTGACAAAATAATTTGAAATTCGACCCGATAAAAATCTGACTCGACTCGTTTATTACATTGAGTGAACAAGTTTGAACAAAAAAATAAACTTGATTCAATAAACTCACGAGTAATCTGGTTAAATTTTTTATTATCTATTTATTTTTAAAAATTAAATTAAACATATTAATAATTATCTATTGTCATTTAAATATATTAAATAATTTAAAAAATAAATTTAAACAAATTTCATAAATAAACTAAATCTAGAGTTTCGCGGATATTTTTTCATTATTTTTGAGTTTTATAAATGAATTTATATAAATGTGAATTAAATTTTAATCTAATTATTACTCGAGTTCAAATTTAACTTAACTCGATTAATAAACAAATCATATTTAAACCCGAGTTTAATATACGCGTTAAAACTTAAAATTTAACCAGAACTCGTGTAAAACAAACCGGTCAGAGTTTCATTATCTTATTACTCGGGCTGGACTCGTTTGCACCGTAGTCAGTTTGCAGAGTTCTGCGGTCGGTCGACGGTAAGAGACGTGGGATGCCGCTGTTAAACATGTACGTCGCCGCAAAGATGGACGGAAGGGCAGCTCCCCATCCGCCGCCGCCGCCGCCGCCCGGACGGTCCCCCCCTCGCCGTCGTGAAGGAGCGATTCGATCGGGCTCTAAAGCTTCCATCCGGACAGAGATTCTACGGGGCATACGCACTGCCTGATATAAAATCGACTGAGGAAGTCACCACGAATAAATAAACAAAGGGACGACGACAACGGTGCGCGAAGGTATAGCGATGGTCCCCGACGGAGCTGGGGAGAAGGCTCCATCCTTTTCTCCGGCGAAATGGCCTCTCATTCCTCATTTTTTACGGCCGCGGCGGTACGCGTGGGGAGGATCGACCCCGCTTCCACGACGTCCTCGACTCTTCCCCGCCTCCAAGACTCTCGCAGGCGCATCATGGCATGCAAGGGGTCTCTCTCTCTCTCTCTCTCTTCTCTCCTCCTCCTCTTCCTCCTCCTCCTCCTCTCCTAGCACGGCGGCGTGTCTGAGAAAAACGGCCACAGAGAGGCGACAGGAGCGACCCACACCAACCTCCCCCCCCCCTCCTCTGTGTCTTGGTCTCGACCTAACACGTCCTTGCTAACCTAACTGTACGTAATATAAGGGGGGGAGAGAGAGGGGTACGTGCCTTCGCCGACATGCGATGCGATGGCCGTTTCCCTCTTCCGGAGTACTGTAAATGTAGACCCCTGTCTACCCGATCGACCACCTAATTTTGTATGCGAATGTACGTAGATGTTCATGTATATATTCTCACGACTCTAGATCATGAGGCAGCGTCGTCATCCCCATCAAAAACACATGCATCTCTGTCCATGTGTTCATGTATCCGCACGACTGTTGCACAGGTCCGGTGTTTCTCGTGGCAATGCTCGATCTAGTTATTAGTGTCAAAGTCTAAAAATTATTCTACTGTTACTTTTATGCCTGATCTTGTTGTTGTTAGAATTTATCTTTTGTTTATATTTGTTGTAACTAATTTTGTTAATTTATAATTGGATCTGTCGTTTGTATTTTTAGTTGAATGGAAGTCATTTTTCAAAAAAAGAAGAAGACTGTGGGTACGTAGATGAACCAGCTTCATCCCCATCGATCACATAACACCCTCGAGAGTTAGGTATGGAGTGCACTTTTCATTTTTTTTTTAAATTTAAATATTTAAATGATGATTTAACACGTGAGATTCACATATATATATTCTACTTTTCGTGAAAAGATGAAAAACACTCTCCTATTGAACTTTTGAGAAGACTCGAATTCTATATATATATATATATAATCGCCATTATATTTCACATTGTTGGAAAATGTACCCGTCAGTTTAATTCAACAGGGTCGTCCAAATCGTGATTTCCTTTATTCATATTTTCAGTGGTAGCAACTAAGTTGGGAAATAATATGCGATCGATGTGTGTGGAGTTTTATGCCTAAACAGAAAACTACATCCTAGCTAATAAGGTGCAGTTGTAGACATTTTTGGAGCAATAAATAAAAAGAGCTTTCATAAAAAAACTGGTTGACAAAGGTGATTAAAAATTAATTATAAAAAGCATGCGCTCGTAGACGTTTCCTAATTCCTTGACAAACAAGAAGAATTTTATTTTCTTCTTGTGACCCTCCCTGATCCGGTAAGAGTTTTACATGGTCCCAACTCTTTTTGTTATCATATCTCACTCGATACGACAATTTTTATCTCTTTGACTATTTTCAAAATAAATTTTTATATTAACTACTTTTATCACGAGAGAAGAGCTTATAGAAAAGCACTGCAACCTTACATCTCACAAGTGATTCCCGTGTTGTGGGATGTTTCATATCACACCCTATTTTGTTGTGGGATATTATGAGTGGATTTATGGTTCTCGTTAAACATACTCTGATCGCCTCTTTACGTACGTTGCTTTCTATACGTTTATAGCATAAAAATTGAATAAAGAAGAAGAAAAAATAAAACAGATACTTGAGCCTCAGTTTATGTGCGCTAAGGAGTCCGAATGAACCAATAAATTCAACAAGTAGTTGGAAGTTCTGTTTGATAAGAACTCGACTATGTTCATCTATTATGTTAAACGTATAAGTTCGAACGAAAAATAAACTCGACTCGTCGAATAAGTCGGGCTTAAACGAACACGTATTCGACTCGATGAGTTCATGGATGATTCGACAAAATATTCGATGGAATATTTATTTAAAAATTTTAAATTACGAACAGCAATAATATATTGTCACTAAAATTAAATATATAAAATAAGTCAAGATCTGAGTTTAAATTTTAATTAAGTTTTATAAATGATTGAAGTTAGAATTTCATGTATACTTTCGATTGATTTTAAGTTTTGTAACGAGTTTGTGTCGAGTTTGAACGTGGACTAAACTTGCGTTAAGTTACTATTATGTCTTTGGCTGGAGCTCAACTTGATTAAATATTGAACAAAGTTTAGAAAAGAGTTCAACGTATTTGTAGAAGCTCATATTTCTATAGTTGAATTCGTGTAAAATAAACGAGTCGAGCTCAAATAATACATATTTGACTCAAAAGAACTAACACCGAAAACAAGCATGTTTTGTCTTTGACATCATTTAGAACAGTATTATGGGCTTGATCTTCCTGCTGGGCTCCATGTAAAGCAAGGCTTTTGATTTGAAATATCTCTAATGTAAAGCATGTATATGAATAGAAAAGAAAATATTTCGCAACGGCAGCTAATAAAAATGGAGAAATTCTAATGCATTTCCGTACAAATAAATGGATCAAACTCAAAATGTAAATACCTCATTAATTATTCCATACACAATACAATTTCAGGGCATGTTTTCGTTAGCGTACCAAACTTACTATTCTATTACTTTTAATATTTACAGTTGACACAAACGAACAATATTAGATTTCATAACATATGCGACCCGTCATCGAAACTGGGTAGTATTCTATCGAAACACGCCCTTAAATTAGAAGTACGCTTTTAAAAGAAGAAGCTTTCTTTTTCTTTTTCTTCTTGTTGAAATAAGAAGGCCCTAGACCCTTAAATTAAAAATAATTAGTTCAAAAATATATGAAAACTATGCAAATAACAATGTTTCAAATACTATAATGTAATAAAATATGGTTTATTATATTTATTAACATCTTCGAAGACATGTACGAAGGTATAATAACCTTGATTTCCTCCCATAGTCAAAAAGTATTTTCAGTGACAATTAGGTTACATTAAATATTCACTATAAACTCGTATATTTTTTGTCTTAATCGTAGATTAAATAACTAAAGATAGAGAGAGTTTATTTTGATGCATGATATTTATGGATGATATTGTTTTGATTGACAATACTCAAGAAGGCATTAGCAAGAAAACTTAACCGATGAAAACCCGTATTAGAAGTTATGGGGTTTAAACTTAGCGGGATTAGCGAAAATCCTTGGAGTTGAAAATGTTGAAGTAACTTTGGATGGAAAGTTTCTCGCATTGAGTACTTAATTTAGATATTTGAATTTAATCTTGCATATGCACGAACAATGTGATGAAGATGTTAGCCATATAATTGAAGTAAAATAGTTGAAAAAAGAAGCAACGACAGGAATTCTATCCAATCATATAATCTCTTAAAAGAAGAATGAAAAGTGGCGAGTGTTGGATAATTAAGAACAATCATATTGTTAAATTGAGTGAAGTTGAAATGCAAATACAATGGTAGATGTGTGGCTACACTTGGGTAAATAAATTTCGCAACGAGTGCAATGGAGATACAACAAGAGTAACGCGAATTTATGATATGCTAAAGGACAGTGCACTTTGTCCGTTTGGGCATATTGCCCTCTTGAGATGCCCGTGGAATAATTTGAGACTTTGATGTTATTGGTGGAAGAGAGGTAAAAAAGTAGACTCGGGTTACCTTGACCCAAATGTATTTAATATAACTTCGGATAACTAAGTATATGAGAAGAATTAATAAAAGACCATGAAAAATAAATAAGATGAATCTACATAGTGGATCCAAAATCATCCGAAGCTAAGACTTTACGTCCTGTTCGATAACATTATTAGGTACCTTTATCATTATCAATTTTAAAATTGATATTTATAAGAATCACTAAGAGATATTTAGTTAATTGTATTAATTTTAAAATTTATAGTGCAAACAAAACATATTATGTAATATAAGTGTCCAATTGTAATACTTCAACATTTGAAAATATTAATATCAATATCGACATAATACCAAAAATGAAACTCTAATCAAACATGGCATTAAATTTCATGTTTACTAAAACGGGTCTATTTCAAGACACGACAAATCAAAATAAGCTGATTAGTTTGTTTGTTTGGTTAACTGTCGATACTAATACATCACAAAACAAGTCAAAGCCACACGTTGTATGATACAATTTTATTATACGACTGAGTATATCACTCGTGTTTGAGAAAATACTATAAGTTACCCATCGTCTTGTACATGTGCATGGACCCATAGTAAGAGTGTAAACAGAATTGTATTTTGAAATTTTGATTCAATTTCGATAAAAATTAATAAAATTTAAAATTATTTTTGTATCTTATAAATTATTAGAATCGGAATCAAATATTTTAGTAACTTATTGGAATCAGAATCGAAACCAACTCATCTTATTTATATTTACTTGATTTCAACAAAAATAAATATATGTAAATAAAATTAAATAAATCATAAAATATAAAATTAACATTATTAAAATAATAAAAAATAAAATGTTAAAAATATCATATCGAAAATTTGTAATTATATATAAATTGTTATCTTAATTTTAAATAAAAATTAATATTTAATATATATTTTAAAAATTATCAGATTCAATTCTAATTTTGATAACGAAATCAAAATTAATTCGAAATTAAAATATGATGATTATTGAAATTAAAATCAAATTCTCTTAATTTTTATCTAAATCAAAATCGAATTCCATTATACCCGTTTACAACCCTGCCCTTGGAGTACCCCCGGGCATTGCCGCGCGTACGTACGGTATACAAGTACAATATATACTCCCGGGATGGAAGATGGTTCTCACTTCTCAGAAGCCGGCGACCAAGGCCAGGGGGGAAGCTAATCGACCAGATGAATCTCTCGTCTCCCGGACACGAAACCATGACCCAAGTCCTGGGCAACTGCCGGTGAGAGACACGGGAGCCGGCGTCGAGTTTTGATGGGCGCAGGAGACAAGACAACAAGGCCACGGTGGAAGTGCACTTCTGTGTCCCAATCTTCCGCCTAGTCCCTCGGCCGTCCGAGCCTTCGCGGAGCACCTGTCAGAGTCTATGATGACCGACGGCAGCACCTCCTCGCTGCCTCTCTCAATGTGTGTGTACGAGAGAGAGAGAGCGGCGGCGGCGGCGACGTCGACGGCGACGGCGGGCAGATGCCCATAAAGGAAGAGTAAGAAACGGACAAACGCAGCAGCCCCAATCCAGAGCTCGGGAGCCGGAAAAGCAAGTAGAGGTGGTCAGAGGTGGGTGGCCGAGACGAGCGCGAAAAGGCGGAAGACTGCCGGCGAAGACCCGGCCATCACGACCTTATCGGTCACCTCCGTCCGCCCTCGCACGCCTTCCGACTCGCTGGGATACCGCCTGAGCCGGCTGCGTGTGCGATTCTTTGGATTCTCCCGCGGGTCGACACGGGGGCGGCCGGAGCTGGATGGTCGGGGCGAGAGAGGAGCTCTTCGCTCCTGATCTATGCCAGGTTAGTCCTACCTGCACTTACCCTTTCCCCTTCTTGCGCACCCGTTGGGCTTCACGCGCAGTGCCAACCCCGAGCTCGGTTCCATTTTGCCCGTTTTGCTTGCTTTGGCAAATGGGAAGGCTCGATTTAGGGTTGCAGAGGGTTGGGGGGGAGGGTTTGTTTGAGGATTTCTAGGTGGAGCGGTGAGCATTGTTCCGGGCGGCATGCGATAGGGGCACTGAAGGTGTGATCTTACTACCCGGCGGGACGGAAGTTTCTGTCTCTCCTCCTTGCAGCTCTCCTTGTTGCAGACATTGAAGCTTGGGGTTTCGATACTGAAATTGGAGTTGCTATTTGTAACCTCGCAGCTTACTCTTGTCCCTCCCCTCCCCCTCTCTGATGTATAGAGAAACTCGTAAAATTTCTGTTTTTATCATCTTGTTTTCTGCTCGAAGTCTCGTAGTCGGTAGTTGTAGTGCCGTGATCTCCTCGTAGGCAGGCGGCAGGAGAGTGCTCGTTCTGTAGTGTGGTTCGGCAGCTGGATGAAGGTATGAGGAGAAAAGACCGGATGGCTGAGGAGGCTGTCATGGACGAAGACACCCTACAATTTCTGCTCGGGGAAGAAATTAGGAGCTTTCGCAATGACAACTTTGCTGGATCGAACGAAGAGCATCAGATTTTTACGGAAGTATTCTATGGAAAGAATGCATGTAGGACGGCTAGGAGAGATCATGACAGACGGTCGGGGGATGCCTTGAGCACCTATGCGGTAGAAATGAATGATATGTCCCGGTCAACTACTCACCGCATTGTTGAATCTTTCAGTCAGGGTATCATATCAAGCTGTTATTTTTCAAGGCGTCATGATGAAAGGCACGGTCCTGACAACGTTGGCAACGGTACACCGGATAAAAGTTATTGTTGTAACAATCCAATCAAGGAGGGAAAGCTAGATGACGAAGAAAATGCCATCCCGGCCCTGGGTTCCTGCGAAAGTTCTGCATCAAGACTCAAAACATGCAACTTTTCTTTTGATTCAGATGTAGCCACGCACTCAGCAGTCTTCGTGAGGGAACTTCCTAACCGTCTCCGTTTGCATGCACACAATCTTCTCCTTGATGTGGGATGGAAGATTGAGGCTCGGAGAAGGAAAGACGGAAATAAGATTGATTCAATTTTCAAAACACCTGGAGAGGGTATTGTTATCAATTCACTCATTAAAGCGTGGAAGATGTGTGGTGAGTTGTTGATTGCTGGCGTTACTAACTCAGCCCAGAAGAAAGACTGTCGACAGTGGTCAGAAATAGATGTATTTTGGCATGAACTGGCAGATGCAATGGCATATATAGAAAATGAGGTTCAACATGCAGAAAATTCTTTACCCCTGCTGCACCGATGGAATCTGCTTGACCCTTATGTGAGCATTATATGTATTGACAAGAAAATTGGAGCTTTACGAGATGGAAAGGCTGTGAAATTTATGAAAGGTAGGTCAGTTGAACTGCATATGAACAAAAGATTATATTCAGGCGAAGAGTCTTGTCATAGTCTTGGAGGCCAGCCTTCTAAATTCACTTCGTACTTGGTGAGTAGATCAGATCATTGCCTTCTGTTTTGCACCGTTTAATGCCTAGGGACATTTTGTACTGTCTTAAGTCATGCAGTAAGATAAAAACATGTCTATAAAGGCAAACCTTTAAAACATTTAAGCATCTTGCAACAATAAATTTGACCATGTTCCTTTAATTGTGTATGCAGTTAAAACACAATTCAAAAGAACATCATGGATCTGGCAGGTATCTGAGGAAGGTTTCCTGTGGTTCTGAAGCAAAAAAGAAGAAACTCAGAAGTTTAGCTAGGAGTATGGGAAATGGGTCCAACATGAAAAAAGGGCTACATAACATGCGGCGTACAATTTATTTTGATTGTTCAGACAAGACGAGCACATCTATACATGTGCCTACTATAATCAAGAAGAGTTCCACATTGTGTAGTACATCCTATGAATCTAATCCATTGTCCCTAAACCCACATATGCCAATGCAGGAATTATCAAGGCAGAAGATGAAACTAGTGAGGGCTAGTTCCACAAGGGAACTCATCAATTCCAAAGATACTGAAGGCATTGATTTTTCTGATTCATGTAGAAATTTCCCCATGGAAAATCATCTATGTGGAGAAGCAGCAAACAGGCAACAAACATCAAGTTTGTGTGTTGATTTGGATGGTAAAGTGAGTGATAATTCTTTCATACTCTGCTCGGAAGTGAGTGATATGTTGAAGGCTGGAGGTGGATCATGGAGTTCAGTGATGTCAGTGAATTGTGAAGTGCCCAATTTAACTGGCCCTAGAACATTATGGTCTCCAGAAAAGTCATCTCCTGTGACTAAGACTTGTTCAAAAAAGGAAATGCACAAAAAAGATGCGACTGTGAGAACTAGCTCTGACAGATTAAATATGAAGAAGTTGATTAAACCACAGCTTGGTAAAGCAGAAGCTTGTTCATTAGTTATAGATACAGTCAAGGAAACAAAAGAAGGAAATGTTTGTAAAGGTCAAGGAAAGAATGCCTATTCCTCACTACCCACTTTGAGAAACCTGTTGCAGCACAATGAAATCAAGACAATCCCTATCACAGAAAATAAATTAAAGATGCCTGGTTTGTGGACTGCCCACAATGAGAGGCTGGTAAAGTTGCAAAGTGACGTTGGTGACATGGAAGCAGCCCATGCTTCTGAGCAGAAATCTCCAGAGTCTCAAACTATTCAGGGAACTGCAGAGAAAACCAGTTCCGAAACTCAAAAGGAGAACTGCAGGAAGAGGCGGCGTAGAGATAATTTTCATGATGATGACCTATTGATTTCTGTTGTTATTAAAACAAAGAACCCAAGTATAACTAGTATACATTCTTTCTGTCATGCTAGGAAGTTTCATTTAAAAGGTTTTAGAAAGCTCAAGAATCGAAAGGGAAGCTACAAATTGCTTCCCCGAACTTCTGGGAAAGGTTCAACACAGCTTGTATCAAGTGCGAAAACACCATTGGCCTGGTTGCTCAACTGTGGTTTTGTGTCTTTAAATGCTTCCATTCAATACCGCAGGCCAAGCAACAATACTGTACTGAAGGATGGACAAGTTACAAGGGAAGGAATTCTATGCAAGTGTTGCAGCAATACCTTTTCCATCTCTGCATTCAAATATCATTCTGGCCACAAATTGAACCCATCTTCATTGAATCTTTTTTTGGAATCTGGGGAATCTTATACTCTTTGTCAGCTTCAGGCTTGGTCTGGTGAATACAAAGCCAGAAAAGATAGTAGACAAGTGACAGAAGTTGAGGCAATGGATCAAAATGATGACACATGTGGTCTCTGTGGTGATGGGGGCGAGCTGATATGTTGTGACAATTGCCCATCAACTTTTCATCAAGCCTGCTTGCAAACAGAGGTCTTTTTGTTTCTGTTTGTCCTTTCCTGCTTAGCATGTTGCCTGAAGATAAAAAGATTTAACTGCTACATGGTTTATGTTGAACATTTTGTCACAATTTACTGCATCGAGAGTTCTGGCTTTCTGACACTTGGATAGCTATAAATAAATCATCATTTTTATCTTTGCAATCTATGCTTTTCATTATATGGAATTTCCTTATTAAAAATTACTATTATTTGTCAAAAAGTATTCTATTTGGCTGTCATATTTTTCCTGACACTTGAAAAGGCACAAGTAGTAGAAACAATTTGATTGGAATCAGATAGCATATTTTCATTTTCTTGTTTTGTGAATCAATAAGCATGACACGTGAAAGAGTGAATCAAGGTGGAAAAAAGACGAGGGATAGAAATTATACCAGAGTTATGACTTCTAATTTGTAATCTTTAAACTAATAACTGGACTGTGTTTAAAGTAAGGTGCTTTGCTTTTGTCTAGTTGGCCAGAATTGTTGATTTTGGACTTGTCAAAAGGCTTTTTTTTCCTGTTCAGATGATCTGTACCTACGTAGAAAAATTCTTGTGATGATTGGTCCAATGATTGATATTTGATCATTTCATTTGTATCTGATTTTTTCTATTCAATTTTCTGTCGTAAGAATCATAAATCACAGAAATTTATATAGATATTCATGAATTTAGATATACAATACTTCTTTAATTCTAAAAAGCTTTTTTTGTTTTGTTTTTATGGGCATCCAGCATGATACGTTGGAAATGCTTCAGTGATATTCCTGGAAATAGAATCACATTAAAATGCAAGGCCTGGCAGAAAGCATTTACGATTGGAGCCATTAGATAAAACTAGTCCTTTTTTGGTATTTCTCTCACCCATTTAACTGAAAAATTACCATTAACTAGATTACATAGTTGGCTTGAAAATATGAAGAAGGGAACTCTTGATTAGCATTTAATAATATCAGTGCATATTGCTACTAACAAAACATGTATGCCACTCTTGACAAAAGAACCAAAAAATGAAGGATGTACATATGCTTGTTTCCCAGGCATGATATTCTACCAGGCTGGAGGGCGGGGTGAGTGAAAGACAAAAAATGTGTTGTTTTGTAGTTCACCCTTTGACATTCCATTAGTTTGGGATAAATGATGCAGATGCTTTACATACTTAAAATGATAAGTCTCTTGAAAGGTGCCCTGTGCGGCTTCAGGGAAAAAAGAAAAGAAAGGGTGATTGACTGAACCCTTTTCTTGAGGCCTGGACTGCATATTTATAAATATAAGAGGAGAACAACAAGCTTTATCGGTTACAATATTTAGATAAATCAAGGTTAATTTTTTTTTCACATTTTCGTAAGAAAGTAGATTATCCTTTTCACCATCTGTATGTTTGAGTTAAAACAGAATGGTTCATATTTGTGACAGTGCTACCACTAATTATGTTTAGTACCTGAAGCCTGGAGCTTTCCAGATGATTCGTTGGACTATCGGACCTTGCTTTATCATGACTATAAGCTATTAAGCATGATTGCTAAATTTGTCCTACTCAGTTTTGTACTTGTATAGATACAAATTATCACTTGCTTTTGCATGTTAGAACAGAATAATGTTAACACGGAAGTCATATATGACACTGGATGTGGTAGGTCTCAATACCTCATGCTTCACCATTGAAGCACAAGCAATTTGTTTTCTCTATGATAATTGTATAGCTGATATACTTCTCACTCTTCCATGCTATGTTGTAGATTGTGAGGTGGGTGAGGGGATAAGGTGGGTGCCTGATTTGTATTGACTAAAAATTTTATTTAATATTCCTATGATGATAAACACCATAGAAATTTATGAAATGGGTTTCCTGGCCATTCTTCAGGCCATTTGTGTGGAGACAATTGGTGTTTACTTTTCCCTTTTAGCTGGTAGGCCGGTATTTTTAGAAGACTGCCTTTTCTCCTTTGGGAATATTTTTTTTCCTTTCATAACATATTAGGTAGCTCCTTATTTTGTTTGTCGTGTAAGATTGGTAAATGAGAATGCTTTCTCTTTATGAAGATAGGGAAAGCACTCAAATTTACCATTCTTGGTCGTGTTTTCTCTTGTAACATTGTGATTCCCTTTTTCCCTTTTCTTGTTTTACCACCTACCATCTTGGTAGGATACTTTTTTTCTCTGATCCTTTCTTTTGCATTATTGTAGATCTTGGCCTTTTTATAACCACATTCAAGAAGAAAACCTGAAGGTAGCTAATTTCATCAGTTTATTTGATGAAAAAAATATGGCCTGTGCGTTTTGTTAAAAAAACTCATGCATAACTCGGTTATTGGCATTCTGAAGGCCAGAAAAAGTATATAGGGACTTGAGATCGTCATGGAGGTGTCACTTCACCTCACAAGGCCCTTGATAGCAAGAATTTATGTCTTGTTCTTACATATCTTTAAAATGCTTACAATCACTTTGCTTTGTGGTTTGTATCTGTTCAAACTTTTTTCCTCTGTTAGATGATTTTGAGCTTTTAATTTTGTTTTGCTCTGTTCTCTCCCAGATCATTCCTGAAGGCAGTTGGTATTGCCCAAATTGCACGTGCCAGATATGTGGTGATGCAGCCATGTCAAAAATGCCTTTAAAATCCTTTATCATGTTAGAATGCTCACAATGTGAAAAGAAATGTAATACCATCTCTTCCCAGTTCGTATTTTGTTTTCTTCAATCTTTCTGATAAACACTTTGTCAATACATTTTCAGAGGATCATTCTTGTGACAAATTTGTGAATTCAATTATATTTTGTGTTCATTTCAGAAAGAAGCCGTGTATCTGAATATTTACATTTATTGATGCAATCCTTCCACACAATTGAAAGCCAGTCTTCACTCTTGAGAACCAGGAAAGCAAGTAAATATTAAAAAAAAAGTGAATGACAAAGTTGGATCCCCTACGTGTAGGATATAGGTTATTTTTCTGCTGGATTGAACAATGTCAAATAGAATGTTAATACTTGTTACGGACACATATAACATCTAGTGCCAACTGGCATAGGACATCATAAACATCATGATGCTACAATCTTAAAAGATAAGTTGTCTGGATTAGTTTGCTTCTTGTAGATAAATGGATCTTCTTCCACTCAGTTTGCCTATTTGGACTGTAAAAGCATAGCACCATGCCAACAAACTGGTGCCACTCCTTACTGTTTTGTCCTCTATATTTGTCTCTTTCAGATGTCTTAACAAGGCTAATGAAATAAAAACACTAGGAAACAGACTTAAATGGCAATACCCATATCCTCATTCGATATAGATTTACAGTCATCTAGGGAGGAGGTATTTATCTAGAAGGTTCTGACGTGCCTGTTATCTTTGATTTTAATCTTATTCATGATCTGTAACTAAAGTTCTTTACCGTTTAGTTAAATGATTGGTTCAGGTGAGTGTATCTCAGTTAACATACGGTTCAGCTGGCTGTGCAAGTAGCTTTTTCTTTGAAAAGTATAGAATCCAAACATTCATAAAAGCAAGGAAAAACACAATATGGCAAGCCATGGTGAATGGTTTCCAGGAATCAACAAAAGGAACAATAAAAATGGAAATTTATTGTAGATGGTTCCAAATTACTTTCATCATATCTTTGTCTCTACATAATCTAATGGTTCATTCTACTCAAAACCCTAGGGTGGTAAGTGGAGAGGAGCACCAGTTATACAGTCCCATGTCTTTTTCATATTTCTCTCCTCCTGGAACTTTCTTTAGCATGTTTCTTCACAAGTGGTCTGATTTAACACTTCCACATGCTCAATGAATGTAGTAGGGCACACACCTGAGGCCTGTTAACTATAGGCTATCATATTATGTTAAAGCTATTGAATAATCTAATGCAAAGTCATGATGCATTCGTCTCTCATTTACATAAAGTATGTTAAACTTATTGGGACATCTAATTTAGTACTTTAAGACAATGAGTGGAGTAGCATCTGCTTATTTTTTACAGATCTTTTTGCATTTCTCTAATATGGGACTGTTCTATCATGCACTCTCACTTGTTGGCAGATTCTTTTTTATTGGATTTGCTCATGTGGACCACAAACACAGATATGTGGATAAGGTCCACATTAAAGTATGAACTGTTACACTGTTAAAATTTGTTGGGCCAACTAACTCAAAATCCTCAATGACTTGACTAGACATTTGCTTATATTTCTAGATGTCTATTTGTATTTATCCAAAATGAGATCATTCTAACAAAGTGTACAATTGGACGATTATCTTATGGCTAAGTGGCTAACCATGGTGCCAGAAATCTGTTGACTAGGCTGCAAACTCAGTTGTAATAGATGCTTTACATAGTTGAAATTAGTGTATAATCTCCATCAGTTTCGTTTAATTCATACTGAGTTCTTGAGAATAACGTACCATGTCATTTCTCTTGGTATATTGGTGATACAGCATGTTGCATGTGCTTGTAATTTGCAATGGGAAGAAGTGGTGCTACTGCACAACTTTTGCTTTATGAGCGGGGTAATTTCTTATCTGTTGGTATGGGTTCTTATTATACATGAGAAAAGGCGCTAAGGAACTTGCTCTAACGGATAGATAGAGTTTTTTTTTCATCTCTTATTAACTACTGTAGCAAATTGTTCTCTTCTTGATGTGAAGAACTTAAAAAGAAGTTAATGTCGGGGTCCAGACTTCTATGATAATTTTGTCTATCTTTCCTTTACTTGTCTTTAGAACCTTCCCAAAACTCTGGTCAGTGTCCTCTATGCTTTTCACTTGGTTTTATGCATTCTTGTCATCTTATAGGACATTGATTTTCCTCCTCTAGTTTGTTTATGCTTTTAATCCCTTGTTTTGCTTTTCTTGCTTCTCTAATTTTTGAATGTCCTAAAAATCAGACCATGATGTGTGCTTTAAGGAGGATTCATCTAGTGGCATAATAGTCCCTGATGCATGGTTTTGTGGAGAATATTGTGAAAAGGTACGCTTCTGATATGTTTCACGAGTAGCTTTTATGGCATGGATCTAGACTTCATATCTAAAGGAAGCATTTAATACAGAAGAGGATACATATTCAGCTTTGAATTAGTCCTCACCCATACATGTATGCGACTTCTTCATTATTTTGATTAGATTTCAAACTAAGCATCCTGCCAGTCAGTGTTCCTAACATTATAAAATCAAGTCAATAGACTAAGAAACAACGAAAATGTCCAGTTTTGGTTTTAAATAATATACGTTTTTGTTTCAAATTATGAGATTTATGATTGATATTAACATGTGCCATCTTTCTAGTGTATCAATTGATAGTTTTTCTACTCTACAACAATACTCTTATTTACCTTAAAAGATCCATAGAATCTACCGGCAACAAGCACATCAGTCTGACAATTTGCTGTTGACACCCGAAAAAAAATAATTCTCCACGAAAAATAGGAATGGGAATTTTACAAGTTTTTTAATTGACATATTCCTTTTATCTCAATTAAATATCCAAATTCAATTGAAATTAAAATTTCCACTCACTATTCTTTGATAAATCTCAAATTCCTTGCAATTCAAGTCCAAATTGAACATCTTGACCCATTGGGCCCACTTTTTCCAAAAATATTTATCTTATTTTTATTCCAAAAAAATATGGATGGACATTCAAAAATTCAAATAAAATTTATTCAATCACCCAAAATTCGTAAAAATACAAAAAAAAGGTTTTATTGGAATTTATATTTTTTGGATTTTTTTTCAAAAAATTTTAGAAAATCATTTTTTTCCGAAAAAAATTTAATATTGGGTCAAAAAATAATTTTTATGCCCGATATTATTTTTGAAGATCTTTGACCATTATCTGAAATTTACATATTTTTGGGGCCCGAAAATGCATTTTGGGCATTTTTCTCTTCGGAAAATCCAGAAAAGAAGAGGATAATTATCATAAATTCGTGGATATTTTATAAAATTTTTAAAAAATATTCAAAAACTTCCCACACTTATGTCTTCACGTTGGATGGGTTTGAGGTGGGGTCCATCACCTGGAAATAAGAAAATTACGCCGAAAGTACCCGGAAATTGGAAAATCACATTTATCTCTTCCCCAAATTGAACTTATCTTCCATTGGAGATAAGACCCAGCCCAACAGCATCCTACGAGCTGCCCTTCCTCCCTCTTTCTATAAAAAAAGCCTCTCAAGGCCAAAAACAGGTTCGACAGCTGCTATCCTGTGCTCCAGCCACTACCAACACTAGGAGAGAAGGAAAGGGAGAAGGAGAAGAAGACAGGCTGCCCCAGCCTCTGGTTTGCTATGTACCAGCCTTGGCAGCCCAAGGGAAGGAGAAGAAGATGAAGAAGAAGCCTAAAGGGGGAGCTCCAGCCCCTTGCCCTGGTGCCGCACCAAGAAGAAAGGAAGAAGGTAAGGGAAAAGAGTTTCATCGTTGTTCCCCTTCTTCTTCTTCTTCTATTCTCCTTTCTATTCCCTTCCAAAACCACATCTCAAAACCCGTCTTAGACCCTGTTCAACCACCTGTTTGACCCCCCTTGTTTGACCCCTGTTCAAACCCATTCTAGACCCTGTCCAACGCCCCATGCCAGATCTCTAAAATAGACACAAACAGCCCCCTGTTTGATTCCTAAATCAGACCCCCTTTTCTCTGGTCAGCCCCTTGTTAGACTCCATTTGACCTATCTGTTTGACCCCCACGTTTGACCCTTTGTTCAAATGCTGTTGGGTCCCTCAAGTAGCCCCTCAGTCAGCCCCTGTTTGATCTCATCTGAAGTCCCTTTTTTCCATCTTTTCTAGAGTCCTAAGGTTAGGGTTGATGCCCGGCATTCTTGGACCTGCAAGATGGGCCAAGTCTTTTCCAGGTGGGCCCTTACCTTCCCACCCTTAACAGGTCACTTCACAGCACTTCCTTCAAATCCTTCTCGTGCAGACCCTTGACTGGACCCCAAATAGGCCCTAAACAGGTCCTGTTCTCAGCCTTTGCACTGCTCCCCCTTTTGGCTCACCTGCAGCACCCCACTGCAGACCCCTAAACAGGTCCCAAACTGAACTGCTCACAGCCCCAATTCAGAGCCTGCTCACAGCCTTTAAACAGACCCTAAACAGTCTCCTAGAAAGCCCCCTCAATCAGGTCATCGACAGACCCCCTAAACAGGTCACAACAGGTCCCTAAATCAGACCTGTAAACCCCTCAACCGGATCTCCAAACAGGTCACCCTACGGTCCCCTCTGCAGACCCCCTTTGCTGACCCAAGATAGACCTGAAGGCAGCCCCACAGCAGTCCTATTCCAGTCCTCCCTTAAACAGACAAAAACTGGACCTTAATTCAGACCTTGACCTGACCCTTAACAGCCCTTGCACAGTCCTAAAAATCAGACCGGTTTCCACTCTTAAACAGGTCCTAAACAGCCCTACACCGACTCTTATCAAAATCTTCTTCTGGCACCTCCAAAACAGGGCCTAAAATCTTCCCCTTCACCTTGCCTAGAGTCTTAGGGTGAGGGTTGACGTCCGGCATTCTTGAACCTGCAGGACAGGCTAAGTCTTTCTCGGGCGGGCCCTCACCTTCCAATTCAACACAGATGCTACAAGGTGAAGTTCAAGGTGCAACGGGCTACCTGGGCCCAAGGAAGCTCAAGCTGGCAACCAGGTTCAAGAAGACATGAAGCTGGACATCTGGGCCCATGATGACATGAACTGGCCCAATAGGTCTTTGAACAAAAATCAGAATGCAACTAAGTCAAATTTGAAACAAAAAAAAACTAATTTTAGGGAGTAGTCCACCATTGGATGCTCATTTGAATCTCAAATTAAATATAAGGAGCTAGCTCTCCACTGGATGCTCCAAATAGAAAAGAAACTAAGTTTAAGAAGTTAGTTCACCACTGGGCACTCTATAGTACCATTATTCGGAGCATACTCCCAATATGTCGATCCGGACATAGGCATGGGACAAGCTCCTATTGCAGATGGACCTTTCCCCCGATGTGGCAAGTCGAAAGACTTAGTCATATTGGAGGTAAATTTCATTCAATCAAGGATGAATCGGTCATGTTGTTATAGTGCCGAATTATTTCTTTGATCTTATGAAAAATCTACCTCGGGAGAAGAAACATCATCATCAATGGCACACATGCCACACCAATGTATCCAGAGTTCAACTTTCAATGCAATGAAAATTCAAGTGCCTACACCGATGTGGATATTGGGCAATCGAATACGAACCCAATAGACTTGATGAAATGCAAATTCGAACTAAGTAAACAAGATAAAATAAACATAAAAGATGTTTCATTAAATCTGGAAAAATACATTAAAATATGTCATTTAAAATCTGAAAAATTTATCTCTAAGTTACTTAACTGATGGAATTAAACTATTAATTGAACAATGACTTGGTCAATTTAAAAGAAACTTAATGAAATATCCAAAACATCAAAAATCAACTATCTTAAACTGAAAATCAGATTTAAAACAAAAAGATAAATCTGAATCCTTAACTTTGAACACATTCCAAACATTCAAACCAAAACTCAAGGTTAACTAAACCAAAATCAAGCAAGTGAACTCAAAACCAATGTACACTATAAGAAAGATAATGAAAAACCATCAAAAATCTCAAACAATCTAATTTAAAGCGCATCAATTTTCAAATCAACTGATTCAATCTCAAAACACTTTAATCCATTTACTATTTTTTTCTAACACCTGAATAACATTAATTCCAACCGAAATTAATTCAGATTGAGAACAAACCCAAACATAAATTCAATTGAAACCAAATCCGAAACCAAATTCAAGCCAAAATTAAAAATCAACATTGGCCTCATCATAAAATCAACATGGTTGCATTTCATTGAGCCCATGGGGCTACCGCCCCTTATGTGTTCATTTTATGTGGATGTGAATCTTCTACCAAACAAGTTGCCATGGCGGTTAATGAAAGGTCTTCGAGTCATTGCTTAATGTAATTAACATCAGATCTTCACACCATCCAATGGGGAGAGATTAAAAGTCAATTTTTCACAGAACTTGATAACCTTGGCTTATATTTTTACACATACCACTGGAATAGTTAGTACTTTTATGGGTTTTCACATATTTTTCTAAGTAGTTCGATAATACATTAAACAAAATTTTACTTCCTTCCGAAAGAAAACAGGGTTTCACATTTGCCACTGTCATATCTTTGTTGGGAGAACCCAATTTGGACCGAGGAAACATATTGAACGCAGTGAGCTCTTGTGCCATGGCAGGACACATTATTGCAATAGGACTTATGGTTATCAGCTATCTTGTGGTCCATATGGACTAAAAGTAACAAAAAGATCTTCACTTGAACCTCCAAGTGTTTCAACTGATGTTTTGCCTTTGCGTCTCTGTTGAATATTGGCCTTTTTATTTTCTGGTAACCGTTTCTGATCTGTGCTAATCATAACAGGATCTATAATGTACAGATCTCTTCCTCAGATATTTGACTGTTTGTTCCGTTTCTTCTTTTTTTTTCTTTACTTTTGTCTACTGCCTAGTAGGGAACTTTCTCTTTTCCTGTTTCCTTTGGTCCTTTACCTAGTTTTGACACCCTTCTGGCCTCAGGTTGAAATGTAGCCTGGCCTCTACTTAGTTTAAAAAAAAGAAGAAAACTACCAGATTTCTAAAAAAATGCCAATGTAACGACAAATTTTACAAAATAATCATAAATTATTATTTATACATGGAAAATGCATAAAGACCATTAGATGGCTGCTTCTAGTAGTGCATCTTACTTCATCTCATCGTCTAGGCAATTGCCACTGTCAAAGACCACATGAATGTTGCCTTACAACTAAAGTTGCTAGTTGGTTTGGTGGAAGCGTTCTGCTATGATGATGGTATCCCACATTTATTTAACCTTTTTCATGAGTTATAACATCTTAATTTTTGTTGGTTGCATTGTTAAGTAGTTCCTTTCTTCTGCTATGATGATTGCATCTCACATTTATTTAACCTTTTTCATGTGCTATAACATCTTAATTTTTGTCGGTTGCATTGTTAAGTAGTTTCTTTCTTTTTTATTATAAATTCTTTCTGTGACAGGTTTATTTTGGTCTACGCTCTCGCGTAGGAGTCATGAGTGCTCTTGCTGATGGATTTTTTTGGACAATTTTGAGATGTAATCACAGTGATCAAAAGGTTCAGTCTGCACAAAAAACTGCACAGTTGGCTGAATGCAATATCAAGTTAGCTGTGGCATTGTCGATTATAGAAGAATGCTTCCTTCCCATGATAGATCCAAGAACAGGGGTAAATTTGATACCTCAACTCTTGTACAACTGGGGGTGAGTTTTGGTGTCTATAACCTGAAGTGCTGATCCCAGTTCTAGAATAATATTATATTGATATCGTTGTATGTTAATAAAACAACTATCCTATGGGATTTTATGCAGGAAAATGTCTTTCAGGTTCCCATAAATGAGGTTTTTCTTATTGTATAAGGCCTTCGTTAATATATCAAAACAATGTGACCATTATCACACCATTTGTGAGATTGATCAATTTTCATTTGTTTGCTCCTCGAGGATGGTTTTATCTATCATTGAGTAGCATTTATTTAGAATTACATGGCCTTAATCTTATCAAACGTAAATTTATGTACTAACTGAAGATCTGGCGTGTCTAAAGTTAAGTTCTTGATTATTTCTAGGTCAAATTTTCCACGTTTGAATTACCATGGATTTTACACTATTGCCTTGGAGAAGAATGATTACATCATTTCTGTGGCAACCATTAGGTATTTATACCACACTTATCTCTGTTCGTATGCTCTTTGGAAAACCATTAATTGTGGTTGATTACTTTCTTGGAAGTTCAAATAAGTTATTCATGCTTGTTAATTTTGATTGTCCAATTCATCTTTAGATTTTTAAATGCTCTTTAAGGTGCATTCAAAATTTCAAATATTGAGTTCACGGTTAATTGAATTTTTACATAACTGGTTCACTGACAGATATATTGATCTCAGATATTCGCAATCACAATTATTGTTGATCATCTGAAAAAAACATCAATATGTGATATGGAGTCAACACCTCATTTGAAAATAGTCATACATATGGATATGTGGGCCGTTTTGCTATCAAAATACTGATAAGAGAAGCAGGGCACTCTTAAAACGAAATAATTTGGGGAAGAAAATTTTGATGGATGCTTTTCAAGTTAATGGAGCCTGAATGTTGATTTATATCAGATCAGATTTCTCATCTAAAATTCACTTTGCACTTTACAGATGTGTCCTATTACCATTTAAGTAGTGCCTATGCGATTGATTTTGTCTTCATATGAATTCTTTGATATCTGAACGTGTATGAATGGAAAATGGCATAAAATATCACATTTATCATTTTCTGCAGGGTGCATGGGTTGGCGGTGGCAGAAATACCCCTTATTGCAACTTGCAGTGAGCACCGTCGCCAAGGAATGTGTCGACGGCTACTAGGTGCTGTTGAAGAGGTATCTCACAAGTTTAGTTTCAGTTCCTTTTACATTTCTGTCTCCTACCTGTGCAGCAAAAGTAGCTAAAAACTTCTAAATGGTTGTGTAGCTGCTTAACTGACATGGTCTAATTTTTTATGCAATGTGGATAATTTCTTGTTTTTTCCCTTATTGATGGTGTTAATCAGCAACTCCTGGCATAGAGTTGACTTTGTATGAGGCTCTTTTATAGTGCTTATTGATACTGCAACTGCATTCCCTTTTCCATTTAGCAACCTTAGTAAGATCAGCATTGCAAACAGTGACACTTAAATGAGCCATAGATTTAGTGTAAACTGCTTTAGGTGGAATTTGCAGAACCCCACTGCCAGTGTAGGATCAAGTTTGGTCTATTCAAAAGAACTTAGCAAGAATTAGTATTGCATGAAAATCAGAAAGTATCATGATGGAATCGGAAGCAGGCTTGACCAATCGACCTCTTTTATTTCTTCATAAAAGTTCATTTTTTTATTTGGGTGACTTATGCTAAGCTGGTGTGCCCAATTCACTCATTCACATTTCCATTTTGTGTTCACTGTTGTCCTTTGGACCATGTTACTGCTCCATTCCTCAAGTTCCAGAATGCAAATGAATTCTTGATTCTGGTTCTTTGCAAACGTGCATATCCTGATTCCCTCTTGCTGTTGACATGAAATTATACTTTTTGCAGTATTTTAAAACATGTCTATAGTGAAATGGGATCATGTCTTTGTATTTGCGGCACATAGTTAGGAATAAGTTGTTTTTGTATGCCTATCTACTTGTAAGTACCCAGAAAGTTTGAGAAAAGATGTATAACAGTGCCTAATATACTGAAAGAAAATGCTCCAAAAGTCATTTTGTTTTTAGCAGACAGATAGTAAAATATTTTATATAAATAAATCAGATGTAGAACATAAACTAAACTTTTGTTACAGCTAATATGTTGAGCCTTGAAAGTTAGACTAGAATCGAATGTCAAGTGTTTTGTCTTCTTTAACTGTTGAATTTACCATACCTCCATGCATGGTTACGTGGCTGTTTTATTTTCTGGATTTTATCCATGTTTGCAGTTGTTGAAATCTTTTAAAGTAGAGACACTGGTATTATCTGCAATTCCTGACTTAATCAGTACATGGACATCTGGTTTTGGCTTCAAGCCTGTCAGTGATGATGAGAAAAAGGAGTTAAGTACCACAAACTTGATGCTTTTTCCTGGTACTATCTTATTGAAAAAGAGCTTGTGTGAAGATCTTGAAATGAGAAAACCAGGTGAAATTTATCACATCTTTCTTTTATGTTTCTACTGCTTGGGTTTTATTGTTACCATTCATATATGGATTTGCTTCACTGACATGCAGTTGTTTTTTGCAGTGGATAAGGTGTCTTTATATTCAAGAGAAAGTTTAGATCACACACTTGATTTTTGCAGCGGAGGCAATAGTAGTCTGACTGCTGGAGGTGACATGACTTCGGTAACAATGCAACGTACAAATATCAAGTTGGAATCTCTTGAAAGAGATTTTCAGCAGCAGAATATACCAGCTTCTTCAAAGATTATTGCAATTTTGGCCGGTGGTAAAGTGCATGATGCCTCTGATCCTGCACCTTGTGAAGGAGATGTAAGTACTTCGGGGACAGAGTTGTCAACTAATACAAGGTCTTCTGTTGTCGATGAAGAGTTTAGAGATATGGAAAGATCTTGCTCAGGGAATGATGGTAGCAGTGTGGAGCACTCTGTGATGCATCAGAGAGAGGTAACTGGTGAGGTCAGTACCGCTGTTGCAGTTCAGAGAGAGGTATCGTCCAGCAGCATTGCCAGATTGGTCTCAGTGAAATCACCTAATTCTGCAGGGTTTAGGGCAGAGCTTGTAGGCATAAAGGAAGATTGCAACTCTTCATCCTGGTTTTGCATCAAAGAGGTAGACGATCGCAGTAAGCCTGATCTAGAGTCTGCAGAAGTGGTTCTTGATCCGATCATGGTTCCCCTCTTAAATCAACATAGCGAAGTGCCTTGTACGTTGCCACACAGGAACTTCCAAGTAAAGAATGTTCATAACATTTGCCCAAATTTGATGAATGAGAGTAGAGAAAATTCTTTCATGCATTCTAATGAGACATATAAAATCACCAAAGGCGGTGACGTAGTGAAGGTAAGAATGGGTTTTCCTCCTCAAAGAGATGACATAGTGAATGCTGCAATAAGGAAGCTTTCTCTAAGAGCAGCTAGCAATTGTGGTGAAATAGCTCTGGAAGAGGTGGAAAAATCTCTTAGAGACTTATCTCTTTGCTTACAAGAGGAATCTGTGCAAGCCAGGAAATGAAGGCCATGCGCATCAGGTTTGGTTTGTGACATCATGCAAACGAAAATGCCTGCATCTCAAGATGTGGCTGTTCTTCCTGCGCCCACGGTGCTAGAAACTCGACCATCATCCTTAATCATTGGTCTAGAAGGGTGCTCATGGGACGTGGTAGGTTTTCAGTTTTCTCAATCTTCTGCCGGGCATGCCTGTCTTTGCTCCACCATGACTTTTTACAATTATCAGGAAGATGGAGTCTTGCATTGTTTTTGACAGGCGCGTCTGATCAATCCAAGGCAGCAACAGTAGCAGCGAAGAGGACCCACTTCAAAATTTCAAATACAGTAGCATGGCCGGTAGCATCGAATATCCGAGTGGATGATGAGATCTTCCCCCATCCCTGATTTCGGTGATTCACTCATCTTGTTGTTTTCTCTTCCATCAAAGAGAGCCATCGGATTTGAGCCTTCTTGAATGGTGAGCTGCACTGCTGAACGAATTTTTCACTGCTTGGTATTCGATGGCTCCCCAAGATTTTGTCCTTCAAGAACGAGTTCTTGCTGTTTTGTGGGCGTAGAGCTGGAAGAGGGAGTTCCTAGGGTTATGATCCTTCTTCCGGACAACAAAAATAGCTGGTTACCATAGGCGGTTTAGATCTCCACATCAGGTTGCAGACAAGCCGAGGAAATCTCCCACTGCCTGAAAACCTCAGACATGCTCTGCTTGTAATTTTCCTGCAAAATTCGCCGACAGAATATCAGGGCTGGCGTTATGAACTGTGCGTACCGTCAAAGTTCCGACGGATCCGTTGATCTTGTTTACTCTTTCTCGTGTCTTTTCCGGTTCTTTGATTCATTATTTCCGGCGCTAATCGTCTCGCAATATTGTGGAACGAGAGGGGGAAAAAAAGATTATCGTCGGAAAAGTGAAGACAGTCTGACATCGAACGTCATAAATATGATAATATGTTCAAATAGCCAGGTCTGACACCGTAAGGTTTATGAGATGATATCAAAATATATGTCTATCTAGTTTTAATATTTAATTATTTTATTTTTTATTTTTAGTGTGTTCAAATAATCTGGGTCTCACATTCGACGCCACTGAAAGGGACAAGCAGCGTGTGAACTTTTGTGGCTTTTTTCTTGGCCTCTTTTGATATTGATTTCTCACAAGGATAGAGTATCAATATTAAAGTGAACATCAATATCATTATTAGTCAAGCACATCTATGATGATTGGCATTAATATCAATTTCAAGTTTGATAGTAATAAAGATGTATGATACCGCTATCAGACAGAGCCTTCTTAGCGTTAGATAACTTGTCGAGAACTCCAGACACAAAATGTCTCTTTCTGATATCGACTTTCAAATAGATATAAAAACGGATGTCTGTATATGCACAATGTTAATATCTTTTTTTCGAAGAGGGAAAATAAAAGGAATTAGAAAACGTAAGGCACTAAATATGTTGGAAAATTTTCGCAAACTTTCTGTAAATTACACAGAATATAAATATATTTATAATTTTTAGATATCGTTTAATGCTGGCAATGGCTATTATTGTGGATACATATAATGTATAACATGATTATACTTAGTAGTGCCTTTGACTCGGATAGAGAGACTTTTGAGTAAATACGTTTATTTTCAGGTACGTTTATTAAATATCCTCCAAGCTCCAATATCTGTCGTTACTGAAGAAAAAATAATCAGATTCAGCTATTTTGCTAGGGTCATCAGCGTCTGATTCTGAGAATTTGCCTTCCAAACGGGACTCAGCCGTCCTTCCTTCCGCACTTCCAAAACCGCTTTCCCAATTTCAACAGCGCCCGCCGAGCAGAGGGAGATCGACGGATCAGCGTTCGCTCGCCGCAGCGGCGCGGTGGTCACTAGCAGCGGGGACGACGGGGAACATTGCGTGTTGCGGGAGCTGGCGCAGGCCGGCGATGGCCGGAAGCTCCGCAGGCGCGCCGTCTTCGCTCCGACCGCCCCTCGCCTCGGCATTCAACCCCGCCGATCTCTTCCCGGATCCGCCGCCTCGGCCCTATCTCACCCCTGAACAGTTGGAGCGCTCCTCCGCGGCCCTCGATGCACTCCAGAAGAAGCGTCAGTCTCAGACAACGCTGATCCGCGAGTTCGAGTCTCTGCAGGTAAGAGTTCCCTCGTTACGTCGGGTTGCTTGATGAGAGGAATCAGTGAAATCCTTGCATGCTCTAGGATTTTTTTTTTTCGATTCTGATAACTGAAGAGCGTTTGTCCTCTCAGTCACTCAATGGCCGACCGTCAACTGTCGCTGATGCTCTGTTAAGATTCGTAGGAGTGGAATTCAGCCGTGTTCGAACTTTTACAACTATAATTTGGATTGGTTGTGTGATGTCGACAGTTTAATTATTACGATATTCGTGTTCACCTTACAATAGATGGACTAGATACACCTTGTGTCATCCGTAAAGCATAGATGACCTCTGATGTTGTGGCTGATTCCAGGAAATGAGGGTACGTAGAGACGATGTAACTAGAAGATGCAGTGTGGCACTCCAAAGTGTCAATATAGACAAAAATCGCTACACTGATGTCCTGCCTTGTAAGCATCTTATTAGTCATGTTCCATCTCTCCAATACTTGAACACTTAGGTAGTGAAACTGGATGATAATCTAACCTCTATTTCGTTTCCATTTTTCTATTGCTAGTTGACAATTCTAGAGTTGTTCTCAGCTCAACCAAAGATGATAAATCTTCAGGAAGGGGCTATATTAATGCAAGCTTTATCACGGTATTAACCGACTACTCCTGTAGTCTGCATAAAATGTTTTTCAAAGAGCCTATCTCTTCTTCTTGTCAGGAACAATGCTCGCGTATGCAGTCGGCAGAGATATCCAGGTTTATTGCAACCCAAGGTCCAATGCCAAATACCTTTGAGGATTTCTGGGAAATGGTACTGCAGTACAGGTGCCCTGTGATTGTGATGCTAACTGTGGTTGACAAAGGAATGGTACAACCACATTTTTTCTGTTTTGTTTTTTATGTATTTATCTTCTTAGGTGGATTTTTTTTTTCAATAAATCTTCTTTCACACTAGCTGATACATATTATTCACATTTATAAAACTGAATACACATTATTGGTAGCTTTAGCACAATTGTGGCTTGGAGTTCTGTACCTTTTTTTGTCCAGTCATGGGTTGTAGGACCCAAATTTCTGGATCCCCAATCTGGCCTGAATTGGTTGAATGGATAATTACGGGCCAACATGCATTTAGATCAACAATGACTGATTGGGTGACCTACATGGTCATGAGTTGGTGAGAAGTCAGATTTTTCTCAAACACCTTTTTTTTGAGAAAAATGATCCTATAGAAGGCCACATTGCACTTAATAGAAAAGGAAGTTATAAACTAGCATTGCACGAAGAAAAAGAGTTCTATCAACATGATGAAATCCCGAAAACATCTTAGTTGGGTCTCTTTTGTAAACTTGTGTAAGGTAATAGCCTTTGTAATTGATATTCTTCTACCTACTATCGTAGTAGGGTATTCTCTTTTTTATTATTTTAGCTCTTGTATGCTTTTCTGCAATTAGTCAGCTTTATCGGTCACCTTAAGAGAAAGCAACTAAAAGCAATTATGAGAGACTTCAGACTTCTTCCAATAGAAGTATTATGTAAAGAGCATCCCTCATATATATATGTGTGTGTGTGTTTATACATGGTTAGAAAGAGCATCTCTCATATATATATATGCGCACGCGCGTGTGTTTATACATGGTTAGCCTGCTACTAAACTCATCTTGTATCAAAAATTTCAAATTCAAAGTTGCTTAATGTGTCTTTGGCACGCCAAACACATCATAGCACTATGGTATGAAAAAAAAGTAATAAAAAGTTTTACTGTCCAATTGTATGATTATATGGTTGCTTGTGAGGTGCTGTTTCTTACAGTGCCCGCATGAGTGCTACAAGGGAGCGCCACTGGCATCCATAGTAAACACAGATGTAGTCAAATTTACTTTTTATTTTTCATATATTTTTATCAAAATCTTAAATCTTAATCTAATGGTTAAAAGTTAGTACAAATCTTCTGTGTTATATAATAACAAATTTTTTTCCCTTGTGTATATATTGAGAGAGAGAGGGAATCATAATTGCAACCAAAAGTACAATCTTGGACCCATTGCAAGGCACATCTGAAATATCAGCTACCAGACTAAAATTACCATTTAAGATCATCTTTTTTTAGCAACCTAGTTGGCTCCATGATGCAAAAAAGCATGGATAGATGTATTTCATATTTTTTTCTCCTGCAAGATATTGGTTGACTTCATTGCATAAAGATCTTCACATCAGCCTCTTCCTTCCTTGGTCATGTTAACCTTAGTAATACGTGAAAATATCTAATTGCTTCTAACTTTCATTTATAACTAGCTAGGTAATGATCTCTTGTCACATAGCTCCTTCTGGAACAAACTCAGAGCAATTCACTTGTAAGAGTTCCTCTTTTTATAGCTCACAGGAGCATTGATTTTATGAAATTTTCTTACTACTTCAACTTAAAGATTGGTCAAGTTTAATTTTGTTTGTCATAGACGGTCTTAAATCTTTTTTTATTGACAAACATCGCTCAATTCTATTTTCATTAAGTACCATCATATGTTGTTAGAGACATGAGGCTTCTGAGTTAAGAAAGGGGTTACCTTATCTTAGGCACCCCAGAAGACCCCTTAGGCGGTAGAGGCGTATCCAAGAAGAGAAGGGAGGAGGGTTGCTGACTCCTTGTACGAGGTTTATACATTCACCAGAGGCAGGATGGTGCTTTAGTGGCCAACTGGCCACCTCAGGGCATACTCAGTGATGGAGAGCTGCTCCCGCTGTGAATGTCTTATTGGGCCAAAGGAGCTGGGACCATTGTTTAAAAGGGCATCATCTTGAGGCATTGACACCTCAAGACAGGACACTACACCAACTTGGTGAGGCTTTCAAGTTTCATCTCAATGGCAATACTTGAGGTGTATGCCTTTCAAGTCCAAGACATGTGTTATAGAGAGAGAGAGAGAGAGAGAGAGAGAGAGAGAGAGAAACCATCTATGCTTGCAAAAAGAAGTATTTTCTTTCCATCTCTCAAGCTGTTATAGCACTTTTTTTCTTTTTAGAAGGATGCACATTGTCTTTATATTTTCATTAGAGTTGTTGAATTTATAGAATTTGCTTTAATGTAATATGCTTATATGGATAAACATTTCAAGTATATAAGAGTTACAAGTACTTAATACATTACATTATGACTTAAATGTTAGTGAAACAAAATTTTACTCGTTTATAATCTTAGTATCATTCAAACTTTGTTTATTCATATAATATAGATGTTTACAATTTTTAAATAACTGATTATATTTTGTTCTGTTAGTAGTCATTTAGATAGTTTATGGATTGCATTATTTTTTATTTAAATGTTCATGGATTATAGATTTTTCTTGAATTGAGACTTACATTCTAATAAACTTTGAGGCTTTGGCAAAACATCTCAAGTCTTTACAAACATTGGATGGAAAACATCGTCGTTCCCAAGATGTCACCCCTGCAACATCTCAAGTATTTACAAACATTGGATAGAACACATTGTGGCTCCCAAGATGTCACCCCTGCCCACTATCTCTGGTGTTCTGTCCAGCCTCGGACAGTCTTCAGAAGCTCTGTCCTTCCTCTAGCATTTTGGTAAGGCCTCTTGAAGGTAACTGAGGTGCCACCGTGCCAAAGGTGGCTGAAATCCCACGTCATCAGTGGTGGCAGTGCCAATGTTCACCAAGGTGATCTGGGCTGAGTTTAGGAGGTTAGAGGTTGTCTCACCTTGCCTTGTCTCTTGGGCGGTTTCCCTCAACCACCTTTGGTAACGTAGATACCAAAACTTGGTGATCTAAGGTCATGGTTCTAACTTCTGGTAGTTAGGATCGTAAATGGGTTGGTGAACTTGATATGCTAATTGTAGAACATTGGGACTGTGGTTTCGAGTTCTGACTGTTAGTCAGATTTGTGTCGACAACTATATAAATATGTTGAAGGTGGAAGGAATATAAACTTAAGCACAAACTTTATTATTGTTGTTATAGCAGTTGTCACTTTTCAGTTTTACTTTTGTTTATCAAAACATTCTTCTCCTATCTTAATCTACATGGCAGATGGTGAGAAAGTGTGCTGACTATTTTCAAGCAGAGAATGGTGTCAGAGAATTTGGAAATATACTCATTTCCACCAAATATGCAAAAGTAAGCCACTCTTCATTGGTGTTGCGCTCCATGGAAGTGAAACATAAAGATGTAAGTCCTATACTTCTAGGTCGTATGATGAATACTAAAGATACTGCACAAGCACCTTGACAATTTCTCCACATTTATCAATGATTTGGTGTCCATGTTTTATGTAAAAAATTGTGCACATTATGCCTTGTATATCATATGATTCATACCTACAGACATCTATGAATGTATGCATTATTTTAGAATTCTGAAGTTGCTTATTTTGCCGTAACTTGGATATCCAACAAAGTGGGTAGTCTTATTTCAAATGGTAATGAGGCGTGACATCTAATGTCAGTATGCTATAAATGCTGTGACCGTGCACTTCTCTTGGATAATCTCTAGATGAATATTTCCTACCTTCCCTTTTGATCTCTCTTTTTTCCCTTGAATTAGGTCATGATTGTTGTTATAGAACCTTTTGTTGGATGACCCTGGTTAATCTAGATTGGATAATTCATATATTCAAGGGAAAGCTGACATCAGCAAGTGCTGCTATTTGACCATGATATTTAAATGAATTCATGTATGCGTTCTTGTATATGCATATGTTTATATTTCTGACTTTTCTTCTTTGGTTTAGTCACTGGAGACACCGCTACCTGTTCTCCACATTCAATACCCTGATTGGCCTGATCATGGAATACCTGAAGACACTGTTGCTGTTCGAGACATTGTCAAAAGGGTGTACCATGTTCCTTCTAATCTTGGACCTGTAGTCGTGCATTGCAGGTCCAAGTCTCTTCATTGAATTCAACTAGGTGCCTAGGGTTCCATGGTTATAAACTCATCTAATGCGCTTACCATGTCGTCCTCAGCGCAGGTATTGGGAGGACCGGTACATACTGCACTATTCACAATACAATACAAAGAATTCTTTTGGGTGATACGTCATCCCTAGATCTCGTGAAGACTGTCTTTAATTTCAGATCACAACGAGTTGGGATGGTTCAGACACTGGTATCTCCCTCATCCAGTCTTTCCTATATTGAGAATATGACATAGGCTAAAAGATGTGGACTCCACATCTGTTGTTGCATATTACATGCTTTAGTTTTCTGCCAGTCTTGTCCATGGCCACTATTACATAGACAACGATCATAGATATTGTGGATCCATTTCTTCTTAGTATTATGTTGGGAACTTCACGTTGTCTTTTTTGAATTAACTTGCCCCTTTCGCTTTCTGACCATTTGACTACACCAAATTCCTCGTTTCATTAGATTCTATGCACTTCTAAAGCGTAGTTTTTAATTTGATGTTGCTTTATTGAGCAGGAGCAGTTCCTGTTCTGCTATGCTGCTATTACCGATGAACTACAAGACCTCGTTTCAAATTCAAGATAATGGGAAGCAACCTTAACGAGTAAGTGACAGACCCATTTTCATAGTATGGATCTTTATTTCCTCTAAAGAAGAGGAAAGGACCTTCCAAAACGATTTCAGTCGGGCGAGGCGAACTAACGATTTTTTTATGTGACATGCACTGCAGAAACATATTTCGTATAGGTGATTTTCCATGAAATTCCCCGAAGTTGCTGCAGCTCTGATATTAGCTTCGAACTTGATAAGATGTTTCTGGCTTGGTCAGCTCATGCGTCATCACGCGTGCATATGCGCATCTGGTATTCGATATTTCCCACGCCGCCGTCTCGTATGTCCTTCAAACCGATTACACTTCTCCAGCCGTCTCTAACTCTACTGATCAGAGGATACAGATAAATCCCCATCATCTTTCGAAGTGTTCAATGTATAAAAGACCTACAAGGTAGCCAGGCTGCTCGGACCGCCCCGCCATGAGATACTCTCATACTTGCAGTTCGCAAATCTTGTTCATCCAAGTCAGCAACCTGTTAGCAAGCAACCGAGTCACCACCAATCAAATCCTGTGAATCACGTCCGTGCGTCTGCCGAGCTCTCAACCCTCAGTTCAGCCGTCCTGGTAGTCCGTCCTGCCGTCAGGCGGACGGTTTCTACTCCATACGGAGCTCTTCGCGTCGCTCTGCAGCTCATCTCAAACACGCTTACTTGGTCCGGAGAACGTCATGTATGGCATTCAACTCCCATTAAAGGCGCACAGGAAATGTCAACGTGCAGCATGTGAAAGGAACCCCAGACACTGACAGCTTGCAAAAAGTGAGGAAAAAACAACGCTGCCGTAGGGGCGCACAAGCATAGTCCTTGACCAGACACCTTTCCTTTTCCCCTTTCCTTGCGTCAAACATTAAACTCTGACCACTCGCATTTGTCATTTTTTTAATCCCCCCCAAGAGGTGCGCTCGTGCCTTTCTTGTTGCCAGATGGGCATTTATGGTACGTGAAAGAAAGCCCCGGCCCTTGACGTTTATGGGCACCGCCTGTCCAGCTTTCAGAATTTCCCGGCCGTTGCTCTCTCGCTGCCACCGCGAATCAAGGGTCCCTCTGCTCCGCTCTCTTTTCCCACTTGTCTCCTTGAGCTTCCTCCTCTCCCGGGCACTTCTTGCATGGCTGCAGGTGCCGTGTAACCGTCCTTGCACGCCCGATTTTGTTCTTCATTTACTCGGCTACGTATGCCAGGTCGTTGATTTCGTTTAGTCGGATTGATAGGGATTCGGTCATGGTTATCCAGATTCAGACCAAGTCTACGTTGTCGGTGGTGCGAGACGTATCTCCTCCATCTCTCGGATGGTGCTCAAATTCGCCTTTTTGGTGTCTAATGCACCGGAAGTGCCTATCTCGACTGTGGTGGCGGTGGAAGCAGTTGTCCGGGTGATTTGGACTGATGGAGATGGTCGTCTCGTCTTGCCTCCTTCCCAATCACTCTTCATAACTTGGGATCAAAGTCTGTGTAAGTTATCATCAGGGGTACCTTCTTAATCATACCCGAGTCAGGTCCAGTGGCAAGGTTAACCGTGACTTCTCTCTAGTTACCCAGGTGAGACCCAAGAAGACTCGACGAAGCCAGGGAAAGAAATCCAGTCTGCTCATACCCGCGATCATCCGCAGTTGACCCCGTCCAAGATGGCTGTAACACGGCGATGAACCCAAAGAAGGATATATGCCTGCGTCTTTCTAGCAAGTCTGCGCTGATGCGAAGACCTCCGAAATGGAGGCCCCACTAGCAAAGGGTATGTCTGCCTCTCCGGTAGGAATCTCGTATGGAGACGCATGCGAAAATGTTCACGGTTTGGTTTGTTCCGTCGATCTAATGCACATTATTTGCTTATAAAAATGATATAAAATAGTTGATGTTTCATCAGTAAGAGGATTATCTTTTGATATTATTCAACATGAATTTATATAACATGTAAGAGATTAAATTGAACCGAGTCGACATTCGAAGAGGGATCAACTTGAATCAAACCGATAAAATTTATCGATTCTATCTGGCTCGAAGTCTTGGAATTTAACCGAACTCATCATTCCCGTTATGTTCCTCGACATTCTGCCACGCAAACACGATGCACTCGCAGGCGGTCGTGCACGGCAACTCCATCATAAAACCCCCGCGCCGCGCCCACCAGCCGCGGGGTCCGCTACCGAGCCACCTTGTCACATCGGCGCATTACTCCGACCGCGCTCCTGCCCGACCAGGCCCGGCCACTTCCTTGACCACCCGGGACGGGCCCCGCGCACCCAGGCGGGCTCGAGCCCTAGCCCGGTCGCCTTCCGACGTCCTTAACGTGCCCGCGCCGAACCAGGTCCCCCCCCTCCCCGACAAGGGGGGCCCACTTCGTAAACCGCTCGACGAACACGATAAATACGTGTGTGGATGACCGGGCGAATCGAGCTTGGCATGTTGGTCGACATTGATTCGTGTAGTTATACACGCTTGAGCTTGAATTCAGTACCCGAGGAGTATATCCGTATCTAATAATAAATATGATTCTTTAGAATATGATATACTCAAGTTTTGTTCGTCGATATATTTATTAATTTGAGTTTAATTCATCTCGAGCCCCAAAAATACAGGCCCCATCCATGGCTCGACCTGCGTCTAAATTTGTTTAGAATTTTTAACTCGATTTAAATCCATTCATGAAGCTCGAAAATGAATTTAGTTTGACTTTAAATCAAATTAAATTCTAAAAATTTTATAACATTAGTTGATATTTACTTGTAATCTAATTTTTTTGGGATAAATATTCAATTGAGTTGTTCACAAGTCGTATGGAGTTGAGTGGAAACTTGTTCATATTTGACTCCTGATAAATTAGTTTTTTTTCATTTAAATTTACTGGATTTTCTAGCCACTTTATCCGCGGTGTCGCTGGTTTTTACCTCTAATTACACCGGGTCGGTTTTCATTTTTCTACCCTGTAAATCTAGGCATATGCCACCGTTGTATTGAAAATGATATGATTATAACTAGTGGAAGGCTGGGTAGTTAAATTAGTTCTTACTTATTTTAATAGGGCATCAAATATTACACTAAAAACACAATTAATTACTTTTATTTTTTTATATCTGTTGTATATATTTACTTTAAGGAAATAATTGCCGATACATTAAAGACATGTTTGGTACGGGGATAACTTGGGGATAACTCTGATTTATCCTCAAAATTTAGGGGATAAATCAGATTTATCCCCAAAATTTTACGGTGACAAATAACACCTGAGTTACCCAAAAAAAAACTATTATTTTTATTCCCGCTCCGCTCAGCGGATGCGTTGAGCAGCCCGCTCTTCCCGTGTTCCGGAGGAACACCTTGAACTCACCGATCCGGCTGCCACGTGGCCTGTGGCGATGGCGCCCTTGCCGCCCGCTTAAGCTGGTCCATCGGGACACTAGGTGGACCGCTGAACAGCGTCAAACTAACCCTGGTGACGGGTCAAGGGGGGCGACCACGGGTTGGGTTGGGTTTGGGGGGGAGGGGGGGGGGGTTGATCGTGTTTGACCAGCTCCACCTCAGTGCGTGGGGTTGGTTTTGATTAAAAGAAATATATAAATTCTATATTTCCTCTTCTTCGGCTCTGCTTCTTTCCTTCCCGGTGGGTGGACTCACTGCTCCGCTGTTGCAGAAGCAAACCACTGCTTCTTCCCCATCTCTCTCTCTCTCCTCCCTTCCCCACTCTCGGTCTCCATGCGTATGCGTCTCCGCCTCCTCTGCTCCCCTGCCTCCGCGTGATCTACGGTGCCGTGCGAGGGGACGCTTCCGGAGTTTGACCGGTCGGCTCGCTGATCGGGATTGATCTCAGAGGCCCCTCGGCTCCCGCTTCTGCCCCTGCGCCGGTCTCAGTCGTCGCCCGCCTCTCCTACTGTGCCGGCCTCGTGATTCGTTCCCGGATTATCCTGTGCTATCGGTTTTCCTGTGATCTGGTGTGTGGTTCGTCCTACTGCACGTCTACCCGCCCCCCTTTCATTTCTTCTGTCCTTTTACGAGAGCAGGTGCTGGCTCCCTCCGATCTGTTTTGTTTGCTTGAATTCTGAAGTTTTGGCTTCCGTTGCCGTGAGTGTGTTGGAATCTTTCGTTTATCTGATGGTGCATTTCATCTCTGGATTGCAGGATGGTATACGCTGGTTGGACGTTAACGTGCTTATTCGTCGGATAAAATTTTGCGTTCAATCACGCAGCGAAGGATCTGAGTATTCCTCGTTTTACATGGAAAATAGTAGAGGCTAGCTGGATCAAGTAGTCAAGATGGGTGGACTGTGTTCGAAGAGATCTGCAGTTGATAAATCGCCCAGCGAGAGCACTCTCCACGCCAATGGTCTTAGGGATCCAGAATCCGTGGTTTTTCGGACCCATGGGTACCTCGGAAAGACGCAAGACTACACGAACCCTCCCAGTGTGCCCGCGGGTATGGAGAAGTATAGAGAGCCGTTCTCATTTTCAGAGAGAACTGTCCCAGTTAGCGGAAACACTGAGAATGATGCTAGCGAGCCGAACGAACCTAAATTATCCAGGGTTCTTTCACACAAATCCAGGTCAGCTAAATCAAAGCTGGCTGCTCCGAAGGCTGGGGCAACAAAGGCAAGTGTGTGCTATGAATTTCCTCTTCCTCTCCCTTCCCTTTAGTGACAAGCAAGATGTGCTGATTTCATTGCTAATATTCGAAGTGATGAGAAGCGTTTTTCACTCGACCTCTTAAAAACTCTAGCGAGCCTACTGTTAAAAAAGTACTCTCTTATCCCTACCGATGTTCTGGATGCCGATGAACTTGTTTTCAACAGTTCTAACTTCCTAAACAACGGATGGAACATCAATTAGGAAAGTAAAAATAATCAAGATGGGCCTTAATTTGATTGATAGCACTACAATCTATAGGCTACTGGATTCTGCTCCTTCATGGATTGTGACACTTCCTCGCTCAGATGAAGCCTTGATATGCTGACATTCTTAAGTAGAACTAAGTTGTTCTATGTCTCTTGATATTGCTTTCCGCTTGTTCGTTTTTATAACATTCACATGATGGCTGTCTGTTGACCATGATTATTTTTCTCCAGATAGATTTTGTATTTCTATTTTCATCAATGAAAACTTCTCCCACCATTCAACATGCTGATTTCAGGATGGGCAGGGTAATGTTAAGACATGAACATTGGGTTCTTTGACTTACTTTAAGTTGAATCTTGGATATGAATCTCCAAAAAATAAGTAGATCTATTCTTTCATAAATTCTTTAACTTTATATTTTGTTATTGTAGTATCGGGGGAAGTTGCATAATATCCCTCTTTCATTTCCATGATTGTTGTCATGTATGCAGCAACAATAAAATGAATTAAACAACTTATTGACGTTATGTGTGTCATCCATGTGTGATCTCTTGTTTAATCAAGGCACCGGGTGTCTTTTGACAATGATTAATTAGTAAAACTCAAACCATAGAAGAAAAAGAACGTCCAAACATTATGGTGTAGGACTGAAGTGTAACATTCTTGCCATAATAAAGGCTGTTGTCTGCAATTGTGCATCACTTCTCATTCTTGTTACGACCGGATGGGGACCTAGCCATTCACTGTGCAAATTCCATTGAGCTCATGGACATGTCGAAACATTCATTTAATGAATTTCCTCCTATCCTAGCACAACCCTTCCTGGTACATTGCAAGCTTGTGTGACTGGCTTAGATGCATACTTATGTTCTATGCCAAAACCCACTCAATTGACCTATGGCTTTTCTAACCATTTTCTTCTCCCAGATGCGATGGATGAGGAAAAGATTTGCAGTAATATTTTTTTAAAGGTTAAGGGCTGGAAATATTAGATGTTTTTTACCTTGCAAAAGGTTGAATAAGGTTGTCAATTTAATGCAAATCTTAAAAACAAGTTATGCCTTTTAAAAACAATGGTACTTGCGCTTTCTGCCATAATCTTATACTATAATTATACTTGTATCCTTAGACTTTGTTAATCTTTGAGTGAGATGGAAATATGATTCTCCTACTAGCAGTTAATATATGTGAAGGAGATTCCTAAATGCTTCAGAACCTGCCCTTTGCAGTTAAACTGCTGGATAGAGTGGTTCAAGTGTCTGACTGTGTTGCATGTGCTTGTGTATGTTTCATATATCTGTTTGCCATGGATTGGATATTATAGGTAGAATGAAAGAGAGGTGTGACGTGGCAATGTGTTCATATCTCCCAAGTGATATGTACCACCCTTTATTAAATAATAATTCTCTTTGCGTAATGATAACAGAATGATATCTAAAAGAATCCTGAAATCATAAATTTCACGAACTTGAAATGTGACATTTATAGTTTTCAAAGTTTCTCTGTCATGTACATAAATTTTAAATGGTTGGAGAGGACCAACGGCAACGGCTGATCAGTAAGGCAGTAATGAACGCCTTGAGGTGACTGCACCATTTACTTTAGGTGACTAAGGTGGCATTTGTTTTGACTTAATCTGAAAATCTGTACTCTTAATTTCATGTCAACCTCTTAGTTTGTGGTAAAATTAAGTACTTAATTTGATTAAGATGTTTACATGTTAATCAATTTCGTGTTTACTTTTTATCACCTATAAAGAGTTTTATGCCTAAAAACTAAAAAGCTAAACTTTACCACTTATTTTTAAGAGAACTAATAAAGTATAAGAGGTAAGTTTAGAGGTTGATGAAGACATTAAATTAAACACTTTAAATCCACCATCCTTGGAGGTCAGAGGTTTGATAAGACCAATCAAACGCCACCTAAGACTACCTTACCTTGCTTTACCTTGGGGCCCAAACCATGTGATCATCTCAGGTTCTTTGATAAATTGAACTGGGTCATTATTCCATGCAATCTGATTTTGCTATGAATTTGTTGTCTCCCATCTGACATGCATTGTCTTCCATTATCTTAATTTTGGTCTTTATGATGTGGGACGGTGTGGCTGCATGGTGGAACTGGGCTAAATACTGAAAAAACGGTGTTAGAACGCTCAAACAAACTAAAACGGACCAAAATGAGTAAAAAACCAGGCTTAAACCGGTCAAAACAGGGCTGTGCTGAGCCTAAACATGTCTGAAATGGTCTGAACGGGGTCGAGGGGCCCTGATCTGGACATGAACCGACTGGTTCTCTTGCTAAACCAGCGTGATGCAGCCCTGGATTGGTGCAAACTGGGTTGAGCCTGGTCGGATCGGTCTGCTGGTCCGTTGGCTGGCTGAATCGGTGAGATTTCGAACCCTCCGGGGGGGGGGGGTCATGAAGCTTCCAAGCAGGACTGGGGCAGACGGGGATTGTAGCATGCCCTGGCTGCACTCTATGCCAGCGTCACAGATCCCGACAAGGGGTGGGAGAGCCCCCTTTCTGTCATCATCTCCTGATGTTGTTTGAACTGTAGGAGCAGAGGTGGAGCAGATGATGCAGGCATTGGTTGGGCATCATTCTCCACCTTCATCCTTGTCCCCATCTTCCTTGTCCTGCAGGTGTGAGAGGGGCTCAGAAGATAAAGTTAGTGGAGGCAGCTAGTACAGGGGCTGCGCGGAGAAGGTCGGCCACCTCGAGGCTTTGACTGTGACTTCTGGTCTGCCGCAGCAGACGGCGTGGCAACCGGCAAAGGATGACTGGGGCATCTTCAACAGGGACTATGTGGGAACGGTCTTCTTCCTCTTCGTCTTCTTCTCCATCTTGTCTCTTCTTCCTTCTCGTTGCCTTTGTCCTCAACGCTGCATAGAATGGGGAAGACCAATGGGGTGGGGAGGGGAGGCGGCAAGGGGAGGGGGGGTCTTCGCACGGCTGTGGGTCAGCTGGGATGGGGGTTCGTAGGGGTTTCGGGTGTGGCGTGAGGGAGCTGGGGAGGCAGAGGGCTGACTGGGAGCGTGTGAGGCTGGCAGGGATCGCAGTGGGCTACAAGGTGGGTTGCTGTGAAGGCTGAGACCATGGAATGCAATCTCTCAAGAATCTTTCGAGATCTCCCGAGAATCTCTTTTTCTCCACGTGTCCGATAAACAAGATCGTCGAAACGAGAATATCTATGTAGTACCTTTTGTACCTCGATCTACTCCACTTATTTCTATCCCTAACATTCAAATATTCATCTAGACATTATTGTTTGATAAAATTTTATAACTTAATATTTTTATGACTATTTATGTACAATCGACCCAAAATATCACCAATTCTACCCATACTATTCAAGATGAAGTCTTGGTCTAACAAAAGATTCCTTGTATGTCTTCTGTTAACAATAGTTCATCCTCTCTGTATTAAGCTTTTGATTCTTTCTTAGCTTATTTTGATGTTTAAAATGAGTTCTCTTGACATTTTTGAAAAAAAATATGACATTTTACATTTAAATATGTACATTGATTGATATTTATGAGGTCCAATCTTTTGAGATTTTTCTTAGATCTATTCTTTTCAGTCTCTATGAGATAAAATATAGATACGAGATAACAATTTTTGGGTAAGATATACCCTACATAAATGAAATCCGAGATTTGATCTCTCGAGATTTTTCCAAGAATCTCATGAGATCTCTTCTCTTTCGCCCTTCCGAGACGAAGCTGAGATCTGAGACGACAATCTTTGGCTGAGACCACTCTGCCTCTGGGGATCGCAGGAGGTCCCTACAGATAGGGGTGGACATAGTTCGGTTTGGTCCGGTTTGGACCATTTTTTTTCCAAACCGAACCAAACTGAATCACCCTCTCAAACCGAAAATTCGGTTTGGTTCGGTTTAAATCGAAAATAAATAAAAATATTTAAATTAATTATTTTTGACATATATATACTAATTTTTAAGTTAAAAATAATGAAAATAAATATTATTTTATTATAAAATTTATAAAAATATAATTTTTATTAATACTATAATAGTTTTTTTATATTTTTGATTAAATCGGTTTAAACGGTTTGGTTTGGTTTAAATCGGTTTGGAGAATTTCCAAACCGAACCAAACTGAAAGGGGGTCCAAACCGAACCAAACTGAACCGAATGGGTTGGTTCGGTTTGGTTTCTTGGTTTGAACCGTTTTGTGCCCACCCCTACCTGCAGATGTGAACGGGAGGGGTCGAGCTACTGGCAGTGCTGCACAAGATGTCCAAAGCGCTGTCATTGTTGGATTCAACATTCGGCAGCATTGACAAGGGTGCTGTGCAGTGCTGTCCTGGTTGCTGGATAAGGGGTGGCATTGGACTGTCAAGCACGGGAGAGAGGGCCAGAGATGATTGAGCAAGAGAAGAAGGGAGGAGGGTGAAGGGTGCAGACCACCGTGGTTGGTGAAGAAGAAAACCTCAGAAGAGGAAGGAGGACGAAGGCACATTGGGCCAAAAGGGGAAGAGAGGGGGGCAGAATGGGCACCTCCCTATCAGAGACCCAAGGTTCCAAAAAGTCTGATCAACTCCTTGTTTTTGAAGATTACACGGAGGGCTCTATTTATAGAACATAATTTTGACATTTAACCCTCTTACAAGACATATTTACGAGTATGCCTTTATGACAAAAAAAGAAATTAAACTCAGCATATCAATTCCCATCACTTCATCTATCTTAATAAAAGAACAACAAAATGATTCATAAAAGCCTTTTTGGTTTCAATGCTTTGTGAGATAAGCATTTCTGAATAAAATAGACCAGTCAGAGAATCTTCTAATAATTGATGCTTACAACTGAGTGACTGTATCTTATTTGATGAACCTGTCTTTTCTCAAATGTTTATAATGGTGAAGTTAGTCTAAAATGTATCATTTTTACAGGTTTCAGAAGTCAGTTCACTTCTAGGAAGAGCTGGAACTGTTGGACTAGGAAAAGCAGTGGAGGTTTTGGATTCCCTTGGCAGTAGCATGACAAATTTGAACATCAATGGTGGTTTTGCTTCAGGGGTGGCAACTAAAGGCAATAAGATTTCTATTTTAGCTTTTGAAGTTGCCAATACAATTGTAAAAGGCTCCAATCTTATGCAATCTCTTTCGAAGGAAAACATACAACATTTGAAGGAGAATGTGCTTCCTTCAGAAGGTGTACAACTTTTGGTATCCAAAGACATGGATGAGTTACTGAGGATTGCTGCATCTGACAAAAGGTAGAGAGATATGGAAAAATGACACGACAGACTCTTCAATCTGGTTTCAAATGTGATTTTGGTTAGTAATGAATAACTTTCAGTTTTCATTTCTAACATTTAGGGATGAGTTAAAAGTATTCTCTGGAGAAGTAGTTCGGTTTGGAAATCGTTGCAAAGATCCTCAATGGCATAACTTGGACCGCTACTTTGAAAAGTAATTAAATTTTCCTTTTATCTTTTATATTTTCTCTTATCTTTTTTGTTCGATTTCTTAGTTCCATCTATACACAGACTAGGGTCAGAACTTACCCCGCAAAAGCAGCTGAAAGAGGATGTAGAGGCATTAATGCAACAATTAATGACACTTGTTCAGTATACAGCTGTGAGTATTTCTAACAGTTTTTACTTCTCAATTATGATATTCATCTGTTTTATGTTTTTTATTTTAGATGAATCCCCGAAAATGCTTGTTTATCTGCTTTACTACATTTATTGGGAGGTGTGCTTACATGATGAAAATATGAAATTGTTCGGTAAATGTTGTCTTAGAGTAAAGTTATTTTGGTACTTATCTCATCTAAAGCATTTGCAAGTTCTCAAGTTGTGGAAGCGTAACTTCAGCTTGGGTCTACTGCTTCATATTTGATATCATCTTTAACTTCTTAAGTGTTGGAAGGTCTGGATAAATGCTAATTGACAGTTCTTTTTCAACCTTTCAGGAGCTTTATCATGAGTTACATGCTTTAGATAGATTTGAACAGGACTATAAGCGGAAACTCCATGAAGAGGAGAATTCCAATACCGTTCAGAGAGGTAAGCCCGGACTTGATGTTTTGTGGAGTGTACTCAAGGAGAGCATTTTTAAGCACATGGTGATTTTTTGTTTTCCTTATAATTAGTAGCAAGAATATTTAAACAAGAATTTGGGATTTTCTTTTATATCAGAATCACCTAAACTTCATTTAGATTGGGTATTCTTGTCCTTAAAATAAAACTGAAGTTATCTAGATTGCATCAAACAGAAAATTGGTGGTTGGTTAGTTGACTTGAACTTGAGGCACAGTAGTGCAGGTGCCATACTCATGTCATCCTATGGAAAGCATTAAGTTAAAATGTTGGATGCTTACAGATATTTGTCTGTACCCAAGAACAGCGGTTGCAACATTCATTTCTGTAGAGTTTTTTTTCTAGGAAACTCAGGAAGCTATTCAGAAAAATGTGGAAGTGCTTAGTATTGATTCCTATAGCATGAATAATTGAATCACTTATTGGTAAAGTAACAAAATAAGTATTTCAGAATGAAAATATTTGATACATTGCTACTGTGGGGATCATGGGGTCTATAGAATCTCTGAACTCATGGAGACTCCCAAAACCATGCCAATCTCTTTGCTCTTCTTTAATCACTATGCCAATTCTAAGTACCTTCTGCAAAAATAGATGCTAGAGGTGCAGAAAATTCTTGGATCTGTGTGTGTGTCATACTCACCACATTCACACATGTGCACACACCTGTCTTTCTTGCAACCTTGCTCACCCCCCCCCCCCGAAACTTAAAGCTTTACTGTCTGCCCCATTACAAAGGTCATATATACTGTGTTATATTTCTTGTAACCTGACCCCCACTCCTTGAAGTTTTATGTTCTAGTTGAGCACTCCAGCAATTGCAAAAGTCAAAATTTTAACCTTCTGACTTCTTGGTTTTACTTGGAGTTTAGCAAATGGCTTTGTGTGGCTTAACCACCCTCCTAATAATATCCTATCGTTGCTCTATTTGGACCTTTTCTGTTGGCTTATCTTCCTATGTATTGAAGAGTCATAATTTTCAAAACTATCTACACAAATATGCACTCGAACCATCATGCTGACATCCTGAGTTTTTTAAGAGATATCTTTTCTCTTCAATTTCTTGCGAGATGATGGTGATGCTGAGAATTGTTTGGCATTCGTTGCCCAATAAATACGTTTCTTTAGCATGGTGTCTCTTGAGTTAGATCTCATTAATGTTCTGTTTATTCAATTAATTCTGGCTGCACAAGGTGGAGCTAAGGTGGCAGTTAGAGTGCTGAAAGTGCCTTGACCTCAAAAGTTAAAATTAAGAAAGTTTAGAGAGAATACTATCTATAACGGGCAATAGTTTTGGGGCGTGATGGATAAAATGTACTTTAAAAGCTGTTGATAATGATTGTCCTTGAGAAGGTATATGCCGTTTTGTTACAAAACCTTTCTATATTTACATTGCATGTGATTTAATGGTGTTACCTCTTTTAGAATGTCCATGAGATACAATGTTCTTTCTTAACCTTTGCAGGAGATAATCTTCAAATATTAAGGCAGGAATTGAAAAGTCAAAGGAAGCATGTAAAAAATTTAAAGAAGAAATCACTTTGGTCCAAGATTTTGGAAGAGGTATAATGTTTTTTTCTGGTTCTTTTCCTACATCTCATCTCATATGGATGTGGAGTTGGAAAAGAATATTTGGCATTATTCTCTTGGGAATTTAATTGTCAAATGTTTTGTATGGGTTTAGTACTCGATGACGCTTTTCAAGGAGACTGATCATTTTTTCTTTTGGGGTTTCAAGGATGACGGCATTTATTTAGTTTCTATAAACTTATTTGTGTGAGTATGACTGCTTACGCTAAATGTCACATAATATTTTTCCTACGACCAGAAAGTATGTTCATATGTTTCTGTAAAAATCTGTAAAGACAAGATATTACCGTCAATCCACAGAAATAGAAGATTGATGAACCATGTTTTGCAGGTTATGGAGAAACTGGTAGATATCGTCCATTTCTTACACGTTGATATTCACGATGCATTTGGAAGTGCTGGTAGTCCTTTTATCCCGAAATCTTTAGGTGATGCTTTCATTTGATTCTTGATCCAACTTCAACAGCATTCTTGTTGTCAGTTCTTTGCAATAGGTTTCCTGAAGAATCACATAGATGGACATTGTCAAATCCTTCCCTCCCAAAAATGACAAGCAAATAGAAAAGGCTAGCATTGATTAATGGAAAATGGAAGCTAATGTCTAAATTAATGTTAAAAAATTTTGATGCAGGTGTGTGTGGGTGAGAGAGAGAGAGAGAGAGAATCATAGTTTCCTGCAAGGAACTGAAGGATGTGAGCATCAGGAAAATGAGAGATGGAGCTGTAGTAACCCTATTGTCATCCTGGAGTCCATATTGACTGTTCTAAGTTTTTTTAGTCTCAGTGATATGATATTCGTTATACATTATTTATCTCGTGGTTGATCCACTTCTACTTGAAATTTCTTGTCATCTCTATCTGAAAACTTAAAACTTATCACCTTGTTCTTTTCAAATTTAGATGGGGATAAGCCTGTTGCAGGAACTTCAGGTGCACAACCAAGATTGGGATCAGCAGGCCTCGCATTGCATTATGCAAATATTATCAGCCAAATTGATACGCTTGTGAGTTAATGAGCTCAGTTTATCTCATGTTATTTCTTGTTGTGCTTTTCTAGTTTTTGAATCTTGATGAATGGTGATACATTAAATATGTCAGTCAAGGGGCCCTTTTACTTTTGAAGTACTTCACGATGTATGACTTGTTATTCATCCTAATCCTGTCACAGTTTGCAGAATCAGATTGGCCGGTGCCCAATCCAATTCTGCAAGGCATTGACCTTCCCAGGCTAGCTTCAGCTAGTAACTTCCTGAACCATAGTTAGTTACTTCACGCATTATCTGTATTATTTAAATACATATGAAATATGATTAAAAAACACTGTTTCCGCCTTAAATGCAAACAGACTGTTTTATACCCATTGAAAACCATGCAACTTATCAAACGCATATAATACGTGTTCCTGTTCCAATCACATGTTTCAGACAGCTGCCCTGTCTCTCACTTAACACACTAAGCATCATGGAAACCCTTCTCTATTTCTTCTCTCCCTTGGTGCCACCTCAACCTTTGCGGCCCCTCAAGAGTCCTCTGCATAGTGGGATCGTGAGTTTAGACAAATAAAAGCAAAATAAAATGGAGGCAATAACCCAGAATTTTTAACCATGGTTGTTAGAAGAGATCCACGGTGCTGGCTTTAAGCATACGGAATTAAGATTTATCCATACAGATAATGCCAATCACATTGATTTCACCATCTTGTTTTTCTATCTTATTTTTTTACTTTATTTTAATTTCATAGTTTGATAGTTTTACGAAGTATATATCCATATTATTGAGAAGATAAACCTATCCGTACCTATAGTATATCAAAATTTTGAAGTATTTGAATATTTGACCATTTTTTAAAAAATATATATGAATTGTAGTTAGATGTATTTTTACCATATTATAGCTTACTGTATTTAACTGTGACCAGAACCGGACAATTTCAAGATCGGGCAACCTGGCAGATCCATCTCAGGCTGTTTATGAGTTTAGATTGACCGATAGTTGTCTCGATTCAGCTGGGATCAGCTGACCCAGGCCAAGTCAGAACAAGTCATAACTGAATTGGACCACATTGGCCCAATTCTGGCTGACATCCGCTTGTCCTATATTGGTGGATCCAAACGATCTTGGTTGTGATTGGTCATGGCTAATTCAGGGCTTTGATCCCAGCTCTGTTTTTTCTTTTTTTCTGTTCCATTAATTGCTTAATCTGTGTTGGCTTGATATGATTATTGATCTGGCAGTTTCCAAGTTTCCCATTCTCTTGCCTCTTTCAACTCTGTGCAAGCACAGAGAGTCTGCTCTGTAACTCTCTTGTCCTTAAGGCTTGACTTAGAGATGATCCATTATTCCATTGTAAAGACTGATAGTTATGTTTCTTTACTAAGAATTTCTCCTTAGACCTTTGTTTAAGCTTCTAGCATAAGGAAACGAACCACGTTCTTTCCAAAAAGCGAAGGATACAATTGACCTGTATTTTACACAGTATCCATCAAGAACCGGTGTTTTGTCTTGTTTGAGGATTCTCGAAGTCTTCGCACTATTCTTTTTTCAGGTATCAAGGTCAAGTTCTGTCCCTCCAAACACCAGGGACACGTTGTACCAAGGATTACCTCCTATCATAAAATCAGCTTTACGTGCACGGCTGCAGTCTTTTCAGACGAAGGAAGAGGTTGGAAATTTCTTTAAGAACTTCCGATATTCTTTCTCCTGCTAAGTGATTGGCCAGTTAAATGAGTTGCTCTTTTCCCTTCAATATTTACGTTAAGGAGCAATTCAAGATAACAAGTCACTGTTCCTGCAGCTCACGGTGCCTCAGATAAAAGATGAGATGGAGAAAACATTAAGATGGCTAGTTCCGATTGCGAACAACACAACCAAGTAAGAGCCCTTCTTTACCATGTTCCCTGAATTAATATTTTCTGTTTCTATCTTCGCTTCACGAGGGTCTGCTCTTGTCTTTATTGTCTAATGTACATCAAACCAGGGCGCACCATGGGTTTGGATGGGTTGGAGAGTGGGCAAACACGGGGTAAGTCGGTGCTCGTAGCCGTTTGTCTGCCGTTCAGTTTATTAAAATAAAAAATCATGCCCACTCTCAAACCTAGTTCTCTCATTACTTTCAGATCAGAGGTGAACCGGAAGCCTTCCGGTCAGACAGATCTGTTAAGGATAGAGACTCTGCATCACGCGGACAAGGGCAAGACCGAAGCTTATATTCTGGATTTGGTCGTGTGGCTTCACCATCTTATCGGCCAATCCAAGCCTGGAAACGGGGGAATCAGGTCGCCCATCAAGTCCCCTATCCGATCCCCCACGCAGAGGACGGTGACCATCTCCATGACCTCGGGCAAGATGTCCAACGCTGCCTCCCCCGTGCTCACTCAGGAAGACAGAGACATGCTGCGGGACGTCAATCTCAGGAAACTGACACCGGGGATAAGCAAGAGCCAAGAATTCGACACGGCCAGGAGGAGACTGAGCAAGCACAACAGGTTGAGCAAGAGCAGTAGCCACTCCCCGACCAGAGCCGCCGACGACGACCGAGGGTTGTCCCGCGCGACTACTGCTAGAAGGATACGCGCGGGTCCTGTGATCGATTTTGACATAGACAGGATCAAAGCCTTGGATGCGATCGACAGGGTGGACACGCTGAGAAACTTGTGAACGGGAGGCTGTGCTCGCAAAATACCCGGGCAGTTCGCCCCACCACCACCCTTGTGCTCACGACCGCCCAGGAGTACTCTGGATGCAGTGGAGAATGATCACGGAAGCTGGAGAGAGGTCAAGATGTAAGATAGATAAGGAGATAAAAGTAGAGACGGGTTTTTTTTTGTATGTAATGCCACGTTCAGAAGCTGAGATTGTACCATAGGAAGGAGGGGAGGGGGCTTATTTACCGTATATGAATGAATGAAATCATGGGGGGAACCGTGGGTTTGCTTCTACCCGTGCAGTCGCGGGGGGGAGAAATGTAATGGGGAAGCATCGTCACCCCCACATGTACAGGGCACGCGGGATTCTTCTTAACAATAACCATGTTCCACATGTTTGCACACGTCGTTTTCATCCGCCTTCGCTTCTCTCGCCTTCTGTTGGCGGACGTCCGGATGAGTGTATTTTTTGTGCCTTGAGATGATGAATGGAGAAACTCGGGCTCACAAGTTTCAATTAGGGTTGTAAATGTATCGGAATCCAGATTCCAATAAAGATTAAAGAGTTTTAATTTTGATTCTGACAATTTCATAATCATTATATTCTAATTTTGATCTGATTTCGTTATTGAAATTAAAGTTAAATTCGATATTTTTTGAAATATAGATTTAATGTTACTTTTTATTTTAAAGTAACTTAATAATTTATATAATTATAAAAAATTAATATAATTTTTTAAAATTTTATCATTTTATATTTTATAATTTATAATTTTTTTATTTATAATTTTTTTAATTTTAGATTAACAAAAATAGAACCACCAATTTTGATGAACTATCGAGAAATATTTGATTCCAATTTTGATAATTTATAAGATATAAAAATAAATTTCAAAATCGATTATTTTTTTATCAAAATCGAATTAGAATATCGAATTTCTTTTGCACCTCTAGTTCCAATCCTTTTTTTTTTTTGGTCATATGGCCCAACGGCCAGCGAGCGCACAGCTCCGCGCGCAGACGTGGGATCGAGCCCCAGCAGGTACACCCCCGGGGTGTCCCGGCAGTGTCGCCGCCGGGATGCGAACGCTGCCCCTGCTCCCCCAGGAGCAGGGGTGGTGCCGTTCGAGCTTTTGCTCGAACGGCACCTATAGTTCCAATCCTACACCAGTGGAGATGTAACCTGCTATGTAGGGCATCTACGTGCGGTGGTCGGTGCTCAAGATGGTGCCAATTCCTGGACTCCATTTTACGTCTAAGTTTCAAACAACAACAAAAAAAAAGACAACTTTTTTTTCCGATTAGAGAATTGCCCTTTCCTTTCTCAAGTTACAGACCCTCGAGTTTAACGAGTGCTTACTTAGGGCCAGTTACCCCAAGCTGACGAGACACCTTCCATGTCCACCCAAACCGGTGTATGCAACCGATCGCATGATACTACATCCACCTTTCTTGTCCTGTACACTAGTTTAGCTGGTTGCCCTTTCGCATCACCTGTACAATGAGACCGACTTAAAACAAACTTGGGAGCACAAAATGGTCGCTGAAGCAGGCATATGCAAGAACCCATAAATGATTCCACAATATCTACCAGGTTAATATCAGCAAGGAGGTCTCTCAAGCGCGATCCACCCAAATTTCCCTCTTCTGAAGTCGGTTAGGACACGAAACGCCGCTTGGTTAGCATCTCCGTTGAATAGCTGACGGGAAAGCTTCTCAATGAATCTGAAAGTCGACAAAACCCAATTATCAACAAAGAATACTCAGAGTGGACGAAAAAAGATGTAGCATGAAGTCATACATTCTGCCACAAGAATCATCTGCTTCTATTCGATAACGCTGGTAAAGAGCCCTTGAACCTGCTAGAGTCAATGTTTTCATGTCAAAGAACAAACAGACAGCTTTTTCAGATTGGAACGGGCAATAATATTATACTTTCTGGATAGGCGGGGCTAGATAACAACAACATTGTATAAGATCCTAGAAATCAAGTAGAAACCAGGAACATGAATAATATAACCTTTTATAAGAGCTGACATGCATGCCATAGTGAAGCAACCCTAGAATTGAGACAGACCTTACCCAAGGTTGCCATCCTTTATCCACAATCAAATGAAAAGCATCAAGGTGCGACAAGAAAGTTCAAGATGAATGCCACTTATTAGAAAGCAGACCTATAGCAGGGATTCTTCTCAGCATCCGTAAAAGAATAGCGGCAACATCTACAACATCATATGATCTTTCTCCGATGTCATCGCATATCGCTAGCTTAATTGCAGATGTCTGGTCACTGATCCGCATTGGCAGCATTCCAGGAGAATCCAACAATTCAAGATCCTTCCCAAAACGGACCCATCTAAGCCAACAAAAAGAACATAAAATGGAAGGGAAGAACCGAAGAATATTCAAATTTCTCGAAGTTCACCGTATCCCAAACAAACAAACAAAAAACTCTGTATAATTCCTTTACTGGAACATTAGTATTCTCCAGAAGCATTCTTCATGTCCAGAGAGAGGACTCACTTAAGCTCTCTTGTGACACCAGGCCGAGGAGCAGCAGGACACTTGCGGCGTTTTAACAAGCGATTAATTAGAGAAGACTTGCCCACATTTGGGTATCCAACAATACCAGCTCGAATCTGCAAGGGGTTGGAAAGAAATGAACAATCCAGAGTTAGACAAGACAGCCGAACTGACTTCTTCAAATGTGTTGTCCAGACTCCAGAAACACCTAATATCGGATACAAGCTCCACAGTTGGGTTCCAAGTGATTCGCATAAAAGATCCTGAGAGCATTGACATAAAGCTTCATATTGACAACTTAACCACAAAAGGGTGGTAGCTGTGATAACAGTACTATATAACGGAATTTGGTGTACTTGAATTTTACTATAGAAGGTAATGCAGCTCCACAGCAAGCAAATACAAATATGTTTACGTTGCCAATTAAGAGATATCTATATGTCAACATGAATCAGATGCTTGCAACTTACTGGCCGAGGGAGGAGTCCTTTGGCTCTACGCTTAGAATTCACATCAATAGCCAATGTTTTCGCAAGCCTTCCCAGTTTCATTGTACCCTGAAATCGAAGCAAATATAACCCAAATACACATAGTATAGTCATAAGAAACAAAAATCTGGCAGAGTGAATGAGGTACCATCCCAAGCTGTCCATTTGAAAACACAACTTTAATATTCTGTCTTGCAAAAAACATAGCCCATGCATTTCGATCGGCAGTAGATATCATATCCTCTCGATTCAAGACTAAAATTTTTCTTCGATTTCCAAGCCAAGCATCCATCTATGATCAATCAGTTTCTAGATAAAGATTCCCTTTCCAACTTTATTTCAAAAGAAGACAGGACAAAGGGCTAAGAATGATGCTTATGATATACAGAACTTCACCTGTGGGTGACCTGTAGCCAATGGAATCCTGGCGTCACGAACTTCAATAACTACATCCATCAGCTTCAGCTGTTCTTTAAGCTCCTTCTCAGTTTTCGCAATATGACCAGGGTACCACTAGAGAAGAAAAATTTTAAAAATGATATTTTCCAATTTAATGCATTGGTCTACTTTTAAACATTAAGTTGCACTAAAAATGAATGCATGCGTATATTCCATGATTAAAAAAATTACACATACCTGTACCGGGCGTAAGGCCTTTGTCCAATGGTAGAGGTCATTCTCCAAATCTTGCCAATCGTTCTCTTCTAGAAAATCATCATCCACAACACCGGGAAGAACACCTTTTCCTCTGCCGATTAAACTTAGAGACACTCCGCCAGCAACCTGCAACGTTTCCCTTATCAACCAGAGAGAAATTTCCCTTCTGCAAGACACTAGGATCAATTCCATTCTCCTTCAGGGACGGAATTAAGGCGAGACGAACTCCGATTCAGCAAACGGAACAAATAGCTAGAGGAAGGCGAAATTCTCACTCAGAAACCAGGAACCGAACGACACAAATACAAAAAAAAAAAACAACGTTCGTTTAAGCAGAAGAAAGAACGCATCTTTGGCCCAGAATGACAAATTTGGCGACACAGCTGTAGAACCCATCTGAACTTGGGCCATACAGAATGAAAATAATGATAATAATAATTGGAGTAGCGGAAGAAATTAAAGCCTCACCCATCACAAAGCAACGGTAGTACTCACAGCGTTCGCCGTCTGAGCGCTTCCGAGGGCCTTCACGGCGGAGAGACTTCTGGTCACGCCGGGCTTCCGAGGGGAGAACAGACTGCGGGGAAACCGCGGCATGGGAGGCGGGGCAGCCAAAGAAGCCATGGGAGGAATTGCTCCACCGAAGCAAGGTGAGTCTCGCCCCCGCCGCTCCGCCTTCTTCCCCGGCGGACTGCTACCAACTTGCCGGGGTGAGGATGGCCAGACATGCTGCTGCTCTCGCGCAGGGGTCTAGACTAGATAAATGCTTGGATTTTCTCTCATGCCATCTCAGTAAAAAAAAAAAAAAACTATACAGGTTAAAAAAATTACTTCATTTTGTTTTTACGTATACATTTATTTTGTATCTAACATTTATATGTTAGAATTGTGAAGATAATTTCATATTAATTATTTGAGACTTAATATAATACTTAAATATCTTGAACTCTTCTATCTCAACATCATAATTTTAGAATTTATAAGATGATGTCAAAACAAATACTTATCTATCTTTAATACTTGATTATCTTGTCTCTTCTTCTCATATCGTGTTGGAATTGTGAAAATAATCTCATATTGATTATTTGAGACTTGAGATAATACTTACATATTCCGAGTCTTTCTACTTCAACATCATGATTTTGGAATTTGTAAAATATAGTTCAAATTTGCATCTGTGTCTCTGTAACTCGTTCACAATTTTTGGAGACACCGAATTTATTTTTAAGAAGCATTTCTCCATTTCGTGGTTGCGAATATAGATATTTTATAGCGATGATGTGACGGCGTCTTAAAATGTTCATGGATATATGATGTTGTCGGACCCTTTTTACATGCTAAAAGAAGTGATCTTAGTGGGGTCATTTGCGTTCAATGGAATATGAAAAGAAGTGCTATCAAGACTGCGCTCCAGAAAAAAAAATAAACGAGGGAAAAGACCGACTGGAAATAAATTATTTGTAAACCTCTCAAACATCACCCTGATTTTCTCTCCCCATCAAACTTGAATAACACAACGCTGTGTAAAGCAAATCCTACATCAACAATCCAAGCTTCACTAAACTTAAATATGTGTGTTCATCCCACAAATAGAGGTGTGGCCCCCAGTTCTAAGAGTAGAGCATACGTATACGAAGATATATGCTTCCCAGTCTCGGTCTCACACCTTAATTTGTGTTTCTTGCGTGGCCTTGCAGAAGAACTTGCTCAGAGCATAAAAGCTGATCGACTAATATTCAAGCATTCATCAATGTCTTCGAAAAATATTTATTCGGAGCCCAGAAACAGATCGAATGGTGCTCCAGAATTCTTGGAATAAGAAACAGAAGCATGGCTCTCGAACCATCGAAATATGTTGTCCTGCAATTTGATACTTCAGTAGCGGTGTTCCATCTTTTCCCTCTCCTTGTAATACTGGACATAGCTGCATCCCCCAACGAAGTAAAAAAAGTGACTGCTGGGTGATAATTTATAAGCAAGATAAATGGGTGCAGAAATAGACACTATGAAAAAATGTGACATCATAGCAAACCCTCCCCCCTGCGCTATAAGTAAAACCAAACCACCAACCACCACCAGAGAAAAAGCTGGAGAAAGGAGCCCCAACTTTTCTGGCAGATGTACTCCACAACAGTTTTCACTAGAATTTATGCATGAATTATTCTCAAAAGTCCCCTCTCTCTTCATATTTGTCCTATTCTTTATTCCAGTGCTTTTTCAGCAATTTTTCAATCAGCAGGCAGAACAATATCGTGGGTTACTCCTTTAACAATCCGAAATGAAACAATAAGGTTCAAGTAAAAGTGGTTTATCTTGGATATAGCCGGCGTCAGCAATTGGCAAGAAGCTGCAGGAATTAATATCTGAGAAAAGTTATGGCAAAACGACAATAAAGCTTAGCTTTCCTAGGTAAGAAATATGGGGCTATTTCAGAAGCAGAATAGGCAAAATCTTGTATGAAACTCTAGTCAATAAACTGACAACTAGTATTACTTCCGCATGGTCATCATTGACATTCATACTGTAATTCTTGTTTAATCACTTCTAATAGTGATGGCACGGGGAAAGCAAGATATCATTCAAGAATAGCACAGGGAAGGTATTTAAAGCTGAACATAGCATCACACAGCATTCATAAAGTGACACGGAGAAAATCATCCAAGTTGAAGAGCAACTATAGAGAGTGGCCAATCTACGAAGCTTAATTTCATCATGACTCTTCTGATATTCATGGTATAATATGCTCGGGTTACAAATGCATAATAGGTAAAAGGAATCCATGCTAACCTAGAAACATAGTTCACGAATGAACAAGATCCATGACAAACAAATACTTGCCAACAACTGCTGACTACTTATGCAACTTTAAGAATTTTTTTCAAAACAAAAATATATTTTATTTAAAGTGTCCCAAAGGCCAAAAGGAGGAATTTCTACAAAAGTATATGACCACTGCCTAGAAGTGTCAGCTACAAAAAAAATGACATTGCAAGGTTTTTGACCTTTTCTCCTGAAAAACGTGTAAAATATTGTTCCATAAAGGACTAGATAGTAGCATGGAAAATAAACCACCAGATTTTAAGATTAACATGTGCATTTATCTTTCCACCAAAATAGCAGCAACACAACACTATCAGAAATGGATTCATGGCATCCAACACAGCCAGCAAAATAGACCACACCCACGGTGTTCTGGCATGAAAGCATTGTAGTAGTGTAAGGTAATCCATTATCTCAATTCTCACACTCTTTTCCACATAGATGGCATAATATATTTGAAATAGGAAAATAAGAAGACTATTGCCTCCCAAATGCCTGAATAGAATAAAAACTGAATGCCTCCTAAGGAACGGAGAGAATACACCCTCTTAAACAAAAGCTCTCAGTTACCATGCATCTAGCATCGAACATCTTGGCGTTTCTACTTGAAGACGCACAAAACACACAGACACCTATAAAACTTATAATAAATTCATAAGACCAAACGAAAAGTACTAAAAAATAGTCATTTGATACCCAGATATGGCCATCACAGAGGGGAAAAGATGGAGAGACTTTTTCCTCATGATAGCAGACAGGAACGTCATATTCCCAGAGGCATTCGGGCTCAGATCACCCGTACAGAGCAAAATATCCAATCCTAGCCGATTAATCTGGTAAAAGCCCTCGTTTTCCATACAAGGGAACCACCTCCATACACAAGTAGAACTTCACAACTTCAAAATTAAAGTCGCAAAGTAAATGAATATAATAACAATCAGACGGAGAGAGAGAAACCGAGGGAGAGAGAGCATCACAGACGTGTATGTGCCGACAAGAGGGGTGAGGAGCAGGGTGGCGCTGATCCAGTTCTCCGACACCTTGTGCTGGAGCTTGGTAGGCAGGTCCTTCCACAATCCCGCCATCACCTTTTGCTGGAACGGCGAGAGCGCGTACACCACCGCCTTCATCCGCACGGGCGCCTTCGCCATTCCTCCGTGCTCCGCCGACGACGAGCAAATGCTTACCTTTCCTCCCCCCTTTGGACGCCGCCGCGTCCTTTCTATTGCCCGTCTCATTCCTCATTTCAATTTTCATTATAATCCCGAGCGGAATATTAATTTGCACTATTATTCTTACCAAACGCTCATTTACATTATTATCCTGTCAAAATCAAAAATTGAAACTTTTTTTTTGATAAATAACGCAGGCCTCTGTCATATTAATAAAACAAAAAAGTACATCTACGGCTGATCAAAAGGTTTTAACAATATTTTTACAAATAAATATATTTACAATAAAACTTCCATGTACCATAGCACTAATTTGTTTCTATATTTTTATTGTCTGAAAAGTAAATATAAATTCTTTTTTAGTGGATAGTTCGGATCCGCAAAGGGCTCATGGAACGAACTCCGAGCCCGAGGGCCGAGGTCCGGGTCCGAACCAATCGATCCGAAAAGAGCGGCTTCGGAATGGATCCGGAACGCTAACCAGTAACCACCTCCGGTTCGGCAATGCCACTTTCAGGGGCACTCCCTCCCTTCTTCTTCCAGATCCAGCGCAGCGCTGCAGGTTCCTCCGACGAGACGCCGTCCGGCGAGAAGCAGGAGATGACCGGCGGCGCTCCTGCGGCAACCGCTGAGCCCTAGAAGCCAAACCGAGATCTGTATTCTTCCCGTCATCGCCATGGCTTGCCTCGCTATTGCCCTGCAGCCGGCCAACGGATGCAACATCCTTCTCCAGACGCGAGAGTGGTTTCCCCCGTCTCGCGCCCTTGTCGCCCTCTCCGCCTTCCGCGAGACCCGCCTATCATTCTCTGCCAGGCATTCCGCCTCCGCAGCGGCGCCCCCTCACTCCGACGGCCTCGACTCTGCACTCGGTGACGACCCCCTCGCCGCCTCTAGCGGCCAGGTCCTCGTTGGCCTCGAGAGCAAGTACCGCGTCGTTTACCGCCTTGTTAACGGCATCTACGTCCTCGGCATCACGACGGTCGACGGCGGTGGCGACGGCCGCGCCAACAACGTCGTCGAGTGTATCAACATCGTGAACCAGGCCGTGAACATCGTTGTGGCAGCCTGCCGCGGCGTCGATGTCACCCCCGAGAAGCTCCATCGCAAGTACCCTGAGATCTATATGGCGCTCGACATCGTGCTACGGGGCGTCGGCGCTGCTCGCCTTTCCTACATCCTCTCGTCCATGCATGGGGAAGGGATAGCTAAGATGGTTCACCACGCCATCGACGCTGAGAACCGCTTCCGCGGTGCGGAGACTTGGGCCAGTGGCGCAGAAGCCATGGCAGCGGAGAGGCGCGCCACTCTCGAAGCCTTCTCGAACGCGAGATTAGAACTCCCGCAGGAGACGCTAGCGGCAGGTGACGAGGTCGCGGTGGCTACTGCGCCGGTTCCGGAGGAGCAGCAGAAGGATCAGCAGCAACTGACCGATGAGGCTCCAGAGGAGAAGGATCCATTTGCTGCTAGCGAGGCTGTTAATAAGCCGCCAGAGGAAGCGTTGGTTGGCGGATTCAAGAAGAGCAAGGATGCTTCCGTTTCGTCTGATCCGGCTTCGGCTCTTGTTGGATTGGAGGTCACAGCACTTCCCCCTGCTGCAGCCACGAAGTCGACCTTTGTCGGGGTTGAAGGATTTGAAGGCGATTACGGTGGCATCGAATTCAGCAACGAGGAAGCTACGCTTTCAGAGACATTTGAAGGGTTTGATAATTCCTTTGGAGGTGGGCTCGATGCCTCGGAATTTTTGACCACTGTAAAGAAGTCGTCCAAGGATCCTGATGCGGCTCTTCTCCAGCTATTGACTACTGGCCAACCAAAAGCAGCGGGGGCCGCTGAGAAGGGGGACGGGAAGGACATGCCTCTTGAGAACCAGCTGGTAACAAGGACAGAGATGTTGGGCCCGGAGATGCACATTGCCGAGGAGATCAATGCAGAGTTCAGAGAATCATTGCTTGCTAGGGTGGGCTTGCACGGACTTGTCTATCTTAAGACTCTACCGCGGAAGCGGCAAGGGGATACGGAGACGGAATTTTCTTTCAAGCTTGAGACAACACCAGGTGTGAAGAGAGTGGCAATGCAGGTTTCTCGTGTCAGTAGCCTCGGAAATGGAATGTTCCATGTTCGAACTCCGGCATCTGATGAATCAATTCCCCTTCTCAAGTTCAGTTTGCAGCCCCGATTTACACCAATCCCTTTGAGGGTACGGCTGGTCAAGCGTCATACCGGTACTCTGCTATCGGTGATGATACAATATGCAGCTAATCCTGCTCTACCCGTGCCACTGAGCAATGTCACATTTATCTTGAAGCTTCCCGTTGATCCAACTCTACTCACGGTGTCTCCAAAGGCAGCTTTAAGTAGAGAGGAGAGAGAGCTCCGGTGGCACATATCTGACATTCTTCCGAAGGAACCAGCAGGTCGTCTTAGGGCTCGCATGCCTATTGATCAGGATGCTGACGGTAGATCTGATCTCGATGCAGTTGGAATAGTGAAATTCACTGCAGAGGGTTTAAGCACTTTGTCTGGTGTTTCCCTAAGGCCTATTTCTGAAGGTAGTAGCGATTTCTATTTGGTGCACAATAAATATGCTAGTGGAAATTATGTTTGCAATTGACTGAAGGTATAGCATATATTGTCATAATTGATTGATTGTTTCGTGGGTTTTCAGTTTCAATGATACGGTTTAACATGTGCAGTGTTATTGTAACTGGCAACTGCTTATATGGTTCTACTATTCAGATAGGCATCTTTTTCCTTCTCTTTTCTGTTTTGCATGACTGCGTCCATAGTTGTGCTACGTATTACATTTATTTCTGTTAATCTGACATCATATTACAAATTTTATATATTTGGTATTTCATGGCGATAACCTGACTCTTCATATAGGCTGACACATACTTGTTGTAGATGACTGATTTCAGAAAGTATGACTAGTCACTCGTCACGTGGATGATTGTTTTCTCTTTTTATTCAAGGGCATTGTACTCACTGTCTTTTTCTTTTTTTTTGTTTAACATCACGATAGCTTCAGTGGCCTAGGTAGATAAGTCAATATACAAGTAGGTTCATGGGGTGCTTATCGGAAACTTCCTTGGTCCTTGAAAACTTCTTTAGCCTTGGGATAGTGGTTTCCCCTTCTTAAGATGAGCTGCCACCCACCTGGACACAGAAACCCTCACTCCCAAATCTCTTTATGCCGCATCAAGTAGGACGTAGTGGGCTGGAAAATGGAGAGAGATATAGTATAGAGAGGAGTAAAAGGAAAAGGTGGAAGAGCAGTGAGAAAAGGAAATTTGTTTGAGAGAGCATTGAATTTTAGTTTGTGAGTCACCGTTTAATGACAGCCATTTATGATTGGCCCAAAGTTGAGAACACCTCACATAGAGACAGCATGGTCCAAAGCAAACCATGTCATGGAGATAAGGCTTGGATGACTATATGTCAACGAGACAGCAAGTGGAATCTGGAATGTTTTAGTAACCTAGTAGTCCAAGCAATGTGTCAGAGCCTCAGAGGCAATGTGTGTTGGAGGGCCAGGGCTTGAATGAAAATTAGTCCTGCATAATAAATAAGAGGATGTTACTGGATTATGCATGATTGCATTGGAAAACAGTAGCCTGTAATTTGCGAGGCATCTTTTGGGGACAAAAACATGATGGCGAGACCCAAAGTGGATAAATACTTCATGAGGAGATGGCTCTGATCACTTGAAGGGTCCAAAAATCTTTATTAAGTGTTATATGTCAATTATGAAATTGAGATGGTAGATGATGCGAAGGAGCAAATTCTTTATGGTAATCAACTTAAAATCCTCTCACAATCTTTACATTGCCAGATCATCCTATGCCAAACCTTGCAAATTATCACCTGAAAATTAGTGAGCGAGGCATGACAGCATTACTTCTAAAATATCCCTACTTCTTATCAGCTGCAGTAAGTAAAGATTATGCTATAAAATGTCTTTCTGTTCTGCTCATATTTACTGAACCTTTGAAGCCATAAATTTATGTCTGGTCTCTCTACTTTAGTGTGACACTCTCAGCAGTATAGCAGGCAACTCATCTTGATTAGAAACCTGGACATGGATCCTTGTCTATACGAATGCAGATTCTGCTTTACAGGGCCTGTTAATACCATCCCATCTTTATGTGTGATTTTCCCCCCAGCTGGATTCCTTCAAGCTCGTTGGACTCTTTGCTACAAGTTGCAGGTGTTCTGGATTGGGAATTGGATCCAGCAGTATAGCAGGCAACTCATCTTGATTAGAAACCTGGACATGGATCCTTGTCTATACGAATGCAGATTCAGCTTTACAGGCCTGTTAATACCATCCCATCTTTATGTGTGATTTTCCCCCCAGCTGGATTCCTTCAAGCTCGTTGGACTCTTTGCTACAAGTTGCAGGTGTTCTGGATTGGGAACTAATCCCAGACTGTTTCTGGCAGATCTTGGTTGATTCAGATTGTGATCTGCATTGGCTGATCCAGGGGGCTGGATCTGTCCTCTGTAAACATAATATATTCATTGAAACTTTTGTAATGCATCAATATTCAGGGTCTTTATGTATTCAACCAACAGAACTTTAATCTCAATTCTTTTGGAGCCACCTATATGGATTCTTTCTCTGTCTCCATTATGGACAATATTGGGCTAACTCTTCAGAAAAAAAAATTAAATCCACTGAATCTTTACCGACCTCCAGGTTATTCTCTGGCTTAACATTCCTGCCTCCCAGCCTCTTGCCTCCCCCTCAAGTCTACATTCATTACTCCCGTAATAGACTATAGGGGTCCCTTGTTCAAAACATTTCCTACTACTAATGTTGAGAATTTCTTAGATGCTCATAAAACTTTCTTACCTCAAAATCCAAATTACAGTTACCAACATGGGTGACAAAAATGAGGTTCTAAGCATGAAACCAGGCTAGAACTTTAAACTCTTCAGAAGCTCATCTAGGAAGAAATGAGAAACGTGAAAAATGAAGGGGGTGAGATCATTTACCTGTAAGTAGGATCCAAAAATCATCAAAGGTAGACCATCACATGCTAGTCTTCTAGGACCCTGATTTCAGTGGAGGGATGCTGGTGTTCAAGACCATAAAAAGGCTAATGATACTACAAGTTTTGTTTTATGCTTACAGCCCAGCATTTTTATTCTTCGATCGAGAACCATAGATATGCATGGAATGCCGGATTGGGATCGGTTTCGGCCCCAATTGATCTGTCTCCACGTTGGATTGACCGATCCAACAATCCACATCAGCTAGATTGGCCCTACCGGAGTCACCCAACACTGGGACCAGATTTTGGATTTGATTCATATCGGATCCGAGTCAACCCAAGCCGGGTTGGGCCAGGCTGACCCATGCCTAGGACTGTTCACTTCTCGGGTCAACTGGAGAAACTGAACCGGCCCAACCCAAAATTGGATCGGGTTCAACAAGTCAATCCGGTTATACCCATTACCAAACTGCAAACCCATGTAAACCAACTTAACCAAGCCACTAGAGGTCTTTGCATTAGCGAAGAAGGAAGAGTACATAAGGTGGCTTATGATTTTGGGCTGGCCGTTATGGGACTGAACTTGTGATTTTGTTCGTAGCACAATGGTTTTCTTTTAGTCCCATATTGGGTGGACACTGTAGAAGGCCAGGTTTATAGGGTGTTTGGTTGCACTTTTTTTTATTTAGGTAACCTTATTTTTAAAGTAAAGATTATCTTGAATCGTAGTATCAATTTTAAAATTACAGAAACATAGATTCCGTATGTTTGGCAAAACCATCACAACTTTTAAAAATTATAGACTTGTTTGGTAGTAATTTTTGAATTAAAATTTATATCAAAATATATGTACATAAACAAAATGTTGTATATCAACACAATAGTTATATAAAAGGTCAAAGTCTTCTTATTTATCTATTTGTCATCTATCTATCTATCATTCATTTATCTATGTATTTACTTATTTGTTTGTCTCTATTTCTATATACTATGTTAAATATCTCATCTATCTTGAACGTAGAGAGAGAGAGTAAGAGTCGTTCCCACCTTCCCCCACTCTCTCCCTCCGTGTCGTTCATGAAAACAAAATTGGTCTTGTCTTGTTTTTATTTTGGGAGAGACTAGCAAAGTGTCACTTTTAAAAATAGAAAAAAATACCAAACACATGCTCATACATCTATCTTTCCTATTTTTTATTTTAAGATAGAAAATAGCTAAAAAACTGCATCTAAACACCCTATTAGCTCTTTAAAAGAGGCACAATGGACTCTTTTTGCTCTAAACCAAACCAACCAGTGAACACCCCTATACATGCCTAACCGACAATCCTTTCTCTCTTGTATATATGAATGCTTCTCATCTGCTTAAGGAATCATCGTTGTCTATGGACCAAAATGTCCACCTCCATGCCTTGTACCATGGGGTCAACCTGCCACTTTCGCCTTTCCTTGATTGTCAGAGAGAGAAATCAATGCTAAGATGCTAGTGAAGTCTGTACTGGCAAAAGTATGAAGTTTAAAACCACGTGCATTTGGAACAATGCAGAAGAGAGTGGTGCCTTTGTCATGGGATGAAGACCCACTTTCATGGTAAGCAGCACAAGTTGGGACATTCTTGGTCCATATGCACTTGTGAACCGTCAAGTTGAAAGTAAAATACCTTAAAATCAGTTCAAATTTCTTTGATGCAGCTGGAATGATGCCTGCGAGAAGCCTTGAGTGGACCAACAAACATTTGAGAGGCAACGAATCTGTACAGTCTTAACGACTGCTCCATCATGGCTCCGTTAGCTGGGCTGGAAATGTATAGAGCTGCATAGTTCACCCATAAAACTTGTTGGACTCCCTAATAATTGTTATTCTTAAGTCAACAGTATTGTTAAATACATGGGCTTTAAAGATAAAATTTTTGTAGGAAAGATAGCTCGGAACAAGCTTCGTACAAGACTAAAGAGGCAAACTAAAATGATGTTGAGGTGTTCTACCAAATCCAGCAACAAGTGATCCCACCCCGGTGCTTCTCCTGAGACACCATATTCCATCTCTTGTATACGTTGACACCTATTAGCTATTAAAGATTTCTTTTCCAAGGTGTTTCTGATGCTTTGGCCCGATTTTAAGATCTACTATGCCTTGTTCATCTGCTGGAAATATTTTAAAAACGAGAATTTTACCATGTTTTGTGGAGCCTGACCACTTTGTTCGATTTGGTTGGCAGGACCTGCATGATCGATCAAGATTATTTTTTTTCTTCGTGAATGTTGATCCGGTGTTTGGTTGTACGATAATTTTTTGTACATTTTCATGATAAAAAATTATATTAAAAATCAAGAGTGAACCTATTTGTGACATAAAATTATCATGTTTGGAAGGATATGATAACAAAAAAGAGTAGCTACCGTTCATGAAGAAACAAAGTGAGAGACCATAAGAAAAAAGAGAGAGGCGAGACTCTCTTTTTTTTGTTTAAGAAGAAAATCACTTTCAAAACATAAAATTATCATAGTTGCCAGACACTTTTTTTAACTAGTTTTCTTACCATTTTTAAAAATTAAAATAAAAATCTCTATTATCATGCAACCAAACACCTCTGTATTCTCTGTATGAGAAGCATTTTCCTGTTTCACAACTGGTTCCTGCTTCTTGTGGGTCTTGGGATTGTAACCTGGGAAATCATGTGTAGTTTCATCGTGCTTACTTTAGGTCGTACTCGTTGATCACCCTTTTGCTTTTGTTTGTTTTTCTCTGGGCCGTTTACCTTCTTGGATCAATTCTGTAACTCACTTCATTTTCACATTAACGTTGGATCCTTTCCTATCAAAATCATAGAAACAAAAAAGAAGAAGAGTAGACTCAGCTTTCAAGTTAACTGGAGGAAGATAATTCAATATGATGATAAGTTAAATATGATTTAACTCTAAATTGATCTTTGTGGAGAAAGAGAATCCATTTAATTTGGTATTATAAAGTTTTGAGTTGAAAATCTAGAGCGATGACGTTATGAGATACTTGATCCTCGATATTCCCATTATGTTGGAACAAAAATACGAACTCGAGAGAAGGGATATTCATGTCTCTTCTTTTAGCTGCATAAAATCCATGCCGAGAGGCCAGAATCATTAAATAAAGAGTTTGGATCACTTTAGTCCTTGAGTGGAGGGAATTTTCGCAGTCCTCGATGACGTGAGACATATGATGTCATGGAAGACCAAGTGTCAGTGCATTTTAAAGACGACATGATGTCATTTAGCTTCCCAAGACCTGTTATTGAGTCTAATTTAACTTGCTACCGAACTTTTGAAGACATGCTATCGAGACCCGTTATCGAGACTCTATTAAGCTGCTACCGAGTTTTTAAGGACTCACTATCGACCTCCTATTAACTTGCTACCTAGATATTGAGATTTTAAAGACTCGCTATCGACTTTTTACTAACTCACTATCGAACGACATCATATTCACTTTACACCTTAAAAAGTGTACTCCCGCTTCGTCTTCCGCAACATCATGTGTCCTCGTGCTATTGGAGACTGCGAGAACTCCATCCACATGTCCTCGTGTGATTGGGGACTGCGAGAACTCCATCCACCGGGGGACTGAGGGTATTCCGAACTCTGCAATAAATAAAAGGTCACGTTCCTAGCTTAGAATTCAGAGGAAGTTTCCCTGATACATGTAAGTTAACAAGTTGAATGTGGGGATTTTCTGGATACATGTGAATAATCTAAACCCCGTCGCGAACATGCAGAGAGGGAACAAGGTGAACCCACATCCCCACCCCACATCTTATTGAAAACAAAAAATACACGAAAAAGAACAAGCCAGCAAATTGGCATCATCATCCCGCTACCTCGGACGACGAGGGAGGACGAGGATCCACAACATGGGCGTCAGTCAGCCTCCGCCGAAGTGGGAGCCCCAGCATGATCCAAGCCGCCGAAGCCGCCCTCCGCAAGGACCTTGCGGCAGAGCCCGTTGGGCCGGACCCCCATCTTCACCATCGCCGCCAGCGGGGCGCCCGCCTCGGCCTCCCGCGCCTCCCTCCGCAGCCAGCTGAACAGCGCGGTGAACGTGATCACGTCCGGCTTCACCGCCCTCCCCATCATCCTGCGCAGCACCTTCACCCCGTCCACCCCGTGGCAGCTCCCCGCGCCTCCCATCAGCGTGTTGTATGTGCCGGCGTCGCAGCCGACGGTGCCCCCCTCCTCCATCCCCTCCACGATGGCCTCCGCCCTCCCCACCTTCCCCGCCCGCAGGCACCCGTGCACCAGGGCGTTGTACACGACCCTGTCCGGCTCGCGACCCGCCTTCCTCATCTGCTCCACCACCACCAGAGCCTCGTCCACCGAGCCGCCGCGGCATGCGGCGGCGACCACCGAGCTGTAGGAGAACACGTCCGGCACCAGCCCCCGCCGGGACATTTCGTCGAGCAGCTCGACTGCGGTCGGGACCTCGCCTCGTTCGCAGCACGCGCGGACGAGCTCGATGTAGTGCCGGACCCTCAGGGGGAAACCCAGCCTGGAGATCAGCTCGTCGCCGGAGAAGAAGGACTTGGCCGTCTCCAGACGACCGGCCTCTGTCAGCGCCTGGACGACTCTGACAAAGACCTTCTCGTGAACGGGCGTGGAGCTTAGCAAGAGGCCGAGGGGTTTGACGGGCAACCGGCTCTCGAAGCAGACGTCGGTTAGCGCTACGAGGATGGCCGGGCGGTGGGGGAGCTTCTCGTTGCGCAGGGAGAAGAGGATGCGATGGACGGCCCGGAGGCCTTCTAGGCGCACGAGCTTCGATACAAGGGCCTTGTAGCTCGGGTGGTTGTGGCGGAAGCCCGGCTGCCGGGCGGCCAGGGAGAAGAGGGCGAAGAGCTGCTTGGCGTCACCGTGGGCGTCGGTCGCCGTGGCTTTCCGAGGGTGCGAGTTTTCAGCGGCAGCGGCGACGACAGCGGTGTTGGTCGCTCGTTTCAGCCTCTGACTGCTTGGTTTCGCCGGAGGGAGCCACGGCAGGAGATCACCGGAGGGGGACGCCGCGGCGGCGGCGGAGGACGAGAAGAAGAGACGGGATAGGCGGCGGCAGGAGTCCAGTCTGGAGAACGGCATGTCGCGCCGCCGCCAAGTTGCGGCTCCCCATTAACAAACTCTTGGGAAAAGAGACGCTATGTTCACTTTTGTCTACAATATTGAGATTTCCGCCGTGAATGAAATATACCCGTCACTAGGTAGGTTTAAGTTTGAGTCCATGGCTTATATTATCTTCAATTCAATCTATATGCGTAAAAAGATGCCTTTGGCACTCCCCCGTCATTAGGTTGACGATATTACCTTGCTGTAATTGAAATGCTACCCGTGTGAAAATGTCTGGATGGATATATTTAGGAAGTGCTGCTGCCCGGTCTGACTGATCGTGGTCAAAACTCAAGAGACTTCCGACTCAAATCATAACCCAATTCACCTTGCTGCTTCTACGCTTTCTGCATCAGTAAACGAAGCGAAAGGTATTTATACACAAACATGGAAAGAAAGATAGTTATCTGATATGGGGGGGCAATTCGGGGGCCTACGCTGAGTGCGCCGGCCGGCCGACAGCTATCAAATGCCATCATCGGCGCTCAGCAGTCCCACACTGGAACATCTACAAACTTTGACGGGGAGAATTCTTACAAAGTGTCTCGCCACCGTGTGCTGGTGGTCCTTCGTCCTAGACATTTTCTTTCTTTCTTCTTCCTTTGATTATCATCGGTCCATCCATGTTTTTAGAGGTTACCAGCGTGCCTACTAAGTTGAACTTTTCAAACTAAAAATCCTCGTTGGTCCGTCCAACCCAAATCGAACAGAACAAACTTGACCCGAATCGATCTTTTGGGTTGAGCTGAATCAATCGACACCCCAATTCAACCTTCGAAACCCCTAATGGAACTGGGTGATTTTGCGGAGGAACAGCCTTGCCCCCAAGAGGCACGGTGTTGTCCCATCGAACACTTTTGAAATCTTTGTCTCATCTTGAAGTTGCTTGAGCAACACAGGGACCTAGCTAGTTTTAAGCTTCGCCATCTCTCTCTGTCTATATATGTCACACGACTACTAGTAAATGCAGACGCTGTTGAACAGAGAAAACCACCGACGGAGAGAGCATGTGGACACGATCGAACGGGTAGCGATCAATGACGACCGCTCGTAAGGGGCTTCACGCGGCAGATGAGAGAAGGTGTCTCCACCGACCGGCGAAGAACCATCACCGGCGATGAATCTGCATATGGCAACCGGGGGCATCCATGGGCGGCGCCGACGCCGGAAGGGAAGGGAGGCATCATCATGGGGGCTCTTCCGTGGTGGGGGCGCTGGTACAAGACACCGGCGACCCGGCAACAGGTATACCGGAGGCTTGCTTCAGGAAGAGGAAAACGGCAGCCGGCCATCATGGCTGTCACATATCCCCGGCCGCGCGCGTCCTCGCGGCGGCGGATCTCGGACGGCAGGCAGCCCGCCTCGTCCCCCGTGTTCCCGGTTGTACCGCTGGCTCCAGAGCTAGCTTCGACGTGGACGAACACGGGAGTTCCGACGATCTGCTCGCCCCGGCATGGAAGGACGGCGACTCCTCCCGCCGGAGACGGGGGCGGCGAAGCTCATGGTTCTTCGGTTCCGATCGAGCAGAGCGCATCCCGGCGGAAGATTCGCATCTGTCGCCCGTTCACTGCATCTGTGCCGAGTTCAAGAGCCGGCCAAGGATTAGGAAGGTTTACTTCAAGCCCATAAAAGATTCATCTTTCTCCCTCGAAAATGGCAGATATTATTACGAACCACCTGACTTATATCCACTCCCAACGATCACCATTCTTCGAACAAGTTGCAGCAAGGAGAAGAAATTAAACATCGCATCCACAGTGGACGAGATCGTGACACAGCTTTCAGTTAACAAGCAGCACACTGGCCGACTGGAGAGACCAGTAACAGGAAGAGGACTTATTTACATACTTATTTCCCCACGGCGGCGGCGGCGACGACCATCACCGCGATCCCAAAACCTGCCGGGGTCACCCGCGGCGGCCGAGAAGGCCGTACGCCGCCGAGCCCCCGCCCGACCGGGGGATGCACACGGTGGAGTCGGGGACAGCGCTCGTCGTCTTGCAGGAGGCGTACATGTCAACGATCCCCAACAGGTCCGCGAGCGTCCTCCGCCTGCCGCCGGCAAGTTTATTCGACGTCGCCGCCCTCGCCCCCTTCCAGAGCACCCCCGGGCCGTCCTCGCCCTCGGCGGCGTCGCGCTCCTTGGAGCACTCCATCAGCGCCACCTCGAAGGGGTCCGCCGGGAACCTCCTCCGGTCGGGCCTCTTCTTCCTGGGAACCGAGACGAATGGGTCGGAGTTGGACCTCAGCGACGGCGGGAGCGGCAGCGCCCGATCAGCCAGACGCCGGCCCTCCGCGCCGTGGCTCTGCTTGGGGACCCCGGGCTGCTTCTCCCACGAGAAGGGAATGGTGGAGTAGCTGAAGAAGGGGGAGGCGGCGGCGATCGTCGGGGAGCTGAGGTAAGAAGAGAGGAAGGAGGGCGGCGAGTTGGAGGAGTTGACGGAAGACGGAGGGGACGAAGAGGAGAGCGACGCGGCCGAGCCGCAGGACTCGACGCGGAGGGTCGGCGGGCGCCGCCGCCTCCCCGCGGGAGCCCGCCGCGGGGCGGCGGCCGCCCCTGCATTCACGGTCTTGGGAGAGAAGACGGCTGACGAGGAAGCGGAAGCATCCTTCATCGCCGCCGCCCGGCCGATCGGCGTGCCCGGAGAGGAGAGAAAAGACGGGAGAGCTTGGAGCCACCAGCTGCTGCGTCCGCCCCGGGGGAGAACCTGCGGCCGGGTCTCCTCCTCCGGATTCTTATTGCTCTCCGGGGCCGCGGAGGTCGCCATGGCAGTACGGTCGAGGCATTATAAAAAGGCGGTGGGCTTTCGCTTTCCGCCGGTCGCCTTCTCTCCATCTCCCTCCGGCTCCGGACGATGAGAGAGCGTTGCGGACGGGGACGGGAGTAGGCAGGCAAGGAGGTTCGGGCGGCCCCGGAGGCGGATCCATCGGGGATCCGCCCGTTATCCGGATCCGTGGGGAGCAGCGCACCTTAATTATTTGAGTACCCGAACCGTTAGGTAATTAACTTTCTGTCCCCGTGGTAAGCCGCAGCTCGCAGTTAAAATTTCTTTCGGCTGAGCGGATGTGATGCTGGGGGCGGCAGGACGACGACGACGACGACGATGCGGTCGTCTCCGCGATATTGGTGGGGGGTGTTAGGGGCTTCTGAGCGTTCCTTCTCTCCACTGAGAGACAGAGAGAAAAAAAGGGGATATAGATATATAATCTGTGCATACGATGAGACTGTCCGGTCGAGGAGATCCTCACTCACTCGAAAAGATACATGTCTGGAGTAATATGTTTGTAGGAGGGGTATCAAGGTGATTTTAAGAATTATCTGGTTATATAGTAAGAAAACTTACTTAGACTGCAGTGCAGCCAGCCAATGTATATGGTTTTAGGTTTTGTAGAATTTAGGACGACACGCAAAGGATAAATTTTAATGGATTTGACCGGGAACCTCATCCCCAAAAAAAAAAAAGGGGAAGAAGAAGAAAGAAGACCGGAAAAAAAAACTCTTTTCAAGTTTAGCTGGGTGCGTGAGCTTGAGTTAATGGTACACCAAATTTGATTTCTTGTCGGCATCAAACCAGCTTGGGTGGTGGTCTCCATTAATGTTGTCTGAGTTTAAGAATTGGAGAGAGCAATATTCACTCAAGGACAAGCAAACCGATGGGGGGGGGGGGGGGGCAAAGGGGGGAGATAAATCTCACATATCATTCAAGAATGGGTACGGCGTACTTGTGTGTTCTGAGATTTCCAATCTTTTAATGTCATAATTTTTAGATCTGTTAGTAAGACCAAAAGTCTAGCAGGCTACGTGAGCTGATGGTACGCCCCTTTTAGTGTTTTCAGTGAGAAAATATTTTTCGACTCAAACATAAATATATATATGAGAAAATTTGTATTGATGCTTTTAATCTCCGAGCACATGTGTTGTTGCATGATGTGAACACACTTAAAAAGATTAGTGCTGGGTAATACGTGAAACACTGTCAAAAATAAATATGGTACAAATCTTTCATCAGGCGGTGGAGAAAGTTTATTGTGATCATAAATAATACCAGACATACATAGACGAGTTTCACCGTATTAGATTTATGTTTTTAATACACAAGATCTCTGCAACACCGACCAGGAATTTTAATACACGCTATTTTTTTATAGCCATGCAGTAGTTCTTTCTATTATCTCTTCTGCCCACTGAGATATTAATCAACAATTTGCTGGTCAGGTTGCAGGAGCTAGATTAAGTCATTTCAAGTCCTGTGTTGCAAGAGTGGATGAGCTCGAAATAATAATAATAATAATAATTTTATGATCGGTCAAGTTTTGAAGGACCCAGCTGCTCTGTCTTGCAAGCAGGTGGTAAAGTGAGAAGCTGCACCAAGTAGACCTAACCTGGATGCTGGAGAACAACCCCAACCGGCAGAGCTGTGCCCCTCCTTTTATTAACACCGGGCCGCGATCTTGTTCCATGTTTGAACAACTGCCCCCCTTCCGGCGCCGGGCGGTCATCGCCGTCGTCCTCCGCCGCCGACCCTCGACGTGCTCACAGCAGCAGGCCACGACGGTTGCGGGCCGAGGCCATCGCATCAGCTAGAAGGATTATCGGATATGCTCCTGCGCATCGGTAACCGGGCAGGTCGGCGACGTCGGCGGAGAAACGGTCCCGGCCGGCGGCGGCGGCGGCGGCTGTCCGTTAGGAGCCACCGCCCTCCAACTTCAACTGCTCGGCGCCCGGAGGCCGGCGGCGGGACGGGGATGGCTGATGCCTACTACGCCCCACCGGCCGGCGCCCCGCGATCTAACCCGTGTATTTAGTATTGCTGCTTGCGGCGTGCATGGATAACGATAAAGAAAAAGAAGCTTGTTTTCGTCTAAACATATACATACGATCCAACATTTTATATGATACGACACAAGAGAATGTGTGGTTTGATATTGACATCATCTCAGCCGCTGAATCAAGACGGCAGTAGTGTCTTCTTCGTTATGTTGAATATATCAGTCAAACATATATATATACGAGGAATTAATCAAGAAGGCACGAGTACTAACTGTTCGGTGAAGGTCAAGCTAGCTAGCAAAATAATTTTGTAAAAACGTACGCCAATTTTCAAATTTAATCTGTATCCTATTGTTTTCTTGGAGTATGTTGGTCCCATTTTATATAAGACTTCAACGAAGAAACTATCTATTTTTTTTTTAATCCTTGGCACCCAAAGAACCCATCCTTCTCTCTATGACAGAGGAGAGAGAGATAGACGCATGAAGGAGATCTAGAGTGCATCTTCAAGCTCAAGAAAACTTCGCAAGGTAGTGAAATTCTAGCTAGAATACATTGTTCTACTTGTGAATTCACAAAGGTTTTTCACATTTGTGGGTAACTATATATTAACTGGTTTCCCATGATGGGCAGAAATTAGGACCGAACCAGATTGCATCATACAAAAGCAAGCATGCCTAGGGATGATCCCGAAGTTAAATTATTATACACCCCCGATACGTGAGACACTTCACGATCTAACCCTTTTAAACATCTTAATTTTTTGTCTATATATTTTAAGTAAGCCTCGTAATTAAGAGAGGTGTAGGTAGAATATAACCAAAAGACTTCGATAGGAAGTTTGGCCGCACCATAGCTTTTGCGATAAAAGTATATGTCAAAATAAAATCTGAGATAGTTAAAAGAATAAAATAAGAAAGGATGACAAAAAAAAGTTTAGAATCACGTATATAATATAGCTACAAAATGAAGAGTGTTGTGTCACACATGAGAGAGAGAGAAGTCCCATCTTTTTTAATCAAAAAGTAAAAAAAATATTCTTTTATAACAATGGTCAAAACACAATTTTGTCAACGGGAACTCAATTTATCATTCAATCAAACAGAGCCCCATAAAAAAAACTATTTCTGTCTCCGCCCAGGAGCATGCCAAGGCAACGCGTACGGCGGCGGGGGATGCCGCCCGGCGACTGAAACGGGCCGCCGGACCGACGACGTCCCACGTCCCAGTCCGCCGGAGCGTTCCCCGCCGCCGGGGCCATCACAAGCTTGCCCGACGCCCCCCCCCCCCCCCAGGTGTTTGCGCTAGTGCGCCTTGCGTTCCATGTTGATAGGCCGGCCCCCGCACAGTACAGCGAGAACCAGCACCATTGTCGAAGCCCTCGCCACCATAAAGAAGGAAAGGGAGAGATGGGAGCCATCTGCAGAAGGCCAAGAGAGCCCTACATGGCAGCCCTCGTGAGAAGGCATCTTCTTGTGTGGGGGGGTTCATGGTGAGATGGCCCATAGGGGCATTAACACAAACAGTTGGTGGTCGCGAACGGACCACACAGGAGCATCAACCCCTCGTCACGCATATGCAGTGGTGTCTCGCCGGCCAGCCCCCACCACCGGAGTCGGCTCACGAACTCGTACACGGACTCGGGGAGGAACGATCCCAACGCGTTCCCGGTCGCCGGACAGCGCGGCGTTGCCGTATTGCATCTCCCATCTAATCTCGCCACCCGCCGTGTGTAGCCCAATCAGAGACGGTAGCGGCGGCGGCGGCGGCGGCGGCTCTACGCCAACCCCGGCCCCCCTTCCTTCCGGCGGAGGATCGCCCCGACCCGCAAAACCCTGTAGATTATGTGGAAGCCTCCGCCGTGGTGGCTCCGGCGACGGGCAGATGCATGTGCCGAGTTGACCCGGCCGGCGGCGCCACCCCGCTGGCTGTCTCTGTTCAACTGGGTGGTTATTTATACGTACGAGTACGACGGGAGTCCCCCTCGATCTTTCAAGGTCGGCTGCCTGCGTCAAGTTGTCCGACTGTCTGAAGGTCTCTAGTATCATATACACTACCTTCATCGGGTGCCCATATTATATACAGATAAGATCTGATTCTTGTGGATCAAATAGATCTGCGTTAACAGAGGTAATTTGATAATCACATCAAGGTCTCTTGAATCTCTTTGTCAAGGGTGGGCAGAAGAAAGTTGTGTGCTCTCTCTGGTTAATCCTGGAGTGTTGGTTGATACATGTGCAAGGGCAGTATATATATATATTATCAGCTAGAGTTTCGTGTGTGGGTATTTTAAGCATAGCGGGTTATTAATCAGCTAGTAAATCAGTATGACTGATCTCGGCAGATGTGCAAAAACCCATAGAGTAAGCATACTCTCAAGAACAGTTCTGTTGTCAATGAATACACACTATCCATTTTTACTGTTGCATTGTAATTTTTTATATATTTCATGATAAAAAATTGTATTAAAACAAAAATGTAAACTAGACAATCTGTAAAATTGTTGTGGAGAAGATGAGATAACAAAAAAGAGTAGGTGCCATGTATGACCAAAAGTGGATCTTTTTCATTGGGTCAAAGAAAGAAATCTTTTTAAAATCATAACTTTGTGGTGGTGGTCAAACACCTCTTTTACAAGTTTTGTTATAAAACACAAAAAATTGTAATAAAAGCTCAATCAATCATGCAACCAAACACCCTCATCAGTAGTGTATTTAACTCAAAAACGATACATTCATAACTATTATATATAAGAAGTTCGGTAATATATTTTACCACGTCTTTCTATATTTTCCAATCATCTTTCATGTTTTATTAATCTTTTCTCGATTTTACTAGCTAGACTCCCTTATACAATTTATTTACCTCTTTATGAATCTATGGCTGGTCATATATATGTTTTGAGTCAAATATATACATATACAAGGAGATGTCTTCTATATATATATATATATTGACAAGTGATCAGAGACAACTCACCCCACCAGGGGGACTTAGCTAGGTAATCCAGATCACTCAGATCAAGACATATATAGCTTGACATTTTCAAACATGGGGGGTTCCAACTTCGAACAAGATCATCCATATACAGACGAAACAAAAGACTCTTAATTTCAGACGATCGATGATCACTGGCTGCCAAGCAGATGTACACATATCGATCCTACGCAGGCTTATGCATGCATTCCTGTCCTTTCCTTCTGTTCAGTGGCTCTTCCTGGACAGCCTGTGTATATCAAGACAGATCTGCCTAAAGATCTGCGATTCTGCACAACTTCCCTTGTTATATATGTATATATATATAGAGAGAGAGAGAGAGATGTATATTATGTACTGCAAGGCCTCCTTATTCCTTAGCAATCACGCTGTCTCTGATCCAATGGACATGGTAGTTCTAAATTATGACGGAGCAACAGCCTGTCCATGTCCACAGCCAACCTCACGAACCTGCTCTCTCCAGGATCCCACTCAATGAGAGTCAGGTTCCTGCATGCATTTCAATGGTTATATATACATATATATATACTGTTGAGATCTCACCCTTATCCCCATTTTGTCAAAGTCACTCACAGAGATGTCTTTCCTGTGATTCAAAGCAAGAGAGTAACTCGATTGATAACATTTAAAAATTATATATTTTGAGTGTTTAATAGTTATTTAGTGTCGATTAAATATACGAAATGAGACAAAATCCAATTCGCGATCCGCGTTTACACTTCAATTAATCAAGCTTCCTAAAGGGGACACAAGTTGTGTACTTCTATAAATAAACTTATATCTGACTTGAGTTTCGGTTCAAATCAAGCTTTCAAACTCAAGTTAATTGAGACAAGCTCGTATTCAAGTTCAAAAAACGCTGATCAATGTTTTGAAATAAATGTATCAAAACTGGCGGTAAGTGAGAATTAACCAGTTGCTACTCTTGTCTCAATTCCACTTACATGTACCCGGGATAAAATTAAGGAGACTAAAGATGAACTTTTGCGGGATTCAGTAGTTCATAAGTCTCGAGCTTGATGAATGATGCCGGAAAATAAGGCAGACATAACTCATAATTAGCTAGACTGAAGTGGGATCTTGATAGCATATGTATATAAATCTCCAAATCAAGCACTTTGGTATTAATTATCGGCTCATTTCGTTTCAATAAACCGAACGGGCAAACTCTTGAACCGAACACAGATCCAAACGTTCCGGTTCGGTTTACCTATTCACTGGTTTTTGTGGGCTTTGGAACACACTTGAATGCACGGAGGCAGGGCTGTATATGAGCGTTTGCTCTTCCATTGACCCCAAATGTTCCTTCAAATCAAAATCGATGTAAATGTAGATTTTTGAGAGGAAGTCAGCCACATGCTTATAATAAGCTGGGTGCCATCAAATTAAGTAGGATAAGGTGCCCACTTGTGAGTCCACCTCAAAAGAGCATGCATGGAAAAGTGAATGCAAGGGGGGCTGCTTTACTAGCTTCCAACACAAAACTGTGTGGCGCTCTTAATTCAGTCATGTAACATGGGGTAGAAGAGGACACAGATGCCAGAAACTGAATATTGCTTCCTTCACATGTCAGTTGTGTAGACACTACAGAGAAGAAGAGATAACCAGGCTGTCTGAAGTGTTAGTTAAAGGGTTAGTGGGATGATGAACAGATTAAGAGATCCGGGGTCACCCACTTGAATATAGGCTGAACGAATGTCAATGTCCTTTTGGTTGATGTTGAAGTTAGAGGTTAATCATCCCTAATTAATGGCAACTTCTACAACAAGGAATGTGTCAGATTGGTATTGCGTTCACTTGGAGAAGAAAAGATCGTACAATGCCTCTGGCGCGGATCGATGAAGGATGTTGATGTCTCTTGATTAAGATGGTTGAAGTTTTAAGGGGTATATAATTAAGGTGTGGTTAGCGTAAGCCACACCTGCCTAGCTTCCTTTAGACGGCCGTAGTAGGTTAATTGATTTGGAGTATCGGTAGCAGAATGAGAGAGAATTTCTCTGTTACAAATCGACTACGTACCCTATATTATTCTATTTTATTTTGATTTAATTTTTCGCCTGTTGAATCATTCTATGTGTGGTTCGTTAACTCTATTGGGGGGCGTTCACCGCGGTTCAGTTCACATCTAAATCTCTCTCTCCCTCTCTCAAGTAAAATCAACCAGTACGTACAATCTATAAGTCAGAAAAAAAGATAATGCGTACACATTTAGAAGAGATTATATATATGTTGTTAGAGATTTTAATGATTAGAATTCTTTTAACCTCAATTATATATATATACGTACACACCCTACGACTGGGTGATCTGGTGCCACGACGTACGCTTGGGATGTCTACAGCGACCTGTAACTGATCAATGAAGGGCTCGTTTTACTTTGATCGGATCTGTTTATAGGAGGGAAAAAAAAAGTTCATGATTCGATCGGAGCTCGGGTTTACACGAAATGGTTCAAATCAAATTAAATAGATTTGAGTACTCGATTTGAATCATCAGTTCGGTTCGCAAGATCTTCCAAAACAAATCGGATTAGATTATACTAATTAAATCAAAAAAGATAAAACTTAGAAAAATAATTATCGATAAAATTATTTATAATCATTAAATACATATATACGTAGATAAATAATTATTTTAAATATTTAATTAATTTTTGATCTCAACCGAACCAAACTGAGCCGTCCGTCGGTTTGATTTGAGCCCATGCATGACTTAGTACAGTTCAAAAAAAAGCAGAATTAAAATAAGACATATGCATTATAAATTTAATAAATATCGAAAAGAAAAAGAGAATGAAGTTGGGACAGAGTAATTTTTTATTCAATTTAAATATTTCAGTTCGATTATTTTGATTAAGAATACCTTAACTCTCGTGGGAGTCTAATTTAGGTGAGACCCCTACAAACAAGAGGTTTGCAGCCCTACCCTGGGTTAAAGCCAGCACAAGTTCTACAATGTTTAGATACTGTATGTAGGATAAGAGTTTCAGAAGTTACATCATACACGGCTACCTCTCGGAGTGGGTTGGGCCTCACTAGGTCGTCCGTACTTGGTTGGTTTTAAGAGACCCCGCTCCAACCCGCACCCTCTTCATGGACCCACTCCAGCACCGCGTGAACCGGGTGCTTCCCGCGCAATCCCGGCACTTACCATGCACAATTCCGGCAATGGTATTTCATTTTCTTATAATCTATATTAATTATTCAAAATACTTAAAATATGATTTAACTGTTTAACTAATTATTTATTCATGATAAAAAACTGTAATATTTTCATAATTTTAAATAATAAATATTTATTTTTTATCTCATCCCAGGCGAGTCTACCCGACCCGTCCTGATCTTTCCTACATGTCTTTTTATTAGCCACCATACTTGCCTACTTTTGAGTAGGGGTGGACATAAAACGGTTCAAACCAAGAAACCAAACCGAACCAGCCCATTCAGTTCGGTTTGGTTCGGTTTGGACCCCCTTTCGGTTTGGTTCGGTTTGGAAAATTTCCAAACCGATTTAAACCAAACCAAACCGTTTAAACCGATTTTTTCAAAAAAATATAAAAAACTATTATAGTATTAATAAAAATGATATTTTTATAAATTTTATAATAAAATAATATTTATTTTCATTATTTTTAACATAAAAATCAGTATATATATGTAAAAAATAATTAATTTAAATATTTTTATTTATTTTCGGTTTAAACCGAACCAAACCGAACCAAACCGATTTGATTCGGTTTGGTTCGGTTCGGTTTGGGAGGGTGATTCGGTTTGGTTTGGTTTGGAAAAAAAACGGTCCAAACCGGACCAAACCGAACCGTGCCCACCCCTACTTTTGAGAGGGCGGGGCACCCTCTGATGAGAGACCATGATAGAACGAGATACAGAGAACCAGTTCTGCATGACACTGTAAAACCCGGGAATATTTCTTTCACTGATAAGATAAGGGGCTAAACAATGAAAAGGGGGCTATGAAGGCACAATAACGGGACCCCAGAAGAAAAATAAGCATGCATGAAGGGAAAAATTTGACTGCCGAATTACATTCACCAGCAACCATCTTCTGAAGAATAGCTAAGGGGGTCCCTCAAACTCTATCCTTGTATCTACAGAGCATAGAAGAGCACGGCACTATCAAGAACTACGGAATGTTTGCTGCACAGACCACAAGCGTGGGCTCAAGTGAAGTGATCTTGTCGGAGAACTGTGACAAAGTTTGACGAGAACAGATCGGCGTCTTTATGTTTCATCAAGTCTCCATTACCCTGGATGTGCCATGATATTTGGGGCGACAGCGGCGAGTACAGATCTGTCACGTTCAAAACAAGACCAGAGCCGTTAGCAGTGTTAACCGTTGAGAACCTACAGAAGATACCAGACGTAGGCATCTGAAGATCAATAGAGAGCTTCGCACAAGTACCGATGGCTTCTAAGTCTCATATTCAAGAAATCTGACTCGACTGCTTTCCGGTGGACGCCAAGAAAGGAATGTTTCTATACGTGTCAAGCAATTTGGTTTGAATCCGGATTTTATCCGTAGAAATGGGGGGGACCTTATTCTGTCAATGTGGAGCAGTTCTTCAGAGAGAAGTTAACATGAATCCTACTCTCAGCTGCAAGTCAGAGCAGCTCCCGATTGAAAACATTTTTGGATTTTCTACTATCCCATCTGTTTTTGAGCAGGAAAGAATGTGAAGAATGAAGACAGTTCTACCAGTTCTAACCCATCTTTCAATATGACAAGGTGGAAGCTTAAGATTATGCCAGAGACATCCTTATAGATAACAAGTAATTTTTTAGTAAAGACACCTTTTATAAGGGTAGAAAGCAGAGAAAGAGAATCAGTAGACAAAATAGAGAAAAGCTCAAGTCATAAGCTGCAATAGCAAAAATGCATTGCAATAACTAAAAGCACGACAAACGTGTGCTGATGCAATATTATCAGATGCGCCAAAACTGAAAGACTGCTTAAGTGTTTATGGGAATTGATTATCAGCTTTGGACGTGCTATGCGTATTTCTTCATTTGGTTGATGAGCATAAAAAATTCTTAATGAGCCTTAAACTGCAGATTTATTTTTACAATAATTACTACAGTTACGGAAATGCCAGAAAGAAACAGAAGCCCCACCTATGTTGTCAAGCCATGAAATGGTCATCTTTTGGTTCATTCCAGTTCGACCCATTCTTGGTTCCACAACGAGGTGGCTCCATGGATTGCAGAATCGGCCGATCCGGATCGGGATCGGCCGATTCTTGGATCGGATCGGTACCCACCGATCCGATTCCAACCCGAACTACCGATCCAGCTGGGACTCCCGGCTGGATCGGTTTGAATCGACCGGATCGGTCGATCCTGGACCGATCCAGGTGGATCGATCCGGGAATCGGTCGATCCGGACTGATTCCTTAGAACCCGGAAGGATTCAGAATCGGATCGATTCAGGACCCGATTCTGGACCATTTTCTGGTCTGATCCCCCCCAATAAGGGGGAGATCGGACCGATTCCCCCTTCCCACCCCTCATTCTCACTTCCCCCCCTCCCCTTCATTGTCTAGGGCTCCCCCTAGACCCCTCCCCCAACAATCCACCTTAAACATTGGTCGATCCGTGACTACTCTGCATCCCGATGATGATAGTGTAAACATATTAATATATTTCACTATCACTTATACTATCACATATATAGAAGATTCATAATCATAAATATATATTATATACTTAAATTTACATAAAATCTATTTAACTCTCTTCTCTCTCTCTCTCTTTTATATAATAATTTATACTTATATGATAGTTTCTTGAAAGGAACTTACGTTGTATGACATTATTTGATAGAATGTCATCCACATTATTTTTTATTTTTTAAATTTTTTTATTTATTTCTATGATTTTTCCTGCTTTTTTTCTGATTTTTCAAGGATTTTTATGATTTAAAAAAACTAAAAAAATTTGCCCGATCCGGACCGATCCAGGACGCCCTTTCTTCCGGAGGATCGGCCGATCCGGACCGATCCGATCCCGATCCCGATCCCGCGATCCTTGGGCTCAGCTGATAGTAGCTCCAAACCACACAACAGGGAGATTAAGTGTGCACACACACAGTCTACCATTTATGATAAATATAGCGATGTAGCAGAGCGAGTAGGACCTGCTAATAAGTTGAGTGACTTCACTTTATCCCTTCGGGGGCATACTAAATGTAAGTGTTCATAAAACTTGTACCAGGATTCAAGTACCACACCTTCGTGCCCATCTCACAAAGAGTGCCAATAAGTTACATTTGACCATGTATGAAACAGTTGATAAGTACGTATGTGAGAACACACCTGACATTGATGGAGAATCTGGTTCCCGTGTGGAGTGCAATACAGTAGTTCCAGAAAGGATTGTGACAAATCCACAAACCTCTGATGCTATGTTACTTGCTTTTTGTCCAGACCAATCCTGTCAAACAGCAAAGATTTAAATTGGGACTTCCTAAAAAAATCATCTCTAACAAAACAACAAAAAATATTGGGATTTCACATCCAAGAATATGTACAGGAAGGTGACTTTATATACCTTGAACATTATGGCACTTGCAAGAATTGTCAGAGTAGTAAACATTGCATAGTATATTGGTGAAACAACTGCAGTGTTGAAAGTATCAAGTGCCTGAAATTGGCATAACAGATGAGGCATATTTAAGCCTTGTGCAAGATTACATTAAGAAAGATTCTTGTTCAAGGTACCCAACAACGATAATTTCTTTGAATGGTCACAATCAGGCATAGGGATAAATTGAACAAACAGACAAGACCATTGGCCAAATTCCTTCGAAACATTAAGCTGTCAACATAATCATGAACATGAAGCAATTTAGCGATAAGTTTCTTCAAATATATAAAAGATTAATACCGAAGATCTCCCCGAACGGGATATAACAAGATTGACATGGGGATGATGCCCAAGCAACACAACTCACAAGAATGATAATCAACCCAAGAAAGAAAGCTCCTACTACCATCTCCCAAAAAAAACAAAAAGACACATGGACACATACAATGCAACCCCTATTAGGGTGTTCACTGGTTTCTTCTTGGTTCAATTTAAAAGAAAATAGAAGAGTTAGCCCAAACCAATCTGACCCTACTGCTCATTCCTATACAAGCACACTTAAACAGGGTTTATTATGTTATTATGTTAAATGGTTGATGCCTTGCTCCAGAAACCGAATTGGAACAAGCCAGAACAATTTATAAGAAACATCCTAAGGATGCATTTAGTATAGTAGTGAAAGCCTCCACACTTAAAAATGCATATAACACCAAAGTCTTCAGAAATTGTTTCATTGATCAGCGGTCAGCACCAATCAAGCAAGATTTTACCTTATTCAAATAATTCAACTGAATTATAATGCAGGTGACGGCAACCATAGAGAAAATCCATGTTTGGAAATAGCGGGCTTGGTTTATACCCTCCAGTGTCAGCTTAATCGCAATGCCTATAGCCTTTATGCTCATGACCTTGTTAAGAAATGACAAGTAATGGATCAAAATGCCAGTACAACAAATAAACATGTCTTGCGAACAAAACCAAATCAGTAAACTACCGTCAAGGACCCAATTATTGAGCATATACTCAAGTATATCAATATGTTTGTCTGCCCATGTCTTGGTGAAAAGTGCAGCATCAGAACCAGTGATACCGCGATCGCAGATGCCGTGTACATGAGAAACGCTGGATGAAATACAAGGGGTCAAGCAAACTAAAAAAGAAATGGAGACAACTAACTAGACAACCCATGTTCGGAAGCCAATGTTTTACCTGGTTGAGTAGCCAATTCCCAAATCTCATTCACGGAGGTTGGCGTCCTTTCCTCCGGTGCGTGTAGCACGATCAAAGTTGATCCGGCTATGCAGAGCACGCATCCCAGCATGCCCATTTTTTGCAGCTTTTCCTTCAGAATGAAGTGTGCCAAAATGGCGCTAAAAGTTCCATTGAATAAGCACACAGGCATTTCAATCACAGTAGAAAAAACGAACAAATTGCACACACAAAAACAGGGTTCTCGCTGCGTTTTCCATTCCATGCCCACCTCACGATTATACTCAGCGCTCCCAACGGCGTCACCAGCACTGCGGGGGCGAAGATGTACGCCACGAAATTCGAGATCTCGCCAACAATCACTACAACGGCATTGGGACATTGAGTTCACGAGAACAACCAGCGGAGTCACACACACATAAAGTAGCCGAGATAGCATCGCTTACTCGTGATCATGCCGATCCACCAGAGCGGCTCCAGCAGGTACCCGTACCCTCCCGCACCTTGTCATTTACACACACACAGACCCACCTCATCAGTCGACGCCGCGCAACAGGGATGGTGGGAGAGATCTTGCGGGGCGAAAATAGCCGAACCGAGCAGTCCAGCCAGCTCTAGGGTTAGGGTCCGAGCAGAAGCACTCACCGGCGCGGTCGCCGGAGGTCCCTGCGCGCTTGAGGCCCTTCTTCTTGAGGATGAAGCTGGCGCCGATGAAGGCGCTGGAGACGACGGCGAGGAGGAACCCTTTCAGGTTGTCGGAGAAGAGTGCAGACCCGGACGCGGTGGACGAGGAGGCGGCCATGGCGGGGACGGCCTGTCAGCGCTCATCTATCTGTCCGAGCCGCGTCGGAGCTGCGGGATCTTCGTGGGATCCGGAGCGAGGGAGCGCAGGGCGGAGATACAAAGGAGGGGGAGAGGGGGAATTAAATAAGTAAATATATATATATATATATTTATTTATATATAAATAAATAAATAAATAAGTATTTACGAGAAAAAAAAAGTATTTCGGTGCCAGATCGGGACGGGCAATGTCATAAATGGGACGAGCGAAGAAGAGGGGGGACGCACGTTGGACGGGCGGAGCGCTTCTGTTCGGGCACGTGCCGGTCCGAGAATGGAGGACGGCCGGACCGCGTCAGCATACGGCGGCCCGGACCGGACGGCTCGCGTGGGATGTCGGGTCGCACCCCAAAGGAGACAGAAAAAGAGGACGAGCAACAGGCGCCGTCGTGTTCTCGCACACCTTCCGATTGATTAAATAAGGGCTTGGTTCCGTTAATTTATCTTGTAGATGAGTAAATTTCAACGAAAATATTTTCTTCATTCCGGTTGGGATACTTGGTACAAGAATAATTTAGATTCGAGCATGAGGTGATGTTTAATCTGACGATGAAATATCTGAAGTCTTGATTCTATCTCTCGGATAAAACACAAATTTAATTATTCATCTCCGGAAAAAAACGACAAAAAACTACTTAAAATTAAATGATTTATCAGGGAATTGCTGGTGTATCATAACATTTTATCAAGGCGTTCAAAATGCAGCTGGGTAATCATTTGGGGGTGGGAACCAATATACTTAATGAATAATTCTAAACTCAGCTTCGACCAAAATTTGACCCATGCTTGTTCGGTATATTGATCAAATAGTTTTAAGTAAAAAAAAAAACCTGATTCATTGATAATTTGAGCTCGAAAGTCTCAGAAGTTGGCGAGTAACTCGATTAAATATTTGATTATCTACTAACTTACTTAAATATTACTGTGCGTCACTTGAATTATGTAAAATAAACTTAAATTTGGGTCAAGGTTTCATAAACAAATTCATGCTTGAGTTTAGATTGAGTTGGAGCTTCGCAAAGGAACTCGTATCAAATTTAGGCTCGAGTCTGTACCAAACTCAGTCGAACCGCATTTCAAGTGCTCGACTAGGTAGTAAGTCGTGTCAACAAGGGTCGAACCTACTCGTAAGAGCTCGAGCTTGAACCCAAACAAAACACGTACAGTGAGGGTCCACTCAGGTCCTGAGCCGTCAAGTCAGTTTGTTGTATAACAAACTTCATATGTTGGTAGCCTCATCCCCATTTCAATGGGAATCAGTTTGTAGAAAATCCGCAGAGTCGAAGTAAAATCAGTTGGTTCCAAACAAAACTTGTTTGTCTGATTTCATTTTGATTCTCTGCGAATATGGTTTTTTTTTCAGATTAGATGATGACCTATCAAGTTTGACAGAGCATCCCCAAGCCTCTATTGCCCCTCCAATCTACATCTATGACTTGTCTCACCAAAGGATATTAGAGGTGGTTTGTCTTCACCTAAGTTGAGACAAGTCATGTCAAGTGTGACTAAGGTCAAGGCAGCAACTGCCAACCCTTAGCAATCAATCAGCCCCTCCCCTCTCCCAGCTATCCATTAATTCAACCCCCCACCTACCAGTGAGCACAAAAAAAAATTTTAAAAATCAACGGGAGTTGACAAGGAGGAGATATTTACAATACCTGAATGCTTAACAAGACCAGACTACGGAATCACCAACTTGTCCAAATTATTTTGGATGTGCAAACTGGAGTTTCTGTTTTGATTGACTGATGAATATATGAGTAATACAAATGGCTCTTCAACTCAAGCTATTGCTTTCAATAGGGTTGAAAAAAAACCCTCATGAATTAACTTTCACCCTAGGCTAAGCCATGCTGGAAATTATAGTTAAATCAGTTGATGCTATCAGCAGAGTTGAGATAATTCAAGGACAGGGAGATCCGGGTGTGGGGCACACCAGCCTGATCTTGTGGTTCATATGCCACCACCAGAGAGGATGGTGAGATCTACATGTGTGGCTAAGAGGCTGACATATGCAGATAAGCACCATAGATATCAAACAGTGCCTACCATATTGATGAAACATGGCATTTGGGAGTCATGTATTATTATTATTATTATTATTATTATTATTATTATTATTATTATTATTATTATTATTATTATTATTAGCTCTTGCTCTTGGGTAACATATAAATCTCCATCTGCAGGAAGACTAAGGGCATTGCTTGTTTTATTGTAGCACCCTTGTTTAAAAATCACATGTTTATGGGATGTTTGATTGCATGATAATTTTTTGTACACTTTCATGATAAAAAATTGTATTAAAATAAAAAGTAAACCAACTCATGACATAAAATTATCATGTTTGGAGGGATGTGATTACAAAAAAGAGTAACCACCGCAGATCACCAAATAAAGTGGGGGACCACAAGAAAAAAGAAAGAGGTGAGACCCACTTTTTTTGTTTAAGAAGAAAATCACTTTCAAAACATAAAATTGTCATGGTTGTCAAACACCTCTTTTAACAAGTTTTCTTACAATTTTTAAAAATTAAAACAAAAACCTCAATTATCATGCAACCAAACACCCCATTAGAAACAAGGTTCTTCTTGGATTTAAAACAAGAGTTGTGGCTTGGTTAACTTTGTTAAAAAGACATGAAAAAACAAAGTGGGGGGCACATGATTAAGATGATTTAACAATTATACCATGTTATTGTTTTGGTTTCCACCCCCTCCTCATATGTAACATAAAACTAGAATCACTGTTTCACATTATTACATCTTACGTAAAGCCAAATAATTGAAAAATGGTGCAAAATGAAACAACTGATTAATTTTACAATCAAACAAGCAACCTCTAGCAGGGTGTTTAGTCCTACCACACCTTATCCACTTTCAAGATAAAACTTCATATTAAAAATAAATACAAGATGGTCAAAGATATCAAATTATCATTTTTGGCGATGTGGACCTCGAGTGAAAAAAAAAAAAACCTCATCTCGAAATATTGGGATATTTTGATGACACATTCGTGATCGTGGGGTACAACAGATATTTAGACGGATTCATAGGGTGTGTATCTAAAACCTAGCTACCCTCGAAGTATTGAGTGTAATACAAGGGTATGATGGTAAATGCCCTTTTATAAGCTACGCGCGTTCGCGCCTGCGGCCGGACACCGGTTAAAGTCGTCGGAGCGGTGAAACTGCCCATAAAGGCTGTACAGTCGTCGTCCACGCAAGAATGGCGTGGCAGGGAAGCGACCGGTGCCGTGGTGGAGGTGATTCTTCCGGCGGCGGACCTCCGCCTGTAGGAGCGACCAACCGCGCGGGAGGGCGGGGAGTGGATCAGTTCTCGTCCATGGTGGAAGAAGAGGGAGGATAGAGGGAGCTCGCGAGGTGCGGCGGCGTTCTGATGGCCGGAATCGCGGTCGTGGAGTCGCTGGTGCGGCGAGGCGCTCACCCTGGGAAGAGGGAGGACGGCCGCCGCCGATTGCGCCTCCGCCGCCTGCTCCTCCTGATCGGCGCGGTCTGCTTCTCCCCGGTGCTGCTCCCGCTGGCGTGCCTCTGCCTGCCGTTCGTCTGCGTGCTGGCGCTGTGCCTGCGGCTCGGGCGAGATCCCCCCGGATGCCGCCGCCGGAGGCTCCCTGCGGGGATGGCGCGGCTGCCGTTGCTGGACCGCTACCTCGACGACCAGATGGAGCTCGTGGGATCGACCGAGTGGGATTGCTGCGACGGCCGGGACGAGGAGGAGGCGGCGGCGGCGGACTGCTGAAGCGGATCCGATTTACGTACTCCCCCCTTCCTCTTTTGCCTTCTCTAGAGATCTTCGTACATGTACGTATGGGCCTCCTTTCTGGCTCATCAAGTGAGGACTACTGAAATTCCTTCGTGTTCTTCTGCGCGTATCGCAATTCTTCGTTCCAAGAGAATTCCGAGATCAGCGCCCCCCCTGTGCAGTAGATGAGAGGCGGAGTCTATTTCGGCTGAGATACCAGTTGGCATTATAACAAAGATCTCATCGAAGTGAGGTTTTTGGATGTATGAGGTCAGAAATTATACATACATTTACTATATTTACCAACCTCTGAAGTGAAGAAACTGAGTATATTTGGTTGAACTTCTATTTCTATTGCTGACCTGATCATAGTCTCCTTGAAAGCTCGATGAACGGCGATACTCTCCTGCATTAGGCTGATCAATCAAAGCGTAACGAACGAGCATATGTCATTGGCATTAGTCCTGTTGGGGGGGGGGGGGGGGGACCGGTCCTGTTTGGCACGAGTTTAATTTGGGGATAAGCCAGAATTTTAGACCCTTTGGTACAAGGCTGATTAGGGATGAACTAAGTTCATAACTGATTCGAGGAAAATACTGCAGAGAAGCCACCGGTGTGGATCACTGAGGGAAAATACAGTAACATTAGATTAGCATCAGAATTTGAAGGTAACCAACCTCTTCGATCGGGAAGTAAGAATATCCGTGTGATACCACCCAAAGTGATGCCGGGTTCATGCTTTGAAAATACACATCGTTTATCCTCTAGTGAAAGAAGTATGATTTCTACATCGATGTTCTTCGTTGCCACAGTGCGGAGGTAGCCAGCTCTAGCATATGATTGATCATAGGTGTCAGATCGAGGAAAGGACATCCCTCAACCAAATAGAACCGCTAGAGTGCAACGTATAGGAATATCGAAAAAAGAGTGAGATTTGGATGCAGGGTTCGCATGGAAGAAATGCTAGCGAGCCTGAACCGGAGAATCAACAGAGCGCAATGACTTACATTGCATGCATGAACGGTGATCTTACGGATACGAACGGAGTTAATTACACGGAAAACCTGATCGACGAGGGATCATCAAAAGACTTAACTATTTGTCTCTTGACATGTAGGAAATGGAGAGCTCCTTGCATGACCAAAAAAGAAGAAAAAAAAAAGATCACGGTAGAGTTGAATGATTGGGGTTACAACCTAGATCACATATACGTGCATGGACATTGAAATCGAGTTAGTTTAGCACGGATCATCTTGGTTCTATGTCATTTGCGCTTTTCTTCCTCTGCATGTGGGCACACGCATTCAAGCTTAGGAAATGTGAAAACTGATGCCTATGGTTTCGTCGTCTCCTAACCTTCGGCATCATTTTGGTGAAGCATTTGCGGCATATCATGTTTGAGCCTCTCCCATCTGAAATGAGCATATGCATGAATGGGCAGATGAAGGTAGGTATCATGTATTACATTGTAGTCAATCTCTGTGGTTTTGCCCGACAGGAAAAAGCTCCTTTGCACACTTGCTTGACAACGTTGACTACGGAGCAATGTTTTAAACCGGCCTTGTGGAGTGAAACTCCGAGAAAGAAGAAAAGGCCGGAAAGATTGAGAGGCTCAAGTTTACTAATTTAGGGCATAGAATGTACGTTTTACCTCATCCTCCGAGAACATATGTTTCATTCATCTTTCACGGGTATCTTAATTTGTATAAGCATCTCGTAACTTATTAAATTTTAAATCTTAAACGAGCCAAAATTATCATAAAATTCAAAATTAAGCTAACTGAAATGTAACTCTACAAGACATTTTAGATGCTTTTATGTGCTATATATGGAAAAAAAAGCGCTTCAGATGATTAACAAGGGATTAATTGAGATTGATTATACTTGGTCATAGGAATAATTTTGGTATTTCACGTAAAAAAAGGTTTTTTTTTTGTTAAGGCAATGAAGGCAGACATGAAATGAAGAAACATTATTTTCTTTCTTTCTTGCAGGTCAGCTGGTGTAAGAAAATTGGCATGCAAGTTCAGAGATCTTGCAGAAAGCCAAGTCAAACAAACACATCTTCCTCTTCCATAGTTAAGATATATTTCACTACTAACTTGTCTATATACTAGCAATATCAAATGAAAGCTTAAATTTGCTTTCTCCAACTATTCCTTCACTTTTTATGATTACAGTTCATTCAAGTACATACTAACTGGAATTTGGCAAAAAGAAATGAAGAGCACAATTACACAGTTGAGGCAATTGTCATGTCAGCAATAGATAAACTTTAATAGACAAGCGATATTGGAAGATTGAAGTGTCATTTTAGCGGCCAAGGCATTGTACCTTTATTTGATGCATTAAGATGAAGTTGATCTTACTTTCCGGTTCTCCTATCCATACATGGCATTTTCAGCCCATGTTTTTCTGGGGAATAAACAGGTTTCTGGTAATTCAATGGCTAGGTGACTCCTGTAACCTGTTAGGTGAAGGTGGAATTATCTCCCAGCTAGGCAGAAATGCCAAAAATTCAGGATGACAGAAGAAAAATTAAACAGGAGATAAAACTTTGCTTCCCTTCTGGGGCCTTCAAGGAAAAATCAGAAGATATAACAGGAGTTGCCAAGATCTTAACCGTTTGAACTGGGAAAAAGCATAAGCTTATTTACCAGCAAAGCCATCTGGTTTCCAAAAGGAAGGAAAAGCTTCATGTACAAGAACAAGCTCATTGCAAGGCATTATTCTACTATCCATTAAGTTCTGTATGCAATACATGTAAAGAAATGGCACTCATAAATCCCAAAGTTATACATAATATAAAAGTTTGATAGGCATCAACAATTTAGTCATGAAAAAGTAAGAAGAGTAGAAATGGATGCCAAAGATGATGAAGGATACATTAATTCTGATTTGACAGCCATGCATCATAAAACACTGTACCCCTAGAATGGTACTTTAATTAGGGGTGCAAATGAATCAATACACCCAACAAGTAGCTTGAAACTAGGCTTAATAAAAGCTCGACTCAAATCTTTTATTATGTTAGATGAACAAGCTTGAACAAAAACAATAGAAACTTGATTCCTTAACAAGATGAGCTTGAATAGACTCTTGCTCCACTTGATAAAATCTCCCAAGCAGCTACAGCTTGATTAACTACTCTATTAAATATTTATTTAGACTTCATAGTTATAAGTGCCAATTAAATCTATTGAATAAACTGAAATAGAATTTAGTTTGAGTTTTACTTAGATTGAGCTTTCATAACGAGCTCAAACGAGTTTCATAAATGAGTTTAGATTAAGCTCAAGATCAACTGATCAAGTCTTATAAACGAGCTCATATCAACCTTGAACTTGAGTTTGGACTGAACTTGAGTCAAAGTCCTATTTGAGCTTGAGCTCAAACTTGGCTTGATTAAGTAACGAGCTGAGCTTGAACACTGGTTGAGCCTACTCGTAGGGGCTCAAACTCAAGTAGAGATAAACTTGAAGAACATACTAGTTGACTCAGCTTGGCTCTTTGCACCCCTAACTTTCATATGTCTCCCAGAAAGATGAAAAAGACAGACAGACATTGCCTAAAGCAGGCTGGGCATTCCAAAGAGGTTTAGGTACATCAAGAAACATCTGAGACAGGTTCTGCACCAGGAGCTTATATTCAGGGTCCAGGTTGCCTTGGTAGTTGGATGTTATATAGGATGCCAGTATTTATCACAAAGATGTTGGCAGTCGTATGATGTGTATTAAGAGTATGTTAGACTCCCATACACAATAATATAACCAAGGCAACTACTCTTCACACCCACCAGAGCCTGGTACAACATTGTTAGTTTTAGTGACTTGTTATACTAGCACTTCTGGCATCTTGGATCAGCAGTGCACTAGATGAGAAAGTACTTATAGGTGCTTTATAGTTTGATATAACAAAGATCACAAGAGGGATGAATCAGGATACATTGCAAAATAATAGATTATCAAGAATTATAGTTTGGATATGTTACCTTATATTTGGGTTGTCAAGAGTCACTACCAACTTCCTCTTATCAGGATTTATTGTTTTTGCATATCCATAAAGATATCGATTATCCCCTGTGACCCATCATAAAATGTGGAAATTTTACACCTTGCGTTGTAAGGAATAATTCACTGTAAAGACATACAGCATAATCTAGTGCAGCCAACCTAGATGAATGTCCCTGCATAAAAACTTTAACAACCCCCAAAAGCCCATAAATTTTGAAAAAAGGAAGAAATATCATACCTCAAATGGTGCAAGTTCTTTTGCAGAAGCAAGCGTATAATTCATTTCAAAAAGTGGAAATAATTGACGCAGCAGCACCATATAATTATCTTATAGATCTTACCAGAGGCAAACTGAAGTGTTGTCAAAGCCCATGCCTCTAAGAATCATACCAATCTGAGAAGTGTAAAAGGAAAAGATGTTATGAAGTTTAAAATGAATTCTCAAAAGAGGACCAGCGACCTATTTGCATCAGTGGACAGGTAGTACTACACCACAGCCCTGGATTTGCATCAGCTGTTACTTGCATAGAAAAGCCCGGTTTAAGAAGGGATGCCTAAACTTTGTTAGCCACCGGCAATAATGTATGTGAGGAAGAGAAGGGAATACACATAAAAAAATAGCTAGCCTCAGAAAGCAGGATGATGCAGTTCAATTAGCAGGCCTTTTACATTTATTTAGCTTCGCTTAATTATCTTCCCCCTCCACACCTCTCTCTCTCTCTCTCTCTCTCTCTCTCTCTCTCTCTCTCTCTCTCTCTCTCTCTCTCTCTCTCTACTCATACAGTTCTACTGCAGTAAAGTCATATTTTTTTATAATGATCAGAAGACCAGCATTCTATTATTGAGAAGCAATAAACCATAAGTACTGCAGTACAGTTCTACTGCAGTAAAGTCATATATATGTACATACACGCATGTATAGGGAAATGCAAGGAGCCAAAGAAATCATAGCTAAATGGTGCACAAACCATCATCCATAAATACAATCCGTGGGTGCGAGTATGGTAGCTTACAAGAGGAGCCCAGCCCATGCATGTGTTATGTGGAAGACCTACAAGTCTGGAGGTCCATATACACACACACACACACACACATTACATTATATATAATGTATACACAATACCGCATGGTGGGCATGACTAGCCCAGAAGAGAATCGCATCCCTTCATGGAAAAGAAAATGGGTATCTATGGCTTCAAACGCACAAAGCTATCACTAACTTGCTCATCTCTTATAAACCTATATAAACAATACAATTACACAAGTGGATGAGATTCGGGTAGATGGGCATTTAAGGTTGTACTATGATCATGGGCAATAAATATAAAATGATGGCTTCATACATACATACAAATCTGAGCGTCCAATTGTGATAAAGCCTAAGCATTTCTCACAATGGTCGTCTTTGCTTTCAGGGCCATATTGATCCTTCATGCTACCATTTGGGCCATGTGGTAGAACTTTTAATCTGAAGCCTCTTCTTTTGAAAATAATTGCCCCTTTAGTTTGTGTCAATGTGGACAGGCATGATGTGGTCTTTAGCCACAGGGTTTAGAGGAAAGTACACTAGGGTTTTTGTGCATAGCTTGGGATGCTTGTATTTCAGTATCACGTTTTAAACAGTACCCTATTTCTTTGTCAGCCTTACCCTGACGAATTCTCCTTGGTATTCAATTTCAATTTAGGAAAATTGTGATACTGGTTTTTGCAAAAAATGAGTAAAAATAGAAACAACAATCCAAGATTGGCTTAATTAGGATTAGCTCCATAGGTAGAGAACGGGAGGTCAGGGACTTCTTTGCCACTCTCAAGGAAGAGCTTCTTGGCATATAAAGTTGCATGGAAGCCAAAAAAAACAAATTCAACAGAGGATAGTCTCAAGAGAAATAAACATTATCATAAGTAAAAAGGTTTGAATGAAGTGCACCCCCCAAGGAAGACAAGGTGATTAGGTTATCGGCTAAAGATCTAACATGTGATGTGCAGGACTGGGAACTATGCTTCATGGGTTCAAGAAGGATGCTGAAAAAAGGAATAAAAAAACAAGCCTATATACATTTTCTATTAATTGTTTGTGGTTCATGCCTAAGTTGTATCAGTTATAGAACTATCAAATTCACACACTGGACAAGTTTGTAGCACATGAACCAAGAGATGTACAGAGGAAAGTATTACCTCTTGTAGGGTATCCAGTTAGTATGCATCATCATCTTCTGCATTTCCTACATGGAGCAGCTACCTTAACTCCAAATAGTATAGAAACAAATAATGGAACAAATACACCTCCAGAGTGCATATCATCCAACTGATGCCACATTTTGATATAAAATTCAGCATTCCCAAGGCCTGAATGTTCTCAATGATTAAGGAGCTGTCAAGGTAACCAACAACAAGGCACACATTAGCCAACAACACTCCATACAACCTTCCTTTCACAGTAGAAAGGCGAGGGAGATGCCGAAGGTGTCATTGGCAAGTTACTAAGACCAAAATATTTGACTGATGAAATTAATTAATATTTACTTCTGATCTAAAATTCATTTGTCAGAGAAATATTCATTAATTTCGATAATCTTAGTGAGGGAAATATCATATATATCCTAATGTGAATTGTATGGTAATGCCATATACTTATTGAGTACTCTTAGTTTGGAATCACACCTGGGTGCCACTTAATCGGCTGGATAAGCGCTCGTGTATACTCCTTAGGAAAGCCTTGGCTGTCTCATTGCAGGCTGAGTCACGTAGTTCAATGGTATTCCAGTATCGATGGCTTATCCAACAAACGTAAAACCTGAGAACAATCGCCACGGCAGACCGAACCTCATCATCATGCTGCAAGGAATCCAGAGGAAAGAACATATCATATCCAACTAATCTGAAGGCCTCAGTTATCTGAAATGCTGTTGTTTCAATTATTGTGGACTTTCCACTCAGAAACTCCAAAAGCTTGTGGTTCAAAATTCAAATAACATCTTTGAGGCGGCGGACGAGGTCCCTTCCCATTTCTACATACAAATCGAAGTGTTGACGCAGAACTGCGACGCAGAAAGCTGTCTCCGCTCGCTTCGGCGCTTCCGGTTTACGTCCGACGCCAGCCTGCAGTGATCTGAGAGAAGGCGGAGGTAAAGGAAGAGGGAGGAGGCCAATCCTAAGGGCTCCTCCAGCAGCCATTCCCAGTGGCTTGTGATAACCCCCAGCAGCTCCTCCGCGAACCGAAGGTTAGACGGAGAAAAGTCGCCGACCAAAACCCACCTGAGGAGAGAGAACGCCAGAAGATCGACAGCGGCGGCGGCGGCAGAGACGATGAGTTCAGAGGCAAGCCAGAGAAGCCGGGCGCGGACGGTCGGCAGGAGGCGCGGGAAGGGGTCGAGGGAGAGCCGGAGGAGGGTGCGGGCGGAGGAGTTCAACTGATCTGATAACCACCGCGGGGAAAAGTTAGACTCTCTATTATGATTTGCAAAAAATAAAATTCTTAATTAACGTTTGCACTTATGTCCTTGGCCAGCGCAGCAGCTCTCCCTGTGTTTCTTTTCTTTTCTTTTCCGGTCACCGCCCAGCAATAAAGGCAAAACGGGGATAAATAAATAAATATATACACACAGCCAGACTTGGCGGTGACCATAACCGAGTCGTTTGCCATTACAGGCTGCTGTGCTGCTCTGCTCCTCTTATCCACACGCCATACTCTCGCGCCCGAGCAACGGCAGACGAAGATGGCGAACGCGCTGGGCGTGCTCCCCTCGCCTTCCGCCTTCTCGACGACCTCCACCCCTGCGCGAAGCCCCGTCATCCCCAAGACTCGCCTGATTTGCACCGCCGCCGCCGCCTCCGGTAGGCCGCTGGTCCATTCGTTTCCTGTGCTGCGACCAGCCGCGTTCTCGACCGTCGCCGTACCAGCGGGAAAGCGAACGGCTAGGGCCGCCTTGGCCGATGCTGCGCAGGCTGTCGAGGAGACGGAGCTTGAGCCCGTGGAGGCCCAAATAGCGTCGGTTGTTGCCAGCGAGGCGCCCAAGGGGGAGGAGGTCTTCGCCGTCGTTATGGTCAGCACGAAGATAGTAGAACTGTGGTTTCTTGGGGTTAAATCCGTTTTATTTACAGTGTAACACACTCCTTTCTTGTGGTTCTAGATTCACCTCCTGTTCTTGGGAGCTTCTTGCGCTTAATTGAAGCCTGAATTCCTGATTAAAGTTATTCTGATATCTGTGCACCGCAGGTTGGGTCTCGGCAGTACATTGTGTTCCCCGGGCGTTACATCTACACACAAAGGCTGAAAGGCGCGAATGTGAACGATAAGGTTTGAACTCAATTAATTATGCTCTAGTCTTCGATTACCAGCAGGAGCTTGAACATTCCATAGACCCTTTTTTTTGATACATTCCTTGATCATTTCCCCTAAGGATTTGCCGCGGGAGCATGAACATTTTATCAACCTGTTTTTTTGATACATTTTGGTGTTCCTTGATCATTTCCCCCCTAAAGATTTGCCGCATGATAGCTCAAGTACTTGGAGAAATTCTGAATCCAGTTTTGGTTTGTCATTGTTGGAATTGTTAGGAAGTTGGCAGAATCTGGTGCTCGTTGAAAATATTGTGAAGTGCTCATCTTAAGTTTATCGTCAATCAATGAATGGTTTCAAGATATCCATAATTTTACATAATACAATGGATTGCCTTATGACAAAATGATCAAGCTTGTCTCAGCTCAGGTGTTGTGCAGTAAATATTGTGGATTCTGATCAGCGTTATGTTCAGGTAATTATTTTTTTAAGGAACTACTTGAAACTTGGGACAAAGAGTATCTAGGGGAGATTTGAGGATACTAGGATAGCATGCGGATATACAAAGTAGACAGAGTTGTTTTATGTTTGCATCAGTGACCTTCTAATTTACACCTGACCTCTCACGGTGCTCTACTAGATCAGCTTCTAGATAACCTCTTACTCTTCGTTGTGTTTCATATCTGGACAAAGAACAGGCAGTCAATCTTATTCCAATTCTATTGTGATCCTGAAACGACTGTGTGAAACATTCTATACATAAAGTTAAAACCTCTGCAAGAAAACCAATGAAAAAGACCAACGACTTGAATTTTTTATTGAAGATTAAACTTCATGTTTCTTCAGATGAATCTTATCATCATCAAGTGGTGATTGTGGAGTCCACAGCATGCACTTTATTGTCATTTTCAGATGGATTAGCTGTGCCTAAATGTGCTCATCGATGTTGTTTACGATGAATAAATCATTGATACTTGAAGTCCATTGAGCAATGTGACTCAGTCAGCAATGAGACAACCAAAGCTTTCCCTGACTAAAAATATAAAAATTAATGAATATTCCACTGACAAATGAATTTTAGATAAGAAGTAAATAGTAATTAATTTCATCAGTTAAATATTTTGGTCTGGTCTTAGACTTTAGTATCTCACCGATGACACCTTCAGCACCTCACACGCCTTTCTACCGTGAAAGGTTGTATGGAGTGTTGTTGGCTAATGGGTCCCTTGTTGCTAGATACCTTGACAACTCCCCACTGATGGTGCTATAAGAAAGGTGACCATCTCTGTTCCCTTACATATCCAACTCTCTGAGTCAATTTGTTCATTTCTCAATTAGACTATGTAAATCTGCTGTTTAGCACAATAAACTAGCCTTATTTCATGAGAATACGAGTACTGGTTACCTTCAGAAGTTGCAGAATTCTGCTTGCTCTTGCAATGGGAGGACATGCTCCCGATGCCATACTAAAATGGATTGAAAACAAGTGCAATCCCAAAAATAACACTTGAACATGTAATTTTAACTTTGTTTGCTACTGTGCAATCTCTGGGAACTCATCGGGAGCAGCATGGCTACCTTTTACACTTCATCAAAACTCCCTAACGAGGATGGTCAATCGAAATTACTACTTCCCTTTAACCATGAGGACGATCTCAATGTCACCCATGCCAATCGTATGAGATTTCCTGAACATGTGGTGAATGAGCACCGGCTACATGGCTGCACCTCCTTTACAGTTAAATTCCATTCCTCTTGAGCAGGTGATACATACTGGTCTGTACTTCCACAATCTCCAGTCCCCCCAGAAATTTTATCTCAGGACCGTTAGGTGTCATCAAGTCGCATAAGCTTGGCAATGCTCATTTTTCCTCACATCCAGCGAGAACACGATTGCCCTCCCGCCTAGTATGATACTCCCTTTTGCCGGGAAGCCAGTTAGTTTGCTGTGTCATATAACATCCTCGTAAAAATGAGGAGCTTTTGATTTAGATGTATACCAATTCTGTCACGCTGCCTCAGCTGCATTGCTAATTTACTCAATTTCTCTTCTTAGATCATCTTAAACAAGGTTTTGCTTGTCAGTACCAAAAAGAACGTGTACATTGGTGAACCGATCGTATCCAACGCGGTTGTGCATGCCGTGGTCGAGGAACTGGTAAAGCCTTTTGCGTGAATGTACGAAATTATTTTTATTGCATCATCATCATTATTATTATGACGACGACGACGACGACGTTCTATGCAGGGCTTGGATCCCAAAGTTATCGTATTCAAGTACAAGAAGAAAAAGCATTATAAAAGAACAATCGGTCATCGACAGGTATCACCCGAGAATTACAGTTATAATTGGTATATAATATATAATCGATTGAAATAGATGGTGCCACGGTATCATAACGCGGCCGTTGTCTTGTAGTCTGACCTCCGAAATCTTTTGGCAGCCAAACACGAGGATCAGAATCACAGGCATTACGGGTTACCAAGACGCCCCCGCCGAACCCATCACTCAGTAGGCTGCCGGCATGCATTACGGGTTATACCTCAAATGCATGCGCCGGACGTCGCATTCCCTCCCTCGACTCTTCGTTTTACCTGTCGTCGTTAGATTGAAGACTTGTGGATGAGTATCAGGTCCTCCGGTGATCGTTTTTTTCTCCTTGATTCTCTTGTAGAACCGAGAAATTGTATCGTTAAACGCGTTTACTTATAATCGAAGAGGGCACGATGGTGCCTTTCATGCTGAAGAAAGATTCATATTCTTCTTATTAAGTAAGCCGGTATTCTTTTCCCAGGTAGCCGTGCTCTCAGGTTTTTAGTCTCCCGCTTCAGAACGGACCAGTTTTTCATGGGGTCACCGCTTTCTTCCTGGTTTGGTAACGTTCACTGCCTGCTAACTCAACGCAAATGATGTGGCCAACCAAATCTAACACCTGATAAGAATATGGAGCAGGATGCTACAAGACTTGAAAAATGTGATGGAGTACTAAACAATAGAAACGAGGTTACATCTCCAATGGGAGAAATACCTTACCTACACGGCTGGATGCGAGTGTGCGGACAGGCAGAAGCGCCGGTAGGATAGAAGTATATACGATCCATAAACATGAAGGTAAATCATATGATTGTCATTTACAGTATGTACAACTTTTCAACCGATTGGTGCAAGCGCTCCGAGAATCGTCTAAAACAACCTTGTAGAGCTCCCAGGGTTTTTCATCTGTGTAATCCGGCGACGAGTTTCAGGAAATACATCGTCACAGCGTACAGCTTCCAGGAACTTGATCACTGTTCTTTGCTTACCACCTCGGGAAATAATTGCAGCACTTTCATCCTGTCGCATTGAGAGAAGAATCATCATCATTCACCGAGAAGGGGAACCGTGCCGTGTTAAGAGCTTCATTTAATAAGAGGGGCTCTAATTATATTAATTAAAGATGCTAATGGCCACTTATATTTGTAACCCGTTTAAGTTGCCAACATGTTGAGGATTCCGATCAGGTTTTTGATTATGTAAGAACTAAGGTTAAAGATTCGCATCTTAAAAAATTAGCACATTGTCGAAGAATTGGAATTTATGCTAATATGTCAGTGGATGAATGACTAGTTTTCTGGGTTATGGGTGTTGTGAATAGGGTGGGATATGTGACAAAGCTGAAAACTCACCTCATCACAACTGATTTAAATTATTTAAGGTCGACTACGTAGATTTTCTGTCTCCAGTCCCAATGAATTGAATTCAGAGGTAATAACATCCTCCAAAATAGTTACTAACTTGGCAAAAAGAAAAAAAAATATTAAAGAAAATATGAAGTTCGTATGCTTCATGATAAACTATCCATGGTCCATGCCATTGATGTCACACGGCCAATGCTCAATTGCGGATCCAACATAGGGATATATTCCATCTAATATCTGTAGTTTCACACCAAAACTATCATAATGAGGAACTCTTATCCGCTGAAGATAGTCAGCGGCAGTGTGATGAACTGCACTACGGCTTATCACAGCATCTTCAAGGTTTTGAATGAACTTTTACTGGAAATTGGTCCATGCTAATGGACAGACTTTATTCGCTAATTAGATTCACAGGTTAATAGTGCTTCACTCAACCGAAATGAGAAGGAAATATGAACTGAATCGCCTTTATGCATGGCAGATCACCTCACCTCCATGAAAGAGGAACTATAAACTCCAAAGGCAAACTCATATAACTATAAGACAGTTGGAGATTGAAAGGAAATATAACCAACTAGTAGAGTACAGTGGACTAGAGTAGCCAGAGAGTAACTCACGATAGAATGTTTGCAGCATAGAATATCGGGAGCTTATTGGGCCCTTCTCCCCATGCTCTTCTTTGCGAATTAATAAGTTGTTCTTCGTTGGTGCCTATAGCTGTCAGTACAAACTGGCAGACTAACTTCATCAATGATCATTTAAGTAATGAAAGTAAAGCCTATGGTTTAAATTTGTCCTGTCCAAAACAATAAAAGGATAGTATCTACATAACATGGAGAAAATATAGAAAACCTAACTAAATAGGAATTCAAAGCTTTAGCATACCAGCGGATATAGAATGGCCATTACTCCATAGCTTACAAGTGGGGAGAAAAAGAAAATTGCAAGTACGCATGGGCTTCCTGAAATTATCACAATTGGAAATAGATAGACATAGTAAAGACTAAAAGTAAAAACCAAAACTGTATACTCTACAGATTAAAATTTGCTGAAAGGAAAAAAAGGAAAGTAATGCTTGATGAAAACCTTAAAACATCGAGCATATATATAACCAGGGACAAGAGTAAACTTAGCCCATAGATAGGAGCATGGCTGATTATTATCCAATCTAGTTCAGATTGATTGAGTTGAGTTATCCATAGAAGTGCACGAGTGTGACTCGGTTAAACCGAACTACACTGGAATTGGATAGATCCAGTAATCACACGCCAGCCATATTGTCTTTTAAAAATTTTGGTGAATCAATCCATTCAGGCCCGGAGTCTGACAGCTAATTTCCATTCTTTCCCCATTTTTACATTTGGATCACATAGTTAATTTCAATCCATATTGGCCGATTCTTACAACAATGTACCCACAGTCGAAATAAATTGGTTTATTTCAAATTCAACTCCCAAAGCTGTTGGTTTTTTTTCAACTAATTTTCCACCCCACTACCCAATCATCCAAGACATTTGCAAACAACTGATTGCTACTCTTTGCCCTGACTTTCCCTTGATACAATTTTCTTAATAGATTTTGCCAAAGAGAACTTGCTGCAGACAGAAAAAGAGGAATTGAATGGATGATTCAGGGCGTTACAGTACTACACTTGTCAGCGCAGTTAAATATTTGAAATCCAAAGCATTTGCAGTCCAAGAAGAACCATAACTAACAAAATTCATGTTTTCATGAGGAAAATGCATATAATTCACACAAGAGAAAAATAGGCAAACTGAAAGTACATCTGTCATTACAAATCATCCTAAATACAAACTTAACCAGTAAGGAATTACCAAATCCGGCAAAAAAGGCCCAATTCGATTCAAAAAAATTGAGCCTTTTGTCCAACCTCAGGTCAGAAAGATTCCACTTATACCTAACCATAGAAAGCATAAGTCAGTACAAATTGTACTTTAATGTGATAAAAGTAATATCTAGAATCAGGGACATATGTATACACATACTCGAAGCAGTAATATGCATAGATCCATGAAAGAAGTACAAAATTGATTGCCTTGCCAACAAATGGTACATAACCTGTGGCAACAACCTGCAATGAAAGACAGAAGCTAATCATTCTGTCTTGTGTTTTGACTTCAATTCATTTCCTTCACCTTTGGGTTGGGAATAAGGAGAGTGTATCTATTTTGCAACAAAGTTGAATTATTGTGCCGTAAATGGACAGGAAATGGATCTTCTCTTGCTTGTGAGAACATGGGACTCAATACAAGAAACTAGCATAGCAGCTTACCTCAATGTAGAAAATCGTCAATAGAAGTACTGAATAGACTTGTTCACCAATCCCAATTATGACCCTATAAAACAAGAACAAGAAATGGTCAAAACAATTAAAAACTTATATACGAATAAGCAAAGTGCAATTGGTGATGTATTTGGAATTCCACCATGAAAAGTTATAGCCTTACCCCTCAATACCACCTGGCTTGTCCACGTGACCAACAGTTTGAGGTCTGGGAACCTCATTGATGTTGGTCGACTCTTCTAGATAAGCTCCAGAACTTTCAAAAGCCATTTTAGCAATATCATTGTACCTAGATCCACATAAATATCCATAACCAACAATCAAGATGTCGACCTGCTAAACTTTTAGATAACAAAAAACACTTTTGCCGGATGAAATCCATAGAATTCAAAAATTTATTGTTCAGATTCCTTTTTATAAAGTTCACACCACAGTGACAAAGCTGATAATGAGTCAGGTTATAATCCATTACCCCTTGCCGTGAAGGACACGACTTAAATAAGCAAAATTAAGGCTACACATGGGTTTAATTGTAACATTAAATATATTTTGATCCGATACTAGGCAACTTGCTGTGTTGTTCCAGAACCAGAGTAGAAACTTGTGCTGGTTCAGGAATGTCCACATATGGCAGACAACAGCAGTAGAGTTTCATGTGCTTTACTGGCATCTATAACATGCAGATCATATAAAAAGAAAAAAAAGGCCAATCATGTTAATTAAACAGTAGTATCTCTTTACTGAAGTGAAGACCAGCAAACTATGAGCAGATGCATTACAGTATGAGACCGTGCAGTGCAAGGCCACTACTAGAATACCAGAACAATAATACTAAACAAGACATGTAAATCCACAAAAATAAGGGAAAATATGCTTGATGGTTAGTCAGACAACGTACCAGAGGCTGCTCAGTATGAAACTGAATATATAGAGTGGATAGAACCAGAAAATCTGAAACAATAAGATGAAGATCAGATAAAACATACACAGAACAAAACCAAGGAACGGTTTTCAACCATGTCTGAAGTCTTCATAGAAAATAAAGAAAATCAGTAGTGAGAAACTTGCATTCCATTATATTTGTTTACCTTATTGAGAAATAAAACCCTGTCAATTCAAACTGGAGCTGACATGACTAGGTTAGTACCTGATGGATTGGCTTGTTTCCAGTAGGTTCGGATAACTATGACTGAAGTCCAACAATCTGGAAATGGGATCAGCAGATTCAGTACCCCATGATCCAGGAGCCAGATCCAATCCTACAATCCTTGCTACTGCAAACAACTATATGTTTACTCTTTAAGAACTGTGAATAACCGGTTATGTCCACTTACTGGATCAGTTGGTTATTCACTACCCCTATTGTTATCCTTTTTGGAGATCTTGAAAAAAGTATGAAAAGTCGAGGGTTATCCAAGGATAGGACCAATAGACAATTGACTTTGGATATTTATATATATATATATATATATTTAGAGAGAGAGAGCAAAAACAAATAAGAAAAGCATTGACTTACATAGAAAAGATTTACAAGGATGGTGCGGAGGAAGGAGTAGAATCCCATAACAGGTACACTGTAGCAAAGATCTTGATGACCCAACTCCTTGCATTGATCGGGCAATATACACAACAACGTGGGGATGACAACTTTATTTAAGAAAAGCAAGCTGCATAAAAGAAAGAACAATTAAACACAGCACGCCAATATAAGTATGTGTGACGATATATTTCGTGTATGCATTATGCAAATGCATGAATCAGAAGAATAATTCGCGAGAAACTACTGATAAGGCTTGAAATTTTGGGCGCAATACTTTGCTGCAATTTGAGTTGGATGGACTCTTGGAGGATGGGCTATGTCGAAAAAGGACCAAACAGGTTGAGACAACATTTCCTTTTCCCCCGTTTAGAGTATTAATTTTGAGTCTGCGTCCTAAATTTATATTCGGAATATTCATAATAAAGAAGTTATTCTAGTGTAAAAAGGAAACAAATTACGTGCACAGAGGACAACCAACCGGAATGTACTTGAATCATCACTTAGTTGGTCACATGAATTTACCCAACCGCACACAGCGACAGAACTACGGTCGTCGAAACCACTTGGCAAATTTAACACATGAAATAAGATCAGAAAAGCATACCTTCCTAAGAAAATAAAACCGTTTAGAAGAAAGCACTGCCCCGTCCTAATCAGCAGCTTCTGCGACCTAATGGAACATAAACACCAGAAGCAAACATGAACAGTATGAGCGCAAGACCATCAAGATTACGCAAACTGGAGATTGCAACAGAATCAAAGATCGAAGGAAACGAAATTAATCAGTAAGCAACCAGCTGAGGAGAAACAGAGACCTTTGGCAGAAGAAGACGACACGGTGAAGGCAGCAGGCTTGCCGGAAGCCGGCGAGCCACAGCAGACCCCCGCGCCTTGCATGCGACAAGGGACCGTCATCCATGTACTCTACCGGAACCGTTAATGGGGTATCTCGGGGGTGCGGGCAGAATCGCCGAGCATAAAACCTAGACTGCGTTGGCGTGATCTTCCGGCGAAAGCGGGACGGAAGAGGCAGAAGAGGAAGCTCCCGCCGGCTGCTTACGTCTTAAATACGTTGCGCGTACACTACATTTTCGGAAAGATTAAGAGTGCATTTCGTTGTTTCTAAAATAAAAATATCTTGAAAAACTTTTTAATCAAATAACTTTTCATGAACATGAAACAGAGTCCACTATGTAGCGGGGAGAAAGAAGATACTTCTCCAAGACCAAGAAGCCTATTTTATTATTTATTGTTTGTATCTATGTTCAAAATTTATTTAATTTTTTATAAAAATTGAACCTCACTACGTAGTTTTTATTTAAATATATTTAATGTAAACCATTAACAATATTTTATAATAAAATTACTTTCCAAAACTACTTAACTCATATTTCTCTCAAAATAATGATCTAATGATATAATTCCTTTATAAAATCATATTTTTTGACATAAAAATTCCTATATGAAGTACTTTGCGTTTCTGGTGGAAAATAAAGATATCTGAAAAATAACACCGATTGGCATTCGAAGAAATTCCAAGGACGTCTAAATCGTTTTACAAAGACGTCGCCCTTTACATGCTACCAAATAATATGGTAAACTTAATTTTCATGGAATTTCGGTGCATACTGTATTTTACGGATAACCAAATGCACCTTAAAACTACCACATTGTTTGAGATCATGTAAAATTGAAGTCTATGTGAAATCAGCTCCTTGCAACTTGAACGGACCAATTCCCCTTGACCTCCCAACTGGCCAAGATAACACTGAAGAAACCTTGGCTTTTGGTTGAGGCCATCAAGAATTTTCACCCCCATATTCCCACTTGGTGATTAAATTTTATTTTATTTTTTTATCCAACCATGTGATTGGAAGTACGACTCTCTTCTACTTAAATAAAAATCTTAGATTCGCTAGTGTCCAAAAAAGTCTGAGAGAAATCGTTAACGGGGGTGTTTGGTTGCATAATAATAGAGATTTTTATTTTAATTTTTAAAAATGGTAAGAAAACTTGTTAAAAAAAGTATTCAGTAGACATGACAATTTTATGTTTTAAAAGTGATTTTCTTCTTAAATAAAAAAAGGATCTCACCTCTTTTTTTTGTGGTCCCTCATTTTGTTTGGTCATATATGATAGTTACTCTTTTTTATTATCACATCCCTCTAAACATGATAATTTTATGTCATGAGTTGGTTCACTTTTTATTTTAATATAATTTTTTATCATGAAAGTGTACAAAAAAATATCATGCAACCAAACACCTGGTAAGACAACTTTTTTACGGCCATGCTACACTTCAAAATTATTCCAAAATCCATTCTCACGATCTTATGAGCATAAATAAACGCAGCCTTAAGTGATGCACACGGCCCGGATGCGATACAACCGACAATCTGAAAGCAATCAGATAAGCACAAACGGCACAAGTAAGAAATCTGAAAGTCAACCGCGCCTCGTTCTTGCCACAAATGAGCATGTACATAATATATGCACGCACGGAACTGAAGAGGACAGCTCAGTATGACTCATTTTCTTACACTTCCCTAAAGTATCACATCTACAAAGTGCCACACAACCTGGTAAAGAGGCCCGTCAAAGAATTAAAGAAAGAAACGGGGAAGGGGTGGAGCAAAACACTCGGTACTTACACATCCCGGAGCAACATCAGTGGGAATACAAACAAAAAATGGTCCACTGACATGATACGACCCCCACATTTCCAACAAATGGAGGTACACAAGCTTGTCCGAGAAATGATCAGAAAACCTCAACCTTCGACCCATCACCATTGCCCATATTCTAACTCCTTCCGGTTTGTAAATAAATAGCTGGAACCAAGACCAAGATTTCTCCGGCATACTTCGAAGGGGCGCCTTTAAAAATCGAGACAACCCCTCTTGGTAACACCATCATGGCGGCGCTAGTTTGCTCATCTCAATCAAATAGAGTGAACAGCGTTTGTAGCAGAAGAGACCATCATTTGCAAACCTGAAACTGAAAGCATTCTCTTTTCTATTACACTTCGTACTTCGCCAATCGCTCCTGCACACTGGGGTCCAGCGTGGACATGCACTGTTCCCAGGCTCCATTTCCAAGCATCTAACATTCGTATCGTCATTAACACCAATAATGAGATGTGGAAGGCAAAAACTTGTACGGAAAACAAGGATAAGTTGCTGGGCATGTCATAGTGAAACTACCTGTTTGTATCCATTCAGGACTTGACAAACTTCACTGTGCAGATCACGACTCCTAATTTCCTGAAGAGGATCAAATGAATACAAATACGTCAAAGATTTGATGCCAAAGATTAGGCCACAGAAAATTTTATTTGGAGCAAATTCTCACATGCCAACTAGCAATAGCCTTGAACATGACTGCAAGTGACTTTACGGCACCTGATGGGTTGGATCTCACCTGCAGAACACACCATAAATATCCATGTTTAACAACTTAAGAGAAGTGAATTGAGAAAAGCTAGTACCATTGCGCACAATCCTCTAAATGCATCCTCTTTTTCAATATCATCCCGGATCCTGAATAAGGACAGCCATTGTGAGATCCTGATAAACCTGGCTATCTGATAGGTGTAAAGGCAATAAAGAAACTTAAAAGACATTCAGTCAGGAACAAATAATTGGCACAGAAGTGATGCCTTATAAAATAGCAACTTACATGCATAAGGCAGAACACCAGCAGTGCATGAAGTGTTCCATATGTGGCGACACAAGTTCTGGACATACCCAGGCCAGCCTTCCAAGAGTGATGGCACTGTTCTCTATGAGTGACTTATTGAGACCCTATCAAGACGAAAATGTCAACCACAACTTCTAGAAGCTCAATCAAATGAAAAGTAAAGTGCAACTTACATCAGCATTTTGGAGAATGGGTACAAGGCTTGATATAACAGTAAGTACTACAGGAGAAACTTCCTGACCAACCTGAAGATAAGCAAGCAGGTTCATGACAGTCCAGAGGCAACAGAATTTCTTGTATTAATTGTATGACAAGCATGACGGCAATCATCGAGAAACTAACCTTCACAGCTAATTCTCCAATTGCCCAACAAGCATTATTCACAACAGACACTCTGTCCTTCAATTCATATGCATTCTGAAACAAAAAAGTATGTTGGACAATGGATTTTCCACAACGTCTTAAAAGGAACGGAGTAACGGGAAGAGAACATACTAACTGTTTGGCTGCAACATTGAGAAATTCAGGTAGGCGAGGAACCAAATGCACAGGACAAACCTGGAGGAAACAGGTATGAACATCATTAGTTACCAAGATAAAAAGTACCTATGAAATTTTATATTAAATGAAAGACCCACTCTTGCAAGGTCTCCAAGAAGAGCATGAGCACTCTGCCGGATATCAGCAGAATCATCCATACAACACTGCAAAAGCATATCTTTCAAATTGCTCTGGGCAACCTGCATAACAGAAATATGGGTGATCAAAGAGAGAAACAGGAAACTAATGTAAACAAAAAGTCAAATTGTAGAGTCACGCTTAAAACATGAGAATAAGTACTCATGTTCCCTGTCAAAGACGATGATTTAGAACCCAGGATGTATATTCAAAAACAACAGGCAGCATGATAGACAAGAAATGTTACAAGATAATGGTCGTCATTCTCATCATACAATCTAGAATGTTGATAAATGAAGAATAATGTACAGCAGTTTCTCGAAAAGCATAACATGGAGAAGCATCTAAAACGAAGTAATAACAACTATTATTTCGAAACACACCCAAGCACATGTCGAAGTTGTTACATTGGAAAGAGGTGACAGAAGACATGGGGTTATGGGTGGTTTAAGTGGGTTTTCTTCTTGTAACAGGTGTTCATTGCACAGAAACACCATCAAAGGAAAAGAGAATGCTTCTTTAAGATAGATGTCAGGCTTGTTGCACACTAGGACTCAGGTCACCACCTCTCTGCTATCTGAATAAAGAATTTGCCACAGGTAGTGGATTCTGCGGGGATGCCCTGCCTAAGCACAAAGGCAGTGAATTCTGCATGTGTAGGAAGAACTCTCATCTAAGTTGCTTTTATATACGATAGGATGCGGTAAGCACTTAACTCAAGAGGACAGTAAGCATGCATGAGAAAATTGATTACATCACAACATGGTACTTCACAACAGAGCATTTAACCAAAAAAATCTGCAAGCCCTGATCACGTTAAGGGCATCTACCAGACCATTCTTGCGATGGAATGATAGAGGAAATTGACATTTAGGACCCATTCAGTACCATATTATTGACACTTTAGGGTTTAACAGCCCTTAATTAGCAATCAGGAAAGAATGGTACTTTGTATGTAACCAAATAGCAAGAAACTAGCACATAAAAGAACAACCCCGAGTATGGAAACTTGTCATTCCATTTATTAATATCAACCACTGAATTCTTAATAATCAGACATTGTTGTAACCAAGCATAGACCCTTGACCTTCAGCTGTGGGTCAGTACTAAAATAAACCCAATGCGATGGCTACTTAAAACTTGTTAATTCCCCCTAGAATATGCCAAACTAAGAGTCTAGGACATGTAGGATGACAAAAACTAGCAAAATTAGTGGGGGCATGAAGTAACAACCTAATAATACCTGCATAAATAAGAAAAGTCACATGTAACACCAAAATATGCATGGAGATAATTTGCAGAGCTTAAGCAACAGCCAGCCCACATAACCTCTTATCCAGCTGATAGGTAAACTAGAGCAGGGCGAAAGGTCTTCCACTTCATGTGAAACATTGAACCATTGAAGCACTGATATTGACTATTGCATCTTTATGAAGAAAAATCTTCTCAAAATGCAGAAGCACCAAAATTTGTAGGACTAAAGTAGACCTTGATGGTGCTGCTTGTCTTCCAGCAAAGTTGAGCATCAAGTGGGTGGACACAGGGTTATGTGTACTTGCATATTATATTTGTTGCTAATATCTATGGTGAAACTCCAGCTCCAGCAAGACTGGTTGGAGATGGAGATGGATAGAGATCACTAAAGATTACAGAAGTCCAGTCTCAATCTTTCAACACTGATGATGAATCTTGGGTTAGGAAAAAGCAAAAAGATTCAGAGTCAACTCAATGGGTGCCATCTGAACAGAGTCGCTACTGGTGCTGAGGCATGAGTTGATAATACTGAAGGAAGGTGCAAGAAAAAATACATTGCCAGGATTCAAATCGCTTTTGAGTTGCCAAGAAAGAAGGAAGATTGGGCAGCTCCTTCATTGTGGTGGTAAGTTGGTAACTTTGGGTGGAAAAGATGCATAGAAGCAAGTTAATAAGAGTCAAATCCATATTTTGGAATTGATACCAAATTGTAGACATCAACCACTCCACAGAAAAAACTCATTAGTCTTTCTATGTTCAGCCAAGTTGTTCGAGCCATAATGCATGTTGGTTCTAACCTAGCTTCCCTCCATCCAGCTAGGGTTCCTTTTTGTGTTGCATCAGTTAGGCAGTTACTCATGTGAGAGGGTACTGATGCAATCATTGCAATTTGAACCATCAGCTTCACCCTCTTACCCCAAGGTTGCATTTGCCAATGTTTCATCAATATAACCATGGTTCGTAGGATTGGCCGATCATGGATTGTGATAGGCAGGTGCTGATCTAATCCACGGGTCACCTCAACCCCCCAGTCAATTTTCCTGGGATCAGGCTAGACAGGGTTGGATCAGCCGATTCTGGCAGGATCACTGCTGGGTGGCAGTGGAGACGTGCAGTGGGATTGCCCCTGCCACCTGCAACTTCCCACCCTATGTAGGGCTGAAGTTACGAGTGGTTGCATACTGTCCAAGTGAAAACAGCAAGTGGTAACAAAAATAGGGACAATAGGTGCCAGTTGCAGGCTGCTTTCTTGACATGAATCATGGAGAGAAAGGAAGCTTTCCTGCAAAAGATAAAAACATTAGAACCAAATGTTTAGCCTCCCTGTTTGCAGGGGATTTCGGTATAAAAAGATCTAGAGAGAAAGAGACTAAACAGTTTCATTGTGAAAAATTAGAAAGATTTGGACTACGCTGGACAACACAACTCTGGTTGAAGTTCCTTTGTGTAATCAAGTTAAATATATACGAGGTTTCTGTATAATCAGATCAATCAAGTCAGGAACAAGCATCCCTTGAAAGTAGTTATTCCTCTTGAACTGTACTATTCTTGCAATTGGAAATGATAAAACGGGATTATCCTCGTCTGGGAAAGTCAAAATCATCTAACCAACAGTATGTATATTATTCTTCCTATAAGAAGTTGCAAAGCAAGATCTTCTTCCTGGATTAATTCCTTCCTACTCTCTCATGGGCACTTTGGATTGCTTGAAAGTGTAAACTAGAAAATTTTTCCACTATCCAACCTAGTCATGAATATTTTGAGACATCTCATTTATTTCCTTCAAGAATCTCTGCTTTTTCGTAAACCGTAGTTAGGGATCAAAACAGGTCGAATTTGGTAGTAGAATCACATGTATCCGATTCCAATTCCGATAAGAGTTAAAGTGTTCCATTTCCAATTTTCATTATTACAGAATCACTATGTTTTGATGTCGTTTTGATTCTAATTCCATTATCGAAATTAAATTTAAAATTTTCTAAAATACATACTATACATTAATTTTTACTTAAAAATAAGTCAATAATTCATGTATGATTACTAAAATCTGATATCACTTTAAACCTTTTATCATTTTTATCATTTTATATATCATGTTTTATAATTAATAAATTTTATTTTTATTGTTTTTAGTTATAAATGTTGATTTTTTATCGAAATCAAACAAAAATAAATGAAATCAACTGATTGTAATTCCGAAAAGCTATCGGAATATCTGATACCGATTTTGATAGTTTATAGGATATATTAACAAGTTTCGAATCCATTAATTTTTATCAGGATAGAATCAGAATTTCGGAAAATCAGATTTCATTTACAGTCCTAACCATAGTCCTTCTCATGGTCGATTGTGAGATGTCTGTCTTTTCAATGGAGGATTCCTCTGCTAGAAAGATTTCTATGATGTTTGCTTTTTTGCCATCATCAAGAATACTTCCTTTTGCTTTATATTTCTTCTTTTCAATTTCTTAAAGAATTCTGGTCTTAATCATTTTTAAATGAACAGATGTACGCTGAGAAATAGATTGCTAATGAACACAAGTTGATGCTCTAAAATAGGGCATAGTACAGAACAAGAAGTTATGCAAAATTAAACAGTTGATATGAAAAAGGATAGAGTACCAGGCTCTCTATTCCACCACCAAGACCTTCCACAAGGCCTGAAAGAAGGTCCAAAGAGTAGACAATGAAGTCTTTGTCATAAGTACCGCCAGCTGCAGCAGGATCAACCTTGAAACAGATATCAATATCAAAAGAAGATAATTAAACAAGATTCTGTGTAGTTTCCAAGTAAATATAGCAATTTTCCTACCAATAGCCATCATCTAATTCAAATGACCATTGAAAGGTCAATAGAACCAGACAGCATGGAATGCCCAATTGGATCTGAAACCGATCCGACCCTATCAGATCAGATTTCCCTACGATCGCTCCATTCCGTTCCGTCACAGGATTGTGCAATCCAATGTGGGAGCATGTGGCACGGCTCAGCGGATTTCAAAAAATACATATATAATTTTATATTTTATAATATATATTTTTATAAAAATTATACAAAAATATATTAAACCTATTCTTTTGTATTAGATAAATATTAGAGGCCTAAAAATATTAAAAATAAAATAACTATAATGAGTTAAAATATACAAATCAGATTTTTATTTATCACCAATTAACTAAATTATTTTTTAATATGTGAAATAAAAAGTAGAAACCTAAATATAATGTTTGAATTTTTTATATATAGTGATTTTTTTATTTTTTGCTATTTCAACATTTTTATAATTTTTAACATTAAATTTTTTAACCAGATCTGATCCAGATCAGTCCAGACCAGGCCGATACAACCCCTATAATTCCTTGCCAGACAGCACAAACGGAGAGGATCTCGAAAGAATAAAAAAAAAGTAAGAGAAAGAACCTTAGCCATGTTTCATAGAATCAGAAAAAAAAAGTAAGAGAAAGTACCTTAGCCAACTGATGTATCTGGATCAAACCAATACACTTCTGGAATACGAATTCAGAATATTGAGAAAATCCAGGTCCCAAAGCCTGAATATGGATAAAACCAATTCTCACCAGTAAACAACAAAAGCAGAAAAATGGATAGCCAAGCCAACAGAGATATGACAACCAAACGATGAGCCAAATGATCTAAATGAAGAAAAGCAAGATATGGACTATGATGTGTCAGGTAATAAACACAAATCTGGTGATGCAGTCAATAAACACAAACCTTACCGTGCCACATGATGCGAAAGTAATGAAACAACACAATCATTGTTTAAAAATGTGCCATCTCAAGGCACTAAGGCCTAAGCCTCAAGGTGAGGCACTTCACCTCCTTGGTGAGGCTTTATGCCTTGCCTTGTTGGTAAAACACGAAGCCTGCACCTTTCTTCAGGTAAGGCGTTGCTAGGTACTGAGTTGGTGAGGAAGTGACAAGGCATAAACGTAAAGGTTGAAAGTGTTTTAATAAAAAATGACAAAGAGAGAGATAGTTGGGAGTTGTCTACACATGCAAAGAGATAAAGTGTTTCCTCTCCCCGTCACTCAAGCATTTAGCATTTAGCAATTTTTCCGTCCTTTGAAAGGACACGCTAATTTTATTTTTTCTGAGTATTTATTTCTGTTTATAGAATTTATTTGAATATAATATATTTATATAAATAAAAATTTTCGAATATATAAAAATACAAGTACATAATGCATTATTTGTACTTAAATGTTATTGAAACAAAACATACTCTTTTTATATTCTGAAGTATTAATCAAACTTTGCTTATTCATACAATAGGCACAGAGAAAATGATTGAGAACAATAATACTGTCTATCATACAAAATTACCAAGCAGGTAACTTTGCTGGTCTCAACCAAAGCACATTGGTCAGACTAAATTCATTTATACTGCCATTCATCTTTGTACTTGTGAGTTGTGACTTCAGGACCTAATCTGACAAGTGGTGATCGAGGATGACACAGTCTAAACCCCAAACGTAAAAGATCACATGGTTTCTGGAAGTACAATAGCAAGATATTTCAGCAAGTGGGATCCAAAAATAAATGAAACAGATCTATAAGTCTGGCTGAAATTGATCATGATAGCTGACTCAGATTGGCTATTGCAAGTGAATCAATACACATAACTTCCTTTCTCTGCGATGCTGCATGGGCAGGTATGAACATGAGCAATTTTCAAGTTGACCAGCAATTTCACACTGTTCAAAGTTTCAAACTGACGGAGAAAATCCCTTGAGTGCAGCGAACCCTGGATCATCGAACAGCAACCCTCTTGAATCACTTGACTATGGTTGGGCGGAATCAGCCATGTCTGACCCAGTTTTGCAGGACCAATTCTTAGACAATTCCAGCCGGAATCAGCAGGAATCACCCAGGATTGTCAGTAATTGTCTAGACAATTCCAGGCCCAGAATATGGGATTCTAGATCAGCCACTCTGGTTGAACTGGCTTGGCTGGGCTGAGATGGGCCAATATTGGACAATTTGGACACTGGACTGGACAATCCCTGATGGGGACATTTTTTAGCCTTTTTTTAATTAAGTCCTTAAATGGACTAGTTTGTAAATAGTCTTCTTAGGGAGTCCTTTTTGTTAATTGTTCTCCTCTCCCTCTATAAGAGGAGAACCAATGTACATAGTTAGACAAGCGATATTGAATTTTTGGAAACCTTCGGGTGGTGTCCCGAGTAGGGGGCTCTGCCCCGTCTTCTTCCTCTCCACCCCCCCATGGCGATATCCTCTTGCTTCCTCCATCCTCTGGCAGGTGGCCATTCCCCATCCTTCCTCCTCACCCTTTGGCCTCCGTGCCATTCCTCCCACTTCTCTTCACCAGTCCGACAGCACCCCATCAGCCGGCGAACCTGGTTTTCCTCCTCCGGCGGCCTCCTCCCTCAATGAGGGCGGCGGGGGTCTTCCTTCCTCGCGGTTGAAGACGGAAGAAGTAGAAGAAGGAGTGGAAGGAGAAGACGGTGAAGCGGGAGGAGGATCCGGCGATCCCCGGATCCCCCTCCCTCCGCGGCTCCCTCCTCGTGCGGGTTCTTCATCCCCGACGGCATCACCCCGGCGATGCCAGGATATGCGCGTGGGTGCCAGTTCCCCGGTGGCGCGAGATCGATGAGAGGAGAAGAAGAAGCGGGAGAAGAAGAGGCAGTCGTGGGAGGGGAGATCCGGTGATCCCCGGATCTCCTCCTCCTGCCTTGGCGACGCGGACCCCCCCCCCATGGCGATGGCAGCCTCCACCTGCGCCTCCTCCGCCGGCCGGACAACGCCGGACCTCTTCCTTCTCCTCCCCCGCGAGACCTACGGCGTTCGGGCGAGGACGACGCCCGCCCTCGCGTTTTGGCGCAGCTCGCGCCCGCGTGGGCGTCCGGAGACGTCGCCACGGCGACGACGGGCGACGGCGTGGATGCCACCACGCGACCACCCCAGCCGACGACCCGGATGCGCCACGACCCCCCCCCGGGGTTAATTGCGTGACCGCGCGGCAGGAGCCGGTTCACGGACGGCCGGTTCGCGGCCCAGACCGGCCGGTCGGCCGGTTCGACCGGGTACAAGCCCGGTTCAGGGCCTGAACCGGCCGGTTCAGGCCGGTTCAGTGCGTTTTGGGCCGGTTTGGACCGGTTCTGACCGTTATGGACCCGGTTCGGACCTGTTTCGACCGGTTCGAAGCCGGTTTGCTCCATTTTGGGTTCGATTAGGTCGTTTAGCGGCGGTTAACGCCGGTGTATTTCATTTTCGGTCGGTTTAGCCCGGTCTAGCCGGTTCGTCCCGCATCAATCCCAGCTTGAAAACAGCAATTCCAGCACAACTCTGAGTCACAGTGAAGTCAGGCTGAGTCAGGCAAATTCTTGGCTTCTATATAATTGAACAGTCCAGCCAATCTGATCCAGATTGTTATAGGCCCTGCCAAAACAGCCAATCTGATCCCAATACTGCTTTCCTTGCACCAACTACTCTGTATATACTCAGATTTTCATGGTCCAAAAAGGCCTACGTTTCAATCATCTGAGGACCCTACAGACTCTTGGCTCTTGCAAATAGCCACTCATTTGGTCTTCTCAATGGAGTTGTGCCATGTCCTTGCTTGCCCACTGTCCTAAAAGACCAAATGCTCCAACAAGCTCAAATAATGGCCCTCTCCGACTCTCCGTGCACCCGGAGAATGCAGAACCAAATAAGTCTCCGTAATAAAGATATATTTTGGGAAAGAGCATCCTGTGACTGTTATAGGTAAGATTCCATGCTACCAGGAATAAGAGCCTTGTTTAAGGCACCACCGAGAATCCAGGGTGCTCATTGCAATATGAAAAAAATAACAATACAACAGATAAGGATAACGAGGTTATCTATTAAGTGGATAGATAACAGCATGATTTACAGAGTAATTGGTTACTTGCTTCGATCTGCACCCTTCCTTAAAGCTGAAACAATTAATACCACATCATCTACTCCCCAAAAGCCTGCCACTTCCCAATCATGTATAAGAGATGCTGTAAAGCAAAAATATTACTAATAGGTTGGAAATCAAACTTAAACATTCTATTATTCCTGGTCATTCAAATTGCCCGCTGCAAAATGCAACTCCCAAGTGAGATTGTACATCCAGCTCAGTCTCCCTCTTTGCCATCACGTAGAGGCTTCTTAGAAAATTTCAAATTTCCCACTTGCATACTGAAGGCTCACAAAAGGATCATCCAAATCACTCTGATGATTCTACGAGAAAAAGAGAGAGGTGTCACTGCTATCTTCTAGTGACTCCCAAACTTGCATGCGTTACTCCTGCTGTCCTCAAGCCAAACTTGTCTGGCCACTATGGGAAGTCACCTCCTAAATATTTTCCATAAGAAAATTTAAATCTTTAGTGGGAGTTTCTTGTTCATAGCAAGATATAACCATAACTTCTTCAAGCCTTGTTTAGTAATTTGCCCGGCTGCTAATTTAGTAAAGTACCCATTATCCTCCCAATTCCACTATCTTATATCAATCCTTTCCCTCGAAGTGTAATTCGCTGCAACAAAGACAACAGTCCTACTAGCTCATTCTTCTCAAAGAGGAACAAATTCCTGTGAATGACTGTAGACCATTAGAAGGGGCATACATTGCTCCACTAATCATCCACCATTGCATCCTAATTGTAAGCAATCTGAAGAAGATAAGGAAAAGTTGTAGACAAAATGTTGTTCCCAATCCATCTCTGTCTGAAATTTGGTGTCCCGACGATCACCAATGACTATTGAAGAAGCACTTATATAGATGTGTGACCAGTCAGCAATAGTCAGCAAAAAAAGACAGCCAGTAAAGAATTGGTTGCTTGATTGATGCCAAATTGTGGGTATGATAGTACCTGATGGGGTTGCTCGCTTCGCAAGAGAAGAAGACAAACAGAACAGGCCAAGAAAGCAACAACAACATGAGCAGCATGGTATGGTTGGTGGCTTGTGACTGACCTGGTGTTGCAGATGGCAGCAAAGTTCAATGGAGGCCTAGACATCAGGGAAGAGATGAGAAGGAAAAGTTGCAAGCACTGGCTGAGGGGAGGCAGCTTATTAAACATGCAGAGTTCAGTGGTGCAGCTGACAGGCATTAACCAGCAGAGATAGCGGGGAGAGTGGAAAACTGGTAACGCAAAACGCAAGATAGTTTCCTTGAATTTGAGAGTCATTCATGACCACTACAAAGGTGACAAGGAGACCCTGTTGCTAGAGATTAAGAAGATGGCACTCGTACCTCACAGTGGGGATTTGGTCTCAAAGGTGTTAAGAAAGTTGCCCGCAGAGATTTCATGCACCTGTGAAGAAGGCAGAACTGCAGTCTCATAGGTGCGGCGAGGTGTCTGCCAAACAAACTGATGGCAGGGATGGTCTTGTGCCAGCTCAGTCATAACTAACTTGAGACAAAGTAGAAGGATGGTAAGGAAGATCCTGATTGCCATTCTAGTGATGCTACGATGTGTAACCTGTGCACCCCACCCTTACTGCTGAGGGGCTCTGTTTTGATCCTCCTCCAGCTCATAGAAGAAGCAAGAAAGAAGATGGTTATAGAGGGAGGTTATTGCAGACGAGAATTAGAGAGAGATAGCCACTGGAGACCTCTTAGGAATAAACAATAAGGGGACCTCTTAGAAAGATACAAGAACTGAGAAGAGAAGCAACAGGCTGCAGTAAATAGAAAGAGAAACTTCTGGCTCTCCCAGCTGGCTTGAAGACTAAGGCACAAAACCTCACAGCTCCAGCAAAAGAGCAGTTTCAGCCCAAGGTCGTGTGCCTGACGGGACTTCATAATTTTCTCAAAAAAAAAATTTACGTTTTTAATTTGTTGTGCATCTTAACCCTGCTGCTGCAATAACGAGGGCATTGACAATTCTCAAAAACCATCCTTAGAATATTACCATTGCCTAGATATCCTTCCTTTTGCAAAAAAAAAAAATAGTTCTTTCTGCCAAAATTCCTTTTTCTAACTTAAAACATTCTAAAAATAGTAAATAAGTCATATTAGCATCTAAATACTTCATAAAGAAATAAAAGTACATAAAACTAAAATAAAAAATTAACAATAAATATCCACAAAGTCACACCAATCCCATATCATATGCAGGTCCTCAACTTGCACACAATGCATCAACAATCCTAAAAGATCAGCGTCACTTATTTGTCCTGTTGAGGAAAAGGGAAGGATCCAGAAGGATTTGCGCCAAATGTCTCAATCTCCTGACAGGCTGACACCAAACTTTGTCCGCACAAGGAGAGGGGGGTTGTTTGACAATAAATTTCTTGAAATTTAACCCTCCCCTCGGTACCATACAGTCACCAACTCACATTTGCTATGAGTAATAGCCCTCTACAAAATAAAAATGCCTAAAAATGTTCAGAAATGAAAACAAACGAACCAACTCAACAGGTGAAGAATTATTATTGGAAAATAAGATGCCAAGACAGCCAGGTCTGACAACATACTTGCACTATGGATATAAAGCATTCAAGTAAAGGAAACAAGTCCTTATCACTATTTGAAAGTTGCTGCCACTTTGAGATCAAAGGAGGCATCAAAATGTCCAGATATTTTGGCTGCATGTCATAATGTCAATGGTTAGCCAACAGAACAGTATGCAATGATTCACTTTAGTCTAAACAGGTTTGGGCATTACAGCACCTGGTTTAGCTCCGAACCCACCGCATCAGCAAGAGTACCGATTGCATCATAAACAATACGTAAATTCCGCCTCTAGAGATTAACACGGCAGAAAGAAGTTCAAATCAGTTTGGTTCAAATTCAGTAATCCAGATTCAGTACAATCATTGCTAAATAATCAGTGAAAAGCTAGGCAAAAATCAGGTACTACCTGGTATTTTCCAAAAGCGCACAAAAGGTGCTGCAAAATAGTTTCTAGCCTAGGTGCCAGCTCTACTGCAGCCTCCTGAAGATCAATGAATCTTGTTAACATGTTTTTCTCTTTCAAAAATGAACATAAATGCACATATAAGTCAATCTGCTATAAAGAACAGGACCTCTTCTAATGTAGCAAAAGCTGAGCAAGCAGCCTCCTGCACTCGCTTGTTTGTATCCAAAATCCTTCTTAAGAGCCCCATAAGAATTTTATCAAATTGCTCACGCCCTTCTTGCTGTCCAAGGCCCTATACATAAATAGCAAATTTTAAAAAATTTCAATTATATTTTCATTGGAAAATATGAACTTAAGCAAAAATGAAAAATAAGCGCTATCAGGATTAAGGCATGGATTTAGGAATTGGCCAATTTGGATCTTCAGAACCATCTGATGCATCCAGTCTTGGCCGATTCCACTTGCCCGGATCAGGACTGGCACTGATTTATCCTAGTTCTGACTCTGATTCTAAATACCTTGCAGTTTGTTAACAGGGATAACAGAAATCTTATAAAAACCTCCACGTGTTAGAAGAGAAAATGTAGAGAAAAACATCTGTACTAGAACGTTTGTAGAGAGAGAAACACGGATGCAGAGTAGTAAAAAATTTGACCATTGATAGAGAGGTACCTGCACAATGAATTTGCTATAGCGAGAAAGTGTCCAGCAGGTAATACTACGGATAAGAGGAAATTTGTCATCCAAAAGAGGAATGAGAAATGCAACGATCTGAAAATTCAAAGAGGAAAAGTTATATATGATACAAGTAGCATTTATTTTGCCGACAAAAGCTGAACCTTATGACAAGTAACATGGCAGAACCCTAGTAAAAGAGTCTCCTGCCCTCTGTAAACAGTGGATAGAGAAAGGTGCCAATACTTTTTGAATGGCCAAATATAACAAATCACAAGACAACAAAAATGGTTTTACCTACACAATGCTGAGACATGTATTTAACTTGAAAAACAGTATTAGACAATAAAGTACAATGTGGAATTTTAAAAAGCAATACCAAATAACATGACATGGGATGAGAAATTAATACCGATTATCCAATTACATCTTATCCAAAGACTAGAGCTCAAGGGAAACAAAGAAATCAACTAGATAAGTACAAAATATTATCCAGATCACAACTTGGACAATAACATTAGTAAGTATTTTCATATGCCATTACCTGCCATTTTTCATCCTCCTCTTAGCAAATTACTGAACATTATTTACAGATTTAATACATATATCTAATACAAAAAGTTGAAATAAATCTAAAAAATTACTTGTAATATTAAAATAAATGCATCATTTTAATAACTATATATTGTAGCCATCAATAAATAATGTTATAACAATAAAAGAATATAAATATCAAACATAACATCATAACAACTAACAAGAGTAGAGTACAAATCAAGCATAACATAGCATAATAACTTAATGAGAGTAGAAATCAAAAACAAAAGAAGACAAATATCATAATTAAATTAAGAAATGGATCACATTTGACCAGATTTGTTTGACTTGGGCGGGGTGAGGCGTTTTGGGGCGAGGCGAGGCGTTTTGCTAGCGCCTCACCAGCCTCAACCGCCTAGGCGGTTGCGGCAATCGCCTCTAATAACTATGCCTGTAAGTACAAAAAATGTTGCACCGCTGAACAACATAAATGTCCAAATCTCGTTATGTTTGTGTTTTCACAAGTTCAAATATCAATCTCCAGACTTCATCAATCCTAACATTTTCTACATATTGCTTCTTAAATGTTAGGATATTTTTTCAAATAGATCCTCAAATTATTGGCAATTTAAAAAATACTGATGACCTGTGATTTTGACTTAAAATTGTTTAATTAATATCCATAAGAAGCATCGGAATGAAAATAAGAAAGTTCAAACCCATTACAGGAAATCAGAAGTTCAACTTTACATGCAGTAAGATTTAAACTAAGCAACCACTTAAGCGTGAAAACATAGAACAATATAGTTGGCATACAACCTTCCGGTGTACAGATTGAACGTGACCAGGGCAACTGAGCTAGAGCATTGTCATCCGTGAAGATACAAAATCAAATAGGTTATGACTCGAAACACAAAAATAAGTAGTGAACTTTATTTCTGGAAGTCTAGTATCTTCTGGCTAAGCAATTATTGATTTGAAATCTAAAACACAGGTAGTATATGTAAAATAAGAGCACCCAGTGGATATACCCCAGGTAAATGTAGATATAAACCATTGATGCAGCCTTCTGCAACAGCACCCAGTGCTAGAACAGCAGCTTCCCTGTCTTTCCATTCAAGCTCACCAGTGGCGGCTAATCTTGCCTGAGAAATGAGAAATCATTAACCTCGTGCCATCAACCAGAACAACTTAATTCAGTTAACCCATTATCCACCATTGTTAAAAAAATGCATTGCCTTTTGATGCCTTGGAAACATGTGAACCAAGGAATGTAACGACAGAAGTTATTGTACCATTTAAGTAGACATGACAAGGACTTGTATGACTGTACAAAAACCCAGTCCATGTATCTTATGTTCCATAGGGTGAAGTTCTCAAAATCTTACCCTACATCAGTACATTGGCCAAACAGAGAAGGCACATCATCCTGACACCACGCCAAACAAGATGCTTAAAGACATATCGACTTCTAAAAATATTGCAATTGGGGCAAGAACAGTCAACCGCTGCTGGCTTAATTGATATGTTTCTGGCAAAAAGAAACCCACCTAAAGTGCTAAGCCACGTAGAAAAATACTAGGTAGGACCCTGTTGATTTCTGTTCAAAGCAAAAAGAAAAACAAGCATGAAATTTCACACGGAAGACACAATTCTTCTCATGACCCAATGCCCTGTTTGGTTGGAGTATTAAAAATGATACTATATTAATTTTGATTTTGATATTTCTAGATGATATAGTATCAATAACAAAATTGCTACAGGTGGACACTTGTATTACAATCATACCTTGTTTGTAATACAAATTTCAAAATTGATAATAATAGCCAAACTCACTTGTAAGGATTTATATCAATATGAATTTCAAAAATAATAGTGACAGAGTGTTCAATACTGTTACCAAACATGACGTAAGCTAACCACTTCACAAGAAAGTAATCCAACATGGTCCAGAGGCAAGCTTTGACCGTTAATAGAAGATTGTAGGTTTAGCTTAGGAATATGCTCGAATGAAATACATAGAGAAATCAGAGGATCCAGCTGACTAAATCAGCCAATACAAAGGAACTAAGCCTAGTCTCAATCAAAAAATAAAATAAAAAACATTTAAAAATGTAACATTTTAAAAATAAAAAATAAGGTAGTCAGGAAAATCAGAGAAAATATACATCCAAGAAATAAAAGTTAAATGGTTATAAGACATAAATGACAATAAATTCATATCAGAATGGTCACAGTAGAGCAAGTAACAACCGATAATAAAATAAAACAAAGCACATGCAAAAATGTGCCATTTTATGCACCACCTAATGCAACTGAATCATTGAACTAATGGTCAAAAACATAAATTCAAAATCACGATTGAAGCAAAATTATTTAATAGTTGATAGAAGGATTACACACACAAAGCATGCTGACAAATAACATTTTGCATTAGACAACTTTTTTTAACGAAAGTAGATGCCATGCATTAAATAATGTTGATATACAATCATTCTCATCATGTCGCATTGACTTTTCACATAGCATAGATCATCAACCAACTTTCATCAAGACTAAAGTTATAGATGTCACTAAGATCAGCCTTGGATTTGCAAGGGATTGGACAGATTCTATGATTTTATTCTTGCATTTTTTGGTAGCTACCATCCAACACTGGAAAGCAGATGACTCTGATCCCAATTAGCTGATTCTTTAATACTTTTCATTTCATCAATTACACTCCGCTGTTGAGATCTCATCCCAGTGGAAGACGCACATGGGGATGTTGAAGGATTTGTACATGGATCTCCATGTAGGAATCAGAGTCAATATCTAGAGCAGAATCAAATGCTGGATGAATCCCTGTCATCCTATCTTTATCAGCTGATTGTACATTGTCATAGGAAATAGGATAAAAGGTAGCACCGCAGCACCAATCATGAGTCATAACTATTGTACCTTGAGGCTTGAGAACAAAAAACGACATGCTAAAAGTGATAGCCCAACCACAATACAATAAAAAGGTACCTCAACCAAAGGCATCAATGTTGGAAGGATCTCATCTCCAAATACGTTGGAAATAATATCCAGTCCAGCTGCACTGCATTTCCTCAAGTTCCAAACATTTACTGGTTCGTCATCCTGTTCAAGAAACCACATGATCCCCAGAAAAAAAACATGATAGAAAGTGTGTAAACATTTCCAAACATGTACTTGGCTATAAATTGCTACAGTTCAGATCAAAACATTTACAATAGTGAATACAAAGGAAGAAAACACATAAAAAGAAGCATAACAGTGTAAGTTGCAGTGAGACAATTTACTTCTTCCTCACTGTTTTCAGATGCATGCAATCGTGATGTGTGAAAGCGAGGCTTCAGATCCTGGTAAATGTTCAATTGCCGTTCAGTCAAAAACTACATGGATAGCACCAGTTTTCACAGAAATTGGATAGAAAATAAAACATAACCTCATCGCGATCTGGAACAGTCTCATCTTCCTACAAATTAAGCATCAATAATATCAGTGGATTAAAAGTTAAGAAGAAACTGAGAATGAAGTTTAGCACATTTGATAAACTTTACCTCAGCATCAACTAAAGCTTCATCATCATCAGCATAAGTCATGTTTGACAACAACACCTGCAAAGTTCAACATATAAAAATATTTGAATACTTATAATGCCATTATCATCATTATTCAGCAAGCCTTATACGACAACCTAGTGTAAGCAACAATATCCAGAGCATAAAATAGTAATAGCAGTATGAACAGTGCAGCCTGAAAAAAGCAATACCGGAATTAGTCGGGACAAAAAATCCCTTAAGCCTTCAGGAGGCAAGTTGCCATCGCAGTATGCCAACCTGGAAGAAAGATACATATAAATTGAAAATTTTAGAAAGAAACGGGAAATCTTCAGCTTTCTATAATATCATTAGTTTCAGGTGCAGGGGTTACGTAAGTCTGGGAAAACATATATCATGAAAATGAAATTATCTAAAGATGTGGTATATCTGTAAACCTAGAAAACATCACCGAGGTCATTATCAGTCATTGCACTTGAGAAACTCTTAAAACCTTGAATAAAATGAATGGATCTTAGATCCACGAATACCACGAATTGACTTTTGTAGCTTCAACTATGACCCTTGTGTGGTGTCTGGGTGGACCCCCACTTCTTAAGATCCAATAAAGCACACCAAGCACTTCAAAGCACTTGCATGTAGAAGTGTAAACCATGGAATGCGATCTCCCAAGAATCTCTCGAGATCTCCCGAGAATCTCTCTCTCCACGCATTGGAGAAACGAGATCGTAGAAACAAGAATATCTATATAGTACCTCTGATACATTGATTTTCTCTGCCTATTACTACCCCTAACTTGTTATATGGCTTTGTTAAATTTGCTTCATATATTGTCAAATTTATTATGAAATCCATCCAAATTTTCATCAAGACATTATTATTTGATAAAATTTTATAACTTAATATTTGTATGACTATATATGTACCATTGACCCAAAATGTCATCAATTTCATATCCATATTATTAAAGATGAAGCTTAAGTCTATCATAAGATCTATTGTATGTCTCCCGTTAACAATAGTTCACACTCTATATGTCTATATTTCCTTGTAATTCTCACACAGTTTATTTTGATGTTTAATATAACTTTCCTTGTACTTTTTGAAAAGATTACATGACATTTTACACTTAAATATTTATATTGATTGGTATTTCCGAGATCCAATTTTTCAAAATTTCTTCTCTTCAGTTTCCATAAGACAAATTTGAGATGTGAGATGACAATCAATGGGTAAGGTATACCCTACATAAATAAAATTTGAGATCTAATCTCCCGAGATTTTTCCATTCGACTCATTTATCATGTTAAACGAATAAGCTTGAACGAAAAAAAACTCGATACACTAAACAAGCCAAGCTTGAACAAACTATTGTTGCTCGACTCGCTAAACTCGCGAATAGCTCGATTAAATACTCGATTGAATATTTATTTAAAAACAACTGTGTATTAATAGTTATATATTGTCATCTAAATATATGAAATAAGTCAAAATAAATTTTGATTTGAATTTAAACTCATATCAAGTTTCATAAATGAATCAAGTTTGTGAACCGAACTTGAGTCGAGCTGCTATTCAAACTCAAACTCGAGCTCTACTCAATTAAATAACAAGCCAAACTTGAATAAGGGTGGTAAAAGCTCAAACTCATGTGAAATAAACAAGCCAAATTTGAACATCATAATACTTGACTCGGCTCGGCTTATTTGCACCTCTAGTTGCATGGGCCACTTAATCGTCTGCTTCAGCCTAGCGGCAAACCGTAAACCAAATCAGGTTGGATCAAAGAATCACAATTCATTCCTATGGAACTGGTTTAGTCCACTTAAGGACCTTCACACACTCCCATCCATCAGGTACCCAACTTGGTTCCGCAAAGATGCAGCACTAGGGCTCCAGAAGACTAATGGGGTGTTTGGTTGCATAATAATAGAGGTTTTTATTTTAATTTTTAAAAATTGTAAGAAAATTTGTTAAAAGAGGCGTTTGACAACCTTGACGATTTTATGTTTTGAAATTAATTTTCTTCTTGAACAAAAAAAGAGAGTCTCACCTCTTTCTTTTTTCTTGTGGTCGCCCACTTTGTTTGGTCATGAATGATAGTAACTCTTTTTTGTTATCACATCCCTCCAAATATGATAATTTTATGTCATGAGTTGGTTCACGTTTTATTTTAATATAATTTTTTATCATGAAAGTGTACAAAAAATTATCATGCAACCAAACACCCCATAAGTGTTGCTGCCTCTACCATTGTCAACTGCGCCTCCATCACCAGCCACTATCACCTCTGCCATAGCCTTTGTTGGACCTGTGAAGGGAAACAACAATCATCCTGCCTCAGCCCTCTAGAACTGCAAAAAAAAGCCATATTGCAACCATGGAATGCGATCTCCTGAATCTCTAGAGATCTCCCGACTCCCGAGAATCCCTTTTTCTTCACTCATCCGAGAAATGAGATTTCTAAAACAAGAATATCTATATAATACCTCTAATCTCTTAATTTTCTCTACCTATTACTACTCTAACCGTCTAACTTCTTAACTTTTGGACAAATTACCTATGACATGTATATTCCCTCTCATTCTATTTTCTATTATTCTTTTAGTTAGATGGCCTTGTTAAGTTTGTTTCAAATATTGTCAACTTTATTATGGAGTCCATTTAAAGATTCATCTAAATATTATTGCCTAATAAAATTTTATAACTTAATATTTTTATGATTAAATGTACAATTGACCTAAAATGTCATATCAATATCCTCTTTGTACCATTCAAGATGATGTTTAAGTCTGACATAAAATCTCACGCATGTCTCATGTTAACAATAGTTCACCCCCATATTTCTCTTTTAATTCTTTGTCAACTTATCTTGATGTTTAATATGAGTTCACTTGTCCTTTTTGAAAAGATTACATGACATTTTGCACTTAAACATGCATTTTGATTGGTATTTTCGAGATTCAATATTTCGAGATTTTTTTGAGATCTTGCCGAAATCTCCTATTCATTTGCCCTAAGATAAAATCGAGATGCAAAATGACAATCCTTAATTGCAACCATTAATCTGGATAGAAAATCTAGTTGTCTTGATACAACTTTTTGTCAAAGAAAACACCCTTCATTGAAGCCCGTACAAGAACTAGTATAAGCACTTTCAATTCACCCACTTTTTTGCTATCTACCTTAAAATAATACATGCTTTCTTGATTTCTTCCTCGTATTATGATCATAAAATGTTCAACACAGCCATATAGTATAGCGAAGGTGCAGTGAAGACCCATGGGACGAACTAAAAACCCTATGACAATGGGCTAGTGAAGTTGTAGACTTGAAGGAGTGGGGCTAAGACAGTGCAGAATGTGGAGATTGGAGATGAAAGCGATGTTCAAATAGGGTTTAGGGATTTTGAGCCATCCAAATGAAGCATATAATATATATAGTAAGGGACCCTAGGTGCATATAAAACTGATCTTTTCCCATTAAGGCCGGGACGGTCGGTGTTTTTGAAACGTACATGCATACACGTATCATACACATATAACCAAGATAGTTCCAGATCTTCTCTTCCAAAAACCCAAAGAAATGAGAAAAAAAAACGTACACCGGGTGAACAGGTGGACGATTTTGGTCTAATCTTGCAGCGATTGGGTTCAATGATATGCTCATCTTTCCCAGATGTTACAGGAGAGAAGAAAATGGAGAAGGTGGCAGCACCACCCCTTCAATGCTGATCCAGGTGGTTCAGATCAGTGGGATCAACCAATCTGGACCTATCACGATGGAAGAATTCCCAGGGATCAGGCTCCCCGCAGGATTGGTCAGTCTATGCCGATCCGAAACCATGACTAAGGAGGAGTTCATTGACAATCCTGGAGGGAAGGTGCAGTCAAGGAGTGAGAGTTGGACCATCCTGATGCTCCTTACATTAGGCAACACCCGTTTGCAGGATAGACCAATAAAGGACTAGGATTGGCAGGTGTGAGCCCAGTCCCGGGGCTGAATTCCACTGAATGCACTTCCCTATCCTAAATTGGCAGGAAACACAGTCACATCGGGACAGTGGTCTTAGTCCTGAGGACTCTCCCCCAGGTGGCTTCTTAAACAACTCTCTCTCTCCCTTTAGCAGGTCAGATCCAAAGCCATTCAAAGGAGTAGGGCATTCAGCAGGGCTTTCTTCCCATTTTCCCCATCGACATCATCTTCAGCAGGAATTTTATTCCCCTTTGCCCACGCCCAAGGCCATTCAAAGGGCTTCGGTGGCGGCGGCTAGAGGTTTTTCCCCTTTGCACAGGTCTAAGGCCACTCAAACAGGGAATCAATTTCCCTTTGCACAGGCCTAAGGCCATTCCAACACCCCTGAAGCAGCAGTTAGGGGACAAGCCCTCTTTTTTTCCTTGCTTTCTCCATCAGTTGAAGCCTGCAAAGGGCTTAGGCTTAAACAGGCCTAAGGCCAAGCAGCCCCTCTTTTGTCCATGAGAGCAACATCCAAGAACCTCAAACAGTCCCTGTTCAGGGGTATTGCAGGTCTTCTTCTTCTTTTTTTGGAATTTTGGAGTGCAACATCACGTTAACTATACCTTCACCTAAACCATGAAAGATGCAACATTGGAAAAAAAACAGTTGGAAAGATAGTGACAAATGTCTTTCGCCTGATCATTCCATGCATACTTTCCAGCTATTGTGTGGAAAAGAAAGAAAAGATACCTCAAGACTCAAATATAAGATTACTATACTGACAAACTCTTTCACATAAATTAAGGATTGGCAGACAGCATACCAAAATTCACAAGCTTCAAGAGCAACCTCCTCGTCGGTATCCTTATTAGCTTGCAACATGTAATCAATCACATCTCTCAAATGAGGCTGTAATGACATCATACCGTAGTTCATGATAAGAATGATTAAAAATGAATAAGAATAGTAAACCCACTAAATAGGACCCAGGTACCTATGACCGTAATAAAGAATTAAAAAATATTATGACATCTTCTTATTTATAAAAAATTAAAAGATGATTCAATTGAAATCAATGGATAATGTATTAAGGGATGAAGTTAAACAATAGTTCCACATGTTTTTATTTTCACATGCATTCCTACTTTGGAAGTCAACAAAAGTTAGTTATTATCTTTTTCCTGATTTTGGAATATTCCACATCTCCCTCCATGAGAACTTAAGTGCAGAGTGAAACCACCCATGCTTAGACATACTAATATATTATGATTTTGTTTTATCAACAAGGATGCAGAAGTCATAATGGGAAGAAACAAATAATTCACAGAAAAAAAATCATGAGCCAGTGGAGTGGCTGAAGATGTTCGTTGAGAGATTCAAATGGATAACCATGAATCTTCACTAAAATTAAAAGGAAATGGCAGTTAAATGTTGCAAGTGGACAAGGTGTATAGAGATGAGAGAGGATCAAAAAGGCGAAGGGTTTTAGTCATTAATAACCATGTAGATCATCATTTGGAATATAAGGGGATGGGTAGACAACGGAAAAAGAAAGAAGCTAGTCAGATATAAGAAGATGAAAGATGGATGTCCTGTACTTGATTAAGACCAAAAACACAGATAGCAGTACAGAGATTGTAAGATAGCTATGCGTCAAAAACAAAAACAAAAAAATGTCTTAGCCCACACAAGGATGGTGGTATCATGATGGATTGAGATGATCACATGAAAAGCAATTAATGAGTGAAGAACTTAAGGCATATGCTCAAAGAAGATGCTCTATCTAAGGAGAAGCAGATCTCTTCAGAAGACAAATGCTGCATGTTCCCAAAGGATAGCATTAATTAGAAGGATTGACACTGAGGACTAAGAGACGCTGACAGTTCACTGGAAAGTGAATGAGGCTATAGTTCTGCAAAAGACAAATGGACCAAAAACTGATGACTTTCCATTATTCCACTTTCAGCAATTTTAGGATGCAGTTAAAGTTGATACCTGTAAAGCAGTGATTTGACTGATTTTCACACAAAGAAGGTAGAATTAAGTTGAACAAAAAAGAATTTGTTGTTTCTCATCCATGTGAAGTGAGGGTAACTTCAAAAACTAGATTCATTATTCTTCGGAATAAAGTAGATAAGATTATATTCCAAAACATTGACAGCACGATTGGACTTTATCATGCAGAAAATAGTCTGTGAAAGCCAGGAGCTTTTATCAAGGGAAGACAGATGCAAAAGGACTACACAATGGCTGCTTCTGAGAGCAACCCCAAAAAGATGACAGTGGCTATTGAATGTATGAAATTATGAAGGAAAACATAAAGTATACTTCTAGAAAAGGTATATGAAGTAAAAGTGGTAATCAAGCTAGACTTTTTGACGGCTTGTAAATAAAGTTTACTTCTTTCCAATGATAGACAGGATGGATTCCAGAAAAAAATGGATCCCTTGAAAATGCCAGCGTACATTATTTAAGTCTATCATATTGATTAATGGTGAACATAATAAGTTTTTCCATAGTGAAAGAGAGGTAAGATAAAGAGATCCCCCACCCCTGCTCTATGTTACATTGTTACCAAAGGCAAGAGGCGTCTGAAGCAAGAAGCCTGGAGCAACCCTCCGACAATTGAGGTGATCCTCCCATGCGGAGGGAGTATGGAAGAAAGAGGGGTGTGGAAAAGTGGAGGTCGGTCACCTGAGAAGGAAGAGATGTCTGGAAGGATTGCCAGAGGATCCAGTCAACTGAAACCCTGATGCATTATAAAGGGTTTTGGGTGGAGTAGGTGATGCAACAGGGACTCATAGACCTATTAAAAAGGATCCAAAACTTAAAATGAACCATTATTGAGTCCGCAAGACCCTTTTGCCAGGTCCCGTGTACACTTGTCTTCTGACTGAAATAGGGCAGAGAAAGTGATGGGAAGTGCCTACGGCACCCTCCGCAATCATGGTGACGGTAGGCTGTTTGGCAAGTCAAGGCAGTGAGGGCTCGCCCTGCTTTGCCTAGTTGCCTAAGCTACACAATCCTTTGGTAACATAGCCTCTATTGCTATCTGTATTATGTTTCTCTGGATTGTTTAATACCAACTCAGGAAGAAGATATGAGAAAAATAAAATAAATTGGGAATTGATGTCCAGTATTCTGAGAAAGAACTTGCTCATGGGAAACACAAAAATTCGGCTCCAAATGATCATGTAATCCACCATCCTTAGTATGAGTTATTTATAATAACATAATGCCAAAAAAAAGAAAACAAAAGATTAATGCTGCACTTCAATCAAGAAATCCACACCTCCAAGATGCCCGGACGCACTTCAATCAACTGCACTAGTGCTGCACACACCTGAATATCAGTACCAAAATTAAGAATGGAAACCAACAATAATAAATAAATCAAAAAAAGAGAAGAGAATAAAATAACAATCAGATGAAAAACAGAATGTTGCATAGTATAAGCAATGAGTTACTGTTGTCTACGAGGTTACATCAGATACTAGCCAATTAACATTAAAGAAACTATACCATGCATGGTTTTCCATCTCACCGAGATCTCGCGAGATCTCGCGAGAATCTCGGTCTCTCCAAGGGGCCGAGATACGAGATCGTCGAGATCTCACCCCATGTAGATTGGTCCATAAAAAATTTTTCTCGGTCGATCTGCGACTACTCTGCGTCCCGTTTATGATAGTGTAAACAAATTTAATATATTTCACTATCACTTATACTATCACATCACATGAAAATGTGTCACAAGTTTAATATCATATTAGTATTTAAATAAGATTGTATACAAGTTTAAATCTTTTAGAAGCACAAAGATCATCTTTTTGGTATTGAAAGTGCTTTGTAATTGTTCATTCACACAGTTAATATACAAAATGTGTTATATATTTTCATGTAAATTCATTCATGTACTCCTGTTTTTATAAGATATTATGTTATATTTCATACATATATACATTTTGATCCGAGATCCGATCTCCCGAGATTTTCCCGAGATCTCTCCGAGATCTCTTCTCTTTCATCCCCCGAGACGAAGTCGAGATCCGAGATGGCAATCCTTGATACCATGTCACCAGAAAACAATGCAAAGATCCACCCAATAACAATACGTTAAAGATCAATGTAAAGGCTCTACATACCAATTTCCGTACATCTGGCACAGGATCACTGGAAAGACGAAATAGCCCTTGAAGATATTGATCGACAGACATGAGCAAAGCCTGTAAATGACAAGCAAAAAATCAAGTAACCTAGTAATTAAGTAAATGACAGCTTTTAGAGTTGGATTAGACCCCTGGATTGGACAGGGCTGATCTGCTTGACTCAACCCGTTCCAGGAAATACAACAACTATAGTCCAACTCAGCCGGAATTGACCAATCCAGACTAGAATGACTGATTCCAACTCCAGACGACTCTGGATAGGCCAATCCCAGCTTGCATTCAGCCTGTCCCAGAGATTTCAGGTGATTCCCACCCAATTCTGGCAGGAGTCTGCCAGGATTCAGTATATAGGGTGCAGTGCAGAAACTGATCGTCTGTAACCGATTGTGGCCAGATCACGTGTTTCCAATCAAGATTAACGGATTCTGCATAACTCACACCAACACCATGCAGTTGACAGAACAAGGGGAGTTCAAGCTCCCAATAGCTTTACTAATAACTAATTCCACAAGCCAAATGAAAGAATAGTTACTTAGAAAAAGAGAGAATGAAGATGGATTCATTTACCTTAGGCATGACAACAATATACTGGTTGATAGAACTCAAAGAAAGCTTCCTGAGATTCGTGTGAGGAGACTGGAAAAACTGAATCAGACACAGAATAGAGATAAGTTGGCACATAGTTCAGGCTCTTAAAAACAAAAACAAGAATATATGGAATGAAGATACAAGAGGCTAACATCACCTGCAGTAATCTTGGCATAAATATATTAATAGGACGCTCAACTAAACCTGGAACATCACTATCAAGCTCTTCAGGGATGTCTTCACAAATCTGCACAATTATTGATCAATGAATAGAACAATAACAGTCAAAAAATCTAATCCAAACAGATGATTGGCACTTTACAATTAAACAAAATAAATGATTATGGCCATCAGAAAACATATGAATATGATTCTTGAAAACACAAGGCCATGAATGATGCTACCAAGATACAAAAACAATATTATTCTCAAGAAGGTTTACAAGGGACACATTCAATAGTGAAATAAATAAAAATGCATCATCAGGCCAAGATCTTCTGAATCGGAATCAGACACTGCATTGGCCAGGGGCCAGGGCTGATCCTGATTTGGATCAGCAGATCTGCCGGAAGTCCAGAAGCCCAGGATTGACCGATCTGCCAGTGCTGAGGTGAGAAGCAATGGCCGCCCCAGAGCTTCCCTACCCTGTTTTCAGGTGGGGAAGGCGAAACATCCATGGGTCAACTGTTTGGACCTGAGAATCCAATATCTGGAGAGGGGACAGCAACTTTTATAGTGGATCCCTGTTTATCAGGTCCACGGAATCTGAACTGGCAGACCTGTGAACCCTACATTTCCTGGCATAAAATGGGTGATGAAAATGGCCATCCCTCCACCCTCAGTTCCCTGCAAGAAGATTCGGGTTTAACTGTATCGGCCTGGATTCATCCTGAACCAACCGATCCCAGTCCAGAACATGGAATGCCATCCCACGAGATCTCGCCGAGATCTCGCAAGATCTCGGTCTCGCCAAGGGGGCCGAGAAACGAGATTGCCGAGATCTCGCCCCAAGTAGCCTAATCCGAAAAAAAAAAATTCTTTGGGGGGCTTTGCCCCCCTGATACCATAGTTGTCAAGACAGGTGCCTAGGCGACAAGGCACTACTTGACCAACACCTTTTGGGAAGTCCCCCAAAATTTATACATAATATACCAAAAAAATTCTTTCGGGGGGCTTTGCCCCCCTAACAACCCCCCACAAAGGGGCGCTGCCCCCTTGACCCCTGCGACCTGACCGCGATCCGCGACTACTCTGCACCCCCCATTTATGATAGTGTAAACATATTAATATATCTCACTATTACTTATACTATCGCAGATAAAAATGTGCTACAAGTTTAATACCATATTAGTATTTAAATAAGATTGTATACAAGATTAAATCTTTTAGAAACACAAAGATCATTTTTTTGATATTGAGAGTACTTTGTAATTGTTCATTCACGCAATTGATGTATAAAATGTGTTATATATTTTCATATAAATTCATTGATGTACTCCTATCTTTATAAGATATTATGTTATATTTCATACATATATACATTTTGATCCGAGAATCCGAGATTCGATCTCCCGAGATTTTTTCGAGATCTCTCCGAGATCTCCTCTTTCACCCTCCCGAGACGAAGCCGAGATCCGAGATGGCAAACCTTGGTCCAGAATCAGCAAGAGTATTACAAATTGGAATCAGCCCTGGATCTGCCAGGGCCAATCCCAATCCGGATCAAAATCAGCCTGAATTGGCTCTTCCAAAACATAAAAAAACGGGTTGAATTGAACCGTAATGGCTGAGTCATGCCAACTTGTCCCTAGTCGATCCAGGATCCAATCCCAAACTGGAAATTTTTTAGCAAGAGTGGTAGAAAAAAGGTCAAAAGAACATACAACTACAAAAACAGGCTGTACCAAGGACTGATACTAAAGAACAGGACAGACTGCTGAATAAAGTAATCATGATGATGGAGCTGCCAATCATCCAAAGTCCATCGTCACCATGATTTTCCATCTTGACAAAATTTTGCAAGATTATTGGTCACGGCAGGCTGCTGAGATCTAAGGGAGGTGAAACCATTGTTTTCAAGGCATCGCCTAGGCATCGGCTGCTGAGATCTGAGGGAGGTGAAATCATTGCTTTCAAGGCATCACCTAGGCAATGCCTAGGTGACAAGGCACCCCCTTGCAGGTCAAGGCAAGGGACGCCTAGGCAAGGAAAGCTATTTAAGGTATTTTGACTAATTTAAGAGTATATAATGTTAATTAAGTATCAATATCACTTAATTAAGTGGTTTTAAAGTATAAATAACTAGTTTTGATAGTTAATTTAATTAAAATAGACATTTTGATGCAATAACAACAATGATTAAATAATTTTGTAAATGTTTAGTAATAATTAATACAAATTAGATTTTAAATTTAACTTATATTCAAGTTATTTAGTCTACGTAACTATGCAATTGCACATTATTAATTGATTTAAATGGTGTTATAGCTATTTTGTATTATTTGTCACACATATATTTGTTATTTTATCAATTTTACTATAAAAACGGCGTCACCCAAAGCCTCGCCTTATCGCCTAGGTGCCAAGGCAATACTATATTGCCTTGGTCTCCTTGAAAACCATGGGTGAATCGGGCTCTGGAGGGACAGCAGAGCCATCTCACAACTTAAGTTGCATATCCAAGCATTCTGCCAGGTTCGAGAAACTGGATCCTACCAGCCCATCTTACCTGCCCTAGGACGCAATTGTGATGTGGAGCCACTTCCCTACTAATCTTGACAGATCTCAACACGATCTCGTCTATCTGACCTCTCCAAGGTGAGACAATAATCTTTGATCATCTCTAAAGATTCTAAAATTCCTGGAATGCCAGATGGCACAAAATAAAGATGGCAAGCATCATGAGTTGTATCCCACCATGCCATTATGTGGGAACAGTCTACAAAAAGCAGTTAGTTTTTTTTTTATTTGTTGATAGAAAATGAAGACCAAGAGCTTAATTTCTTCCCTAATGGGGTGTTTGGTTGCACGATAAATTGAGTTTTTGTTATACTTTTATGTAACAAAAAAGGTGAGACCTCTTTTTTTATCTAGTGGTTCCCAACTCTGTCGGTCTTACATGGCTCCCCACTCTTTTTGTTATCACATCTTCCCAAACATGATAATTTTATGTCACTCGTTAGCTTGCACTTTATTTTAATATAATTTATTGTCATGAAAGTGTATAAATTTTGTTGTACAACCAAACACGGTATAAGCTATCTCTAAGGATGATAGTTGCTTCATCCATAAAGCCTTTGTCCTGATTCTTCTAGAAATAAGGACTAAAAATTAATTATAAAAATTATCACCAAATCCTAAAATTCCGCAACAGTTCCAGAAAGGGTGTACAAATTTCAGAATGCAGCAGCTTTGCATATACAGGTTTCGGATTTTTTTTGGCTAGTTTTTAAAAATTTTATATATTTTAAAAACAATGTGAAGGTGATATGATCTGTATCCGCTCCACTCACTACCTATTATTTGCTCCGTATCCGAATCCTAACCAAAGAAGATATCTGATTATCCGAAATGTCATGCAAAGCGGATTCGGAAATCACAGATCCGCTATGTTTACAGACCTATAAAGAAATTCCAACAATTGCATCATTTTTATTTTCCTTGTTTGGACAATTTCAATAAGCATTGGCAATTTTTGCATAAAACAATCTTGTTAGATAACATGTCATAATTACTCCGGAAAAAGGTGTAGTAAAGCACCAAAATTTAACTGCCACTAAGCGCATCGATACACTTGATATCTACCCATGAACAAAAAAGAAAGTGTGGGATTGATGACAGGTCATACCTTGGATAAAGCATCAAGTGCACCTTCCATATGATTTAAATCATTACTGTCCAAACAATTGAGAAGAGCTTGCAACAGTTCTGGCCAGCTACCTACTCGCCCCTGTTGAACAATAACACTGATAACTGTTCCAACTGTAGATCTTATATGCCTTTCTGGCGCCCCTAGGCAACACAGCAGTTCTGACTTTATGTATTGTTGATGTGAAGGAGAGAGGGCCCTGAAGACTGTTCTTAGGTTGTTTTTGAGGAGAAGGCCTGCTGCCTGCCGGATTTCAAGTGGTCTTCCCTGTGATAAGAGACAAAAGTTAAACTCTGTTAACCAAAAAAAAAGTATCAATGATGATTGAAGATGGCCTCATGTGAATGAATTCCTATTAAATTTTGGGGACTAATATCTAAGAGCTAAGTTGTAAAGTACACTAGAAATCTTTTTAGAGAGGAAAAGAGCTGGAGACCATTAATTCATCTGAAAGATTGATACAGAGAAGACTTATTCTCTTTCATGCAAGGATTTCTGAGTGACCAAGATCGGATAGGCCGGATCAGCCGATCCAAGAAAAGAAAAGTAGATCCAGAATTGACAAGGATTGGCTCTTCCAAAAATATTAAAAAAAACATGATGGAAGATTAGCCGACCCCAGTCAGGGATGAATCAGCACCGAGTTATTGGATCATGGATATCAGGTCCGATCATACCCAAAATGACAGATCCAGCTTATCATGTTCACCTCCTGTGGGGAAGATGCAGGGCGGTGGTGCACAAACCCGAGCAACCAATACCATCAAGATTGGCCCCAAATTGACCTATTCAAGCTGATTCAGTATTCCGGTCCTAATCTGGCACATCCAAACTGATCTCAGGGATCTCCGGGTTTACATTGGGCTTCCCCCAATATTAGATCAGCCTACGCTCGCCGATCCAGATCAGCTGATCTGGTAATCATACTTTCATGTGGCTATTTGCCTTCTTGGAGGAAGAAATGAGGGATGCTTTCAGCATGTATGGGGATAAATTGCTGGAATTTTCAATGGGTTCTTAACGGATGTTGTGGAATGTTATCAACGATGATATAATGGAAATGATTGTTGAGTTTCAACTTCTAAAAGTGACCAGAATCCATTAGAAAAGTGGATTGCATCCATGTGATCTTCATCTTGTAGTTGTACTGTTGTAGGTTCAAGAGGTTGTTAGTGCCAAGGATTTCAAGGCCTAAGCTAATCAATTGTATACATAAAAGATAATTACTCTATGTTATCTGAGGTGCTCGCATCAGGTGCCTAAGCATTGACGCAAAGCGAGGCGAGGTGAGGCAAATGTGCCTTGCCTCAGCAGTTCTTGCCTCACCCAGATCCAGACCCAATAAGGGCCGGATGCAAAGCACAAATAGTACAACCATAGAATTCTAAGTACGCCCCCCAATAAATTCAACCAACCCCAAAGTGCAGAAGTGCATGATTTGCCAACCAATAGGTCTAAAAATGTCAGCCCATGTAACATGATGAGCCAAATATGCTGCTATAACATCCAGACACACTCTCGAGATCTTCTAGACTGTAGAGGCACAATCACCTACACCTTAGATGGTGTTCTCTACAAGTGTTGGCCCTGAAAGACCGGGAAGCTAAATCAGAACAGATGACCAACCTGGGTCGCAGTATCAAAGGGCGCATGTGATGTCATATCAAAGTATAGAGCCAATTGCTGTCAGCTTGTCAGTAAGCGTAGATGTCTAGAACGATTCCCCACATGCTGCCATCCTCCTATATTGAGCCATCTACTTTGGGTGAGTGACATACTTAAAAATGGTCGAAGAGCTGCAGAATTTAGCATTTCCACGCTCGTTTTGTCCCCCACCCACCGACCCCCCCCCCAAAAAAAAGAAACGAAATAACTTCTATGTAATACAGTATCGTAAAGGCACCTGAACAGTGATCTACCGTCTTCAATTCCTGACTACAACTACGTGGAGCGCACATCCGAAGGTGACAATGGAATAGAAGACAAAATTGGTGCCAGGCTCGCATAGCAAAGAGTTCCAACTCTCAGGTATTATAATGCAGTAAAATGAAAAAAAAAATCAAAAACAACGATATTCGATAATCATCGTTGTAAAACCACCACGAATCCTTTTGCCAATGAAAAGCTACAAAGAGCACCCATACATATGAAGTGACTAAACAGAAAAATAGCACCGATATGAGCACGTCCAAGACCTCCGCCCGAGTAAGGATGAACGCGAGATAGTTGTTGAAATCGGGGAACTGGTTGTAGTGTTGAAGCTGCTGCCATATGCGTGTCTGATCCGAGGTCGGGGAGATTTGCTGCTCCAGCAGCCCGCAGATCTCGCGCAGCCCCTCCTCCTGCGGCTGCCACGCCGCAGCCGCCGCCATCAGATTAATTCCTACTCAAACCCCTCCCTCGCGCTCGTCGCCGCCACGGGCAGCAGCGATACAGCAAGAACCGATGTAATAGATTGATGGAGGAGGCCGATGCTCCCTTTACCGCAACTGACCAGGAGGGAAAGATCAAAACGGGGGACCGTCGCCCGCCGGCCGCCACTCGTCCCGATTAGAACAAGAACCGGCAGGGGGAGAGCGGAGGGGATGAAACCAGAATGACGGGGTGAAGTGAAGGGCCTCGGTTTTAATAGCCTTTGCCCCGTGCATAAGAAAAAGGTTTAAACCCGGCGGGGTACACAGACGACGGCAGGGGGGATTATGTTAAAGGTTGGGTCTTTTCCGCTTTTTGAACGGCAGGGAAGGGGTAAATTCTAAAAGGGCCAGAAAAAGGCAAGCACGCAGGCTAAACTAGAGGGGGCTTAGAGTAAAAATCGTCCGACCCGAAAAATTTTGAGTTTAGACCACCTCCATTTCTCAGAGGAGAGAATAATTTTAATCTTCAATCAAAAATAATACCAATATTCGATTCACTTAAGTAAAAATTTTAAATTATTTGATAACAAATTATATTAAATTTAATAATAAATAAGAAAATAATTTTAATTTTTGATAAAAAAAATTACAATTTTTTATTCACTTAACCGGAAAATATTAAATTATTTGATAATGAATTCTATTAAATTTGATAATAAATTATCAAGACGTGGATAACAATTTAATTTTCTCGATAACGAGTTAATAAAATATCAATGACTATTTAACTCTTTTCATAGATATTTATAAAAAATAGGTTGAATATTTATATTAATTTTATTTGCCGAGTTTGAATATTGATACTAATTGTTAAAGGTATTTTTTATTATTAAAATTTCAACATTGATGACCATACAACAGTGCACAAATTATGTTTGATAAAAAATCTTATATTTTTAATGAGCTTTTTCAAAGGTCGCTGAATCACTCGATTATCACAGTTGTTTAAAGAAGAAGAAGAAGAAGAAGCAATTTCAAAATTGATGGCCATATGCCGTTGGTATATGTGTGCTACGTGTGATGTTGCGAATAATTATTCGCCTAACCTCACGGTTCATATCTAGCAACCACGATATGTATGTATATTATTATATATATGCCATATGTCGTGTTTGGTTAGAACACTAAATTTAATATGAATATTCTTTGAGGTGGGAATAACAATGTTGGTACAGTACTGGTGAACATCATTCCAACTTTTTGTACTGTAATTTTGACATTTAATAATAGTAGACAGACAGATTGTCGAACTTGACAACGGCGATGGCATTCATTAATATTGTTACCAAAACTCGCCTCTGTGGATATTAAGTTCTTTCGCTGTACCAAGAAATAAAGTTACGTATAATTAAGAGTTTGGGAGCTGTTTGGCTAGAATATCAAAAATAGTATCGTATTAATATTATCATCGATATTTTTAATATTAAAATATTAATATCAAAGTTGATACACGTATTATTAACATCTTTTATTTGTATTGTGATTTTTAGATTCGACATTATCAATTAAACATATTTTATTGAATGTTATGAATATTAATTCTAAAATTGATAACGACGGAAATATCCAGTAATGTTAAAAACATTGGTTTATTTATAATGAAATACCTCATTTTTCCATAAAATTATATTTACGTCGGGTTAAAATAAATATTTGGCACGTGATACAACGACGTGATTCTTGAATTGGCCACGACTTTTATTTCCGAAATATATGATTGCTCTTTTTATACTGCATTCGTATATAAAATCATAAAATAACTATATGAAGTGTGATATATGTAAAATGTTGACTTGTTTTGCACAGCACGAGGTCTGTCTGTGTTTCCTGTAAAAATGACCGATGCAAAACATTATAGTTTCCGAAAGAGTTAAACTGAACTCTTATCCGGTGGTACGTAAATTCATGAGAAACTGAAAATGTTCTTTCTTTTATTTTATTCTCTTTTTTTAAGAGAGGAATAAACATACTGTAACTAACTAATCATGTCTTTACAAAGTTGACGCGAGATAATGTGAGAAAAAGGAGCAAGATAAGTAACTTCTGAATTACAACATAATGCTCATCTTGTTAAAAGATGTGCCACTATATTACAAGATCTACTCACATAGACGTAAGTTTTGACGAGAGGATAACATGGAAGAGCATCTGAAGATGACATGTCGAGTTCTCCGTGACATAGGATCGGTTCCAAGAATAGCATTTACTACCCCTTTGATATCAATATTGGCCTGTTTGGTCAGAGTTTCATTTGTGGTACTATATTAATATTAATATTAATATTAATATTTTTAAATATTAAAGTATCAATATCAAAAAGTAATACAAGTTGACAATTGTATTACATAATATATTTTGTTTGGACTACAACTTTTAAATTTGATATAATTTAACCAAACACTTCTTAATAGTTCTTATCAATATCAATTTAAAATTTGAAAGTGATAGAGATAGCTAATAATGTTTAAAAAAATGACGTAAAGTTTAGTGTACGGTGAGATATGACAAGTGAACGAGTTTTCTTTTTTTTTTTTTTGGTAAAGAGAAGTAAAAGAGTGAGTATGACATATAACCATACAATATTCGGTGCTATACCCCCCCCCCCCCCAATTTTGTCCAAGAAAAACTAAATTATAAAACACATCTTTAACAACCACTTCGTTATACATTTAAACTTTTAAACTGTAATTTTTGCGTTTTAGATTGTTAAAGGGAAGAGATAGACTCATATATTAGCAAGATTTCGGAGATACTTAATGCCCCGTTTGGTAACACTATCAGGTACCTCTATCACTATCAATTTTAAGACTGATATTGATAGGAGTTATTAAGAGATGTTTGGTTAATTATATCAATTTTAAAATTTATAGTGCAAACAAAACATATTATATAATACAAGTGTCAACTTGTATTACTTTTGATGTTGATATTTCAACATTTGAAAATATTAATATTAATATTGATATAGTGTCAAAAATGAAATTTTAACAAAACAGGGCATAAAGTATTACACATTTTTGGCTATTTGAAGAGTACAGTGAATCAAAAAAATATCTACTCAGTCCCAACAAGGTGCATTGTATTTGTATTGCTTCCAATATTCATGTTTCGATTAATTACTGTACATATATAGATAATTATTTTGACAGGTGATGATATCAGGTCTGAACCGTCAACATCAAATTTAGCATTGCACTGGGTTTTAATATTCACATGACCATTATCTATTGGATTGGACGATTCATTTGAACCACATAAAGGAAATTGGACTGTTCTTAAGAGTTTGTTTTAATTTAATTTAAAATTTTAAATTCTTAATTTAATCTATAATTTTTTAATGGGTGGAATACAACAATCTTAACTATATATTTAAAAATAAACAATTATAAAATTTATTTTAATTTAAGCAAAATTTAGGATTTTTTTGTATTCGAATATTAATTCAGATATTTTATCAAATAATATAAATGTGACCGATGTTTCATCGAAACAGTCTGAATATTTATTCTCTCACTGATTCTAAAGATAAATGTCAAATAATCCCAAATAATCAACACCTTAGCCCACATAACTCATCCAACCCCATACTCCATATTCACTGATGAGAAATACTAGAAAACGATAGTCAAAATTCTGGTTCATTATCATGGTGTTTATTGCACGATGAAAAGTTCTTTTATTACATAAACATATTCCCGTGATATATTTTTTTTAAAAAATGTTTGTTCGACGTCGGTAAAAATAATGTGACATTTATTATAACCTTAAATTATAACAGAGATTCCCTTCGTAGACAAGAAACGATCCGAGTTTTTTCTTCTTCTCGTGGTTTCTGACTTTTTATAGTTATATATAACCTTCGAATTTCGTGTTTTCGTATCTTTCTACATATTATAATTTTATATATTTAAATAATTAATATTTTTATCTTAATATAAAATTCATCAAATTTTATCGAACGTTGGAATCACGTAAATCCAGCTCGCATATCTGTCAATTATCAAAATGAAAAGCAAACAAACGCGTCATTTATGCAAATGGGAGGCGCGCCGGCCTCACTGTAGCAAGTAGCAACCGCTGGAGTTGCGCAGGTAGTGACAAAAGGCCATCCGAACACCCGATCGCCGAGCAGTGTGTCTGCTATAACACCCATCGTCTAACCGAGGGTTTCACGGCGGGGAAGCGAGAAGCAGGGGCTCGAGCTCCAGTACCATCGATGGCTTTCAAGCTGCGATCCGGCCTGAAGGTGCTGTCGCTGATGTCTTCAGAAGTTCCCGTACCGCGTTCAGGCAAGTAATTCCTGCGAGGATGCTTCAGACTCCCTGCGTGGTTCATCTCATATAGTTCTGGAATATCTACAGATGATGACTCCAATGAACGGCGATTTCCACTGGTTTTGTTTGCGTATGACATTGTGTCCCCGTCCCGTTGCATCATAGAAGTTTCGCAACTCTGAATCGTTTAATACACTTCCGGTTCCCAACTACGGATATCTCGCAGTCCACAACGTTTTTTTTTATGGTTATGTATTTCGTTTTTTATCATAAGATGCAGATGCCTCGACCGTTCTAGGGACAGCAGAGTACTTGTTTCTTCTTCCCCGCTGCATAAAGCTAGTTATCAGATGCTTATTACGCCTAAAAATGTAGTTCGACAGAAACGATACCAAGCCATCGGCATTTGCAATGTGAAGGAAGAGTTCATTCAGTATCATCGTAATAGAAGTACCAGTCCCCCGGAGATGAAGGCGCTTATCTAGGATACTTGCAATCGAATTAAAATTATTTGTCTTTTTTTATTTACCGTCAACCAATTAGTTCAAAATGAGCTGGGCATCGTAAGTCCCATATACCCTGCTCATGATGCATGGCCTTGAACTCATGCCATCGAGGAATGAAATTCAACAGATGTTGAGGGAAAAGAAAATTAAAGTTCAGATCTATGCTTTAAAAGGTGGTCGAGGTGACCACCCAGATGACAAGGCAAGGTGTCTTACAAGTCCCATATACCCTGCTCATGATGCATGGCCTTGAACTCATGCCATCGAGGAATGAAATTCAACAGATGTTGAGGGAAAAGAAAATCAGATGTTGAGGGAAAAGAAAATTAAAGTTCAGATCTATGCTTTAAAAGGTGGTCGAGGTGACCACCCAGATGACAAGGCAAGGTGTCTTACAAACCCCAAAACCATGGTGTTGAGGTAGAAGGGCCCAGGACATATAAGCACAATATCAAGTTTATAATATTCAATATGGGACTATCCCCACAGTTCTAACACTCCCCCTCACTGCCAAAGTGGGCAGTGGGAATAAGAGGTAAGATAATCAATCAAGTATTAAAGATAGATAAGTGCCCGCTCTGATACCATCTTACAAACCCCAAAACCATGGTGTTGAGGTAGAAGGGCTCAGGACATATAAGCACAATATCAAGTTTATAATATTCAATATGGGACTATCCCCACAGTTCTAACAAGGTGAGATGGCCCTTCACTACCTTGACTCGGCCTAGATTGCCTACAGATTAAAATAGACACTGCTGCCGTTGTTGTCGATCTTCCGGTGGCCTCTCTCCTCAGGTGGGTTATGGTCGGTGACTTTTCACAGGGTAACCTTTGGCTCGCGGAGGAGCTGCTAGGGATTATCACAAGCCACTGGGAAAGGCTGCTGGAGGAGCCCTTAGTATTGGCCTCCTCGCTCTTCCTTTACCTCCGCCTTCTCTCAGATCACTGCAGGTTGGCGTCAGACGATAAACTGGAAGCGCTGAAGCGAGCGGAGACAGCTTTCTGCATTAAAGTTCTGCGTCAACACTTTGATTTGTGTATGGGAATGGGAAGGGACCTTGTCTGCCGCCTCAAAGACGTGGCCTTTATTCTTGATCTTGAGGAAGTGTGGAATGATCTGTTATTTGAACCACAAGCTTTTGGAGTTTTCGAATACTCAAACATCTCGCAGCTATATCGGACGAGGACACCAATGCAGTATTATTTGGTTGGAATCACTCCCGAAATGGAGACGAGGATAAGGTTATTGCTTACCCATGTGAAGTGAGGAAGCTAGCGATGGTATCAGGAATGGTTTTCCAAGAAGTTCTCTGCAGAGCAGAGCACAAGACTGTTGTAGTGGATCTCATCCGGTTCATCTGTTGCACTCACCACCCTCCCAATGAGATAATCTGCTCTAACATAATTCCCGGGTGGGCACTGATTGGATGGCTTATGAAAAGCTGTCGGAAGGATTACTTTGCAGCCAATGCTAAATTGGCTCTGTTCTATGATTGGTTGTTCTTTGATGAGAAATTTGATAACATAATGAACATTGAACCGGCAATTTTATTGATGGTGCACTCTATCCCGGAGTATGTAGACTTGACTCAAGCACTGATGATTGAGTTCCTATTTATCTTGGTTGACAATTATGATATAAATCACAAAAAATTGATTGCTCAGGGCGTTCTTAGGTCGTTCCACATGTTGGTGAAGAAAGGAGTTGTGCATTCCTTGGATCCTTTGACCACTTGTAGCATGATTTCTCCTTTGTTGAGAAAGAGGATCAATGCTTTTGTTTGTGGATCAAAATCAGAAGCTTTTAATGAATTGTGTACTGCTAGAGACCTAAGTTCAGTTGGAGGGGGCCTGAAGCAATCTTCGCATCATGGGATGACCAGCTTTGGAGTTGTAAAAGGATTAGTTAACAGTCTTCGGACTGCTGTAACACAGAAAGGGAGTGAAGTCTTTGAGATTCTGGAAAGTTTACTTAGCACATTATCCACTCTCAACAACCAAGAGTTCAACAAAGAGGCCAGTGGTATGTCCACAATAATTGAAGCAACAGCATTTCAGATAACTAAGGCTTTCAAATTAGTTGGATATGATATGTTCTCTCTTCTAGATTCTTTGCAGCATGATGATGAGATTCAGTCTGCCACGGCGATTGTTCTCAGATTTTACATTTGTTGCCATCACGATATAATGATGAAACTTATTTCGTTTTGGTCTTAGTAAAGGTTGTCCAGTTGGTGCACGAATGTTATCTTATGCATCTAGGTTAGGTGAAGAAGTGAAAACTTGGGAATGGCAGAGAAGAAATAAAATTGTGGAGACCAATAGTTTAGAAAATTCTATTTTGCATTGGCAAATGAATGGATTTGTTTTCTTGGACATTCATTGTATAGAGGATTTTACGGATCCTAAGCTAATGAAGGATTTGGAGGAAGGAGCTTTTACAACATATGAAAATTTTCTGAGGTTCTCAATGTCAGTTAAAGATAATTATATGGTCAAGCCCAATTAATTTGAGATTAAAACTTGAGTTGAGTTTATGTGGAGGGGACTTGGCAGCTCAACCTTCACAATCAAGGTGGACAACTTGGTCACCTTAGGCATCTAAGTTGGCACCTTTGGTCGGTCTTTTGCTCCCCCCCCCCCCCCCCCAACACACACACACACACACACAAAACAAGGTGCTCTAGTATATTGTCTTACAGAGGGCGCCCAAGCTTCTAGGCACATTGACAATTGCGAATGTAACATTTCAAAAGTGTTATTGTTTTAAAGGATAATAAACATGGTTTATATCATTTTTGTTTTTTTGACATAAAGAACCTTTTATGAAGATTCAGATCTGTTTGGTCAGGAGTGGACTGATCCACTCTCGACCTGCAATACTTCCTGCCTTTCTCTAATATTTTCTCGATAACACTATATAAGATCCTGTTGTCCCTAAGATTCAACAGTCACTATCATATAACTTCACCATTTTCTTTCAAGTTCAATGGGATGTTATGCTCACACAAGGTAACAACAATATTTCTATACGTTTATTATTAATTTTTTATGGGACAAGATTCTGTGGACTTTTAGCTAGCGTAGTCTTTCACAAATTTATCCACTTTTGGGAAACATTTTCTATTTGAAAATTTTGGGAAAAACAAGTTCTTCTTGAAGCCGAGTAATTCCATTTCTCTTTCAAAGAATATTTTGAGGACCATAAAACAATGCGGTATTAGCTCACTAGCTGATGCTCATTGTGGCCAAATGATTATTGCTGTAATCAGTAACTGCACCTTGCTAAGAGAATTTTATGCAAAAACTGTAATTTCATTCATATAAGTGCATTTTCATATTGTTCACTTCACCTTAGCGAAGAATGCACTTGGAACTTGGAAGTGTTATTCTTGTCACTTTGTATAAAATTCGTCTATCTGATAAGCAATCAGATGATATTTTCTCAGTAGACATTATATCGAATGTCGGATATGACATAGGGAGCATCCGATGATCTTCTGTTGGCCATTGCACACCGAGAAGGAAACATGTATTTCTAGTTTCTAGAATCCATTGTCTTCAGCCGCTTGCCTTACCTCAAAATCTGGTATTTCACCTACTTGTACATAAGTCATAATCCCACGCCACCTACATCAGGTGCCACAACATCTAACATGCTCTTTATTGCCAATGGTCTTGATTTAATCTGTTTGGTTGTGCTAGTGCGGCGAGGCTTCCACTCCACCGGAGTGAAACAGATGGGAGGAGGAGGACATGGCCACGACTCCGAGCCATACTACCTCCACGCGAAGCACATGTACAACCTGGACAGGATGAAACATCAGAAGCTCAAGGTGACCCTTAGCGTGCTGTCCGCCTTCAGCATTGGTGTGGCAGTCCCCATCTACGCCGTTATCTTCCAGCAGAAGAAGACTGCATCTGGTTGATCTGGCGGCAGGAACAACTACTGATAATAATGCAGACCCTTTGCTCAGCTTTGATACTGAAATAGTTTTCAGCTTTTGCTTCTTCTTGTCGGAGGCCTATGTGTGTAGAGCCCAGTTGCCCCAAATTTAGTTGCCGTCAACAATTCTATTTGCATCGTCGTTTCCTTCTGCTCTTCGATAAACCACTCGTTTCTGTCTTCCATTCCCTTCGGGCTTCGGTTCCAGCGGCTGTTTCTGGAGTTCAGCTGGCGTAGCTCCCCCCTGTTTGTGGTTCAAAGGTCAAACAGCTTTCTTCTTCAGGGCATAAATTTAACAGTAGCTGTGGCAATCGTCGTTTCCCATTGTTGTCGTGGCAAGAGTAAGACAGATGATGAAGCTAGTGTTCGAGTGTCTACAACTGAATACTTTTTTATTTCTCGGTTTCCACGTATTTTCGTCTTAAATTATTGCAAAATGGGATATATATTGCCAATTGACTTAAATGGGATATATATATATTGCCAATTGGCATCACCTTGCTCACGGGGAGCAGGGGTCGTCAATTCGAGCAGACGTTCGAACGTCCGCGGGCAGTTTTGCCTAGCTGTCCGGAGAAAACAGCTGTTGGTGAAGATCAATTGATCGATCGCTCAATCACATGCGGGATTGTGCGTCTCTTGGTCATTATGGCACCGTTTCGAAAAAAGAGAGTAGAAATGTCTTCTCTAATTTGTAAAAGTTCAAATGGGAATTATATACGGCTTTATTGTTACCAATCCGTGAACGATTCTAAATGACATTTGAGAAACGGCCAGAAAAATTGCTAGCTTACTGGTTTTTTATTCTGTTTTAGCTTAATATCCTTATGTATATCCAAGATCAAACTAATATCGGAAGAGGACTTGCTAGACTAGTCGTGAACTCTGTGCCAGCCCGTAGAAGTTACATTTAATTTCAGCGTTTTGTAGGAGGCCACAGCCAAGGGTGTGAATTATTCTGCCGATTCTGTTTGAACTAGTGTTTTCGTTCGACTAAATTAGAGATTTTGTAGTTTAATTAAAATACGTTAAAATGATTTAACTAAAATATAATAAAGAATTATTATATCATTGATAAAATATTATATATAGTTTTATGATAAAATAATATATATTTAAGTGTACAGAATGAATATATGTTATAATAAATAAATAAATAAATATTTAAACACTTTTTTTACTAAATAAAATCAAATGGAATTGAATCGATTAAGTTCGATTCTGTTTTTTAGTATCCAGTTAGGCTCGATTTTAAAAAGAATAAAAAAAACTCAAAATCGGATCAAATGTAATCATGCATCCCCAGTCATTGTTAATATTTCATTATATTAAAATAAATAGGAGAATAGTAAAATCAAATGTCAGAATATAATATATTTTTAAAATTCAAGATCATTTTTCTAAATGTTTGCTTCTCCGGTCTTTTCTTTTATCTGAAATAGGGTTACGAGGAGTTATCGAATATATATATATATATAATCAGATTTAAAGACGCCAGATCTGCAACTAGCATCAGTCAGTTCCTCCCGCCGAGGTGAGAGGTGAGAACTGAGAAGAATCGCGGATCGCGGCGCCTCCCCCACCGGCAAGGCGCGGACGATGAGCACCATCCTTCCTCGTTGTATTCCTCATCACCATCCCCTGCAATAGACACCAGCCTCACCCCAGAAGGCGAAGATGGATATCCTGATCGCCCAGATCCAGGCGGACCTTCGCTCCAATGACGCGCTTCGCCAATCCGGCGCTCTTCTCCAGGCCTTGCAGCAGTCCGCCGCCGGCCGCGACATCTCCGCCGTCGCCAAGTCAACCTGTGAGGAGATAATTGCCTCTCCCGCCTCCGCTGTCTGCAAGAAGCTCGCCTTCGATCTTCTCCGTTCAACCCGCCTCACTCCTGACCTCTGGGATATCGTCTGCTCGGGTGTCCGTAGCGATCTCGACTTCCCCGATCCTGATGTCGTTGCTGCCGCCGTCTCTATCCTCTCCGCTGTTCCAACCGACCGTCTCTCCCGCCTCATATCCGATTGCAGCAAGGAGATTACGGCGTGCTTTGACTCCCCAAGCGACAACCTTCGCTTCGCTATTACCGAGACCCTGGGATGCATCCTTGCCCGGGATGACCTTGTTCTCCTCTGTGAAAGCAGTGTTTCCCTCCTCGACCGTGTGTCCACCTGGTGGTTGCGGATAGGGAACAACATGGTCGACCGTTCCGATGCCGTTTCGAAGGTGGCATTTGAGTCCATCGGGAGGTTGTTCCAGGAATTCGAGACAAAGAGGATGAGTCGTCTTGCAGGCGACAAGCTCGTTGACAGTGAGAACTCGCTCGCCATTCGGTCTAACTGGGTAGTCTCTGCTGTAGATCAAGCTTGGAGGAAGAGAAATACACTGATGGCGAGGTCATTAATTCTCCCCATCGAGAGTTTCAGGGCTACAGTTTTTCCATTGGTGTACGCTGCTAAGGCTGTGGCATCTGGTGCCATTGAGGTTCTCCGGAAGCTTTGTAAGAGTGGCGGCAATCCTCCATTGGATGACATGGGTAGTGCCGAGAAACATGTTGGAGTATCCGATGTGGTTTCTCATCTTCTGCCGTTCTTGAGTTCGTTGGATCCTCCTTTGATCTTCGAGGTCGGAATTAATATGTTGTCATTGGCTGACGTTCCTGGAGGGAAGCCAGAGTGGGCCTCGGCATCGATCATTGCGATTCTTACTCTATGGGACCGCCAAGAATTTTCTTCTGGAAAGGAAAGCATCGTCAGGGCGGTTGTCAACAATCTTCAACTCTTGGATCTGAACATGCAGGTACTACGTGTTTATCTATCTTGCTTTAGTGTCTGTACTTCACGCGTGTTTGCTACTTGCACCGTTTGCGTCTGGACATTCACAAGGATTTAACGCATAGGCATTGTACAATGCTAGGGTCCTTCCGTTGTTTTCAAAGTAAGTATCTCCAGAATTGCCTCATTTTCCATCAATATTTCGAGTTGGTTGACTGTAAGAACACGTGGCCATTGTAGAGTTTGCTTCTTCGTTTTTGTTTCGATGAATAGAATCTGAACCAAACGTCTTTAACAATGTTGAGTAATATGCATTATCATCCGCTCACACTAAGATAATGGAGAAGATAACTCACTAAGATAATAGGCATGAAAAAACCAGCCTACAGTATTTCCTTTTTGCCACGTGGTCTGTTGATGAACCTTCTGATCTGATTGCTTTTGTTGTCGAGAAGCTTTAGTGTAGATTGAGTAGCTCAGAAGAAGTGCAATCTTTATTATCTAGTTGGAATCATGCTACTGTTGCATTTTTGATTGGCATTCCAGCATTTGAGACACTCATGATCTAAATCCACAATCAGTACTCAGTTTTAAGTGACACTACCATGCCTTCTTCTAGTTTGGACAAAAAGACTGACATAATGAGTAGTAAAGGAGGGAAGTAGCTGCTGTGTGGAACTCCTCAAGGACAGTAATTGGTCAACCATAAATGGAACCATATCTCTCCAATAAGATTTTGGGACAGGTAACTGAGATCAAGAGTCTTTATAAAAAATGTACTTTATAAAAAAAAAAGAGGGATCAAGAGTGCAGAGTTTGAACAAGAGTTGAGTGCTTGTTCCATCAATCAGTACTTCTGAGAAACGTTAAATGCTTTGGATAAGAAAGAAGGCCTCTATATTATTGTTTTAAACCCTTATAGGTGGTTCAATTTGATACATCTCTTTGTGATCTAGGTAGATCTCTTGTTGGCAAGGAAGGCTGGATCAAGATTGGGATCGGATAGGCTGATCCAAGAGAAGAGAAGCTGATCTTGGATCTGACCCGGACTGGTTCCTTTGAAATTTGAGAACAACCAGTGGGTTTGCAGGGTGATTCGGAGCCAATCTAGCGGGATTGAGTGCTCCTTGCACTGGAGGAGTGGCAGCAGTTAGTGAGGAAGGAGCTGTTTATTGGGTCTACAGACCCAATAAGTTGGAGGATCCAAATTTAACGGGTCCAAGGACTCCTTCCTTCCTCCGATTAGGTTGGGGAAGGAGTAGGGCTGCTGCCGCTCGATCTGGCACCGAGAGCAGTCAATCCTTCCAGATCCTGTGTTATCAAATATGATCACCTTGGTCACCTATGTGATGAGGCGAGGCAAAGTGATGGCTCAGCGTGTCGCCTTGGTCGTGATCGCCTGAGGTGATCGTTTTATTTGACCTAGCTTGCCTAGGCAATTGCTTGGCATGCATCTTCCGTCTTACTGGCCTTAAAGCTAACCCAAACTAGGTAAGAATTCTAGCCAAAATTTAATTGGGTAAGAAACTTGGGTCAATAACTCCGCCTCTGTCTTGTCCAACTCCACATGCTTTCTATAGCTTCTCCTTCTATCTGAAATCCCGACCATACCTTCAATAACTTGCCTAATATTCCATGACTAATGTCATTTTATGTTGGGGACGGGGGTATTTTGCTCAAACATGAGCTTTTGAAAAACATCTCTCTATGGAGAAATCTTCTATCATGGCATAACTTTGTGCTGTAATTCCAGGTCAGGCTTGTTTCTTTCCCCTTCAGCTTTCCCTTTCTTCAGTCTTTATTATTATTATTTTTTTACATGTATCATTATTCTTTTTCTCAAGCAATAAATGAGATGTGTTATGTGACTCTTGCCACCTTCAAAAAGTCAGTACCCTCCAACTCTCTCTCTCTCTCTCTCTCTCTCTCTCTGCCTTGTCAGCCCCTTCCAACCCGTTGGCCACATTCTCTCTCTCAACTCTACCTCTCTCTCTCAGCCCCTTCCAACCCCTTGGCCACATTCTCTCTCTCAACCCTACCCCTCTACTCTCAAGTCTCAACCCATCTATGCACACCCACTATTCCTCTCAATCCTGGCTGACCCTCTTAACTTTTTCTCAATACCCTCTTAACTTTTTCTCAATCTTTTGTATAAAATTTGACTGCATTTTTATATCTATGATATATTGTGTTTCGGTTTTAGATTCATGACATTAATAGTGATTCATAGTTGTACATATAAATTAGTAATAAATACATATTAAAAGTATACTTTTTTTCAAGTGCATAAGGCTAGACGAGGCCCTCATTGCCTCGGCACTTCACTTCTTGCACAACAGGGTTTGGATTGGCTCCCAATCAGCAGATTCAGATTTCAGACCAATTTGGTCCCGACTCCCAATCTGGTCGACCCAGACTGATTCTAGAACTCTTGGGTTGGATCGAAGTTCCACCTTAGGATTGAATCAGTCTGTGACTCTGTGTTGATCTGGATCTAGATAAGCTGATCCCGCAAACCATGCTGGTTGATAAGTTGGATGGCTCGGTGAGCTGGATACTAACATTTGAGCAAATGCCTGAGAATATAGACGTTCTTTTCATGTCATAGGACTTTATTTTCAATAAAGCATGCAAACTTGTGGATATTTTTTTCAATTTTAATGATTCTTCCATTTTATTGAAGGTTGTGAACCTTACCAATCTTGTTTCAACGTTTAAGCAATTACGTCTTTAATATTCTTAGAGCTGTTTTCCCTATATATTCTCTTGTTTCTTCACTTATAAAGCATTTTGCATTGGTATGTGTAGAATATTCCGACCACTTGCTACTTAGAAAATAAGAAAAGTTCTTTCTTATGCTACTAATTTACACTTTTAACACTTAATGCAGGTCTCACTATTCAAGAGGTTGCTTCTCATGGTAAGAAATCTAAGAGCGGAATCAGATCGGATGCATGCTCTGGCATGTATTTGTCGTACAGCTCTTTGTGTTGACCTGTTTGCGAAAGAAAGTGTTCGTAGGGGGCAGAAGCCACTTGCTGGCACAGATATTGCATCACTTTTTGAAGACAGATGGATAAAAGATGATTTGAATAGCATAATGAGCAAAAGCTTGTTTAGGGAAGAGCTAGTAGCTTCATTGGTGGAAAGTTGTTTTCAGTTATCTCTTCCACTTCCTGAGCAGAAAACATCTGGAACCGAAAGTAGAGTTATTGGAGCTTTGGCCTATGGAACAGGTTACGGTGCATTAAACTGGACAGAGCCAGCTTTAGAAGTGATTGAAGTGTGCAAACCTTGTGTTAAATGGGATTGTGATGGACGTACTTATGCTATTGATTGCTATCTTAAGTTGCTAGTTAGGCTTTGCCATATCTATGATACAAGGGGAGGTGTTAAAAGCATCAAGGATGGGGCCTCACAGGATCAAATCCTAAATGAAACAAGATTAAAGAACTTGCAACTGCAGCTTATTAGAGAACTTCATGAGGTTGGTGTTCAATGTCTCGTTCCAAAACTGTCTACTTAGTACCTTTCTTTTCAATGCACTTGTGGAATGGCATTGCTTTAGCCTGGTGCTATGCAGATGATTTAATTGAATAAGTTCAGCTGTTTTTCACGATGTACGTTGATCTGGCTATTGTTGGATGATTTTCAATCTACCTTGAGGAGGCAGTTGGTATGAGAATGTATGTGTGACATAAGAGATAAGCATACATTTTGGGGCATTACACTATGCTAGTATAATTGAAGATTTTTAAATTCATTTCTATATTTATAAAATACCCACAACCAAACTATTCAGTCTTATGGCTTTATCTGGTGGTCAGTAGCAAACTAGCAATCTGTTGGGTAACTTGGGCGAAATATAAGGTTCTCGATTCAACTCTGATTGTAATGTTGGGTTCAGGTTGAATGGGAGTGTAAGTGCCGTGTTCTTGTTGTGTTGATTTCTTTTCCTCTTAAGTCTTGATGTTGTGAAGCTTTTAGAGCACAATGATGCTGATGATTCACCTCTTTTCTTCATTTTTATATGCCCCCTGCTCTTTTTCTAACAATCACAATGGAAAGATAGCATACCTGCCAAATGACTGGTTCCTTTTTCTTTGTTTTTGGACATTTTAGTGTGTTTCCCGTGAGTCAGTAATGGATATACAAAATCAAATTTGACATGCATGCATTCAGATACTGTTTATGTCTATTTTTTGGAAAAATGGGGGGGGGGTTTCTTTTCATTGCAGTAACTTATGAAAAATAAAAATGGTACGTTTCATGTTACTTTGCTGATCAGAGGGAGTAAAGTAACTATACATCTATGTTTCATGTAAGCAGCTGGTGCAATTTACATGGAAACACCTTTCTGTTATATGATAACAGGTACGTTTCATGTTACTTTGCTGATCAGAGGGATTGTAAAGTAACTATACATCTATGTTTCATGTAAGCAGCTGGTGCAATTTACATGGAAACACCTTTCTGTTATATGATGACAGAAATAATATCTGTTAACATTCTAGTATCTGTTGCTTATAAGATATTTTTTCTTATATGTTATGCAATAATATGATGGCAAAGATATGGATAAAATTATAAAAATAAAATTTATAATGCTTGCCTTTAAGCTTGTCGCTTTTTCCCTTGAGTTTTATTATTTTTCATATTTTCAGTTATATCAAAAAAATAAACAAATAATTTGCATAGATACTAGATAGGCTACCATATTTCATTATTTATTTTAGCTATATCCAAAACCTAAACAGGTAATTTAAATAGATAGATTGACTTCAGGACTATCTAAATATGATTTTTTTGTTATTTTAATGAAATAAGTTTTTAAATGTGTCATAGCTTTTTTTGTAATTTGGGTGGCTAAGCCCATCATGCACCCAACAAACCTAAAAAGATGTCTTCATTTTGGTGGATGTTGGCACCAAAAAATTGCATGAATATTTTTGAAGAAGTAAAATGCTTCAAAAAAATTATGCTTCCCTTCAAATCCCTATAAGAGGAACTTGTCATCTATAAACAAATTGTCAGGAAATGATGCACCTGTGTATGGCAGGATGGAGAAAGATAGGCATGGAAAGCTCCACAGATATGCTAATGACAGAAGCTATGAGATGGTCAAGTGGTCGCCAGCAAGTAAATACAATAGAGAATCTGGGAAGGGGTGAGCCTAAACCAATCAGGCCCAAATGCAACCAATTTATGAGACGAAGTAAAAAATTTCAGACATGCCTAATGTTGTCTTTGGAGTATAAAAAGGGGAACTCCTTTCTTCAAATCCGTGTGCATTAGATGGGCAATCAGATGAGCTCTATAATTACCAAAACAGCAAGGGAAAACCTGATTCTGTCCAGCCCATGAATGACCAGACAGTCAGTCCAGATGACTCTCCTCCTAATCTCTAGGGAAAGAAGATGTTTATATGTTATCTGGACACAATTAGAAATAAAAAATAAAAAGGTGACTCCAGAGATCCTAAAGTATAGGATTATCTCTCTCACTTGGCCGTTATCAAATATACCCAGAATATGCTTAAAATAAGAGGGGAATCCCATGATCAGCATGGATATCTGGCAACCTTTGAAGAACGCCTGGAAGATAAGTTTTGATGCCTACCTGGCAGTCTTGGAAGAAGTTTACAAAATAGGCTGTAACAGGACTCTGTTTGGGGGCAAACTTACCTTCCTGAACATTCCTTGAAAGGAGAGAGTGGGAGCAGTTTAAGGGCCATCTCCCCATGATTCTCCACTATCCAAGGGCAAGATCAAGTCATACCTATCTTTGTAAGAATGCTTGTCCAAGAAGAATTCTCTACATGGATGGTAAGACTGGGTCTTCCTCTAACCATCCTGGTGGTGCGCCTAATGGAAAGAGAATCAGGAGCAGTCCCAGGGAAGATTACCCTCCTCCTTTATCTTCTATATGAGTAGTCCCATGAGCAACAAGAAAGGAGTCGGAGAGATAGAAAAAGGAAGCTGCAGTTCTGAGAGTCCAAGAGAAGCTACTGCAAGTCCAGTCAAAAGAGTTATTGCCACCAGTGGCAGTTCAAGGAGAAGAAGAGCCAGGAAAGGAGGTGAGCTATATACCATAGGGAGCATCTTCTTGACCATTCTTCCCCTTTCCACTTGCCTATGGCCTGACACCTTCAAAGTAAATTTTCAGTCATCCCTACTAACCTTGGCAATGTATACTTCACAACCTTCCTACATCCAGACCACCATTTATAACCTGCTTACATCATTATGATATGTGTCCAGACCCATTTTTATTGCCTTATCATAACTATTTGACAGTATTCTGAAGACCCCATATCTGGTCCATCTCCTATAGCTAAATAAACCTTTTGACTGTCCATATCATACATTTAGGGTCATAGATTAGGGAGGAGCCGGCTCTCTTAATGCTCAATGAGCTTAAGAATACTCAGACCCCCTGTACTTCCAATAATATGACCAGCCTTGCTTCTTATTCATATGAGATACCTTATATTTGGTATTGTTCCACCCCTTCTTCACGGTCATAAGATAACATATACGCCCTTTTTTGTAACCCTAGCACACACACACTGTTCGACCTCATCTCCCATGGCTTATGGCAGTTACCCTTTTTCTATGCTTAGAGCAATGGAGAACAAGATCCCATACCCAGTCCCCTTGGTCCAATATCTCAAGGTCAAAAGACCATCTGGGTAGCCCTATCTTATGTTCATACTCAGTCCCTTGCTACAACTCATCCCCTTTCTTAATGTGCACCGGAAGCTTCCCTTAGCCCACAAATCGTTTGCAAAGAAGACCGGAAATGGAGCAAGATGAAGACCAAGACAGAAATGATGACAATGGATGTATATCACTGATTCTTGTGAGGCCACCAGGGCTGAAATTGATAATAATAGGCCTATTCAGGCAAATGATGACAGACACAGGCCTATAAGGCCATATGATACAATCTACTTCATGGCAAATGAAATAAAAAGAAAACCAAGATGTTAAGAGGCCAGCCCCTTAGTTTGGGTTCTCTCATAATATAGGACAAATACCTAGGTAAGCCCCTTGGTGTATCGATCCGGGACGAACACATGGACAAGCTCCATAGTGTACCAATTCTTCTCCATCTTTGGGGTAAATTTCCCACTTGATCAAACAGAATTAGGCTTTAGCTTATGCCATAACTTTCCTTTGGGTCATTTAGGAGGGGGTGGAGATATATATCCTATACCCATACAATGGGCTAGTGATATTTCCCACATAATGTTGATTTCAAAGTCATATAAACCTCCTCACATTGATGTACCATGTATTCCATATCATGTATGAATGATACTTATGTATCAAGCATTTTTATGTCATGATTAGTGAATATTCTATAACCCATATAAGTCACATGGAATGCAAACATAAAAATAAAGCTAAAATAACCAAATCTTAACTGCAAGCCAACGAGGCCACTGAACCATACCCATTAAGCCATGGGGAGGTTTACGTGTGCAACATGTAAACATAGTGAACCATGAGCTAATGAGGTCCTTAAATCATAGGAGGAATCCTCACATGCATATTAAAGTCCAGGTGTACTAATCCTAAAGTGATGGGAATAGTCCTTAATGCCTAAGAAAGGCTAAAGGTGACAACCCAATATCAATCAGGAGGATATATTTCTTAATGCCTATTCAAAGGCTAAGGGAAATTAACCCTAACTCATTCACAGCCATGGGAATTATGGCTTTCATGCCTTCTCCCACATGTTTTCATATTTTTCAAGCAACGAAAGACTGTTTGATGGACACTTGATGGTATATGGGACATAAGCAGCCGGGTGAACTTGATGGAACAAGGACACAAAAGAGAAGACATGAATACAAAAATCTAATAAAACAACCCGTCAGGCACAAACCACTTTAAATTCAGTGAATATGGCATTAAGTTCAGAATCTGTAGAGCCTGAAACTTCAAGGATTTGCAAGAGGTTTTGGTGATAAAAAAATCAAATCAAACAACAGTAAGATTTCATGATAAATGGGATTCAGTGGCATTCAAGAAAATGCTAAATCAAAAACCCCAAATCTGAAATTTGGGAGTTTGAAATGAGTTAAAAAAACAGATAAAGAATCGGCAGTTGTAGATCACTATATCAAGATTTGACTTTGGGTTTGAGGTCCCTATTCATCAAAGTTGAAATCTCTATAAGTTGAGGAAATTAAAAAAAATAAAAAAAGAGGGCGGGTCAATTAAAATGTGAAAACACTTGATTAAAAAAATCAGATGATTCCGAAGACTTTACTAAAAAGGATCTCAGGCATGGACTAAAAAGGCCTCAAATCTTAAAACTAAAAAAAAAGAAGCTCCACAGCTGGTGTTCCATTCTAAATTCCAAGCTTGTAGGTTAAAAAAATCATCAATCTGAACTTCTCAAATATATTGAGAAAATAATAAATAACAAAGATAACAAGAAAAATCACAGTTGAATCTTAATTAACTTAAAGCATGCCCTAAACTCCAAAATTCTCAGACCCAAAAAGAATTTTGAAATCAAATAATTTTAAACATGAAACAGGCATGTCAAATCTTGGATTTAAAACTGAAACATAAAACATCTGAGTGAAATTCCAACCAATTTCAGAACCAAAAAGTTACTATCAAATCTTGAAACTTAAATCAAAACATCAAAGTCTGAAACCTTAATCCGCAAGCCTGATAATTGAAATCCTCAACGTCAAAACTAATCCAAGTTTCAAAGAGAGGTCTCAATCCAAAAAAAATCTGGACTTAATAGGGTGTTTGGTTACGTTTTTTCCCTCTTTTTGATCTAAATTTTAAAAATAAAAGAGATAAGGTGTTTGGTTGCAACTTGTAACTACTGTCTCATTTTTAAAAGTGGGATACTCTATGTACATAATCTCTTCTAAAATAAAAACAAGGTAGGTCTTATTTTATTTTCGAGATAGATGCGGAGGCAGGATGTGGGAGGCGAGACGTGAGGGGGGGGGGCTTCGCTGGCGGGCGGGGGGCGCCGCCGCGGGGAGGGGGCGCCGCCGGGGAGCGGACAACGCGGGGAGGGGGGGGCTTCGCAGGCCGCCACCACCGGGGGGAGCACTGCTGCGGGGGGCGAGGGAGGTGGACGTCGACGCCGCTGTGGGGGGGGGCGACAATGCGCGGGCTTCGCTAGCCGGGCAGACGACGCCGCTGGGGGGGGTTTGCTGGCCGACGACAACGCGGCCTTTTGCTGGCCGCCGCCGGAGGAGTGCCGCCGCCGCGGGGGGAGGGGGAGGGAGGTGGACGACGCTGCGGGGGAGCCTTCGCGGAGCTGCTTGTCCTCTAAGCGAAGGGAGTCCGAGAGAGTTTCGCAGAGTCACTGGTCATAACCAAACACTACTATCTAATTTTTAAAAATTATGATAATTTTGCCAAACACCAAATAATTAGACTGTTTTGATTTTAAAAATAAAATTGAGAAGTCAAATAATCTTGATTTCATAAAAAAGGTTGTCTTAAAATTAAAAGCGCTACCAAACATCCTATAAAAGTGCCTAAACCTGAAAGCCCTGACCTCAAATCCAAAAGAAAGCTAAAAATCCTCAACTCTAAGCTTGAAACAAAAAAAAATTACCAAGACCCGAATCTAAGATCCCAAGCCTTTCAGACAGCATGTCTAAAATCCATGTAATTCAAATACCAGATCTAAAATCTGTAGAAGAAATCCATAAAACACAAAATCTGAAAGTTAAAACAAACATTGAAACTCAAAATCCAATCTGAAACTTAAAATCCAAACTGAAACTTCTCAAAAAACATTGAATTAAAACAAACTTAATCTCAATGTAATTTTAAACAGAAAAACCACTTCAAAAAAAAATAATAATAATAATAAAAGACAGAGGTCTGCAACATTTGAAGGGTATCCTGACACAATAAAAAAATGCACAACACTCTAGACCAATTCAATCCTAGAAAACCTTTTAACAACTAAAGTAAAATTTAGGATAATTAAATAACAACCAAATATAACAAGTCAAATCCAAAACCAAAACCAAAACAAAACAAAAATAATAATAATCCGGACTTGAACCAGTAAGACCTCAAAATCTCAAATATGAAAGCACCCTAAGGTACCCGGCCAATCACTCTAAGGGAATCCAAGTGCCTTTTTTTTAAAGTCCCCATGAACTTCAAGCCCAAATAGCCAAATGTCTCAGATCTGAATGTTGAGAGCAAGGATGTTAAATCTGGAAACTTTAATTCCCAAACTTCAAAGACTGCCAAAATGAAATCACTCATCAAACCCCAAGTCCAAATCGAAAGGCCCCAACACACACCAAATCTAAAAGACAAGTCAAACAGCTGGAATGCCAGAGCATCTCAAATGAAAGGGAACCAAGCCAGAACATAAAGGAACTAAACTCAAAACAAAACCTTAAGGTTAAAAGACATCAAAGCTTAACTAAAGCAACAAAACATAACACATCTCAAATAAAAAAAGTCCCAATCAAACTCAAACCAAATTCAGAAATAAATCCTCAGATTAAAAGACATCAAGTCTTGATAAAAAGAAATCAAATTAAGTCCCCAAATGAACTTTAATCAACTTAAATTAAATCAAAAAATCTTGTAGGATAATAAAGACACCAAGTCTTAACCCAAGATAAATCAAGCTTCTAAATAAACCCTAATCAAATCTTCCAAACAAACTCAAATAAAAAAGAATGAAAGGAAACTGAGTTTAAAACACTAAGTTTTGCATTTTATCATGTTCATGGGACCATTTCTCCTGTTTGTTTAAGTTGATGAATGAATGTCTTCTATTCACTAATTGCTATAGTGGTCAATCAAGGGTGTTCAAATGGTTGTTCAATGTAAATAACATTGTTACTTTGCAAGTCCGATTGAAAGAAGTCAAAAAATAAAATTTCAAAGAACCCAACAAACTCAATATATATTTTTTATATATCATGAATTAGTTAATACTCCTATGAACTACCATTTATTTTTATAGTTGTCTATGCTAAATCCAAACAAATAAAAAGAAATTCTTTTTTCCAACAAGGAAGAATATGGATTTTCTTAAGAAAAGAAAAGTGAGGTCACATCACAAGAATAAACATGCAAGGTGGAAGTCATTCTTCTTTTTTTATTCTATTTCTGTGAAGAAAAAGGGGGTTGAAAAGCCCACACCCCCCCCCCCCCGAGAAATGTTATAGTTTGTGTGGTGTGGCACAATCATCAGGCAGGCTGGACAGCAGTCAGAAGGACAGGTGGCAGCTGTAGGAGGTGTAACTTAGTGGTCCTTGCTCAGCCTGCTCTTGGGAACTGTGAGTTGGCTGCTAATGCCCACAGGCATTCAAGGGTATTTAAAGCCTTAGACAGGACCAGAACAGCTGAACAGGCTAGATCTATCGCCATCGGGATGTTGTCCACAAGTGGGTGATTGACCTGAACAGGACTTGGACAGTCCATCAATTTTGTTTTCTCTTCTTACTGAATGCTTTCATGGTTCAACTGGAACTGTCCAAAAATCCAAATCATCAAGAATTGGGCCAGATCAGGAAGAGTTGGTTAACCTATCCAGTGCTGGCTAACGTCTTATTTTATTCCAGCTGATTCAGTCAAATTCTGGACGATTTTCAATGTCTATTCATTCAATTATTTATTTTGAGTTCAATTTACCTCCAGAATTGTATTGATCCAGCCAATTTATACCTTTAGTAACCAATTTTGCAGAACATGTTTCGTATTCTAAGAATATGATGTTACCTAAATTGCCGAGAAACATTATGGCTAAAAACATTTTCAATTTTGAAATGATCTATTGAGAGGTCAAAGAGGCTAATACATGGTAAAGATTATATGGCAGCATCGATGTGCAAATGCAGCAAGATACCTACAAGCATGGTGCATAGTGGGATAAAATAAGATGAATATGAGTTTATTAATATTCAATATAAATGTTATTCTCATGGATTTTCAAACATGATAAAGCTTGCATGATCAGTAAAACCAGACCTATTATCATGGAATATGACACATTTCTAGTAAAAAAGTCTTGACAATTTGGTCTTTTTGTTTTACTTCCCAAGGCCCTGGCAACTCAGCCACCACTTTTGTTGTTGTGTATGCATTTGAAAATTCTCTGTATTTTTTTATTTGCCTACCATTTGCATGTAATTGCATGATTGCCCTTGCCATGCATATGAATTTTTGCCAAGGTGGAAGTCTTAGTTTTTTTTAAGCTTTTCTGCCATCCTGCTTTCTTTTCACTGTCTTTTTCTTCAATGGTTGTCATTGTCATTAGGTAAATACCCCAAGAGTATGTGCACGACTGGTCTGGGCCATCACAGAGCATTTTGATTTAGAAGGTCTAGATCCACTTTTGGCTGATGATCCTGATGATCCATTGAATATTATCATCTCAAATATGCATAAGGTTTTGTTCAACAATGATTCATCTGCGAGTACGTCTAACAGACTCCAGGATGTTCAAGGAGTTCTTTTGTGTTCACAACATCTAGGATCCCGTCATATTAGAGCAGGACAGCTGTTGACCAAAGAGCTTGAAGAGTTTCGCAATAGTGCTTTAGCTGACTCTGTAAACAAGCATCAGTGCCGGTATATTTTGCAGAAAATAAAATATGTGACAAGCCATCCTGAGAGTAGGTCAGTAACCACAACTACTGGAGTTACGACTCTCAATTTATTTGTTTGATTATTTTTCTCTTTTTTTTGCACAAGTTCTTAGAGGCTTACATGAGGGATGTTAAAAGCTGCCAGACATTATCAGCCTGTTATCCAATATGTGGCTTTGATTGGCTGCTAATTCAATGCCTTTTTTAAATGTTTTATGGACCTTCAATGATAGTACACCAGGCAGTAAACTTCCTATGCATAAATGAAAAAGAATTCAGCACTACGATTTCTGTGCCAATAGTCTAACCCGTTTTTGGTTTTTATCCTACTGTTCAGTTCTCAGATAATTGTGCACAATGTTTTAACTGCACCAAGGGTACTCAATTATCTGGTCAGATCTGAAAAGAGGCTTATAACTGTGTAAATGTTGCCAAGAGGCAAAAAACTATATCTTTAGAGCTATCACCATTTATGACTGTCAATTAGCACAATAGAACTATAGAAGTGACATCCGTGATTACATCTTCTAGTTTCTGTTAGGCCTTATCTTGTGAATTTTGTCAGGTGGGCTGGTGTTTGTGAAACAAGAGGTGATTATCCATTTAGCCACCACAAGCTTACAGTTCAGTTTTCTGAATCATCAGCCGCACAGGACAGGAAGCTGGAAGGCTTGGTTCATAAGGCCATTCAAGAACTATGGAGGCCAGATCCAAGTGAACTCACTCTTTTGCTGACAAAGGGAATTGAATTTACTTCTCTTAAATTGCCTCCAACTGCATACACTCTGACTGGTAGTAGTGATCCATGCTATATAGAAGCTTACCATTTAGCAGACAAGGTTGACGGAAGGATCACATTGCATTTAAAGGTGCTTTCAAAATTTTTCTTGAAAAATTGCCTCTAAAATTTTGATTATGTTGTTTAACTTTACCTTGCTGAGCCTTCAACACTGATAATCGTACTATATCACACTTTAAGGTTTAAATCACTATGTGATGGAAAATTTGGGTGGTGTAATCTACATACTGGGCCTGTAAAATTCTCTTTTGTTCTTTTCAATGGCCAACTATTTCTTATTACTTACATGCTTTATGGCTTGTTTTCTCTTCTTCTTTTTGGCTGTACTGTTACATTTATGAAGGGAAATAGAAGCCTTTGGGTGCTCTAATTTTAGAGAAAAAAAGAAAGAAGCCTTTGGGTAATATGCTTTGGTAAGTCCTGTGTAAGAATTGAAGTTACATATTCGGTGATTGAACACCTTGAAGGGAAAACCCAAAGTGCAATTTTCTGGATAGCAATGGTTATTGCATTGCAGATTCAAAAATAAAAGTACAATCTCCTCTCTTATCCTAGATTTTAGGAGAGATCCACTATGTCCTCACTGCAAATAATCAGGGGAATTGAATGATCTACTGCACTGAATCTTATAATGTCCGAGCTGTCATCTTTTCCATAAAATTCTTTTCAGGTTCAGAAAAGGGCTTAATCAGATTTTAGCTGGTTGTATTGATTTTATGAAATTATTTAGAGTTGATAGGAGGCCAACTCATTTCATTCAGTTACTTCATAGAAATCCATGAGATTCCTGTTCATATCTTCTTCTATCAAAAGTTGGTTGTTAACTTTCACAGATCCCATATACAGTCTCCATTATCCAGGATTTCAGGATCTGAATTTGGGTTGGTGCCAATTCCATTCTGGGCTAGCCTAGATTAGCTAGTGCCTATTTCTATCCGGATTTGCCAATCCTGCAAAGCATGCTTTCACGAATGATCTTTGCTGCCATTTTTGTACATCATCTGCTATTTCTCTATTTTAGTGTAGACCTATACTGAATATGTCTTTGACCAATATTACGACTCATGGTATTATTTGACAAGCTTCCTTTTTGTACTTCTCAGCAATAACTTATTTGGTCAATCTGGCAATTGTAACTTATTTTACAATGGGAAAAGTCACTTGTTTACGTTGGAAATTGTTGCAGGTTTTAAATTTGACTGAGCTTGAACTTAATAGAGTTGATATTCGTGTGGGACTATCTGGTGCATTATATTTCATGGACGGGTCATCACAAGTAGTACGGCAGCTGCGCAACCTTGTCTCCCAGGTTATTTGTTCCTTCTTTCTATCTTACTTTCAAGTTAGATTGGGAGTGAGTTGTTTTCAGCATGGCAGTTATCGTGCCGCTTCTTCATGCCTTTTTTCTGGTGTCAGAAAAAAGTAAGCGAATGTGTAAATATACCTTCCAGAGAAGGTTCAGATGTTAGAGGAACTGCATATGAGCATGGGGAAAATATGTGCTTCTCTTCTTTGTCTACCCCATTTGTGATACGTGAAAATCTTTTCCTTGTAAATCAGCAAAACACTATTATTTCAATCTGTTAAAAGAACATTTGGGAGAGAAGGAAGTATCTTGGTCAACTACAGATGTAGCCAAGGATTCGCAGGTTAAGATCCGCCTGGCTGATCCCGGTCCAAATTGAGATCGGATCTTAGTAGCTGGCCTTCAGGGCCAATCTGCACTGCAGCCTAAGTGTCCTGCTCTGCCTCTGCTGGCTGGCACTTTCTTTGTGCGGGTTCACTAGTTGTATCCTTGCTGCTGTCCATGAGGCTGTGTAAGACAGACTTTTAAGACCTCTTTGGCCTTCAGGAGCCTCAATTTGGTGGACCACTAGAGAGTTGGTCTCCTGGAATAGTTGATCCGCAACTTGTGGATCCTCATTTACTGGGTCTGTTTTGGATACGCAGATCCTTTATCTTTCCTGTTGATGCTAGCATACAGTGTGACCGAACCCCATAGATCCGCCAATCTGGCCGCATTCAGCCTGATCCCAGAATAACTTTCTTATGGGATTAGCTCTGCACAAGTGCAGATCCGATCAATTGACTGATCCTGCAAACCATGTATGTAACGCCCCATCCCCCCGACAGGGTGGGGAATATGCCGCAGGGTCCATTTTGGTGCTGATTTCGGCCCCCAAAGGGTTGGATTGGACCCGAATCCGATTTAGGTGTCAATTTTATGGTTTTTTAGCTTTCTATGGTTTTTTGAATAACTGATCTGGATAGATTCCGGATCGCTTTATTTCCCATGTAATCGGCCAATTTTATCCAAATCGGAATCAGCACTACCCGATCTAGTTGCTGATTCTAATATTTGCTTCTTGATTACTAATGCTCGGTAGCAATCTTGGTCTTTCCTTATTTTATTCATACCCTATAATTATGTTTGTCATTCCATTTAATGATTTGTGGCTTCAGCCACCTTTAAAAAAAACTTAGGGCCTGTTTGGATAGAGTATTAGTGATAAATATCATATTACTTTTGATAGTAGGTACGATGAAATCTAAGTTTGATGTATCTACTGAAAATATCAAAAGTGATACTATAATTAGATTCAAATCTCAATAGTTTAACCAAGCAGGCTCGTATATAGGCAAGAAGAAGGCATTCTGACTAACAACAGTGCTTGGATTTCATACAATGACTAATTATCTGCCACAGATAAAGAAGGTAGTAAATTTTGATTTCTAGTAGCTCTCTTTCCGTGATGCTTATGGATGCTGGAACATTGTTTATGGACCGTGATCTGCAAAGATCATTTTGATTGGTCATGTTGTAATATTCTTCTATTTTATTTTCTGATTATGCACTCTCCGTACTTAAGGTTTTTTATGAAGTAGATGAATATTTTATGCTCTGATGCTGTTCACTAAGCCAGATTTGCCATATTATCTCTACCAGGTGTATTTTGTTTTCAGAACTTGTAATAATCTACATTAAAAACAGTGTTAAGCCTTTGGCTTTTGGTTCATCATAGTTTTTCTTCTTTTTAGAACACGTTTTTTGAAGATTATATCTTCTAGATTTCATGTTGTAGGATCCAGTTCTGTGCAGTGTGACCGTAGGTGTTTCTCACTTTGAGAGATGCGCACTTTGGGTTCAAGTGCTGTATTATCCCTTCTATGGAAGTAATGCCGCTGGAGATTATGGAGACTATGCAGAAGAAGATTTTCAAATTGCGAGACAGAAGCAAAGTTTGAAGCCAGAACTAGGAGAACCAGTTATATTAAGATGTCAACCTTACAAGATCCCATTGACGGAGCTTCTCTTGCCCCACAAATGCTCACCTGTTGAATATTTTCGACTCTGGCCAAGTTTACCTGCTATACTTGAGTTTACAGGTGCATATACTTATGAAGGGAGTGGTTTTAGAGCTACTGCCGCTCAACAAAGTGGTGCTTCTCCTTTCCTCAGTGGACTAAGATCATTATCATCTAAACCTTTTCATCAAGTTTGCTCTCATATCCTGCGAACAGTAGCAGGGTTCCAGGTACGTGCCCATTTTTCTCCTTTGTTAGTTTGGCCACTGGGATAAAACATGAAAATATCATGATAAGAAATTGGACAGATTAAAGTTTTGTCAGTAAACATTTTATACTTCATTGCCTTCAGGGAGGCACTATCATGTTTAAAATTCTGCTTCCTGCATCCTAATGGCCCTTTCGATAAAAGATTATTTAGGAGATGAACTCAGTGTATTCCCTAAAATTTGGGGGTTACAAACAACCCCTAAAGGGATTAGAGGATCATGTTTCCCAAAGTCCTGAATTGTCTATGTGAAAAGGAGACCCTTCACGGAGACTGCTATATAGGGGTGTTCACCAAAACCGATCAAATTGGTAAACCAAACTGAACCAATCAGAACCTTTGATGGTTCAGTTTTTTGAACCGAATGGAACCGAACCGTTATCTCATAAATGGTTTGGTTCACTTTTGCCGCTATATAAACCAAACAAAACATGTAGACTGGTTGACCCAATTGACCAATTTTTTGTATTAACTTAATTGTAAAGGTATATTATTATAAATATTTATAAAATAATATCAAATAGGCATAGTTCTCTAATGAATAAAATATTAAACTTAAAGTTACCATATTTCATTATTTTATTTTTATTTAATCTTATCTTATTTTAATTTATTTTAAAAATACATAATATGTGCTGTACCAGTGAACTGAACTGACCTGAACCATCAGTTGGTTCACTGCTGGTTTGGGTTTTTACTGAACCAGTTCGGTTCAATTCGGTTTAGTTATCAGCTCGGCTTTGGTCTCAAAAAAATCAGCCTGAAACCGGACCTTGAACATCCCTAGCTACATACAAACCTTGAAAATGATCCTGAAACCCGACTTTTCATCCACAGAATCCTCAAAAGGGCCTGTTTAGATTCTCTCTTAAGCACCTGAATCAATATTAAATCTATTATGCCTGATGCCAATAATGTTAATTATTTAGTGCCAATATCAAATATCAAGTGATATTGTAAATTCATATTGTAAGACGGAGCCTTAAAGTAATCCTTTGTCCGGCGCTCCTTTCCAGTATTCTACTGCTCGTCTAATACTCCTCTTTAACAGCTCCTAACTTTTACCTCCCAGTATTTTGACTTGTGCTCTTGTTTTGATTATTCTTCAGTTGTGCTTTGCCGCAAAGACATGGTATGGTGGTTTCTTGGCCATGATGATATTTGGTGCAAGCGAAGTAAGCAGGAACGTTGATCTTGGTGACGAGACTACCACAATGATGTGCAAATTCGTTGTTCGAGCATCTGATGCGTCGATGATCAAGGAAATAGGGTCCGACTTGCAGGGGTGGTTGGATGACATCACGGATGGGTCTGTGGAATACATGTCCGAAGAGGAAGTAAAAACAGGGGCTGCGGAGCGTCTGAGGATATCCATGGAAAGGATGGCGCTACTTAAGGCAGCCCAACCACCACCCGAGTCCCCCAAGACGGATGATGAGAAGGACGAGGGTAAAAGCGCGGAAAACGGAGGGGATGGCAAGCCCAAGGAACCTTCGACCCTGTCGAAGCTTACTGCAGAGGAAGCAGAACATCGCGCGCTTCAAGCTGCCGTGCTTCAAGAATGGCACATGCTGTACAAGGAGAGATCTATTAAGGTCAGTTGACGAGTCTCTATTGATGTGGGTTGATCGGTCGTTCGTCCGGCCGGAAATGCAGCCGAAATTTTCTACCCTCTGTAGCACGATGTTCAGAGAGCGGTGCTCTTCATCTTGGTTGTGGGAATGGCGTTACCTTGTTTGATAGAGTGATGAAGTGGCTTTTGTTTTAGCCTTGTACTCCGTGTCAACGAAAGAATAGTCTGAAGAACAGCGAGTGCTTTCTCTTGTCTGAAATATTTTAAGGTAACATTTATTTGGGACTGTGGAGGGAATTTTAATCATTAAAAATTTCAACAAAAAGTAATCCTATCTAAATGTATCTTATCTTTTACTCATTTCTTCTCATCTCTCTCCACGCCCAAAAGTTTTCCGAAGATGAATTGTGTAGGTTTTCACATAATCTGCCTTATAATATAATTGTGAGAGAAAATTGTTATGTTACGATTTCTTCTCCACAAAATTCAACCGTTGCTGTCTTGGTCGTTTGTCCTGTTGTAATTTTCTTAAGGCTTACATTCTAAAATTTGTCAAGAATTCAAGTAAGAACTCTAATGTTTTTATCTCGCGCTTCTACGTTGGCATATAGTTGCGTATATGCTTGACCATGCATTTAATGCTGTGCACGTAGCTGTAATCTTGAAATGTTGCACTCAAGCTTTCTGTACTTTTCATCCGTCAGAAAATCTATGCGTCCGTGATACTTCGCTGGCTGTCTTCTTGACACAATTTATTAGTCTTGCTTCTATTTTAAACGATTGTGGCCTCTGAAGAGGTCTCGACTGGCCTCAGTCAGAACTAACGAGCTGTCTTCTGAACAAGCTGTCTTGAAATGTCTTTTCATCTTGCGATATGAACATACGCAATTTACGGTATTAACGACTAACCAAAAGGCGAATAATGCCAGACCATTGGTTGTGTTGCCCGCTAATACTCCAAAGCATACGATGATCATCGTTCAACCGTGGAAAAACAAAACCCTGCATTATCGAGGCATTCGGGATGACTAGGTAATAAGGATGATGATTTTCATCTAACGCTGAGAGTCATTCAGGACTAACTGGGATCAATCAGAAGCGGCAAGGTAAATCAGACGATTCCAGAAACTATGAATATTGTAGTAGATAAAAAGGACGACTTCGTCACCTAGAGCGCCTCAGGACTGACTGGGATCAATCAGAAGCGGCAAGATAAAAGGGTATTAATTTCGACTCAAATCAGACGATTCCAGAAACTACGAATGCTGTAGAATACAACCACCGTTCTAGAGCGCCTCACAGGTCACCGCTACCACCAAGCTGAAGACTTCGTCACCTACAACGACAAATCAGATCGCCGCATACTTAATCCCAACCTTCCCTTCCAATACGATTACGTTGTTTTGATGGGAACTACCTGTTAGAATGCAAAGTAATTACTAGTTAGGATGCTAGCGATTGGTTAAATAATTATTTCTTGATTGTGGAAAAGGAGCTATTTGTAAGAGGGGAATGGGTTGCAAAGATCTTTCTAAGTTCACCTCAACGAGGTTAAAGAGTATTCCTATTCCCTCCTACCGTAACTCATTCTTTTACATTAAGGTGGTGCCTTTACCTCTATGTTAACTACTACCCAGTCACCCCCGAAGGCGGTTTCATGCTTATAACAAGTGAAGACTAGGTTGCATGTTGATGCAGTTCGTACCAGAAACCAGGATAGAAATCCGAGTGTCAAATAGAGGTGAGTAGGCTGAAAGAAAGCCAGTTTTCTTCTCGTACATTGTCCACACAAAAACAGAACGATGCATTTCTAAAATTGCCGTCCAAGGATGAAATGGTCCACCCCATAAATTGCATCTGATGAACAAACGGGTGGAGGCAATTTGTCCTGAAAGAGAAGGCAATAAACGCCACAGGTAGTGGAAGAGTGTAATCCGGATGCGTATCCTTCGGACTTATCCACAACTCTACAAGAGATCGCCCTTGTCCGCCATCTTGGAGTGGACACCGTACATTACATGCTATACTTTATCTTTATCGGTTGCGCTAGATGGGGGCAAGTAGCTAGATATACAGATAAATATCTTATTTGTTTGATTATAGAATTCTGTAAAATAATGCAATTGTTTCATTTTACAGTATTCAATTGTTTGGGTTGATGTTGTGGTCCCCTACTTTGTTTTTCATGTATTTAACAAAGTTAACCAAACAAAAAAATTTGTTGTAAAATCAGAAAAGAATCTTTTAATTTAAATAAATGATTTTGAAATAAGAGAATTGCAATAAAACAAGCAAGCCCAACAAGAAATATTAGTTGGCAGTACCAAAATGGTGCATATATGTACCTGTCTCTGTAGAATGAGATGGAATCACCACAAGACCGAAGCAACACAGAGGTAAGGCTGCATGGATTGTCAGCTGGAGTATCTTGAAGGGCTGGAGCTGATGCTGACATTGGAATTCGGCATCTTGATCATCCCCATCACCCTCTTCTTAGCGCCATGCAGGAGGTTCACGGTGTTCATTGCCAGGCTTCAGCAGCTCCACTGGTGTATTTTGAACGACCCTTGCGCAGCTGGGGGCTTCTTGGACCAAAACATTTTTTTTTACGAATGCCTCTGCATGTATACTTCTGATCTGAGCTGTTTCTGTCATTGGTAGTTCAAACTCCCACAAAGTTGCAAGCCGGGGGCTTGCTATGGGAAGACAGTGAAGATGTCATTGGGGGTAAGTTTTCTGATTTTTTTCTTCTTTGTAAACTCTCACCCAGAAATGGCACGATCATGGTCGGGTCGTCAGAGGCCACTGGAGGGGAACCGAGATGAGCCACTTTCAAGTCCCTGCAAGATAGATTTCGCTGTCTCCCTCTCCTGTGATATATGAAATTACACAGTATAAGATACAATGTGTACAGATTAATCACTTCTAGAAAAGAATGGAAAAGCTAGGGATTCTGACGGCATAGGAATTCAATTAAACATCCTCTCTTTTGGTTTTGGCTAGTCCCTTTTTAGAATTCAATTATAATGGGGAACGTCAATGTTCTTTTACTCGATTGATAATCAAAAGAAGATAAATGTGACCAACGAAACTGGAGAGTTCTTACAGGGCCAGTGTAATCCAGGAGTCGGGTGCAGTACATCTCTGACTCCTCCATTCTTTTCTGGTCCTTGCAATGCTTAGCGAGAAAAAGCAGAGCTTCTATCATATTTGGCCCTTGCCTATCTTCGGCTTCCATCTTCTCCAAGTCCTTCTTGTAATAAAATGCAGCTTGCTCAGAATGCCCAAGATGACTGTGTAACTTTGCAAGCTGGTTTAATGCTATCCCCTCTCTGTCATTAGAATCAGCTGCCCTCTTGTAACATTTTATAGCCTCCTCAAGCATTTGAACAGGTGCACTTTCGTAGCACTGCGCCATAGCTATCCAGAGCCGAGGATCTCTAGGATGAAGATATGCAGATTTGCGGAAGTAGTAAAGGGCGTAGAAAGGCATATCCATCATCTCATATGTCTGCCCCAAGCCATACCAGGCACGGTAATCACGCGGATTTATGTCAATAGCCCTGCGGTAAGCATCAATAGCAGCCGGCGTGTTCTTCATCTCAACATATTCATGACCCATTAGTGTCCATGCAGAAAGGTATTTCCTGTTAAGTTTAAGTGCTCTCCTGAAGTAAATGACAGCTTTCTCATGCAGACCCTTCAAACTGTAGTAGTTTGCAATGATACAGCAGGACTCTGGCCGGTACTTGTCAGTCAAAAACACCCTATGTGCAAGAAAACTTAGAGTTGGAGCGGATTCCTTTGCATAGAGTATATTTGAGTACACATCCATTGAATCAACACGATAAGGGTCAATTCTAAGAAGTTCTTCAAATATAATATCGGCTTCATCAAGTTCTCTCAAGCTATACCTCGCAGTTGCAATTTGAGCCTGGATATAGTCACTGTAAAAGAAAATTCCCAGTAATTGTTCATACTTTGTCACTGCTTCATTGTACATTTTGAGTTCCAGATACGTGCTGGCTATAAAGAAGTCTTTCATCCAATGGTTCTTGAGATTCAGGTTGTTCAGAACATCCGGAGTGGTGCATAAAGACTGCAGTTCGGTCCACGCATTCCAGTTCCAAGGATAGCTGTTAACAGATTCCACTAGTACAGAGCGAGCTAGACTCTCACATCCTTTATCCCTTAGCACAACACCATATAAATACAGACAGAACGGATCCATAGCACCACTTCTACGAAGAACTGACAGCTCTCTTTCTAGATGTACCAACTCCTTGTTGCATGCGTCACTCTTACCCAAGGGTCCCTCAAGCTCAATCATCTCTTCCTCTTTCCGCTTTTCTCCTGCCTACAAAAGCAAGAACAAAAGAATACGGAAACATAAATCTTCGAGAAATCAAACTATAATCTTGGACCGCAACACTTCATCTTAACGTATAATCAGTTAGACAATAACAGTTCAAAAATGAGAAAGAATTTAAAGCCTAAGATTTACAAGATTCCTGTAAAGAAACGAAAATTAAGCTATTTGACGACGCTAGTATCCCACATAAATCTTTCTCGAACTTGAGTAAGAGATCGTTTGGTTGGACTATGGAGACAGATTTTAATGATGAGAATATGTGATGTGCCACAACCCCAACCAACGAATCTGTCTTTGAGGTTTTTATATCCTGCTCCAAATGTTTACTAGAGACGGGGGAGACACAAATGTAAGGCAAGAATCCTCAAATGCTCATGTTGATGAGCCCTTTGTAATGAGGTCGTCAATGCAACAAGTTAACAAATGAAACAAGTTGAGCAGATGGACGAACGGGTAGAGTACTAGGAGATTAAAACAGATCATACTGTGTGTGTGAGAGACGAGAGACAAGGCAGAGACCACAGACCAGGTAGAGAGAGTAGCACCGGAGGAAGGCGTATTTCTTAGACGACAGACCGCGCAGTACGTGGGCAGCCCTCCGGAACTCCTTGCAGTCGAAGTAAGACTTGGCGAGAAGGAAATAGTCCCCGCCCTCGCCGACCTCATCGTCAACAGGGATGGGGGTGCTGACGTAGGAAACCCCACCAAGGGGCGTGACAGCGAGGCCGTCGATACCGGAGCTGTGGCGAAGCCTGCTGCGGCGGAAGCTGGATCCATCTCGGCGGAGATGCTCCTGCTGACGGGCGTTGCTCGAAGGGGTCGCCCCGGCGACCGCGGCAGCGTGCTGCTGGGTTTTCTCTTGCTCGATGCCGACAAGCAGTTCCGCCGCCCTATGCAAGGCAAGAAATGCAAGCTTAGGCGAGGATCTAGGAGTACAAAGAGAACAAACGACGTTATCAGCAGCAGAAGCACAGATGTGGAAGGAGGCAAAATGGCGGAGAAGAAAGCTACCATTTAGACGCAGCGTAGAGGCCTCGATCTCCCAGTTGCCTGATCGCCGATCGGAGCTCGTTCCTGCAACTGTCCTTCGAAGCCATCTTTCTCTCCCTCTCTCTCGATCGAGAATGAAGCCGGAGTTGTGGGCGGGCTAGGGCGAAAAAGCACGTTTCGGGCGGCGAAGGATCCGATTCGCCGCCGATACCGGAACCAGGCAGGTGGGCGGAGAGTTCGGGTTTCGGGCGGGAAGGATCCGTTCTCTTCTTCAAATTTCTATCGTGCGGTTCAAACTTCAAACATTATCTTGTCCGAATGCGTGCTTGGCTAGGGTTTTAAAATTAATATAAAATTACATTTGATATGGACATATGAGACATCAGCATTAAAATGATGCTATTAATCATCAAAAATAATATTAATATAAGAGTCTAATATTATAACCAAAGAGGTAAAAATTGTATACCCCGACAGCCGGCTGCCTTCATTTTACCTGCGTGATAAGTTGTCTTATTTCAATCAATAAATAAATATATATATATAAATCTCCTAGCTTTCCTATTAAATCCCAACGACAAAAATAAATTTTACTTAGATCCTCCGGCCTAGTTTGCGGCTGTAACAATTTATTCAAGTGTCCAATCCACGAGAGCTGATTCTAAAGTCTCAATTTACGCCGTACTTACCATGACTTAATTTAAAATTTTAAACAACTTTTTAAGAATTCACTGTTTAGACATTTGTTCAGATATTTTACCGAATAAAAATTCTAATTTCCCAAAAACAAACCAGATTTATCCCAAAAATAAACTTGTGCCAAACGGGCCTCGTGCTCATCTTGGTACCAGCAGAATCTTGAGCTATAGACTAGCGTACCGCATGAGCAAATTTATGTATGTTTCTCGAATAATTAGCCCAACAATCGGTGGTAAATCTTCAAGATGCATGTCGACCTGAACATCGACAGTACTGCCCAGGAACCAGTAAAAGTGAAAACCATCGGCTGTCGAATGACTGAGCTTCACTATTCTGGCACAGAAGACAGTTAATACTTGATAGCTCTAAGTTGCTGAACAATACAGAGATATCTGCTTACTGAATTTCTTCTCTGTTGCTCATCTTTTAAGTAACATAACATGTCTAGAGTATGTCTGCAGCAGGACTGCCCAGTTGCACTCTTGCTTCTTACACTGCAGCAGTTGGCAACCTTAGGACCAGATCTCCTCCGATGAAACTGCCACAATACATCTTTATGTTATCTCTCCAACACCAACTTTAAGCAAAAGGAAATGCAACACAGAACTCAAAACAAATTCGGCGGATGAAAGAAATTTTTGGGGGAATGAAAGTGCACCGTTTCTCGAGTGAAAAATTTTACACAGGTAACGGGAAAAAAATTGTGATCTTGTGGGCCAACTAGTGGATTACCTCTTTACATAATAGTAGCAGAAGTCTGCCAAGATGAAAGTCTGAACAACTTCAGAAAAGATCGTCATGAAATGCCATTCTCCGAAACCAAGTCCAAACCATAGATTAACTCTACCATCTATATTCTGCAAAAACAGAAATATGAATACACCACGGTTCATGTCGATAGAGGACACTCCAGTACTACACTACTAAAAGAACATGTTTCTTTCGAAGCCTAGATACCGGAGCTGTGGCGAAGAGATGGCCAGATGAAGGGTAGACCAGGAGGAGCTCCCAACATGCAAGGGTCAGGATGGAACAAAATTTCTACCCTACATGCTTGGATAGAAGAAAAAAATGGCCTTTCTTCAGTATCATACTATACTTTAGAAGTGTTTTTTTCATTCTGAGTCAAGTATTCATGCTATATCACACGAGATTAAGTAAAAAATTGGCCAGATGTACTTGATTAGTACTATATGTCTCCAAAGGGCACAATCTTTTTTAAAGGTTACATAAAAATGCACAATAGGATCCCAAACTTCTTTTTATTGCAGTTCTCGGGTGATTCAAGAAGCATCACAATCTTCAGGCTATAGATGCTCCTTCCCCTTCCAAACTTCTTATAACCAAATCCCACATAAGAAGGTTTATCAAACATCATCCAAAACCTATACTTAAAAATTGTGTGTGCATATAAAAACCTTGAATTTCTTCTTTTGTCTTGTGAAATATTAGGGGAAAACCCAACATCATTCAGTTGTAATCATAGTTGTCAACATGACAAGGCATCAGAGGGCTCCCTAGGAGCTTAGGTGGTAAGGTATCTGCTTAAGCGGACACATTGTGTGCATGCAAGATTGAAAAATGTCTAAAATAAAGTAATACAAAATATAAATAGATTCAACATGGCAAGATGACACCGACATTAGAGCAAAAAAAGTATAAAATCTGATCTTAATAATGAAAGTAACTTACTAAACCTTAACAACAAAACTAAACAAAGTATAAAAATATGTACTCCTAAAACAATAAAAAGGATAAACATAATACAGTAGACAGAGATGGGAGTAAGGGGCTCAAAACCTACTGGAGGGAAAAGAGAGTTCTGATAGAGAAATGGATGAGGAGAAATATCGCTGGAGAAAGTGATCCAAGTTACCGACAGAGAAGAGAAAGAGAGAGAGAGAGAGAGAACACCCGACAAGAAAGGAGATGGCTGGAGAGAGAGAGAGAGAGAGAGAGAGAGGATAAGACTGTTCGAGGAGGAAAATAGATGGCTGAACAAGAAAGTGATCCAAGTTACCCGACTGTTGGGTGGGAGGGGGGGGGGGGATTTCCGGCCGGATGGAATAGAGATGTCTGGACTCAACTGGGAGAGACTACTGGGTGGACAGGGTTAGGAAGGGAGATGGCCGGTGGGAGGTTGGGGGAGTAGGAGAAGAACTCACTGGCAAGAAATGCATAAGAGTGGACACTGTTATCGGCAAGACATTGGACGTGCAGAGCAGAGGAGGCAGGCAGGCAGTGGCAGACGTGAGCAGCAGCAGATGCAGGCATCTAAAGATTTTGCAACAGGAGTGCAATGGTCAGTCCACCACTGGAAGGCTTTCATACAAGAGCTAAATGGGTGACTGGTGAGCAGTGGACGTACCAGTCAGTCAACTGCTCAGGCACCCGGGAGAACCCCTTGTGTGCCTAGGTGACTTAAAAAAGCACATCTGTGCCTAAGCAGCACCCTCTTTGAAGACCATCGATTACAATCCTTTTGTCTTCAGTCTTTGTCTCACAGTGACATGGTCTAGCATGAACACTCCGAAAAAATGATTTTACATCCTACAAAAAGTTTCAGAGAAATCACTGTCAAATGCTCTGTTTCGTCAATGGATTAAAGTGCATGCAGAAAAGAATGATGCATATTCCTGCATGCAGTTTAAGGACTTCAGAACCACAACTGCCATTCTTAAAAGATGTCCACTTGGAAGGTGGGATTGAGATTGGACCCTGGATTGGCCAGGGCTGATCCTGAATCCTGATCCAGCTTGGAGCCTTGGATAGGCTGGATCCACAAATATTGAAGAAAACAAAAATCAAATAGGAGTCTTGATCTGGATTGGAATGGCCATATCGGATGATCCTGATTAAGTCAAGAATTGGCCACAAGTCTGCTTGAATCGGCCTAGCTCTGCTCAACGGCTGTGACTTGGTTCCACTTAGCCTTACTGAGTTAAGCCAAGATTGGCTGATTCCAAGTTGGGAGATTGGCCATTTTGGATGGGGCTCAGGATCAGCCAATCCCGGGTGCTTTTGGCCCACCTAAGCTTGTTTGACCAGATTGACCAATCCCTATCTGGATCGCCTGATCCTGGTTCAGAATCCTTGAGTCTGACTGAATCAGCCAAAATTCCCAGAAACAGGGTTGACAATGGCAGTTTCTATTACAGGTTGGCTGACTCCATCAGCCATAGACATCTAACCTAACATTAAACCCAGTCTCGAAAAGAGTAACATTCTAAGCAAGAATCACAAATGTAAACGTTGATCAGACAGATTGACAAGCAGTATCGAGAACAAAGAGCTCAAACAAGATTGACAAGCAGTATCAAAAGCATCAAACAAGATTATAGCCTTCTGAACATGTACCTGAAGTATCCAGTGGGCACAGCTTAGGAATCGAGCAACCCCAAGTGCAAATACATAGTGCGCTGTAAGAGACTCAACAATCTACACACCAAACAAACATTTTCAGCTACTGAACTAAACAATCACAATGATATTGCAAATGTCCACTCTGAAATTTGATACAGGCCTTTGTGTTTTGCATCATTCTTAGCTGAGGTAAAACTGAAACTGCTTCAAGATAGACACAGAAAGCCCACGCAACCCTGTTTACAAAATGATAGCGTACTAGAGGATGGACGATGAGGGCAAGCAAAGCACATGGTATTATCTGTGTCAATCATCAAAACAAAAAAGATATCTCACTTAAATAGCATAAATAATTTAGTAAAAGCATTTCAATAAACTTCCCATGCCACCTTCATTAGCCTTTAGTTTTTTTATCAAGGGAAGATATTTCACATAAGAAAAAAGCATCAAATTTCCCATGTCCTGCAAGGCACTCTTTATATCAAATTCAGCATGTTATGTCATCTCCATTTGACGTGAATGCAGAGTATTATTGTCAGTAGGCTATAACTACAACTTACCGAGCACAACAAAAAGTGCAACGCAAATACACAATAAATAAAGATACATACAAAATAACAAACAGTTAATGACTAGTTCTTGAGCATACTTTGAGTAATGAGCCTCGTCATATATATCAACTAGAAGAAGCATAATCTGGTAACCAGATTCATTATTCTAAACATCAGTAGTATAAGTCCTTGCCATGTTTCCAGCTTCTGAACATCAGAACTAAGTTATCCCTAGGTAAGTGGTTAAATGCCACCTTCAAAACCTATTCTCTTTGTAAGAATATGCTTGTTTTTTATTTACCACTTCTTCCACAAATCACGTAAAAGAAACAAGCTCAATATCTTCTCTTATTAAGAGCATGACTCTGATGGCAGACAACAGATTCCGGGAGAAGAGAATGGTGCTGTCATTCAGAATTTTCTTACAATCCTTCACCCATGGGTTAATTTCTTGTAATGTCTTTGTAATCTTATCCCCTTCTTCGAAAGATGTGCTTTATTTGTCTTCTTCTTTCTTTTTCTGGTTGGGGTGTCCCTTGTGTTTTGTATATATGAATCCCTCGCTGAGTTTTTTTTCCCTTGGAGACACCTTGTCTCTGTTCTATTTTTTTCCATTCTTGGTATATTTTCCGCTTGTGACTTTGCCTTCTCTGCCTTTAGTGTTTTGCACTTTTATTGGGGGGAAAGTTGTTTTCATATAAGAAAAAAGAAACAGATTCCTAGAGGAATGTTTAGTGCTCACTGAATCCCTAAACACTACAAGTAATGTAAACCTTGCAGCACAGGTTGTCTATGTAGCAAAATAGGGAAGGTGATATGGTAATGATAAAGAATGCCACAAGACTACAAGAGTTATAGGAGGTCGCAACATTTAGAAATGCATGCAAAAACTTTAATATAGGAATGCCAAACCTGTTTCCTTCCAAATTATTATATTTCGAAATATATCAATGAGGGCAAACAGTTAGAGGCTGTCTGTTTTCTGTATGCCTGTTCTAGAATTAGGCATCTGTGGGTGAGAACCCTACATAACATGAATTTTGCTTTGGCATGGTACTTGGAATCGCCCATTTGAGCTCAGGAGTCAGGCCTCAAACATATACTGGAATGCCATGGATATCTCTGGACATTTCTGGTATAATAAATGTCACCTTCCAAACCAATGGGAGACACACCAAAAATAAATGGGCTGTTCAGCAAGCCCTCATCAATAAAACAAGCTGACCGAAGTGACGATTTATGAATGCAGTACGAAAGTCTCAAAGTCAAGTCAAACAAATTGAATCCTTTGAAAGAATTGACAATATATCACCAAAAGTAAAAAGCACTGAAAATGAAAACATATTACTCGTAGAACATGGTATCACAGTTGAAAGGTACTAAAATATTTTGGACAACATACCACATATAACAAGTTAAAGTTATCGGTTTCCTTCATGTAACTTGAGCGCAGCTTAAAACGGATCATATATATGACCCAGAGAGTTGTAACCAAAGTGGCCGTGTCAAGTATTGTATGAATGTTATACTCCATGAAAAAGCTGCAGTAGAGCCTGACAGCCAGAAACATGGCTGTTAGTTCCTGAGTTTTAAGTGAGATTCCTGCCAAAAATTATCCATACATAATGATTAGAGAAAAGGGAGGAGTTGATCATCACATGTAGAGCAACTAAAAGACTAGAAGGTGGATAACCATCAACGGAAATCAACTAAAAGACTAGAAGGTGTTTATAATATCTAGGTACGTAAATCAGTGAATGCATTCCCTTCTTTCTCTCTATATATCACTCTCCCTCTTTCTCACCGCTCTCCAATCTCCCTTGCATCTCTTACTTGATTTTAAATGAGAAAGTCGCATGCCACACGTTTCTTTGCACTATTTCCTCCAGATATCAGATTGTTTGGGTGGGTAAAAGTAACATCTGCGTGCCGGACATTACCTCTAAACACAATCCTCCAATTTTGCAGTAAAATTTCCTAAAATTCAATCTTAAACGGACAAAAAGATGCTGCTATATGTCTTCATTCTTTCCTCTTTCCAGCCCATACAAAATACGGTAGTTGACACTTGACAAGAAGGTAAAGACAAGAATATAAAGATGAACAAAGAAATGAGTTGCCACACCTTCTGATCTGACCTGGTAACTTCACCCCATCTGCTAACTACAACATTTCTGGAGCTGTGTTGAGCACTTAATCTTAGAAGAACGCATCATTCTCATTTAGTCATTTTGGCATTGCCATCCTTCACAGATCTCCTCAAATACCTATAAATTTCCCCAAAGTAACACCCTCCGGATCATGTCCGAAGGTCCAAAAGACAATACTTTGCATGGAACCACAGACTTTTACATATACATATAAATAAATAAATAAATAAATATATATATATATATAGAGAGAGAGAGAGAGAGAGAGAGAGAGATCACCGGCGCAAGTTCGGTACTTGGCGAGCTTATAGATGAGAACGGCGACTCCCGCAGCATGACAGGCCTCGGCGGCAACGAAGAGGTTATCATGGTCGTGCACGACGAGCCAAAGGAGCACCAGGGCTGCGGCCATCGCCGCCAAGCCCATCGCCGCCTTCACCGGCAGCGGCTGCCGCCTCACCCATGCCCTCAACCCCCGGACGAACCCCTTCTTTCCCATCCCCGTCCGATCACCAGAATGAGCGCCCGCAATCCGTCCGCCGCTCCCCCCGACTCCCGCCTCCCGACCAGACCCCGGAACCCTGCTCGGAAGAAATGGAGCTGAGCCGTCTTCTGGGGGGTTTTGTTTATTTTTAATTTTTATCGAAAATACTTTGACCACAAATTTAAAATCCCTTGATCTCAACTTATAAAATACTTTTTTAAAACGTACCGTGTTAATATTTTTAAAATATTTAAATATTGGTTCGAACTGAATTTAATCGAATATATCCGAACAGTTGTTTGGGTTGGGAGACCAACCTGACCCAAGATCACCCCTGACGTGTCGTCACACGAATGGTCTTTTTGCATATCTTTACTTTTTGTAGTTTTCATATTTCTAAGTATGTTCCTGAAAAACACAGCAGAATCATTAAAATCCGGTGCATTTAATAAAAAATAGGCGCCCCTGCCAAGAAGCAATGCAAAAATTATTGTTGGTCTGTTTTGTATTTTAAAGTTTTATTGTCAAAAATATCTTTTCGTTTTCTGAACAGACATAGAGGATGAGAGAGAGAAAGAGATGAATAATTATAAGGACAATATCAAATACAGGTTTTAGAAAGGTATACTATTTTTTTGTAAATTTCTAAAAATATCTATTTATTTATCTATGTTATGAAGAGGATGAAGTAGGCAACCAAACCCCCCATTTCATGGCATTTGCTCGTCGGTTTCATTTCTCTAACCGAAATAAGGATCCTTATGCACACGTTACCTGGTACCCGAAATCGGCCCATTTGACCGAAGGAGGACCATCACCGTCTGGGCCGAAATTACGGCCCATTTATTTACATCAAGCACTTCGAAAATATGGGTATTTTGGATCGTGATTTGAATTACAGATAAAAACTACGTCACTCTTTCTCCAATCTAATTGTAAAATATGCTCTCTAGTCTTGAAAGCACCTTGCACCGAATAATACAATGGATCGTGGAATCAAAAGATCAACAAATTACTAAAAATAATGGTGCATTCCGTGTGATCAACAAGGGGGTGTTTGGTTGTACGATAATTTTTTGTACACTTTCACGATTAAGAATTATATTAAAATAAAAAGTGAATCAACTCATGACATAAAATTGTCATGTTTGGAGGGATGTGATAATAAAAAGGGATAACTACCATTCATGACCAAACAAAGTGAGAGACCACATGAAAAAAAGAAAGAGGTGAGACTCTCTCTTTTTTTGTTTAAAAAGAAAATCACGTTTAAAATATAAAATTGTCAAGGTTGTCAAACACCCCTTTTAATTACAAGTTTTCTTATAATTTTTAAAAATCAAAATAAAAACCTTCATTATCATGCAACCAAACACCCCCATAGATTAAGTGCTCGAGGTGATTAAAACACTTATATGCTGTGTTTTCTTTCTCTCTCTCTCGTCATCTTCCTTTGATATTGATACTGCTGTGTGATGGTCGCAAGTGTTGTCCTCTGCTCCGGCACTGCTTCCGGCTTTACCCCTTCGCCGTCGGGTTATATTCAGTCGTCATACCATATATTACATTTACCTACGGATAAAACACATCGTAGGTCTAAGTCAGAGTTTTAATGTAAGAGTTCACGTATGAGACCTATTTTCCTCATGAGATTTTGAGAAATTTTTTTGGGAAAATTGATTACGGGTCCGTTTAACAAAGTCAACTTAATATATACTCCACTGACCAAATTGGCATAACAGGAGATCCATTTTCACCAATGTCTTAAACGCTAGATCCAGTTAACCAGCGTCCGTCGAGCGAGTTCTGTCCATTCCGAAATTGCCCCTCAGTCGAAATGAGGAGTAGATAGCACAGCACTTCACGGCTCCGAGGCAGACGCGAGCGGGCGATGGTGATAGTGATCTAGGGCTACTCCGCTACGGTCGATCGATCGATCAAGCAGCTCCCCCCCTTGACGTAGTGGCTTCCAAGCATCATTCATCTCAATTTTTTTTGGAAGAGATATGACGATGACAAGCAGATCTACGACAGATGATCGGTTTCGGCGAACAAGTCGGCGATCATCTCTGTTTACATCTTTTCCTTGTTTCCTTTTGCCGCCCCCATGGGGAAGATCCTCCGCAACCATCTCCTAGGGCTCCGTTGGGAAAGTAAGTGGATGCACCACCCGGCCGGCCGGCGGTGTTTCTGCTAGAAGAAGAAGCGCTTGAAAGGAGCCCTGTTGACGACTCTCATCAACTTGGCCAGCTCCTAAACCTAGGCCGCCTTTGTCCCCCTATTGGCCTCCGCCGAGGCTCTTTTCTCCTCTGCCTTCCGCCAAGCCTTGGCCATGTCTTTCTGCATCTTCTCCATCGCGCAAGCTCTCTTTTTATTCAGCTTCAAAAGGGTAAAAGGGTCTTTTTACATCTCTACTTAACTCCTCTGTTGTGTAATACGTATGGAATGGAGTTATGATGGTCAAAATGTGCGAAAACGGACCTGATGTTAAAGTGAAATTTCGACGGGAGTAACTGTTGAACGGTGCGGGTTGGGTTGAAACGGACCTGCCGTTCATTTTGCCAAAATTTTTCAATCCTCTCACGTAAATAAGAGAATTGAATATCTTTACATGTATTCATTTAATATCTTTGTTTCTTCAGAAATTGAGAGGATCCGCTATCTATCCATATGTACGCATGCACAACGTAGATCATCTGCCCAGCGACGTCAGATGCAGTCCTTTGCTCCTCTTCCTTTACTCTCGCCCGCTCCTCGAACTCCGGCGAACTCCGGCGAGCGACGCCCCCCCCGCGCCCACCGCCTCCTGCTTCAGCCTTCCTTACGCCGCCGGCCGGCCGGCTTGAGTCGCCGGGATCATCATCCTGTGAGGATCGCACGTCTTACCGACTCGTTATGTTGGTCGTTCGGCCCTAATTCCTTTCCACCGCGCGGCCATCGCCGGCGAGAGGGGAAGTAAATACACCCTTTGGTTAAAGCTGCTTCTTCTTCTTCTCTCTCTCTCGTTCGCCCTCCTCCCCTTCTTACCTCTATCGCTCCGACGTCTCTGTCAAACCCTGCCGTGGTTCTTCGTCCCTCTTTTTTCTTTCTGTGCCACGCCTTTCGCCTTTGCCGGCCCTCCGATCTGATCCATTCATATACCGTCCTCTCCAGCCCCGGGATTGGAGAAAGGAGGGCCGGGGGATCGGGAGTTGCACAGGTGAACCATGGTGAAACGACGCTACACGCCGGAAAAAAAAGAGAGGGAATACATTGATTTCCATATAAGCTTCGGAGAGATGCATGTAGCTAGATATGTAAAGCTGTGTCTGGGTCCCTCCCTCCTGGCCACGCGCCCTTGCCTCAGCGATCGCTGACGTCGGGAAGAAGAAGCCAACAAGAGGACACGCCGCCTGGGACGGCGGCGGCAGAGCAGCACGCACAAAACTCTCCTCCGCCTCCGGCAGGTCATGTCCATCTATCTCTTACAGGGGGGGAATATACGGAGAGCCCTGAAAGGCCCTCCTGGCCTCTCGGCGCATGCAAGTAGCCCTGTACTGTGCATGCGTCGGCCGGAATCGGATGCCGCCGGCCCCTCCGCCGCCGTCTCACCGGAATTAATTAGCCCCGCCCGCCAAAGCGTACGTACGTAGCTCTCGATCGGGAGAATGGATCGATCTGTTTCCGGATTAGCCGGTCGCGATTATAAGATATATAGCTAGGGTTCGGCTAGCCTGACTCCTCGTCGCAAGCTGTCCGAAGAAGGGGGCTGCCTCTGCCGGAGATCCATGCCGGCGGGCTCTCGAAGTCGTCGTCGGGCAGACATGAAGAAGCAGCATGTCCGGAGAATAATAAGAACGCAGAGAGGAGGGGGTGGGGGGGCAGCTGACTCGTCAGCGGTCTACCGAGTCAACGGCCCTGACTCTGAGGGCATCTTTTTCCCCGCCTGAGACGGTCGACGGCGGGATTAATTAAGCGGTTGGGACCGGTCGCGGGCGGCGCAATGCACCGCGGTGCAGGAGGAGACCGCTGGGCGCTGTCGTGGGTAGGCGTGGCGGCACACCGTACGCGCAGAAAGAAAGCAGCGGCGGCGGATCCAACCGGACTCGAACCGCCTCGCCCGCGGGTGCCCCGAAATCAATGGGACCGGATCGCACTACGGTGTGCACCTCAATGCACACAACTTCAATAATCTATCTTATATTACACTCAAAATAATTATTTTTAATATTTTTAAAATTATGAATATAAACAAAGATTATATATCAATAAAAATATAATATTATCAAATATTTTTAACATTTATACTTTGTTATAAGTTAATTATGCATTTAATTTAAATAAATATATAAAAAATATTTTTGATACTAATTTATATAGAATATAATATTAGATGATATTTATTTATATTCACACTTTTAAAAATATTAAAAATAATTATTTTGAGTGTAATATAAGATAGATTATTGAAGTTGTGTGCATTGAGGTGCACACAGTAGTGCACACAGGATCCGGTCCCGAAATCAATACCAGTTAAAAAGATTTGTCTTGATTTTAAAATTTACGGAATCTTTCCTCCGCGTTAGATAGACTAGACGAGGCACTCGTAGACACCCCCCCGATGCTGGATAAGAGCAGAGCAGATGTTAGGTAAGATAAGAAAGTTGATACATAAATATATATTTATTTATGTACGTATACATGATTAAATATTGTGCAACCGAAATGACTCTGCGCGTTCAGCAGGGTGTATTTATTTAGTGCAAGTGGGAGGAATGAATCATGGATAATTGTAGGATACACAATCTTGGCCCTAGAAGAGATCTAAACAATTATATACATTAAGAAACTGCAAGTTTCTTTTTAGTTTTTTTTTACATCTTTACGTCTCGAATAGAAATAATCAACGTAACCAAACGTATATTATGATTTCTAACACAGTTAGCTATAATCAAAATATATTTAAGTTTTTTGGGCACGGCTGTAATATCTAGTGGGGTATTTGGCTGCGGAATAATTTTTTCTGTTTACACTTCATAAAAAATTTTTGTATTAGGTAAACTCTAATGGAATGTTTGGTTGCATGATAACAGAAGTTTTATTTTAATTTTTAAAAATTATAAGAAAATTTATTAAAAGAGATGTCTGGTAATCATGATAATTTTATATTTTAAAAGTGATTTTCTTCTTAAACAAAAAAAGAAGATCTTGTCTCTTTCTTTTTTCCCGTGGTCCCCCACTTTGTCTGGTCATATATAGTAATAACTCTTTTTTGTTATCACATCCTTCCAAACGAAATAATTTTATATTATCAGTTGGTTCATTTTTTATTTTAATATAAATTTTTATCATAAATTGCATAAAAAATTATCGTGTAACCAAACACAAGCATAAGATGGCTCGGACATAAAAGTTTCAAATGTTTGGTGAGATATGACGACAAAAGGATCGTAGACTATGCCCGACTATGATGGGTGGGGGGCTTGTCTCAGAAAACATCTTCTACGAAAATATAATTTTCGTAATGACTGCCAAACATCTTTTTAACAAAATTTGCACAAAATCCTATTGTTGTTCCAAAAACTCGCAACCAAGCATACCATAAAAGATTCAAAATACACGAAGGAAAGAGAGGCATGCATAAAGAAAGAGGAGGCGTGCGGGGGTGGAGTTGACTGGTTGAAACATACTGATTCTACTTTTATTTTGAGCAGAAAAAAAAAGAATTCTACTTTTATTCGCTTTTATCAGGCTTTTCGGCTTTGAATTATTTATATGTATATATGCAGGAACCCCGCCCCACTGGTGCATATAATAAAGAACGGCAGTGCTGGGATGAGCTGTCGTCTGCTTTCTCTGACGCCACCTCCCTCTTGCACTGTTGGGCAGCTGCGACAATACCTGGCGGCCGGCAGCGACGAGCAGAAGACAGGGCCGCTCAGCGCAGCGGCTGCCGATCGATACAATAATGCGGCCACCGGCCGCGGTCCTCGTCGTCGTCGTCGTCGCGGTTACTGCGACGGGTCCCAGCCCCGGCAAATTCTTCCCGCGGTAAACTATACCTTGGCTCGGCCGGCGGGATCTGCATGCCTTGCTCTCCTCCGCCCGACGGAGTCCCGACCTGCTTGGGGCCAGATTCGTGTTTCGTGCGATCGGGGAGACCTAGACGGGAGGCCGCTGGAGGAAGGTCGGAGGACGGGGAGAGAAGAGAGGAGGTCGAGGTGGGGGGGGGGGAGACTTGGTTTTTATGTACCTCTCTCATGGCCGCGCTTTAGGTTTCCGAGACCCCACGAGCGGCGGGTCGCGCGGCTTTTGAGGTTTCCGGTCGGACCACCACTCTCCTTCGTGCCCCCGCGCATAGGTTGGGGTGAAAGAACGAGGAGGGTGGAGAACCCTGAGAGAGCGACGGGGAGATCTCTGTAGGTCTTCTGAGGGTTTAGAACGAACCGAATCTCTCGCTTCCGGGTTCACCCAGCTCCACCGTGTGATCTCCTCCTCCTCCTCCTCCTTCTCCTTCTCTCTCATATACCGGAGAAGCCCCACGCACTCTCAGATGCAGCAGTCGGCTGGCCGGCCTTCACGGGTTCGGTCGGAGGGAGAAAACCCTAGCTAGGGTTACTGTCTCTGACTTGCTGCTCAGTTATCCTTTTTCTTCTCCCCCCTGCTTGCGCTGATCTACGGAGCAGATTGATCGAGGGGGCCGTAAATTTCTCCCGTAAGCAGCGGATTGGGAGGAGCAGAAGCTAGCGATAATTTCCCTCTTTCTGATATGCGGAAAAGCATTTGTGGTGAAAACCCTAATTTCGGAAACAGATAACGGAGGAGAAGACAGGGGGGGGGGGGGGGGAAGAGAGGGAGCGGGGCGGAGAAGACGGCCAGCATGGAGCCTACAGAATATGGGGTCGGGAGGGGAGGCCTGCCCTCCAACAACAACAGCGGCAGGAGCAACTCCGAGCAGCACCGGAACCTCGCGCAGGCGCCGCAGAGGAGGAACCGCGGCGGCGGCGGCGGAGGAGCTGGCCGAGAAGGGGTCGGCGCCGCCGGGGCGGCCGGAGGGCTGTCGGCGCTGCAGCTTGTCCCTTTCGAGGGGCGTGGCCCGGGTGATGGACCGATATCCGCCAATTACGGCAACACCGTCGTCCAGCAGGGCTCGCCCCAGGTCGACGCCTCCCTCTCCATCTCCGGCACCGCGTCCGTGCATACGGATTCCCGCGCCCTCGTGCCGTCCGCGGCGGCGCCCGCCAGCAAGCAGGCGGTCTCCAAGCGCTCGTCCAGGGATCGCCACACCAAGGTCGACGGCCGCGGCCGCAGGATCCGCATGCCGGCCGCCTGCGCCGCCAGGGTCTTCCAACTGACACGGGAGCTCAGCCACAAGTCCGACGGGGAGACCATCGAGTGGCTGCTGCAGCAGGCGGAGCCGGCCATCATCGCCGCCACGGGGACCGGCACCATCCCCGCCAACTTCTCCTCGCTCAACGTCTCCATCCGAAGCACCGGGTCCACGGTGTCGGCCCCTCCCTCAAAGCCCGCCCCCAACACCTTCCACGGGGCGCTTGCCCTCGCCGCCGCCGCCGCCGCCCACCATCAGCAGCGCGCTGGTTACGACGATAGCGGCGGCTCCGACCCTGGAATTCCGCACCCTTCCTTCTTCGGCTTCTCGCAGCAGTTCCACCAGCAGCATCACGTCCCGCCAGTTAACCAGATCGGGGAAGCGTTGTTGCACGAAGCGGCGGCGGGTGGTGGGTGCGGTCCCGGCGAGTCGGCTGATACCTACCTGAGGAAACGCTACAGGGAAGACCTGTTCAAAGATGACCGGCAAGACGACGTGGGAGGGCCGGGGGGCGCCGCCGCGTCGTCTCCTACCTCTGCCGGTAGCGCCAAGTCTCCCAGGGCAGGCGGCGGTAGGAGCGAAATGCAGCAGCGCGCGGTACCGCCTCCAGAACCTGCCGCCAGCGCAGCCGCCGTGACAGCAGGAGGAGGGTTGATAAGATCGTCCAGCGTCGTCCCGGCTGCAGCGATGTGGGCTGTGGCAGCTCCCTCCCCCACCAGCGGGGGCGGAGCTTTCTGGATGCTCCCAGTCAACACCGCCGGCGGCTTCAACACAACAACGCTACCTGCGGCGGCGGGTCAGTCCGAGGCGCCTTTATGGACGTTCCCTTCTGCGGCGGGGCAGTACCGGACGGCCATCCCGGCGGCGGGCGGGGGCACCATCCCGGCGCCTCTCCATTTCATGACCAGGGTCAACCTGCCCGGCGGCGCCGGCGCTCTACCCCTCGGGTTGCAGCAGCCGCAGCATCCGGGAATGGCGTCACATCAACGGGGCATGGGTATGTCGGAGACGAACCTCGGGATGCTAGCGGCTCTCAACGCCGGTGTCCCCAGGCCGGGCGGCGGGGACCAAAATCAGACTCTGGACCCGCGCCGTGGTGCTCAGCAGCAGCCGCCGGCGCAGCCGGCACTCGGGTCCGAGAATACCGACGACGACGAGATCACAAGCTCCCAGTAACGTCGAAAGTAAGCCGACATGGGACGGGGGGCTGCTCCGGCGATCGAGCGGCGCCGCCTGCAGCTTTCTGCGTCGGAAGAGATCAGGCGCCGTCGCCGGCGGCGCTGCACGCAGTCGGTGGCTGCCTGGGATCTTTCTTCTTCCTGCTGTATCTCTCCCTTGCAGATTGTGTTCGAAGCAGATCGATTGATTAATGGGTGGGGCGGGGTGGAGATTGAGGGAATATGTATGTTTCATTTCTTAAGAGTATGACAAAAAAATTATCAAAATATAAATATTTTGTTTAGTCTACTTATTAAAATGTTTTACATGCATGTGGGTTAAATAACTAACCAACTTTTAGCAAATTGTTGAAGACGTACCATTCAACTGAACTGCGTTGATTATATATATATATATATCAACGTATTATCCTTCTTCCAATCCCCAATAAACATAAGATAAGTTAATTATTATTGGATTAATACAAAAAGCACATAAGTGATAAGTCCAACAATTGCTTTTCTTGGCCGCGTTTGGTTGTGGTTGTGTAGAAAAGAAATTGTGAAATTTATAATCTTTTCTCAACTTTTTGAAAAATTAAGTTTTATGATAATCGAAATAGAACTTATATAATTATCTCAGGGTCACTTTTGAACGTGGAAGAGGAGAGAAGACTTACGAACTCCAAAATCATCACACTGAGGTTGAAGGGCCCTTGATATTTAAGCAAGTAAATTTTATATGAAGCATCAGAGATTATGTCCACTTTCTAACACTTCCACTCACTATCAAAATTGGCAGCGTGAATATAAAAGTTCTGGTAATCTTTCGTCGGATGTATAATCATGGATAAGTCACTCCGTTTGATTTGAGTTAAAATATATTTAGAAAACAATCTTATCCTATGTTTGGTATAATATACGATTCTTAATTTTAAAATTAATATATATTGATATATAAATTATTTGACTATTATTATAAAATTTGAAATTTACATCATAAATAATACTTCATTGGTAATGCAAAACATTGCATATACTAGATGAAATGACTATACCTCATGTACTAGATGGGATGACTTATCCTACACCTTATCCTTTTTTTTGATAAACCGGATTGGGTTAATCCAAGTTAAGTCATATTTTATTTGCAAAACAAACAGAGTATTGAAGATAAATTAGATTTATCCATGATTATCCCATACCAAACATGGCATAAGAGGATATAGAAAGTATTTTTTAGTAATTTTATTAGTTAAAATTTAAAAAAATAACAATGAAAATTAATAGAGTTCAAGTATATCTATCACAATGGAAATAAATCAAGACTTAAAAAATAATAAAAAACATCAAGATTGTAATGTTTATTTTAAATATCAAATAATTATAAAGATGAATATATATGAATCTTTTATCATAACATAACTGTTGCACAGAAACAATCCAAAGCAGAAAACCAAATTGTTTCTTTTTTTTTTTACTTTGTCGAATTTAGTGGGCCATCTGACACAAAACTTCAAGAAAGCTTGTGATGTACTCACCGAGTAAACCCTGCTTAATTATATCTCCGAGTAACTATTTTATCGTATCTAAAACTTTTATAATTATTTTAGACATGGACTCATTTAGTTTAGACTTTAAGTATATCTTATGCGCGGACTAACAAAATTATCTGAGAGAACAGTCGTTTAGAGCTCGCATAAGGAGAAAACCATTGTGGTGTGCTCTGACACTTGTAGGTTGTTTGGTTGTCCAATAAAATTATATACATAGAAAGTTGTACTAAAATAAAGTGTAAATTAGTTAATGATATAAAGTTATTATGTTTGGGGATGTGGGATAAAAAATCTCATGGTCGAATGGCAGAGGCCATTTCTTCAAAATTTTACGAAATTAATTATCAATATGTTTTAAAATTTTAAAAATAATGTTACGAACATTTAGTTTTAATATAACATTTTAGAATGATAAACATGTAGATGATAAAAAATAAATCGGTTAAAATATATATTCTTTTACGGCTCCTTTTATATCAAGTTTTAAAGCATAAAATTTTTAGTGATAATTTAAAAACAGATAAATGATTGAAGATGTCTTCAAATATAGTTTATAAATACTCGAATAACAAAAATTATGCTCTTAAAAGAATAAATCACCTCACACGGCATATTCCGTTCTCCATTTCTTCCAAAAAGTTACTACATGAAATTGTTCCACTTGGAAATATTTTTACGTGGATCCAAGCTAGGCTCTTACTTGAAATTTTTTTTTCTAAACATACGTTTCGTGAAATATAAAATTTGGTTGTTCTCATGTTATTTCGTGTCGAATCAAAAAAACTAAAATTATATATCGAAATGATATCTATTATACCTTAATAAAATATAGTTTGAACCGAATCAAATCAAACCAAATCGAATTAATTTAGTATATTCTGGTTTGATTTGATTCGAGAAAAAATACTTAAAAACCACATCAAACCAATCCATGAGCCCCCCTGACTAGCACCCTCGTACGCGTACACACATATATACAAGGAGAGGAAATTTATATATCCATGTGTGCTTACAAGAACGATGCCATTTTCGAGACTATGTATGCAGTACCCCGCTTTCATGCTAAAACCTGTCGGAGAACACTCTCTCCGACGCTCTGCGCTCCCGTAGCTGTGCAACGCTGAACAAGAACGGCGGGCACGAAGAACAGGTAGCCGTGCATGTGACCGCGCGCGTCAATATATATCCATGTCTACGTCGACGGTGGGGACAAAAGATAGAAAAAAAGGAGAAGATGCCAACACCACATGACCGGCCAGCCGAGGGCCACCCCGGACGGTGTAGCTCTAAGCTAACAGGAGGAAGCTGGCAAGGATGATCAGAGAGAGAGAGCTGGATGCCCTTTCTCCTCTGAGTCGTCTGTCCAAATCGCCGACCGTTCCTTCCGCCATCGGTACAACTGCAGGCTCGTCGCCCTCCGGAGCCGTCGGTCAGTCTGATGAGATGGGCATCGCGTCCTCATCTGTCTGTATTTTTTTTTTTTTTTTTTGGTTTTCTTAGAACAGACCAACCTTCTTCCTATATAATAATAACAACGCAGAATACAACATTGATAGAAGAAATCAGATCCTATCCAAATACTTTTCTCTTCACGTATAATGTACGTGAAGATAAGAATGATTTAATATCTCCGCACATATTTATTTAATATTGAAGAGGATTGAGAAAATCTCTTCACGTGAAAAGATCCGGTCTCTCGATAAAGTACACGAGAAAAAAAAACAGAATATTTAAACAAGAACTCGAGCAATGAGGCAGACATGCTACAACGACATTAATTCTTCGAGTATTCATCAACTCACACGAGTATATATAGTCACATAAATAAATCGACTCTTCACGGAGAAGCACATGTTTAGACAGTGGGAAATCGAATATTTGATTATTATTTTTTTGATAAAATTTGACAACTATGGTGAGATCGAATGATCGCACTATGAAAATTTATGTGGATATCCCCCATATTAATAATCTCACAAGTACGGAGATGACTCGAAAAGACACCAAGACAGCACAACAAAACAAACGATAATCGAAATAGACATTTGGACGTTGAGGAGAGACTCCAGATAAAGAGAAAGGTCGATATTAAATTAAACTACTGGGAAATAAAAACGAGGAGCATATATATATATATATATATATATATATATATACACCTTCTCCCCTCGCTCGTACGTAACGCTTCTCTGCTTTGCCGTCGCACGGCACGTCGTTAATATTATAAGTCCTCCGCTCGTACCCCACCACATCGGCGAGAAAATTTTTGATCTAACACGGTTTAAAATTTGATTTCCGGAAGTAGCACACTAAAGATTTTATTTCCGGAACTAGCAGGGTTTGGGCGAAGTCGCTGGTAATCCAGCGACTTCACGGCCGGGAGGACAAGTCGCTGCTTAATGCAGCGACTTTCTCTTTTTTTTTTTTTTAAGGCATGGGTGAAGTCGCTGGGATACCCAGCGACTTCACCCAAATAATATTTATATATTATAAATAATATTTATATATTATATGACTTTCTCCTTTTTCATGGGTGAAGTCGCTGGGATACCCAGCGACTTCACCCAACTAATATTTATATATTATAAACAATATTTATATATTATATATACCTCAATTTAAAATATTATTTATAGATATAATAAATATTAATTTAAAAAACACATAAAATAATTTAATCAAAATTTATTTATTTTATTTTAAAATTTTAAAATTTTTATTAAAATTTTAAATTTCTATTTATAACATATAATACTATAAATTATTATGTTTACTTAATTAAGTATAAAAATTTATTTATAATTTATTATATATTTTATAAATTTTAAATACATATTATTTTAAAGTAACATAATTAAAAAATTTATTTTAAATTTTATTTCATTTATTTAATAATATTGTAAGATTTATTTTAATTTTTTTAAATTATCTAGTGTTATATTATATATTATCGTATGTGAACTAATCTATCTTATATATTTTATAAATATTTATTATAATATTATTTTAAATTAAAAATTAAAAATAAAATAAATTATGAATACTTTTATTTATTTTTATAATACAATTTTAGGTAGTTTAAACTATATAATAAATTATAAATAAATGTTTATACTTAATTAAGTAAACATAATATTTTATAGTATTATATGTTATAAACAGAAATTAAAAATTTAAAAATAAAATAAATAAATTTTGATTAAATTATTGTATGTGTTTTTTAAATTAATATTCATTATATCTATAAATAATATTTTAAATTGATGTATATATAATATATAAATATTATTTATAATATATAAATATTATTTGGGTGAAGTCGTTGGGTATCCCAGCGACTTCACCCATGCCTTAAAAGAGAAAGTCGCTGCATTAAGCAGCGACTTGTCCTCCCGGCAGCGACTTCGCCCAAACCCTGTTAGTTCGGGAAATAAAATCTTTAGTGTGTTACTTCCGGAAATCAAATTTTAAACCGTGTTAGATCAAAAATTTTCTCCCACATAGGCCCGTCTGCCGCCGGCTTCAGCTGGTTGTCTCCTGTCGGTGATGCTGCGGAGCCTTCCCTCCCTGCTTCTCGGCTTTGATAGACGGCCGATCGATCCTCGAAGGCGGCGGAGAGAAGACCCGATCACGAGCAGCTCGGTCATGGTAAAGAAGCATGGGGGGGGGGTATGTCAGTGCAGTTTGATTCGATCCTTCCGTCCTGATCTGTGTCCCGGTTTGAACCACAGAGATTAATTTCAGTGCCGGTGCCTCCCGGACACAGGTAGTTTGCTGCAATGCTGTGATAATTAGGCCACTCTAAAAGCACGGATTGCACGGGTATCCATTTGATCAAGAAGGCGGGTCGGGGGTCGAGATCGGGTTGGCCGGGCCAAAAATCAACTCGAGTCGGTTAGGGTCGCGACTCAGGTCGGGCCAATGATGTCGGGTCGGGATTGAGAAAAGTATACAAATAAATGTAAATTGAGTAGTAACTGAACGTCTGAATCGTGGCCCCCGTGTAACGTTTTGAAAAAAATAAATAAATTCTGTAACGCTCGCCTCCCCCTCGCCGATTTCGCCGCTCCATCCTGCCGTTTTTACCCCGTCCCCTATCCCCCGTTCTCCTTGCGACATCCCGCCGGTTACGCAAGCTCATCACACCGATCTCCCTCTTTCTCGCCGTTCCTGCGCCGGTCTCCCCCTCCCACGCGGAGCCTCGCGATGTCCTTGTCAGTTAAGAAACACCCACGATCGATATCTCTTCCCCCCCAAACCCCCCCCCCCCCCTCGTCGAGCTCTCTCACTCTCCCTTTCTTCCTGTCGTCGACGCTGCCGTCTCCCTCTCGGCTACGCTGCCCCCCGCCTCGGTCTCTTTCTCTCTCTTTTCCCAGCCACGTCGCCGTCTTCCTCCCCCATCCACTTTCCTCCCTCGTCGCCGCATCGCCACCGCATTGACATCGCCTCCCCTGTTCCGGGCAGACTTACTGCCGCGAGTCGCTATCCCAAGCCCCCTTGTTGCCACCGTTGGCCTCCACCCCCCCCCCCTCACCATTGCATTGGTCGCCACCCCGTCTGTCGCCGCGGCAGCCATTGTTGGCTGCGTCTCCATCGCGCAAGACTTCTTTGTTCTATTGGAAGCCATCGCTGCAAGCCCCCCAGCGCCGCATAGCCGATCGAAAAATAAACGTTACAAATAAATTGAGTAGAACATCTTGTGAATGATGCCAAATTTTACTCATCTTAATTGGCCACGTCAAAGAAAATCGATTCTGCCGACGTCATCATATACATGAGCCCACTTCTACGATGAAACAAACGGACCCCTAGTTGCAACTATTTTACAACGTAGACCAAGCGGTGAGGTTTTTTTCACGTTGGTACATGATAGGAGGACGAACAAGAAGAGACTTACGTCAGTGTTTGGAACGACCGTAGGTACTCCACCATGCTCAATCTAGAGGAAGAATATTCTTTCCGTCGAGTGGGCATCATAATAGAGGCATTTGGATGCATATGATGTGATCCTTCTGCCAGGTGGTCTGCGGAGGGGTAGAGAACAGAAGGGGTGGCCATGGATTGGCCGCAGGCCAAGATAGGAAAGTTTTGACCCGTAGATTTTAATGAGATCATCAACCTGGCCAAAACAAGTTAGGGGGGTGAATCAAACATGTCTCAACTTTCAATAACATAACTTAGTTGAAAAATATTACTTTTACTTATTAAAAGTATTTTTAATTTAAGCTGTTATCAAGTTTATAATATTAAATTAAATTTAATATATTTATGATATAAAATTTGCGTCGGAATTGGCCAGGCCAAGCTAAGTTAACCATTTTTACAGGATAGACTAAATCGGGTCAGCAATGTAACTTAGGCCGAACAGACCGGTCTGATATATTTTGGACTGGATCAGACCTAATTGAGCTGGCTTTGGCTTCGGAAACAGCCCTCCATTGATACCCCAAGAGATCAGGCATGGAGGGTACTCAGGGAGGATATCAAGCCAGTGATGGGAGCCTTTTCCGTAGGGATAATACTTATCAAGACTTTTACTCACGGAAAGATTGATTGTCTTCGGTCAGTAATTTCTTATCACGAAAATTTGCCTCATGATAACAGCATCTACAGATTCATCATTGGATAAACAAGGCATTCATTGAAAGAAGAAGAGACCATCAATCTTTCTAGACAATCATTGAACCTTGGAAATGCAAAGTTGAAATTGAGAATCATACCTGCAAAGTGGCTAAAGAACATGAAGAGCCACGCAGATATGCAGAGAGTGACATCGCTGATATTTCTCACTCCTTGAGTATGAGCTCTTTCCACATACAATGCGCTAGTTTGATGTTTGAACATTTCAAACTTGGAAAGTTGTTGGAATCCCAGCATGACCATATGTCCCTGCATGTAGTTCTGAGATGATTCATCATTCGAAGATCATGAATATCAAGATTGACAGAGTTTGTTTTGTTGCCCACATTTGAAACATAACATGCGGTTTAATAAGATTTACATGAGCAGTTTGTGAATACTCAGTATCCAGTTCTAAAAATTCAGCAATTCCATTGCTAGAGATGTGTCCAATATCCACATAAATTTGAAATGACCCAGGAAAACTCAAATTTTCATGGCCTAAACAGCTCGAGGACATTGATCTGATGGGAGAGTGTCAGGGAATTAGAACAATGCGGAAGAGGCAAGAGAAACCTCAAAAGTTCCCCCAATACCAAGATGCTCCAGCTTCTTGCACAACATCCACCTCGAAACACGTACCAGGAACACCGACAGAAAAATGGTTAGTTCATCAAGAATGTGCTCCTGCTTCGGTACTAGAGTTTGTTAGACAGATGAGACCCCATTAACCTTACAAGACTCATTCAACACATCACCAAATTTCAACAATAAGACACTGGAATTTGTCCTGCAAAAATCGGATTCTTCACTTTCCAGTTCCATAAATTTAACTATTTCTGGATCTATTAGCTGTATCTGCAAGAGCACTTACAAGATGGATTAGTTCAAATAAAGTGAACCTCTATTATCACCAAACATGGAGGGAGCTCAATGCACCACAATCCTTAAAACATGCCTTTCGTAACACAGAACAATTTTCTTGTGCGGCATATGACCATTGAAGAAGACTAATTTCAATGAACACAGGCCTGACAAATAGCTCCTACCAAAGGAAAGCTCATAACTTTAATTGTAGGGCCATAGCCAAATGGGAAAGGATGACAATTAAAAGAAAAACACTATCATATGCACCACAATAAGTTAATTTCATCACATCGAAAAGTATTCTGTCAGAATCTTGTCCTTGACAGCTGAAAGACATCCCCTGTGATTTCTTTCTATCTCTTTCCTTTTTGTGGTTCCATTTTTATTTTAATATGAATTCCTCTTCTCAGAAAACAAATTTCTTGTACTAAATACATCAAATGACTTTACCAGTAATCTCCACATGAACATTTAGCATTTTCAAAACAGTGGAAACGGTTAGCATCCCTAACTAGTATTTTCCTACCAGCGACGAGAGAAATAAGTTTTATAGCTGTATGACAGTCATTGCAAATTCGAAGATTTTTTATGACATAAATTGGAGCAGTTGGAGGCATGCTAATAATTCCAAAAGCGACAGCCAGCTTCTCGCTGTGATAGATGATACATTCTTCCTTCTGTTCATCCTCTACATCATGCAATACACCATCAAGATCAGGCATATATCCCATCAATTTTATCTCTGACAATAAATCCCTTAGCTTTGCATGAATCTGATTCATGTTAGAGTGGCTTTTGTCCCCCGAAACAAAAATATGGATTTCAGTCTTGACCTGTATCCAGCTTATCCCAGGTTCCTTCTTTATATCTTGTCCCCTCATCAACTTTCGAATTTTGGCAACTCCATCCCACCTCTTTATTTTAGCATACGTATTAGACAACAGAACATATGTTCCCACATCATTAGGATCAAGCTCGAGAATATGCTCCGCAATCTTCTGTCCGAGCCTGTACCTCTTATGCACATGGCATGCATTAAGAAGTGTTCTCCAAGCAATAAGATCCCACTTTGCTTCAGTTGTCCTCAAGAATTTATAAGCCTCTTCTAAGCGTCCAACTTTGCATAAGATTCCCATTATGCATGTATAGTGCTCTACTGTTGGCAATAATTCCATATTCTTCATGTGGTTCAGATAATAGAAACCACATTCCACAAGACCCAGATGAGCACAGGCTGACAGAACCCCCACAAAGGTTATAGCAGTTGGCAGTACACGTTCCATAGACATTCGTTGGAAGATCTCCAAAGCCTCAACACCAAGCCCATGATGAGTGTAACCAGATATCATGGAGTTCCAAGAAATAGCGTCACGATGAAGCATGGTGTCGAACACCATCCGTGCCTCCCAGATGCTGCCACACCTAGCATACATGTTGATAAGCGCATTCTGGACTACTAAGTGATGTCCTAGTCCAGATTTCTCCACATGTGAATTCACCGCATCTCCATGCCTCAGAACAGATAAACTTGCAGATGAGTTCAGCAAGATTGCATAGGTAAATTCATTTGGGCGAATGCCATCAACGTTCATTTCTAAAAACAAAGTCGTGACTTCTTCAAAGAGACCATTTTGAGCGCAAGCCCCCATGACGGCAGTCCATGATACGACGTTCCTCAGAGGCAATTCACGAAATGCATGCTGAGCAGCTGAAATCTCTCCGCATTTCCCGTACATGTCGACTAAGCAATTGCCAACAAAGATGTTCATCCCCATTCCTCTTCTCAGAGCCTGGCTATGGATCTGGATACCCATTTTGAAATCTTTCAAACCAGTGGCGAGCCCAAATACTGCAAGATAAGTGACATGGTCCCAGATATCGATATCCTTGAGGATGCAACTCAGAACGTACAGGGCCTCGATCAGATACCCGTGCTCTAAGAAACCGTTGATCATTGAATTACACGAATATAAGTCAAAAGTGGTATCCATGTAGAAGAACCTCCATGCGGCGTCCATCCCGGAACATGTCAAGTACATGCAAAGCAGGGCATTCTGGACGTAGGGAAAGCCTCCCAACCCGGATTTCAGCACGCGAGCATGGCACTGCTCACCTTTCTGGGCAGCATTCAAGCCCGAGCAACATGCAAGTGCCGTAGCAAAGACAAACTCATTCGGGCGCACTATAGCCGGTTCATGTTCCATCTGCCTGAACACCTCGAGTGCCTCCGAAGGAAGTTGGGCGTGCAAATAACCTGCCATGAGAGCACTGGTAGAGACGACGTTCTTCACCGGCAATCCGTCGAACACCCATCGAGCGAGGTCCGTGCGACCACATTTAGCATAGAGGTTGACGAGGGCGTTACCGTGCACGAGGTCGAGGCGGCACGTCCTAAGGAGGCGGGCATGGAGGACTCTCCCCGGGTCCAGGTCCCGAGCGGCCGTGAAGATTTTCAGGAAGCCGAGTGTTTCCGAGGGAGGTGGGAGAAGGAGCGACTCTGCAGGTTGAAGTGTGAGGAAAGACGGCAAGGCGGCGCGGCGGAGAAGGCGCGATGCGCGCATAACAGTCACCCCACTCGGCAGCGAAGCGTTGGCTAGGCTGGTGATGGGCGGCTGGCTGCTTAGAATTTTTAGTCTCACATCTACCCCGTAGAAATAGGCAAATACAATGCTGATAGGTAAAGTTATATTGATCTTTGGGTTATTTTTTAGTAGTTCATTATTAATAAGGTTATGATTACAGATTATTTCTTGTTTAAGATTTAATTACTATAAAATTTTATATATACTGGAAATTTTGGTGATTTGAGCCAAACCATTCCACGTGGAGTTCGGATCACCTTATATGCTCAAAGGAGAGATATTCTCCTGCCTTTAATAATAAGAGGTAGTCAAGATCCCAATCACGTAAGTGGCGATTCAGAGGTGAATTGTTATTGAACTAAATTTCGTAATGGGTCGTAATACCATAGTTCATAACGAATTATGTTTAATTTGTAATGATTTAAACTGATTTGCAACGGATGCTACACTCAGTTCGTAATATGTTATACTGTTGTAGTTCATAATGAGTTATAATACAATTCGTAATATGAATTACATTTTAACTCATTTTGAATCATAGTATAATTTATTACAAATCAAGTTGCATCAGAAGGACTTGCACGTGAGGAGATGAATTAAAATAATGTCATATTGACTAAGTAGAGAAGATATCAATGCTTATAAATCTAAGCCACTTTAACTCAGAGCTGCAATTTTGGATTAGTTAACATGGTATCAATACTTATAAGGATGGGTACCTCTCTTACTTAATTAATATGATATTATTTTAACTTGTTCCTCACGTGTAAACTCTTCTGACTTTAACACATGTATACTGTTTACAGGTGATGGTCGACGAAAGGAGTTCACAACCCTTGACTCTGATACCATGTTAACAAATCCAAAACTACGACTCTGAGTTAGAGTGATCCAAACTTATAAGCATTGATATCTCTCTTGCTTAACCAATATGTTACTATTCTACTCCGGCCATCTTTAAATCAAATGAGGGATGAAACCACTAGACTATGAAAATTGCCATGACATCGGATTTATCGGTAAAGATTGGATTTTCAAACTCTGATTTTTTTTGTCAGCATTTTATACTCTGACTTTGATCCGAATTTTACACAGATATGTTAGTTTGGTAAAACAAAAACAATGTATTAATCTTAGAAATAATATTTTAAAATATGCGGTTTTTTTTAAAAACCTGATTTATCTTGAATCAATTTACGATGATTAGGTCATAAATCATAAACAACCTGTTTCCGTCGACCTTACCGAAGGTTGCCGAGTTGTAGGTGGTGGAACCGTCCCCGACGCTCTTGCTGCCGGTAATGATGGTCTTCCCGATGCCGTCGCCGACGAGCATGAGATTAGGGAGCACAGTCGCCACCGTTTCTTTGTAAACCCCGGCCTTCACATAAATCGCCAGCCTTTTACTTCCCTTCTTCCTCGCCGCCGCCGCCGCCTTCACCGCCTCTCCAATGGTCCTGTGATTGCCGGAGCCGTCCTGCGCCACCACCAAATCTGGCTTTTTACCCACCGCCAAGGCCTTCGCCAGGTACTGATCATGGTTCTGCCACTTCCGGCGCGGCGGCGGCGGCGGCGGCGACTCAGCTTCCTGCGTCGACCGAGACTCTTCGACGAGCCTGCCGATCGCGAGGGAGTTGCTGATCAGCATCGCCGTTTGCCTCGCCGTGGGCGGCGGCGGCCCCATTTGGGTTTCGGTAAGGTTGAGCTCGGCGAAGCCCGCGCGGCACGTCTCCAGGTTTGTGAGCGCAGCGCTCAGCAGGGTCTGCGCGTCGTCGTGCTCCCTCGCCCCTCCGCGGACGATGCTACCGATCAGCGTCCGGTTGAGCTGCAGCGCGGCGGCGCCGTAGAGCTCAACGCAATCGGACAACGCCGACCTCCCGCGCTCGCCGCCGCCGCAACGCTCGGGTCCCAACTCCAACATCCGACGCTGAGCGCGCTGGACTTCTACCAGGGCGTCCTGCACCATGGCCGTCTGCAGCCGTAGCTGCTCATCCAGCAGGACGCCATGAAAGGAGGAGGACTGGCTCGTGTAGTACGTACAGAGCTGCCGGTGAGGTGTGAGGCCGCACAAGCGCTGGAATTCCGACGATGAATCTGCACGGAGGTGAGAGAGAAGCAGCAGCGGAAGTAAGATTATGCTAACGACTGCTCTGTAGAAGGCCATGCTTGCTGATCTGATTATCAGACCAAGAAAGAGCAACTTAATTTGTCCGAAGACCTCTTATTATGCATATATATTTATATAACCAGGTGGGGCGTTGATGGGGGGGGGGGGTGCGTGCCTTTGGAGGTAGCGAAGTCAAGCACGGCACAGTTTGAAAAAAAAAAAGCACGACACTGGTGGGATGAAAGTGTTTGAGATTTTTGTGACTTTTTTTTATCAGGAGAATATTTGTATTTTATGGTTTTAGTAATTGTCTGTCGTGTCAGAAAATAAGTGTACGTAAAAGATGATTGGGAGTAAAAAGTTATAGTTAATTCGTGAATGACAGTAATATTTTTAGACTTGGCAAAAAGTTTTCAAGGAGCCAGTCGATCGAGTAGAGTGTACTGATATTACTAATTTGACCAATATTTTCAGACCAGTCGATCGAGTAGAGTGTACTGATATATATACCAGGAATTGCAGCCGGTTGACCGACAAGGATAAGGTCAATATGTAGAAAATTACAGAAGAAGAATTTTCACAATGTTTCAGCAGTCGATCGATCGAGTCAATCAAAATTTCTATGGAGGAGTCTGATCGTCTGTCCAATTCACTGAGTAGGGGTACGTAACTTGTTGAATTTGAAAACAAAATCTGTTGTTTTTTGGAAAAGAAACTTTTATATGAATTCAAGTCTAGGATATATATATATACTTTCACAAGACAATAAATAAAATATAAAAAACATTGTAAGGTTTAAATCTTAAAAAGATGTTGTTGGTCTCTAGAGCGTTTCTCCCAAGTCCAAATGATCTCGAGAGCAAGAAATAATCTATAAGATAGATCAATGAAGGAAGCTAAACTATACTCTCCGGCGACTCAATCATATCAAGGCAAATGGAAGAAGCAATTCATTCGAATATGCAGGATTATTCTTCTTAAATTTAATTGGTATTATTTTGCTTAAAAAGCAATGTGTAAAAGGTTTCTTTTCGCGTACTCAATTACAATAAAAATTACTGCATGCTTGGAAGGAAGAGATATATCTTGATGGTTTATCACACAGCTTCCTCACGAGCAGATAGATGGAACGGATCATTACAATATGCTGCTCCGCCGTCTCCTCTGGTTGCCAACTCTGTGTGCCGTGCCGGAGGTGGCAGACGACGACGACAGAGCTGTAGTCGATAGATCGCCGGGACGCAGGAGATGAACGGCGACGGGGAGTCCCGCCGGGATGTGATCTCGTCTGTGATGTTCTCTGCTTGTGCACTGCACGTAGGAGGATTTGCGTACTCGGGAAGTGGCAGCCCCCCCCCCGAGTCGCTACCCGCCGCTGTTCTGTGCTTCGTGTACGTCTGATCTCCGGCAGGGCGGCTGGGTTCCTTGCCGGCAGCTCGCATGGCGCTCCGGAGCTGGTAGCAGCCGCTAGCCAGGCGTGTACGCAGCTGAGTCGCCTCCTTCTACTTGTTAATATATATATTAACACTATATAATTTGATTAGCAACCGAAAAATAGTTGGTAAGTGAGCTCGGTGCATTAGCAATATATAACATTACTAGATCTCTTTGGGTTTTTTTTTGAACACTATGACCGGGCAGTAAGAGCACCGTGAAAGATCAGTGTAAGATAAGAGATCGAGCGACGCGCGATACTCACAGGTGGTAAGTCACCTCCCCAGAGGTGGCCGGGCTTTCGGCCCATTCGAACCCCCACCTTTGCTCCTCTCAAGCACGGGTTGTGCCAATCGCACTCGATCGACAATATATAACATTGCTTAGTAACAATCCAGAGTTAATAACTAAACGTAAAGGATTAACAATTAACTGAGTTTGGATGAGCCATATATATGAGTTAAGTGACGTTTGGGATTTGACTTAATGAAATATTTGAAATCTTGATTTTATCTCAAATTTTTATCATCTAATACAAAATATTAATTATATATCTACATCTGAAAATAAAAAATTATAATGGATCATCCGTAATTAAGTGTTTTTTAAGAAATTATTACTATGTTTTGCCAAATAATTTGAATAATCGATTCAGAAACTAGACATCAAAGACAAAAACAAAGGAGTATTAGTGGTGTATAAGGTTAGTAACTGAATAAAATAATTAGTAATATATGACATTAATTAATAATATGTAAAATGCGTTAGTAATATCCAGCATTAGTTGTTAACGACATACATCAGGGTTAATAAGTGAGTTTAGGTGAGTTAATAATGTTTGGCCACTGAATACAGAGATTAGTAATATATATAGTGTTGGTAATTAATTATATATGGTGTAGCGCGCCTAGTAATATGTAACATGAGTTAGAATTATATAGTGTGGGTTATGATTTATGAACAATATACATGGGTTAGTAAGTAAGTTTGGATGAATTAATAATATATAATATAATTTAAGTAATTAAATACAAAGATTATTAATAAATGACACGAGTTAATAATAAGTAAACGAGAGTTGGCAACATACAATACAGAGAATGAGTAACCGAGTTTGAGAAGATTAATAATACATAATGCAAGTTTGTAACCGAATATATGATTATTAATATAGGGTATGTGTTAATATTATATAACATAGGTTAGTATAATATATAACCTAAGTTAGTAATATAAATACAAGAGGTTAGTAAGTAAGTTTATATGAGTTAGTAAATGAATTTGAGTGAGTTAATAATATATAACATGGAGTTATTATTAATATATTACGTGAATTAATAATTAAGTATAAAAGTTAATAAATAAATTGAGCGGATTAGCAATATTTAACTGGGATTAATATAGTATTAAAGTGAGTTAATAATAAAATACTTGGATTTATAAGTGATTTAATAGGTTAATAAAACATAATATGCGTAGTAATTGAAAATAGAGTCAGTACGTTTCAAAAAAATTTTGGTCACATAATAAAAAATTTTATTTTTATATTCGCAGCACAGCACGTTGGCGAGTCATGTAAGATTCACCAATATAATAGATACACTACGGTAAAATCATTTTTTTTGTGCTGTGTCCAAATTGGAAGATGTTAACTCATACAATATTAATTTGGGGATAAACTTGGTTATCCACTAAATTATTTGGTACTAAACGGTCCCTTCTAGCTAGGTTAAAGCCTAGGAGAAGTAAACTGGGTCTGCCATGATATATTATTGTAAGTAAAAGTACACTGGGCCTGTATTAACAAACTCTCATATGGATTGGGCCAGCCCAAACTACAGAATGGGCGATCGCTTGTGGGCTTCTTCTGGCTGCAGCCCATTGACAGCCTTACTTTTGGGTATCTAGAAGATGACAACCATGATTCCATAAACATATATATATATATATATATACAGCTTGACCACATATGTATAATTTCGTTGTAGTCAAGCTGATCTATCCCGGTAATGCAAAACCAGCTTGGTGACCTAGCTAGCTAAAGGCCTGTTTGGCGAAAGTATCAAACATATCTCACCACTATCAATCTTGAAATGAATATTGTTACAAACCATCGAGAGGCGTTGGACAATTAATATCAATTTTGACATTAAGATCTTATATATATCTCCACTGGAAATAACAACACGAAAATCGATATGAGGTATCATTTTTGAAACTCCTTACAAAGCAACACAAGATAATCAAGAGAGTGAGCGCGAAAGAAGATCTGATTGGCCACGAAGATACGTAATCAAGATGTGATATACTAGAAGAATTTTGGTTGTGATATATCTATAGGATATCAAGATTATTGCTGATCCACCTTAGGTGGGTTGGTATCGACATCTGCACGGGATGCAACGTTCTCGCGTTCGAGCGACAGTTTGAATGTTCGTCTGTCGCTCGAATGCCGTCTGTCCCACGGGGGGACCGACGAACAGATGACGATCAAGTGTTGGGGCTCGATCGTCCGTCGACGCATTGTGCTGTGCTTCGGCCACTTGGCCATCCGACCAAAAAAAAAGATTATTACATAGGAGGAGACTCGGTAAAGAAAATGGCGAAATCCGCCTCCGGCGGCGCCGCCTCCTCGCCGGAGCTCGGCGGCAGAGCCATCACCGCTGCCGCTTCGTGTATACGCATCATCTTCTGCTGTGATTACAGTGGCACCGGACGGCGGCCCTGATTTGAGCCGCATCGGGAAGCCACCACCCACCCCCTCTGCTGCCCAGACGTCGTTCGGCGGCGGCACCCACGCGTGAGTCTGACGGTCACCAGCAGCCGGAAGCAGAGCCGGAGGTGGTTGACGGCGTAGCTAGCAACCCCCGGTTGCTGGCGTCCGGCCGGCGGTGCCCACCAACCAGAAAGATGGGGGGGGGGGGGAGCTCGGGTCGATAATCTGCCTTTCTGCGATGGCTCCGTTCTATCCGCGCATCCGACCTTTTGTTTCTGATCTTGTTGATTTGATTGAGATAAACGAATGTGTATATTTATATTTTTTTTCTCGAAAGATAACGTAGTATATTTATATATGTGATTTGATTTGATCTTGCTGATTTGATGATGACAGAGATGTCTGATATTTTTATCGAAGGGCATTAGGATGATTATAATAGACACTATATTTATATTTCATTATTTTGATAACTCTTTTTGTAATACTGATTATTCTAACACTCTCTGACAGGTTGATTTTTAATTAATTAAACTATATCAAATAAACTATGGGTATCTATAATATTGAAACTGAGTAATTATGAGCTGTAATATCATGCATGTAAAAAATTTTAGCACACAATATACATAAATACATATATATATATATCACTAAATACCCCTCAGAGAGAGCGACCGCACAGACACAATGTAATTGAGTAATGTGTTAAGAAATAAGGGTTGTGGGAGACATGTCACCATCAAGATAGTTAGTTAAGCCTCTAGAAGCTTGTTTCTCACCCTTCATTGGTTCTTGTTCGTTTTTCATTGAAGAGCACATCATTCTGACCCAGAAAATAAGTTAAAAAAATATTGTTAATCAGGAGGAGAAGGGGAAAGTAAGAGAAACCTCCGCCCCACAAACCGACCCAACCCCACTAACAATAGCTTAGAGCACACTATATATATATGTATGTATGTATATTCTTGTGTGTACGTTAGAAAGGCGAGCTAACTCTGTGATAAAATAGATCCGCCAGCGTGAGAGGACACGGATTGCATGTCATTGTCCGAGAAGATACAGCTTTCCTCTAGAAGGATAATGTGTAAGGGTACCCACACACGGAGAAGAGACAGAGAGAGAGAGAGAGAGAGAGAGAGAGAGAGAGAGAGAGGTCTTTTTCTTCTTTTCTCTTGGTATTTTAATTCTAGCCAGAGCCTTCGGCGACAAGCTGGGGCCAGTCATATATCCTAATAAAACCTAGACGATTTTTGTCGTCTCAATGGTCACAATTAGTTATTAGGTTGACTAATTAAGTACGGTGCAGGACTGCAGTGTACCCTCAGAGACCCCTTGTAATGGAGTCCGAATCCTCTCAGGTTGGTCCTTTCAAATCGAACGGGTATATGCAGTTCTGAGTTAATCGTGTGGATCTTGACGTTTAACGATAATCTGTAGTTAAATTAACATGGTAGTTGATCAGCCCTATATAAGATCATTCCTTCGGGATCTTGGGAAAGAAATTCACGGTTGCAGTCTCTTTTTCGATCAACCCTATATGCGATCAGCCGTTGCTCCAAGTTCTTACGGCGCCGCACGTACAGAAGGAAAAAAAGCTGAATGTTATAGTGAGATTAATTAACTTAATCTACTGCATGCTGCAAAGTTAATAAAACTAGAGATGAGATCACAACTCAGAGTCCCGACGGAATTCCATGACGTGACGAACTATTAATTAAATACATGACACAAATAGGTCTTAAATACATTTTTGTGAGTGACTCAAGAGAGCTCCCCGGGAGCCCCTTAAAACAATCCCATCTCATAAAAATGTGAACTCAACTGTCGGCGAACATCTATCATAATAAGCAGGAAAATCGTACTGCTGGGATATATATCTACGGAACTAAGGAGATAGCAGACTGAACGTCTAAATCGTTGATATGATCGACCTTAAAGCCCTGCGAATTTTTCCATGGAGCTCTCAACGAGGTGGTCCAAAACCATGCTAGCTACCTTGCCTCAGCAAGAAACCCTAGCATGTAACTCAAGTGTTTTGTCGGTGTCTCAATGAATTACGCTCCATATATACGAAGGGAAAGACTTCATTCCCAAGCATGCAACCATGTCCTCTTGTTGCTTCACTGCAGAGAGAGAGAGAGAGAGAGAGAGAGAGAGAGAGAGAGAGAGAGAGAGAGAGAGAGAGGGAGAGAGAGAGAGAGAGAGAGAGAGAGAGAGAGAGAGAGAGAGATTGTTAAAACTCCCACCAGTTTTAATCAAAACGGGCTGCCTGAAGCTAGCAGCTGCTTGGATTAGAATCCATCGTAATATACGCAGAATCTATCATGATGTATACGCTTTACTTTTGCCTTCTCTTCCGCACATGTGTCGGCCTCTGATTTGATCTGTGCTGATTATTTCTTCCCAACTTGGCCCGGGCAAGAACCGCTCCCCAAAGAAGATTGGGGCGGCAGAGCAGCCGACCTTTCCGTCCATCCAATCATGAGATATCATTGCAGGTTTTCCCCTAGCGGGCACTGCTCCCAAATTCGATGCTGCTGTAACTTAAGATTAAACAGGTACTCACGGCATTAATTGCGGTAGCGCCCAAGGAAGATGGACTAGCCAGCAGCTGGAGGTACGTGCTCACACCTTTGAGGATCCAACGACTCCACAAGGGGATATGCTCAATCTTGCGTTCATCTGCAAAGAACACATGAAAGTAAACACATATAATCACCCATGCCTAATGCAGACGGCTCTATTTGAGGCTGCCACTGTCTGGCGCTTGAGATCAGCTCCCTGACGTTGGAACTTAATGAAAACATCAGCGAAAAAGAAAGCCCACCACCTTCGTATATATACAAACAGAAGAGGAGCTTGTTGTACTTGAGTTAATCTCGAGTGATGAATTTTCTAAGTTATTCTTTTTATAGATAGTTGTGGATCATTAATTCCGATCAAGAGTTGGGCACACATTCGAGGGAAACACTGGGAAGAAAGTTAAATACCGTTTGATATGTGGTAGCAATCTGTTCTCCAAAATTTTATTATGTGATATATTTCCGTGTCCAACTTTCCTAGCTACTCGCTTCTGCAATCTCAACATGAACAGTGGCGTTGGAATTTATTAATGGGTTTCTTTTAGTTAACACAAAACCCCAAAATCCCTGACGGCATTCTTCCTGCGCACTCTCCAATGGAAAGGGGGAGAGGACAACAGGTGCGGTTCTGACAAGAACCCATGAACTGCAAGACACAGCGAGCTGGCCAAACTCCTCTCCCTCTAGCTAGTGGCCAGCAACTCGATGCCGTTCCCAACTCTTTATTTACTCAATTTTTGGACAGTGTAGGGAATGTGCAAGGACCAAGATGATTGGTTGCATGATAAGGACAGGGGGGATGGCCACCGTGTGTGTGGTTATGTGGCTAGATTGCAGATATATGGCACCTGGCACTGGGCGGCACAGAGATCATTTGTCTAGGTTGGCCGCCCGTGGGGGCTTCTCTTAATTACCAGAGAGAAAAGTGCGAAGAAAAAAAGGAAAATCTTGCAGCACAATACTCTCTCCGGCAGCCTGGAGAGGGAAGAAGGGGGGGCCGGCAAGGCGTGGACGAGGATTTTGGGACACGCCGTCCAAAATCTTTCACCTCCTCCCTTTTCTTTCACCTCTGCCAGCGCCACCCCACGCGCAATTGAGAGCCTCCCCCCTCCCCCCTCTCTCCACACTCGGCGCCGTAGGTGTTATATATACAGTCGCTGCACTGCGCTTCCTAATTCCCTAGTGGTGGTCCGCGCTAGCTCTTAACTTCAGCGGCGACCTGAAGAAGAGAGAGAAGAAGCCGGCGGTCATCTGGGTCCTCAATTCGCTGCTGCTCCTCTCTGTCACCGCTGATCACACACAAGCCGCTAGCTTCTTTCGCCCCGCGAAGATCTGCTATCATCTCTTCTTAATTTATTGTGAGTTCTCTCGTCTTGTGGTTTTGATGATAAACTTCTATGGGTGTAAAAGCTCTCTGTTGAAGGAGGTCAGGGTGCCCGTGCCTTCCCTTCAGATCCACACCTCCTCATGCGGAGATATATGCAGAGTGTAGATCATGGCGAAATCTTCTCTATTGTTTTTTTTTTTTGAAGCGAATAGGATCATTTAAATGGATCGATGTTCCGTGCGGTATCCTTCTCTTTTCCTTGACAATATTCAAATGAGAGTATGGAGCCTTGGGAGAACACTGAGATTACCCTCAACTTCTTTCACAAGGGACAATAAATATGTGATTTGATAAGATATTTAATATATGATTTGATGAAAAATTTATTGTCTCTCTGTGAGGAGACTGAGACTGTAATATCAAGAGTGCATCTGTATATAGATCAATGGTTTTAATTCACGAGGGATCGGTACATTTGGGTACGTGTGTATATTTATATATTGCATCTTCTAGCTAGCTAGCTAGCTAGTTGATCATACGTGGGGAAACGGGAACCTTTTATTAGTCTTCTGGTATGTGACTGCGCCTCGCCCTAGCTAGATCAGGAGTACAATATAAGAGAACACGAGCATGCTTTCTGCCCAGAAGTCAAATATATCGGCTATACCCTCCTTTTCTCTCTCTCTTTACCAAGCGAAAGTGCCCCTTTAATTAAAAGTGCTATATGTTGTGCCCCCACAAAACTTAGGAATTGTTTTAGCTTGCTAATTATAGACAATATAGAATCATCGGAAATCAGGAGAAGTATGAGTCAAAGGAGACCAGAGGAGTGCGCGGCTGAGAGAGAATTTCGGTTAGAAATTGAACCACAACGATAGCTCTTGACGACGAACCATTAATATACAGATTAAAGATGAATAGACGACAGAGCTGGGCGCGTTTAGTTTTTCCCCTTTTTATATTTCAATAGTTATCTCTGGGTACAAGATTCTTGCTAATGCCTACAATCTCTAGTCATTAGCTTCTAAATATTACATCTACAATAAAACAGAAAAAGTAATTAATTATTTCTATCAAGGTATTCCTTTACTTCAGATATGGGGTAATTCTTAACAAGGTGGGTAGGATCCGTGGATCTAGATAAACAAACGGAGCGGCTAGCTGCTACTGTGATAGACTTGGTATAGAACTCTAGGTAGATATTAGATCGAAAGAGTCATAATAAAATAGAGTTTTCTAAGTTATTTTACGTATAAATAACTTAAATGAATGAATTATTCCAGAGCCAGCGAGCCACATCTCATATATAAGAGGAATTGTGTATTCTTAGTTCAGTTTCTGTAAAATTTCGTACGCCTAACACTTATACAATCGTACGTGTTACGATCCCTCCCACAACATCCATTACTTGATGTGGGCAGAAATCTACCTTAATCAGATTCTGCAATGGCTTAAGCAAATCTACTTCCATCTGCACTATATCTAGATGTATGGTCGTTGTAGAGAGCTATACGGCCAGCGGTTATATATATATATATAATTGTATCTGTTTGGTATTGCACTTGAATTAATATTCTGGAGCCTGCCCATTGGTCACAGCATGACCGGTGTACATATATATGATTATCCTTGATTTTTCTTTTGCGACTCACGGATCGCAGGCTAGGGGTTTTCCAGCTAGCTGTGCCCTTAATGGAAGTGGAGTCTTGTGTGCCGCCGGGATTCAGGTTTCATCCAACCGAGGAAGAGCTCGTGGGTTACTACCTGACGAGGAAGGTTGCATCCCAGAAGATCGATATAGAGGTTATCATAGACGTCGATCTCTACAGAATAGAGCCGTGGGACCTCCAAGGTATGTATAAAATAGGAGTACCACTGGTGATCTCAGTCGACCTCTGAAGGCTTCCGATTCACGCTGCAGGCCTTTAAGTAAACTCTTAATACGCGTGCTGCTTCTTGGAATTCTTGTAGACAGATGCAAGCACGGCCATGAGGATCAGAAGGAGTGGTACTTCTTCAGTCACAAGGACAAGAAGTACCCGACTGGCACGCGCACGAACAGGGCCACCGCCGCCGGGTTCTGGAAGGCGACGGGCAGGGACAAGGCGGTGCTCTCCAAGAACAAGATCATCGGGATGCGCAAGACTCTCGTCTTCTACCAGGGCCGGGCTCCCAACGGAAGGAAGACCGACTGGATCATGCACGAATACCGTCTCCAGACTAGCGAAATTGCACCTCCGCAGGCAAGTTCACAAGCTAGCTGTTCCCGATTATTACAACACTTCAATTCGGGAATATATTAAAAAAAATTAATGAGCCGTGTCAACCATTTCTAGTTAACTACTTTTCATAAGTTTAGTAAAAAAAACTTCTAAATCAAACAAGTTTATCAAAAATAGTTTCAAGATTGGTTAATTACCTACCTCGTAGAAGAACTACTAATCAGTAGAATATAATTAATGTGTCAGTCAAGTAATTTAGTTATTACAATGATATCAGACAAGCTAGCTATATATTAACTTGAAGGCTCCGGAAGTAGGTTGGCCCAGCCCCGTTCTACCCGCGGGGTCACTTGAATTTAGTCGACATGGATCCGTAACAGGTTAGCCGTACGTGTAATCCTGAGCTATTGGTCTAGTCATTGGAGACCCGGGTGGGGCTGGGTCAGTTGACGGCCCGGTCCGAATCCCCCCTCCCCCACCCCCCAACTGAACTGATCTGGCCGATCCGGTCCCACCCCACCCAAACTAGCTAACCTCGGGCTGCATCGACCAATTGGGTCCGGATCAAGTCCAAATCTGATCGAGTTTGCCAACCAAACCCGCTGTATGGTTTCGGAGCTTTGACATAGTCGAAAAGGCTGTTGTAAGACCTACTAGATATTTGATACGTGATCTCGTCTCCAACAATAAGTTTTTATAGATATATAGTAGGTTATAAATACTTCTATTTATGTTAAGACATCAAATCAATATATTATTAACAACTCCAATTAATTAAATATATATATTTTTGACAGATGGAGTACTGATGTGTTCAAATATATAGAATAGTCTTAGCTAGGACGAAGATTCTTCTAAAAGATTACTAATTAGCACAATGATTGGGTTAGTTAAGGCGCTGATTTAGTCATTACATTGATTTATGTTCTTAGTTAGTCAGATGTGATGTTGTTGATGAATCGAATCATTAATTGCAGGAAGAAGGATGGGTGGTCTGCCGTGCATTCAGGAAGCAAAATCCCGTTCCAAGGCAAAGCTTCAACACCTGGAGCCCGGGGAGCTTCTACCCTGCTGGTGCTGGATATGCTGCCCAGTTTAGTCGACTGCAAGCACCTGCTGCAGGCAGCTGCGCAGGCCCCGCCGCCCCCCATTTCCTGGATTCATACGCGTGCGTCGACCTCCATGAACACTTCTTTCGCAGGGATCAGCCGCCGGAGCTTGAAGAAGCCAAGCAGCCGGCCGGCTTAACCCAGCTTCTGGAGCTCCCTCAGCTGGACAGTCCCAGCTGCCTGTCGTCGAATCTACGCAACGCCGAGTACTGCTTCGAACCAGCCGGAATCGTCAACGCCGCCGACGACGACCTTGATGTCCCGAGGAGTAGTACCGATTCCGGAGGGCAGTTCATCGACTGGAAGGTCCTGGACAGGTTGCTCGTCTCGCAGCTGAACGAATCCGCTTCCTGCTCCAACACGAACTTGCCGCCGATCCTCCTCGACTTCGAGGCCGCCGGCCAGGGCAAGGAAGACGCTTTCGTTCCCTCCTGCTCTAGCTCGTTGTAGGTTCTTCCCCGGTTCAGCCAAGATCTCATCAAAGACCTCATAAGTTGAGAAAATCGACTGCTCGGGAGCACCAAGATCTCATCAAAGACCTCGCGTCTCGATCTACATCTTCTGTGACGTATACCTTCCAATTTGTATACACAGTGTAACAGCCTTCTTCTATATATATATAGTTGTGTTCTTGAAGTTCATAGCACTGCTGGATGGACTCCATTATATATATTAATAGTTGATAAATCGATTCTTAAAAAATTATCTCACTATAGATAAACAAGAGAACCTCGCTATTTGATCTTTAAGATGCTTCTTTTTCTACCAATTCAATCCTTTATCCATAGAAAATTGTATTAATTTCTTCATGTTAGGTATTTTGTTTCTGTGAAATCATTTTCTTAATTTGCTACGATTTATAAAATTTATTCTTTGGGTGATGCATATATAGAAAGCTTAATTTCTTTTAGTATATATATTATATTTACTAGTATTAGTCTAGCTGATCTTTTTTTTTCTTCTTTCTGTATATATATAGTGAAGATAGTAGCTAGCTATGATCACGACTGTATTATTAAAAGGACAACTGGAAATAAACTTCAATTCCTCTAGGTACATAGATATGCCACTATCATTGCACCTAGGCTTTCCTTTGTTCTTTCCATGAACTAGCATACCCTTTGGAAAATGAGGTTATAAATATATTTATATATATATGCAGTTTCGTAGATTCTACTCTTACCTCTCCCCGTCCCCGCTCACCACTGGACATACTTTTATAAATAGCACTTGAATACATGGGCTTACCACACATAATAAAATATATTATTTTAAAATATTTTTAAAACTGTAAACATAACTGTTATTTAAATATTGATAAAAATATTATTAATATTTATTTGCAGTTCACACTACAATATAAATTATTAATATTTTGATCTAAATAAAATAAATTATTATTAAGATTAAATTGGAGGCAAACCAGATTTATCTCCTAGATAACCTGGTATCAAACATATCCAAAGAGATCTCAATATGGGACTAGAATTACAAACAGCAGATTTGTTGTATTTCTGATCTTTTGATTTGGTTGTTTGGGCTGCTTCTCTCCTCTTCGTATTTAGGTTAGGGTTTAGTCAGCAGCTTTATTATATATGCAGTAGTCACCTGTCCCCAAAATTCTGCATCCTCTGTTCTCCTGTTCATCTCTCTCTCTCTCTCCCTCCCCCCGCCCCCCCCCCTCACATCCATCCGAATATAATAATTTTATGTCATGAGTTAATTCACTTTTTATTTTAATATAATTTTTTTTCATAAAAATATATAAAAAATTATCATGCAACCAAATACTCCCATCAACTCTTTGTTGATCGAACAGAAACTTTTACACCGTACGATTTTAATATTCAAAGGAACAAGAGGCTGAAGCTTATGTCAGAAAAATATATGCTGTCAAATAATTTATGTCTCACCCAATAAACCGGCCCATTAAAGCGAGTGGTCGGCATCTTATCCACGAAGCTCGTCTCCTACGCACCCGACTACCTTTACCTTTCCCACCCTTCTCCACTCCCAAGTCCCATCTTATAATTTATGTCTCACCCAATAAAACCGGCCCATTAAAGCGAGTGGTTGGCATCTTATCCACGAAGCTCGTCTCCTACGCACCCGACTCTCTCTCTCTCCCTCCCCCCGCCCCCCCCAAATCAAGGCTCCATCTTTTTCCTCCGTTCGCGATGCTTTCTACCGCCTTTTATCGCTCGTTTACCCATTTTTGAGGGTCACGACACGACCACACAAGAATATCGTACTAGGTGAAGAACAGATAAGTTTCCAAGAAGGAACAAGATGGAGAAAGGATACAGCGTGCATCTCTACCGTACGTCTTCCCCGGGCACGATAGGAAGCTTCCCCCTCCGGAATCGATCAACTAGGACCACGGTATCATCGTTTGATGATCTGCGAAACGTGCGGTGTATGGCTTCCCAGCGTCGCCCGAGCATGATCGCCTCCTCCTGAATAAACGCTTGTGCCCCCGCCGGTGGAGGCTCTCGCGCGATCAGGAACTATAATTCACGGCGCTACCAGCTGCTGCCTTCCCGCGCGGGTACATACTTACGCGCTCTCTAGCGATCGGCCTCATGGGGTGCTCGTCGCCGGCGCTGGTAGCGCTCGCCCTGTCGGTCCTTGGCGGCGTCACTTGCCTTAAGGGGCTCGAGTACTCGCCGGTGCCGGAAGCTGCTCTGCGGCCGGAGAAGGCAGCGGAGGGTGGTCGCCCCCGGAGTGGTCATGCTCGTAGGGGCGGCGCCGTCAAGCTGTACACGGCTGAGGTGGTGAACGAGTACCCCCACGACCCCGCAGCCTTCACCCAGGTACGCCACACCCGCTGCGGTAAAAAAATAAAATAAAAAATAACGTTAAAAGTCGTAGGGTCCCTATGCGACTTTTTAATTTGTAATTTTTTTGTTCGACTTTAAAGCAAAGTCAAATTTTTTGACTCCGACTTATACTTTCCGATCTGAAGTCGATATTTTATACACCGGCTTGGGCCAAAGTGGTGTGTTGGCAAGTAGAACATATCTTTGGCTACGGTTTTCTGGGTGCGTTGGCAATGACGTAAGTCTCTGCAGATATTGAGAATTTTTTTTTTTTTGACAAATGACACATGCTTGTATAACAGCGTCGACGGGAGATATCCATGTCTGCTTTCACTGTTGAACACGTTCTCCCCTTTGCACTCTATGTATATGATAAGTTAATGGCATGTTTTGGTTAGAATAAATGTATTAGATCACTCGATATGTTATTAGCATTGATATCGGTACTATAGACCCATCAGCGTGCGTTTAGATAAATATGATGTTAATCAAGTACCAAGGTAATATAGATGTAAGGACTTTTAGTATACCATAATCAGAGATAGGATTGATTATTATCAAGATTACAGTACTTTAATTAGCTAGAGTGCAAATTAAGGAGGTTGTTAAATTTCTGCAATTAATATCCCCAAGGCGAAATATTAATTAGAAGACAACTGCATTCCACAAGACCCTCAAACTCACAATTAATTAATGAAACTGCTGTTCTCATCACTATTTTTATTTATATAGCTGATTTAAATTGTGAGCACCAATTTTGAACGTGGTTTTTTTCTTTCTTTCAGGGCCTCCTTTATGCTGAAAACGGCACGCTATACGAATCTACTGGTCTTTATGGGGAGGTGAAATGGGTGATGATTTCTTGTAATATTTTAACAAGGAGATCGATCGTAGGCCTTCTTGCCTTTATTATAACCTAGCTAGCTCGTTAATCACGAATTTGCCTTCGCTTCAATTGATTAGAACCTGAGACATGTTGAGTGTTCACCCTGGTCCTGATCACACGCTCAAGACTGTACTCTCTCACGGCGGGTTATTCGTTAGTTTTCTATGGAAAAAAATATTGACAAAGGGGGAAAAGACCATTTAGAGGATATGATAATCGAAGAATCGTGCTTTGTTAATTTTTGTTTCTTTTCTCGTCTCTACGACAATTTACACAAGTAAGAATTATGAACCAATGAAGTTGAAATATGCATATTATATCGACACCTAACTTGTGTGTGCATTCGAAATGCAAAATAAGTTTGAGCTTCAGGCAAATAACTTGTTTAGGTGGGTTATTCTAAAATAACCATGTAAAGTTCTTAGTCTTACTAGTTTAAGAATTAAGAGGATCCCGGTAACTAATGGGGTGCTTGGTTGCATGAAAATTTTTTGTACACTTTCATGATAAAAAATAATATTAAAATAAAAAGTGAACCAACTCATGAAATAAAATTATCATGTTTGGAGGGATGTGATTACAAAAAAGAGTAACCACCACACATACCAAACAAAGTGTGGGGGACCACAAGAAAAAAGAAAGAGGTGAGACCCTCTTTTTTTGTTTAGGAATAAAATCACTTTTAAAACATAAAATTGTCATGGTTACCAAACACCTCTTTTAACAAATTTTCTTACAATTTTTAAAAATTAAAACAAAAATCTTAGTTATCATGCAACCAAACACCCCATAAATGATAACTGCAATATTGGAATTCCGCCTCAGGATCTGGCTCTTAATTCAAAGCTTTGCTCAAAGCTAGCTAGCTTTTAATAGCATTAATTTACATCGGTTTTCCATGGACCGTTGTCATCTTTGAGCATGTTACGTGAATAGCTAACTTGATTTCTCATTTCTCCGCAGTCATCTATCCGTGAGGTTCTTCTTCAATCCGGGGAGGTACTCCGTTGTCTTTATTTCGACTCATTCATATGTAGTGTAGATGTCCTTTCCAGCTCAATCTCTGCCGTTCTCGTTCTTTCAGTGATTTTAGTATAGCCTTTTTTTTCTGTGAAATTGGGTCTCTAGAACGTAAAGAACACTGTAAGAGCAGAATCACCACCGTTATCTTTAATTTCAAAGGGCAAGGGAGGGCGGGGGTTTGTAATTAAGGGCCAAGAATACTAAGGTGTGCATGATTGTTATTTTTTTAAAATAAACTAAACTGAAATGGGTGCTCAAATTGAATTGGGTTCAATTATATATGTTTGGTTCAATTTTAAAACAAGAGCTGATTAAATATTTAAAATAATTAATTGTAACACATATACTTATTTTTTTAGTTACAAACAATCGAAATATATAAATACGAGGTATCGGGTTCATCCGTTTAACCTAATGATTACAAAACGAGATCACATCTTACGTACGTACCGTGGTTGAGTCAAAGTCATGACCATGCACATCAACCTCCAATATTATCGGAGAACTTCTCTCTTAATAATTAACCACCATATACCTTCATTACAAAAAAATGATAAGAAAATTGATAATGAGAGCAGAGATCTATTTCGAAAGAAGAATTTCCAACTACGTACGTTCACTCTCGCTCCTGTTTAACGGCGAAATCACGAAAAAGATCGCAGAAAACACACCATAAATATCTGTGTACATGTTTATGTTACATGCAAGATTTTCATTTTTTTTTAAAGTTTGTGATGTCTAAGATGTCAGATGACTTCAGGTACAGGCTATCTATCACATGGACCCTAGCATTTTTGGTGAAGGGCTTACTCTTCTCGGGGAAAGGTTGGTAAATGAAATGGTGATCTTAATTTCTAGTTGTTTGATTCACATGCACAATTCTTCTTTCCTTGTTTCTTTCCATATATATATAATCATGGAATGAGTCCAACCTGGTCGGTTTGTTGGACCGACTGGCTCGGTTCCTAACTAGCTAGGGTCCCCAACTCAGTGTATCTAGCTAGGTATGGGGTGGGTCTCTCTGGACCAGGCTCGCTAGGACACCAGATCTGATGATCAGGCTGGGTCCGGAGACCTGGTAACCCAGCCTGGTCACCAGTTGGGGTCCTTGGCGTAGGGATTTCCCACGTCTACTATAACAATATCTCAATTTAAGTATGTGTTGAGAAATTAAATCAGTGGACTATCAATAACATTGGATAACTATTTTTCTAGGGTGGAGTCGAAAGAATTTCGAAATTAAACTTACTCTGTTAAGAGTAAGCCGAGGATAAGTGACCACCTAAAATGACTCTTAATTAACACGCTTGTTTGGTAAGTCGGTTGATTTAATTATTACATCCTTCCACACCCTCCCACTTCTCTATCACTCCAACTCCTCTGAATATCTCTACACTTTCAGTTTTACATGTAAATTTGTGTTCCGGTATCATTTCAACAAAATATTTTTATTTTCTGGTCAATATATGTATAATATTGATTAAAAATAAGAATTATAGGTGAAAATAGTACCAAAACATAAATTTACATATGAAATTTAGGTAAACTATTTTGGAAGAAGTAAGGTCAAAAAGATAAAAATTGTCTTCAAAATGCAAGTTTCAAAGATGAGTAAATATTTTTAACATTTTTTAAATTATCCAACTCGGACCCTACCCAAGCCTATTTAGTCCCAACCCACTCCCGACCCAGGTCAGTTGGGGCCCATCCCACCCACTCCTGACCCCAGCGCCATCTACCTTGACCATAATAATCTATTATGCTCACCACTGGCCAAGGACAAGTGTTCTACACAAGTTATCAGAAGATAGTTTGGATTGGACAATCGAATGCTGAGTAGATTTTTTGGGTTAGAGGGACACCATCACAGTTGTTCAAATAAAGTCCGAAAAGAACAATGGACATAATTATGAGCAAATTCAGCTGGGCATTTCTATCAAAGACTAAGTCAGTATAAAAAATGAAAATAATTGAATACCAAATGCGAACACGGGGGAAAGCTCTGTTCCAACCTCTTTTATCTTTGGGTCTTGCATAGTCATTTCAGGGTTTCTGCATTGCAAGTTCAATATGTGTATCGTTGGTTTCTCAATCAATTGGATTCTCATCTCTCTTCTCCTGACCTCTTGTAGGCTTTTCCAAGTCACTTGGAAGACGAAGAATGGTTTCATTTACGACAGATATAATTTTACCAGAGTTTGTCATTCTTCCCGTCTCCTTGTTACCTAGCTTTTTTATATGAAATGATGAACACTTCTAGTACTCAATCGGGCCTAACAGATGCACCGATATCTTTTGGGCATTCTTAGTTTATGAAATGTGTATTTTTAACATTTCACACTACAAGATATATATATATATATTCAAAGAATAGCTTTGAGTTTTGAAATTGTACTTGATGCAGAACCAGATGTTCTCTCATGAGATGAAGGATGGTTGGGGATTGACAACTGATGGAAAGATCATCTACGGCAGCGATGGGACCTCTTCGTTGTATCACCTGGATCCCCATGACTTTAAAGGTTCTACTTCTACTCTCTCAAAATTCAGATCACACAGAATGCCCTTGAGATTACTTGTATTGTTCTCTCTCTTCATTGGGTTCACGTTGTTCTCATATGCAGCCATCAAAGTGTTAACTGTCAAGTATGATGGGTTAGAAGTCATTAACCTGAATGAACTGGAATACATGTATAATGAAGTGTGGGCAAATGTCTGGCAGGTACAAATTACAATTTTACTTTTCCCATATTGTTTCTATTTGATGTAATTTGTTGTTTAGTTTATGATTGCAGTCCAAAACTGAGAATATATCTCTTGCTGTGATTGCAGTCACGTTAGAAAGAAGTATAAACAAAGATTCAAGCCCTGTTATCTAACACTTCTATTATTATCAATTTTAAAATTGATATCGATAGTAATCACTTAGAGATGTTTGTCTAATAGTATTAATTTTGAAATTTATAGTGCAAACAAAGTATGTACTGTAATACAAATGTCAACTTGTATCGATTTTGATATTGATACTCTAATTTTTAGAAATATCAATATTATTATAGTATCATTTTTGATACTCTAATCAAACAGGTCATTAACTATAAAATTCAAATTATTATGTACTTGTATAGTGTTTTTTAAACAAATAGCATAAAAATCATTTTTTTCTAAGATTTTACAGCAAGTTGGCCCCTATTAAGTCAATGTTTTAAGCTACTCAGATTAAAAGAGACATTGTTCTCCTGCCTGTTTTGAACACGACGCGATTAGGCATTGTGTTCTCAGGAACTTAGATGAAGATCGGTTGTCTTCACGGTTATGTTCTGATCATGTATTTTAGAATAGTTGTATACCGGCTGTATAAAGCACACGCATAGCTTTGTTGCATCGCATATAGCTTTTGCTACATGTCGTCAAGGATTTGGATAATTTGGTATTTGGGGCAGTTTACTACCGGATTATTTAAGCGATAAACCTTTTATCTACTAAAATTTGGGGATACGCCAAATATATGTATCCCCAAATGAATCTTGACGTTCCATTCTATACTATGTATTTTTGATGTTGTTCCTCGTGATAATATTATCAAAAGTTAATATACATAGTATAGACGTCTTTATACCATCATATGTTTTCTGAAGATAATGATATGATTTTTTTTCCAGACCGACTGTGTAGCCAGAATATCAATTGAAGACGGAGAAGTGATCGGGTGGATAGTTCTCCCAAAATTGAGGTTAGACAACATTTAAGTGCGCTTAAAGGGAAGAAAATCCAAGGGACTTCCCTTTGCATAATCGCGCTACACCACATCTGACTCCCTTGTCATCCTTTTGTATACAGGGAGCAGTTGATAGAAGCTGGATATGTAAGTTGATTTTCTTGTGTGCTTAATGATACGTTACAACTTTGTAGATTGTATATTTATTCATCACCAGTGTAGTATATGTGCAGAACGCCTAAATAAATAATTCCTTTAGACTGTCTAGCTAGAGGAACGAAAATCGACCATTTTCACATATGGGACTTACCCTCCAAGATGTTTGTTTAACGATAAAATAGATAGGTTGAAGGCGAAGCCAAAAAGTGAAAGATCATCTAGTGCTCTAGCTTGCGTCTTTATCGAAGTGCTCAATATCATACTGTTTCTGACACTTGGTGCAACGCCAGAGAATTGATGTTCTGAATGGAATCGCGTGGGACAAAGAAAATGATCGTATCTTTGGTAAATCACACAACTCTTTACCTATTTTTTTCCTTGTTATAGAATTAATGAACACTGCACTGACATGCTTCTAAATCAACCATCCATCAAACATCAAGCTTGCTAATCCTTTGTAAATTGTTATCGTGCACTTCGGTGTCACAATAATACTCCTTAAAACTTTTCCTGGTCTTTGATACATGGCAGTAACTGGAAAGTTGTGGCCAAAGCTATACGAGATCAAGCTGCAAGAGATAACCGGCAACCCATTCTACGACCTCGTGAAGGACATCTGTTTGGTGGGGGCATCAAGCAGCAGCTTCTGACGACCTAAGCTGAACCCCGGCCGGGCGGCACAGCAAGATATCTTCACTTGCTCAGGGAGGTGTGGGATCAAAAAAAAAAATTTATCCGAAAATTTTATGTTACTTGTCTCCGGGCAACGTATGATAACTATTGACCATAAATAATGGAAAATAAGGCTCACACCATATTACCTAGCATAACCCATTCGTTAATTACTCTCAACATTCATTTGGGGATGTTCATGTGTCATACTGGTTCACGGTTTACGGAATCGGCCGGTGTTGAGAACTGGAAGGGAGATAAGAGATTTCACTTCCTTCGTTGATTTCTACCAATTAATGCAGGATTGATCGATTTCATATCGACTCAAGAGCTGATTCTGACTATGAGATTCTCTATGCCACAACTTGAATTCAGCTTGAAATATCCCTAAGGAAACCCGAGGTTTGAGATCAGACTCTGAATCAATTTTGGATTTAGCCAATTTTGTAGTGCAAACCCAAGAAAAGGCGCATCTTTTTGTATGCACGAACGCCAAAGCTTCGGTTTCAAGATTATGAATAGCACAAAAGGATAAATGCAACATGATACACCCAATACTGAAAATGGACATGAAAATAAGAAGATATAATCAAGGTAATGATTGCATGGAAAGATTTTGACCCTTTTCCCTTTAATTTTCAATCAAATTCTGATCTGAATGGCCTCGCCCTGGCAGAACTCATACAGTTTCCTTAGATATTTTTGTCCTATACATCATCTACGTAGTATCAGAACTCCTTGTTGAAAAGAGGCATTTGCCATATTTAGGTGGTTATATTGTTTTTACCGAATACATCTAAGATTAAAATTTTAAAAACTGGTTTTGTCTAACCTCCGGAGGAATCCAAAAACCTCCTTTTTCTATCACGTGTAGATGCAAACCCCCTCCTTCCCCTTCAATTATTTTTGTCCTACACCATCTTCGTAGTATAAGAGCGACTTTGTTCTACATGAGTCGTAGAGAATAAGGGAGAAAATAACTCATGAGGATCAACTTGGTTCCAACTTCCAAGTAAATAGGGGTGCAAAATGAGCCGAGTAGAGTCGAGTAATATGTTGATCAAGATTGTTTCATTTATTTTACATGGGTTTGAGTTCAAACTCGAGCTTCTACAAATGTGTTGAACCCTTATTCAAGATTGGTTAGTTACTTAATCAAAATGGAGCTCGAGCTCAAATAGCGCAACTTCAATTCACATTTAAGTTCAAACACAATACAAGTTTGTTTATAAAATTTACAATCAATCAAAAATTATTCGTAAAACTCTAACTTTAGTTCATTTAAGAAACATTATTTTGGTTTAAACTCAAATCAAAATTTATTTCGATCTTTTTCATATATTAAAGTGACAATGTATAGTTATTAATATTTAAATATTTACATTTTTAAATGAAGATTTAACCAAGTATTTAATCGAGTTACATCGAGTCGTGCGTCTATCCAAGGTCCACTTATTTAATAAAATGGAGTTCTTTTGCTTGTTCAAATTTCTTCGTTTAACATATTTTAACGTTACTTGTCCGAGTGTATTGGTTCATTTTCATATCTACAAGCATAAACTATGTGGTAAGAAATCAATTTTTTATTAAAAAAGAATATATAAATCTCTTGTTTAGCAGACGTGAAATTTTTCTCTCTAAATAATATCAAAATTTTAGTTAACTGTAAAATATTTTGAAATAATTTAATATTAAATTCTTTTAAAGGCATTTTTTATTTTTAAAATAAATTTATAAGTATTTTTATGTCCGTTATACAAAATTTTTTTAAACATATTATTTAAAAATTAAAAATCTGTGCGTCATTTACCTTTGTCTCCTTTGTGCTATCACCTGTATATTTGAGCCATGTCCAGTGTTAAGTGTTGTACTTCTAGGAAATGACAATCACTTGTTGCGTAGGGATGAGGGGAACTCCGCATGTCTATGAAAAGGGGAGAGGATCACAACCTCATCTTACAATACCTTCTGATATTGGTCATTTTCAGTCCAAACAATATTACAATGTATAAATAGTAGCTGTGTGAAACTGCACAAGTTTAGTTGGGGTAGAAGCGATCAACATAACAGCATAAGGCTCATCTTATAATTCTCTTCACACACAACATCTAGAGTGGAATTTAACCTATCTTATGTCCGGTTTGATAATATTATTAAGTATTTTTATTATTATTAATTTTAAAATTGATACTGTTAAAAATTATTTAAGAATATTAGATCAAATGTATCAATTTAAAAATGTATTATACAAATAAAATATATTATATAATATAAATATTAATTTTAATATTTATAATTATTAATATCAATAAATTTTTTTTGCTTAACAATATCAATATTAATATAGTACAAACAGAATGAAACTCTAACCAGGGCATTAGTCGACGAATAGCCGCGGCGTCCAGGCTTGGCTCTTCGGCGCCGCGAGAACTCCTACGCGCCAAGGGTCCGTCGCCGTCGATCTGTCTCTCGCCGGAGCCGCCTCCTAGCGTCGCCGTCGTGGCCCGCTGTCGGCGAAGACCCCTTTCAGCGTCGCTGAGCGCCGGCTTTCTTGAAGCTTCGCCGCTTTGGTCTCCCGTCATCGGGACTTCGAGCGCAGACTCCCACCGGAGCAAGGTCTTGCTTCCGCGCAATCTTTTTCGTGTCGTCCTTCACTCGCACAGAGATCTCCACCTCCGTCTGAAATCCGCCGGATTCCGTCGCCCTGGAGGTTCCGCCGGAGTGCCGCCTCGCCCCTGGAGTGCTCCCACCGCCGGTCTTCACTGCCCACCGAGGCTCCTTCCAGCGCGTTCTTCCTTACAGCTCCTCCGTGCTGTCCCCTGTGCGATCCTCCACGGCCGTGGCTGGAACCCGACGCCACCGCGCATCCTGCTTTGTATACTCTACCGCGGAGGCCGTCATCTCTGCTCCACCTGCAGCAAATCCGCTGCAGAACATCGGTGTAGGGAGCGCCACCGAATCGTGTACCCTGTGCCGTCTCTGATTCGGATGTCTTAAATTTCAAATCCACCTCTCCCGTTCTTAAACTTAAACCCTAACTTTCCCTTGTATAATCGATTAACTGCCCTCGCCGGTGATCAGCCTTCTCCTTCAGGCCTGCGATGCTCGATGGAGCTTGGAGCGTCGACGTCGCAAGCAGAGCGCAAGCTCCTCAACCCCGCGGAGCACGAGGCGCCGGATCCCACAGAACTTTCTCTTCGCGAGGCCTTCGCCCACCTCCAGCCCCAACTCCGTCCGCCCTTCTCGCTTCGTACGCCCTCCTCCGCTGACTACCACCAGCTGGTCCGCGCCATTGCTTTTGGTGCTCTCACCTCGACGTCGTCTGCCGCTCGCACCCATCTCGTCCACCTTCACACCCTCGTTTCGGACGGGTACGAACTCTTCACCCACACCCTCGTCCGGCTCTCACTTGACTCCTTCCCGCGCCTCCTGCCCATGGTTCGTGCCCGGCTTCTCTGGCTTACTTCTGAACTCATCGGCACTGCCGCCGTTGGTGTCGATCTTCTGGTGGTCTCTCTCCTCAGGTGGGTTATGGTCGGTGACTTTTCGCAGGGTAACCTTTGGCTCGCAGAGGAGCTGCTAGGGATTATCACAAGCCACTGGGAATGGCTGCTGGAGGAGCCCTTAGTATTGGCCTCCTCGCTGTTCCTTTACCTCCGCCTTCTCTCAGATCACTGCAGGCTGGCGTCGGACGATAAACTGGAAGCGCTGAAGCGCGCGGAGACAGCTTTCTGCATTAAGGTTCTGCGTCAACACTTTGATTTGTGTATAGGAATGGGAAGGGACCTCGTCCGCCGCCTCAAAGACGTGGCCTTTATTCCTGAATTCAAGGAAGTGTGGAATGATCTGTTATTTGAACCACAAGCTTTTGGAGTTTCCGAATACTCGAACATCTCGCAGCTATATCGGACGAGGACACCAATGCAGTATTATTTGGTTGGAATCACTCCCGAAATGGAGACGAGGATAAGGTTCTTGCTTACCCATGTGAAGTGGGGAAGCCAGCGACGGTATCAGGAATGGTTTTCTAAGAAGTTTCTCTGCAGAGCAGAGCACGAGACTGTTGTAGTGGATCTCATCCGGTTCATCTGTTGCGCTCACCACCCTCCCAATGAGATAATCCGCTCTAACATAATTCCCAGGTGGGCACTGATTGGATGGCTTCTGAAAAGCTGTCGGAAGGATAACGTTGCAGCCAATGCTAAATTGGCTCTGTTCTATGATTGGTTGTTCTTTGATGAGAAATTTGATAACATAATGAACATTGAACCGGCAATTTTATTGATGGTGCACTCTATCCCAGAGTATGTAGACTTGACTCAAGCGCTGATTGAGTTCCTGTTTCTCTTGGTTAACAATTATGATACAGATCGCAAAAACTTGATTGCTCAGGGCGTTCTTGGGTCATTCCACATGTTGGTGAAGAAAGGAGTTGTGCATTCCTTGGATCCTTTGACCACTTGTAGCATGATTTCTCCTTTGCTGAGGAAGCGGATCAATGCTTTTGTTTGTGGATCAAAATCAGAAGCTTTTAATGAATTGTGTACTGCTAGAGACATAATTTCAGTTGGAGGGGGCCTGAAGCAATCTTCGCATCATGGGATGACCAGCTTTGGAGTTGTAAAAGGATTAGTTAGCAATCTTCGGGCTGCCGTAACACAGAAGGGGAGTGAAGTCTTTGAGATTCTAGAAAGTTTACTTAGCACATTATCCACTCTCTACAACCAAGAGTTTAACAAAGAGGCCAGTGGTATGTCCACAATAATTGAAGCAACAGCATTTCAGATAACTGAGGCTTTCAAATTAGTTGGCTATGATTTGTTCTCTCCTCTAGATTCTTTGCAGCATGATGATGAGATTCAGTCTGCCACGGCGATTGTTCTCAGGTTTTACATTTGTTGCCATCACGATATAATGATGAAACTTATTTTGTTTTGGTCTATTCAAGGTTGTCCAGTTGGTGCACGAATGTTATCTTATGCATCTAGATTAGGTGAAGAAGTGAAAACTTGGGAATGGCAGAGAAGAAATAAAATTGTGGAGACCAATAGTTCAGAAAATTCTATTTTGCATTGGCAAATGAATGGATTTGTTTCCTTGGGCATTCATTGTATAGAGGATTTTACAGACCCTAAGCTAATGAAGGATTTGGTGGAAGGAGCTTTTACAGCATATGGAAATTTTCTGAGGTTCTCAACGTCAGTATGTTCAGAGAACAGAAATAAAGAAGGCTTCTCTAAGAGCATGTCATCTGAAATACCAAAAGTAGCTGATGAACCCTTATCTATGCTGATGTTATCTGATGTGTCATTATGTTGTAAGTGGAATATTAAATGTATTAGATCAGTATTTGGCGGCATATTTTCTTATTTTTCAAGTCTATCTGTTGGAAGGGAACTCTATATTCAACTCCTGGTTGAGCAGCTAGATCATGCTGATCTGGTTCTCATGCAGTTTGAAGTTAGTTTAAAGGTATTCTCGGTCTTTGGTGAAGACCTTGGAAGAATAATTAACTTAGCGAGGAGATCAGATGGATGGGAGTTGGGAAAGCAACAAAAACTTTGGGGATTATTAATTTCAGAATTGACAGTCTCCAATATCAAAATTGAAAAGCTACTTCTAGGCATTTCCACAAATCTTGTTGAATTACAAATGCATTCTATTTCATTAGAAGGCCTCTACACTTTGTTGAGGTGCTGTCTTCCCACAACTGACATTATCGGTGGTGTAATCTCATTGCCCGTTGTCTTTCAAGATTTTGCTGCTGCTGTTCTAGCCAGTTGGATTTCATCTAATAACACTTTGTTCTTCAAAGGGTTGTCTGAGTGGCTAGAGAAACACGAAAAGTCTGGTAATTTTTTTCCGAAGCACTAATGTTTTATATTAGATTGTTCCATAGATAGTTTGATAAGAAAATTTTAACCATGCAGATTCTGTTAGCATGTTGCTATCTAGAGTTCCAGGAATGGGGTGAAATTTTTGGAGCTTGTCAAGGTGAAAATTATGACAGATGCAATGGGAAGCCCAAGGTAACCAGTTGCTTAGGGAAGTTTCAAGGAAACACTATCTGAAGGTAATCAGGTATTATTTGTATTAATATTAAAAGATTTTAATTCTGTTTCTATTTCAATTGGGCTTCTCGCTATTGTCTTCACCAAATGTTTTGTGATCATTGCCTCTTTTTTTCTTTTGGCATGCATCATACAGATCCTGATGTGAACAACTATGAAGTTCTTTTGAGGGCATCATCTTCATTACATCTGTTGCATTCACGATGAGTTGTTTATTAATGATTTTGCATTCACGATGAGTTGTTTATTCACGATGTGTTGAGCCCTTATTCAAGATTGGTTAGTTACTTATTCAAATGGAGCTCGAGCTCAAATAGCACAACATCAATTCACATTTAAGTTCAAGCTCAATACAAATTTGTTTATAAAACTTACAATCAATTAAAAATTATTTTTAAAACTCTAACTTTAGTTCATTTAAGAAACATTATTTTGGTTTAAACTCAAATCAAAATTTATTTCGATCTTTTTCATATATTTAAGTGGCAATGTATAGTTATTAATATTTAAATATTTACATTTTTAAATGAATATTTAACCAAGTATTTAATCGAGTTGCGTACGAGTGCATCGAGTCGTGCGTGAGTCTATTCAAGGTCGACTCATTTAATAAATGGAGTTTTGTTGCTTATTCAAATTTCTTCACAAGTTTAATTTTACGTTATTTGTCCAAGTATTAGTTCATTTTTCATGTCTATAAGCATAAACTATGTTGTAAATTGTAAGAAACCAATTTTTTATTAAAAAAGAATATAAAAAATCACTTGTTCGGCAGACGTGAAAATAATTTTTCTCCAAATAGTATCAAAATTTTAGTTAACCGTAAAATATTTTTAAATACTTTAATATTATTTTAGCATAAACGCGCGTTCTTCCTTACAGCTCGTCCGTGCTGTCCCCTGTCCGACCCTCCACGGGTCACGGCCGTGGCTGGAACCCGACGCCACCGCGCACCCTGCTTTGTAGACTCCACCGCGGAGGCCGTCATCTCTGCTCCACCTGCAGCAAATCCGCTGCAGAACATCGGTGTAGGGAGCGCCACCGAATCGTGTACCCTGTACCCTGAGGCTGTAAACGGATCCGGATAAAATGCGGATCCGATTTGAATAGATAAATATTATCCGATTAATTTATTTTGTCGGATAGTAATTTCGGATTTAGATATTATCTGAATTTTAAATGAAGTGAATTTATAATCACTGGATCCGTTTCGATTAAGATCCGATTTGAATTGAACCGTTTGATGTAAGATCCAACGGCCCAATTTAAACCTTACTTTTCGTTTCAGATAATATCTGAAACGAAAAGTAATTTCGGATTCAGATATTATCTGAATTTTAAATGAAGTGGATTTATAATCACTGGATCCGCTTCGATTAAGATCCGATTTGAATTGAACCGTTTGATGTAAGATCCAACGGCCCAATTTAAACCTTAACTTTTCGTTTCACCCCCCCCCCCCCCCGAATCCCGAATCCCAGCCGCGATCCCCCGATTCCCCATCCCGCATCTGGAGCGCGGCACTCGGCAGGCGGAGACGCCGGCGTCCCGAGCGGATCCCTCCGCCCTCCGCAGTCTGTGCCCTTCCAGTTCCAGTCGTCCCTCCGCCGTCCCGAGCGCGGCAGCGCCAGGCACCAGGCGGAGCCGGCGTCGATCCCTCCGCCCTCCCGAGCGCGGCAGCGCCAGGTGCCGTCCATCCGCCCTCCCGAGCGCGGCAGCGCCAGGCGCCGTCCATCCGCCCTCCCGAGCGCGCTCCGCCGTCCCGAGCGCCCTCCGCCGTCTGTGCCGTCTCTGATTCCGATGTCTTAAATTTCTAATCCACCTTTCCCGTTCTTAAACTTAAACTCTAACTTTCCCTTGTATAATCGATGAACTTCCCTCGCCGGTGATCGGCCTTCTCCTTCAGGCCTGCGATGCTCGATGGAGCTTCGAGCGTCGACGTCGCAAGCAGAGCGCAAGCTCCTCAACCCCGCAGAGCACGAGGCGCCGGATCCCACAGAACTCTCTCTTCGCGAGGCCTTCGCCCACTTCCAGCCCCGACTCCGTCCGCCCTTCTCGCTTCGTACTCCCTCCTCCGCTGACTACCACCAGCTGGTCCGCGCCATTGCTTTTGGTGCTCTCACCTCGACGTCGTCCGCCGCTCGCACCCATCTCGTCCACCTTCACACCCTCGTTTCGGACGGGTACGAACTCTTCACCCACACCCTCCTCCGGCTCTCACTTGACTCCTTCCCGCGCCTCCTGCCCACGGTCCGTGCCCGGCTTCTCTGGCTTACTTCTGAACTCATCGGCACTGCCGCCGTTGGTGTTGATCTTCTGGTGGTCTCCCTCCTTAGGTGGGTTATGGTCGGTGACTTTTCGCAGGGTAACCTTTGGCTCGCAGAGGAGCTGCTAGGGATTATCACAAGCCACTGGGAATGGCTGCTGGAGGAGCCCTTAGTATTGGCCTCCTCGCTGTTCCTTTACCTTCGCCTTCTCTCAGTTCACTGCAGGCTGGCATTGGACGAAAAATTGGAAGCGCTGAAACGAGCGGTGACAGCTTTCTGCATTAAGGTTCTGCGTCAACACTTTGATTTGTGTATGGGAATGGGAAGGGACCTCGTCCGCCGCCTCAAAGACGTGGCCTTTATTCCTGAATTCAAGGAAGTGTGGAATGATCTGTTATTTGAACCACAAGCTTTTGGAGTTACCGAATACTCGAACATCTCGCAGCTATATCGGACGAGGACACCAATGCAGTATTATTTGGTTGGAATCACTCCCGAAATGGAGACGAGGATAAGGTTCTTGCTTACCCATGTGAAGTGGGGAAGCCAGCGACGGTATCAGGAATGGTTTTCTAAGAAGTTTCTCTGCAGAGCAGAGCACGAGACTGTTGTAGTGGATCTCATCCGGTTCATCTGTTGCGCTCACCACCCTCCCAATGAGATAATCCGCTCTAACATAATTCCCAGGTGGGCACTGATTGGATGGCTTCTGAAAAGCTGTCGGAAGGATAACGTTGCAGCCAATGCTAAATTGGCTCTGTTCTATGATTGGTTGTTCTTTGATGAGAAATTTGATAACATAATGAACATTGAACCGGCAATTTTATTGATGGTGCACTCTATCCCAGAGTATGTAGACTTGACTCAAGCGCTGATTGAGTTCCTGTTTCTCTTGGTTAACAATTATGATACAGATCGCAAAAACTTGATTGCTCAGGGCGTTCTTGGGTCATTCCACATGTTGGTGAAGAAAGGAGTTGTGCATTCCTTGGATCCTTTGACCACTTGTAGCATGATTTCTCCTTTGCTGAGGAAGCGGATCAATGCTTTTGTTTGTGGATCAAAATCAGAAGCTTTTAATGAATTGTGTACTGCTAGAGACATAATTTCAGTTGGAGGTGGCCTGAAGCAATCTTCGCATCATGGGATGACCAGCTTTGGAGTTGTAAAAGAATTAGTTAGCAATCTTCGGGTTGCCGTAACACAGAAGGGGAGTGAAGTCTTTGAGATTCTAGAAAGTTTACTTAGCACATTATCCACTCTCTACAACCAAGAGTTTAACAAAGAGGCCAGTGGTATGTCCACAATAATTGAAGCAACAGCATTTCAGATAACTGAGGCTTTCAAATTAGTTGGCTATGATTTGTTCTCTCCTCTAGATTCTTTGCAGCATGATGATGAGATTCAGTCTGCCACGGCGATTGTTCTCTGGTTTTACATTTGTTGCCATCACGATATAATGATGAAACTTATTTTGTTTTGGTCTATTCAAGGTTGTCCAGTTGGTGCACGAATGTTATCTTATGCATCTAGATTAGGTGAAGAAGTGAAAACTTGGGAATGGCAGAGAAGAAATAAAATTGTGGAGACCAATAGTTCAGAAAATTCTATTTTGCATTGGCAAATGAATGGATTTGTTTCCTTGGGCATTCATTGTATAGAGGATTTTACAGACCCTAAGCTAATGAAGGATTTGGTGGAAGGAGCTTTTACAGCATATGGAAATTTTCTGAGGTTCTCAACGTCAGTATGTTCAGAGAACAGAAATAAAGAAGGCTTCTCTAAGAGCATGTCATCTGAAATACCAAAAGTAGCTGATGAACCCTTATCTATGCTGATGTTATCTGATGTGTCATTATGTTGTAAGTGGAATATTAAATGTATTAGATCAGTATTTGGCGGCATATTTTCTTATTTTTCAAGTCTATCTGTTGGAAGGGAACTCTATATTCAACTCCTGGTTGAGCAGCTAGATCATGCTGATCTGGTTCTCATGCAGTTTGAAGTTAGTTTAAAGGTATTCTCGGTCTTTGGTGAAGACCTTGGAAGAATAATTAACTTAGCGAGGAGATCAGATGGATGGGAGTTGGGAAAGCAACAAAAACTTTGGGGATTATTAATTTCAGAATTGACAGTCTCCAATATCAAAATTGAAAAGCTACTTCTAGGCATTTCCACAAATCTTGTTGAATTACAAATGCATTCTATTTCATTAGAAGGCCTCTACACTTTGTTGAGGTGCTGTCTTCCCACAACTGACATTATCGGTGGTGTAATCTCATTGCCCGCTGTCTTTCAAGATTTTGCTGCTGCTGTTCTAGCCAGTTGGATTTCATCTAATAACACTTTGTTCTTCAAAGGGTTGTCTGAGTGGCTAGAGAAACACGAAAAGTCTGGTAATTTTTTTCCGAAGCACTAATGTTTTATATTAGATTGTTCCATAGATAGTTTGATAAGAAAATTTTAACCATGCAGATTCTGTTAGCATGTTGCTATCTAGAGTTCCAGGAATGGGGTGAAATTTTTGGAGCTTGTCAAGGTGAAAATTATGACAGATGCAATGGGAAGCCCAAGGTAACCAGTTGCTTAGGGAAGTTTCAAGGAAACACTATCTGAAGGTAATCAGGTATTATTTGTATTAATATTAAAAGATTTTAATTCTGTTTCTATTTCAATTGGGCTTCTCGCTATTGTCTTCACCAAATGTTTTGTGATCATTGCCTTTTTTTTTTCTTTTGGCATGCATCATACAGATCCTGATGTGAACAACTATGAAGTTCTTTTGAGGGCATCATCTTCATTACATCTGTTGCATTCACGATGAGTTGTTTATTAATGATTTTGCATTCACGATGAGTTGTTTATTCACGATGTGTTGAGCCCTTATTCAAGATTGGTTAGTTACTTATTCAAATGGAGCTCGAGCTCAAATAGCACAACATCAATTCACATTTAAGTTCAAGCTCAATACAAATTTGTTTATAAAACTTACAATCAATTAGTTTAACGTAACGAACAAGTTTAATTTTACGTTATTTGTCCAAGTGTATTAGTTCATTTTTCATGTCTATAAGCATAAACTATGTTGTAAGTTGTAAGAAACCAATTTTTTATTAAAAAAGAATATAAAAAATCACTTGTTCGGCAGACGTGAAAATAGTTTTTCTCCAAATAATATCAAAATTTTAGTTAACCGTAAAATAATTTTAAATACTTTAATAGTATTTTAGCATAAACGCGCGTTCTTCCTTACAGCTCGTCCGTGCTGTCCCCTGTCCGACCCTCCACGGGTCACGGCCGTGGCTGGAACCCGACGCCACCGCGCACCCTACTTTGTAGACTCCACCGCGGAGGCCATCATCTCTGCTCCACCTGCAGCAAATCCGCTGCAGAACATCGGTGTAGGGAGCGCCACCGAATCGTGTACCCTGTGCCCTGGGGCTGTAAACGGATCCGGATAAAATGCGGATCCGATTTGAATAGATAAATATTATCCGTTTAAATTATTTCGTCGGATAGTAATTTCGGATTCAGATATTATCTGAATTTTAAACGAAGTGGATTCATAATCACTGGATCCGTTTCGATTAAGATCACCGTTTTATGTAAGATCCAACGGCCCAATTCCACCCCCATTGGGGGTGAAATAACCCCCCCCCCCCCAATGGGGGGATTTTATGCTGCAGCCCCCCTCCCACCTAGGGGGGACTGTAAAAAACAGTCACCCCCGAGGGGGTGACTGTTGAACACCCCCGAAGGGGTGCTAATCACCCCTTCGGGGGTGCAATTCCACCCCCATTGGGGGTGAAATAATCCCCCCCAATGGGGGGATTTTATGCTGCAGCCCCCCCCCCACCTAGGGGGGGGACTGTAAAAAACAGTCACCCCCGAGGGGGTGACTGTTGAACACCCCCGAAGGGGTGCTAATCACCCCTTCGGGGGTGCAATTCCACCCCCATTGGGGGGTGAAATAATCCCCCCCAATGGGGGATCCCATGCTGCAGCCGGCCAGGGGCCAAGGCCCGGGGGGGGGGAGGGGAAAGGAGATCGAAACCCCCCCCTTACAAACCTTGTGCTGTTTAGGGTGATCTCCCCTCCCCAAGGTGGATCGCCCCTCCCCAAGCCTTGAATAGGCTGGATCGCCCCTCCAAATGCTGGATCGCCGGATGCTGAAGCCCTAGATCTCCAAGGCGCCTTGGGGGGAAGGAGAAGAAGCAGAAGGGGGAAGTGGGGGGAGAATCGGTCCGGATCGACCCCAAATAGGGGGTGATCGGACCTTAAAACAGGACCGGATCGATCCCGGAATCAGTTCGATTCCGGGTCTTCCGGTTTTCCGGCGAATCGGTCCGGATCGACCGATTTTGGGATCGATCCGGGTGGATCGGTCCGGGATCGACCGATCCTATCGATTCCGGCCGATCCAGCCGGGACTCCCGGCTGGATCGCTAATTCCGATAGGAATCGGATCGGTAGGTACCGATCCGATCCAAGAATCGGTCGATCCCGATCCGGATCGACCGATTCTGCAATCCATGGATTGAGTTCCTGTTTCTCTTGGTTAACAATTATGATACAGATCGCAAAAACTTGATTGCTCAGGGCGTTCTTGGGTCATTCCACATGTTGGTGAAGAAAGGAGTTGTACATTCCTTGAATCCTTTGACCACTTGTAGCATGATTTCTCCTTTGCTGAAAAAGCGGATCAATACTTTTGTTTGTGAATCAAAATCAGAAGCTTTTAATGGATCGTGTACTGCTAGAGACATAAGTTCAGTTGGAGGGGGTCTGAAGTAGCATGGTCCCTGTGTCTTCCATTCCCCTTCACGGTCTCAGTAATGCTACAGGTAGTTATCCATGCCTGATATCCCACCTGGATATGGGTTCTATTTATTTGACTAGGATAATGGAACAAGTTTCATTTTGTGCTGGACTTGCAGCTTTTTCGAGTTAGTTCTTTGAACATAATAGTGACAGGCATTGCCAGGCCCAAGCTTGAAAACCTTAAATCTGTTGAACATAAGAAATAGAGACAATTTCTCTCATGTTATTTATACTAATAATATTTTTTGAACTGTTGGGATTATTCCCATTAATTGTTTATTATTTTACAATAATTTTAAGAATGCTTCTCATGCATTTGCTGAGTCTCAAATATAAGACCTTATCTTTTTATTAAGGATCACAATAGTGTTGATAAAGGGCATGCAAGCATCAAATCTCATTTCTTAGGCTTGTTTATCAATTCCCATGTATGTAGCTGGGTATGGTTTGATGCATATTTCTACTGTTTAAGCCAAGTACAACTACACTATCTTCTTTTGATACAATTGCGGGCATCGCTTATGTTGGTTAACTACTATGTAGGTTTAAGTATTCTGTTAGATGAACAGTGCATACACAATGGTTTATGTAAACTGAGAGGCTTTATATGTTTAAAACATGGAAATAAGTTTGTTTCAAGCCCCGAAACTAAGGCAAGGGTGTAATTTATCTGGTCTTTCCCATGTTTTCTTCTATTTGCCAAACCTGAAGCAAGTCATTGACATAATACTACCAAATGGTCATGTCTTCATGGATAGGGAATTGATATCCAAATTACATATCTTGGTCCAAGAAAAGAGTGTTTGTGTTTCTGTTCATAAGGTTTTACTTTTTTCCTTTATGTTTTAATCTTTTTAATGAAAAACTTTATTGATGATACTACGCAGACAACTGGTATGGATCCAATTACAAGAAGACATGTATGGGACATAATAGAGAATGCAAAGAAAGGACGGGCCATCATTCTAACAACTCATTCTATGGAAGAAGCAGACATATTGAGTTACCAGATAGCCATCGTGGCAAAAGGAAAGTTCCGTTGTATTGGGACATCAATTAGGTTAAAATCAAAGTTTGGTACAGGGTATATTACAAATGTGAGTTTTCTTGGAGATACTCCTGGACAAACCCCAAATGTTAATGGTAACTTGTCCGCATGTGAAGCTCAAATTGAGGCTGTGAAGTTGTTTTTTAAGCAGGTAAGCTTAAGTAGCTTGCATATCCTAAGGTAGTTCTCATGTCAACAAGCATCAGTGCCACTATATTTTGCAGAAAATAAAATATGTGACAAGCCATCCTGAGAGTAGGTCAGTTACCACAACTACTGTAGTTATGACTCTCAATTTATTTGTTTCATTATTTTTCTTATTTTTTTGCACAAGTTCTTAGAGGCTTACATGAGTGATGTTAAAAGCTGCCAGACATTGTCAGCCTGTTATCCAATATGTGGCTTTGATTGGCTGCTAATTCAATGCTTTTTTAAATGGTTTATTGTCCTTCAATGATAGTACAATAGGCAGTAGACTTCCTATGCATAAATGAAAAAGAATTCAGCACTATGATTTCTGTGCCAATAGTCTAACCCATTATTGGTTTTTATCCTACTGTTCAGTTCTCAGATAATTGTGCACAATGTTTTAACTGCACCAAGGGTACTCAATTATCTGGTCATATCTGAAAAGAGGCTTATAACTGTGTAAATATTGCCAATAGACAAAAAACTATATCTTTAGAGCTATCATATTTATGATTGTCAATTAGGCACAATAGAACTATAGAAGTGACATCCGTGATTACATCTTCTAGTTTCTGTTAGGCCTTATCTTGTGAATTTTGTCAGGTGGGCTGGTGTTTGTGAAACAAGAGGTGATTATCCATTTAGCCACCACAAGCTTACAGTTCAGTTTTCTGAATCATCAGCAGCACAGGACAGGAAGCTGGAAGGCTTGGTTCATAAGGTGGAATAACAGATCCTTCATGTATGCTCTGCTTTCTCCTGAGTAAGTCGTCAGAAAATATCTTCGCCATTTAAATAGATTAGCACTTTGTCTGAAGAAAATGTTATGCAACTTTATGTGGCTCCCTAAAAAATATTTGGATTACATAGATCTAGTAAAATTCGCACATTGTGTAGGGTGTAAATATATTCAACTCTAGGAGACGTGTCACATGGCAACTTCCTCTAGATATGGCGGATAAATTTTTAGCAAATGCCATTAAGATTGATAAAAGAACGCAAGTAAATAACTGATGACATCCTCTTGCCTCTTGCATCCTCATTCCACCTAAAGTGGATTCCCCAATCTCATCTCAGATGGTTGTCAAATCAACTGTCCTTTTGACCTACAATTTTGCAGATTTTCATTTCACTGTTGGGGGAAATATTGATGTGATTACAGAGAAAGGCCTTTTTGGAATTGGAGACAGGCATATCGATATTTTAGGGCTTATTTGGATAGAGTATTTATCACAAATATAATATCACTTTTGATACTAGGTACCATGAAATCTAATGCTGACGTGTCACTTGAAATATCATAAGTAAAACTATTAAGTTCAATACTCTAACCAAACAGAGCTTTAATTTAATCCATGATAGTTCATTACAAGTATAGTATATTTTCTAACTAGACGTATAATTACAATAAGTTAGGCATAGTGTTAGTGTTATATGTGGTGAACTCTTTAATTTCAAGCATGTTTGTTGTTGTGCAATTTCCTTACGTAGCTTTCGTTGCTTGTTCAGATCAGATATTTATGAGATTTTTTTTTGCTGTGTAAATAATTTTATTATGTAGCAGCAGCCCTCCCGTTTACCCATTTTGCATACATATTTGAGAAAAAGAATGTGCAAGTGTAAAAATCGTTATCTTGTCAACTGCCTTCACTTTGATCTGAAGGGTCAGTATTTATAACAGCTACTAAATTTGTGGATGATATTTCTTAGTTTCTTTAAATAGAGGTTTTTTCTAACTTTTCCTGTATCTGCTTAGACTTCTACCGTACCATGGAGAGGGAGGGTAATTTCATATGATTTGGAATCTATATAACTGGTCTCAAATAATTTGAGAAGGGCATTAAACGTGTTGCTGTTGCCCACTACAAACCTACAAGGTATATCAAGCGTTTTTACACCAAGTCCACAAGAGAGGTGGTATGAGATTTAACACATTGATCATGTCCCAAGAGATTTTGTTCTTAAACAAATATATATACATATATATACACACACTATCAAGAGGTTTTGTTGTCAAGAGGCAATTTAGTACAGTGGCAACGAGTTACAGTAAACAGGAACACATGGTAGAAAGACGAGAGAAGAAGAAAACAGAACTAGACACCTCTAATGATCTTGCGCTTTCCTTCAACTTTTTATCCCGTGAATCAAGGAGAACAACAAATACAATGGCAGAAAATCAGAAATGGCTGATACTTGTATAATGTATATCAATTTGCTCTAGAATGCAGAGCTCTCTCTCTCTCTCTCTCCCCTTTCGACTCGGCTGTGTTATTCCTTCCTCTTTACCCAGTGACATCCGGAATCTCTTGTTGTGTGCTTCTCCTTGCCTTCTTCCTACTCCTCCCTGGTTTCAGAAGGAGATCTTCATAATGTCTGTGACGAGGCACTCCATCATCTTCTCCTCCACCTCAACGGCGCAGCGGAAGCCGGTGAACGGCTGCCGCTTGCCATAGAAGGGGGCGCCGACGTGGGCCATGACGTCCGGGTGGTCCAGGCCGGAGAAGAGAGGCTTCGGAAGGAGCGCGCCTGACGAGGAGAGAGGGAGCACGGGGAGGACATGACAGTTGCAGATCTCCACCATGTAGCCGTCGGGGTCGTGGAAGAAGAGCTGGTCGACGGTGACGCCGGCCTCCTCGACGACGGCCGTGACGTACTCGACGCCCATCTCCTCGAGCTTGCGCATCACCAGGCGCATGTCGGAGCACTGGAAGGAGATGTGGTTGTCCTTGGGGTTGATCACCTCCTTCCTCCTCGGCGCCTGCTCCGGCGAGGCGCACTGCAGCAGGTGGATTCCCACGCCGTGGTTGAACAACCTGCAGGGCATATGGGGTTGACCGGCCGAGAACCGTCCGATTACGGCATCGGTCGACGAATAGTCGTATAGACCTGAGCAAGTGCCATACCAGGCGCCCTCGAAGTCGAAGGAAGAGGGTCGCTTGACGGGAACGAAGCCGAGCACCTCCTCGTAGAACTTGACGGAGCGCCGCACCGAGCCGACGAGGAAGGAGACGTGGTTGAGGGCCATCAATGGAAGAGTGGGAGCCTCCTCTATGATCTCCAGGCCCATCCCTCTATCACCTTCAATACCTGCTCCCTTCGACGGCCTTCCCTGGCTTTCCTCTTATCCTGCCCGCCGTCTGCCGTCGCCCCCGGTAGCTGCTGGTTGCGCCGCGCTCTCTAAACTCGAAGAAGAAGCGCCCGTATATAATAATGCCGCCCGAGGGGGGCTGGAACGGAGCAGAGAGCAGCGCAGAGAATGTAGACTCCGCTTCAGAGGGGTGTGAAGGGAGGAGGGCAAGCGACGGGTGCAGTTTCTAGGAAGGCTGGTGGGCCTCGGCGTCGCCGTCGCCGTCGGTGTTGGGCACCGTACTCCCGGTGGCGTTCCCTCGCCGTCGTGTGTCCACGTTATGCCCGTCCAAAAACGTGTCGAGTTCATCATCGACGTGAAATGTTAGGGTTAACGCTTGATTAAAGCGTTAACCCTAAAAAAACGCTTGATTAAAAGTTCCTTGAACTTTTAATATATATATATTTTTTCTTCGTGACAAAAAAAAACGCTTGATTAAAGCAGATTTAACCACATGGTATCTTACCGCATGGATGATCTGATCTGAACGGTTCTTCCGACGCAGGCACGGAGATCGTAGAGCATGCTGAGCCACAACTATATACGGTGTTGAATGGGCTCGGATATCGTCGACTGAACATCAACTCCGGCAGCCGTCGTTGGCCTTTCCAAGCTCTCACACCGTCCATCGGTCGCGTCGCCGGCGTCGTCGGCCGTCCGGGGAAACGTGCTTCTTCCCGGGTCGGCAGGAAGCTTCGTTTGTCTGCTTCGGCGACAAGCTCCAATCATACATGCCGTGTACACTTGAACTGATAGAACACCTTCATATGATCATACATACTTGGGTTGGACGTTACAGAAGGCATCATGTTGGGATTTTGGTACATGAGTCCTGATAATTATTTATATTTTTGAATATATATATATATACTCATGAAAAGTTAGAAATATCAAGGGCCCCCTGAAGTTGTGCGCTTTTGTAAAGCAGATACTTTTGCCTGAACACACTCCCGAGTCCCGAGGTAATTATTCAAGTGCTTTTAAAGTTCCCTGACGAAGATATCCTGATTTTTCTAGAGAGAGGAAGAGGTGCAGGAGATAGAATAGAGAGATTATTAAGTAAAGGTATTTTTATCATGACGAATTTTAAAAATTATTAAACTAACGATGTTTTGAGGGGTTTCGGGTGGCAGGGATTTATCTTCTAACAACATAAGATTGTGGGGATTTTCTAGGATTTTAAATTTTTATGGTCTTGGAGAGTCGCTAAATTGGAATAAAAAGCTTTTCTGTTAAATATATTCTTTTATTTGTCTTAAAAACGGTTAACTAACGAACCCTTGAATAAGTTACCGAAAGGTGAAAAATATGACTTTATTAGAAATCCTCTGCTTATTCCGATGTGGATAAGTTTGAACAATTAACGTGAATTATGGGTCTTGGCTCATTTTGGACCACTTCAATCATAACTGACTCCCTATAAAAGGTCTTGAACTAAGATGGCTTTAGTTCCATCTTAACACACCTCTAATCACTGATTAGGTTAAATACCTATGGGTTTAGAGTTTGACCGCCTATCCCCCATGGTTCAATAAAGACTACTTTTTTAGAAGGAAAATTGCATTCTCGGATAATTTTATATTGATTTTCTTTTCGTCAGGTCCCTTTCCAATCAGGCTAATCCCAACTTGATTGTTATCATGTTTCACCAAAGATGATAATTTTATGTTTTTAGTCTTTTTAGATTTTGTGTGGATATAAAATTTTGTCGTACAAATATAAAAAATACTGAGCCAAACGCCCCCATAAATTGTAGATAATTTACTCTTACTATGGATTAAGGGGAGCCTCTCTTTCATATCGCATAAAGTTTGTGTGAGCCTACTCACTGCTCTTCAAGAGGTGTGCGGGTTCCCATAGGCGCCTATATAAGGAAACATCTTCCACTCCAGACACAAAAAATGTTGGGTCTACTGTTATGTGGGTCCCATGAGTCAAATCAACGGGTTAATCATGGTGGGTCTCATATTTTTTATATTTGGGTGGAATGTGTTCTCTCAGACGGGCACTTTAGAGAACTTGGGCTCCTTCTAGAGAGAATTTTTTTTAACAAAGAGAGAGAGAGAGGGTCCATGATGGTGGGCTCCGGTCCCACGGCAACACTTGGTTGCATTGACCCGTTTTTGCAAATCGCCCAGTGTATGCCTAAGTGGGCCAAATTTCTCGTGAGGTGTCAAAAAAATGAACAATAATATAAACGTAGACAGTTATTTTGTAACCAAACTGAGTCGTAGGAACATGCGAACAAATATGCGGATTTTTTATACAAAACATCCTTTTTTCAAAATTTTAAAAATAACACGTCAAAGTTTTAAATTACATGAATAACTTTATTTTGGTAAAAGTTGGACCCAAAATATGAAAGTCAAATTTTTTGAGTTTAACTTTTATGTAAAATCTTAAAGTTAAGAGTGGAGCTTTCAGCCAAACTATTTAAGTTGGACTTTTTTAATCCAACTTTAGCTTTTCTGTTTTTCTTCTCAAATAAAGTCGGAGCATGTAGCTCTGGACTTTAGTAATTAGTTTATATTAATTCATTTTTAGTATTTATATTATATTTACTAGTATATTGGTTAAGCTAATATGTTCTTCTTCTTTCTATATATATATAATCGAGATAATAGCTGATAATAACTAATCAAGATACCATATATATTATTAAGAGGACAACTGGAAATAAACTTCATTTTCTCTAGGCAGATAGATTGATATGTCACTATCATTGCATCAGTCTTTTCTCTGTTATTTCCATGAAGTAATATACTCTTTGGAAAGTGCCATTATATATATAAATATGCTATTTCTCCCCGTCGGACGGTGGCCTATTTGGATCCATGTAAATGTGAAATTAGATAACTGACTTTAGAAAAAAATGGAGAAACTCGAGATTTCTATGAATTTTTTTCCTAATTTTTTTATTGTCTAGTATTCTCATTTGCAATGCTAATCGGTTCACAAGTAAATATTAATATATGACATTCCATTCAAAAAATGAGCTTCGGATTTTGCTTACATTTTTAACAGAAGTCTATAAATAAAGTGAGTATTTTTATATTTTAAGTTTAATTTTTAAATAAACATTCTTGATTATCAAATGAGTTCTTTAGCCCGACTAGACTATTTTAAATAAAAAGTACTTTGAACAAGTTTCTCATGACAGCTAAAGATTGATATTTGATAAAAATATTCTTTCTTCCTCTACAAATAAGCCCAGCCTGAGTAGATTATACAATGGGCTACAAATAAGCCTAGGTTTTTTGCCTACTAGACATACATACCTCCTTTGTTCGGGAGGTCAATGTCCCCTTTGGACAATAGACAATACAATAGAAAAGCTGATGGAAAGGTATTTTGGCACTAAATGTGAGAAAAATAAATTATAGATACTTTTAAAGTTGGAGAAAAATCATATTTCTGAAAAAAAAAGAAATTGTGATTTTTTTAGATTTTAGAAAAGAATTTTGAGAGGGTTTAAAGACTTGGTGAGAGATTGTGAGACTTTGGATGTGTAGTGGCGGATGAGAGGGTGTGAGGAATGTGCTTAGAATCTTGCAAATCTTTTAAATGGGGGTCTTTTTATAGCCACAAAGAGGGTCATTTTAGGAAATGCAAAAAGTAGTCGCACGTGGCAAAGCACCCCGTCGTTGGGGCGCTAGCATCACGAGGTCCATCCCATTAACAAGATCTCCTGATATGGGGTCAAATTAGCCATCAAATTGATTTGACCAAAAAAGGCAAGCGCCTCACCTACAGGGTGCTTGGTGCCCTACTAGTGGGGCGCCTGGTGCCCTACTGGTGGGGCTTCTTTCATCCCACTAATGGGGCACTTGGTGTTGCCCTAGTGGAGCACTTGGTGTCCCACTATGGGAGCATTAGGTGTCCTATTATTGGAGCACCAGGTGTCTTGTCATGGGAACATCGGGGCCAATTTTTAGGTTTCACCGAGAGTGCTTGAAAAGGCCATGTTTTCTAGAAAACTTGGTTCATTCGGAAGGATACTCAAATATTCTTCATAAAAATAAGAATTTAAACTCTTCAACTAGGTCAAAATTGCATGTCTACAACTATTTGGCAGAACAATATATTTACGAGAGGACAAGCCACAGTCCCTTCTTAGGAGAAATTTGAAAATGGCAATATTATTGTATAAATATATGTAGGGGTGTTCACTTCTCGGGTCAACCCGAGAAACCAAACCCAGCCAACCGTAAACGTCGGATTGGGTCGGGTTGGTGAGTTGCCCCGAGTTAATCGGCTTCAAAAAATTAACCCGATCTAACCCGAACCACCTATAGACTAAATCCCTTTTCACATCAACCACCTGCCAGCATGGTGACTTTTGACGTTCGGATACAGAAAAAGCAGGATATATGGCAGGTAAAGTATAAGGATTGCTCGATATGGGATTAAACAGGCTGTTTCTTACTTTGCCTGCGCCCTCCTATTAATCCCACATCGACTGTTATAGGTTGTGAGCGTTGGGTGAAATCTTTAAAGCATGGTCACTGCCTTTAGTTTTGGGTCATGGAGTTAAGGTTGCTCCGTCAACATGCGATAGTTGACTACCTTGGCTAAATAAACAATTGATATTTTTTGCAGAAAATTCAAAAAATTTAAGATCTCTGTTCAACCTAAACCAACCCGACATAAATTGGTTCGGGTTGTAACATACAATCGGGTTGATTTGGTTTTAATTTTTTTACCTTAAAACCAACCCGACCTGACCCGTGAACACTCCTGAATTTATGGAGCTAGGAAAGAGAGAAATTTCAGATCTATTTGGAATCTCGTATTGGTGTGGGAGGTTTGTCGGAAGGTCAGAGACAAGTGAAAAGATTATAAATCAGTTATTCAAAGTGTTTAGCAAGGTTAATAGAGAAGACACAAATAACAGTTTGTAAGAGAGACTAGAGTTTTGTGTAAAAAAAGAGATTTAATAAATCATATTCATTATCATATCTTAATTATAAAAAATTTAATACTCATATCTTATTATCTAAATAACTTTATTACTTGTATCCTGATTATAAATATTTTTAGTACTTATATCTTATTATACAAATAACTTGAAATAATAAATTGATAATGATAAAATATCTATTTAGTATTATATTTTTTATAATTTATAGGGTATGAACTTCAGAGTATAATTTGCAAGTATTAAAATGAATAAAAATGGTTTCATACTTCATAGACGCTATTTTTAGATAACTAAACTAAAAAAATATTTTTCAAGTAATCAGATAATGTTATATTTTCAATTTATTTATATAGATAAGAATGGACCCCAGTAATAAATATATTGTTTTTAACAGGGTTACAGGTATGTAAACACAATATATGCAGATAGCCTATTGAACGGAAATGATAGAAATTATCACAAAAGCGTCGAGCCAATATGAAACTTAATTTTGTCGTACTAACAAAATCTGAAGACTATACAGCGTATAAAGGAAAGAAACAAAATGTCATTAGCAGAGTAGTCCTCACTCGAGCTGATACGAGAGCAAAGGACAAAATGGACATTTACCAACAAAAATTAACCACTGGTTCAATCCAACTAATTCGGTGTTACATGAAATAGATGGGAAAACATCAACAGTGTTGGATCACCGCAGACAGAGCTCAATGGAATGGTTATTTAATCATAAACACAATTTAAATCATTTTAATTACTTTTTGTAAAATAAAAAAAAGTTGCTTTACACCTACCACGTACAGGTTGATCGTTAATGCGAAGTTGCTGGAGGGCCTGCTGCGAAATAAAATGAATCATGAATGTAGCTCTGTATCAATGTCGTGCGCCGGGTTATTCACGCTGTTACGCCGCGGGGCAGCATCATGCGTACGAAAGGAGGTCCGCGAGTCTGTTGCCGTGAGAGTCCTCTTTTGTCTCATGCTGAGTAGATTTTAAAGCGCCCTGCCGCCGCCGGTGCATCAGACGTGTGGCCCCCACGTCATCACGTCCCCCCACCCACGAGATTCTTTCCGCTGACCCTGAGGCGTGGAAACGAAGCAGCCCTTTAAATTTGAAACCCCCTCTGTTGTTACCTCGACGGAGTGGGAAAACGCGAGGGGGGAGGAGCGGGGCAAAACAGCGGGGGGACGGCGGAAGAGGGAGAGCGAGCGGCGTCGGCTCGAGCGGTACCTCCCGTCGCCGCGGCCGTCGGTTCCTCAGGTTCTGCTGTCTTCTTCTCCTACTGCTCTCCGGATATGAGCGCCCACGCCGCACCTGCTCCCCTTCCGTCGAGAAGGAATGGGCTCGCCTCCAGGCGGGGCCCTTCCGCCGCGAAGAAGCAAGCTCCATCGGAGAACGGCGTCGCCGCCGCCGCTCTCAACGGGTCCTCGAAGCCCTCATCCCCGAAGCAGCCACTGTAAGCAATATGACTGACACCGGGAGTTATCCCCGTTGTGTGCTGTTGAGATTAATTAGATGTTTGTCGGTGGAATTTCGGGGTGATCAGGGGAACTGGGGAGAGGACGGTAAAGAAGTTGAGGCTTTCCAAGGCCCTTACCATCCCGGAGGGCACCACCGTCTTTGATGCGTGCAGAAGGATGGCGGCTCGCCGGGTGGACGCCGTTTTGCTTACGGATGCAAACGCGCTGCTATCTGGGATTGTCACCGATAAGGTGGTCTATGTCGATGCTGTGGGGATTGCGTTTGTGCGATTCCACTGTTTTGATACCAGTTCTTATTGCAAGTATGTCAATAAATGCTTTCCATCCTGGGGAATATTGACACGTGCAGGATATTGCTACTAGAGTTATAGCGGATGGGTTGAGGCCGGAACAAACTGTGGTTTCAAAGATCATGACAAGGAATCCGGTGTTTGTCACGTCGGACTGCCTGGCAATAGAGGCTTTGCAGAAGATGGTTCAAGGTGAGATCTCTTCTACTCTTCACGTATCTGGTACGCTTGCTACTTCGTATTATCATTCAAGTGTTAGTGCGACTTTAGCAGTTAATATGACTAATTCCCTGTAGAAAAAATTGTTTTGGTTCATCCGTTTGATGCCCATAAAAGTTGCTTTCAGCACATGTTGTTATCTTTGAATGAGTTTGATGGGCATGCCTGATGCAGTTGATGTCCGATACCATCTTAGCCTAGAATGATTGCCAGGCAGTAGGTGCCTTCCAGTAAGCTGTAAGAGCCATGCTGTGGTAAGGGTGCATGCTAGATTCCGTGCTATACTTCTCTTTAGATCTGTTCTGTACCACCCTATACAATCAGGTACAAATGTGTCTTAACGAAAATTTTTTACTGCTTCAGAAGCATGTTTGCTTTAAGCTCAGAATTAGCTCCATGTACGATGATACATACATGAGAATGTATGTGTATGAAAAATTTGTATATACTTCCCAGACATATTCGGATGAGTATCAAAAGGACTTTATAAATTCTCAAAAGGATGGAGTCTCAACAAGCCATGGTGTGCATTAAGTCAATTGCAGAGTGGTCAAAAGATATTCTACAGGGTAATCTGTAACATATTGTTTAGTTTCATTTCACACGGGTCAAAAGAGTTGGCTAATGCATGGATTCTCTGTGTAACTCTGTCAGTTGCATTATTTTATAGGTAAGGTTCCCTTTATGTAACTCAAATGTAAATTCTTGGATGATCATTTGCCGTGCGTCTCTTCAAAATGTCGCCCTTCAACTTCAGTAAACCTTGCTACATTTTGGACTAGTGTGGAGAATCTCTTGAATATTCTGGAACTGGAAGCAATTTTGAGACCATGAGCTTAAGTCGGGCCAAAATGCCCAGGTCTGACCACAAATTGGTTCAGGTATGGGCCAAAGTGGTTGGACCAGCTAAACAACCAGATTTGTTAAATATTTAATGTACACATTGTAGACTATTATCACTTGATTATTTGTCGTTAGTAATCTATTATTATTACATCTTATCTTATAAATCTTATTATCTAATGACTAGTGGTTGGATCAGAAGTTTTTCTTATTGTTTCAAGATATGATAATTCCATAGACTATTAAAACATGAAATTTTTTTATTTTTATGCTGAACCTGTGTGTAATCAAGATTTGACATATCATATGTTAATCAGGCTCGATGCAACCTCTTCTTTTTCGTGTGGGCTTGTCACTGTGCCAGTCACTTTAGTCCAGCCTGATGAGATATATATGTTGTTGGTTCCTATGTTATCAAAGGCAAGTGAGGTGCTTGAGTTGGTGCTGAGGTCAGGTCCTCCTTAGCTCGCATCCTGGAGTGAATTTCACATGGGACCAGCCTGTATCCAAGGATCTGCCACTTATGAGCCTGGATTGGTATATGCTAAACTTGCTCCATCTGTCTATGAGAGTACAGTTTTTCTAATCATTTGGTAGATCCAAGTCCATGGCTTATTTTGGGTTCTCTCGGAGCTTTTGCAACCACCATATGAGGTGAGATGTACTCGTGCCCATTTCATGGGGGTGAAACACTTCTAAGTTTGGGCCTAATATTTATTTATCCTATATACCATGTTCATATGGTGGCACGAGATCCAGATTACATGCAATTCGATCCTAAGTGGTATGGCCAATTCCAGAATAAGCCTCACCTAAGATTAGACTGGATCTGGCTAAAATCAACCAGAAGGGATGGGAATGTCAGATCAACCAGGTTGAAATTAGCTAGGATTGGCTGATCCTTAGCCTTGATTGGTCCATTTCAGCTTGCTTGATCCAAGTCGGACCAAGTCATGACAGGGATGGATTAAGTCAGGTCGGGATTGGTCTTGTCTTGGCTGATTCTTGGCTTCTACTTGATCAGCCAATCCAATCTTGATCAGGATTGGCCCTGGCGAATCCTGGGCCTGATACAAATCTTTGCTATCTCTGTCTCTCTTTCCTCTATTTTGGTTGGCTGTTATATCCTTTACATTCTAAAGGTGCATAAACCATCTAAAGAATGTGATAGTTGCAGTCTGGGTTCAGTAGTAATTCTGTTTAATCTTTCCAATCCTTCCTGCTACATTGAGTTGTTAGTTTCGGTGGATTATGGTCGTCTTATATTCTTATGTTTTGTTTTGTTTCCATCCGAGAAGAATCATTAGTGTATAATAGTTTTCCCGCTGTCTCAAACCATTAAATTTAGGGCATTGCATGAGCATGCAGGCCAACCTTCTTAGCACCAGTTTGCTCTAGGCTTTTGATGAATGAATTATTATGCATCTTTTAATGCGAGTTGACTAGTTTTGAGAATTTTAAACCGAATGTAACTGGACTGGCACAAGAAGTTCTTCTAAATTGGTAGTCATGGAGTCAAAAATTGATAGTTTTTTTATAATGTTTGAAATCTACAAATAGTAATCTTGTATGCATATTCTACTTTGGAACTTACGCATTTTCTCTTTAACCCTTGTTACATAGGTAAATTCAGACATCTTCCTGTTGTAGAAAATGGGGAGGTCATTGCCTTATTGGACATCACAAGGTGCCTCTATGATGCAATATCAAGAATGGAGAAAGCTGCTGAACAGGGTAGTGCCATTGCAGCTGCTGTGGAAGGGGTTGAACGTCAGTGGGGAAGCAACTTTTCAGGTTAGCTGAAATTTTGCTTTTTTTATCATTTTATGCTACCTGGCTTCTTTAGTGGGGAGGTGCTCACTGGCACATCTCTCATGCTTACTTTTGCTGGTGGATGTAATATTCGTTGGAGAATTATGTTCTTGAGGTCTTATTTTTTATCTTCATGTTGCACCTGCTCTAGGTGAGATAAGGTTATGTTTGATTCTTTTGTGTGTATATATATTGTATTATGTGAGTTTCAACTTTCAAGTCTGTTTGTGATGATAACGTGGATACCAAGTAGGCTTGATGGGTGGTGATCATTTTGTTGCAATGGAAATTAAAGGCTTTCCAATCCAATTCCCAATGATCCTTCTGATTCCTCAAATATTTTCTCTAATGCAGCTCCATATGCTTTGATAGAAACCCTCCGTGAGCAGATGTTTAAGCCTTCCCTGTCAACAATGATCACAGAGAATACAAAGTAATGTTTTTATATTCTAAAGAATACTGGTTATGTTTTCTTGCGCATGGTCCATTTTAGGAGGGGGTTTTGTCATCTACTTATTTGATATAGTGCTGGTATTCTCCTTAGGGTAGCAGTCGTATCACCTTCTGATCCTGTGTATCTTGCTACCAAAAAGATGCGTGATTTGCGAGTAAATTCAGTGGTTGTTGTCCATGCAATGAAGCCCCAGGGTATTCTCACGTGCGTTGCATCCAATTATCTTTCTTCATTCTTACCATGAGTGTTGTGTTGTTGAATTTGAGAATTTATTCGCTCTTTATATGCTTCAGGTCAAAGGATGTCCTTATGCGTGTAGTTGCTCAGAATCTTTCTCCAGAGCTGACTCTTGTGGAGAAGGTCTTTCTCTATGATTTTTAGTCACTTTGATAGTTTGTGCACCCTCTTCTCGTTTTCACTTTATTTTTATTTGTTATTCATCGTTAATGTGCATTGGACAGAACTATAGCCACTTCTCTTTCAAGTATATATTTTAGATTCTTACCATCGTAATACCTATGGATTACAAAACCGGTTGGATCGGATTGAAATCGGCCAACTCTGAAATTGAATCGGTCAGTCTTAATCTGATTACTGCCTGGAGGACAGATCTAGATTTGATTTTTAGTGGATTTAGTCTGAATTAGTAGAATTGGTTGAGAATCAGCTGATTTACGTGAATCAGATTAGAATTGGTCGATTCTACCGATCTCGTCGGGAGGACATAAGTGTCTGGCCCAGATTGATTTAGGGACCAATTTGCACCCAATGTTGAGCTGATAAGAGAGGAATTGACCCCATTCTACCCTCAAATCCCCTAGGGCTCTGTGACAATGGGTATTCTAATGATTCAATGGTGATTCTTCGACGATTCAGCAATCTGCGGGTGATCCTCTGCTCTCAAGCGATCCCTACCAATACTCTATCGATTCTCTGTTATCCCTAGCAATCCTCGACGATTTTCCAACAATCCTGTGAGGGTTTCTCCTGTTCTAGTTTGATTTAGGTTGAACCAGCTATTAGTTTGGTCCGGTTTCACTAACTAGTGAAACCAAACCAATTGCCAACCCGAATTAAGCCGAAATATATTAAAACATAGTTTTTTATTAATAAATAAATATATTATTAAAAAAATTTAGATATTTTAACTTACACATTGATATTTTACATATAAAAATATATTTTAAACAATAATTGTTTAATTTTTGCTTTGAACTAAACCAAACCGAACTAGAATGGTTTGGTTCGGCTTGGGTTGGCTTGCCCTTTCGATTTGGTCCGGTTGGGAAAAAAACTTCCAACCTGGACCAAATCAAACTGTGAACACCCATAGTGGGCATACATTACAAAGAGATCAATGATTAATTTTCTTATTTCTTGTTTAGACGACTCCACATTTCTAAAGTTCATCGATGCTTCTAGATTGCAAAATCGGCCGATTCTTGGATTAGATCAACCATTGCAGATTCAATTCTCAGCCGAAGGATCGATTCAGAAAATTGCTTTGGTAGAATCGGCCGGGATCAGCTGGATCAGAGTTGGGATCGGATCGGAATCGGAATTGGAATTGCAATCAGATCGGCCGGATTGGTCAAGATCAGATAAGAATTGGAATTAGATTGTTTTTTGCTATTTTAGTCAGATCGGTTAAGATCAGCTAGGATCGGTTCAGATCGAATCGGATCAAAATTAGAATCAATCTCTTTTATTTACCAATTTTGAAACAGTTTTGTTCCAGTGGATTGGTCTGGATCGGTCTAATGCGATCCGGATTAGATTGGTACCCACCGATCCCAATTCCAATTCCGATCCCGTGATTCTTAATACTTCTACTTTTGGTTAGCTAAAGAATGCAAAATGCATCGTTTCACTTAAAAACGACGTTATAGAAGAGAATGGGGAGGAAAATATTATTTAATTTATGATAGATAATGGCTCTCATACAAGACAACAATGAGGAAGTTGATGGAGAGGAGGTCACACCTTTTATGAGTTTTATTTGCAACACATTCCATTGATCTGATGTAAGATGATATAGACAATGAGACATCAATATCTACAATTGTCAGTTAGGCACTATTGATCACCTTATTTATTTATTCACATTCTTAGAACTCCACAACATGAGATTATATTGATGGGCACGATCTTATCAGGTATGGTCTAACTAGGTTTGCTACATATTTTATTGTCTTAAAGAGTTTGCATCGGCATACACATTCATCTGTCCAATTCATACAATCGGCCGAGTATATTTTTTTCTATATGGTTGACCTATACAACAAGATGGATCAATTGGAAATCATTGCACATATGGAGAGTCTGATAAAGGTAAAGCATTTTTTAGAACGAATTCAATATTACTCGTCTATCATAGTGTCATTTGTACAAGTGTTGAGATTAGTGAACTTTGACTACAAGAACCATATAGGATACTTGTACGATGCCATGGACAAAGCAAAGATGAAACATAAAGGAAAAACATCGTAAATGTTATAAGAAGTTGTGAAAGATAATAGATAGGAGGTGTGATTGGACATTACACCATAATGTACATGCAATAGATAATTCTTTTTATCTTTAATTTAATCATTATAAGTAGTTATACAAGAATGCTTTTTTGTGTTATGGTGTTGATGTAGGATATTTTTTGAACCCCTCTCGGATACATTATGGAGGACAACTGTGTAATGATCAAGAAGTCATGAGGCGACTTTATCTGTCATAGAAAGTTTTTTAAGAACTCAGTAGGACAAAATAGAAGTTAAGTTAGAAGTATGCGAGGATTGCTATTCTTATTTTTATATATATCTGATCACTAATTATTTATGTTCTCTCATGTTTCAAGTGCAATTCTATAGATTGAGGGTTGGACTTTACTTAAATCCTAATATGAGGTAATCATTTGACGAGATTGCTTCTAATATGTTAGAAGAATATGTCATTATATAATGACCTTTCAATATTTTGATATTATTGTGGGACTAACATTATTTTTTATTTTTTTCTTGCAATTAGGTGGTGGGTACAAGTCAACACAAGAACTAGATGTAATCCACTTGTTACTATTACGATTAGGGTTTTGAGTTAGAGCACAAGTTTTTCCCAATATTAGAGGAACTAGAGTGCATTTAACTTTGTTCACATAAAAAAATGAATAGGCTAATATTTGGTAGTTTGGAGAATCTTGTGTTCTGCCATTACAACATGCTATTGAGGATAAAGAACATCAAAAATTGTCAAAAATTTTTAAAAGAGAGATTTACGAGATTTGCTAGTGGACTATATGAAGAAAGGTCCGAAGCATAAGTACATCAAAGACCCATTGAAGATGTTGATGCTGACTATATTTTATAGGAGATGCACCCACTTGCTGCGTGGGTGGAGAAAAAGGCTGGTAGAGCACCACTAGTGTTCGATCTTGACAATTTTGCATGAGCTAAAGGGGAATCAGATGACATTTAGCCTAAAGATGAAGAGATACAACAAAAAGTCTCTGCTACTGCAATTGTAGCTCTAGCCCTACCTTTAGTCCCAAATCCATCAAGAGTCGCTTTGGGTTGGAGGATAAAGTTCATGGCAAGCATGTTGGACCGATTTGGCGCATTAAAGAAGTTATTAGTGGAGTATGGGAATTGAAAGTTCATCACAAGATCATGTGTAAGCATCAAAAAAAGTTGGAAATCAAGCGAGAACTTGTAAGTCTAACAGTACACATATACCCTTCTTAGATGATAATGATGAGGAATTCATTTTACATATACAACAGTAAATTAGATAATCTCCAAGAGAAGGTGGAGGTTCCTCTAATAGTGAATGTGTCAATGGGGTAATAGTCGATGATTTTGGGCAATGATAACATTTAAGTGGCAAATGTCAACATTAATTTATGATTTTTTGATGAATGTGCGGTCGCCAATTATCTAGAATCCCATGTGTATGAGAACTTGTAGCCATAAATTTTAACCATATCTCTAGTGCACGACACTATCTATGATTTTAGTCAAATTGTCGATTCTTTATTTTCTTGTGGATACGGGCCATTCATGACATGCAACTCGCCATGGAGTATGCAAGAAAACTTAGAGAACAAGGAATACGAAGGTCAATTTAAAAAATATTGGTGAGAGGAAGGTATAGCATCGTTACATTGTATTTTATTATCTATACATCATTCATACCATCTTAATTTTGTTTATTTTTTAAATATTTTACAGGATTTTCTATTTGTTAGGATTGTTAGTGATTTTTCTGAAATTTTTATGACAAAAAAATAAAAAAAAATGATTTTGACTGATTCCGGATTGGTTTTCTTCTTGGAAAATTGGTTTGGATTGATCAATCCAATCCAGCAATCCATCGCAATATTTTATTTTTATCATTCTACAACTATTGTATTTTACTATCGGTACTCATCTTAACTAACAGTTCTAGTCAACCTCTCTTTTACTGAAGGTTATGACAATAAACCCTGAATGTGCAACGTTGGACACTACCATTCTCGATGCTCTTCATGTAATGCATGACGGGAAATTTCTGCATCTTCCTGTTCTGGATAGGGGTATCAAAGGCTTTGAACTCTACCTTGAAATAGTAGGTCCTCTGATAAATGTAAATCAGCTTTTAAATCTGGTTATGCCTTTTATACAGACGGGTGCATCATTGCTTGTGTGGATGTCTTACAAATAACTCATGCGGCAATTTCGATGGTACATTTTTCTTCCTGATTCTGCTAGTGCATGTTCAATATATATTATACTCCAATTGATTTATATCTACTTTTGCCTACAAGAATTGTTCCTTGCTGTTAGTGGACCATTTTATTTGACATATTCACCTTTGTCTTATATAGTTAAAGGCAGTTGAGGCAACAACTTAGATGAGGTGAGGCGAGACGGCAAGTTGAGCAAACTGCGTAGGCAACTGCTGCTGCCTCCTGCACTTCCCCCTTCCCATGTTATGAGTGGTCTGCATGTCCAATTGTTCAGACCTCTCATCTAGGGGTGTCCATTTCTTGGGTCAACCTAAGAAACCAAACCAACCAATCGTAAAATATCAGATTGGATTGGGTTGGGAACGGGAATTGGGTCTAAAAAAATTTAACCCATTTTAACCCGGAGCAAACTGTAACCCAAACTGGCTACATCATGTCACACTTTGAAGGCTGCTGCTAACAAGATCAGATTAGTAGGATTTACAAGGTCAGAGTAGTAGGATCTTGTTTTACATCTGCTGGCTTAGGTACAACATTTCGGAAACCTTTCTGACCATGATATTTTAAGCATTCAAGTCCAACTTAGACGGCTGTCTTTTAGCCATATGATGTGAAGACATGCCAACTAAATCAGCTTTTTACATTATCATAGTATACAAATGTCGACACCTTTCTGTCTGTGATATCTTGAGCTTCAATGTTTCTTCTCGGATTATGCCTCAAGTAACACTGCAAACTTAAAAGGAAGTGCATAGATGCAACCACGTACCACATACATGTATATTGCATGGTTTGCAAGATCAGCCATTTCGGTTTAGGACCCTAGGGGGAAGGCACAGTGACACCGGAGATCCTTTGGAATCAGTCTGGATTGAAACCAGGGTGGTCCAAGCTTGATTTGCTTGTTCTAGACTCATTTATGAAGCTCAAACTCAAGCTCAGTTTGAACTTGTTTATGAAGCTCGAACTCAAGTTTAAGTTCAATTTTTGCTTATTTAATACATTTAATTAACATTATGTAACTTTTAAATGCTTTTAATTTATTTTTAAAATATTTTATCGAGTAGTTAATCATGAGTTTTATCAAGTTGATCAGGGGTCTACTCAAGCTTGGCTCGTTAACAAGTCAAGCTTTGGTTTGTTGTTCAGGCTTGCTTGAGTTTTCATAGTCTCGAGCTATTTGTTGAGTGTATCAGCTCGTTCCTCTCCCCTTGGTCAGTACACTTCAAGAAATAATGATCTACCAGAAATTTGTTTTCATCTTCGAGAGAAATAATGATTGATCTTTTTACATGTCACCAAAATATTGAACTTTTTTTCTCATCTCATAGTTTTTAAAAGCATTAGCCTTATTACATTTGTTCTTTCCTGTTCTGTGTATGTTGCATGTTGAATTTGATTATTGTCCTCATTGGTTATTGCCTACATATCACTGTTTGATCTTTTTTAAGAAATATTTTGATTGATATCACTCAGATCTAGAAAATAAAGTGTTTTAACTGGTGTCCTTCAATAAGAACCTTGTCTGGGCACAAATTCAAGTAGAGGTAACTGGTAGGTGATCCTTGTTCCTAATCTGATATCAAGCCCATCATTTGAGTGGTATCTCCACACGCTTGCAGCTTGCCTTACCTACTTCATAATTTTTTTTTTGTTCGCATTGTATACTCCTAGGTTTCACATTGTGTACCGCTAGCTAGATCTTCTATTTTCTTGATTAACTGTTCAAATGGAAACTTTACTTCTGTTATTCGAACTGAGCTGGCATATTTTATTGAGTTGCATCCTGCACCACCTTGTAATTGCCCAATTTATCAATTTGTGCATCTTTGTATAAGGGAGGGTATGGAGTGTTGTAGAAGAACTTGTAGTTTCTGCTTAAAGCAGTCCTCCAACCTACCTCTGATTTTAGCAGTATTCTGGTTGGTTCATCTCTGAATTGTTTTTTGTTACTATGATGAGAAAAGATGCTGATCTTGTATCTTCATGTACTGTTAAATAGTTTATTTAAAATGGATCAGAATGATCCAGTTTGGACCACCTGGTCCCAAGGCAATTTTGGCTGATCCCTGCTGATTCCAAGCCTCAAGGTTCCATGTTTTTTACTAGGCTGATGGAGGATCTGGTGCTGCAAATGACGTAGCTACCACAGTGATGCAAAAGTTCTGGGACTCTGCCTTTGCTCTGGAGCCCCCTGAAGATGAATATGACTCACGAAGGTGTTGATATGAAATTTTAGAAGTCTATGTAAACAGATTTTTAATCATCCATCAACATTACTAGATTCGATCCTGTTTTAATTGTGAGAGATTCTTGTTGATTTGCAGTGAACTGTCTGCATTAATGTCATCAGAGATTGGTGAAAATGGCAAGTTTTTGTATCCCTCTCTGGGCCTTGGAAACTCGTTTGCCTTTAAGTTTGAGGATAAGAAAGGACATGTTCATAGATTTAACTGCAGTAAGTTTAGATTCTGGCCAGTGTTATCTTTCATTCTGGCATTATCTAATGCATATTTATGCAAAGTTGTTTAGTTTTTTGTATTTTGATTCTTTCACTATTTTCTTTTATCATAGATATAGAGAGCTTAAGTGAACTTATGTCAGCTGTAAAGCAGAGACTAGGAGAAGACTATGTACGAGATTCTGCTCAGTTATTGGTTAGTAGATATGCACTTCTTGTTTATTTTCTGCTATCTTCGTTGACTTGCATGAAATGTCATTGGTTTTCTTGTCATGTGCAGTATGAAGATGATGAAGGTGATAGAGTACTGTTATCCACTGACAGTGACCTTACCGATGCTGTGAACCATGCAAGGTTAGCCGGATGGAAGGTAATTTCTTTCTTTCTTCTTTTCACCCATAGGCTTTGAATGCATGTTGAGGGTATTTCTGTTGTACTCGGAGCAATTGCTGAATTATAGACATTGTCTTGGACTAATGGATGCAATTTATGCACCTATAGACTGTTGTAACTTGTTGAGCTTTGCTAGTTATCATATGTTTAAATAATGCATTTAGCAGTGCACAGAAAATGGTTCAAACTAGTTTATTTGGTTCGGTTTGAGTTGTAGGTTTGGTTTAATCACTTTGAGGTCCCAAACCTCAAACTTATTAAATCGAGTTTTAATAAAATTATTACTATATTATTGATAAAAATGATCTTTATATAGTTTATATTCAACTAAACTCATGTTTTAATTTTAAATTATTTGGGGTCATCAATATGGATTATCTTTCTCCACTCATGTTGATCTTGAGTTATTTTTTCAAAGATATTTAAATTATTTAAATCATATTGAATTATTCTTTTTTTAAATCAACTTTGGCCTATCATGTCTTTTTTGCTCATATTATTTATGATTTTTTTAAGTTTTTTTAATTGGACATTTTTGAGGTTTATGTTTAATGTATTCAAGCGATCTCAATCTTCTTTCAATTTACTTACCGATGTCGTTATTCTCACATTTTCTCTAATATATTTATTACATATTCTATATAATTTAGGATGACCACTCATCAATCTTAGCATTCTCATTTTAACAACACTTTTTTTAAAAGTATATTTTTCTTTTAGTATCTAACATTTATTTACTGTAAAATGTTGCATGTCTTATAATTGTACGATAAATTTTTTCTGTCAATTTAGTAAAATCTTACGATCCCAGTGAACCCCTATAGCAAATCTTCATTTTGTCGTTCATGCTTTGATTATATGGTTAACATCATCATCACTTTTTTCTTCTTTTTAAATAATTGAACTAAACTATTTAAATTGAGTACTTTGAGATCATATTACTCCATTCAAACTAACTTCCTCGTCTTCTTTCCTTTGGTTTTTATTAAATTTATGATACATGTTTTTCGTCTTACTTCTACTTATTTTGATATTCTACTCTGAAGTGTTTCTCTAATATTCTAACTTTTATTCACTCTTTGTGTCTCATCTATCAATATGATATTATTTACAAATATTATACAATATAGTATATTATCTTGTATATTTTTTATTAATTTATTTATAACTAAAACAGATTTATTGTAGATCCTTAGTGTAAGTTGATTGAAAGAGAAAAGTATCTTATTTAATTCTCTAATTGTGTATACATTAGTGGTTGCATCATTATACATAATTTTTATCACTTCTATGTACCTAACAACACTATCTTTCATTCCAACACTGCATAAAATATCTTTTGAAATTTTATCTTGAAAGTTTCAACTCTAATTCTACCCGAGTTCTTACAAAATAGATGGGGTATGTTTTTAGCATTGTTTAAAAAAACTTCGTCTTTAGGTCTTGGGGCTTATGCTTCAGGCAAGGCTCTTCAACACCTTGGTGAGGATTACTCATTGGCAAAACATGAGACTTATGTTTCAATGCCTCAATTCCTCACCTGTAGAAAGACATAAGGTTGAAGGTTTTTTTGATAAAAAATGAGAAAAAGAGTTACGAACCATGTTGTCATGTACCCTATGCAAAGAGAGAAAATGTTTCATCTTTCCCACAAACTTTTTTCTTCCTAAAGGACACACGGTGGCTTTATTTTTACAAGTAGTCTTCCAGAATCTATAGAATTTATTTGATTGCAATGTTAAAACAAATAGAATGTCAAGTATAAAAAGTTACAAGTACTGAATACATTATTTAGATTTAAATGTTATTGAAGCAAAGGTTTTACATGGTTTATACTCTGAAATATTAATCAAACTTTGTTTATTTGTGCATCATAGAAATTTAAATCATTACTAATTACCTTCCAAAGAAGCATATTTCTGCCTGTTAACTTTGCGTTCCCTTCTTAGCCGACCGAGCGTGGCTCGGTTGGCACGACGCCACCCCCGCGGGGGGGGGGGTGGCGGGGGTTCGATCCCGGCGTTGGACTGCCGGGGACCACCTCCCCATGGGGGGAGGTGGCATCTAGTGGGGATCAATCCCTCGCCGGCGCGGAGCTGCGCCTTCGGTTTGGCCGCCGGGTCATCGTGTCCAAAAAAAAAAAAAAACTTTGCATTCCCTTCTTAATCCAAGTTATTTGAAGTTTATTTCAACATTGCAACGCTTGTCACTCAATAGTTACCAAGGACGTTAGATGGATCTTTAAGAATTGCGCCACTTTTTTCTTTCAATCTTTTTTTTACTTTTCCAGAGGTAGAAGTGAGAATCAGCCGTACATGTCACTGTAATATTGGACCCGAAGTGCTTTGGAAAGTTTCTGCTGTTTCTCTAGTTTAATAGTTTGTAATTCTGTATGGCATTTCAGTATCGGTGGTGCAACTTCATTTCCCTGTTCTCCTTTCAGGTTCTAAGATTGCATATCGACTCCTCAGACATGAAGCAAATGACAGCACCTGCAAATCTAGCATTAACTTATAAAAGTGGTTGGTCATCCTTGCACGTTGGGGTTCTAACTGGTGCAGTTTTATTGACAGGCGTCAGTGTCGTGGTCTACCTGAAACGATCCAATTCGTGAATCTTGATCAGTAGATCATATGGGGATCAACCCGTTCTTGTATCCAATTCAGTGGAGAGAGAGAGAGAGAGAGAGATCGTTACGCTTTCGCGCACGGATACTGGAAGACTGGAAGTAACATGTAGAAAAATGAACTATTGATCGTATGCAGTTCCCAAGCAGATGGGAGCTGGAGAAAACGGCACCCATGTTCGCTGTTCATACATTACATCACACCAAGATTAAAGCAAACAGGTTTCTGAGTTTTTCAGATGCTGTATTTTTGGAGAAATAAAATCAACACAAAGCTTTACTTTTACATTTTTTTATTTTGTCGTCTTTTTCGCTACCTTTTACCGAACAGACGCAGCAGCAGCATTTTGGTGAACAGTAAGCCGCTTGTCTAGTAGCTTGAAATTCTTTCGGTGTCCTGCGCTCGTGTCGTCCCTGTTCTCGAGATTTATTCTTTTCTTGTTGTGCATACTGGTGTTTTTATAAAATTATGGACCAGCAAGGTATCATGTTCTCGCAATTGGTTGTATATGCAAGTAATCTACTAGGGATTTTTGAAGGGAAAGCATACGGCATTCGTCTTGCTGACAAGGCGGTGCTATTTTTTTTTTATTTTTTTTGATCTTGTTAACAGCTAGCAAGATCTCATTAGAGATTTGCATCAAACTGTACCTGCATGGTTAAAATATCATTCCGCTGGAATTACTGGAGAGGTGATTGCAAGAAGATGAGCAAGTGAACTTTCGAAGGGCGCCAGGCTCTGCTGTTGATAGAAACTGGCTGGATGTAATACCAACATGGACGCTAGTCTAAAGGTTGTAATGCGCGTTGCGAGACGGCGCTAACATGGGTCTGGAGTCCTGAGATGCTCGACGTTGATGTTACGCGGAAGCAACAACAGCACGGGGGCATTCTGCCAAGTACAAAAATACCCTAGTCCCAAAATGGGGGCATGCGTCGATGAAGCAAAACATGATTACAGGATGTGAGACAGTGAGAGGCCATTCTGATGTTTACGCTTTGTTGCTTAGGCATTCAATGGCCACCGTGCGTACCTGTGGCAAGAGAGTTGGGAGGCTAAGATCGCCCTGCTGCGCCAGTGATTCGGTTGACTTGTGCTGCTGAGGAGCCAAACTGATGGGGAAGCACATAGTGATTGCCTAACTCGGTCTCTTTTGCAGCAGTAACAGGAGAAAGCGACTCGTATTGAGTCCGATTCCTGAATCACCCCCCTCCCCCCTTATATAGATATGTATATTCTACCATGCCTTGCATTTACCCAATCAGCGGTAAACATGGATCAATCCTGAGGTTTACCCATTCTCTTCAAGATCCTGCCGTATTTTGATTGTCAGATTGGCATAGCTGCAGAACGTTGAAGCTTATGTTAGTGAGAAGATTCAAGGATAGTCTGTGTACATCAGGCTTATTTGACAACTGCATCGAACAAGAACACGTCTGTTTCTATCAATTTTAAAATTGATATTGATATAAATCATCAATAAATATTTGACTATATCAATATTAATATTGAAACTCAGTGCAACATCAAAACATAATATGTGATATGAACATTCACTTGTTTCAATTTTATATTACTATTTTATTCTTTATAAATAATAATACTAAAATTGATATAATTTTAATTTTTTGATGGTATAACCAAACAGGGCTTAAGATGGATATGATATCAGAAGCTCTTCTGTCATCCGCTGCAGTCTGCTCTCCTTTGGTCAAGTGGTTCAGACTTAGATGAACGCAGGAGAACGTGGCCGCCCACAGGATGCAGCTGCCATGGCACCATTCGATCATTTGGAGTGCTGATTGCTTTTAGTCATTTTGTTTGAATGGAAATCCAAAGATCCTTCATCTTCTCAAGGTTTCAGACAGCGCAGGAAAAATAAAACAGAAAATGTGCCAACTTTCTTCTCTGTCCTGACTCGTGAGGCAATTTGCCTGGCATTTTTTCTTGTAGGGTCCGATCTTATGAACCCTAAATTCACACCTGCAAAACGCCACGCACCACCATGGCTCATCGAGACTGCAGGGAAAAGAAACGTCTCTTTCTAGATTCTACTAATAAAACCATGGAAACATCTACATCACCTTTTATCTTCTTTGCCAATAATACAGGTGGGGCTCTCTTGCTCCCCAAAACTATAAGCTGGCGCCAACTAGTAGAGGCGGCCTTTCGTTTCAGTTGTAGGGTTCGGGGGCAAACTCCGTCTCCGCAGATCATCAAGAACAGCAAGATCTGTTCAACCCAAATGTTTGATTAATTGCAGCCCGTGGATCGCATCATCTAGTAATCAAATTGTTCTCCGCTTATACGAAGGTTCTAAGCCGATTTGTCCAGATATGAATGTCAAGTATGCAAACAAGTGCAGCAAATAGTGATCGACATTTCGAGGTATTAACTTGGAGAGTAACTCTGAACTTGATTTAAATGATCACCTTCTGATGAAACAACCGGCCTGCAGAACGCTTCTAGTTACATTAAGCTATATATCCGCCGTCATTGAACTCCCCCTGTCAAATACGAGTATACGACATAACCTGCTCAGCTATGTATCCATCTGTAAACCAGCAGGTAGAACACAGATTTCTTTCTCTGTATACGGGCCTTGTTTGGTAGAACACTGGAAGTAATCTAATTTAAGTTCTGATACGAAAGTCAGACTCATCGACGGTAAAAACCTTATCGATAGAGGTGCCGAATAGTACATTCGAACAGGATTTAAGTTGGAAAACTGAACACCTGTCAACCTGTGCATGCAGTAATGTTTTAAAGTTATTAACCATTGTGCTGTGTATTAAGAGGTAGGACGTACGCCCCCTTGTAATATACCGATAATTGGTAAAAATTGGGGTGACGAGGCCAACGTAATCATATAAAATATGTTATCTTGTCACCTGTTTGTATATGATAATAACTATCTATATGAATATACTTTTGTTATTTGACAACAGTTTAGATGTTGACAGGTCTTAAATTGAGTGTCAAAAGTGATATCATGTTAATTTTAATTATATATGCAAACGGACTCTGGTCCAAACAAAATTTGTACAGCATAAAAGCCAGGAACAAGTCAAGGCTAATCCTCAATTTCGAGGGTCATTTTCTGCTCAATCCGTGTGGTTGATAATTGAAAATGGTAGACCCCCATGAGCCCTTCCGTTGAACACATCCTTTTATGGGGGTTGTTCGGTACAAAACTAATTTGGGAATAAACCTAGTTTATCCCCAAATTTTAGAAGATAAACCAGGTTTATCCTTCAAAATAATATGGTACCAAACGGGGCTGCGGTAGGTATTAATTAGCCTCTATCCAAGGATAACCTGAAAGAAAGATAAAAGCTATAGCTCCTTTCTGGATCAATGGAAGCGAAGAGCATCATGGAGGAGGTAAAAACGATACCCCATATATATGCACCGGACAAACAAGTATTAATTAGTAATTGACTGTGAAAAAAATCTTAATAACCTGTAAGTTTCCTTTCACTAGTGTTCTGTCATATTTGTGTTAGCAAACTGCTGCCCAAAGAGTTGAGCGTGCCAAACAGTACTGTGGCGACTGAAAAACACACCTCTATCATTGAGGAACAAGTGCATGCAGGTAGCAGTACGACTAAGTTCTTAATTCCTAATCAAGCACGTAGTTTAAACTTTAAATAACATTCAAGAGATTTTGAAATAGTTTCTTTTAGGTAGTAATCTAAGGGCATGTCTGGGCCACTTCTGTAGTCGAGAATTATTTTCCAAGCTCTCGCTCCATCTTGACATCTAGCACTCTAGCTGAACACAAACATCTTCGGCGCGATGATGATATATATGATTAAAGAGTGATGGCGGAATTAATTGTTGGCTTTGTGTTGGTTAGAATAGAACACAGCACTTCATACACGTGAGGGAGAGAACTGCTTCTCATACACGCCTCCACGACTTTCAATTAATAACATTGTATGAAAGTAGAAACCTGATCTACTTCTAGAGAGAGAGAGAGAGAGAGAACTACGGGTGCAAAGGAGCCAAAGCTGAGACTAATAGTATGTTGCTTCAGTTTGGCTCATTATTTTGTTTTCAAGGTGGATATTGACTCGGTATATATACTCCAAGAATAAGCTGTATCAATGCATGTTTGATCTTGATTTATGAAGAGCTAAATATATTCAAGTTGGGCAGGTTGAGCTACACATTGAGTTGGTTGAACTCGAGTTTCAACCAGAACTTAATTCAAACCTTGGTTTCAACTCAATTTGGACTTGTTCGTGAAGATCGATCCAAATTTATTTTTAAAACTCAAACTCTGTTTTTTATGAAATTTGAAATTGAGTTTAATTTCACCATGTTTAATATCTTTGATCAATATTGTATGCTATTTAATTATTTTAAATTTATTTCTTGAAAAAATACTTTGTTAAATAATTAATCGAATGCTTTGACCAGCCATTCACCAACTTTATCAGAATTGGGTGCTCAAACTTGGCGCAATTTTATTTAAATGTATTTTCTTGACATGATAAAGAAATCGAGTCGAACTTTTATCCACAGTGCAGTGCAGCTCTTTTTATTTATGTGTCAGAGAATACTAAATAAAACCCCCCACCCACACTAAAATAGATTTCACCAGAATGCTAAATAATGGGATATATCTTAAAGATTAATAACACCCACCAAAATGTGGGTACTAACTACGAAACTTTCCTTCACATGACTGCGCTCTTTTATGGAGCCGTTGCTGTGTTGGCTCCGCTAGGGGGCGACGGGGACGGGGCTCACCTCCCCGGCGGGAAGGGAAGGAGGGGAGTCCATGCTTCGAAAAGATATTAGATATGCATGAGGCCGCCGTCACCGGTCTCATTGCGGAAAAGCTGAAACTGAAAGGCATCGCCCCTCTTCGCCTTCGACAAGAACGTCCCTTTCCCGGCGCAGGTCCCCGATCTACCTCGATCACATGTAGCCAGGTGGCCCTTCCAGTTCCCTCCATCTGACAGGTGAGCACAAGAAGTAGTTCTGCTCCAAATCCCAACACTTCATCGCTTCCCTCTCAGTTGTTCGGGAAGATCTCTGCGGCTCCCTGTTCTTGGCACCTACATGCATGCTTCTGGCGCCCAGACGCCTTATATAACTGGTTCTCTCTCCCAACATCTCTTACAGCGCGCTTCTTAGATGGGTGAAAGCGAAACTTGAGTTTTTGGCAAGCGGCTCCGCCGTGGAGTTCTTCAAAGGACGGGTCTCTTGAGTAGTTTCAAGTAAACGGAGAAGATCACTTTTTCTAGTGTCGTCGTCTTCCTTTCGGTGTCGGGTAGTACTTTCTTTTCGACACTTGGCGGCTTTTACAAGAACCTTTTTTTTTGTTGTTATCTTCTCGTTGCCGTCGGATTGTTCTCGTCTTGGGTTGGATTTGAAGCAAGCCATGGTAGGCGCACCGCTGCGTCATGATGGTTCTGGTGTTTCCCCGTTTTACACTTCTCCGAAAGACCAAGAATGTCTAATAGATGAGATTTTTGTGTTTAGTGTTTGCTTGTGTTTATGGTCCTTATGCTTTCCGTGGATGCTAGTCTTCCAGAGGAGTCCGGGACTGCGGCGAGTGGAATCTCTGAGCTGCGTGAATGTGGAGACCAAGGCGGGGAGATGGACAGGCGCAGCTGGCTATGGAAGCGCAAGTCTTCTCACGGCGACAGCGAGAACTGCGGGAGAGAAATGTGCTCGGACGATCAGGTCGGGGCTTTGCTTTTTTTTCCCCCCATCAAACTTGCTTCGTTGTTACGATCTTGATTTTGCATTTGTCAGCAAGTGGTTTCGGAGAATCAGGTCCAAAAATCAAAAGGCGAATGCATTATGCCTTCCCTAGAGATAAATTTAGAATATTTTACTCTATCAAACATTTGTTCAAGTACACAGCCAAACTTCAATTTCCAGCCTTCCCCACAACAAAGCAGACGGAAGAACTGGTTTCTTGATGTTCTAATGGCGGTTCCAGAGAACGCATAGACGTAGATTAAACATCCCAAAAGCTCCACTACTGAACTTCACCTCAGAAGTAAAAAACTAAGGGCCTTTTTGGATACAATGTTAATCAGTAATATGATAATATTTTTGGTATTTGGTATCATAAAATCTAATACTGATGTAATAACAATATCAAAATTAGTACTATACTATATTATTTTTAATGATCAGACAAAACAGGTCCAGAAGGTCCAACAATTCATCTGAGAATCAACCACGATGTGATGGATTTTGCTAGGAATATCACACATAGATATCAAAAATAGAGTTTTCTTCGTACTAGTTAGATCATGAATGCTTGAGATGCAAATCGAGTTTCAGATCTTTTTGTGAAGATAAATGTTAAGAACATAGAGATTAGCGGCAGCAAATGGTCGTAATGTATTGTTATTTAATACAGGAACTGAAAAAGGCTTCTGCTAACATTGCAAGTAAGGAAGATACTGGCACTATAAAGAGTCTGACTGATGAACTCTCTTCTGCACTCCTGAACATCAGTGCAAAAGAGGATCTGGTGAACCAGCATGCCAAGGTTGCAGAAGAAGCTGTTACAGGTACTTGTGCGGAATGTCTCTGCCATTCCAGAGGCCTTGTTGATAACTTGATATAAATGCTAAAATACTTAATAATATCAGTAGTCACTATTTTTAGCCATTAGAAAATCAATCCATTTTACTCCATGCTTGTTCATATTGTGTCAATCTGTGGAGTTGCTGTTGAAGCTACAAGCCTACAAGTATATATGCTTATGTATCATGGAACTCCATCAAGGGAATACTTCATGGATGCATGAACAAGCATCAATTTGTTAAGAAACAGATATTGAAATGACAAAAGGGTATGGAAGTGGATAGGATTCCTTTTGATAGTTGACATTACTCTCCTGGAGTGTTGTGAATTTTGATTCATTAATATAATTTTTCCTTCGAAGTTCGAAGAAATTGGCTGCTATAATGGTCATAATGACTGTCATTTACATATGTACAACATTGACATTCAGACCTGAGAGTATTTAATTCATTATGGCGATATGCTATATATGAAAATGCAATTCAGTCGTGAACTTTTGATTTTCATAAAGGGTGCACATTTCTTATTCTGGTAGTTCTTTGCATCTGACTAATAACGTATCAAGCTTCAGTCAGTTAGGTTGTTTAATCCTAACATTCATGATGACTGATGACATTTCCATGTCAATGAAATGAACCTTGTCTAGACAAGTGGGTTTGATTTGTACATCACATAAAACTCTGTTTCATATGTTCTATATAAGTATTTGATTTGTTAACAACTGATTTTGGAGATCCCTTGCAAGTTTTTAAGGTTCTTATTCTTTTTCCAAAGATTGGGCAGGGGCCATCAGATAGCATTCTTTGACTTCTTGGTTTGACAATTTTTTGTAAGTTCAATAATGTGGTTAATCTGCATGATTCGTGTCCACTAGTCTTTGCATCCTAAATGGAATTGCATTTCAAAAAACAAGTTTGTTCCTTATAACCTTGTACTATTGCCAACAACAGTTTTTTACTAATTGCTCTCTATTTTTCTGGTCTGTTCCTTTACTGATGCTACAGGATGGGAGAAGGCAGAAAAGGATGTTGTATCCTTGAGGCGGCAACTAGAGATTGCAACTCAGAATAACTCTGCTCTAGAGCACAAAATTAGCCTTCTTGATGAAGCATTCAAGGAATGTGTTAAGCAGCTCCAGCAGACAAGAGAGGAGCAAGAACAGAAGGTCCAAAATGCACTGCTTAAAAAGACTAATGAATGGGAGTCTGAAAAGTTGAAACTGGAGAGCCAACTTGGTGATCTTGAACTGCAGTTGGAAGCTGCTAAAATACAGGCAACGGTCAGCAATGACCTTGAATTCAAACTTGAGGAATTAGAGAAAGAAAATGCTATTATCAAATCTGAGCTTCTTGCCCTGTCCGAGGAACTTGGTAGACGAACTTTTGAGAGGGACCTGTGTAATCGTGCTGCAGAAACTGCAAGCAGACAACATTTAGACAGCATAAGGAAAATAAGTAAGCTTGAAGCTGAATTCCGGTTGCTACAAGCTATGGTTCATAAATCATCATCCACCAATCAAAAGCTTCAATCAGATAGTCAACAAAAAACTAGTGTGAAGATACTGACATCACCTTCATTTGCCGGGCTTGATCAATTCATGTCCAAAAATGCTTTTGGGCAAAATCGAACAGACATGTCTTCGGAGACAGATCTCATGGACGACTTTCTTGAAATGGAGAAATTTGTCCTGTCAGAAGAGATTAACCAGGATAGATCTCTAATGGATTCACAAACTGATATATCCACTATTGATATTATGACAAGAAACAGTTCACTGGAAGCAGAGTTGAAAGCTGTACTTGAAAGGATATCTGAATTGGAAAAGACTGAGAGGAGGATGGAAACTGAGAAAGCTGAAGCTGAGAGGCTATTGAGAGACACCCATGATCAACTTAAGATAACAAGTGAGCAGTTGAAAGCAACTGAAATGAAGATGGTTGACATTCAAAGGGAAATACAATTAACTAAGGATTCAAAACAAGCAGCTGAAACTTCGGCACGGGTAACAGAAGTACAGAAGAGGCTCTTGGAGTCTCGGCTCGAGTCAGCAGATCTCAAAATACAAGAGCTAAATGAAATGGTAGTCTTGTTAGAAGGAAAATTTCAAGATGAGAGGGTGTTATCCGAAGAATTGACCAAGAAGTGCCAGAATTTAGAGGATGAGTTGTTGAAAAGGAAGCGCGAAGTAGAGATCCGACTGGCTACAATTTCAAATGGAGAATGGAAGATTAAACAGGTAAACACGAATAGTTGATGCTACCATGTTTGTATCTATTCAAGTTCAACATCACAATGGTATGAACATTCGTGTAGACCAAGTCCATTCACTTCTCATAAATTTTGATTGAATTATTTTTTTCTACAGGAGAAAGAACTTTCTCTTGCAGCTAATAAATTTGCCGATTGCCAAATGACAATTACTTCAATCAGTCAGCAGTTGACATCACTGGCGACGCTGGACGACTTCGTGTTTGAAGACGAGGACATGGAGCTCGATGGGAGATCCCCACCATTTCTACAACCTCAAGGGACGAGAAAAACGGGTGTGAGCAAGAGCGACAGCCTTGACACCATCGGTGGTTCCTTGGTTGTGGCAGCTGTCTGAACTCTGAACAGAAAAGTACTGTGTTCTTAATCGCCGTTGTCAGCTCCCCCTTGTTCCAGGACGTGCAAAAGTTCTCTCTCAAGGTAGAATCAGTAGTTGTACAATCAAACAGGCTATCATAGAAAGATAAACAGATATTGACGCTAATAATGTTATGATGCTCCTCCACTACATACATGGAGAAAGCTGGGTGTGAGCTGATTCCAAAGGCTCAAGAACATTCATCTTCGATGCAAACTGTAGAGGGATTCGAACAGGGCATTTGCAATCTACAAGAGGCCAGGAGAAATCAGTGGATGTGGTTTTATCATTTGAGACATAATCAGCTGGTTGAGTACCAGACCCTTGTCTACCCTATTTGACAAGATGTTATATTTCAACACCTCTGAGAAAAAAAAAATAGGATTCAGATTTGAAACAGATATACAACACTTGGAATCGATTACTTGGTTTTTGACTAGGTGATCACTGTGTTATATCTGGCTAGGACAAAGGATCGACTAAAGGGATTGTTCGTTCTAATGTAAACGTCCTGTTTTAAACGCGCTTGTTTGAAAATAAGTTTTGTTTTTAATGTTTTAGAATGAGAGTAGTTGTTTGGTTTTCAAAGTAAAAAGCATGAAAAACGATATAGGGGACCCGTGATTAAGATGATTTTACGGTTATAACTTGTTCATTTGGTTTCCATCTATTCCTCTTGTAAAATGATATTCTATATTAACTTAAACAGTTAAAACTATTACATGTCTTGCATATTGATTGCATTTGCCTGTGGGAGCCACTTTTCTTTCTTGAAAAATGTCTCTAGTGATTTATAGCAAATATTTTGATTAAATGGAATTTGGGTTATTTTATTTAAACACTGGGTTATTTATCAATTTTGTAAATTTTGTCTTAACTAGTTAATACACATCTGAGGTATACTTATCAAAAATAATATTATATTCACTTTGATATTAATATTTATAAAGTAAAAAGTGTAAATATCAAAATTGATACAAGTGTACTTATCATACTTTATTTGTATTACAAGTTTCAAAACATTGAATGATATTTGTATTAATATGTAATTTAAATTTGATGATGACAGATACATTTAATATGATTACCAAACAAGAATTAAATAAATGAAATTATAGTACTAGATAGATAGTATAAATATTATTGTGAGAGAAGACATTATTGTCAGCTAATAGACGTTTAATAAAACTGGGCGTAAATTTAGGACGGATAACAGAGGCCCATAATTCTCTCGTATGATACGACCGGCTAGAAGGTTGTCTTTCTAACTCCAATCGTTTAAACTACTATTAATATTATTTGTAACTTTCAAAAATAATAAAGCCTCCCCCGCCCCGGCAATGGCGAGTTGATCAGACATCCGCTGGCCGCAACCCTCTCCATTTCCCTTTCCTGTCCGCCTCTCCAACTCCCTCTTCTTTTCTTGGCTCGAGGCTAAGCAGCAAGAAGACCAGCCGTCTTCGCCGTCGATCCCGGCGATCTACGGAACCCCTTCAGCGCCGGCGAAGCACGGTCCCCTTCCCGATTGCCTTCTCTCCATTTCTTGCGATTCCTGGACGGGCTCACAGGGCACACGACAGATTACTGAGGTACGCGTGGATGCGCCCCGGTCTTCCCGTTTTCTTCCTTGGATGCGGCATTACAGCGGAACCCCGACGATCTTCACTTCGCTGCGAGCGTTGCCTTGCCTTCATCCGTCCTCCATCGTCTGCCCGGCGCTGCAGTTACGGCGGTGATCTACCCGCCGTTGTGGCGTCAGGCCTTCAGCCTGCCAGAGGTGGGCCCCTGCTGACTGACCGACCACCTTCACCCCCCTATGATCGCCTTTTCCACGGGGACAGCAGATTTTGACGCACAGGGAGCACCTTCTCAAGCTGGCGGGTTATCTGAATCGCAGGGATTCCTTCGAGCCGCAAGAGCTTCAGATAGTCACGCCAACCGTTCCGCCGCAGCAAACAGCGCGGATATCCTGCTTATTGGCCGACATCCACTGTAGTGGAAGCCTCTGACCGGTGACACTGCGGCTCTCCTTATCGTCCCGTTCGTTCTGCAACAGTAGGCTGTGCAGTTGCCTCGCCCCTATCAGATCTCCTTACCGGCCATTCACCCGCCTAGCAGCGGTAAGATGCATTAAAGTGTGCAATGATTCACTTATCCAGGTCATCAGTGGACATATCTTTCCTTGGCACCCATGCAACTTCTTATGATCTTTATATTCATTTTTGGTTGAAATCTGAACTTGGAGATGACAGACAGATAGGGTTAAGGGTGTACGCTCACCACATCTTGGCTTACTGTCTTGATCAGTACATTTTCTGCCTAGTACCTTACACATCTCCCGACTCTGGGAAATTAGCTCGCAACTGTTACCTTGCCTGGTAACAGGGATCCTAGGCTCCTTATTATTTTTTTTGAAGGATCAAATGTCTCGACTTACTCATTCTTCTGGATTTCTTTTCAGTGATCGATTGTTGGAAGGAAGCAAAATTTTCCCCTAGCATTCTTTAGTGTCTACAAGAGTTGACATATCTTTTCACTCGATCACGAGCAATGACCAGCTGGTCATGGAAGTACTGGGAGCTTCTTGTTCTCATTGCATATGCAATCAGTTTTTATGCTGTTGTACTATACAGATCTTTGCGGCTGTCCCATGGTATGCTCTTTCTATGCATCAAAATATTCCTTTATTTACTCTGTAGTTGTTGTCATTTTTCATTTGTATGCATTTGATATGTGTACATTTCCAGATTACCACACGCAAGTTCCCGGTCTACAGCTTGGATGGATGCTCAACCATCTCATTGTATGTTCTTCACAAATTCAATGAAGCTCTGATTTGATAAGTAATGCTGAACAGTGTGATGTTGCAATGAGTGCTTTTTTTTGTTCAAACAATGAGTGATTTTAGTCATAGACCTCTACTGAGAAATGAACCACAGAGGTTCTTGATCAGATTAACACTTATTTTGAATTTTTTTACATGTTAACGTGCAAGAGAAAGAGAAAGCAAGATAACTTGGAGGAGGGTAATTCGATATTATTAGGATGATTTGAATATTTCTGAAGAAGTAACTCGAAATCGACGTGAATGGAGAAAGAGAATCCATTTGCCCACCCCAACTAACTTCAGACCCACGGTCTATCTACAAGGCTTGAGTTTAATTGAGTAAACATGCAAGAGAGCTCAACACCCACGGTCTATCTACAAGGAGAGACAATAAACCTTTTAAATGAGCCTTCAAGTTAAAAGTTCAAAAGCAATGACAAAATGATAAATAACTTACAAGAGGCTACCTTTGTGGTTGTAGTAACAAGTTAGAATTCTGCTCGTTGATTGCTTTTACAAACACAAATTACAGCTTGAGATGTTTAGATATTAATAGTTAGAGACATAGAGGAAAACACTGGGAGCAAGTTGTGTTGTGATTTGCAGCTAACACTTCCCAGTACGGTATGAGCATCTAAGAAAGGGTCTTAATTAGCGCTCAAGGATGTTTTCTTGTCCACACAAGAATCTGCAATTACAGTTTTTATTATTAAAAACACTAGAACTTCAAAGCCAGCAATATATAAGTGGAGTCATCCCGATATTTTGTTAACAAAGATTTCCTGAGGCATTTAGAGGAGGCTTTTGTTTCTACTTACTCAAGTTGTTTAATTTGAAAAATTCAGAAGCTTATTTATAACAGTGATCGTACTTCGTAGTTAACAATTCTCTTCCTTTTCCTTTTCCTTTTTGTAGTATTGCCTTTATATTGAAGTGAACTTTGAGTGAGGTCGAATTGAAGGAAGGGAGATTGAGATGGTTTGGACATATCAAATGTAGAACTAATAAAACTCCGGTTACAAAAGTAGAAAATATGAAATTAATATAAGCAAAAAAAAATGCTAGACAGTAGACCTAAGTTAACTTGGAGGAGGGTGATTTAATATAATTTGGATGGTTTAAACATATCTGAAGAAGGAACTCAAAATTGATGTCAATGGAGAAAGAGAATCCATATGGCTTACCAAATAATTTGATTTTAAGCCCTTAGCTGAGTTGAGTTCTTTTCATTGTATTAGGAGGCAGAAAATTTTTGGTTATATTCTTTCCATACTGATTGTTTTCCCATTTTATTAGGAGGCCTGTGCTATGCTTTCCATGTTCTCATTAATTCTGATTGTATTTTTTTGTTTTTTTGGTTCCCAGGATATTTCTGATGCACAATGGAGAAATTTTCGTGGCAACTTACCCATCCTTACCTTTGTTTTGGCAACATTTACATCCATGGCAAATATGTTGAGGTCATATCTCAACTTGAAGGGGAAGGGGATGTCCTTGATTTGGCTTTTAATTTCTCTAAGTTATATATCATATTTACATGGAGCTTGGTAAACATCTTAAACTTAGGTCTTTCTTTGAGATGTTTAGTTTTAGAACAATGTTGTTGACAATTATTTAATTTTGCAGTGTTCTTTTCGTTGTTTTTATTGCTGCTGCAAATTTTGTTCTGGTAAAGGTTGGTATATTCATGTCACTTGCCTTTTAGTTTCTTACAAATATATATATATGTACTGAAATATTCAACTTGGTTGCCACATGGTCGTGGAGGGGAAAAGTCAAGTTACTGGGTACCTGATGCAAGTTTAACCTTGAAAATATAAAAAATGTTCTACTTTTCTCACTGTTGCGCTTCATATCCTCTTTTTATTTTTTGGTCTTCACCATGCATGTACCTGTCCCCATGTCTATATCTTGATTCATTGAATCAAATTCTTATTGAAAAGAAAGTTAGTACAGGATTAACCATGGCAGAGCAATGTTTCTGTGCTTATCATCTTCACTTTGCTAATGTTAATTTTATTTTCTACCAAGATTTGTACAATTGTACTCTATCTTGTATTTCTTAAGTGCTAGGGGCTCCTTTTTTAACATCTCTGTAAGCTAAATGACTTTGAATTTGATGAATTGCATGTTCATGTTCCTTTCCATAACGATTTTGTATTTTACTTTATTTTTCTTAAATGGTAGTTGAAGTGGGGGGAGGGGTCTATAGCTCTTTTTTTTCAGCCCTCCACGATTACTGCATTTGAGATACTTGTGAAATGTTGGTGAATAAATTGGTTGGTTTATAATCTCTAGCAAAATTATGGAAGGCCTAGATGCTGTGGTACTTAACATGCCACAATCACCCTAAGGATTTCTAGCTAGGGGTACACACTCGAAACCCAAACTGAGCCTAATCAAAATGAGTGTTAAGTTTTTTGAACTGAACCAAATTTTTTAAAATTTTATTGGTTTGGTTCTAGTTGGCCCTTGATGCGATTTCGACTAGGTGACATGTACAGAAGTTGGACTCAAGAAGACTCTGCACCATAAGTCAGAATTGATTGACATTGACGTCAATTTTTATTATTTTATTAGTATTAGGAAGCTATGTTAGGAATCTCTCAAGTCAAATAGGAACTATATATATTTATATATTAGAGTTAAACATAAGATATATATTTAAATATGTCAAGTTTAGGAGCACCCACCACAGACATAGACCCCTCCTTGCCAGCCCTAGGGCCCGTGCCACCCGCATCCCCCTTCCTAGCCAACCTTCTTGTTTTGAACACTCTTCACAGCCCCCGAGGGCCCTGCACCCCTCCGAGCACCCACAATGACCTTCTCGGGCCCACAACACACCCACGACATTGTCGTGCCTGTCGGACACTCTTACGTTGTTGCGCTGGGTATTGTTGTCATCTCCCACCTCCATCTGGAGCCACCGCACAGGCAGGCACCTGCGTCGGCCCCCCTCGTCCCTCCTCTTCCTCAACTAGGTTCATGCTGGTTCAACTTGGTCCAAACCCAGTTCAAGACTGGTTCTACCCGGTTTAGCTTGGTCTAAGTCTGGTTCAACCTGGTTTAGGGCTGGTTTACGCCCTTCCAGCTGGTTCAACACATTTCAGTGCATTTCTGGGCTGGTTTAACACCTTCCAACCCGGTTTAACGGGTTTTCAACCCGGTTCAGTGGATTTTCAGCTTGATTCAAGTGCCGTTCGCCTTATTTTGACCTTATCAAAGTTATTACATTGGTTTGGGGGTTAGTTTGGGCCTTCTTACGTATGCAGATGGAGGCTAATTCTTTTATGTCTTTTATCAATTTGGTATTAGAGCAGGCTCTAACTTGTTTCAACGAGTCAGGATCCTTATCTTGCGCAGAACATTGACACTTTAGCGTCGACATCACTTTACCACATGCTATGTATGCTATGACATTTTTGTTAGGAGATGCACATATGGTCAGTTGCTCCAAACTTCATCGAGATTGTGGGCAACCATGCTTACATCCAATTTGCACATATGGTCAATGACAAAGCAGCATCATGGACCCTTTGGTGTGTGCATGGCAACTGGTTCCATATTGTTCTATATGGTTATTGTGTCTGGGTCGTGATTGGCTCCTTGAGTGTCATGCTGATTTGGGTGTTACCACCCAGGAGCTCATGTTGCAGCTTGAGGAGTACAATTTTTTCGGGGAGCCGATATATATTGACATCACTTGCTCACTAGAGCCGATAATTGACGAGTAGGTTGACACTGTTGTTGTGGTTATCTACGAGGCAAATCCAGAGTTTGTCAGAGAGTATGACCAGGACCGGCAATGTATTGTAGAGGTTGAGGCCAATAGAGCTATCGAGACCGATCTGATCATGCAGTTTACTAAGTTGTTGATTGTGCTGACAATTGAGTAGCGATGTGCTGTGGTGGCTGTTCTTGAGGTTGACTTGAATATACAGATTATCAAGTTGTTGATGAAATTGACCATTGAGCAACTATCTTCTTATTGCCTTGTTTGCAAAGAGCTAGTAAGAGAGGATCCACACATAGTCGCTCTCGCAGATCTTTCAAATTTGACACTTAATGGACACTACGACATTGTTTAGGACGACTTATGTCACCATTATGGAGATTTTGATTCGCATCTAGCCATCACCCGAGTTGTGTCAAAATCATCATTTGCACTAATAGTGGCTGTATGGATTTTAACGACACTACAAAACTTGATGGTGAGTTTTTTTGCAATTTTGGGAGATGTATGTGATTTTGACCAGGCGACATGTACAGAAATTGAACTCAAGAAAACCCTGTACCATTAGTTGGAATCGATCCACATTGACATGAATTGTGTTATTTAATAGTATTAGGAGTTTATATTAGGAGTCTTCTAAGTTAATTAGGAAATATATATAATTAGAGTCAAAATAGGATATATATATATTTAAATATGTAAGTTTAAGATATATATGTACTTGTTTGGAGCTTTTGATTTTTTTAAAATTTTGTATTTGTGGTTATATAAAAAGAGCAACCTCTTGTAGCTGATCAGTGAATTGTGGTAAAAAGGTCCTCTCTCTCTCTCCCAAATCGACCAAACGTCTCTTCCTCCTCGGTCTTCTTCCTTGCATTTTCTCTTCTTCCTACTCGTATCCTCCACCTTGGTTCTTCTTCCTTCCCTGCTCCCTTGGCCCACCCTCCTCCTCGGTCTCTCATGTGCTCCCTTTTTATAGGTTCTTCTTCTTCTTCTTCTTCTTATGGAACACCCCCTTCCAAGCATAACCCCCTGTTTGGAGCACCCACTGCAGACTGCTCTCTGCCAGCCCCATGCCAACCTGCAACATGTCTTTGTTTGGACACGCTTCACAGCCCCTAAGAGCCTTGCACTGCACCCCTCTGTTCGAGCACCCACAACAACCTTCCCGGGCCCACACCACACCCACAACGCCATTGCACCCCACAAACACCCCTACGCGGCTGTGCCGGGCCTCGCCATTACCTCCCACCTCTATTCGGTGTCACCAAAGAAGCAGTCGCCTGCGTCCTCCTTCTCCCCTAGTCCCTGAGCGGGTCCAGCAAACTCCCATGGGCTGCGCCCCCCTTTCTCTTCGTCACTTTTCCTTCCGGCACTGGTTGATCTCGCCTCCACCTCAGTCTAGTTGGCTTACTGCCGGTCCAGTCGTCCTTCAGCCGGTTCACAAGCTGGTCTGCTCGGTTTCAGCTTGCACACCTCGATTTAGCGACTAGACCGGCCTGGTTCAGTGCTTTTCTGGCTGGTTCATCAGTTCATGCTGGTTCAACTAGGTCTAGACCTGGTTCAGCCCAGTTCATGACTGGTTCAACCCAGTTCAACTTGGTCTAAGCCTGGTTCAACCCTGTTTAGGGCCGGTTCAGCGCCTTTTCGGCCAGTTCAGCCTATTTCAGGCTTTCAGCGCATCGTTGGGCTAGTTCAACACCTTCTATCCTGGTTCAGTGGGTTTTCAACTCTGTTTGGTGGATTTTCAGATTGATTCAAGTGTGATTTATATTATTTTGGTCTGATTAGAGTTATTATAGCAGTTTGGTGATCAATTTGGGCCAGCTTACCTGGCAGCTAATTTGTTTTTGTTTTGCATCATTCCCTTCTCCAAACTGGACTAAACCGGTTGACTCAATTAGCCTAATTTATTTTTATAATATATTAATTTTAAATACATATTATTCTAAATCTATATAAAACAATATTAAAAATAAATTTATTTTACAAATAAAATATTATGTTTAAGATTGGCCCTGATTAGTTCGTTTCAGTTCACTATCAGTTTGGCATTGAGCCAAACTGGTTCAGTTTCATTTTTACTTCAGTTTTTGTTTTGGAAAAAATTATCGCAAAACTGAACCCAACGTTTGCACCTCTATTTCTAGCCTTTTTTCTATCAAAATTTGCTTTCTATTTATTATCTATATTCTTGAATACTTGGATGTCAGGTATTAGCCCAATTTTGATTCTTCTAAACATGGTGTATGATTATATGAATGAACTGTTCTCATCTTCAGGGTGTGAAGCCTTCAAAAAAACATGGCATATGAATGCTAATCTTATTGGGCTTGTCTGGCACCAACTTATTTTGGGGATAAACCTGGTTTATCCCCTACTTAATCTTGTACCAAACAGCGCCATAGAGCCTAGAAGTTTATGTTTTAAATGTGGGATGCAAATGGTATTATTCTAGCTGACCCAAATTATGCCTTTTTCAAGTTAAGTATCCAACTATCTGCATGTGTATAGATTATCTTGTTTTTGTCTCTGATTGATGTTTCTAGTGATGTTCAAGTTTAATGGCAGTAAACCAACATCTTTAGCACCTTAGCTCCAAGTCTCTATTTAATCTTTTTGCTAATGAGACTAAATGTATCCGCTTTCTTTCATATTTTCTTAATGAATTCAAGTCAAGGAATGCAGATTCAGGATCGGAGACTGGATCAGTTAATGCCGATTCTGATTCAATTTGATCTGGATTGTTGGCATAATTGACTGATTCCATGGGAGAAAAACTGATCCGGAATTGGTTCGAATCGTTTCTTAAAAAAATGGAAAAAACCTCTTATCAATAGATCTCCCATGGGGTTGCAGTCTGGGATCCCTGTCCTATTGGGTCCATGCACTTAGTTGTTGATTCTGGCCAGGGGTCACCGGAATCCACCGATTCAGTTTACTCTGGTCGATTTTGGTGGGAATTTGGTGGTGGATTGGTCTCCCCCATCAAATCGCATCAGCTTATGCTGATCCGACTACGGATTTTGGATTTTACTTTGGACGGACTTTGTATTTTACTTTGGATCAGCGAGGGTGAATGTTAGTTTGAATCATTGGAGGCCCAAGTCCATGCTCTATCATATTTTATTTTGGCTCTTGTGAGTTTGGGCTTTGTAAAAGTAGGGACATGAGCTACTTGTGTGTTGAGTCCATTTAAGACCTTACTGGAAGAAAATTTTATGGTTTATTTAAAATTTTTGGGAAGCCTGTAAATTGTTATTGTTGCTTGTAAAAAAAAACTAAATAGTTATTTGAATGATAGAAACCATATCATGATGAAAAGATAGAAACCCTATTGATTTAAGTTTTCTTATGCCTTCTCAGTTCTCAGTTGATGAGGTTTTCTCGTTTCTCTCCTTCCACTTCCGTATTCCACAGTCTTGCCTAGGGGGCCTTGTTCTCCTCTTCCTTCACATGAGTAGCCCTTCTACCGATTTCTACTCCTTGCCATCTATTATCATATTCTGGTAGCAAGCTCCTCACCCTTGCATTACTTGGAACCCTTGCCACTCATTGTCATTTGCAACACCCATTCGTGGCAGATGCAAGCACCCACATCATCTAGGAACAACTCGACATAGTCCACATTACATACCCATCCCCTCTCATGTACTCTTACCTGTGGCACCCCTATTACCTCTCCCTTTTCTCCATCAGCGGATGTGTGGGCCTGCCCCAGTCAAATCCCATGTCAAATGCGCCTGCTGACTCACTCTCCATGCCTTGTGTTCTGCCTACGTGCTGGTGCAGCTGACCAGCATGGCATTTTTAGATACCCCCTCACATGCGCAACATCCGACATGATTGTGCCTGCCAGCCTCCTTGGTTGTGTGCATGCACTTCTGGCGCACATGCCTGTTGCTGGCATGGCTACCTTTCATGCCTCTCCTTCTCTGGCCAACAGTCCGCGCATATCCTGCATTGATTGTGAGGTCTACATCACTCCACACTTGGTTGGTTCCTTGTGCTCCAGCAGCCACTACTGGACCAGAACCTCTTGCACCCTTCCATCTGCTGTGCAGATGAACCCATGCCCATCTACCCCTATTCTTGTGTTTAAATGCAATTTTCATCTCATCATGTGCTCAATTCCATTGAACCACTATTGTCTATATCATTATTATCATGTATAATGGGTCGATTGCACCTCCATATTTTCTACATCAGATGCTTGGCCTTAGACATTTATACCTGTAACCTTGAGAGGTCTAGCATGACGTTACTCTATGTAGGTTGGAAATATTGCCCTCAGAGACAATAACTATTCAATGTTGATGCTACTTTTTTATGATCGGTTCAATAGTATGCACATCTTCAAGCAGTGCAGTTGTGCAAACATCCCTTGCTGACTCTGAGACCCTGTGACTTTACCTCGTCGGTTCCCTGTGCACCGGCAGCACTAACAACAAGCCAGAACCTCTCATGCCTCTATCTGAACCTATGTTCGTTGCTCATCACAAGCACATTATGTTTCTACACCATCTTTATAGAGGCGTAAGCTGCATCAGCCCACAGTGCCTCCTCTGCCAGACCTTCACGTCCTATCAGCACCTTTGGGTCTGACACCCTGCAGAAGTGTGAGCCTCTGTTGTCTCGCTAAGCTTATCTTGTGTTTCAATGGCATTCGGGGCACTCAGCACCACTGGATAATGCCTAGGCATTGCCAAAGCAACAAAGCATCCATCACCCGGCAAGGCAAGGTGGGGCCTGGGTGAGCAGCGTATTAGACACTTATTTTGTCTAATTTATTAATAATTAATACTAATTAAGTATCAATATCACATAATTGGTAATTTAAGTATTAAAGTAAAAAATAGCTAGTTTTGATGGTTAATTGGATTATAACTTCATATTCTGATTGAATAATAATTAAGATCAAGTACTTATATGGATATTTATTGGCAGTTAATACTAATTAAGCATTAACATTAACTTAATTGAGTGGTTCTAATTAGGTGTTTGTGTTATTTTGTCCATTCAACTATGTGCTTGTATATTATTAATTGGCTCACATATTGACATATCTATTTGTTACATTGATGTATTATTTGTCATTCTTTTATTTAGTAATTCATATATTTTATTACCAAAAAAGGCATTGCCTAACATTTTATCACCTAAGCAACAACGCGGTAATATGTCACCTTGATCACCTTGAAAACTATGCTCAGCACGACCACCTACGTTCATGTTATGACCTCAGCATTTTTGCAGATCGTCAACCTGCTTGTCTCCTATCCAAACTATTGTATATCGTCTATTACTTTTTGGGATGTTTTATATTGAGTTCGTGTCTCCTATTGACTGTACATAATGCTTGGGAAGCGAGCAACCAGGTGGTTGCCACCTATGCCCTGGTGGGGGGGGGGTACTTTGTGGACCTCCTTTAGTTTGTTTGATTATTTGCTTATTACACACTGAGGTTAGGTTGCCTAACTAGTGTGCAGACACTATTAACTTACCATGGGAAGGGAAGGATCACAAGATCAGAATTGGATCGGCCAAATCAACCAATCCTTTAGGAGTAAAACTGATCCATAAGTGGTTTGGATTGGTAAATTTAAAAAAAATTTCTGATTCCTGATTCCGAATAATTCTGCCTTATTCATTTTTTACTAAATCTAAAAATATCCGGATTCTAATTCTGATTTCGATCTGATCCTAGCTGATTCCTCAAAGATTTTATCTTAGATCGTCCCTCCGGGCAATTATCGGATTGTCATAGGCCGATCCAATCCAGATCGACTGATTCTACAATTTAATGTCCTACTTTGAGGAATGGGGTCTTTGGATCTAGTTCTTAGACAAAAGTCTTCTTATGCTTGGGGTAATTTCTATATTGCTATTGTCTCACTATATGCGTTATGAGGACTGTTGAATGGGTTTTCTTTGTTTGGGCTAGCCCCTATTCGAAGTCTTGATTTTTGGTTATTGCCATTGGTTGCTATTTTTGTATTGTCATCACTCACTGCTACGTAGCTAACTCAGCTGGCAGAGTCATTAGGTGATTCTGCATCACAAAGGTGCACCAGTTAGTGAGATGTTCAGTTTTAACTTTTAACAAACTGTACTTAATTGTGATGGTTCCTGTTGTTTAGCAAATGTTGCATGGTTTTGTCTCATATGGACTTTCTGAAAAACATTTTTGGGTTTGCCAAGAACTGCTGTTTTCTGCTCATGTTAAACACAGATTATATGTGAATCTTTTCAAATGTTTTCTGCAGTGGTTTTCAAAATCTAGGTATTACATGTACATCCTTTGGATTTTTAACGTCACTGTTCTTGTGCTGAACCGCATATATGAAGGCTATACATTTTCATCAATTGGGTTAGTGACTAGTATGGAAAATGCAGGTTCCTTGTTTCATTTTGGACAGTTTCTTGCATCTTGACTTCAGCACATTTTTTTTGTAACAGGCAAAGGTGGGCTTTTCTGGACAACTATAGGGGTGCTTTTAGATGGCACATTTGCTTTAACTTTGGTATAGTCACTTTATTTTTATTTTTTAGGGATTTTTTTTCTTGTTTACGGATTTTGGAATTGCTTTCACATGTTCATTCATTTTACCTTTTCGTGCCTCTGTTAATTATTTCCATTGCAACAATTGAGCATGCGAAGTGAAATTGGTCATGCTTTCTGACGAGCACAGTTTGACCTTAGTCAACTCTTGTTTGGTCCCAATCTGATGCCTAGTTGGTCCAGTTCAGTCCCTGTCAACTTCTGTTGATTGTGGACTTTGCAGAAGGTTGATTTTCGATATGGTGGCCCGTAAATCTTGGACATGGCAGCTGTTGAATTTTGAATTTATGGTCGGTCTTTGACATTACAGTCAGTCGGGTCTTGATTTGATGGCCTGTTGATTTTGGTGGGACCTACTACTATTAATGTCCAAAGATTTTTTTTCTATTTATCAAGGTTTAGGGCTAGGCCAACTTGTGTATTTTGTGATTTATCTAAACCTATCTTTAAGGTCTGGAACATTGTCTTTCTTGGATGGCAGTTACTTTGCGGATGATAAGTTTTGGATGTGACTATCACTGGGCATGTACAAATTCTAATTTTGATGAAGAGGTATTGATGTTCTTTTTGACAAATACTTATTTGTTATCTTGCCCTTTAATGACCACCTGCCCATTGACTTCAGAAGCACATTCGGCGATGTTCTGCTTGCTCATCTGGTAAAACTTGTTTTCTTTCCTTGCAGGTAATGCCATCCTCTTGCATGTCATTCTTATTATATCTTAAACAGAAATCTTTTAATCTAATTAGTGTTTATCATGTGATTTAGGTTATAATTAAGTCATATGATAGAATATGAGGGCATGGGGAGAGGTGCCATATCAATTGCATTAAATACAAACACGTTTTCTTAACCCTAAGAGATTTATATTCTCCACTCATAAATCTTAAGGTGATGCAAACAAACTGAACCTCCACTCATCACGTTATATAGATGTCTGATGTTTTTTTGATTGATCTTCTTCTGCTATGATAACATCAAGGAAAGAAAATAAGTCTAAGCTTGTGATCGTCATCATATCATCTTCTATTGGTCCAGAAGAGAACTCCACATGTATGCTTTCTCATCACTTGCGATCAATATGATATGTGGAGGCAACATTCGTCTCTGACAAACTAATTTGCCTTTTACATATCCTGAAAAATAAAGCATTGCACTTCCTCAATTCTGTAGTGACTGTCATCTTGAACAACAGACAAAAAGGATTAACTTTTATATCCAGGATGGAAATTGGCCTATGTAAAATAGATCACTTCCCTGTGCTCTGATACCATGCTGATGCTAGATGGAATATGGTCTGGCTGAGAATGGATGAGCCAGGGCTGAGTCTGGGCATCTGCATGCCTGACTAACCTGGTGATTGACCTGCTCCGGCAAATTTGGATGAAGTGAGGTGGTTGATTACTTGGGGGAGGGGGACAGACACGTGGGTACTTGCTGACACACATGATGGTCCACATGAGATGGCAAGGTAGGGGCAAGCTAGTCTGACACTGGTGGCAATGTAGGAGTCTAGTGGGTTGGCTGGTAGGAAACACAGCAGTGAGGGTGCATGGCAAGGGCACCTAGGCTTCTGCTGCAGGGAAGAGTGTGGAGGGGCTGGCACACTGGGAGGGAATCAACATTTTGCACATCACTGACAGTGTTAGAGATGCAAGTTAGTGGGAAAGATTGATGAGGCATATTGGTGGGGCACATTTTCTACTGCAGCTGCTATTGGGCTCCATCCCAGCACATGGTGATGGGAACCATTCACCGGAAGGGGGGGGGGGCACTGCTGGATGGCGCACTTGACATGGGCCAAGTGAGTTCTCTGGTGGCTTGGGTTCACAGACAGTGCAGCTCTGGTGTCACAGTGTAGGGCCTGTAGGCGTGCAGGGAAAGGGCAATTGAATGATTGCCAAAGCAGGAGATGCTCTCCGAGGTTAATGAGTTGGGATATAGGTGAGTGGTGACTGTGAAGGGAGTTGGGAGTTATGGAGCAAGAAGGCCCACCCCTCCTTTCAAACTGCTTATGGCCTTGCATGCCATTTCAGCCTTTATATTTTAATATAGTTTAATTAAATTATATTTTATATTTATGATGCATAATTTTGCAATTTATCACTACAATGTATTCAATCCTCTTATTGATAATTTTTAAGTTTATTATTTTTACTTTTGACACATTTAGCATTAATGATGTGTTATTATGGTCTTTTCTTACAGTATTTTTATTTGTTCCAGTTGTGAAAGGAAGAGTTTTCCATAGGGTCAAGGAATTCTGAGTCACGATTCGATAGCCTTGCTCACCAATCCTTGGGAAGAAAAACCGATTCAGGATCTGCCCATATTGGTTCTTCCAAAAACCAAGGAACAAGAAAAATGTAAAAAACATAGGATGGACCAGTGGCTGATTTTGGTACGATCAGATCCTGATGGGAGATGGTGGACAGGCGGCTGGTAGCTTAGGGCCTTATCCTAGAGAAACTTCTCTCCAGAATCATCCCCTATCCTGCTTGATCAGGTTGGCAGGTGCTGATCTCTCACTCCATGCATCGGGTTTAATTACTGAATCGCTTTGTAATGAGACATTGGGTTTAATTACTGTTGGGCAGGACCAACACTGGCTAGTCCAAGTACTGATGGAAGATAAAAGTAAAAATTGTAGTATGTGATTTAACCAAAAGTTGTAGTTAATGATTCAACCAGCAGGTGACTGTCTATTAGAGAATTTTTAATGAAGATTTGAATTATTATTATTTTTTTAAAATTTTTTTCATAAGGATACACTACACTTCAAGGTTCAAATTTTGAGTTAAGACTTAAGATGCCTATGATAAGTTGATAACACTACAACTTAGTTGGATGGGGCACCTCACTTACACATGTTTGAATGAATGCTTTCAAGGGAGTCAGTTATATAACCAAATAATTTTGTTGATAAATTAATGTTTTTCTCTAAAGAGAACATGAGAACTGTAGCTATAAAAATATTTGGTTAGTCCACTTTGAGTGTGAATTATGATACCAAATAGAGCCCATTCATTGATTTGAGAATTGATAAGTTGAATACCAGTCTATTGAATGTTAGGCACAGCGAGTATAAGGGCCAAATCATTGATTCAAAGATATTAAAAAGAATGGGTCTTTTGGTCAAAGGACAAAGATTGAGATTTGCTACACCGGGCTCATACACGGTTTGGGCTTCTTATGGGGACAAAATTTCATTTGGAATTAGTTTTATTTATAGTTTTTCTTTTGACTATTATGTCCTTGATAGTGATTCTTTAACTTTTTTATCGTTTTCTTTCATAATGTAATCTTTTTATTTCTTTTTAATTATTGAATTGTGGCTATTGCCACCTTCGGAAAAAAAGTGCCGGAGCCTCAAAATAGACACTTTTCATTCTTTAAGCTTATGGTGTAAGAAGTCTCATATTTGTTTGGTGTATCAGCTGATTTGGAATCAAGATAGGCACCTTCGGACCCGATCTGGGGGATTGGGCTTTGAACTGCTGAATCGGCCAATTCACACCAATCCGAACCCCAATCTATGGTCCGGTCTGGTTGCTGCTGTTTGGCACCCCCTAACTAGCAGGGAAGTTGATTGAATGGGGTCCTGGAGACTGACTATAGTAATTTATGTTAACAAATCATTATATATCATTTATATCTGGTCTTGAGACCCATTATGTAATGTTCTTGTAACTTGAATTACCAGATCTTATCATATCAGGTCAAGCGAGATGCAGGGGTGGCAGTGCCACCACCCCTGCTAAACAGTAGCTATCTGTTGACACCGATATTTTTCAAAAAAATATATATTCACTACCCTTGTAAGCTAAAATCAAGGAGTTTGAAGGAACAAAAGGCCAATGATAAAGCAAATAGATGAGTACTCACTGCTGGAAATGGCAAACGTACAGTGGGTCAAGAAGATAAAAGAAATGCTCACTCAGTGCAGCTGGCTATGTGGTCACGGTAGGTGGAAGCACTTGCAGCGCCTAGAGAAGGAGAAGAGGTAGAGACTATCAGCACTGTCGGTTGGAAAAAAGAGAGAGAAAGAAACAGGGCCGAGGCCCATTTTGACATTTGGAGCGGCTAGAACTCAGCATCCGAAGCCCGATCTATGTCTACAGCACTGCTAATGGTTGAGAGACGTAGTCGGAAGGGCTTTCGGTCGGTTTACACCTCAAGCCGGGCTCTCCCAACCAAGGATCGCGGGATCGGAATCGGAATCGGAATCGGTGGGTACCGATTCGATCCGGATCGGATCGGATCGGACCGATTCCGACCGATTCAATGGAAGAAAATCGATCCAGAATCGGTAAAAAAAAAAGCAAAAAAAAAAAAAAAAAAAACGATCCGATTCCGATTCTGGACCGATTCTGGACCGATTCCGGCCGATTCGGACCGATTCTGGACCGATTCCGGCCGATTCCGGCCGATTCGGACCGATTCTGGCCGATCCGACTGGAATAGCAAAAAATGAAAAAAAACGATCCGATTCCGATTCTGATTCCGATTCCGGACCGATTCCGGCCGATTCCGACCGATTCCGACCGATTCCGCGGAATTGATGCCGGAATCGGTCCTTCCGCATGGAATCGGATCGGAATCCACCGATCCGATTCCGGAATCGGTCGGAATCGGTCCGATTCCACCGATTCCGTAAACAATGCTCCCAACAGAAAGGCAATCCCATTATATAGTAAGGGGAGTCCAGTCCCGAGAGGGACTCATCCAACGCCAGACAGTCTTGGTTCGGCAACGTCTACAAAGGGCAGGAATCGTGGAGTTAAGGGAAATCAATCCCGTATACGTTGGACCCTTCCGAGTCCGTCTCGGAAGCAAAGGTCTTGTTCGGCAGGTTTCCCTGCGGAGCCGGGAGCCCGGGAGCCTATAAAATGGCTGCCGCGGCTAGTGTTCAAGCGGGGGAAGGAGAATAAGAAAGAGATAGAAAGAGAGATAAGGGAGAAGACCAAGAGAGGTAGAGAGCTTGCCGTCGCCGCCAGAACCCCTTCCGCAACCTGCCGTCGCCGCCGGAGCTCCTTCCAGAGCTTGCCGTCGCCGGAGTTCCTTCCGCAGCCTGCCGCCGTCGCCGGAACCCCCTCCGGAAGAAGCCAGCACCGCCGAAGTTCCCTCCGGGAGAAGCCAGCGCCGCCGAGCCCTTCTCCGGAGCCTGCTATCGCCGCCGCGAGCTCCCCTCTCCGCCGCAAAAGCTCTGTCAAGCCGCGGGATGCCGGAGAGTGTCGGGCGGACACTGTAGCAAGGGGAGAAAATATGTCCCCATACTATATGCCACGCTGGAAATAGGTGGGGCCCACCAGGAAGGGAAGTTAAAAAAGAAAAGAAAAAGGAGAAGGGAGCGGCTGCATGCCCCGCGCGCGCGTGAGAGAAGAGGAGCTGCGTGCTGTGGCTGTCGCAGGAAACTGTTGACCCTCGGGTCAACATAAATGTGGGGCCCACCTGCTGAAGGTTGTAAACAAAAAGGGAATTGGCCGCTGGACCAGCCAGCAGGCCGTAATGAAGAGAAAAGATGGGCCGGGCCCATTGAGTTGGAGCATGCGAAAAAAAAAGGAAGAAATGATCTCTCTTTTAAAATACACAATCAAATGGAAATCTAAATAAAAATTCAGTAACTAATTAAACAAACCGAGGCGAGCATCTGGCCGGCTAAAAACCCACCACATGGTCTCGGCATAATTTAAAAAATCAAAACAAATGGGAAAGCAATAGGCCGGCTTCAAACACGTCTCTTGACTCATAATTCAAAAACCAAATAAAACAAACAATTCACAGAAATTAAATAAAAATTCATTAATTAATTTCACAAACCGAGGCGAGCATCTGGCCGGCTAAAAACCCGCCACATGATCTTGGCTAAACTTAAAAGAATTTGTGGGTCGGTTCTAAACCTTCCCCTTAACCTTTTAAGGTGGACATACAAAGGTCTATAAAAAAAGACCCCAATGTCTTACCATGCCCCAAGAGGGAGTTACTTACCCATTATGCCATGGGAAGACTGTGCATGATCAACATGCCGATATGCCGAACTATGAGCTAATGAGGTTCATCAATCATGAGATGAGTCCCCACAAGCTTATCAAAAGCCGGGTGCACTCAATCTCAAATCAGTGAGTTGATTGCCCACAAGCTTATCAAAAGCCGGGTGTAGTCAATCTCAAAACAGTGGGGGATGCCCATAAGTCTTTCAAGACCGGGTTCATGCCGCCCATGAAATGACAAGTTCATCAAGAACTCAAGAGACCGGATTATTGATCATGATTGTAAATCATGTCTCATGTTGAGAGAAAATAAATGAAAGTTCATGTTCGGTGTACAAATTTATGTTACAAGGAGAGAACCGCTGCATGAAACTTTTGGAAGGCAAGAGAACAAAATTAACATAAAACAAAGTCCGGGAAATATCTGAAGTTAATAAATCTGGAGCGAATAAAAATCTGAAATTCAAATCTGTCATCACCATAAAATCTGAAAACTGAAAGATTTTAAAATCTGAAAATCTGAAATCTGTAAAATTTGCAGATCTGAAAATGGTGGAGAACCTGAAAATCTTTTGGGACATATGAGATTTGAACTCCATAAAACTCTGGGATTCGAGGGTTTAGAATCCGAATCTCTTCTGGAGGTTCAAGATCTGAATTCTGGATCTGAACTTCACATTCGGAGATAAAAATCTGAAAAGGCTAAGGTAATAAACAAAAAATTCTGAAATGTGAACCTAAGCTGAAATTGGAGAATCGTAAACCCCAATCTACACAGTTCCCAACTTGTCCCAAATACACCCTCAACAAAATCAGACATCAAGCCATAATCTGTCAATCAAACCTTAAAATCGGAATCATAGATAAAAATCCAATGTTCTCACCAAAATTCCAAGATGAACTTAAATTCAGGTTGAAACAAATCAAAACCCAAGCAATCTGAACTGTAAAAATTCGAATCTGAAAAATCTGAAACATGTAAAATCTGAAATTTGAAAACTAAAATCTGCAAATGTGCACAAATCTGAAGTCTAGAAATCTGAAATTCAGGCAGAGCCGTGGATCTGAAATAGAAGTTCTGAAAACAAACATACAAACCGAAATTGAAATCTGCGGAATCACCATAAAGAAGTCTGTGGAGGTTTAGAATCTGAAATCTACATTTCAAAGATTCAAAATCTGAACTCCAAGGTTTAAAATCTGAAAGTCTTTAAAAAGGGTGCAGAATCCTCACTCCAAATCCGGAACCCAGAATCTGTACAGCAGCCCCTACTTGTTCCAAATACAACCAGCAAATTCTATTCGACTCCAACAAAAATCAAATGATAAGTCAATCTGCAAATCAAATTTGTAAGTGAAAATAAACTTCCAAATTAACTCAAATCTGACCGCCCATCAAGCTCAAACAAAATCAAATTTAGAACGGGATCTGCACCCAAGTCAAAATCCATAAGCAGAGTTAAATCAGTGGAATTCAAGTGAACTCAAGCCGGTAAGAAAATTCAAATTTAAAACCAATCCAAATCATTTCACTAAATCTGAATTTCCTTAGAATCAAACAACCAAAATCTAATTAATTTCAACCAACTCAAATAAACTCAACTTAATAAAACTCAAAAGTCAAAACAAATCAAAGCCCACATCAAAACCCAAATTCCAACTACTGAATCTAAAAATCAAACAGATTCCATTGAGTTTAAAACAAATCAAATTCTGAACAAATCTGTTCTAATTAAACTCAAATCAATCAATCCAAATCAAACTCAAATTCAAATCATTGTTAACTTAAGCAAATTCAAGATAGTTAAAAAACAAATCAATTCACACAAACCTGAAACTCATAAGATTCAATTTCAATCAATGATAAGTTAAATCAAGTTAATTCCAATCAAATTCCAAATAAATTTAAATCAATTAATCAACTCAAATTAAATCAAATTCAAATCAAATTAAAACTCACACACTAAAAAAATCCAAATTTCAACCAATTTAAATGAAACTTAAATTTAAACTAAGTCAAATCAAACTTTCCAAATCAAATCTAAGTCAAACTTAAATCAATCAACAAATTCAAAATGAACCAAACTTAAATCAATAAACAACTGTTTCAAGCTCAAACCAAATTTAAGTCAACAAACAAATCCAAATTGAATCAAACTTAAAACCAATAAGCAACTCAAAAAAAATGAACCAATTAAATTCAACTCAAACTAAATTCAATTCAATCAAATTCAAATCAACCAATTTAATTCAACCAATTAAATTCAACTCAAACTAAATTCAATTCGATCAAATTCAAATCAACCAATTTAATTCAACCAATTAAATTCAACTCAAACTAAATTCAACTCAAATAAATCAAACACAACCTAATTAAAAATTAAACTCAAATAAATTCAACTCAAATCAATTTTAATCAAATTCAAATTAAATTTAAAACCAAATTAAGTGCTTGCCTTCCATCAAATTCATGGAGTTGTTTTCTCCTACGTGTGAATGTTTATTTTATGGATGCATGTCTTCTATTTCCATGGATTGCTATGACGATAATCAAGGGTATTCGAGTAATCTCGATGTAATTAACGTCGGATCTTCGCACCATCCGACGGGGAGAGGTCAAAACAAATTTCAAAGAACCTAACAACCTCAACATATAATTTTGACCCTAGCTAGTACTTTTATGAAATATCATCTATTTTCTTACAAAGTCAATGCTAAGGTCTAATCAAATCAAATTCAAATTCAAAAGGAAAATGAATTTCCAAAACAAAAGAATAAATCTTTTGAGATTTTGAGGTTACATCACTATCCAACCCTGGACTTGTCACCTCTCCTCTCTGGACATGTTCAGGACTTCATTTAATTCTCTTTTATTCAGATTTTGTAAAAACCAATCCAGGCTGATCTTGAAGTGGCTTTGCATTTAGCTGATTGGCCGAGCTAGCAGATCCTATTCTGATCTATATCAGGATCAGCCTGGCCAATTCAGGAGCTGATTGGCCAAGCCTGCATATCAGATTCTTGCATATTTGACTTTTAAGATCTTGAGAGGTTTGAGGCAGTTGCTTTACTCATCTAGGAAATTGCCTTGGCAATCTTTTGATGAATCACCTTGATGCAGGACATGGTCGAAGACATTGCCATTTGGATGCATAAGTGGGCCCAAATAGATCAACACAATGCTGCCATAACTACGATTGGACTGAAAATGAGGCAAATAGAATTTGAACCAAGCTGAAATCCATTGAACTGAGTTGAAAACTCACTGAACCAGGCCAGAAATGCACTAAGACGGACTGAACTGGTCAAAAGGGCACTGAACTGCCCCGAACCAACCTGAACCGGGTCTATACCATATTAAACCGGCCTGAATTGGACCTCGGAGCAAGTAACTGGCCTTGAACTAGACTTGTGAGCACTGAACTGGCCCTGAACCGGTGTGAACTGGCATTCAAACTGCTGAATCGGGCATGAACCAGAGAGAACCCGGTTGAATGGGGGGCTGAGAACCTGCTGCATTGGCTGAAGAGCCAACTGGACCAGCGTTGGCATGGCCAGCTTAGTTGAGAACTGGTGTCAGCATGTTCCCGTAATCTGCCTGCGGTATTGTAGCCAGCCTCTTCATCTGGGGGCCCGGGAGGGAGTCGTATCTGTGTGGAGGCAAGCTGGTGCTGTGGCCGCTCGTGGGCATGTGTGACCATAGCATGAAAAGATCCCTGCAGGGTTGTGGCTGATGCTGGAGGACCTTGACGGGGTGGAGTTGTGGTGGACAGCAAGTGCCTACGAGTGCGCAAAGGTGAGTCCCCGATGGGGTTTGTGGCTGCCTGACGATGCCCCCTACAGTGTGAGTAGAAGGCTGGTTTAGAGAGAAGGGTGGTGTCATGGCCACTAGATAACGAGGAAGTGATGTCGGCACGGGGTATTGTACCTTCAAAAATAACATAAAGAAAGTTTCTTTACGTTGCACTGCAACATCGTCTCCTCTATCTGGAAGAAGGGAAGGCAAGTGGCGCCGAGATGCCGAGAAGGACAAGGGAGAAGGAATGATGGCGATGGGGGATGTTTTGATGGAAGCCCACGACCCACCGAGGCATAGTCGTCAAGGCACCTAGGTGGCAAGGCACTCAAGGCATCCAGGCTAGGTGCCCCAAATATTTCATACACAAAAAAATTCCAATCTGATTTTCTCTTATTTGATGTTTGATTCCAATTCGGAAATCCTTGGATGGGCCTACTGTCATCACGATGGTGGCTAGGAGGTCTAACAGTGCTTTGATGTCGATTGTGCCCGTGAGGGGTCTGATGTGCCGGAATTGGGCTCGATTGACGTTATTGAAGAGGAACTAGGAAGCATCGATGATGGCTCTGGGTGATGATGTCGATTTAAAAGCTACAACCGGAATGGGGGATGAGAAGTGTGAATGCCACGGAGGTCAGAAGGGAGGAGGGGAAGTGGGCACTAGAACTGGCCTCTCCGTTGGGGGTGATCCGTGCCACCACTGCTGGAGGTGGAGGGGGACTCAAGCTCTCTCGGGGGTGGTACCTACCAAGCCAAGCCCCCTATGTAAGGCGGTCGATTTTCTAAAAGTTCCATTCATTCTTTCATCATTGCATGGAGTATGGGTTCTTATATAGAGTCTTCTTTTTTTTTTACAAAAAGGAGTTCCAAAGACTTATTACAAACAAGTCCTATAGAGATTGAAATGTAATGACAATTACTCCAAAGGAATTCCAAATATTACAAGAAATGTAGAAAATTAATTCTAAGTTCTAATGCTGCTAGACCAAAACATAAATTTGACATCTTTGTAAAACTTGAATGTTGATGTCCTCGACTCTTTCGTCTGTCGGATCTGGTCAGGTCTACTTTATTCTTCGCTAGTTATAGAAAATTCATTCTCAAGTTTTATAATGTCATAGGATCCATACGGCCTTGATTGGTATGGAAGGTGGCATTGATGTGACTGTTATGATGATGAGACGCAACCTACTATATCCAAAGTGGCTATAGAAAAGTGATCAAGATGGTGTCATAAGCAGGTGTTGAGTGTTCTGTCTAGATGCTCTGTCAGGATACCTCTAGGTAGATCCTCAGTAGTGTGTGCCTTGGGTATAGTCTTGGTGGTCATCTTCACCAACAACCTAGCAATTTGCGTGGTCAAGTCAGCCTCAAGAACTTGGTTAGCCTCAGCCTCCATAACACGTCGCTGCTCAATCGTTAGCCCAACCAGCAGCTCAACCTCAACACTTTTATCAGCCTCATCCACTATGGCACATTGTAGCTCATACTCTATGGCAAGTTTGGGATTGGCCTCATAAGTGACCTTGATAAAAGTGTCAGTCTGCTCCTTGACAGTTTGCCGCTAAGGACAAGTGTTGACAATGTAAATCGGCTCTAAGCAATTTGTACTCTCTAGGTGACAGAGTAAGCTTTTGAATAGATGATCTAAATCAAGGATTGCCATCTCAGATCTCGGCTTCGTCTCGGGGGGGGTGAAAGAGAAGAGATCTCGAAAAAATCTCGGGAGATCGGATCTCAGATTCTCAAATCAAAATGTATATATGTATGAAACACAATTACAAAGCACTTTCAATATCAAAAGGATGATTTTTGTGCTTCTAAAAGATTTAAACTTATATATAATCTTATTTAAATACTAATATGGTATTAAACTTGTAATACATTTTTATGTGATAGTATAAGTGATAGTGAAATATATTAAATGTGTTTACACTATCATAAACGGGGCGCAGAGTATTCGCAGATCGATCTGAAATTTTATTTTATGGACTAATCTACATGGGGCGAGATCTCGATGATCTCGTATCTCAGCCCCTTGGCGAGACCGAGATTCTCGCGAGATCTCATGAGATCTTGGCGAGATGGAAAACCATGGTCTAGATTGGCATACCGATCAGCCAGCCAGTCATATCCAAGAATAATACAGTGCCCATAAGAAAAAATCTCGCACCAAGCTTCATCAACGTATACTAAACCTGCCTTAAACCACCTGAACTGGCCAGTTTGGCCCTGAACCAGCCCTTATCTGGTGTGAACCAGACCTGACCGGAGAGAAGCCGGTTGAATCGGGCTGAGAACTGGCTGAAGAGCCAACTGGATTGGTGCGAACTTGGCCAGCTGAGTCGATAGAAACAGCATCAGCCGGTTCCCGTAATCTGCCTGGGGTATTGTGGCCGGCCTCCTCGTCTAAGGTTGTGGCTGCGTGGAGGCGAGGCGGGCGAGTGGCTGTGGCTGCTCGGGAGTGCACGTAACCATAAATGAGGCTGGAGGACCCCGATGGGTGGAGTCGTGGCAGATGGTGAGCGCCCGTGAGCACTTGAAGGCAAGTCCCCAGCAGGTTTCATGGCTGCCTAACATGTGCCTGATGCTCGAGTGGAAGGCCGGCGCATGCCAGCTGGTCTGGTCTGGCTGGCATAAACGCCATGGGGGTCATGGCACAACCAAGCGAGCTTCAAGAAGAAGGGTGGTGTTGTGGCCGCCAGACATCGAGGAAGTGGCACCGGCATGGGGTACTATAGCTCTGAAAATGGCATGTAGAAAGTTTCTTCTTGCTGAACCGTAGCATCTTCTCTGTCCGAAATAGGGGAAGGGAGGTTGTGCAGAGAAGGACGAGGGAGAAGGAATGATGGCGATGGGGGGTGCTTCTATGAAAGCAGATGATGTTGCTGGAGAACCAGGGAAGCCAGATAGTCGCGGGGATGGTGGAGCAGAAATAGAGAGGGCAATGGTTATGGAGGCTGTGGAGGCAAGGAGGGAGATGGCTGGAGGGTGATGGTGCCGACGGGAGGGGTTGAGGGAGCTGGAGAAGAATTGGAAGCTGGGAGGTGTCTGACAAGAGATGCACACGGGAATGGTTCTGGAGGACGTCCAAGGATCGTGAAACAATGGAAGAGAGGAGAGGATGAGCTGGGACCCCAAAGGTGTTGGGGATGCCGGATCTAGTTCTGGAAGTGGGACGAAGCCTGTGCAGCTGCACGCTGCTTTGATGGGGACTTCCGGGTCTGTCCGGGGATCTCCGGACAGAGTCTGGTAGCACCGTTGATGGGAGGGCCTGCTGATGACGGATAGCGACAGTGGCTTGGAAGTCCAGCAGTGCTCTGATGCCGAACGAGCTTGCGAGGGGTCTGATGTGCCGGAACTGGGCTCAATTGATGTCATTGAAGAGGAACTAGGAAGCATGTGATGATGCCGAACCAAAAGTTGTAACCATAAGGGGGAAGGAGTAGTGTGAATGGCATGAAGGTCGAAGGGAGGAGGGGATGCTGGAACCATGGTTCGCCGGGTCGCGACCCGGACCCGACCGGGTCGGTTTTGGGGCCGACCGACCCGGTCGCGACCCCAAGACCCCGACCCCATTTTGATTTTTTTTTATTATTTTTTGCGACCCGGGCCGACCCCGTCCCGACCCGGGTCGCGACCTCGGCCGACCCGGGTCGGTTTGGCCCCAAACCGACCCGGTCCCGACTCCCGACCCCACCTTCCTTGGCTGGAACTGACCTCTCTACTGGGGGTAATCGGTGCTGGCCACTGCCACAGGTGGAGGAGGAGTTGGGCTCTCCCAGGGGTGGAGGTATCTACGGGTCCAAGCCCCCTACGCAAGACAGCGATGCTCCAAACATTCCATTCCTTTTTCCATCATCATATGGAGAATAGACTCTTGTATAGAGAGCTTTTTTTTACGAAAAGGACCTCTAAATGACTATATATACAAATAAGTTTAAGGATCGAAATGTAAAGACAATGACTCAAAAGGAACTCCAAATATTAAAATAAATGCAAGAAATTTATTCTAATGCTACTAGATAAGAAAAATAATTGAGGCATCTTCGTAAAACTCGAACAACGATGTCCTCAACTCTTAAATCATTTAGATCCGGTCTGGTCCTGGTCACACACTTTGGTTGCCTCAGCTACATCTGGCGTTAGATAACAGAACCCAGCTAGGATATGAAAAACTTCACCAAACAATAATCAGTACATGATTACTTTTATAAATTCTTCTGTTTCTTATTATGCCACTTGCCAGTTGCCACCCAGAAAGTGGTTTGATGCATCAATCAGAAAATCACATGATTCTCTTACTTCTTTAAGAACATGGGAAGCAAAAGCATCATCCTTCATAGTATGTATCATAGTGCTAAGCAAACTGCAACCCAATGCTCCGAGTACTCCATCTCCTCTGTTACACTTACAACCCATCAACATTGCATGCTTTCAACAAAAGCATAACTTTTCTCATTTTGTTAATAACATATTGTGAAACCTCGATTTTCATTTTCATTTTAAACGTGTTTAAAAGTATCATCATTTTTTATATTGAATATCGTACCCGAATTTTCTAGTAAAATAGGTGATAGACCATAAAAAATACTAGATAGTCCGGGTGATATTAAAAGAGTATAGAACCGAGGTTATCGGGTTCTGTGAAAATATTATGATTTTTGACCTCTCCCCGTCGGATGGTGCGAATATCCGACGTTAATTACATCGAGCAACGACTCGAAAACCCTTGATTAACCGCCATAGCAACCTGTTTGGTAGAAGATGCACATCCATATAAAATAAATACACAATGGGCGATAGCCCCATGGGCTCGATGAGATGCAACCATGTTGATTTAAGATGTGGTTGATGTTGATTTTAACTTGGTTTGGATTTATTCCCAGATTTGATATCAACTGTATTTGAGTTTGTTTTTATGTTTGGACTTATGCTTGGTTTATGTTCAATTTGAATATTTTATCTCACTTTTGGGATCTGATGAGTAAGTCACAATTAAATTGATTTAAATGTTTCAGATATTTGATGTTATCATTCTCATGATGTATGTTGATTTTGGTATGTTTTGATTTTAATCTTGATTTGATTTGTTTTTAGTGTTGATTGGCTCATTTGAGTTATGTTTTGATTTTTGTCTTTGAGTTTCATTTAGTTTTGTAATCTGATGATGATTTTTTTTTAATGTTTAAGAACTGTTTTTGATGAATTTTTAAATGTTTTGAATATTGTTTATTTAATTCTCTTTGAAGTTATTTAATTATCACTTGTTTAGAAATTTAATTTCATAGATTAAGTGATTTTTTAAATGACTTTACAGATTGGTTAGATCTGATCTTTTATTTTCCAGATTTAATGAAATCATTTTTTTTATATTTATTTTGTTTTTTTTATTTAATTTTGGGTTTGCATCCCATCCGGTCCATTGGGTTAACATCCGGTGCCCAGTTCAAACATATACATCGACACTTGAATCACATTTCATTCCATTCCACGTCGGAATACATCAAGTCGGTACATGGGACTAAGTCTGAAAATGGCGGTTTCCTTCCCTCAAGGTGTATTTCCATAGGATCAAAGATAAGAAATCGGCATTATGACGGCATGCCGACCCATCCTTGATCGAATGGAATTTACCACCAATATGGCTAAGTGATGGGGACATATTTTGGGTTTTCTTTTACTTATGTCCCTACGAGGACAAGTTTGTAAATAGAAGTCTTAGATGGTGTTTTTTTTTAATTAGTCATCTCCTCCCTCTTTAAAAGAGGACCCATGTACATACGAAGGGATTAATCGATTGGAATTTTTGGAAGCGGCTGCGGCCTGGTGTCTCGCGTAGGGGCTCTGCCCCGGGTCTTCTTCCTCTCCACCCCCCCCCTATGGCGATATCCAGCTTCTTCCTCCACCTTCCGGCGAGGCCACTCACCTCCTCCTTCTCACCCTCTGGCCTCCGTGCCATTCATCCTCTATTTCCCCTTCTTGGTTTCCCTGCGACGGCGTGAGCAGCTCCGGCAGCACCCCTTCAATCGACGTCGTCGTTTGATCCGTTCGTGAGGGGCGCGGTGGAGCACCCTGTCGTGACGTCTTCTTCAAGCCGACGGCATCAGGGTGGAAGGAATCCGGCGATCCCCGGCCCTTCCATCTCTGGCGCTTCATCCTCTCAACAGCGACGGCGACAGCGGAATGCACCCCCCCTGCCTCGTAATGCGAGGACGGCGAAAGGAGAAGAAGAAGGAAGACGAGGCGAGAGCTGCGGGAGGGGAGAGGATCCGGCGATCCCCGGACCCCCCCTTCCTCCGCGGATCCTTCCCCTGCGGTCCTTCCGGCGCCGCCCCTGCTTTCCCTGCCCCACTGCACGACCCATCCAGGCGGGACGACGACAAGGACGACGCCCCTCGCTCCGCCGGCCGCGCACGGCTCTGTCCCGGACGGACGACATCGACGCTGAGCCTCCGCGAGGACGACGCGAGCGGGCGAGGGCGAGGCGTGCGCGGACGTGGCATCGCGAGCCCGGGCGGGGCCTTTTGTCGCGGCTTGCGAATTCGTGGGACGGCCACGATGTCGCCACGATGACGAGGCGCGACGGCGGGAGACCGGCCCCGCCCCCGCGGGATCTCTCCCCAGGCGCTGCCACGCCCCCCCCCCGATGGACGAACGCGCCCGCGAGCGCGGCCGACGCTCGCGGCCGGCGCCGGTTCACCCGGTCGCCGGTTCGCGGCCCAGACCGGCCGGTCTGGCCGGTTCGATCGGTCCCAGACCCGGTTCACCCCGGTTCAGGCCGGTTCAACGCCTGAACCGGCCGGTTCAAGCCGGTTCAGGCCATTTTGAGCCGGTTTAACCCGGTTCAATCCATCTTGGGACCGGTTCGGACCTGTTTGGACCGGTTTGGGCCTATTTTGGGTTCGTTAGGTCTGTTTAATGGCGATTAGCGCCGGTTTACTTTCTTTCCGTTCGGTTTAGCCCGGATTAGCCGGTTTGTCCCGCATCACTAAGTCTTTTGACTCGCCACACTGAGGGAAGGATCCGTCGACAACGGGAGCCGGCCCGTGCCTACGTCCAGGATGCGACATGCCGGGTCGGGCCCGGGTTAGCCGTCCAAGGTGGAGCGTCCAGTGGTGGACTAACTCCTTATTAAATTTGGCATTTTGCATTTCAGATTTTGTTTAAGTTTATTTTTTATGTCCAAGGCCCATTGGGCTGCTGTCATGTCATTCATGACCCTGCTGGTCAGCTTCATGTTCTTGTGAGCCCGGCTGATCCGGCTTGCATTTCCTTGAGCATGTTTGGCATATTTGCACCTTGAACTTCACCCTGTCCTCCTTGTCTTTCAAATAGGGAATTGAGGGCCCGCTCGAGTAGTCTCGGTCCGTCCGGCGGATTCCGAGAATCTCAAAGCGTCGACCCTAAAAGGAAGGGATCCAGGTCTGTTTTTTTTATGGTCTAAAAAAAAAAAGGCAGGTTCTGTTTGAGGTCATTGGGCTGACCGAGGAGACTGCATATGGAGGATCTTCAGAGCTGTTTTAAAGACCAGTTTTGGGTCTGACTGAGGGTTCATATGTGCGCTGTTTGGGATTGGATTTAAAGGTCAATTACGGGTCTGGCAGGCTGAGGCAAAGGGGCCAACTGGGGGGCCCGAACAAGGAGCGATTCAAGCTCATTTTTGATGTCTCAGCAGGACTTGTGTAAGGGGGATTGTGGACCCTATAGGACCTGTTTTAAAGGGTCAGATAGGTGCTGGCTTTTGATGGACCGAGGCTTGAAAAAGGGGACCAACATGGGTCACATCGAGATTGATGAAGGGATGAACCTGTGGGCCAGAAATGTGGGTCGAACAGGCCTAAAAGAAAAGAGATCTAAGGGAGAATGGAAGGAGAAAAGAGGGGGAATAGGAAGGAGGAAAGGTGCAACCGATGAGGCCTTTTCTTACCTTTTTTTTTCTTCTTTTCTTCCTTTTCTTGGTGCGACAGCAGGGGACAGACTTCCCCCTTCTCTTCCTTGCTTTTTCTTCTTCTCTTTGACTCCTTCTTGGGCTGCCAACGCTGGTACGCAGGAACCTGGAAGGCTGAGACAGCTTCCCTTCTTCTCCTCTTTCTCTATTCTCTCTCCTCAGAAGCTGGCAGCGGCTGGAACAGGAGCCTGTACGTACGTCCCCCTTTTTTGACCTTGATGGGATGCTTTTATAAGGGAAGGAGGGTCCTGCAGCTACATGGGAGGTAGTTGGGGTCAAGAGTTATCTCCACCGAGAGATAAAATTAGGTGGAGAAGAAATAGGAGTGATTTACTATTTTCCAAGCATTTTCAGCGCGAATTTCCCATTTTTTTAGGTGGTGGACCCCATCCTAACAGAATCCAGCGTAAAGAGATGAACGTGGGAAGCTTCTGGATATTTTCTGAGATTTTTCTGGATTATCTCCGAATTTCTGAAGTTTATCCAACAACTTTCTGGATTATTCAATAGAAAAATACCCAAAAAGGCAGAGAAAAATAGTTTTCAAGCTCAAAAAATGTGGAAATGTCAGAAATTATTCCAAGGTCTTCGAAAAAATAATATCGGGCATGAAAAATTATTTTTGACCCAATATTGGATTTTCTGGAGAGAGAAAAGTGACTTTCTGTATTTTTTGAAGAAAATTCCAAAAAATGTGGAATTTACAGAAAATTGATTTTGGATATTTTCTGTGAATTTTCAATGAATTTTGGGTGGTGAATTGTATTTTTCTTGAAATTTTGAATATTTATCCCTATTTTCAGAATAAAAAATAGGATAAATATTATTTCTTTGAAAAGTGAGCCCAATGGACCAATACGTTCAAATTGGGCCAGAATTGCAGGGGAATGGAGATTTATCAAGGAAAGATCAATGAATAATTGGACTCCAAATGATTTTCTTGATTTTCAATTGAGATGGAAGAAAAAAAAATAGTAAAAAGATTATATTTTTTTTTTGTGGAGAAATTTCGGTGTTCACACATATTTTGTAACGTTTTTGCAGGAGAAAACTGTTGATGCTGAGGGCTATTCTTTTATGATGTACTTGTGCTATTTGTTCTATGCTCCACTCTATATTGCTGGTCCAATTATAAGTTTTAATGCCTTTGCATCTCAGGTCAGGCTCTAATTTGTCACTTTTCTGCAACATTTTGAGGTGAAGGAAGAGAAAAGAGACTTTCTTATAAAATTTCATCATCTTAAAGACCTTCCTGTCCTTATGGAATTCAAGGATGGAAAGGCATAATATTGACTAGAGGAGCAGAACTAAAAAGTTATATGGCCCAGATGATTTACCCTTGATCCAATCCTCATTTGTTATGTATGTAAATATAGTGATACCTATGCATTAGACCCATTATCTCATTTGAAAATTAATTACTCTACTTGGAAATATTTTTTGTTTGTATGCTTTGTTTTTTTAGAGTTTTTTTAACATAATTGGAACATCACGTGAAATTTACTTTAAGGTACAAAGTTATTTGTTTGTTCTGCATTGGTGGAAATGGCCTTTGCACTTTCACTGACTTCACCAAAACTTTTGCAGCTAGTTTTACCCCGTGGTTACTCTATGAAAGTAGTCACCTGGTATGGATTTAGGTGGATTCTCAATCTTTTCTTTATGGAGCTTATTACACATTTTTTCTATTACAATGCCTTGGCTACCAGGTAAGTGACATTGCTTCCTGGAGGTTTGCATTTGAATTCTGTCAGTTGTTAACATACATATAACTTTTTGAGTTTATATGTAGTGGTTTATGGAGGCAGTTGCACCCTCTAGATATCTTCATTATCGGGTATGGGGTATGTTGTTCTACCTTATTGGTTTTGCACCCTGTAAATTGTGAATAAGTTTAGAATTTTGCTTTTGAATTAGTATGAAATGAATTATCTGAGGTTCAATTCAAGGTAAGAAGGAAGCAAGCCAATTGACAAGCATCCATAAGATTACTTATTTTTCTAAGGGAGAATTCTTCTGGAGCAAAATGCAGAAAGTTGTGTAAGATGACGGCATTCTTGAAAGATTTTGTAATTTAAAGTGTTCTTAATGATAGTTATAATTGAAATATCCGAGGGGATAAATTGCACAATAGAGCACGTATGATTATTAGAAATCAAGGAGGCATGCAAAACATGTAGCTGTGATGGAGTTCCTATTGAAATGCGGCAATGCTTGGAAGATTTAGGAGTTGAACAGTTACCCAAATGTTTAAGGAGGTCATGGTGTCTAGAAAAATCTGTGCTGTGGACACGACACCTTCCCTAGTGAGTATGGTGCTGTGGATAGTAGATCCCCTCCTTAGTGGTGAGACTGGCTGACAAGTTTGCCAGATGGAAATTGCTATGTGCCTCAAAATAGTTCTGCATTGGTGTTCTGGAAACTGCATCAGGCATTAGATGGTTCATACAGTGTTAGGGCTTCAACTAGGCTATGAGCTGGTTTTCTAAAGTCCATCTTTGGGGAATTTTTCAGTTTAATCCCGTTTGCAATCTTTTGGTTCTGATTATTTTAGATTTTTATTAACATCTTACTGATTAATGTGCATCCGAGGTGAAATTCACTGATAGAAGTGATTGGATCTTCGATATTATCCTTCAAACCTAGAAATAATAGCCATTGTATTAGTATACACATGTTCATGTATAAATGCTTATCTGCTGAAAAACATTTTAAAACGTGTGACTTGCATTTTATTTATGTTTGAGTATTATGGGCTGGTTTTTCAGGTATCTGATTTTTAGATTGCTAGTATCATTATTCTTATTTTGTCTCAGGTCCTGAACTTTATGTGGCTCAAATTTCTTCTGATATGGCGCTATTTTAGGATATGGTCATTGGTATGTTGGTTTTAATAACTTTATATTCTATCACTCTTTCTTGGATAACTTGCTTATTTCTCTCAACTTTTTAAGGTGATTAAATTTTCATGTCATTTCCTGGAGGATAATATCAATGAAGCTGTAGTGATGGGTAATATATGATGACTGGTGCTTTGTGGAAGCCTCATTTCCATGTATCATCATGCATGACGTATGGAGGCTGATGCACATGCAGGGGCTTTTGGAGCAGGCGGGACTGGGGTGGTCTGGCAGATCCAATGGCTGACCGCCTAGCAAGGACTTGGAATCAACACTGTGACATTCCGATGGGGATCAGGGGGAAGAAACTGTCTGGTTGCAGAGCCAGTTGTCACAAACACCGGTAAACAGGGCTGATGGGGATCAGGGTGATGTTCCTTGTTGACGATGCGAGCACACAGAAGCAAGGGGAAAGGCGAGAGAGAGAGAGAGATCAGAATGCAGGAGTTTCTTCTGTGTGGGACACCATTTAGTTGATGTGAGGCCCTGAGGGGGAAGGGAGGAGTCGCTTTGCCCCAACCTTTGCTTGTCACCTCATAGAGAACTAGAGAGAGAGAGAGAGAGAGAGGGAGAGAGATCTGAATGCGGGAGTTTTTTCTGTGTGGGCTACCATTTAGTTGATGTGAGGCCTGCGGGGAAAGGGAGGAGTCGCCGTGCCCCAACCTTTGCCTGCCACATCATAGAGAACTGAGGTCGATATATTTATTATTAGAAAGATCACTTCAGCTATTTGGATTACTATGTTTTTACATATACATAAACACAGTAACAGTTACACATACAACTATCCTGATTCCTGAGCAGCTCAGAACATACAAGTTTACTTGATGAGGAGAACAAAACAGAGGATGTGAAGAGTTTGCAGGAGTATATCACATGCCAGAATGCGAAAGGAAGGGAACAGGAAGAGGCCTAAAAGATACAAGATGTATAAGAAAAATCTCAACCACTTATGTCCAATACTTCAGATTCTGATGCAACATCAAGTCATTGAGTTGGCATGAAATCAACGTGAAGATGATTGAAATGGCGGAATTGAATGGGAAGAAGCATCACCGGTAAGTACCCAGAATCAGTGACCTGAATGATCAAGCTGATTTTTTTGAAGGTCATAAATACCAGATTTCTATTAAAACAAGAAAAGAGATGGAGTTACAACAAAAAGACACAAGAAAAGGAAGGGTGAAAAGACAGGAAAAAAAACTTTTCTTCTATCAAGGTGGTAGGGGAGACTAGACTAAATGAGAAAATGTTTGAAACACATGAATTCCCCTGTGAAACAATCTTCATTGATGTGAATTCCTGATGATGCAAAGGACCGGTCCTTAACAAAAGAAGCCATGAGATGCAGGATCAAACTCGGGTTATCAAACTGATTGTCGAATATCCATTTATTCCTCATGCACTAGATTGACCACAACATAGCTGGTAAAGTGAGCTTCCACCGTTCCACATATTATGATCTGAAGTCCATGGAATCAAAGAGGGCCAAACCAACAATAGATGAACCAAACTGACAGGTTCTGCCCATTGGGACCCCCCAACTCTTGAAAAGGACATTCCATAGGAAATTAATGGTCCCATAGTTGATGAAGAGGTGATCCATGGTTTCCTCATTAACTCCACAAAAGACCTGAGTGCCCTGAGTAAAAAGTGCATGGAAGGCTTCTGGTTGCGAGTCTATGCCTGCAAATCTTCCACATGAAAATCTTAATCTTGAATGGTGTGGTTTGCCTCCACACAACTTCCTGCCAATGTACTTCCATCCCTCCCACAAGGAAGCTTACACAAAGCAGATTTTACAGTAAAGGTGAGATTGTTGCGTGATTACCAAAGGAGCTTATCAACTTTGTCCGCAGCACAACTATGCTTTTCTAAAAGTAGCATCAAATTAGAGAACTCACCAAACTGATCCTTCTTAAAGTAGGGCACCACTTCACTCTTTCATTCCAATTGCCTCTCATCTTGGCACGAGCATTGCAAGATAGGCTGAACAAAGCAGAGAAAATTTTTGCCAAAGGAGTATGACCAATCCTGTGATCCTTTCAGAACAAGGTTCTCCTGCCATCTCCCAAGTCCCAACTCCCCCATAGTGGATAAAGTGAAGAGCTCCCAATTATACAATATACTTTTCCATGACTTGGAGACTCTATTGCTGTCCCTGAAGTCTTTGATCCAAACACTATCCTCCTCTAGTTCGTATTTTGAACATACAATTCTGTTCGAAAGAGCCATTTTATTAGTATTAAGTTTTTACTACCATTTAGACAGATGAGCATTATTAATTGCCTCCAAATGTGCCAAACCAACACCCCCTTCTTCAGTTGATTTGCACACGTGGTTCCATTTGATAAGATGAAGACCCTTCTTATTGTTTGTGCATTTCCAAAAAATCTTGCCCTAATACTTTCCCACTTATTGCACTATTGGATTCAGAATAAGGTTTCGGATGGAGAAAGTAAAAAAGCTCATCACCAGTTCAAGTTATTTTTTTGTGGTTTGGTTATTGTTTCATTTTATTTTATTTTTGCAAGGGTAGTTATCAAGTTGTATTTATTTCAGTTGTTTTAATGATATGGCTCTCAAAAGTTTTGTAATCTTATGTTATTACTGTATTTTAAAATTTGTATATAGGTAAAATAATATATATTTAAAATTTATTCCTTGCCTCGAGCGCCTGAGGTGAGGCAACCCTCTCTTTGCCCTGGGCACCTCGCACCTCAAATAACATAGCTTGTACCTCAACTCTAGAGTGGTGCACATGGTTTGGCCTGGATAGAGGGTCAAATTGGTCAGAATTTGTGGTTATTTTTGGTCAAGGGAAAGATGGTCACATGTTGATTTATTCATGAGAAAATTTGATTGATCACGGGTTGCTAATCTGCCATGGGCAGCTATCTTTTTGCTGGATCACACACAGGTAAGTTCATTTTTTCTTTTTTTTTTAATCAAAAATAGATGGTACCATCTAATTCAAGGATTTTAGTATCAGAATTGGCCCTGGATTGGCTAATGTGATTTCCAACTGTTCATCCTAAATTAGCCTGGATTTTCTAGTGCTTAATTCAATATGGATCGGCCAATGCTTAAAACCACAACCATTCCTCCACACCCCTCCCCCCCAAAAGGGCATATTCTTCCAAGAAAGACAAAAAAGTGATCTAAGTAGTCCTTGATTTCTATGGATAATACTGTGCTCCTATCATATTTCTATATCTGGCAGTTAAGGAAAGCTATTATGGGAAATAGAAGAAAACCTAGCTGGTACCAAAAACAGGAACTGGACCAGGGAAAAATAAGAAAGGAAAATAGCATCCTACGACTTCAGGCAAGATGCTGCTTCCTGTTATAGATTCTGGACAGAATGATCACATCTGTAATGAAAACACCAGTCTTATAGTGCCTTTGGTTTCTCTTCTTCCAAACTGACCAAAGAAGTGCTGTCAAGCACAAGTTCCACGTCACCTGGTTTGCCTTGTTATAGTTCTATGGATTGTTTGTTCCAGCCGTGAATGAGGTACGCTTCAGTATTTGTGTGCACACATTGGCCTCCTACTTCTGTAAAATAGAGAAATTGGCATGAGATGAGATGGTTGAATGTTGTTTAAAAGGCAGCAAACATTAGTCAGATAAACTTACAGTTCAAAGCATTTTTTTTTCAAAAGAAATACAAATGGTGCAACTAAAAACATCTGGTTATTTATGGAAGTATGGTTAACTGCAGATAGGAGGCATTGAGTCCCCTGAGAACATGCCAAGGTGTATCAACAACTGCTATAACTTGGAAAGTTTCTGGAAAAGTTGGCATGCTTCCTACAACAAATGGCTTGTCAGGTTTAAATTTGTCTTTATGACTGGATATTTGACTATGCTTGCAATTGTGTTTTCCAAATATTGTAGATCTTTCGTTGTTAATTAGTATACTATCTCAGGTACATGTACATTCCACTTGGTGGGTCTCAGAAAAAGCTACTTAATATATGGGTTATATTCACATTTGTAGCAATATGGCACGACTTAGAGTGGTACATTCTGTTTACTTATCTTTATTTTACTTTAGAAGTATGATTTTTAACGTATGCTCATATTGATACAGTTTTCATTTTTTATTGCAGGAAACTTTTGTCGTGGGCTTGGTTGACATGTTTACTTATGATACCTGAAATATTAGTGAAGTCAGCTGTCAATCATTTTCAGGTTTTTTTTCCTGTCATGAATATACTTTTTGCAATATAGACCCCAAATTATTTTAATGCATCTTATCTACATAACAAACTTGACAACACAGTTCAGATTGCAGACCATGTCATTAGCATAGCCTGCAGGAAAGTAGGCTAGGAGAAAGCAACCAATGAGCGATGTCCTTCATAATGCTTTAAATTTGGGTTGGAGGTGGGGGTTGCAACTGTACATACTTTTTTTTTCTAATCTAACTTGAGCCTAGTTCGAACTTAGCAAAAAAAAGTGGTTTTTCAAGCTTGGTTTATTTATTTGCTTGCAAGTTTGATCTCTTGGCACTTACTGAGCCAACATGAAAAACAGGTGGAAACATTTTTCTGATTTGTATGAATCTAGTAAAACATAAAATCATAAACTATTTGGTTAAATACATCTAATACACAATTTGAATCTTACTTATATTATATGCCTACCTAATGATTTTAATAGATTACTTTAAACATCTTCTATTTTTATTTAATTATTGTAAAAGGTGATAAAGAACAAGAGAGTTTGATATAAACATTGTCTATAATAAGAAGCTTATGAAAATTATAAGATGTTGAAAAATGAAACAAGGACTGTTAAATGAGCAACAGATGAGATTGTCAAACAAATGTATGAGAAACTTTGAGCTAAAGAAGGGTGAACAATGTATTTATAGATCAACCAATGATGAGAAGGAGAGAGAGGGTGGGAGAAGATTTTTTTAATCATAACCAAGTCAAATGTATCAAGGACAATGAAAGAAAGATTTTGATCATATATAGTGACATTAATAAATACAATAACTTATTTTGATACTCTTTTTAATGATATCTTTGCTAGAACATTGAATATTTAAAGGATATAATAGCACATCAAAGGTGATGAAAACTGGCAAAACATGTAGCCCGGTTAAAATATCTATTTAAGCATGTGAATCAGAATCCGATTTAGGCTCTTCTTTGTGGTTTTTTCCATTTTTAAGGTTTTTTTAAGAACCAATCCAAACCGATTCTAGATTGGTTTTTCTCTTGGCAAATCAGCCGATTGTGCCAATCTGGGTCCTGATTCTGATCTTGCAATCTCTGGTAACTCTAACTTTTTTGACAAAATCTTAATATCTAAGAATGGCAAATAAAAGGAGAAAGCCGACTCGATCTCAGGGGGGAACAATCCTATAGAACTTTTGTTGGGATTGGGCTATAAGGTACCAGGTTGGTCTGGATCTGCTGGTTCAGGTCTAACCGACCAGACCTTAATCTGGGTTGGATCAGTGTCTGGGGGATACTGCCACCAGACCAGTCCATCCTGCTCATGATTTTATGCTTTTTTTAATTGTGTTTTTGGAAGAGCCAATCTGGGCCGATCTTGGATTGATTTTTCTTTTTTCAAATTAGCCTATCTGACCAATCCCGATCCCAACTTAGAAATCCTTTCATTGAAGTTTGACAAAGGAGTCTTCTCATATTTTTATGAGTTTGCAGGAATCATATTCAAAAGTCAAAACATCCAAGATATATATTTTTTTAGTTCGCTATATTTTTAGTGTTCAATAAAGAACCCTACATTTCATTAAATAATAATATGTTTACAAAGGACCCTCTTGTAATTTTGATATTTTTTATTTTTTTTAGTTTTTAAGAAATGACTTCAATCATAGTTAAGTATCACGTAGGCAACAAGGCATTTTTCACCTCTCCTTGGCGAGCAGCTTATATGGCACTTGCTTGACTCATTGTCTGCCACCCTACTCAACTAATGATCTCGTGTAGTCTAGACAGAGAATAAGCAACTCTGTGTGTTTAGGGGTATTCGAAGTTTTTTTTTACCTGGTAGTTCTATTTGAGGAGAATATACAATGGCTGTGTTCTTTGGATGTTGAACTTTGTATTGATTGACTAATTAATTATGCTTTATTTTTCATACTAATGTATAATTTTTTTTTAAAATATTTTAGGTTCAGTATTACATGTTACATCTTTAGTCATATATATAGGTAACCATGGTTCTCGAATTCAATTACATTTTGTTGCACTTTTATTTATTTTTTATGTACTCTACTGTCTATGTTTTATTGTCATTTATAATACATGCATATGTTTTGATCATTACCATTACGTATACCTCTTTTCTTTTTGTGTCAACTAAATCTAATGTTTGAATGAATGTACAGAAAAGCTAGTACGAAAGAATTATTGTTTTAAACTAGATGTTGCCTAGTGCCTTACCTTATCACCAACTTCGTGTCCTTGAGAACTCTTTATATTGACTAGCACATTACTGCATCCTTATAGGATGGCGAACCGCCTATCTATGCGGCAACCTGATTTTGCCTCCCTTCCTGCAGTCAAGATGGACAGGCCTATAGTGTTTTGGGTCTCTGATCTGGCAGTAGTTTATTTCACAACCTTAGCTGAAATAACATTTGGATAAATTTCAGGTTTCTGCCAGAAAAGAAAATTTTATGCGTGCACATTTTGGTGCTGTGATTTAACTGTGATTCTGAAACAGCTCTCTTGCAGTTATATGGATAGTCTTAAGCATCAGTTTTTTTTTAATTGAATAAGGTTAATCCTAGTGTTGACATTAGTCATTTTATTTAATCAGGAAAAAGGTCCATTTAGCAGGTTTCTTCTTCGTGAACTTAATGCAATTGCTGGCGCTGTCACAATCACATGCCTCATGGTAATCTTTTTCGTGTTCTAGAACAGAGAAACTGGATGTTTGATGCTTTTGCAAATTTAGTGTTTATATTGTTTAAACATACAATGCTGCAACTGTATTCCCAATTCATTCTAGTTTTTGACGTCTATGCATGATTTTTTTTTTTTATACTTAGGAGAAGAAAAAGTTCAGAGACATCACTTATGTTATGATCATCTTGGTTGTCTGAGTCTGCAGAACACCCTTTTATTGGGAAAGTGGATTATACAAATATTAAGTATGAAGGATACAAGGAAGGTGGTGGCTTCTATGTAATACAAGATGGGAAACAGAAAATAGTAAGCCCCATTAAATAAAATAAAAAAGTGTAGATTGCTCCAAAAAAAGTTCTTAAAGGACAAAATCGAAATTGCAGTTGCCTTTTTTGGTGGTGAATGGTGGTGCCTAAAATCTGGGGTGGTTGTTAGCCTAACAACTGCAAACTGTCTAATATGAACGTGTACTAGCCAACTTGGAGATCTGTATACGCTCTATACAAATTAACATATATGGCTCTATGAACAATTTTATTTTCAGATGCAACTTTTTTCTTGAGTAATATAGATAAAAAAAATCAAGGGTCAAGAGTCAAGACTAAATTTGTCAATGTTAATATTATAATTAAAAAAATTGCAGATATTTTCTTTATCCCCATAGTAAAGATAGAGCAATTGTTGAGTACAATTTTTAAAATAACATTACTAGTATTGGCTGGGAGGATAATCAATTTAAAAAAAAACGTTGGATGTTCTATGGACTAGCAATTCATAACTCAGGTGTATTACATTTTAAGGATTTCTGAATGTGAACGTTGAAGTAGATATTTGGAGGGGTTTGTATTTTGGTGTGTATCCAAGTTCTCTCACTCCATGTTGTGTCCAAGTTCTGTGGCTCCTCTGGTTTTGCATGGGGGAGCTGGTTGGACAGAGATGGAACTCTCCTTGGAGATGGGAGACAGCAGGAAGTTTCTGAGGAAGATGCATGAAGTGATGAACCTCTATTCTAGTGTTTGGGAAGAGGAAGGCGAGGGCGAGATTCGTGCAGGTAGCCGAGAGATACTGGAGTGTCTGAGGCCATGGAGTGGATCGGGCAGAGACATTAATGCTGAGGCTAAGACAAGGCAATTAAAGAGTGTGACCACTTATAATAAAGTAGATATTGTGTGCCCATGTCCAAGGGCAATCAATTCAATGGGGGTGGCTCTCCAGAGATGAGGTATGCCATTCAGGAGCTTGCTTTTTGTTATTAAACTAGTAATTTTTGTCATTGGGGTTGTTCACTGTTTGTTTGAATCCAATACCGTATTTCCTTTTTTCTTTAACTTAAATGCTGCCTTTGAACACCCAAGACATGCACAAGGGATGCACACCCGTTTCGCCTTAGCACCTTAGCATCTCACCATGCCTTACAGAATGATAGATTTATGTCTCGGCGGCTGGGGAGAAAATGTAAGCCTCAAGGCAGTTGAGTTTTACCTCATATTTTTTTTTGGCTGACAGGCTGTGTTGGAAGGTTGCAATCAAGGGTGTGAGGAAACCTATGCTTGAGCTGAATCTCAGGTATCCAAGGTCACCCAAGACAGTTAAGCCCTGAGACAGCAGAAAGAGGAAGAGAGATAGGGGGACAAAAAGGAGATGATGCCAGAGGTGAGATGGGACAGGAGAAAGAGTATGAATGGAGGGACTAGGGAAGCCAAAAGAGCTGACTGTCGGCATGGAATGACATCTCTTGTGATTCTCAGGGGATCTCATGAGAATCTCGGTCTCGCCGGCCCCGTGAGATCCGAAACAGCTGAAATCGTCTATTCCGGAGGTCTGGGGACCAACGCTGTCCTTGAGACAGCCGCAGCAGCTTTGCTGTGTCTCTAGGGCAGGGAAATGCAACACAAAGCGGCGGCGGCGGTGGCCCTGCCTTGGCACCGGAATTTTGCACTGATTCGACCCATGACTGTAAACTCCATAGAAGCCGAGATCTGAGATTTTCTGTTTTTTTATTTTTTTATTTTTTTATTTATATTGTTAGGTTTTATATATTATACATAAATGAAATCCAAGATCCAATCTCCTGAGATTTTTTTTGAGAATCTCGTGAAGTGAAGTCTCTTCTCTTTTACCCTTCTAAGATGAAGTATCCGAGACAACAATCCTTGACTTCCAGGAGGCTGGAGGAGGAGAGGAGGGCGCAGAGAGAGAGAGGGGGGGGATGAGGCCCTTCTACTGTGAAAATGCTTGTCAGATGAGGTGACAAGCAAACGAACTTCTGTACTGGGTGACTTGTACAGAAGTTCTGCTACGGAACCTGAGCTGCCACTATCTGCTGTAACTTCAGGTTCTACATTGGAACCATCATTTCATGAAGTTCTTATTTTTTACCGTTATTTGGCATCAGTGGTAATGATGTTCGCTTGGAAGAGCGTGGAGGCAGGGTTGGAGGAAAGGCACGTGGGGACTTCTATAAGATTCCTTAATGCAGCTTTGTTTCTTTCTTCCGATGCCAAATCTCTATGTTGCAAAGTTTTATATAAATATAAAATTGAAATATTTTTTTAAGGTTTACAACGTTGATTGGCTTAAGTGCTTTATTTTTCGTGGTACCAATTAAGACCGTTGATTTTGAGACCCCCCCACACCATACTTCATATGGAAGACATGTAGCTTGAGCGTATGTATGTTGTTAAGAGAGGGTACGAGCCTAAGAGGTGAACTGTCACCTTTTATAACCTTTGAGTCCATTACATGCATCAATAATCAAAGGCTGTATCAAGTGATCCTAGCATGGAATTTTCCGGGTCAAGACCCGGGTTGCAACCCGGGCCCGACCCGGTCGGATTCTCCCCCGACAGGCCCGGTTGCGACCCGATTGGGCCAACCCGGTCGGTCAGGTCTCGCTAGGTTGCGGAGTCACACGACCTGGCGACTGGGTCACACGACCCGGCCTGTAGACCATTGGCAACAGTCACATGACCATTGCCAACGGTAGGGGTGGCTGAGCCCCCACTTTCAGCCCCTTGGGGTCTATTTAAAACTCCCAAGGGGCTCTCCTTCCTCCTCACCACTTGCTCACTCTCATTGCTCTCTTTACTCTCAAATTTTACTTAAAACATTGTGCTCTTTCTTGTTGATTTACTTGATTAATTTTCTAGTTCATTAAGTATACTTATTTAATACTTGCTTCATTCATTGGTTACTCAATTAGTTTATTCTTTTTAATGTTTATTTACTTAAATAGTTAGTTAGATAGATATTTAGTTTAGTAGTTATTTAAGTAGATAATTAGTTAGAAAACTTAGTTAATTATCTACTTACTTAGATAATTAGTTAGTCATTTACATAATTAAAATTTTATTTAGATAAGTAGTCATTAGCTTTTTTAAATAGTTAATTATTTAATTAATTATTTTGTAGAAAAAATGTATTCTCCAGGTCACACAACTCAAAGTCTCAAATTACCACCGTACTTATAGAGTTGGGGGACAATACCACGATATCTCCAACTATGCATATGATTTATCCCAATGTTCTCGGTTCCCTATATACGGCCAAGAGCATTATGGAATGAATTATGTGAAGTCATCAAACACTTTGATCCAATCGACCTATGGCTACGATAACTATGATGACTCTTTTGCATCAAGTTTTAAGATGGTTTCTCACGGACTCACGGACTGACGAATATGATCATCATGCATATAATAATCACGCTTTGTACTCAACCCAAATTACATGGAAATAGTACATAAACTACCTACAAAATATAGAGCATGTCATGTTGGAATGAAGTTGATGAATTATTTGTTTAAATCATGTTATTTATTTTTTCCCTCATTTTTCTGTATTTTTTGGGGTTTTTATTGATTTTTTTAATTTTTGAAAAAATAATTAAAAGGGGTCGCGACTACCCCTTTTTCCTTGATCCTAGCATCCATCCAGAATCTCCCAAATGTTGCTTGGAGCCTTATGAGGTGTTTGGTTGCATGATAATTTTTTGTACACTTTCATGATAAAAACTAATATTAAAATAACAAGTAAACCAATTCATGACATAAAATTATCATGTTTGGAGGGATGTGATAACAAAAAAAAGTAACAACCAACCATGACCAAACAAAGTGGGGGATCACAAAAAAAAAGAAAGAGGTGAGACTCTTTTTTTGTTTAAGAAGAAAATTACTTTCAAAACATAAATTTGTCCTAGTTGCCATTTGCCAAACACCTCTTTTAACAAGTTTTCTTACAATTTTTAAAAATTAAAATAAAAACTTCCATTATCATGCAACCAAACACTCCATTAGCGTGGTGGCATGATTAAGTGACTTCATGGATCTTTTACCCAATCGGTTTCAGTGGAACCCACTCAAGCTCCTAGAAAGATGCCATTCTTCTCTCTGGACAGTATCTCATGCACATTTTTTTATCTAATTTCATCCTGCATTAAAGAACATCTCAATTTTGCTTCAGAAATGGAGGAAAGGCTGTGCATTCCGCTTCACCGATGCAAGTTAAGAAGAATGTGCTGGTGTGGAGGTAGCAGGGGGCAATGAGAGGAGTGTGTGCCAGCAAAGTGTGGGGTAGAGAAACTAGGGAAAGACCAGAAGAGAGTGCAAGGGTGGAGGGCGCAGAGGAGATTGTACCGGGGTTAGTTGGGGTTGGACAGTGGGGGAGCTTCAACGCGATCCTTGTTTGCAGGGACATGGTCGATATCGAACGACAGACAACGTCAGGAGACACGTTAAAGGTGTTCACGAGTTGCGGGTGGTGGAGTTCCGGTGTTGAGGGCCAGCTTGTTGATCGCATGGTGGAACTTGGGTGCTGGGAGTTGTGTCCGAAGATCATAGATAGTCTAGAAAGGCCGGAGCTTGCAGGGACGTTGGAGTTCATGTAAACATAGGATGTTTGACCAATATTTTTTCATTCACTAATATTTTAATTATTAATAGTTATCATTTCTTCTAATAGTTATATCTTATTAATAACTCAGTGATAACTAACTATAAAAATAGTTTATTTAAAATTTATATTATTTTACAACTTATAAGACATGAATATTTCGAGAATGATTTACAGAATTAAAATCTTCTAAAAAATGACGGATTATAATTTTGAGGAAACTTAATTGCAAATAATTAAATAGTAGATTATGTTTATTGAAAAATTTGCCTTATGAAAAATATCTTAATAGATTATGTTTTACTTAATTTTACTAGTTTAAGTGGCCGAATGCATGACATGTTTTACTGTATGTATGGGTTCTTGATTACTAATTTGTACTGGCATCCTAAAACTAAAAAGGGTTCCCTGTTTTGGGATTCTTAGTGTTGTGAAGAAGGTAATGGGGGAGTGACCTGCAATTTCTGAGTTCTGATTTGGCGTCTTACGATTATTTCACGTTCTACCTGATTTTTAATCTCTTCAACAGGTGACGAATCTTGCCGGCTATGTAATAGGTCCCAAAAATATTAGCTGGTTGATAACGAGATTTCTCATGAATGATGGTATGAACCGTCTTTTCCACTTTATCATTTTGATACTCATAAATGTTAAATGTTTGATATCGAGATTTCTCATGAATGATGGTATCCGCTGTCTTTTCCATTTTAACATGTAGTTATCATTTTGATACTCATAAATGTTAAATGTTTGATATCGAGATTTTTCATGAATGATGGTATGAACCGTCGTAAATGTGTTATCATTATAGTACTCATAAATTTTAAATGTCTGTAGGATTAGCCGTCATCTTCGGAATATTTATATCATTTTACGTGGGAACAAAGGTATTTTATGTTGTAATTTGAATTTTGCAGAGATTGATATTCTGGACTAAACTTTTCGGCGTGATGGTTTTCTTGCAGCTTATGCTTCATATACGTGACGCAAAGCAGAGGTCTTGCAACGTCTAGAGAATCATCTAGTTTCATGAATCTTATCCTACACTAATCTCGTGCGGTGGGGGCTCATCCTTTCCCGAAGTAATAATCATCTAGTTTCTCAATTATTTCGTTCGCCATAAATCCTTTATTTAGGTGAATCGTCCTAGCTCTCGGCCTCGCTGTGCGCCTGCCGGAGATTTGTTTAAAGAGAACGTCCAGGATGTATTAGCTTTTTTGTTTTCATATCCTTTTCCTTTTAATTTTAACGTGGGGAAATGCATTCAAGAATAGGGGTGCAAACGAACCAATACATTGGCAAGTAGTTCTAAATTTAGGTTGATAAAAAAGTAACTTAAACTTTGCTCATTATGTTATGCCAACAAGTTTGAATAAAAAATACCGTTCAATTAAATTTTATTTTAATTTAACAGGGTTGATAAATACTCGATTTAATATTTATTTTTAAAATTTGTTTGAATATTAATAATTATGCATAGTCACTTGATTGTACGAAAGAAATTAAAATAAAATTTCATTTAAGTTTAAGTTTCCATTAAATTTTATAAATAGATTAAAATAAAACTTTACAAATAATTTTTTGTTTAATTTGACATTCACAACTAAGTTGGTATGACTTTAAATTGGACGAAACTTGAGTGGAACTATTATTTGTAAAAATTTTTAACTAATGTATTGTTTGATAACATTATTAGGTATTTCTATCATTATCAATTTTAAAATTGATATTGATAAAAATCATTAAAAGATGTTTGATTAATTATATCAACTTTAAAATTTATAGTACAAATAAAACTTATTATGTAATATAAATGACAATTTCGTATTATTTTTGATATTGATGCTCCAAATATTTGAAAATGTTAATATCAATATTGATATGATATCAAAAATGAAACTTTAACCAAATAAGTCATAAGAGAACAAATTTGAACAATGATTTGTCCGTAAAATAATTAATTAAGCAAATGGGCGTTCTCACAACAATGCTTAATCAAATGAACCAATGCGCACATGCAGCTTAAGCACCACGTAACCCATTTGCGACTCGTTTCCTAGCATGGTTTTCGCGTAAAGTAACGATGATCAACTGGCCCCTAAAGTGCTCGACCAGCGATACGTTTATTGCCAAACAAAATAACTCCAAACTTACCAAAGAAGCTTCGTCGAATGGAAAACTACAATTTGAAACGACGAATGGAAGTTAGTCAGGTTGATTAGTCCCTGAGGGCCTTGTTTGGCACCCGATCATTTGGTGGATAAACTTGGTTTATCTCCTAAAATTTAGGGATAAATCAAGTTTATTCCCAAATTAATCTTGTATCAGACAGTCCCTAAAATGTTTGAGGATAAATCAGATTTATCTCTAAATTAAACTTGTGCCGCACGGACTTACCTTTCATCGGACCAATGATCAAACATACTGATGGCACAAGTCCTATCAGCCTTTTGGTTTCAATGCCGCTGATATGAGCGTGCGCCCTTTATGCCCGAGATGTACAAGTGACTTGTAGCCAGACTATACAGAATATCCTGGTGTTGGCCGTGTTGTCTTCGGGAGTTACGCTTCGTTCGGAGCAATTGAATATTCGCCAGTTCTTTCGAAGTGCCGTTCTTTCAGCCTCGCCCAAGAAACGCGCCATGCTTCAAGTAAACTTACCCTGAACAACAGAAAAGGAGAGGGATTTTCACGGCTGGGTCGGCCTCCGTGCAAACATCTTGACATATCGGAGAACTTTCATGTCCTTGAAAAAAAGCAGTTCATTGAATAAAATCATGTACTCTCAAAAGTAAAATTTTCACCTATCAGGTTCAGTACTCCTCTTCGCAAGCATGAGCGTCAAAAAAACAGGCACCATTGCAGCACAGATATGCTTGAGGGTATGACCACTAACGATGTGGTGCGTCCAGCCATAAATCACTTTGTCCTCGGCCTCTTCTATCTTAGCCAACAGATAAAATCCTACACGTAGCAGTAGCATAAGACAGGTCATTGCTTAATCAAGATAGTCAAATCATATACGAAAGAGCACAAAATTGCCGTCAGCAGAAAGCCACATGCTACGTTACACGAATTCTTAGAAAGCCAATTGTACAGACTCAAATTGTAGTAGATTTACAGTAACGTTTTGTTTGTTGGTACCTGAGCACAGTTATTTCTACCTAAATAATGTAACTAATTTTCTATCAACAGGGGTACAAAATCTGAACTCAGCATATACTTTGATGTGGCTATGGACAGGCCCATTTCACCAAACTTGACGGGGATAAATGCAAATGAGCCATACAGTCTTCCATCAGGCGGTTGCTTGTTGATGAGAAGAGGAAGACATTTTTCACTTCTAAAAGAAGTGGAAGTGGTTAGCCAATAAAGTTCTTACCCTCATAGAAGCCCTCCTTACGTGAGAAGTTAGAAGGGACCTCCATACATTTCGCTGTTGGCCCCGTAGCGTCATCAAATCTCCTATCAGAAGTATGCTCTTGCATGCAGGGAGATTCAGAGCAGAAGAAGAGGGGTCACTAAGAGTTCTAGAAGCAAGGACGGCCAAGTTTTCATTACAGGGAGACAAATGATACTTATTGTGAGATCGTTTGGTGAACCACGAGGGATGAAATGGAATCAGAAATAAGTTTATAAAAAAAAGAGACTGATTTGTAAGAATGAAAAACAGAAATCATAACCGAATTAGGTGATCTCCAAGGTGCATTCGGTCATTTGTTCCATACACCCATATATGGGCCATAAAGCGTAAATAAAAAGTTGGCCAAGGTAGATATGGATACGACACTCAATTCAACATTCTACATCAGTATGGTTCTAATTCATAGGCTAGAAATACAATGATAAGACAGATCGTCCCAATCATCATCTTCACGGTGTTTGCCCTCATCCATCTTTCGCTTCGCCAGCTAGCATCTCTGGCTTTCATCGATGGTACCAGTCTTCTACTTCTTAGGTATGAAGTACTTCTTTGTAATAGCACTTTCATGAAAGTTACTTTGAGACAAAGTTCTTCATTGGACCATCCAAATACACTATATATCTCTAAGTTATCCGAGGCGTGAGATGCCCAAGACATGGAGAGGGCTCACCTCGCCTCAGGTGACTGAGGTGAAATGAATTTTTGTAATATATATTTACATTCTACTATTTTATATGTACATATATGATATACTAATAAATTATAAATTCGAATTTAAAGTATAAAATGAAAAAATTACAACTAACCTCAAGAATAAATTTCAAAAAAATATCAAAAACAACAATTTAAAATTTTGAACTACCTAATAAATTATAAATTCAATTTTAAAGTATAAAATGACAAAAATACAACAAACCTAAATGAGAGACAATTCAAACTAAAGGTAAATATCATTCAACATCTAACAATGGCAAAGGAGTGTGAGAAGCTTGAGGCAGTCACCTAGCCGACTGAGGCGATTGAGACGCTCGTCTAAGGCAAAATCAGCCAAGGTGAGGTGAGAAACAACCGCCTCGCATCATCACCTAGGCGACTGAGGCAATCGCATTTGATAACGTAGATCTCTATTCTCTTCAATCAATTACCTCCTCTTTGCATTGCTCAACACGTGGTAAAAGCCAAAAACTCAGTACCATTTTAAGAATGTTTCAGTTTGTATACACTTTTACAACTCAACTCAAGTCTTGGTCCCAAATTATATGAAATCGACCATAGGAATTTGATTTTGAGTTAGTTATTTAAAAATATTTAAATCAACCAAATCATATTGAATCACCTTCCTCTAAGTTAGCTTAAGCCTCCCACGTCTTTTTTTATTTTTTTTTATTTTAATATTTTCTTCTTTTCTAACTAGAGTCTCTTTATGTTGTGTATACACTTTTAGTTGTCGGAAAAATTAACCAATAATAAGAAATAAGTCAAGAGACGTTATATGGCACTGGGTTGTATTAAATTGACAAAAATGATCAGATACTTATAGCCAATATAATATCTACATCTAACATTGATGATCCTGAGTAACACAGGCTGCTGGCAATACATTTTATTATTCTTTCCTTTTACCTTGTATTTTTTAATCAATTGCATGATTAAGACAGGATCAGTATAAGCACATGATCAACTGACTTGGGCCACTTAATGACTCAACTTTCCTTGCACTCAAGTGTAAGTCGAGATTGGCAATGCTTCCCCAAAGCCTCAACAAAGGTAACTACTTGGTAAAAATAAATTAAAGAAGAGAAAGCTGAGATTCAGTTAAATGAATCAAATTGAGACAAGTTTTTTTAGATAAAAAAACAAGCATTCCCCTTCTATGCAACTAGGCATGTTGCCATCTAAACACTGTACGCACCAGTCACTTGACAATACCAAATTGTTCAAGAGAGCACAAAAAACGTATTTGACAAAGTGAAAATTAGACACGCTAAAACAACTATTCTGTAAGCTTATCAAACAAAATCCTGGTATTACCTAAGGCCACCCAAATAAATAAAAAATTATGCACTTCTAAACAATTTATGATTGTGAAAATACTCAAACTAACAAATCGAACAGAGGTCAGGATTTAGCCCATAAATGAAAATTGTTACATCTAATTCCAGAATTATCTTTGCAGATAGATATGGAACCTCAATGAAGAATGGACCATACTAAGCCTCTCATGTAGACATCAATTTCCTTTTAACTTAAGGCAGTTTAGATAACACCTGCTAAAATGATGACTAGATAAGCGGTACAATGATCATCTTTTCATTGTCTTATAGGGCTGCAATTCCTCATCACAACATTTTTATTTGTATGTCTATTAGTATGCAAAAAGGGCACGTTGAATCTGACATGAAAATATGAAATAGGGTTATGGGATACTTTGCGCAAAGGGGAGAGAATAGAGGAATCAGGTGGATTTTCAGTTTGTTGACACACAAACCTGCAGCCCATAGCCAATATGATGAATGTGTATACATTGGTGGCATCAAGATCGCCATTATAGGTATGACAAAGCAAGGTACAAACTGAACCAGTCCATAAGGCCGGAGATCATCAAAGAATCTGCATAAAGATTACAGGAAATCATCCATTAGATACAACAAAAACTGCAAGAAACCTTAAAAGTACCAACAGATAATATTCCTACCTCCAATATAAAATGCTTATCACACCAGCCATGATGAGAGGTACAATAGAGGCAGTTCCAGTGTTCTCATCGATCCGTTCAATGATGAAGATCGCCATAATGGATGTGAATGCAATGGTCATCTAAGATTAAAGTAGCTTTGTCAACACAAGGCATGCTTGATTATCAAAATGTTTTATATTTAAAAATACCATATGTTCAATGAGGTAAACAAAGAAAAATTCTCGTTAGGAGTCAAACCAATAAAAGAGACATCAATCTAAAATAAGAGAATCCTCCAACCAAAAGAGGAGAGGTGGATGCTGGGGGAGGTATGTAGATAGCCATGGGAAGATAAGAGGTAATCAGAAAAACAAGGAAACTACCATTTCTATTATTCTAACACTGGCATGTCTTCTAAATAAAAAGGAATTAAAATGTCAATTTAGAAAGGCCCAAGGAAACGGGATTAGGATGAGAATCGTAGATGGCATAATAACATGTTGATGGAGGGAGGAGCATACTCACCGGTAGACGGTCCCAAACAAGTCGTGAGTCATTTGGATCAAGATGATAGTATGAAGAACCAAAAGCTACAGCAGCCACACCGAGGAAGAAACAAGTCCAGCCCCAAATTTCCCCTTCCAAGCTATACATGATAGAAAACTGCAGCTATCAAAATATGGCCTCCATGGAAGAAAGAAAATACTGTGTCGTGCTAGACAAGAGATGCCAAAGGTTACCTCAACTTAAAGTAGTTCCCGTGATGGCATAGGATAAGTCCTACAATGCCAACCACGAGAAAAGGGAAGTTGGAAACCACATTCAAGGTATTAGGTATTCCTGAATCACAAAAGTCGGCAAGGTTAACGTAGACAAATCACGACAAGATAAAAACAAATTGCATGGCTGACGACAGGAAAGGTGCACTCTCTGATCGTGGTACTGTTTTCCTTCGATCTATGTTAGACTTTTCTGATTTCAAATGACGCAGGCTTGATTTACGTTAATGCGTAGGGAGAGAAGTAAGGTACGCGGCTGATCTTGTTGAAAGAGAGTAGAGAAAGTATTGGCACACTTTGGGGGGGGAAACCAGGATTATCCCTAAATTCAACTTGTACGCCATAAGATTCTCAGTGGTTAAGTTGCGAATTTCTCGATACGTGCTAGCATTTCAACTAAGCTCCTCACAACAGAGGGTTCTTATCACGTTTGAACGTTAGAGGCAAGATCAAGTACGATATTATTGACAATCAGCATCAGGAAGAAAGCCAACTGACATAGCAACAGACAGCGCGCAAGAAAGCCGGAAACTCGCTGCCGAAGAAAACTCCATGTATGTTAGGGTTGGAGCACCAACCGACCGCAAACCAGAAACTACAGAAAACTATTTCAATTGCCAGCAACTAAAACCACAGTTCTTGAACCCGTCAAAGAGAAAGATGCAGGTATTGGAAGAACAGCACATCAGAAGGGACAGATTGCGCGGCGATCCTCGAGATCACCTAAGAACAGGGAGCGCTGATCTGCGAACCGATGGTACTCCTGGGACTGCGGGATGGCCGGAGTGACGACCATGAGAACGGCGAAGCAGACAACGGCAGCTCCCCATCCGTACTTTGCCGTCCTCTCCATCTCTCTCTCTCTCTCTCTCCAACGCTCTTCCAGCCGCGGGCCGATCCTCGTGGCCGTGCGTATGTATAAGGATGAAAGAAGACAGCACAACACAAGCGAGATTGGGGCCTTGGGGGCGTTCACCTTTTTCGTAAATAACAAGCTTTTCCTAAAATAATATTATTACAGAAGTATATCGATCAATAAAATTTAATACGCTGCTTGCATTGGTATTATCTCAACCTCTCTTCCTTTTCTTTTTTTTTTGGGTCTACACGAACACGTTTACTTGCTCTTGTAAGAAGGGTCTTCCCCTCTTCCTCGGGTACTAACTTTTATCCGCTCGATTCGTATCCTTGTCAGCTTTGTGTCGTGCAAAGCTAAGGTCCCCGGCCATCTTTTGGTGAGAAGTCTCTTGGGACAACATATATTTTTTTGTGATTATTTTTGTTAATCCAATATCTTTTGAGTCATTTCTTTTCCTTTTTGTTGCGCAATCTTGTCCGCTAAACGGCCCATGCAAACTAATCTGAGCACAGTCAATTCACACAGAAATAGGGTGTAAGCGGAATTCGATATTTCAATTCGATTTCGATAAAAATTAACGAGTTTGAAATTTATGTTTGTATCCTGTGAGCTATCAAAATCAAAATCGAATATTTCGATAGTTTATAAAAATAAAAATTAATTGATTCTATTTTCATTTATCCAATATCAAAAATAAAAATGTTTTATATATAAATAAAATAAATTATAATATAATATTTAAATTAATAAAATGATAAAAATAAATTTAAAAATTATATCAGATTTTAATAATCATATGTGAATTATTGACTTATTCTTTAATAAAAATTAATATTTAATATGTATTTCAAAATTTGTCGGATTTGGTTTCGACTCTTATAATAGAATTGAAATTGAATCGAAATTAAAACATAGTGATTCTAAAATTATTAAAATTAAAATTAGAATTTTTTTTAACTCTAATCAAAATCAAAATTAAATTCTAATGATTCTGTTGTCGAATCTGATCCGTTTACGGCCCTACACGGGAAGAAAGCAGGACTACTGGTCTTTTTGGGTCGAGTGTGAAAACCGGTGCCCACCGAGTCGTGCAAAGCCCGCCAATTAAAGGCATTTCAGTCGGCCATCCCGGGAATGCCACGACGACCAGAAGATCAAACGATCTCATCAGCGTCGTTTCTTTCTCCTCCGTTGCCTCCGCCCTGGGCTCGTCCGCTTCGTCATCGCCTCCTGCATAAGTCGAAGGGCGAAATTCAGGGTTTGCGGGGAGCTCTTTAGCCATAGAGGCAGATGTCCACCTTCAGAAGCGGCCATGAGACAGCTCCTTTATTCGGCTTCCTTGGCGCGGCGGCTGCCCTCGCCTTCTCTTGTAGGTATTCATTTTTGGTCTTGTGCCGTCTCCCGATTCAAAGGCGTTGATGGGGACACTTAGTTTTTGGTTACATAGGCATGGGGGCTGCGTATGGGACCGCAAAGAGTGGAGTCGGGGTGGCGTCGATGGGCGTGATGAGGCTGGAGCTTGTCATGAAGTCTATTGTTCCTGTTGTCACGGCAGGAGTGCTCGGGATCTACGATTTGATTATAGCGGTGATCATTAGCACGGGGATCAACCCAAAGCGAAGTCGTCTTACTTGTTCGATGGGTACGCCCACCTCTCTTCGGGCCTAGCTTGCGGCCTCACTGGGTTTTCAGCAGGGATGGCTATTGGGATAGTCGGGGACGTCGGCGTGAGATGAGCATTTATCTTCCCTATCTGTTCTTATTTTCACTAGTGGAATGGTGATACACTTAGATTACTGGAGTGAAATTTGTTTATCGTGTCTAGGCACCCTAAGTTGTCTAGATTACCTGGCACTCTTGTCAGCCCTGATTAACATAGAAAACTATCTTTAATCTTCTATGCATCTATTGAACACCAGAAATTGGCTGGGGAAATGAGATGAACTCAATGTAATCTTAGGTTCCACACTTTTTTATGCAACTTTTGTTGACACATTTTGCCGTTGAGTTCTGCTTGCCTATAGTGTCATGAGGATTTTCAGAACATGTGGTCTGCTCAATGTTTGTAAATACTTGAGGCAGTGATGAGGCATTTGGCCAAACTCTCACGAGGTGTAAGCCTCTATTAGGAACAAAAAATTGTTTGGAATCTATTGATTTTGAGCAACTAATAAAGTGGTAAATAATGTGAGATATAACTAACTTGCTTAGAAACTGGTTGTTTTAAATTTTGCAAAAAACCCTGAAAGAAAGCGATACACTGCTCTTTTGAAATTCCATTGTGAACGAGTTTCAGCAAAAAACATGGTGAAGTTAACGGGTTGGCATGCAAACAAGTTTCGTTTTAGTCTTCAGATTGAACTCTCTTTTAACTTTAAACAAACAATACTATTTTGGTAAAAGCCGTCACACCTTTATTCTGAAATCCCTTAATTTTTTTGAAGTTGTCAAGCCACAAATCAATTTATTGCATGAAATCAAAGATATTGCAGATGAAGATAATCACAAATGGTAATAAAGAAAAGTCTAAATTACTACCAAGGTGGTAATAATTCAGGGGTCTATACATAAATTTGCTTCCAAGTGGTGAAAGGGCATAAAGATGCTTTCATTTCACTAGATGAAATCCTTTAATGATTTAGCAAAAAGGAAAAGGTAAAAACTGCATGTGCCCAGGCATGCCTTGTGTATTAGCGGCTGCTGAGCTTGGTATATTAGCAGCTGCTGTTTCTCTCCGCTCACATTTCTTTGTTGCGTAAAATGAGTAATCTGGCTCCATTTGTTCTCTTGATCCCGTGGTCATTTTAGTTCGATTATGTTGGGGACTGAGATGCCTTTTGTATGTGAATTTTCATACTCCACCATGCCTCTGTACGAGAATGTTTGTTTGCAACACCATCTTCTTCTTCTTCTACTTCTTTTTTGCGTTGATATGTGAAATTACATTGTTAAGTTTTTATTTTTTAAGGGTTAAAAGTCTAACCCTTCATCAAGGGTTGACGTAGGTTTTTCCATGGGCTTCCTTTGAAGTGTAGCTAGGAAATGATTTACAGCTTGCTACGGTTATTACAACGAAATTCAACTTATAATCTAAGCTGTCTTCGCCATGGATAGGAAATGACCTGAATATGATTGATTTCCAATCTATCCCCCAATTCTTATAAACCAGTTCTTTTCATGTTGCATCCTGATTGATGGCGCTCTTTATGCGAAAATTTCCTCAGCGATCCAAGTCTGTCGCAAGTAGATTTCTGATAACCCATGGTAATTTTGTTGGAAGTTTTGTATTCCCTAGCAAGCAAACGGGAAAGAATATTACTTCTCACTTTTTTTTCGTACCGAGCAAGGAGTAATCTGATCAATATTAGACTTGGTGGTGTGGTGGGATTTGAAATGTCCTAACTAGTCACCACCTTTTAACCCATCGTCATACGAGAGAAAAAAAGTGCTAAAAGAAAGCATTGGAAGTGATCCAAAGATGTTAACTTATTTATTAGGTCATGATGTAGAGTCTGGTCCAGTTGGTGATGCTATTTAGTTCATGCTTATCTCTGGAGAGGGGAAGCCGTCGAGGCAAAGAGCTTTCTACTAATAAGTCTAGTATGGTGTCAGAGAGACGGGCTCTGGTGCCTCTGCCTAGTGTTCCTCAAGAAGGTAGGTATTCTGAACGTGGAATTCATGGTCAGATGGGGTAAATCACCCCTCAGGCGCTAGCAGACAAGCTTCGTCGCTGGGATCTGCATGTCACATTTATGAATAGAGTGGCTCTCCTCGTATGAGTACTCGAGAAGAGTTTCTCAGTCTTTTTGAGAAAAATCCTGAGAAAAGTTGCATTCATTCACGAAAGATGTATTTTTTTGAGCAGCTCTAACTAGGGGTGGAAATGAGTGCTCTAACTAGGGGTGAAAAGGAATAATGTAAAATCAAAGGGTAGATTGTTCCAACTTGATTCATTTATTTTAAATAAGTTCTTCTTTAAATTTTAACAAGTATATTAAAGTTTTGTTCTAATTTATTTGGATTAATTGAGTTGAATTCAGATTTTTAGACCAAGTTCAATCCGCATTCAAAATTAATATAAAGTCACGAAAGTTTAAATTTGACTTATTTATAAAGTTTGAGCTAAGTTTAAATTCAAAAACTGATTCTTTTTTACATATTTAAATGATAATATATGACAATTAATATTTATAATTTAAGTTTTTAATAAATATTTAAATTGAGATACAAGCTTAACTCACGCATACCCGGACTGGACGCTTGATTTATGGGGCGGGAGCCACCACCGTCCCCTCCCCACCGCGCTCCGCGGTGCACACGGATTCCCTTCTTGCCAAAACCATACACGATTGCCACTTCCGGCGAAGGATGAAATAACCCCCCCCCCCCCCGATGATTGTGCAATAATATTATTGTAACTCAAGGTAAGGATTTGAAAATCTGATGAAGTGTAATCTTTGAAACATTCAATAGAGAAAGAAGCAGAAGAAGGGGGGGTGCACAAGCTGGCTCTTGTCACCTTCACCATATACGGCTATCAGTTTATTAATGCCGCACCGCCGGTCACGTGTTTGTGTGCATCGCCGCACGCACCGCACGGTCATCTTCGTACGCTGATCTGGTGCCTTGATTTCACGCCAAAACTTTCTCATCATGGAAGAAGGCGAAGCGAGTGGGCAAGGAGAGGGTTCGTGCACGGCGAAGTAGATGCGAGGTCGGAACGCTGGTAGATGGCTCTCTCTCTCTCTCTCTCTCTGGAGTTAAAAAGCTATATATAAATATACATATATGAATTTTGTTTTTCCGCTCAAATCTATTTTAAATTATTTATTTATTATATTTTGATCCTATAAATCAAATTAAATTTTCTTCTACTTGTATTTATCTTAAATTTTTTTCTTTGTTGAAACCTTCTTAATTAGTTGTAAGTTAAATATACCAGAACCATTTCAACCTGTATATATTGTTTCAATTTATTCACAGTTAATTAGCCTAGCTTGTTTTCGTATTTTCCAATATATATATATATATTCGTTTAACAATAACTATATAAACCTTTTGTGATGCATCATATATATATAATAATAGACTGATATTGTTAATAGGGAATTTTTTTTTTTGGGCTCAAATGTGGACGGAAGAATCATCGTTAAACTTGCAAGGCGATTTCTACCGCCCACCAAGACACCAACAAGCAAGCCCAAGGAGCGCCGCCGCCGGCTCACGACGAGAACGGAAGAACATAAATGCCGAGTCGCGGAGAGCCATCAGGGAGATCGGGATTAATCATGGCGTCGTCCTCGGCCCTGCTCCTCCTCGTCCTCCTCTCCGCCAGCGGCAGCTTCCTCCCGTGCCGTTGCCAGGAGGACGGCGGCGGCCGGTGGCGCGTCCTGCGGAGCGTCGGCATCTCCGCCATGCACATGCAGCTGCTGCGCAACGATGGCGCGGTCTTGTTCGACCGCACCGACTTCGGCCGCTCGAATCTGTCTCTGCCCCCCGGCCGCTGCCGCCGCGACCCGCTCGACACCGCCCTCAAGGTCGACTGCACCGCCCACTCCGTCCTCTACGACCTTCCCTCCAACGCCGTCCTCCCGCTCACCGTCCTCACCGACACCTGGTGCTCCTCCGGCGCCGTCCTCCCCGACGGCTCCCTGCTCCAGTCCGGCGGCTTCAACGACGGGGACCGCGTCGTGCGCTCCCTCTCGGCCTGCCCCTTCCCCGTCCACGGCGACGGCGCCAACGATACCGCCGCCGTCTCCTCCTCTTGCGACTGGGTTGAGCGCCCGGCCTACCTCGCCGCCCGCCGCTGGTACGCCACCAACCAGATCCTTCCCGACGGGCGCATCATCATCATCGGCGGCCGGAAGCAGTTCAACTACGAGTTCTTTCCCCGGGAAGGAGATTCCCGCCGGCCACCCCTCGTCGAGTTCTGGTTCCTGAGGCAGACGCGCGACGGCGAGACGGAGAACAACCTCTACCCCTTCGTCCACCTCCTCCCCGACGGCAACCTTTTCGTCTTCGCCAACACCCGCGCCGTCCTCCTCGACTACACCAACAATCGGGTCGTCCGTACCTTCCCCCCCATCCCCGACGACGACCCCCGTAACTACCCTAGCTCGGGATCGTCCGTCCTCCTCCCCCTTCGTCTCGCCGACGGCTCGAGCAGCAGCGTCGAGGCCGAGGTGCTCATCTGCGGCGGCGCTCCCCGGGGTTCCTACGAGCTGGCGCAGAAGGGGACGTTCCTCCCGGCCCTGACGACCTGCGGGAGGCTCGTCGTCACGGACCCCGGCGCAGCTTGGCGCATGGAGACGATGCCCATGGCGCGGGTCATGAGCGACATGCTGCTGCTTCCCACGGCGGAGGTCCTCGTCATCAACGGCGCCGGGAGGGGCACGGCCGGGTGGGAGCTCGCCAGGAGCCCCGTCACGTCGCCCCTCCTCTACCGCCCCGACGACCTCCCCGGCCGGCGCTTCTCCGCCTTGAAGCCGTCGGCGATCCCGCGCATGTACCACTCGACGGCCGTCGTGGACACCTACGGCCGGGTGCTGGTCGGCGGCAGCAACCCTCACGTCTACTACGAGTTCGCGGACGATCAGGAGTTCCCGACGGAGCTGAGGCTGGAGGCCTTCTATCCGCCGTACCTCGACAGCTCCCTGGACGCGCTCCGGCCGGCGGTCCTTGGGGTGGCGCCGCCGGATCGCTCGGTGGCGTACGGGCAGCCGGTTACGGTGAGGTTCGGGATGAGGGACCCGGTCGGGCCGCGCGGGAACATCTCGGTGGTTCTGCTGGCGCCGCCGTTCGCCACGCACGGCCTGTCGATGAACCAGCGGCTGCTGATCCTGCCGGTCGGGAGCGTGGAGCGCGCGGCTGCGCCGTCCGAGTACCGCACCACCGCGACGGCGCCGGCGACGGCGAGGGTGGCGCCGCCGGGGTACTACCTGATGTTCGTGGTGTGCGCGAAGGTACCCAGCAAGGGCGTGTGGGTCAGGATTCACTGACGAAAGGAAGATCGATCGAGAACGGTGATGAGTTCGGAAATCGGAACTATGTAGTATGTACGTACCCCCCCCCCCTCCTTCGTCTGTCGCAAGATTTGCGTTAACTTGTATGTAAATAATTAGAGGGTGAATCTTGCAGTGGTTCGACTGTGTGAGAGTTACTCAGCTTTCTCGTGAAAAAGAGTCATTTATAATAATTGTACCGTGTGAGAGGATTGAAGAACACTTCTCGTTAAAGTTTAGATCGATGGTAATTTCTTCGTATTCTCTGGCGATCGGTACTCCTTGGGCGTTTCTTCTCCCATGGAGACTGAATCACCTCCTAAAATAGAAGGAAATATATCTCTAGATTATTCTGACAGATATATATATATATGTATACACATTTGGTGGTCGGCACGGATGACGATACGTAATTAATATCCTTGGGCAAATTATAACGGCAACAGAGTTTTGTTCTTGGTGAAGAACGTGAACGAGTTTAATTACGTACGTCGTTTCAGGCTCAGGAAGTTTCAGCTCTGTCTGCCTCGAAAAGAATTTTGAATTTTGGAATCATCGATGGGCATCATCCGAGACTTCGTCAAGAACAAATTTGATTGGCTACGATTGACGTATCGCTGACAGCGACAATCTCCCAGCTTTGATGGACCGGCGTCCAGACTCGACGAAGAATCTTCAGCGGATGTGTTGTAGGACTAGTCTGAATCGCCGCAGTTTGGAAATTTTGCAACGAGCGTTTATAACCTGGGTTGGACCGAAAAGAGTCCGAATTATTTCAATTTTTCGTTGAAAAAAATAATCTCAATTTTCAATCAAAAATGATTACATTTTTCAACGAAAATGTAACTTGGAAAATGCCGGAGGTGTAAATATACTGTGATTTCCTCGAAAATTGAGAAAGTTTCTTGACCGAGATGATCCGCCGATCGAACAAGCCGAGCAACCGTGTCTCTCATGTCTCGCCCCAAGTCTACCAACAGGCCGGAGATGGTAGTGAGATTAAGCTCCGTTTTGACTACTCTAATGTCTCTTAGTCTGCTAGCTTGACGTCCAGCAACCGCCACGAAGTATTTCTTCCCATATGTTTAGTTCATAAGCTTTTCTGCGGTGAGATGGTTGACGAACAGAAGGGAAGTTCACTTATTTTTATTTCCCAACAATTTTCAACGTCATGATCGTCATCACCACCGCCACCTATTAAAAAAAAAAAAAACTATGTCGAGAGAGCAATCGGTTAATGGCTTGTTTGTTTAGTTGTAAAATTCTACGGAATAATGCACTTGTTCAATTTCATTATTGTCAATTATTAGGGTTAATGTAAAATATCTTATTTTTAAATAATGATTCTCGTTCTAATTAAATTACATTAGGAGAGATGGAAAATCAAAGTAGGACCATGTTGTAGGGCTAAAATCAGCCTGAACATGTAGTTTCTTGCTGTCTTTATTTGTTTCAAAATCCAAAAAGTACCTTTTTTGGGGGTAAGTGACTTCGAAGCATGGAAATTATAATGAAACAAATAAGGCGCTCTGAATGTTTGAGATCTGCTGAGTCTCCTGCTTGATCCTCCCACCAGTTCTCCAAACCCCCCAACGGAGACCACAGGATCGATGGTCGGTGCAGGGTACACCCAAACCAATTAGATGGCAGAGTCGTCCTTTTTTTTTTGAACAAAAAAATTTTGCCCTCTTCCGCTCTTCGTATTAATAAACCAAGACTTAAAGTCTTCACCGCACACACATTGTGAACGGTTTGAAATGTCATGCACACATCATCTATATACATATACATATACATATATGTGTATATATATATATCCTTCGGAGCTGTTTGTGTAGCCACTCAGCACGGCTATACTACCATGACAATCGATACGCCTGTCATTCACAAGTTAGATTTGGGGATAATCCATATTCATCCCCAAATTGAGCTTGTACAAAAAGACGAGATCATTTTGTAATAAAGCATAATATCTCCTACCCGTCGTTCAGAAATTAGATTTTCCGAGAACACTATTGTAATCCCAACCATTTCTAGATATATGTAACACGGTCCATACCTGGATACTGATCGTCTTTTCGAATACAAGTATATGCCAACTTGAGGTGGCTTTGGCAACATCATTATCCTCCGAAGCAACCAAAGTCGGACAGAAGCTGGAGCGATGGATCGATCAACGCCTTATTGGGCCGTCGGGAAGGACTCCAGTAGGCATCATCGGGCCCACAATTCGAACCTCTCTCCCCCGGCCCAAGGTTTAAGTTGAAGCTAGGGGTGTCAATGGGCCGGGCCCGGCCCGGCCCGAGGTCGGTCCGCTTACGATCCGGTCCAAAATATATTGGCCCGGCCCAACCCGGCCCGCATTATACTGTTGGCCCGGTCCGACCCGGCCCGCAAAAATTATTGACTTGACACGACCCGGCCCGGCCCGGCCCGGCCCAACTATATATTTTATAAATAAATATTTTATTTAATATATAAATTTAATTATTTAAAATAATATTATAAAATTAATAATAATTAATTGAAATATATTTTTAATAAGTAAAAATGATGTTTTTGACATAAAAATTTGAAAGTTATTTGGCCCTTTTTAGCCCGCGTCGGCCCACTTCGGCCCATATGTCGACCCGGCTAAAGCCCGCGGGCCAAAATCTTTGGCCCGTCAAATAACCCACAGCCGGCCCGGCCCGCGAACCCGTGGGCCGGCCCGGCCCATTGCCACCCCTAGTTGAAGCTCTCTTTGTCAACTGTTCAATCGGGGTTGCCACAACCGAAGACTCGATGACACATGCTTCAGTTTTCAGCTGAACGTGGTTTCTTTTCTTTCTCTTGTTTTTTTTTTTTCGGGGTGGGGGACCGGGGGTAGGAAATTTAAACTATACATTCACATAATTATTTTCTAAAGGATATAATATTAATAGTACTATTCCGAAACTCTGGTGTAAATTCCTTCCCAATGCAATCTTAATATGTCGATAGGTTGGATCCCAAGATAATCAAGAGAGAGAGAGAGAGTGGAAGGTTGGTCATCGTTGTCGATCCCACCATTGTGATCATCTTAAGAACAGAGAGAGATAAAGAGGGATGAAAAGGGGGGATTTAGGCCAGTTGTCACACGTGCGAAGCAATCATGTGAGGCACCATGCAATGCTCCCTCCCCGCCGTCCCAACCACGAGCCTCCAACCCTCCCACCCATGATGCAATCATTCATCCCATTGCCACTCTCTCTGATCTCGTCGTGGGCCCGCGATGATCTCCCTCACATGTGTGCCCGGGTCCACCAGCCGCACGGTGGGTCCGCGAGATCGCCGTCTGACCATGATCAGACGGCACAACGGACGCCCTCCGACCCCACATGGATGGGTGGAGTGAGTGAGTGAGTGGTGGTGGCGCGCGACGACCGCGGAGGTTCTCTTCGGTTGTTTCTTCTTCTTCTCCCCCAATTTTTACGAAATTTTCTACGGACCAATGAAAATCTCTGTTTGCATTTTTATTGATATCGATATTTGTAGAGGATTGAATATCCCCGACAAAATTGGTACGGATAGAAACTTACACCACGATTCATGTTTTTTTGTTCCTATTGCAAATTTAAATATGACATTAGTAGTCAAATAGATTTTAATGATCGATATCAATACCTCTTGCAAAATTAAACAGTGATAATAAAGCACTGTCGCCAACATGAAATCTATTTGGATTTTCAAACAGACAGAGATAAGATTTCATATGATCTAGGAGTTATATCTAATTGCTTATTTTCAAGGTGGTGGAAATTAAATAACTCTTTGATTTTATTTTCTCTTCTATCTTCTCTTTTTTGGTTTCGAAAAGGGGTGATGGATGGAAAAGATATATATATCTGCAACTCTCATGTTTTTTTTTTTTCCAAAAGGGATGGATGGCGTGCCGTCGTCATGGCGATGGGCCAGGCCGCTCGTGCGATACGGTCCAGGCCGCCCGCGCGCGGCTTCCCCACACCTGCTTCGTCGACGGCGGCGATGGGGGGGCACGGAGGCGAGCAGAGCAGATTTCCCCCCTTTAAATGCAGCCTCGGCAGCCCCGTCCCATCCTTCTTAATCACCGTCCTCGCCTCTCTTCGGAGCAGCCATGGCGTCGGAGAAGGTGGAGACGGTCGTCGCCGGGAACTATGTCGAGATGGAGAAGGACGGGGATACCGCCGGCAAGAAGAGCAAGTTCTCCAAGTACTTCTGGCACGGGGGCTCGGTCTACGACGCCTGGTTCAGCTGCGCTTCCAACCAGGTGTGTGCATGCGTCTTTCTCTACCGGATCATCCGTTTGTTCCCACGTCGACCTCGTTTCCATCCTTCTGACTAGTTCGTGGGCATTTCATCGAGCACCTAGGTGGCGCAAGTGCTCCTGACGCTGCCGTACTCGTTCTCCCAGCTGGGGATGGCATCAGGCATCGTCTTCCAGCTCTTCTACGGGCTCATGGGGAGCTGGACTGCCTACCTCATCAGCGTGCTCTACGTCGAGTATCGGACGAGGAAGGAAAGGGAGAAGGTGGATTTCCGGAATCACGTCATCCAGGTGATTAATACTCGAGCGAGCCACCATGTGATCGGACGAGAATCTGGCTCGTGCCCTCAATCCGGTTTCGAATTCCTTCGCAGTGGTTCGAGGTCCTCGACGGATTGCTGGGGAAACACTGGAGAAATCTCGGGCTGCTTTTCAACTGTACATTCCTTCTCTTTGGGTCTGTGATTCAGCTGATCGCCTGCGCCAGGTGAGCCACCGCCGTGAAGTCGTCCATCAAGAAGATGATGCCCTGGGCGCGCGGCATCATCCAGAAACTCGGTTTCTCTCTCGGTTGGCATGCAGCTCATGCCCGCCGGGGCTCCTTTCTTTCTTACGTGCGTGCAGCAACATCTACTACATCAACGACAGCTTCGACAAGAGAACATGGACGTACATCTTCGGCGCCTGCTGCGCCACCACCGTTTTCGTCCCGTCCTTCCACAACTACAGGATCTGGTCGTTTCTGGGGCTCATGATGACGTCTTACACCGCGTGGTACCTCACCATCGCCGCCCTGGCGCACGGACAGGCAAAGTCCTAGCTGCTGCTTCCCGGCCGTGGCGCCGTCGTCCGAATCGGATCGCAGATAACCCGTTCGACGTTTTGCGCAGGTGGAGGGAGTGCAACACTCCGGCCCGACCCGGATGGTCCTCTACTTCACGGGAGCCACCAACATCCTCTACACCTTCGGCGGCCACGCCGTGACCGTGTGAGTTCACCTGCCTCTCCGACCACACGTGAGAGCTAGCTGGTCATGGGGTTGACGGACACGTGTTAATTTTCCTTGTCCCGTGCGCACGTGGGGATGCAGGGAGATCATGCACGCGATGTGGAAGCCGCAGAAGTTCAAGGTCATATACCTCATCGCAACTCTGTACGTGCTGACCCTGACGCTGCCGTCGGCCATCTCCGTCTACTGGGCCTTCGGCGATATGCTGCTCAACCATGCCAACGCCTTCGCCCTGCTACCCAGGTCCCGCTTCAGGGACGCCGCCGTCGTCCTGATGCTCATTCACCAGGCAAGAAATTAAAGAGACGTAGAAGAAGTTTTCTTGTTTTTTGAAGTATTTATGTTGAGCCCTATATATTTTACATGCCATTATTTAATATCAGTAAGAATTGTTTCATGGCGGATCTGCAGTTCATCACCTTCGGGTTCGCCTGCACTCCGCTGTACTTCGTGTGGGAGAAGGTGATCGGCGTCCACGACACGAAGAGCGTGCTGAAGAGAGCTCTGGCGAGGTTGCCGGTGGTGATCCCCATCTGGTTCCTCGCCATCATCTTCCCCTTCTTCGGCCCCATCAACTCCACCGTCGGCTCGCTGCTGGTCAGCTTCACCGTCTACATCATCCCCGCCCTGGCGCACGTCATAACGTTCGCCCCCGCGTCGGCGAGGGAGGTCGGTTCTTCAAACTCGATCCGGCAAGCTGCTATATATCATAATATATTGAACCCCATGTCTGCGACGTCTTGAGATTAATTAATTATCTCCCGAAACTTGTATAATTACTGGGATCGACGGGCTTATTGGCGATGGTGGTGCTGCTTTGCAGAACGCGGTGGAGCCGCCGCCGGCGATGCTGGGAGGATGGGCGGGGACGTTCTGCATGAACGCGTTCGTGGTCGTGTGGGTGTTCGTCGTCGGCTTCGGATTCGGGGGCTGGGCGAGCATGATGAACTTCATACAGCAGGTGACCAGCTTTGGGCTGTTCACCAAGTGCTACCAGTGCCCGCCGCACAAGAACTAGCTGGCCAGCTAGGGTTTCTCTCTTTTCTCTTCCTCCTCCACTCTGTGCAAAACTATAGCTGTATTGATTGAAGCTATATTTGTGTGAATGTGAGAGAGAGAAGGCGATGGCCGACGGGTTTTCAGTGCTGTATTTTTAGATAATACTTACAATTTGATTCTTCTTCTTCATCTTCTTCTTCCGTATCATATAAACCCCTCAAATCAAATGTCCCATTTAGCTCCTGTATCCAACCCCAGATTATGATGCCGAATAATTAACTTAGAAGCTTGCGTTGAACGTTTGATATATGCAAAATGAAACAATAATTTGTACTCACCCTACAATCGTTTTGAGACTTTTAAGTTAGATGACCGAAAAGTTTTAATATGGTATCAGGAAGGATTCAGAAAGGAAGCACATTGGATTACGAGAGCGGGGGAGATTAGAACCATCACCAAGGAAGGATCATCACAGAGATCAGCATTCTCCACTCCCTCACAATAATAAACGTAGATCCTATCGGATGATTTGGGTTAAATCAAATCAAATCATCATTAAAATTTGATTCACATTTATTATGAAGAGAGGTGAAAGATGTTTCCTCCACCACTCTCCTCTCTCCTCCACTCTCCCAATCCAATGTGCTTACATGCGAAAGCTCTCTCGGCCATCGTATGATACGAGTACTTTGTAGTCTCTGTAAATATATGTCCGTTTCTCGGAATTATACCTTCAACGCCAGCGAACGAAGCTCTCCCCGTCGCCAACGAAAAAATATCACTTTTCCGATATACATTTAACTCTAAAAGACTTATTTATGATCACTAATAATTACACAGAGTTAGTAAAATGCGAAAGGAGTGGGTAAAATATAAATAGAGATTAGTCAAATAAGGAAAAAAGGGTTAATAAAGTATAGACATGATTGGTAAACCGAATTGTTTAACTTCTTTATGGTCATAATTATGTTATTTTAATTTAAATACATATTAGAAAGATGGTGTCTTTTTGTCGATGACGATTGAGGGAGTTCTCTATATTAAGAGAGCAGATCCTTTCAGAAAATCTCTTTAGGAGATTCTCTTAATCTCATCATATAATTGATGATGTAAAAATGATTAAATCACTATTAAATGAAGGTACGATGGATATTAAATTATTTTTACATATTTATTTATGTGATAAAATTGAGAAAATCCTTTCAGAAAACCTTTTGAAGAGTTCCGCTCTCCTATATTAATTGGATGTAGTACTATACTTCTAAATCTCAGGGATCTCTGCAATGTGAGTCATCATCTTGTGGACAAAGAGGTTACTCTGTGGCGGCGGTGATCGTTGTAACAGTAATATTATCTCACATTTTTAGCTATTCCAGAGAGTCAATTTGGAAAGAAAAAAAAAACGCTTGAAGCATGCTCCATGGTTGAAGTTCTGGAGCTCCATTTCGTACACTAACCTAACCTTAATCTCTGGTCTGTTTAGGTGGACAGATTCAAAACAGATACAGTCATGCAAAAACAAAAGCCAAACAATAGCCTACAAAGTGTACTCACAATCCAAAGCCATACATGGTAGGCTCCAAAATCCAAACACTTAGTTTCAGTTATGTCAGGTTAAGCACAAGTTCCAAAGACATGAAAATTGGGAACCTTGTAAGCACATACCGACAATGGAATCGCTAGTGCAAGTATTCTACAGAGACTACAGGTATCCGAAAACGGGTATTCGTTAAACAGGTAGGATCCGAATGCTTTGTACTGACATCAGACAAGGATGATAATGTACATAGAAGTAACGAGTGCTCAATGTTTTGTACACTTCTGGATGTACGTCCATCTAAATCCAGGAAAAAAAAAGACTACAGAACGAAAGACTTTCGATCATTAAATTAGCAGCCAACACAATCGGATATAAATTCGGTGGAAAAATGAAGCGTATCCAACTGAAGAAACGAGGATTATTATATACTTCCTATGAAGTACAGTACAATGTTACTTGATCAGTCTGCCCACAACAGCAAGTGTGTTCCCAAAGGCCTTCATCCTGCTCTAAACAAAATTAAGGTGTTAGACAAATGAAAACTTCATGGATATATATATACACACACATATATACACAACTCAGTCGTGGAGCGTTAAAGATGGGGTTGACTGTTCTCCATCATGGTATTCGTCTACCTACTAATCAATGAAAAAATTCCGTCCACTAGGTTGAAGTATAACCACAAGATCATATTGATCTACCTTCTAGTGCATGTCCTGGTCTGGGCCATAAGCTAGCTAGCTAAGCTCCAATTGCAATAGAATGAAGCGCAGAAACAATTTGCACAGCCGAGCTGCATTTGTCTTCCTTCTCTTGTCAGTAGGCACCCATGGATGGGCACGCACAGGCTCTATGTACGTATCCTCCCGCTTGGTAGTAGCGAGAGGATGTGATTGATGGGAAGGCACGACGGTCTGGAAGCCCACAACCCCTGCTCAATTCACCGGCTTTCTTCGTCACCTTTGCCGGCGGCTCCTTTCGGGGGGGAGGGGGGGGGGGCCTCGGCTAAGGAAACGAAAAGAACTGAGCATATCATATGCGCAAAAGCAAGCATAGCCCCCTATCCAGTTTCCATCGCAGACGAGGAACGACCCGCCCGTGATAAAAGCTGTGTATGGGCAGCCCTTATAGCCCGACAACGACGGCTGATACCGAGCTAGGAATGTGAAAGTTTTGCTGCACCAAGCCAGCAAACGTGTAAAAGCTGGGCGAGAGGGCAGAGCATCCCTTCACGCTCCGGCATCTGTGCATGTGCTTGATGGTCCCCAACAGTACTCTTCTGTAAATTAAGCGACCGGCCGGTATGAGCATCCGAAAGAAGATGATGCAAAGCCGGCGAAGAAGGTGGATGATGAGTAGTTTGATCAAAATCTCCGGCGGCCGTGAGCACAGGCGTTGAGAGCGCGGCGACCGATTGCTTGTGACGGGGGAGGCTTGGCGTGCTTTGGAGGGCCGGTGGGGACTGATCTGTTTGATCTGGCAGCCGTAATCCGTGTGGCCCGAGGCCCTGCCGTCAAAATCTGGTGGAAGAGTATGGGTTCTTCTTGACCTCTTCTTCTCTCGGGCATTTCGACAAACATGGAGGAGACACAGGCTAGACGGGCTGGCGGCGGCCCCTCCTCCTCCAGACGACTCCCTGACTCGTGAACAACGACGTCGCTTGTTCTTTTCACTTTGTAGGCTTGCCGATCGAGGGATCTATATCCCGCCGCGGCGATCTAGTCTTTCTCCGAGGCGAACTCTTGCCGACAATCAAGCAAGCAGCGTGAGAACGGGGGCGCCGTGTCTTCCCTCGCCGGCCGGCGGCGTTGGGTGGATCGGACCCCACCGGGGAGAGTACTCGAAGTCGACGATACAGATTCCCTTGGCCGGCAAACAGAGACGTGCACGCCGTATGGACGCAAATCCAGAGATAGCGAGCGACGCAGGAGGACGACAGGGAGGAGCAGCAGCTGCCCGAGCGCAGCCCGCGGCAAGCGAGCATGGAGCCTTCCGCGTGCCCGCCGTGGAGGTGGGAGGGAGGGTCCCCAGTCCCCATGGCCATGGCCGGACATTCCAAGCAGGTGGCGCGGTTGATTGTTGGAGCAGGCAGGGATGAGATCACCTCGGGAGTCTTCACGCAGAATTTCTCTGAGTCACTCGTATTCGACATTAAATATCACATATTTATTAGTCGTCTCATCGTACATTAAATACTCAAATGTGAGTAATCTTGGAAAACTCTTCGAAGAGACTCTCTGACATGATCTGAATTCTCTGTATAATATCGGACGTCAAAATGCTGAAAACATAGTCGAGATCATCCGCAAGATTGCGAACGAAGAGTTTGGATCACCTCGGGGTTTAGCGTTTGAATGGAAGAAATAATCTCAGATTTTAATAAAAAATGATCACGATCTCCGATCATTGAATGACAAATAACATGTTAATAAGACGCCAACAGTGATCCAAACTAGCGAGGGAATCCCCCTCCGCAGACATGAACAGCAAGGCGGTATATGATGTTCAAGACTCGAGTTCATTTATCTGTACTTAAACTTGACTTTCATTATTTATAGGTAGACTCAAATATTTAATTGAATCGATCTCGACTTCCGACTCAAATCATAACTCACTGCACACTCATGTTTTGGAGCTCACGCTTATGAAACCTGACCGCGATTTAAGCTGGTTTGCGTAAGAAAGTGATATTATTTTATTTTATATATTCAAGTAGTATTACAAAATTATTAATATTTACGATTTAACTATATGATTAAGTATTAAATCGAGTTATTGACGAGTTCGTGGAGTCGAGCAGAGATATTATGTTCAAACTGGTTGAGTTTCTTGATGCCTCCGGCTTTGAGTTATTTGTCAAGTATTTTATGACAAAATTTCATTAAAGATAACAATTATATTTACATTTCCACTCTGACGCAAATCTCGTCAACAAAAATTATCCATAGATACAATTTGGGCGAGGATCCAAATTTTAGCAAAATTTGATCTCAGCTCCATCACACACGGGGTATATTTAATATTTTGTTGTTCCCCGCTGAGAAGGCAGACGAAATTGGTGAGTAGTTACGTAAATACTTGTGAAGTTGGCCTCATCCATGGCCGTAAGCTTGGTAATCCCATAAAGATGCTTCCGTCGAATACACCCTCGAGCTTGGAAAAAGCATCACTTATGCAAGCCATTGCCATCACATACATTTATCCGTGGGTAAAAATATGAAATTTACCAGAGGCGAGTAAAGAACATGGAATAAGTTCTCGTTTGATGGTACGACTAGACAGCAGGATTTCTAAGCTCTTTTGTGAATGTTCTTAGAGGTAATACAAGCTGTTTTTAAAACTTCTTGAACAATTGACCGTACATGTTCTTTCTTGTGTTTGGAGCTAAATAAAACAATAAGAACCTTCGGTGTTGCGAATTAACGTAACTTCGGAACTATGGACTCAACTATCTCATAATAATATATGGCAGATCCCATATATCACTAGAAAGGATTTAAAACATGACTATTTGTTCATAAATAGCTCCGTAGAAGATCATTATATTTTGCTCTGAAATTGTAAGCTGGACCAATATTGCGTTTGCTTGGTAGAAACAAGAAACAAATCTCTAAGTAGTTCAAGTGTTGTTTTTGTCCACGAAGACGTACTCACAAGAACATGATAAAACGATGATTCTTAACACCCTAAGCATTGAAGCACATGCGAGTGTTGTTACAGCTGCAATCGCTTTGACATTCAGTAAAAGAGAAAAAGTGAGATGATCGTTAACAAAGAGTGATAAAAAGTTCAGGCTTGTCAAATTGAATCGACTATAGGAGGCATTTGTTGCGTGATAAAAAAAAATTCTTTAAAACATTCTTCTTAAGAAGATATTTGGCTGCCGGGGGAAAAAACCCATCTACAAAGATACTTTTTAATAAGAAAAATTACTAAAAACGTGACTGGCAACAATAACAAAAGAATGCTCTGCAGAAAGTTCCTGGTTGAATTCAACAAAAAGGTAATGGGGTGTTTGATTGCATGATAATTTTTTTGTACATTTTCATAACAAAAAATTATATTAAAATAAAAAATGAACCAACTCATTACATAAAATTATCATGTTTGAAGGGATGTGATGACAAAAAAGAGTAAGTATCATGAGTGACCAAACAAAGTGGAAGACCACAAGAAAAAAAGAAAAAAGTGAGACCCTCTTTTTTTGTTTTTAAAAAAAATCAGTTTCAAAACATCAAGTTGTCATGGTTATCAAACAGCTCTTTTAACAAATTTTCTTACAATTTTTACATATTAAAATAAAAAACTCCATTATCACGCAACCAAACACCCCCTAAAAGTTTTTTTTTCTATCTTGCACTCTCCCAGCTTTTTGTTTTATCCGTGTCCAGGAAGATGATCATCAAGATTGATAACATTCGATCCGCCGTAGTAACCGTTTTCTTAGCGTGCAGCGTCAACTGGAATCGCTGGACAAGAAATATGGAATCACTAAAACATGGCATTTCCAATCTAGGACAGCATTCTTCTTCATGTTCGATAAACAGAGTTGGTTTGAGCCTCAAGACAGATTGTCATCAGCTAATGCAGCTGTCAGCACATTTCTTAGCCCACAAGTATGACACGCCTGGCCTTCACATAACCACTAGGCTAACATCTCCTCTTTGTAGACCAATGAGCAGCCAAGACAACATCATGCAACCAAATGTGGAACTAAAAGGGCGGAAGGGCCACACGCCGCACTTGGGCTGGGTCAAATGGGGTCACCCCGTTGATTTGGGTTTGAGAGAGGCCAAACCAATAAAATCTTATCAATTTGATTCGATTCAAGAAATCGAACATCCAAAGTCTCAAACCGAATTCGATTTGGTTCGGCGAGTACACACCTATCACATATTGTCTGATCCAAGTTCCTTCTGTCATCCACTACTTTGGAAACCAACCCGTTCCACCAACATGGTCATGTATAACTGTTTTCACATAGAAAAAGCTGTCTAAATATAACCAGGGTCATGAACGTTTCCAGGGAATCAACCAAACCGGAGAGATTGTCAGACAGTCACCAATAAAATTAGCTAGTAGAGAAGCTTGGAAGATCAAATCCTTCAACAGTAGGCAAAGTAAACCCAATCCTTGTGTCCCAGGATGATCTAGACCAGTCTTAACCAGAACTCTTAGTCTTGCCCAGGCTCACAAAGTGTCAAAAATACCCATTTAAACATGGATAAAAAATTAAGAGTGGTCTTTACAGCGAAGCTAGAATTGATGATTGATTGCATTTTTATGTCATGTATAACAGTCATATGCAAACATCTATATTTGTAAAAACCAGAAAAAATAAACAGAAATTATCCTATATGGTGAACCACAAGAAATAGGATAGTTAGCAAAAAACAAGGATAAAACTTAAAGAAAGATCTATGTTAAACAAACATAAAGAATAAATTACAGAGAAAATTATGGCAGTTTAAAAGCCAAAATACACCATTGAGCAGACTGCTTAACTAAGGCTTCAAAATCCAACCAAAAGCTAACAAAAGAACCCGCCAATCAGTTAAAGATTACTGTTTAACATTCAACCATAGACAAGAGAATCAAAGAACAAGAAACATGAACATTTCATTGTTACAGTTCCTTCTGCATGTACCCATTGGAATATTTTGTTACTTAGAACAACGTAGAAATTCTTGGTTAAGAGACTTTCAGGAGGAAATGAATCTAAACCCATGTTTAAGAAAATATGGTTAGCCATAGACGTTCAAAAAAAGTGAAAAAACAATCTTTGAGAACTTTAATGCCGCGTTACCTGAGATCATCAGTGTCTCAAAGCTGCATCATTTAGCTCTGTCAGAACCAGGAACGTGTTCCACCATCTCCACCAAATGGCAAAAACGTTTTAGTCCATTTATTCTAAGCTTATTCAACAATTTAATATTTCATTTTAAGAAACAAGAAGCAGGATGAATGCCACTTCTAACATCGTTCTAATCCTATGTTGATTTAGCAGGTGATTTCAAAACATAATCTGCATAAAACCTGAAGGTTAAAAATTATTCTAAAGCTACATTTAGACTCAATATAAACAACAAAGCAGAATTAGACAACCAGCGCGTGACAAAATAACCAATCGGATTAACATATTTGTACCAACCAAAAGATCAGCCTGAATTTCAATCCAACATAACACACTGTAAGATAAAAGTTGAGCAATATAACAAGACAACAAATCTTATAACAAAAGTAAATGGCAACAAAAGCGAGAAATAGGGGAAAACAGAAGGTATCACTACCCCTTCTAGGCACTGTTAGGGCATTCCCTTGCAAAATGTCCCTGTTGACCACATTTGAAGCAGCCACCTCCGCCGCCGCCGCCGCCCCCTCCGCTGGAAAACCTGCCGCCTCCGCCACCCAAGTGGCAGTCTCTTGCCAGATGACCACTTTGTCCGCAGTTATAACAAGCGCCTCCGCCGCCGCCGCCGCCGCCACCTTGGCTGCATTCCCTCGCCAGATGCCCCGTCTGACCACAATTATAACACGCCCCTCCGCCACCGCCTCCGCCTCCGCCTCCAACTCCTTGTAGACAATCCCTGGCCATGTGGCCAGGCTGTCCACAGTTATAACATGCGCCGCCGCCCCCGCCGCCGCCGCCGCCGCCGTAGCCTCCACCGCCACTCAACCTCCCACCTCTCCCTCCGTCCCTCCACCCGCCACCAAACCCTCCGCCGAATCCGCCGCCGCCGCCGGCATAAAAGTCCCCTCCAATCCTTCCCCTCGCGCCAGAGGACGAGATCAGAGATCCATCGGGGCCGGTGACATCGACGGCCTTGGTCCGTCCGTCGTCTCCGCGCTCGACGACGAACTCGACCTCGTCCCCCTCAGCGAGGACGCGGAAGCCCTCGGATCGGATGGAGGTCTGGTGGACGAAGAGGTCCTCCCCGCCGGCGTCAGGCTTGATGAACCCGAACCCCTTCTGGGCGCTGAACCAGTTGACCGTCCCCCTCTCGCGCTCGCCCTGCGCCATGGCAAAACAAAATCCAAGAAGAAGGGCGGCGACCGGTGGGCGAGGGAGACGAAACGGAGACGGCGAGAGTTCCTCTAACCCTAGATCGGAAGCTCGTCCGGCGGACTATATCGGAATGTGGGTGGGGCTGGGCGACGGGCAGGTAGCGTCCCCGCTGCGCACGCGAAACGGGGAAGGGGTGATTAAAGGAGGGCAGGGAGGAAAATAGCGGCGCTGGCAAGCGGGCACGTGGGAGGGGGAGGGTTTCCTGGTTGCAGGGTCCGGGAGAGAGAGAGAGAGAGAGAGAGAGAGAGAGGGTGACGACGCTGCCAGCCGTCTGTTGGGAAATCCCCAAAACAGACAGCCGAGATCGAGAGCGGGAGATTCGATGGCGGGGCGGGAAGTTCGTGAGTTGGCACGTGCGCCATGCCGTTCCGTCCACGCGGGACCTGGGGACGGATCCCCATTCCTTCGAGAAAAATTAATTAGCTCCCTTCCGTGAGACATTATTGTTTTTTGTTAATAAAGGCATAAATGTATAATGTTTTTTAGTAAGGTAAGTCGGGTCGGAGTCGAGATCGGGTCGATTAGACCTAAGTTGACTCGAGTCAATTGAGTCGAGACCCAAGTCAAGTTAGAGTTAGTTGAATTCACAATAATAAATAATAATTTTAAAATATACATGGATCGGGGTCACGAGTCAGAATCGGGTCGGTCAACTAAAAAACCTATCAAATCAGACATAAGTCGCTATCCGAATCACTATCCCACATTCTTTGCCTATTAGGATGAGTCCAAATGTATGAAATTCGTAAACTAACCTTCGAACTTTAACATCAACTTTTGGCAGAGCCCGCTTTAGGATTAAGAAATCATCTCGATTCAAAAATAAGGTCCTAGCTAATAATTAAGTTTCACAAGGTTAAAGATAAATAATTTGCCTTACCCAATGAGAGTAAATATTTTGTCCATACTAGAAAAGTGTCAAGATAATGTTCGAGAGGAAATGTTGTTTACTGTCATTCACGTCAAAAATAATTTTTTCGTGAATTTTGAAGTAAGAATTTTAAGAGATATGAAAAATAAAATAAGGCACAACATGATCCATAACGTATTCTCTTGTTCTGGGTTTTACTTGCTCCTCACACTTATTTAAAATAATAATTATTGTTTCGGAATATAATCTTTTACTTTAATCCAAACAACCCGAAAAGAATACAAAATAGATATAACAGAACTCCTGAGTTTCAATATATAATACCCTGTTTGGTAACACTATTAGGTATCTCTGCCACTGTCAATTTTAAAATTGATATTGATAGGGGATCATCAAGAAGTATTTAGCTAATTGTATCAATTTTAAAATTTGTAGTGCAAACAAAGCATATTATGTAATACAAGTGACAATTTGTATTAATTTTGATATTGAAACTCCAACATTTTAAAATATTAATATCAATAATGATATAGTACCAAAAATGAAACTCTGACCAAACATGGCATAAGACCCTGTTTGTTAACACTATTAATTGTTTCTATCATTATCATTTTTAAAATTAATATTGATAGTAACCACTTAGAAGTGTTTGGTTAATAATATTAAAATTTTGTAAGAAAACAAAACATGGTACGTAATACAAGTGTCAACTTGTATCGATTTTGATATTAACATTCTAATTTTTAAAAATATCAATATAGTATCATTTTTGATATTTTAATCAAATGGGCCATAAAGTAACAATATTTTGGCTCCACTCGCTAAGTAGAAACCTTTATTAAATGAATTTACCCAACTTATGACAGACAAGATTCTACACCAATATACGAGTCTAACGTGATAACAAGCAGCGTGGCATAGCATTAGGTGATATAGGTACCACAAACATGCACGAAAAAATAACTAAAATATTAGAGTATCATTATCGAAAGTAATAGAAGTTGTCACTTGTATTACATTATATATTTTGTTTGCACTATAAATTTTAAATATGATATAAGAGATATCTAATAGTGTTACAAAATATGACATTAGATAGCTATCTCCGAAAATAAAAAATACAATGAGTCAATTAAAATTAAGTAATTTATCAATAATTATCACTATTCCGGACATTTTACCATACCATCTTGATGCTTAACGTATGATCTATTCATAAGTTAGACATCGATTAAGTTAAAACGAATGAGACTAATCTTCGAAGCTATAAAATTAACTACTCTTTTTATTTCAGCACGGAATAACTTCAAGCCAAGCATAAAGCAAGGAAAATGAAAATCTTCCGGCTCACATCTGGATCTGCAATTCATAGAAATGTTACGGAGGTGAGAAAGACTTTTAATAGTATCTTGATCTGTGAATATGTTAAGAGATTAAAATAATATATTATCAACATTTTTGATCTGACAATTTTTAAGAGTTTCGTTAAATTTTTTTTGAAGTTAAACATAATTTGTTACGATTAATTGATGTGTGACTTCAGGAAAGAACTATAAATTAAAATGGTTGTTTAGTCGGTAAATTGATTTAATCGTGACAACTATTCTTGATTTGAATTTCATTGTGAAATATGGCAGATATTTAATTAGAAAGGACAGGTAAAAGTGTTCATAAGTTGTGAAGTATGCCCCCCCCCACAAGGCCACAATCTTGAAAGAAGAAATATGACATGTTGTAAAGAGCTTGGTCAACAATCCTATTATCATAAGGCATTCGTAATTCGACCACTAATTAGTTCCTTCTTTGAAACTCGCAACCAAAATTTTTATAAAGTTTTTGTTATAAAATATATTTTGTTACAAAACTTGCTTAAAAAGAATGTTTTGCGATCATCACAAAATATGAGTCTTTTGGAAATTTATTCATGAACCAAAACGTGAGATTTTTTTTCTTTGTTGTCCTTCACGTTTTTCTGTTAAACATGCTTCTCATTTTTAATTATCATATTTCACTAAAGATGACAATTTTATACCTTTGTGCGACCCAACACTCTATATTAACTTTTAATAAATACTAATTAAAAAATTGTAATATTATATATATTTGTTGTTTTGTGTGGAAGAAATTCCCCCAATTCCCTGGTCCTTGATTCCCACCCGGAAGTCAGCTTTCCACCCGTGGACGGTGGCGGGCGTTGCGTCTCGCGGCGTCGCCGTCCTCTTCCGCCCCCTCCACGTTGCAGCTGGTGATCACCATCTCGTCTCCGGAGGAAAAATGAAGAGCTTTGGCGCCGCCCGGAACGGAGCCAGTGGTGCAGGGGGGAAGGGGCCCCTATCCTCCTTCGCTGAAGGTGCGTTTCGCCGTGCGATGTGACGATTTGATTATTCCATCGAGATCTTCCCAAGTGCTCTCTCTATCCACCGGATTGCGCTTCCACCACCCGATTTCGTTGGCTGCTCGGCCTAAGATAGCCGAACGGGGCCCCGGAACTTTTTGAAAGGGTAGAAAGAAGAAAGCTAAATTCGAGGCAGTGGCGTTAAGAGGGGAATCGGGTGATCCTGTTCTCGGCAGGCCGGCGCCGGAAGGGGAGATGCGGAAGGATCGGAAGAGTTCAACGTTAGGAAAGGGGATCGGTTCCGCCGAAAACAGATTTTTTGTGACACCTGACGCGAAAAAAAAAAGAGAAATGGAATTCCTTCTTTACCCCTCCCTTATGAACCGCCTTTCCCCTTCTCTTATTTTTTTTTCTTTTCTGTTTTTTTTCCCACCCGTCCTCTTCTTTTCCCTCCGCCCCGAGTGGTAGCAGAATCCCCTTCCGAATCGGCTCTCATCGACAGAAACTGGAGAAACTGGCGACCCCCTTCCGAATCTGCTTAGGCGTCGACGGCAGGAGTCTGGATAGGATCTATCTCTTTGGTGGAGCACCGGCGGCCCTCTTTTCCCCCCACCACTCTCACGGTAATCTCTCTTCTCTCTCTCTGTTCTTTTTCTTTCCCATGGCGACCTGGCCTCTCTCCTTGATCAGGAGGCGGCGGCAGGAGCTGAAGATGCCTAGGCACTGGCGACAGAGGCTTCGGAGAAGAGCTCCCTCCCTCTACGACTTTCTCTCTCTCTCTCCTCCTTCTCTCTTCCCACCCTCACGTTCTCTCCCTCTCTTCTTCCTCCTGTACGTCCGAAGTCCTCTCTTTGTTCCATTTATTTATTTATTTCTTCTTTTTATTCTATCTGTTTCCATCTTCTAGTTTTCCTCTTCACGGTTCTCATTTTCTTCTTGTAATAGTTTTGGTTGTTGTTGTAGAGAAAAAAATATAAAAGAGTCTCAGGAGAGAAGCAAATCAATCTGGAAATTCGTTGGATTAATTTGGAATTATTTCGGGTAGGATTCTCGCCTCCCATTTATTGGGTTATTGCTTTAAAATTAGTTATTTTGAGTAAATGCACGATTAATTAGCAATTTTGATGATAAATTAAGCACCTTGGCATAGTTAATTTGATTTAGCAAATCTGTGTAATTGTTTCAAATTAAATCTGGTTGTCATGATTATAACATGATTTTAGTGAAATCTGATTATTCACACGAAGATTTTGTTATGCTATGAAATTATTTTATTTTATTTTTATTCAATTAAACACTGATTTGTTCATTCGACGTAAGAAAATTTTGATTCATTTCAGTTAGTTATGGTTGTTTAGCAATTTGGTTTGTTGGTTAATGATTTAATTATGAATTGTACATTCTGTCTATATTATTTGTAATATGATTTGGATTATGTTATGATTTATTTTGAGTATGGTTATATTGCGACTTTAGATTAGAATTATTATGTTTGGTTCGATTTGATTGATTATGTGGTAAATATGAATTTATATATGAATTTTTGTGTAGGTTGCATCATTTAAGCATGTATGGAATTATTTGAGTATGACTCTGATATGAAATTTAGTTTTGGATACATATGAAATTATTTGATTATGATTATGATTTGAAATCTGATTTCTAAATATATGATATATGCTTAATATGAAATATATGCACCTGAATTTGAATCTGAATCCGAATATGAATATGAATTTGAATATGCATCTGAATCTGAATCTGAACTTCGCCAGTATATATATATATATATATATATATATATATATATATATATATATATGAACACCCGTGGGCAACGGGATTTTAGATATGTTCTGAACTTGATGCATCCGTTGATCCCAGGTACCGCGGTTGATCGCCTTGTACGCCATTGCCTAGACGTACTTGGTGTTAGTTAGCTACACTGTACATTCTACTATATGATAATTCTCTAGCTAAAGTATCTGTTCTAAAAAAGTGGAGAGATGAAATGCATTGCATATAGAAATTTCTCTACTTAAGTGCATGTGAATACAATTTAAGTGAAATATAATAATTAAGATAAAATACGTATCTCCTGCTGCATGATTGTTTGATTATTTTGAATTGGATTCATTTGTTTGGTATATGATGAAATGGTATTTGAACTGTCTATTTGGTTTCAATATGAATTATTTTGTAAATCTGTGATATTTATGGTACATGAGTTCAATGAATATTTTTAGCTATGCATGTATAGACATTTTGGACAGACCAATAGATGAAGGTAGGAATACCTACTGAGTCACATTCATGTGACTCACCTTTGTTGTTTAAATATTCTTTTCCAGATAGTAAATTGGAGTTGATTACGAGGTGCATATTTAGAGGACTAAAAGGTTAGTTGTGTAATATTTAGATGTATTTCGTTTGCTCTGTTGGTAAACTACTAATTTAGATGTAAAATATTTGAATATATTATTTTTGGTTCCTTAATTCAACCAGATTTGATCTGTTTTTAGTGAGTTATGTCCTTTTGATTTACTCAAATTCTTTTAGCCCTTTTTGCAGACGGAGAAACTTTGTTAAACAGACTTGTACGTCACGCTTAATTATGTAACGTTCTTTCCGACGGAGAGAGCTTTTTTATCGATCCCCACCCGATATATTATCAATCTCGTATGTTTTTTGTATTTTTAGATAATTATCGATCCCCACAGAGTATCATCGAAATCATACATGTTGAACATTTTTTTAAAGGAAAAAGTTGATTTATACCTGTTCCTGCCTATTCCTAGACTCGCCGAAATCTTGTTTACGGCAAAAAGGCGCACAAAGGACTTTCTGCTAGAGGGTAATAGCTATCCAACGTTATGTTTCAAATATGGAGCGTTTTGAAAAACGGATCTACTGTTTAAGCATTTTGAAAACGGATCTATCCTGTTATTCTTGTGTCTGATCTTCGTAACCTACTTAATTTAATTCTTTCAGTCAATACACCATCTGACGCGCAAGCCCGCTCGGCCGATCTGAAGGTATCAAGTTCCTCAATCAGACATGAAGTCTCTCCACGCCGGCGAGCATGCCCCAGTCGATGGGCGGCGCAGCAGTCGCAGGGTCGTCCCCGAAAGATCGTTTAGTATGCACGCTCGGTTTGGATCTCAGACGACAGGCCCAACGCCGACTGGAGTGAGCGTTGCTCGGAGCGCTTCGCTGGACAGAGTTTCAGATTTCATCTTCTGGAGAAGAAGATCTTTGAGTCATTCGCAGGATGGGTCGAGCCGAATGTCCGAAGGCGCCCCGAGCGATGTGGGTGCACAGGTAGGAGATAGCTGGGACCGTGCGTTGGACAACGTCGAGGATGATGGTGTCGTCGGTGATGTTAATGTACCGATTGAAGATTATGCCTTGGCCTTGTCCCCACTTCCGCCGTCGACGACAGAGACGAGATCATCTCTGCCTCGTGATGCAGTCCTCTTCTCGACCGAGAAGAAAATAGATGCAGTCTCCTCTCCGTCCAAGGTGAGTCAATGAGGCCATCTCTCTCTCTCTCTACGTATCTAATCTATCTGTGTTTTGATAGAAGTTATTTTTGTTCCTTAATCCTTGAATCAATATTTCTTTCATAATTTCATGCATTTGAGTGTCTAACAGCTATATTGATACATTTTCTCCTTTTGCCTTAAAAAAAAACTCGCAGCAATACAAGCTTCCTCAATTTTTGGACAACATTGCTTACTTGATCTACTTGGCCCTCTTCGGAATTTTTGGGGTAGGCCTCGAAGCAACTTAATTTGTCTTCTTCATAATCTATTGCCAAAATCTGGATGGCACTACGAAATTTGTTATTTCTGGTTGCTTATTTCTGATTTAGCTTGGTAAGTTGAACTTACTGTTGAATAGATCTAGCTTATATGTGGGTTTGTAGATTTTTGCGAGGTATCTACTGCAGAAGCTGTTTGGCCCGGGTTGTCTAGCTCTACCAAGTTACGAACCTCTTCTGTACATAGATCTTCCCGCCAACATGGTCTGTCTAGCTTCTATCATGTTAACTCGTTCATCACTTTGAGGAGTGGATAAAAGTCAAGAGTCGTCGTTCACTATTGTGTTGGTCTGGTTCTTCAGGCAGGATCGTTCCTGATGGGGTGGTTCGGCTTGGTGTTCAAGGGAGATGTACGGCATGTCTCGGAACATTTAGCTGTTGGTATCAGCACCGGCTTCATGGGGAGTCTCACCACATTCAGTGGTTGGAACCAGAAGATGCTCGAGCTATCCTCCCACTCCAAGGGCCGTTGGGTGTCTTCCGTGGTGGGCTTCATACTGGGTAAATCCAAGTGCTCTTCTTTCTTGCATCTCCTCGTTCTAGTTTTCAAGATCTTTTGTTACACGGAAGCTAAAAAAAAATTTAAGTACCCTAGATTTATAGCAAGAATCTCTCACCAAAATTCTCAACCAGACGTGATCATAGAGGTAGGTTTCACTATCTTTGACGTAGCATTATCGCGTTAAATATTCTAGTGAGAGTAACATCTGACTGATCGAGCTGCTATGAACCATAGTGGAGCTTCAGTAGATATCAGATGTCAAGCATTTTTCTCCGTGGTTAATCTTCCTCGTTCATCCCTGTCATGAGCTCTTATGAACAACCACTCGATGTTCTCTCCGTCGCAGGGTATGTTCTCGTAAACGTGAGCTTCCGGTGTGGGGTTGCATCTGCCGAGTGGGTAAGGCAACATCTCGCGAGGAAGTTCGGCGGGAGTCCAGAGAGACCCACCTTCTTCCCCGACCACTGGAGGGTCCAGAGGCGTAGCCAGCATTTGACGGTCGCCACGGCGCTGCTGCTCATCCTGGGCCTGCTGTGGGGCGTCAGCGGGGCGTTGGCAAGACCACGGCTGGACAGAGCAACGGAGGGAGCCGTGCTGTGGCTGGCCTGCCTCGTCGGGCCGCCGGGAGTGTGGCTCCGCTGGTACCTGGCCAGGTTCAACGGGCGGGGCCTCGGCAAGAGGGGTTCCCTGGGGTGGCTGCCCTTCGGCACTCTCGCCGCCAACATCCTTGCGGCCGTCGTCATGGCGGCGCTTTCGACGGTAAACAAGGCGGTGAGTTGCGGCGGCACGGAGGCTCCATTCATTTATATATCCATCCATCCATGGTTTGTATTGTATGTGTGGCCGCAGGGCTTGATTTGGTTGGGGCGTGCAGGTGAAGACGAAGAGATGTGGGGTGATTACGAAGGGAGTTCAGTTGGGGTTCCTGGGATGCTTGAGCACGGTGTCCACCTTCGCCGCGGAGATCTACGCCATGAAGCGGAGCGGCCACGACGGCAGAGCCTTCGCCTACGCCGCCCTTACCTTCGTGCCCTCCTTCGCCGTTGGGACTCTCGTATATTCTGTACCTGTCTGGACCAGGCATTACAATTAGCGAGTCCATTAGCTCGCCTGTTTTACACCTCCATTTTTTATAAAATTAGAAAGGCTGTCATAGAAGACCTTCTGTTCTGATAGGGGTAAGCTTTCAGTTGTATGCGGATTAGTATTGATGCTCGTGGCTTAGTTCAAATCTTACGCATGCATATATCCAACAGGAAAGATATATGGAACAAGTGAGGGCGTATCTCCGCTCAAAACATAGATAAATAATCTGTAGCATGGATCGGTGCAAGTTTTTCGGGATAAAGCAAATCGCCTTCTCTTGTCAACGCATCACTAGTTTCTAACTCCTTGTGGCTCTGTATCAACCGTGTTTGTTGGCTTGCAGTGCGGGAAGGGCAGCGCGAGTCTGTCTACCTTTTCTTTAAAAATTCAGACTCAATCATCGTAAATTATGAAGTCGAAAGAAAATCGGGAACATTCGTACGAGATTATATGGCGTTAAAAATTGTAATGATTATAAACTCTTTTGTACATAGTAGACGAAGAATATATGAGTTCTACCGTACATTAAAAATTGTGCATAATAAAAATATAGATTTAATATATTATGAACTTCACTTTCTTATGTCCGTGGGTAGAGTCAGTTTCCTTCACCATACACACCATATTTGAGGTCCACTCATGCGTCGACGTCGCGTTTATCCTTGAGAAAACTATAGTCATCTCCAAACTTACAAATATGTTGCAAAAGGTCGTTTGTTAGAGTTATTGTGCCATCTTATTTAAGCGAAAATTAAAGAGAGAGAGAGGAAGAGAGATTAGGGTTAAACTCCCCTGATCCACGTCGAGTATGGTTATCTGGAATGGGTCGTTTTTTTTACTTTGATGACTGGTTTGATTGTCCTCGCTTCGACTTAGATAACATATGCTTTTGATAATTTATTCGTTAGTCTACCGTCTGTGATCCAGTCAGAGGATGAATAAAGAATAAAATTGAATACAGAAGATTAAAATAGTCATCGATCTACAACTAGATGAGCGGCGCAGGCGGTGGCGCGGTGAGCGGTGAATGGGTTAAACGGGGAGTGGGGGGACCCCTCCTGCCCGCCCGTAAATACGGCTCACGTGCGAACCACCGGCGATGCCCCGCAGCTCACATGCTCGGCTGCCTTGGCCGACGCGGCCCCACGGGACTTACCATCTTGATGAGAGAGGACCTTACGCACCGGACGCATTTAAATGACTTTGTCAATCACTGCCGTCCGATCGGAGAGATTGATCGGATGATACATTACTCCGCGGTTTATCGTACAGATCTTCCAGCTGTCGTTTTAATCACAGCCGTCCATCGGGCCTCACATCCGCAGCTGATCTGCGGTGCACCCCTCTTCGCGATCTGCATATATGCGCTTCCGGCCCTTCTTCCCGCCACCGCCGCCGTCTTCCTCCGCCTTCGCCCTACCTCCCCCCTCCTGCAGATTTCCTCCGCCGCCGCCGCCGCCGCCACCTTCATACTTCCGAGCCCCCCCATCTATCCCTATGGCATTTCTTCCCAAGCTTCTATTCCTGACCCTGCTACTCGTCCTCGGCTTCTGGTGCCCGGTGGCCGCGCAGGTCGACGACACCAGCCTCCAGCTCATGCTGGACGCCTACGAGTGGCCAACCACCACTTCCGTCTACCCGTTGCGCGAGATGGAATTGGACGGGGAGGACGCGGACGTCGACGGCGGCGCGTCCGGCGCACGGAGGGCGCTCTTTTGGCGCTTGATCCACTACTACATCTCCTACGGCGCACTGTCGGCCAACAGGGTCCCTTGCCCTCCTCGCTCCGGCCGATCCTACTATACTCACAACTGCCACCGAGCGCGCGGCCCCGTCAACCCCTACCACCGCGGCTGCTCCGCCATCACCCGCTGCAGGAGTTAGATGCCGGATCTTCCCCGACGCCCATACTTGGTTCGGTCGGCTGTATTATCTTTTATCAATCTCTCTGTGTGCTCCATTTCTCGTTGTTACCTTGAAGATTTTGGTGTCCCAGTCGAGGGTGGGATGGGGCGCCTGGCAGATCTGGGTTTGTATGTGTAATGTGGGATCCCCCTGGGTGTGTTCTTCGTAGTTTCTTTTCCACTGATCCATTCCACGAGGGAATGATATGAGCCCAGATCAGTGGGCATCTATCCATGTTTTCCTTGGAAAAATCCTTGTCCGACGATCGCCCAAGCTCATCCGGCAGTGTAGGCCCTGTGTATTGCGCAGCGATCTGAAGCCCCGTGGATCTCCAGCCTTTCCCGCATTGTTCTTGGGGGGAGGCGCGCCCTGGTTGTGATGGGAGGCCTCTTTGTCCTTTCTAAAATCTCTGCAGCCATTTCCCGATATATATCTTGTTTTGTCATGTTTGGCTGAACTGGGACTGAGGCCAGGAGCTCGTCGCCGACCGCCACTCGGAGCGCAGGAGGCCGCACCGAAAGCAGCCTTCTCGGAGTCGTGGCGCCGGCCTTGCTGTGTGGTATGGTAGGCAGCGCCAGCTACGCCCTGCCCAGTGGCAGCTTGATGCCAAACAAATCTTGTCTTCGCTTGCTTTGGTAGATTGTTGAATTTATACGATACCAGTCTCGATATCGATCTAGTCATGCAAGATGATATTATTTAAACTTGAACACTAGTATACGTGCTTAATAGGGTGTCTGCATTGATTGCATCAGAAATTAGATCTTCTCTACCAAACAAAAAAATCCTTTGGGGGAGTAAATCAACTCCTGCCCCTTAATTTTTTTCATGCTTCTTTAATTTTTAGTCACATCTTATACTTTCTCTCGAGTAACTCTCGCCTCCCTTGCATTCCTATGACACTATCAAGTTGAATTGATGTCTGAATAGTAAGTACTTATTGACATCTTTAACCAAACTCGTTTGGGTTCGTTTACCGATTTATCATTATGTTATTGGATGTGGTCATAAATATGTCATAAACTGAATTTAAAAATTGTTATCTATATTTATTAATTATTATATAATATAATAACTCATTCTATTTAGAAAATTTTAATTTTCTTAACTCTCTAGTTCACTTTTATCTCTGAGATCTTAACCACAGCGATGTTTTCTTTTCTTCATCTTCCGTTTCTTTCTTGATGGTACAGTTCACGTACATCTTAAGAGACATGTCATACTCGAGAAGTTCATCGACTGTGTGATGAATCGAATGGTTGATGATAACACAAAATAAGAATAGACATTACAGTTTTCCTAGAAAATATTTTATTTTTGTTGCAGATCAACTACCTCGTATGTTTATGTTGGATATGTATTATTTTGGATGTGTAATTTTTTTCTATCACTGTTGCGTATCTAATTATTTACTATCGACTCAAAAATTATTTTTTCTATATACTTGTAAATTATTTTTTATCTCATATTTTATGTTAGATATATAATTAAGAATATTTTTTAATATATTGTTATAAATAGATATTTTTAATTGTAATATATAGTTTTATGTATATATTAATCGATAAAATTATTTTTACGTCTTATTTTGTTAAGTTGTATCGTACATATGCTATCTCTGTATATACTCGATAACCGTCCGTTATCCGATCGTAAATCATTTTTAAATCGATAGAACAATGCGATTCTTCTCTTATAAGATATCGATGTGGATAATATTATTATTATTCGATCCGTATCTATTCGCAAACTCGGTGGCCCGTGAGCACACGCGTGAAACCACCGGTAAATCAGTAAATCAAGTTCACTCTTGTGCCCTGTCCATTACCGGCGCGCGGCGAACGAATCGACTTGTCTCGGAATCCTACACGTCCATGCCGGCTGCGGGGCTCGATGCCGAATTCTTGGGAATCTTGAAATCCCAGAACCGAGCGGCCGAGGGGATAGCACAGTTCTGCTCAAATCAAGTAGCTCACGAGCAGCTTGGGTTAAGACTCAAGATCAAGAGTCTTGAATCACCCCCATCCAAGCTGGGCAGCGCGGCCGGCCGCCGGATCTGCTCTTCCCATTGCTCGTGAGCCCCAATTTCTTCGAGGGTCATCATGCGTACGTAGCCGCCGCTCCGGCTTGGTGATATATATTCCCGTCCTGCTGCGTTCGACTCTCTGTGATCTTCTTGCAGCTCGAGTAAAATCGTTTCACTGTCTTTTCCTTTTCGACCGGTGGGTCTCAAGTGCAGCAACTTTACCTCTTTTATTTTGTTTGGGTCATCTTCTAGTTCTACGTGTCGTCTCGATTAATTCCGGAGTATGTATTACATCACAAGCCCACCATATCTGCTTCGAAGCTGACCCAAGCTAGCTATCCTGAGCGTGAAAAGCCCCCCGCTTGTCGATGTCGATTTTTGGGGGCATTTTTTTTCTTTATTTAATTAAACAGCACAATGAAAAGGCCAACGGCGAGTCTAGAACACTTTTGGGCGTTTAAATTGCAGTGGATATGAACTTTTCTTCGTTTCAATTGGTTTCACATCAAGTATTCATTAATTATTTTAAATCAATCAATCTTATATGTGAATAGATTTTAAAGACGAATTTTATCGGGATAAGTTTGTTTGTACTACGAACAACGCAAACCTCGTTTTTATACCAAATGTGATAAGATAATATTTAAGCCCGTTGGATCTTCATGATTTTGTTTGGAATATTAAAAATTTATCCATCTCAAATTAGGAGTGCAGCCAAAACCTCAATCCACCAAGAATTCTATTTTGATCTAAATAAGAATCAGTGAATTCAAGTTTCAATGTATCTCCTATAAATATAAATCAGCCCAAAATTATATTTTCTGATAATTAAATATAATTAGAATTAATTAATTTTGCTTCTACTTTTTAATTTTTTTTAAAAAATCCTGTTATATCGCTGAAAATTAGCTTCTACTGAATTAAGATGAATAAATAATAAAACATGACATATATAATGATAAAAAATAAAACTTTAATGTGATTATATCAAATCCTGGTAACTATGTGAGATTCATCCACTTGTTTTTAAATAAATTCAAATTTTAGCCCCCCGCGGGGGTGAGATGGGACTCGAAGCCTTCCACGGTGCACTGTGCTGTGTGTATGCTCTGGGTCGCTGGGCCATCTGACCTAAAAAAGACATAAGAAGTGGTGAATCTGGTGATGCAACGGTTTTAGTATTTTTTTTTTCGGTCTTTAAGACTGTGAAAATGCTATCAAGAGGCGTAATATTTGTCTAAATAATGTTTGTAATCCAAAAATAAAGATGTTAATTAGGAGTGCTCAAGAAGATCAAACCATAATAACTTGTTTCGGTTCAGCTTAATTTAAACTAAGGGTAGATTCAGTTTAGTTTTTAAAATATTTTGAGTCAAATCAAAAAGTTAAACAGAATAACTTAAATTAAATTATTTATTTATTGCATATAGCAACAATATTTATATATCGTTTCCGATAAAAATAAGTTTATATCTGAAAATTTTAAGATAAAACTAATAAAATGTATGAACATATATATGTACACTAAATTTTAATCAGAATACATTTTAAAACGAACCAAATTAAATTACATATTCACATGTGCCATAGTAAAATATGATTTGAACTTGATCAAACGACACCAAATCAAATTAAATTGATTTTGTCTAGTTTGATTTTCGAGCTAGTTTGGTTTGGAAACAAATCCTTAGAAATCAAAACAAAACAAATAGTATTGATAACCTATTAATTCTATGGATAGTAATTAAAAATAAATAAAGACACCAAAGAACTCATGTGCTCTCTCTTGACGTGACTCCCGGTGGCTGGCGTGGCTGCCGGAGGTTTAGACCAGAGAGATCCGGCCGGAGGCCGGGATAGAGACCACAAGATGGCCGCCGGCGACTGCCCACCCTTCGCTACGAGTTACTGATACGTCAACGCCATTGCATGTCGGTATGCGGTTCTTGTTTGTTTCCGAGCAACCTCTCCGCGACGTCGTCGTCGTCGTCGTCGTCGTCGTCGGGAAGAGGAAGCTGCTTCCTCCTGGTCGGCTTCCCAGCGGTTCATGTTAATTGCATGCTTACGTTTCGGTGGCATATTAATTGCATATATCTAAATTTCTATTACATGGTGGTATCTATTTCACCTAGTATTGATTTAACTATGATGTGTGTCGTGTCTTATGCAGGAAGCCAAGCAGGACGAAGATGTGGACTGCCTACCACGCGCGGTCATCGACGAGCGAAAACGACGACAGGCATTACGTCGTTAAGACCCTTCTAAAGGAAAGGACAGGCAGGGGTTGGAAGAAGGAAGGATCGGTTTCAACTGATAGGTTATTCACCAAGAGTCTTTGATCCAAATCATCCACGTTCAGCTCGGCCGATTAAGATCTGTGAGAGAGCTTATTTAATCTCGTATTTTTCTCCCTCTCGGTTCATCATATATATATTTCAGAAAGCTCCGAATCCGATTACGATCGAGGTGGTGACAACGATCGGAGTTCTCACCACATGCTTGCCCTGTTCGTCCACCCAGCTCAGTGACCCATGAACTACCTGATCTGCCTGCCCCGATCTCGCCTTCTTCTCCACCCTAATCTGGAAGCTCTGCGTCTCGTACTGTTCCTTGAAGACCAGCTCGTCTGGTTGCACGTCGATCGAGTACCCCGCAACGGGCGTTATCCGAGGCCGGTAGATCCAGCTGCTGCTTCCCTCGGCGACGTTGGTCACGGTTCTACGAAAGACCTGAACGGGCTTGGCGCCGGCGGCGCCGAAGGAGACGATGAAGGACGGGTAGTTGAGGTCGCGAGACGGACGGGAGCAGTCGTAGCGGGAGGACCGGGTGATGGCGAGGATCTGCTTCTTGGTGTAGTTCATGGCGCAGAGGAGGTTCAGGTAATCTTCCGGTCCGGCGTCGAAGACCAGCCCGGGGTCAAGCGCCCTGTTCGGATTCAGGTGGCCGGACCCCATGGCGAGAGGCGTCGCCGGTCCGTGCGCGTCGTCGCCCAGGTCTCTGATGGGCTCCCCGGAGGCGTCCAGCGCGTCGGCGGTGGTCATCATGGCCGACCTGATGGCCGCGGGGCTCCACCGGGGATGAGCGGCCTTGAGCAAGGCGGCGACGCCCGACGCGTGGGGGCATGACATGGAGGTCCCCGAGATGACGTTGAAGGAGCTGAACGCCGGCCGGCTCCTGACGGACCCGACCGACACGTCCTGCGGCCACGAGGCCAGAACCAAGGAGCCCGGGGCGACGAGATCGGGCTTCAGCACGGCGGGGCAGCTCCGGGACGGCCCTCTGCCGGAGTATATCTCCACCGACGGTGCTCGCCGCCGCCCCAGCATGGTCCGCGGGGAGCTGAGGGTGGCGGTGGGGAAAGGGCTGGTCTCCATGTACTTCAGCACGGTGCGTCCGTCGTGGGGACTGAGCAGAGCGCCGGGAAAGTTGAATTGCTGGACATACATGGAGCAGTTTTCCGGGCAGATGAAAAGCCCGCCGGCGACCTTCGCGAAGCTCACCAGAGTTTTAGCTTTGTCGATTTCTTCCAGCCGCGAGCTTGCGCAGAGGACTATCTTGTAGCCGACTTGCTTCAGGGAGGTCAGGTTGCCGCATGCCTGCATGAAGACCAGGGGGAGTTCCTGCAGAGACGCCCTTCCCGGGTACAGAGAGGTGGCGAAGACGGCGGTGCCGTCGCCGAGCACCACCGTGGCGCCGAGCTCCCGGTCGAAGCTGGCGGCGCCAACCGTCAGCACCCATGGCGCCCCGTTATGCAGGCTTGTCGGAGTAGGGCCGAGGTTACCGGCCGACGTCGATACGAAGATGCCCTTCTCCATGGCCGCATGCGCGGCGATGGCTATCGGGTCACGGTGGAGGGGAACGTCGTCCAGACCCATGGAGAGGGAGATGACGTCCACCCCGTCGGAAATTGCCCGGTCCATGGCGGCGAGTACGTCGGACGCCGCCGCTGATCCCTCCGTCCACAGGGGTTTGTACATGGCCACATGCGCCCGCGGCGCCATCCCACGGGCGGTCCCGGGGGCGTAGCCGAAGAAGTCCGCGCCGGCGACGTAATTCCCCGCCGCCGTGGAGGACGTGTGCGTTCCGTGCCCGTCCGTGTCCCGCGGCGAGTTCACGGCGATCGTCAGATTCCGGTTGCCGGCGAGGATCCCCTTGTTGAAGTACCGGGCCCCGATCAGCTTCCTGTTGCACAGGGAGGCGGAGAAGAAGGTGCCTGGCTCGCACGCGCCTCTCCATCTCGACGGGACCGCCGGCATGCCGTCGTCCCGGTAGCTCGCGCTTTCCGGCCAGACGCCGGTGTCGACGACGCCGACGATGACGCCTTCGCCGTAATTTGACGCCGGCCAGAGACCGGACGCCGGCCCGAGGTTCATGAACTCGAAGGTGTGGGTGGTGTCCAGCGTGACCGGCGCCTCCGGGTACGACGCCAGGAAGCCGCGAGACTGCCGGAGCTGCGAGAGATGGGAGGGAGAGAGGCGCGCGCTGAATCCGTGGACGGCGTGATCGTAGACGTAGAGAAGGTGGGGGCTGTCCGTCGACGCCGTCCGCTCCGGCGAGAATCCATCGTCGGCGGCGGCCGCGGCAGCCGAAAGGGTGGCCTCAAACCAGCTGCGGTGGCCGGAGAAGGCGATGGGCATGGCGGACCTGTCCATGTGGACGATATACGTGCGGGCCTCCGGCGAGGTGGCGAGGGAGAGGACGGCGGCGGCATTCATCAGGATGAGGATCCATACGGAAGGATGCCCACAAGGGTTCGCCGCCGCCATGGGGGCGAAGCTCTGGAGGTAGAAGTCCCACCCGCCTCACTTACTCGGATTTTGTAGGGGAACGAGCTCGACGAGTGGAGCGTCCTTCCTTCCTTCCTTGGGCAGTTTTTTTTTTTTTTTTTTTTTTTTAAGGTAGCCCGGTTTCAAAAGATTTTTACGAGAAATAGCACCGTTTGGAACAAAATTAATTGCATGGCACTCTTTCACGCTACGGCGGGCGGAAAACTTGCACAAAAGACGCCGTTTCATGCCATGTTTGACGTGTAGGTGCCAAACAATGCTATTTTCGGAACACCTGTTTTGATAGACTTTTATTATAAAAATAATTTTTAATTAATTTTGATAAAATGCATATTTAGATAAGAGGTCAACCGAAGAGTAAATAATCAGAAACTAAAATTAAAATCGAAACAAATAAAAAGATTTTATGATATTTTTATTTGAGTTTGACATAATTAACAGATTGAAATTAAGATATCACGAACACTCCGGGAATATTTCTTTATTAAAAATATCATAAAAATGATTTACTTTTACCTCTATCAATTTTATTCCTTTATCAAAAAGATTTATTCTTATCTCCATCAATTTTATTCCTTCCTGTACCGAAGAAAAAAACCTTAATGGTTTTACTTGCACTCTCTCTTCTATCTTGTTAATTTATCTTAAACCACCCACGTCTCGATCACACGGTCTCTCATCGATCAAGGCCCTCTCTTCATTTTATTATTTCTCTATCTTTCAGTGTACCTCGAGACCCGCTCTTCGTGAAGATATTTGATAGCCATTTACCCTATTGGAGCTAAATTAATCAAGGTGGTACGTTTTGATCGTCTTAATCTATCTTGCCTTGGTTTCTCGTGGAGTTCGGATCGCCTCAGGCACACAGAGGAGGAAATACTCTTAGTTTCCAATCAAAATTAACCACAACCACAATCACTTAAGTGATGATTCAAAGATGAACCGACATGAATCACTATTCAACTGAAAATTTGTAATAGATTATATTGTCGTTAGTAATGGTTCAGCCCAGTTTATAATATATTATACTGTGATGGGTAACGAATTACACTGTAGTAAGTACGATTCAGTCATGTTTGTGACGAGATAAGCTACACTTCGTACTGGTTCAACGAGTTGAACCATTATAAACTGTAGTGTAATCTGTTACGAATCACATTATAATTTATTACGAATTATGCTAAATTATTATGAATTGTAGTTGAACTGTTACGAACCATAGCTTAATACATTTTGAATCTCGGTTCAATAACGGTTCATGTCAGTTCACCTTAAGTCGTCACTTAAGAGTCTATTGGGGTGTTTTTGATTGCAAATTAAGATTGTTCCCTTCTTTGGGTATCTGAGGTGATTCGAACTCTTTGTTGTTACGGGGATCTATTGAGTTGAGACGTAGTTTATGCGCAGTTTGAATGCACATGTAACTTTTGACATGCTTTGGTGAAGAAATTTTATTTTGAATAAAATTTAAGATGGTTAACAATAAAGTTATCTTGTTTCGTAAGATATGATAACAAAGATAGTGAGATCATCCATATAAATAAATATACATAACCTTAAAAGGGGTGAACCACAAGATAAAAAGGAGAAGGTGATATCTACCTTTCTTTTCTAAAAAATATATATACTATAAAATATATTTTTGGATAATTTTTTTTTAAAAATATACTTTTATCACAAAAGCCAGATTTTTCATGCAACCAAATATCCCGTTATAAAATTTCAGACCTAATGTACAAGAGTGCAGTCAGACATCTATATACATATATATATATATATATATCTTAGGGCACGTTTGGTTTAATTGTTAAACATGTTTGTATTAATTTTTACATTTTTATTAGATATAGCAACAATCAATCAAACATGGTCTTAACAAAGGGGAAAAAAGCCTGAACACGAGTGGTAGTGGTAGGTGACCAGCCTCTGGCGACGTTTTCATCTCTGCGCTCACTAATTACAACGAATTGCTATAATCATTAATAGTTATTTAAATTTGATGTACATGTGCTATAATTTTATAAATTTTTTATTTTAATATTAATTTATAAAAATAATAATAAAATTTTAAAAAATTAAAAATAAACACAGAATAGACTACATACGATTCGTATAAATTATCGAAACATTTAATATCACATACAAAATTCTATCTTTTAATAGTTTAAATTAGCTCCGCAAATCCGATTCCAATTCTATTGTAGGAGTCCAAATCGATTCCGATACTTTTTAAAATGCATATTAATATTTAATTTTTATTTAAAAATAATTTATATATTAATATTAAATTTTGGTATCATCGCTTCGAAACTTAAAGCTTTCATTTTATTAATTTATACATATAATCTTATTTTATCAATTCAGCGGAGAAAGCACTCTCCGTCCAAGATATAAAAGATAAGGTTCATTAAATGTCAGTTTATTAACCTGTGAATTTATCTCCGTCCTCCTCTGAGTCCAACGTATGCATGGTTGTATGTGGGCGGAGGCACCCCGAACTCCAGCCATCCGACTGCAGAATAAGAAATTCCGCCGGGTTGTTAATTTATGCGTTGATATACTAATTAATTAATGCGAAGTGGGGGCGCCTGTATCATTCAACATTGCATAGCTAATCGAGAAATCGAAGCTGGACGAAGCATACATCTAGATAAGGTATTTCATTCAAATTTGTCTGACGCTGCCAGCTATATACGAAGCTGATTCGTCAAACACAAATATTTGAATTCCATGTAAAATCATTTTTATTGTAGTGAATTCTCTCTGTGTACGCCGACTGGCTGTCGCCCGGTTGGCATATCTTCTGTCCCGTGGGCGGGGTTCGAGGGTAGCAGGAGCCCGACTTTTCTTCCCCTGGAAAGAAGATGCACGTAGCTTCGGCCGTTATCGTGGACAAAAAAATTTCTCTAAGTACAGTCATGTTGCATATAATTAATTTAAAAAAGTGAGAAATTGGTAGGAGTACTGGACACACCGCATTTTCTTTTAAATGAGAAGATGTGATTAATGTAGAGTTTAATTATATATAGTATAAAAAATGGTACTATATCAATTTTGATGCTGATATTTTCGAAGTTTAGAGTAAGTGTCAACATCAAAATCGGCATATATAAATGAATGCTTGCGTGACAAAACATGTTTTCCTTGTATTACAAATGTCTAAATCGATACTATGATTAGTCAAACCTCTTTTGATAACTTATACCGATCGATATCAATTTAAGATCTAACAGTGACATATATAGTTGTCTGGTACTACTTTATTAGAGAGGGCCTAAACTCTGGACTTTTGAGTAGGTATAATTAATCAGTTTTCCACCTGATTTTTATAAAGCAAATTATATAAATTTCAGTAAATAAAAAGTTGGATCGATACTACATATATAATGAAGAAAGGCGCCTTACCAGAATGGAGCAGAAATTCAGAATCTCACATTTCATTTTCGTCCCCCCTACTTGGAACAGGCATGGCTTAAGTGTTGATATGGGATATTATTGTTCGTTTGCACAACAAATGAGTATACGTTTATACGATAAAGTCTTATATTAAGATGGCATCTAAGATAACAACACATGTAAAATTATTTTGTTTGCTGATATCTGACAACAAAAAAGGTGGGAATTCTTTGTATGTGAGATAGGGAATCACACAAGAAAGGTCTCGCCTTTTCTTTGTCCAAGAAGGGATTCTTTATATAAAAAACATACTTTTATGCACGAGTGTCAAATTCTTTTTTTAACAAGTTTCGTTACAAAATATAATTTTATATAATAAATGCTCAATTTATCATGTAGCCAAACAGCGCACGAAGTTTTTGTTGATCCAGTTGTACTTGTGCAGTTATTGATTTTTCATGGAAACCAGCTTGGTGATGGGGAGATCCAAGGCATAAAGATGGTGGGTGGGCAGAGCTGATCAGGGACCCATGCAACCCCTTTTCCACCACCTTTCTCTCTGTGCCCTCCCAGACCCACCCAGCACCTTTGCATGTAAACGCAAGAGAGAGAGAGAGAGGGGGGAAGAGAGAACAGCTGGAGATCCGAATTTACTACCAAGTTATTTGACCTTCCTTTTTAATTTGCTTCAGCTGTTCGGTGATCAACCTAAATCAGTGGTAGACAGGACCATTTGTGGCACATAAATACCTTTCATCTCCCATGACCACACGATGTCGTTGGGACGTGGCCAACAGGAAAAAAAAAAAGAAAATAAAAGAGGTCTCGCCACTTTTTCATCCGAGAAGAAATTCTATTTTTCTCCCATGACCATCGTCAAACATCCTTTTCGAGAAGTTTTATTACATTAAAAAAAGCAATTGGGTAGATAAAACATATTTTATCATGCAACTAAACATCCTTTTCGGTACAAAGATTTGGATATTTCAGCTTTTAAAAATAGGCGGGGTCGTCGTCAACAAGTTGGGCCTTTCTTCTCTTCACTTGCGGGACACTTGTTAACCTACTGGATCGCACACGGTCCAAACTACGGGCCCAACAACGTTGATGCCGACCAGTTAATTTGATTTTTAAATTCGACTTGGCGGCATGTCATCATAGCAAGTGTCAATGGACAAAAAGACAGCGTAAAGTTCAACTTGTATTGAAAAAATAGTCATCACATTTTTTTTTGTATTTTGTGGTTTGAAATAGTTGTGCCCTTTTTATCCAAACCAATCTCCCGCTTGGTTAAATAGAAATCTTGACCGGACGTAAATCTGTCCACCTCTCTTGATTTCGACTAGAAATATTCGCTTTCCTGTATCAATTTTAGAACCTTAAAAATTAGGGCCCAGCTGGCTGGTCATCTCAAACAAACCATCAGTTGGGCCGAGGTGAGCCAAACGGGTCAAGTGGACACCAACTTTCAAAATATAATTCAATTAAAATATGATTTACGTTCGTTAAAAATATATTTTTGTTAAGATAATACCACCTTTAATGTATAATTTTTAACAATTAAGTTTATTGAGTTCAATAATAATATATTTATGAAGTAAAAAAAAATAGCTGTGCTCGAGCCCAACAACAACGTAGTACAGGTCGGGGATGGCTGGCTCGATATATTTTGGATCGGGTCTTAATGGTGTCGGGCTTGGCTGGGCCCACTGATACCCACAAAAAATGGGGGAGGAGCTTCAGCTAAAGGGCTTATAACTTGCAGAATCCGCAACTTGAACTTTGGACGCCAGGTGACATTTTCTATCAAGGCTGATCTTGTCAACCCCTCAAGTTTCCAACGAGGTACGTAGTTGCTTCGAAGGCATATATATTCTACTGGGTGCCCACTGACATGACAATAACACGCAAGTACTTGTGCAAGTAATTAGTAATTACAACTCTTAAGAGACCAGTTTTGGTTGCACTCGATTAATGAAGAGATAAACTTGATTCATCTCTAAAACTTGAAAATAAATTGAGTTTATCTCTGAATCAAGCAGGGTCATATATAAAATCATATAAGTTAGATTTGAATTATAGGAAGATAACTGACGGCTTAACTGTTACTAGTTAAGTGACGCAGCCAATAACACACGAATATGACAAACCGATTCATATATCGATATCAACTAATTAAAATGGGAGGTATATATACATATGCCCCAGCTGGTTGGTGAATCTCCTGCGTGTCCGGGGTAGCAGGCAGCATGGGGAGGTTTATAACGTACGTGTTCAACCATATTTAATAATGTCTCTGATACGTTACAGGTGCGGCTCTGGGGCTCATATATCATAAAATTAGGGGTTCTCCTGCTACGACTGGGTGGGGAGATAAGATAACAGGTTAATTTGAATATGGGCATACGGTTTTGAAGCAAGTAATCAGCAATATCTCTAGAAAGCATTAATTCTTGAGATCACTTGGACGTATATATGTTAAGCAATTGTGAACGATTGATCATGATCTCTTCAGGATGTGTGAATGTTACTCGCGCGAACACCTGCTCCCCGATCGGGTGTTCGAAGAAATGCCGCAACCGGCTGCACCGCCTCGAGGGATTTTTTTTTTTAAACTAACGTATTTTAGTTATTTTTCTCTTAAAACTAACACACAAAACCGTAACTCTTCAAAACTCTGACACACTTTTAATTACAGAGAAAAAGATAAAGTTGCTATTTGGTATCTCGACTTCAAAAGGTGAAGATCCTAATGTAAGGGTCACAAAGAGGTCACATGTGTTTAATTAAATGTCAAAAAAGTTAGGTGTTTTAAATTGCGATTTCATTTTTCTAAGAAATTTGGTTTGAAGTAACAATTTCACAGTTTTAGTTTTGAATAAAAATTTTTGTTGTGTTGGTTTTGAACAAAAAATGTTGTATTAGTTTAATTTTTTTAAAAAGAACCTGGTGCTCACCCACGTTGGCGCGACAGGAGGCGACATTGGGAAAGCCAGATTCTATATAATGGCATCATTTATTTAAATACTTTTGCTTTATTTAAATGACTTTTGCACGTATTTGGCTTTCCAGACAGCGAGTCTGGCAGGTCATATATTTAAATCAAGATTAAAGTCCTAACAAACCTTAAGACTTTTTATCGGCTCCAAGGTATGAGTAACATAATCTTTCTAAAACTTAAGTGGAAAGTAAAATTAATCGAATATTATATTAAGATTCATATCATCTTGCAAACATTAAAAATCATAAACGTTACGCTTTAGAGACAAAATATAAGCACTTTAACCTTTCTTGATGATATGACGCAATAATCATTCCGACGTCCCTCTCTTTTATTGCCAATGTGGAGAGTGTGAAGAGAAAAAAAATAGTTGTCTTACACTAATATCATCTTAAAAACTTCATAACAACAACATTAAGATAAAAAGGCCCAAAACATATAATGAGATTAAAATTTAGTTTATAAAAAAAATTTAAATGAGTTTTGGGAATCATTACAAAATTGTGTTTTTATAGAATACCGTCCTATCGGACCCAAAAGACCAGCGTTCTTTCTTTTTTTAGCCTCGTGGTCCCCGTCTTTTGGATGTTCTCTCTGTTTTTTTCTTAAATTTTTTTGAACGATCTCATGGTAATAATTTCATGTTTTTAGTTATCTTAAATTGTATTTTGATATAAACTTTTATGATGAAATATATAAAATTTAGTATTAAGCTACTATTTTGAACCTGTTCACAATGATCGATTGTAAACTATATAAATCCCAACTCCAACATCATTCTCATCATGTCGCTCGGCGGAAGTGTAACTTCATACACAGGCTGTTAATAACAAGAAATCGAAGCGTGTGGAGATTCATCAGTTCAATAATATATCATCCCTCACCTTGCTTGTCACTACCGCTTGCCACACAAAGCCCTATATAATAATATCCTTCACATGGAGAGATGCCTTCTGCTCTCTCTCTCTCTCTCTCTCTCTCTCTCGTTCCAGCTGCCAGTGTCTGTATCTCTCGGGAATGGAAAGGATGAAGGTAAGATGCCCTTCTCGGTTCTCTTCCCTTCAAACACTTCATTGAGATCGAAGGGTATCAAAGGGCCGCTGTTCCTGCCTCCGCCGCCTGCAGGTGATAGGTGGAGCAGGACCCCTGTGGCTACTGGCAGCCGTCGGCGTCTTCTTCTTCGTCGCTGGAGCCGCAGCAGCCAAGGTATATCACTCTCACCGCTATTTCGCATATAAAAATATATATATATATCTTATCATCTATGTGATACTGAAAGATCATTGGGAGGGGGGGCTGGTCTTGATCTCTTCTCTGCACACAGTTAGGGCAGACCTGCCTTCTGGACAGAAACTGCGACTCCGGGCTGCACTGCGAGACGTGCGTCGCCAACGGCAACGTCCGGCCAAGGTGTACCCGTGTCAAGCCTACCGATCCAAAGACCAAGGTTTTCTCCTCCACGGCTCTATCTTCTTCTTCCCCATATATCCTCCTCCTCTTCAACGCTGGTTCTGATGGATTGACTGACCCTCTGGTCTCACCGGGGCAGGGGACGGGCTTGCCGTTCAACCGGTACTCATGGCTGACGACCCACAACTCCTTCGCGAGGCTGGGCCAGAGGTCCGCCACCGGCGCCTTCATCCTCGCGCCCTCCAACCAGCAAGACAGCATCACGGACCAGCTCAACGTAAGTAGAGATCGGCTGTCGCATCAGTCCAGCGCGGCGAGGACGGGGAGCGATGGTTTCTTTCCGAGAGGAATGCAGATCATCTCATGAGGGAGAGATTCTTCACGTAAATAATATCATTTAATTGATGATTTAATGACTCTCTAACTTCAGAGACATTAAATGATATTATTTATGTGAAGAGTAACTTCTTTTTCAAGTGTTCACTCGAGAAGAGCAACTCAATCCTTCTTATTAAGGACTCTCATAAAAAGGTTGAGAAAACATAAGTATACGCTCTTTCCAAGAGGATTTTCTCTCGGCTTCTTCGATATCTTTCATTTGACCACAAGAAGACCCATGAATGATCCATGTGTGTTACGCGTCATTATAACTTTAAAATTGACCCGACGTGTGGAAGCCCTGCGTATTTAGTAATAGTCCTGAACATGATACATACCTAGCTAGCTACTTCGTCATTATTTTATGGTTTAACCTTTGCGACTCCATAGATTTAATTACTATCACGTCAGAACCAATGATTCAAGCGTGTATATATATAAATATATAGATGTAGCTCGAAGACTTTGCTTCGAAGCTAGCTAGTCCTTTTGTGTTCAGGTTGGCTTACAAGCTCAGCAGAAAGAAACGTCTGCGTGCAGAACGGCGTCAGAGGGTTGATGCTGGACATGTATGACTTCGAGAACGACGTCTGGCTCTGCCACTCCTTCGGCGGCCGCTGCTACAACTTCACCGCCTTCGTAAGTTTTCCATCCAGCCTCTCGGCGGCGCCGCCGTCGGTGTGCTGCGATCTCACTGCGTGCTCTCAGCTCTCGGCCGGAGATATCATGACGCACACATCTCAATCGATGAAAGGGCTTCTGATTAGAGACCGCGCCGTGTGTTTCTTGATGCACCCACCAGCAACCGGCCATCAACGTGCTCGGGGAGATCCGGGCCTTCCTGGGAGCAAACCCGTCGGAGATCGTCACCGTCTTCGTCGAGGACTACGTGAATGCCCCCGGCGGCCTGACCAAGCTCTTCGACGCCGCCGGGCTGAGGCAGTACTGGTTCCCGGCGTCCGGGATGCCCAAGAACGGGGAGGACTGGCCTCTCGTCGCCGACATGATCCGCCGCAACCACCGGCTGCTGGTCTTCACCTCCAAGTCCGGCAAGGAGGCGTCCGAAGGAATCGCCTACCAGTGGCGCTACGTCGTAGAAAACCAGTGTACGTACCCAGGAGATCGAGGAAACGAACTAGCGCACATAATTATATTCGAGGGCGGTTCATTTTAGAAGGGAATATCTTAACTCTCTCACAAAATCGTCTTCATATTATACATATGAGCAGATCATCTCAAGAAATGTTTGAGACGATAGTCTCAAATCGTTCACATAAATATCATTATTTAATTTATAATTTAATAATTTTTTAACTTTCAAAATATTGAATAACATCATTTATGTGAAAGATCTGAGATTACATCTTCAAACATTCTTTTGAAGTGATTTGTACTCTATGTATACAGAGCAGAGAATTTTAGATGTTTTTCTGAAGTTGTACTTTTCATCACTCACAAAGAAATTTTATTTAATATCTTAAAATTTTAAAAATTATTAAATCATACATTAAATAAAATTTTTTATGAATACTTTAGAACGGTAATATCAAGCAGACACTCGAGACTCCTCACTTTCTTATATATATAATTAATTGAAGGCACTCATCCCTCCTCTTATATATGTAAGTAGAGACCGAATCCCCTCAGGTGGGCACCTGAGAGGTCCGGTCAGCCCCTCATATTTTGGTGCTGACAAGACATTAAAAAGATGGTGATTTGAGAGGGTCAGACCCCCTCAGGTGCCCACCTGAGGGAATCCGGCCTCATGTAAGTATATGCCGTCTCTGCATGATCCCGACAGGCTTGTGCCAACGCCGCAGATGGCAGCGGCGGGATGGCGGCGGGGTCCTGCCCCAGCCGCGCGGAGTCACCGCCGATGAACACGGCGGCGAGATCGCTGGTCCTGATGAACTACTTCCCCGACAACCCCAACCTGGTGAACGCCTGCAAGGATAACTCCCGGCCGCTCGTCGCGATGCTCCAGACCTGCCACGGCCAGTCGGCCAATCGGTGGCCGAATTTCGTCGCCGTGGACTTCTACAAGGTACGTTTTACACTGCTCCTCCGCCGCCGCGGCGATACCTTCTTCTTCATTAATCCCGCCGCCGGGGAGTCCCGGGACCTACCACCGCCGCTCATGTCCCCGCAGAGAAGCGACGGAGATGGGGCTCCGGGGGCGGTGGACATTGCAAGCGGCCACCTGGTCTGCGGCTGCGACACCATCGCCGGCTGCAAGGCTAACGGCACCTACGGCGCATGCGCCGTCGCCCCCGAGGCCGTCGTCGTCGTCGACCCCGAAGCTTCCGCCGCCGCCTGGCAACGTGCTGGCCGGCGGCTGGTCTACGCAGTTGCGTCGACGGTGGTGGTCGTCGTCGGGTCGAAGGTGTTGAACAGCTAGAGAATTTAGATTATTCATTTTACTGCATGGCTATTTAATATATGTTCCGAATCGTGTCGACGTTGTTGAACAGCTAGAGAAGTCTCGCTATATATATATATATATTTAGAGATTGGATTTCCTCGGGAAGTCTCCTGAGAAAGTCTGGGTATTAAAAGTGATATAATATCTGTTATATCAAAAAAAATATGAGTAATCTGATCGGACCCCTCGAGAGGTCTCTCGAAGGAATCCGATCTCATATATTTATATTTCGTCTGGCTCCATCCACACGAGGGAAGGTAAGTCCTCCGGTTCACCAGCCGCAGGCGCATTTAAATAGGAGCCATGTGACGCAAGTACTGACGTCTTGTGATTTGGACGAGATTTCTTTTAATTAGATAGACGAAAAATGTTAGCGAATATATTATATATAGTTAGTCATTTGTATTTTTATGTGCTTAAGGTGGAGTGACCTCTCTTGAAGGAGACCTCTTGCGTTGCGTGGGTCGGCGGTCAAAGTTTAGGAGCCTGGCTCCCCTTAACAGTCAGTCAGCGGAGGAAATATTCTCTATCGTCTCGTAAAAAAGTGAAGTCCACGTCACGGTGATAGATTTACTGGTTAAATTGTTATTTAAACACGTGAGTTATATTTTTTTTAGAGAGTAGACAAATCCTGCGTTGATAAATTTATTTTGCGAGGCAGTTGGAAATATTAACAAGCAGAGTGGTGGAGGTAGGCACGATATTTATATGTTAATTACTTTTTTTTAATATTTGATGTCAAATTGAAAAGAATATTCTTTAGCGGATCCTCGCTCGGGTCGGGTGCGAGGCACGTGTATCACGACCCGAATTTCAACCTACACAACGGAAAATAATTCAGCGATCTAATCGGGGAAACAACCCCAAAAACACATCGGTTTAGAAAAACTCGAAGACAGAGGTCCTAGTTCACAATTCTAACATTAAAATAAAAATGTTAGATAGTGATCGATCTAAACTTGTCAAGTTTGAAAATAAATAGAAAGCTATGTATAATCGAAAGTGATAATATTCGTCGAACACACCATAATTTTTTGTTTGATATAAAAGTTATGTTACACAAACACAAATTGTAATTAAAACCTTTTTTTATTGTGCGACAACCAGACAGCCCCATAAGGGTACGGTCAGCTCCGGGCATAAAGATCAACCCGTACGAGTTCATGGTCAATTATTTTGGAGTAAATAGAGAAATTAAAAAGTCAGTAATAGTAAATGTTTAGATAATAAAACATTTACACCACGTGATATCCATTATTTTTCAGATTATATCTCACCAAACATCTTTCTATCTCTCTCTCTCTCTCTCTATCTATATATATGCCTATCAATTTGTCTATCAATTATGTTATCTTTTTAAAACCATTGACATGAGCTATTTTCGAGATACATCAAAATGCAACCCAGTGATAATATGTGAGCATTATATCTATAGAAAAGTGTTTTTTCGTACGTATATTTTAATTCAATTGTTTGCACGTGGCAGTACATGCATGCCAATGGATGTCTAATTATCCATGCGTCTTCTATCATGCACAAGGACTCGAGAGAACATATAAGTATAACCAAAGTAGGTTATTTACGTACTATACGTGCTAATAATGACGATATTTCGTCCATGACCTACAATTAATATTCCGTGAAACTAAAACGTAGATCATATTCTCTCTTAAAGGGTGTTTCGTCGTAAGCTATGTATGTCACAGATATCACATGAATAATATTCAATTGGGTCACAAGTGACATTTCCAACTCTCTAATGTCATAAATAACAATTGAATCAACTAACTGATCTAATAATCACACTTATTAAATAGCAATGTTGTCCTGATGTCACTTATCCCTCGGACCCATCTTCAACAAATTAAGCATGCATGCGTGGTTGATTTCCAGATTCTTTCAACACAAATTTTAAAAAAATAATTATTAAACCAACATTGATTAATGACGTGAAATAATTAATAAACCACAACTTTAAACATATTTATCGTAAACAATTATTCGAAAATAAAACGACAGCTGATTAATGACGTAAAATCGGGAGATTGGATAAACAAAAAGCAGCGAGGGACCATTATTAAGATGAAAAGGAAAGGGAGTGGTCTCGATATCTCATATTTTGTCCAAGAAGGAAAAAAATTACAAATTAAACCTTTATCAGGCATCCAAACACCCCCCTTAGCTCTTTAGATTTAAAATTCACCGTGAAATTCATCTTATATACCTGATTGGAACACCGGTTCTATTCTCTATTGTTTTCTCGTCCTTGCACCATTTTCTTTTCGTTGACTTCTTCTGCCTCCGCCGTCGTCCACAGCCATCAACATTAACCAATCACGGAGAGGAAAAAAAGGGAAAGCTGGAAATACCAACATCAATTTATCTTAAAATGTGGGCCATGGGCGCGCACCATTGGGCGTTTAACACGTGGGCTAGACGTCAAACATTGCTAAAATCGGTAGCAGGTGAGATCATCAAAAGGAGTGTCGACCGCCAAGCACGCCGGCCCCCAGCACGCATGGCCACGCCCCGCGGGTAATGGCGCGTTCGTAGGGCCCATTAAGCGAGGGAGGTTCGTCCACGGTTGTTGGGCCGGCCCCACATGCGGATAAATGGCACGTACGGGCCCGACGGCGTTCGAACGGCGAGAGGCGGTGCGGCGAGAGTTGCGCATCAGCGGTCCGAAGGAAATCTGATATTCTCGAGGTTTTCGTTCCATACCGCTAAAATTGATAGATTTGAAAGAGATCATATGGAATATTAATAATTGTATTGTAGTCGTTAACATTTTAAAATACGAATTATTGAACATGACTCCAATTTCGAAGATGGAAATAAAATTGGAAGAAATCTAGACGTAACAATTTCGAAACAATCATAATCGAAAGCATATGGACTCTCATCGATATCAAAATAGAATACGAATAAGTTTTATCACCGGATCCGACCCGATTGCAGCCCTACTGCACATGAGAAGATTCAAATCATCGCGGTATGAAAAAGAAAAAAAATAGAAAAGCAGATGAGTGATCACACGATGTATCATCCATGCATGCCGAACGTTTTCTTTTTCTTATTTTTTTTCTTTTCCTTCTTGAGAGCAAACGCCGGCTTTTGGGAGTTCTTTTCTTCTTTTCTTTGGAGGACAACTTATCACAAAAAAAGAAGAGTTCGTCTTTAGAACGTACAGACCTTTCAAAGAAAGAAAAAGTCTTTAGAACGCACAGCACATATATGTGATCTCTGTATCTGATAAGAAGAGAATTTCCGATCAAATGTAGAATGATTTTTTATGATGTATTAAATTTATTTTAATATCTTATTTTTATGGCAGGATTAGGATGTTTTTATTAGTGTACCAAAAGGAGTAGATGGACATTTGAACAAAACAGCACATCACTGCAGTGCAAAATAGAAAAGGAGAAAAAGAAATAAATCACTCTACACGACAACAGAAAAATCCTATGAGATTCTTGAATGAGGAAGCTAATAATGTTCGAATATTTCTTTTAGGGCCCACGACCACGAGTTCATAAAATGTATTTATGGCGTTAGCTTATTATTAGGTGAGTGATGAGGCACAACTGGACGGACGACGGCAAAGGGCGCTCAAGCCACAACCGGGTTATCGGATCCAAATCGGACCCCAAGCCGAGCGCGTCTCCCACAACCGGGTTATCGGATCCAAAACGGACCCCACACACACACTCGGTGATACCGAAACGCCCTCCTCTCTTTGACTAGTCGAACCAGCGCGTTGACTTGATCCGACGGGGCACACTTAACGGCTGCGATGCGGCCAGCTCACCAGACCATGGGCACCGGCAGGAGGCGCCGCCACATGCTAGCTGTATCGGCCACAGGAAGACTCACAGGTCTTCTCCTCCGCCCCACCGCGTCGTTCTCTCCACGCTCGCAGTTGCGGACGAGAGCTCGTCCCCTTCGGACCAGACCAGAGAAGGGAACAAGAGGTCGGGAGGTGCAGAGGGGCAGAAAGATGGGATCTTTCATCGTAGATCTGCCCTCCCCTTCGCGTCTCACCTTCTTCTTCCTGCTCTTCTTCTTCTTCTTCGTTTTCCAAGCAGCGCCCAAATCTGCCGCCGATGTCCCCCTGGGCTCCGTCATCCGCCCCACGGGCTCCACCACTGCCTGGACGTCCGCCAACGGCACCTTCTCCCTCCGGTTCTTCCCCGCCGATGCCGCTGGAGGCTCCCTTTATGTGGCCGCGGTCGCTCTCGCCGGCGGCATCCGCGTCTGGACGGCCGGCGGCGGATCTGTGGCCGTCGATTCGTCGGCCTCCCTCGAGCTGCGCAGCAATGGAAACCTCCGCCTAGTCAACGGCGCCGGTGCGACGGTCTGGGAGTCGGGCACGGCCGGGCGCGGGGTCTCCGGCGGGACGCTCCTGGAGTCGGGCAACTTCGTGCTCAGCAACGGCAGCGCCACCGTCTGGGACACTTTCTCCCACCCCACCGACACCGTCCTGCAGGGCCAAAACTTCTCCCTGGGCAGCGTCCTCCGCTCCGGCCGCTACTCCTTCTCCCTCCTCGCCGTCGGGAATCTCACCCTGCGGTGGAACGACACCGTGCTCTACTACAACAAGGGCCTCAACGCCTCGGTCACCGCGAACGCCACCCTCACGTCCCCGAGCCTCGCGCTTCAGCCGAACGGGATCGTCACCCTGTTCGACCCGGCCCTCGATACCGCTCCGGTGATCGCATACAGCAGCGATTACGGCGAAACCCCCGACCTGGTCAGGTACCTGAGGCTGGACGACGACGGAAATCTTCGGGCGTACAGCTCGGCCAGAGGCAGCGGCCAGGGGACGCCCCGGTGGTCGGCGGTGGCGGACCAGTGTGAGGTGTTCGGTTGGTGCGGCAACATGGGGGTCTGCAGCTACAACGACACGGAGCCCATCTGCGGATGCCCGTCGCAGAATTTCGTGTTCGCCGACCCCGGAAATCCCCGCCGGGGCTGCCGGCAGAAGCAGGAGATCCGGGACTGTCCCGGCAACTCCACCATGCTGCAGCTGGACCACACTCAGTTCCTGACTTACCCGCCCGACATATCGACCGAAGTCTTCTTCGTGGCTATCACGGCCTGCCGGCAGAACTGCCTCTCCGGGAGCTCCTGCGTCGCCTCCACGTCGCTGGCGGACGGGACGGGGCTGTGCTACCTGAAAGTCTCCAACTTCGTGAGCGGCTACCAGTCGAGGGCGCTGCCCAGCACCTCCTTCGTCAAGGTCTGCGGGCAGGGCATACGGAACCAGGCGTCGTCAAGCACGGAGCAGGCTCGAGACGGGTCGTCGAAGCCGGGCGCCTGGGTCATCGCCCTGGTCGTCCTCGGGACGATCTTGGCGCTGGTCTTTCTGGAGTGGGCCCTCTGGTGGTGCCTCTGCCGGAACAGCCCCAAGTACGGCCAGTCTGCCGCCCAGTATGCGCTTCTGGAGTATGCGTCCGGTGCGCCGGTGCAGTTCTCCTACAAGGAGCTCCACCGTTCGACGAAAGGCTTCAAAGAGAAGCTGGGGGAAGGGGGCTTCGGCGCCGTGTACCGTGGTGTCCTGGCCAACCGGACCGTCGTCGCCGTGAAGCAGCTGGAAGGGATCGAGCAGGGTGAGAAGCAGTTCAGGATGGAGGTCGCCACCATCAGCAGCACCCACCACCTGAACCTGGTGAGGCTGATCGGATTCTGCTCGGAGGGGAGGCACCGGCTGCTGGTCTACGAGTTCTTGAAGAACGGGTCGCTGGACAGATTCCTCTTCGCGCCGGAGTCGAGCACGAAGCTGTCCTGGGAGACGAGGTACGGCGTCGCCCTGGGGACGGCGAGGGGGATCACCTACCTGCACGAGGAGTGCCGGGATTGCATAGTCCACTGCGACATCAAGCCGGAGAACATCCTGCTCGACGATGGCTACAACGCCAAGGTCTCCGACTTCGGCCTCGCGAAGCTCGTCCACCCCAAGGATCACCGGCATCGGACCCTGACCAGCGTGAGAGGAACCAGAGGATACCTGGCGCCGGAATGGCTGGCAAATCTTCCGATCACCTCCAAGTCCGACGTCTACAGCTACGGGATGGTGTTGCTGGAGATCATCGGCGGGCGGCGGAACTTCGACATGTCCGACGACACCCACCGGAAGAAGTTCTCCGTCTGGGCGTACGAGGAATTCGAGAAGGGGAACGTGAGGGGCGTCCTGGACGGGAGGCTGGCCGGCCAGGAGGTGGACATGGAGCAGCTCGACAGGGCGATTCAGGTGAGCTTCTGGTGCATCCAGGAGCAGCCCTCCCACCGGCCTTCCATGGGGAAGGTGGTGCAGATGCTGGAAGGGATAATGGAGATCGAGAGGCCGCCGGCGCCCAAGTCGACGGAGGGCTCGCTGAGCGTCACCAGCGGCAGCGGCAGCGTCAGCCTGCTCTCCACCTTCGCTGCCTCGGCGGCTCCCATTCCTTCCTCCTCGTCCGAGCTGGTCCCCGGCGTATCTTCTTCGACGTCTAGAAAGCCGACGGAGAAGACGTCGTCGTCCTTGATCGAACACTCGGACTCTTCTTGATCGCTGCTCTCCGGAGCCGATTACGACTCTGTTGATGTTGTTTCCTGGGGGTCGATCTTCCTCTTCTTGCGGCGGAGAGGAGATCCTATCGTACAGAGTTGGAAATTCAGCGCCCAATTTACCATCGGGGCGGGGAAAGAATTGATCAGCAACTCAGAACCAATTTGACGAGGCTGAAGCTGATGGAGATATTTCTCTTGTTCTTTCGTCTTTTCTCCTCAATGTCGTTGTTTATATCATATCAGACTGACGTTCGCACACATTATGAAGCTATGATCCATGTACAGAGTAGTACTCTGTTCGGAAGCAGACATTCGTGTCCGTGACAGGATTCTGAGGAAATGAGGAAAGTAATGTAAAAGAATGTCTACTAGCTCAAAACTAAATGCATTCTCAGTTATCCTTAGTTTTCTTCTTATGAAACGGACAGAGTATCAAAATGTGGTATTGTCGGAGCAAAGACTGTTTTGTTTTTTGACAGAGATTTTCTTCTTCTCAGTCTCGAAAAACACGGTCAATCCGATCGAGATGTTTGGTGATGCGTAATTTAATTGTTCTGTTCGGCTTTCTCGTTATGTTTCGAGCATCTTTTATATTTTTTAATTTATTATCTCAATGTTGCCTTGCTATTTTGTTAATCCCAAAAAGATTTAGAGTGAATCATAGATCGTTAAAGCAGTTGTGGAGGAGACCGACCACCAGGTGAGAATTTCAACGATTCGAAACCCTCCTTGATCTGTCTCCACCAAACTACTTCGGCCGGATAGGCGTCGATTCTTGCAACGCACGAGGTATCATTGTCTATCCTTGCAATGTAATTACTCTGGCAATGAAGTTCATCATATTCCTAAAATTAACAGGAGCTGGAAAAACAATTTGTTGAACAGAAGCAGTCCAATGTGTGGGCATTCTGGCATATCACTTGCTCGTGTCGGATAAAATGTTCGTAGAAAATGATTCATGGCCATGATATGATGCTGCCGCCTTCAACGGACGAGAAAGATAGTAAGTGCAGGCTAGAGAAACAGAGACTCATGAAGGATTTGTGCAGCGGAAATGCCACGTCCGTGCCATCTCGATGATCACCACCAACGGTTCTCATCAGGTCGCCGAGCATGCCGGAGCAGCACCAGAAGCATACCGGCAAGGCAACAGCATATGGGATGCGAAGCACCCGGTGAAACCCGGCTCCGGGAAGCTTCCATCTATTCGTTATTCAGTCCACCCTTTCTATCTCCCCATGTCGGCCAACGGTGCCCATATAACTCGCGGTCTCAGCCTTTCCCAGCAAGACTGATGCTTTCAGCAATCAGCTGAAGAGATGACATTCCCTTGCTGACAGCCGCTTCAGTGTAACCTGGACTGGGATGACAAATAGGTGACCATGTCCCAGTTCTTGCTAACTCCCTATATTAATTTTGGTATTGGCGGTAGGCACACATCAACGTTAAAATCGATGCAACACAAAAGCAATATCAATGCCATGTTCTGTAACCAAACAGGGCATCGAGTATCAGCTGCCTCCCATTGCTAGGATTGTAATGTAAACATAAACATGCCCCCACTTAATGCAAGGTCCGTTATGAAAGTTAATAGTGGTGCAATTTGATCTTCTCCCCTGATCCGGATTTAAATACAAACAAGACACCGGGATTTATTCACCAGGCAGCTATCCATCGAGCAAATGTGCTCCATTGCCAACCACTTAGGGATGGGTTGCATGAAACCACACAAGTGGCTTACATGACATAGCAAATGTACTCATTTTCCATGGGACGAGTTAGAGGTACTCTTTATTTTAATCTCCATTGCCAACCAATAGATTCAGGCTTTCGGCATCTACGATGATACAGTAGATAAAATAGTCCTAGCAAAAAAGCAGAATAGGCAGAAAAGGTATTATCTTCCAAAACGATTTATCTGGCATGTGGCCTCAGGTCTTTATGACAAACCAGAAGCGAAGAAAAGCCAGTTCACACTCGATGAAGTATCCAACATGCGGAAACCGGTAGAACAGAGATAGGTAGCCTTCTGTTTTACTCGAGAGAGGAGGACCCAGGCGCAGCATAAGCACCACCACCACCAGGAGCACCGTAACCGCCGCCGCCACGCCCGAAGGCTGGCCTTGAACCTGGAGCCTGGAGAATGGAAGGTACAGGGGCTTAGTTAACTATTTCTCAACAGATAAATGACATAGACGAAGAGAAAGCTGCACAGTGCATGCACAGGCAGGTAAATTAGCTGGGAGCCCCGCCAGTTGCTAACGTTGAGAAAACAGAGCCTTTTCTTCTGATTCGTGCACAATGTATATATCTATAGTATTTTGACAATTGGTTGTATGATTCGACATTTACAGATGCCCCAAACACAACAAAGCGTAAGAACAAAATTTGCAGAAAATAGGAAATGAGACGCCTTTCACATTCCAACATGATAAGAAAACAATGCCAACCTAGGATGGCATGATGACCCGCTATAAAAGAATCCATAAAAATCAGTTCAACGCTTCAAACAAATATGAAGGGAAGATACAAACTATTTATGAACACTATAAAGGAGGGATTGGACAAAGACGACTGATAGAACATCATAGCAAAGTGTCACAGCAAGAGTTTCATTACCCTTCACTACATATGCCTGTAAAAACTCGGCATGAGATAAAAAAGGAGGAAGAGGGAGAAAAGAAAGAAAAACAACTTGCCATTAGGTGGACTAGCCGCTGGGGTCTCACTTGCGTATTGCACAACATCCTTATTTCTACCCATTCAACCGGGTTAAGACAAAAAAGACAACATGCTCCATATGAAGCAAGAGTCTTAAAGCTGTCTACCGTTGAGACACTGACGAAACTCGCCAGCTTCCCAGGACAAACTCTGCGGATGAGAAAGCATGCCATGTTTCGGAAGGCAAAGATTTTCAATCAAGTTTTGCCGGAACAATTTTTTCAGACGTTGGGCAAAGTAAATGACTGACGTGGTCAGACAAACGTGAGAACATGTTGATTTTGCAAGACTATCAGTAACTAGAGACATGAATCGTCACCAATTAAAGCAATCATTTGAGGAGCAAGCAATCAAAAACGTCCCACATAGGCTTTAGCAACAGGGAACGTTTAAGAAGAAATCAGAGACGCCCTAATTTCTAGGATGAAGTGATCGAAAAATAATTCTATACCGAAGGATAAAAAGGATATTCAGCATTTTCTCAGCATATTTGATGCTAGAATTCCATTGTTAGAACAATCTTCTCCAGAAACATCCGTCAATTCTTATTTATTCGTATTCTCTTATTAGTTAAAACCAGCTCTAAAACAAGAATCTGCAAACAATACTCAAATGAAACACAAGCAAGACAAACACCGAATCCATAGAACTCACCCTGAACGAAGGCTGGAACTCGGGAGGAGCACCAGTCTTGTCACCAAACTCGCCCGGACCACCACGGGGACCTCCGCGGTATCCATCTCTATCACCAAACCTTGGCCTATCGCCATCAAAACGTCTACAGAGACAGGTACCGATGCCAGGATTAGTAATCGGATAGAAGACTTTCAAACGATAAAATCAAATCAGATCAATGCAAGGCAACGAGACTTAAAAACATACCTGGGAGGACGGTCGCCGGGGCCACCCATGGGGCGGGAAGGCACGGGCTTGGCAGACTTCTTGAGGGTTGCCGGAACGATCTCCGATGGCAGGTTGAGGAATGTACGAAGATACTCGATCCCGTCGTTGGTCAGATACCAGTAGTAATGCATCCACCCGAAGGTCTCCCTCACATATTCCCTCGACTTGAAGCTCTGCATCAGTTTAATCACCTGCAGGTTCGGCACGTCGATCTCCGGGTGCTTCGGGAGGTTGAAATCCTTCTTTGCGTAAAGCACCCCCTCTGCATCAACAATGTCACTCCATCCATTCCATAACAACACAGAAATGGGGGGTCGAGAGACGGATGAAACACGAAACCCAGACCTTGGAAGAGGTATTTGCAGATCTCGTAGCGGTTCTTCTTCGGAATGATCTAGAGGAGAAAAAAAGAAAAGCAAATTTTTTTGAGACTGAGAATGGAAAATCAAACGACACAATAGAAGATGATAGACGGTCATATAACAGTTAGAATCGTATTTACCATGGCGGCGACTAAGGGTGTTTCTGCAGACTCCGAAGGCGAAGTCGGGAGCAAAAGCAGGAAGAGGAGTTGCGCCGCCGGAGACAGGAAACCCTAGGCAATGCGCGACGATTTACTGGACATCATGGATCGGGACAGCCTAATGGGACCCTAATGGGCCGAGACAGCCCCTTCATCCTCAACATCTACTGCGCCTGTACCATTGCCATTGCCAACAATCCTCCACGCCAATGTGCCTATTTTTTTAATAACTTAATTAAACGATCGTGGATAAACGATTTTAACCCAGGTTAAAAATATATATTAAAATGTTAAAAAATGTCGAGTGAAGTCCGCCGGCAAGACAGCAGTGTTCGTGGATCGTTTCGGACCTGCGGCACACGGAGGGCCGAGCTGAGGGGACCATGGCGGCGAAGGCGGGACCGGAGCGTCCAGCGGAATTCCTGCGCCGCCGGCCGAGACGGTAGCATCATACAACTCCTACCCAGTTGTATCATGGCCGGCACGGAGGCTTCCCCGCTGCAAGAGAGGATCCCCCTCGGTAGCGCCGTCAGGCGGGCATCCCATCTAGCCATCTCGTTTCTGTTCATCTTGTTGCTGCTCCACCGCCTCTCCTCGCTCCGCCATCACCGGCTTCCCTACCTCCTGGCTTTCCTGTGCGAGTGCTGGTTCGCCTTCGTCTGGCTTCTAAACGTGAACATCAAATGGAGCCCCGTCGTCCGCAGAACGCACCCGGACCGCATCCTCAAGAGGTAAACCCTCCGACGTTCCGGGCGCGCAGTTCTGATCTTTCAAATGGTTTCGACATCCATCGACCCCTTGTCCAGATGCGAGGATCTTCCCGGCGTCGACATGTTTGTGACGACGGCAGATCCGGTGCTCGAGCCCCCTGTCGTCACCGTGAACACGGTGCTGTCGCTGCTGGCCGCAGAGTACCCCGCCCACAAGCTGGCGTGCTACGTTTCAGACGACTCCTGCTCTCCGGTCACATACTACGCCCTCGTCGAGGCTTCGGAGTTCGCCAAATCGTGGGTTCCCTTTTGCCGGAAGTACCGCGCCAGCGTCCGGGCACCCTTCGTTTACTTCTCCCGGGAACCTGATACTCACCAGTTGCTCTCTGTCGGGTTCTTGCAAGAGAGGGAGTCGATGAAGGTATGCCGTAAATTAAAGGTTGCCCGTCAAGTGTTTGATGAAAAAGCTGATAGAGCGGATTTTCTCGTCCAGAGCCTGTATGAACAGCTTACGAAGAGGATCGAAGAGGCTTCCCGGACATGTCATATTCCGCAGCTTGATGAGAAACTTGCGCTCCTGTTCCAGCATGATCGAGGCGACTCCCCCAGCATAGTTAAGGTTACATAAATCATCTATTCTCGATCGACTAATATGAGCAGCGAATGCCTTCAAGCATCTCTCTATTCTTCCCTTTTCATGTATCATCGGAACTTCTTGCTGCGCAGGTTATCTGGGAGAACAAGACCAACCTTGCGGACGGCGTCCCGCATCTCATCTATGTGGCCAGGGAGAAGAGACCAAGACATCCGCATCACTACAAGGCAGGGTCACTGAATGCTCTGGTAAACTTTATTACCGCCCTTTCTTTTCTTCAAGCTAGCCACCTCTCTCCATCGATCGTCGATCTATTTTTTTTCTCGATTGCTCGATCATCTTCTGAACAAAGCTTGATTTCTTGCTCTGTTCGACGAGTGCCGTGCAACAGACGAGAGTTTCTGGGGTGATCACGAATGCTCCCTTCATCCTCAACGTCGATTGCGACACATTTGCCAATAACCCGGAGGTGATCCTCCACGCCATGTGCCTCCTGCTTGGCTTCGAGGACGAGGCGATGAGCGGCTTCGTCCAGTGCCCGCAGAAGTTCCACGGAGGCCTCGAGGACGACCCTTTTGGCAACCAGTTCGTCGTCACCCAGCTCGTGAGCGGCATCCCCTCGTTCTTCAATTTCTTCATTTCGTATGCAGCATTAATTGATCGAATCCATAGCTGAATTACGCTCTTGCAGACGGCGGGGTTAGGGATGGACGGCCTGCAGGGACCCTTCTACTTGGGAACGGGATGCTTCCACCAGAGGAAAGTCGTCTACGGCGAAGCTCCTCCCCCGGACGGCGGCGGTGCCCGTAGATTGTCGCCACGCGACCTGGAATGCAGGTTCGGACACTGCAGCGAGCTGATGGAATCCGTCGCCGAGGTGCTGTCTGGGCGATTGAAGACGACGCTGGCTTCTCTCGGAGATCTCTCGTCACGTGTACACGCAGCCGAGCACGTCGCCAGCTGCACGTACGAGCTAGGCACGTGCTGGGGTAAAGAGGTAAGCGCGTTCCAGTGATATCACTCTATCCTGGTTCAAAAAAAAATTTCACTTATCCCATATTATTAATTAGAAAGAGATTATTATAATTCCTGAGGTTTGTTTCGTGGGCAGGGTGGGGTTGGTGTACGGGTCCACGACGGAGGACGTTCAGACCGGGCTGAGGGTTCACGCCGCCGGCTGGAGGTCGGCGAACTGCTTGCTGGACCCGCCGGGCTTCATGGGCAGCGCGCCAGTTGGTGGGCCGGCCAGCATGGCCCAGATCAGGAGATGGTCGACCGGGCTCCTCCAGATCGTCGTGGGCTGGAACAGCCCGTTATGGGCGGCGCTCAACCAGAAGCTCAGCTTCAGGCAGTGCCTCTGCTACCTATCCCTCAACGTCTGGGCGCTTCGCTCCCTTCCCGAGCTCTGCTACGCGCTGCTGCCCCCCTTCTGCTTCATAACCGACACCTCCTTTCTTCCCAAGGTACGTAGAACACCGTATTAAGGAATCAAAACGATCGGATCGAGGAAGAAAAGAGCGTGTTTGGTTGCGTATATATGTGCTTGCATTGCATTTAGGTCTCGGAAGCTGCTGCGATCCTCCCGGCGGCGCTTTTCGCCGCCTACAACGCCAGCACCTTGGCGGAGTACCTGCAGTGCGGGCAATCGGCGCGGTCATGGTGGAACAATCAGAGGATGCTGAGAATAATGTCCGCCACCGCGTGGCTGTTTGGGCTGCTGAGCGTCGTTTTGAAGATCCTGGGGATATCAGAGACCGTGTTTGAGATCACCCAGAAGGGGCTCCAGCGGCCCGTGGCGGAGGCCGACGAGGACCCCGGCAGGTTCACCTTCGACGCCTCCCCGCTCTTCGTTCCCGCCACCGCCCTCGTGCTGCTCAATCTGGCGGCGCTGGCTGCGGGCTCAGTAAAGATGGTGTTGATCATATCCTCGGGCGGCGCTGCCGTCTTCGTCGACGCCGGTCCGGGGCTGGGCGAGCAGCTCTGTAGCGCGTGGGTGGTGCTCTCCTTCTGGCCCTTCGTGAGAGGGCTGTTCAAGAGGGGAAGCTACGGGCTTCCTTGGCCGACGATTACCAAAGCGTTCTTACTGGCGTCTCTCTTCTTTCTCACAAGCAGTTATTGCAGTCAATGGATCAAACGAGACACCTTCTAAAATTCCCATCCAAGATCGAGTGTGTGTATATATATCACAAAGAATTGAAAATGGAGACTCGGAACATTTAATAGCTGTGTGTAAGTGGATTTTTGAGATCATACTTGGCGTATTTTCTTTGGAAATTGAGTGTATACTATTAAATCCAATCTGTTGTTTTTAAATAATAGTGTGACATTCAGATTATGTGTACTTCTGAGGCTTGAATTGAGGGTTTATAAGGTGCAACAAGATAAACTTATGTTTCAGCGCCTGTACGTACACCTTCTGTCATAATTAACCTATATACATATATGTGAAATCTTTTAAAAAAATTAAGAATAAGTTGTACGGTATAACTTTTTATTTATTAAAGGATAGAAGTAAAACATGCATAATGTCTTTAAATAAATAATATTCCTAATCAAATTAAGTATTTAATTTTATCAAATATTAAAGGGTAAGATATAAAAAAACTATGAGTTCGAATTTGCAGAGTAAGCCAAAATGAGATACCAGCTAAGGGCTACTTTGTTTGATTGTAAAAATCTAAAAAATAATGTATTTAATTTATTTTACATTATTTTTAATTATTTGAGTTAATATAAAAGATTGTATAACCTTTTCCCAAATTAAATAAGGAGGGAGTGGAAACCAAGAAAAACATTTATAATTGTAAAATCGTCTAATCATGTTGTCCCCTTACTTTGTTTTCTATGTATTTTACGAAAGGTAACCAAACATAAACATTTGTTTTAGAATCCACAAAAAAATTGATTTTAAATAGGTGATTTTGAAACAAGAGGATAATAATAAAACAAACAAAGCCGTAATTTGATCGAAGTAAATGCATAATCTTACTAAAGAAACAATTAACTGGTTGGATTCCTGATGAGCTTGAGATATATATCTAGCTATATAGTCTCGTCCAAAGAAGAAGTACCACATTTTCTTGGGAGTACATGTTTTTTTTTTTAGTTTACACGGAAGGATCCATCTTCTATAAACCATAAATTAGGACGGTACTGATTTGGTAAAAGCAAGATGCATCAGTTCCAAATTACTTGTTCCATCTTTTATACACAATAAAATCAAGGGGTTAAATGTATAAGTATCGTAACCCCTTTCACGCTCACCCTTGTGAGTTCACCCCACTCTTTAACACACGTTAGTCCTCGCAACTAATATGAGCAATAAGGAAAATTAAAGTGGCGGTAATTTCTATTCACATATTATAAAGAGGTTAATGTCATACCATCTTACAAATCATAAAAATCATCATAGCATTAAGGTCGATCGACTAATTAAGGATAAATATAATTAAAGCAATGCAAGGCTTTCCACAAGGACGACCTTAAGGATGTTGAAGCATCAAATTAACCACCACAATCGCAGAAAACATTTTCCATATCAAGTACTACTAACGGTGCATCTGTGACATCTTGCTATATAGAAACTAGCAAGAGAAACATTAAATAGAACACTATAACACCGATCACGAAGGAATTAAATAGTCGTTGAGACATCATACCATGGAAATCAAAGATGTCCAAGAATCTCTATTCACCCCCCCTATGGTCAAATGTAATGTTAATCAAGCCTGCAGCAGCATCTTTATCTCCCCGATCGCCGACACGAAGACCTCTTCAGCTGCCCCCGTCTCCGGCAGTTGATCAGCAGACCCGTCCGCCTACCCAATCAACAAAAAATTAAGCTAGAGAGATAGCTTGTGAACGCTGTTTAATTCCTTTATATCTCAATGTACTCGATCTGCGAAATTACGATGCTTGATGTTGCTCGGTCGAAAGATTAATCATTCACCTGTACATGGATCATGAGGAGGCTCCTGAGATGGTCGGAGGAGATCTGCGCAGTGACGACCTCCAGCTTATGCTCCTCCAGCACCTGCACGACCGCCGAGAGAAGGCCCGGTTTCTTCGCGGCGCAGATGCTGAAATGAGCGTCGTTGCCCGACACGCTCATGACCGCGCCGGGTGAAGTCCAGGTCCGGAAGCGCTGCCCGTCGGCGGGCACGGCCACCGGCGTGATGGGCTGCCGGCGACCAGTCGCATGATCGTCCCGTCCGGCCGGCGACAGTTGAGGAGGCGCCGGAGCTTGTCTCTGGGCCGGCATTGTCGCCGGGAGAGGCTTGGGGGTGGTCATGGTTTCTTCCAACTTCTGCTTCTGGAGATCTTGAAGGGTGAGCTCGAGAGATCTGATGCAGTTTACAGTCTCCTCAACGATGCCTGATTTCTCAAACTACGAGTACTCAAATATATATATATATATATATATATATATATAGTTGAGATAATTGATTAGTTGGATGACTAATGAAATATATATTTGGTAGACAAGTAAAAATGTATTTTTTAGGCAAAATGTGTCAAAGATTGTGTTTGGAAATTATTACAAACATATCCTTAATTTTATAAAGAATTCTTTCTTATACAGAAAGTGTGAAATCTTTTTTTCTTTTCTAAATTGCGGTTCTCGCCTTTAACTTCCAGTTACACTTGGTAGCCGCTTTTTTTGTGATGATCTCTCACCAAATACGATAATTTTATGTCTTTAGATGTTTTAGGTTTTATTATTTAATACAAAACTTTATCACAAAAATATATTAAAATTTATTGTGCAACCAAACATGCTATCAGTAAAAATAGAAGCAAAAGTGATTGATTAGTTTGATTGTAAAACTACAGATTCGTTTGGGTAGACACAAATTGTAATATTCCGGATTTTTCTAGTATTATTTAGGTTATTATCACGGTGTTTTAATTATTTTCTTACTGTGCTTAAATTATTTTAAAGCTATTTATATATATACGTGAGTATTTTTTTTATTTATAGTGCATATTATTAATCTTGTAGATCACTTTATTTTATTTCTATTAAGTGTTAATTATTTATTTAATTTCTTTTTAATTTTATCTTCTCTCTCTCCTCTTGACGCTCCATTACCTCTTTTCGGTTTCTTCTCCGCGCACCGTTTCCTTCTTTTCCTCCCCCTCCTTCCTCTGCCGGGGCGCCATCGCCGCTCTCTCTCTCTCTCTCCCTCTCTTCCCCCTGGATCTCTCTCTCTCTCTCTCCCTCCTCTCCACCGCCAGCGCGTCGGTGTTGCCCCCCCCCTCGCCTTCGCGTGGCACCCACGAGCGGCCAGCCCTGCGGCCGCAGCCCACCGGTCGCCGTCCACCCATGCCACGCCGCGCGGCCACCCGCCTGTGCTGCCGCCCGCACAGCGCCATACAGCCAGCCGCCCGCCGCCCGCTCGTGCCGTCGCCACCCACACCGCCGCAGCCAGCCGCGGCCGAAGCCGCCCGCGCAGCCGCCGGTCACCTCTCCCCCCTCCCTCTCCGTGCGCCGCCGCCGCCAGCCCCGCTGCGCCCAGCCGCCGCCGTCGGCCGCGCGCTGCCCACCGCCGCCGGCGCCACCCCGGCCACCTGCACCGCCGCCTGCACTCTCTCCCCGCCGATGCCCGCCCACCGCCGCGCGCACCAAGCCCCGTCGTCGCTGCCGTCCACGGCCGCCCGCCCGGCGCCAGCCCCGCCGTCCCGCACCGGCCACCCGCCACCCTCCGCGCGTACCCCGCGCGTGCGCCACCCGTGCCCCCCCTATCCAGCGCGGTAATACCCTCTCTCCTATCTTCTCTCTCTCATATTATCTTGGTATAATCCCCATTATTTTTCCCTCTCCATTGATCCGATGGCATAACCCCCCCCCCACCATTTTAATTGTATTTTCCAACCGCTTTGGAGAAGGGAGAACCCCGTCTTGTTTGAGCGATTTGATTGTGCGCTGCGTTCTCGACGTCTGATATCGTTTTCGGTTACCGATTCCCGAGTTCCTTAGCGTCGATCCGGTAGGCATCCTTGACGTGTCTATTATCATTAAAAATTCATATTTAATCCTCCATGATTATTAGAGTTGACCTTTTTAATTAAAGGGTGTGTAGTTATGTTTTTACGTAAATTGTGAGTTAACATGGGTTAGATAGATACGTGTGCGTAGTATCTTGTGATATATGTTTATGTCTCTATTATGTGTATATGAGATCTTGCTTAGTTAGTAGTGTATTATTGTTCATTTTTAGCTAATCACCTGGTTACATATTAGCTTGATTATATTATGTTAACCTTGTTACATAATTGTGATAGGTTAACAAGATTAGTTAGTGTGGTGATTAAATCTTCCAGCATCTAGTTACATTCATTATTTAATCATGTTTAGTTAGTTATATGTGATGTCGTTTCATTTTGGTTTATTTCTAGCAGGGTTGTCTAGCATGGATTAGTTGTGTATATATTCAAGTTAATGTTCATAGTTATGTTGTTATGTCATGGCATAGTATTGTTGATGTTTATTGATCTTGCATATTGGTGATCATGGCATGGCATGATTGAGGTGGATGCATGATGCATTGAAACTGTGAATGAAAAACTGAGCTACACCAGACTAGTTAGTCGTGACTCGAGGGCAGCGAGGGGTTAGAACCGTCTGGTGCATCATTCGATCCCAGATCCCGCGGGCATCCTACGTGCCACCACTACCTAGGTGCACTATGGGATTTCGATTAGTATATGGTGTGGACGCCGGGAAAGAGGGGGGGGGATAGCCCGCGGAGGAGGGAGAGGTACGTCCCCGCGCGTGTGTCGCGTGCGCTCCTTTCTTACTTACGGTCTTGATAGGGTGGGTTCGTGTTAATCACGCCATAGACACGGTCGTGGATGATTCCGACGGACCGTTCTATTGCCTGCTTTCCTTCCTTCTTTCCTTCTCCGCACTCACCTTGATCCCCGGACTACTCAACCCTTGATGTCACTTGGGCATCGAAGGATCGGTCCGGGTCGTGAGGAGAATCGAGGGGAAAGAAGATCAGATAGCCGGTGGCGTTTTCAACACTAACTTGACCTATAGACCGAAAGGGGAAGGGATGGTGTGGTCGCCAGGAGCCAGAGAGGCTCCGATGATAGAAATAAAAGAAATGAACTAGTAAAGGAAGTGAGGGTGACCGGTTACCTCGATAAGCTGGGAGATTGCGGGGGTTCTATCTTCTCCTTCCTCGGCCGGCCGGGGAAGAAGAGCCTTGGAGAAACTCGCTTGCCTGAAAAGAAAGTATGAATGAAAGCACCACGATTAGAACTAAAGACGGAGCAGTAACTATTCGTAAGAAAGAAGAGCAATGACAAAAGGGGTTGAACGAACCGGATTAGGACTAACTCCTAACCCCTTCTCAAGGGAGGATCTAAATGACCTATGAATAAGATGCGTTATGCTATACTAATGCAACATGCATAATGAAACCCAGATGAACAATAAAGGAGAGAGTAAGGTAAGGAAGAAGATCGTAGAGAAGCCCGGTGCTTCGGCACGGAAATTGCGGGCGCTCCGACGACGGTCGCCCGGCGTCGCGTCGGGGAGCGCTCCGGTCCTTCACGGCGGTCTTCAATGCAATCTTCTCCCGGTTCCAATGACGAAGGATCGGATCCCTAGCCTATCTTGGAGATTCCTTGGCACTCGTCGTATGGTTTGCAATGGTCTTTAATGGTATGATGGCGGGTGTCTTGAATGGTTTTGAGTGGTATTGAATGAACGGGGTGGAAGAGGTGTAATGGAGAATGGATAGGCTTGGGGATGGGATGGTAGACTCTAATGGGGGTTGGAAGGTGGTGGAAGGGTGTTGGGGAAGCTCAAGAAAATTCTTGGGAGTTAAGGCTCTGGGAATCCCTCTTTTTTTTTTGGAACCTCTCCCTTTTTTGGAACCTTGGAACCTCTTAAATGTGGGAGAAGGGTCTCCTTTTATAGGTGCGCAAAAGTGACCCTAGCGCTCCGTCCCGAGGGCGCCCGGCGTCGCGGCATGGGAGCGCACGAAAATCCGCCGACAAGTCGGCGGATCAGCACGTACGACCATACTCGTCGCCACCTACCACCCCGCGTGTCGGGCGGCGGTTGTCGGCGGAAATCCCGGCGCTCGACGGGGGAGCACCTACGACCTACGGCCGTCGGACCGCAAATCCGGCGCATGCGGAGCCTCGCGGTGACGGTTGTCGGGCGGGAATCCGGGTGCTCCGACGGCGGAGCGCCCGGGTCCCCGCATGCGATTTCGACAACGCATCGCCGACCGTCCGAAAAGCCGGCCGTCACGCGCGGGATTGCGGGCGCTCCGGCGAGAGGAGCGCTCGTACTTTCGTACGCCTGCGGGTACGGTGGTCGTCCGGTCGGTCAAAAGGGTGAAAAGGCGGGAGATGCCGGGCGCTGCGACGTTGCGACGCCGGGCGTCGCGGCGTCGGGACGCCTCCAGATTTCCTGAAATTTGCTCGTCTTTATGTTAAACCGACCTCTCTGATCGGGAGAAAACAAGTGTTAACTATAGAAACGAGATTGCTCTTCCTGAAATCGGGCCGAATTCGCGTATCTACAGCTTGCCTCGCCTTGACGTCGGTTTTGCAAGGGAGCGGCACGGAGTGTAGCGGAAGTGACCGTAGCGAGGTGGAGCGGAGTGAAGTGATGGCGGACTGAAAAACTGGCGTCAAGGTGTAGATTTAGATACGCGACTCATGACCTGACCAGGTGAACTGAGCCTTCTCCAGTTCCGCAATTGCCTTTTGTATCTTCTAGGCGCTTTCGTGGTTGATTGGAGACGAGATGTGCCGTGGGCACGAGAGAGGAAAATAAAAGCCTGCTCCCTGCGTGCGGGGAACCTCCGAGCGCGGCTCGTAAGTTCATCTTGGTTAGCGGCCCAGCTTTGTGGTGTGCTTGTACCAAGAAGGGCTGAGCAGAAGTTGATTTAAAATCAAAAGAACCTCCAATCAACTGGAATTAAGTCTTTGGGATTCATCCGGGTCCTTGCGGGAACATGATCTGGCTCGGATTGGAATAACTTCTCATCTCAATATAAACACTCGTTTGCTTTGTCAGAGAGAATAATCTTCATGAAGACAACCATAATGATGATAAAATGCAGATGATGTATGCGGATGCATGCTGGGTGAAAGAAAGAAATAGAAATTAATATTAAGAAACATAGTTGAAGATATAGATCACGAGTGGTGGGTCAGGATACTGATCAAGAACCGTCGTCCCCAAAGCTCGTGAGTTTGGCTTATCCGTTGTGTTCATTGAACAACCGTTCCGTCCTTGATTTTGTTGGAGGGGTTCTCGGGCCCGGCGTTCTTAGAACTTGTGGTCCTCAACATTTCAAGTATTATTATACTTAATATGCAAGAAAATACTGATCTTGACCATTTCTCATCATTTTTCTCTTCTTCTTTTCGGATTTCTTTAAAGCGCTCCTTCGACGAGACGCCAGGCGTTGCAATGTAAGAGCGCCTGCAACCTGCGCAGCTTTCCGTCAAGGGCCTGTCGCCCGTCTCGTCGTGGGTAATGGGGAGCTCTCCCTCTCTCTTCCCCGCCCCTATTTGACCCCTAGGCCGCCCAAGGAGGGGAGAAATCTTCTCCACTTCCTTGGGCCACCCCCTTGCTCCATCTTCTCCCCATTTCTTGCTCTTCACCGCTGCTATGGAGCCTCCACACCGACCCCATGTTCCTTTGAAGGCGAAGAGGCTTTCGGCCATTCGGGGCACATTCGGAATCGGGTCTCGGCGGGAGTGGTAAGTTTCTACCTTCGTTTGTCTTTGAAAGTTCGTTTTTTCATCGTTTTGCTTTCTTGTGGGCCCTCTTTAGGCCGATTCTTTCTTCCATTTCTGCCCTTTTCTCGGTTTTCGTCGGATTCATCCAAGCGCTCTGTCTTCACGACGCCGGGCGTTGCGTCGTCGGAGCGCCCGCTATTTCCGATGACGGTTCGACCTGTCCGAACTTGTCTTGTGCAGGAGTCTCCCCCTTTCCCGGGTGCGCGTTGCCGGGGGCTGTTCGACTGGATGAATCGCCTCATCATTTGCCTCTTTTACCACAATCGTGCCTTCCTCCGCGAGTGGGGCCTCTTGGGTCTTCTCACCCATGCTTGCAACATCATGAAGTATCATTGGGACTTCTCCCTTCTCGGTGCTCTAGTGGAGCGTTGGCATCCGGAAACCAACACTTTTATCATGGGCTCCTATGAGTGTACCGTTCTCTTGGAGGAGGCCGAGATCCTTCTTGGTCTTCCGGCAGTCCCCAGTCGTCAGGAGCTCTTTACTTTTGTTCCCACCGATCTTTTGTCTTCTCAGGAATTCCTCGAGGAATTCATGAGTCCTACTTCAGCTCGTCTAATCATCCTGGGGGACAGGATCAGTGTGGAGGGCCTCTGAAGTGGACCATTGGTGCTATAGAAGGAGGCTGGCGGTGACATTGACCTTCTTCCCGGCATGAAGGGGGCTGCCACCCTTCTTGTCTCCACCCTTCTCTTCCCGGCCGAAGACGGCCGGATTCACCCCGGGTGTCTATCCGGTATCCGGGGTGTTTGGCGGAGGGAGAGGATCATCACTTCGTCCTCGGCTTCTTGTATGACGGCTTATCCTCGGCCGCATCGGCCGGCCTATGCATGGTAGCCTTCTCCTCCTAGCGTCGTGGGCCGATTGGCACTTTAAGTTCAGTGTGGCCGACCATCGCGTGTCTTCTTCTCGTTATTTTCTCCATAGCCCTCTCCACACCATTACCCATATCTTAGGCATGGAAGAGAGGGTTGTGAACACTTGCCCATCAGTGAAGACCCGCCAGGATTGGCGTACGTACTTCTTAGCCAACGACCTCTCTGCCTTTCTATGCCCTCCTCCTCCCATGATAGGGAGGGAGGTTCGAGTCTGCCACTCTCCGGGTGTGGATTTGAGGTTGATTACTAGCTCATCCTTTGTCTTGTACAACCCACACCGCTGTTTCCCTCGGATCGGTGCCCCTCGGTCTAGGGTGCCTTGCCTTTCTCATCTTCCTGCGATCAAGGATCGTCATTTTGGTACCCCTGACGACGCGGAGGAGTGCCGGAGCATCATTGAGCTTTGGAGAGCTTGCGGGGTTTTCCAGGTGGGCGAGGATGTTCGGGAGGAGGGTGACCGAGTGGCGCGCTACTCGCCGGTTGCGTGTCCTTCTTATATGATCGGGCTTGATCTCGTCGTCTTTTTCTGGGCCGTGTGTGGCCAGATTATGTTCTGTTGTTCTACTGGGCCCTGCGTGGCTGTCTATGTTGTTGTACTTTCAAGCCGGGTGCGGCTGCTTATGTTGTCTTTGTCTTTTGTGGCCCTGCGTGGCTGTTTGTTGTTGTACTGTCAGGCCGGGTGTGGCTGTTTATGTTGAACTTGTTTTCTTCCTGCAATATTGTCAGAATTTTCCAAAAGAGTGCATGTGCATGTATGTGTGCATTGAGTAAACAGATGTTAAAAAGTCAAAAATGTTAAGGCAAAGATTTTTGGCTACTGAATTTCCAGGCGCTCCGGAAACGAGACGCTTGGCGTCGCGAAGTGGCGACGCCAGGCGTCCCGAATCCGGACTACCGGGCTTTTTCAGCGGCCCTTCACATTCCCCTCGATTTTCGACCCGCTCGTTGATGGAAGGTCCTCGGGGTTGGTGGTTTTGTAACTTTTGAGATTTTTAGGGAATTATAGAGATTTTTTCAGATTTTTTTGGAATTTTTCAAAAAAATTTGCCTTCACTATATATACAGAGTTACTGTAGTAAGTTCATTTTCACGCGAGCATTTCCCAGTTCCAGTTGAAAAAGGTCGCGCCTTCCGGAGCTCCGTGCGTCTTCCTTCTTCATCCAGGTCAGTCGGTCTCTTCTTGGAAGTTGTAGAATAGATTATGATCTTTCCGATGACATGAGTTTTCCGAGATTTCCGAAATTTTTCGACCGATTTTGACGGTGTCGAAGTCGGTCAAAACTGGCTGGCCAGGCGTCGCGAAGCGGCGACGCCAGGAGCCTGGCGTCGCGAAGGCAGAGCGCTATTCAAGCGCTCTGTCTTCGCGACGCTTTATAAAGCGTCGCGAAGTTGGAGCGCTAAGCTAGCGCTCTGACTTCGGGACGTCAGCACAAGCGCTCCGAAGGGGGAGCGCCTGCTATTTCCGGAAACTGGGTTTTTTCTGATTTCTGCTCATTCCTGTATGACACTAACCTGTTGATTGTCTGTCTTGCAGATGGCGCGACGACCACGCACCTCCCGAGCACGCCGGAGGCCCCCCCCGCCACGCCGGGAGTCGCCTCCCCCAGTCGAGGAGGTTCCCCTTGTCGCGCCAGAGGCCCGCCCGCATCCCCGTCTTGAGGTAAGCCCCTTATCTTGCCTTGCTCTTGATAATTCACCTGTACTTTTATGAAACTGACAAGATATTTTTTCTATATGCAGGGCAAGCTCCGCTCCCGCATCTCGTGGGAGTTAGTCCTTTGTGTGTACGAGGGGGCTGCGGGAGTTCCGGAAGGGCGCACCGAATGCCATGGGCTTCGGTCCGCTCCTCTCTGCACCGCGATCCGGGAGGATCTCTCCCCGATCCAGGCCACGAGGGAGCGGTGGGACTCGGTCTCCCGCTCCTTCATCTTCCCTTGGGGGCACATGGTGCCCTCTTTGGAGGACGTGACCCGTATTACGGGTCTACGTGCACACGGTCGGCCGGTGACCGGCAAGACCTATGAGGATTACTCCGGTTTTTGCCGGGACCTCTTGGGTCTTGACACTCCGACCCTCCCCGGCGGCACGAGGATGCTAGAGCGGGAGGCCATCGGGCACATGGTGGGGTTCCGCTCGGCAGCGGTCCCCAAGGAGGGTGCCCTTCTCTCAGAGGTCAGGAGTCGCCTGACCTCTGAGGTGAAGGAGAAGCTCTGGTGGCGAGGAGGGCACGGAGCGGTGCGGACAGGGACCTCCGTCGGTTCTGTTGTTCTTGCTTTCCCGGCTTTTGGCTGGGCGGCAAGGGTGACGGGATCCACCCGAGGTGCACCGCCCTTACTCGCCCGCCTTTCGCGGGTAGGCGAGTATGCAGGGGTGCCGCCATGTTGGCACATCTCTTTGCCTCCCTTGCCATGGAGTCGGGCCTGTTGGCGTCGCCGGCTTCACTCCCTTTCTCCGAGTAATCACTTTTACACGGTCTATTTTAAATAAGTTGCATATTTCGTACTGTGTATCCGACATGTTTGCCATTCTCGTGTCCGGAGTTACCGCACTTGCCCCTCCGGCGGGCGGTGCGACAGACGGGACTCGTTCGTTACCCGCTCCTCCGGCGGTGGGTGGCACACCGGGCCGCATCTCCTCACCGGCACCAGGTGGAGAGCACGCGGAAGGCCTCGCTCCACCTTCCCCATGACCGGGTAAGTGTTTTCGGCTTCCGCTCCTTAAACGCTTTGGCTTGTCTTGTCTAGTGCCGCTTTTTGACATTTGTTTGCTTCCCTTGCGAGGTGGTGTGGAGGCCCTATCTCCAGGACGATGACACTGCCCAGCCTTGGGTGGCGGAGTCCCAGGCAGTGTTTGGTAGGGACACCTACCTGATCTGCCTGAACGAGATTGAGCCCCTGTGGCAGCGTCTCTCGATGCGGTCACTGGGGTTCAATCAGGAGTGGGTGACTCTTCCTCCCTACCCCAAGATGGGGAGGAGCACTCGCGGGCTGGTCCACAAGGTGGACTGGCGAGAGTCGGGCCGGCTGGCCCTGGAGATCTGGGATCGGGGTGGCACCCCGGTGGTCTCCCAGGCGACCGACTGCTCGGAGTATCTCCGACAGTTTACAGAGTTCTACGGTCACCTGTTCGAGGTGACAGACACGGTACGTTGCTTCTCCTTCTGATTATTCTTGTGCTTGCTTGTCTACGTTCGACCAACCCTTCCTTGTAGGCGACCCAGACAGAGCTCACCCGCCTCCGTGACCAGATCACGGAGCGGGATGACAGGATCCGGGAGCTGGAGGCCCAGCTCGCTCAGGTACGGCTCTTCTCCTGATTTTTATTCATGATGATTCTTTCATCGCCTTCACATCGTCTTTTCTTTTCAGCGTGCTGCGGCTCCATCTCCGAGGTCGCAGGGAGAGGTAGGGCCGCGTGGCATATGGCGGCCTCCGCCAGCGCGTAGACGCTGCCGCACCTCTCGGGGGCACCCTCGATGGAGGAGGAGGGGGAGCCTTCCGTCCGCGGGCCGTGCGAGCGGGGGGGCGAGTCGGCGGCCTTCGAGCCGGTTGTAGGGAGTCCGGCATCGGTGGGGCCGGCGGCGTACTTCCCAGAGGCGGAGGTTCCGTCGGCGGCAGAGCCGACAGTGGAGGTCCCGGCAGAGGGACCATCAGAGGCGGAGACCCTTCTCCGCGAGGAGGTGAGTCTCTGCTTTTCTTTCCTTTTGCTGTTTGGTTGCCTTGCTCTAATCTTTGTTCCGTGCAGGTTCGAGAGCTGCGGGCCCGAGTGGCCGAGCTAGCTGGTGCACGAGGAGCTGCCGAGGAGACGGAGCGAGCCCTCCGGGATCAGGTATGCTCCCTGGTTTGCTTTATTTTGCTTCGTTGCGGTATCTAATCCCGTTCTCTGCAGGTTGCTCGACTTCAGGCCCAGGTGGCCGATTCGGAGAGTCGACTTCCTCCGTCCGACTCCGCCCTTCTGACGGGGGTGAGTCTCTCGAGTTTGTTTCAGCCTTGTTCTTTTCTTTGCTTGTTGTTGATCTTCGTTTGACCTTGCAGCCAGGGCAGTCAAGGGCTCGGGTCCTCCCCGAGAGTGAGCAGATCCTCCGGCTGCGGATCCAGTATCTGGAGGAGATGCTGGCAATGGAGACACGGCGGGCGACAGAGCTGTTGGAGCTGGTCCGCTCTCGATCACAGGGTCGGTCACATCGAACCGACTCTCGGCGGACGACGCTTCGCGGCCCGAGCCGGTCGGGCACTTCTTCTCGAGCGGGTGGTGAGAGGACTCCCCTTCCCCCTCCTGTAGCAGAGCCGGTTCCCCAGGAGCCAGCGGTGGAGGGAGGCGGCGATTCCCGATGTGCCGGCCCCCTCGCCACATGATACACTTTGTATACGGTGTGAGCCCATAGTGGATTCTTTTGTCCATCTGCTTCTTCTTCTTTTCTATCGACGCACCTGTTGACTGACTGACTGGACCAAAAGAGCGGTTAGATTTTGTTTAGGCGTAGCCTCTTGCAAGATGTCAAGAGGCATGGACCTTGTTAACTAGGCAGATAAGAAACATAACTATGCAGTGCAGGAACGAAACGTGCATGACAGAAAATTAAACATGAATGCAACTAGACATGCGGTCAATTTACAAGCACTAACTTTTTAGTTTTGGGTTTTAAATTTTATAGATTTCTTCGGGGTTTTGGATATTCAAATTTGTAGGGGGGGATTTTGAGAATTTTGCAGATTTTTTTGTTCTTTTGAAATTTCTAGATTTGTTTGGATTTTAGATATATTCATTTTTTTTCGTTTGTGGATGAAGTAGACGCTCTTCACCATCTGCCTTGCTTGCAACTAGGTTCCCCCTTTCATAGTAGGGTAGTGGCTAAGGATAAGTGCCACGTGTAGGTGATGTGCCTCTTTCCGGGATTCTTAGGCTTTCTGCCTTCAATAAGCCAAGATCCTGCCGGGGCTCGGTTGATCAACCCTACCCATGGTGGTCGAAGAAGGAAGAGATTAAGGTAAGCCTTTGGCCAAACTCAAGGGATATCAAGCGGGTTCCCGTACTGACGCCCATCTGCCAAGTTTAAATCCTTTTGGGTCATTCCTTCTTGCCCATTTTGTGGCCCACATTCGGACAGGTCATTTTTGCCTGAGGGGTTCATTGCCCATCTTTTGGAGCCTTTTCTTTTTTTTGGGGCTGTTTTTAAGCACTCATTCAGACAGGTCTATGCATTTTTTCGGTTGACCTGAGGGGTTCATTGCCCATCTTTTGGTGCCTATAGGATTTTCCCCTTTTCTTAGATGGTGAGCATTTTCGGTATTCCTTGCCCGAAATCCCTTGAATCTTTCCTCGGGCCGAAGCGAGAGAGGAATAGGGCATGGTTGATCTTCTTTGCCCAGTGCTACCTGACTTTCTTTTCTGGCTTTGGCCATTGAATCCCGGAGTCTAGGCGTGCGATGTGCATAGTGTGATGCCTATCCTTAACCCTCATCTGAACAAGTGGTCCTAATAGCAAGCAAGGATAGGTGGGAGTAAACTTCTTCCACGACTTTTTTGGTATTTTACATTTTTTTTTGTTGTTTTTAGGGAAAATATTTCTTAAGATAGAGTCCATTCCAAGGGTGAGTCAATTCGTCTCCATCTCGCGTTAACTAGCTTGTAAGAGTTGCCAGGGTAGGTTTCCGAAATTACAAAGGGTCCCTCCCAATTTGGCTGAAGTTTTGAGCGGGGACCGCCCGGCTTTATGAAAATCCTTTTAAGCACAACCTCACCGATTTCGAATTTTCTCTCAACCACCCTTTTACGATAAAATCTTTTAAGCCTATTCGATAAGTCCGGGCATGTTCGGCGGCGGCCGGCCTCTTCTCGTCCAAGAGTTCGAGCCGTGCTAGGAGAGATTCCCGCCGATCATCCGTAGGGATGTCTCGATCGATCCGAACTCGGAGGGAAGGGATGAGTACTTCGTATGGGACTACCGCCTCCATTCCGTATGTCAAGGCATAGGGAGTCTGGCCCGTCGGAGTTCGGACCGAAGTGCGGTAGGCCCATAGAGCATCGATCAACTTATCTGGCCAATCCGCGAACTTGCTGGACTCACATGTTTTCTTAACAATTTTTATCAGGGTTTTGTTAGTGGCTTCGCTTGACCGTTGCCTTGAGGGTAATATGGGGATGAATGATGCAATTTTATGCGATACTGTTGCAAAGGTCTTGCGGCTCTTGAGAGATAAGCGGGGCCCATTGTCGGTGACGATGTCGCGGGGATTCCGAATCCGGACAGGATGTTGCGCCCGATGAATGTGCACCTTGTCGATGCCTTGATTTCCGTGTAAGCTTCTCGCTTCGGCCCATTTGGTGAAGTACTCCGTCGCGGTGAGAATAAAAGACTTGGTTTTGTTCGTGGAATTGGGATCACCAAGGGGACCGATGATATCAAAAGCCCACATAGCAAAAGGCCGGGGGCATGGATAGGATGGAGAGAAGATGCCGGAGAGTGGATCTTATCGGCATGGAGCCGACATTGGTGGCGGTGCCGAACAAAGATTGAACAATCCTCCTCCAATGTGGGCCAGTAATACCCCTGCCGAATGATTTTTTTGGCAAGGGCTTGGGCACTAACGTGGCCCCCACATACCCCCGAGTGAGCTTCTTCAAGCACTACTTCGGCTTCTTTTTCATCCACACAACGCAACAGAACTCCTGTCATGCTTCTTTTAAAGAGTGTTCCACCCAGCACTAGATATTTCTGGGAAATCCTTCTGACAGCTTTTCTTTCGTCGGCTGTAAGCTCGGGCGGGTAGGTCCGGTTACGGCAATATTGAGCAATCTCATGGTACCATGGCCTCTCTTCTTCTTCGTTTAGCTCTTCAACTTCAATGATTGACAATTCCTCCTTTTGCTCAAGCAATTCCTTCCTCGCGAACTTCTCTTGGATATCGAGAAATCGAGCATCCTTAATAGCGGTATCATTTTCCGCCGGACGAGAAATGGTCCTATCGGATACACCTTGCGGGATTGATAAAGAGGATGCCAATGATGCTAGAGAATCGGCAAGGATATTACGAGCACGAGGGATATGGACAAATTCGAGCTTAGTGAAGAGCTTGATGTAAGAAGAAGTGAGTTCTTGATAGGGTTTGAGTCCGGGATGAGATGTTCGATATCCGGAGAGCACTTGCCGAAGAATCGGTTGGTCGTCGCCTATAATTCTCAAATTGGTGGCTCCGTGGAAGCGAGCGGCCTCTAATCCGGCTAGGAGGGCCTCGTATTCGGCAATGTTGTTGGTGGCGGGAAAACAGAGTTGGAAGGCACAGGGGATAACAACCCCTTCCGGGGACAAAAGGGCAACTCCGATTCCCCTTCCTTGGGAATTTAAAGCACCATCAAAATAAAGGGTCCATAGTTCGGAATGGTGGAGGGACAAGAGCCCTTCGTCGGGCGATTCGAGGCGGACCGGGTTAAAGTTAGGGATGGGATGGTGAGCCGGGTGTTCGGCAATGGCATACCCTCGATTGATTTCTCGTTGGATGTAAGTGATGTCAAATTGGGAGAGAAAACTTTGCCACCTGGCGAGTCGGTCGGTGAGGACAGATTTCTCGAGGAGGAATTTAATAGGGTTCATCCGGGCGATGAGATTGACCTCATGAGCGAGAAAATAGTGCACGAGTTTTTGTACCACCCAAACCAAAGAAACACGGGTTTTCTCCATGGTGGTGTAATTCATCTCACAAGGGTCAAAGATTTTAGAGAGATAGTAGGCAGCCCGCTCTTTCCCTTCCTCATCTATTTGTGCCAACACGGCACCTAAAGATTCGCTTAGAACCGAGATATACAAAATTAAAGGCTTGCTTGGATTCGGGGGTTGGAGTACGGGAGGGCTAGAAAGGTATTTCTTCAAACCGTCAAAAGCCTCCTGGCACTTTTGATCCCATTTAAACTGTTTTTTGCCCTGGTTAACTCATAAAAAGGCTTACACCTTTGAGAATCTTTGTGAGATGAACCGGCGGACAAATTGCAATCTTCCAATCAACCCCTAAGTTCTTTCAAATTCTTTGGTGGGGGCATATTAATGATAGCCTTGGCTTTATTGGGATCAATCTCAATTCCCCTTTTGCTAACAATGAAACCCAGTAATTTGCCGGATGCTACACCGAACACACACTTCTTCGGGTTCATTTTTAACTGAAACTCTCGAGCTCTTTGCAAGACCTTTCTTAAAACTTCAGAATGTTCATCTTGGGTTCGGGATTTGACCACTAAATCATCCACATACACCTCTACACATTGATGCATCATATCATGAAAAATTGCCATCATTGCCCTCTGGTAAGTAGCTCCTGCGTTCTTTAATCCGAAAGGCATGACGACATAACAATACGTTCCCCAAGGTGTAGTGAACGATGTTTTCTCTTGATCCTCTTCCGCTAGCCGAATACGATTGTACCCGGAATATCCGTCCATGAATGAAAGGGTTTCAAAACCGGCCGTATTATCAACAAGCACATCGACATGAGGGAGGGGAAAATCATCCTTAGGGCAATCTTTGTTTAAATCTCTAAAATCAATGCAGATGCGGACTTTGCCATCTTTCTTCATTCTCGGGACGATGTTGGCCACCCATTGAGGATAGAGGACGACTACGATGAATTTGGCTTGGTGCAATTTATCGACCTCTTCTTTCATTTTTAGGGCCACTTACGGGTGGAATCTTCTAAGCTTTTGCTTTACCGGGACAGCTCCATCCTTAAGTGTCAAGCGATGTTCGACCAATGAGTTGTCTAGTCCCGGCATATCTGGTAAGTCCATGCAAATGTATCCCGGTATTCTGCAAAGTCCCTATCAAATCCGATTCTTGGGAGGGAGATAGACTAGCACCGATGAGAACAACTTTTGGATCATCTAATGTTCCGAGATTAAGCTCCTTTGTAGGCTCATCGGCGAAGCTAAGGGTTCTTCGAATCTCCTCAAGCACGAAGCATAGGCATCTGCTATATCCTCTTCCTCATCCGTATCAAGGTCCTTTCTGAACCGACTTCATATACTCCCAAGGATTGATCCATGTTTTCTTCGTCCTCATAGAAGACTTCTTCCAACCGAATATTGTTATCCCAAAATCCTGGCAATTTCGCGCATTCTAAACTCTTGTCAGCCAGTTGATACAGATATCGATTTGGTACCCTCTTACCCTTAGCCTGGATTCTCTTGGACACCGACCCTAGGGGGAATGACTGAGACGACGATGGAGAGGAGATATTAGGAGAAGCGATATTTACAGGAGGTGAAGGGTAGAGCAACTCGCTCAAGGACTCGGTTTCTGAGGTTGGAAGGCCCTTGGGGGCAAGGACGGATGTTTCCTCGATCGAAATGCGAGTCGTGAGAAGGACGTGTTTTTTTGGGCGGTGCCAACCATATGTACGGGACGGGGTACGGCACTGTTTGCGCCACGAAGGGAGAGGAACGTGAAAATTTGAGAAAAATTTTGGATGGGGTTGTGACCCTCTCGGTTAGAGATGAGTCGGTTGACCTTAGGAGGGGGAATACGGTGAATTGAGTGGGTCATCGGGGTCGTCCCGGGATTGAACTTGTTCAATGGCCAAAGTGGCAAAGGCTTTGATTAATGTAGAATGGAGTGGGCTCTCGGGCCCAATGGTGATGATTGTGCGGAACGGGAGTAATTCTCTCCTTACGTGGGCCGAGAAGGGCGAGCCATAGAAGGGCATTGGGAGCCCATGGGATAGACTTAGTTGAGAGAGGGACTCGGCCCCGGAGGATGAGAGGTTGAGGGAAGGCCCTCGTGGAATGATTAGGGGGGAATGGCAGATTTGACTGTCAAGGTGCTTACTGATCCTTGGCGACTCAAGTGGTTCTTTCCTTGATTCTTCCTCCTCGACCGGAAATAATAACGATAAAGGTAAGAACAATTCATCCTCACCTTCGTCGACCTTCTGCCTTTTCCGTGGACGATTGTTGATGTCGTTGAGATAGCTTGGCCCCTCTTCTTTGATCTGGATCACTTCCCCTCTTAGAAAGTATTTTGCAAGTCCTTCTGCCACTGCCTGTTGTCCAGGCCTCTTGCCGTTTTGGATTGTCCCATCGTACCCCAGGCCCGCCTTGGAGAGTCGGTTGGCGGGGCTGATAGGTTCCGTGATGCCTTGGAAGAACTTGCCCAATCCTTGGCCCTCTTGATACCCAGAATCCTCATGATGTGCCATCCTATCGGTTCTTCTCGTGTTTTTCTTCTTTTGCTTTGGCTGCCATCTTTTCCTTGGTGGTTCTATTAATGTGAAAATCGGGCGGCTAGGTAATCCAGTAGCTAGTGTTCTTGTTACATAATCGGTTACCTTTACAATTTGCCCCTTGTGAGGGAACTTGATACACCGATGATTAGTTGATGCTATCGCCCCCAATGCTTCGAGATAAGGGCGACCCAAAATGACCCGATAGGTAGGATCCATCTCCCCACATGGAAATCGACCGTGATCGTCTTGGGACCGAGCTCGACGTCAAGGCAAATGGTGCCGTGAGCGGGCCGCTTCATGTTATCGAATGCCGTCACAGTGATGTGAGAGGGTTGGATTTCCGTCTCTGAAATGCCGCAACAATTCAATGTTTCGGGAGGTATGATGTTCAAGGAGGCACCGGTATCCACCAAGCATGAATCTATCGGTGTGCCTCGAATGTTTCTTCGTTAAGCACAATGCACACCTCCCGACTTCGGGAGCCGCCAACTCCTCATTAGTGAAAGTTAGGGCTGGATGTTCACTCCGGGGAGCCAAGACGGCGGTGATTCTCTCGGGCGGGAGGCTTTCACCGACAAGCACCTTTTGTAAATGCTGAAGTACCTCTTGATGCACTTTGGACCGTTTGATCAATTCTAAAATAGAAATTACGGCTGGCGTTTTATCAAGGTGTTTCGGCAGATCATATGTAGTTCTGGTACCGGTTCCTCGACCGGTTCCTCCTCGATCTCTGGGGGCTGCTTGTGCTGCACCGGCTTGGGGAAAGACGCGTTGGACCATGCGTCCGCTTCGTAGGATGGCAGCAAGAGGTGGTGTAGGCCCGGCGGATGATGTTTCGATGGGGACCGGCATGTGATCTAAATGACCGGGTGGGTATGCTTAGGTGGAGGCGGTGGGGTATTGATAGGGCTAAGCGGGGTCATCGGGCCAATGGGCCGAATGGGGAGGGGTGATGGTTGTGGTGTTTTTAGTGGCATGATGTGTACGGGATTGGTTAACGGGGGTGTTGGTCTAATGATGGGCGGTAGGGGGGGTATAGTGGCTAAGGGAGGTGGCGCACGGGGTCGGATAATTGGTCCGAAGGGGGGAGGAGTCGTGGTGGTAGACCCTTCTGCGGGTCGCGGCAGTGTACGAATGATAGGTGGTAGGTTAGGAGAGGTACGGGGAATGGATAAGATGGCCCTATCAGGGTGGTGAGGGGTGTATGTGTGGAAGGAGGCGGTGGCTGGGTCCATTTGCCAATCTTGTCCTCGGCGGGACGATTCTTCGGCCGGGGTTAGGATAGGATTGATGGGATGGCGAGGTGGTGCTGCCATTGGAGCGGGCGCATGGTTTGGCAAAGGATTGCGCACTATCCCGAGGCCCTGATCATGTGGCGGTTGTTGTTGCAGGTGTTGTTGTTGTTGTTGTTGTTGTTGTTGCTGCCGCCGTTGTCGCCCTCGAGGTCTTGATCGTTGCGTCTTCAATGACTCAATATATACCCCCATTTGTGCCCAATCAATACTCCCTTGGTCATGAAGATCATGAATGTAGTCTACGAGCGAAAACAATCCTCGATCATATGACCCGGGTAGCGGTGATACATGCAATACCGTCCGGTGTTTGCCGTGCACGGCCGCATGGTCTTTCTTTTGGGAGCTCTATCCGTTGTGCGGCCATCAAGGCATTAAAGATGTACGTAAGTGAGTAAGGCAATGGCGGGTAATTCTCTCGTCGGGGACCGGTTTTCCTTGGTTGGTGTGCAACCGGAGGAGGGGCCTCGGTGGTAGGTTTCGGGGCCCTGGGTTGTGGTGCTCGGGGCATCAAGGGTTGTTGATTACGGGGTCGATATTGTTGGACTTGGTACCGGGGAGGCCGTGGGGGAAGTTGAGGTCGAGACCGGTGCTGGAGGACTGGAGCATTTCGTTAGGAGGAGGGTTTCTATGTTGATTCGGGTGATTGTTAGGCGGATTTCCCACAACGCTAACATGCTCATGGCTTACTATTCCCTCAGTTACTGGTCCGGAGGTGGAAGGAAAGGTTTTCTTGGTAACCCGAGGTCGGGGATCAAATAAGCTCATAATAGGTGAATCCCGAAGTTGGGTCCGGATGTACCGCGCCTTTTCATATAACTCACTCATGGAGGTGGGATGGTGAAGGGCAAGCATGTTTTTCATGGCTGGAGTTGCATTCGTTATGATCGGCTTGACCTCGCTCTTGCTCGACATCGGATCCGTGAGCTTTTACGCCATGGCCCTCCATCTATCCGCATACCTGATGAAATCTTCATCTGCTTTCATTTTTTCAGCCACAAGGTCGGTGATGGAGTAGGCTATTCCGACTCGGTCTTGATATCTCTGCAAAAATTTGGACTTGACAACATCAAAGTTACCGGCCTCCGTTGAATCAAGTGAATAGAACCACTCAAGCGCCGAGCCCTCCAATGATCTTCTAAATAGAAAAGCAAGGGCTCTCGGATCATTCTGCCATGTGACGGATTCGTATAGGAAGTCCTTGACGTGGAGGAAGGGATTGCCGGACCCATTGTATCGGCGGAACACCGGCATTTCGGAATGAGGAAGATGGAAAGTAGGGAGCGACGGGAGAGATATTTCAGGGGCAACTTTGGTGCCGACCGGGCGGCGAATTTCTTTGTCTTGCTCCTCCATCCGACTTAGGCGGTTTAGCATGGCCTCGGTCAATAGAGGGCTCTCGAACAATCGGGGGAGGAGGGGGTGTTTGATACACCGGAGGGGGGCTAAGTAGGCCGAAGCGGCCGGACATGGAATGTGGGTTGGTGGACACGGCGCTTGACGGGGAAGATTGAAATGATTAGAAGAGAAGACCGGTGGCCGTGATGGTGCGGCCAAATACGGATCCGGGTGGTTTAGGATAGCCACCGGATGAGGAGAACTTGGGGGTGACGGCCCGGTATAGGAATGGCCATGGGCGGCCGCATCGGGTCGACGTGCTACCGAGCGAGGGGTAGAAACACGTAAACCACCGGTGAGGGGGTCATGATTGGTGGGCGACTTGCCCTTGAGAATAGCCTCGATGGCTTGAAGTTGGGTGGGGTCGGCATGAGAGAATGCCTCCCAAAGGGAACCCGGGTTGGGTGGAGGAGAGACTTGATCCGGCTCAGCTGGGGGTCTGGTTCGTTAACGGCATAGACGGCGTCGGGAAGGAGTGACGGCTCGCCTTCGCCCCAAAGTAGGCCTCGTTCGTACTCGCTTGCTCGCAACGTTGATCCATGATCACTCGTCCGGACTCGAGCGACACAGGCATAAAGCAACGAAAGACGAAGTTTTCTTCTTCTTCTTGGGTGTTTTCTTTTGAGCAGATTTTTCTTTTGGATTGTTTAATTCTAGAAGACAAGTTTTTATCCGAAAACAAAGTTTTCTTTGACAAAGATTTTTTGGATTGCTTCTTAGAGGTTATTTTCTTTGATTGTCGTGATCAGAGAAGTTTTTACCTCAAAGGAACAACTTCTTTCGGTGACTTTTTAGATTTTTTCTTTTTTTTTGTAGGAGAGAGTCTCCCCCCCCTTTTTCCTTTTTCTTTTGGTTACACAAATAAGTTAAAGCAAAGACTTGGAATGCTTAGCGCAAATTTTTGTTCCAACCTTAGATTAGTGGCTTGTTTAGCAAAGTATTGTCCACTCAAATAAATGGGTGGGACCTTATGCTCACACAACGCCGAGCAACGTAAGGTGGAACGATTTCTCACACGGATAGGTAATGGGTAAACTTCGGGTTTTGGGGAAATGGTACAACCAGCCCGATCGGTGAAGAGGGAATCCTTCACGTCTGGGGACTTACGGAGGCCTTGGCGGAAACCAACTTAGTCAACCGAGAGGGAATCCCCGGAAGAGAAGTCGAGATCCACCAAGAATGGTGTTTTGGATGTGTATGGCTTTGGGAGGAGAGTGAGCCCCCCTTCTCGGATGACCTACGAGGCCGGATGGAACCGGTACCTCGATGCAAGCTAATGCAAGAGAATAAGCAAGGATAAAGGAGCAAGCAAAATAAAAATAAAAGCAACACAACGTGAGAGAAGTACAAAGAAGCTTAAGAGATGATGGTGCACAAAGAAATTTAAACACTAAGACGAGGTTTGCATGCTTGAAAATTAGAAGGTAGTAAGAGTGAAAAGGGTTGGAAGTGAAACAAGAAGCAGGAACTAAAAGCAGTTTCGGGGAATTGCAGGCGCTCCGGTACCGCGCCGCCAGGCGTCGCGGTATCAGGACGCTTTTAACGGAAATCAGCAAATTTTAAGAAAAGCTATAAAGCAAGGGTCCCGCGGGGACATAAAGGTGATATGATGCTGAGAAAGCAATAAATGACAATGCTTTTTAAATGAAAAGGTATTAAAAGTAGAGTTGACTCGCGCGGGAGTCGGTGCTTGTAGATGCTTCGAGCTCGCGGAGATCGGTTTGCAAACGTCCTAGCAAAGGGTAGCAGGTGGTGCCCCTTTGATAGGACCAACAGAAAGGGAGGGCCACGCGGGGCCGATGATGTACCACTCACGCGGGGAGTGGGGAAATGAGGGGGGGTAGCTCACGCGGGAGCCAAGGAGTAGTGGCCCACGCGGTGAGCAAGAGAGGTTCTAACTTTTAAAGGAGGGGGACGAAATACAAATAAAACGTGGAGATAAAGAGAGTGAATAGAAGACTTACTTGATGGAGGAGGCTTTCATTCAAAGAAATATGGCAAGCGACTTTCCCTTGGCTTTAGAGGTCCCACCGTGGTCGCCAAAGATGTGGACGCCGGGAAAGAGGGGGGGGGATAGCCCGCGGAGGAGGGAGAGGTACGTCCCCGCGCGTGTGTCGCGTGCGCTCCTTTCTTACTTACGGTCTTGATAGGGTGGGTTCGTGTTAATCACGCCATAGACACGGTCGTGGATGATTCCGACGGACCGTTCTATTGCCTGCTTTCCTTCCTTCTTTCCTTCTCCGCACTCACCTTGATCCCCGGACTACTCAACCCTTGATGTCACTTGGGCATCGAAGGATCGGTCCGGGTCGTGAGGAGAATCGAGGGGAAAGAAGATCAGATAGCCGGTGGCGTTTTCAACACTAACTTGACCTATAGACCGAAAGGGGAAGGGATGGTGTGGTCGCCAGGAGCCAGAGAGGCTCCGATGATAGAAATAAAAGAAATGAACTAGTAAAGGAAGTGAGGGTGACCGGTTACCTCGATAAGCTGGGAGATTGCGGGGGTTCTATCTTCTCCTTCCTCGGCCGGCCGGGGAAGAAGAGCCTTGGAGAAACTCGCTTGCCTGAAAAGAAAGTATGAATGAAAGCACCACGATTAGAACTAAAGACGGAGCAGTAACTATTCGTAAGAAAGAAGAGCAATGACAAAAGGGGTTGAACGAACCGGATTAGGACTAACTCCTAACCCCTTCTCAAGGGAGGATCTAAATGACCTATGAATAAGATGCGTTATGCTATACTAATGCAACATGCATAATGAAACCCAGATGAACAATAAAGGAGAGAGTAAGGTAAGGAAGAAGATCGTAGAGAAGCCCGGTGCTTCTGGCTTCTGGAAATTGCAGGCGCTCCGACGACAGGTCGCCTGGCGTCGCGTCGGGGGAGCGCTCCAGTCCTTCTGCGGTAGTCTTCAATGCAATCTTCTCCCGGTTCCAATGACGAAGGATCGGATCCCTAGCCTATCTTGGAGATTCCTTGGCACTCGTCGTATGGTTTGCAATGGTCTTTAATGGTATGATGGCGGGTGTCTTGAATGGTTTTGAGTGGTATTGAATGAACGGGGTGGAAGAGGTGTAATGGAGAATGGATAGGCTTGGGGATGGGATGGTAGACTCTAATGGGGGTTGGAAGGTGGTGGAAGGGTGTTGGGGAAGCTCAAGAAAATTCTTGGGAGTTAAGGCTCTGGGAATCCCTCTTTTTTTTTTGGAACCTCTCCCTTTTTTGGAACCTTGGAACCTCTTAAATGTGGGAGAAGGGTCTCCTTTTATAGGTGCGCAAAAGTGACCCTAGCGCTCCGTCCTGAGGGCGCCTGGCGTCGCGGCATGGGAGCGCCTGAAAATCCGCCGACAAGGCGGCGGATCGGCACGTCCGACCATACTGTCGCCACCTACCACCCCGCGTGTCGGGCGGCGGTTGTCGGCGGAAATCTGGCGCTCGACGGGGGAGCACCTACGACCTACGGCCGTCGACCGCAAATCCGGCGCATGCGGAGCCTGCGGTGACGGTTGTCGGGCGGGAATCCGGGTGCTCCGACGGCGGAGCGCCCGGGTCCCCGCATGCGATTTCGACAACGCATCGCCGACCGTCCGAAAAGCCGGCTGTCACGCGCGGGATTGCGGGCGCTCCGGCGAGGAGCGCTCGTACTTTCGTACGCCTGCGGGTACGGTGGTCGTCCGGTCGGTCAAAAGGGTGAAAAGGCGGGAGATGCCAGGCGCTCTGACGTTGCGACGCCAGGCGTCGCGGCGTCGGGACGCCTCCAGATTTCCTGAAATTTGCTCGTCTTTATGTTAAACCGACCTCTCTGATCGGGAGAAAACAAGTGTTAACTATAGAAACGAGATTGCTCTTCCTGAAATCGGGCCGAATTCGCGTATCTACATATGGTACTTATATATGATAGATCTTGTGGTAGCTAGTTGAGGTGGCAAGACGACGCATTCCTTGCTAATGAAAATCTGTGTACATGATATGTGCATCTATTAGAGGATAGGTGCATATGTGAGAATGTGATTCTTGTTGGAGGATAGATGTATTTTGCATGGTATGGTATAGATGGTCTAGTGATGTATTTTATTTTGTCAAGTATCAGGTTATGTAGCATGGTGTATGTATGGTGTGTCTCATTTGTTGTATATCATCATATGGAGCATACAGTAGGTGTCTATGCATATGTTCATACCATCTTTCTAGGTCATGTTATGATGCATATAGGTGCTGGTTGGTGTGATTATAGGCTTTGGTTGGTGGTGTAAAACACATGGATTAAGTCATATATCTAATATATTGACTAGCCTATATTTACATATAATTGGTATAGGTCTGGATACCTATTTAATTAACATCTAGGGCCTTCTGGCTATCCGATTTGGCGAATGATGGGGTGTCTACTGAGTCGTCGTACTCATCCCAATCCTCTTATCAATTTTCAGGTAATCAGGTTTGGCGCAGCAGAAGCGTGGTGGATTGTTTCCCAAGAAAGCAAATTGGACGATTCTTGTAATTTAGATGGTAATTAGATTTGTTTAGATTATAGCATAGCAATGTATTTGATTTGATTCCGTGGATGTATAAACTGGGACCTAGTTGTCTTCATTTTTCCCAAACCGATGTTTTTACCGGGTTAATTTTCCCCGATCGCGTCGTCGGATTATCTCGCTGTGCAAGTTAAAAATCCGGGGCGTGACACAAATGGGGATTGACCAGCTCTTGGATTATCCAAATATTGTACGTGCATGCATGTATATATGTCTGCTCGAGTCTCATTCTTATAAAACTAAAACAAGAAGCAAGTTCATAGGAATTAATATTATGAGATATGATTCCCACTAGATATGTATGGTGGTTCACAAATTATTGGCCTTTCTAACCATACATGATGGGAACGTATCATTAGCGAAAGGTTGACTGTTGAAGGGAAGAAACTATAGTAAGGTCCTGATCTACACCATAGATATATATATTGACTAGAAAGATATATAAGATAACTATTAAGTGTATCCTATATTCAAATAACAGCATTCAAAGGTGAAATCAAGATGCGGAAAAATTGAGTTTTTGTACCAAACTCTAATTGTTAAAAAAAAATGTTATGCAGTCATTGACAAATCTATTTTTATGGACACCCCGTTAATTTGTTTTTATAGATGATTCCCTGATCTTAAAAAAAAAAGATGTGAGACTGATCCTTTGCGATCCGCATCTTTCAACTCTTCTTGATATCAAATTTGATAGAATTTTACGTATATCTTAGACTTTATTTTGTTAAAAGATATTATAAAAAGTATAGATAAAAGCCTGTACTCCAGTTCATGTCGATCGTACCTTGGTGGGCAAATTGGGCAGGAGAGAGCGGAGAGTAGCGAACATGCTCCTCATCTTCCGCCTTCTCTCCCTCTCCGTTCGTATATGAGACGTCGTCGCACGCTCGGACGCCTTCGCTGGGTTGGCGGCGCCGCCGTGCTGAGCGCCGCCGCTCCTCCGATCTTCAATCTTGGATTTCACGACCCCACCACTGCGCGGCATCGTCGACCCTGTCCTCGCCATCGTCGCCAGCCCCTGCTCGTCCGACGATCCCGCACACTCCAACAGTTGATCCAAGACGGGCTTATCAATATCATCGGAGTCGCTGGCACCGGAATATGATTGGTTGTCCATGTTCTCCCGAATGTTCTTGGGAACCCGGAAATTCTCAGAGTCACAGATACAGAGAAAGAGAGAGAGAGGTGATTAATTGAAGAAGGGGAGAGAGATGTCTGCATTTATAGGCAACCAATCAGGTTGGACACGGTGAGATTAGAAAGTAGATCAGTACATGTTTCTAAGACATGAGATGTATCTTGATAAAGTCGGTATACGGTGGCGTTACACTGGTTTCCTCTCAGCCACTTATCAACGAATGTCCCTCGGATGCTTCACAGTAAAGTCGGTAGCTGTCATGGAGCTCAGACGCTTTCATTCGGTTGCTAACGATCGACGTGTTTTGGACGTTAGATGATAAATTGGGTTTTCGTTATGAAAGTATATATTTTTAAAGAGTTTCTTCTTGGACAAGATGGAAAATGAGTGAGACCACTTTTTTCTCTCCTGTGGTCTCCAATGATCTGTTTTATTATAGTCATGTATACTGTTCTACATTTTTTGTAATCATACCTCACCGAAGGTGATAATTTTGTTTATAGCCATCTTAGATTTTATTTTGTGTAAATGCACATTAGGTCCGTTTTACGGAAGTCACTTTACCACTGGGTCCGTTTTCAAAAACACCTTTCCATTAGGTCCGTTTTTTCAAAATAGCATCACACCCACTCCAATTTAGATTTGAAATGTCATTTTTGCCCTCTTGCACACTGATCTTCGCGGCGGCGGAGGGCTACGCGGCGGCTGGCCTTCGCGGCGGCAGAGAGCTTCACGGCGGAGGGCTTGTACGGCAGCACCTCCCACGCCGCCGCCTACCAGGTGCCGCAGGACTACTCTCGGGAGCTGACCTCGGAGAAGGGGAAGAGGAGGAGCGGGGGCGCCCCCGGGCCGCCGGCGTCCGCCAAGGGCGGCTGGGGCTTCTTGGATCCGGAGCTGCAGAGGAAGAAGAGGGTGGCGGGCTACAAGCTGTACGCGGTGGAGGGGAAGATGAAGATCTCCTTCAGGAGGAGCTTCCGGTGGATCAAGGCGGAGGGCTTCGCGGCGGCTGGCCTTCGCGGCGGAGGGCTTGTACGGCGGCAAGGTGGGCGCCCCTGGCCCTGCCTACGGCGGCCACAGCTTCAGATCCTACAGCACCTCCCACGCCGCCGCCTACCAGGTGCCGCAGGACTACCCTCCGCCGCGAAGCCCTCCTGAGGAGCGGGGGCGCCCCCGGGCCGCCGGCGTCCGCCAAGGGCGGCTGGGGCTTCTTGGATCCAGAGCTGCAGAGGAAGAAGAGGGTGGCGGGCTACAAGCTGTACGCGGTGGAGGGGAAGATGAAGATCTCCTTCAGGAGGAGCTTCCGGTGGATCAAGGCGGAGGCCTTCGCGGCTGACCTTCACAGCTGGGAGGGTAAAAGTGGGATTTTAAAATTACAAGATGAAGAAATGGACTGGGTGATAATGAAATTCAGTGTCAACGGACTAAACAGTAACGAAATGTGGTCAACGGAGTTTTTGATAAACCGATTTTCTTAAATGGACCTGATGGTAATTTTCCCTTTTATTTTTAATATAGAGTTTTATCACTATAAATGAGAACAAATTGAAGTTTCTTGATCGAGATTGAAGCTAGTTTGAGTTCCGACTCAATAAATAAATTTAGATCAAATTCTGAATCTAAATCAAATCGAGTTTAAGTTAAGCTCCGAGTTCAAACTCTAAGTCCAGCAGCGGCTAAACCCCTAGTCCATGTTTCGCCCTGTGGTCTATCTCCTCCTATCTTCTTCTTCTTCTTCTTCTTCTTCTATCTCTCTCTCTCTCTCTCTCTCTCTCTCTCTCTCTCTCTCTCTCATGGCACAAGAGACGGGCGGAAACGTGCGACTGAAACGGTAGCCTCCTGGCTGGCTGGGGTTAGCTGGAGTTAACACTAATGGACTGACGTGGAATCCAGGGTGACGTGGAAAGGCACATTTGAATTTCATTTACATTGTATTTGTATTATTTCATTCCATAGGTCAATTGACCTTCATTTGTACACATTGATTCAATTCATATATAAAAGGTGTGAGATACGGGAACAGGGGTAAGTGAGTGTTATGAAACACTTCCCCTGAGTTCTCTTCCCGCTCATTTCCCCATTGCTGCTGTGTCCAGATCTGCTTCTCTCTTCATCGTTCTTCAGGCGTTTGCTGCATCAATCTTCTTCAATCTAACTGCTGGCGCCCTCCTCTCTCTCAACTCTGTGTTTCTGGCGTTCAGCTGGGGATTTGTTTCACCGGCGGCAGCTGCCCACAGCAGCTGGAAAAGCACGTCGTCCAGTTAACAGGAATCATGAAGGGTGCTGTGTTTTGCTGAGTAAATGCCAACCGCCAGCTTGGAGGTTCTTGCAGGAATCAGGATCCCCAACGCCTAAGTTCTGAAGGAGCATATGGCCAATAAATTATAGTCAACTCAATTGCATGCAAATATATTGTCGAAGGAGTTAGTCTCATTAGATATGAGAGGGAGTATTCTTATATTTATAGGTCTGGCCCTAATTATCTCAATGCCTAAGTTTTGAAATTTTCCACATGGTATCAGAGCAAGTGGGTTCGGGCTCTGTCTCTCCGGTAAGTCTCCCTCCTATTTTCACTCAATCCTGCCCCATGTATTCCTATCATGGCTTTGATGGTGATGACTGACCCAGAGTGGAAGTGTTGAAGGACTTAGTCTCATACTGGGTACCAGAAGAAGTATTCTCATGTTTATAGGTCTGATCCTAGTTACCTCAATGCCTAAGTTTCAAAATTTGTTACATATATGCTAGCAAGTAGCTAGGGCTACGAAAGACAGAGATTTAAGATATCCTGATCTTCATATGAATCATTATACTTTATTTTGTTTCGATTCCAATTTCGTCGGGCATCAAGGCATTTTGTGACTCGGGGTGCAAATGAGTTGAACGGAGCCGAGTTGTATAGTGTTCAAGTTTGACTTGTTTATTTTACACCAGTTTGAGTTCAAGCTTGAATATGTTAAACTCTTGTTCAAACTTGATTCGTTTATTAATCGAGTCAAGTCGAGTTCGAACTGTAGTAATAGTTGAGCTAAAATTTAATCTACATTCAAAATTTAGCTATGTACAAACTTATTTATAAAACACAAAATCAATAATTTTTTTTATGAAACTCTAGATTTAGCTCATTTATGAAACTCGATCTGAGTTTAAACTTAAAATTTGAATATTTAATATATTTAAATGATAATATATGAATATTAATATTCATAATTAAAATTGCAATAATTAATATTCAAAAAAAAATTTAACCGAGCTACTCGTGAGTTTATCCAGCTGAGTACGTGTCTGTTCAAGCTCGACTCGTTTAATAAGTAGAGTTTTATTTTTTTGGTCAAACTTGTTTATTTAACATAATAAATGAGCCGAGTCGAATTTTTATCGAACCGAGTTTTGAGTTATTTGTCTAGTGTATTGGTTCGTTTACACTTTTATTTGAGACAAAGATTAATAAGAAAAAAAAAACTTCAATCTCATCCGACTAGACTCAAAACATTGAGATACAAAACTGTTTTAGGTATAAAACACACTGATTCAACACATATAATTGATTCATAGTTGGAGAGATTTTTGAGATTGAGAGGATTGTTTTATAAAAATTGGGGGCAGGGCTTCTAGGGCTTCTCAATCTTGATTTGACTCAATGAAATGTCTAACGTCTTAATTTCCATCTCTGTCGAAACAAAAATTCTAGTTATCAACACTTGAAAATAAAAGGGTACCATAGATCACTTAAAATTATTTGATTTTAAAAAGATTATTATTATATTCAGATATTTTATCAAACATTTTAAATGACTGCCTCATTAGGAAACATCAATTAAGTCAAAATAAATGGGGCCTTAAATATGTATATATCTACCCTTGTCAGAGAATGTGTTTCAGAGAAAGAAATATCAGTTACCAGGTAGAGGAAATCTCAGTTACCAGGTAGAGGATCTCTCTGATCCGTACAATACATATAGCACTAGAGACCGAAAAGTGGAAATACCAACACAGCTAGTAGAATATGCGAAGTTAACAAATATAATGTCTCATGCGAGGGCAGCAACTAGCTAGATAACTTGATAAGGATGCTATATATATATATAGGAGGAAGAAGTAACTTTTTTACATATTTCACTAAATACATGTGTTGCGCCTGATCAGACATCTAGCAGATAACACAAGCCCCCTGTGCGTTGATTTGTAGTTTCATCTTCCAACCCCAGGAATTTGAATTACGCCGTCCACAACATTATCTCCCCGGTCGCTAGCTTGAAGATCTCCTCGGCAGGTAGCGACGTTTCATGGTATTGATCATCACCCCAACCACCACCACTCTGTTCAATTGCATCAAAAACATCCCATTCAAAAAAGATTAACGACTGTATGTATTAATTGAACAATCAGAAACTTCTATCATTATTAATTTTGAAATTAACAGTGGGTGTTTTGCTATTAATTAATATCAATATCATCGTAATTATTAGTACAAACAAAGTAGGAAGTGTATCTACGTACTTACAGTAATTTTGATATTGATACCTTATTATTATGTACTAATATCAATATCAAAGTTGATATATATATATAAAGTTACATTGTTTTTTATGCTGTGAGCATGAAGTTGAGTTTTTACTGACCTGTGCATGAATCATAAACATGCTTCTCAAGCAATCCGACGAGACGTGCGCTGAGATAATATCCAGTCTATGCTTCTCAAGAACATAGGCGATAGCGGAGGCGAGACCAGGCTTCTTAACGGTGCAGATGTTGATATGGGCGTCGGCTCCGGCAACACTGAGAACGATGTTCGGCGAGGTCCAGGTCTGAAAGCACTGCGGGAAGAGGGGCACGGGAAGGTGCATCGAGGAGGGGTTGATGGCCTGCCAGTTCTTGGCTTGGTCTGCCATCAGCAGCGCCTCCCTCAACGGCGCCGGCGCCGGAGCATGCGCCGGCTGAGCAGCCAGCGGTGCAAGATGGGGCTCATCCAGCAGGATGGCTACTCGAGTCCTTTCCAGCTTCTGCTTCTGGAGCTTCTGAAGAGTAAGCTGGAGGTTCCTTATGTAGTTTATCGCTTCATCCACGATGGTCGATTTGTCGGCCTGAAACGGTCATCGTCGTCAATTGGAAGAAGTATGTATAGAACAGAAAACATTATGTAAGAAGGTAGTCTCGGCTCGCAAGAAAGCATTAATCATATCATCTTTCTCAAGAACACAATGAGGTAATTAAGAAAGATATTTATATATCATTAATATCAAGATATCTGGAGAATCTGACAGTACTATTAATTAAATGTTGCAATCAAAGAGTAAAAACAACCACTGCTTTTGCTATTAATGCAACTCAGATCACAGACGAAAGATGGCGTACGTTCTAATGCTTGTGGATTGAAATGAACGAAAAGATGAGAAAACCAAAGTAATAAAGCTACGTTTTTTTTTTCGTCGCAAGAGAAAAAGAACGAATCAGATAACTTATTTCATCGACTAGTAAAGAAAGGCAGATCATAACCCAGTTTTTTTTTTTTTTGCATAGAACAAGTTAAACCGTAGTTACATCTATTTTTCTCCCCTCTTTCCTCGTAGCTCCGAAAGCAATCAATCGCAGCCCTACCTTGGCAGGCAAATGAGGCAGAAGCGCATGTAGATTGCTGAACATGTTCCTCATCTTCTTCCTCCTCTCCCTCTCTGTCCATATATGAATCTCATGGTCAGATTCTCCCGTTACCCCAGCACCACTGCCGCCTTTGTTACAACCACTCCCGCGGCTGCCGCTCTTGTATTTCCTGAGCCGCCCCCTCTTCGACCCGGCGGCGGAAGCTCTCCCATCCGCCAAGCTATCCGTCCTCGACTCCGGCGGCGGCCTCTGGCCGCCGGGAGGATTGCCCGGGCTTGAGGAGAAGGGCCAGGTCGGTGCCTCCCAGAGGACGTCCTCGAAATCTCCCCCTTCTTCCGACATGGGGGCAAGTAGTCTTCGGTGCCGGGGGGATCTCGATCGGCGCTGCGGCAAGCGCAGAGAAGGAGAGAGGTGGGCGCGACGAGAGGAGAGAGCAGCTGCGGCGTTCGTTTAAGGAGAGTGGCAGGTTCTCCGTAAGAAGGAGGCGCGCAGAGATGTGGAAGCAGACAAAGTATAATGATAAGATGATTGCCGTTATTTCGCAGAGCGGGTAGGAAGAAGACGCGTGCTTTCAGGGATATTCCCAAGGCAAGACATACCACACCGGCTAGGCCATGCGCTGCTTTCTTCAGTCCTGTGATTTACGCATATCACACCACATACATAGTTGATTTCCCGGCTATAATGAGAAAGATATGTACGAAACTAAACGACTCAAGAACAGTTGATATCAATGGACGGTGAATTAAGAGCGACTGGGTAGAAGTGATTTGATCGACGAAATTAGCTATCTTTTTCCACGATTAATTATATACGAGTCTACTAGATGGTGAAAGCTAGCGTGAGTGTACATAAGGGAATTTGTTTCAATGCGATTAATTATTCCTTTTATATCTACGTGGACGTAGAACCCATATTCAAAAAGGCATGCATGCACGGCTTCTTTTACGACGTAATATATATGATACCCCATTTTATCACCATCTCACTTAACTTCATGTAAGATAATCAACTTATAATTACCTATGTACGTAAGTTGACCAACTTATCGTACGTTATTCTGTGTGAGATGGGATAACCTGGAATTAAATGGGCACTTCATAAGGACCCATATATATATATGTTTGATATTCTCCGTTGTGGGTGAATGGATGTATCTAAATATAAAAACCATGCATTTATTAGCAGTATGATATTCAATTCCAAGATATATCATCGATCACTTGCAAGCCCTCTTTGTCCTAACGTTAGAAAGATCAATTAATTAATTAATTGCTTAATTGAGAAAGACACTCCTACGTACCCTTGTAAAGTGCACTTGTTACACTTGCAGTAGTCCCAATTGTTTTGTATCGATATAAAATATTTTGTTTAAGAAAATAATTCTAAGTCAAGTTTCGCGAGGCAGCTAGGAGTGGAAAACAAAATATATGATTACATTTGGCCTCCTACTTTCTTTCGATGTTTTGAAACGTTTAACAAAAGAAGGAAAAAAATGTTTTGAAATACAAAATGAACCATGTCTCTACCTTACTGGTTTTGAAACAAGAAAATTATAATAAAACAAACAGACCACATATCGACGACCCAAGCTAGGCTTATATATCCCGTCATTAGATCGATAATCAGCTAAAATTAAGGGATCGATCTGAACGCCCCACAGATTCCGACGTGTTTCTCTCTCCTCTGCGTGTACTACTACTGTTCTCCGCAGCCGAGAGTATTGTGTCGTCGATCGTCGTCACTTGAATTCAAACCCTATAGCTAATTAAGCACTCCCCCACCGCAAGCTTGAATGCTTCCTCAACGTCGACCGCCACCGTCTCACAGATTAATCTGGGTGCCGTCGTTAATTTGGTGCAGAAACGCCAACGCCGGAGCGGAGACAGCGGCGATGCGTAAAGCTTCCCGATTCATCCGTCCCCAGCTCAGCTTGGGGGCATCATTCCGGCGGTTAGACTCCGCCGGAGATCGCAGAGACGTGTGGCGCCGAAACTCCGGCCGCGAGCTAGCTAGCTGGCTCGCTTCTTTATATGCGCAGACTGGCCCCCATACACATAATTCTCTCCTTGGATTTCACCATAAATCTCGCTCGCCACTCGACGTGAAAGAATAATGGACCGTCCTGCATGTCCAGAACTCCGCGGCCGGCGTCGCACGCCCCGCCCGTGGAAGCTGCTTTCCCCGGCGCCTTTGGCTACCGTGTTCTCGATCGCTTCCGGGGAGCGGAGCCGGCCGCGAGCGGTTCGTAACGGGCGAGAGAGAGAGAGAGAGAGAGAGAGAGAGAGAGAGGGGCTCCGCTCCGCCCGGATATGCCGGCCGGCCGGGGTTGTCTGCGCAGGAGAAGGAATTCCGGCGTCGGTTTTCGCCGGAGGAAGACGAGACGTGGTGGTGGAGCGACGGACGCCGGCTGGCGGCAATCATTACCTCCTCCTTTGGCTTCGCAAAGGCCGGCCGGGCTTCCGGGGTCGTTCGACCGTCTGTCTCCCGCCACTGTGCTGTTAGTTACTCATGACGAGGGGGTGCAAACTAAATTAATAGAGTTTTGTGGTGTCTGGATGCACAATAAATTTTTATATGTTTCTATGAAAAAAAATATATTAAAATAAAATGTGAGTTAACGTATGACGTAAAATCATTATGTTTGAGAGATATAATAACAAAAAGAATATGTGCTAAGCAAACAAATCAGGTGTGAGGGGACCACAGTATAGAAATGAGGTGAAACTGTCTTTTTATTTACACAAGGAAGAAGCTATTTTCAAAATATAAATTGTAACGCTTGTCAGACATCTTTTCAAACAAATTTTATAACAAAAATATAAAATTATGATAAAATTTTAATTTATTTGCAACCAAACACTCCATCAACAATATTTTTTTATACTTTATGAATTTGAATCAAGCACTTCAATAATCTATCGAAATTAAAATCAAAACTAGTTAATTAATCATGTATCGATTTATGCTACCTCGATAAAAATAAAATTATAATATATTTAAAAAATTAAATTAAAATTTAATGCATATTGTATGAAAAATTAACGACGATGTGAAGTGTATTCATTATTTATTACTAAAAATTTGTACGTACCATAGATTTTATAATGGGAAAATTAATTACAGACCCAATTATAAATATGAGTTTAATCAAAAACCCATTGACCCAATATCCTTTGTGATAAACCCAGTCAACAAAAAATTTATAATGTAAAGCCCTGTCCGTCGACTCCGCCGTTAAGTGACAGCCTTCTCTCTTTTTTTTCCCCTTCTACCCCTCACCCGACAGAGGATCCGCCCGAGCCTTCTCGTCGCCCCCCCCCCCTCGCTGCGGAGAGGACCGCCCCCCCCTCCCGCCGGAGTCCCCCGTCGCCGCCGCGGAGAGAACCCCCCCCCCCCCCCGCCGGAGTCCCCCGTCGCCCCCGCCGGGAGACCCCGTCGCCCCCCCCTCCCGCTGCGGAGAGAACCCCCCCCCCCCCGCCGGAGTCCCCCGTCGCCCCCCCGCTGCGGAGTCCCCCGTCGCCCCCCGCCGGAGACCCCGTCGCCCCCCTCCCGCCGCGGAGAGAACCCCCCCCCCCCGCCGGAGTCCCCCGTCGCCCCCGCCGCCGGAGACCCCGTCGCCCCCCTCCCGCTGCGGAGAGGACCCCCCCCCGCCGGAGTCCCCCGTCGCCGCTGCGGAGAGAACCCCCGCCGGAGACCCCGTCGCCCCCCGCTGCCCCCGCCGCGGAGAGAACCCCCCCCCCCCCCCCGCTGCGGAGAGCCCCCCGCAGCTCCGGAGTCCCCAAGGGTATAAGCGACTTTTTCATCCTCTTTCTAACACTTGTCATCCAAGTTGGGGCGGAAGTTATAAAAATTTCATACATTGGGTTTTTTATTAGAACATTTCAGTCTCTAGACTTATCACTAAACTGATATTTGTAAACTGGGTCTCCAGTTAAATTCGCCTTTTATAAATGATCAAACTATACGAATTTTGGAATCAAAATAAAATTGAAATATCGTGATTTTGGGTTAAATAAAATTGAAATCACTTGATCTTGTCGGAATTTAAATAGAAAACAGACAGCATCCCTGCGTAATCCAACTCATTTGCAATCCTAGTCACGACTAATAGATGATTTTCATGCTTGGTAAATTGTTGAAGATGAGGCCCTCGGATTTTGTGCTTGTTAATTTGGTTAAAAAGTAGGGGATGTTCATATTGCGGTTTGTTATGATCAGAAAGAAAATTTGAAGTAAATCAAAACTTGGTGACACCCATAAAATTACTTCATACAAGCATCGCGCAGAAGCCCTTTATATATGCAAGTTATATTTTCCCATCACACCCTAGGGAGATTATATGTTTCGTTAAAAAAAAAGGAAAATCATATGAGACGATGTTTCGTCTTCTTTATGGTAGAAACTTAAAAGCCCCAATTCTCCAATTGGACCACTTTCTTCCCTCAACCATTCACCATTCTGTTGCATGTAAAAGAAAATTGATGATAATGTTTTACATGCATTTAAATTATACTTATAAAGGAAACTACAAAAATCGATCTTATATACATATAAATGATTTTCCTGACGGCATCCTTATTCAAATGGTTGGCTGTAAACAATTTCAAACTATTTAACAATTAAAATTTACTTCCTACTGCTACCGTGGACCGTATGACTACAAAGATTTACTTCTTTTATTTTGCCAAACATGTTATCCGACAAACTAATTATTTACTTCATTAGTTACCGCGATCTCTTACAAGCCCACGACGGAGGACCACATATGTATATGCTTGTCAATGGGCCAGGTCGGACCCCAGTTTAAGTAAAGGCCCTATCTATATATACAACTCGTTAATAACTGATCAGCTCGACCAGACCCGGCCCGTTGATTGGTTCGGACGGCCTGCGGACACATATTTCTCGTATGTAACGCATGTGTGTTAATCCATCTTAGAAACTTGGTCAAACGACCCCGTTTCGTGAATTACATCGAAACAACAAGAACTTAATCCATTCGATTGAACCAACACCTGTCGGCCGGATGCTATGTATAATTCTCAAACCGTCCGGTAAAATGTTTACCCCTCTCAATCTTTCCATCGACTCATGGAAGCTTTGGGTGTCAACACCTGTCCATCAACATTGCTGATACGTATTGGATACAAATCGACGAGGTACAAGATTCCTTGTGTGGAATTCACCGGCGCTGCCTTGTGCTGTTCTGCGGTGCGTGCGGTGGGAGAAGGGGACAAGACAGGCCGCCTAAGTGGGCCCGTTCGGGCCGTCGGAGCCGAGCCGACCCAGCAAGGAGACCACCTCCTCCATCGTGGGCCTGTCCTTTGACCGGTCGTGGGTACACCGGTGGGCCGCGTCGAGGAAGCCCTTCACCTCCTCCTCCCTCAGCCCTTCCCTGCCCATCGCAGGGTCCAGGATCTCCGCCGCGCTCCCCGCCTCCACCATCCCCCTCGCCCACCGCACCAGCGGCACCTCCTTCCCGCCCCCCACCGGCACCGGCCAGTTGGGCCGCTTCCCCGTCGCCACCTCGAACATCAGCGCGCCGAAGCTGTAGACGTCCGCCTTCGCCGTGGCCGTCGCCAGGCCGTCCCGGTACTCCGGCGCCATGTAGCCCATCGTGCCGGCGACCTGGGTCGACACGTGAGACCGCGACGATTCCACCCGCCGCGCCAGCCCGAAGTCCGTGATGCGCGCGTCGAAGTCGTCGGCCAGCAGGATGTTGCTGGCCTTGATGTCGCGGTGGATGATCCGGGGCTTGCAGTCGCGGTGAAGGAAGGCCAGCCCCGACGCCACGCCGCGGGCCACCCGCAGACGGGCCTGCCAAGACAGGGGCTCCCGCGCGCCGACGTCGTGGAGCCACTGATCGAGGCTTCCCCGCTCCAGGAACTCGTAGATGAGGACGCGGTCCCGGCCGGCGGCGCAGTACCCCAGCATACGCGCCAGGTTCCGGTGGCGGATCCGCCCCAGGGTCTCCATCTCGGCGCTGAACTCGCGGAGGCCGTCGAAGGCGTCGGCGGAGAGCCTCTTCACGGCGACGGCGGTGCCGTCGGGGAGATGCGCCCTGTAGACGAACCCGAAGCTGCCGTCGCCCACGATGCAATCGGGGGAGAAATTGCGAGTGGCGGCCTCGAGGTCCGCCATGGAGACGCGGACGAGGGAGGGGTCGAAGGAGGCGCTGAGGGAGGCGGGGTTGGCGGTCCGGCGGCTGATGGGTAGACCGGGGCCGCGGGAATTGTGGGTCTTCGAGGGGCGGCGGCAGACGAGTATCAGGAAGGCCAGGACGACGGAGACGAAGAGGAAGCTGACGGAGGCGGCAACCAGGGCCTCGAGAGCAGACTCCATGAGCGGCGGGGCGGGCGGAGTGGCGGTGGAAGAATCGGGGGAAGAGGGCGGCGCTGGGGAGGTAGGCGAGCGTCGGGGATGCGCTGGCTTATGAGGCACGGCGAAGAAAGGAAGCAAATTTCTGCTTGGGCATTCGGTGGGTGGGCGGGGGAGTGGGTTGACCTGACCGGCCGGATCGAGCAGACGACGGTGGAGAAGAAGAGGGGGGGGGGGGGGGCGAACAATTGCATCTGACCCCTCGGACCGGACGTAAATTGCAGCGCGGGGAGCTGACCATCGCCGAATCCATCTTTCTTAAATTGCACGACAGTCCTATACAAATGGCTTCTTCGCGGAAGGCTCGCGCAAGCAGCATAATTTGCTGTGAATTGAGAAGTGACGCAAACATGAGTTTGGGTCGTCTCATAACATCGACGGAGGGAATGTCTTCCACTCGATATAACAAAAAAAAAAAGAGATCTTCCGTGATTTAAATGTCGATTTAATCTATAAAATTCATCTATGTTATGTGGACCTTAAAAATGTATGTGTGTAGACACAGTATTTTCTCCGCCGACCTTCCGAGTGACTCGAACTCCTCAGAAAAAGTGTCAATGCGCGCTTATTAATGGTGCAGATGATCATTTGATCGGTTGGTTAAATATGAAAATAATTATTTGATTGCGAAATGGTTGTCGAATGTGTTTAAGTTAATGAATATAAAAAATGGATATGTGCACGGATTGACAGGTAGTGTGGTTGGAGACGTTTGCGATCCTTTCCCGACCTTGTCAATTTTTCGGCTGACTGATCCAATCCTAACCCATGGTCCTCAACTCCAAAATCATGGTGTTGAGGTAGAAGGGCCCAGGATATATAAGCACTATATCAAGTCTCAGATAGTCAATATGGGACTATCCCCACAATTCTAACACTCCCCCTCATTGTCAAAGTGGGCAGTGGAAATAAGAGGTAAGATAAACAAGTATTAAAGATTGATAAGTGCCCGCTCTGATACCATCTTACAAACCTCAAAACCATGGGACTATCCCTACAATTCTAACACTCCCCCTCACTGCCAAAGTGGGCAGTGGAAATAAGAGGTAAGATAAACAAGTATTAAAGATCGATAAATGCCCGCTCTGATACCATCTTACAAACCTCAAAACCATGGTGTTGAGGTAGAAGGGCCCAGGATATATAAGCACTATATCAAGTCTCAAATAGTCAATATGGGACTATCCCCACAATTCTAACACACCCGATGCACCTGATCCCTGGTTCTTGTCAGATCGGGCCTGCCAACGGTTAGTGACAAGGTCTCAAGGTCCATTGGGTGTCTATATAAGGCCCCTCAAAGACTTTTCCCACACTCCCTTCCACGTCCTGATTACTCCAAGACACTTCCTCTGTCATTCTAAGTTTCTCTAAATATTCCTTTATTGAAATAAACTTGTATGGTGCTAAATATAAATTTTGGTTTCGGTAGCATTTTCAACAAACTATTATAATTTTTCGTCGATATATATTATATCAAATAGAAAGTAGAAATTATCGATGAAAATAACGCGGGGATGCAAATTTATAAATAAAATTTAGAAAAGTTATCCTAGAAGAAGTGACGGCAAGAAGAAAAAAATTATCCTTAAAATGTAAGTTTCAAATATGAATGAATATTTTTTATTTTTAATAAGTTTTTAAAACTTTTCAAGTTGTATCGGGCCCAGATCCAACTCGCTCCGACCCGGTTCTCTGACATGGGAGACTTTTCCGTCCAATAAAATATTCATTCATCGTCCTCATCTAAATCTGGTTGGTCCTCATTTCAAGAGATGAATGCAACACAATTTTACCTAAGAAATAACCATTTTTTCTTACTCTCTTTGATTCCCAAGCTCCTCTCTCTCTCTCTGCATCCTCTCTTGAACCAAATACCTATCACTTAACCAGGAAGGAAGCTCTCTCTGCATGCGCTTCTCTTTGTCTCTCTCTCTCTCTCTCTCTCTCTCTCTCTCTCTCTCTCTCTATATATATATATATATATATATATATCTTGTTCGTCTAGTCGTCCGAGAAGCCCAATCTATATTCAGCATCTTTCTCTCCTTCTCAACCTTCTCCATAATCGAATTTACTCCGACACGTGCCGAGGCTTCGCCCACTGGATGATCATGCACGCCCACCTTCTCCCTCTCTTTCTCAATTAAGCCCACTATTATATAAATATGTTAATTGTCGGTCAACTGATTGTTAATTGTTTCTTGATAGATAACATAACACCAAGTGGGTCTAGAGAGATACCCATTCTCAAGCTTATATATATCTTCTGATCATGCGTCACCTTCAAACATCATCATCTCATCTGATTGACATTCTTAGCTCCAATCACGATCACGTTAACCCCGGCCCAGGGCACTGTTTGAATGTGTAGCAACAAGCTAGAAACCCTATTTTCTTTTAATTAGCTAAAGAGTTGCGGTGTTGACCGGCTGCTCTGGTTGATATGCATGCATGGTTTGGTTAAGGTATCAAAAATGGCATGATGTCTATTTTTTTTTTTTTTAGAGAATGATGCCGTCAACAAAATTTCATATCGGTGGGTGCTTATATTACAATTTAATTATATCTCGTTTGTATTACACATTTTAAGACGGATATTACGGACCGAACACTCGTATCAATATCAGTTTGAAATTTAACGGTGATTGAGTTGTTTAAAACTGTTAGGACGCAGAAGAGACAAACAGCCCCCGGAAGCCCGGCCCATTTAGGCCCATGCAAAACCGGCCTGTCATAAAAGTTGACGGGATTGGTAGATTGACCTCTGACCTGCTGCTCTGGCGTATCGTTGCGGACGGGCATGCGCTCCAAGTGGTCTCGACGAAGACAGCGCAAATTGTGCAGGTGCGAAAATGGACAGAAAGGTAAGATAAAGGTGATTAAAAATTAATGACGTGTTTGATTAGAATATCAAAAATGATGTTATATGAGTTTTAATAGTGATATTTGTTACAGTTGGGTATTAATATGAAAATTGACGTAAGTTGACAATTGGATCACAAAACTTGTTTTATTTACGCAACAATAACATTTAGTATTAATATTATTAGTTAAACATTTCTATCAATATCAATTTTAAAATTTATAGTGACAGAGACAATATTCAATAATGTTATCAAACAAAGTATATCTAAGCAATTCGAATATGCCATCCAGCCCAACATCAACGTTTACAGTTTGTTGGAGAATGTTACTGTCAATTCTGAAATTGATGGTAAAAAGAAAGCGTCACGCATGCAAAAATACAAGTACTGTTCAGTAGCGTCGTCCATGCGTTTTGACGTCAGTAATGGTATCAATATCAAAAAAAAGAAGCGTAATATCATTTCTAATAATTTGATCAAACGGGTTGTTGTACGTTAGGTGTGTACGTACACTCGAATCAAAGGAGACAATATTATGCATGCATGGCTGCTGAGGAGCCTGGGCGGCGCTGCCTGAAATATCCGGTGTTTAAAACAAAAACAAAAACAAAAACACTCTCGAATCTTCTCTCTCTCACCGCCTCCATGGCTCCATCTCCACCGCCTCCCCTGCCTCCCGAAGCTTCCCACCGCCTCCCTCTCCTCCGATTTCTTCTCCCCCCTCTCTCGCGTTGTCGTCGGCACCCCGCTCCATCTCCTCCCGTCGTCGTCACCCACGTCGCGCCAGCGAGCCGCCGTCGCCTCCATCCCCCTTCTGCCGCCCGCGTTGTCGCCCCCCCTTCCTCCTCTTCTTCTTCTCTGCCCCGCGTCCGTCGCCACCACGCGGTCGCCACCGCGCCCTCGCCGCTCTCCCCCCCTCTTTGCTTCTCCTTCCCCCTCGGGTGAGGTCGCCGCCGCGACCATCTCTCCTCCTCTCCTTCTCCTTCTTCTCTTTTCTCCTGGCCGGGGACGTCGCCGCCGTCGCGATCGGAGCCGCATCCCCGCTCGCACCCCACCCCACCCGTCGCTCCTCCTCCTCCCCTTCTTCTTCCGCCGTCGACCGCCGCTGTCGCCACCGCGCCTCTTCTTCTTCTTCTTCTTCTTCTTCTTCTTCTTCCGCCGTTGCGGCGTTGCCGAGGGCCGCCGCCGCGCTTCACCCTCCGCCGCGCGCTCCCCTCTCCCGCTCTCCCTCGGGCTCCCGCTCTCTCTCTCTCTCTTCTCCCCCCTCCCGCTCTTTTCTCCCAGCCCAGCGGGCTTCCCCGCGCGAACCCGCGCGCGCGGGTGATGCCGCGCCTCCCGCCCGGCCACGCGGCGGCGCCTTGCGCCGCTGGGAGGACGGCGCATGCGCCGTCTGTCCGTCCACCCCCCCTCCCACTCTCGCTCTCTCTCTTTTCTTCTCTCCTTCCTCTCTCTCCTCTTCCCCCCTGCGCGCTCTCTCTCCTCCTGTCTTTCCCCCCCCCATGCCGCGATATCTCTCTCCCTCTCATGCTCTCTCTCACTCAGCGCACTCTCACATTCTCTCTCTCTCCCTCTCTCCCTTACGTATCCTCTTTTGAAAATTTAATTAATTATTTATTCTTTTTAATGTCAACGGGACTCTAAGGTATCTCGATTTCTTCTTAGTTTTGGCCGAATCGCAGTTAACGTATTCGGGACTTTTCGGATTATAATCTTCAATGAGATAGGTATCCCAACTTTTCCTTAGCATTCCTATATATTAATTAATGCGTTAAAACATGTTTATTTGATAAATAGTTAGAAATTAGTAGATAATTGATAGTTTCATTGTTTAATTGTCTGTATGAGTTTATGAAAATGTCATTCATGTCATTCATTTCTAATTTCATACATCTCCATGTGTAGTGTTAGTTAGATGCATATCGATTCATTTATGGTTTGAGAATTACTAGAAAAATAAATAGATAATTGTTGAAATTGAATTATGAACCGTTAATATTATAATTGTATCTGATTCATGTTATTAATGATCTTAAAGTTTATTAATTGATAAAATTGAATTATGACCTATTAAGATTATATTTATATCCAATTCATATTATGTATGACCTTAAGAATCATTAATTGATAAATTGAATTGGAAAATGAATTGATATTGAATTGTGATTAATTAAAGTTAATATGTCTAATTATGTTGCATATTCTATTCTGATTGGGTCAATTGCATGAATTGCAGTATAATTGAATTATTGTTCCTGATTGGGTATTTTGCATGAATATATTGCATGAATTGGATGTTCTGCATGATTTGGTACTGTGTAAATCTGATTTGGTAAATTTGCATGTTGGATTCAGTAATTGTGTATATTGGCATATCGGATTGAATTGGTATGGTCTGAGTAATTATATGGCTTGCTTGTGAAATGTTATTGATGCTGTGATGCATGTGATGTAATGTTTGCTCCTCCAGCCTATGATAGAATCGCCCGTGGGCAGCGGTGGAAATAGATTAATCCGGTGCATCCTTCGATCCCAGATACCGCGATTTATCCTAAGTACACCCCTGCCTAGACGTACTTTGGGATTTAGCTTACTATATGGTACTTCTTATATATATATTTAGAGCTGGAGTGACGATCGCCAAGTATAGCATATGTTCTACTCAGACAAATGGGATTGAAATGGTATTAATGCATGCACAGTAGACTCATGTAAGTCCAGGTGGCATGGCATATAGAATAGATCAGTTGGTTAAGTAATAGGTAGTTTGGTTCACGTAGAGTCAGGCTCATTCAGTTAATCCATTTTGGAAAGGACCCAAATAAATAATTGAATCTTGATAATTAGTTTAGTGATTATGATATAATTTGATTTGTGTTGATATTATCATTTATTGCTATTATTTAGATTGATTAGTATAATAGGAAAGTTGGGTATAAGTCCTACTGAGTCCGTGTGACTCATTCCAAATCTTTTAACATTTTTCAGGAAATCAGGTAGCACAGCAGAAGCGTAGTGGATCAGGTTTAGTGCAGAAGAGGCTTAGAGAATTTGATTTATGAATAGTTTATATTGAAATCAAGGTATGATTTATTTTTGGGATTAAATTATTTGTTTTATTGAATGGGACCTGTGATTTTTCAATTATTTTTCCCAAACCGACGAAGTTTAGGGGTTAATTCCCCAGTCCCGTACCGAGATTTATTCCGCTGCGCAGGTTAGAAAATCCGGGATGTGACACTGCCGATATATCTTGACCGACCCTTCTCGTCTGTCTGGCAGAGCAGAAAGATAAGAAGGGCGACTGGGAATTGATTAAGCACGTCCACCTTTACAAGTTTACAAGAGAGGCGCGCGCTGCCGTCGATCAAGATATATGCCGAACGGTGTCGCTTCATTAGATCGAGGAGAGACAAGATATTGCATGGGGTTGGTGGGTTGGAAGGGTCGCATAAATATGTATGAGCTAGGGCGGCTATATATCATGTGCCACGTGATGTGTGGGGGTAAAATAAAGTGTAAATGCACACTAGATCCATTTTAAAGAAATCACTTTATCACTAGGTCCGTTTTCAAAAATACCATTCCATTAGGTCCATTTTTTCAAAATATCATCACACCCAATCCACGTTGGATTTGAAATGTCTTTTTTACCCTTGCTGGCCCTCTTCTTCCCCGTCCGCGATGGTGGTCGCGGCACCGGGATGGCTTGGCGGCTGGATGGATGACTTCACGGCGAAGGCACCAACGGGATGGCTTCGCGGCTGGGCGGGATGGCTTCGCGGCGGAGGCACCGGCGGGATGGCTTCGCGGTGGCAGCGCCTGGACAGCTTCGCGGCGGCAGTGCCTGGACACCTGGACAGCTTCGCGGCGTGCCGCGATGGCTTGGCGGCTGGATGGATGACTTCACGGCGAAGGCACCAACGGGATGGCTTCGCGGCTGGGCGGGATGGCTTCGCGGCGGAGGCACCGACAGGATGGCTTCGCGGTGGCAGCACCTGGACAGCTTCGCGGCGGCAGCGCCTGGACTCCTGGACAGCTTCGCGGCGGCCGACGGCACCGGCAGCGGCTGGACGAGAGGCTGGTCGCGATGGCATCGGCAGCGCCCTGTGCATCCGGATCGCGATGGCACCGAGGAAGAGGATGCGGGCAGCGGCGGAGCAGCAGGCGCAGAGGAGCAGGTAGAGATGGGGCGTGGTGGCTCCGGCGGCGGTGTCGGAGACGGTGCTGCGCAAGGTGCTGCTCTCCTACGCCTATGTGGGGATCTGGATCTTCCTCTCCTTCACCGTCATCGTCTACAATAAGTACATCCTGGACCGCAAGCTCTACAACTGGCCCTTCCCCCGTCTCCCTCACATGGCATGATCCACATGGCGTTCTGCTCCTCCCTTGGGTATGCGCCGTGGCCGAAGGTCAGAAACGCGAGAATAGGGACGGAGCGATTGAACTTGGGGAGTAAAAGTGAGATTTAAAAATGACGGGAAGAAGAATCGGACTAGGTGATAATGAAATTCGGTGTCAACGGACTAAACAGTAACAAAATGTGGTCAACGGAGTTTTTAGTAAAATTATTTTCTTAAATGGACTTAATAGTAATTTTTCCTAAAATAAATGGTAGTGGGAAGCAAGCCTACCGGCTGCCGTGTCTATAGCCGGCCGGGGGGTCATTTTCATGGGCATGTTTGATTTATTCTATATCCTGGGATGCTTTGAAAAGCATAAAACTAGGTTCGCAGTTTTCTATCGAATTGTATGGGTCAAAGACTGTTTAGTTATACGATAAGTCGAGGTTTTATCGAAGATTTCTATGTTTTGCACGGGAACTCGATATTAGAAAGTGCTTGAAAATCATTATGATTTAATATTTTAAGAGAGTTGTCCTTTTTGGATAAAAGATACAGAAGACTCAACTTTTTTTTTTCTTTTTGGTCTCCCAGCATTTCCGGTTAGACGTAGTACTCTTTCACTTTTTCTTTTTCTTTTTTTTATTTGGTTATCACATCCCTCCCGACGTCAGAATTAATTTTACGTCTTTCACTGGCTTACGTTTTATTTTAATATACTTTGTTACATTAAAATGAAAAGAGAGAGAGAGAGAGAGAGAGAGAGAGAGAGAGAGAGAGAGAGAGAGAGAGAGAGAGAGAGAGAGAGAAACTAGTGTGCTGGCAAAAGGATATGGCAGTTCTCTCAGAAATGTATATCCGCCGAGATAACCAAAGTTGATGAGTACTATTATTAATCGCGTGGATAATCGCCAAAGAATAGAGAAAATCATCCGAACGGGATGGGCCTCCCTCCTCCTTGTCGTCTGAGGGTCTCGTACGCACGTGGGTGGCTGGCTGCCGGCGGCGAAGACTTTGATTGGGCGCAGCCAGATCATCTGACACGTGTACGGCCCAAAACGCCGCGCGTGTGTTAGGTTAGGTGTGGGCTCGTGGCCCATGCCCCCCCCTCCCCCTACCACCACCACGACGGAGTTGGGCCCATCGTGGGGCAGTTAGCGGAGGGGTTTCCGCGTCCAAGGAAAAAGTTAGTAGGGTGTTTGGTTACAATTTTCTTCTTTTTTTAGACTTAAATTTTAAAAATAAAAGAGTTAATAAGGTGTTTGGCTGCGTGATAAAGAATATTTTTATTTTAATTTTTAAAAATTGTAAGAAAACTTGTTAAAGTAGGTGTTTGGTAACCATGGCAATTTTATGTTTTAAAAGTGATTTTCTTCTTAAACAAAAAAAAGAGGATCTCACCTCTTTCTTTTTTCTTGTGGTCCCCCACTTTGTTTGGTTATGTGTGATAGTTACCCTTTTTTGTAATCACATCCCTCCGAACATGATAATTTTATGTCATGAGTTGGTTCACTTTTTATTTTAATATAACTTTTTATCGTGAGAGTGTACACGAAATTATTATGCCGGTTGTATTCTTTTCATCCTCCCTCTTTTTTAAAAGCACCACGTTTCTTCTCTTAAAACTCTTTTAAATTCAAAACAAGGGAAGACACTTTTTTTTGTTTCAAGACAAACGTGGAGCCGTGGAGTGACTCTCTCTCTCTCCCCCCCTCGAGCTAACATAACTCTCCTCCGACTCTTTTCTCCTCGGCGACCATTCTTATTGCAACCCAACAGGCGTCTATGCCCCATATCTGTGCCCCTCTCCTTTCAAAGGGGGGTTTCTCTTCTCCGATCTCCCCTCAGCCCCATACCACCGCGCGCCCCCATTTACTCACTGTGCATATCACGCGCAACCACCTCTGGTGATGATGTTCCTCAGGCATGGACTATCTCTGTCAAAGCACTCTCTGAACTTATCTGCAGCTTTTAATTCTTGTACGAACCCTCAGCAGGCTTTTTCAAGCTCTTTATTGCCTGCTAATCCAGCGTCAGATTTAGTACCATGCAAGTCAAACAGTACCCATAACAGCACGTACGCTGGACCTCCACCTCATTCTTGTCTGTTTCTGCCAGATTTTTCTAAGGAAATTGGAAAGCATTCTCAACCTCAATTTCAGGCCCACTGGGCTAATTACACTGAGCCTGCTCAAACTTCATCGTCAAATTTCAAATGGGAGTTACAAGACGGTAAATGTTCATCTATGCTCTGGTCAACCTCCCCTCCTTTGAAGGACAACCTCTTCAGCTTATCCTTGTCTAGCAAGAATTTACCGAACCTGTCAATCAAAAAGTCAAGCTCATTTGATAAAGTCAAATGCAGAACTAAGCGCAAATTGAAGTTAAAAGAGCTAGCTGAGAATATAGATGGGGCTCTCTCTCCTTCACATATAAATAGTATTCAGACTGACTCTTTAGGGGCACTGGCAGCTGGCCCAAAACAGCTGCAAAGGGATAAATGAGAATTATTGCCTGGAACTATCGGGGTGGGAATGGGGCCCTGACAGTCCAGTATCTTGGGAGCATCACCCATTCGGTCAAACCGGACATCACCTTTATTGCTGAAACTAAACGTGGGAGGAAGTCTTCTGAATTATATTTCAATAGTAAAGGCATCTCTAACTATGTCTGTTCTCCCTCTGTTGGTAATGCTGGTGGTCTCTGGCTTTGGTGGGACAATAATATTCACCTAGAGGTTATTTTCATTTGTGATACTTGGATTGCCAGCATTGTCACTGATCCTAGCAGCGGCAAGAATTTTCTTCTTATCACAACTTATGCCCCAACAATTTTCAAACTTAGAATGCACATGTGGGCTGAAATGTCGAATCTCATCTGTCAAATTCACCTTCCTACTTGCCTAATTGGAGATTGGAACTCTATTAGGAACAGTCATGAGAAATGGGGTGGTGCTGCCCCGATTAAGAACCACTTATACCAGTTTGAAAGTTTCATTCAAAGGAACAGATTGATGGAAGTCAGAATTCAGGGACCTGCTTTCACTTGGTCCAACCGAAGGAACTTTACTTTCAACATCAGAGAGAAATTGGACCGATGCTTGGCTACTATGGATTGGTTGCAGATTTACCCAAATGCTAAGGTCAATGTTCTTCCAGCCTACCATAGTGATCATTCCCCTCTTCTTTTAAACACCGCGCCTAGAGCAAAACCTAGCAATGGTTGGTTTAGAGTGGAGAACGCTTGGTGTAAGCATTGGGCTTTCAAAAACTTCATTATCGAGACTTGGAATAAAACTCCAAATCTTACTAGTGATTACTCCAAAAAAATGTCTCTTCTGAGGAGAGACATGATTCATTGGAAAAAAAATATTTTTGGCAATTTGAGAACTCATATGGAGAACATCAAAAGTAGATTGGCTGACCTTCAATGTGCACCTATCAATCAGCAGCATATTGATCAAGAAACTGAGCTAAGGAAACAGTTAAAAAATCTGGAAAGTATGGATTACTGTTATTGGAAGCAAAGAGCTAAGTCTTTCTAGCTGAACTCAGATGATAGATGCACTAGATATTTTCATATGAAAGCTCTTAATAGAAGAAGATGGAATAACATCCCTGGGGTATTTCTAAGTAATGGGAATTGGTCCTCTTCTTGGGAGGATATCCATATCACTTTCCTCAATTATTTTAAAGGTATATTTCAGGCGGAGGTCTGCTCCCTCCCGCTGTTGGTGAATCCTCTTCCTCTCAAGAAAGTTAGTGATCCTCACATTGATATGCCGAATGTCGTCCCTACTCTTTGTGAAGTTAAGTCCGCTCTCTTTTCAATGAAGCCGGATATGTCTCCCGGCCCTGATGGCCTATCCCCGGGGTTCTGCAGCACATTTGGGACGATTGTTACAAGGACATTCATGATATTATCTCTCATATGTTTAACACTCAGTGCATCCCTTATGGTCTTAATGACACAATTATCTCTCTTATTCCTAAAAGAAACAACCCTTCAGCTCCTGAGCACTTCAGACCCATCAGTTTATGTAATGTCATTTTCAAAATTTTCACCAAGGTTCTTGCTTCTAGAATCAAAGAAACTCTTCCGGACCTTATCTCCACAAATCAAGCTGCTTTTGTCAAGGGCAGACTGGGCCTGGACAATATTATTACTGTCCATGAAGTTATTCATTCATTCAAATACATGAGAGGCAAAACAGGCTCATTCTTGATTAAATTAGACATTTGTAAAGCTTTTGATAAAGTTCAATGGAATTTCATAGAATTTATGCTTACCAACTTTGGGTTTCCTCACTCTCTCATCAGAATTATTATGTCTTGTATCAGCACTGTGTCATACTGCATCAACATTAATGGGCAGAAATCCAAGGCTTTCAAGCCTCTCAGAGGCATAAGACAAGGCTGCCCGATGTCTCCCTATCCGTACATCCTCTCGTGCCGATGCTATTTCGCCATTATCGCCAGCTTCATGGATCAAGGTACTTACAAAGGTATCCACTTAGTCGTAATGGGCCTATTATTTCTCATCTTATGTTTGCTGACGACATTGTCTTTTGCGGCAAGGCTACTATCAGTGAAATAACTACTTTGATGGACATCTTGCGTTTATATCAGTCTTTATCGGGTCAGTCCATCAATATGAGCAAATCCAGTATCTATTTTAGTAGGAATGTCTCAGAGGGTATTAAATCCCAGATCTGTAGCATCTCGGGTCTTCACATAGCCAGTCCTTTCGACAATTATTTGGGGATTCCCATTGGTATCTCGGATCATAGGCTGAATCATTATCAATGGTTATTGGACAGATTCCAGAGAAGATTAGCAGGTTGGAAGCTGAACTTCCTTTCATCTGCTGGCCGTACAACTCTTATTAAATCCACCATGAATCAGCTTCCTATTCACATCATGTCTATTAAAAAGATACCTAAGGGGATTATTAGAAAGCTTGACAGTTGGCTCAATGCTTTTTGGTGGGCTCATAAAGATACCGGGAAGAAGAAAATTCACTTTCAAAGCTGGAATAACATAAAAGCTTCTATGAGGAACGGTGGGTTAGGCATTAGGGACCTGCACTCTGTTAACAGCGCACTGCTTCTTAAGCTTGCTTGGGCTTTTTTAAATGACACTCACAAGCTTTGGGTCAGAATTCTAATTGCTAAATATGTGAAGAATAAGTCCTTCTGGGATATTAAAGTTGGGATTCACAACTCTGAAGTTTGGAGAAACATTCTTAATTCCAGACAGGACCTTCTAAAAGCTTGTTCTTGGAAAATCAAAGATGGGGAATCAGTTGATATCTGGAATCACCACTGGATTATGGACAGAAAGGGCCCTCCTATTCTGAAATCTAATATAATTTATTATCCTACTCTTGTTAAGGATCTCATTTCTGAAGGCCACTGGAATCTTAACTATCTTTTTTCGTTGTTCAGTAATGAGTCTGTGGCCAGGATTCTCAGAACCCCAATTTACCATGAGGAAAGTCATGATAAACTTGTTTGGACCTTCACCCAGAATGGTTTGCTTAATGTCAAATCTGCTTACAGATTTTACAATGACAGAAACCTTCCGCCGGGCAGATCTAATCAGGCTGTGTGGAGAGACCTCTGGCATCCAAGAGTAGGAAATCTTCTTCCTCTTAGAATTATTGTTTTTTTATGGAAATGTGTTAAGGCTGCCCTACCTACAAATGCTGCCATTGCTAACAGATGCCATAAAATTGTTCCCTTTTGCGGGATCTGCTTGGATAAAATTGAGACTGTTGATCATCTTTTTATTAGCTGTCCAAGATCTAGAGCCGTTTGGTTTGGCTCACCTCTTGGGTTTAATCCTACTTGGGAAAGTGAGGGTTCGGAGCACATTGTCAATATGGCTCTAAATTGGATTATCCGAGGAAACGATGATCAGATCTACATGGGATTGCTGAGCGTTCTTCTACTTTGGCACTTATGGAAATGTAGATGCAAGACTACCATGGAGGGAACCCATATAGTACCGACCAAAATCATCTCTTCGGCTTTAATTGATACAACCTTTATATTTTCTCAGAAAAAGCCTAGGAACAGCACCACGGGTGGAAAATGGATTCCACCCCCAACTTCTCATGTTAAGATCAATGTCGATGCGGCCTTGGACGATAACATGGGCGCTATTGGTATCATAATCAGGGATTTTGAAGGAAAGCTTATTTCTTGGACTACTCGTACCTCGATCTTTGCAGAAGCCCAGATCCTGGAAGCTGAGGCGCTAGCTACTGCGTGTACTTGGGACTTCTTCGCGAAAACCTCCTGTATCCTTGAGAGCGATGCCCTGGCTGTTGTTAGGGCTATCAAGGGCGAAGGCCCCATGCTTTGGCGAGCCAGCACCTTCATCCTCCAAGTCCGGCGCCAAGCTGACCTTTCAGGTGCCTCCATCGTCTTCTGCCCGAGGGAGAGAAATCAGGCTGCGCACGGACTTGCTCGTTGGGCGCTCCGGAATAGGGCTTCGTTGTCGTGGGCAGCTATCGCTCTCCCGTTACCCTCGCCTGAACTCATGGACTCTGTTTTTGACGATGCGCCCGGAGGGCGGCCCCCTTCTGTAGTAAATTAATTAATATAATAGTTTTCACGTGTTCAAAAAAAAAAAAGATGATGTTCCTCTAGGAGATGGAGGACGGCGATGACGGAGGATTTAGCTTGCCCGCTTGACTTCGCCAGTTGGTTGACGAAGGATTCTTCTTCACCGGATGTTCCTCTAGGAGATGGAGGACGGCGATGACGGAGGATTTAGCTTGCCCGCTTGACTTCGCCAGTTGGTTGACGAAGGATTCTTCTTCACCGATCTCCCCTCGGCCCCCGTGCAGGTTGATGATGTTCCTCTGGCATACGGAGGAGGGGACAGCGACGACGGAGGACCTCGTGGAGCCGCCCTCCCGGCAACGAGACATTTATTTAAGGATTTACATTGTCATCTTGTAAATATATTATCAACACATGCAAATAATTAATCTCATCACCTCGAAAGTTGCATACATTTATGCCTGCTTGTGCCCCGACGATGAATGGGGCACATCACTGATATTGTTAAGATGCTCCGTCGACGTTTAATCTCTCCAGGCGAAGTAATTGGATATGTGTCCAAAGCCGCCCGCTTCTTTTGACTTGAAGCTCTGAATCGGTTGCAGGTCGGGCATCCAAATCATTTTACTACTGAAATATGCTAATATTGTCTTATCTTTTAAAAAAAAGAACTACGTGATTCGTTGTATATATATATTTATTTATTTTCAAAGATGGATAACTAGTATATTTTATGTTTCGCAATATCAGAGATGAGATTAGGAAGTTAGATATTTTCTTAAGTCAAACCAAACGACACCCACCCAGCTGTCTTGATTAACCATTAGAGATCGTAGACAGAATGTTTGATTTTATATTTTTCTGCATCGTTTCCATGAACCTAACAGGGTATCTTAATTATATCGAGTGTGTTAAATTTGTTGTTGGATTGAGTTTCGAGGGATGTATTAAATTTTGTTATGCCTATTTTAAAGATATATTTATTGTTATATTATTCACCTCTCCACGTGGTCTTCTCAGCTTTATTGGTCTTGACTCAACCCACCCGCCCAAATCTTCGAAAGACATATTTAATTCATTAAACTCAGAAGAACCCGGTGACAGCAATCTCGGTTCTCTCGTCGCCATGAATTAATAAAATACTCGAGTAGTCGGTCCACTTTGGCGGGACGCAATAATTAAGGCCATGCACCGCGAGTCAGTTCATGAACCATCCGAATTATAAATTAAAATACTCAAGAGTATCAGATTTTAAAGGTACGATTTTGATTGAAAATTATCTTTTTCGAAAATCATTAACATAATCACAAAATCATATACACAGTCGAACAACAAAATTAGAGACCTTAAAATAGTACTATCTTTATAGTCGAAAAAGAGAGATTCAACCGGAACGAACGGAAGAAAAAAGAAGAAGAAGTAGGTAAAACAAGAACAAGTTTAGCGAGCACGAGGGGCTCTAAGAAAAAAGAGAGATTCCGAGGAGTAATTAAAAAGGAGTAGACGAAGAAGAGAGTTTCAGGTGTGTGTTGACCGACCGAGTCAGTCGGATAGTTGAGATGGAGCCGTGGAAACCGTCGGGAAACGACAAGACGCTCTTGGGGGGTCTCCGTTCCAGGAGGAAAGTGCGAGGCGTGCCTCGGAATCCATACATCAATGTCTCTGTGTTTCCTTAGCGTTGTGCTTGAAAGATTTCAAGCTTATTCTGGAGAGTCATAGGCGTAAACAGGAATCTCCACTCCGGGTCTTCTTTAAGTGTTGAGGCGACCGCTGTTGTTCCCAGTGGCTGCTTCAAGGAGAGTCGCTTGATTCTGGAAAGGTGCCCATCTGAAACTTGTGCTCCTGCTGGAGGGTGCAACGGCGCAGCAGCTTTACAGGTCAGTCTGTTGCTGCACTTGTCTTTTCCCTCTCCCCTCTTCTGCCCCTCTCCGTCTTGCTTCAGTTTCTCTCCTCTGCCATGGAAGAAAGTCAAGATCAGTTAGTCCATGAAGAAGAGTCCATAGTATGTAAGTTTCAGAAGCTTCTAGCCCCACCCAAACAATTAGAACCAGCTTCCATTCAGAATCTCCCGATGGTTGACAACCTGAAATGGAAAAGATCATTAGTGGTGGCAGTATTATCAATAGTTAAAGTCAGACCAGCGGGCTTTAAAGAGTGGGTTAGGAAGATGTGGAATCCCACTAATCCTTGGTCACTTTTAGACTATCCAAACAATGCGTTTCTACTTGTGCTGCAAAATGAAGATGAGGTTAGTAAGATTTGTAGAAGGACACCATGGTTCTTCAATAACGATTTAGTGCTTATTGAAAGAGGGAGACCAAACACTTCACCTTCAGAATATTCCTTCAATAGTGTGGACTTGTGGATGCGCATCTATGATCTCCCTCAAGAGTTTCTCCAAAAAGACATTGTGCTGTAGATTGCTTCTCAGGTGGGAAATCCTATCATTCCGGCAAAAGAAATTGTTGAGTCATGGAGCTCTTTTGCTAGAATTAAAATTTCTTTAAATGTTAATGACCAATTACCTACATAGGTATCAGTGTTATTCCCGGATGGAAATATTAAGAAATATGATTTAGCCTTCGAAAGGGTGGTGAGATTCTGTCACTTTTGCGGTGTCCTGGGACATGAACATGGAAATTGCAGAAAGCTATCTCAGTTAAATGATTTGATTACACCAAATCTTCCAAATCACATTCAAGAGGAACTTAGAGCAAAACTGGAATTTAAGTTTGGAGAATGGCTTACAGTTACTGGTCGCAATGCTTATGGAGGGGGCAAATCAAAGCAGGATAAAGTCAAAGTTGAAGATCATGCCAACCCTTCCGGACATCAGACCCAGAATGAGGCCCATACCCCACCACTTACTCTGATAAGTAAGTCAAACCTTACCATAATGACCCCTACAGACCATCCCGTGCCAGTTATTAATGTAAGCAAGACTTCTGCTTGTACCAACAAGTCTGATAGTGTTGACATCAAGGAACCGCCAGCTAAACATCTCTTGGACTTTTCCGGTTTGACCAGTCAGCAAGTGATACCCTTTACTGATGGGAATTTTTACTCTCGTTTCACAACCCCTGACCACAGCAAGTACCAGTTATACCCCAACCTTAACACAGTGTCTCACGAGTGGAAACAAACTCTGCACCAATCTTGGGAAGTCAAACATAGCCAGAGTCAAACCCCCATCCTGAATAAACCTTGTACGTCCAGTATACCCTCAGCTTTTGTTTTCTCCACCCCATAAAAAATATAGTCCTTCAACAAATGCCCCTTCTACATCAGCTTCCAAAAGACCAAGTCCTACGGGGAAGGACAGGAGGAAAGTTAAGAGGAAAATTCACAGCCAAGAACTTGAAGGAAAAAGCAATTTAGCTTACAATTCTGATGATATTAGTTGTGATTTTGAAGAGGGATATCGGGCAGACGCAGCTGGCCTTAACAAGCTGCCCGAGATCAAATGAAGATCATAGCTTGGAAATGTCGAGGTGGGAATGGGCACCCGACAATTCAGTTTACTGACAGACTAACCCATTCCATAAAACCTGATATATTTTTTGTTGCTGAAACCAAGTGTAACAGTCCTAATAGTCAGGAATTTTTCAGACGCAGAAACATATCTGATTTTTCTGGTTGTTCCTCCTAGTGGCAGAGCAGGGGGAATGTGGTTGTGGTGGTCAGAACATGTAAATGTGGATGTAGTGGTCAAATGCAACTCCTGGATAGGTAGTATAGTCACGGATATTGATAAGAAGAGGAATTTCTTCCTCATTACTACGTATGCCCCTAATAGGCATGGAGACAGGATGGCTATGTGGGCACATATGTCACATATTCTGGGAAATTTCAAGTTACCGGTGTGTTTGTTGGGTGATTGGAATTGCATCCGTTTCTACTATGAGAAATGGGGAGGGGCTAGACCTTTAAAATCTCATATGGCTGCTTTTGAAAACTTCATTCAGAGGAATGGTTTGGTAGATGTTATCCATGAAGGCCCTATTTTTACTTGGACTAATAGAAGAAATTTTAGATTTCATATTAAAGAAAAACTTGACCGGGTGCTTGCTTCTATGGATTGGATTAGTCTTTATCAAACTGCTAAGGTTAACACTCTTCCTATGTACTATAGTGATCATACACCTTTTCTTCTGAATACAAATCCTCCAGGGAAATTCAGGAAATCTTGGTTTAAAGTTGAATCTGCTTGGTATGGCCACCAAACTTTCCATATGACCGCCTTGAAGGCTTGGAATCAGGGGCCAACTCTTACTATTGACTATAGGAAGAAGATGGAAGGCTTCAGGAAACAACTCCAAATCTGGAAACAGAAAGTTTTTGGCAACATTAAGGAAAAAATTGGGGAGGTCAAAAAGCAATTGAATACCTTACAAGAAATTCCTGAAAATCAGCAGCATATTGACAAGGAATTTCAGCTCCAGGAGGAACTTAAACGGTTGGAAAACATGAATGATGCTTATTGGAAACAGAGGGCCAAGGTTCATTGGCATAATTTTGGTGATAAATGTACCCAATTTTTTCATATGAAAGTTATCCATAAAAGAAGACGGAACAAGATCTCAGGGGTCTTTGATGCTGAAGGAAATGGACTTGCAAAATGGAAAATATCCAAGAGGCTTTTATATCCTATTTCAAATCTCTTTTCTCTTTTTGTGGTGAGACAGAACAGTATGATACTTTTGATTTGTATGTGCCAGTTATTTCTATGGAGCAAAGTGGTTTTCTATCCAACCCTTCTACTGCAACTGAAATCAAAGTGGCTTTATTTAGCATGAAACCTAACAAGGCCCCGGGTCCTGATGGCCTTCCTCCGGGTTTCCTTCAATATATGTGGAATGATTTGGAGGGTGAGATTGTAGCTTTTATCAGTAACATGTTCCATACCAGTAATATACCTTTTGGTCTTAACCACACTATCATTTCTTTGATTCCCAAAAAGGATAATCCCACTGACCCGGAGCACTACCGTCCCATCAGTTTGGGGAATGTTCTCATTAAAATTTTTACTAAGGTGCTTGCTACCAGAATTAAAGGGCTTTTGAGTGATCTTATATCTGAAAACCAGGCAGCCTTCATTACTGGCAGAATGGGCATAGATAATACAATCGTGGTTCATGAAATTCTGAATTCTTTCAAATATAAAACTGGTAAAGTGGGTTTGTTCATGGTTAAGTTGGACATCAGTAAGGCCTATGACAGAATCAAGTGGCCCTTTATTGAACATATGATGAAGAGTTATGGCTTTCCATCTAATGTGATCAAGATCATCATGGCTTGCACTACCTCAGTTACTTATTCTATAAACAACAATGGTCAAAGCTCTGGTTATATCAAACCTGGTAGAGGCATCCGACAAGGATGTCCTTTATCACCATATTTATACATTTTTGTGTGCTGAAGCTTTAACCTCCTTGATGAAAGCTGCTGCAGATCAGGGTATGTTCACCGGGATTAATATTAGTAGAAGGGGTCCTAAGATCACTCACCTGATGTTTGTTGATGACATTATTCTTTGCGGAGTTGCTAAAGTGGAGGAAGTTAAAAACATGATGAATATCTTGGGTGTCTACCAGAATATGTCAGGTCAGGTTGTAAATTTTTCAAAATCCAGCATTACTTTCAGTAAGAATGTCCCTAGCAACATTCAGAACATTATTTGTGATATTTCTGGGTTTGCCAAAGCTACACCTTTTGAGAAATATCTTGGAATTTCGATGGGTATATCTGACAACAGAATCAATCATTATAACTGGGTGACTGAAAATTATCAAAAGAAACTTGCTGGTTGGAAATCCAGTCTTCCGAATACGGCTGGCCGCACAACACTCATCAAGTCCACTCTGAATCAACTTCCCATACATGTGATGTCTCTTAAAAAATTGCCTACTGGGGTGATTAAAAAACTAGATGGTTTTCAGAATACATTTTGGTGGGCCAATTCTCAAAATGATAAGAGAAGGATACACTTCTGCCAGTGGAACTCTATTAAGAGGCACAAACTTAGTGGGGGATTAGGGATAAGGGACTTTAGCACTATGAATTCCGCTTTGCTTCTTAAATTAGCATGGTCATTCCTTAATGATACACAAACTCTAGGTCAGGATCTTACAGGATAAATATCTAAGATCCAAAAATTTCTGGGAAGTGGAGCCTAGACATACAAATTCTGACGTATGGAAAAATATTTTGAAAGCTAGAACTGCTATGAAAAGAGGTTGTATTTGGAAAATTAAGGTGGGTTCTTCAGTTAATATATGAAACCAACAGTGGATTATTGACCGAGGAGGACCTCCGATTGCCAATAATATTACTGCTTTGCGGCCTTACTTGGTCAAAGATCTTATTTTAAATGGCAGATGAAATAGAAGTCTTCTGAATTACTGTTTTGATACTACCTCTGTTGAGAGAATTATTAGAACACATATTCATGATGAGAACTCTCCTGAAGGCTTGATATGGCCTTTCACTCATAATGGCAATCTCAGCACTAAATCTGCCTACAGGTTCCCCCGGGATTATGAGATGCCCCCAGGCCCATCTGATCACAGTATTTGGAAAATTCTTTGGCATCCTAAGGTGAGCAAGGTTTTACCTCACAGAATTATCTTATTTATCTGGAAAGGATTGGTGAACTCCCTTCCTACCAATGAGAACATTGCTAAAAGATGCGGATGGGTGCAAGATTCCTGTGTTTTATGTAATTTTCAACCTGAAAATATTGATCATATTATGTTCAGTTGCCACCGCAGTAGAGCTGTTTGGTTTGGGTCCCCATTAGGTTTCAATGAAGAATGGATTTCAAAGGGGTTTCAATCAGTTACTAAACAATTTTTGGACTGGATTCGTCAACATAATCACAGGCTCAAATTTCTAGGAGTCTTAGGACTCACTATTATGTGGCAGATCTGGAAAGCTCGGTGCACATCTACTCTTAACTATATTCACATAAGGCCTATTTGGATCATCAGGTCAGCTCTGACGGATGCAAATTTCTTCATGTCTCAAACAAATTTGGAAAAAGAATCGCAAGCTATTGGGTGGTCACCACCGCCGTACTCATATATTAAGATTAATGTCGACGCTGCTACTAACGGTCAGACTGGGGCTTTGGGTTTAATAGCTAGAGATTATCAAGGGAATTTGGTGGCTTGGGGTACACATACCACGTGTTTTGTTGATCCCCAAGTTTTGGAAGCCGAAGCGATTGTGGAAACTTGTTCGTGGGATCTGTTAAGGGACAACCTTACCATCATGGAGAGCGATGCACTGGGAGTGGTAGAAGCCATCAACGAGACTGGTCCAGATCTCTGGAAAGCCCATTCCTTCGTGCTGGAGAGCCGTCGATGCCTGGTTCCGCCGATCGTCTCTATCGTCTTCAGCCCTAGATCGTCAAATGCAGCCGCTCACTTACTGGCGAGATGGGCTTTATTGTCGTCTTCGACCGTTCTGGTGTCTACGCAGACTGAGTCTCTGCCTCCCGATATCGTGCAACAGCTGTTTGTAGACTCGCCCGTCGCTTTGTTAACTTAGCTTTTAGTAAATGCAATATTTCAAAAAAAAAGAAGAGAAGAAGATAGTTTCCGCTCTGTGATCTTCTCGAGCTTTGATCAACGAATTTTGCTGGTTTTTCTGCGTAGACCGCGTGGCTTCGGAACTCCCGGACGGACTTCATCATTAAACAAAAAAAAATTGTACTATTATAATAATGTGTGAACTACTTAACACAAATCAAAGCTGTCATGTTTGTTAAAATATGTGAAACCCCCTTTCCTTTTCTTTCTTTTCGGGGGGTCCAGAATACACGTGTGATGATTGTCTTTCAACAAATTCTTACTGCGAAAACATAAAATGATAACCAGAACTCTAGTTAACTCTATCACTTAATTCTGCATCCCATCTTGATGCGAATTCTTTCAACCCCCTCTCGATCGCAACCCTCCATTTTCTCACAACTCGCAAGAGCCATTGTGACCTATTTGAAATTTGTTATAAATTTAACTCGTCGCCAATTCTACTATGTTATTCTTCTGTATAAACGTGCAGAGTTTGACCAGAAAAATATACTCATTACACATAGGCAATTTTAGACTAAACAAAGTCGAGCCAAAGATTCTTGAAAATGGAGTTGAATCGGGCCATCCTGCACAGATACTTAAATTTTTTTTTACGTCTAGATCAATCTATATATAGTTATCGAGTAATTGGATCAAATTCTTAATTCATCATTCGAGTCTATATTTATTTTAAAATAAAACTGTAAATACCAATAATAACGCGTAACTTCTTTCAAGTATACAAACTAAATTAAGAAAAAAAATTTAATCTCAGTTTACATTTAGATCTAACTTTTTAAACAAACTCTCGTGGAGTACTCTGAACTCGCGAACTGTTGTATATTGTTTAGATTACACTTGAATTCGAATAAGATTGAACAACAGGTCTGAGTGAAGTTACACGAGCTGAGATTGAATAATCTATCTAAGTAACCGTCGACGTGAGCCTAGTAACGCTGCGCTTAATTCCAACATCGCAAAGATTTTGTCTTCTTCATTTTCTGTTTACAATTTTATAAGATATTCGATTGTATGATAAATTGAATTTTTATTATAAATTTATATTTTTATGATAAAAAAATATTTGAAGTTACGTAAATTTATATTTTAAAAAGTTTTTCTTGACAGAAAAGAGGATTCCACTTTTTATCTTGTGATTTTCCACTTTGATCATATATATATATATGACACTTATTTTATTATATCTTTTCCAAACGTGACATTTTGTGTCCGTTCACACTGTACGTAACCAAACAACCCACACCTCAAATTATAAACATAAATATTAGCCAATATATTTTTGCGTAAATGCACACTAGATCCATTTTAAGGGAACCACTTTACCATTAGGTCCGTTTTCAAAAACACCGTTTACACTCACTCCATTTTTGATTTAAAAGGTCTTTTTTGCCCTCAAAAGTAATGTGCCCTCGGGTGCTTCTGGCCGGGCGTTTTGCGTGCCGTGTGGCACCGACGATGGTTGTCGGCTCGCTCTGCGACCCCTGCTGCTTCTCCGGGTGCGTCTCTGTGAGGCAGGAGAAGCGGCACCCCATTCCCCTGCTGCCTCCCCCCCGCTCTTCCCGCCGTCTGCCGCTACCCTCTCCATCCGGGGTTGGGGTGGGTCGAAAAAGAAAGAACACCAGCTTCGCAGAGATCGGAGAGAGATCCAGAAGAGCTGGAAAAAGTCGTTCGGAGGCGGCGGCGGAGGAGCTCGGGATTTCTGATCGAGAAAGTAGAGATGGGACCGAAACAAGATCCGAACTTCGCGCTCTCAGATCTGACAGTGACCGGTCTCTGTGTCCTCCCTTCCGCCGCCGCGGTCTGACGAGCTATGACCGCCGCTCGCGGCAGAGGAGCCGGCGGAGGCTGGAGGCGGTGGCGGAGGAGGAGCTGGCGGCGGCGAAGGCTTCGATCTGCTGGAGGAGGCGGCAGAGGAGTCTCCAGCGGAGGCTGGAGGCGGCGGCGGAGGAGGAGCTGGCGGCGGCGGAGGCTTCGATCCGTTGGAGGCGGCGGTGGAGGAGGCTCGCGACTGTGGTGGACGTACGGAGGAAAAGGGTAAAAATGGGATTTAGAGATTGAGAGAGATAAAAATGGATTGGGTGACAATTTTATGGAGTGTCAACGGACTAAAGGAAATGAAATTTAGGTCAACGAACTTTTTGGTAAACCCATTTTCTTAAATGGATCTAAAGATAATTTTCCTTATATTTTGTTATGACACGGTCGCATCCTCTTCTTTGACCATTAGCGTTGAGACGACAATCTCCTCCTCGATATCTGTGCTCTGGGCAGAGAGAAGAGATGGACGGCCGGATCGAAGGCTTTTCATCTTCTCGAGATCCTCCTCCTCCCTGTCCGAGACCCAACAACCCCATCTTGTGCTCTCCGATAAATGACGATGGCCGGCCGGCGGCAAACCCGTGCATTGCATTCATCTTCCCCAACCCAGCCCCCTCGACGGCCATGGCTGCTCTCTCCCGCTCCTTCGTCTTCTTCCTGTTCCTCGCCGCGCTAGCCGTTGTCGCCGTTGCGGAGGCGGAGCAGCGTGCTTCCCCTCCACATCCCCCCATCGTCAGCGGCCTCTCCTTCGGTTTCTACCAGTCCCGCTGCCCCCAGGTGAAGTCCATCGTCAGGTCCTACCTGAAGCAGGCCTTCAAGAAGAACATCGGCTTGGCCGCCGCGCTGCTCCGCGTCCATTTCCACGACTGCTTCGTCCAGGTCGGTTTATTTATATATATACATATATATACTTCGTCGTCCGTAAGCCTTACCGCGCGACGACGACTGTGCTCTCACTTGCCCGCGCGCGCTGCAGGGCTGCGACGGATCCGTGCTTCTGGACGGCTCCACCGGCGGTCCCGGCGAGCAGTCTTCCATCCCAAACCTGACCCTCCGCCCCGCGGCCTTCGCCGCCATCAACGAGATCCGCGACCTCCTCCAGAAGTCCTGCGGCCGCGTCGTCTCCTGCTCCGACATCGCCGCCCTCGCCGCCCGGGACGCCGTCTACCTGGTAGGGTAAATATATATTATATTATGGTCGTTGGTTCCCCCGCGGCTCCGCAGGCGTCGATCGAGTCCGTCGTCTGATTATTGAACGAAGAGAGCGCCTGCAGCAGCATCTTTCTGATCACGTCCGCTTCTGACATGATCTGCTGCAGTCGGGCGGGCCGAGGTACCGCGTGCCGCTGGGGCGGCGCGACGGCCTGACCTTCGCCACCAACCAGGAGACGCTGGACTCCCTGCCGTCGCCCTTCTCCAACACGACGGTCCTCATCGAGAGCTTCAAGAAAATCAAGCTCGACGTGACCGACCTGGTGGCGCTCTCCGGCGGCCACACCATCGGGATCGGCCACTGCGGCTCCTTCTCCAACCGGCTCTACCCCTCGCAGGACCCCGCCCTCGACCAGACCTTCGCCAAGAGCCTCTACCGGACGTGCCCGACGAGCAGCTCCAACGGGTCGACGGTGCTGGACATCCGCAGCCCCGACGTGTTCGACAACAAGTACTACGTCGACCTGATGAACCGGCAGGGGCTGCTCACCTCCGACCAGGACCTGTACATGGACAGCCGGACGAGGGGGATCGTGACCAGCTTCGCCGTCGACCAGCAGCTCTTCTTCGAGAGGTTCGCCTACTCCATGGTGAAGATGGGGCAGCTGGGCGTGCTGACGGAGAACCAGGGAGAGATCCGCGCCAACTGCTCCGCCCGCAACCCGGCGAGCGTATCAGTCGACGACGGGCCCCTGCGGACCGTGGTCGACGGCGACGGCGAGAGCGCCGCCGTCTGAGATCTCATCGCTCGTCGTCGTTGCTGTAGCAGGCAGGCAGTAGTAGGTTCCGGGGAAGAAGGTGGTTGGGCTTCACGACCTTCGTCCGGTGAAGTGTTACGCTGTTACCTTCTTGAATAATATCGACTTCGCTGCTCCTCTCTCTCTATGCTTCCCAAGTCAACGAGTCAACTGAACCTTTACGTCTACCATAATATATATTTATATATAAAATTTTGACAGTACAATAATTGACATCGATCATTGCACCGGCTCTAGTCCCCTTCTTTATCCTCTCTATGCAGGTTCAATAATGTGTCAAGTTAGTTTCCTCCATCATCATATATTTAAACTTTTTACAGTGTAAAGATTTGGCTAAGTTGATATCCGATCCGGGGTCTTCAGATTTCCCTTGTACGATGCAATGCAAACCAAATCCAGGTCGACTAGCTAAATCCAAAGTGACATTTAGATATATTGGTGTATACATATATATATATATATTTGTCCCTAACAAGCTTGCTTATCATAATTTTATTTATTGTGGCCGGGATGACTGACCGGACAAAGTTGGTATAGGTATCTCGTGCCGGGGGCCGCTAATTAATTACACGCCGGGCAAGTAGTGCCATTTGCACCAAGTTGCGGATCGAGACGTCGTCAAAAGAAAGAAAAAAAATCAGGTCTAACTAAGTTTATAATTCGTGATAAATTGGTACTTAATTTGAATGGGAAGTGATAGTGTTTTTCTTATCGAAACGGGATGTGGAAGAGAGAAGTGACGAGATTGTGATCAGGGGAAATCTCGGAACGGGATGTCAAAGAGCCGGACCGGCCTGGCTCCAGGCGGCGGCCCCGTTGAAGCGTTTAAGAGAAAAGAGTTTATTCCGTATATATTATCTTCATTTCTTTATCGAAAAGAAGGTTCGTCGGAATAAATTCTGGATGGTGACAAGGGGAACCAGATTCAAAGCAGCACTTAATTTGCTGCGGTGGGAAAAAAAAAAATTCATATCCTCGTCGTGGGGTTCGCCTACTCCACCCACGGCGAAGATGGGGGCGCAGGCAGGCAGGCAGGCAGGGGGTGTCAAATGGACCGGTCCGTTGAGTTTTTCTATGGAACTTGGACTTTCGCTTAAACTGTTTGGGGATTCGAGAGGTGTGGGCTGGGCCTGCCTGACCCACTAAACTATAAGACCTACTTGGGTTGGGGCCGGGCAAGCCCAAACCCAACCGCTCTTCTCTTCACCCCCTGATGGGGCAGCTAGCCGCGTCCAGTGCTCCCCCGCAACCAGATGGACAGCGTCTCCGCTGTAAGAGATTGTCACCGGTTGTTCCCTCTACCCTAGTATATTTACAATCATTGATATTGATAGTTGCACCGGCTCTACGTACTCCCTTCGCGCTCTCTCTCTCTCTCTCTAGATATATATATATATATATATATAAAAGTTTTCACCTCTACCATCGTATGTTTAAAATTTTGACGGTACAAATATTATTCATTTCGAACACATGTGATATGATACATTCCAAACATTACCCGGAAAAAGAGTTGAAACGTAGATCCAGGTTGACTACCTAATTACAAAGTGACATTTTAACGTGTATATATAGAGAGAGAGAGAGATGTTTATTCCTAATAGCAGAGTTACCAGTCGTGGATAACGACCAAGGGTATCCCCGGTCCCACCGGACAAGTAGCTGGAGTGGGGCCCACCGGTAGGGTTGTCCGGATATAATTGACGCACGTGGCAAGTTGCTAGGTCCAGCCAACGGAATATCATATCACTCCATATCATAAATATATATATATAAAATTCGTCGATATACGTGGTCAAGATCCCGGCCCTCTGGGCACTCGTCGAGGGGTTCTGCTCCCCGGTATTTTCAAATTTTAAGCAGTAATTTGAAATTTTGAACTTACTGATATTTTAGCCAGGCTCCGTTCGGACGTTAGCATTTCGGTATACTGTAACGGTGATTTCCTTTTTTCAAAAACAAAAAAAAAAGTAACGGTGATTTCCATAGGTAAGGGGATAATATGTCTCTTTCACATTAAAAAAATAAAGTTGTACATAGCCACACATAAAAGTGAAATTAGAACTCTTAAGACGACAAGAGTTTAAAAAAGAACAAGCATATACCACCTAGACAAATATAACTTCAACCCTATTCAAGGTCATCTTCTCCATTATCTTAGAACATAGCCACACATAACCACTTCAAAGTGCATAGAAGGTCGAATATCAGACACACATGGACTCTTTTTTGAAAGACTTTGATAACTGTCATGAAACCAAATAATCACATAATGTAAATGTGGATATTATCCTGACCGACGATCGTGCTAGGAAGAGCATGAATACGAAAAAGATTAGGAAAGATGACAAGACATGGCTGAACAATTAACAAGATAAAAACAAGAACAAAATAAAACCAAACTAGATAAGTCGAACAGTACCACACCATCCTAGCGGGCAAAATGGAGAGGTTTGGATTAAGAGTGAAAACTAAAAGTTGTTAAATAGATTTGAAAGATGGGGGCAAAGATAAAAGAGTACATGACCGGTTCTTTGGTCTTCGACCCATATATATATTTTTAGTTATCTTCTTAAGCTATGTTCGCTTTCATCTCTGAATCAATCGGGGACTAAATATTCAAATAATATGGTAGAATGCCTACCTTTTGATTCAGCTTGGAATTTGATATTTAACTTAGTTTTTTGGTAAAATATTTAACTTAACATCTGAATGTAATATAAAGCTCTCAATAAAATTACTCGATATTATATTATTTTTGTGATCTACTACAAACATAGATGATTGTTCGAGGGAGGCGCGATCCCTTTAAGGTGATATGGGCCAGGCCCATTTAGCAAACAAAAGGCTTACGACGTATAGCCTGATATTTAGCCCGTCAAGAAAGGTTTATAAATTCTAACCCCAGTTTAATTACCAAAGTGTTTGTTTCACACATAGTCTCTTATTTTATGTAAATAGAATCATCTTTAACTTTGCAAATAAAAACTTATCTAATTATTCAAAAGTCGACTGATTTCTAGCACTTGAGTGATATATTGAGATGCCAGATCAAACGGTTTTAAAATCCCAAACACCCCTTCAGTAATTGGACATAATTTATGTTGCGCTTGGTTGTCCAACATTTTGTTTTTAATTATAAAGGTTTGCGATAATAATATCTTATGAAGTTGGAGCCGTGTACAAGAAAAATGTGGGGGGTCGAAATTCAAAGCCTGGAAAAGGCACATCCTTGAAATTATATTTCAATCATAATTTTCATAGGCGTTTTCTAAGCAGTTTCAGAGTTTTAATATATCTTTTAGTGAAAAACACTCCAAAGATATATATATATATATATATATATATATATATACAGAAGATATATGATCGCCAACTATATATATAAACTAATTAAAGAGCTGTCTCTATTAACAAAATAGCCAACGGTATGACCCAAACCAAGAGAACTCCGCAGCGCAATTTACCGATGGAAGTTTCCGATTTTACAACAACTGATTTTCAGAATCCATATTCCTGCGTTTCCCATGTGTTACTCGAATCGAAAGCAAATATTCTGATGCACGACTCATATATACAATTTCCTATCCGTTAATTTCCAATTTTTGATAAAAAAATCCGATACATATATCTAAAAAATATTATCATAAAGGATTAAAGTAGACAAGCCAGTTGTTAAATTAATCATGACATATAAAATGATAACAACGTTTAAAAATACGAATGATCTATATATTTGGCGATAGATGTGTGAAAATGCTAATGATTTTAAAAAGACTTTAATATAAGAACTCTAAATTGAAAAGTCGTGCATAATTCGATGATTGTAATAATCATCAAATGCAGGTATATATGGTCTAGAAAATACAAAGAGAATCGAAATTATATCCGGCCAAGATCTTAGCTTTCATCAAAATGGAAGTAAGGAGACGTCTACGTAAAGAATTTATCTACTCCAGCTGATCGTCCCCATGCAGGCTTGATCGTGAATTGAAGAACCCATACCATGTACGTATGTGAGGACGGTCGAAGCGACGACGACGACAGGGATATATATATATATATATATATATATATGGACCGATAAATCTTGCACCCGTAGAACGCGTAACACACATGGGACGTTCTAATTTGGTTGAGTCGCGTTATTTATTTTGAAATTTTCATCAAGAAAGTAAGTCGTGCACGCAAAGAATATATTTCTCGGCATCAAAACACTACCCATCTGCCACGCATGCTGGCTGAAAGTCCAGATAACTACGTACGTGTACGTGTATATATGTGCATCTATCCATGTGCAAATATATATATATATTTATGTCTGTGTCGACGTCTATGTATACGGTCAGCGTTCGTAAAGGGGTAGAGCTGAAGTCAAGCTTTGACCTGCTAGGCGGCTCCGGGTGCGGTCAACGTTCATGACCACGCACCCTTTTTATTCCTTGTCTCTTTTGGTCAGATTTTTTTTTGTCGTTAGAACATCGATCTTTAATTTCGCGGCCGAGAATAAGTGACAACATAGTGGCTAAGTAGTTCTCCTTTCTTTGATAATTCCTATCGTAAAACGTACTTCATAAATCCTTTCTAAGTGTTAGGGTGCGCAGAGAAGCTCGTATCGTATTAAGAGAGTTGTTGAAGAACGACGTGGCATACACATATACACATATCTTTCAACTATGTATTAACTGACTCCATGATTTTAGATGTCTCCCGTTATATCATACGAAGCTTTGAAAAGATGATATTCCAGTCATAGACGGAAAGCTCATTTTGACGGCATTCGATCTGATTTGACTCGCATGGTGGGCATCCCACCACCCCGTCTGGTCAACCCCTCGAACCTCAAGCTGTGCATATATGAATGATGGTGCATTAGGAAGGTCCATACTGGCGGGAGCTCCCCCCCACCACTCGTGAGAAGAAGAGGTGAACAGCCAAAAGTCAATTTTTCATAGCACGTCCGATCGATACTAAAATAATTTGGACATGAGCTCAATTTATCCTTAGAAATTAAAAATTAAAATCATTTCTTTTTCACCAACGTGAGGATATGGTGGATCAAGCTGGTTTAGTTCCTCCTCCGTCCTACCCTACGACTGCGAGAGTTGCCTAACATTCCCAGTGCAGGGGTGTGAATCATGCATGCACACTGAGATATATGGCCTCACTACCAGCCTTAGTTAATTAATCACCTTGTTTTTTTTTTGTAGTATCCCAAAAAAATCATAATAATCAAATAGTGAGATCAAGTGGTTTGATTTGATTCGATTTAAGTCATTAGTTTGATTATGCGGTGGAATATTTAAACAGGCATACCAAACAAATATATCGAGATGTGATGAATTTATTTTCTAAACTTAGAATAAAATTTTAACATATTTAACGATCGTTATTGCTGCACGACCAAATGACCGGGTAGGCTGGGTTAATCTGGCATATTAAATGTTAAAAATTAAGCCCGATCGATCTGATGTATATAAATATATATATGTATCCTGTAATTAAATATTTTAACAGATTATTAGATCAAACATAATGTAAAACCTTTTTGAGCTCATAATCAATTAATGTAAGATGATATTTGTGAGATTATTACGTAAATAATTCGATAATCTCATAAAGTAAATACAGTATATTTTTTAAAAAAGTGAATCGCTTTTTAAATACCCGACGGACGGTCTAAACATTTGGTCCTAACTCCACTTAATTAATGGTTAATCAGGTACCGTTTGGTTGTTCCGAACATGTCTTTACCTAATCTGTCTGCTCATTACCATTTAGGTGTGGTTTGTTTGAGCTTAATAATAGTGTCTCTGAAGTCGTCTGTGACACGGTAACTTTTCTTTTGTTTTTTTTTTGAGTTAAGATTTGAAAGGAATAATTTGCTTATAGTCCGTGTATGAATCTCGCTAATAAGTGAAAGTGTGTCTACTGATTAATTAGCACTGAAGCCAATCAGTTCCCTCCGGTTTTCTCTCCAAGTTCTTACGTACCCACTGAATTTAGAAGATGAAGATGCCGATGATGGTATCCCACAGTCTCTTCTTAGACGACGTATGATGGTGCGCTTGGCCCTCCTCGTGGGGTTTTTTCTTCCCCATCGCTCCATTAATCGAGTATATATATATATATATCCTGGAGTCTACCTAGGATGAGGTTGGTTAGAATTATGGGGACACGAGATCATGAATTTAGATAGTTTTTAGAACTTGAGAGGGAATTAAGATAGTACTTGAAGAATTTATCTATCCTATCTGAGAAAATCTAAACTTAGTCATTATTATTTGAATGTGAATAAAAATTCAAGTACGTGTAGATATGACCATGTGTGATGTTAGGCTATCACAGGCAACCTTAACCAACCTCTGGATGAGTCTCAGATCTATCTCTTAAAGTTAACTGGGTATTCGGTTGTACAACAAATTTTCACGACAAAAAATATTGCTGAAAATTATCAGACTAGCCGATGACATACATATATATATATATAATTGTGAGAGATGAGATAGCAAAGAAAGTGAGGGTCATACATATATGACCCCAAAAGAGGTGAAAAGCCGCAAGAAAAAAAGACGAGTTAGTTCAAGAAGAAAATCATTTCAAAAATATAAATCTGCAACCGTCGTCAGAATATCTCTTTAACCGGTTTTGTTACCAAAACGCAACTTGTTACAGCAACTCAATCCATCCTGCAATCAAACCTTAATTCTCGCATGTGATAAATTTTAGCGTTCCTAGCATCTTTGGTAATGGTAAAATTATATGACGCATGCAGATGCGCACATGGTTTTATGTAAAAAGATATATAGGTTTGTCACTACATATACATGTCTTAATGTAATTAAATGTATATATTATTTTACCGAGGACAGATTTGAAAGCAAGAATTCTGATTTTCATGTTAAACTAGAACGAGGCCAACCCCCACCCCAACCCCAACACGTTCCCCGCCCGTGGGGGTTCGATTTTGCGGCACGTGACCGCAAGGTGGGTCCCACGACGCCGGTCCTCTAACCTTCTGGAAGCTCAACCGGGGGGGGGGGGGGGGGGCGAGCGATGGAGATGGCCACACGTACACGTCTGCTCCGGCGCCCACGTCCCCCGACCCCCCTACCGAAATCATTCGCCCGAACACGACACCGGCTACTAGCCACCGCGTGTCCGACGGACGGGACGAGCGCATCTCTCGCGGACCGACCCGGTCCCGACCCGATGCAGCTCGGCTCGACCAAGTGGAGTCCAACGCTCCGAAAACCCCGAGTCCGGGAGCTCCCCCTCCCAAAGGTATGTCGGCAAAACCGGCGTAGCAAATCCAAATCCGATTTGCCCTCTCGGGCACCGCCTTCGTTCCTCGGGGTTTTACGTTCAACCCCCCGTCTGGTCGGCGCGCCCCCCTGGTCCGAAAAAGGGCCAAACCCGATGGGAGAGAAAAACTGGGCCACGTCAACCTTCTTTTCTTTTTTTAAGAGAAGATATAAAATACTTTGGTAGGCCGTAAAGCGGCGCTGCGATCACATAGCTTTTGAGACGCTCAACGCGCTTGTTATTATCATAAACGCCGGTTCCGCTCGCCCGCATGTGTGTATTCATTATTTTCCTGCGGGTATTTTATAGACCCCGCGAGTTCTTCTGCTTCGAAGTTGGCCGCCCCTGCTTCCGCCGAGAGAGAGAGAGAGGACACTCTGGGGAGGATCCCCCCCTCCCCCGCTGCATGTGGCTGGAGATGGACAACCCAGGTGGCGGCGGCGACAGCGACCACGCGGTCTCCACGGACGCCGCGGCGGCGGCCCTGGTGCCGGCGGGCGAGCAGGCCCCGGACGTGCCGTCGACGGAGGAGATGCTGGACCTGGGGCCGTCCACGTCCTACCATTCGGAGTTCTGCCGCGCGCAGGAAATGGCCGCCATGGTCTCCGCCCTGACGTACGTCGTGGCCGGGGGCGGGCGGGCTGTGGAGGGCGGTGCGGCCGAGGGGGCGACGGCGCCGGGCGGGTATTCCCCCGCGGCTTCCTCGTCTTACACCGCCTCCTCCTCCTCGTCCTCGTGGGGGGGCGGCGGCGGGGTCAAGCGGGAGCGTGAGGAGATGGATCCCGCGGAGGCCATGCTGAGGTACTACCAAAGCTTCTCCGGATTCCGGGGACCGTCGCACTCGTCCACCTCCGCGGGTAAGAAAGTCGAATGCCGAGATTAAAGTCGAATACCGAGATTGATTTCTCTCCTGCTCCGTCATCTAACAATATCCGTTGTAGCGATCAGAACATTATATTTCTCTCTCCTCCTGTTGTGTCCCCGTGATTTCATGTGCTCATCGAGTCTGGAATTACCTTCTCTCCTCGCGCAGACACGGAGCCAGGGCGGGCCGGCCTGCTCCCCATGTCCACATCGCCGGGAGAAGCCGCTTCGGTGGCGGCGACCGGCGTGCGAGAGGCGGCGGCGGCGGCGGCGGACTCGCCCTCCTCTTCTTCTTCTTCCGCTTCTTGGTATCAAGATCCGCAGCGCGCCCGGCGGAGGTACAGGGGCGTGCGACAGCGGCCGTGGGGGAAATGGGCGGCGGAGATCCGGGACCCCCACAAGGCGGCTCGCGTCTGGCTCGGCACCTTCGACACGGCCGAGGCCGCCGCCCGCGCCTACGACGAAGCCGCCCTCCGCTTCCGAGGGAACAGGGCCAAGCTAAACTTCCCCGAGAACGTTCGCCTCGGCTCGCAGGGCCCAGTCGCCCAGCCGCTCCAACCGGCTCCTCACTCCGCCTCGCCCAGCGTCCCGGCGGCGTACCATCCCTTGGACCGCCTCTCGAGCTCCGACATGCGGGACTACCTGGAGTACTCGAGGTTGCTGCAGGGGTCGCCGTCGGACCCCCAGAGGCAGCCGACCAGCCTGCTGGACCAGCTGCTCCATTCGTCTTCCTCTTCTCTGACGACCTCCGGCGACCGCCCTCCCGGCGTCTCCCCCGTCTCGTCGTCTCCGTCTACGACGTTCCCCCCCTTGAATTACGGCACCGCGCAGAGCGCAGGGCCGCAGCAGATTCAGATGCAGCAACTGCAACAGCAACGCCGGCAGTTTGGCTTCGTCAGACCTCCAGATCGCTCGATGCAGAGCACCCTACCGGGCCCGCTTCCTCGCCACCGGTCGGAGCCCGGAGCCGGAGCGCCGCCGCCGCCGCCGCCGCCGCCGCCTTCTTCGTCTTAGCGATTGTGGTTTCCCAAGACGTTCCCCAGTCTGATCCTTATTCTGTGGGGGGCATTCTTCCTCGTTCTTTTAATTCTTTCCACCATCGATAAAAATAAAGGGAAACAAGGGTTTCGATTAGACTCACTGCAGCATTCATTCAGTGCGGTCGTCTAAAGAGAGAACGCCCTCTCGGTACGAGCTGACCGGCCGGATCATCTTCTACCTTCGCGGACATGGAATTCGCGTAAGGAAGATGACGGATTGTCGACTCTGTTCTTCCCCTTCTTCCAGCACATTCAAATGGATCAAGGGCCGATCAGGTCGCCGCTCAGATCGATCAAGTTCATCGGACTAGAACTACGTCAGCGCAGATCCTCCGGCTGAACCGCAAGATCAGCTCGGCTGGACAGCTCTAAGTCTCTAACCTTATCTGACTTTCTGCTCTTGGTAGCCAAATACGTGCACTCCGGTCAACCAAGTTAAGAAGGTTGACACGACGAGCATTGCGATTGCGCTTGCGTCTCATGTCCATCCGGTGCGCCGGTGGGCCCCGCCCTGTCCCCACCTTTGACCACGACCAGATCTCGGTTGTCATTGGGAACCCGAAGGGGGCCGTCTACCGACCTTAGCAGTACGGAACCGGTGGAGTTAGCGTGTACGGCGTTGTTCCCCGGTGGCTGGTGGTTTCAACGGATATCATATGTATACGCGAAGCATTAAATATGATTATTAGGACATCGTTTCACAAGATAAAAATCATACTCTTCGAATATGTAATGAAATCCACCGGGGGAGACGGGAGTAAAACTCCCTTCGTCCTAAAATCTTATGGTAAAATTTTTAACTTAGAGATAAACTTCATTTATTCTCTAAGGGCATGTTTGGTACGGGGATAACTTGGGGATAACCCTGGTTTATCCCCAAAATTTAGGGGATAAACCAGGTTTATCCCCAAAATTTTATGGTGCCAAACAGGCTGTCAAGCTTTCGGGGGTTAAAGGGGTCATTAAGGCAGGCCTGTTTGGTACGGGATAATTTAGAAATAAATCTGATTTATCCCCCAAATTTAGGAGATAATCTAGATTGATCCCTGAAATTTTATGGTGTGAAACATGTCCTAAGAGTTATTCGGTACAAGATTAACTTGAAAATAAATCTGAGTTAAATTCTGAATAATCCAATATTAAGAGAGAAACAATGTTAATTGAGCAAAGTTGAAAGTTGGAGAGCATTTTCCTCTCTTTTTTTTACTCTTACACTATGCATGAGATCGAGAAGCCCACGCACCACTTCACATATCCTGTGTACCGAGGAAGCTGGTGTATATTGAGGATCATGATCGGATCGGCTCACACCCGTCCCGTTCCAACCCGGTGTTTGGATCCCAACTGAAAAGTAAAGAAGTGCCTACAATGTTTTGGAAAGATCAAGAAAATGTTAAATTTATATTTTTATCACTTCAAATAAAAGTTATTTAAATATTACTGGTTGATTATTTTCTTCTACGATATAATATATATATATATCTTTGGTCACTTGGCCGAACGGTTAAACTCCACGTCGTGCTACGTGGTGACGAGGGATTGAGTTCTACCGCTCGATCTCCATCAGTACCTCTTCCTTGGTGAAGTCGGGTTCCAGCGGCCCTCGACCCCAACCCTCTCTGCACACAAGGACGAGGGGAGATGTCAACCGGACTACAGTCGGGCAGCAATATATATTTATATATTCAGTTAATACAATTATACATGTTTAAAGAGAAAGATGGCAAAAACTTTCAGAATTGACAAAGAAAGAAGGTTGGGGGTTTTAAGCTCCATCCTTTGCTGGCATTGTTAGATGCTTTTTCCCAACCTGATTCGATCACATCTCCTTATTTCTGCCGAATATGCTGATCTGCCTGATTGATTCAGCTTGATCCGTCTGGAAGGATCAGGCATTAATCTAGCTAGCTAGCACGAGGTTCGATCAGCCCGGCCAAATTAGACCGAATCCACAGGTTCCGATCTGACAAATAAAAACAAAATTTAAAACATGTTGCATAAAAATTAATAATGAATAATATTTTTTGGTTTTTTAACAAAAATGTATAAATATGTCATAGTTTTTGAAAAATATCAGATTATTCCTATTGTGAATGAGAGCAAAATCGGAATGACCACAAATATGTATTTGATTTAATCTAAATCGGAATTAGAGACATTTAACCTTTAAGGGAATCAGGAACCGATAATATTAATACTAGCAACAATCATATACATGACCCGTTTACCCAGTCCTAATTTTATTACTATTTCTCCCCCTCTTCATGCGACCAATCCTTGGTCTCGTCTCCTCATATATGAGGCTTATTTGTCATATATATATATACATCTGCAAACAAGTGGCCGCCCAATGCTGAATCGTAGAATATATATATATATATGCAATAATATAATTAGAAAACTCGACCACCGTTTCATCTTCTTGCTTCCTTGGTTGACCAGACCAGAAGAAGCAAGGATCATATATGGAACCAAAGGTGTTTTATTGCTCTTTGTAAGGAACATAGACCAGGTGCAAAGCATACAAAAAAGAAAAACATAGATATCGTTGAATGGGGTTCATCTACGTGCGTTTATGCATTCAAACTTTTATTTTTAGGCCAAATCAACTCCCGCCCAACTTTTATTATTATACTCCTATTTATTTTTAGTCCCATTAACCCAAAATAATCCCAAAATAATTTACTTGTTAACTCCTGCCCCTAGGTGTTAAGTCTACCTATTTATTAAATTTATTTTCAATTTTGCCCTCTTTCCTTTCAATTCCAGCAAACTTTTTATATCTGCTTTATTTCATCAAGGTCTTTCTAATATTTACTTATCATTTTGTGGCACATACGTAACATCATAGGTAAATGGCATTTACGTATATTTCTAATATTTATTTATATATGTTTTAATAATTTAAATATTTTTGATAGTCTTTTTATTATTTCAAATATAAGATATCTTTTAAATCATGCATCGTATTATTTTTATAATGTCCTTTGAAAAAAAACAAATAATATTTTATTTTAAAAAATATTACTATTAATGAAAATGTCGTCGCTCCATTTTAAAAATGTTACACTGACCACACCACAGACACGAAGGGTAAAAGGGGGGAAGATCGGGATAAGTAGACGGATAAGATTAGAAGTTGTAAATTAAGTAGACAGATTTAGGACTAACAAATAATTAACTTATTTGAACTGTGGGGCTTAAAAATAATTCATCAGTTTATTCAGGATTAAAAAAATGAAAATCCCTTATTTTTAATTAATATCGCACATGATAATAGTTAAAGCTAGGCACACTAATTAATCGGGGTTCACCTAAATTCAAGAACGTAAATTTGCGCGCGTTGACACAACTGTGACGCCCCCATCCTAATTAGAATGGGACGCCTCCCGGCTTTTCTCCATAATGTAATGTTGAGCGTGTCGTATTTGTTCAGACCTGCTCAGCAGTGGAATGATTAATTCTTCTTCACTTCAGTGGCGGTCACACATCTCTATAATTAACATGTGTTTTAATCCGAATTATCTTTAATAAAAAATTCTAAAATTTTAATATACATACGTATACATATATATACATGGTCGCATGACGATCGATCTCTCTCACGTATATACAGGCCCGCCCCACCTATATGTGGATCATCTGCCGACATATATAGTCAAGAAGAGAACCGTGCGTACGTGCATATTTAAGTGTAACTCTCCGAAACATAAAGATGAAAAAAAGAGAGAGAAAGGAAGGAAGGAATCTGGGCAAGCTGTGTATACAGGGGTCTACGCGAATCACCACGTGTGTGTATGCATGCACCCCATGAATAAGATCGGCCGACATATAACTGTGAAGAAAACAACGTGTCGAGCGCATCCCAGAAGATTCTCTCCCTTTTCTCAATCAGGTATTATATATCGGAAAGAGAAGAAAAGAAGAAGAAGAATGCAGAATGAAGAGGTACGTAGATACCGGCCGAGGTGCATATATTGGTCACTCAGTGCGCTTTCCAGATGATTCGTTCGTTCAGGAATTAAAGCGGCGGGGCCAGCAGAACAAACCCCAGCTCCTTCTTCAGTGTCGTACGTACGCCTTCACACAAGCTGATGAGATCTCAAACGTCGCCGTCTCCAGAAATACCATACCCTGTGTACGTATACATATTTATTTATATATGTATCTCTTGGCTCGAACGAAGGGCCGGGAATCATCGACGAAACGAAACTGCTCATCTATGATGAGCGACGTCGGATTTCCTAAACAAGCGAAAGGCGGCCAAAAAATTATGATGGAGCAGCTGCGAGCCGCATGGCCGTACGTCTAATTTCAAGATCATCTACTGGGCCACAGCCCGCCATATATATATATATATGGTTGATTCCGGTTGATTCCGGCCGCCGGCGGAGTCCCGGAGGGAGAAGCTCCTTTCGGATCACGCCGCCCGCCGGCGGGTCCAGACCACCGCCGGACTCGAGACCACCGACTACTGGGCCGGAATCAACCGGAGCCGCCATATGCATATATGCATGGTGGGGATGGATATAATATAATCGCCCACGTGGAGCAATTCGATCTTTGTCGGCGCCGCAACGGGCGGGGCTCGTACGTGTCTGAACGAAGACCAAATTATATGTGCGCTTAATTAAGTTGACACCACACCAGGCACCGCTGGCTAGGTATGCATGCGGACGTCGTCCTCTCTGTTTCTCTCGCCTGCGCGTCTGACTCGGCTGTTCTGCTTTTTCTCCGATTATATGATTAAAAAGTCGCCCACGTAACATTTTTATTTATATCAAGTGATTAAATCAATAAAACTGTCAAGAAAAACATCAATTAACTTGAGTTGTAGGAATTTCGAAATTAAACTTGTTATCACCGGAAGATGGTGACCACCTAGGAAGAAGCATGATTGTTGCACAGTAACTAATTTAATCGATCATTGGGCACGGTATCAATCAGAGTATGAATTAATCGAAAGATTTATATGACTCGGTCTGTATATATACATGATATATGTTATGTGTGATATTGACGAGGACGTTAAATTTTTTAAAAAAAGTAATGTATAACATCTCGATCTGGGAACATGTGTTAAGAGATTTAATCGGTAAGCTAGCAAAAACACTGATCAATCATTTTTCGGAAGTTAAATTGAAATGTTTTTGAAATCAAACTACTATCCCCGAAGGAAGAAAGGAAGGAAGAGTGACCTCTTGAAGAGTAACATAATTGTTAGACCCATCAACTAATTAATTTAGTCCATCGTTGCCACCCACGCTTTATTAATTAACATCCTACTTAATTACTTTATACGTACTTTCTAATTAATGCTCGTGGTAATTAGTTATCTTGACCTGTGCATGGACGTTACAAGAGACGTACGTACTCTCTCTCTCTCTCTCTGCCAATTACGTACGTTGGTGATTATTCACTGATTCGATCTCTCTGACATGTTCAAAAACCTGAGTGTCAAACCGATCCACCAGATTTCTCCTTCTCTCGTACGTGCATATATATATATATATACATGTTTCTATATATTCAGACCAAGACTAGTGTTCCCGTGAACGGAACTGGTATAAACAAGGTTGGTCCGGTTTGACCCAAAGTATTCTATGTTATATTAATCTTAAATATATATTATTGCATGTATATATGTCGTGCAGTACCAAATAGTTTTTTATTTACAAATAAAGTATTGAGAGCTTAAAATTGACCTTGATCTTCAGTTATATATTTTATCATGATGTTATTCTTTTTATAAATAAATACTGTTTGTTAGATCGATCCATCGTTTGGATCTGTCCACTATCAATAGCTGAACCGGTAATTACATATAGAATTTGTTCAATTCTTATGTTGGTTTAAGTTTAATTAATTTTAAGAAAAAATAAATTTATACCGTGCGAATTACATATAGATTCACACTCATTATTGTTCGCGCTTCTGATTAACAAATTGATCACCACACAATCTATGACTCCATGATCTCTTCATGAGAAAAAAAATAATAGACCTCATCTTCTTCTTCTTCTTCAATTAATTGTCCATATATATATATTTATTAGTGAACACGTACGTACCCGATAGCTAGCTTTTCAAAACCAAAAAGAAAGTAGATCAGCAGTCTACTATTGCTTGGTTCGGATACCTGTGTTTGATGCTAGCTAGAACCTTACTAGATATAATAAAGCAATTCTTATGAAATGCATATATACCATGCTTCCTAAAACGTACACTTTATTCCTTGTAAAAGAGCAACATCACTAATTTCTTCTCTTCATCGGACCAAACTTCGTTAATATATATATATATATATAACAAAGAGTACTAGTTGAACAGAACCATTGAGATGTATAATAGCATATATTTTGTTTACTTCTGCGATAAGATGGTGTATCTAGAACAAAACCTAAGATTGCTAAAACCGGTTGATAATCTCAGTTTGGTCACAGAAAATAATATATGCCGTCTTATGATCAGGTGGGAGGACCATGTGCAACAGGAAAATAATATCTTATATAATGCGAGGTTCATGTTTGGTGAGGAAAAAACAATATCTTATATTATATATCGCGCGTCGGGCACATCTTTTTAGGAAAGTCTCGTTCATGTTAAATATATTTCCGTGAAAGAAAATATATAGCCGGTCGAGCGTGGCTCGACTGGCGCGGGGACCTGCGCCTGGTCGCGACTTCGCCTCTCGGCGGCGTCAGCCGGGCGTCCCCTGGGGGGACGACTTGATGGGTTCGACGGGGGTCGAACCCTCGCCTCCCGCGGCACCTGCGGGCTCTCTGGCCAGTGAGCCACGTGAATCAAAAAAAGAAAGAAAATATATACAATTCCTTGCCAATATTCGTGCCCACGGTTTTAAATGTTTCCATCTAATCTATTAATGATATTCTCTCCGACCTGTCTCCATGGGTCGGATGTAGGAAGACGACCAAGTCGTTGCAAACTTGCCACGCGCATGTATGAGGATGACGATGAATATATATATATATCGTTGATCAATTATCTGCTATTTCTTGGTTGGTGTGCAAAATTTGTTGTTGTTTTTAGGACTGTTCGTGTCAAACCGAAAAACCGGAACGAACCGTTCGGTTCGGTTCGGTTTGAAAAAAAAAATCGGTTTTTAAAACCGAACCGAACCGAGAGTACACTGTTGGTTCGGTTCGGTTTTGCTTTGTCCGGAAACCGAACGGACCGATAACCCGAAATAGCATTAGGTTATAAGAAAAAAATCGCGGATACTCCCCACGACCCCACCTCGCTCTCTCTTTTGAGCGCCGCTCCGGCGCTCCCCAGTCCGGCAAATCCCCACCTCGCTCTCTCTTTTGCGCCGCTCTCGCTCACGCGAAGAGAGATCCAGAAGGCAGAAGCAGGCAAGCAGCAGGCAGAGGCAGGCGGCAGCAGCCGCTCACGCTCGCCGAGTCACCGCGACAGTGCGACTGCGGCACCGCCCGGCGCCCATCCTTCTCCTTCCTAACCCTACCCGGCCGGCCTGCCGCTCGCAACCTCGCCTCGCAGCCCGCAGGCTCACATCGCACAGGCACAGCGGCACCTCCCGTCCACTCGCAGGCGCAGGCGCTCACCGCAGTCCGCAACTACTCGCCCAGTCACGCTCACCACAACACCGCCAGGCGGCAGCGCGCCACACCCAGTCGGCTAGTCCCAGGTGCGCTGAGTTTAAATTTTTTTTTATTCCCTGTCTGGACGCCTTTTGTTGCTTCAGGTTTGTGGATCAGACCCTTTGTTTGATTTGGGATTCGGTGGTTTAGATCTGTGGATTTTGGATTTGATGTCGACATGTTTTGTTGTTTATCTTTTTATGTCAGTTTGGTTGTTCGTCTTCACATTCGAGGATTTTTTATTTGGGACTCCTTTTTTTTGTTCCATGTCTGATTAATCGTGGTTTTGAAATTTGTATTTAATCCTTAAAACTGATTTACTTTAAAGTCTGGTTTTGAAATTTGGAATTTGGGGCTTTGAGTTCTGATTTAATCATGAAAAGTCCCAACTAACCTTTTTTTCTATTATTCTAGTGCTACCAGTATCTAACTCTACTTATTTAATCTTTCTGTTCAAACTTTTATCTTGTTGTTTACATAGCTTGCAGCATGCTTAGCTCTAATAGGAATAACGTGAATTCATGTCTAAAATTTTAACTTGGAAATTTTGCTTCATCAAAAAACAGTATGTTGATCGGATTTAGATTAATGTCTAAAAGTTTTTTTTTTTTGGTCGACTGGCACAGTGGCCAACTGTGCGTCCAGCACAGGACGCGGCGGATGTCTAAAAGTTTTCAATTTATTTAGTTGTGTTATTTTTGCTTGGAATACAAACATACAACGTACAATCTCAGCTTTTTTATTTCAACGGATTTCAACCCATTGATTTATATTTTCTAGACAAAAAATTTCAACATTTTACTTAGTTTCAATGAGCAACAGGAACCGATGAACCGAACCGGTTCACTATCGGTTTGGCTTCTAAATGAACCGGTTCGGTTCGGTTCGGTTCACCTTAACGGTTTGGTTCGATTTGAAGAATTTCAACCTCAACCCGAACCGAACCGAACTGTGAACAGTCCTAGTTGTTTTTTGTTCTAGATTATCTTACATTAGAATATATATATATATATATGAGTTATAATCGATCTAGAGTACATAGCTATTTTTGAAACGATCGAGACACCAAACTGATCAATGACAACATCAGGCTTGTCACTTGCTAAAGATAAATGACACGTATCATTAGCTCAACTAAATTAGCTAATCTCGTGTTATATTAATTATCATGAATGTATATAATTTATTTTTAAAAAATATTTAAAAACAGTAAAAGTTAATCAGCCCTAATTAACTATATTCTTTTGCGAAATGTCTAGTTTTTATCTTGAAATATAAATTCATGATGATATATATATCCCGTATTCACGGAGTTACAAGAATTATATTTCATACCACTGTCGTTCTTTCTTTCCACCAAACTAGCTAGCTAGGTGTAATTAAGTTGAAATTATTCATGACTACTCTACTATATATCGTGTGATCTTGAAACCAAACAACAGGAGAATAAAACAAGGTAATTAGAATATCTTGTGTCCGTTACAACCATTTTTATCCGCATATCAAATATGCTATATATAAAGACCTCCTTGGTACGTACGTACAAGATTATATTCAAAAAAAAAAAATGATTTATCCCGGAAACAAATCAAGTTTGTCCTCAACACGTACCAATTAATAAACGCCCTAAAAATCTTGTTGTACACGTATATATCCACCGGATGGGTAGGTCAATCCTGGGTTGATGTGGAATATATTGTTGGTATTAATGAATCCAACGCATCCTCTAGCTCCCCCCGTCATACTGAAACTCGAGACTCGAATATTGGTATCATGATAAAAATGGTTAGAATAGGTATAAGATATTCAATATTCACGTTAATTACCCTGTGTTATTATTCCATCTCTCGCTAGCTATTTGGATTCAATATCACAATAGTAGCATAATTAATTAAGAGGTTAAATTCATACCTGATTTGGTAAAAGGAAGGATAGTAGTGTAAGATATAATTTTGTGTTGTCGTTGTGGGCATATGGTATAATCATATATAATTTCATAAAATTAATTAATTGTACTTCAAGGTAAAAAATAGTCTTATTTATGATTAATTGAATAATATTACTAATAAATATTTATTAAAAAACACATATTTTTTACGGAATGTATCTCTAGCTAGGTTGACTAATTTATTTAGTTCCGAGGATATCATGTATCCTGAGAAGTAATTAGTCTTCATGTCTACTTGATGTCATCATGCCTGATGCCATTTCGGACCAAGTTATTCTTGTAAGAAGTTTGCATATAGTATTTTAGAATATTAGTGTCTATTCTATTGTAAGACAAAAATGTACTAGTTTTTTTTTAGGTCAACCCGTTTTCTATGATCTCCATTGATCTGAGGCAGTTGGATAATGCTGTCAAAGATAATGACACGTTGGACCTAGAAGCCTTACATGTTAATGGGCTCACTCCATAGGCCTAGGGCAAGTTAATGGGCTTCACGACATCTTACCATGATGACAGAGCAGGCCCATCACAGATGGTATCTATATGAGAAATGGTTCACCTGACGGGAGGGGGTCGGAGGGGATATATTGAGATCCCCGTGCATCGGTTTTGAGAAGGTATATACTCATTATAATAATAAGTCTCATATATTTAATCATCTAAATCAGAGAAGATCCACACCATCCAATGCCATTCATCTTGCCAATGGAGGGAGGCATGCGCAATTGCAAGCTGGTTCTGACCACTGAGTTTAAGTTCACATGTGACCTTTCCAAGTCAACGCCACCCTTCCGCCGTCAGTAACTAAATCTTCTCATAATTTATGAATAACAACAACAATATACAAGATTGGGTCATTAGAGTCTAGTTGGCCAGTCCATGATATACAAGTATATATATGTAAGTAGATTGTATGAATATTCCTCGATCATTTAAAAAAATGCTTCTTTTCGGCGCTGTAAAATATCACCAGAAAGAAAAGGTTTATACGTATATGTAATTATGTATGGCGGCGCAAGGGCACTCCCGTCTTTTTATCTTTTACTCCACGGTTCTTATCTTACTGCCCTCTTTCGAGTTGTTCTCTGCAGCGAGGAGCATGCGTTTAAGCTCGCTCTGCCGACCTTACCCCGGGACTACTGATCTGCGGAGGCCGTGGACCGAGGAGGTGTGGAGATGGCGGAGGAGTCCACGTCGATCCCGTTGAGCGTGGCGGGCGGAGGGAGCGGCGGTGTGGATCCGGAAGACCCGGCCAAAACCCCTCCCAGCTCTCCCAACTCTTCTACCCGCAAGGTTCTTCTCTCCCATCCCGACCTTCTGTGTCGTCCGTTTCTTACTCGAAACGCCGACCTCTTTTTTTTTTTTTTTTTTTGGTCTATCGTTTGCTAACCACGCAATGTCCATTCACATTTCCTTGGCGTATGCTGATTCATTGTGGAAATGCCTTATTTTGTAATGTTGATCGGTTTGGATTTCAATTTTTACCTTGGATCTGCAGCTTTCCGGTTTCACCATATTCCACGATCTTTGTTCCCCTAATAGATCAGGGATCCCTGCAGTGATAAGAGCCCTGATGAGGACAGTGGAATCTGATCTCTATCTTGGATAATTGGTCATCATATTCATAAACGTACGGGAAAAGAATGGGAAAATGATGAATTGATTGTGGGCACATAACCCCATAATAAGAAGCACGGATTTCTCTGCCACTGCAACGTCAAATGGCAGACATCCCAGCCTCTCGTTCGAGGTGTAAATTTTCCATAAAATAGGGGGGAAAAGTACGAGAATAACTGGGAATACATGCCTATAGCGACATACGAGGTTCTCACGAGTAATGCCAATAGTTTGTAAGAAGAAGTCAAATAATTAGTTGGTATAATCAGAAACCATGAAGAGTACAAACATAATTAGCATCATGTAATCGGAAGACAATAAGCATCACTCACACCTGCACTATGTTATCCAAGGCGCGAGGCACCCGAGGTGAGGGAAGGTTGTCTCACCTTAGGCACTTGAGGCGAGATATATTTTTTAATATATAATTATATATAACATTAAAACTTTTGAAGAAGAACTTAAAAAAAAACAAAAACCCCACTTCTAGACCTGCAAGGCATCAGCATGTTGGGGCTTGGTTCAAGGTGGAAGATTGAGCATTGAGCGTTTCGGGATAGAGGAAAGAGGATTTTAAGTTACCAGATCTGACCGTTACTCGGTCCAGGTCCGGGCGAGGTGGGTGAGGTGAGAACTTCACGTTGGCTCGCCTCACCTCAGTAGTTCCTGAGGCAAGCACCTCTGATAACATAGCACCTGCAGGTTACATCTAGCTATTCTTCACCTCCAAGGAATAGGATGAGATAAACTAACGTGAATGAGATGCATATAAGACATGGCAAGGATCATGACCCAAACCAACCCGAGAATTTTGGACTAGTTCGGTTCGAATCATTGGGTCTGCCCAATTGGTAACTCCCCTAGAGACATGTAACCAGGTTCTTTTTGGCTTGACATCCCTATTCATCCATGCCTCTGTCTAAACAATAATTGGGTTGCTTGTGTTTGCTTGGTGACGAATAACTGTTAATTCTCTTTGTTTCTTAGTTATATTGGTGAGTTTTATCGGTGAGTAATGATATCAAGGCACCAACAAATGTTTGCTCAGCTGACACGATGTCAACTTTTTCTTGCATGTTGGACTTTGGCCAGGCTTGTTATGCTGTGCTGCAGAGTTGGATCTCTAAGAAATTCATGACGGGATGGTGAAATATTTATCCAATCACCCATTGACTCTTTCAATATGATGAAAAATTTGAATACTTGTCTTATGATTTTGTTCTGAATTGATTTTGCAGTGTGGTGCTTTTTCCAGTAGCTGTTACTGTTTTTGTTACATGGTGGTTTATTCAGTTTGTTGATGGTTTCTTCAGTCCATTGTATGCCAGATTGGGAGTTGACATATTTGGTAAGTTTTTATACCAAAACTTGTTACTGTATTTTCAATTTTTCATCTCTATTGTTCCATCATATGATTTTTTTATACTAATTTGTGTATTTATGAAACATTTCAGGTCTTGGATTCTTGACCTCTGTTTTATTTGTATTCTTTATGGGTTTATTTGTCTCATCATGGCTGGGTGCCACTGTATTTTCACTTGGAGAGTGGCTAATAAAAAGAATGCCATTTGTGAGGCACATCTATTCAGCATCCAAGCAAATCAGCACGGCTATTTCTCCTGGTATGGTGATCTTATTCTGGAATGTGGTGAAAATGGGTTTGGTTCTCTTGGATTTTGTAAAACTAGAAATTCCATGACTTTTTTCTTCAATCTTTTTCTTCCAACACCCAAGGATTGCTACTTACTAAGTTTTATGATATTTTTTGAATAGAGAGAAATACATTCACGGGCTACAGAAAGCATGGATCCTTAATTTCATAACTTTCTCATTATGTTGTGATCTATAATAGTGTCTTTTCACTTTTGGCAATGCTTCAACGAAACACAATCCAACTATCTGAATAGGAGAATATAAGCCAAAAATCACAGTCTAGATGCAAAAAATCGCATAAATGTGACCATTTAAAATTGATTTAGGATTATGTATTATAAGCATTTGGCCTTTATCTACTTTTCTTCTGTGAAAAATAATGTTTTAGATAGGGAAGGTCCAAATCCTTTGTGCTGGTAGCAAGACAATGGAAGATCTACATTTTTTCCTTAAAAGGAAAAAATGAAATGTATCAGCATACCCTCGATTCACTCTACAGGCCTGTTGTCTGGTGGTCTCATATTATCATTTTATGGCTCCATTTCCTGCAAAAGCAATTGCCCAGGTCTCTTCGACCCCATCTATACCTGATTTTAGAGAAGATTTTAACTTGATGCATGTTGCCTGCCCAAAAAGTAATTCTGTAAATTTTTTGTATAATTATTATAAGATTGAAGAACGGTTTAGTTGCAAACAATCTAACTTCATGGCTCAGTCCAATATCAGTAAATTAAAGCGGCCAAAAAGAACAATGGTAGAATATTACCTTACTTTTTGTATTACAGTGAAATATGATAATAAGAGAACTAAGGTTAGACCTAGCTAGGCATCTGAAAGTATGGCATTCAGTACAAGGAACTTCGGTTTATTGATAAAATCTTCTTCTTCTCAAGTCTTTCCAAGTTGCAGCCAGGGACTGTTAGTTTTTGCAGTCACTTCCTATACATTGATTGATGTGAGGATTGAGGAAGTGTTTCTACTCATACTGATCATAACCAAAGTTTGCTAAAGTTATCCAGGTAGTTGCTAATTCCTCTTGCTGGTTGAACAATGTGCACTGGCTTAGGATCAGAAGCAAGGGACGGGAATTACTGTAGTTGATACATTTGATGAAATGATGGCATGCTATCATCCCTTGCAGGTGGAAAGTGGTGGCAGTACATACAAAAAAATAAATCTGATCATTTATACGTCGCAACACGTTGAAATGAGTTTAGCATATTAATGATTTATAAGCACGAAAGATAACTATCTATAGATGGACCCTCATGCAAAATTTCATTATAAAAATATCTATTTCGAATAGAATATTGTCCATGCTTAGGACATGGTGTATTAAGTTAAAAAATTAATGATTCTTTAAAAAACAATTATAACATGCAGTCATAAAATGTTACTTTGAAATAAACTTCAGATAAGGTAAACATATCAATTTGTAAATCTTCTTTAGCTTGCTGAGCTCTTTTTAACTTTTAGTTTTATTTTTTTAGTTATTTGTCTATTAAGATTAAGGAATTGTGTAAAAATATTTATCCTTTTATATCTATTTTCTTCAGCCAATTAATGCTTTAACTGGTTGTAACCTTCTTGTATTCAAGTGCAACGGATTATAACATGCCACCTTTTTGCAGACCAAAATACTACTGCGTTCAAGGAGGTTGCAATAATTCGACATCCGCGGGTTGGTGAATATGCATTTGGTTTCATTACATCAACAGTGACTCTTCAGGTAATATTTTCCCGTTAATGATTATTTTTTACTTACGTAGTATGATTTGCTCCAGTGAAACAATGTCCATTTACACTTTTATACTCATACTTGCTTCTCTATTTAATCTTGTATTTATAATTGCTGTGGCTTACAGCTTTATATTAACAAATGCTCATTTTATGAAAAGGAAATCTCACTTAATAACATTTAAAAGTTATATAAGTTCCGAGAATACTTAGATAAGCTCTAAACACACTCTAGACATGGAGGACTCTTTCTCATGTTGTATACACTTGAGTCCGCAGTCGTGGCTGCCACCTCTATAGCGCACTGCAGGCAGGCTGCAGTGGCCGCAATCATGCAGTGAACACATACATCCACCAGATAGACTGCTATGCAACAAAGCTGGCAGTAAGGTGAAGTACATCTGTTGTCATCACAGAAGCTAACGCTCCAAGGTCCTTGACTGCCACGTAGAGGGCAATAAAGAATCTGATTTTTTTAAATAGTTAAGATTATTTTCTATGGTATTGATCTTGTGCTTCTCGTAATTAGTATTTTGACATAGATGTACTAATTGTTATTGCAGACTGATAAAGGTGACGAGGTGCTGTGTAGTGTCTTTGTCCCGACAAATCATCTTTACATCGGAGATATATTTCTGGTTAATTCTGCAGAAATCATTAGGCCTAGTTTGTCAATTCGAGAAGGCATAGGTCAGTATTTTCATACCTGATTCATTCTCATAGTTTTCTTATGGTGGATTAGCATACACCTAGCCCGACATCAATGCTTCAAAAGAAAGCTACATCTCTGTTTTCGCAGTCGTGATGGATTGTGAGTGTGTCATCAAATATCATTGGTTTTGTCCTTGATTTTGCTTGATCTGATCTTGTCACCGTCCCGGTCAAGCATTTTAGAGGTTATTATTGAGATACTCGATAGCCCACTTTGAACGTTGAAACTGAAGCAGTCCCGTCTTCTCTGTTCAGAGTAGACCTCATCATCTATCTCTCTCTCTTCTTCTTCTTTTGTCACAGAGATCATTGTATCCGGAGGAATGACCATGCCACAAGTGATTACTCCTCTACCAAGCTTACCGAGGCAAAGTGTCCGTTTGAGCACGATGACGTAAGAGTGGGACATGGGCAGACGTCATTTTCCTGCGAGTACCTTGAAAAGGTTTTGACTGTGTTAGTTCTTCCTTCCCACGTTTCTTTCCGCCGTAATATTGGAAATTACTGAAATTCTTCGCTTATATTTCAGGTACAGATCTGAAGAGTCAGATCAGAGATCGTGGCTGTTTGGATTCATTGGTCGAGGAATCCCGGATGTCCCATACTTGGTCGAGGATCGAACACTGTCCTACGCGGACAACGCCTGGTCTTCTCCCCCCGGTTGTAAAGCACAGGATGGTATCCTGTTTCTTGAACCACAGACATGCTTGTCATGATATCCAGCAAGTTTTCCTATCACTGAAATGAAGAAAATTGTCTTGATCGCATGTCAAAGCCAGAGCTGGAGTTTGTTCAGTTGGTTAGAGCGTGTGGTTGATAGCCACATGGTCGAACGTGTCCTCCCTCTAGCGTGAATGTTTGCTTCTCATTTTGTTCACAGATTATTACGAAGGTGTCCCGTGAACGATTAGTTACGCTTGATGAAGCATTTTTTCTTTCTGCATTAGTAACGACTTATGCGGTGTTTTTTGTTGCACGATAAGTTGAGTTTTTACGGATATTTGGCACATCATTATAAATCTATGTTTCTTAAGAGATTTCTTTTTTTGGATAAGAAAAGAGGTGAGATTCTCTCTCTTTCTCTGTTTTTTTTTATCTTATGATCTTCCACATCTTTCGATCATGCATAACTTTCACTCTCTTTTTGTTATCACATTTCTCCTGACAATTTTATGCCACCAACTGCTTTGCAGTTTATTTTAATGCAACATTTTATCAACTGCTTTGCATAACTTTCACTCTCTTAAGAGACTTCAAATTTTATTATAGCCAAACACCCTATTAGATGACGTATGTTTTAGTTTAACCTGAAAATTTGAAGTCTCAATTAATTTAATGTCGAACTTCTTAGTTACAGTAAAATTAAGTATTTAATTTGATTAAATACTATCTATCTTTAAGAGGCTTAGTAAAACATAGTGGCATTTTTAGAACTTAAGTAGGATAAAAATATATAAAAAATTTTAAATCCATCAGGTTGTACTGAAAAAGAGGTTAAATGCTGCTAACCTTATAGTTATAGGGTGTTTGGTTGTAAAATAATTTTTATATATTTCTATAATCAAAATTATATCAAAATAAAATAGAAGATAGTGGACAGAAAACGAAGATCTCACCTCTATTCTTGTCTAAGAAATATTCTTCTATAAAATATATTTTTATAATGATGGCTGAAAAAAGTTTTGTTATAAAAACATGCGGGTTCTTCTACCGTAGGACCCGCATGTTCAAGCAAAGAGAAGGGATCAGCTGAACGGACCCGACCCATCCGGATCATCGTTTGACAAGCAGAAAGAGATCAGATCTGATGATTTTTTGTCTCCGGATGAATCACAATCGAGCGAAGAGTATCTACCATTTTCAAATGCCATGTATACTTTCCAACATACATATTTGTACCCCAAAGATGAGCCCGTCAAAAAACACCTTAAATTGTTGTCGCATTCTAGACAACAATTTAATTTTAAAAATATAATATTATACATCTGGTATCTAATAAGAGGCAATTCCAAACTGTTCCATATTAGATATCAAACTTGGAGGAGGAGAGAGAGAGACCACAAACTTGGAGCACATTCACCCGGGAAGTATTGATACCTTAAAATCATCTCCTAAGCCTCCGTTGAGCGGTCGGCGGAAGCTTCTCGGGAGGTCCACTAGGAAGCATTTGACCCGTCTCCTGCTCTATACGCCTCTTCAGCTCTCTCAAAATCTTAATTTGACCCAGCTTTTCTGGAGATAATCTCTCCCAATATATACCTGATGAAATGACATCTTTCAAAGTTCTTCAAGTCATTCGATCGATCGAGAGAGAGAGAGACTCACCTTGTGGTTTTGGAATAGTTGTGTTTGTGAAGATCACTTGAGTGGGAGTACAAATAATATCGACTGGAACGTCATGGATCAACAGCTTCTCTACCGGAATATCATCCACTAATTGCTTGTCATGGACTGAATGCAGGCAAATGGTCATCCAATCCTCAGAGAGCGAATTATACTTCAAATTACAGACAAGAAGATAAACAAATGAGAGGATTTGCAACACTTTTTTCAGGCAGTATAAGGTTGCATTTGATTTGACTTAATGGAATGTCTAAAGTTTTAATTTCATCTCTAATTTCTAGAGTGGAACACAAAATTTTACTTGTTCACCCTTGAAAATAAATAAATATAGTGAACCACTTAAAATTAAGTGATTTATGAAGAAGTTAATATTACATTCAGATATTTTTCCAAAGATCTTGATATCTAATGTTTGACTAATTTCAAGGTTACACTTCAATTCAGTCAAAACAAACGGAGCCTTAATCTTGAGTGGCTTGTATTTGATATGATGTCGTCGGGCGTCGGGCAACTGGTCATTTTCATGTTCATGGTTCCTTATAGCATGATCTAAAACAGCACAATATCATATATCAGATAGTTGGGAAAAACAATTACCAGATGTGACGATCAGCGTCGTATCATCTATAGCTCCCATGTAACGTAGCATGCCATACTCGAGTTCAGCAAAGCCCTTCAAGAGAAGTAAAAATTTAGTGCATAGGTGATAACTTTTGGATATTTCACAACAACATTAGAGGTATTATTTTTACAAGGTTATTCTTGAAAGATTTGCAATCATCATCCAAAAGGGTAAAGGGGTTTACGGATATCTATCTATATCAAAAACCAACAACTTGATGAGAGATAAAGCATATAAATTGAGCCTCCGTGGTACCTCACCCTTGCCAAGTCTTGCACCGGTCCTCGGATCAACTGCAACTGAGCCGATAACTATTAAATCCACTTTGATCTTTGCATCTAAACCAATAGGTTTCCCATACTTCGCAACGCCAACAGATGTGCAGGCTTCATTTATCGAATCAACAGGGAACATTCCAGATTCAAGCACAGAGAAAAATCCTGTTCTTAAACGTGGTTGAGGAGTTAACAGCGTCTTCTTACCTAAACAGAAATCAATACACGAAAACACATCATCCACAAAAAAAGGAGCAACTTTGTATCAAAAGGAATTAATTTTAAGGGTAATCATCTGTGGAAGTAGAATAAATTAACTATAAGAGTAATCATCAGGCATAGGGAAATAATTAACACAAATGTCCTCCGTTTTGCATTGCTCACCTGCCAGAGTCAAGAACCGAACATGTTTCTGTGGTGAATCCGGATTGACCTTCACGCATCGCGCCTTCTGGAACGCTTCTAGTCCACCTAGCTTGAGTCCGTAGACAGTCAAAACGAACAAATCTCCGGTTAAACCACCATGATTAATATGGAGGAGAAACGAGGAACAGATCAAGCGCAGGGAACTACCGCGTTGGCGGCCGCAGCGGCGTCGACGAAGTTGGGGATGCGGTGGTGGACCGGGCGAGGATTCTGGGCAATCCTCTCGGCCTCCATCAGATCCCAAATCCTCTTACGGATCCTCCACTTCCACGCCTTCGGATCCTGCAACCCCTCCTCCCCTTCCGCCACTGCCACCGCCATGGAGCTCTCGGCGACTCGCGCCATGGACTCCCGGGCCTCCGCGTCTAGACGGTGCCGCTCGGCGTCGAACGCGGCCGGATCGAATGGCTCACCGCTTGGATTTCGTCGAACGCGACTGTCGAGAAGTGGCGAACGCCGGGCGGCGGGGACGGTAGTGCGGAACACAGAGGAGGAAACGGCGCCGCCCTGGTATCCAGAAGAAGGTGCGGTTGCTGAAGGCCGGGAGGCGGCGGAGACCTGCAGAAGAGCAGAAGCCATAGATGCCGAGGTCCATCGAACGATAGGATACACCAGACGTCAGCTTCGCGCCCCGCCGGCGAAGGAGATGCTTCCAGTCCCGGAGCCAGGGGATGAGAACGTGATACGTGTCAAAAGCACGGCGAATCAGAGGTCACATTTTATATTATAACACCTATACTTTTGGTCTGACGTTTAAACTATACTTTATAAATGTGTTTTATTCGAAAAGTAAATATCTTAACAATAATTTTAAATTTCAAACATCCGGTAAGAATACGTTAAAAATTAAATAAGTAAGCCACCAACATTTTTATGTGTCATTTTTGTAGGTGAGTTATAAGAAACTTTATAATTAATGATGTATTTGATTATAATACCATTTTTACATATTTTGTAATAATATATTACGATAAATTATATAATAGTTAATTTTTTGGTTATAAAATAATATATTATACAGACCACAGAAGAAAACACGAGAACACACAAAAAAAAAGAATTCACATAATTTTATTCGAGAAATAAATTTACGGAATCATATTTTTTTCTCGATTATCAAACATCTATGTCAACTTTCAACGGTTTTCCACAAACATATGTTTTGTGTGGATAGATTTAATTCATCATGCTATCAAGCATCCTAGTACGTAAATGCGCTTCGATAGGATTAATATTTCATCACAGTCGTGGTCTTTTTTCAAAGACGTCTACTACACTCACCTGGATCGTTACACCAATCAGTTTATAAAAGATATATTAAATCTATAATCCAGTTAACAAGTTAACCACGGTATATTCTTGTGTTTAATACGAGAAACTGTGTTGGTATTGGCAATAGATGTTAAAAAAAACTACGTGGATAATATGTTAAAAAAATAAAATCATAATACTGTACTGCCAACCTATTCGAATTCGAAGGTTGAGTAGTTGACAAAAAAAAAGGTTCGTGTCAAACGTGTTTTGTTCACCATAGTCATAAAATGATCTTTCTAACAGATTACTACTTGATAGATTATTTAAGCAACTAATTACTTTTTTTTATCAGCAACAATAATAAGTCCAGTCCTGCTGTGTACGCTGGCATGCGTCAAAAGTTATCGAACGATCAGGATTAATATTAGGGAGCTGATTTCATATGCACTTTATTTTCAAGATAGAGAAAAATAATATCTACTACACTGTATCATCGGACTCCCTACGATGGACGGTCGAGATCATCGGGCGTCCGCGGAGTAGGGCTAAGCGCGCGCGAGGAGAACCCGGCGGCAAGGCATAAAAGGGGGAAGCAGGGGGTTCCTACTTCCGTCTTGGCTCAGATGGCGTCGCCGCCGCCGGTCTTCGTTGTCGGTCATGCCTGGTAAGATGTTTGGTCGGTTGCTCCGTTCCTTCCGTGTTCTCGGTCTTTGGATATGCGTGTGAATGATGAAGATCTTGTGCGAACGCAGCGTCTGCAAGTGCAGATTCCGTGAGCGTCAATTTCCACACGAGATTTCTGACTGCCCTCTCGATCTCTCTTCCGTGCCTCCATTCTTATATTTTTGTGGTTTCGTGTGAGTCTTCGTTCCTAGTTCTGCTTCTTTGGAACAACTTCGCCCGCGTCTCCATGCTTACTGAAGGGCGGCTGAACTGAAGTGCCACGTTTTGGTGTCGATTCGTGTAGGCTTCTCTGTCACCCGTGTTGCCGAATGCCTCTGCGAGGTCGCGCGTTTTGATTTCCGGTAATGTGACAATTTTCGGCTGAGATGTTTTGGCGATTTTCTGCCTTCGATCATATAAGTTGAATATTTACGCCGACCCGATGGTTTCCTTGGTCCGGATATCAAAAGTTCTCAGGGACTACAACAACCATATCAATGAGTACTTGTTGGCATATCAAGGGCATATATCTCACTGTCTCAGTGATATCATGCCAAGCAGCAAAACCATGTGTTGACGAATAGGGGTACTGGAGTAGAACGATTATGAGGGGGGTTACATTCATCATAAAGAAGCGCGATTAGAATGTTTAATTTGTGACGTGGCAGCAGAAAGGAAGCACCGGTAGTTAACTCCAGGTGTTTGGTTTGGTTTTTGAGTATTTTTTTTCAAACCAAAACAAATCGAACTATCTTCCAAACCAAATCAAACCGAACCAAATTAGTTTGGTTTGGTTCGGTTCAACCATATTTTATTAAGATGTAGTAGATATATCAATATATAATTTTATTTTGTTTGTTTTAAATCATATTCTATTAAAATCTTGTGTATATGTTTATATATTACATTAATTTTATTTTAAAAACTCTTGAAACAAATTTAATTTTATAAGAAAAGATGCATAAATACTATCTTATATATAACTTAAACTAAAATATTTAATTTAATTCGGGTTATTTGGTTTATCGGTTTGGTTTGGTTTGAATAGTTATAGAAACCAAATCAAACGGATCGATAGTTCAAACTGAATCAAACCGAACCAAAGTACTGATTTGGTTTGGTTTTTCGGGTTGAACCAAACAGTGAACAGCCCTAGTTAACCCTTCTCATATCATTCAGTACAAAAATGGTGCATCAGACAACATAGATGGAAATACAGTACACCAATGCCTCTTTACCTCATAAACGTGTGCTTTTTTAGGAATAACAATGTTAATATGAAATGTCTACCACAGCCATTTAGACTCAGAAGAATTTACAGAGCTATGTTAATTGTTAATGCCTTGTTTGGTTAGAGTTTTAATTTTGATACTATATTAATATTGATATTAATATTTTTAAATATTAGAATATCAATATAAAAATTAATATAAGTTGACATTTGTATTATATAATATGTTTTATTTGTATTATAAATTTTAAAATTGATGTAATTAGTAAAACATATCTTAATAATTTTTATCAATATTAATTTTAAAATTGAGAGTGATAGAAGTATTTAATAATGTTACCAAATAGGGTGTAAATAATGACTTTTCGTTTCCTTTCCTGGAGACTTGATGGCGATCACTAAAGTATGCCCAGTAAATGTAATTAGTAAACCATCGTAAGTTACATTGCAAAAAAGGATTCTATTCAAAGTCTGATACGCTAGAATGAGGCTTGACGGTGTGGATTTCACAAAATGCGAAGGAAAGTTATCTCACTACATCTTCTGGTAGTGGCACGTGTTAAAAATCTCAAAATTTAGGGCTAAGCCTCTTGGTCAGTCACGGATCACGATAATAATACACGAGACAAGTTTAATGAAAATAAGAGGTAAATTCACTGGAGGAACAAGGTTTGAGTCTATTTGTTTTGATATTATGTAAAAATTTTCAAAATCAAAGTAATAAGGTAATTAAGGCTAAGTTTATAAATATAAATATATTCTTTCTAGTATCTAATATGAGATTAAATCTTTTGAGGGTTTTTGAAGAATGATGTCATTTGTTATAACAGAGTTGAACTACCTTAAACATAAGAATATTTTAATAATATTTTTGATTTGCACTTCCATAGTTAAGTTACATGTATGGAAATGAAGGCTTCGGGAGCCCTTCGCCCCTGGCGGAACCCTCGCCCGGCCATCCCCGGCAGAGCTCTTCGCCCCCGGTAGAACCCTCGCCTAGGCGGTGCTCCTTCGCCCAGGCAGTGCCCATCATCTGGCGGAGCCCTTCGCCCCAGGCGGTGCCCCTTCGCCCAGGCGAAACCCATCATCCGGCGAAGCCCTTCGCCCATGTGGTCCTTCTCAACCCCGGCGGAGTCCCATCGTCCCAACGGAGCCCTTTGCCAGTTCAGCGAATCCCCTCGCCCGGCTGTCCCCCTCGCCCTAGCGTAAACCTCCTCATCTTGAGACACCCCCTGCTAGAGCCTATCACCCTCCAGTGAAGTCCCTCGCCTGGACAAACCCTCTTGCTATCCCGACTGAGACGCATTGCCCTCTAGCAAAACCCATCCTCCAACGAACCCTTTTGCCTCCAGGCAGAGCCCCTTTACCCTCGAGGTACCCATTACACTCATAAGATCCCATCCCTTTTACTGAACATCCTCCTCTGTCGGAACCCTTCCGACGGAGCATTCTAGCTTTCGAACCCTATCCGCCCTCCGACTATCTCTTTAGGCCTTTTCACCCACGACATTGGTAGAGCCTCTTAATTTTTAGATCCCCTCCTCTGCCCATCCCTAGTAGTCACCCCTTCCCCCGCTCAAGACCCTCTCTCCGACAGCCCCCTTAGCCATTTTCCTCAGTTGCCGTTTGGTGGTTTTTTGTGTGGTGGTTTGTTTTTGCTATTTTGAGGTCTTTTTTGGTTTGAGAGGGAGGAACCTCCCTCCCTCTCATACTCTCATGCTCTTTTTTCGGTGTTTTGCCTAAATGTACTTTTAGACTTTTTATCTCTTTTTGTTGCACTGAAATTGTGGAGTCGGCTTTATCTATGTCTGTTCTGTGTCTTTTATCCTTATTTTCATCTGTTGTAGTTTGGTCTAGTTCTGTATTGTTACCTTTCCTCGTTAGCTCCATAGCCGCTAATGTTAATTCGAGACTGTTAGTCCGGGCGATATTCACATCCTCTTGATATGTTCATCCAGTCTCGTGGCAAATGTCAAACTCCTCTTATGGAGTTCTTAATCGACCGTCTATGCACTCGTATGTGCGGGTCGATTTATAGCTATGTTTTTATTTCTTGAAAATGGTAATTTCCAACGGAACTCTTGTGTCTAGTTTAATTATGTGTCTTCTCTCTTTTAAAGTAATCTGTATCTTTTTATGTTATGAATGAATATGGTCTCTTTGTCCCAAAAAAAATGAAGGCTTTTGTAATGTTAAGCAATATTCTCATTTTCACCTGTTTGAACTTTTTAACCGAACCTGTTCTTTCAATCGGCTCATGTTCGCGCTGTCCTGCAGTCCGGGTCTTGGGTCCGAGGAAGTACCCAAGACCTGTTGTATCCGGAGCCGAAAAATATCAAACATTTAAAAAAACATGACCATGAGTTAGTCTTGGGCTAAGCTGATCAGTGATCAATACTTATATCAGAAGATGAAATGATTAGTTTCCGGCCCACAGAGAGAGAGAGAGCGCATTTTAGGAGCGGAGGGCGTCAACTGGCCGGAGCCGTCCGTCCCCGTTCCCGGCCGCCGTCGGCCGACGTAGTAAACCGCCGGCGCCGGCGGTGGCGTACTTCAGTCGTCTGTTTTCTTTGAACTCCGTCTTCGTCTCCGTCAGCCACGGACGGCCACCCGAGGGGGGTGGAGACCGGGAGAGGAGGGCCAATGCCGCACCGCAGCCGGTGAGGGAAGAACTCTGACCAAGACTGAGCCGCACGTTGACCTTGACCTACCCGGTTCCCCAACTTGCAATTCTCCTCGGTGTTGACCGGGACAGATAATGGAGGGTAGGCGAGCGGGCCGGCGGTGTCTCGTCGTCGTCGTCCTCCTCTTCTTCCGGTTCCACGGGTCTCTTCTCAGAGATGGTGATACAGGACTGGACAGACCGTAGCGTGGAGCGGGGTTTATCGATCGGATGCTCTTGGGCTTGCCGTATTTGAGTGCAGCGCGTATGAAACGGTGATCGACCCAACGCTTCCTGCGAGATCTACACCGGACCCCCTCAAATACATGATGAGAGTGCCCTATCATCCAACAAAAGAAAGAAAGAAAGAAAGTGGTGAAGAAGGATATAAGAATCGGCAGATCTTCATTCTACCCCAGTCTAGACTTGGCTCACACTACATTGCTGACCCAACTTGATCTGGCCTGATGCATTTTTTTATCTCATAAATATACTATAATAAAATTTAATAAATTTGGTCATTAAAAGTAATACCGTAAAATTTATAATAACTTAACTTAAAATATATTTTTCATCAGTAAAAACTGCTATTTTTAATTGAATGACGTCTTCGTGAGCCAAAATTTTAACTCGGTGTGCTAACCTAAGGTTGGCCGCCTTGGATGCAGGGGACATGAATTTTCAAAAGGATACCCATATCATGATTACTTATTGGTGAAGTTTACGAAGTATATATGCTTACTGGTGGTGCTTGTGGAACCTGGAAGGACACTAATAATTGGGAGCATTTCCGAAGTTTCTTCAGTCCAATTTTTAAAAGTAGTTAATTAATTAATGTCATTGAAAGATCATCTTTCAACATACTGATCTCATACTTTGATCGATACATTTATATCGATCTCTTGAAAAAATTGATGTCTTCATCAATGTCATCGCAAACACATCATGTATCAAATGCACTCTATATATGCAAGTTATCTGGCCGTATCGTAGTTTTGATACCCTACGTGAAATTCAAATCAGCTGTTGGCATAACACACACAAAAAAATATTAATCTTATACTAGAAACAACGAGCAAATTAAGATGCCATCTACGCCCACAAGAGAGTCAGATCAGAAGGGGGCCCCAAGGTCTTTTCCTAGAGAAAAAGAAAGGAACTCTGAGCTAGTTAAATTGCATGCTTTCCGGAGAAGCTTTCTGTGGATCTATGAGAAGTTCTCTGCATGCAAAAAAAATAAAAAATAAAAAATAGAATAAAATATAATTAATTGTGGGCAGATCCTAAATACTGTTTCAAGGGGACGGGGGCCAAAATGAGCCTGCCTGCAATGTTTGACTCGGCTTAACAAATGACCTGTTAACAAGATACCTCTCATATTCCACTTCTACTTGTTAATAGAGAGAGTCAACGCACACAACTATCTATCAATATATAACACAAATACTCATACAAAGTTTTTTTGCATGCCTTCATTCGCCTTTCGAACTCAATAAAATAAAATTATAAAACGTCGTATTTATAAAAACCAAGCTCTCTTGCGCAGAAAACTCCTTTCCAACCTTCCATAGTAAATACCCCCAAGACAGGAAAACCGCGTCTTCCTTTGTATTTCCTCGTGTCTACCCTGCGCTTCCCTTCTCTCTCTCTCTCTCTCTTCCCGAGCACGTCTCTTTCTTTCACAAACACGTCTGTGCTCGGCCTTCTCCCCCCTTTCCTTTACCTTCCCGATCGACGTCCACAAAACGCGTCCAGTCGCCATACCATTCGATCTTAATACCTCCCCGCCGGTCGTCTCCCACCCTTCTCCGGCGTCGTCCGTCGCATGCCGCGGCGGAGAACCGTGGAGAAGAAGCCATATAAAGAAGATCAGAAAGAACAGGAAAGGGGGTATAGGGGACTCTTGCTCCTCCTTATCCCGCATCTCTACATCTCCGATCGGCCGACGGGCTTTCTTCCTCCCCTCTCCTCAGCTATACATACATGCGCCTCCTCTGTGTGCGCATGCACATCTCCTGAGGGGTTGACGCTGCCAGCAGACATGGAGGCCGCCCCGGAGCTCGTTCATCTCAACAGCGCCGGGGAGGACAGCCAGAGAGACGGCAGTAGTAGGGAGGGCAAATCCCTGCGGGCAATCGCCCCCACCGGACGCGCGGAAGGGAAGCCGGAGACGAAGGCCGGGCGCGAAGAGGGAGGCCGCATAGAGGACGGCGGGGACGAGAGCGGCGGCGAGGACAACGAGGTCCAACCGAGGAAGCGGAGATTCCGGTCGATCGCCTACATATACAAGGTCACCCGGCCCGTCAGAATCCGGGAAGGCGCGAAGATGAGGAAGATTTGCTGATACGAAGATTTTGTTCTCGCAATTGACTTCGACATCTCGACGAACGCCTTTCGTTCGCCATGAGCGTTCTGAGACTAGATCTTCTTCTTCTTCTTCTTCTGTAATTTCAAGAGATCGCCCTCGCCCTCTCCTTCTTCTGTGTGTCCTGCGAGCATGAGCCCTTGTACATCGCCGGCGGCCGGCCGGCTCGCCTTCAGTTTCAAGCGGTGGAATAAAGCTAGCCTGTATCTTGAAGAGGGATCGTAGAGCGCCACCTGCAAGGCTGCAAGGTGCGGCTCTTCTCTGTTAATGCTATCTTCGTCGTTAATTAACAGGGGTAAACTCATGTGTGTCTGGGTATCAGTTCTTGGAGAGATCTGGATAGCTTGCGCTCGCCGCCATTATTAATATTTGATAAATATCAATTTTGAAATTTGTGATTTGGTAATTGATTCAAACTCATTGATTGTGATCATGAATTTCGAGGGATTTTACCGACCACATTTTCTGTGTCTATGTCTTTTTAATTTTCAAATTCTCTCATCCACTACTTGGAAGTCAAGAAGCTGACAGCTCGTTCATTTGGCTGGACTTATAATTAAACAGCAATGCTCCCTCACTCGAACACCCAGCCAAACGTAACGGAACCGGAAGAGAGATCAGACGCGTCATGTCGGATTTCTCCGTTTTCGCACAAAATAATTAGTTGTTTGATTGCACAATAGTGTGTAAACACTTTCACCTTAAAAGGTTATATTAAAATAAAATCTAAACTGGCCAAAGACAAAATTATCGCATTCGGAGAGATATGATAACAAAAAGGTGAGGGTCATATATATATAACCGAAAGAGTAAGGTGGGAGAGACTACAAAAAAACAAAGAGAAAGAAACAGGGTCTCCCTTCTTTCTTTCTTTTTTGTCTAAGAAAAAAAAACTATGTTGTTACAAAAGCTTGATTTATCAAGCAACCAAACAGAGCCCATTTCCTTAAATCCTCCCTGAAGCAAAAGAAAGGGTAGCGTCATTTACCTACCGTGTGCTTATCATCAATATTTTGGATGGGGTCAACGAGCCGAAGGGCAAAGGACCGCCAGAAGGGTCAACGGGCCCTGAATGAAGCCCATCTTCTGTGACGGTTTCCAACACCCGGCCCTGCTTGGTAGATCTCTCGTCGATGTATATATATATATTCTCGGTTAGTAGCATATCTGCGTGCTCTGATCTCCACCTCCCAGTCCCAGTAGTCTCACCTGAACGGTTGGGCAAGAAACATATATATATGCCTTGTGCAACCAGATATATACGAGTGCGTAGACATTTGAAATCTTATCCGATATAAACAGGACATATATATGTATAAATATATCGAGGTGAAGGTGATCATGGGAGCAGGATGATTTTGATTGGAATCGACCCGCCAATATATATATATATCCATGGAAGATTTACCAGCGAAGAAAGATCCAAAGCAACAGATTGATAGCTAGGAGATAGGAAAGAGGAGCAAATTAACACAGAAGCATGCAAAATCACGAAATTAAGTTACACCGTCTCAGCAGCTCCTACGTACAGGTAGGAGACGGAGCATGGCGACTAACTAGGTTTGTTGCTTCTCCGCGGTATGCCCGATGAATCGGACGCGGTCGATCGACAAGGAGGATATATATTACATCTGTGTGGAACAAAATGCAGAGGACATCCACGGAACTTTTCTCTCTTACCCAATAGTAAATTAATGCAGAGTCTAAGTGGTTATATAACAAAATAGCGCGTCTATATACAAGCTTGAACAAAGTCATTATGTTGTTTCAATACTTTACTAAAGGGGTTCTTGGGATATACTTTACTAAAATAGTTACGTCTTGAAACACGTAACTGTGTTTTTAGTTTGTGTATTTATATGTATATATATATATGCATGTGATGTGGTAAAATTTTATATGGGCATAGACATCCAACAGCTTTGCAGGTTGCAGCGTTAATTCCCACCCAACAAGTTCTCTCTTTTTCTTTACTTCCATTCTTTTGAATCAACTAACTACCTCTTATGTTCAAGTTTTACAAGGTTGCTTAAAACCTTAGGCCGGGTTTGGTACGTGGATAAAATAGAAGAGGATGATGATAAATCATTCTGTGTGATCCCTCTTATCCCTAGTTAGTTACGCGTGGTCTATGTACGTAGCAGATGACACCGACATTGCTGGGGTGTCACACTTAGCTAGCCGATGGTGGAACTGATGTCTTTGTGCGAGCGACGATGCAGACCGTTGGCTATGATATCTAATGTTCTATTTGGTATCGTTATTAGGTGTCTTTATCATTATGAATTTTAAAATTGATATTGATAAGAATCATTTTAAAATTTATAGTGTAAATAAGACATATTATGTAATACAAATGTCAACTTGTATTACTTTTGACATAATCTTCCGATCTTTAGAATTTATAAAACTTTGATTTGTGAGTTCAAATATCAGTTCATCAATAATCTGTCAATACACTTTGAAGTGTAGATCGTATTATCAATATGACTATGCTCCGACGAGTCAGTGAAGAGAGTCTGTCTTATCTTGGTATTTTTGACAGTATTTTCTCTTCGTCTCGTTTTGGGTTCTTGTCTTAGTTTATTAAAAAGAAAAGAAAAGAAGAGATTGAGGAAGGGAAAAGATAGGAGATATTTGGCTCACCCGCAGCTGCAGCAGCACTCGCAGCCAGAGCCACAACCGCATGCGGTTACCACCACACAAAACCAGACGTACACGTCTTCCCTTCACGAGAGCTTGATCAGAGGAGAAGGGTATGTATCCAGCTGCAAGACGAAGATCGATGGTTAATCTCTGTCGGACGGAGAGAGCGGTTGTCACGTCCCGGATTTTCTAACCTGCGCAGCGGAATAAATTCGGGGACGGGACCGGGGAATTAACCCCTAAACTACGTTGGTTTGGAAAAATTAAAGACTAACAAGTCCAAATTCTTTAAAATAAATAACTCAATCCAAAAATAAATCATACTTTGATTTCAATAAACCAAATTCTCTAAACCTTTTCTGCACTAAACCTGATCCACTACGCTTCTGCTGCGCTACCTGATTACCTGAAAAATGTTAAAGGATTTAGAATGAGTCACACGGACTCAGTAGGATTTATACCCAACTTTCCTATTATATTAATCAACCTACATGGTAGTAATAAATGATAAAATCAACACAAATCAGATTATATCATAATCACTAAACTAATTATCAAGATTATACCACTTAATTGGGTCATTTCCAAAATCAATTAACCGAATGAGACTGACTCTACATGAACCAAACTAACTATACTAAACCAACTGATCTACTCTATGTGTCCATGCAACCTGGACCTACATGTATTTATTTCTTTTCATCTGTCTGAGTAGATCATATATATGCTCCACTTGGCAGAACTCCACTCCAGCTCTAAATATATATAGAAGTGCCATATAGTAAGCTAAATCCCATAGTACACCTAGGCAGGGTGTACGTAGGATAAACCGCGGTATCCGAGATCAAAGGATGCACCGAATCAATCTAATTCATCTGATGTCCCATGACCACTAAAATAGGCTAGAGGAGTAAATATTACATCATGTGCACCACAGCATCAATAATATTTCACAAGTAAAAGCCATATAATTACTCAGACATTATAAATTCAACAGAACAAATAACCAGAATTACTGAAACACATTTGCCATTTCAATGAACCAGATATACATAATATCAAGTCATGCAGAACAATTCCTCAATTCACATTTTCAATGCAACAAACCCAATCCGGAATAATATGCAATAGTGCACATAATTCAATTAGACTCAAATTTATGCAATTTACCCAATCAAGAACAATATGCATCATAAATGGTCAAGCAAACTTTAATTAGACATAACTTAATATCAATTCATCAAATAATACATATTACAACTTTAAGCCATTGAAAATATAAGTTAATTAATTATGCTAAAGAATTATCATATCAATTCATTTTTAAATTTAATTTATCTATTAATAATTTTCAAGATCAATCGTAACATAGATCGGATATAAGTATGATCATAAAAGAATTGTAATTTTTATTTCCATAATTTAATATAATTAATACATTTAATCATGATCATATCTAACTAATTTTTGATAGTTACTAACACATGATCATATATATTTACCACTATCTAATGCATTCCATGAAATAACTAAAGTAGGCATGAATGACATGAATAACACTTAAATAATTTCATACAGACAATTAAATAATTAAACTACCATTTATCACTAATTTCTAACTACTTATCTAATAAACACATTTTAACATGTTAATTAACATATCGGTACACTAAGGATAAGTTGGGATGCCTATCTCGTTGAAGATTATAAGCTGGAAAGTCCCGAATACATTAACCGAGATTCGACCAAGGCTAAGAAGAAACCGAGATACCCCGGAGTCCTGTTGACATTAAAAAGAATAAAATAATTAATTAAATTTTAAAAGAGGGATACGTAAGGGAGAGAGGGAGAGAGAGATGGTGAGAGCGCTGTGTGAGAGAGAGAGAACGTGAGAGCACTGAGAGAAAGAGAGTGCGTGAGAGGGAGACATCGGCGGGAGAGAGAGAGAGAGAGAGCGACCAGGAGAGAGAGGGCATGGGGGGAACGAGAGAGAGAGAGAGAGAGAGAGAGAGAAGGGCAGCGCAAGTGCTGCCCCCCCCCCGGCGGTGTAGCCGGGTGCGCCCGCGGCGCACCAGTCGCGCGCGTGAGCGCGCATACGCGCGCATCCCGCGATATGCTCATACAAGGGGGGGAAAGGCGGTGCGGCAACAGAGGGGGAGGGGAAGCTTCTGGAGGGGGACGGGAGGAGGTGGGATTTTTAATTTTTAATTTTTTTTTAAAGCCAGGATATTACAGCGGTGGTGGCGAGGAAGTAGGGCTGTAAACGGAGCGGATACGGAGCGGATATGACAATTCCGAATCCGCTTCGCTAGACAATTCGGATATCGGATATTCGCTCCGATTAGAATTCGAATACGGAGCGGATCTTCAAAATCGGATACCTCTCGGATACGGAGCGGATACGGATAATATCCGCTTCGCACAGGACCTCCTGCATATGCTAAAAGAAATCTGAAAAAAATATAAAAAAATCTGTAAATTCACGACAAAAATATGATCAACCTTTTACACAAGTACGCATTACCAATTTATCTCAACCCACTATCTATTACATCTCAAGATCTTAAAAACTAATGCAAAAACTAATCCAAAGTTGTTTCAACCATCAATCCAAAGTTGTTTCAAACATCAACCATAGAATCCACATCAATCCACATGCAATCAACCTTAAAAACTAATGCAAAAACTAAAGAACAATATTCAACCATAGAATTCAACCACAAACTTAAACCATAAAATCTGTCCACAACATACAATATTCAACCATAAAGTTGGAAGTGCAATCAACTGCGAAGAAGAAAACAAGTGTCATCAAATACAATATTAAATGCCAAAAGAACAAAAAAAGTCCTTTGAAATCAAATATTTTAAATGTCATCAACATGCAAACATCAAATATAATAAGACATGTCTTCATCTTTGACATAATCCAACCAAAGCTTCATATATAAGTGCCATCAATCTGCAAACATTAGAACAAGCTATGTAAGAAAAATGAATACACTTAACACGATTTTATCTTGAAATTTACTTACCAAAATTTTCTTCCTCATGTTTACTTTCTCAAATGATAATTGGAGAATAGTCATCTGAAAATGATAACAATAATAAGTAATGTCAACTCTTGAGTACAAATTAATGTCTAAATTCATGAATAAACAATGTAATGACTCACCTTTCTTTTTCGTTGAAGGCAACCAATCTTGGGTACAAATTAATGCTTGAATAGTTTCAGGAAGCAAAGATGATCTACTATCATCTACAACTCGTGAACCTGTGCTAAAAGCTGCCTCAGAAGCAACACTGGTGACTGGAATTGCAAAAATATCCTTTGCTATTTTTGAGAGAATGAAAAATTTCTTGCCATAACATTTCCACCATGTTAACACATCAAATTGTCCTTCATCAGGAGAATGAGACTCTTCTAAATACACATCCAACTCAGTTTTCTGACAAGTCATAGAAGTTCTCTCACTCAAACGCTTTTTAAAAATATTTTTCAACTCATCTATTGTGTCATTGCATTTCTCCTCTAATATGCAAGTTTTGCTAAGAGCATTGGATGATGTGGTATGCTCATCACAACTTTTCATTGCATACTCATTATAAAGTTCATGAAGAAACAATTTCACCTTTTCAATATAAATATGTGCACTATCACCATAGATTTGTTCATAAAGAACAATAACAAAATCAAACTTCCAACGAGGATCAAGAATGCAAGCCACAGTCAACAATAGACTACATTCATCCCAATATTTAGTAAATTTTGCTAACATCACAATAGCCATGTTGCGTATGTAATCAACATCACTTTTAATCCAAGTACGCAACTTGATATGCACCGCACAAATGTCACCAAAATATAGATTGGCAGTAATGTATTTTGTCCCAGAAAGTGTCAATGTTGCTTGGTAAAAAACTTTTAGACATTGAAGAACAATTGAAGCTATTTGCCAATCAAGTGGAGAAGGACAATCACAATAATCATGATCAATTTCAGCAAGACGAAAAAAAGCATATCCTTTGAGGTTGATAGATGCTCATGCAACAAAGCTGTTTTGAACATATCCTTTTTCTTAGGTGTCTTTCTCACATATGCCACACTTTTTCGAATCTTTTCAATGAATTTAGATATCACACCTAACCCATCTTGAACAATCAGATTAAGAATATGAGCGTAACACCTAATATGAAAGAACCGACCTTGACATATCAATAAATTCTTTTCACCAAGCCAACTTTTAAGATCTTTAACCATTGCATTGTTGGTAGAAGCATTATCCAAGGTCATTGCACACAATTTCTTATCAATATTCCACGTTAACAGTTGATTTTTCACAACTTTAAAAAGCACATCAGCAGTATGTGGAGTAGGAACATACTCAAATGCAATAATCTTTTTATGCAACAACCACTGCTCATCTATAAAATGTGCCGTCAAACATGCATAACCCATAGTCTGTCCTGAAGTCCACAAATCTGTAGTGAGAGCAATTCGGGATCCTAAGTTGTCAAAAAGTTTGTACATCTTCTCCTTCTCTTCTTCATAAATCTTCATGACCTCATTTCTAATAGTTGTTCGACAAGAATGCTTAAATTGAGGCTGAAGATTTGAAACAAATGTACCAAAATACTCATACTCAACAAAACTAAAAGGTAATTCATGCTTGATGATCATGTTTGCAAGATCTCTACGACTGCGTTGTTGATCAAATTTAAAATTTATAATTTTCATATTTGATTCATTCGCTGATTTAGACATCGTCAACATGTGTTGCTTGATGTCACCATGAACTTTTTGTGAACATCTCTTAGCATGATTGCTCAAGTGAGTGGTGCCTTTTAAGCTAGAACCATCAAATTGTCTTTTACAATGAAGACATTTTGCAATATCTCTACCATCAGGGGTTCTACTCTTCTCAAAATCTTTCCAAACAGCTGAACATAATTTTCTCTTTTTGGGTAATGGGGGTTTTGTAACATCTCCTTCAACAATTTGAATTTCATCACCTGCCGTGGGATGTGTGGTTTGTGTACCATCACTACTCTCAGTGACATTATTACCACTTGCACTAGGAAGAACTGCATTTAGACTTGATGACCCAACATTACTATCTACGGAGAGAGGCAACAAATTTGCTTCCATTGACATCTACAAACATACATTAAACAAGTCAAATAAGTTTACGTCGATTACAAATATTTGAGTAAAACCTAAAGTGACATACAATCTATACATCATAGATATAAATTATATAACATGGATTAAAAAAATCTGATTACGAACAATACTATTGAAACATTATAAAAAAATCTGATTATCAAAAATCTGATTACATTAAAAGAAATCTGATTACGAACAAATTATTTAAACAAAATCAAACATGGACATATATTATACATTTTTTTCCAATTCAATTATAACAAACCGTGATGCTGTGTCCACTGTCCAGACTCCAGAATCCGTCGGCCAGCAAAGAGCTGGGCTGCTGGAGATTCCTCACGCGAACAGCAGTCTCTGCCCTCTGTAGCTAGAAGGGTTCCGGGATGATACAAGCGTCCGGTGGAGAAAGGAGATGGTCCTGGCAGGCGCGGTTGAGCTTCCTGGAGAGGTGACCTGTGCAGACTTCCTGCGTTCAACTTCCTGTGCAGAGATTGAAGACCGCGCAGTTCAGCTTGCTGTGCAGACTGACCTGTGCAGACTCAGATTGAAGACTTGCTGAGTGCGTGAAGGTGCAGCCCTGACTGGTGGAGGTGCGGCTGCGGCCCTGCGTGAAGGTGCGGCTGCGGCCCTGACTGGTGGAGGTGCGGCTGCGGCCCTGCGTGAAGGTGCGGCTGCGGCCCTGACTGGTGGAGGTGCGGCTGCGGCCCTGCGTGAAGGTGCGGCTGCGGCCCTGACCGGTGGAGGTGCGGCTGCGGCCCTGCGTGAAGGTGCGGCTGCAGGCCTGCGGCCTTGCGTGAAGGTGCGGTGTGGCTGCGGCCCTGACCGCCACCGGTGCTATGAAGGTGCGGCTGCGGCCCTGCGTGCGTCGCCTTTCCCTCACTGCGAAGGTGCCCAAGCTTGGATGGAGGGAGCGAACACCGAACAGGGAAGTTCGGGATGCCGGAGGGAGAATAGGCGCGACCCCGCGACGTCCCAGCAGCAGCGGCCAGCGATTAGGGATTTGAGCTTCGGTTGGGGGTGAGCCTTTGAGGCCGCCGGCGACTAGGGATAGAATAGTGAGGTTCAAAACTCACCGTTGGATCTTATATCCAACGGTTCATGTCGAAGCGGATTTTATTCGGAGCGGATCCAGTGATTCCGAATCCGCTCCGTTTAAAATTCGGATAATATCCGAATCCGATTTTAATATCCGACGGAGCGCTTTAATCGGATAATATTCGACTATTCGAATACGGATTCTAACCGAATCCGGATAAAATCCGAATTCGTTTACAGCCCTACGAGGAAGGCTCGATGGTTGCACAATCTCCAAGTGCTCGGCCGGAGCCCAGCACGATGACGATGGATCCCCAGGAGGCCACCCGGTGGGTGTCAAGGCACCGTCGCATGGCTTGTCCTGATCGAGCGAGTGGTCTCGCCACCGGTGGAGCTGCTGCACGGCGAGAGACGGGGAGCGAGAGGGAGGGTTTGCCGCGGCGGGGCCGTCGGTAGTGATTTACAAAAGGTTCGGTAGCAGTTCAATTCTTTTCGATAGCAGTTCATCGAACCGATTCAGTAACATAACTTGAATCGTCGCTTAAGTGACGGGGTATGTGGCCGCCTCTGATTGGGGACTGAGATTTCTCCCATCACCCCGGGACTGAGGTGATCCGCTCTTAAATTATAAAAGATGGTCCTTTTTCTTTCTTTCTTTTGAACTATATATCACACCCTTTTTTTAAAAAAAATACATAATCAATACACACATCAAATTCTTTTTCTTGCGAGAATTACGTACTTAAGAACAGGAGTTAATCAAGGACTCGAACTTGACTTAACGGGGATTATACCATTGTTTTACAAGTGGTGGTGGTCACCGATCGACTAGAAAGTTCAAGCCAGATAATTTCTTGATTCTGGCTGTAATATTTCGTCCCAAGATAGAATTTCTTGAGTCCAACTAATTTCATTGAAATGTGTTGTTCTTGGGGAAAAAATATTGTGTGTTGATTGTGCAAGTTTAAAAGGACTGTGCGTTGGTATAAAATGAGAGATGATTAATTATTATTTTTTCTTAATCTTGAGGATAAGTTAAAAATTAAGTGAGGTAAACCCCAAGAATCAAACCAAACCAAATTTGAGGATGAACTAGAGACTTGAAGATAATTTGGTTTGATCTGAACAAATAATTTGTTTGATTTTTGGTATCAAAACTTTTTCGAACCAAGTAAATCAAATAATTAGAATTTGATCAAAATATGCATGTCAAAATACGCGGATCGGTGACCTTCATGGGCAACATTTTTACCAGCTCGATCGGGAAAATTATGTTCTCGTCTTAATTTGCATTTCAATTTCATTTCTCTCCTCCTCACCTGGTCCGCAATATAAATAAAGGTACCCCTTTTACCCGTCCTGTCCGATAACAAACTACGTACAAGCATTTGATCTTTAATGGCTTAATTAAAGCCACGTACAAAAAAAAGGGAAAAAAGAGCTGGGCATGTGACTTAATTAGGTGTTTATTTAGTTCTTGTTACAAAATTTGTTAAAAATGGTATTTGGCAATCATTATAAGTATATGTTTTTTAAATGGTTCTTTCTAAGACAAAAGAGTTGAGAAGGTCTTCTTTTTTTAATTCTTTGTGGTGGTCTTTCACCTTTTATAGTGCTAATACATGGTCTTAACACTCTTCATGCTACCATATCTCACCAAATATGATTTTTTTACACTTTTGAGTACTGTCTTAGATTTTATTTTAATGTAAATTCTATCAAAAATATATATAAGAATTTACTATGCAACCAAACATCAATAAACCATGAAACTAATTTAAGGAAATGCCTTCAACTTTAAATCTTCGGCTTTACGTGGTTAGCCCGGTAATAAGGATCGAGCACGTTGCAATGAATGGAGGGTAAAATAATCATATATTTATGTCGTCACACAGCCGAAAAGTGTCTTCTTTTGAGGCTCGAATGCAATTGTTCATACGGAGATCATCGGTGATCTATCTTAAATCTCTCTTTGCACACCAGAAAATACATAAACTAACATGTGATTCCGTCAAAATTAATCGGTCTAGTCACATGTATCCGAATGCACAACAGTATTCTATGTATTTCTTTGATAAAAATATTTTAAACTAAAATCGGAAATTTTCAAAATAAAAAATTATCATGCTTTATGACGTATAAAATCAAAAAAGAGTCACCACGTATGTCCATATACCATCTCTAGCTAGTGTTATATATATTATCAAAAAGTAGCTAGGCTCAAGGATCCAGATTCTTCGAGCGCGATTATATGATTCAGTCGAGGCGTTACACCAAATTAACGTGCCCAACTAATGAACCAGATTTTCCCAACTAACTTCTATATATATACGAATATATAAATACCTGCTAGACATTGGAATCTCAACTTCTCTAATTTCCTACAATTTGGACAAAACAATGTAGAAAGTTTAATCACACAGTAATTAAGCGTATCTCTTCCCTAATCAAACATCATGTGTACATACTTCGCCAAAGTCAAATGATCCAGTAAATTTTGGAGAGAAAAATCGGAAGAACATTAATCGGTCACCGCAAGCATGTGGATATGGCAAGCTCAGGGTCGTCGGCGACTATAAATTCAGCCATGCATACGCGCGCATGGATGGGTCCAAACCAAGGCAGGTTTATCAACACGTACGTACGTCAACAAAGATAGATATATCATATATCTGTATATAAATATAAACTTCACGAAGAAAAAGAAAAGAAACACACCCAGCACGCTCAAGGAAAACCCGGGAAGATAACATCCTCTTCATCCCTGGTTATTGCTATTGTTCCACCGTGTAGAGTAGAAACAGACGGGAGAAGAGAGATGAAGAGGGGTAACACACGTACGGCTACACTTACAGAAAATATATAAGAAGAGACACGACGACACCTCTCCATCTCCACGCATGCAGACTGACTGCCACCGCGAGCGAGCGATCGAGCGAGTGATCAGAAGAAGTGGTGCTTCTTCCCCCCGGCCTCCTCCGCTCCCTCCTTGGCTTCCTTCTTCTCGTGGCGCTCGTGGAAGGCGTACCCTCCGCTGCCGACGGCGGCCACCGCCGCCACCTCCTCCTCGATCTTGTGCCTGCCGGCGTGCTCCGGGTCCTTCTTTGCCTGGTGTTTCTCGTACTGCCGGCGCGTGTACAAGTAAATTTAGGATTTATCGAAGCTATTTAATCGCCGGGAGACATAAACATATACGCATCCATTTTGCGGAGATACAACAATAAACTAAGTTGGCCGATGTGATTAAGTTACTATCTTCGAAGAGAAATAGATTCCGCCGCCGGGTGTGAGCTAGCTAGGGAGGAGTACCATCGCGAAGGCTCCGGCGGTGACGGCGCCCATCTCGCCGAGGTGCTCGCGGCGCTTGTGCTCCTTCTCCTCCGCCTTGAACCTGTCGCGCTCGGCTGCTCCGCTGCTGTGGCTGTAATCCCCAACAACGGTCTCAGTCTGGGCGCACCCGCCGCCGGAGTACGGCATGTTCTCGGGCTCCTGATCTTCGTCGTCCTTGTTGCGGTGGAAGAGGTGGTGGTGCCTCTTCTCCTCCTCCATGTTCGGCTGTAGGTGCCGATGCGCTGATTCTAGGGGGGCGGATGTGGCGATGAAGGAAGATGATCGGGGGTGGGTATAATTAATAGATGCGCCCTTGCGATCTCAACGGTGACGTATCATCAGTTATCGGATAATTAACGAATAGTTTAAAAGTTTTCGATAAGTTAACGGTTTCCGCAACGGATTACTCAAGGAACATTTCGAAAAATTATCCATTAACACAATTATTTAGTCGATCAATTATTTAGTTGTTACAATCTATTATCTTAATGGATACCCAAATCAATGAATGTATTATAAATCGAACTCGAAATTAAATCACTTTCTACATCCATCAATCAAAATATAACCCCATCAGGTCATCATTCATGCATCAACCGTCCAATAGACCCTCATCTTCTCTTTGATTTGGCATATTGCAAGTATGAGTACTGGATAAATGTATAGTTCTTCTCTGTCTATAAATTTAGACATCTAATTTTACAGGTAAAATATCAAACAAAGTAACATGACCTATTTTTATGATATTTTTTTAGATCTCTTCTTTTTAAAGTTATTGTTTGTCGGTAAGATTATGTTAACTTCTTGTTTTGATATATCAGCTCATAATTACATACATACTATTTTTGTATATCCGCTAACCCGCAGGCTGTTTCGTATGGCGGGCATTGTAGACAATGGTTCACAGATATATACATTGGTTCTCGATAATTAACGGATAGTAAATTAACGAATACATATTTTATTTATAAGATATGAGTATCGAATAATGTGACCTGTATCAGAGGATTGACATCCCTTGTAATATCCTAGTTTTTTAAAAACAAAAAAAACAAAAAAAAATCCCACCGCCTCTCTCTCTCTCTCGCCACCGCCATACCTCCCCCCCTTTATTTTATTTTTCCTCCCCCCCTCCCCCATCGAACCGCCTCAGCCCCCCTCTCTCGAACCTTCTCCCCTGCACCGCCTCATTCCCCCCTTCGTCACACCACCTCTCTGTTCTCTCTCTCACTCAGCCGCCCACCGCAGCGTCGCCGCAGCTCCGCCCCCCCCCCCTCGTCTCTCTCTCTCCACGGTGTACACCCCAGCGCGAGCGCGGCACCCGCAGCAGCTCGGCCGCCCAGTCGCCGTCGCCCTCTCTCTCTCGCGCTGCCTCCGTCCGAGCGCGGCCACCTCGCCCTCCCGTGCGGCCGTCTCACGTCCGCCTCCGCCCCCTCTCGTCGCCTCTCTCTCCCTCCGGCACAGCCGTCGCCACCGTGGTCACCGCCGCGGGATGTGGCATGGTGCGCCGTCGGAACCTCCCCCTCTCTCGGCTCGCACCATGTCTCCTCCCCCCTGTCCTGCCCCCCTCCGTCGCCGCCTCCCACCGCCAGGTCTGCCTCCGACCCCCCCCTTCTCGCCATCTCGCTCTCTCTCACGCTCCCGCGAGCATTGCACCTTCGCCACTCTCTCCCTCTCTGTTTTCTCTCTGTCTCTCTCTCTTGGGTTCCCCCGTACGTAGCTTCCCTCCCCCCCCCCTCGGTTCTGCCTCAGCCATGCGGCGGTCGACCACCCAGCTCCCAGCCGTGCAACGCGCAACACTCAGCTGCACAGCACCTGGCCGCCTCCCCTATTTTCCCCATCCGTGTGAGATCCTTGCCATCGTCTTCACTCTCTTCCCCCCTGCACTCGTACTGCTTCTACCGCGACCAGGCCCTTGTGAGCCCGTGCGCTTGCCACCTAATGCGCCCCCTCCTTCCAATGGTGCTGGTACGGTGATGCCTTCTTCTCCAGCCAATCTAGCAGGGAAGGTGCTCCGACCGGTTCGGTTCGCGCACCGCGTCGCCGTCGTCCGATCTTCCTTTTAGCTGCCGACTTTGGGATTTTCCAGCGTCATTCAGGTAGGCATCCCAGACGTGTCTAATATCATTAAATTTAATATTTAAAAATTTACCAATCACCTTTAGATGTTGATTTAAATATATTGGTGAATATTGGATGTGGTGATTGTTCATGTTTAGACGTCTTATTAAATTTGGTAGATGCAGGTTACATGGATCTTGATTTTATTAATCAATTGATCTTAATTATTGATTAGCATGTGCCGTAGAATTTAAATTGCATAATTTGTGAATTTGATATGCCCTTGTTGATTAACCTGATTGGGTCTTTGTTAATATTTATGGTTGCATATCAATTGGATTAGATAGAGTTTTAGATTAATAAATAAACCTGATTATCTAACATTTTTCATCAATTTTCATATTGTTGGCAAGTTAGTTTGATGTAATGTTTATGTCAACATATTTCATGCATGCAGGTGTTAAATGCATTTGTTAAACATCATAGATAGAGTGTTATTGGCATGTGGTCATGTTATGTCAAGTAAACATGCATTTCCTTTTATAGATGGTTAAATGCATTAGATGTGCATATTCATATTAGTGGTTATAATTTGCATAGCAATTGACATGGCATGGCATGGTTGGAATGAATGCATGTGTGCATTAATTGAAATGGAAGACTGAGCTACACCAGACTAGTAGTCGAGCCCGTGGGCAGCGGAGATTAGAACGATCGGTGCATCCTTCGATCCCGGATACCGCGGTTTGTCCTAAGTGCCACCACTGCCTAGGTGCACTAGGGGACTTAGCTTACTATATATTACTGCTATATATGATAGATCTGGTGGTAGCAAGTTGAGATGGCAAGACGACGCATTCCTTGCCAATAAGAAAAAGATGTGCTATTATATTAGAGGATAGGTGCATTGATTGCATGATTCAGTGTATATGGTCATTAGATGTGCATTACTTTGTCTTGACTGAGTCGAGTTGCATAAGATGCATGGTGTCTCATTTATGTGAATTTATCATATAGATCATGCAATAAATATTCATGCATACCCTATCATTTCAAGTTAGATTATTCTTTTGATATTTATAGGTGCCGATTGGGTCCGTTTAGTTGGTTGCTTATCAAAAATGTGGATAAGCTAGATAATTATCGTATTGTTTAGTTCTATACATATATAGAACAAGAGTAGCACCGGGTAATTATGTAATTATCATTTAGGTGTATTTATTATCCGATTCGGCGGATGAAGGGGTGTCTACTGAGTCGGTGTGACTCATCCCAAATCTTTTAACAATTTTTCGTGTAATCGAGTAGCGCAGCAGAAACGTGGTGATTTGGATCTCGAGAGATTATTTGGAAGATCCTTTTTATATTCTTTTTAGATGATATATGAATTGATGTATCATGGTATGATTTTAGTTTATTGAATTATTTGAATTATGTAATGGATCCTGTGTTAGTCTTCAATTTTCCAAACCGACGTAGTTAAGGGGTTATTTCCCCGGTCTCGTCGCCGGATTAATTCCGCTACGTGTGTTAGGAAATCCGGGGCGTGACAGCTTGGTATCAGAGCCATAACCTGGCCTTAAGGTCTATATTGACCTGCCCAGGTTTATGTGATCGGTTTGGATTAGATGAAGTTGATAATGAGAAGATTTTTATCTTAAGTGGACATGGATTATTTAGAATTTTTATCGGATAAGAATTTTAGTTTGTATGGAAATTTGATGTCAGATGATTGGATTTTGTTCAATATTATAATTAGTGGATCTTACTTTAGGACGATTGAATTATGAGATTCAATATATCTTGTGGTTTGGATTAAGGTAATCTTTTGAGTAAATAGAGCGAATATGATTTCATTGGTATGATAGATGAACATGTTAGAAAAATAAGGAGATAGATTGATTAATGAAATGAACATTCAGATAGATGAATTTACATAGAGGATTAAATGAATAGATAGACTAGTTAGAGAGATAACTAGAATAGGTAGACGCGTGGATAGATTAGGTATCCGAATAGGAGAAAGAGAACATTTGGAAAGGATTTGATGAGATGATTTATACGAGAATAAACTAAAGCTATTAGTATATGTTATCAAGGAAAGAGGATATATGTGGCATAAAGAGAAGATAATATGTACTATTGAGGGAATATTATTTGTTTGTCTTAGAATTGATACAAGATTCAAATGATTGAGATATTGATTTGGACGAAGGGATCATGGATCTAATTTTGGGAGCCAAAGTTGGATATTGGATAAGATTATGGATGACACTTCGATGCTATTGAGTATGAGATATGTAGTATGGAGCATGATTCATGAATGAGAGATCCTCTCTTAGAGTTATATTTAGGTACCCATCAGCAATTGATACTCTAATTGTGTCCTCCATTATCAAGATCATTTATATTCTTTATCAAATTTCGAACTCATTATCTCTTTATATCTTGTTTGATCAATTTAGCAAAATCTTGACTTTAGATAGTCTTAGTTAGAGGTTATGTCGAATCATAGGTTGATCATATGCGAAGTTGGACCTTGGTTTATTAAAGGTAATCTTTTAGATTAGATGAAGTAGAGGGATAGTATAGACTTATCTTATTGGTCGTTTAGAATTAAGTAGAATTAGAGCTATAGTCTTTTTTTTTAGAAAGAATGGTTCTATATCATGTAAGAATTATGCTTGGAGGATGCTTGAAAATTTATTAAATCTTCAAGGATGAGAATCTTTTGCGAATTATATGTGATTGTAATAGATATTATTTGTATGTTGGAGGTTAGAGATAAATATCTTGAGGATAATTTGATAGCTAACACTTTGAACAAGAAATTGTGATTGATATGATTGATTAAGGTTTGAATGAAAGTGATATTGAAAGAATGATTATTGTTTAAGTGATGTTAATGATGTTAGGAGTAGTTAACTCATTAGAATAATTTTATTGGAAGTTAGAGATTTGATCACCTTGAGGGTTTATATCATATAGATGGTACGAGGTGATTAGATTTTTGATTATATGTACGTGAATTATATAGAAGCTAAGAATATTTACATTGATTGGATAAGTGGATGACAATACTTTTTGGACTTACTTCATCTTATGGTATCATTTCTTTGAGAAGTTTGGCTAAGAGAATGCAATGACTTTGTATAAATAAGGTGAGAAGATATCATGTTTAGAATATGAATTATTGGTATGAGGTTTGGATAGGATTTATATGAAAAGAATTTAGATATTAACATAGGGTGGAAATCTTTTGATATTGAGGATGAGGTATTTAGAAGATTAGATATAAATATTAGAGGATAGATGATTATTTAGACATAGTTGTAATTAGTTTAAGTTATTGGCAATCTGATTTAAAGTGTGATCATATCATCCGGATTATCATCTTTTACTTGTCGATCTTGAACTCAAGCATTTCTTTTTTTTCTATTCATCATGATCTGTATATGTTGCATCTAATTGAGAATTTCTTATCTCTTCAAATCTTGATTACAAACTTAGTTAAGTATAGACTTGATGTGCTCATACCAAGGCCTTAGTGGATGGTGATGGATTTTGAGATTGTGATTGAGTTGGAATATAAGAAGTAGTTAGACTATAAATTATTAAGAATGATCTTTATATAAGAAGAATCGTTAAGGATATGCATATTCTTTACCTTCTCGGGATTAGATAGATAATCATGTTAAGACTTGATTGGAAGAGGTGTAGGTCGAGGATAAGTGAATTGGCAAGAGAGGTTTAGCTTTATAATGACAAATCTTTTGGAATGGTATTAAGATGATGATTATTAGAAGAAATGTAATTGTATACCAACTTTTTCAATGGATGTTTGGATAACTAGACTACATAATGATATTGGATGAGTATAATGGAAAAGAAAAGGAGAATCTTGTCATGATTGTTTATAGATAGTAATTATGTGGTTTTCTACCATACTTGATGTATGATAATTAATGAATGAGCAAGGTTTAGATGGAGAACAATTGATATAGAATTTATGATATGAATAGCATTAGAGGATGAAGAGAAGATTGAAATATACATGAGGACATGATAAAGCTTTTACTTAAAGTGAGAATATTGTTACGTAAATCAAGTAAGGATAATTTTGGAGAATAAAGTATAATTCGTATATAAAAGATAAGAGTTGAAGGTCAACTTATGATCTAGTTTAACAAAGGTTTAGAGTTTTGGTATGATTATATTTGATAAGAATTCGGTCGATGTGTGTGGGATCCCTAGAGGATTTAGATTTTGTTTGAGATATCATAGCAATTGATGTTAGATACCGATGCTTGAGTATGATTAAGATTGATGATCATACATGCCGATATAAAGTAGAAAAGAAGATTATAAGGATCTCGATGTTTGAATCATGTAGACTTTAATATGTTTAAGGGAATTGGATCAAGGAATTTGGAAGAATATGATAACCTTGGGTACTTGGTGTGAATATTCAAATTTCGAGGACGAAATTTATTTTAAGGGGTAGTGAGTGTAATATCCTAGTTTTTTAAAAAAAAAAAAACAAAAAAAAATCCCACCGCCTCTCTCTCTCTCTCGCCACCGCCATACCTCCCCCCCTTTATTTTATTTTTCCTCCCCCCCTCCCCCATCGAACCGCCTCAGCCCCCCCTCTCTCGAACCTTCTCCCCGCACCGCCTCATTCCCCCTTCGTCACACCACCTCTCTCGTTCTCTCTCTCACTCGGCCGCCCACCGCAGCGTCGCCGCAGCTCCGCCCCCCCCCTCGTCTCTCTCTCTCCACGGTGTACACCCCGGCGCGAGCGCGGCACCCGCGGCAGCTCGGCCGCCCGGTCGCCGCCCCCCTCTCTCTCTCGCGCTGCCTCCGTCCGAGCGCGCCCACCTCGCCCTCCCGTGCGGCCGTCTCACGTCCGCCTCCGCCCCCTCTCGTCGCCTCTCTCTCCCTCCGGCACAGCCGTCGCCACCGTGGTCACCGCCGCGGGATGTGGCATGGTGCGCCGTCGGAACCTCCCCTCTCTCGGCTCGCACCATGTCTCCTCCCCCCGTCCCCGCCCCCCTCCGTCGCCGCCTCCCACCGCCAGTGTCCGCCTCCGACCCCCCTTCTCGCCATCTCGCTCTCTCTCACGCTCCCGCGAGCATTGCACCTTCGCCACTCTCTCCCTCTCTCGTTTTCTCTCTGTCTCTCTCTCTTGGGTTCCCCCGTACGTAGCTTCCCTCCCCCCCTCGGTTACGCCTCGGCCATGCGGCGGTCGACCACCCGGCTCCCACCGTGCAACGCGCAACACTCACCGCACAAAGACCTCGGCCGCCTCCCCTATTTTCCCCATCCGTGTGAGATCCTTGCCATCGTCTTCACTCTCTTCCCCCGCACTCGCACGCTTCTACCGCGACCAGGCCCTTGTGAGCCCGTGCGCTTGCCACCTAATGCGCCCCCTCCTTCCAATGGTGCTGGTACGGTGATGCCTTCTTCTCCAGCCAATCTAGCAGGGAAGGTGCTCCGACCGGTTCGGTTCGCGCACCGCGTCGCCGTCGTCCGATCTTCCTTTTAGCTACCGACTTTGGGATTTTCCAGCGTCATTCAGGTAGGCATCCCAGACGTGTCTAATATCATTAAATTTAATATTTAAAAATTTACCAATCACCTTTAGATGTTGATTTAAATATATTGGTGAATATTGGATGTGGTGATTGTTCATGTTTACACGTTTTATTAAATTTGGTTGATTCAGGTTACATGGATCTTGATTTTATTAATCAATTGATCTTAATTATTGATTAGCATGTGCCGTAGAATTTAAATTGCATAATTTGTGAATTTGATATGCCCTTGTTGATTAACCTGATTGGGTCTTTGTTAATATTTATGGTTGCATATCAATTGGATTAGATAGAGTTTTAGATTAATAAATAAACCTGATTATCTAACATTTTTCATCAATTTTCATATTGTTGGCAAGTTAGTTTGATGTAATGTTTATGTCAGCATATTTCATGCATGCAGGTGTTAAATGCATTTGTTAAACATCATAGATAGAGTGTTATTGGCATGTGGTCATGTTATGTCAAGTAAACATGCATTTCCTTTTATAGATGGTTAAATGCATTAGATGTGCATATTCATATTAGTGGTTATAATTTGCATAGCAATTGACATGGCATGGCATGGTTGGAATGAATGCATGTGTGCATTAATTGAAATGGAAGACTGAGCTACACCGGACTAGTAGTCGAGCCCGTGGGCGGCGGAGATTAGAACGATCCGGTGCATCTTTCGATCCCGGATACCGCGGTTTGTCCTAAGTGCCACCACTGCCTAGGTGCACTAGGGGACTTAGCTTACTATATATTACTGCTATATATGATAGATCTGGTGGTAGCAAGTTGAGATGGCAAGACGACGCATTCCTTGCCAATAAGAAAAAGATGTGCTATTATATTAGAGGATAGGTGCATTGATTGCATGATTCAGTGTATATGGTCATTAGATGTGCATTACTTTGTCTTGACTGAGTCGAGTTGCATAAGATGCATGGTGTCTCATTTATGTGAATTTATCATATAGATCATGCAATAAATATTCATGCATACCCTATCATTTCAAGTTAGATTATTCTTTTGATATTTATAGGTGCCGATTGGGTCCGTTTAGTTGGTTGCTTATCAAAAATGTGGATAAGCTAGATAATTATCGTATTGTTTAGTTCTATACATATATAGAACAAGAGTAGCACCGGGTAATTATGTAATTATCATTTAGGTGTATTTATTATCCGATTCGGCGGATGAAGGGGTGTCTACTGAGTCGGTGTGACTCATCCCAAATCTTTTAACAATTTTTCAGGTAATCAGAGTAGCGCAGCAGAAACGTGGTGATTTGGATCTCGAGAGATTATTTGGAAGATCCTTTTTATATTCTTTTTAGATGATATATGAATTGATGTATCATGGTATGATTTTAGTTTATTGAATTATTTGAATTATGTAATGGATCCTGTGTTAGTCTTCAATTTTCCAAACCGACGTAGTTAAGGGGTTATTTCCCCGGTCTCGTCGCCGGATTAATTCCGCTACGTGTGTTAGGAAATCCGGGGCGTGACAGCTTGGTATCAGAGCCATAACCTGGCCTTAAGGTCTATATTGACCTGCCCAGGTTTATGTGATCGGTTTGGATTAGATGAAGTTGATAATGAGAAGATTTTTATCTTAAGTGGACATGGATTATTTAGAATTTTTATCGGATAAGAATTTTAGTTTGTATGGAAATTTGATGTCAGATGATTGGATTTTGTTCAATATTATAATTAGTGGATCTTACTTTAGGACGATTGAATTTTTGGGATTCAATATATCTTGTGGTTTGGATTAAGGTAATCTTTTGAGTAAATAGAGCGAATATGATTTCATTGGTATGATAGATGAACATGTTAGAAAAATAAGGAGATAGATTGATTAATGAAATGAACATTCAGATAGATGAATTTACATAGAGGATTAAATGAATAGATAGACTAGTTAGAGAGATAACTAGAATAGGTAGACGCGTGGATAGATTAGGTATCCGAATAGGAGAAAGAGAACATTTGGAAAGGATTTGATGAGATGATTTATACGAGAATAAACTAAAGCTATTAGTATATGTTATCAAGGAAAGAGGATATATGTGGCATAAAGAGAAGATAATATGTACTATTGAGGGAATATTATTTGTTTGTCTTAGAATTGATACAAGATTCAAATGATTGAGATATTGATTTGGACGAAGGGATCATGGATCTAATTTTGGGAGCCAAAGTTGGATATTGGATAAGATTATGGATGACACTTCGATGCTATTGAGTATGAGATATGTAGTATGGAGCATGATTCATGAATGAGAGATCCTCTCTTAGAGTTATATTTAGGTACCCATCAGCAATTGATACTCTAATTGTGTCCTCCATTATCAAGATCATTTATATTCTTTATCAAATTTCGAACTCATTATCTCTTTATATCTTGTTTGATCAATTTAGCAAAATCTTGACTTTAGATAGTCTTAGTTAGAGGTTATGTCGAATCATAGGTTGATCATATGCGAAGTTGGACCTTGGTTTATTAAAGGTAATCTTTTAGATTAGATGAAGTAGAGGGATAGTATAGACTTATCTTATTGGTTGTTCAGAATTAAGTAGAATTAGAGCTATAGTCTTTTTTTTAAGAAAGAATGGTTCTATATCATGTAAGAATTATGCTTGGAGGATGCTTGAAAATTTATTAAATCTTCAAGGATGAGAATCTTTTGCGAATTATATGTGATTGTAATAGATATTATTTGTATGTTGGAGGTTAGAGATAAATATCTTGAGGATAATTTGATAGCTAACACTTTGAACAAGAAATTGTGATTGATATGATTGATTAAGGTTTGAATGAAAGTGATATTGAAAGAATGATTATTGTTTAAGTGATGTTAATGATGTTAGGAGTAGTTAACTCATTAGAATAATTTTATTGGAAGTTAGAGATTTGATCACCTTGAGGGTTTATATCATATAGATGGTACGAGGTGATTAGATTTTTGATTATATGTACGTGAATTATATAGAAGCTAAGAATATTTACATTGATTGGATAAGTGGATGACAATACTTTTTGGACTTACTTCATCTTATGGTATCATTTCTTTGAGAAGTTTGGCTAAGAGAATGCAATGACTTTGTATAAATAAGGTGAGAAGATATCATGTTTAGAATATGAATTATTGGTATGAGGTTTGGATAGGATTTATATGAAAAGAATTTAGATATTAACATAGGGTGGAAATCTTTTGATATTGAGAATGATATGTTTAGAAGATTACATATCAATATTAGAAGATAGACGATTATTTAGATATGGTTGTAATTAGTTTAAGTTTTTGGCAATTCGATTTAGAGTGTAATCATATCATCCAGATTATCATCTTTTACTTGTCGATCTTGAACTCAAGCATTTCTTTTTTTTCTATTCATCATGATCTGTATATGTTGCATCTAATTGAGAATTTCTTATCTCTTCAAATCTTGATTACAAACTTAGTTAAGTATAGACTTGATGTGCTCATACCAAGGCCTTAGTGGATGGTGATGGATTTTGAGATTGTGATTGAGTTGGAATATAAGAAGTAGTTAGACTATAAATTATTAAGAATGATCTTTATATAAGAAGAATCGTTAAGGATATGCATATTCTTTACCTTCTCGGGATTAGATAGATAATCATGTTAAGACTTGATTGGAAGAGGTGTAGGTCGAGGATAAGTGAATTGGCAAGAGAGGTTTAGCTTTATAATGACAAATCTTTTGGAATGGTATTAAGATGATGATTATTAGAAGAAATGTAATTGTATACCAACTTTTTCAATGGATGTTTGGATAACTAGACTACATAATGATATTGGATGAGTATAATGGAAAAGAAAAGGAGAATCTTGTCATGATTGTTTATAGATAGTAATTATGTGGTTTTCTACCATACTTGATGTATGATAATTAATGAATGAGCAAGGTTTAGATGGAGAACAATTGATATAGAATTTATGATATGAATAGCATTAGAGGATGAAGAGAAGATTGAAATATACATGAGGACATGATAAAGCTTTTACTTAAAGTGAGAATATTGTTACAGAAATCAAGTAAGGATAATTTTGGAGAATAAAGTATAATTCGTATATAAAAGATAAGAGTTGAAGGTCAACTTATGATCTAGTTTAACAAAGGTTTAGAGTTTTGGTATGATTATATTTGATAAGAATTCAGTCTGATGTGTGTGGGATCCCTAGAGGATTTAGATTTTGTTTGAGATATCATAGCAATTGATGTTAGATACCGATGCTTGAGTATGATTAAGATTGATGATCATACATGCCGATATAAAGTAGAAAAGAAGATTATAAGGATCTCGATGTTTGAATCATGTAGACTTTAATATGTTTAAGGGAATTGGATCAAGGAATTTGGAAGAATATGATAACCTTGGGTACTTGGTGTGAATATTCAAATTTCGAGGACGAAATTTATTTTAAGGGGTAGTGAGTGTAATATCCTAGTTTTTTAAAAAAAAAAAAAACAAAAAAAAATCCCACCGCCTCTCTCTCTCTCTCGCCACCGCCATACCTCCCCCCCTTTATTTTATTTTTCCTCCCCCCCTCCCCCATCGAACCGCCTCAGCCCCCCCTCTCGAACCTTCTCCCCGCACCGCCCTCATTCCCCCCTTCGTCACACCACCTCTCTCGTTCTCTCTCTCACTCGCCCGCCCACCGCAGCGTCGCCGCAGCTCCGCCCCCCCCCCCCCGTCTCTCTCTCTCCACGGTGTACACCCCCGCGCGAGCGCGGCACCCGCAGCAGCTCGGCCGCCCAGCCGCCGTCGCCCTCTCTCTCTCGCCCCGCCCCCGTCCGGGCGCGGCCACCTCGCCCTCCCGTGCGGCCGTCTCACGTCCGCCTCCGCCCCCCCTCGTCGCCCCCCTCCCCCTCCGGCACAGCCGCCGCCACCGTGGTCGCCGCCGCGGGATGTGGCATGGTGCGCCGCCGGAACCCCCCCCTCTCTCGGCTCGCCCCATGTCTCCTCCCCCCTGTCTTGCCCCCCTCCGTCGCCGCCTCCCACCGCCGGGTCCGCCTCCGACCCCCCTTCTCGCCATCTCGCTCTCTCTCACGCTCCCGCGAGCATTGCACCTTCGCCACTCTCTCCCTCTCTCGTTTTCTCTCTGTCTCTCTCTCTTGGGTTCCCCCGTACGTAGCTTCCCTCCCCCCCTCGGTTACGCCTCGGCCATGCGGCGGTCGACCACCCGGCTCCCGGCCGTGCAACGCGCAACACTCACCGCACAAAGACACTCGGCCGCCTCCCCTATTTTCCCCATCCGTGTGAGATCCTTGCCATCGTCTTCACTCTCTTCCCCCCGCACTCGCATCGCTTCTACCGCGACCAGGCCCTTGTGAGCCCGTGCGCTTGCCACCTAATGCGCCCCCTCCTTCCAATGGTGCCGGTACGGTGATGCCTTCTTCTCCAGCGAATCTAGCAGGGAAGGTGCTCCGTCCGGTTCGGTTCGCGCACCGCGTCGCCGTCGTTCGATCTTCCTTTTAGCTGCCGACTTTGGGTTTTTCCAGCGTCATTCAGGTAGGCATCCCAGACGTGTCTAATATCATTAAATTTAATATTTAAAAATTTACCAATCACCTTTAGATGTTGATTTAAATATATTGGTGAATATTGGATGTGGTGATTGTTCATGTTTAGACGTCTTATTAAATTTGGTAGATGCAGGTTACATGGATCTTGATTTTATTAATCAATTGATCTTAATTATTGATTAGCATGTGCCGTAGAATTTAAATTGCATAATTTGTGAATTTGATATGCCCTTGTTGATTAACTTTGATTGGGTCTTTGTTAATATTTATGGTTGCATATCAATTGGATTAGATAGAGTTTTAGATTAATAAATAAACCTGATTATCTAACATTTTTCATCAATTTTCATATTGTTGGCAAGTTAGTTTGATGTAATGTTTATGTCAGCATATTTCATGCATGCAGGTGTTAAATGCATTTGTTAAACATCATAGATAGAGTGTTATTGGCATGTGGTCATGTTATGTCAAGTAAACATGCATTTCCTTTTATAGATGGTTAAATGCATTAGATGTGCATATTCATATTAGTGGTTATAATTTGCATAGCAATTGACATGGCATGGCATGGTTGGAATGAATGCATGTGTGCATTAATTGAAATGGAAGACTGAGCTACACCAGACTAGTAGTCGAGCCCGTGGGCAGCGGAGATTAGAACAGTCCGGTGCATCCTTCGATCCCGGATACCGCGGTTTGTCCTAAGTGCCACCACTGCCTAGGTGCACTAGGGGACTTAGCTTACTATATATTACTGCTATATATGATAGATCTGGTGGTAGCAAGTTGAGATGGCAAGACGACGCATTCCTTGCCAATAAGAAAAAGATGTGCTATTATATTAGAGGATAGGTGCATTGATTGCATGATTCAGTGTATATGGTCATTAGATGTGCATTACTTTGTCTTGACTGAGTCGAGTTGCATAAGATGCATGGTGTCTCATTTATGTGAATTTATCATATAGATCATGCAATAAATATTCATGCATACCCTATCATTTCAAGTTAGATTATTCTTTTGATATTTATAGGTGCCGATTGGGTCTGTTTAGTTGGTTGCTTATCAAAAATGTGGATAAGCTAGATAATTATCGTATTGTTTAGTTCTATACATATATAGAACAAGAGTAGCACCGGGTAATTATGTAATTATCATTTAGGTGTATTTATTATCCGATTCGGCGGATGAAGGGGTGTCTACTGAGTCGGTGTGACTCATCCCAAATCTTTTAACAATTTTTCAGGTAATCAGAGTAGCGCAGCAGAAACGTGGTGATTTGGATCTCGAGAGATTATTTGGAAGATCATTTTTATATTCTTTTTAGATGATATATGAATTGATGTATCATGGTATGATTTTAGTTTATTGAATTATTTGAATTATGTAATGGATCCTGTGTTAGTCTTCAATTTTCCAAACCGACGTAGTTAAGGGGTTATTTCCCCGGTCTCGTCGCCGGATTAATTCCGCTACGTGTGTTAGGAAATCCGGGGCGTGACATCCCTAATCGGGTTCGATGGATTAGCGACTAAGAAAGATCCACAATATATAATACCTCCCCTAGTCGGGTATATATATATATATATGATCAAGAAAGGTGGGGTCGGGAGTCAGGATCGGGTCGATTTGGCCCCAAACCGACTCGGGTCGGCCGAGATCGCGACCCGGGTCGGGACGGGGTCGGCCCGGGTCGCGAAAAATAGTAATAATAAATTAAAAATGGGGTCGGGGTCTTGGGGTCGCGACCGGGTCGGTCGATCCCAAAACCGACCGGGTCAGGTCTGGGTCGCAACCCGACGAACCATGTATATGATAACCCGACCAAGAAGGTGTACTCCCACACACAATGTCCCACATCATCTTCGTAGATGGATGGTGGTTTGGCAAAGTCTCGGCAAAGTAGAATATGCTCCGCGAAATTCGGATAAATAGAGTGATGATATACAATACACCGAGGGGTTTCAATTTCAACCATCAGATCTGAGGCGACTACCTCACTCACTCACAGGCAGGTGTGTGTGTATATATATATATATAAATACTCACTCGGTCGCCTTCAACTTGGGGAGGTAAAACTACTCCACTTCGACGAAATTAAGTATTCCCACGTTATTTGTTTGCTTGTGTGTGTGTGAGAGAGAGAGAGAGAGAAAAGGAGTGGGTATTATAAAATGTGAAAATTGTACTCCTTTGATGTATATTATCTGATTTTTTACGAAGATTTTAAAGTAATATGTGGTCGGCAAACCCGGTCAGCACTTCAAAATGGAGTTGTATGTATATGCATTTTGATTTTAGACACAAAAATATGAGACTTATATATATCACTGTCCTGTAGATTTTAAGGATCAAATTAAAGATGTAATTTGGGAATAGAATCAATCATTTAAGAATCAACACTAGGAGACGCTATGAATTTTCATAAGGAGACGCTATTATCAGAAATACCAATTAGGGATTCCCAAATATGAAAAAAACTAAAAAAAGCTGAAATTAAGATTGATTGTAAGGACCGATACTAGGGGTGTAAACGGAATCCGATAATCTGAAATTTCGATTCGATTCCGATAAAAATTAACGGGTTTGGAAACTATTTTTGTATCCTATAAACTATCGGAATCAGAATCGGATATTCCGATAGTTTATCGGAATCAGAATCGGAATCAGGTGATTTTGTTTTCGTTTATCCAATTTTCGATAATAAATAAATAAATAAAAGTAAAAATAATCAAAATAAAGTCAAATAAATTATAAAATATAATATATAAATGGATAAAATAATAAAAATAAAATTTTAAAATATTATATCGAGATTTATTAATTATATGTGAATTATTAATGAATTTTTGAATAAAAATTAATATTTAATATCGGAATCGAAAATTATCGGAGTCGAATCCGATTTCATTTTCGATAACAGAATCGGAATCGGATCGAAATCAGAACATGGTGATTCCGAAATTATCAGAATCAGAATCGAAACACTTTATCCCTTATCGGAATCAGAATCAGATTCTATGATTACGTTACTGAATCCGACCCGTTTACACCCCAAACCGATACCTTAGAGCCCATTGGCCCGGGTAAATAGAGCAACACTGTGGGCTTCTTCTAACCCTCAGATTTCCCTCGGATTCGACTCCCTCGGGTGATGCCTGCCCTCTCTCAGTCACCTTCACGTACGTAATGCTACTCTCCACTTAGATCTCCCTCAATTTGTTTATTTATTTATTTATCTGTCTAACTCTGAGATCTCTCGGATGCGCCTGCCTCGGATAATTCTAGGAGTAATACTAATAGAGTGTTTGGTTTCACAACAACAATATTTTATATATTTTTATGATAAAATTTTAATTTTAAATAAAATCAAAGATAGTAAAAATAAAAAGTATCATTTATACGATAGCAAAAAAGAGTGAGAACTATGAATAATTAAAAAGAGTGTGTGACCATGCACGAGGAAAATAAAAAGAAGGTGTCACATTCTTCTGTCTTCTTCTTCTTCTTCTTAATAACCTCAAAAGCACTCTTTCAAGCAAGTCTTTTCACAAACAAAGATATATTCGTAACAAAAAAAAAACTTAATTCAACCAAACTCCCCCGTAAACTTCTGTCGTTTACGGAATTGTCGTCACACATCAAGATGATTCATCCGTAGTAGTGTTAATTAATATCAGGGGGACCCAGATTCTGCGCGCGGTTAGAAATAGTCGAAGCGTTACACCAAACGCGCCCAGCCGACGAATCGATATTGTAATCTTAACTTCTTTAATTCCCTACAAGTTGGTGAAAAGAATATGAAAAATTAAATCACACGGTAAGCTAGCTTATTTCTTCCCTAGACATTCTTTATATATATATATATATACTTGGCCAAAATCATATGATATATAGTGAATTTTGGAGAGAAAGATCACATTTTTGAAAGATCGGAAGAATATTAATCTGTCACCGTGCATACGCTTGTGGATGGCAATTAAGCTCGGGGTCGTGGGTGAATATAAATCCCAGAGACATGCATACGCGCACGGATTAATTGGTCCAAACCAAGGCAGGTTTATCAACACGTACGTACGTACGTACGTTAACAACGATATATATATTTGTATACAAATATAAACTTCACGAGGGAAAAAAAAAAACACACGCAGCACGCTCAAGGGAAGATAGATAGCATCCTCTTCATCCCTGGTTATTGCTACTGTTCCACCATGTAGAGTAGAGACAGACAGGGCGAAGAGGTCGAGATGAAGAAGGTAACACACACACAGAGAGAGAGAAAGAGAGAGAGAGAGAGAGAGAGAGAGACAATATATATAAGAAGAGAAGAGACACGACGACACCTCTCCATCTCCACGCATGCTGCAGACTGACTGCCACCGCGAGCGAGCGATCGAGCGAGTGATCAGAAGAAGTGGTGCTTCTTCCCCCCGGCCTCCTCCGCTCCCTCCTTGGCTTCCTTCTTCTCGTGGCGCTCGTGGAAGGCGTACCCTCCGCTGCCGACGGCGGCCGCCGCCGCCACCTCCTCCTCGATCTTGTGCCTGCCGGCGTGCTCCGGGTCCTTCTTTGCCTGGTGTTTCTCGTACTGTGCCGGCGCGTGTGTACAAGTAAATTTAGGATTCATTAATTGAAGCTAGCTATTTAATCGCCGCGAGACATAAATATATATATCTATATATCCATTTGGCGGAGATGTAGCAATAAACTAATTTGGCTGATAAGTTATTGTATCTTCGAAGAGAATTAGATTCCGCCGCCGGGTGTGAGCTAGCTAGGGAGGAGTACGTACCATCGCGAAGGTTCCGGCGGCGACAGCGCCCATCTCGCCGAGGTGCTCGCGGCGCTTGTGCTCCTTCTCCTCCGCCTTGAACCTGTCGCGCTCGGCTCCTCCGCTGCTGTGGCTGTCATCCCCAACGACGGTCTCAGTCCGGCCGTACCCGCCGCCGGAGTAAGGGACGTCCTCAGTCCGGTCGTACCCGCCGCCTGAGTAAGGCGCGTCCTCAGTCCGGGCGTACCCGCCACCGGAGTAAGGCGCGTCCTCGGTCCGGCCGTACCCGCCGCCGGAGTAAGGAACGTCCTCAGTCCGGTCGTACCCGCCGCCTGAGTAAGGCGCGTCCTCAGTCCGGGCGTACCCGCCACCGGAGTAAGGCGCGTCCTCGGTCCGGCCGGACCCGCCGCCGGAGTAAGGCGCGCCCTGAGTCCGGTCGTACCCGCCGCCGGAGTAAGGCACGTTATCGGGCTCCTGATCTTCGTCGTCCTTGTTGCGGTGGAAGAGGTGGTGGCGCTTCTTCTCCTCCGCCATCTTCGGCTGTACTGCTGGGCGCTGATCTCTGGGGGTGGGATGCAGCGACGAAGGAAGAAGATGATGGGGGTATTAATATATAGATGCGCATTGGGGGAGGCTCTTGACGAGGCACATCCGGTCGGTCCGGTGGATAAGGGAAGAAGAAAGATCCAGGCATGGGAACCGATTTCATACGGCGATCAACCGATCGGATCTGATTAACGGGTCATGTAGGTGATGTGTATATATCCCGTCCGTGATCCCAATTGATAAATGGGGATGGTTACCTCTATCCGACGAATCCGAAGACTTTGCGGACTGTACTGTTAGCTTAGCACGAGACGAGACCGACATTGTGTATAGGACCCCAGTTGCCCACTAATTCGGATATATATATGCATTATTAATTAATAGCCCGGCCGGCCAAGAAGGTGGACACCTAGCTACGCACCATATCTCATCATGCATGTATTAATGTAGATAGCGCTGTGGTCGGTGTGGCAATGTCGGCAGTGTGGAATATGCTCCACGAAATTCGGATGAAGGGAGTACTGATGTATTATATATATATATATATATATATATATATATATATATATATATACACCGAGGGATTTCCACTTCAATTGGGGAGAGGGTAAATTAAGCTACTCCACTTTGACTAACGTATTCCCATTTTATTTATTTATTTATTTATTTGTGTGTGTGTGTGAGGGAAAGAGAAAGAGATCAGTGCGCAATATGAAGTGTGAAAATTGTTCTCCTTTCATGTGTATGCTATCTAATTTTTATCGAAGATTTTAAAGTATATATATATATTTAGTCGCTAAACTAACGTCCCTGTGCAGCACTTCAAAATGGAGTTGTATCCAAAGATACGACGGGGGGTTTATTTTGCATATAAATACTTGATTTATCTCTCCCTTTTTAAAATAAATTAAGTTTATCCCCAAGTGATTAAATTGACCTGTGTCCCGAATGGAACCAGCTTAATTCTTTAAATTGCGTACTCGTGCCAAGCAAGTTTCTTTTGAAAGAATATACACATGTAATCTCGCTCTATTTATCTCGATCTTGATTGCATTAAAAAAAAAAGACCAGCCTTAAACTATAGCTCCACTCCAGGCGGGCGGCAGTGGTAATATCTTCCTTGCCGACAGCAACGATCTCTTCTTCCTTGCATGTGAAGGCGGCAACCATCATCTCTCTTCCCCGGAGATGACGGCAACAAAGTCTTCCTCCTCCTCATATCAAGTGGTACTGACAATTAATGTATTCCTGATCATCACAAGTGATCTCATATAAATATATATATATGGAGAGAGAGAGCAACATATATATATATGTAGAAGGTAAAGACACACTGTTATACACCCAGCTAATTGCTCCAACTCTTTAAAACAAGTATAAGTTGCGCGTCAAGTTTTAGTATGTCACTGTAATCTGTATCTTGGATCACGATTGCATTGGAAAAATCTCATCTTAAGCCGCATCTTTATTTTCCTGAAGTTGAGCCATAACACTTGTTCTAATTAGGTTGACTAGAGTTTCGGTACTACTAGCCCAAAAGAAATGTTTTCTACCTAGTGCCGACATTTTCTTGAACATAAATAGGCCGTTTATCCCTTAGGATGTGTGCTTAAGTTCCCTTATTAATCCCTTTGGTTTTCGTCGTGAAAATGAGATGAAGATTACATGGTATATATACTTATTTCGTCCCAAGAATGCTGTACGTTAATCAGGGCCTCTCGTTTGCTACAACATTAATTAATTATGGAATGAACTTGGTTTATCTCAAAAAAAGGGTCAGGGGAAAATCAAATTTACTAAATTAAAGTTGTACAGAGAGCTGCAGGTCCTTGAGCACTAGATATTTTGCGGGGCAGATGAATGGTAGTTTGCATGTCACTCTCGTACTCACGCACCCGGAGAGAGAGAGAGAGAGAGAGAGAGAGAGAGAGAGAGAGAGAGAGAGAGAGAGAGAGAGAATTATCCTGCAAGTAATTAAACTATATATGGTGGTGCTATTTTTAAATGTGATAGGACTTAACTTAAGATATCTTCGAGAGTGTGACGTGAAAACAAAATCGAATTCGTCAAAAAATCGGTGGCCATTGGGTCGAAGACTTTCCATGCTTTCAAACTTTATTAGCCGTTTAAATTTCTTTTAATTATCAAGTTTTAATTACTAATCTTATTTAGGTTTTAAACACTTTGATTTAGAAACATCTTGGCGCCGGCCGTACTTAATTTTATATCTCGTTAGACGTCTTACATCTTTCGTGGTCTTATTTAGTTTAGCTAGAACTCATCAACTCATAAGTACGTCATTGTGGAATATTAGTATTTTTGTAAAGACATTAATCGAAGTATTAAGTTAATATATCATCTACAAAAATAATTTAAGAGTTGAAACTAAGATTCTATGTTTTCATGAATTCTCTCTCTCTCTCTCTTTATTTCTCGCGTGCCCCAAGCTGAATCTTTGCCACTTCTTTTGATTCTGGATGCATCCCAACTTTGCTTCTTTGATCCGAATTCCGACAAGTTTTTTTTTGAAGAGTGATCACAACGGTTGTGACACAATTGTGTGTACACATATCTATGCGTTCTCAAATCCGTGCTCTCGGTCACAATAAATAATGCAGGAGTGTGAGCGATCACTGCGCTACAAACACCAGACGCGTTACAAACGCGGGACCGAACACTTGCAATTTCGTTTCTATCTTGTGAATATCCAGCTTTGAAATTAATTAATACATGGTTTTAAGCCCGGTGACCCTTGGATCGCCTTTATTGCACTTGGGTTTTCTTGCTTAAGCTTCAACCTTGAAGCCGAGTCGGGTTAGCCTTAATTACCTTCTTTTATCAAAGAACCCGTTGCAGAAGTCTTCTTCCGAGAGGAAGACTCCGACAGCACAGAGATCCACATCGTAACTTGCCCGCAGCAGTTCCATATTCAACTATATATTCGAGACAAGACTCTAAAAACGTTAAAGAGGTATTCGTAAGATTAAGCATTATTTTTTATGAGATTTGGCATTTTATCCTCCACGAATCAGTATCTATATTTATGCTGGATTATCTTGCATGCAAGCAAAGCATCGTGAGGGTATTCATTTAGACATGCAATCAATTGTTTTCTTGAGTTGTGTGGTCCTACATCGTCGGAGAGAGGATTCATTGTGGACCTGAAATTAAGCTAACGGTAATCAACTAGGGTGGAGCTCTCTGGTAGATTAAAATGTATTAATTAAATTGAGGTATATCTCTCTTTTCTATCCCGAAATTAGTCTCATCCATCCTATTACGTTTTTTTAGTCCCAAGTAAAACTATGTTTCCAATTATAGTCTCAGCCCGTTTACGCTGAAACGGCGTCAACTCTGATACCGGGGAATCCCCTTTCCGAATTTACCCCCTTTTAGATTTTCGAATTCTTTATACAGTTTACGATAAAAACTTATATAAAAATAAATTCGATCTATCGTTTATTTCGCTCTGAGATCATAAAAACCTCGCCCGCGTAATCTCAAAAAAAAAAATATTACCATACAACCATTAGAAGTTGTGTTGAGGGAATGTTCGGTTGGATGGCAAATAAAATCACTTAACTTGTTAAAAAAATTGTTTAACAAATGCTGCACTTTTATATTTTTACAAAAAAAAAAACATTCTCGACAAAACAGAGGTTTTCATCTCTGGTTTTTTTTTTTTTGGTGAACCCCATCATTTACAGTTGCATACGATTCCCATTCTTTTTATTATCATATCTCATCGAACATGATAATTTCACCTCCTTATGGTATCTTATATTTTATTTTTAGATAAATTGTTTTCATGAAAATATACAAAAACATTACGGTGCAACCAAACACCCCAAGCTGCGTAGAGAAGCTTCTCCCATACAACTCAAGAAAACGCTATCTCAGGTGCTTTGCGATCGAGGCAGTGCACGTTACACAACGCTGCCCAACGAAGGAGCCAGTAAAAGTCATATCGAAGAAGTGTGCAGAATAGACAAGCCACCCACACGCCACACTGCTCGATTTTAATTGCTGTGGAAGAAATGGTGAATCAGATCTGCCAACTAATAGTCCGTCAAACTTCCACATATCCAACCAGCTTTCCAGCAAATGTCGCACCTGTGCTGCCATCATGAGAAATCCAAATGAAAGAAGATGACTAAAAAGGAACATGAGAAATCAGATGAAAAATGATTAATATAGAAGAGAGCGGCTGCAAAAGAAAAAGAACACGACCTGCCCAAAGCACCTAGTCCTTGTTGCTACTGTGCAACCTTCAATGCATTCTCGATGCGTTCAATCAACTGATTTGCAGGTAGTGCTCCTTCCTGAGGGGGGGGGGGGGAACAATCGGAGAGACACTGCTTAACTCTACCAAAAGAAGGCATCAAGGCAATCTTCGACAAAGGACAGGGATATATAATCTCCACCTGAAAACAACATGCTCGAGAGTTTGGGTACTTACAAAACGGTCACAAGGCTTTCCGTCCCTAAAGATGATGAATGTGGGCAGTCCTTCTATGCTATACTGATTTGCAATCTTCGGGTATTTTTCAGTGTCTATTTTCACTATCTGTACTCTGTCCTTCAGAGTGGCGCTCACTTGCTCAAGAACGGGCACCATGTATTGGCAGGGACCGCACCTTTAAATGATAAAGCGTAGAAATGTCAGATAAACTGTTCGACAAACTTCCAAAAGTTATTCACGTCTCTTATGTCTTCCACATTCAAGCCCATATTGATAAACAAGTAATTTCTTTACTCCTCCCTGCACACTGATTATCTTTGTTGAAAAATATTTAATTGGCTGCCTACTATTATTATCAACCGGGGAAGAAGTTACACCTCATAAAAATTGTTAGGGACATAATTAAATACCAAAATCTTCACAAAGCACATAGAATCAAGTTAGGGCATGGGAAAAGAAAATTTCTTAGTAGGCAATCATTGTTGGCCAATACCTAGAGAATGCCCTAATGAACTTCCAAGAATCTCACTTTTAAAAATAGATTCTAAGATTTGTGGTTAATGGTTATACGTGGTTGCTATGTGGGTTCATCCAATTTGGACATTCAGCTATGAGCTTCCCCACTAAATGTTCTCTGTCTCAAGTATATCAGGTGTATACTTGAATATCTTTGACAAACTAGTATAGCAACGTGAATAAGATAGAAAAATAGATTAAATGCGGCATAGTAAAAAATAGACACTTCAGATCATTTGGACTCTGGCACATGATTTAAAGTACTTCACAGTTTTTATGTTTTGTTTGATTATCTATCTGATTTACATTTACATTCATGTATTGGTCTTCATATTTGATTTTCCATTTTATATAGATTTAAATTATTATATGCTATTTATAATTTCTTATATTCAATTCACCTGGAATTTTGTTCGCTCATTTAGGTCTCCATATTATTTGTCAGGTTTTACTTAAGTTAGATGTTTATTTGATATGTTGCGGTCTGATCATTCTTTTTGTTGATTTTCACTGAATTTATCTTTTTGCTGATCTTCAATAATTTTATGGCTCAGAAAAATTGACCAACTTTTACATGTTTTAAGTATTGACATGGATGTAGCAGGATTCCTTCTTTCTTAGTATATATGTTTCTCATAGGAAAACACCAGCTGTGTTTGAGGCAGCTCCAGGTTATATATACATGCCCTACAAGCAAGATTAAATGGAGTAGGCACTTCCCAAGCCAGTAACCCAAGCTATGCCACGTAAAGTGCCCTAGTATGTTAATGGTAACTTTTAAATAAACTGCCAAAGGCCAAGCTCATTCCACTGTGCCATTTTCCCCACCTGCATGATCAAAGATGATAAATTTGATTTTTTTTAATTTCATGCCCCAAGAATAATTAATAAAAAGATTCATTCATCATCCATGAAGTTTTCTACACGAGGAGCATAATCCACTCGAAATTGGCATGCATCAAGTGGTGGCACAAAAAGAAATATATGAATTTATCAGACTTCCCTTCAAGATGTCTTCACTTGAGCCTGCCACATATGTGCTCTTGGTCTCTTAAATATCCTTTTTTTTGTGTGTTCTTTTAATGTTTCTAGGTTCCTTGGAAGCATTCTCCAAGTGCTCACCAATTGCTTTAAGTGTTCTAAGCTTATGTTATAGCAAGTGAAAGGTACCAAGCCCTGATATGAAACAGGAAAGGCAGATGGTTGTAGCAACCAGCTGGAGGGAATAGAAGAGGATGAATGGCAATGGGTAGTTAAGTTTAAAGTTTAAACCATTCTTACTGTGCTGCCCTTGGCACCTAGGTCTCAGGTTTAGAGAATTCAGGTTTTAGATATTTTTTAACTGTTCAAGTACCAAAATTGGCTCTTCTTTTGCTGCCAATAACCTAAACATTTAGGACTTTATGTCCTTAAGTTGTTTGGCCAATTTATAGAGACTTCATTTTGGCTAGTATGGCGTGCATAATATTTCAGATTTTATATTCAAACCTTGGGGTAATCAAAGAGTAAATAAATAAATGAAGAAAATCACAGTATTAGAAGATTATAAAAGTTAAAGTTAAAGAAAGACCTATACTTGTATCCCCCTAGCTTGAGCAGTTTAGGTTCCCATCAATGAATAAATAAATAAATATTGTTATTCAAGCAAGAAACAAATTTCTGTACAAATATTTAATGAGATTTGCTTCTAAATTTCAACTGACATCTTAGAAATCAATTATGTTGAAATCACAACCAAACCCTATTCTGAACCAGAATTAGCAGCATACCAAGTTGCATAAAAATCAACAAGCACAGGCTTCTCAGACTTATTCAGCAGCTCGTCGAACGAAGAAAATGTCTGCTTCTTTGCTTTGACCTGTACTTGGAGAAAGGTTGAGATAAATGTTACAACATGCAACTGCTTTTTCCAGAGGAACCACAAATAATAGGCTTATTAAGAAAATAACAAACAAAGTCCAAAAATATGATATTGTTTTGTTCATTTTCCAAATTTTATTACCATAAATAAAAATAATAATTTTCATGTTGCCAGATCCTGAATTCACGTCATTTGTTATTGTGACCTACGACATCAGTCATGAATAATCTCTGCCCCCCCCCCCCCTCTCCATAAATCACAAGAGAAGATATTAATAAATCAAACTGAGGCACATTTGTATGATAACGTGACTTCCTCAAGACATGTATATCAAACAGAAAAATTTTAAAAAAATTTGTTGGCTTATCTTGCCACGGTGCGAGAACAAGCTATAACCTTATCCTGAATGCAACTTGAAGACAAAATAGATGGATCCAAATGAAGAGCTATTGGCAAGGACATTTGGGAAAGCCAACACAAGAATGAGGATTCCATTATAATCACATTTTATGTGAAACTTGTCAAAATTATAAGGGATCTGGACGATGAAAGATTATGGGCAAAACATGTGCGTGTAGAGGCTAGTAATGTTTTTTCATCGTCAGCAATAGAAACATAAAAGGGCTGTTAAAACTTAAAAGTAGTTAAAACAGTAAGCTAATCAAAAATAAAAAAATAGCCGGGGTTGATTTTCTGCCACTTTAGGAACATCAATTACAAACGAACCTTCAAGCACCCTTCCACTCTCTAGTTAGGAATTATACAGAAAGAAGCGCTAGTATGCAACATAAAAAAATAACATTATAGAAATCAAAAGCACACTAGCCCCACATCAGCGTCAATACTATTCTATAAGACAAAAAAACTACTGATGACCGGCGTTGTTCATCATCAGATTCAACATTTGAGCAAAACTAGACCATCCACTCATCGAGTGTTCATAAGAAGAACTAGGATACATCTCCATACATACACAGAGGCCATAAAGGGGTCTTGAAGCTCCTTCCATGTTCCAAAACAAATCAACACAATGGAGCAAAATCCAGCGGACCGAAACAACGGAAGGGAAGCTAAATTGGGGCGCAGCGGTAACTAAGACTGGGTAAACAATTACCACTGGCAGTATCCGGCGACGGCGAACATTGTCGAGCATCCGGTTACCGCCTCCATGGCCGGCGAGGGCAGGGCAACGCAAGGAGCCCGAGGCCGAGAGCATTGAAGGCTGGAAGCTGAGCCGGCGGACTGCACGGCCAGAAGTTGCAGGGGCAGCTACAGAGCCCGCCGCCGCCATCTCTAGGATTTCCCGTTCCTCCCGCCCCTTGGAAAGACGGGACTGACAATATGGGGAGGGAGGGAAGCCGTCGGAAACCTCAAGCCTATCGCCCTATCGGCGTTTCCCAGGGAACCCGGAGGCGCTGACGTACAAAATAATCTTTTTTAAGTTTTTTTGTGATGAACAAAATAAATAAAGATACAGTGAGATATGATGATAAAATATGAAAAGTATGTATGATTCAAAGAGTGGAAGACTACAAGAAAAAAAAATCCTGAATCCTACTTTTTATTTAAAAACAAATTTTTGTAAAATATATATTTATAACAATTTCTTTTACTCTTTTAACAAAATTTATTTTATCACGCAATCAAACACCCAATTATCATACGCCGGCTTAACTTATTTCGTAAGGCTATTCTTCTGAGAGGGTAAAGCTTGCAAGCTTCAAACACCCCAGAGTGTCGCTGGCACCCGTGACGTTACTGATGACGTAAGAAGATAAAGCCTGACAGCGGGCTGTTATTGGGCCCAAGCCCATTTCTGCTCTTTCCGCATAAAGGGCCGTTGTGCCGAGCCGAGCCGGCCTGCAGCATCGTGAATACTCGTTTAAATTCTCATGCAACGCGACGTTTTCATCTGATTTTCCAACATCAAAGTTTGGTAGGAGTGATATAAGTCAATTTTGATATTACCATTAGACACAACAGCCTCAAAAGAAATGCATCAAATATCAAAAATAATATTGTTAGCTGTATTTAGTACTGTACTCGAACAAGCCCCTAAAGTACAGAATATTACTGGAGAATTTATTGCTTCCACCCTTCTATTCCGTGATGAGTTAGCTCGGATAAATGAGCAATCTATTCGTATGGAATTCACTTGAGTAAAAGCTTTCATTACAAATCCATGTATTATAATAAGAACTAAGTTGAAAAAAATATATGTAATTATCATGTTTGATGAGATAGGACAACCAAAAGAGTAGAGGCTACGTATGTATAACTTTGAAAAAAAAAGAAAGGTGAGGACCAAAAAGAAACAAGAAAGAGATCTCACCTCCTCTTTTTTATCCAAGAACAAACCATCCATAAAATGGTATTTTTTTATCCTGATTGCCAAACACCTTTTTAGACAAGTTTTGTTGCCAGATCTATTTTTTGTTGTTGAGTAAATCTATTTTATCACCCAACAAAACACAGTACCTTACAAGGGACGAATGTTCCACCTTTTCTTAACGAATTTTAACCGTAGCAATTCGGTGATTTTACCACCGTACGTATCAGGTTGGGTGATAATATAGATATTTCTACCCTACAAGAATGTCTTTAGAACACATGATAGTTTATAACTTTAGCCGTTTCTAGAATTTTCTCCATGTATTATCTTATCTTATTCTAGAATTTGTTTCTAGAATCTTATTTTTTTTCTTCATTATGTTTTCTTCATTTGACTACGACACTACGTACTCTTCAAATATAATAAAACGCAAGAGAAATTTGTTATAACGAAGGTATATACATATAATTATACACATGTCGTTTTCTGTTCATGGGATAGATCACGATGAATATATTAACATAAGATGGTGGCGAGGAGGAGGAGGCCGGAGGAGGAGGCGACGAGACTGAAGAAGAAGAAGAAGAAGAAGAAGAAGAAGAAGAAGAAGAAGAAGAAGAAGAAGCCCAAAGTACGTAGATAATCAGTAAGGGCGGGCTCCGACGTAGTTCCCCGGCGGGTGGTACTCGCAGACGGCGAAGGTGTCGCCGCCGTCGCAGATGATCTTGGCGCAACCGACGCGCTCGGTGGTGCGCCAGACAATCTGCGTGTAGTGGGTGCAGTCGTCGCCGGCGCAGGTGTTGGTGTCGTAGCGGTACCACCGCTTCTCGTCCACCCAGGCGGCGACGATCGCCGCCACCCGCCACCGCCTCCCCTGCCCCCAGAAGATGTTCTCCCCGTAGGCGTAGCCCGGCGAGTGCACCAGCTGGCAGTCCTTGCGCCGCTGCTTCGCGTAGACGCGCGCGTACCTGGTCAGCCGGTCGTCCCACCGCAGCGGCGGCACCCCCACGGCCCTCCTCGCCGCGTTGTGGCCGTCGAGGAACTGGGAGGCCGCGGAGGAGAGCGCGGAGGTGGGCGACGGGCAGGCGACCAGGATCAGGAGGCAGTTTGCCGCTATGAAGGGAATCAGAAGCCGGGAGGCCAAGGGACGAAGGTCGGAGGAAGCCATATATATTGTTCAGCGGCGGCGAAGGCGGTCGGCCGGTAGTTAAATTTGTCTCTGATTTTCCTTGTTCTTCGGCGGCGTCGCTGCTGCTGCTGATATTGCAAGTACACAATTGCATACTAGATGCTGCATGGGATCAGGATTTTATAGTCGACGACGATGTTCATGCGCGGAAAAGAGGGGGGAGGGGGGTTCCTAATTCTCCTTCTAATTGCTTGGTGGGTACACAAGATCATCGCAGAACGGCAGAGGTGGATGGAAGCTGGAAAAAGAAGGAAACCCATCGCTTGTGGCCGCGAGTTTGCTTCTTCTCTTGCTCTTTCCGCTCGGAAAATTTGTAAACTATATCATATACTTTGAGAAACAAGACTTATAAAATGAAGTGGGACTGTAAAATTTTATGAATTCGTATACTCGAACTCACAGCCGCTATATATATATATATTTATATTTATATTTATATCTTTTCCTCACCCACAGAACAGAAATTATCACGTCGTCGTTTAATCTTGTGTTGAATCAGATCGGTACCGCCAGACTTCACTTCAACAAAATCTTTTCAGATTTAAGAAATAACTCTTGAAATGTGCTATACTTTTAACAATATTATCCCCCCCCCACGACGGCGGTACATGGACGTGGGAGGGAAAGAAGCTTGGGAAACATCTAACTGATTTTCACGCCGTGGCTTCGGCAGCAAATAATAATACGGACGGCATGCACTATCTTCCTTCCCGGCGCCGCCCTGGTTTTGGGGATCCTTGGCTTCCGGCAGCCGCGGCGGCCTTGCTGCTCTTTACGTTATCATCCACGGTCTTTATCGTTCCTGACTGGCTGATAATCGGGCAGCCGTACGTGTGTTGTTCAGATTCAGAGTTCGGACAGACCAGTCGACGCGATCAAGGAGAGCGTCGGCACGCATGCACACGGATCCATGCATGATGCTGTCAACCAGAAGCAACTTATCCAGAAATCTGAAAATTGATGAAGCATTCCCGGCCGTTGCAGTGTACGCATATATGCAAATTATCTTGGGCAAACACTTGTCTTGACGAACATATATATACATATATATATAGAGAGAGAGAGAGAGTTTCTTTCGGGAAAGGTTCAACCAAAATCGACGCCATGTTTGGCGACGACTTGCAGCTGCAAAAGGTTAGACTAAGATGGTCAAATAAGGAACACCGTTGCAAACGGACCCTGATTACGGATGGGACATAAGTGCGGATCATCCTAGACGATTATGCATAAAATATCACCTAGCTATTTTTTGATTGGAGGAACATTAGTACCGGTCAAATAAGGAACACCGTTGCAACAAGACCGAATAAACCGGGGTGGCGTAAAATATTACCTAGCTAACAGGTATGCCAACTCGGTGGTGGCACATCTTTGAAAGGCTTTCGGTACTCAACTATTAATTGTTGCCGTAAATCTTTGAAAAATAGGTGTTTTCCTTTTTGAATCTTGTTTTTTTTTGGAAATAGTATTAATATTTGCTATTGGTTAATCCTATACTGTTGATTGGGCCGGAAGTGGGTTGATATTGGACACCATATATATGTGTGTGCGTGTAACCATCCTACTTGGTAGAAAAAATATATATTGATGGATGGGCCGGGCTCTTTGTTAGTCATCGGGTTTAGTCCCTCATCGAGGCTGTCGGGCTTTGAGTTAGGAATGCCCACCATGCATCTTTTATCCTAATCCAGGCCCACGTTCATTCTGCTCTTCCAGTTTATGTCCCCTTTCTCCAGTCTTGTCCTTCCGAAAGACGTGTGCAAGACAAAATGCGTCCTGTCAAGGGGTATTCACCGTTCTATTCAACAGAAAAAAAAATGATTGGATCGAATCTGTAATTTAGTTCGCTTTGATTTGGATTGAGCTATTGATCGGTTCGCTTTTATTTCAAAGATTTTTCAAGGTAAATCAAACGTTTATTTTAACTAAGGAATATCAACAATATTTATCTGCCCTTTCCAAAAATATTTTAAGAATTCTATAATTAGAACTGATCACACACACATACATAAAGATATGTATAATATCTTGACAAAGTATAATTGAAATTAAACCAGATAGAACTATATGCAGACATATGTACTATATATCTTAGAAAAATATGATTTGACCGGATCAAACAGAGTCTGTTTTGTTCCAGAAGTATATTTGGTTAAAATAAAATCAAACTAAATCTTTAATCCAGTTTATTAGGCATGTTTGCTGATTGTGCCGAACACTTGTATCACCGTCAATTTTAAAATTGATACTGATTAACAATCATTGATATATACCCGCTGTTTGATCGATATTCCATGTACGCAAGTGTCTACCCGTATATATAATTCTGACATAAATATTTTATTTTTTAATAAATATTAATATCAAATTTCAGATGACGTCAAATTTTTATACCGACGGCATCGGGTGGTGGTACGCTGTCCACCCGCACTCGCTGGGAAATGTCAACCACCCAGCGTCCGCCGCCGGCGGCGCCGCCCCCCGTGCAGCAGAAACGCCTCTACATAGACGGAACGGAGCCCGGACAAATCAATTCCGTAGCCGCCGGCCGCCGGCCGCCGGCCGAGCAAGTGAAATGCTCCCAGCTCTGCTGCCTCGCCGTCTTTGACTACGCCGCCGTACGTCCATCCTCGTCTACATATGCGGGAGATGTTTGATGCCTTTCTCGAATCTCGACCACCCAGCTGATCCTCTTCATATGTAGAACCTCCTCTCGCTCCTGGTCTCTTCTGTCATCAAGCTCGTCGCCGTCATGGATAGCGCCCGTTCAGCCCTGATAATCTTCGCGGCGGCGGCGGCGGCGGCGGCGTTTCTGGTGTCAATGTGCAGGGCCGACCCAACCGACGGCTTTACCCCCGTGCCGCTCACCGAGAGCAACTTTGTGATCCAGAAGCCCTACGATGTGCCGCTTGACCAGCGCTACAGCTTCGCCAACGGCGTCCGCCGCCTATGGGTGTTCGACGACGACCAGCCTTTCCAGCAGGGCAACCCCACCAAGCCCCGCACCGAGATCCGCATTAGCGTAAGCACAAAACCAGGTCCGCCGATCGATCGATCGACTAATTAACCGGGGGTCGATTGATTATTAATGTTTTTGCGGGACGCCGCAGGGATACGACTACTCGTCGGGTGTCTGGCAGTTCGAAGGATACGGCTACGTGCCCGCCGGCACGACGGGGACGTCGATCGTGCAGATCCACCGCGACCGGAACGGGTCGACGGAGATGATGCTGAGGGTTTACGACGGCGAGCTACGGAACTACCGGGCGGATGTGGTGGCGACCGGGGTGTACGACAGGTGGATGAGGATAAACGTGATCCACGACGCCGACCGGGACCGGGTGACGGTGTTCATCGACGGCGTCCAGAAGCTGCAGGCGGTGAGCGGGAAGGGGCCGGCGACGTTCTACTTCAAGTGCGGGGTGTACACCCAGAACGACCCCAGCCACCGGATGGAGTCGAGGTGGAGGGACATCAAGCTCTACAGGAAATGAGAGGAGGAGGAGCAGCAGGACGAAGGCGATGCCAGCCGCCCCGCGGGCCCGCCGAAGTCAGAACAGAAAGAAACTCCGCCGTCGGGTGGCGCCGCCGCCGCCGCCGAATAAAGTCGTTGCCGCCTGCCGGCGGCTAGTTTGATGCCGTCCTGTATGCTATCGAATAAATGGACCTGGTCAGGTTTACTAACTCTTTCTCAGCCGTGGATCTTTCACTGTCACACGTGTACGGATGAAGTCATTCTAAAAACTAATTGTTAACTGAAGAATTGTCTAAGTTTACAAATTTAAATTTTCTTCTTTTTTTTGCCAAGTTATCTCAATGTTAAGATAAACTAAGCTCTAGACCCCATTTGACATTGGGATAAGAATAAAAACGATAAGTCATTTGTTATGATTATCTCTATCCCTCTTATATTTTGGTAGGGCTTTGAGGATAACCCCATCCGCCTCCATGTCGGCATCTTATTACAAAAAAAAAAAAGGTCTCCATGTTGGCATCGCCGTTGGCGGAGGATGAGAGGGCTTCTGGGTAGCTGGGGAAGTCAACCCATCGAGGCACTAATAGAGGGCCCACTGGCTTGAGGCGGAGTCATGAGAGGCGATGATTCGAGCTTTCTAGTCTGTACCTCTTCTCAAGGGGTTCAGATCCTCCAAGAGTCCCGTGGAAATAGTATTCTTCGCCCTTTCAAACGAAAAAGAATTTATATGTTTAAATAGTGATTTAATATGTGAAGTTCAACACTGTGATATAGATTTTATTTCTTTTACGAGAGAGTGGACGCTATTCTCTCTACCAAATTTCCGAGGAGATCCGAATCTCTTGAGTGTTTGGTTGCTTGGTAATTTTTTTGTATATTTTCACGATGAAAATTATATTAAAATAAAAAGTGAATCAAATCATGGCATAAAGTTATCATGTTTGGGGATGTGATAGCAAAAAAAAACTAATTACCATACATGATCAGACTAAGTGGGAGACCGTAAGAAAAAAGAAAAAAGTGAAATCTTCTTTCTTTATTTTAGAAAAAAATTATTGTTAAAATATAAAAGTATTATGATTATCGAACATTTCTTTTAATAATTTTTTATAAATTTTAAAAATAAAAATAAAAACCTCTATTGTCTCGTAACCCAACACCCAATGAATGTGTTGATCTAGCTTTTGCATGGTGTGTTGGTGCGTAGGGATCAGCACACCGCCGTGTGATGTGAGTTGACAATGTCAGCCACCTCTTGCCAGTGCTGGCTGAAAAATTAAATCGAACAACTTCGATTTGATTTGAGCCATCTTATGGGGGTGTTTGGTTGCATAATAATTGAGGTTTTTATTTTAATTTTTAAAAATTATAAGAAAACTTGTTAAAAGAGGTGTTTGACAACCATGACAATTTTATGTTTTGAAAGTGATTTTCTTCTTAAACAAAAAAAGAGAGTCTCACCTCTTTCTTTTTTCTTGTGGTCCCCACGTTGTTTGGTCATGTGCGGTGGTTACTCTTTTTTGTAATCACATCCCTCCAAACATGATAATTTTATGTCATGAGTTGGTTCACTTTTTATTTTAATACAATTTTTTATCATAAAAGTGTACAAAAAATTATCATGCAACCAAACACTCTATTAAGTTTGGGAGTTCTCTAAATCGATTTAAACTAAATCAAATCATCTAAATCGATTTCAATTAAAGATTATAATAATTATAATTATATAAATAAAAATAATTATTATAATAAGATAATATTTATTTTTTATTTTAATTTAATAATTTATTGTATTTGTAAAAATTATTTATTTAATTTTTTAATCGTATCAAGCCGAATAAACTCCCCAAATTAAACTGAAATTAGTTTGGTTCGAATCAGCTCGAGAGGTTGATTCGGTTTAGTTAGATTTAAAGAAGAAATGATTCAAATCAGACTAAACCTAACCGTGTTCACCTCTACTTCTGGCGAATGCTCCCGTAGTTGACATCGACGCAGCGCCGTCCCGAAGTGTCGATCGGGGTGGAGGTGGCACACTCACTCTGACGGCCTTCTCGGTTGGGTATCATCGCTGGGTTCGGCAGCGGCCACCGCCCACTCCATCACTTCCATCGCTCCTCTATATGCCCCTTTTTTTTCCCCTGCTGCCCTATGGGGGGGAACCACTACCACAGCGTGAGACTGCCGCCATCGTCGGGAGAGAACGAAGAAGGATCGGGACCATTGTAACTTCGAAATTTTGGGGGTAGAAGTATGTCATATATCACGTGAGATGATTTATCTCTTATTTTATCCTTAATTTTGGAGATACAATGCATTAAATTAATTCAAATTAGATTATATCTTATTTGTTAAACACACTGGAGTTTGGGTATAAACCAAGTTTATCCCTGTTTATTCTCACCAAACAGAGCCATTAAGGACCAAGACCCCAGCCCAGTATAGTCAAACAGAACCTCAACCATGCTGGGCTCACTTCTTCCGCCGCATCACACCTTTCAGCAGTCTGACGAATTTTCTCCGCCAAAATATCCATATATCTCGAGCGTGTACGTACTAGTGTAAAAAAAAAAAGGGCATACACATACATACAGCAGAGTGCTGTGGTTGTTTCAGCGTCGGGCCTTTTGGTGGGCATGGGTCAGCTATTAAATCTATTTCTGTTTTGGCATAGCTATAATATTCCGAAGATGTTCCAGGCATAGGTATGTCTTGTGGTGAAATAAAAAGGATATTTCTTAGACGGAAATAATACATATGTACAGTGAAGTCGGTAACGCCGATAGCAGATAGTTACAGCGCCGAGAGGTTATAAGTCGGCGTCTCAACCTTCCGTTGTAATCTGATCACACGGCTCAATCAACCTGAGGCCAAATAATATAAATATATCTTATTCAAAGTGTTTGTCACATATTTTCGCCCTGCCCTGCGGAGAGAGGCAAGCCAGCTATTCGGCAGGAGGAAGCGTGTAAAACACGCCGGGGCGCCAAGACGGTTCGTCTTCCGAGTGCCGACTTCTTCCACGGAAAGCTCCGGTTTTTCGCACTTGTACAGCGAAGCAGCCGAAGGGTACTATAAGGTCTTGTGACATCCGGAGAAAGCTGGCACCGAAAGAGAGTAGAAAAGAGGGCAAAGGAGAAGAGAGGCAGTTTCTTCTTCAAAGAAAGAAGAGAGAGTGCTAGTCTGCTAGAGGAATAAAAAGCACAGAAAGAAGCATTCTCCCGGCTCTCTCGACGGAGCTTGGCGCTTCTTCCTTTGTCGCCCCGCAGTCCCCGTCATCACCGCCTAGATTTTCCTTCGCATCTGCGCCTGCTGCCCCGGGATGCCTCTGTGATCCGCGCGCAGAAAGGAGTTCTTGGGTCTGGGAATATCGTGGATGTCCATCACCTGTATCGTCCTCTGCTTCTTGGCTGCGTCCCCGACGGCACCAAAGAAAGGATGTCAGCTTTGGATCATGTACAAATAGTCACCATACAAGGAGTGAAGATGAAAGCCTTCCCAGTTTCCATATCAATGCTAGGAGGATGGGGGTTTACCGTTCTCGGCTTCCTGGTAGTTCTCGTGGAGTCTGCGCCTGGCGGATGCGAACTTCTCCGGATCGAGCAAGGTTTCCCTGCCGCTGTTGTTGTTGTGGTGCTCCGCCTTCTGTACAGTGGAGTGTGGTCAGATCAACAGGTAACGGCCGTGTCAATGGAAGAAAAGATAAGGGAGTCATCATCTGTGTATTAATTATGGGCATTTACGGCTGCTGGAGCGGGAGATGGCGGCCTGTGGTGGCTCGACTTCGCAGGAGCTTCCTTCCGTGGGGGTGGGGGGGCCGGCCTTGCCTTCATCTCGCCCTCCCTGCCGGCCTTATCCGTTCCAGAAACGCCGGCTGTGCAAATAAGCACGTAAGAAACAGAACCTTCCACCGGTTGGCAACTACTCCAGAAGAACTGTGTCATAGAACATGACAAATTAAAGTACACAGAAAAGAGAACTGGAAAAACTAGTTCTCCTCACTCGATTCTGATAGTTGGTGAGAACTGTTGTGGATGTTGGGGGAGTGACCGAAATCTGGAACCTGTAAATAGTTGTAGAGAGAATTCCATCGGTGTTCAGTTTGAAGGGTTAAAAATAAGCAGCTGGGCTCTGGTTTCACCCGAGCGTCACCTGGTTCCTGTTCTGACCGGTCTTGGATTGGATTTGCTGAGGGGAGTCCCCGTCATCTGCCATTCCAATCAATGCAAGCAAGTAGAGTACCATCAGCTTATAGTCGAGCAATCGGCAGAAGGGGGGGAGCTCGAGTTTCTGGCCTTCCAGTGCGGAAGAAAACCTACTGATGATGGACGGTGTTGCCGTTTCATGAGCGTTCGACTTGACCCATTCGTCGACGATGTCCTTCCACTTCCTGTTTTCACGGGACAAGAATCAGATATACTAAAATTTGTGCTTATTGAAGCCGTTTCGGAATTGGCAATGAAAGTAGAGGGGGTGATTCACAAGAAATAAATTATACAAAGATTTGTTCTTCCCAGAAAATATGAGTCATCACCTTACAAGCAGCTTCACCAATCTCCGGATTTCACCCGACGGATGCTTCCTCAAACCGTTCACATGCCTCCCGATATCAGTCTCCTGACAAGGGGACAGATAGCATATGTCAGGCAAAACAGTATAAACTCGTCTATGGATTGCTTCATGTTCCGCTAAAATTGCGGTGGAAGCTGAGCGCATAGGCAGTACCTTCAGGGCTCTGAACGTGATGTCCATGTCGGCAAGGGTCTGCAGCATGTGAACCAGGGAGTCCTCGGGCTGCCATAGAAGAAGCCCAAGAACGGAAAAGGAGCATTTTTCTTATGCATGAAAAGAGAAATTGCTTTCAGGACTCATGGGAATTTAAGGTGGTGCGATATAGACCTGATCGGGATCGTCGAGGAGCTCCTTGATCTCCAGGATCCTGGTTTGCTCGTCATCGACCGGGCGGATGTAGCGCCTCCGATCCCGATCGTCATCTTCTTCCTCACCTTCCTCTGGTTCCTCCTCTTCTTTCCTGTACGGCGATTGCGCCATGAGGGGAGACGCCTCGCCGATCCTCTCCTCGGTTACTAGCTTTTCCCTCTCCTCAAGGATTATCTCCCTCTCCCCAACCTTCGTTGAGCAACGCCGAGGTGCGCCATCATCGTGGTCGCACTTTTGGCACCGGGAAGCTACCGGCTGCGAGTAGAGCATCGCCACGATGCCATCCCGCCGCGCGAGAAGCTCTCTTCCATGGTCCCTGGCGGCGACGCCGACGGCGGTCTCAATCAGAGACCATAGATCCACCCCCAGGTTCGTCATTACCGCCTTCAGATCGCCCATATCCATTGCTACCGGGTTCCTCCGATCGCAAAACCGAGCCTTTCTCAGATCTACGGCCGATTCGCCAACAGATCTGAAAATCCCACTCGGCTACTTACTCTGTTGTCCCGTATACCGATCAACGGCGATCACCAGGTTCGCGATAAAATCCCAACTCCAGCGGACGGGTATCTGCCTGCCCTAGGCCAGAGCATCGCCCCGCAATCGGAGGAGAAGACGATATACCTCCTCGGGCAGCGCTAATCCAGACAGAAGGCAAACGCAAACGCCAGCAGGCAGATATATAGAAACAAGGTGTAATCGTTTTCCGCCTGAATATTTCGCAAGGTCCACGAATTAGTATCACGAAGCAACGAAATTATCTGCCTTAGCCACCCGCACTCGAAAAGGAAATCCCCGCAGACAACTGAGAAGCGGCGGCGGCGGCGGCGCATCAATGGAATGACAGCCGTATGCCCCCTCTCCTCCCAGACAATCCCCTCATCATTATCTCTCTTCCATCCTCACCACCTTCGCGTTCCCCATTATCGTCTCCCCGTCCCTGCGATCGCTGTTGCCCCCCCTCTTTTTGGTAGCCTCTCGGGGGCGCGGAGACAGGGACGCAGGAGAGAGAGAGAGAGAGAGAGAGAGAGAGAGAGAGAGGAGGGGGGAGGAAGAAGATGCAGATGCCCTTTGTTTCGTGGCCGCCGGTATAATACTCGTAATTTTACTCCGAACCCCCCGTCGATCGAATCCTTCGACGAAATAACCCCGCCTTCTTTTCCCGCGGAAGTTGATGGAGAATCACGTCATCCTCATCCTTGTGATAACGCTCTTCAGAAAATACAAATACTGCCACAAGTATATGTCTTCAATAATCTATCCATGTGACATATAAAATCAATAAATAATCTGTCGAGGTATGTAAGTACACTGCTAGCCGCATGTATTTAGGTTTTGATATCTCTCTCCCCTTGCTGTCTGGTGGTCGATGGATGGCTCCGATCGACCTACTCAAACCACTCGTATTGTTGACTGCCGGGCCACTACGACGCCCCTCGAAGTTGAAGTTACTTCACGCGCCGCGGGCGGAGGCCCTGCTCGTGGTCCGCTCAGCCTTTCTTCTGTTCGTTTCTCGGTGCGGCATTTCGACGAATGAGTGGCGGGTCGACGGGAAATTCTGCCGACTGCCGACGAGGGCGGCACTCCGGGCCGCCCGGTCTTCGACTATCGTCGGCCGATATGCTGCAGATTTCCCGTCGTTTTCTCCTACCGGTCCTGGGCCGACCACCGGGAACGGCAACGTCTTCCTGCAGGTCCGGCAAAGTGGTGGCGACAGAGGCGGAAGCGCCTCCGCCTTCCTCCATCCCCCCCTCCTCCTTGGATACGAGGAGGAACGAGTCCTTACCTTAAGACCTCGGGACATCGATGATTTCTTAAAGGTATTTGTGCAAATAATAGATAGGTTGAAGAAGCGTATGTTTACCGGGATCTGTGTTATTCGTTCGAGCAATGTTGGCTGCCAAAAATCAGGCAGATGCGGCTATGGATCAAGCCGCCAAGGACCCAGGGCGGTATGTGCCGATATTTTAAGGGACTGATTCTGCCATTGAACTAATTATCTAGCACTCTCCCCTCGTTAACAAACATCTCCGCATATAAATCTTAAAACTTTACCGAAATCAACCCATGTGAAGGGTACGTTCGTAGACCCCTTCAGTTCAGAGTTCAGACTCTCCTTTCTTTGAAAAACAACCATAAAATAAGGGAGTCGGTAAACCGCTATGAACACCCAAAAAATCTATGATTTTTCGATTTTGGACATGTTTTCCTTTTCTCTTACACGTCAAACAGAGACCTTTGCTTCTTCCCATGAACACGAGGGCAGCTGGACGGGGCTTCATCCCACAAGAGACACCGGCCGTTGGGCGCCGGTAATCTCACAGTAAGCCGTCGGACCGCTCCGTTACCCGTAGATGGATAGATATCTTTGCTGTCGTCGGGAATCGGGTTGGGCAAGGAGAGTTCGGTGGAATCGGATATGCTCACCCGACGGTGACGCCCAAGCATCTCTCTGGTCAACGAGACCCATCAGTTCAGACATGAGACCGCCACAGCAATAATAAAAGAATTAAGAAACTACGACTCGCGAACTCGTCCGGGTTGGGCTGAGCTCACCGCGCCGGGGCCGAGTCCCATTAAAGCCATCGGTCCGGACTCCGGTGGCGTTCCACTCCCACCTGTCCTCCTGCCCTTCTCCTCAGTCCTCTCCCCCGAGGTGCCCCTCCGGTCTTCCGCCGATAAAGGACCAGGAGCGGGACCAGGCTGGGGGCTCCGGGTTTCTCAAGGTTCGGCGCCGGGACACCCCTTCTTCTCGGCGGCCACGCGGAGATCACGGATAGGGAAAAAGCAGTCTTGGCTGCTTCCCCTTTTTCTCCACGCTAACTCGGGGATAACTTCTCTGGAGAAGAAAGGAGGCTTCTGGGAGAGGAGGTAAGAGGATAGAAGAGGCGGACAGGTGGTGGAGGAGGGGTGAAGGAAACCCTGGAAGGGCGGGGGATGGCATCGTCGCGGGTGATGCCGTCCGCCTCGACGTCGGCCAGGACGGAGCAGACTTCTCTGTATTCCGTCGGTCATATGGCCGACCTTCGGGCCGACAGCCGTGCTGAGAGCCTGGGATCCATGAACGTGGAGGAGCTGCTCCGTAACTTCTACGCCGAAACACCCGCCGGAGGCCACCCCACGGGTGAGATCGCCGCTGCAGCGGCGGGTCCTGGGGAGAAGGGTGGAGAAATCGGTGGTGTGGGTCTCGTCACGGAGGTGGCGCCGCCGCCGCCGCACCAGGAGAGAAGGAAGACGGTGGAAGAGGTCTGGAAGGAGATATCTCGCGAGAGGAAGGAGGATGTCGGGGCGAAGCCGGTGTTCAAGGAGGAGACTTTAGAGGGGATCACGCTGGAGGCGTTCCTTGCCCGGGAGGGTGCGGTGACTGAGGAGGAAGTGAGAGCCGCGCCGATCGCGGTGCCGGCGGAGCTGGAAGTGCCTGTTCCGGGGTTTGTGATGGATCCTGGAATGGTTGATCATTATACGCCGCCACCGCGGCAGGTGGATGGGCCGATCGCCGGGTTCGCGAGTGGCGTGGAGAATGGAGTAAGAGGGAAGGGGAAGAGAAGGGCACTGGAGGACCCTGAGGACAGAGCTGCCCAGCAGAGGCAGAGGAGGATGATCAAGAACAGAGAGTCAGCTGCGAGGTCAAGAGAGAGGAAGCAGGTAAGTGCCATCTTTAATCTGGCATGCCAATTGGTGAAAAACGGACACTAAAATAATTCGAGCATGATGTGCCGCTTTTCACAGGCTTACATCTTGGAACTCGAAACTCTAGTAACGAGATTGGAGAATGAAAATGCAAGAATTGCTAGGGAGCTGGTACTTCATCCTTCGCCCCCATGATCTCTTCTTGCATGTTACTTTTCTTGTCCCAAGTTATTAGTTAGCTCGTTCGGTGGTTGACATAAATCTTACGGTGCTAAAACCATGTTGAATTGGGGTCAAAATTTTGAAAGCATGTGATTTATCTGTAGAAGGGAAATTTAGAAGGTTTCTTGTGACGCTTACTTCTGCTGTCTTATTGTGGATAGACATATTTGCAACGAAACTTGCGGTCCTTCGTTGTAGATCTATCATCTTTCGAATACAGTGGGGGCATTTGGCAGTCCGAAGTAATTATTTTAACCACTTTCGGAAGTCGGCAATTTTGGGCCATGTTGATCTCACCTTATGTCTGGTGCATAAACTTAATTTATCTTCATGGGTTAAATCAGAGCTTCCTTCGCCCTATTTGGACAGTTAAACAAGAAGGCATGATCATACCTTACAAAGCGAGGATTAACTGCCACTTCAATGTAGACGCCCATTATTCTTCAAAAGATACAATTAGTGGCATGTGATAGGTTACCTCTTGTAGTGGCTTTTTTACTTGTTTTTTATGATAACAGGTGTTTATCTTTCTGCTTACATTCCCATTCTATATATGAGTTATTTTTAAATGTGCGTTATAAAATTTTGGCTTACTATTGTTTTTTGAGTTTTATGTTGTCTTTCTGATCCGAGTGGAAAATTACAGGAGGAGCAAGAGAAGACAAGACTCAAACAGGTATGGTTCTCCTGCTAAGTGTTCTCTGGTGCAATCATATAATGGTTTGCATACCAATCAATGCTAGTTGAATTACCATTCTTGTTGCCATTGAGTTTCTTTGATATATTCCTGGCAATTGTTTGTTATGTATGCAAATGCATGTCCATAAGGTTGTTAACTTGTTTTTCTTGCATCTGTTTATCTTGCAGCAGACTGAACTTCACAATTTTGGTGTTTGTCCATTCCAAAGGATGCAGTCTCGTTCTTGCATCAGGTGAGGTCAGAGAGACCAGATCTTGCAAGAGAAGGGTGAGAACATGGTTTGCAGATTTGGCTGATCATGACCGGAATCTGAAGATCCACCCTCAAATTGCTGTCAGAATCAGCCAAAATAGACTGAATGGGCCTAGATTGGGACCGATTCAGCTCGAATTTGCTCACCATAATGACAGAATCGGACACTGCGGTGGCATCGATGCCGGTGGCATCTTCCCCGCCCTATCACTCGACCTAATATTTTGGTTTTAGAAACTTAAGTCACTGTATCTTTGTTCCATCTTCTCTGCCCGGAGACACAATGGTGGCCCTGCACTGCCGCCGCCAAGGATCGCGGGATCGGAATCGGGATCGGTGGGTACCGATCCGATCCGGATCGGATCGGATCGATCCGATTCCGACCGATCTTCCGGAAGAACTTTCGATCCAGAATCGCTCCGGATCGGTTCTTCAAAGGTGCTAAAATATTAAAAAAAAATATCAAAATAACATGCTAGATCGGATTCCGATCCGATCTAGCATGTTTTGGGGTGATTTCGGGCCCAAAAGTGGCCCGAAATCGGCGCCACGGCGGCAGCTTGCCGCCGTGACATCTTCCCCGCCCTGTCGGGCGGGGAAGACGACCTTACCGGGTCCAGGGGACCCGATACACTAAAATGCCGGATCCGGTGACTTAAGTCACCGGATCTTGGCCTTACCGGGTCCGATGGACCCGGTAAGGTCGTCTTTTCCGCCCGATAGGGCGGGGAAGAGGGCTGCCGCGGCGGGATGGCCGCCGCGGCAGCCTGTGGGTCGATTCCGGCGAGGGAATCAATCCGGAATCGACCGAATCCGGCACCGATTCCACCTACAAACGTCGATCCGGACCGATCTTTGGTCCGGATCGGTATTTCCGCTGGGAATCGGATCGGAGGGGTCCGATCCGATCCAAGAATCGGCCGATTCCGATCCGGATCGGCCGATTCTGCAATCCATGGCCGCCGCTGCATTTCCTGGTCATTCTTCTCCAAAAGAGTCTGATATGACCGGAATCTCATGGAAAAGCTTCTTCTATAGGTTTTTTAGGTTTTTTTTATGTTTTTGGGTTTTGAAGAACCAAATTGGATCGATTCCGAATCGATTCTGTAAAATTGGCTGATTGTACTGATTCGGTCTAATTCAAATCAGAATTGGCACTGACCAGTCCAAGACCCGATTCCCTTCCTGCAATCCTTGGGTGGGATTGATGCCCTCAAGGGGAAGAGGGTGGCCAGAGGCAGGGCATGGAGTGGGCCAGAGGGCAGATTAGATCTGAGATTTTGATGATCACAGCCTGTGTTCCCCGCCCAATATGCCCTCTCTGGCACCCTTCAGTGCAGCCCACCCTCTTCATTGGTCCATCCTGTTTTGTTTCCCTCAAATCTCAGCAGCCCGGCAAGACCAATATCTTGCTGAGATTGAATACCATAGTCCATTCTTGTATATTCTTTCTGATATTGAGTTGCATCAATACAGAGAGCTGTCAATCTCCTTTGTTGATTACTTGCACAAGATAAAAGATACTATCAACATCTAAATTCTGCGTACTTATAATAGTTAAAAGTTTTTCTATTTATAGTTTAAAGAGGGCTGAAACTTGGGTGAGAAATTAAGACTATGCAAATACAACATCATACTCTCTGTGGAGACCTGATAGTTTGAAATGCTTCTATCACGACATAGTTAATAAGTGGAGTGGATATTATCCGTTAATGAGAAGGTAACTGAATTTTATTGTTATTAGAAAAGAATTTCTAAATGACATTGATTGCATTGGAGTTTCCATCTTATTTTAGAAGTGAAATGAATATGAATTGCAGCAGAATTATCATTTGATGGATCAGAAATATTTAATCTTTCTCGTTTAGGATCAATGAGGAGCACCGATAACAAAAATTTTTTTATTGTCTCGCATATAGAGATTGATATAGGTTCTTATCTACATGTATGAACATAGTTACGCATATCTTGTCCTGCAAATTTTTAGATTTTTAGCAAAGTTGGCTTTATATGACACGTGCATATTATTTTGCAACTTCTTCTCTTTTATGCATGTGGAGTCAACAAAGGCGTGCTTCTGACTTTTGGAGCAAGTTTTTAGTAAGTAAAAATAGGACATTTCTCGACTCTTGATAGGGGAACTTGTGCTCTTCCTTTTCTTTCTAGGCTTTAAACCACCTATTAGGAATCTGCTAAATCTGAATTGATATAGCGTTTCAAAGTTGGCTTGAATTAGCCACGAATCCTAGAATTCACTAACAAATGATTTGCACAGAACTCCTTGTGGTTGAATGATTCTCAGATGAGCAAACCAACCAATTGATGAGTCCTCATGTGCAGTATTTGCCATGAAACTCCGTGGTTAATCATCCTCAGGAGCGTAGTTGGATGTTGATAGACTCCTTCGATCATCTCATGATTGAGATTTCAGAATTTTTTTGTCTTTCTTTTTACATCAATGTGTGCTTGGATTCTTGGGAGTTAATGAGTTATCAGTCGCCTCCCTTGTCTTGTATGAGTAACGATCTCAGTTGGCTTTTCCTTCCGTGTTTTTTTCCTTGTTACCTGTAAGTTGCTCCTCGAACTCTTCTTTTCTGGTTACTTGTCCCTGTTATTTTACTGTTAGAAGTAGTACCTGAACTGAGTGGTTTTTGCAACGTACCAATATGATAAAGATTTGCGAGAAATCTTCGTTGTGTAGCTGCATACATACTGACAGCTGCACCTCCATTATTTTCAAGCAAAAGATGTCAACCTGCTTAGAAGCAACAAAGTAGATGCAAACATGTTTGTGATAAAACATGACTATCCAACTTGCGTGTGGCGCTTTAAGTTTATCATAAACCTGAGTCTGGAAATTGGCATACGTCTGATGGGAGTAGGTTATGAGACCATGCTTACGGGAAATGTTGTGTTTGTGCTAGTCATTTTGCAGATCCAGACCAAGTTGGATGGAGAAACAGGTTAATGATGAAACCGAGTGCATTTGTCCTTCTCGGTAACTCACTGTAGTGTAACCTTGCCTTTCCACTGTTAGCTTTGTACGCTATTCTTTGATGGATAGTTAGCAAAGACACTTTTGCTAGCTTATTATTATTATTATTATTATTATTGCTTTAACTTATCTGGTTGTTCCATTGAAAACGTTCACAAGAGATTGTCTTGAAAGCCTCGATATGCATTCCTTGGGTTTTCTTGTATTCCATGGTTCGTGGCTGTTGAGCTGTCATTGAATGTTTAGGTGCTTTATTTACCAGTTACTCCCTCAGAATTTAGGCATCCAAATTCACCAAACAGGATTCATTGTTTAATTAGCTGGTTTGCATCGTATGTTTTAAAGATTATTGAAAATTACCTATCTGAGTCCATCACGGTCAAATTGAATGACTCACAAGGGGGATCTTGCGTGAGTTTTGACTGTTGGGTCTCATTTGCAGCTGATGGATAACCTGATACCCGTGGTGGAAGGGAGGCCGCCGCCGCGCGCTCTCAGGAGAACCAGCTCCGCTCAATGGTAGCTCTGGTCGCGGCCTGGCGCTGCCGGGCGCGCTGGAGTGGGATGCCGTTGTCGTCCTTCACCGCATGCAACAACAATCTGGGGCCGACGCCGCCCGTCGAGAGACCGTTTATGAAGATGTGCGCGTCCGCCCCCCCCGCCCGCAGGATGGAGCGTTGATTCCGTCGAACTTGAATCTCTCTGTGCTCTCTCCCGTTTCCGATAGAGCTGCCGCCCGGCTGGGTGATGATGGAACGGGAGCTTCGGCTCACGTCTCTGTACATGGTCAACTTCCTCCTGTAAACCTGCTGTACGCGAACATGTGTAATCACTGTAGTATACTAATACGTACGTGATATCCGACGTTATGCCTGATTATTTCTGTATCCAAGGTTTATGCAACTGCTCTCTTTGTTCAGATCAGTGCATGCTTTGGCTGCATCTGCATGCATGATCAAGCCTTCGTTCGGAGAAGTCAATGGCCGGAGAGAAACCATTTACTCGCGGGTCCACGACCATTGAATGGACTCTCTCTCTCTCTCTCTCGCATCACTTATTGATGCAAGCGTAGACCAGCCTGCAGTCAATTGGTCATCACGCTGGCTTGGGCTTCGGTACAAGGACTTGCAAGCCTCCCGAATCTCCATTTAATCTCCCGTTTACTGAGGACTCACTTTTCTACCGAGCCTGGTTGGTAACCGAGCTGTGGTTTCTGACAACCTAGAAAGGTTAACTTAACGCATCAGAATATTCTATTTGACTCTCGCGCTCTAAAAGGCCGAGAGGAGATATTGACTGCAGAAAAAAAACTTGTGAGAGCTAAATACAAAATTTGTATCAGAAAAAAAATCTCTGAGAATTCAGAGACGCGAGTTTTTAGAGATTTTGACTAAAAACGGTTGACGCAATTGCAACCAACCAAAAATCCGCCCTTCTCTCGCAACTTATCTTAATGTTAAGATGCAAAGGGCTCGTTGTTTTCCTTTTCTTCAGGAATACTTCTTGTAAATAAGGTACCCATTACATGGGTTTACAAACAACCTCTTAAAAAAAGATAACCTAGACCCCCCCCCCTTCACATGAGAGGGGGCCAGGGCCACTCCCCTCTGAGAACACACTGAGCTAAACATGAATCTAATCAGGGATATTTGACGTGATAACGTTATTTTTAAAATAGGTGAAACTCGATTATGTCAGTGTGTTGAAGAAAATTTCCGCCGAGTGATCCGAAACGCCTTCGAAGATGTGGCAAATGTGAGAAGTATGTGTGTTGTGTAATGATTTGTTTGATAATCTCCTTTGCCTTCTATCAAAATAAGTCTCTTGATCGTAGCTCCCCCGTGAGGCCATAACCTTAATGCTGCGCTCGCCTCCCCAAGTTTATTGGACTCTGCAGAGATAACAACACATTGTTGTACCCTTTTCTTTTTCCCTCTCTCTCTGGCACTTCTTAAAAGAAGGGCGCAGGAGGACAGCCACAACAACGGGCGCGCCCTCTCCCCCTCCCGGCTCTGCAGCGCTCCAGAGAAGAAGACAGCTGAGACATCAAGGAACACCATGGCCCGTTCATGGCTTCTCTTCTCCGCCCTCGTTCTTCTGTCTCCTTCCTTCCCGTCTTCGTGGGCGCATACGGTGTCGTCTTCCGGCCCGGGCGTCATCAGGTACTTGTTCACCCTCGAGAGCAGATGTCCATCCTTCACCAAATGCAGCGCCGGAAAGCATGCCCGAGCAACAGTGATACCCTCCACGTCCTTCTCTCCCGCGTCATCGCCCCACGCTGCGCCACCTCCCACCTCCGGCGCCGGCGACTCCGGATTCTTCCCGTCTCTGCCCCACCACGCCCGCAGTTCCGCCGCCCCGAGCACCTCGCCAGGCGGGCCGTCTCCGCTCCTGCCCGGTACGTCCCCTCGGGTGGCCGAACCGCCGCTCCCCGCGGGACGTCCCGGTGGCGCCATCCCCTTCATTAGCAGCAACCCGGCGCTCCCGTTGCCATCCGGGGAGGAAGACGCCGCCGCCTCTCGCGCGCTGCCGGTCACCGGTGGCGGCGGCCACCGGGTACGGGACGAACTAGATGCCCTTCCTCCAGCGCCTTTTGCTTTACCTTGCCGGCTCTTTTGCTTTTGCTCTTTTGCTCCTCAAAGGGTGTTCTTCTGCGTGCTTACACACCGTCGATGCAGGCGGCGGGGACGTGCCCCGGAATTCAAATGCCGGCATTGCTGGCCCTGGCGGTCGCCTTGGTTGGCCTGCGGGGCATATGATGTGCCGGTGAGCTTGCACCTGCAGCAGGACCCGTGTCTCCGTCGATCGGATAGCGCTACAGCGCCAGCTTCTCCCTCTGCTTCTTAATGATTCCCCAGCCAGACAAGCACGGTGATGCATGTGTTTGATGTAATGATTTCGTCCCCTTCTTTCTGCTTAATCATGATCGAAAGGGCTCACGAATGCGCTCCTCCCGTCGGAGCAGGGTGCCATCCGTGAGAAGTATCTGTCTCTGTGTGATTGTCCTGTCCTGTGATTAGTTTTCGATGATCGGTGCAGAGTGGGTTAGCATGGCAGCCGCGCTGTTGCCGGCCCGTGTCCTCTGTAAATAATCTTCCGAAGGTTCGCATCGCACGCTCCGAAACGAAACAATGGAAACGGGAGGCAAAGGGAGAAGTGCAATTAAAGGACTTACGAACCCAGCTAGGTGTCGTGGTGTAGTTGGTTATCACGTCAGTCTAACACACTGAAGGTCTCCGGTTCGAGTCCGGGCGACGCCATTATTTTTTTCTCTTTTAATTTTTATTAATTTATTCACGTGTAGGTGTCGTCGTCAATATGTTTTCCCGAACTTCAGGTTTTATCATTAAGCTAATGAAAGTTAAAATCAATGTTTTAAAATCGATCAACTGCACTTGAGCTGCTGCCGAGATTTGCGCAGAAGCAGCTCAGCTCCCGGCTGCACTCCCGTAATCCTAATATCACCCCCCCTGCGGCGTCTTCTTCCGTTCTGCTTCTGCATACAGATACTTCGTCCTTGTGCTGCGCTGTATTCATTATCATAATAAACATACTAATTAATAAGCATATCCAGAACTTTGCCCAGTCTTTCAGACTTTTGCCAAAATCTCCTCTTCGACAATTTCAGAAGGATGTCGCTGAAGATTAGGCCTGCAATTTTGATTCCTATAAAAGCTCAAGTCATTTCAGTTTCTATTCCGATTAAATCAAAAAGGGAGATGTCTTGATATTGTTTCCATTCTGACTTTGTTACCCAAATCATAATAATCTGATAAATTTCGAAACTTATATTACATATTATTTTTTATAAAAAAATTAAGTAAATGAATCTTATGCTATTACTAAAATTTTGATCTAATATGTTTAAATGTTTACTTTACTTTTCCCATGACGAGTACACCACAATGTTAATAATGAATATCTAATATTTCACTATAATATTAATTTGTATAAAAATAAATAAAATACAGGTAGAGTTAACTAAATTTTATTCCGACAAACACTAATTTTTATCTGACATAGAATCGGAAGAGCCATTTGATGGTTGTGACAAATGAATCAAGTCATTTTACATCGATATCTTAGGTCTTTCTCTTTATGAAATCAGAATTCTTAGACGATTAATTTTGATATCAAACAAATGACAGACAAGATCTACTTAGGTCGTTTTCTTTATTTTCTAGTTTAAGGAAACATATAATGTTAACTGGCTGCTCATGGAGTTCCACGTAAATCATTTGAACTTGCGCGAGTTTACGGACACAGAAGCTGGGTCGTGGGTGGGTGGATGGCGCAATTAAACAACCCCCACCGTTTCGTCTTTCATTCAGATCTGAATGCATCTAGTTGCATAAGAAGGCTTGTAACTCTTTTTTTCTTTTCAAACCGTAAATGAGGCAGAAGGCCCAGGATATATAAGCACTATATTAAAGATAATCAGTGGGAATAAGAGGCAAGATAATCAAGTATTAAAGATCGATAAGTGTCCGCTCTGATACCATCTTAAAAACCCTAAAATCATGGTGTTGAGGTAGAAGGGCCCAGGATATATAAGCACTATATCAAGTCTCAAATAGTCAATATGGGACCATTCCCCACAATTCTAACAACCTCTACCTAGCTTTCAAAAGATATTGCAAAGGGTAAAGGCTGAAGTTGTACAAAATTGTGTCAAATAAACTGGTGTCGCCATGAAGTGCTTGTCAAATTATATCCACTCACCTAGTGACCTGTTTGGTTTACTAATATTTCTAGAAAGCACCAGTTTGATACAATCGGACACTTGTATTATTACAATTCACGTCTTGTTTCTACTGGCACATTTCAATATTGGCATCGATGGCCGAAGACCTCGTCATGATTTATATCAACATCAACAATTTCAAGATTAAAGGTAATAGAGGTAGCTTGATACCGTCACCGAACACGCCTTGTACAGTGTGTGATTGAAAGAAAGTAACAAAGGTGTCTGTTGATCTTCTTCGAGCACACCACTTCTAATAAGTGATAGTCATAAACTACGATATTGATGTCTTGATGTCAATGCTAGAATTGGCGTTACAACCAGGCAAGCCCAACCACAAATCTATAACATCCAGCTAGAATGTAGTTAAGACTTGACATCCAGTAAGAGACGATAGAATCACGAAATGATCTATCAAATAAATATTTTCTTTACAGAATATGTGTTCATGCAAAGAACACTGTCTATCTATCTCTGAGTTTTATTCACCTGTGAAAAATCTTCAATCTATCGTCATTTATGATTGACATATCCTGATGTTTTTCCACTCTTCATCTATCTACCCACGGTATCACTTATCAACATAAACATGGAGGCAAACAGAAGCTTCGGAAAAGAAAAAAAAAGCGCAAGGGAACCTGCTACAACCTTATTAGTTCCGACTTCAAGCAGCAGCCTGTCCCAGGCGATCCAGCGCATCTGTTCTATCTCGGATGATCCTGTGGAACACCTCTCTGACCTGGCGTTCAAGTGGATCCAATCCATCTCTGAGCGCACTGCTGACTCCTGATAGCTGCTGTACCCAATGTCTCAATTCCACCTCCCGTTCCTCTGTCAGGGGATGTACACCGGTCTCTGCCAGTTCTCCGAGATGGTGAGAGCAGACCTCTATCTGGTGAATCTCCTTCAACAGCCCGCTCGAATTTCGGCGCTCCCTCTTCCGGGACTCCTCCGCAATCCGTTCGTGCAGCGATGTGACGGGCGCCGCCCACAAGATGCCACGAGGCACCGAGAAGTTTATCTGCAGGCCCCGATCTTGGCAGGGGATCGCCGCAACGAGCGCCCACATCACGAACAGAAGGACCAGAGTCATGGTGTAGACCGGCAAGGCCAGGCCGTCGGTCGCCGCCATCTCGTTCGGGCGTGGCGCCGCGAGATTGCTGGCAATAGCCTGCAGCTGCCGCGCGGCGGACCACGACTGGGAGACGCTCCACGAGTGCGAACGGGCGTGGCCGGGCGCGGCGGCGGCGGCGCGGTGACGGGGGTGTTCCTTCCCCGACGGGTTGTTCCGTCCGAACGAGCGGTTGCGTTGCGCGAAGATGGATCCCGTCTCCTTCTCGTCTAGCATGGCTATGGCAAGGTCCGCAAGGGCCTTCTTTGAGCGACGGAGCTGTGGCTCCCGAAGGGCGCGTTGACGGCCGTCGAGCGCCGCCAGCACGATCTCCAGGTGCTTCCCCCACTGCCGCACGCGGTCGATCCCGTCGCGAATGGCGTTGCACACGTCCAGCGCCTTGACGCTGCGCTCGAAGAAATCGGCCATCATCCGATCCAGCGGCGGCCGGGAGAGGACCCCGCTGTTGCCGAGGACGACCGCCCTGAACGCCTCCTGGCACGTCAGGAAGGCCTCCAGCAGTTTTCGGATCCAAGAAAGGGACAGCACCTCCTCTCCGCCGCCATCCACCGGGGCCGCGCAGGAAGCTGCCAGGTCATGAAAGAGGTCGGCGACCCGCCGTTGGAAGGACTCGAGCTCCCGCTCCGACCCGGCGCCACGGCGAGCGTCCATGGAGTGGACCTTATGGTGGTTCGCCGCGGGCATTGTTACATCGCCGGAGGGCCAGATTCTCGCCGTCGGAGACGGAGTGGTCGGACGGGAGGGCAACCGAAACCCGCCACTAAACCCTGGAAGAGAAATAATTAACAGCCCCAAGCTCGGCACGGGAGAAGATGGATGTCGCCGGTGTGCTAGCTCGGGCCGCCGGGGGCTCCCCAAATTAATGGTTTGGATAGGCGGGATTGAGAGACTCGAAGATGATCAGGTTCCAGGAAGGATCGAGCGGAGCTTCGACGACGAGGGAGGAGCGGTCTCGTGGTTGGGATGCCGAGGAGCGAGCGGAGGTTTCTAAGAGGGAGGGTTCCGCCGCCGCCGTCTGACAGAGAGAAGAAAAGAAGAGGAGGGAGAAGCTCTCTCGGCCTCCGAGGGCAGTGGAATGGAATGTGTAGACGTGCCGCGGCAGTGACCCATCGGAAAGCTCGGAAAACACGTATTCATCGAATTAAATTTTTTTTTAAAAAGGCCGAATTTAATTGGGCTTAAGCATCGGAAAGCTCAGAAAATACGTATTACTCGAGTTTATAATAAAGCTGAATTTAATTGGGCTCAAGCATCGACGTCTGGCTGAGCTGTTGCCGTTTGGAATTCGAAAGTCGACCTATTTCTCCTTTTTTTTTTTGTCTTTCAAAGAAAAAGGTCCGGGAATTACGGTGAAACTGTCCAGGCGGCACGTGACCAGGAGCAACCAACCGGCGGCCCCGAAGACCGTGGGTGGTGGGGCCGGCCCAATTGGGCGTTCCGGTAATTTCCGCTCGAGCCAGCTAAGAGCCGAACAGTGACAGCTGTACAGCTGCGGAGGCATTTATGCGTGTCTCTCGGTACGTTGGGCCGTGCGCACGCCGAATGCTGCGCGGCGTGGGGTCTAGCTAGCACCAAAACTTTGTTCGTACTTAGCACCAAAACTATACCTATTTGTATTTATACTACTTATTCTCGTGCGTAAATATCCTGCTGCATCGAACAGCGTCTACAAAGGGGCCTCGTTTCAAAATAAAAAATAGACAATAACTACGAGATCAAAGTGGAAGGGCAACCATTTGAATGGGTGGAGCGGAGCGCATTCAAGCGGAGAGTAGCTTGGAGGCTTCGTCGATCTGACGCGGCGCCGTCGAGCTGCCAGCCAAGACGAAGACGGGCCGACCGGTGATTGGCTCGCGGGGAATCTCTTGGTGACGTGTACGATGCGGCCCGCAAGGAGTATCGCTATCAGGCATCGATCTCGCCGGTTTAACAGAGAAGCGGCCGGTCTTCTACGTACATCACTGGAACTCTGGAAGAGATTTTCAAAAAAAAAAAAAAAAAAAAAAAAAGACAACGCCGCACGCACACGAAGAAGAAGTATCAAAATTAATATTATATTAATATCGATAAAGAATAAAAATAGTTTTTCAGTATTGATACAAGCAAGCATTTACTGCGTGCCACGCCATGCATTATTTACACTGACAATTTCATCATTGATATTTTTTAAAAAATATCAATATAATTATATCAAGGTTATATAATTAAATTTAAATAAATATAGTTAGAAACAGCCTGTTAGATTGACGCACATAATCGTTAGAATTTAAAAGTTTCTTTTTTTGACGTCACGCAGCGACCCAATGGCCGGTGAAGGCCGCTGCCCGCGGTGCAGCGAGGGTTCGAGCCCCGCGCGAAATCCCACAGCAAAAGTTAAACGTGCTTAAATCATTCGTATGGCAAACAGGACTATATCAAAATTTAGAGAGCTTTAAATTTTTAGAAGAATTACACATACATACTAAAACGTCAAATAATTATAAGAACCGCGTTAAAAATTATTTTTATTTATCCGAGTTAATGTAGAATAATGTATTCTTAGAATATACTGCCTTAAGTTAAGGTAAAGCATTAAATTCTGAAAAACAAAGCTTGTTTTGAGTTAGCATGAAACAAGAACATATTATAATTGCAAACTTATTTACCTTGAACCATGCAGACCTTTACTTTATTTTTTTTTCGTGTATTTTTATGAGGTGAACCGAGCAGCCCTTGTTTGAAGAATTTTACAGCACGAGTTGATCGAGGTGACGGATCGCCGGAACCTATGACGAATTTTGGCGTCACGTCAAAAACCTCTCCTTTCGTCTCCCCCGACCACAACGACAGGTTGAAGAGGCGGCGGCACAAGGCGCGGAGATGTGTTAATGTCGGCAACAGGAGTCTCCCTCAGTCGGTTGCCACCATTGCCGACGCTTCCAGCTGCCTTCTCTCGACGTCGGCCACGAAAACGCTGCCGGAGTCGCACCACCCGGCGAGAACGTCTGCTCTCGAGTCCTGCGGTCAAAAGGGGATTTACTGGTTCGAGTGAAGTGATCCGACATTCGACAGGAAAGAGATGAGCGCCCAAAGGCAGATACGCATGCCTTGCCAAATCCCAGCCAGTTCGAATCTCCTCTGAACGAAAATATTTTCTTGCTTTCTTTCCATTCTCCACAGAAAACCTGAAAATAAAACAGGAGTTATAACGGGCACAACGGAAGATCATGATTGTCTGGTCGCAAATTCATTTATACATAATATTGATGCCCACAAAGGGCTGCTGGGAAGGAAGATCCTGAATACCAAGTTGCAAAGGTATGCCACTTCTCCGAAAAGGTTCATATTTTATGTCTTACGATTCTGAAACCAATAATTTCAGTGCAAATTAATCACATGTTGATTTGGGGAAAAAAAAGAAATAGGAGCTTCATCTGGGTCTCAGGATGTTCAACCTGTGATCTTAGACAAGCTGCACCACTCAAAGAGGTGCGTATAGAGTCTAGTTCTTAATCTCGGTCACCATAGTTTTAACCAATCTCCTGCCACTAACAAGGATACAAGCATTTGTCTTGTCCCATAGAACATTCTGCAAGTATAGAATAAACTCTTTTCAAATAGAAAATCATAATGCCACCTATATATCTTTAGCTCGGCGAATATGACGAAAAACAGACGCTGACGCAATCATCTGGAACAGCATCACAGCATTCAGTTTAGAATCGTGCAGAAAATGCATGCTATATACTGGTGGCCGAACTAGCCAAATTTTTATTAGGACATGCAATTCTTCTTATAATGTATACAGTGAACACCTTGAACCATAGCGGTTGCTTAAAAGCAGTATTAGTTGAAGCCAAAGCCAGTTGGAACAGTTACCTCATAATCAACACCTTGAACATATATATAATCTTGGTTAAGTGAAGAGAAAGCTAGGCCGGTTATCTGCATAAGTTAAAGAACGGTTGCTTGCAGTTATTAGTTATGCATCCTTATCAAACAGGCATGAAACAGTAGTAAAAATGGCAGCTTGATTCACAAATTCCCTACGAGAGTAATATGAACTAAGAAGATATAATTACAGAAAGGTTCTGAGGCATCACTACGAACCAGAAAAGAAAATAAGTGGAAAAGATTCTAACCTCATATTTTGAACAGCTCACCCATCTTTTTAGAGCGGACCATCTGCATTCAAGAATACAGTGAAAACACATTAAGAACAGTTTGACGTCATAACAAAAAAAGGAAGCAGAATCATGAGAAGAGCAGATTGAACAACATGATGCATTCCCAGGTTTAAGTGCAAGTTCATGATAAAGAAATGCCTAGAAGTTTGCCCTTACATATCCAGCAAACATCAGTTTATGAGTTTCACCTTTTGGTCCTCTTTTTCCCTCTAAATTCTCATCTACCCTCAAAACCTAATTGAGTCCAATACATGTACAATCCCAGTTACTAAATTACAACGTGCTTGCCTTGAATTGTCTACAGGTTTCGCCAACCAGTTCAAAATAGGTAAACCGTTGCAGATAAAAGCAATTCCATTTTTCTAGACAGCATTTGTGAATGGACAACAAACAGCAACCTCCGAGAATCATAAATGGTCACAGTTCGATCTGATCCACCAACTGCAACAGCTCCTGATGGGGAACCACTGATAGCATAGATCAGGTCACCAACAGACCCACATACCCTTTGTACACAGCCACAACTGACCCTCAGATCCCATACAGTCACCTGGAATAAATCCAAAAGAAAGAGACAGTAAGATGATAAAGAATAAGAATTAGCAAATACGCCAACCACCATGGTACCTGACTGCCCTCAGCAACAGCTAGCACAGAGGAAGTGCCACCGCCTAGTTGTGAACACTGTAAGAAGCTTACGGAATTTGGGTACCATAACCTGTAGCAACATGCATATAGAAGAAAAAATAATTAGCCTCCAAAACTGATGTTTGCTAACACATGACCAACGTCCACTCTCACTTTCATGGAAACAAGATAACAAACAAATATTTCCAGTAACTTTACATGTAGTTATCAGGAATCAGAGAGGCGCCAGAAGAATGCATAGATAACTAACTGTGGGAACTAGCGTTTCAAGCTTGAACCAAACATACATGGCTTATTCTTTTCTACGTAATGAAAGGAAAAGTGCACCAGATACAGGCTGTGATACTGAACTCAGGAGTATGACAAGAGACTGAAAAATCATTAACTGTTTTCATCATTCTTGCAATCTCTCTTATGCCAGACGTTCTGGCTTCTGTTAATAAAAACAAAGAACGGTTTGAGATGACTGGTAAAAAAGCCCCTTTTGGAATCAACAAGTGATACTATAATCTCCTCATGAATAATCAGACCTCAAAGCTTTATCACTTTGTTGGTTAACAATTTTGCTGTGGCAATGCTAAATGATCCATAAACAAATGCAGCCTGCGAAGAATAACATATGTTGGAAAGATTTTGAAAACTTTATTACAGGGGAAAAGTGAAGAAAGAACGTGTATGCATCATCCACATTTATTATGTTGCCAATGATACTGGATTTTCCTCTTTCATTAGGTTGTACTAATTCCACTTCAATTGAAACGAACTTCCTGATTCAAACTGCAATTCCTTTGAAAGAAATACTAAGACAAAAATGGCCTCTAGAACATTAGAAAACATCTAACTGGAAGCTCTAGCTGTACGTTTGAGAAGGAAATTGCCACCCTGAAATCTGCTCAATGGTCATAGGCCCACAATGGGGACCTAGATCAACCAGGTCTAATCTGTTCCCCGAGAGTCGGTCAACTCATGGGAAGCTAAGAATATGTCCTAACTCAAATGAACAAATAGGACAAATCCAGTCCAGGATTGGCTGAGCTAGATTTTGGACTGGCTTAACCAAAACTGAACCAGGCCAATCCTAGGATGGCCAAGATGGTTGATCCGGATAAGCCAACATGTTCAGGAGTTAGCTAATCCTCGCAAATACTGGAAAATTGTGGCTGGTTACAATTAAAATAAGCTTGGGCCTTGGAGAGGTCTGTACTAACTCAAACGAACAAATGGGTCAATACCAGTCCTGGATTGGCTGACGTGGATTTAGGACTGACTTAACCAACCTGAACCAGGCCAATCCTAGGATAGCCAAGTTGGGTGAGCTGAATAAGCCAATCTGTCCTGGAGTTGGCTAATCCTAGCAAATACTGACAAATTGTGTCTTGTTACAATTAAAATTAGCCTGGGCCATGGAGAAGTATGTACACTGCAGAACTGTATTGTCTGTGGCCAAATCTGACCCCGAATGGCTAGTTCTGCACATCACATCATGAATTTGTATAACTAGACTTTTGCCTTGGAAGGTCAACGATAACGAAAAGAGTTTTAGCCATGTAATGATATATGTATGCATGCCAATAAATAGTGTATAAAGCAGTCTTAAGCCAAAAACACCAAATTCTCTAACTGAATTGAATTTAGACTCCGTGATAAACCATTCTGATTCTCTTTCACCCAAGAATGGTCATCATCTTCTACACAAAGTTTAAGAGAAAAAGGTAAAACCTACATAGTAATGTAACTGCAAATATCTTCCTTCGAAGAATGAGGATATTGAAATAAAGATGGCAACGATAAGAAGGTTTCTAGATTATAGAGATCATTAAATAATATCACTGGATAAAGGTAACAAGTTCAGAGTCACTCACGTCTGATAATTGTGCAAATGAATATCTTGATCATAGATATCAAGACTTTTGCAGAAGCTATGAACAGTTGCTACCTGTAAAGGTCAAAACCAAAACAAATTTTAGAGTAAGAAAAGTATATAAAAATTATGAATTGTTGATGAATCATTCGACCTAGACACAAGGGTCGTTATTGTTCCTGGCATGATAATCCACCTTTTGGTTAGAGAGGAAGAGTAGAAAGTGAAATGAAAGTGTTGCAACATCTACAATGCCCCTCAATGTCTCCAATTGTAATTAGTCATGTGATTTACTACTCTGAAATCATTTGTAATTAGTCATTAATTTGTACATTCTTTAAAATTATCCCTGGCCGTATTCAATCATGATTCATGCAGTTTTACGTTCCTTCTTTTAAGAAAAAACACTGGCCAACCAATAAGTGGTTAAAGAATATCATATATCTCAATGATGTAACATACGTTCAAGATAAATATCAATCTGAAGAGGAAAAGACACTCACCATTGATGAATAAGTAGGACTGAAACAGATACCTGCCCAACTGCCCTCCCCAACACCATAACCACGAGGACAAATTGAATATGAGTTCCTTTCAACACCTGAAATTTAAGAACATGTAGACAGTATCTGCTTAATCCAATGTACATTAAGCAGTTGACAATAGATCAAATTAGAACTTCAAGAAAAACATTCATGGAGACAAACTAGAAGGAAAAGATAATGACCTGTACCATTTGCATCAAACTGTGACACGATAAGGTGACCATAAGCATCCACTGAACCCAATATTAAGGATGAATCATCTGTGTGATTCCAGTGAATCAATCAGTACTTTTCTTTTATAGAGACTGATGGCATGTTATATCCAACATATAATATATTCTTAGAATGATAAAAATTCAGCTTCTAGAATCTTATATGCCAAGCAATAAACTACAATTCTCTGTTTCTTACATACACTAATCAATCAAAAGGTAGGATCATTTGGTGAAAACTACTGTAAATAATTAGCTGTAAAGGTTCAAAAGGGGAGGAGTCACTGTTTTCAAGGCGTCGCCTAGGCGACAAGGCGCCCCCAGAGGGGGCAAGGCGATGGGCGCCTAGGCGCCCATTGCCTTAAATAACTATTTTACTTATTTTAATAATAAATAATGCTAATTAAGTGTCAATATCATATAATTAAGTTGTTTTAGAGTAAAAACAACTAGTTTTAATAGTTAATTTGACTATAAATTAACATTTTGATGAATAATAGCTAGGGTTAAATGATTTCTTAAGTGTTTACTAATAGATGATATAATTTAAATAGCAATTTTAACTAATTTGTCAAGTTATTTAGTCTATGTAACTATGCACTTCCCACATTATTGATTGATTTGCATGGTGTCAAAGTTATTTTGCATCATTTTTTACATATATCTTTATTATTTTATCTATTTTACTATATAAAATAAGGCGTCGCCTAACGCCTCGCCTTATCGCCAAGGCGGTACTATGTCGCCTTGATCGCCTTGGCCGCCTTAACAACTATGGGAGGAGTACAAGATGAAGTGTTGATGCCTCATTACATGAGAAAAAGAAATATCATACAGCCTACAAGGCTATGGCAACTAATTCACTTATTCAATGATTTAGTTGCATGTTCAATGGCATGAAGTCTCCATTAATATGCAGGCTTCTGTTGACAGGGACTGTCCACCAGTCCACTCTTATCTTCAGCAAAATGTAAACACTTAGCAGAATTCTTCGGCAAAAAAGCAATTTAAACAGGTTATTAATAACAACAATCAGCCAGAAAGGTGCTAGACAGTATTAGCAAGCTTCCTAGAAGTTGGAAAGAAGATGAATTATGCTGCAAGGCCAACAACTTACGATCTCCCCTTGCCAGAGCAATGCTCTGAATTTCTGAACGATGTGGGCATCGATCAACCACGGATGGGTGGATGATCTAAGAAAGAAAGACAAACCCATGTAAATACAGAAGAAAATGAGGCACCAACAGAAAAATGAACTTGCTTTAAATGAAAAAAGCAGCTAACTACAGAAAATTACAGACCTGAGCTCCAGCAGGTACTAAAAGGCTATCTTTACCTTTAACTGGACCGACACCTTCATCGGATACCTAAAGATACATACATCATTTTAGCTCACGACCTGGAAAAAGTAATGAGCAAGAATGAAAAAAAGATAATAGCAACTTCGGCAAAGAAAAAAGACCTGATGGAACATGAATAGTAGAAACCTTGTCAAGCAATAATAAATATAATAAGCCCAAACTCCAAAGGACTTCCCAATCGAGGAAACCAAAAAGAGACTCCATTTGTGCTCTCAATTGGCTAACTTTTTCATGCATGTCATAATCCCTTGCAGCTCTAAGAAATTCCAAGCCTAGGACAATCACACTTATTAAATAACTCCTATGGTGTCAACTAACATTCATTTTTACATCTGTTCTAGTGCATACTGGATAACAAACTTCAGCTCTCCCCTCCATCGTCCATCTAGATGCCCGAAGATGATGTAGCCTGGACCATTAATTGCTGTGACAGGCATGTTGTAGCAATTTACTATATTCCAACAGCTTCTTAAGCAAATATAAATCGGTTATGCCGATCACTTATTACAGTTGTCGGACTTATCCATGTGAACCTGATGGTGGTAAAAACCTGCAAACGAACAAGAGCTTTGAAGGCTTGAACTGATATAAGCATTATACCAATCAAATAAGACACCCTACGTTAAGCGGTTATATAGGAATCTTCAGATGGCATGATGAGCTAAACGTTATGCCAAGACACAAGAAGTGCACCGGTCAAAATCTCTATACTAACCTTAAAACCTTGAATCTCAAAACCAATTACTTATAATGCCTTGTCTCCTGAACTGTCAAGATATTTCTACAAACTCTACGTTAACTATATAAGATGCACTGCGAGTACCACCTAAAAGACAAAGCTCAACTTATGGACTTCATATTCCACGCTCGCTGACCACAAAGAGGATCGCGCTCCATCTGATCTTTAAAAAATTGATGTCTCCGGGAACTCTAGAGACAGCAAATATTCCTACCATCCGAACACATACAAATGCATCAACAGAGACTGAAATGAAATTCATTTACAAAATTGCCAAAAGGCCAAAGGCAAACTACGTCATAAGATAGCACTTTTGGCCCTTCTACGACAGAGATCTAGAAGATAGCACAGATGAAGAAGATTTTCGAAATTCCAAAGTAAGGGCTTTCGCTAAATCAGCATAACAGAGCTGAAATCAGCACACGAAATAAAAAACGGACAAAACAACCGTTTCAAGGAAAATGGCAGAAGTATCAGACTGGGGATATCCCACCGTTCTTCGCAGAGAAAACGAACACCCACCTCGAACCCGTAAAGATGGCATCCGGACGCGACGTAAATAGCGTAAGAGGAGTCGCCACCGTCGCCTTGAACCTAGGGAACCGAAACGACGCAGGAGAGGGAGTAAGCAGCCAGCGGGCGAAACAAAGAGAGAGAGAGAGAGAGCGAACAGAACTGAAAGAATTTCGGATACAGCGTCCCGCAGGTGTCAGGTGGAGCTGCTCTCACATGGAGGGCGAGTCGAGTGGGCTGGATGCCGCCAGGCGAGGGGTCCTGTAGCACGTCGGTGGGTATCTTCGCCTTGCGCAGGCTCCTCGCCGTTAACATTTCAGCCCTGTCTGCCGCGAGCGGGAAAAGATCGACGCTTGACGCTGCACCAGCCACCGGAGTTCATGAACACCCACCTCTTCTCCACCTCTTCCGTACACGTTGGAACTAGATTGTGCCCTCCGAATATATCCATCGGAAATTTTAAGGTACGTTTCAGCGGCTAAACATAAAAATCGATATATTCAAGTCCTTATCTTCTTCATCTCACATGTCTCTCTCTTTTGTTTATAAATCTTGATCTTGTAACTATGCTGCTCACCCTTTAGCTAGGTGATCTTTGCAAAGTTAAACTGATCTTATGTTTCCTTCTACTCCGCCGCAGCATATTTTACATCAATTATGCAAAGACTTGTCGGTTTAATGTAAGTGTTTGTTTTTTTTTCCTTGTTCGAACAAAAAAAATCCTTGAAGTCCCGCTCATACTACGTAAGAACATAATGTTACCATATTCGTACATTTTGACTACAAGGCCCGAAGAAAAATTCTGGAGGAGACGGTAATTACTTATTTGAAATTCTTACTTTAGAAGAAAATAGGATGATTCATTTGCTTTAAGTACCAGTCGATTTTTGTTTGTTCGTCCGTCGACAGTTTAATGTTAAGTGAGAGCGCAAAAGAGCTAAGAATGAATTAATAGCCATAGAAGGTATTTATTTATGAGAAGAAATTTCTAGGTCGGGTCACTTGCATCCAGAAAGAAACGGAGCAACTTAATAGCTTTTATAAAGCAAACGCGTTAAAAGGAAAACCTTTTATCCACAGACAACTGTGACTAATTTGAAGTGAAATTACAGGAATTTTACAAGAATTTTCCTCCAAGAAGAATAAGCAAAGACGAACAACTGTGACTAACTTAAATTAAATACTCGGATTTTACAAGTTCCTGCTGACTACGACAAAGGAGCAATTTGCCCAGATTTTGTAGAAACTGTTACAAGAAACTGTTCCACAACCCGGTCTTAGACATCTACCAATAGATTCGGAGGCCAGCCAGCCAGCCAACCAGCCACCTACTCCTTAGTCCCTTCCGTCCGTCAGTGTCCTGCTCAAATTTCTCTTGCAGAGGTATATATCTTTGCAATTCATATATAGAAGGAAAAAGATGAACCCTTCACCTGAGATGAAATGAATTGTTCAAAGCCGAAGAAACAAATGTTGCAAGGCTAATTCAAGCAAAGTGGATACAATCCAACACAAAACCACGCGCGGAATCCAATACTCGAAAAGACCATTCTGAATCATAACTGCAAGCTTGAAAAGAATGCACGACGCCAGAACCAAAATCGATAGGAACAAAATTTTAAACAAAGCTCTAGCATAGAAAATGATGTCATCCGGAGGTCCTCGGATGTCATAGCTTACGACGGGTTCGTTGCGGTGTGAAAGAATCGCTTTTCTCCCAAGGCCTGCTTACAGAGTGCGGAGGAAGCGAGTAGCAGATAATATGATTTATGATGAACGAGGGTGATGGATGACGAGAAAACAGATTCAAGAATCTGTTTTCTCTATGAAACCTAATACAGCTCCTGGGCCAGATGGTATTCCTCCCAGCTTTCTCCAATTCATGTGGGAGGAAATACATAGGGATATTGTGGATCTCATTATATCTATTTTTCAATCCCATATTATCCCCTATGGTTTAAATCATACCATTCTGTCATTAATTCCTAAGAATGACAATCCCACCAGTCCTGAACATTATAGGCCTATAAGCCTCTGCAATGTCTTGTTCAAAATCCTTACTAAGGTCTTGGCTAATCGAATCAAATCTCTTTTGCCTGGCCTAATCTCTAACAACCAAGCTGCCTTTGTTCCTGGAAGAGTAGGTTTGGACAATATCATAATTGTTCATGAAATCATTAATGCCTTCAGATTCAAATCTGGTAAGGTAGGACACTTTATGGTTAAATTGGATATTAGGAAGGCTTTTGATACAATTCGTTGGGACTTTATTCATTTAATGCTCTCCAAGTTTGGGTTTCCTTCTGAGACTATTGACATCATTATGAGTTGTATTACCTCGGTGACTTATTCTATTTCTCTCAATGGTAGAAGATCGGATATCATAACTCCTAAAAGAGGAATTAGACAAGGTTGTCCATTGTCCCCATATATTTATATCCTATGTGCCGAAGCTCTAACAAGAATTGTCAAGGATCATGTGGACCGGGCTTCATTTAAAGGGATATCTTTGAGTCGAGGGGGGCCTATCATTTCTCATTTGATGTTTGCGGATGATATAGTTATTTGTGGTTTGGCTACCCTTGAAAATGTTCAGAGTATGATGGAAATTTTAGCTGATTATCAAGCCTTATCAGGTCAATCGGTAAATTTTAGTAAATCTAGTATAACTTTTAGCCGGAATGTTCCTGAAGCACTAGCCCAACAAATTTGTGTTATTTCTGGGTTTCACAAAGCCTCTCCATTTGAAAATTATTTAGGTATTCCTCTTGGCATCTCCGATCATAGAATCAATCACTATAAGTGGCTGTTGGACAGATTCCACAAAAGATTAGCTGGTTGGAAAGTAAATTTGCTTTCTGCAGCAGGTCGGTCTTCACTTATAAAGTCTACTATGAATCAACTTCCTATTCATATCATGTCTCTAAAGAGAATCCCCAAAGCTGTGATTCAGAAATTGGAATCCTGCCAGCTTAATTTTTGGTGGGGACAGTCGGTCAGGGGAAAAAAGAAAATTTGTTTTAAAAGCTGGGAGTCTATCAAACGATCTAAGCTTAAAGGTGGGTTGGGATTTAGAGATCTCTCTATGGTCAATAAAGCTCTGCTCCTAAAACTTGCTTGGACCTTTCTTAATAATAAGGAGAAGTTATGGGTTAAGGTTCTTGAGAATCGTTACGTGAAAAATGTTAACTTTTGGGACCTGAAAGTTAGGTATAGTAGCTCAGATGTTTGGAGGAACATTCTTAATGCTAGGCATGATTTGATAAAAGGTTGTATTTGGAAAATTAAAGATGGTCTATCCATTAACATTTGGAAGGACCAATGGATTCTTGACAAACTTGGCCCTCCCTCTCTCAAATCAGGAGCTGTTAGTCCACTGATTTTGGTAAATGAGCTAATCCTTAATGGGCAATGGAATGTTGATTTGCTGCATGATACGTTTGATATTCATTCTGTAGCTAGAATATTGCAGACTCCAATTTTTGCAGATCAGGATCATGACAAATTGATCTGGAGTCTCTCGCAAAATGGTATTCTTACTTCTAAATCAGCTTATACTTATTATGCTAATCTTAATGTACCACCTGAATCTTCAGATCACTCAATTTGGAGGCAACTTTGGCATCCTAAAATCGCAAAATTGTTTCCTACTAAGATTGTTATCCTAATCTGGAAGGCTTTAGTTAATGCCCTTCCCACAAATGCTCAGGTTGCCAAAAGATGTTCTTACATTGATGACAGATGCGCTGTTTGTCAATCTAGTCCAGAAGATGTTGAACATATTTTCTTTCGGTGCCCACGTAGTAAGGCGGTTTGGTTTGGCTCTCAATTGGGTTATAATGATTGCTGGTCCTCACAAGATTTTTATCATATTATCCTTGTCTTTCTTAAATGGATCTTGTCGAACACTTATCATCTTCTATATTTAGGAGTTCTTGGTATTTCGATACTATGGCAGATATGGAAACATAGATGTGACACTTCTATTCACGCTACAAAGAGAAGTCCAACTCGAATACTTATCTTTGCTCAGAAGGATGCCACTTTCTTTCTTTCTCAAGCTAATTCCCTTGTTCACTCTTCTGGTTCAAAGTGGCTCCGACCAGCACCATCTAAGATTAAAATCAATGTGGATGCAGCCACAGACTATGAGAAGGGGGCAATAGGAGTTTTGATCAGAGATGAGGCGGGGAGAATTCTTTGCTGGAAGGGATGCATCCTACCTTTTACGGATCCTCTGATTTTGGAGGCGGCAGCAATCCTGGAAGCGTCGTCCTGGGATCTTCTTGGTCACTGTTCATCGACTATTGAGAGTGACGCTCTTGCGGTGGTCAATGCAATTAACAGCACTGGGCAGCAAATTTGGAAAGCCTCCTCCTTCATCGCTGCCTGCCGTTGTCGCCTGGAGGCCACTGGCTCCTCTGTTGTGTTTTGCCCTAGGGAGGCGAATGCAGCCGCTCACTGTCTTGTACGATGGGTCCTGCGTTCCGGACAATCGTTTCCCTGGACGTCTTCTCTTATGAGCTTACCTGTTGAGTTATTTAATCAGGTATTGGTAGATGTGTCTAGCAGTTAGTGGGACTGTTTGTAATATCTTTATTAATATATATATTTGACTTGAGTGTCCAAAAAAAAAAAAAAAAAAGAAAACAGATTCAAGAAAGCGGTTCCGGCGGAAAACCCAAGGAACTGCCACGCATGTAGAGTTTCCCTTATTGCAGAATCGGCCGATCCGGATCAGGATCGGCCGATTTTTGGATCGAATCGGCCATAACCGATCCGATTCTCGACGAAATCCCCAATTTGGAGAAAACATCCATAGGAATCGGTATTTTTGGATAAAATCGGGAACAAAATCGTTCGAATCAGTCGATTCCGGAACGATTCCAGTGATTCTGTGCCAGAATCGGCCAGAAATGATGCCGCCGCGGCCGTCTTCCCCGCCCGATCGGTTCCATCTAGCCTAGGATAAGTCACCAGATCGACTGGACCAGACCGGTCCGATGACTTGAGTCACCGGATCCGGGCTACCAGGTCCCGATAGACCCGGTAGTCGGGCGGGGAAGACGCCCGCAGCACTATTTTGGGGGCGATTTCAGGCTGATTTTGCCCCCAAAATGCTCTAGATATGATCGGAATCCGATCTAGAGTGTTATTTTGATATTTTTTAGGTTTTACCACTTTTTGAAGGATCGATCCGGAACGAATCCGGATCTTTGTTTCTTCCGACGGATCGCTCAGAATCGGATCGATCTAATCCGATCTAAATCGGATCGGTATCCACCAATCCGGTGGCCGATTCCGATCCTACCATCCTTGGTTTTCCATCACTGGGGTATGAAAACGAAAAACCCATAAATTTTTTTATGATGCATGCCAAGGAACACCTGCTCAGTTCACTCAGAGAGAGCACGACCAGAGAGAAGCTCCCCGTTGAACCATACCGATTAAAACATCAGAAGGGATCCTCTCAGAAAACCTCCTCAGTCTTTTCTCATGTAAATGAAGATGCAAAGTACATTAATACTCCTCGTATCATCACTTGAGAGTATCCCATCAGGAGATGAGACCCGCTCTCTTAAAACATACATCACTCGAACTGTTCGGGAAACGAAACAAATTTTATGAGTTTCATAGCTCGTACTCTTAAAAAAAAGTTCTATACAATAACCAAGAACAGTTTTTTCTTGAAGCAAGCGCAAGAGAACCAGGGACCATGCCTAAATGCTTCTTCTGCAATTTCTTGCGAAAGAAACTTCACGGGACGACACAAAATCAACGAAGAAAACATTCGAAAATTCTGACAGTATGCATCGATGATGGATGCCCTCAGATCTCATAGCTTATAACCTTCACTGCAGAGCAAACAACAGCTTTTCTTCCAAAGCCTGCCGGGAGGAGGCGGTGAGGATGTGGCGGTAGGGATAAGGATGAATCTGGGCGACGATGGCGAGGCAACGTGGGTGGAGATGGATGGTGGCGGTGGTAAAAAGAAAAACTACCCCGCGGTAAGGCTCAGAAAGAAAAACCGCGGCGTCACCGCTCCAAGATTTGATTTTTTTTCCATCATTGGGCATGCGTCTGAATAGCGCAGACAAGATTCAACCGAAAATCCAAAATCCAACGCAAAATTTGAAGAGAACAAAAAAATTTAAAGAGAACAAAATCCAAGCAAAGATTCACCGCTCCAAGATTTGATTTTTTTTCCATCATTGGGCATGCGTCTGAATAGCGCAGACAAGATTCAACCGAAAATCCAAAATCCAACGCAAAATTTGAAGAGAACAAAAAAATTTAAAGAAGACTCCCATATCTCATAGTTATTGCCATCGCCGAGGCTGTTCGCGCGGTGAGCATCGCGGAGCGGCTTCGACGAGAATGGCTGCACTCGACGATCAAAGCGGAGAGAAGGCCAGTTACAATCGAAGAAAAGCAGGGGAAGAATACGGAAGATAAGGACTGTGGCGATAAAACTAGCGGTTTGGAGACTCCAGCGAAACTAGCGCACCTTCTGGGGAAGAAGGAACGAAAGAGAACGGAGAGGTGGCTGGTCAGATCGGGAGGAAGCGAAGTGGATTCGCGGCGGCGGCGGCGGCGGCGGCGGAGGACGCCAGCCAAAGGATGTGCATATTTGTGGACGGTATTAGGGTTTGGTCACGAACCAGCACGCAGACCGGGTCAAAGGCTAATAATATCCTGATTCCCAGTAGCACAATGCTTAGAATTATTTTTACTATTATTTTTTGAAACAGATTTTTTTATGATCATTATAAATCATGTTTTATTTATTTTAGTCAATGTTTACCATATGATTGAACCTTGAATGAGTCGCAAGTTGCAACAATTCTATATTATAAAAGTGTTAAAATTTTGTATTAGATATAACATTTTAAACTATATTTTATTTTGCAAAATCTTATCCACATGGACCCATCGGGACCCCTCGAAATGTACCTTAAAAGAGTGATACTTTATACCATTAGAGTTTCATTTTTGGTACTATATCAATATTAATATTAATATTTTCAAATGTTGGAGTATCAATATCAAAAGTAATACAAGTTGTCCTTTGTATTACATAATATGATTTGTTTGCACTATAAATTTTAAAATTGATACAGTTAACCAAATACTTTTTTATGGTTGCTATCAATATCAATTTTAAAATTGACAGCGATAGATGTACCTAATAGTGTTACCAAACAGGACATTAAGGACTAGAATATAAGATTACATCAATATTAAAAAAAGAGCAATCAAATATCTTATAAGAGTTGTTTTTTAAGAGCTTTGATACGGTGTGAACGGAAAACTTAAAGACCTGTTTGACATCAAAAAAAAATTTCTGAATTTTTGAAGATAAATTAAGTTTATCTCCAACTTAATTTTGTACCAAACATGCCCCGAGACTATGCACGACAGGTGAGAGAAGATAGAAGAATAGGAGATAGGGTGTCATCGGCCGAGAATTTTCTTAGACATAAAAAAGTTAATACGATTTACTCTATTACGTGAGTCTCATCGATCAAATTACGAGAGATTATTAGTTATTGGGCTTGGACATCGATCCGGAAGAGTGTGAATAAGAATCTGGGCATCCGCACGTGTGGTGAAATGGTTCAACCTTCACCGGAAGAGAGAAGAGCACATTTCCGCCCAGAGGAAAGGATGTATTCCATACAACACTATTATAACATATAAATATGGATGCTAACATTTCAAAAAAAATTAAAAGATAGCTTAACTCAAAATAGGACATCTAAAAAACCACAAATCGAATCTAACTTTTCCTATTTGTCTAAAAAAAAAACTCAAATCAAATCTACACTTTCATATTTTTTTTGAGCCTTGGATTAGGCCAAAATCAAAATCAAAAGATACATACATATATATAAATAGAAGAATACGTATTTCATACGGCCCTATTATAACGTATAAATAGACTTGGGCATTACCAAAGTCAAAAGATGATCTTGCTCAAAATGGGATATCTAAAAAAAAAATTCAAATGAAACGTAATGTTCCTATTTATTAAGAAAACTCAAATCAAATGCCAATTTAATACACAACCTATTTTTTTTATTTTTCTTTCGATTTTTGGATTTCGTCTGAACCCGGTGCTGTCTTGACCTTCGTCAACATATAAGTGATCATCAAATAAGAGGTTGAATAAGATTATTCTTGGTCGAGCGATCTTAAAACCCCCAATCATCGACCAAATCAGACATGTGGATCAAACAGACCCACATTTCCCTTAATCGATTGCGCTTAAGATCTGGCATGTGATCATTGAATAAATGGACCCCTTAATATTTAACTGCACTTAATTAAAATATGGCATGTGATCAGTGAATAAAAAATATCGGGAATCTGGGTTGCGTTGAACCTTTTCATCACACGTGTAATCCACCTTAGAAAAATTTAATTAGATTAGTAAGCAAAGAAAGGGGAGATAATTGTTTGTTTTGTAATGATCCACTAAATCAGTTGGTTGATCCAATAATCGTGTTAATTAACAATTTTTTAAGAAGATGATCCATCTTTGGCCTACTCCCAACAGAGCACGATTGACTTAGAAGTTCTTTCAACTCAATATCTGAAAAAATGATTAATCAGTGTTCTTTGTAGTCCACTAATTTAATCTCTTAACATATTCACAAACTGGGGTGTTACAATCAACCCTCTTCAAAGATTTGACGTCTTCGTCGAGAACACACAGATCTAATATCACATACTCAGATGAGTCACACCGAACCTGTTTCTAACTGGGTTATGCTTTGATACCAACTATAACGACCGACTAAATCAGTTGACTGCTCTAATAACCATGTTAACTAATAATTTTCTCAAGAGATCATTCATCCTTAACCTACTGTCAACGATCCTTTCAACTCGACCTCGAAAAATAATTAACTAATATTTTTGATGATTTACTGATTTAATCTCTTAACATATTCATAAATTAAATACTTCCTGGATGATTCTGACCCCATTGTAATTCACCTGTCGAATCCCAATCAGTAATCAGAATATTTTGAATCGGCTAGAATTTGATCAGAGATCGGCGAGTCCATCTGACGCCATTCGATCAGATGGAGATGCCATGATTGTGACAACCTTCATCTTTGGAATAAAACATTATGATTGACGTTCCAACCTACCTAACACATTTTATGCGGTGGTAGCTAGTACTCACCAGTGCCACAATACTATATAAAATTGACAGCTTGTCCGATAAGTTTATTATTACGAAATTTAATCATCAAAGACCGTAATACGAAAAAAATTGACAACTCAAACCTGCAACCTACTTTTAAACCAGCGTAACCGGCATGTATGAGTTCAAGTCTGATTATGATGGACGTAAATTTTTAGATCTGTTTGAGTTTCTTTTACCCACTTCGATGGTCTGATTAAGACCAGTAGATCACTCTTGCAAACCTTGGTTGAAGGACGACTCAATAGATATATAAACATAGTATTAAGTTTGTAATAGTCTGTATAGGGATTATCATCACAATGCTAACATGCTTCCATAAAACTCATGTGGATAGTTTTTTCCGGCAATTTTTTGTGTCTATCTCTCCTCGGTTCTCAATATTTTGTCTCTATTTTTAAGCATGGAATGATCTCTCTCTCCCAGAATCCCCACCAAACGCCAACCTAAAAGCAAACAGATTCGAGCACCGGCAAAGAGTTAGAAGAAGAAGAAGAAGAAGAAAAACAGTACAGCATAATCTAATCTGAAGAGGCTCCTCTTCCACGAACACAGCCATGGAGGCCGCCGGTCAGCACCACCATGCTGTCATACTCCACCGAGTGATCATTCTCTCTGTTCCCTATTTTTATAATGCCGACGGCGCCGGCGCCGCTCCATGGATAAGAGAGTTCCGATCGTCTCCGCAGAACTCCTGGCCGGAGGGGAGGCGAGGCGAGGGGAGGGGAGTCTCTCCCCCCGGCCGCCCGCCTCCCTCCCGGATCCTCCGGCCAGCGTTGATCGCTGCCCAGCTCTTCCGCCGTCGTCGCTGCAGCTGCAGGATGAAAAGGGAGGTGCTCACTTCGGAGTTCTGTCACCCGCCAAGGTTGCCGCCGCCGCCGTCTCCTTTCCGCACATCCGCCCTGATGGGCTTATTCTACACATCCGCCATCAGCCCTCCGCGAGCAGCGCGGCACACATCAGGGCGGGGCGAGCCGCTCCGAGCAACGACGCGAGCGAGGGCCAGCACGATGATTCTTGCACAGAAACTATCGTCTTCCTCCTCTTCTCGACGTGGTTCGACCACCGCCTGCAAGCTTGGGTTTTGGCCGGCAAATCTTGAATACTTTGGTCCGCCGCGAGCACGAGCAGCTCCGTATGTTAATAATGTTCAGTCTGATACCGACCGCTCTAGCTTGCGTTGTTTGATGAAATCAGAATCAAACAGGGAAATGGAGTACGATGCTCGAGCATCTTGTGCAGGTCGGTCCGTAAGAAGTCCTGCACATCTTTCATGTCTAAACGTGTATTTTATGATTCAATTAAGAATTTAATTTGATTAAGATGTGTATACGTTGATTGATTTAACAGTTATTTAAAAATATATGCACAATATATGTTATTCCTATTCTCTGTCGGAGATTACATCTACAAATATAAAAAGCAAAATCATACATCTTATTTTTAAATCATTATTAAGATATTAAAGATCAGTTTATAGCTTAATTAAGAAATTAAAAAAAATCAAACAGCCTAAATACACCAACCTCTGACCAAATGAGATCAAGGTCCGTTAAGCCAGATCAAAGGGAGCCGCGTCAAATCTGTCCGTTTCAATCCCAATCTAGTCCCGTTTGAGTACTCTGCTTTTTAAATATCTAGCGGTATATACAACAAATATACATATATTTCTAAATAGATCCAGAAGCAAGGATGTTGCCGTAGAAAAGTTGCTCCTTTCCGGAGAACATTCTAATGAGCATCCGGACATAGAGAAAAGAAGGAAGTCCTCAGTGAGATTTTTGGTTGCATAAAGGAAAAAAGATGCCTCCTCTCATTTTTTTTATCCCATAGCAAAATTCTCAAATGTAAATAAGCATTGAAATCCCATACAAGGCCCATCAGTACAAACCGCCATGATATTATAGCTTGGCGCATTCTTTTAGTAAACGCTGATATTAATATTGATGCATGACAGTATAAACGAGAACAGATTTGTTGACCTTTTCTTTTATTTTAGGGCCTCCTGAATAAAGACCGGCTCCTTCCGGCGGCTGCGGCTGCTCCAGCCCCCTTTCCCGGCCGTTCGCCGGCGACTGATCGGCAGGAAATCCGATAGATTCGACCGGTGAAGGGCATTCCTTGGGCCGTAGTCTACCAAAGCCCTCGCTTAATTTCCAAGGATGCAAGTTCGAAATCGAGACTTCACAGGCAGGATCAGAGGGCACAGGATCATCCCATTCTTATTTCATCTTTGCAATATTACAGGCAAGTAGCGGTTTCGATTTAGAACACAGAAACAAACACAGAAGACATACTGCAATCTGGAAGCAGACGTGATCTTGCATCAACATATATAGTCCTCCCGCCTCCGAGCGGCGGCGGTACACGAACCCAGTGACGGCGGCGTGCCCATTTTACGGTTGCCTCCCGGCGGCGGCGGCTCCTGCGTGTAAGAGGACACAAAAGTCGGAACTTGCGCACCTCCATTCCATTGAGGTCGACCCAAGGTAGCCGGCGAATAATCAAAGACGGCACCGGATCTAGAGATTACCTGCAGGGCCGCACCGGATTGAGCACTTGCGCTGGCAACGTTGCAGCAGGCGAGCTGTTCCATCATCAGCACATATCAGAATGCAGCAGCAGAGCGGTTCGCGGTCGACGGCGAAGAGTACGTAAGAGGGCCACCCGTCTCCTCGGCGGGGAAGCCGAGGAACGCAGGGCATGCCGATCCTCGGCTTCCCTGAGGACTCGGGAGGGCGCCAGCAAGACTACGTATCTACACAGAGATGGGAGCTGCACTCACGCTGGTTTATGTAGTTGGCGACGCAGCCGGTGTCGCAAATATCGCCGCAGGAGTACGATTGGGACTCCGCCTCCTCCAGACGGCAGGTCAGGAGGACCAAGAAGAGAAGAACGGCGGCCGCAACCTTCTTCGACGCCATCTTCAGACGAGGTGCTCTCGCTCGCTTCCCTTCTCCGAGATCCGTGTAGTGGAGGATCGAGGTTACTGCTCCCGGCCTATATTCGAAGAAGAGGCTTCGGCGACGCCGCGGCGGCTTATCCATTAGGGCGGCCCCCCTTACCGGTCAAGATCGGCGGCCGAGTGACCTCTATTTGTGGGACCACCTTTGACTCTTTGACCGTGCGGACTGCTGGCCTTGCCGGTGCGATTGACCAGTCCATTATGGTCGCCGTTCGTCAAGCTAAGGAGAGCGGATCACCTCAGTTCCCCGGTGGAGGGAGAAGCCTCAGTCCCCAATCAGAGGCGGACACATACCCCCATCACTTAAGTGAACCGGTTTGGTGAACCGGATCGAACCGGGGGTCTGAAACTGAACCGGTTCGGTTCACTTAAGTGACGGGGTATGTGTCCGCCTCTGATTGGAGACTGAGGCTTCTCCCTTCACCGGGGAACTGAGGTGATCCGCTCTCCAAGCTAAGCAAGCAAGCTGTCTGCATTTTGCAAGCTGCAGCCCAGATATTAATTGAAGGAATTGGATGATCCCTATATGATAGGATATTGTAGCATGTGAATAAGTTATTGAAGAAAAGACGGTCGACACCCGAGGAAACGAGGGGGGTCACTCTATATTAAGAGCAATAGAGATTAGCTATCTGACAACGTAAAGGGACAAAGACACGACAAACCCCGTGGGCAGCAGATTAAAGACCCATCTGACACGATTTTAGCAATCATCTTTTCTACTTCATACCCAGATCGAGTAAAACATAATTATCGATCAAGAGCGATCAGAAGTTTTATGTGATCCCATACTTCATAATACGCAATCTTTGTTAACCAACCCAAAATCGCGGTACTGAGTTAGAGAGGACCCAGGCTTATAAGCATAGGTACCTCCCCTACCTAGCCAATATGGCACTATTCTAACTCGCCCCCTCACGTGTAAGCTCTTCTGGCTTTGACACGTGTACACTGTTTACGGGTGACGGTCGACGGAGAGGGGTCCACAGCCCTTGGCACTAATACCATGTTAACCAACCCAAAACCGCGGTACTGAGTTAGAGAGGCCCAGGCTTATAAGCATAGGTACCTCCCCTACCTAGCCAATATGACACTATTCTAACTTGCCCCCTCACATGCAAGCTGATGGGAACCGAATCGGGACACAAGAACCGATTCATGTTTTTTTTTTGGTCACTTGGCCGGTTGGCCGAAGGCCCGCCGTGCGCGCGGGTGGCGAGGGTTCAACACCCGTCGAACCCCACAAAGTCGCCCCCCCCCCCCATGGGGGCGCCCGGCCTGCAGCCGCCGGGAGGCGAAGCCCCGACCTCGCACCCCCCTGCGCGAGGTCGTGCCAACCAAGCGACGCTCGGTCGGCTGATTCATGTTAATAATTGAATCGGGATGCAAGAACCGATTATTGATTTTCAAATTTCATGTAATTCTTGATTTTTAGTTTAATAATGGGTTCATTTAAGTAATTTCCTAATTTTTAGGATTTTTAGTTGATTTGTTTGAGCATTTTTTCAATTTCTTATCATTTACGAACTTTTTCTGAATTTTAACCCTATAAATAGGGACCTATGTATACGATACAGGATATGAGATGAGGAATATACATTGATTGAAGTCCCGTCACTGTTTAGTTTTACAAGTTTACCCCTCTCACTCTCTCGGCTTCCCCCCCCCTTTCCCGAACGACGCGGGTCTTATCTCTCCCCGATGGCGCTTCGGCGCGCTGTTTTCCTCCTTCCGCCCTTGCGATGGCATAACCCTAGCGACGGCACCTCTTCGATCCGCTTCTTCCCGTGGTGATCTCGACGAGCGACTGAAGACGAATCTCCTTCCTTCGTCCTCCTCTAGCGGTTCCTCTTCAGTTCGGCCGGCGATTGAGCCTTCTACGACCGTCTCCTCCCTCGGATCAGCTCGATCCCTTTCTTCCGGTGGTTGTTCCGACGAGCTCCTGTGGAGATCTTTCTTCACTTGATCGGATCCTCCTCCCGTCCCGATTGTGCTGCTGGATCTTCTACCGTTTCGTGTCCCTCTATTGCTGCTATCGGTGCTCCACAACGGTTCTCCCGGAGTCGGTCACGGTTCCATAAGGTCAGCGTTGTTCCTCCAAACGCTGTGGATTCTCTTGCGGGTTCCTCTAGTCCCTGATTGAGAAGTTGTCTTTCCCATTCCAAGAAGGTTTGCAGAATGCCTTACCTTCCAAGGCACACGTGATATCCGACCCTCCCATAATAGATTCCTCCCTACAGAGCAAGTTCTTATGGTTTAAGGCCATGAATGGCCATGTCCCGTGGTTCATAAATGTGGTTCCATTGAGATGGCTTGGTTTTCTTCCAGTCTGAGCCGATTGCTTCTAGTGATCTGATTTCTGACACCACATATGATATTTGTGCTTGAAGAGGAATCTGCAGGACTGGTCCACCTCCAGTCTATGAGTAATCTGATGTTTCTGTTCATCTAGTATTCACGACAGTCTGTCTTGTTTTCTTGATTGGATATTATTCATATTGCACCACGGATTTCTCTTGAGAAATGGAACCTACAGAAATGGTAGGATTCATCTGGATCTGCCTACATTTTTTAATGGGAAAATGATGATGAAACCAAAGAAAAACTTGCCTTGGTAGCTTTAATTAGTTGCCGGTATAGTTATTGGGAGGACTCCTGAATTATACTTGTTGATATATTGGTTTCACTAATTTCAATTATGACTGTGATGATCATAATCTGAGCCAATGTCACTTTATCTACTGCTATCATGACTGTTGATTTGCTTATCATTTTCATGAGGACTGTGTGTTATTGAGATATCCTCCCTGTACCGGTTGACACTATCATTATGATAAATTGCATAATCTGTTCGGTTTAAACTGCTGGGTTCTTAGCACTTCTGGTCTTTGAACTGCCTGCTATACTGTTGGGTTATGATCTGAGCTTATTACTGTTGGAAGTCTGTTCATTTTTGGTCTGTTACCTGCGGGTTCATATCAGACTGCTGGTTCCTGGTATTATCTGTTTGGCATTTTATCTTCTGGGTTATACTGCTAGTTTATTTGGTATCCATGGGACCCCCGGTCCCGTCCCGCATCACAAGCTCTTCTGGCTTTGACACGTGTACACTGTTTACGGGTGACGGTTGACGGAGGGGGTCCACAGCTCTTGACTCTGATACCATGTTAATCAACCCAAACCGCGGTACTGAGTTAGAGAGACCCAGGCTTATAAGCATAGGTACCTTCCCTAGCTAGTCAATATAACACTATTCTAGTTATCTCCACCTTGTAAGAAGATGAATTTTCTAACGAACATGGCATCCGTTGAAAAAATCTGACTCGAAGCCCATGAAAGGAAGAAAGGCAAATCTACACGGCATGGCTTCTTGCGGGATCAGCCGGCTCCAGATTCGACGTCCTGGCAGTTTCGTCGAGCGATGGCGGCTGCTCCTCCATCCGAAGGTCTCCCTTTCCATCCGACCCGGAGACGGGCAGTCTGAGTCCGAGTTTTTTTTTGAAATAGCACACTTTTTTTTTTAAATTTTAAAAGTAGCACGGTAAAAGTTTAAATCGCAAATCTAACACAGTTTGGTCAAAATCGGGTTTTGAAAATTCGATTTTAAGCCCTGATACGCGCCCCGCTCGATTACGATGGCTAATGACTGTTAGCGAAAATCGGGTTATAGTTTAACGATTTTAAAATCGAGTTTATGAAACTCGATTTTCATTTACACCGGCGCGCACCTTCTGCGGTCTGCTAAAGTCGGGTTCTACGAGCTCGAACCAAGGACGGTGGATGCGCTCCGGGCAGAGCTCCGCTGTCCCGTGTACACCGTCGACCCCTCCATTCCATACCAGGCTCTCGGAGAAACTGCGGCGGCGCGCGGCGACGACCTGCGGCACGCCGGCTACTACGACGCCTGGCTGGGCTCCCGGCCGAGGGGCTCCGTGCTGTACGTCTCCTTGGGCAGCTTCCTGCCGGTCACGGCGGAGCAGATGGAGGAGATGGCGGCGGGGTTGCGGGACAGCGGCGTCCGATTCCTGTGGGTGGTGCGCCGGGAGCGGCCCCGGCTGGAGGAGATGGTGGGCGGTGACGTTCCCCATCTTCTGGGACCAGCCGCCGGACAGCCACCTGGTGGTGGACGAGTGGAGGATAGGCCTGAGCCTGAGACGGGACTTGGTGGGGGGCGGCGTCGTGGGCAGCGAGGAGATCGCCAGGGCGGTCAGGATGCTGATGGGCTTGGAGGGAGAGGAGAGCACTCTGCGCGCGCGGAGTTCTGTCCCAAAGTCGGGTTTCAGAAACCCGATTTTAGCAGACCGCAGAAGGCGCGCGCCGGTGTAAATGAAAATCGGGTTTCATAAACTCGATTTTAAAATCGTTAAACTATAACCCGATTTTCGCTAACAGTCATTAGCCATCGTAATCGAGCGGGGCGCGTATCAGGGCTTAAAATCGAATTTTCATAACCCGATTTTGACCAAACTGTGTTAGATTTGCGATTTAAACTTTTACCGTGCTACTTTTAAAATTTTAAAAAAAAATGTGCTATTTCAAAAAAAAAACTCGTCTGAGTCCGCCATGACCACCCTCCTGCTCTCTGTTCTTCCCCCAGAGGACGCTGTAGAGGCCCACAACCATCAGCACCCCTCCTGCGACGCTGCAAGCAGTCAGATCCGTCAAGATTAGAGCGACGAGAAGAAAACCACGGCATGATGGCTTCGCTGCGCTCCGATTCTTACCTTCCGGAGGCAACCGGCTCGCCGAAGACGAAGGATAGGCAGCTCACCGTGATGACAAAAGACAGGGGCGTCGACATGGCCAGCACAACGGGGCCTCCCCTCTCGATGCACCATGATTGCAGGTAGAAGGAGAATCCCGTCACGACGAATCCCTGCAACGCATGGCACAGAGGAATCCGGCCCTCAGAACGGGAGGAGATGGAGATGGGAGGCGAATCAGGACTGTGACAGTGTGGGGGGCCGTCGTCGGCCTGATTACGCTGTAAGCGACGGAGAGCAGCTGAAGGTCCAGACCCAGCTTCCATCTGGAGAAGTCTCGTTCAAAAACGAGGGCGACGAGGAAGGAGTCGACCATGGCAAAGGCGTCCACATGCGCTGTGAAGAGCTCCTTGGAAGGGTACTGCTTCAGCAATCCGGCCTGAGGTCAAGTATTTCTCCGTGGCATAGGATCAAACAGATTTGCGGATGATGTACTGCTAAGGAACTGGCGCCCTCTTCCACGCCCTTCTGTTTTGACGAGAGCGTACCTGGAAGACGATCCAGGAAGACCAGCAGATGGTGCAAAGCAACATGATGAAGCATCCCTTGACCCAATTCTTGCCTGAACTCCAAGATGAACCGCTTCTCCCCGCGGCGCCCGTCTGCCGGCCAAGAAGGCGGTGGTGGTTCGGCGACTTCAAGAGGGGCCCCTGGTAGAAGGCGAGAACCAGGGATCCGGCCAGGCACAACACAACGCCCAAGATCTTGGCCGCGCCGACGGGGCTCTTCAACCTGACAGTCTCCATCCTGCGACGTACGTGAAGAGAGCTCAAGCGGCCGGCGGCGATGGCCGCGTACGGGGGGAAATGTAGCCCACTGACATCCACGTCACGTAGCGAGATGCAGAGATGAACAGAAGCTGTAATTATAATTACCCCAAGAGTACCGCCAGAAGGAAGGTGAACGCCGGGACGGTGTTCACGGCGGCCGCCACCATGGCGGGTGATGTGTAGTCGAGGGCAACACTGTACAGCTCCGAGGTGAGAGTGACCCTGGAAATGAAGGAAAATAATCCTGAAGGAAGAACGAATTTTGATGCTTAAACACGACCAGCGTCTGAGGAGGATCCTAATAATACCCTGCGAGAGCTAGCAAAAAGGCCTTGAAGATTGGCTTAAACGACATCCGCGGGCACGAGGATGATCTCTTCCTGAAGAAGAATCATTGAATCTTGAACGTTAGAACTGATCGATCGGCATATGATATACCATCGGTATGTATATCTACGAATGTGATAAGCGAGCGGGAGATCGATGGATTTCCTCTCGTAGAGAATAGCGATGGGCGCCATGAAGATGAACGATGCCGTCTGCCGGTAGAAGACGAAGACGAAGGTGCTCATGCCGCCGGCGAACGCAACCTTGGCCAGGATCTGCATGCCGGATGACAGGGCTCTCACGAGGATCAGAGCAAGGTAAAGCTTCTTGTCCATCATCTCTGTGCGGGCCTCCTCACCTCCCGTTTTCTCGAGCCGATGGTTTATTATATAGGGAGAGTAGCCATGGTGCCGACGACCTGACGCGACAGCAGCCTCCTCGTCGTCGTCGTAGTTCTTCTCTAATCAGTGTTTCTTTGGAAGATGCTAGAGGGAGCAGCGATGCTCTGTCTTCGTTTTTCTCCGGTTCTCTTGTCTTGGCATTGATTCAGTGGAGAAAAGATTCTCTTTTCTTAGAGAAATATACATATATATATTTGGAACCTCTAATCTGACGGCCAGTCTAACGAATACAGAGTTGCTTGCTGTTTTTTTAGACACAGCTTTAACATATTGAAGAGAGATTACGGAACAAGAACCTTGCAATGGTGACATGGAGAAATTTCACCTATTGAGTGGAGACACTTTGATCGTTGTCTTTGAATAAGGCTGAGATTGACGCATTGTCTTTCAAACGTGTGAATATCCACGGAAAGACGAAGACTTTGAAACAAAAAAGCGCCAAAGACGACAGCCATTCATATCTTCTTCTCTTTTCTTTTCTTTTCTTTTTTTTTTTTTTTTTGCGGATCAGAGAGTCTATTCAGCCATATGAAATCTTAACTAGGTTGGATATGGGTCGGATAGCACTATCCCTATCGGTCTCTTATAATATAAACGAAAGATAAACTGATTTGTTATTTATCAATATCGGAAATAAGTATATATTTGAAACAAGCATATATGGGCCTTATAATATAATCGGCCGGGTACGTGCTAATGAACATAGAAAGTTATAGTATATGTAATAATCTAATTCATTAATATAAAAAATAAAAATAAAAAAAACTTAAAGTGACTAAAGTGGGGATATTCAAACTTATCCCGGTATTAGAGAATAGCGACACCGTAAATCAATAGATTCAGATTCATTTTATTCATGTTTACGAGATAGAGGGAACTGACTTAATTATATTAATTCAAGTTTTTCTTGCCTATTTTCCATACAAAATTTAACAGTAAACACAAAAAGCCTTATAATATGAATAATATAATAAGTTAACTAGGTAATTATTATTATCATTTTTCGTTTATCTTCTGCCCTGTTTATTTTGCTATTTAGTTTCCAAAAACTTCATTTATATTGGGTACTTATATTTAGAATTTTAAACTTATACAGTATCATACATCAATCGTTATTATAGATTATTTATTTTATAAGTATACCGTATTGGAGACATAGATCAAACTGTCAAGAGAGATTTAAAGAGATCAAATTAAAAAAACAAACAAACCAGAGTTCAGAGAGTTATTTCCCACTGTACATATTTTCACATATTCGAAAACAGAAAACCTCTTTTAGTAATCAGTATTTAATATAAGGATGCTAAAAGAATTATTCTTACCTTGAAAACAGGAACGCTAATTTACACCTTGTTAATTTTGTAACGCTTTCAATGTAGCAACAGCTACTACCTTGGAGATGAAGCTGTTACCCCGTGTTGTGAAGAATAGAATGCATACCCATAATTTCGTTGACTTAACGTAGCTAAAGACATGGCTTTTTCTGAACCATCTTCGGAGCAAGTCAACGCATGTGTCAAATTTATCTAATATATAGATTCAGAATTTTCGATAACCGCCAATATTCCAGGGGTAGATAGCAAGATAACATGTGGCTGTGAGTAGAGAAGCGAAAGAAGTGGATGATGACTCTGCCATGCATGTCATCAGATAACAAATAAACTTCTTTAATGGTTTTAAAATATAAGATTAAGCCCTGCGGTTGGCAAACAGAGTGAGATGATACATAAAACACAGAAGATAAATGTAACGACTTGCTGCACGAGAAAATGAATGTGGCTAGGGTATCAAACTAATCACAGTATCAGTTTTAATATTTTCAGTAGATATAGCATGCGGCAATATTTTTAGTAGATGCAGCATGTTGATATTACATCAATTTAATTGCTGCCTTGTCTACCACAAACACCAAAACAAACTTCTGTATCGTTTTAAATTCTTTCTAACGAAAGAGGAGGTACGTAATCGTTTGCAAGTCTGGATCGGCTGCCCCGTAATATTTGTGGAGGCTCTCAAGCGGTGGTGCCATCTCTCTGTGGGGGCGTCGTCACTCCGCCGACCAAGCCGTCGTCCAGCCTGCGCGACTTATTGCACAGGTCGATTTCCTCTTCCTGCAGACATGGCGAGCTCGTCGACAGGGGCAGCTGGTGATCTCCGCCCTGCTTGGAGGTATCCTTGCCCTTCAGCAACACCAGATAGAGTCCTCCTACGATCAGCCCGGCGCCCAGAATGCTGCCGCCGGCACCCCGATTAATTTCAAGGCAAGAATATGTAATACATGAAGAAGTAATTAAGGAGGGATCGATGAACAGATAATTGAATAGAGAAATTAATATACATGGCCGGCCTGAGAGTAGGTCTGTTCCCTATTCGGTTCAACCCGAAAAACCAAACCAAATCAGTACTTTGGTTCGGTTCGATTTAGTTTGAACTACTGATCGATTTGGTTTGGTTTGAACTACCGAAACCAAATCAAACCGGTAAACCGAATAACCCGAATTAGATTAAATATTTTAATTTAAGTTATATATAAAATAGTATTTATGTATCTTTTCTTATAAAAATAAATTTTTTAAGAATTTTTATGGTAAAATTATTGTAATCTATAAACATATATACAGAAGATTTTAATAGAATATGATTTAAAATGAACAAAATAAAATTATATATTGATGTATTTATTTTACCTTAATAAAATATGGTTTGAACCCAACCAAATCAAACCAAACCGAATTAATTTGGTTCGATTTGGTTGGTTTGGGAGATAGTTTGGTTTGATTTGGTTTGAGAAAAAATACTCAAAAATCAAATCAAACTAAATCATGAACACCCCTACCTGAGAGTATGCATGGACCAGTACGGGTGATATATTAGCCAATAAGAATATATAACTTACAAACAACAAAGTTATAATGTTGAGGTTGAAAGACTAAAGATATATAAACATAATAAGATGTAATAATCAGCATGGACTTATTTTCACAGTTCCAACATTTTCTCTCAGTGTCAAAGTAAACAGCGAAAATAAAAGATAAGATACCGAGGTATTAAAGAAAGAAAAATACTCATTCTAATATCAACTTACGAGCTCTAAAATCATAATGTTGAAGTCGAAGGACTCAAAATATACAAACATAATATCAAATTTGTAACAGTCATACTATCCTCTCCGTTGACCATCACCAGCAATATTGTTGTGATTTTGGGTTAACTAACATGATATCAGAGACAAAGATCAATGAACCCCTCCGTTGACCGTCTCCCGCAACATTGAACACGTAGCGGAAGTTATATAGGAGAACTTCCACACGAGAAAGCGAGTCACATGGTCTCATATTGGGAGGAGAGATATCTCTCTAATCCAACGCATGATATTGAGTCTGTCAACAATGTATACATGTACGACGTACCTTCCGAGGTGCAGTTTCTCCCCGAGAAGAATAGAGCCCAGTATCGACACGATTACGAGCAACAGGGGATTGAATACAGCGGCAAACAACGGTCCCTTGAGGCGTATGCACCAAGACATCAAAGTGAGTGTCGCTCCCGACGCGATTACTCCCTTCAGGTGTATGAGACAGAAATTAATTAAAGACTGTCGTCAATGTTCTTTACTATGTCAAAAATAAGAAAAATTTATTTGACTATCAATTAACTTGACAATCTAAGATGAAGAAGAAGAAGAAGAAATGATCTTTGAAGCACACTCACAACATAGACGACGGTGATGAGGCGAATATCGAGACCTAATCTCCACTCGCTCCAGTTCCTCTGCAGGCAGAGAGCGTAGAGCGTCGACTGCACCGCGGCCATGGCGCACATCAGGGCGGTGCTCGAGTAGACCACCGGGTAGTTCTTGCTAAGCTTTGCCTGCGAAATCGGAGGGGGGGAGGAAGCAGATCGAGCAGAGGAGAGACGTCAGAGCTCCATAGCCCACGGCGACGGGGGATTTAACGCCTTAAAGTCACCTGAAGAATCAACCAGATAGAATAACAGAAAACACTGGAAACAGCCGTCAATGCCCCTTTTACTCTATTACCGGGCTCAAGATCATGCGCCTGCCCGTGCTCGGAGTGATGCCGGAGGAGGTTGATATTGCTAGTCCAGATGACGATCTCGGGGCCCTTGTAAAAGGTTAGGAGCATCGCACCCCCCATCCCCAGCAGCGTTCCCCCCACCTTCGCCTTCCCCGCCAGCGTCTTTATCTCTAACTTCTCCAGCCTTTATCCGTCCATGTATATATATAATAGAAGAAAATAAAATAAAAATCCTTCTCTCACGGACAAAGTGATACCGGCATAAAGAGCAAGCTTATTGGATCGTACCCGACGAAGATGGCCAATACAAAGGTGATAGCAGGGCTGAGATTGGCCATGGCGGTGGTAAAGGTGGCCGTCGTCAACTTGATGGCGACCACATACAGGTTCTGCGTCAGCGTGCCTCTGCAGAAAACATTGTTTCATCAGTGGAAAAAAAGAAGGAAAAAGAGAAGGAAGGAAAGTTAGAAAAGATGTCGAAAACCTCTACTGATTAAGACGACAAGGGGAACCCATGGGAGGCTAGCTATCTAGAAGGATACGAATATATATCGTGATCATCTAGGGAGTGAAAACTAACTGAAAACAACCGATGTTCGCCCACAAGAAGAGATCTTCTTCTTCTTCTTTTTTCTCTGGGCTCGGCTTGATTATCTCTTACCCAAAGATACCGCAGAAGAAAGATTGTATCAAGATCTTCCAAGTGAGTCTCGGCCTTTCTTTCCTGCATAAGAATTTACCACGCCAGCCAAATATCACAATGAAGTCAAAACGATGCCGGATGAATTCGGCTGGCCTCAGCTGGACGAAAGAGAATTACTATACATATACGTAATAATAACGTTTTCTTGCTGCGGAAACTATATATACATATATATTGCACGGAGAAGCTGGGAGAGGGGGGAGCTCTTGTACCGGTACCTACCTTTCCAAGAAGAGGGCGAGGGGGATGAGGAACCCCGTCGCCAAGATGTTCCTGTAAGCAACAAGAACCCTCAGATTCATGCCGTCGCTGGCCGCCAGTTTGTAAAATAAATTCACGCCGGCCAGGGTGATCTGCACCAGCACCATGCTCGCTACGGGCCCGGCGCCCTTCACCAGCTCCCAGAAGCTCGCAGCCATATCGGCGATCTCTGTCGATTTCGTGGGTCTTGCACTGCAGGTTCCCGTGCCGCGGGCGGAGACGGTGTTGGGGGGCACAGCCGTGGCCCTCCCGACTACTTATATACGAGAAGCACGTCTAACCACCCCGGCGAAGCGGGAGGAGGGCGACCCCGGCGGTCGCCCGTGTCTGTTGTGCGCTGCGCCACGGCCCGCAGGGTGGCACGACGTGTTGAGCGCCGCTTGGGTTGGGGGCTTGCCACGTGGCGCATGACGGGCATGATGACGTCACGGGAGCGGACTCTTCGATGCTTGACTCGCGGGATCCTCGCGCGACGACACAAGAGGGTCGATGAGAACGATAATACTGTTTGTTACCCGGGAGCTGAATCCGCGGGGGAAACTGGTTAATAAATATTATTGACCATGATTTTCGTGGTGCATTGCTGTCATTACGTAGGTAATATCATGATTTACCTACCTAGGTTGCATATCAGTACAATAACACTACTTTAGTTGAGATGTGGTTACTTTCCTTCGAAAGCACACTACTTCAGTTGGAACCTTAGATGGGCCAGATCCAGGTGGGATCGATCCCATGGGATTCGAACCAGATCCAATTTGAAAAAAATAAAAAAAAATCAAATCCGATAGGTTTTGGTATTTCGGATTCAAATCGATACCCACAAATCCGAAAATATATTTCGGACCAATAACCGGCGGAGTCCGAAAACAGATTTCGGATCAATACCCGATGCTATGGCCGGTTGCCAACGTTGCCCGGGGACGGGCAACATATTTTGGGATCCCCTTTTATTGCATGTTTGGACCTGCAGATCTATGCTATGAATTACCAAAACATTCAAAATTCAAGTATTCAATGATTGAAACATTAGGAAAGCATTAAATCCTTTCCGGATCCCCTGTTGCTGCTGCCCGCTACCATCGATGTTGGGCTGCCTATTTAAGAAAACTTTATCATTTGGATTACAAAAAATTTTTTGAAATTCAAATATTCAATGATTCAAACATCAGGAAACTAAGTATTAAATCGATCCTTTGCGTGTTACTATCATCGCTGTTGGGCTGCCTGTGTTAGAAAAACATGTTTCAGATCCTTGTTATTGTTATTGTCTCCTATTGTCGAAGGGTTTAATCCTATATTGGCCACCGGAGAAGTATTTCATGTCTTTATCGTAACCTGGACCTGAGTCTCCTCAGCGCGCACGTGTGTTTTTGGAATTTCACACCTCTTACGTGATTCATAAATTACAAAATATCCACTTCAACATCAAGAAAGCACTTGAATCCTTCCGCCGTTGGTATCAAGTAGCTAGTCATGTAATTTCACCAAAATGAATTTTTTTTGGCTCTATGCATTTTCTTTCGGTAGACAAAAGGACTTGTGATACAAAATCGTTTTCTCTTCGTAAAAGGTTATTATATTCATTCTTCTGTCCGTTTTAAAAAAGTTCAGACCTCTAATTGTGTGCTTACAGGTGCATCCAAATGGATCCTACAACATCATTTTCCCATTCATGAAAGATGTGACCGTCATACAAGGTTGTGTCCTCGTTTGGGAGCTTGTTATCATGAGCTTAAAACGAAGTAAATGACAGGCAGACATCCAACAGAAGTGACACCTTCTATAGCTGGCAGCATAACACCTAGTTCTGCAGCAATATTTGATTTTGGGTCGACTCCTGCTGTGGTTGACCTGACTCGACCGAGCCGATCAGGGTCAGCCAGTTCTAGGCACAGTTTGTCTTCCCGTCCGCCGATGGACTTTGGTTGACCTGGCTAGGCTTGGTGGATTCGTTTTGTATCAAAAAAAAAACATTTTTATTAAGTCGTTAGGGTCGATAGCTGATACTGGCTATACCACATTCCATAATTTTTTCCTTAGTATATTGCAAAAGAAAAAGGATAAAAGGTAGCCGACCGCTCAATGACAAATGGAATTTCTCCTCTTGGGATGAAGAGAAAAAGATATATATCTTAGGATGATTAATCAGATGGCAAACCCCAAACTAAACTATGGATTATGATCTGCTGCTAACTTAATTAGGCCCCTGAACTTGAAGATGTTAAAACTACGACGGAAGTAAATATAAAATTGATATTTTGACAATTTATTTTTGCAATAGCTGATATTTAAGTATTTTAATAGGACCAAACGGATGTATTTCTCAGGCCGGGTGGGTTAAGGAACAAAAATTAAAATTTTGTTACAAATTTATGTTTTTCTATCATATCTATGCAAATGCACAAGATTATTCAGAGGCGATAAAACATATTTACCCCAAAATCAATCTCGTATAAGAGACTCCAACAAATGAGACACTCCACCAAGCCCACGCGCTCGGCTGCTCTTCATTATTCCCGGATGAAACCAACATATTTTTTGGGCGATAATCGAATGGAATCACCACCGTGATATATTCATTTTCTGCGTCGCATTTAAATTCAACCGCATTTATAAGAAACAAAAAACATTGACCGAACCTCCCTGCCAGCTGGATGGACAGCAGGGCAGCGCAGTCAAACGTCACATGTTTACCTTCACCGCCGGACCAGGACAGGATAGGACGGTCTCCCTCTGCGGCATCACGTGCTCGCACCATCCCAAACAACATCACGTGTTATGACAGCAGCGAGCGCCCCCGCAACGGCAGCCAGCTCCGGCTGTCCTCCACCGTCTCGTCTTGTCTTCCCCCCCCCCCCCTCCTCCGCACGAGGTCGGGGATATCCCACATTTTGAAAACCTCCCCCCGTCGCCGGACTCAGCTGGACGGCTGCCGCGCCGTCCCGAGAACACAGAGAAAACATTGAGAACGCCCGGCGGATCTCGCCATCGATCGAGCTCGAGGATTCATCCTCTTGCTCGGTAGCAAGACGAAGAAATTACCTCAATGGAATGAGAATATATATATAAATCAAGGACAGGAAAAACAGTGGGAAGGAAGAGAGAAAGAGGAAACAAAGGGCGCTAGATTGATGACATATCCTAGAAACAGAGGATGACGACGGAGGAGGAGACGGTGAAGGCGAAGGTGCAGATGAGAAAGCCGAAGTGGAGCGCCCAGTTCCTCTTGAATTTGGCGAAGTAGCTCTCGGGGGGCTCCTGGTAGTGCACCTCCAGCAGGTTGTTGTCCTCCTCCTCGCCCTCCCGCATCAGCTGGGAGGCCCCCCGCATCTTGAGCTGCTTCAGGCGGTCGGTGGCCAGGGCCAGGGTGAGCTTGTGGCACCGCCGCTGGTACTTGAAACCGTTGATGCAGCGCAGCGTCTGGGCGACCGCGACGTAGAAAACGAGGTGGCCGAGGGAGAGCAGCGCGATCGGCGCCCAGCAGTGCCGGCACTGGAGGCGGGCGGGCGGCGACTGGACCTGCGCCGAGAAGACCAGCGCCAGGAAGAGGAAGAAGAGCTGGAAGAGCTTCCACAGCTCCTTCTTCTGCAGGTCCACCGCGCGCTTCTTCTCCAGCGTCTTCTCGAAGTGCAGCTGGAGGATGCTGTTGAGCGCCTGGATCGCCGTCTCCTTCGCCACCATGCCCCCCGCTCCGTGCTGCTGCTGCTGCTGATGGTGGTGGTGGTGGTGGTGGTGGTGCTGTTGTTGCGGACGGTGGTGCTCGTACGAGGCCTCCGCCATCTCCCCCCCGTGTTCTTCTGCTTCCCCCCCCTGAAAGAAGCAAGAAGCTTAGATCGGCAAGGGGTTGGCTGGATGTTCCGCTTCTTCGGATATCACACGCTTCCGATCTCTTCGTTGGAAGCTAGCGGCAGTGGTGGTGGCGGAGGATCAGAGAAGGTAAGGGCTGCCTTGGAATTTGAAACTGGGCCAGTGGGGAATTTTCTCTTTCTCGAAGTTCATAAAAAAAAAACGGGGGGGGGGGGGGGGGGGGGGGGTAAATATATAATGACATAAAGCTGAGCCGGACGAGCGTGCCGAGGCCAGATGAGTAGGAGTAGCATAGGCGTGCATTGGGGCCGAGCGTGGTACAAAAATATACGAAAAAAAGAAGAACGAGCTACACATTTTGGGACGCAAAACAAATTAAAGATTTAATTTACGCCCAAAATGACAACTTCCATTTAACGACAACAGGTTGATCTAACTTTACTAATCTGCATTTTATTTCCCAAACGCCCTCTTGGATCTAGGGCTGTACACCGGTCGATTCTGCAGTGGTACCACATGTTTTCGATTCCGTTTCAATGGATAAAATATGTTTTCGAATCCGATCGTGATAATGTGGTCATAGGCAGAGAGTGGCCCCCCACATCCCTGGTATGTGCAGCGGCCGCATCAGCGCCACGTCAATGGGCCTACCCTGATTGTGGACTGATAGTGGGCCAGAATCAAACTGATAATGGGCTGAGCTTTGTGGACTCAACTTGCTTGTACGATCAGCACACCGGATGCCCGACTCCGGAGATTCTGGAGACTGGAGCAACCTTTCATGAGCACGATACAAGGCGAACAATTTTTTTTTTTTTCATTAACATGCTTGAGTTGATCAAAGTTTTGCTTGACTCAATAAACCTCACAAACAGCTCAAATAAATGTTCAATTATAAAATTAAATCATGAATATCTATAATTACATAATGCTAATTAATTAAACTTCTTGAATAAGTCCGGATAATTTATTTTTTTAATTTTAATCTTAGATCGATCTTAACAAGCGAACTCAAACTCCAGTTTAGATTAAGCTCGAGTTTTACAAATAAATTCATATCTCGTTTAAACTCGAGTTCAGACAACTAGTTGAGCCGAACTCTCATTCGACCTCAAGTTCAAGATCACCTCAACAAAGTAATGAACCAAGTTGGAGCCGATCGATCATGGGTTGTTTAACGTGACTCTTGCTCATAGGGAGCAAAGGCGAGGGTTTGAACGGGCTTGTGAGCCCGGCCACCCTCCGGCGGGAGGTGATTTCTTGTGGGGATCGAGCGACACTCGATCCCTCGCCTCGCATGCGAGCGGCGGGAATGTTGGTCATTGACCCATAATGACCCAAACAAAAGAAAAGAAAAAAAAAGAACCAAGTTGGAACGTACGTCAACACTCCACCCATGGGGACGGGAGTTCGGGTAACTCGAGTAGAGATAAACTGGGTAGTGAACCAAGCTGGAACATATGTCTGCTCTACTCGATTGTTTGATATGCTCTGTAAACTTTGGAGCATTAGCGCAAGTACACACGAGAGCCAATAGGTACATGCTTGGCAGACGCGCAGCCTTGCGACACAAAGATTTACATTTAGGTGTCTAAACTGGCTCTATAACAAATATAAAAGCGTAATAATACATCAACAGAAATAACTAGATAGGCAACTCATTTACTTTTTAAAATTGAAAACTTACTAGAAAATAGTACCTTGTACTCAAATCTACTGGGGTCGGCCAAGGCAAGTTTTGTAGGGACAAGAAACATGGGATGAGAAGAGGGCAAAAACCCATCCCCGAATTGGCTGTCAAAACAGTTGGCTCACGATGATTTTCACGGTATTTGGGGTCTTGGATACTTAAACTTGATTTTGCTTGGTCAAGTTTAACAAGAACCCAGCTCTAACTCCTCGTGCTTCAGTTCTAATATTTCTAAAACGCTCATTTTCAAGCTTCTTCATCTTCTCATTCTTCTATCCGCATCTTATCCACCCCGTACTCCCCGTCTTCCTTTTTACTAATTCGCTGCCACTTGAAATGCTGCTTTGCCAGATCCAACATTTGCACTTGGATGTGCAGACCTTCCCCTCCTATATGTATATATATATATATAGCTGGATGTAATTTAAACGAGATTGTATGAACTGGTTCTGTGGTATTTGGTATACTAGACTCAGATCCTTCGGGGAGTACCTGATTCATATCAACAAATATCCCTTGGGCATAAGCATATATAAGGCCCCACTATTACAGTCCTGAAAGGCTGCAAGGTTCTTCAAACAACCAGCATCTTCAATATCAGCAGCTCGCTAGCCCCGTTCTCTTGGAACGGCATGATCCTGTAATTAACTCACATATCATGCAGAGCACCATCGTCTGCTGACCCATCATTGATCTCTGCCGGCCGCATCTGTACCATGGCTATTAGGGCTGTTCACTATTCGGTTCAACCCGAAAAATCAAATCAAATAAGTACTTTGGTTCGATTTGGTTTGAACTACTTATCGGTTTGATTTCGTTTCTAAGATCCTTCAAATCAAATCAAACCGATAAATCGAATAATTTGAAATAGATTAAATATTTTAATTTGAGTTATATGTTAGATAGTATTTATGTATCTTTTATTATAAAAATAAATTTGTTTCGAAAATTTTTAAGATAAAATTAATGTAATATATATTTTTAATAAGTAAAAATGATATTTTTGACATAAAAAATTGAAAGTTATTTGGCCCGTTTTAACACGCGTTGGCCCGTTTCGGCCCATATGTCGGCTCGACTAAAGCCCGCGGGCCAAAATCTTTGGCCCGTCAAATAACCCGCAGCCGGCCCGGCCCACGAACCCGTGGGCCGGCCCGGCCCATTGCCACCCCTAGTATTAAGTATCTGTCTTAATATCACTTTTTTGATACTTGATAGTGTAAAACTTTATGTTCTCGCGTCTAATGTCAATATCAAAATCGATACTGTATTAGCCGTAATCTTATAACCACAGTATCTCTAAAGTAAATATCATGTTTGTGAACCTTGTGATAGAAAAATAGATTAAAACGAGAACTAGCTAGGATGGTCAAAGAAACATAAATGTACTATGTTTGACTAGAAAACAACATCTCGTAATAAAGAACTATATGAGTAATATAACAAAAAGATAAAAAATCATCAGAAAGAAAATATAAATAAACAACGCCTCAACTCTTATTCGTGCTTGATTAAATAACAAATCAAGTTTTAACAAAACTTGGCACACCGGTAAAAGCAAGAGGACCGACTCTAAAAGAAACCAGTTGGAGTTGAAACACGTATATATTACTCAAGTAACATTTGGAAAAGAATTTTTTTTTAAATATGATAACTCAAAATTCTAATCACATACAAGTTATTTGCATTGATCTCTCTGTTTAAAAAAATAGAAGAGATTTTGAGAATTGAAAAGAAACATAGACACCAATGACCTATGTAATCGTCGAAATTTGGAAGGAGTTACCAAACGACCCCCCCCCCTCCCCCCTAGTCCCCCAAATGTCAACACGGTCGCGCATCCTTACTGGTTTATGCACGCGGCGACAAAGCTCTGTGCCTGTGCACTGCATGCTGCTTCCCCATGCACACTACAGCGCGCGTTCACACCTCACGTCATCCCCAGCGGCGACGACGGCGACGATGCATCCTCCTCCTCCTCCTACTCCAGCCATGGTTGTCTTCTTCCTCCGGACGCGCAGCACCGACGACACACACACACACTCACAGCTGATCGATCGGTCAAGAACATAGATATGCGAAGAACGTAAGGAGGTCCTATCATTTGACCCACCGACGACGTCGACGGAGCAGTTTGGAAACTTCGTGGAAGCTGATTTGCTGGTGACCGCAGATCGAGAAAGGCCACGGATCGGTTTATTCACTGGCCTCCATTCGGATGTCAGGCGCCGGCTCTATGTTGCCCCCACCTACCATACCATTACCACCGCCTACGGCAGATATATGGTGTGTGTGTGTATATATATGCATACATACGGTGAAAATTTTTGACCCAACAAAAGTCAAAGAAATTACGAGAATGTCAATAATGTGTTCGCCCAAAAGCATCTACGTACACTTAAAATTTTTGCTTGATTTATGCCTTTCCCTCACTTCTTTCATCAAATTTCTAATGCACACGAGTCAACAACAGGTTACTGCACGTATCAGACTGCGGCGCTTTGGCCAATCAAAGATTTTTAAATAATCAAAACTTCTTTACAAGTCCACATCTCCAATGCACCGTCGACCAATAATATCTCGTGTGTCTTCAGTTGAAGTTTGGATAGAAACTCTTTAATGATTTTTAAGATACACCACATATGTAAAATAGTCGCGCTGATCACTTGGAGGCCAGATAGCGTCAAGGCGAATCTTAATGATATATTTTCAGTCCAACCCAACATGCATCTTGGACTCCATCGTCGTCACAACCAACGAGGCAGCACAAAAAATAATAATGATGACGACGACGACAATAATAAGAAAAAGACGACGATGACTTTGTTTAAACAAATCAACTCAGTAATGTTTTACGGTTCACAGAGGTAGTACCAAACGAAATGTTCGCTCTGCTCTATTCAAGATAAATAAATCTAAATCAACCGTAGGTACATATGATAAATTGTGTATATTAATACAATAAAAGTTTAATTAATTTTCGAACAAGATACTGTCCACGTTTGCTCGGAGGAGGAAATACTCAAATTTCAAGTACAAATTATTTGTTTAGCCAAAGAGAGCGGAAAACAGCTCAGCTCAACCGGAAGAAGAAAGAGAGTCCACCTCCATCGGACCTGCTTTCGAAAGCAACGTTGCCCACATCATACTCCGCGGCGAGCTGAGCCGACCGTTCATCCGATCCGCCCCGCCCCCCATCAGAGCGGGCTTACAGCCGTGCAGGGCTGACGATGAAGCATCACGGCGGATTTCGGTGCCCGGCGAATCACCCCTACCCCCCCCCCCCCCGTCTACACGTACGTACCACCATCATCATCTCCCGCTCGGCAGCCACATCACATCACCACCCGCCGGCATTACCTGTGTGTGCCGTGTTTTTCCCTTCCCAGCGACGTCTCTCTCTCTCTCTCTCTCTCCCCGGTGCGCCTGCCGGCCCCTCATCGCCAACCGGTGCTATTCGGTCCACGGTCCAGGAGGAGCGATGGCTGCTCCGGCGAACGGCAGTCTCGATCGGATCTCGTCGTACCGCAGTTCGGTCGTCTTTTTTTTTTTTTTGTCAGATAATGGCACAGTGGCCGGAAGCACCGACTCCGCTCGCTCTCACGCGCTTTCTGGACCAAGCTCGATCACCCGGACCCCTCTCTCTCTCTCTCTATTTATTTACGGCGGCTCTGCTCCGCATCCGCATGTCCCACAGTCCAAGATCTCTGCTTCCCTTCCTTCGGTCGTCACACTCGCCATGATGTCGCTGCCACCGGCTTTCCTCTTGATCGGCCTCCATCTTATTGTCGCTCTCATTGCGGCCACCGGCGCCGCCGCGGCTTCTCTCCCAGGCCCAACGTCCCCGGCCGCCGCCTGCAGGGCATCCGTCTACCCCAAGCTCTGCAGGGCCGTCCTCTCGCCGCCGATATTCGGGTCTCCCACCGGCCGCTCCTACGCCTTCGGTCAGTTCTCCGTGAAGCAGGCCCTGAAGCAGGCCCGCCGGACCTCCGCGATGCTCGACCGCCTGCTTTCCCCCGGCGGCACCGCACGCTCCCGCCGGTTCGACGGCGGGGCGGGAGCCCGGGCGCTGGCCGACTGCCGCGAGCTGTCTTACCTGAGCGCGGGGTACCTGGAGACGGTGGAGGCCGCGCTGGCCGCGGGAGAGCGGGCGCTGTCCGGGGCGGAGGCCGACCATGTGCGAGCCCTGATGAGCGCGCTGCTCACCAACCAGCAGACCTGCTTCGACGGGCTGCAGGCGGCTGCCCGCGGCCCGCCTTCGACCGGCACGGAGTTGTTCGCCCCCCTGGCGAACGCCACTCGGCTGTACAGCGTCTCGCTCGAGCTGGTGACCAGCGCCCTCGGCGGGAAGAGCGGGGAGCGGGGAGGGCACGCCGCCGGCCGGCATCTCGCCGAGGGGGATCGGCAGAGGGTGCTGGAGGGTGTTCGCATCAACGGCTCCGTGGTCGTCGCCAAGGACGGGAGCGGCAACTTCACCACGATCGGCGACGCCGTGGCCGCCGCGCCCAACGGCACCGACGCCGTGGAGGACGGCTACTTCAAGATCGTCGTCGGGGAAGGCGTCTACGAGGAGAACATCCTGGTGGGCAGGGAGAAGAAGAACCTCATCCTGGTCGGCGCCGGCATCAACCGGACCGTGATCACCGGCAACCGCAACGTCGTCGACGGCAACTGGACCACCTTCACCACCGCCACGTTCGGTGAGTGAGCAAGCTCTGGGTGGGATAGTCAATATATATAGCTGAGATTTCTCTCATGCATGGGGCCGGCCGGGATCACGTACGTACGTACGTACAGGGAGTCACGCGCTAGGTCTAATTCTCTGATGCATGCAGCCGTCCATGGTGAGCGCTTCATCGCTGTGGGCATCACCTTCGAGAACACCGCCGGGCCGGAGAAGCACCAGGCGGTGGCGGTGAGGAACAGCGCCGACCTGTCGGCGTTCTACCGCTGCAGCTTCCTGGGCTACCAGGACACGCTCTACGTGCACTCGCTGCGCCAGTTCTACCGCGACTGCGACGTCTACGGCACCGTCGACTTCATCTTCGGCAACGCGGCATCCGTCTTCCAGAACTGCAGGATCTACGCGAGGAAGCCCCTGCCGAACCAGGCGAACGCCGTGACGGCGCAGGGGCGCACGCACCCCAACCAGACAACCGGCATCTCCATCCACAACTGCACCGTGGGCGGCGCGCCGGAGCTGGGGACGGAGGCGGAGGCGGACGGGGCCAACGCCACCCGGACCTACCTCGGCCGCCCCTGGAAGGAGTTCTCCAGGACCGTGTACATGCAGTCGTACATCGACGGGGTCATCCAGCCGGAAGGGTGGCTGGAGTGGAACGGTACCTTCGCGCTGGGCAGCCTCTACTACGGGGAGTTCGGCAACTACGGCTCCGGCGCCGACACCAGCAACCGGGTGCGGTGGCCGGGCTACAGCTTGATGACCGCCGCCGATGCTCTGAGGTTTACGGTGTTCAACTTCACCATGGGGGACGTTTGGCTGCCCTACACCTCGATCCCTTACGCGGGGGGGCTGCTCTGATTCTCTCTGGTGCCTACCCCTTCGCCTCCATTCGTCTCCCCGTCTCCTTCCCGTTCCGTCTACAGGAGGACATCATCTGTCTAACAAGCTGTGTACCAGAGCTTCGTCCTGGTTCTTTCTTGAGCAGGATGGTCAACTGACCTCTGTCTGAGGGTCGGCCTTGGACTAGGACCGTCTTTCCCCTCTGCCTCCCGTCCGTTGGTCCTCGGCCCGGCCCAGATCCCACGGCCCGCTTCCCTTATATTGTTTTAAAGATTTCATCATTGTTATCGAAGGTGATATGATTATTAATACGCCCTACCTATCTCAATCTGCAGGCAGGCGGACATGATCGTATGTATGCTTTTATTAATATTAGGTGTCACATATTAAGCATTTTAAGAGTTTTCGAAATTATACCAAAATCTTGAAGATAATTCTATAGGTCGACGGATAAAATCTATTATGGGGTGTTTGGTTGCATGATAATTTTTTGTACATTTTCGTGATAAAAAATTGTATTAAAATAAAAAATGAATCAACTCAATGACATAAAATTATCATGTTTGGGGATGTGATAAAAAAAGTGAAACTCTTTTTTTTTGTTTAACAAGAAAATCATTTTTAAAATATAAAATTATCATGATTATCAAATACCTTTTTTAACAAATTTTATTATAATTTTTAAAAATTAAAACAAAAATTTTTATTATCACGCAACCAAACACCCTATTATTCTACGCACAAGTCCGATCCAGAAACCACGACACGATCCGAAACCGGCCCGACGGTCGACGGCCATATCCGTGTCGCATCGCCCGGCCTCTCGTTTGGCTGGGGAGTCGAAATCGCGACGCAAGGGAGCGGCGGCGGCGGCGCCTGGACTGGAGACGGTCTCACGATGGGGGTGACGAAGGAAGACGTCGAAGCTACCCTTACATCCGCCATGAATCCTTCCCACCTGGTAACAGTGGCCGCCTCCTCCTCTTCTTCTTTCTTTGCAATCTTCCGTGGCTTAATCCTTCCCCAAGTTTCTGGTATTGAAAGCGATCGAATCCCTAATCTGCTCTCTCTTCCATCGCCTTGCTGTGGATGTTTGCTGAGCAGCAAGTGACCGATACTTCTGGAGGGTAAGCTTTGATTCTCTCTCCTTGCTTCTTCCCCGTTTCCAGATCTTCTCTGTTTGTTGGTCTGGATTTCTTTACATTTGTAAAAATGTTTTAGGTGCGGAGCGAGCTTCGAGATAGAGATAGTCTCGGAAAAGTTCGAAGGTAAGAGGCTGTTGGAGCGCCATCGCATGGTGAATTCTGCGCTGGCGGAGGAGATCAAGCAGATTCATGCACTCTCCATTAAGAAGGCCCTGACTCCTGCTCAGTGGAACCCGCCTCCGGCGGCTACTGCAGAACCCTAGCCGTGATCCTCGATCGTCCTGGACCAAAGCACAAAAGTGAGTAGGTGGATGTGTCTATTTTCCGCCGCAGGACTGGGCGAACAAATGCTCTATTTTGCTTCGTCATGAAAACTGAACCATCTTGCCCTCCCGTCTGTGTTGTCGTCCGGAGTGCATAATCAAATATGGCTTAGCACATTGTTGAGCAACTCTTGCTTGGTGACTACGTTAACGAGTTTCTTCTTTTTCCTTGTTTACCTTCCTCTTCAATTTTCTGCTTCTGTTTGAACACGCGCTTTCTGTAGTTATGCCTGGTATATTTGTGGTTTGCAGTTATTGAAAGACCTTACGGGGGGTGTTTGGTTGCATGACAATTCTCTGTACACTTTCGTGATAAAAAATTATATTAAAATAAAAAGTGAACCAACTCATGACATAAAATTATCATGTTTGGAGGGATGTGATTATAAAAAAGAGTAACTACCACACATGACCAAACAAAGTGGACCACAAGAAAAAAAGAAAGAGTTGAGACCCACTTTTTTGTTTAAGAAGAAAATCACTTTTAAAACATAAAATTGTTATGATTACCAAACACCTCTTTTAAAAAAATTTCTTACAATTTTTAAAAATTAAAACAAAAATCTTCATTATCATGCAACCAAACACTCTATTAGCTTGGAGTGGTTAGGCATTTGGCTTAGGTATTTCAGATTTCTTAGTTTTAAACGGTTAATTACCTGATTCTGTGATTAGAAAGTGATTTGTAAAGCTTGATACTGCGCGGTATGTCAATTCGTTACTTCATTTTTTTTTCTTCAGCGCTCTCGAACATAACCACATGCTTGGAACGATATGCTTGTTGAGGTGTTTTGACGGTCGGTTAGCATATATTCTAATTCTCTTTGTAAAGATCTTCATTTGTCATGACATCAGATGATCACAGCTACGTAAGTTGTGAATATCATTCACAATCTCACCAAGAAGATCATGACTATCGATATATTTTGGGAAGATGTCAAAATAGAATGAGACCTCGAGACAGAAAAAGATGTTAAACAGAATGAAACAACTTATATGATTCGAGCACCACCACTCTAGTGCACAAAAAGTTAAACGCTTGTATAGATATTTAGGTAGAGCACTGAAATGAGGGAGACTTCAGAGAATCCCCCCCCCCCTCTTCCCCTTAGAAAGCACAAGATAAGATGGATAATTGCAACTTGGATAACGAGGTAACTCAAGATTTGGGGGGCTGCCTCAGGTTAGTCTCGAAAGTCAGACAAACGAATAGCTCTACCGTGGGCATCTTACAAAATGCCTCCGATGAGCACAACGTTGCAAAATTGTCCTGTGCCGCGGATCAGTCAGTTGTCAAGAGTCCTGAAAACCTAGGGACCAATAAGGTTTTACCACCGATTTGAGCATGGAAGTGAACGGAAAGGAGGGCTTCGCATGGGGGTACGGGGGTGTGGGGTTAGAGGAGCTGATGGGTAGAGAAGATGGTATCTTTAACATCTAGGATGATATTAAGGGTGGGATGGAGTGGTTAGGTGTTGAAGGAGACGTCTTCAACGATGATGGCTGGTAAAAGACGATGTCCCCTCGAGGTAGGATGAAGCAGTGGAAGAGAGGTGGGGGACACGAGTAGGAGAACTTAGGAAGAGAGGCGATCGAAGGCCGCCCTCAAAGAGAAGAAGGGGGAGCAATGGAGGGTGGGAGGACAAGGGAGATGGAGCCCAGAGCAAACCATCGTGAGCTTTGGAGGAAAATCCTCGCAAAAATATCAACAACACTCGGGGATGGCCGCATGTTGAGGGAGGGCACGTTGAGATTTTTGTTGGAGTTTTTAAGAATACTTGACGACGATCCAAATTTCATTGCGCTGTGGAAGACAAGAACGAGGAAGATCTGTCGGCTAGAAATCGTCCATCTCCTTCAGACAATCTTCTGATTTTCTCTTTCTATTGAATCTGTATGGTACAACCGTATGAGCAATCACAATCCTATCTGTGCTTATATAGAGAGGAGAGATCAGTTCGAGTTCGACTAAGATTAAGATCTTGCCCGTAGTCAAATTTCGGGTCAAACAGGAAATAAGATCTAATAAGTCACATTCTATTTTATAGATCTAATAATATGTAAAATCGAACTTAATAACAAGTAGATCACTTGAATAATTATCGAATAAACTTAACAATTTTATCTGCACACATTGTGCAGTCATTTTATGTCCCCATTTATTTTCTCCACTCACTCTTGCTCCTAAGGGGTGCATCCGTACGAGCGTTAAAAAGGAAGGGAAGGGATTATTCATGATCGCCCGTTCTGATAGTTTTGAGAAAAGAGGTAGCATAATCCAGGATTCACTTTGCATTAACTTTTGAAGTTTGAGAGATATAGAGAGTAAGAAGGTTCCCTTAGATAGCTTGCGTACTCTTGCCACTAAATAGATACCGGCGCCTGGGAGACTTGTCTCTATCCATCCCAGTAGATCATCGTCACCACTCTGGTCGTATGTCATACCAAGCTCTCCACCGGATAACACAGAACGCCTCCTCCTGAAAACTTATCTTCCTCATCGCTATCTTATGGGGTGTTTGGTTGCATGATAATTTTTTGTACACTTTCATGATAAAAAATTGTATTAAAATAAAAAGTGAACCAACTCATGACATAAAATTATCATGTTTGGAGGGATGTGATTACAAAAAAAAGTAACCACCGCACATGACCAAATAAAGTGGGGGACCACAAGAAAAAAGAAAGAGGTGAGACCCTCTTTTTTTGTTTAAGAAGAAAATCACTTTCAAAACATAAAATTGTCATAGTTGTCGAACACATCTTTTAACAAGTTTTCTTACAATTTTTAAAAATTAAAATAAAAACCTCAATTATCATGCAACCAAACACCCCATTAGTATTTTTATGGTCAAACTGCTGGTGTGCATCTTGTACTAACCGATCTACGCAAGGCCTTACTAGCGGCCCCCTTGGATATATGTTGAAGAGCAGAAATTGAGATGTGACACACGGGTAAGAAGTAAGAACACGGCTGCTTAATTATATGTTCGATCGAAGCTTACAACAGCATGAGAGAGAGCGGCGATCAAATTGCTTCCTCGCCCAGTCTCTCGAGGACGAATACGTTGCCCCTGTCGTCCCTCCCTATCCTGATCGACTCGTCAACATATCTGTCTCGAGTGAAGAAGAAGGAACAGTTCGGTTGGAAGAAGAACTTTGGAAGGAGATCGAGATGACAAAATGAGACGATCGAAGCCGTGCCGTGACCGGGACGGGGGTAAGAAGGAACGAGTAAGGATACGTGATCTCCAGCCAGCCCTCCGGGTTGAAGATAGCCAGGAGGAGCTCGTAGTTCTTCCGGAACAGATTCATCAGCAGCACAGGGGAGATGTCCGAACTCTCGAATCTGATGTCCACCCTCTGCACAAGCGCACAATCACAAGAATGAACATATGTACATATATCTTATCTAGTTGACAACAACAAGACCAAGATGAAGGAAGATGAGCTCCTCTCCTCACCGTCCTGGACGCGACGCTGAAGGACGCCACCACGGTCAGCTGCCCCTCCGCCATCTTCAGCCCCCGCACGATGAACTTGATCTCGTTTATTGCTTTTCTCCGAACGAGGTCGATCTTCTGGAAGACGTCGCCGAGGGAAACCAGGTCCCGGAGCCCCAGCTTTGTGCGCTTGGAGCCGAGGATGGTGACGGTGCTGTACAGCAGCCTCCAGCATCCGCCTACCTGATTCGCCCTCCCGTCGTCGTCGTCGTCGGCGGCGGCGGCGGCGCAAACATCAGCTCAAGCCACGGCTCAAACTCAAATTGGGCGCGCGTACAAGCAATCTCCGCGGCTTGCAGGCTCACCTGCTCTATCGGATCGAGCGTTGGGTTCCGGGACTCCAGCAGCCGCACCAGCCCATCGATCTCGTTCCTCCTCCGCGATTCGATCCCGAATATGCCCCTGTCGATGCCTTGCAGCAGCACAAACCCACCCGTGTCATTCCCCCCTCCCGCTAAGAATCGCCGCCGCCGCCAACAGAAACAAGTTCGACCTGCGGAAAATTAGCAAACACCTTGCAGCGATTGAAGCAGAGCCGCCCTCGCCTCGCCGACGCCTGCCGCGGACGGCACTGGTGCTACGCCGCCGACCTCCTCCCCGCCCCCGCCGCCGGTTGTCCTCGTGACTACGCCGGCTGGTGGGGATGCGAATTTTGCCCACGAAGACAACGGGAGGGCCCGGCTTCCGGCGAAACCCAACGGCCTTGCGGCCGAGGTGTGCGACCAGGCGCCGGAGCGGGTAGGCGGGCATAGGACGCGAACGGTCGCCGACATTTTACGCCGCCGTGTGCCGGCGGAGTTCGGACCAGACCGAAATTTCTGCGCGGGGAAACGAACGGGTAGAGAAGGAAGAGAGCAAGTGGGCGACGACGAGAGTGGAGAGGAGGAACTGAGGAAGACGGTGTCTCTGTTTCAGGAGCAGTAATGACCCTACACGTGGACGTGGATAACCCGCCTGATCTCGTCTGCCCCCCACCTCATCATCGAGTGGCCTCCGCGACGCCACGTTACCAGGAGTTTTATAAAAATGACATTATCCGGTGGAATCATATTAAAACTATATTCTTATCTGAGATGCTTTTAAGGATTGTACTCTGCTGCGCTGCTATCTTTTCAAGATTGCAAATGAGGATAATGGTGTTTCTCTTTTAAAATTCAAGAAAAATAGCGGGGGGGGGGGGTTAAAAAGTTTCCCGTTGAAAAGTTTTTCTAGCTATTTTTTTCTAACCAGTTTTTTTTATTCGGTCCACCGCAAAAATATCTGTACATTGAGAAACGGGTATAATCATAATTCGTCGGGTCACGACTCGGGTCACGACTCCGTCCCGACTCGATCGATTTTGAGACTGACCAACCCAGTTCTGACTCTAAGACCCCGACTCTATAATTAATATTTTTTTTTTGATAATCTTGACCTATCCCATCTCGACCCGAGTCAGTTTGAGATCAAATCGACCCGATCCCGACTCCCGACTCAACCTACCTTGGGTAGAACTAACGTATTATCCCTCACCTCCCACATACAAAAATCAATGTAATTTACAAAAAATAGCCTCGACGAGGGAGGACTTGCCCTTAAATGATGACAAACGTACCATCGTGATCTTAACTTCGGCTGTCTTGATTAAGTAAGACACCGCTCACATCTTTCCAACAGTTCTTGTTCTGAAAATTTTACTGAAGCAGCCAGTTTGGTCACTCAAAAAACCAAAAGCACTAGGCCAAATAAGACGAAACAGTTATAACCTTATAAAAAATTAGCTTAAATCTTAATCAAGTGTCTAGCTGCACCATAAAACAAGATGCCACTATATTAAAATGTTTCCACGGCATAACTTATCAAAAAAATTGTTTAATACAGAACATTTTTATTAACTTACGACATTTACCGAAAACACGTGCGATAAAAAGCATCTCTGTCCGGGCAACTCCATTTAAGCGGCTCGGAGGCGCAGCAGATCCAAGTGCTACCCATCGAAGGACGCTGTGGAGTTTAATCTCGATCGGCCTGCACCAAAATACACTGCAATCGCCTCTTCACCAAGAGAAAGTTTAAAGAGAGAAGGGGACGTTCATGAGATTACCTCGGGCCGACATGTTTTTTCACCGTCACCATGCCCGCAACGATGCAGAAGGTGTCTCCACATTAATCACCGGCGGAACTTTGTACTGCAGATAATTAACAGACGCCACATGGGCAAATGCATCCTCATTGTAGTTAGTCCGGAGCCACTTGACAGATACACCCAAGAGCACCACCAACAGATCGGGCAATTCAGCGACTTAGATGTTGCGACAGCCACACGACCGCTGATGTCTCGTGGTACGGGCAAGGGAGAAGGGATGGGAAGCAAGTGATAGTTTGTATCTAGAACATGGTAAGAGAACGGGAGCTAATCAAGATTGAGGTTGACTTCTAAGGTAGAATCAGTGGATATAACCTCTTTAGATGTTCTGGCTGCAGGATGGTCTCTGCAGTCCAATCTTATTCTCAAATGGAAGGGTTTCGCGAAAATGATATCCCATATATCCTCGCAAGATTCCGCTAGCAACTTAATGCACGCGTCATCCTGCACTGTATCTTGAAGATCTAGCAGCCGTTTCACATTTTCCCTGTCCCGATCTGTGAGGGGATCGTCTATTTTTTGAAGTTTCAGATGGAGTATAGCAGATATAAGAACCTGCAGAACCAAAAACATAATAGATCAGACTCCAGAAAAGTGAAGACGAGATGAAGGAACATGTCATGATGCTTTTGGATGCCACATTGTCAAGGTACCACAAGAAGAAACATTCGAACGTGCATGAGCAAACCTCAGAAATGAAGAAAACGTTATATAAGCAATGAGCTTGTGAGTTTCGCAGTTTGCGTTTAAGTCCTTTGTTGGGTCATGCTCTTTAGCCTCACTAAATGCCTTGAGCTCCAGCAGATTTTATCATTTCTATTGCGGTACATCACCATATTTATTGACAAAAACAACCTAACGAAACTGGAATCTATGAAGAGATGAAAACTACCTCACTTGTCCCAGGACTGATATTCACAGCACAATCTATATGAACGGTGTGTGCATCGGGAACAACAATGTAGTTTGCTTCATCTTGTGTGCTAGTATCCACAGAAGAGTGTGAAAATGCAAGATTATCCAACTCATCAAACCACCTTTGAGCAACCCCAACCTATGAAAACAAAAAATATATGGAATTACTAACAGAACCTAGTGAACGAACGGTGATCTTCAAATAAATGTTTGATACCTTCTCAAGCGATGATGCTGCAACTTCTTGTAAGGAGATTTCAGTAGCAGCTCCTCTTGCCTGGCGCCAGACAGAATCTTCATGCACTGGTTCTGCCAGCACAGTACCATTTGGGATACGTACATTTATCCCTATGTCACACCTGCCTGAAAGTGGGGGCATGGGTGCATACAATATATTGGATGATCAAATGTTTACCACTTTAAAAATGTTCTTATGCTTATCCTCGACTTTTGGTTAGAAAGAGAAATAAAAATTTATTGTATATTTACAAGACCTGTGGTAGTGAATATTAAACAATAAAAAACATGCATCCAAAATAAGAGTTGCTGAAATAAGAATGTTGAGATGGATGTGTAGTCATCCTATACAATAGAGAGAATGTGAAAGTATAAGCAATTGTAAACATCGAAAGAAGCAAGATTGAGAGGGTTTGGACATATTAAACATAAACCTAAGAAACTTCAGTTGAAATAGTAGGAAATATCAAGATAATAGAAATAAAAGAGATGGTAAACTTAACTGGCGGAGAGTAATTCAATATGATTTTTTATTTAAATATCTTTGAAGAAATAACTCAAAATCAACATGAAGGGAGAAAGAAAATCTATATGACTGACACCAAATAATTTGGAATTAAGGCTTAAGTTGAGTTGAGGTTAGAAAGACATCAGCAAATATGCAAATGCATGTACAGGTGTCTGGTAATCTGAAAGATAATTTAGATTTTTGGCAAATGAACTCTAATCTGACTTATTAGGGTTATACCATGGACAATGTCAAAACGATGCAGAAAAAAATGGACTTAATATCACATCAACAAACAACATCAGGAGCAAATTGTGTAAAAAGGAGAACTACGCTTCTAGTAAATAGAGTGCAAGCACCACCACAGCATGTACAGGCTGGTTATGCATGACGGTGTAAGATCGTTTTTGTTACAAAATGTAAGTAAAGTCAAATTACGTTTGGCTTCTAATCCCTGTAAAATTGCTTATTTAGATGTCAGTCCAAATTTTGGAATTTTCACAGTTTGTTGCGTATAAACTTGAAAAAATTATTGATTTTAGTCTCTGGTTATTTTCCACAAGGAATTGGCACAACAGAATCATTAACATATGACAACCTTGAGGCTGTTCTGGATGCAGGCTTGTACCTGGTGGTGATGGCAGAAGGGAGATGAACAGGACGGATCAGCAATTATGTGAGGCTTCACTGACAGCGGTGGGGGTACGTGAGTGAGAGGCATCTTCTCTTTCCTTCCTTCCCTCTCAAGGGTAAAGATCTCCCTTCAACTTTTGACATAACCATCGATGAACTTATCCATAAAACTAGCCTGGATGTCAAAACTGACAACCTGACAGCAAGGAATTATATCTAGTATTTCAGACCCTGTTTGGATAGGGTATTAGAACCCTATGTTAATATCAGTTTAATATTCCACAGCATCACCTTTGATGCTTGTGTCTAATATTAATATCAAAATTCATACCATATTAGTTTTAGTAGAGAAACCAAACAGGTCCTCGAGTGTCTAGGGATTGAACAAAAAAGTCGCATGGTTCATGGTCTAACATCTAATCAGGAAAGTCTATGAAGTTAGACCTGAATTTCCCTATAACTAAGCTTTTTTAACGTACCTCATCATTTCAGCCGGCTGTAAAAGTTTAAACAAATTAAATGAAATCTCAACCAACAACTCCAATATTTATCAAGTGTAAGGGATAGATACCTGGAAGCACAGTAAAGCACTGAAGACAGGAGTTCCTTCCCATTTCAGATGGACTTTGGCTGACAGCATAACAAGATGACTGTCAGATTTTCAATTTGTGAATTGAATAGAAAACATTTATACACTGATAAAACAGCTGGTACAAGGCTGTGTTAAATAAACACAACATATTGTGAAAAGAATATATTTTTGGTATCAACTGGTCAACAAACCTTGAAACCACCCTTTCAAGTGGGCAAGTCACCCAATATGGCAAACCAAGGAGGTTAAGATTTTTAAACTGGATCTGTGTCATATCTCCGGATCCCCTCTGACATCTGAAGACTTTGTGTCTCACTTTGTCATTTCTCAAAAAAAAAAAACGAAAAAGAAAACAACAGAAAGAATTTTATAATTATTAGATAGCTAAACCAGACTGGATCAATGAAAGCAAATCTACTAATTAACGCACATGGGTCACAAAATATTATGTCGTTCTGGAGGGTGGCTATGGATGACGAGAATCCAGCATATAGGAGCTCCTTTGATGCAAACTTAGGGTCAACTCTTTGACCTATGATGTGTGGTAATATCTCTCCAACAAGCGATGCCTTCTCCATGATTATTTGCCCATGCATCTCCATGATATTAGGAAACCCTATAAAATTCTGATAGGTCAATTCTACTGCTTAACAAAGCAAAATAAGTTTAAACAAAGAGAGCAGGGAAGCACATACCTCTGCATACATCTTTTATCTCTCCACTTGACATGCTCAACACCCATAAAGTTTCAAAACTACAGAAGGGGATTTGAAGGCCAAGAGTGAACCAGAGTAGAAATGGTAATTAGGATGAAACTTACTTGCTGAGTGTTTTATACATGGAATGCTGGGTCGGGGTCGGGTCGGCCAACCTGGCCTGTCTGATTTGGGCTCGACTGACCAGGTTGGCAGGGGTTGGCTGCGGTTGAACTGAGTTGGGCTAGGTTGGCCAACCCACGTCAGCCAGGTTGGTTGGGTCAGCCTCAACTAGCCCAATGGCTTCAGGTCATCTCGCCTAACCTGTTCTGATCCAGGGGGCTTCAGGTCATCTCGGCTAACCCGTTCTGATCCAGGGCGACCCTGGTCACTGATCCCTGACCCCTGACTCAGGACAGTTGGATTCTGACCGACCTGCTCTCGACCCCTAACCTGGCATACCTTGGTTTTATCTATATAAAATGTCAGAATTTGCATGCCATTGAATAAATATGTTTCCTTCCTCTCCTTTAGGCTTCCTTTACATGGTTAACTTGACCGAACAAGTATTGTTTTCTCCGTGGATGGTACCACAATATAAAAATCTAAGAACAAAGAAAAATGTATGAATCATGGTTTGCAAAATCAGCTGATTCTCCCGATCCAATCCGAACTAGATTGGAATCGGGAACCACCATCCTGGTCCCAATTCCGATTCCACAATCCTTGGTGTGAATCAATTAGCCTAATACTTTGCTTGCATGATTATAAAATGATACCATGAATCTCAAACAAAAAGTGGAAAGACTGTTCACCCTAGGGGAATGACCTGGCTTTTTAAAATTTTAACATAATTGTAGGTGGGTGAAGCATTATATGATTTGGATAAGAAAAGGGATAAAAACATAATGTAAAAAGGTGAAACCAACTGAAATTAACCTCATAAGATGTAAAAAAAGGTTTACTGATTACTTGACACCCTTATATGAGGATGTCAAACTGGATGCTAGGCATGGTGAATAATTCGTGAACATTGCAGCCCTTTATGGACTGAAAAAAAGATGCGACTGCTTCTTGCATTAAAAGAGCAACTGACAGGTTTACGCAGTTAGACAACCTTCCCGTACCATGCGTTGAAGAAATCAACATGAAGCACTAAATCAAGGACTAGATAAAGATTGTAATTAAGCATAAAAATGTCAGATAGGGTTATGCCAAATACAGCTAAGATCTGAAGAATAACAAAGATAAAATTACTACCTGCGACTGATGACAAGAAGATCATGTTCTCCAGACATCAACAGATGCCAAGGATATAAAAATGACTCTTGCTCATGTCCTGTCAACTGCACATGCAGTTCTCTTCCCATTCCAAGTTTATCTAAGATCCAGTTCCATAGTCCAGAGGGCTTTTTACCATGTGCAGGAAATACTGTCTCCAACTCCCGTTTTCCAATATGAGCTCTCCTTATTGCTCGACTCTTCAAAAATAACAGGCCATTATAAATATATCTTAAGTACTGGACACCACGTGTCTCTACAGAATATAATAGGATTTGATCAAAAGGTAGTTAAATGGCGTATAAAAAAGTGAAACGATAAAAAAAGGTATAATAAACAAGCATGTTGATAAGGACCCTGTCACACTCATGACGATTGTTGATTAATTTACAGCAAAGAAAGGAAGAAAAAAATCATCCAGCTGTCCAGTTAAAAATGCTCTGAAAGTTCACAGAGTAAAAATTGGTTCTCCCAGCAAAACATTGGCATTTCTTTGGAAGTAGAAACTGTCATGCTTCATTGCTGTAGAAATCAACGTTCTCATTCTTGATTAATCCCAACTTTGCATGGCATTACTTTAAGCAAATGCAGCAAATGCCAGTAATCAAGTTTTCTTCATTCTAAAAAATCCGATTTAAAACAGTGACTACATGAAAATTTTCAAGAGAAGTTAGCTTTAATGAAACACATTCCTTCTTCTGGCAATACTAAAGAAGTATGCTTCCAACATTTTGTTGCTTTTAGTATTTGATGCATCATTTCATAAATTTCCCTACTAAACTTAGGCAAAAACATGGAAAATACTTCATCCTGTGAAGCTCATGGCTTCAAGTTTTATCCTGCACATTTCACTGTCAACTTCAAAGCATGGACACATAGCCTGCTTGCTATAACAGTCAATAGCATGTGCGCACACAATAACAAAAAAAAAAACATTTTCATGTTCTCATTAACTTCTTATAACAAAAAAAATGCTGATGCACAGTCATGAAATGCTGCAGTATTACTATGTCAAAGCCTACTAAATCAGTTATTTAGATCTTATACCTCTGAGTCAACAAAATATAAACAATCTTCACCAGCATGGTAAGTAGAGCCAGCAGGACGGAGCAATTTAGCATGATCAAATTCACCATCTTCATAACCTGGAGTGGAACCAATCTGATGAATAAAATGGATCAGCTATCTATCACACAGAAAAACAGTATAATTAATTGCAGGGGTCACTATCTATACAAAGACAGACAAAATAATGGATCTTTTTAAAATAGTTTGCACTCAATAAAGAGTGTCATCCATTTGTGGAAACAAGACCAGACAACAGCCTAACCAAGACTATTGATATTTGACAAACCGTGGAAAAGTGCAATAATCATCTAGAAATGACAACCAGTTTAATTATTTATTTTAGTTTAGACAAACCATGGAATGATGCACTGATTATTTAGAAGGAATTCTGCATCCAATTAAGGCACCTACACAGTCAACAATTTCTCCATCACTGCTGATTACAATAATTCGATGATGGTTGGTATCAGAGATAAAAAGACGGTTTCCACAATCATCTGCAGAGACGCAGCCTGTAAAAGGAATGAGCTGTAAGCAAATTTCTGGGGAACACTAGGCATTCAAGTTACTTAAAGTTGAATCGTTGCCCAATAAAAAAAGCACAGGCAATGCTCATGTCATGCTGGATTTAGCTTGATAAGATCAAGTAAGAAAAAGCTGTTTACAGACCCGATAAAATGCAACTATAGTTCTAAAAGGATTTAATATGTTCAGAGTCATTCCTCTTCCACTTCCTATCAAGCAAACTGTGAATGCCTCATGACAAATGACATGGTTCACAGTTCCCTGATCTAGATTGGAATTAGCCGAAGTGGATTCTAACAGGCCCTGCAGATCTGACCAGCTCCAGCTGATGAAAGATTTAGAAATATGAAACCCCATAATGAGCTTCGCCTATATGTTTTCAAGAAACAATGGCAAACCACTTAGGGACAATCTTAAAATGTATTAACGAGAAAAATAATAAAAGCTTGATGGTAGCAACTGCAACAATAAGGTGACCTATGTTGCAAGAGCATCCCTTCTCCACACAGATCGGAAATTCCGAATCAGGATAGGGGTCAGGACATGGCTGATCTTGAAACAGATCAGAAATGGATCAGCTGATCCAAGGAAAGAAAAACTGATACATGATCAACCTAGATTAGAACTTCAAAAAAATTAAAAGAACAGAAAATGAAAAGGAAAATTGGTCAAATTGATCACCTATGGAACTGCAGGCTGAATCTGGAGGGATCAGCCCCAGCTCGGCTCGGGATGGGCCAATCCAACTGAGTTGATCCCAATCCTGATGGAAATCAGCGCCAAGATCACCCCCCCCAGAGATCGAGTCGGCACCTGCCGATCCGGATCAAAGATCAGTCGATTATCCAATCCATGCCGTAAGGATTATAGTGATCTGGGAGCTTTTATCCATAGAGAATAGTTCAAGTTCAAGCCATTTGACACCTTATGCATGTAGATTCACTAATTTTCAACAAACTACTCTGTGGAACAAGAAGTTATCCTTCATTTAGCATACAGCACCGCAAATGAAATGCTGAAGCAAATTATTTTTGGTACAGCCATAAACACTTAAAGATCAGATACCAAATGCTCCGGGGATGGTTAAAGAACATGAAATTCACACAGAAAAATCACCTAGAAACACAAGTATATGAACAAGAGAACAGAAAAATGTCCCAAAGCACAAAGCTCAAGAAGTAATCGGTGGCGAAGAAAAAGGTTAAAGAAAACAAAGACAATAACAAAAGTTAGCAGAAGTACTTGGATAATACAAAAGCAGTCTCCTGAATGAAGAACAATTGTATGGTTCCTCGACAACCAAATTTTCATTTGATCTGACATCAGCATCTCCACCCAGCAAGTGATTGAGCTCTACTATGTCTACAAGTCAAAGAAAATATATGCAACATAAATTCTCATTTCAACTACGACCATTCAAACATTTAGTTTAAATTTTTTTTATTACAGATTTGACTTTTTTCTAAGATGAACAAATCAGTTGATTCGAACAGAATAAGTGCCCGTCTTGACTTACAGTAGCTAAGTAAAAAGGCTATATGCACTTCACAAAAATAAATTAATGACACATTTTACACACTAGGCCTGCCATGACAAAGCAATAATAATAGTTTAATTGATTCGCATTGCTGCAACTTTCCTGGGCACAATGAACAGGCTAATGATTAAGTCCTTAACTAATGGTAAATACACACCAACCTGGATCCTCAACACCCTGTCTCGCAAGCAGATAGTCAAACAAGAAGGCTTAAGTTGGTCCTTAGAACTTAAAGATACAATTTAGGTAGCAATGTCAAGCAAAACTGAAACATTATAGATCAGACAACAGAACCATAAACTGAGAAATAGAAAAGATAAGACTTTATTTCCAACAGTTGTGTTTTGATCAGAAAAAGAGTTGTTCTTTGACCCACAAGTGGCAAGAAGATGAACTAAAACTAACCAGGTTGTTAAAACTAAACAGACTAACAGCCTGTTTGGTTAGAGTATCGAACACCTCTATCACTCTATCCTCTAGAAATATCATATCAAGACTGATAGAGTATCATTTTTTATGCTCCAACCAAACAGGGAAAAAATAAATAATAAAGAGTTAAAGACAATATCGTCCATAGAAAATCCAGCTTCTAGGTAATAGATAGAGATTCACATAGGACAGTTGCAATACATTAAAAAATAAAAATGTTTATGTATACCTCTGACAATTACTTCGAGCTCGGTATCCCAGGCATGACGGATGAGAGAAGCTTTAAAATCCTTAAACAGTAAATAGCAAGGCTCCTTTGACATCTAACAGGATTCCAAATTCTATTTAGTGTAGACCATTGATGTTAATGAATGTCATTCACGTGAAACAAAGTGTTTAACGACCCAAGTACACACAGCAATGACACCATCCTCAACAGATAAATCTGAGCTATACAAAAGGTAACAAAAGCAATAATGACGAAGCATAAAATAAAGAAAAGGTAAAAAATGACAAAAAAATAAAAATAAAAAATAGGTCAATCAAGTCAAGGATTGCAGAATCAGACTGGCTCGATGGATCTGGTGGTGTTCACACTGAATCAGAGCAGCCAGGAATAAAGCTGTTCAATGTTTGGCTCAACACAAAGAACCAAACTGAATTAGCCACTTTGGTTTGATTCGGTTCAGGTCGAACCATGAGGCGGTTGGGTTTGGTTTCATGAAATGGTAAAACTAAACCAAACAGCCAACTCAAATTAAACAAAAATAATTTTAAAAAATAATATATAATCTCAATAAAAATACTTAATATATTGTTGTCAAAATATAGATTTTTAAATATTTTAGCTTCTAAATTTATATTTTAAATAATATTTATTTAATTTATCAGTTTAGGTTAGGGTTGACTGAACCATTCAATTCAGTTTGGGTTGAGAAAAAAAACAACCAAAATAAACCAACCCGTGTTTGCCCCTAATAAGGAATTGCTGGTGTTTTGCCAAAAAAAGCCAGGATCAAGGGGTACAAACGACAATCCAGATTGGAAATAACATGTACAATCATGACTGAACTAGTGAACCCCCTTAGGAAAACTAGGTTTTGGCCAATCAAAGATGGAGCAGAAGCCCAACAGGACAGTCCTTTCTAAAATAGAAAAAAAAACATAAAAGTTTCAGGCAATATTTATGCATAAAGAACCACGCAACTGTAGATAAATGGCTCACATCAAAAACCTCCTTTTCTGACACTAAGATAGGAAATGTGATGTACTCTTCCATGATGATCTTAGTTACCGCACTTCGTACTGCAAGAGAATCCACCGGACCAGACTGAAAAGCGAATACTTGAAGAGATGGATACCTGCAACACAAAATAAATCCATTTAAATAGTACCATCACTGCAATCCCTTGCAAGAAAAGTTTGTAAAACTACCTCTGTTGGAGTATTTTCACTCTCTCAAACATGACAATACATTCATGTTGGAAGTTTGAAGCATCTTCGGAGAAAACACCCATGAGAACGATATATGGGCCATGCTTGTTCAATGGCCCCTTTCCTTTGCCATTTTCATTTGTCCAATAATAAGTAGAACCTGAGAACTTTTTCGAATTGAACATATGACAATACTTGAAAATATATATTTCTTTAAAAATTAACAGAGATTGAGAGCACAGGCTTCGCAAATGAAAAGAAAATAATGTTAAAACTCAACTACAAATTAATCACATTATTTGGGCCAGTTACATTTATCCCTTTTCTTCACTTGACAACTTTGAGTTATTTTAGTTAGAGGTTTTAAATCCTTCAAATCAAATTGAATTACTCAATTCCAAGTTAGCCTAGGTCTATCTCTCTCTTTTCCTTCCAACCATCCTAATATTCTCTACCATGGAAAACTGGGTCTGGGTGACCTAGTAGGATTCGGCCTGATCGACCGGAACAAGACCCGAATCAGCCCATCCAGGCAGCCCAGCTGACATAGCCGTTGAGGGGACTCTCTCTCTAGCACTCTAATTGCTTATTCTCTCTCAAAAGCTCTCTAAAATTCTCAACTTCTCATATCATTGTGTTCTCAAAGCATTCTTTTTACTTAATTTTATTTCTTTTGATTTTAGAAAGAGTATATAAATGGTATAGAGCATGCTCAAATTGTAAGATTTGAATAAAAATAGAATGATAATTTTTTGTCAGTTTTGTGTATTATTTATTTATTTTTTTCCAATTTTAAGATCTAATCCAGGTCCAATCAGATCTGGATCAACCCGAATCAACAAGGACCAGGCCGACCTCCTCCCAACTTGGCCAGATTCCTGAGCTTTGTGTCTGAGACTCTGATATACCCAAACCATGGTTTGTAGGATCTGCCGATACTAGATTGGGAACAGCATATACTAACCCAATCCTCGGGTGGAGCCTGACCGTGGGGCTAGTTTCCACCAAGATATGGCAAATCTTCGTTAGATCAGCCTGGATCGTCCAATCTAGAGCCAATCCAAGGATGATCCATGCTGAGATGCAGCAAAGGCCCCAACCCAACACTGCCCTTGCTCTTCCCCACCCTAAATGGGCAAATAAGATAGCTGAACTTGATACGACCATAGTTAGTGGATCACCTATTTATCAGGTCCAGAGAACCAATATGACAGGGATCTGCTATTTTTAAGCATGTTCACGACAGGAAAAGTGGAGGGGTGGCACTCTGCCTTAACCGGCCGCACGATCTGTATGTCGGATCAGTTAAGAATCACCAGTAAACATTCTTTTTACTTGGTTTTTTGTTTGTCTAAATTTTTTGTTGTTTTTTAAGTTTTGTAAAAGTTGATTCAAGCCAATCCTAGATCGGTTTTGCTTCCCTAGAACTGACCAGGTTAGCAGATCCAATCCCAATCCAAATCAGGATCATTCTTGGCTGATCCAGAGGCCACTATCTCTCTCTCACTCAGTTTTATGGTATACAAGGAATAGTTCATGAGTTTAGCCTCCCTATAATTTGTGACTTTGTACATGTTTATTTTTTCATACAGGCATAATGACGCTCTTACTCATTCATCCGACATGTTCTTAGAGATTACATTTTGTTAAAAAGTCAAGGTTAACCCTTCAACACCTACAACTTACAAGCATTTTCCATACTTAAACAGAAATTCTGTCAGGCCACATAATTCATATTATGATTTGACATAATCTTTTACACGTTATATTTTCTATCAAAATTACATTAAAAGAATGCCAAAATAACTTCTCTATCTTTCTTTAATGGCATCGTTGTTGACCATAATTCTTTCACTAATCTTAGTACATTTGATTTGGTTAAGATCGTGATATCTTCTCTCTGTATCATTGTTCATCTATGAATAACTTTTTTCACATTTTTATTCCACGATGTTAATACAGTTTTTAGTAGTCTCATCTTTTGCTTGCACAGCAATCTTTTTTATTCGTTGTTTGCTATCGTGTTACTCAAGAAAGGATGGGTCGGGGTCATGACAAGATCAGCCCGGCCCAACCTAACATGGACAACCAATGGTCAGCGACTCCGGTCGACTCGGATCCGGTTAGGATCTGAAACTTAAAAAAATAGAAACAAAAACAAAAATATAAAATATAAAAAGTTACGAATAGAATTTCATCTATTTCTATTTAAATCATACATTTTGAGGACAATTTTCACCTCTTTCAATTGGTGGGTGACTTATGTCTCCTCTATTCCACTGACAACTTTTACCTCATCTCCATTCCAAACTACTTCAAGAAGAACCTATGCAATCAGTGAATACAGTCAAATCCAATTAGGGTGAAGATAAAGAGCGTAACAAACATTGCCAATGAGATCCTGTAATCTTTCATCACTCTTCAACCTAGGGTTATGCTATTCTCTACAACAATGATGATTGATAGAGCAGAAATCCCAGATGAGAACCCTATTCAGAACAATAAGTACAAGTCAAGTCAGCAAAAAGTAAGACTTAAATGACCTACCCTCATGGTTATCAAAGGTTGAACCAATAAAGTGCAAAAAGTCTTCCTCCATAAGGACATTATCAGAAACATAAGACAGCACTGAAAACCTGAAGAATCAACTATCACAGGCAAGTTATAACAAGGCATAACTCAACTCAAGGTAAAAAATGAAAGAAATAAAATAAAATATAGCATAACATATGACAATTTATTCAAACATTACGGTATAAAGGGCAAGAAAATTACATATTTTTGAAAATCCGGTTCTGATTAGGAGTCATTCATGCTTGCCTTTATTCATTAACAGATGTAGCCTTTAGTTACAACTAGCGTCACTCTGACTTGGAAGTGACCAGTGTAACTTGAAAGAAGAAAATGAAATGTTAAAATCAGATTTAAAATGACAATAGTAGATGCACTTCATGGACCTTGCAACATATTTATCAATTCTCAACAAAAAGTAGATAATTCCATTTTTAAAAATCCTATGTTATTGATGTTGCATCAGAAAGACTTTCACCAACAAATTTCGCAATGGACGATAAGAATACAAATAAAATAATCAAATGTTATCATAGAATGTTTTCTGCTAAATCATTGAGGGAAAAGAAAATAAAATATAGCAAATAGAGAAGATGTTCAATAAGAAAATCATTTTATTATCTTAACATCAGTAAACCATATTGGAACATTTTATTAATTCAAGTATTAACGACCCACTGAAGAGGTTTGATTTGACTATTCAAAGTTATAAACTAAGATTCTCTAGGACCTGAATTTAACTGGAATTTTATTCCACATGTTCTTAAAGGCTTAATTTTAAGGTTGAAAGATAAATCAAATCACAATCAGAAAAATGGAAAGTACAATCAAACAAACAAAAAAAAGTATATGCTGCATTTTACCTGTGATTGCGATTACTCTGTCCATAATCAATTATCTTCATCTTGTGAAGGAGAGTCAAAGACAGCGAAGAAGAAACATTGATGATTTGTTTAGATGCTGGACCTGAAATTTCTAGAAAGGGGAGGGGAAAAGATATAGCAGGAAACATTCATCCTCTATTCAAATACCAAACATTAAATTGTTATTGTTTTTCAGAAAATACCCCATTATTTGAAAACTTACAAGTTTGCCACTGTAAAATTCATTATTGTGCTTGTGCATAAAGCATTGAGAAATGCCAACTGATGCATCATGCACGATGACTTACTTGTGCCTAATTTGATGCACAACAAGAAAAATTAAAGTTGTACTTTTCACTCTGATAAATGTTGATTCGCCGAAGGATGTATCATTATCATAATCACAGAACTGTTTATGATAATCCTTAAACGATATATTGACCCATAATATGCATGCTAGCTAGGTGTGAAGGTTTAACCACAATATAGTGCTGGCACAACAAAATTCAGGACTCATCTCTACCAACGAATATCGATTCATAGAGAGCAACATTGTTTGCTCAAGAACTTGAAAAATATATCTAGTATTAAGCCAACTGAGATAGCACTATGTGTGAACCTCGTTTTTTCAGTGTTTTTGGATTTGGGAAAAGTTTTCATGTTTGGGGGAATGTGGAGGGCTTTAAGGGCTGTCATGGGGGGATATTTAAGTGTTCAAACATGAAACCAAATAGAACTGGGAACGGTCTGAATTTTAGGACCACATAGGGACCCTTTAGGTAGACCAATAGGAGCTGGTGAAGGGCTGACTTAGGACCTGATTAGGGACCTCATCGATGGGCCAATTAAGGCCAGAACAGGAGCTGTTATGGAGGGGCAAATAGGTGGCCAGACGGGGGGGTTTATGGCCTGCTAGAAGAGACCACACAATGGGCCGAAACAGGCTCTGTCTAGGGGACCTAACAGGGACCAGACAAGGGCTCGAGATGGCTTGTTTTGTGACCTGTTTAGGGGTCTTTTCTATGGGCTGACAGGGGCTGGAACTGGGCAGATCAGGGACCTGTTTGAGGGTCTGATCGGTTAGCCAACAAGGGGGGCAGAGATGGGCTGTTTTAGGACATAGGTTGCCGATGTCAATGAAGGCCAGTTTAGGCCATTAGAGGGATTGAGAAGAGAACTTGGAGGAGATGAAGGGGAGGCGTCCTTAGAGGACTACATACTTAATATATGTTTTTCCCCCTACCTTTTTTTTCCTCCTCTTGGCGTTGGATGAAGATGGGTCGGTCTGCCCCAAGGAAGGCCGCAGGGGGTGTTTCCCTTCTTCTTCTTCTTCTCTTGTTCTTCTTCTTCTTCTTCTTCTTCTCTTGGCCGTGGGCAGGGGACTGGCACGCAGAGGGGCAGCAGCAGACCGGCAGCCTGTCGGTGTCCTTCAGCTGCTGGTCTGGCCTTGGGCACCCTCCCCTCTTTTATAGGAGCTGGAGGGAGAACAAAGGACAGGCTAGGATTAACGGTCAGATGACTTTTGGCTTCTCCTAGGCTATTAACTCACTTTAACTCTTGAGTTCTCCTAGAACTTTAATGCCTTGACCTGTCCTTTGAGTTCTCCCATGTTGACCAGCCTCTTGGCCTTCCCCATGTCATAAATGAGTCGAAGATGAGGTGGATGCTGATGTGGACAGGGCGGTGGGACCTGCTGAGGTGGCGGCTGAGCTGGACAGGTCAGCTGGGCCTGTTGACTGGGCCAATTGGCCTTGACCGCAGCCCAATTCTCTCCTCCCATGAGCTGTACATAGGTGGGCTTTAAGGGTGCTGAGAAATAATTATATTAAATCAATTAAAGGGCTGGGCCTGCTGGAAATAGTGTCCATGGGTCAAATTGAAGCCTGTTTTGGCCCAATTAAGGACTGGGCCAGCTGGAGCCTGGTCTGATCGTGCCATTCCCTTTTTTTTGCTGTTTTTCTTTTGCAAAAAGTTGACGCCAACACACCACCATTATGCTGTTTACAATAATGTTTACATGGTACCTGGGATACCATTACCCGTTGTTCTTGATTGTCACCAGCCTTTCAACTATTGGAACATAGGTCTAAAGACATGAAAGATGAAGGGAATCTTTAAAAGTATACACAAACTGATACACTACGTGACTTGCTTAAACTTAATTAAAAGTAATGACACACAATCAGTTGTTCTAGGAATGCAGCTCCAAAACTATTTAAGAAGGCTTTCCATGACAATATCACAAAAGAACTTCAATCTGCTAAATAGCAAAGGTCTTTTATTTATCTAGCATTAAATAACTCAACAGGTCAAGCCTGGTTTTTAATACATGTGAGGTGATCTTCATTGATTAGGTAGTTGTTGTCTCATCTTCTTCACAAGATCACTCACACGCATCATATCTTTTATATTCTTGTGAATATATGAGATCTCTTGTTATTCCAATGCTACAACTTGACAATAGTTGCATATTGAATAGAATCACATCCTTACCATGCTCTACAACAGCTGTAAGTGGATGAGATGTTGCCATAACTTCTTTGGTGAATAATTGTGTAGTGCTATGCCACTGCCCTGTGGTGGCTTGAGCTCCACAAATCTATCCAGACATCAATGGGAAAAAGTAAGATAACGTCAACAGATTACTAGAGTCTTATACAAACATGAAGACAGTAGTACAAAAAAATGCAAACTTAAAGAGATAAGATCTGTTGACATATAGAAGAGATTTTGGAACTCCCAATGAAAGTTTATGCAACCTTCTTAAATATCAAATGTTATGTTGACATTGCATAAAACACAAAAAAAATCATATATGTCAGAGAAGGCATAATTTAGTTTTTGAATTGTAACATTGTAAATTGTATATTGGTCCTCATATATAATCGCAGCTTAGCCCCTGAGAAGGAGTTATATGTAAATACAATAAACTACATATCAGTGCCAGAGTAAAAGTTTACAGCAAACGAAACACAAATATGCAGCATATGGAAATCTTTCTCTACATTTACGTGACTGTAAATCAAATTGCCCTATGTCAAAATATGCAACCATGCACCAACTATGATGAAAAAGGTTGTATCATGTCTGCACGCCTTACAGATATCACAGATATTACACTTCAATGGACACAAAGTCTATCTATAATGAGGCATGGCATTGCATCCTAGGATCATTTACATTATTTGACTGCAGATACAAAGTGAATAAGTGTCTCTGAATAAATGTGATATTCCACAGATGTAGGGAATCCCATGTTTGCAATTGACCAACAGACATGAAGCAACTTCAAATTTTTTTTGGCAACTCCCCTTCCAAGTGTTGAGCATGGAGATAAATCATGTTGCTAACTTTTTTTCTTCCTTCAGAGAATCAGGAATCCCACAATGGATAACCTAGAAAATAATTATTAAGAATGTTCTAATCTATCACAATACCCTTAGAAAATAAACAACGTTCTTCCACCTGACATCTTGAAGGATATTGCAGTATAAACTGTATTAAACAAAGATGATGGTTGATATACTTTATAGCAATTCCATATTATATCTATGTTGCTATCAGGTTATCTGCTCTCTGAGAATGAATGGGCATATATCACCCAACAGTGAAAGTGAAAAAATTGATATCTAATTATCCAGATCTCTATTCATCAATATCCTAAATAATACTCTGCATGAACTAGGCAAATTAAACACGTTGCAGGCTACATCATGATCCTGGTCGTCAGCCAGAAACTCAAGGGCCAAATAAAAAATGTATATCCTGCCGTCGACGGATGTGCAATTTATGCTCATATGAGAGTATAGATGAAGATGAAATCGCAAAAGATCTCATATACTTCATAGTACAGATGGAAGACAATCCGGAGAGAAAAGTTGCGCACGCAGATAAAATCATGCCAGGACATTTTCACCTAAATGGTCAAAAAATGTTGTTTGCATAGACAGGTGGTTCCTGTGGCTCAAAGTCCAGTGCATCAATCAAGACAATAAGAGATCCTAGTTCTCTTTCTTGGTAGACATTAAGAAGGAACAATTAGAGGTGGAGTTGCCACGATTCACCCGAAACACATTATAGAAATACAGCCTAGATAGAGTAGCAAAAAATCGTAAACTATTTTTATATCTCCGTCTGTAACAAGGCTGTGCAAGGCAAAAAAGCAGCAATCCTAATCACCAAAAACGTGCATTTGTTTAAGGAGGACGACAGCAAAAGAAAGAATACCTTTCTGTACCGAGATAGCAAGCGGGATGTCAATCCCATTATGCTGCCTAGTGATGGCAGACGCGTGGGAATTGAGAAGATCTACGCATTCCCTGCTAGTAATTGTGTGAGAAGAGATGCATCGCTCCCTGAATGACGACCAAGGCTGCGACCAAAAAAAAAAATTTTTTTTTGCCAAAACTGTAAATGCAATCGCAGGTCCACAGTCGAAGTTAGAAATTAAAAATTAGGCCTTAATTAAGAAGTATGAGGTAAAAGAAAGCGCACCGGTCCGTTTCATTCCAACGCCCGGCGATATGCAGCACACCACTTGATAGGGCAGCTCCGAGATCTTCTGCTTCTTGAAGAACTGAACAGTTGCCGGTGGACAGAGGCAGCCGGAAGCTGGTTCACGTCGCTGACAAGCGAGACTCAAGCCAAAAGGACACACCGCATCCAGCGAGGCGACGCACAAAGAAGCTCGAGGGCGACGAGGAAGGAGCCAGCGGGCGACTTCTGCTGCCCGCCCTGGGGACCGGTGAAAAGATCGGCCGCCGCTGATAGCCAGGGGAGCAGGGACGGCGGACGGAAGGCGGGAGGGTTCGCGCGGGCGTTAGACGAAGAGTTTAGTGATTGGTGCAGTGGGCCGGTTAAAGTTGTAGAAGTTGCTGGTGCAATAGTCCATAGAGGTATGTGGCAGTTGAAGAGTCGCAAGTAGCGTCAGACGGAAAGACCAAGTCAACGGTTAAAACGGTCAGCAACAGAAATTACAAAGATACAAGTGGAGTCGTATGACTCCAAGCACGAGGGGTACCATCTATTTTGCGCCTTGTTCTAATATTCTAGCTTGTATACAGATCTTGAACAAAAGCCGGAGGAAGAATAAATAAGACATTGTATATTTGTATATTCAGCGCATCACAATAAGACGGATGAAAATCAAGTTTGTTAATATAAAACACATGGGAAAGAGTTATTGTATAGACTTAAAAGGAGTCATTGTATAGATGTCAGAGTATATTCTGCTGAATGATCAGTCTTTGCGTAACCATTTTGTTATAAAGATTGAATCATCTCAGTCTTTAGATGAAGAGAATAATTTCAATCTCTAATTAAAATGATCATGACCGCAATCACTCGAGTGACTGTTCCAATAACATGTTCAATAAATTTCTACCAAAAATAGTTGAACTATTATTGACATGTTACTAATTCGCTACACGTCGATAGCAAGTTATATTATGTTTGATAGCGAGTTAGTAAAACATCGATAACGTTCCGTATCGATTCACTGACTTATTAACCCGTTATCGATAAGTTGAATTGTTACCAACGTCTTACTAATTTGTTATCCATCACTTAAATAACTATTGACCAGGGTCATAGCCATTTTTGATAAGAGACTTAGATTACTCTCTTGACCCGAGGATTGAGATGATCCGGACTCTTTTGCCATTCTTTCGCAGGACCCATTGTCCGCCATGTAATATTCATTGTTATGAATACGGTTGCTTGGCTATTGGGGGTCATATATAACACGGGTATTTGCCCATCAATTTATGGGTCGCTTCGTTCTCTTCCCGGGCATGCCGGATTCATTGTCTTCTTTGATTGAGGGTAAAAGTATGTTTTCATTTTTGTAAAATGTGATTAATATAGTAAATTAAATTCTGTGATAAATTGTACTTCACCGTACTATAATAAGTGTTTGCAACCAACAGGGGTTAGAACGTTGCAGGGCATATTGATCCCAGATATTATAATTCATTCTATGTACATCTCTGCCTAACTAGGTGTACTATAGGATTTAGCTAACTATTCGTTTACTTCTTATATGTATGTAAATCTAGTGCAAGTGTTTACAAGATTCAAATGGAACATATGTTTTACTTAATCATTGTTAATTTGACATTTTACCATGTTAATTAGTGTTGTATTAGATGTAAGGTATCATTTTATTAGAATCTCTATAGTTTATGCATTTAGTACCATGCTATTGGTGATCATGCTATAGTTAGATGGAGAAGTATTTAGTTATCAAGTTGTTATAGATGTCTGTTATGTCTGTTTAGGTTTGGTAGTTCATTATATGAATCATATGCTATTAAATTAGTTGGGAGAGTGGAAGATCACCTAATTTGTTTAATGAGACTTTGGAAACCAGCCTCATGTATATTATATATAGTTTGAATTATTATTTTAGACTTGGTATATCATTTTATCATCTAGGAATCATGATATTATGAGGGTAGAGAAGGGTTGTAAATTATGCTAAGTATGACTCACCCCTTTTTAATATTAAATATTTTTAATAGGTCTTTAGGAGCCACTGTCGAAGGAGGGTCTTGGGGAAGAACATTGAGGAAGATCCTACATCACTTGCGAATCCCGAAGATGAAGGGTTGGGTGACGAGTGATCATCCATATCTTAAGTTGTTATGAGTTTGTTTTCATACGCTGATTGCTGTTCTAGGTATAACTTATTTGGTTATATGTTTGCTTGTGGCTCTAAATTGATTCTTATATATAGCATAGTAATCCAGTTATGGTTTTGTGAACTGGTTTCAAGTTGATTTGTTTAGATTTATTAGCTGTTTGAATTTGAATATAAGTTGCTCTCCTACTTTGAAATTTTAATTCCACTCTCTCAATTCCTGATTATTTAATTTATGTTGCGTCGTATTTTTCTGGGTATCTCTCAACTATGTAGACGATAATTCTACGTAAAGTTTGATTCTGGTCTAACATACAACTCTAACCGGTACTTTTATTTCAACAAGACTAGTTCTAACTTGAATTAGACCCTAGTTTAGATTGTAGTTAAGTAACTCAGTCATAACCAAATCTTAATATGATTCAAATTACTAAAATCAATACATGTCTTCCAAAAATTAAAAAAAATTACATTAAGAACGTAGATACCTCCAATTTATTGTAAGACTTGGACTTGCTCTTGCATCATATGTTTTGTCGTAGACGTACTCTGCACCCATCTTTCTTTTTTCTTTTTTCTTTTGAAAAAAGTGGCGTTTGTCTATAATAGTAGCAAATTTGACTTTTAAAATATCTAGATGTCAATTACAACTTGGGATGCTAGCTAATTCGGAGTGAAATATTTTATTTAGAATATTTCTGAATCAAGTATAAGTCTCTTTTTTACATGTCTAACCTCCGTGCATGCTTGTTGGGAAATGGTAAATAAAATGTGATTCTCTCAAAAGCATTATTTCTTATTATCTTTTTTACAATATTTTCACAAAGTTCTTCGTGAGATGGTAATAACTTAATTATTTTGATTTTTAGCGGGTGAAGTAGCTCAGGAATAATCGACTTATGCTGAAGTGCTCAGCAGCTCAAGTCCATCAGGCTACCGGCGGCTCAGCGGAAACCTCGCGACGGCAGCAATCTCGCGGCACCATCGCCCAGCGGCTACCGGCGGCTCGGCGGAAACCTCGCGGCGGCTGCGTCCCCGCGGCACTCTCACCCAACTGCAGCACTCGCCGGCGGAAACCCTTCCTACAGCCCCTCCTCCGCTCGCTATTCACGACGACCCCCTTGCCAATCCGGTGTGTCTACGGTATTATCTCCGTCCAGCATCCAGCCGTCCCCCTTTTTGACTGTACGCTCCTCCTCCCGTGAGGTATTCCCCTTCGCCCCCATCTCCCGAGTACCACCCCCACTTCCTTGCCTCTTTTCCTCCTTGTGCTCGCCGTCATCCTCCAACACCCCTACCTGTCCATCCCTTCCGGTTAAGCCTCCCACACCGAGAGCTTTCCCCCTTGCCTTTTCTGTGTGCCACACCACCATTTTTCACCCGCAACCTATATTTTTATCTATTATTCTCACCCTTCTATCGGACTCCCACATCTTCGTCCTTCTACGCTATTATCGTTCCTCGTCCCATTTCTTCGAGGAACCCCTCCGGTAGTTTCCCCTTTTCCCCTACGTTTTCCCCTTAGCCTCGCCCTTGCCGACTCTCTCCCTTCTTACTCCTCACTCGACTGCCGCTTAGTTTTTTCGTGGACGGTGATTGTCTTTGCTATTTTGAGGTTGTTTTTGGTTTGGGAGGGAGGGATGTTCCTCCCTCCCAAACTCCCTTTCCAACGTTCTGCTTAAGTGTAATCTTAGGCATTTTGTCTCCTTTTGTCACGTTGGATTCGTGGAGGTCGGCTTATTTATGTCTGTTTCATGTAATTTCTTTTTTGTTGTTGTCCGTAGTCGTTTGGCCGAGTTATGTCGTGTGGTTCCTCTTTGTTAGCTTCTCATTTGCTAACTCTATTCCGAGACTGTTAGTCTGGGCGAAATCCACTCTTTTTTGGAGTGATCATCCGGTCTCGAGGCAGTTGTCAAACTCCTCTAACGGAGTTTTTAGCTCTGCTATTCGACCTTCCATACATCTTGGTATGCTGGTCGTTTTATGGTTTGTTATTTGGTTTTTTGAAATGTTAATTTCTAAACTAAATCTTTTTATCATTTACTCGGCTGAGTGTCTATCTTTAGGTTTGTTATGTCCTGTATTCCTCTGGTATGTATTTTTCTGGTTTAAATGAATGAATATGTTATTGTCCGAAAAAAAGCTCAAGTCCATCATGTACTCCTATGACCCCAGCCCCGGGTCCCTAGCGACCGAACCCGGCTCGACCCGTATCGGCGTCCGTGGCGAGTTGACACGGTCTTTCACCATCCTCCGAGAAGTCGAGTCACACCGTTCGGGGGAAGAGAAACTGGGAGTCTGGGATCGATGGCGCCGCCCAAACGGGGGAAGCCGAAGGAGGCTGCGCCGACGCCGTCGTCCGGTGGCGGAGCCGTAGGCACCAAAATACCTGGCTGCATCCGCCTCCTCCCACAATCGAAGGTAGCCATAACTATCCACGCCAAGCCGGGGTCCAAGGTCGCTACAATTACAGGTGCATATGATCTCCTTTTCCCCTTCCTTGCGCCGACCAGATGCGCCTTGCTCCACCGTTGGTTCCTGGCTGTTCCCATGATTTTTGGGCAGATTTGGGCGATGAGGCCATGGGCGTGCAGATTGACGCGCCGGCGAGGGACGGCGAGGCTAACGCGGCGCTGCTCGAGTATATTACCTCGGTGAGATGCTCCATTGTCGGACAACTAGGTTTTTCTTCCCCATCCCCCCCCCCCTCTTCTTTTGAGTTCATCGTGTGTTTTTTCTTATTTTCTCACCCTTAAGGCTCGTTCTCGTTGTCAAAGTTGACTTTTTGTTGAGAATTTTCAAGTTGCCAAGGGAACACAACAAGTTTTTTTTCAAATTTTACGTGGTAAGACAAGGAATAAGAACAAGTCTTGCTGCCGCTAACCATCGTTTTTCTTGAAGTACGTTAATTGTTGGAAGATTGCTCCTGTTAACAGTCAATGTGCTCATAGAGCTCAGTGATCCAGATAATCAAAGCTTGAGACTTGCGAGAAGGGTCGTTTGCTGTAATTGAACAGGAACTTCGGGACCAGCTAATAATCACAATTGTCTCTGAGATCAGTTGTCTGAATTTTGGTTTTCCTCACCCCAAAGTATGTAAACGGATGAATGAATTTGCACACTGTAATATAACTTAGCGTTATTTTCAAAACTGGTTGCTGCTTCTTCCCGATACCTGTTATAGTATAAAGCTGATGTTTCTTTCTTTCCTTGGTACTTCACACAAGAGTTGTTTGGTTTTCCAATTTCTCACCCTAGACACCGTAGCCTCCACCCCACCACTGGCGTGCAACAGAATGCTGTTAATGGTTTCCAAATTACTCTGAACTCCAGGACAAGGCAGGTCAATATGAACTTTACGAACCATCATTGTTCCAAGTAAAAACATCTTCTTTGACCCTTACAGTTGATGCTTAAAGTTAAGGGTCAAGTGAATACCCGTCATGGTCTATTGTTCACCTTAAGTTCAAGGGTAACTGAGCCTCAAGTTCTTGAAGCACAACTTGTGCAACTGAGAACAGTAACATTATATGATCTACGGCCATTCTTTGAATTTTGGACATCTGTGTTCCATTCGCGCCTTAACTGTACTTTGTGTAGCGCAGTGGTGTTCACCAAGTTCAGGAGATACTTGTTTTCGTAAGAAATTAAGAATGACCCTACGATACTTTTGGTGGTTTACACAAGTAGGTGAAGACCGTAAGTTTGTCTTCTGTTGCTTATGGTTCCATGTGACTGTCTTAGAAATAGAACACTGTATATTTGCTCTTTATATGCATGGTTATCCTTACTCCTCAGCGTTCTTATCTTCTATGTAATACTTCTATGTTGAACTTTTCATCGGTGGATGTTATGCAGGTTTTAGGAGTAAAGAAAAGGCAAGTATCAATTGGTTCGGGTTCAAAGTCAAGGGCCAAGGTCATTCTTGTGGAAGACATGCCTCTACAAAATGTATTCGATGCTTTGGATAAGGCTAGCAGGTGCCAGTGATCTAGGTGAAGCATGAACAAGTTTCAGCCGTATAATTTCTTCTAGTGTATATATATAGTTCCAAAACAAAGTTTTTTGGATTTTGACTTCCTCGATTTCAATCTCCGAGTACCTGTATAAGATGATTTTAAGTTCTGTTTCTGCTTTCATGTAAAAGCAATTCTTTTGAATGAATGAATTATGGCATTATTGTCACTTTCAAAAATAAAAAGGTACCTCTTAGAGAACTTGAGGTTTATGATATGTTCCAGTTCAGCTAGATCCGAAGTCGTCCTCTTGAAGGCCGGCAACTATGATTTTAATCTTAGAGTTTAGTTTTGTTATGTTGAATTATTGGACAAGAATTGTTATTTCATTTGGTCAATGGCACAGCGGTTGTGCACAAAGCGACCGCCCACAGCAAAGGGTGGATCACGCCAGATTTGAACCCGGGAGGAGTCGCTTCCTGTGAGATAGTCGTGTCCACTCCGTCAGATAGGCGGGGACAACATTAACCAGTTATTGATGCTCTTGGTATCACTTCTGCCTTGAAAGATTGCAGGCATGTGTCTGTTGATTGTGTCAACCATTAAGGCTTGCAATTTAGACGCTGTTGGCAATTGGCACACTCCTTGATTGTCGACATGAATCAAGTCCATCAGCAGAAACAGAGAGGGCCCTGCTTGGTAAAACAATGGTTAGGGTCCATTTGTTTGGAAGTAAAACAAAAATAGCCGAAAACATCTTACACGGAATTAGACTTTCAAGAACAAAGGGAATACAAATCTTTCTACAAAATGATTTTCTGAAGATATGTTCAACTATTTAATTATTTACAAAATATTTCAAAGTATTTTTAATGTTATGACTATTATTTTCAAATTATTCTTACAAAGCCTATCTATGCTATGTATAAATTTCTATTTAAATTAAGATATTATACTATATTAATGACTAACTAATCACCTCGAAATTTTATTTTTGTATCATCGTCACCTTCTACGGTATGTGTTTGTAATTAATCCACTATAATGATTTTTGAATCCATTAATAGGTATCTTAAAAAATTGGAAATAATTCCTATGCTCACTATTTCTTATTAAGTTTAACGCTAAATGACGAAGTAAAATATAATTATATATACGCTTACTTAATTAATTGTATTTTGGGGTACTAAAATAAATGATGTCCAAGGGAAACGTAAAAATGTCGAAATCCGAACTTTGGGATGGTCGAAGCAGTAGTCGCCATTTTACAAATACCCACCGAAACAATTTTTCAAGAAGAAGGTGATATAAATATGTATGTGTGTGTGTACATAACTTTCGTTTTACTGGTATCCAAATGGTCCCCAAACTCTCTCATTTCATTAGTAGAACTTCAGGATCTTGTCAGGCTAGAAATTGAGTAATAAACCACGTTCAACTCTCAGTTAGAAACCTCTTGCACCTCCAGCCGAATCAAGTAATGTCGTACTCGAGTTCGGCTCATTTATCTATGTTTGAGGTCGAACTTAGTTTGATATTTTTTTGAACAGTTTATGGCCCGTTTGGTTAGAGTTTTAAATTCGATATTATATCATTATTGATATTGATAATTTCAGAGGTTGGAATATCAATATCAAAATTGATACAAGTTGACACTTGTATTACACAATGTGCTTTGTTTTCATTACCAATTTCAAATTTGATATTACTAACCAAACACTTATTAGTGATTACTAAGAATATCAATTTTAAAATTGATAGTGATAGAGATATCAAATAATGTTACCAAACAGAGCCTTAGACTACCATTTGATCACAGCTCATCCGAGTTAATCGCTCACTTGATCAAGTTAGTACTTGAATAAGAATTTGATCCAAACTCTATTTAGACTTGTTTGTGAAATTCAATTTAAACTGATTTACTAAGTTTGAACTCGAGTTCAATTTAAGTTTATTAAAAAAATTTAAACTTAAATTTATTTATAAAATTTCAATGTGAATTAAACTCCATTCAACTTTTACAATAGATTTGAATCATTTGATCAAATATTATATAATTTTAAAATGTTTTAAAAAAATATTTGAATTATTGATCACGAGTATTTACAAGTTTTATGGAACCTAGCGGAGATCCGTGTTGAATTCGACTTATTTATGTTTTTTATTTATGATAAATAAGTAGGGACAATATATTTTTTTTCGAGCCATCGAATTAATCAGAGTGTATTGCTCGCCTGCACCCCCCTGACCGGTTCCCGTCAGCGATCAAAGGTCAAACTGGGCGAGGCACTCCGCCGTCGGTCGTTCCATCCTCGCCGTCGTGTCGCGCCTTGTCCGTTTTCCGGAGTCAGATCGTCGGCTGTCGCCGTCGGAGGAGGAGGAAGCACCCGGCCAAGTTGCCGGCGTTTACGATGGGACGGCACGGCACGAGCCCCCCCCGACACGCCCCCACCGACGCGACGAGCGGCCGGCGAATGCAGCGGCGAGCTTCGGTCGTCTTCTTTCTCCTTATCCTCGCCCTCCAACGAGGATCAACAGGTTCCTTCGGTTTAGTCGGGTCAACATCGGCGGAGCTCGTCGGCGTCTGGACGGAGCAGATGGTGAAGCTGCGATCTGTCGCTGCCGCCTGTCGTCTCTTCCGGGGCATCGCCGGTTTCCATTTGGTGGCTTCTACGTCCCAAGAGCCCCGCGACGAGCGAGCGACGGACAAGCAGATACGAGATCTTATCGGGGTTTTGTTCATCGATTTCTATCTCTGATCGAAGGAACAAATAAAATCAATATTTTGGATTCAGATTTGCTTTGATTTGATCCAACAATATATTTGATATTGTCGATGTTGAAGGCGGCATTGCACGGTCTCTTGGATTGCAGGGCGGAATCATCTCTAGACGACCAGAGCTCCGCCGGCAGAGCATGACACTTGAAAGCACCCTACCGGAGCCAAAAAAAAAAGAAGCCCTCATGGCCGTCACTACGACGATCGCCCGACGTCGCTGTTCCCCTCGGTGGAGGACAGCGTCGCCTGTATAAAAAAATTGGAGTTTCCACCGACCAGGCTCGACACACCGGAAATGAAACGCCTCACTAGAGCCCCCAAAAGGAAGGAGGTATCGCCGCCATCGCTGCCGTGGTCATCCTCCCTACAAAGCGACCTTCGGCCATGAGTGCTTCTGTCGGAACAACTCGCAGTCGGTGGCGTTCTTTAAAACTTCAATAAGGGTCTCAAATAATTTAATCAATTGTATATAATCGTTCTTAAACCATCGTAGTTAATATAACCGTTGTTTTTAAGATCGAGACAGTCTTTGGTAAATTCCAAAGTTCGTTTGTGACGTCTCTCGGTTTAAGAACACGTTTGAGATGAAATCGGTGAATTACGACGGATAACCAACTCTAGTCGACTCTTTTTTTTTTTCCACGAGGTTGAGTATAAACGAACTCGGCTGTTGTGAAAAAGCCCACTTAGTTGGATAAAAATGTTAAACTATATATTAGGGGAGAGAGCTTACAAATATTTAGGGACTTGAAACTATCCTCCGCAAAAATATATATTACGGTGAGAACCGAATAGCCAGTTCATATATATTTTCATGACTGCGAAGAGTGCACCCAAAAATAATCTGTTTCCATGACCTGTATTTGATAGGCATCCGGTGGCCGGTACTTGTTGTTAATTAACATGAATATAATATGTAAAAAAAGGCACTAGTTGAGAACTTTTATTATATATATATATATCAATCATCTGCTGGGCTAAGCGAGCAACATCTCCGCTGTGTCCAGTCACCCCCCTTCCATCAATCATTGCCTCACGATCCTCCACGTGTTCGCGAGCACGTGGTTTTATATTGTATTTCTTTCCGATCAAATCATTCGACACTTATTTTATACTGAATACAATTCAGATATCGTCATTTTTTATATAAATAATGATTTATTGTTAGAATTGTGGGGATAATCTCATATTGACTCTTTGAGACTTGATATGGTGCTTATATATCTTGGCCTTTCTGCCTCAACACCATAGTTTTGGGGTTTGTAAGATGGTATCAGAGCGGACACTTATCGATCTTTAATACTTGATTATCTTGCCTCTTATTTTCACTGCCCACTTTGGTAGTGAGGAAGTGTTAGAATTGTGGGGATAGTTCCACATTGAGTATTTGAGACTTGATATAGTACTTATATATATATATATATTCTGGGCCCTTCTACCTCAACATCATAATTTTGGAATTTGTAAGATTTATTCGATGCAGGACATGCAATAATACTCTGATTTATTCCGATTCCTTTGAATTGAAGATAGCTGAACTGAATCCATGCCAAATCAGATTGTATCGATCCAACGATCCGATTTCTTTTAGGCCCAACCGAGCAAAAAAGACTTACAGTGTTACAGCCTACTTGATTGTACGATAGAAATAATTCTTTCTACAAAATATATTTTACGACAAGAATTGTCGAGAAGGTGGTTGATAAGAATCGATGAAGTATAATTTTCCGTAGATAATTTGTTTCACGAGACCCTTTTTTTTATTTCTCGTGATGTCTGACTTTATTTTCTTGCTCGCCAAATACCTGCCGGCATCCCGTCGTATCATAACCCAAAAATCTGCCATCAACGTTCTTTTTGCAGATCGGCCTCCCACGTGGCCTCTCCTGATATGTTGCCCGCACAAGGTACGGGGACGTACACGACACGAGGGGGCCTGCTCCCTTTTGGATTGTGCCTGCGGATGTAGACGGGATATTCGCGTCATATGATAGATAAGAAGGGATTTTATCTGTTAACTCTATTGTAATATCTTCTTAAAAATGATTTATGATCGCATAAAAGGTTGTTAATAAGATGTCATCAAGAATTTAACGAATAATGCTATTTTAGAGAGAGAAACAACTTATATATATAGTTTTTCAAACAATAGGAGAAAGAAATTGGTGGAGAGAGAGAGAGAGACTAATGAGGAAATGGTGCAAGAGTGTTGAAACACTCTTTGTTTTTGCCATCTCAATGTCTTTTCTCGTAGTTTGTGTTGTCGCTAACTTTTTCGGTGTATCATGTGGTCGATAAGTTTTTTCTGAGGTTTCATGAGATATCAAACTCGGCGATATATAGTTATACTAAAGAGGGAGATGAGCCAGGTAAGTGGACTGCATCATTTGGAGTTCATGACATGGAACGAGAAGGAAGTGTTGCCGTCCAATGTTGGGTGAGACTTTCTAAATGTCGACCCTAGCTAAAAGGAGAAAGGCAAATTGAGGAGTTGGGAATGACAAGATTCCCGTCGTGAAAACATATACATATTTTTAACTAATAATCAGATGATTTTGTAACGTCCGACATCTCTATTTGTGTAGAGTGATGGGAGGATATATAGATGATTCTCCCTTATAAATAAAATTCTAAACTTATGACCGATTCTAGATGAAAGTTTTTATTTTTGAAATTTGATCTTATATCATATTATACCATTTTATCTTATGATCGAGTACATCTTATGTGTTAAACTAACAAGCGAAACCGTCATTTTGGTTGGTAGACGACTTGTGTTTTTTTTTTTTTATCAGACAGATTTAAGTTCAGTTCAACCACTAGCTAGGCAAACAAATCCGCATGGAATAAGCCTTAATGCGTTGACCACGGTGTTCTATATATTTTTTCCCTCCACGGGGGGCATCCTCGATCGGCACAAGTTGATTTCGAAGATGTTTTTACTTTTGACGAGTAATCAAATTTATCCTCTATTTAGTCTTATATCAGATGATATAACCCTTCAGAGTGGTGGTTCGACATATGATTAATTTTAGAGATAAAACTCAGTTTATCCCCAGAACTTGGGAGATAGAACGTGGTTTATCTCTCCTAAATAATCCGCTGCCAAACGAGTACCAGAGAAGCCACCAAGGATGCATTTGTGTGAATTCACATGAGAATCTCGATGGCCAAAGAGGACCTTGCTGCAGATGGTTCTGACCAGACCCGGAGAACTGGCTGACCGGAGCAGCGTGCCGGTTTGCGTGATCCGGCGGAACAGATGAACGGGGCTTGGGTACCTTAACCGGCCTCCCGTCCACGCGCCATTCAGCCCAGACCAAGGCGCAACAAACTCGGAAGCGCGAGGCGTGACCGGAATCGATGACTCCGGGTCAGATCAAGAGTCTTTCAAAGGGGAACACATCAAATTAATTGACGTAAATCAATAAAAAATATGTGTATATTTTTATAATAAATTAATACTCTCTAATTATTTATGAATAAAAAAACATAAATAATCAAATATTAATTAATTTATAATATAAGATCAAATCAAGACAGATTGATTGGATTCTATTATAAAAATACATAAAATTAAACTAAATCGACGGTGGAGTGGTTATTTGGCAGAAATTTTAAGGATGGAGAGTCACGCCTGCCGCCGGCTCGGTGACGCAGCCTCGCGGTAGACGCACCGCTTCTCCGGCTCACTTTCCTTTAACTCTTCCCCCCCTCTTCTCCTGCCAGACAGCCAGTCAAAAGGGAGAAAAAGAGGCATAAAAAAATACACAAATCTACTGAGAATAAGACGACGGGGAAGGAAAAGGGGGAGCTATCGTCACAACTTCCACAGAGCAGAGGAAGCTCCCGAGAGGACTTCAGGCTACTTGCCTTGGAGCTCGCTTCCGAAGGCCCTGGTCGATTTTTTTTTTTTTTTTTACACGGATCTGGTGGGGTGGGTTGGGAAGACGAAGAGGAAGGTAGAGCTGCTCTAGGGTTGTCAGTCAGCTCGGGGATTGTTTCCCTCTTCCCGGGTTCGGGGATTGATGAGAATCCAAGGGAAGGCCTGCCGCGCCTGCCATCTATGACGACCGGAACCCCGGCGAGGTCGATGTGGGAGGCGTTCCAGGGAGGACTTCACATGGAATGGCAGATCTCTTCGGCTATGGGGACGCCGACCGCGTTGGTGACAAGGTACGGAGATGGGCGCCGCAGCTGCTACACCTTCTCCCTTTCCACGTCCCCTCTTAACTTGATCCGCGTCCCCTCCTCTCTCGTTCTCCTGTCGCCGTGGGCGTCGTCAGTTGTTGGTTCCGGCCTTCTTTCGCTGGTTTCATGCATGCCCTTCTCCTGGCCTCGTCTTCATCTGTGGAAGTTATGGTTTTCCTTTCTGCCTTTCTGAACTTTACCTTGTCAATTGGTCTAGACCGCATTGCGCTAGGTGATAGAAGAAATATTCACTGCTTTATATTGGCGGATACATCGTCTCTGCATATGATCTGTGTAATGTTCGAGGAAGATATGTTTGGGTCTTTAGGTTCTCTTTGGCGCTGCTTTTTCTCTTTGTTCACTCTACTCGAGTACTCGTAAAAACGTCGGCTAGCGGAGGCATTTTAGAGGAAACAGTGGAGCGCAGTCTCCAAATACAGAGAATGTTGCTTCCCTTAGAACTCAGGAATCCTGCTCTTCTTTCACTTTAGACATCTAAGCAAGCAGGAACTGCAGATGTTAAGCATTACTAATTTGGTGATAGAGGGATGGCTGTCCTTCGAACTCGGATGGGGTTTATGCCCGTATGACGTGACGCTTCCATGATACTTCGGACATGGACATGCTGTCTTCAACTCTACACGTCGAAGAACTTTGTGGAAATAAATTGCTTCTAGCATCTACAGATAGCTTACACGATTGTAGTCTTTGTTGGGAACATTTTCTGCTTTTAATTTGTCTTAGCCTGCGACAGCCATTAGCTTCCAAGCTAGTTTTAAAGTTTCATACATTACTATTCTCAGTCTTCAAATAGCTATCAGCTTTCCAAGCTAAATTTCAAGTTTCTGGTTGTGACTTGTTTTGGCCTGCACAATGTAATTTGAATTTTTGCACACAATCATTCATCTATAATTGGGAGCTGAAAATGTCTCATATACAAAAATTTGTGTCCTACCTGCTCTTGTGTTTCTTTTTGTCCTATTTAAGGCTTCTCAAGCACCTAAATCAGATAGTGGTATATTCTTCACTGCATCATGTATAATCCATGTACTTTTTATAGGTATAGCAGTAAGCAAGGGTATGAATTTGTTTCATCTGAAAAAGGAAACTGGTTTTCAATGTCTTTCCTCGTGCTAAACTTGGCACCAACCAGTCAATGTGTCATGCGTTGACTTGTTTGTGAATTAGACTGAGCTAGATTGCCCTTCCATGAGCAGTCACTGTGAATTTTAAGTCCCTCGATGATGATAGATTATGCTGATGATGGAATCGGCGCTGCTGCTAAAACTTCTTCAATTTTGCTCCGTTGCACAATTTAATGTATATGAACAAGGGTGCTTGATGCTTCAAAAAAGTCAAGTACATAATGATTTGTTCATCCTATTAGAGCTGCATAAATACATACTCAACTCAACTCAACTCAACTCGAGTCTTAGTCTCAAATTACTTGGGATCAGCCATATATATTATCTTTCTCCACTTGTGTCGATTTTGAGTTACTTTTTTGGGGATCTAAATCATATTGAATTATCCTCCTCCAAGTTAACCTACTTCTACCCATAGTTGTCAAGGCGACAAGGCGCCCAAGGCGTTGAAGGGTACCGATTCCGCTTAGGCGACAAGGCGACCGCTTAGGCGTCGCCTAGGCGGTCAAGGCGGTATTCAAGGAAGGCTGAGTCGGGAGGTTGTTATATATAAAAAAAACATAAATATAATTATATTTGTTATGTTATAATTGAATATGAGTGTTTTATCAATGCACATAAGTAAATTATGATTATAAAATTTATATATGTGCAATAGTATAAGTGATGGTAAAATATTGTTATAATATTATTAAATGGGGGGGCGCAGAGTAGTCGCGGATCGAGGGGGCAGCGCCCCTTGTGGGGGGTTGTCAGGGGGGCGAAGCCCCCCGAACCCAAAAAAGTATGTAATAGTATAAGTGAGACAAAGAGAGAGAGAGAGAGAGGAAAGAGTTGAAAAAGAACTTAATTAAGTATATAATATATGTTTATAATCATAAATCTTAAATATGTATGATAGTATAAGTGATAATACAATATATTAATATATTGAAACTATCATTAAATAAGTGTCCCTTGTGAGGGGTATCAAGGGAGAAAAATCCCTCAAAAACTTTTTTAATGATGTAAAAATACCCAAGGCGCCTTGCTTGGGCGCCTTGGGCGCCTAGGCTGGCGCCTTGGGCGCCTTTTTGGCCCCAGACAAGGCGCCCTGGCAAGGCGCCCTTGGAAAGGCGCCTTGCCGCCTAGGCGGCGCCTAGACGGCGCCTAGGCGGGCGCCTTGACAACTATGCTTCTACCACGTCTTTTTTGTTTATGTTATTTTAATATTTTTCACTTTTCTAACTAGAGCCTCTTTACATAATGATTTGTTGATCTTATTAAAGCTACAAGAAGACATACTCAACTCAACTCAACTCGAGCCTTAGTCCCAAATTACTTAGGATTGGGCATATATATTATCTTTCTCCACTTATGTTGATTTTGAGTTACTTTTTTTGGGGATATTTAAATCATTTAAATCATATTGAATTACTCTCCTCCAAGTTAACCTACTTCTACCACGTCTTTTTTGTTTATATTATTTTAATATTTTTCACTTTTCTAACTAGTGCCTCTTTAGGTTTACATTTAATATGCTTAAACCATCTCAATCTCCCTTCTTTCAATTTTTTTACAAGTGTCACTACTCCTACATTTTCTTTAATATATTCATTTTTTATTCTATTTAATATAGTATGATCACTCATTTTCTTAACATTTTTATTTCAACCACACTTATTTTAGAAGTATGTTTTCTTTTATTGTTTAACATTCACTGCAATACAACATGGCAGGTCTTATATTTGTACGATAATTTTTTTTTTCAATTTTAGTGGAATCTTATCATCACATAGAACCCCTATAGCCAATCTCCACTTAATCTAACCGTTAATCTTATGATTAACATCATCATCATATTCTCTATTTTTTTAATTTATAGATCCCAAATACTTGGGCTGGATTTTTTGAGATGATATTACTCTATCCAAACTAACACCATCATTCATTTCTTTTTTTATTAGGGGTGCAAACGAACCAATACACTTGACAAATAGTTCAAAACTCGGCTTGATAAAATTCGACTCAGCTTGTTTATTATGATAAATGAACAAGCTTGAACAAAAAATAAAACTCGACTTATTAAACGAGCCGAGCTTGAACAGACTCCTAGTCGACTCGATTGGCTTGCGAGTAATTTGATTAAATATTTGATTGAGTATTTATTTTTAAAAATTAAGTTATGAGTATTAATATTTATATATCGTCATTTAAATATATTAAATAATTTAAAATTTGAGTTTAAATTTAGATCGAGTTTCATAATGAGCTAAATCTGAAGTTTCACAAATGAATGTTTATTATTTTTGGGTTTTATAAATGAGTTTATATTATAGCTTAAGTTTAAATGTGGATTGAACTTTTATCCAGCTACTACTCAAACTCGACTTGGGTCGATTAATAAACGAACCAAACTTAAATAAGGATTCAATATACTCGTTAAAACTCGAGTTTGAACTCAAACTCGTGTAAAATAAACAAGTTGAGCTTGAATACCATACTACTCAGCTCGGCTCGGCTTGTTTGCACCCCTAGTTTTTATTAAATTTGCAATGCATATACTCTGTTTTAGTTTTACTTATTTTGAAACCCTTAGTCTCTAAAGTAGTTTTCCCGGTTCTAACTTCCTATTCACTTTTTCTTGTATCTCATTTATCAATACGATATAGTCTGCAAATATCATTTATTAAGATATGTCATCTTGTATAGTCTTTGTTAATTTATTCATAAGTAATACAAAAATATAATGATTTATTACGAACCTTGATGTGTTAATAACATAGGAAAACCTCTTGTTTATTTTTTAATTATGCATACGTTAGTGATTGCATTATCATACATGTCTTTTATCATTTGTATATATTTAACAAGTATCATCTTTCGTTCTATCATCCACCACAAAATCTCTTGAAACTCTATTATCAACATTTTCCAGGTCAATAAACATCGTACGTAAATCTTTCTTTATCTTGTTTATCCTTTTTTTTTTTAAAAAAAATAGGTACAATGAGATGTGCACTATTTGCCATGTTTAATAGGAAGAGAAAGTAATATGCTGATATGCTACCCAACAACAGAAAATATGCTGATAACGAGCTGGAGGCATAATGTTTGTTGTCCAGAACTCGTAGGAGATCAAAGAGTTTTAAAAATGTAAATATGAGACATAATAGCCATAACTCATGTAAACACAATTTTATTTGACTACTTAGTATGTGTTGACACCCAATTTTGTAAAAAAAAATGTGTTGACAAGGTCGAAAAAAAAGGGAGAAAGGAAATGGCATGCTCGGCCTCCCTGAGGATCTGGGTTGTGTACAGCATGTACAGACCCCATAACAGGACCCTGTTCAGCCCAATTCGATCCATCTCCGAGGCCCAGAACAAGGCTTCGATTGGCCCAATCCAGCCTACCGAAAGGTCCATTCTCAGCCCCCCTGTAGAAGGCCCACGGGCCTGATCAAAATGGGCTGGACATCCTTCTGAATGGGCCAAGGAGGCTGCCCGTAGGCCTGCTCAATAATGGGCCAGGAAATCAGTCCGTGGAGACCTGCCTCCGAAAAAAAATGAATGATAAAAGATCTTGTTAAACAAAAGCAGGAAACCAGACAGAACAGGGAGGGAATCCGTCTCGGAATATTGACCAGCTGTGGAGTCCCGATCGATGTACAATTTTGAACATTTTAGCTGTCCCGAGTCCTACTCGGAGACAATGGAGGCAGTGGTCGATCGAGGTGCTAAAGAAGCTCGATCTCCTGCCGGAAGGGGGAGAGGAGAATGTGGCAAGTTCCGAGTCCCTCTCGGACCCGGAACCACCTCCCTGACTAAATACGGAGCCCTCCCGAGGCCTATAAGGACCCTGCCGGAGCCGGCTGCGAAAAAGAGAGCAAGAGGAGCGGGAGGAGAGGTCTTAGAAGGAAGAATAGCAGAGAGAGGAGAGGAAGGGGGAGTTACCGATCCCCTGGAGTCCCGTTGAAGCCGCACGGAGCACCTCCCCTTCTCTTCTTCTTCTTCTTCCGGACGCCGCGGGCCTTCCGCAAGCCACCGCGACCGCCGTAGACGCCGGAAGACCCCCCTATCGCTGCCGGTGAGAGTCTCCCCCTCTTCCCCTAGGGCCGTCGGGACCTCCTCTTGCTTCCTCCGGTGCCGTCGCAGCCGAACAACGCCGGAAGCCGCAGCCGGAGACCGCCGGGTGCCGTCGGGTGCCGAGGGGAGGCCGAGCGCTTACTGTAGATGGGGAAATAATGTCCCCCAAACCATGGTCTTACGTGGAAAAGCTGCGGGGCCCACCCGGTGGAGGGGAAAAAAAAAGAGGAGGGCCAGCACAGCCGAAGCCGGCCGGTCCCCTCGCGGAAGAACCGCCCGGTCCGGAACAGTGGACCGGGCCCCTTTGGCCAGAACAGTGCCCTGCGCTGTGCGCAGGGGCTTCTTCAACAAAAAAAAAGGAAATGTCTTAAAATAAACAAAACAGTGGAAAATAAATAAAAAAAATATGTTTAATTCAACAAACCGAACTAGTTGGGGGGTCGACTGATCATCCGCCCCTACGTCTCGGCTTAACTTAAAAGAATCCAAAATTTGGACTAGTTGGGGGGTCGACTAACCATCCGCCCCTACGTCCTTAAGGTAGACATACAAAGGTCTATAAAAGACCCCAATGTCTTACCAAGTTCACCAAGCTATGCAAGGCCCAAGCATAATCAATATGCTATCATGCCGGTCATATGCTAGTGAAATCATCAAAAAAATAGTGGGGGATGCCCATAAGTCTATCAAGACCGGGTACATGCCGCCCATGGATCGATAAATCCATCAAGGACTCAAGGGACTGATTTTCCAGTCATGTCACAAATTGTCTCATGAAGAGTGGAGGAAAATACCCATAAGTCTATATCAGACCGGGTGCATTCCTTTCAAAGGATCGACAGACACCACACCATCAAGAGTGGAGCAAGGATTTTCTCAAAAAAATATGTCAAAGTCAACAAGTTGTATTTTCTGGACTATGAACGTCCAAGACAGATATTCAGGAGATTGTACTTTGAATATATCATTGAAAAGAGTCAATGATCTCATTGATCCGATGGGATGTCAAGCACTTAAAAAAAAAGAGAAGAGGAAAGAAGAGAACAGAACATAAATCTGTAATTGAATTTGGAATCAAATTCCGTCCAATCCAATCCGGTTTCATAAACAGAATTTAACCTCATAAATCACATTCCATAGAGGAGCTGAGTTGAAGTTCTGAGATTTGAAGCATGCAGAAAATTGGGAGAGAAACAAATCCGAAGAGAAACAAAAATCTGAATTCGGAGTGATGCAGAATTTGAATTCTGGACCCGTACATAAAGTCACCATTTGAGCAGAATCTGAATTCTCAAATCTTTAGGGCCAGACTTAGATATGTGACCCAAATCTGAAGCAAACCGAAAATCAGAAGCCAGAACCCATTTCAAAAAAATCTGAAATCTAGGAGATCTGAAATTGAACTTAACCCCTTTTATAAAATCTAAAATCCGAAGATGGGAGGTGCAGGAGCCGCAGCAAGGTCTGAAGTCTGCAGGGTCTGAATTAAAAAAATCTGCAAACTGAAACTCCGGAAATTAGAAATCAGAAATCTGAAGTTTGAATTGGTGCAGAAAACCTGCAATCTGAAATGCAGAATCTGCAAGAGGTCTGGAGTCCGATATTTGAAGAGGTCAGAATCTGAATTCCGCAGGGAGATTAGGATCCGTGAAGGTCAAGAATCTGAAACCCAAGCAAATCCAAAACTGTAAATCCGAAGTCTGTATTAGATCCAAGAGTGTGAACTGCACATTAAAATCAAAATCTAAAGTCTGGAGTCTAGGAGAAGAGGAATCTGGAATTTTTCTCTGGGAAAGGTGCAAGACGTTAAATCCGAAGGTTGGAAGTTCATATGCCTGCAGCCGAAAATCAGGAATTAAATCTGAATGTGCAGAATTTGTAAGAAGTTAGAAATCTGAACTTTGCAATTGAGGTCCGAGATTTGAATAAATCTGGAGCCCCCAAATCTGAAAATGGGAAGTGCAGAATTTGAACTTCAAAATCTGAAATCCAAACCAACTTGTAAATCTGAAATCTGAAATCTGTACAAACTTGGAGATGGCTAGCCAAAATCTGTAAAATTGCATCTGAAATCTGCAGATTTAACTGAAATCTAAACCAATCAAAATTGAATTCAAATCAAGCTCAACTCTAATTCAATCAAATCAAATTTCTCTAAATAATCCAAATTCAAGCAAATCTGAAACTGTAAAATCCGAAAATTGGAAAACATTCAGTCAAACTCTTAAACTCAAGCTAATTTCAATCAAACAGAATTCAACTGGAAGATTAAATCACCTGAACTAAATTTGAATCCAACTCACAAATGATCACCTGTCAAACTTAAATTAAAACCCAAAATCTGCATGAAAACACACTCAAGCAAAACACAAACTCAAGTAAAATAAAAACAGAATCTGAACTGAGCCATAAAACAAATCACAAATTCAATAAATCTCAAAACAGAATGTGAATCAAGCTTAACTAAACCAAACTTGATAATTCAATAAAACAAACTCAAATTAAACCAAATCCAACATAACCCAAAATTTTTCAAATTAAACCCATTCCAGCAAACCATAGTCCATAGGTTAAGCCCAAATCCCATCCATAAACAAACTGTCTTTAACCCAAATCAAATTTAAATCAAACAAAATTCAGATTAAATTCAAATCAAATGCAAATTAATGCAATCAAACTCCAACCCAAACTAAAAGCAATTCAACCAATTAAATTCAACTCATTTAAATCAAAATTCAAACCAACTCAACCAATTCAATTCAAATCAAATTCAAACTAAAATTGAGTGCTTGCATTCCATCAATTTCATGGGATTGTTTTCTCCTATGTCCATGTGTGTGTGAATGTTTATTGGATGCATGTTTTTTTATTTTCCTGGATTGTTATGACGCTTAATCAAGGGTATTCGAGAAATCTTGATGTAATTAACGCCGGATCTTCGCACCATCCGACGGGGAGAGGTCAAAATCAATTTCAAAGAACCTAACAACCTCAATATATAATTCTGACCCTAGTTAGTACTTTTATGGAATACCATCTATTTTCCTAAGAAGTCAATGCTAAGGTTTAATCAAATCAAATTCAAATTCAAAAGGAAAATGAATTTCCAAAACCAAAAAATAATTTTTTTTAAATTTGAGGTTACATCAGTATGGTAGACAAATTATTAGTTGGTCACTCAAGGCCATAAAGCCTGCAATCATCTTCCGGTCCCCACTGAATAACATCTAACTTTGCCTGTTCTTGGTAGCATGAGAATCTGAGATGCAGGGGATCCTGATTTGATCTTTCAATCTTTAGACATAATGTCCCAGATGAGCAAAATCTTGACATTTTTTGGCATATATATTAAGGTATTAAAGTTCAATGTTTGTCCAAATTGAAAGATGAAATTTCTGTTCTGATCGGCTTGAATCATTGCTGGTAATTTTAGTGAAGCAGAAAATTAAATTTACAGACTGTTCTGTCATTTCTTTGTCACGTGCAAATTGTGCTTTGTTAATTTTATACTTTTTGTTGAAGGCACTTGTTGCTTTGAAGAAAGGTGCTCAGTTGCTGAAGTATAGTCGGAAGGGCAAACCAAAGTTTTACCCCTTCAGGCTTTCTAATGTAAGTTACTCTATTACCTTTATTTCATTTTTATTTTTTATAATTTCGCATAATTGTGAAATGCAGTCTGTTATTGTCGGTGAATATAACTGACCTTGACGTGGTGAAGATTTTTGTAGGTAGCCACTAGGCATTGAGAAAACAACCACCCATAGTTGTCAAGGCAACAAAGCATGGCCTTCCAGTTTAGGAAAAGGTGGCCTTTTAGGCGTCTCCCAAGGTGTAGAATTGGATGCTAATATGTATATTCACATCGATATGTACATATATATGTATTCACATGTATATGTATATATACATTCATATATAGATTGATAGATAGAGGGGGGAGTGAGAGAAGAGTTAGGGAGGGTATAGAGTATATTTTAGAAATTTTAGGTGTAAGAGAAGTTTTAGGGTATACTCATGCATTTGCATGTATATTTTGCGTATGTGTATGTATGTGTGCAAGCATGTAAGAAATGTCTTTTTTTGAAGGCACTACACAATGAAGAGCGGGGGCAGTTTAAATCATATCGTAAATGTATAAAAGGGAATTACAAAGATAGCAGTTATAGTGTTTAATCAAAATAAATATTAGTTTTTTTAATAAAGTTTATATTAATATCATTTTTATTAATAATATAGTATTTTTTATAATAATTTAATTAAATCACTTTGAATGGTTTGGTCTAGTAAGTTAGGTTTGGAAGACTTCCAAACTGAACCAAATTGAAGGGGGGGGGGTTCAAACTGAACCGAACCGAACATGCTGGCTTGATTTGGTATAATGGTTTGAATTGTTTAATGCACACCCCTAATTGTGCGCTTGGAGTTAATTGAGTGCTGAGGGTAGCTCAAGGTCTAGTACATCTTGATGGTGAACTGGGAAGGATAAATACATAACCTGATTCCTGGGCACTAGGCACCACACTCTACCATTCATGATTTAATTTTTATTTATTTTTTATAATGGTATGTTTGTGAGATGAGAATCCAATTTCTAATTTGTAGGATGGATCATCTTTGATTTGGATCTCAAGTAGTGGAGAAAGGACATTAAAATTAGCTTCTGTCTCAAGGATTGTCCCTGGGCAGAGAACTGTAAGTTTGTCTATTTTATTTGTCAAGTGAATTGTACAAGATGTACTGCCTGAGTTCATGGTCTTTCTTTCTTCATGGCCTTCGCTTTTTGATGCACTTTGAAAATGTTTTTCTTAATTTATTGCAGCCTGTTTTTCAAAGGCAGCTGTGCCCTGAAAAGGATTATTTGTCCTTTTCTCTTATTTACAATGATGGGAAGAGGTCTCTTGACTTGGTATATACATTGCCACCTTATATTGCTTCTATTGTCTGGTTTTTCACATTTAACAGTGACTGTAGTTTCCCTAAACATTTAATATCATTTTCTTTAGATATGCAAGGACAAAGTGGAGGCAGATATATGGTTTGGAGGCCTGAAGGCATTGACTTCTTCAGGTCAATACGGCCGCTCAAAAATTGATGGGTGGGCCGATGGTGCACTTTGTATTGATGTAAATTTTTGACCTTACCAAAGCCTTCTTTCGTTTTCTTTGCCATCATACTTGCTTGGTTTTATCATATTTGTACTTCTGGGTGTTTAATTAGTTGACCACAATTACGATTTATGAAAGAAGTATTGATTTTATATTATCTTCTACTTCAAGGATCAAGTGTTGCTATAGTGATTTTTTAGGTCAAACAACAAGTTCTATTTTGGAGGATATTTTGCAAATGTAGCTAATTTCACATTTGCCGATACACTTCTCATCTGCCTGTTTACCCTTGTTATGTTTGAAAAGTTAGGTATATAACTCTACCATTTTTGTGAGAATGGATAGTCCAAAACTTCCTACTTTTTTTTCCTTTAGTGTCATCATGACTAGTTTTTGGGCTAAGTTAACCAATGATTAATATGTCATTTTTAGAGGACCAATTTACCCTTGAGAGGGTCTGGGTCCCCACAGATAGCTGGGTGCTGATAGAGAGTGGACAATGGATGGTTAGCTACATTTGCAAAATATCCTCTAAAATGACAGTGAGAGTGGTTTGTGTGGGAGTTCAAGAAATGGCTGATATGAGAGAGGTCCCTACCATTTTGTGAGAATGAATGGTCCAAAACTTCCTACCTTTTTTTTGTTGGTTTCCAGAGCCGGTTGGGTGCTTATAGAGAGAGTGGGCATATGGATGATCAGCTACATTTGCAAAATATCCTCTAAAATGACTGTGAGAGAGGTTTGTGTGGGAGTTCAAGAAATGGCTGATATGAGTTGCAAAGGGGTGGACAGTGCAATAGGGTGTGTCTGATCTGGCCATCTGGGTGGGTGTGGGGGGGGGTGTGATCCTGGAAGTTTCTTCCACCTGATTGGGCTAATCAAGGCCATATCAGCTGATATTTTTAGGTGGCAGCTGTAAGGTCGGAGGGGCAGAGCCTGGATCCCCCAGCTTTCAGGTCTGGAGGGTCCGACTTTCCATTTTTGTTCAGGTTTTTTTTATGAGGTAGATAACTAAGGTTTTGTGTTCCACAAAAGAGATCAGATATGAAATTAAGATTTTAGACATTTCATGAAGTCAAATCAAACACCACCTTAGTCTCTATCAGTCTCAATCTTATTTCAAACAATGTACACGTACATAAGATAGAGAGTTTCTTTTGTGTGTTTGGGGGGGGGGGAGCGAACAAGGCACTAGCTTAGGCATTCAAGGTGCATGCCTTGTTACTCTAGGCACACACGCACATGAAGTTACATACATACAAATTTACCTGCATGCACACATGTATACACATTCAAAGAAACATATGATTGCATATACATATATGTAAAACCTTATCTTAAATGTAAAGCTTTTAAAAGTCCACCTTTTGTCTTCCCTATTCTCTCACCCTCTCTATACATATTTTGTATGTATGCGCACACGTACATCACGTAAGTTTGAAATGGCCTCTTTGAAAGCCTTGCCACTTTAGTAACTATTGGTCAATTGTGTTTTCTTGTATTAACATTCAAGCTTATCTACAGCATTTTTCTCCAAACTTTTCCATGTAAACTTTACTCTTTTCTTGGTCACCAATTTTTCAGGGTATTACATTTATTCATTTCTTAGGGTGTAATTTGCAGAACATGGCAGAAAGACATTTTTCTTATGTTTTGCTTGATCTTCATCAGAAATGAGCTATATCATAGTTGAAATTTATTTTGTCTGCCGTTATTCTTGTGATATATTACCCAAGTTTAATGAGTTATTTGATAATTATTTCAGGATAATGGAGATCTAACTTCAAATAGTTTGAGTGATAGTTCCATCTCTACTAGTTTGGACATCAGCTCACCTGATAGCGGCCTAAGTGTGCATACATTACCAAGCACTTACCATTTAAGAAAACCAACAGAATCAGATAGGTCAAATGTAATGAATATCCAAGTGAAAGGAGCATCTTCTGATGTCTTTCGGGTTAGCATTTCTAGTGCACCCAGCACTTCTAGTCATGGTTCTGCCCAGGATGATTGTGATGCTTTAGGGGACATTTACATTTGGGGGGAGGTCATATATGACTGTTCTTCTAGGACTGGTGCTGAGAGAAGTCTCAGCCCATGGAGTTCCAGAACAGATGTTCTTTTACCAAGACCCTTGGAATCAAATATCGTTTTGGATGCCTATCAGGTTGCTTGTGGGGTCAGACATGCTGCATTGGTTACGAAGCACGGGGAGGTTTTTACATGGGGTGAAGAATCTGGAGGACGTCTTGGTCATGGAGTTGGGACAGATGTTATTCACCCACGTCTTGTTGATTCATTGGCAGTCAGCAATGTTGATTTTGTTGCCTGTGGAGAGTTCCATACTTGTGCTGTGACAAATTCTGGAGAACTGTATACATGGGGTGACGGGAGGCATAATGCTGGACTTTTGGGTCACGGAAGTGATGTCTGCCATTGGATACCAAAACGAGTTTCAGGACCCTTAGATGGTCTGCACGTTGCCCATGTTACTTGTGGTACATGGCATACAGCCTTGATAACTGCAACTGGGCAGTTGTTCACATTTGGTGATGGAACATTTGGTGTCCTGGGTCATGGAAATCGAGAAAGCATTGCATATCCCAAGGAAGTGGAATCTTTGATGGGGTTGAAGACCATTGCTGTTGCCTGTGGGGTTTGGCATACTGCTGCTGCTGTAGAGGTTATTGTAACACAATCAAGTGCTAGTATTCCATCAGGGAAGTTGTTCACATGGGGTGATGGGGATAAGTATCGTCTTGGCCATGGTGATAAAGATCCACGGCTAAAGCCAACTTGTGTGCCTTCTCTTATTGATTATAACTTTCACAAGGTGGCATGTGGGCATAGCATTACTGTTGGTCTGACGACATCAGGGCGAACCTTTACAATGGGTAGTACTGTCTATGGTCAGCTTGGAAATCCTTATTCAGATGGTAAACTTCCTTGTTTAGTGGAGGATAAACTTGGTGAATCTGTATCCGAGATTGCATGCGGTTCTTACCATGTTGCTGTTTTGACCTCCAGGAGTGAGGTTTACACTTGGGGAAAAGGAGCTAATGGAAGATTAGGTCATGGCGACATTGAAGATCGCAAAACACCTACACTTGTTGATGCCTTGAAGGACAGAACTATCAAACACATTGCTTGCGGGTCCAATTTTACTGCTGCTATTTGTCAGCACAAGTGGGTATCTGGTTCTGAACAGTCTCAGTGTTCAGCATGCAGACAGGCATTTGGATTCACAAGAAAGAGGCACAACTGCTACAATTGTGGGCTTGTACACTGCCACTCTTGTAGCTCAAGAAAGGCCTTGGGAGCAGCATTAGCTCCAAATAGTAACAAACCATATCGTGTATGTGACTCTTGTTATGTGAAGCTGAATAAAATATTGGAATCTGGTGGCGTAATCAGCAGGAAGCCAGCTGTGCCTCGCCTTTCTGGTGAAGCTAAAGAAAGGTTTGAAAAGGCAGATGCCAAGCAGTCTAAAGCTACGCTACCTACTAATCTAGATTTGATCAACAGTCTAGATATTAAGGCAGCTAAACATGTCAAGAAACATGACTCATCATCTTTGATGAAGACTTCCCTGGGTCCTGCATTATCACAATCAAAGGACATTGCTTTTCCCTCAACAGCTGATCTATGTCGGGCTTTTCCAAAGCCAATTAATACAGCAGTAGCTCATTCAGTAGGTAGTTCCAGGGCTGTTTCTCCTTTATCAAGAAAACCAAGCCCGCCACGATCTGCAACACCAGTACCTACTACTTCAGGGCTTTCATTCTCCAAAAACATTTCTGATAGCTTGAAAAAGACAAATGAGCTTCTAAATCGAGAAGTGCTGAAACTACGTGCCCAGGTTAGTGTATTCAGGTTCAGGGTTGCACATTTAAGAGCTTCTCTGAATAGTGACTACATAACTGTTTTTTTAATTTCTTTAGGTTGACAGTCTTAAAAAACAGTGCGAACGTCAAGAATTTGAGCTACAGAAGTCATCTAAGAAGGCCCAGGAAGCAATAGCATCCGCTGCAGAGGAATCTGCGAAGTCTAAAGCTGCAAAGGAAGTAATAAAGTCCTTAACTTTACAGGTATGTTTCATTTGTCTTTTTTAAAGTGAAGAAGCTGCAAAATTGTTTCTGTATCGATTCGGATTGATACCGGGTCCAAATCGGACTCGGTATCGAACCGTTACCGAAAGCCCTATCCTTCCAGCGGAATCGGTTGGATCAACCGATTACAGTCTGAATCGGTCGGAATCGATTCAACTGATTCGGACCGATTCGGACCGATTCCTCCAGAATCCTGGGGGAATCAGTCCTTCAGCCAATAATCGGATCGGAATCGACCGATCTGATTCTGGAATCAGCCAATTCCGATCCGATTCCGGTGATTCTGCAATCTATGCCGCAAAACAGTGTCAATGGAGAATAGTAGTACCTCTGTAGGTGAGATATGTTAGGTATATTATATGGATGATCACCTTAGTCCTCTCTGGTAGACAACTTCTGTAAGAAAATCACTTCAGAATTGAATTGGCTGTTTTGAATAGTATTTATGTTATGTGAACCATAGTTTTCAGGTTCGGTCAGTGCTGCATCGGGATTGGCAGGTGCTGATCCTACCTTGGGGGTGGAGCCTGATCCCTGGGCCGATTTTTGTTGGGATAGACTTGGTTGGATCAGCTGATTCCTGACTGATTCAATGGCCAATCCCATGGGGTCGCTGCTGGGAGGCAATGGATAGAAAGCCTCTGCCATCTTTTGCACCTTCCCTGCCCCTCCACTTCTTCCTGGTGGCAATCTTGCTAGCCTCCTGTTCATCCTGAATTGACGCAGAATGTTCTTCTTTCCAATATTTGAACTGATGCAAGTCGACCCTGGATTGGATTTCCGTTTATTGGATTGAGTGAGCCGGCCAATCTGATCCTGATCTCATCTACCTTTGCCCATCCACGGTCTGATCCCAACTGGAAATCCTTGGGGTGAATTAGGCACATTTCACCTTGTGTGTAAATAAGCATTGTAAAAGACATGGTCCAATATTATTCTTAGTCTTGTGAGCTATATATGCTGTTGAGTACTAAACTGCAGGTTTACTAATTTTTATTGAATTTCAGAATGTAAAAGTAGAGAAACAATGTCTAGTTTATAGTATGCTTGCGGTAACAAGGAAGTTGTGGAAAAAAGCAAACAAAAGTACAATAAATGAATAAATATTACAATTAAACATGAGTACAAGCCTTCTTACTGTTATGTAATGTACAACATTACCACTAACATGTTGGATCATTACTGTGGAAGATTTTAGCTGTTATTACTCTGGAGAACATGTATGCATTATATCACAACTGCTTGTTGACTTTAAAGTTTGAATGGCTTTCTTAACTAGGTACTAGTAAACATGCATAACTGGTTTAGTTTCAGGCACTTTGGAAAAAATCTTCTGTTTTAGTCATGAACTATTTTGTTGCGTATAATTCTGTCTGATCTCTGATATTTTTGCACAGCTTAAAGACATGGCAGAGAAACTGCCTATTGGAACTTATGACAGTGAGAACGTCAAGCCTATTTATCTGCCGAATGGCATTGATTCATATGCCGTTTATAGCTCAAGCTTGAACGGGGACCACAAGTTAAGAGATGAGACAAGTGGCTTGGGATTTTCAAATGGAATTTTAAGCCCGGTGCAAGTGCATATAGATGGCTCTGAAGACATGGAAATAAATAAGATGCAAAACCAGACTATTGTAGGAATTGAAGAGCATGAAGTGCATCGAATGAGTAATGGAGGTATGTTGACTAGCACTAGGTCAGATGATAACAAGGAAGCTGATAAGAGTACACTGAATTCGAGGAGTCCCTCTTCAACCAATGCTCATCAAATAGAAGCTGAATGGATAGAACAATATGAACAAGGTGTATATATAACACTGGTGGCATTGCGTGATGGAATCAGAGATCTCAGGAGGGTGCGATTTAGGTAGAGTATTCCTATCTTTTTCCTTGGTGGTTGAGTATTTTGCTTCTTGAGTGGGCAACACTTTTTTCTCAAGCAATAAATAGATTCCATCTACCCATGAAAGAGATTACAGTTTTTAAGGTGCTTGGCTACTTGCCGTTCTTTGGGGGTACCAGAACTTGTTTCATGTTTCCCATCTGTTCAAAGTCCAAACCTCGAAGTTCATCTTTTATTTAAATTTTGGACATATCATTTGTGTTTCTTCGTTTTATTGGATTGACTTTCCCCCCCAAATGGGCTTAGTTCACTCTTCATAATGAGAGCAGATTCCATTTGCACTCTTCCATATGACATATTAATTAAACCTCTTAAATTCTTTTATTTAACAACCGTATCACCATTAGAGAAAGACTAATAAAGCATAATTAAATATTGATGGGAGCAATATTTTTCTTTAACATTGGTCAATCTTTTGGTTGTTTTTTATTTCCTTATTATTTCGCATTTATTTTCTGCTTTTAATTTTTATTCACACTTATTGCAAGTTTGTTTATTTTTTATGTTTTTTTTTCAGATATAGTTTGCTTCAGGTTGTCTTCGTTTCTTGGGGCTAATTCTATTTTTTAGATTTAGCTTATCTCAAATGTTGATTTATTTTAGGTTCGACTTGTGTTTGAATTCAACACAGCTAAACTCAACTCTTAATCCCAAATTATTTGGAGTTGGCCATATGAATTCCCTTTCTCCAACTCACTTGGTTTTTGAGTTACTTCTTCAAAGATATTAAATTATCCAAATCATATTGAATTATTCTTCGCCAAGGTAACTTTAAGTCTACCACACTGTTTTTTGTTTTAATTAATTAAACTTGTGTTTGAATTACGTTATTCAATTTTGTTTATTTTATTTGATTAGTTTTAAATTTGGTTTGAGGTTAGTTTCATATTTAATTGGTTTAAGTTTTAAACTTTTCTCAACTTGATTTGCTTTAGATTTAAATTGAGCTTTTTATGTTTTGGTTGTTTATTCATGTTTTCATAATTCTTTATTTTTATACTTTTCTTTTTCATTTAATTGGGTCTCTTTAATGAATTTATTCTTAATTGGGACGATCATGGGTCATGTTGACCATGTTTAATGGGAACCAACATGATGGTTGCGATATGCTGCTTGATGGTGTCCTTACTTGCATTCTAGCCTTCCGCATGTGAGCTCTTGAGCAAGGAAAGCCGAGTCAAGGTTTGGCCCGGGGTTGGACAGCCCCAAATCCGACCCAGTTGGACCGGGTTGCGACCAGGGTCAGATGGGCTAGATTTATTTATTTTTTAAAAAATATTAAAAAATATAAAAATACATGAAAAATAAGAAGATAGAAAAAATAGATTTTTATACATAAAAATAATTATATTTTTATGTCATAATTAGATATGAGTGTTTATTTGTGTATACGAGTAAATATGTTTTTTTGAGATTATGTTGTATTAGTATATATTAGAAAATAGTTAGTCTCAAGTGAGAGGGTAAAGACGGTTAAGAAACAATTTTATGAAACAATTTTATAAGTTTTAATTATGCATAATATATTTATAATCACAAATCTTAACCATGGGGTGCTTAGGAATCGTGGATGGGGATCCATCTAACCCACCTAGTGGGGCTGATATGGAGAGAGGAGCAAGCGGTGGCCTGGCCTCAGTTGACATTTGATTTAATTTCTTTTCCTCCTTTCTTGTTTCCCCACCAGATGTGGGATCTTCATGTTGCCATCGATGCTTGTTCTTCACCATAGCATATCCAATGGGTTTTTCCCCTTCTTCCATTATTTTTATTTTTGTGTTCACCCGTCACAACAAAGGTTTTGTGAAAGGTGCAACCTTTTTGGTATTGCGTTCTTCTTTGCAGGGAAAACAGCCCAGAGAGGAAAATGTATAGTACGTAGTAGTATTGTTTTTATTTTCAATCCTCCTTTGAGATCAAACATCGTCATCCTCTGAAGACTAGCTGAACCTTGGGACTGTGGATGTGAAAATTTCATTTTGGTGCATTAAATTATGTGTTTTTTGGCTCACGTAGAAACCCTTACCTAACACAGAAGGAACATATGCAAAAAATTGGCTCCTGTTGGCACAAAAAAATCTGCTCTGGACAACCGCCTTGACAGCAACCAAATGGGACGGTTGGGTATCCATGTGAAAGTTCCGTCTTTCCGCCCTTTAACATGTTCCAGTTTCCCTTTTCTTGTTTTAGATTATCATCTCAGTTGTACTTTAGTCAAAAATTTTATCTATAGATCTATCGTTGATATATATATATATATATATATATGATACTTTGTTATTCACTTATTGCATGTTTGGTATGAGGATAACATGGGGATAAACCAGGCTTATCCCTTACCTCTAGCATCCTAAGGGCATGTTTGGTATGAGGATAACATGGGGATAAACCAGGCTTATCCCTGGGAAGCTACCAAGGGCACGGCCCACACACCATCTTGGTAGGCTCCTTGCTCTCGCCAATGCCCTCATCAGGTTCCCTGGAGTCTTGGCATTTTGACAAAATGTAATATTATTCATGTGGTATATTATGCTTTACGAAGCTACCAGCGGTAGGTGGAAAATTCCCCCTTTTTACTTTCCATAAGCAAAACGTTGTTTGTCTGAGAATTTATCTTGGCCTGGTGATAGTTAGTGATTTTTAAGTTTAAACTGTAAATTGTCTGAATGCAGCCGGAGAAGATTTGGAGAGCATCAGGCGGAGGCTTGGTGGTCGGAGAATCGGGAGAGAGTGTATCAGAAATACAATGTCCGTGGCTTGGACAGAACGTCATCAGCGCTGTCCTCTCAGTCTGCACGCAGATCCGAAGAGGACATCCTGACATCTCCCCGGGGTAAGTAGGAGCCATGCGATGACAAAATGGAACACAATGATACCGATCTCCTCATTTTTGAGAATTGGCCTCAATGCTTGCGGCCATTCAGGAGACTTCTAATCCAGAGGTTCTCATCTTGCCTCTTCAATATATTATTTGATTTAATATCTTTTCCCCCATGTCTCTTCAGAGCCTCCCGTCCTTCCTCTTCATGTAGACTCGCAGAGCCTTCTGCCGTTTGTTTCTGTTGTAGTAGTGTATATAGAGCCATCAATCGCCATATATGAGACAAAAAAGCACCGGGCGGTAATGGAAAAGGCATCTGCCGGTTTGCAATTTTTGTGCAGGCTTCTTTATTTTCTTTTATGCAGTAGAATGATCCTCCGGGATTTCTTACCGGATGGAGCTGCTGATTCCCCCATATTCCATACCAAAATTTTATTTGCTGGCTTCTGAAGAAAAATTGGGGCTGCCCTCGATGATTTTTGGAGGTGCAAACTGAATCCTTGAAACTCGACTCGATAAAAAAAAATTGACCCGGCTTAATTTTTATTTTAAACGAATGAACTTAAAAAAAATTATAGTTCGATTTGGTAATGATCCGACTTCGAGCATATCTATGCTCCACTTGATAATTTCGTGATAGAGCTGCAAATGGGTTGAATTCGGTAAATTGTCTGATTTCAATTTCGATAACAGGTTGACACGCTTGTCAATTATGATCTCAATAATTTTGAAATCACGTTGCCCGAATTTCGAAATTACTATGAGATCGATTTTGATAATTTTTGATATATATATATTATATTAAATTTTATTTAAGAATGAGTTTATAATTTATATATCATTATTAAAAATTGATATACTGTCTCTGAAGTTTTATTTTTATTATTTTACATATATCACGTTTTATAATTTATTTAACTGCTTTTTATTGAAATCGAATAAATGGAAACAAAATCACCCATTAATTTTTATGGGAATCAAATAGGAAAACAGACCAATACCATCTGCTAAATGTTTGTTTATTCGTTTATTAAGGTGGACTTTTAAAGGTAATATAGTATATATATGGCCCTGCATTTTATGCATATTTCGATAAAATAGCAGGGTAGAAGTGCGAAATCAGCTTGAGATTCTGTCGCGTTGAATCCTTACCCCAAAAGCCCAACGTAGCTGAGTAACGGGAGAATTGGATGTGCAAGCAACAGAAGCAGGTTTGCAAGGCCGATCTCCCTTGCCAAAAAAAAGGGCCGATCTCCCTCCGGAATCCGAATATTTTGCCGGCCGCGATCGGAACAGTTCTCCGTTGACGTCGAGGTTTTTCGCCTGCGGGCGTTCCTTCCGTTCAATACCGACCGCGCCTTGCTGCGCTTTCCGCTCCCCGATGGCCGTTGGTGGAAGGATGGGAGGCGCCGGCTCCAGCGAAGAGGCGCCTGCTCTAGCGGAGCCTCCCGATGAAGACGTCCTCGAGGTCGATCCCACCGGAAGATACATCTGTGTGAGGATTTTATGATTTCTTTTGGTTGTATTTTCTTTTCTTCCCTCTTTTTTAATTGCCGCGTTGTTGTACAGTACAAGGAGATTCTGGGCAAGGGAGCATTCAAGACAGTGTATGTTCTACGCTCTCTTGCTTTTCTGGTCTTTAACTTTTTCTGGCTTCCCCTCTTTTGATGCCCATATCGAGATTTGGTGCTAATAGTTATAAGGCGTTCGATGAAGTGGAAGGGATCGAGGTTGCATGGAACCAGGTCAGGATCGATGACGTCCTTCGATCTCCCGAAGACCTGGAGAGATTGTACTCGGAGGTGCATCTCTTGAAATTACTTAAACATGATAACATAATAAAGTTCTCTACTTCCTGGATTGATCAGGACAATAAGACCGTCAACATCATCACCGAATTGTTCACATCCGGTAGTTTGAGACAGTAAGTCCGGCCTTTATCTTATGCCTTTTGTTCTGTTGATCATATCCTTGGATGGAATTTTGAGGAGAGCCATTGAATCCAGGTATCGTTTAAAACATAAGAAGATGAACCTGAAAGCTGTCAAGAGATGGGCCAGACAGATCCTGACTGGTCTGACTTACCTTCACTCTCATGACCCTCCTATCATCCATAGGGACCTGAAATGCGATAATATATTCATCAACGGTAATTGTGGTGAAGTAAAAATTGGTGATCTTGGATTGGCTACTATTATGCAGCAGACAAATGCTCGAAGTGTAATTGGTACTTTTTCGTCTCTTCTTTTTAAATTCTGGCAGTGTTGTTTGCGGGTTAAACATATTTTGGTATAAGTGTATACAAGATGAAGATGCTCGGCAAGTTTGCTTTTATCAACATGATTTCTTTGTCTTCCATGGGAAAATTTAGTGAAGTGGACTCCAGCCTAATGATATCTCTTGTTAAGTATTCTGGCATGTCCTGTAGGTACGCCTGAGTTTATGGCACCCGAGCTGTATGATGAGGATTACAATGAATTGGTAGATATATATTCCTTCGGTATGTGCATGTTAGAGATGGTGACCTTTGAGTACCCTTATAGTGAATGCAGAAATTCTGCTCAGATTTTTAAGAAAGTTTCAACTGTAAGTGACATGATGATGCCTAATCATGCTGTCAGTCAAATTATTGAAACGGATGCTAATTTTGAATGTTACTACCTGTTTGTTAGGGCATAAAACCTGTGGCATTGTCTAAAGTTACCGACCCTGAAATCAAGGCTTTCATTGAGAAATGTATTGCACCTTTTGCACTGAGATTGCCAGCAAAAGAGCTATTGGAGGATCCCTTTCTTCAAATAGACAGTTCAGCTAAAGCTCAGGAGACTTTCTTATCACCTTCATCAGATGTGGCTACGGCAAATGGAGAACAATGCATGTTCTACAAAGAGCCCTGCACTCGTGGAATATCTTTAGCTCTAGATGGCTTTGAAGACAGTGAGCCTGAAGTCGTTAGTGTTGTTCAAAATCCTGATGATAATTTGCCCTGTAAGTTGGTGGTGAAAAAGTCAGTGAATAGTGGAACATTCATCTTGACTGGTGAAAAGGCTGATGATAAGTCCCTCTTGTTGCTACTTAGAATTGAGCATTACAGACGTAATTGTGCATTTCTCATCTTTATGGCCAGCCAGTTTGAAAATTTATGATAACTAATATTCTTTAATTTTATTCTGTTTTATTTCTTGTAGGCCGTGCGAGACATGTGCATTTCTTGTTTTACCCTGATAGTGACACCACTCTGTCTATCACCAGTGAAATGGTTGAACAAATTGGGCTTATCAATGAAGATGTGAAATGCATAGCACAGTTGATTGACACACTGTTGATTAATATGATCCCTGGATGGAAACCATGCTGTCCTGCTGATTATAGTGACCAAAAAGAGTCAGATTCATCTGCATACAGCTCAATGACATCTTTTCAGAATGCTTCTGAAACAACTGATATTTCAACATCTTTGTCTACGCAGTATTTTGGATCCTTTGAGGATTCAATCAATCAAACAAGTGAGAACAATGTTGATCATGACGTAGCTCACCTGGATTTTGAATCATTGAGCATAACTCCCACTGATGACAGGGTCTCGTTGATCTCTCTTCCTTCTACAATGTCAGTGGAAGGTAATGAAGATGAATGCTCAATGATGTGTTCTTCTTCTGGTGGTGATGTGGATTATAGCAAACATGATGTTATGGAGTACAGAATATCTGTAAGTGAGCAGGACACTCAGTTTGCTGAAAATACAGAGGTTATGGCAAATATGTCTAATGACCTAATAAGCAATTCTAGATTACCGGACACCAAATTTTTTTCCAGTTTTGGGTGATGAGCATGATGTTGATGAGTTGAAGATTCGATTGGCGCTGATATAATTGCAGTACATGGAGGAAATAGATGACAAATTAGAGAAAATTGCAAGCAATTAAGGTTTCAAAAAATAGTGTCAAACAATGAAAGCAGTTGTCAATTCAGTAATCTTCTGAGGCTTGGGACACTTGTTTGTTAATTCATCCTTCAAGCTACCTGTTTTTGTTTGTGTTCCACTTTAGAAAACCAATTTGTCAACTGGGTGAAGTATTGGATTGGATTGGAACGATAAGATGTGGGTTGCATCAACTTCTCAACTGTACCATAATCGACTAGCTTGCATTTCTCTGTCACTATTTGTTATCCTTTTATTCCAGATAGAACATTTCCTTATGCGTATGTACAAATTCACACCGTGAACAAACGATTATGCAAGGAGTTGTTCTTTTTCTTGGATCTGAGGTCAAGGATGAAACCGATGGAATAGGGACCAAGCTCATCAGAATGGACAAGAGGGGAAAAGGAGGCATGCAAAAATAAGATAGATAGAGTATCATGATGAATCTCTATCCTTTGAAAGGATTGTTTCTTTTACTTGTATTTTATTTTTATAAAGGGGTCAATTCTTTCTTGAGTGTGTTATAAGGGGACTTTTATTTGTGAGGTGTTCCAGTTGTATATTCTCTTCCTGTTTTTTCATCTATAAGATTCATGGTACAATCCACATTGATGCAATGGAAGAAGATGCAAAGTGGAACGTAGATAGAGAATATCCATTTTTATGGAAAAAATGATTGTAAAACGTGAAATATTGGCAACTTTTAGTGCTGCCATAACTAGATTGTCATATTAATTTGATACTTTTGATTTAACTTGACAAAGTATGTTTCCGATTACTTTTTTGTAGATCAAATTACAACAGTGTATATTATTTCCTGACATCAAATTCCAGTTGTATATTCTCTTCCTGATTTTTCATTTATAAGATTCATGGTACAATTCACATTGATGGAATGTAAGAAGATGCAAAGTGGAACGTAGATAGAGAATATCCATTTTTATGGAAAAAATGGTTGTAAAACGTGAAATATTGTCAACTTTTAGTGCTGCATACTTCTGATTTAACTTAAAGTATGTTTCCGATTACTTTTTTGTGGATCAAATTACAAAACTGTATATTATTTCTTGACATCGTAAGCAGAATACCCTGTTTATTTATCATGGTACATTTGACAAAACTGTGATATAGGACACACTGATCGATGGTGGATGACGAAGCAGGTGTTAGCTTGCCATATGTTTGAGCTAATACTTCAGATATGTTGAAGTCCTTAAGCTGACGTACACTATTCAGTATACACCACTTGATTAACAGTAGTTTTTGACTGGTTTAAGATATCGTATCTTTTTGATGTTCACAGGTGCTAACCAATTTTAACCCTCTATGTTAACCTAGTTTGAATTTTCTATGAACTTGTGTCAACCAAGTTTGAATCCTGAATGAATTTGTGTTATTGAAAGGTAGCATATACCGACAATTACGTCCATGCTGTGATATTTGTGCAGATTGAGTTTTTTTTTTTTTTTTGATGCTTGCTGTTGCTTTTCAGGAGTTTTCCCTTTACCAATTTTCTTCCTTATTTTTGAGAAGGAAATTGGTTTAACCATTGATCTCTTTTGATCCTGTAAACACGAATGCGTATATATATATACATTTCTGTTTGATTCATTTTTATAGCTGCCCTTGTTAACAACACGTTCGAGCCTTCTCGATAACTTTTCTCGGTAGCAAGCCTTCTTATATTAGGTGGTTCTTAATTTTAAGCTTTCATGGTTTTTAAAAAAATGACGAAGTCTTATCGTTCATGAAATTCTTATAGACCAGGTACCTTATTTTATTCTTTCAAAATCTGAAAACGTTTATTGTTTTTTCACACTGGCTCGTATTTTATCATGTCTAAATGCGTGATTAAGACTCTGATCTAATGGCTCGTATTGTTCTTGATAACTCATTTGAAAGCAGAAATGCGTTTACTCCCAGTCCTAGCATTTAACACCAGAGAGAGAGAGAGAGAGAGAGAGACAGAGAGTACACGACCAGATCTGGGCCTGCCCAACGGCTGCATCCCCCGCTCTCTAAATGTCTGTTTCATATATTTTCCTTTTGTTGTTATCTATGGTCATTGGGCCTAATTATGCTTGCCGTTCCTCTTTGTTAACTTCATATTTGTTAACTCTATTTCGAGACTGCTAGTCTGAGTGAAATTCACTCTTTTTTGGAGTGATCATTCGATCTTGAGGTATTTATCAACAGAGTTTTTTTTTTGGCTATTCAACCCTGCATGCATCTTGGTATGCTGGTCACTTTATGATTTGATATTTGATTCTTGGAAATATTAAATTTTAAACTAAATTTTTTATCATTAACTCGGCTCAATGTCTTTTTTTTTTAAGATTGTTATCTGTCATGTATATATTTCCTCAGCATGGATGAACGAATATGTTCTCTGCCCATAAAAAGTATACATAGTTTGGCATGAACGCATAAAGTCAATAACTTTCTTTCATCTCATACGACGTTCATAAAAAGATACCAGAATAAAATTTCATTCCGTTACTATTTACTACAGGTCAGGTTCCGACTAACAATATTAAATTCGATGCTACTACGTCAGTTTTGATGACGACACATGGGCGGTCAGCCCTAGGCAGTCCGATACTAAATTTAATATTAATTACAAGTGTTCACCATATTATACTATACATCCAATCCAAACTTGGCCGCGGATATTAATTAATATATATATAGCTTGATCTACTAGGGCGTACGTACGTACCCCGGGTGGACTCGTTGGCTATCCGACTGCTGTCTCGAATTTATTTAAAAGCAGAATATATAAGACGTAAAAAATTTAAGATTCTTATCAAAAATTTAACAGCATTAAATCATTTCAGAGACTTAAATATAAAAACTTGTTAACATATATACATATATACACTTTGGATCTATTGCGGGCGTACCCATGGGACGCACGCACGCACGATGGTGTAGTGCATGCTGCCACTACGTACGTGTACGTACTGACCGGCGCGCGAATCACGTGAGAACAAGATCTATAGTTATTGTCTTGATAAATATGAGTGGAATCGGAGTCCAGTTAAGAGTACTTTAGATAGCTGCGTGAATGAGTTTTGGTTTCAGTTGGAGAGATGAGTTTTATGACGTACTCTCTTTATAAATAAGTAGTTAATATGTGGCAGTGTTCGAGGGAGCCATGCACGTGGAGAGCAAATGTACTGTTTGAAACTCGATTTTCCAATATTGCTCGTCTTTTGCGTGTGCGCGCGCGCACGTTTAACTTCACGACATCAAGATATATAGATTCCTCAGTTTGAGTTGTCTCAATTTCTCAAGAACTCTCACAATTTTCAACAGAAGAAGAAGAAGAAAATATGTTTTAACGACCACGTGAAATAGCAAGTCCATAATGTTGGTAACAGATCAGTGGAGAGTCGGTAGCAGATTTTCAGAGTCCGTAAGTCCGTAAAAACTTGATAGTAAGTCATCATAGTCTAGGTAGTGAATCTTCAGAGTCACGATAGCATTAGGATCTTGGTAACGAGTCTTCGGAGTCTCGGTAGTAGGTTATCAAAGTCTTGGTGATAAATTTTTGGAGTCTCAGTAGTAGATCATCGAAGTCTCGATAATAAATTTTCGGAGTCTTGTTAGCAAATCATTAGGGGTTCAGTAACGGATCTATTGTCATTACACGGGTAGTTGAAATGATGTCACGACATTACACCATTTCATGTTACCCTTTTTTACGATACCATCACATCTCGTATTCTTAACACTCTTATATATATATACATGATAACTTGAGACAGGACACCTTATTTGGCCATTTATTTCAACTGGTTTCTTTTATCTTAAATCTACTTACACGTTTTTATTCGAGGCAAAATTTTTTCTCGGACCTTTCAACTTATCTGTTTGACGTAAGCATCCAAGATTAGAAACATTCTTGTCTCAAAAACTTCTCATTTGTTTATGAAAAGTACTTTCACGTAACCTTCCAACTAATTTGGAAATCAATAGAAGATGTTTTTATGTTTCTTTATTTTGTAAAATTTGCAATAGGGAGAGGAAATTCTTGAAACATTTGTTTCTTACTTGTTTTCGTAGTAAAACAATATAGATGATTTCTTCTCTTGGCAACCCTATACTTTCGAACAACAATCATTTACTACGCTTATTGATCAATGGTTAGATTGGGTAATTTCGAAGGATCCTCACTTATCAAGATTAGGAGTCATTGCTTTATCTATAGTTTAACACACATGGTAAGTTCGGTGTAAGTTTATTTTTCATTCAAAACATGATAGGCCTGCTAACATTTATTAACTAGCTTTGATGATTGCTGAATTATGTCTAGATAATGCTCCTACAGTTTTTATGAATCCTAAACCTACTTGGTCACCTCCCAAGATTAATCATCTTAAAATCAATGTTGATTGTGCCACTTCAGACTTTGTAGGCGCTATTAGCATTGTTGTTAGGAAAGAGGGAGGTCAGTTAGTTTTTTAGAAGACTAAGTTATCCAATGTTGTGCATTCCCAAGTTTTGGAGGCTAAGACTATTGAAGAAACATGTTTATGAGTATCCTTTGCTGATAAGTCTACACTGATCGAAAATGATGTCAAAATAATTGTTATCCTCCGGAGATCTCAAGATGTTATTTTTAGATGTTATTTTCTATTGTCTTCTTCTCCTTGTGAACATCTCTCATATGTCAGTCATTCTTATAATTACCTAACTCATGTATTAGTTAGGTGGCATCTGAATTATAACATAGAGGATATGTCGCCTTCTCCTCTACCGTCAATAACTTAACTTGGCATTAATATCTTAAGGACATCTAGGTTAATGTGTTGAATGCAATTTTATGCTCTCTTCGGAAAAAAAAAACTATTTCATGTTGTCATTAAAGTATACTTTCGTTGTATCAGGTGATGTCACTTAATTAGAGAATGTGAAAATTGAGATGATTAACTCTTTTTTAAAATTATTTAACGTTTTGATAGTGTTCCTGTATATTCTCAGCTCTTCGATTTCAATTCTCTCTCTCTCTCTCTCCCTGTCCCATCCCGTGTTTCACATATTGAGTCCGACTGGTATCAGCTCTCAGATCTCTCTATCTCTCTCTCTCAGTTTGCATACAGCTGGAGCTGGTCTCCCTGTTCCCGTTTCTCTCCTCTCCGAGGCGTGCCGTCCGTTGACCTTGGCCACCGAGCGCGGCGCTAGTCTTCGTCTTCCATCGGTCGCCAGAATACGGAATATGACGGGACGCCGCGAGGGGGCTTCTCTTCTGGTTTTGCTTCTCCTCCTGCTTTCATCGTCTTGCCACGGCTCGAGAGACATGCAGGCCGCTTACCTTGTCGCAACAAGGCCGAAGTCGGGCGACTCCGGCCACTTACTGGACTTCTTGCCGAGAGCCATACCCGTACCCCCGTCTGCTCCTTCTAAGCAGCACGACGATGTCGGTCTGCAGAGCCATCCAACACCCTAGCTAGCTAGCTAGCTAGCAGAGCGCAAGCAAATTACATCGACGGCCTGGGTGATTTCAGAATATCAGAGGTGCGAGCTAGGCAAATGGATCGATCAAATTAGTATGTATATACATACATGTGGGCGCATTAATTGTTTTTTTTTCTTTTCCATCTCTTTGCATCGATATAATATATATATATATATCAATTATCCCTTCTCCGTCCTATCTCCGGCCCTTTGACTTCCACTCGATCTCCTAGCTTGTTCGAATAAATAAAACTAGTAAATTAAACGACCTTGCGAGCAGGACATCAATTAACATATGCAGGTGACTGATCATAGGACGTCGTAATTAATATAAGACGAGACAGATCATATATGGGGTGCCGTAAGATCCTCTCTCATGTTCAACGTACAGAAGTTATATATACGTACATACAGCGCCTAGTTTCTTTGGAGATTCAATAGGCGATGTTCACATATAACCTCTGCATCCATGGACGCGTTGCTGTTACTTAACACTGCGTTGGGGATATATATTCTCTCTCTGCGTTGTTGCATCTGCTCGGAGATTTGATTAGCAGACTGATGCGTTCTGTACAGAGAAATCACTTGCTTAGGTAAGTGGGGGGGGGATTAAATTGAATCCCATTTTGATGTACATAGAATCAAGTACTTGATCTATAAAGTAATGTAGTGGTAATTTAAGCCCCCTCCGCTACTCGCTCGCTTGTCTTTTGGATCTCTCGCCTGGTCGGCTCTCCATGATGAGCGATGTTCAAGTATGATCGATCTTGTGCCCTCAGAAATTTGTGTCGGACTGATGATGTCTCTCTAGCTGACTGAAGAGCTTTCATGTCTCAAAAGCTAGCGTAGCGTATCCTTCTCAGCCCGTGAAGCCTGCCATGACCTCTCTCTCTCTCTCTCTCTCTCTCTCTCTCAGCTGTGCGCACGGTTTGGAGGACTGTCAAGAGCAAAAAGATCAGGGGTGAAGAGCATAGCGCCATATATAGTGTTAGTTAATTGATTTCTTAAAATTAAGTCAAAGGTATGTATACATGTATCTTAATATAATATAGCCTAAAATATGTTACAGAAATAAGTCTCTTAAGGAAATTTTATTAGGTCCTTTTTATCATTAAGGAAAGGGGTCAGGAGTCAAATTAGATGTTAAAATTTTCAGATCGAGCTAAAACACCCGTGACCTAAATCACTATCTTGCGTGCACAATTTGTGCGTGGGATTCTGATGGGTGGGAATGCCAGTCTCTAAAGGGTTTGGATCACCTCAGTTTTCAAGTGGAGAGAGTATCGTCTGTCTCCGATCAAAATTGGTCACAAATTTAGATCACTTAAGTGGTGGTTCAAATAATATGTTTGGTGAATTGTTACCAAAAAAGATTGAACCGCTACCGACATCTTACTAACTCACTATCCGTTGGTGACGAGTTATATTAATTAAGTTTGGTAGTGAATTTGTAAGACGTTGGTAACGGTTCAATAACAATTCACCCACTCATTAATTTGCTATCGACAGAATTGAACCGTTATCGACGTCTTACTAACTCACTACCCATCACTTAAGTAACTGGAATTGTGGCTGTTTTCATTGAGAACTGATGAGACTCTCTTTACCCAGAGACTGAGGTGATCCGAACTCGTCTCTTAGAGAGGGTAACTTGTGTCAGTACTCCTATTTGAAAATATGTTGATAAATTAAATAAATGCCACGGGACAGATAATAATTTTGATTAAATTTTTTTGGGAGTTAAGTTGGAAAAAATTAAATTTAAGTGTGGTTAATAAATTAATTACTAGTTAATGCATATGATTATTGAGTTAAGATGAACGGACGACGTCGTCCGGCGGAGCTCGTTGGACGTGATTGACGGAGGCGGACGGCCACGTACGTACTGATCCCAATTCATGCATGGCAGATGCTCAATTTCGGGCAGAGCCATGCATGAAGGAGCAACGCCGGTGGTCGACACTATGATGCTCGAAGGAGAGGTACCATTTTGACCCGGGTGGAGAGCGCGCGCACACACACAGATAGCTATATATATATATAATTGTATAGGACCGACGACCACACAAAGGAGTTTGTGATGGATAAAGGGAGGTGTGGAATGATGGAGAAAAAAGAGCAGAAAGGTTTACAGAGATAATGATCAGATTACAGAGGCAGGCAAGCCACTGCATATATATATGATAGCTTCCCCACGACAGTAGACCGCAGTGAGCTGTTAAAGGCATGTAAGCCCATAGTTAATTAAACGTGGTTCAAGTTAGGGGTGCTCACCCAAATAGATAAGAGCAGCAAACCTGAGCCTAAATTGGTTCAAAATCCTAATTGAATGGTTAGACATCTTGAACCAAACCAAACCGCTATCTTATAAATAGTTCCGCCACAATTTTATCTCTTCCTCTGACCCGATTCGAACAAGCAAACCCGTGGGCCCAAATGGAACTTTTTTTTTTCATATTATATTGATCGTAAAAATATATTGCGCTCTCTCTCTCTCTATACATATATATACATATATAGACACACCTTATTTCTCAGTTTCATGAGAGCGGGAGAGGTCAGGAGAAGAGTGGACAGAACACTCTCTCAATCCTCTCACAAACAAATACATATTTTACTAAATTTAACAATGATTTAATTTGTAGTGACGTAATTATTTAGTGTTATGCACATTTATTTGTGAAAGAAGTGAAGGTGTTCCCTCCACTCTCCTCTTCTCCGTGCTCTCTGGCTTCATTTGTTGTATGGGCCAATATCGGAAAGGACAAATACAACTGGGCTGGAAACAGGCCCATATAGCAGTCCTATGAGTGACGGCCACCGATCAAATGTGTGCCATTCTCACGTTCGAGATGATGAGGATATATAGATCATGTTTATACAACGTAAATGTGTGCACGTAACTGGTAAACTGTGAAGTATATTGAAGATAATGTATAAGTAGTGTGTCATACTCGATTTAAAATGCATTGGATGGAGTTTGGTCGGCTGAGAAGATGAAATTGTCGTACTTTCTCTTATTATATTTTAAGAGTCTACTCATGACGGCTTTAATTTGGTGTACATGCTTAATTGATAACAAACACAACCGGGTTCTGCGAAGAATATCTACCCGCGCAAATTAAAGTGTTGCCTGTTTGATTGTAGAATTTCGTAAACCAGTGCACGTACTGGTTCCATTATTTCACACATTATCGTCAATTGTTTCGATTGATGTGAAACAAAGTTTTTTGAAACAATAATTTCTGTTTCTTGATTAGATGATGAGAGGGTGTTGAAACTTAAACAAGATATCATGTTCAAGTTGTATATATATAATCATCTCAATACCGTGATCTCCTCTTTTATATATAAGGCTAACCATATAAAGGCTTCTGTTTTGAAATTCAAAAATATTGTTACAAGAGAATTATGACAAAACAAGTAAATCCACAGTCGATCAATTAATTTGTTCAAAACATTTCACCGACGCCAAATACGATGCAGGAGCAAAATTAGATTTGATAACAAATTGCCACCGTTGTAGAAATGGTTGAAAATTCCTTGCTTGTTTCGAGACTTCATTAATATTTTAGGCATCTTTTTAATTATTAGGTTTAATTATGAGCTTTAATCACTTTAGGTTGAAGTAGCCTTAATGTTGTTAATTTTATATTTCGTTTGAGCAGTAAAAGATGACGTCATATTTCATTTGGTTAGGAATTAATTATCAGAGTCTCTCGCAGTCGATTTTATATTTTACAGGGATTTTAGTGTTAGGTTAACTTATTTAAGAGTTATTTTTGGAGTGGGAGATAATAAATTATATACTTATATTTTAATATAATTGTTACTTGGAGTAAGAGTTGGTGTAAATTAACGCTAATTGGGAAGAAAGGACCGAAGATTTGTGAAAAAAAGTTTCTATACTCATTGGAGGACTTCTTATATATAGAATTTTTTTTTTTATAAAGTACTTCTTTCAAAAGTTCTTCTTATTTCTAGAAGTGAAAGGTGTTTGCTTAAAATTTAACCGAATGCCACGGGCGCCGTCTCCCTCTTCGTCCTCCTCCCACATTGCTTAGAACTATAGAAAAAAAAAACTCTTTTCTTCGGTCTTCCGGGAGAAGGGGAAGTGAATATTTGTAAATATATTCAAACATCATATTTAAAACAAGGAAGACTTTTTTTTGGGAGGAGAAGTAAAAAAAAAAAAACAACGTCTAGTCTCTACTGGTACTGTTTCTCTTCCAGATTTTCATTGGTTGCACAGGTCGGTCAGTGAGCTTGCTTGATTTGAAATCCAGTAAAAAAGTGCTCAGTTGCCCTTCTAGCAAATCTCTGCACAAGCAGGCAGACCAGATCAAAGCGCTAGCTAGAAGGATTTGGCCATGATGCACTTAGAATAAGGTATCTGCATGTGTTATTTATAGATTGCATCCCCGACCCTTAGAAGGAAACAACGACCGGGCCCTTGTTGAGGTAGGGGCGAGAGTACACAATATATATATATATATATAGGTGATGAAAATAATCATACGGGATGGGTTATTGAACTAAGTCATCTAATTTATTTTTTAGACATGTTTACTTTGGAACCGCGGCTAGTCCTAGGTCAAAGAAAATTTCTTTCTGAAAGAAGATTATTGGGTTCTAACCTGCGGTCCTACGTCACATAGCGAAACGAGCTTTCAGAACACGCGATCCGGCCCCTTGAAAACAACCGATAAGCTCATATATATATATATATATATATATAAATCGATGCAATATTAATAGCTGATCAGACAAATAAAATACGTTTATGATAGTGTCTAACGATAACTTCCTCAACTAAGGCGGATACCGTCGAACGGTCAGACCTGGTGGGGGGAAGCCTCGCCCATCGCGGTCGACTCCGGAAGACCGCGCCCCCGGCCGACCGAGAAGACCGGACCCCGTGAACCGAGAACGACGAGACGGGATCGCCGGCGGCGGCGCAGCCTCCACCCGGCCTCGTCGGAGGAGTGGGCCGGCTTCATGACTCTGATATTACTAAAATAAATATTAATTGATCGTTGGGTTCGGAAGATGAACTCAATATATACAGTCTCCCTCGAGAACGGTGATGCAAACAAGTTCAGTTGAGCCTGAGTAGTAGTATATTAATTATTGTTCGAATCCGTTTTATTTATTTTATAATTTTTGAACTACGAAGGGGTCAGATTAATATTGTTTAAATCTGATCCGTTAATTAATCGAGTGAAGTCCGAGCGAGCTCGACTAACGATTCTACTCGAATACAATTTATATTCAAGTTCAAATTCTATAGAAACTCGTTTATAAATAAAATTCATGACCGGTCAAAAATAATTTTGATCGAATCAGAGATTCGAGTTATTTACTATTGCATTAGCTAGTTTGCATCATTCCGGAACCGTTCTAATAAGCTTCGTCCGCAGAGAGAGAAATACAGGGTGCGTTTGGGAACGGTCTAGAAGTCCTTTTTTTTCACTTCTCCTCCAGTCTAAAGTCCTTTTTATTTTAAGTATAATGTTTGGATACCTATTTTTATGCACTTCTCCTTCTCACGAAAGGTAGAAGTAAGAAGGAATTTTTTTCTCCTTCTAACTTCAGAAAATCTCCTCCCGTGCGCGAACCTCCCTTCTCGCTGGCGATGCCTCCCTCCGCTGCCGTCCGCAACCACCCCCCTGCCGTCGTCCGCCTCGCTCCGCGACGGCCCCCTGCCGCCGTCAGCCGTCCGCGAAGGCCCCCCCCGCGGTGAAGTCCGCCATCCGCGAAGCCACCCCCCTCCCGGCGCCGTCCGCCGTCCACGAAGGCGGGCCCCTTCCGCCGTCGGCCGTCCGCGAAGGCCCCCCCCCCCCCCCCGCGGTGAAGTCCGCCATCCGCGAAGCCACCCCCTCCCGGCGCCGTCCGCCGTTGGCGACCCCCGGCGCCGCCGTCGTCCGCCGTCCGCGAAGGCGGCCCCCCTTCCGCCGTCGGCCGTCCGCGAAGCCCCCCCCCCACCCCGCGCCGCCGTCCGCCGTCCGCGAAGCCACCCCCCTCCCGGCGCCGTCGCCGTCTCGCGATCCCCGGCGCCGCCGTCGTCCGCCGTCCGCGAAGGCGGCCCCCCGCCGCCGTTAGCCGTCCGCGAAGCCCCCCCCCCCCCACCCCGCGGCGCCGTCCGCCGTCCGCGGCCACCCCCTCCCGGCGCCGTCGCCGTCTGCGATCCCCGGCGCCGCCGTCGTCCGCCGTCCGCGAAGGCGGCCCCCCGCCGCCGTTGGCCGTCCGCGGCCCCCCCCGCCCGCGGCGCCGTCGCCGTCCGCGATGCCACCCCCCTCCCGGCGCCGCCGTCGTCCGCCGTCCGCGAAGGCAGCCCCCCTGCCGCCGTCCGCGAAGCCCCCCCCTCAACGTACACGAATCCCTCCGGCCGCCGCCGCCGCCGGATCGGTTGCGGCGAAATCCTCCAACAACGCCTCCGCCGCCGCGGCTCGCCACCGGGACGTGAAGAGGGTGGCCGCTCGTCTCGGCGCCCGACGAGGGCGGATGCGGCCGGCGGCAGATGCTACCGCCGGGCGGACCCCGTCTTCGGCCCTGCCAAGTCCGCCTCCTTAGTCGGCGTCGCGACTCCCCGCGAAGAACCCCCCCCCCCCAGCGGCGCTGTCCGCCGTCTGCGACCCCCCCTCCCCCTCCCGGCGCCGTCCGCCTCCCTCGGAAGTACTTCTATATTTTGACGAAAAAATGTAACCAAACCACTTTTATATTCGTAAACGAGAAGACCTTCCAACTTAAAGTGCTTTCGAAAAGAAAGTACTTCTAAAAGAAGTCCTCTCATTAGTTGTCAAACGGACCCACAGCTACCCACCGCTTCTCCTTCGTCCGTAGAGTTTCGAGGACTTCTTCTCTCCTGAAGCTTTGACCGGTCTCCTCTGACCTGCCATCTGCTATTCCTTCTCGTATATTTATATATATATAGAATGATCACATGCAGCATGCTTGTTTCTCTCTCCAGCAAGAAGATCGTCAGTCTTATCGTCGGGCGTCAGAGCCTGCGGTTCAGGAGAGGAGGCTTCCAATCCAACCAACCGCCGAGAGCGCGCATCTCCTGGGTTTCTGATCCTCATGTCTGTGTCTTCGGCCGACCATGGCGAGGGGACCGACGCCCCCTCCTACTTTCTGTGCCCCATCTCGCTGGAGATCATGAGGGATCCCGTCACCCTCCCCACCGGCATCACCTACGACCGCAGCAGCATCGAAAAATGGATCTTTTCCGGCGGCCGGAAGGGGCGGCCATGCTGCCCTGTCACCAAGCAGGCCCTCGCCGGCGTCGACGCCGATCTCACGCCCAACCACACCCTTCGCCGCCTCATCCAGACCTGGTGCGTCGCGCATACCTCCCGGGGATTCGAGCGCTTCCCCACCCCGCGGAAAAATCCCTCCGGCGAGGCGCAAATCGCCGAGCTCATAGAGGAGGCTCGGCGGGAGCTGCTGCAGTCCCAGGCGCCGGACTCGCTCCGGAAGCTCCGGAGTGTCGTCGGCCAGAGCGAGAAGAACAAACGGCACGCGGAGGCGGCCGGCGCCCCTGAATTCCTCGTATCCGTCATCAGGGCGACATGCCCTGCTGCCGGCGTACGCACGGATCAGGAATCCGCCGGTGGCGAAGGTAGCGCGTGCGAGGAGGCCCTCTCTATACTGCATTTCCTGCAGATCTCCACGAAGGCCTGGTCGAAGCTGATGCTGTGGAACGAGGACCTTGTCGAGCTGCTCACCGCCGTGCTGAAAGGGGCCAACCGCCAGTCCCGCGCCTGCGCCACCGCCATCCTCAAGCCTTTGCTCGAGGCTCTTCCGCCGCACAGTCTGGTTAGCCTCAAGCAAGGCCTGTTCGAAGCGCTGGTGAAGGTAGTGCGCGATCAAATCTCCCACACGACCACCAAGGTGGCGCTCCGGATCCTGGCTCGTCTCTTCCTGTGGGGTAGGAACAACGTCAAGGCAGCGAGGGCCGGGGCCGTGATTGTCCTCGTGGATCTCCTCCTGGATACCACCGATAGAGCTGTCTCCGAGGCGGCGATGGTGCTGCTGGAGCTACTGTGCAGGTCCGCGGATGGCCGGGCGGAGCTGCTGACGCACGCCGCGGGGCTCGCCCTGGTGTGCAAGACGATACTGAGGGTTTCGCCGCTGGCGACGGAGCGGGCGGTGGGCGTGCTCTACGCCGTTTCTAAGTTCTCTGCGACGCCGGCCGTGGCGAGGGAGATGGTGCAGGTGGGCGTCGTGAGAAAGCTCTGCCTAGTGCTGCAGAACGACTGCAGCTGGAGCGGGGAGATCAATACAAGGGAGATGGCCAAGGACATCCTCAGGTTGCACTCCCGGAGCTGGAAGAACAGTACCCCGTGCTTCCCTCAGCAGCTAGCAGCTGCTGGCTTCATATATCACTCAGGCGGGTGATTGAGATTGTAAGCTGTAACCTGGAATTAAAAGGGATGCATGCATGTTCGTACGTAGACTCTTAATTATTCCTCCTACATGCCATGAAAAATTATTTCGGCGCAGCCATTTGAACGCGGAGAAATTAACCTTAATGATAATAGTGCGCGCCTCTCCTGAGAAAACAAATATCTTGTCACAACCATTATTATTTAATTTGATACCAGAAAAATACTTACATTAGATTAATATTCTTGAGCTTCTGAATATATATATATATATATACACTCTTGTTAATAATCATAACCTCCGAGAAGCACCTAGTATATAAAACATGTGTGAAACCCACAAACTTCTGAATGTTGTGATCATAACATATAATGATAAAAGCTTTAGAATGTACAGACAAATGGTTTAATTTTTCTTTTTTTAAGACACCTGGAAAGTGTACTAAGAAAGAGCATTAAGGGAGATATATTGAGAGAGTTAAATTAGAAATTTACATTTTGAACTTTTAGGCGTAAATATATCCTATTTTTCCTGATAGCCCTTGCTAATTAGAAAAACATATAAATCTGATAATGAATGTAAATGACATTTGAGTTCTTAATCACGTTAATTTCTTTCGTATCACTGTACTATATATATCCACATAAGATGTCCTGAATGAATGTGGTTGCCATTTATCGTATTGCACTTCATTTTTCAAATCAAAGCAGCTTACGACGTTGACTAAATCAAGAGGATTGAGGGATGCCGTTGTCTACTATTTCTTATGTTGCCCATGATTAAGAGGCCCTCACTTAGTTCCGAAGCATACTTATATATATATATATTTGTAGTCCTCTAGATTATATTATCGGGAATTATATTAAGTATCCACTTTTCTTTCAACTAATAAGCTCCTCTTTTTTAATCTATTACTTCTTTTAGTTCTTTGTTTTGGTCATTTTTACTTTCTTACGTCAACTAGCTTCTTTCTCTACTTATCTTTATTCTGTTAACCTGTACTTGTAGTACAAGAGAATAAAAGGACATTGATAAACACTTGCAAGAAAAAGTTTTTAGAAAGGGTCCTCCCAGATAACAAAAATTGTGGTTAATTAGTTAGCCAATACGTACCATAGAAAAGAAGCTTCAACTAATGATTATGTCAAGGAGAAGGCGACCTTCCAAGTTTTGTAAATCTGGGCGGCTAACTAATATTAAATTCCACATTTTTATTCGCTGGATGAGTACGAAATTTATTTGGGAGATTATAATCATTAAAACTGGTAAAATAATATAACCTAGTTATATAGGAGGATATAATTATTTGTCTCTATGAATATTTCTATGCCTAACTTAGGACAATGAATACGTTTTAAAGGAGATCCTGCCACTAACTATGCAAAGAAGCACAAACTGATTAAGATAAAACTCACTTTAAATTCTGTGAACACCCTCCTAATGTCCAAATTGGAACAAGACCGTACACTACATGGGCTGTTGCTATATTTATATATGTATATATAATCCCTCAAGCGATACTAAATTAATATTTGGTTGAAATGGATAGATGATTCTGGCTCAAAATCTTTAGGTCGGTATGCTTCTGCTTCAATGCAAAAAAGTGAGGGAAGATTTTGTCAAGTGAAGAAGAACAAATATATCAAAAGTGTTTTGGAAAATAATTCTAAAAATAAACTTTTGGTGAGTTTTCCGTAATTCTTACTGGTCCACGGTGTTATTTGTTTTGTCCTAATCTAAAAATTTAAAATCTTAATTTTATGTCTTACTTCTTAACTTGTGATAAAATGAAGTATACTTAATTGTTAAAATTAAGTGCTTAAATTTATTAAGTTGTTCATATGTTGATCAATGTAGCGTTTACATAAAATATATTATATAGGTTACTTCTCTGGTGTACGAAGTATATATTGCATCTAAAGACTAAAATGCTGGGGTACTATTTGATTGGTCTTAGCCCGCCTATTCCGTCAGTGATTAAACGCTTTATATTTTATATCTTAATTAACTTTTGATTTTATCTCTTATATCTTATTAGATCTCTTAAAAATAAATTGCATGATTTAACTTTTTAATTTAGTCTTTTTATAGGGAATAGTAGCAACATATATTACATAACACAAATAAACACTAAAATGCTTATGTAAATATCTTAATCAAATCAAATACTTACTTTCATTACAAATTAAGTGATTAGACGTGAAATTAAAAGTTAAGAATTTTAGATTGAGCCAAAACAAATGCCACCTAAATCAAATAGTTTGTTTTCAAAAAGTTTGTCAAGGTACAGTGTTATGTTTAGAGACCGAATAAGAGGTCTGGGAGATTTATTAAGTCGGAACAAACGGTTACCAAGCAAGATATATAGCGAGATTTGGAAACAACGAAAGTATTCTGCGCCACACAAATGACAACATCGATGAAAATGAGTCGTCACAGTACACAGTTAACGCAGTGATAACGACCTTAACGCAGTGATTAGCTAGTGATAACGACCTTAACGCAGTGATAACGACCTTAACGCAGTGATATATAACGACCCCTTAATAATGCTCCAGCTAGCTCAGCATTACCCTCAAACCAAGATCTGCGTGCTAGCTCCAAAGAAGACGGTTCCTTTGATTAAATTTCCATGATTTACGTCTAGAGTTAGGCCGCACATCACTAAAACATTTTATGAAGAAAAAGATGAACGCGATACGTGGAAAAGTAGCGATTGTTCGAGAAGATCCCTCATGCGCAGCCACCGCAGACTGCGCTGACCATGCATGTATATATATATATATATATATATATATATATATATATATATATATATATATATATCCAGAAGGCTGTATCTATCGATCTGAACTAAACGATTGATTCCGCTCTACCAGATTCAATCTAGAATGGCTTATTTTCATGCGAATAATCTCAAAACAAAGTAAAAAGATCATCATATTTTTCAAATATTTTCGTTAAAATTTTAAGAAAGTGATCACTTGATTTGAACGATAACGATAAAATGAAAGTAGAAAACCATATTCAGTTAATTTTATATAATTTTAATTTATGCGTTTTGATAATTTTTAAGATCAATCAACAGTATTCTTCTTCCCTATGGACTCCTTTCAACTCAACATGCGTACTCAAGGGTTTTTCAAAATTTCTAAGAAAATCATTGTGAATAATGAAGAAGGATATTTCTAGATGTTGCAGCTTTTCAAGAGTTTTAGGCATCTAATCTGTTTTTGATGAAAAACAGGAGGATTAAAACGGATAGGATTTGGCATTTTGCAACAGTCAGTTCGTCTTTGGATTGGGGCCTACGACCTTTGGTATTTTGCCACCGAAATATTATGTTTCGGTGTCTGCTCCATTTACATATATATATATATATATATATATAGAGAGAGAGAGAGAGAGAGAGAGAGAGAGAGAGAGAGAGATGGATCTGATATTATAGATGGGATGCTTTTCAAATTTGAAGGGGATATCCGGTTAAAATTTTAGTTAAAATTTGATTGATGAATATTTTTATAGAAATAAAAAGTAAGATACAAAAGTTATTATAAGTACGTTTATAATAACTAAGCACATTAGAGTACGCTGGAGAATATTTAGATATATTTTCAATTAAAAATAACTTTAAATGTACAATTATATACATTAGTTACATATTTTAAAGAAATATTGAGATTTCAAAGAGATCAAAGATTTTGGACTCCAATCTAGCTATTTACCAACCGGATATAACAGTATCGGGATATTCACTCCCACAAGTATCTCGTAATTAAACGGGTGTGTGTATCTAGCCAGATAAACTGTTTCGAATCTCTAGTATTTCTGGGGATCCCTAGCAGGCTGGCTAGGTTTCTTAAAGCTTGTTCTACGTTCTACCTGCTCAGTTCACAGTTTAAAGCGCTGATTTTTGAGTTCAACGTTTTGGCCTAAAAGCAGACACCAGGGCAGTTTGCTCCTCAAACGTATTAGTTTCTTGTTTCTGATCACCTATGTACTTAATCTATATGTTGATTTGACTTAGTAGATTTTCGACCTCTGATTCAAGTTGGCCGGTCGGGTCAACAATATACTACGAGTTGAGTCTGATCGCGTCGATATATTTTGATTTGGGCCGTAAATGGGTTGACTCGTGTCCGGCCCATTGACATCCCTGCAACGAGACGGTCTGGCTATATTGTTTCCCTGGTTAAGCGAAACGCTAGCCCTGAAGCAATGCCTTCAGATCGGGAGGGCGGGATCCACTTTCTTTGAAAGATCAGGTCGCAGAGATCTGCGGACCGCCGGCAGCAGGTCAAAGGATTTCACCATGCCGGATCGTGTCAACCTGACGGCGCCGCCATGTATGCAAATCACGACTCACGTCGCGTTGGGTTATACTATTCTGCGAACGCCGGCGCCGGATATTCGACCTCCGTCCCTGTTTATATTTATCTACCGGCGGAGGTCGAATATAACGATCATACATTTATCTGATGTTAACGACGACACTCGCTCGACGGGTTGATCAGTTTCCGCCGGAGGGAACTCAATTTCTTGGATTGCTTTGCTTAATTTAGGAGAGGGCCGCCGGAGCTTTATATAGCTTGTACCGGCGCCGCTGCCATGCCTCCGCCTCCAGCTATGAACGGAGATCAGGTGACCGACGACGACGCTCCACCCGACTTCCTCTGCCCCATATCTCTTCAGATCATGAGGGACCCCGTCACGCTCGCCACCGGCATCACATACGATCGGGACAGCATCGAGCGGTGGTTCTCCTCCTCCCAGCACAAGGAACGGCCGGCCACGTATTATTGCCCGGTCACGAAGCAGGCCGTCGCCGTCGATGCAGATCTCACGCCCAACCACACCCTCCGCCGCCTGATCCAGGCGTGGTGCGAAGCTCGCATCTCCTCCCTCGGTGTGGAGCAGTTCCCCACCCCACGGCCAGTACCGCTCGGCAATAACGAAATCGCCGAGCTCCTGCGCCGGTCCGGGGAGACGACGTCCAAGTCACAGCTCGCCGCATCCCTCCGGAAGCTCCGGGACGTCGTGAACGGGAGCGAGAGGGGGAGACGGTGCGCTGTGGCGGCCGGCGCCCTCGACTTCCTCTTATCCGTCGTTAGGTCGACGAACGCCGCCGCTCCCAGCGCCGAAGCGCATGTTGACCCTGAGAACTATGATGCCTGCAGTATGGAGGCCCTCTGCCTCCTGCATTCCCTCCACGTCGATCATCCAGAGACCGTCGTCGCTCAGTTGATGGTGCGCAACGGCGACCTAGTTCAACTGCTCACATCTTTCCTGAAGAGAGGCGGTGGCGATTCCCGGGCATGCGCCACCCTCTTGCTGAAGCCCATCTTAACTGCGCCCAATTATCAGCTGGCCCTTCTCAAGGAAGAAGAAGAAGACCTGTCTGTGGAGCTCGTGAAGGTCGCGCGGGACCATATCTCCGACGAGGTCACCGAGGCTGCTCTGCGGGTCCTCGCCGGCCGACTGTGTCGGTCGGAGAACAATAACCGGGTCAAGGCCGCGGAGGCCGGCGGCGTGGCGGTCGTCCTGCATTTACTTAATTCGGAAGAACAGCCCGAGAAGCGCATCTGTGAGGCGGCGCTTTTGGTGCTGGCTGGGCTGTGCGGATGCGCGGAGGGGCGGATGGAACTGCTGGGGCACGGCGCCTGGCTTTTGTTAGTTTCCCGGCAGCTGTTCGAGGTCTCGCCGCTGGCGACGGAGCTATCGGTGGCCGTGATCCACGCCGTCGTCTCCCGGTCCTCCGCGACGGCGGCAGTCCTCGAGGAGATGGCCCAGGTGGGGATCGTCTCCAAGCTGTTCCTACTGCTACAGCTCGACTGCGGAAGCAAGACGAGAAAGAAGGCCAACGACATCCTCAGGTTGCACCTGGGAAGCTGGAAGAACTATCCACGCACGCCTCTGGAGTTCCTCGACTGGAGCGTTATCCCTCTCGGTAGAAGATGAACCGGATCCCCTCGGGGTGGACACCTGAGGGGTCCGGTCAGCCCCTCTCACATTGGGGCTGACAAGACATTGAAAATATGGTGATTTGAGGGGGTCCGGCCTCTTCGCGCGTATACATATGAGACCGGATTCCCTCGGGAGATAAGAAGTCTGTTCAGTCACACACATATTGACAGATGATGTGATGAATATATTATATTTAATGTCCATCATATTATATGTCACATCAAAAATATGTGTGTGACCCTGACTGGACTCCTTCAGGAGACCTCCCGAGGGAATCCGGTCACTATACATATACTTATCTTACTTCATTTCATGCACATGAATGCATGCATATGGGCCGTACGTATAGACTGTTTCCAGAGAGTTTGGATCACCACATTCCTCTCAGTGTGCTGAGAACAGTTTCAGTTCTCAATAAAAAATAACCACGACCCTAACAGCTTAGTATTGGTAAAGATTGAATAGTAACGAGTTGTATTGACAATTATTTTTGGTAGTGAATTAGTAAGGTATAGATAATAATTCAGTTAGTGGTAGATCTAAAATTTTAATTTAGTGGGATCACTAAATTAAATAATTAATAATATTTTTTAAAAATTAATTATAAATATATAATAAATTTTAAAATATAAAGAATACTATTTTTCTCATATTTTAGTGGAGTCACTCTTTTACATTTATTTTAAAATAACATTATTTTAACGATATTTAAAAAAATACTAATAAATTTTCTAAATTTTAGTGGGGTCACTTGACCCACTAATATGTATGTAGATATGTCACTTAATTCAACCCTTTTCGATAGCAAGTTAATGAGTCAGTGAACCGTTACTAAATCGTTACCAATGCTTTACTAACTCACTACTGACCTTAATACAACGCGTTATCGATAGGTAATGAATTAGTAAGGTGTCGGTAATAGATCAGTCTTTTTCGGTCGCGAGTTAGTGAAATGTTGTTGAACGGCTATTGACGCTTTACTAACTCGCTATTGAACTTAATATAATTCGTTATCAACAAATAGGGGTTCAATCTTTTTCAATAATGATTTAGTTCTTTTCGGTAGTGGTTCATTAAATCACTAAACCCTTATCAGGTCAACTAGCTCATCGATTGATCGGGTCAAATTATTAATGATGTAATTTTAAATATAGTATAATATAATTTATAAGATGAATGTATTTAAAATAACCACTGAACCCTTATAGTCAACTTAAGATGAGAGTGTTTTTATTTTTTATTTTTTATATAAATAATGTAATTTTAAATATAGTATAATGTAAAATAAATAAGGTCAACTAACTCAACCCATCGATTCAGTTCGAGTTTGAGAGGGATTAATATTAGTTCCCGTAAGCAGCTCTGTATTCCAACAAATATTTTCATCTATTGTCGGATCGGTTTGTACACGCATGGCCGTTTTAGACGTTTTGTATCCCATCTCTGTGATAAAAGATGTGTTAGAAACAGAATCTGTCCTTGGTGTTGTATGACACAAACCTGAGTTCTTGTTACAAAATATATATTTGAAACAAAACGTCTTGAAAAGTATACTCGACAATTATTGTGAAAAATACGTTTTTGTAAAAGAGAAATTTCTTCTTAGTCAAAAAAGAGATGCTATTTTCTTTGTGGACCCCTACATTTTATAGCTATCTATATATAATGAAAGTGTATAAATATGGTGCTGCTAAATACCTATAAGATAGCAAAAATTGTAGTAACGATTTTCCGGGCGGAAAAGGTGAAGGAGAGACCATGATGTGTACCGGAAGGGAAAAGAGTGCCAGACGGTGGTCAGATACATCTAATAACTATCCATGTACAAGGGCATCTAAGAGCGTAATTGACTCATGAGAAATTAGTAAGATTGCATTAACATCTTTCTCACGCCCTACAGTAAACGGCTTGTTACGCAATCAAGGATCTCGGCCCAACCTGGCCCAAAAGACCACCCACGTGGATGTCAACAAGGTTTTTCATTTTAGGCCTGGTTTCAAATCCTGGCTCACTTGGGAGTTGTAGGGTCATGATATTAGGCCTGGCTGGCCCAACAACTATCTTGCTTTGGAGTCTTCTCGAGGGACGTTCATTCATCCTCAAACAACTAGTAACAAAAATTTATGTTTAATTTCGATGTTCTTTCGACCGTACATTCCGCAAATGATTAATCGGAGTTGACGGTAACCGACCGATTTATTCTCTTACCACCTGTTTGGCACCATAAAATTTTGGGGATAAATCAGGGTTATCCCCTAATTTTAGGGATAAACCAAGGTGATCCCCAAGTTATCTCCGTACCAAACATGCCCTTGGTATCATAAAATTTTGGGGATGAACTTGGGTTATCTCCAAAATTTTGAAGATAACCCAGATTTATCCCTAACTTTATCCACGTACCAAACAGTATCTTAACGTACCCATAGATCAGTATGTTGAGTTTTATCTATATCAATTTTAAAGTTGATAGGGTAATGATCAAGACATTTAACTAATTAACGGTAATACTGTAATCAAACACTACATTAGATATTAGATAACAACAGTTTTGTTGCTTATGTATTAGCGAAACTAGTACTGTTTTAATTCTAATACTCCAAGGAGACAAAGGATCAACTAGTGAATGAGTTACGTTTCTTGATGGGCAAGAAGGGATTGAAGATGATAGAGGGTATCGTAAAAAATTGATATTCATTTATTGAGTCAAATGGCGGCTGAAAATTTTGTCAAACTCCACGGCATCTTCTCTCTCTCTCTCTCTCTCCACTCCAACCCAATCCATAACCTACTCTTGGAAACCCATTACTGGCCGCTGCTAACCACCTCTGTATGCCTCCAGAGTCAGCTGGAGAGAGAGAGAGAGACTTCTGCTTTCTTTATTGTGCCTGACCAACCTCTACGACCAGCTGGGGATCGAGAAGCACGTAAAAAAACAACTAGCAATAATGATTCCAGATTGTCTCAGACAACCTGAGAAGGGGGAAGGGGGCAACCGCCGGTGCCAATCACCGGCGGACCCATCACCGACGGACCCATTACTGGCCGCCGCCAACCCCCTCCGGACGCCGAGAGAGAGAGAGAGAGAGAGGATTCTTCTTTCTTTATTGAGCGTTTGAGCGCTCTATGACCGGCTGCGGATCGAGAAGCAAGTAAATTAGAAACAAGTACCAGTAATAAGAAGGGGGCTCCTCCATGCATGCACGTCACACTAGCTAGCTAGGCCGGTTGGTACAGCCCGGCCCTCGTCCTCTGCGGCTTGTCGCGTTGCAGTTGACCGCCGCCGGCCGGCCGCTGTTAAGCCGGTGTCGTCGATGCACCTCGCATTCGAAACAAAAGAAGGGCCGGCGTGGGAGGGGGGGGGGATCCAATCCCACCAAATAACCAGCTCAGCGTCTTGGACAGCACAGTCGCGATCGACCTGCCTGCCAGCAGAGCTTGCCGGCGCCCGGCGACCCTTCCTCCTCGGGGGACCCCGCCCCGAGTAGGCAGAAGGGCTGGCCATGGAGATCGAAATCTCCCGTGTCGCCCACCGCCGTGTTTCCTCCACCGCAGAAATTGTCGCCCGCGACGCTCGGCATGTTATTGAAGAATCGGCCTCTCCAGACCCCACCGCCGGCCATGGGGATGATCGCACTGATAATCTCCAAGGAACGTCCCAGAGCTCTGCGACTCTTGTGTGCCGGCGCCGGGGCTGTGAGCCCAAGGATGTAGACCCGCCCGCCTCCGTGGACCGTGGTAATTTTATGGCAAGGAGGTGGTGGGTGAGATCGAATCGCGCCTATATATACATATATATATATCCGATCGTTGTTGATAAAGACTAAGTCATTTTGATTTAAATTTAATTATTTTAAAAATCATCATGTTCTGATTTCATTTCGAGCCAAATTTGATATTTATTCAAAACAAGTTAATAAGTCTCATATGATCACTGAAGTCTGATTAAACCTTATTTTTACCATCTTTATATAACATAATTCTATATTCTTTTGTTTTATTTTAATTTTTTTAATCGTCCTACCGAAATGAAAATTTGAGAGTAGAATCAACTTGTTCTAATTCTGAATCTAACAATTTATCAAAACATTCAATTCCTATAAATTATAAGAATACTTTCGTGTTCGGAATCTCTATTAATTTTTATCGGAATTAAACCAACATTTTTAAAGATTAGATTTTGTTTGTGTACACTTATGGGGTGTTTGGTTGCATGATAATTGAGATTTTTATTTTAATTTTTAAAAATTGTAAGGAAACTTGTTAAAAGAAGTGTTTGACAATCATGACAATTTTATGTTTTGAAAGTGATTTTCTTCTTAAACAAAAAAAGAGAGTCTCACCTCTTTCTTTTTTCTTGTGGTCCCTCACTTTATTTGGTCATGTGCGGTGGTTACTATTTTTTGTAATCACATCCCTCCAAACATGATAATTTTATGTCATGAGTTGGTTCACTTTTTATTTTAATACAATTTTTTATCATGAAAGTGTACAAAATTTTATCATGCAACCAAACACCCCATTAGACACACAAGTAGACTCATGTCTAGAGGGTCAGACTCATATCTGGTCGTCATTCACCATTACTAAGAAAGTTCGAGCAAACAGAAATACCTCTGTTTGTTGAGGACCGTGTCAGAAAATATCCTTCGGTAGTTGATAAGTATTTGTGTCAATTAATATTGTTGAATCTTTATACCAAAACTCGCTTGCGGGCACAATTTAATTCCGTAAAATGTTCATGTGACTATGTCTGCATGTCTAACTGATGTCACTGTCAAAACTAACCATATACGATATTCCGACACCAACACACAATTCATTCTTACCATGAGAGCAAATGTTTTATCATTTTTGGTGTCCATGGCAAATTTTTTTTCTGTAGTCTCTATGATGTATAGGACAAGTACTTGCATCTTCATGCTTCTCCATGTTACCCTCGAGATGGGCTACACCCATAAGTGTACAAAGTAGGACGCTTCTGATCGAACTGAGCTTCTTCTTCCCCCCTCTTTGATCTTTTATACCGTCTCCATTTATAAGTGATGCAACTAAAATACTATCACAAATGTTAATAGGCGGTACGATGTATAGCTAGCAATATCAGAATGGAATAAACACGCATGAGAAAGAATAGCATATACGGTTATAGAGGTCAAAATTGAGTATAAATGGAGTATCGACATCAGCCACCTTAGCGTTACCACGTACAGTTTAAAACAAGCAAGGAGGAGCTTGGAGGAAGATAAGGATCACATCTTTTAGAAGACATGAAATATTTAAGATGAATATGATCATGATAGTACTCTCTTTCGCATACTTAATTGTTCTCTCCCTCTCTCTAATGGTCATCAGACTATATGTACTTCATGAGCTACACAGACTAGAACCAAATGTATATATTAAGAGAGTTGCTCAGATGTAGTAGATATTGCCAAGGTGTAACACCCACTAGCTAGGCTTATGGTTTAGTGTTATAGTCATGAAACATAACGTCTATGTTGGCAAAGAAGGGGAGTAGCACATATACCAATTTTCCAAGTGGGAAATAGCCAAGAAAAGCACACACTTTATTTTTCAGGGATCAATTTGTCCAACTCACTAAATGTGGTCCATGGTGAAACAAGCACCAAAAGTATCTTGGGATAGAACAATATTATGGTTGCCCCTGAAAAGAAAGCCAAGTGAAGCCATAAATAAAAGACATGCGTTAAACGACATAGATCATGCACCATATATATGATCTATCACACTAAGAACTTCACTCATCTATCTCGCAATGTTAATACAAAATATCGGTCAATAATCCATCTGAAAACATCATCAAAACGTGGAGTACGTGGTGACATGGATCTCGATTAAATAACACACTATTATATCTTCTATCTCATACACGTTGGTGTGATAGAGGCTGGTGCACAGAATTATTCTCAGGGTTTTGTGATTGATCTCTCTATATCTTTTATACTATTATTTTCTTGTGGGAGTCCTAGATCCGAATTCACTTAACCCTTAAATAGATATTCAAGAGATCTTCGAGAGATTCTTTTCTAAAAGAGCAGGTCACTTTTATCAAGTTCTATATTGTCATCAGTCAATTGTCCCCGGGCTATCGGTCGACCAACTAGACATCTGGTAAAGAAAAACTAATCCATACCTTCGATCAAATGGCCGATGTACGGTAATATGCACATTAACATTTTTCTGAAATCAGCTGTTTTGAGATCAAACTTCGTACCTTTGGGCGCCGTTTGGTAAAAGTTTAATTTGGAGATAAATTTAATTTATCCCAGGTTTATTTCCGAAATTTAGGGGTTAAAATAGATCTGGTACCAAACGTGTCCTTAGATCTGATCTTTTAGACAATCTTTTCTCATAGAATAAATTATCATTAAGATGATAAAATATCATAGTCCTCGTTAAAAATATTAATTCTTCTATCAGAAGGTTATATTTATCGGAGAGAGAGAGAGAGTCACGGTTATGGGTTTTACCATAAGTATTGAAAACCCTATGGTAAAACCCAGATTCTGTCCTGCTTACTTCACCAAGCTATGACTTCCCCGCTTTGGCTCGCTACGGAACCTAAATCTCCTCATCGGTGGCAAGTGGCAACCACAGCAGATCATAGCAATAGAGTACTCTGTGTTCTTTTTTTTTTTTTGAACAACACCACCACCTAATTCATTCACAACATAAAAAGGATTACACAGATTATAATACAACAATCAAGTTAAACCAGAAAAACACGTCCAAACTAGATATAACGAAAGTTCCCATTAGAATATATTTTTTCAATATATCCAAACATAACCACAAATCGACCGGCACATATGAGTGCTTATAAGATTGAACATTAGTTAAAGAGACTCCATTAAAAAAATTTGACTACTGCCACGAAACTGAATGATCACACTAGAAATGTGTGGATATTATTTAAACTATCAATATCAAAATAAAATGAGTGACTATGAAGATAATTGGAAAAGAAAACATGAAGGATCTCAATCACACGACATCAACCAATAACGGAGAAACTAATAAAACAAATATACAGAAGTAAGCCAGAGTCCACATCTCCGGCACAACAAAAAGAGACAAAAGACCTAAAATCATGTTTAGATGGAATGCTAGAAGGAAAGCATGGGAGGGATTCCTCCTAGAAAAAAAACAAGTTCAAAATAGCAAAAAGGAGCTATGCAAGGAGTCAAAGGCAAGCAACGAGGAAGACACGACGTCTGGAGATCAACTAGAGTATGCTATTGGGTGAAGGTTTCCACCGCAAGATTCCAAAGGGGACCGCCGGTAAGAGTTACCGCCATGAGGTTTCCGCTGGAGGGGGGTTTGCTGCGAGGGTGCTATTGGGTGAGGGTGCCACCGGGCAAAGGGCCATTGAGCAAGGGGACTGTTGGTGAGGGTGTCGTCTTGAATTGGGGTGAGGGGTCATCGAGTGAGGTTTCCATTGAGCGAGAGGACTGCCGGCCAAGAGGCCACCAAGTGAGGTTCCGCTGAGTGAGGGGTTTGCTAGGCGAGGGGCATGGTTCCATTGAGCAAGGGGGGCGAGCGACTGCCGAGCGAGGATTCCCAAGGGCATAGAGTTTCAAAGAAGTCATGGGGGGATGACGTTGCGAGTCACCCGGTAGCTCAGCCATAATCCAGAGAGTACTCTTTGTCATTGGATTGGCTTCAACTTATTGTGTTTGGAGATCCGACCGATTAACATGTCTAATCTTGTAGCTTGGCCGCACAACTCAAACTAAGTCTGCAAGTGTAGTTTATGATTATCTCTACTACTTATCCATATCCTTCTGGAAGGGCATCCTTGGTACCCTATTCATTAGGAGATAGACTTGGTTTATCTTCTAAGTTAATCTTGTACCAAATAGTTCCTAAAAGTTTTGAAGGACCCTATCGTAGTTTTTAATCATATATTCAATTTCAATTCAACAAATTTCTGAACATCATTCATATATGTCAAACCTGCCAAGCACGAAATGTTCAAGCATAAACATTCGATCTGCCTTAAATATTGACCATACACAAGTTCACCAAAATTCTTTAAGAACATCCCCTTTTAACAAGGATCAACTTAGCCAACTCAAGAGTTTTGAAACACCTTGGTTTGTGATATGTTAAGAGATTAATTTAGTGGACTACAAATAACCCCAGTTAACTATTTTATGGAGGTTGAGTTGAAAGAACTCTCTGAAGTTAAACGTGCTATCCCCAGAGGATGGGTGACTCATGAGAAGTAGTATGGTTGTTGGGTTAGACAACTAATTTAATCGGTCGTTACATATGATATCAGAGCACGACTCAGCCGGAAGATCTATATATGTGTCTCGTCTGGGTATGTGATATGTGATATGTGCGGTCTTGACGAGAACGTCAAGACTTTAAAGGGGTAAATTGTAACACTCTTGTTTGTAATATGTTAAGTGATTAAATTAGTGGACTATCAAGAACACCGGTCAACTATTTTTCGGAGGTTGAGTTGAAAGAACTCTAAAGTTAAATATGATATCCTTAGAGGACGAGTGACCTCCAAAAAAATAGTACGGTTGTTAGGCTAGTCAACTAATTTAATCGATTGTTACAACTTTCTTCTCCACTTATTATCTTTCCATAAAGTATTGTTTGACCAAGACATAACACCTCTTGGACCCAGTCTAATTATATACTATTTGAGTCGAACTTCATCTTCGCTTCTAGTTTTGATAACAGGTGAATCAATTCGCGAGACGGAGTCGCACACGCAAATATGTATATTGCCAGAGGAACGGTAACAGGTGAATCAATTCGCGAGTCAAATATTTAATTGCCAGAGGAACGGTACAATATTATATTATTCCAGTCTTGGTTGCAAGTTTTGGTGCATCGTGGAGGTTGTATGTATGTAGTCCTTGCATAAGTACTCCGGTGTATATTCTGAGGTAACATTCGATTAGGATTGAGGGCATAATTTCAATCTACATCTTTCGATGGATTATTAACTTGATTAGGATGGGTGATGACAGTGTAGACGTATGAGGAGTGTACGTACGTACGTACGTAACATCCCTCTAAAGTTACAACCTAATTAAATTAGTCGGAACCCACAACGCCTATGAGGATGTTGGCGAAGTCGTCATCTCTGATGCTGCCTTGGGACACAAACAGGTACATCTCACACCTTTCTCCTTGATGGGTGCATCTCCAACGTATAAAGGGCAGCTGCTCCTCAACATGTGTATGTATCTGATATGGGAGATGATAACAACGACATCGAGAGAACCCAGAGACCCACGAGAGACGTGAATATATATACATACATATATATATATATTGTGGGCTTCGTATATATATATATGTCACCATGCATCGAATGTGGATCACCTCAGTCGCTTGAGATGGCTCCCGCGCGCTCTCTCACCGCCACGTCCTATCTCTCACTAGATACGTGAACTCTTCTGTTATTTCTTGTTACTAAATAGTGCAAAATGTTATATTAAACCTCTTATTTTTTTTGTTACTAACCGTAATACGTTATTAACTCCAAAACAATATATACGATGTTTAGTAATATATTGCACTATTTAGTAACGTATTCCACCTTTTAGTAACAAAAAATAAAAAATAGACAAAAAATGGCTCCTGTACCCTACTTTGATATGGCTGTAGGTGAAAGGGGACTCAGCCTTTTTCTTCTTTTTTGAAAAAAGGACACATCTATTCATAACACAGTGGGTTACAAATATGGAGGTAACAAATCTTCAAAGCAGATCGATCTCTCTCTAAAAGGATGAATTGAATGGAGGTAACAAGTATTTATGGACTAGGAGTATGCTTTTTTGCTGCACGTTATAAAGTTCTCCCATCTCTTGTGGGACGGTAAGGTGCGTGTGATGGGGTGCCAAATTGAGTACGTAGATTTGGTAACTAGCTAACTCAGATAAAGGATTGTCTTTGCTTAATTTTTATGTTAAATGAGCAAGCTTGGACATGATATAAAAACTTGACTGGAGTTTCGATAAAACATGAGAGTAACCTATTTAAATATTCAATTAACTCCTTCATAAATTAAGTAATATAAAATAAAATAATGATACTTAATAATTATATAGTATTTGTTAAATATATACTTCAAAAGATAAACTCAAACTTAATTTGAGTTTAAAATTGAAGTTCGAATTTCATAAATAAATTTAAAAATGAACTTCATATATATATATGAGGTTAATTACTAAGATGAAGCTTGAACTAAAACTTGGATTGAATTCTCATTGGAGTTGAAACTCCAACCTGGCGGGAACAAATAAACCAGTAACCTATCGAGTTGAGATTGAACGTACATCTCCAAGCTCTTCTCAGAACACCTGCGCGAAACCTACTAGATCTTCTGTGTTGTGCACCCAAGTAGCCAGGATAATGATAATTGGTTGTTGATCCGGATTATAGATATACATCGGATGGTTTAGAGTCAGCTATATATATATATATATATAAGAAGAATCATAGTGAGATTTAATTTTGTAGATTATTCGTTAGAGAGAGCCAATAACTGAAGGAGATCAGTCAATGTGTACGCATTTGTGTGCAGTGAAATCCATTTCTTTACAACTCTCTCCACACATCGATCCGACGTTTCTACAACAGTACGTACGTACACTTGTGGAATACATATTGAGCTGAGAGTGGAAACTCGAACATAAATTATAATGAACAAAAACCTTACACACAGACAACGTAAATAATATCACAGCTCGACTCTCGATCGGCTCCACCCCGGCCACCATGAAAAGGAGGACAAAACCGATGCTGTTCCTCGGTGATCGGCTTCTTCTCACGGCCAAAGACTTGGATGCCCCAAACGTACCACCGAGGAAAAGACTAGCTATGGATCGAGCTAGATTAGGATGGGCAATCCGCACATATTAAGCTGGCAGCTCAGCTGTATGGACATGTCCACTAGCCGGAGCAAAACAACGGCACCGGAGAGCGCCCGTCATTCATTCTCCATCGCTACAAAGGTGATCACCACGATTCCTCCAGATCACGGCACGGCCACTATGGGCCCCGGCGTCGGCGCCCTTTGTTCGTTGTTGCTGCGTGCAGGCGACGACGAACTGTCAAAATCCCTCCGTTTCCTGAACAGAGTGACGCACCAAGTGACGGATTCCGCGGGAGATAACGTCGATGGAGATATCTCCTCGCTTGATCCTCAAGTACTGAGGTTGACGCGCCATGGACTCTCTCTCTCTCTCTCTCGGTCCCCCCACCCCGCCCATCACCCAAGAATCTCAGCCACAATCGCTATCGGATAAGGGGGAACCCAGTGAGGGTAGGGCCGGATCGGTGGCATCTTCCATCATTTAGATGGTGGATCCCTTCTACATCGCTATAGCTTTTCAAGAGGTTAATTACTTAATTATAAAGTGTTGGGTTGCACTATAATTTTTTGCATATAAAAATTGTATTAAAATAAAATATGAACTTGTCAATGACATAAAATTGTCATGTTCAGAAAGTTGTGATAGCAAAATATAGTGGGTATCATATATGACCAAACAAAGTGGGAGACCATAAGAAAAAAAAGAAGAGGTGAGACTACTTTTTGTCCAATAAAAGAATCATTTAAAATTATAAATTTGTAACGGTTGTCAATCGTTTCTTTTAAGGGGTATTTAGCATGATAAATTTTTATACACTTTCATGATAAAAAATTGTATTAAAATAAAATCAACGACATAAGATTATCGCGTCAGGGAAGATATGATAACAAGAAAGAATTGATACCATATATGACTAAACAAGGTGGGGACCACAAGATAAAAAAGGACTAGACACTCTCTCTTTTTGTTCAAGAAAGAAAATTCTTTAAAAACATAAAATGGTACTAGTTGCCAAACACATCTTTTTAATAAAAAAATAAAATTATAACAAAATCTCAATTTATCACGTAACCAGACACCCCATTAAAAAATTTATCACAAAAAGATAAAATTACAGCAAAACATAATTTATATCACTCGACCAAACACCTCCATTATTAGCTATACATGTGAATGGGGGAGGATTCCGTGCTCTCCTGACATCTTCAGTTCGAGATCAGAGAGCCCTCTCTTCACCCACCGTGGAACGAATCCTGATCATGTATGTGAATGTATATACATATATGTATGGACGTAGTCAAATATATCATATCGATTTATTTAGCCCTAGAATGAACACATGATCACCAAGTCCCGTTGTCTAATGGGTCCAATATATATATATATCATATCACTGCCCCCATCGATCCCTGTCCTCCACGACTTAAGGAGCGCGCCTTTATGTTTTATGGGGTTACTCGAACTCCCTCACAGTTAATTACTTGTCCATAGGAGGACACGTTACACGTCCATTAATATTATAACTCAAACCGAGACTAATTATGTGATCACTAATAGTTAGTGTTCCCACGCATAAAAGAGTTGGTAGAATACAGTAGCCATAGTTAGTAAACTATAGAGAGAGAACCGTTTCGTACAACATGAAAACAAACTAATAAATATAAAATAAAATGATCAAGATGTAGCTTCTAAGTAGTTATGAGTATGTTTCGTTTTAAAGTTAAATGCACCTTAATTACCTGCAGCAAGATAATACGTATGCATCGATATTAATTTAAAAAGTTTTTTTTTGTTTTTACCGGCCGGGTATCACAAATGGTTCAGACTCTCTTGTAAAAGGCCGTCTTAATCATCGATGGGCCTGCATTTGATGTGTGCACGAGTACATATATCAATATACATGTGTTTAGGCTCGCTAACCCATCACCTGACTTAATTATGCTGGCTATTGAAAGATAATCCTCATCATTAATCAATGTCGCCCCCTGCACTCGACGTATGTATATACGTACGCCATGACCACATCCCCCCCGATCTCGTGTTGCAGTACAGAGAAACTGGTCGAGAGCGGCTGATCTAGCTAGTAAGTAACAACGGCGACGCCGGAGCTCGATCGAGCGTGGCTGGTGGATCCGCCCGCCGTCGTAGCGGAACGCGTCTGCCGACAGCGTCTCGTGGGGGTGTTAACTGCTCCTCGGCTCGTCTCGTCCCTCGGGGCCCCACCGCCGAGGCCTTGATGGAGCATCGTCGACCGTCTGATCGACGGGCCGCATCCAACGACCCTCGGGAGATCCAACGGTCCCGATGTTCCCGGAGATCGTTCGGTCGCCACGGCCCGGCGGCACCTGCCAACTACCGGGGGGGCGGAGATGCGCCGCGGGTGGACCATTTGGCCATTAAATTAGCGCATAATCGGTGGGGTTTAAGCGCCCGAGTGCGGCCCGGCGGGTGGTTGGGCACCGGAACCCGACAGAGGACATATCCGCCCACCCCGCGGGCCCCACGGGGCCGCGTGAGGAATCCTGCTCCCTTCCCATTGGCTGGCCGATTGACCTCCCGGCGGGCGGGGGGGGGGTCCCACCCCAGCAAGAAGCAGCGAGACGTAATTTCTTCGCGAAAGGGACAGCGCACGATGGGACGGCATGATTGGGAGCGAGGCGCGGACACGTGTCGGAAAGACGGAGCTGGCGCTGGGACCCGGTGGGGGCGGGGGGGCGCGAGTCCAAGGGGAGGACGCACCCGTCAATCGAGGCACGTGGATTTCGCGCCACGGCCTCCTCTGCGGGCCCACCTCCCTCGTCTCTCTCTCTCTGGGTCTCCGGCCTTTTTGGTTTATCTGACGTGTGACTTTTGACCCTCGGAAATTTCCAACTGGCTACTGGGGGCCCCGGAGTGGGGTACGTGGCGGTGGAAGAAGCCGGATACGTGGTGGTCGCGCTGCGGCTGCGGACGTAAGGCTGTTTCCCGGGAGAAAGAGGACGGTCAGGACGCTGCCGTAAGAACAAAAAAGCACACTTCCTGCACTTTCCGACGACTAGGATGCTAAAATAAACCCAAGAGAATATAGTTCGCGTGGAATTTTTTTTTATTTTCAAGAAATGTGGGAATGATCCGAGAGTTCTGGTACCATTTTGTGATATACCTATATCGCTAGTTGAGAGAACAGTTTCTCCGATACAAGGAAGATATATCTTCCTTTTCATCTTGATGGAACATGTCATCTTCGAGACTCTGACGTACGGATGCCAAAAAATCCTCGTTTGGAGTACTAGTTTCAAATTTGTTTACTCGGGCTTCTAACTCGATCATTGTTTATATATATATTTCTCTTGTTTCAAAATCACACTCTTTTTTTTTGAATTCTAAGATTAAACCATTTGATTGGTTAAGTTTATGAAATATTTAAAAATAAAATAGAAGGCGGCATAGCTAAGGGGGATTTCACAGCTAGAACATTTTTCTGTTGGGTTTCTAGTCCCTCCTCGTGTAATTTAGAAAGCAAATCCTCTAGTTTTACAACTTTAGAAATTTCCAAACCACAGTATCGAAGTTGAAGGATCCGGAATCCATTACAACTCTCTTATATCCATTTGTTAACATTCTCTCTCACGACTAGGATGAACAATGAAAATATACAGTAGTTTAGGCAATCATATATAGATTATGATGCAGTCACCATCCTTGTCTCGGTCTCAAACTATCTTGCGAACTCTAGAACTACAGCGTGTTAAAGGTCGAAGGCTCTTGAACTTCTTTCATAGTCATCCACACAACATTATCCCGGCGTTCACTACACTTGGCCAACTGATTGAAAATACTCTAAAATAGAGAAAGCTGTTTACCTATTCGTACAACAGAGAATCGCAGGTGAGGGACAGGAGAGCGAAACCTAGCTACCGAAAAGTTAAAGAGGGGGGGTGGGGTCGGGTCAGCTTCAGGTGCAAGCAAAAGGCACAGGACGGAGAAAGGAGAGATCTCATTTAACAATCCCGGCCGGCCGTACGTCTCGGTGGTTCTTCACCTTGGCGATGGGACTGTAGGTACTTGGGAGAGTGAAGTGAGTAATATGCCGACCGTGCGTGGCACGGTTGGCGTTGCTCCTCCGCCTGGGGGCGGAGGACGCAGGTTCGCCTCTCGGCGGCGTCACAGCCGGGCACCCCCGCTGGGGGGGTGACTTGTGGGGTCCGAGCGGGGGTTCGAACCCCCGCTGGCCTGCGACGCTGCAGGCGCCTGGCCACTGGGCCATCGTCAGTCAAAAAAAAAAAATATGGCGCAATCATCGATCGTCCAAGGTACACCCTTGACCCTAGGCACGCCACGGCGCTGCCGTGCCGTGTAGAACGTCGGAGAAACCAAGCTGTGTTATCTCGTGGAGCGCTGTAAATTAAGGGAAAATTACCACCAGGTCCATTTAAGAAAAGCGGTTTACCAAAAAGTCCGTTGACCACTTTTTCATCCCTTTTAATCCGTTGTCAACCCAATGTATTACCATTTGGTCCGTTTTGGCAAGCCACAGTCCGGGTATCCCGATTTTGCCCTTCCCGGTGCGACCTCCTCTTTCCCCTTTTCTCGCGGCGGCGACGGCGGCGGTGCAGAGAGGCGGAGCCTGTCCGGGGTCCGGGGGAGCCTTTCCGGGGAGGGGGGCCGGCGGCGGACGCCGGAGGACGCCGGCGGGAGCCTGTCCGGGGAGGAGGGAAAGACGCCGCGGGCCGCCACGGCCTACTCGCGCTCGCGCAGGCGGCCGGGGGGGACGCCGCAGTTCGCACGCGGAGGAGGGGGGTAGAGGTCGACGGCGCTTCGGCGCCGCAGCCGCGTGGGGGGAGGGAAGACGATGGCGGCCGTCGCGACGGGGTCCGCAATGGCGGGCAGGGAGGAAAAAGAAGAGGAGGAAGGGGGCCGGGTTGCTGGGAAGAGGGGAGGTTCCGACGGGGTGTGGCGCTGGCGGAGGCTGGCCGGCGGTGGTGTCGCGGCGGCGATAGCGGCCGAGGAAGGGTGGCCGGCGGCGGAAGGTGCTGCCGCGGGACAGAACCGTGGGAGGGGGGAGACATCTTCTTCAACGTGTGGGGGGTAAAACAGACTTTTCAAATCTAAAATGGAGTGGGTGTGATAGTATTTTAAAAAGATGGACCTAGTGACAAGACGATTTTGAAAACGGACCTACTGTGAAAGCAGTAGTCCCAAAACGGACCTAGTGTGCATTTGCGCGTAAATTAATTAAGCAAGGCCCCGATCGAGTACGACCGGTGGGCGGTGACCTTGTTACGTACAGTACTGTGTGACACCAAATAGATCTTGTAGGTACGGTATGGTGTGACCCCCTCTCAAAGGACGATGTCGTGCCCTACACCGCGCGTGTCCCTTCCTTATCATCGTCAGCGTCGACGTACGTGTTCGTCCTCTACGTGGTATAGGGTCTCCTCTTTCATCTCGGCCTATGAATATTTAAGAAGCTTCCGCGCACAGCGATGGGGTGGTGCACAGGAGCATTCCACCCAAATTTATTTCTATTTTGGTATTATAAATTTATGATGTATGCGTGCTGATCGACCCGGTGACTGTAGGTTTGAGTTTTACCTGTTAAATTCACTCGTCGGTTTTATCAAAGTGGTTTGAAATTAAAATCTAACGACTGATCAAATCCGAGACATCAGATCTTCCTTCCGCTCAATTGAACGGACCCTTAATTAAGATCAATGATGACTACATATATCTATACGCTGGTAATTAACTAAGAAGAGATCATTAGATTGTGATATATATATATGTATACATGTGAATAGTTTGCATTTACTTTACCAAGTCTTCATCCAAAACCGACACGAAGGGATCTACGAGAGTGACACATGGTATTAATCCAGACAAACAATAAAACGAAGAGAAAACAGCATGGCGTCGTCGTCCCACAACGGTGGCCCAGCGGACAAGCCCGGCGTGCACTTCCACGGTGTTCACCGTTCAACGGCGGAATCCTCTCTTTCACCGACGACGGTGATATATATATATATATATATATGCACGAATTGCCTCGACCTGTCGGTGTAATTAACGGACGACGGACGAGAGAGGTCGCCCGGGAGAGGGTGGGAAGGAGTCTCAGCAACCACCGCCAAGGAGATCATCAGGTGGGGTGTGGGGGAGGAGAACAAGTCTAAAGAAAGAGGAGGGGAGAGGGGGACGTCGACAAGGTTTTACGAGTGTGTAGAGAGCTGTCAAGTGGGGCTTTTGTTCTGTCGTAGCACAGTTGACACGGCGGAGGAGAGACGAAGAAACATACGTCGCGAGGTTGCGTCTGCCGGCGGATTTCATTTCGATGGTTGGAGGGAAGGTAGGCGACGAGACAGCCACACAGGAAGAGGGCGACGAAGACGAAGGGATGAGGTTGCGGCACAGCTGCATCCACATTTTCTTGCTAATCAAAGACGCCCGCCAGCCCGACGGGACCCATCAGTCGATGTTTTAGGGGGTTGTGGGGGCACACGCCTTTCCCCTCTAACCTAAAATCTAAAGGCGATTGCCTTTCCCTCCTACATCAATTTATTGAATAATGGCGCCGGTCGACTGGCCCCTATTCTTTTATCTCTCTCTCTCTCTCAGGTATAGTACATACAGCGGAGAAGACTATGCACATAATTCTTCGATTTGTCGCACGCGGCAAGCCTCTTCAAGTGTTTATGGATGATGCCCGTAGAAATTACGTTGTAAATTGATGAGCACGCGCGCGCGCTCACCTTGCTAGCTGGTGGGCTTCTTTTAGACCTTGTTTGTTTTGTTGTATTTTCGTTGTTTCAAAGTCGCTTGAATGAAAACAAAAGATTGTTCCTGAATTAAAAACAAGAAATTTTGCTTGAATAACTTGATAAAAGACCACATGGCTAGGATCATTTCACAATTATGATATGCTCTTCTTGTTTTGATTCTCACGTTTCTCAGCTGGTCATGTAAATTAAAACAAAAAACTGTCGTTTTACATTAACCTGAACAGTTAAAAATATTATAAAAATGAAACGAATGCGTTATATATATATTGTAGAATTTTACAATCAAACAAACAAGTCCTTGTTCGCTTGTGGCGCGCGTAATTTACAAGCAGGAGCACAGGGTTTGGCTGTTAGCTTAAAGACGTTGGATGTGGAAATCCTTGATATCGTTTTCAATCTCGTTTGGTCATTCCTCGAAGGAAGGGTCTTCGATCAGCCTCTTATGAGCATTTTTAGATTATGAATGCAACACTTTTTTTTCTTTCTTTAGGGCATTTCTTATGAAATAATCTGGTAATCCTTATAGTTGAGCTAATGGGAATATCGTTGGATCAGTACCCTGATATGTTTCAGATGAGAAATTACGGTCTGAAGTTGAAGGGGTGAACACTGAACAGTTACCCTTTTGAATCGTATCGAATGTCGCCAAACTTCAGTATTTATTCGACCCTTCTTCCTTTCTTTTTAACCTTGACCAGCCCAACTGTCGGATAAATATTCAAGTTCCCACGAGCCTTAATTCTCACTTTCTAAATATTCAAGTTCTATCTGTACGTATCCCAAGATCTCTCCCATCCTGCGTTTGTCTCATCTCATCTCCAGACCTTTATCTGCCCTCCTCACCGGCCGGTTGGTTAAAAATGTCCAATACTATTTAGTTGAGGTCTCTTCTCGTTATCTAAATTACTAAAAGTTTCTTACCCAAAAATTTTAACGAGCGCAGCTTTAACTACGGTGAAGGACGACCACCCGGGGACCCTTCGCAGAAGAATATCTGGAGCTGACGTGATCACCGGACTGTTGGTCGCATCAGCAGGCCCGTGCTTTCTGGCAGCTTGTACTCTTCCTCCTCCACGGTCCAGTAGGGCTGTAAACGGAGCGGATACGGAGCGGATATGCCATTTCCGAATCCGCTCCGCTAGTCAATTCGGATATCGGATATCCGCTCCGGTTAGAATTCGAATACGGAGCAGATCTTCCCAATCGGATATCTCTCGAATACGGAGCGGATACGAATAATATCCGCTTCGCCCCCCCCCCAACGGCAGAACATGGAGATCGAGAAACTGTTACCAGGAAGGGATGGAGGGAGAGATCGACGCCATTGACAACTGCGAAGGATGGAGCAGGGATTTCTCTACCCCTCCCCTGCACAAAGACCAAGCGAGCTCTGGCCGGCTGCGGTTCGGCTCCCTGGTTGAGGTAGGCGAAGTCCGGAGGGGGGATCCGGAGGCGCCGCCGCCGCAGCCGAACGGGGGGGGATCCGGAAGCGCCGCCGCCGCAGCCGAACGGGGGGGGGATGATCCGGAGGCGCCGCCGCCGCCGGCCGAACGGGGGGGGATCCGGAGGCGCCGCCGCCGCAGCCGAACGGAGGGGGATGATCCGGAGGCGCCGCCGCCGCTGGCCGAACGGGGGGGGGATGCTCGGGAGCCGCCGCCGCCGCAGGCCGAACGGGGGGGGATGATCCGGAGGCGCCGCCGCAGCCGAACGGGGGTGATCCGGAGGCGCCGCCGCCGCCGGCCGAACGGGGGGGGGATCCGGAGGCGCCGCCGCCGCCGCAGCCGCAGGCCCAACGGGGGGGGATGCTGATGTCGTGCCGCCGCCGGGATGCTCGGGAGGGAGGCCGAACGGGGGGTGCTCGGGAGGCGCCGCGAGGATGCGCCGATGCGGGATGTCGGGATGGGGGAGTCGGGCGCTGGCCGGCTGGAGAGATTAGGGATTCGGAGGTGAAAGGTTATGGTTTAAAGATGGCCGTTGGATCTTATATCTAGTGGCTCAGATCGAACCGGATCTTAACCGGAGCGGATCTACTGATTCCGAATCCGCTCCGTTTAATTTTCGGATAATATCCGAATCCGAAATAACTATCCGTCGGAACAGCTTAAACGGATAATATCCGCTATCCGAATACGAATTTGAACCGAATCCGGATTTTATCCGGATCCGTTTACAGCCCTACGGTCCAGCCGGCGAGAAGGTAAAAAATGAATTAAAGGAGAAATTTAATCACGTAATGCATAGAGAGAAGGAAGGGTGCTGTGTTTAATTAATTGAAGCAAGTAAAAAAGGAAGCCGCATTTAAAAAATAGACAGGGCGGAGGGGGGGGGAAGGTATCAGCTTTATGTTCACAAGCGAAGGCTCTCTCTGCTACGTACTTTGCTTTGTAAGTTGCAGGCCGGCATGGCGAGAAAGAACAAGCAGATTGTTCTGGTATGGCGTAGGTCAATTACCGTGTATGATGATATAGAGGAATCATTTTTTTTTCTTGAGAGAAGAAGACAAAGGAGCTAGGTCGCCCTCCCTTATCTAGATTATCACTTCGTGGGAACGGGTATAGCTGCCCTTCTTTAAGAGGCATGGAACCCACCAAAAAGCATCTCACATAATTCGTCGGCTTTTCTTCGTCCACGTTTCAGATGTCTGGAGTACACACACAGCTTACGATCCAGCTGACTGAATTAATTACTCCGCTCTTGTTGTTTAATCAGATTGCTCGTATCGCTCTCTTGGATGATTCTCCTCGGGGCGACTCTCCTTTGTGAGGTAGGCGGACACGGATCCATGAAAGGGAAGACGAACACAGGGTTCTTAATTTCTTCCTCTGGTTTTGTACTGTGGCAGACCGAGTAGGCAGACCGAGTAGAAAAGGGGCTGCGCAGAGGAGGAAGGCCGTTGTCTGATCTGATCGTTGGCCCATTCTCTGCCACTGCTGCGGCTTAAACGCTTTGTCACGGCACAGTGCAAGTCAGAGCGGGACAAGCGTTATCAGCAGCACCAGTACGTACTGCGGTCCTAGAAACTCGTCATAATCTATGGGGTTTCTGCCACGCTGCTCCTGAACAGCTTGAGGTGTATATTGCAGTGCAGCTCAGCTAGCCCAGCAAGATGCTACTTGACCACATATGTATATACACATTATGTTATAGCCGCCGCTTGTCGCAATATATATATATATATATAGCGAGAGAGCGAGCGAGCGAGCGAGAGAGAGAGATTGATGCATCTTCTGGAGAAAACATTGGACAGAGGGTCAACGCGATCGTTTAATACAGTGGTTTGAAGATTAATAAGGCACATGTGGACGATACTAGTTTGGTTATCTTATCTCTTTAACAAGAGGATCATCTGCAGCCACGCTTTGAGAACCAAAACCACAGATTCCATCTTGACTAACCCGATTGACACGGGATTAATTAATGGCTCGGATGAGGTGCTAAGACCGAAAGATAAACATGGCGTTGCCTAGTAAATCGGGTGCGCCTCCTTGGACGTCTTAGACTAGCTATCTAGGTGGAACACAAATAGTTAATCGCATCAGAAAATTTAGGGAAATTGATTTTCAGCACATATAAGAAAGTTCATTGGTGCCGTTTTGATTAGTTTTTAACACTTCTATGACATCTGATTATGTTAGATGCCTTTAAATTTAGAATGTTTGATTTCATGTCTAATCAATATCTAAACTTACCACTTATATCCTAATAAACTTTTAAAAAATAAGTTAGATAGTTTAACTTCCTACTTTTAAGATATAAACTCTTTACAGAGAATATGATATATATTAAGTAAGCACTGAACTGATTAACTTGCAAATATCTTAATCAAATTAAATACTTAATTTTACCATAAAAAGCTGGTGATTTTTTGCTTAATCGAAATATATCTACTCTTAATTTCATGTCTGACCTGATATTTTGTGGTAAATTAAGTACTTAACTAGATTGACATGTCTATATAATAATCATTTAGTGCAATTAAAAAAACATATGACATGCTACTTTTATCTTCAATTAAAGATTATATCTAAAAATTAAAATGTTAAATCATAAAAATATTTTTAAAATATTTATTAAATTTAACAGATAAGTTAATTTCAAGGTTAATTAAGATACAAAGTCAAATAACAAAATCTACTAACCAAATCAGAGGCCAGAGATCTATTAAGGCAAGTCAAACGAATATAAGAGGTTAGACATGAAGTTAAGTGTTTAGATTTTAAAATTAAAATAAAACAAATGTCACCTTAATTTTCAAATTCATTGTTTGAATATCATTAACATCCGCATCATTTATTTGAAATTTCTTAACTTAAGGTACATTCAGTTATGTGCTGTTAGACTTTATAATATATAATTGTATCACATAAATTACCCCATCTCAGAAGTCAAAACTATTACATTAACAATAAATCTTAAAAAAAGTTCACTTAGTTTTCATAGGACATTTAGTTCTTTCTTTTAAGTAGGTTTCAAAAGAAACTAGGTGCATGACGACATATATCATGGGATTAAGTTTAACTTACTATTTAATCGATCAGTGTCATCATATTAAATTGATGAAAAATTAAATATGCTTTAAACGCAAATTTTCTTGGTATATTTTTTTTGAAAACTTTGAGTATTCAATTCAAATATTCTTAAATTGAATCTAATGTTCATTTTAAATCTCAGGAAGAATATCATTGTTCATTATGTTTTAATGATCTCTTGTAATCATTTTTATTATATTTTAAATATTATATTTTTTTGATTATTACCTAAATATTTAAAAAAAATATTTATTATAAGTACGTACCGGAGAGTATCCTTGTAAGAAAATTGTATTTACAAAGTTTTCCAACTTAGACAAATGGGTTAGGTAAATAATTAAAAGAACAACTTTGTCATTGCAACTCCTACTTTACCGTTCCCTAACATTTCCATATGAAATTGGAGCAAAAATTGAAGATATTTCTACTATTGAATCTTCCATTGAACATTTTAAAAGTTTGGACCTCCTACTAAACTCGATCTCCTTAAGTAGACTGCTTTTAAATTTTCAGTCCTAGTAAGGTAGGTTGGGTCAAGTGTCGGAACACTCAGCAAAACAATTAGTCGATATGACTTAAATTCATTATACCGGTCAAGACTGAGTCAGCTGACTCTGTCTAGATTGGCTGATTTGGTTCTTAATTACCTGAGTCGATCAACCCAAATTCGATAGAGTCATGGCCAGATCATCCAACAAACGGCTGACCCGACTCTGGCCTCAACCTAGCATTCCATGCTTTCTAACTTCCTACCCATGAAACATAAATCATGGAATGTTGGGTCAGGACCTAGGTCTTGACCCATGCCTGATTTTTGGGTCAATTGGCCTGGTCTCGACCCCAAAACCTCGACCAGATGAATTATTTCTTAAAATATTATTTTATTATTTTTTGATATGACCCAGCCAACATGATTCCCGACTATGGCTGAGGTTGGTTTGGGTTCAACCGACCCACTCCCGACCCTGACCCCGGCTACCTTGGCATAAGAATTTGATGTATTATAGGCATGTGGAGGGAGATTCCAACCGAAGAAGCGAAGGTCACACGGTTGGTTCTGAATAAACAATATCGAGATTAAATTAGAGAGATAAATAATTAAGATTACAAATAAATACTGAGGGGTTTTGGTATAAGATTAATTCATAAATAAATCTAGATTTATTCTCAAATTTATTGAGATAAATTAACTTTATCTTTTAAATAATCCAAACTGCAGCTGGTTGTAAAGAATTTTATCGAGGTTAGTTTTTTTTTTTTGACTTGTTCTTCTTATAACTATTTCGGGATGTTAATTTGTCTTGGATGCGGGGTGTTGAAATCATGTATTGTTTGATATGGTGAAATCGATTTCTCCACAATCATGATAACTGCATTACACAAATTTCTCCTCGATCTCCTGTTAAACAGATAGCTAGTAGATTGGATTTTGAGTGTTCATCCCCATAGTCCATCTCCCCTTCACACTTTCCAGTAACCCTCTCTTGTCCCCTCCTATTTGAGTCCGGATCCCCTCAGGAGGGCTCCTGAGGGGACCCGGTCAGCCCCCTCACATTGGGGGCTGACAAGACATTGACAAGATGTGATTTGAGGGGGTCAAATCACATCTTGTCAGCCCCCCATGTGAGAGGGGCTGACCGGGTCCCCTCAGGAGCCCTCCTGAGGGGATCCGGACTCCTCCTATTTTGACTCCTCCCCCTCCTATTTGATTCATCCCTCTACACACAGCTGGCATGGTAGAGATCCGAGATCTGATCTGATGCGCTCTTGTCTGTGTTCGTCCCGGATTGGCGACGTAAGAATCAGATGTAAGCATCACATATTATCCCTTCAAATCCAGCTGCCTTTTGTTCATCTTCTTCTTCTTCTTCTTTTTTGGCCAGTGTCGTATCGTAACGGCGCACTGATTCTGCGTGCGACTACGAAGTCGTCACCTGCTGGGTGATGTGTCCCGGGTTCGAAACTGGAACGGGACCTCCCAGCCGGAGGAACAGAACAGCGGCGCCTCCGACGAGGCGACGGTGCCCACCGCCTTTTGTTCATCACTAGGCGTTGCACAGTGAAAGATGCATAGTGTGAGAGAGCACGAGGTTGTTTGTGTAGGGACAGTCGGCGCTTTAGTTTTGGTACGTCGACGGCCGCCATTGAAAGTGTGGGGGATGCCCCATCGCCACATTGGAACACAGAGCGTACCTCCTTTTGTCTAGAACTCGGTATGATGAAAGGAGGGTGTGAATTTTAGGTTTGATCTCGTTTAAAATTTTGAACAGATTTAAAATATAATAACCATTGAAATAAATTTTACTTCGCACAAACACAGTAACTAGTAATGAATTTGCATTCCCTATCTCACCTGTATAGCTCGGTGCGTGAATTTCTCAAGTATATATAACAGATCAATTTATTGATTACATATACACTTTTAAGCCCAGCAAATCATTCACGCACCTAGACACGGTTACAACCAATGATGTAATCCTCCACAAACAAGGAGAAAAAACTTCCCCACACACTTATCTACTCAAATGAATGTCACCAAAAATATATATATATATATATCAATCACTTCAGAAAAAGTTGAGAAGAATACGTAAATTTGAGTTTGTTGTGTTCTTTCTCTTCGTCTTAAGTTGACAGGGGGAGGACTGTATATATTTGTTGTGCTCTTTCTCCTAGTCTTAAAGTTGACAAAGAACTGAATGTGATCGCTCTATGAGAGAGATGATTTTCTTTTCACATCATCCTTTCACTTTGGAGGTTTACCTAGAATCTTTGAGCACAAAATTTTTGTTTGGATTCTAGGCCAAACTTTGAATTATTCAGTCTTTTTTTTTCTCCATCCACTATTTTAAACTAATCGGTTTTCTTATGGCCAAAACTCATGATATCCGAGAGTGGATCTCACAGATGTTGAAAAATGTCAAATTTGACAAATTTTGTGCCAACATCCGTCGCCAGCCCGATATATCAAGATCGATGATTATTGTCGACTCTTCTTTGAAACATATCTGTTCTGAAAATTTCTGCGTACAATATCGGGTTTACAGTAACAGGCTCAATATAATTATTTGACAAAATATCTCATGTTTTTATCCAAATTTAATGATTTTAAAATATTTATTTTTTCAGCGTCAGTAAAATCAGAGAAAATTGACTTTAGTCCTCTGTCATTCACTAACCCGTGCGGTCGCCATGATTCAACGGCGACGGGCTCGAAGCTAGTCTTCACCAGCTTCCCTATTCGACCGTGCGTGGCACGGTTGGCGTTGCTCCTCCGCCTGGGGGCGGAGGACGCAGGTTCGCCTCTCGGCGGCGTCACAGCCGGGCACCCCCGCTGAGGGGGTGACTTGTGGGGTCCGAGCGGGGGTTCGAACCCCCGCTGGCCTGCGACGCTGCAGGCGCCTGGCCACTGGGCCATCGTCAGTCAAAAAAAAGATAACTTTCTATGTATCATGATTAGACGTCATATATATATATAGATTAACGTGCACGAGGGCACGGCAATCGACGTTTACAACATCGTTCTCGGTAGAACTGCGAACCAACGCCAGCAAAGAGAGAGTACGTACAAATGGCCATGAATGGTATCCCTGGCTCCATTTTAGGGTCTCAAAATAACTCCCGCCGGGACCATCGATATAACTAGAGCCTGCTATATACGCGGATCCACAGCATCAAATGCTTATCAGCAGCTGTTAGCATCTGCGCCCTCCCTCTGATTATCTCGGCATCAGCATCAGGTGCCGCATGTCACCTGAGGGACGAGCCGCCGGTGCGGGACAGCTCCATGCTTCGTGGGGGGGCATCGATCAGCGCTCCTCCTATATAATTCTCTATCTCCGTCGCTCGCTCTCAGATATATATATATATGCTAAAGAAAGAACAATCACGCAATCACGCATCATCTTCAACCCGGCCAGAATCGACTTGTGTGTTCTCGCAGGTGATGTGGGGGTGTAGTGAAAATGAGATCCCAAATGGTAGCAATCACATCAACCCAGGAATGCGTACGCAGTTGAAGAAGTTGTGACGGAAGAATGTTTCCAATGATCGACGGATGTCTACCGCGCACACCCACATGCAAGGTACTTGACCTCCAAAATGTACTGCGTACTTCTCTCTACATACACGTACGCCAAGGCCTTCTCATGGCTCTCGATCGATATTTACCCTACCTACCTTGTTCGTCTGTCACCTACCAGTTTAATCCCAATAAATATTACTGTTTTTGTCCTCCCCTTCCCTTGTTGGTACTCCAAACGATTTCCCCCATCTCCCTCTCTTTAGATGAGGTGCTGGTACACCACTGAGGTAGTTGGTTGCCTTGGCTTGCGATTGCTTTACCTTCCCTCGCCAGCATCTAACAGCAAGATCCAGAAAAGAAAGCAGAAGGGGGGGAAGAGGAGCTGCCAAACAAGGGCATAAAATAAAGAAGAAGGTGGGAGAGATGAATAATACAATTTATGGGTGAAGACAAGGGAGATATGCGGACACTATGTGCCCATCTGCAATGCGGATGGCTTGATGTAACGAGAAGGAAAAGGAAGGGCAGCCCGTCTTCGTCTTTCCTCCTAACCCAACAATCCTTTTTTATATATGTAGTATCTCACCTGCCCATCTCCTCCTGCCGATGCATTTAAAATTTTGATCTTGGAAGTAGACGTTTCCTCGTTCCTTATCTCTCAGCTGCCGGTCACCTCTCGTTTCTGCACAAACGAGTCCCTCTCCGTCCTCTGATCCTGGTGACAAGATACAGAGACTTGGATGTTCCCTCCCATGGCTACCGCGCTACCCCAATTTAATGATATGTATATCCTCCTGTTCGTGTCCGTCCTCTAAAGAAATGCTGTTAGGAATGGGCAGAGTGCAGCATCCTTGGATGCTGATGAAAGAAAGATCGAGCTTGGCAGGTCAATTCGACGAACACTTCGCTTTGATCCATCATCCTAGCTAGCGTTCGTATGTAGCATCGACAGCGGCAGCTGTAGCACATCACAATACAGAGCCGCCAACACCTTCTTAACCTCTTCGTTTTTGTTGCCTCACTCCCCCTCAGGTGCTTGACAAGATCGCCATCACACACGCTCTCTCTCTCTCTCTCTCTCTCTCTCTCTCTCTCTCAAAACCTAAAGGTATCCGGCAAGTCATTTTCCTTTCATCCATTAAGAAATGACTATCAAACTGGGGTAGGGTGTGTGAGGCCGCCGGTCTCCGTCTCTGTGGGGTTCCGGATAATGGTATTGAAAGATGGGCGGTCTTTCTCCCGTCTTCTTTTAGCCCGTCTCTTTATATTCGTTTTCCTTTTCAATTGGAGAGAAGGGTAGGCGTAGAGGGAAAGGTCTTCCGGGGGGAGAGAGGGAGAGCGCTCTGACAGCAGGGGTTTATAGAGAAGGTCCGTTCCTTCCCATAATTGTGCAGTTTGGACCCCAGCCAAGGAGATCTTCCATGGGTTCCCCGTTAGTGCAGCAGCCTCTCTGAAAAGCAGGCGGCGGCCGGGGAGGGAGGGAGGGGGAGAGAGAGGAGAGAGCTGGCCGGGAAAGGAACATAAAAAAGAGAAGAGAGGATTCGCCCTGCTGCACGTGCTTGGAAGCGCTCCTATGCCTCGCTCAGGTAATGCCCACTCAAATATGCACACGATCGGGAGCCAGTCGCCCTTGATCATGGCTTTGCCGAGATCGCCTTCTTCTTTTCCGGCTCTTCCAGCCCCGTGGCGCCCTGTCCTCCTCCCTCTGTTCTTCCGTGTTCTTGTGATCTGGGTCCTCGGATTGAGGATTAGAAGGCTGGGATCCTCGCAGAGATCTTGCTGTTATGGGTCCCCGTTTGTTCTTGTGTCCTCCTGAGTTTTCGACATGTTGAGAACACCGTGACGGCTTTACTCAGAAGGGGTCGTCGCCGGGGCCTTCGTCTATTTCCATCCGTTTTACTTTACCCGGCCGAATTCGACACTCCCCCGCTCTCTAAATCGAAAAGGGGATTTGATCGTCCCCCATCTGAGTGAGGACATGATCTGAATTGGAGCTTTGTTTTCTGTTGTGAAGAAGAATCGCCGACAGCCTGCTCATCTTTGGGGTTCGTGACACAAGCCGATCTTTGATTGGTTTCTCTCCCTTGCAGGAGCCAATCGGTGACGTGAAGGCGATAGGGGACCGCGCAGACCGGAGGCAATTGCCGAAGTCTCTCCCTGGATGTCTGCAGATCATGAGTTAGGTAGCTGAAGATCTGACAGAGACGACCGATCGATCCGGAGGAAGATAGAGAAATTAATCCGAGGAGATCGGCGGTCCTTTCCGACTAGATACAGAGATAGCCGGCCGCCTGCCCCTCACGGTTCCCCCTTCAGAACTGCTCCTTTCAAGGTTGGGGTAGTCTCTATCTCTCTCTCTTCTCCGGCACCCTCGGCTTTTTGCTTCAGAGAATAGAATTTCTTGGAATTCCTCCGGCATCAGAAGATCCAGAACCGATGGCGACCTTCTTCCACGGCGGCCCCCCGGACATCCAGTCCGACGGCCTCCAGACGCTCTATCTCATGAACCCGAGCTACGTCGGGTACGCCTCCGACGGACCTTCCGCCCCCACCAACATGCTCCTCCTCAACACCACCGTGAATTCTCTCAACCGAGCCACCGTCTCGCCGACATCGCCGCCGACGGGTGGACCGCAGCAACAGCTGGTGGGGATTCCGCTGCACACGCAGGTGGCCGCTTCTTCTTCGCAGGATATTGGCCGCCCGCCGCCCCTCGGCGTCCCGCACGACGTTTCCGCCGTCCACGGAGTGGTCTCGAGGTTCCACTATAACCTGTGGACGCCGATCCCCGGGAGCAACAACAACCCGGCAATAGAAATGGACTCTCAGCATCTTAGACGCCCCGGCATGCCGCTGCCTTCTCAGCAGGTGCTGTCGCTCAGTCTATCGCCGCAGCAACCGAACTACGGGGTTTACAGGCCGGAGCACGACGTCCATCCTCGCCCTCAGGCGATATCGCCGGCGAGCGCCGGCGGCGGGGAAGACGTGAGGATGTTGATACCACCGACTTCGGCGTCGGAGGCGGCTGGTTCGGGCGGTCTGCCGGGCTTGCAGAGCGTGTTAATGGGTTCCAAGTACCTGAGGGCGGCTCAGCAGCTGCTAGACGAGGTCGTGAACGTGGGCAAGGGCATCAAGGACGAGTCACCAAAGGCCCCGAAGCCCCAGGCGAAAGGTAACAAGGAAGCAGAGGAGGCGGCGGCGGGGGAGGAGATCAGCTCCAAGCGTGCGGCTGAGCTCACAACGGCGGAGAGGCAGGAACTCCAGATGAAGAAGGCAAAGCTAGTGAGCATGCTCGATGAGGTAATTAAATTAACGAAATCAATTACTCAGAATTTCTTTCTTTTTGTATGATATTGGTCACTGCTGGTTCAAGAGCATAAACTTCGAATTAATTAGCTTCCCCTGTTCGAGTGTTCTTCACCAATATTGGATTAGCAAGAACAAAGGTCGACCTGTACTGTTTACATATATATATATATACATATATAGATGAGGGTCCAGAGTAAGGAGAGATTTCCTGTTTTCTTCTCCGTAAGTTGATGCTTACACTACAGGACTCGGCCCCCTGAATATTTCCCCCCAATCTCAAAAATCCCATCTTTGATTTCTCTGTTGCAGGTGCAACAGAGATACAGACAGTACCATCACCAGATGCAGATCGTGGTCTCCGCCTTCGAGGCCGTGGTGGGGTACGGCTCGGCGAGAACCTACACATCCCTCGCGCTGCAAACAATATCCAGGCAGTTCCGGTGCCTCAAGGACGCCATAGCGGGGCAGATACGCGCGACGAGCAGGAGTCTGGGGGAAGAGGACGGCCTCGCCGGCGGTGGGAAGAGCGAGGGAGTATCCAGGCTACGCTTCGTCGATCATCACCTCCGGCAGCAGCGCACGCTGCAGCAGATGGGTATGATGCAGCACAACGCCTGGCGACCGCAACGCGGCCTGCCGGAGCGCGCCGTGTCGGTGCTTCGTGCTTGGCTCTTCGAGCATTTCCTGCACCCGTGAGTACTGTACACACACACAAGAGCTGGCTCGTCAATTCTGGCCCTGGGGTTCTTCTTCTTCTTCTTCTTCTCTCTCCCCGGCGCCATGGCCGCGTGAAGAATAAATCTCTGTTCTTGCTTGGGGTTAAATGGCGTCCCTGATCGTCCATGGATCCGTGTTGCGGTTGCAGGTACCCCAAGGACTCGGACAAACTCATGCTCGCGAAGCAAACGGGGCTAACGAGGAGCCAGGTACTCCCGATCGATTGAAATAAATAATTGCAGTTGGTTGTTGCTCCAGCTCTAGCTATCTCGATGGATATAACATCATCGATCGGAATCTTACAATTCTTCTCGATCAGGTGTCGAACTGGTTCATCAATGCGCGCGTCCGACTGTGGAAACCCATGGTGGAGGAGATGTACCTGGAAGAGGTCAAGGAGCAAGATCACCAGAACAACAACAGCGAGGACAAGGCAAGCAAGGACGACTCAAGCGCGCCGCAGGACGACAGCCCCACGAGAACAGAGCAGACCGACTGCCTCCTCACCAGGCAAGATGACTCCGCCGCCGTCGACCCCAAGCAGCCGCCGTCCTTGATCCCCACGTCCGACCCGGCCGCCATCTTCCGGAGGATGCACGCCGCCGCATACGGCGGCGGCGACGACGATCCCGTCATCCAGGAGAAGCTGAAGAGGGCGAGGACCGAGGAGGCCCTCCACATGAGCGGCGTGCCGCATTCCCTGGACGTGGGAATGGACTTCAAGCCCCCCGATCAGACGAGCAGCAACCGGGAGTTCTTCGCCAGGTTCGGCGACGTCAGGCGCGGCGTGGAGGACCACGGCTACTCCCAGCTGCTGACGGCGGGCGCCTCCACCCACGGCGGGGGCTTCGGGGGCGGCTTCTCCCTCGGAGACATCGGGCGGTTCGACCCGGAGCAGTTCGCGCCGAGGTACTCCGGCAACGGGGTGTCGCTCACTCTCGGGCTGCAGCACTGCGACAGCCTCTCCCTGTCCGGAGCGCAGCCCTCCTTCCTGTCCGCCGACAGCATCCCTCTGGGGAGGAGGCTCGACATGGGCGGCGCCGAAGCCGGCGACTTCTGCAGCCTCAGAAACGCCCCGCCCGTGGCTCACTCCGCTGCCGCCTTCGAGAACATCAACATCCAGAACAGGAAGGGATTTGCTACGGCTCTGCTGCCGGACTTCGTGGCATGATCATCGATCATCTCTCAGCAGTATCATCTTGCTAGCTAGCTAGTCTCAATTAATTAGTAGCCTGAGAGAGAGAGATATATATATATATATGGTTTCCCTAGATACGTACAAGAGAGTGCTTGCTATACTTTGCTAGGTCAATTAAATGCTTGTAGAGTCTCGTCGACGGACAGGAAGAAGGAAGGAGGAAGCGGGCTAAAGGAGCACGCACAGATTGAACCCCCTTTCTTCCAGAGGGGAGATCTTCTTCTTCCCTGCCCGCCCTCGATCGTTGCATACGTGGGAAGGGAAGGGTTGGATGGGTCGGCAACAAGGCAGCAGCCTAGTGTAAAGATCAATAGTTTGACGATTACAGTTGTATACCGGGGACAAAGGCAATCAATGGTATAGTATAGTATATATATAGTTGCCATATATATATAGTCGATAGAATTAGGGTTTGATTAATCCGAGAAAATCGGAGGGATGTAGTCATTTTATGCTCCTTGGGGGGAGGGAGAGATATATAACAGCCTTCTTCTTGGGTGAATATATAAAAATAAGCATGCTTCTCCTACATCATCCACCGGCCAGCTGGTCGTTTCTTGTGCGTGTATGCGTTTCCGAGGCACGCAGATCAACCACGGTTTTACTACTCTCACTTCGATCGCGGGGGTCTGCGCTGCAGGCCGGGATTCAGCAGAAGAGGAGGAGGAGGTAAGCTGGCTACCCGGCGGTCAAGGTGCCGCAGGACGTACGAGGGGAGATCATTCATGTAGCGCAAAGTACACTGCCAGGCTTTATATCTCGTCAGCGAAGGAAAGGACGGAAAGGAGAATCGCTCCGTAGACGACGGATATCAGTCCGCTTCCACTCGTCTGCTCCGCCGACGTTTGGGCCCCGGCGTGGTTCAATAATAAGAACATCGCCGGAAAAGCCGCCGCCGTCGCTGGCTTTCCTATGCGGCCGCCCTCCATATCTCCACCTCCCGGTAACCGCGAGGTGAAACACGTTTTTTACACACCCCCCCCCTCCCCCACCACCGCAGTGGCGAGGATGTCAATGGTATGGTAACCGATTAGTTGATAGGTTTCGACATCTAATTAATAAGTAACCATGAAAGACAGACAATCTTTTAATTTAACCAATATCAAAATATATGTTGACTGATAGTTGTACCAGCCGTTCATTAATCAAAATATAGTACCTGATGACGGCTCATAGAAGATGACTTGAGCAAATATACTTTTGACGCATAGATCGTGATCATGGATAATATTACCATCCAACGGTGTTGTGTGATAAGGTCCTTTTTGACAGGCTCCATTGTCAGGCCATGACAAGCTCAATAGAGAAAGATTGAGAGGGGGGGGGGGGGGGCTCGGGAGGGGGAATTAATCAAGGAGGAAGCCAGCAGCTTCGGACTCTTGTTTGTACAGCGTACCGTTCTTCTTCCTCCGGACCCGACGACTTCCTCTCTGATGTGGGTCCGAACGTGTTTCGGACCACAAGAGTCGATCAGTCCTTCGGACCACAAGCTCTTGGACGTCTCCTCCCGCGGATGGACGCAGACAGCGGACGTGACAGCGGCAGCCCGTCTGTTGTTCCGTTCGGCCATTGTCTTCTCTCCATCCATCGCAATAGTGCCTAGGCTCTTGCCCTCTTTATGAAAATGAGTAAATGAAACATCTCATCCAGTGTCCTTGTGGGCTTGCCCAACTGACACAAGGGGGGATGATCTGGGCCTTGCCCGACTGATATGGCTCGCGAGATCTCTGGTTGTTCGACTGTGTTTTTATACAATTTCATGTTTGATAACACAATTAGATATCTCTCTACGTACTATGTATATTATTAATTTAAAATTTTGTATCGATATGAAGTATCGAAAGATGTTTGACTGTTAATACTGTAATATTCTGAAGATGTTAAGAGATTAAATTATTGGACAATCAACAACACTAATTAACTATTTTTTAAAAATTAATTTAAAATTTTTTGAAGTTAAGTATATTATTCCAAGAGGATGGATGACCTCTTGAAAAATTGCACGATAGTTGGATCAGTTTACTGATTTAATCGGTTGTTACAAATATCCTACAAAAGAAAAACAAACTATCTGATACAGGTGTTCCCAACTCGTATCAATCGACCATCGTATTGATATTCTATCCTCTACAAGTACCAATATCAAAGTTGACATGATATCACAGTTTCGATACTTTGACCAAACAGGTTGGCAAAAGACTTCAATTGTCATGTTTTGGTGAGGTATGGTGACAAAAGAGTGGAGACCATGTGGGCATGTATGATTATAAAGGGTGGAGGACCACACAAGAGAAAAAAAGAATACTCACAAGGACGTTTCTTAATGATCTCCAGACAACATTGTTACAAAAAACTCAAATTACCATCCACCCAAAGACGCCAATTACGAAAGAGATCCGGTAGACTTACGGGTTGATCAATAAGTTGTCTCATTTAGATTGCCAATGTCTTCAATGATCGTGTCCAATAACCAAGACTTTTTGTTTATAAAACGCAGAAGTAGATATGAACCTTTATGGCCTCGATTTCCGACAATAATTGTGAAGTGCATTACTGCATTCTATTCATACGTACTAGAGGAGATGAGACTAAAATGCACAACTCCTCTCTCATCCTCCCCCCCCCCACCCCCCAAATCAAAAAGACCAATTTTTTTTTTTAAAAAAAAACAGTCACTTTTATTTTTGAAACTTTATTACCTCATGTCTATCCACCTGTCTCTTATGCAAAAAGTAAATAAATAAAATGAAAGTCTAGACGGGCTAGCCAGTGCATCCGGCACAAACGTCAATGTCAATAATGGGGGGGACTCTGAACCCATGTGCGTCGTCCTAAATGCAAACAGTTGCAATATGCATTTTTCGTATGAATATCTGATAATTTGAGATTAAGGCTTGATTTAATTTAAAGCTGACGGAACGAATGAGATTAAATGTATATATGTTGGAATTCATTCAGCAGAATGAAGTAATGGTCCATTGCCGGGTTCTACGTAAGGAAAAATACGGGAAATTAATATCTTTTAGATAATATGGTTTTCTTGTAAGCTAAAAGGTGGGCTTTAGGAAATTAATGTCCACACAAGCGTCGTATTTTACTGGAAAACAAAGAGTCTATATATATATTACGGAGTCTTGAACAAACTTTACTTGTATTCGAGACTCAGCTCGTCAAGATCTCAACATGTCAAGCTCAAACTCGTCGAATTACTCATTCTCTTGACTGATCTGGAATCCGACCATGGAAACATGATCTAAGCAAAAGTTCGTGATCCCCCATCGTCTGTCTCGTCGGATCCGTCAGCATCAAATAAACCAGATAGAACTACCTCATTTCGATTTGTATCGTCTCCTATAACATAAGTAAGGACAGTGCTCATTTCACATTACAGAAGAGAAAAGACTGGTATGCCCGTTTAACGCCAAGAGCACAAGGATAGTCAGCTCAACAACGAGAGCCAGTAAGTCAACGTATCATGCTATGATGTTAAACCTGTAAACTGTCACGGCACGCCATAGCTTCTGAAGAAATAACAGTGTTTAACGCTCGCACACTACGTTCGGGTTTAAACGCAGACGGAAAACAACCTTCCGACGCATGCTATGTACATTAGAAACCACGCCAAATTTTCATAACCACCGATGAGAAGGAAAGAGGAATACAGAAGATCTCCCACCCCAAGCGCCTCCCTTCCAAGGGCACAACAAAAACAACCTCCTGAGGAAGGCACTGAACCATCACAAGCATCCCCCCCCCCTCTCCCTCTCTCTCTCTCTCACACACACTCTCTACAAAGAGGAAACTTTTGATACTCCATAATTCTATATCACTATGTTAGATACGTTGCAGAGAGATGGAGTGGGGCTTCATAGATCTGTTAAAACCCCTTGTCAAGTCAGACTGTACTCTTGGAGTAACTGTCCCCATGGCTGTGGTGCACGGTATGTCCATGGGGAGAGCTGGAATGCTAGACATGGTGGGTGAGAAATCACACCCCTTCCAAGCATCCTGAGGAGGGTAGATGGAATCATTTCATGGATCACAGCAGCTGGTTAGCCAAGCCAGTTGCAGGTACAGAGGATTGACAGACCACGTTGCATGGGATGTTGCTGTTGTCAAAACTCTGTGCCGCAATGCTGCCTCCTGCGTTTGGTTCCAATAAACGTACAAGAGACATGAATATATCCATCCTCGTTACATCCCTATTCGCCTGAGAATTTAGCATCGGAAGCCAAAACTTGGTCAGAAGCACTCAAAGCATAGGTATCAAGATGGGAAATGAATGTGGGAAAACAAACATGAAGCAAAAGCGTGAAGTGAGATTCTGAAGTTCAATGAAAAAGCAAGAAAAGAGGTACTAGGTGTCTGATCACGTTTGAATATTTATTCTGAATGGCATTTATATGAACTTTTAAGAAAATTAATTAATAGAATAGGTAAAACTTAATATTGAGCTAATCCATAGGCCTGTAATCGCAAAGAAATATGAATAAAGCAATGAATTCTCTAAGGTGAAATCCTTGTAAATTGTATTTTAGGGGCCCCAGAATCATTTCTCACACATTCTGGTAACATTTCCCGGAAGTTCCAGAAATGTTTTGTTTAGTTTCCTGAATGCATTTCACGGGAAATTTACTTCCCCCTTTCAACATTGTTAAGAACTGATGCAATATGTAATAATGAAATAAAGTGATGAGCCATATACGATTAGACAATATTTCACTGCATCAAAAGTCAAGGGACAAATTGAATTGACATGGCACAAGATATGGAAGTAATTAAACCAGCTTAATTTTGTAATGATGGTACCAACTACAGAATTTGAATCACAGGGTGGGGTATAATTTAAGCAAGATCAGTGGACCTGACCAAAAGCAAGCAAGAGAATCATTCCATGCCCGCAAGATTAAGCCAATTTTGAAAACTACTGATGTACCTCCACAGCAAAACGAGCCCAGACTTTATCATTTCGTGCTTCCATCACCCCTTTCAAGATTGTCAAGCCCAAGCCCCTGATGAGATCAGCTATCTCCAAAAAGAAACCCCGTTCTTTGCATAGCATCTACAGGAAAAAAAAAAAGAAGATTCACGCAGGCATCTTTCCTACACGTCATAATTGCAACTCAAGGATACATTGCAGTATGCTGCTTACCTCCACAAGCAACTGGCGTGGTGGTTTCAGATCTTCAACTATAATAGGACAGACCATTGATCGGGTGCCGACTTCGAAAGCCCAAGTAGCTCCACCTTCAAAGTTGTCTTTCAACAGCAAGCCACCTTCTTTGCTAATTATCTATTTACACATAAACTTTGATTACCACATGCTAAATTTATTTCTTCCGGTAAAGTCCTAAGAACATTATTACATGCAGAAAGTATATCAAAGGCAAATGAGGCTAATAACACAAGTAGTTGCTCTTAGGACTTTAGATGTTACAATTACAAGCATTAAACCATTATTTATGAGTATGACCGAATGACTGACAGAGCTTTATGGACAACAAAAAATGGTTTACCAAATCAAATGAACAGAAATTTACATATCTGCATACCTTAGGCTCTCCAGTTTCTTTCAGCTTGTCTGCATGTTTTGTCACACTTTGCAAGAAAAGCATATGTTTGATGGTTCGTTCCAGTAAAGCATCGATGCTGCACTGCTCCATGATAAAATAAAAATTTTAAGGATACAATTACCAGAAGTGACTAGTTAAGAGAGTATATTTACCTTTGCTCCATTTGGTACAATCTCACGCAACTCTTTGACACGGTCTTGGATCATTTGCCTGTCCTTTGGTCTGGGTCTGGGGCTCTCTCCAGGTCGTGATCTTTTCCTATTCAGCTTTCCTATTTCATCTATCCTTTTACATTGAGCTGATAACATGCCGTCAATTTTCATGCTATGGCCATTGTCAGCCCACAAGCTTATTTGGGATTTATAAGCATCTTTCTGAGAGCATTCTCCAGTTTTACCCACACTACCTGATGATTTAACAGAGCTGGCTGAAAATTCTGCTTTGGAAGCAGGGAGAGAATGACCAGAATGTTCCCCATGCATCTGCTGCTGTAAAGTTGCCCAACCAAATTCACTTGAGTTGATATGGGCCACAGAGGTATTTGTCCTTGCTGTTGCTGTCCTGCAGTAAAGATCATCTGACCTTTGTTCAGCACAAGAGTTGATGTTGGAGACAACAGCATCCAACAATTGGTCAGGTCCTGCCCCCGACAATATCCCATGACTATTGGAGACCCCATCATTCATGGCATCAAAACAAGGGTTCGCTTCCAGCTTACTTATGCAAGTGGGAGTATCTTTATCTGAGTCTTTGGTGTTCAGACCATTTGTACCCACAGAACATCCACCAAAACCTCTGGACCAGTGTTTAGACTTGAAATCCACCCCCAATACATCAAACAAATCATCACCAGAAGTTTGTGGAATGTCATCTAGAGGCCATTGACCAATCATATGCAGGGAGCTGTGCTCGATAACTTTTTGTTCATTGCCCAATGAGAAATCACAACCACCTAAACAAGGATAATTTTCATATCCTCCACCATTAATGATAGGATTGGAACAGGTCAACCAACAATCTTGAACATTAGATGTCAAAGGCCCATGTAACAGTCTGGATGCCTTTTGATCCATGCATACATTGTCAAATGACTGAAATGGATCATTGACAATATTGGACATAGTTATGGTTGACATACTGACGGTATGCTTATCTGTGCTCTCTGAAGCTATTACAGAAGCGGAGTAATCAGTTGAACAATTCATATTGCTTGCAACTTGGGCTGCAGCACTTGCAAATGAATTGACATCCCGGAATCCAGTATTTCTCTCCATGCTTTCTTGTATGCCTGACAATGCAAAATTATTTCTTTTATAAGATGATTCATCATTGTGTCCTGGCAACACCAGATTATTTGAAGAACTAGATATTGCTTTTCCACGGTGTTGTTGAACAGTTTTGGTGGTCTCTAACGCTGACACACTATCTAGAAACCCATGATTATTGATGTCAGACAAAAGCTGTACTTCATGATATGATCCTGTGTTAGAAGTCAAAGTTGAGCCCACTAATGAAGATTGACTCTGGCAACTATAGCTTGAGCCATGCATTTGTTTCTTCTGAAGTTGTAGATCCTTGTTGAAGGGAGCAACAGGAACTGCTGTCTGATTGGTGCAGCCATGCGTAGGCATATCCACAATGGTGGTAGCTGGTGTTGATCTCAATGAAGCTTTGTCAAAGAAAGATCCTCTGGGTACACAAGAAGACTGCATAAGTGGACTTCCTATTGGAAACTTATTGACAACAGGCACCAAATCTTTGGTATTAAAGGACAGAAGATTGGACATGTTGGAACAAGCTGTTCCTGAGGGATAGAGAGAATTTGATGGAGCAATTCTTGCTGCTTTGTTCTTGAGATCAAGATCTTTGAGGACATCCCTGGATAAAAGAACACCTTGCATAAAGCTAAGCTGCAGAAAATATTGTCTGACATGCTGTACGAGTGCCACGTTTTCCATAACCTGAATAAAAAAGGACCATATTACTTTTACTTGAGCACATGCGACAATCAAACCAATGCAAGCACACTTTAATATAGTGTTATATTAAATGATAAATTCACTGTGAAAGAAGTTGATATTAAGTATTCAAGGAGTAAATCATGCCAACTTGCCAAGGCTTCACACAAAACAACTGAATCTTGAAGTCATGTCATTTCATGAAAAAAAGACACTGATGCACTTGTGCTTGTTTTACTGCCGCCAGATCCCTTCTAGGCTTCTAGCCTCAGAAGTAGATATACATGTATGTAGAGGGGTGTGCATTAATCAGCTCAAACTGCCAAATGGAACCGAACTGAACCAGTTTTGTTCAGTTCAAACTAGTGGTTTGCTTCGTTGGACTTGTAGATCTTCCAAACCAAATCAAACCAAACTAAAACAATTTAAATAAAATTAAATAAAATTATTACTGCATTATTCTTAAAAGTGATGTTTGTATAGTAATATAATAAAATAACATTTTTAAATTTATTTATAACCAAGATATGCATATATAAAAAAAGAACATTCTAATCTCAAGTATCTTCATTTACTATGTGCCTGCATTTAGCAAGCATTCTCCGGAAAATCTACATGAGGCAGTTAGCAATAACTACTAAAGTAACATTACCGCCTGAACTGAACCAAGTTGCACGACACCATGTGGAAGCACAGGAACGATGGCAATTGTCTGGAGACAAATAATAAAAAGCATCATAGGAGAAATTTTAAAAGATCATAAGTTCAGCATTCTTTAATTAAGAATTAAGAGTGTGTTAACCTTTATTCCAGCAGAAAATTGATGATTCATCTCATTGAAATCCTGAAAAAATGAGGTACAAAAACATGTGAAAAATTAGAAAGCTTCATGTAAAAGTAAAGCTAGGTGTCTTGATAAAATCAAGGGGGAGGTATGCTTAAGAGAAAGCTAAGTAACAATGAAATAAAATAATGCATGATGTCAAACCACAAGGATGGGAAAACAGCCACCTGAAAAATGCAGAAATTCTATAGCCATTAGGTCCATTATAAAACATGCAAGATAATTTAGGAGAGGATTCCAAGGAATAATTTAATAGATCTTTACCATGAGCAATGCCACATTTCATGGATGAGATATAAAAATTCTAGAACAAATTGCCAGCAAAGCCCATTTGACCAAATAAATGTTGAAGGCTGAGGACACAATATGCCACCCTGAGCATGTTGCTATATTACAAAATTGAAATGTTGAGTTCCCTAAAAATAGCTGTACATTGATATTGCCTATAAGGCTTGCATGACAGAAAGAATGTATATGCCAGATACAGAAAAGCACCAAGCACTACAAGTTTAACTGTGTATCAAGATATGGACAACCCCCTTCTTCCTGCCAAGTGATGCGCATTCCTTTTTCCGAAAAGGACCAAATATGAGAAATAACTCAACATGGTACAGTATGTGAAAATATATAACATGACTATTGTTTCAATAAAGATGAGAAACCTGTTGATAACGTGATTCCACAGTTGCCTTTCAATTCTTTATTTTTAAACAGCACAAGCAGCTAGTTCCATTTTGTGATTGATTATTCACCATAAAAGCATAAATTAACTAATGAGGAAGAGAGGGTCCTCTCTTGTACCTCCGAAACATAATTTTCACAACTTTGTACGATCCACTGATGTTCCCCAGTAAGAGCGGCATGCCCGACTGCCCTGAACATTCCACAAATCCCAGTAATGACAGAAGAAATCGGTAAGTACAGAAAGATGACAAAATCTAACTGGAATCTAGAGCATAAGAACTCATGGAACAGACCCTTCTCCTACAACATGGATGTGGGATCTCATCTTATTGACCAGGACTCCAACTTTGTCCGCCCCAGACGTGCCCTCCCGGAGAGTATTAGCATCATCAGCTGCTCTCTGGAACCCACGGCACTCTTTAAGGAGGGACTCTTCAAGCCCAGTAACACCTGTAGCAGAAGAAACTGCAGACGCCTCGTGATACCCTTCGGCCCAAACCAAATGCCTGCAGAAGAACACCAAAATTACTTAATTTTCTTCCTTCCATAAAATGTTTGCCAAATGTTGCCATAATCAGGAACCTTCACAATCGTCGAGAAAAAAATAGTTTTGTGAGGATGATAACCAACTCTATTTGGTGACATAGATCATTAGAAAGAAAGAAAAAAGCGACGGAAGAGTAAAGAACGCCCCCCCGTTAAGCCCCAGAGGGGATAAGAAAGAAACGTTTTTTTTTCCCTTTACGATTCTCGACGCAGCTTCGGGGAAAACCAAAGAAACCAGGACCCTGTCGAAGAATACGCAAATTCTGCACCTGATCCTCTAATTCCAGGACTCAAAACCTGATCCATTCCAAGAGCACGTCGCTTTTAAACCACAGGAAGACCCGTGAAAGCAGTCGACAACATCGGACTCACCTCGACTTCCCGCAGCGAATCGCGTTCCAGAAGACGGCGTACGACCACCCGAGCTCGGCGCAAAGTCGCCGCAACGCCTCCCTTAACACGACGTCCATGAAGCGGAAGGGGGAGGGAGGCCCCGGGACAAATGCGGGATAACTCCCCCCGAGCAGCAGGCACTCCAAGGAAGCTCGCCAATAGTTTAGGTCGGTGGCGGAAGCAGCGAAGACGTGCTCGCTGGGCCTAACTGCCGCGGCAAGAGCCTCTCCCCGCCTGCTTCGTGCGCAACCCCCCGCTCCTCTTCCTCGCCGGCTCTGATCTCTCCGCCTCCGCCGCCCTCCGGCGAGCCATGTACCGGAGGAAAGTAATTAAAAGCAGCACACGAGGCGAGGATGGAGAGAGAGAGAGCAAAGACTTGAGAGAGAGGAGGAAAAGATAGGAACTTGGTCCTACGAAGAGCCGGGAGAGCGATCAGCGGAGGTGGGGAACGATCTAAACGAAGCCCCTCGCTCCAAGCTCAGAGACTAGTGACCACCATCATCATTCCCTCTGGCGGGAAGAATCGGGAACTCGCGCCGGGCGCAGAGGGAAGCGTAGGGTGGGGCGATCAGAGACGCCGGCACCCTGCCGTTTTGTCTCACCGAGGGGGGGCTCTTCCCCCTCTCTTCCGGCGGCACCACCGTTCTGTAGTTTCTCTCTCCCCGTCTCTGTTGCCCCCACACACTCTCTCTCTAACCATGCAATTTGGACTTTGGAGGAGGAAATCTCATATCACTGACCGCAGCCGCCGGTAATGCAGATGCAGCCACCACCGCGGAGAAAGAGAAAGTGAGAGAGAGAGAGAGAGGGGAAATCAGTGCCGACGGGGACGCAGATGCAGCCGCCGTCGATCGGGAGATTCCCTCCGCGGCCGAGCGGAGCGGAGCGCAGCGCAACCAAACAAGGGCGGGGCCCCGTTGCGCTGCACCCGCGCGCCCCCGTAGCGAGGTCCACTGCACCGCGTGCCTGCTGGCTCGCTCGCAGAGTGGGCAGTATTGCCACTGGGTGGTCCGCTGGAGCAGGGTAAGCGGGGCCGACCCACGACCACCCGAGCACATCGTCGGGTCCCCACCCCCGTAGCTCAAACAGGGCGGGCGTTTGCCGGTAGAGCTGTCAAATGGGGGGGGTTGGATTTCCATTCCCATGATTTCGATAATTTCATAATTATTATTTTTAATTTTGATCTGATTTTAATTTTATTATCAAAACCAGAATCAAATTCGATAAATTTTAAAAAATATATTAAATATTAATTTGTATTTAAAAACGAATCAATAATTCACATATAATTATTAAAATTTAATATAAATTTCTTAAAATTTTATAAATTCATATATTATATTTTATAATTTATTTAACTTCATTTTATTTGATTTATTTATATATAATTATTTTTTATTGAAATCGGATTAACAGATTCTGATTTCGATTTCGATTCCGATAAACTATCAAAATATCCGATTCCGATAACTTACGAGATACAAAAACAAATTCTAACTCCGTTAATTTTTATCGAAATCAAATCAAAATATCAGATTCCGTTTACACTCTTGCTTCGGCTTCCGCACCGGGCCGAGGCGTATGCGCCCAGGGGCGCAGGAGCCGCCGTCCCATGGAAGGACGGGTCTCGAGGGCAGGCATCTCGTGCGCATGTGCCGTTCTTCCGTATGACGTTAGTGGACTTGTGTCGGGTGGACCGGGCGGTCTAATATTTTAATCGTGAACCGGAGTAGTTTTCTGTGCAGATAGAGATTAGAGAGGGGGGCAGAGAGAGAGAGTGTGTGTGGTGGGGCTGCCGAAAAGGAAGAAAGGCTGACACCCACACACACACACACAGCCTTGCCGGGCACTGCCTTCGCCTTTTTCTGCATAGATCCTTTATTTCTTTTTCCCCTCTTCCTTGGGTTTCTTGGAGCACTAGAAGGGGGCCGGCAATGGCGCTTTCTTTAACCCCACCCCCCTTTATCCTTGGGCTGTGCTGTGGCTGTCCCTGTGCCTCTCCCTGATGATAAAGAGAGAGAGGGGGAGTGGGAGCCTAATTAGAGGGTGCAAACGGAACCCCCCGCCCCCTAGCATAGCACGAAACTCTAGCTTTGCCTTTTTATTTATAAAACTTGATCCAAGTCTAGAATCAAATCAAGCTATATTACGATGTACGTATTTCATATATCCAGCTAACACAATATATAATTATTTCGGAGGACTGGGCGGCCATCGTCAGGACGTTGTTGATTAAAACATGAACTTATATACATGTAATTAATCTTCGCAATCAGAGCGCAATGCATTTGAGTGCAAGATCAGTCTTGACCCTTTTTTTTATCTCAATACATGTATACAGTAGTCAAATATGAACAGCTGTAGCTAATTTTCGGGTAGTCCACACCGAATTCATTCTTCAATATTCTTTTAAACTATCGTTATCATGTAAGTATTTACACGTACGATATTGGTTGTTGATTTCACCTTTATGGAAAAGATCTCAAATTCATGCATATATATATTACGCATAGACGAACAGTTTTTGTCTTAAAAACGATTGCGAAATGCGAACACAACAAACCGAATGTTGAGCCCCTAAAGCGAAACAAAATAAGCGAAACAAGAAGTCTGCTAGTTATTATTTTGGGGAATCCAATTAGGAAACGTCCAACAACATAAAGCAGAATATTCATAAATTGATTACCATGCTCATGTCAAGAGAATAATCCAGAGTAAATGCTCAATATATAACATTTAAATCCACAAAAGTACAAAGAATGCCCACAGGCCAAATACCTCAGATCTCTGCAAATATGTCCAATTTTTTTATTAACCAGAAAAACACTGAAAAAAAATCGTAAGTAAAAAAAATGGAAAGCCAGTACAAAATTCTTCTAAAAACCGTTAAGTTCCCTAAAATATTATGTAAAAATCAGTTTTTTATTCTTAAAATTTATTTGTTGACCTGAGAATGCTAAATTGCATTTTTAAAATGTATACGCATTGGGTTATTATAGGTAGTTTTAATCCACCTTAAGGTTGCCTTTATTTAAGACGATAGGAGGTAGAATTTTTGAATAACTTTGAATTGCAACAGAAACCTACACAAAAGGCTTTTGACATTTCTTGGCTTTTTTTGAAAAAAAAAATAATAAGAATGAAAGAATTACATATTTAAAGGAAGAAAGTGAGAGTAAAAGTTCAATGAAACGAGATTTTGGGATCATGCCGAAGGTGGAGGGTCTTCATGAGCTAAACTAGAAAGAAAAAAAGCTCTAGAATATTGAAGTATTAACATTACTTCGACGGCCGGCAATATAAAATACAACCAGGCACTTTGTAATATTAAGTTCTGAAGGAGATATGTTTAGAATATTAAGTGGGTAAGCAAGATGTATCTTTAGAATATCAAGTTCTGAAAGATCCTGACCATCCGTTCAACCAGGTAAAAATACAAAGTAGTTAATTTAGAGATCAACGAATGAAATGCGTTTGGAACTAATTTGAAACACAACGATCGATGGCGGTGTGGCCGTGTACGTAGACATCTCAAAATCTTCTCCAAAGACACAGTTTGTTAAAATTAATGGGATAAACTCATATTAACTATTACAAATTTGATATTGTGTTTATTTATATATATACTACACCTTTTTACCTCAACACTATAATTTTAAGATTTGTAAGATACATGATATCAGCTCAAATACTTATCTATCTTTAATACTTGATTATCTTGTCTCTTATTTTCACTGTTCATTCTGATAATGAAGAAGAGTGTTAACATTGTAGGGATAATCTCATATTGACTATTATTGACTTGATATTGTGTTTATATAGTCTGAGACTTTCTACCTCAGCACAATAGGAAGAGTCTTAATATTGTAGGGATAATCTCATATTAACTATTATTGACTTGATATTGTGTTTATATAGTATGAGGCTTTCTACCTCAGCACAATGGTTTTGAACTTTATAAGAAGGTTATCATAATTAATGCCACTAGATATACAAAGGATAAGTACGTAATTTGTTGAAATATATATATATATATGACTATTAATCAAGAAGGTACTACCCATCGCCATCAGTTAGTACACGTACCACATCATCAGTGTTAATTCATCAAATAATCAGCAATTAGAACAGAGCTTTAAAAAAGATTATTTGCCCAAGGCAGTAATGACCGAACCATCTCCATTCTCAATTATACATGTATGAGGGCGGATCCCCTCAGGTGCCCACCTGAGGGGATCCCCTCAGCCCCTCTCACAAGGGGCTGAGGTGACAGTGATCTGACGTCTGTTAGATCACTGTCTTGTCCCGGTCATGTCACCCTCTTTGTGAGGGGGCTGAGGGACACCTGAGGGGGATCCGCTCTCTACATGTATATATACACTGTGTTTGATTAATCCATGGCAAAAGTAAGACAGTAGTACGATTAATTAATCTCAACAATATATACATAAACACGTACGTATATATACTACTACTCTAGCTAGTAAAAGATTAACTACGCGTTAAATTAAAAAGACTGTCTCGATACCTGATTTTGATCTTCCTCCTCCTCCTCCTTTGTTTTTGTGTGTGTATGTGTGATATATATATCGTCGTTGTCACGCAAGGTGAAGAAGAAGCTCGATCTGCGCAGGCAGTTGAACTTGTTTGCTCAGAATCCATGTTGGTCGATCGGTAGCGGCATCATGCACGGAGGACGCTACAACCACCACGTTGTGAAGTGACGAATAATATATATATATATATACGTATCTATATATGTATATATCATCGTCTCTCCTGACTGATCTCGTATTCAAGGACCAATTAGCAGTTGGTAAGGGCGTCTAATTCGATCATGATCTCTTGCGGTTTCTAAATCCTCAGAATCTGCAGGTTTGATGGTATCTTCCCGGCCCCATTAATAAATTTGTTCACCAAGGTCGTCATCCACACCCCCCACCACGTACATCAATAATTAAATTGAAGAGAAAGGGGTGTACGGAAAACAAGCCAAAGTTGATCGATCGAGCATTAGAAAAAGGAAGGGAAGAGGGGGGGAGGGGTTGTTGTTCATCTACCCACTCCGACTAGCTATACTGCCTACGTACTGCTAGCTGCTACATATATATATATGTACGCACAGGGGTTGTTCATCTTCCAACTCAACCATTATTTTCTTTTAAACCAAAATCGAACTGATAGGAGATATTCCAATTGAATCAATCTGGTAAAACTAACGATCATCAACTCCGAGTTTAATATTTTATTTGTAAATTAACTTGGATTATAATTTTCGATATTATTCTCAATATATAGATTTGTAGCGATATATTTGAAACCAAGTCAACAGCGCCAACTAGTTAACTTAACTAGCCACACTAGTTGATAGATCTCTTGAGATTGAAGGGAGCTCGATCGATCGGCTGAACCAAATCAGCTAGCTGTGTGGACGCTGAGACCATATATTTCGGGCCGGGAAGACCTGCCCGAGCCCTTAATATTAACAAGAGGGGGCTCCAGCCATGCATGCATTTGGAGGCAGTGTGTTCTAGCCAACCCATTGGCTACTGTATATATTTATATATATATATACACTAAATGATATGGGTGTCCTTGTTCTGAGTACATAAATATGTTCCACTCTGTGATCGGGAAGGGACCTGGTGGCTTGAAATGATGATGGATAACAGAGACTATATGTGCATTTGTTGTTGTCCGATGGCGACAGTCGAGTGGCCTAGGCCGATGTGGCCATTGATGTTGTCCGTGCATGCATGCCTCTGTATCTTTATATATATATATATGCGTCCTCGGTGGCCAAACAGCACTTGCACCCATTTTCATCTTTGACGCTCCAAGACATCATTTCTCCGGCAGGAAAATAGAAATCTTATCTTACTACCGAGCAATAATATATATTAATGCGGATCTTATATATCTTACGTCTACAGAGCAATAATATTGCAGATCCTCTCTCGGACACGAACACAGATTAATGTGTGCGGATAGCAATTAGTTGACAGCCGACTAAGACCCGAAAATCCAAGCTGCAAGAAGATTCGGATGGTCTCTCTACAGATCTCGTCATTTTAATCGCCCCTTGCTCGTCATATATATATATATGTGTGATCTCTCTACATCTTGATCTCTAGAACAAGACGAATTAAAGTTAAAGAGGGGAAAAACAGTGAATAGAGGTATGGAAAAACAATTAGGTGCTGTGTGAAAAGCAGGCCAGATCTAGGACGGCCGGACTTCTCCTGAAAAGAATAAATAAATAAAGTTCGCAGCCTTTGTCGAATGGTGAACCTCTCTTCGGTAGACACCTTTCTCCTTCATCACTGTCAACACTTTCTTTATGCATCTTTAATTAGACTAGTTCTTCGAAACATATGCACGGGGTACAGAGACAATCTTACAAGGGTTAACCGGTGCTGGAATGATCTGTCTGTCTCTTCGTGTATTATTAGGTAAGGATTAGCTGGGTGTGGTCAATATAAATATATATATCACACATCCTCATTTATCTAATCTCGTTGTTTGATGCGATAAAACATGATCTAGTGTGTTGATCTCGAGCTTTGATTCGAATATGGGAGCCCATGTATATGCATGTCAGCGGGTTAGGATCCAAGCTAGCTAGATATATAGATAGCTATTAGGGCCGTAAATGGATACGGATAAAATTCGGATTCGTTCTGAATTGGTATCCGTTTAAACAAATAATGTCCGATTTTAGATATCCATCGGAGCGGATATCCGGATACAGATATTATCCGAATGTTAATCGAAGCGGACACGAAAATACCCGCTCTGCTCCGTTTAAGATCCGCTCTGAATCCATATTTGATAAGATATGCACAATATATACAATTATATATATATTTAAAATCATTATACTTACAAATATGATTAAATATTCTCTATTATATATTAGTATACTAAGTTAATGTTGATAAATATATGATAAATTTTATATTTTATACTTTTATTTCTATGTATTTGTATATTATTAAATATATTAATTAAATAAAATTTTAATCAACATCCCGAAGTGGATGTTATCCGTATCCGCTCCGAATCCGAAGATTATCCGACTTATAATATCTGATCCGTATTCGTATCCGACTCGGACCGGATACGGCCGATTATCCGAATAGCTAAATGGAGCGGATACGAAAACGCTATATCCGCTCCGTTTCCAGCACTAACAGCTATTCCCCGGCAAAGCTACTTCATTATTCAAGCCGATGATCTTGCAGCAGCTAGCTTAATTAGCGGAACGAGAAGAAAAGAAATCAGAATATTAATCTTGCAGGAAGGGATCTCGCATCCTGCAAGACGTTTCCCCTCAGTTTTTCTCATTGGAGAAATGGTAGTAGGACACCGGATGGGACTCTAATTAAGCATTGTTTTGGTCAATTATTCCTTTTAAGAAAAGGGTTTGATCATATATAATCTATGCGGTATGCATATATTTTACATTCATTGGAGCGTACGTACGTAAATCGATCATAACCGACGACGTCCCGTGATCAGATGTCATCAAATTAAGTCATCATCGTCAACAACATCACACCGTCGTCAAGTTTTGCTCTCGTAGCTTAATTTAGTCACCCTAAAGTTCGAATCACGTGACCATATAAATATATATATATATGCACACGTACGTACGTACGTACTTAATTAAGAGGCTTCATATTCTTCTTGATTACTTGTGTGTTAACCTTGAGATTTGTCCTTGCTTCTTTCTTTCTCTTTCTCAACGTGAACGATAGAGCTGTCATATTAATTACTCAAAACAGGTATATGTGCCCTAAAAAGATCAAATTTGCAGAGACCAGCTTGCCGTTTATATATCGTGTGGCCCAGAAAACTTTGTTGGAGGCAGGGAGATCGACATTACGGCCCATCTATCTCCGACCGACAATGGGCTGCGCCAGCTGTGGGCCTCCTTCGATCGGAGAACAAGTACTATCAGTACTCCTGCTTAATTTGTTCGAATAATCCTGTGGTGATGAGAATAACGATAAAATTAAGAGCTAATAATATAACACAATGACGTTTATTAGCTCCTTAAAACGTCCACGCCATCCCCTTAAACTTCAACGGAATGTCAAAGGCGATGACTTAAGTACTTCGGACCTCGTGTGTTTGTTTGCTCAGGTGATGCGACGTACTGCAATCAATTTTCATGCACGTAGAAGAAACAATATGCGTGTTCATATACGTACGTACGTACGGTCCCCACACTTACGTGACAAAATGCATGTATCGGATTCTCTGAAAAAGATGTGAAAAAATAAAAATACACACTCATGTCCGATCCCGCATGATCTTAAACATAATCTTATACGTTGGGTACTCTAAAAGAATTTGTAAAAAATAAAATAAAGGTGCCACGCATGAATCAGGTGTGCCAATCGAGAACTCGCAGGCGAACCCTGCTCCTAGCTACTTCGTTTTTTTTCTCATGATTATATTTTTTTTTGAAATGTGTAGATACATATATGTATCATTATTTTGTAAATTAATTTCTTCTCTAATCTTTAGCCTGGAACAAAAGAAAATATCAAACTCTAAAATGTAAAAAGACCGTAGCGATGTCCCCTTGGCGGGAGACGTTGAGTTTGAACTCGCGTTGAACATTAACGCACTCTTTTATATGTTTGTTCTGCTGTCACCGCAACGGTTATATATATGGTCGCTCTTAACAAAGAGAGAAAAAGAAAAAACTTAAAATTAAATGGTTTACGGAGAAGTTATCATTCTGAACATTTTACTAAATAGTATCAAATATTTTATCGACTAATAACTTAAAACATAACAGCAAAAACTTAAAGAATTTGTAGATATTTAATTTATAATTGTTTTACCAGAGTACTGTTCACCTCAGATAATTGTTTAAGAGAGGTGTCAGTTACCTATGAGCGACCGTTATGGTCTCCCTCATAAATCAAGAAATTAAATAAAATAGATGTCTATTTACGAGGGAGCCGTGACAATTAATGCTCATAGATGATTATGACCCTTTCCTCGAGTGATCAGCCGAGATGAATCGCACTCTTTTATTGATGGGTGATTCTCTTTCCTCCCATCGCTCTCCTTTGACTTGGATCTCGTTCTGTCCCACAAGAGATACATATCCTGTGCTTTGTCCAGGAAAAACAAATTAAGTGAGAACCCGGAGCATTGCACACAAAATACAAGGGCGGCACGGACAAGAACTTATGAGATTTCTGGTTGCATAATAATAGAGATTTTTAATTTAATTTTTAAAAATTGTAAGAAGATTTTTTGAAAGAAGTGTTCCGCAACCACGACAATTTTATGTTTTGAAAGTGATTTCCTTCTAAAATAAAAAAGAGGATCTCACCTCTCTCTTTTTTCTTGTAGTCTCCCACTTTGTTTAATCATGTATGATAATTACTCTTTTTTGTTGTCACATCTCTCCAAACATGATAATTTCATGTCATGAGTTGGTTTATTTTTTATTTTAATATAATTTTTTATCATGAATATGTACAAAAAATTATTTATCATGAAAATGTACAAAAAAAATATCATGCAACCAAACACTCACTCCACTAGGGGAAAAAAAAGAGGCATTGCACCGGGCAATGAATCTAGTATCGTACTATATATGCCCGCCTTGGGATCCGCACAGCTTTAGCCGATCTTATATCGTTTCTATCTAGACCCACCTCATCAAAGAGGGCGAAACAGCTAGTTAAAAAAGCATGGCTAGGTGGCGGTGCACCGTTGAAAGGGTATCTTCTTAATTTGAAGGCATCTCATTATCTTATTAGCCTCATTTCCGCACTGCGAAAAGATGAAGAAGATAAAGATAAATTATTTCTTGTGATTAATCTTATTCCGAATATGTTTGATTTGAGTTGGGATAGGTTACAAGGATGATATGTTTGGTATCTTGAAGATAAGATTAAAACTAAAAAATATTTTTTACACATTTATGTCTTATATCAGCTTATCCTTTAATTAATTGGCGTAACATATTCATAACACCTTACGGGGTGTTTGGTTGGATGATAATCATGTAAGAAAGACTTTTTAAAAGAGGTGTTTGATAATCATGACAATTTTATGTTTTGAAAGAGATTTTCTTCTTAAACAAAAAAGAGGGTTTCACCTCTTCTTCTTTTTCTTGTGGTCCCCCCACTTTATTTGGTCATGTATGGTAGTTACTCTTTTTTATCATCACATCTCTCCAAACATGATAATTTTATGTCACGAGGTAGTTCACTTTTTATTTTAATATAATTTTTTATGTACAAAAAATTATCGTGCGACCAAACACCCCATTAACTATATCTTTCGTAATTATAAAATAAGTTTAAAAAATACGAATTTGGGGAAGAGAAGGAAAGCCGTTGTCCAAAGCTGATGAGGAGAAGGAAGCATCGGATGAGGAGAGGACGATTCTCCCATATCCTCAACATATGAATTTAGGGAAAAGATGTCCCATATGTTATAGAGGGGATGGACTTATCTCTCGTCTCAGCCTTAGTTGGATTAACCAAAATCAGGTTAAGCTTAATTTTATTTATAAAACAAAGAGGAATATATCGAGTACTGCTCTTGCTTTTTACCGCATCAGCCGAGGAGAAAGAGAATTGACTGATACGCCCGTCTGATTTGTTGACTGTGTATATATGCACGTGCTTCAGTTGTCTATTTGCTCTTCCTTTTTGCGAAGTAGGAGTGCACAAGATTTGGTTCTATCTATTTCCTCAGTACCGATTGTTCAAAAGTAAAAATTAAATCAAAACTTAAACTGAATTTAATTTGTCTAAACCCTGATAAACCGACAATGAATTGAATTGAACTAGCTAAAAAGGGCCATACGTACACATCCACAAACATATTAATTAAACCCATTAAGAAATAGTTTAAAGGCCACAATTTAGCTTAACTTTGGATGGTGTTTGCCTGATAATTTCACTTTACAGTTAAAATAGTATCTTTCTTATTCTATGAAGGCGATATGGGGATTTTATAGTTAAAATAGTATCTCCGATGCTTGAAGCTAGGATACCCGACCGATCTACCAGGTGACACCAGGAATGAAGCCCCAGTCATGCATGATAATTACGTATAGTTTAATAATCAGGCAATATATATAGTCGTTCAAATAATTTATGAGATGATGTACGTACGTGTTCGTGTAATGGTCTTGATGAGAGCATCAAACATTTAGGGGGGGGTGTAATACCCTGATTTGTGAATATGTTAAAAGATTAAATCAGTGGACTACCAACAACACCGGTTAACCATTTTTCGGAGGTTGAGTTGAAAGAACTCTGAAGTTAAGCGTGCTCTGTTGGGAGTAAGCCAAGGATGGGTGACCTCCTGGGAAGGCTCTTAATTAGCAACGATTGTTGGGTCAGTCAGCTAATTTAATCGGTCGTTACATATGGTATCAGAGCATGACCCAGTCGGAAGGTCCAGTGTGACTCGCCTGGGTATGTGATGTGTGTGATCTTGACGAGGGCGTCAAGTCTTTAAGGGGGGTAGATTGTAATACCAATCGGTCGTTACAGGGGGGATAGATGGATGCTAATATTTTATGTAACAATATGTTAGACTATCGACAACTCTTTTGAAACAACTACCAATTAACATAATTTCTTAATTAGTTAACTGACTTTTTGTCAAAATAATAACAATAATAACAGACCATTAACCGATAGAACGCAGCATCCCTGCGCCGGTTCCTGGACTGGATCAGAAAGTACAGAAGATGCGGCCCATTCATTATTCTCAAGTGGAGATGGAGAAAGGCTTATCTTCCGGCTTAACCGTGGCAGAAAAAGAAAAGAAAATTTTCTTCACGGACTCTCCTTGTTCACTTTGAGGTAGCTATCAAAGACCGTGAAGTTTGATTATGCTTAATTTAAGCACATAATCTCCCTTAAGATCGTTAATTACTTAATTCTACTTCATGCTATTTGATTATATCTACAAACGTCTACAGCGCCCGTGCTTACCAAGAGTTAACTCGGGCAAGTGATTAGAAAAGTCGCCCCATGGATTGTGAAGGCATCCTCTTAGTTGGAGGTTGGAAGAAATTCAGACACAAGTATATATATATATCTAGATTTTATTATAGTATATTTATATTATATTGTCAGTTCTTAAATATTCTTTTTGGATTTGAAGGAATTTTTTTTCTACCCCAGACTAACTCCTGAACAGAGAATTCTGGCTCCCAGAAATTAAAGTGTCAGTTGTCACCAAAAGTAATATTGATCCCAAAGAAGAAGGCTAAGAAACCATTCCCACAGTCATCATTAATAACTTAGACATGCGCTATCTATTTATACGAAGATAATATTTAAAACGACTATTTTCCGCACACTTGTGTCGCTCGCTGAGTTGAACACAGCTAGTTGCATGTCAATTACGGCACATATGACAGACAGCTTTACCCATGACTCTGCTATAGCTATATAAATAGGGAGAGTAGATCACCTCAGTTTCACGGTGAATGAAACACTCTCGATCTCTAATCAGAACATGTCACAGCGACTCTCATGTCACGTAAGTGACGGTTCAGTAAAAATTCAGTAACGGTTCAATAACAAGTTATACTGATTTCAGCAGTGGTTCAGTAATACTTTAGTAATATTTCAATAATAATTTAATAATGGTTCAATAAAATTTCAGTAACATTTCAGTAACAAGTTATATTGGCTTAAGTAACGAGTTACTCTAACATCATTAACGGCTCAGTAAGACTTTGATAACGGTTTAATAAAGTTTTAGTAACGTTTAGTAACGGCTTAATAAGGTTCAGTAATACTGAACCGGTTGATTCAATAATAGATGAACCAGTTCTTATTAAATCGTCACTTAAGTGACATGAGAGTTGTGACATATTTTGATTGGAGACCGAGGGTGTTCTTTTCACCGTGAAATTGAGATGATCCGCTCTCTGAAATCGATATGAAATTTCCACATAGATTGGGGCTAAGAAAAACAGGTAGGTAAGATAATGCACATACATTAGGATAGACAATTAATCTGCTTCACCTTCACCAAGGAGTACGTACGTCTCCAGAGTGGCATGCATGCGTACGTGCAGAAACATGCGGCCTTCTTCTAGTAATTAATAATTAATACATATATAGCACCAGGTGGTCGTTTTGTTTTGTAAGATCATCTGGCTTTATACATTATATAATAATTGCTGCATGAGGTTGGCTAACGATTTTCGGTTTTCTTTGTACTTGAGATGTTCTGGTCAAAATCACACACCCCATTATATATCCAGAGATGCCACACTAGATCTCTAGATTGGGCCATGGTATTAAATATTATATGCAAGTATTTAAATCATTTGACTAATTCAACAACTTCATTAGTTAATATCTTTTAATAGGTCACTCACTCTTTCTTGACCTTCTTTCAATGAAACAATTTTTAATTTTCAATTTTTTTTAACTCGATCGACTTTCAAAAAATAATTAATTATAATCAATTGACTTAATCCTTGACGACATATTCACAAATGGAAATATGATCGGGTAGGGAATATATAGATGGCAACATATCCAGCTAAAGAACGTCCGTCTCTCTTTGTGCCCTCCGTCCTCGAGTTTTTTTTTAAGTAACACAGTTTTTTTTTTTTAAAGTAGCACGGTAAAACTTTTAATTGTAAATCTAGCACACTTTGGTCAAAATCGAGTTTTGAAAACTCGATTTTCTTATTTCATACGGTCCCGCGTGATCCGATTGCTTAAACAGTGTTTAATAAAAGTCAGATTTGAAAGTCGAGTTTTTACAACTCTACTTTTGAAAGTCTAGTCGTAAAAACTCAATTTTGAAACGTGCACAAAAAAAAACAAAAAACAAGCGCAGCATTAAATGTGCTACAGTACCAGTGTTGAATTTTTCACGTTTCACCTAGTAAAATTGGATATTCGGATTAAAATTTCTTCGATCCACTCGGACCAATGAATTCGGAACATTCAAAATTATAAGATTGAATTTTTAAATTTATAAAAAGTGCAAGTTTTATCATTGGACGGTCCAGGATGCTCCGATTTAATATTAAAAAATCTAATATTAAGTATTTCGATATTCTAAATTTATTGAACGGAACGGATCGTTCAAATTCAAACCCGATAAATTATAATTTAAGAATATAGATAAAGACGATTTGATTTTAAAAAAAATTAATGTGCGCTACGGCGCACAGCATTAATGCTGCGCTTGTTTTTTGTTTTTGTTTTTTTTTGCGCACCTTTCAAAATCTAGTTTTTACAACTAGACTTATTTTTACAACTAGACTTTCAAAAGTCCAGTTGTAAAAACTAGACTTTCTAATCCGACTTTTATTAAACACTGTTTAAGCAATCGGATCACGCGGGACCTGTATCAATGAGGAAAGTTGAGTTTTCAAAACTCGATTTTGATCAAAGTGTGTTAGATTTACAATTAAAATTTTACCGTACTACTTTTAAAAATAAAAAAAAACTGTGTTACTTACAAAAAAAAACTCCTCCGTCCTCTCGTCTTAAGACAAGAACGTGCAACACGCAGATGCAACTGATGATATCGATCCACGGGGAAAGGATATATATAATATATATTGTTCGCGATCTCGATCTCCAAAGAAATGTGGGGGCCGGCAGGCATGCATGCAGGAGGATCAGGAAGCACCGGCAGGGTGTATACGCACGTACCTGAGCTCGCTCTCAGCCGCCGGCTCTCGCCGGGAGCATATATTCTCACACGAAAGAGATAATATTCCTTGTAAAATATTGCATGTCTCTGATTAATTAAGTCCCCAGCTAATTAAATGGCGTCTTTTCTTTGCCAAGGTTCTTGGGGGCACTAATTAACAAGGAAAAGGTGGGCGGCGATGGAGATCGAGCGAGCGGAGGGGATCGAATCTCTCGTTAAGACTGCTCTGCTGCTTTGTATAATACATATACGATGTTAGAAGAAATTAAAGCTGATCTTGCGGCTTCTCTCCCAGCTCAGCGCCGGAGATAGCTAACGCGTCGGGCATCGATCTGCGCCGATTGGCATCTTTCTCTCCCGGCAGTACGTACGTACTGTGCTGAAGAAGAATAATATCGATGAGGAAGAGAGAATGCGGAAGCAGACATGGAAAGAGGGAAGAACTGCTCCCTGCATGCGTGCTCTCTCACTTGTATCCAGCATCTTACCTGCACGAATTCTTTGTTTGTGGTTCTCACATGGCATAATCAAAAGAAGAGTGTTGCTAGATATATCTATGTATATATATATATATATATTTTTCGTCGATGTATATACATAGGAATCCGTCGGTTCTTGGAAGCTACCTAGGTATTCCTCCAGTCAAGACACACATATTACGTAACACTCATCAATGACGTATAAGTATATAGATGCTGCCATGCATATTGGGTACGGTGTGAGTGTCATATATATATGTATATATGTATATATACACACACACATGTATGTCTATGGAAACTAGTTTGAAAGAAATTATCTAGAATGATGGGGTGTTCGGTTGTACGACAATTTGAGCTTTTGTTATATTTATTTATTTGTAACAAAACATGTTAACAAATGTTATAAAACCACACATCCTGTTACGTTAGGGTTCCGGTGACCAATACCAACTACGGGCATGTAGCTAGGCCCAGTAAATTAATGTTTCACTTGGAGATGAAGATCTCCTGATTAAGTTGGATATTAAATAATATCCCTTCAATCTAGACATGAATATATCATGTGAAACCTTGCTAATACAATAAATTTATTACAGACAAATCGATATGCTTTTATCAAATTAAGTTGAAGGAAATCTCACCTAAATTGTGATTTATAAAACCCCCACTCATCACCGGAGTTATCACACAGAATGCATCAACATGTGTTGCCGCTTTTCTGATTTAGACCCCTTTGGTATGAGATTATTTTGAGGATAGACTTAATTTTGAGCATAAACTACGTTTATCCTCGAATCAAACTCAAATACCATTCTAACGACAGCTAGCTAATGCATGACATGAAGTTATGATATTTTCGTAAATATCAATTAATTACTGCTCTTAAATATGCGGATCCAAACATATTGAAGGAGTTTGGATCATCTCAGACACCCAGAGAAGAGAAGTTCCTCGGTCTCCAATAGGAGAGACAACCACAACTCCCTGCCACTTAAGTGATGGTTCATGGGTGAATCGATATGAAACGTTACTAAACCGAATTTCATAACGAGTTACGTTGTAATTCATAATGGTTCACTTCATGTTCGTAACGATTTAGTTAATTGTCGCGAATCACAGTGTAACTCGTTACAAATCAGGGTGAACCGTTACAAACTACAATATAGTCCGTAACAAATCACAGTGCAACATGTTATGAAATCCGATTTGGTAATAAATATTGATGTCGATTCATTCACCCCTTGAACTGTCACTAAGTGATAGGAGACAATGGCTATCTCCTGTTGCAGATTGTGGCGTCCGAGGCAATCCAAACGAGTCTCTCCGTATCAACGTGGAGTCCGTTCTCACTTCTTATATATCTTAATGGCCCGTAGGCTTACGTAAATGACGTTTGACCTCTCATCAAGTCTCTGCTGCTGCAGATGCCCGAGCTGGAGAACAAAATCCTCATCCTGTCAGCTTCCACTACGCATTGCGTATGTCTGCGTCCTGAGCCGACCGGACTCCGGAGCATGGAGCTGCCGCCGGCGATTGGCACCGGCTACTCTATATATAATATATGTCGTCACTATATATAAGGCGGTTGCCATCATGGTGCCGGCTCTCGTAGTCGCCACTCGCTGGCATTATTAATGGAAGGGGAGATGGGAGAGAAGGGGTCGACACCCGACGCACCTGCGACGGCCTCGCCCGCGCTGCACCGCTCCGGTCGGTTCGTCGGCGGAGCCGTGATCGGGAAGCTCGGGGAGAAGGCGGAGGGATGGGTGAAGGCGGTGAAGAAGACCGGGGAAGACGACCCGAGGAGGATAATCCACTCGGCGAAGGTGGGGCTCGCCCTCTCGCTGGTTTCCCTCGTCTACTACGTCAACCCCCTCTACGACGGCTTCGGAGTGTCGGCTATGTGGGCGGTACTCACTGTCGTCGTCGTCATGGAGTACACTGTCGGTAAGTATATATGTATATTAATTGATTCTCTATATATATATACATATGACGATGAAATTAATCATCATAATTAAGCTAGTGCTGCTAATTAGATTAGTTAATTGCTTGCTAATGTGTGTATATATATGTGTGTATAAACTCTATCAATATATCGATCACCTAAATCAGGGGGGACGCTGGGCAGAGGCCTCAACAGGGCGTTCGGGACGTTACTCGCCGGCGCGCTGGGTATTGGAGCTCATCACTTGGCCGTTCTCTGCGGAACCAACGGGGAGCCCATTATCCTTGGCTTGCTGGTCTTCCTTCTTGGTAAGAATTGATTAACATATATATATATATATCACCAGATAACTAATATATACATATGTATATGGTACTACACATGGGGCGTTCTATATATATACACACACAATTTATGTACTGTGCGCGCTTGCAAGTACAGCTGGGATGGCCACCTTTACTAGATTCATACCGGAGGTGAAGGCGAGATATGACTACGGAGCGATGATATTCATACTGACGTTCAGCCTCGTTGCGGTGTCGAGCTACCGGGTGGAAGAGCTGGTGGGGCTTGCTCACCAGAGGCTGTCCACCATCGCCATCGGCGGCGCCACCTGCATCTGCACGTCGCTCTTCGTCTTCCCCGTTTGGGCGGGGGAAGAACTTCACAAGCTGGCTACCGACAACCTTGACAAGCTCGCCACGTACTTACAAGGTATATATATTATATAATTCGAGTCATCTTAAGAAGGTGGTGAAATACCTTATATTCTCTCACAAAAAATTACGTTAAATCACTATTAAAATATGATAATTTCATTTTTGTACGAGGAGGAAGTGAAAGATGCTTTTTTATCACACTTTTGAGGTGACTTGAACTTATATGAGTGATCTATTTCCAAATATTAATTACCGGGAGGGACGTAAGTACGTGTAAGTGTACGTACGAATGCAATCTCTGCATCATATATGCTTATTCTCTTTCCCTGTCTAATGAGTAATTAGTTGTTTAATTTAGGGCACTAATTAATATTGATCGTGCAAAAAATTGCAGGCCTGGCCGATGAATATTTTGGGAAAGAAGATCTCGACAGCGCTCTTGCCAAGGACAGGCCTTTCTCCCAAGCTTACAAAAGCGTGCTCAACTCGAAGACCGCCGAGGAGTCACTGGTGAGCTATCTCTCTCGTTTTAAATTTTAATCCTCTAATTACAAGCTTATGTAATCGATATCATCTCATATATATTAATTAAGTTCCCGGACACATACATATATATACACGGACCCTTTACGATCTACATGCATGACCTTAATAATTATTAGCTAGGTGACAAGTATGGAGCCCTTGTGTGTTACTGAGCCCGACACATGGACAGTACTACTATGTTTAATTAGAAGATGGAATAAATTTATGGAACCTAACCTCCACTTAAACATGAGATCTAATTACGGACAGGATCTTAATGGTAATCTAATTTAGACTCATATATAGCCTTGTGTCGTTCAAACTTAACAGAACGGAAATCAGAGAGACAATTGATCATGAGTTAGCGGTTTTCTATCCGCTCGATCTTTATTTCCTCAACGAAGTTCTTCAACAGACCTATATATATATATCTATGCGAAACTGATCAGATGGCGGGTGACAATGTTATTAATGCAGGCAAACTTCGCGAGATGGGAGCCAGCACATGGTAGCTTCCGGTTTAACCATCCCTGGAATCGGTACCTCGGGGTTGGCTCTCATGTCCGCCGGTGCGCCTGCTACATGGAGGCCCCTCAGCATTCAGATCGCCAAGTTACCGAGCCCCCAGACGTCGTCGTCCTCGGAGCTTCACAGGAAGATCCGGGACGCCTGCCTGGTGTTGTGCTCCGAGTCCGGCGGAGCTCTAAGAGAGTTGGCAGCTTGCATGAAGGCGAGGACTCGGCCATCGGTGGCTCACGACCGCATGACGGCCTCGGCGGGTGCCGCCATCGAAGGACTGAAGGCCTCCGCCATGGAAAGTGACGCCGTCGGCCATGTCCTCCGGTCGGCTTCCGTCCTCAACCTCCTGGGCGAGATCGTTTCTTGCACGAGCACCATCTCCGTCGCCGTCGAGGAACTCGCTCGCCTTGCGGAGTTCAGGCGTACTGGGGCTGCCGCCGCTGCGGTGGAAAATCCGCATCTTCCCGTGGTGTCCATCGACAAGCAGGCCGACTCTCACGTCATCACGGTGAGATAATGGCGACTCGATCGTCACATCTACTTTGACGTCTCTTTTGCAAACATCGAGAAGACATAGATGCTTGACGTACGTCTCGATCTGGATAGTTTGGTGCATGCGTATGAATTTATCTGCACTCACTGATTTCAGAGATGAATGGTCGAGGAGGTTGCGGCTGTGCGGCCACCCTTCAAGAGCAAAATATATTTTAATTTCGTACTTTTTCTTTCTTTTACTTCCCCACTTTTCTCCGTCCTAATCACGCACGAGCGACTCTTTTTCTTTTGTTGGCATATATGACAGATACCCCTTCCGCACTATTAGAACAAAAAAATATAAATTCAAAATTAAATATAAGAGAGTAAGATCCAAACAATTAAATACCAACATAGAAAAAAAATGGATAGCACATAAATATAACTTTACTTCTCTCGGATGTCATCTTTTACATAGTCACTTAGTGATTTGCACGCTGAGATGTTTTGCAAGTGAAATAATAGAAATATAAACTTTTTTTGAAAGAGTTTGACGACTATCTTGAGATCACATGGTCACACCAAAAATGGATATCGTCTATATTAATAGTCTCACAAAGAAACTCATGATTAAAAAAAAAGACTTCAAAAGACAACAAGATAGAACTAGATCACAAACGAACATAAGACAATAAACAAATACTAAGTTGAGAATCACCACTCCGGTGTGCAAAAAAAAGAAAATATCTAAATACACATTTAGACGAAACACTGAAGTAAAAAGTAAAATTACAAGAACAAAATGTTAAGGAGAGAAAAAAATCAAAGCGAGAACCAAAATGTTAAAAAGAGAAAAAAATTCAAAACGAGGACCATGGTGAAGATCGATCTCTCTCTCTCTCTATGTGACCTTGAGCTATTTTAATATGAGTTCGGATCGCCTCAGGACCCCTCCTGAGGCGAGCCCCTCAGTCGCCAACAGCGTGAGGCCACGTTTTGTCTTGATAAAGGCACCAGACGGCTGTCGAACGGTAACCAACGCGTTAACGGTGCCGTTTCTCACTCCTGCTATCCTTCCGTGGCCCCATCATTAATGATGATGTGATTAAAAAAATCAATGTAAAGTAGCGCGCGCTGTCTCACCGTTTGAACAATTTTTTCCTTCTTGACTACCCTGACAGGAACGTTCTATTTCTCGAATAAATTTTATTTATTTTTATATTTGTTAGCTACGTTTCCCTTCTTAGTGAAAGAGAATTTAATGGAGAAAATCAAACTATATACATGATTGAACTTATTTAAGAATTAAATATTATTATTATAAAATCACCATTTAATATCATATTGTTAAATAAATAAAATGGTTAGACAAAGCTAACATAATTTAATATAGGCACTCTTTGGAAAAGAGAAAATTACATTCTTTTTTCATAAAATATGTCTGCAGTTGTTTATTTTCACCCATACGAAATATCTAATATGTCTACTGATTAGGTCAATATAAATATATATCTAATATATCAAATAAGTCTTAACTAATATAATATATAATTTGATAAATTGATAAAAAAATAAAGTTTTAAAATATCAAAAATTACTAATTATATGTGAATTATTAATAAATTTTTGAATAAAGATTAATATTTAATATTAACCCTTTACATTGACCTCTCGACCCATTTTTCGGAAGTTACTAACCCTCTCCGTATGTTACTAACCCTTTACATAATCCCATGAACCCATTTTTCGGAAGTTACTAACCCTCTCCATATGTTACTAACCCTTTACATGGCCCCCTAAACCCATTCTTGAGAGAGATTACTTAACCTCTCCATATGTTACTAACCCTTTACATAGCCCCCTGAACCCATTTTCGGAAGTTACTAACCCTCTCCATATGTTACTAACCCTTTACATGGCCTCCTAAAGACATTTTTCAGAACTTACTAACCCTCTCCGTATGTTACTAACCCTTTACATGGCCACCTGAACCCATTTTTCAGAACTTACTAACCCTCTCCGTATGTTACTAACCCTTTACATGGCCCCCTGAACCCATTTTTCACAGGTTACTAACCCTCTCCATATGTTACTAACCCTTTACATAGCCCCCAGAACCCATTTTTCAGAACTTACTAACCCTCTCCGTATGTTACTAACCCTTTACATGGCCCCCTGAACCCATTTTTCAGAAGTTACTAACCCTCTTCATATGTTACTAACCCTTTACATGGCCTCCTAAAGACATTTTTCAGAACTTACTAACCCTCTCCGTATGTTACTAACCCTTTACATGGCCCCCTGGACCCATTCTTGAGAGGTTACTAACCCTCTCCATATGTTACTAACCCTTTACATAGCCCCCTGAACCCATTTTTCGGAAGTTACTAACCCTCTCCATATGTTACTAACCCTTTACATGGCACCCTGAACCCATTCTTGAGAGGTTACTAACCCTCTCCATATGTTACTAACCCTTTACATGGCCCCCAAAAGACATTTTTCAGAACTTACTAACCCTCTCCGTATGTTACTAACCCTTTACATGGACCCCTGAACCCATTTTTCAGAACTTACTAACCCTCTCCGTATGTTACTAACCCTTTACATGGCCCCCAGAACCCATTTTTCGGAAGTTACTAACCCTCTCCATATGTTACTAACCCTTTACATAGCCGCCTGAACCCATTTTTCGGAAGTTACTAACCCTCTTCATATGTTACTAACCCTTTACATGGCCTCTTAAAGACATTTTTCAGAACTTACTAACCCTCTCCGTATGTTACTAACCCTTTACATGGCCCCCTGAACCCATTTTTCAGAACTTACTAACCCTCTCCGTATGTTACTAACCCTTTACATGGCCCCCTGAACCCATTTTTCGGAAGTTACTAACCCTCTCCATATGTTACTAACCCTTTACATAGTCGCCTGAACCCATTTTTCGGAAGTTACTAACCCTCTCCATATGTTACTAACCCTTTACCTGGCCTCTTAAAGACATTTTTCAGAACTTACTAACCCTCTCCGTATGTTACTAACCCTTTACATGGCCCCCTGAACCCATTTTTCAGAACTTACTAACCCCCTCCGTATGTTACTACCCCTTTACATGGCCCTACGAACCCATTTTCACAGGTTACTAACCCTCTCCATATGTTACTAACCCTTTACATAGCCCCCAGAACCCATTTTTCGGAAGTTACTAACCCTCTCCATATGTTACTAACCCTTTACATGGCCCCCTAAACCCATTCTTGAGAGGTTACTAACCCTCTCCATATGTTACTAACCCTTTACATAGCCCCCTGAACCCATTTTCGGAAGTTACTAACCCTCTCCATATGTTACTAACCCTTTACATGGCCTCTTAAAGACATTTTTCAGAACTAACCTCTCCCCGTATGTTACTAACCCTTTACATGGCCACTGAACCCATTTTTCGGAGACTTACTAACCCTCTCCGTATGTTACTAACCCTTTACATGGTCACGAACCTATTTTCATGAGTTACTTAACCCTCCATATGTTACTAACCCTTTACATAGCCCACATTTTCAGAACTTACTAACCCTCTCCGTATGTTACTTAACCCTTTACGCAGCTGAACCCATTTTTCACAGTTACTAACCCTCTCCATATGTTACTAACCCTTTACTTTTGAACCCATTTTTCGGAAGTTACTAACCCTCTCCATATGTTACTAACCCTTTACATGGCCTCCTAAAGACATTTTTCAGAACTTACTAACCCTCTCCGTATGTTACTAACCCTTTGCATGGCCCCCTGAACCCATTTTTCAGAACTTACTAACCCTCTCCGTATGTTACTAACCCTTTACATGGCCTCTTAAAGACATTTTTTAGAACTTACTAACCCTCTCCGTATGTTACTAACCCTTTACATGGCCCCCAGAACCCATTTTTCATAACTTACTAACCCTCTCCGTATGTTACTAACCCTTTACATGGCCCCCTAAACCCATTTTTGAGAGGTTACTAACCCTCTCCATATGTTACTAACCTGTGAAAAATGGTTAGTAACATATGGAGAGGGTTAGTAACCTGTGAAAAATGGGTTCAGGGGGACATGTAAAGGGTTAGTAACATATGGAGAGGGTTAATAAGTTCTGAAAAATGGGTTCTGGGGGCCATGTAAAGGGTTAGTAACATACGGAGAGGGTTAATAAGTTCTGAAAAATGTCTTTAGGGGGCCATGTAAAGGGTTAATAACATATGGAGAGGGTTAATAAGTTCTGAAAAATGTCTTTAGGGGGCCATGTAAAGGGTTAGTAACATACGGAGAGGGTTAATAAGTTCTGAAAAATGTCTTGCCATGTAAAGGGTTAGTAACATATGGAGAGGGTTAGTAACCTCTCAAAAATGGGTTTAGGTGGCCATGTAAAGGGTTAGTAACATACGGAGAGGGTTAGTAAGTTCTGAAAAATGGGTGGAGGCCATGTAAAGGGTTAGTAACATACGGAGAGGGTTAGTAAGTCTGAAAAATGTCTTTAAGAGGCCATGTAAAGGGTTAGTAGCTATACGGAGAGGTTAGTAAGTTCTGAAAATGGGTTGAGGCCATGTAAAGGGTTAGTAACATACTATAGGGTAAGTTTTGAAAAATGTCTTTAGAGGCCATGTAGGGTTAGTAATATATGAAGAGGGTTAGTAACTTACGAAAATGGGTTCGAGGCCATGTAAAGGGTTAGTAACATACGGAGAGGGTTAGTAAGTTCTGAAATGGGTTCGGGGGCTATGTAAAGGGTTAGTAAATATGGAGAGGGTTAGTAACTGTGAAAATGGGTTCAGTGGGCCATGTAAAGGGTTAGTAACTATCTGAAAGGTTAGTAAATTCTGAAAATGGAGTTAGTCATGTAAAGGGTTAGTAACATCTGAGAGAGTAATTCTGAAAAATATCTTTAGGAGGCCATGTAAAGGAGATTAGTAACATATGGAGAGGTTTGTAACTTCCGAAAATGGGTTGAGAAGCTATGTAAAGGGTTAGTAACATATGGAGAAGGTTAATAACCTCTCAAGAATGGGTTTAGGGGCCATGTAAAGGTTAGTAACATATGGAGAGGAGTGTAACTTCGAAAAATGGGTTCTGGGCTATGTAAAGGGTTAGTAACATATGGAGAGGAGTTAGTAACATTGAAAAATTGGTTGAAGGGCCAGTATAAGGGTTAGTAACACATCTGGAGAGGAATTTGTAAGTTCCCCGAAAATGGGTTCCGAGGGGCCATGTAAAGGGTAAACATATGGAGAGGGTTAGTAAGCAGCGAAAATGTCTTTTAGGAGGCCATGTAAAGGGTTAGTAACATATGGAGAGGGTTAGTAACTTCCGAAAAATGGAGTTGAAGCTATGTAAAGGTTAGTAATATGGAGAGAGGTGTAACCTCTCAAGAATTGGTTTAGGGGGCCATGGGTTAATGCATGGAAGAGTTGTACAACTTCCGAAAAATGGGTTGAGGGATTATGTAAAGGGTTAGTAACATACGGAAGAGGGTTAGTAACTTTCGAAAAATGGAGGAGGGCTATGTAAACGGTTAATATTAAATATTAATCTTTATTCAAAAATTTATTAATAATTCACATATAATTAGTAATTTTTGATATTTTAAAACTTTATTTTTTTATCAATTTATCAAATTATATATTTTATTAGTTAAGACTTATTTGATATATTAGATATATATTTATATTGACTTTAATCGGTAGACATATTAGATATTTCGTATGGGTGAAAATAAACAACGGAGACATATTTTATGAAAAAAGAATGTAATTTTCTCTTTTTGCGAAAGAGTGCCTATATTAAATTATGTTAGCTATGTCTAACCATTTTATTTATTTAACAATATGATATTAAATGGTGATTTTATAATAATAATATTTAATTCTTAAATAAGTTCAATCATGTATATAGTTTGATTTTCTCCATTAAATTCTCTTTCACTAAGAAGGGAAACGTAGTTACTGTCATATAAAAATAAATTAAATTTATTCAGAAATAGAACTGTCACCTGTCAGGGTAGTCAAGAAGGAAAAAATTGTTCAAACGGTGAGACAGCGCGCGCTACTTTACATTGATTTTTTTAATCACATCATCATTAATGATGGGTTCACGGAAGGATAGCAGGAGTGAGAAACGGCACCGTTAACGCGTTGGCTACCGTTCGACAGCCGTCTGGTGCCTTTATCAAGACAAAACGTGGTCTCACGCTGTTGGCGACTGAGGGGCTCGCCTCAGGAGGGGTCCTGAGGCGATCCGAACTCTTTTAATATAGTCAATGTTTAGTGTGGGCACGAGGGCTTTGCAGCAAGGGCCCAGGGGTTCATCGGCGCTCGACCCGCAAGAGGGTTAAGTGATGGTCCCTGCGAGGGCTTCTGCAGCGATATCATATAAGTTCCACGGCGATAGCATAGGTACCTCCCCTCACGTGCAAGTACGTCTCACGTTGCAAGTTTTTCTGACTTTGACACGTGTACACTGTTGTTTACGGGTGATGATTGAGGGAGCAGCGGCCGCAACTTTCCACTTGGAAGCCACCCCCCTCTTCCCCTCTCTCTCCGGCCGCCTGCTTTCTATCGCGTCGAACGGGACGGCGAGAGAGGGGCCGTCACTGCCGGGAGATTCCGCCGCACAGCACCCCCCCCCCCCGCATGGCAGAGCCCGTCCACGACCGCCGGTCACGCGGCGGCTCCACCTCACCGCCCCCGCCGCGGAGCAGCCCCCACCCACGGGCTGAAAAGACGCACAACCGATCGACGGCCGGCGCCGAGCCGGGAAAGCTTCCGACGCCGGCCGCGGCGCGCACGACGTTTTGAGGGCGTGGAGAGCTCTACGCCGCCGTTTCCTGGTTAAGAAGGTCGTTCGCAATGCCGTCGGCGTCCTCGACCGGCCGCGAGCGGCCCCGCCCACCGCCGCAGCCCGGACCGGTACCGGCCACCACCTGCACCTCTGGCCCTCGCACACCGCCTGCGGACGGCCGTACGGAGACTGCTACCCCTCCTTTTCTTCCGACCCGCGCGGCAGCTGATCCGCCACTCCGCCACCGCGAGAAACTTATATGATATCCACCACTCTGCCACCGCGATGTCTCAAAGGCCGGCCCACGAGTTCGCGGGCCGGGCAGGGTGCGGGTCATTTGACGGGCCAAAGAATTTGGCCCACGGACTTTAGTCGGGCCGACATACGAACCGAAGCGGGCCGACGTGGGTTAAGACGGGCCAAATAACTTTTAATTTTTTATATCAAAAACATCATTTTTATTTAATAAAAATATATTTTAATTAAATTATTATTAATTTTATAATGTTATTTTAAATAATTAAAATTATTATATTTAATAAATATTTATTTATAAAACATATAGTTGGGCCGGGTCGGGCCAAGTCAATAATTTTTGCGGGCCGGGCTAACAATGTAGTGCGGGTCGGATTGTGCCGGGCCAATATATTTTAGACCAGACCCTAAGCGGGCCGACCTCGAGCCGGGCCGGGCCCGGCCCATTGACACCCCTACATGTGACCACAAGGGAAAATAGGGAAAAACTGATCACCAAGCCCAGGGTTAAGTGACCTCAGACAATCAACGGCAAGACATCACCTTTCCCTGCAAATTATGACACATTTACATTCATATCAAATGGCAAAAGTACAAGAACAACATTACAACAACCCAAGTAAGAGAAAACAGATAGATGACGATAATGATAAAGATAGTTAAGAGTCTATTAGAGACTCGGAGGTTATCTTGTCCAACAAACATAAACATAGTCACAAATAGATTAAGAGTCGAATAGTAGAAATAGGGACTCCTTTTATGTAGTTTGATAATTGCCACGAGACCGGAAGATCACACAAAAAAAAGTGTGGATATCATCCAAACTAATGATATCGAAAGAGGTATCATGACTATGAAGGAAGTATGGAAAGATAATTGGACGGAACTCAACCATAATACAAAGAAAAATAAGAAGAGAAAAAGTAGAAGAGATGAACATAGATACATTTAGACAAATCAGTAGAGGGAGAAATGCCACACAACGACTAAACATTTGGGAGGAAAGTGTTATGGTACATGACCAAAAATCAACTCAAAAATGGCAAGTGAGAGGAAGCAACCGGAGCAGAGACCGCCGATCCACGCACCAAGGCAGGGGGTGGAGCCAACGGAAAGGGTTCTTGAGAAGCTTATTAATTAACATAATTGCTGAATTAATTAACTGATTTAATTGTAACAAAATGATGGCTGAAAGAGGAGAGGATATTAAGAGATAAGAAAGAAATGGTTCGACGCTTGGTGGGTTTGAGCAGGCACTGACGTGAGAAGTAAGGCTTTCAATGTATCGGGCCGAGCAAGGTCCGGCTGACAATTTGTGTCAAAATTTTTGACATCAAGACCTCAAGTGGGCTGTTTGTTAAAACGGCGAGAGTCACCAAGGAACAAAGAGTCCAAAACTTTATGATACAATCTCAGACTTTTACTTAATAAAAATATATTATAATATAAGTTATTGTTGAATTTATAATATTATTTGATTATTAACTTGTAAATTTTGACAATGATAATACATTTGTAAAATAGAATAAAACGAGTCAAATCACACATGCACACCAAATGAGAATTTATTTTGGGTCGGGCCAATAATATCTACGGAAGGTAGATATATTTTTTACTATTTTTAGAATGCAAAAGAATACCAAATGAATGTCTTTGGGGTTGATTCGCTTCCGTGCACGTTAACGAGTCTACAAATATTCAGACCTGAATAGAAAATGGAATTGCCTTTTAATCCCAAAAGGCTTGATACAGATGAACCTCTGTACTTGGTGAAGAGCCTCCACGAGCTATATAACAAAGTGGCACCAGATGAGAGTCATAGGTCATCTCCTCTCGTCCATACCATCGTCACACACACATGCCAACCATACACACATGGGCATGGGGGCGGTGTCATACACAGTTTATATATATGGGTTTCGATATGATTTCATGACCTTATCATGATCGAAAGGAAAAACAGTGGGAATGGGGAAAGAGTTACCTTGATGATCTATTGTTAACAGACCTGCGATCCGTGCCTTCTCTTCCTTCCAATGCACTTTCTTGCACCGGGCAAGTTCGTATCCCGCAACTTAAATAATATTGTAAACATATTTTATTATCACTTATATTATTATATATAAAAATATCTAATATCATAATCTTGATCACTTAGACGACATCTAAATAGTTACTTATAATCTAAATAGATTCGACATTTTTTATCGTTTTGAATGTCTTGTCATCTTAACAACTATGACTTCAAATTCATAACAATAAGTAACACTTCCAGCATAACCGCTATACAAGCTGAACTCGCCACACTGCCGGTGGACAAGACTTGGTCCTTGCACGGCGAGATAAGCAAGTTTTACACTCGCTGGACTTGTTGTAACGTACCTGATTTACTAATAATCAACATATTTTACAGACCACGAAAGTTGAAGCTACATACGGTATGCGGTCGTCTTGATTTCACCAACCGTATACAGGATTCTGTACCATCGGGGGCAAAAGGTGCAAATCTGTGCAGTGTTGCTTGTTGTAGTCCCTTGTGCCGGGAACTGCACCTGTGCAGCGTCTCAGAAACTCATTTCCTGTCAGACAGTAATGAGCAAAGGCCAAGCCCCCATCCAGTGCTCCTGATAAATCGGGTAAGGACGTAGATTTCCTCATTTGGGTCACGCTGGTCATGTCTTTTCCTTGCCCCGTCTCGTTGTCATACAATATTCTGTCAAGCTCGGAGTACTTGAGAAACCTATCGGTGGCAGCCTCCCATGACAGATTATACCTCTGCTCCCGTGTAAGTGGCTGAGGCTCACTTTCCAAGGCCGCTTTTACCTTCGACACAAAATCTTCCGACGATCTATATGTCAAGCAGTTCGGAAAAGCCTTGAAAAAATCATTTGACGGGTGGTCAGCACAAACAACAAACTTCCCCATGGCAAGTGCCTCTGCTGTAGCAGTGCACAGAACATCACTGACACTTGGGTTTATGAAAACCTTGTATCTGTTTCCACAAAAAGAAAAGTATCAATATTGAAACATCGACGGGATATCAGTTTGTCATAAAAGTGAAGATATGGTCACTAAAATTTGCTCCTTACCCATGAAGCGAGTCGTCAGCGTGATCGCGTCCTCTTAGGAAGTTGATATTCAATTCCCATTTCTTGGCAGCAGCTTGAACCTCGTGTGAATCCTCTCCATTGCCAAAAACATCAAGGTTAAAGCCATCTAGATCGTTCTTGTGCTCCTTCAGCAGATCAATCAATTCTTTGTACCCTTTTGCCCAAACCATCTTGCCCAAGAAATATGCTCCTTTAGAGAAGGCTTGCTGACCAAGCTTTCCCTCCGCCGCAACTCCCTCCCCAACCTTTAGAAATTTCGGATTCACTCCATGAACATTGCAGATGGTAGATTTAGGTAAATCCTGTGTTGCTGCTGAAAGGCGCAGAACCTGCGTCATGACGTCAAAAATATTCAGTTCACATATCAGTCTTGGAAATCAATGCATTTATTTTTTAACTCAAGGAGTAATTAAATATCCTTCAATATGTAACAATTCATTCCCAATCCTCATCATACGGGCCAATAGTTATTACGCTTGAACTAGGACTTTTGGTATTTATGACAACAGGTTGATTTTGTGTACATAGTAGGGATGTGCATACCTTGTCACAATACGCTTTTGTCACCCAGTTGTTAATGTGCTTAACGAAGAAGGCTTGTAAAGCTCCATTCTTTTCCCTTTTGATGTATTCCAAGTAATTGGTGTGCACAACACCAACTACATAGTTAAATTTGTCTGTCCAGCGTTTGCCATGATGGTACCAGTTAAGGTGTTCAGGCTCCTCAAGTATGGCAATGTCTGCTTCCTTATATGGAACAAACTGTGAAGCGTCCCCAGCAGGAATGATGCTTCTCCTTTCCTTTTGAAACTAGAAAACAAACAGAACCAAATAACAATGAGTTGATATGATGGAGTTTATTTTTTAAGTGTACCAGTTAATATGATTAATACCTTTCCAGGGTAAAATGAGATCTTAAATTCAGGCCTAAATCCAACCCTTTCCTCCAACCAGGTTCGTATATAACCTTCCTGTTCCTCTGGTGAGTTAAAGGTCAGGTTGTTTGGATAAACTAGCTCCTGGTCCGATTTGCAAAGCCAAGGAACCAAGAGAGTAACATTCTGTTTCACTGAATTTGCCAGATAAGCTGCCCGAAACAAGGGATTGACTGCCGTTCCTGTCATCCAAGGAAGACTGGCAGTAGTAACTATCGCAACATGTCGTTTACCATCTTCAGTCCTATGTTTCTTGGAATTCATCCAGAAATCACCATCAGAATTATGTCCGGTACTTTGGAGCACACTTGCTATCCTGACATCCAGTTCATCATCTACATTTTCACACTCTAGAAAGGATGCATCTCCACTATATAAAGAGTGATACAATATCTGATCTTTCCGTTTGCTGCACAACGAATGCACTATCTTGTCGCATATTTCTGCAATACATGTATACATAGAAAAATTGGCATCAAAATATTCATTGCAGAAGTAAATGAAGCACAAGATGCACCAAATACTGAACTAACAAAAGCGGACATCCAACTCTTCAAGAAAAAAGAAGTCCAAATTTTGTAGATGACTGTTAACCCCAAAATTACGTGATACATGGTACATGAAGCTGACTCTGTTTCCCATGTTTACAATGTAAGTTATGTAAATGACTGAATAATTTGGCAGACTAAGATGCAAATAACAAAATGAAAGTTCAAGAATTTTTTTTCCAAAAAACTGAACTATGGATATACAATTTTATAAATATAACTGAACTGACCGGCAGGGTGTAAAAAACACATACAAAAGACAGCATATATCTATTTAGATGTATCTGTATCCACATTATTATGTCCCCATACAAATCAAAAGCCATCAACTTAAACATATTATGCTGTGCTAAAACAGTGCTAGTCCACTGTAAGAAGCAGACAAGTTATCTTCATCACACTATGTATCTACATGATTGTTCTTAGGATTTCAATTTCCAATATAGCATGTAGCCGTCATCATGGATTGGAGGATCTGCCAATCCATATTGGGATAGGCGCCAGGCTACCCCACCTGGATTTGCCTACAGGGGCCTGATCTGGTCCTCGATTCCTTAGTTGAAGTATTATTTTGTGTTCAACGTGGCTCAAAACAAAGAAATACTATATTTTTATGATATACTTAGTAGCATCTTTGACATAAGCTTTTGTTGAGATAAAACAAACAGAAATGTTCACCTCGATTTAAACCAAGTTGATCTAAAAATGGCCCAGCTTGTTTTACAAGATATGCCAGCAGTTCATAAGGATCCAGTGGAGCTACATCCTGCAACAGATAAATGGAAACATAGTTAAAGGGCATTCAAAGACTGGTACAGAATGTCAGGTTACGCTCAACATTTTCTAATTGCATATCATAATGTTCATAAACTGCAAATAGGCCTGACTATTAAGAAGAAAAAGCCAGAACCAAAAGGAAACTTTGATTCAACCAACAATCAGTCAAGATCATCATTAGAAAAATGATTAAGACTAGCCATGACTGTCAAGTTATTGCCTAACATGAACTTATTGAAAACAGACCAAGTTACAAGTACAACGGATCACAACAATCAGAAAGGATCCTCAAACTCTGCATTCTGCAGTACAGATGGTTATTTTGCCATAAAATGGCAGCTAATATTTTGTGCAACAACAATTACACCAGCTTACCCTACAAAGACTGATCAACTATCCTGATTGAAACTTCATGTCTGTTTGCAAAAGGGCTTGAAATTTTGTGCCTCCAATTCTTCAGAATAGGGCAAAACCAATGGTCTCAATCAGACTTCAGGACCAGTACTGAACTTGGATTCGGTGCCTCTAAATAAAATTCATAAAAAATGCAAAGCATTAGGTCAGCCAGGTAGTTGTGTCAACAGACCCTAAAGCCTGAAAACCAACTGACCTGAAGAAAAAATATTGCGTATGAGTAATGACTTAAAGCCCATTTGGCACATTCTTAAAACTTTTTAGCCATTTCTCTTAATCAACTAGATTGGGCCATTTGGGTCTAGATAAAGCCCAAACCTGAAACCCGATAGACCAGATATAAAAAGTAGGTTGAATTTGCAAGTATAATAATTCATCCAATCAGTCAATAAAAAACAAACTTGCAAAACACTTGTTAATCCTGACCTTACTACAACATTGCTGCTTTCCTCTCGTCAATGTGCAAGGTGAATGCATTGCTCTGTACCTCTAAAGTTCTCCTCATTTTCTGTTAATCAAGGCATTGAAGACCATCTAATTTTAACCGGAACCATCACATCTAATGCTGTAAATCATCAATCCTCATAACAACTGCTCTCTTTATCCCCATCTCACATTATCACTACTTTTCTTAAATCAAGATGAATCAATAATCTCAAACTGGCATTGTCAAGTGTGTGCCCTAGCCAGCCATCTGCTTACATGTTTCAACCAATCATTCTACCTTATAACAAGATTGTTGAAGAGTCCTACTAGATCTCAGAGATTGTTGATTAATAATTGAGATCTCGTGAGATAAATTGGTCTCCTTCGGTGAGCCCCATCCTACTGGATCTTGCGAGAATCTGGTGAGATCTCGTCCCTCCAACCTCTCCAAGGCAAGTTCTAGTCTTCTAGAATCGAGTTAGCATTTCTTAACTAGGTTTTGTTGGATCAGCCTGGAACAGCTAATCCCAGTGGGATCATCACTGGGAAGTGGTTGCTGCACCAGATACAACTGGATCCCTGTGTCAGATCTCTTGAGACTTCGACCCAATACGAGCCTTCTTACCTACCCATTTAGGGAAGGGAAGATGGAGAGGATGCAGTTGCCGCTCCTCCACTGTCTCCTAGTGGCAAACACCAGATCTAGGCTGCACCTTCACCAGTGATTAGTCCTTATGCTTTTTTTTTTCCAATTTTCAGAATGACCAATCCTGGATCAGATTTCCTCCCATCCATTGATTGCAGAATCGGCCGATCCGGATCGGAATCGGCCAATTCTTGGATCGGATCGGACCCCTCCGATCCGATTCCCGGTGGAATTATCAATCCGGACCGAAGATCGGTCCGGATCGATGTTTGTAGGTAGAATAGGGGCCGGAATCGACCGAAATGGTCGATTCTGGATCGATTCCGGCGATTCCCTCGCCGGAATCGACCCACAGACCGCCGCGGCGGCCAACCCGCCGCGGTGGTCGTCTTCCCCGCCCTATCGGGCGGGGAAGACGGGGCTACCGAGTCCATCGGGACCCGGTAGCCCAGGATCCGGTGACTTAAGTCACTGGATCAACTGGACCGGACCGGTCCGACCGGTCCGGTCCGGTGACTAAGTCACCGGATCCGGTGACCGGGCTACCGGGTCCCAATGGACCCGGTAGCCCCGTCTTCCCCGCCCGATAGGGCGGGGAAGACAACCGCAGCGGCCGCGGCGGCCGCAGGGCCGCCGCGGCACCATTTTGGGGGCGATTTCAGGCCGATTTCGCCCCCAAAATGCTCTAGGATGGATCGGAATCCTGCATAGAGTGTTATTTTTGTATTTTTTTTAGGTTTTACCACTGTTTGAAGGACCGATCCGGAACGATTCCGGATCGTTGTTTCTTCCGGCGGATCGCTCAGAATCGGACCGATCCGATCCGATCCGGATCGGATCGGTACCCACCGATCCGGTGGCCGATTCCGATCCCGCGATCCTTGCTCCCATCAGATCAACCGAGCCGGCCAATACAATCCAGATCCAAATCAGGGTCACCAATGCTGATCCAAGGGCTGATCTTGACCGAGAAATCTTTGCCCCGCATGCATCACAAGCATCAAGCAATAAAACCCATTTTTTCTCATTTTGGCCTTCAATAAGACATGAAAGGGGATATCACTGTCAGTTGCTTATGTTGTCAGGCAAGCATGTGACATTGGTCTTTTGTGTCACCTTAAGAATAGGATGGTAAAGTACGTAGTCTAATGAAGGATTTTGGTTCTTCGAGTTGCAATTTCATAGTGGTTTTATATTTCTAACATGTGGCAGGAGTCACCACTTCCATTCTACATTGCTTTGTGACAGAAAATTTTAGATTTATAACATATATCAGGACAGTCACCAAAACAATTCTAGATTGCTTAGCCACAGAAAAACATGTGAAAGAATTGACACATCGTAAAAACCAAGCAAAAGTAAGTTTTGAAGATGAAAATGCTATCATAAAAGGACATATCTTAAGTAGACAGACGAACAAAACATTTGGCGGTAAAATCCTGTCAATGTCTCATCATGACGAACTATGATTTAAGGTTTACTTGAGACAAGGCAATTAGTTCTCCAAAAAGATTGCATATGGAGCCCTGAGAAATAGAAATCAGCATCAGATGCTGGTAGGTATTGGATTGCTAACCATCTCTATTTTTGGTTCAGTTGCAGTTGGTGAGTGGGGGTTTGAAAGGGAAGAAAGAGGCTGATAGCTTACCGTAGAGATTTTACCCGGGGACTGACATATCAATTACCGCTTAATAACAGTTCGATATTTCATTGTCATGCTCACACATATCAATAGGAAAGGAAGATAGAAAAAGGTAAGGTTCTTTATCACCTGAAAAAAGTGATGAATCAGCAAAAATATGCTAGCGTGAAGAGATGCTGCTAGATTGACCATATAGTAAGCGATTGCAACAGCAATGACATAGTCAAGTTCAAAACTGATTTTGATAACAAGAAGAAATATATAACAAGGAAACATAAAAGGACAGGACCCACCTTTGACTCTTGAGAATCCCAGCCAATCGATCTCTGCAAATGAAAGAAACAGAGTTATGCATAACAATTTCTTCAATCACATTCACATGACCTTGAGAAACTCCTAAGGTACACTAGAATGGAGTAAGCAGCACCCAATGTTTTGGAGAGATAATCATCTAGTCCTCCTGTTAATGATGATTTTCACGTCTAACAAAATGCATAAATAGAGTGGTATTATACCTAAGCAGTAAATCATTCAGTTTCTGCTACTAAGTCACAGATCTTTCGGTAAAAGTGTATGATTCCAAAATCTATGCAGGCTGAGACATACCTCAAATGTGTTAGGAATTCCACGGCGTATTGACTAAGAAAAAGAAACAAATAAAAAAAAGCTACAAGATCTTCTTGCACAGGAGAGAAGAAACAAAAAAGAAAAGAACACTGAATTCAAAACTTCCACTCTGCTAGTCACATGATTGTTGAAGTACTCAGGACTAGCGACAGAATGTAGTGGAAAAGAGGAGGAGGTCTTTACCAGGGTCAGTTTCACTTTCTTCATAAAATCGCTGCCGTTGAAGTTCCCAAAAATCTCGTTGGAATTGCTCTTCGTTTCTATCTCCCTCAATCTCGTCTTTAACATCCGAAACGGCTCCCACTCCTTCACTTGCATGTTTTTCTCCACCTTCCACCGCACCTTCCTCCCCTTCCGACGAAACCCGTCACTCTCCCGATCTAAGACCCCTCCATCGTCCTCCACCTCCCACACAAGAGCATTCCTGATCGCCGAGAGATCGATCCGGATGCTGGCCCTGGGGCTCCACCTCTCCATGACCTTCCGGCTGAAGTCCGTCGACGAGTACGCACGCCGGAATTCCGACAGCTTCGGCTGGATCTTCTTCACAAACTCCAGCTCCGCAAAAGAGGACGACGTGGGCACCATCGTGAGCGGCGACCGAGACGCCGACGACGGCAAGGGCGTCCAGGGGACGGCGCCGGAGACGGAGAAGGACGAAGCCGAGCTGAGGAGGTTCTCGAGCTCGCGGTCGAAGGAGGTTGCGAGCTTTTTTAAAGAGTTTGCCCTGGCACGTATCAACTGGAGGTCGGCGTCGGCGGAGTCACGCACCTCTCTCCACCCTCGGGAGATGAAGGAGAAGGCCTTCTCCGCCGTCGCCGAAGTCGAAGCGCTGGGTTCCGTCTGCAGACTCATCGTGGCGCCGACGAAAGCCGGGCAACGCGGAGCTCCCAGCGGCGAGCAAGGAGGCTTCGTCCGCCGGTTCGCCGGCTAGGAGCTCGGAGGGAATCCAGGAAGATCCAGAGGCCGGAAGGGCAGGGAAGAAAGCACCAGCGGAGAGATTTCGGATTGGACGCGGAGCCGTGCGGTATGACCCAGGCAGAGGGGTGCCGCCATTCTGACCGTCCACGTGGCTTCTAGGGGTCCCTTCCCTCGGCCGACACGGAGGTCTCCGACTCCGGGGGGCTGAAGAAGTGCCAAGTTGCCGGAGGACGTGGCACGCCGAATGACGTGGACGGAAATGGTTGGGCAAGAACCGCGAAGCACGCTGGTCGGGAGAATATTCTGAAATAAATGGACATCCGATGCCCCGACCCCGACGGTCTCCAATTTAAATGGTTCCGACGGATTTTTACATGGTGCGTGCATTTTCGGGAGATCGGAGCCGGCCAAAGTTGCCCTCCGACGCGACTGATTATAGCTCATCAAACCCAAACATCGTTATGGTACGTATAAACCTTAATTCTTTTATCACAGCCGTCACGGGACGGGACTGCAACATCTTTATAATTAAGGTGCGCTTGAAAATAAAGATTCTTGTTTAAAAGTATAATACTTTTACGCTAATTCAGATAAATAGAAACGACAAAATAAAACAAACACATTATTTGGTAGAATCTTACCATCGGACAGACCAACATGCCTTCAGTCGTCCATCCCGATTCTGTCCTCGTCTGGGATGAAAGGGAAACGGAGTATATATCGATCGAGCTAGTTCCATATTGAGTGAAGGTGGAGATAGACCTGTCAATAATGAATGCTCCAAATCCAAAACCTGACTCGGATTTGATTAATTAACAGATTCGATTGCTAATTTCACCTGCTAATTCGAAAATTGATATTTCTTGAGTTACGGAGAAACTCAGTGAGAATCGGCGCGAAAAATTAGTGCCACACCCGATAGCCGGTAAACTTAATGGGGTGTTTGGTTGCACGATAATAAGAGTTTTGTTTTAATTTTTAAAAATTGTAAAAAAACTCGTTAAAAGAGGTATTTGGTAACCGTGACAATTTTATGTTTTAAAAGTGATTTTCTTCTTAAACAAAAAAAAGGGTCTCACCTCTTTTCTTTTTGTGGTCCCCCACTTTGTTTGGTCATGTGAGGTAGTTACTCTTTTTTGTAATCATATCGCTCCAAACATGATAATTTTATGTCATGAGTTGGTTCACTTTTTATTTTAATATAACTTTTTATCATGAAAGTTTACAAAAAAATATCATGCAATCAAACACTCCATAAAAGTTTGATAGGAATCCTAAATGCGACGACGATGACTCATTCATCTCTTCGATGACACCCCCACAGGGTCACAACGCACAGATTTTACATCAGTCCAACGGGCCTTCTCTGTCGGGGGCACCCCGAGGGTGCCCCTCGCCCATTGACGAAGTGATGTTAGTCACGGTTAGATTGGGAGGACTCATGCCTTGCGACCAGGCCACGGGCATCTTGGGGGTATGCAACGAGTCGTCATCTTCTTCGCCGCTGTCAATGGTGGTGCTGCCGGCCCTCAACGACATCCTCGGGGCGCACAAATTCTACACCAATATGAGGGGTCTCCTTTGACGGCACGCCCCTAGGGTGCCTCTCACCGTTGATGAGGCAATGTTCGTCACCCTCTGACTGGGACTCATGCCCTGCCACTAGGGCTGTAAACGGGTCGAATTCGGTAACGGTATTATCTGTTTCCGATTCCGATTCCGATAAGCCGAATTTGTTTCCGATTTTGATTTCGATAATATCGGAATAGTAATTTCTGATTTCGGTTCGATTCCGATTTCGATATCGAAATTGGAACCGATTCCGATAACATTTCGGATTTATGAAATAATTTCAAAAAATCTTTAAAAATTAAAAAATGGTTGTGTATCCCTCATGGCCTCATTACGCCAAAAACCATGTGGTGTGCATAAATTAACATCTTCAGCTAAACAAGTTCCATGTCCCTGTCTCATTATTGCTGAACATACAATAACCTGAAAATCATAGAAACAGAATGCAGACAGCTTTGCAATGCTAACTTCCCGGGGAGAAAACATTTTTGGATCCCTCACGGACGTACCCCTCTCTAAGAGCCAAATGTAGAAAAAAAAGCATAGGCTGCCACTAAAATGGAAAACCAGCACCTGCTGCCACTGCCAGATAATGCTGCCACTGCCAGATAATGAGTGATATTCATACAAAAACTAAAGAAATGAGAGCAAATAAAACATAAAAGGAGAGATGTTCATTATCAAAAACATCCATAAATAAGGTGTTCATACAAGAAAATCCAACATAACATACGATATTCAACACAATTTCTTGGAACCTCAAATATCAAGTACAATACAACATAACATTTTAACATAATCTTTCTAATGACTTCCACCTTCTATTTCCTCTCGAAGCTCAAGTGCCAAGAAAAGTAGATTCCCTACAATCAAAACAACATTAATCAAAAATTGAAAAATGCTAAAACAATAATTAACAACAGCAACAATAAAATACTTACAAGAAAAATTCGTTTTCTTCATCATCTTCCCTAGATGAGTAAGAAAGATCAAACAATACATCATCTTCATTTCTTTCTCCATCTACATTTGAAGCCAAGGGTATTGTTGCAAGTCCACTTGACATGTTTGCTAAACCAAAACATAAAAATGATTCCGTTAGAATATGATAGAAAAAAGTTAACACAAATATTCTTATATATGTAATGTACCTTTTGCTTCATTTCTTATCCAATCTTGACAACAAATCAAGCTTTCAACTGTATTTGGCTTCAAAGAACTTCTATAAGAATCTAAAATTCTTCCTCCTGTGCTAAAGACCGACTCAGATGCAACTGTTGAAATAGGAATCCCAAGAATATCACGAGCCATCTTAGCAAGAGTTGGATATTTGCCTTCTTCCTCTCTCCACCACAATAAAATATCAAAACTCCCTCCATACTTTTGCATAATGATGTCATTAGTAAGAACTCGGAGCTTCAAAATACAACTCTAAATCTGATTTGTGTGGTTGACTTGAAGAATTTTCTTTAAGCCAAAGATCAAGTTCAGCTAATTCATCAACAACCAAAGAACACGAAGAAAGCTCGGGAACACCACTATCATGTAAAGAAATTTGACCACTATCACTTGCAAATCCACCTCTATCTGCTAAACCTCTTCTTTGTTCATCTACATAAGCTTGATATACTTTAGAAAAGGATATGCGAACATCATCAACTCTTGTAGAGGCCTCCCTTCCATAAATTTTTTCAAAGAAGAACTCAATTGACTTCATTTTGTAACGTGGATCTAAAATACATCCAATTGATAAAACCAAACTCAAAGTACCCCAATACTTGTTGAACTTCTCAAACATTTTTGTAGCCATAGAAACAATGAAAACACGTTCATCTCTTAGCCAATTCTTCAATTGTTTATGAATTAAGCAAACATCATTGAAATAGAGATTTGCCGTGGGGTATTTAGTACCTGGGTATTTAGTACCTGAAAATCTATTTGTAACTTGATAGAATAACTGTAAACAATCTTTAACCGCTTTCACATTCTCCCATTCTTCAAAACTTGGAGAACCTTTATACTGATTATCAAAAAATGATAAGCGGTCAAATGCATCACGGAATTCATAAGCAACGGACAACATCATATAAGTAGAATTCCATCTTGTTTGAACATCCAAAATCAATTTTTTTCTTGGTGCATTCACTTGTTCTGCAGCTTTTTTGAAATACTCTAACCGCACATGTGAACTTCTAACATGTCTTATACTGTCTCGAATCCTTGATATGGTCATTTCCAAAGATTTTAAACCAACTTGTACAATTAAATTCAAAATATGACAACAACATCTAACTCGAAAAAGAGCACCATTAAGAAGAATTCGGCCACGAGGCATCAAAATTTGACATAACTCTCTAGTAAGCACATTATTTGAGAAGGCATTGTCCAAAACAATGCTGCATATCTTTCCATCAATATTCCAATCAAATAACTTCGTTTTTATCACTCTTGCAACCTCCACACCACTATGCGACTTGACGTTGACAAAATTCAAAATCCGCTTTTGTAAGTTCCAATCTTTATCAATAAAATGACAAGTCAATGACATATAAGATGACATATTAATAGATGTCCAAAGATCAGCAGTGATACTGACACGGGATGATGTCTCCTTGAGTATGTCATAAACTTTTTGCCTCTCCTTTTCATAGAGTTTCATACAATCTGATTTTATTGTTACCCTACTTATAGACTTGAATTTTGGTTGTAGAGAAGTACAAAATGATCGAAAGAATCCATGTTCAACAAAAGAGAATGGAACTTCATGCACAATTATCATTTTTGCTAACTCTTCCCGACTATTTTCTTGTGTGAATTGAAAGCATTCCAATGAAGCACTCCCTTCATTACTCCCTTCACTTGCTCTTAAGAGTAATTGATTGACAGGAGGAGCTTTGTTATTACTTCTCTTATAATAAACACAATGAGTCAAATGAGACTTTAGATGAGTTGTCCCTTGTTTGCTATCTCCTGACATTTGTTTATGACAAAATCGACATTTTGCAATAAACTTTCCATCTTCACGTTGAATTCTATCAAAATCATTCCAAACCGTTGATCTCAACTTTCTTTTCTTGGCATGTTCATTAAGTTGAGTTGAATTTTGTGCAGGAGACATCTCTTGCACATTACTCTCAACTTCCACTTCAATATTTTCAGATGTTCTGATAAAAGATATACATAAATTTCAGATTACAATGAAGAAAGTAAGTCATAACTATAATAAATAAATTTCAGATTACCTATCATTTTGAGGTGCTGAAATGGCATCCATTACTTCAAAAAAATACCTTTTCCAAATTAATGATATCTGCACATTTAAAATAATAAGACTTTAGATAATAGTTCTCTTATTGTGACCACCAATTATAGCATCACAAATGACTGACCTACCCTTCATATGACAAGAACTAAGAACAAACATTAAAATTTAAAACCACCATTAACAAAGGGTCTGAAATCAAAACCAATGATCTGAACAATCAAGAGAGTATCCGATCTGAATAATCAAAAGCAAAATATGATTAACTAGATGAGCATTGCCATTTCCAAATCTACCTGAAGCAGAAAAAATTGCATATGCCAAGCCAGTACAATAAATCCACGGACATAAATTTTGTGCTTCGATAACAATACGCCCAAATCCAAACAAAGAGCAATGACAACCCACTGTAACAACGTCCAACAAAGCACAAAATATTTGTGCTCTTGAAAAGCAAATTTTCAAAAGCTTACCTCAGGAACAGATCAAGACGTCTGTCCCAAAAACCCCCCGAACGAAGATTCCACGCAATGCCTCGGAGTCTTGACTGCCGCAGAAGGAATAACCTGAGAAATAAACCCCAAGCCAAGGAAGAATGGGTGATCGACGACGGATCAAGGGGGTTCAAATGGCACTTCGATCCATAGCATAAATCAGCCGCAGCAACATCTCACCTTGCTGCCCCTGCACCCGTACCGTCCTAAATCGCTTCACCCGCTAATCGACCCCTGCTGGGAAGGAGGAGCCGGAGTAGCAAAGCACCTGCGACTGCGTCTTGGTCCTCCGGAGTAGCCAAACCTAAACCAGGCCGAAGGTGGAGCCTGAAGGAACGCTGCAGAAGCCTGAAGGAGGAACCGAACCACCGAACCTAAACCACTTAGAAGTTGGAACCGCCGATGACGACCGAAGCCCAAAAGAGCTCCGGCTGCATGAGCAAGCAAACCAAACTTTTACCCACCTGCGCCGAAGGAGGAGCGGTTGCGGGAGCACCTGTAAGCTAGAACCTGGAAGTTTCCTGCTTGCGCCGCCTGTGCTGAAAGCTTCTTGCTGCTTGCGCCGCAAATCGTAACAGAGGAAGGGGGATGGCGGATGGGGGAGGTGCGGGAGAAAATGTGATTTTAGGGCTCGCGGACGGCAGCGTCCAGCATCCAGCGGTCCAGCGTCCACTGTCCAGCTCCAGCGTCCACCGGTCCAGCGGTCTAGCGTCCAGCGTCCAACGGTCCACGGGTCCAGGCTGTCCAGCGAATATTAACGGAATCGGAATGTTAACGGTTCGGTACATGGCATTTCCGATTTCGAATCCGATAATTTATCGGATTATCCGAATTCGATTTCGATAATCTATCGGATTTAATATCGAACATCCTATTAGGGTTAAGCTAATCGAAATCGGGTCGAAATATCGGATAATCGAATACCATTTACAGTCCTACCTGCCACCAAGCCACCACCTGTGCCCCCTCTTCAAGATCTATTGTTGGTGTCCTCTTCCCCTATAGTGAGAAGTTCGAAGAAGTCAAGGTTGAACCTTGTAGAAGCGGTATCAAAATGAGGGAGGATAAACTCACCTATAAAGGAAGCCCTGCTCGTGGAGGCCAAAGACAAGGGTGGAAGCACCAGTCCGTAGCTGCCGCATTCCCGGCCGGAGGCCAACCAACCCCCATGGTTGACGTTCAAGAATCGTCTAAAGACACCGAAGAAAAGCCAACAGATGCGCCTGTCTGTGGCTGAAGGAGGAATCGGCGGATGCGGTACTTCTGACCACGGGTGGCGAAGAGATGAAGATGAAGGAGGTAGTTGCAGCACCTATCGAGAAGGCTGTGGTCAGCAGAGGCTGCAATGGAGGAGCCGTCGGAAGAAATTGGAGACAAGAAAGAAACACCTGCCGAGGAGTCGAAACTAGAGGCGTTCGTCAAAGAGCAGGACATAACCGAAAATGTCACCATTACGATACTCCAAGAACTTGTCGGAGTGATTCGACTTCAAAGAAATTAATTCAAATAGAGATTTAAACTCGATACTGATAATCTATTTATATTGGGTTTCAGTTTACTTTCGGATCTAATGAAATCTGGTCGAATTCGGATCCACAACAATCCAACCCAAGCCTGATCCGTTGCTAAGTGGAGATATCATCTGCACGAGCAGAACTCCTATGAACAGGAGAACCTCAATGAAGGTAGGAGACCTTTTTTAGCTAACAGATTTTCTCATTGCGTATTTCTCTCCCTAAAATCTTTTGTGCGTCCAAATTTTAAAAAAAGTTAATATTTTTTTAATAATGTCTTTTTATTACTATATATAGGCAGCTTCGGTACGGCCAAAGCCCAAGTTAGGTTACGGATTATCCGTTTATGTTGAATGATGTAGACACTGCCCCAACCGTATCCATCCGCTAGCACCTTGCTGCGTTTTGACTTTTGAGAGCGTTCCATTTTGCGGCTGGTAATGGCGTCTTCCCCAGCCGGCACCGACTCTGCCACAGAGTCAGGGCTGGCGGCGCCGAGCGAGGTGGTGCACGTCTTCTGGGACGCCGGGATGCTCGATCACGATGCCGGCAGCGGCTTGTTCGACAGCGGATACGACCCCGGCTTTCTGGACGTACTTGAGAAGCACCCGGAGAACGCGGACAGGGTCAGGAACATGGTTTCCATCTTACGCCGGGGCCCCATCGCGCCGTACATCTCGTGGAAGCCGGGCAGGCCTGCTCACGCCTCCGAACTCCTCTCTTTCCACACTCCAGGTGCCTCCCTTCGGCGTTTATACCTTATTTTTCCTTTTGCCAACTGCAATCAACCGAAGGAACAGAAATTTTCGCTTTCACCGTTCAGCTTCCAGTGATATGGATGAAGTGGGCGTAGAGAATCATTGTCGTCAAAATGTTTTTTTTAAAATTTTTTTGGCTTCGATTGCTATGAGTACACGAGAAGGTCGACTTCGCAGCTCACTTACCACCTTCAAGGGCGTAGGATTGGGTTGATTTGCCTAATTTCGGGAACATAATCAAGTGCGAAAATGGATTGGACTGGGATGAAGCTGTCGGCGTGATTTTGGACTCATTGCCCTAGATCTAGTTTGTCCGAAGGTCCTTGCACAAACACAGGTTGGTGTTCCAGAAGGGATCATGGGTGAGCTCCACAAGCACATGATTTATTCAAGTTTGATGACGTGGTGCCTGCAGACTTTTATCGGGATTGCAGGGCTATGTTATTCTTCCCATGGGTAACATAAGCAGGATCTCTCGTTCAACCCACGACATTGACCAACCTGGTTCATAGAGTAAATGAATCAGAGACTCAGACATTTCAGTGCATTTCAAGTAGAAGAATGCCCTCTAGACCAAGGTGATCGATGCCAAATATAAGTCCAGATTCTAGCCACCTATTTTGTGCATAACTTCTAGGAGATACTTTAGCTTAGATGTGTGTTTGGATTACTAAAGTGCTTGGCTTATTAAGTGTTGGCGTATTAAGCAGGATCTGGAGCTCAACCCACTTTACTTACCCAGATTGTTGGCATCAGCGATAGCATAAGATGAGTTCAGAGGCTCAAGCATCTGTTTGTGCCACAAGAATACCCAAAACACCTCGGGTTTATCCATGCTCTTTTGGCTAAGGTAATGAATGCTAAATATGAAGTCCGACTCCTAGCTACAACTTCTTTCTTGCAATTTTTAGGAGATAAAATCGACTCATACGTCTGTGCTACTAGGTTCTTGACATACTATACTCATGTTACATTCATTGTATATTCTTTTCAATTTTGATGATAAAGGACTCACTTTTCTGTATAAATGTCAGAATACATTGAACAACTTATTGAAGCCAATGTAGCTGGAGGAAAGAAACTCTGTGATGGCACCTTCATGAATCCTGGTTCATGGGGTGCTGCTCTGATTGCTGCTGGAACTACGTTATCATCAATGAAGTATATTCTGGATGGTAATGGGAAGATTGCTTATGCATTAGTACGCCCTCCGGGGCATCATGCACAACCATCTCAAGCAGATGGATACTGCTTTCTTAATAATGCTGGCCTTGCTGTTCAACTTGCTCTTGATTCTGGCTGCAAAAGAGTTACTGTTATTGATATCGATGTTCACTATGGTAACGGTACAGCTGAAGGGTTCTATTGCTCAGATAGTGTCCTTACAATGTCTCTTCATATGAATCATGGATCATGGGGCCCATCCCATCCGCAAACTGGATCTAGAGATGAGCTCGGCCAAGACAATGGTTTTGGCTATAATCTAAACATTCCTCTGCCAAATGGATCAGGGGATCTAGGATATGAATATGCAATGTCGGAACTTGTTGTTCCTGCTGTTCAGAAGTTTGATCCTGAAATCATTGTTCTAGTCATTGGCCAAGACTCTAGTGCAGTAAGTTTACATAATTATGTGCTCTTATTTGTTTGTTATTCCCTTATTGCTTGTCAGTCTTAGCGCTCCTCTCATTTATCTTAATGATGAAGGGAGATTCCTCAGTTACTTTTTTTTGACTGACATAATTTAGCCTCTATCCTATTTGTGGTTTAAAAAGTGCCAGTATTTCATTTCTTTTCACCACTCATATGTTTTGTTACATTTTAGTAATTTTACCTCTATCTTGGTCTCAATCTCTTTGTATGGATTGGATGTCAGCTGTGAGGTTCTCTATATGTTAGATTGTGGAATATCAATCTTTCTAATCAACCAGTTAAGTGCAAGCCTCTATTTTTAGAAAAATCAAAGTTCAGGACTCTATTTTGGAAGATTATTTTGTTGATATAACAGATTTACTGATTCTATGGGCCCATTTTTGTTACTGTATACACTGACAGATTAAAGGCATATATGATTGCAGTTTGACCCAAATGGAAGACAATGTCTAACGATGGCAGGCTACAGGATTATTGGGAATATAATTTGCGATCTAGCTGATAAGCATAGTAATGGACGCATTCTAATGGTTCAGGAAGGTGGATATCATGTAACATATTCAGCTTATTGTCTTCATGCAGCTCTGGAAGGGGTTCTCAAGCTTCCAACCCCTCTTTTGTCAGACCCAATTGCCTATTATCCAGAAGATGAGGCTTTGACTCTCAAAGTTGTAGACTCCATCAAGAAACACTGGGAGAATGTGGTCCCTTTTCTGAAAGATCATTGACAACAGATGAAACCCGCCTACACGGAAGTATGTATTACTCTGCTGTTTGAGTGATATGCCTATCAGCCTCAAGTTTCGACACTGTACCCGTGGCAATTTTAGCGGGCATCATCCAAACGTTGACTCTTCTGAAATTTGGTTTTCTTCATAATGACATGGGCAGTTTTGACATGGTAAATTGCTTATTCAGGTTATGTTAAGTCGCACCAATGGGTATCTTCAGTAATTTCTTTTAATTTGGTATCGCCTTATTTGTTTTCTTTCTTTACATCCAGCTGATGGTAATAGACTACTAGTCATTCTGTTCATTTATAAATCATTTTGGACTGTGATGAAAGAATTGATGCTCCGCTGGGGCATCAGAGGTAAAAACGCATGTCAGGAGTATATGTATATAATAAGTAGATGCATTTAAACTTCGTCTAAACATGGATAAGTACAGGCTCCAATGTCCAATAGCTACGAGCTTACAATGAGGTGGGGGTATTTGGTTGCATGATAAATAAGTTTTTGTTGCAATTTTTTTTTTGTTTATCATATCTCCCCGAGCATAATAATTTTGTCCTATCTTAGATTTTATTTTAATAGAATATCGTAGAAGTGTGTAAAAAAAAATTGAACAACCAAACACCCCCATTCTAATCTATGCAGATTTGGGTGCATGAATGACATGCTCAGAATATCCCGAGTCTCGACATGGTACGACCCGCGTTCGATTCTGTTCCGTTTGGGGTTCCAACTGAGAAATCAAACTGTACATGGTTGGATCCGATCTGAAGTTAGACTCATCAGTATAAATTCTGTAATTAGGCCGAACCCGTATTCTATTGTTGGACGAGCCCTGGCAGATCTGTAGAAAATTTTTTCTTTTTATCTCGTAACTACACCATTATCAAAAATTAATAAATTTAGTTATTAAAGGTAGTGTTGTATGAGTGATAATCATTTAAGTTACAGTATACTTTTAATGAGTAAAAATGCTATTTTAAATGAACTTGTCTTTAAAATTTTTAAGTTCATTTTATCTCCCTATTTCGTTGGTTCTGCCTTTGAGTCCTTAGGTCACTTTCAGTCTGTTGCCACCCCTAATTTGATTTGCCAATATTTAATACAGTTATTTCTACCTAAGATAGGCAATTTGGTTCGAGAGGTGGTTAGTTCTTAATTGGAAGAAAAAATAATAAAAGCGAAATCGAATCAGATCAAAAACTCCTCCAGTCAATGGTTGGGCGGCTCTGTTTAAGATAAAGTTCATCAGTGCCACGGGGCTCAGGGTAACACTGAAATACTGCAAAAGAGTACACTTACTTCATTTTACTGTATTTTTTTGAATTAATGTCAATAATGTATCTTAAACAGCAAAGCCTTCATTTTAAATTACATGAAGAAAGCCTCACCATACGTAATCACTCTTGAGTGACCTCTTACCTGGATTTTCATGTATTTTGCACTGATTAAAATTTTAAATTTATAATTTGAAAACAAGAGAACTAGCAGGAAACGGCCAGTCAAAGACGCCAGGCTGAGTCAAATCTACACATGCTGACCGATAAAAACCGGCCACGTCTTGCCCTTGCACTACGCCCCTCGTTCTCAGCATTTCAAGGGGAACTTTTTACTTCCTTTACTTTCGAGACTCCCGATCGGGCCTGGGACGCCTCCGTCGCCGATTTTCCCCGTCGATAGAATAGAAGGGATTGAAGGGCGATGGGTCTCCTTTCCAACAGGTCTGTGATCACCGAATCTGTCTCCGTTGTCTGTTCTTCTAATTGAACGGATTGATCCTTCATTGTAACCATCTGCTACGAAGATTTGATTTTGTTTGTCTTTTATTATTTGAGGTAGGATCGGGAAGGAAAGCTTGAAGCCGGGAGACCATATCTATTCCTGGAGGACTGCTTACATATACGCTCATCACGGTTCGTGATCTTCTGCCGCCGTTAGTCTCTCCTTGCCTGTCTTTCTGGCTAATCCCTGACTCTTTCTCTTACCGTCAGTATCTTGATCTACTCGGTTTGCCGATGCTACGCGCCTGATTAATCAGTGTTGTCGTCCTCGGGCGTCGTTTCTTCCAAACTGTTTCGGAGATGAACGGAATATCCGATTTTACGATATTTATGTTGCCCTTTTATTATTCTTTGGAAAGAATAGAGTATCAATTGAAAGTTTTCGATGAATGAACATCATCGTCTCTGTTGCTCTGTGGACTGGTGTTCTGATGCTACGCTAATGCATTCAAGAGTTCAGAAAAGCAGGCATTTTTGGTGTCTGGACGATTGCTTACTTGTATGGCATTCACCATCCAGTAACATTCTTTCTGCTGTCCAGATGACTTTTAATTATCTCCCAACACACGGGATTATGTCCCATAGTTTGGATTCACTGACATTTATCCACAACCATAGTTACATTCATCATTAAAGATGTGCTATTCTTTTATGTTCTGGTCTCTGGGGATTTGGGAAGTACAAGAATGATGCAGGGGCCTTTTGGTTGACGAGAGTATGATCGTTCTGTCATATTCCACTTTCTCTGTGTCAGCCACATTTACGTCCATGTATGTTAGTTAAGGGGTACCCAGTTTTAGATGAAATCACATGGTATATACACAAATTTATATAAGGATTGCCTCATTGTGATTTGTGCGTTGTCGAGGATTTCAACAATTGAAATTTCAGCGTAAATCCAAAATAACACTTGGTTTTGCTTCTTGGAGAGTTTCCAATTTGGGGTGCAAACAAACCAATATACTCGACAAGTAGCTCGAAACTCGGCTCAATAAAAATTCGACTCGACTCATTTATTATGTTAAATAAACAAACTTGAACAAAAAATAAAGCTCGACCCATTAAACGAGTCAAACTTGAACAAACTCCTACTCGGCTCGATAAGCTTGCGAGTAGCTTGATTAAATATTCTATTGAATATTTATTTTGTAAAATTAAATTATAAATATTAATAGTTATATATTGTCACTTAAATATATTAAATACTTTAAATTTTGAGTTTAAATTTAGATCGAGTTTCATAAATGAGCTAAATCTAGATTTTCACAAATGACTTTTCATTGATTTTGGGTTTTATAAACGAATTTGTATATACCTTAAGCTTGAATGTGAGATGAACTTTAGTCCAGCTACTATTCGAGCTCGTACTTAGCTCGGCTCGATTAATAAACAAACCAGATTTGAACAAGGGTTCAACATACTTGTTAAAACTCGAGCTCGAACTCAAACTCATGTAAAATAAATGAGCCGAGTAAGTTTGAACATCATACTACTCATCTCGGCTCGGCTCGTTTGCACCCCTATTCCAATCAGTGGAACTCCCTGACAGGACACTAAATCAACCTACTATGCCAAGCTATTATCAGTTTTCATGTTGAATCATTTAGTCATGGATTTTTAAAGAGAAGAAACTGACAGGCATCTCTTCTCTTTTACTTTTCCTTCTCAAAAGCTTGTACACAGTTGATTTTGGGCATATAGTTCATAATCTCCTTTTTCTGAAAAATAAATTGTCAGAAGGGAATTCTTTTCATAATACTCATATCGCATGCCCAACCAAATGAGGTCTACAGTCTACTTACAGTGAAGAATTTTCAGCGACCCTCTAGTTTTTTCAGTTGGAAACTAGGAAGGTGCTTGTTGTAGAACTCTTGCTTTTAGAAATGTACCTGGTGGATTCATTCAGGTCGTCCCTTCAATAATGCACATGACTTCTTAGATTTCAATCTCTGCTTTTTCCTGTTGCAAGTATCTCCGCAAAACCAACATGCAATTTGAAGTGCTGGAAGCGTCACCTTGCTGCTGCTGCTGCTGCTTCTGCGGTTAGGCACTCACTCATAGCGAGAGCACGGTTTGCCATCTCAGTCAGATCACACAAGACCTCGTGATATTGTTGGTCTTGGTGGGCATCCAAGGACTTATTAGAGAGACACAGCAAGTGGCTGGAACTGTTGCTTATGGACTGTTTGATTAGAATATCAAAAATGATACTATATCAATTATGGAGTATCAATATCAAAATTGATATAAGTGTACATCTATATTACATATCATATTTTGTTTGCATTAAGAGTTTAAATATTGATATTGATAGCCAACACCTTCACTATCAATTTGAAAATTGATGATGATAAAGGTGTTCAATATCATTACCGGACAGGGTTAGCTGCCACAAAAGATGGGCGCTGCTGCAGGATCTTTTCTGCTGTACCAAGCGGGGAAGAGACACTGCCGGTCTGGATCCTCAGACCACCCAAAAAGCCTTGTTCCCCAACTACAAGGGATGGATTCGGCAGACTGATCTGCACCTTTTATCAGGGCCTTCAAACCGCTGTCGGGTTTTCCGGACCTTGGTTGGCAGCCTGTCTTCTCTGCACGATAAGGTGGGGAAGATGTAGTAGTAGCTGCAGAGTCACCTAACCACTGCTCTCTCCTCCGCCAAGTCTCTCTTGCTAGATCTCATGAATTCTCATCTTTCCAACCTCTTCAAGGTGATGTCGAGATTTGGATTGACATTGCTCGAGTGAGAACACAACTGTCTAGCTCATCAAGTTGTTCTGGGGAGTTGGGACCCTTGTAGTCAACATTGGCTTCCGTCGCATGACACGCCCATGGACTCCTTACCTGTTCTGTCTAGCTTCTCAATGCTCCTTTTCTTTGCAGTTTCGCTCATGTTTGCAACGATTTTGTACTTTATACAGATCTAGGTGGATAAGTTTCTTACTTTTGCCTGTTGAAATAATATATGGAAGGTGTTCACAACTTCACATGGCCCATCCACCCACATAACAGGTATCTATGTCGGCGATAACAAGGTCATTCACTTCACCAGAGAACGAGGCCAAGAGGTTGGAACTGGAACCATTCTCGATCTTGTGCTCGTAAGCTCGTTGTCTGGCCGCTCTCAGGCGGCGCCTTGCTCTCTCTGCTCACACCGCCGGGAGTCCCATGGTGTGGTGTCTTCCTGCCTGGACTGCTTCCTCGACGGCGGAGTCCTGTACCGCTTCGAGTACGCCGTCAGCCCCGCCCTCTTTCTCGCCAAGGCACGGGGAGGGACGTGCACCCTCGCAGGCTTGGACCCAGACGACATAGTGATTCACAGGGCGACCCATCTGCTCACCAATGGATTCCGGTGCTACAACGTCTTCACCAGCAACTGCGAGGACTTCGCCATCTACTGCAAGACGGGCTTGCTTGTGGTGGAACGAGGCGTGGTGGGGCAGAGCGGCCAGGCGATATCGATCATCGGCGGCCCCTTGGCGGCTGTCTTCTCAACGCCTATTCGCCTGCTGACTACGAACATTTACGGCATGACCGTGGTGGCTGTTGGAGTGTATTGCGCCAGCCGGTACTTCGGCGACATCGGCAACCGGAAGGACGTGGTGAAGGTGAAGGTGGAGGACCTGACCTCGCATCTGGCTACGGCGAGAGTTCAACTGGTTGACGAGTGTGGAGCTCCAATTTCTGCTGCCCCCTTAAGTGCTGCCGAGGCGGCCGTCGGCAGCAGCAAGACGTCAACCAGTTGATCACCAGACGGAGTCTCCTGTGCCACTTGCGTTCTCGAGATCCTGCAAGATTGCCTTCTTAAAGAACATGCCTGTCTGTCTCTATCTTTTGTCAACGAGTACATTTCAGCACCACCTCCTTCCTCTTGTAACATTGAGCTTATATATTTAATGTAAAATATTAAGTTGGGGATAAAGATGTTGAAAGATTTAGCCTCATGTTGTGAGGAAATGTTCTCATATTTATGAGTTTGATTCTGACTCAATACTTAGATTTTAATGTAGAATGTAATGGGGGTGTTTGGTTGCATGATAATTGAGGTTTTTATTTTAATTTTTAAAAATTGTAAGAAAACTTGTTAAAAGAGGTGTTTGACAACCATGACAATTTTATGTTTTGAAAGTGATTTTCTTCTTAAACAAAAAAGAGAGTCTCACCTCTTTCTTTTTTCTTGTGGTCCTCCCACTTTATTTGGTCATGTGCAGTGGTTACTCTTTTTTGTAATCACATCCCTCCAAACATGATAATTTTATGTCATGAGTTGGTTTACTTTTTATTTTAATACAATTTTTTATCATGAAAATGTACAAAAAATTATCGTGCAACCAAACACCCCATAAGAGATCCCTGTGTACATTTTCTGCAAGCAAGTTTAAAAAAATAATAATCTGATATTACCTGCTTGGAGTTCTTCCGATCTTCAAAGAATCTAATGCATTTGATTGGGCTTCTACGCTAATCTCTGGCGGGATTTCCTCCCCACGAAGCCGAACAAAGGTACCCTAAACAGGAAACGACTTGCATTGTTAGATGAGCATCTTTTGAAGAATCAATCAAATAACTGCTCTGTTTCGATATTTGATCGATGTCGTCATTGTGATATTACAAGCTCCTCATCATCTTGTGTACAATCGACAACTCAGGTTGGTTATTTTCAAGGTTGGCCGGGTTGCAAAAACTCGCGTACATAAAACCTGGTAGTAAATTAACATATGATGATGCTTAGATTCAATGCAATGTAGAGAACAACAGAATGATGGACTCTGATGAGGACTTTCTAATGATCGAAAAAAAAAATCTCAAGAGTGTTTAGAACTTTCTAATGATCTGCCGATCATCTACCTAGATGATTATATATTATTTCAACAGGCAAAAGTAAGAAATTTATCCACCTAGATCTGTATAAAGTACAAAATCATTTCTCAAGCACATCGAAAAAAAAAATCTCAAGAGTGTTTAGAACTTTCTAATGATCTGCCGATCATCTACTGAAATAGATATCCATTGTCAAAGAGAGAGAGAAAATATTTACTAATTCTTACACAAAAATGATTTCAACAAAGATTATCATAAATATGAATGTTAGCGAGACCAGTTAGCTGACTAAGGGTCCGTTTGTTTATCCAAAAAATGCGCTGAAGTATTAACTTTTCCCGAAAATGTGCTTGTTAACGGGGTGTTTGGTTGCATGATAATTTTTTGTACACTTTCATGATAAAAAATTGTATTAAAATAAAAAGTGAACCAACTCATGACATAAAATTATCATGTTTGGAGGGATGTGATTACAAAAAAGAGTAACTACCACACATGACCAAACAAAGTGGGGACCACAAGAAAAAAGAAAGAGGTGAGACCTCTTTTTTTGTTTAAGAAGAAAATCACTTTTAAAACATAAAATTGTCATGGTTACCAAACACCTCTTTTAACAAGTTTTGTTACCGTTTTTAAAAATTAAAACAAAAACTTTCATTGTCATGCACCCAAACACCCCATAAGTTCATTTATTTGCATGTAAATTTGGAGTCAATGTAAAACCAACTCTTTTGACTCCTAATTTTACGGATTTTGGCATCCGTCAGAACCAGGCGTATGCCGCTTTCTGCACAACAGTCCCATTAAAATTGTAAGACTGTGATCATGCAATAAATATATATAGTGATTTATTTAACTGAATAAAATATTTATTTAAATATATAATTAATATTTTTGTAAACTTATTTATTTAAATAAATATTTTTATTCAAGATTTATATCATTATGTGTAAACGTAAATTTAATAAATAAAATTTAGTTTTATTATAAAATTGAATGTAAAATTTTATTTTTTTGAACTAACAAAAATAACCAACTTGAAAAGATATTCACAATTTATAAATCATAAATGTTCAATAATAAATTTTAAAGTGAAATAAAATGCATTCTAATTCTTTTTTATTACAGTAAAGCATGAATGTTCAGAAAATGAGTTACTTGTTACCAAATAAACTATGTTGATTTTAATTTTCCTGGAAAGATGATTACATGGAAGAGATATCCTAAAATTCTAATATTACGTGTAACCAAACGGACCCTTACGGCCTGTTTGGTTAGAGTTTCAAAATTGATACTGTATCAATATTGGTATTGATATGTTTAGAAGTCAGAATATCAATATCAAAATTGATAGTATCAAGTCTCTTAAGCGTTTGGTAAAATTATATCAATATTACAATTGATATTAGGTGTTTGGTAAAATTATATCAATATTAAAATTGATATTAAGTACATTAATTCTAGAGTCAAAATTATTATTATTATCAAAATATATTATTAAAATATAAAAAATATTAATGATATACACAACATATAAAATATGTTTATAAATTTTAATTTAAATATTAAAATTAAAGTAAAAACAAAAATTACATAATTTCTGTGCGTTAATATCACACCTATGACCCAAGTTCACGACCAAAACAAAGAGCATCCACAATTTTTAAATCGTATACAACTACACAGTGTTACACATACTGTGATTTATGTTTTCTCGAGTGGGTTGCTACACAGAGTGTTTTCTATCACTTGTACAACCAAGTACATGACCAAAACAAAGAGCATCCAAAGCAAGATTATGTAATATTTATGGGAACTGCAAGTATCCACAGCAAAAACAAAAACAAAAAACAGAAGACAAACATGAATCTCCATCCCCATAACAACTTATTCAGGAGGGGAATATCCACAGCAAGATTATGTGTGACGTGCAACTTGCTGTGTACCTCATGACCCATTTAAAAGTATACGATACTTATTCATGCCACACAATAACATTAAGCCTAGGGTTAATACGACCAAGCCGTATTTTTCTTGGGGTGCGCTTGTAGCCTTACTAACACAAAAGTGTTGCATCTCAATCTATCCCGACATCATTTTCGTCTCATTTCTATCATTCCATGCCACAATGAATCTGTCCTCTCGGCAAACAATAAACAAACTTGATTACCCAGCAAAAAATGATAAATTGCTGCTCGTCCTCTCTTTCGGATAAGGCACAACAAGTAAATCGCAGATAGAGAGAATTTCGAAATCTAGGCGTTAATGCATGTGCATGATGTTGTATTACACGAAGGTACTACGGGTACATGATAAACAAATTCAAATACACTATAAATGACAAGTAACAACCGCCAGACTTTCTCGCTAAGCCGCAACCAATGAGAGCAAAGATAGAGAGAATTCGAACTCGTGTGATTGAATTCATCACACGATAGACGCAAAAATAGAAGAAAGATTTAACTCTTGTGGAACCTTCTCGTTCTTGGCCTTGGTAAACTCCTTGGCCCTTTGGAAATCCGCATCTACGTTCTTCAGAGCTCCTTCTCCTTTTCTCTAGCATCACCATTTTGTAGATACCCCTTGATGATAATTTAGCCCATCCAAAGTAAATGCCCGAGACTCTTCTCGAAAGTACATCCGCAAAGCCGTCCGCAACTAAATTGGCATAAAGTGGGGAAGAAAATAGTTCTCACTTTAGATGTGCTCATGAACACTAAATCGTTGCTGTGAAAAATGATGCTAGAGTAAAATTGAATGACTAGTATTTAGTATGCAATTTATGATCCACTAATTGAAGCACAAAACAGCTTAATATCATGTACCGAACAATGTTGATTAAACCCTTAGGTTTAACTTACAATGTCAATCCAATAAATTGAGGCACAATGGCTTCTTGTTATAAAATGTGTCTACTTTTCTACCTAATTAACCATCTCTCGTTTCACAAACCTGTTGGTATTCCGAGCATCTTTGACCCACGACCACATCCCTTGATAACAAGGCCGCCAATGAACCAAGGATCTATCAACAATGTACCGTTTATCCCTATAATTGACGACATATATATCAAAAGATTAACAAATATGATGACCCTAAATGTAAGTTTGAAAGAATTGAGGCCGCGCATAATCTTCAAATGGAGGTAATACCCATTGCTCTAATTGCATCCAACAGAATTGATCACCTCGTCTACAACACCGATTGATCGATTGATTGCTCTGATATCATTCATTCTAACTAAGCTAATAAATTAACCAGTGCAAGTGCCACCAATCTCGCGAGGAACAGGAAGACGGAGCAGCAGCCACCATTAATATGCTGCTCTAGATCAGAGAGAAGAGAGGAAGGATGAGCAAACATTCATGGAAGAGACTCGGATCGATGAATCGGAGATAATTACCCGAAGCAGGGAGATGCAGTTCCTTCCCCAGATGCTGGCCATTGGGGATGTGCGCTACCTCTTGCACCGAGTTGCCGTTGAAGAGAATGTCCCACTAAATTACAATGGCAGTAAGCCCTACTAGGTCTCTCAACCGGCGTAAACCCCCAATTTAGCTTAGCTAAACCCTAATTCAAGGATCGCATTGAGCACTCAAAACCCTCTCCGCCGCTTGTGTCGCTCCCTCCCAACCTCCGCAGCTATCAATATCTCATGACGGAGCCAAAACAGGAGCCCAACACCCCCTCAACCGCTTGTTCCATCTCTTCCGGAAGCAGGTGATCAGGTGGGTGGGTTCTGGTTGCTGCCTAGTCCGCCGCCACGACCGTGATCGGAAGGAGGAGCCCGAGTACTAGGACAATCCCGGTGTCATGGTTGGCGTCCGACGACCTTGTCTTCATCTCCGGCTGTTGCCTGGCCCGCCACAGCAATAGCTACCGTCGTCGCCGACAAGAGCGCGGCGGCCGACCGGCCAGAATATCAGTTCGAGAAGACCTTCATCACGGAGGTTCGACGCTAAGAGGTGGTGCAGATCGATAGTATTGATTTTAATACAGGTAATAGGTTGTATTAATTTTGAAAGACTTTAACTCTAATAATTTTAAAATTAATATGGTATCCAAACAGCCTGTTAGATCGTGTATCAGTATCAATTTTAAAATTGATACTGATACAGGTACCCAATACGGTTACCAAACAGGCCATTAATGGTTACAAAAAACACCCACACGAGACCAGCTAGCTGACTTGATGGTTTACAAACGACTTAAAAAAAGAATCGATGTCCCACAAGTGTTTAGTTGAACTGAGTTTTATACCTAGCTACGACTGCTAATTTGCGCTTGGGGGAGAGAACCTGCACCTTTTTCTTCTTTAATTAGGTGAGACTCAGAATGTGGTTGGCGACCATCCCCGTTTCAATATACAATGGCATTTATAACAAAACTTGTTGAAAGGCGGTATCCCGGCAATCATACGATTAAATGCTTTTATTTAAAAAAATTCAAAGACCAATGAAGAGGCGATACCCTTTTTATTTTTGCGCGGCCTTCAATCGTTGTTTCTGTTATACATTGCTCGCAACTTTCTTATCTCTCTGTCTCACCAAACATTATGTTATAATATTTTAAAAACATGCAGCGATTTGAAAGATAACTCTCGCTTCTATGTATCAGGATTTCAGCAAAGTCGAAATTTTAGCAACTTCACGATTTATGTGGGAGGTTTGATTTAATTTCATCCGTTTATATATCTTGCGCCGCTCAAAGCCGGTTTCGGGTTCAGAGCCTGTTCGGGCAAAAATGTGTTCGGTTCAGCTAGAGGATCCGATGTCCGAAGCAGCAGACCTGCACACACTATTTCCAAACCAGAAGTAGAAAACCATCCCCTGATGGAGGCGTCGAGGCAAAGGACCACAGTTACTTCAAAATTCCACGTCCCGATTGATATCCGACAAGGATCCGACATGCACGAAGGTGGAGATCGATGGTAACAGAAACTCGAGATCTCTGGATGCCTTCCTAAATTAAAGACGTACGTACGGTACGTAGAAGCAGGAGGATATATAAATAAAGGGGGGAGAGAGAGAGAGAGAGAGAGGTGGAAGACGCCGCCCCATGTGATGTGCATGCAGCCTTGCGTGCCCGGCCCCTCGTCGGCCGACGAAGATGATCTCTGGCGGCGACCGTCGCCGGGAGAAGAGCCATGTCCAAAACTCGGCGAAGCCGCGGGCAGCCCGGGGAAGGCGCGCATCTATCTCACGGCGTCTCCGGCTTCCTGGCGCCGCCGCCGTGATGGTGAAGCGGGTCAGGGCCCGATGGCACATTTCGGAGGTCGCAGTCCACCAGGTGAACAGCAGTAACTCGGCCGCCGCCGGGACGCGACGGCCGCCGCCGCTCGAAGGCCTTCTTGAACTTGAAGACTTGGGAAACCTGAGAAACATACATACACGGTGGCATGGCAGGGCACACGAAAGGTTGACCAACAAATTAGAACGGCGGGGGCAATTGACCGTGAGACGCCGACGACGGCAAAGATTCTTGTTATGATCGATCAGACCTTTCTGGTTTCGTGGCCGGCGGGAAGCATCGACGTCGTCGGCGTATGTTGCGAGCCGCCGGCCGCGGGGAAGAAGAAGGATGGGGTGTGCGGAGGGGGGTCGTCAACGCCAAGCAAACCTGGACGACCACCGTGGACGGCCACAAATAACCGTCCGACAACCAAGACAACCCCGACCGCCGCCGTCACGCCGAGGCATCCCATGGTGCTTGCTTCAACCCGCGGGGAGGATAAAACAGAAGCAGAAATAGCTCCTCGTCGGACAACGGATCACGACGGCGGACGAACACCACCTGGGCGGAATTTATACTTCCACAGCCGGAGCGAACTCCTCTCTCCAACGGTGAGAGGTACCCGATTTTCCACGGATTAGATTTCGAATCGTATACACATCATGATCGCTTGCTGCAGCCAGCCGGAGCAGGGCTGCCGGAAGTGACTTCTTCACCGTCGCCGTCGCCGGCAGGTCGATGGCCCGGAGTCGTGCATCCCCACGTACGTATATACGTCGTAACACTATTTAATGCCGAGCTGCACGCAGCGGTACTGGAGCTCCGGCGTTGGCATGGGGATGGGGGATCATTGTTCCCGGCCGCAACCGCACTTCTCAGGTAGAACACACGGACGTCTATTCGCCGTCGACGGTGCAGCCGCTCGACGGGCGTGCGATTCCCCTCCCCTGTGAAGTTTCGCCGCCGTCCGTCGGTCTTGTCGGACGGGTTAATCGTCGATCCGGCGCCCTTTAAAGTTTGCTGATCTCACCAGGCCCGCTTCACCGCCGGCCGATCCTGACGGCCTACCTCCGCCGCCAAGGGGACGTGAGCCCTGGCCGGACGTCAGCCGCATGACAAGAACGGCACCTTTGGGTCACAACGCGGGAGCCATGATCGCTGCCCGGCGTACTTTCCCAACAAGATCGATCCTCGGGCCGCGGATGGCTCCGTGATGTAGGGTGACGGAGCGTTTCGATCATGGTGTCCCCAGCGAGGATCTCTCGCCGGTCGTTCCAACCTTTAACGGTCCCCGTGTTTCCGGCGGGCGGGGGGGCTTCGGGGTTTGTAATGGCGCCGACGCGGGAACCAAGTCGGCGCCCGGATGGGAAGCCCTGCAGATGCTGCATTATTCAGACGATCTAGCTAGTGAGATCTAACCTGAGCGAGCTCTGCAGCATCTGCAGTAGCAGAGCTGCTCGATCTGATAAACCCTAATGAGTTCTATCCGCTTCACATCACCCCTGCAGCGGGAGGGAGGGAGACGGACAGAAGTGAGTTGGAGGACAGCTGAGCTGAAAGGGATGTGGAGCGAATATTCTCAACTGTCTCAAGCTTGTATTGCACGATTATGGATGAACAGGAAGAACGGAGCTTACGCAATGCACCGGTTTCATACACACACACACACATATATATATACATTTATAAATCTTTTTCTCTCTCTCTTTGATCTTAATTTGTAGGAGTGAGAATGACGGGCGGCCTTCAAATAATAGCGTGTGCCGTCTCTGATCTGTGCTGACTGCTGATGGCGCCTGATGCAGGGATTCCCGCCATGTGATCTTGCCCCGTACTGGATATATATATTGATTTAAGATCAAACTAAATCTTCTAGCTTGACTATGATTTAGAAAAATTACGTGGAACCAGAATGTTATGTGCATTTGAAGATAATGCGAGAGGAAATAAAAAGTAGGTACACTACAAAAAGACATAACCATGGGAGACATTTTCGTGAAACCACCGTATTTGAAATGGACAGTTCCATACAGCAGATTCTACTAGAAATTCGATCAAATAAATTTTACTTTTCGGTATAGTACTCGTTTCTGGAAATCCTGTAACAGAAAATAGGTGCAGGCCTAATTTCCACTATCAATTATCAAGGATACCCGAAAGACAACGCAAATTTAACCGGTTCCTTGTGTTTTTGTATAATCTCAGTCGAACACCTAGCTGGGTGTGTGTGCGCGTGTGCGTGTGTATATATATATACCACGAGAGTAAAGGGTAAATTCACTTCCTCTTGCAACTCGAAGTTGACAAATAGTCTCATTTCGTTCTGACTGTAGTATAACAATTTACAGCCACTGCATCATCCAGAATCCCGCAGAAGAAAAAAAACAAATGAGAAAAGAAAAGGTAAAAGATAACCGGGGGTACGCTACGAGTTTGACTGTAATCATATTGCACGCCATGCAAAGAACAAGTAAATGTGAATCATCAACAACATCTGAGAATTCAATTTCCAAGCGAAATCATACATACATACATAGAGAGAGAGAGAGAGACCAAAATCTGGATGAACTGACTGGATGCAAAGCAATCTTCGAGCACACACCGCGGCTGTTGAACACAGACGTATTAAGAAACATAGCAAAGAGCACACGACCGAAGGGATAAGTCCTCCCCTTTGTCGTTCAAGTCAGACGTTCAGAAGTAGTGGCCTTGGCGTCCAGTCCCATCTGCTTCCTTGTCTTACCCACGAACAGGTCCCGGGATTTTATCATGCCGGGAACGCAACCGATGGTGGTGAGAAGCGGGAAATGAGCCACAGCTTCTTTCCTTCCCAAAGAAACTATGGCCATAGCTGATCCTGGCTTGTATTTGTAAAGCTGCGATTCGCTGATTCCGTTCATCAACAGTCTCAAGTTCTTGGCCACCACAGTTGCATGCCTCTGTGCAAGGAATCCCTGCTTCATTTCCTGCCCCCGGCAAGGTAGAGATGGAGAACCCAGTCAGTCAAGTTAACCCTCAAATATGTGGTGGGTTCTGCCCAGGTAGGGCAAATTTCACGTTTGTGGTGGTTGATGGAGGAGCAAATCGAGATGAGGTTTCTAAAAGGTAAGAAATTAACAGAGGAATGGAAGGTGTCAATACTAATGTCAATAATCTCGATGGAGACGGCAACTTAGAGACGAAAAGAAACACCATCTCTTCCACCAGCATGCATATTGGAATCGGGAGAGAACAAAAACAGATCATGGAAAAGAGATGAGTTCAAAAAGATAAAAGCATTTACCTTAACGTCAGTAATATCTCCTATGGCAAATATGTTTTTCTTTCCCACCACTTTTAGGTACTCATCAACCACTAGGCGTCCACGCCTGTCTAGACAGTCCTTCAAGAAAGTCTCTCTAAGCCATGATGAGCTCAATGGTTTTCCCGTGCAATTGAAGTAGCAATCAGCACTTATTGTTTTCCCAGCTGACGTTTTGAACTCTTTATCTGCATCTGATATTAAGCTTTGATCGATAGACTGCTCCAGAAGAACTTCAACTCCCTTTGAAGTTAACCAATTTAGCGACTTGGCAGAAGCTTTAGGGCCAACAAACTGCACTAGTCTCGATCCACTATGGACAAGGGTCACCTTCTTATCTGGGAAGTCCACTGCGATCTCACCAGCAAGCTCAACACCAGTTGGCCCTCCCCCAATTAGAAGAATAGAATTGGAGCCCTTTATCTTCTGGTTTTCTGCGTCAAGAAAATTGTGAAAAACTGATGTGAAGACGCAGCTATGTAGATCAGTACCGATGCTAACATGTGATCCCAGGATCAAAGTCATCTCTTCGGGCACTGTATTGCCAGATAGAGAGAGAGAGAGAGAAACAAAAAGTATGTCCATCCAAACGGACAAAAGTCATCACACAAGAAAACAATTAACGTGATTTAGACCGGACAATATGTCCGGAAGACAGATTCAAGATGACCCCGCGCCATCAGTAGAATTTAAACAGCATCGGCATCAAAATAATTATTTTAATAATATTAAGGTCTTATATATTAAGAGTCTAATTTAAGAGTGTCAAAGTCAGATTAGAAATTTAAAAATATTTTAGTGTTTAAAAAATAAGATTTATGTTTAAAATATATCTAGTCCGGGATATACTTGTAATATTTTCGGATTTTTTAGGTCTTCATTAAATGTTGTATCAAGAGGTCTATATAACGACCTTCAAGGACATAAAGCAAAGAATTGAACAAAAAATCTCTCTCATCCCCTCTTCCTCTCTCCCATATAGATTGTAGGTTTGGCAGCTTTCACCCCGTTTCAGCAGGTTTTTAGATTGCTTCAGCTGGTTTCCGAGCCAGCAAGCCATTTTCAATTTGGTCAGACATACAGTAGTAGTTTGGTGATCAATTTCGGACCGTTTACACGCAAAGATGACGTTTCTTTGTTTTGTTCCACATCAGTTTGATATCAAAACAGGTTCCAACTTGTTTCAGCCATAGATTTTAGAATCGGTCGATTTGACCGATTCTATAATTGGGTTAGTAGATTTCAATTTAATTCCCACTTGAAGGACTGATTCTGGAATGAATTCTATCCGAATCGGTTTGAATCGGTTGAATCAGATTGGAATCGAAAGCTTGATATTTTTTTTAAAAAAGTTCAGGCTTAATCAGCCTGAATTGGACCGAATCATCCAAAATCGGTCCAAATCAGAATCAAAATCAGTTTTTTAAATTTTTTAAAATTCCGATTTTAGATCGGTTTCTCTTCATGAGAATTGGTCTAAATCAGACTGATCCGATCCGATTCGAATCATATCGGTCCCCACCAATTCGGTGACCGATACTAATTTTGAAATCCTTGGTTTCAACAAGTTGAGATTCTTATTTTGTGTGGAACATAGACACTTTAGTTTTGACATCACACTGCCACATGCCATGTCTACTAAGACATTTATGTCAGGATAGTTGCTCTAATCTTCATCGAGATCTAGGATGACCATGTGTATGTCCAATTTGCACATATAGTAAAAAGCAGAGCCGCATCATGGACTCTCCAGTACATGGATGATGTCTAGTTCAATATTATTTCATATGGTTATTGCATCATTTTGGATAGTGATTGGCTCATCGATCAACATGTTGATTTGAATGTTATCACCCAACAGCTCACCTTTCAGCTCGAGGAGTAAAGCTTCTTTGGAGAGCCTATTGACAATACTTGTCCACAGAAGCTTATCAAGGAGTAGACTGACATGTTTATCTAGGTGACCTATGAAGTCAGTCTCGAGCTTGCCGCAAACTATGGGCAGCAGAGTGACTTAGAGGACCAGATTGACAAGGCCATCAAGGCCGAACTGACCGAACAGCTTATCGAGATGTTGATTGAGCTAGTGACAGAGCAGTGACACCTTATAGAGGCTGAGGTCAGTCAAGTCTTTGAGGCTGACTTCACTACACATATTGTCAAGTTGCTAATGGACTTGTCAGTTGACCACCAAGTAACTATCTTCTGATGACTCGATTTCCAAGATGTCAACTCTAGAACATCACACATAATTGCCGCTACGGAGTTTTAAGATTTGACACTAGATAGATGCTAAGATACCATATAGGATGACTTCTGCCATTGTTGTGGAGATTTCAAGTCGTGTCTTATCATCGCCCGAGTTGCGTCAAAGTCACCATTTGCATTTGTACTGACCATATGGATTATACAACACTACAAAACATAGGGGCAAGTTTTTTGCAACTTGGGAGAGGATACGTACAAAAGAAAGATCCAAGAAAAACACGTGACATCCCTTGGTTTTGAACGTCATAGGCATCAAAATTATTATTTTAATATTATTAGGATCTTATACATTTAAGAGCCTAATTTAGGAATGTCAAAATCAGATTAGTAGTTAAAAAATAAGATATAAGTTTAAAATATATCGAGCCTGGGATATACTTGTAGTTTAATTGGATTTTTGAGGTTTTCATTAAATGTTGTATTAAAAGGTCTATATAAAGACCTTTGAAGCCCTGTAATCGCACAAGAAGCAATAAATTGAAAAAAGAAAGATTTTTCTCTCTCGTCCCCTCTTCTTCTCTCTTGGATAGATTCCCCTTCCCAGCCACCTTCTCTTCGGCTCTTCTTCATTGCCCTCTCAGTTCCCCTTCTTCTCAGATCCCCCCCACCCCGGTCCTCTTCTCCCTCTCCTCCTCATGTCCTGATGTGTCTTCATCCTTTTTTTCTCTTCTCCTTCACCCCCCCCAGGGCGATCTTCATCTTTCACTCCTCTCTCTCCCCATTCATTCACAAACACCCTCACCCCTCCCATCTCTAGACCCCTCTATGAATACCTGCTCACCCCGCTAAGACTACTCCGTAGCACACCGCCTTTTGTGTCCAACCACAGGCACCCCGATGCCACCCCCTGGCCCTCTGGGTTCCTTTGCACAAGCCTCCCACAGCAGCAACACCCACGGCAGCTTTTTTTTTTGTCTTCCCAGTCTGCACTTCCCTGACCCCCCGCCCCCACCCCGTGGTCAAGTTGCGGCTAGTCAACTGGGCCAGCACGGACCCAGTTCAACCAGGTCCTCATCTGGTTCAGTCACCGGTCAAGCCAGTTTAGCCCAGTTCTCCAGGTGGTTCAGGCATGAGCCAAGTTCTGTCTGGTTCAGGGCCTCTTCAGCAGTTTGCAGGCTGGTTCAAGCCCAGTTCAGGATGGTTCAAAACCAGGCAGTTTTAGTCCCGGTTCACAACCTCTCAGGGCCGGTTCAATGTGATTCAGTCTCGGTCAGTGGGTTTTGGCCTGGCTTAGTGGATTTCAGCACAGTTTGACATCTTTTGGCCCGGTTCAGCGTGCTTTTAGTTCGGTACAGCTGGTTTTCGGACCGGCTCAGGTTCGGTTCACTTGTTTTCAATTCGGTTAGGTATATGGCAGTGGTTTAGTGATCAATTTGGGCCTGCTTACGCTTAAAGATGGCAGCATCTTCATCTTTGTCGTGCTTCAACAATGCCTTGAACTGTAAATTTTAGGTAGAAAGCATGCACGTGAAACGTGGTCAAGGAGTGCATATGTAAGACATTGCTTGTAAATATTCTGGTTCAGACTTTGGAAAGTTGTTGACAAAACAACCTATGAAAAATAAGAACGAAAACATGGGGGAAGAATAAAAGACATTGGACAGTGTTTCGCAGGGATCATTTTCAAATCAAATTTTACAAAATTCAGCAATTCCATTTATTTAAGATAGGTCATTGAGTATTTCAGACCATGTGCAGATGACCATTTTGTTGTTATTTGCCTGTGCTTAATTGGTGAGTTGATCAGTCTGCATACACGAAGATATAATTACATAGACTGGGTGTTAACAATAATATACCGTGTATTCTTTTGAATATAACTGCTCGGATACCACTTAGAGACCACCATGTTTTCATTGAGGTGATCTTGGAGAAACTTAGAACGCACACTGTAGTTGTAATTCAACAATACAGGTAATAGAAAAAATGCAATACATATAACAATTAGAGTAAATGAGAAAATTGGTTGTATAAGCACTAATCCATGTATGGATGCAAGAAAAACTTTCCAAAACCATGTGTATGTAAGCAGCCAGTAAAAGTCCAAGAAAGGGAGAGGCAAGAATATATTTAAAGATTTTATAGGAAGTGTCATGGAGGCCAGAGTTTGAAGGTAGAGCACAATGGTAGTTGATATTATATCCAAAGACAATAACACCTTTCATGGAAAGGTGTCACTAGGCCTCGGAAGCTATTAATGTACATGCATAAGCGGCCCCATAAAAACTAGTCTTCTCAACACCAGCTAAAATATTGAACTTCTAAAAAATGAATATAAATAAACATTCTAAAGCATTTGTTTCTTGACATGCATGTACAAGATGATCAGAACAAATATTGCAATGTGCCTTAAGTACATTTGGATATGCACGACAGAATTTGCAGAATAGTTGCCAATGCCTTTATCTTTGAAACAGCAAGTTAAGGTGTAGAAATGATAAATTGAAACCTTCACTCTGACAGTGCATTCAATAAAAAAGGGAAACACATAGCATAGTCGTCATATGAAACCCGAACATAAGTATGGATTGATGCCCGGTTTTATGAAATATCGTGAAGCTTTACCAAGAATATCAGAATTTTAAGAGTGAAAAGAAAAAATTGTTGAGTCCTATTGGTTCCAAATCTATAGAAATATATGCAGCGCTGTAAGAGGTTCCAAAGATACATGCCTTCCTGGAACTGTTCGAATCTGTCCCGTCTTGTTCTGGGTACTGAGTTTTCATGACCAGTGGCAATAACGAGGTAATCATACGCTATCGAACGACCTTCTTTGGTCAACACTTCCCTCTCGTTGACATCAATCGCACTGGAAATGACGATCCGCCCATTAGTGAAGTACTCATTGTGGCTAATTATCGATCTCTCGGCAAAGGATGGCTCCACCTTAGATCTAAGTTCTGCCCATGGTATCTCAAAATACTCTTTCCTGATGAGAAGGAAAACCAAACAGAGGAGGAGATTAGGCAGAGGACCTTGCCAAGCGCGGCTTAGAAATAAGCAGATCGGCCACCATTAAGCAGATATCCTATAAAAAGAAAAGTGATCCATTTGCGGAGAATAATCTATTCGGAAACCTGTTATGCAAAATGAAGGTTGAAGAAACTCCTTTTTCTTCATTATAAAACGTTGTTTTTGCATGAGATGTTTCAAAAGATTGAAGAAAAGCGAAAATCCCAAAAGGCAGGTAAATAGACAAGCAGGGCTAACAACGCAGCACGGAAAGACGTTGCCAGGGAGGGAATTGAGGCATAGCCAACGGCCTTTCGCGCACAAATTTCTGGGATTACACCCCGGGCAACTCGGATTTCCATCGCCTACCAGAAAAGCCTCTATCTAAAATGGGGGAAATGAGGGGGAAATGAAAAGATGGCAGGGGAGCGACCACTTACGGATCGATCAGAAAAACGTCGGCTTCGAACTGCATGGTCCTGGCGAGAAGCGCGCCGGCGACGCCGCCCCCCACGATCACAAGCCTCCTCTTCGATCCCTCCATGGCGTGCCGGATCTCCAAGCCGCAGGAGCGCTGACCTCTTCCCCTCAGTTTATTTATACTGCAAAGCGTCGTGGATGCGGCTCATCCATCCTGCATCTTTGCATAGTTGACGCGAATGCGGAAGGAGCCCGCATCAACGGGCATCGCGACAAAGGAAACTTCTCTGCAACGAAGAGGGGACGGAGAAGGTCAGCGGAGCCTCCGGGCCCCCCCGCCTCCCATCCTCCAGACGGTAGGGCAGGCAGGAGGAAGAAGATGAAGATACACGGGACGGGAGGCCTGAAATGACCAAATGGCCACCCGTCCTGGCCTGTGTCGGTTGCAGTGACGGGGGTACTTTCGTCATCCTATCTGGCCGGCCCGCGTTGTCCCCGCTCAGTTCCGGCTGCCTATTTAATTAACCCTCTGTTTTCCGCCAGCCGCTCGCTACCGGTCCGGTAATAATGACGTGGACAGATATTTTATTTTATTTTTGCTTTTGCCAAGTTTCTGTTTATAGTATATCTATTCTTGTTTTGAGCTGTACAAATTTTGAACTAGGCACGTAAATATTTTTAGCTAGTTTGATAGTCGCAGTAAGATATATATATTTATAATATAGATGCGGAAACGATATGTTTGACAAACCTCAATCGATAATCTTCTTGATCTTGTCGCAAGATAAAAGAAGATAACCATGTTAGCCATTTCTAAGAATTATTATTCGTGTCCTTCTTTTCCCGAGACGCGATTTTTTACCACGCAAAGAGGACTACACTTTCATATAACGGCGTGAGTCAGGAAATTAATTAGAACCGAATATATAGTATAAAAAACAATTCCGCTGAAGAAGGAGATATATAATAACTAAAATCTATTTACAATGTTTTGTGGGGGGCAACAACTTAACGAAGAAAATGATGCTACCAAACCATTTTAATGCAAGCGTTGCCAAGAAGGTCCAAGGAATCAAGGGACCACACCCACATGTCATGACACAGCGCTAACATGCATCTTACTGTATTTATCACGAAATCAAACGTCGACGTCCCATATATTATATATCGTGGACATGTTGAAAAACTTGGTTTGAAGGGGTCTCAAAACTTGGTTTGAAGGGGTCTCTCTCTCTCTCGTCCCATAAATTATCGTGGAGATGTCGAAAAACATGCATGGTTTGAAGCTCGATCTATCTCTCGATCTGTTGGATCGAACATTGTTGAGGATCGCGGTAGATATCACTGATATAGTGCGGAACTAATATACCGACTCTGCAAAGAATAAATAAACAAAATATATACGAGAAGTAGAGATAGAGAGGAGCACACCGGGATTTACGTGGTTCGGAGGCGATAAGCCTTCCTACATCCACGGGCGAAGACGAACGACTTCCACTATATGAGAAACAAGTACAAAGGATGGAGAATCTCTCAAGACCCAAAGTTCTCTTTACACCCTCAAACTCTCTAGCGATATCTCCTAAGAGAATACAAGAAATAGAGACAAAGAGAATAGGTGGTGGTGGCTCTCTCTTGCTAGCTTGGTCTTGTCTTGCTTATGTGTTATGTTTCTCCCCCTCCTCATGCCTTTATATACAGGTGGTAGGGAACTCTCTAGATATGCCTAGAAGATACCTTTTGGATATCTCTGTAAAATATCACAAGACTTCTCTGATGTGCTTAGAAGACATCTAAGCACTTTTGGATGTGCCTAGAAGATATGGGTTAGAAGAGTCCGGAAGATTCCTAAGTCGACCAAGTCAACCTTTACAAATCTCCACCTTCGCTTGGTCAACAGAATTGTGCGTTCGTCTTCTCCAACCCCCGAGGATTCCTTCTTGTCGTGAATACTAATTAAGTTCAAGCAATGCTTGAACTTAGCAACTGGAAGAGGTTTTGTTAACACGTTCCGTGGATTGTTCGTACCAATCTTTTTGATATTGATCTCTCCTCGAGAAATAATATCTCGAATAAAATGGTACCCGACATCAATGTGCTTTGTCCTCTCGTGATACATCCGATCCTTAGTCAAGTGGATGGCACTTGACTATCACAATAGAGCGTAGTCACATTCGATATGAATTAAGCTCGCACGTACCTCTTATCCATATACCTTCCTTTATCGCCTCTAATTGCCATATATTCAAATTTCTCGTGGTAGATAATGCAACAAAGAGGGCCGTAAGGTGGCTTTCCAACTAACAAAGACATCCTCCAACCGAGAAAATATATCCGGTGAGAGATCTTCTTTTATCAAGGTCACCTCGCAAAGTCCGAATCAACATAGCCTCGCTAAATTATCACCATTTCTCTTAAACACTAAACAAGTGTCGCATCGCCACGAGATATCCGAAAATCCACTTTACCGCATGCCAATGTACTTTACCCGGATTTGCCATATATCGACTAACGACACCGACCGCATGTGAAATATCCGGACGAGTACATACCATAGCATACATCATGTCGCTAACTCGCACTCGAGTATGGTATCTCGTGACATGTACTTTTCTTCTTCAAGATTGTGGTGATAAAGAAGTCGAAAGTTTAAATGAGCAGCTTAGTGGTGTAGCAACTGGTTTTGCATCCCACATGCCAAAGCGCTTAAGTACTTTCTCAATGTAGCTTCGAGTAAGATATAACTTACTCGCACTTTGGTCTCTCCCGGATCTCCATGCCGAGAATCTTCTTAGCGCTTCCAGATCTTTCATCTCAAACTCACTACCGAGTAGTGATTTTAGCTTGTTGATATCGTACATTTCTTTTCGTCGCAATTAACATGTCATCTACATATAGCAATACAAGTAGATAAAAGAATTTTCCATAATTTCCGAAATAAACACAAATATCAAATTTGCTTCTATAGTAACCATGTTGTACCATGAATGAATCAAAATCGCCTATACCATCAGTTTCAGAGATTGCTTCAAACCATATAAAGATTTCTGAAGCAAACAAACATGGTCTTCTTTTCCTTTAACTGTGAAACCTTCTGGTTGCTGCATATAAATTTTCTCTTCAAGTTCACCATGGAGAAAAGCAGTTTTTACGTCCATTTGCTCTAACTCCAAATCATAAGAAGCAACTAGAGATAGCAATATGCGAATAGAGCTATGTTTAACAACAGTGAAAAAACATCATTATAATCAATACCTTCTACTCGACTATAGCCCTTTGCAACTAACCTTGCTTTGTATCTAGTTCCTTCATCACTTGAAGTGTCTTCCTTTTTCTTGAAGACCCATTTGCACTCAACAATTTTCTTTTCTTTGGGAGCCTTCACTAACTCCCAAGTTCAATTCTTAGCGAAGAGACTCGATCTCTTTCATAGCAAATAGCCACTTATCCGCATCCTTACGAGATATAGCATCCGAAAATGCGGAAGGCTCATTATCATCAAGTGTTTCTTCAACAGATAAAGCATAAGCTACCATATCTCTCGCATAGCTATATCTCAATGGTGGCCTAATATCTCTTCGCGTTGCCCGTCTCGGCAAGAGAATATTGTTGTAGTTGCGGTGCTTCCTCCACATGTTGTTCATCGTGCACTCGAGTTCGGGAAGATTTCGAGGTGAACTTGTAGTTTCTAACTCCACCTTCTTCGTAGTACTCCTGTAAAATCTACATTCGTAGAACAAAATCCTTCTTTGGATAAAGTAATGTAGATTCATCAAAAGTGACATTCCTTTCAATCATAAATTTAGGAGATCTTGGATCGTAACACCATAATCTATATCCTTTAACTCCCGAAGCATAACCAAGGAATATGCACTTCTTTGCCCTCGGTCTAATTTACCATTATCAACATGAACATAAGCTGTGGCAACCAAAAACTCTTAAGTCGAATAGTCCGAGGATTACCCGACCATACTTCTTCCGGAGTTTTAAAATCAATAGCGGAGGGCCGGAGATAAGTTCACCAAATAACAAGCCGCGGACACTGCCGCCCAAAAGTCTTTGTTAAGACTCGCATTTGATAGCATACAACGGGCTCTCTCAAGAAGTGTTCGTTCATTCTTTCCGCAACACCATTCGCCGAGGTGTATATCTAATCGTACGGTGCCCGACAATACCTTCATCTTTGCTTAATTCATCAAACTCGTGGAACAATTCAAGCCCGTTATCCGTCTCGCCCCTTTAATTTTCTTCCCATTTGATTTTCAACTAAAGCCTTCCATTGCTTAAAATGCTTAAACACATCACTCTTTTGCTTAAGCATAAACACCCAAACTTTCCTTGAATAATCATCAATGAAAGTTAGAAAATAACGAGCACCACCTTTCGACGGGACTCGAGAGGGACCCCAAAGATCGTAATGAATATAATCAAGAGTGCTTTTGGTTCGTGAATTGTCGTTTTGAAGCTCACCCTTTTCTCGCTTCCCGAAAATGCAATGCTCATGAATTCTACCTTACCAAGTATGCCGGCCACAAAGCAAACCTCTTCGACTTAATAGGGTCATTCCCTTCTCACTCATACGTCCCAACCTCATATGTCATAATTGGTCGATCATCTTCTCGACATAGAGGTGGATGTACAGCTTGCGGCACCAAAGAATAAAGTAGTGCCCATAAGGGTGTATAAACCTCCATCTTTTCCTTTCATCGAACAAGGGATCCTTTTCGTCGATTTTTATAACTCCACCTTCACTCGAGTACTTACATCCATTTTCATCTAGTGTACCCAAAGAAATAAGATTTTTCTTCAAGTCGGGAATGTACCTGACATTCGTCAATGTTCTAATAATGCCATCATACATTTTTATCCGGACTGTGCCAATCCCAACTCGTCTTGCATACGGAGCATCATTTCCCATCAAGACAACTCCACCATTAACTCGACTCATATGTGGAGAAAAAAATCCCGATTAGGGGTCATATGATACGAGCATCCGGAATCTAAGATCCAATCATCTTCGATCGTATGGCTTGCACAGATAGAACATAATCTTCGTACTTCTCTTGGCAACACTAGCCTCTGTGAAGTTTCACCTTTGGAAGACTCTTTCTTGTCTTCTTTCGATTCTTCTTCCTGGAGTTTCCAACAATCAGCCTTTTTAATGTGACCCTTCTTGCGACAAGAATTGCAAATCTTACTTTTGTTTCTTGACTTAGATCTGGATTCACCACGATTTTTACCAAATTGATTTCTTTCTTTTGGTCTTCCTCTGACAAGAAGACCCTCAGATTGATGTCCTTCTGAACTACCACTAGTCATATCTTTATCCATCAATTCTTTCAAGAACAAAGAAGATTTTACATCTTCAACAGAGATAGAATCTCTACTATATAGCATAGATTCTCGAAAAGTCTTATATGACGGCGGTAGAGATCAAAGCAAGAGCAGGGCTTTATCTTCTTCGTCTATCTTCACATCACTACTTTCTAAATCTATCGTGATAGAATTGAATTCATCAAGATGTGATTTTATAGACGTACCTTCCGCCATCTTGAGCAAGAGACGCCGCTTCAAATATAGCTTTAGTCGTAGACTTCGTCATATACAACGACTCCAATTTCAACCATAATGCAGCCGTTGTTTTCTCATGAATGACTTCTCGTAGGACTTCATTAGACAAGCTTAACTGAATTGAAGCTAGTGCCTTCTCATCAAGCTCTTGTTTCTCATCATCAGACATAGTGGCTGGCATCTTCTCCTTCCCAAGCAGCCTTCGTAACCCTGATGGGTTAAGTGCTTTCATCTTGATCCGCCATAAATGGAAGTTGATGCTCAGTCGAACTTCTCGATATCAAACTTTGCGTACATCGTGCTTTTCCAAAAAAAATATCGTTGAATCTTAACACATGTACTTCCGATTGTTGAGGATCGCGGTAGATATCATCGATATAGTGCGGAACTAATATACCGACTCTGCAAAGAATAAATAAACAAAATATATACGAGAAGTAGAGATAGAGAGGAGCACACCGGGATTTACGTGGTTCGGAGGCGATAAGCCTTCCTACGTCCACGGGCGAAGACGAACGACTTCCACTATACGAGAAACAAGTACAAAGGATATAATCTCTCAAGACCCAAAGCCCTTTACACCCTCAAACTCTCTCTATGATATCTCCTAAGAGAATACAAGAAATAGAGAGAAGAAGAGAATAGGGTGGTGGTGGCTTCTCTCTTGCTAGCTTGGTCTTGTCTTGCTTATGTGTTATGTTTCTCCCCCTCCTCATGCCTTTATATAGAGGTGGTAGGAACTCTCTAGATATGCCTAGAAGATACCTTTTTGGATATCTCTAGAAAATATCATAGCACTCTCTAGATGTGCCTAGAAGACATCTAAGCACTTTTGGATGTGCCTAGAAGATATGGCTAGAAGAGTCCGGAAGATTCCTAAGTTGACCAAGTCAACCTTTACAAACATACTGAGTTAAAAAGAATTTGAAAGTTAACCATGAAGGGTGAACCTGATCGCGTAGAGGCTCAAAACTGAGACGAAGAAGGTGGAGCAAAGCCTTTCAGGCGCATCTGGTTAGTTAAGATGAGAATATGTTTGGTATTGGGGGATAATTAATTCTTTATGGTCTAAACGAATCATAAACATTAATGCATATAATACACATGTTGCAGTCCCAAATTAAATAATAAAGTTAAGATGGGATAAAATAAGTTTGCTCCTGAATTTTACATCGATCTTTCAAATTTTAAAAATATATAGATTTTGTCGCTCAAATCGATTGACAACGAATTTGATTTTCTTTTTCTAGCCAAATGGATACGATCCAGCTGATAAGTCAGCTAATTAATGGAGATAGACGAGGAGATGATCAAGTGTGTCATAATATATATATATATATACATATATATACATGTAGAGAGAGATTCATGGTGGTTCACTCACTCAGACGTACGTATATATCTACGTACCATCTCACACTAGCTTATATATCAACGTGAGAATTATATATAAAACCGCACAAATTATATTAAATGATACACACAGGCACACGATAGATAGCGTACAGTGATAAACATATACTCGAAATTTCTTCCCGTAACAAAAATGATTTTATTTAACACTTCTCATCAAGAAAATTAACACGTACTTTTCTTCGAGATCTCAACTCAACAAGTTCAAATCTCAAGACCTACTTTGTTAGAGTATCAAAAATGATACTGCATCAATTTTTTATATTGATATTTGTAAAATACAGAACAACAATATCAGAATTAGTACAAATAAATTTTTGTTGGTATTAAAAATTCTAACATTAATGACATTACTAGTCAAACATTAATCGTGATTTTGTATAACTATTCATCTTGAAAATTGATAATGAATGAAATATTTAATACAATTATATATCAAATAGAGCCACGAGATAGAAACGAGGAAGAACGAATAAAAAAAATATAAGAACTTGAGAAACTTGGTTTCCAAGAAAGATGAAGCACGCGTCATCTTGAGGTTGCCTTCTTGCTCAAGGAAGCAGCAAACAAAATTTTTCTTGTAAACATGAACTCTAAGACCTTTACAAGGTAGCGTATGGAGTGTTTGGTTGCATGATAAATTTTTGTATATATTTTGATGATAAAAATTATATTAAAATAAAAAGGTGAACTAACTCATGACATAAAATTATCAGGTTCAGAAAGATGTGATAACAAGAAAGAGTTACTATCGTTCATGATCAAACAAAGTAGGGAATCACAAAAAAGAAAGAAAGAAAGAGACGAGACTCTCTCTTTTTTGTTTAAGAAGAAAATCACTTTCAAAATATCAAATTGTCAAGATTGTCAAACATCTCTTTTAACAAATTTTCTTACAATTCTTAAAAATTAAAATAAAACTTCCATTATCATGCAACCAAACATCTCACAAACCTTCCAAAGTTCAAATTTAGGAAGAATCGTACTTTTCATGTCAAATCTATCTTCTCTACAAAGAAAATTAAGTCAAATCTTTAGAGAACACTAAAACACACACATATATATATATGCCACCTTTCTAGATTACATCAGTCGACTGATGCAACTGTGTTTGGTGCTTTCATGTGGTGAAAATATCGATCATTTTAATATTTTGTAAATATCGATCAACCGATGAGATTCTACCAATCCAATGATAAATTTTGGTGAAAAAATCATGTGAAGAATATTTGTCAATGTACATTATCCTGAGCGGCCGCCCGATTGATACGTAACAATCTATGCGTCTTAGTTTATAGTCATGCATCGGTTAGATTAAAAGAATAATCACATATTAAATATTATAGATTTAATACTTAAATGTCCTAGACACTTCTATTTTAACATCGTATATAATTTTAGAATTTATAAGATGATACCAGAGTAGAAATTTATCTTACTTTTAATACTTGATTACGTTATCTTTTATTCCCACTGTTGGAAAAATGTCGAAGATAATCTAATATTGAATATTATAAATTTAATATTATGTTTATACGTCCTGTGCCCTTCTTTCTCAACAATTTTTATCTTCTTCTTTTTGTCTACCAAATTTAATTATCACCATATATATATACTTATACCAGCATAACTCTCATATATCTTCTTATATTATTTCTTGTTCGTTTCGTCGACGGAATATATAGTTTCACACATGTAATCTCAATGCAGCTTGGGGATATTTTGCTATATATTAATTAAAATGTGGACGACTATGCATGTATATGTTGTTGTCATCAACAGTAATCACATACGGGTATTATTATTATTATATGCGTAATCGATCATATGTTAATTAATTATATGAGCGCCCCCGGACGTGATGTGTGCAGCAGCAGCTCGATCAGCCGGCCGGTTCTTAAATAAATCGTCGGCCGCTACGTGGAGTGAAGTGGCGGCCGGAGACATAGAGTATTATTATATTATTATTATTTAAATCGAGCTTAACCAAATTGGACGGAATTGAATTGGTTTCGGACTGGTTGGATTTGAGATAAAAAAGTAATTCGATATCTAAAATAATTTTTTGTATATTAATTATAAATAATAAAAAGCATCGTTTCATTGTAGAAATATCATTTTTATCAAAAATGTAGTAGCACTGATCTCATCATGTTTAATCCAGTCGGTTTAATCGATTTAGCCGAGCCCTTCAATAATGGACAAATCAGTCGAACAGTGTCGTTGTTCGATTAAGGATGTCAATGGGTTAGTTACAGATTAGACAATGACATTATTATTCGTATCCGCATCTTGTAAGCAAATGTGTATTTTTGTTAGTTAACTATTGGAATTAAGTGTATCCGCAAATCGTATCGTGGCATCTGCTTAAAAGTTATTTGTGATTAATTAACAGACACTTGATAGATACGTAAAATCATAAGTTTTTTAGTAGTCTAAAAGAGAAAACTTGCAAGTTTCGTAAAGAACGTGAGAGAGAGAATTCAACGAGGAGATTGTGGAGACACATCTTTAAAATACGAACAAGTTTGAGTGTAGTGACATGGCGCACGATGAAATATCTTCTTGTGTGACTGTAGTGTTTGTTCTTATTTTGTATTGTTATTGATTATTTGACAGATCACATAGTCAATAAATTTCTCCGATGGGACGAATCTCAAGAGATGTTAAACTCAACTCTAGTTGAACTAGGGAGAGGAGCTGAGTCATTTTAAAATACAAACAAGTTTGAGTATAGTGACATGGCGCACGATGAAATATCTTCTTGTGTGACTGTAGTGTTTGTTCTTATTTTGTATTGTTATTGATTATTTGACCGATCACATGATCAATAAATTTCTCCGATGGGACAAATCTCAAGAGACGTTAAACTCAACTCCAGTTGAACTAGGGAGAGGAACCGAGTCATCGTTGTCATCTAGCATCGAGCTGTGAGAGGGGAAGGAGATGTCGATATCTGACGTGAGAGGAAATTTTTTTTAGAGTCGAGACAAAAAGGAGGTAGGTGAATCGAAGGAACGAAGAAACAAGGACAACAAGATAAATCGTAACTATTGACTTTCTGACGTTCCTCGTGGTCAACGCGAGCATACTTGTCATCTTTTGGTTTGAATCTCTCGAAACTCATCAAGCGATCACGTCTCGGCGGCGGCCGTGACGTCACCGTGACAGGGAGAGAGAGAGAGGATTTCGGCAGAACACGGCGGCGGCAACGTGCGCACGTTCGGCAGAACGTGTGGATCGGTTTCTTCCTCCGTCTTTCTCTGGTTTGTTTCTGCGTTTTATTCATTTGTTTTTTCTCTTCTAAGGGTGAAAGATAGCGATGTCGGGGACGTCGCATGTTTGTTGTTTTGCGGAGTAATACAGAGGCGTGTCCTGCAGGGGAAGACGAGAGAAATTTATAATTACTCAATTAATAAAAAGATCATTAATTTCGTGCTGGTGTGATGATATTTGTATTTTTTTTTTGTAATCCGTGAATTCTCCCCATTTTTTTCGTAGGCATACTAAAATACGTCGCACGGAATTAAAATTAATCATTCTAACGGATTTATTTTTTGGATTATACGTTTTCTTCCGCTGCGAGCGTATCTTGAGAGTCATGACCTCCAGCGGGAGGTTCCTTCGGGGGAAAAAAAGAGTAGTCGACGGCACGTGGCCATCTCTCACTTTTCTCGAAGAAGTAACGTATTTTCTTAATATTAAATAAATAGAGCACGAAATATCACAGAAGAAACAACCACTGAGACAGTTTTAAAAAGATTTAACAATAAACAGATATAAATCTCGAGATCATTTAGATCACATCACTCGAGAATAGTTATTAAATCGAAACGGCTAACACGACAAGGGTTTATAGATAGTCGAAAAGAAGAAGAAAATTGAAACTCTTAAACGATTTGACATCGGTCGGTGAATCCAATAATCATAATGATTGTACATATTTTTCCAAATTAATGATTTTCTAAATAAAATAATAGTTAAAGAAATACGAAGATAGCTGGATACACCAAGATGGCATAATTGATACAACAAGAATTAAAATAAGAAGACACCGGATCCCCTCGGGTGAGCACCTGAGAGGGTTTGGTCAGCCCTTCTCACGTAGGGGTTGACAAGACAGTGACAAGATGGTCATCTGACTCTATCAAATCATTATCTTGTCAAGTCATACGTGAGGGGGCTGATCGGACTCCCTTAAGTGCCCACTCAAAAGAATCCAGTCTCAAACAAGAATGAACGTAACAAAATTATCGACAATCATTCGAGAATGGTCACTGAATTAGAGCTCGGTGTATATAGGTGGTCGAGATTTAGAATTTTGAAAATTTCAAAAAATTTGACAACTGTCCGATGATCGGATAATCATACCGTATGTTTAAATAAATGATCTTCCAAATAAAATAGCGGCAGAGTACAAAAGACAACGAGACACACTGTACGACATAACTGACACAACAAGAACAAGAAATAAGAAGGAACATAATAAGATTAACGACAACCACTCGAGCCGCTGGTCGACCGTGGGTCGACTGGCACCCGCCCTGCGCATGGGGGCACAGGGTGGATGTTCGCTTCCTGGCGGCGTCAATGCCAGGCACCCCCGTTGGGGGGGGGGTGGCGGGTGAGGTTCGAGCGGGGCTTCGAACCTCCGCTGCCTGCTGTGCAGCAGGCCCTCTCGGCCGTTGGGCCATGGTTGTTCAAAAAAAAGACAACCACTCGAGCCCACGTACATAAATCTAGGAGACACATCGAGGTCAATCGCCTGTGTGGAGGCCGTCACATGGGCGAGCCACCTGCTCCTCGGGTCATCCTACGTGTCCGTGATCCACGTTTGCCCTTCCACGTGAGCCTGTCTTTTCTTTTTTCCCCGCGGGGATGAGGCCGAATAGTGCGTGCTGGCCTGGCCGCGGAAGGAAGCCAAGCCGGCACGACTCCACGGTTCCAACCGGTGACGGATGTGCTGTCCCGGCGGATCTATTTAAACCGTTCCACCGGATAAGGCGAAGCAGTTGAGGCACCTTCTCATCCTCCGGCGACGGGAACAAAAAACCCCGGCGGCGGAGGGCCTCGCGTCGACAGCCTTGTCATACAAGGAAAGCAAAAGCGAGCGAGCGGAGACATCATAAAGGTCCATGGCGGACAGGTTGGAGGTGGAGCAGAGGCACGGAAAGAGCCGCGTGAGGGTGGCCAGGGTATGGAGGAAGGGGAAAGGAGGGGACGTCGTCGTCGAGTGGAAAGTGGCGGTTAGCCTCCTTTCCGATTGCCTCCCCGCCTACACCCATAGCGACAACTCGGCGATCGTCGCCACGGATACCATCAAGAACACGGTGAGCTCTTCCATTCTTCTCGACAGTACTGGTTTCGTATTCGGCTCTTCCGGACCAACCTTTGCCCCTCCACGAATTGATCGCCTTGTTTCGGGCATGGATCTTCGCGGATCAGGTGTACGTGAAAGCGAAGGAATGCTCCGAGGTCGTTTCGGCGGAGGAATTTGCAGTCTTGCTGGGCAAGCACTTTGTGACGTTTTATCCGCAGGTCCGCCTGAAATTCCTTCAATTTTGTTTTCTGTTCTGTTCTTTCTGATCAAAGAGGGGATAGGGAGAGATTATGGACAGAAAAATAAATGGCTGAAGGAAGGATAAATTTTTGGATGCGTTTGTAGGTTACTGCTGCAACAATAACAGTTCTGGAGAAGCCCTGGGAGCGTGTTACTGTGGATGGGAAGCCGCACGAGCACGGTACGATCAGAATGATGATTCTTATGGCTTACATGCAACCAAATCTAAGAGAGCTTCTTGCGTAGGATTCCGGCTTGGATCTGAGAAGCACACAGTGGAAGTAACAATAAAAAAGTCTGGTTCTCTGGACATGAGATCTGGTATTGAAGGGTTGGCTTTACTCAAGACAACCAAGGTATCATTACTGATTGTACTCCATTGTGGACTTGATGAATATCCATTCATCAACATTTTTAACGTTAGTCATCTGCTGAAGTTTTGTCGTGAAGTATGGATCTGCATGCTTGCTTTAAAACTATCGTTTTTGTATCAGAAACCAACATCTCTACGCAGTTACCTCTTCTGTTTCCTCGGTTTGTTACAGCAGAAACAAGAGAAGTGAACAGCTAGACTTGAAGAACTTAGAGGAACATATGAAATATAAATCATCGATCGTGTACCAACCAATTCATGCTAGAAATGGTCCATTTAAGCTTTACTGATGTTTGATTTATGCCTCAAATAGAGAAAGTGTTCTGAGGTCCTTCTGTTCTTGTAGCTTTCTGATTTCATGAATGATGATGCCCTAAATAAATAACCTTCGGGAAGTTGTCCTTAGACATTGAACTGTTTGCCAAAGTCAACCTTTTTCTTTTTTGCTACAAAAGCGCTGCCCGCATATTTATACTTTGTGCATTATTCTGTACATATGATGACATTCCGACCGGCTGTTTACACTTTTGTTACACGATTTAGTCTGGATTTGAAGGATTTGTATGGGACCAATACACAACGCTTCCAGAGACAAGGGAGAGAATGCTAGCAACTGAAATCACTGCTGTCTGGAGGTTTTTCTATATATCAATATTTCAACTGTCGTATCCCGGAGAATGTCATTAGATATTCCCCTTAATGGTCCTTTCTTGAATAGTTAATCCATGTAGTGATCTACTTGTTTGTGCAGATATCCTTTCCAACAGCTTTCTGATGTTCCGTTCAAGACCATCTGTTTCTCACAGATGTATGAGGATGTGAAAAAGCTCTTAGTTGACACATTTTTTGGCCCATCAGATTTGGGTGTATATAGCCCATCTGTTCAGAACACACTTTATTTAATGGGAAAGACCATTCTATACAGGTGATTTTTCCTTGATAACAATTATCAATTTTCATTTCTGACTTAACATTTTGCAATTTGTTATACCATTCTTCATGTGTTCAGGTTTCCAAGTATTTCTTCAATTAAACTTCTGATGCCAAATATTCACTTCCTACCTGTAAATCTGCCAACTAAAGACAATCCAGTCATAGTTAAGGTGTGTTCCTAAACTTTGCTTTTACCTGTGCCTGTAAAATTGTTCAATGTTTTGCTTGATTTATAAATTAGACTTGGCTGAAAATTGAAATGTTTGATTGTTCGTCTGATAACAGCAGAATGCACATAAATGCACTTCCAAAATGTTAGACTTAAGTTATCACTCTGTTGATTGGCAGAAGCTATCATATCTGGAACTTGAGATTAAATTAGTGGAAAGTGGACATTTATTGAAAATGCTTAAAATTGCATCTTTGGTCAGACTGAAGTCTTCCATATGGCTACTGAAATGAAACTGGCTTCTCCATCGGGCGACAGTTTGAGAGAGACCATCTTTATGCAATTTTTTAGGCAACAGCCTAGAATAAGCATATTGCTAAGTCTATGACTTGAAATTTATATGGGGCAGATACTTAAATCAAGCAATCTAGTATTACTTTCTGGAAATTCTGGTAATTGCTTTTGTTGCAGGCAATGCTCCTCTAAAATCATCGTTGGAGTGGTCAGTAGTCCCAAATAGGTTATTCTAGAAAGAATATGAGGCTTATATGTCATGCATCAACACATGGTTTGCAGGATCAGCATAGGTCCACCCAATCTGGGGGATGGGGAGAGTCCAACCAGGAAGGAAGTTCTGCCGGGATTGGGTTCAGGTACTGAATTGGCCAATTCTGGTCCACTCCTATCCAGACTGGGTCAGATCATACCAGAATCGGTCGCGGTCACTCCTATATAATTTTTTTTTCTATTTTTGGAAGAGCTGATCTATGCCGACACCGTTCAAGTTTTCTTATCTTGGATTGGCCAATCAGGCATATCTGATCCCGATCCGAAGGCAAATCCGGCCAAGCCAAGCCTAAATAGAATTCCTTGATTTCATGGGACTCTCAACCTGAACATCATGATTTTGGAGTTGTGAGATAGTTTCCGATCTTGGCACTAATAACTTTAATATTCAGTCATTTTACATCTTATTCAATTTTTTCTGCCTCTCTTAGCAATGGGGAAATGTTGGAATGGGCGATAGTCCCACATCATCCCCTCTTCCTCTCTCTCTCTCTTTCTGCCCTTCCACCAAATCCTCACGGACCTCACCTCATGTAAGTCCATAGTAAGTTGGTGCATTTGATAACACTATTGACCCATCAGAGATTTCAAATGATTGAAAGCTCTTACACTCGCAAGGACACTTGAAATAAAAAGAAAATCAGAGTCACAAAATTCGTCAAAATGCCGAAATCGGCCGATTCCGACTAGAATTTTAAGTGGAACTGGTCGGATCTGCCGCATTCCACGCATGGCACCCACAAAGCATATACTTGGCTTTGTCGTCTTGACGTCAGTCGATCTTCGCAAGTTATTGATGATGGTGTCGATGTGTTGGTTTCCTGTGGCCTTTTTTTTTTTTTCTGACGTCGGCATGTAAACTTTATTTCTGGCAGTTCGCAGATGATGTTTACACCCCAACAGATGAACCTCATGGGACGATTGAAGCAACCGTGAGCCGTCCCGTCTCCAGGATGTGACATCTGTCGAATTTAAATAGAAATAAACCCCTTGTCCTCTACTTTGAAATAATGCGCCCTGATCTTGATTGGACCGGACGAACAGAACACACTCTGTTCATGTACTTTGCGTTCGTTGACTATTTCTTTGTCTTTCGGTTATGCTCTTTTGATATTCGGTTTGCTTGTTGAACGTCTATCGTGCCTGTCTATGTTCGTCTGTGCATGGATCTCTGTACGTATCTCAAAGAGCTTTTGGTTCGTTTGTCGTGCATGGGTGTTCTTCTTAAAATGGAATGTAGTACTTTTGTGATCTCAAACAACGGTTTGTAATGTGCTGATCTTCACGGTGGGGGCAACAATGGCTATTGCGATTCCGGTATACGATACATTCCCAGTGAAATATACAGCCACATAGCTACCCCAATAAATTCACCTTTATCGGTACGTTTTCTCCTCTTAAAGAGTTTAGTTTTACATTAGAAACTGGCCTGTCTTGACAATAAGAGTCCCCTGGTCACCCCAAGGTCCCTTTTAAGTGCTTGGGGGAGAGAGAGAGAGAGAGAGAGAGACTTTGTGAACCGGCCATAGATGCCTAACAAGGCCGGAGACTTTGTGAGTCGGCCATAAATACCTAACAAGGCCAAATCCCGAAGGGTTTTGGGAGTGTGTAGGAGACTGGGGCATGTGGTTTAATTAACTAGAGCAGACAATTAATTTGGGAAAAGAACAGGCTTCTAATCCAACGATAAATCCGATGATAGGTTGGCTCAAAAAATGAGTTAAAATTTAGAAGAATATGAGAAGTTCTCGAGAATTTTGGGGCATTTAGTGTAAGGGGTGGTTCTCAAAGATCTCGCCTTCCGGGGGGGAGTTAAACAAATTAGAGATCGGAAGGGGAGGATGCTTGCATGATATATACTTACGATAACATTATGAGATAATGGTGCCACAGATCTGGACACGAGAGAATTTAGAGAGATCGGGATGCACAACGATGGAGACTTGACGAATGTTCTAGCGAAAAAGACTATTGCCATCTCCAATTTTGTGGCAAGGGATGATTGACCCGAGGGTTTGGTAAAATTTAAGCGCTCGGGTGTCTGTCTCTCCTCAGATTTCAAGCTGCATTAACAGTTGTCGTACTTTATAATGACTCTCTTCCGTGATAACTTGTTGGCGTTTTATCATCCATATATATATATATTTTTCTTTTCGTGACAGAGAGAAAGATAGAGAGGTTTTTTGTTTTGGTTGGAAATACTCAATTCTAGATGTTTGCATCTGTCAAACTGGACGACCGCCGATGACGATTGATGTGCACAGATGGCGAATCCCCCGTCGCCCGCAGCGGTGGCCCTCTGACAGGGACACTGAGATCACGCCGATCATATATTTGACTCTAAAATCATTTTGGGTATTGTGCATGATATTGTATCAAGTATCAACTGTGAGGTTGTTATTCTCAGACGTCGATGGAATATCAGGAATAAAACTAATACACGAGTCCACGTTGTGATTTAGATCCATATTAATTTTAAATTTAATTACAATGAAGATACTCGCGAGATGCTTGGTTACGTGATAAATTGAGTTTTGGTTACAAATATATACGGTTGGCAATCATTATAAAATATAGTTTTACAGAAAATTTCTTCTCTCGCGAGAAAAGAGTAGATAAATTCTCTTCTTCTTCTTCTTTTATATCTCCTTTCGTCTTTTTTAGTTATACGCACTTTTTGTTATCATATCTCACCAAGCAAGATATTCTTTTGTCATTAAAATATTAACGACAACATTTTATCGATTTTACTATCGATACTCCTAGAAGACGAAATATCCATAGCATAATCGGCACACGTAAATGCTTATATTATAATTCATGACTTACTTGTACCATATAACTTGCAACATCAATATTGGTAACCAAACAAACACTATACGATGATTTCTATTGCTATTTATTTCAAAAATATGAGTGGTAGAAATGTTCGATACCGCTGAGAGCTGGTTACTTGTACTAGATTTTATTTCAACACAAAATTTCACTTAACCACCCTATTAATGCCGTTACCAAACCGGTTATTAATTTGTTGTCGTTATCGACGTTAGATTAAGGGAAAATTGATTGGCGGTCCATTTAACAAAATGACTATTATCATTAGTCCGTTGACCACAATTCTTTAAGGGACAGTCCAATAATCAAAATAACTGTAACATCCGATCCATTTCGTGAAATCAGCGCTAGATAAATGTTAAAATGTCAAATACACCCATCCAGAAGACCATTTGCTGGGCATTCCTATAGGCGCTTATTCATTTCGCTTGTCCTAGGGAGACTCGTAAGACAATTTTGTGAATGGTGCATGATAAAATGTTTATTATGTTCTATTTTAAGTAGTTAATTATTATATTTGATATATATCAAGATTTAAATATAAAATATTAATTTGTTTATTACATCATGATGATTATATATGATTTTAATCACTTGTAATGTCTAGAGCAAAAAATATTACAACTAAAAATGTATTTATTAAACCATTGTTACTATATTTTGTTTATGTCTATAAGATATTAATATGTTCTACCAAATATTTATTACATTATATTTTATCAATGCTTAAATATAAATATACATATTAATCTATTTATCATGTCATGTTTGACGTAAAAACTATTGTAATTTATTTATATCAAAATTTAAATATAACATATACAGTAATTTATGATTATCTATTTTTAAGTTTATATTGATCGATGAATTTATATTATATCGAATATCATAATTATTATTTTTTTGTTCGTAAGTAATTAATTAAATATTTTATCTGTTTAGGTGGACTTTTTTTAATTAAATCTCTATTTAGGTAGACTTGATTTGATCGCCTATCGATATTATAATAATCAATGTTTTTGTTCTTAAACTTTTTCATTATATCATATATTCAATAATTTTATTGGGCCTTGAAAGAAAACAACCTGCAGGGATAAAATATCTCTTTTCAACGATAATATCTTCTCCTCGTAACTTTTGAGGGGCATAAAAGTCAGCTCACTTGGCTTATAACTTCTCTACCTTTGGTTGCTGTCATTTTTGGAGCGGAAATGCAGGGGAATCTGAAAATGGGACCCCTTGTTAAACTGGAATTCATGTCGGACTATTGGTGAAACTAGGTCCGTTGAAACGGACCGGACATTGATTTCTCCTTAGATTAACGACGACTCTTACACCGCACGCGATGGGCATTGATATCCCGCGCGCGAAGTACCGGTTCTACCCCTCCCACCGAGGCCGAATTACCGCCGCCTCGCCCGACCTTAAAGGCGATGGATCGCCCGGTCCAAGGCTCTCCTCCTCCTCCGCCTTCCTGTTCCTGCTGCCGCCCCGATCTCGCCGGGCGATGAAGGAGGCGCCGCCTCGGGCCGCACGCGTGCTACTCTCCGACGGTGATCGCGAGATCTACATCGGCCAGGTCACGCTGGACCCGAGTCTCGCCTTCAACAAGTTCCAATTCGTCGTCAGCGACATGGTTGGGGCCTCCCCTCACCAGATTGCTCTGTCCCTCGTCCGCAATGGGAAGGTTCGAGCCTCCGCCGACGCACGCCGTAAAGTTCCGATCGACGAGGGGAGCGACTTCGGCTCTCTGGCGCGGGAGAAGGATTGCGTCGTCTTGGCCCAGCTGAAGCGCGCAAGGAGGGAGAGGCGCGGGAGGTCCCGGCGCAGCCACGGCGCTGGCGGAGGGGACGATCTCTTCGTTCCGGAGAAGAATCAGGCGCGGGTGCCCGAGAAGACCATCCTGAGGCGGCCGGCGAAGTTCTTCGGGGGCGCTTCGACCATAGCAGGGATGCTCCCCGCGGCAGACGACGCGCCTGCAATGATGGGGCTGTTTAATTACGAGGGCCTGAGAAACCTGCAGCTGCAGCGTGAGAGGTACCTTCTATCCACGGCCGCGGCTGCGCTTTACCCCTACGCAGGTGCGGGCGCGTCGCCCCTCTACGGTCCCGATCCGCCGGAACGTCCGTATGCCGCGGAGCGGGCGGTGGCGGTTTGCGACGTCTGTACGGCGGCGAGGGAGAAGCCTCCGCCGTTCCATTTCTGCGTCCACGACAGAGTCGTTGCCGAGGGTTTCCGCTGCAGCGTCGGCCCCATCGAGCGGCCACGGGATCCCCGTCTCCCGTGTAACGCATAGAACCAGATAATTTCCCCCGCCAACCCTTTATCCCTTTTTTATTTCCGTTCCTCTCCCTAAAAATCCCGACGTTTTGGTTGCCTCGGAGACTATCCGAAATGCGAGGAAAAATAAAAAAGAGAGAGAGAGGAGAAAGAGCATACGAGGTAAATAGATGGGGGCGGGTTAAGATAGCGGTAAGAGTTAGGCGGTGAGTATCCGAAGGGGATAGCCGTATGGATAGGACTGCATTCGATGCTTCTCGATTGAGGCTTCTTTGGGTAGTCTGATTCACAGTGGGGTGGCAATGGCTCCAGTACCAGGAGCATGGTTCGAGGGACGGAGGATGGGAGGAGAAGAAAGCGTATGTAGAGGATGAAGCGTCCGCCGGTTGAAGTCGAAGGTGTGTGTAATCTATGGCTGTGAAGTATGGTTTGTCTTCTTTTGTCAGCTGGTCCTGCCTCGTTGGCTTCCGATGGATCGCCCTCTTCAGCTTTCCCCTCTCTTCTTCCTTCTCCCTCCCTCCGCTTGTGCCGTTGTTTCTTCTCCCCTCCCGTGGTGTTCGTCGAAATGCCTTGGTTGGTAGCGAGGAGACATTCTTCGCTTGCGGGCCAAGCTGGTGGTGGGCCGCGATTCGGCGGACCACCCCCGATCGAGGCCTGCTATGTTCTGTCTGGTCCTGCATTGATATCTTATAGGCTCCCTCGACATTGGCTCCTCCGACGAGAAGAGAGAAGGCTGTTTGTCTGGGGATGACATGAGTATTAATTTTGATACCCTACACACGTCGAATACTGTGAAGCATCATACATCATATGATCAATAGTTTTTAGATATATTTTTACACGGGATGTGGCATGGAATATGTTGCTTTTGCTTTTATATGGAATGGGAATAATAGAAATGCGCTGGTCTAGCTGGAAACAGCAGGAGCTCGAATGCGCTTGTACACCAGCAAGGTGTGTGTGTGTAGACAACAAGGACCCCCCCTTTGGCACCAAATATTTTCGGCTAAGTAGAGATGCACAAGAGCGTCCTTCCCGACTCCTCGGGGTCTTGATTGTACGTTTTCTAGCATAATAAACCATCTCGATATTTTGCTCGTTTTGAAGATTATTCCTTTTCCAAGAGGATCGCGCTCTTTCTCTCCGGTTCTAACCTGTTGTTGTGTTCTAGAAATCTTTTCGGGAGTACGTAATATCTCTTTTTTTATTGTTTTATAAATCTTGAAAACGTTGTCTGAACAAATGAGGTTCGGCTACATCCGCCACTGCTCTCTTACCGGTAGATAGATAGCTCGATGTTTGGACGGATTTGCCCTTTGCTTGATTAGACACATGGGGTTTGGTTGCACCATAAATTTTTATACATTTTCATGGTAAAATTAGGTTAATATAAATTGAAGACGGTTAAAGACAAAATTATCATGGTGAGAGATGACAACAAGAGGAAAGGGGATCATGTATGTAACCATAAGATATGGGGATCACCACGAGGAAAAGAAGGGAGTATCACCTCTTTTTGTTTGTCTAAGAAGAATCGCCTGTTAAAGTATATGTTTTTTGATAATTGTCAAATAATTTTAGCAACTTTATTTGTTACAAAAACATATAATTTGTGATAAGAACTCAAGCACCCCTACGGGTCGGTACATGATAAATGAGTAACTTATTACCAAAAAAAAAAAGTCGGAAGAACTTGTCCCAAACAGGTCCCGAGGGCCTGCTCATCCCGGTCTTCGAGTAAGCCTGTTTTGGGGACACAGAGACAACAAAATACAACCACCAAATTTTCTTGGACATGGACCACCGGTGCACTGCTACCTATTTACGTGCCAATTACTTCTTCTTCTTCTTCTTCCCTATGTCAGCATGGAATTGCAGTGATCAGGCTCGGCTTATGCCGCTGTGGCTGCAAGTCTAGCTCCCCTTTGTCTGTGTACCAGTCGGTCGATCGCAGGCATGTGATGTGAACCTTCGGGCGGGGAGATCCCACGGTGGAGGGAGAAGCCTCAGTCCCCAATCAGGGGCGGCCACATACCCCCGTCACTTAAGTGGCGGTTCAAGTTATGTTACTGAACCGGTTCGGTGAACCGCTACCGAAAAGGGCTGAATCGCTACCGAGTCATTTGTAAATCACTACCCGTCGGTAGTGAGTTACAAAGGGTTCGGTAGCGGTTCAGCCCTTTTCGGTAGCGGTTCAAGACTTTTAAGTTATGTTACTGAACCGGTTCGGTGAACCGCGGTTCAGCCCTTTTCGGTAGCGGTTCACCGAACCGGTTCAGTAACATAACTTGAACCGTCACTTAAGTGACGGGGGTATGTGGTCGCCCCTGATTGGGGACTGAGGCTTCTCCCTCCACCGTGGGACTGAGGTGATCCGCTCTCTCGGGCGGGACATCCCCGCTCTCTGGTCTCTATTCACCCATCCCCCCTCCGGGGGTGCAAACTAATCACAGAGCTCGGCTTGATAAAGCCTAGACTTGACTTATTTATTATGTCAAATAAATAAACTTACCATACAAACTCCATTCCTTGACGAGTTTGAACTGACCGTTCTACTGGATAAACTTACTAACTCAATCAGATATGTGACTGATTATTAGAGAAAATATTTATTTATGATCGAAGTTATGAATATTAATACTTATACAGTATCATATATATATATATCGATTGAATAAGTTAAAATAATTTATTTTATTTATTTTTCTAAATGGATTTAAATTTGAGTTTCACAAATAAGTCGTTATCAAACTCGAATTGCGTAAAGGAATTTATATCGAATCAGAATATGATTTTGGAGTGAATTTAAGTTGAGTGGTTATGCCTGCTCAACTCGATCGGGCAACGAACTAAACCTTAAAAGAAAAATAGAATCTCTACTAAGAGCTTGAATTTGAACTCAAATGAAGGGTAAACAAATCAAATGTGAACAACATGTTACTCACTCTTCTTCATCCCGACGTCTCGTACCAGCTAGCATGTAATGGCCGTATGTCCAGCGCATCTGCGCGTGGCCACGACCGCCCATGATATCAAGAATTTGTTGGGACAGTTATCTCTATATATAATACGACTCGGATGGTTGTTTGTGCCTAAAGATATATAGTGAGGTAAAACTTATAATGATTAAGCGGACCTTCGTTTGCAAATAAACATATACACCGAGTCCACATCAAATTGCACATCCTTCCATTTGATGCAAACTGTCTATTTTGCAACCTTTACGTTGTTATCCGTGTGTTTTCGTTTGCGGAGGAGGTATTGTGTGTGGCATCGATGGCCAGGTTGGTGCGTGCACTGGCGGCGGACCAATTGAGCCGTGCTAGTAGTGTTGTGACATGGGCGTCGCACTTCCGTCGAGGGCAAAGCGAGTCAGAGGCATGTCAGGGGGGCACACAAACCCTGTTACGGTGTCTACTGTCTAGTCAGGTCAAGACCCATACATTAAAGCAGGCAGGTACAGCAACAACAGGCGTCCACGTTGATCTTAGCTTTGGTGGTGGTCATCGGTCGGTTATTGTTGTTGACTTGTTGGCGGCGGCGATAAGAAGACGACGTGGTCTTCTTCCCTCCGAGGGAAGCGTGGCCTGGCCTGCGGAAGGCCTAACCAAATGGGTTCTCCTGTGGGTAGCATTTTACTTGTATGTCTAAATAAGTCGCTCGAGTGCGCAGTTGGACCCGAGAATGAGGAAGGTAAAAAAAACCATTTTCCTCTCAGCACCAAAAGAATCAAATGGGTTTGCCACTTCCATTCTCGGGGGCGAACTGGGGAAATAGAGAAAGCTTATGTAGAGCGTCTGGGTTTACGATCATGAACAAAATCACCCAAAGGAGGTCGTGGCCTGTGGCCTTGGCGCTTAGCAGATATCCGCCCCAGCGGGACATTTGGAATAGCGAGAGAAGCGTATGCTGAAGTTGAATGTAAGGATGCAAAACTTTTAGGCAACTATTCTTGATCCGCAAGCAAGAAACAAAAGCAAACATTATTTATACGCAAACGCAAGAACAAAATGCCATTTTGTTGTTTTCCTATACTCAGATCAACTCTGAAACCAGTAAAATACATTAGTATTGCCGTACCGCTTCATGAATAAACATCAATCTCAAAGTGGTTTTGTTTAATCAACCACTGGGCAGATTGAATATGGAGCCTTTTTAGGCCCTTGCCATTTTGTACAACTGGCGGTAAAGTTTTCTAAGGCGAAAGAAGTTTATATGTAAATGGCCAACCGGTATCAGTAATCTACATCACTGGCGGTTCCTGCAGGGTCCGCAACGGTCTGCCTCACGAACTGTCCTTTGACTCTTGGACGTTGCTCGGCAAGCATTTTTCTGCTATGGTACCGGACCTGCAAACGGAAATGATTGATGAGCAGGCAGAAGCCAGAGAAAGAAGGTAAAGAATTCAGAGAATTGAAACCCCAATGCTTATACCTTCTTCTCGAAGCACCTGTCCTTTCTCTTCATGCGAAATTTAATTAAGGCAGCTTCTCGATGAGAACGAGGTTGGTCAACACCCTTCCCTCCGTAGCTCAGTGCTCCGTTCGAACTTCGGAGTCCAAATGTAGAGTTTGTAGTTACAAATGCCTCTGCAGTTCTACCATTTTCTTTTCTTCCATCACTGTTGATAATCTCCAGGTTGTAACGGATTCTTTGCTCAGCACGTTCCTCATTACCACATATATGCAACCTAAATCTAGGATCTTCTTGTGCTATATTGACCGTACTCTCTGTTGCTCTTAGTTCTGAGAGACGAGGATCGTAATCTTCTTCGTAGCTTCCCACTTCTGTAGATAGAAAATCTGAATTCACATGGTTGCAATCGTTGGCAGGTTGATCAGAAGAAAGACATTTTCCCTGCTTAACGGAAGTAGAACCATGAGGTGATGCCGAAGAGTCATTATAGAACACGGGTTGGAGGATAGGACCATAGTTTGAGCCTGAGGAAAAGCCCTGGAAAGGAGTTGCACCAGCTGGCATTGACAATGACATTGCTCCAAAATGTGAGTGAGGAAATCCCGGATGAGTTTTTGACCCTCTACAACCTGTTAGTGTCTCTTCTTTTTGAGCTGATGCCAGAGATTCTGTATCCTCGTCATTGCTAGAAGATATCTGATGGTATACCATAAATTCCTTGTTTCTCTGGAAGTAAAGTGACCTCCCATTGGGAATGAAAGGAATTGGTCTCTCAATCAAGGTGCCTGGACTATCAAGCTGAGGCCGGCACACATCAGCACTTCCTCCGCCACTCATGTATAAGTTAGCTAAAGAATAATCAGATTTTTGAACTTGCATGCAAATTCCTGAATTAGCATACCTGCGAATTAAAAAGATTCCCCCGATCATTTGCTAATATTTGAGAAAAGAAACAAATAATTTGAAAAATAAATTCAAATCAACAAAACAAAGTCTTAATCCCAAATTATGCTGGATTGGGCTATATTGACCATCTCTCTTATCTCATGGAGATTTTCAACCACTTAGTGCAACATAAAGTTACAAAGGAAAATGTTCCTTAGCACAAGAAGGACCAGATAACAACCAGATAAAATTGAATGTGAAAAAAAGACAGATTTCTGCAAACACAAGGCAACAACAGTTCTTGATACCTTGTAAAGAAAATTCACCCATGATTTAGCCCCACTGGATCATATGTACCATAAATTAACAAGTGGTGCTTTTACTCAGTATTCTCTTTTTTTGACAAGTTAAAGCATAGTTGATGCATGCTGAACCCATCATTCAACCACATACTCGGAATTCCAAATGTCGGATTCTATTTCCATACCATAGCTGTGTTATCAGAAGCAAGGTGATGTGAGGCAACACCGTCTTGCCTCACCAGCCTTACCTGAGAGGCGACCCTCCTCTCGCCTTGGGCACCTCGTATCTCGGATAACATAGTATCAAAGTGGAATTTATACGGGTGAAGTGTCTCAAATGGTCAAAGTATACACTTTGTGTCATATGCTTGTACAACAACTCCTTCCTCATTGTACATTAGTAATTGCAGGAGAAAGTATGAATAACCCAGAGGAATCCTCCAAGTTATGAAAGAATGAACAAAAGGTAATGTATTTACTAGGATAATCTGCAAAAGCAAAGATGGTTGCATAACCAGTAGATTCTGATTAGGACAGATCTTCAGAAATGTCACTGCTCACTAGTAAATGTTCCATCCCACTATATTCTGAAATGTTTAAGGGTTAGAGGAGGTAAAATTTGCTCCAAATAACCATCTAAATTAAAAATAAAAATAAAGGAAAAGTGAGCTTTGGCATCAATCTTCTTTTTTCAAACATATGGTGCTTTATATGGTTTACAAAAATTAAAAATTACCTTAACTTTTTAGGCAATTCCATAAAACCAGAAAAGCATGCATCTTAAACCTCATTTTGACCTAGAATCGTTCTAGAACCATCGAACCAATCCATTCATGAGCCAGTACAAATGTTAAACTTTCAATTCATATCTAAGAGCATCAAGAGTAGAAACAACAAATTTCTTTTTGGCTGGGGACTCCAGGCAGTTAAAGATAAAGAGACTGTTATACATTGATCAATGATGAACTAAAAAAACATACATTAGAAATGTAGAATCTAGCAACATCCATGTTTGGGTAAGCGAAAACTACCTCGAGAAAGCAGAGGCAGGAGAATGATTTAATACATTCTTTTCATGAAATCCATTCTTGAGACAACCATTCAATGGCCTCTTTAAAGAAAGCTCCCAAGATGGTGAGGGATCTGCAGTAAATGTGTTTATTCTACTAGAGGATCTTCTACTTCCGAACATGCCAGCTTCTCTTTCTCTATGATTGTCTATGGCAGAAAAACTGCATTGCCCCTTGACATCTGACCCAATGAAGTCAATTAGCCCTTCTGGAGATTTACACACAACCTTCTGCAAAGATGAACTGTGACTGGCATCAACACATACTTCTCTGATAGGGTCCAAGCCCTTTCCTGTCGACAGTGATTTTGCATCCAACACCCGCTCCTGAACTTTATCAGACATGGGAGTTTCTTTGACAGAAGAAACTGTAACTCCCCTTGATTTTCCTACAGGATAAAGTTATATGTTACATGTTACATGGATAGTAGTCAAAGGTATATAAGAATATATCTTACCCTTCATTTCATTATCGGCATGGTTGCTTAATGCATCATCAGATGTTGATATACTATCATTTATGTGCTGTGCTTGTGACTTGATTACTTTGGTAGAATCCCTGTCCATAATTGGCCCTTGATGTTCTGGACGCACATTCTCCATCGGTAGTTTGCTACATGAGCTCTGCAATATTGAACGGTTAAATGAGACTCGCCATTGCATAATCATGCTTGCAATTTAAAAGACAAGAAATAAATCATTCCACAGGGCCTAAATATCGTGTAAAGATGGAAATAACAGATATTGACCACTTCGATTTCTTGAACAATAACATTTACATTTGTATACTGCAAGAAATAATCTTTCAACATGGATGCATCTTGCCTTCTGTGCATGACATACACTAGAAGATACTAAGCCATTATATCAACTGAAATCATGTTTTTCATGCACAAATTGCATCATATGCAAAATTGTAGACATTAAACACATGAACCATCTCACACGCATGGGTACCTGATCATCACCTCCATCACTTTCATTGTTATTGGATCCCTTCCCCATATTGGCACTTACATCATTGCTTGTACCATTGTCAGACATGTTCTCTGATACTGTTTGGTTGTTAGCCACGGTTTCAGGTCCATTTGTGAAGTTGGTCGACTGCATTAAGTTTAGTTCAGTAGATTTTTTACTTAACAATCTCAGTTGATACTAATATCATGCAAAATCAAACTTTTGAAACAATCACAGAAGCATACACAGTGTCTTCTCCAGACATGCTGCCATAGATTTCTGAGTTCATTTATTCTGACGGGCTTCACAAGAAAGTCAACCGCACCCTTCTGCATGCATCTGAACACAATACTGACTGAATCACGTGAAGACATCACTGTTGAATGGAGAATGATCATATCAGAATCATCGAACTATCTAGAATTTTGCAGGAAAAATTAATGACCATATTCCATTTACTTACTAATTACAGGAATATTTTTTGTCAATCCATTTGCCATTATTTTAGAAAGGAGGCTGATTCCAGTGAGGGACGGTATTTCTACTTCAGATAAGACAAGATCAAAACTGTAGTTCCTCTCCTTCAGAACATCCCAAGCTTTGAGTCCATCTGCAGCTGACACAACTGCTCAAGGTGCAGACACAAATAATCAGATAACATTGACTGAGGAAATCAACTAAAGAGCTAAATACGACAAGTAAAAGGAAATCAATATAAAATCTTTTAAATTGAAAAATAGTACATAACTCATCTTAGATACATGCAGAGTTTCATATCCGAGGCACAATAGGAATTCACAATACAGCATTTCAAAGATGGAAGGATAACATAAATAGATATGCAGTAATGCGAACTCCAGATGCCAACCAATACGACTTATAAATTTATAAAGCAATGTTGTAGCAAACATCTTGCTGGGGGAACTCAATTCAACAGTAGATTGGCAAAAAATGTAGAATGCACCAACCAACTTGTTCTTTACACATTTTGAAATGACAAAAGTAAAGAAAATAAGTGAAGTATTACCCTAAGCACTGGCTTAATACTTTTGTCCTGAAAAAGCATGACAAAAATGGAAAACATGCCAGTTGGTACCTTGATGTCATGAATAATAAGCATACAAGGTTTATCAGATTAAGTCACAAGTGCTTAGTCACATTTCCTTGTTCCAAAATATTTCAACCTAGACATCAAAGATAGACATGAAAATACAAGATATCAATGTCTTAGACCCAAAAGCAGTATCCAAGGTTCTAGCTCCAATGATTTATGATCATAAGAGACCATGAATAAGGAAGGATAAAAAGATAATGTTGCAGTTTATACTAATTGAATGATGCCAGATGAAAACAGGAAAAAAGCTTACTTGGCTGCCAACTTTCTCTAATACAAGGTAAGAAGCTATTATCTCTTGTGATATGCAGAACTAATGAGAGTAGATATACCTATCTGGTCTGAGACTTACATTAGCTCCAAAGAAATGATCTAAGCTGAAGCATAAACCATGAATTTACATGATGCCATACATCGGCAACCAACAAATAAGAGCTTGAATGTACTTCCTCTTTCTCTCTACCTGTTACGAAAGCACTGTATGTGAGGATATTGTGCTAGTTAATCCCTTAAAATACAAAAAAAGGGTTACTGCACGCATGCTCATTTTTTCTCATCTATGCGCTCATGTGCTTCACATGCTCCTAGCCAGGATTGACTTGGTTGGATATGTCAGGAAGACTATCCTACATCTCAACAGTTGTTTCTTTCACTTTTTAAAAGAGAGAGTTACCCCCCTTTTATCTGCTATTCATCGTCCATAAAGTTGACAATTCCAGCAATAGGTTATTGTCTATCCCACATAATCATATCCCAGCTGCACTATAATGGTTTAGGTTTTCATCTTAACTTGCATGACCCTTTGGCCTACATCTCTTCATCTATCAGTGCAAGTTATATCTTCCCAAAAGAAAGGAACTTCCCTCCTAAGGCCATAGGAGCAAACAAAGACTATTCCTTGAAAGCTTTTTCTGTGCAGATTCATCCACCATGAGAAGAGAAACCTTTCGATAATATTACATATAGATAAACAATCATATCCCAAATGCTGCTCTGAAGTCTGGGGATTAAAACTTATGTTGCATATATCTGTAAATAAAACTTGATGTTTATGATGCAGAACTCTTTCACGGGAACTTGTGGCAAATAATAGGAACGAATTCTGTATATACATGTTTGGGACTTCCTCAAAAGGTTTTTTTATATGTACAAATCATTAACCAAAAAATGTTTTGATGATAAGGATGTCCATTGGCAAGTAAAGGCCTAAAGGTCCTCTCCATTCTTCCACCTTGGCATCCGAATTCCAAAATTGCAATCCTACCACAGCGATTCTAAACTTAATTACCTATACAGAAGAGCATTTATTTCATCCCGTGCTTCCCCAGCAGCAATCATCATCTCACTTTAGACGCTAATTCTGAAAGAATAAAAGGCCTAAGGAGTTGAGGCACATGTCATGCAGGGCCGATGATCATACAACCACGTAACAAGGACACCGGCGACAACAGATAGTCACTACTTCCGTATTGCATTTCTTTTCTACATCTTGATCATCTGTTCTGATGCATAAACGAAGTCATAACTGTCTTCATATGACTAACTTGGTTTATGGTGTCACAACCTTCGGGAACGGTTCGGTGCACACAACGAATATATTTCTTATTCTTCGAACTGCCCTCCCAGTTCCCCCCTCTTTTTTTCCCGAAGCTTTCCCGATCGTCACATGAGCCCAACGCGTAAGAACAAAATTTACACCTTTAGTGGAACCGAGGAGACTGGTTAGTTCTCGGGAAAATTATAACCAACATAGTTAAAAAGGACTTCAAGTATCTCTCACAAATAATCGATGACATAACGCCGAGAGCTAAACAGTATAAAATAAGTTGGAAATTCGATCCAATCGGTCGATCTTAATCGGAGAGCGTAGGGATCAAATCCATCCGCTCTGTTCTAGCCAGCGAACGAACGGGCGCAACAGAGCAACGCGGCGACAAAAGTCCCTACCGTTGTAGCTGCATTTGCGCAGGAGTGCCGTGACGATGTGACGGGTGCAGTCGTCCGGTTCCACCAAGAGCACCCTGAGCGATCTCCTCGGCAGGAATCTTTCCCACCGTATCACCCTCCGCTGCTGCTGACGCTGCGGATTCTTTGCCGCGCAGGCACTCCCCCCGCGACATCCGCCGTCCCGCCCGGCGGCGAGCGACGACGGCCCAGCGCCCGCGCCGCCGGCCGCCGTCCCGCCTCTCTCCTCCTCCCAGCTCTCCACCATCGTCGCGTCCGCCAGTAGAAGAAGAGCAGCGCCGGGGGCAGGAAGGAGCAAAATATCTGGCAGAGGAGGCGGCAGCAGAAGAAAAAGGAGGATATCTGTTCGTGGCGCGGGGCGGAGCGGAGGAGCTCCCACGATCTGTGGCCACCGACTCGGGCGAAAATATCTCCCCGATCCGCCACGTCATCCGGGGCCGAAGAAATCGATCACACTACAGGATTTCTTTATCACATAAATCTAGGAATTACTTATTTATTTGACTTTTGGGTGGTGGGACGCCGCCGGAGGGGGGGATCAAAAGGTGAACAGCGGCCGCGGCCCGTGCGAGGAGCTGCGAGGCGCGGCCTACCTGGAGGCTTCGCCGCCGCTCGCTCCTCTGAGAGCGACGGGGATCGGCGGGCGAGAGATGTCGCCGGGGAGGGCGGGAGATATTTTCGAGGGTGGGTGGGGACGGCGGAGGAGGGGTTGCGTTCCCTCGCCGCGCGCCGCCGGCCTTCACACATCCGGCTTTTCCGGCCTCCACCACCACGGCGTCCCTGCTGTGGCGGCAGTTGCTCCACGATGGGATTGGTTGGGGAGCTTTATGGGCGGGCGGGCGAGAAGCTGACCCAGCCCGTCAGAGTGGGCCAGTTTAGGCCCATTGTCGGATACAGAGTTGACCCACTCTTTCGGCCCGTCAAGACTAGAATGTGCGGAGAATTGGCGGGCTCGGGTTGGACCGAGTTTGTGCGTAGGCAAACTTGTCGCGGAAAAAATCCCTGGCGTCCGAATATGAAAAAGCGTCTCGATTCCTGCCCTTCAGCCGGACAAGGATACCCGATAAGCCGATGCCTCTTATCGGTTGGTTGGTGACTTGTTGGTTCCCTGTACGCCCCGTCCCACCAAGACGTGAAGGTGATGGCTGGCCCATTGATTAGACTCAGTCAACAACCCGAGCGTTTGCTTGCTTTCCTTTCCTGGATGCTTCTTCTTCTTTTTTTTCTCGTGTCACGAAGGAGCTAATCATCCAATGACGTGAAAAGAAAAAAAAAAAAAATCTTTCCTTTATTCGGAAGTCTTTAATTCCGGACGAAATGAATATTTGGACTTGTTCCCGAATGGGGCTGATGTCAGACCGAGCTTCGTGGTATTTTATGAGGTGCACCGACTCGCAAGTCTGCCTGCCGGCGGTTCACGCGCTACCCTTCACAGTCCCCACGAACGGGCCTCTCGTCGCCGATCCATCTCCGTCTTTCCCAGCCCCGGCATCGCCGTCCGATCGGCCCTCTTCCGCCGGCGCTACTCCGCGCCCCGACGATGGAGAACAACCAGCCGAAGCCCGTGGTAACGGGCTACCCGGCGGCGGCGGCGCAGCCGCCCCACTCTGCGCCGGCGGGCGGCGTCCCGGCACACGGGGCCGCGTACCCCTATCCGGCACCTCCTCCCTACTATGCGGCCCCTCCGCCGCCCCCTCCCGGGCCTTACTACTCCGGTGCCGCGTATGGGGGGGACGGCGGCAGCACCAACTTACTCCGCCGACTCATAGTCGTCGCTATCGTCATCTTCCTCCTTTTCGGCTTGGTTACCTTCATCATCTGGCTGGTCCTCCGCCCCCGCGTCCCCGTCTTCGCCGTCTCCTCCGCCTCCGTCTCTTCCTTCAACGTCTCCAGCGGCTCCCAGCAGCTCTCGGCCGACTTCAACCTCAGCGTCTCTGTTCGCAATCCGAACAAGAAGATGGGAATCTCCTACGACAATATGGAGGTGGCGATCTTGTACGGATCGGCTCTGATCTCAGAGACATCTATGCCCCCCTTCTTCCAGGGGAAGGGCGACTCTTCCGCGCTGCAGACCAGGTTGGTCGCCGTCACCAGGTATATTGGCGCCAACGCGGCCGGCGACATCTCCAGGGATAAAACGTCCAACGGCGGTACGGTGGTGTTTTATGTGAGGATAAAGGGGCGGACTAGTTTTAGATCGGGGGCGTGGAGGATGAGGATGCACGCAATAAGGGTGTTCTGCAACAACGTCAAGATCTCCTTCTCCAACATGTCCTCGACGGTCGGAGCACTGACTGGGCCGCCGCAGCAATGCGACGTTGACATATGAATACGCGTTTTCTCTGATCGTCTCTGTTTCTTCCTTCTCCGTGTATTCCCATGTAATCTGCCGAAGCAGCGGAGTAGCGTGGTGATGGTGGCCATCTGTGGCGGTTCTTCGATTTTCCTTGTGGTGGAATATTAGTTGACTGTGTAGATTGGATTGTTTTCTCGTTTGTTGTACAGAGATGCGCATGGATATGGTTAGAATACGGATTCAATACTATGGATAATTTGCTCTGCTAGTCTTGTGTTTCTCCTTTATGCATATCATGTTCTCTGTGTTCATCATGAATCGTATGGAGCTCTACATAATGTGTCTTTTTTTTTCTCTATAACTTATGATAGGCATGGTTGTCATCTAAAATTTTAAAGCTGTATTGTGGTTTTTTGTACGTCAAGGCACCTTTTGCAATCAAGTTGGTTCGAAACTTCCTACTCGCCTTATAAGATCTTCATTGCCAAGGTATGTTCATATGTTTATCCGTAGAGCTAAAATTTTCATGCTCTAATTTTGACCTCTTGTTCATGATGTATTTGGGCATACCTCATCATTTTTGTTGTATGGAATGAGAGTATGAGAATTTGCATTTTTGTGTGCATGGCACATCATCTTTGTATGTAGGATGGTTTATTTCAAGTAAAGGAAGTGGTCCTTCTTGCTGTCTTTAGCTGGCACGAGATCCTTGTTTATCTTCCAAGCAACCTTTTGGTTACCCTTCCCAAGCAAAGTCGTGTCAGAAGTTATATGCCGATAATTTTTAAGGAGTTTTTTTAACTTAAGTGTGCAGTTAAATTCTTGATGTCACTTGTTTAAGTATCAATTAAAGTAGTCAACTAAATCTTCTCACTATGCCCATCAACTGCTTAATAGTGTGCTCACGTAGCTGGTCCTCTACTAATGCTGGAGATTTGAGAGGAATGACGTGTAGATTTTTATATTTTCAAGTCTTCTGTTTTACAGCCATCCACTATGACATTTTTTCTGTTGGTAATTATCAGTGATTTGGGTTAGGCTTCATTTGGATGTAAAGGTTGCTGTTGGGTGCGTAGTTGTCAAGGTGGAAAAGGCTCTCTTTTCTTCTGGTCTTAGTGTATGCATCTTTAGTGGTCCAGCAAGTTGGTCTGTTACGTCCTTCTATCTCTCTTTTTTTTTTTAATTGGAACCTCTCGAGAGCAAGGTGAAGTCTCTTTGGTTCATCATTCGGAATGAAATGAAAATCTCAAATTGCGTATTCATGCAATCAGATGGGTGCTGGTTTGCAAAGAAGAAAGCAAACTCTCATAGTTGCTCTGTTTATGGATGATTCAATGGTTGCAAGCTTCTAATGTATAGTTCTAGCTGTTGTCTTAATGTGAACGTGCAGATTGGTAGTTTTAGGGGAATCACTAGCAATGAAGGTATATCTACGTACCTTCGCTTCAAGGAATTTGCTCCTGTATGAAAACAATTCAGGTTCACTGTCATGCCTTGTCCCTTGCTTTCTCCATTCAAAATCTGATATTTCATTAACCTTTTGTTAGTCATGTGTAGCCCTGGGGTTATTGTTATATAACTTATATCCAATCTCCATTTGGTCAACTTATATCTGTTTTATGGATTAGCGTTGTTTGTATTCTACTTCTAACAAAATGCCTTGATGGTTACTTGTCTATCTTGTGTTCTTGTGACATCTCCAAGTTGAAGGCAATGTCTAAACCAAGATGTTATCACATTTGAAGATCATTAGTTTTTATGACAAATCATTAGATTTTGCTTGGTTCTCTTATCTCTATCCTTCAGGGAATTGAAGTTCCTTTAGGGCCTATTTAGCACTAAAATTTTTTGGGGATAAACCAGATTTATCCCCAAGTTATCCCCATACCAAACATGGCCTTGGGGCCTGTTTGGTACCATAAAATTTTCGGGATGAATTTAGGTTATCTCTTAAATTTTGGGGACAACCTAAGGGTCCGTTTGGTTACACGTAATATTAGAATTTTAGGATATCTTTTTCATGTAATCATCTTTCCAGGAAAATTAAAATCAACGTAATTTATTTGGTAGCACGTAAATCATTTTCTGGACAATCATGTTTTACTGTAATAAAAAAGAATTAGAATGCATTTTATTTCACTTTAAAAATTATTATTGAACATTTATGATTTATAAATTGTGAATATCTTTTCAAGTTAGTTATTTTTGTTAGTTCAAAAAAATAAAATTTTACATTCAAGTTTATAATAAAACTAAATTTTATTTATTAAATTTACTTTTACACATAATGATATAGATCTTGAATAAAAATATTTATTTAAATAAATAAGTTTACAAAAATATTAAATATATATTTAAATAAATATTTTATTCAGTTAAATAAATCACTATATATATTTATGCATGATCACGGTCTTACATTTTTAATGGGACTGTTGTGCAGAAAACGGCATACGTCTGATTTTTGGCGGATGCCAAAATCCATAAAATTAGGAGTCAAAGGAGTTAGTTTTACATTGACTCCAAATTTACATGCAAACAAATGAACTTCACGAGCACATTTTCGGGAAAAGTTTTACCTCAGCATATTTTCTGGATAAACAAACGGACCCTAAGTTTACCCCCAGTTATCCCGATACCAAACAGCCCCTTAAGTAATCTCAATGACCACTTATGTGTTTATATGTTGACATCATATACAGCAAGGAAGGCCGGGTCAGCTGGGTTGGTTAGGCCCAAACAGGTTGGGACGGACTAAGTCAGAAAATTAGTTTTTAAATATTAAAAAAATGTAAAATTACATGAAAATGCGAAAAGATAGTAACAATGCTAAAAATCTGGAAAAAAGGGAATGTTTTTTTCATTTCTATTCGAATCTTTTATTTTGTTGTTCTTGCATATAATGTATATAATTTTCTCATGACATTTGAGAAAAATATGTAACATTTAAAATTTTTACATGTTGATTGTATTTGTCACTCATGATAACAGCCAAAAAAAAATTATCATAATTATCATATGTAAAGTGTATGAAAATGTCTAATGAAAATTCTTGCAAAAGATGAGTCATTTTATAATCATTTTAGTGATACGTAGGAACTTAAAAATTTTGAGATGAATCAACTAAGTAAGATTATTTGAAGTACTTATTTGAAGTACTGATTTTCGTCCTAGCTATTATATGTGTTGATATTCGCTATTAATTGTGCGACATGATATGTGTGTTACGTCTCATTTATATTATCTTTTCATAATACTTATATTGATCCGTGTCTTACGTCAAATTTATATTTAGATTACAATATAATCAATTTCGAGTTGCACCAAAAGTTTGTGTCACCGTTTGAAAATGGCATGTTATAAAGATATAAAATTAAAAACACAAAAATAACAATATAAAAATAAGTTAATAACATAATTAAACAAAAATTAATCTTTAAAAAATGTTGAAATGAAATGAAAATGAGTTGTTTAGAAACTCATGAGAGAGAAAGTGTAACGCTGGGAGAGAGTGATCGAGTTGCATGACTAGGTCAGGTCGATCGAGTTGCACTACTCTGCCCAGTATTCCATGATATAGAGCACTTTTTGATAGTGTGATAGATTTTTTGTGCGCAGCGGGCATTCAATTGGAATGGAGTTCGGGTCTCTTCGGAAGATCTGCGGAGGAGGGTATTCTCTTCGCTTATACTCAGACACAAAAAATAAGATTCACCGTGATTTGAATGTTGATTTAACTTGTGAAACACACGTGACAGAGATGAAACCCACGTGCTCGAGGTTAATTATTTAGTGTTAGCTAGATATACCTCCACAGCCTATCTATCAATTCGCCTTTGGTTTAGGAAGCGATGAGTTCTTTTATCTCATAAAGAGAGAATTTATCTGTTGCTCAGGACTTCATATGTATCTGTTAACCGTGTGTTAATTATTTTACCATAAATCATTTTTAAGTTGATAGTACAATAAAATTCGTAGATAAATCTAATCAACTCTTCATAGTTATAATTAGCAAACAAGAAGTAAGCGGCACATTTTTCTTTTGCTTATTGGATATAGAGATATGAATATGCCATTATGTGACCCGTATCCGCCCCCATTGGCATTCCCATGTATATGACATTTGGTGTTGGATACGGGTAGAGAATGCGGTGAATTCTGTATATTGTAGATACTCGGGGACTATATATTTAAATAAAAAAACGTATGCCACGTTACTATTTGAAATTAAGTCCTTACTTGTAGTTTTATCATGTAACTTGATCGGATAAATATCAATTCAAGCAGATATCAGCTTTTCTGAGGCCCCAACGTCCGCATCCTCTTGCGCAATGACGGTGCAAATGTCTAAGTACCTTTATGCACTGTCTAGAGGAGATACATATAAAATAAAAAGTATACATCTATATATTTAAGTCAGGCAAACCCTGGGGACAGAACTGTGAGCCAACGCAATTAATTAAAGAAGCTGCCGATCCACCCATTAGCTAGGATTGGGAGCTAGGCTGGGGGTGGGAGAGCTCGTCAGGGTCGACTAGTACTCTTCTCGTTGACCTGCCGGCGCCGTGGGAGGTGACGAGGACCAAGATCTGCCCCCATTCAAGATGGGCCGACCCATGCCGTTACGTCGCCAAGATTGACAGTTGTCGACAGAAGAAAGCAATTTGCCGACACATGGGAACTCTTTGCACATATATATATGTACCTCCATATACATGTATACACATGCATTGATAAACACTCTCTCTCTTTATATATATATATATATATATATCTCCGACATGGGCTACATGGGTCGAGGACGAGATTGAGCAGTTGGACATATTTTCTTTGTTTGGTTGCTTGACCAGGCCGTGCTTAGCTGTATCTACATTGGACTAAGGGAGTTGGGTGGGTTTTATTTGGATCTAGGTCTAATATTTGCTCAGGTTTGACCTAACTAAGTTTCAATTTTGAGTTAAAAGTATTACCAATAATATATATATATATCAATTTGTAGTATTGATATCAAGATTGATAGCTAGTATCAAATCATTTTAGTTTAGGTGTTTGGTAATATTATTCTTTCTTTGATTGTATGTTTTCATGGAGAGACGTCGTTGACGAGTTATATGTTTCCATGACTCTTCAACTCATCTTGTCTGCTGAGCTTCTCTTCGCACACCCTTCATCCTCCTCCTTCCCTCTCACAAAGTCACACAGGAAAGAACTTCCCATTTTAATATATACAAGAGGTTGCCAGTATTAATTAAATCTAAGATTCTATTGTGCTATGAATTTTAAAACCACTAAGTCGGTATGAGTAATAGCAGTATCATAACTGATATTAAAATGGCGCTACTCGATACTTTACTTGTGATTATATATATCGATCACACCAGCGGTCCTAACTGTAACCCAGATAGATGATCTAGCGTCTAGTTGTAAAATGTACGTGATTAATTAGGGTAGAGGGTAGGATAGTATGTAATTATGCATAAACCTAATTTTCACTTTCTAATTAACGTCCAAGGGGTGCTTCTCTAGTTAATAAATGGTTGTTTGGGAATTCAGATAATTTTCTAATTTTACCCTCAGTACTCGATCGGTTGACAAGATTTTAGCAAGGAAAGGAAGCCTGATCTTAACACTTTATAAGGAAAAGATCATCTCACACCAAATAGTTTGATATATATATATATATACACACACACACACCACGTCTGAGCTTCCATTGCCTTGGAGATTAAACAAACGCCCGGAGTGCCTCTCAACTCAACGATTGCCCCACAAACGCCCATATATATCAGCCATTTAATCTGGACACATGTAGACCGTTGGATCGTCCCACGCACATCATCTCTCACCGTCAACGTTGGGCAGTTGGCACCAACGTAGACCCATCATGTGGGTATATAAATATATATATATATATATACGTATCGCTCGTTCTCTCAAATACTTTTGTCGAGTAAGGTCGATCGTCGTGGACCAAATTATCAGGATGTCGTACAGATAAAACCTTTTATTAGAGGACCGTAACAATCGCTCTTATGTGTGACTTGACTGTGACTCTTTCTTTTGACCGTCATGTGAGGGGAACCACACTCCATTATATAGTTCATTATATATTCGTAACGCCGGTTGAAGTTGGGGGGGCATACGAAAGGCAACGTTTCCCCTATCGTCGTGCCCACCGTCCTCGCCAGTCGATCACCACCACCGCGGCGGCGGCGTCGCCCTGAGAGCAGTGGAGAGCGCATCATGTCCAAGGACTGCGGCAACCACCATGACCATGACGAGCGCAAGCTCTACAAGCTCCTCCTCATCGGCATCGGGGCCTTCATCGGCCTGGTGGGGTTGGTGATCCTGATCGTCTGGCTGGTGCTCCGCCCCGCCAAGCCGACGTTCTACCTGCAGGACGCCGCGGTTCTCACCTTCAATCGCACCGACGACCCCGCCGGCCCCTTCCTCACCACCACCATCCAGATCACCGTCTCCACCCGCAACCCCAACGACCGCGTCGGCGTCCGCTACGACGAGCTCCACGTCTACGCCTCCTACATGGACCAGCAGATCACCCTGGCGACCGCCGTGCCTCCCAGCTACCAGGGCCACAGGGAAGCCATCATCTGGTCGCCCTTCCTCTGGGGCGACCACGTCCCCGTCGCCCCCTACCTCTGCACGTCCCTCGCCCGGGATCAGTCGGCCGGCATTCTCCTCCTCCACATCAAGATGGACGGCAAGGTGCGCTGGAAGGTCGGCAGCTGGACGTCCCGCAGCTACCGCATCGTCGTTAGCTGCCCCGCCCTTCTGAGTTTCCGCCGCCAGCCGGGAGAAGGCGACTGCGGCGGCGATGCGTGCTCCCGGCCGGTCATCAAGTCCCCGCAGGTGGCAGCTGTAACCTGCAGCGTCGACGTGTGATGGCCGTCACCTTGGTTGTCGTCTCACACATCTCGGAGCTGGGCTCGCATACGAGGCGCTGACCAGAGGGCAGCGAAGGGGGCAGTAGTTCCCGTACGTCTCTCTCATATATACTTCAATTAATTAGACGGCGTTTGGGGTTTTGATGTGATCTTGATGACTAGAACAGGTGGCTGATTAGTCGTAGAAAATTGCGAGGACAAAGGGTTAGCATCATGGAACCAGAATTGAAATCAAGCGGGGCATCAGGAGTTAATTATCACTACTACTACTACTACTATATGAGTGTTATATATATATGTGGGCCTTCGAAATATATATTCTTTCCTGCTATCTTTTTTGATCCCGGATGTACGTCAATACGAACCGTCGCCTGTGGCAATCCTTACTTGTAATCGATGATGTATCCGATAAAAACATTCATGAATGAATGTATATCAATATTAGCTAGCTAGCTAGCTAGATTCGAGGCGTTAGTAATGAGAGAGAGGGGGGCAGGGGAAGGGAGGTTTAATTATTTACATGTGATTAATTTAAGATCGTCCCTCTGACTACAAGCCCACACACATGCATGCATGTTGAGATCCTTACGATCGAAACCCCTCGTTGCATGTGCAAATAAAACCACCAGTGGTTAATTGGCTGGACGTGCGCTGTCAAAGTGATCAGATCGATCGAGTCTACGTACCCGTTGCGTTTGGATGAGATTTTAGTTCGATAAATTTTTTTTCACAATCCCCAGTTACTCGGGCCTTAATAAATGGGACGGTTTTGAAATCTAATAGGATCGTGTGCCTTGGACGGTTCCTGTACCATCCGGAAGCTTCGCCGGACATCGGCGAAACCCTCGGTCTTTTCCGGCGGAAGGAGGCGATCGCAGCGACGTTCGTCGTCGTCCAGTGACCCTCGTGGCACAGGGTCGTTGGCAGCTCGATCGTCGTTGTCCAGTGATCTTCGTGGTGTAAGATCGTTGACGGCTCCGCTTATTTATCCTTTTTGATGTTTTAAATGTTCTCGGCTCTAGTTCTCCAGTCCCGAGCATCGCCTCGTGGCCCGGCTTAATTATCCCCTTTTTCTAATTCCTCCGGTAATCTCTACTCTTGTTCCGGGTTTCATTTTGACACTTGGTTCCTCTCTCCAGTAGCTCCCTTACTTTTACGGCACCCTCCACCTCTCTGCTTGCCCACTTTCTCCCAAACTCGTCATCTTTACTTTGCCATATTCAGGTAACTACTTCCGGTTCCTTACTCTACCAGATTTTCCCTCTTTTCATTTTGGTGGATTTACATTCTGTGCTCCTTTTTCATCCTTTTACTTTAGCTCACGGTACTTTGGATTTTGGACATTTGTTCATCTATTTCTTATTCTAGAGTAATTTTAGGTGAGGGAGCCCTCCCTCCCTCCCTGATGTTTTGATGTCTTGATCTCTTGTACATATCGGTCTGTCCACATTCCTGATTTTTATTTTTTTATGTATTTAGGTTTCGTACCTTGTGTTTCTCTGAGATTGTGGTGCTTGACTTGTCTATCTTGGTGTTACTGATCTGGTTTATTTTTATCGTTTGTCACGTGGGTCTATTCTATCTTGTTATCTTCTAATGTTTGTTACATATCTGTTTTCTTTCTCACGAGATCGTTAGATCGGACATTATTCACATTCTTCTAGTGTGTTTTTTGGTCTCGGGACAATTGTCAAACTCTTATTATGGAGTCTTTACTTCTGTCGAGTGACCTTATTATAAGCACATGGTTATACCGGTCGGGTCATGACTATGTTTTAGTCAGTTGAAGGTTTATGTACTCTTGATTTTGTTATATATAAAGTAGACTGTGATGTTTGTTCCAAAAAAAATAAAAAAAAACAGAGAGAATCGTGTGCCTTCGAAATTTACATTCAGAACGTTGAGATTTGAGGTCTCATTTCCCGAATGTAAAATCAAAACTTTCTATCGGTCCTTTGCTCTCTTGAGAGGACAATAGTAGAGGGAGGGACAAACGAAGACGGATGGAGAGGAAAGTGAAGGAGGTGGGTAAAATGTAAAAAATATATATATAAGGAGGAGAAAGGGCGAAATTGTATTAAATAAAAAATAAATTCAAAAACTGTACGCGCTCATAATTAGTTATTTCTCCTTCAGTTTCAGATGATAGATTTTAATTAACATCTGTGTCTTCTTCCTCCTGTCATTAATTTGACTGCATTTTAGACTCATTGAAGATTTTAAATGATTTGAATTCTTCTATAAATTCATTCCCAAATTAAAGTGTCCCAAGACGCATGTGCAGGATCCCCTAACATGCGGTCCACAGCTTGCATATGAACCAGCCCCGGGAAAAAAAAGTAAACTAACAAGACATAATATTTTAAAGTATATATGTTAGTTTAAAAAAAATTCCAACACCAGCCCCCAAAGTTGGACTTGATTTCCCTGACTCTTTCAGCTTGGCCACCAACCTGGCTGGTGAACGAACTGATGCATATCATACCCACAACGCAAATGTAGCACACATGTATTATGTATATATATATATATATATATATATATATATATACTGCTTACCTCGGAGAACCAATATATTCCTTTCATCAAGAGAGGGCGGTTCGGCAGATGCATGGGGGGTGCGGTTGAATCTGACTTCTAGCTCAACCTAACCCAAGATTTTTATTTGAAATATTCTATGGTCATACTTACTCCACCCAAATTGAGATCAAAGTCTAATGATCATATATATAGTAAGTTGTAGCTGGGATATAATTTTGTCAATGTGGTTGGACAACCCCATGAGAGAGTTACGTACCCTGCAATCGTGGGGAACCTGCACAGCCCATGGCAAGCTAATCCCTGCAGACTGGCCGGCCTGCCTGTACCTCGCTCGACGCGGCCCATCAATCTGACCCAGTTCCTTACATACCCGACCCTATTTGGCTAGAACTTTGAATAATTCGGCTAAGGTGTTTTAGATTACGAATTTCGAATTTGTTGCACCAAATATCATAAAAACATTTCTTTTCGTATGCACGAAATGGGTCATGTATCTGACATTTGACGCTTATAATCAAGGTAGATTGAGTCTGGAGTTAAAACCGACAAGGGCCGAAAGGAAAAACCGGTAAACCGGTAACCCATATTCAGTTCGTCTCAGGAGGAGTTTATCCATTCGGTTTGTCACCTCCGCAAATTGAATTGGACGGGTAAAGTGGTTGACCCGGTTGGTTTGACTGATTTTATTTATAAAATATATTAATTTTAAATATATGTTATTATAAATTTAGGTTAATTAATATAAGATAAAATTATCTATTATAAATTAAGTATTAATTTTTATGTTAACATTAATTAATTATCATAACTTAAATTTTATTTTACTTTTAATTTAATTTATTTCAATATTTGTTAAATCGACAAACTTAACATAACCGAATGGTTCTTTCGGTTCTGTTCACAATTTGTTTAGGATTCAATTGAACCGATTCGATTCGAATTGGTTCTATGTTCAATTCAATTTCAGTTTCAAAAAATATGAGCTATTCAATTGAACCGTTTACACCCCCGTAACCGATTCGGTCATCCCAACCGGACTATCGATTGGGTCAGCCCAAAATTTTACGGACTAACCCTCAATGGGCTGCCTTCGATCGAGTTAGGCCTAGTATGACGATCTCGATTAGAATTTCTACATCTAATATCTTGCCTTGTGAAGAGGAACTTAAACACTGTGTATATATATCCTGCCTGTTAAAATTTAAAACCTACAACAACTCCTTTAAAACTACTTGACGTTTTAAGAATTAAGATTGCAACTGATTCTTATGCCTCTAACCTCTGAATTGATCAAAAATTTAGATATCTAGATGAGTTGCTCACGTCTTAATTAATTAACCTCTAAGCACATCTCTTGCCTCTAATTAAAACTCATAAAATTAATGGGGTGTTTGGTTGCATGATAATTTTTTGTACACTTTCATGATAAAAAATTGTATTAAAATAAAAAGTAAACCAACTCATGACATAAAATTATCATGTTTGGAGGGATGTGATTACAAAAAAAGTAACCACCGCACATGACCAAATAAAGTGGGGGACCACAAGAAAAAAGAAAGAGGTGAGACCCTCTTTTTTTGTTTAAGAAGAAAATCACTTTCAAAACATAAAATTGTCATGGTTGTCAAACACCTCTTTTAACAAGTTTTCTTACAATTTTTAAAAATTAAAATAAAAACTTCAATTATCATGTAACCAAACACCCCATAAGAGTATGCATGGTCAGTGCTTTCTAGAAGTGCACGGTAGACACACGATTCCCGTGGAAGAGACCAGGAAGCCATGAGGGTGTGCGTTCTGGCCGGGCCTGAACCGACGTTGAACGGTCTACCGTTGACCAACGGTTAACGAGAAGGGAACCGGAAAGCTCGCTTCCACGCGGCCTTCGATCACCGATACGCAGAAGCTTCTTCCCCGACGACTGTCCGTTCAATCTCGGCAACTCTCTACCTTTCTACACTTCCACCTCGTTCATCTCCTATCTCTCTCTTTATATATATATGTAGTGTAAATGCACACTAGGTCCAGTTTAGAGCATATGCTTTCATGATAGGTTCATTTTCAAAACCACTTTACCATTAGGTCCATTCTTTCAAATTATCATCACACCCACTCCATTTTGATTTGGAAATATCTTTTTTATCCTTCCATGTTAAAGAAGATGCGTAGCCTCCATTTTTCCTTGATATTAAAAGTAAAAAATTCAAATAAATATTATTCTAATTAAAAGAGGTTAAAATAAATGTTATTTTAAATAGAAAAGGTTAAAATAAGAGTTATTTAATACTTAAAATAATATTTAAAAAATTAAAATAACATCATTTTAATATTTAAGAACAAGTTGAAATGTTATAATTTAAATAACCTTAAATACTTAAATTATGTCATAATTAAATATGAAAAAATCAGTTAGAGTAACTTACAGAGATTAATGTATGTATAACGTTAAAATAAACCAATAACACTCATTCATAGCCATCTATTTAATTGCAAAACATGACGCCAAACATTCAACGGAATCTGTTAATCTTTATTCAAAATTCAACCGGAATCCCCAATTCCATCTACAGACGAGGCAGTGGCAGAGGCAGCTTGCTTCTCAGGCAGAGAGGAGGATCACCCGGTGCCTCTCCTTCCCCACCGTCAGGATGTAGGAGCCGCCGTCCAAGGCCATGGACCCGTCCGCCTGCGTCCTGGCCAGCTGCTCTCACGGGCTGACCTCGAAGACAATGTGGGCGCACTCTCCGGCACCCAGCCGCACGCTCTAGAACTAGATCAGCCGCTTCGCCAGGTTGCCGAGGGCATCGGCGCGCCGCAGGAAGGGCAGCACCGGGTGCCTCTCGGCCATCGCCCCCTTGTTCCGGACCCCCACTGCCGTTGAGAACTTGAGGACCTCGCAGGAGCCGGCGGCGGTCATCTCCGCGATGTCAACGCTGCCGCACTCGCCGGCGGCGGACATGTTCAGGTAGAGCGGGTGCGCGGTGGCGGCGGAGCTGAACTGGTAGGAGTAGGCGGAGTAGTGAGGGCAAGGAGCTGCTGTCGCGACGGAACAGAAGAATAGTGGAGCCAAAGAATGGGGACGGAGCGAGCGACAGAGCATAGGGTAAAATTGAGATTTGGGGACGGAGTATAGGAAAATCGGATTGGGTGGTAAGAAATTTCGGTGTCAACGGACTGAACATGATAGAAATGTGGTCAACGGAATTTTTAGTAAATCAATTTTCTTAAATAGACCTATTGGTAATTTTCCCATATATGTATCAACAACATCATCCCACTGTCTTCGTCATCCTTTCCGTCCATCTCAGCTTCTTCACCCCGCTAGAACGACCTCCGGCTCAGGCATAAGGCATCCGGATCGGTGCGGTGCGGGGATCAGGTCGTGTCCGGCGGTTCCTCCGACGATGTACCAGCAGCAGCCCCTTCCGGGGGCCTATTACGGCCCCGCCGTCCCTCCCCAGCAGCCGCAGCCGCAGAGGAAGTCCCGCGACTGCTTCTGCTGCCTCTTCGGCACCGCCGTCAGGATCTTCATTGTCGTCATGGTCCTGCTCTGCGTCCTCGCCCTCGTTCTCTGGCTCATCCTCCGCCCCTCGGAGATCAAGGTGTACGTAACGTCAGCCTCCCTCACTCAGTTCAATCTCACCACCCTCGCCGGCGACAGCCGCAGCCTGGACTACAACCTGAGCACCGTGCTGACCATCCGCAACCCGAACGAGAGGGTCGGCATCTACTACGACTATCTGGACGCCGGCGCCTACTACGACGGCGAGAGATTCGGCTGGCAAGGGCTCCCCACCTTCTACCAGGGCCACAAGAATACCACCACGCTCTACCCCGCCTTCTCCGGAAGGTCCGTCATCTCCCTGAGCGCCTCCGACGCGAACGACTTCGAGCTGCAGCGCCGGACGGGATCCTTGGACGTGACGCTGCGACTGCGCGGCCGCATCAGATTCAAGATCGGTTCTTCCTTGAAGACCGCCCGAACGACCCTGAAGATCGGCTGCTATCTGGCGCTGCCCTACAGCCCGAACGGCACGAAGGCTGGTCGGATCTTCTCGGAGACCAGGTGCAGGGTTGACTGGTGATTTGTCATCTGGTGGGACGTTGACTCCGTCGGACTCGGCCGGCCGTGTGTTCACGATGGAGTTCTCTCTTTCGCAGTAGCTTCTTCTTGGTAATTGTTTTGTTCTTTAGGTTGGTGACTCCTGTAGTCTTGGGCTCCCACCAGCTGTTCTGTATCTTGTGGCATGTGTTGATACATAAATAAACTCAACATATAGCGTATTCTTCTGGGCGAACCATCGTTAGGATTCAATCAAGAAGTCCGAATCTCAACTATATTTCAATTCGTGAATTAGAATAATCAGCTCCTTATATCTTTACAATTATCTCTCCATCTCCCCAACCTCTCGAAAAAAGAAGAAGAAGAAAGCCCCTACAGTTAAATTTCATCAGGGTGGATCAAGCATCTTACAAATTAATATTTCGCTGAAGGGCCGCCAATATTTAAATCTCGGGTTTTTAGCTTTACGGTCGTGACTTTTGTCTTGTTTGGTTACAGTATACATTGAACCTAAATAGCTTTACGGTCATTTTTGGTACTATATCAATATTGATATTAATATTTTCAAATGTTGGAGTATCAATATCAAAAGTAATACAAGTGGATACTTGTATTAGATAATATGCTTTGTTTGCACTACAAATTTTAAAATTGATATAATTAACCAAACACCTCTTAATGGTTCCTATCAATATCAATTTTAAAATTGATAGTGATAAAGGTACCTAATAGTGTTACCAAACAGGACGTAAGATATTAGTTTTGAGATTATTATCAGAAACATCAACTTAAAAGCTACTAGGTATAAAATATTAAAAGCCATATTGAGAGTGATGATCGGTTCCATTTCAAAAGGCTATCCTACACTTAAAAAAAATACAAATTCATAATCAAGCATAAATATATGGTATATATGATATTTAAAGTTAATAAAAATGTCTAAAAATGTATGCCCTGTTTGATAACACTATTAGGTATCTCTATCACTATCAATTTTAAAATTGATATTAATAAGAATCATTAAAAGATGTTTGATTAATTGTATCAATTTTAAATTTTACAGTACAAATAAAACATATTATGTAATACAAGTGTCAATTTGTATTACTTTTGATATTGATACTCCAACATTTGAAAACACTAACATCAATATTGATATAGTATCAAAAATGAAACTCTAGCCAAACAGAGCATTAAGCATCATTCCGAGTATAGTTAAAACTAGAGGTTTTTTTGTATAATACGACGAGTAGTCATGTGTGAAAATATAGATGAGGTTTTTGCCCTCCAAGCTAGGGACATAAGTCGAGTTTTAAAGCGATCGAGGACCCAAAAAAACCAAATAGCAAAGAATGAACTACTCCACTTTCGTCTTATCTACATATATAGCGCCCGTCAAACAATGATAATTGAGAACTAATAGGGGGATTATTCTGAATAGATATATCCGTTCAATGAATCGTCCTATTAGACATTGTTGAAGTACTGAGAAGTTAGAATGAAATATTGGAGGGGTCATTTTCGATCTTTGAATCAGTGTGCATAACTTCCAGCATGCATGAATATATATATATATATATTGATATTGGCGTCTCTGCAGCCTGGAGTGCTGATTTTGGAACTTGGAGCAAGCACAACAATATATACAAGTATTTATGTTTAATTTTTTTCCCAAACAGTTTAATTAGGCGGTTGTTTGGTATAAGATTAGACATTTAGGACTTCTTCGACGTCAAAGAATTTCGAAGACAAATCTGATTTATCTTCTAAAATTTGATAATGAACTAGATTTATCTTCGAATTATTCTCGTACGAAACAGGAGTTCATCTGATTAACATTCCTCTAAAATTGAGAAAAGATTATAATTATATCTAGATTGATCTTGAAATTAACAGAGCCCCCGAAGAATGGTTACCAACTTCCTACGCGTACTGTGATCTCAAAGTAATCAGGCCCGTACCCCAGCCCCATTTTGTGTTAATAATTAACATATTAATCAAGATACCACTTAAAAAGAAAAGAAAAGAAAAAACATCATCTCGTGGAGTAGATTAACTTCGGCGAATTAATTAATCTCCGCTGGCTTGGAGATGGAGATCGGGGGGTCAACGAGAGCTAGCGGAACGCGTCAAACTTGGGCGCGTGTGAAAACGAGGGAGTTGCTTCGCCTCGAAGGACGACGACGACCAGAACGCGTGGCGTGATCTCTTTTTTTTCTTTTTCTTTTTTTGACAGAGAACATATTCATTCATTCTTCGTACCAGAGAAATACATACAAGACGTTCAAATAATTACGTACCATTGTATATATATACTTATACGTATGCTCTAATAATCCAAATGATCGACCTGCGGCTTTAATATTATGTATCTCGATCCCCCATCCCCGCCTCCTCTCACAAGATTCGATTTGATTTGCTTTCTGGGGAAAGAAGAATAGAGATTAAGCAAAATCTACGTCTGATGGGCCCATCTGTTCTCTCGGTTTGACTTTTTGAACCAGCCTGGTTCGTCTCGGAGTCCGCGCGGCGGATTGCCCCGCGTATGCAACCTCGACCAGCTGATCCATATCTGCTCACTTTTAATTATTATACGCACAACATTGATTCAATAATACATATACGAGTTTACTGTGTCGCTAATAAAAAAATAAGACGGACAAACAAATCATACGTGGTTCGGAGAGGAAAGAATCAACGGAATAATGGATAGACGACAGCAGCAAACAACACCGCTTTCTATCTCAAAATCAAAAATCGATCGAAACAAAGGCGCCCCGCCGCCGTATAGAGACGAGAGAACTTCCGAAACACGGAAAGTCAAGGCGGCTAGAGTCTCTTCAGTTGCCGTGTCTTCTTCGTCTCCACCTGCTCCGCTTCCGCACCGCCGCCGCCGCGCCTCAACCTCGAGCGCGTCCGGCGGGCGCTCACGCCATCATCTATCTCCTCCTCCTCCTCCTCCTATTGGAGGTGGAAAAAAACCGGGGACGACGCACCGCGCAGGAAGCTTCTCCTCGGGTCCCTCACGACTGACGTACCGCGCAACCTCCTCCTCCTCCCCTCTCCACAAATATATAAGGAGGCCCGGCGATCTCCTCCCCTCTCCGCAAGCTCAATATTAATCCTCGTCTCAGAGTCCGTTAACGCTCCGCCGGTCGCTCGTCCGCACCTCTCGATCTCCCTGACATCATGGCCGATGCGAAGCAACCAGGCGGCCTGAACGGGGCGTACTACGGCCCCGCGGTGCCCCCCGGCCGCCACCACTCCTACCGCAGCGTGGGCCGGGGCTCTTCCCGCTGCTGCTGCGGGCCCTGCTGCCTGCTGTGCACCCTCTTCAAGTTCGTCCTCTCCGTCGTCGTCATCCTCGGCATCGTCGCCCTCGTCCTGTGGCTGGTCTTCCGCCCCAATGCCGTCAAGGTCTACGTGGAGGAGGCCTCCCTCTCCCGCTTCGACCTCACCACCAACGGCACCCTCGTCTACAAGCTCAACATGACCGTCGCCGTGCGCAACCCCAACCGGCGTATCAGCATCTACTATGACTACGTCGAGGCCCGCGCCTTCTACGGCGGCTCCCGTTTCGCCTTCCGGGAGCTGCCGCCCTTCTTCCAGGGCCACAAGAACACGTCCCTGCTGTACCCGGCGTTCGACGGCCGGCAGCTCGCCCTCGGCACCGTCTCCGCCACCTTCAACCGGGAGAAGGCGGAGGGTTTCTACAACATCCAGGTGACGATCCACAACAGGGTGAGGTACAAGGTGTGGTTCATCAAGAGCAACAAGTACTCCCGCGACGCCGACTGTATGCTCAAGTTCCCCCTCCCCGGCGCCACCACCCCCGCCGTCGTCTCCAACACCAAGTGCGACGTGGACCTCTTCTGAGGAGAGGCCGCGTGCCGTGCTCTCGACCGATCCGATGATGATCTCCGCCGGCGGCACCCGTCTTCGGTCCTTCTTCCTTCTTGGAAGATGCGGCGGAAGTTTCTTCATCCACAGTAGTGCTTCTGCTGATCATCACAGTTCTTGCGCATTCCTAGACTCCAGAGCCTGCACAGTTCGATGCTCGTTCGGTTTCTTTTTCTATGGTATTCCTTTTGTATCGATAGACTTATTTATTTGATTAGCTTTGTATCCATTTATATATATATGTTTAATTATAGCGCGATATTGCACATTTTAATTAATTGGTACGGTTACGTGTGGTAGATGATTCGAGAGGCGGCTTTACGTACAACTTAAAAACATCAATTATATTGTTCGGGTTCATGCAATCGGGGTGTCAATTCACGGCACGCTGATTTTTTTTTTTTTTAGTCGAATCAGAATATAAACCGAACGTCTGAATCGAATTGGTTGAGTTCAACCCTAAATCGCTGCGCACCAAAACTTCGCTTTGGTTCGTAAGTTCAACGTACTGTTTATATTTACCAGTTCAGTTTAGTTTAGAAAGAGAATAAATCCAGTCAGATGTTTAACAAGTTAACAGAGTGTTCGATCAATTCAATTCAATTCAGAAAATCAAAAATAGTTCCGATTCTCTCGAACGAAAGATAATTCGTTAACTTGGTTCAGTTTGATCTACTGTGGTTTTCATCCAATTTAGGTGAATACCCATACATAAAAGAAAGAATGGTGTTCTTGCTCGATTTCGTACGTACACCCTTCAGTACACGTGCCGACTTGAAGAACAGGTTGCCTTAACATCGTTTTTTCTACCTAACGCGCTTACTACTTAGCGATCTCGCAGTCACGCGCAGCCAACGCGCAACAGAGATGACCCGCACGCCATGATCGCCAATATAACTGATGATGCGATGCGTTACATCATATTACTGTAAACTTTTGTATTGACGGGGGCTGAGACCAATAACTTGTATTATATTTTGATCATTTACATCCATAGTGATTTTGTTTTATTTTATTTTAAAGAGATAGATTTGGGTGGCTATTTACATATCTAACCCCATTTTTATATCAATTATTTTTAGTAATCTGACTCATATTATAAGTTAACTCAGAATTGAGTTGCCTAATTAACAAGGGGTCAAATATATGTACATCATATATATATATATATCGATAAGAGCTTAGACAACTGCCAATTGAGTGGTTTGACCCATTCACTTTTTTGTTAATTTATTTTTTAGAGGGACTGATCTTGTAGTGGGGTTGCTGTTGTTTCTACCTTCAAACGAGTAGTCATTTCTCACCTAAAACACAATAGTCAATTCCTTATATCCCTGCACCCCTCTCACGAGAACACCGATACAATTTAATGATAAAAGCTGAGTCCTTTGTTCTGGTTGATTTGGAACACATTACTGTCGTCGATCATACAAAAGAAGTGCCCGAGTTGAGCTCTCGATATCTCAGGCAGCATGACAGGATCAGCTAATGAAGAACTAGCTAGGCAGATTTTCTACGTCCATTACAAGATCGTTTCTGATGCGTCCCCCGGTATGGTCAGAACCTGGGGATAGCAGGCATCGGATCTTTCGAGGTCGAACCAAAGTAGAGAAACACGGAGCAGGCACCATAATCTGTGTAGGGCGACTCAGCGCCGGAGAAGCATGATCGGATTTTTTTTTTTTTTTTGATATCACACCACGAACCTGCAGCCAATCAGAAACCCCAATCCCGCGATGCCCAGGCAGATGGCGACCACAACCGCGCATCCTCCGCCGGCGGCTTCCTTTCTCCGCTTGCTGCGCTCCTTTCGCATCCAGAGATTCTCGATCTCGAGCAGCCTCAGCAGCCGGCGATGTGCGTTCAGTCTCAGGGAATCCTCTATGAACAGGGAGATCAGGCGCCGGTTCTTCTCCGCCATGGAAGCGGCCTTCTCCTCCGCCTCCCTCGCCCGGGTCTGCGACAGACGCATGGCTCTCAGGAGGTGGTCTTGGTCTTGGGCGTCCTCTGCAAGCCGGCCGGGGTCTCCCCTGTCGGCGCCGACGGGGAGGTCCCTGTCCGTCTTCCTACCGCAGCGAAGGTTGGCGAAGCGATCCGGGCGTAAGAACAATATTATTATTCCCGGAAAGGAGGGGCGAATTGAACGGGGCACTCACCGGACAGGAATCGGCAAGGACGGCGCGGCGCTGCCGCCGAGGAGCGCCCCCGGGGTCGTCGCAGCAAAAACCTTAAGCGGCGGGGGGAGGTCACAGTTCTGGAGGAAGTCGGAGGACCTGGGCAGACCCACCGCGCCGGCCGTCAACAGCATGTCGTCCCGCGCGTAGCCATCGAGCGGCCATACCAGAGGGCCGCCGCCCTTGAGCTTAGCTTCCGGTGCCGGCGCCTGCGGAAGGGCGTCCATGTGTGAAGGAGGAGACGGACGGGGTGTGGCGACGGAGAGAGGTGGGGGGGCGGCGGCGGGGAGGGTGAGGATCGGTCGTAGTTGGACGAAGAAGTGTGGGAGTATGCGTGCGGGGAAGCTTATCCTTTGCTTACGAAAGCGCCGGGGGTTGGCATCCGTCGGTAACGTGTGGGGAGATCGTGTCTCCTCCGCCCGTTTTGGGCGAAGATCGATCTGTCCATGACGATGAAATCGGAGATTTCGAAAATCAATTTTAATTATGTCAACAGTTAACGAGTTGGAAACTCAATAAAGTTGTTCGAATCGAAATAAGATGATATGCAGCTCGTCGGGATTGAATGCATCGATGAATTATGATACGGTTGTAACAGCAATAACCCAGTATTATATAGGAAATCAACATCCGCCCCTGTTACGGGGGACATTTATTTTTTTGTCCTAGACATTTCAAACTTATTTTTTAATCCCATATTTAAAAAAATTGTAACTCCCGCCCCTCTACCACACTAACGGCGTTTACCCCCTCCTTAGTTGTACATATGTTTCCCAATTTACCCCCTTGGAAATCTCTACCGGTTGGAAACTTATACTGAACATTCCTTGTCTTAAAAACTGACGTTCGATTTTCTCTTCGTAATGCTAATTATTCATGATCATACATACTTTCAGGACATAACGCCTTTCGGAGCCAATCCCGCCACCAGATCCAGACCTCAGTCTGGATGGGATACAGCACATTCGGTCGAAATCCAGTCACCGGATCCAATCCCAGCAGGTGATAAGGCCGGGCGACACCTTCGAGAGAAGCACAATGGCAGCGGCGACACCTTCGAGAGAAGCACGGGCCAGGAATGGGCCTGGCTGTGGTGCTACGCGGGGGGTGCAATGGCAGGCAAAGGGGAGGCCGAATAGGAGCTATCAAGGTGTTCTGATTTCAGACCTTTAGGGGTCTGGCTGATGACATGACAGAGGGGCTTTCAGGATCTGATTAGAGGGTAGCACATGGTCCTTTTAAGGACCTGAGTGGGGCCTGAGCAGGGCACGAATAGTAGGATCAAAGGATTTTTCTCACCTTTTTTCTTCTGCAGGTGCGGCAGCTGCTCTCGCAGGAAATAGGGTGGGAGGTTGGAAAGGGGGGTACGTGGATACCTCTCTTCTCTTCCTCTTCTTTTATGGGCGCTGGTGGCTGGATCAGACCGGCTGATCCTCCTCCCTTGGAAGAAGACCTCGGCTGTTGACGTTGGCGACTGGAGGAGGATGGCCCCGGCTGCCTCTTTCTCTCTTGTTGATCTCGCTCCCGGACGGGGAAGATGCTAGACGTGGATACCTCTCTTCTCTCCTCTCTCCTTCCTCTCCTCCGGTGGCTGTCTGTTGCAGAACCTGGGCCTCTCTTGCTGGTCGATCCCTGCCGCAAGCGCTGGCTGCTGCTGGTCGAGCAACAGGGGAAAAGGCCGGCCGCTGTAAAGGTTTCGCAAGTAGGGTTGAACAACCGTCGCCGTCGGGGGTATTCTGGGGAGTGGGAAATGTGAGTCGAATGGGATAACGGAGGGGATGTTCGAGACATTTTTGTGTGTAACGTTGAGATTTTTAAAAAATTTTGGTAATGATGGGACTTTAAAATAATTTTAGAACTAAAATAGAACTCAGAATTAAAATCCCCTATAATTAACGTGATTTCATGTTTTATAAGAAGTTATTCTTTAACTTCCATCGAACGCAACCCTTGTCTTGGTTATGTTGGCTCCGTTGGTCGGTTCAACCACTTGTTTCCAGCTTCGTCCGGCTTCCAAAGGGGCCGGCCGGCCGAGATGCTAACTTCAATCTCTTGGAAGTTTCGTCGAGCGCTCCCCTGCAAGTTCAGGCTTCAGAGTGGAAGAAGTCTCAGCTGCCCCCGACGACTCATTTTTGCATGTTGTAATTAATTAATAATTGCTTTCAAGTATAATTAACCAAGAAGTGACGTGCATTTCGGGCTAATTTATTTATATCCGAGAGCAAGCAAGCGTTTAGATACGGACCCCCCAAAGATATGCTTAATTTGGAAGTGAAGAATGATCATAAACGGGTCGAATTATTTTGTTTTCTAGACGTACCAGAAGGGGAGAGAGAGAGAGAGAGATTTCGGATGTTTATGAAGCATTTGAAACTTCCCTTTTTTTCGTTTAATATTTACTTAACTCGAGGTCCCCTCGTTGACACAATAAATGATGGCTTTTAACGTTTGTAGGTACCCAATAAAAACTACTTTTTGCTCTGACGCCTACTAAATACATACCTTAAGGCTCCGATAAATATTAATAACTTTGTCTGCTGGGCACAGTATCAAATTTGTTGACTAAAATATTTTATAATATCAAGAAGTGGGCGGTGTTTTATAGCTATTTTCCGTACTTCATAGTATATATAGCTCGTGAACTTATATAATATAAAATGGGGTGCTTGCATGGTTGTATTATAATCGAGTATTTATTATAAATATATATCCTTGATACAAAACTTGTTAACACAAGATGTTTGTCATAACAAAATATATTTTTATAGATAATTCTTTCTTAGTAAAGAAAATAAAGACATTATTTTTTTCTCTCATGGTCAGCACGTGGTCTTTTTGTCACCATATCTCGCCAAAACGATAATTGCCTTTACTCATGCTAGATTTTATTATAACATAAATGTTATCATAAAAAGTATGAAAAATTATTTTTGCAACCAAGCACGCTATTAATCTTTCTATAACAAGCACTGTTTTTGTGTATCTCCTTCGTTTCAAAAAACAAATATGATTTTTTTTATTCATTTAATATTTTCTTGGACATGAAGATTCAGTAAACAAGTTGAATTAATCATTCTGCCTCGTGAATGAACAACAATTGATGAGGAAAAAGCTAAAAGAGAAGAAAGTTTTTGCGCTCGTCAACTCATTTAGAGCATCAGTTCATGTTCTTCCGTCCCGTTCTGACGAGTGCTAAAGTCAGCGCATCAACGTACCATTGAAAGTCATCGCATTGAAAACTTCCCGGCAGCCAGAATTTCGATTCGGACGGATGCTACCCCGAGATTTTGCACTTCCCAAAGAGATTCATACCTATGCATGTATAGATCTATATGTGTACGTGTTGAATTGAAACTGACTTTATATGATCTTGACCAAAAAAAAAAAAAAAAACTGGCTCTATATATATGATCTATATATATTGCAAGTCAACCTTCGTTGAGTTTCTGCGAAGCACAGGCCCAGAACCGCCTTCGAGGAGATCATGCGCGTGGATCGATCGATCTATATAACCTTGGATCAAACACTCGATCGATCTTCTTGTCGCACACGTACACACTGCGTATATATATATTACGTATATACACGTACACACTGCGTATATATATATTACGTATCTTTAGATCTATATATGTACGTGTTGAATTGAAACTGACTTTATATGATCTTGACCAAAAAAAAAAGAGCAAATGCACACTAGGTCCGGTTTGGACCAAGTGCTTTACCATTAGGTCCGTTTTCAAAAGCAATTTATCATTGAGTCCAATTTTTTAGAACATCATCACGTTAGCTCCATTTTGAAAAGCGAATGTCTTTTTTACCCCTCGCTATTGTGTTACCCTTCTCTCTCTCTCTCCCTCTTTCGCCTTGCATCCACCGCCTTGCCATCTCCCTTTTCCTCTTTGGACCAGCATCGCCTGATAGCAGCAGCCTATCACTGCGTCCTGCCGTCGATCTAGTGCCGCCCGATAGCCAACCCATGCCTAACTTGCCTTCCCCCCTCTCGTGGACCTTGCCGGAGATGTTCTACTTCCATGGCACCGGCATCAACTGCGTCGCCATGGGGAGCTCGCCAAGGTTCCCGTCTACGACATTGACTTTGGGTTTGGGAAGTCGGAGAGGCGGGAAGCGGGGCCAACAACAAGTTTGACGGCATGATATACCTGTACGCAGGGCGAGACGGTGGCGGTGGTGTTGACGCGAAGATCTCCCTGGACGGTGAGGCCATGGGGAACCTGGAGAAGGATAAGGAGTTCCTCGTGGTCGGCGTCTGAGAGGGGCTGCTAGAGCTACTGATTGAACTCTTGCCGACAATGTCCCTCTCTGGCATACATCCACACGCCCCCTTGATTTCCGCCACCCCCCATCCTCCTACCACTGCTCTGATCTACGCCTTTCGAAAGTTGCCGCCGCCCCCATCCTCCTACTGCCGCCCCCTCGGTTTTTCTCTCGACAGCCACAACCAGCGCAGAAATGCCTCCCTCTAGACAGCGCTGCTTGACAGCCGCGCGTGAAAATGCCTTCTTGATTCTGGACGCTGGGATGGGAAGGGCAAAATTGGGTTTTGAGAATAGAGAGGGATGAATATGGACTGGGTGGCAATTTTATCAGGTGTCAATGGATTAGATGGAATGACAATTGGGTCAATGAATTTTGTGGTAAACCCGTTTTACTAAATGGACCTAATGATAATTTTCCCAAAAAAAAAACTGGCTCTATATATATGATCTATATATTGCAAGTCAACCTTCGTTGAGTTTCTGCGAAGCACAGGCCCTGAACCGCCTTCGAGGAGATCATGCGCGTGGATCGATCTATATAACCTTGTATCAAACACTCGATTGATCTTCTTATCGCACACGTACACACTGCGTATATATTACGTAGATATTACGTATATACACGAGAACGGGAGTAGGAATTTCTGGATGGGCTGCCTCGCAGTTCTTGCCGGCATCGTCTGGATCTTCACGACCGGCTCCTCCGGCTGGAGCATCGAGGTGAACGTGGAGTCCGCCGCCCTCACCCGATTCGACCTCGGCGGCAACGGCACTACCCTCCGCTACAACCTCACCCTCGGCGTCAGCGTCGGGAATGCGAACCGCGCCACCGTGCACTACAACAAGATCGCGGCGGCGGCTCTTTACGGCGGCGAGCTGTTCGGCGCGGTGGACGTCCCCACCTTCACCCAGGGAAAGAAGACGACCACACGATGATATATCCGAACTTCAACGGGGAGAAAGCGTCGATGCCGCCGGCGGCCGGGGGCTCCATCGTTGCCCGGTATGGCAAGGAGAAAGGCGAAGGCTTATACGGAATCGACCTCAGGCTCTACACGGATATAAAGATCGAGTGGACGTCCTCCGACGAGTTCGGCACGTACGCTCACAGCAGAGGATATACGCCGGTGGTAAGCTGCGCGCTGAGGGTTCCGCCGGCGGACGGCGCCGCCGGGAGGCCGGCAGCTTTCAGCACGACCGCATGCAGTGTCAAGTTCTGACAACGGCGGCATCTGATCCGACGAAGTAATTGAAGTCCTTTTGCCGTTCCTCCTTATCAACGTATATACAAATTTATGAGTTGCTTGGTTGCACGATTTATGTTACAAAATTGCTTGATAAAAGTGTTTGGTAATCGTTGCAGACAATAGCTTTTTACACGATAAAATAATAAAAAGAAACGGAGGCTTAGGGGTGTTCATCGTTTGGTTCGATTTAATTTAATTTTTGGATATTTTTTCTCAAATCAAAATAAATTAAACTGTCCCTCAAAACCAAATTAAGTTGAACCGTTTGATTTAATTTGATTCGATTCAAATTATATTTTATCAAGTAGATATATCAATATATGATTTTATTTTATTTATTCTAAATCATATTCTATTAAAATCATGTGCATATATTTATACATTACATTAATTTTGCCTTAACAATTCTTGAAACAAATTTATTTTTATAAGAAAATATGCATAAATACTGTCTTATATATAACTTAAACTAAAATATTATCTAATTTATATTATTCGATTTATCGATTTGATTCGATGCGAAGAGTCTTAATTAGAAGTTAAATTAAATCGATCACTAGCTTAAATCAAACCAAATCAAATTAAATTATCGATTTGATTTAACTTTCCGCCGAACAGCGAAATGAACAGTTCTACCGAGGCTTCCTTTCTTATTTTTGGTTCTCACATTTTGTGGTTACACGTCAGTCTCCACTCCTTTTTTTACTATAACATGTCATACCGAGCGTGATTCTTTTATATCTTTATTGTCCATCTTGAATTTTATATCTCGTATATTCTGCCAAGCAAGAATTTTAATCTCCTAATCGTATTCCATCACAATTCCTTGATACCAAACAATTCGACCATAAAGTAAAATAACGAAAATATATTAATTATACCGGCCATTCTGATCATTGGCATTCAGATACCGAATGTCAACTGCAAGATTTTCCATGAATAAGGCATAAATCAACCTTAAAAGACCTCTTAACTATCTTGAGAGACCTTGTGAGATCAGTACTTTGATACGATTGTAACTCTGTATTTGACGTCGTACGTACGTACCTGATCTATCGTCATTTACAAGTTCGATCGTGAGAATTAAGCTCAACTTTCTTTTTTTTTTTGAAGTAACAAACCAAGAACTAAACTATAAGACTTGAATATCTTTACAGAGTTCGGTTGAAACTGTCACAGGCAAAGCCTGAGGTTACATAACCTCGGCACCTGTAGAAACAGACCACCTAGCTAGACCATGAGCAACATAATTACAGGATCTAGGAACAAAGTTTATAGAAATATTAAGAGACTTAAGCAGAATTTGATTACATGAAGCAACTATGTGTTGTACTCGCCATGGCATGTGACCTGAACCATTAATCGCATCCACCACGACCCTAGCATCACTCTCAATAGGAATTTTTCCAGAATGAGTCGAACCCCAACAGCAGGCGCGATAGATGGCTTGGGCTTCCAAGATTTGTGGATGTTGAGATGGAAAAATGTTGGTCCGCCGGAACACCACAGCGCCCCCCTCATTTCTGACCATTATCGCAGTAGCCCCTGCAATGTTAGACAAAGCTCTGTCCACGTTAATTTTCAAACAACCCAATGATGGAGGTGACCAAACTTGCCTAGGAGCAGAAGAAAGACTCGGCCCAGACTGTAAACACACATGAACAGTATCCTGCACTTGTAAAATAATTTTGTTTGGAGAAAACATTTTGTGGTGAAAAATAGCTGTGCACCGTGCCTTCCAAATATGCCAAATAGTTGATAAGGCAAATAAACCCATACATATAAGATAATAATCTTTACCCACGATCCAACTAAGCCAACAAGAAATCAACTCCACGATACATGTCGGAAAAAGAGGTAGAGATGAAATAGAGAGGAAGAAATAAAGAACACGTACAAGGGAATTGGAGCATATACTGGAATATTTATAACAGGCGGCAGCAACTAGATTAATGTTGCGCGGTGTTTGCTGGCAGATGGAATATCAGATAATGTGAGAACCGTGCATTGTTTTTTTTCCTTCTAAATATATTTAGGGGTTTTCAATTTCCAGTCCTAAATAATTAATTAGGACTGAATATGTTTAGCGGTTTTCAAGTTTTCAGTCTTAAATGATCAATTACTCGAGTCATTTTTATGTTTCACCGTCGTTAATTAAAGACACCTGTATCTTTGAGTCCCAACATCTTTATCCTTCTGCTTTATTCTTTCGCCCATCTGTCGCGCCAGTTTTGCAGTCTTGGGCGTGAGGAGGAGGAGATGTGAGCCGGCCAAGATTAATCCTGGGGCTTCCAGCGCGGGAGGATGTCGTCGTTCCCACCGACGTACCTCCTCTCACCCTGGAGCTCCGCCACCACCTTCAAGAAGATCCTCCTCTGTGCTGCCAACAATGTCAGACGATGGTCCCGCCTGGGCCTATATGTATATCTTGCAAGGTGCCACCACGCACCGGATGCCTGGCCAGACGCCGCGGGCTGTTCTCCTCGCAGTCAGCCACCGGAGTTCCTCCTGCCACCGGTGCTTCCCTGTGCCGGAGCCTCGCCGCCTCTGCATGCTCCTCCTTCAAGCGGCCGCCAATGCGCCGCCGCTGCCGCCTTTGCATCCTCCCGCTTACTTAAAAAAAATCATTTCGAAAACAAAATATCCTGAATATTAGGTGAGATAATTTATCTCTCGATTTATTCTGAATTTTAAAAATAACATAGATTAAATTAGTTGATGTTAAATTTATTTTTATGTCTGTAACAGATATAGATTTAAAGATAAACCAAACTTATTTCTAATTATCTTGATATCAAAACCGGGTGTTCTTGCCGCCCTCGAGAAGCATCCCAACAAATCATTAATTCCCTAAATTTTCTTAACAAGAACGCCCCTTCCTTTTAGAGAAATCAAGAGAGAAGGAAGAGGGAGATTAAAGACAGAAGTTTCCAGAGCGAAAGCTTTAAGGATATTTAAGCAACAATAATTTAATGCTTGTAGACAACGAAGAATTATTTATTTTTCAGTAAAATATAAATTAAGGTTATTAAAATGTTCAAATATAGTGAGTGCATATTTTAAAATTTTTGAATAATTATAGATGTCTTTTATTTTTTGGAAAATAATAATTATAGATGTCAATAAACAAATCTTACACTAAAACGAGGCAAACGTCTATGCTTAGACATTCATACGTGGCAGCACGAGGAAGGACTACATCAGCGGAAGTAGAGGACCTTCTGTTATCTACACAGGCACCGTGGAAGCTTCCAGAATTCATGAGAAGGAGTGGTCCTCTTCGCCTCCTTGCCTTCCGGTCTCTCTCTCTCTCTCTCTCACCGTCCCGTCTCGTTTCCGGCAACGCGGTAGCTGATAGCTGAGTTAGCCCCCGGCCCCTGGTCGGGATCTTACACTCCCAGCAAGACGAAGCTTCCGCCAAGCTACGGCCCGAATCCTGTGCGCAGAGATTTCCAAGGTAAGAAAGTATCCTTCATTGCGGACTTCGCCTCCGGGTTGGTCGTCCTTCGAAAGACCAAGGGAAACAATAGAGATCTCTTGTGCCGTGATTGTGTTTCCTCGATTCGACGTCGCGTTTCTTTTCTCCTCTACCCTTGAAGGGAGTAGATCGATCTCCCCCTCTCCTGGACGAAGTGGGTTATTGTTTGATGACCTATATGTATGTACTGAGGAAAGTCGAGTTTCCTGTTCTTCTGTTCGCGCCTCTTTCCCACACTTCGCATCCTTAATCCTCTCTTAAAAGGATCCAATCTTTTGGCTTTTAAAATGTAACCGGGTCTTTTGTTGGTCCTGGGTTCGATTTCGCCATCGTCCACATTCATGAGAGTGTCGTATGACCCTTCTCCAGTTGATACTCCTCGGTTGATCCCCCTCTGTTCGTTTCCACAATACCCATCTGATCATCTCCGTACAGAGAGGCAATAGCAGAGTCGCAGCAGCCAATTTTAAACATGCATCCTTTTGTGCCATTGTAACAAAGTGCTTTTACGAAGTTCTGGGTGGCTTCCGCAACTTATTATCGTATCCAAGAGATTTCGTAGAATTCGTCTGTTTTTGGGTCATGCAGTTGCATTTAAACAATGAAGGTTCTTAAAGGTTCTCTTGCTACAGACCACCGTCTGACTTCTGCCAAAAGATCAATTGCGTGAGCTGCGACTTCTATGTTTTACAGCCGAGAAGTGGTTCTCCATGCTACACTCGCATCTTCTTTATCCAAGATAAATGCTAATGTGCAGTAGCTGAATCCCTCTTCATTTTGTTGATTTTTTTGTGAATTTAAACTATTGCATAAGCAGCACCTCTTTTCTTAGATTGCATATCTTTTCTCAAAAAATTATCCCTTTTCATGGATTGGGATTCCCTTTCCTGCACTTGCACATCCTGTGATTCTAGTGGATCAGTTTCATTGTGAACTAATTCTTTTTCCCCTGCCTGGATCTTTATCTGTTCTTATTTCCAATTCAAGGGGGCTGCAGGGATCTTACTTTCAGCATGGGAAACAAACCTGTAAAACAAGAGAGAAAAGAGATTATGGTGAAGGTCATGCCTCCGATGGACAGGGCATTCGTTAAATGGCTTTCTCGTGATCTTGAAAGGATTTATGGATTCACCGTCAAGAATCAGCCAGCAATTAGGCCCCCAGACCATTACATCGAGTACATGCAGCTGCATGGTTGGCTGGATGCGGATTTGGATGATCCTGATATTGGGAGACTGATAAAATGAGATGTGTAGTTGCGCTTGTGTTGCTATATTATATAAGTGGGCATTCTTTGCCAGTGTTCGGATGGTAGGTCCGTAGCAATATCCGTCGAGGTGAGTTCATCTGGATTTCACCGGATCCCCTCAGGAGTCCTCATGAGGGGTCCGGTCAGGCCACTCACATTTTTTTGATGTGACAAGTGATACGATGGGCATTAAATGTGATATGATGCCTGTCACATCAAAAAAATGTGAGTGGCCTGACCGGACCCTCTCAGGAGGCCTCCCGAGGGGATCGGTCTCCACCTGAAAACAGTGTTGAACTAGCAATGTATGGAACTCTTAGCCTCTTAGGATCTTGTTCAAAACTCTATCAATTGTAGATCTTTTTGTTGGCTGGTAACATATGGGTACCCCGGTTGCTTTTTTCCCAAGCGATGTGATGTCTGGTATGGCTTGAGAAGACCAATTTGGTTGGTTTGTCTATGGGTCAATTCGGCTTATTCAAAAACTTAGCGCTTATACTAAAACATGCCTATGTCTGAGGGTTACGCTTTTACCATAACCTTTGTTCTTTCTCTGTTTTTTTTATGGATAATAGCAAGGTTGTTGAATACAAGGTTGTCTCAGGGCAGACGGCACAATGGTTTTTTGTCAATGACAGAGAGCGACCGTGCTTTCTACCAACACCGAGGGGCTGTTTGGTACCAGAGGAACTCGGGATAAACTTGGTTTGTCCTCAAAATTTAGAGGATAAACAAAACAATCTGGTACCAAACGGACCCTAAGATCATTGGTCGTTGAGCTATATGTCAGCGCAGCTGTAGTCATCGGAGAACAGTGATTAGACTTTTAATCACGCCTAGACTCCTCCTCTATCCAGCTTAATATCATCTTCTATTTACTTAGTAATTCTGGATCTCCACAGAGTAAGCGCTACTACAGGAGATGAGCTGATTTGTTTTCACTCCCAATGCACAGTTTCTCAGAACACGTGCCTGATGATGGGTGCGCAGCGGGCGTAACGATTAAATTAACTGTTTTTTTGTAATAATTATATTTGTTAATAGTCTTTTCAAGAGGTCATTCGGGTTATTATCAACAAAATATGTTTTTGAGTTCCAAGTATGCCGAGTAATCACGCAGATTACTAGCATCACATCTGCCGCATAAACCAGAAGTGGCTGCTTAGCACAAACATGGCAAAAGGACGGATCGGATGGAATGTTCTCTAAAAAGCACAGGAGGATGAGGGGCAGGGATAAACTAAGCTCAAATATCTGTTACAGATCAAAAAGGGAAAAATACATGTCGGGTAGAGTAGAGGGACGCGACCACAGAAAGAGATCATCTGTGTTCCCCGGATAAAAACAAACCAGACATGTAATAATTTCTTGAAGATGCCCCAACCGTGCCAAAACTGTCTCTGCGCGAGCCGAACGCCCGTGTGCAAAAGACTCTGCAATCTATTAGCGCTGTTAATTTGGTGCAACTTCATATATTAGTTTGCCACCAAAGTTTGGGGCATAAATCCGGTTTATCCCTGAATTGTTTTGATGCCGAACGGCCCTCAATGTTTGTTTGGGACAAGTTTATCTGGGGATAAAACTTGATTTACTCTTAATTTTGTTAAGCACATTCCAGATCTATCCGTTAATTATTCTTGTACCAAATGGGTTCTCTGGAAATGTTTGGTACAAGATTATTTAGGGGATAAATCTAATTTAATTATCTTTTCAAGTTTGGGGACAAACTAAGTTTATCTTCGAATTAATCTTACATCAAACGTGCCCCCACACACAGGGTATCAGGTCGGGGTGGGCTCATAACCATTTCTCAAATTGGGCATCAATCAGGTGTCTCTGTTAGGGGTGGCAATGGGCCGGGACGGGCCGACGCGGGCTAAAACGGGCCAAATAACTTTCAATTTTTTATGTCAAAAATATCATTTTTACTTATTAAAAATATATTTTAATTAAATTATTATTAATTTTATAATGTTATCTTAAATAATTAAATTCTTATATTTAATAAATATTTATTTATAAAATATATAGTTGGCCGGGCCGGGCCGAGTCAAGTCAATAATTTTTGCGGGCCGGGTCGGGCCGGGCCAAGAATATAGTGCGGGTCAGGTTGGACCGGGCCAATATATTTTGGATCGGGCCCTAAGCGGGCTGACCTTGGGCCGGGCCGGGCCCGGCCCATTGACACCCCTAGTCTCCGTACGTGTGTCTGGCAGAAGTTGGTTGGACCATAGACCGGTAATTGGGTTCGTCATCGTTTCCAAGTTACGCGGAGAATTAACCTGATTAATAAGAACATAATTATATCAATTTTGACATAACTATGATTCTTATCGACTAATCTTGCATTACGGTAGAGCTATCATATATATTTATATATATATATCAAGAGCTCGGATTTATCATTATTAACAATATTTAAATAACTTGATTTTTATTCAAATTAATCATACAAAATCATGCACGTTGATACACATAGTTCAGTAATTCGTACATATATAGTCGTTAACATTACAAATTAACTCTGATTAAGTTTTGTTGTAATGATACTTTACCATGTAAAACAAATCTAAAGCAGCTATATATTACTACTATATAATTATTGCTAAATTTATCGTACCATCCAACTCAAAATTTCAATGTACATTGTAATTAGTAGAGTCTTTTTATCTGACACGTCCGATGATATACTTTCACATGAGTTTGAGTTCTCCGAAAAGTTTCATCACCAAATTTTAACGAGACTTATGATTTATCTTGATGTGACCCGTTTAATTCACATAGTAAAGTGAGTTCACAAATTTCTTATATCCAAAGTGGAGGGAGTTTTTAGGAGTACCCGTAAATCTAGACTCTTCACGCATACATGCCAATTTCTTTTAGTCATGCTCTCTCATGCGAACTACAAGTGGGGATATATACGTGTACGTACACATGATATCTTATATTGAACCATGCATGAGTCCTTGGTGTCATATAAAATTAAATCATTTATCTCACAATCTTTGTGTGGTAGATAATTATCTTATATCTTTTGTAAGTTCTTCTTGGTTTAAGGTAGTAAAATGAGCTTACTCCAACATTTACCAAGAATAATTTGGATGCCATATATATATATAGACGTTGATGAGATAAGAGATCACTACATGGTGAAAGGGTAGTGACCCAGCACGATTACTTAATGTCGTCGACGTACGTTTTCCCTGGAGAGCTCTAGCGGAACATTCGAATAATTTGATCACATTTTAAATTCAGAGAAAAAGTACGTAGCCTCTATCGAGAACGCCTAATATTAACTTCTGGAAAGATATAACAGTCGTGTTTCCATGTTTACAAAAATGTAGTGTTTTGTCGTGAATAATATTTGAAATCCAACTTCCAGCCCCGGTAAGTTCGAAACAGAGTCGAACCGAGAACATCCGGCCGCCTTCGTGCCGGAATGGGAAAGCTCCGGGACGTTTTCCTTCTTTTCCATGTATTTTAGTTGTTGACTTGAACTCGGACTAGGAGTCCGATTTTTGCAGTCGGGACTTGGATCATTTTGCTTCCACGTTTGAGACAGATTTGCATGAAGAGAGTCCGCCCTCCATCGGAGTCTCTCTCTCTCTTTTATCTCCCCCTCTTCGTATATACATAGAGATAGATAGATATATATATATACACCAACGGCCACACAGTTTTCGGTCTCCTCCGTCTGCTCAAGCGCCCCTCTCTCCGTCCAACCCCGGCCACGTACGGCAGAGAGCTCGCTCCATGGAATATTCTTCCGGTTTCCTCCCTCCGCCGCCGGCTTCTTCGGGAGCGGTGCTCCTCGGAGGGAAAGAATGCGATCACCGCCGCAGTCTCCACACCAAGCTTCGTCGTCCCCGGGTGGGCAGCCGCCTTCCGGAGGCGTCTAGTTACGAGAGCATGAAAGACCTGCTGTCGAAGCAGTCCCCTCGGTCGTCCGCTTCTTCTTGGCGTTCGGGCAGGGACCGGCTCAGGAGGTATGCCTCCTGCGGCTACGTCCGGGCTGCGGGCGCTCGTTCGCCCGGGCCGACTCGCGGGCGCGACTGCTTGGGGAAGCTGCGCTGGGAGGTCGACGGCTGCTTCCGGATCCTCAAAGAGTCCCTCCGGCGTGCCTTCCGCCGGGTATACGATCACTGTTTCTCTCGGGGCAGCGCCCCCGCCGTCGTCTGAATAACGTTGTTGACCGAGGAAAAGAAGACCAGAAGGAGCTCGCCGCCGCCGCCGCCGCCGCCGCCGTAGGTCTCTCTAACCATCTGTGCCTCCCACCCGTCATCTCCTTGTAGTCAGTGCATAGGTTTTTCGTCTTTTTCCTCGTGCAGAAATTCGGTTTTAGATATAACTTCCCGCGGTGATCGGAGAGAGCCGGCGCCTTTGCGCGATCTGCTTAATTGGAAGCCAAAGCGAACTCCCTGTTGGCGTGTTTCTCTTCCTCTCTCTCTCTCTCTCGTCCCACATTTAATGCAGATGGGCAACCCGAGCTAGCTAGCCTCCTCTCATGGAGATACAATTCGTCTTTGTGTTTCGGTATTCTTGGATTTTTACATACATACATATATATATATGCATGCGTGCCGGTGGTGTATATAATATGTCTTCGAGGCGAGGGGTTGAATAATAATAAAAAAGCTACTTTGAATTTTCCCTATTTGTGATCATATGCCGCTGGTACGTACGTACGCGATGCAAGGAATTATTTTTTCTGTATATATATACACATCACGGCCGGGGAAGGAGAGAAGGGGAACTCTACGGTCTGTGCTAGTTAATTAATGCCCCCTTTCAGCTGGTTAATTAGGGTGTCAGGAACGATATTAATTATATCATTTTTATATCGATATTGCGAAAAAAATAGGATATCGATATTCTTAAAAATGATATGAATCTTATGTTTTGAAATTGTTATATTTTGTTCGTATTATGAATTTCTAAATTGGTACGGGACGTCGTACGTAAGAGAGATGATACGTACATAAATATATCGCTCGATGTAGATTTCAAAATGAATAGGTCTCGTCGATTCAAAAATGGGAACTTAAGACCGGATTAATTCTCGATTTTCGGAGTTCTGCGTGCCAAACAAACGGAACGGAACTAAAAATTGTATATATATATTTAGTGGAGTAGTGCTGGAGAAATTAATCCGGTTAATCAAAAGATGTACTGGTACATGAATATTATATATGGATGCGTGCGTACGTACTTGGGCATGCATTCTCAAATGAGTTCGGATCGCCTCAGGACCCCTCCTGAGGCGAGCCCCTCAGTCGCCAACCGCGTGAGGCCACGTTCTGTCTGGGTAAATGCACCAGACGGCTGTCGAACGGTAGCCAACGGTGCCGTTTCTCACTCCTGCTATCCTTCCGTGGCCTCATCATTAATGATGATGTGATTAAAATATTCTATGTACAGTAGCGCGCGCTGTCTCACGTTTGAACAACTTTCTTCTTCTTGACTACCCTGGCAGGTGACAGTTCTATTTTTGAATAAATTTTATTTATTTTTATATGACAGTAGCTACGTTTCCCTACTTAGTGAAAGAGAACTTGATGGATAAAATCAAACTATATGCATGTTTGAGCTTAATTAGGAATTAAATATTATTATTATAAAATCACCGTTTAATATCATATTGTTAAATAAATAAAATGGTTAGACATAACTAACATAATTTTATCTATGCACTCTTTGCAAAAGAGAAAAATTACATTCTATCCGATTTTTTTCATAAAATATGTCAAGAATAATTTAATTTTCACCCATACGAAATATCTAATATGTTCATCGATTAGTCAATATAAATATATATCTAATATATCAAATAAGTCATAATTAATATAATATATAAATTGATAAATTGATAAAAATAAAGTTTTAAAATATTATATCAAAATTTACTAATTATATGTGAATTATTAATAAATTTTTGAATAAAAATTAATATTTAATATTAACCCTTTACATAGCCCTCTCAACTCATTTTTCAGAAGTTACTAACCCTCTCCGTATGTTACTAACCCTTTACATAGCCCTCTCAACTCATTTTTCAGAAGTTACTAACCCTCTCCGTATGTTACTAACCCTTTACATAGCCCTCTCAACCCATTTTTCAGAAGTTACTAACCCTCTCCGTATGTTACTAACCCTTTACATAGCCCTCTCAACCCATTTTTCAGAAGTTACTAACCCTCTCCGTATGTTACTAACCCTTTACATAGCCCTCTCAACCCATTTTTCAGAAGTTACTAACCCTCTCCGTATGTTACTAACCCTTTACATAGCCCTCTCAACCCATTTTTCAGAAGTTACTAACCCTCTCCGTATGTTACTAACCCTTTACATAGCCCTCTCAACCCATTTTTCAGAAGTTACTAACCCTCTCCGTATGTTACTAACCCTTTACATGGCCCCCTGAACACATTTTTCGTAACTTACTAACCCTCTCCGTATGTTACTAACCCTTTATATGGCCCCCGAACCCATTTTTCGAACTTACTAACCCTCTCCGTATGTTACTAACCCTTTACATGGCCACCCGAACCCATTTTTCGTAACTTACTAACCCTCTCTCGTATGTTACTAACCCTTAACATACGGCCCCGAACCCATTTTTAAGAGGTTACTAACCCTCTCCATATGTTACTAACCCTTTACATAGCCCCCTAAACTCATTTTTCGGAAGTTACTAACCCTCTCCGTATGTTACTAACCCTTTACATGGCCCCCTGAACCCATTTTTCCGAAGTTACTAACCCTCTCCATATGTTAGTAACCCTTTACATAGCCCCCTGAACCCATTTTTCAAAAGTTACTAACCATCTCCATATGTTACTAACCCTTTACATGGCTCCCTGAACCCATTTTTCAGAACTTACTAACCCTCTCCGTATGTTACTAACCCTTTACATGGCCACCTGAACCCATTTTTCAGAACTTACTAACCCTCTCTGTATGTTACTAACCCTTAACATGGCCCCTTGAACCCATTTTTAAGAGGTTACTAACCCTCTCCATATGTTACTAACCCTTTACATAGCCCCCTAAACCCATTTTTCGGAAGTTACTAACACTCTCCGTATGTTACTAACCCTTTACATAGCCCTCTCAACCCATTTTTCAGAAGTTACTAACCCTCTCCGTATGTTACTAACCCTTTACATGGCCCCCTGAACCCATTTTTCAGAACTTACTAACCCTCTCTGTATGTTACTAACCCTTTACATGGCCCCCTGAACCCATTTTTCAGAACTTACTAACCCTCTCCGTATGTTACTAACCCTTATACGGCCACCTCGAACCCATTTTTCGTAACTTACTAACCTCTCTCGTATGTTACTAACCCTTAACATGGCCCCTCGAACCCATTTTTAAGAGGTTACTAACCCTCTCCATATGTTACTAACCCTTTACATAGCCCCTAAACCCATTTTTCTAAGTTACTAACCCTCTCCGTATGTTATTAACCCTTTACATGTTCAACCCATTTTTCATAAGTACTAACCCTCTCCGTATGTTACTAACCCCTTTACATGGCCCTCGAACACATTTTTCGTAACTTACTAACCTCTCCGTGTTACTAACCTATACATCCCTCGAACCCATTTTCGTAACTTACTAACCCTCTTCAGTATGTTACTAACCCTTACATGGCCTCGAACCCATTTTTCCGAAGTGTTACTAACCCTCTCCATATGTTACTTAACCCTTTATATATCTTCGAACCCATTTTTCAAAAGTTACTAACCCTCTCCATAGCAGCTACTAACCCTTTACATGCCCTTCGAACCCATTTTTCGTAACTTACTAACCCTCTCAGAGGTTACTAACCCTTTAGAGATACCGAACCCATTTTTCAGATCTTACTAACCCTTCAGTATGTATTAACCCTAACATGTTCCTCGAACCCATTTTAAGTGTTTATAATCTTCCATAGCTTACTAACCCTTTACATAGCCCTAAACCCATTTTTCGGGTTACTAACCTCTCCGTAGCTACTAACCCTTTATATATCTTCAACCCATTTTTCGTGTTACTAACTCTCTCCGTATGTTCGAAAATGGGTCTGGTGGGGCCATGTAAAGGGTTAGTAACATACGGAGAGGGTTGTGTTCGGTAAAAATGGCTTACAGGAGCCATGTAAAGCGGTTAGTAACATATATGGAGAGGGTTAGTCACTTTTGAAAAATGGGTTCAGGGGGCTATGTAAAGGGTTAGTAACATATGGAGATGGTTAGTAACTTCGGAAAAATTGGTTCAGGGGGCCATGTAAAGGGTTAGTAACATATGGAGAGGGTTAGTAAGTTCTGAAAAATTGGTTCAGGGGGCCAAGTAAAGGGTTAGTAACATATGGAGAGGGTTAGTAACTTCCGAAAAATGGGTTTAGGGGGTTATGTAAAGGGTTAGTAACATATGGAGAGGGTTAGTAACCTCTGAAAAATGGGTTCAGTGGGCCATGTAAAGGGTTAGTAACATATTTAGGGAGAGTTAGTAAGTTCCGAAAATGGGTTCACGTGGGCCATGTAAAGGGTTAGTAACATACTGGAGAGGGTTAGTAAGTTCCGAAAATGTGTTCAGGGTGCCAATAAAGGGTTATGAATATACCTGAGAGGGTTAAGTAACCTCTCGAAAATGGGCCGAGAAGGCTATGTAAAGGGTTAGTAACATACGGAGAGGGTTAGTAACTTCTGAAAAATGGGTTGAGAGGGCTATGTAAAGGGTTAATATTAAATATTAATTTTTATTCAAAAATTTATTAATAATTCACATATAATTAGTAAATTTTGATATAATATTTTAAAACTTTATTTTTATCAATTTATATATTATATTAATTATGACTTATTTGATATATTAGATATATATTTATATTGACCTAATCAGTAGACATATTAGATATTTCGTATGGGTGAAAATAAAGAATTGCTGACATATTTTATGAAAAAAATCGGATGATCGTAATTTTCTCTTTTGCAAAAGAGTGCATAGATAAAATTATGTTAGTTATGTCTAACCATTTTATTTATTTAACAATATGATATTAAATGGTGATTTTATAATAATAATATTTAATTCCTAAATAAGCTCAAACATGCATATAGTTTGATTTTATCCATTAAATTCTCTTTCACTAAGTAGGGAAACGTAGCTACTGTCGTATAAAAATAAATAAAATTTATTCAACTATAGAACTGTCACCTGCCAGGGTAGTCAAGAAGGAGAAAGTTGTTCAAACGTGAGACAGCGCGCGCTACTGTACATAGAATATTTTAATCACATCATCATTAATGATGAGGCCACGGAAGGATAGCAGGAGTGAGAAACGGCACGGTTGGCTACCGTTCGACAGCCGTCTGGTGCATTTACCCAGACAGAACGTGGCCTCACGCGGTTGGCGACTGAGGGGCTCGCCTCAGGAGGGGTCCTGAGGCGATCCGAACTCTTCTCAAATTAGGCATCGTTGCTACGACAGCGCACCTGTCTTCTCTTCCGGCGTGGAATTGTGCAAGACCGATCCTGGTTAGATTTGATATATATTCGTACGTCGGTTTGATTTAACTACCGGCTTGAAAGTTACAAATAAAAACAATACGTTCGTAATATTTATAAATAATAAAAGAATATTGTTCGTACTAACTGTTCATTGCTGAAACTTTAACATATATAGATAATCAATTGTTTTAAATAATTTTTATCTCAAGTTATTTTATCGTCGTCCACCTTGTCCGGGTGAGCATGCATGCGGTTCGACCTAATTAAGCACACCTTAATTAGTCTGCGGGCCCGAAGTTTGGTAGGCCCAAAGTTAAATCGGCCCATCGATGGCCCTGCTTGGAAGACATTATTATGCATGTTCTTTTTTATCTTTTTTTTTTTGAAAGTTTGATAGTTTCAAGTAAAATTAAATTGAAAGCGCAAGAAAAAATGTTTCTAATTAAGGGAGTAGACTAATAGGGGTGTTTGGTTGCACACAAATTTTTGTATACACTTTGGTAAAATAAAAACTAAGGTGGTTAATGATATAAAACTACAATATTTTGTGACGTGATACCAAAAAGAGTGCGGATCACGCTGACAAAAGGATGTGAGGGACCGCAAGATAGAACAGAAAGTCTCGCACCATTTCTTTCTCTGTCTAAGAAGCATTTCTGATCTATTAAAACCAACTTTTACAATGTTGGCCGTACACCTTTTATTTTTAACAAAGCTTAGGGTCCGTTTGGATACCCGTAAAAACAAATTCAATGAAAACATTTTTCATGGAGGAACTTTTCCAAAGGAATTGAAAACATAATTCATTGTTTGGTTGTCCGTAATTCTTTTTCTAAGAAAATGCGATCCTTTATTTGGTTATTCGTAAATGATTTTTCTGGAAACATAATATTTTATTTGGTTGTCCGTAAATCATTATTCCGGAAACACTCTTCAGCCATTGAATTATTTGTAATCATTTGTAATAATTTTATATTTGATAACATGATATATAAGAGTTACAAAAATATATATTTTTTTAATTAAAATATTTCTTGTAACTATTGATTATTACATTCATCATTTTAAAATATTACATAATATTGTATATTTTTTAAAATTAAAATGACTAAACTTTAAAATATATCAATAATATCTGAGTGCTGTAACCTTGCGGCGTTGAAACATTGCATCGAAACTCTTGCTTCGAAATCGAAATGGACCCCGAAAAGGGAGCCCACGGAAAACGGCGTCTGATCAAACATTCTTGAGACCGAAATCACTGCTTTAGATGGTCAAAGTAAAAGATATTACATTGACCAAACTTTTTTCAGACAAACAAACAAGAGCAGAGAAAAGTATATCGGGAAAACTTGATCCGATAGATAATTTTACGTGGAAACAAACGGATCCTTAATTGTTACAAGAACTCATGAAACCAAACACCCCCAAAAGGTTAATTGATATCGATGCTGGGATGCAAACCCGAAGACTGGATTATTAATTACTAGTTTGCATTGCACTATATATATATATATATATATGCTATTTGTCAATGCAACCTCAATCACACAGACAGTTCTCCGGCATCATCTCATCGGCAGCCGCGGCGGAGGGGTGACCCCGGACGCGGAAATCACAAGGCTGCATGCAACAGGACATCATGCAGGAGACAAACCGGCGTTTAGCCTGGCTCTCGCTCGCTTGTGTCCCACCGCCATGGCTGGCATGTAACAGACGGAGGCCCCTCTACGTCCTGCTTTGGCCGGGTTCGTCGGATCGTCTTTTTTTTTTTTTTTTTTTTGGGGGATGACCCGTAAGTTGAATCGGCACGTATCTGAGCTAGCCGTTGATTTGACCTCGGCCTGGGTCCGCGGCAGTGGTAGTCTGCTGGGCCATGTCGGCTTGGATTGTTGATGGATCTTTGCGCTAATGGAGGCCTTTGGATCCCTTGGACACTGATCTGTACTACTCGGAGGCCTGCGATCAGCTCCGTCACGGTGGAAACCCGAGGAGATAAGGTACACTACAGGATGCCTACAAAGAGCGGGACTCTCGGGTGATCACAATGATCAATTTGATAGTTGTTTCACTTTGGAGACATTAAATATCTCTCCATTGTGAGGAATCTGACGGTACACTCTCGGGTGATCACCCGAGGGCTCTCGCTCTCCAAAGTTTGTAGTCGTTGATAAAGTAGAATTAATCCTCCGTGAGCTCGTGCACAACAATTGATGATGCAACGTCGGAGCTCCAACCTTCTGTTATCATTCACGCGCTAATCATGAAGTTTTGTTCAAAAATACTTCTTAAACATTATGAAGCTGATGGCACCATGCGAAGATTAAAGAAGATCAGCCGCAAGGCAGATAATTCTATGCTTTAAACAATCAAATATGTATACACAAAGTAGGGTTGGGTACATGTGTATATCCTGCCCAGCTCATGGCTCACGCAAATTATTTCTTATTTCTTATTTATATTTTAAATTGATCCGAATTAGAGCCGATTCAGTTCAAGTACGGTTTTACTCGCACAGTCTTCGTATTGACATTATTTTAGGCACGCACGACATTATAGGGTGTTTGGTTTTGGATGTCACTTTTTTTCCCAAATAATTTCGATTTAAAAATTTATAAGATGGTTGACAACGGCTCCAATATTAAAAATTCAACGATATTCATCTGACATGTTTGGTTATGATAAAAATATTATTAAATATTAATTAGAGGTGTTCGATGCCTGTCATCCCCAACTCTAGACAAAGGCAAAAGTGACCCAACCACACGTTGACATGTGCGCGTCGCGTGACTATCTTAAAAGCAAAATAAAAGTTGATGCATGGTTATTTTTGTTTTGAAAAAGTGTAACAAAAGAAAAAAAATCTCTTTTAAAATTAAGATTGTCAGCGCCAAACACATATTTATACGTTTCATTTTACTTAAATTTTTTATTTTGGAAGAGAAAAATCGGTAAAAAAAATAGCGTATCCAAAAACCCTATTATATTTCGTTTAAGACTTATATACTTACCGTGCTCACGGGAGAACCTATCATCTGCACATAAGCGAAACGTCAAAGTTAGAGGCCTGTTTGCAAACCTTACCAAGCACCCGTATCACTATTAAATATAATTTTGATACAACCATCAAATGTATTGTTAATGTATACTTACGATGCCAACATCAAAAGTGATAGATAGCCGGCTGAGTGTGGCTCAGCTGGCATCGCCCCAGCTCCTGGGGAGCAAGGCGAGGGTACGAGCCTCTCGGTGGGTACCCTGGGGTGGGGTGACACGTGGAGATCAAGCGATGCTCGATTCCTCGCCGCCTGCGCGTGCAGCAGGAGGTCTTCGGCCAATGCGGCCAGTGTCCCAAAAAAAAGAAAAGTGATACGACACAAATTTTACTGTTGTAACCAAACAGGCCCTAAACAAGGATACTAATTAAGTCTGGTGTTCTAACAGTTTGAGAACATGAAGATATATCAAGATTAATTACCATGCATGGAGCTGTCCAGTGTCCAAGAAATGAAAGGGTTTTTCTTTTGGAAGCTTCAGCAGTTAAAATTACCAACGGGCAGGGTATCACACAAATTTACATATGTCCCTAGCTATAATCTTGATAAAATTTTCTTAAAATATTACTGTATTTTCGAAGATAAGTAGAGTTAGAGGCATTTTAATAATTTAATGTTAAAATTAACAATAGAAGTTAATGGAGCTAGACCGTATGGACAGCACTGAAAATCAATCAACATTTTTGTAAGTTTAAAAACTAAGATCACACTGGCATATGTAAAATTAGGTAGATTTTAGAAACTAACTTGTAAAAAAGATCTTAAAAATTTTTATAAACCAGGTCAAGGATGATATAATGTGTACCAAGTTGGGGCAGGGCCTAAGTTGTATCAATTAAACCTCATATAGCTGGACTATTGTCGAGTGGGTGGGAGCTCACCTGGCCTCCGTTGTCTTTTTTTTTTTTTTGATCAAACGAAACCAGCCTTCTTCAAGGTATTAATGAGCAGAAATACCGTTTCGACGCCTCCGTTGTCACCTCCGTTCTGTTTACAGATCCTAAGTTCAAGTCTAGGGCAAATCAGCTGGAGACCTGGAGGAGGAGGGCCGGGTCTTGATGTGAGTATACACGTTGATGTAGTTTCCCTTTAATCTACATTAGAACGGAGAGATCGAAGGCAGCTTCTTGTGACAGGAGAAAGCAAAGGAGATTTGCAGGCAGCGCGCTGCTCGACCACCTTGCTGGGTGTGCGCCCCCGATTTATTGTCTTTGACGCCACCCAAAAGATGCTAACTTTGGAAGCTTCTCTACGCACTCCCATGCACCGACTTGAACACACAGCTATCTTTCTCATATGTATATATATATTATGTATACCTGATTTCGGTCTCATCTCAATGGTCATATATCTTTCTCATGTGTAGCTCTTTCTTTCAGGCATCGTCTACGATGATCTGCTCTCGAGATCGAGATAGGCAGACAGAGATAGACGCCGAATCCCAACTCGCGATGCTGCTACCACGTTTACAGATGTACTGGGAGAATCAAATCGACCACTCTTCTGTCCCCCGCGGTAACGCAGCCGCATGCTTGGGGAAGTGGGTAGCCTTCCTCTCGACACGGGACGACGGATATTAATTGAATCGAGCTTCCCAACTCAACTTGTTAATATGAATATATAGGACCTTCTAGCTCATATACATACATACACATATATATATATGAGTCATTTCATCGATCGATCATCGTTTGAAAAATATACATCAAAACAAAGGGGGCCGGGTTTTACTGCACCGCACGTTGTTTGCTGTTCAACCGGAGGCAATGCGCGACCGAAGGCTGCCCGCACGCACGATCGAGCGGCGACTCTCGTTCAAATTTCAAAAACAGTACCACCAACCTTGAATTAATTAAATTCTCGGTCTGTCTTCAGGCATTTTCGTAGCATTAGACGGCAGAGGAAGCGATATAATTAATAAGGCTAGCTAGTCCCATTAATTCTTGTTATATATCATACATATATTACAGAGGTTAATTGATGCACTCAAAAACCAACAAGAAAACAAGAACATCATTTGGAATTTGTCGCTGAATCTGTCCTAGCAAGTTCCAGTCCCCACGAACCTTTTTTCTCGACGCCGCTTCAGATCATCGGATAAAATGGAGCGGGATGAAGAGCAAGAAGAAGAAGAAGATGAAGGCCGTGAGAAGAAGAGCTCCAGCAGAATGTCAACGAAGGCATCGACGATGAAGCTGTAGGTGGCCTTGTCGTTGAGCCGCAGGTAGCACTGGAGCAGCTCCTCCAGGCGGTTCCAGTCCCTCACGCCGTGCGCCGCCACCATCTCCTCCATAGACAGCCTGAAGTCCTTGAACGGGTCGTCCGACTCCACGATCTCCATCACCGTGCCCTCCTTGAAGGGGAAATGACCCCCGGGCTTGGCCTGCTCCATGATCGAGCCCGTCGTCGCCCCGGGTTCGAAGAAGAGCCGCGCGGTGCCGCCGTCGCGGTCGCTCCGAAGCGACCGGATGACCGCCTCGGAGGACGGCTCCCCCGCGCGACCGCAGTCCTCCTCCTCCTCCTCCGTCGAGAAGCGGCCGTCTGACGGCGCCAGATCGTCCGACGAGTTGGTGAACCACGATTCGGTGGTGTCGAGGTAGACCGAGTTCACCGTCTTGAAGACGTCGTCGTCGCGCGGTCTCCCCCGCGCCCGGAAGGACCTCGTCCGGGGGTGCTTGCAGGACGGCCACGGCCATGCGGCGGCGTAAGGAGCGCCGTAGGAGGAGGAAGGCGACAACGAGGGGGGCGCCCGAAACAGCGAGGGGAAACCCGTCTTCTTGCGCATTCTGTCTTCCCGTCTGATCTCTATCTGCTATTTCTCCTCCACCGCCCGGCGCTCACCGCTGCAAGGGGAAGAAGTTAAATGGCCGGCTGCACGGTCTGTTAGGACATCGGAGACTGGCATTTAATAGCGGACGGCCGCCGTCGACGACAGAGGTTATCCTGCCGTTGGAACGATGAATGGCGATCAGGACGGCGAGAGAGAAGGTGGGTGGGTGGGTGGAGTAAGCAAGCAAGGAGACGGCATTCTCTCGGTGCAGTTCGGACGTGTGAATAAAGAGTGCCTGCGGGGGGGGCTCTCCGAGGGGACCGGTGCACCGTCGTGCCACTTCAACAAACTATCTTATCTATAAATATTTTTAAAATTATAAATATAAATATTATTTAAAAATAGTAAAAATGTAATATTATCAAATATATATTCTCTCCACCTGAGGAATGAGATTATATTCCAGACTCATCTTCTCAGCAAAAAGGCAGGAAAATAGATTTCTCTTCGATTTATATGTGAAATGTATCGTTCTAGAAATAAATGAACAAAGAAATTTGATATTTGTGAATCTTACATATTCTGTGCTTGCAGTAAAGAGATCTTGTTTGAATTTAAGATTGAGAAAGTATTTCAATTTAGCATATGTACATTACACATGCAACAAAATACGCTAGACATCACATTTAATTATCTCCAAGCGAGGGGAGGCAGAGCGTCCCCTCCACTGCGCAGGGGACGACCTTCAACTCCAAGCAGCGATTAATTAATTAATTAATTTTTCCTGGTCAATTCGATTTAAGTGCGGACGATTTGACACCTGATTAATGCAACACCACCCCTCCATCCACGCACGGCATAATTAATTAAAGAAGCCCGCGGGGGCGGTCTCACAAGGAAGCCTCTGTGAAGCATTTATACGTACTACTACTGTCCAGCCGCGTTACGACGTCTGGGGGCGTGCTCCTTGCGCTCCCCTCTCGATCGTGTGTGTTGGATATCAAATGTTTTGATGATATCGGTTGCAGGTTCGATCGAGGAGAGCACTTGATGATCGAACAGGACGCACTAGCTACTGGTCTTTAATATGTTGATACGTATGCTGCCGCGCGTGTTCGTATTCAATTGAATGGCGCCCAAGTCCGTGATGATACGTACACATAAGCTAGCTACATTCAATCGAATAAATATAATGCCGTGTTCATAAATTCATGTGTATATAAGATACCCGTGGGGACGGATGGCTCCTCGATCGATCGATCTACCCTTCAATAATCAATCGGACAATCCTCCCGTGTGGGACGTCTGAGGAGGATCCGACCCAGACCCCAGCCTCGACTGTGTATATATATATGCACACAGAGAGCAAGTTAATTAGCACCTTAATTAATCAACATGTTACATGGGGCTGCGCGGTCTGCACACGGAGATGCTGGAACAGGTGCATCGGAAACATGCATGGGAAGTCATTTTTAGACTCGATGATTCTCGATCTTACAGCCCCGCAAGTGAAGAACAGAGAACAGACGGCGAACAGATCAGGGGTGGGCACAAAACAATTCAAACTGAGAAATCAAATCAACTCATTTGATTCGGTTTGAACTTTCTTTGGGTCCGATTCGGTTTGAAAATTTTTTAAATCGATTTAAATCAAACTAAAGTGTTTAAACCGATTCCATCAAAAAATAGAAAAATATTATAGTATTAATAAAAATGATATTTTATTAAATTTTATAATAAAATATTATTTATTTTTATTATTTTTAACTTAAAAATAATTATTTTATTTATTTTATTTATTTTTAGTTTAAATCGAATCAAACTGAATTAAGTTCAATTTGAGAGAGTGATTCAATTTTTTTAAAAAAAAGATGATTTAAACCGTGTCAACCGTGCCCACTCCTAGAGCTAAGACGACGACAAGACGCCAACAATCTGGCTGGATCTCTTCTGCATCAAGCGACTTGACAATTCATCGGCTTGCGAATCTGATCTCGTGCAGTGTTCTCTCTCTCTCTCTCTCTGTATATATATATATATTGACACACAGATGCTCACGAGACAAGACGGATCATCACTAATAGTTTCTTTTTTTTTTGAAAACACAGACTATAACCTTGTTACATAATCGAGAGAGTAGGTGTTACATACTTGACCGACCCAAGACAAATACAAGTAGATAATACAAACAAGAGACAGAGTTACATATGGAACAAACCAAGACCAGAGATTGACCACAATAAAGATAGATATAAACCTAATAGTGAAATTGCTTCGAAGCTTTGACTTCAGTGCATTGGAGAATTGCCACGAAATAAGTTGAGTTTGTACATGAATGTACCTTGACAGCTCGCGAGAATGGACTCTCTTCTTGGAGTCAGACATAAGTTTGAAGGTCGGATGATCACATCGCAGAGATATGGGTGTTGCCCAAACTAACGACCTCACAAATAACCACATGACAATATAACCAACGTCGAAGAAAATCTCAATGCTAGAGCAGAAAAAAAAGGACAAACAAACTAAAGAGTCTGTCTACCAAAGTCGAGACGATCTCACTGCAAACACATAATAGGAACCCAGATAAAAGATGATGAGATCTATTAGTACGTCTAAGCAGACAATAAGAAGCACTAACAATAGAAAGACAAATAATCAAACGTTAATAGATATAAGAGATCCTGGGTGAAACGTAGCAGAGTTCAGGAACTCTCAAAATGGACTTCCGCAGAAGAAAAAAGGGGAGGTTTTACCGTGATGACAAAGAGACGGTTGGTAGGGAAGATAGATAGACGCGGCCCAAATGAGAAAACGTATTTCCCGTCCCCAAACCAACCATATACCTTGCAATCACCAAATCTCCACCGGAGTACAAGACCACCGGTGACAATAGAGCGAGGGGGAGGAGGAGCGACGCCTCCTGTAATACCCCGATTTGTGAATATGTTAAAAGATTAAATCAGTGGACTACCAACAACACCGGTTAACCATTTTTCGGATGTTGAGTTGAAAGAACTCCAAAGTTAAGCGTGCTCTGTTGGGAGTAAGCCAAGGATGGGTGACCTCCTGGGAAGGCTCTTAATTAGCAACGATTGTTGGGCCTGGGAAGGCTCTTAATTAGCGGCGGCGGTGGCGAAGACCTCCGCGACGCGAAACCTAGCGGGCCTTACCCTCCGCCTCGCCTCTCCTCTCCCCAAAAAGACGTTCTCATGACAAGTGACTTATCACTAATAGTTTCACATCATCGCTTTCGTGGTGAACACTCAACTAGGAGGCCAGGGAGATCGATCAACCACTGATCTGGAGGCTAAGATTTGGTTTTACTAGTTTATAAGCAGTAAACATGTGGGCCGAAGTCGATCTAGCTAGCTAGAATTGAGATGTGTTGGAGGAAACCAAGAGAAGTACCCTCTCTCTCTCTCTCTCTCTCTCTCTCTCTCTCTCTCTCTCTCTCGATCTCCCGATGATTAAGGCCCCAGCTGGAGATGGTTCTCCACCCTTGGGTAATTTCAGATTTAGATACCGCATGTCCAAAGATTATGCTTTGCAGGTGGCAGGTGCACATGCAGACGACACCCCTTTCAAGCCCATTAAAACATCTAGAGTGGCAGAAAATATGAGCATGGGAACATAAGCCTCAGATTGGGCCCAACTTTGTCTACTGGGCTTCACCTATTTGGACTGCCCGTACAGAAGACCGTGCCCACTTCCTTTTAAAAAGATGGCTAAAAGTTTAATCAGCAGTGGTATGCAAGATGGGTGTTGGGCTCGAGCAAGACATAGTTGACAAATCTGACTATCTCATCTTTTACGTCTAAGATGTGACAATGTTTTTATATATGTTGATCGCCACATACTATAACATACCTAACAGCCTGTTTGTTTACGGTATCAAGCACCTGTATTAGTATCAATTTCAAAACTGATATTGATACTTTGCATCGATAGGTGTTTGGATGTCAATATTAATTTTAAGATTAATAGTCAAAAAAAGTATCATAAACAATATAGGTGAAGACCTGTATTAAAATCACCCCGCGCAGTCGCCCCCCCGCCCCGCAGACGCACCCCGCCCCCCGACAGAGGTGCTCCCCCCGATCGAAGGCCCCCGCAACAACGCTCCCCCCTCCTGCCCCACGCGGCGTTCCGCCGCGGCGGCGTCCCCCCGCCCCTCCCCGCAGCCCTGCTCCCCCGCCTTCCGCGAAGCCCTCCCCCCCGGACAGAGGTGCTCCCCGCGAGCGAAGGCCCCCGCGGCAACGCCCCCCCTCCTGCCGCGGCGGCGTCCCCCCGCCCCTCCCTATTTGATATAATTTTATCAAACACTTAAAAAATTTGATACTGTCAATCTTGATACTGATACTTCAATTTCAAAAAATATCAATATCAATATTAATACAATATCATTTGTAATACTCTAACCAAACAGGGCATAAGATGGGCAACGCACAACCGAGATTCTACTTAATTAAATGGGATTTGGATACAGAAATCTCCTGTGATCGTATGATTCTGTTGAAGAGAAATATTACCCATGTATAACAACATGATCCTCAGTGTCGTATGAAAATGAGTGTTGCACAATAGAGACCGTGTTCTTCTAAGATAAATTTTCTCAGGATGAGAACTATTAGATATATAGGGTTCATAATAAAATAGAAAATAAATAAGGTAGCATCGTTGGAGGACAAATCAAAAGAATGAGGATGTCTGGTGCCGTAGACGAGCTAAAAAAGCTTTCATTAGAAAAAAAAAATAAAGATTATTAAGACAGTGGGAGCTGGGGAAAGACGGAAGGGTAAACCTTAATTCATGTAATACGATTGTTTATGGGACTTGAAACTCTCCGAAGGTGTTCAAAATTGTCATGGGTTGAAAAATAGAACCCATATACCCGAGCACAAATAACTTGAGATAAAGGTTTAAATTAATTCAAGTACATAAACAAGTCATTATATGCGTTTGTTTTGTCTTAATATGAAAACTTATGAGATGCTTATGGGGTGTTTGGTTGCATGATAATTGAGGTTTTTATTTTAATTTTTAAAAATTGTAAGAAAACTTGTTAAAAGAGGTGTTTGACAACCATGACAATTTTATGTTTTGAAAGTGATTTTCTTCTTAAACAAAAAAAGAGGGTCTAACCTCTTTCTTTTTTCTTGTGGTCCCCCACTTTATTTGGTCATGTGCGGTGGTTACTCTTTTTTGTAATCACATCCCTCCAAACATGATAATTTTATGTCATGAGTTGGTTCACTTTTTATTTTAATACAATTTTTTATCATGAAAGTGTACAAAAAATTATCATGCAACCAAACACCCCATTAACTTTAATATCGATTTTAAAACTTAACACAAATAAAACATGTCATATAATACAAGTGGCAAGTTGTATCAATTTTGATTTTGATAGTCTACCCCTTGTTTGGTTAGGGTATCAAAATTGATGCTACATCGTAATTGATATTAATATTTTTAAAAGTTAGAATATCAATATTAAAATCGATACAAGTCGATACTTGTGTATCACGTAACATGTTTAGTTTACCTCGCAAATTTGACAATTGATACTAATAACCAAGCACATCTTAATATTAATTTTAAGAATGATAGTGATAAAAGTGTTGTCGAAAAAGTACCGTAATTAACCTCTTAAAAAAATCAATGACAAAATTGATGTCGTATCATTTTGATACTCCAACCAAAGATAGCACAAGATATTCATATATCAAAAACAGTTTGAAAGATTTGATCTCTCACCAAATCAGATGTTACATATTTATTCTTCCCAATCAAACAGCCCAAGCCACGTTACTACACAATCTTAGCACACATGACATCTGTTTTTAATCTTAAACCAAGTTTGTTATTACGTGCGAAGTTATCCTAATTACCCCCGCTCTCTCTCTCTCTGTATATATATATATATATATATATATATATATAATTCGAAGCCTCATATATATATATATATATATGTAAGCCCCCCTGTCCGACCCATCCAACATTAATTACAACACTTCTGTTTCCCTGCCCACAAAAAATAAGAAATAAAAGAAGGGAGAATTACTCTTAGGTCCATTTAAGAAAATGACTTTAGTAAAAACTCCGTTGACCACATTTCGTTACTGTTTAGTCCGTTGACACTGAATTTCATTATCACCCAGTCCATTTCTTCATCCCATCATTTTCAAATTCCACTTTTACCCCCGGCGGGGGGAGCGCCGCGGGTGGTAAGCCTCGCCGGGGGGGCGGGGGCGTGTTCCGCGGGCGAGCTCGCCTGGTGGCGCGGGGAGCCGCGGGAGGGGGGGGGCTTCCGCGGGCGTGGGGAGCGTTGCGGGGGGGGCCTCGCCGGGGGCGGGGGGAGCTTCCGCAGGCGTTGCTGAGAGAGGGGAGCCGCGCCGGGGGGGTTCCGCGCGGGGGAGCGCCGCGGGGGAGCCTCGCCGGGGGCGGGGGGTTCCGCGGGCGGGCTTCCGCGAGGCGGGGGGTTGCTGAGAGAGGGGAGCCGCGCCGGGGGGGGTTCCGCAGGCGGGGGGAGCGCCGCGGGGGGAGCCTCGCCGGGGGGCGGGGGGGTTCCGCGGGCGGGCTTCCGCAGGGGGGGGGTGGCTGAGAGAGGGGGGGCGGGCCGGGGGGGGGGGCTTCGCGGCGGGGGAGCGCCGCGTGGGGAGCCTCGCCGGGGGGGGGGGGGGCTTCCGCAGAGGGGGAGCGCCGCGGGGGGAGCCTCGCCGGGGGCGGGGGGGTTCCGCGGGCGGGGAGAGCGTCGCTGCGGGAGGGGGGGCGGCGGGGGGGCATGTCTTCTTCAATGTGCAAAGGGCAAAAACGACATTTCAAATCCAAATTGGAGTGGGTGTGAAGATATTTTGAAAAAACGGACCTAATAAAAATGTGTTTTTGAAAACAGACCTAATGATAAAGTGGTTTCTTTAAAACGGACCTAGCGTGCATTTACACCTAGCAAACAGTACAATTGAGAGAGAGAGTAGCAGCTAGCTGAGAAATCAATGGAATTCAACGAAGAGAATATGCACTGAGATATCAAAAGACTTCCAATCCAAAGATGACACCGGCAAAATGATTGTTCTCGGAGGAGGCGTCGTCATCATCGACCACCAGGTGTATCTCCCTCATCCTGAGGAAGGCGCGCCATGTGAGCAGGCTATCCGACCCGGCGTGGTGGCGTCTGCCCGCGGTGCGCTCCACCCCCAACACCCTCGCCACGTGCTCCAGCCCCCCGTAGAGGCCGTCGCGGTAGCGGATCACGTGCTTCACGTCGAACACCCGTCTCCCGAAGAAGACCCGGTGCAGCTCCAGGAATCCCTCCACCCCCTCCGGCAGCGGCGACCCCGTCAGCACCTTCACCAGGTACCCGAAGTCGTAGGCGCTGTGGAAGGTCACCCAGCTCACCTCCTCGTTGCACACCAGCCCCGACGACATCATCCGCTCCCCGAACCGCTCCAGGCTGGCCCCCTCCCGCCGGTTCCTGGCGAAGTCGATCCCGCTGCGCCGGAGGAGCTCGACGGATTCGGGTGAGTGGCCGTCGGAGTCCGGGTCGAAGTCGCAGAAGTTGAACTCCCAGACGCAGCCGCCCCCGTCGCCGTCCACATCGGGGAGGTTCCCGGCTTCGTCGGCGAGGGTGAGGCCGACCTGGATCAGGTGGAGGGCGTCGACGTTGGCCTTGAGGCAGCTGTAGCGCTCGCGGGGGCCGCCGCGGGAGGCATTGGGCGGGGGCAAGTAGATCACGCCGGGGAACTCGGTGTCCATGGCGACGTAGGGATATGCGTCGACGAGGGACTCGATCCGGCGGAACTCCTCCTCGAGGTTTGCGGCCCACACGGAGCGAATCTGGATGTTCGGCGGCCGCTGGTCCTCGGCTTCTCCCTTTCCTCCCAACCGTCCCCGCTCGTCGAGTCCTTCCTCGGCGGCGGCGGCGGCAGCCATGGCGCCGCTCCGTGCCCTTTGCCGTCTTCTCCGCCTCCTCTTCGTCGGGCATCCTCTTCCTCGATCGACGGTCCTCCGCCGGTGCAGCCTTTTGTAGGGGAGCGGGGACCGGCCCGCGGCGGCGAGGGAGGCGGAGAGGAGGTGTAACGTAACACCGAGTCCGACGAGGGGCAGAACGCGCGTCGTTTCCCGATTGGAAGGTTTCCTTCCTTGGGGGGCTCCGGGTGGGCCCCGCACCTCGCCTTTGTCGTACGCGGGCGCGGATCCAGACTCGAGGGGGGAAACCGGAAACCTTCTCCTCCGGATCTCGGCGATCTTTTACCTTTTCCTCTCGAGGTATCGGAATGAATAGATATGATTCGGTGCCAGGGGGTGTAAACGGGTAGGATTTAGCAACGAAGTCACAAAATCTGATTTCAATCCAGGTTAAAGATATTTTCGATTCTGGTATAAAATTTTAATTTTTATTTAAAAATAAAATAATAATCCACATATAATTAATAATTTTCGATAAAATATTTTTAAAATTTATTTTCATCATTTTATATATTATATAGTATAATTTATTTAACTTTATTTTAATTATTTTTATTTATATATTTATTTTTCGTCATAATCGGATAAACGAAAACAGAACCACTCGACTCCGATTCCGATAAGTTATTAGAATAATCGATTCTGATAATTTATAGGATACCGAAATAGTTTTCTAAACTCGTTAATTTTTATCCATCGAAATTTCAAAATATCAGATTTTATTTACACGTGCCGACGAACTTGCTTCGTATCGGTTTGCATTTTAACATCCGTCAAATATTTATTCATACGCGTAAGATAATATGTAAACGTTGATGACATACTTGATGCGATGCTAGAGTACTTGCACCGTGGTCGATTTATTTGATTTATTAATCGAGCTCTCTACGTTGTGCCAAATCAGCAGTCTAATCCAAATTAACGGGGTTGCTAATTGACAACGGTTCTGCGCAGGTACTCCTACAATGAAACGCATATTTGCCCGTGATCCCAAACGGCTAATTCGAGACCATCAAAACCTACTTGCCAATTGCACCTAATTGTTTTTAGCTAATAGTAGGAAGTTCAAAACAGATTTTTTTGGATTTGTGTGCAATTCATCCAAAACACCAATTTAGAAGACTTGCTTTGGTCAACGTGCTGGGTGACCCGTCTTCCTGCTGCCACGAATGTGGAGTATCCGTCGGTGCGGCGCTTTCCTTTGACCACGTGAGCTGCAAGCCCCAAATGGTCAACGTCATATGGCCGTCCCCATTGCATTGAGATGGGAGTTTTACTCTGAATTGCCCTGATAAAAGACAAAAAAAAGAAGTTCCACAGAAATTCAGAAGCCAGAGGGGTCTCGCAAGTGTCCACTGGTTGCGCGTAGGGGAGGAGGTCGTGGAGCGTGGATGGATGTTAGGAAAGACGAGGGAGGGGAGTCCAGGAACCAGAAAAGACGGGGGAGGACGCAGAGAGGAGACAGATCGGCAAATAGATGTAGGGCGGTGTGGCTTGAAAGCTTGGGGTGGAGGCCATTGTATATATAAGGTAACAACGCTGTGAAGTGTTGGATTATACGTCATCTGTCGTTGGAGAGAGCCTGACTACTCTTCTATGCCACGGGCAGAGGAGAAATTGATTTTAGGGACAGACAGAGATAAGATACATTAAAAAAGATCCGGGGAAAGGCAGCATCAGAATACGTTGTGAAGAGTAGAAAAAGGGGGAAGATGGCGGGCTAGCAGGGAAGGAGGACAGAGGGAAGATAATTGGATCAGGGACAGAAAAAGGTGAAGAAAAGGGATGAACTGGGATATTGAGAATAAAGAAGAGAACCAAAAAAATAGGAATAAATCTAGGGAAAGGAATCCTACTGACTATTCCCCTATTCTGTCTTCCAATCAAGCTACGGCTAGCAACCAGCAATGTTGCCATCCAAAAGATCAACATGACATGATGCCACAGATTAGGTCGCCAACAGAAGTCTAGCGGAGCGGAGTCCTGTACGGCATCGTTGTCAAAGTGATCTACACACAGATTGCCAATAGTTTATAAGAATAGGATCGACTAGATGCGTAGGGGATGAGGCAGCGGCCAGCACTGAGCAGAAATGTGGTCAGAGAGATATCAGAAACATTAGTAGCATCATCGGTGCAGTGCAAGTCAACAAACCTAGGATCCCCCCCCCCCAACCGGTATGCAATTACATTACAATTAACATACTCTCCCAAAATTTTATCTACGTCTCATTTCAGTTGTGGACTAAGAGATACAAAAATATATACAGTAAGTGTCAGATATACGTACTTTAGATCTCTTCCCGTAAGTGTTTCTAAATGCCACCCGAGTGAAAATTATCTACTGATCACTCATGAGTCAAAAAGATAAAAAAAAAAGTGTTCTAAGAGGATTTCCTCTGAGACACGGAAGATTTATCATCTTAGATTTTCCTCCAATGACAAAAGCTCAAGATACATTGTCTAGGCACCAGACAGAAGTTGCCTGCAGCTAGTTTGGTATATGAAGCATTTTCCTGTTGGTGTGGTTTAGTATAATATGTAATACAGAAGATTCATCAACTCTGATTCCGCAAAATGTTTTCATCTCCAGAATGATCATTTACACAAGAAAACACAAACACTTTGAAACAACAACAAAAGAATATAATAATTATTAACTTTTGAACATTCAAGATTAATCTGCTGTCGAGGGAAACCAGTGTCACTCTGACCCTATGAATGCTTTATTGGAGCCACATATAACAGAAAAACATGATAATACCAAGATGGTCACAGTTGATAATCCTAGTACCATGGCACATTCTATTTACCAAATTCATGAGAACGTGAAAGATCCAATCAAGCTACAAACTTCAAACATCGGGTTTCATTGTGTATAACCTGACACCTACATGAGCAAAACCTTGCACCACATCTCACGCAGGTATAGTTTCCAGAGAACCCACAAACAGTGCAGAAGTGTCGACGCACAGTTACACTTGGAGGCCCCACTGCAGCTCTCAAATAGGATGGCACGTGTGAGGGCAAGGCTTCCAGATTTGCCTGAAAGGGGAATTTCAGAAACAAAGTGACACAGGTTGTTGCTCATCATAAAATACATATGCAACATCACCCTGGAGAATATAACAATCACAAAATTGAAGTCCCGCTTACATCATGTAGCAACTCCTGAAATGTCCTAGGCGCCCTCTTTGCATTTTCCAATGCTTTCCCTTGACGAGTTTTGCGCTTCATATTTTTTGATTGTCTCCTTTGCATGTATGCTAAATGAAAGTAAAGATTAACATGAAGGAAGCATGCATCATGTAAAATTCAAATGTAAATTTCTACTGATAGGTTATCAGAGAAAATGTGAAGAAAAATTCAAATGTAAATTTCTACTGATAGGTTATGTATTTCTTATAGAACAAAGTGAGGATTGCAAGAAGATGGTAAATGGAGAAAAAGGTGCAGAAAAATGAAGAAGGTATGAAGAGAAACCGAGAAAAGATATTGGAAATTTTCCAAGAAAGAAACAAGATGGGGATTCCTAGAAAATAATCTTAAACACCAATGATTGATTTTATCTTTCCTAGAGTCAGTTAGTTAGATGCATGTCATATGAACCAGTGCAATCTGCGAAGGCAAGCTAGTCCACAGTGAGTTCACTGCGGCAAATACTTGGAAGAGCAAGAGTTAAGTTAGCCTCAGCTAGGCTCGAGCAGCAGCCATATCACCTTAAATTAGGAACTACATAGCTCTCTAATGTATGCATAAAAATATAAAAAGAACTATAATTGAGAAAGATCATATTGTTAACTACTAGTAACATACTAGGAATGCCATTGTGACGGCTATACAATGCATACATTGTAACTTGAGTGAAAGTTTGGTGCAGTGAATTGGCATCAGACTTTGAGCAGGATAGTACTTGAGGTTCGATCAACAGGTTCACAACTTAAATGACATATTATTACGAGTCTAGGAAATGCACTTACCCACTTCATTTCTCACTTTGTAACCATTGTCTATATTAACACAAAAAAGACATAAAGCACACTAAAGAAATCATTGCATAAAAAGCAAGAAGAAAACAATGAAATGCAATCCTTAAATCCCTTCAAAGATCAAGAGATCTGGAATCATACAGTTTAGTCTCAACTACTAAAAGCTAACCTAGAAGTGGAAAAAGAGAAAACTGTACTAGTCCGTGTCACTCTGTTTTTAAGTAATACTGTGATCAGGAAGTGTGAAAATGAAATCTGTTTAGAGCAACCAACATGTTATAAGCAAGTTACTTTTTCTCGTAAGTTGTAATATAAAACAGTAGAATTTACTTTCAGAAGCAATCCAAAGTCCACACCTAAATACATTGAACTGAATTGCTTTGAGATTTAAGTTAGGATTGACCTCTGTTTACAGTTCAATATGACGCATGCTACTCTTTTTTTTTTAAGTCAGTTCAGCACTCCAGCATCACAGTTCATTTCGAAGTTAACAAAGATATGGATGACGAAACTCAGGGGAAACCAAAATGCATTTATTATCCACGGCCACTTATACGAGTGCATATGAATCTCTTCCAGGTAAGGAACAAAGTTTACTTGAAAACTAGACGAAAGCAAAAGAATAGGAGAAAACCTTGATCATCGCCATCAAGAGAAGCATCATCATCGCTGTTGATCTCCATCACTTCTGCGCCGGCGTTGTCATTTTCCAGAGCTTCAAGACGAGCAATTATCGCCTTCAACACAAAAAGAATGAGAACTATAATAAGTACAAGATGGAGTAATCCTTTTACTTACCGACAGCTCTGCCCGGGTAGTAGGAATCTAGGGGATCGAAGTGAGAAAACATGTAGCCTAATTGTATGACAAAAGGCGAGGTTGCTTAAGGGAGTTTCATGAGCTCTTTGAACATACAAAGGCATAGACATGAACGCCATAAAGCCCGCGGAAGAAAGGAAAACATGAACCCACACTCACCTGCTCCCTGTTATCGCTACTGGAAAGTGCCGCTACCATCTTTGGGGCGACTCGCCGGATTCGACTGGACATGCGGCGGAAGGAGCCGGGGGGGTTGTCATCATCCATTGTTGAGCAGTTGGCGCCGCGTTCCTGCAAAGCTGGGGCTTGGGGCCTCGATGATCGGTGATGAGAGGAGAGATCCACCGCGGAGTTCTCAGCGGCGCCCTCTGCAAACTAGCGTGACTTCCGCGATTTCTCTTGCACCTGTCCTTTTTTTTTCTAGTCGTTTTTTCTAAAAGGCCACATTGTTAAAAGATAGTTATCAGTATGCCTCTAACTTTTAACTATTACAAAAAAAGTCGCTTCAAGCGACCACAGAAACATTTTATTTCAATTTCAGGTTGATAATGCTGCGATTTGGCTTCAAGGTATTCCTCCCCTGGACAGCCTGAATTTTAACAAGATCAAATTAACATCCATCGTCCATCGGTAAGAAGAAAAAGCGATATTAAAGGATATAAGTGCAAATACCAATCTTTACAGTAAATAAGCATGTTTTATCAATCGCAATCCCGCCGCCGCCGCCTAAGGCCCGCCGACGGTACGCAAGCTCCGAGAGAAGAAGCGGAAGCGATGTCGCCGCCGATGTAGGAGCGAAGGTGCAGTGTAGCGTACAGGAGACGACGGTAGGACTCCGACGCCCTGATCCAACGCCGGTCTTCTGGTTTTTGTTGCTTTTCTGTTTGCTGAGTGTAGCTTTTCACTCTTTGCGCTTTTTCTTCCCCCTTTCGGTGGTAGGGCATTTTATTCAGTTCTGGTGTTTGGTCATGATCGATGAATAATAAATTGTTTCGGGGAAGAGATTGACAACGAGAGTGGGTGGATCGTGAGAGTACGTCGGCTGCCAAACGGGAATTTGCTTCCCTTTTGCAAGTCGAGACTGACTATTAGCATATCTTGAACTGATCTTCGCCGATTGAAGTTATCAATGATTTACTGATATATTTGCCCCTTTAGCTTGACGAAAGTATAAAGTTGTAAAATACCTATCTTTAATCGTGTGAAAAATACTTTCATGCTCTGCAATTTACAGGCTTCAATCCTTGTATCAGATGACGAAAAGAGATATCTAACTCACTGACACCGTCTAAACCCAATATAAAGAGAAGTGGTCGTAGGGAAACATAAGAAGTTAGGAACGTGACGAAAAACATACTTTAGGTAATCTTCCTTAAAGACTTGCGTTGTCTTTGGACGCCATAGATGAAAATTAGACATGGATGCTTCATAGGTTATAATCACGACTCTCAATATTTAGGTTCATGGTTTCTGCTCCAATAAAAGCATGATATTTTTATTGTCATTGCCGATAAGGAGATTTAGATTGTTACCTGCCACCTTTGATATTTATGCTGCTACTTGTGCAAGCAAATCATAGTTGTCAAGCCAACAAGGCACCTGAGACATTCAAGGGTGCCAATTCCATTTATACGACAAGATGGCCACTTAGGCCTAGGTGGTAGCATACGAGATTATATATATGCATATACATAAATAAATAAATATATATATATATATAAATTAGATGTTAATACTATATGTATTTATGGATACATACAAACAAATATACATAAATAAAATAATATTAGGTTATAATTGAATATGTGTGTAATTATATATACTCTATGTATTTATGTATAAATACAAACATATATACTAAAGTGAAAGGGAGAGAAGAGGTTTAAAACTGAACTTTAAAATTTTTTAAGTATGTAACATATATTTATAATTATCAATCTTAAACATGTGTAATAATATAAGTGATAGTGAGATACGTTAATACGTTTACATTATCATTAAATGGATGTCCACGAATTACAAATTGACCTAGGATGCCTAGCCTAGGCACGTTGGGGACTTTTTAGGAAGCCCAAAAGGTGCCTGGAATGTACCCCTAGAAAAGTCTCTTGGCTCCCGCCTTACAACTATGATGCAAATTAACTCAACTCAACCATGCTCCTAATCTAAATTTTTTTAGGGTTAATCATATAGATTCCTTTTCTCCACTCACTTGTTTTTGAGTTATTTATTTAGAGATTTTTTAAGTCATCTAAATTATCCTTCTTCGAGTTAGCTTAAGTCCATCACATCTTTTTTATATATACTATTTCGATCTTTTTCACTTTTCTAACTAGAATGTTCTTATATACATGTTTAATATATTTGAATCATCGCAATCTTCATTTCTTTAATGTCTATAATTACCACTGTTCATATTTTTTCTAATGTATCTATTATAGTTTTATCTAAGCTGGTCTAACCACATATTCATTGAAGCATTCTCATTTCAACAACACTTATTTGGAAATATATTTTTCTTTTGTTATTCTACATCAACTATCATACAACATTATAGCTCCTATAGTTGTATGATAATATTTTTATTTTTATTTTATCTCAACTTTAGTAGAATCTTACAATTACATAAGACTCATGTAGTTAATATTCACTCCATTCATCTTGTTTAATCATATGGTTAATGCTGTTATCATATTCTCCATCTTTCTAAATAATTATATGAAGATATTTAAATCAAGTATTACGAGATAATATTACTTCATCCAAATTAACATTTCCATCTTTTTCTATTTGGTTTTCATATATATATATTTGTCTTAATTTTACTCATACTCTACAATATTTTTCTAAGGCCCTATTTGGTAACACTATTAGACACCTCTATCACTATCAATTTTAAATTTGATATTGATAGCAATCCCTAAGAGGTGCTTGGCTAATAGTATCAATTTTAAAATTTGTAGTGCAAGCAAAGCATGTTCTATAAGATAGGTGTCAACTTGTATCAATTTTGATATTGATACACCACTTTTTAGAAATATCATTATCAATATTGATATAGCATCATATTTTGATACTTTAGCCAAACAGCCAAAAAAGTTTTAGCTTCTTATTAACTCATTGTGTCTCATCTATCAATACAATATCATTTGCAAATATCATACACTATGATACATCATCATGAATTTTTTTTGTAACTTTAATAATAAAAAGGTAAAATTTATTATAGATATTTGATGTAAGCCAACTGAAATAAAAAATTTTCTTCTTTCCCCTCTAATTGTGTGATTGTAGTGGTTGTTCTATGATATATGTTTTATCACTTGGATGTGTTTAACATAGTCATCTTTCGTTCCAACATTCATCACAAAACATGTTTTGGAACCTTATCATAAATTTCTTCAAGTCAATAAACATAGTATGTAAATCTTTTTTTATCAAATTCAAGTGAGATAAGTTCCCCTCTTAATCGGGTTTCCAGTGAAAAAGATAGTCTTCATTGTACACGTACTAGGAATAAATCCAAATTAGTTTGCTGCAAGCATTGTAATATCCCATAGGAGATGCCCCATAGTGTGCTCTTTCCTTTCCTGTGTACTTTTTTTTCATTAATGGAAAACTGAGAGTCTGAGACCTTCTGGTCACATTAAAAAAAAGATGCTCCATAAGTATCTTTTACAATTTTGATTGCATGTCTCACTAACTTGATCCCTCTATAACATGAGCAGTGTATTTTCATTTTATTAAAAATGGGTATGATGTTCTTTCTCTATTTTTTTAGCATTTTATTAGAGATTAATTGTGCTTGCCAATTATGCTTTGGTTCCAAGAGATCTAGTGGGCTTTTGAAGATGTACCATCCTGATGAAGTCCAATCCAAGAAGGTAATTGTGACAATTTTAGCTAGATGCTGATTGCCAAAGGAGCAGAATCACTAGAAGACCATGCTTAGGGGCATAGAAACCTAAAGCGTAAAGTGAAGCGACAGATGAGGTTCAATCCTAAACATTTTAATCAAATTAAAAAACAAAAGATACTAGAAATAAGACCACAAATGAAGGGGAGCAGGAGCATTTTGTGAAAGACCCCTATATGTTTGATTTAACCTTAGGAGCATACTGAAGAATAATTAATGTTTGATGCATATGATGTCGTTTTGACATCTCATTCTACAGTTCAGTGATGTAAGCTATGTATCTGAGCTAACATCTGATGCTTTAATGTTTCTGTGTAACATGTCAAATAACTATGAAGTAGACACCCCTCAGCTTCCTAGTTCGTACCTACCAGGTTACTGCTTAGAAGATAGATGGTGGTGTCAGGTCAGGAATTTAACATGTGTAGATTCATGTTGAGCTTGGGAACAGCTGATTCCAGCCCGTATGACATGCAACTTTGATTCTTTTCTTGTTTAGATAAAGAACATATAAAAGCATTTCATATCTCTGAACAGTTTGGATTGGTTCGAAACTTCTCTGTCCTGCAATTACTATCCTGAAATGTCTACCCATTCTGCAATTGGCGTGTCTAGTTGGTGCTAGTCTTGAAAAATCTGACAACTTTTTGGTAAAAATCCAAGGTAAGTGGCTGACTTTGTTACAGTACTTTTTGGCACTGTGGCAGATTGTGATCGAGTGGCAAGTTGTTTCTAGCATGTTTTTGACTTATTTTGTAACAATTTAATGAGCTGACTAACTTAACAACTATGCTAATCTTCCAGAGATGTCACACAAATACTACTCTTAACAAAACATGTTTAACTTAAGAGTTCTTTCAACTCAATCTCTATAAAAATGGTTAACCAAAGTTGTTGGTAATCTACTGATTTAATGTCACAACATATTCTTGAAGTAACGTGTCAAATCTACCCCTTAAAGATGTGATGTTTTCATCAATATCACACACATCACAAATCATACACACAGACTGCCGGCTAAATCAGGGCTTTGATATTATATGTAATGATCTAACAATTGTACTAATTAATAGTTTTCCTAATAGGTCATTCATTCTTGGATTACTCTCAACAAGACAACAAAGCACACTTAACTTTGGAGTTTCTTTTAATTTAACATTAAAAAATATTAACTAAAGTTGTTGGTAATCTATTGATTTAATCTTACATGTTCTCGGGATGTTACATATTTGTTGTGTGCAAGGATGGTAGGATCAGAATCGGCCACCAGATCGGTGGATACTTATCCGATCCGGATTGGATCGGATCTGTCCGATTCTGAGCGATCTGCCGGAAGAAATAACGATTTGGAATCGTTCTGGATCAGTTCTTCAAAAAGTGGTAAAACCTAAAAAAATACCAAAATAAAATTCTAGATTGGATTTCGATCCTATCTAGAGCATGTTGGGGAAGAAATCGGCTTGAAATCGCCCCCAAAATGGTGACTTAAGTCACCGGATCCTAGCTATCGATTGGGCGGGGAAGACGGCCACGGTGGCCGTAGGGCCGCCGCGGCGCCATTTTCGGCCGATTCCGGCATGGATTCACTGGAATCGTTCCAGAATCGACCGATTCAAACGATTCCGGCCCCAATTCTATCCAAAAACACCGATTCCGATGGATGTTTTCTCCAGATCAGTGATTCCGTCGAGAATCGGATCGGCCATGGTCGATCTGATCCAAGAATCGGCGGATCCCGATCCGGATCGGCTGATTCTGCAATCCATGTTTGTGTGTGACTTCATTTTGATTCTTCATTCAGGTTGTAATGTTGTATAGAATTGCACAGGTATATATCTGTTGCTTAGTAATGTCAAGCAAGCCAAATTGTAGTCTCACTAAAGATGATTATGTTCTCTTGTTTGGTTTACCAATATGAAAAGATCAGTGTCTTGCTACTCTCCTTTTACGGTTGTTGGTGATTGTGACCGTGCATGCCCTCGTTGCTCATAGAAATCGTTTTTATGCCTGCTGAAGATACCCACTTCATTGGCGTTTCTTGTTGCCAATATAACCGTTGATGACGCCTTTCTTACTACTATATGACCACTCTAGAATGCATGCAATTTTTTACTAATAAGCTCCATTTGAATCATACTCTCCTGGGTTTGCTTAGATTGAATGGGTCTATGGTCGGTGTTTATGCGTTCTGTCTTCTAATGTTGTATGCAGCAGAAGCGCCGATGATATCATCATACCTGGTGCACCCTTTTTGGCATTTAAAGATCCTCGAACAGGGCAACACCCACATCAGTAATTAGGCTATCAGTGCATGAGGCTGCTAGGAAGGATCGACGCAATAATACCAATAACATTGGCGGGGTATCTTATGATTTACTCTTTGGAGGTGAAGGATCAAAGATCACGGGATCGGGATCGGTGGGTATCGACCCAATTTGAATCGGATCAGATCGGACTGATTCCAGTCAATTCAATGGAAAAAAACCGATCCATAATCGGTAAAAAAAAATTGATTCCGATTCTGATTCTGGACCAATTTTATCTGGTTCGGACCGATTCTGGCTGATCTCAGTCGATCTGACTGGAATAGCAAAATATATATATATACACGATCCAATTTCGATTCTAATCCGATCCTGACTGTTCTGATGTTTCCGCGTTCCATGTGGAGGATAAACCTGTCTAATCCACATCTTAATTAAACAATCTAGATCTACCTTGTTTGACAAAGTAGTAACAGTGGATTAGTGGATTAGTGGATTAGTGACTAGGTAGTTTAGTGCGCTATGCAGGATTCTCTCTGAGATTTGTCACTAGCACCAGATCCGTATAATATGCTTGTGTAAGATGAGAATGAGATTACTTTCACGTTGATTGTTTTTTCTAACCATCGAGATGAGGATACAACGGACGTGTGATAGAACAGCTAAGCTCGGAGACAAGGCATTTACATGTGTTGCCGCTAGATTTTGCGGTTCAGATGAGCTTGTTCATGTCAAGGGGAGTGCTCAAAGAGCTCCAGATTCAGCTCCACCTAACCTTGTAATACCAATCCATTTAATCAGGCTTGTAATTTAATACCAATCCATTTAATCAGGCTTGTAATTCTAGACCCCGCCAGGATGGCTCGGATAATTAGCAAGATCTAAAGATGCCTATCACGTAGTGGCGGTGGTTCAACGGCGGGTGGTTGAATTAGATACACTACATCATCTGATGTTAGAACCCTTAAGTCAAACTAACATTAAGGGCGGTGGTGTCACACAAAAAAATATATATATAGAAAGAGAGAGAGAAAGAGAGAGAGAGAGAGGAGTTAATGGTGAATAGGTGTGTTGAATATGGGTGGAGAGAAGAGCCAATTTGTTCGATTCTTTAGCTATCTTTTATTGTTGGTGCTGAGATGCTTACGCAACTATGACCAACCACCTGTCCTTGACATTAGCATGGACGCATATGATGTGATGATGCCCACCTCTTTCTTACCTTGGATGTTGAAGAGAGGAACTTTAATACGAGAGTGAAGGAGGAGCGGCCGATATTGTAAATAAAGGAGGGGGACGAGAGTTGGGTCGAGTGAGAAGATAAGGGAGGAGAAGAGGTGGCGGTGGTGGAAATGAATTAGTATTTATCATGTGACGCAATCCCCCTCGTTATTCTCAACTGCCTCAATTACTCGTGCATTCAATAGATTTTGCGGGGGGGATTCAAGCCAAAAGCAGTAGTCTCTCTCTCTTCTTTTCGATGGTAGCCCAGTTCAGTTATCCTCCATCAGACGGTCTCCCTTCTGCAGTTCTGGTGTAATGGCTCGGCTGCGGGAGGGTTGAGTGGAAAGTTAGATAAAATCGATCGTTTGATAAGAGTTGGATGCGGGCGTGGAAGTCAGATGCGGATCGGAAAGGCTGTCAAATCCCGTGTTGGTTAATTAATAATCTGGTTACTTTTTCTTAGTATTCTTTTGTACTCGGCGAAAAAGAAAATGTGTATACACGACTGCATTCGGCGCAGGATTGCGACGGACGGAGAGAACAAGCAGATGCTCTGTAAATCTTCCCGATGATAACAAAAGATGAAGACTTTCCGATGCCCATCTGCGTCGGATCGATCGGAGACCTCTGACGACGAAGACCAATCATCAAACAAGGCCTACAACAACAGGGGCGGCGAGGCCACCGAAGAAGAAGAAGAAGCTTCCATATCTATCTATCAAATATCATACGCCTGGAAGATCTTATCTTATGCCGGCAAGAACAGCGCCAACCGGCACGAGAGGGAATAATCCGAAGAGAGCCCAACGGTAAGAGCTAGCCTAGGAGGGAGCCCGGGTGTCCGATGTTCTCGTCTCCTCCTCCGCCTCGTCAACTGGTTCCGGTCTTCTTGGGAGGGTTGATGGCGCTCTTGGGATCGACCTTGAGGAAGTCGAGGAGCACGGTATTCTTGCATTTGGGGCACCTCGGCTCCTCCTCCAACAGCATCACGTACATGAGGCAGCGCGGGCACCCGACCAGTACCATGGACGCCGCCGCCTCGGGGCTACGCGGCATCCTTCCCTGCTCTGTCTCAGACGACACGCACGAGCTCGGCGAGGAGGAGGAGGAGGAGGAGGAGGAGGACGTGTTGGGGGAGATGCTGTGACCGCCGCCGCTGCTGCCGGTGGCACCCCACGCCGAGGTGCTGCCCCGGCGGGTCGACAGGTTCAGCCTCAGGTCCAGCTTAGGCTGCTTCCCACGGCGGCTCATCTCGCTTCCTTCGTCGTCGTCTACGATCGGGTGTTGGAAGAAAATAGTTCCTGTCTGAGCAGGCGAACAGAGAAGAGGCAGTACAAAAGAAACGGGGGCGAACGACACTCTCGGCGAGGAAGCAGAGGACTGGTTTTCACGACAATATCACATTGACCTTGAGGTCGATGCCAGCCGCGGGGGACTCTGCGGCGGTCGTCGATGTCGACCCTCGTGTGGATTGAGGGAAGAGATACGCCGCGCGGGGGGACGAGGGCGAAGCTGCCGTCCTCGATCGGTGGCGCTTCCGCCGTTGGCTGAACCAGAAGACTGGTTGCCGCCGGTGTTGATGGCACCTGCTGCAGCTGGGCCACCGACTTGCGCCGCCGACTACTGGGTCTTCCCCATCGCTACCTGGAGCAAGGCCCCCTCGCTGCTTCCGACGGTGATCTTGGCCGCCCTCCAATGCCATTTTATAGCAGAGCCTGGAAGTATTAGAGAGGAGGGGGGGGGATGGGGTTATATTAAATACCTTGGTTGATATGGGAGAAATCATGTGGCTTTTTTTTTTCAAGGAATAGCCACCAGGGCAAAAGAACTATATTACCAACCTGTTTGATTTTCAGGACAGATTAGATCCGACATCAGGGACGGGAGGAAAAAAAAACATCAGATAATTCAGGGTACACAGCGGATTGTACCACAGGCTGCAGCTACACTGCCTGTGGTGTTTCTCTTATTTGATTTTCATCATGATTAATTAACATCATCGTGGTGTGGAAGACTTTTCACCATGTGGGAATGAGATTGGTACGCCCATTGTCGTATCCTTTTTTGAACGAGTGGCCAGCCTACGAGTCAACGTTTTCACGGTAACTAACTGAAGACGCCGTTGATTTTTTTTCGCCCCTTTAACCCAAATACGGGTGAAACTCATTCAGGGCGTGAGATTATGCTCCTCGAAACAGTGTGCTAGGCGATTACCATGATGAATGAGTGGACAAAAAAAAGAGAGAGACTGTTTTGGGGATATAGAGAATGCTTATATATATTATCGTTGCCATAGTGCACTCTAGAGAAGGTACGCTTGCACACGTATATTTGGTTCTTGATGATCATTGATGTGCACGTCCGTAACCCGAAGATTATTTTGCCTTACCTATAAAGCTAATTAAAATGCAAAAGTAACAAGCTTTAAGCTAGCTTTGACGACGTTAATCGTCCCAGGATTTGGTTTAATAGTAACAAGCTCTGTTGGGTGATGGAACGCTTCTTGTACCGATGATAACTTTCTCTCAAGATACGACATATTTTCTTTTATTTTCTTATGGAAACTATACGATCTTGTTGTGTAGGTATCCAGAAACATGATATAATAAGCTTCCGAAGGTGAATGGCCCTAAAAGATTCCTCAATATACACAACAACGTTAGCCTATGAATAACGAAAGCCGATCGGTGATATATATATATAACCATCCTCTCCCGGCCTACACGACACAAAAGAAATTGTGAAGATGAACAAGCTATATAAGCTGACTGATTTAAAAGCATACCGGTGATTTTCTTTGGAATATATGGCTTCGTGACTTTTTCTAGGTTGAACAATATTGTTCTTATAAAACTGCACTATATTGCATTTACGGGCATCGGTTTAATTTTTTTTCTTCGCTTGGAGAGAGAGAGAGAGAGAAATATATATATATATATAGTAAGTACTCCGAGAACGTGCCCTCAATGGGGTTGTAATGAATGAGAGTCGAGGACTCCCGGTTTCTTCAAGGGTCCTTAATTTAGTTCGCAACAACAAATTAAGCGCAGTGAAGGCGAGTGAGTCGTGTATGCAACTCCTTGTTCTAAATGGAATATGTGACGGGATGATTAACACACATTCAATACTCTTTGTTTGGTGCGTTTAATTAGGTGATATATATATATATATATATCAAGGTAGGGGACGGCGATTGAAGAACATATATGTATAAACTGATCGCGAAACTAATAACAAGTCATCACATCTGATGTGTGAAACTAAAAGGGTGGGTACGTACACCAAAACGACTAGGACTATATGGACTTAATTCACTAGCAACTAGGGCATCTAATGCAATATAAAGGCAGTTAACTATTCATCTGACTAAATCTCATCAAAGGAGCCACATGCTCTGTTGTTGTAGCATCTCATATATATGTATGTTATACTACATTCATGATTGTTAGAATAGATCGATATTACAAAAGAATTGTTAACGGAAGCACGCGTGCGCATACGTGCGTACTACTCTAATCCATGCATGTTCATACGCATACCTCCTCCTAAACTATGATGCATACGAGGATATCTCCACCAAGCTAGGCTCCCCAAGGATTTCCACCAAGAATATATATATATATATATATTAAAATAGAAATGTTAAAACAACATGAGATACCTGCGGTGGGGCTAAAACATATATAATTTTTAAAAAACCCCATAAATAGACACTAAATTGACAAATATATAAATTCGTCAACCAGAATTAGGTATCTTTTAGTAAAGATTAAGTGGTTGGACATGAAAGTTAATGGGGGTGTTTGGTTGCAGGATAACAACGAAGGTTTTTGTTTTAATTTTTAAAAATTGTAAGAAAATTTGTTAAAAGAGGTGTTTGGTAACCATGATAATTTTATGTTTTAAAAGTGATTTTCTTCTTAGACAAAAAAGAGGGTCTCACCTCTTTCTTTTTTCTTGTGGTCCCCCCACTTTGTTTGGTCATGTGTGGTAGTTACTCTTTTTTGTAATCACATCCCTCCAAACATGATAATTTTATGTCACGAGTTGGTTCACTTTTTATTTTAATACAATTTTTTATCATGAAAGTGTACAACAAATTATCATGCAACCAAACACCCCATAAGAAATCAAAATTTCGGATCGAGTCCAGAAAATATGACACCATACAAGTGGCTTATCACAACAGGAGAACTGACTGACGTACATGCTCGGACGATATCATTTAGGCACTTTAATTAGTTGGCCCTCAACGCACATTTAATTGTTGCGGTTAGTCGTAGACTGCTGCTGTCTTGAAACCAGCACAGGGCATGCATGCACCCCTTTGACGTACCGTTATATATAGTCGTACGCGTACAAGACCTCTAATACACATACATACATACATACATATATATATAGCCGAACTTCCCATGCATGAGATAGAATATGAGTGGTATCATTAGGCTAGGTATACTTCCATTGCCCTGTACCCATGTCGCGAGACTTTAGAACGAATTTCTTAAATGCTCGCACGAACTGTGTTTTATTAATAAAAGAGGGTCGTCTCCTGATCGATCTGCATCTGAACGTTAATTAGGCCCGTCGGGCACAAGTTTATTTCAAAGATATAGTACTTGATTTATCTATAAATTCTTAGGGAAAAGCTAAATCAATCTACTCCCAAATGATCAAGTCCTAGGTCACGTCAAACGGTTCTTGTTTCAAACCTGATTTATAATTTCTAACTTTTTGATCGACGTTAAATCAAATTTGTAGTGTTGTACCAATTAAACGGCCGGGCGGCATTTATATTCTAGCTAAAAGAGTACGTATTAATGCATGGATGGCGCTGTGCCGAGTCGCATGCTGCTTTACTACGTACGTATTACGTAGATAGATATATATATATACATGTGGGCTTGGTTTAATATAGGCATCCGATTGGATTACGGCTGGCTCAGCTGGGAGTAGGGATGTCAATGGTAGCGGATTATCCGATTATCCGACCCGTTCGTTAACTTAATGGACAGTTAAAGGATCATCAAAAATTTCCGAATAGGGTATCCTTAGCCGTTTACCGATTATCCGTCTTTTTAACGGATACGGTCACGGATACAGTATAAACCGAACCCGATAAACCGTTTCCGAACCCGTTAAGTAAAACATGATCCAACGGTTAAAATATATCAGCATCTAACGTTCAAGAAATATGTCAATCTCAAAAACCCTAAAATTAATTTGTGAGAATCTCCGAGTCCGACCTTTCAACTTCTGCCTGTTCCTTCCTTGCCCGACGCCCTACCTGTTGCATCATTGCACCTTCACCTTGACGTGGCGGCCGGCAGCTACGTCATGGACCTGTTGGTTTTGGGTGGCCGGTGTGACCTCGGTTGCACTGTTGCACCTAGCGACGTCCGCGTCCGCGTGGCGCCTGCGAGGCTCCCAACTCTCTCTCTCCTCTGGTTCACCCGCAGCATTGTCACCCCTCTCTCTCTCGTCTTGGAACATTCTCATGAACTTGACAGACGTGGGCCATTGTATGCAATCGTCTATGTTACTTAGTTATTTTGGATCACAGGTCAAGTTCATTCCCTACTTTTGTTGCAAAGGTATATTATTTGGCAAATATTTACTTCATAGTGCTAGTATACATGATATCTCTGTATTATCTTACTACGATATTTAAGTATACATGTTAGGAGGAAGCTAACATTTTTTTGTGTATATTAGGTACCTTCTAGTAATGCTTATATATTCGTTAATCGACCGTTAACCGATCGTAAACCATTTTTAAGCGGATATTACAATGCGGTTCGCGGATACACCCATTACCGATAGTTAACGAATAGTAAGTGGATACTTCTTTTTTATAGGATACGAATACGGATAATACTATTATTCGACCCGTATCCGACCCGTTGACATCCCTAGCTGGGAGGCCTCGAACTTGAGATTTTATGCCCGATCGAGGCTTGATGAGACGGGCGTACACAGTTAAATTAATATGCCAGCGGTGAATTAATAATGGTCTTAAATCGCCTCGGCCTTCGAAGTCTAGTAAGGTTTCAATGCATTGCCCCCCCCACAGCTGCTCCCTACAAAACTGTAGATATATATATATTTCATATATAATGTCGCCATTCGCCCCATGTAGAGGGTAAATTAAATGCAAGCCGGATGATGCTGGAAGTGATCGAGCATTTTATCGAGTTCTCCCGCGGTAGATTAAAGTAGGTCGATTAACTATGTTTGAGAGGTTGATCGGTTGAGAGATTAAATTAGTGGATTATCACCTATATCTGGGAGGTTGAGTTTGAAATAATTCCAAAATTAAGTGTGTTCGGTTGAGAATAAGTCAAGAATGAGTGGAAATAATGTTACCGATTAATTAACACGATTATTAGATTAGTCAACTCATTCAGTTAACATATAGCAACGGAGCATGATCCAACCCGAAGAATTGGTGACTCACGTGAGTATGTCATATGTGATGTGTGCAGTTTTGACGATGATTAAATCAATAGATTACTTATAATACTGGTTAACTATTTTTCAAAAGTTGAATTAAAAGAACTCTAAAATTACAACAGGCAACTAATTATGGACGAAGTCATCCTTCTGTGTGTGTGTATAGCCCTCAAACTCATCGATCCATCTGTGGACGTCCGGATGAGCGGATCGAAAATGGCTTGTCTCCTGCACAAGTGTGGAGAACAGCAACAGTTACACACCGAATTTCACAGATACAAATGGATGAAAAGGGTTGCTAATTGTACGTCCCCATCCATCGGGATGAATATATATACACACACACACAATGGAATGACTTCTAGTCTTCTATATATATTAGGGCTGTAAACGGATGCGGATAAAATTCGGATTCGCTCCGAATTCGTATCCGTTTAGGAGGATAATATCCGATTTTAGATATTCGTCGGAGCGGATATCCGGATACGGATATTATCCGAATGTTAATCGGAGCGGACACGGAAATGCCCGCTCCGCTCCGTTTAAGATCCGCTCCGAATCCACCTTTGATAATATATACATAATATATATAATTATATATTTAAAATTATTATATTTACAAATATGATTAAGTATTCTTTATTATATATTAATATACTAAGTTAATATTGATAAATATATGATAAATTTAATATTTTATAATTTTATTTCTATGTATTTGTATATTATTAAATATATTAATTAAATAATATTTAATTAACATTCCGAAGCGGATATTATCCGTATCCGCTCCGAATCCGAAGATTATCCGACTTATAATATCCGATCCGTATTCGTATCCGATTCGGACCGGATACGGATTGTCCGAATAGCTAAACGGAGCGGATACGGAAACGTCATATCCGCTCCGTATCCGCTCCGTTTACAGCCCTAATATATATATAGAGAGAGAGTGGAGGCACATATATATATATATATATATATATACACATACATATGCAAGTGTTCTCTTCTATGATTCTGCGAACATAAGAATTTTTAGACCGCGCGCGCTGGAGAAGGACGAGAGATGGTGGATAAATTGCACCGACTAAACCCAAAACCATACATGGATTCTTTTTAGTATCTTCGGCCCGCACATCTACAACGGAGAGCACCAATGGGCCGGACCAGGTGACATGGGTTAATTGAAAAAATGGTTTCTACCCATTAAGATTATATCCTGATTTAATTTATTATTAACCCATCATTATTTTCGATGATTAATTCTGTTTTGAACTCGATGGTAATATATATTTACATTATAAGCAGCACAAGAATTGGTTCGTTAACTTTGATGATGAATGGATGCCGGCCTCCGATGCTTTTTCCGGGTGCCCAATTTATACATGTGACAAGCTTTTGGCATCCTTGAGATTCATCCGGCCGGTGTGGTGTGTCTTTTTTTTTGGTCATGCATCCGGCCGGTGTGTCGGTATGCTTGTTATATATTGTCTCGTATATTTAAAAATATATCTGTGTGTATAAAATATAACAACATCTAACTCCGAAACTTGTTTTTGAAAAATTAAAATGAATTGAAAATATTTTACAAGGAATTAATTAGTTTAAACTATTCTCATAAAAATAATTTTCAAGTAAATCAAGCAATCGATTGGCGGTTTCTTTTCTCTGAAAAATTGATTCCGTGTAAAATATTTTTGGTATGTATTTTTTTACACTTAACTAAATGCATCCTAAATTTTAAGATGCTGATACGTAACACATGAACTTGGGCCCTTCTATCGGCATCTATATCTATCTATCTATATATATATATATATATATATATATATATATACAGAGAGAGAGAGAGAGTACCCACACACAAATGTGTCATCTTGGGTGATTTTCTCGTCCCCTTGGCCGGTGGCGGATCTATGATTTTGATTTAGTGGGATCACTCCAAAATGTTAGTGGGTCACATCTTTATAATACTTTCTAATCTAATTAATTTTTAATATTTTTTAAAAATTTTAATACATTCCTTAAAGTCTAGGTCGGCCACTAGTCTGATCATTAATTCAAATCAAATCTAATTAGTGATAGTCTTGGTTTTTCTGATCCCAAATAAAGGGTAACCATTTTTCTGATCCCAAATCATCAATAGATTCAGAAACTTTACCGCATCCCCAGTGATAGATATTGGTCCTGGCATGTCTACGATTTGTTGGTTTATATTTTGATTATCCTCTTAATGCATCTGATCTTGTATTTTAATAAATATCTTAAAATTAAGTTGCATGGTTTAAAATACCTTTAAATTTTACAGTATGGAAGTAACGGATGTGTGTGTGTATATATATATATGTCTTTTTAAATAAAAAATTAATTAATCAGTACATAACATTAAATTTTAGAGTATAGAAGTAACGGATGTGTGTGTCTATATATATCGTCTTTAAATAAAAATTTAATTAATCAGTACATAACATTATTTTCTTACTAAATAGCAAGAGTTCAAAATTTCAGATTAATGCCAAAGCCAATGCCACAACAAGAGATCAAATATGCAGATTACTAACACCCTTTAGATAATTATTCTTTGACATTAATTGAGTTAAAGTCATCTATGAAGGGTACGTAATTGTATTTCATCGAGAGTATATACCCGGTATCTCAGAAGATTATATATATAGATTGCAACAGGGTTAATGTTAATAATATCCTTGAGTTATAGATCATTGACACGAATACAAGTAGATAATACAAATAATATCTTTGCGTTAGTTGTTTTTTTTGGGGGGGGGGGTATATTGGCCATCTAAATTGAAAAGGACTCCCGAGCTAGCTAATATATTATGTGTTCGGTTGGAATCAGTCCTAGCTAGAAAAATTAATGATCTTTTGCTACTCGATCGATCGAGAACTATATATAACTAACGCGTGCACAATATATATAATGCACGCTGATTATTTTTATTATTATTTTTTGAGCGGAGACGCAAGAATAAATTTACGCGCGATGAGCAAAAAAACGTACGAGATGATTAACCATGAAAGTTGATGGATATATATATATATGCACGCTTCATGGAACCAGATTATCCTATTATTCGGCACAGAAGAACACACTTAAACTATTAGCATACGGAAGAAGGGAGAAGGAGAACCGCATCGCGCAACAGCGACGAAGAAGAAGAAGAGGAGGAGGAGGAGGAGAGGTGGAGATCAGACTCTCAATCAATCAGCAACAACAAGAAGAAGCAGAGAGGAGGAGGAGGAGAGAGCAGCAGCAGCAGAGAGAGACTCAATCAACATCTAAGAAGCTGGATGGGCGAAGAAACCGAAGGCGTGATTGACAGCGCTGAAGCCGCCGTCCACCAGGAAGTTGTGTCCGCTGACATAGCGGGCCTCGTCGCTGGCGAAGTAGGCGGCGGCCTCCGCGATGTCCTCCGCCCGCAGCACCCTTCCCTTGAGGTTGCCCAGCCCCTCGATCCACCGCCCCAGCTCCTCCTCGCTCTTGCCGAAGAACCTCCCCGCCAGCGACGACACGGCGATGAAGGGCGAGATGCAGTTCACCCGGATGCCGTGCGCCCCCAGCTCCGCCGCCGCGTTCTTGGTCAGCCCCGCCACCGCGTGCTTCGACGCCACGTACGCGTGCGACGCCACCCCTCCCACCACCGACCCCACGCTCCCGGTGTTGATGATGACGCCGCCGCGCCCCGCCGGCACCATCACCCGGGCGGCGTGCTTGGTGCCCAGGAAGACCCCCGTCACGTTCACCGCCATCACCTTCTCGAAGTCGGCCAGCAGGTTGTCGGCGATGTGGGGCTTGGGGGGGTCCAGCACCGTCGCGTTGTTGAACATCACGTCCAGCCTCCCGAACTTCTCCACCGCGAAGTCCACCGCCCGCCGCACGTCCTCCTCCGCCGCGGGGTTGCAGTGGACGTAAGCGGCGTCGTCGGGCCCGATCTCCTGGCACAGCGCCTGGCCGATCTGGTCGTAGACGTCGGCCACCACCACCTTGGCGCCCTGCTTGCAGAAGAGCCGTGCCGTCGCTTCTCCCACCTCCAAGGCGCCGCCGGTCACCAGCGCCACTTTCCCTGCCAACCTGTGCGCGCACCTCGCGAGAATACATACAGACATACTTACATATGAGATCATGTACTCCAACATATATATATATATATACGATTATGAATGATGATTGAAGAATATATATCGATCGGCCGGAAAATCGTCTTTTACACCTCCTTGCAGTGCTGCTACCCGCGGATGCCATCCCCTCCTCCTTCTTCTTCGTACGCTCTCTCCGGCCGGCGAAAAGTGTAGCTGCAACCGGATGCCTCTCGCCGCTGGTCTATCTCGGTGGCCTGCTTCTTCGTTCCCCGAGGCTCCGTTAATTTATAGAGAGCGGATCACCTCAGTCCCCCGGTGGAGGGAGAAGCCTCAGTCCCTAATCAGAGGCGGACACATATCCCGTCACTTAAGTGAACCGAACCGGTTCAGTTTCAGACCCCCGGTTCGGTTCGATTCACCAAACCGGTTCACTTAAGTGACGGGGGTATGTGTCCGCCTCTGATTGAGAACTGAGACTTCTCCCTCCACCGGGGAACTGAGGTGATCCGCTCTCTTAATTTATAGGGAGATACGTACAAAGGACACAAGGGCCTGAACTCGGACCAGATCATCTTCTACACTGTTGGACGGGTGGGATTATTGGGATGCACGTTCCTTCGTTCGAATCAATGCATTGCATTTTAATATTCCTGTGAGAATACACACACTGGCCTATATATGTTAACCCACTCAAAACTGTGAGATTGAGTTAGAGAGGTTCAGATTTTTAAACACTCCCTTCCAACAGTCAATTAGGTGACCGTCTACGGAGAAGAATCCCTGACCCTTTTGGATTTGATATTATATTAATCAATCTAAAATCACAACATTAAAATAGAGAGGATCAAACTCTTAAGTACCGAAATCTCCCCACCAATAGTTGATATGGCATTATCCGACATATATATGTCTACGTTTCACTCACTTTGATTTTATTTTTATTTTTGTGTACATTTAATTCACACAACTCATCTCCATATATATGTACGTATATGTAGGAGTAGGTGGAGACTGGATCAGACTGTGTTTTTCCTTGATCTACACTGCTCTCCTGATCCTCATGTGACGTATTGTATTACCCTCCTTTCCAGGTAACTAATCAATATATCTTAATTTAAAGATTCCCAGATTTAAATTAAAATCGATCAACTCCGACGTGCACGGCTGTTCCACCGACCTACTTGTAATTGAAGTATTCTGATCGGTTAAATTTATTGGGTCTCGGTCTTCCTGCACTTGATCCATCGAGGTATTTGAAAATGAAAGGTGCGTGGAAAAGGCTACGTACTGCTATTTGAGCGTTTACAGACGCCTAAATGACTCTTTTGTTTTTTTGTTTTTAAATAAGCAACGCTACTTAATTACCTGTTTGAAAATTTAAACTATATATTACGTTTAGGCTGCTTTTATTTGAGATATGATCATTAACCTTCGTCTACTTATTATTTGCCACTCGGAGCGGACTATGTACGTATACTCTTATATATATATATATATGTATATACTTGTCATTCTTAGATGTACATAAAGTTCTCTACTTTTGGAGTCCCATCCAATTACAATGACAAATATCTTAATTTGCTTTCTGAAATCAAGCATATACGCTCTCCAATTAAATAACTTCCTGTTGTGTGTCTTATACACATGATATGTCTCTCTCTTGGGAACAAAAAGATGGTGAGATTGTGATAAATATTAGTGTGGAAGAGAGCGTACTTATAACCGTTCTTCTCTGCAATCCACGTGGCTCCCCCCATCACCCTTGCGTATACATTAATCAGGTAGCTAGTTCTTATCGAGAAATATTTCAATAGGTTGTTAGGCGGCAATGGAAAATCATTAGAATTTTCTTTTTAATTAGACTCTGTGTGCATGAACCTTTCGCAATTAATCTAACAATATTCATGCAACTAGGCCTCTTCAATATAGGGCATAGTAGAATTCTGCTTGTTGGTCATTAATTTCAAGCTCATCTTGATAATTTGCTGTGACTTTTAGCAAGAGATCATCGAGCTCTTTGAAGTACTATAATAATATATATATGTGTGTATGTCTTCGATGGAAGTGAAACTATACGTAACAATTATATATAAATGCTAGTCGGTGAAAGCTAGTATGAAGAAAGGCGACTCTGTGACTCAATGGCATTTAATTATTTATTTATTAGTCGATGAACGAGCACGAAGAACCTCTCTAGCTAGCTAACAGTGACACCCGTTGACGTGTCAGCGCAGCATGTGGGCTCGCAATATAAATATAGATATTGGTATCCGTATATATATTAATATTATAGATTCCTATCTAAATATATATACAGTACGTACTCGTGATCCTCGTGAAGATTAAAGAAATCGATCCCAGCTGCAGGCCTGCAAAGTGGTATTAAATTTTACATAGTATTAAATCTACTACTCTAACCAATTACCAAACTTGCCCATTAGGTAGGTTAATTAGTTGTCACCAGCAAGGTACGCATGGCAATTAATTTAAGCTTTTCGGCGGCACTCATGAGATATGTATTAATTTGACCTGGTCTGGTTAATTAGCTAGGTTTACTCCGACTGGTAATATATATATATTATATATACATATACATATATATGTTTTAACTTGGCCTGGCCAGCTTGGACGTCTGACCAGATCATTATCTATTTGACAACAAGGTGCATGTACACTAGCTAGCTACGTATATTATATTTAACTTTGTATGTATAAGAGTCAAGTGGTTGAATAGCATCCAAAACAATATATTACGGAGAAAGGAGGGAGTTTAATTGACATATATATATATGTATCAAGAATCGGATGCCGTCGCGGCACCATCTCAGGGGCGCAGCCGCCGCAAATTAATATCGATAGATCAATGACACACACCATGTTCTTAATTAAAACTTTTGCCCAACACCGTTTCTTCTATTTTAAGAGTTTTTTTTTGAACAAACACCACGACTAACTTTCATTGATAACAAACCCAGAAGTACATAGTTGAGATTACAGAGACATCGACAGAAAAGACAAAGAAAAGACACACTTCGACGTTGAAGATAACCAAACTTCTGTCGAAAGTCATCTTCGACAACTAAAACATAGCCATGGAGCGGCCAGCACAGAGATGTGCTTATAAGGTCGCTCGGCAGAGGAAGAGACTCCATAAAAGGAGTTTGATAACTGCCATGAGATCGGATGAACACACCAAAAAGGTGTGAATAACGCCCAAACTAACGATCTCATAAGAACGATGATGACTATGTAAAAGTCATGAAAAGACAACCAGACAGACAGAGACCACTGGACATACAACATAACCAGACAATATACATAACATCCAGCTAGATATGCCGACCACCACCTTTCCAGTAATACAAAAGACAAGAGACTTAAATACATAGACGGACCAAACACTGGAATGTGAACATACCTACAAGGACCAAAACATTAGGGGGGGGAGGGAAGCCTTCCCTCCCCCGTCCAAAATTACCTCAAAATAAAACGTGAAATGCAACGACCAAAGCTTTCGTGTAGACGAGCTAAGCTGGCAAGACGTAAAGAGCAAATCAACGTGGGTGGGGTGAATGGATAGGAAGGCGGATGGAACGGGAAATTGAAAGGGTCGAGCAAAGGGGTAGGGTGCTGGAAAGGGGAAAAACAGGGAGGTTACCAGAGAGGGATAGAGAGAAAGTGGGAAAGGGGCGTGAGGCTCTAGACGATGGCAAGGGCACCAATGAAGTGGTCGAGAGCAGATACAGAGTTTATCGGAAGCGAAAATAAATAGAAAAAAGTATTCGGCAAGAAGAGAGCCGAGGGCGCAGTGGGTAGTCGAGAGCCTCACACCAAGATTCGTAGGAGATGGAGCGCCTCAGCTCCTGCAAGTCGTCTCAGCGAGGAATCGACAGAATGCTGGGAGCGCCGGAAACGGAGCACCTAGACTCCTTCGAGGCGCCGCTGGAAGTCAGGATGTTGGGAGCGCTGGAGACGGAGCGTCGGAGACAGAGCGCCTAGACTCCTGCGAGGCGCCGCTGGAAACCAGTATGCTGGGAGCGCCGGAGACGGAGTGCCTAAACTCCCGCGAGTCGCCACTGGAAGCGGCCAGACTTGCCGCCGATGAGAACGGCGAGGTTTCCGCCGAGGTCGGCGAAGCTTCGGGAGAGCCCTCTCTCCCGATGTGTTCGATGGCAGTTGAAAGACATTTTAAGAGTTACCATGTCTTTGCACAACACACACCATGACTTAATTAACTTTTTTAATTTTAAAATTAAAATCACGTGAGAAGATGATTGTCTTTAAACATGAGATTGTATTTTTTTAACAAAAAAAATGTTACCCATTATCCTCTAAGACTTCATCATAATATTGATTTCCATCGTGAAAATGTATAAGAACTTGCCCAACACCCCGTTAAAAAGTGTGAGAGACCAGCTAATTCTATATAGGAAAATCTCTCTAAAAAACATAATAGGGTGTTTGGTAGCTCTTTTAATTTTGAGTCAATCTCGTTTTTAAAATCAAGATTATTTGACTTCTTATTTTTAATTTTAAAATAAAAAGAGTCTAATCATTTTATGTTTGACAAAACTGTCACAATTTTTAAAATTTATAGAATACTGTTTGGCTCCACCGACATCTCCACCGGCCGGAGTCCGCCGCCCCTTCCACGACTGCCGACGTCGTCCACCCCACCCCCCGCCGTCGTCGACCCCCCAACCCTCCGCGGAAAATCACGCCCCCTGCCGGAGTCCGCCGCCCCCTCCGCGACAGTGGCCGTCCACTCCCGCCCCGCAGACAGCCGCGCCACCTGCAGCCTTGCCGCCGCCGCGCACACCCCCCACCCCCCGCACAGCCTCGCCGCTGCACAGCCCCGCCTCCCCCCTGCCGCACAGGCTCGCCGCCGCCGCCTCACCCCCCCGCAGCCTCGCCGCCGCACAGCCCCGCGCACAGCCTCGCCCCCCTGCCGCACAGCCCCGCCCCCTGCAGATAAAATAGGGAGAGAATTCTCTCGTGTTGAGTCTTCTTCCGCTGCGGATAAAGAGGGGGCAGAGGCGGAGATTGTGCTGCGGCGGAGGCGAAGCAGCGAACCTCCGGCGGCGATCATGGAAGACGGCGGCGACGACGAGCAGAACTCCGCCGACGAGCTCTTCCCGAGGAGAGGGGTGACGTGGGGGAGACGGGTGAGAGGAAACAAACACCTGCATCTCTCCCGAAAATAAAACAACTCTTTACTTGTTTTATTTTCGGGAGAGATATTAGAAGTAGGTCTCTTTGTTTCCAAAAAAAAGAGGAGCGGGCAGAAGAAGTGACCAAACATCTCTCTTTCCCTATTTTCAAATTTTAGGTAAAAAAGAGAGGAAAAAACGCTTTCAAACACCCTATAAATTTGTAATGATTGTCCATCGTCCTTTTTATTTTAAATTTTTGTTGCGAAAACATTTTTTATGATAAAAAGTCAGCTTGTCATGTAATCAAACACCCCCACAAATTAATTTAGTGGCCTTTAAAAATGTGAGCTCTTTAATTTAAAATCTATTCTTTTATTTTATGATAAAATCAATTATTTATTTTGATTAAAATGTCTGTATATTTATTTATTTAATATATATTATATGTGTAATTTTTTATCCTCAACAAAAGATTACGTCTGAAAATCGAAGAAACTGAATCATACCTTTTGTTTTCAAAATGTTTATCAAGGTATAAGAGGTATATTTTAGATGTTAATCAAAGATAAAAAAACATTTATTTAGGGTGTATTTGTTTAATGTTGATTCGAACACTCTGGATGACTTAGCGTTGAGGGACATGGGTTAGGCCCAAACAAAAGCAACCTAAGTCCATCCATCGGGCCCGTGAGAACGTGTTGGCCCAGAAGTCGGCGCAAGGTAGGCTGCTCTCGGGGCGGCGACGACACCAAGCAGCTTGGATCATTGCCACCGCCACCGGCCACCGTGTATGTCTACGAAAACAAGTCCTTGGCAAAATGATGAGTTTAATGTATGAGTCTGGATTAGACCTGTCAACGAATCTTTGGATCCGATGTCCCAACCCGAGACCGAACCACTTGTCAGGTTTTAGGTGGTAACTAAAAATATGTTGAGTCACTTCCGGGTTTAACCTGCCCCGAAAATAAAACAATTCGATTTATTTCGAGGATCCACGATGTAGAGGGCCGGAGCCCCTCCGGGACCTCTTGGGCCGCCACGCCATTGTCCCGCTGCCAGCGCCATGGGTCACCTTCGCCACCGCCAAGGGTGACGATTCTCCGGGGAAGCCCATCCCCACCCCCCGTTTCCTCCTCCCAAGGGTGACAAGATGGCTACCCCATTCACCTTGCCCTACCGTCTCTTCAATTGCTTCCGAACACTCGACGGCGACACCATCGAGGAAGAGGACTCCTGCTTGACACTGCCACGACTCACTCGACGTGAACAGGTAGTGTTGAGCGCCATCCCCATGATCCTTAATCCTACCAACTACTGGCACCGCCGGGCCACAGTCGCCTCTGCCCGCAGCCTCTGCGCCACCGGTGGCCGCCGACCAATAATGCAATGAATGCCCCCATCGCCATCTCCTTCACTCTCTGTAGGGATTGTTCTTCTGTCGCAGGCTCTGCCGGTGGCGGGCGGCCACCGTCGAAGCAAATTTCGGGTTCACTGTTATCTCGATTCAATAACTTGGTTGATCTCTGATTCAGGTGAAAATCGGATTCGAATGTTAAGATCCGGATCCGAATTCACTAACCTTAGGCTAGAATCCGACCCATTGGCAGGTCTAGTCTGGATCACCTAAGTCTCACAGTAGAAGAAGTATTTTTATCCTCTACTCAGAACATATCACAACTCCTATGTCATTTAAATGATGGTTCAGTCAAAATCAGTTCACTCATTACTAAATCAACCGGTTCACCATTATTGAACCCTTATTGGTCTATTACTGTACCATTACTGAAGCCTAAGTAACTCGTTACCGAACCGTTACTGAATATTACTAAACTGTTACTGGACATTATTGAAATCTTATTGAATTGTTATTGAAGTCAGTATAACTTGTTACTAAAGCTAGTGTAACACGTTACTAAACTGTTACTAAATATTAGTGAAGCCAATGTAACTTGTTACTGAATCATTATTGAACATTATTAAAATGTTACTGAACCATTGTTGAAGTCTTACTAAATCGTTACTGGAGTCGGCACAAGTTGTTACTAGATTGTTATTGAGGTCAATGTAATTTGTTACCGAATTACTAAACCAATTCAGTAACAGTTCAATAACGATGAACCGGCTGTTATCAAACTGTCACTTAAGTGGAGAGGGATCGTGACATGTTTTGATTAGGGACTGAGAGTACTCTCTCCACCGTGAGCCCAAGGGGATCTAGACTCTTAATGTATGTTCAAATGAATTCGTACATATATATATAACGAATCATTTTTTTGGATCAAATCACACCATTTAATTTATAATTATAACAACGAGACACTACAACACCCATGTTACCGCAGAAAGAAAAGCTTAGACACTGAGAAAAGGCTGAGACACAAATCAACTCGAAAGAGAAATAAACAACGTACAACAACAATATGTTAGATCTTCATCAAAACTTTCGAAAATAGCCATATAAAAGAGACAATCAACACGACGAGCTGTATTGACGGTCGAGAAATAAAGATTTGAACTCTTGAACAATGTGTCTTTTTTTTGAAACACAATACTATATTCATTCATACTAAGCTACGAACAATACAGAGTTTATACAACCATACATCGACAACATTGAAAACAAACGACCGAGTTAACAAGAGAGTGATCTTGGAAAAAGAAACTTCCAAGAGATGATCATACCACCACGAAATGACCAACACACAAACATGCCAACGTGGTCGGGTGGTAGAGATAGAAACTCCTTCAAGGGAGTTGAACAACTTCATCAAGACTGGAAGATCACTCGAAACAGGAGTGGATAAGCCCCAGACACACGGTCTCGAAAGATTCTTAGCGTCTAAGACGCTAAAATCAGCGGATGAAGAGACGAACCTCGGTCGCTGGACTACTAACAACAACAACATAAAGGAAAAAACAAGAAAGACTTAAATAAGCCGAACCCCACGATTCCAACACAACAAAAAAGAACAAAATGCCTAAAAAAAATTTAGGCAGAGTGATGGAAAAGGGGGGTTGGGAGAGAGGGCCTCCCTCCCAAGACTAAACCGACTTCAAACCGCTGGGGGGATCCGCCGGAGAGGAGAGCCGCCTGAGAGAATGTCCGCCGGAGAGGAGAGACGCCGGGGAGGAAGTCCGCTGGGGGAGGGTGCCGCTGCGGGAGAGAAGCGCACATGATGTTCCGCCGACGAAGATGCCAGACGAGCGTTCCGCCAAGAGAGATCCGCCGAGGGTTCCGCCGCGAGCAAAGGGGCCGCGGCGAGGGTTCCACGGCGGCGAGGGTTTCGCCGCCGCGAGCGCGGGGTTCCCCCCGAAGCGTCTGCTGCTCAGCACGGGTCACGCCGTATTTTATCAGCAGGTCCCCGCCTTGGTCAAAGTAATTCTCGGTAAAATCATATTCCCTCTAATATTAATTTAATACGCTCTTGCCCGTGAAATGTCTAAAAAACCATGAGTCGTCGAGAACATACAAATAATAATAATAATAATAATAATAATAATAATAATAGAAGCTGAGGGAGGTCGTTATTCTGAGATCTGGACTGCTTGCTCCGTTGATCAAGAATGATGTAACAAAAGTAAAAAAAAAATGAATATTTCAAAGCATTCATCATAAGTAAGCAAAATTGGCCGGATGTGTAATCAATCAATCTGGAACCGGCGTGCTCTGCTGCTACGAAGGCAAAGGATATATAGAGAGCTCATCCTCGCTCCTCTGTCTCCTCGTCGCGGCGGCGTCAATGGCGGGCATCTCGAAGTCATCCCCGCCCCCCGCTCCCGGCAACCTCCCACGGCAGCTTCTGGAGGCGGCGCGGGAGCCGGAGTTCTTCCAATGGCTGAAGGGCGTGAGGCGAGCTATCCACAGGCATCCGGAGCTGGCGTTCGAGGAGCACATGACGAGCGATCTCGTGAGGAGGGAGCTCGATGCGCTCGGCGTCGGCTACACGTCACCCGTAGCCAGGACCGGCGTCGTCGCCACCATCTTCGGCTCCGCTCCCGGGCCCGAGTTCGCCCTGCGCGCCGACATGGACGCGCTCCCCATAGAGGTAATGTTGCTTTGCCGTTTCTTGGACGTCGCTAGGAGAAAAAGGAAAAGAAGCTAATCTGCACGCTCTGTCCCCCCATTGTTCAGTCGTGTTCTTCGTGTCCCACGATAATTCAGCAAAAGTTATTTGCCGATCTGCAAAGTTTACCGGTTTCCTTGGCAAACATCGAGATCAGACAATTAGGTGTATCAATGCAGGAACTTGTGGACTGGGAGCACAAGAGCGAGTACAGAGGGAAGATGCACGCATGCGGTCATGATGCCCATGTTGCAATGCTCCTCGGTGCCGCCAGGTTGCTTCAGCAGCGGAAGGAGAACCTCAAGGTGAGGTGAGAAGCGGCTGCTAGCTGCTGATTCGATTTACCTGGCATTCAGATGACTCTAGATGATGTTTCCTGCTCGATTGCATCTCGCGCCAAGTTTGATTAGATATATCCAAGTTTGTGTTCTAGGGCTCGGTGAAGCTTGTCTTCCAACCAGCTGAAGAGGGCTACGCTGGCGCATACCATGTTCTGAAAGAGGGTGCCTTGGAGAACACTAGTGCCATATTCGCATTACATGTCAACCCAGAAGCTCCAACTGGTACCATATCCTCAAAGCCTGGGGTAATTCTCGCTGCATCTGCCAGATTTAAGGCCATTATCAAGGGGAAAGGTGGACATGCTGCAGCACCCGATTGTACTCGTGACCCAATTCTTGCTGCATCCTTTGCAATACTTAGCCTACAGCAGATTGTTTCTCGAGAAACTGACCCAACTGAAGCTAATGTAAGCCGATTCGTCTACGTTTTCTCTTGCTGACCATATACTTTTCATGCTTCATTGTTAATTAAACGTCTGTAGCTTTCTTCGGAAGAGAGCCCTTGCTAAACTTTCACTTGTATGTGTACTCCAAGAGTGCTGTTAAGTACTCAAGTATCAACTGCTAACTTAGGAGTCTTAAGTTGCAAGTTGCAAGATCATATCCAGTTGTTGTGGTTTTCTTTTACAATTTTCTAATTCGTGAACGCCAGACATGTCAGCTGAAGTTATCAGATGGAAGTTATTGTCTGTCAAGATCTTCAATAGAAATTGTCATAAAAAATGTCTGAGACAACTGCTGATGCGATGAGGCAGCCTACACTGCCTAGACTAGGGTCACATTGGCAGGAGCCGAAGGCACTGTTGCCCGTGGTCCCGGGAGCTGGCAGTGCCAGATGGGTACTGACTGTACACATGTTTTCGAGTCCGGATCACCTCAGGCGACTAGAGGAGGGAACACCCCCATTCAGTGTATTTATGTTTTGGTTATTAACCCCTTACATATATCACTAATCCTCTCAAACTCACTTATTGAGTGGGCTAGTAAAATATGTAAGGTGTTAATAATATATGTAAGGGCCTGTTTGGCACCAAAATATTTTGAGGATAAACATAGTTTATCCCCTAAATTTTGGGGATAAAAAGGTTTATCCCCAAAATATTTTGGTACCAAACATGTCCTAAGAGATTAGTTACCAAAAATTAAGGAGTTAGTAGTATACGTAAGGGATTAGTAACCAAAAAGAAAACTCACCTTTAAGTGAAGGGGTACCGTGGTCCCCTTCTATTGGCTCTGGAGGGTGCTCCCTCCGGTCACCTTGGTACTCACTCAAATGAAAATTCAGTTTACCTTTTACAAAATCTATACATGGTTTGAAGCAAGCCTTCAGAAACTGGTATGCCAAGCTCTCGCACATTCTCATCCTTTGGTTTTGTACAGTTCAGAGCAGATTACTCATTATTTGTTCACAAGAAAGGAACTTCTATGACTGTCCTGCTCATATACATTGATCATTTATTGATTATTAAAAACATTGATAAAATGGTTTCATCCTTGAAAGAAACCCTACACAAACATTTCAGGCTGAAAGACCTTGGCAAACCCAAGTACTTCCTTGGAATTGAGGTAGCCTGATATAAATCAGGAATTTTCTCAATCAACAAAGGTACGCAGTTGACATTATTTCCAATTGTGGAATGGGTAATGCAAAATCTGCCATGGTTCCTTTGGAACCAAAACACAATCTGTTTAACAAGGGCAACTCATTGAAAGACCCAGGACCATATAGAAGACTAATCGGTAGACTTCTTTACCTGACAGTCACTCGTCATACATTTTATTCACTATTAATCTACCCACTCAGTTCATGACAGCTCCCCTCAATGTCATCAGATGTCTAAAAGGAAACCCAAGCAAAGCGGTTATTCTGAGCTCACAGTCCCCTTTATCACTAAAAATTTACACCGACGCCCATCGGGGATCCTGCCCATTGTCAAGAAGATCTTCTACCGGGTGCATTGTGTATATGGTTGGCAGTCCTATTTCCTGGAAAACCAAGAAGCAAGCTGCACTTTCTCGTCCTTCAACAGAGTCTGAATATAGAGCCATGGCAGCAGGAGTGGCAGAAATCTAGTGGCTTAATCACCTACTGGCAGATTTTGACATCACACCGGCAACCACCAAATTATATTGTGACAGCTAGGCTGCTTTACACATTGCTTTGTATCTGGTGTATCATGAAAGGACTAAGCATATCGAGATTGATTGTCATATTCAGTCCAGATTAATTAAGACACATCACATCTCATCATCTCAACAACTAGCTGAGATACTCACCAAACCATTAGCAATTCCAATTCCTCACCTCCAAAGTTGGTTCGAAATTTACATTTGAAAGGGGTATTAGAATGTTCTAAGACGTTATTAGAACATGTGTAAATCTGTAATTTCTTTTCTTCTTTATGGACGTTGCTCAACAGACTCTGTACAGGCAATATAGTTCCCAATCGTTGTGACCCGGCACCGTCTGTGTGAGTTACACAACATAAAGGGGGAGAAGGGGGGATACACTTGGTGGCTATCCCCGATTACATCCAATTGCCCTGTATTGCTGTGCGATCCTTTATCCATTCTGCTTCCGCTCCTTTCAGCATCGGTCATCTCTCGCAGCGCCATCGCCAGCACAGCAGAGAGTGAAGGAGAGCTCGGGCGATTTCAGCTTTAGTGGGTCGCATCATCTGTTCTTGATCTATGGTAAAGAATCTCATGTACATCTCCAATTGCAGGTGATATCCGTCGGATTCATCAGAGGTGGAGATGCGGTGAACGTGATACCGGAGTCCGTGACTTTTGGGGGCACGTTCAGGTGCTTCAGTACCGAAGGGCTCAAGTTCCTCACAAATAGGATAAAGGAGGTAAAGTCGCTCAAGTTATTGATTAGATTTAACGGCATCTTACTAGGATAGGGCATGTGCTTTTCACATGTTTACAATAAATAATACCTTCAGTTTTCTGTTCTAAAAGCTATATATATCCGACCTCAGGATTAGGGTAAAATTTCCTGGCTTCGTCAAGCTGGCTGTAAGAATTCGAACCGGTCAGCATTAGATGTTAGCGTGCACTATGCTCGCTTCTCTCTTACGGGCGACGTGATTGATTGATCACGGACCGGTTAGCATTTTGGGAGATTGATTGGCGCAGGATGGACGATTCGCCGGTGGATTCCTTCTTCTCATCCTGGTAATTTTGGTATGATCTGCAGGTCGTAGAAGCACAGGCCGTAGTCCATCGTTGCGCTGCCGAGGTGACGTTCCTGGAGGAGGAAAGGAGGCCTTACCCGGCCACCGTCAACGACGAGGATCTGTACAGGCGTGCCAGGCGCGTCGGGGCAGCGTTGCTCGGGGAAGCCAATGTCGTGGTCGAGTCCAAGGCAAGCATGGGAGCCGAAGACTTCAGCTTCTACTCGCAGAGGATGCCGAGCACCATGTTCTTCATCGGCGTAGGGGACAGGGCAGACGGGGCAGCCGCTCACTCGTTGCATTCGCCCTATTTCTCTGTCGACGAGAGCGCTCTCCCGATTGGCACAGCCTTGCACGCTGCAGTCGCCATGGATTTCCTGGATGACGGCGACCCCTCCATGGCGCCAAATTAAGTTATTGTTTTTCAATCCCACGATGCCACGGCCATTTTACTGTTTGGTTCTACAATAATCTCGTGGTAAAATTTTATATTAAAATAAAATCTAATGCCCGGTTGATTTGAGTTTCATTTTTGATACTGTATCAATATTGATATTAATATTTTCAAATGTTAGAGTATCAATATCAAAATAATACAAGTTGACTTGTATTACATAATACAAGTTTTATTTGCATTACAAATTTTAAAATTGATATAATTAATCAAATACTTTTTAATAATTTTTATAAATATCAATTTTAAAATTAATAGTGACAGAGATACTTAATAGTGTTATCCAACCAGACGTAAGATGAATAATGACAAAATTTTGACAAAATTTTTTAAGATGTGACAACATAAAGATAGAGTGTGAGGATCTTATATATTTTAAAAAAAATGAAAAACCGAAGATCTCATCTTTTTTTCCTATAAAAGATTTTTTTTGTAAAAATATTTGTTTTGCATCGATGGTAAAGTGCTCTTTTTAACAAGTTATGATAAGAAAACAAGTATTTTATTTTGATAAAAAACATAAATTTCTGTGAGACCAAAAAGGCCGCTTGAATCTCTTTCTGGTTCTGCCTTTGTATTTCGCTTGATGTCACCATCCTCTTCGAAAGAGGTTGATGACCTCTTTTCATGGGATTATTAAGGCCTCCACCGAAAGCATAAGGGGCTCACCTTATTCCGGCTCCAGACCATGCACCCACACAGATCGGGTTTTTTTTTTTTCAAATAACACACTTATTTATTAAAATTGTAGAAGTGACGCACAAATTTTTATTTTTTGCAAATCTAGCACAAGTCGATGCTCAATAGTTTGACTTGAAGCAAAGTCGGCGTCCACAAGTTCGACTTCACGGCGACACGGCGTTAATTAACAAGTTGAATTTAGACACATTTACTTTAAAACAAAAAAATTACAAATCATATTGTACAAGTACGGCTTGCAAATTTGTTAAATTTTTTTTGACAACGTATTAGATGTTCTATACTGAATTTGTAAATCGAGGATCGTCGAATTTGAATTTGAACAATCCGTTCGATTCATTGAGATCGGGACATTCCAAACCGTGGGATTGGACTCTTAAACTTCCAAAAAAAGAGTAGTAAATTTTACGAATGAATGAACGGCCGACGTTACTCCGAATTAATATTCTTTTAGAGTCGAAATTCAAATATCTAAAAATGTAATCCGAAACCTTCGTGCCCTGAGCCCGATCGACGACCTCGACACCACCATCGCCGCCGCCGTGCATGCATGCACGCACGGTCGGTGGTCGGTGCCGGTGGTCTCTGATGGGATAGAGAAGAGAAAAGGAATCTACGCTGCAGATCTGATTGCTTCCGTTCCTCGGCAGCCCACCACTCGAAGTCGACGATGGAACGCCGCCGCCCCGGCGAGGGGCTCGATCGATCAGCCACCCACCTCGGCCCGTCCCCCGTTGGTGGTGCCACCGCACCACCGTCTCTTCTCTCCGGGTCCCGACGAAGGCAGGCTCTCGACTCAGGGACATCGCCCGGCCGGCCGATGAGCACATCGATAGATAGCTGATCCTTTGGGGGAAACACTAATGAGAGAACGTACCTACTCTCTGCGGCGGCTTACGCACATCTCTGTGGCATGGCATCGCCGCCAACAAACGATTTGCCGGTGCCGTATTCTTATTCTTCCATCGAAAGGATAATGATTCATGTGATTAATAATAAAAATACACAAAGGTGATAAAATCGCCCTCAATTAATATTTGTCACGTGAGATTATGAGATGTAATTTATTATACTTTACGATCCAGACAAGTTGAATAAATTTGTTGCTTGATAATATACCTAATTTAAAAAATTTGTTCTTTTGATTATGTCCTGACCGAATAAACTATTCGACTAATAGATCACCCGCACCGAAAATGATCCTCTGATATGGAAGAATAGATGTAATTCGTAGAAATTCTCTACGAATAACAGCTGATAAGGCCAAGTTCGCCAAGGGGGATTGAGCTTGACTTCAGTTCTCTTTGGCACGTTCTTCCAACATGTGGTGGTGGAATGGAACTACCACATCTAAGACAAGTAATTATAAAAATACAACATGCAGAGAAAATTTATATACATACCATTAAAGATCATGCACTTAAGACGATAGGGAGGATGTTAATACGCTCACTTTTCTCCGATCTCAAAAGATTAGCCAAACCTTTGCTCGAATCCAAATTTTGATTGAGTCTGATCGAGCAACAACATTCGAAAACTAAAGAATCGTTACTTCCCCTCCCCATAGAATGATTCCTAGCCCAAAATACCTTAACTTTGTTACCAAAATACATTTTTTTGGAGAGCACCTATTTTAACACGGAAGAAAACACCTTCTATCGTAGATTAAATAAAAAACTTGACACCTTTTAGATAAATCAAAATGCATCTTGGCAACCATCTGATAGAAACAGTACAGATTTACGACGTTAGTAAAACGTACAGAACATTTGAATACTAGTAAAAAAACTAAAACAAAACTAGTCACCTAGAGGATAGTGGTGATTAATATTGAGAAACTGATTTTCTACTTTAGTTGTCACCATTGATTTTTTTGTCCTATGTACTGAAACAATCGTGGAAGGTGAAAGTGAAGAAGTTGCCACAACATCATTAGGCGCTATTTTCAGAGAACGCATCAACTATCCCTGACAAATATACTTTATAGAGATGAAAAAAAAAGAGCCTGGGATCGAAGGTCCTAGTGTGATTCTGGTCAAATATCGTAATCCGTCCACTTACTTGTTTTAAGAGGAAAATAAAAAGACTTAAGGCGAGAATGAAGTGCCCACCATGAAACACAGGATCCAGCCCGAGTTATCAGGACCCATGTAATGTTAATAATGAAGCTGTTTGCAAGAAAAGTTAAAACAAGGATAAAACGACAATGAAGTGTCTGGATATGGCACATACCCTTTCAGACGCTAAGGTAGATGTTCATGCAAGGAAAAAAGGTAATCAAGAACGGTAATGAGCAGTGCCCAATAACACCAATAATACAGTTTCATACTCTTATGCCAGCGCCATTCAGTCATTCACGATCTCAAGTGTTTCAGAACGATGATACTGTGATCGTACAACTCACCGACGCCAAAACAGCTTACTTAATCTTCTTCTTGGGCCTCAACTGCAGAATTAAAAAGAGGTTTAGCTACCATGGAGCAAACAACTGAAGTACGCAAGTATCAAAAAGTTAAATATACTATAATCCACTCACTTCACTTTCAAATTATCATTGACAATTGTGCCCTTCATCTTAAAAAATAGTGTGAAAACTGGCACAACTTAGTAGTTACCTGGTTGCTGTGACCACACTTCTTCTTCCTGCAATTCACAGCCCTAGGGTGAAGCCTGGCGTAGCACCTGAAAATTGGACGCTTAGGATAATAAACAGGACTGAATTTATGCCAACCAAAAGTTGCAGTTAACAGAATAGACGCTGTTAGACAGTTAATTTTCTTGAAAGACATGTCTAAACCTTCTGTACTAACCAGTGTAAGGCAACTACCTTAAAGTACAAATAATTTATTAATGTTCACAAATAATTTATTAAAGGTTCACATTGAAATAGAATATAAATCTCCAGTTAATCAAATTCTGTGTTGCCAGACAGAATATATTTATGCACCCAAAATTCTGCTCATGAAGAAAGTTTGCTTTATGTCCAGTTCATACATCACTCTAGCCACATGTCTCATTTCAAACATGCAAACAGAGCATGGAGCAAGGATTGCCATCCCGCATCTCAACTTTGGATAGTCCAAAGAAGAGATGTAAGAAAAATCTCGCAAGAGCAAATCCAGAATGTTGGAGGGTCGGGCAGATGAGATAGGACAGGAGGTTGGTGGCACAGAGGGAGTCTGCTTCCTGCAACCACGGAGGGCAGGGAAAACAGATCACACGTCCAAAGTGGGTCCGATAGAACTAGATGGGCGGCCATGCCACTCAGATCAGGTCAGACATACAGATGGGCAATCATATCACCCCTTTGGCAAGCTACCCAAGTCCATTCCAGCACCTCCTCTGGTCATCCTCCCCTGTTGTCGCCTCTCCTCTCACTTCCAGTCTCATCTTTGGCCAGCAGTAGCCCCCGTTAATTAAACCCAGATGCACAATCAAATAATAAAAATAATTTAAAGGCATAGATAAAATCAATTGCTGATTAGGACTTGGGAGAAAGAGCTGGCACCTATCCACCCATCATTTCTTCCAAAGTTAAAATTTGTGCCAATAAGGTTCTTAACTACGAGGATCTCATCCTGCTCCAATGATTTTGGTGTACTTTCTTAGTGGTTCAAGTCCTCCAAAGTGATAATATTACCCTGCTCCAAGTTAACTAGATCTACCTGTCTAGATTATCTTCCCTTATACAACGTTAATCTACCACACACTGTTTATGTAAGACATCCAAATCATTTCAATCTTTCTTCTCAATTAGCATGCAATTAATAATACTATTTTTTTCTCTAACATACAATTCTATCTAATCTTAACATATCCACAATCCACCTTAACAGCCTTTTCTTGGCAATGCTCATCATGAAAGCTTTTTGCCCCTTAGTTGCTCAACATTCCCTACCATCGAATGCTATAGAAGTTAGTCATTTAAGTAGAATTCCAATTCCAACTCCATGGACACTTTACAGTTGCACAGTACTTGTGATCGATCTTGCCTTTGATCATATGGCCTTCTCTTCCCAGCAATCTCCATGTTTTAGATGAACCAAGGAAGTCACAGAACAGAAATTAGCCCTTTCCTTGTACTATAGTATTACAAATTAGTTCAATATAAAATATCCAGATATGTCCCTACAAGAAAATCAACTAATATAAATAAATAAAAGATAAAACTGAAGGAGTGCTTCTTTTCTGGCACTATAGCACCACAACCACGTATCAACAGCACCAAGTACATTAGCCATGGCCCTATTATAAGGTAGAAAAATTGATTGCCAATTCAGGGTTTACAGTAGGTGTAATAAAGGAATGTTCAAAAAGTTCTGACAAAATAAACATACTCTGTACACACGAGATAAAATGAAGCCAGAAAGCATATTTGTACTGAGGTAAATTCCAGTAAGATTTTAACTAACAGGAAAAATAAGCATTTTACGACATTAGAATAAATAAGAGAAGTTCTAAATTTTAATTAAATAAATTGCAAAAAGTATGCGAAAAAATGATCATGTTTACTACTACAAAATTAAAGCCCAGCTCCGGCAGATGGTTGAAGCAGTAGAAATTCTCACTTTCTGCAGATCATCTTGTCCTGGTTATACTTTCGCGCAAGTGCCATAAGCGAAGGTTCAATGATGCCTCCCCTCAGCCTCAGCACCAGATGCAAGGTAGACTCTGTAAAGAAAGTGATAAAAATAGCAATTTAAGAAACAAGAGAGCCCAAACACAAACCTTTCTAGATATTATATTACGAGGTCAGAAAACCTTTCTGGATGTTATAGTCAGCGAGGGTGCGACCATCCTCGAGCTGCTTCCCCGCGAAGATCAGACGTTGCTGGTCTGGGGGGATGCCTGAAGCACTCATTAATGGAAAGAATCAACAGCAAATTTTCATCCCATGGGACACAAGGAACAATGTGCGGAACAACGAAAGTGCAACAGAAACCAGGAAAAGCACACCATATATAACAGTATTAGGGCATCCATTGAACGGATCCGTACATCAAAATTTTCAAAAGCATTTTCAACAAAAGAATAAGAGAATGGAATTCAAACAAAATAAAAAATGGAAAGCAACACAGGGAAGAATAAAAAAAGCAAAACCATATACAGAACAACACGCATATCCCGCGAAACAAAGAGAAGCAGCAGGAAACAACCTTCCTTGTCCTGGATCTTAGCCTTGACATTGTCGATCGTGTCGCTGCTCTCAACCTCGAGGGTAATGGTCTTTCCTGTCAGGGTCTTCACGAAGATCTGCATCTTGACCAGCCGCCGCCGCCGCCGCCGCCTTCGATCAGCGTCCCTAGAGCGGGCGACTGGGGGGGCGTAGGAGATGTAACCAAGCAGAGTCGGCTAGGGTTGGCTTCTTTCCCACGTGAGACGGAATTTTACTGAACCCGAGCAGGCATGTCGAACCGTGATCAAACAGAATGACAGGTAGGCCGGCCTGCACAAATAGTGGACTTCGTATGATAGAAGTTGGTTCGGATTCATATTAAATTTTCGAGTAAGATTTTATCTACCTGTCAATGCCTTCAAATAAAATAAATATATTCACAATTAGGTTTATAATTATTTGAGTCGGTTCACGAATATCTTTACTATTAAAGTAATGAGCATAAATGAAGTTTAAAACTACCAAAACGTTTGATATTTGATGCCTTGTTTGGCCAGAATAATAAATTTTTATATTGAGATTTTTGGAGTGTCTGTGACAAAAATAAGACAGATGAACACTTTGTATTAGAATATTTCATATATTGTTTGTTCCGTGAATTTCAAAACTGGTATCAATAGTCAAATGCTTTATATTTGCTAATATCGATTTTAAAATTAACAGTGAAAAAAATAGTTAATATTGTTGCCAACCAAACTATGAATTAGCATCTCAAATACAACTCTTATTTTAGAGTCCTCTTGTTCGGATCTAATCTCACACGTGTTCTTTTTGTGTCTTATTTATATAATCGCTAAAATCAAAGCTTTCCCTCTTTTAACGATGTAGTCCCCCCTGCTTACGTCTCCAATTTTTAATAAAAGGGCCGTGATTTAAGTTATATTATAATAATTCTTATGTTTTTTACAAGGGTAAAATAGAGTTATGTATTTTCTTAACTTAAGATAGTATGTAACATGAGAAATTGGGCATTGTCGAAGAACTTAATCTCATGTTGGATATCAAAGAGAGTATTTTTATGTTTATAGCTAGGTTCGGTCCTGATCACCTCAATATATAAGTTTTAGATTTTTTTTCACGTGGTATTAGAGTAGATGGGATGGATCCACTTCTTATTTCGCTCAGTCCTGAACCGTGTATTTCTATCATGACGATTGCGGTGGTTGGCCGAGAGGAAAAATGTAGTTGGTCGAGAAAGAGAGAGCGTTGAAGTAAGTACGCGATAGAATATTCTCGACTAATCCTAGTTATTTGACTCTAGATATTTAGTTATCGATAAGCTCAGATTAAGGTGCCCTCGGTGCAAATTAGCATCTACAGTTAACTGATAATTATCCTTAATTAAGTTATCGCTCTTGGCTTCTCTTTATTTTCAGGACCTTAATAATAATACAACGGCCGTCTGGGGATGGAATCGAGTGAGATGTTTGCGGGCATCATGATTTGGACTATTAAGCTAGTTAGAAAATAAAATATCTTAATCAAATGGAAGATATAAAAGATCCACGGATATCTAGATTTCCACATAAGTTCATGACATCTCGGATCGGCGACGCGAGTGCTGCTCGGAGCCAAGAGAAAAGAAAAGATAAAAAAAAAGGATAGATAGATAGATAGATTGGGGGAGCAGAGCAGAACAGAGTGGAGTGTGGCTGCTGCAAGAACTCGGCCACGGGGATCAGACTGTTGCGATCTCCACCGACTTCCGCAACGCTTGCAGGAGGCTCCTCATGATTCGCTGCTCGCCGGGGGCGGCCTGATCCCGCAGGGCACCGTTCCGGATGGCCCGGAAAATCGGGCCAGAGCCGCCGCCCGCCGGGAAGACGAGGCAGTCAATGTACACCGGCACCTCCGTGACGCCGTCTCCCATCTCCACAAAGCCCAGCCTCGCGCCTCCCTTCACCCGGTCCACCTACAAAGCTCCACGATTGCACGGCGATCGATCCATCTCGATCAGCATCAGATTTTGCTTCGTTCAATCACACACGTATATGTATTTCTTGTCTGTCTAAGGGAAAAAAGAAGAAGAAGACGACTAGGAGGGAGGACATGGTAAGAGGGATAGACCTTCAGAGGAACTGGGAGCGGCAGAGTAGCTCCCTGGCACAAGCTGTTGGCCCACTACGTACCGGTGACAAGCAAGCAACGTCAAGATCGCAAGTGATCGATCCATCGATCGGCGGCGGGGTTCGAATCCGGAAAAAAAAAGAAAAGAAAAGTTGGGATCTCCTGTGTGTCAAGAGATGGAACTTCGAACCTGGAAGAGCAGGAGCTCGAACCGATCGACGTCTGTGTCGGCCGGCAGCTTCATGGTGCCCAGGGACACACCCTCCCCGCCGTCGCCACCGCTGGCCGACGCCGCCTTGGGAATGGCAACCGGGGCGCGACGCCCTTGGAAGCCGCACGGCCTCGGGGGCCAACAGACGCCCGGCAGAGCGACTTTCGCCGGGGAACCCCGCGGTTGCGCAGCAGCCTGGATCAAGCTCGTCTTGGCAGAGCCGCACGGCGGCGGGCGGAGAAGTTGCCTTGCCGCTGCCATGGACTTTTGAGGAAGGGAGCCAAACGGAAGCAGTTTCCTCTCGGCTTCTGCAGCCTGCGCTATCGATACGAGGCGGCCATGGATAAGCTTCTTTCTTCCGGTGCCATGGACCGGAAAGATCTGATCTTGCAAGCGTGAGGTCACTAAGCCCTTGCGCGGCTCTACCGCTCGCTTTTGCGGCTGCCATTAAAATTAAGAAATAAGAATAATCCTCTGGGTGCGTCATATGTATTGTACTTTAATCCTTGTAGATTCTTAAATTTCGACAAGGTTCTGCATTAAAGATTTACAGGTAACCTTTAGGGATCTTCTAAATATATACATATATACTTTAAAAAAATCCTCTGACTTCTTGTGGAATGTTTGATTGCACGATAACTTAAATTTTTATCGTAAAAATGAAATTAAATATTCGGAGATCATTACATTTTTATATTTTAATTAAGAGGAGTTCCCTTCTCGGACAAACAAATGATGTTTTGCTCTTCATCGGGTTCTAGAACTCCAAGATTTTCTTTCAAAATATGTAGGAGGTGCGATTAGAAGGAAGGAAGGACGTACACATGAGAAGACCAAAGCAAATCTAGACTTGAAAACTAATAATTGGTGCTGTGCAAGATATAAGGTGCATGATCACTTATCTTGGTGTTCGCTTTGTGCTTTCACTCTCATTTAAAAATATATTAAGAGATGAAATCACTGGATTTGTCACCAACTTTGATTAATTATTTTTCAGAGGTTAATTTCAAAGAGTTTTTAAATTAGGTATATTTTATTGAGAATAGCCTCTTGGAATAAGTGATGCAGCGAGAAAACTATCGATTAACATAATTGTTTGAGTCATTCAAATAACTTGACCCACAGTCCACGTCACATAATGTCTTTGTCCTGAGTTATGAAATTTTGACAGGGACACATCTATGAGTTTAAGTCATTCAAAGTTCGTGTTCTTAACATCGTCGTTTTAAGGTCGGTTTAGGTCTAATAGGGAGGGATATTCCTCCCTCCTAATCTTCCTTTTCCAACATTTTACCTAAAAATATTTTTAGGTTTTTTGTATCTTTTTGTTGTGTTGGAACTGTGGAACTCGAGTTACTTAAGTCTGTCTCGTCTTTTTCCTATTTTGTCGATGTTTGTAGTTCAAAGACTGAATTATAACTCCAACTCTGTTTCTATTAGCATTTTAGATGCTAATCATCTTTCGAGACCGTTAATATGGACTTTATCCACTCCCGTTTTGAGTGATATTTCGGTCTTGACACAATTGTCAAACTCCTACGAAGGAGTTCCTATTTCTGTCACCCGACCACGTTTACACATATGTGTGCTGGTCAACTCGTGGTGATATGATCATCACTTGAAAATTTATTTTTTCAAGATAACTATTTTGTTAACTCAGTCAAGTGTTTTACTGTTTTATCTTTATCGATGCACAAACTTTGTATCCTCCTCAATCTTAGTATGAATGAATATGGTCCTGGCATTCTTCAAAAAAAAGAAGTTTAAGTCATTCAAATAATATTAGTGTTTATAGTTTAAGATCTGGTTGTGTTCCCGAATTCCCCTTTCAAATAATATTATTTAAGTGTTAATTTGTATTAATTTTAATATCGATACTTTATATCTTGTTCGGTTAGAGTTCTATTTTTTATGCTATATCAATATTGATATTAATATTTTCAAATGTCAGAGTATCACTATCAAAATTAATACAAGTTGAAACATGTATTACGTACATAATATGTTTTGTTTGCATCATACATTTTAAAATTGATATAATTAACTTCTCGATGATTCTTATCAATATCAATTTTAAAATCGACATTGATAGATATACTTGATAGTGTTAGCAAATTGAATGTTAACTTTTAAAACTATCAATTTTAGTGGAATATTAATATAGAATTATTTTTGGTACTCTAACCAAATGGGCCATGAGATTTGTGTTCCCTGACCTATGTATTTAGAGTGCTGTTCACCTCCACTTTGCTTAGGAGGGAACAGTCACAGTTTCCAATGGGAAGTTGCCACGACCCCCTCCATGCACCAAAACCAAAAAAAAAAAAAAAAAAACTTGCGCGACGTGTCCTTGCGGAGGGTCGTCGCAACTTACCATTGAGGCTGCCCCCCTCCTGGACCGAGTGGAGGTGAACCGCACTCCATTTATTTAACATTTCGTGCACCTTTCTTTAACCCATGTTTCACCTTTTTTTTTTCATGATATCATTTAATCGGAGCAGAAAATTAAGAGGCAGGGTGGTCCGGAGTCAGTAGAGAAACAACAGACTTGTATCAGAGAGAATCAGTGCGGCAAGAGACGTAGACCATCGACATTGGAGATGGGCGATGATAACAAAGAAGAACCCAACTCAGGAGGGTGTCTGAATGAGTGTAGGTCATCTCAGAAGGGTGTTTGAAATTACAATCTCAACTCTCTCACATAAACATTTTCATTTAATGTCTCAAAAATTAAAAAATTATTAAATCACTAACTAAATGATGGTATTTTTGTGAGAGAGACATGAGGTTATAGTCTCCAACACCCTTTTGAGATAATCTGAACTCGTGTTGAATGGGCCGGGAAGGTGTCGCATGTGGGGATCTCCGACCAATCAAGCAGAAGTTGATTTGTCATAATTAAGCAAATGGATCAGCTTCTCCCAGCTGCACCAATTAATTAAACTGTCACCACCACCCACACCCTGCGAGATCGCTCGCTCGATCGGAAGAAATCAACCGGCAACAGGCTGGGCCGCCGGCGATCAGTTCATCTTGGGCGTGCCCAACTGCCATGCCATCAAGCGCTTGACCTTCACCGCGGCCTCCCCGTTGTTGAAGGCGTACAGATGTGCGCTTTCCCCCCGCGCCACCTCGGCCGGATACACGCGCGACGTGATGCAGGTCCTCCCTCCGCCTCCAAAGCTCTCCACCACCGACGTGTCGATCTGCTCCAACATCAATATAATGGGCCGGCCGCGCGCCGTGACATATTATTCCATGTCGAGCGACGGCGAAGAGGCAGATGATGATGATGAAGAAGATATATTTATATATATGACCAAGGATAATATGTTAATAATACGTGTTGGGCGAAGCTTAATTACCAAGCTCCTAAGTTGTATCCTCCCTTTCTTCTCTACGTCCACGTCCACAAAGCCTCCGAAGGATTGCTTCCACGCGCTCTCCGTTGTCGTTGACCTGAGAAGAAACACAAGCGTCGTCGCGTCGACGTACGCCTCCATATTATCAGCGCAGTAGTGCTAATAAACATGTACACGATCTACGTACCGGCTATATATCACACCCCTAATCTCTTCTTAACATATATATTCATTAACACCGTGCACATATATCTATACACACACACACATATATAGGCAGCTTTTTTCATGATCTGATCTCACGAGACCGAGAGGGCAACACTGCATGCCCTGTATGTGTCTTCGACCGCGAGTGGATATTAATTTGATGATGCTCTTCGACAAACCTGCTAGGATCGTGGCACATGAGGACCACGTGCTTGTCGCCGGACGGCTTCTTGAAGACCCGGAAGAAGACGGCGGTGCGCTCCTCCAGGTTGCCGGACGCCAAGACGAAGAGACCGAAGGGTCCGACGCCGCCGGCAATCTCGGCGCCCTTCCGACTGCATAGCTCCTGGGGGTCCGTCCAGGTGGGGTCTAATACCTCGGCCTTCTCCAGCTCCGGCACCTCGAACATTGCCCGAACGTCGGCCTGCACGGAGGACGGGGGGGTAAGATCGAGAACAGGGGGTCGCCAGCCAACAATACATTTTTATTTTTCTTGTTTTGTGAAAAAAAAAAGGACAAGGGCATATATATGGTACGATTTTTGCAAGAGAGAAAGAGGAGGACTCGCCTGAGCAGCTTTGATTCCTTTAACCTCAAAATGATCTCCCTTCTTCAGTTCCACATTATGTGCTTTGACTTTCTTCTCTCTGAGCTGCTTCAGCTCCTCCACTGGCCATTGCACCAGTTGCTTGCCTCTCTTGTCGAGCCAGACGGTCCTCGGAATCGTCTGCGACGACATGTTTTGAGATTGATCAAAACTTGGATGGCCAATTCAATGTACAACATCACAATAGACCTTTTATGTTACCGCCCGGCCGTACGATCACTTGAATAATATATAGCACCGAGGATCACTTTTTGCACTGAATTAAATTTACAGTACTAGTCCTTTTAATTATACATATAATTTATGGGGTATAGATGTGTCGTCTACGTTAAAAGCCTTATATGATTAAGATTCTTGCATGCGCGCGCACACACATACATTGCTCTATTCTAATAAGCCATTTAAAACAATCAAAACTCCTCTCCAGGTTCAAAATAATACTAGTGTTGTTAAAATTAGTTAAACTAGAGCGCACCTGGATGCCGGACCACCCCTTGACTACGTCACCATCTCTGCTGTCGGACTCGTTCGACCATCCCCACAGAATCCTCCGCTGCTTCGCCGGATCGAAGAACGTCTTGGAAGCGTAGAAGTTGCCGTAGTCGTACCTCAGCCCGGTGTGGTCGTCGGCCGTCGTGCCGTCGGGCTCGTACTTGTTCTTCTCGGGTCGGTAAGTTCCCACCGTGTAGTACTCGTACCTGGTCAGGTCCAGGCTCACCTTCAGCACGTGCTTCAACCCCTTCCCCGTCGCCGACGTCTCCAGGCCCTTCTTGCCTCCGATCGCCACCGGGTAGAAGTCCGGGCACTCCCACATGCCGGTGTCCTCGGCGGAATGCAGCGGGTTGGCCGCCTTCTTCCACTTCAGGAAATCCCTGCTTCGGTAGAGGAGCGCCACCCCCCGACTGTGCTGCTTGCTGCCCACCAGTACGTTCCACATCCCGTCGCTGCTCTTCCACGCCGTCGTCGGGTCACGGAAGGCGCTGGCGTTGACGTCGTTGTCGGGCCCGATGACCGGGTTGTAGTCGGGCTTGACCCACTCGCGGAGGTAGGGATCCGACAAGTTCTTGGGGAAGGCGATGTTCTGAACCTGTCGGTTCAGCGGGTCGATGCCCGTGTAGAGGATGGCCGGCCTGTTGCCGGGAAGGATGGTGGCGGAGCCGGACCAGCAGCCGTTGATGTCGAAGGGCTTGGAGGGGTAGATGGCGGGGTCGAGAGGCGTCCAGTTGATGAGGTCGGTGGAGACGGAGTGAGCCCAGACGATGTTGCCCCAGACGGCGCCCTTTGGGTTGTACTGATAGAACAGATGGTAGACGCCATTGTAGTACATCGGCCCTGTAAACATAAAGAAATAAATAAATCATGTCATCTCTCCCTTCAAGTTTTCGAATTACGAGATAGAAAGACAGATAGAGAGAGAGAGAGAGCGCTTCTGAGGGGGGCGTCGTACCGTTGGGGTCTGCCGGTCGCGTACGTTGTTGAACCGTTGTGGGTCATGATTCGAAGATCGGACCAACGTAGGCGAAGGACAAAAAGGCGTCAGGTAAACGAGAAAATATATTTCAATTACTTGAAATCACGACTAGTGTAGTAGCGTAACAATATTATAATGTACGTATTATGAGGATCGATTATCTTTTATTTCCGAGATGCCAAAAAATGTATGTATACGACGCGCGCAGATGATCAGGGTGTGGCCTGCGGACGAACATCAGGAACAAGGTACGTACCGTTGATCCAGTTCTTCCTGGGCTGGAAGTGAAATACCGTCCGGTGCTTGCCGTCGAGCTCTGCAGGCTCGTAGTTCTGCAACTTGAGGTACACATTGTGGGAGGCGTCTACGACAACGCCGCCGGCGCCAGCGAGGAGGAGGACGAGCACCGCGAGTAGCCATGTCCGGGGGACTTCCGGAAACGCCATGACTCCGGGGGAAATGTGGGGACGGGTGGTCTCGATAGACGTCGACGGAGAGGAGTGGACGCCATTTTGTAATTTATAGGAGGAGAAAGGATTGCGACGGGCGGAAGGTCGATCGAGGGCAGTACAGGTTGTTTGTCGTTATAAATGTTGGGTTTTTATGTCACAACACGGTACTGCCGGATCAAGGCTTACTATTCCAAGACACGGTCGCTTCCGCTTTGGTGGATAAGATCAACCACCCGATCGGCGTAATGAGACGAATTAGGATAACCAGTATGATAAGCCAGTAAAACGATTTTTTCTTTGTACGTATCAATCCTTTTAGGCTTTTAATACTAAGCATGCGAGCGTGAGAGAGGGGTGGGGGGGAGGGAGAGTGAGTGAGTTTCTATATATCACGAACGGGTATATGTTACCGTTTTTAACAGTTAGATTGATTTCAAAGGTATAATAAATAAAATAAAAAATTTAAGACATGGATGATGTCATATGGGGGCCGCCTTCTGGTCGAACAATGGGAGTTTTTAATGTCGGTTTCTTAAAATTTCTCAGACCAAAATCCTACTATGTGCGCGTACGCATTTGGAGGATCCAAGATACGAGGAGTACCAGGCGATTATCTTCACCTTTCTAAATAACAGACTAGGGCCACCGAATTAAAAGGAGAGATACAGTAATGAATAGGCATTTAATGGAGATCCAAAGATATTGTTGTCAAACAAGTTTGAATTTTAAAATTTTGATAATCGGCAAGTCGTATATCTATCACTTATATTTTATAAATTGTTTACATGTTAATCAATTTAATTAGCTAGTGTTTACTTATAAGTTACTTCTATCCCCCCCGGGGGGGGATATTATGCTATGAAAGTAAAAACCAAAATCATACAACTTGTTTTTAAGAGATTTATTTAGAGATAAGAGATGTGATTAGAAATTAATTAATCAAGATATTAAATCAAGGACCTAAATCTTGACCGAATAAGAGGTAAGAGGTAAGAACAATCAAACATCACCTTAGTCAAATAGCCAGGGCAATGTTTGAGAATTCCGGGCGAGGTTGAACGCCTACTCTCTTAAAGGGGTACCTAAAATTGACTGCTCATCTAATTCAATTATATTTGGATGGGTTACGATATAAATTTGAATACCTGTTTTGTCAGATAACAATATATGTTTTGATTAAACAAACTTCCATGTATTTGTTCTTGCCATTATTCACATTTTTATTATCTATATATGCATATAAAATCTTGGAGAAAGAAATATTATTACGTAACAAAGCACGCGTCAGAGAACATCTCGTAATTGCCTGGCAAAGAGATGGGTAATTGGGCGTGCAGGAAGCAGGACAGAGTCGATCGAGATGTGTTTCCTATTTGCTATTGAACTTGATCTTGATCTCCGGAACCGGGGGTGTTCATCTTGAACTCTTTCATCAGCTGCATGTTCTTTCCTCTGGATGAACGTGCAATTTAATTATTAGGTTCTCATTGGTTCAGACTTCAGAGGCCCCCAAGGTCGAGCTAATATATCGGCATATCTGAGAGCTCATCCCAGAACGAACAACAAGAGAGAAGGATAAAGAGGCATCTGTGCAGACCGATATTTAACTAAGTTACTGTCATGTGAGAACTACACAAAATCTTAGATTGAATCATATATATGGTTTCTTTGCGTACACCACATGTTAATTATATGAGATCATCTAACTCAAAAATCTTTAGATAACATTGAATAAAGTAGGCACCTTCTTCCGTTGGAGTATACTTCAACCCTTGTGTTAAGGCACCTTCCTTCTCACGACACCACAAATGCAACAACGTACAGATCAGATGCTTTGGCCGGGCTGAGCATCGGAATAAATTAAGCTTCTTCCGCATCCATGGAGGCGACCACTTCACGTGAGCAGGCCGGGACCTCTTCGGGTGGAAGATGAATATGATCTCGGGTGTCCGGTCCTATCCTTGGCAGGGAAGTAGCTAGCTAGGAATCTATTCGATTTGGAAACCCCCGCTGGTTACCACGACAATACTAATTATCAACTGCCTCTATATATATCGTGCACAAACGAACCATCGGCGATGCTACGTACGTTCCAACACCTCGATCGATCGGGGTGTTAACTTGTTCGATCTATTCCGAAGCCTTCTTCAAAAAAGGTATATATATAGCAGCCAAAGTTGATGCTCGCTCTCTCTGCTGGCCTTTAAAATTGGCGGCGTTGGCAGCAACTTCTCCTCCGGCAACCTCCAATAGCAGCTGCTTGTTAATTAGGCGAGAAGGTATAAATAGAGGCGTTGACGATGGCGGCGCCCGGACGGCGAGCATGGTTCCTTCTTCTTGTCCTTTTTTTCCTTCCGTCCCCGTTCTTCACCGGCAGTTACGCCCTTGTCGTCAAGGACGTCGGCGAGGGAGAGAATTCAGCGTCAGGTGATTATGATTACACTCTAAATATAACGTCTAATCCCCTCGTTAACTTGGGCATTTGGTCTAGTGGTATGATTCTCGCTTTGGGTGCGAGAGGTCCCGAGTTCGATTCTCGGAATGCCCCGCTTGGCCCTGTTCCATTTTTTTAATTTTGCATGTTGTCAACATGACTTGCCAACGCTACCTTTTGGTTCCTTTTCGGCTGGCCGTTGAACATAATCGTCTATTTTCGGTGCGAGAGGTCCCGAGTTCGATTCTCGGGATGCCCCGCTTGGACCTGTTCTATATTTTTTAATTGTTGATTAACCGCACCCAACATGACTTGCCAACGCTAGTTACCTTTTGGTTCCTCTTTCGGCTGGCCGTTGAACATAATCGTCTATTTCCGTTGCAAATTTTCCGCCAAAAATCGAATATAACGGCTCAATATATATGGTCGCCGTTAGATTTTGATCCCTTTCTTTGTGGTAACGTATGGTCCCCCGTTAGAATTTGATCCATTTTGCTTGTGGTAACGTTCTCTTGGGCTTATATAGTTGTGCGTAACTCGGCGGGCCGTGGTGGCGGCCGAGGCAGCTCGGACGGCGGCGCTTCTGGAAGCGCAGAATCAGCTGCTTCACAGAATTCCAGGACGCCAGCCGGAGGATCGCCGTCGGCGATCAACGACGGCGGAGGCCAAGTGAATCGGCGGCACAGCGGAGCAAGCGGCACCCACAGCAGCAGCAGCAGCTTGCCGGCGGCGCTGGCTGCTTCTGCGGTATTGGTTCTGACCTTGTGCTCTACTTGATCAGCTCTAAAACTGCTCCTACGTGTGGTGTGTATATATATCTTGTAGTCTAACAATCTTGAGTCCGGATCCCCTCAGGAGGGCTCCTGAGGGGATTCGGTCAGCCCCTCTCACATTGGGACTGACAAGACATTGAAAAGATGGTGATTTGAGGAGGTTAAATCACCATCTTGTCAGCCCCAATGTGAGGGGGCTGACCGGACCCCTCAGGAGCCCTCCTGAGGGGATCCGGACTCAACAATCTTATATGTATCTTTTTTGACTTTTGAGGTCGACACGCGCTACTACAGTTTTACGACGGTGTTGTACTTTCTTTTTTTCTTTTTTCTTTTCCCGCTGAACAGAAAGAAAAAAACAAAAACCGTCTCGTCGATCTTCATTTACTAGCCGCGACAATTTTGCTGCATGTTATAACCTTATAATTATTGTTACACTTCCGGAGAAACATTTTAAGTATTAAATTCAAATTTAATACTATTCATTAATATATAATACAGTTCAAAATAAAAATTATACTAAGGTTCATTATCAAAATAAATTATAGTGGTAAACTTGCAACTATATATATTCTCAAAGAGTGAAAGTTATGTACACTAGTAAGATTATTTGTATAAACTTGGCACTTATATACGTGATAAAACTTTATAATCATGAGGCTTAAAATAAAAAAATAGCACGAAATTTTTTTACAGAACAATCAAAAATGTTTTCAAGAAATTTATTTCAAGCATATCGAATGGGATTTCGGATTTCTTTTCTTATGAAAAAACTAAATTCATGTAAAATGTTTTCACCAATTTCTTTTTTACATGCGACCAAAAGTGGACCGTGTTTGGTTGCACAATATTCTTTTTGTAGACTTTCGTGATCAAAAATTATATTAAAAGAAAATGTGAACCAACCAATGACATAAAATTACCATGTTAGGAGAGATGTGATAACCAAAAAAAAGTAACCACCACATGTGGCCAAATAAAGCTAGTGGGGGACCACAAGATAAAAAAAGAGATGAGACCTCTTTTTGTCTAAGAAGAAAATCACTTTCAAAACATAAAATTGTCATGTTTACCAAACACTTCTTTTAACAAGTTTTAGTACAATTTTTAAAAATTAAAATAAAAATCTCCATTATCATGCAACCAAACACCGGGCATGTTTGGTATCATAAAATTTTGGGGATAAACCTGGGTTATCCTCAAAATTTTAGGGATAACCCAGGTTTATCACCAAATTATCCTCATACCAAACAACACCTTAGTGTTTACTTAAGTTACATATCATATATATGTTACTTCTATCTTCTATAAGAAGCTTATGTATGAAAGTAAAAAAAGGTAAATTTTACAACTTATTTTAAAGATTTATTAAGGTATACGAGGTGAATTTAAAGGTACGTAATGTATGTGATTGATATGAATGCACTTTCAACCTCTGATTGGTTAGATCGAGCTTGATAAGATCATACCTCTTTAAATTAACCTCGATAATTTTAGTTTTTTTTATTCTTTAGATGTAATCCTTACAAAAAAATAAAAATTAAACATATGCAATATATCATTTAAGTAAAGATTAGGTAATTGATTAATGCATAAATATCTTAATCAAAATAAGTACTTATATAGGTGACATTTGTTTTGGCTAAAATTCAAAATCTGATTCCTTAATTTTACCTCTGACCTCTTGATTCTTTGTCAAAAATTATTTAATTTGATTATGACATTTTAACTAAATACGTTTGATAAATTTGTCCAAATTAGCATCTTAACTAAAATCTAAAATGAGCAAGATCTTGTTGTTGACGTTTCAGAGGTCTTCCCAATGTCCGAAAAGAAAAAGTTGTTTCTATCAACTTTTTAAAGAGGTAATTTGAGATATTATAAGCATTTGTAGACCTTAACTCAAAGGAGTTGCTAAATGTTCTCACCGAATCAAGTTTTGTTAAGCCGAATCAAATGGGCCCTTAATTAATTTTGTCATGAATTAAGAGGCTAGCTATGAAATTAGTGTTCAAAATTTGAAATTAAGCCAAGGGAAAATGGTAAATGTTAGATCAAATATTCTAAATCCACCAACTCTGACGGAAGCAAATAATCAAATTAGACTGATCAAACATTACCTAAATTCAGCCGTCCTTCGCTAGAAAAGCCAGCTTCTTCCCGGGTGATCGATCGAGCGCATAAAGATCGACCCAAATGATGATGATAACTCAGTCCAGATGAGAAAATTTAAGTCACGCCTTGTTTGTTTAAACGAGAAACTGAAGGGAAATGTCTTTATTTTATCAACCAGGAAATAATCAGAGATAACAGATATTATGCCTATATATACCTGTTAATTAAAATAAAAAGTTGACTCCGTGCGTAACTGACTGTTGGACTGGACGTGCGACCGAGACCATCACGGAGGCGTACGTTGAAAGTCTTCCGGCACGCCGGAACCAGACAGCATCAACATGAATCATGGCGGCACGGCCGGCAGCTCGAATGCCGGCAGGATGGGCTGAATCCCGATTCCATCCGCGCCGTCACTCATGGCGGACGTTCACGCCCTCCGGTCAGGTTATCTCTCGGTTCCGAGAGGCTATATATATGCATATATGTATGTATGTGTGTGTGTAGTGGCAGACGACAACCGCCGGGATCGAAGAAGCTGAAGTGCTGCCCCTGAAACGAGCACCGATGAGGAGAAGAAGAACGTCTACTGCCTCCCTGCTTCTCGTCTCCCTCTTTCTGATCGTCCTGGCGCTGCAGCTTCCTTACGGAATAATTGCAGAGGAAGAAGCCCGCTCCGCGCAGCAGTACTGGGCCGAGGAGAAGGAAGACGAGGTCAACGTAGTGCAGAGCCACCAGGGATCTCCCTCCCCCAAAGGCTGCGACATGACCATCGGCGAGTGGGTCTACGACCGCTCTTACCCCTTATACGACAATAACTGCCCGTACCTGAGCGCTCAGGTCAGCTGCCGGAGGAACGGCCGGCCGGATCTAGACTACCAGAAGTGGCGGTGGAAGCCCCGGCACTGCTCGCTCCCCAGGTAGGTAATCAATTAATTCTCTCGATCAACAATATACCTCAGAAATCCGCGCGAGCGATATATCTATATATACAAGTATAATTCTTGCAGATTAATTAATGTGTAAATGCACATTAGGTCCGTTTTAAAGAAATCACTTTACCACTAGGTCCGTTTTCAAAAACACCTTACCATCAGGTCCGTTTTTTCAAAATATCGTCACCCCCGCTCCAATGGTGATTTGAAATGTCGTAAATGCCCCCCCGCCGCCCCCCTGCCGCCGCCCCCCGGCGAGGCGCCGCCGCTGCGGAAGCCCCCCTTGGCGCTCCCCCCGCCCCCCGCGGTGCTCCCACCGCCTGCGGAAGCCCCCCCCGGCGCTCCCCCGCCCCCCGGCGAGGCGCCGCCGCCTGCGGAAGCCCCCCCCCCCCAGCGCTCCCCCCGCCCCCCGCGGCGCTCCCACCGCCTGCGGAAGCCCCCCCGGCGCTCCCCCGCCCCCCGGCGAGGCGCCGCCGCCCGCGGAAGCCCCCCCCCCGGCGAGGCGCCGCCGCCTGCGGAAGCCCCCCCCCCCGGCGCTCCCCCGCCCCCCTGCGGAAGCCCCCCCCCCCCGGCGAGGCGCCGCCGCCTGCGGAAGCCCCCCCCCCCCCCCCCTTGGCGCTTCCCCCGCCCCCGCGGCGCTCCCACCGCCTGCGGAAGCCCCCCGGCGAGGCGCCCCCCGCGCTCCCCCCGCCCCCGGCGAGGCGCCGCCGCCGCGGAAGCCCCCCCCCCCGGTGCTCCCCCCGCCCCTGCGGAAGCCCCCCCCGGCGAGGCTCCCACCCGCGGCGCTCCCCCCGCCGGGGGTAAAAGTGGGATTTGAAAATGATGGGATGAAAAAATGGACTGGGTGATAATGAAATTCAGTGTCAACGGACTAAACAGTAACGAAATGTGGTCAACGAAGTTTTTACTAAAGTCATTTTCTTAAACGGACCTAAGAGTAATTCTCCCTTAATTAATTAATTAGCAGCTGGGTTGAGGTGATTGGGTGTGCGAGATGCAGGTTCGACGCTCTGGATTTCCTGGGAAGGATGAGGAGGAAGAGGGTGGTGCTGGTAGGCGACTCCATGATGAGGAACCAGTGGGAGTCCCTGGTCTGCCTGGTGGAAGCCGTCATCCCCGACGACCGGAAGACGGTCACCTCCCACCAGACTTTCACCGCCTTCCACGCCCTGGTACGCATAATTAAATGAGAGCGATGAGTTTCAGAAGAGTAACTTCTGAGACTTTTTTCTCAACTATATCATCAAATTATATATTTAATGATTCATCAAATCATATATTTATCAAATTTTTGTGAAAAAAATTGAAGAGAAAATCTCTCAAGAGTCCTCCTAAGTTCCTCCCTCTAGTAATTAATTAGATCTCGTAAGGTAGGGAAGATAATGCAGTTCCGCCATATATATATATATAAATGTATATAGAGCTAGCAGCTGATACCGGTGCATGCCGGAACGGGTGTGTGTGTATGTTCAGGACTTCGAGACGACGGTGGAGTTCCATTGGGCACCGTTGCTGGTGGAGCTGGAGCTCGGCGGTCGCCGCCCGAACCAGAAGAGGATTCTGCATCTGGACTCCATAGAGGAGAACGCGAAGCACTGGCGGGGAGCGGACGTTCTGGTGTTCGATTCGGCACACTGGTGGACTCACTCCGGCCGGTGGAGTTCGTACGTATGAAATATATATATACGGCAAAACTCTTGATTCATTCAATCAGCTGCTGCTGCGTGCGCATGCGCGCGCCTGATTACAAGATATTTCCGAGAATAATATGTATATATATATATAAGCTCTAAATTTTATTTGGGGCAGATGGGACGTGTACATGGAAGACGGCAGGGTGTTTCTGGAGGGGCGCCTGAACCCCATGGTTGCTTACGAGAAGGGGCTCACCACATGGGCCAAGTGGGTGGATCTCAACATGGATCCACGGCGGAGCAGGGTCATCTTCAGGAGCGTCTCCCCAAGGCACAACAGGTTTGTATGCGTACGTACACACACTGCGGCCTCTGATCTTTGCGACTCGATGCATATATATTTTGAGATCTATATATATATGGGCGTCATACGTACATATCAGCACCATCGATCGAGCTCAATTTCTCTCCTACGACATTTAATTTGTAAATCAGGAATAACGGCTGGCAATGCTACCGGCAAAGGGAGCCGGCCCTGGTGTACGGCTCGGGCCGCCGGCACCGCCCGCCGGTGCAGCTGGCGGTGCTGCAGGAGGTGGTGAGGAAGATGAGCTTCCCCGTCTACATCCAAGACATAACGGGCATGTCGGCTCTCCGCAAGGATGGCCACCCTTCGATCTATGCCCGGGCGCCCAAGGCTGGGGAGCGGCTCTACTCGAGAGCGCCGTCCTCCGACTGCAGCCACTGGTGCCTCCCCGGCGTGCCGGACACTTGGAACGAGCTGCTTTACGCTATCCTCTAACAACCGCGTGCACGCCTGCTCCCACACTCGTTACGTACGTTATATCAAGGATAGGAGGATGCCCGTGTTGTTGTTGTACACTTGCTAGAGGCTAATTCTCTACCGCTGTTTTTACCGTAATTAAAACTGTTGATGCCAGTGGGAGAAACTTCAGCCATATGTTGTATGTGACATGGCAAAAAAAATAAATAAAAATGAAGGGCACACGGCCGTCAACCGGGAACAGGGTGTAGCATATACAAGAAAAATCGCCCCTGCAGTTTTGAGCATCAAGCCTGCTAGCCAGATGATTTGTAAAGTTAAAGCTATATAGAATATTCTTGTAGCATTAAGTGCCGTGGTCCAGACGGCACACTAATCTAGACTCAGATCATTTTCAGAAAGAGACTGAAATAGATGTCATGGGTGTTGGATATATAAATGGGTAAATGGGTTCCGTGGATCAAAAACAGAGGTGCGTGCAGAGACTCTGATATTTTGTTAAATAAATGTCATCATTCAACTCAAAATCTATAATTAGTAGGGTAGACATATTTCTTATATTTAAAAATGTGTAATATCTTCATTAAGACATATTTTTTATATTTCTTATATATAAATGCTGTCTTAACTTGTTTCACGGGGACTGATTGTTAGCACTGGCATTTTGCTGTCATTCCCTTGCTTTTATGGTGTTACTTATGAATAATCGAACAGAAGACGCATTTTTCACTGTATACCGAGAATAAACATATATAGAGATTTTGACGCATCGCTTTTGTTTTCACTGTATACCGAGATTAAACATATATGGAGATTCCCCCTCCCCCCCCTCTCTCTCTAGAGCAGGTTTGTTTCCTTTTCAACTTTTTTGGCTTTAAGTTAGTAAATGATTGTTGTTATAAAAAATGATAGGCTGCATCATCAAAGGATATATGAATCAAAATTTTAATTTAAATAATTAACTTTTATACAATAGAAAGTGATATATCAGACCCTTATGTTTTTTTTCGTACGAATTTTTCTATACCAACTTAAGCATCTAATACTAATATTGTATAGATTTTGTATAAAATATATGAATCTAAAATTCGTTGAAAATAGATTTGAGCTTTTCATTTTTTTTCTAAGAATTTATCTATAACAAGCTAAGAATTTATGGATCTAAATTTAGCTGAATTTTATGTGTGTGTGTGTGTGTAATCGTGTTCTTCATCTGAAGTAATCAATGGCATGAAAAAGGCCTAGAGACCCTGGCATCTATCCCTACTTACCAACTCAAATAAAATACATATCCCTCATGTGTGTGTGTGTGTGTAATCGTGTTTTTCATCTGAAGTAATCAATGGCATGAAAAAGGCCTAGAGACCCTGGCATCCCTACTTACCAACTCAAATAAAATACATATCCCTCACGTATGTTTTCCATTTGTACCCACTTTCCTTCCAGTAGATAAAACTCCAACGGGTGGAGTGATTATTAACAGAAACCTATTCTGCTAGGTGATGACATATTAGCCATCCTCACATATATATGTAAGTATATATATATATATATATATGAATGTGCAAAATATATATATATTGCTGTGTGTGTGTTTATGTCTATATATATTGCTGTTTGTAAGTGAGATTTTGCAAAAAAATACATCATTCATCTCATCTCCCACCCCTTATTTCTACGTACACTAAAGCAAATATTTGAGAGGTTTACATTCTTAATGCATACGCCTGGATATGTCATGCTCTTGGACCACTTGAAAACTCCAAACAGGCGCTTAGATATAAGAAACGCTATCCAATCACCTTCTGCACTTTTATGGTTCTCTTCTCTTGTTCTTTCCCCTCTTGAGAAAGAGAGGAGAGATTTATCCATGTCATGGATGTATCATTTTATCTCAACGAGAAATACAAGTATTAGATCGGAGTTGACATGAGAGAAATCATTTGTAATATTTCAATTTGTGAATATGTTAAGAGATTAAATCAGTGAACTACTAGCAATACCGGTTAGTCATTTTTCAGAGATTGAGTTGAAAAAAATCTGAAGTTAAGCGTGCTTTGTTGAGAATAGGCCGATGATGGGTGACTTCTTAGGAAGACAACCAATTAGCATGGTTGTTAGGCCAGTCAAGTAATTTAGTCGGTCATTACATATGGTATCAGAGCATGACCCAATCAGAAAGTTCGGTGTCACTCGCCTAAGTATGTGATATCTGATGTTTGTGATCTTGATGAAGGCGTCAAGTCTTTAAGGGGGTAGATTATAACACTTCAATTTATGAATATGTTAAAAGATTAAATCAATGGACTACCAATAATACCGATTAACTATTTTTTAGAGGTTGAGTTAAAAGAAATCTGAAGTTAAGTGTGTTCTGTTGGGAGTAAGTCGAGAATGGGTGATTTTTTGGGAAGATTACTAATCAGTACGGTTGTTGGACCAATTAACTGATTTAGTCAATCGTTACATCATTCATCTTGAATTTTTTCATTTCCCAAACCATAATCTTCACTACGCATCACTTCTGTTCTTCTTCTTCTTCTTCCCATGACGACAATGACTCCAATCATGAGCAACTTCCGAAGGATTTTGATGCCCTAGTCTGTACAGTCTCTCTCAACAACTCATGTTGCACGTACTGCCAGAGCTAATTTTTCTTGTGTTCCAATTCCATCCACCCTTATACAACTGAAGAAGTCCGGATGGTCTTGGAGCGAGTTCGCCAATGAAAGCACACCACCTTACAATTCACATTTAAGTCAAAAATAATGATGTATTTATGATCACTGATAAATAAATGCCCTGTATGTATAGGGTTCGTACAGTATGAAAGAGTATTAATAAAAATATAGACAGTAGAGGTCAATAAGATATGAAAAAGTTGTCATTGTTAATACTCAAAACAAGCATGGCATAAATGCATGCGTGACAGGAGGTATGTTAAAGTAAGATGTGGATCAGCTATGGACTTTGGATTATTCTTTGGACTTGTTTGGCCACTGACAAGGCCGGCATCCAGAAGATGCTTAAGTTCGGTGGATGTATGGTAAGAAAGTAGCTAGGACGCAGATATCAGGACATGATATGGTCCCTTAAGGTGTTGTGTTGCCGAGATTTGTAGCTCGGATATGGGCTTTATTTAAATCTTCCACCCTTTTGATGATCATAATATACAAACACAAGGTGGTGGTGGTGGTGGTGGTGAGTGATGGATATATGTATGTAGCAATATGCATTACATCGCTTAAGATATATACATACCCATATCATCTCCCTTCTCGTTCACTCTGCCTTACGCTTGTAATTGCATTATAAATGGGGCCACTTGCCCAGCGGAGCAAATGAAATAACACCCCACACCTTCGATCTGCTGCGCTCTCTCTACCCTCTCAACTTGTACTCTAGTTTTCATTTCTGCCGCACAAGACAAGAAGAGTTTTTTTTTTTTTTTTTTTTGTTAAGGGTTGCAGGTAGCTAGGGACCAAATTATGTATATATAACGACGCCATATGCACCTCCGATGATCCCGCAGCTATCAGAAGGATGAAAACTGGTGGCTCTGCAGGGGCGGATGGACCATCTGCAAATCCGCTGCTGTGGGGAACGCACCATCTTCGGCCATCAATACGTTCCTGTTTGAAGAAGGAAGAATTAATATATACACATATATACATCAATAATTACTGCGCATGCTCTCGTAAATATATGTACATTATCACGTACGTACATCGTACTTAAAGGCCCATGCATATATGGCTAAAATCTGTGAAGATTGGGTCACGGTCTTAAAAATTATCTTTCTCAAAGAAACCCAAACACAGCCACGAATCAACCAAACCAAACAGAACTTTAATTATCTCTACTTTGATCATGTGTCTTTCCTCGTTAGGTTTATTGCTGTATTATCATATCTGTACTTTTTTGTGTTATGAATGGACGTGTTGGTTTTTTTTTTTAAAAAAAGGACAAAGGTCATGGTCTTATCTTACTCGGTTGACGCATGAACACCACCGACTAGCAATTAAAATATTTCTCTCCAGAGTCGATTTTAAAAAGGCCCTGCCATTTGAATTCCCATCCGCCAGCACAGGGCTTTCATGGGTGCAACTGCAAGAAGGGGCTTTCCTCCGCCGCCTCCTCCTCCTCCTCCTCTGGTGTTCTTTTGTTTGTGTGTGGCTGCTGAGTTCTGTTGGACGTGCTGCATTCTATATAAATATATATATCGTAGGTTTTGTGCAAGTGGTTGAAATGTTGATAAAGCTACTAACATTTCGTGCATGGTGGACGTCTCTATCGTTCACAAAGACCCATCCTCTCCGATGTACGTGCACATCGCTTGTAAAGACGGGGCCAAAGATAAGTGGATGATGCTGAAAGGAAGGTATAAAAAATGTACTGGGTGTAGAAAGTGGAGTTCTGAAGATGCGGGAAGGAAATGTGATAATCCGATGGATATAAATTATTAGACTGGGATTACCAACTTAATTATTATGAGGGAGAACTAATACAATCTCTAAAAAAAATGGGAGATACATATTCAATCGATCGTCAGTATCAATCATTAATTGTATATAGCAGTATTGTATTTGCACAAACAAAAAAGAAGAAGGATCGGATCGAGCTTACTCTCGCGGGCGGGAGGCCCAGAGGGAGCTGAGGGCGCGCAGCCGGTTGTGATATTCCCCGATCACCATGAAGCACTTCGCAGACTGCCTGATCGTCAGGATCTTGGACAACTGGTGAAGGGTCTCCTGCCTTAGGTTGTCTGCCTGCAAACAAATTTCAACAATGTTTGTAATTAACGTAGTGGGCAATATTAATTTGAGGTGCGGAGCTGCGCGTACAGAAGATTTGGTCCATGAACCTAGCCAGAAGGGACATTCAGACAGGAGTCTAGCAAGGATTCTTAAGAGCTGTCCTTTTCGTCGCCTTTTGGTGTGACTTTCAGATCATACAACATAAAAGCATATAGGATCGTATCGTGCTCCTACAACTGTATCTTGCGATATCCTCTGATTCGACCAGAAAATAATATTCTAATTGCTGATAAGGGCAGGAAGGGATATATTTTCTAACGAGCAGATGGTGGGAAATCCAGCTCCACGCCACAATGGTCCTTATCAACCGATAACGATGGTCCAACACCATCTTATTGGGCCAACTGATCTCTAACATGAGTGGAGTAGAGAGGAGCTTTTTAACAATAAAAGCAGCACATCTAAATGGCCCAAACGGATTAGGTAGTGGGAAGGGTATTAAACCCCACATGGAAGATGCTTCTATACGTACTTATCCAAACTACAAAGAGTTAGGTCGCTGTGTTATCTTGTTGCAAGAAGATGTGGATGACTACTCCAACGCCTTTTAAATACACGCACACACAGAGCGCTAGAGAGAGAATCAGTATATCATGACACATGCATTACGTATAGAAATTAAGACCGTTATTTTCATCCCAACTCCTAAGGTTGATACATCTCTTTATGCTGATTTCACGAAAATTCATCATGTCATAACTGGAAGGCTACAATTAACTCGTTAAATATTGAACAATTAATTGAACCCACCAGGAAGGATTTTTTTACTTTTTTGTCATGATAAAATTTATTCAAGATTAATTTTTACTATTCTTTTTAAAAAGAGGACGCCTACATGGGTTGGGGGACTCATATAATTAATTAAGGACTAATATTTTTCAAAGATGAGAACTATATGATTGCTATCCTAATTAAGACGTGATAGTCCAGATCACCTGTGTTAGAGGGAGTTTTCTCCAACAACTCTTGACTCACACAGTTTCGAAAGAAAAGAGAATTTTCTCATTCTCCTCACATAAATGATGGTGTAAAGACATTATATCACTATTAAATGAAAGTATGAATGAAAGATTTAATATTTTTACACTCTCATTTATGTGAGAAGACTGAGGGGATCTCCTTAAAAGACTTCCCAAGGGATCCGCTCTCTTTTGAAAGTGGTGCCACTTCCTAATGTATCCATGAGTCTCACCTCTATGTATGAGTGTGGAGAAAACTCTCCTTCCAACAAGAGGTGATCATTTGAAGTCAAGACGACTTATGTAAGCAATTAATATGGTTGCAAGGCAAAGGACTAGCTTCATTCGCGTCCCAAGAGCTGAGGTGACCAACTTAAAAGTGTGCAAGATGTTCTGTTTTCGGGCTTCAATATCCTATTATTTTTCATATATATATATGCATGCAGCTTGGGTTTAGTGAACCAGATATCAAGCTAGCGGAAGAAAGAGCGGGAGGGAGAAAGAGAAGAGACCTGCCGAACAAATCCTTCAAGGTTGGAGAGCTTCCCCAAGGCCATAGCCATCTGGCCCATGTAGTTCCCCACGTCGGTAGCCTCGCTTAGAGAGCCGCTGGAGACGGTGTCCGCCAGAGACTGCTGGAGCTGCTCGAAGCCCTGAGTTAGGGCATCCTCCGCTTGCAGGGAGGACTGCTGGAGATTGTAGATCCCCATGACCTGCTGATCAGTCACTGGATCCAGCTGTGGGGTCAGTATCTGCATGCTCGAAAGAAAATCACAAAACCAGGTTTTAGAAGACGGATATATATATATGACGTCATTGCATGAGGCTCGGGATGCCACTAGATTGTGTAGTTATTAGGTGTGTCCATAGATATGTGTGAAGGAATTCTCTATAACATCATATAACAGTTTTTTGAGGTTTTTCTTTTGTGTGGTGTGATGGGACTTGATTAATTTCTACGCCCTATATATAGATTCTGCAGGCTCGTCATACACTCGATCCACGGGTGGTATATATAACCCATTGGAATTTGTATTAGACACATGAGTATAATTCATGAAGCCCTAAAAATGTTGCGAAGGAACAAATGAAAAAGAGAAGGACGCACGCACGCACACACATATGTATATAGCTCTATTTTGGAGAAAAGATTAAGTGGTTTATTTAATTAATGAGAGAGACCTTGAGCATCTCTGAGGGTCGGAAGCCGCCCATCCACAGGAAGCAGCGCTCCGCCGGCGACGTCCAAGTGCCGGTGATGAGGTGGAAGACGTCGGACTTGGCAGCGGCCCCCTTGAGCCTAAAGATCTCGTCGTAATGGGTAACGTACTCGTCCACGATGACTCGGAGGTCGACGTCCGGCAGGTGAGCCTGCAGTGCCCCCCGGAGCTTCATCATCTGCTTCTGGTCCTCCTCCAGCCACCGGCCATATTCCACGTCGAAGGCCGCCGCTCCTGCATGCGCGCAGCAGCTGTGCGTCATGGAAAACATATATATATTTATTTATATATTTATATGGAACAGAGCAAGGGCTCTTCGTCGATCGCCACAAATCAATCAATCGTCTTCGTCCGAGAGGCTATAGCTCGAGAAAATTACCAGCAATTTAATTTAAGTGAAACACACATCTATATATAGAAGATCGTAATAATTAGATTGCAGGTACTGCGCCGCGCGCCAGCAGGAAATTAAGGGAACTGCGCATGTAGGGAGATCTTAATTACCAGAGCTAAGGTTCCCACCGGCACCGCCACCCCCGCCGAGGAAGAGCCCCTAATAATTAAGAGAGAGCAACCAAACAACGCGCGAATCAGCTGGCTTGATTCCAACATATATATAATATATGTATTTCGATATGAATAATAATTATAAACCTGGGAGCGCGCTCTATGGAGGTCCTGTTCCAACTGTGTTAGTTTTACTCTGCTAGTCTCTAACTGCTGTACGTAAGCCTGCCATATATACATATGTTCGCGAGGTCAAAGAGACCAGCAGGACATTAGAAAGGACGAGCGATATAGAGATCAGGGACGAAGGGTCTACGCGCGCCCGTACGTAATACCTTCTTCCTCAGCCGACTCTTCCTAGCCGCTTCTCTATTCTGAGCCAGACGTCTAAGCGTCTGAAAGGCAGAAATGAAGAAAAAAAAAAGGGAATCAAATTTAATTGTTTAGTCAAATCTCATCTCGGGTTCATTCGAAGCAAAATTCGTAATTAATTAAGATGCATGCATGTAAATTAAGATCTAATCAGCTGAGACTCCAAGTCGACACGTGGCACTCATCAACATCACTAAGCATGTACATGTAGCTAGACGACGAACGCTAGCTTAAAGAGATCAGAAAGCTGGATAGATGGATAAGATCGGTATTGTCATGACCTTTGCGTCCAGCGGTTTGCCGTCTTTGTCCATGAGCTTTCTCTGCGACAATATTAACACAAAAACAAGAGATAGAGATATATCTTGAAGTCAAAAGCGCCTTTCTCACTAGCTTGTTACTAAACAATATTGCCGGGGGGGCCGGCTACATACGCAAAAGAAAAGGGAACCAGAAATTGTCAATGGTGGTTTCATTCAAGAGACTAGCTAGCTACTTAACGTACGTACGGGGTCGAGCTATAATATCAAATAAGCTCTTCAAGTATGGCACACACATATATATATATATATATACACACGATTAGCTAAAGATGAATGACTTCTCGTACTAAAAATCTACCTTGTAACGGCACATCAGAATAGCTACGGGAGCCCCCGTGAACGATCTTATTATTGATCTCTGAGGCCGGATCCCCTCAGGTGGGCACCTGAGGGGGTCCGGTCAGCCCTCTCACATTGGGATTTGACAAGATAGTGATTTGACCCTCTTAAATTATCATTTTTTCAATGTCTTGTCAGCCCCAATATGAGGAGGACTGACCGGACCCCTCAGGTGCTCACCTGAGGGGATTCGGTCTCTTGATCTCTACTCAAGAAACGGAAGAGCTAAGCAGACAGAAACAATTAAAGTGCTACTGCACGCCTTGGACTTATAAAAATAAAAATCAAATTGGACAAGACACGACAACTACGGGAAAGAACAGAAAATTCCTGTCAGTCCTAGGGATTTGTGTAGACGACCTACACTGCTGGTGATCAGAGAACTGATCTGTAACTGTGTTCTTCGACATCTGGTGAACAAGGCAAGCCATGCATTAATTAATGGGCCGTAAATCTCTATAGATATATACGTTTTTTTAAGACGTTTTGAAATTTGGAGCGATCGCGATCGATGGAGGAGCGAAATAAATAAGCAACAGCGGAGGGGAACAAGTGAACAGCAGCCGTCTTTAAAGATTCGCCTGCTGTCTGCTTGCGTGCCTACCTTCTCTTGAGGCTTGCGGTGAGGTCTCGCCGTTGCAGCTGCAGCAGCAGCTCCGGAGACATCGCCGCCGGCCATGGCTTGCCGTCTATGCTCACCGGAGAGTTGGCCGGCGGAGGAAGACCTCCTGCTCACCGGAGAGTCCGAATCCAGCTGAGCAGAAATGGTGGTGTTGTGAGCAGATCCTGAATCGGTGCTCTCTGCCGACTGTGAATTCCCCTACATACATGTATATTGTGCCACAGTTCAAAAGGAAAGGAGATATATAGCACCACTGTCGAAATTAATAAATACGAACGAACTTAAAAAGTTAATTGTATATCCAGAAACCACGTACACGCTCAAAGAAAGAATTATAGAGGACTACAGATGAATTAATCCCCATCGTTCCATTTAATTGCTCGAGCAAAAACCCAAAATTAAGTCGCGGATCAGCAGAGAGAAGAGAAAAAAAAAAGGGTGTTAGTAATTGGTTCCTCACCTTGGGCGACTGGACGTGGAACCTCATTGGCCATGAGGGGAAGATCTCCAGAGTTGGTGGTGGCCTGGCCGCAAGGAAAGCTGCAAGATCGTCGCACGAAAGCTGGCACGGTACGTTATCCGGCCGGAGGAAGAGAGAAAGATCAAACACACACACACACACACACAGAGAGAGAGAGAGAGAGAGAGAAAGAGAGAGACGGTTTCAAAAGGGACTGATTCCATTCCCCCGCAGGGATAGAGAGATCATATGGGTTGTTTCAGGAGACGCCTCTCTCGTCTCCTACCGTGATCTCGTGAACAGAAGAAAAAAGGATAACGCATGCCTACGCTTTCTGTCGCCGGGAGCGCCTGATCTGATGCCAACGACTCCTTGCATGAGCGCCTCCTCCAGCTCTCCGAAATAAGCAGATCCTTCTTGGTCACAGCTGCAAGCAAACGCCGGTTAATTAGGACAACACATCGAACAAAAATTTGAGTACTGGGAAACGGAAACAAATTATATATAAACATCAGGTGATGATTGAAATTGGGGGCGCCGCATGGGTGCATGGATGACGCTAGCTTGTTAGAAAGTTTAATAAAGGTCCAAGATTACATACACAACAGACCAACTCTGGGGTTGATCTCATGCGATGAAACTGTCGTTTGGCGATCGCAGATGAACCGAGTCAGTAATCTTATAATTAAGGTAAGACGGGGGAGAACGCGTTTAATTTCCGCATTGCGGGTAAGGTTATATATGATCCAGATAAGCTCGAACTTCAATTCTCGGTAGGAAAAGAAAATTCAAAGAACAAATTATGGAGTAGTTACAAAAAATTAGCTGAAGCGGGGATGCCGTCAATTCCAAAAGCTAGGGCATGATTAGAGAGCCTTGATCTAGAGAGATCAGTTTCTCCGACCCCATGATTCGCCATTCGGGAAGCAGCGCTTCTCAGCTCCTCGAGGCAGCCGCAACACCGAAGCACAGTCCTTCAAATCATCACCCGCGATACATATATATCTTCACACGGCTGTTCGGAACATCGATATCAACCGAAAGAACATGAACAAAAAGGATTGAGCAACAAGAGAAAAAAGGGGGGGAGCAATCCAAGGGAAGAAGAGACCAGTACAAAAAAGTATTGGCGCAGTTGGCAACGTAGCATGCAACCTTGAGCCCATGAAGAAGAGAAATTCCGGTGGTGGTTGGAATTGGAGGGAAGAGTAGCTCAATAAGATCGAAACTTCGCTTCCGGTTGGGCGGCGGCGGCGGCGGCGGCGGCGACGGCACGGAGCTCGCCTTCTGCACCTGCACAGAGACAGGTGATCCTGTCACTCGACCGACCTTATGCAGAGCTTCTTTACCGTCCTCCCGATGCAGCATCAGCTTGAAGCCCACCCTCATCAACCTCCTCCGCCAGGACAATACCGTGGGCTTTCATGCAGCCTTGGGTGCACTAAGAGATCCTGTCCTCCAGGACTTGTCTGTGGGTCATGGAGAGAGAGAGAGAGGTGGATTATTTGAAGGAGACCACTAAATCGATGAAATCCGGCTGCACTTCATGTAACCGAACACCATCTGTGCATATTCCTGATTGGGCCTCTACCCTTTTCCGGTAGATTTTGAAGAACCCAATAATAATAGCACCAAGAAAAAGAAGGCTAGCATCTAAGAAGATGCAGACAAGCACCTCGGCCGCCCCACCCTCCTCAAATTTAATGACACAGACGAGAAGCGCTACGGAGGTTTTTGTCATTTCAGACTTTCTATACTCCCAAGAGGGCCCGGTATTCCTCATATTTTAACAACCACCCAGGCCGCTTATCTGAACTTTCTCAAAGAGAAGCACCGAATATTTTCTCCACCCTCTGCCTCATTGAGTGATCGCTCACAAGAATACATTTTTTTATTTTTGATCCCATGGTTAATATATGACATGGGGCATGGGCTGGGTAGGCATCGTCCCCTCGTTGAGGGGTCAACATCCTTGCCTCGTCAAGTACCTAAAACCGGGTTCCAAACAGGTTTCTTCTCCGCAGTCTAATAAGCAGAAGGTAGCTCTCTGTGGAGACGAGAGGTTGCTTGCAGTTGCGGTCATGAAGGCTGCTTAGTCAAAGCTCTCTCTTGGTCTTTCGAAGTCCCCTCGTATAAATAAATAAATAAATATATATATGTATGTATCCAGACGTTGGGTAGTGTCGGGGTTGTGACCCCCGCTGTGAGATGAATGTGAGCATCCCGAGCATGCTCTCATTTACTCTTCATTGTTATGGTCGTCATAGTTGTCGGCTCTTCTCCTCCGTTCTCCCTCTGGCCACTACGATATTATCATTATTTAAGGAAGGGGGTTGAGGAAGTGCCCGCTTGGTCCAAAGAGGGATGGGATGTCATTTTCCTACTATCGGGTCGGGGACGCAGGCCTAGTATTTTATGTGGTAGTCATCTGCCACAACAAAATATTCCGTTCAGAACCAATGATTGGCTCCCTAACCAATCTTCTTTCCTGTTAAAAACAAAAGGCCAAATATTAGGTGTTCATCCTCATACAATCTAGACCTCTCTGCGCCCTTGTTCAGGTGGGAAGATCCTCCAAGTTCTGAGTTGAGTATTGGGTATTTGGTTGATCAAGCAAGAGGAGCTCCACTCCCAATGGTTTTTCTGGGCACTGTCTCTGTTTTTGCTCTCTGCTTGCCGACCTTACCTTACAGAGCTTTAAAAAAAAAAAGAGAGAGAGAGAGTTGGACATCAGGAACATATATACATGGCGTGTCGTTGAACTTCAAAGTGATCAAATAGGGGCAGCAAAATCACTTCCTTTCTTGAGCCGCCCCACCACATCGCTCAGTTTACACCAGCGGCCAGATCTCTTCCGAGTACGTACGAGGGAAGACAGAAAGTTCTCATTGTCCCCAATTCAAATGCAGGACTAGGCATATCAGCTTGTAAATGATGTAACTACGGAGTTTTGCATGATGGCGGTGTCACTCCCCTCGCCCCCTTCCATCCATCATGCCTGTCTCCGTCTGCTAAAATCTCAGAAAGATTGAGGGGACAAGACGACCCATGTGGAGGGCGCCGAATATGTAACAGCATCGAGGCTGAGCATACCGCCCAGGAAGGAGACAGCTTTCTGCTCGAGAGACCAAGCTCTGGTTTGGAGGCCATTTCCAAGAGAGTCGACCATAAATTAGCTTTCCTCTTGGAAATGGAAATCGTCGTTGGGTTTGCCGGATTCCACAGAAACGACTGGCCTACTACGATCCTGCAGAGCATAAAACAGCCCGTTCTTGCCATTGAGAATAAACTAGAGCGGAGGATGCTCTCGAGACCCAGCTGGTTGGGGGTCGGCATTTTTCCTGGCTGCCCCGACTTTCTTATTTAAGTATCAATCATGACGTAGTGGTTCCAAAAATGAACTAACCCTTCGAGATTAGGTTGCTTAGTTTAACTTCACCCCATGAATAAAAGATTCCAAGTCGGTACAAATCTATCAAGCAATGTTTCGTTCTTAATTAATCGATAGGCGGTCCCTCGAGCGTTCATTCATCCTGGATGTACCTGTGTCCGTATATTTAAAACACAGTTGTCCGACTGCCGTCTTGTTTGTGAAAGACTTCATTGCTTGTTCGAGCTATGGTAGAAAGCCAGAGCCAGCAACGTTTGATTTCGAGGCTGATGATTTTATGTATCAAGAAACTGGTCGTATAATATTATATATATAGATAGATAGATACACATATACGCATCACACGTACTACTTCACCATCCCTATGTGGGGATTGGATAGTTCCGTATCAATGGCCATCAGCTATAGATTTTGGGTCCTTCAAACTTCAACACTGTGTATTTGGTATTAACGCCATGATGATTTTGGCGTTTTTAAGGGCCGTCGAACAGGAAGGAATATTCACTCGACACTCTTGGGACCTACCCTCGGTGTAGCAACAGGATTTCACTCGATCTGGTCGGCCGACCGCAGAGATGATATTAATGAAAAATAAATTAATGCCCCGGCATCTTTGCCATGTGCCACAATGTCTTCGTATTTCTAGTCACAGTGATACAGAGCAACCCCTACAACAGCAGTTGGGATGGGTATCAAGTCCTGTCCCCCGATTGCTTCGCCTATCGTTTGACAAACTTTGCGCCTGTTTGGCACCAAACCTTTTATCCCCTAAATTTTGGGGATAAGCCTAATTTATCCCCAAGTTATCCTTATACCAAACATGGCCTAAGGTGCTCAACCCATCTGGACGACTCGATCATGCATCGGCCCGGTGGGAACCGAATTTGCGAACGGAGATGCGTCAGAATCATTCACGCGAAGGATATCGCAATCTCTTTCTTATTATAGCCTTTCAACAGTGTGTGCAAAGTGCTATTGAAACGAAAAATAAGTAATTTCAGGATCACTGAGGAACATCACAATACCAAATTTCAGTTCTTTTCACTTCAAGTAGCATGATGGAAACCAGGAGTACAGAAAAAGCCACATTAACTTCCATGTGCTTGATACTAGAGTCCTTTCTAGTGGCGACACTAGGGAAATTATCTCCCAGTTTTGTCTGACAAGCTAATAAATTAGGGTATACGATCAAGCCTTCTGTTTCTCTGACCTTCTCTTTGTTTCCACTTGTGGTCTCTGTATGTTAATTGTAAAATGAGGCTTTTAGGAGTGCGACCAGACATTTTACTAACGGTTCCTTTTTGTGGCAGGAACAAAACGAACAATTTTCAATTCAGATGGCAATGGCATGTCGAAAACCATGTCGGAGAGACCCTTGATGTAGAGGTAAAACATGATAGACACGATGCACCCCATCAGGAAGTTATTTTCCTTCCAAGCACGAGCCATTCTAACCGCTCGCTGTGCTGGAACAAAATTGTACAACAGACAAGGGTAAAATGTTACAGCTCGTTTGGTTAAGAGTATTGAAACCACTAACTAGTATAATATTAGTTCTATATTGTATTGGATGCAAGAGCACGAAAACTGGCGATATCTAATATAAAAAAATGATGTTGATAGTGGGGATTAATCGCATATTCAAGCAGGTCCTTAAACACTGAAATGCTATGTTTCACAAAGTTTCCCCAGGATATCTGTGGACCATGACCAACTGATCACTTCCATGACAATAATATCGTCTAGAAGGTTATGCGTCTGTCTGGACTTTTCTTAGAACGAATTTCTAAATGAACTCTCGTTGCAAGTGAATGATATAACACACCCATTAAATAATAAAAGACAGATTAATAGGAAAGGGTGAAATCTGATCCCAATCACCTAGAATTGTCTTTTGTGAGCAACTGATATGGCCACACCACAAGACTGCCCAACAAAGAAGTGTGGCAAAGAAATAAAAACCCAAAACCCTACAGAAATCGCAGCACGTGTTCTTCTAAGTTATCAAAAGGAATCCAACAAAAACCAACCAATCTCTTAAGCCCATGATAGAACCCGCGCAACACAGATGAAATGAAGAGGAGTGGCTAACTCCTCACTCCCCCTTCTTGGTTTTACACATCTAGGTATCTCCTACGTTGTTTATATGATGAGTCAACTTGAGCAATGCCAGTGTTACAAACATGATTTGGTTGGAAATTTTCTTAAGGATATTAGAGTAGAGATTAAATTTCAATGGCCCTTTATATGACAACAAGGAAACTACTATTGGAGCTATTTACCCTGTTCAACACGACACAATCGAATCAAGCATATAAAGATTGATGGCCACTTAATCAAAGGAAAACTAGACATTGGAGAAATTTATTTGGCATGTAAAGTCACTAGATCAGGTTGCTGATGTCCACAACCAACTCACTTTCTGTAGACTCTAAGCAAGTTGACCATGCATGAATTTTATGCATGGAGTATTTAAAAGTAAACTGATAGGAGAAGCGTGTTATAGTACTTCTACGTTTATATTTTTTTTTGTGAATTAGATTGTGCACACTGGTTTTCTTATTGGATCTAAGTCAGTAATGTAATTAGGGTTATTTTAATTTGCCTTACTTTATTGGAGTTTGTAACTACATTGTCAAAGATGAGAGACAACTGAGGTGAGGGGAGTCAACATAGGCACTTAAGGCAATTTTGATATTTGTCTATTTCATCTTTTTTCCCTTCGGGTGCTGAGCTGGTGGCAGAGGATTTGAGAAGGCTGAAGGGGTTGGAGGAGTAGCTAGAGAAGAAAGTCAGAGGAGAAGAACAACTGGAGGAACAGGCAAGGATCGTTATCAAATAGAAAAGAAGAGCAAACAGGTCTAGCTGACCCATTATGTGGGGGATAACTTAAAATGGCAGACCAGGCTGTTTAGCAGCTGGAAAGGGCAGTGGAGAATGCAGATGCGATGCTGCCCAAGCAGCAGCAGTGGTGGGAGTAATGCCTTGGCATTTTGGCCAGGGTGGAGGGCTGCCTCACTTCGCCTAATCACCTAGACAGTTGCCTTGATTGCTTTTGATAGTTTGCAATAGGCACAGTTGACAACTAACATGGCATCCACTTTGAGCTTTGTGGTTGACTACTTTTGTTCTCTCATCTTTCTTCTCAACAGACAATAAAATAATTGAAGGCACTTGTTTCCCCCAATATCCTACCTATATCGCTGTTGGAGAAAACATATACTACTTTAAAGTTACTAGCTTTTTCTTTTCTTTGATATGCCATGGTCCTCATTTCTGATCAAATGTTTAGGCCTTCCTTTGTCTGATACCGGCAGTAGAAACAGAAATTGGCTTCCATTGATTCAGAAGAAAGAAAACAAGCTGCAAGACTACAAGGGTAGATTTCTATCAGCTGGATACAGATGGGACCTTTCAAATTGTGTTCTGCAGACTGGCCCTCTTCTATTTCTTTATTCAAAATATTCCCAGAGGGCCTTGTAACAAACTGGACGGCCTTAGGGCTACGTTTTTCTGACAAAGCAGGTCTGAAACCAAGGGGTTAAATCTTGTGAAATAGAATCATGTTTGCAGAAGCAAAAGGGAATGAGGGTTAGGTCTCCGCCCCTTGGATTCTTTTAACTTGACTCTTCTCACAAAATAGCTTTGGAGATTAAATCAAAATAAGGATTCCCTCTAGGCCAAGATTGTTTGTTCTAAATATGGACTGGGAGAGGGTGTTACCTAGGTTCAAGATTTCAGCAGTTGCAGCAGGCTTTCTTCAATATGGAAGGGCATTCCTATTAATTGGCACTTCTTCAAGTCATCCTCTTCATCTCTATTGGCAATGGTAGAAGGACCTTATTATGGTGAGACCAGTGGGCAGGGGTTGGACCGCTTGCTGAGAAGTTTCCTAGACTTTTCAAGGTGGCAATTAAAAAGGATGCACTGTATTCTCCTATTAGGACTGCATAGATCTGGCAAAGTCGCTCTCTTTCAGGAGGGCCCTTACAGACGAAGAAAGCAGTGATTTGTCTGCGTTGTTGGGTCACTTAGATAGCATTGCATGCACAAACTCTCAAAAGGGCAAGCTGCTATGAATCCCCACCAAGGGTCATCCGTCATCCTTCTTTGTTAAATCTGCTATGACCATGCCAAGGGTTTAGAGGTGTGCTGGAGAAAATTGGTTTGGTCCCTTTTGCTTCTATTCGAAATCAGATTATTTTTTGTGAAAAATTTGCAGAGATTGCCCACTACTTCCTAGATGTCGAAGTTGTTCCTAGCAGTCAGAACTAGAGGCTGTGTTTTGTGGCTCATAATCATGGATGGAATAATTGAAATCGGAATCGGTGAGTACTAATTCGATCTGAATCAAATCGAGTCAGTCAGAATTGGCCCATTGTTGGGAAGAAAACTGATCCAGGTTCAGTCAAGATTGGTCATGTCTTTATTTTTGTTGTAAAACTTCAGAAATAAACATTAAAAATCCTAAAAAATTAATAATACCCTAAAAATTGTTAAAATAAAAAAAAATTATCTAACATAATTTCTTGTCATTACAAAAGAGTTTTTGACAACAAGTAGATATATTTTAATAGTAATGATCATTTCATTGAATATAGGTAACACAATACAAATGCAACATTGACATGTAATAAACTGTAATATATTTCTTTCACCAATACTTATGAGGCGTTTGGTTGCATGATAATTTTTTGTACACTTTCATGATAAAAAATTATATTAAAATAAAAAATGAACTGACTCATGACATAAAATTATCATGTTTGGAAGGATGTGATAACAAAAAAGAGTAACTACCATTAATGACCAAACAAAGTGGGAGACCACAAAAAAAATAGAAAGAGGTAAGAGCCTCTTTTTTGTTTAAGAAGAAAATTATTACTTTCAAAACATAAAATTATCATGGTTGCCAAACACTTCTTTTAACAAGTATTCTTGCAATTTTTAAAAATTAAAATAAAAATCTCCTTCATCGTGCAACCAAACACCCCATTAGAAATTAGCCTTCATCCTCATCATTTTATGTATGCTCTTGGATGCTCCACTGAAAGCTATATGTGATGATTGACCCGTATCCTTATAAAAATAATGAATCGACCATGTAGGAAAAATCATAAACACTGACGTGTGTTATATAGTTGGAATATATGACTAAAAGTCTTGAAAGAGTTTTGAATAATTTGCTGCTATGCACTAATAAAATTTTTTTGATTCCAATATTGACTTCTTTCACTCAAATGTTATTTTGTCCCAAATCATCGACCCTGCTCCATTGACATCGATTGCGGAATCGACCAATCCAGATTCTCGGTCGATTCTTAGATTGGATCGGCCATTGCGATCCGATTCTCAATTGGAGGACCGATCCGGAAAAAGGTTTTGACAAAATCAACTAGATCAATCAAGATCAGAATCAGATTGATTTTTTTGATATTCCAACTGGATCGATTGGGATTGGATCGGATCAAAATCAGAATCAACTTTTTTTAAATTTACTAATTCTAGATCAATTTTGCTCTAGTGGATTAGTTAGGACCGGACCCACCAATCCCGACTCTAATTCCGATTCGACAATACTTGACCACTGGTGTATGCACTGCTAGAAGATACACCTTCTCCTCCATCACCTCCACCTCCACCTCCACTTAAACCTTTGACATTTTGTTATTGGGTTGATAGAATGAATTCTTTTTCATCATCATTTGACAATGATGCCTGTGTACTATTTGTTCGGCTGACGAGTCTTCACCTAATTTTCAACTTTCTCTTCTTTGCATCTTCTTTTGCCTGGGAAGGAAAAAGTTCCAATCCCCATGCCACGTTGATATGTATATTTTAACTATGAAAAATGTCCTAATTTGTTTGTTGTGGTCTTTGTCCATGTAAGAGTTGGAACTAAGGTTACAACTGAAACTAAGGCTAAAGTTGGGACTATAGTTAGAGTAGCAGAGATATCCACTTGCATATGCTCATCTTCAACCTCAACATCATCAAGTTTCACTTCAACCTATGTTAAATCCTCATGATTAAACTCTATTGGTGCTTTGTCCGTCTTCTCCTCCATCCATGCAACAATTGGATGCTCCTCCCATAAGAAGAAGTAATCCACATCAACATTTTCAATACGTGATTCCCGTGTTTCTACTTCAACTCTTTGTTGATATGAACTACCTACAAATCTAATAAATCTCCGCTTTGCAATTTTTTGGCGATCTTTAATGTTTTTTATCCTCAACCGCATGTTGTAGTGACAAAACACAAGTTGCTCCAACTTGTCAGATATTAGTATATTTATTCTCTTCACGTGAAGAAGGCTAAATATACTCCAGTTCCTCTCACATTAAAAGGAACTTGTGTTCTGACTTAGAATCCCAATAACAATTGCAGCAAGTGAATTCCATCAACTTCTTGTGTTCACTTGGATCCACCACTTAGTTATAGAAAACACAAACAATAGAAAACAACATTACAATAACATAAAATATCATAATAGAACAACAATATATTTCAACATATCAAGAGAAATATTGTCAAACGAATATCTCAGATGCAGACAATGTTGTCAAGGTGTACGCCTAGACATAAAGGTGTTGTGAAGGTCTCGCCTGGACCGTTCACCTTGCGAATGGGGGAAAAGGTGCCTGCCTTGTGCGCTTAGGCAGGCAATCATCGCCTTGGCGCTTGCCCAAGTAGCCCGTTTGCCGTGAACCACCGGCCCGATTCTCCTCATCGGCCAGTTCTCCCCACCAACCCACCAGCCGATTCTCCCCACCGGCTCACCCTTAACTTATTCACCCTCAGCGCTGACTCGGCTCCCCCACACAATTGGGCCTGACAGAGCCTGCACGGACTGCAACTGCCTCCCAACGCCACTAAGACTGTCGGAACTCCCCGCCGCCGCAATCAGCCACTTCGGTGGCTTTTGGAGGAAGCTCCGATGCCTCTCCATAGTTATTCTCCTCCTCTCCACTGATCTTATTTCAAAGAAGGTATCTTCTCGTTCACCTTTGCAACTGGTAAACCTAGTCTGTAGAGTTTTGTTGTTTTGATTCTTCTATTCATCTTTCCTCCTTCCTTCCTTCAAGTTAAACCTTTTAACAATTATTAGACACACTTTAATCATTTTATATACTTTGTATATTTCAATATCAAACAAGATTCAAGTTCGTATTTTTTAGCATTGTTTAGAACTGTTATATAATGTTTACTTTTTTATAAAATGATTCAAGCCAAATCAGTTGGAATCAAACTGAATAGACAAGAATAAGTCCAAATCATCTCGAACTAGAATAGAAATTTTTAATTTTTTTTTTTTAAAATATTGATTCTAGATCGGTTTGTCTTCCTAAGAATTGGTTCGTATTAGATCAATTCAATCCAATTCAAATCAGATCGGCTCCCACCAATTAGGTGACTGCTTCTGATTCAGAGATGCTTGTTGCTCTCCCTAGGCACATTGTCACATTTTTTGACATTTTCACCCACCCACCTATGTGTTGCTTCAAACGGAATATTCCTCCATTCATCTATTTTCCGCATCACTTACATTGCACCGTCTTCTTGTCAAAATCCACCATATGACCATATTATCATCCAATATCATGAAAAGCAAAAGCATCAGTGCCTTCTTACTCTGCCATTTCTTCTTGAGTACTTGATCCACAACACTAAGAGTTTTAAACACATTTAAATAAATTAACAAGTTAAACGATTAAAAGAGAAACTTGGAACCGGGAGGCGGGGAGGGAGGGCGAAACAACCTCATGGCCCCCTAAGGGGTGACTGTCAAGGCTGGGGGGCACTGTTTATCCCTGACAGGAGGGCCAAGGGATGTTCCGGTCCTTGTGGCACTGAAACAGTCACCGCCTCGATAATTGTTTCAGACTTCAAGGGATAAGGGAGGGGGGTGAAAACGGCCCTTAGTGAGAGAGAGAGAGCCATGAAGTATAAGGGGGTAAATTCAGGAAGAGATTTTGGGTAGAATCGGTGGAATCGAGAGAAGGGGGAGAGAAACCGCCTGAAGAAGGCCAAAATGTGGAGGAATCATTGATGGATCCAAATGTTGTTAGATCGAAGAGATCGCTATTCAGGAGAAGAAAGAATGATATGGTCAATTTCGGGCCGATATCACCAATAAAAGAGTGATCAGATCAATAGTGAGCCCGATATTGATAACAAATCAATACTTAATTTAGTCTAGGCTGAATTGGTGGAATCGTCTAATTCCAAACTGATTCAAAAGAATTGGCCGATTCTTGACGGATTGATCAAGACTGATTCCACTGAGAGCCATGTTTGGAGCGGTGCTCCAGGTCAAAATTGGATCGACATCAATTGATCTGATTCAAAAATCAGTTGATTACAATCTGATTCGGCCAATTCTGCAATGTATGCTCGTAGTGGAACACATTGATCACCCCTTTTCCACTGTGGTGTAATTCTATCTCTGGCTCACATTGTTTGAAAGCTGGAGCTACCTTGGCAGGGACCTAAGACGGTGGTGGCTTTGTTGCTGCAGTGGTCCAAGGGGCAACCCTTGTGTGAAGAACCCCTTTTGTGGGACTTATCTTTACCAGCTATGCTATGGTCTATTTGGAGATTCGAGAACTTAACAATTTTTAAAGAGCAGTTCATAACCTGTCCAGGATCCTCAATTTGATGGTGTCATATGTTAAGGATTAATATTTTGTGCACTATGGGTCCTATCCGGATAGGAATTTGTTTAAGGAAAGATTTCTTTCTTGAAAGAATTTGAATGTCAGTCCGCTTGTATATAGGGGTGTCAATGGGCCGGGCCCGGCCCTGCCCGAGGTCGGCCCGCTTAGGGCCCGGTCCAAAATATATTGGCCCGGCCCAACCCGGCCCGCACTACATTGTTGGCCCGGCCCGACCCGGCCCGCAAAAATTATTCACTTGGCCCGACCCGGCTCGGCCCGGCCCAACTATATATTTTATAAATAAATATTTATTAAATATGATAAATTTAATTATTTAAGATAATATTATAAAATTAATAATAATTTAATTAAAATATATTTTTAATAAGTAAAAATGATTTTTTTGACATAAAAAATTGAAAGTTATTTGGCCCGTTTTAGCCCGCGTCGGCCCGACTAAAGCCCGCGGGCCAAAATGTTTGGCCCGTCAAATGACCCGCAGCCGGCCCGGCCCGCGAACCCGTGGGCCGGCCCGGCCCATTGCCACCCCTACTTGTATCCTTCCGTTCTTCACCCCCTTTTCTGTTTTTAGCTTTTCTTTGTACTTGGTGTCTTTCCTTTCGATAAATGAATTTGTGACCTCGGTCACCTTCTAAAGAAGATGTCAACTTCTTTGAGTAACAAAATTCTATGTTGAGAGAGTTAGCAAGCATAACATGTTACCGAGATACAAAATAGGAAAGAATTGTTGAACAAGCACCTCCTTGTTCTAAGAGAGAAATAAAAACATACATAAAAACCCCACGTTTTTTATATCAAATGTAAATTCCACCATAGTTTATAAGCATAACAGATAAAGGGAATCAAGTTTTGACATATCATCCAAAAAAAACAACCTATACTTCAATTTCATAAAAAAGTGCAGATCCTCTAGTGTAAAAAAAGAAAAGAGGGAACTGTACACCAAGAGCAAACTCTTTCCATTTATCAGAAATAAAGTATAAAGTTAGAGACTTGACTCACTCAAAAACTTTCCTGATTCCACCAACAATGACCAAAATTTTTTCATGTTCATAACTTCTAAAAACTAAAATGACTACCTTGAAATAGATCGTTGATAACTCAATGGGAATGATAGCCTCAATTACTGCTTTATATGAAAATGAGATAGGGATTACGCTGTCAAGGCAGCTGTCAGACATTTGACACTCAAATCATCAACAATGGCATTCCATTATCACCATCACCAAAGTGCAGCCATGAGCCAGTTAGAAGCGGGAGGTTCAGCAAGATGCAATTAAAAACTGTGCATAACATGTAATTTCATCTTATGTATGCAAAGTTGGTGGCATCAGGAATAAATAAAATTAAAAAGTAAGTAGTGTAAAAATAGTTGGCCAAAGTTGATGAACCAGGTCATCGACAATCAAAATCCGTTGTCCAATAATGGTAGAAAACTTCAGGCATCCGGCATCCATAAAATTAAAAAAATAAGTGTAGAAAAAATATTTGAGCAAAGTTGTAAACCTGTTCATTGACAATCAATATCCATTATTCAATAATGGCACCGAATTCCAGCTAGTCACTATCATCCTCATCTTGGATAAAAATAACGAACAATTTTTTCCAGCTGTTCACCTGGTTTCATAACCTAAAAGAGGGTTATGCTTAGAAAATAATGCACATTTGAATGTGGTAACACAACATAAACCTCTCAATCTTTTGCCACTGGAAGATAAAATCTGATCTTATCAAATGTTACCTAAATCCTATTCATATTTAAATTGCACATCTACATGCACATATTTCCTCATAAGACATATTATAAGTGAGCCAAAATTGGCCAAAATGTGGCATTCTTCTAGGGATTTAACCTCAGAAACCATCCCATAGATTATCAGCTTCTTGAGGCTTGAACATCTCTCTAGTAGTCCAGCAACCCAGTGTCCAAAATGCTCCGTGATTACATTCCATCCAAGTTCCAAAACTGTCACATTCTCCAGCAGTTTGGAGCCGTGGAAGTCATAATGGACAAAACCATCTCTTGAGTCAAAGCTCAGGGATAGCTGTCGTAGTTGAGGAAAGCAAGTTGCAATTGTTTCCAAATCTACGCTTTCATCCTCGTCGTCGAACACCACGCCCCAGAGCTTCAACTTTTTCAGTTTTGATGACCTCGATATCATATGGTGGAACTTTGGCCACATTATGGTGAAGTTGCTAATATCCACAATTTCCAAGTGCTCTGTGTTCTCTCCAATGTACAAGTGCATAACACTGACTTCATCAATCTTCAGATGCTTCAAAGTACCCTTGCCTATAAGCTCAAAAAGATCAAACGTCGAATCCTTTAAATGCAGGAGTTCAAGATTGTCAGCCTCCAATATTAATTTGTCAAGGCTAACTGTCTCAATGTGGATGCTTTTCAGTGTAGGACTACTAAGTTCCATCACAGCTTGTGAATCTGACATAGCAATTTCAGGATTGATGAGTGCCAAGCACTCGATCTTAGGACAGCAACCAAGCAGAAGACTCAGATCCAAGGAAGAGATACTAACATGTTTCAGTGAGAGGGACCTGAGGCAAGGAAACTTCTGGTAACTTGGCTCAACACCATTTATTGAGTTATGTGAGAGGAATAATACCTCCAGCTTCTGTCGGCCACATTTTTCCAAAATGTTGACATTTGGGGCTGTGCGAACATTATAAAACAAGCTGCGCAAGGTTTCTCTTGTGTACAGTAGCCAAGCGATGACAGAAGCTGCAGAAAATACATTGGCATCATCCATGACTATTGATAGGCATCGCAGGCCTGTTGTTTGAAATATAGTCTGCGTTATAAGGATCTCCAAACGGCTGGCCGTGAGATCCCGATACACAGGCCAATCATTTGAACTGAAGGACAGCGTATGGAGGTGCTTCCTACAAGCTTCTCTCCATTTCCTACATGTAGCCGAAGCAATCACTATGTCCCTGGCAGCTTCAAGATGAGATAGTATGTTTCCAATGACTTCAGGAGGAAGGAACTCCATTGACGGCTAAAAATATTAACTGATGAAAAATATACTTCACGGCCAAACCTATTCTTGAGCTCTGTGGGATATCACACGCATAAACAGCAACAAACCTAGAAATCCTATGCCCGAGAAAGGGTTTGAGTTGCAAGCTTTCCTCCCTCGCCCCCTGAAAGAAGTATGGCGTTACACTGCAGGGTCAGGATTTTCTCAAACTAACGAGCATCATCACTCTTGGCTCCAAATACTGTTCATAATCCACAGCTCCCGAGAGAAACGCCCAGGAGATTAACCTGATCCGTATCGCCAAAATCAGTAAACATCATTCGTTACTCCGACGTAGACATGGAGAAATCACAAAATCTAGCGCTTGAAACTACGGCAATGATCAAAAAAGGACGGATTCTGAAAATAGAGACACAAACAGAGTGGAAAAGTGGAAATCGGATCGTGAGGAGGTAGCGAACAAGTCCCCTTGCCTTGGAGCAAGTCACCAAGTACACTGTTAAACTACAGATCAGGAAGATAAAACAATTGCTAGAAACCGGAACCAGCCGCCTCGTTTAAACCTCCCAAGATTTTTGGGGATAGCAAAAATGAGAGAAAAAAAAGAAGGTTTACGAGTGGATTGGGCGGTTACCAAGAAGATCCTGCTTCCTCTCATACGCACACACAGTCAACCAAACCTGCGGACGATGAAATAATCGAAGGAGAGGTCAGCCTCGACGCGATTTGTGTGGATCGACGGGGAGGAAGCTATTCCTATTCCTATCCGGAGCCGTTGGCCCTTCCCTTCGCCGGATTTAGAGAAAGAAACGCCCACACCTGGATTCCGGAAGCCCACGGGGGTAGAAGAGGGAATTCATTCCGGAGGCAGATCGGAGGAAGTAGATCAAGGAGGATCGTTGATAGACGTACAGTATCCACCCCCGCCATTCACGTGACTCTATTCGCCTTGTCTCATTACCTCCGCTCGGTCCGCGCCACCACCGGCTTGGCTTGGCTTGGCGGCCGAGAAGTATAAAAACGAAGAGCATGACGCCCGTCACGAACGGGCCGTCGAGGGTAGCGATCTCGTCGGCCGGCCCATAACCGCGGGCCCAATCAGCTCGACATTTTAGTTAGATGGGAGCGTAAATCGGAAATAACCGGGTGCGTTTTCCATGTGATGTGATAATTTTTCGACAGCCGCAGCGAGCAACCTGCACTACCATCGGACCACGTTGGCGCTAGTAGGAAACAGGCTGAGGAGTGAGTGAGGAAATAGAATTGACGTCCGACGGTAAAACCTAATGAAAATATTTTATACGCTAGTTGATTATTTAACATAAGAAGTTTTTACATTTAGCTCTCTCTCTCTCTCTCAACTTCTTTGGTATATAACTTGCAAACTTACCCCTACTTACATTAATGTCGAAAATCATAAGACAACTGTTAAAATTCGAAAAATCACATATTCTCGGTATTCTGTTCGCATAGTTTCAAGGATGTTACGAGTTTCAAGAATATACATGTTCCTAAATCCGGAAGACTAGAGGCACCGCTCTTTTCCTTGCTGTTCGAATGGGATCCTACAACAAGCAAGCCAGGAAAAGAGACGCACCACACCACACCACACGGCCGATCCACAAATACAGAATGTTATACAAAAAGATGCGAGTCGCGCGACCGCGCACTCTCCACAGAAAGCAAACCGCGGGACATATAAAAAGATTGCCTACTCCATGAAATTGCTAGAAATAATAACCGCCGGTTGAATCAGAGAAGATTTACATAGACCATTTCACCCTGGCTAGAAGATCACCACAAAACCGGTGGCTATATATGCTGGGTGAGCTTCGTTCTCGAACAAGGGGTGATGATGAAGTCAGTATAGGGAAGAAGCAAGGCATCGTGGCCACCGGTGTCCCAACCCAAATGAAATTCAGCCTCGTGACTTGCGGTTTGAAGGGTGAGAAGCCTCGTGATCTTGATTTTATATTTCTCTTCCCTATTTGTCTGCCGTCTTTGCACTGCCTGTTGTCATAAAGGATTCACCGCAACCACACTGCCCTGTTGAGTTGGGATTGATAAATACAAACTCGGACCTGAAAGAGAAATAGCATTAAATGAGGATGGACCTAGATGCTACGTACGTACCGAAATATTCTCAGCTAATTAGTCCACAATATAATATACATCACTCACCTAAGTGCATCATCAACAAAATCCATCTTAGTTCCAATAACATGCATTAGCGCTTTAGGGTCGATTAAGATGCTGACACCTTTATCCTCAATCAATTCATCAAACTTGCCTTTTTCATCTGCATAAGAAGTGTTCAAGACCAGAAAAGAAAAAGCCATCAAAGGAACGAATCCGTGTAGCCATCTGGATGTAAAAAGGGAAAACTTACCAGAGAGAAATAAAAAAATTGAAAACAGACATGAGAAGAATACAAAATTGAAGTAAATTGATCAATTATGCACCCCCACAAAATCTTTTAGAAATAATTTTGAAGACCTATCTTTCGTAGGATGGGCCACCTGGACCGGTTCCACATTCACCCTAACTGTTCTCACTGACCCACCTGATCTAAACTGTGGTAGATTGGATACAGAATTCCTTGTTCCGGTCAATAATTTACCATAATTCTAAATATTTGTCAGTGTAGAAAAAGAGGAGCTAGAGAAAAACCCTTTTCAAGCAACGCTCTTTGCTATGCATAAAGCGTGCACTAAGGAAACCCACGGAGTTCTACAAAACAGAGAGAAAAAAAAAATTTCTCCCACCTGTACGCTATAACTCATTCGTCTGTCCTCCCTCATGGGATAGTCCAGTATTCTTCAGTCTTGAATTCCTACTTCATTCATGTGACCTCCCGCAACACTTGAGAATATGGGCATAGTGAGTAGATGCCCACAATTGTGATTGTACCTAACAAATACCATTGCAAAAGTGCCAGTAACTTCATGATCAAGTTTCTAAGTCGACTACTGATATAGACTGTAGCCAACATGTTTTCCTTCTTCCTGAGGAATCCTGAGGCTTAGTATAAAATTATAATAATTTATACAATTATATATAATCTAAGATGTCACGCCAATCTCTCAATATTTCAAAAATATTTATTTATGATATTGTTTCTTAATATTGGTCAAGTTTGAAGTCTATATCCAACTTAGACTTCCAAATTCCTTGATTTGTCCCTTGTGGACAATGATCACACTCCTTGTATTCCAAACCTAGTTCCCTTTGTTAGCTTGTCACGGTCTTAGTCCTTGCTTTCAACTCCCTTTGAAGAAATTACCATCTCATTTTACTCTCATACATTCTCTAAGACTAAAATTTCTGAAGCCCGGTTTCCCAAGACTTTTTCAAGATCTCATCTCTCCATCCCTCTCGAGATGAGAGCGAGATGGCTACCCTTGATTGCACTATTGGTGTTTATTCCTTTATGTACTAGGTTACCATTAATTTAATTTAATTTAACTGACCCCTATGCTTTGCTTTGCTTGTTTCTTCAAAGTTTGGCATGCCCTAATAAACCTCTTATGATTAAGTGACAAATTTTAACCCTTTACTTTTCAGGCCAATGTCTTTGCTTGCAGATAGGACTAGGCAAGATGTATACACATGTTTTGATATTGACCAAAAACTTTCTTTCTTTAGGTACTGTTTTTTTGGAGATGCTTTTTTATATTGTGATTGCAAATCTGCTGTGACTCTTGAAAAGTGAGCTTTTATGGGAGAAAATTACCAAAATATAAATATGTGGTTCTTACTTCTTACTTCTTAGCATCCCTGACTGAACGCATACACAATCGAAACACTGCTTTCCCCACAAAATACCCCAAACCAGAAAACAAAGAGTAGGAAGAATTAACTAAGGCTTCAGGAAAAAACTATACTGAGTGATCATCTGCGGGCATGTGGACCACAGTGACAAACATAGGCTGGTTGGACAATGTAAAGCAAGATATGACGCCTGATTCCTGGAATCTTAAAACTTATCAAAAAAGGAATGAGAAACATGACGAGAAAAAGAGGCAATACAGTTTCCCTAAAATTATGGTCCTAACACACTAGAGTAGATAGAATTCCTAGCGTGTACTGTTGAAAATGCGGATTTAAAAATATTTGAAGATAGATTGAGAGAATGGAGATTGAGATGATAGGGACACAACAGCGATAGAATAAGAGAGGTTACAGTTATGAAAGTGGAACATATTAAGATAGGGAAATGGGAAACAGGACATGATAAAACTTAGAGAAGGATAACAACACAACCAGTATAACTAAAGGCCTTGTTTGATAACAATATTAGGCATGTTTATCACTAATAATTTTGAAATTGATATTGATATAAACCATCCGGAAGTGTTTGGCTAATAGTGTCAATTTTGAAACTTGTAGTGCTGCAAACAAAGCATGTGGTATAATTCAAGTGTCCAAGTGCATCAATTTTGATATCAATATTCTATCCTTTAGAAATATCAATATCAAAATTGATAGATTATCATTTTTGTTACTCTAACTAAACAAGACATCAACGTCTTCGAAGAAGTATTCCCACAACACTCGAGCAAGAAGAAAATAATTTATATACCCAATCCCAAATAACATTAGATTTAGGCTTCATTGACTAAAGAGTACCATCCTCTTATCACTAAGAATCATGCTTCCACAGATGTGAACATAATGTTTCATGGTTCCTTTATCCCAACTCTTTCAATTAGTTTCACACCCTATTAAACAATCTAAAAAAATTATATTTCTTGTAAAGCAATTTGAAAATTTCTGCACTTGGCGATCAAGCCATCAGCGCAACACTAGATGCTTTGATGTCACAGTAATAAAAGAAAGAGCTAGACCTTTTTTTAACAAGTAATGCAAGTTTTTTTTATATTTTATTTTTTCTGAGTATTCTCAGTTTAATATACGAGGATCAGAAAAGAGTTTAGTAACACAATGAAATGGAGAGACTTCCAGCTGTTTATTTCATGCTCAGAGAAGCGTTTTCGACGTTGTTCCTAAAGGCGACAAAAGCACATGCCACCCGATTCTTCAATCTACGATCTTGCGGCCGGAACAGGAGTTAATGCAATAGCAATAGATGAGAGATCAAGCACATCACCTCTAAGACTCCAATCTTGAAGCTCGTAAAAAGAATCGAAGATTTTATTTTTGAGGATCCTATACCTATAGCATTATTATGCTCAACAAAAAAACCCTAATTCTACCTTGCCAATTCACGTCTCAATCTTAACCGACGCAACCCTATTCCCCACAACGCACGCTATAATCCAAAAGGCAAGGACTTCGAGACTGATGGATGAGAACCAAAAAATAAAAAAAAAAGTGAAATACCCGAGTAGTTGAGTGTATAGGAAAGGCCGTTGCATCCACGGGCCTTAACACCAAGCCGGAGGAAGGAGCGCTGCCGTAAACTGAGTAGGTGGCGAATCCTGTTTGCCGCGGCTTCGGTTAGAGTGAGGGCCTGCCGCCGCGCAGAGGGGCCGGCCCTCTCTGCCGCTTTCCTGAGGATCGCGGAAGATGCCATGGCCAGCGTTCCAGCTGCTCTTCGACACGCCGCCTTGCCCGCAGGAGCAGGGGAGCCGGCCGAGCCTTGTTCTTAAAAAAAAAGTAACCACCGTATGTGACCAAACAAACTGGAAAAATTACTTTCAAAATATAAAATTATCATGATTATCAAATTTTTATTTTAATAAATATTTTTATAATTTTTAACAATAAAAATAAAAATTCCTATTATCATGCACCCAAACACTCCGCGAATTTTACGATCTTGATTAGTCGGACAAGTGACAGCGTCGAAATATACTATACCGTTCGAAAATAATCTAACTTTTTAACGCGTATAATATGTGTATGTTTTGTTATAAAATAATACATCACAATAAAACCTCACATGGCTAAAATTTTAAAACTATCATGCATGCTGCGTTAGAAAACAATATCTCGTAAGATAGAAACTATGTATAACAAAATAAAAAGTGGAGGCCACCCAAAAAATCTCACAAAATAACATCTTGACGACTTTTGACTAAACTTATTTTATCATGCAACCAACACACTATATGAATATTCACAACAACAGAAAAAAAATAGCAAGCATCGAACTAGTTACTTGCATTTATTATAATTATTTTTAAAAAAAAACAAGTTACTATCATGTATACCTGACTCGGGCCGTATGCAATCTTGATCTAAAAAGCTGAATCAAAGTTTACGGGGGCATTTGGTTGCACTATCAAGTGAGATGTTGTTACAATTTTATGTCCGATTTGATAACACTGTTAAATACCTTTATCACTGTCAATTTTAAAATTGATATTCATAGAAATTATTAAGAGATATTTAGTTAATTATACTAATTTTAAAATTTATGATACAAACAAAACATATTATATAATACAAATGTCAACTTATATTATTTTTGATATTGATATTTTAATATTTAAAAATATTAATATCAATATTAATATAGTACCGAAAATAAAACTTCAACCAAACAGGACGTTATGTTTTGTTAACAAAACTTGTTAAGTATTACAATTTTTTGTTTGTAAATAAATTTTCTTCTTGCATAAAAAAAGTTTCACCTCATGTGTTTTATCTTATGGTCCCTCACCCTTTCCTTGTCATGCATATTACACACTCCTTTTTATCATCACATCATCCACAATTTTATGCCATTACCTATCTCACATATTGTTTAAATACAATGTTTAACGACGAAAGTATATGCAATCTATTATGCAACTAATTAAGCACCCTATTAATCTTAAATTTGGAAAAAAAATAAAATACTTTAAAAATTTTGCTCAAGCATCTAACCTTAGAATTTTTTCAATAGTATATATTTTTGAGTCAAGCATGCATGCGATAAAATGTTTAAAGTAATTAATTAAATGTAACGTTAATTTCCTAAAAATCATTTAATTAAATGCGATAAAATCTTTAACGAATATCCATCAATTACCGTCCTATTTAAGAGTTGCTGAATTTTCAACCACTTGAAGTCACACTGGGTGTGTATTGACTGACTAAATAGGAAGATATGTCAAAGAGTTGCAGTTGCAGGCGGTTTAAAATCAAGAAAGTATATCTGTCGTCAAGGAATACTTACTCGGAATACATGCACCCACAGACCTCCCCCTTATTCTTCGTCACCATACATACACATATATATAGATAGATGCATATATAGAGCATATATAACGAGATATATTCGGTCAGTGGTGTGGCAAGTGCACAGGTGATCTGAACAGCCAGCCAGCCTTGGTGAACGGCGCCCATGGAGGTCAAGAATGCTTTCCGGGCTGCTCAGATTTTGCTGTTCGTGCTGCTTGTTGCTGATCTTGGTACGTATATATAGTAATTCCTCTGATCTCCCTCTCTGATCTATCTCTCTATTATATGTATATATATATGTAATGAGAATGTGCTGCTGCTGCCCACACACCATGCACAGGCACAGGGGATCGACAAGGCCGGGTGGTGACCGCAGCACAGCAGGTGTTGACCTGCGACACACCATGCAGGGGTTGCATCGGCTGGTGTTGGATCAATATCCAATGCGCATACACCTGTAGGAAACGCGAGGGCATGCCGCTTGGTGGCCACTGCGTGGGCAGCTTCTTCAAACGCAAGTGCATGTGCAAGAGGTGCTGATGATATATATCATATATATTAATTTACAGTAGTACTCGTGATGATGACGTGAGATCATCCGTCAAGCTTGGATTCTTGCAGCTGCTTACCAACAAGTTGAATGGGTTTGAACTTTGAAGGTACTCCCTACCGGTGTATTAATAGAAAATAATTTAACAACTATAGTTCAAAACGATGGGTTGAATTTACAAAGGGAAATCTTACTATGACCGCGGAACACAGTCTCCCCATTTCCTCACAAATGACTATTAATCAATGATGTTTTAACGATGGGTTTCGCTCTGAACGATCGTTAAATCATCGATCTCTAAATTATATAGTCTCTCTCTCCTTCGAGTTTGGATCGCCTCAGTTCCTCGGTGGAGAAAGTTTTCAAAGTTAATTTGCTATCGAATCTTTAATGATTTGCTATCTAGATCCGTTACATAAGTTCTATTTAGTTGCTATATCTATCAATTTTTTGAGGATCCACTAGTGACCCCCAATTAATTTGTTACTAAACTATCCAAGTTTTAAAATTTTTAATGATAAATATATTTTTTGTATATTTTTAAATAAAAAATTATATTAAAATAAAAATTAAATTAATTTATGACATAAAATTATTGTGTTCGAAGGGATGTGATAACAAAAAAGAGTAATCATTATATATGATCAAATAAAGTGGGAGACCACTAAAAAAAGTGAAACTCTCTTTTTTATTTAAGAAGAAAATCACTTTCAAAACATAAAGTTGTCATAATTGTCAAATACTTTTTTTAACAAATTTTATTATAATTTTTTTAAAAAAAAAAAATCATTATCATACGACCAAACACCCCCATAAACTTTATGATCTTGATTAGTCGGACAGGTGACAACGTCCAAATATACCATACCTTTCCTTTGAGAAATAATCTTACTTTTTAATTAACGCGTATAATATGTGTATGTTTTGTTATAAAATAATACATCACAATAAAACCTCATATGGCTAAAATTTTAAAACTATCATGCATGCTGCGTTAAATAATATCTCGTAAGATAGAAACTATGTATAACAAAACAAAAAGTGGAGGCCACCCAAAAAATCTCACAAAATAACATCTTGACGACTTTTGACAAAACTTATTTTATCATGCAACCAACACACTATATGAATATTCACAACAACAGAAAAAAATATAGCAAGCATCGAACTAGTTACTTGCATGTATTATAATTATTTTTAAAAAAAAACAAGTTACTTTCATGTTACACAGGGGTAAAAATTTAAGTGTACTTGACTCGGGCGGTATGCAATCTTGATCTAAAAAGCTGAATCAAAGTTTATGGGGGCATTTGGTTGCACTATCAAGTGAGATGTTGTTACAATTTTATGTCCGGTTTGATAACACTGATAAATACCTTTATCACGGTCAAATTTAAAATTGATATCCATAGAAATTATTAAGAGATATTTAGTTAATTATACTAATTTTAAAATTTATAATACAAACAAGACATATTACATAATACAAATGTCAATTTATATTATTTTTGATATTGATACTTTAATATTTAAAAATATTAATATCAATATTAATATAGTACCTAAAACAAAACTTCAACCAAACAGGACGTTATGTTTTGTTAACAAAACGTGTTGAGCGTTACAATTTTTTGTTTGTAAATAAATTTTCTTCTTGCATGAAAAAAGTTTCACCTCATGTTTTTATCTTATGGTCCCTCACCCTTTCCTTGTCATGCATATTAATTACACACTCCTTTTTATCATCACATCATCCACAATTTTATGCCATTACCTATCCCACACATTGTTTAAATACAATGTTTAACGACGAAAGTATATGCAATCTATATATTATGCAACTAATTAAGTACCCTATTAATCTTAAATTTGGAAAAAAATTAAAATACTTTAAAATTTTGGCTCAAGCATCTAACCTTAGAATTTTTTCGACAGTATATATTTTTGAGTCAAGCATGCATGCGATAAAATGTTTAAAGTAATTAATTAAATGTAACGTTGATTTCCTAAAAATCATTTAATTAAATGCGATAAAATCTTTAACGAATATCCATCAATTACCGTCCTATTAAGAGTTGGTGGATTTTCAACCACTTGGAGTCACACTGGGTGTGTATTGACTGACTAAATAGGAAGATATGTCAAAGAGTTGCAGTTGCAGGCGGTTTAAAATCAAGAAAGTATATCTGTCGTCGAGGAATAGTACTTACTCGGAATACATGCACCCACCCACAGACCTCCCCCTTATTCCTCGTCACCATACATATATATATAGATAGATGCATATATAGAGCATATATAACGAGATATATTCGGTCAGTGGTGTGGCAAGTGCACAGGTGATCTGAAGTCTGAACAGCTAGCCAGCCTTGGTGAACGGCGCCCATGGAGGTCAAGAATGCTTTCCGGGCTGCTCAGATTTTGCTGTTCGTGCTGCTTGTTGCTGATCTTGGTACGTATATATAGTAATTCCTCTCTCCCTCTCTGATCTCTCTCTCTCTCTCTATTATATATATATATATGTGTGTGTAATGAGAATGTGCTGCTGCCGCCACCACACACCATGCACACAGGGGATCAACAAGGCCGGGTGGTGACCGCAGCACAGCAGGTGTTGACCTGCGACGACACACCATGCGGGGGTTGCGTCGGCTGGTGTTTTCTCAGTATCGAATGCGCAAACGCCTGTAGGAAACGCGAGGGCATGCCGCTTGGTGGCCACTGCGTGGGCAGCTTCTTCAAACGCAAGTGCATGTGCAAGAGGTGCTGATGATATATTTGCAGTAGTACTCATGATGATGACGTGAGATCATCCGTCAAGCTTGGATTCTTGCAGCTTAATAATGACCAATAAGTTGAATATGTTTTTGAACTTCATTTGAAGGTACTCCCTACTGGTGTGTAAGAGAAAATAATTTAACAACTATATATAGTCCAAAACGATCGATGGGTTGAATTTACAAAGGGAAACCTTACTATGACCGCGGAACACAGTCTCTCCATTAATTTCCTCACAAATGACTATTAATCAATGATGTTTTAACGATGGGTTTCGCTCCGAACGATCGCTAAATCATCGATCTCTAAATTATATAGTCTCTCTCCTTCGAGTTTGGATCGCCTCGGTTCCTCGGGGGAGAAAGTTTTCAAAGTTAGTTGACTTGCTATCGAATCTTTAATGATTTGTTAACTAGATCCGTTACATAAGTTCTAAAATAAGTTGCTATATCTATCAAATCTTCGAGGATCGATCACTACTGACCTCCAATTAATTTGTTACCAAACTATCAAAGTTTTAAATTTTTTAATGATAATTTTCTTGTATATTTTTTAATAAAAAATTATATTAAAATAAAAAATAAAATAACCTATGACATAAAATTATCGTGTTTGAAGGGACGTGATAACAAAAAAGAGTAATCATTATATATGATCAAATAAAGTGGGAGACCACTAAAAAAAAGTGAAACTCTCTTTTTTTATTTAATAAGAAAATCACTTTAAAAACATAAAGTTGTCATAATTGTCAAATACTTTTTTTAACAAATTTTCTTATAAATTTTTGTTTTTAAAAATTCATTATCAAACAACCAAACACCCCCATAAACTTTATGATCTTGATTAGTCGGACAGGCGACAACGTCCAAATATACCATACCTTTCCTTTGGGAGATAATCTTACTTTTTAATTAACGCGTATAATATGTGTATGTTTTGTTATAAAATAATACATCACAATAAAACCTCATATGGCTAAAATTTTAAAACTATCATGCATTCTGCGTTAGAAAATAATATCTCGTAACATAGAAACTATGCATAACAAAATAAAAGTGGAGGCCACCCAAAAAATCTCACAAAATAACATCTTGACGACTTTTGACAAAACTTGTTTTATCATGCAACCAACACACTATATGAATTAATATTCACAACAACAGACAACAAATAGCAAGCATGGAACTACTTACTTTTGCATTCATCATTATTATTTTTAAAAAAAGTTACTTTCATGTTACACAGGGGTAAAAATGTCTCTCATCAGTAACATGTTAAAATTGTGTTGAGTAGGCCAATCTCGCGTGATATGGGGATAAGTGTACTCTTCTTCTTTTTTCTTTTTTTGGGGTCACGGATAAGTGTACTTGATCGGGCGGTATGCAATCTTGATCTAAAAAGCTGAATCAAAGTTTATGGGGGGCGTTTGGTTGCATTGAGGTATTATTTTTAAAATTGTGAATATAAATAAATATCATCTAATATTATATTCTATATAAATCAACATCAAAAGTACTTTTTACATATTTATTTGAATTAAATGTATAATCAATTTATAGCAAAATATAAATGTTAAAAATATTTGATAATATTATATTTTTATTGATATATAAATAATATATATATTTATAATTTTAAAATTATTAAAAATAATTATTTTTAATGTAACATAAAATAATTTATTGAAGTGGTGTGCAGAGGATCCGATCCGGGGGGGTGAGGAGGAAAAATAAATAAATAATAGAAATGAGGGGAGTTGAGCGGTGGCGAGGCGGTGGAAAGTTTTTAGTTTTTTTATTTTTGAAAAATCAGGATATTACAGTTTTACTTAAGGATATTCCCTCATCAATAAGTATCTAATTAAAATCGATGACAAGCTCCTTTTGAATAAATATCCAAGATATATATATAATGGCACATATATCTCCCTTGTTGCCGTTGGTAATTAACTAGATAAAATTTTTAACGAATAATATCCAAAGAGTTGCAGTTGCAGGCGGTTTAAAATCAAGAAAGTATATCTGTCGTCGAGGAATACTTACTCGGAATACATGCACCCACCCACAGACCTCCCCCTTATTCCTCGTCACCATACATACATATATAAATAGATGCATAGAGCATATATTATAACGAGATATATTCAGTCAGTGGTGTGGCAAGTGCACAGGTGATCTGAACATCTAGCCAGCCTTGGTGAACGGCGCCCATGGAGGTCAAGAATGCTTTCCGGGCTGCTCAGATTTTGCTGTTCGTGCTGCTTGTTGCTCTTGGTACGTATAGTAATTCCTCTCTCCCTCTCTGATCTCTCTCTCTATTATATATATATATATAATGAATGTACTGCTGCTGCACCCACACACCATGCACAGGCACAGGGGATCGACAAGGCCGGGTGGTGACCGCAGCACAGCAGGTGTTGACCTGCGACACACCATGCAGGGGTTGCATCGGCTGGTGTTGGATCAATATCCAATGCGCATACACCTGTAGGAAACGCGAGGGCATGCCGCTTGGTGGCCACTGCGTGGGCAGCTTCTTCAAACGCAAGTGCATGTGCAAGAGGTGCTGATGATATATATCATATATATTAATTTACAGTAGTACTCATGATGAATCAGTAATTAATATATGTAAACGAACAGTGGCAGAGGTTAGTAATTGAAATATATCAGGGGTTGGAATTATATATGTAGAGATTAGTAAACAGGGTTAACAAGAAAATAGAATTTTACTTTTATTTTTTCAGTGACATTAATTAATTGTTTCATCTCGTCACATAAATATTTTTGAAGTGTAAGGATATCGTGGACTTCTTTTTATTGGCGTCTGTGAGTATTTCCTCCTTTAGTCACACAAGATGATCCGAGCTCTTATAGGGTGCATGTTTGGTTGCACATTTGCTTTCTATACACTTATGTAATTACAACAAGTTGCATTAAAATAAAGTGCAAACTCTGAAATGAAATAAAATTGTCATCTTTGAGAAGATCAAATGTCATATATATATGACCAAAAGAGGATCTCACCTCTTTCTTGTCCAACAAATAAATCTCTTTAAAAAATCAAACGTCTCTTTAAACACGTTTAATTTGTTATAAAAAAAATAAAATTGAAACAAGAACTCAATTTACCATCCAGCCCAAACACCCCCACGAAGTTTTAGGTACCTAGCTACTTGCAAGCTATACGAAGATAACATTAATTCGTCATGCATCGTCGCGTCCTTCCATCAGTTTTAATTAAGGATATCCCCTCATTAAAAAGTATCTAAAATCGATGACAAGCTCCTTTTGAATAAATATCCAAGATATATATATATATATAATGGCACATAGATCTCCCTTGTTGCCGTTGGTAATTAAATGCGATAAAATCTTTAACGAATATCCATCAATTACCGTCCTATTAAGAGTTGGTGGATTTTCAACCACTTGGAGTCACACTGGGTGTGTATTGACTGACTAAATAGGAAGATATGTCAAAGAGTTGCAGTTGCAGGCGGTTTAAAATCAAGAAAGTATATCTGTCGTCGAGGAATAGTACTTACTCGGAATACATGCACCCACCCACAGACCTCCCCCTTATTCCTCGTCACCATACATATATATATAGATAGATGCATATATAGAGCATATATAACGAGATATATTCGGTCAGTGGTGTGGCAAGTGCACAGGTGATCTGAAGTCTGAACAGCTAGCCAGCCTTGGTGAACGGCGCCCATGGAGGTCAAGAATGCTTTCCGGGCTGCTCAGATTTTGCTGTTCGTGCTGCTTGTTGCTGATCTTGGTACGTATATATAGTAATTCCTCTCTCCCTCTCTGATCTCTCTCTCTCTCTCTATTATATATATATATATGTGTGTGTAATGAGAATGTGCTGCTGCCGCCACCACACACCATGCACACAGGGGATCAACAAGGCCGGGTGGTGACCGCAGCACAGCAGGTGTTGACCTGCGACGACACACCATGCGGGGGTTGCGTCGGCTGGTGTTTTCTCAGTATCGAATGCGCAAACGCCTGTAGGAAACGCGAGGGCATGCCGCTTGGTGGCCACTGCGTGGGCAGCTTCTTCAAACGCAAGTGCATGTGCAAGAGGTGCTGATGATATATTTGCAGTAGTACTCATGATGATGACGTGAGATCATCCGTCAAGCTTGGATTCTTGCAGCTTAATAATGACCAATAAGTTGAATATGTTTTTGAACTTCATTTGAAGGTACTCCCTACTGGTGTGTAAGAGAAAATAATTTAACAACTATATATAGTCCAAAACGATCGATGGGTTGAATTTACAAAGGGAAACCTTACTATGACCGCGGAACACAGTCTCTCCATTAATTTCCTCACAAATGACTATTAATCAATGATGTTTTAACGATGGGTTTCGCTCCGAACGATCGCTAAATCATCGATCTCTAAATTATATAGTCTCTCTCCTTCGAGTTTGGATCGCCTCGGTTCCTCGGGGGAGAAAGTTTTCAAAGTTAGTTGACTTGCTATCGAATCTTTAATGATTTGTTAACTAGATCCGTTACATAAGTTCTAAAATAAGTTGCTATATCTATCAAATCTTCGAGGATCGATCACTACTGACCTCCAATTAATTTGTTACCAAACTATCAAAGTTTTAAATTTTTTAATGATAATTTTCTTGTATATTTTTTAATAAAAAATTATATTAAAATAAAAAATAAATTAATTTATGACATAAATTTATCGTGTTTGAAGGGATGTGATAACAAAAAAGAGTGATCATTATATATGATCAAATAAAGTGGGAGACCACTAAAAAAGGTGAAACTCTCTTTTTTTATTTAAGAAGAAAATCACTTTCGAAACATAAAGTTTTCATAATTGTCAAATACTTTTTTTAACAAATTTTCTTATAATTTTTTTTTAAAAAAATTCGTTATCATACAACCAAACACCCCCATAAACTTTATGATCTTGATTAGTCCGGCAGGTGACAACGTCCAAATATACCATACCTTTCCTTTGGGAGATAATCTTACTTTTTAATTAACGCGTATAATATGTGTATGTTTTGTTATAAAATAATACATCACAATAAAACCTCATATGGCTAAAATTTTAAAACTATCATGCATTCTGCGTTAGAAAATAATATCTCGTAACATAGAAACTATGCATAACAAAATAAAAGTGGAGGCCACCCAAAAAATCTCACAAAATAACATCTTGACGACTTTTGACAAAACTTGTTTTATCATGCAACCAACACACTATATGAATTAATATTCACAACAACAGACAACAAATAGCAAGCATGGAACTACTTACTTTTGCATTCATCATTATTATTTTTAAAAAAAGTTACTTTCATGTTACACAGGGGTAAAAATGTCTCTCATCAGTAACATGTTAAAATTGTGTTGAGTAGGCCAATCTCGCGTGATATGGGGATAAGTGTACTCTTCTTCTTTTTTCTTTTTTTGGGGTCACGGATAAGTGTACTTGATCGGGCGGTATGCAATCTTGATCTAAAAAGCTGAATCAAAGTTTATGGGGGGCGTTTGGTTGCATTGAGGTATTATTTTTAAAATTGTGAATATAAATAAATATCATCTAATATTATATTCTATATAAATCAACATCAAAAGTACTTTTTACATATTTATTTGAATTAAATGTATAATCAATTTATAACAGAATATAAATGTTAAAAATATTTGATAATATTATATTTTTATTGATATATAAATAATATTTATAATTTTAAAAATATTAAAAATAATTATTTTTAATGTAACATAAAATAATTTATTGAAGTGGTGTGCAGAGGATATTACAGTTTTTAGTTTTTTTATTTTTGAAAAATCAGGATATTACAGCTTTACTTAAGGATATTCCCTCATTAATAAGTATCTAATTAAAATCGATGACAAGCTCCTTTTGAATAAATATCCAAGATATATATATAATGGCACATATATCTCCCTTGTTGCCGTTGGTAATTAACTAGATAAAATTTTTAACGAATAATATCCAAAGAGTTGCAGTTGCAGGCGGTTTAAAATCAAGAAAGTATATCTGTCGTCGAGGAATACTTACTCGGAATACATGCACCCACCCACAGACCTCCCCCTTATTCCTCGTCACCATACATACATATATAAATAGATGCATAGAGCATATATTATAACGAGATATATTCAGTCAGTGGTGTGGCAAGTGCACAGGTGATCTGAACATCTAGCCAGCCTTGGTGAACGGCGCCCATGGAGGTCAAGAATGCTTTCCGGGCTGCTCAGATTTTGCTGTTCGTGCTGCTTGTTGCTCTTGGTACGTATAGTAATTCCTCTCTCCCTCTCTGATCTCTCTCTCTATTATATATATATATATAATGAATGTACTGCTGCTGCACCCACACACCATGCACAGGCACAGGGGATCGACAAGGCCGGGTGGTGACCGCAGCACAGCAGGTGTTGACCTGCGACACACCATGCAGGGGTTGCATCGGCTGGTGTTGGATCAATATCCAATGCGCATACACCTGTAGGAAACGCGAGGGCATGCCGCTTGGTGGCCACTGCGTGGGCAGCTTCTTCAAACGCAAGTGCATGTGCAAGAGGTGCTGATGATATATATCATATATATTAATTTACAGTAGTACTCATGATGAATCAGTAATTAATATATGTAAACGAACAGTGGCAGAGGTTAGTAATTGAAATATATCAGGGGTTGGAATTATATATGTAGAGATTAGTAAACAGGGTTAACAAGAAAATAGAATTTTACTTTTATTTTTTCAGTGACATTAATTAATTGTTTCATCTCGTCACATAAATATTTTTGAAGTGTAAGGATATCGTGGACTTCTTTTTATTGGCGTCTGTGAGTATTTCCTCCTTTAGTCACACAAGATGATCCGAGCTCTTATAGGGTGCATGTTTGGTTGCACATTTGCTTTCTATACACTTATGTAATTACAACAAGTTGCATTAAAATAAAGTGCAAACTCTGAAATGAAATAAAATTGTCATCTTTGAGAAGATCAAATGTCATATATATATGTGACCAAAAGAGGATCTCACCTTTTTCTTGTCCAACAAATAAATCTCTTTAAAAAGTCAAACGTCTCTTTTAACACGTTTAATTTGTTATAAAAAAATAAAATTGGAACAAGAACTCAATTTACCATCCAGCTGCCAAACACCCCCACGAAGTTTTAGGTACCTAGCTACTTGCAAGCTATACGAAGATTACATTAATTCGTCATGCATCGTCGTCCTTCCATCAGTTTTAATTAAGGATATCCCCTCATTAAAAAGTATCTAAAATCGATGACAAGCTGCTCCTTTTGAATAAATATCCAAGATATATATATAATGGCACATAGATCTCCCTTGTTGCCGTTGGTAATTAAATGCGATAAAATCTTTAACGAATATCCATCAATTACCGTCCTATTAAGAGTTGGTGAATTTTCAACCACTTGGAGTCACACTGGGTGTGTATTGACTGACTAAATAGGAAGATATGTCAAAGAGTTGCAGTTGCAGGCGGTTTAAAATCAAGAAAGTATATCTGTCGTCGAGGAATAGTACTTACTCGGAATACATGCACCCACCCACAGACCTCCCCCTTATTCCTCGTCACCATACATATATATATAGATAGATGCATATATAGAGCATATATAACGAGATATATTCGGTCAGTGGTGTGGCAAGTGCACAGGTGATCTGAAGTCTGAACAGCTAGCCAGCCTTGGTGAACGGCGCCCATGGAGGTCAAGAATGCTTTCCGGGCTGCTCAGATTTTGCTGTTCGTGCTGCTTGTTGCTGATCTTGGTACGTATATATAGTAATTCCTCTCTCCCTCTCTGATCTCTCTCTCTCTCTCTATTATATATATATATATGTGTGTGTAATGAGAATGTGCTGCTGCCGCCACCACACACCATGCACACAGGGGATCAACAAGGCCGGGTGGTGACCGCAGCACAGCAGGTGTTGACCTGCGACGACACACCATGCGGGGGTTGCGTCGGCTGGTGTTTTCTCAGTATCGAATGCGCAAACGCCTGTAGGAAACGCGAGGGCATGCCGCTTGGTGGCCACTGCGTGGGCAGCTTCTTCAAACGCAAGTGCATGTGCAAGAGGTGCTGATCGATGATATATCATATATGTTAATTTACAGCTGTAGTCATGATGATGACGTGATCAGATCATCCGTCAAGCTTGGATTCTTGCAGCTTGATTACCAATAAGTTGAATATGTTTTTGAACTTCATTTGAAGGTACTCCCTACCTACCGGTGTATTAATAGAAAATAATTGAACAACTATATATAGTTCAAAACGATGGGTTGAATTTACAAAGGGAAATCTTACTATGACCGCGGAACACAGTCTCCCCATTTCCTCACAAATGACTATTAATCAATGATGTTTTAACGACGATGGGTTTCGCTCGAACGATCGCTAAATCATCGATCTCTAAATTATATAGTCTCTCTCCTTCGAGTTTGGATCGCCTCGGTTCCTCGGGGGAGAAAGTTTTCAAAGTTAACTTGCTATCGAATCCTTAATGATTTGTTATCTAGATCCGTTACATAAGTTCTATTAAGTTGCTATATCTATCAAATCTTCGAGGATCACTACTGACCTCCAATTAATTTGTTACCAAACTATCAAAGTTTTAAATTTTTTAATGATAATTTTCTTGTATATTTTTTAATAAAAAAATTATATTAAAATAAAAAATAAAATAACTTATGACATAAAATTATCGTGTTTGAAGGGACGTGATAACAAAAAAGAGTAATCATTATATATGATCAAATAAAGTGGGAGACCACTAGAAAAAAGTGAAACTCTCTTTTTTTATTTAAGAAGAAAATCACTTTCAAAACATAAAGTTGTCATAATTGTCAAATACTTTTTTTAACAAATTTTCTTATAAATTTTTGTTTTTAAAATTTCTATTATCAAACAACCAAACACTCCGCAAATTTTACGATCTTGATTAGTCGGACAGGTGACAACGTCCAAATATACCATACCTTTCCTTTGGGAGATAATCTTACTTTTTAATTAACGCGTATAATATGTGTATGTTTTGTTATAAAATAATACATCACAATAAAACCTCATATGGCTAAAATTTTAAAACTATCATGCATTCTGCGTTAGAAAATAATATCTCGTAACATAGAAACTATGCATAACAAAATAAAAGTGGAGGCCACCCAAAAAATCTCACAAAATAATATCTTGACGACTTTTGACAAAACTTGTTTTATCATGCAACCAACACACTATATGAATTAATATTCACAACAACAGACAAAAAATAGCAAGCATCGAACTACTTACTTGCATTTATCATTATTATTTTAAAAACAAGTTACTTTCATGTTACACAGGGGTAAAAATTCTCTCATCAGTAACCATGTTAAAATTGTGTTGAGTAGGCCAATCTCGCGTGATATATGGGGATAAGTGTACTCTTCTTCTTCTTCTTTTTTGGGGTCACGGATAAGTGTACTTGATCGGGCGGTATGCAATCTTGATCTAAAAAGCTGAATCAAAGTTTATGGGGGGCGTTTGGTTGCATTGAGGTATTATTTTTAAAATTGTGAATATAAATAAATATCATCTAATATTATATTCTATATAAATCAACGTTAATATATTTTTTACATATTTATTTGAATTAAATGTATAATCAATTTATAAAAAGATCTAAATGTTAAAAATATTTGATAATATTATATTTTTATTGATATATAAATAATATTTATAATTTTAAAAATATTAAAAATAATTATTTTTAATGTAACATAAAATAATTTATTGAAGTGGTGCGCAGAGGATCCGATCCGGGGGGTAAATCGGGCGACCGAGACGGAAGAGCAGAGAGATAACAGGGAGGCGGTGCGACGAAAGGGGGGGGGATGAGGAGGAAAAATAAATAAATAATAGAAATGAGGGGAGTTGAGCGGTGGCGAGGCGGTGGAAAGTTTTTAGTTTTTTTATTTTTGAAAATTCAGGATATTACAGTTTTACTTAAGGATATTCCCTCATCAATAAGTATCTAATTAAAATCGATGACAAGCTCCTTTTGAATAAATATCCAAGATATATATATATATAATGGCACATATATCTCCCTTGTTGCCGTTGGTAATTAACTAGATAAAATTTTTAACGAATAGCCAAAGAGTTGCAGTTGCAGGCGGTTTAAAATCAAGAAAGTATATCTGTCGTCAAGGAATACTTACTCGGAATACATGCACCCACCCACAGACCTCCCCCTTATTCTTCGTCACCATACATACATATATATATAGATAGATAGATGCATAGAGCATATATAACGAGATATATTCGGTCAGTGGTGTGGCAAGTGCGCACAGGTGATCTGAACAGCCAGCCAGCCTTGGTGAACGGCGCCCATGGAGGTCAAGAATGCTTTCCGGGCTGCTCAGATTTTGCTGTTCGTGCTGCTTGTTGTTGCTCTTGGTATACGTTCGTAATTCCTCTGATCTCCCTCTCTGGTCTCTCTCTCCATTATATATAAAATGAATGTGCTGCTGCTGCCCCCACACACCATGCACACAGGGGATCAACAAGGCCGGGTGGTGACCGCAGCACAGCAGGTGTCGACCTGCGACACACCATGCGGGGATTGCGTCGGCTGGTGTTGGATCAATTTCACATGCGCATTCTTCTGTAGGAAATACGAGGTCATGCCGCTTGGTGGCCACTGCGTGGGCAGCTTCTTCAAACGCAAGTGCATGTGCAAGAAGTGCTGATCGATGATATATATCATATATATTTACAGTAGTACTCATGATGACGACGTGAGACCAGTACCCGTCAAGCTTGGATTCTTGCAGCTTAATATATAATGACCAATAAGTTGAATAGGTTTTTGAACTTTGAAGGTACTCCCTACCTACCGGTGTATTAATAGAAAATAATTTAACAGCTATATATATATAGTCCAAAACGATCGATGGGTTGAATTTACAGATGGAAATCTAATTACTATGACCGCGCGCGGAACAGAGTTTTCTCACAAATGACTATTAATCAATGATGTTCTAACGATGGGTTTCGCTCTAAACGATCGTTAAATCATCGTCGTTCTCTAAATTAAAAGATTCCTCTCAGTTGGCATGATGCAGCTCTAGTGTGGACCAGTACGTACGTACGTACTGTTTTGAATTGAATTGACAGTACCGCTCCCTCTTCCGATGCATGGAACGTCCTCCGTCCGCCGTTTCTGTTGTTGCCCGACGGACGGACGGTCGGTCGTCGTCAGCCTCAACCACACAAATTTTTACAATTAACTTTCTATCTTATATATATCCTCGTTAAAACACATTTCTATTTCATCTGCTGCTATATATATATCACGTGTATTCGCGTCATTACGTACTATTAAGTAAAATTCTCTCCACCTGATAACTATAAGCTGTAAGGTGATGATCAGAACTTGTCTCCTCCGCCCGGCCGTCGCCACCCCTCTCCGGATGAGACACGTACACGCCCCGACCACCGTACGCAGACGAAGACACAGTTACGTGTCCGCCTCCCACGCGTTGCATCCATCCCTGGTCTGCTCTCGATATCGTCGACGAAACGCCCGACTTCGTGGCCGTGTTTAAACCAGCCGCGCGCCGACGCCGATCGGGGCCGGGTGGATGCATTTTAATTAATCGTCGCTGCGGCCGGATCTTTTCTCCCCAGCTTGGCCGTCCACACACAGTCCGCCGGAGGCTTGAGAGAGGTTGCGACATGGAAAAACAGCCCGCACAAGATCAGAGGCCGACCGCCGCGGCGACGGATCAGCTGGATGGCGACGGCTGCGTGAGAGAGAAGCTGAAGAGGCACCGCGAGGCGGTGTCGTCCGGGCGGGTTTGGATCCCGGAGAGTTGGGGGCAGGAGAAGCTGCTCAGCGACTGGATCGACTGCGCGGCGATCGACAGGGCGCTCGTCCCCAACGGCCTGCGCACGGCGAGGGAGGCGCTGATGAAGGAGTACTGCTGCCGGCCGCCGGGCTGACTTCAGTACTCCTCCTCTCCTCCGGCAGGTAATTCCGGTTTGGTTTCAGAACCGGTGCCTGATCGAGCGCTGATGATGGAGGAGGAGGGAGGGAGTTTCCAACTCTATTTACTTCTCGTACGTGTAACTTCTTCGTATATATATATCATTAATTTGGCTTAGCTGATGGTTGTTCAATAAGAAACCAATTAAGAATGCATATGAAAATTCGTCTCGAACTATACGTACAGCCTCTTTTGTTTCTCGATTTTGAAAGCACTAGACTTATATACATCCTAGCTAGCTAGCTATCCGTCTGTAATATTGAGTATGAGCAATTTTTATTCGTCACATATATATATAACACATCGTGTATTTGCCTAGCTAGATGTTTAGTGATGTACATATATATATATTTATTACATATACATACTGACACACTCGCAAACAATTAATTCGCATAGTTCAGTTACATGTTCTCCAATCGACGTTGGTCGCAGCTGATATATATTCATCCAATTCTCCATCAGGTATCTAAGATATATATGCTTTTAACAGATATTACACACGAAAATTAATCAGATTAATGTCCGTAATTAATTAGAAACGTATGATGTCCGAGTGTATAACCATCAAAATCAAGAGAGAATTCAGCCAATTCTCTGCGTCGTCAGCTCTCTAGCTAGATCCAATTCATACTAAATTCGCTGATATATCCAATATCCTTGGGCGATCCAAACTCGATCTAATGCACGAAATTAATCTAGGTAGTTGGGTACCGGTGGGGCGCCCGGTAGGTTTGCACGTTCTGCAGAAAGAAGATCCAAACACTCGCTGAGTATATATATCCATATATATCCACACAAGGTACGTAGCTAGCTAGCTAGGTTGGCAGCATGAATCATTTATCGATCGATACTTCACTTTCTAAATATGTGAGACAATATTCTCTTTTATATCCAGGCGCTCTCGATCTCTTTTCTCCTGCTGCCCCACTTTTTTAATTAGCTTGCTGCAAGTCTGCAACCACACCGGTTCCTCTCTCCTTTTCCAAAGTAAGGATATATAATCTATTGATAGACAGAATTAATGAACCTCTTCAAGCCTATGAAATTAGCCCAGTCAATAGAAAATATACAAATTATAATAGAGAACAAACTTCTTTCTCTTAATTTGTAGTACATCTGCAAGCTGCATTTATTGAAGATTACATGCACCTCCATCATCTCCACAGTCCCTTCAAACGCCTCCGGGAATTATACGTACCAATGAGACTTTTGTATCAACGTGTGCCGTAGAACCTAGAAGCTCAATACTTCTCCAATCAACCAAAAAAAAAACATAACTGGGTTGTTCATATATATATATACACACACACATATACACTAGTGATCGCTAGTAGCTAGCTAATCAGCATTCGTCTTATATATATCTCTACGTCAATGACATCATATTTGTTTCATTATAAGTTGCAGGTTTTTCGGGTTCAGTCAACTTCAAAATAGACTGAAGTTAGGATCTTCATCATTGTACCAGTGTTTTCGCTAAAAAAAAAGGCTACATTGGATCTCAAGAGACTAATATTCGTCCTGCACCTTTATGAGTCCCAACTTTTCTCAGATGAAACGTTTTTCAAAAAAAAAAATTTACTCAAGTGAAATACGGCACTTCAAGTCACCACTATCCTGAAACTCAAAAAAATAAAAAAAAACAATGAATTCTGAAAATACTACCTCAAATCGTGTGTTATTAAAATAAAAGTTAAGAAATTAGGTTTTAAGACACGAACTAAGATAGTCGTAAGCCTATATAATCCGCCACCTACTAGAACGTACGTAACCGAGTTTACTCCTTTTTCCTTGAATGTAGATCAACAAACCAGATTAACTCTACAAGACTATAACATGTAAAACATAATTTTTGTTTCTGACAACCGTCATAAGTCGATCGAGAGCATCACAAGATAGAAAATACTAATTAATATTGGAAGAACAAATCAAACAACCGCAGACACCGGAACTACCGAACGAGAAACACACAAGAAAAACCAGACGAAACAGTACAAACACGCTACTGAACTTCGGCAAGCTCTATCCAAACGGTGTCCAAGAGCAACCGAGAACGACATCTAGAGACAGGCAGGAGGAAAGTGGACCGGGCTTTGCCGCTCGCATACTATCCTCTTTACTCCGTCCTCTGCGGCGATGGTCATGACGGCAAAGCTCGGCTAGTCAAGGCCGAAGTGGCTAGTGGAGCTGGGGTGAGGGTTTGGTATTTATACTCATAGCTGGATCACGACGCCCGGCCTCATATTGACCCAGGGGGCATCAAGATCAACATTCCATTTTTTTTCTTTCTCCAGATTTATGACTGATAATTAAAAACCGATAGTCTTATTATTTGTTTTGAGACCCACGACTCGACTATATAAAAGAAAAGCCATAGAGGAACCCTGGAAACAAGCAAAAGTCGTAATTGGATTCCCTGTATACGTACATTTTGTCCGAACATGCCTGTTAGTTCCCCTTCCACGAGAGAGAGAGATATCAATCTCGTACTCATTTGTTTATCGGAGAGAAGTTCTCAGAGGCATCGGTGACGCATATGTGCACAACGGAGAGAATTTGAGAAAAGCAACATACAAGCACACTTTTTCCTCAAAAAAAAAAAACTTACAAAACCCACTGGCTTGGCTACACAAATTTTTCACCTGTGGGGGTCAGTACAACATGGGTGGAGCCAACCATGGAGGAACTCCGCTGGCTATCGAACCCCACAAATAAACGACCGAAGAGCAGACGAACCTCTGAAGACCGCCTCGCGCCAATAGATTTGATGGCAAATTGTCACGGAGGAATAGGTGCTGTCGGGACGCTTTCATGTACATCATCACTCGACTTCTCTAAAACGTTGGTCCCACTCTATTAAGTCATAATCCTGGTCAACTAAATCTTTCTCTGTGCTATACACAATCCTATCCGATCCTATCACTGTTCTCTGGGCCATGTCTCGTGCACTCAACAACTGTTGGGAAGAACAGACAGTGGAACGGGGTTAGGATTGTGTCAAGGTAAAATATTATACATGTAAGCAAATGACAAGCGGTAACAATGCAATGAAACGAACTGTCTAAATCAAACATTTATAAATGCCATAGGAGTTATTGCCAATCGGATTTTCCGGGATTCCACAATACCATGCTGCGACCCACGCTGAGGTGTAGCTGTATCCAGCCACTTCTGGCCCACTTCAAAGCTGGCTGGCCGAAAGGTTTTTGGTAGAGATGTTAATGGTTACAAATTATCTGATTATCCGATCTATTTCTTAGTAGATGGTAAAAAAATAGCTTAAAATATCCCAATAAGCTAATGATTTTCGATAATGGATTATTTATTATCTTAACGAATACGATCACAGATACATCATAAACTGAACCTTAAAACTGCAATTTATATCTGTTAATCAATACACAATCCAATCCAGCGATTGACATTCTAAGACAAGTTAATATGCCCCAGCCCCCCTTGTGAAAGCCCGTCCCTTGATCCCCATTCACCCTCAGTCTTCCCTCGACAATCTGACATTCAATAGCCGATAGGCAGGCCTCGCCCCTGCCCCCCAGGCCCTAACATCTGAGTCTCTGACAACAATGGCTCCTTCCCCTCCTTCCCCAACGTCTAATGGTGCCGCTCGATGTTGTGGAAGCTGGAAGCCATAAACCAGAGCAACCTAGCAGATGGTGGCATGTCCTAGGGAAAGCAGAGGGGAAGTCACGGCCGGGGGGTGGTTAGCAAGATAGAGGAACTAACAGCTGCGGGGTTAGTGCAGATGAAGAACGAAGATGGCTCCGTCATCTCTCTCTTTATCACCCTTGCATGTTATTGATGTTCATCTAGTTGGGTGGAATGCAAAGATTGCATCTTTCAATGCTGAGCTCTGCAGAGTTAGATCCCCGGGTCTTCCATCTATTTGAATGGTATTTTTGGGGCTCTGTACTGCTTTAACTTCTACTCGTTTACTTTCCTTGTGTTGATACACCCATTACCCTCGCTACCTCCTGCTCTATTTGGTTGGCAGGCCAAGAGGACAACAACAGGTAGTTCCTCTCCGATCTCCCATCTGATTGACAGGAGGGATTGACAAAAAGGTTGGAGCCAAAGTTGTCAAGACGACAAGGTGGCCAACATGTCAAGGGGTGTCATGTGTCAATTCTGCCTAGGTGGAAAGACCGCCGTCTAGGTGGTCAAGACGGTAACATTGGATGTTTATATATACATGTATATGTGTATATACATATACAGAATCATATACATCATTAGATGTTAGTATTATATATTTTTATGCATATGTACAAATATAAATACATAAATATATTTATATTTATATGTTATAATTGAATATGTATGTTTATGTGTTCATGCATGAGTATGTATATATGTACTTTGAACAATAATTAATTTTGATAAACTTGATGCGTGTGTGAGAGAAAACGAGAGAGAAAAAGTTAAAAGAGATCTTTATGAAATTTAAGTATACAACATACATTTATGATTAAAAATATTATATATATATATTTAATAGTATAAGTGATAGTGAAATATATTAATATGTTTATACTATCATAAATGAGTACTTAAGAATCGCGGATTGCTTGGGGTGCCTAGCCTTGATTATATTGGGCCTAGGGGTGCAAACGAACTAATACACTCGACAAGTAACTCGGAGCTCGGCTCAGCTCGTTTATTATGTTAAATGAACAAGCTTGAACAAAAAAATAAAACTCGACTCATTAAATGAGTTGAGCTTGAACAAACTCCTACTCGGCTCGATAAGCTCGCGAGTAGTTCAATTAAATATTTTAATATATATTTATTTTTAAAAATTAAATTAAGAGTATTAATAGTTATATGATGTCACTTAAATATATTAAATAATTCAAAATTTGAGTTTAAATTTTGATCGAGTTTCATAAATGAGCTAAATCTAGAGTTTCACAAATAATTTTTCATTGATTTTGAGTTTTATAAACGAGTTTGTATATAACTTAAGCTTGAATGTGAATTGAATTTTAGTCCAACTACTACTCGAGTTCGAGTTCAACTCAGCTCGTTTAATAAGCGAATCAAATTTGAATACGGGTTCAACATACTCATTAAAACTCGAGCCCGAACTCAAACTCAAACTCGTGTAAAATAAATGAGCCGAGCTTGAACACCATACTACTCGGCTCGACTCGGCTCGTTTGCACCCCTAAATGGGCCCCTAGGTGGGTGCCTTGGGCACCTTTTGAGCCTCCCAAAAAGCACCCTAGCAAGGCACTGACAAAATAGCACCTTGACAACTATGGTTAGAGCAAGATCTTCATAGGTCGGTTTTGATATCTTCATATATGTTTATATATGTATGATGTATCTTGGGCTCCTCTCTTTTATCTTGAGAATAATACGTCAACATAATAGCTTCAGATATGTATCTTTATATTGGGCCTTCTGTTTGATTGACAGGGCAGCTCCTCTGCTTTATCATTCTGAATGTGGATGTTTCTAGTTCTAATTTGTTTTAACTTGTATATGATAGATATGTAACTAAAAACTTTGTTCTAGACATGGACTCTTACTTTAGGTAGATATTTTTACTTCTAACATGCATTCTCTTTTACGTTGTGTTTCAATCATTAAAATTATCCATTGGATTGCATATAATTAAATAGACACCATTTGCAACACATAGCTACCATGCCTGATCCATGGGCTTTCAGGTAACACTAGTCCAAAGCACTGCGTGTGAAGTACCAAATGTCAATTCCAACATGTATCAGATTTCCCAATCCACGTAAAGCTTCCATTCACCTAGAAGAGTGCCTTTTAAGATGTTTTCCAAACCAACTTAGGGTCATACGGGAGATAGTAGATTAGGTAGAGACATCCCTGGAACACTGAGCAATCCAACAGAAAAGAACAAAGATCATAAAACCGGTAACATACAAAACGTACAATGTTCCTCGGCAAAATGAGAAACAATGAGTAATGTTTATATATCTATTACTCGTCCATTATCTGACCATAAATCATTTTTAAGTGGATACTACAATGCAGTTCGCAAATAGATATACTCTCAACAGTTAACAAACAGTAAATAGATACATTTTTATAAGATACAGATAATACTATTATCCGATCAGCTGACATCCCTAGTTTTGGGGCTCATTTTCTGAAGTTCTTTTGTTAGGTTTAACTTGATAAAATATTTAAACAACATTGGTTTGAATTCTAATGATTTAATTTTTAAGCAATAAATTTTGTACACTTAGTTACTAATTAGCATAATGAAGTGATTATAAAACTACTTATTTTTAATTATAATTCTTTGTGATGATGAAGTAATTATTTTCTGTGTTATACAAGGTTCATCCTTCACTTACTCGTATGTTTCTTGTTACTTTATTTTATAATTCTTATTGGCAAATATTTCTAAAGTCACATTTAAATAGTTCTTACTATCATTTTAAACCACAGAAATGGTAGAATGTAAAAAGAGAAATAGAGCCTTAAAGATTGATAGTCATTGTCTGTGTTTCCTCCATTTTAGGTTTTTTTAAAATTTTTATGTAAAAAATTACCTATGTTGGTTGTGGATCCTAAATCATAGATCCGCATGGGAACCGAATCCAACCAAGCGGATTCACATCTGCTGAGAGCAAACTGATGCGGTCTCAATATGCGATAATGCCTTCAGTTAAAATTAAACATAGAATAAACCTAATCCTACTAATAAACATTGTCTTAAAATATTACCTTCCGCTGTAGAGACAAGTCAGGTGCCTGAAGTGCTTGTGCTCTCTGCTTCCTTGCACTATTTCTTTGCTCAATGTCTGCATTTCTCCTCCCTAGGAAAAACCATCGAACCAGAGGAATAACAAAAAAAGATGCAGCATATACCTGCAAGAATGCACCATGCCTGATTAATGCCACAATTCCATTATCCGATAGTTTCATTCAAAATGGAAAAGATAGTGATGCTGAAAGTGAAGGTAGTATTTCTACTGGGAAATGAAAGATAGCCATCCTTTGCTAGCAACAAGAATAAGAAAAGGCAATTTTTATTTAAACACTAACAAAAAGAATTTATGAACGGTGCGCCAAAAGTATGATTTATGTTTTTCTCATAATTCATTTGATATTGGGCATCTAGTATGTTACCCATGAATCAGCAAAGAAAACTCCAATTACTTTCACGAGAAACAAATGGGACAAACAGGTAGTTTTTTAAAAATAAGGAGGAAGCCACATCAAATTTACTAAAAGAGAAGTTCAATCAGTTACATTAAAAAGGATTTAAAAATAACAGAGGAAAACGCAGGCCTTCACATATACATGCATTTACAAGAGCGCACTAAAAGACCAAGAAGGTTTATAACTTTATACTTTATACACCATGTCCCGTCCCCAACACCTAAACACTTCCACGGAAAAGAAATACCCACCCACCAAACACCCCACGCCCCAAAAAATAAAACACAAATACCAGCAAAATGGTGTCAAAAAAATAATTCCATCTCAACTCAACTCTAAACTTCGGTGGCATTTTTTTGGTTTAATCTGAAAATATTAACTCTTGATTTCAAGTTTAACCTTTAAATATGTGGTTAAAAATACTTCATTTGAGAAAGACGAGTGTTTTGTTTTGTTTTACAAAAAATCTGAATCATTCGCCGGTGTTACCATCCTATTTCTCTACCTTCACGAACTAGCTGGGTGGCGCAGCGGCTTTATTGGGTGGCACAGAGCCAATTTTAAGACAATTTTTAATGCCATATAACAATTTTAGATAACATAAAGCAAAAGAATGCATCCCAGATGGTATATCTTTTCAGACATCTAGCTCCTAAAATACACAGTGTAAAGTATAGGAGAAGGAAAAGGTTGAATGGTAATTATATCTGATGCGTTGCAGGTGTATAATCATTGCTTAATAATCCTACTAGATAGAATTCACATGCGTGAACAAGAAACTAGTTCCTAAACTATATTAGCAAAACAATTCAGGAAATATTCTTAAAATGTTAAAACTCCAAGATATGATAATACCTGGAGAAGAGGAAATATATTAGCAACAAAAGAAATCAGCTCTCCAGATCGAACTGAAGTGCTCCTGCAGAACAGAAAAACACCTTCATGACCAACTGTGCAATGTAACCAAGCGATACCAGAATGATGAACCGGAAGAAGCAATAAAGGACAGATGAAATGCCATACTTCAACATTGTGCCTAGAATGACGACACCAAAGAGATTGAGTCCGCCCAAACCAATAACCATTGCCCTTTCCGAAGTACTCGTTTTACTGCAAAAAATGGTATGTACTTGAATCTTATGGCTGAAGAAATCATAAGTACCAGAAAAATAATCTCATGAACATTTTTTAGGGTTTCATGGTTACACCATTCACTATACACATTGGGATGGCATTCACATTGAAAAAAAAAAGTCAACCACTGACAGAAAACTGAGGAAAGAGGTATGAGATACCAATTCCATAGTAAGGACTAAAAAGCTAGATGCTTCACCTTCTTGAAGTAAAAACTCTGAAAAACATATGCATATTACTACCGAAGTAATCAATAAGTGAAGCACATGGGACTGGATTTCATCAATCACTTTGGGAATTTAAGATGGTAAAATGAGGCAACCATCAATTCAACATATAGATGATACACCTCCTGTAAACTCAAAATAAGAGGCAATAAACCAGAAGATTCAAAATAATGCCTAGAGATTTTCGTTGTGACATATATATAGCTTTTATGGAAAAATAATTTATAAAATAAAATATATGATAAAAAAGTATAAGCATCATATTTGGAAGGGAAACAATGAGATATAGGCAAAAACATATATTACAAAAAATGAAAACAGACCAAAAAAGCCTCTCTTTTTTCCATAAAAGACTCACCTTCGAGATATACTGTCAAAATGGTCATCAAGCATCTTTTTTAACAAGTTTTAACAGCAAAACATATTTATAAAGAAATGCTATTTGTAACACAGGTCCAATGATGCTCTAGCAACAAAAGGAACTATTGTCTCGTAGGCACAGCTATCAATTTTTCAGAAAAAAATAAAGGGATGTGAAACAAGAAAGAAAATACAAATCCCTAGTAATTACAAAATAGATACAATAAAATGATGCCAATCAGCAAATAATTAGACTAATGAAGCACCCATTAAAAAGGTGTTTAAGTATGTGTCTAACATTCTGTCCGGAACATAAAGTGAATACATGCATCTGATACCATGTACCAAACATATGCTTCACCTTCACTAGTTAAAATTAAGCAAAAAGTACATAAATGCATTACAGCAGAGTATGATGGATATAATTAATGGTAAATATAAAAACACATCCACTTTCCTTGAAGTAATAAAAAGCTATCACCAAAGAACATATGCATGTGATGCATATGAGATCTCCCAACCAAGGATCGCCGGATCGGGATCGGACCCTGGATCGGTGGGGTCCGATCCGATCCGGATCGGATCGGATCGGACCGATCCAGGCCGATTCCAATGGAGCCAGACCGATCCAGAATCGGTCTGGATCGGTTTTTTTTTTTTTTTGGCTTTTCGAAAAAATATGGAAAAATCGCCAAAAAATCAATAAAAATACATAGAACTCAGGAAAAATGTGAAAAAAATATAGGGAACACTCATTCATATAACAAATTAACAATCAATCATATAGAACACATATCAGCCCCAATCATCAAATAAGATACATGTTTTTACCAAACAAACAATCATACCCAACTCCACAAATTGTACAACACATTCTTCTTACCACTCATATTACATTGCGTGAAATAAACAAAGAAATACATTATACATATGCATCATCACCAACTATGGTAACGTCCGGAGTAGGATGGATCTGGATCTGGATCTCTGTCCTGGTCATTTTGATTTTCTGCAAATCTCCATTGATTAGGGTCAGTCATAATTGGCCTGTATCCATAAGAAAATAAAGACTGGGCCATGTCGGTAAACTCATAAACTCCCTGATCAGTAGGAGGTGGAGGTAAAAAAGATGGTGGAGGTGGATAGCCAGGCTCAATTCCACCCCCCATTGGGGGTGAAATAATCCCCCCCAATGGGGGGATTTTATGCTGCAGCCCCCCCCCCACCTAGGGGGGGGACTGTAAAAAACAGTCACCCCCTTCGGGGGTGACTGTTGAACACCCCCGAAGGGGTGCTAATCACCCCTTCGGGGGTGCAATTCCACCCCCCATTGGGGGTGAAATAATCCCCCCCAATGGGGGGATTTTATGCTGCAGCCCCCCCCCCACCTAGGGGGGGGACTGTAAAAAACAGTCACCCCCTTCGGGGGGGACTGTAAAAAACAGTCACCCCTTCGGGGGTGACTGTTGAACACCCCCGAAGGGGTGCTAATCACCCCTTCGGGGGTGCAATTCCACCCCCCATTGGGGGTGAAATAATCCCCCCCAATGGGGGGATTTTATGCTGCAGCCCCCCCCCCCACCTAGGGGGGGGGACTGTAAAAAACAGTCACCCCCTTCGGGGGTGACTGTTGAACACCCCCGAAGGGGTGCTAATCACCCCTTCGGGGGTGCAATTCCACCCCCCATTGGGGGTGAAATAATCCCCCCGATGGGGGGATTTTATGACTGTAAAAAACAGTCACCCCCTTCGGGGGTGACTGTTGAACACCCCCGAAGGGGTGCTAATCACCCCTTCGGGGGTGCAATTCCACCCCCATTGGGGGGTGAAATAATCCCCCCCAATGGGGGATCCCATGCTGCAGCCGGCCAGGGGCCAAGGCCCCGGGGGGGGGGAGGGGAAAGGAGATCGAAAACCCCCCCTTACAAACCTTCTGCTGTTTAGGGTGGATCGCCCCTCCCCAAGGTGGATCGCCCCTCCCCAAGCCTTGATTAGGCTGGATCGCCCCTCCAAAAGCTGGATCGCCGGATGCTGAAGCCCTAGATCTCCAAGGTGCCTTGGGGGGAAGGAGAACAAGCCGAAGGGGGCAAGTGGGGGGGAGAATCGGTCCGGATCGACCCCAAATAGGGGGTGATCGGACTTGAAAACAGTACCGGATCGATCCCGGAATCGGTTCGATTCCGGGTCTTCCGGTTTTCCGGCGAATCGGTCCGGATCGACCGATTTTGGGATCGGTCCGGGATCGACCGATCCTATCGATTCCGGCCGATCCAGTCGGGACTCCCGGCTGGATCGCTAATTCCGATAGGAATCGGATCGGTAGGTACCGATCCGATCCAAGAATCGGTCGATCCCGATCCGGATCGACCGATTCTGCAATCCATGCTCCCAACACAGAATAAAATATATTTCTCCAAATATATCACTGTTAAACATGCTATAGTGCAAAGGACATTGATATATGGAAAGGAATTGTTAGATATGGCAGGAATCAACATGAAGTACTGAACCTGATAGCGATTACAAAGTGAGGAAAATATTTTCTTCTTATCTTAGAGAATGACATTCTGATAATTATATAACGAAAAGAAAGGACGAAGCAAAAACCTGAAAGGCCATTTCTTCTCTTCAAAAAATTTTTGAACCCCACCAAACCATTGGCTCCATCTTCCACCAACATATTCTTTTCTACCAACCCTCTGGGGTGAAGCTGTCCGCTGCAATGATGGAAATCTGTATAGAATGTTCCCCTGCATGGCAAGTTGCCAACATTTTAAGCATAGTTGTGAAGACAACAAGGTGTCCAAAATGATCAATGGACAGATTTCCACTCAGACAACAAGGCGGCTGCTTACTTGTTGATAAGCAGTAGAAATTAGATGTTAATACTACAATATACATACATATATATACTATATATATATAAAGAGAGAGAAAAAAGAATAAAGAGAAAGCGTAGGCTTTTAAAGTATTTAGGTTTAAGAGATTTTTATAAGTGTATACATACTAGTATTTATATTTGAATGTGTATTATGTGTGCATGCATGTAAATGTGTTTTATGTATGTAATTATGTATGTGCACATAGATTTTTAAAAAATAAATAATCTTGATAAATTAATTTAAAGCACATATTATATTCAACTCAACTCAACTCGAGTCTTAGTATCAAATTACTTAAGATCAGTCATATAGATGCTCTTTCTCAACTCATGAGTTACTTCTTCGGAGATATTTAAAACATTTAAATCATATTGAATTACCCTTTTCCAAGTAACCTAGGTATACCACGTCCTTTATTAGTTTTTTATTTTAATATTTTCTACTTTTTTATTGGAGCTCCATAGATTTACATTTAATGTGTCCAAACCATCTCAATGTCCCTTTTTTCAATTTATTTACAATTGTTGCTAATCCTACATTTTCTCTATATTAATTTTTTATTCTATCTAATCTAACATGACCACTTATCCATCTTAACATTCTCATTTTGGCAACACTTATGTTAAAATTATGATTTCCTTTTATTATCTAACATTCATTACCAAACAACATTGTAAGTTTTATACGTGTACAATAAAAATTTTCTTTAAACTTTAGTGGAATCCTACGATCTCATAAGATTCATGTAGCAAATCTCCACTTCATCCAATCTGTTTTAATTCTAAAATTATCATATTAATCACATTATCCATCTTTTTGAATAATTGATACAAGATACTTAAATTGAGTTTTTTTAATATAATATTACCCCATCTAAACTAACACGCCTTTTGGGTCCTTAGTAGAAGGTGCCTTGGCGCCTATGCGGCATGTAGGCATGCGCCTTGACAACTACGAAGTTAGGTAATCATTGTTTCATGAGTCATGATCATGACTCGTATGAATATACTTTGTTCCTCCAAACACGGTGCCTGCAAGGAGGAATGGGTAGATAAATTCAGTGAGATCACAAAGGAAGAAAACTAAAGATACATAAAAAACATTTTTCATATGGTTTTTTCATCTTGTTTTTATGATGGTAGATATGCCTATTAACAGAGATTTTGGGACAAATCATATAACAACTCAATTATTGAATAAGATCACCAAGGCAATCCCTTTTCTTTCATTTTTTTCCTTATTCAAGTGTAGGTTAGGAAAGGGGTAATTGCTTCGTAATTGAAGCAAACGTTTAACAGAAGAAGGCAAAAACCACAGCAGACATGCATTAATAAATATGAATAAACAGTTAAGTACCTCATCATCAACTTCATGATTGCAGAAAATGTTTAATGACTTAGTGGCAGAAGATGTTTAATAGCTGAAGACAAAAACTACAGGAGAAATGCATTAATATATAGAAATAAATGGTTAACCTCATCATCAACTTCAGGATGTCCATCAAATCTCAGCAGCACAGGTAAGATGTATGATTCATCACTCTGTACACGTTAAAGAACTAAGTATCGACAACAAGAAGCATTAGATGACTTATATCAAAGAATTATCTATAGTACAAGTTTGAAAATATCCAATCAATCAACCATATGGGTGATTAAGAAACATAAAGTGCAGTACGAACACAATCAGTTGCATCCAAAGTGGCACAAAAGCATGGAATCCCCTGAGGCTCTTGGCCTAAAGCATCCAATTTCTCGTTAAACTTCTGAATGCATATTTTAAGACGAATTCCATGGTGCTGGTCCCGTCCTGAAAGTGAGCCCTCGAAAAGGAAGATCATGATAATTCCTCCTAATGACTTGGTAAAGACCCATCTTAACCCAATATATTACATTATTTTCATCTATAAGTACAATATTCTTTTTACATTTAAGTCCCTAAAATGATTCATATTTTCATTTATGCCCCAGAATTTCTGACAATATTTTTAAACTCCTAAAATCTTGCTTCATTTCCAAATAAGTTCAAATAGTTAGATTCCGTTGAAATATGCACATTTTGACCCATTAACATTACTGTAGCTCATTCAAATTATTGAAAATAGCCCCCAAGGGGGGGGAGGCACCCCCGATTCCGATCTGATCTGGATTGGATTGGTCAATTCTCTCATGAGAAAACCAATGTGGAATTGGTCTAGATCGGTTCTTTAAAAAGTCCTAGCAACGAAAAAAATCACAAAAAAGATCCTGGATAGGATTCTGATGCGATCTACATGTTCTTTTGGGGCTGATAATGGCCGACGCGGTGGCACTACATGCTGTGGCCTCTTCCCCACCCCACTACCAGATCTATCAGGACCTATGCTATCAAAGACGAGGAAAGCAATCACCTAGGCGACAAGACGAGGTGAGACAAGGCCTCAACACCTCACTCCAGCCTTCATCACCTAAGACGACCGCCGTTGCCACCTCCGACATTAAGGCGGGGCACCTTTGGTGCCTCCGCAAGACTGTTTAGGAAAGGAAGATGGGATCCACGGGGCCATTTGGAAGGATCCATCAACCCATTTAGCAGGATCCAGCCCATTCGGGCCCACATGATCTAACAAGGGGATCTGCAGGTCTCATCATCTCCACCCAATGATGCCATAGTGATGTCGCTTTTGTGGGCACTGGAGATCACTAAGCGGTAGTGATAGAGATCACATCCGTTGTCGAAGGTGACAAGGCAAGATGGTTGGAGCCACCTCACGCATTTTATAACATAGGTTGGGACCCGATAGGCTTGGATCCTGCCATATCGGGTCTAATACGAATATGCCATATCTGGTCCGATACGAATAAGCCATATGGATATGCCATGGCAGGAGTCATCAAATCCAACATACAGGGCCCTAATAAACCTGGTACATGGTGTCTTCCCCGCCCAACGCGGCAGCTGTCAAGGTGCCTCCGGAATCAGCCGATTTAGGCCAATGTTACCAAGAATCCTTCATGGATCTGTCCACCCGGTGAAAATCGGATGAAGACCGACTGATCCATCCAGGAATTGACTGATTCCAATCCAATCTATGCACATCTCTCACAATGATTTCTTAGTCTCTATGCCTTCTCTCTCTTTAGTATGCTAGTCGCTCTCTACTCTCTATATTTTTCTCTTTTATCTGTACACATTCTCTCTATATATTTGTTTCTCTTTGATGAACACGCACACCCTCTCTCTCTCCCCCTCTCCCTCTCTCTCTTCTCAATATACTTTCTCTCTCTATTTTTGTCTACAATTTCTCTCTTCTTTGTACATACTTTCTACTCTGTCTATACTTTTTCTCTTCTTTCTATATTTTCTCTCTCTATTCCTCTACTTTCTTTCTAAACTTTCTCTTTGTACTCTTTCTACCCTCTCTAGTCTCTACCCTTTCTCTCCTCTATATATTTCCTCTCTACTCTATCTACACTTTCTCTCTTTACTCTCTATCTATATTTTCTCTCTCTACTCTCTATCTACATGGAGAAGAACAATCGACCAAGAATGGGATTTTCTCAAGTAACAATATAAATTTGATCTTCGTCAAGACTGTCAAGTACCAAATTCAAGGTCCTTATCAAAAATTAGAAAAATATTAGCTCAACATTAATGAATAATCTGTATGATATATCAGAAGTTGCCTTCTGTATTCCTGTATCCTCCAGCAAGCATCATCATCATTCCTTTTTACAGAACATCAGCTGTCACCTTATTGTTGATAATTCCACTCTGGTAACACCTTAACAATTCTTCCACAAAGCACTCTCCAAAGAGATTACTTCCACTAAGTAGAGGGAAAAAACACTCCCAACTGTCAAGTGCGTAGATTAAATAATCAGCCGGATAGGATTAGAATCGGTCGATTTCGTGATCAGATTGGAGCCCTTCAATCCAATTTTGGCTGGAAGGACCAACCCAGCCAAATCTCCAGCCAGAATTGAACAAAATCAGTCAAACTGGGTAGGATTGGGCCTGAATCAGTCGACTCAGCCAATTCCAGCAACTGGTCGCCGGAATCAGCCCCTCCGCTGCCACTACTGTGGCAGCCTTCTGTGACCGGACAAGACCTAATTGACTGGATCCAGTGACTCCAGGTGACTTAACCCTTACCGGGTGGTAAGGGTCTCTTCCCTGCCCAACAAGGCGAACAAGACCACTGCCATGGCCAATATGGCCCCCTTTCGGGGCCAATCTAGGCCCTTATCATGTGATTTCATATTTTTTTAGGGTGGGTTTTTTAAAGAATTTTTTAGGGTTTTTTAAGAATCGATCCAAACTGATTCTAGATCGGTTTTCCTCTTGAAAAATCGGCTGGAATAGGGCAATCCGATCCAATCCGGGTATTGATTCCAATCCAGCAATCAATGGTCCAATGACTCCATTCTGAAGTGCCTTATTGCCATCTGGCAGGCATGACCTACTTGCCCAATCTAGTGTTGAATGACTGTAGTAGGACTGAAATGAGGTAAGCAAGGTATCCAAGATAGCCCAAGAAGTAATTACAGTTCCAGCAGTTGAGTGGGACTACTCAATTTCTAAAGTTTCTTTACGCGTAGAATACTCATTTTTCATCAACTGTAATGCCTTGATGCATAGGCTTAATCCTTTCCCCCAGCAAGGTTAGGCTTACTCCTTTTAACTTTTCATCCTATGCTTGCTATCCAGGTACAAGCGCCTGGCTCATTTTACCAGTCTTCGCTTGTAATGTCAGCCTTTCTGCAGGGTGCTGATATGTCGATGTAGACAATGATAAACACTTGAGCAATCATGCCCTCAAAAGGCACTTCAAAACTTATGGTTGCATATGCATGAATACAAGCAAAAACATGTTGCAGACGCTGCATTTATGAACAAACAAGAATGTGTCCACACAAACACCCATAAAAGAATACATACATATATATATATATATAAATATGTACATATATATGGATCTGATTGTGTGGTTCAGTCCACTAGCAGCATAGTATGTAGAAGCCCTTAGATCAAGATTTAAGTACAAAAAGTAAAAATAAAGTCCAATCTCAGCATGAGAGAGAAACTGCAAACATGACAAAGGCAATAAGAAATGTGAATTTAGAAGCACAGGCATGCAGCACATAGAAAGCAGACAGTCCCTCTCTCTCTCTATATATATATGTATGTATGGGGGTGTACAGACACTATCTCCCTCTTTTCTCACTGTCCTCCTCCCTTCCTCTTTCTTGTGTATGTATAGGAAAGAAAAAGTATACCAGGATTCAATTAGGTAGTGTCAAAAAAAGTATAGATGAAGGAACGTAGAGTACATTTTTAGTTGGACAAATTAAGCAAAAAGCCAATCATACCAAACTCTCATCTGTTGGTAACCCATCAAGGTATGGAGCAAGTTCTTCTCCAGCAACGACACCCCCATTTGATGTTATGTACTCTCCAATCTGGCAATTTGATCCCGCGGACAGGACATGTGACATCAATGAAACAGTAAGAAGACAATTTCATTTCAGAGAGATGAAGCAAACTATGTGAATTGATCAAGAAACAAATAAACTGGAAATTTTGAGATGCACATCGCATGACAATGACATGATATTGTCGGGCACGACAGTCAGACAAATGGTTCTTGAAGTAGTTTCCTCAAATAAAATGTGACATCTTTTTGCAGTCTATGCATCATTTTGCCATTTGTAGCCACCACTTTTCAAAGTGGTAAGGCATTCTTGAGAAGCCCAAGTGCTTATAACTATAGTTGTTGATAGAGCAGGTTTAGTCGACACCTCAAAATAAATAAGCATATATAGACACTATTACATAAATTAAGCCTGGACTATAAATTTAATATTGTAACCAATGATATTAATAATAGATAGAATGGTAATAAATAAACAATTAATAAACTACACAGAAGTAAGCAACTACTTTTGCTTCCTGATAAATGAATTTGTTAAATCACATAAAGAATTAAGTAAAGTTCTCAAAAAAAAAAGTTCCAGCAGCCAAAAGCATTTTGGACTGCAAAGAACTAGGCAATTCATTGGCATTACTAGAAAAGCAATTCACTCACATTTCTGCCTGAACATATTTGCTTTGATACCCTATGGTCAATGGATACCTACTTATCCAGGCAAGCACTTGACAACTAAAATATCTGCAATTTCTTGAGCAGAAGTTGAATGCTCACAGTATAGATCCAGTTCAGATAGTGACTGTGGGGTTTGAAATTGTGAGAACCAAAAATCTTGAACCCTAAAAAAAAGAGAATAAACATGTGCAAATAAAAATAAACGAATCCGAAAAGGGATAAACCCCAACCGGTTAAATCTTCGACGGTTTGCTAAAATTGACCGGTCCCCTCTCCAAAAGAAGCGGACAAAATCTTCCCCGGAATAAAACAATCCAATCGGAAAGCGGCGGTCAAAGAAATCTACCGTCGAAAATAAAAAAGGCAAAGAGCAGGGACGTTACCACTGCTCGGAAAAAATCTACGTCGTCAAAAGGAGAGAAGGTCGAAACCCTCCACTTGGAGAAACCGATGTTAATATGCTGTCAAAACAAAGCACAAAGGGCCCCTATGCGCCGAAAACGAAAAAGGAGGAGGCCGGAGGCCTTTCACCATCATTGACGACAGAAAACGACGTCGATGCCACTATCAAAGCGAAGACCGAAAGGCCCATGTGCGCCGAAAACAAAAAGGAGGAGGCTGAAGGCGTTCACTGCCAAGAAGGGAAACACACCGCCGCGAAGCAAGGCTACTGTAAAGCTTTCGTCTCCAGAGGAGGACAGCTGAAAGGGTGGGAGGCAATGCCGTCGCCACCTTCACAAGCTGCCGCTGCCCCTACGCCAAGCCGACGCCGCTAAGCCCACCATGAGAAAGAGATGGAGCCACAAAAGCTCCTGCACTGCCGCCGCAAGGGGGGGAAGGGCAAAAAGAGAAAAGGGCAATAGGGAGAGCAAGGGGAGAAGGTTTTCCCACTGCCGCCGTTGCTCTTGCACTTTGCCGCAGACGCAAGCCGTTGTTGCCGCCAAGAAAACCATCGTCGGTAGGAGAAAGCCACCGTGGAGCCCCTATGCTTCCATCGCCGAGAGGGAGAGAGCAAAGGAAAAAAACGGATAAGGACCGCCGCCGCCACTATTGCCATGATCTCCCGCGACCAGTCGCCACTGAGCCCACTGGAAAGAGGAGAAACTACTGTGAGCCTCCCGTTGCGCTTCTGTCACGAGAGAGAAGGTCGGGAAGAAAGAGGAGGAGTCACGACTTCAGGTGAACAGTCACCCAGGTCAACTCCCAATCCACAAGGGCAAATAAAAGGTAAAAAAAACAAAAGAAAAGAAAATGGAGAAGACCAAGTCAAACCGGCCTCCCCACATTGCCCACAAGCCAAGAGGTACGCCCACCTTCTGGATATAGTCACCCTGTGTGGCCTTACCCAACAAACAAGAGCCTAAAGAAGGAAAAAATGAGAGTAATTTTACCCCCGGATCCGGTCACCTCCCACTATAGCGAAAATGGACCTAGTGGCGGCTTACCAAAAGACCCTTTTGCCCCTCCAAAAACTTCTATACCCCCAAAGTGCCATACGTACAGGGGTTGAAATTTTGTTCCAAAAGTAGGAATTTGAGGATCTCCTTAGTGACATTCTGCCTGGAGTTCTAAGCAAGTTCCGATTTTCTCAAAGCAGCTTTTGACCATTCAAAAAAAAGGTAGGTTTTTCCTAACAATGAAATCCAACCAATTTTGATTCCATCTTTCTTCAAAAGGGGGACCGAGTAACGCACATTTAAAATGTGAACTTAAGTTACTTCGAAAATCAAAAAGAGAAACCCGGTTTGATAAAGCCGAAATGTCGACAAAACCGAGTGGGAGCATTTAAAATATGAGCAAGTTATTTTCAGAAATCAGAAAGAGAAACTTGATTCAGTAAAGTCAAAATGTCAACAAAACCAAACGAGATCCAAAACTTATCACATATTAAATGCAAAGAAGTTATTTTTGGATAAATGAAAAAAAATTGACCCGGTCCGATCGGAATGTCGTCAAATTGTCGAATTGAACATGCATGATCAATATGTATAAAAGTTCATACTTTGACATTTATTGAGAAGCAAAGCTTGATACCTCCTCATTTATTGTACTTCCATATACTTAGATCAACATGAAATGAAATTCAAGTTCGATTGACCTAATATGCCATTTCAAAATTGACCAAATGTGCCATTTCAAAATGACATCGAATCCTTGTTGACTCCAAAAGGTGGATAAAACTAAATAAGTCACTTAAATAATTTAAAATTTAATCAAATAAACAAATATGATTAAATCATATTATATAATGACTTATTCATTAACAAAAATACCATGATAACCAAATTAATTCCATATCATAAAATCATGCATATAAAATAATCACAAATGATTATAAAACATGTTAAGTTCGAATCCGACTTATCAAAAAAATCAAATCAAATCAAATGGATAATGCTACTTAATTAAATAAGTATGCATACTAAAATCCAAATCAAATAAATGACTCGAACATTAATGACAAATGACACAAACACAAACAAATCAATGAAATCAACCCAAATTGTCTAAGTCAATTAATGACAAAAGATACATAAATCAAATCATAACCCAAATCTATGAGCTCAAAAAAATACTGAATTAAGTTCAACCAAATTCCATCTCATAAAGCCATAGAGATATGTCTTCCAATTTTGTGTTTATGTGGATGAATGACTTTCGTTCAATATGTTGTTGTAACAGTTAATCAAGAGTGTTCGAGTATGTGTTTGATGTAATTAACACTGAAATATTGCAAGTCCAATGAAGAAAGGTCAAAATTTATTTTTAAAAAACTCAGATAACCTCAAATATAAAATGTTGTTTAGATCACCTAAGTGATGCGCGATTCCCATATCGACACTTGAAAAATCTATGGAACCATCAATGTTCCTAAATAACAATACCACATCAAATTAGCTAATACTCCTATAAATACCATATATTTTCATAATAGTAAATGCTAACCAAACGTAAAAAAATTTCAAGAAATGAATTCTTTCTTTAAAAATTGAGAGGTTTCAACAAAAATTATGAATACCAAAAGAAGACGCTAATAGGTCCATAAAGCTATTTTGTTTTGACTCCACAAATGATTCAAGTTACCTATTCAGATGAACTATGACTATGGTATACTCTCAAAAAATTACAAGGCATCTAAAGGTTGAAAAAGAATTCAGAGTGATAGATAAACAAATAAAGAATGCCACCACCTAGTGCACGACACCTAAAAAATAAAAAGGCCAGCTGCTGGTTGGTTGCATTGAAAGGTGGCTAAGTAAAACATGATATATCCAATGTACAGGTATGCATTATCTTAGAGGCAGTCATAAGTCTGCAACCCGATAAAACCAATTTCACACTTGAGGTAGATAACTAGGGATGTTCAGGTTTGGTTTGGTTTGGTTCCAGGCCAATTTTGCTGATATGGAAACCAAACCAAACTGGTTTGGTAAAAGCCCAAATGATTAGTGAACCACCTAAATGGTTCAGTTCAGTTCAGTATGGTTCGTCAGTTCAACACAATTGTATTTGTAAAATAAAATTTAAATCAAATTAAAATAATATAAGATTAAACCAAAATAAAATAACCCCAAGTCTAGCATTTTATTTTTAAGAGAGAACTATATCTCTTCAATACATTATAATAATAACATATTTTTAAAATTAATATAATAAATGGGTCAACTGGTTTACTAGTTCAGTTTGGATTAAAGGGGGGCTAAAATGAACGAGACCGCTTATGATATAACAGTTCAGGTCGGCTCAAGAAAACAAATAGCTAATATCTGTGCCAAACCGAACTTGTCAGTTTGGTTTGGTATATTGGTTTCACCACTTCGGATGAAAACCTCCATGGATAACATAAAGAAAAGAAAGCAAAACTTCAAATCTAGAAGCTAAGTGACAAAAAGCTAAGATCAGTAAATAACAATACCAATTTCCACCTCTCTTCCTCCATGCCTTGATTTGGGTCTCCATCACCAAATACAAATGAGAAAACCTGAAAGAAAAAAGCAACTGCATCATTTATTGCCTTATGGGAGACATTATAGAACATAGAGAATCAACAAAAAGGGTAAATCATATTTTCTTACAGATTCAATAAAATTCAATCTGCCCTCGGATCTCAATTCTCGCCTTCTGTAGTAGTAAGGATCCCAGTACCTTCATCAAACAATGAAATCACTAAAACTAAAAGGAAGTTCTGGATAACAGAAAGAAAAGAAAATATGATAAATAGTCAATGCTATCTCTCTATTACACGAGTTTATTCTTCTTCACCATGATGCAACTTTCAAATAATAATAATAATAATGAAGAGGTGCAAGTTCCTCACTCTAATATGTGCAGGCACAACAGGAACAGGTCCCCTGCATCATTTTCCTCTGCATTTCTCACTTAATGGGAATAAATGCAGTGCTTCTAACAGGGAACCGGTTCAAAAAAGTTAGAGCCATTTGTATTTTGGTCCTTAGAAGGACTCTTCTAAATATTTTAAGTTTCTTTAGTCTTTCTTTGCACTTTGGTCCTTGAGAAGACGTCTGTAAATAATTTTCTTAAGCTCCTTTTTGTATGATTGGCTCTTTTATTTAAGGAGGCCAATGCTTTGGTAATCATAATTCATAAGACACCCAACGTAAAGAATTTTTGGAAGCCTTGTGGCTTGGTTCTCGCATTAAGGGGCTTTGCCCCGGTAGCTCTTCATGATGGAGGCTCTCCATCCCGCAGCAGGAGGTCGGTCGTCTACTCCACCCCCAGCAAAAGGCCGGCTCTGATGCTTTCCATTCCCCTTCCTCTAGCAGCCTTCGTGCCATTCCCCTTTCCCTTCCCGGTTACAGCTTCTGCTCAACATCTTCAATCGGTCCGTCTTCCAAGCTGCCCGCTGACCTGAAACACTGTCCAGTAGCACCATGCTCTGCCTTCTAGTCGCTCACACCAGCATTGTCGATGCTCATGGAGGGGTCCAGCGATCCACGGACTCCTCCGAGCACTTCGGTGACTGTACGTCCTCCGCGCTCACCTTTGACAATCCCTCCCATCATCAAGGGCATCCCCTTGATAAGTTAAGCTACACTGGCTTAACTTATCCAGTGAACGTTGCTATGCAAACTTGGTCCCTACCTCCAAAGATCACATTTTGATACGTAGATGAAGAATAAGTTAGTTCTTTTATTAAATTGGTCAAGGGTATATAATATAAATAGCTACAATATATTTTAGTATCAAACTCAGAGTTAGTTTCCAACTGACCAATAGGTTGTTCCCCAAGGCAATAAGCGGGACTAACTTGAACCACAAAGAAGCTTTCAAAACATTGGGCTTGGCCTTAGCATGCAAAAACTCAAGCATCAATCAGGATGTTATGATCATTTGTCAATGCTAATAAAAAAACCAAGTGTACGGAAAAGCATGCACATAAGGATGACAAAATGAGTTCAGCTACATTAATATTTTTTCACTGTTTAACTATGAGAATAGAAATTTCTAACTCATTTAAGTGGTTATGGGAAAAAATAATCACTCAGTACATATGATAAAGAACTAAATTACCAGAACAGATCAGATGGACGAAAAAATAATGTAAAGTCTGAACTGTATGCTCTCCCACGACGTCTGTCACGATTGTCTTCGTCGCTGCAAAGAATTAAGCAATGAGAATTTCCAATATTATTTCATGACATTCCACAGAATACCTAAACAAAAAGTGTGAAACTGATACAGTTTTATCAATAGAATAGTGATAAACTGATAACTTAACTTAGTGATCGTGCTTATTCACCAGCCAAATTTTCATGACCAACTTGAAAATTTTCATCGTCCTTTTCCTTATCTTTTGACCTTATTTCTTATATGGTCTTTCCAAAACCTAGGTGTTAAGAGCTGGTGAGCAAGGCCAATATTCTCACCAAGATTATTAAAGGCATTTAGGTGCTCCAAGGTGATAAGAAAAAAAAAGATGATGAGAAGCTACCTAAGCTACCTTTATCTATAAAAATCACCTGAAAGTATAATAAGCATGGTGCAATACATTCCAATCACCACCAAGTATGAAATTGCCCCTCATAATCTTTGTCCTACTCCCTCTCATTTTCTTGAATTCTCCACTGACTCTGATCACTCATGATTAACCCAAAATCACATAAAAATGATGACTAGGTCATATGGCTAAAATCATAAACTTCACTCTCAGTTGGAGCTATAGGAGAGTGTGGATAACAAGCATCAAAGTCTAAAGCAGGATTTGGATATGATGTTGTATACTTATCGAAGACATTCATTTTATTCCAACATCCACTGCAACTGTTCATTCCACTTGAATGCCTCCTATTAGTCAAAACATCTAGACCTACTCCACTCGTGTGTGTACTGCTAATAGAATCACCCTCACCCTCACCTCCACCTCCCACACCGTGTCGTGCAGGTGGAATAAATTATTACTTCTCATCATCATCTTATGAAGATGCTTGAGTAGTATTTGTATCAAGGAGATGTTAGGGAGACCCTAAACCCTAAAAACCTCCAAGGGGTGCTCAACAGATAGGGGCAAGGAGAAAAAGGAGATCGGGGGGAGGAATCGGCCGATTCTACCTCTTTTGAAGGGGATCACCGCCTTCACCGAAGGATCCTTATGGAGGAGGGGGAAAACACCGGAGGAAAGCCCCAAAGTGCGAGATTTGTTTTGGGGCGGGAGGGGGGGGAATTTAGGGGATGGGGGAGGGAATCAGTCCAATCTCCCCTTTATTGGGGGGAGATTAGCCCGAAATCGGGTCGGGAACTTATCGGCTTCCAAGGATTGACCAATTCCTGATTTGATTCAAGAGAATTGATCGATCCTCCCAATTCTGACTGATCCGGTCAGAACTTCCTGTCGGATCGGTTGTCCTAGGTGGATTCGGATCAACTACCACCAATCCAATCCGAGAATCGGTTGAACCCGATCCAGATTGACCGATTCGGTGAGTCGATGAAAGAGGTTGCTGGTGGATTAGCCGGAGGTGGACAAGACGACATGGCAATGACAGTTTCAAATCCAATGGTATGCAGGTGGCAAGTTGTACAGAGTCATGGAGGTGTCAGGGACACACTGTCGGATACTACTGGCAGTCAAATACTCGGGACAGGAGACCATAGTTGTAGAAACAAGAACCAGAGAGAAAAAGAGTTGTTGAACTTAACCCGAGATGAGAGAGAAGCAGCCGGGAGCACTTAAGGGTGGAGAAGAAAGCCGGAGTTGATTCGGAGGTGAAGAAGAGTATGTTAGGCAAGTCCCAAAGGTGGAAAACAAACCGGACTTGCTTCGGGGGTGAAGATGAAGGCCGGATAGATCCAAGGGTGAAGAAGGAGGACTACCTGTGCCAGAGTTGAAGATAAACCTACCGGAAGAAGGGAAGTGGTGCATCAGTCAACGGAGGTCCATCGGGGTCTCATGTTGGCACCAAAGAAGATAGCATCGTGAGAGAGTGAGAGAGAGAGAGAGAGAGAGAGGAATCAGAACCTTTTTCCCTTTCATTTTATTCAAAGTGAAACAAGATGAGTAAGCAGGTATAATTGAAGGCATTCGTGTTGAGAACAGCAGGGAGATAGTCACCCACCTTCAGTTCCCGGATGACACATCACTTATTTCCACTGGTAGAACAGATAGTCGCTTCCTGTTAAAAAGTCTTCTTTATTTGATGTAAGTGTTACGAGTATGAAGATTAAAAAAAAGAAATGTGAAGTTATAAGCCTCAATATGATTGAATCACGCAGAACTCAACTGATGGATATTCTAGATAAGACGTGAACTATGTTTCTCATCAAGTACCTTGGCTTACCCTTGTCAAATAAGAGCACCAAGAGTAGGAAGTAGCAATAAGTTATTAATAAGGTAGAAAATAAATTGCAGGGTTGGAAAAGTAGGATGCTCAGTTCATGAGGTAGATGGGTCCTTTCTAAAAGTGTGCTGCAGAGCATTCCACTCTACTTCTTTTCTATTCTCTAAGGTATAAGACATTTATATTGGAAGCACTAAGGGCTAAGTTTTTTTGGCAGGGTAATGGCAAGAAAAAAGGAGTTACATGTGATCAAGTGGAATCATGTATGTAGACCTATTAAAGAGGGGGGGAGTGGGGCTTACTTCTCTTTAGGCTATCAACAATCCACTTCTGTCCAAGTGGATCTGGAAGTTGAATCTGTATAGTAACACTATGGGCCAGAATATTGGGTTTGAAGGGACCTAGATTACCGATTTCAGGGATAAAGGGAAGATTTCCTATCTTTGGAAGAGAATTTTTTATAACTGGGATTTGTTCAACTCTTCTACCGTTATCAATTTGGGTAACAGGACACTTTCTGGAAGGATCACTGAGTTGGTGAAGTTCCGCTCGCCAAGGCTTACCCGACACTATACAATCTTAGTCGGCACCCTAACCAACAGTTGCAAAAATTGGAATGCCAACACTGAGTAGAACTTTTCCTTCAGAAGGAACTTTAAAGATGAAAAAATTTCTCACTTCATGTCGGATCTTCTAAAAGATAGCAAACGTGCTGATGGACAAACTTGTTTGGTTACCTGAGAAGAAATTGGTTTTCTCAGTCAAATTGTCCATCCAAAAGCTGAATATCTGGGTGGTATAAGAATCAAGTGGCATAGGGCAATATGGTCACCCACTTACACCAGTCAAAATAAGATTGTTTTTGTGGAAGATTGGCAGACAGGCTACCCACTAGATGCCACTTACACAAGATTTTACCTATCGGGTCCTTATCATGAGTCTTCCAAGGAGTATTGAAAGACCATATTGACCATTTGTTCATACACTGGGATAATTCACTCTCTTTGAAAAATGCTTTTTCAGGAGCCGGAATTTGAATTGGTTGGAACCTAGCAACACTACTAACCTTCTTTTAGAGTGGCCTGAATGGAACCCTTGGCCAACATAAGTGAGCTTATAAAAGATTACACTCCCAGAAATGCTATGGGCAATTTGACAAAGGATTTTTGAAGACCAGTTCCAGGAACCATCAGCTAGTCTCTTTCAGATGGTGAACTTTGTGAAAGACAGGTCTTTTGCAGGGCCGGGTGGACATTTGGATTCTACTGCTTTCATGGAGAGATTATTAAGATTCTGTGTATTCTTCCTTCAGCTTTTATTTCCTTTTTCTTCTTCTACCACCTAGGTAGAAGCTCTGCAATTACACTTGTTTTCAATGGAAAATGACCTCTGGGTTATGCTCTAAAAAAATAATCACCTTTTTGGCTCTCTAATTGTCCCCAATTGATACTCTTCCCACATTTTTCCTTTACAGCAAGTTTTCCATCTAATGTAATATATCTGCATTATATTTACAAACAAAAATAAAATATGGAAAAACACAGACAAGAGAAGGATATACATGTGATACCTTCTGCTTGAAATGATTGCAAAAATCGTTGTGAAGACCAGCACAATGGATATAATCAGCGTCGTCCCAAATGATACCCTGATTAGATACTCGGCAGCAGCCTGCAGAACATCAAAGTAAGTATCCCCTGAAAAGGGTAAAGAATTGATATGATGGAAATAACGCAAATGGACATGAAATACCTTTGATTTTTCAAGTAAGGGTTCAATTTTCATCTTAAAAGACTTGGCTGCTAGCTTTGAGCGGTAATCCCTTGCGAAAACATAAAGAACATCACCTTCATCTGAAACCTATCAATATTACCTTGAATATAACGGATGTTAAATGTTGCAAGCATTAGAATAAATATGCTTATTGCACAAAGACAAGTGTCCGCTCCTCTCAACGTCTGGACATACAAATGTTAATGTTGTATGGGTTTCACAACTTTTCTTTAGAAAACTATCATGAATGATAATAGTTATGAATGAACAATTTGCAACCATTTCTCAGGATGCAGCATCACGCATGCAATTCAAATGAAACATTAATAGTCATTTCCGACAACTGTTTTAATGGAATGAAATGAATTTAGTTTAACACCAACAGATTTACAAAGAATTAAAACAAGAAATTACATGATAGTAGTATGTTTATTTTCAGAAAATATCAAATCATAATTCTAACACGTATAGATTTTACAAAAGTACCTTAAAAAGTTAATTGATTGCATTCCATCAAGTTGATAGAACGTTACTCCCAAATATTTATTTTGTGGATGTATGTCTTCTACTTACGGATTACTATGGCAGTTATTCAAAAATGACCAAATGTTCCTTACACGTGCAACAAGGTGCCTGGAGAAGCACCACCTTAGTGGTAAGATCGCATTACTAAAAGAAAATAAATCCCATATATAGATTATAAATACAAATGTCAACATAACATAATAAAATTCATTACATTGGATACATATAAATGGCTGCTAAGTTGGATGATGAAAATTAGTTTTTTCTCACTATAATAAAAAAATAAAAAATAATTAAAATAAAAACAGAGCAAGACAAATAGAGAGGGGGAAGGAGAAAGAAGGGCTTGGAAGAAAGAAAAAAAAGAAACACCCAGTGACACTAAAAGAAATAAGGAATGAGAGAAGGCTTTGGGAGGAAGGAGGTGGAGAGTAAATAAACAGTGAGAGTTGAGAAAGAAAATGAAAAAGGTTTGAAAAGAATGGGGAGACTGAAAGTGATGGAGAAGAAGAGAATCTCACCAATTTACTAGTGCCAACATGAGCAAAGCCAGCTGGTGACACAGTGTGGCAAATGTGAAAACAAAAGCAATGAACAATACCAATAAACAACAGTGGCAAACGACAACAGTAGGGCTAGTGCAGACTGGAGAAATGCAGTCAATGTTCATTTCATGAACTGGAAAAATGTAGGGGGTTTTTAATGAGATAACTGGTCAATTCGACAAATCATTTTGAATGGTGATGAACTAGCAGCAACTCTGTAGTGGTTCAATGCTTAAGTGCCAAAGCAGTTTCCTACTTTGCTTAGGAGCATGCATTATGGACACAGGGCACTATATTGTGGCTCAATGAAGCAGCCAATCACCTTGGGCCTCATAAGATGCCATGGTGCTTAAGTGCTGCGTAAGTGCCTCTATTGACAACCATGCCAAGATGGTGACATAGACAATAACAATATGGCTCCTCTTACACAAAAAAAGAAGGGCTCACAGTGCCAATGATCCTGTATATCCAGTCTTAGAATAGTGGAATCTTTCAAGTGAAAAAATATGCCATTACAGATAAATCAGCACCAACAACCTAATCACCCTATCTACCTGAGCCTATCAATCAAGGAATTCTGAGTCGAGATCCCAATTTGCTTGGTCGATCAAGAAAGATAAGCTGATCCTATGGGATTGGCCTGGATTGGCTCTTCAAAAAAAATAAAAAGTAATACAAAACCCGATGGCCCAGTGGCCAATTCTGGTCCGATCCAACCCCAGGTCGGAGCTGGATCAGCACCAGGACATGGTTGTATCAGGTTCATCATACCTAAAATGACCAAGATTCAGTGTCTAAACCCGATATCCTCAAAACAGGACCAGATCAGACCTGAATCAGCTAATCCAGGACAATCCGGTACCTTAGAGACCGATCCTGTTGGAAGCTCCTTCTAGGATCAGGTCAGCCTATGTTGATTACGATCCAGATCGGCCACTCCTGCAAGTCATGCTATCAACTTGCAGTTGATTTATGATGTTAAAGACCAGGAAGTTGATCAGGGACAGGGATCTCAATGGCTACCAGCAGAAAGCCAGAAGCATGCCCTTCATTTTAGCTATCAATAGCATTTAACTAGCTTCTGGAAAAAAACAATTATCTTGATTCTAGTTCAAGTGTCCCTGACAGCTAAGTACTTTGACTTTTAGAATTTTTTGATGACAGCACTTTAGCAGCTTCCTCCAAAGAATGGTCTAATCCTTCAGGAAATCATGCTACAAGAAAAGTCATTACTCAGATGATGCCACTGCTCAATATTGTGCTAACCTAAACAAGAGCATTCTGGACACCATTTTCTCAGTCCTGAAAATGGCCAGATAGATATATTTGTCAGATACTGTCTGCATTTTGCTTCAGCATTATGGAAGGATAACGATCAATGCCCATGGAAAATTAAGAAAAAATAACAGGACTCTACCTGCACTTCACGGTTAACTTTGACATCTCCATGACATAAGAACTATAATTGTATAATGTTAATAGATACCGGACATAAACATGGTTTAAAACTTTCAGGGGAATGGAGCACCGAGACATCTGTATGACAACAGACAGTAAAACCAGCTATTTGATAACTGAGACATCATGGTATGCGTTGAAATTACTTATGCTCAAGTCTCAAAGTACCATCAATTAAAGATGTAGAAATTTTATTCCTAAGAAAATTTAATAAGCGGCCCTATTACTTCTGGTTTTCACGTCAAGCAGATTTGTTGCCGCAAGTAAAGAAAAAAGAATCTGGACACGCCATACATGGATGCTTCGTTTTGGTGATCGTCGTGGAATCCACCACTAGGATACTTGTTGGAACATCCCGACTAGAAAAATGTTTAAGCGTCGATTCCTGCTAGATTAAAGAGATTATCAAGGGTTACACGGGTAGCATCTCTGTATACTTCTACTTGTCTCTCCGACTTCAGAAAATCCAAACAACGGTCCTCGTTTTCACCCTATAATGTGCTTGCAAGTTGCAACAGAAAACATCACCGACAAGCCCTTTTGCGAGCATGCTCCCACGAACATCACCACCTCTAAAGGTTTGCAAACTTTTATCCACGAAAATTCACGTGGAAAACAATACCATGGTAAGGCCCTTATGCCGATCGGAAATTTTCAACAATAGAAACAAGCACTGAAACGCGATTACCGAGAGCAAGCAGGAGAACGGTGTTTACACAGTGATGATGGACAACTACCTCCAAAAAGCCACTAGTATCAGCCGCGAGCGCCTGCAGAGCCCTCTCAGCCTCCCCTAACTTGAGACCCGCCTTGCCGGCAACATCCCCAGACGTGACCCTTCCACCGAAGGAATCCACCGCTCGCATCGCCCGCTCACGCACGTCCTTGGGAAGCTTGTCAGTCTCCACGCCAGCCCCCGGCCCATCGGGTACCTGCGCGCCAGCCCTCACCGTCGCTACCGGAAGCCTGGGGCTCCAGAGGGCCACCCGAGCAGCAACGGCACCGCCGTCTTGAGCGAAAAGGCGCGGGGAGGCGATGCCCAGGAGCGACGACGGCCTCGAGACCGGGAGCCGTGGCAAGTGGCAGGAAACGCTGGCCCTGCCAAGCAAGAGGCAGGAAGCGACCGTGGCCATGGCGATGGCGGGAGGGGATGTGGGATTGCCTTGTGTTATAGAGGAAGCCGAGTAGATTCTTGGAGGAGGAAGCCGGATCAATGGACCGGATTCATCTGATCACATTCAAAACTGGATAAGCCCACTTAAATAGAATACAGATGTTGGAGGAGAGATTTCAAAAGTACATTCCCCCCTCACGTTTCGGGCGATCTGTTGAAAAAAAATCTACGGGTTTCAGTCGTATCAATTTGAATATACATTTCAGCTGAAATAAGGTGTTAGGGTTAAAAGGAAATTTCCAAGACTACACACTTCTCGTGATAGCAGATTAAAATTGGAATTAAATTATAATATTTTTGGGTACGAAAAATGGCTTCAAGCGTTAGTTTACAAGGGGGTAGCTAGAACGCGTGATCACAAATAAAAGAATTAGACGGTGGAATAAAGAAGCCCAAAATACAAATTCTGCAGAGATGAACATAAAATATGCCATGTAGCCGAGTATAAACGATTCGTCAGCGAGCAAATTAATGTTAAACCATGAAATGATGAACAACATCCATCGAGACGCAAAGGGAGAGGCCGACGAGAGTTTTTTTTTTTTACATTTTTATATTTTAAAATTGATGTTTGGTATTTATTACAATTTTATATTTTAAGAGGACATTTTTTCTTGGACAAAAGAAAGGTGTGGCACACTTCTTCTTCTTCTTCTTCTTTTTTGGGGGGTTGTTGTCATGTGGTGGTCCTCCAAACACGACAATTCTATTTTAGTTATTATTTTAATTTAAAACTTCAACACAAAATACACATAAAATTTTGGAGTTTTTTTTTTTTAAGTAACACAGTTTTTTTTTTAATTTTTAAAAGTAGCACGGTAAAACTTTTAATTGTAAATCTAACACACTTTGGTCAAAATCGAGTTTTGAAAACTCGACTTTCCTATTTGATACGGGTCCCGCGTGATCCGATTGCTTAAACCGGGTTTAATTTGAAAGTCGAGTTTTTACAACTCTACTTTTGAAAGTCGAGTTGTAAAAACTCGATTTTGAAACGTGCGCAGAAAAAAAAAAACAAAAAACAAGCGCAGCATTAAATGCGCTACAGTACAGAGGGTTGAAATTTTCACGTTTCACCTAGTAAAATTGGATATTCGGATTAAAATTTCTCCGATCCACTCGGACCAATAAATTCGGAACATTCAAAACTATAAGATTGAATTTTTAAATTTATAAAAAGTGCAAGTTTTATCATTGGACAGGATGCTCCGATTTAATATTAAAAAATCTAATATTAAGTATTTCGATATTCTAAATTTATTGGACGGAACGGATCGTTCAAATTCAAACCCGATAAATTATAATTTAAGAATATAGATAAAAACGATTTAATTTTAAAAAAAAATTAATGTGCGCTACTGCGCACAGCAGCAGAGTATTTTTTTTAAAATTAAATCGTTTTTATCTATATTCTTAAATTATAATTTATCGGGTTTGAATTTGAACGATCCGTTCCATCCAATAAATTTAGAATATCGAAATACTTAATATTAGATTTTTTAATATTAAATCGGAGCATCTGGCCATCAATGATAAAACTTGCACTTTTTATAAATTTAAAAATTCAATCTTATAGTTTTGAATGTTCCGAATTTATTGGTCCGAGTGGATCGGAGAAATTTTAATCCGAATATCCAATTTTACTAGGTGAAACGTGAAAATTTCAACCCTCTGTACTGTAGCGCATTTAATGCTGCGCTTGTTTTTTGATTTTTTTTTCTGCGCACGTTTCAAAATCTAGTTTTTACAACTAGACTTTCAAAAGTCGAGTTGTAAAAACTCGACTTTCAAATTAAACCCGGTTTAAGCAATCGGATCACGCGGGACCCGTATCAAATAGGAAAGTCGAGTTTTCAAAACTCGATTTTGACCAAAGTGTGCTAGATTTACAATTAAAAGTTTTACCGTGTTACTTTTAAAAATAAAAAAAAAACTGTGTTACTTAAAAAAAAAACCCTAAAATTTTGTCGTGCTATAACATTCTCAGTATCACGCGAACCTGCAGGTAGCGGAGGAAATTTCACCGAGAGACGTCAAACTGCGAGAAGCGTTGAAAGGGAGACAACTCTCGCGGAGCAGGCAAAGGCGTACTTGGATTTTCTTTCCTACCTACCTTTGAAGATTCCTTCTCGTTCTAACACACCACACCAGTCCGCTCCTAAAATTTCTGGCGGTATTTACAACGTCTACTGGGATTGGGAAACTCGATCGATCGCCCAGATATCACACCTCGATGAAAACAACAGGGAGTGAGAGAGAGAGAGAGAAGCGATGGCGGTTGCCGGTCGCGACGACTACAAGACCTGAGATGGAAGAGCTTGCCGTCCTACGGTGGTTAGGTGTTCATCAGACGGAGGCAGGGCCGCCGCTCTCCCAGTCCCAGACCCGGCCGCAGTCGACATCCTCCAGTCTCCCCACCGACCGCCGCGCCAGGATCGTTCCGTCCTGCGGCCTCCCCAGCAAGGGCCCCGACCGCGTCACGAGCTCTGCGTCCGCCCCCCAGGACGCCGGCCTCCTTCCCGACGCGAACCTCTTCGTCCCGCCCAACCCGGGGGCCGTCTCCCCTGCGCCCTCTTTTAAGCCCGGTGCCGATGGCGTCGTCTTGATTTTGGATGAATCGGCCGCGGTACGGGACGAGGGGAGGTCGCCGTCGCAGGCCGATCGCGTACCCTGGCCGCAGCAAGAGAACCCGAAGATCGCCGCCAAGAATCCGCCCCGAACGGCCTGCCGGGACGACGTCGTCGTCGTCGTCACGGATGAGGATCCCTTGCAAGTATCCGATGAGGCCCCGCCCCTGCGGCGCCTGTTCCGATCCCGATCGGAGAGCACCCTCCCGATGCAGGAGACCTTGGGGGAGGTGGGCTCCGCCGGCTTGCCCCGCTGCCGATCCCCGGGAACATTCTTAGGGAAGAGCCGTACGTTGGCGGCGTGGCGCCGAGCGCTGCGGCCGAGGTATCCCGAGTGCTGGAGCTTGTTGGGGAGGCCGATGATGTGGGCCTTGGCCTTTCCGGCGAAGCGCTGCGAGCCGGAGTGGAGCTTGGGGTTCGGATTGGGGTTGCTGTGATGCTGCGACTTGGGGTTGGTGGCCTCCTTCGTGGAGTCGTCCCGGTCGTAGAAGGCGGCGGCGTTGCGGTCTAGCCAGCCGATCTCGTCCCCGACGGGCAAGCGAAAGGATTCGGCGGGCTGGTCGGCCTCGTACTTGGGTAGAGGGGTCTCGCTGGACTTGGCTCCGTCGACAGCTCCAGAAAGAACGGTCTCGCAGGCGATCTTGCCGTCGGTTCCGCCGCCGCACACCAGAGCTTCCAAGTCGACAACCTGTGGCATCCTTCCCGGCCAGAAGATGGAGGGGGGATGCGAGGCTGATCGCGCGGCAGCAGAACGGAATATCTTCTTTGGGAAGAGGAGAGTCCCGACGGGAGACGGAGGCGCCGAAGAAGCAGAAGAAGGGCATTATATAAAGAGGACGTCGAGGGTGGGTAAAGTCGGCGACGGCTACCCCCGAAATAAGTAAAAAGTAAAAGTAAAAGAAAACCGCTTTCCATGGCGGTCGCGGATTTATAATAATGTCCTCGCGGTTGTTTGATGACGTAAGCCGTCTGATTTCCCATGGCTCCGTCCGCCTGACGGCGGTCCACGGGCATGTGTCCACGTTACGACCCCTGGGGCTTTGCGACAAGGTTATTATTAATGGCACACACTCTGACTCACCCCACCCCGCGAAGTAAATGGCAACATTAATAATAATAATTCTCATTACCAGGTAAATAAACGCAGTCAAATAAATCTGACTAACACAACCACCAACAACTCGCCACCACCGTCCGCCACGACCCGAGTTGGTAAGGGTATCCAACACACACACACATGTATATATATAAAAAGTGATCCCTTATATCTAGGGTACTGTGACGTGAGACTCCGCGAAGAAGCAAGCCCGGTCCATTTCTCACCCGAGGATTAATCAAACAAACTGACGCACGTCCTTTCCCCTTGCATTCAACAAAGGATGCGCAAAAGTGGGCGTCGACACTGATCTCTTTAGACCCACCCCACAGTTGTGTTCTAGCTATGATTTCGTGTTTACATTGATTTGCCGGCGACTCAGTCAGCATGTATAGCATTTAGCGACGTGTATACACACACACTGATCTCTTGTGTGCGTGTGTATATCGCAATAAGCCCATCGAGTTCATCACTTGTTCTAGAAAGTTTGGGCTCACACCATATATTAATAGAACACACTTTTGTGATAAAAAGGTGAAGTAACATTCACACTGCTCACGGCAATGACGGATTTAGTTTTTTTGGATAGTGGGGTCACTAAAATATTTCAGTGGGGTCATCTTTTTTATAAATTTATTAATATCAATATTTTTAATAAAATATCTAATATTTTATAATGTAAACTTTAAATTTTAGTGGAGTCACGTGACCCCACTTATTATATGCTGGATCCGCCACTGGCTCACGGTACCTTATCTATTTATCTCTGTCCACCAAGCGATGGAGATGAGCTGCACACCAATCTTATATGCTCAAGAAGAGTCCGAATCGCCTCTATTATTTATGCTTTGAAGAGAATTTTCTCTGAACACAACACAAACATATAAGTTATAACTAAGGGTTCACGCTAACTCCACACACTTTTGTCGTACAAAAATAGATTTCATGTTCTGTTATACACAATTTTTAAGATGCACACTAGGAATTGCCCTCGTCTGTTTTGTATGTAGGGTGGAAGGAAATTTCTTTAACATCTATTAATAAAGGTGCATGATCCAAACTCGAGATTAAGAAGTGCTCGGACGTACTTTTGGGAAGGGGAAGGTTGCGACCTGGACCTGTGCACATATATATATTATCTTCTAGAAGGACGACGCCGGATCAAGACGTATACGGTTGACTGCCGACTTGTGAGAGGTTGTGGTTCTTGTTGATTTAGTGCAGATTGCAGAGCTTAATGAAGTTCACATAAACAGTACAGCCGGCATAAAGGTCGTCCTTCGGGTCAAACTGCGTTGTTGTTGTTGTTACTGCTGTTGCTTCTCAGACGATATCTGCTTGCCCCTTGGGATTAATTAATGGCATGCTGTGCTACTCGGCTCAAAGGCTAGTTATCCGATATATTTAATTAAATAGGAAATATCGATGATCTAGAATTAATCACAGTGCAGCTTCAAGAGTACAAATGCCAATATGCAGCAAAAAGCACAACTTAATTGGGGACTAAGGTGGGATTTATTTGCTTTGAAGTTATGTATAAACTAATTTACACACCGCTCTCGGCGCATCGGCGTGCATGCTGTCAGACCATTAATTAGTTCGTGAGAGGAAGAGAAAAAACATACCCACGGATGTTTTTGTATGTATATATAGATATATGACTACCCTCACGAATCTTCGTTTTTGGAATACAACTGAGTTAGAGAAATGAAGACGACAGAAGTAAATATGTATATCCATTTCAATTTGGCTCCGAAGAAATTCAGTTAGCCGCGGCAAAATAGCCAAATATTGGAATGATTATCTGATCATGAGCACTGACCATTAATTATTGACCGACGCAAAGCCCTTTTGAATGTTGATCTGATCGCGGGTGAGAGAGTAGCTAGAGATCAGCGCTGGGCGCCGACAAAAAGCGCCGGGTACCGGGACTCCGCATGCAGCTTGTTTTCCTCTGTCGCCCCCTCAAAGAAGAGACCGTGTGCGCATTTCTACCCGCGCACCAACCTGTGGGCCTGCTTGCGCCTGCGCCCCCGAAGAGGGGGGGGACGTACGTACCAACAAGACTCCCAGAAAGGTAGGGTGGGAAGCTGCCTCTGTCCGTGTTCCCGGGATCTTGATCCCAATATCGATGCTGAAGTACGCCTCGATCCGTATATACATATTATAACATAAGAGAAATACTCCAGAAGCAGCGGCGGCGGCCGCCTCTCAGCTGGTTCTTCTTGTTTTTTTTGAATAAAGGAAGGTTCTTCTTGTTTTCCGAAGCATATTGGAGACGGCAAACGTACGTGCGGTGGAATAATCAGGAGGCCCAGCCGATGCTTCCAGAATTAGCAAGAGAAGCGAAGCATCACCGTAGAAGTAATACGCTCGCAGGGGACGATGATCGGTGCCGGCATGATCGAGGCAATTAATTAATTAGTGGCTTATCGAAGATCAACAGCTGGAAAGAGAGGAGGACGGTCAGCCCAGCAACGTCCCCAATTTACTTAGTACATCTAGAACGACTCGGTCCACCAGAAGACGGGTACAGACAAAACAAAAATGAGCGTCTAGCTAGCTGGCACTCTTGGATACATACCAATTGAAAAATCCTTTTTTTTAAGAAAAAAATTCTTGTGGCAGACAGATGAAATTTTTTTTATCGTGTGCCTCAATTAATTATCTAGAGGATTCTGCTACATCCTCATTCCATTCTAGTATTTTTCTCGTCTCGCTCGAAGGATGAGAACGATGCAACATGCATGATTCGCCGAAGATAATTGCATGTGTGCTCTGCTCGGAAAATTGAAGCATGAAAAAGCAGCCAGAAGTTTAACCCGATGAGACGATTTAAAGTTTTAAACTACTGCATGGCAGTAATAAAGTCATAACAGCAACGTGAGGCGAAATCTCGCTTTCACGCGGCAATAAAACGTCCAAGCAAGATCAAGAGGGGATCAACTAGATGTCTGCCTCTGCCTAATTAACAGCAACTCCGATTTGATGAGACGGGGAAGGACTGCAAACGTACAACATCCCACTCGGGTCAGGTGTTAGTGGCCCTGGTGTAAATCTGTTGCGATGCGTGCGCAGAGACCATCCTGATGGCTCCCCTTGCCATCAGATCTTTGATGGCTTTTCGTGCCAGAGAACCACTAATCTGCAACAAACACGGAAAATTATTTAACCCGTAACTGTAAGTTTCCTCAAGAAATCACACCTCCCAAGCAGGTGGGGGGCAGACATGTTTTCAAGAGGGAATGCAATAGCCAATCAAACGGTAGAAGGGTAATGGGGTGTTTGGTTGCATGATAATTGAGGTTTTTATTTTAATTTTTAAAAATTGTAAGAAAACTTGTTAAAAGAGGTGTTTGACAATCATGACAATTTTATGTTTTGAAAGTGATTTTCTTCTTAAACAAAAAAAGAGGGTCTCACCTCTTTCTTTTTTCTTGTGGTCCCCCACTTTATTTGGTCATGTGCGGTGGTTACTTTTTTGTAATCACATCCCTCCAAACATGATAATTTTATGTCATGAGTTGGTTTACTTTTTATTTTAATACAATTTTTTATCATGAAAGTGTACAAAAAATTATCATGCAACCAAACACCCCATAAGTAAAATAAACTCGTCATGGTCCTAGCAAGGATACCGTAGCCACAACAAGGTTCTGGTAAGTTTAATATAATTAATAGACTGAAAAGAAATCTCAAGCTATTTACTTCGTGTGCTCGGTTATCATTGTTACGGGATTGAGTGCAACGCGCCAGGAGGCCATATTGGAGGAATCCTCAAATCTGATGCAATCAACAAAACTAAAGATTAAGTGATAGACAACTCTGCCTAAAGTTTGCTGACTAAACCGGGATAACATTGTCCTTGTACTAGATGGAATGACTTATCCCTCACTTTATCCTTATTTTTTGGGATAAATTAGATTGAGTTAATCCAGGTTAAGTCCTATTTTATTTGCAAAACAAATGGAGAATTGAAGATAACTCAGATTTATCGATGATTATCACTGTACCAAATGGGGCCTAAAGCTCTATTTGGTACGGGGATAAAATAGAAGGGAACAAAGATAACTCATCCTTTGTGACTAATATTATCCTTATTGTGTTTGATTTGAATTAGATAATTTTTTAGAATAATTCTATCCTCTGTTTGGCATAACATAGATAAATTTAAGCGTAACACAGCACTTTCCAGAGGTGTGGTGATTGTTGCTTAGGCCAAGTTCCTTGAGTCCCACCACTGCTGCTAGGACCTTCCTGACCACCATGTTTCTCGAGAGGTTCAGCACCTTCAGCGTCTTGGAAGCGGCAGCTTCATCATGTTGAAGTTGAGCTTGTTCCCCGCCACCCTGAACTCCTTGGCTCCTGTGTCTAGTTCAGCAGCATTGTTGAATTCTCGAAGATCTCATTGCTGGACGGGTCGATGGCGTCGTAGAAGTAGGCCTTCATTGTCTTAAACTCTTCCATCCTCATCTTGATGCCGCATCCCACCAGTTTGAAAGAATAGATGATCGGGGAAGACACCACCCATTTGGGGATCTTCCCTAATTGGAACCTGTTGTGCAAGAGATCCAGGGACTCGTGACTTTGGCCACCCTTGACCACCATGGCTGGAAAGGGGTTGACTAGGGCATTGCCGTAGAGGTTGAGGTTGAAGATCTCGGCCAGGTTCTGAAGCTTGTCGGTACCGGACCCATCAGCCTGTTGTAGGACAGGTTGAGGGTATTCATCGCCATAAATCTGCCAAAGAAACTGGAGATGTTTCTAGACAGATTTGTGTTGTTAGAGGTGAATGCCTCAACTGCCTAGGCGGTGAGGCGAGGCGGTCCAAAACCACCTCGCTCTGCCCGATTTCGCTTGAGGTGAACACCTCCGGCGCTGGTGCACGTTGCTTGCCTCCGTCCCGACCAATAAGAACTGGATCCAGTTAACTTAAACCCTCCCCCCCCCGGTTCAGTTATCCCTCTCCTCCCGCCCAAGCCTCTTGACGAACGGAACCCTTGCTGTTCCGTTTGCCCCCGATGCTGCATGGCAGCCGTTTCCGCCGCCGTCAACGCTGCTGCCGCCACCATCGATGCCACCTGCTGCTGCCGATGCCATCAACGCGGTCTGCTGCCGCCACTACCATCGACGCCGCCTGTCCATGGGTCCGTGCGAGACCCAAATACATCATTATTAAAATAAATAATATTAAAATATTCAAAACACTTCGGGTACCTGAGACGCCCGCCCCAAGTGCTTGAGGCAAGGTGCTGGGTCTCTCGCCTCAAACACACGCCTCGGATAACATAGAGACAAATAGTTGTGGCCTAGCTCCAAGTACCCTAGCCCGGGCACGAGGGGGTCAACAATGCCAAGATCTTGCGACCTCTTCTCCAATCACTTTAATGACACCATTCCCTCTTCCTTATCCAGCCTGACCCACCTCACTGCCCTAAACCTCTCCAACAACTCATTCTCTAAGAAGACCCCTGATTTGCAGATCCCCAATATCAAAATGCTTATTCTGTCGAACAATTGTCTGGAAGGAGGGATCCCAACAACCTTGTGCTGCTTCCCAAGCTCATCCTTCTCCAGCAATGACCTCGTAGGTCTACCATCGTCGTCTCCATCTTCGTTGCCACTCTCAACAACATTGCCCCCTCCAATCGCCAGCAGCTTGAGATTCAAGCTCAACAAATTGGCGATCCTGGGTCTCAGTTGTGGCTGAGAAGGAAGAGGCTGCTGCTGGTGGCTGATCTGCTGGGTTGCTGAGGAGCTGCCGAGGGTGCCGCCATCGCCGGGTGGGAAGGAAGAAATTGGGGTTCATAAGGGGGCTTCGTATCCTCAATGACATCTTTTGGGAAAAGCTATCCCATATGTGAGATGGGATGATTTATCCTTGACTTTATCCCAAATTTTTGGGATAAACCAGATTAAGTTAATCAAGGTTAAGTTGTATTCTAATTGTGAAACAAACATGGGTTTAGGGATGAACCAAGTTTATCCATACTTATCCAAATACCAAACATGGCCAGCTGAGGCAGTCTGTAAATTGGGAACACATTGAAACCAATACCACCCTCAAGCTGTTTGTATGTATGTCATTGCATTGTTTCGGGTTCAATTTTCTATGCCTTCTATGGGTTACACGCAGACTTGCGCTATAATCACAAGTCATTTGTTTGGTGCCAAATCACATTTATAGAAAGTGGCATGGGATCCTAGATGACTGTTAATATTTCATTTGATTTCTCCCAAAGAGCCATCTTCAGCACTGCGTTGGAGTTCCACAACCATGACAACTGTATTAACTGTTAAATAATGTTAGTCTTAGGATAAGTCAAAAGGTTAGATCAACAAATAACTTGAGAATACACACTGATCACAAAAAATCTGATGTCAGATAATTCTGCTTTACAAGATGGTTGGCAAATTTACTGAAAGATTAAAGACCTTTCAATGACAACAACCGTGTTCTGGCCTCTTTCGAATGGAAGTGGAATGCGATTTATTGACAAGAAAATGGCAGTACAATCAGACAAGGCAGACCAAGGTTTTGGCATTCATTGGATAGAAATCCACTTTTCTCCAAGGCTTATGAGCTTTTCACAATAAAGAGGGAGGTGGCATCTGAGTAGCTTGCTCAGTCAGACGTAGTGTTTCTTGCATTAATAAATATGGAGAATGGAATAGCGACTACTGAAAAGAAGAAAACATAGCTAGAGACACAGAAGGCAAAAATAAAAGTAATGAACGAAGATTATCAATAAAAACAGTTTCTATAAATATTTAGACTGAGATAGACATTCCCTAAACATTGCACTTCACCAAAATCAAAGAACCAAAAACCAAGATTATTTAGCAGAATAGATTGTAATGCCCAGCAAACACAGGAAATCACCGGAAAATGATTGACTAGTCATGTCAGGCCACTGTAATCTAAAGGTCAGCTAAACTGCAAAAAAATTCCTCCAAATGTGAACTCATGAGACCACAGATGGAAGATAATCTAGCCGTAACAGCCCCCTCGAACAATTAACCTTGCTGTAACCAGGTGACCAAATAGCAGTGCATACAAATACAATCTAACAATAACCCATTTAGTAACCAAGTGGTCAAAGATACAGGGAAGCAGTGGATAAAACATAGACAACTTCGAATTCCTTGCAAACTATAGTATCATCCATATTATTTAGATAAAATTAAACCTTATAACTACACGACACCGCGGTGTCCTTGAAGATGGGCGACGATCCATGGCAACGAATTGCAAGAGCATACGTAATACAATGGGCAGTAACCATAACATCAGACGCTCACAATCTAAAAAGGAAAAAAAAATGTGGAAGGATCCAGTATCGGATGCTGTACCCTCAATCTCTCAGAGAGCACCGACGGGGTTATTTGCTTGTACTTGGGGACCTCGGAAAGCATCTTATCGTAGCTCGGTTGATCGAACATCACGGCGTTGTTTACTTTCTCCTTTTGCTTTCCCTTGCTCCACTTCTACACGCACCGAACCAACCAAACACGTCTGAGAACCACAGAATCTAGAAGAAAAAAAAAGGTAAAAAAAAAAAACAGCCAAAGGTCAATCTAAATTGCCTTCTTCTTCTGCTTCCCGCCGCCAGATTTGGCGGGCTTCGACGACGGAGGAGGTGCCTTATCCTTCTTCGGCGCCTGCATGGATCCAAAATATTGTCATCAAAAACCCAAAGATAAAAACAACAGCGCATTTCAGGTGCAACAGATGAGAGAAGATCCAACCATGCGAATAGCTGCTAGATTTCCTCTCCGTGTCGAACACCTCTCGGGGGATGCGGCGGCGGGAAGAGAAGAACAGGACCCACTCGAAGGTCGATATAAGAGCGGCGCTTGTTAGGGTTTTTGTCCCGAAGTACCCTACCGGCGTGCAATAGCCTTGTCGCGAAAGGACTGAGCGATCCCATCCGTCCGATCTGGATCGGCCTAATGACCAAGTCGGTGGTAATAAAGTAGGCGAACTTGGCGACTGCGGACCGTTGGGCCTCGACCAAAGAGTGTTCACATCTGCCAGAAACATGTTTTGTCCATTGGGCCCATACAAAAGAAGCCTTCTTCGGCCCACCGAGACTAGACCCAAGTTCTTCGAAACGTAGTAGTCTCCTGCTGGAATCGTGGGGACTTGATCACTGGACACGTGCGGTTGTGATATGGTCTAAAGTACCACCTGCTCCATCCATTCCCTGAATTCGAATCCCCTTCGAATAGCTGGTCGAGCCTGGCTCGACTGGCACGCGACCTGCGCATGGGGGCGCAGGTCCCTGGGCTGTTCAAGCCGGGCGTCTCCTGGGCGGGGGGGGGCGACTTGTGGGGTTCGACCGGGGTCGAACCCTCGCCATCCGCGGCGCCAGCGGGGTTCTGACCACTGTGCCACGTGAACAAAAAAAAAATCCCCTTCGAATACATCTTCTGCAGGCATCCGACCTGGTCGACTGATGAGTAGGACAGGACGTCGGTACTTTTCTAGGTAGGGATATTTTCGGTGAGCACAACAAAATGGCGCTCTCTCTCGCTCTCTCTCTCTCTCTCTCTTAACATTCGGTTGCATGGAAAACCGGGTCAGATTGCAACCCCGTCCGGCGGTTTTGATCACGACCGACCCGATCACAACCCATCGGCCGGGTCACCGACTCACGACCGGGTCGTACGGTCATGTGACCGTTGCAGACTTAGGTGACCGTTACCAGTAAAAAGGGGAATGAGCAGTCGTGAGGCAATAATCTGATTTTTTTTTGACTGACAGTGGCCCAGCGGCCAGGCGCCTGCAGCGTAGCAGGCCAGCGGGGGTTCGAACCCCCGCTCGGACCCCACAGGTCCCCCCCCCCCGCGGGGGTGCCCGGCTATGTCGCCACCGAGAGGTGTAGCCGCACCCTCCGCCCCCAGGCGGAGGGGCGACGCCAACCGTGCTACGCACGGTCGGCAAATAATCTGATCTAATACATGGTCCACAATGTCCAGCTTTATATATGATCCATAGTGGAGTTTGACAATGCGAGTCTTCCTCCGCTCTCGCCCTTTGCAGATTTATTACTCAGCATATGTAAGCGTCTAAAATTATGCTCTCACTAGCCTCGTTGAAATTGCCCGAACCATAGCACGAAGCTTGGCTCCAAATCAGCCCAAGGTATACACAAACTAGAAAATTCAACCATCGTGGCATATATATTGTTGCGAAAACTTCAACTAAGATTCACTGCGATAAAAGGGATAAGTTCGTGGTTCTTGAAAGTTGAAACAAAATTTGATGTGGGTTTGGGGAGGACAACCAGCACAAAGTATGGGCGAATCAATCCTGGATCAACCAGCTGCAGATCCTGAAGTGAATGTGGCGTGCAAACCGCTGCCCATAATGTTCCTGTGTATTGTGAAGAACAAACCACCGCATCAGGTATAATAGTCGTCAGCGGCATTTGAATTGAAAGCATGTGCCTGAAAATTTATTGGAGTCTCGAGTCTTTCTTCCGCTTAGACATTGAAACTTCTGTTGGTTGTCTTTTAGTTACTTCAGATATGTCCTAAGAAAATTTATTTCAAAACAGGGGGAATGACATTACATCAGCTTCACAGAAAATATTCACGCCTATTATTTATGTCTAAACCGTGGAAGCATCGACAGTAAACTGAGATGGGCGTAGATACCCAAGATCGTCACCGTATAATGCAAACTAAAGAAATCGGGAAACTAACAAGAAAAACAATTCACCTGGGCCGCCAGAAGCTGACGCTGCTAACATTATCCACCCAAAAGAAAGTGACTAACTTTAGCCACCAAAGCCACGAGGACTTGGCCGTGAAGCTGCTGATTCTGCAAACTGCCTCCGGTCTGATCTCTTTTTCCTCCTTGCCATGCCAGGAGGAGCCTAGCAGAAGAAAAATCAGCATAAAATCAAGATGTGCAGATAAACCATACATTCAGAGTGAGATTAGGCTAACAAAAGTAAGATGCTCCGATGCACAAGACAGAGTGAGGGTGTAAGTGTGACAGATCTGATCAGGTCAAAAACAAGCACTTATTCCAGATAATACAGGCAACTACATTGCCACTGCTTATTTATACCTTTGACAAGGACCGAATCGGATCAGACATACGAGAAAGTTAGTGAAGTGACTGTTTCAGCTTTGAGATGAGGACCTATTTGTAATTAGTAGGATTTATATTTTATTTATGCAATTTTCATGTTTTCTTTTTACTTAGGAGCTAATTGATGTTCAGGTCATCATTAGGATTTACTGTAGTCATTTGGCGGAGGATGATAAATATGATGGAAATCAGGCTTTGGTTCTCTCTCCCACGTGAGGTGGTGTTCTCTATCTCTCTTGACACTCTCCTTCCCCGACACTGGTGGCGGAGATTTTGGATGACTCCGGAGGACGAGGACCCCAACGGACTTGGTGTCCCACCATCTTCTTCTGGTAGGTAGACTCCACCTCCGGTGTTGGGCCGTCTTCCCAATCCACCTTTGGATCTGTCCGACTTCTCCCCCCCTCACCTCCGGGACCACCTGGGAACTCTTCTCCCTTCCTGCCTCTCAATTCTTCATCTATGATCTCCTCTCCTGTTCTCTGTTGTGCGAGGTCACAGAACTCCCTGTGATTGTCGTCTTCTTCTTCGCTGCATTTTGACATTCCATTCCATCCACGAGTTTTCCCACGATCGGGATCTAGCATCCACCAGCACTTCCCATATCTTTTCCACCCCTATGTGTCATTGTGGCACCTCCTTTCGATCCTTCTTCTTCCGTTGTGTCGTCTTCCCCTTCCATATCTCCCCCTCCCCACCCAGGGTTGTTGAGACTTCAAAATTGATCTTCCATCGTCTCTTTCCATTTCTCCTCCCACCCCATCCGCCGACACTTTCTTTGTTGTTCCTGGCTCCTTGATCCGTTGTCGCCTTCTTCATGTCAACCCGCCTCCTATCTGCCGATGCCTGCTTCGTCATATCCGTGCAGCCCCATGCATATCACGCGGCTGCAGCCCTTTTGCCCCGACCAAGCCATTGGGGTCCACTCAGTCGATAGCTACGCCACTCAGACGTGCCTCCATCACGGTCACCCCGAGCCCTGCTTCCCAGAGCCGGGGTTCAGTTCATGCCAGTCCAGTGGTCAATGGACCACGTATCTGTTCATCCCAGTGGGTGGGCAGCTGGTCCACATCAGCATAGTTAACCCCTATTTGATGAGGCCTGGTTCAGTAGCTTAACAGTCTGTTCCAGGTTGATTCAGTTGGTTTTGATTCTGCTTAGTCAACCAGTTTCGATCAGCAATTTGGACCATTGTATCACATACAAATGCGACTCCATTTCCATCCCGTACCAACCTTCCTTTCTCCTAGTTAGTGGGTGCCTCAAGAAAACAAAATCCAGTATTTGTGCTGGCCTTTTTATTGTTTTTGTACCCTTATATGTCCAATTCTAGATGTCAAAACACCTCAACAGCTGTGCAGCTTAGGTGGAAAGGAAATACTGGCTGAATGAATATTGGGAATCCAAGTGTCTCGTAACTTCCAGCTGAAAAGCCAGGCCTATGTGTTTGGATTTGCTGGAGTAAGAATGAAATTCAAGAAATGGGAATAAGTTACCATGCAGACACTGTGACTGAAAAGTTTACTTATGGCATTCCCAAACTCAAGGGAAAAGCTGACAACTGACTAATTGAGGCTCTTTGTCACTACTTACTATTTACCATGTTGTCAAAGGCGAGGGGCAACCAAGGCGGTGAGCAAGGGAAGACGCCTGTCACTTTGCCTCAGACAGCTCAGGCGAGTGTCAAGGTGATAAAGAGATTTTTATATTTTTATATTTTCTTATTTTATAGGGAGGTGTTGAGAGGAAGGCAAAGTAGTCACCAAAGTCATCACAGAGGTCACCAAAGGCTGTAGTGCATGGCTGGAGCATCCAGACAGCCCTATAAGGCGGAGAGGATGGCTATGGATCTAATCTTACCAGATAGGATGGGACCGGAACAACCCACTAGGGCCATATTTCAATCTTGTAGGGCTGTTTTAAGGCCATCGTAAGCAGGCTACTCTACCCAACAGGGGCTGTCTGGAGGCCTGTGTGCCATAGCCTCTGACAGCTCCTCCAGTCCCATCAGCCTCCAGCAAGGCTCTCTGGCCCATGGATTGCAGAAGTGGCCACTCCGGATCAGCATCGGCCGATTCCTGGATCGGATGGGCCATTGCCTATCCGATTCTAGGTAGAATAACTGATCTTACCCGGAGTTCCGGATGGATCGGTGGGAATCGGTGGGATCGTTGATGGATTGGCCAATTCTCTAGGATCAATATCCCCTTATGGGTAGAGACTGGACTGATTCTCCCCCCACCAGCCCACCCCCTGATTCTCCCCTTCGACGACCAAGGGTCCCCTCCAGTGGCTCCGGCGATCTCCTCTGGGAATCCACCCGATTCTGGTCCGATCCGGCCTCCCCTACCCCTATCCACCCCTATCCCTCTGTTCTCATCCCTGAGGGAGATATCACCTCTTCGGGGGTGACCTGTTTTGAGTATGGCCTACCAAGACCACAACCTCTTAGACATCATCTGAGACACCCGAAATGCCTGTGGCACCCACCCAGATAACACCAGTGAAAGAAATTGCCTAGGCACTTTTTGGCCCGAGTCAAGGTGGGAATGGACCATCACACCTCATCTTGTTGCCTAGGTAATCACTGTCAACCACTTCAGAAAAAATAGGTTTATAGCGTGCCAAGGAACCCATTACTCTTTTGCTTGTTTCAGAGATCTTATGACACAAGTCTAGGAGGATGATCAAGAATTTATGAATATTTATTACACGTTCCAAGCATATGAGAACAAGGAATGCAATTTCAACTAAAGAAAGATAACGGAGTAATCATATCGCTTCAAGGCCAACTATAGACTGTGAGTGAGTCTCAAAGAGCTATACATGGAAACGAAAACTGTAAAATGGCTAGCTTAGTGCTGAAAGTCTAGCATCTGATGATTTACAACTATAAAGTTACAATGCCTATTTAATGGTGGATGCAATTGATGATACATAAATGTACTTTTTCTGCGAAGTGTCTCTTGAAGCATTCAAAATGGAAACAGAAAGACCTTTTGTTCTTCTTTAAGTGACTCCTCCAGATTGCTGAGAGAAGGGATGGATCCACCTTCCATGACTCCCATTAAATTTTTCATCCGGACACGCATTTGAAAAAGTTGGGCAACAAGTTGAGCCACCTGAAAATTATGATGGTTTCTTAAGTATGTGGCAGAGAAAGAAACTTAATAGGAATAACAATACTACAAGTAATCAAGATGATAACCGGACAGTAAATGACCAGATATCTGTCCTGTAAAAATAACAAACCTAGTATCATAGAACTATCTTTAAAGGGCAAACACATTATGGCTTAAACACCATGATCACGAGAAAGACGAAGAGACTTATAACATCTAATATGAACAGCACTAATTGTTGCAAATAAGATGCATTATTGATATGTGTGCACGCGCGCATATATACATACCTGCTGCTCAGTTTTGCCAGATTCAGTAGCAATTCGCTTCCGTCTAGTAGGTGATTCTGCCAATAACTCTGGCTTCTCTCTTTCCTCTAATCAACAAAAGGATTATCTAAAAAGTTAAATTCATACACTTGAAACAGGGCTTTTAAGTATCCTCCTACATGAAAAGGAACGGAGCAAGACATTTGCATGCTCAAGTGTCATTAAAAGTGAGACAAAATATACGGTACAGGAATAATGAATGAAGAATAAGTGACAGGCAGAAACATGCAGAGCAGTGCTTAGAACTAGAGACAGTACTAACCAGGAGTCATTGCATTAATCATTGACTCCATTAGTTTTAAGCTTTTCTCTGCTTCACGGATTTGTGCAGGAGTTACCTATCAACACATGGTAAGGAAAGTATTTTAACTAAGTCGCTAAAAACTACATAATGAAAATAAACCAAGGCCTACAGTTTCAACAAAAAACCATAGATACCAACAGCACGAGCCAACAGAAACACTAAGATCATACCTTTGCCATGCCAGGAATCATTCCAATCACACGAGTCATAGACCCCATTTGTGCAACAGCACGTGTTTGCTTCAGAAAATCGTTGAAGTCAAACTTTGCGCTCATGATTTTCTTTTGTAGTTCTTCAGCTTCTTCTTGTTGCATCTAGTGATAAGAATTATCAAGGTCTAGATACAGAGACAAAGATCATGAGAAAAGAAAGAAAGCAACAACAGCCACTCACAACTTCTTGTGCTTTCTCTACGAATGTAAGAACATCTCCCATTCCTAGAATCCGTCCAGCCATACGATCAGGATAAAATGGTTCAAGATCTTCCATCCGTTCGCCACGTCCTACAAGCTTAATTGGCTTCCCTGATACCTGCCATGTTTGATGCGCAGCAAACGATGATGAATATCATCAAAAAGAGAAAATTTCTTTACTTGGATTAGATCAATGAGTCGCAGAAGTATAAAATTGGTGAGCAACATCATTTGATTATCAACAGTTTCTAATAGGGCATTTGAACAAGAAGAAAAGAAAATCAAATGGCATATACCAAAATAACTACATGAGTTACAATTAAAACAGGAACGTCTGGGGACATTTATGAGAATGAAAGTGGCATGAGAACTATGGAAAAGATGTATGAACCAGTAGGTCCTATGATCTAGCTTATGCCACAAGAAGTGGGAAACAAAAATGAAAGGACCCTGCTACTACACTAATGAGTATCTGTCACTGAAAAGTCAAGAGACCTTACCTCTTTAACACTTAAAGCTGCCCCACCCCGGGAATCACCATCAAGCTTTGTTAGTATTGCACCTGTTATCCCAATCTCAATGTTGAAGGTTGTGACAAGAGCTGCAAGGGATAGATGAAAAACAGTGTGTTGGTGGAGGAAACATTTTGAACAAAAGACTGAAGACTGATCTCCCATGATGTTTGACCTTTATTATTATGTGGAAGGAAACATAAGGTCTTACATTATTACTTCATCTTAAACTCACAATCATAAAATAAAATAAAATAATACCTGCAGCTTCTTGACCAGTCATTGCATCCACAACAAGCAACACTTCTGTTGGATTCAGTACCTTTTTCACTTCCTTCAGCTCGTCCATCATTGTTTTGTCTATCTAAAAGAAGACAAAAAAATCAGTTCTATGGAACCAGAAGCGAAATAAGGCAAAGAGAATAAAAAGAAGGGGTGGACCAAAAATATTAATAACGATCATATAGAGCTATACAACGTAGTTAAATTTCTATAACCATATGGACAAAACTATTAAGTCAAAAAATTAGGTGTGAAGGGTAAAGTTGTGTCATTTTTCGAATAATTAACGAAGAATAAATTAAAATCAGTTACCAAACAGATGCATCAAAACTGAAGTTAATGACACCGAAAGAAATGATGATGTTCACAAGTGAAACTGATGTTGGACGATGCGGTGGTCTAGGCTACAATGTGGCAAAAACGGGATTAGAAAGCTAAAATAAAATTGAAATGAACTGAAATGAAAGAAATCAGGTTTAAACCTGTCTGAAAGTGGCCCAAACTGGTTTGAACTGGCCTCAGACTGGTGAGAACCAGCCCAAACTGGGCCAGGAACCAGGTGAATTGGATATGGACCCGACTAGACTGGCTGGCTGAGGTGGACTGGTCACGTGGCTGTTGCAACTCAAGCCCCCACTCTCGGGCAGGAGTCTAGGAGCTTTCAGGCAGTTCCCACACAAGCGGGGTTTGTAGCAGCTGGCAAGGGCACCCGAGGTGCGTAAATGGAGACCCCAGCAGGGCTGGGGTGGCACAGCATGGCACTTGGGTGTGGGGGACCATGGTGGCTCAGAGGTGGAGCCTGGAGGTTGCGTGAAGACCTGCCTGGGGGTCCTGGCAGCATCTAGTTGACCTAGGCTGGGTTGTTGTGGCCGTCCAATGCCAACCCAGTTGCGCAAAGGCAGCGCTGTGAAGAGTTGAGAGGGGGGAAGGATTCTTTTATCCTCATCTCCGAGCATTTTCGTCCTGACAACAAAGCAGGACATGGGAGGGTGACAGGGGCGGTTGGGAGCAAAGACCTATGTTATCCAAGGGGCGAGGTGACCGAGACAATTTTTTTATTATTTAATCATTTGTATTTTAATAATACATATATTTAATATAAATAATTGAAATAAATGTAAAAAATACTTGTAAAATTGAAATAAATGCATTATTATAAAAACTTATATATAACATTGAAATGTTTGAAAAAGAACATAAAAGCAAAACAAAAGAACTCCTAAGACCTGTAGGGTATCAAGATGTTGGGGCCTTGGGGACAAAGATTGAGCATTAGGGGTTTTGGGGAAAGAGGTTTTAAGTTACCGGATACGGCCATTACTAGGTCCGGATCTAGGCGAGGCTAGTGGGGCAAGAAATGTCCCGCCTCAGCACCTAGGCACCTGAGATGAGTGCCTTGTATAACATAGGTCGAGACAATGGCAGGCAGCATTGGTGACTGATCCCGGAAAATCCAAAATCTCAGGCTACTCTGATTCCATCATCGTCCCTGCCGTCCTCTCTGTCTTCTTGCTTCTTCCCCTTCTCCACTGTCGCATCTGAAAGACTGAGGAGAGTAAAGGGAAATGGCATGGAGGCAGTGCAGGCAAGAAAAGAGGCTGCCGGAAGTGGGTTGAAAGGTGTGAGGGTAGTCTGATGGATCCAGAAACGGAGAGGGTGTTGCGGGAAGAGGAGGAGTGTCGGATACTACAGGGTTCCAGAAATGGCAGGAAGGTGGCCAGGTTCTTGGCAATGGTAAGAAAGAGGGATGCAAAGAAGCTCTTCAACGATTCCCAAAGGACCTCGCCAGCATCGTTTGTTGGAGAGCAAGACCCCGTGGAGTTTTGGATGACCGTCGACACTGAAAAAGCCAAAACTATCGTAGGACATTGTTTGACATGCCAATGTTTGAAGCAGAAGGGTATCCACCTTCGTCAAGGTGCTGAGACTGGGAGCCACCCAAAAGGTCTGTCCAGGGATCGCCGTACAGGGCCAAAGGGCTTCTCAAAGACCAACGCAGTGACGTCGATGACGAAGGAGGATGCTGCAGAAGTGTGCCGATGCACAGAGTGGATGGAGGCCAAAGGTGACACCAAACCCAATCATGGCAGAGCTTGGGAAGGGGAAGATGCAGGAAGGCCTAGAAGCCGAGGATGAGGAGGATAAGAAGTCATTGTCACTGGAGGGTGAGGAACCGTGAAGGCCACCACGGCTGATAAGGAGGTGGAGAACACCTACGGGGCAAGCCCCCTACAAGGACCAATGGCCAAAGGCCTCTTCTTAAAAATTCTACTTCATTGATTCATTCTGACGTAAGAACCTCCATATATAGGAAGTCATAATTACAAAATGAGACCTAAGAAAGGACTATTTACAGACATGTCCTCTTAAGGACTGAAGTGCAAAGAAAAGACTAAAAATAAATTCAAATATTTACAAACAAGTTCAAAAATGACAAAAAATGTAAAATCAACCCAAAATTTATTGAATCAGATCCCCATCAGAAACTAGACAAGCAGTTCTACTTTAAATGCAGGTATAAAATCCACATTGCTCACATAGCTACAGACAACAGTTGAGATACAAGGTACAAGGTTTTCACGAAAGAACATGTGCACAGTGCCCATATCTAGTACATCCACCAATTTAGGTTACATTAATGGTCAGATTTCTTAAACATCATATGAAACTATACTCCTTATTTTAAAGAGTTATACCAGAACTGTGAGGCAAGGTACAGTTGAAATGACTCTCCAGTGAGCTGAGGCTGAGCATTATTTGCCTCCTCTCTATGAAGTGGTTCCCTCACTGCCTTAATGGCATCTCCACCATTGATATTAAAGTTCCATTACATTTCCAGATTGTTTGGTTTATCTGCATTGAATTGGCAACTTTCTAGTACATTGGCATTTTTAGTTAGATTAAAAGTATCCATTATGACAAGAATATATATACAAATATAAACATCTTCACTTTCAGAATTGATAGATTGGTCCTGGTAAATACCGTTTACAGATTTAGATGGCAACATTTGAAAAATTGCAACTAAAATCATAACCCAGAAATTCCACCATCTGCTATCTGCTATAACTTAAATTCAACACATTGCTCAACGCATAGTGTTCATTCAAAGAGGCTTTAATGGTACCACGTTTCAGTTTTCTTTGAGAAACATTCAGATGAATAACAAAAGAGTAAACAAAACAGAATGATGAATAGGGCATTATGGTAAAACCTGCAACCTTCCAGCAGTATCTACTATGATCACATCAGCATTTATCTTTTTAGCCTCTTCAAGGCCTTGTTTAGCAATTTGTGCTGGTTTAACATCAACTCCTGGCGCATAAACTGGCACACCTACCTGACATGAACTGGCAACAGAATATAAGTGGGAAGCTCACAAAAAATGAGATCTAACGTTATAGAATATGCATGAAATGTTAGCTTAGAAATATAAAGCGAAAACCTTCATCATTCTTTTCCTGTAAATATGGTTAAATATTTCTAAAGCAGATAACCATTAAAGGCCACCATGGTCATGCATTCAATAACTAAAATAAAAAATAACAATAGATGTTCATTATAAATTGTTTGTTCCCCGCTCATAATTACTTCTTCAGGACAGTGTTCATGTGAGTAATATAAAGGATGCCGAAGGAGCTGGACGGCTGGAGAAAATAAACCAAGACACAAAAATGAGACCTTTTTGAATCATGACCAAAGTATGCCATTTGGAATCAAGAGAACATAACAATAAAAGCAAGAGGGATATTAAGAAGATCAAACTCCAAAAGAGGAAAATAGAAAAGATGTACTGACACAAGTTAGAACATATAAACACTTATAAAACAATTCACACTAGTGTGTGCACTATATGAGAAAGGATTGCTTAAACTGCGTCAGTCACCTGGACAGGCAGGTGTCAATCTAGACATGGTTCTGGACTGGGAAAGGACAGAGTCTACAAGGACCTGCCAGATAGGATGTGGATCAAGGGATGGCATTCAAACTGTGTTGGTCGATCCTACAAACCATGAACATGGGAGCATAAGTGAATAGTTTATCATAATCTGTTGTCAATGTTATTTTTCTCTCCAAAATTTGTTTCTGACCATAAAAAATGACACGAATGAATACTTTGGTATATGAATACAATTACAAGCTTTCAAAAAGACTGCAATTGCCAAATATCTTTTACCATGAAAATAACAGCAGAAAACATTGATTCATCTCCTGCATGTTCTTGAGTGATAAATACTCACCGTCCCAACATTCTAACTACCATCTGAAACTGAAACTGATCGTTCTTTCTTAATGTCAACTAGCACACAGGGTTTTGACCTAATAACCTAAGTCAAATGTTAGGCATCTCCCAAACCAACCAAAAAAGGAAATGGGTAAAGAAACCTGAAGTCAAAATGTACTAAGATAAGTTTCTCAAAAGTCCATTGGCTCCAACATGACAGTCCAAAACAGCAAGAAAATAGAAGAAAATATCATGAAAGAAAAAAAGGCTAACAACAAGGGTCATTCACCATTGTCAATTGTTATCATAGCCATAGCTTCTACATGGCAAGGTGTTAGTATCAAACTATCAAAGTAACCACGTACAGTGATTCTGTTAACTTGGTAACCAGAGTAACCATGTGTTTGTATATGTGACACCTAACGTTAGAATGACAAGGAATATAAAAATCAGTCGTTAACAAACCTGTTCACCTAAGATCTTAAGCTGTTCAACTGCAGCAGGTCTATAAACATCGCCAGCAACTAGCATGCATCTCTTTCCCTGCATGCTGTGTTAGTATTACCGAGGTGATAGATGAAATCCATCTTAGAAGCAAGGAAAACAAAATTTCTTGGGTATGCACGGTACCAGCTTCTTTAGGTAGAGAGAAAGCTTTGCACAGACGGTCGTCTTTCCAACACCTTGCAGACCTGCCAAGAGTATTACCGTGGGACTCGTTTTAGCAAAAACTAAGTCAGATACCTCTCCTCCCATCAGCTTCACTAGCTCATCATGAACAATCTGTAAAAAAAGTTGGTAACTAGAGCTTAGTTTTAGGGGGAAATGCGTAGAAACAATCACTTTAGACAGCAAACAGCATCGAAATCTCAAGTTCACAAAGCCTGACATCGTAGAAAACAGCACCTAAAACTGGCTTCAGTCACCATCCATAGTTGGGCATGTGCAACACAGTATACAAAGCCAACCAACCGGAGTATGAAGCAGACTAACGAATAAAAATGGTTCGCAGCTAAACAACTGGTCCATTTTTCTGATAAATCACATGCATATATTTAAAGAAACAACAGCTCTGATGAAATAGTGATCATAGCAGATAAGGCTATCTTAGTAATTCTAACGCCATTATGCAAGCGTGAAGACAACGCAACAAAGGAACCCGCAGATGAACTACTATATTAATCCAATCTTTTACAACATTATTATATGAATGTTTGAGCACCAAACCTACCTTCACCAACTGCTGATCGGGTTTCACACCTCGAATCAGGCCGACTCCAACTGCTTGGTCGCTCACAGCTTGAACAAACCTTCTTACAACCGGCAGGCTCACCTACACCCAAAGATGTCACTAGCCTCGGTGGGGATCGGAAAACATCAAGAGAGAGAGAGACACACACACATCGGCTTCCAAAAGCGCACGTCTGATATCACGCATTGGCTCAGCTATGTTCTCCTTCGTCAGAACCTCTAATCACAGAACAGAAAACACACAAAAAAAGCATAACAAAAGCATATAAAAAACACGCCCTTCCCAGAAACAGCAGAACTCCGAGCAAAACAAGGAACTAACCTACGCCTCTCAACTTGGTCCAGGCGGCCTCGAGGCCGCTGGTAAGCTGCCCAAACATTTCGGCCCTCACCACGAGGCCGTATTTGCCATCGCCGTCGATGCTCCGCGGTCTGGAGTGCATCCAATCCCACAGCTGCGTCTGCAAATACGAGCAAACAACTCCGATCAAGAAAGTTTCTCGACACAAGGAAGCGGAATATGTAAAGGAAAAGCATTTATGTGAAGACCGAAAAGCTCCAGCAAAGAAGTGAGCTCACAGCGAAGTGGTTCCTCGAGGAGAGAACGGACCCAAGTGAGCGCGCAGTGCCAACGAAGGGAGACGAGGTGAGCGCGGCGACGGCGGCGACCCTGCGACCACCACGGGAGCTTTCCCTGGAGAGGGGAAGGCGCCGGGAAGACGCGGTAACGACGGTGGTGGAGGGGAGAATCGCGTCCATGCCGCGGGACAGCGCGGGGTACAGCGGGAGGGAGGAGGAGAATGCTTGCGATTGCGGCAAGATAAGATAAAATGGCAAGACCCGCGGGCCGCGGCCACCAGACCACGTCGGACGACACTCGGTCCACAAGGGCAGATAAGATAAATGACACATGTTAACATTAAATTTACTTCAAGATGTGTTCATATACCGTGTAAGATATACCGATATACTTAGACGACATATTTAAACATATAATAGCTAAGATTTATCTGTGCAAATCCAAAGATCCATAGACGATTTGATTAACCGTTAAAACAAAAATACCCGAACGTGAATGCCTATTTTGCGTCGTGTCCGATTTGGACCAGACAAAGATTTTCTGGTTACTTCAAACGGTATAGATAGGCCTAGAAACACAATTAATCTTTTTTATCTGTTGTGTATCCACTCCTAGTTTACAGTCAGTAATTTGGCCCGATGTATGATTGCACAATTAATATGGCGAGATTTGAATTCTTTAATAAACCTCGCGTGTAAAAAGTATCACCAATTTATCTACTAATCAAGTGTTTCAGAGGCCTATTTTACAATGTACAACTAAATTGTATTCGGTCAAGCGCATTAAAGAAATCAGCAAATATATATATACACACACCCACCCTCGCACAGATATATACGGCCCTCATAAAGTGTATCACCTGCATGCCCACTTATTTCTAAATGGAGCTAATACAAGTATGTTCTTTATCATAAATCATAATCAGATAAACATAGTTTTAAATTAAAAGAATAGAAACTAGCTAGGATGAATTTTTAGCGGTTCTTCGTGTCGTCGGTTGACGACGTCCCCCCACCGGTTTCTCGACGGCCTCCGCCTCCGCCTTAGGTTTCGGCTTCTCCATCCTCTCCTCCTCCAACGTCTGAAACGCCCGCGCGATCACAGGGACAAGAAGGCCACGGAGCAGACGATCGCAATCTAGCAATAGAAGCTCGGCTCACCCGAGGCGCGGAGCGAGAAGAGACGGTCAGACGGAGGAGAGAGGCGGAGAAACCTGGATATAGACGTTCCTCCTTCGCCCTCTCCTCGATCCTCATCACTGACCGAGAACCCTCCCCTTCGCCGTCACCGAGGAATCTCCGAGACGAGGACGCCGGCGACGACGGCGTCTAGCAGCACATCGCACCCCCGCGCGACGGCGGTGAGATCTCACCGCCGTCTCCTCTCCGCCTCCCCCTTCTGCGGAACGGAGAAACGAAGCGGCGCCTGCGTCGTTGCGGACTGGACGCGCTCTTTACGCCTCTCACTCGGTGGACGGCGATGGACGGTCCACGAGCCCGGCGGGGGCCCGGGTCATTTTTTCTATTTTATTTTGGGGCCTCTTCCCGGCTTTCTCCGAAAACTATGGTTTTTTTATATGATCATGTGTTCTCTTTAATTGTTTTCATAGTATGTGTATTCCAAGTAGCCTTAAATAACTCGATTTTCTATGATTTAATATATCTTTACTTTGGAATTTTTATGGCTTGTGAAAACTCTCGAAGTAAGCATGTACTTTATGTGGACGAAGTATATGAGCGCGAAAAGAAGCATATTTACGGGTTAAGTATATTTTGTTTTGTGCCGCGAGAATCGTTATGGCATATAAAAGCTCTAAAATCAAGATTGTGTAAATATATTTATGTTTACATCCACTAGGAAGCAAATAAGAGGGAAAAGAAAGCTGGATCATCTGGAGAGAAACAAAAGGAGAATTTAATTATCTAATGCGAGGCTTTATCAGGTGTCTCACAAAATACGGATACTCGTCCATCTTCCACGGTGCAAGCCTTCGGCATCCAGGAGAAGGCTGGTCTGGTCCGCTTGGCAAAAAAAAAAAAAAAAAAAGTCTCCTTTTGCCGTGACTTCCTCTACCGCTGGCGTCCAGGACGGGAATCTCCCGACGTTGTCCGCGCTGTTCTTCCGTGTCGGCCGGGGAACCCCATTCTTCTCCTCTCTCCTCTTATCGATCTGCTCTGCCCCGTCTCGTGCTTCTCCTCTCGCGATTTCGATCCGTCAGTGGGTAACCCGCGCTCCAGGATGGTGTCTGCAAACAAGGAAATGGTGGTCTATTGCTTCGACACCCTCCTCGCCCACTACAACGGCGAGGAGGCGCCTCCCCCAGCATTCGATGAGGGCCAGCAGTAAGAATCCTGCTCGACCCCTCTGCTTGTCTCTCTGGCGGGCGTTGCCCGTCTGATCCTCCGTCGGCGGCGGCGTGCGTGCTTTACGCTGTTATTGAATGGCTTCGATTTGGTTGTTTCTCGGTGGTCAGGTCATGGGGTCATGAACTATGCATTTCTCTTGTTTGCCTGTGGTCAAAGACGATTTTTTAACGACCGAGATGATTCCTCTGCTCTTCATTCTATTCCTACCGGTTGTCATGCACATGCTTATTCTGTCCTCGGCGAGTTTCAGTCCTTTTTGAAGAAGGCCTGCGTTGAGTTAGACCTGGCCTTTTAGATCGTATTTGTTTCCTGCTCCAGCCTCCAGTTATCTTATCAATGATTGTTTTAACCTTCAACGTTCATGTATTCCTTATTTGGCAAACGCTGTTGTCTCAATCCTCCAGCAAGGTTTACTTATTGTTTTAGGCCAATCTGGCCCTTATGACTGTCGGCGATTTGTATTTCGGAACCTGTCATCTGCCTGTAGTGGAAGTGCTTAATGCATTGTGCACTAGACCACTTTTTTGTTTCCCCATTTCTTCCAGTTGCTATGGGTTTCAAGGAATACCTTTTTGTTGGGTCTTCTTGAATTGCCTAAGTGGAAAACTGGCACCTTCAGCCGCTGTCAAATAAGACTTGATCAAGAAGTCAAGGAGGACTACAGTATTGATTTTTCACTATCTCAGCCAGAGGTGGGGTCTGATCTTCCTGTACTAACTTTGCACTTTAAAAGTCTGCCTTTATACCCTCACGCATGCCTATATTTGCCATGGGCTGAACGTTCTCTTTGCTTTTGTCTAGTAGATAATGAATCCTTGTGTTTTTTTTCTCATATAATGTTTACATGAGGTTGTTCAGTACTTCAGTATCTTCTTCAAGTGGTTGTAGGGAAGTTCAAGTTTTTCTTTTTTACTTCATTGCTTTGAAAATGACTGCTTTTGCATTTCTACATTTTTATGTACAGTTTTGCTACTAATTTTTTGATATTCGATGGGCTGAAATTTGATTATTCAACTCTTTTAAAATAAAAAATTTATACTTCCCCGACAACCCTGAGCAGTATATGACTGACCTTTTTTATTCCTTCTGTTGCGAATCATAGATGGACTAACTTACTCCTGTTTCTCTTCCTCCTATGTTTTGCGACCTTTCATCAAAGTCCATTATTTGTCACCTGGAAGAAGATTATTAATGGTGGTGACCCTCGTTTGCGTGGTTGCATTGGTACCTTGGAAGCACGTGCATTGATAAATGGATTCAGGGATTATGCTCTAACCAGGTTTGTTAGGTTATTATGAAATAATTATTTTTCTAGAACATGGATTCATTTGTTGTGGCAAAAAGTAATGGGTCATGGTGACGGTGCATGAGTAAGTGATAGAAATGTAAGCCTGCCAAGTTAGACAGGATTAAGTATATGGTACTTGAAATTCATGTGGGTTAAATGGTAGAACCAATTGTCATGTTGATTCTTTTATATCTCAATGTACAAGTACCCAAAAATAACTGCTCATTGAAGCATTAACATTAAACCTCAGGAATGATAATCAAGATATATGATCCTTGCAGTATATTGCGCTTAAGTTCCAGGATCTAAGAAGGCATAGTGCAATTAAATGACTAAGCACTACAAAAATGCACTGTGACATAATATCCTTTAGATTAGTGTAACTGAATTTCTTTCCATGGTATATAAAGGATAATCAAATACTTCATTCATTTGCTGAAGCAATTTTCAGACTTCATTTTTGAAGGTGACATTCGTCATGATTCATTTATTGCTCAAAGATAAATGAAAATACAGGAAGGCAATGCAAATATGAATTTTTAGACTTGGGGTTCTTTGAGATAGATTCATCCCATTTTGCCTCTTTGTTTGTTTGTTTGTTTTTAACAGTAAGGCTTTGTTATATAATCTGCCAATTTCTCTGTACTTTTTGACAAAGTGCCAACCTTTTTGTTGTAATCAGCAGTCATGTTTCTTTGATCTTTGCTCCATTTTGATCTTTTGTTGTCTCAGCTGGTGTGTGCCCTAGCTTTGGATGTCCTTTTGGTGCTTTGTCTGGTACTGTATTGATCTATCCACTTGATTGATCTTTTGTTATTTTGCCTTTGTACAGTTAGCCTTATATCATTTCAATCAATGAAATGCCCCATTTTTTTAGTCGGTTGCCTTTTTCAATAAAATAAAATAAAATAAAAAAGTGGCAGGGCTTTGTTGTCTGCAATGAGTGATGGCTTTATAAATGCCATGATATAAAGGAATTCTATCCTAGCTAAAATAATTCTGCCATGTTACAAGATTTTTTTTATTTAGAAAGGCCATGATATAAAGGAATTCTATCCTAGCTAAAATTATTCTGCTGTGTTGCAATATATTTTTCTTACCCTAGTTGGTGAGTTGCATTAATTAAGGATGAACAAATAAGAAGTATATATGAGAATGGTCTATATTGTATGATATTTGCAGATGATAGTGTATTGATAGAGCTTTGGATTAAGAGTTATATTTTAGTGGTCTGTTTGGTTTGGGTATAACTTGAAGATGATCTTGATTTATCCCTAGTTTTGTCGTATAACCTGCTTTATCCCCAAATTACTGGTTTAAGCCTTCCAGGCTAAACAGAACTAAGGTAATATATATGCAGTGATTTTAGTGAAGGTCAAAGACTCAGAGTGGCAAAAAGGAAGAAATTAGCTTGTAATAATAAAATATTACTACGAAGCATACTTTTTAAGATGATCTTGATAACCGAAGTGACAAGGTAGGTGACCTAGGCATGCTTTTTTTCATAGTGAAGATATTAGTTGGTGTGCCGGGTCGGCAACCCGGTCGGCCGGGTCGGCCGACCCGGCCGGTTTTTGGGCCGACCGACCCCGACCCGGTTGATATATTTAAATAATTTTTTATTATTATTTTTTCCGACCCCTGCCTGACCCGGGTCGTGACCCTAACCGACTTGGGTCGGTTTTAGGCCCGACCCCCGACCCCGCCTTCCTTGGATATTACGTAACAATTAATACAAAAAAACAATTAGTAGATGTGTCAATATGTGTCAATACAAGTGTATAGTTAAACAGGATAAATTTATTAATATCTAATCATAATTACTTAATTGAAAAAATAAGATAGCCTAAAATTGATACAGAATAAGACAATATCCACACCCAAAACATTATGGATTAAGGCTTTGTGGAGTTAAGTTTAGCTGCTGTTTGGAAGAAAGAGCTAGTGACATGTTCTTGATGCAGAGTGCAAAGCAAGGTGGTTCAGAACGTCAATTTTGTTTATTTGCAGTTACATGCTTCATCTCCAGGAAAAAAGTTAGCTTTGAGATCTTAGTTGTAACTTTTGGCACAATTTTAATACCAAAGGGCTACAATGGCCTGACTTCACGTTGCATCCCCAGAACTTTTGGCAGAAGTTCTTGTATTAATTGATTAAATCTACAAGAAACCAGGGATCAGCAGGTGGCCCCCAGTCCAGGGGAGCCCAATCCCAGCATTAATTTCCACCATGATCAGGTCCAAATCAGTGAGTTGGCCTTTATTGACTGATCTCAAGCTGATCTGGTGGCAGCCACCACGCCATCTCCACCCTTCTGCTTCCAGGAGCATCAGAAGAGCCAGAATTGGCCTGCAGATCCACCAGGGATTGATTTGGACCAATTTTTTGGCATTGTATTTTTTTAATCTTAGGATCCACTGGGGACTGATTTGGACTGATTTATGGCATTTTTTATCAATATTTTGAAGCACTGATCGGTCAATCCAGACTTCCTTGCAAGAAACTGTTAGATGACAAACTGGTAGTTGTGTTATGGCTGGTGGCAGTGTCAATATTAGCTGGTTGGAACAACAACATACTGCCAGTGACAGCAACATGAGGGCAAATCAACGACAGCTTTAAATGGATGGTGGATAGGCCCGTTAACGGGTGAAAGCATAGTTCCCAGAATCAGGCGATCTGGATCAGAATTTTGGCCCAGAAGGGCCAATTGATCAGATTTATCGATCTGATTTTGGCCCAGAAGGGCCGATCCGGAGCCGATTCCTGGAGGAATCATTCTAGATCAATTACATTGGCCTAGGGTCGAATCAGGAATTGGCCGATCCAGCCGATTCCCCGAGACCCAGAAAGATCAAATTGGACTCGATTTCAAGCCCAATTTCTATCTGATTTTGGTAGAATTGGAACCGGAATCGACCCATCTTGACGAATTCCGGCAATTCCTTGCTAGAATCGGCCCCATACGCTCATTGTGGTGCTATGCCGTCATGCTAGCCTTCCCCACTAAGGTGGGAAAGATGGCCTTACCAGGACCCGGTAAGGCCAGGATCTGCCCGATATGTTGGATCTGATGACTTGACTCCCCAGATCTGTGGTCACCATGTCTTCAGGCAGAGAAGATGCAACAGCAGCAAAGTACTGCTGCGGGGCCTTACAGGGTTCATTTTGGGGTCGATTTTGGCCCCAAAATAGCCTAGATCGGATCGGATCAGAATCTGATATAGCTTCTTTTCTGTGATTTATTTTTGTATTTATGTCCCTTTTATGAACCTATCCGGATCGATTTTGGATCGGATTTTCTTCTAAAGAATTGGCCTGGATCATGCCAATCCGATCCAGATCGGGACCCACCAATCCAGGTCCCAATTCCAATCCCGTGATCTTTGGTTGAAAGGGATCAGATAACCTGACCTGGATTTGAAATGTCATCCTGTTTCTAGTTCTTAGTGGCTAAAACGGCAAAACAATAAGCTTTGTTTTGGATTCAGGTTTAACCATGTTTATGCAAGGAATTGAAAATAACAATTTCAAATTTTCAGTACATGTATTTTTTTTTTCAAAAACTTGAGCTCCATGGTCAAGGAGTGCCCTAGCTGCATGATGGGGTAAGTCAGCGGTGCCTTCAGGAGGCATGATCTTGTACTGATCATGGATTACGGAATCGGTGGAATCGGACCGATTCCGACCGATTCCGGAATCGGATCGGTTGATTCCGATCCGATTCCTGGCGGAAGGACCGATTCTGGGAAGAATTCCGCGGAATCGGTCTGAATCGCCTGGAATCGGTCGGAATCGATCCGATTCCGACCGATTCTTTGGAAGGCCGGTTTAACCCGGCCCGGTTCGACTCTGGACCGGGAATCGAACCGATTCCGGCCCTTTTAGGGCCGGAATCGACCCGCAGAGCTGCCCTCGGTCGATCCCGCGGCGGAAGGAGAGGGCGCAGGCGATTCCGGCGCGATTCCGATGCGATTCCGGCGATTCTGGCCTGGATTCCGTCGATCCACCGTCGATTCCGGCCGATTCCGTCGATCCAGGGTCGATTCCGGACCGATTCCACCGATTCCAGGGGCGATTCAGGCGATTCCGGCTTCACGGCTTCCAAAGCCGTATTACACGCTGGATGAGCAGACACCGCAGTCTTATATTATGGAGCCACAGTATCCAGCATTTGGCCAGGTTGACCAGCAGTGGATTACACCACCAGCTCCACCATCCTCTGCTTACGTCCCGGTCGTCCCGCAGTCCGATCCATTTGACCTTGATGGCATGGCATCGGCATTATTTTCATATGGAGTGGGTCCCGGACAGTATACAAGATTGAGCACGAGGGAGGAGCGTGAAGCGCAGCAGGGAGAGGAGGAAAACTCATATCTTTATCCTAGATATTGGTAGTAGAAGTAGATTGATATGATGTAAATTTTTTTTTTGATGATGTATCAACTCTTAGATATTTGAATAAATGGAATTGGAATATGTACTTAACTTCAAGTCTTCAAGTCTTCAATTGGTGTTCATTAGTATTTGTATGATGTGTTCTTGTGGATATCATGCAATGGTTATTTTTTAAAATGTTTCTAACTCATTTCCTATTTTTTTAGAATTTTTTTCTGAATTTTTTGAATTTTTTTGACGAAAAAAAAAATCAAAAAAAAAAACGATTCCGGACCGATCCGGAATCGATTCCCTTCCCAGGAATCGGCCGATTCCGGCCGATTCTGGGAATCGGACCGATTCCGATTCCGATTCCGATTCCGGAATCCTTGGTACTGATTCAACAACCACTGCAGCTGCTTCACGTAAGGTGCCCTAAGAAGATGATCTCCAGCATAACCAGCCCCTTTAACTCTGGGAAAACCCAAGTTCGGCTGCCAATGAATGGAGGGTGCATTCCACTAGCCACACTAGGTTGCCATCGTTGTTACAGTCAAAGGATGGGAAAATCCCCCTCGGCTCGATAAGCTAAGGTAGGTACAGATGTCTGCAAAGCAGTCACAACTCCATAGAGACTTGGGATTCCAAGATTAGAAATGATGAAGTGAAGCCGCCAAGTATAATGCATGTGTTGTACTAGCCAAGAATAGCGTGGGGTATTGCTTATGTCCTCTTACAGGAAGTCAAAGAAAGATGCTTCAGCATAGTCCTGAAGAAAGAGGATGGTTACCCTAAGGCCTGAACACCATCGAACTGAAGCAGGTAACCAAGAATAAAAGATCAGAAAATAGTTGTAAGTTTTGACCATGCATCAACCTCCGAAAGGACAACACACCTGGTTGGTTGATCAATGCAATCAAGATAGCCAAGAATGGTAATCAGAGCTGTGTTTCACATTACCCTGGTTTTTGGCAGAGTAATCTGGTGCAGGAGAATAAGCTTCAGTGTTCGCATGGATTTGACATCACAACATTACATAGCACCATGGTTCGTCGGGTCGCGAGTCCTAGCCCAACCCTGTCAGTTTTTGAACTGACCATGTGGGTCTAGACCCCGGGTTTCTGATCTGACATCGGCCCAGGGCTGAGTTGCACGACCTGGCTCAGGGTCACATGTCCTTGCGACCCAGTCGGGACCCCACCGGACCCGGATGTTGAGCTAGCCATTAGGGGGGAGCTTTCATTGTCCCGCAAGGTCCCCAATAGGTCTCTCCTTCCCCTCACACCTCCCTCACTCTCTCTTAAGCGCTTTTTCACTCTAAAACTCTCTTTGAAGTGTTTAATTAGTGCTAATTCTCATTTTCAAATGTCTAATTAGTGCTAATTCTCCCTTTCCAATGTCTAATGAGTGTTCATTTCTTGATTTTTTTTCAAACTTCCTAGAAATCATTTTTTGTTTCATTGTGTTATTAACTCCTTTTTTTCAAGTGGTCTTTGCTTTTTTGGTTTTTTTGTCATTTCTTTTTCAAGTCGTGACACTCAAACTTCCGGTGCTATTTAGAATGATCCAATTTGACATCATTGCAACTTGATATTTATGGCATAGAGGAAAGTTAATGTAAATATTGTGAAAAGATTATGTACATGGGGTTTTCGTCTGAAGTATCATCTCACCGGGATGGAGGATAATGTTATCCCGTGCACACGGATTCCATCTAAGATAAGAGCTCAATTTCGTAGGTACTTTCAAGCATTGTAACAAGCATATGAAGCTTCAAAACTGCATAAGGAAATTGTTCGAGAAGAAATGTCTGAAATTTTCTAATTCGCAAGGTGTTCAGTCCACATTTACAGTATGGGATATCAGTATCTGAAAATTCTTTGAGACGAAAATTTCAATGACGGTACATTGCCATTAATGTTTACAAAATTGTAGTAATGTCATTTATGAGTTTAATATTTAATCATTATTTTTATAAACAAATGAATTGATATGGATGATGGAGGCAAGCCGCAAATCATTTGTAGATGACGACATATATTGGTGTATTGGACGATTGTTAGCTGAAGGTTCGGGAAGTAGGAGAGAATTGAACAATTGGGAAGAAGAAGAAATCCACAATTTCACATAAGATGATGACTCAATAGCAGGTCTTGTGAATCCCATCATCATATATCCAATGTCAAAATAAACTACCATCACAATAATAATGAAAAAATTACAAATATGCAAAGAGAAAATTGGGTGGGCAACATTAAAATTATTCTAACATAGTAGCATACAAACACCACAAATAGGTCGTATTGCGAGTCTATGATTGACACCATAGTCGACACTAATAAAAGAGTTCTAGGGCTGAATTTAAAAGAGAGATGCAACACTTATTTTCTAATGGAGGTAGAATATATTAAACAATACGTCAAGTCATTTGAACTTATTTGACAAGAAAGAGATTACATGTTGATGACAGATGGTTGGACATGCTAATAACTTTTAATTATCAAACTTATTACCTACTTATCTTTTTACACTTCAAAATTTACAATGTATGCATGTTTTTCTTCTTTATAAGTATAATTAGGAAGACAATGATTAATTTCTTTATATGTTGTTAAATCTGGATTGTCTTTTGAAAGTTCATGGGTGCATCTAAACGGGTAAAGAATGCGAACTACATCTTTGAATTAATCGACAGTGTTATCGTTAAGATAGGAGAGAAACAAGTTGTTCAAGTAGTAATAGACAATGCAACTGCATATACAGCAGCTGGATAAATGTTGATGGTTATGAGATAACGTTTATATTGGGCATCATGCTCCACCTATTTGTTCGATTTGATGTTACATGGTATTATTTTTCTTTGGAGAGTTTAATGCAATAAAGCTTTTTCTTTACCCAAATAATAATTTCATCAAAATGGGCTACTTGGATTGCTAGGACTAGTGAAAAAGAGGAAGGCTGAGGAGAATTTAGTAAGTGAAGATTTCTGGTGATTGACAAGTTGTAAAGAGGATCTTTTATATAATGTAACTCTTCGTCAAAGTTCCCATAATGGTAAACGGTCATATAAAGGTTGACACGAGTTATCTTTATCATATATTTGAGTGGGCGAAAGATAAAATTGCAAAGATGGTATCATACTTCAGCAAGTGATGGAATATCATTGACGTCGGTGGGATCAAATATTGTATCATCCAATACATGCAATATGTACTTTCTTTGATATTAACTCAAATCATATAGCACCTTTTTTATTGTTATGCTCTCTACTGACATGGATATGTGATCACTTGCCATGACACTTTTTTAATCTTAGATATTGTTATAGTCTGATATTCAAGTCAATTAACGAGTTTCTAAATAATGTGAAAGTAGTTATTCATAGAATACTCAAGGATGACGATGGATCGATTATAGCATGTAACAAGATGTATGATTGTTGAACGAGGGAAACTCATCTTGGGACATCAAGGGTACAATGAGCAATTTAAGTGATAAACATATTCCAATTACTTTTTAACATACAATGATATCATGCAGTTGACTGGTGGATGAGCCACAACAAAGTATTGAGATACGAGAACTTGGGGCAGTTGGAATAAGAGTTTTGATCTATACCACATCGGCTTCAAGATATAAAAGGAATTGGTCAATGTCAGCCTAATTCATACAAAGTAGAGAAATAAGCTGACGTCAAGTAGACTGGAGCAGTTAGTGTATTGTCACTACAACATGACATTGAAGTTGAAGAATTTGGAGAGGATATGAAAAAACTAGAAGGAGAAACATAGGTGTAAAGAGGAAGCATATGGAGGCAAAGTGAGTCGGTGACTATATAAGAAGTCAACATCGATTTGGAGGGGATTTTCGACGAGTAAAATTTATTTCAAGCTTAGGTTAGCGATCAAGAAGGATTAGACGAGCATGAGTTCAACTCAAAAGATCGAAAATAAGCACAAGGAGAACTCGACGATGTAGCTCTAACTGAAGAATTCCAGATTTCTCCTTATGTGACAAAGAGATAGAAGATCGGAAAAACTTCTTGCCAAGATAAGAAATCTAAGAATAAAGGTAAACAGGTTATAATTGGCCCGTTGGACATCACATATGCAGAAACGATCAATGAGGGACGAGAAGATACATCAGAGCTAAACATCCGACTTTAATATCAGACGCCAGATGATTCAACTTTAAAGAGTAGGAACGATGGAGCATTAGAAGTGGAAAGAATCACTAATTCACTACTAATCCAAAGAGGTCAACAGACCCAGGGATATACCCTACAATGATGTAATTCACCGGAGAAGAATGGTACACACATGCAACATAAGACACAAATCATGATATACGGTCGCAATGTGATAAAAATCAACACACACAATGAGATGTTGGTCAGTACTACAGACAATTTTATAGAGTTGATTAATTTTAAGACTCTTAATTTCCTACATTTCATCAAGAAGATTATAAGAAGAATGGTACACATTCAACTTAAAAGACAAATCATGATACGTAGTCACAATGTGGTAAAAATCAACACACACAATGGGATGTCGGTCAGTACTATGGATAATTTTATAGAGTTGATTCATTTTAAGACTTTTGGTTTTTTACATTTCATCAAGAAGATTATGAGATGACTCAATCTATATATAGATCTCCATCGAACATTTCCATGCACTCCACGTACAGTAGTTGTAGTAGATCTTTTGGTTCTTATCATAAGATGATCGTACAAGATAGTGACAACTATAATCATCATGTATATATTTATATGTTCCACGTTATGTATTCTTTCTAAATGTCACGAAGAAAGCATATAAATTATGCAAAAGAACAACCAAATATAAAATTTGAATAAAAATGAATAATTTTTTTTGTCATATTTAATATTTTTCTCGATTTTTTTGTCATTCACCCCTTTACTTATTTTTGTATATTTTTTAATAATAAAAAATAAATTTTTGATCTGGTCAAACCGGGTTTGTTTTGGGTCCTGTTGATCCTCGCCCAACCCCAACCTGGCCTCTCTTGCTTGGCACACGTAGTGGAGAAGATTTAGACAATGCATGCTAAGGTAGACAAGGCAGTCCACTTACGCTTCTGCTGAAGGTTAAATTAGGATATCTTGTTTACACGGACTATTCGTGTGAAGGCAACATAAGCACCAAGTAGGTGGAACTGAAGATTGGCAACGATGACAATAACAACCCAGAAGAAACCAGAATCTAATCTATTAGGTGGACACTATTGGGTTATCATATTAGGACAAGAATCTGGAACCTAATAATCAGATATTCGCTCCAGCCTGAACTGAAAATATGTGAGCTGCTGTATTTGGATCAGGTTTGGGTCAGAAGCAATTGAATTCAGATTTTGATCTGGTCCAACCCAACAATGATTAAGACTGTTTACAGGTCTTGTAGTGGGAAGGGTCTGAACGTTACGTCATGCCAATTTTGCAACTGTTTTAGTTGCTTCTGTTATTTCTTTCATGTTTTTAGATTTTTGTTACCATATATTTTGTCATGGAAGTATAAAATGTGCACACTTATTACAGCTTATTCGGAAAGGAACCTCATGAAAATGACCTGTAAGTTCATCAATGGCTGTTGAAGTTACAAGATTCTTAGAGATGTGTCTGAATTTAGTGGAATGGAACATAGATGTAACGTTATTTTTAGATGCCTCTTAAGGATGCCTGATGAATTGATGATGTAACCCAATATTTTTTTACAAGCATTAACTTTTCTTAGTTGCTTTGTAATATTACATTTTTGTTCCCAGGTGGACCTTACTTCTTTGTAGAATGCTCAAATGAGCCTGTTCCAGTTTCAGTCATAATGCAGCTTCTTTTTTTCCTTCTTTGCATGGTTCAACCTTATATTTCTCGTGGCATCTTGCAGTGCACTGAGGGACCGACGTTTTTCGCCTATACAACCAAAGGAACTGCCATACTTGGAATGTACAGTTTCCATTCTAACCAATTATGAAACTGCTCTCCACTATCTTGATTGGGAGGTAATGCTTTCTCCTTGTATGGTTCTGGTTTCATATAAAGGCAATTTTATAGTTGCATAGGGGAGGGGGACATTTGGTTTGGGAAGCTTCGGCGACGAGACCCCCTGAAACACCCTTCAAACACATTTTTATAAAGATTCCACTTTTGAAAATTGTTTGCACGCATTTACTTTCAACATTATTGTAGATCTATTAATTATTTGACTCAACATCATGTTACTTATTTCGTGAAAATCATCAAAAGAAGTCGCACATATAATAGATATCTGATTATAACTGGATTCAGGTAGCATCTCGTTTTTCGTTTTTCATTATATTTTAGAGCCACGTTTCTCACTTTTGCTTCACGCTTCATTCTTCTCCTTATTATTTGACCTTGGCAATTATGGGTAGATTGTACATGTGCCGATTCCATCCACACCTAAGGAGCTGGTGTATAATTAGATGAAACATCATCTTTTGCCCACTATTGCGACCAGCTTTCATGTATCGTTTTGCACCGGACATGTTTTGCTTTTGCAGGTGGGGAAACATGGCTTGATCATTGAATTCAATGACCCTGATTACAATTCAAGGTGCAGTGCAACGTATTTGCCTGAAGTTGCTGCACACGAAGGTACTCCGATATCTTTTTCTTCTCTTTTCTTTTCGTGCAAACCAGTCGGATCAGTTATTGAATCGTCGGTGACTTTTTATTTCTTTTTGCACCGAGTGTGTAGAAATATGGGATCAAGACTGTAAACTACTCCCGGTTCACTAGTGGTCTCTTCATTTTCATTTCTTGGCAACGGAATAAGTTGCATCTGCGTCAGAGCCGACTGTTCATCTTAAAATTTACGCCCAACAGGGTCTTAAGCAGATTTGTTGTGTTGGGGCTTCCGTTGTGCATGAACATGGTGCGGCATTATTTTGCGGGCGGATAAGGAAAATCCACGTACTGGATTTTAATGTTGGGCGAGCGAGACGCTCATCTGGGCTTTTAGGGAGGGATCTCTCCGTTGTTTTTAGAACATCGTTCTTGGTGTTTGCAGGGTGGACGAAGGTGGAGACGGTGGACTCCCTGATGCGTAAAGCAGGATACAACGGACTCATCACCGAGTCTCTTCGCAAGCGAGTCCGAGTAACTCGTTACCAGAGCACGCTGTACACCATGCACTACGCCGACTACGTCTCCTACGTGAAGAAGACGAGGGGGTCGCCGCCCGCAGTCATCAATGGGGTGGTGAAGCCTGCTCGCTGACGCCGGCTTGCCTGCCTTGATTCAAAACATTCATGATATTAAACTCCCCCCATTGATTCTGATGGCGGCAGCCGGCAGGGGAGGGGAGGAACCGTATTTCGTCCTCCCCCGCGCCTGCCTGCCCGTTGTTGATCTATCGATATCATCCATCGTCGTTCAAAAGACAAAAGGGAAGATTAAATTGGAAAATAAAACCATCAAATTGTTATGCACTTTCTCGTTTCGTTCCTATCGTTGGTCTCAGCTCGGAGGGGTTAAAACTCGCATATACCCAGTCGATCGATGCAGGCGAAATAGAAGGGTTGGAGTTACGAGGGGCTGTGCAGCAGCTAGCTATTGGGTAATCTTAAACGCGATGATGTCGGATCTACCATGACATGGATCTACCTTGACATTGAGCGCTTAGAGCTGGGATCCTCTCCCATCCCAGGTTTATTTACATCGAGATAGCGAACACCAGGGTTTCCTATGTTTTTTCAAATGTAACCAAATCAAGCATACCTCCGGAATCAAACAAAATCAACTAAAATAGTTTGGTTTGGTTCGATGCAAACAACACTCTATTGATGTTATAATCTTATTTGGTTTTAATTGAATGATATTTTGTCAAAATAAAACATGTATATTTATGTACGATTAGCTTTGTCGCAAGTCTTCTTTACGTCAAATGATGTATGGAGATTCGATCTAATTCATATGATCGATTTGATTCGGCGGGGGAACTTTTTGAAACCAAATCAAACCAATCATCTTTCAAATCATACCAAACAAGTTTGATTTGTTTAGGTTGAACCTGCTCAACGTAGACGGATTTGAAAATGGTGTCCCAGTGTTAGGTGTGCTGACTCCTATATGACCACACCTAATGATGTGTCCCACTCCCACAGCTGTACACCTTTATAAAATAATGGAGGGTATAATTAGGTGGAGTATGATCCTAGTGTGGGCACTTCATAAAAATAATATCGAATAACTGTGACAGACATAACATGGTAACGAGTGAAAAGTTCAAGGGACCCGTGCCCCTTTACATGCCTCCTCTGATTTAATTAATAACAGCACCTCTATTAAGTTTGGATCAACTGTTCTGGGTTTTCAATCTCGGTTCTTTCTTATGAAGTATGAAAATCATTCAAGTTGGTTTCAGAAGAGGTGTGGTGTGGTGTGGGACAGAGAAGACGAGACGATCGGCTCAAACAACTCTGGATGATCCGAACCCAACGGCCTTGTAGAACATTAAAGTTAGTCAAACGAAAAAAATAAAATTCTTTGTATTTCTCAAAAATTGCTTTTTCTAAAATTATTATTTTTAATCTGATAGGTGCTTTTCTTACTCAAAACATGTGAAGTATTTTTTATCATCTGATAAGTAATTTCAAGGTGCGGTAGCGGTGACAAGATATTGTATGGAATGTTCCTTTAATCAACTTGTGTCTGTAATTTTATTTACAGAGAGGGTTAAAATTTGGCAACTTTTTGAAATCAAATATTCGGGTAAAACACACATTCACGTACGTGCATAAGGGCCCTTTGGACGGCGGGTTGTTCTCCACTTTCTCCTTCTGTCCCCTAGTGCTCGGATCAAAGCCCCATCTTGGTCGTCATTAGGGGTGCAAACGAGCCGAGTCGAGCCGAGTAGTATGGTGTTCAAGCTCGGCTCGTTTATTTTACACGAGTTCGAGTTCGAGCTCGAGTTTTAGCGAGTATGTGGAACCCTTGTTCAAGCTTGGTTCGTTTATTAATCGAGCCGAGTCGAGCTCGAACTCGAGTAGTAGTTAGACTAAAATTCAATTCATATTCAAACTTAAGCTATATACAAACTCCTTTATAAAGTCAAAATCAATGAAAAGTCATTTGTGAAACTTTAGATTTAACTCATTTATGAAATTCAATCTAAGTTTAAACTCAATTTTTAAATTATTTAATATATTTAAGTGACAATATATAAATATTAATACTTAAAATTTAATTTTTAAAAATAAATATATAATATAATATTTAATCGAGCTGCTCGCGAGCTTATCGAGCCGAGCAGGAGTCTGTTCAAGCTCGGCTCGTTTAATGAGTCGAGCTTTATTTTTTGTTCAAGCTTGTTCATTTAACATAATAAACGAGCCGAGTCGAGTTTTTATCGAGCCGAGCTTCGAGCTACTTGTCGAGTGTATTGGTTCGTTTGCACCCCTAGTCGTCATCGAGCACGATGGGAGGGGGTTCGGATGAGAGGAAGGTGGTAGTGGCCGCCCTCCAGTTTGCCTGTTGCGACTCCGTCTCCCAGAATGTTGAAACCGCTGAGAGGTCGGTGTCTCCATGTATGTTGTTGTGATTTTAGTTTTGCCTCTATTTTTATGCAAGCATCCTCTTCCCCAGGAACTACGATTGAGCATTTTCAGATGCCCTTTTCTTATTTTAAATCTTTGTGATTGAACTTGTCTTTAGCGAAAAGTTGCAACCTTTTTATCGTCCGGGTTTCTTAGCAGACCCAGCTACATAATAAGAGTCGCCTAAACGCTTCAGAGGAGGAGGATTGTTTTTGGGCCGTGACCAGAGTTTCTCTTCAACGTTGCTCTTCTGGAATCCTCATGGCAGACGCAGAATCCGTTCATAATTTTTGTGCAGCCTATCTATTTACCTAACGAAGTCATCTTAGTTAATAGCTGCATGTTGCCGTACAGTACTTGTACTATATGCTGAAGTGGTGTGCATGTGCTGGTATGCATGATCGAAGAGAGATTCCATGTTTATTCTTTTGTTGATAGTCTTCGTTTTATCTTTCAACTTCTTAGATTACGGGTTTGATGACGCGGGATGTGCAGTTCCGATGACTCAATACTTGGTAACTTATCATGGATGAATTTTGACTTCTTCGACCTTCTCCGCTGAAGAACATTTAGGCACTGGAATGTGCTACCTAATTTTCTGTCGCGCTGTCTTCTGAACGAGACTTAACTCGCGCCTTTGCATTGAGTCCGACTTTGTCCACTAAAGCCTTTGGATTGACTAGGAGATACAGTGTGAAGGTTACATGAAAGCCGAAATTATTCTTCTTGGAGGCATTCCGTGAAGGATACTGATGATAGAAGTACCAATCCTCGCTACTTGATATGTCAAGTTAACGTCATCTCTTCCCACTTTCCGTCATTATCATCTCAGCCTCCGTTTGTGTATTACAAGTATGTGTAACAAATTAAATGAAAAAGTTTTGAAGACTTGCTTGGGCAAGAGTAAAACCTTTTGAATGGGAGATTGCATAGACACAGTGATGCTTGAGATAGCAGTTCTTGTTCTTCCATGTGGCATGAGAAAAATGGATGGTTACCTTAATGTGAGGTCCATCTATTATTTACCTGTCTACGGACAGTGGTTCATTATGGTTAGAGTCCTAATATGGATTCTTTAGTCCCCGTAAAGGTCAAATAAGTCAATACAATACAAGAAAGTTGTCCCTCATTTTGTTGGCCATTGAAAAATGACGAGTTGCAATATGCGATACTGCACTTGATGTAGTAAGCAATTTGGAATAGGAAATGATGAAGCTTTGTACGCAGAGAAACTGCTGATCTGGTTAAGATGTATCATATGCAATGATGTTCCATAGTTGGTGAGTTGTGGAAGCTATTCATTAATGTAATGCTAGCTTTAAGGTTTGAAAGAATTATATGTTTTGCTCTGCCATGATATGCTTTCTAGAAAGGGTTCTGCACAATGATTGTGGTTTGCAAATTTGAGAGAGAAGACTACAACTCCAGGATTAGACAATATGTAAGACACTAGCATCCCATTTGTTACTTGGAATAAACTCACTCTCTTCTTGCTATTCTGATTATTTGCCATGTGCAGTTTCAGATTGTACAAGATGCCAATTTCGTATATTTTTTTGTTCTAAATATGCTTCTTATAAGGGGTGCAACCGTGCAACAGAATCCAAAATTATCAAAATTCTGATTCGATTTGTATAAGAATTAATGGATTCAGAATTCATTATTGCATCCAATAAGCAATTGGAATCTGAATAAGTTAATTACATTTTTTTCAATTTTGATAAATTTTCAATAAATATCTTAAAAATTAATATTAAAATTATAAGGATAAATTATATAAATTGTAACATTTTAAGTGATAATAAAATTATAATTAAAATTTTAAAGTTATTATTTCTAACATTAGTAGGTATATGAGTTGTGTTAGCTTTTGTTCCAATTCTGATAACAAAATTAGAATCAAATGAAATTGCAATGCCTTAACCCTTACCAAAATCAACATCGGGAACGTGCAAGTCCATTACTGAATCTGACCCTTTTGCAGCCCACATCCGATTTTGTTTAGCCTTAATCTCCATTGTTTTATGTGATTTTTAGTTTCTCAAACTCAACATTTTCTTGTCTTTTATGTGTAAATCATGTCGGACTCTCTTTGCTGCAGGTTGGTTAGAGCTGCTCATGACAAGGGTGCAAACATTGTTCTCATTCAGGTATATTGACTGTCCAGAAAACTGTTTGATATTAAAGGTGGTCAGATATTATTTTAGTCCTGTAGCTATTCCATATGATGATCCTTTTCCTCTTGGAAACATGAGTAGACACCTGATCACTCATCACTGTGATGTTTTTGTTGGAATCTGAATTTCTCATGGTGGAAATGAACTTGTGCTAAATGCAATGAAAGGTCCTGTGCCATTGGATATGCTGCTCATATATTCTTCATGCATCCATCCTCTCAACAGTTAATGTTTTCTATTTCTTTCATCACTTATGTATTTCCAAATGTCTTAAACTGAGTAATAGTGCCTGTTGTCATATACCAGCTTTCTCATATAATAAGCTGATAAAGTGCCATATAAGCAGAACCAAGAATAGCTATGTTACTGATTAATCTTAAAATGATTTTTTACATTTATACCCTTAAAATTTGTCAAGTTTTCATGTGTATGTCTTGTAGAAAAAAATCTTTGTACCCTTAAAATTCTTTAGATCCGTACACATGTGGTAACTTTCTTTACTTTAGATAGCTTTATCTAGTTAAGCCAAGTGAAAGACAATTATTTGTACTCTCTTTTCTCTTCTTTTTCTCTCTTGCTCTTCTCTTCTTTCTTCTTGAGGTAGACGTGTAGTTACAGCTGTTTATAATGGGGTGTTTGGTTGTATGATAATTTTTTGTACACTTTCATGATAAAAAATTGTATTAAAATAAAAAGTGAACCAACTCATGACATAAAATTATCATGTTTGGAGGGATGTGATAACAAAAAAGAGTTACTACCATACATGACCAAACAAAGTGGGGGAACACAAGAAAAAAAGAAAGAGGTGAGACCCTTTTTTTGTTTAAGAAGAAAATTACTTTAAAAACATAAAATTGTCGTGGTTACCAAACACCTCTTTTAACCAAGTTTCTTACAATTTTTGAAAATTAAAATAAAAACTTCCATTGTCATGCAACCAAACACCCCATATGGGTGTTACTACTAATGAAGAATTGCCACAACCTGCCAATGGAGAAAGGGGACCCATGTAGCTGAGCCCAAGTAATTTAGGATTAAGTCTTGAGTTGAGTTGTAAACAAGAAATCTAGAAACTATAGTGATGTCTATTGATTGCATAATCGGCTGGATCGGATTGGAATTGGTCAATTCTGTGATTGAATCGGTCAGTTTCAATCCAATTTTCTCCTGGATGACTGATCCAACTCATTCTCCCACCGGAATCAATTGAAATCAGTCATATCGGGTTGGATCGGTGCCAGAATTAGTTGAATTGGCCGATTCCGGACCAATTATGGAGAATCATTGCCGGAATAGAGTCGTCCACCGTTGTCAGATTCGTTACCAGAATCAGGTCCATCGGTATAAGTCACTAGATCCGGTGACTTAAGTCATTTGCGTCCCAATGGAGATGGACCCGATATAACCAGATTTGGTGAGTTAACCCCGATGGACCCAATAAGATTGTTGTGGCGGCACAGCTTGTGGCGGCCAATACAGTGCCAAAGGGCCTAGATTGGATTGGAATCCAATCTTAGCCCGTATTATGTGAGTTTTCAAAATTTTTAAGGTTTTTTTAAGAACGGATCCAGACCGTTTCCGGATCGGTTTTTCCTTCCAAAAAATCAGCTGGAATCAGCCCAATCGGATTAGTACTTACCGATATGAGTATCGATTCCAATCCGGCGATCATTGGTGTTGTTAGGTGTATGGACCTGCAGTTTTTAACACCTACGAGTATAATCCCTATGTTTCAGTGTTTTTAAGAGTGAGTGTGTGTGTGTACATATATCATGTGGTATACATGTAAAATTGGCTAATTCCTATGGCATAACGTAGAAAAGCCATGTCAAAAAGACTAAAAGAAGTCCATAACAGATTTCTCTTTTCAGTTGTATTTTGCAGTTAAAGCATGTATCTGAGAGAAATTTTATTTTGTCATTTAACTTCTTGTTAACACCATTAGGAACTATTTGAAGGCTACTATTTTTGTCAAGCTCAAAGGGAGGACTTTTTTCATCTGGCAAAACCCTATAAAAACCATCCTACAATTCTTCGGTAAGGAATGTTTTTGGTGTTGAGTTTTACTCTTAGGTGTTAGATGGGTGATATACCAATAATTTCATTTTGATTGTGAATGCAGAATGCAGAAACTAGCCAAGGAGTTAGGTGTGGTGATACCTGTTAGCTTTTTTGAGGAGGCAAATAATGCGCACTACAATTCAGTGGTCATAATTGATGCTGATGGAACTGATCTTGGACTTTATAGAAAATCGCACATTCCTGATGGTCCAGGTAAGCATGTGTTTGTGGTTTTTTAAAGATGAATCAAGTTTGAACATTTTACTGATTCACACGTTTTCTTTTACAGGATACCAGGAAAAATTCTATTTCAATCCAGGTGACACTGGCTTCAAGGTGTGCATTTGCTTATCTTTCTATTTATCGATTGTGCTCGGTCCAGTCTTGAAATGATGATCGTGGACTTCATTCTTTCGGATGCAGGTCTTTGAGACGAAGTTCGCTAAGATTGGTGTTGGTGAGTTTCCATGAACCATTTACTTGTTCAAGAATATTTTGATTTTAATGCATCATACATCAGCAACTGCAGGATGTTATATTTATTCTATAGACAACTTTGGTTCTGGTTGATGAAATCCCTTGTTTATATTTTACTTGCTGGATTATACGACAGAAGAATGCAATAGGTGTGGACTCGTTGCTGTACATACATACGAATGCTTGCCATGACATCTGCATTGAAATTTGGAATCGCTTTTCATTTATGATCTGCTGCTTTTCGGATGCTGTCAATGCTGATAACTGGGAGAACAATTTCAAAATACTGGTACTTTAATTTGTGCTCAGGACTTGGGAGAAGGGGGTAAGTTGGTAAGCTGTGAATTGATGTGGACGTGAAGGTAAGGAATTTGTAGAACGATTAGTATTGCTTATACGGAGTCAGTCTAGGTGTTTAACTTTGTCGCGTGGCGATCTACGTTCGATCACATGATGTGGGAAACGATCTCTTTTAGTTTTGAATTCTTGCTCAACCGTGTTGATTTTGATTGGTTCTTTGTAGTTGCATACTGAAAACGACCGATAGTTTGTCTTTGTTGTGCCCGTCGTCTGAAACGTGTTTCACGTCTGGCAGCCATTTGTTGGGATCAATGGTTTCCTGAAGCTGCACGGGCCATGGTTCTCCAGGGTGCTGAGATATTGTTCTATCCTACGGCAATAGGGTCTGAACCACAAGATCAAAACCTCGACTCTCGTGAACACTGGAAGAGAGTAATGCAAGGTCACGCCGGAGCAAACTTGGTAAAATTTGCGTATTTATTTGTTGTTATATATATCATCGACGGTAGACAAAGGAGATGCACAACTGAATGTAGTGGATCGAGCAGCTTCACGAGCATTTAGTCTGCTCTTGGCCTAGGTTCCTCTGGTGGCTTCCAACCGAATCGGACGAGAGACGATCAGCACAGAACATGAGATCAGTGTGATCACGTTCTTCGGTAACTCCTTTGTAGCAGGTAATCGTCTATACTTCACCTCTATGTTATTGTTTGGTTCCTCGTGTCGACTCCAATCAAGGATGCCATTGGAAACAGGGCCGACCGGGGAGATACTTGCCATAGCAAACGACAAAGACGAAGCTGTTCTCACTGTAGAATTTAACCTGAACAAGATCAAGGCGCAGAGGCACAGCTGGGGGGTGTTTCGAGATCGACGTCCGGATCTGTACAAGGTGCTGTTGAGCTTGGACGGGGCCTCTTACCCGCCGGATCAGATGCTGTGAGGAAGGCCCTGCTTTTATCTCCGTCCAAGCGGTTTGGTCTTGTATGTTTCACAGGTTTTCTGAACGAGGGCTCACGCGTCCTGGATTTTATGGGCGCATAAATCTGGTTAAACGTCTCTGTGTACGTGAATTTCAAAATAAATACGAGTCTGCTCGGTTGGCACGGGAAGATCTCAATTCACTTCAAGATACTGCCGGAACTACCATGCTTCTCGAAATTGAAATTGACGACATGGTAAAGTTACTGAATCAAGAAACAGAGAATCAAATCCATGATACTCGTAGCAGTTGCCGAAGGCAATAAGTTCACCAAAAACAGGCAATAGCAGCTACTAAGGACATAATTTCACCAGGAAACACAGATAGCTCGCCATTAAAACCGAGGCTGCGGGCCTGGGGCAACACCAATTCAAATACAAACACATTTCGTTGACTTCATAGATATCGGATGATTACAGATAAAAAGCATCTGGTCAGTCACCTCCAAGCTTCGACAGAGTTTGTACGGCTGAGGATGCTTGTCCTTGAACTTCTCAGTCGGCAGGCATACTTGGACCAAACAGTGTTCATTTACTTTCCTGTTTTCTCTCATGCACTGAATTATTTGCCTTACTCCGCCACGGTATCCAAGGATTAACACGGACTCCACCATGGTAGCCCTGCCCAAGGCATTCTTCGAATCACTTCTGGCGAACTATGGAATCTGCTAACGTCATTAACACCTGCTGAATTATCTTCTAGGTGGTGGCAAATATGTATTCGTCTAGAATCATATGGCAGACCTCTTAACAATATGTTAGCAGCCCTCCCATTGTGATCAGAGAAGAAGGCAAGAGAAAGGAACCCCCCCCCCCCACCATGAACTGAGCATCTTTGTAACAATTGTTCAGGGAGTTTCCCACATATGGCCGCCTTGAAGTTTCAACACTTAAGGTGCTCAATTAAGACACTTTTCCTAGACATGAGAACATAGAGAAAACGACCATGGTAAAAAAATTACAACATACCGAGCCTACCAACATGGGATCAGGCTCACACCTCCAGCACAATAAACGGAGAACGCCCATACTAACATCATTCCAGACTCCATTTGAAACCGACGCAAGGCAATGCAACGCCTCTATAAGGTGGACGTGTCGTAGATTGTAGCGTAGGAAGGAGACTTAGCATCGGTACTCGACGGAGAGGAGAGAGCGGCGGAAAAGAAGAGCCGAAGACCGGCGCCGGTAACCATCATCATCCCCGCGCGCGCGACGGGGACGCTGCACCACGCTCATGTGCCGCCATCCTTTATGCTAAGGGGGGATTTTGTGGCGGCAACCGGCAAACCTGTGGCCTCCCATGTCATCCACCGTCGTGTCTTCTGCTACTGTTTTCTGCGAAAACCTCGAGCGCTCTTACCATCGGTGCCGATGTTATGCAGAAGCGGAAGCAGAAGGGTGCGGTCGAAGTTAGCGATGCCTCTACCTTCGTCTTCTGTGCCCTCGGGTGATGATTGGTGACGATGATGGCGGCTGCCTTTGAATCTTTTCGCTGGTCCCCAAATATTCTGGACCTACGGACACTCGAAACGACGAGTCCTGCTCTCCGGCTGTTTAGGTAACTCCTGTTTCATCTATCCTTCAATGCAAATCAGACGTAAAGCGAGGAAATGCAGTCTAAATTCCGCCAAAGATTGAAACTTTTCGACCTTTCAGTGAAGATTAGCGAAAGAAATGTCGCAGCAAGCTGCTTCGTTCGTTTCATGATAAACAGATGAACTGTCGATAACACTGGTTTTATATACAATGCACGAGGAATTGTTTTGATCATGGATGTGACTGTTTCATATGCGTTTCAAATTCAGAGCAAGAGGCGGGAACCCAAGATCAATCCCCACACTCATGTCGGATGACATTCCAGATAGTTTTGATCTGATCAAAGGTCAAACAATTAAGAGAATTTCGGATGATTATGGTAGTCATTGTGATGCGGGACAAACCGGCTAGACCGGACAAAACCGAACGAAAACGACTCAAACCGGCGCTAATCGCCGCTAAACAGACTTAACGAACCCAAAATGGCCTAAATCGGCACGAACCAGTCAAAACAGGCCCGAATCGGGCTCGAGATGGACTGGACCGGCTCGGAACACCTTGAAATGGCCCGAACCGGACTGAACCGGCCGGTTCAGGCCCTGAACCGGGATGAACCGGACCAAGCCGGGTTTGGACCCGGTCGAACCGGCCGGCCGGCCGGTCTGGGCGCGAACCGGCCTGGCGAGCCGCTGCGGGCGTCGCCCGCTCGCGAGGCGCGAGCGTACCCCGGAGGGGGGTCGTGGCGCCTTCCTGGAACCCGCGGGGCGGTTGCGTGGCCGGCCATCCCGCCGTCGGTCGACCGTCGCCGTGGCGACATCTCGGGCGGCCGCGTGAGCGCGGGTCGCGACAAAAGGTCCGCAGCGCACTCGCCCGCGCTCGTCGTCTTCGTCGCACAGGTGCAGGCGGTGCGCAGGCCGGCGGAGGAAGGGGCATCGTCCTCGTCTGCCCGTGGCGGTGACCTCGCGCGTCCGCAGCGACCATCCCGCGCCGCCCTCGATGGCCCACGGCGTTGTCCAACCACCGACCAATCGCAGGCGGACGACGGAAGAGCCGGGACAAGCAGGAGAGGGAGCTCGCGGTGCCGTCTTCGTGGGAGAAGGCCGCAGGGGGGGGGGAAGGGGTCCGGGATCGGACCCTCCTCCGTAGCCTAGTCTTCTTCTTCTTCCTCTTCTTCCGTCCGGCCGATCTCGCGCCGCGGCCGGTGGAACCGGATCCGAAGGAGAGGCGGGAGACGGGGAATCGTTGGCTGGGTTGTCGAACAGAGAAGGGGAAGAAGATGATGAACGGCACGGAGGCCAGAGGGAAGGAGAGAAGGAAGAGGAGCCGGCTAGCCACGGAGGGGGGGGTTGGAGAGGAATCGGCGCACCTCGCCGGTTACTCGGAAGGTGGAGGGGAGACCGGGGACCTTCCGGAGGTGAAGAGGAGGCCGGCCTCACGCCGGAGGTGGGAGAGGGAAGCGGCGCTCATCGCCGGGGTGGGGGAAGAAGATGGGGCCGCAGCCCCTACGCGGGAGGAACCAACCCGAGGGCTCCAAAAATTATATCTCACTTGTATTCCTTGTGCGTACAGGTTCTCCTTATATAGGAAGAGACCGGACGTATTACAAAAAAAGACCCAGTTTAAAGGAATATTTACAGACTTGGACTCACGTAAAATGAATCTAAAATTGTTTTAAAACTCTTAAAAATGTCCCCATCATTCTCTCCGACCGGGAGAAAACTCGTCCTCGAGTTTTTAAACCGGTTCGGACGTACCCAAGACTCGACTCGTGGGAACGAGCCGATTCCGGGCTCTGATACCAAACTGATGCGGGACAAACCGGCTAGACCGGACAAAACCGAACGAAAACGACTCAAACCGGCGCTAATCGCCGCTAAACAGACTTAACGAACCCAAAATGGCCTAAATCGGCCCGAACCAGTCAAAACAGGCCCGAATCGGGCTCGAGATGGACTGGACCGGCTCGGAACACCTTGAAATGGCCCGAACCGGACTGAACCGGCCGGTTCGAGCCTGAACCGGGATGAACCGGACCAAGCCGGGTTTGGGACCCGGTCGAACCGGCCGGCCGGCCGGTCACGGGCGCGAACCGGCCTGGCGAGCCGCTGCGGGCGTCGCCCGCTCGCGAGGCGCGAGCGTACACCCCGGAGGGGGTCGTGGCGCCTTCTCGGAACCCGCGGGGCGGTTGCGTGGCCGGCCATCCCGCCGTCGGCCGACCGTCGCCGTGGCGACATCTCGGGGCGGCCGCGTGAGCGCGGAGTCACGACAAAAGGTCCGCAGCGCACTCGCCCGCGCTCGTCGTCAGTGCGGCGGTGCGCGGCGGCGGAGGAAGGGGCATCGTCCTCGTCGCCGCGGGCGGTGACCTCGCGCGTCCGCGGCGACCATCCCGCGCCGCCTCGATGGCCCACGGCGTTGTCCAACCATCGACCAATCGCAGGCGGACGACGGAAGAGCCGGGACAAGCAGGAGAGGGAGCTCGCGGTGCCGTCTTCGTGGGAGAAGGCCGCAGGGGGGGGAAAGGGCTCCGGGGATCGCCGGACCCTCCTCCCGTAGCCTAGTCTTCTTCTTCTTCCTCTTCTTCCGTCGTCGATCTCGCGCCGCAGACTGGTGAAAACTGGATCCGAAGGAGAGGCGGGAGACGGGGAATCGTTGGCTGGGTTGTCGAACAGAGAAGGGGAAGAAGATGATGAACGGCACGGAGGCCAGAGGGAAGGAGAGAAGGAAGAGAAGAGACCGGACGTATTACAAAAAAGACCCAGTTTAAAGGAATATTTACAGACTTGGACTCACGTAAAATGAATCTAAAATTGTTTTAAAACTCTTAAAAATGTCCCCATCACATTGTCTAACACATTCTGTTAACTAGTTTCATCCGACGCGAACTACGGTGGATGTGAAGTTGCCGCCGGCATCCGATCTGGACTGAAAGATCGATGATAGACGGCCAACGTAGGATGCTCTTAGCTCATAACTATGCCTGCGCAGAGATTCCAGTTAGAAACTAGATGTCATGTCACGTGAGCCCGCATCATCCGGCCATATCCTTCTCCTTCCACCTCGATTATGGACCAGGAAATCAAAATAAAGGGTGCATCAGACGCACGTAAAACTCTTTTTTCTAATAATGGGTAGGAATAGCATCATCCCAGTTCAATTAAGATACGTATATTACAAGTTTAGGACAGATCCTAGAGAATTTTAGCCTAAAAAGAATTTGTAACACCGTAGATGCTCTTTATCTATCACGGATTCACGATAGTGACTCTTATATAGAACCACGTTTTGGTTAGTTAACAATCTTCTTTTTCCACCATCTGTGCATACTACATTTCGGGATGTCTAATTTTGAGCATCTCCAACAATCTCACAAATTCCAAAACTCCACTTTACCATCTGATTCATAGCCAAAATCACGTCATACGGCTAATAGTATTTGATTTGAGCTTATAAACAAGCCAAAATGGTTAGCAGATAAGTGGAGGTGAAGATGAACTGGGTCAATAAAATCAAATAAAATGTTAAAAGCAACCAGAAATTCTTGCGTAAGCATATAAAAATATCAGGCCGGTAGTGAAGCCCCATAATTACCCTCCGTTTAGAACAACTTGGAATATAGAATATGATTCCTTTTACTCGAGACCACCGCAGAAGAGTCTACCTGGCGGAACAATTTGTTAATGCTTCCTGTCTAGTGAATTCAACATTTCACTTTCTATAAACGTATGCATGTCCAGGTTACATGGGCTCAAATTTCGCACAAGCTTCAGAACTTGGCTGCTTTATTTAAAACTAGAAGATATAATGGCACCCACGAAGACAGGCTGTAAATATTCTGTGCTTCAAACAGAATAAAAAACAGCGGTATACTCTTTGCAGTCAAGAAATAAATAAATTATCATAAAGACATAATTCTGCCAGAGGAGAAGATGGATGTTACGTTGTTAACCATGCTCTATTGACGCACACAAAGGATTATATGATAACATGGGTGTAGACGTAGGCCAACATTTACATTGACAAATAGTTGGTTTCCAAGTCTGTCCAAGTGCTTGCCATTGCTTATGCCTGTTTGATAAGCATATAAAAAGTGATACCATATCAACTTTGATAATGACAATTCTAGAGGAGAGTATCAATATCAAAATTGATACAAGTGGCCCACTTATATTACATGTCATGCCTTGTTTGTACTAAGAATATCTATATTGATATTAACAGCCAAACACCTACTGACGATCTATATCAATATCAATTTCAAAATTAATAGAGATATAGGTGTTTAATACTGTCACCAGGCCCTTACCTTGCAATTTGCTATGTTATTTAAGTTCATCTACAACAACTGTTTGGAATCCACAACCATTCCAGAAACGAAAAGAATTTCTTTCAACATAGCCTTGTAGTCAGGATGTGTACCAAGTCATTTCTGGTTTGATTGTTCAAAGGAAAACTGTTCATGAATCACCATAAGTAAGGTACATGAGAGAAATGAGAGACAATCAGAGATTCACTGAAGCTGGAGCAGCAATCGTCAGCGTTAAGCTGAGAGTAAAGAACATGAGATTAGGTTCATCTCTTCAATGATGAGACAATTGGACATGGGCAGTTTTTCGTACTCTTCTACTTCTTCTACTTGGACAAAAGTCTAAACAAGAACGGTACCTTACAACCTCTTCTACTTGGACAAAATACTTCCATTTTCATCAACAGAAACCACCCAATCAAGCGCCTTACTTTTTAGGGACAAGGATAAGACATTGTTGATCTGTTTACATGCCTAGGTTTTTGTCTCATTATCCTTTATTCTAACATCAATTCTCGGTGCTGGAATGGGGATAGTAAGGATTTATTCTCAGGTTGGCTTTTGGGTCATTGCAGGAGGCGACATCACATCCTCTTTTGCTTGATGCTATTTTATGCATTATAGTCCAATGACCGTGAAAATCTCTATGGGAGCACATTTCACATGCTAAATTACTAACCAAGCATATTCTGGATCACTTAATGCCAAATATGACAATGTGGCTGAGACAATAGAACAACTATTTTATGAAATGCCTTGCTCGGGATGTTTAGACAGCCAATGCTGCAGGCATGGAAAATCAGGTCACAACCCCGGGCCCACCCCGGTCAGTTTTCGGGCTGACTGGCATGGTCCCGCCCGACCCCGAGTCCCCAACCCGACTGGATCCGGGCTCGGGGTCGTGAGACACGGTATGACCCAGCAACTAGGTTGCCAACGGCTAGCAGCCTTGGGAAGGCCACCAAGGGGTCTTCCCCCTCCCCCACACCCTCTCTCTTGTTATTCTCACAACCGCGACTTCAGCCATCACTCTAACGTGTGTATCCGTAGGAAATCAGAAATTTTAACCCAATATTCATATTTTCTAGTCAATATAGTATACTGATTAAAAACAAATTAGTTATATTTATATTTTAATTAATATATTATATTGATTAGAAAATAGGAATCTTTGATGAAAATAACATTGGAACACAAATTTACATATAAAATTTAGATAAGTTATCTTGAACTCACAAAATCAAATGTAAGTTTTGAATATAATTTTTTTTTGTTTTTACTGAATTTTCATAATTTTCAATTTATCTAAGGATCCAAGATCCCATTAGACTCTGACTCAACCTGACCTGACCTAGGTCCCAACCCCAGGCGAGCCAGGTCCGTTGGGGCCCAACTGACCAGCTCCCACCCCCAACTCAGCCTGCCTTGGCAGCAGATACTATTTGCCTGCATCTGGACCATCTCTTGGCTTGTCAATCAAAGATTTCTGCACCAACTTGACCTTCTAAAGTTGATGACAATCAACAGATTAGATAGATGATTTCAAATCCCAGCTTTTGGGCTTAATGATAAAAAGCAAACAGAAATTCTGACATATGTCCCTCTAGTTTGGTACTTTCTTTTCCCATTCCCTGAGTAAAAGAGGGCAAGTGAGAAGCCTAACACAAGGTAAGTTGGGTTGGGGGTCGAGACCGGATCACCACGAACAAATCAGACCGGGTCAGGATTGGGGTTGGACTAGATCAGTCGGGATCAGATCCAATTAAAAATATTTTATATTTATTAAAAACTATATAAAAACTATTAATTTGTTATCATACTTAACAAGAATTATTTCAATAATTAACTTATTTTTAGATATTTTTATAACCAATATATATTATAAAATAAAATAATAATATATTAAAAAAATGAAATGTCACCACAGGAAAGATCCCGTGATGGCATTTCTACTTCCTGCATGTGCAAGAAGCGCGGGAGTGGATGCCTTTGGCAACCCGGCTGGAACCACAAGGTCGCACGAGTTGGCCCGGTTCTCAAGTGGGTCAGGGATTTGGGGTTGGGACTGGGCTGGTCAACCAAAAAACCGACCAGAATGGCATTCCATGGCCTAACATTCATATGTTTCTTTTTATTCTGAAATTGGATAGTACCACAATTCATGAAAGAAAAAGGAACCTTGAAGAGAAAGAACAAAGATCCCCCCCCCCCCCACAGCAAGGGAAAAAGTCCATACAGAAAAGAACAGATAGGCAGCCATCACAAAGTCACATCAACCCTCAGGAGATGAAAAGTGAAGAGTTTACCACATTCCAAGGATCGTGAAATTGGAATCAGGACCTAGATCAGTGGGTCCCAATCTGATCCAGATTGGCCCGATCCAAGCCAATTCTCTGAAAGAAAAACTGATCTGAATCTGTCCAGATTGGTTCTTCAAAAGTCTTAAAAACCGAAAATACCCCCCAATATGGGCCTAGAAATGGGCCATAACCCCCCCCCCCACGCACGGCGGCACAGCGCCACTACGGCAGTCTTCCAGGGTTACCAAGTCATCCCACATTGGCCATATCAGGTCTGAAGTCACTAGATCCCTGGTTACCAGGTCCCAATGGATCCGGTCACAGCGCCGCAGCAGTTTCCACCGATTCCAGCAAGAAATAAGCGGGATTGGATCAAAATTGGTCAAATCGGCCATCCCAGGCCGATTCTGGCAGGAGCTTAAACCAGATTGGTTTTCCAGCCAAAAATTGGATTGCTTGGGCAATTCTGCGAACTGGGCGACATTCAGTGACAATCATTAAAAGTAAATTTTAGCTTTCTCAAGAACAGTAAGATAAATGGTATGCATGCAAGTATCGCATGTTATAGTGTAATGTCCACGATATAAAAGATGTACCTTCATAAAAATCCAAAAAAGTAGGGTTGCTCATAAAGAATCACATTACTCTGCAATGTAAGAAAAAATATGTAAATCATGAACTTTTAGAATGAGTGCTTGGCCAAAGCAGTGAAAATAAACAACAAAGGTTGTAATGGTTTTCTTCTACATCTGTATAATTGAACACGTGAACAACTTTATGTCGTATATGACAAATATGGAAAACAAAATTCACACTCATGTCACGTCATAAACCCTAAACATAAAGACAATCAAAGACAAGACGGAGAAGGGTATGAGTTATGGCAAGAACCTGACCCATCAATTCAGCTGAGGAACATCAAGAACACCATCCTCGACCTCGAGCCAGAAGAAGACATCTTCCACTATTTCTTGGATCTCTCAAGCTGGTATGTTCTTGCAGCCAAAATGCTCAAGAAATTTCATCATGTTCATTCCTTTCTTAGATAACGATTTTTAAGCAACAAACTGTAGGATCTGCTGTTGATGGTGTTGCTGCTATACATGTACTCAAGGACATAAAAACAACCAGAGCTACTACCCACATTGTGGAAGTACTGATTTAAACAACCAATGCTTATTGCATCAAGTTGGATTTGAGCAAGATCCATATGATACAAAATCCATTTAACTATCAAAGAACTTGTCTGTTTGCAAGCTGCAGACAGAACTGTGTTGAATGAAATCAAGTCTGGTCCACCTCCAGGCCATTCAAAGTGAGCAAACAATTCAATAGCTCGATCAATGTTCTTCTCCTTGCAGTAGCCTTTCAATATCGTGTTATATGTCACAATGCTTGGGAGAAAACCATATGCAACTTTATTTTTCAACAGGTGGAGGGCTTCTTTTGATTTATTATCACAACATAAACAATTGAGATAGATATTCCACATAACAATATCCCCAGAATAGTCTCTGCCATAAATACTCTGCAAACAAGTAAGAGCATGGTGAACCTTACCAGCTTTTAAAAAACCACCAGCTAAAGCGGAAAAAGAAAATACATCTGGAGACAGGCCTTTCTTGCCAGCATCCTGCAATAATTCACCAACTTCCAGAATCATGCCACGGCTGCAAAGAGCACGAATAATGACGTTGTATATAACCAAGTCTGTATCACACCCTTGTTTACTCATTGTATCGAAGATATTCAGTGCCTCCCTAATCTTTCCATCATCACAAAGAGACTTAATAAAAACTGTGTAGGTGACAACACTGGGCTCACAGGCATTGCCTTTCATCTTCCCTAAAATCCTATAAGCATCCACCCAAAGTCTTTTTTTACAGAATCCAAAAATCAATGCTGTATAAGAGCACACATTATGAATGCACCCCTTCTTTTCTGCAAAACAGAAAACAGACAAGGCGACAAGTATTTCACCTGACTTGCATAACGCAAAAATGATGGGATTATAACAGTACACATTGGGGCAAATACCATTGCTTAAAAGCAACAATAAAATAGAATAAGCCTTTGTGACCCTGCCAACTTTGCAGAGGCCTGAAATCAGGGAACAAAAGATGGACACTGTGGGGAGATAATTGCATCTTAACATAACATCCAGCAAAGTCAATGATGTTCCCCATGCATTCAATCTTAGTGACTTCTTCATCAATTTAAGTAACAAGGTGAAAGATGGGACATAACGACACTGGCACATCTCTTCTATGAACCACAAAGTGCCCTCCACATGCCCCAACCGGTGTAATCCATTTATAATGATATTAAACGTCCAGACATTTGGATGTAACCCAAACATGCTCAACATGTTATACAACATCCTCAAGTGCTGTAAAGAAGCTTGTCCTGACCTTATGTAATTATAGAGAAGAGCATTATATGCTAAAACTGTGATCGGTTTCATGAGGTGAAAAAGGACCACAGCTTCACTAAGATTGCCTAAGCTTGCACATTCCAGCATTTTATTCTGCAGTTCCCTGCAACCAAACACAGAATTTTAGTGATGAACTGAAGTTTTGCCATATATAGTTAAAATACTGCACCAGAGAAAAAAATGCAATGAAAGGTTGTTTTACAAAATGACATTAAACAAGATAAGACTAACATAAATAAAAAGAATAATATATTCACCTGTATATATATAAACAGTAATATTAACACAAAAGGCTAATATATACATTTAAAAAGTATATATAGACTAATAAATGTGCAAACTAGGGTACATAAACCTAACATAACATAAGCCTACTAGGATAACTAAGAAAATGTCATAAAAGCCCTTTGAGGCACAACTTCAGGAGGTAGAGGAAGTAGCACCTAAGAAGCAGTAATAAAAAGAGCCTGTAATATTCCAAGCAGAAAGAATTTGAGAATTGGGAATTCTGTGAGACTGTAACCAAGTTTAGAGAACCACTGATCATTCATGGGACCCTGAGAGCATGTGGAAAAGTGAACAATGGGACTCAAATACTGCTTAAATGTTCTTTTATCACAAGCATAGCATTCGTTAAAATAAAGTTTTTATCATTTACTTTCTTCATCTTGCATGCTTAGCAGATCAAGCCAAGCTTGCTTGATAACATGTTGATATACATAATTATTTTAGTTATCAAAATGTCAGAACCAATATACAAATTTTTGAGGCTGAGAAGACACGTCACTCACTCACTTGCTGTCCTTAGTGTGAATCTAAGTATTTCACCATGTCATATACTTGACCTAGATTGCATATGTAGGTTGCACAGCTTTGACAAAAAAATATATATAATAATATATAAATCATTTAGTAACACCTTATAGTTGTAATCCTTGTTCTGCAAGGAAAAAAAACTACAGAGAACAGTGAGTACAAAGAAGAAGACAAAGAACAATTTTAAGAACTTTTGAGAAGGTATAAAAAAGGTGTTGACATAGTCCTTAAAATTCTAAGCGCGATAGAGAGAGAGAGATTCACTACCAAGGACGGGCATCGCTGAAGCCAGGCAAGGACAGAGCTTCAGACGGTAAGGATGGCGAAAGCAAGCGTAATCTACTATATGGCGATGACAGCCGTCCTGTGGACGAGGGGATGGATGACACGGGCGCCGCCTCAGTGCTGGCGCTGAAGATGCGATCGGTCACCGCTCTTGGCGAGGTGGCCAATACTTTCCCAAGCCGTCTTCCACCGATCATTCCCCGGCAAACGCAGGTCGGGAGCGACCCCGCCGGGCAAGGGGTTTTGGACAAACTGTCGCACAGGGTTCAGGGTTTTAGGAGGCTGCAGAGAGAGAGAGAGAGAGAGAGGGACCCGTCGGTTCTGCGACCATCATTTCTACGTTAAATCGGGTAAATAGATTCGGATGGAGTATTTTTAGGATATAAAGTCATTAGGGTGCAAAGGAGTCAAGTAATATGATATTTAAATTTGACTCATTTATTTTATATAAAGTAAAGTCATTGCTTGGGCATTGCACGTCTTAATACATATGTATCACAAGGAATCAATGTCCCCGGTGAAAATGACCCTGACGTCTATGAGTTTGGGTAGACTCGAGAGATTGGGATCCACGCGATAGAAGTAAATCTCACAATTTAAATCAACATTTAAATCATAATGGGTCATTTTTTTGTGCCTTGAACCAAGAATACTTCCTTTGCCGATCTCCCGAGTTATCCAAACTCCACGTCTATTTATGCGGTCCTCTAAGTTCAATTATTTGTACTCCAATGGTTAGCATAAAATATAGCAGGTTATCCGTAACCAAAAAAATTTGTTCCTTAGAGATTGTTTAATTGTTGATAATTATAAATTTATTTCTAAGTTCTTAGAACAAATAAGATCCGTTAGAATAACAAGTTATGACTCGACAGACGCTCTAAAATGCATTTCCTAATATCACGAGAGGACGTATTTTCAGATTGACGGGAGCTTCTTCACACGTGAGAACAAGCGTAGGTATATATATATATATTTATTTATTTATTTATTTGTCAACGTATTCATTCAAATGTACGGCTCAGACCACCCAAAAAATGCATAATAGATGGGCTAAAAAATCGGTATAAATCGAAGATGTTGATGATATGAGATGATTATGAACTCGAACAAAGAAGAGATTAAAACCGCAAGTTAGACCAGAGCCTCCGTCGTGAAGAACAACACCAGACCAGTCAAGACGACGGAAGTAACCGCCACACAATGGGAGGCGCCGGCGGCGCTTGGGGAGAGGGCGGGCGCATCCGATGAGGTTGTCTCCTGATGATCGGCAGGCGACGCCGGGGAAGGAGACATACCGGGCATTTCACGGGGCGAGGCGGGCGTCAGGTCGAAGCCGCGGGGTGGTGGGTTGTGTGCCGGAGAAGGAGAGGTTGTTGCGGTGGACGGAGCAGCGGCCGGCGAACGAACGAGGCGAGGCGCCAGCCGTGGTGCCGGTTCGGGGTAGGACATTGATGGACTGATGTGCGTCGGATGCGGCGCCGGCGCAGGGGATGGCAATGGCTCGGACGGCGAGGCCGGAGTGGAGGAAGGAGACGACGCGATGTAGGGTGACGCCGATGCCGGTGTAGGCGATGGCGGCGACTTAGACGGGGAGGGCGCTGGTGAGGGAGAGGGCAAGTATGGCCGACGCGACGGCAAGGGTGGAGGTGGCGCAGAGGAAGGAGATGGAAGGATGCGGTGCGGGTGCGACGACGGGATGAAGGCGAAGGGTGTCGTATGGCGAGGTGGGGCAAGGGAACCGGCGACGGAGGTGGAACGCGATGGCGGATACCCTGCGCCGACGTAGGGGCCGCCATCGTCTGCGTGGCGGGGGACAGGGACGACGGCGCCGGGGCCAAAGAGGGTAAGGGAACGTCAGCACGAGAAGGCGACGGCGCAGGCGCGTGGAGGAATGGGTAAGGGAACCTCCTGCGGTGGTGGTGGTGGTGGTCGGCGGCGGCAGAGGCCGCCAACGTCAGCACAAGCAACAGGGCCCAAAGCAGGCCACGGGCCATGGCGGTAAGCAGACAGTTGGAAGTAAGTATGAAGGGAGCGGCGGCTGACCGGAGTTGCAGACAGTTGGAAGTATGTTAAACATGTAAACGGAGAGGCAGGGGGAAGTTGCAGTGCATGATTGGCGAAGAGACGCCATGGGGATCGTCGAGGGAAGGTCGTCGTCGTCGTTCGTGTTATTCTCACCTTCCACTTCGACACCGTCGACGAACAAGGAAGGAGTCATACATACCTTAAATACGAACGATAAATGCAAAAAAAAAAAAAACCATCTTGTCCAAAGCCTATGCTATGCGAGTCATAAATTATTCCACGCCACTCGATCGAACAACGTGTATGACACGGTGAAGAAGAGAAAGGGTCGACATAACATTACAGACTAGTCCGGAATCCGGATGGACGGCTGGACAACCCCACGCTCCCCCTAAACCGTTGACGACTGCAGTTATTCTATTCCAAAATAAAACCCCCCAGCTGAGGCCATCCGGATTCATGAAAGAGCTAGCAAGGGTTGCGGGTAGAGCGGTGTTTGCCATCCAGCAGCTATCCGAGCAGGAGAGCCTTGACGACGGCGTCAAAGATGCCGTCGGCCAAAAGAAACATGTGGCCGCTGCCCGGCAGCTCATGGTAGCGGATCCAGGGGAGCCTCTGCGCGATGTAGCGCTGCACCTCGACCGGCACGAGCCCGTCCTCGTCGCCCTGCCACATGTGGACGGAGCCCTCACCGCCGGGGAACGGATTCTCGAGCGCCACCGGGTCGAACTCCCACGTGCCGAACCCCACGATCATGTCGCGGTGGAGCCCCTCGTGCACGCCCTGCTGCAGTATCTGATGCTGAGGGTTGTACATCGTGCACATGTGCATACGTCCATTTTTTTTTTTGGTCAGAGTAGATACGTCCATTAGTTAAGCAAGGAGTTCACTGTCATTCGGATTCAGGGGGTAAGGTACCCCAAAAAAAAAAACAGAGTACCTCGTACGCTTTCCTCGCTACGAACTTGGGGAAGAGCACCTTGTCGGCTGGACTGAAGATGGAGGGGTTACGTGCAATGACGTTCGACGGAGGAAACCATTTCTGGGTGTTCCACCAGTATGTCAGCCATGGAAGATAGTGAGAGACGCCCACGGCCCACCAGTCCGCCGGCAGCTGCTTGGAGAAGGCTTTCCTTGAGAGATTGGTGGGCAAACTAGGCCACCAGTAGTTTGCCACTGGAGTAAGTAGTGAAGCGCCGGCAAGCCTTCGTACAGTTGTTGCACAGATTAATGTCAGAGAAGATCACGTTTAGAATAACAAAAATGGGGATTTGTTTTACCAGGTGTGCACATTTCGGGAAATGGAGCAACGAACATTGAATAAGGGGAAGTCTGAGAGTTTTTTTTTTTTTTTAGTATGATGTTTCTCTTGAGAGGTGTTACGTAAGAGCATATTGTTGTGAGTTTCGTAAGAAAGATGTTGTAGGTTTCCAAGGAGACTCGACGTAAGGAGTTTCTACATTAATGGAGGTGGGTTACCTAACCTATTAACCCATTTGGGATACCTTAGGAGAGGCCTATATAAAGATATATCTACTTAATTTGAGATTTCTCAATTTCATTTGTGTGATTTGGTTGAAATATCAGCTTTCCGCTATTATCTCTATTTTTATTCTTATTCCTCGGTGCTTGATCTAATATAACTTAGAGCCAAATTTCTGAATTCCCCTTCATTTCCAACAACTTCAAGCTACATCCAAAACAGACAGGTTATTTCTTTGGTCATGGCAGATGGAGATTGGAGGCAGGACGCAGACCCGAAGGAGGAAACACAGCCGGAAGAAGAAAAAAAGGGGATTTCGGAATCCACCTGGAAAAACTGATCATAGTTCTTCAAAAATTCATTCAACTTCAATGTTCTTCCTAAGCAGCATACATCCATACAAATGGGACCAATGTCCCATTTTGACTAGGACTCAACATTACTAAAATTAAAAATCAAATCTGACTCAAACTAGGATATGCTTGAATAGAAAACTGAAATAAAATACTAATCAAAATCCAATATTTTCCATTTATCTAAATAGGAAACTGAATCAAATCCTAATTTGACACATATTCCTAACATAATCTAGACTATCTAATTTTCTTTGATTTATTGGATCATGACTAAAATTTGGTTTGCCGTCAAGATTAGTCTCTGGTAATTAAAAACATCAGTATCTACGTACTAAAAATGTTTTTTTTTCTCAATTTTCTACCGCATGGATGTGAACAGACTATGTTGTAGCCCACGTACCTATGTGGAACATATTTCAGACAACCCCAAACAGCCTGTCCACCCATGGAAAATCCAATGACGTAGAATTTAGGTCCCAGCTCCAGGTGGTCTGCAAGTTCTTCAACATCCAAGCATGTGCTTTTCTCGGTCCTTCTTGGGTTTGGATCACTCTCTCCATATCCTGCTCTGTCAAATGTCAGCAAATAGATCCCCAGGGCTTCAGCCACCTCCTGAAAATCCACACATCTTAGAAAACTGACCTTCAAAAAGATTGAAGTACACGTTAATTGACAGATAGTACCTGAGATAGAGGTGGCACATCATGCCTGCAGGAATCAAATCCATGAATATAAACTACAAAATGCTTAGCCTTTTCCTTGGGAACACCATTTTCTCTGTATGCAAGATATCTACCATCCTTGAGTTGAACTCTAGGTGCAGTAACAGGAGGGCCATTTGGAGAACCACATAGTTTAGGAGAAGGGGGGTGAAGAGCCTGGAAAAACACTGCCATAAGCCCGATCAAAGAAACTGCCAGTATCTTCAAGAGCGTCCCTGGAAAACAATTTGATGTTGCCAAAATTAAAACTACCATTTGATCGATGAAGAAGTTACTATCTTCTTTTCTGTACCAACTTGAAGGGAGAAATGGGAAAAAAAAGTTTCGAAAGACTATATGTTGGGTATGTGGAACATTCACGAGGCCAAAACAGAGTAAAGCCTATTCTTCTGGTCCCTCTTCTCATAGCTGCTGACCACCAGCCTATTCAACAATGACCAGTGACTACAGGTCTCATCTTGCGTAGAAAGAAAACAGGTCAGATATTGAAGGGCAACATATACCAAATAAAGAACTGATAGAAGGTTAAATAGCTTGTACAGGATGGATATGCATGCTCGCATGCTCCTGATATAGATATGATCATCAAATGAGAGTAAAATGGAACAAGATCATGCTGACAAATTAACAAGTTCTTGCGCACAACTCAATGTACATGAACACAACTCCAAGGCACAAACTGTCGGAGCGCCCATGAAATTGACAAGAAAAAGCAAGGGTGAACGAAAATCCCAACAGCTTCCCTGTTCCTTGGCCTGGGTACACAAATATTTTGATTGCTTTACAGCTGGGTATATGAGCAGCTACCATAAACTCTGCTCCAGTCGTCCTGTGCAAGAAACTGCAGAGGACCAGTCACCTACAGTCTACAGATAGAACTCAGCCCAAACATAGCAATACATGGATCCACTTAACAAGAGAAACAAACAGAAAAAATAAAGAGCAAAGCTCCTCAGCAACGAAATAGTTTTAACTCGAGTAATTAAAATATTCTCGACCAAGAAATTAATCAGAAAAGCGCGTACGTAGTCACAAGCATCACAAGACAAAGCGTTAGAAGAAAAAGAGCAATCTTGCGCTCGTAGACATCACCGAGCAGTCTTGGGCAATATCGGGAACGGAACTTCAGCAATTTTCCCTGCGGGATGCCCGTCCCGTGGACCAAAGAAAAATCACGAGGGACCAGTTGTGTGGGCCGAAGAAGGAATCGTAGGAGCAACGTTGCAGGAAAGATTATCTCACCGAGCGAGATGTTCTTCTGCTTCCGGGTGTACGCCCTCGCGGGCGGCGCCTCAGAGACCTTCTTGTCGCCGGTGACTATCATCTTCTTCCCGTGGCGTACGCCTCCGGCCCTGCCCTGTGTCGGAACAGACGTCCGTAGTTCCCGAAGGCCCGGGTGGACGAGGAAGACGGGAGCTGCAGGCGCTAGCGCAGCCTAGTGGAAAAGGCCAAGGGTCGCGTTTGGACGGGGGGAAGTCGGAAGATTGTAGGCATAAAAGGGAGGAGGAATGGGGGAAGAGTCAGCGGCATGTGGATAGGACTTGCAGAGAGATTAGCAAGCAGCTTGTGTGTGATCGATGTGTGTGCCTAATGGTGGACACAAAACGGTTTAAACAGAGGAATCGGTTTAGAGTTTTTTTGGTTTGATTCAGTTTGAAAAATCTCTAAACCGATTTAAATCAAACTAAATCGTTTAAACTAACTTAATCAAAAAAATATAAAAAATTTATTATAATATTAATAAAATTATTATTTTTATAAATTTTGCAATAAAATAGTATTTATTTTTATTATTTTTAACTTAAAATTTAATGTATGTATATGTAAAAAATAATTAATTTAAATATTTTTATTTATTTTCGGTTTAAACCGAATCAAACTGAACCAAACCGAATTGATTTGATTTTAAGTAACCCGATTAGTACTGCCTTGTGCCCGGAAGATGTCTTTGTATTAGCTAGCTAACACCACCCAATTAAATAACGTAACCGGCCGATTAGTTGGCATTACGCACGCCACGCAAGGAGCTTAATTTCATTTCTTCACCCCCTCCGGCCCGCCGCGATAAATTGAACAAGTCAGTCTATATATAATTACTCTCTCTCTCTCTTCTCTTTAATTATATAGGCGTATATAAAATGATAATCATACGTACGCAGTGCATCGCTGGCAGTGGCGCTTACGAAACGACTAGAGAAAGTCTTGCCTTATTGCTTCAAATTCTTGCCTTAATTGCTTCCACCGCTCCCATCTTCTTCCGTCGTCGTCGATGATTTCACTTGCCCTCACCTTCGAACGAGCCACGCGTAAACAAGTCCGGAAGTACATGGAGACTAGTCGATCTGAAGACGAACAAGAAAAAAAAAATAACACAGATGCGCGCGGTTTATATATATATATATATATTGATCTAAATGGTTTATTTAGCCGGTCGTGACATTAATTGACACACACCACCCCACTTTTATTTATATATATATATACACACACACCCCAAGAAGAGAGAGAGAGAGGCACGTAGGGGTGAACACGGTTCGATTTGATTCGATTTAAACTATTTTTTTCTAAATCGAATCAAATCAAATCACCCTCTCAAATTGAACTAAATCAAACCTTGTTTGAAGGTGAGGGCAAGTGAAATCATCGAGACGACGACGGAAGAAGATGAGGCCCGCCGGCTGGGAGCGGTGGAAGCAATTAAGGCAAGAATTTGAAGCAATAAGGCAAGACTTTCTCTAGTCGTTTCTTCCAAGGAAGGAATAGTCAGGGGTCGGCCCCGGGTCGGTCGGCCCCAAAACCGACCCGGGTCGGTTGGGGTCGCGACCCGGGTCGGGTCGGGGTCGGGTCGGGGTCGGGGAAAAATATAATAAAAAATTCAATTTAAAATAATAGTCGGGTCGGGGGGTCGGGGCCGGGTCGGGGTCGGTCGGCCCAAAAAGCGACCGGGTCGGGCGACCCGGCCGACCGGGTCGCCGACCCGGCGAACCATGGTTTCTTCTTTTTTTTTTGATTGCACGTTGGCCCAGTGGCCCCAGAAGCCTGTTGCACAGCAGGCAGGCGGAGGTTCGAGCCTCAACCCGAACCTCACTGGACAGCCCCCCGGGGTGCCTGGCTTTGCCGCCGCCAGGAAGCGAAGCCTGGACCTCGCGCCCCCATGCGCGAGGTCGTGCCAACCGAGCGACGCTCGGTCGGCTTCTCTAGTCGTTTCGTAAGCGCCACTGCCAGCGCCGCACTGCGTACGTATGATTATCATTTTATATACGCCTATATAATTAAAGAGAAGAGAGAGAGAGAGTAATTATATATATATAGACTGACTTGTTCAATTTATCGCGGCGGGCCGGAGGAGGTGAAGAAATGAAAGCCCCTTGGTTTGTGATTTATGTAAATAACAAAAAAGTGAACATATTCACCATATAACTTATATGTATATATATAAGTGACTAAACAAACATAGATACGTTAGGCTCAATATCTCTAGTGCATATAGAGGATACAAAAAACCTGGATGGACATATAAACAGAGCACTAGAGAATGAGCGACACCACACAAACTAAACATTTTGGGAGGAAGGCGTTAAACCTTCCTCCCGGACGAAGAGACACTCAAAACAGCAAGCTGACGGTAACACCGAAAAGGAGGTCGTCGATCACTCACCAAGGCAGAAGGGGATTGGGGCCCAACGGACAGGGAGCTGAAGGAGCGGGATGAGGGGAATCGCAGGGGGAATGTCGGAAAGCCGAGGAAGGGGGTTCCTGGGGGAGGCCGGCGCCTAGATGGGATTCGGGGGTCAGGGATCAGGTGAAACCGTCGGAAGGGTTGCCGGAAGGGTGCCCGATAGAGCAGGAAAGGAGCTTTCGGGAGGTTAAACCAAAGCCCGGGGCAGCCGAAGGGGATGGGGGGTGAGGAGTCTACCGGGAGGCGGTGAGGGGCTTAGGGGTTTAGGGCCAGGGGGTTGCCGGAGGGAAGAAATAGGGGTGAGTGCCGGGTGATCAAAAGGAGGGGAACGGTGAGGGGAACTTAGGGGTTTAGGGCCGGAGGGGCTTGGAGAAGAACGGATAAGCTGAAATGGGGGCAGTTGAAGGAGAGAACAAAAGGAACAAGAAGGTTACCGAGATCCAACGAGGGACGATGAGAGCGTCGATGGAGACCGGCGAGGACGCCGAGTAACCTCCTAGAACCGGCGAGGTCGATGCTGCTTCCACCGCTCCTAGAACAACGCTCCTAGATATATATATATATATATATATATATATATATATATATATCTATCATCACTTACAACAAGTCAAGAACACATACACATTTTAAAAAATTCTTCCCGCTTACATGCTTCGACAACATGAAATTTGATCTCTCGGTTTCAGTCCTTTTTCGAGAGAATTTTAACAAGACATTTGTATATGTATCAGGATAAAATGGGTTACCTTATTATAAACTAATGACGACCAGCTGTACATTTATATAGGCAAGCTATATATCAGTAAATTGATATATATATTTATATAAGGTTACCTAATTCCGATCATATATATACATAGTCTTCGTTTGATATGACTTAATAAAATATCTAAATTCTTAATTCCATTTTTCATCACGTTATCCGCATTTGAAAATAAAAAGTTTATACGAGAAATTACTATTATATTCGAATTTTCCCAAAAAATCTGAATATCTAATTTGACTATTCAGAGGCAAACGGGGGCTTAATTGTAGAAAGAGCGGTTCCTTTTTCGTCAACCTCACCACAATTAACAAGTTTCTTATAAATTACGGCAGGCCGGGCTTGTTTTGCTCCGAACTGTTGATGGTGCTCAATCTTCCTCTCCATTTGCATGCAGCATCAGCGTGCGGCTCAAATCTATTTATATATATATATATATATGAAGTATTCGGTACAATGTAAATATGGGTGAACACGATTCGATTTGATTCGGTTTAAATTGAAAAAAATATAAAAATAATTAAATTAATTATTTTTACATATATAAAATATTTTAAAATTAAAATAATCAAAATAAATATTATTTTTATTATAAAATTTATAAAAATATCATTTTTATTAATACTATAATATATTTTATAATTTTTTGATTAAATCGGTTTAAACGGTTTAGTTTGTTTCGATTTAAATCGAGAATATATAAAAATACTTAAGTTAATTATTTTTTACACATATAAAATATTTTTTAAGTTAAAATAATCAAAAAATATCATTTTTATTATAAAACTTATAAAAATTTTGTGTTTATTAATATTATAATATTTTTTATAATTTTTGATTGAATCAATTTAAACGATTTGGTTTTATTTAAATTGGTTCGAAGAATTTTCAAATCGAATAAAATCGAAAGAGAATCAAACCGAACCGAATAGACCGATTCGGTTTGGTTTCTCGGTTTAAACTGTTGTTTTGTGCTCACCCCTGAATGCAAACCACCGAAGAGCGCAAACAGTTGTATCTTTATCTTTGTATTAATTTGTACTCCTTTCCTTTGTGATACGAATGAATATGTTGGGCTTTAGTTGGACATAGGTGTTCTAACTAAGTTGTTGGACTTTCCATCCAGTTTTAGGATCCGTTTGTTTGCAGGGAAAAGTTGATGTTTGCGCAGGTTTTCCCGAAAACCATCACAATTTACTTATTTGTTTACATGTAAAAGAGGAATCATGTAAAACGAACTACACCTCTCTCAATGAAAATTCAGATTTTGGCATCCGCCTGTGCATGGCGGATGCCGTTTTCGGCGAACAGGCCAAATCCTTTTTAAAACTCATTAGTTAAAATATTATTAATAGATATTATCAATTTAATGAATTTATTATTTATATTTAATTTTTTTAAGGACATACGTCAGTAGATAGAAATTTTATTTTTTTGTGTACCTGAAAAATAAAATAACTTTATTAAAAAAATTTTATCGTTTCAATTACTCATTTAATAAATTTATTAATAAAAGTTTAACTTAAAATTTAGTTTGCTTTTGAACTACTTTTTTAATTAATTTTTTATATATAGATTACATCACTTTACGTTGCACTATTACGTAGTATATATTTTATTTAGTTGCGGGCGTATCGTAGGTTTCCAAAATAAAAATTTTGAGTAAATTATTTATTATGAAACTTTTTAGTTTTTAAAATATTTTATCGTATACTTTAGTTGAATATATAAACTTGATATGTAGTAATTATTTATAAATATTCAAGTAAATAAATGAGGATACTATGATAAAATTTTGTATGAAATTTATAAAAATAATAGATATTGTTTTTCAAATAAATAAACTGTAAATAAATACTTAATTTATTTTTACATCAAATTTTTGTTATAAATAAATAATTTAATTATATAGATATTAATAAAATTATTTATGATTGATATATTTTTATTGAAGTTTTTGATAAAATTTTCTAGAAAAGAGAACTACGGACAACAAAATAGTTAATGTTGTTTTCAATTTCCTTGGGAAAGAGTATTCGGTGAAAAGTTTTTCATTAGTTTTAGTTTTACATGAAACCAAATAGACCCTAAACGATCAGAACTTTAACATATTTTTCATCCACTCGAGGATGAACTCGGAAGTAAGATTATTAAATAATTAATTAAACTTGTAAGAGCTCAAACATAAATTTGTTTAAAATAAACGAACTAAGTTTTAATTACTCGACTCGATTGGACTTTGTTTGTTTTGGGCCCCTAAAGATGTGGTTGGTTAACGACTTTATTTGGTTGGTTGTAAAACTCAGTAAACTAGTGTTCTTATATCATTTATAGTATTTTTAAATTATTATTATAAAAAGTATTATATTTTAAAATAAATATTTTTGTTTTAAATTACATGAAAGAAAAATGAAAATAATAAAAAAAAATATCTTAAATTGGTCAAGTCATTTTACTTGTGTGGTTTTTTTTCTACTTTGTAAAAAAATGTATAATTTGAAACAATTCAATGAAAAATTTAATACTATATCTCAAAAGATGATAAGGTGTGCATTAGGCAAAAAAAATTATATAATTTTAAATAGGTCAATGAAAATTTTTGGAACAATATTTTAAATTTTGATAAGACGTCTGTTTTCAATTTTGATTATTGATATATTTTAAAATTTTGAATAACAAATTTATAAAAAAATTTATTTTTAAAAAATATTACATTATATAATATTTTATAATGATGAATGTAATAGTCATTTGTTATGAGTAATAATTTAATTAAAATACATATTATTTTACAACTCTTATATATCATATTTTAAAATACAAAAATATTGAAAATGATTTACAAGTAACCAAATGACTGAAAAGTGTTTTCAGGAAATTGTTTTATGGACAACCAAATAAAGAATTACATTTTTGGGAAAAATATTTACGGACAACCAAATGGTGGATTATGTTTCCAATTTCTTTGGAAAAGTTACTCCAAAGAAAATGTTTTACGTGAATTTGTTTTTACAAGGATCCAAACGGACCCTTAGTTTTATCTTCATTTGTTTGGGCTGATCCAGACTTCAGTTAGAAAAGCCCAAACATCACTATATACGTATAGCTCCAAACTATTTATTATTTGTATAGTTTTATATTATATATCTAATTTATCATATTCACATAGATCCTGTAGGATAATTGTATACCGCACCTCTATCATTATTAATTTCAAAATGGATAGAGATAGAAATCATCATACGTGCTAATTACCATTATCAATACTAAAATAGTGCTTAAGATGTAAACAAAACATATTATGTGATACAAACGTCGGTCAATTTGTCTCAATTTTGATATTAATTTTCCATTATCGACAAATATCAATACCAATATAGTCTAACCAAACACGACATAAGGGAGAAGAAGTGCCAGTACGCAGATGGAACAGTTAAAAATGGTATAAATGCGGTAGTATTCAATTAGGGCTATCCAATGTGTATGGTAAGATGGCGAGAAAAATTAAAAGATACATGAAGAAAAAGAACCTTAGGTGAAGATTACGACAAATTAATAGGATGTTTGGTTTCGTGATAAAATATTTTATACTAGAATATGACGGTTAAAAGGAGTGTTAATTTATTAACTATTACAAAAATATATTTGTATAAAAATTCTTCTAGAGAACAGAAGATGTGAACTCTCTCTTCTCTTTCTTGTGGGCCCCTGTTAGTATTTTTACACATGCTCTCCACTTTTTTTTGTTATCATATCCCCCTAAACATAATAGTTTTATATGTTTAAATATTTTATATTGCATTTTAATATATATCACAACGGCATCTAAAAATTATTTTTTGTACGAATGCACTATCAAAACTTTTAAAGTAACACTATACATTATAGAATAATTTTTTTACAATAATTAGCAACTAATTGGCTAATTTTTTTTTTGGACAGTGGCGTAGTGGTCCGCAAGGGGAGGGAGCCGCCCTCGAGGGGCGGGCACGGTTCGAGACCGCGAACTGCCGCCGTTGATGGGGCGGTGGTGTCCCTTGTGCCACACAAGGGTGGGGACAATTCACTAAACTTGATCGTATCACATAATCGTGAAGTTTTCTTATTGCAGACGTATCCTCTGACGAGCATTTATTTTGTTTCCCTGTACAGTATCTCTCTATAGTCATCTATGTATGAGATGAACACATCTTCATCTTATGAACGGACACATAAGTTTTCTGAGTTGTTCTTCTTGTAAATAGCTAAGGTCGGTGACTCATTCGAGATGTTGAGTGTCGAGAGAACCATCGGAAGAGAGGTTATACGTCTGCGATTTAGTGAAGTTCAACTTCTTCGAAATCTCATTATTTTCGTGATATTTATGTCTTATTCCGTGAGTGATTGATCGTCGAATTATTTTCGCAATAACAAAGTACTTGTGAAACAGGGTTTCAGTAGGTGCGCTCCCACCAATACTAGAAATTAAGAAGCAAAAAGCACGCTCGGCCGCACGCAGTTTGAGTATGGGCTGGATAGGAAACGAGACAGTCAACACTTCACACCCTACGTACCTAGCTGACTAGGTTGCTAGTTCAAATAATTAAACGGTGTTACGTGCGTTTAATCAATTGCAAACGGAGTTCGAGTACACTTTTATATTATTTGTTTTTTTAAATAAAATAAAAACGAAACATACGTAACTAGGCGTTTGGCCGTGCTTCTCTAAATTAATTTGAAAAGAAAAACTAGCCTCTTTCAAATTAAAAACGACAGCATATAATTGTTTTGTTTCTAAAGAAAGTGACGGCGCATGCACACTTCTCAATTACCACCAACAATAAATAATTAATTTTTGATAATTCTGTCATTTTTACCAAACGAGTTCGATCAACTATTTTTTAAGTTTTAATATTTGTGTTTAGTGACTGTCAAGAATTTTGAAATAAAAATTGTTTAAAAAAGAAACTATGTTCGAACGCTTTTTCAACTATTTTTTTTAAAATAAATTTAACTCATGTCTACTCTCCCCGGCCCGCCCCTCTCTCTATACCACCAAAGATAAATTTTTTATTTAATCATCACACGTGACGGGAAAATGCAACCCTCCCAGTGTTGATTTTGAAACTATCTCCCATAAAGACAACATTTTAATAAAAACTTTCAACCTAAATTCCCAATTTCTTGTATTGGTGGTGAATAATGTTCCGCAAATGAAATGTAAAACGAACAAAGTGATCATTGGCCTTGCAGCTCTTAAAAGAATTTAGAAAACCATCTTTTATTTATGTCGATACATAATCAATAATCATTACTTATTCGGTTTTAAAAGTATTTATAGGAACTTTACTTTTTAAATTTTGCGTCACTTTTCTCAAACATGTTAATTATCTATTTCTCTAGCTAGTTTTAAAAATAATGATCATGACACACCACGTAATCTTTGTTTTAAAAATAAAAGTGATAATCAAACATCGCCTATTAGCCCTCAAGTTAAAAGTCAGTCGTTCAAGTGGCTCTTCTTTTCTTGATGAGGAGGGATGAATTAATATTGGTCATGATTTCTACACAACTCTCCTTCTTATCCAGCGAAGTGGTTTAGATGAGCCCCGAGACCTTCCCGATTCCGAACCTGTCTCTGATCGATCGACGTTGAAGAAAATAAGAGAGCACACGTTTAGCTAGGATCGGTCACCACCAGTATATATGGATGGAAGAGCAGGTAGCACAGACCGTATAGATAGTCGACGCCAAGCCAAATCGTGAGAAGAACAGAAACGGAGAGGGGTCGAGAGAGAGAGAGAGAGGGAGAGAGAAGATGCATCAAATTCTACGGCAAGGCAGTCGGTCTCCTCTCGGATATGAAAGGCTCGGTGAGAATTTCAAAGATGGTATGCAGTGGTGGAATCCCACGTCAAGCCCAGAGAAACACACGCCGGCCGGCGCCCCCGCCACCACCACCACCACCACCATGGCCACCGGTATACTGCAGGCTAGCTAGTTAGTGCCGGCGTCGAACTTCTTCAAACATTCCCACTCCAAGCGAGTGCTAGATAGCTGCAGCCACATACTCAAACATGTCACTGTCATGGAGTAGGCCTTTGCTGACTGCTGCTCATTTGCAAAGTCCACGACATATATATATATTTATATATAGCATACAATATTGTAGCTATGCCAGTTTCTTCCCCGCCAGCTTTTTTGACGGAAAGACACAACGAGGAGTTACACGGTAGTGAGAATGCCAGGCTCTGCTTCTGCCCGCAGCAAGAAAGGGTTTCATACTTAGTTCACATATATAGACCAATGTACAGTGAGCCATATGCTGATGGCGTACGTACCAAATTAATTTTATACGTGATCGAAGGAATAAAGAAATAAGAAAGTCTAGATTATGTTTAGATTGTGAGTCGCATTAAGATTTGATTTAATTTTCTTTTTGGATAAATAAGAAAGATTAGATTTTGATCTGAGTTTCTTTTTTTAGTTATCCTGTTTTGCGTGGGATTATCTTTTAATTTTGGTAACGCCCCGCCTATTTAAACGATGTAATAACGTTTATAGATTGAGCATTGAAAATTTGAAGAACTGATTTTTATCACTTATGACGGAGGCTGAAATACCCTAAACCTCTATTCTTACTCTCTCTAGTGATAAGTGATCGCATATCTAACTCTCTATTAATGCTTCTCTTCTTGTTTAGAGATAGGGAAATTAATGTCTACATCGTATGCATGTGCATATATATATGTGTTCCCCTCTGAGCATCCAGTTTAAACAATCCACAGGCATAACTAGCTAGATGATCAAGACGCGTACAGACCATTATGTATGTACGTACATACATATATGAGTTTTTTTTTTAAGTAACACAGTTTTTTTTTAATTTTTAAAAATAGCACGGTAAAACTTTTAATTGTAAATCTAGCACACTTTTGGTCAAAATCGAGTTTTGAAAACTCGACTTTCCTATTTGATACGGGTCCCGCGTGATCCGATTGCTTAAACCGGGTTTAATTTGAAAGTCGAGTTTTTACAACTCGACTTTTGAAAGTCGAGTTGTAAAAACTCGATTTTGAAACGTGCGCAGCAAAAAAAAACAAAAAACAAGCGCAGCATTAAATGCGCTACAGTACGAGTGTTTAATTTTTCACTTTCCACCTAGTAAAATTGGATATTCGGATTAAAATTTCTCCGATCCACTCGGACCAATAAATTCGGAACATTCAAAACTATAAGATTGAATTTTTAAATTTATAAAAAGTGCAAGTTTTATCATTGGACGGTCCAGGATGCTCCGATTTAATATTAAAAAATCTAATATTAAGTATTTCGATATTCTAAATTTATTGGACAGAACGGATCGTTCAAATTCAAATCCGATAAATTATAATATAAGAATATAGATAAAGACGATTTGATTTTTAAAAAAATTAATGTGCGTTACTGCGCACAGCATGCAGAGTATTTTTTTTAAAATTAAATCGTTTTTATCTATATTCTTAAATTATAATTTATCGGGTTTGAATTTGAACGATCCGTTCCGTTCAATAAATTTAGAATATCTAAATACTTAATATTAGATTTTTTAATATTAAATCGGAGCATCCTGGACCATCCAATGATAAAACTTGCACTTTTTATAAATTTAAAAATTCAATCTTATAGTTTTGAATGTTCCGAATTTATTGGTCCGAGTGGATCGGAGAAATTTTAATCCGAATATCCAATTTTACTAGGTGGAACGTGAAAAATTAAACACTCGTACTGTAGCGCATTTAATGCTGCGCTTGTTTTTTGTTTTTTTTTTTTTCTGCGCACGTTTCAAAATCGAGTTTTTACAACTCGACTTTCAAAAGTCGAGTTGTAAAAACTCGACTTTCAAATTAAACCCGGTTTAAGCAATCGGATCACGCGGGACCCGTATCAAATAGGAAAGTCGAGTTTTCAAAACTCGATTTTGACGAAAGTGTGTTAGATTTACAATTAAAAGTTTTACCGTGCTACTTTTAAAAATAAAAAAAAAACTCTGTTACTTTAAAAAAAAACCCCCATACATATATCGCCATCTCCCTCTCGGTTCGGCGCTCGGTCAAATGCGCGGGTAGTAATACTACGAATAGTACCCCTTGGATCTGCAGGAAGAAGTTAGAATATGGTGACGGGCATGTACGTTTGTGGGTTAAAGTCTATATACGATGTGGACTCTCTTCATTAATATACAACGGGAGAGACAAAGGTACGTTGACCCGGCTTGAATTCCAGAACAACTCCACCGGAGTGGTAGGACGAGCGGGGGGGTCACGGCTCAGAAAGACGATCGCCTCCCAAATCCGTTGACGGACGAGGCAGGGCCGACTCGTAGAAAGGAGGGCATTTCTTTCCTTTCTCCCGTGCGTCCGCATCAACGCCGTGAGAATTGGTTAGATGCACTACAATTCTGTTTAGTATATCTTTATCTTTACTTGTATCCATTGTCCTTTAGTCGAGTTTTGCTATGCTATCATTTCTTATCCGTTCCATAATCACTAACATTATTGTGAGGTCGTTAATTTGAATAATATCCATATTTTTAAAGTGTGATCGTCTGATCTTGGGAAAGTTGTTAAATTTTTCTCTATTGGAGTCTCTAACTATGTTATTCGACCGTGTTTATTCACGCACATATGTTGGTCAATTTATGACTATGTCAGGGTTTATTGGAAAAGATAGTCTCCTAAGAAACTTTGTCCATGTTTAAGTTGGTCAGGCGTCTTTTCTCCTTTATGTTTGTTCCAAGGTCACATATGTATCTTTTTAAGTTATGAATGAATATGTTTCTTGACAAAAAAAAAGAGATACAATTCAATACACACTTGTTGGATATATTAAAATTTCATCGTATATATATATTTGTCACTCCCCAAAGGTCCGTATACATATATATCTTATCTTTCTGATCTCCCTCGAACACACATTGTTGCAACTTAGTTTGTATATTATGATCACATCCTGTACGTATGTATCTATTCGCATATATATATAGAGAGAGAGAGACGTATAAATATATATATGTTGTAATTCAAGTACAAGTATAAATAGCACACATACAGAGAAGGGTACGGCATATATATATATATAGAGAGAGACGTATATATATATATATGTTGTAATTCAAGTACAAATATAAATAGCACACATACAGAGAAGGGTACGATTACGTATAGTAATTCCGGAGTAGTCAGGTCTTGAGTTGCGTGAAGGTAGGTGGATCCCATCTGATCCTCGTCCGATGATCATGTGGCTATAGCTTCATCTCTCTCCGCAGCTGAATTTAATTAAATAGATATCGAAGAAAGAATATGATCTTGATCGGGGTTTCGTTTGAACAACGTTTACCCGTATTACGTAGGACTGACGCATGCATGGCGGGTGTGTAATGCAGATAATATACATATAAGAAAGTGGCCTCTCACCCTTTCCACCAACCGTAGGGAAGGAATTCTGATCGGTCCTAGCTAGATCGACTGCTGATCATGTCATTATTAATGAAACAAAATTCTGTTTTAAAATTTGTTATGTTGCATCAAACCAAGGGATTAAAAATCTTGTAAAATGAAATACAGGCATATTACTAATATATGCTCCAAGTGAAGGATTTATATAGCTTCCAATACGCGCTCGCGCGCGCGTGTATATATATATATATATATATATATATGATGAGTTGGATAATCAATCGACAGTACATATATATACTACGTACTTTCATGCACGGTGGACATACAGTGAGATCAGTAAAATAAGAACACAACCTTGAGCTTGATCCCATCTCTCTAGAATGGAATATAATATCAGACTCGGAACCGGCAAGAAGCACCTGAAATTAGGACATTGAACAAAAAATTAAGGGCGTACGTGTGTCCGGATATAGTATCAATTCACTATTGTTTTTATTTTCGATGTTATTAATTTTGATGTTGATATGTTTAATGTCGACATCCAAATTGATACTGTGTGCTAATTTAATTTGCTTTCCCTTATGATAATGAGTCAGTGCTAGCTACCGAATTAAAGTTCCTCTCTCTCTCTCTCTCTCCTGATAATTAACCAGTTTGGTCCGAGTCAGGTCGCCTGGAAGCACCATACGAAGGTGATTGCGATCGAGAACCGAAGAAAGGAGGGCATGGGGGGTAGGCAGACTTAGAAAAGGGAGCAGCGGAGACCAAGCAGGCCGGCAGCACTCGTATTTCTACTGGCGCCGAGCGCATCCCTTACGCCGGCCGGCCAATATTTTCCTCCCTCGTCGTCCCCCCCAGTGTGCGGCCGGAGATCTTCGATCGCGCGGCGAGGGGGATCAGAAGAAGATATGGGCATCGTGCAGTACCGCATGGAGGAGGGTCCGTGCCTCTCCTTCCAATCTCCTCCCTTCATCGAATGGCTCAAGCCGCCCCGGCCGGTTTCTCCATCGGCCAACCCGCTGTTCCCGTCGACGCTGGCGGAAGGCCGGCGGTACATCCAGTGCCTTCCTCTTCTGAGCTTGTTCGAGGGGACGACGTCCGAGAAGTTGGAGCCGGCCGAAGAGGAGAGCGGCGGCGGCGCTGCAGAAGGGCCAGGCGAAGAAGTTTCGGAGGTGGATTATTTGAGCATCGGATTGCCGAGCTTGTGTGGGGATTCCGATGGGGAGGTGAAGTCTCATATTTTCAAGGAGGGGGAGGAGGTGGAGAAGGATGGGATGATCAGCAACAAGTGCAACCTGGAGAAGGAGAACAGGTTCTGGATTCCAACACCAACGCAAATCCTGGTTGGACCCATCCTCTTTTCTTGCTCCGTCTGCAATAAGACCTTCAACAGATACAACAATATGCAGGTCAGCTTAATTAAATTGCTGATAGCTTATAACAATTAATGTCATGTTCAAGACTTTTGCTCTTATATATACATGTGTATATGCCTTAATATATTAATTATATGCTTCGATCGATCCCGTTTTATAACATAAGAGATCTCGAGAAACTGTGAAAAGAAAGAACTATCCATATCTTTTTTTTCTCTCTTGAGCTTGATCTTTTGATTAGTGAACAACTCACACATATATATGCGACGTACGTACGTCGCTGTTGCGGGGAACTGCGAACTTGAGACATCGATCGGACATGCGTGCACCGATTCTCAGATAATTAAAGATGTCCTTAAATGATGGACTCAAGAGACCGAAATGACCAATCAAAGTATTTTCAGATAGATATATTTGCTTGATTCCGGTCGGGTAGTCTCTGTTTCTTCAAGGACTATAGCTAGCCTCTTTAATTAGTTCTTTTTGAGAGCGCACGTATAGCTAGCTAGCTAGAGATCAGAGAGGTAGCTAGTTAAACCGCGTATTAGTTATATATATTTATGATTGGACATGATGATGCATGGTGCGAATGATCAGATGCACATGTGGGGCCACGGCCCAGAATTCCGCAAGGGACCGGAGTCGCTGAGAGGGACGCAACCGGCGGCCATGCTGAAGCTGCCGTGCTTCTGCTGCGCCGACGGCTGCAAGAACAACATCAACCATCCCAAGGCGAGACCGTTGAAGGATTTCCGGACCCTACAAACCCACTACAAGAGGAAGCACGGCAACAAGCCCTTCGCGTGTAGCAAGTGCGGCAAGAGGTTCGCGGTGAGAGGAGACTGGCGGACCCACGAGAAGAACTGCGGCAAGCTGTGGCTCTGCAAGTGCGGCTCCGACTTCAAGCACAAGAGGTCTCTCAAAGATCATATAAGGGCCTCTCTCGTCGACGTCGGCGGCGGCGCCCACATTGTCCACCACCAATATCCGCAGCCATCCGTCGACGACACAGACCATGGCTTTGTCGGAGCCACAACTAGCTAGCTCTCTAACTATTAGCTGCCGATCGAAGACGTACGTCTATATATATATCTACGACGAACAGCTAGCACCGGAGCCAGGAAGAAGTGGGGCAAATTAACACATATATACGTGCCGTGGGTGTAATTCAGAGAGGGAGAGGGGCTTTCACAAGAACCTGCAGCTAGCAGATGGACTGTCTAAACATGTGCTCAGTAACAAAAAGCTCTCGGGCAGCGCCTTCTCATTACGAAAGGTGGCGCGTGGATGCAGAGAGTTGTTTGTTACCGAGCACACGCTTGACGACAAGTTCTTTCTTCACACACACACACGGATATATATATATATATATTATAGGTCGAGAGAGAGAGTATGTTTCGATCGTTTTGGTTGATATCTATATATAAATGCATGAATATCTCTGGAGGAGATCGAGTCTATCGAATGCGACTGTGTGGCCGTAGATGAAGTTTTCTTCTTAATTAATTAATTCACGGTTATGAATTTGTCATGGATGTTAACCGTCCGTTAACCCCGTACCCTTTGGTTATTCCGCTGCGGGTGATCATCTGATCGAGACAGATCCCAGTAGTACTGAAGAACATTATATTATCGCGCGCCTTATTTTTATCACAATAAATACCCGTTCTCTGCGGTTACGATTCATATTTTCTTTTTTGAAAAGTAATTAAAACCTTCCAATTACTTAACCGATGCCAACTTCAAGACGTGGCGAGTCTTTACAAACCTGTTCGACAACATTCCACGGGAGTACACCGTTCCGCGAGGACAGCGAAACACGGTCAGTCAGCGCTAAGAGTCCATCTGATGAGACGATGAGCGGAAAAATTGGCGGACCTAGGGCAAAAAATGACGGATGATGCCGGAGTCAGTGGTGGACCTACGTTGAGCATAATGGGGTCAAGTGACCCCACTAAAATTTGAGAAATATATTACAAGTTTAAATGATTTTATCAAAAATAAAATGAATTATGAAGTATTTATAAAGAATGACTCCACTAAAAATTTAAGATGACCCTACTAAGTACTAACCTAAGATCCTAGATCCGCCACTGGCCGAAGCAATCAGGCTATGTGAAAATCCAAAAACGCACGTGCGCTTAGGAGACCCAGGTCCAGGCTATGATAAAGGCATGGAATACTCCTCCGGTGGCCAATATGGGATTAAACCCTTCAACACTCCCCCTCTCGGCCAGCCACCACCGTCAGAGCCATGATAGGAATACACATGGCAGGGCCGAGCGAAAATAGGAGCAAATCCACCGGAGGACGAGCCTGCCGACGGCTACGATACCATGTGAAATTCCAAAAATGCACGTGCGTTAAGAAGACCCAGGTCCAGGCTATGATAAAGGCATGGAATACTCATCCGGTGGCCAATATGGGATTAAACCCTTCAACAGTGCGTTTTTGGAATTTCACATGGTATCAGAGCTGGTCAGGCTGTAGGCTCTGTCCTCCGGTGGATTTGCTCCTATTTTCGCTCGGCCCTGCCCCGTGTATTCCTATCATGGCTCTGACGGTGGTGGCTGGCCGAGAGGGGGAGTGTTGAAGGGTTTAATCCCATATTGGCCACCGGATGAGTATTCCATGCCTTTATCATAGCCTGGACCTGGGTCTTCTTAACGCACGTGCGTTTTTGGAATTTCACAGGCTACGACGACATTTCAGCACGAAGGACTGTGTCTTCCAAAGATCCGGTCCACCTCCGTTGATGGCGTTGACGACTTCCAGCGCATCGCTCTCAATGATGGTGAGATTTTGCCTGAAAACCTCCCACGAACGAGCTTCAACTATAGCTTCTGCCTCCAAAATTTGGGGGTCTGCAAATGCGGAGGCTACGATTCATATTTTCGCCCATGTTTTCCTTCCTCCGTATCGTATTCACCCTCGGCATTCCCGTCTTGGACGAACCGCACCTCGGTTCGGGAGATTGACTAAGAGAAGAAAGCGGTGGGAACACCCGTGGGCATTGCTTGTAGCAATGATACGAAGGTGTGCTAGTTACCTGGCACTCTCTTGTCGGACCGGGAGTTCGGAACGCACAACGCAGAGTCGGCAAAGCGGCGGCGGTGGGGGGCGGGTCAGCCTTGTGTTTCTAGAAAGTGCTTCCTCGCTCATATGCAGAATGGACTGCTCAAATGCTACATTAATTATCAAAAATAATAAAAACAACTTCATCGCATCTAATCTTAAAATAAACGGTTGGAGTTTTTTTTTTTTTTTGGAAAATCTACCGGGATTTGTACTCCCTTAAAAAATATAAAACATTCTTTCAGGTGGTTATTGTTTACATGCAACCAAATAGATCTTAGAGTGACATAGCAGATGAGATTATATTATTACAAACTGTACATGAGCAGTACAACTGATTTTATCTATAATTTAAAATATTAACAGATAATATAAATATTTAGTGATCGCCGCAAGTAATTTATACACGTGGAGCCAGGTCGAATTAATATCAATTAATGGAGTATCATGGTGTGAACAGGGCGTCCGGTCGTTTGCTTTGGCTTGATATTTGGAACACTTGATTTCGTGTCTAACTTCTCATTTTACGATAAAAGATATTTAAATTGATTGGAGTATTTGAATGTTAAGTGTTAAACAAATGGATCATCCAACTCAGATTTCTATACGATAATGAGTGGAGTAGGCACTTTGTTATATCTCTCCTCAAGGTTGATTTTGTCTTATTCATGGTTTTGAGATTTGTAATAGTGAATCGGATACACATTACGTCCTATTTGGTAACACTATTAGGTATCTCTATTACTATTAATTTTAAAATCGATATTGATAGGAATCATTAAGAGGTGTTTATAAGTTAACTGTATCAATTTTAAAATTTGTAGTACAAACAAAACATAGTATATCAAGATCTTTAATTGTATTGCAAGAGGGAGGAGAAAGAACTTGATTTGCACGTGTTATACATACGCACACACAAATATACATATGTATATTCATGTACAACATATAAAGTATATATTAGATCTGCCAGTACTTGATCTTCAAGGAGATGCATGTAGCAAACGTGTTATTAGCTGGTCCATTAACGATGATAAAAATATCAATAACAATAGTGAGTTACTTGTATGTACGTGCTTCTGTCGTGAATATATGTACTACAAGAGCTAGCTATGAGCTAATGCAGTTATCGACGCATTGTGACGATTGACGACCAACGACGACGCTTCCTTTCGGCAACAGTGATACGAGCAACACGCTCCGACTCTTGTGAAATATATACTTAGTTTCTCCTGCATTTAATCTCATTTATATCTTATATCATGTAATGGTCTTGAAAGGTTGTTAATGGAGTAGAAGAATAACGGGTTGTTTGGCAGCCCCAATAACTTCCATTTGTCTTTATGAATTTTAAAGTCAATAGTAATCTAACAGATCTTAACGGGCTAGTAGTGGGCCCGTGCAAGTAATATAGGTGAATTTCGTATACCCCAATTAGGTACGTTTTTAAGATGGTTTAAAAGACATATTAGCAGAGCTGCATGCATGTGTGTCAAAAAGCTATCCAAAACTTATATAGACATGTGCCTACTTATTCTTTACATGTAAATCTTGCAAGAAGTTTTGAAATGAGTATATTGTTGTGCTATCTTTTTCTTATTATCCATTATCATTGATTCAATTTTTAATGAGATAATCACATCACACTTGTAACATCTAGCCTATATATATCAAAGCCATCCAAGTAGACGGAAGGTGCAGAGCATAGGAGAAGCCGAGAAGGAAGCTCTTTATAGTTCAGTAAACTTCGGTAAGCCAATCCGTTCAGTTAATGACGGACATGTTTCAGAGGGGAAACCATGCCACGACATGTCAAGGTGGCATTCTGAAGAACTTCGGCGATACACCAAACGGCAAAGTGCTTCTTGAGTGTGATCACCCATAGATGCATAGCATTGTTTTTTTTAAAATGATCTTTACTTAAATTTGGGAGGTGCTCTTTACAGACTTGTTTAGATATATTGCATAAATAAGACAAAATTTGGGTATACATGCATATATGTTTGCACATACTTGACTTGCAAAAGAGTTATCAATCACAACTAACTAATAATATCTGCAGACAGAGCATCCAAAGTTGACTTCGGAATATTGCTAGCTTCTTGCCTTGAACATCTTCAGAGTATAGTCCGCGCAAGCTTTGCAAGCTGATTAAGAAAAAAAAACTACACGGCGCTTAAAGATTTTTGTTATCGAAATCTAAAAATTAATCATATAAAACCAAGCATGTCCAGCTTGCTGCGAGTACAAATTAAATGCTTCTAGCTACTTTAGTTCTCTTGATATGAAAAATTCTAGTACAGATGATATGTACTGTGACAACTTTTAAAATTTAGACATTGAAATAATCAGGACCAGATTTATAAATATGAGAATATTCTCTCCAATATTTAATATGAAACTAAGTTAGTTAACAATTTTTCTCTCGATCAACCACTGTCGGAGTCACGATAAAAATATACAAGATAGTGCCGAACGAAAATAAATGCAGACCCATCGGAGGGACAGAGCTTTAAAAGTTCACCTGCTCCGATATCGTGTGAAAAATCTCGAAATCTAAACATTGAGATAATTAGGATCAACCGTATAAATATGAGAATATTCTCTCAGATGTTTAATGTGAGACTAAACCTTTTAAGTTTTAACATATACGATTAGAATGTTGTCGCAGTTTATACGTACAATCCTTGGTCTGATGGCCTGATGACGTTGTATATGTATGTATATGACAAGCATATGGGATGCCCCCGACATGTAAGTTACCGAATTGAAACATCTCTTCCAATTACAACAGACTTACTAATATTGTGGCGAGGAACCCTTAGAAGCAGGACGGATTCGACGAAAGGCTGGTCAGCCAGGCGTGGTCGGCGACCACCGCCACGTCGTCATCGTTGCGGTGCCAGCTCCAGGAGGCGTGGGTCGCGTTGACCACTTCCAACTGGCCGTGACCGAAGCTTGCCTCTCTGAAGACCGAGATGCTCGGCGGCGGATTCAGATATCTGTAGCATCGACCGGAAGATCACGGCCGACAGAGATCAAGGTAGATCAAGATCAAGATCGAAGAACAATAATATAAATATATGTATATATGTTTTTATTTAATACTGGGGTCCGGTACTCACTCTGTTGCCAAGCCTTCTCTGTTCCCTCCGTCGCCGACGGTGATGTGCACCGCCCCACACCCGTCTTGCTTGTTGTCGTACACGCGTTCCTACGTATGATTATTTAAAACCTCCGTGAATAATTAGATGCGCTCGCTTGCATGTGGCCGGATCGATGATGCCGACGGGCTACTACTTACAAATCGCTCGTAGGCGTGGACATGGCCAGTGAAAACGATGTCGACGCGGGCTTTGTAAAGGATGCCCTCCATGGCGAGCCTCATGCCTTCCCCCTCACCCTGGTGGGCCTCATTGGAGTTGTACCACGGCGCGTGGATCAGCGCCACCACCCACGGCGTCCGCTTCCGGTCGACCTTCGCCAGGTCGGCCTGGAGCCAGCTGTGCTGAGAAGAGCCCGCGTCGAAGCTGGCGTAGGAGCCCAGCATGACGACGTGCACGGCCCCTCCGGCCGCGTCGAAGGAGTAGAAGAGGTTCGTGTCGGACCCGCTCTGCTCGTAGGGCATTCTCCACCGGGCGTTGTAGGCCTTGAACGGCCGCTCGAGGATGGGTATCTTCTCGATCTCGTGATTGCCCTGCGTCACCATCCACGGTCGCCGGCTGGCCAGCGGCTCCACCAGGCGCCCAAAGTTGTCCCACCGCGGCTGATAGTAGTCGGCATAGGAAAGATCTCCCGGCAGGAGCAGCATGTCGTAGCCGGAGGCGGCGACATGCCGCAGGGTGGACTCTGTCCACTGGGTCTGCCCGAGATCGCCGGCTACGGCGAACTTGATGGGCAGGGCGGCCGGCGGCGTCTTGAAGCTGAGCTCCTCGCGAGCATCATTGTTACCGCAGCGGTAGTAGTACACGGTGCTCGGCTTCAGCGGCCCGACGACGACGTCGTGGATGAGGCCGGATTCATACACCAGATATCTGTAAGATGAGGACGATCCGGAGGCCTGTGAGGTATAGCTTCCGGGCGACGTGCCGAAGTCGACCGTGGAGGGGACAGAGTCGTCGGCGGTGATCCACGAGACTCTCATCCCGTCCGGACCGACGACGGATACATGGACCTGGCAGATCATGAATATATTACGTACGTATGTATATATGTGATCGGGCTAGCGAGGGGCACGAAGGAAGTACTTGAAAAACATTGATAAACAGATGGTCGCATCGATAAATTATTTTGGAGCAGCCAGAGGAGGTTCTTGCAAGAACATACACACATAGATTTTAGGAAATCTCGATGTTCGTTTGGTTGGGTCCGCTGCTGAAGACCCAACCACGAAGAAGGCTGGTGGGAAAATGACCGCTCGCCGTCGTGCAGGTCGAGGGCGGTTGGGCTGCAAAGACAAACGTCGCATGCCCAAACTTCTCCACGGTTACATGTTTACGGCGAAGAACAGATGCGTAGGAGGGGAGACAACGAGGCCGGCCACGGGTCTCCCACTTCTCTATATCGGTGTGCCGCCACATAGACGATGCCTGGGGAAACTGACAAGGGTACGCGGATAGCCCCAGGCACGAGAATCGGCGAAAACTACGGCCGGTTGCGGCCTCCCTCCGTAAACGCAGACGCTCAAAAAAAAAAAAAGGCATCATGCGGTTATCTTTCCTACGACCAAAAACTAAAAAAAGAAAATCGTTGGTGGTACTGCCATGCAAATCATGATATCTCGGAACGAGAGAGAAGATCACGAAGAAGGGCGAGGCGCAGCGCACCTGTTGGGGGAAGGATCCGTGGGCGTCGCCGTCGCCGTCGAGGGGGACGGAGAGGGCAGACCTGGGCTTGGGGCGCTCGTAACAGAGCGCAGATTGCCCGGAGCATCCGAGAACGAGGAAGAAGACGATGATGGGAAGGACGGGCGACAGAGATGCGCTGCGACGACTCCGGCCGGGTGAGCAGCGGGACGGGGGAGCCATCCTCCTCGGAGAGATGCAGTCTGACAGCCTCGTCTCTTCGTACAGAATCCGGCCGATGTCAGGCTGGCCTCGGGGTTCGGTTGTTCTCGGGCGTTGCTAAAATGGGGAGGGGACCCCATCGATCGACGAAAGAAAGCAACTTGGACTCTCTCTCTCTCTAACAACGAGATGTGTGTGCTTGCGGGACAACAGGCCACGTCAGGGCGTCGGGCACCGAGGCCGTCGCGGCTAGCACAGTTAGGATAGATTTTGTTTGACCACGCTATTTAACATTGAAGGTGGGATCTTAATTTGGACACATACACCGCGCGCAGGCGCATCTGATCCGGGCGTAATTTAACTCTTTTTGGCGCCTTTGGTTTGAATTGTAAGAGATTTCCGTTTTAAAATCTAAAATCTTATATATACGAATTTTAAGAGATTTTTATAGCAAGAAATTTTATGTGCGTATTATCTCTCTGTTTATCCATTTTTTAAAAAATCTCTCTAGTTGCACCCATTACCAGCCCCGTAGGAGAAAAGAATAAGAAAACAATTTTCTATACTTTCTGTACCCTAGATCTGTTCTGATGTGTCCCCACTCTCCATATATATTTTGTATGAGATCTAGCTAGATATTACGATTCGGAAGATTTAAAGAACACCGAGGGAAGCTCGAATATGGGTAGCACGCTTGAAGTAGCAACAATTTTAACACTTGGTAGTTGGTAAGAACATCTAGGGGTTTTCATATAACTAGGGATCGGGAGATCAGACAGTAAATCCAAGGTATCTGAGGGGGTGCATGGTTCAGTGCACATCCACCGAAGTGAACTTGAGAGACACAAGATATATAATTCACAAGAAGTTGTGTATACGCTCTTGGAGTCGTGGTTAGGGGTGAGTATTATTCAATTCAAACCGAGTCTAAGGCTTCAATTTGGTTCTGGTCATGAGTTTGTCAAATCGAACCGAATCATTTAAGTTAAATAGGTTGATTTGATTTGTCTTCACGTGCAGACCGAACCGACCCACTAAATTGAGCCAACACGTTATATAACAGTTGTCGAGATGGATCGAATTTAGTTAAATTCATGTGTTTATGATAAGTTTAAACATGTAATGTGCTTGTTTAGTTTGATGTTTATGTTTGGGAGATATTTAAATAAGTTTTGTTTGATTGAAATTTAAACTTTATTTTTAAAAAAGTCATATTTACAAATTATTTACGAACAATTACATTTAAAATTAGAAAAGATTCGGTAGAGCATGCCCATTAAAAACTCAAACAGTAGATCAAACCGAATATATATATAGTTCGATTCTGTTTCATTCGATCCGGAGATTTTTGCGATTTGATTGGAATTGATTTGAGTCTTGAAAAATAAATTAATAAACTAAACCAAATTAGACCATGCTCATCTCTATCTTGGTGATGGTGACCTCAAAATGAAGGGAACAGACCACCTTAATTAGACGTCTGCGAGGGGAACACTTCGACCAGAGAGAGTCACATGCCGCGAGTAATATTTCTTTTTTTCATTACTAAAGAGTAAGTATATGATTACTAATTAAGTAATATATATAATTTCTAAATTTACTATCTTTTGTTATTAACCCTTCTAAAATGTTACCAATCTCTTTAGTAACTATGTACATATTTTAGAGAGATTAGTAACTTAAAATGGTGAGTTTAACAATCATATGTATAACTTATTTAACTATATACATCCTCCGCTCCCGAGAAAAATAAAGGCCCAAAACCACCTGATCTTTCGGCTGGTAATTTCCAACGTAAATGGAAGTTAAAATTAATGTATTAGACTACTTAATTCAACATCGATCGGAGGATGCAAAAAAAGAGATTGTAAAAGTGATTGTAAACCCATTAATTAATCACCTCGTCGATCGATTTAAACAGTGTACGTAGAGCCGAGCTGGCTGCTGTGGCGTTCTGCAACGTCATCATCACTCGCCAATTCGCTTGGAGATATATATATATATATATATATATATATATATACACACACGTGTACGATAGAGAGACGTGGATAGTGTGGCACGTGGGAGCCACCCACCCCCGCCATTCGATGCAGGTCGGTTCGGCTCACCCAAACTTCAACGGATGGAGTGGTGGGATCAGAGATATCATCAACTGCTTGGATAAATGGATTATTTATAATAACGTGTATCTACTACTACTATTAATTAATTATTAATATCGAGTTTATTCATGAACTGTATTGTTCTATCCGATTAAAAATAATTTACGATCGGATCATGAATAGTTAACAAATACATAAAGATAAAATATACGTATAATTCAACTCAACAAAATGAGGAGTAAAAATTTTACCAACAAATATATATTACAATCAGAAGTATCTATTTATATCGGTGTATTAGAAAATTTTAAATTATATATCTAACGGAAAATATAAGACAAAAAATAATCTATTGTTTTTCAGCAAAAATGAATTTTAAGCTGGCAGTAAATAGTTAGATCATGTCTAACACAACATACAAGATAAAAAAATAATTACGTATCGAACACAAAATGTGAGATAGTCTATGTACATAGAAAAATAAAATACAATCTTGTATGATTGTAATGCCTATTCCTATTTTGTATTTTCGTCAACGTTCGATGGATCACACAAACGACGGATTTTTGTAATTTGACAGATCTTTCAGGATGTCAACTTTGGCGGTAGTTATATTAGGAAGGAGAAAGTGCCATCATCGTGTATGCGGATTACACCGTCAGAAAGTGGAAAATGAAGAAGATGTCACTGTTAGACACAAAGATAAGACTTGTTCTCGTCGAGGTCCAAGAGAGAGAGAGAGGTGAATCGAAAATTGAGAGATAATAAGATTTTGATGATAAAATATATGCATATGTTTAAATGTCAAGTTACAATACTATGTATTGATCACTGAATACGAATAATAATCTTTGAATTCGATTGATGTGTGCATCTATGAAAAATTTTAAAATATTTTTAATTAAAATATACTAACTAACGAAAGATCGAATAATCGAATAAGTGTTGATCACATTCCTGAGTGGGATCAAAACCCACGCCAGCTTCGCTTCGGACGTCCGAGGCAGGCGACTAATAGAAATACCACCCTTTTGTTAAATAGTTAAAAGATAGCTCAACAGCTTCTGATGATTTTAGATAACTCGTTAATTCAACGAAATAGGAAAGGAAAAAAAAAGAAGAAAAAAGATCGCCCCACAGGTGCAGGTCAGCTCAGCTGGACTGTCCGCCACGTGCCCCGCGCGGGACCACACGCGAGAAGCCGCGATGGGCCACACGGAAAACGAAGTCCGGCACGCGCGTAGCGCACGCGGGAGTTCGACGGCACGAGCACCGCACGCTCCGCCGGATGCAGACCGGAAGTCCCGGAAAACGACGGTGGAGCAGCCATCAGCGGCGGCTTGGCGAATGGAGGAGGACGGAAGGTGAGACGAGCTTGCACGTCATCACCGGCATTGCTGCAGTCCTCCCCCTGCTGGGAGGAGCTTCGCTTCTTCATCTTTTTATGCCTCTGCCTCTGCAGCGAAGTGGGCCAGGAAAAAACTGAGAGATGAAGGGAGGGAGAATGGACGTGGGCAATTTTAGGGTTTTGGGGCCTCTTGTGCACCTTCTGGTGCCATTGTGCGTCCATTGGGTGGCGGAGGAGATGACAGTGTCGGTGCTTGTGGACGTGACAACCAGCGCCCTCTGTCCCGGAGAGACCTCCTGTCCCGAGGCTATTTATCTCACCGGGCTTCAGCAGACTGTATGCTTCGTCCTGCCCTCTTCATGCGTTTACTACACTATATTTTCACCATTTCATACGGGTCGTCTAGCTTTACAACAAGATTTTATCTCTGTCTCCGGGAATCATTCACTGTAGCATTGACGAGATTCCCCGTCCCTTTTCACGTTGGAATAGAATTTTTTTGGAGAATTCTTATTCTTATTCTCTGTTTTTTGGTTTCTTCCGTCTCGATCTTGGTTTACTTTTAAGCTAACTAACTAATTGGTGCGTTCTGGATCTCGTCCGTGGACCTTAAGAATTTCGCCGGTTGCCTTAACAACACTTTAGCGTGTGATGTATGGCATAAAAGTTCAGTGGCGTCTCTATCTTTGTTCGTGTACTTCTTATTGAATTAAAAACAGATTTTTGGACTTCATTTACTATATTTTCCGCATACAATCATTGTATTCCGCTCCTCGAGGAACCTGTCTTGTGTTGAATTTCTTCTTCTTTATTGATTCCTGATGCTGTATTTTAACATGATCTCCGAGACACTATAGAACTGGTTTTGGTAAGGAAGCTCGATGCCTTCTCACTCAGTACATTAACGTTATGATCATGAGCCAAAACAATGGCGAAAAAAAGTATTTCATTTATACTGTTCCCTGGAGTTATCATTTTTTAACATGTGAGACAAGTTTGATTAGATTTATATGTTTAAACGTTAATGGGGTGTTTGGTTGCACGATAATGGAGATTTTTATTTTAATTTTTAAAAATTATAAGAAAACTTGTTAAAAGAGGTGTTTGGCAACCATGACAATTTTATATTTTGAAAGTGATTTTATTCTTAAACAAAAAAAGAGGGTCTCACCTTTTTCTTTTTTCTTGTGGTCCCCCACTTTGTTTGGTCATGTATGATAGTTACTCTATTTTGTTATTACATCCCTCCAAACATGATAATTTTATGTCATGAGTTAGTTCACTTTTTATTTTAATACAATTTTTTATCATGAAAGTGTACAAAAAATTATCGTGCAACCAAACACCCCATAAGAGCTACTCACCCTGTATTTGAGGCAAGTTTGATTAGATTTGTTGCCGATGCATCATTCAGGATTTCTTGAGACATGTTAAATGAAAAATGGTCTTATCTATAGATTGGATTTTCCCGGACTTCTTGTTCAAGGATTTTAGACGGTTATGTGATGCTTACCTGCGGAGTCTGGACTCTTAGTTATCTCTAGATTTGGCATTTCCTTTGTTATAATATATTTTTTATTTTCCTGTAAGTTGACCAACTGATGCAACTCAGGTTCTCTCTTAATTTATAGGTTGTAGGGATTTTTAAAATGGTGATGCTTCCTGTACTGGGTCAGCTAGCAGATGAGTATGGGCGCAAACCACTGCTTCTTGTAACTATTTCTACCTCGATTTTCCCCTTTGGTATGTGTGCTACAAAGTACTTAGCATACTAATAATTTAGATGTTTACTTGTTCAAATTGATTTTTGTTGGGTTTACGGAGATTATCCCTAGACTTTGGTAGGTTGCATATTGAAGTAAATATGCTTGGGCATTTCTTTACAACTTGAAGTTATTGTTCTTTTGCTAACTGAATAAGTATGTTAAACTTGTGGTTTTCAACCTGTCCCTGTTTCCCCTTGTCAGATTGTCTGTTTTAGCAAAGAATTAACTAAAAATGTGATTGCATTTTTATGCCACATCTTTGCCTGATGTCAACATATGCTGGTCTATTCATTTTTTCTTATCTCCATTGTATATTCTGCTTTCCAGTTTACATTTGTGCTTATAAGATTGGTATCTTGCAGCTGTACTTGCATGGAGTGAGTCAAGGACATCTGTATATCTGTACTATGTCCTTCGCACTATTTCATTTGTTATAAGTCAAGGAAGCATCTTCTGTATATCTATTGCTTATGCGGTAAGGATTTCTTCTTATCGAACTTTGTTATTGAATATTGATTTAAGTAATTATTAGAGTCATTTGAGTACGGTGCTCAGTTGACTAATACCGTATAATTCTTTAAAATTGATGATAACTTATCCATTTTTCAAGTGGATAATGACACCTTTTGGAACTAGGAAACGATAAAAGAAACCTTTGGCAAAGTGGTTCAAATTGCGATAAAGAGACCATCATGAATTTCATGCTATCATCCACTCTATCTTATTTATCTACTTTCTGGCTAAATCTTAAGTTCTTGTGTTATAGCATTTTTCCTTGACCATGTAAAGTTAAAATCAAACAGATGCAGGAACTGTCTGATGCTAATCTCATCTGATCTTCCTGTCAGATCCTGTATTTGTGAATTGCATTCACGGCCTGCTATCCTGTTCTCATTTCATATTACCTTCCTTGTCCATAAAAATAATACGATGATAAACTGATTAATGTTCCCTGGTATGACAATGAAATTGTTTTACCTTAATCTTGTTGTTGACTATAGTTTGACTTATTCTTCTATCCCTTTATGGCTAGTTAGATTCTTGGTTTAAGTGTCTAGACTGATCCCTATTTGGGATTGAAAAACAGAAGAATGGGCTTAATTATTCTTGGTATGACTAATTGTTGCCAAGAAATTTACTTATTTGCCCAAGTTTCTCTGCCTCTTTACTCTCCACAGTTCACTTTCATAGCAGAATTGGTTTCTAGATATAGGCATATTTTGATGTATTTTGTTCATATTTGGAAATGATAATGGCTTTGTACTGGAATACCTAGTTTATCTCATTCCACATCCTCGGTTAAATGAGTAACAAGAAGGGAGACAGACAAACCCACTTATTAAGTGTAAGTAATTCTTTGTTTCAAAGTGATGATTCAGATAATCCAGATTTACAAGTTATTTACCCCCTTATTTTGTTCCCAAAGTGGCCCAAACGCTGGCACTTAGGATCAGCATATACCACTTAGAAACTAAGGTCCTGTTTGTTCACAGATAATTTTGAATCAAGACCAGCATAGTAAGGTAAGGCCCACCTTATTCTCTTGGAGCGGAGATAAGATAATCTGTGTTGTGAGTCATAACCAAGAATTGCAAGATTGGATGAGGACCTGGATCAGCCACGGGACTGGGTCAGCCTATCCAGGGAACCCAGATGATGTGGAACCAGTTTAAGAATTTTAGGTTTATTTTTGTGTTTCCATTCTTAGAAGGATTTGTTTGTAAATATTTTAAATTTATTTTAGGCTTTTCTTTACATTTTTGTCCAAGAGGACGTATTTGTAGATATTTCTTAAACCTTTTGTAAAGTTGGCTCCTCTTTATAAGGAGGCCATCTACGTTAGAATGAATCAATAAACAAGAGGAGTTTTTGGGAAAGAAGTGGCCATAGGCCCTTGGCTCATTGTGTTGGGGGTTTGGCCTTAGTAGGCCTCCACTTCCTGCAGATGGAGGTTTTCCACTTCCACTTCCTGCAGTTGCCAGTTCCCTCTCCACCCTGGCTGTGGGTTTTCTTCTTCTTCCTCACCCTATGGCTGCCATCCCCTTCCTCCATCCTCCCCCCTTCACCTTGGTTACAGGTTCATCTAGTTCCCCTAGACATCCTCAATCAAACTAGGCATCGGAGCAACCTCCTCGATCTGTAGTGTCGTTCAGTGGGACTAGACACACCCCATCTTCTGGTTGGATCCCAGCAGCATCGACATCATGTGTGGAGGGCATCCTGTGATCCCTGGACTCCTCCAAGCACCCATTGGCCTGAACTGAACCAATAGCCGATGCGGCCAGCTCCTCGAAGGCACAACAGTGCCCTTCTTCCCGTTGTCTTCATCCTTCAGCTGTTCCGGAACCATTGAAGCCGCTGCAACCTCCTGGACCTACCTCTAGAGCAGCACTCTTCTGTCATTGGGTCACTGCTCCTATCCACCATTGACCACCCCAAGCTCCCACCGATGCCCTCCACCTCTGCTGCACGGCCCTCCCTCCAGCCCTCCTATTTTTCTCTTTCCCTATTTCTTCATCATTGACATTCCCTTCCCCGTTTCTCCGTTTTAAGGACCCAAACCCCACCACTGAAGCCCTAGCTCAAATCCATGACCCCTCCTCCGGCATGTGGCTATCCCGCTAGGGACTGGATTTCCAGCGCCGTAAAGCTGTCCGGCTGACAAGAGCACCACCATGGTGGGAGCCACCGTAATGCTTCCCTAGCATCGTCTCCTCCTTACGGTGCTGTCTCCTCCTCCTTTGTCATCATTGTTGACGCTGCCTGTCTTCTCACCATGGCACCATCATCTTTTCCCTGTGCTGCCTCATCTTCCTCCTCTGGATTTTCCTTTCCCATGAGGATCCTCCTCCCTCCACTGCCTGTTCCATTCCCCGCTTCCAGTTGATTACGATGGAGAAGAGGAGACAAGAAGAAGACAGAGGGTGAAGGAGACCAGGATGAAGGCGGGGACTTGCACGGGCCTTGCTGGGCCATCCTCTTCCCCGATGCCACCGTCCTCTGCAACCCCTGCTCTTGCTGCCATCCAGACGACATTACGGTGACTAAGACGTACAGTCGATTGACGTGGCCATTTTTACCAATTTTGACTGGTTTGTTTCATTTTGTCTAGTTTTATTTTATTTTATTTCGCTAAACCCATTTTCGCAGCGTTCTCAGCCCAGTTCACCGCACCATCCTGCATCATAAGAATCAGCTGGGGTTGACTGAGAATCAGCTGACTCGGCCAACACGTGGTTTGGCTTGATCCGAACAGGCCTATCATGGCTGGCAAGTTTCAGTTCTTGGTGAGGATTGGCCCACCCTTAGTTAGGATCTCCCAATCTTGGCCAACCCAGGCTGATCCTAGACCAGCCAAGCTGGTTCAGCTGATCCTGGTCAATTCCATCTTATTGACCAATTCTGACTGATATCTGCTGGAACCAGCCATGATTGGCCAATTTCAGTCCTCACAAGCATTGGCCCATCCTTAGTAAGGATGTCCCAATCCTGGCCAACCCAGGCTGATCCTAGGCCAGCCAAACTGGTTCAGCTGATCCTGGCCAATTCCATCTCATCTAACCAATTCTGGCTGATATCTGTTGGAACCAGGTAGGATTGGGCTTTACCCCCATGGTCGATCCTGAGCCAGGTTAACTGATTTTGCATTCCATGGTCAGATCACTTCTATTCATTGTTTGATAGAGGTTGAACATCATTTGTCTGAGCCATCTGCTGAATTTGTATTCCAGAATGCCCATCCACAAAGTGTACTTGTATTCCAGAATGCCCATCCACAAAGTGTACATCGGTACAGGTTATATGGTTGCGAATGATTCTAAGTTCTTGTCCTCTAGTGCATTCACATTCACACGCTCATGCACTCACACATGTAGCTTAGGAAACATGATAGGGACCTGGTCCGGTCTATTTTGGGTCTTATTTGTATTTACGTTCATTTGGACATATTTGTAAATATTTGAAGTCTTTTGGGTACTTTTCAGTCCATATGTGTAAATAGTCATTTAAGAGGTCTTATTTGTAATGGGCTTCTCTATTTAAGAGAGTTCACTTGATGGAATGAAAGAGAGCCTGTGTTCAATTTTTGGAGCCTTAGGGCAAGTCCTTTGTACTGGGGCGCTGCCCCATTTACCCCACCCCTTCCCTGGTTGGAGGTCGTCTTCTCCGTCTTTGGCACTGGCCGGCTCCGTTCCACCACTGACAGTAGGTCATCTCTGACGTTTCCCCCTTCCCTATCTTTGATCAGTCTCCATGCCATTCCCCTTTCCCTCCCCCTTCACTTGTTCGAGGTTACCCTCCCTGTTGACGTCTCTGTTCACCCCCGTCTCCACCCATTTCGACATCTTCGACCTCATCAACCTCCACCGCCCTAGCACCCCCACCTCTAGTGATACCCGGAGTACTCTCTACCCACCTCCTCTCCGCGCGAAGTCCTGGAGGCCACTAGAGCCACTCGGCTCCTCCCTGCGTGGCGACGTCGATGGCAGCGAAGGAGCTCCCGTGTCTCCCTCCTTCATTGGCGACGGCATTGGCCCCAACTCCCCCTCTCCTTCTGCCCTTGCACGTGCCGTGGACGAAGCCGCAATTGAAGATGACGGTTGCGCGGCCAAAACCCTCGCAAGCTCCCACTCGGGATCAAAGACCCCCCTGATGGGGGTACACGTCGCCAATTCTGCCGTCCACAATGCCCCTCGCCTGGGCAATTGTGGGCGGCCACGTACCCCCAGCGGGAGTACGCGGCACCAGATCAGCTGGCTGCGTCTCCACCCCAAGAGGCCACCCTCCGCCAACCACGATCCCCACCGGGGTTAAGTGGCACCAGCCACTCGACCACCGGCTCACGTCGGTTTGGCCCGCGCACCGGTTCGCCTCGTCCGACTGGCTCACACGTTGGTTCACCCCGCTGACTGGCCAGCCTGCCCGGTCTAGCTGGTTCAGGCTGGTTCAAGCCCAGTTTGGTCCGGTTCACACCGGTTCAGGGTCTAAACTGGCTGGTTCACCTTGTTTTGGGCCAGTTCATGCCATTTTGGGGATGAGTCAGGCCCGTTTTGAATGGTTTGGGCCCTTCAACATAGTTTGGGGTCCTTTTGACCGGTTTAAGTCTAGTTTGCCTTATTTCCTGCACCTTTTGTTTTGTTTTAGTTATTTTGAGCCCCCTAACGCCCTTCTGCAGCTCCTAGCCATCGGTCCACCTGCACCGTCCCTCATCAAAACATTTCAGATGAGATTTGGGAGGGGTTTTGTTGAATCAGGGACAATTGGAGGCAAGAGTAACAGATGTGGGTCTGCAATTTATGTTTTTCTAGGAAAAAAAGAGATTATGCCATCTTGCTTATATAAGGTCCTGAGATGACGTTTTCTATTTTGTTAGGCAGATGTAATTGAAAGCAGTAGAAGGGCCGGAGCCTTTGGATGTATAACTGGGCTATTCTCTGCTTCTCATGTGGTGGGCAATGTGCTGGCTCGGTTTCTTCCTAACAATTATATCTTTAAGGCATACTTCCATCTCTGCAATAAAAATCTCTATTGTTGAGTTTTTATATGCTTTCTTCATTACCATTGCTACTGAACTAGGTCATGTACAGGTGTCTATTCTTCTGTTGGTCTGTTCCACAATTTACTTGAAACTGTTCCTGGTCGAAACAGTTAATGCAGCTGTGAGGCCAAATCAGCAGCAACCATGTTGGCAGATGGTTTCAAGGGTCTTACAGCAGCGTTTCCACTCAATGAAAGATACCATAAATGTTGTAACTTGTAGGCAAGTATTATTTTATTGTCTTCTGCTATAGTTTAACAAGCCTTCCTTTTCTTGCTGCAATTTGGAATTGTATTAACTGTATGGTTTTCAGACAATAAGCATACTTGGAAATTTGACCTAAGAGATGCTAAGTAAATGCATATCATTGATATGGTCGTGATTCTCATTGATAATTGTTTATAAGAGAAGATTATTATATTGATGACAATTTCATAGTGAATGAGTTAAGCACATGCGTTTAGAGACATCATGATTAAAACAAATTTGCTACTCGATAAGTTCCAAGTATTTATATCTCATGTCAACATCTTTCATTAATTTCACATATGGTGTCTGTGGAATTAAGATATTTGCTACAATTCCTACCATTCCTTCTTTTCTTTTCTCATTCTTTTCCTTGTTAATACTTCTTTTATTGTTTATGCTGCTTATTTTTTCTCCATTTTGCTTACACTTGACCTCAGTTCCTCATAGGAACTTGGACACTTTTCAGACATAGCTTAATATATGGAAAATCCCTGATTAATTGTAAGTATCCGGAAAGTGATCATAATCATCTTCATGGCATGCCTATCACAGATTAAATTGTTGATCTTGTGTTAGATTCATCACCATTGAACTTATTCTTTTGATGCAATTCAAGTTTTTTTTATTAGGATACAATGCTATGCTTTATTGTTTGAGATTTTGGCCAAATGTGATTTAATCGGAGCATGCTTTTTCATTCATTTAGCATTTCTTGCCCAGGTACATTTTTTAACATATTAAATGTCAAGTAACCACCGAGACAATATCTGAAATGTTTTTTAAAGAACATCATTTGCAGTCTTACATTGATGCCTGCACGTTGATATATGAGAGGGTAATGCAATGTTAGAAGCTTATTGCTTTAATTCATAGTTGTCAAGGTGGGCACCCAGGCAGCACTTAGGCGCTAAGGCACTTTTCTGCTGGTCCCTTGCCAGGGCATCCACCTTGGCACCAAAGGTCTTCTCCATGAGCAAGGCATCTGTTGATCCACAATTCGTGGGCCCTCATTTAACGATAGTTTAAACATATTAACATATCTTATTGTCACTTATACTATTATATTTATATTCATAAATTGATGTTTTGTACTTAAAAATTTATAAAGTTCTCTCTTAGCCCCCTCTTTTCTTTCTCTCACTTGGTTTATCCAGGTTACATAATTACATATAAAATACATTTACACATATGCACACGTTAAATTATAACTTACAAGTATAATTGTATTTGTGTATACATGTTTATATGTATACATGAATATATATGGTATCGACATCTAATTACATGTGTATATATAAGCATATAATGCTAGTGCCTAGACCGTCTATGCCTAAGTGGCCACCTTGTCGCGCAAGTGGAAGTGGAACACTTGAATCCCTTAGATGCCTTGTTGCCTTGACAACTATACTTGAATTGGACTACATGTTATCTCGGATAGTCCTTTCTAATACTTTTCTTGGTCTCCAGTGAAACACTAAAACGGATCTCCTGCATATCTTTCTTCTATGAGCTGGGAATGTCTGGCATCAGCAGTGTCCTATTGGTACGTCTCTCTTTTAATTATCTTAACATCTAAAAAGGGATTGAGTTTGTTTACCATTTGCAATATCCTCTGAGGTACCTAAGACAAGGAAAGGTTGCCTCTCCTCAGGCACCCCAGGGCCCAGGCAACTGCCTTAGGCTTTAGAGGCAAACTCCACGTGAGTGAGTGATCAGGGTTTCAGACATTTCTTAGGACTTGCAGACTCATTGGGAAACGGCGGAGCCGCCGGTGGCTGCCAGAGGCCCAGAGGGTAGGAGCACCGGAATGCTACCCCACACAGCTCCCCCTGTCAGGCAGGTAGATAGGACACATTGCAGTACCCAGGATCTGTCACACCCATCCAGTACCAAACTATTCAGGTGGATCTGAGTGCCGCCACCAGACACGCCTCAAAAAAAATAAAATAAAAAGACATCAAGGACATGCTTGTCCTTCATTTTTCTTCTTCAAGCTTATCTTTGTATGGGAAAATGCTGCGTGTAGATTGCAGTCCCTGATGCTTAATTCTGGTAACTCATGAAAATTTCTGTTATCTTACTTTGACTGGTTGTATCTTCCAAGAAAAACAAGTTGACTGTCGAATAACTCTACTGAAGCCAATGACTAATTTGATGGACCTGAAGAATAAAGTCTGTGTGGTGGATCCAACTGTGACTTAGTATCATGCTTTCATGTTGTCTTTTTTGCATTACATGTGAATTTTTATAAGATGTTGATGAATGAAATTCACCTTTGGGTTGACATTGAGATCATATTCCTGCAGTATTACCTGAAATCTGCTTTTGGATTCTACAAGAATCAGTTTGCTGAAATTCTGATGGTTGTCGGGATTGGTTCCATTTTCTCTCAGGTACCTTCCAGCGTTCTATTTCAACTTAATAATTTGTTTCAATATGTTACTTCTGTTTCTGTTCTGTTAACGTCCCAGTCCAGCTGATAACACCTGGTTTTTTTTTTTCTCTTTATGTGCACTTGTTCATTGGACTGCAGGTTGAATGCAAATTGGAAGCACTTGAATACTTGATATTTGCTTCTTTCATCTTCATCACAAGTTTTTGTTTTACATCATGTACATCCTTGTTGTGAGTTATTGGGATTCGAGACATCCAATTTAAACAAGTGGAGAGGTCTCAGGATAGTATTCCTGTATGTATTTTTATATAATAATTTTGCATTATACACACCGATAGATCCCCTATGTTTGCTATACTCCTTGAAGATCACCTATCATATTGTATGCCCTCTGCATCCCTGTTATTTTTCCAAGGGGCATAACCATAGATCGCGGAATCGGCCGATTCCTGGATCGGATCGGCCATTGCCGATCCAATTCTTGGCTGAAGAACTGATCCGGAAAAAAAATTCGGCAGAATCGGTCGGGATCGGTCGGAATCGGTCCGGAATCGGATCGGAATCGTAATCGGATCGGCCGAATCGGTCGGGATCGGAATTGGAATCGTATCATTTTTTTATTTTTTTGCTATTCCAGTCGGATCGACCATGATCGGCCAGAATCAGTCTGAATCGGCCGAAATTGGTCCGGAATCGGATCGGAATCGGAATCAGATCGGTTTTTTTTTTCTTACCGATTCTGGATCGATTTTCTTCCATTGGATCGGTCGGAATCGGTCCGATCTGATCTGATCCGGATCGGATCGGTACCCACAAATCCCGATTCCGATTCCGATCCCGCGATCCTTGGGCATAACTGCTATGAATGCCGGAAGTTTACAATCTAATAGGCATTTAGCAAGGCCCAGTTTGGATTTTGTCATGCACATTGTTTTCAAGGCGTCGCCTAGGCGACAAGGCGCCCCCAGAGGTGCCAAGGCGATGGGCGCCTAGGCGCCCATTACCTTAAATAACTATTTTATATATTTTCATAATAAATAATGCTAATTAAGTGTTAATATCACATAATTAAGTTGTTTTGGAGTAAAAACAACTTGTTCTAATAGTTAATTTGACTATAAATTAACATTTTGATGAAATGATAGCTAGGCTTAAATCATTTCTTAAGTGTTTACTAATAGTTAATAGAATTTAAATAGTAAAATTAACTAATTTGTCAAGTTATTTAGTTTATGTAACTATGTATTTCCCACATTATTAATTTATTTGCATGGTGTCCAAGTTATTTTGCATCATTTTTTACATATATATTTGTTATTTTATTCATTTTACTATATAAAAAAAGACGTCGCCTAACGCCTCGCCTTATCGCCAAGGCGGTACTGTGTCGCCTTGATCGCTTTGGTCGCCTTGACAACTATGGTCATGCATAAGACCACGGTGCGCCGGGTCAGCTGACCCGGTCGGTTTTTGGGCCGACCGACCCCAACCCAGCCCCGCGACCCTAACTCGGTTGATATATTTAAATGATTTTTTTATTTTTTTCCGACCCCGACCTGACCTCGGCTTGTCCTGGGTCGCGACCCCAACTGACATGGGTCAGTTTTAGGCCCGACTAACCTGGTCCCAACCCCCGACCCCGCCTTCCTTGCATAAGACCTTAATTGAATTTTGGACACGGGTACCATGTGAGATTAAGATCTCAATGTGGGGAATGGAGAGGGTCCAACATTTTATTCAAATATGATACACAAAGATGCACTGAAAAGTTCTTGTGATCCAAAAAGATAGTCTTCTTTGTTCTCACAAGTTCACATGTCAATAATAGTCTCTCGTCATTGAGTTTTGCAAATTGTATTGTCAGGGACAAGAAGTCAATCAAGAATATGGCAATGTCTTTGTAAAATTAGTTGGTGATTGGTTAATGATGAAATATGATCTGATATTGAGCAGGAAGTGGAGTTTGGCTATAAGGATTTCATGTAGAATATTAGAATATGTAATGAATATATTGAAGAAAATATGGGAGTACCCATGATTATAGACAAATTGGAAGAAGGGAGATTGAGATGGTTTGCACATGTTAAATGTAGACCTAGGGAAGTTCCATTAAGAGAAGTGGAAAATGGCAAAATAGTAGACATAAAATGGATGTTGTGGACTATGAGCGGAGGAAGATAATCTATATAGCTGATCCTAAATATTTTGTAAGTACGACATTGCGTCTAGAATTGCGTTCAGTTAATCTTGAGCAGGAATCACTTAGACATACCAGGGATCAGTAATTCTTGCATTGAGTTAATCGAACAGGAATATTATCCTTCTGGTTGAAATAGTGATGCCTTTTGGAACCATAATAAATAGAAAATTTTGGCTTCCGGTCATCTTCAAGAAAAGCCACAGATATGTTGTAAAAAATGCTAATAACCTCTTAATATACTCTTATGAAGTGAAGCAAAAATGGCGACCTTTTAATATGTTTCTATGGTGATGCTATGCGTAGCCAGCATGTATGTCAAACTTTGTTGTAACTTTTCTTTCAGCATATTTAGTAAACAATAATTCATCGTAGCATTTTTCAAAGTACATTCAGATCCACAGAGCACTGCGATGGCTTTTCTAATGACGCATTTGAATTGTCTCTATTTCTTTCATGATCAGGGCATCTGCATGTTTTTATTTATCTGCAGTTATTTCGTGTTATTAATACTTTTATCTTTTATTCTTTCTATTTCCTTTCCTCATTTTCTGGGTATAGATTTTGGTGCTTCCGATTATCAATCCATGTATTGGTGATAAAGGTGTATTATTTGCAGCATTGATTGCATCAATCGCCTATGTAAGTGTGGTTCGTCTGGTTTGTTATCCCCCCCCCAACACACTTACCCAAAGAAGAAGAAACTTACTCGTTGTTGTGTTTCATGTCTTCAGGCTTTGCTGTATGGCTTGGCATGGGCAACTTGGGTAGGCACTCTGCCATTTAGTTTTATTTTATTTATGTTGGATATTGTTCTTTATTCATTGACATATTGGAGAGCAGAACAATTGATCAAATGTCAGCAGTTATTCTAGAGTCAGCATCTTTTGTAGCCACTCACTGAGACATTTTATTCTGTCTCACTAAACAATGGTAGTTATTTTATTAGTTATCAAAGTTAATTTTTAACTGCAATTTACTATTTTTATGATGAAAATGAGGAACTACTGGTTTGTTTACATTGTACAAAGAAATTGATTTCTATATCGGTCGTCCTTATTTTTCCTCGCACCAACAGAGCTTCAAGGCTTCATGGAACTATTCCCATTTCTTCCCTTGCCTGATCATCCACTATGTTAATGTGGCTTCCATTTTGCATGGTCACCTGGGATGTGTTTTTTATCAGATCTTGGTTTTTTTTTCTAGTTACTTTCTTCCTTGCCACGATTTCCTTCCCTTTAACTTTTTTATTCAATTAAACTAATGTACTTCTCGGAGTAGATTACTTTTATAATAAGCCAATCTATATCGACTTTAGCAATGCTTGAAGACAAGGTGAATTCTAGTGCCCAAATATAATTTAAACTTTTGTAATCTCACTTGTCTGATTTTCTATTATATTATGCTCCCAGTTGATATCCAAAATGTTTACCTTACTAATTGCCTTGACACGTGATATTTTTGCAGGTTCCTTATCTTAGTGCCTCCTTCGGAGTTGTTTATGTCCTTGTGAAACCAGCTGTAAGCATAGTGCCATGACTGTTTCAGAGTAGAAGCATTTATTTTGCATTACGTCTTAACTGCATGCAGCAGTTTCTACATCTGAAATTCCCAAATGTTGACATGTCTTCAAAATTGTAAAGATTGTGTCTAAGCTATACAATCTCATGTCGTCAGATTGAATTTTGCTTTGCACACACGCTTTGTCTTCATCTTTCAGGTTTTCAGAATTTCATTTCATCCTTCTTACTACTGGAAAATGGGATTTAGAAATTAGGTTCTTATCTTGGACATCTTAGGCATCAATTATTTTAACTCTTAAGACTTGAAAAACTGCCAATAGCAGATATCATTTTTCATCAGATCATGTGAGGTTTGTAAGTAAATCTGAAGAAACATTTTCACCCTAAAGGTCTTGTCCAGCAGTTGAAAACTTCCTCTTACATCTATGCTGCCTTTAAAGGTGAAGTGATGTGGGACAGAAGTGAAGACACCATCTATATATGTGGAAACAAGCCAAAAGTGTCACCAAACTGCTGCCGGATGTCCGACTGAACTGAAAATGGGTGAACTGAGCTTGATCTGGTCCTAAAACCACTGAACCGGGCAGAAATGCCCCGAATTGGACCTGTACCTGGTTGAAATGCCCTGAACCAGGCATGAAGGGTGTTGAACGAGGCTGAAACCCACTAAACTGGCTGGTCTAGGCCCTGAACTGGCCTGGAGAGGCTTGAACTGTTGCTGAACCGGCCATAGAATGCCTTGGACTGGCCTAAACCATGTTGAACCGGCAATAGACTGGTCAGGCTGGCTCTGAACCGGATGAACCGGCGAGGACCCAGTTGAACCGGGACGAACCGGGCTTGCCCAGCTGGCTGGCCAACTGGCCACAACTCACCCCCTTGGGGGGGGGGGAGGGTTGTGGCATCTGCTGGCTTGCCCGGGGCGAGGGGGTGATCGTGGCAGCACAGGAGTGTACCTGACGCTGCGTGAGCCAGCAAGCCTCGGAAGGGTCCCAACAAAACAATTGGGACTGGGGGCTTCTTTGTCTTCTGCATTTGCCATCATCATCGTCCGGAAGGCATGGCAAAGCAAGGGAGGGCAACAGAGGCGGTGATGGGCGGTGGGCCCATCCTGGGAGGGGAACAAGGGGACTGGGGCAAGGAGGACCGAGCGTGAAGGGAGGATGCTGAACGGAGATATGGTGGAATATGAGTTGTGGGAGGGGGTGCTTCCAGTGGCGAAGGGATCCCGACAGGTGGATGTGCCGGATCGACAAGATGGACACAGAGGAGGGACACGAGGCTGCGTCAATCGTAACTCCAACAGGATATGCTCATCCACGACAATGATGCTGGACTTTCAGGGCAAGGTGGAGATGGCTAGAAGCTCGTCTGGGCATTGCTGGATGGCTCCACTGTTGGAGAAAGCCCCACTATGGGTTGTCGGTGAACTCTGAGATTGCGAGACTCCTCAGAGTGCTGTGGCAGGATCTGGTGGTGTTGACTCTGCAGAACTGATGAAGAGGAATGGAAAGGGGAACACATGGAGGCAGATAGGGAAAGTGGAGGATGAGGGAGCTGGCTTTCTGCCGGGGGTGATTTGGGAGCCAACCACTGTCAAGGGTGAAGATGGAGGCCTCCCGATGGAGGAGGTGGAGCTACCGAGGCCAAGTGCCCCTAACGCACGAACTAGACCGAAAAATCCAAAAATTCACTGTCGTTTTATTCCATTCACGAATGGGTATCCATATAAGAGAAGCCAAATCACAAAAAGGGGACAAGAAAGAGCTATTTACAAACATGTTTTCTGAGGATGGAAATGTAAAGAACTCAAAAGGAACTCTAAATATCAAAAGAAAATGCAGGAATTTAACTCTAACACTACTAAATAAGAAAATTTAATGCGACATCTTTTTAAAACTCAACTCAAAACATCTTTTTAAAACTCAACTCAAAACGACTCCAAATTTAATCCGGATCTGATCCCATCCTCATCATAAGGAGATGATGTGAACATTGTGAAGTTATCCCTTACTTGATGATATGAATATCTTGAACCATGTTACTGCTGTTTTGTCATTTATCTACTATGGTTATGTAGCCTTGAGTGTAAGCCATATTCAAGTTCAAACAAGTGATGGAAATTGAATCCAAATTGTGCAATATATAGAAAATCTAACTATATGGGATCAATTTCAAAAAGCCTAGACCAGAGGGAATGAAATCTAGATATTCAGGGGGTTGAAGTCCATTCTGTATTTTATATTTTTGTTGTAAATCTTTTCATGTATGTAGAAATTTATCTTTGTTATTCCTCAGATAATTTTATTTATCTTTTCATTTATGAAGGTGGAAGTAACTTTAAAAAGCTTCGAAATTGATAACGCTAGGGAACATGGAAGATAAAAAATTCACGTGAATTATATCTGCTACTTTTTTCTGCTGCTCTATCAGTGTCTTTTCTTTCTTCTGTTTGACTTGGATTTATTTTGATGTTGGACAGACTTATGCAGTCATCTCCAAGGCGACTATTTCCTCCAATCAGGTTCAGTCAGTACCTGATTAGTATATTTTGCATGATTATTTTTTGTTGAAGTAGCAACTGTTTATATAGTTTTGGGAATATTTTCTATGAGCTGTATGTAATTATGGAGTTTGCCATCATTTTGAGCTTTCTTTTACAGGTTTGGAGTCCGTCAGGGGGGGGTGGAGATTTGACTGATTTATTGATTGATGTCTTCAATTGTCAGCTTTTCAAAAAATATGAACTCTTTTGTCGAAAATTCTATTTGTTTTAAGAGGGTGGCAGGTCCTAAACGGCCGATCATTTAAATTGTAGTTCTCGTTATTTCTCATGCTAAGCAGAAATTACTGATTTAAAATTTTGCAAAATATTCTCATGCAAGCATAATTGGAAATTGAGAGTTGTTTTGTTAAGCCCTGTAGTTATTTTTTCTCTTGACATACATGTTATTTATGCTATATCTGGCATGGCTAGGTGAGATGGGTGGGAATAAAAAGTGCAATCTCCTGCTGGTTCAGCCTGACCTGGGCCTGTATGATTACATCGTTTAGAATGCGTCTTTGCATGACATCTTTTATAGCTGTACTTTAGGTTTTCTGAATCTGCTAATTCTTCATGATGTATGTCCTCTCAGCTTGCTTTCAGATTTTGATATGTGATATCAGGTTAATGCCTGATACTTGGGTTGTCATTTGTAGAAACACAGTCCACCTTTCGTGAGAATTTCAGTTATGGTGGAAGTTCTGTAATGTGTGGGAATTTTCACGATGATGGATATCTCTTCACAGAACTAATGTACGAAATGCATTTTATCTGAACATCACCTAACCAACTTCTCTTCAATTTTAACGTTGGAAAACTCCCTAGGTTTATAAGAGGAAAGCAATATCAAATCGAGAATTCATCTGAGAATGTTTTTTTTTTACTTTATTTCTTTCTGTGCTTGGTATTTGTTTCCTTTCGATTCTTTATAGGTTTTATGCAACTATTAGTGGCGTCAAGCCGCTTATTCTGTTAGGGAAAAGCCCAAGGATTTGTTGCTGGTATTCAGTCCGTTGCAAGCTTTCTGTCACCATTAGCTATGAGCCCACTAACTTGTAAGCTTGAGAAATTAGTTTCTACAAAGCTTTACATCAATTCTCTCTTATCTATTTTCTTCATTTTTTTAATTTTGAAATTTCAGCCCTGTTCATATCAGAAAAAGCTCCCTTTAACTTCAAGGGATTCAGCCTTGTCTGTGCATCAATCTCCATGGTCTCTCTCTCTCTCTCTCTCTCTCTCTCTATATATATATATATATATATACACACACACACACACATGCATATGGCTCTACAAGTTAATCGACGTTTTGTCATGCTGTTCGCAGGTAATAGCACTCTGCCATGCTTGTTATTTAAAACCAGACGAGGCATCAGAGTCTTCAGATGAGGAACCATCTGGTGAAGGCATTGAAGCCCCTCTTCTCTCGTGATATATGCTTGTTGCTGATGGTGAAAGCGAGTACGTGCTGATTTATCATTTATGTACACAACAAGCACCGTTATCCTGGTGTCGGAGTAAGAGAAAAAGCTGTAGTGAATGATCGGCTGATAATACTCAACTCATCTTTGAGTAGCTTTGTCCGATCTGTTATTTTCCTTGTCACGCCCTGGATTTTCTATCCTGCATGGCGAAATAAATCTGGCGACAGAATCCAAAAAAAAATAACTCTTTAACTATGTCAGTTTGAAAAAATTAAAGAATAATGTCTCATTTTATATAAAAATGAATCAATCTATAAGAAATCACACAATGTTAAAATCTAAATAATTTAAATATTGAAATCAAAGAAGCAATTAATTAACTTTTCAAATTTTAATTGTCATTACGTTTTTACCCCGTTAAATATGAATACTTGAAAAATATTAAGAGAATTAAAATGAGTCACACAGTAGCCTCTGTATGATTTATATCTAACTATCTTATTATATTAATTAAGTAATAAATAATAAAATCTACGTATTACATTATAACATAACATAAGTATTAAATTAATTATCTGAGTTCAATTATTAAAATTAGAATTTTTTTAAAATTAATTAACAATTCAACTTGACTCTATATGAACTTGATTAATTACTGCTTAATCAACTAATCTAATCTATATGTTCATGTCATCTAGATTTGTATGTGTCTATTATACATGTCTTAAAACTATTCAAATCCATTTGTCTAAGTGAATTATAAGCTCTACTTGGACATTGCAACTATGTCACAAGACTCACACTAGCTCTAATATCTATAAGAAATATCATACAGTAAGTTAGATTCTTAACACACCTAGACAACGATGTACTTAAGATAAACTGCAGTATCCGGGATCAAATGATACATCGGATTGCACGAAATCATCCGCTGCCCACGTGACTCTAATTCTAGGCTGGAGGAGTAACAGTTCCATCACAGAATACATTAAAACATTAACCACATCTTACAAGTAAAAGTAGATAATTGCTCGGACAATTAATTTATCAAACCAGATATGCAATTTATCAAACCAAACATGCAATTCAACTAATTCGGTTTGGTTTCTCCGCTTAAACTGTTTTGTGCCCACCCCTACTCACCACGAGACTAACGACAAAGTAGCACCGACTATGATTGCAGGTGGACCGACAACAATCAAACGGTTGAGATGACTGGTCAAACAACGAGACTAAGCGATGAGGCCAGAGGCTGATGGCACACAGACGCTGAGAGGAAAGCTGGCAAGGTGGCAAGGCTGGTTGGTCACGCGGAGATACAGCAATGCGCAAAGTTACAAGCGGCAGAAGGTGTGCGCGGGATCGAAGGAGAAGGGGGGGGGGGGGGGGAGCTAGCTGCGCGAGGCGGGGAGGGAGAGGGAGAGAAAGAGGGGGAGAGAGCTCTTTAATTAGGTAGAGATGGGCAAGGCGGTGCGGCGGGGAGGGGAAGAAAATAAAAATAATTGGGGAAAAGGTCGGTGGGGAGGGAAAGTTGGAGAGAGTTTTTTTTTGTCTGTTTAATACTGAATATTACATTCCTTTTGTACACGAAGAATCATCGGGTTGATCTTGTTGTATGGAAAATTTACCTATTCTTGCGAGGTTCACGTACGAGAACATGCATGGCACACGAAAGTGTGCTCGTGGATTGTTTGGTTGCACGACAAATTGAGTTATTGTTACCAAAACTTCCCCGTGCTGGATGGTTATACATGGTTACCATCTTTTTCTCTGTTATCATACCCCACCAAACATAATGTCGTATTTACTCACCTTAAATTTTGTTTTAATATAAAATCTTTTCGTAGAAATATATACAAATTATTTTGCAACCAAACGGGTCAACAACGTCCGAGACAAGACACGTAGTTCAATCAATATACTGCTCACACAGAGACGAGAGATGCTCCCAACCTCACCGCCGGCGGCGACGATCTGATTCGCCCGGGGAGAATTGAGAACCAAGCAACCATCAGGAAATGAACCAAGTGACGAGCAAGCCTAAACGACGAGGGCGTTCTTTCAACCTCCAGCATAAAAAAAGAGACATTTTTGACAAACAAAAGAGAAGGCAGCAGCCGCACGCCCGACGACCATGGCCTGGCCGCAACGCGAGCGTACGTTACGGGACGGTGCACACATCAGTGCCTCCGTCTTCTATATCTTCTCGAGCTTGTCGGCCTTCACAACCGGGTTGGCACGGGCCAGCGCCTCCCTGCCCGCCGTCTTGAAGTCGAACGTGCAGCCGTGCTGTTCAGGATGCCGATGGCGGCTGCAGAATGTCGCCCCGCAGCGGCATCTGAACCCCGTCAGCCCCACCCTCTTGCTGCACGAGGTGCACCGTCCCGGTTGCACCACCACAGCTGAAGCAGGTTCGGGCGCCTCCAACAGATGCGTCGGGCAGGATTCCGGCGGAGGGGCGGGTGCCAGCAGTGCCGGGTCTACCGGCGTGGCTGCTGAGGAAACGACGGTGGCTGAGGAGAAGGAGGAGGAGGCGAGAAGTGTCTTCTCGACGGCGGTCTTGGCGGAGGCTTCTTGCTCCTCCTTGTGGCGGTGGTCGCGATAGCATTTGGAGCAGAGGCCTAGAGTGGCGGGGCTGCCGAAGAAGCCACAGTTGTTGGCGCAGAGGGGAGGCCCCTCAGGAGGGCTCTGGCACCGCTGCTCTTCCGCCATCTAAGGAGTGCTTGCTCTCCCCCTTCCTTTATTCGCAGGCGGGCCCGAAGCGCGAGCGACAGAGATCTGCACGATCACAGGAATCGAAACACGATTAGAGAAAGCAATAAACTTGTTCGATCAGATTCAAGTTTATCCCGATCAGTCAGTCCAGAGAACGGGAAGAAAGAAGTAGAAAAGGATCCAAACAAAGATGACAAAGCAATAAGAGGAAATAGATGAATCATGAAATGAATCCACTCGCCATCTTTCCAAGACATAGATCGGAAGATCCGAATCGCCTGAAGATGGTAATTGACTGCGATCGTGGAAAGCAAAGAAATTTCGAGCCCATAGCCCAACCAAAAGATCGAGCTGCAAAGAAAGGGCTCAAGGGAAAAAGAACCTGGCAGACTTTCAGGTGGAAAAACCACATACAAAAATCCAGACGTTGGGCGTAAAATGGCAGAAAGCGAAGAAAAGACGAGCAGGAGAGAGAATCAGCACGATTAAGGCGCCCCAATTGGGAGAAAATTATGAATCAGGCGAACCGCGGTGACAGATTGCATTACAGTAGGAAATCGCGGGGACTAAAAACGCCATTAGATCACAACAAACAGAAAAACAAAAAAAATCCGAAATGAAAAGATATACAACAAAGGTAGCAGCTGCATCTGATCAGGAATATTAAACGTGCGTGGATTGAGTGAAGCAAGGACCGTGAAATCGAGAAAGGGCCACGGAAGAGAAGAGGGATATACCGGAATTAAGACGTTCGGGACTCCGAGGGCAATATGAAGAGCGCGGGGGCGTGCCACCCGAGGGTTGATCCGCCGGCGAGGGCCCTCCGACGCCGATCCACAGACCCTTCCCCCCCGCGCCTTCTCTTCCCTCCCCCAGCCGACGCCTCCTGCCCCTCCCTTCGGTCGGTGGGCAAAGAAATGGCAGGCGAAGTCCGGAGAGAGAGAGAGAGAGAGAGAGAGAGGGAGGGCGCGACGGATGGTTGGTACCGAATCGAAAAAACTCCGCGGCCGGTTTTTACAGCCTGGAAAAGAAGAAAAGCGCGGGTTAGAATAAAATTATTCTTTTTTTTAAACAACCAAAAAAAACAGTTTCTCGAATTTGAAAGAATTCGACCGCTCTTGCGTCGCCGGTGTCGCTCGCCCACCGGGTCGTAGGCTGGCTGCTCTTCGCCACCGTGAAGGCGTGAACCTAATTTATGTTATCCTGACAATCCGCCAATGGGAACCGGCCAGCTGGACGGAGCGACGTCACGTCGATCAGTCCATTTTAAGTTTTCCCTTCCGGTCCTCCCGGGGGAATTCCTTAATTATTGAGATGAGATGATATATTTGCGCTTTGGTTAAATATGAGTCGCGCGCGCGTCATCGTGAATATTAATGCACGCTGGCCCAACCAAGCCACACAGCGTGTCGATCGGGTGAATTAGGGATGTCAATGGTTACCGATTATCCGATTATCTGACCCATTCGTTAGTTAATGAACAGTTAATGTATAGTTTATATTTTTCGAATAAGCTATCCGCGTTCATTTACCGATTAACCGTCATCTTAGTGGATGCAGTCATGGATACACCATAAATCGAACCCGAAAACCGTTATCCGTATTTGTTAACTAGTACATAATATGATATAACTCACAATTTATGACATCTAAGCATATATGTTCCATCTAGAAAATCTTATTGTCCTTAACTCACCGGTTCACCTTCCTCCTTGAGATCTTAACATTGGATAAGCCTTGTCCTGACATCCAACAACGATGTCTTCATCCTCTTCTGCTTCTTGACGGTGCAATCCACGTACACATTTTTGCTCCAAATCGACTATCTCCTTTTTTACGTTAGACATATATTATTTTGGACATATATTAATATTGAGAATATTGATATTTTATCCTTCAGTATTTGCACCTCAAATTACTTCTTATTTCATTGCAGCTATGTGGTTTGTGATATTTTATTGTACACCACATTTATGCCAAAACAGTATTTTCTGGTGTCACTGCAAAAAAGGGCCAAATATATATGATGGTGGGAAGCTGTCTCGAAAAAATAATGAAGCCATTGTAACACCGTTGGGAATAGATCCATCGTCGATGACTTTTTTTTGTTGTGATAGCTGATACGAAGTCATCACAATTATGTTACCAATTATGTTACTAGTGATGACTTATTTAAGTCATTGCCATTTTATTTATAACAACATCGACGGAAATATATTGGCGATGGCTGACCGTCGTCGCCGAAACTCCTGGACCTAAACAAATTTCAAATGTTGAGAATTCTACTTTGGGCAATGACCAGAAGTTATCGCCAATATATGTTTTCGCTATTGTAATAATTATTGACGAAAGCTGTAGTTTTCAATAATAAAACTGTTCATATTTTGAAAAAATAAAATTCATGTACGCATGCAAGTGATCACAGATGAGCTAAACCAGCCTCCTCTGAAGCTCATTTCAGGCTTTTTTTTTATTTCCGCGATGGCTGTCGCTACTAAACTTGGGTTAAAAGTTGTTGTCATTAAGTCGTCATCATTGCACTCTTTTCTTGTATTGTGTGTCTAGCATTTTTGCCGGTGCGCATGACAGGTTTGACATATCACTTCACCAGGCGGCATATATATATTACATATCAAGCACTTTGTGGGAATTTTAAACAATTAACCTCACAAGCTATCACAGCTATAGCTGGCCGACGGATCCTTCGATGTGCCGTGCAGTGCAGCGCTGTTTTGTTTGAACGAAGACTACCGGCTGCTGCTAGCTAGGTACGTAGGGGAGGCAATTAAGACGATATTGCCCTCTTCTCTTATCCTGTTGCAACAAATGAGTTCAAATGCTCAGGAAATGATGCGGTCAACCTTGATGTTCATTTGACCTTTGAAAATGCAAGTATACACGTACTTCGAATTAAAAATGGCGCATGATCAGTTCTCACGTACTTGATTATATTTTACCAGTCGGAGATCTGATACCTGATCCCCTTCCTTCGCCAAAACAGTATGCATACCCGTGATTTGTGTGCCATATATTTTCTCAAAATTGTTGCCGATCAGTTAGACGTACGGTAACTATTTGCAGATTAATTTTTGCTCGTTCTTCTCATATTTTGGTTTATGAACTTCGATATAATTAATTGCTCCCGTGTCGATCATGTTCATCGCTACTACTACGACTACGAGGATAAATGAAACAAGGTGGGGGCGAATCAGCCGGTTTAGATTTAGTTAGCTTCAACGGGATCAGCTACGTACGCGTATGTATTTGTGTATATATATATATATATATATATTTGTCTGCACTTCTTTTGGGGGGGGGGGTTGTATATGCACTACATGTGTGTGTGCAGCCGGATGACGAGATGTGTGATACACGATGTCACGCATACGTGTCAAGAAAATAATGACGCACGCCCATGTGAACAGATTCCAGTTCACCAGCCATATCCACCCACCGTACAAAAAATCAAGCCGTGTATGATAACATATTCGTATCATGATAATATTAGTGCCATAGAAACGGGTTTTCCTGCTATTTTTAAGGTTTTCTGAACCGTCCTGCCTCGTCCGGCTGACTCAGCATTGAGTCGCCGCATTGCACGCCTCGTCAGAGCCGTCAAGAATGACGTCTCTCCTGCAAGCCAATCTATTATAACAAGCAGCCGTCGAATGGCGGGGGGGGCCTCGGTTCTTGGCGGAGAAGTCCAAGGCAAATCCGCCCCCCGGTGCAGGAGAAGCAGGAGCGGCGGGGAGGATACAGAGGCGGCAGAATTGCAGCGAGGAACCCCCGCTTGATCCCCCCTTCCTGTTAGACGTCGGAGCGTCGGAACGCTCCCGCAGCGGAACAAACGTGCAACCCAGCAAGCAACTCGTGTAGCAAAGATTAAATACGAATCGAGAATAAGGCAGACAAGCAAACCACACAGACAACAGATTTACGTGGTTCGGAGAGACGATACGTCTTCCTACGTCCACGGGGAAAGCAGAGAGAATCCACTAGATGAAGAAAAAATACAAAGTGGGAAGATACTCTTACACCGACACGGAGTGATCTTTCACAAGACGGAGCAATCCCGAATCCCCAATCTTCTTCCTGACGATACGCCTTTAAATAGCTCCGTAGAGCATCGAATAGGCGTTTCCACGAACACCACGATCTCCACGATAGAAGAGAACGTGGAAGACAAGAAGAACTGAACACGACGTCGAGATCTCCGAGCAGCCCTCTCTCTTCTCTTTTCCTTTTCATGCTCATGGCGGCTACGCACACCCTCACGTTCGCAACAACGTGCTGGGTGCTGCTATCGCATGAAGACCCCCACCTCATCACGTTTCAACGTGATAAGTATAATAAGGTAAATAGAAAATATGAGAAAAGACCAAACAGCCCTTTGACCAAGTCAATATATAACATTCTCCACCTATTTGACATGGTCAAACAAAAGACTAAACAACTCTCTCTAAAACTACCCCCTCTCCCTGGGGCCTTCAAAAACTCAGCAAGCTCGAACATTAGCCAAGTCCAGACAATGCTGGAACTTGATCGTTGGAAGTGGCTTGGTCATCATATCTGCAGTATTCTCCTCAGTTGAAATCTTCAAAAGCTGGATATCTCCACTTGCAACTAATTCTCTGAGCTTATGATATCTGACATCAATGTGCAGCCGGATGACGAGATGTGTGATACACGATGTCACGCATACGTGTCAAGAAAATAATGACGCACGCCCATGTGAACAGATTCCAGTTCACCAGCCAAATCCACCCACCGTACAAAAAATCAAGCCTTGCATGATAACATATTCGTGTCATGATAATATTAGTGCCATAGAAACGGGTTTTCCTGCTATTTTTAAGGTTTTCTGAACCGTCCTGCCACGTCTGGCAGACTCAGCATTGAGTCGCCGCATTGCACGCCTCGTCAGAGCCGTCAAGAATGACGTCTCTCCTGCAAGCCAATCTATTATAACAAGCAGCACTCCTTAGATGGCGGAAGAGCAGCGGTGCCAGAGCCCTCCTGAGGGGCCTCCCCTCTGCGCTAACAACTGTGGCTTCTTCGGCAGCCCCGCCACTCTAGGCCTCTGCTCCAAATGCTATCGCGACCACCGCCACAAGGAGGAGCAAGAAGCCTCCACCTCCGCAGTTCAGGATTCGCATTGCTGCTGCTCTTCGAGGGAGGAAGAGGAGGAGATGGCGGAGGCGATGGGAACTAACGGGCGGTGCCGTCAGGATGCGCTGGTCGCGGTGAATGGGAGACATCAACAACGGCTGAAGCTCATCATCGACACGGATCCCGGGATAGGTAGCCACCCGCCCCCCGAATCGCTCGTCCCCGTTTTTTTTCTTCCGAACGGACCTTCTTCTTTTGTTCCTTCCTCTGTCTAGACTCTTTGTTCAATCTTTTGCCCCTGTTTCACTTTACTCGTTCCCATATTGAAGCAAAGTCACCGAACGTATCTCTGTGTGTGTGTGAGAGAGAGAGAAGCAGCATTTACGTAGTTTTTGATCTTCATTAAGGTATAGTTGAAAGATTCGCCTGAAGAGGCAGTTTTGGCGTTAAGCAGCATTTACATAGCTTTATTGGGTGTTTGAAAGCTCTTTTAAAGTTGAGACAATTTTTTTTTGAAATAAAAATATCTGAAACTCTTAATTTTGAATTTAAAATAAAAAAGTACAACTCGTTTGTGTTTGGTAAAATTGTCATTAATTTTAAAAATTATAAAGCAGTGTTTGGCAAAATTGTCACTCGTCAGCAAAGAGGTCCCCCCTTCCCTCCGCCCTCTTTTCCGACGATTCTGATCGCCGGGGGATTCGCAGCAACCCTAGAATTTCTCTCCCATTCCACCTCCGCAGTTCAGGATTCGCATTGCTGCTGCTCTTCGAGGGAGGAAGAGGAGGAGATGGCGGAGGCGATGGGAACTAACGGGCGGTGCCGTCAGGATGCGCTGGTCGCGGTGAATGGGAGACATCAACAACGGCTGAAGCTCATCATCGACACGGATCCCGGGATAGGTAGCCACCCGCCCCCCGAATCGCTCGTCCCCATTTTTTTTCTTCCTAACGGACCTTCTTCTTTTGTTCCTTCCTCTGTCTAGACTCTTTGTTCAATCTTTTGCCCCTGTTTCACTTTACTCGTTCCCTTATTGGAGCAAAGTCACCGAACGTATCTGTGTGTGTGTGTGTGAGAGAGAGAGAAGCAGCATTTACGTAGTTTTTGATCTTCATTAAGGTATAGTTGAAAGATTCGGCTGAAGAGGCAGTTTTGGCGTTAAGCAGCATTTACATAGCTTTATAGGGTGTTTGGAAGCTCTTTTAAGTTTGAGACAACTTTTTTTTTGAAATCAAAAATATCTGAATTCTTAATTTTGACGGCACCGCCCGTTAGTTCCCATCGCCTCCGCCATCTCCTCCTCTTCCTCCCTCGAAGAGCAGCAGCAATGCGAATCCTGAACTGCGGAGGTGGAATGGGAGAGAAATTCTAGGGTTGCTGCGAATACCCCGGCGATCAGAATCGTCGGAAAAGAGGGCGGAGGGAAGGTGGGATCAAGCGGGGGTTCCTCGCTGCAATCCTGCCGCCTCTGTATCCTCCCCGCCCACCCCGCTTCTCCTGCGCCGGGGGGCGGATTTGCTTTGGACTTCTCCTCCAAGAACCGAGGGCCGCCCCCCGCCATTCGACGGCTGCTTGTTATAATAGATTGTCTTGCAGGAGAGACGTCATTCTTGACGGCTCTGACGAGGCGTGCAATGCGGCGACTCAATGCTGAGTCAGCCGAACGAGGCAGGACGGTTCAGAAAACCTTAAAAATAGCAGGAAAACCCGTTTCTATGGCATTATTAATATTATAATGATACGAATATGTTATTATACACGGCTTGATTTTTTGTACGGTGAGTGGATATGACTGGTGAACTGGAATCACATGGGCGTGCGTCATTATTTTCTTGACACGCATGCGTGGTATCACACATCTCGTCATCCGGCTGCACACACACATGTAGTGCATATACAACGAACCCCCCCCCAAAAAGTGCATACAAATATATATTGACGACAATGACGTCCACATGAGGTCGCTCCGTCCAGCTGGCCAGTTCCCATTGGCGGATTGTCAGGATAACCTAAATTAGGTTCACGCCTTCACGGTGGCGAAGAGCAGCCAGCCTACGACCCGGTGGGCGAGCGACACCGGCGACGCAAGAGCGGTTGAATTCTTTCAAATTCGAGAAGCTGTTTTTTTTGTTGTTTAAAAAAAAGAATAAATAAGGTTTTTGGTTGTATTTTTAATTTTGATACACTTTTATTTTTGAAATCAAAATTATTTATCACTTCAATTTTAATTTTAAGATTATAGAAACAGTGTTTCGCTGTGCTTAGCAAAACTGTCGTCGTTTTTAAAATTTATATCATAACGTTTGGCAGTCACTTTTCATATGAACAAATGCCCTCTGTAAGGCCGACGATGTGAAGGTTTGCTTTCTTCTCGAGGGACAGTGAGAGACATCGAGAAAGAGGGGCATGCTGGACTCCGCTGCGGCGCTGTGACGGAGGACTCCGCTGCGACGGATAGGGGGCGGCTGCCCGCTGGACTCCGCTGCGACGGATAGAGAGAGAGAGAGGGCGAGAGAGGGGAGGCGGCTGCCCGCTGGACTCCGGTGCAACGGATAGAGAGAGAGGGGGGGCGAGAGAGGGGAGGCGGCTGCCTGCTGGAGTCTGCTGCGACGGAGAGAGAGAGAGAGAGGAGGCGGCTGCCCGCTGGACTCCGCCGCGACGTGTAGAGAGAGAGAGGGGGGGGGGGGGAGAGAGGGGGAGACAGCTGCCTGCTGGACTCTGCTGCAACGGATAGAGGGAGAGAGAAAGGCGGCGGCCCGCATTGGAGAGAGAGAGGGGGGTAACGTGCGCACACCGTCATGGGCCACCTCCCGCGTCTATCTTGGAAAGAAAATTGGTCTCTTTCTGTTTAAAAAAGAGAGAAAAAAACGTAACCGGCCGCGGAGTTTTTTCGATTCGGTACCAACCATCCGTCGCGCCCTCCCTCTCTCTCTCTCTCTCTCTCTCTCTCTCCGGACTTCGCCTGCCATTTCTTTGCCCACCGACCGAAGGGAGGGGCAGGAGGCGTCGGCCGGGGGAGGGAAGAGAAGGCGCGGGGGGGAAGGGTCTGTGGATCGGCGTCGGAGGGCCCTCGCCGGCGGATCAACCCTCGGGTGGCACGCCCCCGCGCTCTTCATATTGCCCTCGGAGTCCCGAACGTCTTAATTCCGGTATATCCCTCTTCTCTTCCGTGGCCCTTTCTCGATTTCACGGTCCTTGCTTCACTCAATCCACGCACGTTTAATATTCCTGATCAGATGCAGCTGCTACCTTTGTTGTATATCTTTCTCATTTCGGATTTTTTTTGTTTTTCTGTTTGTTGTGATCTAATGGCGTTTTTAGTCCCCGCGATTTCCTACTGTAATGCAATCTGTCACCGCGGTTCGCCTGATTCATATTTTTCTCCCAATTGGGGCGCCTTAATCGTGCTGATTCTCTTTCCTGCTCGTCTTTTCTTCGCTTTCTGCCATTTTACGCCCAACGTCTGGATTTTTGTATGTGGTTTTTCCACCTGAAAGTCTGCCAGGTTCTTTTTCCCTTGAGCCCTTTCTTTGCAGCTCGATCTTTTGGTTGGGCTATGGGCTCGAAATTTCTTTGCTTTCCACGATCGCAGTCAATTACCATCTTCAGGCGATTCGGATCTTCCGATCTATGTCTTGGAAAGATGGCGAGTGGATTCATTTCATGATTCATCTATTTCCTCTTATTGCTTTGTCATCTTTGTTTGGATCCTTTTCTACTTCTTTCTTTCCGTTCTCTGGACTGACTGATCGGGATAAACTTGAATCTGATCGAACAAGTTTATTGCTTTCTCTAATCGTGTTTCGATTCCTGTGATCGTGCAGATCTCTGTCGCTCGCGCTTCGGGCCCGCCTGCGAATAAAGGAAGGGGGAGAGCAAGTACTCCTTAGATGGCGGAAGAGCAGCGGTGCCAGAGCCCTCCTGAGGGGCCTCCCCTCTGCGCCAACAACTGTGGCTTCTTCCGCAGCCCCGCCACTCTAGGCCTCTGCTCCAAATGCTATCGCGACCACCGCCACAAGGAGGAGCAAGAAGCCTCCACCTCCGCAGTTCAGGATTCGCATTGCTGCTGCTCTTCGAGGGAGGAAGAGGAGGAGATGGCGGAGGCGATGGGAACTAACGGGCGGTGCCGTCAGGATGCGCTGGTCGCGGTGAATGGGAGACATCAACAACGGATGAAGCTCATCATCGACACGGATCCCGGGATAGGTAGTCACCCGCCACCCGAATCGCTCGTCCCCGATTTTTTTCTTCCGAACGGACCTTCTTCTTTTGTTCCTTCCTCTGTCTAGACTCTTTGTTCAATCTTTTGCCCCTGTTTCACTTTTCTCGTTCCCTTATTGGAGCAAAGTCACCGAACGTATCTGTGTGTGTGTGAGAGAGAGAGAAACAGCATTTACGTAGTTTTTGATCTTCGTTAAGGTATAGGGTGCATTTGGTGGCACGTAAAACCAAAATTAGGAAAAAACTTTTTCCTGGGATATTGTTTTCAATGAAATGGAGAGCATTAGTTTGTTATTTGGTTGACCGAAGATTGTTTTCCTAGAGAACTCTTTGAAAAGCACCTTGAGAAGAATATATTAGTGATAGATAATTTTATGAATGCTTATTTAGTACAATATAAATTTTTTTCTTATAAATTATATATAAAAATAATTCAACCTACAAATTAGTTCACGACATTTTCTTAATTAATTTATAATTAAAATTTCTAATAAATATATTAAATGAGTATTTCATATGATAAAATAACTTTTGAATTATGGTATTTAATTTATCAAACATTTAAAATAATTTCAAAATAAATTAATTATTTAATATCAGAAGTTCAAACGTTTAACTAGAAAAAAAAGTTAAAGTTAGCTGCTGAAAACGGCCTCCGGTTGAAATCCAGGGACGCCGAAATCCTATTTCTAGTCCGGTCAAAGGAAAATATTTTCCTTTTGACTGATATTTTACGTCTAAACAAATAACGTGATGGTTGGGATTTTCGGGAAAAGGTGCTGCATGCGGACCTTTTCAAACAAACGGACCCATAGTTGAAAGATTCGACTGAAGAGGCAGTTTTGGCGTTAAGCAGCATTTACATAGCTTTAGCGTGTGGTTGCTGTCTCTTCTCTCCGGTGTTGCCAATTTTGTCTTGGTTACCTGCTTCTTGCTTGGTTGTTGTCTTGGTTACCTGGATACTTGTGCGACGCATCCTCCGTCCCATTTTCTGTTGTAGACTTTTACATAAGTCTTTTGTAGTTTTTCATTGCGAACATATATGAATTCAGTTGTATATATTTTCTTTTGCTCAGAACTAAGACTTCAGTTCCATTAACATCTTACCCCAGCTAACACCTTTTGGCAGATGACAGCATGACTATATTGATGGCTTTCCAAATGCCAGAGCTGGAGATTCTAGGTCTAACAACAACATATGGGAATGTTCACACTGAGGTTGCTACTCAAAATGCGTTGCATCTGGTAATTATCTTCTCTTACAGTTCCCGTTACCGTGTTTTTGTTGTTTTCCTTTCAATTTTGACCTACACTTTTTCATTTGCAATTTTGACTTAGATGTCACGTCGATATCTTCATCATTGATAACTTCTTATGTTTGTAAAAGGATAGTGTGAGATTGCAGGACGTCCTGATGTTCCAGTTGCAGAGGGCAGCTCCCAGCCTCTAAAGGTAATGCATTGGCTCTACTATGACATCTCCCATTCTGTTTGCGACATATCTGTTGTCTCTAAGAGATTTGTCCGAGTTCAGGGAAGGAGAAGTTGCTTTGGCTACAGTTGCTAGGAAGTGTACCTTTCGGTGTAAAATATTGTAGTTATCCATTTTGAATGCTTTCTGGTCATTGTTTCCTTGAAATGACCCTTTGCCCTTCCTGGTATTTGAGATGTTCGCGTTGCCATAATATTTAGACATGGTTATACTTCTTTGTTGTAACTTCAGAAGAATTTGCCAAATAAAATTTTCAGTAAGTGTAATGAACCCTCATTCGGACAAGGTCAGGTTTTGCTCAAACCTGTCATGCGTAGAACGTGTTGGCTGTACTGATGTTTTCCTAGTTGATACACTGAGTGTGAAAGTATCTTATTTGCAAGTTAAAGAGAAACTTTCTTGTACATAGCACAGAGCTTTTATCCCAGTGGTTGCACCATCTTATAATGCCAATGCTTTGATTTGCAGGGAGGAAAGCCTCGTGTTGCTGACTTTGTTCATGGCTCAGATGGGCTTGGTAACATATTTCTGCCACCGCCCATGGGAAAGAAAATTGGAAGGAGCGCATCTGAATTCTTAGTTGACAAGGTTTCTGAGCACCCCGGCAATGTATCTATACTCGCACTAGGTCCATTGACAAATTTAGCGCTGGTGAGTTTATATACATGTATGATGAAGCAACCACTAATATATGCACAATTAGAGAAGAAATTAGAGATTTTCTATTTTAATTAGCTTACTTCAAGGGTTTGTTATGTAATAAGTCTTTATCTTTTTTACATTAGTCATAGATAAATTAAAAAAAATCATACAAGATGATATTTATTGGTACATTTTGTTTGCAAACAATATAGTGTTGATAGAAGTGAATAGAAAGCTAGCACTGTCGAACAATACTTTAAAAACTTAGAGTTTCAATATAAGTAGAATTAAGATAAAATATATGCATTGCAAATTTAATAAAAACTAAAGAGAAAAAGATGAGAGAGTTAGTTTGTATAGAGTAATATTATCGCAAAGAACTCGTAATGAAGATATTAAAAATAAAAATGTTAAGCTAGATGAATGTCATACTAAATTAGATAGAATAAGAAATGAATATGTCAAAGCAAAAGTAGGACTAAGAAAAATTGCAGACAATTTGAAGGAGAAGAGATTGAGATGGTTGAACATATTAAATGTAACATTAAAAAGGTTCTGGTAGAAAAGTAAAAATATTAAAATAATAGAAACAAAGTAAGACGTGATAGACCTAAGTTAATTTTGAGGAGGGTAATTCACTAAGATTTAAATGATTTAAATATCTCCGAAAGAGTAACTCAAGTTGGACGTGAATAGAAAGAAAAAATTCAATTGACCAACCCCAAACAATTTGGGTATAAAGCACAAGTTGAGTTTGATTGAGTTGTGAGTTTCTATGCTGTAAAGATCCTTTATTTTTTTTTTCTTCTCCTGATGGTTAAAGAATATGACTGCCACTTAGGGACCTGATATTTATTTCATTGAATCTGAATTCCATTCCGGCAGTAGGTTGCGTGGATGCTTTTATCATACTTCGCTATAATAAGCTTGCTTGATGGCATTATCCTTACTTTTAGGCAATAAAAAGAGACTCGTCTTTCGTTACTAAAGTAAAAAAGATAGTCGTTCTTGGAGGAGCTTTTTTCTCGTCTGGAAATGTCAACCCTGCTGCTGAAGCAAATGTAAGCCCGCATCTTATCCTTTATATGCAATATTAGTTAAGCCCGCACGCTGCTTCCCGCACATACTCGGTCATTGCAAAAACATTATCCCGATTATAAAATACTTATAATCAGAACATAATTTGACATAATTTTATATAATTGTATGATTGTAATGGGTATGGCGTTACGGAATTATGACGATTTAATCCAATCCTCTAGATCTACGGTGATCCCGAGGCTGCGGATATCGTCTTCACTTCCGGGGCAGACATACTTGTGGTTGGCATAAATATAACGACTCAAGTATCACTAACAGGTTATTCTCTTGCCGGCTTATTGTTCAATATTCATTCAAGCGCTAGTATTATTTTTTGGGCAACGCGTTCATAATACACTTTTTGCAGATGACGACCTCGCCGAGCTGAGAAGTTCAAAAGGGAGGCATGCGCAGTTTGTTTGCGATATATGTAAATTCTATAGAGATTGGCATGCCAAATCAGATGGGGTCCACGGTAATTGACGACCGGCATATGAAAAATTAGAATATGAACATTGAGGAAATGAAAAAAAACTGCATTCCTAATTTTCCTTTAGAATTTCTCTGCACAGCGACTGTACTTAAGGACAACCTAGTGGATTTTGTAGCAGTAACATTAAGATTTCGACTTCTACTTGAATATACTAACTGCATTGGGAGGCATAGCTGCTAACTTGGGTATTGGGATGCAGGCATTTTCCTCCACGACCCCGTCAGCTTTGCTGCCCTCGTACGCCCTGACCTCTTCACATTTAAGAGAGGAGTCGTCCGGGTAGAGACTCAAGGGATATGTATGGGACATACGTTGATGGACCAAGGATTGAAGAAGTACGTGGTATCGGAAAAGAGAATCTTCATTTTCTGGCGATGTTACGCCAAGTGTTCTGATTCTTCTTTCACCCCCCCTCGTTTCAGGTGGAATGCAAGCAATCCTTGGACTGGCTATTCTCCAATCTCGGTTGCGTGGTCAGTTGATGTGCCTGGGGTTCTTTCGTTCGTCAGGAACCTGCTCATGAAGCCCTGATCAAGAACGGACGGAAGATATTCATATCAGTTGTTTCTATTCTACCGCCCCATTGTTAATATATCCCATGCTGTGTTCTGATACAAAGTAATGGACAACTGCGTCTATCTCACTCAATGCGTCGCCCAATCTGGCGAATACTCCTCATTTTCTCCTGTCCAGAGTTCAATTTGGAATGTAACGAGGCTGTCCCACAAATAAGCTTGTTACCGATGTCTATGCATGTTCTTACACATAGAGGAAACAAGATCTGCGACCTCACGCTAGCTTCGACCCCTTCTCTCTTCAAATTGTGCTGAATTTGGGGGCGGTGCAGAGACGATCACGCTCCGTTATTATTAATTTTCATAGAGCTTGCTTTCTTTTTTCGGGGGGGGGGGGGATACAGTACTGGAATTGAAGAGGGGGCGGCTTCTTCACCAGTAATCCCCGCAAGAACATAGACCGCCTCTGAAGTGGTGGAACCGATTCGAGTCCCTGACAACGATGTCTCTGCCCTCGACCGATGATGCCAGCTTGAAGACCAGATGGCAGTCGCCGCACACTCTGAGGTTCTTCACAATTTGAAGTGGGGTGCCCCGGGGCGTCGCTATCAGTCCGAATGCAAGCGCCAGTTTCTCGCTGTGCTGTCTCAGCATGGCTTCCTTGTGCTCCTCTTCCACGTCGTGGAGCACAAAATCTGTATCCGGACGGTAACCCACATCCCTCAATCGAGAGAACAACTCCTCCAGCTTGGCGTGTATGCGCTCTGACAGCGGATGAGATCTGTCGCAGGCCAGGAAGGAATGCACTCTGTCCTTCACCTCGATCCAGCTGTAGCCAGCCTCCTTCTTCACCTTCTTCTCCTCCATCAGCTTTCTCACGCGGGATCCCTCGGCCCAGTTTCCGGTCGCGGCGTAGAGATTGGACAGCAGAACATAAGCGGCAGAGTGGTCTGGTTCGAGTGACATGAGCTTCTCCGCTGCCAGCCTTCCGAGTTCCAAGTTCCGGTGGACGCGGCAAGCGCCGAGGAGGGTGCGCCACACGGTCGCCGCTGGTGGAAATGGCATCCCGTCCACTAAACTCATGGCTTCGCCGAATCGTCCAGCTCGGCTGTACAGATCGACCATGCAAGAATAATGGTCCATCGACGGGCTTATATGATGGTGTTCCACCATGGCGTCGAAATGGCGCCGCCCATCCTCTACCAGACCGGCGTGGGTGCACGCCGTGATGACGCCGATGAAGGTGACTCCATCCACTTCCAAACCTCGCGCCTCCATCTCTCCGAAGATATCCAGCGCTTCCTTCGCATGCCCGTGCTGAGCATATCCACAGACCATCGAGTTCCATGATATCAGGTCTCTCCCTGTCTGTCGACCAAAAACCCCATGGGCACTCTCTATGCTACCCTTCTTCGCATACATGGTCACCAGAGCACTGCTGACACACACTGTATCCTCGAATCCCGACTTTACCGAGAACCCATGGAATTGCCTCCCCTGCTCGGCCGTTGAGGCCAGACCAGAGCAAGCAAAGATGACGCTGGACAACGTGAACTCATTTGGGTCAGCACCCTGTTCGAGCATCTCGATAAAGAGTCTGACAGCTGCTTCTGACTCCCCACTCTGCGCATAGCACGCGATCATCGAAGACCATGCGACCACGTCCTTGGCGTCCACGCTCCTGAAGACAGATGAAGCTTCTCTCGTTTTGCCAAGCTCGGTGTAGTAGGCATTCAGCAGAGCGGTACCTACAGAAGGTACATGCTCATGGTTGGTTTTGATGGCATGTGCATGGATTTGTGATGGCGAAACGACGGGCGAAGCTGTCAAGATGGTCGAGTAGGTAAACTCGTTTGGCCGGATACCTTCCCTGCACATTCGGCAGAACAAATCTGCCGCTTGGTGGATTCTACCGTTGGACAGATAGCCGCCAATCATTGCCGTCCACGAGACAACACTTCTAGCTCCACTGATCATGGAAAACACCGCTAGGCTATCATCCATACGACCGGACTTGTTATAGACAACCATAAGGGCCGTCCTGATGTTGCCGTCTAACTCAAAACCCCTTTTCAGAATGCAACAATGGAGTTGGCAGGCAAATGCCAGCTCCTTAAGGTTAGCGCAAGCCTTGATGACTGTCCCAAAGCTTAACTGGGTCAGCCTCAACTCCTCGATCCTCATCCGGTGGAACAGCACGAGAGCTTCAAGATCAAGCCCGTTTTGCACAAGCCCGGCGATCATGGCATTCCAAGATACAGCATCTCTTCCCACCATGTTGTCGAACACCTTGTTCGCATCGGGAGTCAAACCACATTTCGAGTACATATTGATCAAACTGTTGCACACAAATGTAGCACAGTCAGCACCATATTTTATTACCTGACCGTGGACTTGCATACCGCTATCCGGTGCTTGCAGACTAGCCGAAGCCGTAAGCACGCTCGCAAAGGTGTAGGGATTGGGTCTTATACCATCTTGCCTCATTTGAAAGAAGAGGTCCACCACCACATCTTGCTTCTCGTTGTGCGTATAGCCCGTCAACAGTGACGTCCACGAAACAACGTTCCTCACAGGCATTAAGTCGAACACCTTCCTCCCGTCGTCCACCCAACCGCATTTCATGTACATGTCTACCAGTGATGTCGCAACGCTCAGATCAAAATCGTGGGCACATTTGAAGCAGCAGCAGTGTAGCTGCTTGCCGATCGCACCAGTGTACATGAGACCACAAGCTTTTACGGCGCAGGAGAACGCGGATTCATCCGGGGGTACGACACGCCGGACCATCTCCGCGAACGTAACAAGGACTTGTCTGTGCAAGCCATCCCGAGAGTACCCCAACAACAAGCCCTTGTATCGGGCGGCGGCAGCAGCTTCTTTGTCGTCCGCGAGGCTTCCATGGAGATTTTCCTCGAACAGGTGACGTGCTAGACGGAAGGAGGACTGGCCACCGCTCACGGTTGGGGTAGACGTCGTGAAGAGGAGAGAAGGTATGATGTTGAGGGCGGTGGCACCGGAAGCGCGTCGTAGACACCCCAAGAGGGGCCTCGCGAGCATGGCCTCTTCAGCGGGCAAAGAGGTACGGCAGCCACCGGAGCAAACATTGAAGCTTGGAAATAGACAGATCGGCTAAACGCCCTCGCTCCGCTCGAGATGGCAGCCGCCTGTTGGTCTAACCCACTCGTCGTGGAGCTCACATGTCGCCCGACTCGTCTGCGTCAAGCAGCAGGCTCAGTCATGATCACCCCCGCAACAACTCTTGATAATAATGTTGGATGGTCCTCAGTGTTTTTTGATCCTCGCTCGTAAATCTAAATATCGAAATACAGCTCTCTTTGTAGTTGATTTCTAGCAAACTATCCCTCGTCATCACGTTATTCCCTTAATATTCACAAGGTAGTCGAAAAGTCATCTTCACTCGCCTCCACGACCGTTGAATGCTAAATGTTTGACCCACTGCGATCACGGTGGAGGATCATCAGATCAACCGGCGTTGTTGTAAATTTTCGTTTTCAAGTTACCTTCCAGAAAATTCTCGAACATTTTAGAGGACTCTTTTTTCTTTTTTCTCTTTTTCAAAACTCATGGGTCCTCCACCGACTAATTGTGCCGACGCGACGTCTCCCAGAGAAATTAAAGTGATGCGGGTATGCACTTGTGTGTGCATGTGTCTCAGAGATTCAACGGGATCCGTCGTCCACATCTGTTAAGTTGTGGGCTAGCTAGCTGCACGGTGGAGAAGGGCCCATGGAAGTTAGGAAAGAGAGGACGGTTCTCGCCTACTATTTATTGCCTTGCCGTCGATTTCCCTCTCGTTGACTTGATTTTGGATTGCTTGATGGAGGAGCGCCGGGGTAAAGTAAAACCTCGAGATGCTGACGTTAAACTCGTCAACATCTTAAAATTTGGGGATGAACCGAATTTATATGCAAATTAAATTAGAAATATCTCCCAAATTAATTGATCCGTTGTCGACGGGATTTTATAAGGTGTTTGGTAGCTCTTTTAATTTTGAGTCAATTTCGTTTTTAAAATCCAGACTACTTGACTTCTCATTTTTAATTTTAAAATCAAAAGAGTCTAATTATTCCGTGTTTGACAAAATTGTCACAATTTTTAAAATTTATAGAGTACTATTTGGTTATGATTTTAAAATCAAAATAACTCTATGACACGCACTGTATTTCAATACAATGTAGTATGTCACAATATCCATATTTATTTAATGTCAACTAATGAATAATATCAACTAACATCTATGACACACACTGCATGGTTCCGCTCTTCGGTCACCGCCCTCCTTCCCAACGAGAAGGAACAAGCGCCCGCGTCTCTCCCGAAAATAAAATAACTTTTGCCCTGTTTTATTTTCGGGAGAAATATTAAAAGTAAGTCTCTTTATTTTAAAAAAAAAAAGAAACAGGTGAGAGATTTGACTAAACACTTCTCTTTTTCTATTTTAAAATTTTAGGTAAAAAAATGCTATCAAACACCCTATTATGGTAGGGGAATGTAAACATGAATAACTTTAGTAAGAAAATAAAAATGATAAAAGGAGACGGAGGCGGAACGGAACGCCGCACTCGGTACTCGTCGGTTCGATTCTCTTCCTCCGGAGTCGGTTCTCTTCCCAGACTGCACATTCTTCTAACTCCCAAACTTCCTTCTCCCCTGTTTATTTATCCCCTTCTTCCCGTCGATCTTCGGGCAGGGGAGGCCTTTCTCGACCTTGACGTCGTTCCGCTCGGCGTCTCCTTGCATCACATCGGTCGGAGGATGGACGGGCGCCAGGGGACTCCTTTCCTCATCTGTGCCTTCTGGCTGCTGCCGCTTCTGACGACCGGTGATCTCTGGATATCCCAATCCGTTCTCCATTTCATCATCACGCGCTGTCTCCCTTCTCCTACTGGCGTCTACATTAATTAACTTTTGCTTCTCCGATGCATGGCACGGATCTGTAGGTGAAGGAGTGCGTGTTGGCGCCGATCACCGGAGCAACCTCCAGGGCAGGCCCGGGGGGAGTCGCAAGCTGTTCGTCTTCGGTGACTCCTATGCCGATACCGGCAACCTCGCCAAGATTATCTCTCCCGCGTGGAGTGATCCCTACGGCATCACCTTCCCGAAGAAGCCCGCCGGCCGCTTCTCCGACGGCCGAGTCTTCACCGACTATCTCGGTAACCTCTCGATCGCTCCGCAGTGCCCGGATGCTCTGTAACCCGCCTTCGCTTTTCTCTTCTGGTAATTAATAATGCATTGATACGACGCTTCCTTCCGAGTACGTCTTTACTGCGACACTCGGCTTGCCTGGCATCCAGTACGCATTCAAGCGCGCGCACCGGGCTCCTCTTCTGAAGCTTTGTTTGCGGCATTTCGTCGATCGAACAGCCGGACCCGAGGAAGGAATCCCGATTTGCGTGTGGGCATTTTCTCGTTTCAACCACTCTCTACTGTTCCATCCCCTTCTTCGGCGCTATGTCGAGATCAACCCGCCGCTGGCGGCTTGCTTGCCGCGCCGACTCCTCGTTAATATTCTTCTTCATGTGCTAGCTGCTGGGTGCTCTTCTCTTTCTTTGGCTTCCTTTCCCTTCCACGCCGAAGGAGCATACTTAATTGTTTGTTTAACTATTCACCCACTTTCCAACACCTCCGAAATATTAGATCAATTGGGACGGTGCTTTTACAACACGGATTAGCAGCTTTTAAACCGCGCGCACTCCTGACGGCGGGTCTTGGTCTTGAACGGCTTGGCAGCTTCCATCCTGGGAATCAGATCCCCGCTGCCTTACAAGTACCGGAAGTATGGCAAAAAGCTCCTACCCTACGGCATGAACTTCGCCGTCGGCGGCTCCGGCGTCTTCGACGGCCCCTTCTTCCAGGACAACCTGACCGTCCAGATAGACCACTTCGAGGCGCAGGTCAACGAGGGAGTCTTCCCCACCGCCGACCTCGGGCGGTCCACGGCGGTGGTCTGCGAAGCCGGCAACGACTACATCTTCTTCGAGGCGGCCGGTGGCTCCATGGAGGTCAGTGCTTGTGGCGCGCTGCTTCTCTCTCTCTCTCTCTCTATCTTCCGTTAGAGGGTTGTTGGATATTAGATATATCATAGCGTTCCCCAGGATCAGGAAGAAGCCCTTGCACGCCTCAATAAATATCAACAAGTTAGAAATTCTGAGCCGATGGATTTTTTTCACTGGGAAAAAGTCAAGAACATCTTATCTCATTGGCTTGCATGGGGGCAGTGAGTCGAGATGCCCATGAACATTACGCTTGTAACGAGTATTTACTACTCGGATAAAAATATTGCAGCACCGATGCATTTTAGAAGCAACCGCGCGCGCGCGCACACACGTATAACATATATATAGATGTAAAACTTCAATGCATGCTTGCTGCATTTATAACATTCCAACTACCAGAAAACCGAACACGGCGCCAAATAAGATCTACCTCGCTCTCTCATTCTCTCTTGTTTGGGGGGGGAGGGGTTCGAAAGAGACTGCATGCATTTAACACCGATAATAACTATTAAACAACAGTGACGTGTGCATATATTTATAAATCCCGATCGATCCAGGGGATGAAGAACTTCTCTGAGACGCTAATGGAGCAGCTGCGGTCGGATCTGAAGCGGATCCGGGAAGTGGGCGTGGGCAAGATCTTGGCCACGAACTTGCATCCGGTCGGGTGCATCCCGCGCATGTCCAAGGCCTACTCCTACAAGCAGTGCAACCAGACGGTGAACCTGGCCGCCATGTACCACAACGGCCTGCTGGCCCAGGCCGTCTCCGATCTGAACCGGGACACCGTCGACGGCTCGGCGCCCTTCGCCATCATCGATCTCTTCGACGCCTTCACTACTGTGCTCAACCAAGGTACGTACGTACGTACACGGCGGCCAGACTGCACTAGTTGCGGAGAAAAATTTTAAAGTAACACAGTTTTAAATTTTATTTCCGGATATAGCATACTAAAAATTTTATTTTCAAATTTAATTTGAGCAAAGTCGCTAAGTTAGGTAGCTCCAACGGGAGAAGTCGCTACCTTACGTAGCGACTTACACATTTCAAAAAAAAAGAAAAAAAGAAAAAAGTGGAAGTCGCTACCTTACGTAGCGACTTACACATTTCAAAAAAAAAAAGAAAAAAAAAGTGTGGAAGTGGCTGGACTCTCCAGCGACTTCCACCTTATATTATTATATTATTATATATTAATTTATATTAACTAATTAATATTTATAATCTTTTTCAAATAAATTATTATATTTTAATATGTAAAGTTAATATTTATAACATATAAATTTAATTATCCATTATAAATATTTAATTTTAAATTAATTATTTGAAATAAAAAAACATGTCCTAATATAATAATTTAAATAAAATAAAATTTTTATATAAAATTTTATTTTATCATTAAAATAATATATCATTACTATTTAATATTTAATATTTAATATTTAAATATATTTAATCCTAACATTCAATAAATATGCATTTAATTAATAATAAAAAATTAAATTAAACAATTAATTTTTAATTTTTTAACATATAACTAAATTGGTTATTTAATATTAATATTTAAACTTTAATTAAATATAAATAAAATAAAATTTAAAATAATTTAACATAACAAGTTAATTAATTAATTGTTAATGTTTTAACATATAACTAGACTAGTTACATAATATTAATATTAATATTTTATTTAACCTAAAATAAAATGGAAATTAAAATAATTTAACATAACACCTTACTCAAAAATGTTATATTTATAAAATATTTTTAAAATTAAAATATAATATAAATATTATATTTTAATTAAAGTTTAAATATTAATATTAAATAACCAATTTAAAATAATTAATTTAAAATTAAATATTTATAATGGATAATTAACTTTATATGTTATAAATATTAACTTTACATATTAATATATAATAATTTATTTTAAAAAAAATATAAATGTTAATTAGTTAATATAAATTAATATATAATAATATAATAATATAAGGTGGAAGTCGCTGGAGAGTCCAGCGACTTCCACACTTTTTTTTTTTTGAAATGTGTAAGTCGCTACGTAAGGTAGCGACTTCCACTTTTTTTTTTCTTTTTTTTTTTGAAATGTGTAAGTCGCTACGTAAGGTAGCGACTTCTCCCGTTGGACTTGAAGTCGCTACCAAACTTAGAGACTTTGCCCAAACCGTGTTAGATTTGGAAATAAAATTTTTAGTATGCTATATCCGGAAATAAAATTTAAAACTGTGTTACTTTAAAAATTTTCTCCACTAGTTGCAGCCCGGACGAACAGAAACATACGGAATTAATTAAGTAGAGCTGACCGGCGACGTATTCAATTTGATTATATAGTATGACAAAGATTGATTAACACTGACAATGGACAGGCTATCTGTATATATATATATATAAATATTTGTGGTATGGGTTTTAATTGAGCAGAGATGATGAAGTCGAGCGACGCCTTGAGGCCCTGCTGTGAGGGAGTGAATGGCAGCTACAGCTGCGGGAGCACCGACGAGAAGGGCGCCGCCATGTACACAGTCTGCGAGCCGCCGCGACGGAGGTTCTACTTCGACACCGTGCATCCGACGCAGTTCGGCTGGACAGCCGCCTTCTCTTCACTCGGCGCTTCGCTTAGCAGCCTCCTGAACTGACCATGCATTCTGCTCCTGCTCGCCTCTCTCTCTCTCTCTCTCGTGTTCATGCTCTTCCTCCTCCATTTGTTGGATGGACCGGTTGTCGAGGCGGATAATTTTGTTTCGTTCCTTCTGTTGTAAGCGGTTGATCAATGCTCTCATATGATATATATAGCTCCAAGCACATGCGGTTTTATGTTTTTCGTTTACTCCAGTCCCGTACGCACCTAAAAATGTTGTAATTTTTAAGTCCACGGATAACTTTTCTTTGCTTCGGTCACTGTGTATGTCCCCTCAATCCGCGGGATAGTAAGGCAAGATTTTGGTCAAAAGTATGGTTCTTAACCAGGGGTGGCACAAAACGGTTCAAACCGAAAAATTAAACCGAATCAGGCTATTCGATTCGGTTTGGATCCTCTTTCGATTTGATTTAGTTTGGAAAATCTCCAAACCGATTTAAACCAAACTAAAACGTTTAAATCAATTAATAAAAAATATAAAAATTATTATAGTATTAATAAAAACAATATTTTATAAATTTTATAATAAAATAATATTTATTTTTATTATTTTAACATAAAAATCAATATATGTGTGAAAAATAATTAATTTAAATATTTTTATTTATTTTCGGTTTAAATCGAACCAAACCGAATTCAATTCGGTTTGGGAGGATGATTCGGTTTGATTCGGTTTAGAGAAAAAAAGTCCAAATCGGACCAAACCGAACCGTGCCCACTCCTATTCCTAACACCAAACATATTTTTGGATTCCTGCAGCCTTTTATATCAATCTATATTCGTGGATATTAGAAATATGCATATCAAAATTAATATAATAAGTTTAACTCTTGTACATTACATAACATATATACCTTGTTTGTCCTGCAAGGCAAAGTTGATGCTATTAGCTAGCCAAACACAATATTGATTTCAAAATTGACAGTTAACAAATGTGTTTAGTATTATTATCGTACCGACTTTTAATTAGAAACGATATTTCAAAAGGTGGAGGCAGACAAACATATTAAATGTCTCAAAAAATCTTTCAAAATTCTGCCCCTAACGTTTAGAGAATTTGATATGTAGATGACTCTTGCCATGGGAAGTTTGGAGCCAAATGCACCCTGAGATTCACATATCTTAGTGAATCAAAACACCCCCATTGGATTTTTAGTTAATTAAAACGATTTCCATGTATAGGGATGGAAATGGAATTTAAAATTTTAGAATTTTGATAAAATTAACTGGTTTAAAACCTATTAAAGCGTCTTACAAATAATTGGAAACAGAGTTGGATACAATGATGAAATTAAATTCTAGTAGTTACATAAGATTCGCTGGCTTATCTTAAATAAGAAATTAACATGTATATTCAAATGTATAAATCAAATTATAATGTAACGAATTATTAAAATGAGAGGATAAGCATGCTGCAACTAGGAGATAGCAAGAAAAGTACGGGATGCATATGACCTGTCCTTGATTATTATTGTTAATTGTAACTTTGAGGCATAAACGCGAATGATATCAATCATAACATAGAACGCATTAGACCTTAGTGAGAATTACATTATGATTCTTCTCTTCTCATTATTTCAAAAAACAATGTAGATTTTATGATAATTGATATTTTCTATAATCCGTCCTTTGATAAGTTTTGAAAGTTGAGATAGGAGAAAGGAGTTAAGTCTCTCTCTCTCTCTCAAAAAAAAAAAACTAAACTTAAACATTGTAATTTAAAAGTTAAAAAGAGAGTGTAGATTGTGTTTTAATAATTTTAATGATTAAAACCACTCTAAATCTCAACGGAATGTATCCTTCGTTGTAATCTAGACCTATTCTCGTAGAGCTAATGGAATGCCTGTCACAACGGGGTTGAACGGGTTGCTCGGCTTGATCAATTTTTGGGTTAATCGACCCAGTCCCCCACCTCGAGACACCGACCTAGTATTTGTTTTTATTTTATTTTTTATTACGGCCCTACGGACTTGGTCTTGACTCTAACTGACCAAGGTCTGATTTTGAGCCGACCGACTCAATCTCCACCCTGCTTACCTCTAAGCAGGGGTGTCAATGGGCCGGGCTTGGGCTTGCCCGGCCCAAACCCACTTCAGCTCATATATACGAAGTCCAAGTCCAAACCCACGTAGAAAGTCCAATGAATTAGAGTTGTGTAAATGGACTTCAGTCCAATGAATTAGAGGCTCTAAGGTGTACTTCATGCAAACTGTCAAATCAACTAGTTAACAGTTCTCGATTTTCTAAAAAAACTGACTGCTTTCGAAACTTGGAAACTTTCTGCCGAAGCGCTTTCAAATGAAAATATAACTTTCTAGCCTCAAGGGAGAACCATCCCATGGTGGCACCTAATGAGTATGCCGCAGCAAAAGACACAACATCAAAGAAATTTGCACTACATTTCGAGACAAAAGTGGGAATTATGTCATCCATCGAAAACAGGCTTCCGGGGCACATCCAACTTACACTGTTCACCCGCTCGTTGGCGGGAATTATGTCATGCGACGCTTACAAAGAATCATTGCTTGAACTGCTGAGCGGGGAAAAAATGTTGTCTTGAACATGCAAACCTAGTGGGGTGTTTGGTTGCATGATAATTTTTTGCACACTTTCATGATAAAAAATTATATTAAAATAAAAAGTGAACCAACTCATGACATAAAATTATCATGTTTGGAGGAATGTGATAACAAAAAAAAAGTTACTATCGTACATGACCAAACAAAGTGGGGGACCACAAGAAAAAAGAAAGAAATGAGACCATCTTTTTTGTTTAAGGAGAAAATCACTTTCAAAACATAAAATTGTCAAGGTTGCCAAACACCTCTTTTAACAAGTTTTCTTACAATTTTTAAAAATTAAAATAAAAACTTCCATTATCATGCAACCAAACACCCCATAAAGGTAATTCATTCATGACCCACAATGTACGAGAAGGAAAATAAAAAAAGGGCACGAGTGTCTTTCCAGTCTCTCACTTTCTCAGATTAAAAGCATGGAAAGCCAAGTCAGCGGCCAGGGCGCGTGACCCGGCCTTGGGATCCGGCTGGGTTGGGTCGGTCGTGATCTCCTAAAAAATAGAGGATGAGGACCGGGTCACCAACGTTAGACTAACCGTTGGAGGTAGGGGTGCAAACGAGTCGAGTCAAGCCGAGTAGTATGGTGTTCAAGCTCGGCTCGTTTATTTTACACGAGTTCGAGTTCGAGCTCGAGTTTTAGCGAGTATGTGAAACTCTTGTTCAAACTTGGTTCGTTTATTAATCGAGCTGAGTCGAGCTCGAACTCGAGTAGTAGTTAGACTAAAATTCAATTCATATTCAAACTTAAGTTATATACAAACTCCTTTATAAATCCAAAATCAATGAAAAGTCATTTGTGAAACTTTAGATTTAACTCATTTATGAAACTCAATCTAAGTTTAAACTTAAGTTTTGAATTATTTAATATATTTAAGTGACAATATATAAATATTAATACTTAAAATTTAATTTTAAAAATAAATATATAATATAATATTTAATCGAGCTGCCCGCGAGCTTATCGAGCCGAGCAGGAGTCTGTTCAAGTTCGACTCATTTAATGAGTCGAACTTTATTTTTTGTTCAAGCTTGTTCATTTAACATAATAAACGAGCCGAGTCGAGTTTTTATCGAGTCGAGCTTCGAGCTACTTGTCGAGTGTATTGGTTCGTTTGCACCCCTAGTTGGAGGGCTTTCAAAGAGACCCTCTAAAATTCCCCACACCCACCCTTCGTGCAAGCAGAAAACTTCAAGAAGAACAACGGAAACATAATGAACCTAGAAGTGTGCAAGTAAATCATAACGGGGAATGGTGGGTGCACAAGCGAAAAAAGAAAATCCAGAGATGCCTTTTGACATCACCAAGAATTTACTAAACACAATGGGAAACAGGTTATCTCAGAAATCCATCCAGATGCCCACTTTTCCAATAAACCCAAGATAGCATTTTCAAGTAGTAATTTACAAAAGCAGACAAAATAAACGAAAGCCCAAGAGGGAAGAGGAGGAATAGTACAACAGTACACCGTTTTATCACCCACCGAAACAGGGACACTTTTTGCAGGTTTGAAAAAAATATGAATTTGCCTATTGCACAGTTTACATAGCAATTACTACAAGGGAGGCTGCATTGTAAGCTCATTAAGTGGAGAGAACTCCAGTTTAGTGCTTCGCTTTCCACTTTTCCTTTTTGAGGATCGGCAAAAGGAGAAGTTAACTGACGAGCAACAAAAATAACACTATCGAACGACAGCTGATCATGTACACGAATTTTCTTCCTACGCTAAAAGGCTATGCATGACGGAGACGAACTTCTAAGGCAGGTTTACCCCAACGACCAAACTAATTTAAGGTACATTGGAAGGTAGTACTGCTTGTACACAAGTCCGTTCTCCTTGTGCCATACTAGTTTCGTTGTTCTCGTACTCAGAAAGGATGTTCATGAACTCATTTAGCAAGCGCTGAACCTTTCTATTTGACGCCATTGCGGGAAGAATATCCTCTCTCAGAAGGTTGTGCTTTTTCATTCCCTGCAGAAATCATCAGTGGTTAGGCCGTGTAGCAACAAGCCAGTCCGCCGTTCAATGTGATACAGAAACAATCCCCCCTATTCAGGGTGTCGTAGAGAGAGTAATCAAAGCAGAAATATAATCCCAAAAATAAATATATTTAGGGTATTTGAGGCATATCCCTATAAATATCTAAATTACATAAATACAGTCATAAAACACCTATTAGATTGTATACACTTGACATTGTCAAAATACTACGCATATGACACTAAAGAAAATTTTCGGTCCCTATGACTAGGGCATCAAACTTCTCAATTAACAAGGTTACCCTCATTCTACCCTCCCTCCCCCCCTCTCTCTGGTCACAAGTGCCATCAACCAGGCCATGCTGGTGGACTATGAAAGTCAAGGAGGTCACAGACCAGCGAGCAGGTGCATGATGCACCCTCAGACCTCAACATGGTTGGCCAGGCAGATGAGCAAGCTCCCTTCGGAGCAGTCCAGTTAGTGGTCTTCTACAGCTCCAGTAGGTCAGGGCAGTAGATGACAGGGAAAGAAAAGGAGGAGAGAGAGGGGGGAGGGAGGGAGAGAGAGAGGACCTCATTGTTTGTGAAGTGCCATTTTCAACACTCGAGCTGGCCTCAGCATAGAGCTCTGTATCATTCTCGACTGTCCAGCCAGTCTCAGCACATTGGGCCTTCAGGACCTTGTTTCTGCAATGACTGCAAAGCTTGTAGTTCTGTAGGCCCCCCGTCACAAAGCCCTCCGCTCCATCTGCTTGCTGTTCCTTCTATCCAGCCACATCGGCAGCCTAACCACTGATTGTGCCCCCGAGTCCCCTCACCTTCCTACTCTCCTAACTGATCTGATCATTATCCTCAATACTCTTGTTCCCAATCTCCTTCCTTAACCACTCTGGTCCCTCTCTGATGCCCTGCTTGCTTAGAGTATCAGAAACATACCATTATCAATTTTGATATTAATATTTCTGAAGGATAGAATATCAATATCAAAATTGATATAAGTGGGTATTTATATTACATACGATGCCTTGTTTGTAATAAAATTTCCAAAATTGATTTTAGTAGCCAAACATCTTTGGACGATTTGTATCAATATCAATTTCAAAATTAATAGTGATAGAAATGTCTAATACTGTTACCAAACAAGTGTAAAATAATGAAGAGGGAAAAAAGAGTCCAGGACTTAGGCAAATATCCATTCCTGCCCTTGTTTTTCTCTCACACCTCTCTCGCTTCGAGGCTTTGCAGACAGTAGAAGAAAGATGTATAATATGGAGAGAGAGAGAGAGAGTGCAAGAGGAAAAGATGAAGAATCTAAGAGAGAGATGCAGAGAGTTATAATAAAGATTGAAATAGAGTTTAGCCATTTAGTCTCTAGTGACTAAGGGTCAATTATGAGAAGGTAATGGTAGAAGCACATATGTAAAATGTTGAGGATGAAGAGGCATTTAAGTGCTTGTTACAGTTTTGGGTACGTGTAGATATGCAAATACCCCATATATTTCTCATGAAGCACATAACAAATTTCAAATGAAAAGAATCATAAAGTAAAATAGTCTCACAAGCACGCATGGATCCCATGCGGGGTTCATTAAGTCCAGTGATGTTGACTCAGCCATGCCTGCAGGAGGGCCAACAAAGCTTTCACAGACTTCACGCAAACGGAATTCATCCGCTTCTCTGCAAAGAGGTGATAAATTACAGTGTAAAATTGCTTCCCACCGACAAGCTGACATTTTACCAGTAAAAAAATAAATAAGATGATACTGTTTAAACAACTTCTACTAGGTTCACCTTATTTCTAAAAACAGCTACTCACAAGCCACTGGTTTTGCAAGTAATGAAGTGCTCATGAGGTGCTTATCTTATTTATGCAGACTAAACAGGCAAAAGGCAGATAAAGTCAGAAAACCGGCTGTCATAAGCACTGTTATTCTCACTTCCTTTGATTCTGACTAGTACTGGAAGAACTACAATCGATAGGCCTTAAAGCAGATTGGGCCAGCTGGCCAATTGTGACATCATGTCTCTCATCCACACTGTTTCAGAAGAAATACTTCCAACTTCTAAATAAGAAAATCTAACTCATTCTAATTTCAGTTTTTGATAGCAGGATGTACTGTTAAGTGCTGCCTCTCAGTTTCAATGACGTCTTTCCGGGTTCCACTCAAAGAAAACATGGAGTTAATACATATAGTTCCTGTTATGCATTACATTACTTTTCAGGTTTCCATCATGCATTACTTTCTGGTATCTGATTTATCAAATGTGTGAAACAAGCTTACAATTTATTCTTATTTCTGAGATTATGGTCATTTTATAGAAGATACTTCATTCAACCTAGCATAAGCCCTAAAGAACAAATATTTCCAGAATACCACAGAAGAAATTTATAACAACTAGGAAAAGAAAGAAATAAGAGACACTGACCTTGCAAGAAACCGTACATAAGAAAGTAGGCATTGGCGATATTCATTGGGTGACTTCAATGCTAGTGCTGATTCCAACTGTGTCTCCAAATGTGCACGGGTATGCTTACCATCATCGGTCATTCTGCATATAGACCAATTTAGTTTATGAAATTGATCTCTTAAACAGTTAGGTAGATATCAGTTGAACTTTGTTGCTTCGACTTCATCATTAACAAGCATTCCTCTATAACGTAATGCTGATGGTAGAAATTAAAACCTATGCTCTTCTAAAGTATATAGATCCTATACAACCAAAGACAGCAAAAAGTTAATGATGGTACATCCAGTTACAACTAGCCTAAAGCAAGATGTATATATACCTGCTCCAACTAGGTTTTCTTGCCAGAAACTTCCCCACATCAACTTGTAATTTTGCTAGTTCACCACCTTGTACAGAGCTCAAGTTCATAGAACTTGCAAAACTTGATGCAGGAAAGCAGTCATCAGCAATCCTCAGCCAACATCTCAGACTCATATCAAAAAGAAATGCATGACGAGTAGCAAGAATAACAAGAGGTGAGCCAGATTTTGAAAACCTTACAGATATAACTTTAATTGTTCCTGAAAAAAAATAAAACAGGTATAAACGTTACAAATAAAATATTAATAAAGTCAGAAGCCAATAAAATTGAATGATCTAAAGGGACTTGATTATTTTGGCCTTTATTTAATCACATTGGTGTTTGGACACATTTTCAAGCACAATTTTGACATCACTTTCACTTAGAACTTGGAAGTACCTCCAGAATCATTAGGGAGGGGGTTGATTAAATTCAAGAAGAAAGAGGTTTAATAGAACAAGTACGTCCCCAGCTCTTAAAGCATTCTGAAAAATGGGATTTGATGACTTCATCCTGAGGAAACAGGCATGCATATCTTGCACCCAGCATGCCATACAAGTACTAAGGAAACTCAATGTTAGAAGATCTATGCATCCATCCACTATAGTTGCCTTCCTTGAGACATGTGCAATGTAAAACTTACGTGTTTCCTTTGCAAATGAGTCTTCCAATGATGAAACAAGAGAAGCCAATGAATCATGCACAAGACATGTCCGGTGAAAAAGATCCCAAACATACAGAAAGCCCTTCCTTGTGACAAGAAGAAGCTTCCAGAATTCATCACAATCTATAAATACAGCCGCTGAACCCATCATCATTGTGGGCATTGCCCTCCTTCCACACCTTGTGTAAACCTTCAAGAAAAGAAAATATCACAAAATACTGATTTAAGACCAAGTGCTACGTACAATTACACAAAAATTAAAAAAAAGAGAAACCTGTAAGCCTCCATCTTCACAACCAACAGCCCAAAAATTGGCATTCCCTGCTAAAACAGTTACTCTTCCAGAAATTCTGTCTGACCAAAGGGTATTACATTCTTTCGAGCAAATGATTTCAGTTTCCTTTGTTGAAAATGCATTACCAATTCCAGAAACATCATGGACTGCCTTCTCGATGGGCTTAGCTTCCAAGCAAACTGAAGTTGTGTCATCACCTTCTTTCTTACTGAAAACTCGAATAGAAAGAAAATTGGACGCCTGAGAATTTAACGTGCCTATAGATCCTGAATGCTGGACAATAATTCCTTCATCAGTAGCAGTAGAAACAGAAGCTTTCTCAATGATAAGGTTCTCATGAATATTAGTCCTCGCAGTAAGCCCACGCTCTTTTGCATTACTCAAGTAAGAATTTCCACTAAATGGTCTTTTAGTGACAGTTTCTTTTACTCCATCAATAAGAACTGCATTATCATCCTTTGGCTGATTGGTGGCTAAAGAAGAGAAGTCAACCATTTGAGCCTGGGAAATATGGTCCAGATGGCCGGGAACTCCTACTGCTTCAGGAATTATCCTTTTCCTTCCATCAGGCCTCCTATACTCCCTTTGTTTCACAGGGCTGGATATTCGAGCAGGAGTGACTTTGTTCACTCCTTCGTTATTTGTCACACCATCACTCTTTCCATCTTCAGGGTGGGTATCTGGTGTTCTTGGAGTAGACTGGCCAGTGATTGAGCTGTTCAGCTCTGGTGAAGGCCTAGCAGGTGGTTGAATCTGCTTCAAAATGGAAGGTGCCTTCTTGTTAACTGCTTGTTTACCCCCTACTGCCTCTAATAATAACTGTGCAGGGCTTTCAGCTAAATTTGCTTGTCGCCCTCTGACATCTCCATAACGGCTCCTCTTCAAGTCATCCAACTCGAAATCACTTAGCCTGTAGCCCAGTTCCTTCACTTCAAAATGGAATGTAGCCACAGTCCCATCTAAGGAACAGGCAAAAAGTGCATATCCATCAGGACTCCTGTCAGACAGCAGATAATGATTAGATGATAACAAACGACTTGTAAGAAAGGTCTAGATAGCACTAACTTTTAAAATAATGGTATGTACATGAGTTACCAGGACAAGTCAACTACACTTTGTGAAAAGAAATGTTTTGCCACAAAAAGTGGACGGGGACTAGCTGTTGTCCATACTGTTATAGTCCTATCCTGACTTCCAATTGCAATAACATTGTATGGCTGTAGTTCTTTTGATGCAGGTTTTGTAGAGCCATTTGTCCATCCGGAAGATGCACCTTTTACCTCTGGACCATTGGAAAAATTCTTGCGGAACATTGAATGGTTAAACTTCACTACTACAACAGGAGCATTGTGACCCAGAAAATCAAAGGTTGCTGACCAGTCTCCTCTTTCTAATACAGGGGCAGAATGCCGAGGCTTCTGGAAACCATGAGTAGTTGTTATAAAATGACCGCAGGGAGACCATCCAAGTCGTCTAAAAAATGTTGATCCAACCTAGAAAGTATTTACTGCCAGAATAAGTATATGAATTGATAATGATTCAAAAAGAATAAATTAAAAGATGATATTGTAATCATGCATACAGATTTTGACCAATGCCCTTCTGCCTTATGGGCAAGGCTCCAATCAGCTGTTCGCCAAACAATAACTGTCTTGTCATCAGATTGGCTTGCAATAAAAGATCCGATTGGATCCCAAGCAACTCCCTTTACAAGGCTGGAGTGACCTCTCAAGACAGTTGTGCATATCCCATTGGTCATGTTCCATATGTGAATGGTATTGTCTAAACTGCCACTTGCTAATGTTGAATCATCTGGAGACCAGTTAAGGTCTACCTGCATCAAGCATAGGAAGCAACACCAAGGTTATACGCACAAAGCAAAATTTAAGGAAATATAAGAAATTACTAAAATAGACATCTTATGAAGAATGTTGCGTAATCACGGAGTTGGGAAGTAGAAAAGAATGCATAAAATTACCACGTCTGCTGTATGTCCCCTCAAAGTCATTACAACTTTCCAATTTTCCACGTCAGGAGGTTCTCCACTTCCAAACTCGGTGGCCCCTGATCCAGGTTTCCTCTCGTGAATAAGAATTACTTGATCATCGGATCCCGAAGCGATAAAACGACCATGTCTAGCCCATCTAACACAATTAACCGATCCAAAATGATCACGAAGTGTAGCCAATAACTTCTGAGCAGACGGATCATAATCCGATTCTCTGCCGACTGATTTCAAGTCCCAAATTCGTACCTAAGACAAGACAATTCAAGACAAAATAAGTTGTCATGGAGTTCATATAGCTAATTCGTGTATCTATGACACCATGCATGTTCCATACTTTCGATCGCTCAAGTTGTGGAACAGAATAAGCGCTTTGGGTGAAGAGAGTGCTCAATACAAGACCGAATACTTTCAAACAGACAAAAGACGTAACGAGTTCGGAGACACAAAACCCCCGTTTTCACAACGGTAGAGTAGCCACGTCAGAAGAGACAGTAGAAGCAGAAATAGGTCGTGAACAATAGCTACCGCAGCACAAGAAAGAAAAAGAAGAACACACCTTGTGATCTCCTCCGCCCGTCGCGAACCTGAGCCCCCCCGGCTGGATATCCACGGAGAAGATCTGCATTCCCTCATGCCTGATCCAACCGGGCTTCTCCGCAATCATCGCTTCCTGCCCGCAGCAGTTGCCACGCCGGCTTCCTACACGTCACCTCGCTCTAGGCACGGTCGCCTCAGAACGAGAAACTAGGAACCACATGTGCTCCCGCAGGACGAAGACAGACCAGCAAAAACCCTAAGCTTACGGGGCAAAAGCCCTAGTGCGTCCCAGAATCCGGCGGGGGGGGGGGGTGGAAGGTATGGTGCTCTAACGGAACGTACTCCAATTATCCAGCCCTCTGGAGGTCCCCGTTCCAGATTTGACGTTGTGTCCCTGGGGATGGCGATGGCGAGGCATGAGCGGAAAGCAGGACAGGACGCTGAGGGGTTGAAAAAGGTGATATTTTTTGAGGAGCCGTAATCTTCCTAGAGACCTGATTTTTGCCCTACGCTCGATTTGAATGGGGGGATTTGGTTCCGGTTAAGAGGATTATTATGTATATACACACAGAGAGAGAGAGAGAGAGCCCACAACCTAAACTAGAATTGGGGGCGGTTGCTCCTCTGCTTGCAAAAGAGGTATTCCTAGATCCCTCTATCCATCATCCACGGGGTGACTACATCCAGTCCAGGCAACACACACACACACACACGTATATAGATCATTATTTGGGCACGAATGCAAAGGCGCTCATGACCCCAATAAGTTCTGCCCTTGTCCAAATGGTGTTGTGTCGTGAACAACTACTCTGTTCCAAACCATCCATAGATTTTCTGCCCTTCTTAGAAGTGAGATCTTTTGATGTGAGGCCAACCAACGAAAGATGCAATTTGGTCCACTTGCAGTAGCGGAACAGGGCTTGCATGGCCTGGATCATCTGTGCTCGCATGTCTCACATATCATCTGAAATTGGCTTATGCAGACTTCTCATCATTATGAGTACCATGCTTTATGGAATGTTTGGTTGCATAATAATTTTTTGTACATTTTCATGATAAAAAATTATATTAAAATAAAAAGTAAATCAACCCATGACATAAAATTATCATGTTTGGAGGGATGTGATAACAAAAAAGAGCTACTATCATTCATAACCAACCAAAGTGGGGGACCACAAGAAAAAAGAAAAAGGTGAAATCCTCTTTTTTTGTTTGAGAAGAAAATCACTTTCAAAAAAAAATTTGTCAAGGTTGTCAAACACATCTTTTGACAAGTTTTCTTACAATTTTTAAAAAATAAAATTAAAATCTCCATTATCATGTAACCAAACACCCCATTAAGCTGCGTTTTGGTAAGATTTTTTTTCAGATAAATTTTTCAAAATATTTTGCATGGCATTTCTTACTTACTTCAATGACCTCGAAGTTTGATACATGCAACTTTTAAATTTGTATTCGGAACACTTGTGAACTTTCAAAATGTAAGATTTCAATATATATAATTATTATTTTATTTCTTACTAATATTTATGAGGAAAAAGTAAAAAGACAACTCATTTGAGGAAGAAAAAGGGAAGGACGAAAAATGCAAAAACAACAAAACAGAGAATAAAACTGTAAAGTAAAGTAGACATCCAAAAATTATTCACCAAATCTAACTCCTTCAACCTTTGGTGGATTTTGGTTATGCGTTAGTGGGTCTGTTCTTCTTTACCCCTCAGAAGCCAACAAAAAGTTAAATCCATTTGTGTTGCGTTTAAAACTAGATAGAAATTTCAAATGATTGAAGTCTCCATACAAATCCATACCAAACAAGCCATTAGTGACGTAAGATGAGCCAATTAGGTAATTTATAATGGGCTGGAGTATAGGCTTTCAATTTCAAGTTCGTTGGCTACCTACTAACTTGGGCTTGGCTTCATTTACTTAAGTTGATATGGGCTTGAGAGTTGAGCAAAGCCAAGCCTAGCTCATTCGCACTTATCTCCAAAGGTACTTATTATATTGTCTACTTTTGATATATCTCTAATATGCCACATTCAAGACTAAAAACATCCCTGTTAATGATAATAAGCTGTTAATGGGTACATACATATGGCAAAGACACCTAAGGAGAAGAGAGAGAGAGAGAGAGAGAGAGAGAGAGAGAGAGAGAGAGAGAGAGAGAGAGAGAGCTATAGGAGTTCAAACAAATTTTTTCTCTCAACTCTTATGCATATTTCTCTCTCTATACACTCTATGTCACTATCTCCACTCTCTCTCTCTCTCACACACACACACACACACATATCTCTATATTATTTTCTCTAACGGATGTGTAAGAGATAGATGGATAGATAGATAGATAGATAAATAGATAGAGAGAGAGAGAATTACGTTGGGAATTAGATTATGTTAAGTCATGTTTATTTAAATTCGAGCAGTTTAAATTATTAATATAAAGACCTGTGCAGTAAAGTTAAAAACCTAAAAAAGTATTCTTAAAAAATAAAAAACATTTGTAGGAATAGAAATGATTTCAGATATCTAGATATAAAATTTTTTAAAATAAGCAAGTATATACAAATATAAGTTATTTTAAACTTATAAATAATTAATAAAATATATTTTTATAATAAAATATATAAATATTATGTTAATAATATAATAATAATTATATTTTGATTCATTTATTTGTTTTGGATAGTTGTGTTTGGAGAGAACTCAAACTTGCTAAATCCAGCCAAATGGGACTTGTTACTTTAGGCCCTATTTGGTAACATTATCCAACAACTCTATCACTATCAATTTTAAAATTAATATTGATGGTAATCGCCCTAGAGATGTTTGACTAATAGTTTCAATTTTGAACTTTGTAGTGTAAACAAAACATGTAATGAAAAACAAATGTGAACTTGTATTAATTTTGATATTGATACTCCAACTTCTAAAAATATCAATATCAATATTAATTAATATAGTATTATTTCTGATATTCTACCCAAATAGGCCATTAGTTCGTGCTTTCGTTCATTTAGTGCACACGCCTAAATTTAGTGGTAAAACTCTTTAATTAGTTCGTTGGACTGTAGATGGAAGCCTAATTTGTTAATAAAGAACCCATTGCATTCTTATTTCTTCTTCTTCAACCGCATGCAGCACATATGATCATTTGTGATAGTACGTAGTAGTATAGCATTCCACTTTAATTGTAATTTGCTCATCACCGTAACCAATTGATGGTCACTCGGTCAGAATGAATTGATAACTGGCGGCCGGGTTGTGGATAGAAGTTCCAAAATAAATTTCCCAGCAGTTACAGCGCTAAGGTTGCCATTTTTCTAATAAACCTTCAATGGAAAATTCATTATTTCTATAAAGAAGAGAGTAGAACTATTTCTTAATTTAACAAGTAATTCATCTCGGGATCGAGAAAGAATTCTCAATTCAAGATCGTGGATAGGAGCGAGGAATCGAGGAGATAACTCATCGATGCTGCTGCTGCTCTTGCATTAAGTAGCAATTAATTAATATACTTGACGATGTGTTGTGGTAGGTAATTAATCTGCGATCGGTTTGCGTAGCGCCCTAGGGGTGTTACGTAGGCACCGGCGAGGCCGCCCTTGCTTCTTTTTAGACGTACGTACGTATTTCTGTACGTACTTGCATTCAAACAATAGAGAAGACAGCCAACCTCGATCGATGGATCGAACAAGCGCCATGCGTGCACACGGTGACAGCTAGCTGGTTTTACGTGGCGTATATATCCGATACACGCGAGAGTCACTTGGAGACGTGCTTGAGGACTCCCGGGATGTGGACCTTGGTGAAGTAGTACTCCCAGTCGATGGTCTTGAGGTCGAAGCCGAACAGGTCGCCGCCGGCGCCGTCCTCTGCCATCCACGAAGTTCTTAGCCTCACCAGGTTCAGGTCGTCGAAGCTGCATGCAGTTATAAATATTAAATAAATCCAACAATATGGCAATACATTTGCATGGAGTCCGTTCCTTTTATCAAAAATTAATGGAGAGAATTTTCTCCACCTCTTTCACCGAGCCTGGTTCACCTCGAGAAGGTTTATGAGAGAAATTATCTCACCTTTTTCGCTGAGTCTGACTCACATCAGGAGTATTAATTTCCGAGAAAAATCTCTCAACTTCTTTATAAAAAAGTGATAATCATCATTTAATATTATTAAATTATACCATCACATCATTTCTTTATCAGAAAGTTTGAGAGACTCCCCCCCCTTTTAAAACTCTCCTAGTGAACCAGACTCCTTTCACCTCGCAGGTGAAGAGAGTTTGTGAGAGATGGAAAAAGTTCCCAGCAGGCATGATCGACGTCTGAGTCAAGTGAGAGCACTCGGTAGGTCTCTCACCGTCCCTTGAAGAAGGCGTAGGGCTCGTACAGCTCGACGAGATGCATCACGAATCTGTACTTGCGGCTGAGCTCGCTGTACAACCGGGAGAACATGCCACAGAGGGCGGCGTTCACCAGTCTAAGCACCTGATCATCAGTTTAATTAATTATATATACGTACAAACATATAATTAAATGTGGGTATACATACAGTTAAAACTTTGCTAGGCAATTAAAATATATCTGACGACACAGGGTCGTCACTGTATAATATATATACCTCTAATGGTAGCCAGTAGCGGAGAGTCATGTAGCTGCGGAAGCTGGACATGGTGGTGAAGACAGGGACATGGCGGGTCTTGATGACCCTGCCGTCCTTGCCGACGCGTGGGTTGTCCGCGAAGTAGCGATATCCGCAGTCCCTGAGGGTGCCGGCTGTGACCGGGTTGCTGACGGAGGAGCCGATGTGGAAGATGAGCTCGGCCTGCTGCTTCGCCTGGGTAGCCATGGCCACAATCATCGCGTTCACCACCATGTCCGCCGGTACCTGCATTGCATATATTTGCATCATAGCTAGATCTCCATCCTGTCGGTCCGAGACGTGACAGTGACACGTACACATACACACGCGTATACATATATACACACACATATATATATATATATATACAGAGAGAGAGAGAGAGGGGAGGGGATCAGCTGCAGGGCTGTGGTTTTAAATTCTTACCACATCCATAGGTTGGTTAAGATCTCCCAGAAAGCACGTCAGGTTTCCCTTGGCGTAGCCGACTATGAGGCTGTCGATTGTCCTGATGGAGAAATCAGCTTAATTAGTTGGTCTCCAGTACCAACTCCACATGTACATATATATATATGTAGACATACATACGTAGATGCATATTACCGGCTTATTAATTAGTTAGTTACCTGGTTCCCTCTATCCATCCGGGAAATGGTTCGGTGTAGGTGCTGGTTATTATGGTGGGGCGCACGATCACCACGGGCAGGTTCCCTCTCGACTGCCCAATCACCATCTCTCCCATGGCCTTGGTGAAGACGTAGGTGTTTGGCCACCCGAAGTGTCTAGCCCTGCAATGGATTAATGGGAACCCTTTATTTATTTTGCTTGTTTGTTACTCTCCCACATCTCCACAAAACTGAACTATAGATCGCTTCGGTCCTCTGGACTCGGGTAGGGTCGTACAGAGGGCAGTTAAAATGGTCCCCTTAAAAGTCAAGTCAACGGATCAGCAGCAGTCAAAACGAACCTTTTGAGACCCAGTTCCTTCATCACAGCCTTCTCTCCCTTCTCCGTCGACTCCTCGGCGCGCACCTCCTCCAGCGTTCGCTCCACCAACCTCACTTCTTCGCCGATATCCAGACCCGTGACCCCGTTGAGGGTTTCTCCCACCCGAAACTTCTTCTCGGGCATCAACCCTTCTCTTGACCCGGCTACGTACGCTGCAGGCGTAAGTACAGAACGACGAGAGAATTAAACAGGTGAGCCATCGAATATGTATTTTAATGTATACACATATACATATGCATACCTGTGGATACGTGCAAGAGCAACTGAAGCTTTTCACATTTCTTGGAGAAGTCGACCACGCGCTTGGCCCCCAACGTGTTGATGCTCAGCGCCGCGTCGTATCTACGTTCGTGTGGAGGGAGGTGAACATTCATGTATAAGAATACACCACACACAGTTTATATGTACAAGGATAATTGCACAGATATATACATGGATGGAAGAGTATGTAGTGTGTTGAGATCGAAGATCAGAGCAGAGAATTAACCTTTCGTAAAAATTAGTGGTAGCAGCTACGTTGAGGACGACGTCCACTTCTCTCCATAGGAGCTCCCTGAGGTGCGGGTCGTCGACGCCGAGATTGTCGCGAGCGAGGTCTCCGGCGACCGGAGAGAGCTTCTCCGAGATGAAGGACTCGAATCCTGTCCCGTGCTTTTCCCTGAGCACCCTGAACACCTCCTTCCCCGTCACCTGCGGCCCAAGGTCGTCGATCGCAGCTCAGTCTTTGCTAGCATGCATGGGAAAGGGAATTCATTAATCAAGGAGGACGGCTCGGTTGCGTCCTTCTGCGCCTCGTGTGTGGAGGAAATAATCGTAGTCCTCAATTACAAGCCGCGGCGTATTCTTGTCACTTAAGTGATGATTCAAATACCGATTTGATAAATTACTACCGAAAAGAGTTAAATTGTTATCGACGTCTAAATAATTCACTACCTATCGATAACGAGTTATATTGAGTTCGATAACGAGTTAGAAAGACGTCGATAATAGTTCAACAATAATTCAATAACATTTTAACTCGTTACTTGAACATCTTGAATCTGTTATCAAAAAGAGTTGAACCGTTATCGACACATTAATAACTCACTATCCATCGGTAACAAGTTATTAAGACGTCGATGACGATTCAATTTTTTTCGATAACAGTTAATCGAACTGATATTTGAAACATCACTTGAGTAGCAAAAATATGTGATCACTTCTAATTAAAGACTATGATTATTTTCTCCACCGAAACTGAGCTATCCGCTCTCGTTACTGCATCATTTCCTTCTACCGTGCGCTACGAAAGCGAACATCACTCGACCCAGCTGCCCTTTATATATATACTAGTCAAATCACGTGCTTCGCACGTGTTCGAATGATATATTATATACCGATTATATATAAATTTATAGAATAATTGAGATAAATTCTTATGATAGATAAGTACATTATAAAAAATTAGTTAAATTATAAATGTTATAGTTTACTCTTCAAATATACACATAAACCGATAATCAAACTGACATTGATTTGAGTGACATTTATATGAATTTAACAACTTTCATTTATAAAGATTGATTATAATATTATAAACAACACTCCTTTTATATTATTATTTTTATTATTATTATCATATTTATTTATTTGCAACCAATGTAAACATTGATTGATTCTAGTTAGTTATGATATATTTTTATATTTCTAGACTTATACATTCCAAATGAAAATGAACATAATTTTGAAAGCAAAATAAGATGCGGAGAATGAAGACATCCACTACAACCTAGCAAGAAGTAAATATTACAACATAAATTATCATAAATCAATCTAAAATAGGTAGGACAAAAATATTATGTCAATTAGACGCGGAGTAACAAAAAGGCCACTCATGTTTTTGATACAAAATTTTTACTTAGTCATCAAAAATCTGAGTCACGATAAGCTATCATCCATGCATGAATACATCTCAAATAAGTTATATAAAGAGGTGAGTGAGGAATATGTTTTCAAATTTTACTTTGTTCATAGCAAGTCAAATTCCGAATTGACAACATTAATGTGTCCCACCTGACAAACAAACTTTTCACTTCACAAAAAAATCCTAAAAGAAAGAAAGTGGGATCCTCTTGCGTCAACAATAACAATGCACAAATGTTTTTGGCACACGAAAGAACTTGAATGGGAACGAACATTCAGATCTAGTCTAATTTTCACTTAAACTAAACTCATCTTATGACGACATCACCCGATCCCAATTGGATTAGGTATAACAATTAATCCAAATCTTAATTGGGTTTACAAAGCCTAATTCTCCGAATTGGTCCGCTACTGAGATCTACAGAAATTGCTCCAAATCCTAATTGAGTCTACAAAGCCAAATTCAAATTTTCAGTTAAACTTCGGAGATAGAAATTTTAAATTTGAGAATTTCTTTTTAGTTAAGAGTTTACATCTTACTTTATTTCATTTTTACTTTTGACATTTTAGGTTTATAATGTGAACTGACATTTTTCAATTTTCAGATATGATTACCTCGGTCATAATCAAGAAGTGGCAAGTTAGATTAGATGAATTTGATTTAATCATATTTTGAACCAATTTCAAATCAACTCAAGTCCTTCCTTAAATTTTATAAATTATATTAATACAGTTGCTTTATCTTACATTCACCAAAAAAATTAAAAATATTCATTTATTTAAAAAATACTAATTATAAGAAATGGCTACCTTCTTTTGAGTGAAACTTTCAATAAAATATCTAGGTCATTTATGGTACAAAACTAAGTTTGAATCATAGTATATAATCAGGGCATTTGGATTGGCATTTATAAAAAATAAAGTCACATTTGTTAGACATTTATTTCCAATTTTAGAACCTCTAATTCTATTGCACTTCTTGCTAGGTAAGAGAATAATAAATTGGGATTCCCCACCCATCACTCTTTGACTTCTTTCTCATATATAATGAGAAATGCGGGATAGGAATATGAAAAGAGAGTAACCTATGGTGGAAAAAGAATGAAGAAGTAAAGATAAAAAAATTTAACAACGTATGTAAAGAGAAAAACACGAGAAATGTAATATGTGACTAAAGATATCTCAATTGCCAAATGTACACATAAAGAGAAAAGGTATTGAAAAATAAATAGAACATAAAAAAAGATAACTGCATATAGAAAAAAAGAAAATATACAGAATGAGAAAACATTTTTAACATTACCGTGAAGTCTCCTTATATACTTAAAAAGTAGCATTTGGGTGTGTCAAGACTCTTTTTCATGTAGAGTACAAAAGTTGACGACCAACCTATTAAGAATAATAAGAAAAGAGAGTAAAGTTGCTCCATGAAAAAATGGACGATGAAGTGTAGATAAAAAAATATAATCACATATATAAAAGAAAAAGCATAGGAGCCTAGGGGAAGGGGTAAAGCTACTCCATGGACTGCACTCCAAGGCCAGCCATTGTCACCATTGAGGGGTCTAGCGACAACTCCTCTTATCGTGTCAAGTTAAGACGTTGATGGCAGGAAAGAGGAGAATCATGAAGCCAATCAGAGTCCAGAGAAGGTGAAAAACTGACATGAACTGGCGAGAGGTAGGGGAGGTCTCATAGGCTGCAGATATCCTCTTTACTTCACTCTAGCAAATCTCCTCTAGAACAGCAACACTGTAGCCTTGCATAGAGAGGAGAGCGATGTTTTCTACATGGACGAGGTGTCATTCTCCGATGCATACACCAAGCCCATAATGCAGGGCCTATGGTGTTATGTGGGATGCGACGTGTTCTGTAAGAACGGATGGCTGACGGAAGAAAGTTGGCAGAAGAATTGGAGGACGAATCGAGCGGCTCAATGTTGATCGGACGATCGGGGGAGAGGATGAACAACCAGGATTCGCCCGAGAGAACCCACCAAGAAGAGAGAGAGAGAGAGAGAGAGAGAGAGAGAGAGAGAGAGAAACGACAAGGAGGGAGAGGTAGTAACGGCGAGGAGATGGGGGCGGAGATGGCACTGAGAGGTGGAGATGAAAACGGCTAGAGATGCCAGTAGGCACTTGTAACACAGATGAAAATCGGACGATTGGACGAGGGGACAACACCTCTGTTCACGTAGTTTAAATAACATGATGTATTTTATTTTGAAGGCAATATTTTAGATAGTTTGTGGATTTCATGATTATTTATTTAAATGTATTAGCTAGGTTTGAATTAGAAAGCACTTAAAGGTTTTTAATTGAATATGAGAGACTTTGAAAATTTAGTGAAAGGTCCAAAAGTAACTACTTTGATGACTTAGTTCACAATATGTATCATTAAAATATTATGAGATTTAAAGTAACTACTTTGATGACTTGGTTTGCAATATAAAGTTTTCTTATTTATTTGACTCTTTCAACTGCCAACATCTTCAACAAAATATGAGAGAGTGAGAGAGAGAGAATTGCTCAAATGATAACATTTTGTATTGCAAACCAAACATGTATATTTACATGAAGTGAAATGGTATAAGTCAAATATACTTTGGTCATTATAATGGATATCAAAGATAATGTTGTGTAGCCCAATAGAAAGTAGCTAACTCCTACTTTAGTGAATAAAAAATGATTAATTAATAGATAGAAAATAGAGAAATTTGCAAAGTAGAAAATTTAAATTAATGTAAAAAATATAAAATATATATATTATAGAAACATCAAAAGTTATGAAATCTAAAAAATTAGAAAGGGTAGGGATTCAAAATATGGAAACTCCGAAAACTTGGAAATCTGAAAAGATTGGAAAAATGAAATTTGAAAAGATTAGAAATATGACAACTAATTAAACACTTGAAAAGTTCAAAAATCCTAGAGGTTTGAAAATCTTAAACCATAAAAAGTAAGACTCTAAAGATACATTAAATCTTGACAATCTAAAAATTGTGAAAGAAAGAATTTTAATCTAACCCAACCAACAGATTTTTATTATTGAATTCATTAATCATAATGGGATGTTTGTATGCATGACAAATTGGGATTTTATTACAATTTTATATTTTTATAACAAAACTTCTTACAAGAGGTGTTTGACAATCATTATAATTTTATGGTTTTAAAGAGTTTTACTTCATGAACAAAAAAAGCAAGTGATACTTTTTTTATCTTGTCATCTCCCACCTTGTTCAGTCATTTATGGTATCCACTATTTTTTTATCATCATATCTTCCCAAACCTGATAAATATATTTTATTGATTAGCTTAGACTTTATTTTGATACAATCTTTTATCATGAAAATGTACACAAAATTATTGTTCAACCAAACACCCTACGTGATGTAAGAGCAAAGCTAGGACGTGAATGAATACATGCCAAACAAATTTTAAATTTTATAATAGCGTAATGTAAATTATAAATTTTAAAAATAAAACTACACAAATAAAAAATCAAGTCCAAACACTTTATGAATGCATATAATTAAGATGCTGTCAAAATTTCATGTTACTCGAGAATCTATTAGTAAAATTTTTTGTAATTTATCATCACTATGTCCTAGAACTATTCAACCATTGTTGATTTCACATTTATAAAAAATATCCTGATGTCATATTATATTGTTGAATCTTATTTGACAACAAGTACCGAGCAATAAATAGATTTATCAATAAGCTTATCATTTTTAGATGCTTTCATTTTTTACCTTTATTTAATTTTCTAGTAAATACATATTTAGATATTTTAAATTTATGTCATACTTTAATAATGATATAGCATTTATATTTACACAAAATACATTTATAATACCAACCGATAAAATAATAGAATGCAATGTTAGTTTTATTTTAAAAAATAGATAATATCAACTATTAAAGATGTGATGTTGACAATTATTATAAAACAAAGTTTGTAAAAATGATTATTAAAATTACATTTTTTACACACACACAAAATGAGACCGTATAAAGAAAAATAATGATGTCAGATGTTAAGTTTAGAGTTCAGGTACACTCTATTAGTTATCAATATAATAAAATATCATTTTAAAATGTGACAAGGGTAGTGGATTTTGGTAATAGATATTTCTATTATCATGAAAAGGGTTAAGTTATTTTGAATAAATTGAAACTTTGTTATAATATTGGTTTTTTATAAAAATAAAAATAATTTTATTTATGAAAATATAATTTACATTAATCTATACAAAAATAAATTAATAAATGTCATATTACTATTGTATCTAATCTAGCATCTTTAGTATTTATTTTTATTTTGTATTCTTTATATAACAAAATTGTAACTATTTATATATTTATTTATCACAAACCTAAGATACTATTAACTGACCATGAATTCACCGTGAATGTATTACTATTACATCTAATTTACTATCATTGATATTTACTTTTATTTTGTATCTTTTGTATGACAAAATTGTAACTATTTATATAGTTATTTATCACAAACCTAAGATGCTATTTAAGTTCAAAGAAAAAGATCACGACGAGTCCATGGTAAATATGGACAATAAAAGACTATTTTTTTAAGGTATAATAAAATGGTATACACCACCAATCAATTGAATATCGATAAATCAAAACTATGAGGAGAGAGGATGTATCTAGACAACAAGGAAGATTATATGCTTGTCGATGAAACAAGGACTCCCACTTCTCATAGATAATAGATTAATAAATATATACACTCGTAAAACAGTGACGATTAATGACGTCTGCTGTTGACTTACGAGCGGACCATGAATGGCACTGTACGTACGAATTCATGACGGGACCAGGCCGATCCAAGACCGGGGGGGGGGGTGCGTAGTCAGCATTTATTACTCATGCATCCTTCTCTCCGGTTCACATCTCGATGTCGTTGGACGCCCCTCGAGCTCTACTACGCATGACATCTCTATGCCGGACGATGGCTTCATTAGGGTTCCGCCAACCACCTCACCGGTCGCCGTAAAGGGCCCATGAGACCATGTGTACATGTCTGCGTGTGTGGATGTGCGCACGCGTTAAAGAGGCCTCGGGTCACCCCAACGACCCTTTTGCTTGGTAGAAATAATGTTCCAGATCAGTTTCTTCTCATTAGTTTGGCGGGATTCCACGAAATATAACGTCATTAAACAAAGATGCACTGGACGCCCCCCTCATCTCATAGGTAGGTAACACTCAAAAAATTATCCGACTCGTGACCAAAAAAAAAAAATTTATCCGACTGGCATTCTCCGCTTCCAGATACATCTTTAATATTTATGCTCTCTGAATATATCTTCCGGACCTAAACGAATCGTGTACTTCTTTCTCATAATACAGTATTCATATTTCTGTGGCAGTGTATGAATCACACAGCTCGAAGTGGAAAAAAATGAAAAAAAATTGGAAGAGTGGAAAACAAGCAATTAAAAGAGAAATTAAGTAGTTAATTCTCTATTTAGTTAGAGTACATTTAAAACAATACTACATCAACTTTGATATTTCTATTTCTAGAAATTAAAGTATCAATATATCGCATAACGTGTTATTTTTTTTATATTACATCTTTTAAAATCGATACTACTAGTCGAATATCTATTTATATCAATATCAATTTTAAAAATAAAAATGGCAAAGGTGTATGATACTGTTACTTACTATAGTCTAAAAGTTCTATATTTTAACTTGAAGAAACTTCATTAAATCAAATAGCATTGTGCTTGCTCCAACTTCAAACTAAAATAAAGCAGGTGCGTGTATATATATATATATATATATATATAGCTATAGACAGAACCAGCAGGGAAGGACGATGCCTTTCTGTATGACATGTCGGCTGATCCTAATTACGTATGCACCGCCCTAAATAAATCCTCCCCTCCCCTCTAAACGGATCTCTCGTCGTACATAGATATTACAAGGACTTGCTTCTTTTCGTCGGTCGCCGGAGACAAAAATGATAAGCAGAGCACGGATCGCGATCACTATGAAGGTGCCGATGAATATATATCGATCGGTAAGCGCAGAAACGATTTGCAGAGATCGGAAGAGAAGGAAATGGAGGTAAGGAGTAGGTGCGGAGGTAGCAAACCTCGCTGTGCAGTCGCTGGGCCGCGGATTTGGCATCTGTTGCCCTAACGAGCAGGAAGAGCTTCTTCACGTCAGGCTGCACCCTCAGCAGCTTCTCCACGAAGACTTCATCATGGAAGGGAGTAGACGCAGTAATTAACAGTCAGAGAAGGAGATCAGATCAGAACGGAAAACTGTTGTCCGATCGAAGAGCCCTTACTCTTTGCCAGGAAGCCTGTGGAGCCGGTGATGAGGATGCTCTTGTCCTCGAGGAAACCCACCACGCCACCGTTGCTTCCGGTGTCCTCCATGGCCGTGAAGAAGCGACGATGAGGAGGTGCGTTGAGGCGGTACAACACCAAGAGTATGCTTCGCAGGGTAAGTGGCGGAGGTGGACGACGCTGAGTTCGGCAGGCTCACACACGCAGGACTGTGCAGTACTACTGTACTGGTAGGCAGGTCTTCAATGTGTATTTATATATAAGAGGTTGGTCTGAGCCCTGAGGCGGAACGCCACTAGAAACCTCTTCTGGGTCTGGGCCTATCTGCGGTGTGGATATAACAGGCTGCTCCCTTCCCGGCGGTGAGATGAGATGCCTAGCTACGGCAACAATAACCGGAACCGAGAAGACAGCGGATGGGCTTAAGGGGTCTAGAGTCGAGACTCCAGAGAGATCACGGGTCTGAGGTATTGGGTGAGAATAACACACGGCGTTCACCGGGGCCAGTAAGAAGTGCCAGGTTCCTCACTCCCACCGTCTTTTTACATGGTAACACATGTAACTAGTTAGTAAAATAATATATGTACGATCTTATTCAATGGCTCGTGCATAGATCTGCCACTTGCAACGAAGCTTCAACCGCCATATCGACGTTAGCCACCGCCACCACCAGTAAAATAGATTGGTGTGTTAGACACTGGAGAGACTCGTGGTCGAGGCCCTAATTAGTAATTAATTGGCAACACTGATATGTATCTAGAAAAAGAGGAGGAAGAGGAGATCCGGATAAACACAAGTACAAGCATGAGAAGGTCAAGGAGTGGATCGATTTTAACCAAACCCTTCTGATACCCATGAGGAGCTAGTTCGTCATCAAAGAGCTTGTAAAAAAAAGAGATCTACTGATCGTTTTTCCATGTCATGGTATATATAATGACTTGCTCGTCGTTCTATCTCCCCCTCCCTCTCCCTTTTGTAACTCAAGCCAAGAAGGATAATATCTTATGCACAACGCTCGATTGTGACTCCAGCCAATATTTGTTAACACGTAATTCCAACTTAGTTCAAAAACTTAAATTTTTGTTTTTATAAAATATATTTGAGTATTCTTCGGAAAGAAATAATTTTTTTAGAAAAACAAAACTTCTTGCACATTTTCGGAAGAACAGACTTTAGTGTCCCATCATTGGGGCTTTTTTAGGAGAGTGCTCAATCAATGTGGCACTTTGACCATGATCAAAGCACACTACGAACAAGGCACCAGGCACCTTGTTGTTGGGGCGCTTGCACCCTCAAGTCAACGTCAATTTGACGTCGAATTTGACCTCCCGTCAACCCATCTTGTCAATTGAATGGGTCTCATAATGCTAGCGCCGTGATAAGGGGGTGCTTTGTCACACACGACTACTCTTTGCATTTTCTTGAAGTGTCTCTTTTTTACTATAAAAGACCCTCATTTGCAAGGTTTTCAAGGTTTCAAACTTTACCCGACTCTATTTTTGTCACCACTTCACCTCCAAAGTTTTACCACCCCTTCTCAAGCCCTTAAACTATCTCAAAACTTTCCCACAAAATAAAAAAAACCCACAATGTTCTTCTTCCGAAATATGATTTTTTTACCGACTTTGAGAGTCTCTATAAATCATTTCCTTCACATCTAATGCCAAACCATCCTTCCACCGGCTTTTTTAGTGTATTGGCTATTTAGAAAAGTTTTCCTCACATCTTGGAGATCACCCAACACTTCGAAGCAAAGCTGTGAAGAAAGGATGAAGTTCTGCCAGAATTGGGCCTAGTGCCCCATCAGTGGGAAGGTTTGACCATGGTCAATGCGCCCTACCAATAGGGCACATATAGCTAGGGATGGGGCAGTTCATAGGTAGATCCCGTTTTGCGTTCTTTTGAGATTTTTCGCCCCTTCTTGCGATCCTCTACTACTCTCTTTCGTCCAAACTTTCATTAACATGTTGTTTAACATATATTAAGCTACTTATTTACATCTTCATGCGTTTTTAAAACCTATCAAAATAGGAGTTGAGATCTAATCCCAATTCAGTTAGTTTCTCTCCCTTTTGCACATTTAAGTTTAAATATGAGCATAATGTTATGCTTGCTCTAGAACTAATGATATTTTTTCTTGTTTCTATGTTTTATTGTGGACATTCTTAAGTTGATTCAGACGAGGTGAAGCTTCAACCGGATTGAAAAAGAAGGAACTCACTAAAGCTCTCTCCTTTCGGCTGGTCAAGAGAGGAGAAATCGAAACCTTACAATCTCCTCACTTCTGTATGATAGTCATTTTATTTTATTTCCTTTAATTTTATTTTATTTTGGAGCCTTAGGCTCCTGGCTGGTGACCACAACCACTAACCCCATCCTCACCAAGTCATCAAAAGGAGAGCAAGAAGGTACTCCTCCACGGTTTCTCTTCTTCTTCTCTTCTTCCCTTCCATTCTCTTTCTGGGTGCTCACAACATTCACTTGAACGCCAAGGTTTTCGTTCGTGAAGATTGTTGCTTTGTACACGATAAATAGAATGAGTAAATGGTGGACTCGTATCACCAAGTTCTGCATCACTTTCTTCATCATCTTACTGTTATCTTTAGATGGTATCAAAGCCACGTCTTTCAAGCAGACAACCACCTTGCATCGCTTCCACAAAAACAACTACACACTGCTATCTATAGTTCAGATAGATCCTCCTTGCATGCCTTTGACCTTTTATAGCCCACTGCCCTGCGATGGTTTCGATGCTAGTGTGTCATTTGAAGCTTGTCTTTACTCATTTGATGATCCCACCATGCTAGTGGGTTGCCCCACCTTCCTGCGTAGCCCCGGGCTTCCTTGCCTCGTCTGGTCACCTCCCTCAATAACAGGGCCAGTTGGCAAGTTTTGAATAGCCTTGCTACCCAAATGTGACTAAGTGTTTGAAGTCTTGCCCACATGCACACGAGTGTGATCGCCTAACCACGCTGTTCAATGTGTATCTGCACTCATTTTTGCCTGTGATTGATGCACCAACTATCATCGGCTCTACTATTTCTATTATACTTTCCAAATCCTTACTACCCAAATTTTTTTAGCCACTACTATTATGGCATTGGAATCCTCCACTACACCATCCTCTATTCAAAATAAAATTAATGCTTGATCATATGTGTATTGATGCCAAGGTACTCTCTGACACATTATTAGTGATAAAGAGGTTATGTAGGACTTCACAACATAGAATTGAAGTTGAGATTGAAATGAGTAACGTGTAATAATTTAGTAAGCATTGAAGTTAAATAGTGACAAAAAACTTAACTCTATTTCAAATTGTATTTCAGATGACATCATATAGCACAAAATTGAAGTCTATAAAGATCCAAATTTGCAATACTCACATGAAAAAATTTCTTTTGGTAAGCTATCACACATTAGATGTCAAACATTATTATAAGAACATTATACACTTACTAATTTCGGCTCTATTTATGTTTTTACAGTTGAGTGGTGGATACAAATGAACAATAAGAATAGATGAAATCCACTAGTTACTATAGCAGTTCGGGTTTTGAGTCATAGCACTAACTTAAGTCAATGTGAGAGGAATTGGAGCACCTTCAACCTTATATACACGAATAGAAGGAACATGTTGAAGTGTGAGAGATTAGAGAAGTTAATCTTCTACCACTACAACATGAGATCAAGGATCAAAAGCATCAAAGAAAGATAGGAGATATCTAAGGATATGTTTGCCAAATTTGTAGGAGGATTGTATCAAGAGAGAGCTCAAGGCAATCTAGACTTGTCACAGGGGATGTGAATTTAGAGTATCTATTTTCAAGAAGAACATTCACTCTTAGCATGTATGGAAGACAAGGACACTGAAAGAGAGTTAGAGTTTGACCCGAATGATAGATTATGGACCGAAGGTGAACTTGACAATGTCATTGGTGGGAAGAAACAAATGCAAGACCAAAACACCCAGGTTCCATGCACAACTCTAATTCCTGATTCACCCCAGACTACAGCTATCCTTCATCCACATATTGCTTCATCCACAGCTCTAGCTTAACTTTCAGGACCATCTACCACCAAAAAGGGTCCTTCATTGTTCAAGACATTGAAAAAAAGCATGCATAGCAGGGTGCCAAAGTACACAAGAAGAAGAAATTGGTGAGATAAAAAAGTTTAAGTACCAAATACCGACATCTTCTTGATACAGAGGCTACTTAGCCACCATCCTCATTTGATAATGAGAAAGTTTATTCCATCCACACAACAACAATGTATGAGAGGTTTAGGTGGAAGTGAGATGGTTCTAGTCATTCTATTAGTACTGCACACACAAGTAAAATAGGTCTAGATGATTTAATTGACATGAGGTATTTAAGTGGAAATGTGGCCGATGTTGGAATTAGATGAGTATTTTCAATAAGTACAATACATCATATCCGGAACATGCTTCGGACATTGAAACTTATTATCCACCTTCTCTTTCAGCTTAAGTCAATGATACATTATATGATTTTATTGAGATGACCCAATCATTACTTTCATATGATTACAAGTCAATCACGAGAGATCAAACTTAATAAAAAATTCAAGAGGATGAAGAACATGAGAAAGATTATGAAAGATAATTCTATGATTAGTGGTGATAAGATTAGTTTTATATTCCAAAATTATTTATAATATTGTGCTATGTCATTTTATTTCATAAAATATTTTAATATTAGTTTATATCTATTTATATCTCATAGTTACATGACAATTTATCATATTAATATTAATTTAAATGACAATATATGATAGATGACTCAATTTATTGTTTTTCAATCTTTTCAACTTTCAATTTTTTACTAATTGTTCTGCCTTTTACAATTTTTTTTTTAAATTAATCGACTCAAATCGATTCTAATCCAATCATGATCTGAACAGTATACAATGATCCCAATGCCGATTCTCATCCCGTATACTATCTCCCGGTGTCACTGGTTAATCCACATATAACTTCACTGAAACAACCAATGCAGACATTATAAGTTTATTAATAATTCTGTTTATCATCGAAGACAAACCCCCACCTCGCTGCCATTCCATTACAACAAGCTAGTCAGTGGAAGAGTGACGAATTTTACAACATAATAGAACCTAGGCCAGCAGGCGACGTCATGAAAATTGCAGCCCGCCGGTCAGTTTCGAACATTACATTAGCTCAAATAACATACATCGACTCACCCAAAATAAAAAAACAAAAAACAAAAAAGAGAAATACCACAAGCATTGGTGTGACTACAGAGCCTACAGGGACAAATTTCCACCGGCGTAACGCGGAAAGAACAGGTCTGAAAAACATCATCCCAAAAATATAAATTCAGCTCAGATAGTGACCAATAACTGATTATAAGATGTGTACTGTAACCATTACTCGTATAGATCAACGCTCCAGCAGGCTTGCAAGGTGTATACTTTTTTTTGTTCACGTGGCCCAGTGGCCGGAGGTCCCGCAGCTGCCACGGGTGGCGAGGGTTCGACCCCGTCAGAACCCCACAGGTCGTCCCCCCGGGGACGCCCGGCTAGTGCCGCCGGGAGGCTCGAAGATGCGACCTGCGCCCCCAGGCGCAGGTCCCCGTGCCAATCGAGCCAGGCTCGACCGGCTAAATTCACTCGTAAAGATCAACAGTGTGCTTGTGAGGCTGCTCTCTTGTTACGCAATTCCACGTCTGCCTACTTCCATCCGTGACATTCTCATCCACCGGGAAATGCCAAGAACCATCTTCCGATTCCTGAGTAAGGGGAGTGTAGAAAAGCCTATCATTTAGAAATCTTTCAAGATACAATTTGGTAAAAACTACAGTTCTAGCATTCTAAGGCACAATAATTTTTTTGAAAGAACTAGATATTATCTTCGATATACAAGGCAATATAATATTTACTTGGATGACGCAAGTATATGAAATGGGCATTGCTAGTTTCACATGACCCTTGACAAAAGTATATCTGACCTGCAAGAAAGGGAGTTCATTAGGTCGCAGTGCCCGGGTCTTGTAAGTAAATAATAATTGGCATATATGAGACAGATTCAAACACAAGTGCCTTATACGTTCTGTTCTTGCATATTATCACTTTCGAAGCTCACAATAACAGTCCAAACGTCGAATGGACCAATACAGCATAAGCGAACGAGATAAGCAGTATTATTGACGAGACATCCAAGGCATGTCGACAAGAAGAGTAAGAGAGAATCATCTTTAAAAATAAATTACAAAAAAAGACAATTAATGCAAATAGTGTATGTGCTCCATAAGTTAGACAAGATGAGCAAATAACAATTTTAAAAGGATACGAAGGATTTTATAAAAATCATACCAAAAAAGATATAGATTTATTGAAATAGAACTAAATAGACATATTAAATGAATTCATTAGAAAGGTGGCTTTAATTTAGGACTAGAATGAATGTGATGCTATCTTATGTGATGCTCCGGCAGCTAAATATATGTTAGCAGTGTTAGATACTATGATCAATAGGTGGAATGCGAACACATTCAGGAGGATTCCATCTAGAATAGACTAGTTAAAACTTAAAACTTAAAACTAAAAAGGCAAATCAGGTAATGTAAAACAATTCAACTTCTTAGAAGAGTCTAGAATTGAAATATAGAAGCCAACACTTCGGATGGATAATGTTATATCAAAGTATTATATGGAAGCCAACATATTCATATTTGTTGACATAATGATTTATTTTTTGAAAATGGCAAAAGCCACTATTTCATTAAAACAAAAGAGAAAACAAACAACTAAAGATAGCGGGATTCCAATTACAATTGAGATCGGTGAGTGTCGATCGGATCAAATTGGTCCGATCCCAACTGATCTACCAGCACAAAGACCGTTCTAGAATTAGTCTATATTGGTCCTCTTTTTTATTTTTTGTTTCAAATAAATTCATAATCAGAAAAAATCATAAAAATAAAAAATCTAAAAAATCTAAAAATTGTTAACAAAAGAAATTGTGTCATTTACCACATTTTCATGTAATTATGAGAGATTTTAACAGAAATGCGTACAAAATTACATACTAACATCAATATGCATTCTATTAAATAACGAAGATGATACAAGTCATATCTTAGAAAATATATCTTCCCATGCCCACTGCAGCTACTCCTTTCACTTAAATGCCTCATATCAATTAAATTATTTGGACATGCTCCACTCGTACATGCACTACTAGTAGAACCACCCTCACCCTGATTTCCACCTCTGCCTCCACCTTTTACACTTTGTTGTTGTGTGGGTGGAATAAATTCTTCTTCCTCATCAATATCTGATGAAGATGCCTAAGTAATATCTATATCAAGGAGATGTCGGCGTTTGGTAGTTAGTTTCCTCCTCTTCAAACTTTCTTGTTCTTGAGTACTTCGGCGTATTGGCTAACAAGTTCTCTTCAAGACCATGAACAAGCCACCATTTTCTTAGTGGTAGAAGGTCCTGCACCTGGTACTCGAGTTGGTGCTGTGGCTGGAGCTGCATCTAACAATGGAGCAACTATACCTAGAATTGGAGTTATGCATGGAACCTAGGTTTCTTGTCCTTCTTGCATTTCTTCATCCTTACCAAAGACGCTACCAAACTTACCTTGGCTCATGATCTATCATTCAAGTCAAACTCTGGCTCTCCCTTAGTGTCACTGTCTTTCATCCATACAACAAGTGGATGCTCTTCTTGAAATAGATGTTCAAAGTCAACATCATTTTGTGACAAGTTCTGATTAGCTTGAGCTTGAATTCTCTCTTGGTACAATCTAAGATATTTTCTACCTATCTTTGATATTTTTTATACTCAAGCTCATATTGTAATAGCAAAAAACTAGTTTCTTCAATCTTGCACTCTTCAGCCTGTTCTTTCTCTTCATATGTGTAAGTTTAAAAGTGCTCCAATTCCTCTCACATTGAGATGAATTGATATTTTGACTTAGCACCCGGACTGCAACAGATAAATAAACAATGTTCTTATAACAATGTTTACCATGTTCTAAATGTGCAATAGTTTATTAGGAGAAATTTTATCATGTGAATACAAAAGATCTGAATCTTCGTAAACTTTAATTCTATACTTGTATGAAGTTATTCAAAATACAATATAAAATATAATTAAGTTCATTGCTTATATAAGTTCAATGCTTACTAAATAAGAATTACTTAATTCAATCTCAACTTATATTCTGTCTTGTGGGGAACTACACAAACGCTTAATCATTAATAGTGTTTGAGAGTACCTTAACATCATTGTACAATTGCCCACCATACTACATCTTTGGATTCAAGAAATATCATATCAAAACATAACACAATCCAATGCTTAAGACAATAGTGCAGTACTATGAAAATAAAATAAAACACAACAAATAAAATTATACCTATAACTTAAATATCGAGGTAAAGTGTTGTCCCATCTATTGTCTATCACCTTCCACAACTTCTTATAATCCTCTATGATGCTTTTTTTTTATTTTTCATCTTTGTTTTGTGTATAACGTCATAAAGATACCCCGTTTGATCTTTATCATTTAAATATACTAATCTAAGCACTTGTACCATAGGTTTTATCACAAACGCTAGTACTGCATTTTTTCTCACCACCTGGTATCCTCAATCAACTGCTCCACCTTCAATAGAATATCATATTGGTCTATTGATCTTATGTAAGCATCTATATACTCTTGATATATAGTGAATAGTATGAACCTTTTCAAATTAGCTCTATATCTATAAAGGCTCTCCAATGTAATGAAATAAGTGAGAAATTTGGTGTGACTCAGTCGAACTAGATCACGGCTATCGGTGTGCTCCCTCATGATATGCAATAGTTTGGGGTGCCATAAATGAAGGATGTGATAAGTTGTCATTGACTCGCCAAGAACCTCACACTTAGATCCCTCTCAATGTCCTCCAATATCCAGCACAAGGCACCTAAAACAAGTGTGGTTTACTCTCTTTTAGCTTCATTCTTGCAGCCTTATACGATGCCTCATTGTTATGTCATAAAATGTATATTTTTTACTTTCATGTTTTCATGTGATCATGTTACATCTTATTATACTTTTTACATCTTATCATGCTATTAACATGTTGTCTTGTTATAGTGTAACAATCATTAGCATCTTATTGTTATTATGTTACATCTTATTCTTATCAAAGAAATAAGACAAAAAACCTCCTCGCATGATTCTAGAATCGGCCGATTCCGATCCGATTGGGCCGATTCCGTGAACCATGACATGAAGATGCATGCCAAATGTTACATTTCCCTTTTTACAAATTTTTCTATAACATTTCCTATTTTCTAAATTTTTTATGATTTTTTCAAAGAAAAAATAAAAAAAAACAATTCCGGAATCGATTCCCTTCCCAGACCGATCCGATTTCGATTCCGATTTTGGAATCCTTGCTCCAAGTAGTTTTCAGCTATATCTCTAAACTTTATAGTCATGTTCATTCACATAGCATAGATGTCTATGCTTGACTTCTAAACATTATCTAAGAAATTCATTCTTAGATGTCTCTTTTTTTTTTGTCATGGCCCAGTGGTACTGCTGGGCACTAGAGGGATGCCCTTAACGGGGCGTGCCGGGTTCGAACCCGGTAGCTTCCACCAGGAGGGTAGTGGTGTTCCACTCCACCAAAAGGTGAGGAACAAATGTCTCTTGGTTAACATTGAAATCATTGACATCCTATTAAAAAAATTTGCAAATGCATGTCATGAGGTAACATTATTGAGCACTGCCAGGGGAACAGTTGGCAGCAGATTGCATAAGGATCATCTGATCTACCATATTTAAAAATAAGTAAATAAACTAAGCTGCTTAATGACTTTTATGATTTTGATTAAATTAAAAAGTTCCCTGAACAAGATATCATGAGATGCATGCGTGCATCACTTGTGATTGACGTTTAAACTAATATTCTAACACACAGATGGCGGGGGAGTGAAAAAGATCAACAATGTATGAGTCAACAACAGATGAAGAAAAGGTGAGGGCAAGATACGGAAAAAGAAAGTTATAATAAGAGATAGATAAACAGGACAGAAATGCAGAACTTGTTCACTGGAATTTCTGACTTCTATTGGGTCGCCTGTCATCATGATGTAGAAAAGCAACAGGCAACGGAAAAAGAATAAATAGAACATAGTCAAAAATATATTCATCAACGTATTTAAAAATACCTTTTTCTTCTGTTTCTGCTTCAAGAAAATAACTTTCACATGGCATATGTATGCATTTAATTTTTTAATTAAGTGACATTAAGCGATTTGCTAATGAAAAATCAGGATTCAGGAACAGCAAAATACATACTTGATGTCTCTCCTTCCACCTAGGAAAGAAATCTCGCCCTAAAAGTTCAAATATATGATCTCGCATTTCGTCATTTGTTACAAGTAAACACTTGAGTTTCACTGAGGCATAAAGCCAGTACCTATCACAGTAAATGTTAAATTTTCTCATCAAACTCAGTTAACAGAGATCAAAAGATGAAATGAATCCTGAAAAGAAACATTTCAAAAATAAATGACTCAAGAATTTGAAAGAAAACAAAAGTACCATAATGAAACCAAAAGAATGTGACCGCTCAGGCATAACTTAAAACCTAGATCCTAGGTTACTAACAAAAAATAGTAAAACAAACTATTTGTTCCATTAGGGTCCAAGGAAATGCAGTGGTACAACAGAAGAAACAACAGTAATGACTCACATCCACACACATACCAGTCATCATTTGATCCATTTGGTGTAGCATATAATGAACCTTTAGCTTTCCAATCTTCAAGCACTTGTCTATTACAATGGTTTTCCATGAGGGCCATCAGCCTCTTGTTATGAAGAATAACAAGTGGCCGTTTCGCATAGCCACATGCTAATAGTTCTGTAACAATGATTTCAACCTGATTTTTCACGAAAAACAAAAGCTTCAATACTCAACTAAAATCTACAGTTAGTCACAAGTTATATGGATAATGACTATGACCTGAGATAAAGAAAATCCACCATCTGCAAAGTTTTGATGGTAATAGCCAACATTTGCTCCGTCCACAATGACATCAAAGTCAGCATGGTTACTCAACCATTCCTGCAGAAAAGATGAACAGTCAGAATACAGATTAAATAAAAAATGATATGGAATTGTGAATTAGGAACTATTGGAAGGTTTATTAAGATAGAGGTCGGCAGCATCTTCACCCAAATAGTCCAGTACAGGTTTATTAAGACCCAAGGGATAAGGTTTTCTCATTTATTTATAAAAATTAATAAACAATCAGAATTACATAAAATTTATTCTTGAATGAATACAATATAGATTAAAACGAGTAGTTCCAATTTGGTCTATAAGTTTCTATGCATGAATGCTCACGAAGCATGGCTCATGGCATGCATACTTAATAACAGAAATATTTAAAGTCTGCATCACAGCAAAAGCATTAAAAATATGATTTTCATATCTAAGCTTTTATGAGAATAATGCATAAGTTTGATCATTTATGATAGACTAATCACCATATCAACATTATAAAATAAGAAACGAAGAAAAAAATGATAAGACCTTTTCCTACATGAAAATAAGGAAAGAAGAACATGTAGCAGAATGATCTACACATAGATAAGTAAGCATAATTTATCTCACTAATATAATCTGAAGTCTGAAATATTCATCGATTCTCCTATCAATAACATTATTTGCTAATGGAAATAACCTAACTCCAATTTGTCTCTCTGTCCACCTCTGCCGGCTCCTGTTTCCGCAGCCGCACCCTCAGCGACGAGCAGACGAAGAGAATGGAGAAGAGAGAAGAGGATGCCGGAGACGAAGGTTCTGGCTCCGTTCGGGCGAAGACAGTGGCGCAGCAGCGAGGGCATCGACTCCCCGAGCTTGGGCAGCCAACGACCGCTCGTGGACGCTGCTGTTGCGCCTGCCCCACCCGCTACACTAGCCAGAGATGTCGACCCCGCCTGCCCCCCTGCTCCATCGCCGTCGCCAGAGGCGGTCGGACAACGCCTGCGGCCGGACAACGCCCTGCGCTTGCCCCGCCTGCGAGCCGCGCGACGCCTTCGGAGACGACGACACCGCGCCCGGGAGGAGACGGTGCCGCCCGCACTGTTTTGTCGTGGCCCGCGTCTTCGCGGGACGGATTCGATGCCGCCACGTCAACAGGAGTCGACGGCGGGTGTTCCGCCACGCGACCACCGCGATGCACTCGCGGATAATCGCCACGACCCCCCCCCAGCAGAGGACCCCGCTTACGCTCGCGACCGGCCGGCCACGGTTCGCGAGTGGGCCGGTTCGCAGGTGCCGGTTCGAGATCCAGACCGGCGGGTCAGCCGGTTCGACCGGGTCCAGTTCCGGTTCAGTCCGGTTTAGCCCGGTTCAGGGCCTGAACCGGCCGGTTCAGCCCGGTTCAGGGTGTTCTGAGCCGGTTTTGACCGGTTCAGACCATCTTGGGCCCGGTTCGGGCCTGTTTCGACCAGTTTGGATCGGTTTAGGCTTATTTTGGGTTCGTTAGGTCTGTTTAGCGGCGGTTAGCGCTGGTTTGCGTTGTTTTCGGTCGGTTTAGCCCGGTCTAGCCGGTTTGTCCCGCATCACAAGTGCATGGGACACTCAAACTTGACAACATGCCTTCCAAGCTTTAAATTTCCTTTTTCAATTCATAATTTTCTGCCGACCGGTCGAGCATGTGTGTATGACCCTTTCCATACCTCCATGTGTCATAACACGTTGGGATCATTGTCAGTTTTTTTTTGTCAAACTAATTGTGCATTGACTTAAGTGGAACATGGTTAAGGGGTGATTCCCTTTTCGTGCATGTCCGAACCCAAACATATGTACTCGACCTCAACCTTATTGGACCCCTTTTTTATATCAGTTCATGTAAGGACGGCAGGGTATAAGGCATATGGTACCTTTGAGTTTTTCATAGATGTATGTCAAAGGCCCGCCTTCAGCTATGAAAATGTGGTCCATATGGTATTCCTATTGAAGTGTGAAAATGTTTGAAAGATTAAGGGATGGAATGGTTAATTAGATTTTTTAACAAAATTATAATATTGAAAAGAATGCTGAATAAATGAAGAAAATACATCATTATACCTATTTTTTAAAAAAATGAGATATACAAGATTACACAAATTATAGAGAAATCAAACTCATGAGTCATTATGAAATTATGGAAAAGAGTTATTGAGTGACGATTACGAAATTTTACAAATATTTCAGTTAACCAACTTGGATATATGCCTGATCGACTTACAATTGAAGCTATTTTTCTTCTTAGAAATTTGATAAAAAAATATCGAGATATGAAAAAAATGTACGTATGGTGTTTATCAACTTAGAAAAAAGCCTATGATAGAGTTCAATAAAAGATTTTGTGGTGGATATTGGAATGAAAGATAGTACCTATTAGGCATACACAAATGATAAAAGACATATATGATAAAGCAACCACTAGTGTATGCACAATTAGAGAAAAAAATTCCTATTTCAGTTGGCTTACATCAAGAGTATGTAATGAGTTCATTGTCTTTTTGCATTAGTTATGAATGAATTAACGAAAATTATACAAGATAATATACCTTGGTGTATAATATTCACAGATGATATCGTATTGATAGATCAGACAAAAGAGAAAAAAATGAATAGAAAGTTAGAACTAAAAAAACACTTTAGAAATTAAGAGTTTCAAGATAAGTAGAACTAAAACAAAATACATGCATTGCAAATTTAATGAAAACCAAAGAGAAATAAGTGATAATGTTAGTTTAGATTGTGTAACATTACCTCAAATAACTCAATTCAAGTATTTTAGATCAATTATTTCAAAAGAAAAAAAATGTGATTAAAAATATTAATCATAGAATTATAATAGGTTGGATGAAATGGAGATTGACTACAAGGGTTCTATGTAATCGTAAGATTCCACTAAAGTTCAAAGGAAAATTTTATTGTATAAGCATAAAACTTACAATGTTGTATGGTAGTGAATGCTAGACGATAAAAGAAAAACATACATATAAAATAAGTGTTGCTGAAATAAGAATGTTAAAATGGATGAGTGGTTAAAACAGATTAAATAGAATCAGAAATGGAAATATTAGACAAAATATAAAAGTAGAGACAATTATAGAAAAATTGAAAGAAGGGAGATTGAGAAGGTTTGGATATATTAAACGTAAACCTAAAAAGAATCTAGTAAGAAAGTATAAAATATTAAAATAACAAAAACCAAAAGGAACATGGTTGACTTAGGTTAACTTAGAGGAAGATAATTTTATATGATTTATATGATTTAAATATCTCTGAAGAAGTAACTCAAAATTGACATGAGCGGAGAAAGAGAATCTATATGGCTGACCCCAAGTAATTTGGGACTAAGGCTCGAGTTGAGTTGAATTGAGTGGAGTATAGTATATATAAATGTATGATTAAATTTACCTTAATAGCTCTAAAACTTTATTTCTACATGAGATGGATACACAAATATCCTTAATACACCTAACATAAACTAAACATTCGATCTAATTCGGTTATTCGGTTTACTAGTCTAGTTTGGTTTGAAAAACCTCCAAAACCAAACCGAATATTGATCCAATGCAAACTAAATTACTGGCGGTTTTTCCAGTTGAATTGCAAAGTGAACACCCCTATTGGAAACATCAAGCACTTGACAAGGGTCGAGGGATAATCCCAAAGCATGTGATCTTACATCAAATCATAATGCAAAGAATCTGTTTGCCTAAGTAGTTGAAACTAAAGCTATAGTGAGCTAAAACTTGGTTGACATCCAAGAAACGGAAACCAGCACACAATGATCATGCAATAAGAAACATAACTCTAAAGAGTTCAACACATTTAATGTGGATCAACGCTTGGAAGACCTATTATTTGTCAAACAATACATTTACATAAAGATAAAGATAAAGGAACATACTTAGTACTTGAAAAGAAATCAGCACATAAATGGATCAACAATTTGAAGACCTATTATTTATCAAAGGTTACATTTAAAAAAAACATTCATGTCCATTCTACCAAATTGGCACTACAAAATTACCTGAAAATCACTAAAACTGCTCTTGACCTCCCTTGACAATGCAAGTGAAGCCACAGCCTCAGTGAACTTCTCTGTGTCCCTCCGATCAATATCCACGCATGCCAACAGCAAACCACATGAGGAGCAACATCCTTCTGGACCAACATTGGCTCTCTGCACTATCCATTTTCCTTTCCCCAACCAACCCTTTCCGTGCCAACCTCCTCCATTCAGCAGAACTGCGTTTCTAACCTGATGCGTATCCCATATCTCTGTACCAACTTCTGCTGCCCTAGCGCTCAGAAACCACTCCCTCACAACTTCCGCAGTGGAGGGCCTCACAGAATCGACAATCCTCCTCAATTTGTGTAAGTACTCATATACCTTATCGTCCCTCTCCGTTTCAGAACTCACCTTCAAAAGTGTGGCAAGCTCCGGCTCCTCAGGGTAAACACCCATCGACACCATATGCTCTTCCACGCTATACGCCTTCTCGGCACCCTCTGCAGTCCGAGAAAATGCAAAAAGGGCGGGAGCGTAGGTCCTAAGCCTTGGAACCAGGCCGTGCTTCGTTCCCATCTCCCTCACTATACCGAACGCCCTATCCCCACCTTGCACCTTGTCAGCCGCCGCGATTCTCGCCATGGACGTGATGGTCGATTCCGATGGAGGAATGCGGCTGGAAATCATGTGATCGAAGATGCCGAACGCTTCTTCGATTGCAGTGCGAACACCACTGTCGTCGCAGTCTAAGCCGGTACAAGAAGGGGATAATAGGGTAGTGGAACAGATGTGGAGAAGCGTATTGAAGTGGTGGGCTGTGAGGCGGAAAGAGGGATTGGCGGCGGCGGTGCGGTAAAGGGCGAGGGCGCCGGCGAGGTCATTGTTCCGTGAACAGGTAGTGAGAGCGTGGTGGAACTCCCACTCCAGCGTGGGGTTCCTCTTCCTCTTCTTGACCGCCGCGACCGTTGCCGTTGGCGTTGGCATTGGCTGGGACGCCATCGACCGTGGGAGCATCGTCCGCGCTGCTTTCCCCGCCTTCAGAACACCAAACCCTAATTCGAAATATGGTCCCTGCATTTCGATTTTTCGGGTTTGTCAACGGAAGCTATGGACTATCCGAATCCGGCTCAGTCGGTCCCCAAGTCCGGGACCAGGTGTTGGGATTGAAAAGAATTGTTAATCGTTGCATATGTACTATTCCATAGCACTGCGGCATCATGTCAGGTATAGATATATTCTGATATTCTGATTCGATTATAATGAAAATTAACAGTTTAAAATTTATTTTTATATCTTATAAATTATTGAAATCTGAATCAAATATTTTGATAATTTATTGAAATCGAAATCAAATCAAGTGATACTATTTCTGTTAATTCAATTTCGATAAAAAATAAGTATATAAACATAAAATAAAATAAAATTTAAAATATATTATATAAATGATAAAAATAAATTTTTAAAAAATTATATCAATTTTAATAATTATATATAAACTATTATTTTATTTTTAAATAAAAATTAATATTTAATATATTTTTTAAAAACTATCATATTTAGTTCTGATTTTGATAACGGAATCGAAATCGAAAGATCTTGATTTTAAAATTATCGGAATTATGATCTCTTTGACTCTTTATCAAAATTAGAATCAGATTTTGATGATTATGTACCGAATTCAACCCGTTTACAGTCCTAATGTCAGCCCGTTCAGTCACACGAGTATATTGATAACTTTTTGTATATTTAATTATGTATATTGACGTCTCGAATCTTTTAAAATTAAGTTTACGTCGCTAATGGGGTGTTTGGTTGCATGATAATGAAGACTTTTGTTTTAATTTTTAAAAATTGTAAAAGAATTTGTTAAAAGATGTGTTTGATAATCACGACAATCTTATGTTTTAAAAGTGATTTTCTTCTTAGACAAAAAAAGAGGACTTCACCTTTTTCTTTTTTCTTGTGGTCCCCCATTTTGTTTGGTCATGTGTGGTAATTACTATTTTTTATAATTACATCCCTCCAAACATGATAATTTTATGTCATGAGTTGGTTCACTTTTTATTTTAATACATTTTTTATCATGAAAGTGTACAAAAAACTATCAAACACCCCATAAGAGACTCTTAGTAGAAGGAATAAGTTCTCGTCAACATGAACGGGCTTGGAATTGTCCACATTGGCCAAACGGGGTTCTTGGTGGGCTATCCTTAATGGGTCACCCGAACAGCAGCCCGTAGTGTGCGGATGCCCAGTGACATAACCCCGTGGGCAGTCAACACGATTTGCCTTCTCCAGCCCAACCAAGAACGACCGGATAGGTGGACACGTTTGACGCTACGGACTTGGTACTTGCCTCCAAGGAAGGCAAAGTGGGGGGCGGCCTGGGTCGGTCGGCCTTAAAATAGATCTAATCGGATGGGGTTGCGACCCCGGGTTGGATGGGGTCGGATAGGGTCAGATTTATTTATTTTATTATAAAAATTATATAAAATAAGAAATAATAAATTTATGTCATATATTTATGTATACATAAAATATATACATAAATATAATTATATTTTTATATTATAATTGAATATGAGTGTTTATCTATGTATATAAGTGAATATGATTTTTTTTTGATTATGTTGTATTAATATATGTTGGAAAAGAGTTAACCTTAAGTGAGAAGGTAAAGATACTTAACAAACAATTTTATAAATTTTAAGATGTATCATATATTTATAATTATAAATTTTAAACGTACGTAATAAATGCTAGTAAAATATTATTGTACAATCAATAAATGGGACACTCAAAAAATAATTATTCTTGACAAATTTGATGATGTATGTGAAAGAAAAGAGAGTTAAAATATATCATTATAAAATTTGAGTATATAACACACGTATGATTAAAATTCTTATATACATGCGATGGTATAAGTGATAGTGAAGTATTATTATACTATTATTAAATTTGACCTAGGTCGGGTCACCCCAGGGTCGCCCCCTGCTGGGTCGACTTGGAGTCAGCCCGGCAGGGTCGTTTCCGAGCCGGTTGGCCCAGAAACCGGCCGGGTCGGGTGACCCAGCCGACCGGGTTGCCAACCGGGCGAACCATGCTTGCCTCATTCATCCATCAGGCCCATGCGTTCGAGCAATATACTTAGCACTTGGCGGTAGCTGAAGGTGATGCATTGCATGTGTTAATATATACATGTCGGTGCCATGACTCTTGTTTGATGTCTCCGACAGACCTACCTGGATTATGAGATCGTTACGGGCGTAAAGCTCTTCCAGTCTAATCCACGGATATACAGAAACCTTCGTCTGCAAGACTGCAAGTGATGGAGATGTCTGATATTATTATCAAACAAGACATTAGTTAACAAGGACGGCACCGCCGTCCACAACTAAGGGGCATTTTGTTGGTAACCCACCACTTACCTCTGATTCAATTGGAGTTTGATCGAGGTCTCTTATTTAATCAGACTTCAAAATTCTAAATCATATATGATACTCCCTTCGGCTACCGTGTTTATATGTATCATCTCTTATTGTCTCCGTTAGTCGCCGCGGCGATAAGTACTGATTTTCTCTTCCCTAGTCGGGCGCATTTAATTTAGTTGTCACTGCACGACGAGGATAAAATCGATCGAGACAGTTTACAAATGCAGAGAATTAGAGAAACCATATATAATAAACCTCATGCGTAGATAGTTGACACGAACGAACTTCACCATTATATTGAACTCATAAATGTCACGTTAATTGGATAGCTAGCAGGACCACGCCACACCCACGCCGCCGGCGTCTCCGTGGTTGGTTGCCTTTCACGCTCGAGTCAACGCCGGCTTATTCAGCTTGTTTGCATCCTCCTCGCCAGTCTCTGCGGCCACGGCCTCGAGAAGAAAGCGGGAAGCGGCGCAGTCGGAGGAGAAGATGTGGGAGGTGGCGAATTGCCGCTCCCCGCCGAGCACGGGCATGGATATTCCGACGTTGACTTTGCTGGTGTAATTCTTACGGTAGGTCCGCCCCAGCACCCCATCGACCTCGTCGCTAAGACTGTGAAACTTGAACCGCAGGTCCAGGTGAGCGAAGCAGTCATCGTCGGTGATGTTGTAGCCGTGAACCTTAGCGTCCTCCTCAGTGATCGGTACCACAGCAGCGTTGATGGTTAGCTTCCCGGTGGCTTCCACCGAGACACCGTTCGCGTCTCGTGTTCTCGTAACAGATAAACGCGGTGCTTCCAGCTTGGAGTGCCACTTAGCGCCCTCGGCCGGAGGGAGGGTGATGGGTTCGCCGTCGAAGGCGAGCTCCAGTCGGTCAACCTCATCCGCCCAGAGAGAAGTCCGTCGAGCGCCGATAAGCAGGCGATGATGACCCTGGAAGAGGACGCCCACGGACTGCACCCAGGTGAAATCGCGCTTGTGGCCGGCGACCCGCTGGCCGATAAGGTGGGCATTGATGTGGAGCTCGCGGTCGGTGACGAGGCAGAAGTCGCTGCCCTTCTGCCCGTGGAAGTAAAAGGTGATGCCATCGCCGCCGATGAAGCGCGGATCCTGGCACACCGCACCCGGATGAGCGCAGTCTTCATGTGACCACGATACACCATTACGATAGAAGAAAACGAATGGTCAGAGTAAGCAGGCACGTAATATTGCCGATCGAGAGCAGGTACGAGAATACATATAACGTACGGCAGACGGCCTTGCAGAGGCCGCAGTTCATGTAGCAGCTGCTGCGGCACTCGTCGGGGCAAGGCTTCTTTATCAAGTAGCAGAAAGGGAACTCCCGCTTTCGGGTGCAGTGCACCATCCGACGACCAGCGTGGCCGCCCCTTGGAGGCCGTGCAGATGGAGGTGGACGATGCTCGTCGAAGTCCCTGTCGAGCTGGGCGGACGCGGGCGCGGCCAGACAGATCGCAACGACCATGAGGATAAGGAAGCCGGCAAAGGAGGTGCCTGCAGACTGCGCCATTTTGCCAATGCCTCGTTGCTTATGTTGGAGAGGAGGGGGTTCTCTGCGTCCCTCTCTGATAAGCTCAAGCCCGTTATATATATATAGGGGGTGTGTGTGAGTGAGGTCCCGCCATAGAATTCATGCGTAGCGCACACCCATTCACATGGTGAGGCCGCAGGCTGCGTGCCTACGCCGGCGGTTTAACAATTGGCGTCCGGAGGTGGTCACGTTATGTCACGCTAGAAGAGAAGAGGATGCGTCGAAAGGGCCGGGGAACCGCATGCATCACCGACGAGCTTCTTCAGGCCGCTAGGCGGCCCCATCGCATGGTGACGTGCATTACGTTACGTGCCCCCGTGGGACTCGTGATCGAAGCGCCGTTCTCGATGAGTTCGCATCGGGACCGGATTCTCTGCGCACCTCGGTGTGCACGCGCATCACTTTCTAAATTCATCTAATCATAATATCAAATTAATTATTTTAATTATTTTTAAGATTGTGAATATAAATATATATTATGTATTCACAAGTGGTGTGTATTGAGGTGTATACCGAGGTGCACAGAGGATCCGGTTCCGTTCACATCATCTCTAAGTCTCGAGTGGAGACTAATTTCTGTCTCTAATGAAAAATGTTTATCGTTTCAATCACTTGAGCGATGAATAACGAATTAGTAAGATATTGATTACAATTCAATTTTATCGATAGTGGATTAAAGAGTCGATGAATTGTTGCTAAATTATTATCGACATCTTAATTATTAACTCATTATCGAACTTAATATAATTCATTATCGATAAATATCGAGTTAGTAGAAGGTCGATAATAGTTCAACTCTTTTTAATAGCAGTTCATTGAATTTGTTATTTGAATCGTCACTTAAATAGTTGGAATCATGACTATTTTTTATTAGAGATTAAGATTACTCTCTTTACCTGATGACTGAGGTTACTCAAGCTACCCGAAGACTAAGGTGATATGAACTCTCTGTGGACAGAGGTATCCCTTTGTCACCATTTTTCTCCCGCCCGCCCTTGCCCCCACCCCATGCTGCTAATTGGTTTCTCACATCTACACATCCTCCTTGCAAGTAATATTAAATATCTCTATTATTATTAATTTTGAAATGAATCTCATTGGTATAGATGGTCTCAGAAGGAGTTTAGTTATTGATAAAAAAATTTAAAATTTAAAATATAATTAAATAAGACATGAATTGTGATAACGTATCTAAACGTATAAGATTTTTTATTGATAAGATATCTATTTTCATATTTATGTTTCGTGATAACGGAGTATCAACAATAAAATAATACAAATCGGTAATTGTATTACGATTAATACTTTATTTGTATTGTAAATTTTAAATTTGATATCAATAAGATTGTTATGATCTATATATTAATATTAATTTTAAAATTAATAATGATAGAGATATTTAATAATGTTAAGAAAGTACTATTAGATTTTAGGTCCGGCATTAGTGATTGCTGTCCCCAGGGGTCAATCGTAGGTCTTGTGCATGCATGCATGATTAGTGAAGATCTAGCGAATAGCTTTATTATAGATGTTAAACTAACTAATATTTAAGTAGTTCAAAAGTTAACTAGTTATAAGCTTAATTATATAAGGTTTGAATAAAAAATAAAACTCAAATAGTCAAATCATCAACCAATTGAGCTTAAACAGGCTTTTGTTGGACTTGAAAAATTCGTGAATAGTTCCATTAAATATTTTTTAATTGAATATTTATTTTTAAAAAATAAAATTTAAATATTAATAGTTATATAGTGTCATTTAAATATGCATAAATGTAAATCAAGTTTCACAAATGAGTTGAAATTTAAAATTTATAGATATGTTTATATCAAGTTTGAGTTAGATTGAGTTTATAAAACTAGAATGTGAGCGGAACTTGAGTCAAGGTGCAATTAGGGTTTGAACTCAATTTCAGCTCTTTTAAGTAATGAACAAAACATGAATAGAGATTGAGCCAGACATAATGCACCAGAGCACGTGGGAATACTCATTGCTTTGCCTGTTAACAAATATTTTAACAAATATATTTTTTAATTATATATTTTTTATTTATTGTTTTTTTATTTAATTTTTAGTTTATTATTTTTAAGTTTAAAATTTTATAAAAATTTATCGAAAAAATATTTTGTTTTTTTATTTAATTTTATTAATTTTATAGAAATTTTTTATTTTGCCCTTTTTAAAATTGAGCAAAATTTATAAATAAATTGTATTTTTATTTAGATTGTACAAAAGTTTTAAACTATTAGAAACTGGGACGGAGAACTGGTTTTGTGGTCACGGTTTGTTGGTAAGTTGACATTCTGCTAGTTATAATTATTAGGTTGTTATTTTTAAAATTAAATATAGTACTTAAAAAGCACATTAAAAGACTCTAGTTCTACTCAAATGGGAATAAAGTTGGGAATCTAATTCCACAACTTCACCCAGGTTTCCTGCTCCATTGTTTTTGTTCTCGTACCATACACGGAGCCTACAACTATATTTATAATTTTCTTCTTTGTCTTTTTTTTTTTTTTTTTGAGTCTCTGATGGTTAGCATACCTTCTTTTACTTTTCGTCATCCTCCTGACGGATATAGAGACATGCCTAATTGACACAACTTTTGGTCTGATAATTGCATTGCACGAATGTCCAAACATCTTTATTTTTGAAGACTGTTCGGAAGGGGGAAGAGAAAGCAAAACATCCAAAGGCATCATGTAATACAAGTTACAAGTGACAACTTGTATTAATATTAAAAATATTAATATCAATATTGATATAATACCAAAAATGAAACTCTAACCAAATAGGGCATTAGATAAGAAGCCGACGAGCTCGAGCAGAACCGGGAAGCAGAGCGCAGGAAACAGAACACTTCAAACTGAAGGTCGAAGCAGTGCCCAATATGGCACCGTTGTATCATATTTATTATTTATAACGTGCCCACAAGAGAAATGTTGTAAAATCACAATATGTGATCCCTCGCAGGAAAGAATGAATAGAACGTCAGAAATACAACCAGAGGATGCTAATGAACACATCACCAAGATTGCTAAAATGGGCGCCTCTCGATACTAAAATATGTACACGGAGAGGTTGCTAAGGTACACAGCACCAAGATTGACACAAAATCTAATAGTCGTCGAAGAAAACAGAAAAATCCTAGACGAAACAGAGATTGAATTAAGAACGATACAATGTATTCCACAACGCAGTAGTGGCTTCAAGTCATGGATGTCGCTGGTGCAGCCATGGACAGCTATCGACAACCCTTGGCATCGATTAAGATGAGCGTGCTTGGCTTCTAGTCACTCCATTGATCCTGATCAGCCAGAGTATTATGTTTCACACTGACATTTTCATCCTGCGGAGTTTCGACCAGCTACAGTGAGCAATATCTGGAAGTTGAGATTTTCACAAGCACTGGAGGAAAAGGAATTCCTCAAGGATGGCTACGCAGTGTAGGAAAATCAAAGGGCAACGTTAGAGTAAACAACACATTTAAAATGTTTCATTTCTACTTTCCCCACTCGCACAACTTTACAGAGACAACTGAATCCAGTTTGTCATCGGATGCAGTCCAACTCTCTCTAACAGTATAAGCGAGTAGTTCTAGAATACGATAGATGATGATTAAAATTATCTGTCTCAATTTCCTGTACCAAAACTAGCGGTTGTAAATTCTGTCTAAGCTGATGATTTTTATGTGCAAATGTATGCATGAGAGACATCTTAACATTACCGCTTCTATAGTGACATCAGCTGGTGGGGACCAGACAAGTATCTGCCTGTCATTGCTGCCAGTGTACAATTCCTACAAATGTAACAAGATGCGATCCATCAGCACCGCTTACATTACATGATATGGTGCAGTAAAGAAAAAAAAGTAGCCTCTTCAATCCTCACCTGATCATATGAATTGAAACAGCAACAGTTAATAGCTTCATAGTGACCACGAAATATTCGTAATGTTGTGCCTGTCCACATATCAAATGCCTGAAACCTCAGACAGAAGAAACGCACAGCATCAAACCTTTTCTACCTTTTCTAATCATTGCTCAGCAAAAGTACGCTGATAAATGACAAAATAAAAATGACACCTTTAGTGCTGTCATACATGGGACAAACACCACAGATGGATCCTGGATGACTGCAAGCTGTAATGCTTTATTCTGAAGATGAGTAGCTTCATAATTGACCAAAGTGTTGCAGCCAGATTCAATATCCCACAACCGTAGTCTTGAATCTGAACCTGAAGAGTATAAATGGTTTACATATATAAACGAGAGTGGAAAGAATACTGCATTTGTATAATACAGAAGCATCACAATACAAACATAAAGGTACTAATCTATCTTAGTCTCATGATTTAGAGACATTGGAAGTTTCACGCACAAGATATTGTAACTGCAAAGTGCATTAATTTATATACTTCCCTACAAGTCAAAAAATTCCCTCCCATTGAAAATGGTAAATCCACACATATAAGGCCGAGGACCCGCATAATGCTAGTTTGTTTCTTTACAAGATTAGTTGCATCATCATCTTCAAGACCTTATCCTCAAAATTCAAGTTTCACTGAAATCTGAAGAGTACTATCTGTTTCCTTCAGCTTAAACGTTTAACATATTAAAATGATGAAAAAATGATCCAATTATAACTCATGTTTGCGGTGTGCTCCTTCAAACTCATCAAGTAATAGAACATGCCACAAAAATTTAACCCTGAGTTTTTCCAAAGATTTTTTTAAGTGGGCGTATTTCCATCAGTCATGTCATATTTCTATCAAAGGATGTGTAAGATAAAAAGGAAAATAAGACAAATGCATCCATTGCCTCCATGATGGAAACCACACCCATAGTTAGAACTTAGAACCCTCCACCTTTACTCTCCTACCACACCAACTCCCAGAATAAAAGGGAAGCAGAATGAGAATTTATGTTTTGTGGTGTTTGCAGTTGTGTGAGGAAGGGAGTGGGTGGATTGGAGATCAGTTAGGATTTGGCTAATTTTGGGGCCCTTTCTCTTTCCTCTTTTGGAGGGAGAATGGATAGAGGGGGGATACATTTGACAGTCATTTGTTTGGTGGTTTGGCCATCTTTTTACTCTAAACCAAAGCCTCTAAATTGATCCCAAATAAAAAAAATTTGGGTTCAGTAGGAGAGAAGGCTACAGCTCTTCAAAAAAAGAAAGAAAAAGAACATGGCACATGTGTAAACCAACTAATCTGGTAAACCAACTAAAATATCATGAAAGAAGAATCTTTACTGGGACAATGAAAATTACGTAAAAAATGAAAGATGGAGTGGACATATTTGAAAGGGTATGTTGTCCACATCTACTCAAATCTTCTAGAAAAGAATAATAAAATTTATATAATCAAATAAGTAGTTGGGTGTTCTTTTAATGGTTTCAGTACCAATGGGATTATTAAGAGTACCCTTTTTGGAGAATGTCAATAAATTCCCAAATCTATTTCGTCGCAACAACAGTCTTTTTGATCAGTACTGCGGTAGCTCTTTGGTTAGGTATTGGAGCAATATTACCCATTGAGACATCCCTAACATTAGGTCTTTTTTTTAAAATTGATTCAAAATTTGATTCAACCATGAAATACGACTCCCAACACCGATGCCCGGCCATTATCAAATAAACCCTAGTGTCATTCTATTAGACAACTATTGGCTAGTTGGCAGGATGCCTGGTTGGATGGCTAGCCGACAATGATCCTTATACTATCTGTGTATTTTCTAAAAATTCTACAAGATGCACTTGCATTCAAGATGTAACTAGAGAATAGCCCAAATAGACATGTCAGCAACAACCTCGTCAAGAGTATCGGTCAGCTCTTTGAGGAGTGGCAAAACTATAGATTCCCAATGGAAGAGAGTTTCTTGCTTTTCATGGCACTCGTAGAACCCATTCCAACTCGACTCTACCACGGCGATCCATGGCCCCATGGGGAACCCCAGGGTGTTAAGCACTTGAAGCTCCCCACGCAGTGTTTGCGGGGATGGCAACACGTCAATCTCTAATAACTCAGTTAGCTCATTGAACATGCACTGGCCAAGACAAGGCGTAGAATAAGTGATCCTAGGCAATGCCTTTGGACCTACCATGCCAAGCTCGGGCCTAGAAGCTATTGCCAATGCCGAGGTGATCCTTTCAGATAGGAAAGGCATAGCTACAGAAAACAACCATTCAACTAAGCATGAGATTAGATTAGATTAGATTAGAGGTGTGAGAAGGAAGAGCCATTTGGGTGTCTTACTCACTATAAGAAAGGTCCTCGCCAAATCTCGCTCGACCATTGGGGAACCCGCTGTGCTCCCCGAGCCCACCGAACGCCCGACTACCCGATCATAGAGGGGGCAAGTCAAGGTACGACCATAGGCTCCTTCGGGCATTGGCATAAGAGCGACCCCCGGAGCAACGTCTGTATACGACCTTGTAGAGGCTTGGAAATGCTTGTCAAGACCTGGTCTCTGAAAGAAAAGGAAGAAGAGACAACAAGGAGTTACATGCATCAAGGGGCTATGAGTCAGCGAGGGGCGTGCGAGTCCGAGAAACATAGAATACCTCGTCGACAACCGTTGAACCCATACCTCCATCTATATTGTTCCCCATAGAAGAAAGTGACGGCAGAAGAGCTTAGGCATCCTTCATTGCTTCGTCACCACATGTTAACAAAAGGAGGTTCCCCATCTGTGATGTTGTATGCACCCCGGCACCTTCACCCTTGAGTAAGCCTTGGAAATTGGGGTCGACAGGGTCAAGAAAAATGGCCAACGTCAAAAGGGATCAAACACCAAGCTGAAGGTGTGAGGATCAACTCTATAGCACAACACACCTGAGATAGGTGCAACACACCTGAGATAGGTGCAACCTCATAGAGAGGTTCTTCAGCGTATGGTGGGGGGGGTCACACTCGGCGAAAACGACCAGCAAGTCTTGGAATGGGGGATTTGTCTTGATCACATTGGGGTTTTGTCGACTCGGGTCACAAATACTTGTGTCAAAGCAAGTCAAATAGTTAGGAGCACATAAGCCGTACATAATGATACAAGCAAGGTCAAGTACATCACCTGCCATAGCATGGCAGGTCGGGGACACTAGGACCTCAGGGGAATCGGGTGGGGACGACCAGTCTTGAGCGACATCCCTGGCTTGCCCCCCCCAGCATTCTTACCATCTGCCCCATCGGGAGTCTCAAGAGAGTCTAGGCAGTGGTCGTCAAATAGTCCTCGCTCTCCAAAGGCCATGATAAAGATTCTATAATCATCTGTGGAGGATCCAGACCTCCACTTGTAGCAGCCTCAGAAAGGCAACCATCTCTTAATGAGCCCCTGCGGGCCGACCATCAGCTTCTTGAGCTGACGCTGATGTCACACGAGTTGAGAGGCCGACTTGGTTGGAGGGTAGAGACCAGGAGAGAGATATCCCTGCCCAAGTAATGTAAGAGAAAAGTGGATCCCCTCTCAGTGGGCTTTTCTGTCATTTCATTCGCATTAGATGCCTTCTCGTCATTGAGCTTTAGCTTATAAAAAAGAATAAAAATCCTCCATGTTGCACGCTTGAGATATTAGCTCATCCCATGTGAGTAAGTACAAGCGCTTGAGTAAGCTCAAATTGCGAGTCTGTTGGCATGGCATCAATAAACCAATCAATGAGATGTTGTTGGTCGCTTGGCTTATCATTCAAAGGAATTCTCTTTTTGATATTCCCAAAATTGACAATGAATTGGTCAACTATTTCATCATCTGAACTGATTATAGCAGTCTTCTATGTGTGATTGGGAGAATGAGGATTGATCCAATCCGGTCTCTCTTGAACCAGCCAACTCTCTAGGGAAGACGACTAGCTAGATGGTTTTTGAGTCAAAATTCAAACTTGTTGACACAGAGAGCCATAAAAGGACAGTGGCTGATTTGTAAGCTAAGAACCCTATGAAAAAGAAAGGCGTAGAAGTGCCTTTGAATTTAGGATTTTAGTGGTGACTAACTTGGATGTCTTTTCCTTCGGCTGGTCGAACGAGCCCTTTCGGGTCCACCTCTTTCCATGCTTTCCTTAGAGAGTGGTGTGGGTTCGCAAGCATATTCGATTATTCTAAAGAGAAGATTTCATCTTCTGGCTTGTCACTACTATTTCTTTATAGTACCTTAATAATTTTTTAGGCTCTAGACTTGGGAATAAGAAATGCCCTTTCTCTTAGAGTGAAATCTTGTCTTGCAATGAAGGTGACCAAAGGGAGAAGGAGCTCTTGCTAAGTTAGCTAACATAGTAGAGGGGGCTGTTAAGCGGCACTTATTTTCCTTCGAAAAGCACCTCTTAACATTGGGACTACGAGGTAGTTTAGACTTACTAAAAAAGGAGAGAGCTACAAAAGAATACACCTAAAGGTAGAGTTACTCCATCTCAGGAGTAGGAATCGCAAGAGAGAGCTGCCTAAAGAGTAGCACCTCCTGACCTCCGCATGCACCTGATGCAAGAGCTAACTAAACCAACATGCAAGCAAGAAAATAGAAAGTGTGCTCCTTTGATCATCTTTATTTATCACCAGCTATGGGTCACTTCAATCGCAAGCACCTGAGCTCAACCAATTCAAGAGGGGCCAGCAGCCAAAGCAACCTAGCTAGGGTTTGGCTCTAGGCTCAAACTTGATCTTGTGGTAGACTGCCCTCCTAGGGAGCACTTGGGCAACTCACTTTTGGGCATGACACCCCTGACTGCATTTTTGGATAAAAAGTATTATGCGTATTGGATCAGCTCTTCTGTTAGCAAGAGCACATTAATAAGATTCTATTCCGAAAGCGCCTTATTCTTAAAAAAGAGAACCCCACCTGAACCCTTCTTAAGACAACAAGGTCTCTCGAACAAGTTTTACAATAGAAGCTTTCAACGTACACCTGGGGACAAATCTTTCACTCGCTGAGAAGTGAAAACCTATGACTATATTGTCCTGAAAGCGGATGCAATGGGAAGAAGTGGCATTTAAAAGTGTTGCTGATTTAACAATGGTGCCACAAATTCGCAAGCTGATCCTAAGTAAACATTGTTGTTCATTGGATGTAGGAGGAACTACTTCGTTATGATTGAAGAATTGCTGGGATTCTTCCTGAATAGACTCCATTCTCCCATCTACAGTGACTTTGAAAGTCTTACCTAAACTCTTCTGATTGAATATGAGAAAGCCTTTAAAACAACGAGCTACTATCATTTCTTCATTATAGATTGAGATCTCCTTTGAACTTGATGCACAATACAAATAGATGGAATAGCAGCAAATAGCATCTTTCTATCATGTATAGCCATTGATATAAATTTCATTTAGAAATGTTATTAGTATCTATCTTTCAACAACTCAACGGGAAGTTGTGTAGGATAGGCGCTTGTGAATTAGATGCACTCACTCAACGAGAAAGGCCCTGCCCCTGACGACGTTTGAATTTTGAACACAAAATCACTTGGCTCCTTCAAAAATATTTTTATCCCTCTAAAAAAAGAAAAGAAAGAAAGAGCTTCGTATTTGATAACTCTCCTTTAGTTATGTTTAACCTTGAATCCTCCTTACAGATTCTACAGCCATAGTTCCTCGGACTCGGAAAGTAATAACGAAAATGGTTGACCCAATAGCAGATTCCACAGCTGCCACTGTTGGAACTAATGAAGCAAATGATTGACCCATCATATCATCCAAAGAAACAGAAAATACCAAAAAGTTCAAATTGACTGCTAATAACATTGAGCCATCGAAAATGTTAAAATATTTGATAGCATCCGGTTCGGGAATATGGAATGTCAGTCAGAGATATTCAAATTCTAGTATGTGTATTCTCAAACATTTCTGTAAAAAGGTGAGGGCCCCCGACTCACTCACCTCCCCTGGTCTCTCTAACAGGGCCTTGTCTTCTATCGAGAAGAGTACAGCTTTAGCTTCTTTGGAAGATGAATGAGATCAGAAAATAAAATTAAATTTGTCCATTATTTTGATTATGTGAATTCCTAACTCGGTCATGATAGTGACCATAAGTTAACTTCAAGAAATATCCAGATTTATGATCTCTCACCATAGTCATCTGAGTTAGTAGTTCTTTTTATCTAAAGAAGAAAACTGTAACACATTTAGAACCTTGCAAAATTAGGGAAAATCCCTGCTGTCTCAAAAGTAATGAAATTCACCTGTACTAAAAAGATACATGCCATCTTTAGTAGGCCTCAGTCCAGTCACAACACCATAATGGGCTGTTGCACGATTGTTACTTGATGACATTCCAGGATGGAGCCTATGAATGTTTGACCCTTTTATCTTCACTCCCTTATACTGAATGTACAATCTCTTTCTTTCACTACCATGTGTCGCCCTTCCCTTAGATACATGTGGCCTCACTGGAGCAGTCTCCCTCTGCAGAGACTCAGACAACAAACCCTACAATTAAAAATAAAAAGAGATAACCTATATGGATGAAAAGGTCCCTGGGAAGTATTTACAAATACCTGTTCTGTACATGCCTAGAGGGTTGGTAAAGAAAAGGATAACAAGAAACAAAGATATGCAATTGTTGTCAAAAGTTTAGTAAGAAAATTGCAGATGGCAGATGGAAGAACATGTAATACAATATAATGAGATTCAGACTATACTGTAGAGATATAATGCAATAAGATGAGATACATAATGCAGATGAAAAAGATTTGCAATTGTTATCAAAAGTTTAGCGAGAAAATGACAGATGGCAGATGGAAGAGCATGTGATACAACATAATGAGATTCAGACTAGACTGTAGAGACATAATACAATAACATGACATACATAATGCAGAGTGCAGACGAAAAATATTTGTAATTGTTATCAAAAGGTTAGTAAGAAAATGACAGATGACAGATGAAATAAAATGTAATACAATATAATGAGATTCAGACTAGACCGTAGAGACATAATACAATAACATGAGATACATAATGCAGATGAAAAAACATGATAACACAATGAAATTTGGATTGCGTATAAAAGATTAGATGATATGAAATGAGAGTCTGCAGAGGGTAGAACCCATAATAGATCAATACGAGATCATGCCACTGTCTATATCAGATGATCCAATTGAATAAACAAAGTCTTCTAAAGACTTGATATGATGTGAAGACTGGATATGACAAAATGGAAAAAAATAATATAACTCAACTGAAACGTAAATTCTGCCATCGCAAATTTGGTCCAAACAAGACAAATTAAAGAACATGTGGAGGTAAACAAAAGGAGGTAAAAGAGAGGATTGAGTAAGAATCATACTTTTTCCAAGGAACTTCCAGACAAAGGTGGGCGCCTTCCAAACTGAGTTTGAGACTGATCCAAAATAAGAAAACAACCAGCACGCCTAATGTCCCAGAAACGGATCGCACCATCGCAACCCCCAGTCATTAAGACCCATTCACTAGAAAAGGACCATTGCACAGCCATAATTCCATCTGTCAAAACACAGCAGAAGCAGTTTCTCAGATGAAGTAAGAATGATGGGTAGAAGTGTGGGTAGAAGTGTGGGATAAGTGCACATATACTTGGAATACAAATAAAGAAATGCAATTAACAGTTACACAAGATGATTCGAACCGACTACCATCCATTTTATCTTTTACAGACAGCAGATGCTCGAGATTGGTTATTTTTAATTGCTTATCTGTACTAATAACTTTTAAAGTGATTTTATGAACTTATAACATGTGGGAAAGCAGATGCACCTTATATACACATCAAAGGTATAAACTAGAAACTCATTTAGAATGGGTCAGCTTCCCATATACACAATTTCATAAAGCAGCAAATGAAACTGTATCATTGATCATTCAGAAGAATGAATAAATTTAAAAGAATATTCTTACCTCCTTAAACCAGTATGAATGCATAATTGCATGCATTTCACATTTTTGTTGCCATGGCGGACATCGGATGATCCATCAAAACGAAATAGCACACACTTCATATGGTTAAAATGAGAAAATGGGGAGGAGATAAAAATTCAACCTACCTCGATGCCCAGAAAGTGTATGGGTAAAAGCTCCTGAAGCAATATCACATAAACGGACTTGAACATCCTCGGTCCCAGTAGCAATTAGCATATGGGTTGTGGCAATAGATGACATTGCAGTTCCATACACTTTCCCAGGCATCTTGAAATCCATCACTACCTAATCAAAAAAAGCAACATGAAAAGCTCAACAACAATGGACACATAGAACAAACGTTGAAAAAATAATAATATGTTTGGAACAAACTTGGGTCGTATTTGTGTCCCAAACTTTGACATGACGATCGACTGAACCTGTAATAAAAAGTCCAGTATCCACCGGATACCAAGCAACAGAAGTTACGGCAAACTTGTGCGAATGATCCTGCCGTTTGTCAACAATGAAGAGGGAACTGTGCTTCTGAATACGTCCGCCTGCCTCGTAATCACTTGCACATTGGACATCGTAAACCGCAGCTGATCCATCAGACGCGCCGGCCAGCAGATATCGGCCCTCTGTCAAATCAATCTGCTCTTCCAATAACATTACATAACCGCTTAAGCATTAAAAGAACATCTTTATGACCGTAAAGCATCAAATTACCTCATTGTTTATAGATCAAAACTTTGATCGTTCAATCAAATTGCAACAATTACAAACATAAAAGACCTAACGTTTGGACCATGGAATGTGACTATCTAAACAGTCTAGCAACAATTTTAACGAAATAAGAATAATATATCTACTTAGCACGCAAAACTCTTCTGCACCTTTATCTCCAAATACTCACAAGGTACAGTCGCCTTCTTACACACAAATATCATTGTTAAAAGACGATGCTTTGGCTACAGGAGAATGAGAGGAAGAGCGAAAGGTTTAAGTCAACGTACCTGCAGAGAGTTAATGCCACCACGGTGGGCGGAGACGATTTCCTTGCGGTTTGAGAGATCGATAGAGTTAAAACGGCGGGTCAGAACCCGTCTGCGGAAAGCGGCGGTAGACAAATCACCCTCTTCTCTCTTCCTAAGCTCCTCCCCCATCTCCTCCTGCGCATCTTCGCCGCGGTCCCCCGCCGCCGCCGGTAGACAACGGCCCCGTGTGAAGAAGAAAATTCCGAACCGTACGATTACCGAAGGGAAAAGGCCAGAAGGGTAATGGACCGCCACACTAATGACGGGCCTCCACTACCTCCGGCCTCCCGACAACGACAGACGGGGGTGCCCTGTCCTGTAAACAGGGTCCGGGTAATACGTATATGTATCTAATAAATAAAATATATATTAGGATATTATTCTTTAATCATCGAAAATAAATGTATTAGTGCCGACTGAGTGTCGCTCGGTTGGCATCACCCCTCGCTCACGAGAGCGAGAGGCAGGGTTCGAACGGCCGTTGAACCGGCCATCCCCCGGGGGGATGGTTACTTGTGGGGTTCGAGCAGAGGGGCTCGAACCCTCGTTGCCGCGTGGTGCTGCGCGGGTTGGGGCCGTTTCGGCCATGGTGACCAAAAAAAAAGAAAATAAATATATTAGTAAATCACATCATAATATCCACTTAAAAATAATCTACGATCAATTAATGTATAATTAACAGATACATAAAGATATAAATAGTTCAATAGATAAATTCTCTCTCTAGGAGTAAAACAACTTTCGAGTTCCATAAAGAAAATGAGAGAGAAATTGATGGAGAAGTTGTGGAGACACATCTAATATATGGGAAAACTTAAGTGTGATGGCATTATAATATGCTCTTTTATTGTGTTGTCGTTCTATCCAGCACATCATGCAATTGATAGTTTTTTTTTTCCAGTATGATGGGCGATAGTTGGACTAAGGGAAAGAGTTGTCGTCATACGTATATGTTGATTGCACTACATTGTTGAGACATAGGAGGAAAAAGAGACGTCACTGTCGGACGTCAAAACAAAATTTATTCATTACACACCAGATACAAATAACAAATGCAGGAAACACCATAACTATGACACATCAATCCAAAATGATAGATGAGCCAACGATGTGATCTGTCACTATATCAAGAAAGTTAAAATCTCCTCCAAATGTGCATCTCAGTTGGCAATATCTCTACCTAGAGTGAACAACACAAATGATCACCTCGTTAGCACCTGCATGCCATCTGGTTGTGATAGAAGGAATTGGTGGACGAAGAGAAATGCCACAAATGGGAAGGTCAAGTTGAATCACACAACGATAAGGGTTGTGTAGACACACTAATTTGGCATTATTTAGAGCTTAAAACTCTTATGCCAGACGTCCTTGGAAGTGAGATGCCAGCTTGCCCAGAGACCAGTTTTAGCCGTTCTTCAGAATCCAGTATGTGAATCGAAAGACTCGAATATCTTTTAAGAAAATATGAATCTTAAGCTCCACAACTAGACAAAATTAGCATGTCTACAGTCCCCAGAAAATGCCTGATGGCACAACTACTAGGACGTTTGATGTCATCGATGTCGAGATGTCTAGAGAGCCGAACAACTAATCTTGGAGGCTAGACTCGTGTTCTCTCTTTTGTTACTCATTATCCTTTTGTTTTCATCTATGTGTTTTAGATCTTCTTGTTCGCATGCATACTCTTAGTTTAATCATTTCATTTCCACCACCTAAAAACATATAAAAAGGGATTGGGAGTTATTTCCAATCATGTTAGTCTAATTCTTTTTGTGGTTTCAATTTATTTACTTTGCAAGATGTAAGGATAACTTGATAGACAGTTCGGTAAAATATCGATTAGGTTTTCTTAAATTGGTTAGTTCAGTGAACTCATTTCATTAATGATCACCTATGTGTGTATCTTATTGTCCCCACACCGATGACCGATAAGATCGGTGATCTTCATCACATGAGAAGACATCACACACACTAGTCTATCCGGATCCTTAATGTCCCATCTCAAGGATCTTATGACTAGGAACATTTAGATCACATACATTTTGATGATCGTTCTTATTATCATGATTTCATCATAATTCAATAATCATTGTATGTGATCAAGGACTTCATTACGATATACGTTTTTAATAAAAGTTAGTAATGAAGTTTTGTCTATTTAATTGAATGAGATATTTCTAAAAATGTCAAATCATATCATATATGATTGACTTGTAGGGCATACATTTCTATCATATTCTACTATGGCAACAATGTTCACTGCATGTAATGAGTATCTACCTTGTAGACTTGGGTTTTCTACCTTTTGTGAACTTTGTTTTGAAACCTATAAGAATCTACAATGACAATTTTGCTATGTTTTTTTCTTTAACAACAATAAGGCATCTAAAAGCAATAAAAATTTAGACATAAAGTATGTTGCCCTTACAAATTGAGTGAGAAATCAAAAAATGTCTATTGAACATATTAAAATAGGTCTCATGGTGGTCATACCCACTCACTAAGGAACTATCAACTAGTACCTTTTGTAGTCATATGATTTAGAATGGTCTTGTTAGTTCTCTTGATATGTTATAATTTAGTTTGACACTTATACAATTATGTAATTGACTCTTCATTATTGTTATATTATGCATGTTCTATTTGTGTGCAGAGTGTAAACTAAAGTAGTGATCAAGGAATAAATGCTAAACATTCATTTATTCGAACATTCATATATAGTATTTGTTTATGGACAAGTTGGTGGTATATGATACATGGAATGTAGTGTGTATTTGAATGTATTTAACGTCATGATCCTTGTCATTTTACCTGTTATAATTTGGGCAATTCGTGTTCCATCTACTAGAGATATTGTTTTAGTTTTCTGTTTTAATGAATGCATGCATACTGATTCTGTAATTTAATGTCAAGTCTTGTTGGTGGGGGCACTTGGTGCCCCATCTAGGTGGTGCCCTATAAGGGGGTGCTTAGTGCCCCATCTGGGGACCACTAGGAGCCTATAAGGGGGGCAGTAAGCCCTTGGTGGGAATTTTCCCACCACTACTTTAGAGATAACTCATTTTTTAGGTTTTGACCTAAGCATTAATTCTTAGCACCTAGTAGAGGGGGTGCCCATGAAATCCGAAATAGATCTCATTTTAAGGTCGTCATCGTGAGCACGATTCATCATTTAACGATGACCTTGGAGACTTGGGCTAGCACTCCTCTATAAAAAGAGGGGTTCTCGCAATGTTCTCAAGGTTGGAAAGTCAAAGTAAGCTCTTGTGAGATTGTGAGAGCCAACTAAAGATTGTTCCATACTCATTTTCATGCTCTATGGCTCTTAAGCTCTTCACCAAATCCATCAAAGTTGGCGGACCAATTCACTCCAACCCATGTTCTACTACTATTCTCCCAGGAATCTTTAGAAAGCTTTAGCTATGCACCTAAGTTCAAACATTTGAAGCGGAGCTTCCCAAAACACATATCCAAGGGCCACCCCTCTACAGGGCGCCAAGCACCCCCCTATACAAGGGCAGTTGTGGATCCAAAAGTAGGTCAACAACCTATTTTGCTCAATTTCTCGCACCTTTTATGTTTCTTCTATCTTTTGTTTGCATCTTATGATCATTTACACACATATAAGCATACATTTTAAAATATCTAAAAATGGGGTTGAGAACTTGTCTTAATCTAGTTAGTATGTTTTTATTTGTCATTTTGAGTGTACTTTTTTCATGGTTGCTCCCACTTCTTTTAGTCATAATCAAACATTCATTTGTTTTATTTTGTTTTGTTTTTGTTAGACATGGTAGGAGAAGTCACTATATGCTAGCTATGCTTGCACTTGAGAAGAATAAACCTCTTAAACTCTTCATTTTCAACTGGCTGAAGAGGAAGAAATTAGAACTCACACTGCTTATCTCTCTCATTGAGTAATGTAAGTCAATACACTACTATAATTTCGGAGCTCACGGCTCATGACAACCACATCCTTCACTTCACATATCACGATTCCTTTACATCCTTCTTTTGTTTTCCACTCTTCTCCTTTCTCTTTTTTTTTTCTTCCCTTCCTTTTTCACTTGTCCCGAACCGATCTTTCAATACCCAAATGACATCAAGAATCAAATATTTAGAGATCAAAATGAATATAAGAAAAGAGTGAATAGCAACATTACACACTTTCACTTTTGCACATAGTTTTGGCATACACTTTTTCACACACTCACCTACACACAAAAGTCTAAGATGCTACCCAAAAGCCGCATTTGTGACAACCAGGGTAAAATGGCTTACACTATATAGTTTTCTTTTTCTTCCTTTTCGTTTAAGCGAAATACTTCTCCTTCACCTTGGCTCCCACGTAAACAATTTCTTTAATAAAGGGGATCAACTTGTTTAGGTGGAACCTGGAGACACCGTTCTTTTTTCTTTTTCTTTCTTATTACACGTTAACCCACGTTTGCACAATAATACGTATGAAAAGTTGTTTTTGAAAAAAAAAGTATGAAAAGTAACATTTTTGTCAATATTTTGATTGTCTGAAGATATTTTAGCTAGTTTGATCCGTATCTGCACTTCTGTGCCTGTCAGAGTGTGATAATCGTCTATGATTTGACGGTGTATGTCACCCGATATTCTTCTCTGGCCCTGCTATGGATGGAGTTACGGTTAAATTTATCTCTGTTATATCAAATATAGGATAGGGTTATGCTCAAGATTAACCTTAATTCAAATCAAATATAAGAGGGATAACGTTAACCACAAAGAATGAGCCTTAAGATTTACATGAATGCAAATAGTTCTCTAGTCTCACTGAAACACCACTGACTCTTTTTAAACTGGGAATGATATCATAACATAACAAGTTGAGCTCGCAACCGAAACAAGAAACTTATTTTAAGAGTGGCTGCGTCAGTCGTAGCATCGTGCCATCATGCGCACGACGAGTGCACGGCGGTTCGAACCTTGCCCCCCGTTAAGCCGTGGTGTCTACTCAACCACAGTAGAAACAAAGAAACTTGACGCAATGATGATTGGTGAATGGGTGTTGTGCCTACGAGGTTAAACATTATTAACGCACAAACATACCAGGATTTACGGAATACACATTATCATAAGTGGAACGACAAAAATATCACAATTGGCCGGTAGTAGCAAGATATGTAGTCCCCGTCTCCAGATTGAGGCCTACATACATAAATATAACAGTAAATAACAAGAAGCTCGAGGACGGGGAAAAAAATAAGTAGCACAAAAAACGCTCCATTATAAGCACAGCTTTGGACAGATATATATTAGCCAACGAAGTCTGTGGACCCATAGAATTTCTGAATGCTACAAGGTATCATCCATGTGGTCATTGTCATTTTCACCATCGTAATACTCGTCGTCTCGTTGAATTTGCTTCTCCCGAGTGTGTTCTGTAACAGGACGGAGATCAGGTCTTTCTCCTCAAGCCCCCACTCTCTGTATATATATTTGTATTTGTATTTGTATTTATATTTATATATATGTATGTATCAACACATACACGCAGATACATATAAAGAAGATAGGGAAATGACGGCAATGTCACTTACGATCCATTCTCTCATCAGGATTCTGCTCATCTTCATCAAAATCTGGGATGTAAAAATCAGGTGGCACCTGCAACAATTTAGAATTAGTGTTAAAATTTCAAAACCTGTAACCTTTTTCTTGAATTTTCTCCCTAAGATAAGCATTTTGCTCCATTCTCTGTTCCCTCGTGAAAAACAACAATGCTAAAGGAGAGAACAAACATGGCTATCTTACGGTACGGTACGGTCCAATGGCACTTCCCTTAAGGAACTCATCAGTACGAGTGGTATACAAACTTACCGATATTGTACTATGACTATGGCAAGACCCTCTATGAACTCAACAGGTGCATGCATTAAAAATTTGTGTCATCCAAATAAAAGAGAATCCATATTTTATACTTTGGTACAAGATTCTACTTTACCATGATGTTAGATTGGGTCATGGATTTATGGTGGACATGAAAAAAAAGTTCAATATAAATGATGTACAAAATGGATGAATAAATATGTTTTCCACCTCCAACAATATTTAAGTGAGGTAAGTCAGAATGTCAATAAATATGATAAAATCCTGGTAAAATTGTAAGAAGAAATAAGAACAACATCTCAAAATAAAATATAGATTTAGAAACAAAGAGACATTCAATCTAGGCTGCTAGGATGCAAAATTACTGATCTAATGACAGAGACGATAAAAAAAGGAAAAAAAAAGTTGTGCAGTAGGGTGAGGGTGATGCATCCGGTTCAAATGATAAAAGAAAAATACAAATGAAGAAGGAGATGTATGAAAGTAAAATTTCAAAGAAATAAGATGAAGTGAGAAGGACAGGGGCAAAGGGTCCAGAGCTAGGCATTTGGATGTTGAGGCTTCTTAACGTACCCAGGCAGGAGCCGGGGATTATAAGTTTGGTATAGTCAACTCGATGTATGGATCAGTCTGTTTAAGATGTAGAAAAATAGCCACAAAATAATATCCTAGACATTAAAAGAGTTAAAACAACTATTTTATCTACAAAGTAGACAGTGAAACATATTTGCAAGTGATTTATGCATGCAGATTTATATAATAGAACTATTAACTTTTTCACATTTATGGTATTGTAAATTGAGTTTAACATTTGGTTATATGTTATTTTCATGTAGGTGTCCTAGCTCATGCAACTATTAGTTCCTTCTTTCAGATCATGGTGCATGCTATTGGAGAAGCTAGATCAAGATTAAAAGTTCCAACCCCAAGTATATTTAGAAGACTGGACTTGATGTAAATGTTGATGAACGAAAATCATGGATAGATGAATTTTTGAAAGGAGAGGAGTTGTACGATTACGTGCGATAGATGAACATTTGGTATTGTAGGTCCGTGTTGCCCTTAGAATGATACACAAGAAAATTGATGAGGTAGAGGGAATCAGTGAGAACATTGTGCAATTTGTGACAAACATTAAGCCTTCCTATAAGACTACATGTGGAAAGCTTATAGAGAAAAGACAACATCTATTTTGGTTACCATGTACAACATATTCCATCGGCTTCACGTTGGTAAAGAAACTTTTGTCAACACACTTGTCAGAAAGACACAACTTATCATGTCGTTTATATAATATCAACCTTGTTTGCTTCACATCCCCTCTCAGGGTGACCGTGTTAGGCTCTTTGGGGGGGGGAATTGGGGTTTCTAAAGTGGAGGGGGAGCAAGGGAGGGTGGGTTTTAGACTGAAAATTAGGGAGAGATCCTAAGAGGAGGGAGCTGAGAAGGGGATATGATATGAAGGGGAGGGCTGAGGCCATTAATTATGGATCGGAATCGGCCGATTCTTGAATCGGATTGGTTGGTCTCGATTCAATTTTGGCTGGAAGGATCGATTTGGAAGGGATCGATTTCATTGGGACAACTTAAGTCTTGATGGCGGATTGATATTGGGTCTGATACAAACTTGATATCAATCAGATATCGACCATTTAAGGCTGATATTGGCCCCATAGGGTTGATTCAAGCTTGCATACAGCTAGGGCTCCTGATTTTCAGCGATTCGGGCAACACGCAGGCAATTCTGGTGGCGATCCAAGCCATTTTTGTGAGTGATCCAACTATTATGTGGGCAATCTAGCGACTCCATCACCGATCCAAGCGATTCCAACGATCCAACTCTTTCAACAATGATTCCGACAACAATTCCAACGACATGTGGTGTCTTTAGCGGTGATTTTTCTTCGACGATCCATCGTTTCCAATTCTTTATGAGTTTTCTTCCCCTACCCCTATCCCCTAGTTTACTTTGCCGTAATCAGTTTCCTGAAAGGCTGAACAACTCCTTAAATGGTTGTTTGGTTTTTGTTGACTCCCTAAACAGCCCGAATAACCGTTGTTTGGTTTTCGTTGACTCCATAAACAGCCCGAATAACCGTTGTTTGGTTTTCGTTGACTCCATAAATAGCTAAACAACCTCTTTAAGGGTCTGTTCTCTTCCCGTCCATGGTCCACCACCTAAACAGCCCCTACTCTTATTTAATTTAATTATTTCATTCTTTAACTTGGTTGTTTAATTTTTTAATTGAGTTTTTTTTCTTGTAGTTACAACCAATGGCTGAGCATGGTGAAGACAATATTTCCGTAGCGGCCGCGCGTGATATTGGGTGGGAGCAAGGACATATGGTGGATATGACTAAGAAAATAGTGAAGTGCAAGTGATGTGGGAATTAATTGAATAAAGTGTACCAATTGAAGCATTACATTGTTGGGATTGGTGACAATGTTAAAAAATGTGATAAGGTGACCAAGAAGATTAGTGAAGACATCAGAGACTATCTCATAGGAAACCTCACAAAGAAAGATTAGGATCAAGAAAATGGAGGATTTACATAATCACTTCTAAGGAGGAGGAAGGAAGAGATGCCAACCTAGGGGAAAGGGAAGGCAAGAGTTGAGTATGAGACTTAACCTTAGAGTGATGACTCATCCACATACTCTAAAATTAAAAAGCTAAGTATGCAAGCAAACATGCACAAAAGGAGGATGCAGAGAGAAGGGGATAGGAGGGTTTGGAGTTGACTTGGCCTTTCGTTGATCACATTCGATATGACCTACACCCAGTGAGGTTGTAGGTATGAGAACAAGACAGGGATATATCGTTGATCTAAGTCAACATGCTCGGCCTCAACAAGAGTAGGATATGAGTATTTGTTTAGAAAACAAAGTGCCTTGCAAATGACTATTCGACAGATGAATGCAACAAGAACAATTGCAAAGAGAGCAATGAGACATATGGTGAAGTGGTTTTTACATGCATGTATAAATCTTAAATAGGTAAATTTGTTCTTTATGTCAATTTACTATAATTAATTGGGGTTAAAGACAATAATAATTTTTCTATCTACCTGAATGTATGTATCTTAACGCACACATCCACTAGTCCATACTATCAAACTATGGTTTATACCATCATTGAAGTAGGACCAAGATTGCAAGTCACAAGAAGTAGAATTTTTTATGGTGGAGGCCTAGAGCAAGAGGTAGAGGAGTTGAAGACATAGATAGATGGCTTCAAGTTGGTGTGAAGGAAGAGAGGCCGCACAATTATGTACGATGGGTGGACAGGGATCACCAGGAGAATGACGATCAACTTTCTGATTTATTGTTCAGAGGGTACAACTTTCTTGAAATCAATTAATACTTCAGGTTAGATAAAGAATGCTGAGTATATCTTTTTCTTGATGAATGCTATTATAGAGGAGAGTGTGGAAGAAAACGTTGTTCAGTTTGTGACTCATAATGAACTATCTTACAAGGTAACGGAGAAGAAATTGATGGATAAGAGCTATCATCTTTATTGGGTACCATGTGCAACACACTCCATTGATCTCATGTTGAATGACATATACAAGGAGGCTTCAGTATCTACATTAGTCAAGCAGGCTCAGGTGATCACATCTTTTATCTATTCACATCTCTGTTTACTGCATATCATGAGGAAACATACTGAAGAGCATGATCTGATCAGGTCTAGGCCTACAAGATTTGCTACAAATTTTAGTACTTATGAGAGTTTGCATTGGCACAGACATGCATTGGTCAGGTTTGTAAAAGTTGAAGCTTACTATAATTACATGGTTGACAATGGGAAATTCTGTGCAAGACAAAGAATTCGATCACATATAAGGGAATTTGGGAGAAAATTTCTCACTACTTGTAAATTATTGAGCCACTCTGGTTGTCTTGAGGTTAGTTAATTCAAATTATAAAAACAAGATGAGAACTCTTTACAATGTAATGGACCGATCAAAACTAAGGATAAAAAAAAAAGAATCCCAAAGACTTCAAAAAATAATGAAAAATAATTGATGTCAGATAGGATAAGACATTGTATCATGATGTACATGCAACAAGTATTTTAGTGTGTTTGTGTTGGTTTTTAGGCTTTGCACAAGGGGCAAAATGGAGGCACAAAGGGCCGAAATAGTAGTCTCAGAGGGGCAGAAATGGTAACCTCAGACAGACTGATTTTTGGGCTTTGCACAGGGGGTAAAATGGAGGCACAAAGGGCCAAAATAGAAGTCTTAGAGGGGCTAGTTTTTGGGTTTCGAGTTTAAATGAGTGATAATGTAACAGCACTTTTACTCAAAATAAATCAGCATCTTGCACAAGCACATTTCAAATGAATTTCATTTTCTTACCTCATGCATCTGCACACTAGGAGCATGTTGTATGCAGCGCAAATTTTCAAATACTTGAGCCCTTATAGCACCAATGTATGATTTGCTATTTAAGTTCTCCTGTCACATTACAAATACTAACGAAGTCAGGAAGCACGTAATCCACAGCCCCATACAGTCTAGAAGCAAGTCTAGAAGAGAATCATTCGTTCATATCCTTAGGAGATGTAACACAGATCCTGCAACCATCAACTAAACCATATTCTGCCTAGTCTAACACTGCCAAGAACTTATTCATAAAACCACATTCTTACCAGGTTTCCACTACGAATTTTCAAAGTGTAGTCTGGAGCAAAATACCCAATATATTCATTTTCTGGAATTTCTGCAACGAAGAAAATAAACAAGTCAAGATACATAAAGTGGAGTTTGCACAACTCTTCCGTTGGCATTATGCTTCAGCATCTTGTTCAGGTCCCTACTATCAGAAATTTCAAAGCATACGTGAGCACAAGGATTTATGTTATTCACACAAAAGCTAGGTGTCAAACAGAAATTCATGATGGAGCATTATCAGTGATTGCATGTATGAAGAAATTATAATAATTTATCATATTCATTGAAACACAGTACCATGTGGAAGCTCAGTATCCAACAGAACACCAGTTTCAACAGTCCAGCATCTAGCTACATTCTCCTTTGTGTATCCTCCACCCCCAGTTACCTTTACAAAGCAAAGTTTAAGAGAAACGAAGATTTATGCTCAAAGAGATTAAAAAAAAAGGTATACCAGCAAAGGTATATTAAGTTTCTTCACAAACCGTACACATTCAGCATGTCCTGGTGCAGAAAACAAAAGACAGCAAAAGTAAGTATCCAATGCACATTTGAACTAATGAAATATGCTCATGTACCCAATTGCTCTTCTATATTTCTACGATCTTAAATTCTTAAAGACATTACAACTTCAGCATTCTTTTCTGATCATAGCAAATCACTCATGATCGTTTAAAGAGGCAGTCATAATATAAGACATTAAGAATTATTGAAAAAAAGTAATAGAAAAATTGGCAAGCAGATTGGCAAAAGGAATATCATTAAGAAGGTAAAACAAGTTAACCAACGGCATGAACATTAAACATAGGCAAAAAAGAAAGATCCTTCGAAGATGCAACTTGTTGGTAACCTGTCTCTACATATCTTCCATAGAAAGAGCTTCATTCTGATAAGGAAAATTGGCTCCCAAACAAACGTAACCTATTGTACCTCACTCCCAGGCTCACCAAGTGGGCCATTAGCGGGTACACAAAAGTGAGCCATGATAAATTTTTTTTTTTGAAAAGCTATATAAGCCTTGAGGGCCATGATAGCATGTTTTTTTGAAAGCCATATAGGCACGATAGCATGGTTATTTTTTTGAAAAGTTATATAGGCGTCAAGAGCCATGATAACATGGGATTTTTTTTTGAAAAGTTATACAAGCCTGGAGGGCCATGATGGCGTGTTTTTTTTTTTTTAAGTTATATAGGTCTTGAGACCTATGATAGCAATTTTTTTGGAAAAGCTATATAGGCCTTTAGAGCTATGATAGTATGAGGTTTTTTTAAAAATCATATAGACTGAAAAAGGTCATGATGGAATGAAGTTTAAACCATATAGGCTTAAAGAGTCACGATGGTATGGAATTTTTGAAAAGCTATGTAGGCCTCAAGGACTATGATAGTAGGGAATTTTATAGACCAAAAAGGTCATGATGGTATGCAGATTTGGAAAGTCACATAGACCTTGATGGCCATGAAGGCAAAGGTTTGGAGGCCGAATGGAGACAATGACACGTCTTGGGGCCATGCTTATGGCATGTATTTAGAGGCCATGTGAAAGAATACAGTTAAGAACCATATGGACTTAAAAGTCATTATGGTGTGGGTTTACATGCCCACGTCATTGTGACATGATCTTTAAAATTCTAGACATGTTCCTTACATTTGGAAACTCGATTGTTATTGCATGAATGACACATTGTATTGTGAAGTTTAAGGCAGAAAACACCGCACTTTAGGCTCAACTTGTCAAAGAACTTGGAAGCTTTTGCTAGAGTCGTCGAAATTCTCGTCCAAGTGTGACATCAATTTGGAAGACCAAACTCTCTTTCCCTTTTATTTCTCTCTCTTTTTTTTACCTAGTCTGATTGCCTTTTCGGGTTTTCACCAAGACTAACCTCTTTGTATTTTTCTTACATGCCTCAACGAGATTTTCACGTAGTGGGATTACCCGATTTTGCCTAGGGATCCCTTTTGAATTTTCACCCTAATTAGGCGTGTCTTGACAATTTTACCCTTTGCCAATCGATCAAAAGTGACTGGTTAAGTCTGTCAGGGCATCTCTATTTTAACCCTCATCCTTTTTTTGAGAAAGTATTCAAGCTCTCCCCAGAGCATAAGATTTTAGGGTAGTGACTAGTGAGGAATTAAGGTTTTCCTGAGCCATGAGTTCTTTTGGATGCAACCTTATGCTTAAAGAGAATCATGAATGTTTCGCACTCAGCCTGTGGGTGTGTGTTTTGGACTTGCTGGTGGGACTTATGAGACATAGGATTCTCCTATTTCTTTGGTGAAGAATTAAGGCTTCCCTGGGACATAAAGTTTGTTGTGTTTTCTTTGGCCGGTGAAAAATTAAGACTTCTCCTGAGCCATAAGGTTTTGGAGCTCTGTATTATTAAGCTTATGAGCATGAATGAATCATACTCGGCTTATATGATATAGGCTTTTCATGACTTTGCATTGTTGAGACTTGTAGGCTTGTGAGTGTGAAAGATTCATGCTCGTCTCATAGGGTATGTCATTGAGACCCATAGGCTTGCGAGTATGAAAGGTTCATGCTTGACTTTTAAAGTATGAATTTTGGGGGGCTTTGTGCCATTAGAACCCATAGGCTTTGTGAATATGAAGGAATCATATTCAGTACATAGGGTATGAATCTTGGGTGGCTTTGTGTCATTGGAACCCATAAGTTTGTGAGTATGAAGAAACCATACTCCGCACATGGGGTATGGATCTTAGGTGGCTTCGTGCTATTAAAACCCGTAAGCTTGTGAGTACGAAGGAATCATGCTCAGCACATGAGATATGAATACGAATTCATGGGTGGCCTTATGTCATTAGAACCCATAAGCTTATGAGTACGAAAGAATCATGCTCAACACATAGAATATGAATTTTTGATGGCTTAATACCTTTGAAACTCATAGGCTTGTGAGTATGAAGGAATCATGCTCAATATACAAGATATGGATTTATGGCTCATTTTCTGGCCAATTTTGTTGAAATTCATGCTAAGGAGCATAATTTTTTTGATATGTTTCCCATTTAAAGATGAAAAATAAACTTCTCCTTTGCTGTCCACCATCATATATGACATAGGGGCAGAGCCAGTTTAGAAGGAATTTATATTTAGGACATACTACCATAACATCCTTTTGGTTTACCATCACCAGGTCCTCTTTCTGGAATGTCCTCTCGTTCACCAATCTGTCATAAGCTTAGGGCATCCTAGCTTGGTAAATTTTAATGTGTTTGTAGGCCTCTAACTTTTTTCCTTCCAACTTTTATAGCTTGGTCAATGCATCGGCTTGAGAATTTTGCCTTATTTGGACATGTTGGATGTTGAAAAGGTAGAACTTTTCAACCAATCGGGTAGTTGTTGTGTGGTATATACTATATAATGAGTTCTTCCTTTCAGACTTCAAATGTACCGAGCATTTGTTGCATAACTAGCATTGAATCCCTAACAACTTTGAGGCATCAGATGTCCATATCGAGGGCAATTTCTAAGCTAATGATGAGTGCCACATAGTTTGCTTCATTATTGGCGAGAGATTGTTGCAAAACACATAAAGTGTGTAGTACTCCGTCTTCAGAGCTAAGGAATACTATATCAACGCCTGCGTCATTTTGATTTGTCCATCGGATGTCCTTGCTAGGCTAACTACTCCATCAAAGTACAAATGCCAGTACTAAATGTCGACTTCTTATTGTTTTCCTCACTCAATGTCTTTTCGTCACGTAACTGGAAGTTGAGAGAGTAATCTTCATCCACAGGGTGAGTTGTCAGGAAATCAACCATCCCCTATCTTTTTATGGCCTTTTGTGAGACATTTGATGTCGAACTCCATAAAGAGTGCCTATTTACCCAGATGCCATGCTAGGACGGGCTACTTCAACATATACTTCGAAGGATCAAACCTAGATATGAGGTTAGCCTCATGAGATAGAGGATAATGTCTTAACTTTTTTTTCGGCTAACACCCGTGCCAAGAACATCTTTTTCGTTAAGGAATATTAGTGTTTAGGGCCTATCGGCCATCAACTTAGATAGTACAATAGTTGTTCCTTTCCCTCCACATTCACTCGGGCTAGCAGAGATCTTAGAGAGGTATCTAGCGCTATAATGTATAGGATTAGAGGTTTGCCTTTGATAGGTGCTCTCAAGACAGGTGGATCAAGTGTGAAACCAAAATTTTAACCCTTAAAGAAAATACATGTACAATGTGAAAGCATACGTGCCGAATCAACAATAACTGAGACTGGTACAATGAAACCAAATCAAAGGTGGTCAACCCTTATCGCACCAATCGAAGCCCTGACAAGTTGCTATAAATTAGTAAACCATATAAAATGTCGGAAGAAAGTTTCTCGAAAAAACAAAATGAAACCCACCGAGAAAACAGTCGAAGAAATCAACCATCGGAAAATAAAAATATATGGGCAAGGTCATTACCACTATTTGGAGACCGTTGATGAGTCAACACTGTACAAAGGAAAGACTGAAGGTCTTCCATTGCCATCGTTAACGTCAGGAACCGACGACACCTCCACTGTCAAACAAAAGAAAGCTCGAAGGGCCCCTATACGTCAGGAAGGGAAAAATAGAAGAAACGGTTGGAGAAACCCTTCATCAATCATAGTGACTACCACCACTACCCCCTCTCCAACCACAACTGCCATTGTTAGGAGACAATGATGCCGCTACGAAAAGTTTATCAGGAGCCACTACCCCAGAGCCCTCCCCCTACGCAGGTTTTTATTCCTACATGCAGGCTTGAGGGAAAGAGAGAGGGACAAGCAAAAAGGGAGATAGAGGGAGCGAGAAAGCAAGGGGAGGAGAACCTCCCACCAATGCTACCCTCACGTGACATTGTCATCGCTATCGCTAGGAGCTGTTGCCGCCATCACTGAGTGAATACTAGCCGGGCAAAGCCTTCGCGAAAGCCCTTCTGTGCCAGAACCTTCATGCACATTGTCGTCGAGGAGAGGGAAACAACGGAAGGAGAAACGCCCGTCACCAGCACTGCCGTCCCCTTTCACCGTGCCAGAGCCTACCACCGTCGCCAGAGTCTACTAGAGCCACCACGAACCCTTGTGGGTTATGTTTCCATCAGGGAGAAAGTACAAAGGAATATGAGAGAGAAAGTAGCAGTTACGCGGTCAAACCTTGGTTAACAACAAAAAAATCAAAAAAAAAACAAAGAAAAAAATGGGAAGACCGGGTCAACCACGGCCTCCCAAGCCGCGCGACAAGCCAGCACCCACGCGTCCATGTCGACGGTCTGATCACTCGGGGTGAAGTTACCACGTGGGTTGACCGCCAGTCAAACAGGCCTTAAAAGGGCTATGGAAAAATTTTAAAAAAATGGGATTCATCTCCACTCAGGTCACCCCCACTATTACGGAAATTGGGATAGTGGAGCGACTTTTGTGAACAAAATGCCCCTCCAAAAGTAAATTTAGATTGCGGTATCATCGTACAAGAACATCGATGATTCCTCAAATTTTATAAATGTTGATATGGGGATCGCCCATTACTTAAATGATCTAAACCACATTTTATATTTGAGGTTATCTAAGTTCTTTAAAAAATAATTTTTTTGACCTCTTCCCAACAGACTTGTGATATTACAGAGTTAATTATATTGAGAAACTACTCGAACACCCATGATTAATCATCATAGCAACATATTGAATGGAAGTCGTTCCTCTACATAAAATACAAAGTTGAAAGACGTATCCCCGTGGCCTTATGAGATAAGATTTGATTGGACTCAATTTATTTTCTCTTTGAGTTCATATATTTGATTTATGATTCAGCATGTTTGTCTTTTATTATTGATGGACTTAGACAATTTGAGTAGATTTCTTTTTCTTTTTATAAGATTTAGTTTTCATTTTTTATATTAGTATTTTGTTATGACTCGGTGAATTTTGTTGTTAAGATTTATTCTTATTAACATTATTCACATAAATTTTATGGTTAAATTTAAACCAACTTAACATATTTTTTGCATTATTTAATAAAATAATTTTGGTTGGATTATTTAAACATTTTGTTAATGTTTAAGTTATTTATTTGATTTAGTATTTGTTATACGTACTTATTTAATTAAGTAGTATTATCCATTTAATTTCATAATTAAGTCAAGTTGAACACAACATATTTTGTAACCATTGACCGTCATTTTTATGTATTATTTTATGAGATGAAGTTGGTTCAATTATCTTGACATTTTATTAATAATTAAATCATTATTAGATTTGAATTTAATCAAATTTGTTTGTTTTATTAAGTTTCAAGTCATTTTGATGACTTATTTAATTTTATCCATCTCTTAAGGTTCATAGAGATTTAATGTCACTTTAGAGTAACACATCACATCAAGCAAACTTGAACTTCATTTCATTTCAATTGAAGTACATAGGAGTACAACAAATGAGAGGGCATGCAAGCCTTGTTCCTCGATAGATGGAATTGATTTCCATTATCGATGTCAAAGTTTTTATGCATATTTATTATGCATTAGTGCATTACTCTGTTTGACAGTTCAATTGCATTCCAACTGGATTGAGCCAAATTTTCTTTCATATATCCAAAAATGGCTTGTTTGTATTTGATATGCAACAATTTTTGGATTCATTCGGTTTCAGTAGCATTTTAACTTTACCAAACTTGACGACTATATGGTTTCTGAAATAGCATTATTCACATTTTAAAAATGGGGGCTATTCGGTCTCATTTTTTTGAGAAAAAGGTAGAATTAAAACCGGTTGATTTTGGTAGCAATTTGGTTTTAATGAAAGAATGGTTAAATGATTTCCAAAATAACGTAATTCGCATTCTAAAAATGCGGGCTATGCAGTCCCCTTTTTTGGAAAAAGGTAGGATCAAAACCGATAGGCCTACTTCGCCATCAGGCTGAGTCTTACCTTCTTTTTAAACACCGGGAGTCTTCGAAGAAGATTGAAAAAAACTTAGAGTTTCTCTCTCCTCATTATTCTTCTAAATAGGCTGAACACTTCTCAATAGCCAACCCCTATACGTATAAACCTCGAGGGCTATTTATAGGGAATTTTTAGAGGGACGTTTTGGTCATAAAAGATCACTCCACTAACTCCATTTTCGCAATAGTGGGGGGGTGGTGTGCATAGGAGGTGAGTTTACCCCTTTTTCCTCTAAATTTTCTCCATTTTCGAACCTTTTTAAGGGCTGTTTGACCAGTGGTCAACTTAGGGCAGTAAGTGCACCAAGGGGTGACCTGATCTAGGACATGGGCACGTGGCCGCACCCACCCGAGACCTTCGGATGGTTGTACGGTGTGGGAGGCTAGGCTTGACCTGGTCCTCTTGCCCCTTTTTTGCTTTGCTTTTTTTCTTATTTTATTTTATTTTTAATTGGGTTTGATAGCAAACTGCTCTCCCTCTCAGTCTCTTATCCCTCTCTCTTTCTCCCCAGTGCGGCAAATAGAAACTCTCGGCAAGTGTTTTTCTTCATGGCGGCTTCCAACAGAGACAACAACGATGGGGTGCTCTTACAACGGTGGAGTCGGTGAAAGAGGATAGTGGCAGCGGTAACCAGAGGTGGCTGGGGCAAAAGGTCCTTCTCTTCCTTTGGCTCTCTCATTCCAACGGCGAGGGCTTCATGACGGTGGCAACGGCACCTTCGATAGCGGTGGTGATGGGAGATGGCAACAACGGCCCTCCCCGTCGTTCCTCCTCCTTTCCCTACTTCTCCTTCCATCAGCATCTTCTCTCCCTCTTCTTGATGGCTTGTGCAAGAGGAGGGATACGCAAGAGGGCTTCACGACGAGGGTTCCCAACGACAGTGCTCCTCAAGGTGGTAGTAGCTTCCAATGATGACAGCAAAGGGATCTCTCCCTATATCTCCCTTCGGCCCAAGGCCCATGCAGCAATAGGGGTTTTGCGGTTCCCCAGTGGTAGCGGGAGGTGGTGACAGTGGCAATTGTTAGGGGATTTCCCTCTTCCCTTTTCTTCCTCTATCGGAGCATCAGGAGGTCTTCATTAGCTCCCCTCCACGCCGGACCCTTTTTGTGGCAGGCTTTCTTTAGCAGGACTCCTTCTGGCAGGAGTAGATAGAGGAGGTGAAAAAGGCAGCAGTAGGTATGGGTGGTGCAGGGTTCACTGGATGATGGTGGTAGAGCCCAGTGAGGTGTAAGGCAACGATTGTAGCTGACTCCGACAACAACGGCGACAACGTTGGGCGATGACAGTGGTGGGGTGGTCTCTAATCGTCCCTCTTCCTCTTCTTTCTCTGGCGTACAGGGAGCCCTTTGGGCTTTTCTCCATTCAACTATGGTGGTGCTGTCGGTTCCCGACGTTAACGATGACAACGATGGAAAACCTTCAGTCTGCTCTTTTTGACGACATTGACACTCTCCGAACAGCGGTAATGATACTGCCCTTATCATTTTTTCCTTCCGATGGTTGATTTCTTCAACCGCTTTCTGATTGGTTTGTTTCATTTTGGCAGGACCTTTCTCTAGCTTTTCGGAAGGTTTGCCAATTTTAATGACCTGCTGGATTTACTGATCGGTAGGGGTTTATCCCCTTCGGATCCAGTTTCAGTGTACAGATATCAGTATTTGTCAATTTGGTACCGTACGTGTATTTTTCCCTTTTTTAGGGGTTAAAATTCCAATTTCACAATGTTATCAAGCTACACCCCAGCTTCGCTTGAGTCTCCAAAACAGCAAGGAGCAGTGTTGGGTTTAGCAAGGGAGTCAGAGACCCAGATGATGTTAAGGTTTTGGCTTTGAAGGGAAAATGGGCAGCATAGCGCACCCTAGATCAGGCTCATAATTGCTATGAACAATAGGCCAGCCTCACCTTCAACATTGACTCTCGGTGCCCCCCTCTTATTTGAATAGCATCTTTTCCAGCCCTAAAACTGAAATGAGTCTGTTTTAGGATGAACAGATGGCTCATTAAGTAGGGCAAACATGAGCTGCCCAACCAGGATGAGCCTGGAATGGCTGGCCGAGGGGTTTCCAACAAAGGAGACTAAGACCCTGCCATGTGTGGGTCGGATTGGACCATAGTGAAAACTGAGCAGAGGAAGAGAGAAAGACCGAGGGGGTGCCCTTAGAGGGCTACATATTTATGGGATATTGACCCACCTGTTCTTCTCCTTCGCCACCTTCTCTTCTTCTGGCCGCGGGCAGGGACCTGCGACAGGGGATGCACAAAGGGGCAGTAGACAGCAGGCGGCAAAGGGGGGCAGCAGGAGCTCCAGCAGGCTGTCGGCGTCCTCTTCCTCTCCTTCTTTCTCATGGCAGCAGGTGGCAGGCGCAGCAGCAAGAGTGCAAGACACAGCATGAGCGCACTGGGCAGCAGGTGCAGTGGGCTATCCGGCAGCCTATCGGCGTCTGAAGCAGCCCCCCCAAATGCTGGTACGCCCCCTCCTCTTTATAGATGCTGGGGGGCAGATGAAAGGACAGCCAGGTGTGTACGTAGATGGCTGTTGGCTCCTTCAAGGCAATTACTCCATTTAATTTCAGATTAATGGGCTGGCTGACCCTTGACCTCCCCCTGGCCTCTTCAGCTTCTCTCTTCAAAAACTGACCGGAAGTGGGCTGAGGTGGCTGTACGGCTGGAGGAGGTGAGGTGGCAGGCTGTGTGGCCTGTTCACACCTGGCCGAAGTGGGCCTGCAGGTGGCTGCAGCCCAACCTCCTTTATGGGCTGTGTGCAAGGCCTGTACATGGCCAGATTTGTCCAATTATGGGCCACCCAACCAGGGCCCAATTGGGGTATTCAATTGGGCTTAATTTAACTGGGTCATGGGCTACTTTCCCCCTGCTTCGGATCTGGCCCTTGCTGGCCCATTTGTCTGTTTTTTTTTTTTGAAAAATATTGACGCCAACAGGGCATAAAGAAGTGGACTAGATTTGACCAAAAAAATGGCTCATTTGTACAAGAAGAGATACGCAGTAGGCATGAGAAAATGGGTCCTCTCTTTATGGATTGGTATCGAAAGGACTTAAATTAATGGGTCAAATACGAGACTTTGAACATTTTTTTAATTGGTATAACAAAGGGGAATGAGAATTGGCCCAATTGCAGTGCCTACTTCCCTATTTAAATCATTCCACTGTATATATATTTCTTTAAAATTTCAGGTGTCAATAGATATCCGGAAGAGTGGGTTGCAACAACCCTATATAGCAAAGCATGAAATAAAATCAAGAGAAGTAAGAAACAAAAACCATCAATTGATAAGTTGAAGCAACCAAGGCGATCCCCTGCAAGTGAATCAGCGCCACACTGAAGAACTATAGCACCTGGTAAATATGTTTCAACAACCTTTGCAACAATCTGCAATGATTGGAAACAGTCTCAGAAGTTATTGGACACAACAGAAACTCAGGTAGGGCTTTCTTATGGACTTCCACGATATTGCCTGAAACAGCTGACCATTTGGTATTTTAAACTTACTGATTTGAAAAGGCGGGTGAAAGTGTTGTCATCTATGCCATCCTTGAGCGGTACATTTATGGAATAATATTTTCCCTCTCTCTCCCCTGTTTCCTGCAAAACATGTGGAATTATTTTGCCTTTTGCACATCTCTTTAAAAAAAATGTGCATGATTTTCATGTTTTGTAGCCAAAAAACTTCTATCCTGTGAGAATATGGAGAAGTATAAGTACACATAATCGGTGTACATGCAAAGAGAATCAATAAGTAAATGAGAAAATAGGACTGTCAAGTGCAAGAAAGATTCACCACAATAGCCATCCAACCATGTTCTACTTTATAGGCGCCATACAAAAGTAAAGAAATTAGACGCCACTTGCCTTGACATCACCTGTCCCGGGAAAGAACATATCACCATACTTGTGAAAACTTACAGTCATCACCCTGCAACAATGTGCAAAAATGATACCCCAGAAATGGAAGCAAATAAAGAGAAAATTATCTAGCGTCAAAGGACAAAATGTTAGCTTGTGAAATGTAACTTACAACAATTACTCTACCTGTCTGTGAAATAAAAAGCTTCTTCAACCCCATCACCGTGATGAACATCAATATCAATATATAAAACCCGAGTATGATACTTAAGAAGTTCCAAAATACCCAAAACTAGATCATTGATGTAACAAAAACCAGATGCCTCGCACTTTTTTGCATGATGTAAGCCACCAGCCCAATTTATGGCAATGTCACACAGTTGATTGTTCAACCTCCTTGCAGCATCTAAGTGAACATCCATATTGTTAAATTAGAAAAGTACATGGTAAAGAATTTTGTTCATCAAGAAGCAAGGCACTATTACCTAATGTTCCACCAGTATATATTTGACAGAACTCGAACAGGTTGTCAAAGATGGGACAATCTTCACCTAGATTATCTACAAGAGTTCAATATAAAATTTCAAAGGTGAACTACATAAAAAAGGCAAGCTGAAATAATGATATTTTGATGGAAGTAGAACTAAGGTATGTTACTGAAAATTTTGCATGTATGAATCACATTTGCATGACCTTGTCCACATTTTGGATGACTTGTAATTCAAGTAGATCCAAGTATTTGTCATGAACATGGATGAGCACCAAATGGAAATGCAAAATAAATTTACTATGGTTAGTGTTGAAACAAAAAAAAGAGAAAAAAAAAACAACAGCCGCGCGGCGAACGCGCGCAGGCGCGCGGGTGCGCGCGTGACCGCGCCCCCTCCTCGGTCAAGGCGACTCCCCCGGTCAAACCGGGGGATTATCTGAAAAAAAAAAAGGGGCCCATGGGCCTCTGCGCGGCAGCACGGCGGTCGCGCGCGTGTGCGCGCTGCCCACCCGGGTCAACCCGGGCACCCCCGGTCAAACCGGCGGGGGTGGAGTTAAAAAAAAGGAGACAAAAAAAGGGGGGGCCGCGCCGGCCAAACTCGCGCACGCGCGCAGGTGCAGCCGCAGCCCATGATCCCCACGATGCCCACAAGGCAGGAAGGTGCGCCCACCTCCCTGGATCCGGTCACCCTCGGTGGAGTTACCACCCAGTTTGACCACCGGTCAAACAGAAGTCTTAAAGAAGGGGAAAAGAGGTTAAACTCACCCCCGAATCGGGTCACCCCCCACTATTGCGAAAATGGGCTTAGTGGGATGGTTTTTTGTGACCAAAATACCCCTCCAAAATCTTCTATAAATACCCCCACATGGCCATACATGGGAGGGGGGAGAGTGGTTGGAAGGTGAGAAGATTGGGAGGAGAGAGATTTCCCAAGAGAGAGGAAGTCTATTCTTCAAAGCAAGTCCCGATTTTCTTCGAATTGGCTTTTGGCCGTTCGAAAAGGAAGGAAGGGTTTTGCCCGACCACCAAAGAAAGTTCCAATCGCCTCGAAACGGCTTTTGGCCATTCGAGAAGGGAGTAAGGGTTTCGCCCGACCTCCAAAGTCCAATTGGTCCCGATCCTATCTCGTTTTGCGAGAGGGATCGAGTAGCCCGCATTTAAAAAATGCGAACTTAAGCTACTCGGGATCAAATAGAAAACCCAAATCGGTCAAACCGAAATGCCGGTCAAACCGAACGGGAATTCAAATAGAAAACCCAAATCGGTCAAACCGAAATGCCGGTCAAACTGAACGGGAATTCAAATCGAAAACCCAAGTCGGTCAAACCGAAATGCCGGTCAAACCGAATGGGAAATCAAGATGAAAACCCAAATCGGTCAAACCGAAATGCCAGTCAAACCGAACGGGAATTCAAATCGAAAACCCAAATCGGTCAAACCGAAATGCCGGTCAAACCAAACGGGAATTCAAATCGAAAACCCAAATCGGTAAAGCCGAAATGCCGGTCAAACCGAACGGGAAATCAAAGTGAAAACCCAAGTCGGTAAAGCCGAAATGCCGGTCAAACCGAACGGGAAATCAAGACGAAAACCCAAATCGGTAAAACCGAAATGCCGGTCAAACCGAACGGGGATTCAAATAGAAAACCCAAATCGGTAAAGCCGAAATGCCGGTCAAACCGAACGGGAAATCAAAGTGAAAACCCAAGTCGGTAAAGCCGAAATGCTGGTCAAACCGAACGGGAAATCAAGACGAAAACCCAAGTCGGTAAAGCCGAAATGCCGATCAAACCGAATGAGAAATCAACATGAAAACCCAAATCGGTCAAACCGAAATGACGGTCAAACCGAACGGGAAATCAAGGTGAAAACCCGAGTTGGTAAAGCCGAAATGCCGGTCAAACCGAACGGGAAATCAAGGTGAAAAACCCGAGTCGGTAAAGCCAAAATGCTGGTCAAATCGAACGGGAAATCAAGGTGAAAGCCGAAGTCGGTAAAGCCGAAATGCCGGTCAAACCGAACGGGAATTCTAAAAGAAAACCCAAAATCGGTAAAACCGAAATGTCGGCAAACCCGAACAAGCTCTAGAAATGCCGCATATCAAATGCAATCAAGCTATTCTTGGATATATGAAGACAATCTGGTTCGGTAAGACCGAAATGTCGGAAAAGCCGAAACCCAGATCGGTAAAGCCGAAATATCGGCAAAACCGAACAAGCTCCAGAAATGTCGCATATCAAATGCAATCAAGTCATTCCTGGACACATGAAGACAATCTGGTTCGGTAAGGCTGAAATGTCGGAAAAGCCGAAACCCAGATCGGTAAAGCCGAAATGTCGGCAAAACCGAAGAAGCTCCAGAAATGCCGCATATCAAATGCAATCAAGCCATTCATGGATATATGAAGAAAATCTGGTTCGTTAAAGCCGAAATACCGGCAAAGCCGAAACCCAAATCGGTAAAGCTGAAGTGCTGGCCAAATCGAACAAACTTTGACATGTGTCGAGGAACAAAGGCTCGAATGCCCCCTCATTTATTGTACTTCCATGTACTCAAATCGACATAAAATAAATTCAAGTTCGATTGACCCGATGTGTCATCCAAAGATGACATCTAATCCCCATGGACTTTGAGAGGTGGATAAAAATTAAATAAGTCATTGAAATAATAATTTCTAAACTTGATCAAATAATCAAATTTGATTAAATAAAAATCAAATAATGACTTATTTATTAACAAAAAAATGCCATCACAATCAAATCAAATTCATGCCATAAAATCATACATAAAAAAATGATCACAAATGGTTATAAAACATGTTAAGTTTGAATCCGACTTAACCATGAAAAAATTAAATCAAACCAAATGGATAATGCTACTTATCAAATAAGTATGCATAACAAAATTCAAATCAAATAAATGATCAAAATGTTAATAAAATGTTAACATAATCCAACCAAAATTATGTCATTAAATAATGCATAAAAAATGCCAACCAATGACTACAAAAACAAGTTATGTTGGATTAAAATCAACCATGAAAAATTAGAGTGATCAATATTATTAAGAATAAATCTTAATAATAATAATAAATTCACTTAAATCAAGCAAAAAAAATGCTAACAAACACACTAAAAAAATGAAAATTAATTCCTACAAACAAATAAAAAAAAGGAGATCAACTCAAAATTGTCTAAGTCAACAAATGACCAAAGACATAAACAAAACAAATCAAATCAAATCCTAAACCAAGAAGATAAATGAATCAAAAAGAAAATCAATGGACCCAAACTTAAAGTTTGAATTAAGTTCAACCAAATTCCATCTCATAAGGCCATGGGGATATGTCTTCCAGCTTTGTGTTTATGTGGATGTATGACTTCCGTTCAATATGTTGCTGTGACGGTCAATCAAGGGTTTTCGAGTGTTTGCTCGATGTAATTATGATGCGGGACAAACTCGATTTAAAACGGAATTATGACGACTGGACGCTCAAACCGACCTTTAAGCTAATTAACGCCATTTAAAGTCCTAAATCGACTATCAAAATGACCAAAAGAGAATTAAGACTACCAACTAGCGTAAAATTGAAATCTAAATGCCTAAACCAATTTATTCTGTCCAACCGCGACCTGCCTTTGCTATTTGGGCCCTTAACGCAATTTGGGCCTGCATTGCGCTTCCACGCGATTAAACCCCAAGGATCATGGCAATTCGGGAGGTTTTGGAGATGGTCGGCGCGAGCCCCCACAGCGAAACGCCGCTCGCGCACTCTCACGGACTGTGCGGAAGTTCCCGAGAGGGATCGTGACGGCTTGGAGGCGGTCACACATAGCACGGTGAGGGCACGGAAACTCCAGCGCAATTTCAGCGGACGTCTGCAGTAAAGGCATCGGCGACTTCCGTTGCCGTGGCTCCATCCGGACAAAACAGAGAAGAGCGCCTTGTGCGGATGGCGCAATTTGCTGAACAACCGGAGAAGAACCCATGGCGACGAAGCCGCTGTTCAGCGCCAGTCCCTTGGAATTGTTTGATTTCGCTTGCCGGCTGCAGTGGCTGCAGAAATCAATGCCAGAAAGGGGAAACGCCGGAACTAGCTTCCACGTTGATGGAAGATGCCAGGAATTTCCAGAGAGCTTGCTGTTAGATCTGGCGCTCACGTTGTTGACGATGAGGAAGGAGAATGAAATTGGTGTCGAAGATGCTATCCGGGGATCGCCGGATGTTGTCTCCGTCGTTTCAGATCTGAAACTCCAAACTCCACCACTGTCCAGATCTGAAGATCGTCGCTGCTGTTGCGAACCTGCGAATGAGGAACGGAAAAGAAGAGGAACCGAGAAGGGAAAGAAGGATGAAGGGCTCGGAGGCCAGAGGATGAGGGGAAGGGGGTAGACCGGCCACCTGCCGGATTCTGGAAGGTGGAAGAAGAAGACCCTACTGGTCGATCGGAGAAGACAGAGGAGGGAAAACGGGCCACAGCCCTGCACACACGGGAAAAGACCCGAAAGCTCCAAAAATTTCAATTCCAATTTCTTCTGTGCGTACATGACTCCCTCTTATATAAAGAGGAGAATCCCATGGAATTACAAAAAGGACCTCCTGTTTTGACTATTTACAGGAACGATGAAGCAGAAAAAAAAACTGATAAAAGAACTATTTACAAATCTGTCCTCGTGGACATCAGAACTAGAAACGTAAGTTTTCTCAAAATTAAAAGACTATTCAATATAATGCTAAAATCGTCTCCATCAAATTAACACCGGAATATCGCAAGTCCGGTGGAGAGAGGTCAAATTTTATTTTCAAAGAACTCATAAAACCTCATAAATTAAGTTGTGGCTCAGATCGTCTAAGTGGTGGGTGATACCCATGTCGACACTTAGCAAATCTGTGGAACCATCGGTGTTCCTATAAAATAATACCACATCAAATTAGCTGATACTTCTATGAATACCATATATTTTCATAGTAGTCAATGCTAGACCAAAAGAAGGAAAAGAATTTCAAAAAGGAATTCTAATCCCAACATAATTTCTTTTTCTCTTTAAAAAAGAGAGGATGAGAAAATTCGAGGTTCCAACAGTTAGAAAATAAATCACTGGTAACTTGACTTTCAAGGTCATCGCAAATTTGGAACAACTAAATACCAGGAAAGACCAAAAGCTTGTTCTACAACATAGAAAAGGTTCTTTTTCTATAAACAGAATGATCTTGCCACATACATCTCGTTAATTCATGTGCAAATAGATGTTGCTTCTCAGGAGTAATCCTGTGCAAAAATTCCACATAATCTGCGGAATGAAATTGGGCAAGCTCCACTGGATATGCCTTGTGCGGCCGCTGCATGAGTGCAGAATATTTAATATCATTACTTAAAATAACAGGGCAAAGAAAATAGATGAAAGAGATTCATAACCAACAATAAAAACAGCTTCATATGACTAACATATATCTCCATCTTCTTGTGGAGTCCATATGAAAGCACAAGGTGATGGGTCATACAGAGGCGATGTGGCTTCATTGGGTGATTTGGTCCAAAGTAAACATTACCAACATCACCTGGTACAACAATAAAAAAAGTTGTTAGGAAAAAGGTGAGAATGAGGTAAGATATGACTATACATCTGTTAGTGTACTGCAAACATATCATAACATGACCATACACTTTTAATCAGATAACCCTAACTCGAAAGAAAAAAAATGCAGGTCGGTTGGCACCATAAATTGGCTTTTTTTATTGGTCATTTTATTCAAGTGTACCATGTTGGCACCTAAACTTTCGAAAAAAAAGGGGGGAGAGAGAGAGAAAGAGGTAAAGTGTTCTTACGACAAAATTAACAAAGGCAAGCTCAAATTGATCCAGTTCTGCCAATTTCGCACCATTCTTTTCATACATTTGTTAGGTTATAATTCAATTCCAAGACTGGTCCACTTAGTGTCAATTTTAGCCCAATCAAATGGCAAATTTTTAGATCGTAGACCACTTCTTTGAAAACTATTGGGCTATATTTCAGCTTCCAAAGGGGCTCATTTTGATACCAATTAGCCCATTTTATGCCTAATTCCACAGCCCACCATACGTGCCATTATTGAGCTAGAACTCAATCCCAAAACAGGCCCATTTTAATGTCAATTCTGACCCGTCAACATTCTGGTGAAGCCACCCTTCAACTTCCAAAAAACCCAAAGTTCATCAGTTACACGGAATTTCCAGCATCTCTCCTAAAAACTGCCATCCAAAAGATCAAAAAGGAATATCCCTCCGAAAATCCCTGAAAATACTAACATCCATTTATCCTTCCTCTAAAGGGTCTACCTCAGCCCAGGTTGAAGCTAGCTCTTTTTGTTTTTAGGCATGCTGTCATCAGTTGCATGTCTCGGAGAGAACCAACCCACATTCCTAAGTTATGGGACCATCCAGCTGCAGAGAATCATGGATACCCTCCCCAAAATTGCCACCCTGCAAAAATTAGAAGAAATCCCATGATAATTCCCTGAAAATATGAAGATCCACCAAAATCTTTTCCAATACTCATCTTCCATCGGAGGCAATTCTTACAATACCAGCATTGAAGGGACCTTCCTTCTTTGCTCCTTTCCTTTTTGCAAGTCTGAGGCCGGCTGCAATGATCCCCGAAGATAGCCAAATACCTTTCCTAAATTGGAGGATCCTTGGGCCACAAGGGATCCTTAAGATCTTTCTAAGATTCCCATCCTCTAAATTATCCATGAAATCCTGTCATATAATTCCTGGATAAATAGGAAAGGCCTCATATCCTTCCTCCAATGAGCCATACTCTCCATCGGAGGCAACCCCAAGCCAGCTCAGCCCCTGGCTGTACACCTCAGCAACCTTATTCATCTATAAAAAAGCTATGTTCGGGCAACTGCAAAAGGAGAACAGATGCCCATCTGATGCCCTAGATGCCACCAGTAAAAGAGGAGCCAAGAAGAAAAATAAAGAAAAGGTGCTAACTAGCTGCCCTCCTCGTGAAGCACCCATATGAAACTTGAAAATAGAAGGTTTCAAGAAGAAAGGGCAGAAAGGGTACCCATCAAGGACATTCCATCCTACTGTGCCAAGGAGAAGATGAAGATAATGAGGGGAAGATTAAAAAAAGCAAGATGAGCATCTCCTCTCCTCACCTAAAACACCCCTTGAAAGCCCACTTCTCCAAGCCAGGAACCCCTCAAGCCTCCCTCAGCCATTATACAGTAATTAGCCCCCTGTTGATGCCCAAGTTTCACAAACACTCAATGGATGAGAGTAGTGACGGGGAACTGTACATGGTTCTCTAACTAGAGAAAAACAAGTGATATATGCAGACATGCTGGTCAAATGTCCAATTGAGATATGTGTATGTATATAGGACAGCAAAAGGGAACAGGAAGCGATGGTTAATACACAGTGGCTGTCTTGCAAAGTTGGAGCCATGAGGATTCAAATCTGATCAAATTTTACTAGCCTATAGTATAATGTAAGTGGCGTATAAGCAAAATAAACTAAGTATCATATGATGGGCACAGTAGCCCTGACTGTGTACGATTGGCCTAGCCCCTGTGTTGCAGAAGTTATGGGTTGGCAATTGAATGGGCAGAATCAGGAAATCAGCCCACTGGACATACTCTGCGTGAGCTAAAGGACCGAGCTTGATAAAAAAGGGGGTAAGTGTAAGCATTGGAAATAGGCCAAAGACTTCTTAAAATTAGCAAGAAAGAAGGGAAGAGCCTTAATAAGAGACAGAGACTTACCGTGATGGAGAAAAAGTTGATCGATTCAGAAGGAGTCTAAGTCCGAGCGGGATTCACAGGAGCAGCCGTGACTTCCTTTCGGAGAGCTGGGAAGGCCTATCTGGGGCAATTCCAAACACCACAGGGGATTCCGACTTCGACACAAAGCCAGGTTGCCATTTCGAGATCCTTCCGGAATTGAAAGACCGGAGAGTCTATAAGAAAGAGGTAGGGTTGACATTATCAAGGATTGGAGACTTTGAGAGGCAGGCTAGGAGAAGGGAGAGAGAGAGAGAGAGAGAGAGAGAGAGAGAGAGAGAGAGAGAGAGAGAGGATACCAACGAGTCCTTTTCTGCCCTCAGGTTGTGCCGCAGAAACCTTCACCTTCCCGCAGTGCTACCGGGTCCACCTTGACTTCCCTACAGCACAACAAGTCGATCTTCACCTTCCAGTAAGGTCGACAGGGCTGTCCACTCCTCACAGCACCGCGGAGAACTGCTCCTCCTTCCACAGAAGTCGGCGAGCCATCCTTTTTCTCGCAGCACTGCAGAGAAGTCCTTCCAAATGGCACTGTCAGGACCCGTAGGGCAGTAGCTCCCTCCAGCGGCGGCATCGAGGGCCTCCGCTTCCCCTAGCCGAGCCGGTAAGAGCTCCTCCAAATCCCCAGCAGTAACACAAAACCCCAAAATTGAAACAAGGGAAACCTCGATCCTAAATAAGAAAGATCTCAAATGTTAGAAAATCATCTTCAAAAGTTAAAAGCTGTGAACTTTGAACTCAAAAGAAACAAACTTTTTTAATGCCAAATGTCTCACTGAATCTGAAATGGAAGCTTGGGTTCCAAGCATGTTCAACTTTGAAATAAATAATTCAAATTGGATCAAATTTCCAGTGCAAATTCAAAAGCAGAAGGTAATAAATCAAACCCTTTAAAACACATCAAAGTACAGTAATATCAAAATAAACTCAAAACAAAAAATAATCAAACCAAAAGACATCATCTTTGAACAAATACAAGCCCAGATAAAATCATTCAAATCAAAAGACATCAGGTCTTGACCAAATCTTGATCAAACTGAATCAGATCTAAACAACACAATTGAAGTAAAATCCCAATTAGAATTTAAAACAAACCACCAAGATAACAAATCTTAATAAGAAATGAACAACCAATCTAAAACTGACCCACAATTCAACTAATTCAAATACGTTTGAAATCTAAAAGTTTTGAGAACCTGAAGATTCCAAATCAACTCAAACAATCTCAAAGATGAAAGTCACAAATAAGTCAAATCTCTCGAATCAAACTCAAATCAAATTTCTTAAATCAAACTCAAAATCAATTTCAAATAAGCTCAAGTCAAATTGAAGTTAAACCAAATCAAACCTTAAAAGAAATCAATTTTAACCAAACAAACTTAATTCAAATCAAATTGAAATTAAATCAACAAACAGCCATAAGCAAATCCAAATTTCTCAAACGAACTCAAATCAATTTTGATTCAAACTAAATTTAAAACACATTAAGTGTTTGCATTCCATCAAGTTCATGGGGCCATTGTTCCTATGTGTATTTATTTTTGTAGATGCATATTTTCTATTTCATGATATGTTATGGTAGATAATACGCTACCTCCAGACCCTGTTCAGTCCACTGAGCCAACCCCAAAACAGGCCCGGCTGGCCCCTTGCTAGACCCCTAAACAGGTTGCTGTCACCCTCTCAAAAAACCCTTCCTACATAGGTCCTCTTTGACCCCCTTTAAAGGGACACTGTTGGCCCATTAAACAGCCCCATGTTGGCTCCCAAATTGATCCCAAAACAGATTATCAACCGGTCCTAAACATGCCTAACCGGTTCCCTGACATCCCTTTTGTCTCACGGCCTATCCCTTAAGGGTTTTAGGGGAGAGTGATGACTCAGAGATTCTTGGAATCTGTCCGACGGGCCAAGTCTACTTCAGGCGGGCTCTCAAAGCTCCCATCCAAACAACCCCTTCCAGCTCCTAAAAAAGAATCCCAAACAGCCCCTTTGCGGCACCCTTTAAAGCTCTGTGTTTCATGCCCTTTGAGCAGCCCCCAAATAGGTCTGAAAATTCCCCTTTGTGGAATCCAAAAAAACCACGGTTTCCTGCCCCTTCAGCAATCCCAAAACAGGTCCAAAATATGTCTTCTAGTGCAATCCCCTAACCGACCTCCAGCAGGCCCATTTCTAGTTCCTCTTCGGCCTACACCATGTTGCTGCAGCAAAAAGAAAAAGCACCTCAAAACAGGTTCTGCAGAATCACAAAAAAGGGACAGCAGTTTGTACGTGGGCCAGCTTGAAGGTGACGGCCCGGCACCCCTTGGAAACCATCTGATGGGTCAAGGGCATAGCCGGGTGACCTTCTAAGTCGGTTCACCCAAGAATTTCCAGCAGGACGACTGTTTTCCAGCAGGCCCTTCCGGCCCAAAAAGTTCAAGATAGGCCCATCAAGCCCAAAAAGACTGAAGGCCGGCTAGTAATGCCAATGGAACTCAAACTGGCCTAAGTGGCCTCTTGACAAAAAAATAAAAAAAAAATTCAAAAATGCGAAATGCCAAATTAAAATAAGGAGTGAAACACTCTTCCACGGGTACTTCAACTTTTGGACAACTCCCTCGAGTCCCCCCCGGGATGTCGATCTGGACGGTGGCGCAGGCATGCTCCCGTAGCCGATGATCATTCCCCCAACATGGCAAAACAAAATTGCCGATTTGAATGGGTAAATTCCACTAATTTCGGAAATGAATGGCATACCGTCGTAATACCAAAATTTTCCTTAACTTTATGGAAAGCTTACCTTAGGGGAAGGAATGCCTATATATCATTGTACTTTTCACCAATGAAATGAAATGTCCTTCAAATGGCACCACAATTGCATGAGATTGGGCATCGATTGGTAGCCCAATGAGCTGGATAGGATGCGAACCCAAGGTGACCGCGATTGGTCCAATTTGACATCAAAATACAATAAAAGTGCATAAGCAATCAAATTGTCACTAATTTGGAAATACAAGTAAAAGATGCTCAATCCGACTCAATCTATTACTTAAAACAAGTAACAAACAAACCAAACTTAAACCAGCAATAGAATATCATAGAGAACATCAAAATCTGTCCTCAACAAAAAAAAATACAGATTTAAGATAAGCCATAAAACTTAATCAAATCCTTTCTATGTTCAATGGTAATCAAGCTACAATCAAATAAACTTCAAAATCAAACACTGAACAAAAATTCAGATCCGGCAAGACCTGTTTAAAACAATTCTCAAAAGCTTAACCGAAAGCCTTCCAAACCAACCAACGTTTAAATGAAATCAAGTCAACTCAAGGTTTTGACATTAAACAATAAAAATCAGATTTCACCCAAACTGTTCACACATCAAAAATCAGATTTTCAAACACCCAAAACTCACTTAAAAAACCTTACGAACCTTGCCAAGTTAAGATATAAATCAAGCAACAAAAGATCAAACTTAAATAAGGACCAAAATCAACAGCATTTCAACATTCAAAACACATCAAAATCAAACCCAAAAAACCAAAAAAAATCAGATTCTCAAATGAACCTGAAATTTAAGAATTGATTGAATTAAACCAAACCTCATGTTGCCCAAAACTTCTCTAATCTCACTTAAACTGAAATTGAAACCTTTTGAACCAACAAAATCCAATTAAAACTAAATCAAAACACTTTAAAAAATAATGAACCAAACTAAACAAAGCTCAAACCAAAAGCTTTGATGCCAATGAGTCAATCTCAAACCAAAGGTTTGCGCCTAATCGGGTCTAAGTCTAAAAGGCCACTGCCCTTTTGAGTTCATTACTTTTCTATGAATGTGCATGCTCTCCAAAGTAGATTGCTACAACAGTTAATCAAGGGCATTTAAGTCGTTGCTCGATGTAAGTTAACGCCGGATATTCGCACCATCTAGTGAAGATGGGTCAAAATCAAAATTTCAAAGAATCCGAACTTCAGTTTTAATACTTTTAAACTATCACCGGACTATTTAATATTTTTATAGGATATGACTTATTTTGTTAAATAAGTCCGAGACATCCATATTTTCCCCCAATGCATAAATTTTTTTTCTAAAACGGAAAAACGAAGTTCACACATGTACTAAGTTTGACCAAGTTAGACTTCAAATGTTGTCTAATCAAACAGGCCCTAAGGGAGGTAACGCTCACTAATCTGAGGAAAAGTCATGCATGTTACCATGCTAAAATCGACACTTCACTTAAGTGAGAATGATACCGGGGAAGGATATCAAGTACCCATCAAAAGTCAAGAAAGATATGTCATGACAAAATCGAATGGGAATAATGGCTCCTTCATTTCACATGCATTTCAATATAACATGCATCATGCATGTCATCTCATACAATGTCTCATAACATTAAGGTTAAAGGAAAAGGCTGAGCATTTGTTCTAATTTAGATGCGATGGAAGCTATGGCTTGCATGCCCTCCCTGTACACATGTAATTCATGTCAAATCAATGTGAACTTTCATGTTCAAAGGTTGTGATGTTAAAGGCAGCTAAAATAGCCTTGTTAACTTAAAAGTGATGCAAACTAAATTGAAGGAACTTAAACCATAAATAATCAGCCACCCGATAATCATATAAAAAACAATCATAAAACTGATCCTTAAATCGGTCAAACATCAGTCCATGAACCGGTCATCAATCCAATCCTAAATTGATCAGAAAAATCCTAAATCGGTCAGAAAAAGCCAACAACCCTCTGCTATCAGTCAGAAATATTACCTATTCGGTCCCCTTAAGCAGACATGAAGCAGACCGAAAACTGGTCCATATATTTGAAAGCCCCTGTTCAGATCCTCTTTAAACAGGTCTGAAATCCCCCAGCTATGTTCACAACTCCTGAAACAAATCCTAACCATGCCTGTTCTTAGCCATAAGTGAGCCCTTTGCGCAGTCCAAATACAGATCTAAAAACTTCGTTTTTTTTTATCTAAAATATCCCTGTCTGGATGTACACATATCCCAAAGCAGCCCTTGAATTTCCCCTTGTTCAGACTAGCAAAACTGGCACCAAATCTGCCCTAACCAGTCACCAAACTAGGTCCAAAAGGCCTGTCCAAAATGCCCAAATGCCAGGGGATGCACCAGTAGCTAGAAGAGTGTAGGAAGTTGTCCAGCCAGTTGAGTTGAAGCAGTTTAAGTTGAAACCCCTCCAAATAATGAAAGATGAAGCTCCAACAAGCCATCTGGGCCAAAAAATGATGACAGCATGCCAGTACACCCAATGAAGTCCAAATAGGACATCAAAGCCTAAAAATGACGACAACATGCCACCACGGTCCAATGAAGCTCAAAGCCTCAAACAAGTCATTGACGCCCGATGAAGATCAAACAAGCCATCAAGACCCGATGATGACAAGCAGCCATCAAGGCCATGAAACAAAAAAAAACAATTTTAAATACTATAATGAAATCAAAATGTTAAAAGCAAGCTATTAAGTTAGGCACCCTCACAATTTTGGACGGACACACAGGCATGTTCCCAATATGGATCGATTGTGGACAGAGATAGGGCATGCACCCATCATAACCAATCCCCCCCAAGTAGAGAGTGTCAAACTTTATCTATTAAGGGAGGTAAATCTCACTAATTTAAGGAAAGATCATACATGTTGGTATGCTAAAGCCAACGTTTAGATTAAGTGAGAATGATACTGGAGAAGGATATCTTGTACCCATCAAGGGTCAAGAAGTTAGATTATATTGTTAAGTTTCACATGCAGTATGTTGCATTAGTGAATTTTTTAGTGTTCTTGTAAGATACTTATGAATTGCATCTCCTATTCAATAAAGTTATTGTAACAATCACTGTGAAGGTACTAATTTCAGTTTGCAACACTTTCTCACAAGAAAAAGAGAAGCAATGTGTTGACACCTGGAATTTCGAAAAAAAAAAAAGAGGAAAAGAGGAAACAGGAAGAAGACGATGAAGAAGGGAGATTGACCGGTAGGCAAAGGGAAGAATGGGGGAAACAAACTTAAATAGAAAGACGGCAGAGCACTTTACCCCGCCGACTCGTGGTCGGGTGCGCAGGAGGAGAGGATCCCCTTTGCAGGATCCAGAACAGAGAGTCAACCCCTCTACCAGTCCTTACGACGACACCCTGCGCTGACCAGGGGCTCGTCCAGGCTCCCACGGACCTCCGGAGGAGCCCCGCACCCGGAGGACGGCTATAAGAGAGAGCCGGAGGGTCATCGCGGGGGAGAGGCAAGAAGGGTGAGAGAAAAAAGAGTTGGCGACGGCGAGATCGAGAGAGAAGAGAGAGAGAGGACCAGACTCGCCGGAGCTGCTGCCCCCTCTCCTTCTTCCCGCCGGAGTTGTCCCCGCGGAAGCTGTCGAGCCGTCGCCTCCTATCGCAAGCCGCCACGGACGCCGGAGGTCTCCCTCTTCCTCCTTCACCGCTGCCGGATCCCCTTCCCTCCTCCGGCGCTGCCGGACGCCCGCAGCCGCCTAGCCTCCGCCGTCGCCGGACACCGCTGCCGACGCGCCCGGACGCCTGCTGCCGAAGGAAGAAGCCCCGTCGGGGCGTGGGGAAATAATACCCCCCCCGACTTACGTCCACGGTGGAAAACCACCACGGGCCCACCGAAAAAAAAAAGAAGGGGAAGGGGAAAAGAAGCGCGCGGCCGACCGCGTGTGCGCGCGCGTGTGAGGAGGCGGCCGCGAGGGGCTGCCGCGGGAGAAGTTGACCCGTGGGTCAAACTCAGACGTGGGGCCCACCAAAAAACACAGTGGAAAAAAAGGAGACAGAGGAAGAAGACCGCGCGGCCGCGCGGTAGTGGGCCGTGGCGACGGCCGGCCCAAACAGGGGACCGAACCCCCCTGTTCGGTGGAGCAGAGCTCAAATAAAAAAAAAATAAAAAAAAACTATTAAAATAAACAATCAAATAAAATTAAATAAAAATCTACCTCTTTAATCAACAAATCGAGACTAGTTGGGTGGTCGACTAACCATCCGCCTCTACGTCTCGACTTAACCTAAAAGAAATCAAAATTCGGACTAGTTGGGGGGTCGACTAACCATCCGCCCCTACGTCCTTAAGGTAGACATACAAAGGTCATAAAAAGACCCCAATGTCTTACCATGTTCATTAAGCTATGCAAGGCTAGAGCATAATCAATATGCTGTCATGCCGGTCACATGCTAATGAAATCATCAAAACAATGGGGATACCCATAAGTCTATCAAGACCGGGTATATGTCACCCATGACTTGACAGATTCATCAAGGATTCAAGGGGCTAGATTTCTGATCATGATTGTAAATCATGCCTCATATTGAGAGAGCAAGTGAAAAACTTATGTCCGATGCACAGATTTATGCTACAAGGGAAATATGGTTACATGAAATTTTGGAAAGCAAGACAATAAAAAAAAATCTCTGAAAATATAATCTGAAACCTGTAAAATATGTAATTCAGCTGAAACAAAAATCTGAAATGTGCAAAATCTGAAATCTAAATCTGAAGCTCAAAGCCTGCAAATGAAAACATCCGGGATCTATCATCTAAAAAGAAGGGAAATCTGAAAAATGCCAAATCTGGAAGTGAGAGCGTATAAGATCTGAGACAAAACAAAAATCTGAAATTTGAATTTATGTGCGCAAAACCCAGAAATCTGTAAAGTCTAAAAAATCTGAAATCAGAACCTAAGACTGTAAGGTCTAAAAACTGTCATATTAACTGGAGAAAATGATCTGAAACATATAAAAATCTGAAAGTGTATAAAATCTGAAAACCCCCAAGTCTGAAATTTGAAACAAACCTGAAAATCAGAAGCCAGAATATAGAATCCGAAACCTGTAAAGCCTGCCAAATTAAAAATCTGAAAGTCTAAAATTTAAGAACTGAAATTTAAAACATAATCTGAATATGAAACATGCAGAATCTGGAAAATCTGAACTCTGAATTTCTCAAATCTGAAGGTTTAAAACCCGAACTCCAAAATTGAAATATGAACTCCAAAAAATTGAAATCTGAACTTCACATCCGGAGATAAAGATTTGAAAAGGTTCTAAGGGGATCAGCAAACTAAGACAACAAATAAAAATGTGGAATCAGAACTCAAAACTAAAAAATGGAAAATTGTAAAGCCCAGAAATCTGAGTCTTCGTATAACCAAATGCCCCAAATCAAAACACTCCCAAATAAATCACAAACTCAATTAAATCCATAAACAGAACTTGAATTAAGTAAAGTGATAATATCAAGCACCAATCCGTTTTAATCAAACAGACTTAATTCAACTTAAACTAAATCTAAAAAAATTCAATCTCAACAAAATCCATTTCAAACAAGATTAGGTCAGATTTTAAAATCAAACAAACCTAATCCAAGTTCAAATCAAACAAACCTAATCCAAGTTCAAGTCAAACAAACCTAATCCAAATTCAAATTAAAAAAACCAAACAAATTTAATAACCTGTCAGGCATTAATCTAAACCAAACCTTTTCACAATTCAAGAAATTCAACTCCATTCTAAACATGGTCAAATCAATTAAATTAAATCAAACTCAAATCAAAAATCTTTAAATTAAACCCAGATCTATCTTAATCAGACAACCTTAATCCAAATTAAGTTAAATCAATCAAATGAACTATTAATCTGAACCCCATAAAATCTGTATATTAATCAAATTTTAAATGAGTTAACCTTAACCTAAAGCAAACTGAATTTAAATTAATAAATAATCCATCAACAAATTCAATTCAAGACAATTAAATCCTAAATCAGTTCACATAAATCTGAAAGTTGCATGAGAGAGAATCCACAAACTGTCAATTTAAAATCCACTGATTCAACCGAAATTTGATAAATCAAATAGATTAAATTAGTTAATTTCATCCCAAACAAACCATATTCCTTAAGCTAAGCCCAAATCAAATAATAAACAAACTGTCAAACTCAATTAAACAAACTAAAACTCAAACAGAATAACTCACAAATCAATCAAATTCAACTTAAATCAAATTAAATTCAAACCAAATCAAACAAAATTCAAATCAACTTAAACAAAAAAAAGGAACATTAAGTGCTTGCCTTCCACCAAGTTCATGGGGCTTCCTGTTTCTCCTATTATGTGTATGTTTAGGGTTCATCATTCTTCTATTCAATGAGTTGCTATGACGGATAATCAAGGGTATTCGAGTATTCTCGATGTAATTAACGTCGGATCTTCGCACCATCCGACGGGGAGAGGTCAAAATAAATTTCAAAGAACCTAACAACCTCAATCTATAATTTGATACATACCATTGACCCTAGCTGTACTTCTATAGAATACCATCTATTTTCCTAAGAATTCAACGCCAAGGTCTAATTCAAACCAAACAAGAAAATTGAATTTCCAAAATCAAAATCTTTTTAAAAATGTTTTGGAATTTTGAGGTTACATCACAATGTTGACTTCCTCTTGAGATGCTCAATTTGAAATACAGGAAGACCTAAATTGATAACAGGACATCTAAGCAATAACCACTGACCTTTACTTTTTGGCCTCCATAAAAAAATGTAACTCTCAGCTCGGCCAAAAAGGAAAAAAAAAAGATAAGGTTTTTGTGGTGTATATCATGAAAGCATGCTGCATATCATCCTGCAAGTGTAGAAATGAATAGTCTATAACATCAATAGGAGGTATGTGGGCAACATGTCAGACACCAGATGCTGGCAATTTCTGCTTCTGATAGGCTTAATAAAGAGCATTTGGAATGCACAGATGGATATTTCAACTTACTAGACAAGACAAAATGCATAATGAACATATTAGAAGAAATGGGAGAGTAATGGAAACTGTAGACAAATTGAAAAAAAAGGGAGTTGAGATAATTAAAACAAATTAATTGTAAAGCTACGGAAACTCCAATAAGAAAAGTAAAAATTTATCAAGATAGTCAATACAAAAAATCAAATGTGAAAGATGTAGGCTAACTTGAATGATCTACATATCTCTGAAAAAATAACATAAAATATGACGCGAGTGGAGAAGGAGAATCCATATGAACGACATTAAAAAATTGGAATTAAGGCTAAAGTTGACTTGAGTTCAGAACAAATGTCTTCCTGCTGTAATATGAGTTGTTTGGCCGCCTCTAAATAATGAGATTATGAAATGAAATTTATTGTGTAAATAACTACTTTGTTATTTCATTTTTTGACTCATATCCTGATGTTTTTACCACCTACACTCTTTAGCCCAGATCTTCTCCTTTCCTTTTGGGTGGCACTGCCATCTTGGTAAAGTAATATCTGTTTGCTTTTTTGTAAAATCAGCTGTCTTAGATGAAATATACCCTCTTTCATGTCACCTTCCGAAAGGATTGTCCACAAACCATGTTTGCCCTAAAAGGAAAGTGAGGGGATACCTTATAGACAAACTTGGTAAGGCTGCGATATTTTATTTAAGCATCTCTCTTGACAGATAAAAAAGAGATACTGATTTAAGTTCACATGTAAGTCTTCATATGAGATAGAAAAAAGGTATAAACTTTTTTTGTTCTGAATCTAGGCGTTGAATAGATCCAACTGCCTTTTAGAGCATGAAAATTCTTTTTATTTTCTTCCAAAGAGATTGCATATATATGAAGAAGGGCTTGCACAGATATTCAAGAGAGTACATCGGGCACCAATTTGAAGGCAACGTTCCAATTATACATATTATATCCCGATGATAATCTGGGTTCTTCTTTAATTTGTCTCCATCCGTTTTGTATCAAAAATTCCCCTCCAGCTTTTTAACTCAGAACATATAACGAATTAACCACGTAAAGTTTAAATCTCTAAGGACCACCCGCGCTAATCGGGCAATAACCATCTAAATTCTTGAACGCTAGGTCGAACATTTTTGAACGCTACGCGAAACATTACAGACACTGTTTCCACAGGTATAATCAAAGTAACATCTCATACGCAGACCACATTCGAAACAGTAGTAGCTCATCTTGTCAAAACTTCCCGTACATCGAAAAGCTTAAGGTCGAAATACCGGAATCTCAATACCATGAAAACGGAAGCGAGCGTGAGAGAAAAGAGAGTGAACCGTCATAAAAGTAGGCGATCCTGTCCTTGGACGCCATTGAAAGAAGTTGTTCGGGCAAATTCCGTCATGCGGGGAGATAGAAAGCAAGCTTTGCAAAGCGTTCCCACCCAGACTTAACCAACCACCAAACAAGCGAAGCTGGATGGTGCAACAGGGCAAAACATGTCATGGTCCCGGTAAAAACATCACTCACCTAAAAAATTTTATTCTAATCGATTCAATAAAAACACGACTAAATATATAATTTAAATTTTTTCATAAAAATTAATTTTTAAATACTAATAATTATATATTATCATTTTAAAAAATCAAGCAAAATTTAAATTTATAGTAGATCAAAATTTTTAAATAAGATAAAGTTGGAGTTTCACAAATAACTTTTATTGATTTTGAGTTTTGTAAATGAGTTTGCATCCCTAATTTCAAGTGTCACCCATTACAAGATCACTTGCTGCTTAGGTGGACTCGGCCACCACTTGTTAACTCAAAGTACTATAATTATTCTCAATTGACCGAGTAAGAAAAATAAGGAAAGCAACATAAAAGGTTAAAAAAAATATCAAGACATAAAAATTTTAAGGGTTCAGGGTTCAGGGTTCAGGGTTCAGGGTTGAGGGTTCAGGGTTGAGGGTTCAGGGTTGAGGGTTCAGGGTTGAGGGTTGAGGGTTGAGGGTTGAGGGTTGAGGGTTCAGGGTTGAGGGTTCAGGGTTGAGGGTTCAGGGTTGAGGGTTCAGGGTTGAGGTTGGGGTTGAGGGTTGAGGAGTTGAGGTTGGTTCGGGGTTCGGGGTTGGGGTTGAGGTTGAGGGTTGAGGTTGAGGGTTGAGGTTGAGGGTTGAGGTTGAGGGTTGAGGTTGAGGTTGAGTTGAGTTGAGGTTGAGGTTGAGGTTCGGGGTTGAGGTTGAGGTTCGGGGTTGAGGTTGAGGTTCGAGGTTGAGGGAGTTCGAGTTTCGGGAGTTTCGAGTTTAGGGTTCGGGGTTTCGGGGTTTAGGTTGAGTTCGGGTTCGGGGTTTCGGGGTTTCGGGTTCGGGGTTTCGGGGTTTAGGGTTTCGGGGTTTCGGGTTCGGGGTTTCGGGTTTCGGGTTTCGGGGTTCGGGGTTCGGGGTTGAGGTTTAGGGTTTAGGGTTTAGGGTTTAGGGTTTAGGGTTTAGCGTTTAGGGTTTAGGGTTTACCGTTTAGGGTTTAGGGTTTAGGGTTTAGGGTTTAGGGTTTAGGGTTTAGGGTTTAGGGTTTAGGCTATAGGGTTTAGGGTTTAGGGTTTAGGGTTTAGGGTTTAGGGTTTAGGGTTTAGGGTTTAGGGTTTAGGGTTTAGGCTTTAGGGTTTAGGGTTTAGGGTTTAGGGTTTAGGGTTTAGGGTTTAGGGTTTAGGGTTTAGGGTTTAGGGTTTAGGGTTTAGGGTTTAGGGTTTAGGGTTTAGGGTTTAGGGTTTAGGGTTTAGGGTTTAGGGTTTAGGGTTTAGGGTTTAGGGTTTAGGGTTTAGGGTTTAGGGTTTAGGGTTTAGGGTTTAGGGTTTAGGGTTTAGGGTTTAGGGTTTAGGGTTTAGGGTTTAGGGTTTAGGGTTTAGGGTTTAGGGTTTAGGGTTTAGGGTTTAGGGTTTAGGGTTTAGGGTTTATTTAGGGTTTAGGGTTTAGGGTTTAGGGTTTAGGGTTTATTTAGGGTTTAGGGTTTAGGGTTTAGGGTTTAGGGTTTAGGGTTTAGGGTTTAGGGTTTAGGGGTTTAGGGTTTAGGGTTTAGGGTTTAGGGTTTAGGGTTTAGGGTTTAGGGTTTAGGGTTTAGGGTTTAGGGTTTAGGGGTTTAGGGTTTAGGGTTTAGGGTTTAGGGTTTAGGGTTTAGGGTTTAGGGTTTAGGGTTTAGGGTTTAGGGTTTAGGGTTTAGGGTTTAGGGTTTAGGGTTTAGGGTTTAGGGTTTTAGGGTTTAGGGTTTAGGGTTTAGGGTTTAGGGTTTAGGGTTTAGGGTTTAGGGTTTAGGGTTTAGGGTTTAGGGTTTAGGGTTTAGGGTTTAGGGTTTAGGGTTTAGGGTTTAGGGTTTAGGGTTTAGGGTTTAGGGTTTAGGGTTTAGGGTTTAGGGTTTAGGGTTTAGGGTTTAGGGTTTAGGGTTTAGGGTTTAGGGTTTAGGGTTTAGGGTTTAGGGTTTAGGGTTTAGGGTTTAGGGTTTAGGGTTTAGGGTTTAGGGTTTAGGGTTTAGGGTTTAGGGTTTAGGGTTTAGGGTTTAGGGTTTAGGGTTTAGGGTTTAGGGTTTAGGGTTTAGGGTTTAGGGTTTAGGGTTTAGGGTTTAGGGTTTAGGGTTTAGGGTTTAGGGTTTAGGGTTTAGGGTTTAGGGTTTAGGGTTTAGGGTTTAGGGTTTAGGGTTTAGGGTTTAGGGTTTAGGGTTTAGGGTTTAGGGTTTAGGGTTTAGGGTTTAGGGTTTAGGGTTTAGGGTTTAGGGTTTAGGGTTTAGGGTTTAGGGTTTAGGGTTTAGGGTTTAGGGTTTAGGGTTTAGGGTTTAGGGTTTAGGGTTTAGGGTTTAGGGTTTAGGGTTTAGGGTTTAGGGTTTAGGGTTTAGGGTTTAGGGTTTAGGGTTTAGGGTTTAGGGTTTAGGGTTTAGGGTTTAGGGTTTAGGGTTTAGGGTTTAGGGTTTAGGGTTTAGGGTTTAGGGTTTAGGGTTTAGGGTTTAGGGTTTAGGGTTTAGGGTTTAGGGTTTAGGGTTTAGGGTTTAGGGTTTAGGGTTTAGGGTTTAGGGTTTAGGGTTTAGGGTTTAGGGTTTAGGGTTTAGGGTTTAGGGTTTAGGGTTTAGGGTTTAGGGTTTAGGGTTTAGGGTTTAGGGTTTAGGGTTTAGGGTTTAG